>JAQMRL010000001.1:200815037-210815037 GCA_035578175.1 Catonia carolina | reverse complement strand
TTTTTAGGTAAGCAGCGGACAAGGTGGTTTGAACCTCTAAAATCTTTTCTGAGTGAGATGAGTTGAGTTGGTTTACATGGTCTTCTTACAGCGTTTATAATTATACTTATCAGGATGCGAGTCCTTCGGAAAATCATGTACTTTCGACTCTCCGAATGACACCGGTATTTCATTATCAACAGGGTTTGATTGTAAAATGAAATTCATGAATCTCAGATGAGATAACTCCGACTACTGTCATATATACCTCTACCTCTTCTGTTCTTACGTGGTTTAGTCATATAATTGGCTGACTCTGTGATAACAATGAATACATATTTACGGTCAGGAACTAGCAAATTACGTGCAAAAAATGTTTAACACTCTACCTTTTCATTAAAGCCACAATAAATTTCATCCATCTTAAAATACAGGAACTAATGAAATAAGAGTAAAGCCAGAAAACCTTTTTCGAATTTTTTTTTTTTGTCATCAGTCTCTCGACTGGTTTGATGCAGTTCTCCAACCTGTTCTATCTTGCGCAAGTCGTTTCATATCTACATACCTGTAACACCCTACATCTTTTGTAATTTGCTTTATATATTCTAATCTTTGCCTCCCTCTACAATGTACTCCCTCAATGTTACCCTCCATTATTGATAGCCCAATACCTGGATGTCTTAGGATATGCCCCACTAGCCTATCCCTTCTTTTGGTAAGATGCTTCCATATACTTCTTTTTTCATCCACTCGCCTAAGAACCTCTAAATTACTTATTTTGTCCACCCACCTAATCTTTTACATTTTCCTATAACACCACATTTCAAAAGCTTCTATCCTCTTCCGTTCTACAGCCCCTATCACCCACGTTTCACTTCCGTATAATGCTACACTCCAAACATAATGTTTTAAGAAATTTTTCCTAATCTGTAAATCAATGTTTGTAGTCAGTAAGCTGTTTTTCATTTCAAAGGCTTTTCTAGCTTGAGCAATTCTACTCTTGATATCACTCGTGCTTCTACCATCCTTTGTTATTTTACTCCCTAGATAGCAGAATTCCCCAACTTCCTGTTTTCATTCCTATCTCATTTTCATTTCTGTTTTCGTTGCCTACTTTTAAATTTCCCATCTCTTCTAAACCACTCTTGCTGCTGCACAACACTTTCGTTTTGTTCTTATTAATTTTCATGAAGTAATCCTTCCTCAAGATCTCATCCATTCCATTTAAAGCATCCTTTGCCTTAGTTGCCTTAGTTCATTCTTTGCCTCGGCTAATACTACTATATCATCGGCGAATCTCAACATTTTTATTGTTTCTCCTTGAATTTTTATTCCTACGTCAAATTTCTCCTTCACTTCATTTATAGTCTCTTCTATATACAAGTTAAAAAGTAGTGGTGACAAAGAACAACCTTGTCGTACACCTTTTCTTACAGCAGCCTCTTTTTCGTACCCCTCGATTCTCAAAACAGCCGTTTGATTCTTATACAGACTGTAGATAACTTTCCTTTCTTTGTATTTAATTCCTAGCCTTTTCAATGTTTTAAACATTTTACTCCAGTCCAGATTGTCAAATGCTTTCTTTTCTGAGTGAGATGAGTTGAGTTGGTTTACATGGTCTTCTCACAGCATTTATAATTATACTTATAAGAATGCCGGTCCTTCGTAAAATCATGTTCTTTCGACTCTCCGAATGACACCTGTATTTCATTATCAAAACGGTTTGATTGTAAAATGAAATTCATGAATCTCAGATAATATTACCCTGACTAGTGTCATTTATACCTCTACCTCTTCTGTTCTTACGTGCTTTAGTCATATAATTGGCTGACCCTGTGATAAAAATGAATACATTTATTTCCTGCAGAAACTAGCAAATTACGTTCCAAAAATTTTTAACACTCTACCTTTTCATTATGGCCACAAAAAATTTCATCCACCTTAAAATACAGGAACTAATGAAATCAGAGTAAAGCCAGAAAACATTTCTCGAAATCACATTGGCCATTATATTATCATTTAGTCAAACCGTTGATTATTATTTTTCGACTAATGCTCGTTGGTAGAGCAAAATAGTTTTCTTGTTATAAAACGGATTAATGAGGTATATTTTCTTACCCGGTAGGATATTGACTTTGTTTCGTCTCAAAAAATTTTGAATTAGATTTTTCAACTGCCTTCTACGTATCGTAATATTTATTTACAGTTGTATAAAGTCATTCCCTTAAAAATATGATACATTACTGGCCAAAAATTAGGTTACAAAAATCGAACAACTAGGAAAAATAGATAACCTTCTTTTGTTTTTTTTCTTTGTGTCGGTATCGAATGAACACTCGTGATTTTTTAAAAAACCGTGTTAACATTTAGCAGCAACAGAAACCAATTTTTAATTTCCTTAAGAACTCGAAAGATCTCTACAATGGGGTACTTCATATTTCGTAAGTGATATTTACCAAGAAACTATAAATCTCATTAAAAGGTACCTTCATATGTTCTGCCCTACCGTTAACTAGAAGTTGTCATTGGGTGTGGACTTCATATTACAATCACACTCGACGTGACGCCTAGAATCAGTACGGACCAATCAGAAAGCAGCATATCCAAACGAATGACGTAACGCTCAAGACACTTTGTCATTGGTTGACATCGGTGTGACGTTGTACAGTAATATAAACTCTCTGATTGGACAATATTAACCAATCAAAATGACGCAAAAGAAGACTTGTGATTGGTTAAAACTGGGCTTTCTTATTGGCCGAAAATACGAGCCTCTGATTGGGCAATTATTACCTGAGCCGTTGACGTCACATGCGCATCACAATCAAATTGGCCCGACTTACTCACGCAACCCTAATAGATCGTTTGTTGAATACCAGTTATATTTTGATACATATATTTTTGTTTCTATTAAACACAATAATAGCGTAGGTCAAAAATGATTTGTCAAGTAACGCCTTGTCAAGTCTATTTTTCGTTGATTTAGGATCTGTTAGTTAACGGGAAATTTATAAGCAGTATTTATATCTTCTACACAGGCAGTGTAAAACTATAATCTTTAACACCTGATTCGTACAGATGAGATAAATAAAAAATAATTCGGCGACAGCATTCGCTTAATTGTCGTAGCGAAAGTATAAGCAGAAAAATTACGATTCCGGTAGCTGTGATTTTATAGAGTTTTAGGCCTGTAATCAGTGTTTATGTAGGCATTATGTAGGCATTATGTAGGCTTGTTCGAATATTACAATTTTATAAGCATTATCAGATGCGACTTTTTAACGTTCCGAAACCGAACAATTCATGCGTTCTCTTAAGCAAGGTAGGCTAATAAAATTACTTATTTTCAATCCAATTTGTCAGTAAACTAAAATGCTGGCTGTTGAAATTGTTGTGCAATGAAAGTTGTATTTTAGGTAAGCAGCGGACAAGGTGGTTTGAACCTCTAAAATCTTTTCTGAGTGAGATATGTTGAGTTAGTTTACATGGTCTTCTCACAGCATTTATAATTATACTTATCAGAATGCCAGTCTTTCGGAAAATCATGTACTTTCGACTCTCCGAATGACACCTGTATTTCATTATCAACAGGGTTTGATTGTAAAATGAAATTCATGAATCTCAGATGAGATAACTCTGACTAGTGTCATTTATACCTCCACCTCTTCTGTTTTTATGTGCTTTAGTCATATAATTGGCTGACCCTGTGATAAAAATTAATTCGTCTCAAGATATTTTGAATTAGATTTTTCAGTTGCCTTCTACGTATCGTAATATATATATATATATATATATATATATATATATATTATTTTATTAAACATTATTTTCCTTTGTTTGCACCACTACATATATGATTATGAACAGCCAAAACAAAATAAAATAAAATATAAAACTCACCTCAGAGTATTATATCATATACTGATTTTCTGAGCATTATGCTGCTTATTTAAAAAAGGAATGTAAAAGTTCTAATGTGGCAGAACATCTGCTGACGAAAGGGCATAAAATAAGCAGTCATGAAAATAATTTGGAAATTTTAGAAATATGTTTTGATAGTAACAAATTATGGCAGTTGGAGAAATATTATATTTATAAATTTAAAAATAAAAAGATAAATTTAATGAACAGCCAGACAGAATTTGATAATGATAAATTATTTCAAATTGTACTTAATCGAGATAAGGAATAAAACTAGGTACAAAATGATTATACTGTCATTCGGCCGAATAAACCGCGCGCGGAATGGTGCTTTAGGATAGCTATTGTTTTGAACAATTGACGTGGTCTACGACCACTATTGTGTTTGTGTTTTATGTTTTATTGTGTTTATGTTTTTTAAAGTCCTGATGATGTCTCCGAGGGAGACGAAAGATCTTAATATGATATAATACTCTGAGGTGAGTTTTATATTTTATTTTATTTTGTTTTGGCTGTTCATAATCATATATGTAGTGGTGCAAACAAAGGAAAATAATGTTTAATAAAATAATATATATATATATATATACATTCTTCGACGCTCGATTTCTACATCTTAGCCGTGACTTTTTACCTCGAAAACTGCATCATTGAGATGCAGTTTGTTTTATGCATCAGATGTAAAAAGAGATGTTCAGTTGTTATAAAAATTATACAAATTGTTATACAGCTTTATACACATTTTACGCTATTATCGTTTTTTGACTCATTCACGCGATGTTGCCGGTTTTACACATCTTAAGTCGAGTCGCTGTCATCAGTTCTGTTCAGTTATGATCTGTTCGATCTGCACGTGGCTGCACTTCCACAGTACTGCGCGGTTAAATTTCCTGTCTCATCATGTTGAAACGAAGCGATATGTATTTCAAAGCCATGGGATTACAAGCCCCAGAGTTGAATACAAACAGCTATATAAAAGGTAAGTTTTAATTTATTATTTTTATATTATAACATTAATTAGACCTATCATTATTATTTTAAAATGTCGCATTGCTTGCCTTATTTTTGGATAAGTAAAATTTATATAGCCAAAACTTAACTGAATAGCATACAATCTATGAATATCACATTAATATTAAGCATTAACTGTCGATTCACGGAACTGCAATGGAATTACTAGTAGGGCTACGATAGGCGACTAAATGCTTGATGGTTGCCGAAGATAATTCCCACAGAAATCCGTGGCCCGTTCGTGAAGTAGGCCTATTATCTTTCAGCGCCTTCTACTTTTTTTGTGTAAATTTTGTCAAAAATATGAAACCAAATTATTATAGACCAACTATTACTGGTTCCTAAAAAAAATAGAAGCAGCTTCCATTTTCTCCAGCAATAAATTACCGTCACTTGATGATATTTTTTGTGTAAATAAAAGGTTACAAAGGGTTGTAGGTTCCTATTCTTAGACTGAAATATTATCATCTTATTTAGGCCTACCTAATTTATAGTCTAAGCTTGTGGCGAAATACAAAAAAATCTTAAATAAAATGAATAAGGATTGGTTAGGCCTCTAGGTTTATTTAGAGCTTAAAACAAAAAGTTTTGTTTGATGTATTAAGTTGTAGCCAAAATATACTACTAAAATATAATAGAACTGATGTACAGTAAAAAAAATAATTATTTAGGTCTTGCAAGTAAGGCGGCCTACAATGACGGCAACGCGCGTGTGACGTCAAAGGCAGATATAATATAGGACCAATCAGAGTGTAGTATTTTTAACCAATGAAAAATCTCCAAACCTAACCAATCAGATGTCTTCTTAGGCGTCACTTTGATTGGTCAATATTGTCCAATCAGAAGGCTCATTATAGTTCACTACGTCATCCGATATCGACCAATGAAAACGTCTTAATCAGTATTACGTCATTTGTCAGTATCGAGCTTCCTGATTGGTCCGGTACTGTTCCTGCGCGTGACGTCGACTTACATTTTTACATAAATCCACCCATTGTCACCGCCCAGTTAACGATACGGCCGAATATTAAACAATAACGTCTACTGAAATGCTATACTTTCCAGAATTAAAACGCCTACCAAAAACATTTTTAAACTTGTTAAGGTCTTCCGAGTACGGAATGATTATGGTTAATTTTATGAAACAGCAGTATATATTCATACTGCTTTTCACAGTATGAAAAATTAAAATTCTTAAAAAGGAAGCACAAGAATAGATTGCGTTTACACATACAAGCTTGCTTAAATTTAAGACATTATTTTCTCGGCTACCATGCAAACACTACTATACGAACGTAACACATTGTGATTTTTTCATTGTATATTAAAGTTTATTCAAATAAGGACGTCTCTAAAGTTTTTTTTGTCAAGTAATCGTCAGTAGAATCGCCGGCATTACCAAACTGAAATTTACAATATACTTGAACAATACCTAGTAAGAGCAAAATACAAATTGTGCCCTTTTAACGACAATCAGTCACACTAAAAACGGTTAACGATATGAAAAATTTCTAGGCAATATTTTTGAAATTTCTCCGCACTTATTCGCAGTTCTTTTCATTATTTTATATTATAATGCGAAAATTAATATTGCCTATATGAAACATTAAACTGTTAAATATTTTTTAAATTTCAACTGCTACTTCCACGGCTAAAATAATACTTCTGTTTTCTTCAAGAATGAAGCAATTTTCGACTAAAACATTAAAACAACATAAGAAGTACTGGTGTAATAAACACTTTTAGACCTTCTTCATATGACAGTAGATTTTTATACAGTTAGACCTTGCAGTGTGAATATATTAAAGACGCATTTGCAAGGTGCGAAGTGAAACTTTTTTAGAAGGCCTGCTTTGCTCATCAAATGACTTTTCTACTGAAACATACGATTACAAACCAAAAAATGTAACCCAATTAACTTTTCAGTTTATTTCAGATAACTTGTAAATGTTTGAACTAACTTCTACCCTAATGATCTAAAAACTCAAATTAATTGTGCCGAGTATTTAACATCTCATTATTTACCTAATTTTAGGTAATTTAAAAAATCAGATTTGTAAGGAAGGATGTTATCAAAGTCGTTATGAAAGAACGTACAAATTTAATCTTACTTATCGTACAAAAAATATAACTGACCGGTAAGAGTTTTGCAGAAACGGTCGCATCGATAGTCAATTTTTTTTTAGAAATTATATAATATATTCAACAAAACGTTATGATATCCTCTCAAAATTACAATAAAATTGTAAACTGACCGGTAAGAGTTTTGCAGAAACTGCGTTGTACTAACAATTCAAAGGTGTAACAAAAGGTTAAGGATATCTGGAGTAGGTAAGACTTTGAAAATATGGCACAAACATCACAAAAACGTATAAATTAAAAATCTATATATAAACTTAATTATATATAAATTTTTAATTTATACGTTTTTGTGATGTTTGTGCCATATTTTCAAAGTCTTACCTACTCCAGATATCCTTAACCTTTTGTTACACCTTTGAATTGTTAGTACAACGCAGTTTCTGCAAAACTCTTACCGGTCAGTTTACAATTTTATTGTAATTTTGTGAGGATAATTATGTTCTATCATAATACGCGAGATAAGTATGACGTTAAAAAATAATTTATTATTTATAATAATAATAATAATAATAATAAAAATAATAATAATTTATTATAGTTTTACATTTTTTGTAAATAAATTGTTTGTATAAAATTGATTTTATGAAGAAAAAAATTAACCGCCCAACGTGGGGCTCGAACCCACGACCCTGAGATTAAGAGTCGAATGCTCTACCGACTGAGCTAGCCGAGCATGCCAACTCACAGCAAAATTATAGCATGTAAGACAGGGCAGCCGAACCGTAATATGTAACATGTATACGGTGCTGCCACCTAACGTCAATCGGAGGAGGAGGACATTTTCCGAGATCCGATATAAAAAAACATGCTAAATCGGGTCCCGCGGCATTAAAATTATTGAAAATAAATGTTTGCAGTTTGTTTTTAATACTGAAATGAAGACTAAATGTCGTTTAAAGTGAAACAATGTTATACTAAAGCATTGGAAACATGTTTTGATCAATAATTAAAAGAATAAAGATAAATGTGAAATTCGATCAAAGTTGTTAGCGCTAAATAAGCAGTTCGCTTGCGCCGGCTGCGAAAACTCTTACCGGGCGCATTTCAAGCGAAATGCTTAATCTGATAAGAGTTTATTAAATTTAATGTTCAAACCAACATCTTCCTTAAATAACATAAGCGTAGTACATAAATACGCACGGTTTTATTTCTAAGAATTATTATAATTTTTGTGCTTGAATTTTGACTATAGCAAAAATAAACAGAGAGCAATGCACAACGATTTTTCTAACGTTTTTTAAGGAGGAATGAATTGCTGATTGGAGTTTTACACTATTGGCGCATAATGTGTATATTTTTATTATACGTTTTAAATTAACTATCAGTTCCTAAATCAACAAAGAAATAATCATTAGAGAGCGTTACTTAACGAATTTTTATTTCTTTCGCACTATTTGTGTCTTTAACATATCCGAAAATATACTACTAAAATATAATAGAACTGATGTACAGTAAAAATAAAATAATTATTTAGGTCTTGCAAGTAAGGCGGCCTACAATGACGGCAACGCGCGTGTGACGTCAAAGGCAGATATAATATAGGACCAATCAGAGTGTAGTATTTTTAACCAATGAAAAATGTCCAAACCTAACCAATCAGATGTCTTCTTAGGCGTCACTTTGATTGGTTAATATTGTCCAATCAGAAGGCTCATTATAGTTCACTACGTCATCCGATATCGACCAATGAAAACGTCTCAATCAGTATTACGTCATTTGTCAGTATCGAGCTTCCGGATTGGTCCGGTACTGTTCCTGCGCGTGACGTCGACTTACATTTTTACATAAATCCGCCCAATGTCACCGCCCAGTTAACGATACGGCCGAATATTAAACAATAACGTCTACTGAAATGCTATACTTTCCAGAATTAAAACGCCTACCAAAACATTTTTAAACTTGTTAAGGTCTTCCGAGTACGGAATGATTATGGTTCATTGTATGAAACAGCAGTATATTTATACTGCTTTTCACAGTATGAAAAATTAAAATTCAGAAAAAGGAAGCACAAGAATAGATTGCATTTACACATACAAGCTTGCTTAAATTTAAGACATTATTTTCTCGGCTACCATGCAAACACTACTATACGAACGTTAAGGTCTTCCGAGTACGGAATGATTATGGTTAATTGTATGAAACAGCAGTATATTTATACTGCTTTTCACAGTACGAAAAAATAAAATTCACAAAAAAGAAGCACAAGAATAGATTACGTTTACACACACAAGCTTGCTTAAATTTAAGACATTATTTTCTCGGCTACCATGCAAACACTACTATACGAACGTAACACATTGTGATTTTTTCATTGTATATTAAAGTTTATTCAAATAAGGACGTCTCTAAAGTTTTTTTTGTCAAGTAATCGTCAGTAGAATCGCCGGCATTACCAAACTGAAATTTACAATATACTTGAACAATACCTAGTAAGAGCAAAATACAAATTGTGCCCTTTTAACGACAATCAGTCACACTAAAAACGGTTAACGATATGAAAAATTTCTAGGCAATATTTTTGACATTTCTCCGCGCTTATTCGCAGTTCTTTTCATTATTTTATTTTATGATGCGGAAATTAGTATTGCCTATATGAAACATTAAACTGTTAAATATTTTTTAAATTTCAACTGCTACTTCCACGGCTAAAATAATACTTCTGTTTTCTTCAAGAATGAAGGAATTTTCGACTAAAACATTATAACAACATAAGAAGTACTGGTAAAATAAACACTTTTAGACCTTCTTCATATGACAGTAGATTTTTATACCGTTAGACCTTGCAGTGTGAATATATTAAAGACGCATTTGCAAGGTGCGAAGTGAAAATTTTTTAGAAGGCCTGCTTTGCTCATCAAATGACTTTTCTACTGTAACATACGGTTACAAACCAAAAAATGTAACCCAATTAACTTTTCAGTTTATTTCAGATAACTTGTAAATGTTTGAACTAACTTCTACCCTAATGATCTAAAAACTCAAATTAATTGTGCCGAGTATTTAACATCTCATTATTTACCTAATTTTAAATAATTTAAAAAATCAGATTTGTAAGAAAGGATGTTATCAAAGTCGTTATGAAAGAACGTACAAATTTAATCTTACTAATCGTACAAAAAATATAATCTGATAAGAGTTTATTAAATTTAATGTTCAAACCAACATCTTCCTTAAATAACATAGGCGTAGTACATCAATACGTACGGTTTTATTTCTAAGAATCATTATAATTTTTTTGCTTGAATTTTGACTATAGCAAAAATAAACAGAGAGCAATGCACAACGATTTTTCTAACGTTTTTTAAGGAGGAATGAATTGCTGATTGGAGTTTTACACTATTGGTGCAGAACGTGTATATTTTTATTATACGTTTTGAGTTAACTATCAGTTCCTAAATCAACAAAGAAATAATCATTAGAGAGTTCTTTCGCACTATTTGTGACTTTAACATATCCGAAAATATTGTAACAGAATCGACCAGACGGATCACGAATGTTCCAGAAATCCATTCATGAAATAGTATAGAGTGTGAAATAATAGTTACAACAAGAGAGAGTAATAAAGAAATAATAATATATCAATTGTGAATGACAATTTTACAATGACGACCATAAAGGTGTGTCTATTCACAATAGTTGTAAAAACTATCGTGTAGTACGCCTATTATAAAATTTTAGGTATACTATTGTGTACAGCTATTTTTATGAAGTTGTTTATGAGGTTGTTTACGTTTTCTATTTACAGTAGTTGACTTGTTAACAAAAGGATTTTTCTAGCATTCATTAATACAGAGTTATTATTTCTTTACTTGAGTAGATTTCACTGCTTTATTCTGGAACAATCTTTATGAATGAGTAGGTATAAAAAGAGACCCCCGAGTGCGGTCAGTCAGTAATCGTTTGATCTTTGACGAATGTCCAACGGACGTAGGTAGGCGCGTACCGAACATTGTGTCAGTCGACGATTCTAACACTGTCTGTGAGTCTATTGTGTAAAGCCTTTTGTGAGTGTATTATAAAGTTAATGGGTAAAGTTAATGTGAATTCAATTTCTATGTTTTGTATGTCTGTTTAAGCTATAAAAGTGATTGTAAGTTATTTATTGTTTATTATCAAGTTTAAGTGAATTATTAAATCATTTATTGTGTTATTTAATTATAATTAGTTTAATCATTTATTTTGTAATCTTTTAGTCTAATAAATATTTGTAATTTGTAAACTTTAGCGTATGAATTATTTAATAACCTAGATCCCGAAACGGACCTTAGCAATAAGTGTCAAAATATACTACTAAAATATAATAGAACTGATGTACAGTAAAAAAAATAATTATTTAGGTCTTGCAAGTAAGGCGGCCTACAATGACGGCAACGCGCGTGTGACGTCAAAGGCAGATATAATATAGGACCAATCAGAGTGTAGTATTTTTAACCAATGAAAAATCTCCAAACCTAACCAATCAGATGTCTTCTTAGGCGTCACTTTGATTGGTCAATATTGTCCAATCAGAAGGCTCATTATAGTTCACTACGTCATCCGATATCGACCAATGAAAACGTCTTAATCAGTATTACGTCATTTGTCAGTATCGAGCTTCCTGATTGGTCCGGTACTGTTCCTGCGCGTGACGTCGACTTACATTTTTACATAAATCCACCCATTGTCACCGCCCAGTTAACGATACGGCCGAATATTAAACAATAACGTCTACTGAAATGCTATACTTTCCAGAATTAAAACGCCTACCAAAAACATTTTTAAACTTGTTAAGGTCTTCCGAGTACGGAATGATTATGGTTAATTGTATGAAACAGCAGTATATTTATACTGCTTTTCACAGTATGAAAAATTAAAATTCTTAAAAAGGAAGCACAAGAATAGATTGCGTTTACACATACAAGCTTGCTTAAATTTAAGACATTATTTTCTCGGCTACCATGCAAACACTACTATACGAACGTAACACATTGTGATTTTTTCATTGTATATTAAAGTTTATTCAAATAAGGACGTCTCTAAAGTTTTTTTTTGTCAAGTAATCGTCAGTAGAATCGCCGGCATTACCAAACTGAAATTTACAATATACTTGAACAATACCTAGTAAGAGCAAAATAGAAATTGTGCCCTTTTAACGACAATCAGTCACACTAAAAACGGTTAACGATGTGAAAAATTTCTAGGCAATATTTTTGACATTTCTCCGCGCTTATTCGCAGTTCTTTTCATTATTTTATTTTATGATGCGAAAATTAATATTGCCTATATGAAACATTAAACTGTTAAATATTTTTAAATTTCAACTGCTACTTCCACGGCTAAAATAATACTTCTGTTTTCTTCAAGAATGAAGCAATTTTCGACTAAAACATTATAACAACATAAGAAGTACTGGTGAAATAAACACTTTTAGACCTTCTTCATATGACAGTAGATTTTTATACCGTTAGACCTTGCAGTGTGAATATATTAAAGACGCATTTGCAAGGTGCGAAGTGAAAATTTTTTAGAAGGCCTGCTTTGCTCATCAAATGACTTTTCTACTGAAACATACGGTTACAAACCAAAAAATGTAACCCAATTAACTTTTCAGTTTATTTCAGATAACTTGTAAATGTTTGAACTAACTTCTACCCTAATGATCTAAAAACTCAAATTAATTGTGCCGAGTATTTAACATCTCATTATTTACCTAATTTTAAGTAATTTAAAAAATCAGATTTGTAAGAAAGGATGTTATCACGTACAAATTTAATCTTACTTATCGTACAAAAAATATAATCTGATAAGAGTTTATTAAATTTAATGTTCAAACCAACATCTTCCTTAAATAACATAAGCGTAGTACATAAATACGCACGGTTTTATTTTTAAGAATTATTAAAATTTTTGTGCTTGAATTTTGACTATAGCAATAATAAACAGAGAGCAATGCTCAACGATTTTTCTAACGTTTCTTAAGGAGGAATGAATTGCTGATTGGAGTTTTACACTATTGGCGCAGAACGTGTATATTTTTATTATACGTTTTGAGTTAACGAACAGTTCCTAAATCAACAAGAAAATAATCATTAGAGAGCGTTACTCAACGAATTTTTATTTCTTTCACACTATTTGTGCCTTTCACAAATCTGAAAATATAGACTAGGCCTACTACATATTTGGTAAGTGATATTTACCTAGAAACTATATAACTCATTGAAAGGTACCTTCATAATATGTTCTGCCCTACCGTTAACTGGAAGTTGTCATTGGGTGTGGACTTTATATTACAATCATACTCAAAGTGACGCCCAGAATCAGTACGGACCAATCAGAAAGCAGCATATCCTGACGAATGACGTAACGCTCAAGACACTTTGTCATTGGTTGACATCGGTGTGACGTAGTACAGTAATAAAAAACTCTCTGATTGGACAATATTAACCAATCAAAATGACGCAAAAGAAGACTTGTGATTGGTTAAAACTGGGCTTTCTTATTGGCCGAAAATACGAGCCTCCGATTGGGCAATTATTACCTGAGCCGTTGACGTCACATGCGCATCACAATCAAATTGGCCCGACTTACTCACGCAACCCTAATAGAACGTTTGTTGAATACCAGTTATATCGTATTTTGATACGTATATTTTTGTTTCTCTTAAACACAATAAAAGCGTAGGTCAAAAATGATTTGTCAAGTAACGTCTTCTCAAGTCTATTTTTCGTTGATTTAGGATCTGTTAGTTAACGGGAAATTTATAAGCAGTATTTATATCTTCTACACAGGCAGTGTAAAACTATAACCTTTAACACCTGATTCGTACAGATGAGATAAATAAAAAATAATTCGGCGACTGTATTCGCTTAATTGTCGTAGCGAAAGTATAAGGAGAAAAATTACGATCCCGATAGCTGTGATTTTATAGAATTTTAGGCCTGTAATCAGTGTTTATGTAGGCAGCTTGTTGGAATATTACAATTTTATAAGCATTATCAGATGCGACTTTTTAACGTTCCGAAACCGAACAATTCATGAGTTCTCTTAAGCAAGGTAGATTAATAACATTACTTATTTTCAATCCAATTTGTCAGTAAACTAAAATGCAGGCTGTTGAAATTGTTGTGCAATGAAAATTGTTTTTTAGGTAAGCAGCGGACAAGGTGGTTTGAACCTCTAAAATCTTTTCTGAGTGAGATGAGTTGAGTTGGTTTACATGGTCTTCTTACAGCGTTTATAATTATACTTATCAGGATGCGAGTCCTTCGGAAAATCATGTACTTTCGACTCTCCGAATGACACCGGTATTTCATTATCAACAGGGTTTGATTGTAAAATGAAATTCATGAATCTCAGATGAGATAACTCCGACTACTGTCATATATACCTCTACCTCTTCTGTTCTTACGTGGTTTACTCATATAATTGGCTGACTCTGTGATAACAATGAATACATATTTACGGTCAGGAACTAGCAAATTACGTGCAAAAAATGTTTAACACTCTACCTTTTCATTAAAGCCACAATAAATTTCATCCATCTTAAAATACAGGAACTAATGAAATAAGAGTAAAGCCAGAAAACCTTTTTCGAAATTTTTTTTTTGTCATCAGTCTCTCGACTGGTTTGATGCAGTTCTCCAACCTGTTCTATCTTGCGCAAGTCGTTTCATATCTACATACCTGTAACACCCTACATCTTTTGTAATTTGCTTTATATATTCTAATCTTTGCCTCCCTCTACAATGTACTCCCTCAATGTTACCCTCCATTATTGATAGCCCAATACCTGGATGTCTTAGGATATGCCCCACTAGCCTATCCCTTCTTTTGGTAAGATGCTTCCATATACTTCTTTTTTCATCCACTCGCCTAAGAACCTCTAAATTACTTATTTTGTCCACCCACCTAATCTTTAACATTTTCCTATAACACCACATTTCAAAAGCTTCTATCCTCTTCCGTTCTACAGCCCCTATCACCCACGTTTCACTTCCGTATAATGCTACACTCCAAACATAATGTTTTAAGAAATTTTTCCTAATCTGTAAATCAATGTTTGTAGTCAGTAAGCTGTTTTTCATTTCAAAGGCTTTTCTAGCTTGAGCAATTCTACTCTTGATATCACTCGTGCTTCTACCATCCTTTGTTATTTTACTCCCTAGATAGCAGAATTCCCCAACTTCCTGTATGTTTTCGTTGCCTACTTTTAAATTTCCCATCTCTTCTAAACCACTCTTGCTGCTGCACAACACTTTCGTTTTGTTCTTATTAATTTTCATGAAGTAATCCTTCCTCAAGATCTCATCCATTCCATTTAAGGCATCCTCTAGTTCATTCTTTGCCTCGGCTAATACTACTATATCATCGGCGAATCTCAACATTTTTATTGTTTCTCCTTGAATTTTTATTCCTACGTCAAATTTCTCCTTCACTTCATTTATAGTCTCTTCTATATACAAGTTAAAAAGTAGTGGTGACAAAGAACAACCTTGTCGTACACCTTTTCTTACAGCAGCCTCTTTTTCGTACCCCTCGATTCTCAAAATAGCCGTTTGATTCTTATACAGACTGTAGATAACTTTCCTTTCTTTGTATTTAATTCCTAGCCTTTTCAATGTTTTAAACATTTTACTCCAGTCCAGATTGTCAAATGCTTTCTTTTCTGAGTGAGATGAGTTGAGTTGGTTTACATGGTCTTCTCACAGCATTTATAATTATACTTATAAGAATGCCGGTCCTTCGTAAAATCATGTTCTTTCGACTCTCCGAATGACACCTGTATTTCATTATCAAAACGGTTTGATTGTAAAATGAAATTCATGAATCTCAGATAATATTACCCTGACTAGTGTCATTTATACCTCTACCTCTTCTGTTCTTACGTGCTTTAGTCATATAATTGGCTGACCCTGTGATAAAAATGAATACATTTATTTCCTGCAGAAACTAGCAAATTACGTTCCAAAAATTTTTAACACTCTACCTTTTCATTATGGCCACAAAAAATTTCATCCACCTTAAAATACAGGAACTAATGAAATCAGAGTAAAGCCAGAAAACATTTCTCGAAATCACATTGGCCATTATATTATCATTTAGTCAAACCGTTGATTATTATTTTTCGACTAATGCTCGTTGGTAGAGCAAAATAGTTTTCTTGTTATAAAACGGATTAATGAGGTATATTTTCTTACCCGGTAGGATATTGACTTTGTTTCGTCTCAAAAAATTTTGAATTAGATTTTTCAACTGCCTTCTACGTATCGTAATATTTATTTACAGTTGTATAAAGTCATTCCCTTAAAAATATGATACATTACTGGCCAAAAATTAGGTTACAAAAATCGAACAACTAGGAAAAATAGATAACCTTCTTTTGTTTTTTTTCTTTGTGTCGGTATCGAATGAACACTCGTGATTTTTTAAAAAACCGTGTTAACATTTAGCAGCAACAGAAACCAATTTTTAATTTCCTTAAGAACTCGAAAGATCTCTACAATGGGGTACTTCATATTTCGTAAGTGATATTTACCAAGAAACTATAAATCTCATTAAAAGGTACCTTCATATGTTCTGCCCTACCGTTAACTAGAAGTTGTCATTGGGTGTGGACTTCATATTACAATCACACTCGACGTGACGCCTAGAATCAGTACGGACCAATCAGAAAGCAGCATATCCAAACGAATGACGTAAAGCTCAAGACACTTTGTCATTGTTTGACATCGGTGTGACGTTGTACAGTAATATAAACTCTCTGATTGGACAATATTAACCAATCAAAATGACGCAAAAGAAGACTTGTGATTGGTTAAAACTGGGCTTTCTTATTGGCCGAAAATACGAGACTCTGATTGGGCAATTATTACCTGAGCCGTTGACGTCACATGCGCATCACAATCAAATTGGCCCGACTTACTCACGCAACCCTAATAGATCGTTTGTTGAATACCAGTTATATTTTGATACGTATATTTTTGTTTCTATTAAACACAATAATAGCGTAGGTCAAAAATGATTTGTCAAGTAACGTCTTGTCAAGTCTATTTTTCGTTGATTTAGGATCTGTTAGTTAACGGGAAATTTATAAGCAGTATTTATATCTTCTACACAGGCAGTGTAAAACTATAATCTTTAACACCTGATTCGTACAGATGAGATAAATAAAAAATAATTCGGCGACAGCATTCGCTTAATTGTCGTAGCGAAAGTATAAGCAGAAAAATTACGATCCCGGTAGCTGTGATTTTATAGAGTTTTAGGCCTGTAATCAGTGTTTATGTAGGCATTATGTAGGCATTATGTAGGCTTGTTCGAATATTACAATTTTATAAGCATTATCAGATGCGACTTTTTAACGTTCCGAAACCGAACAATTCATGCGTTCTCTTAAGCAAGGTAGGCTAATAAAATTACTTATTTTCAATCCAATTTGTCAGTAAACTAAAATGCTGGCTGTTGAAATTGTTGTGCAATGAAAGTTGTATTTTAGGTAAGCAGCGGACAAGGTGGTTTGAACCTCTAAAATCTTTTCTGAGTGAGATATGTTGAGTTAGTTTACATGGTCTTCTCACAGCATTTATAATTATACTTATCAGAATGCCAGTCCTTCGGAAAATCATGTACTTTCGACTCTCCGAATGACACCTGTATTTCATTATCAACAGGGTTTGATTGTAAAATGAAATTCATGAATCTCAGATGAGATAACTCTGACTAGTGTCATTTATACCTCCACCTCTTCTGTTTTTATGTGCTTTAGTCATATAATTGGCTGACCCTGTGATAAAAATTAATTCGTCTCAAGATATTTTGAATTAGATTTTTCAGTTGCCTTCTACGTATCGTATATATATATATATATATATATATATATATATATATATATATATATATATATTATTTTATTAAACATTATTTTCCTTTGTTTGCACCACTACATATATGATTATGAACAGCCAAAACAAAATAAAATAAAATATAAAACTCACCTCAGAGTATTATATCATATACTGATTTTCTGAGCATTATGCTGCTTATTTAAAAAAGGAATGTAAAAGTTCTAATGTGGCAGAACATCTGCTGACGAAAGGGCATAAAATAAGCAGTCATGAAAATAATTTGGAAATTTTAGAAATATGTTTTGATAGTAACAAATTATGGCAGTTGGAGAAATATTATATTTATAAATTTAAAAATAAAAAGATAAATTTAATGAACAGCCAGACAGAATTTGATAATGATAAATTATTTCAAATTGTACTTAATCGAGATAAGGAATAAAACTAGGTACAAAATGATTATACTGTCATTCGGCCGAATAAACCGCGCGCGGAATGGTGCTTTAGGATAGCTATTGTTTTGAACAATTGACGTGGTCTACGACCACTATTGTGTTTGTGTTTTATGTTTTATTGTGTTTATGTTTTTTAAAGTCCTGATGATGTCTCCGAGGGAGACGAAAGATCTTAATATGATATAATACTCTGAGGTGAGTTTTATATTTTATTTTATTTTGTTTTGGCTGTTCATAATCATATATGTAGTGGTGCAAACAAAGGAAAATAATGTTTAATAAAATAATATATATATATATATATACATTCTTCGACGCTCGATTTCTACATCTTAGCCGTGACTTTTTACCTCGAAAACTGCATCATTGAGATGCAGTTTGTTTTATGCATCAGATGTAAAAAGAGATGTTCAGTTGTTATAAAAATTATACAAATTGTTATACAGCTTTATACACATTTTACGCTATTATCGTTTTTTGACTCATTCACGCGATGTTGCCGGTTTTACACATCTTAAGTCGAGTCGCTGTCATCAGTTCTGTTCAGTTATGATCTGTTCGATCTGCACGTGGCTGCACTTCCACAGTACTGCGCGGTTAAATTTCCTGTCTCATCATGTTGAAACGAAGCGATATGTATTTCAAAGCCATGGGATTACAAGCCCCAGAGTTGAATACAAACAGCTATATAAAAGGTAAGTTTTAATTTATTATTTTTATATTATAACATTAATTAGACCTATCATTATTATTTTAAAATGTCGCATTGCTTGCCTTATTTTTGGATAAGTAAAATTTATATAGCCAAAACTTAACTGAATAGCATACAATCTATGAATATCACATTAATATTAAGCATTAACTGTCGATTCACGGAACTGCAATGGAATTACTAGTAGGGCTACGATAGGCGACTAAATGCTTGATGGTTGCCGAAGATAATTCCCACAGAAATCCGTGGCCCGTTCGTGAAGTAGGCCTATTATCTTTCAGCGCCTTCTACTTTTTTTGTGTAAATTTTGTCAAAAATATGAAACCAAATTATTATAGACCAACTATTACTGGTTCCTAAAAAAAATAGAAGCAGCTTCCATTTTCTCCAGCAATAAATTACCGTCACTTGATGTTATTTTTTGTGTAAATAAAAGGTTACAAAGGGTTGTAGGTTCCTATTGTTAGACTGAAATATTATCATCTTATTTAGGCCTACCTAATTTATAGTCTAAGCTTGTGGCGAAATACAAAAAAATCTAAAATAAAATGAATAAGGATTGGTTAGGCCTCTAGGTTTATTTAGAGCTTAAAACAAAAAGTTTTGTTTGATGTATTAAGTTGTAGCCAAAATATACTACTAAAATATAATAGAACTGATGTACAGTAAAAAAAAAAATTATTTAGGTCTTGCAAATAAGGCGGCCTACAATGACGGGAACGCGCGTGTGACGTCAAAGGCAGATATCGTCGTCTGCATCACGAAGTGACGTATCTCAAAAAAATCGAAATTTGAGTTAGGTCGCCTATGAATGTGTCTGGGTGTACTCTACAATATCACGAACTGACTTATCAATATCTTCGTTATTAACAAAGATACGAGCAATAATGTTTCTGCGTAACTCACAAAAAGTGATGAATTGTACATCACGTACTGTCGTATCTTGAGATACGTCACTTTGTGAAACTTGTATTGTGTCCTCACTCTGTCGTATCTGTAGATTCGTCAGTTTGTGTTGCGGTCGCTTACCTAATGAAACCGAAACTGTATGTGACGTATTCAAATAAGTACATTATAAAATAAAACTAAATAATAAAATTGGCTTTTATATAGGTATCTCCTTAACTGGGTTAGGCAGCAATCGTCAGGATATATTATGATATCAATATTCCACGAAGAAGTAATTTTCCAATTTACTTTTAATTGAATACGCACTTAGTTTACATTTTTATGAAGGGAGCACTGATAAATTACCTTAATCGAATTATATCATTGTACCGGGTCCCATGTTCGATTCTCGGTCAGGTCTGGAATTTTTTTCATCACTCATTTTCGTACATCATCATTCTTCACCGTCTGTTTTAGCAGAAATTCTAAAATAGTCAGACGTAAAAATATGTAGGCTACTTATGATTACTTGCTCTTTATCAGTATGTTAGTAGACGTTTGCGAGTGTGTTTGTGGTTTGATAAATCTTAGTTTACTTCGTAAATTTATATTGTAACAAAAGAAGAGTCGTGGGAAGCGATTTGTTTCGATCTGTTTAAACCAATTGAATTGAAAAAGAGGTAAAAAATGTGTTTCTCTTTTTGGACGGAAGGAGTGACGAAAGTAAAAACTTAATAATAGCCATCATGCTTTTGTATGTTGTCCCTATTTCGACTAATAGGCTATTGAAAGTATTTCCCTGAGATTTTGTGAGCCTTTCCACGGACAAAATGAGGGTGATTCATGACATAGTAGGTCTGCTATAAAGTCTGCTATTGAACGTTCAGGCGATTTATTTGTACCATCTCAACTTATTCCTATTTTTAAATTAGCTTGTAAAAACAACCTTCCTTGTCAATCCACTTCAGTATGAAGATTTGATCGATTTTAAAGAAATTTCTAAGGAATTGAGAGTAGGCCTATTGTTAAACAGAAAAGATTCAACAGGCGAGAAAATAAACTGGTTGCGTATGATGAAAATTCATGTTCCCAAAATTTTGCCAGATACAATTTATTTTAAGAACAGCCACCTTGTGATGAATATTGGCATTTTAATATTGGAAAGCTAAAGTCAATAAAGAATATTGAACCCAAAAAATTAAATTTAGTGCCTGCATAAATTACAAACGGTAAGTACAAAGATTTGTTATCTTTATGTAATGCAGTGTCACCCGTCGCCAAGTTGGAAGAACACAAGAACTTTTAAAGAAATTTACCTCATTCAAATTAGAACAAAGAATTTAATGCCTTTTATAAGTCTTTAAAACTAATATCATTCAGCTTATAAATATTACGTTTATGCCAATGTAGTTACTTTCTGTTTCCAGGCATTGCCAACAAAACATTTTGTTATCGTTTGTAATGGAGTAGGCCTACTAAATAAAATTTTAGTTTTTGATTACTAATAATAACGTAATATATTATTATTTTAGGTTTCTGTGTTTTTTTTACGTACGTATTTTGTATATTTTGCTACGTAGTTACTAAACAGCTTTCAGGTAACCCTATAGTGTTACTGTAAGTGTCATTGTCCAGTAATAATAATTTTTTAAATTTTTTGCATCAGTTTATGATGTCATTATTTTTCTAAAAAGTAACATTCATCAATGAAAATAGTTAATGCTTAGTAGTTTCGTAGTATTATTTTCAAGTTATTGGTATGTTTTTTTTAGAAAATAGGAACTACATACAAAAAAATTTTTTTTTGTACTTATTTTGTTATGCATTGTATTAACAAATTTTCTTAAATTTGTATTTTTTTGTAATACATTAGCTAGTTGTCTGTATTAATGTAGAATTTATACTAAAAAGAGTAATCATGTGTTTATTAGTAGTAATTTTCTATCAGGATACTTTTATCTATAGAGATACGTCATTTGTTTATATTACATAATACGTTGCCGTGAATCACGTACTGTCGTAACTCGACAAATTTATACATTATTGATAAAAATCAATAACTTACATTAATATCATATAAATAATAAAAAAATACAGTCTTTTGTTGATTATTTAAAGCAATAATTACGGTTTTATTGTAAATAATTGCTGAGATGTAGAGTGGAGAACTAAACGCAAAACTTTAAACGGCTCTCCTAGAAAAACATGATTTTTGAGATGCGACGGTTTGTGATGCAGCCGACGATATAATATAGGACCAATCAGAGTGTAGTATCCAACAAATGAATTAAATCGTTAAATTAAATCGATTTAATCGATTGGTTAAATTAAATCACATTTAATCGTTAATTAAATCGTTGAATTAGGTTTTGAGTGTGTTTTCTAGTGAATGAAACCAATGAAAAATCTCCAAACCTAACCAATCAGATGTCTTCTTAGGCGTCACTTTGAATGGTTAATATTGTCCAATCAGAAGGCTCATTATAGTTCACTACGTCATCCGATATCGACCAATGAAAACGTCTCAATCAGTATTACGTCATTTGTCAGTATCGAGCTTCCTGATTGGTCCGGTACTGTTCCTGCGCGTGACGTCGACTTACATTTTTACATATATCCGCCCATTGTCACCGCCCAGTTAACGATGCGGCCGAATATTAAACAATAACGTCTACTGAAATGCTATACTTTCCAGAATTAAAACGCCTACCAAAAACATTTTTAAACTTGTTAAGGTCTTCCGAGTACGGAATGAATATCGTTATTTGTATGAAACAGCAGTATATTTATACTGTTTTCACAGTATAAAAAATTAAAATTCACAAAAAGGAAGCACAAGAATAGATTGCGTTTACACATACAAGCTTGCTTAAATTTAAGACATTATTTTCTCGGCTACCATGCAAACACTACTATACGAACGTAACACATTGTGATTTTTTCATTGTATATTAAAGTTTATTCAAATAAGGACGTCTCTAAAGTTTTTTTTGTCAAGTAATCGTCAGTAGAATCACCGGCATTACCAAACTGAAATTTACAATATACTTGAACAATACCTAGTAAGAGCAAAAGATAAATTGTGCCCTTTTAACGACAATCAGTCACACTAAAAACGGTTAACGATATGAAAAATTTCTAGGCAATATTTTTGAAATTTCTCCGCACTTATTTGCAGTTCTTTTCATTATTTTATATTATAATGCGAAAATTAATATTGCCTATATGAAACATTAAACTGTTAAATATTTTTTAAATTTCAACTGCTACTTCCACGGCTAAAATAATACTTCTGTTTTCTTCAAGAATGAAGCAATTTTCGACTAAAACATTATAACAACATAAGAAGTACTGGTGTAATAAACACTTTTAGACCTTCTTCATATGACAGTAGATTTTTATACAGTTAGACCTTGCAGTGTGAATATATTAAAGACGCATTTGCAAGGTGCGAAGTGAAAATTTTTTAGAAGGCCTGCTTTGCTCATCAAATGACTTTTCTACTGAAACATACGATTACAAACCAAAAAATGTAACCCAATTAACTTTTCAGTTTATTTCAGATAACTTGTAAATGTTTGAACTAACTTCTACCCTAATGATCTAAAAACTCAAATTAATTGTGCCGAGTATTTAACATCTCATTATGTACCTAATTTTAGGTAATTTAAAAAATCAGATTTGTAAGAAAGGATGTTATCAAAGTCGTTATGAAAGAACGTACAAATTTAATCTTACTTATCGTACAAAAAATATAATCTGATAAGAGTTTATTAAATTTAATGTTCAAACCAACATCTTCCTTAAATAACATAGGCGTAGTACATCAATACGTACGGTTTTATTTCTAAGAATCATTATAATTTTTTTGCTTGAATTTTGACTATAGCAAAAATAAACAGAGAGCAATGCACAACGATTTTTCTAACGTTTTTTAAGGAGGAATGAATTGCTGATTGGAGTTTTACACTATTGGTGCAGAACGTGTATATTTTTATTATACGTTTTGAGTTAACTATCAGTTCCTAAATCAACAAAGAAATAATCATTAGAGAGTTCTTTCGCACTATTTGTGTCTTTAACATATCCGAAAATATTGTAACAGAATCGACCAGACGGATCACGAATGTTCCAGAAATCCATTCATGAAATAGTATAGAGTGTGAAATAATAGTTACAACAAGAGAGAGTAATAAAGAAATAATAATATATCAATTGTGAATGACAATTTTACAATGACGACCATAAAGGTGTATCTATTTACAATAGTTGTAAAAACTATCGTGTAGTACGCCTATTATAAAATTTCAGGTATACTATTGTGTACAGCTATTTTTATGAAGTTGTTTATGAGGTTGTTTACGTTTTCTATTTACAGTAGTTGACTTGTTAACAAAAGGATTTTTCTAGCATTCATTAATACAGAGTTATTATTTTTTTACTTGAGTAGATTTCACTGCTTTATTCTGGAACAATCTTTATGAATGAGTAGGTATAAAAAGAGACCCCCGAGTGCGGTCAGTCAGTAATCGTTTGATCTTTGACGAATGTCCAACGGACGTAGGTAGGCGCGTACCGAACATTGTGTCAGTCGACGATTCTAACACTGTCTGTGAGTCTATTGTGTAAAGCCTTTTGTGAGTGTATTATAAAGTTAATGGGTAAAGTTAATGTGAATTCAATTTCTATGTTTTGTATGTCTGTTTAAGCTATAAAAGTGATTGTAAGTTATTTATTGTTTATTATCAAGTTTAAGTGAATTATTAAATCATTTATTGTGTTATTTAATTATAAATAGTTTAATCATTTATTTTGTAATCTTTTAGTCTAATAAATATTTGTAATTTGTAAACTTTAGCGTATGAATTATTTAATAACCTAGATCCCGAAACGGACCTTAGCAATAAGTGTCAAAATATACTACTAAAATATAATAGAACTGATGTACAGTAAAAAAAATAATTATTTAGGTCTTGCAAGTAAGGCGGCCTACAATGACGGCAACGCGCGTGTGACGTCAAAGGCAGATATAATATAGGACCAATCAGAGTGTAGTATTTTTAACCAATGAAAAATCTCCAAACCTAACCAATCAGATGTCTTCTTAGGCGTCACTTTGATTGGTCAATATTGTCCAATCAGAAGGCTCATTATAGTTCACTACGTCATCCGATATCGACCAATGAATACGTCTTAATCAGTATTACGTCATTTGTCAGTATCGAGCTTCCTGATTGGTCCGGTACTGTTCCTGCGCGTGACGTCGACTTACATTTTTACATAAATCCACCCATTGTCACCGCCCAGTTAACGATACGGCCGAATATTAAACAATAACGTCTACTGAAATGCTATACTTTCCAGAATTAAAACGCCTACCAAAAACATTTTTAAACTTGTTAAGGTCTTCCGAGTACGGAATGATTATGGTTAATTGTATGAAACAGCAGTATATTTATACTGCTTTTCACAGTATGAAAAATTAAAATTCTTAAAAAGGAAGCACAAGAATAGATTGCGTTTACACATACAAGCTTGCTTAAATTTAAGACATTATTTTCTCGGCTACCATGCAAACACTACTATACGAACGTAACACATCGTGATTTTTTCATTGTATAATTAAGTTTATTCAAATAAGGACGTCTCTAAAGTTTTTTTTTGTCAAGTAATCGTCAGTAGAATCGCCGGCATTACCAAACTGAAATTTACAATATACTTGAACAACACCTAGTAAGAGCAAAATAGAAATTGTGCCCTCTTAACGACAATCAGTCACACTAAAAACGGTTAACGATGTGAAAAATTTCTAGGCAATATTTTTGACATTTCTCCGCGCTTATTCGCAGTTCTTGTCACTATTTTATTTTATGATGCGAAAATTAATATTGCCTATATGAAACATTAAAATGTTAAATATTTTTAAATTTCAATTGCTACTTCCACGGCTAAAATAATACTTCTGTTTTCTTCAAGAATGAAGGAATTTTCGACTAAAACATTATAACAACATAAGAAGTACTGGTGAAATAAACACTTTTAGACCTTCTTCATATGACAGTAGATTTTTATACCGTTAGACCTTGCAGTGTGAATATATTAAAGACGCATTTGCAAGGTGCGAAGTGAAAATTTTTTAGAAGGCCTGCTTTGCTCATCAAATGACTTTTCTACTGAAACATACGGTTACAAACCAAAAAATGTAACCCAATTAACTTTTCAGTTTATTTCAGATAACTTGTAAATGTTTGAACTAACTTCTACCCTAATGATCTAAAAACTCAAATTAATTGTGCCGAGTATTTAACATCTCATTATTTACCTAATTTTAAATAATTTAAAAAATCAGATTTGTAAGAAAGGATGTTATCAAAGTCGTTATGAAAGAACGTACAAATTTAATCTTACTTATCGTACAAAAAATATAATCTGATAAGAGTTTATTAAATTTAATGTTCAAACCAACATCTTCCTTAAGTAACATAAGCGTAGTACATCAATACGTACGGTTTTATTTCTAAGAATTATTATAATTTTTTTGCTTGAATTTTGACTATAGCAAAAATAAACAGAGAGCAATGCACAACGATTTTTCTAACGTTTTTTAAGGAGGAATGAATTGCTGATTGGAGTTTTACACTATTGGCGCAGAACGTGTATATTTTTATTATACGTTTTGAGTTAACTATCAGTTCCTAAATCAACAAAGAAATATCCATTAAAGAGCGTTACTTAACGAATTTTTATTTCTTTCGCACTATTTGTGTCTTTAACATATCCGAAAATATACTACTAAAATATAATAGAACTGATGTACAGTAGAAAAAAAAAATTATTTAGGTCTTGCAAGTAAGGCGGCCTACAATGACGGCAACGCGCGTGTGACGTCAAAGGCAGATATAATATAGGACCAATCAGAGTGTAGTATTTTTAACCAATGAAAAATCTCCAAACCTAACCAATCAGATGTCTTCTTAGGCGTCACTTTGAATGGTTAATATTGTCCAATCAGAAGGCTCATTATAGTTCACTACGTCATCCGATATCGACCAATGAAAACGTCTCAATCAGTATTACGTCATTTGTCAGTATCGAGCTTCCTGATTGGTCCGGTACTGTTCCTGCGCGTGACGTCGACTTACATTTTTACATATATCCGCCCATTGTCACCGCCCAGTTAACGATGCGGCCGAATATTAAACAATAACGTCTACTGAAATGCTATACTTTCCAGAATTAAAACGCCTACCAAAAACATTTTTAAACTTGTTAAGGTCTTCCGAGTACGGAATGAATATCGTTATTTGTATGAAACAGCAGTATATTTATACTGTTTTCACAGTATAAAAAATTAAAATTCACAAAAAGGAAGCACAAGAATAGATTGCGTTTACACATACAAGCTTGCTTAAATTTAAGACATTATTTTCTCGGCTACCATGCAAACACTACTATACGAACGTAACACATTGTGATTTTTTCATTGTATATTAAAGTTTATTCAAATAAGGACGTCTCTAAAGTTTTTTTTGTCAAGTAATCGTCAGTAGAATCACCGGCATTACCAAACTGAAATTTACAATATACTTGAACAATACCTAGTAAGAGCAAAAGATAAATTGTGCCCTTTTAACGACAATCAGTCACACTAAAAACGGTTAACGATATGAAAAATTTCTAGGCAATATTTTTGAAATTTCTCCGCACTTATTTGCAGTTCTTTTCATTATTTTATATTATAATGCGAAAATTAATATTGCCTATATGAAACATTAAACTGTTAAATATTTTTTAAATTTCAACTGCTACTTCCACGGCTAAAATAATACTTCTGTTTTCTTCAAGAATGAAGCAATTTTCGACTAAAACATTATAACAACATAAGAAGTACTGGTGTAATAAACACTTTTAGACCTTCTTCATATGACAGTAGATTTTTATACAGTTAGACCTTGCAGTGTGAATATATTAAAGACGCATTTGCAAGGTGCGAAGTGAAAATTTTTTAGAAGGCCTGCTTTGCTCATCAAATGACTTTTCTACTGAAACATACGATTACAAACCAAAAAATGTAACCCAATTAACTTTTCAGTTTATTTCAGATAACTTGTAAATGTTTGAACTAACTTCTACCCTAATGATCTAAAAACTCAAATTAATTGTGCCGAGTATTTAACATCTCATTATGTACCTAATTTTAGGTAATTTAAAAAATCAGATTTGTAAGAAAGGATGTTATCAAAGTCGTTATGAAAGAACGTACAAATTTAATCTTACTTATCGTACAAAAAATATAATCTGATAAGAGTTTATTAAATTTAATGTTCAAACCAACATCTTCCTTAAATAACATAGGCGTAGTACATCAATACGTACGGTTTTATTTCTAAGAATCATTATAATTTTTTTGCTTGAATTTTGACTATAGCAAAAATAAACAGAGAGCAATGCACAACGATTTTTCTAACGTTTTTTAAGGAGGAATGAATTGCTGATTGGAGTTTTACACTATTGGTGCAGAACGTGTATATTTTTATTATACGTTTTGAGTTAACTATCAGTTCCTAAATCAACAAAGAAATAATCATTAGAGAGTTCTTTCGCACTATTTGTGTCTTTAACATATCCGAAAATATTGTAACAGAATCGACCAGACGGATCACGAATGTTCCAGAAATCCATTCATGAAATAGTATAGAGTGTGAAATAATAGTTACAACAAGAGAGAGTAATAAAGAAATAATAATATATCAATTGTGAATGACAATTTTACAATGACGACCATAAAGGTGTATCTATTTACAATAGTTGTAAAAACTATCGTGTAGTACGCCTATTATAAAATTTCAGGTATACTATTGTGTACAGCTATTTTTATGAAGTTGTTTATGAGGTTGTTTACGTTTTCTATTTACAGTAGTTGACTTGTTAACAAAAGGATTTTTCTAGCATTCATTAATACAGAGTTATTATTTTTTTACTTGAGTAGATTTCACTGCTTTATTCTGGAACAATCTTTATGAATGAGTAGGTATAAAAAGAGACCCCCGAGTGCGGTCAGTCAGTAATCGTTTGATCTTTGACGAATGTCCAACGGACGTAGGTAGGCGCGTACCGAACATTGTGTCAGTCGACGATTCTAACACTGTCTGTGAGTCTATTGTGTAAAGCCTTTTGTGAGTGTATTATAAAGTTAATGGGTAAAGTTAATGTGAATTCAATTTCTATGTTTTGTATGTCTGTTTAAGCTATAAAAGTGATTGTAAGTTATTTATTGTTTATTATCAAGTTTAAGTGAATTATTAAATCATTTATTGTGTTATTTAATTATAAATAGTTTAATCATTTATTTTGTAATCTTTTAGTCTAATAAATATTTGTAATTTGTAAACTTTAGCGTATGAATTATTTAATAACCTAGATCCCGAAACGGACCTTAGCAATAAGTGTCAAAATATACTACTAAAATATAATAGAACTGATGTACAGTAAAAAAAATAATTATTTAGGTCTTGCAAGTAAGGCGGCCTACAATGACGGCAACGCGCGTGTGACGTCAAAGGCAGATATAATATAGGACCAATCAGAGTGTAGTATTTTTAACCAATGAAAAATCTCCAAACCTAACCAATCAGATGTCTTCTTAGGCGTCACTTTGATTGGTCAATATTGTCCAATCAGAAGGCTCATTATAGTTCACTACGTCATCCGATATCGACCAATGAATACGTCTTAATCAGTATTACGTCATTTGTCAGTATCGAGCTTCCTGATTGGTCCGGTACTGTTCCTGCGCGTGACGTCGACTTACATTTTTACATAAATCCACCCATTGTCACCGCCCAGTTAACGATACGGCCGAATATTAAACAATAACGTCTACTGAAATGCTATACTTTCCAGAATTAAAACGCCTACCAAAAACATTTTTAAACTTGTTAAGGTCTTCCGAGTACGGAATGATTATGGTTAATTGTATGAAACAGCAGTATATTTATACTGCTTTTCACAGTATGAAAAATTAAAATTCTTAAAAAGGAAGCACAAGAATAGATTGCGTTTACACATACAAGCTTGCTTAAATTTAAGACATTATTTTCTCGGCTACCATGCAAACACTACTATACGAACGTAACACATCGTGATTTTTTCATTGTATAATTAAGTTTATTCAAATAAGGACGTCTCTAAAGTTTTTTTTTGTCAAGTAATCGTCAGTAGAATCGCCGGCATTACCAAACTGAAATTTACAATATACTTGAACAACACCTAGTAAGAGCAAAATAGAAATTGTGCCCTCTTAACGACAATCAGTCACACTAAAAACGGTTAACGATGTGAAAAATTTCTAGGCAATATTTTTGACATTTCTCCGCGCTTATTCGCAGTTCTTGTCACTATTTTATTTTATGATGCGAAAATTAATATTGCCTATATGAAACATTAAAATGTTAAATATTTTTAAATTTCAATTGCTACTTCCACGGCTAAAATAATACTTCTGTTTTCTTCAAGAATGAAGGAATTTTCGACTAAAACATTATAACAACATAAGAAGTACTGGTGAAATAAACACTTTTAGACCTTCTTCATATGACAGTAGATTTTTATACCGTTAGACCTTGCAGTGTGAATATATTAAAGACGCATTTGCAAGGTGCGAAGTGAAAATTTTTTAGAAGGCCTGCTTTGCTCATCAAATGACTTTTCTACTGAAACATACGGTTACAAACCAAAAAATGTAACCCAATTAACTTTTCAGTTTATTTCAGATAACTTGTAAATGTTTGAACTAACTTCTACCCTAATGATCTAAAAACTCAAATTAATTGTGCCGAGTATTTAACATCTCATTATTTACCTAATTTTAAGTAATTTAAAAAATCAGATTTGTAAGAAAGGATGTTATCAAAGTCGTTTTGAAAGAACGTACAAATTTAATCTTACTTATCGTACAAAAAATATAATCTGATAAGAGTTAATTAAATTTAATGTTCAAACCAACATCTTCCTTAAATAACATAAGCGTAGTACATAAATACGCACGGTTTTATTTCTAAGAATTATTAAAATTTTTGTGCTTGAATTTTGACTATAGCAATAATAAACAGAGAGCAATGCTCAACGATTTTTCTAACGTTTCTTAAGGAGGAATGAATTGCTGATTGGAGTTTTACACTATTGGCGCAGAACGTGTATATTTTTATTATACGTTTTGAGTTAACGAACAGTTCCTAAATCAACAAGAAAATAATCATTAGAAAGCGTTACTCAACGAATTTTTATTTCTTTCACACTATTTGTGCCTTTCACAAATCCGAAAATATAGACTAGGCCTACTACATATTTGGTAAGTGATATTTACCTAGAAACTATATAACTCATTGAAAGGTACCTTCATAATATGTTCTGCCCTACCGTTAACTGGAAGTTATCATTGGGTGTGGACTTTATATTACAATCATACCCACAGTGACGCCCAGAATCAGTACGGACCAATCAGAAAGCAGCATATCCTGACGAATGACGTAACGCTCAAGACACTTTGTCATTGGTTGACATCGGTGTGACGTAGTACAGTAATAAAAAACTCTCTGATTGGACAATATTAACCAATCAAAATGACGCAAAAGAAGACTTGTGATTGGTTAAAACTGGGCTTTCTTATTGGCCGAAAATACGAGCCTCTGATTGGGCAATTATTACCTGAGCCGTTGACGTCACATGCGCATCACAATCAAATTGGCCCGACTTACTCACGCAACCCTAATAGAACGTTTGTTGAATACCAGTTATAGTATTTTGATACGTATATTTTTGTTTCTATTAAACACAATAAAACGTAGGTCAAAAATGATTTGTCAAGTAACGTCTTCTCAAGTCTATTTTTCGTTGATTTAGGATCTGTTAGTTAACGGGAAATTTATAAGCAGTATTTATATCTTCTACACAGGCAGTGTAAAACTATAACCTTTAACACCTGATTCGTACAGATGAGATAAATAAAAAATAATTCGGCGACTGTATTCGCTTAATTGTCGTAGCGAAAGTATAAGGAGAAAAATTACGATCCCGATAGCTGTGATTTTATAGAATTTTAGGCCTGTAATCAGTGTTTATGTAGGCAGCTTGTTCGAATATTACAATTTTATAAGCATTATCAGATGCGACTTTTTAACGTTCCGAAACCGAACAATTCATGAGTTCTCTTAAGCAAGGTAGATTAATAACATTACTTATTTTCAATCCAATTTGTCAGTAAACTAAAATGCAGGCTGTTGAAATTGTTGTGCAATGAAAGTTGTTTTTTAGGTAAGCAGCGGACAAGGTGGTTTGAACCTCTAAAATCTTTTCTGAGTGAGATGAGTTGAGTTGGTTTACATGGTCTTCTTACAGCGTTTATAATTATACTTATCAGGATGCGAGTCCTTCGGAAAATCATGTACTTTCGACTCTCCGAATGACACCGGTATTTCATTATCAACAGGGTTTGATTGTAAAATGAAATTCATGAATCTCAGATGAGATAACTCCGACTACTGTCATATATACCTCTACCTCTTCTGTTCTTACGTGGTTTAGTCATATAATTGGCTGACTCTGTGATAACAATGAATACATATTTACGGTCAGGAACTAGCAAATTACGTGCAAAAAATGTTTAACACTCTACCTTTTCATTAAAGCCACAATAAATTTCATCCATCTTAAAATACAGGAACTAATGAAATAAGAGTAAAGCCAGAAAACCTTTTTCGAAATTTTTTTTTTGTCATCAGTCTCTCGACTGGTTTGATGCAGTTCTCCAACCTGTTCTATCTTGCGCAAGTCGTTTCATATCTACATACCTGTAACACCCTACATCTTTTGTAATTTGCTTTATATATTCTAATCTTTGCCTCCCTCTACAATGTACTCCCTCAATGTTACCCTCCATTATTGATAGCCCAATACCTGGATGTCTTAGGATATGCCCCACTAGCCTATCCCTTCTTTTGGTAAGATGCTTCCATATACTTCTTTTTTCATCCACTCGCCTAAGAACCTCTAAATTACTTATTTTGTCCACCCACCTAATCTTTAACATTTTCCTATAACACCACATTTCAAAAGCTTCTATCCTCTTCCGTTCTACAGCCCCTATCACCCACGTTTCACTTCCGTATAATGCTACACTCCAAACATAATGTTTTAAGAAATTTTTCCTAATCTGTAAATCAATGTTTGTAGTCAGTAAGCTGTTTTTCATTTCAATGGCTTTTCTAGCTTGAGCAATTCTACTCTTGATATCACTCGTGCTTCTACCATCCTTTGTTATTTTACTCCCTAGATAGCAGAATTCCCCAACTTCCTGTATGTTTTCGTTGCCTACTTTTAAATTTCCCATCTCTTCTAAACCACTCTTGCTGCTGCACAACACTTTCGTTTTGTTCTTATTAATTTTCATGAAGTAATCCTTCCTCAAGATCTCATCCATTCCATTTAAGGCATCCTCTAGTTCATTCTTTGCCTCGGCTAATACTACTATATCATCGGCGAATCTCAACATTTTTATTGTTTCTCCTTGAATTTTTATTCCTACGTCAAATTTCTCCTTCACTTCATTTATAGTCTCTTCTATATACAAGTTAAAAAGTAGTGGTGACAAAGAACAACCTTGTCGTACACCTTTTCTTACAGCAGCCTCTTTTTCGTACCCCTCGATTCTCAAAACAGCCGTTTGATTCTTATACAGACTGTAGATAACTTTCCTTTCTTTGTATTTAATTCCTAGCCTTTTCAATGTTTTAAACATTTTACTCCAGTCCAGATTGTCAAATGCTTTCTTTTCTGAGTGAGATGAGTTGAGTTGGTTTACATGGTCTTCTCACAGCATTTATAATTATACTTATAAGAATGCCGGTCCTTCGTAAAATCATGTTCTTTCGACTCTCCGAATGACACCTGTATTTCATTATCAAAACGGTTTGATTGTAAAATGAAATTCATGAATCTCAGATAATATTACCCTGACTAGTGTCATTTATACCTCTACCTCTTCTGTTCTTACGTGCTTTAGTCATATAATTGGCTGACCCTGTGATAAAAATGAATACATTTATTTCCTGCAGAAACTAGCAAATTACGTTCCAAAAATTTTTAACACTCTACCTTTTCATTATGGCCACAAAAAATTTCATCCACCTTAAAATACAGGAACTAATGAAATCAGAGTAAAGCCAGAAAACATTTCTCGAAATCACATTGGCCATTATATTATCATTTAGTCAAACCGTTGATTATTATTTTTCGACTAATGCTCGTTGGTAGAGCAAAATAGTTTTCTTGTTATAAAACGGATTAATGAGGTATATTTTCTTACCCGGTAGGATATTGACTTTGTTTCGTCTCAAAAAATTTTGAATTAGATTTTTCAACTGCCTTCTACGTATCGTAATATTTATTTACAGTTGTATAAAGTCATTCCCTTAAAAATATGATACATTACTGGCCAAAAATTAGGTTACAAAAATCGAACAACTAGGAAAAATAGATAACCTTCTTTTGTTTTTTTTCTTTGTGTCGGTATCGAATGAACACTCGTGATTTTTTAAAAAACCGTGTTAACATTTAGCAGCAACAGAAACCAATTTTTAATTTCCTTAAGAACTCGAAAGATCTCTACAATGGGGTACTTCATATTTCGTAAGTGATATTTACCAAGAAACTATAAATCTCATTAAAAGGTACCTTCATATGTTCTGCCCTACCGTTAACTAGAAGTTGTCATTGGGTGTGGACTTCATATTACAATCACACTCGACGTGACGCCTAGAATCAGTACGGACCAATCAGAAAGCAGCATATCCAAACGAATGACGTAACGCTCAAGACACTTTGTCATTGGTTGACATCGGTGTGACGTTGTACAGTAATATAAACTCTCTGATTGGACAATATTAACCAATCAAAATGACGCAAAAGAAGACTTGTGATTGGTTAAAACTGGGCTTTCTTATTGGCCGAAAATACGAGACTCTGATTGGGCAATTATTACCTGAGCCGTTGACGTCACATGCGCATCACAATCAAATTGGCCCGACTTACTCACGCAACCCTAATAGATCGTTTGTTGAATACCAGTTATATTTTGATACATATATTTTTGTTTCTCTTAAACACAATAATAGCGTAGGTCAAAAATGATTTGTCAAGTAACGTCTTGTCAAGTCTATTTTTCGTTGATTTAGGATCTGTTAGTTAACGGGAAATTTATAAGCAGTATTTATATCTTCTACACAGGCAGTGTAAAACTATAATCTTTAACACCTGATTCGTACAGATGAGATAAATAAAAAATAATTCGGCGACAGCATTCGCTTAATTGTCGTAGCGAAAGTATAAGCAGAAAAATTACGATCCCGGTAGCTGTGATTTTATAGAGTTTTAGGCCTGTAATCAGTGTTTATGTAGGCATTATGTAGGCATTATGTAGGCTTGTTCGAATATTACAATTTTATAAGCATTATCAGATGCGACTTTTTAACGTTCCGAAACCGAACAATTCATGCGTTCTCTTAAGCAAGGTAGGCTAATAAAATTACTTATTTTCAATCCAATTTGTCAGTAAACTAAAACGCTGGCTGTTGAAATTGTTGTGCAATGAAAGTTGTATTTTAGGTAAGCAGCGGACAAGGTGGTTTGAACCTCTAAAATTGTTTCTGAGTGAGATATGTTGAGTTAGTTTACATGGTCTTCTCACAGCATTTATAATTATACTTATCAGAATGCCAGTCCTTCGGAAAATCATGTACTTTCGACTCTCCGAATGACACCTGTATTTCATTATCAACAGGGTTTGATTGTAAAATGAAATTCATGAATCTCAGATGAGATAACTCTGACTAGTGTCATTTATACCTCCACCTCTTCTGTTTTTATGTGCTTTAGTCATATAATTGGCTGACCCTGTGATAAAAATTAATTCGTCTCATGATATTTTGAATTAGATTTTTCAGTTGCCTTCTACGTATCGTAATATATATATATATATATATATATATATATATATATATATATATATATATATATATTATTTTATTAAACATTATTTTCCTTTGTTTGCACCACTACATATATGATTATGAACAGCCAAAACAAAATAAAATAAAATATAAAACTCACCTCAGAGTATTATATCATATACTGATTTTCTGAGCATTATGCTGCTTATTTAAAAAAGGAATGTAAAAGTTCTAATGTGGCAGAACATCTGCTGACGAAAGGGCATAAAATAAGCAGTCATGAAAATAATTTGGAAATTTTAGAAATATGTTTTGATAGTAACAAATTATGGCAGTTGGAGAAATATTATATTTATAAATTTAAAAATAAAAAGATAAATTTAATGAACAGCCAGACAGAATTTGATAATGATAAATTATTTCAAATTGTACTTAATCGAGATAAGGAATAAAACTAGGTACAAAATGATTATACTGTCATTCGGCCGAATAAACCGCGCGCGGAATGGTGCTTTAGGATAGCTATTGTTTTGAACAATTGACGTGGTCTACGACCACTATTGTGTTTGTGTTTTATGTTTTATTGTGTTTATGTTTTTTAAAGTCCTGATGATGTCTCCGAGGGAGACGAAAGATCTTAATATGATATAATACTCTGAGGTGAGTTTTATATTTTATTTTATTTTGTTTTGGCTGTTCATAATCATATATGTAGTGGTGCAAACAAAGGAAAATAATGTTTAATAAAATAATATATATATATATATATACATTCTTCGACGCTCGATTTCTACATCTTAGCCGTGACTTTTTACCTCGAAAACTGCATCATTGAGATGCAGTTTGTTTTATGCATCAGATGTAAAAAGAGATGTTCAGTTGTTATAAAAATTATACAAATTGTTATACAGCTTTATACACATTTTACGCTATTATCGTTTTTTGACTCATTCACGCGATGTTGCCGGTTTTACACATCTTAAGTCGAGTCGCTGTCATCAGTTCTGTTCAGTTATGATCTGTTCGATCTGCACGTGGCTGCACTTCCACAGTACTGCGCGGTTAAATTTCCTGTCTCATCATGTTGAAACGAAGCGATATGTATTTCAAAGCCATGGGATTACAAGCCCCAGAGTTGAATACAAACAGCTATATAAAAGGTAAGTTTTAATTTATTATTTTTATATTATAACATTAATTAGACCTATCATTATTATTTTAAAATGTCGCATTGCTTGCCTTATTTTTGGATAAGTAAAATTTATATAGCCAAAACTTAACTGAATAGCATACAATCTATGAATATCACATTAATATTAAGCATTAACTGTCGATTCACGGAACTGCAATGGAATTACTAGTAGGGCTACGATAGGCGACTAAATGCTTGATGGTTGCCGAAGATAATTCCCACAGAAATCCGTGGCCCGTTCGTGAAGTAGGCCTATTATCTTTCAGCGCCTTCTACTTTTTTTGTGTAAATTTTGTCAAAAATATGAAACCAAATTATTATAGACCAACTATTACTGGTTCCTAAAAAAAATAGAAGCAGCTTCCATTTTCTCCAGCAATAAATTACCGTCACTTGATGTTATTTTTTGTGTAAATAAAAGGTTACAAAGGGTTGTAGGTTCCTATTGTTAGACTGAAATATTATCATCTTATTTAGGCCTACCTAATTTATAGTCTAAGCTTGTGGCGAAATACAAAAAAATCTAAAATAAAATGAATAAGGATTGGTTAGGCCTCTAGGTTTATTTAGAGCTTAAAACAAAAAGTTTTGTTTGATGTATTAAGTTGTAGCCAAAATATACTACTAAAATATAATAGAACTGATGTACAGTAAAAAAAATAATTATTTAGGTCTTGCAAGTAAGGCGGCCTACAATGACGGCAACGCGCGTGTGACGTCAAAGGCAGATATAATATAGGACCAATCAGAGTGTAGTATTTTTAACCAATGAAAAATCTCCAAACCTAACCAATCAGATGTCTTCTTAGGCGTCACTTTGATTGGTCAATATTGTCCAATCAGAAGGCTCATTATAGTTCACTACGTCATCCGATATCGACCAATGAAAACGTCTTAATCAGTATTACGTCATTTGTCAGTATCGAGCTTCCTGATTGGTCCGGTACTGTTCCTGCGCGTGACGTCGACTTACATTTTTACATAAATCCACCCATTGTCACCGCCCAGTTAACGATACGGCTGAATATTAAACAATAACGTCTACTGAAATGCTATACTTTCCAGAATTAAAACGCCTACAAAAACATTTTTAAACTTGTTAAGGTCTTCCGAGTACGGAATGATTATGGTTAATTGTATGAAACAGCAGTATATTTATACTGCTTTTCACAGTATGAAAAATTAAAATTCTTAAAAAGGAAGCACAAGAATAGATTGCGTTTACACATACAAGCTTGCTTAAATTTAAGACATTATTTTCTCGGCTACCATGCAAACACTACTATACGAACGTAACACATTGTGATTTTTTCATTGTATATTAAAGTTTATTCAAATAAGGACGTCTCTAAAGTTTTTTTTTGTCAAGTAATCGTCAGTAGAATCGCCGGCATTACCAAACTGAAATTTACAATATACTTGAACAATACCTAGTAAGAGCAAAATACAAATTGTGCCCTTTTAACGACAATCAGTCACACTAAAAACGGTTAACGATGTGAAAAATTTCTAGGCAATATTTTTGACATTTCTCCGCGCTTATTCGCAGTTCTTTTCATTATTTTATTTTATGATGCGGAAATTAGTATTGCCTATATGAAACATTAAACTGTTAAATATTTTTAAATTTCAACTGCTACTTCCACGGCTAAAATAATACTTCTGTTTTCTTCAAGAATGAAGCAATTTTCGACTAAACCATTATAACAACATAAGAAGTACTGGTGAAATAAACACTTTTAGACCTTCTTCATATGACAGTAGATTTTTATACCGTTAGACCTTGCAGTGTGAATATATTAGCGACGAATTTGCAAGGTGCGAAGTGAAAATTTTTTAGAAGGCCTGCTTTGCTCATCAAATGACTTTTCTACTGAAACATACGGTTACAAACCAAAAAATGTAACCCAATTAACTTTTCAGTTTATTTCAGATAACTTGTAAATGTTTGAACTAACTTCTACCCTAATGATCTAAAAACTCAAATTAATTGTGCCGAGTATTTAACAACTCATTATTTACCTAATTTTAAGTAATTTAAAAAATCAGATTTGTAAGAAAGGATGTTATCAAAGTCGTTATGAAAGAACGTACAAATTTAATCTTACTTATCGTACAAAAAATATAATCTGATAAGAGTTAATTAAATTTAATGTTCAAACCAACATCTTCCTTAAATAACATAAGCGTAGTACATCAATACGTACGGTTTTATTTCTAAGAATCATTATAATTTTTTTGCTTGAATTTTGACTATAGCAAAAATAAACAGAGAGCAATGCACAACGATTTTTCTAACGTTTTTTAAGGAGGAATGAATTGCTGATTGGAGTTTTACACTATTGGCGCATAATGTGTATATTTTTATTATACGTTTTAAATTAACTATCAGTTCCAAATCAACAAAGAATTAATCATTAGAGAGCGTTACTTAACGAATTTTTATTTCTTTCGCACTATTTGTGTCTTTAACATATCCGAAAATATGCTACTAAAATATAATAGAACTGATGTACAGTAGAAAAAAATAATTATTTAGGTCTTGCAAGTAAGGCGGCCTACAATGACGGCAACGCGCGTGTGACGTCAAAGGCAGATATAATATAGGACCAAGCAGAGTGTAGTATTTTTAACCAATGAAAAATCTCCAAACCTAACCAATCAGATGTCTTCTTAGGCGTCACTTTGATTGGTTAATATTGTCCAATCAGAAGGCTCATTATAGTTCACTACGTCATCCGATATCGACCAATGAAAACGTCTCAATCAGTAGTAGTTTTAGTTTACTGACAAATTGGATTGAAAATAAGTAATTTTATTAGCCTACCTTGCTTAAGAGAACGCATGAATTGTTCGGTTTCGGAACGTTAAAAAGTCGCATCTGATAATGCTTATAAAATTGTAATATTCGAACAAGCCTACATAATGCCTACATAATGCCTACATAAACACTGATTACAGGCCTAAAACTCTATAAAATCACAGCTACCGGGATCGTAATTTTTCTGCTTATACTTTCGCTACGACAATTAAGCGAATGCTGTCGCCGAATTGTTTTTTATTTATCTCATCTGTACGAATCAGGTGTTAAAGATTATAGTTTTACACTGCCTGTGTAGAAGATATAAATACTGCTTATAAATTTCCCGTTAACTAACAGATCCTAAATCAACGAAAAATAGACTTGACAAGACGTTACTTGACAAATCATTTTTGACCTACGCTATTATTGTGTTTAATAGAAACAAAAATATATGTATCAAAATATAACTGGTATTCAACAAACGATCTATTAGGGTTGCGTGAGTAAGTCGGGCCAATTTGATTGTGATGCGCATGTGACGTCAACGGCTCAGGTAATAATTGCCCAATCAGAGGCTCGTATTTTCGGCCAATAAGAAAGCCCAGTTTTAACCAATCACAAGTCTTCTTTTGCGTCATTTTGATTGGTTAATATTGTCCAATCAGAGAGTTTATATTACTGTACAACGTCACACCGATGTCAACCAATGACAAAGTGTCTTGAGCGTTACGTCATTCGTTTGGATATGCTGCTTTCTGATTGGTCCGTACTGATTCTAGGCGTCACGTCGAGTGTGATTGTAATATGAAGTCCACACCCAATGACAACTTCTAGTTAACGGTAGGGCAGAACATATGAAGGTACCTTTTAATGAGATTTATAGTTTCTTGGTAAATATCACTTACGAAATATGAAGTACCCCATTGTAGAGATCTTTCGAGTTCTTAAGGAAATTAAAAATTGGTTTCTGTTGCTGCTAAATGTTAACACGGTTTTTTAAAAAATCACGAGTGTTCATTCGATACCGACACAAAGAAAAAAAACAAAAGAAGGTTATCTATTTTTCCTAGTTGTTCGATTTTTGTAACCTAATTTTTGGCCAGTAATGTATCATATTTTTAAGGGAATGACTTTATACAACTGTAAATAAATATTACGATACGTAGAAGGCAGTTGAAAAATCTAATTCAAAATTTTTTGAGACGAAACAAAGTCAATATCCTACCGGGTAAGAAAATATACCTCATTAATCCGTTTTATAACAAGAAAACTATTTTGCTCTACCAACGAGCATTAGTCGAAAAATAATAATCAACGGTTTGACTAAATGATAATATAATGGCCAATGTGATTTCGAGAAATGTTTTCTGGCTTTACTCTGATTTCATTAGTTCCTGTATTTTAAGGTGGATGAAATTTTTTGTGGCCATAATGAAAAGGTAGAGTGTTAAAAATTTTTGGAACGTAATTTGCTAGTTTCTGCAGGAAATAAATGTATTCATTTTTATCACAGGGTCAGCCAATTATATGACTAAAGCACGTAAGAACAGAAGAGGTAGAGGTATAAATGACACTAGTCAGGGTAATATTATCTGAGATTCATGAATTTCATTTTACAATCAAACCGTTTTGATAATGAAATACAGGTGTCATTCGGAGAGTCGAAAGAACATGATTTTACGAAGGACCGGCATTCTTATAAGTATAATTATAAATGCTGTGAGAAGACCATGTAAACCAACTCAACTCATCTCACTCAGAAAAGAAAGCATTTGACAATCTGGACTGGAGTAAAATGTTTAAAACATTGAAAAGGCTAGGAATTAAATACAAAGAAAGGAAAGTTATCTACAGTCTGTATAAGAATCAAACGGCTGTTTTGAGAATCGAGGGGTACGAAAAAGAGGCTGCTGTAAGAAAAGGTGTACGACAAGGTTGTTCTTTGTCACCACTACTTTTTAACTTGTATATAGAAGAGACTATAAATGAAGTGAAGGAGAAATTTGACGTAGGAATAAAAATTCAAGGAGAAACAATAAAAATGTTGAGATTCGCCGATGATATAGTAGTATTAGCCGAGGCAAAGAATGAACTAGAGGATGCCTTAAATGGAATGGATGAGATCTTGAGGAAGGATTACTTCATGAAAATTAATAAGAACAAAACGAAAGTGTTGTGCAGCAGCAAGAGTGGTTTAGAAGAGATGGGAAATTTAAAAGTAGGCAACGAAAACATACAGGAAGTTGGGGAATTCTGCTATCTAGGGAGTAAAATAACAAAGGATGGTAGAAGCACGAGTGATATCAAGAGTAGAATTGCTCAAGCTAGAAAAGCCTTTGAAATGAAAAACAGCTTACTGACTACAAACATTGATTTACAGATTAGGAAAAATTTCTTAAAACATTATGTTTGGAGTGTAGCATTATACGGAAGTGAAACGTGGGTGATAGGGGCTGTAGAACGGAAGAGGATAGAAGCTTTTGAAATGTGGTGTTATAGGAAAATGTTAAAGATTAGGTGGGTGGACAAAATAAGTAATTTAGAGGTTCTTAGGCGAGTGGATGAAAAAAGAAGTATATGGAAGCATCTTACCAAAAGAAGGGATAGGCTAGTGGGGCATATCCTAAGACATCCAGGTATTGGGCTATCAATAATGGAGGGTAACATTGAGGGAGTACATTGTAGAGGGAGGCAAAGATTAGAATATATAAAGCAAATTACAAAAGATGTAGGGTGTTACAGGTATGTAGATATGAAACGACTTGCGCAAGATAGAACAGGTTGGAGAACTGCATCAAACCAGTCGAGAGACTGATGACAAAAAAAAAATTTCGAAAAAGGTTTTCTGGCTTTACTCTTATTTCATTAGTTCCTGTATTTTAAGATGGATGAAATTTATTGTGGCTTTAATGAAAAGGTAGAGTGTTAAACATTTTTTGCACGTAATTTGCTAGTTCCTGACCGTAAATATGTATTCATTGTTATCACAGAGTCAGCCAATTATATGACTAAACCACGTAAGAACAGAAGAGGTAGAGGTATATATGACAGTAGTCGGAGTTATCTCATCTGAGATTCATGAATTTCATTTTACAATCAAACCCTGTTGATAATGAAATACCGGTGTCATTCGGAGAGTCGAAAGTACATGATTTTCCGAAGGACTCGCATCCTGATAAGTATAATTATAAACGCTGTAAGAAGACCATGTAAACCAACTCAACTCATCTCACTCAGAAAAGATTTTAGAGGTTCAAACCACCTTGTCCGCTGCTTACCTAAAAAACAACTTTCATTGCACAACAATTTCAACAGCCTGCATTTTAGTTTACTGACAAATTGGATTGAAAATAAGTAATGTTATTAATCTACCTTGCTTAAGAGAACTCATGAATTGTTCGGTTTCGGAACGTTAAAAAGTCGCATCTGATAATGCTTATAAAATTGTAATATTCGAACAAGCTGCCTACATAAACACTGATTACAGGCCTAAAATTCTATAAAATCACAGCTATCGGGATCGTAATTTTTCTCCTTATACTTTCGCTACGACAATTAAGCGAATACAGTCGCCGAATTATTTTTTATTTATCTCATCTGTACGAATCAGGTGTTAAAGGTTATAGTTTTACACTGCCTGTGTAGAAGATATAAATACTGCTTATAAATTTCCCGTTAACTAACAGATCCTAAATCAACGAAAAATAGACTTGAGAAGACGTTACTTGACAAATCATTTTTGACCTACGCTTTTATTGTGTTTAAGAGAAACAAAAATATACGTATCAAAATACGATATAACTGGTATTCAACAAACGTTCTATTAGGGTTGCGTGAGTAAGTCGGGCCAATTTGATTGTGATGCGCATGTGACGTCAACGGCTCAGGTAATAATTGCCCAATCAGAGGCTCGAATTTTCGGCCAATAAGAAAGCCCAGTTTTAACCAATCACAAGTCTTCTTTTGCGTCATTTTGATTGGTTAATATTGTCCAATCAGAGAGTTTATATTACTGTACAACGTCACACCGATGTCAACCAATGACAAAGTGTCTTGAGCGTTACGTCATTCGTTTGGATATGCTGCTTTCTGATTGGTCCGTACTGATTCTAGGCGTCACGTCGAGTGTGATTGTAATATGAAGTCCACACCCAATGACAACTTCTAGTTAACGGTAGGGCAGAACATATGAAGGTACCTTTTAATGAGATTTATAGTTTCTTGGTAAATATCACTTACGAAATATGAAGTACCCCATTGTAGAGATCTTTCGAGTTCTTAAGGAAATTAAAAATTGGTTTCTGTTGCTGCTAAATGTTAACACGGTTTTTTAAAAAATCACGAGTGTTCATTCGATACCGACACAAAGAAAAAAAACAAAAGAAGGTTATCTATTTTTCCTAGTTGTTCGATTTTTGTAACCTAATTTTTGGCCAGTAATATATCATATTTTTAAGGGAATGACTTTATACAACTGTAAATAAATATTACGATACGTAGAAGGCAGTTGAAAAATCTAATTCAAAATTTTTTGAGACGAAACAAAGTCAATATCCTACCGGGTAAGAAAATATACCTCATTAATCCGTTTTATAACAAGAAAACTATTTTGCTCTACCAACGAGCATTAGTCGAAAAATAATAATCAACGGTTTGACTAAATGATAATATAATGGCCAATGTGATTTCGAGAAATGTTTTCTGGCTTTACTCTGATTTCATTAGTTCCTGTATTTTAAGGTGGATGAAATTTTTTGTGGCCATAATGAAAAGGTAGAGTGTTAAAAATTTTTGGAACGTAATTTGCTAGTTTCTGCAGGAAATAAATGTATTCATTTTTATCACAGGGTCAGCCAATTATATGACTAAAGCACGTAAGAACAGAAGAGGTAGAGGTATAAATGACACTAGTCAGGGTAATATTATCTGAGATTCATGAATTTCATTTTACAATCAAACCGTTTTGATAATGAAATACAGGTGTCATTCGGAGAGTCGAAAGAACATGATTTTACGAAGGACCGGCATTCTTATAAGTATAATTATAAATGCTGTGAGAAGACCATGTAAACCAACTCAACTCATCTCACTCAGAAAAGAAAGCATTTGACAATCTGGACTGGAGTAAAATGTTTAAAACATTGAAAAGGCTAGGAATTAAATACAAAGAAAGGAAAGTTATCTACAGTCTGTATAAGAATCAAACGGCTGTTTTGAGAATCGAGGGGTACGAAAAAGAGGCTGCTGTAAGAAAAGGTGTACGACAAGGTTGTTCTTTGTCACCACTACTTTTTAACTTGTATATAGAAGAGACTATAAATGAAGTGAAGGAGAAATTTGACGTAGGAATAAAAATTCAAGGAGAAACAATAAAAATGTTGAGATTCGCCGATGATATAGTAGTATTAGCCGAGGCAAAGAATGAACTAGAGGATGCCTTAAATGGAATGGATGAGATCTTGAGGAAGGATTACTTCATGAAAATTAATAAGAACAAAACGAAAGTGTTGTGCAGCAGCAAGAGTGGTTTAGAAGAGATGGGAAATTTAAAAGTAGGCAACGAAAACATACAGGAAGTTGGGGAATTCTGCTATCTAGGGAGTAAAATAACAAAGGATGGTAGAAGCACGAGTGATATCAAGAGTAGAATTGCTCAAGCTAGAAAAGCCTTTGAAATGAAAAACAGCTTACTGACTACAAACATTGATTTACAGATTAGGAAAAATTTCTTAAAACATTATGTTTGGAGTGTAGCATTATACGGAAGTGAAACGTGGGTGATAGGGGCTGTAGAACGGAAGAGGATAGAAGCTTTTGAAATGTGGTGTTATAGGAAAATGTTAAAGATTAGGTGGGTGGACAAAATAAGTAATTTAGAGGTTCTTAGGCGAGTGGATGAAAAAAGAAGTATATGGAAGCATCTTACCAAAAGAAGGGATAGGCTAGTGGGGCATATCCTAAGACATCCAGGTATTGGGCTATCAATAATGGAGGGTAACATTGAGGGAGTACATTGTAGAGGGAGGCAAAGATTAGAATATATAAAGCAAATTACAAAAGATGTAGGGTGTTACAGGTATGTAGATATGAAACGACTTGCGCAAGATAGAACAGGTTGGAGAACTGCATCAAACCAGTCGAGAGACTGATGACAAAAAAAAAATTTCGAAAAAGGTTTTCTGGCTTTACTCTTATTTCATTAGTTCCTGTATTTTAAGATGGATGAAATTTATTGTGGCTTTAATGAAAAGGTAGAGTGTTAAACATTTTTTGCACGTAATTTGCTAGTTCCTGACCGTAAATATGTATTCATTGTTATCACAGAGTCAGCCAATTATATGACTAAACCACGTAAGAACAGAAGAGGTAGAGGTATATATGACAGTAGTCGGAGTTATCTCATCTGAGATTCATGAATTTCATTTTACAATCAAACCCTGTTGATAATGAAATACCGGTGTCATTCGGAGAGTCGAAAGTACATGATTTTCCGAAGGACTCGCATCCTGATAAGTATAATTATAAACGCTGTAAGAAGACCATGTAAACCAACTCAACTCATCTCACTCAGAAAAGATTTTAGAGGTTCAAACCACCTTGTCCGCTGCTTACCTAAAAAACAACTTTCATTGCACAACAATTTCAACAGCCTGCATTTTAGTTTACTGACAAATTGGATTGAAAATAAGTAATGTTATTAATCTACCTTGCTTAAGAGAACTCATGAATTGTTCGGTTTCGGAACGTTAAAAAGTCGCATCTGATAATGCTTATAAAATTGTAATATTCGAACAAGCTGCCTACATAAACACTGATTACAGGCCTAAAATTCTATAAAATCACAGCTATCGGGATCGTAATTTTTCTCCTTATACTTTCGCTACGACAATTAAGCGAATACAGTCGCCGAATTATTTTTTATTTATCTCATCTGTACGAATCAGGTGTTAAAGGTTATAGTTTTACACTGCCTGTGTAGAAGATATAAATACTGCTTATAAATTTCCCGTTAACTAACAGATCCTAAATCAACGAAAAATAGACTTGAGAAGACGTTACTTGACAAATCATTTTTGACCTACGCTTTTATTGTGTTTAAGAGAAACAAAAATATACGTATCAAAATACGATATAACTGGTATTCAACAAACGTTCTATTAGGGTTGCGTGAGTAAGTCGGGCCAATTTGATTGTGATGCGCATGTGACGTCAACGGCTCAGGTAATAATTGCCCAATCAGAGGCTCGTATTTTCGGCCAATAAGAAAGCCCAGTTTTAACCAATCACAAGTCTTCTTTTGCGTCATTTTGATTGGTTAATATTGTCCAATCAGAGAGTTTATATTACTGTACAACGTCACACCGATGTCAACCAATGACAAAGTGTCTTGAGCGTTACGTCATTCGTTTGGATATGCTGCTTTCTGATTGGTCCGTACTGATTCTAGGCGTCACGTCGAGTGTGATTGTAATATGAAGTCCACACCCAATGACAACTTCTAGTTAACGGTAGGGCAGAACATATGAAGGTACCTTTTAATGAGATTTATAGTTTCTTGGTAAATATCACTTACGAAATATGAAGTACCCCATTGTAGAGATCTTTCGAGTTCTTAAGGAAATTAAAAATTGGTTTCTGTTGCTGCTAAATGTTAACACGGTTTTTTAAAAAATCACGAGTGTTCATTCGATACCGACACAAAGAAAAAAAACAAAAGAAGGTTATCTATTTTTCCTAGTTGTTCGATTTTTGTAACCTAATTTTTGGCCAGTAATGTATCATATTTTTAAGGGAATGACTTTATACAACTGTAAATAAATATTACGATACGTAGAAGGCAGTTGAAAAATCTAATTCAAAATTTTTTGAGACGAAACAAAGTCAATATCCTACCGGGTAAGAAAATATACCTCATTAATCCGTTTTATAACAAGAAAACTATTTTGCTCTACCAACGAGCATTAGTCGAAAAATAATAATCAACGGTTTGACTAAATGATAATATAATGGCCAATGTGATTTCGAGAAATGTTTTCTGGCTTTACTCTGATTTCATTAGTTCCTGTATTTTAAGGTGGATGAAATTTTTTGTGGCCATAATGAAAAGGTAGTGTTAAAAATTTTTGGAACGTAATTTGCTAGTTTCTGCAGGAAATAAATGTATTCATTTTTATCACAGGGTCAGCCAATTATATGACTAAAGCACGTAAGAACAGAAGAGGTAGAGGTATAAATGACACTAGTCAGGGTAATATTATCTGAGATTCATGAATTTCATTTTACAATCAAACCGTTTTGATAATGAAATACAGGTGTCATTCGGAGAGTCGAAAGAACATGATTTTACGAAGGACCGGCATTCTTATAAGTATAATTATAAATGCTGTGAGAAGACCATGTAAACCAACTCAACTCATCTCACTCAGAAAAGAAAGCATTTGACAATCTGGACTGGAGTAAAATGTTTAAAACATTGAAAAGGCTAGGAATTAAATACAAAGAAAGGAAAGTTATCTACAGTCTGTATAAGAATCAAACGGCTGTTTTGAGAATCGAGGGGTACGAAAAAGAGGCTGCTGTAAGAAAAGGTGTACGACAAGGTTGTTCTTTGTCACCACTACTTTTTAACTTGTATATAGAAGAGACTATAAATGAAGTGAAGGAGAAATTTGACGTAGGAATAAAAATTCAAGGAGAAACAATAAAAATGTTGAGATTCGCCGATGATATAGTAGTATTAGCCGAGGCAAAGAATGAACTAGAGGATGCCTTAAATGGAATGGATGAGATCTTGAGGAAGGATTACTTCATGAAAATTAATAAGAACAAAACGAAAGTGTTGTGCAGCAGCAAGAGTGGTTTAGAAGAGATGGGAAATTTAAAAGTAGGCAACGAAAACATACAGGAAGTTGGGGAATTCTGCTATCTAGGGAGTAAAATAACAAAGGATGGTAGAAGCACGAGTGATATCAAGAGTAGAATTGCTCAAGCTAGAAAAGCCTTTGAAATGAAAAACAGCTTACTGACTACAAACATTGATTTACAGATTAGGAAAAATTTCTTAAAACATTATGTTTGGAGTGTAGCATTATACGGAAGTGAAACGTGGGTGATAGGGGCTGTAGAACGGAAGAGGATAGAAGCTTTTGAAATGTGGTGTTATAGGAAAATGTTAAAGATTAGGTGGGTGGACAAAATAAGTAATTTAGAGGTTCTTAGGCGAGTGGATGAAAAAAGAAGTATATGGAAGCATCTTACCAAAAGAAGGGATAGGCTAGTGGGGCATATCCTAAGACATCCAGGTATTGGGCTATCAATAATGGAGGGTAACATTGAGGGAGTACATTGTAGAGGGAGGCAAAGATTAGAATATATAAAGCAAATTACAAAAGATGTAGGGTGTTACAGGTATGTAGATATGAAACGACTTGCGCAAGATAGAAAAGGTTGGAGAACTGCATCAAACCAGTCGAGAGACTGATGACAAAAAAAAAATTTCGAAAAAGGTTTTCTGGCTTTACTCTTATTTCATTAGTTCCTGTATTTTAAGATGGATGAAATTTATTGTGGCTTTAATGAAAAGGTAGAGTGTTAAACATTTTTTGCACGTAATTTGCTAGTTCCTGACCGTAAATATGTATTCATTGTTATCACAGAGTCAGCCAATTATATGACTAAACCACGTAAGAACAGAAGAGGTAGAGGTATATATGACAGTAGTCGGAGTTATCTCATCTGAGATTCATGAATTTCATTTTACAATCAAACCCTGTTGATAATGAAATACCGGTGTCATTCGGAGAGTCGAAAGTACATGATTTTCCGAAGGACTCGCATCCTGATAAGTATAATTATAAACGCTGTAAGAAGACCATGTAAACCAACTCAACTCATCTCACTCAGAAAAGATTTTAGAGGTTCAAACCACCTTGTCCGCTGCTTACCTAAAAAACAACTTTCATTGCACAACAATTTCAACAGCCTGCATTTTAGTTTACTGACAAATTGGATTGAAAATAAGTAATGTTATTAATCTACCTTGCTTAAGAGAACTCATGAATTGTTCGGTTTCGGAACGTTAAAAAGTCGCATCTGATAATGCTTATAAAATTGTAATATTCGAACAAGCTGCCTACATAAACACTGATTACAGGCCTAAAATTCTATAAAATCACAGCTATCGGGATCGTAATTTTTCTCCTTATACTTTCGCTACGACAATTAAGCGAATACAGTCGCCGAATTATTTTTTATTTATCTCATCTGTACGAATCAGGTGTTAAAGGTTATAGTTTTACACTGCCTGTGTAGAAGATATAAATACTGCTTATAACTTTCCCGTTAACTAACAGATCCTAAATCAACGAAAAATAGACTTGAGAAGACGTTAATTGACATATCATTTTTGACCTACGCTTTTATTGTGTTTAAGAGAAACAAAAATATACGTATCAAAATACGATATAACTGGTATTCAACAAACGTTCTATTAGGGTTGCGTGAGTAAGTCGGGCCAATTTGATTGTGATGCGCATGTGACGTCAACGGCTCAGGTAATAATTGCCCAATCAGAGGCTCGTATTTTCGGCCAATAAGAAAGCCCAGTTTTAACCAATCACAAGTCTTCTTTTGCGTCATTTTGATTGGTTAATATTGTCCAATCAGAGAGTTTATATTACTGTACAACGTCACACCGATGTCAACCAATGACAAAGTGTCTTGAGCGTTACGTCATTCGTTTGGATATGCTGCTTTCTGATTGGTCCGTACTGATTCTAGGCGTCACGTCGAGTGTGATTGTAATATGAAGTCCACACCCAATGACAACTTCTAGTTAACGGTAGGGCAGAACATATGAAGGTACCTTTTAATGAGATTTATAGTTTCTTGGTAAATATCACTTACGAAATATGAAGTACCCCATTGTAGAGATCTTTCGAGTTCTTAAGGAAATTAAAAATTGGTTTCTGTTGCTGCTAAATGTTAACACGGTTTTTTAAAAAATCACGAGTGTTCATTCGATACCGACACAAAGAAAAAAAACAAAAGAAGGTTATCTATTTTTCCTAGTTGTTCGATTTTTGTAACCTAATTTTTGGCCAGTAATGTATCATATTTTTAAGGGAATGACTTTATACAACTGTAAATAAATATTACGATACGTAGAAGGCAGTTGAAAAATCTAATTCAAAATTTTTTGAGACGAAACAAAGTCAATATCCTACCGGGTAAGAAAATATACCTCATTAATCCGTTTTATAACAAGAAAACTATTTTGCTCTACCAACGAGCATTAGTCGAAAAATAATAATCAACGGTTTGACTAAATGATAATATAATGGCCAATGTGATTTCGAGAAATGTTTTCTGGCTTTACTCTGATTTCATTAGTTCCTGTATTTTAAGGTGGATGAAATTTTTTGTGGCCATAATGAAAAGGTAGAGTGTTAAAAATTTTTGGAACGTAATTTGCTAGTTTCTGCAGGAAATAAATGTATTCATTTTTATCACAGGGTCAGCCAATTATATGACTAAAGCACGTAAGAACAGAAGAGGTAGAGGTATAAATGACACTAGTCAGGGTAATATTATCTGAGATTCATGAATTTCATTTTACAATCAAACCGTTTTGATAATGAAATACAGGTGTCATTCGGAGAGTCGAAAGAACATGATTTTACGAAGGACCGGCATTCTTATAAGTATAATTATAAATGCTGTGAGAAGACCATGTAAACCAACTCAACTCATCTCACTCAGAAAAGAAAGCATTTGACAATCTGGACTGGAGTAAAATGTTTAAAACATTGAAAAGGCTAGGAATTAAATACAAAGAAAGGAAAGTTATCTACAGTCTGTATAAGAATCAAACGGCTGTTTTGAGAATCGAGGGGTACGAAAAAGAGGCTGCTGTAAGAAAAGGTGTACGACAAGGTTGTTCTTTGTCACCACTACTTTTTAACTTGTATATAGAAGAGACTATAAATGAAGTGAAGGAGAAATTTGACGTAGGAATAAAAATTCAAGGAGAAACAATAAAAATGTTGAGATTCGCCGATGATATAGTAGTATTAGCCGAGGCAAAGAATGAACTAGAGGATGCCTTAAATGGAATGGATGAGATCTTGAGGAAGGATTACTTCATGAAAATTAATAAGAACAAAACGAAAGTGTTGTGCAGCAGCAAGAGTGGTTTAGAAGAGATGGGAAATTTAAAAGTAGGCAACGAAAACATACAGGAAGTTGGGGAATTCTGCTATCTAGGGAGTAAAATAACAAAGGATGGTAGAAGCACGAGTGATATCAAGAGTAGAATTGCTCAAGCTAGAAAAGCCTTTGAAATGAAAAACAGCTTACTGACTACAAACATTGATTTACAGATTAGGAAAAATTTCTTAAAACATTATGTTTGGAGTGTAGCATTATACGGAAGTGAAACGTGGGTGATAGGGGCTGTAGAACGGAAGAGGATAGAAGCTTTTGAAATGTGGTGTTATAGGAAAATGTTAAAGATTAGGTGGGTGGACAAAATAAGTAATTTAGAGGTTCTTAGGCGAGTGGATGAAAAAAGAAGTATATGGAAGCATCTTACCAAAAGAAGGGATAGGCTAGTGGGGCATATCCTAAGACATCCAGGTATTGGGCTATCAATAATGGAGGGTAACATTGAGGGAGTACATTGTAGAGGGAGGCAAAGATTAGAATATATAAAGCAAATTACAAAAGATGTAGGGTGTTACAGGTATGTAGATATGAAACGACTTGCGCAAGATAGAACAGGTTGGAGAACTGCATCAAACCAGTCGAGAGACTGATGACAAAAAAAAAATTTCGAAAAAGGTTTTCTGGCTTTACTCTTATTTCATTAGTTCCTGTATTTTAAGATGGATGAAATTTATTGTGGCTTTAATGAAAAGGTAGAGTGTTAAACATTTTTTGCACGTAATTTGCTAGTTCCTGACCGTAAATATGTATTCATTGTTATCACAGAGTCAGCCAATTATATGACTAAACCACGTAAGAACAGAAGAGGTAGAGGTATATATGACAGTAGTCGGAGTTATCTCATCTGAGATTCATGAATTTCATTTTACAATCAAACCCTGTTGATAATGAAATACCGGTGTCATTCGGAGAGTCGAAAGTACATGATTTTCCGAAGGACTCGCATCCTGATAAGTATAATTATAAACGCTGTAAGAAGACCATGTAAACCAACTCAACTCATCTCACTCAGAAAAGATTTTAGAGGTTCAAACCACCTTGTCCGCTGCTTACCTAAAAAACAACTTTCATTGCACAACAATTTCAACAGCCTGCATTTTAGTTTACTGACAAATTGGATTGAAAATAAGTAATGTTATTAATCTACCTTGCTTAAGAGAACTCATGAATTGTTCGGTTTCGGAACGTTAAAAAGTCGCATCTGATAATGCTTATAAAATTGTAATATTCGAACAAGCTGCCTACATAAACACTGATTACAGGCCTAAAATTCTATAAAATCACAGCTATCGGGATCGTAATTTTTCTCCTTATACTTTCGCTACGACAATTAAGCGAATACAGTCGCCGAATTATTTTTTATTTATCTCATCTGTACGAATCAGGTGTTAAAGGTTATAGTTTTACACTGCCTGTGTAGAAGATATAAATACTGCTTATAAATTTCCCGTTAACTAACAGATCCTAAATCAACGAAAAATAGACTTGAGAAGACGTTACTTGACAAATCATTTTTGACCTACGCTTTTATTGTGTTTAAGAGAAACAAAAATATACGTATCAAAATACGATATAACTGGTATTCAACAAACGTTCTATTAGGGTTGCGTGAGTAAGTCGGGCCAATTTGATTGTGATGCGCATGTGACGTCAACGGCTCAGGTAATAATTGCCCAATCAGAGGCTCGTATTTTCGGCCAATAAGAAAGCCCAGTTTTAACCAATCACAAGTCTTCTTTTGCGTCATTTTGATTGGTTAATATTGTCCAATCAGAGAGTTTATATTACTGTACAACGTCACACCGATGTCAACCAATGACAAAGTGTCTTGAGCGTTACGTCATTCGTTTGGATATGCTGCTTTCTGATTGGTCCGTACTGATTCTAGGCGTCACGTCGAGTGTGATTGTAATATGAAGTCCACACCCAATGACAACTTCTAGTTAACGGTAGGGCAGAACATATGAAGGTACCTTTTAATGAGATTTATAGTTTCTTGGTAAATATCACTTACGAAATATGAAGTACCCCATTGTAGAGATCTTTCGAGTTCTTAAGGAAATTAAAAATTGGTTTCTGTTGCTGCTAAATGTTAACACGGTTTTTTAAAAAATCACGAGTGTTCATTCGATACCGACACAAAGAAAAAAAACAAAAGAAGGTTATCTATTTTTCCTAGTTGTTCGATTTTTGTAACCTAATTTTTGGCCAGTAATGTATCATATTTTTAAGGGAATGACTTTATACAACTGTAAATAAATATTACGATACGTAGAAGGCAGTTGAAAAATCTAATTCAAAATTTTTTGAGACGAAACAAAGTCAATATCCTACCGGGTAAGAAAATATACCTCATTAATCCGTTTTATAACAAGAAAACTATTTTGCTCTACCAACGAGCATTAGTCGAAAAATAATAATCAACGGTTTGACTAAATGATAATATAATGGCCAATGTGATTTCGAGAAATGTTTTCTGGCTTTACTCTGATTTCATTAGTTCCTGTATTTTAAGGTGGATGAAATTTTTTGTGGCCATAATGAAAAGGTAGTGTTAAAAATTTTTGGAACGTAATTTGCTAGTTTCTGCAGGAAATAAATGTATTCATTTTTATCACAGGGTCAGCCAATTATATGACTAAAGCACGTAAGAACAGAAGAGGTAGAGGTATAAATGACACTAGTCAGGGTAATATTATCTGAGATTCATGAATTTCATTTTACAATCAAACCGTTTTGATAATGAAATACAGGTGTCATTCGGAGAGTCGAAAGAACATGATTTTACGAAGGACCGGCATTCTTATAAGTATAATTATAAATGCTGTGAGAAGACCATGTAAACCAACTCAACTCATCTCACTCAGAAAAGAAAGCATTTGACAATCTGGACTGGAGTAAAATGTTTAAAACATTGAAAAGGCTAGGAATTAAATACAAAGAAAGGAAAGTTATCTACAGTCTGTATAAGAATCAAACGGCTGTTTTGAGAATCGAGGGGTACGAAAAAGAGGCTGCTGTAAGAAAAGGTGTACGACAAGGTTGTTCTTTGTCACCACTACTTTTTAACTTGTATATAGAAGAGACTATAAATGAAGTGAAGGAGAAATTTGACGTAGGAATAAAAATTCAAGGAGAAACAATAAAAATGTTGAGATTCGCCGATGATATAGTAGTATTAGCCGAGGCAAAGAATGAACTAGAGGATGCCTTAAATGGAATGGATGAGATCTTGAGGAAGGATTACTTCATGAAAATTAATAAGAACAAAACGAAAGTGTTGTGCAGCAGCAAGAGTGGTTTAGAAGAGATGGGAAATTTAAAAGTAGGCAACGAAAACATACAGGAAGTTGGGGAATTCTGCTATCTAGGGAGTAAAATAACAAAGGATGGTAGAAGCACGAGTGATATCAAGAGTAGAATTGCTCAAGCTAGAAAAGCCTTTGAAATGAAAAACAGCTTACTGACTACAAACATTGATTTACAGATTAGGAAAAATTTCTTAAAACATTATGTTTGGAGTGTAGCATTATACGGAAGTGAAACGTGGGTGATAGGGGCTGTAGAACGGAAGAGGATAGAAGCTTTTGAAATGTGGTGTTATAGGAAAATGTTAAAGATTAGGTGGGTGGACAAAATAAGTAATTTAGAGGTTCTTAGGCGAGTGGATGAAAAAAGAAGTATATGGAAGCATCTTACCAAAAGAAGGGATAGGCTAGTGGGGCATATCCTAAGACATCCAGGTATTGGGCTATCAATAATGGAGGGTAACATTGAGGGAGTACATTGTAGAGGGAGGCAAAGATTAGAATATATAAAGCAAATTACAAAAGATGTAGGGTGTTACAGGTATGTAGATATGAAACGACTTGCGCAAGATAGAAAAGGTTGGAGAACTGCATCAAACCAGTCGAGAGACTGATGACAAAAAAAAAATTTCGAAAAAGGTTTTCTGGCTTTACTCTTATTTCATTAGTTCCTGTATTTTAAGATGGATGAAATTTATTGTGGCTTTAATGAAAAGGTAGAGTGTTAAACATTTTTTGCACGTAATTTGCTAGTTCCTGACCGTAAATATGTATTCATTGTTATCACAGAGTCAGCCAATTATATGACTAAACCACGTAAGAACAGAAGAGGTAGAGGTATATATGACAGTAGTCGGAGTTATCTCATCTGAGATTCATGAATTTCATTTTACAATCAAACCCTGTTGATAATGAAATACCGGTGTCATTCGGAGAGTCGAAAGTACATGATTTTCCGAAGGACTCGCATCCTGATAAGTATAATTATAAACGCTGTAAGAAGACCATGTAAACCAACTCAACTCATCTCACTCAGAAAAGATTTTAGAGGTTCAAACCACCTTGTCCGCTGCTTACCTAAAAAACAACTTTCATTGCACAACAATTTCAACAGCCTGCATTTTAGTTTACTGACAAATTGGATTGAAAATAAGTAATGTTATTAATCTACCTTGCTTAAGAGAACTCATGAATTGTTCGGTTTCGGAACGTTAAAAAGTCGCATCTGATAATGCTTATAAAATTGTAATATTCGAACAAGCTGCCTACATAAACACTGATTACAGGCCTAAAATTCTATAAAATCACAGCTATCGGGATCGTAATTTTTCTCCTTATACTTTCGCTACGACAATTAAGCGAATACAGTCGCCGAATTATTTTTTATTTATCTCATCTGTACGAATCAGGTGTTAAAGGTTATAGTTTTACACTGCCTGTGTAGAAGATATAAATACTGCTTATAAATTTCCCGTTAACTAACAGATCCTAAATCAACGAAAAATAGACTTGAGAAGACGTTAATTGACATATCATTTTTGACCTACGCTTTTATTGTGTTTAAGAGAAACAAAAATATACGTATCAAAATACGATATAACTGGTATTCAACAAACGTTCTATTAGGGTTGCGTGAGTAAGTCGGGCCAATTTGATTGTGATGCGCATGTGACGTCAACGGCTCAGGTAATAATTGCCCAATCAGAGGCTCGTATTTTCGGCCAATAAGAAAGCCCAGTTTTAACCAATCACAAGTCTTCTTTTGCGTCATTTTGATTGGTTAATATTGTCCAATCAGAGAGTTTATATTACTGTACAACGTCACACCGATGTCAACCAATGACAAAGTGTCTTGAGCGTTACGTCATTCGTTTGGATATGCTGCTTTCTGATTGGTCCGTACTGATTCTAGGCGTCACGTCGAGTGTGATTGTAATATGAAGTCCACACCCAATGACAACTTCTAGTTAACGGTAGGGCAGAACATATGAAGGTACCTTTTAATGAGATTTATAGTTTCTTGGTAAATATCACTTACGAAATATGAAGTACCCCATTGTAGAGATCTTTCGAGTTCTTAAGGAAATTAAAAATTGGTTTCTGTTGCTGCTAAATGTTAACACGGTTTTTTAAAAAATCACGAGTGTTCATTCGATACCGACACAAAGAAAAAAAACAAAAGAAGGTTATCTATTTTTCCTAGTTGTTCGATTTTTGTAACCTAATTTTTGGCCAGTAATGTATCATATTTTTAAGGGAATGACTTTATACAACTGTAAATAAATATTACGATACGTAGAAGGCAGTTGAAAAATCTAATTCAAAATTTTTTGAGACGAAACAAAGTCAATATCCTACCGGGTAAGAAAATATACCTCATTAATCCGTTTTATAACAAGAAAACTATTTTGCTCTACCAACGAGCATTAGTCGAAAAATAATAATCAACGGTTTGACTAAATGATAATATAATGGCCAATGTGATTTCGAGAAATGTTTTCTGGCTTTACTCTGATTTCATTAGTTCCTGTATTTTAAGGTGGATGAAATTTTTTGTGGCCATAATGAAAAGGTAGAGTGTTAAAAATTTTTGGAACGTAATTTGCTAGTTTCTGCAGGAAATAAATGTATTCATTTTTATCACAGGGTCAGCCAATTATATGACTAAAGCACGTAAGAACAGAAGAGGTAGAGGTATAAATGACACTAGTCAGGGTAATATTATCTGAGATTCATGAATTTCATTTTACAATCAAACCGTTTTGATAATGAAATACAGGTGTCATTCGGAGAGTCGAAAGAACATGATTTTACGAAGGACCGGCATTCTTATAAGTATAATTATAAATGCTGTGAGAAGACCATGTAAACCAACTCAACTCATCTCACTCAGAAAAGAAAGCATTTGACAATCTGGACTGGAGTAAAATGTTTAAAACATTGAAAAGGCTAGGAATTAAATACAAAGAAAGGAAAGTTATCTACAGTCTGTATAAGAATCAAACGGCTGTTTTGAGAATCGAGGGGTACGAAAAAGAGGCTGCTGTAAGAAAAGGTGTACGACAAGGTTGTTCTTTGTCACCACTACTTTTTAACTTGTATATAGAAGAGACTATAAATGAAGTGAAGGAGAAATTTGACGTAGGAATAAAAATTCAAGGAGAAACAATAAAAATGTTGAGATTCGCCGATGATATAGTAGTATTAGCCGAGGCAAAGAATGAACTAGAGGATGCCTTAAATGGAATGGATGAGATCTTGAGGAAGGATTACTTCATGAAAATTAATAAGAACAAAACGAAAGTGTTGTGCAGCAGCAAGAGTGGTTTAGAAGAGATGGGAAATTTAAAAGTAGGCAACGAAAACATACAGGAAGTTGGGGAATTCTGCTATCTAGGGAGTAAAATAACAAAGGATGGTAGAAGCACGAGTGATATCAAGAGTAGAATTGCTCAAGCTAGAAAAGCCTTTGAAATGAAAAACAGCTTACTGACTACAAACATTGATTTACAGATTAGGAAAAATTTCTTAAAACATTATGTTTGGAGTGTAGCATTATACGGAAGTGAAACGTGGGTGATAGGGGCTGTAGAACGGAAGAGGATAGAAGCTTTTGAAATGTGGTGTTATAGGAAAATGTTAAAGATTAGGTGGGTGGACAAAATAAGTAATTTAGAGGTTCTTAGGCGAGTGGATGAAAAAAGAAGTATATGGAAGCATCTTACCAAAAGAAGGGATAGGCTAGTGGGGCATATCCTAAGACATCCAGGTATTGGGCTATCAATAATGGAGGGTAACATTGAGGGAGTACATTGTAGAGGGAGGCAAAGATTAGAATATATAAAGCAAATTACAAAAGATGTAGGGTGTTACAGGTATGTAGATATGAAACGACTTGCGCAAGATAGAAAAGGTTGGAGAACTGCATCAAACCAGTCGAGAGACTGATGACAAAAAAAAAAATTTCGAAAAAGGTTTTCTGGCTTTACTCTTATTTCATTAGTTCCTGTATTTTAAGATGGATGAAATTTATTGTGGCTTTAATGAAAAGGTAGAGTGTTAAACATTTTTTGCACGTAATTTGCTAGTTCCTGACCGTAAATATGTATTCATTGTTATCACAGAGTCAGCCAATTATATGACTAAACCACGTAAGAACAGAAGAGGTAGAGGTATATATGACAGTAGTCGGAGTTATCTCATCTGAGATTCATGAATTTCATTTTACAATCAAACCCTGTTGATAATGAAATACCGGTGTCATTCGGAGAGTCGAAAGTACATGATTTTCCGAAGGACTCGCACCCTGATAAGTATAATTATAAACGCTGTAAGAAGACCATGTAAACCAACTCAACTCATCTCACTCAGAAAAGATTTTAGAGGTTCAAACCACCTTGTCCGCTGCTTACCTAAAAAACAACTTTCATTGCACAACAATTTCAACAGCCTGCATTTTAGTTTACTGACAAATTGGATTGAAAATAAGTAATGTTATTAATCTACCTTGCTTAAGAGAACTCATGAATTGTTCGGTTTCGGAACGTTAAAAAGTCGCATCTGATAATGCTTATAAAATTGTAATATTCGAACAAGCTGCCTACATAAACACTGATTACAGGCCTAAAATTCTATAAAATCACAGCTATCGGGATCGTAATTTTTCTCCTTATACTTTCGCTACGACAATTAAGCGAATACAGTCGCCGAATTATTTTTTATTTATCTCATCTGTACGAATCAGGTGTTAAAGGTTATAGTTTTACACTGCCTGTGTAGAAGATATAAATACTGCTTATAAATTTCCCGTTAACTAACAGATCCTAAATCAACGAAAAATAGACTTGAGAAGACGTTACTTGACAAATCATTTTTGACCTACGCTTTTATTGTGTTTAAGAGAAACAAAAATATACGTATCAAAATACGATATAACTGGTATTCAACAAACGTTCTATTAGGGTTGCGTGAGTAAGTCGGGCCAATTTGATTGTGATGCGCATGTGACGTCAACGGCTCAGGTAATAATTGCCCAATCAGAGGCTCGTATTTTCGGCCAATAAGAAAGCCCAGTTTTAACCAATCACAAGTCTTCTTTTGCGTCATTTTGATTGGTTAATATTGTCCAATCAGAGAGTTTTTTATTACTGTACTACGTCACACCGATGTCAACCAATGACAAAGTGTCTTGAGCGTTACGTCATTCGTCAGGATATGCTGCTTTCTGATTGGTCCGTACTGATTCTGGGCGTCACTTTGAGTATGATTGTAATATAAAGTCCACACCCAATGACAACTTCCAGTTAACGGTAGGGCAGAACATATTATGAAGGTACCTTTCAATGAGTTATATAGTTTCTAGGTAAATATCACTTACCAAATATGTAGTAGGCCTAGTCTATATTTTCGGATTTGTGAAAGGCACAAATAGTGTGCAAGAAATAAAAATTCGTTGAGTAACGCTCTCTAATGATTATTTTCTTGTTGATTTAGAAACTGTTCGTTAACTCAAAACGTATAATAAAAATATACACTCACAAAAGGCTTTACACAATAGACTCACAGACAGTGTTAGAATCGTCGACTGACACAATGTTCGGTACGCGCCTACCTACGTCCGTTGGACATTCGTCAAAGATCAAACGATTACTGACTGACCGCACTCGGGGGTCTCTTTTTATACCTACTCATTCATAAAGATTGTTCCAGAATAAAGCAGTGAAATCTACTCAAGTAAAAAAATAATAACTCTGTATTAATGAATGCTAGAAAAATCCTTTTGTTAACAAGTCAACTACTGTAAATAGAAAACGTAAACAACCTCATAAACAACTTCATAAAAATAGCTGTACACAATAGTATACCTGAAATTTTATAATAGGCGTACTACACGATAGTTTTTACAACTATTGTGAATAGACACACCTTTATGGTCGTCATTGTAAAATTGTCATTCACAATTGATATATTATTATTTCTTTATTACTCTCTCTTGTTGTAACTATTATTTCACACTCTATACTATTTCATGAATGGATTTCTGGAACATTCGTGATCCGTCTGGTCGATTCTGTTACAATATTTTCGGAAATGTTAAAGACACAAATAGTGCGAAAGAACTCTCTAATGATTATTTCTTTGTTGATTTAGGAACTGATAGTTAACTCAAAACGTATAATAAAAATATACACGTTCTGCACCAATAGTGTAAAACTCCAATCAGCAATTCATTCCTCCTTAAAAAACGTTAGAAAAATCGTTGTGCATTGCTCTCTGTTTATTTTTGCTATAGTCAAAATTCAAGCAAAAAAATTATAATGATTATTAGAAATAAAACCGTACGTATTGATGTACTACGCCTATGTTATTTAAGGAAGATGTTGGTTTGAACATTAAATTTAATAAACTCTTATCAGATTATATTTTTTGTACGATTAGTAAGATTAAATTTGTACGTTCTTTCATAACGACTTTGATAACATCCTTTCTTACAAATCTGATTTTTTAAATTACTTAAAATTAGGTAAATAATGAGATGTTAAATACTCGGCACAATTAATTTGAGTTTTTAGATCATTAGGGTAGAAGTTAGTTCAAACATTTACAAGTTATCTGAAATAAACTAAAAAGTTAATTGGGTTACATTTTTTGGTTTGTAACCGTATGTTTCAGTAGAAAAGTCATTTGATGAGCAAAGCAGGCCTTCTAAAAAATTTTCACTTCGCACCTTGCAAATGCGTCTTTAATATATTCACACTGCAAGGTCTAACGGTATAAAAATCTACTGTCATATGAAGAAGGTCTAAAAGTGTTTATTTTACCAGTACTTCTTATGTTGTTATAATGTTTTAGTCGAAAATTCCTTCATTCTTGAAGAAAACAGAAGTATTATTTTAGCCGTGGAAGTAGCAGTTGAAATTTAAAAAATATTTAACAGTTTAATGTTTCATATAGGCAATACTAATTTCCGCATCATAAAATAAAATAATGAAAAGAACTGCGAATAAGCGCGGAGAAATGTCAAAAATATTGCCTAGAAATTTTTCATATCGTTAACCGTTTTTAGTGTGACTGATTGTCGTTAAAAGGGCACAATTTGTATTTTGCTCTTACTAGGTATTGTTCAAGTATATTGTAAATTTCAGTTTGGTAATGCCGGCGATTCTACTGACGATTACTTGACAAAAAAAACTTTAGAGACGTCCTTATTTGAATAAACTTTAATATACAATGAAAAAATCACAATGTGTTACGTTCGTATAGTAGTGTTTGCATGGTAGCCGAGAAAATAATGTCTTAAATTTAAGCAAGCTTGTGTGTGTAAACGCAATCTATTCTTGTGCTTCTTTTTTGTGAATTTTATTTTTTCGTACTGTGAAAAGCAGTATAAATATACTGCTGTTTCATACAATTAACCATAATCATTCCGTACTCGGAAGACCTTAACGTTCGTATAGTAGTGTTTGCATGGTAGCCGAGAAAATAATGTCTTAAATTTAAGCAAGCTTGTATGTGTAAATGCAATCTATTCTTGTGCTTCCTTTTTCTGAATTTTAATTTTTCATACAGTGAAAAGCAGTATAAATATACTGCTGTTTCATACAATTAACCATAATCATTCCGTACTCGGAAGACCTTAACAAGTTTAAAAATGTTTTGGTAGGCGTTTTAATTCTGGAAAGTATAGCATTTCAGTAGACGTTATTGTTTAATATTCGGCCGTATCGTTAACTGGGCGGTGACATTGGGCGGATTTATGTAAAAATATAAGTCGACGTCACGCGCAGGAACAGTACCGGACCAATCAGGAAGCTCGATACTGACAAATGACGTAATACTGATTGAGACGTTTTCATTGGTCGATATCGGATGACGTAGTGAACTATAATGAGCCTTCTGATTGGACAATATTAACCAATCAAAGTGACGCCTAAGAAGACATCTGATTGGTTAGGTTTGGAGATTTTTCATTGGTTAAAAATACTACACTCTGATTGGTCCTATATTATATCTGCCTTTGACGTCACACGCGCGTTGCCGTCATTGTAGGCCGCCTTACTTGCAAGACCTAAATAATTATTTTTTTCTACTGTACATCAGTTCTATTATATTTTAGTAGCATATTTTCGGATATGTTAAAGACACAAATAGTGCGAAAGAAATAAAAATTCGTTAAGTAACGCTCTCTAATGATTATTTCTTTGTTGATTTAGGAACTGATAGTTAATTTAAAACGTATAATAAAAATATACACATTATGCGCCAATAGTGTAAAACTCCAATCAGCAATTCATTCCTCCTTAAAAAACGTTAGTAAAATCGTTGTGCATTGCTCTCTGTTTATTTTTGCTATAGTCAAAATTCAAGCACAAAAATTATAATAATTCTTAGAAATAAAACCGTGCGTATTTATGTACTACGCTTATGTTATTTAAGGAAGATGTTGGTTTGAACATTAAATTTAATAAATTCTTATCAGATTATATTTTTTGTACGATAAGTAAGATTAAATTTGTACGTTCTTTCATAACGACTTTGATAACATCCTTTCTTACAAATCTGATTTTTTAAATTACCTAAAATTAGGTACATAATGAGATGTTAAATTCTAGGCACAATTAATTTGAGTTTTTAGATCATTAGGGTAGAAGTTAGTTCAAACATTTACAAGTTATCTGAAATAAACTGAAAAGTTAATTGGGTTACATTTTTTGGTTTATAATCGTATGTTTCAGTAGAAAAGTCATTTGATGAGCAAAGCAGGCCTTCTAAAAAATTTTCACTTCGCACCTTGCAAATGCGTCTTTAATATATTCACACTGCAAGGTCTAACTGTATAAAAATCTACTGTCATATGAAGAAGGTCTAAAAGTATTTATTACACCATTACTTCTTATGTTGTTATAATGTTTTAGTCGAAAATTGCTTCATTCTTGAAGAAAACAGAAGTATTATTTTAGCCGTGGAAGTAGCAGTTGAAATTTAAAAAATATTTAACAGTTTAATGTTTCATATACGCAAGATTAATTTTCGCATTATAATATAAAATAATGAAAAGAACTGCGAATAAGTGCGGAGAAATTTCAAAAATATTGCCTAGAAATTTTTCATATCGTTAACCGTTTTTAGTGTGACTGATTGTCGTTAAAAGGGCACAATTTATATTTTGCTCTTACTAGGTATTGTTCAAGTATATTGTAAATTTCAGTTTGGTAATGCCGGTGATTCTACTGACGATTACTTGACAAAAAAAACTTTAGAGACGTCCTTATTTGAATAAACTTTAATATACAATGAAAAAATCACAATGTGTTACGTTCGTATAGTAGTGTTTGCATGGTAGCCGAGAAAATAATGTCTTAAATTTAAGCAAGCTTGTATGTGTAAACGCAATCTATTCTTGTGCTTCCTTTTTGTGAATTTTAATTTTTTATACTGTGAAAACAGTATAAATATACTGCTGTTTCAAACAAGTAACGATATTCATTCCGTACTCGGAAGACCTTAACAAGTTTAAAAATGTTTTTGGTAGGCGTTTTAATTCTGGAAAGTATAGCATTTCAGTAGACGTTATTGTTTAATATTCGGCCGCATCGTTAACTGGGCGGTGACAATGGGCGGATATATGTAAAAATGTAAGTCGACGTCACGCGCAGGAACAGTACCGGACCAATCAGGAAGCTCGATACTGACAAATGACGTAATACTGATTGAGACGTTTTCATTGGTCGATATCGGATGACGTAGTGAACTATAATGAGCCTTCTGATTGGACAATATTAACCATTCAAAGTGACGCCTAAGAAGACATCTGATTGGTTAGGTTTGGAGATTTTTCATTGGTTAAAAATACTACACTCTGATTGGTCCTATATTATATCTGCCTTTGAAGTCACACGCGCGTTGCCGTCATTGTAGGCCGCCTTACTTGCAAGACCTAAATAATTATTTTTTTCTACTGTACATCAGTTCTATTATATTTTAGTAGTATATTTTCGGATATGTTAAAGACACAAATAGTGCGAAAGAAATAAAAATTCGTTAAGTAACGCTCTTTAATGGATATTTCTTTGTTGATTTAGGAACTGATAGTTAACTCAAAACGTATAATAAAAATATACACGTTCTGCGCCAATAGTGTAAAACTCCAATCAGCAATTCATTCCTCCTTAAAAAACGTTAGAAAAATCGTTGTGCATTGCTCTCTGTTTATTTTTGCTATAGTCAAAATTCAAGCTAAAAAATTGTAATGATTCTTAGAAATAAAACCGTACGTATTGATTTACTACGCTTATGTTATTTAAGGAAGATGTTGGTTTGAACATTAAATTTAATAAACTCTTATCAGATTATATTTTTTGTACGATAAGTAAGATTAAATTTGTACTTTCTTTCATAACGACTTTGATAACATCCTTTCTTACAAATCTGATTTTTTAAATTACTTAAAATTAGGTAAATAATGAGATGTTAAATACTCGGTACAATTAATTTGAGTTTTTAGATCATTAGGGTAGAAGTTAGTTCAAACATTTACAAGTTATCTGAAATAAACTGAAAAGTTAATTGGGTTACATTTTTTGGTTTGTAACCGTATGTTTCAGTAGAAAAGTCATTTGATGAGCAAAGCAGGCCTTCTAAAAAATTTTCACTTCGCACCTTGCAAATGCGTCTTTAATATATTCACACTGCAAGGTCTAACGGTATAAAAATCTACTGTCATATGAAGAAGGTCTAAAAGTGTTTATTTCACCAGTACTTCTTATGTTGTTATAATGTTTTAGTCGAAAATTGCTTCATTCTTGAAGAAAACAGAAGTATTATTTTAGCCGTGGAAGTAGCAGTTGAAATTTAAAAATATTTAACAGTTTAATGTTTCATATAGGCAATACTAATTTTCGCATCATAAAATAAAATAATGAAAAGAACTGCGAATAAGCGCGGAGAAATGTCAAAAATATTGCCTAGAAATTTTTCACATCGTTAACCGTTTTTAGTGTGACTGATTGTCGTTAAAAGGGCACAATTTGTATTTTGCTCTTACTAGGTATTGTTCAAGTATATTGTAAATTTCAGTTTGGTAATGCCGGCGATTCTACTGACGATTACTTGACAAAAAAAAACTTTAGAGACGTCCTTATTTGAATAAACTTTAATATACAATGAAAAAATCACAATGTGTTACGTTCGTATAGTAGTGTTTGCATGGTAGCCGAGAAAATAATGTCTTAAATTTAAGCAAGCTTGTGTGTGTAAACGCAATCTATTCTTGTGCTTCTTTTTTGTGAATTTTATTTTTTCGTACTGTGAAAAGCAGTATAAATATACTGCTGTTTCATACAATTAACCATAATCATTCCGTACTCGGAAGACCTTAACGTTCGTATAGTAGCGTTTGCATGGTAGCCGAGAAAATAATGTCTTAAATTTAAGCAAGCTTGTATGTGTAAATGCAATCTATTCTTGTGCTTCCTTTTTCTGAATTTTAATTTTTCATACAGTGAAAAGCAGTATAAATATACTGCTGTTTCATACAATTAACCATAATCATTCCGTACTCGGAAGACCTTAACAAGTTTAAAAATGTTTTGGTAGGCGTTTTAATTCTGGAAAGTATAGCATTTCAGTAGACGTTATTGTTTAATATTCGGCCGTATCGTTAACTGGGCGGTGACATTGGGCGGATTTATGTAAAAATATAAGTCGACGTCACGCGCAGGAACAGTACCGGACCAATCAGGAAGCTCGATACTGACAAATGACGTAATACTGATTGAGACGTTTTCATTGGTCGATATCGGATGACGTAGTGAACTATAATGAGCCTTCTGATTGGACAATATTGACCAATCAAAGTGACGCCTAAGAAGACATCTGATTGGTTAGGTTTGGAGATTTTTCATTGGTTAAAAATACTACACTCTGATTGGTCCTATATTATATCTGCCTTTGACGTCACACGCGCGTTGCCGTCATTGTAGGCCGCCTTATTTGCAAGACCTAAATAATTATTTTTTTTACTGTACATCAGTTCTATTATATTTTAGTAGTATATTTTGGCTACAACTTAATACATCAAACAAAACTTTTTGTTTTAAGCTCTAAATAAACCTAGAGGCCTAACCAATCCTTATTCATTTTATTTAAGATTTTTTTGTATTTCGCCACAAGCTTAGACTATAAATTAGGTAGGCCTAAATAAGATGATAATATTTCAGTCTAACAATAGGAACCTACAACCCTTTGTAACCTTTTATTTACACAAAAAATAACATCAAGTGACGGTAATTTATTGCTGGAGAAAATGGAAGCTGCTTCTATTTTTTTTAGGAACCAGTAATAGTATGTCTATAATAATTTGGTTTCATATTTTTGACAAAATTTACACAAAAAAAGTAGAAGGCGCTGAAAGATAATAGGCCTACTTCACGAACGGGCCACGGATTTCTGTGGGAATTATCTTCGGCAACCATCAAGCATTTAGTCGCCTATCGTAGCCCTACTAGTAATTCCATTGCAGTTCCGTGAATCGACAGTTAATGCTTAATATTAATGTGATATTCATAGATTGTATGCTATTCAGTTAAGTTTTGGCTATATAAATTTTACTTATCCAAAAATAAGGCAAGCAATGCGACATTTTAAAATAATAATGATAGGTCTAATTAATGTTATAATATAAAAATAATAAATTAAAACTTACCTTTTATATAGCTGTTTGTATTCAACTCTGGGGCTTGTAATCCCATGGCTTTGAAATACATATCGCTTCGTTTCAACATGATGAGACAGGAAATTTAACCGCGCAGTACTGTGGAAGTGCAGCCACGTGCAGATCGAACAGATCATAACTGAACAGAACTGATGACAGCGACTCGACTTAAGATGTGTAAAACCGGCAACATCGCGTGAATGAGTCAAAAAACGATAATAGCGTAAAATGTGTATAAAGCTGTATAAAAATTTGTATAATTTTTATAACAACTGAACATCTCTTTTTACATCTGATGCATAAAACAAACTGCATCTCAATGATGCAGTTTTCGAGGTAAAAAGTCACGGCTAAGATGTAGAAATCGAGCGTCGAAGAATGTATATATATATATATATATATTATTTTATTAAACATTATTTTCCTTTGTTTGCACCACTACATATATGATTATGAACAGCCAAAACAAAATAAAATAAAATATAAAACTCACCTCAGAGTATTATATCATATTAAGATCTTTCGTCTCCCTCGGAGACATCATCAGGACTTTAAAAAACATAAACACAATAAAACATAAAACACAAACACAATAGTGGTCGTAGACCACGTCAATTGTTCAAAACAATAGCTATCCTAAAGCACCATTCCGCGCGCGGTTTATTCGGCCGAATGACAGTATAATCATTTTGTACCTAGTTTTATTCCTTATCTCGATTAAGTACAATTTGAAATAATTTATCATTATCAAATTCTGTCTGGCTGTTCATTAAATTTATCTTTTTATTTTTAAATTTATAAATATAATATTTCTCCAACTGCCATAATTTGTTACTATCAAAACATATTTCTAAAATTTCCAAATTATTTTCATGACTGCTTATTTTATGCCCTTTCGTCAGCAGATGTTCTGCCACATTAAAACTTTTACATTCCTTTTTTAAATAAGCAGCATAATGCTCAGAAAATCAGTATATGATATAATACTCTGAGGTGAGTTTTATATTTTATTTTATTTTGTTTTGGCTGTTCATAATCATATATGTAGTGGTGCAAACAAAGGAAAATAATGTTTAATATAATAATATATATATATATATATATATATATATTACGATACGTAGAAGGCAACTGAAAAATCTAATTCAAAATATCTTGAGACGAATTAATTTTTATCACAGGGTCAGCCAATTATATGACTAAAGCACATAAAAACAGAAGAGGTGGAGGTATAAATGACACTAGTCAGAGTTATCTCATCTGAGATTCATGAATTTCATTTTACAATCAAACCCTGTTGATAATGAAATACAGGTGTCATTCGGAGAGTCGAAAGTACATGATTTTCCGAAGGACTGGCATTCTGATAAGTATAATTATAAATGCTGTGAGAAGACCATGTAAACTAACTCAACATATCTCACTCAGAAAAGATTTTAGAGGTTCAAACCACCTTGTCCGCTGCTTACCTAAAATACAACTTTCATTGCACAACAATTTCAACAGCCAGCATTTTAGTTTACTGACAAATTGGATTGAAAATAAGTAATTTTATTAGCCTACCTTGCTTAAGAGAACGCATGAATAGTTCGGTTTCGGAACGTTAAAAAGTCGCATCTGATAATGCTTATAAAATTGTAATATTCGAACAAGCCTACATAATGCCTACATAATGCCTACATAAACACTGATTACAGGCCTAAAACTCTATAAAATCACAGCTACCGGGATCGTAATTTTTCTGCTTATACTTTCGCTACGACAATTAAGCGAATGCTGTCGCCGAATTATTTTTTATTTATCTCATCTGTACGAATCAGGTGTTAAAGATTATAGTTTTACACTGCCTGTGTAGAAGATATAAATACTGCTTATAAATTTCCCGTTAACTAACAGATCCTAAATCAACGAAAAATAGACTTGACAAGACGTTACTTGACAAATCATTTTTGACCTACGCTATTATTGTGTTTAATAGAAACAAAAATATATGTATCAAAATATAACTGGTATTCAACAAACGATCTATTAGGGTTGCGTGAGTAAGTCGGGCCAATTTGATTGTGATGCGCATGTGACGTCAACGGCTCAGGTAATAATTGCCCAATCAGAGTCTCGTATTTTCGGCCAATAAGAAAGCCCAGTTTTAACCAATCACAAGTCTTCTTTTGCGTCATTTTGATTGGTTAATATTGTCCAATCAGAGAGTTTATATTACTGTACAACGTCACACCGATGTCAAACAATGACAAAGTGTCTTGAGCGTTACGTCATTCGTTTGGATATGCTGCTTTCTTATTGGTCCGTACTGATTCTAGGCGTCACGTCGAGTGTGATTGTAATATGAAGTCCACACCCAATGACAACTTCTAGTTAACGGTAGGGCAGAACATATGAAGGTACCTTTTAATGAGATTTATAGTTTCTTGGTAAATATCACTTACGAAATATGAAGTACCCCATTGTAGAGATCTTTCGAGTTCTTAAGGAAATTAAAAATTGGTTTCTGTTGCTGCTAAATGTTAACACGGTTTTTTAAAAAATCACGAGTGTTCATTCGATACCGACACAAAGAAAAAAAACAAAAGAAGGTTATCTATTTTTCCTAGTTGTTCGATTTTTGTAACCTAATTTTTGGCCAGTAATGTATCATATTTTTAAGGGAATGACTTTATACAACTGTAAATAAATATTACGATACGTAGAAGGCAGTTGAAAAATCTAATTCAAAATTTTTTGAGACGAAACAAAGTCAATATCCTACCGGGTAAGAAAATATACCTCATTAATCCGTTTTATAACAAGAAAACTATTTTGCTCTACCAACGAGCATTAGTCGAAAAATAATAATCAACGGTTTGACTAAATGATAATATAATGGCCAATGTGATTTCGAGAAATGTTTTCTGGCTTTACTCTGATTTCATTAGTTCCTGTATTTTAAGGTGGATGAAATTTTTTGTGGCCATAATGAAAAGGTAGAGTGTTAAAAATTTTTGGAACGTAATTTGCTAGTTTCTGCAGGAAATAAATGTATTCATTTTTATCACAGGGTCAGCCAATTATATGACTAAAGCACGTAAGAACAGAAGAGGTAGAGGTATAAATGACACTAGTCAGGGTAATATTATCTGAGATTCATGAATTTCATTTTACAATCAAACCGTTTTGATAATGAAATACAGGTGTCATTCGGAGAGTCGAAAGAACATGATTTTACGAAGGACCGGCATTCTTATAAGTATAATTATAAATGCTGTGAGAAGACCATGTAAACCAACTCAACTCATCTCACTCAGAAAAGAAAGCATTTGACAATCTGGACTGGAGTAAAATGTTTAAAACATTGAAAAGGCTAGGAATTAAATACAAAGAAAGGAAAGTTATCTACAGTCTGTATAAGAATCAAACGGCTGTTTTGAGAATCGAGGGGTACGAAAAAGAGGCTGCTGTAAGAAAAGGTGTACGACAAGGTTGTTCTTTGTCACCACTACTTTTTAACTTGTATATAGAAGAGACTATAAATGAAGTGAAGGAGAAATTTGACGTAGGAATAAAAATTCAAGGAGAAACAATAAAAATGTTGAGATTCGCCGATGATATAGTAGTATTAGCCGAGGCAAAGAATGAACTAGAGGATGCCTTAAATGGAATGGATGAGATCTTGAGGAAGGATTACTTCATGAAAATTAATAAGAACAAAACGAAAGTGTTGTGCAGCAGCAAGAGTGGTTTAGAAGAGATGGGAAATTTAAAAGTAGGCAACGAAAACATACAGGAAGTTGGGGAATTCTGCTATCTAGGGAGTAAAATAACAAAGGATGGTAGAAGCACGAGTGATATCAAGAGTAGAATTGCTCAAGCTAGAAAAGCCTTTGAAATGAAAAACAGCTTACTGACTACAAACATTGATTTACAGATTAGGAAAAATTTCTTAAAACATTATGTTTGGAGTGTAGCATTATACGGAAGTGAAACGTGGGTGATAGGGGCTGTAGAACGGAAGAGGATAGAAGCTTTTGAAATGTGGTGTTATAGGAAAATGTTAAAGATTAGGTGGGTGGACAAAATAAGTAATTTAGAGGTTCTTAGGCGAGTGGATGAAAAAAGAAGTATATGGAAGCATCTTACCAAAAGAAGGGATAGGCTAGTGGGGCATATCCTAAGACATCCAGGTATTGGGCTATCAATAATGGAGGGTAACATTGAGGGAGTACATTGTAGAGGGAGGCAAAGATTAGAATATATAAAGCAAATTACAAATGATGTAGGGAGTTACAGGTATGTAGATATGAAACGACTTGCGCAAGATAGAACAGGTTGGAGAACTGCATCAAACCAGTCGAGAGACTGATGACAAAAAAAAAATTTCGAAAAAGGTTTTCTGGCTTTACTCTTATTTCATTAGTTCCTGTATTTTAAGATGGATGAAATTTATTGTGGCTTTAATGAAAAGGTAGAGTGTTAAACATTTTTTGCACGTAATTTGCTAGTTCCTGACCGTAAATATGTATTCATTGTTATCACAGAGTCAGCCAATTATATGACTAAACCACGTAAGAACAGAAGAGGTAGAGGTATATATGACAGTAGTCGGAGTTATCTCATCTGAGATTCATGAATTTCATTTTACAATCAAACCCTGTTGATAATGAAATACCGGTGTCATTCGGAGAGTCGAAAGTACATGATTTTCCGAAGGACTCGCATCCTGATAAGTATAATTATAAACGCTGTAAGAAGACCATGTAAACCAACTCAACTCATCTCACTCAGAAAAGATTTTAGAGGTTCAAACCACCTTGTCCGCTGCTTACCTAAAAAACAACTTTCATTGCACAACAATTTCAACAGCCTGCATTTTAGTTTACTGACAAATTGGATTGAAAATAAGTAATGTTATTAATCTACCTTGCTTAAGAGAACTCATGAATTGTTCGGTTTCGGAACGTTAAAAAGTCGCATCTGATAATGCTTATAAAATTGTAATATTCGAACAAGCTGCCTACATAAACACTGATTACAGGCCTAAAATTCTATAAAATCACAGCTATCGGGATCGTAATTTTTCTCCTTATACTTTCGCTACGACAATTAAGCGAATACAGTCGCCGAATTATTTTTTATTTATCTCATCTGTACGAATCAGGTGTTAAAGGTTATAGTTTTACACTGCCTGTGTAGAAGATATAAATACTGCTTATAAATTTCCCGTTAACTAACAGATCCTAAATCAACGAAAAATAGACTTGAGAAGACGTTACTTGACAAATCATTTTTGACCTACGCTTTTATTGTGTTTAAGAGAAACAAAAATATACGTATCAAAATACGATATAACTGGTATTCAACAAACGTTCTATTAGGGTTGCGTGAGTAAGTCGGGCCAATTTGATTGTGATGCGCATGTGACGTCAACGGCTCAGGTAATAATTGCCCAATCAGAGGCTCGTATTTTCGGCCAATAAGAAAGCCCAGTTTTAACCAATCACAAGTCTTCTTTTGCGTCATTTTGATTGGTTAATATTGTCCAATCAGAGAGTTTTTTATTACTGTACTACGTCACACCGATGTCAACCAATGACAAAGTGTCTTGAGCGTTACGTCATTCGTCAGGATATGCTGCTTTCTGATTGGTCCGTACTGATTCTGGGCGTCACTTTGAGTATGATTGTAATATAAAGTCCACACCCAATGACAACTTCCAGTTAACGGTAGGGCAGAACATATTATGAAGGTACCTTTCAATGAGTTATATAGTTTCTAGGTAAATATCACTTACCAAATATGTAGTAGGCCTAGTCTATATTTTCGGATTTGTGAAAGGCACAAATAGTGTGAAAGAAATAAAAATTCGTTGAGTAACGCTCTCTAATGATTATTTTCTTGTTGATTTAGGAACTGTTCGTTAACTCAAAACGTATAATAAAAATATACACGTTCTGCGCCAATAGTGTAAAACTCCAATCAGCAATTCATTCCTCCTTAAGAAACGTTAGAAAAATCGTTGAGCATTGCTCTCTGTTTATTATTGCTATAGTCAAAATTCAAGCACAAAAATTTTAATAATTCTTAGAAATAAAACCGTGCGTATTTATGTACTACGCTTATGTTATTTAAGGAAGATGTTGGTTTGAACATTAAATTTAATAAACTCTTATCAGATTATATTTTTTGTACGATAAGTAAGATTAAATTTGTACGTTCTTTCATAACGACTTTGATAACATCCTTTCTTACAAATCTGATTTTTTAAATTACTTAAAATTAGGTAAATAATGAGATGTTAAATACTCGGCACAATTAATTTGAGTTTTTAGATCATTAGGGTAGAAGTTAGTTCAAACATTTACAAGTTATCTGAAATAAACTGAAAAGTTAATTGGGTTACATTTTTTGGTATGTAACCGTATGTTTCAGTAGAAAAGTCATTTGATGAGCAAAGCAGGCCTTCTAAAAAATTTTCACTTCGCACCTTGCAAATGCGTCTTTAATATATTCACACTGCAAGGTCTAACGGTATAAAAATCTACTGTCATATGAAGAAGGTCTAAAAGTGTTTATTTCACCAGTACTTCTTATGTTGTTATAATGTTTTAGTCGAAAATTGCTTCATTCTTGAAGAAAACAGAAGTATTATTTTAGCCGTGGAAGTAGCAGTTGAAATTTAAAAATATTTAACAGTTTAATGTTTCATATTGGCAATATTAATTTTCGCATCATAAAATAAAATAATGAAAAGAACTGCGAATAAGCGCGGAGAAATGTCAAAAATATTGCCTAGAAATTTTTCACATCGTTAACCGTTTTTAGTGTGACTGATTGTCGTTAAAAGGGCACAATTTCTATTTTGCTCTTACTAGGTATTGTTCAAGTATATTGTAAATTTCAGTTTGGTAATGCCGGCGATTCTACTGACGATTACTTGACAAAAAAAAACTTTAGAGACGTCCTTATTTGAATAAACTTTAATATACAATGAAAAAATCACAATGTGTTACGTTCGTATAGTAGTGTTTGCATGGTAGCCGAGAAAATAATGTCTTAAATTTAAGCAAGCTTGTATGTGTAAACGCAATCTATTCTTGTGCTTCCTTTTTAAGAATTTTAATTTTTCATACTGTGAAAAGCAGTATAAATATACTGCTGTTTCATACAATTAACCATAATCATTCCGTACTCGGAAGACCTTAACAAGTTTAAAAATGTTTTGGTAGGCGTTTTAATTCTGGAAAGTATAGCATTTCAGTAGACCTTATTGTTTAATATTCGGCCGTATCGTTAACTGGGCGGTGACATTGGGCGGATTTATGTAAAAATGTAAGTCGACGTCACGCGCAGGAACAGTACCGGACCAATCAGGAAGCTCGATACTGACAAATGACGTAATACTGATTGAGACGTTTTCATTGGTCGATATCGGATGACGTAGTGAACTATAATGAGCCTTCTGATTGGACAATATTGACCAATCAAAGTGACGCCTAAGAAGACATCTGATTGGTTAGGTTTGGAGATTTTTCATTGGTTAAAAATACTACACTCTGATTGGTCCTATATTATATCTGCCTTTGACGTCACACGCGCGTTGCCGTCATTGTAGGCCGCCTTACTTGCAAGACCTAAATAATTATTTTTTTCTACTGTACATCAGTTCTATTATATTTTAGTAGTATATTTTCGGATATGTTAAAGACACAAATAGTGCGAAAGAAATAAAAATTCGTTAAGTAACGCTCTTTAATGGATATTTCTTTGTTGATTTAGGAACTGATAGTTAACTCAAAACGTATAATAAAAATATACACGTTCTGCGCCAATAGTGTAAAACTCCAATCAGCAATTCATTCTTCCTTAAAAAACGTTAGAAAAATCGTTGTGCATTGCTCTCTGTTTATTTTTGCTATAGTCAAAATTCAAGCACAAAAATTATAATGATTCTTAGAAATAAAACCGTGCGTATTTATGTACTACGCTTATGTTATTTAAGGAAGATGTTGGTTTGAACATTAAATTTAATAAACTCTTATCAGATTATATTTTTTGTACGATAAGTAAGATTAAATTTGTACGTTCTTTCATAACGACTTTGATAACATCCTTTCTTACAAATCTGATTTTTTAAATTACTTAAAATTAGGTAAATAATGAGATGTTAAATACTCGGCACAATTAATTTGAGTTTTTAGATCATTAGGGTAGAAGTTAGTTCAAACATTTACAAGTTATCTGAAATAAACTGAAAAGTTAATTGGGTTACATTTTTTGGTTTGTAACCGTATGTTTCAGTAGAAAAGTCATTTGATGAGCAAAGCAGGCCTTTTAAAAAATTTTCACTTCGCACCTTGCAAATGCGTCTTTAATATATTCACACTGCAAGGTCTAACTGTATAAAAATCTACTGTCATATGAAGAAGGTCTAAAAGTGTTTATTTCACCAGTACTTCTTATGTTGTTATAATGTTTTAGTCGAAAATTGCTTCATTCTTGAAGAAAACAGAAGTATTATTTTAGCCGTGGAAGTAGCAGTTGAAATTTAAAAAATATTTAACAGTTTAATGTTTCATATAGGCAATATTAATTTTCGCATTATAATATAAAATAATGAAAAGAACTGCGAATAAGTGCGGAGAAATTTCAAAAATATTGCCTAGAAATTTTTCATATCGTTAACCGTTTTTAGTGTGACTGATTGTCGTTAAAAGGGCACAATTTCTATTTTGCTCTTACTAGGTATTGTTCAAGTATATTGTAAATTTCAGTTTGGTAATGCCGGCGATTCTACTGACGATTACTTGACAAAAAAAACTTTAGAGACGTCCTTATTTGAATAAACTTTAATATACAATGAAAAAATCACAATGTGTTACGTTCGTATAGTAGTGTTTGCATGGTAGCCGAGAAAATAATGTCTTAAATTTAAGCAAGCTTGTGTGTGTAAACGCAATCTATTCTTGTGCTTCTTTTTTGTGAATTTTATTTTTTCTTACTGTGAAAAGCAGTATAAATATACTGCTGTTTAATACAATTAACCATAATCATTCCGTACTCGGAAGACCTTAACGTTCGTATAGTAGTGTTTGCATGGTAGCCGAGAAAATAATGTCTTAAATTTAAGCAAGCTTGTATGTGTAAATGCAATCTATTCTTGTGCTTCCTTTTTCTGAATTTTAATTTTTCATACTGTGAAAAGCAGTATAAATATACTGCTGTTTCATACAATTAACCATAATCATTCCGTACTCGGAAGACCTTAACAAGTTTAAAAATGTTTTGGTAGGCGTTTTAATTCTGGAAAGTATAGCATTTCAGTAGACCTTATTGTTTAATATTCGGCCGTATCGTTAACTGGGCGGTGACATTGGGCGGATTTATGTAAAAATGTAAGTCGACGTCACGCGCAGGAACAGTACCGGACCAATCAGGAAGCTCGATACTGACAAATGACGTAATACTGATTGAGACGTTTTCATTGGTCGATATCGGATGACGTAGTGAACTATAATGAGCCTTCTGATTGGACAATATTAACCAATCAAAGTGACGCCTAAGAAGACATCTGATTGGTTAGGTTTGGAGATTTTTCATTGGTTAAAAATACTACACTCTGATTAGTCCTATATTATATCTGCCTTTGACGTCACACGCGCGTGGCCGTCATTGTAGGCCGCCTTACTTGCAAGACCTAAATAATTATTTTTTTCTACTGTACATCAGTTCTATAATATTTTAGTAGTATATTTTCGGATATGTTAAAGACACAAATAGTGCGAAAGAAATAAAAATTCGTTAAGTAACGCTCTTTAATGGATATTTCTTTGTTGATTTAGGAACTGATAGTTAACTCAAAACGTATAATAAAAATATACACGTTCTGCGCCAATAGTGTAAAACTCCAATCAGCAATTCATTCTTCCTTAAAAAACGTTAGAAAAATCGTTGTGCATTGCTCTCTGTTTATTTTTGCTATAGTCAAAATTCAAGCAAAAAAGTTATAATAATTCTTAGAAATAAAACCGTGCGTATTGATGTACTACGCCTATGTTATTTAAGGAAGATGTTGGTTTGAACATTAAATTTAATAAACTCTTATCAGATTATATTTTTTGTACGATTAGTAAGATTTAATTTGTACGTTCTTTCATAACGACTTTGATAACATCCTTCCTTACAAATCTGATTTTTTAAATTACTTAAAATTAGGTAAATAATGAGATGTTAAATACTCGGCACAATTAATTTGAGTTTTTAGATCATTAGGGTAGAAGTTAGTTCAAACATTTACAAGTTATCTGAAATAAACTGAAAAGTTAATTGGGTTACATTTTTTGGTTTGTAACCGTATGTTTCAGTAGAAAAGTCATTTGATGAGCAAAGCAGGCCTTCTAAAAAATTTTCACTTCGCACCTTGCAAATGCGTCTTTAATATATTCACACTGCAAGGTCTAACGGTATAAAAATCTACTGTCATATGAAGAACGTCTAAAAGTGTTTATTTTACTAGTACTTCTTATGTTGTTATAATGTTTTAGTCGAAAATTGCTTCATTCTTGAAGAAAACAGAAGTATCATTTAGCCGTGGAAGTAGCAGTTGAAATTTAAAAAATATTTAACCGTTTAATGTTTCATATAGGCAATATTAATTTTCGCATTATAATATAAAATAATGAAAAGAACTGCGAATAGGTGCGGAGAAATTTCAAAAATATTGCCTAGAAATTTTTCATATCGTTAACCGTTTTTAGTGTGACTGATTGTCGTTAAAAGGGCACAATTTATATTTTGCTCTTACTAGGTATTATTCAAGTATATTGTAAATTTCAGTTTGGTAATGCCGGCGATTCTACTGACGATTACTTGACAAAAAAAACTTTAGAGACGTCCTTATTTGAATAAACTTTAATATACAATGAAAAAATCACAATGTGTTACGTTCGTATAGTAGTGTTTGCATGGTAGCCGAGAAAATAATGTCTTAAATTTAAGCAAGCTTGTATGTGTAAACGCAATCTATTCTTGTGCTTCCTTTTTGTGAATTTTAATTTTTTATACTGTGAAAACAGTATAAATATACTGCTGTTTCATACAAATAACGATATTCATTCCGTACTCGGAAGACCTTAACAAGTTTGAAAATGGTTTTGGTAGGCGTTTTAATTCTGGAAAGTATAGCATTTCAGTAGACGTTATTGTTTAATATTCGGCCGCATCGTTAACTGGGCGGTGACAATGGGCGGATATATGTAAAAATGTAAGTCGACGTCACGCGCAGGGACAGTACCGGACCAATCAGGAAGCTCGATACTGACAAATGACGTAATACTGATTAAGACGTTTTCATTGGTCGATATCGGATGACGTAGTGAACTATAATGAGCCTTCTGATTGGAAAATATTAACCAATCAAAGTGACCCCTATGAAGACATCTGATTGGTTAGGTTTGGAGATTTTTCATTGGTTAAAAATACTACATTCTGATTGGTCCTATATTATATCTGCCTTTGACGTCACACGCGCGTTGCCGTCATTGTAGGCCGCCTTACTTGCAAGACCTAAATAATTATTTTTTTCTACTGTACATCAGTTCTATTATATTTTAGTAGTATATTTTCGGATATGTTAAAGACACAAATAGTGCGAAAGAAATAAAAATTCGTTAAGTAACGCTCTTTAATGGATATTTCTTTGTTGATTTAGGAACTGATAGTTAACTCAAAACGTATAATAAAAATATACACGTTCTGCGCCAATAGTGTATAACTCCAATCAGCAATTCATTCTTCCTTAAAAAACGTTAGAAAAATCGTTGTGCATTGCTCTCTGTTTATTTTTGCTATAGTCAAAATTCAAGCACAAAAATTATAATGATTCTTAGAAATAAAACCGTGCGTATTTATGTACTACGCTTATGTTATTTAAGGAAGATGTTGGTTTGAACATTAAATTTAATAAACTCTTATCAGATTATATTTTTTGTACGATAAGTAAGATTAAATTTGTACGTTCTTTCATAACGACTTTGATAACATCGTTTCTTACAAATCTGATTTTTTAAATTACTTAAAATTAGGTAAATAATGAGATGTTAAATACTCGGCACAATTAATTTGAGTTTTTAGATCATTAGGGTAGAAGTTAGTTCAAACATTTACAAGTTATCTGAAATAAACTGAAAAGTTAATTGGGTTACATTTTTTGGTTTGTAACCGTATGTTTCAGTAGAAAAGTCATTTGATGAGCAAAGCAGGCCTTTTAAAAAATTTTCACTTCGCACCTTGCAAATGCGTCTTTAATATATTCACACTGCAAGGTCTAACTGTATAAAAATCTACTGTCATATGAAGAAGGTCTAAAAGTGTTTATTTCACCAGTACTTCTTATGTTGTTATAATGTTTTAGTCGAAAATTGCTTCATTCTTGAAGAAAACAGAAGTATTATTTTAGCCGTGGAAGTAGCAGTTGAAATTTAAAAAATATTTAACAGTTTAATGTTTCATATAGGCAATATTAATTTTCGCATTATAATATAAAATAATGAAAAGAACTGCGAATAAGTGCGGAGAAATTTCAAAAATATTGCCTAGAAATTTTTCATATCGTTAACCGTTTTAAGTGTGACTGATTGTCGTTAAAAGGGCACAATTTCTATTTTGCTCTTACTAGGTATTGTTCAAGTATATTGTAAATTTCAGTTTGGTAATGCCGGCGATTCTACTAACGATTACTTGACAAAAAAAACTTTAGAGACGTCCTTATTTGAATAAACTTTAATATACAATGAAAAAATCACAATGTGTTACGTTCGTATAGTAGTGTTTGCATGGTAGCCGAGAAAATAATGTCTTAAATTTAAGCAAGCTTGTGTGTGTAAACGCAATCTATTCTTGTGCTTCTTTTTTGTGAATTTTATTTTTTCTTACTGTGAAAAGCAGTATAAATATACTGCTGTTTCATACAATTAACCATAATCATTCCGTACTCGGAAGACCTTAACGTTCGTATAGTAGTGTTTGCATGGTAGCCGAGAAAATAATGTCTTAAATTTAAGCAAGCTTGTATGTGTAAATGCAATCTATTCTTGTGCTTCCTTTTTCTGAATTTTAATTTTTCATACTGTGAAAAGCAGTATAAATATACTGCTGTTTCATACAATTAACCATAATCATTCCGTACTCGGAAGACCTTAACAAGTTTAAAAATGTTTTGGTAGGCGTTTTAATTCTGGAAAGTATAGCATTTCAGTAGACCTTATTGTTTAATATTCGGCCGTATCGTTAACTGGGCGGTGACATTGGGCGGATTTATGTAAAAATGTAAGTCGACGTCACGCGCAGGAACAGTACCGGACCAATCAGGAAGCTCGATACTGACAAATGACGTAATACTGATTGAGACGTTTTCATTGGTCGATATCGGATGACGTAGTGAACTATAATGAGCCTTCTGATTGGAAAATATTAACCAATCAAAGTGACGCCTAAGAAGACATCTGATTGGTTAGGTTTGGAGATTTTTCATTGGTTAAAAATACTACACTCTGATTAGTCCTATATTATATCTGCCTTTGACGTCACACGCGCGTGGCCGTCATTGTAGGCCGCCTTACTTGCAAGACCTAAATAATTATTTTTTTCTACTGTACATCAGTTTTATAATATTTTAGTAGTATATTTTCGGATATGTTAAAGACACAAATAGTGCGAAAGAAATAAAAATTCGTTAAGTAACGCTCTTTAATGGATATTTCTTTGTTGATTTAGGAACTGATAGTTAACTCAAAACGTATAATAAAAATATACACGTTCTGCGCCAATAGTGTAAAACTCCAATCAGCAATTCATTCTTCCTTAAAAAACGTTAGAAAAATCGTTGTGCATTGCTCTCTGTTTATTTTTGCTATAGTCAAAATTCAAGCAAAAAAGTTATAATAATTCTTAGAAATAAAACCGTGCGTATTGATGTACTACGCCTATGTTATTTAAGGAAGATGTTGGTTTGAACATTAAATTTAATAAACTCTTATCAGAATATATTTTTTGTACGATTAGTAAGATTTAATTTGTACGTTCTTTCATAACGACTTTGATAACATCCTTTCTTACAAATCTGATTTTTTAAATTACTTAAAATTAGGTAAATAATGAGATGTTAAATACTCGGCACAAATAATTTGAGTTTTTAGATCATTAGGGTAGAAGTTAGTTCAAACATTTACAAGTTATCTGAAATAAACTGAAAAGTTAATTGGGTTACATTTTTTGGTTTGTAACCGTATATTTCAGTAGAAAAGTCATTTGATGAGCAAAGCAGGCCTTCTAAAAAATTTTCACTTCGCACCTTGCAAATGCGTCTTTAATATATTCACACTGCAAGGTCTAACGGTATAAAAATCTACTGTCATATGAAGAACGTCTAAAAGTGTTTATTTTACTAGTACTTCTTATGTTGTTATAATGTTTTAGTCGAAAATTGCTTCATTCTTGAAGAAAACAGAAGTATCATTTAGCCGTGGAAGTAGCAGTTGAAATTTAAAAAATATTTAACCGTTTAATGTTTCATATAGGCAATATTAATTTTCGCATTATAATATAAAATAATGAAAAGAACTGCGAATAGGTGCGGAGAAATTTCACAAATATTGCCTAGAAATTTTTCATATCGTTAACCGTTTTTAGTGTGACTGATTGTCGTTAAAAGGGCACAATTTATATTTTGCTCTTACTAGGTATTATTCAAGTATATTGTAAATTTCAGTTTGGTAATGCCGGCGATTCTACTGACGATTACTTGACAAAAAAAACTTTAGAGACGTCCTTATTTGAATAAACTTTAATATACAATGAAAAAATCACAATGTGTTACGTTCGTATAGTAGTGTTTGCATGGTAGCCGAGAAAATAATGTCTTAAATTTAAGCAAGCTTGTATGTGTAAACGCAATCTATTCTTGTGCTTCCTTTTTGTGAATTTTAATTTTTTATACTGTGAAAACAGTATAAATATACTGCTGTTTCATACAAATAACGATATTCATTCCGTACTCGGAAGACCTTAACAAGTTTGAAAATGGTTTTGGTAGGCGTTTTAATTCTGGAAAGTATAGCATTTCAGTAGACGTTATTGTTTAATATTCGGCCGCATCGTTAACTGGGCGGTGACAATGGGCGGATATATGTAAAAATGTAAGTCGACGTCACGCGCAGGGACAGTACCGGACCAATCAGGAAGCTTTATACTGACAAATGACGTAATACTGATTGAGACGTTTTCATTGGTCGATATCGGATGACGTAGTGAACTATAATGAGCCTTCTGATTGGACAATATTAACCAATCAAAGTGACCCCTATGAAGACATCTGATTGGTTAGGTTTGGAGATTTTTCATTGGTTAAAAATACTACATTCTGATTGGTCCTATATTATATCTGCCTTTGACGTCACACGCGCGTTGCCGTCATTGTAGGCCGCCTTACTTGCAAGACCTAAATAATTATTTTTTTCTACTGTACATCAGTTCTATTATATTTTAGTAGTATATTTTCGGATATGTTAAAGACACAAATAGTGCGAAAGAAATAAAAATTCGTTAAGTAACGCTCTTTAATGGATATTTCTTTGTTGATTTAGGAACTGATAGTTAACTCAAAACGTATAATAAAAATATACACGTTCTGCGCCAATAGTGTAAAACTCCAATCAGCAATTCATTCTTCCTTAAAAAACGTTAGAAAAATCGTTGTGCATTGCTCTCTGTTTATTTTTGCTATAGTCAAAATTCAAGCAAAAAAGTTATAATAATTCTTAGAAATAAAACCGTGCGTATTGATGTACTACGCCTATGTTATTTAAGGAAGATGTTGGTTTGAACATTAAATTTAATAAACTCTTATCAGATTATATTTTTTGTACGATTAGTAAGATTTAATTTGTACGTTCTTTCATAACGACTTTGATAACATCCTTCCTTACAAATCTGACTTTTTAAATTACTTAAAATTAGGTAAATAATGAGATGTTAAATACTCGGCACAATTAATTTGAGTTTTTAGTTCATTAGGGTAGAAGTTAGTTCAAACATTTACAAGTTATCTGAAATAAACTGAAAAGTTAATTGGGTTACATTTTTTGGTTTGTAACCGTATGTTTCAGTAGAAAAGTCATTTGATGAGCAAAGCAGGCCTTCTAAAAAATTTTCACTTCGCACCTTGCAAATGCGTCTTTAATATATTCACACTGCAAGGTCTAACGGTATAAAAATCTACTGTCATATGAAGAAGTTCTAAAAGTGTTTTTTTTACTAGTACTTCTTATGTTGTTATAATGTTTTAGTCGAAAATTGCTTCATTCTTGAAGAAAACAGAAGTATTATTTTAGCCGTGGAAGTAGCAGTTGAAATTTAAAAAATATTTAACCGTTTAATGTTTCATATAGGCAATATTAATTTTCGCATTGTAATATAAAATAATGAAAAGAACTGCGAATAGGTGCGGAGAAATTTCAAAAATATTGCCTAGAAATTTTTCATATCGTTAACCGTTTTTAGTGTGACTGATTGTCGTTAAAAGGGCACAATTTCTATTTTGCTCTTACTAGGTATTGTTCAAGTATATTGTAAATTTCACTTTGGTAATGCCGGCGATTCTACTGACGATTACTTGACAAAAAAAACTTTAGAGACGTCCTTATTTGAATAAACGTTAATATACAATGAAAAAATCACAATGTGTTACGTTCGTATAGTAGTGTTTGCATGGTAGCCGAGAAAATAATGTCTTAAATTTAAGCAAGCTTGTATGTGTAAACGCAATCTATTCTTGTGCTTCCTTTTTGTGAATTTTAATTTTTTATACTGTGAAAACAGTATAAATATACTGCTGTTTCATACAAATAACGATATTCATTCCGTACTCGGAAGACCTTAACAAGTTTGAAAATGTTTTTGGTAGGCGTTTTAATTCTGGAAAGTATAGCATTTCAGTAGACGTTATTGTTTAATATTCGGCCGCATCGTTAACTGGGCGGTGACAATGTGCGGATATATGTAAAAATGTAAGTCGACGTCACGCGCAGGGACAGTACCGGACCAATCAGGAAGCTCGATACTGACAAATGACGTAATACTGATTGAGACGTTTTCATTGGTCGATATCGGATGACGTAGTGAACTATAATGAGCCTTCTGATTGGACAATATTAACCAATCAAAGTGACCCCTATGAAGACATCTGATTGGTTAGGTTTGGAGATTTTTCATTGGTTAAAAATACTACATTCGGATTGGTCCTATATTATATCTGCCTTTGACGTCACACGCGCGTTGCCGTCATTGTAGGCCGCCTTACTTGCAAGACCTTAATAATTATTTTTTTCTACTGTACATCAGTTCTATTATATTTTAGTAGTATATTTTCGGATATGTTAAAGACACAAATAGTGCGAAAGAAATAAAAATTCGTTAAGTAACGCTCTTTAATGGATATTTCTTTGTTGATTTAGGAACTGATAGTTAACTCAAAACGTATAATAAAGATATGCACGTTCTGCGCCAATAGTGAAAAACTCCAATCAGCAATTCATTCCTCCTTAAAAAACGTTAGAAAAATCGTTGTGCATTGCTCTCTGTTTATTTTTGCTATAGTCAAAATTCAAGCAAAAAAATTATAATAATTCTTAGAAATAAAACCGTGCGTATTGATGTACTACGCCTATGTTATTTAAGGAAGATGTTGGTTTGAACATTAAATTTAATAAACTCTTATCAGATTATATTTTTTGTACGATTAGTAAGATTTAATTTGTACGTTCTTTCATAACGACTTTGATAACATCCTTCCTTACAAATCTGATTTTTTAAATTACTTAAAATTAGGTAAATAATGAGATGTTAAATACTCGGCACAATTAATTTGAGTTTTTAGATCATTAGGGTAGAAGTTAGTTCAAACATTTACAAGTTATCTGAAATAAACTGAAAAGTTAATTGGGTTACTTTTTTTGGTTTGTAACCGTATGTTTCAGTAGAAAAGTCATTTGATGAGCAAAGCAGGCCTTCTAAAAAATTTTTACTTCGCACCTTGCAAATGCGTCTTTAATATATTCACACTGCAAGGTCTAACGGTATAAAAATCTACTGTCTTATGAAGAAGGTCTAAAAGTGTTTATTTTACCAGTACTTCTTATGTTGTTATAATGTTTTAGTCGAAAATTGCTTCATTCTTGAAGAAAACAGAAGTAATATTTTAGCCGTGGAAGTAGCAGTTGAAATTTAGAAAATATTTAACAGTTTAATGTTTCATATAGGCAATACTAATTTCCGCATCATAAAATAAAATAATGAAAAGAACTGCGAATAAGCGCGGAGAAATGTCAAAAATATTGCCTAGAAATTTTTCATATCGTTAACCGTTTTTAGTGTGACTGATTGTCGTTAAAAGGGCACAATTTGTATTTTGCTCTTACTAGGTATTGTTCAAGTATATTGTAAATTTCAGTTTGGTAATGCCGGCGATTCTACTGACGATTACTTGACAAAAAAAACTTTAGAGACGTCCTTATTTGAATAAACTTTAATATACAATGAAAAAATCACAATGTGTTACGTTCGTATAGTAGTGTTTGCATGGTAGCCGAGAAAATAATGTCTTAAATTTAAGACAAATGAGATGTTAAATACTTCTTAAAGTTAATTGGGTTACATTTTTTGGTTTGTAACCGTATGTTTCAGTAGAAAATTTAAGAATAAGCTAGTTCATATCCATTCAAAAAAAGGGCACAATTTGTATTGTTTGCTTCATTCGTGCTACAACTTCTTTTAACGTATAGCAAGTAGACGTTGGAAAGTATAGCGGCTTGTGTGTGTAAACGCAATCTATTCTTGTGCTTCTTTTTTGTGAATTTTATTTTTTCATACTGTGAAAAGCAGTATAAATATACTGCTGTTTCATACAATTAACCATAATCATTCCGTACTCGGAAGACCTTAACGTTCGTATAGTAGTGTTTGCATGGTAGCCGAGAAAATATTGTCTTAAATTTAAGCAAGCTTGTATGTGTAAATGCAATCTATTCTTGTGCTTCCTTTTTCTGAATTTTAATTTTTCATACTGTGAAAAGCAGTATAAATATACTGCTGTTTCATACAATTAACCATAATCATTCCGTACTCGGAAGACCTTAACAAGTTTAAAAATGTTTTGGTAGGCGTTTTAATTCTGGAAAGTATAGCATTTCAGTAGACGTTATTGTTTAATATTCGGCCGTATCGTTAACTGGGCGGTGACATTGGGCGGATTTATGTAAAAATGTAAGTCGACGTCACGCGCAGGAACAGTACCGGACCAATCAGGAAGCTCGATACTGACAAATGACGTAATACTGATTGAGACGTTTTCATTGGTCGATATCGGATGACGTAGTGAACTATAATGAGCCTTCTGATTGGACAATATTAACCAATCAAAGTGACGCCTAAGAAGACATCTGATTGGTTAGGTTTGGAGATCTTTTATTGGTTAAAAATACTACACTCTGATTGGTCCTATATTATATCTGCCTTTGACGTCACACGCGCGTTGCCGTCATTGTAGGCCGCCTTACTTGCAAGACCTAAATAATAATTTTTTTCTACTGTACATCAGTTCTATTATATTTTAGTAGTATATTTTCGGATATGTTAAAGACACAAATAGTGCGAAAGAAATAAAAATTCGTTAAATAACGCTCTCTAATGATTATTTCTTTGTTGATTTAATAACTGATAGTTAATTTAAAACGTATAATAAAAATATACACATTATGCGCCAATAGTGTAAAACTCCAATCAGCAATTCATTCCTCCTTAAAAAACGTTAGAAAAATCGTTGTGCATTGCTCTCTGTTTATTTTTGCTATAGTCAAAATTCAAGCACAAAAATTATAATAATTCTTAGAAATAAAACCGTGCGTATTTATGTACTACGCTTATGTTATTTAAGGAAGATGTTGGTTTGAACATTAAATTTAATAAACTCTTATCAGATTATATTTTTTGTACGATAAGTAAGATTAAATTTGTACGTTCTTTCATAACGACTTTGATAACATCCTTTCTTACAAATCTGATTTTTTAAATTACCTAAAATTAGGTAAATAATGAGATGTTAAATACTCGGCACAATTAATTTGAGTTTTTAGATCATTAGGGTAGAAGTTAGTTCAAACATTTACAAGTTATCTGAAATAAACTGAAAAGTTAATTGGGTTACATTTTTTGGTTTGTAACCGTATGTTTCAGTAGAAAAGTCATTTGATGAGCAAAGCAGGCCTTCTAAAAAATTTTCACTTCGCACCTTGCAAATGCGTCTTTAATATATTCACACTGCAAGGTCTAACTGTATAAAAATCTACTGTCATATGAAGAAGGTCTAAAAGTGTTTATTACACCAGTACTTCTTATGTTGTTATAATGTTTTAGTCGAAAATTGCTTCATTCTTGAAGAAAACCGAAGTATTATTTTAGCCGTGGAAGTAGCAGTTGAAATTTAGAAAATATTTAACAGTTTAATGTTTCATATAGGCAATATTAATTTTCGCATTATAATATAAAATAATGAAAAGAACTGCGAATAAGTGCGGAGAAATTTCAAAAATATTGCCTAGAAATTTTTCATATCGTTAACCGTTTTTAGTGTGACTGATTGTCGTTAAAAGGGCACAATTTATATTTTGCTCTTACTAGGTATTGTTCAAGTATATTGTAAATTTCAGTTTGGTAATGCCGGCGATTCTACTGACGATTACTTGACAAAAAAAACTTTAGAGACGTCCTTATTTCAATAAACTTTAATATACAATGAAAAAATCACAATGTGTTACGTTCGTATAGTAGTGTTTGCATGGTAGCCGAGAAAATAATGTCTTAAATTTAAGCAAGCTTGTATGTGTAAACGCAATCTATTCTTGTGCTTCCTTTTTGTGAATTTTAATTTTTTATACTATGAAAACAGTATAAATATACTGCTGTTTCATACAAATAACGATATTCATTCCGTACTCGGAAGACCTTAACAAGTTTAAAAATGTTTTTGGTAGGCGTTTTAATTCTGGAAAGTATAGCATTTCAGTAGACGTTATTGTTTAATATTCGGCCGCATCGTTAACTGGGCGGTGACAATGGGCGGATATATGTAAAAATGTAAGTCGACGTCACGCGCAGGAACAGTACTGGACCAATCAGGAAGCTCGATACTGACAAATGACGTAATACTGATTGAGACGTTTTCATTGGTCGATATCGGATGACGTAGTGAACTATAATGAGCCTTCTGATTGGACAATATTAACCATTCAAAGTGACGCCTAAGAAGACATCTGATTGGTTAGGTTTGGAGATTTTTCATTGGTTAAAAATACTACATTCTGATTGGTCCTATATTATATCTGCCTTTGACGTCACACGCGCGTTGCCGTCATTGTAGGCCGCCTTACTTGCAAGACCTAAATAATTATTTTTTTCTACTGTACAGCAGTTCTATTATATTTTAGTAGTATATTTTCGGATATGTTAAAGACACAAATAGTGCGAAAGAAATAAAAATTCGTTAAGTAACGCTCTTTAATGGATATTTCTTTGTTGATTTAGGAACTGATAGTTAACTCAAAACGTATAATAAAAATATACACGTTCTGCGCCAATAGTGTAAAACTCCAATCAGCAATTCATTCTTCCTTAAAAAACGTTAGAAAAATCGTTGTGCATTGCTCTCTGTTTATTTTTGCTATAGTCAAAATTCAAGCAAAAAAATTATAATAATTCTTAGAAATAAAACCGTGCGTATTGATGTACTACGCCTATGTTATTTAAGGAAGATGTTGGTTTGAACATTAAATTTAATAAACTCTTATCAGATTATATTTTTTGTACGATTAGTAAGATTAAATTTGTACGTTCTTTCATAACGACTTTGATAACATCCTTCCTTACAAATCTGATTTTTTAAATTACTTAAAATTAGGTAAATAATGAGATGTTAAATACTCGGCACAATTAATTTGAGTTTTTAGATCATTAGGGTAGAAGTTAGTTCAAACATTTACAAGTTATCTGAAATAAACTGAAAAGTTAATTGGGTTACTTTTTTTGGTTTGTAATCGTATGTTTCAGTAGAAAAGTCATTTGATGAGCAAAGCAGGCCTTCTAAAAAATTTTCACTTCGCACCTTGCAAATGCGTCTTTAATATATTCACACTGCAAGGTCTAACGGTATAAAAATCTACTGTCTTATGAAGAAGGTCTAAAAGTGTTTATTTCACCAGTACTTCTTATGTTGTTATAATGTTTTAGTCGAAAATTGCTTCATTCTTGAAGAAAACAGAAGTAATATTTTAGCCGTGGAAGTAGCAGTTGAAATTTAGAAAATATTTAACAGTTTAATGTTTCATATAGGCAATACTAATTTCCGCATCATAAAATAAAATAATGAAAAGAACTGCGAATAAGCGCGGAGAAATGTCAAAAATATTGCCTAGAAATTTTTCATATCGTTAACCGTTTTTAGTGTGACTGATTGTCGTTAAAAGGGCACAATTTGTATTTTGCTCTTACTAGGGTATTGTTCAAGTATATTGTAAATTTCAGTTTGGTAATGCCGGCGATTCTACTGACGATTACTTGACAAAAAAAACTTTAGAGACGTCCTTATTTGAATAAACTTTAATATACAATGAAAAAATCACAATGTGTTACGTTCGTATAGTAGTGTTTGCATGGTAGCCGAGAAAATAATGTCTTAAATTTAAGACAAATGAGATGTTAAATACTTCTTAAAGTTAATTGGGTTACATTTTTTGGTTTGTAACCGTATGTTTCAGTAGAAAATTTAAGAATAAGCTAGTTCATATCCATTCAAAAAAAGGGCACAATTTGTATTGTTTGCTTCATTCGTGCTACAACTTCTTTTAACGTATAGCAAGTAGACGTTGGAAAGTATAGCGGCTTGTGTGTGTAAACGCAATCTATTCTTGTGCTTCTTTTTTGTGAATTTTATTTTTTCATACTGTGAAAAGCAGTATAAATATACTGCTGTTTCATACAATTAACCATAATCATTCCGTACTCGGAAGACCTTAACGTTCGTATAGTAGTGTTTGCATGGTAGCCGAGAAAATAATGTCTTAAATTTAAGCAAGCTTGTATGTGTAAATGCAATCTATTCTTGTGCTTCCTTTTTCTGAATTTCATTTTTTCATACTGTGAAAAGCAGTATAAATATACTGCTGTTTCATACAATTAACCATAATCATTCCGTACTCGGAAGACCTTAACAAGTTTAAAAATGTTTTGGTAGGCGTTTTAATTCTGGAAAGTATAGCATTTCAGTAGACGTTATTGTTTAATATTCGGCCGTATCGTTAACTGGGCGGTGACATTGGGCGGATTTATGTAAAAATGTAAGTCGACGTCACGCGCAGGAACAGTACCGGACCAATCAGGAAGCTCGATACTGACAAATGACGTAATACTGATTGAGACGTTTTCATTGGTCGATATCGGATGACGTAGTGAACTATAATGAGCCTTCTGATTGGACAATATTAACCAATCAAAGTGACGCCTAAGAAGACATCTGATTGGTTAGGTTTGGAGATTTTTCATTGGTTAAAAATACTACTTTCTGATTGGTCCTATATTATATCTGCCTTTGACGTCACACGCGCGTTGCCGTCATTGTAGGCCGCCTTACTTGCAAGACCTAAATAATAATTTTTTTCTACTGTACATCAGTTCTATTATATTTTAGTAGTATATTTTCGGATATGTTAAAGACACAAATAGTGCGAAAGAAATAAAAATTCGTTAAGTAACGCTCTCTAATGATTATTTCTTTGTTGATTTAGGAACTGATAGTTAATTTAAAACGTATAATAAAAATATACACATTATGCGCCAATAGTGTAAAACTCCAATCAGCAATTCATTCCTCCTTAAAAAACGTTAGAAAAATCGTTGTGCATTGCTCTCTGTTTATTTTTGCTATAGTCAAAATTCAAGCAAAAAAATTATAATAATTCTTAGAAATAAAACCGTGCGTATTGATGTACTACGCCTATGTTATTTAAGGAAGATGTTGGTTTGAACATTAAATTTAATAAACTCTTATCAGATTATATTTTTTGTACGATTAGTAAGATTAAATTTGTACGTTCTTTCATAACGACTTTGATAACATCCTTCCTTACAAATCTGATTTTTTAAATTACTTAAAATTAGGTAAATAATGAGATGTTAAATACTCGGCACAATTAATTTGAGTTTTTAGATCATTAGGGTAGAAGTTAGTTCAAACATTTACAAGTTATCTGAAATAAACTGAAAAGTTAATTGGGTTACATTTTTTGGTTTGTAACCGTATGTTTCAGTAGAAAAGTCATTTGATGAGCAAAGCAGGCCTTCTAAAAAATTTTCACTTCGCACCTTGCAAATGCGTCTTTAATATATTCACACTGCAAGGTCTAACGGTATAAAAATCTACTGTCATATGAAGAAGGTCTAAAAGTGTTTATTTTACCAGTACTTCTTATGTTGTTATAATGTTTTAGTCGAAAATTTCTTCATTCTTGAAGAAAACAGAAGTATTATTTTAGCCGTGGAAGTAGCAGTTGAAATTTAAAAAATATTTAACAGTTTAATGTTTCATATAGGCAATACTAATTTTCCCATCATAAAATAAAATAATGAAAAGAACTGCGAATAAGCGCGGAGAAATGTCAAAAATATTGCCTAGAAATTTTTCATATCGTTAACCGTTTTTAGTGTGACTGATTGTCGTTAAATGGGCACAATTTGTATTTTGCTCTTACTAGGTAGTGTTCAAGTATCTTTTAAATTTCAGGTTGGTAATGCTGGCGATTCTACTGACGATTACTTGACAAAAAAACTTCAGAGACGTCTTTATTAGAATAAACTTTAATATACAATGAAAAAATCACAATGTGTTACGTTCGTATAGTAGCTAGTGTTTGCATGGTAGCCGAGAAAATAATGTCTTAAATTTAAGCAAGCTAGTATGTGTAAACGCAATCTATTCTTGTGCTTCCTTTTTGTGAATTTTAATTTTTTATACTGTGAAAAGCAGTATAAATATACTGCTGTTTCATTCAATTTACCATAATCATTCCGTACTCGGAAGACCTTAACAAGTTTAAAAATTTTTTTGGTAGGCGTTTTAATTCTGGAAAGTATAGCATTTCAGTAGACGTTATTGTTTAATATTCGGTCGTATCGTTAACTGGGCGGTGACAATGGGCGGATTTATGTAAAAATGTAAGTCGACGTCACGCGCAGGAACTGTACCGGACCAATGAGGAAGCTCGATACTGGCAAATGACGTAATACTGATTGAGACGTTTTCATTGGTCGATATCGGATGACGTAGTGAACTATAAAGAGCCCTCTGATTGGACAATATTAACTAATCAAAATGACGCCTAAGAAGACATCTGATTGGTTAGGTTTGGAGATTTTTCATTGGTTAAAAATACTACACTCTGATTGGTCCTATATTATATCTGCCTTTGACGTCGCACGCGCGTTGTCGTCATTTTAGGCCGCCTCACTCGCAAGACCTAAATAATAATTTTTTTATACTGTACATCAGTTCTATTTTATTTTAGTAGTAGGTCTTCGCCATTGTAGAGATCTTGCGAGTTCTTAAGGTAATTAAAAATTGGTTTCTGTTGCTGCTAAATGTTAACACGTTTTTTTAAAAAATCGCGAGTGTTCATTCGATACCGACACAAAGAAATATAACCAAAGAGAGTTGGCTATTTTTCCTAGTTGTTAGATTTTTGTAACCTAATTTTTAGCCAGAAATGTATCATATGTTTAAGGGAATGAATTTATACAACTGTAAATAAATATTACGATACGTAGAAGGCAACTGAAAAATCTAATTCAAAATATCTTGAGATGAAACCAAGTCAATATCCTACCAGGTAAGAAAATATACCTCATTAATCCGTTTTATAACAAGAAAACTATTTTGCTCTACCAACGAGCATAAGGCGAAAAATAATAATCAACGGTCTGACAAAATGATGATATAATGGCCGATGTAATTTCGAAAAAGGTTTTCTGGCTTTACTCTTATTTTATTAGTTTTTGTATTTTAAGATGGATGAAATTTATTGTGGCCATAATAAAAAGGTAGAGTGTTAAACATTTTTTACACGTAATTTGCTAGTTCCTGACCGTAAATATGTATTCATTGTTATTACAGAGTCAGCCAATTATATGACTTAACCACGTAAGAACAGAAGAGGTAGAGGTATAAATGACACTAGTCAGAGTTATCTCATCTGAGATTCATGGCTTTCATTTTACTATCAAACCCTGTTGATAATGAAATACAGGTGTCATTCCAAGAGTCGAAAGTACGTGATTTTCCTAAGAACTGGCATTCTGATAAGTATAATTATAAACGCTGTGAGAAGACCATGTAAACCAACTCAACTCATCTCACTCAGAAAAGATTTTAGAGGTTCAAACCACCTTGTCCGCTGCTTACCTAAAAAACAACTTTCATTGCACAACAATTTCAACAGCCAGCATTTTAGTTTACTGACAAATTGGATTGAAAATAAGTAATTTTATTAGCCTACCTTGCTTAAGAGAACGCATGAATTAATCCGTTTCGGAACGTTAAAAAGTTGCATCTGATAATGCTTATAAAATTTTAATATTCGAACAAGCTGCCTACATAAATACTGATTACAGGCCTAAAACTCTATAAAATCACAGCTATCGGGATCGTCATTTTTTTGCTTATATTTTCGCTACGACAATTAAGCGAATGCTGTCGCCGAATTATTTTTTATTTATCTCATCTGTACGAATCAGGTTTTAAAGGTTATAGTTTTATACTGCCTGTGTAGAAGATATAAATACTGCTTATAAATTTCCCGTTAACTAACAGATCCTAAATCAACGAAAAATAGACTTGACAAGACGTTACTTGACAAATCATTTTTGACCTCCGCTATTATTGTGTTTAACAGAAACAAAAATATATGTATCAAAATATAACTGGTATTCAACAAACGATCTATTAGGGTTGCGTGAGTAAGTCGGGCCAAGTTGAGTGTGATGCTCATGTGACGTCAACGGCTCTGGTAATAATTGCCCAAACTGGGTCTCGTATTTTCGGCATATATGAAAGCCCAGTTTTAACCAATCAGATGTCTTCTTTTGCGTCTTTTTGATTGGTTAATATTGTACAATCAGAGAGTTTATATTACTGTACAACGTCACACCGATGTCAACCAATGACAAAGTGTCTTGAGCGTTACGTCATTCGTCAGGATATGCTGCTTTCTGATTGGTCCGTACTGATTCTGGGCGTCACGTCGAGTGTGATTGTAATATAAAGTCCACACCCAATGTCAACTTCTAGTTAACGGTAGGGCAGAACATATGAATGTACCTTTTAATGAGATTTTTATTTTCTAGGTAAATATCACTTACGAAATATGAAGTACCCCATTGTAGAGATCTTTCGATTTCTTAAGGTAATTAAAAATTGGTTTCTGTTACTGCTAAATGTTAACACGGTTTTTAAAAAATCACGAGTGTTCATTCGATACCGACACAAAGAAAAATAAACAAAAGAGAGTTATCTATTTTTCCTAGTTGGTCGATTTTTGTAACCTAATTTTTGGCCATTAATGTATCATAAGTTAAGTTACATTTATATCTCATATATTATTTTTAGTCACTAAAATGTAGTTTAGGTGTAAAAAGTATTAAATTAAATTTAAGTATAGGCCTAAAATTGTTTCTATACTGTGTTAGTGAAATCATAAAATAAGTGCTAGTGCCATTGGGTGACTGCATAATTATGGTTGGAAGGGAATAACACAGCTAAAGAGAAACTGTTCATTAGTTTTAAATAACTAGTTGCACTAGATTTGAAATATAAAAAAAAATTAACATACCCATTGATGACTATACGCTCTCCATTTTTTGTTGATATATTTAGTAATAAAATTTCTCCTCTGTAACAACCAACAGCTAAAAGATTAGGTTCTGTTACCGAAAAACTTAAAGCAGTTACAACATCATTTATAGGGTAAATTTTTTCAGGTTGGTCGGGGTTTTTCACATTCCAACAACATACTAATCCATCCATCTCGTCTTCATAAAAATATTTACCATATCCAGCAGCAATAATATTCTGGAACAAATATTTGTGGATAACATTGCGAAGCTTAACGCATTCAAATCAAAGAAAATATTATTTGGAAAAAACTAATCGAATATTTTATTTTATTAATTGAAATGTTAATAAACATATACATTTTTTTTTGTTTCAATCACATCAACATTAAGGGCTTGTACACATGAGGCGACTAACGCCGCGTTAACCGCGCGTTTGCAAACACATTCAAGCGTAAAATGCGCGTTTGTTAAAGAAAACAATACATAGCGCAGCTGTTCATTGCTAGGAAGTTCATGTCATTTTAATAAAAATGGAAGTCAAAGAGGTAGTGTGTTTGTGGCTCTGTGATAATAATTGATATCGACGTCGCAGGCAAGGACAGAAACAATTTTGGATGCAGCCAGTTTTATGAGATAAACTAACGCATAGTTTATTTGTAACACTGTACTCCAAATTCTTTGATAACTTCCGAAGGTTCACAAAACCTTTGATGCTTTATTATAGTTGATAGAGGACGATATTTCGCCCAGTATGAACAATGTAAGACATGCAATTGGAGCTGAAGAAAACTTGTAATTTCGTCTATTTCACACCATTTCATCTATGAAACGTTTTATTTCAAATCTTTCCGTGTCCATTTTGTATTTCACACAGTGCCTGTTTGATGATTATATCTGTAATAATGAAATAGAGCAATAAAGACGGTTGACAAAAAGCAACTTCTAGTTTCAAAACGCGCGATGAGATGTACAAAGGAAATTACCACAATGTATACGGGAGAGCGCGCGGTAGTCGTGTTTAACAGCCATAACTCGCGCGGTCAGAACGCGCGGTCGGCCAAATCGCGCGTTTGAATGTGTACATCTCATGGAATTCTGTGTACCTCGCTCACGCGCTACTGCAATCGCTTTCATGTGCCTTTCACTTAGCTTTAAGGTTATCAGTGACAACAAAATGTACAGTACGTATAACATGTAAATAAAATATGAATACATGAAACACTACAAAACACATTAGAACTAACCCTTGAAATAATGACACTGGCATACGAAATTTGATTTTTTTTGTCCCAGAAATGGTTTTCCGCTGAATTAAAATATGTTTTCAGAATCAGCCTATCACGTAATGATTTTTAGAGCCGAATATTTTAATTTTACAACAAAAAGTATATAAAATGCATACCTAAAAAGTAGTAGTGATTGATTTTCTACGATATTTTTTGTCATGACATCTCTCTTTAGGGTCCAACAACATTAAGCAAGAATGTAGGATAATTTATTAGTTTATTAGGTTTGTTGTTCGTATTTTTTTAGATTTATTATTAATTGTTTTTGTTTGCGTGTTCTTAACGCCCTATAAAATTTTAGTTAATTCGACTTTTTAAATTCTTAGATTGTTTTTAGAAATAGTTTAATTTTTTTGATTGTCATGGTTTTAAGCCTAAACCTAGTTTTGAATCTCAGTTGTACAGTCTGCGAAATAAAAGAAGAGAACACCTACCCTAAGACATGGCTTTTTGCCAAAGTTCGGTAGGTCAATTTCCTCCACCTCGTACATTGTGAATTGTAAATACTTTATGGCTTTAGAAAAAAATGTGTGTGCATTATTATTGTAAAATATATGGAAATGAAGTTTTATTATAATTATTATTTATGAAAGTGAAGCAAGCGGGTTTGCTAGTTGTAGTGGTACAAGATTTAGAAAATAATATAGGCCTATGAAACCTGAACAGGAAATATGATTCTTTCACTGAACATATTATTTATGCCAATTAGGCTTTAAACTGCCCATAACAGACAGGTGGAGTGTCAAATTATTTACACTCAATTTGTTCGTTGCAGGGCTAAAGTAAATAGTTCTGTTTCTTATCACATGGTCAGCCAATTAAATGACTGAATCATTTAAGAACAGAAGAGATAGAGGTGTAAAAGACACTACTCAGAGTTATCTCCTCTGAAAGTAATGAATTTCATTATACAGCCAGACCCTGTGGTGAATGAAGTGAAGGTGTCATTTACAGAGTGAAAAATATGTGCTTTTCAGAGGGCCCGGCATGCTGATAAGCGTACTTTTCCACTCAGTGAGGAAGGCAATGGTAAACCACCTCACTTCTCGTTTTACTTAGTAAAACCTCTACAGGTTCAAACCAGCCTTTCGGCTGTTGACCTAAACAACAACAGGCTTTAAAATTCATCTTACAAATAAAGTGAAATTTAAATAAAGTGTTTTAAATAAAGTGAATTTTATATCTTACCAAATTTACTGTGTTCCAAGAAATTGCAGTAACAGTCCTATCATCATTTTTCTTTAACGAAAATGTCCATAATAATTTCATTATATAATGAAATCCTATTGGTGTTTTTAAATCTAATGAAAGCAAATGAGAAACAACATTAAAGCCATTTTAATAGAATATACAGTAAATAAGTTATTATTAATAAATAATTTGTGGAAACTTGCTTGTCGGTCTCGTCTTTTAATAATCATCTTATGGACAATAAAATGCCCCGTTATCCACAGCGTTACATATTTTCACTTTTTTGTCTTTACTTGTTTTATTCATTGCAATAGATGTACGACTCCTTTTCCTAGAAATATTTTACAAAATTTATTCAGGGAACTCCTTTTTTTCTTTTGGTTTAACGTCAGACTGTTCTGCAATTACTGCTAATGCAGATTTGTTTTATTTAATGTTTAATTTGTTTTATTCATTGCAATAGATGTACGACTCCTAGAAATTATTTTACAAAATTTATTCAGGGAACTCCTTTTTTTCTTTTGGTTTAACGTCAGACTGTTCTGCAATTACTGCTAATGCAGACGGTGAAGGATGGAATGATTTTTTAGTAACGTATGAAAATATGCCGTGCCTGAATGGGATTCGAACCCAAGACCGCATGATGAAAGGCGAGCACGTTACCAACTACGCCAATGCGGCCGGTAAACTTTAAAAAGGGAGTATAGGTAGAGGGGAAACAATCGTCTTCACCAATTTTACTGCACTCACAGTCATCGCTCAATTTATCGTGTCAGTATTCTAAAAGCCATAACGATATTTTTCTAATAGCATACAAATTTAATTAACATTCGATGAGCACCATCGAACTAATCTGATGGCGGCGTTTAGTTTAGTTTTTGTTGACTTTCGTAATTTTTTTTATAGTGACGGGAAATGTTTATTTAGGTGGTTACCTTATTAGATAAATACTGGTACAAAACATCGCGAATTAAGACTAAAAGTGTAAATGTAATTGTGAAATTGGTTGTTAAGAAAAAAATATTATTTTGTGAATTAATTCACACCGATCAGCTAGTAAACTTTAATGTTTTACTTATTTAATACCAAAAATCTGGTGTGAAACACTCACACAACTTTATCTTGCCAATGCAAATAATGGCCAATATAACCTAACATTAGTAATAAAACATTAGAAATAAACAAAAAACTAACCTCAAATAAACCTAACTTCATTTTAATCATGCGTGAAAGACGCAAAATGAAAATCGATCTCAGTTTGGCTTAAAAATACGGAAAATCACTCTTTCACGCTAAACTAAGCTCTGTAGAGAAAAATGCTTTAAATAAGTTGTAGATCTTTTATTTTTCTATAAATTTGATTTATACACTTTTGCCGTAAAATGCGTACTAAGGCCGAAATCTTAAAAAAATCGATTTTTCACATGTTTTCGTGAGAAAAAACAGAAAATCGCTATTATCGCTAAACTAAGCGTTATACAAAGAATGTTTGAAATAAAAGTTGTAGAATTTTAAATTTTCTACAACTTTTACCTATTATATAAATTTTTGCGCTAAAATGCACATCAAAGCCGTAATCTTAAAAAACAATTTTTTTTACGTGAAAACAGCTCACCAAGAATTTCAGCAAACATGGCACCTACCCTATCTTGTAGAGCATAAAAAAGTTAGTAAATCAGGCGATTTTTAGAAAAACAGTAGGACCAGTTTTTAAGAAAATCGCAAAAAAGTGAAAAATTATATGAATAAACTACTACTTCCGGTTGACCGAGTTTGATGAAAATGTTCGTGTCGGGTCCGGTAGTGGTATGTAACTTAAGTTTCAAGTTCGTACGATGTTCCGTTCTTGAGATATTCTGTTCACACACACACACACACAGACCATCGCTAAAAACATGTTTTTTTGGTTCAGGGGGTCTGGAAATGTGTAGATCCGGTGAAAACTCGATTTCGAAAAATCGACATGAAACCAATACTTTCCTTCCTATATATTCATATGGGCAAGAGAAAGTAAAAATTATTTAGTATTTAACATTTCACATTTTTTTGTGAGTAACATGGTAATGACTCGTTATTTAAGTTCGAAAAAGAAATGGAAGGGTTATTTTATGAGAGAATCTCAATCATTCAAATCCACCTTTCACCATTGTATCAATAATAAAGGGTTGCGGATACCAAGACTTATCCTACAGGCTACATTAATAAAGCCTACTTACCGTCAACGATAATCCCGGAAAATGATGTTTGTTGGGCAGTATAAACATTGGAAGCTAGCAAACGTTCTGCAATAACCATGGCGTGTTTGAATCTGGGCATACGAAACAATTTTATTATTTCATCATTGCGACTACATTCTAAAGATTTTTCTTCGTCGATTTCAGTTTCTGCAAAACATTTAAAAAAATTCAGTTTAATTTTTTTCAAAAGGTAGACGTATTAGCTACACTAATATTAAAAAGACGTAACGTTTGTTTATGAAAGTTTTTCCGGTTTTACTTTTGCTAAATACTTTACTGAGTTATACTGTATGTTATGCACATTCTTCATATTACAACCTTGGCGTTAATAGTTAAACGTTTCCTTTATTTGAGTGGATATTTTTATCTTCTTTTGTGTTAACTATTTTTTTTTGTTTTTTTTTGTTTTTTTTTTTTTTTGCTTTTGAGGCCTAACAACGGACCACTTTAATCAATGTTGGAAGATCTTTTAGAACAATTTCTGGAGACTAAGACTTCTGGAGACTGGAATAAAAATAGATAAAGTAGTAGATAATAGTATGATAAAGAATAGATAAAGTAAAAATAAAATAAAATTAAAAATGTTGTCCAGGAATCGTCAAAGAATATTCTAAAAATTGATTATGAAATCCAAGTACATATTCGAGAATTCTTCAGGACATACAGGATTCAATAATGATGTGCCAGCTTCCTGGTTTTGTTTTACTTCTATCTCAAGTGAATTTTCTTCATCTGCCCCGGTGGGAACTGCTACAAGCTCCAATTCTCCTATTTGTACAAATGTTGGTACTATTAGGCCATAAGGCTATAAGGCCCGCTGCAGATATTTAATCTGCACAGCCAAGTAACAATAGAAACAACTCTGATAACTAGAAAAATATTTTATGTGATCAACTATTTTGAAAATCTATAACACTACCTTCGATTCTCAACCAACAATCTTCAATTTTTATATTAAAAAAAATTATAGTAATTATTAGTTATTACCTTTTTATGTTTAACATTCTAAATTTAAATTACTTCTAAATTTTTAACACGTTTTTATTTGTTGTGTAAGATTAATATATTTAAGCAAGCTATTTATTGAAATATTAAAATAGTAGGTTTATATAATTTTATATTAACCCACCGGGTTGGTCTAGTGGTATATTCGTCGCCACGTTTCAGCTGTTTAATAGCTGAATTAGTCGTAAATATTAATTTCAACAATACAAATTAAGAATTGGTATTAAAAGCAAATAAACGTAAAACAAAACGTCGGCGGCCCTTGTGTAAACGAAGCTGGGCTGACGCACCACTGACTAATGGTAAGGAGTACTGACAGAGGCCGGCTCGCTCGCACTGCACTGGCTCAGCATTCCATTAGATAGTTAGTTCTATGGTTCTGCCGCGCGTCTTGAGCACTTTTTATTTGTTTGACGTACCCGGAATGCGATATAAAGAAATACAAAATTAAGCAGCCTCTTACCTCCTTTTCAAGCGTGAATTGTACTCGTGATGAGTGGGGATTAAAAGGGGAAAGACAGAAATAAGAGATAGGTATACCCACTACACTGCTATCTTCTTCCAAGGAGCGATTTCTTCACATGAAACTTCCCGGTTGTGTGCCGTTTTCCGGGTGCGCGTATAGGCGATGCTGTTAATAAAGCGTGGCGGTGCACTTCCATAAAAGCGGCGGACCGACTGTCTCCGGTGCGTACTAGCGGCGAGTGTGTGGTCAGCGGTTACAATACAAGCGACAGCGAGCCCTCAATCCTTCAACTATAAATTCAAACTGTTTTTTTTTTTTTTTTTTTTGGTTTAACGTTCGACTGTTCTGCAATTACTGCTAATGCAGACGGTGAAGGGTGAAATGATTTTTTTGTAACGTATGAAAAGATGCCGTGCCTGAATGGAATTCGAACCCAAGACCGCATGATGAGAGGCGAGCACGTTACCAACTGCGCCAATGCGGCCGGCGCATATCATAATAGCTTTTCTGTCATATTCATTACAATTTAACTAGAAACTTAACAAGAACGCAGATTAAGATCCCACTATCTTTCTCTGGTAGGCCTACTATCCGAAATACAGTAGCCCATCCGTGGTCACCATACCATGATAAAAAAAACCGGTGTGAAACACTCACACAACTTTCTCTTGCCAATGCAAATAATTAATAATAAACCTAACTTTATTAATAAAATATTAGAAATAAACAAAAACTAACCTCAAAAACATAACCTTATTTTAATCATGAGTGAATGACGCAAAATGACAATCTAACTCAGTTTGGCTTAAAAATACGGAAAATCACGCTTTCACGCTAAACTAGGCTCTGTAGAGAACAATGCTCTAAACAAAAGTTGTAGATCTTTTAATTTTCTATAAATTTAATTATATACACTTTTGTCGTAAAATGCATACTAAGACCGAAATGTTAAAAAAATCGATTTTTCTCACGTTTTCGTGAGAAAAAAAACAGAAAATCGCAAATTACCACTAAACTAAGCGTTATACAAAAAAATGTTTGAAATAAAAGTTGTAGAATTTTATATTCTCTACAACTTTTATTATATAACGTTTTGCGCTAAAATGCATATTAAAGCCGCAATCTTAAAAAGAAAATGTTTTTACGTAAAAACAGCCTCACGCAGAATTTCAGCAAACATGACGCCTGCCCTATATTGTAGAGCATAAAAAATGTAGTAAACCAGGCGATTTTAAAAAAAATCGTAGGACTAGTTTTTGAGAAAATCGCAAAAAAGTGAAAAATTATACGAATAAACTACTACTTCCGGTTGACCGATTTTGATGAAAATGTTCGTGTCGCGTCCGGTAGTGGTACGTAACGTAAGTTTCAAGTTTCAAGTTCGTACGATGTTCCGTTCTTGAGATATTCTGTTCACACACAGACACACACAGACACACACACAGACACACACACAGACCAATCGCTAAAAACATGTTTTTGGGTTCAAGGGGTCTGAAAACGTATAGATCCGGTGAAAACTCGATTTCGAAAAATCGACATGAAAACAATACTTTCCTTCCTATATATTCATATAGGCAAGAGAAAGTAAAAAACAATTTCATAACGACCACTCGACAACCAACAGTAATTAGTTCTATTCACTCAGTGGTGCTTGAAAACTCTATTTTAACGCAACCTCTTTGAGACTAGCAATGAAACCACGCGCTTGGCGGATGCAAAAGTTAGTCTTGTTCCTATAACAGAAAACTAGTTTTAAAGCCAATCGTTGTTCATTGTTTGTATTTTTAACTTAAAAGATTACCTGGCAAACAGAAATCATCTGGAATCCGATCATTTCCTTTAACTTCAATTTTTTTACTTTTCTTATTTGAAATTTGGCGTGTCTCTCCATGCAAAATTTCTTCATCTGATTCTGGAAACATATAAACGTGGCTTGCATGTTAATCAACCCTTGAATATTAATGGATTTAAAAATAAAATTTATTACACAAATTACTACAGTACGACTTTTGTTTGAAAAAAAATTTAGACTTTAGTTACTTCTTTTTTTTAAACTTGGTAATTGCAATGTAATTACAGTACTATTGTTTCACGTAACTTTTGGATTATCCTGACAAATCTGAAATTGAAATATTACCTTTTGTATCAGGCCACCTTATCTACAATACGGTGAACCATATAAATATATATATTCATACAATATGTATACATTGGGTTACATATGTATACAATATTACATTGGGTTCAGCACTGTGAATAGTTCGACCACGTTTTCGAGAAACCGACATTTGTGTTTACGGTAACAAACAGTTATATTCGTACAGTTAACCTACAAAAGGTTCCCCGATATACTGTATATGGTCTGGGTATAGTATAAGTTGTATGTTTGCCGTACTGAAATTAAAGCAGTCGCGCATGCGCACTGATGCTTTTCCCCCTTTACCCCTCTTTGAAAGCAAGGGCAAACTCGTGACTCAAGTGACTATAGTAAATAGGGTTTCTAAGAAATAGAAATAGAACGCACAAATGGTTACATATAGGTAGGCCTATTGTTGCACGGCTATCTGAAAGAGCCGGGTAGGCCTACCTATTTAGATAATTGGCCCTTTTTTAACCCCTTTTATTCAGTCCTAATGTGTTCACAGTTTGTTAGGATTTATCCAGAAACCGACAAAAAGATTTTGTATTTTTATTAATATATCGAAAATCTCTGTCCTTCTCGAAATCTCCACAGCTCAAGTACCTATATAAGTGCAGCCAGTTTAGTTAGAGTCTTAGTCTTTGATCTGCTATCGGCGAGTTTTGATTTGTCAGTGAGTAAGCGAGTTATACTGAGTACGAGTACGTCTGCAAGGAGATCCAGCGTAGACTGCATTGCAGACCGTATAGGCCTAATCGTTGTTAGCTTTGTAAGTAGGATTTAGTTTTAAGTAAGTGAAAAATAATCTTATAATTTCTTAAGTTTAAGTTATCAATTTATTGTGATTAGTTAGTTATTTATTATAAGTGATTTCCTTGTAGATTTAAGACACTTAAATTGTAATTGTAAATTTTAGTTTATAATAAATAATTATAATTTTTAAACTATTGTGTGTTAATATTATTTAATTTACCCAGATCTTGAAGTGGACCTTAGAGATAAGTGCTCAATATCCATTACATTTTGAGAAACAATTTTTTTGTGATTTTTCTTTCTAGCAGAATTCTTTTTAGAAACCTGGGTCATTTAATCAATAAATTCTCACGTAAGGAACTAAAAAACGACAGATCTAACAAAACAAAACACAAAATGAAGCCCTATCTTTTACATGTGTTGAGATGTATGGCAAAAAGTTGACATTGAGTTATTTGGAAAGTCGGACTTCACCTTAACTTTTCAAACTGGTAAATCTCGTATAATTGTACACAAATCACAAGATAGCTTAGAACTTACCACCATCACAAGATGTTTTTCTGTAAGTATCATATAAATCCCATTCAGTTGCAAACACGTAACTATCCTGAAACCCAATCAACAAAACTGAAATGTATATTTTCTTACTATTTTCAATATTATTTTATTCCTTAATTTTAAAATATTTATTTCTCCAAGAGCCTGACGTGTCTTCACATTTAGATGTGTCGTATCCACATTACAGAAGACTCAAGCTCTTGTCCTTAGTTTCCCTGAATGTCCAAGCATCGCATCCGTGAAGCAGTAAGCTACATGCCAAACCATTTTAGTAAACATTCTCTCAGGTTTAAGGGGAGTTCTTTTAATGAAAATAATCGAAATATTTTCGAATTTAGTTTTTATCGATTATTGTAGCTTGAATTTTCCGCTTTAATTATGTATTTAGTTTTTTCTACGAACAGAAGAAATAATTTCACTATAGTTATGTCAGTGAGACAAAGAAATGTATACTGAAACATCATAGAAATATTTGTTTTTATTCATAATTTTTTACAATAGTTCGTTGTTATAATGGGTGTTTTATTAAGGACGCAACCCTGATTATAAGAAGATATACCGGTATATAGAAGTAATACCGGTAAATTTTCTGTACCCCAATCGGTATGTTGGCAATAGTGTACTCAAGGCCAACTACTTAAGACAATTAAAATATTCCAGTCAAGCATTAGTGTTGTGACAGCAGTCGTTTCGTTATATTGTGTCAGCAATGGTTTTTTTCAAGGTAGAACGCGTGTTTATTCAGCGTGTTCATGAGTTCATGAGTTATACCAACACGATAAAAATGCAAATGTAACTTTTTGTAGCTCTGAAAACGTAGTTAATGTTAGCCCAGCTTGTGATGATAATCTTCTAAGCGATTTTTTAGGTGATTGAGTCAAACGATTTTTCAAATCTTCGAGAACTTCCGCGGTTAACTTTGTTGGCTGGCGAGGTGGTTTCTCATCGAGTACATTCCCAGTTCTACGGAATTTATTTATTAAACGCAATATTGACGATTTATTCGGAACGGCAGAACGGGGAAATTTCAAATAAAACTCATCTTGCACACATTTGTAAGATTTACTCGCTATGTAAGTCTCAACAATAAACACGCGTTCTTCCTTGGGAAAAACCATTGCTGACACAATATAACGAAACGACTGCTGTCACCACACTAATGCTTGACTGGAACATTTTAACTGTCTTAGGTAGTTGGCCTTGAGTACACTGTTCTCAACATACCGATTGGGGGACAGAAAATTTACCGATGTATTACTTCTATCTTCTTATAATCAGCGTTGCGTCCGTAACGGGTAATAAATCACCCGTTAGTTTGTTTATATTGTTTCAAAGGTTGCAAAAATTTAAATATTGCTGCTAATGCGTTCTGCATTAGTAGCAATATTGCAAAAGTCAGACGTAAAACCAAAAAAGGATGAAATTTTGTTGATAATGTATTTGTCATTAGTTATTCAAAATATTTTTCTAGTTGTGTTTTTGAAGTGGCGGACTATATTTTTTGTTTAGCAGTAAAATATAAGTTTATAAACCTTTTCCTCAAAAGCAATTCTTTAAAACTTCAATCAATATTTTCTTTGTAGGTAAGGTAGTATTTTTGTTCATAATAAATTGATTTGTTTATTTTTATTTTATTCGTGTATACAATTTTTTTAAGTTATTTTAAACGAATATGTGTAGTTACAGAAAATATGCTATATATTGTACCGATTATTGAACAGAAATAAATACATTATCATCATTGTTATTATTATAAAACAGCCCGAGGATAATTGGCACTTTATTGAATTTATGAAAGCTAATAGTGTTTTGCGGTAAATGGTATACAATGTGTTATATGTAGTATACAAAGTGTTTCGTAACAACGTTTTAAATTGTACTTTATTCGACGTCCGACGGATCGGACTTTGGGATTAACAGATTGATACACACAATTTTACTAATATAATTACAGAAAAGTATTATTTTTTTATTTTCTTACCGTAGTATTTATTGGAGAAGTTTGGCACAATTTCTTTTTATTTACTGTACTGAATGTTTGAACGAAAGTGTCTTTTTTATTTCTCTTCAGTCCTTGTTTTTCAAATTCATCTTCCTGTAACAATTACATGAATAATTAATGACATGTAGAAACTGTGTTTAAGTCATACTGGGCAGATATAAATCATTCTACAACACTTAATTATACCTGGGACGTTCAATAATTAAGGGGATAAATTAACGTAGAGAAAAACGGTTCGTTCAATGACAATGAAACTTTTTGAGGGCAAAGTTTGCAACCTTTTGAAAACTGTTGATCAGCTGTTTAATTGTAAATAAATAAACATTATCACTTTTGTTCATTTCAAAATTTCAGTTACGCTTGAAAAATGTACGCTGGAAGAGCAACGTTCAGTAGTGATGAGATTTTCTCTGTCTGAAGGTGTAAAACCGCTGGAGACTTACTCAAAAATGTTGAAACAGTATGGTGAAAAGTATTTAAACTACAGTAAATTGTAAAAGTGGTTAAGGCATTAGTTCGGGCAAAACAAAATGTCAATGATATCCATCGCTCTGGAAGACAAGTTGAAGTTTCATTTACTGCGCTGAAAAATCGCATAAATGATCTTATTCGCGAAGATATGAGAGTCACAATTTCCCAAATTTTTAGTTTGTGCTATATTATTGTTGGAACCGTGCATTCAGTCATTCATAAAGGGCTGAATTCTTACGTAAAGTGTTCAAGATGGGTTCCAAAACAGTTGAGTCAAGTGGATAAGGACATGCGGATTCGCATTTGTTCTGAACAACGGTTTAAAGTGGAAGATTATGATTTTCTAGATCGTAGGCCTATAATAACCTGTGATGAAATGTGGATTCACCGTTTCTACCCGGAATTCAAACGGCGAGTCTTAAGTGAAAACATCTGGATTTGCCCACCAAAAATAAACGTTCAAAACTTAGATGCCAGCCGGCAAAGTGATTTTGACGGTTTTCTAAGACTCGCATGGCCCAATTTTGTATGGCTAGAAGAAAAACGGGACTGTGAACAGTGAATTTTATTTTAACTTGCTCCAACAGAAAGTAAGACCCGCAATAAGCAAACACGTAAAAGCACTCTCTCAATAGGTGTAGTTCTTATGCGTGACAACGCGCGCCCCCAAAACTGTTTAGAACAGGAGAAACGCTCGAGAAGTTGGTTAGGAGATTTTGCCAGTGGCGGCCCCAGAAATTTTTTTCTGGGTGGGCCCACTTATATATTTATAAGTTAATTTTTCAAGTAAAAAAGTAGCTGTTTATTTGTAATGTACATTATTTTTACCTATGTAAAACATATATATATATATATATATATATATATATATATATATATATATACATTCTTCGACGCTCGATTTCTACATCTTAGCCGTGACTTTTTACCTCGAAAACTGCATCATTGAGATGCAGTTTGTTTTATGCATCAGATGTAAAAAGAGATGTTCAGTTGTTATAAAAATTATACAAATTGTTATACAGCTTTATACACATTTTACGCTATTATCGTTTTTTGACTCATTCACGCGATGTTGCCGGTTTTACACATCTTAAGTCGAGTCGCTGTCATCAGTTCTGTTCAGTTATGATCTGTTCGATCTGCACGTGGCTGCACTTCCACAGTACTGCGCGGTTAAATTTCCTGTCTCATCATGTTGAAACGAAGCGATATGTATTTCAAAGCCATGGGATTACAAGCCCCAGAGTTGAATACAAACAGCTATATAAAAGGTAAGTTTTAATTTATTATTTTTATATTATAACATTAATTAGACCTATCATTATTATTTTAAAATGTCGCATTGCTTGCCTTATTTTTGGATAAGTAAAATTTATATAGCCAAAACTTAACTGAATAGCATACAATCTATGAATATCACATTAATATTAAGCATTAACTGTCGATTCACGGAACTGCAATGGAATTACTAGTAGGGCTACGATAGGCGACTAAATGCTTGATGGTTGCCGAAGATAATTCCCACAGAAATCCGTGGCCCGTTCGTGAAGTAGGCCTATTATCTTTCAGCGCCTTCTACTTTTTTTGTGTAAATTTTGTCAAAAATATGAAACCAAATTATTATAGACCAACTATTACTGGTTCCTAAAAAAATTAGAAGCAGCTTCCATTTTCTCCAGCAATAAATTACCGTCACTTGATGTTATTTTTTGTGTAAATAAAAGGTTACAAAGGGTTGTAGGTTCCTATTGTTAGACTGAAATATTATCATCTTATTTAGGCCTACCTAATTTATAGTCTAAGCTTGTGGCGAAATACAAAAAAAATCTAAAATAAAATGAATAAGGATTGGTTAGGCCTCTAGGTTTATTTAGAGCTTAAAACAAAAAGTTTTGTTTGATGTATTAAGTTGTAGCCAAAATATACTACTAAAATATAATAGAACTGATGTACAGTAAAAAAAATAATTATTTAGGTCTTGCAAGTAAGGCGGCCTACAATGACGGCAACGCGCGTGTGACGTCAAAGGCAGATATAATATAGGACCAATCAGAGTGTAGTATTTTTAACCAATGAAAAATCTCCAAAACTAACCAATCAGATGTCTTCTTAGGCGTCACTTTGATTGGTCAATATTGTCCAATCAGAAGGCTCATTATAGTTCACTACGTCATCCGATATCGACCAATGAAAACGTCTTAATCAGTATTACGTCATTTGTCAGTATCGAGCTTCCTGATTGGTCCGGTACTGTTCCTGCGCGTGACGTCGACTTACATTTTTACATAAATCCACCCATTGTCACCGCCCAGTTAACGATACGGCCGAATATTAAACAATAACGTCTACTGAAATGCTATACTTTCCAGAATTAAAACGCCTACCAAAAACATTTTTAAACTTGTTAAGGTCTTCCGAGTACTTAATGAATATCGTTATTTGTATGAAACAGCAGTATATTTATACTGTTTTCACAGTATAAAAAATTAAAATTCACAAAAAGGAAGCACAGGAATAGATTGCGTTTACACATACAAGCTTGCTTAAATTTAAGACATTATTTTCTCGGCTACCATGGAAACACTACTATACGAACGTAACACATTGTGATTTTTTCATTGTATATTAAAGTTTATTCAAATAAGGACGTCTCTAAAGTTTTTTTTGTCAAGTAATCGTCAGTAGAATCGCCGGCATTACCAAACTGAAATTTACAATATACTTGAACAATACCTAGTAAGAGCAAAATATAAATTGTGCCTTTTTAACGACCATCAGTCACACTAAAAACGGTTAACGATATGAAAAATTTCTAGGCAATATTTTTGAAATTTCTCCGCACTTATTCGCAGTTCTTTTCATTATTTTATATTATAATGCGAAAATTAATATTGCCTATATGAAACATTAAACTGTTAAATATTTTTTAAATTTCAACTGCTACTTCCACGGCTAAAATAATACTTCTGTTTTCTTCAAGAATGAAGCAATTTTCGACTAAAACATTATAACAACATAAGAAGTACTGGTGTAATAAACACTTTTAGACCTTCTTCATATGACAGTAGATTTTTATACAGTTAGACCTTGCAGTGTGAATATATTAAAGACGCATTTGTAAGGTGCGAAGTGAAAATTTTTTAGAAGGCCTGCTTTGCTCATCAAATGACTTTTCTACTGAAACATACGGTTACAAACCAAAAAATGTAACCCACTTGACTTTTCAGTTTATTTCAGATAACTTGTAAATGTTTGAACTAACTTCTACCCTAATGATCTAAAAACTCAAATTAAATGTGCCGAGTATTTAACATCTCATTATTTACCTAATTTTAAGTAATTTAAAAAATCAGATTTGTAAGAAAGGATGTTATCAAAGTCGTTATGAAAGAACGTACAAATTTAATCTTACTTATCGTACAAAAAATATAATCTGATAAGAGTTTATTAAATTTAATGTTCAAACCAACATCTTCCTTAAATAACATAAGAGTAGTACATAAATACGCACGGTTTTATTTCTAAGAATTATTATAATTTTTGTGCTTCAATTTTGACTATAGCAAAAATAAACAGAGAGCAATGCACAACGATTTTTCTAACGTTTTTTAAGGAGGAATGAATTGCTGATTGGAGTTTTACACTATTGGCGCATAATGTGTATATTTTTATTATACGTTTTAAATTAACTATCAGTTATTAAATCAACAAAGAAATAATCATTAGAGAGCGTTATTTAACGAATTTTTATTTCTTTCGCACTATTTGTGTCTTTAACATATCCGAAAATATACTACTAAAATATAATAGAACTGATGTACAGTAGAAAAAAATTATTATTTAGGTCTTGCAAGTAAGGCGGCCTACAATGACGGCAACGCGCGTGTGACGTCAAAGGCAGATATAATATAGGACCAATCAGAGTGTAGTATTTTTAACCAATGAAAAATCTCCAAACCTAACCTATCAGATGTCTTCTTAGGCGTCCCTTTGATTGGTTAATATTGTCCAATCAGAAGGCTCATTATAGTTCACTACGTCATCCGATATCGACCAATGAAAACGTCTCAATCAGTATTACGTCATTTGTCAGTATCGAGCTTCCTGATTGGTCCGGTACTGTTCCTGCGCGTGACGTCGACTTACATTTTTATGGTTAATTGTATGAAACAGCAGTATATTTATACTGCTTTTCACAGTATGAAAAATTAAAATTCAGAAAAAGGAAGCACAGAATAGATTGCATTTACACATACAAGCTTGCTTAAATTTAAGACATTATTTTCTCGGCTACCATGCAAACACTACTATACGAACGTTAAGGTCTTCCGAGTACGGAATGATTATGGTTAATTGTATGAAACAGCAGTATATTTATACTGCTTTTCACAGTATGAAAAAATAAAATTCACAAAAAAGAAGCACAAGAATAGATTGCGTTTACACACACAAGCCGCTATACTTTCCAACGTCTACTTGCTATACGTTAAAAGAAGTTGTAGCACGAATGAAGCAAACAATACAAATTGTGCCCTTTTTTTGAATGGATATGAACTAGCTTATTCTTAAATTTTCTACTGAAACATACGGTTACAAACCAAAAAATGTAACCCAATTAACTTTAAGAAGTATTTAACATCTCATTTGTCTTAAATTTAAGACATTATTTTCTCGGCTACCATGCAAACACTACTATACGAACGTAACACATTGTGATTATTTCATTGTATATTAAAGTTTATTCAAATAAGGACGTCTCTAAAGTTTTTTTTGTCAGGTAATCGTCAGTAGAATCGCCGGCATTACCAAACTGAAATTTACAATATACTTGAGCAATACCTAGTAAGAGCAAAATATAAATTGTGCCCTTTTAACGACAATCAGTCACACTAAAAACGGTTAACGATATGAAAAATTTCTAGGCAATATTTTTGAAATTTCTCCGCACTTATTCGCAGTTCTTTTCATTATTTTATTTTATGATGCGAAAATTAGTATTGCCTATATGAAACATTAAACTGTTAAATATTTTTAAATTTCAACTGCTACTTCCACGGCTAAAATAATACTTCTGTTTTCTTCAAGAATGAAGCAATTTTCGACTAAAACATTATAACATCATAAGAAGTACTGGTGAAATAAACACTTTTAGACCTTCTTCATATGACAGTAGATTTTTATACCGTTAGACCTTGCAGTGTGAATATATTAAAGACGCATTTGCAAGGTGCGAAGTGAAAATTTTTTAGAAGGCCTGCTTTGCTCATCAAATGACTTTTCTACTGAAACATACGGTTACAAACCAAAAAATGTAACCCAATTAACTTTTCAGTTTATTTCAGATAACTTGTAAATGTTTGAACTAACTTCTACCCTAATGATCTAAAAACTCAAATTAATTGTGCCGAGTATTTAACATCTCATTATTTACCTAATTTTAAGTAATTTAAAAAATCAGATTTGTAAGAAAGGATGTTATCACGTACAAATTTAATCTTACTTATCGTACAAAAAATATAATCTGATAAGAGTTTATTAAATTTAATGTTCAAACCAACATCTTCCTTAAATAACATAAGCGTAGTACATAAATACGCACGGTTTTATTTCTAAGAATTATTAAAATTTTTGTGCTTGAATTTTGACTATAGCAATAATAAACAGAGAGCAATGCTCAACGATTTTTCTAACGTTTCTTAAGGAGGAATGAATTGCTGATTGGAGTTTTACACTATTGGCGCAGAACGTGTATATTTTTATTATACGTTTTGAGTTAACGAACAGTTCCTAAATCAACAAGAAAATAATCATTAGAGAGCGTTTCTCAACGAATTTTTATTTCTTTCACACTATTTGTGCCTTTCACAAATCCGAAAATATAGACTAGGCCTACTACATATTTGGTAAGTGATATTTACCTAGAAACTATATAACTCATTGAAAGGTACCTTCATAATATGTTCTGCCCTACCGTTAACTGGAAGTTGTCATTGGGTGTGGACTTTATATTACAATCATACTCAAAGTGACGCCCAGAATCAGTACGGACCAATCAGAAAGCAACATATCCTTACGAATGACGTAACGCTCAAGACACTTTGTCATTGGTTGACATCGGTGTGACGTAGTACAGTAATAAAAAACTCTCTGATTGGACAATATTAACCAATCAAAATGACGCAAAAGAAGACTTGTGATTGGTTAAAACTGGGCTTTCTTATTGGCCGAAAATACGAGCCTCTGATTGGGCAATTATTACCTGAGCCGTTGACGTCACATGCGCATCACAATCAAATTGGCCCGACTTACTCACGCAACCCTAATAGAACGTTTGTTGAATACCAGTTATATCGTATTTTGATACGTATATTTTTGTTTCTCTTAAACACAATAAAAGCGTAGGTCAAAAATGATTTGTCAAGTAACGTCTTCTCAAGTCTATTTTTCGTTGATTTAGGATCTGTTAGTTAACGGGAAATTTATAAGCAGTATTTATATCTTCTACACAGGCAGTGTAAAACTATAACCTTTAACACCTGATTCGTACAGATGAGATAAATAAAAAATAATTCGGCGACTGTATTCGCTTAATTGTCGTAGCGAAAGTATAAGGAGAAAAATTACGATCCCGATAGCTGTGATTTTATAGAATTTTAGGCCTGTAATCAGTGTTTATGTAGGCAGCTTGTTCGAATATTACAATTTTATAAGCACTATCAGATGCGACTTTTTAACGTTCCGAAACCGAATAATTCATGAGTTCTCTTAAGCAAGGTAGATTAATAACATTACTTATTTTCAATCCAATTTGTCAGTAAACTAAAATGCAGGCTGTTGAAATTGTTGTGCAATGAAAGTTGTTTTTTAGGTAAGCAGCGGACAAGGTGGTTTGAACCTCTAAAATCTTTTCTGAGTGAGATGAGTTGAGTTGGTTTACATGGTCTTCTTACAGCGTTTATAATTATACTTATCAGGATGCGAGTCCTTCGGACTCGCATCATGTACTTTCGACTCTCCGAATGACACCGGTATTTCATTATCAACAGGGTTTGATTGTAAAATGAAATTCATGAATCTCAGATGAGATAACTTCGACTACTGTCATATATACCTCTACCTCTTCTGTTCTTACGTGGTTTAGTCATATAATTGGCTGACTCTGTGATAACAATGAATACATATTTACGGTCAGGAACTAGCAAATTACGTGCAAAAAATGTTTAACACTCTACCTTTTCATTAAAGCCACAATAAATTTCATCCATCTTAAAATACAGGAACTAATGAAATAAGAGTAAAGCCAGAAAACCTTTTTCGAAATTTTTTTTTTTTGTCATCAGTCTCTCGACTGGTTTGATGCAGTTCTCCAACCTGTTCTATCTTGCGCAAGTCGTTTCATATCTACATACCTGTAACACCCTACATCTTTTGTAATTTGCTTTATATATTCTAATCTTTGCCTCCCTCTACAATGTACTCCCTCAATGTTACCCTCCATTATTGATAGCCCAATACCTGGATGTCTTAGGATATGCCCCACTAGCCTATCCCTTCTTTTGGTAAGATGCTTCCATATACTTCTTTTTTCATCCACTCGCCTAAGAACCTCTAAATTACTTATTTTGTCCACCCACCTAATCTTTAACATTTTCCTATAACACCACATTTCAAAAGCTTCTATCCTCTTCCGTTCTACAGCCCCTATCACCCACGTTTCACTTCCGTATAATGCTACACTCCAAACATAATGTTTTAAGAAATTTTTCCTAATCTGTAAATCAATGTTTGTAGTCAGTAAGCTGTTTTTCATTTCAAAGGCTTTTCTAGCTTGAGCAATTCTACTCTTGATATCACTCGTGCTTCTACCATCCTTTGTTATTTTACTCCCTAGATAGCAGAATTCCCCAACTTCCTGTATGTTTTCGTTGCCTACTTTTAAATTTCCCATCTCTTCTAAACCACTCTTGCTGCTGCACAACACTTTCGTTTTGTTCTTATTAATTTTCATGAAGTAATCCTTCCTCAAGATCTCATCCATTCCATTTAAGGCATCCTCTAGTTCATTCTTTGCCTCGGCTAATACTACTATATCATCGGCGAATCTCAACATTTTTATTGTTTCTCCTTGAATTTTTATTCCTACGTCAAATTTCTCCTTCACTTCATTTATAGTCTCTTCTATATACAAGTTAAAAAGTAGTGGTGACAAAGAACAACCTTGTCGTACACCTTTTCTTACAGCAGCCTCTTTTTCGTACCCCTCGATTCTCAAAACAGCCGTTTGATTCTTATACAGACTGTAGATAACTTTCCTTTCTTTGTATTTAATTCCTAGCCTTTTCAATGTTTTAAACATTTTACTCCAGTCCAGATTGTCAAATGCTTTCTTTTCTGAGTGAGATGAGTTGAGTTGGTTTACATGGTCTTCTCACAGCATTTATAATTATACTTATAAGAATGCCGGTCCTTCGTAAAATCATGTTCTTTCGACTCTCCGAATGACACCTGTATTTCATTATCAAAACGGTTTGATTGTAAAATGAAATTCATGAATCTCAGATAATATTACCCTGACTAGTGTCATTTATACCTCTACCTCTTCTGTTCTTACGTGCTTTAGTCATATAATTGGCTGACCCTGTGATAAAAATGAATACATTTATTTCCTGCAGAAACTAGCAAATTACGTTCCAAAAATTTTTAACACTCTACCTTTTCATTATGGCCACAAAAAATTTCATCCACCTTAAAATACAGGAACTAATGAAATCAGAGTAAAGCCAGAAAACATTTCTCGAAATCACATTGGCCATTATATTATCATTTAGTCAAACCGTTGATTATTATTTTTCGACTAATGCTCGTTGGTAGAGCAAAATAGTTTTCTTGTTATAAAACGGATTAATGAGGTATATTTTCTTACCCGGTAGGATATTGACTTTGTTTCGTCTCAAAAAATTTTGAATTAGATTTTTCAACTGCCTTCTACGTATCGTAATATTTATTTACAGTTGTATAAAGTCATTCCCTTAAAAATATGATACATTACTGGCCAAAAATTAGGTTACAAAAATCGAACAACTAGGAAAAATAGATAACCTTCTTTTGTTTTTTTTCTTTGTGTCGGTATCAAATGAACACTCGTGATTTTTTAAAAAACCGTGTTAACATTTAGCAGCAACAGAAACCAATTTTTAATTTCCTTAAGAACTCGAAAGATCTCTACAATGGGGTACTTCATATTTCGTAAGTGATATTTACCAAGAAACTATAAATCTCATTAAAAGGTACCTTCATATGTTCTGCCCTACCGTTAACTAGAAGTTGTCATTGGGTGTGGACTTCATATTACAATCACACTCGACGTGACGCCTAGAATCAGTACGGACCAATCAGAAAGCAGCATATCCAAACGAATGACGTAACGCTCAAGACACTTTGTCATTGGTTGACATCGGTGTGACGTTGTACAGTAATATAAACTCTCTGATTGGACAATATTAACCAATCAAAATGACGCAAAAGAAGACTTGTGATTGGTTAAAACTGGGCTTTCTTATTGGCCGAAAATACGAGACTCTGATTGGGCAATTATTACCTGAGCCGTTGACGTCACATGCGCATCACAATCAAATTGGCCCGACTTACTCACGCAACCCTAATAGATCGTTTGTTGAATACCAGTTATATTTTGATACATATATTTTTGTTTCTATTAAACACAATAATAGCGTAGGTCAAAAATGATTTGTCAAGTAACGTCTTGTCAAGTCTATTTTTCGTTGATTTAGGATCTGTTAGTTAACGGGAAATTTATAAGCAGTATTTATATCTTCTACACAGGCAGTGTAAAACTATAATCTTTAACACCTGATTCGTACAGATGAGATAAATAAAAAATAATTCGGCGACAGCATTCGCTTAATTGTCGTAGCGAAAGTATAAGCAGAAAAATTACGATCCCGGTAGCTGTGATTTTATAGAGTTTTAGGCCTGTAATCAGTGTTTATGTAGGCATTATGTAGGCATTATGTAGGCTTGTTCGAATATTACAATTTTATAAGCATTATCAGATGCGACTTTTTAACGTTCCGAAACCGAACAATTCATGCGTTCTCTTAAGCAAGGTAGGCTAATAAAATTACTTATTTTCAATCCAATTTGTCAGTAAACTAAATTGCTGGCTGTTGAAATTGTTGTGCAATGAAAGTTGTATTTTAGGTAAGCAGCGGACAAGGTGGTTTGAACCTCTAAAATCTTTTCTGAGTGAGATATGTTGAGTTAGTTTACATGGTCTTCTCACAGCATTTATAAAATTATACTTATCAGAATGCCAGTCCTTCGGAAAATCATGTACTTTCGACTCTCCGAATGACACCTGTATTTCATTATCAACAGGGTTTGATTGTAAAATGAAATTCATGAATCTCAGATGAGATAACTCTGACTAGTGTCATTTATACCTCCACCTCTTCTGTTTTTATGTGCTTTAGTCATATAATTGGCTGACCCTGTGATAAAAATTAATTCGTCTCAAGATGTTTTGAATTAGATTTTTCAGTTGCCTTCTACGTATCGTAATATATATATATATATATATATATATATTATTTTAATAAACATTATTTTCCTTTGTTTGCACCACTACATATATGATTATGAACAGCCAACACAAAATAAAATAAAATATAAAACTCACCTCAGAGTATTATATCATATACTGATTTTCTGAGCATTATGCTGCTTATTTAAAAATGGAATGTAAAAGTTCTAATGTGGCAGAACATCTGCTGACGAAAGGGCATAAAATAAGCAGTCATGAAAATAATTTGGAAATTTTAGAAATATGTTTTGATAGTAACAAATTATGGCAGTTGGAGAAATATTATATTTATAAATTTAAAAATAAAAAGATAAATTTAATGAACAGCCAGACAGAATTTGATAATGATAAATTATTTCAAATTGTACTTAATCGAGATAAGGAATAAAACTAGGTACAAAATGATTATACTGTCATTCGGCCGAATAAACCGCGCGCGGAATGGTGCTTTAGGATAGCTATTGTTTTGAACAATTGACGTGGTCTACGACCACTATTGTGTTTGTGTTTTATGTTTTATTGTGTTTATATTTTTAAAGTCCTGATGATGTCTCCGAGGGAGACGAAAGATCTTAATATGATATAATACTCTGAGGTGAGTTTTATATTTTATTTTATTTTGTTTTGGCTGTTCATAATCATATATGTAGTGGTGCAAACAAAGGAAAATAATGTTTAATAAAATAATATATATATATATATATATATATATATATATATATATACATTCTTCGACGCTCGATTTCTACATCTTAGCCGTGACTTTTTACCTCGAAAACTGCATCATTGAGATGCAGTTTGTTTTATGCATCAGATGTAAAAAGAGATGTTCAGTTGTTATAAAAATTATACAAATTGTTATACAGCTTTATACACATTTTACGCTATTATCGTTTTTTGACTCATTCACGCGATGTTGCCGGTTTTACACATCTTAAGTCGAGTCGCTGTCATCAGTTCTGTTCAGTTATGATCTGTTCGATCTGCACGTGGCTGCACTTCCACAGTACTGCGCGGTTAAATTTCCTGTCTCATCATGTTGAAACGAAGCGATATGTATTTCAAAGCCATGGGATTACAAGCCCCAGAGTTGAATACAAACAGCTATATAAAAGGTAAGTTTTAATTTATTATTTTTATATTATAACATTAATTAGACCTATCATTATTATTTTAAAATGTCGCATTGCTTGCCTTATTTTTGGATAAGTAAAATTTATATAGCCAAAACTTAACTGAATAGCATACAATCTATGAATATCACATTAATATTAAGCATTAACTGTCGATTCACGGAACTGCAATGGAATTACTAGTAGGGCTACGATAGGCGACTAAATGCTTGATGGTTGCCGAAGATAATTCCCACAGAAATCCGTGGCCCGTTCGTGAAGTAGGCCTATTATCTTTCAGCGCCTTCTACTTTTTTTGTGTAAATTTTGTCAAAAATATGAAACCAAATTATTATAGACCAACTATTACTGGTTCCTAAAAAAATTAGAAGCAGCTTCCATTTTCTCCAGCAATAAATTACCGTCACTTGATGTTATTTTTTGTGTAAATAAAAGGTTACAAAGGGTTGTAGGTTCCTATTGTTAGACTGAAATATTATCATCTTATTTAGGCCTACCTAATTTATAGTCTAAGCTTGTGGCGAAATACAAAAAAATCTTAAATAAAATGAATAAGGATTGGTTAGGCCTCTAGGTTTATTTAGAGCTTAAAACAAAAAGTTTTGTTTGATGTATTAAGTTGTAGCCAAAATATACTACTAAAATATAATAGAACTGATGTACAGTAAAAAAAATAATTATTTAGGTCTTGCAAGTAAGGCGGCCTACAATGACGGCAACGCGCGTGTGACGTCAAAGGCAGATATAATATAGGACCAATCAGAGTGTAGTATTTTTAACCAATGAAAATTCTCCAAACCTAACCAATCAGTTGTCTTCTTAGGCGTCACTTTGATTGGTCAATATTGTCCAATCAGAAGGCTCATTATAGTTCACTACGTCATCCGATATCGACCAATGAAAACGTCTTAATCAGTATTACGTCATTTGTCAGTATCGAGCTTCCTGATTGGTCCGGTACTGTTCCTGCGCGTGACGTCGACTTACATTTTTACATAATTCCACCCATTGTCACCGCTTAGTTAACGATACGGCCGAATATTAAACAATAACGTCTACTGAAATGCTATACTTTCCAGAATTAAAACGCCTACCAAAAACATTTTTAAACTTGTTAAGGTCTTCCGAGTACGGAATGATTATGGTTAATTGTATGAAACAGCAGTATATTTATACTGCTTTTCACAGTATGAAAAATTAAAATTCTTAAAAAGGAAGCACAATAATAGATTGCGTTTACACATACAAGCTTGCTTAAATTTAAGACATTATTTTCTCGGCTACCATGCAAACACTACTATACGAACGTAACACATTGTGATTTTTTCATTGTATATTAAAGTTTATTCAAATAAGGACGTCTCTAAAGTTTTTTTTGTCAAGTAATCGTTAGTAGAATCGCCGGCATTACCAAACTGAAATTTACAATATACTTGAACAATACCTAGTAAGAGCAAAATATAAATTGTGCCCTTTTAACGACATTTTCCTTTTAACCTTTTAACGAAAAATTTCTAGGCAATATTTTTGAAATTTCTCCGCACTTATTCGCAGTTCTTTTCATTATTTTATATTATAATGCGAAAATTAATATTGCCTATATGAAACATTAAACTGTTAAATATTTTTTAAATTTCAACTGCTACTTCCACGGCTAAAATAATACTTCTGTTTTCTTCAAGAATGAAGCAATTTTCGACTAAAACATTATAACAACATAAGAAGTACTGGTGTAATAAACACTTTTAGACCTTCTTCATATGACAGTAGATTTTTATACCGTTAGACCTTGCAGTGTGAATATATTAAAGACGCATTTGCAAGGTGCGAAGTGAAAATTTTTTAGAAGGCCTGCTTTGCTCATCAAATGACTTTTCTACTGAAACATACGGTTACAAACCAAAAAATGTAACCCAATTAACTTTTCAGTTTATTTCAGATAACTTGTAAATGTTTGAACTAACTTCTACCCTAATGATCTAAAAACTCAAATTAATTGTGCCGAGTATTTAACATCTCATTATTTACCTAATTTTAAGTAATTTAAAAAATCAGATTTGTAAGGAAGGATGTTATCAAAGTCGTTATGAAATAACGTACAAATTTAATCTTACTAATCGTACAAAAAATATAATCTGATAAGAGTTTATTAAATTTAATGTTCAAACCAACATCTTCCTTAAATAACATAGGCGTAGTACATCAATACGCACGGTTTTATTTCTAAGAATTATTATAATTTTTTTGCTTGAATTTTAACTATAGCAAAAATAAACAGAGAGCAATGCACAACGATTTTTCTAACGTTTTTTAAGGAAGAATGAATTGCTGATTGGAGTTTTACACTATTTGCGCAGAACGTGTATATTTTTATTATACGTTTTGAGTTAACTATCAGTTCCTAAATCAACAAAGAAATATCCATTAAAGAGCGTTACTTAACGAATTTTTATTTCTTTCGCACTATTTGTGTCTTTAACATATACGAAAATATACTACTAAAATATAATAGAACTGATGTACAGTAGAAAAAAATAATTATTTAGGTCTTGCAAGTAAGGCGGCCTACAATGACGGCAACGCGCGTGTGACGTCAAAGGCAGATATAATATAGGACCAATCAGAGTGTAGTATTTTTAACCAATGAAAAATCTCCAAACCTAACCAATCAGATGTCTTCTTAGGCGTCACTTTGATTGGTTAATATTGTCCAATCAGAAGGCTCATTATAGTTCACTACGTCATCCGATATCGACCAATGAAAACGTCTCAATCAGTATTACGTCATTTGTCAGTATCGAGCTTCCTGATTGGTCCGGTACTGTTCCTGCGCGTGACGTCGACTTACATTTTTACATAAAACCGCCCAATGTCACCGCCCAGTTAACGATACGGCCGAATATTAAACAATAACGTCTACTGAAATGCTATACTTTCCAGAATTAAAACGCCTACCAAAACATTTTTAAACTTGTTAAGGTCTTCCGAGTACGGGATGATTATGGTTAATTGTATGAAACAGCAGTATATTTATACTGCTTTTCACAGTATGAAAAATTAAAATTCAGAAAAAGGAAGCACAAGAATAGATTGCATTTACACATACAAGCTTGCTTAAATTTAAGACATTATTTTCTCGGCTACCATGCAAACACTACTATACGAACGTTAAGGTCTTCCGAGTACGGAATGATTATGGTTAATTGTATGAAACAGCAGTATATTTATACTGCTTTTCACAGTATGAAAAAATAAAATTCACAAAAAAGAAGCACAAGAATAGATTGCGTTTACACACACAAGCTTGCTTAAATTTAAGACATTATTTTCTCGGCTACCATGCAAACACTACTATACGAACGTAACACATTGTGATTTTTTCATTGTATATTAAAGTTTATTCAAATAAGGACGTCTCTAAAGTTTTTTTTGTCAAGTAATCGTCAGTAGAATCGCCGGCATTACCAAACTGAAATTTACAATATACTTGAACAATACCTAGTAAGAGCAAAATATAAATTGTGCCTTTTGAACGACAATCAGTCACACTAAAAACGGTTAACGATATGAAAAATTTCTAGGCAATATTTTTGAAATTTCTCCGCACTTATTCGCAGTTCTTTTCATTATTTTATATTATAATGCGAAAATTAATATTGTCTATATGAAACATTAAACTGTTAAATATTTTTTAAATTTCAACTGCTACTTCCACGGCTAAAATAATACTTCTGTTTTCTTCAAGAATGAAGCAATTTTCGACTAAAACATTATAACAACATAAGAAGTACTGGTGTAATAAACACTTTTAGACCTTCTTCATATGACAGTAGATTTTTATACAGTTAGACCTTCCAGTGTGAATATATTAAAGACGCATTTGCAAGGTGCGAAGTGAAAATTTTTTAGAAGGCCTGCTGTGCTCATCAAATGACTTTTCTACTGAAACATACGGTTACAAACCAAAAAATGTAACCCAATTAACTTTTCAGTTTATTTCAGATAACTTGTAAATGTTTGAACTAACTTCTACCCTAATGTTCTAAAAACTCAAATTAATTGTGCCGAGTATTTAACATCCCATTATTTACCTAATTTTAGGTAATTTAAAAAATCAGATTTGTAAGAAAGGATGTTATCAAAGTCGTTATGAAAGAACGTACAAATTTAATCTTACTAATCGTAAAAAAATATAATCTGATAAGAGTTTATTAAATTTAATGTTCAAACCAACATCTTCCTTAAATAACATAAGCGTAGTACATAAATACGCACGGTTTTATTTCTAAGAATTATTAAAATTTTTGTGCTTGAATTTTGACTATAGCAATAATAAGCAGAGAGCAATGCTCAACGATTTTTCTAACGTTTCTTAAGGAGGAATGAATTGCTGATTGGAGTTTTACACTATTGGCGCAGAACGTGTATATTTTTATTATACGTTTTGAGTTAACGAACAGTTCCTAAATCAACAAGAAAATAATCATTAGAGAGCGTTACTCAACGAATTTTTATTTCTTTCACACTATTTGTGCCTTTCACAAATCCGAAAATATAGACTAGGCCTACTACATATTTGGTAAGTGATATTTACCTAGAAACTATATAACTCATTGAAAGGTACCTTCAAAATATGTTCTGCCCTACCGTTAACTGGAAGTTGTCATTGGGTGTGGACTTTATATTACAATCATACTCAAAGTGACGCCCAGAATCAGTACGGACCAATCAGAAAGCAGCATATCCTGACGAATGACGTAACGCTCAAGACACTTTGTCATTGGCTGACATCGGTGTGACGTAGTACAGTAATAAAAAACTCTCTGATTGGACAATATTAACCAATCAAAATGACGCAAAAGAAGACTTGTGATTGGTTAAAACTGGGCTTTCTTATTGGCCGAAAATACGAGCCTCTGATTGGGCAATTATTACCTGAGCCGTTGACGTCACATGCGCATCACAATCAAATTGGCCCGACTTACTCACGCAACCCTAATAGAACGTTTGTTGAATACCAGTTATATCGTATTTTGATACGTATATTTTTGTTTCTCTTAAACACAATAAAAGCGTAGGTCAAAAATGATTTGTCAAGTAACGTCTTCTCAAGTCTATTTTTCGTTGATTTAGGATCTGTTAGTTAACGGGAAATTTATAAGCAGTATTTATATCTTCTACACAGGCAGTGTAAAACTATAACCTTTAACACCTGATTCGTACAGATGAGATAAATAAAAAATAATTCGGCGACTGTATTCGCTTAATTGTCGTAGCGAAAGTATAAGGAGAAAAATTACGATCCCGATAGCTGTGATTTTATAGAATTTTAGGCCTGTAATCAGTGTTTATGTAGGCAGCTTGTTCGAATATTACAATTTTATAAGCATTATCAGATGCGACTTTTTAACGTTCCGAAACCGAACAATTCATGAGTTCTCTTAAGCAAGGTAGATTAATAACATTACTTATTTTCAATCCAATTTGTCAGTAAACTAAAATGCGGGCTGTTGAAATTATTGTGCAATGAAAGTTGTTTTTTAGGTAAGCAGCGGACAAGGTGGTTTGAACCTCTAAAATCTTTTCTGAGTGAGATGAGTTGAGTTGGTTTACATGGTCTTCTTACAGCGTTTATAATTATACTTATCAGGATGCGAGTCCTTCGGACTCGCATCATGTACTTTCGACTCTCCGAATGACACCGGTATTTCATTATCAACAGGGTTTGATTGTAAAATGAAATTCATGAATCTCAGATGAGATAACTTCGACTACTGTCATATATACCTCTACCTCTTCTGTTCTTACGTGGTTTAGTCATATAATTGGCTAACTCTGTGATAACAATGAATACATATTTACGGTCAGGAACTAGCAAATTACGTGCAAAAAATGTTTAACACTCTACCTTTTCATTAAAGCCACAATAAATTTCATCCATCTTAAAATACAGGAACTAATGAAATAAGAGTAAAGCCAGAAAACCTTTTTCGAAATTTTTTTTTTTTGTCATCAGTCTCTCGACTGGTTTGATGCAGTTCTCCAACCTGTTCTATCTTGCGCAAGTCGTTTCATATCTACATACCTGTAACACCCTACATCTTTTGTAATTTGCTTTATATATTCTAATCTTTGCCTCCCTCTACAATGTACTCCCTCAATGTTACCCTCCATTATTGATAGCCCAATACCTGGATGTCTTAGGATATGCCCCACTAGCCTATCCCTTCTTTTGGTAAGATGCTTCCATATACTTCTTTTTTCATCCACTCGCCTAAGAACCTCTAAATTACTTATTTTGTCCACCCACCTAATCTTTAACATTTTCCTATAACACCACATTTCAAAAGCTTCTATCCTCTTCCGTTCTACAGCCCCTATCACCCACGTTTCACTTCCGTATAATGCTACACTCCAAACATAATGTTTTAAGAAATTTTTCCTAATCTGTAAATCAATGTTTGTAGTCAGTAAGCTGTTTTTCATTTCAAAGGCTTTTCTAGCTTGAGCAGTTCTACTCTTGATATCACTCGTGCTTCTACCATCCTTTGTTATTTTACTCCCTAGATAGCAGAATTCCCCAACTTCCTGTATGTTTTCGTTGCCTACTTTTAAATTTCCCATCTCTTCTAAACCACTCTTGCTGCTGCACAACACTTTCGTTTTGTTCTTATTAATTTTCATGAAGTAATCCTTCCTCAAGATCTCATCCATTCCATTTAAGGCATCCTCTAGTTCATTCTTTGCCTCGGCTAATACTACTATATCATCGGCGAATCTCAACATTTTTATTGTTTCTCCTTGAATTTTTATTCCTACGTCAAATTTCTCCTTCACTTCATTTATAGTCTCTTCTATATACAAGTTAAAAAGTAGTGGTGACAAAGAACAACCTTGTCGTACACCTTTTCTTACAGCAGCCTCTTTTTCGTACCCCTCGATTCTCAAAACAGCCGTTTGATTCTTATACAGACTGTAGATAACTTTCCTTTCTTTGTATTTAATTCCTAGCCTTTTCAATGTTTTAAACATTTTACTCCAGTCCAGATTGTCAAATGCTTTCTTTTCTGAGTGAGATGAGTTGAGTTGGTTTACATGGTCTTCTCACAGCATTTATAATTATACTTATAAGAATGCCGGTCCTTCGTAAAATCATGTTCTTTCGACTCTCCGAATGACACCTGTATTTCATTATCAAAACGGTTTGATTGTAAAATGAAATTCATGAATCTCAGATAATATTACCCTGACTAGTGTCATTTATACCTCTACCTCTTCTGTTCTTACGTGCTTTAGTCATATAATTGGCTGACCCTGTGATAAAAATGAATACATTTATTTCCTGCAGAAACTAGCAAATTACGTTCCAAAAATTTTTAACACTCTACCTTTTCATTATGGCCACAAAAAATTTCATCCACCTTAAAATACAGGAACTAATGAAATCAGAGTAAAGCCAGAAAACATTTCTCGAAATCACATTGGCCATTATATTATCATTTAGTCAAACCGTTGATTATTATTTTTCGACTAATGCTCGTTGGTAGAGCAAAATAGTTTTCTTGTTATAAAACGGATTAATGAGGTATATTTTCTTACCCGGTAGGATATTGACTTTGTTTCGTCTCAAAAAATTTTGAATTAGATTTTTCAACTGCCTTCTACGTATCGTAATATTTATTTACAGTTGTATAAAGTCATTCCCTTAAAAATATGATACATTACTGGCCAAAAATTAGGTTACAAAAATCGAACAACTAGGAAAAATAGATAACCTTCTTTTGTTTTTTTTCTTTGTGTCGGTATCGAATGAACACTCGTGATTTTTTAAAAAACCGTGTTAACATTTAGCAGCAACAGAAACCAATTTTTAATTTCCTTAAGAACTCGAAAGATCTCTACAATGGGGTACTTCATATTTCGTAAGTGATATTTACCAAGAAACTATAAATCTCATTAAAAGGTACCTTCATATGTTCTGCCCTACCGTTAACTAGAAGTTGTCATTGGGTGTGGACTTCATATTACAATCACACTCGACGTGACGCCTAGAATCAGTACGGACCAATCAGAAAGCAGCATATCCAAACGAATGACGTAACGCTCAAGACACTTTGTCATTGGTTGACATCGGTGTGACGTTGTACAGTAATATAAACTCTCTGATTGGACAATATTAACCAATCAAAATGACGCAAAAGAAGACTTGTGATTGGTTAAAACTGGGCTTTCTTATTGGCCGAAAATACGAGACTCTGATTGGGCAATTCTTACCTGAGCCGTTGACGTCACATGCGCATCACAATCAAATTGGCCCGACTTACTCACGCAACCCTAATAGATCGTTTGTTGAATACCAGTTATATTTTGATACATATATTTTTGTTTCTATTAAACACAATAATAGCGTAGGTCAAAAATGATTTGTCAAGTAACGTCTTGTCAAGTCTATTTTTCGTTGATTTAGGATCTGTTAGTTAACGGGAAATTTATAAGCAGTATTTATATCTTCTACACAGGCAGTGTAAAACTATAATCTTTAACACCTGATTCGTACAGATGAGATAAATAAAAAATAATTCGGCGACAGCATTCGCTTAATTGTCGTAGCGAAAGTATAAGCAGAAAAATTACGATCCCGGTAGCTGTGATTTTATAGAGTTTTAGGCCTGTAATCAGTGTTTATGTAGGCATTATGTAGGCATTATGTAGGCTTGTTCGAATATTACAATTTTATAAGCATTATCAGATGCGACTTTTTAACGTTCCGAAACCGAACAATTCATGCGTTCTCTTAAGCAAGGTAGGCTAATAAGATTACTTATTTTCAATCCAATTTGTCAGTAAACTAAAATGCTGGCTGTTGAAATTGTTGTGCAATGAAAGTTGTATTTTAGGTAAGCAGCGGACAAGGTGGTTTGAACCTCTAAAATCTTTTCTGAGTGAGATATGTTGAGTTAGTTTACATGGTCTTCTCACAGCATTTATAATTATACTTATCAGAATGCCAGTCCTTCGGAAAATCATGTACTTTCGACTCTCCGAATGACACCTGTATTTCATTATCAACAGGGTTTGATTGTAAAATGAAATTCATGAATCTCAGATGAGATAACTCTGACTAGTGTCATTTATACCTCCACCTCTTCTGTTTTTATGTGCTTTAGTCATATAATTGGCTGACCCTGTGATAAAAATTAATTCGTCTCAAGATATTTTGAATTAGATTTTTCAGTTGCCTTCTACGTATCGTAATATATATATATATATATATATATATATATATACATTCTTCGACGCTCGATTTCTACATCTTAGCCGTGACTTTTTACCTCGAAAACTGCATCATTGAGATGCAGTTTGTTTTATGCATCAGATGTAAAAAGAGATGTTCAGTTGTTATAAAAATTATACAAATTGTTATACAGCTTTATACACATTTTACGCTATTATCGTTTTTTGACTCATTCACGCGATGTTGCCGGTTTTACACATCTTAAGTCGAGTCGCTGTCATCAGTTCTGTTCAGTTATGATCTGTTCGATCTGCACGTGGCTGCACTTCCACAGTACTGCGCGGTTAAATTTCCTGTCTCATCATGTTGAAACGAAGCGATATGTATTTCAAAGCCATGGGATTACAAGCCCCAGAGTTGAATACAAACAGCTATATAAAAGGTAAGTTTTAATTTATTATTTTTATATTATAACATTAATTAGACCTATCATTATTATTTTAAAATGTCGCATTGCTTGCCTTATTTTTGGATAAGTAAAATTTATATAGCCAAAACTTAACTGAATAGCATACAATCTATGAATATCACATTAATATTAAGCATTAACTGTCGATTCACGGAACTGCAATGGAATTACTAGTAGGGCTACGATAGGCGACTAAATGCTTGATGGTTGCCGAAGATAATTCCCACAGAAATCCGTGGCCCGTTCGTGAAGTAGGCCTATTATCTTTCAGCGCCTTCTACTTTTTTTGTGTAAATTTTGTCAAAAATATGAAACCAAATTATTATAGACCAACTATTACTGGTTCCTAAAAAAATTAGAAGCAGCTTCCATTTTCTCCAGCAATAAATTACCGTCACTTGATGTTATTTTTTGTGTAAATAAAAGGTTACAAAGGGTTGTAGGTTCCTATTGTTAGACTGAAATATTATCATCTTATTTAGGCCTACCTAATTTATAGTCTAAGCTTGTGGCGAAATACAAAAAAAATCTAAAATAAAATGAATAAGGATTGGTTAGGCCTCTAGGTTTATTTAGAGCTTAAAACAAAAAGTTTTGTTTGATGTATTAAGTTGTAGCCAAAATATACTACTAAAATATAATAGAACTGATGTACAGTAAAAAAAATAATTATTTAGGTCTTGCAAGTAAGGCGGCCTACAATGACGGCAACGCGCGTGTGACGTCAAAGGCAGATATAATATAGGACCAATCAGAGTGTAGTATTTTTAACCAATGAAAAATCTCCAAAACTAACCAATCAGATGTCTTCTTAGGCGTCACTTTGATTGGTCAATATTGTCCAATCAGAAGGCTCATTATAGTTCACTACGTCATCCGATATCGACCAATGAAAACGTCTTAATCAGTATTACGTCATTTGTCAGTATCGAGCTTCCTGATTGGTCCGGTACTGTTCCTGCGCGTGACGTCGACTTACATTTTTACATAAATCCACCCATTGTCACCGCCCAGTTAACTATACGGCCGAATATTAAACAATAACGTCTACTGAAATGCTATACTTTCCAGAATTAAAACGCCTACCAAAAACATTTTTAAACTTGTTAAGGTCTTCCGAGTACGGAATGATTATGGTTAATTGTATGAAACAGCAGTATATTTATACTGCTTTTCACAGTATGAAAAATTAAAATTCTTAAAAAGGAAGCACAAGAATAGATTGCGTTTACACATACAAGCTTGCTTAAATTTAAGACATTATTTTCTCGGCTACCATGCAACACTACTATACGAACGTAACACATTGTGATTTTTTCATTGTATATTAAAGTTTATTCAAATAAGGACGTCTCTAAAGTTTTTTTTTGTCAAGTAATCGTCAGTAGAATCGCCGGCATTACCAAACTGAAATTTACAATATACTTGAACAATACCTAGTAAGAGCAAAATAGAAATTGTGCCCTTTTAACGACAATCAGTCACACTAAAAACGGTTAACGATGTGAAAAATTTCTAGGCAATATTTTTGACATTTCTCCGCGCTTATTCGCAGTTCTTTTCATTATTTTATTTTATGATGCGAAAATTAGTATTGCCTATATGAAACATTAAACTGTTAAATATTTTTAAATTTCAACTGCTACTTCCACGGCTAAAATAATACTTCTGTTTTCTTCAAGAATGAAGCAATTTTCGACTAAAACATTATAACAACATAAGAAGTACTGGTGAAATAAACACTTTTAGACCTTCTTCATATGACAGTAGATTTTTATACCGTTAGACCTTGCAGTGTGAATATATTAAAGACGCATTTGCAAGGTGCGAAGTGAAAATTTTTTAGAAGGCCTGCTTTGCTCATCAAATGACTTTTCTACTGAAACATACGGTTACAAACCAAAAAATGTAACCCAATTAACTTTTCAGTTTATTTCAGATAACTTGTAAATGTTTGAACTAACTTCTACCCTAATGATCTAAAAACTCAAATTAATTGTGCCGAGTATTTAACATCTCATTATTTACCTAATTTTAAGTAATTTAAAAAATCAGATTTGTAAGAAAGGATGTTATCAAAGTCGTTATGAAAGAACGTACAAATTTAATCTTACTTATCGTACAAAAAATATAATCTGATAAGAGTTTATTAAATTTAATTTTCAAACCAACATCTTCCTTAAATAACATAAGCGTAGTACATAAATACGCACGGTTTTATTTCTAAGAATTATTAAAATTTTTGTGCTTGAATTTTGACTATAGCAATAATAAACAGAGAGCAATGCTCAACGATTTTTCTAACGTTTCTTAAGGAGGAATGAATTGCTGATTGGAGTTTTACGTTATTGGCGCAGAACGTGTATATTTTTATTATACGTTTTGAGTTAACGAACAGTTCCTAAATCAACAAGAAAATAATCATTAGAGAGCGTTACTCAACGAATTTTTATTTCTTTCACACTATTTGTGCCTTTCACAAATCCGAAAATATAGGCTAGGCCTACTACATATTTGGTAAGTGATATTTACCTAGAAACTATATAACTCATTGAAAGGTACCTTCATAATATGTTCTGCCCTACCGTTAACTGGAAGTTGTCATTGGGTGTGGACTTTATATTACAATCATACTCAAAGTGACGCCCAGAATCAGTACGGACCAATCAGAAAGCAGCATATCCTGACGAATGACGTAACGCTCAAGACACTTTGTCATTGGTTGACATCGGTGTGACGTAGTACAGTAATAAAAAACTCTCTGATTGGACAATATTAACCAATCAAAATGACGCAAAAGAAGACTTGTGATTGGTTAAAACTGGGCTTTCTTATTGGCCGAAAATACGAGCCACTGATTGGGCAATTATTACCTGAGCCGTTGACGTCACATGCGCATCACAATCAAATTGGCCCGACTTACTCACGCAACCCTAATAGAACGTTTGTTGAATACCAGTTATACGTATTTTGATACGTATATTTTTGTTTCTCTTAAACACAATAAAAGCGTAGGTCAAAAATGATTTGTCAAGTAACGTCTTCTCAAGTCTATTTTTCGTTGATTTAGGATCTGTTAGTTAACGGGAAATTTATAAGCAGTATTTATATCTTCTACACAGGCAGTGTAAAACTATAACCTTTAACACCTGATTCGTACAGATGAGATAAATAAAAAATAATTCGGCGACTGTATTCGCTTAATTGTCGTAGCGAAAGTATAAGGAGAAAAATTACGATCCCGATAGCTGTGATTTTATAGAATTTTAGGCCTGTAATCAGTTTTTATGTAGGCAGCTTGTTCGAATATTACAATTTTATAAGCATTATCAGATGCGACTTTTTAACGTTCCGAAACCGAACAATTCATGAGTTCTCTTAAGCAAGGTAGATTAATAACATTACTTATTTTCAATCCAATTTGTCAGTAAACTAAAATGCAGGCTGTTGAAATTGTTGTGCAATGAAAGTTGTTTTTTAGGTAAGCAGCGGACAAGGTGGTTTGAACCTCTAAAATCTTTTCTGAGTGAGATGAGTTGAGTTGGTTTACATGGTCTTCTTACAGCGTTTATAATTATACTTATCAGGATGCGAGTCCTTCGGAAAATCATGTACTTTCGACTCTCCGAATGACACCGGTATTTCATTATCAACAGGGTTTGATTGTAAAATGAAATTCATGAATCTCAGATGAGATAACTCCGACTACTGTCATATATACCTCTACCTCTTCTGTTCTTACGTGGTTTAGTCATATAATTGGCTGACTCTGTGATAACAATGAATACATATTTACGGTCAGGAACTAGCAAATTACGTGCAAAAAATGTTTAACACTCTACCTTTTCATTAAAGCCACAATAAATTTCATCCATCTTAAAATACAGGAACTAATGAAATAAGAGTAAAGCCAGAAAACCTTTTTCGAAATTTTTTTTTTTTGTCATCAGTCTCTCGACTGGTTTGATGCAGTTCTCCAACCTGTTCTATCTTGCGCAAGTCGTTTCATATCTACATACCTGTAACACCCTACATCTTTTGTAATTTGCTTTATATATTCTAATCTTTGCCTCCCTCTACAATGTACTCCCTCAATGTTACCCTCCATTATTGATAGCCCAATACCTGGATGTCTTAGGATATGCCCCACTAGCCTATCCCTTCTTTTGGTAAGATGCTTCCATATACTTCTTTTTTCATCCACTCGCCTAAGAACCTCTAAATTACTTATTTTGTCCACCCACCTAATCTTTAACATTTTCCTATAACACCACATTTCAAAAGCTTCTATCCTCTTCCGTTCTACAGCCCCTATCACCCACGTTTCACTTCCGTATAATGCTACACTCCAAACATAATGTTTTAAGAAATTTTTCCTAATCTGTAAATCAATGTTTGTAGTCAGTAAGCTGTTTTTCATTTCAAAGGCTTTTCTAGCTTGAGCAATTCTACTCTTGATATCACTCGTGCTTCTACCATCCTTTGTTATTTTACTCCCTAGATAGCAGAATTCCCCAACTTCCTGTATGTTTTCGTTGCCTACTTTTAAATTTCCCATCTCTTCTAAACCACTCTTGCTGCTGCACAACACTTTCGTTTTGTTCTTATTAATTTTCATGAAGTAATCCTTCCTCAAGATCTCATCCATTCCATTTAAGGCATCCTCTAGTTCATTCTTTGCCTCGGCTAATACTACTATATCATCGGCGAATCTCAACATTTTTATTGTTTCTCCTTGAATTTTTATTCCTACGTCAAATTTCTCCTTCACTTCATTTATAGTCTCTTCTATATACAAGTTAAAAAGTAGTGGTGACAAAGAACAACCTTGTCGTACACCTTTTCTTACAGCAGCCTCTTTTTCGTACCCCTCGATTCTCAAAACAGCCGTTTGATTCTTATACAGACTGTAGATAACTTTCCTTTCTTTGTATTTAATTCCTAGCCTTTTCAATGTTTTAAACATTTTACTCCAGTCCAGATTGTCAAATGCTTTCTTTTCTGAGTGAGATGAGTTGAGTTGGTTTACATGGTCTTCTCACAGCATTTATAATTATACTTATAAGAATGCCGGTCCTTCGTAAAATCATGTTCTTTCGACTCTCCGAATGACACCTGTATTTCATTATCAAAACGGTTTGATTGTAAAATGAAATTCATGAATCTCAGATAATATTACCCTGACTAGTGTCATTTATACCTCTACCTCTTCTGTTCTTACGTGCTTTAGTCATATAATTGGCTGACCCTGTGATAAAAATGAATACATTTATTTCCTGCAGAAACTAGCAAATTACGTTCCAAAAATTTTTAACACTCTACCTTTTCATTATGGCCACAAAAAATTTCATCCACCTTAAAATACAGGAACTAATGAAATCAGAGTAAAGCCAGAAAACATTTCTCGAAATCACATTGGCCATTATATTATCATTTAGTCAAACCGTTGATTATTATTTTTCGACTAATGCTCGTTGGTAGAGCAAAATAGTTTTCTTGTTATAAAACGGATTAATGAGGTATATTTTCTTACCCGGTAGGATATTGACTTTGTTTCGTCTCAAAAAATTTTGAATTAGATTTTTCAACTGCCTTCTACGTATCGTAATATTTATTTACAGTTGTATAAAGTCATTCCCTTAAAAATATGATACATTACTGGCCAAAAATTAGGTTACAAAAATCGAACAACTAGGAAAAATAGATAACCTTCTTTTGTTTTTTTTCTTTGTGTCGGTATCGAATGAACACTCGTGATTTTTTAAAAAACCGTGTTAACATTTAGCAGCAACAGAAACCAATTTTTAATTTCCTTAAGAACTCGAAAGATCTCTACAATGGGGTACTTCATATTTCGTAAGTGATATTTACCAAGAAACTATAAATCTCATTAAAAGGTACCTTCATATGTTCTGCCCTACCGTTAACTAGAAGTTGTCATTGGGTGTGGACTTCATATTACAATCACACTCGACGTGACGCCTAGAATCAGTACGGACCAATCAGAAAGCAGCATATCCAAACGAATGACGTAACGCTCAAGACACTTTGTCATTGGTTGACATCGGTGTGACGTTGTACAGTAATATAAACTCTCTGATTGGACAATATTAACCAATCAAAATGACGCAAAAGAAGACTTGTGATTGGTTAAAACTGGGCTTTCATATTGGCCGAAAATACGAGACTCTGATTGGGCAATTCTTACCTGAGCCGTTGACGTCACATGCGCATCACAATCAAATTGGCCCGACTTACTCACGCAACCCTAATAGATCGTTTGTTGAATACCAGTTATATTTTGATACGTATATTTTTGTTTCTATTAAACACAATAATAGCGTAGGTCAAAAATGATTTGTCAAGTAACGTCTTGTCAAGTCTATTTTTCGTTGATTTAGGATCTGTTAGTTAACGGGAAATTTATAAGCAGTATTTATATCTTCTACACAGGCAGTGTAAAACTATAATCTTTAACACCTGATTCGTACAGATGAGATAAATAAAAAATAATTCGGCGACAGCATTCGCTTAATTGTCGTAGCGAAAGTATAAGCAGAAAAATTACGATCCCGGTAGCTGTGATTTTATAGAGTTTTAGGCCTGTAATCAGTGTTTATGTAGGCATTATGTAGGCATTATGTAGGCTTGTTCGAATATTACAATTTTATAAGCATTATCAGATGCGACTTTTTAACGTTCCGAAACCGAACAATTCATGCGTTCTCTTAAGCAAGGTAGGCTAATAAAATTACTTATTTTCAATCCAATTTGTCAGTAAACTAAAATGCTGGCTGTTGAAATTGTTGTGCAATGAAAGTTGTATTTTAGGTAAGCAGCGGACAAGGTGGTTTGAACCTCTAAAATCTTTTCTGAGTGTGATATGTTGAGTTAGTTTACATGGTCTTCTCACAGCATTTATAATTATACTTATCAGAATGCCAGTCCTTCGGAAAATCATGTACTTTCGACTCTCCGAATGACACCTGTATTTCATTATCAACAGGGTTTGATTGTAAAATGAAATTCATGAATCTCAGATGAGATAACTCTGACTAGTGTCATTTATACCTCCACCTCTTCTGTTTTTATGTGCTTTAGTCATATAATTGGCTGACCCTGTGATAAAAATTAATTCGTCTCAAGATATTTTGAATTAGATTTTTCAGTTGCCTTCTACGTATCGTAATATATGTATATATATATATATATTATTTTATTAAACATTATTTTCCTTTGTTTGCACCACTACATATATGATTATGAACAGCCAAAACAAAATAAAATAAAATATAAAACTCACCTCAGAGTATTATATCATATACTGATTTTCTGAGCATTATGCTGCTTATTTAAAAAAGGAATGTAAAAGTTCTAATGTGGCAGAACATCTGCTGACGAAAGGGCATAAAATAAGCAGTCATGAAAATAATTTGGAAATTTTAGAAATATGTTTTGATAGTAACAAATTATGGCAGTTGGAGAAATATTATATTTATAAATTTAAAAATAAAAAGATAAATTTAATGAACAGCCAGACAGAATTTGATAATGATAAATTATTTCAAATTGTACTTAATCGAGATAAGGAATAAAACTAGGTACAAAATGATTATACTGTCATTCGGCCGAATAAACCGCGCGCGGAATGGTGCTTTAGGATAGCTATTGTTTTGAACAATTGACGTGGTCTACGACCACTATTGTGTTTGTGTTTTATGTTTTATTGTGTTTATATTTTTTAAAGTCCTGATGATGTCTCCGAGGGAGACGAAAGATCTTAATATGATATAATACTCTGAGGTGAGTTTTATATTTTATTTTATTTTGTTTTGGCTGTTCATAATCATATATGTAGTGGTGCAAACAAAGGAAAATAATGTTTAATAAAATAATATATATATATATATATATATATATATATATATATATATATATATATATATATATATATATATATATACATTCTTCGACGCTCGATTTCTACATCTTAGCCGTGACTTTTTACCTCGAAAACTGCATCATTGAGATGCAGTTTGTTTTATGCATCAGATGTAAAAAGAGATGTTCAGTTGTTATAAAAATTATACAAATTGTTATACAGCTTTATACACATTTTACGCTATTATCGTTTTTTGACTCATTCACGCGATGTTGCCGGTTTTACACATCTTAAGTCGAGTCGCTGTCATCAGTTCTGTTCAGTTATGATCTGTTCGATCTGCACGTGGCTGCACTTCCACAGTACTGCGCGGTTAAATTTCCTGTCTCATCATGTTGAAACGAAGCGATATGTATTTCAAAGCCATGGGATTACAAGCCCCAGAGTTGAATACAAACAGCTATATAAAAGGTAAGTTTTAATTTATTATTTTTATATTATAACATTAATTAGACCTATCATTATTATTTTAAAATGTCGCATTGCTTGCCTTATTTTTGGATAAGTAAAATTTATATAGCCAAAACTTAACTGAATAGCATACAATCTATGAATATCACATTAATATTAAGCATTAACTGTCGATTCACGGAACTGCAATGGAATTACTAGTAGGGCTACGATAGACGACTAAATGCTTGATGGTTGCCGAAGATAATTCCCAAAGAAATCCGTGGCCCGTTCGTGAAGTAGGCCTATTATCTTTCAGCGCCTTCTACTTTTTTTGTGTAAATTTTGTCAAAAATATGAAACCAAATTATTATAGACCAACTATTACTGGTTCCTAAAAAAATTAGAAGCAGCTTCCATTTTCTCCAGCAATAAATTACCGTCACTTAATGTTATTTTTTGTGTAAATAAAAGGTTACAAAGGGTTGTAGGTTCCTATTGTTAGACTGAAATATTATCATCTTATTTAGGCCTACCTAATTTATAGTCTAAGCTTGTGGCGAAATACAAAAAAATCTTAAATAAAATGAATAAGGATTGGTTAGGCCTCTAGGTTTATTTAGAGCTTAAAACAAAAAGTTTTGTTTGATGTATTAAGTTGTAGCCAAAATATACTACTAAAATATAATAGAACTGATGTACAGTAAAAAAAATAATTATTTAGGTCTTGCAAGTAAGGCGGCCTACAATGACGGCAACGCGCGTGTGACGTCAAAGGCAGATATAATATAGGACCAATCAGAGTGTAGTATTTTTAACCAATGAAAAATCTCCAAACCTAACCAATCAGATGTCTTCTTAGGCGTCACTTTGATTGGTCAATATTGTCCAATCAGAAGGCTCATTATAGTTCACTACGTCATCCGATATCGACCAATGAAAACGTCTTAATCAGTATTACGTCATTTGTCAGTATCGAGCTTCCTGATTGGTCCGGTACTGTTCCTGCGCGTGACGTCGACTTACATTTTTACATAAATCCACCCATTGTCACCGCCCAGTTAACGATACGGCCGAATATTAAACAATAACGTCTACTGAAATGCTATACTTTCCAGAATTAAAACGCCTACCAAAAACATTTTTAAACTTGTTAAGGTCTTCCGAGTACGGAATGATTATGGTTAATTGTATGAAACAGCAGTATATTTATACTGCTTTTCACAGTATGAAAAATTAAAATTCTTAAAAAGGAAGCACAAGAATAGATTGCGTTTACACATACAAGCTTGCTTAAATTTAAGACATTATTTTCTCGGCTACCATGCAAACACTACTATACGAACGTAACACATTGTGATTTTTTCATTGTATATTAAAGTTTATTCAAATAAGGACGTCTCTAAAGTTTTTTTTTGTCAAGTAATCGTCAGTAGAATCGCCGGCATTACCAAACTGAAATTTACAATATACTTGAACAATACCTAGTAAGAGCAAAATATAAATTGTGCCCTTTTAACGACAATTAGTCACACTAAAAACGGTTAACGATGTGAAAAATTTCTAGGCAATATTTTTGACATTTCTCCGCGCTTATTCGCAGTTCTTTTCATTATTTTATTTTATGATGCGAAAATTAGTATTGCCTATATGAAACATTAAACTGTTAAATATTTTTAAATTTCAACTGCTACTTCCACGGCTAAAATAATACTTCTGTTTTCTTCAAGAATGAAGCAATTTTCGACTAAACCATTATAACAACATAAGAAGTACTGGTGAAATAAACACTTTTAGACCTTCTTCATATGACAGTAGATTTTTATACCGTTAGACCTTGCAGTGTGAATATATTAAAGACGCATTTGCAAGGTGCGAAGTGAAAATTTTTTAGAAGGCCTGCTTTGCTCATCAAATGACTTTTCTACTGAAACATACGGTTACAAACCAAAAAATGTAACCCAATTAACTTTTCAGTTTATTTCAGATAACTTGTAAATGTTTGAACTAACTTCTACCCTAATGATCTAAAAACTCAAATTAATTGTGCCGAGTATTTAACATCTCATTATTTACCTAATTTTAAGTAATTTAAAAAATCAGATTTGTAAGAAAGGATGTTATCAAAGTCGTTATGAAAGGACGTACAAATTTAATCTTACTAATCGTACAAAAAATATAATCTGATAAGAGTTTATTAAATTTAATGTTCAAACCAACATCTTCCTTAAATAACATAGGCGTAGTACATCAATACGTACGGTTTTATTTCTAAGAATCATTATAATTTTTTTGCTTGAATTTTGACTATAGCAAAAATAAACAGAGAGCAATGCACAACGATTTTTCTAACGTTTTTTAAGGAGGAATGAATTGCTGATTGGAGTTTTACACTATTGGTGCAGAACGTGTATATTTTTATTATACGTTTTGAGTTAACTATCAGTTCCTAAATCAACAAAGAAATAATCATTAGAGAGTTCTTTCGCACTATTTGTGTCTTTAACATATCCGAAAATATTGTAACAGATTCGACCAGACGGATCACGAATGTTCCAGAAATCCATTCATGAAATAGTATAGAGTGTGAAATAATAGTTACAACAAGAGAGAGTAATAAAGAAATAATAATATATCAATTGTGAATGACAATTTTACAATGACGACCATAAAGGTGTGTCTATTCACAATAGTTGTAAAAACTATCGTGTAGTACGCCTATTATAAAATTTCAGGTATACTATTGTGTACAGCTATTTTTATGAAGTTGTTTATGAGGTTGTTTACGTTTTCTATTTACAGTAGTTGACTTGTTAACAAAAGGATTTTTCTAGCATTCATTAATACAGAGTTATTATTTTTTTACTTGAGTAGATTTCACTGCTTTATTCTGGAACAATCTTTATGAATGAGTAGGTATAAAAAGAGACCCCCGAGTGCGGTCAGTCAGTAATCGTTTGATCTTTGACGAATGTCCAACGGACGTAGGTAGGCGCGTACCGAACATTGTGTCAGTCGACGATTCTAACACTGTCTGTGAGTCTATTGTGTAAAGCCTTTTGTGAGTGTATTATAAAGTTAATGGGTAAAGTTAATGTGAATTCAATTTCTATGTTTTGTATGTCTGTTTAAGCTATAAAAGTGATTGTAAGTTATTTATTGTTTATTATCAAGTTTAAGTGAATTATTAAATCATTTATTGTGTTATTTAATTATAATTAGTTTAATCATTTATTTTGTAATCTTTTAGTCTAATAAATATTTGTAATTTGTAAACTTTAGCGTATGAATTATTTAATAACCTAGATCCCGAAACGGACCTTAGCAATAAGTGTCAAAATATACTACTAAAATATAATAGAACTGATGTACAGTAAAAAAAATAATTATTTAGGTCTTGCAAGTAAGGCGGCCTACAATGACGGCAACGCGCGTGTGACGTCAAAGGCAGATATAATATAGGACCAATCAGAGTGTAGTATTTTTAACCAATGAAAAATCTCCAAACCTAACCAATCAGATGTCTTCTTAGGCGTCACTTTGATTGGTCAATATTGTCCAATCAGAAGGCTCATTATAGTTCACTACGTCATCCGATATCGACCAATGAAAACGTCTTAATCAGTATTACGTCATTTGTCAGTATCGAGCTTCCTGATTGGTCCGGTACTGTTCCTGCGCGTGACGTCGACTTACATTTTTACATAAATCCACCCATTGTCACCGCCCAGTTAACGATACGGCCGAATATTAAACAATAACGTCTACTGAAATGCTATACTTTCCAGAATTAAAACGCCTACCAAAAACATTTTTAAACTTGTTAAGGTCTTCCGAGTACGGAATGATTATGGTTAATTGTATGAAACAGCAGTATATTTATACTGCTTTTCACAGTATGAAAAATTAAAATTCTTAAAAAGGAAGCACAAGAATAGATTGCGTTTACACATACAAGCTTGCTTAAATTTAAGACATTATTTTCTCGGCTACCATGCAAACACTACTATACGAACGTAACACATTGTGATTTTTTCATTGTATATTAAAGTTTATTCAAATAAGGACGTCTCTAAAGTTTTTTTTTGTCAAGTAATCGTCAGTAGAATCGCCGGCATTACCAAACTGAAATTTACAATATAAGATATATGGGCTTTCTTATTGGCCGAAAATACGAGCCTCTGATTGGGCAATTATTACCTGAGCCGTTGACGTCACATGCGCATCACAATCAAATTGGCCCGACTTACTCACGCAACCCTAATAGAACGTTTGTTGAATACCAGTTATATTTTGATACGTATATTTTTGTTTCTCTTAAACACAATAAAAGCGTAGGTCAAAAATGATTTGTCAAGTAACGTCTTCTCAAGTCTATTTTTCGTTGATTTAGGATCTGTTAGTTAACGGGAAATTTATAAGCAGTATTTATATCTTCTACACAGGCAGTGTAAAACTATAACCTTTAACACCTGATTCGTACAGATGAGATAAATAAAAAATAATTCGGCGACTGTATTCGCTTAATTGTCGTAGCGAAAGTATAAGGAGAAAAATTACGATCCCGATAGCTGTGATTTTATAGAATTTTAGGCCTGTAATCAGTGTTTATGTAGGCAGCTTGTTCGAATATTACAATTTTATAAGCACTATCAGATGCGACTTTTTAACGTTCCGAAACCGAATAATTCATGAGTTCTCTTAAGCAAGGTAGATTAATAACATTACTTATTTTCAATCCAATTTGTCAGTAAACTAAAATGCAGGCTGTTGAAATTGTTGTGCAATGAAAGTTGTTTTTTAGGTAAGCAGCGGACAAGGTGGTTTGAACCTCTAAAATCTTTTCTGAGTGAGATGAGTTGAGTTGGTTTACATGGTCTTCTTACAGCGTTTATAATTATACTTATCAGGATGCGAGTCCTTCGGACTCGCATCATGTACTTTCGACTCTCCGAATGACACCGGTATTTCATTATCAACAGGGTTTGATTGTAAAATGAAATTCATGAATCTCAGATGAGATAACTTCGACTACTGTCATATATACCTCTACCTCTTCTGTTCTTACGTGGTTTAGTCATATAATTGGCTGACTCTGTGATAACAATGAATACATATTTACGGTCAGGAACTAGCAAATTACGTGCAAAAAATGTTTAACACTCTACCTTTTCATTAAAGCCACAATAAATTTCATCCATCTTAAAATACAGGAACTAATGAAATAAGAGTAAAGCCAGAAAACCTTTTTCGAAATTTTTTTTTTTTGTCATCAGTCTCTCGACTGGTTTGATGCAGTTCTCCAACCTGTTCTATCTTGCGCAAGTCGTTTCATATCTACATACCTGTAACACCCTACATCTTTTGTAATTTGCTTTATATATTCTAATCTTTGCCTCCCTCTACAATGTACTCCCTCAATGTTACCCTCCATTATTGATAGCCCAATACCTGGATGTCTTAGGATATGCCCCACTAGCCTATCCCTTCTTTTGGTAAGATGCTTCCATATACTTCTTTTTTCATCCACTCGCCTAAGAACCTCTAAATTACTTATTTTGTCCACCCACCTAATCTTTAACATTTTCCTATAACACCACATTTCAAAAGCTTCTATCCTCTTCCGTTCTACAGCCCCTATCACCCACGTTTCACTTCCGTATAATGCTACACTCCAAACATAATGTTTTAAGAAATTTTTCCTAATCTGTAAATCAATGTTTGTAGTCAGTAAGCTGTTTTTCATTTCAAAGGCTTTTCTAGCTTGAGCAGTTCTACTCTTGATATCACTCGTGCTTCTACCATCCTTTGTTATTTTACTCCCTAGATAGCAGAATTCCCCAACTTCCTGTATGTTTTCGTTGCCTACTTTTAAATTTCCCATCTCTTCTAAACCACTCTTGCTGCTGCACAACACTTTCGTTTTGTTCTTATTAATTTTCATGAAGTAATCCTTCCTCAAGATCTCATCCATTCCATTTAAGGCATCCTCTAGTTCATTCTTTGCCTCGGCTAATACTACTATATCATCGGCGAATCTCAACATTTTTATTGTTTCTCCTTGAATTTTTATTCCTACGTCAAATTTCTCCTTCACTTCATTTATAGTCTCTTCTATATACAAGTTAAAAAGTAGTGGTGACAAAGAACAACCTTGTCGTACACCTTTTCTTACAGCAGCCTCTTTTTCGTACCCCTCGATTCTCAAAACAGCCGTTTGATTCTTATACAGACTGTAGATAACTTTCCTTTCTTTGTATTTAATTCCTAGCCTTTTCAATGTTTTAAACATTTTACTCCAGTCCAGATTGTCAAATGCTTTCTTTTCTGAGTGAGATGAGTTGAGTTGGTTTACATGGTCTTCTCACAGCATTTATAATTATACTTATAAGAATGCCGGTCCTTCGTAAAATCATGTTCTTTCGACTCTCCGAATGACACCTGTATTTCATTATCAAAACGGTTTGATTGTAAAATGAAATTCATGAATCTCAGATAATATTACCCTGACTAGTGTCATTTATACCTCTACCTCTTCTGTTCTTACGTGCTTTAGTCATATAATTGGCTGACCCTGTGATAAAAATGAATACATTTATTTCCTGCAGAAACTAGCAAATTACGTTCCAAAAATTTTTAACACTCTACCTTTTCATTATGGCCACAAAAAATTTCATCCACCTTAAAATACAGGAACTAATGAAATCAGAGTAAAGCCAGAAAACATTTCTCGAAATCACATTGGCCATTATATTATCATTTAGTCAAACCGTTGATTATTATTTTTCGACTAATGCTCGTTGGTAGAGCAAAATAGTTTTCTTGTTATAAAACGGATTAATGAGGTATATTTTCTTACCCGGTAGGATATTGACTTTGTTTCGTCTCAAAAAATTTTGAATTAGATTTTTCAACTGCCTTCTACGTATCGTAATATTTATTTACAGTTGTATAAAGTCATTCCCTTAAAAATATGATACATTACTGGCCAAAAATTAGGTTACAAAAATCGAACAACTAGGAAAAATAGATAACCTTCTTTTGTTTTTTTTCTTTGTGTCGGTATCGAATGAACACTCGTGATTTTTTAAAAAACCGTGTTAACATTTAGCAGCAACAGAAACCAATTTTTAATTTCCTTAAGAACTCGAAAGATCTCTACAATGGGGTACTTCATATTTCGTAAGTGATATTTACCAAGAAACTATAAATCTCATTAAAAGGTACCTTCATATGTTCTGCCCTACCGTTAACTAGAAGTTGTCATTGGGTGTGGACTTCATATTACAATCACACTCGACGTGACGCCTAGAATCAGTACGGACCAATCAGAAAGCAGCATATCCAAACGAATGACGTAACGCTCAAGACACTTTGTCATTGGTTGACATCGGTGTGACGTTGTACAGTAATATAAACTCTCTGATTGGACAATATTAACCAATCAAAATGACGCAAAAGAAGACTTGTGATTGGTTAAAACTGGGCTTTCATATTGGCCGAAAATACGAGACTCTGATTGGGCAATTATTACCTGAGCCGTTGACGTCACATGCGCATCACAATCAAATTGGCCCGACTTACTCACGCAACCCTAATAGATCGTTTGTTGAATACCAGTTATATTTTGATACGTATATTTTTGTTTCTATTAAACACAATAATAGCGTAGGTCAAAAATGATTTGTCAAGTAACGTCTTGTCAAGTCTATTTTTCGTTGATTTAGGATCTGTTAGTTAACGGGAAATTTATAAGCAGTATTTATATCTTCTACACAGGCAGTGTAAAACTATAATCTTTAACACCTGATTCGTACAGATGAGATAAATAAAAAATAATTCGGCGACAGCATTCGCTTAATTGTCGTAGCGAAAGTATAAGCAGAAAAATTACGATCCCGGTAGCTGTGATTTTATAGAGTTTTAGGCCTGTAATCAGTGTTTATGTAGGCATTATGTAGGCATTATGTAGGCTTGTTCGAATATTACAATTTTATAAGCATTATCAGATGCGACTTTTTAACGTTCCGAAACCGAACAATTCATGCGTTCTCTTAAGCAAGGTAGGCTAATAAAATTACTTATTTTCAATCCAATTTGTCAGTAAACTAAAATGCTGGCTGTTGAAATTGTTGTGCAATGAAAGTTGTATTTTAGGTAAGCAGCGGACAAGGTGGTTTGAACCTCTAAAATCTTTTCTGAGTGTGATATGTTGAGTTAGTTTACATGGTCTTCTCACAGCATTTATAATTATACTTATCAGAATGCCAGTCCTTCGGAAAATCATGTACTTTCGACTCTCCGAATGACACCTGTATTTCATTATCAACAGGGTTTGATTGTAAAATGAAATTCATGAATCTCAGATGAGATAACTCTGACTAGTGTCATTTATACCTCCACCTCTTCTGTTTTTATGTGCTTTAGTCATATAATTGGCTGACCCTGTGATAAAAATTAATTCGTCTCAAGATATTTTGAATTAGATTTTTCAGTTGCCTTCTACGTATCGTAATATATGTATATATATATATATATTATTTTATTAAACATTATTTTCCTTTGTTTGCACCACTACATATATGATTATGAACAGCCAAAACAAAATAAAATAAAATATAAAACTCACCTCAGAGTATTATATCATATACTGATTTTCTGAGCATTATGCTGCTTATTTAAAAAAGGAATGTAAAAGTTCTAATGTGGCAGAACATCTGCTGACGAAAGGGCATAAAATAAGCAGTCATGAAAATAATTTGGAAATTTTAGAAATATGTTTTGATAGTAACAAATTATGGCAGTTGGAGAAATATTATATTTATAAATTTAAAAATAAAAAGATAAATTTAATGAACAGCCAGACAGAATTTGATAATGATAAATTATTTCAAATTGTACTTAATCGAGATAAGGAATAAAACTAGGTACAAAATGATTATACTGTCATTCGGCCGAATAAACCGCGCGCGGAATGGTGCTTTAGGATAGCTATTGTTTTGAACAATTGACGTGGTCTACGACCACTATTGTGTTTGTGTTTTATGTTTTATTGTGTTTATATTTTTTAAAGTCCTGATGATGTCTCCGAGGGAGACGAAAGATCTTAATATGATATAATACTCTGAGGTGAGTTTTATATTTTATTTTATTTTGTTTTGGCTGTTCATAATCATATATGTAGTGGTGCAAACAAAGGAAAATAATGTTTAATAAAATAATATATATATATATATATATATATATATATATATATATTTAGATCAGCTCTCTATAAGTGGACGCTATACTGTATCTTCATTAATGGACACGAAATTTGTCCTGATATAGGGGGTTTTACATAAACTCGCTGTCAGTCTTACCAACATTGCTAGTTCCGTGATAGTGAGAAGGGAATTACGGCCGCGCGTCCGCGGCCGTAATACCCAGCGCACGTGTACTGTGTCCACTTATGGGTACTACATATAGGTCTACTATCCTCTGATAGAGGAAAACGTAGATCGTTTCTTTCTGTTGTCTCCATAAATTTTTATGATCCATTATACTGAACAGTATATAATAAGCGTGATACACTTATTAGTTTAAGCGTACAAACATATTATGCGAGTTTTAGTGATAAAATTAATGTTTTTCGTACGGACGGCTTATTTTTCGCAATTAAGAGGATAAGGTAAGTATATTAAAGGTAAGTATAGTAGTCGTAATAAGAGAATCACTAACAATAAGACGATGAGTTATCATCTTATAAGATACGATAATGGCATGTATACATTTGATAAGGAACATACCATGCCAATATCCTGTTGCCGGCGATATTTTATGCAGGAAATGTAATGCAACTTACGGCGTAAAGTTCTTGTCTAAACAGGAGAAATATTCTATAATGCCCTCTTAAAGTCATGGACAATGATAATGTAATAAAATTACGATTTGATTCTCCTTTGTGTGAAGTGAATTGATTTCGTGAAGTGCCTTAATCATTGCGAAATTTCGATTTTTCTAAATGATTATGGTAAGTGCCGTAATCATTAATAACAGATTTATCCTGCCAGTAAGTTACTATTATAATATATCAAATAATAATCATCAAAAATACGTTTAAATCGCAGCCTCAGTCAGTAAAATGATATCTGTTGGGATTTTCAGGAGAACGAAAAATTGTAAATTAATGAACTGTTTCGAGAATTTCGTGACGGCCAACCAAGAAAATGTTTTAATTTTTTTGGATCAAATCCAACCATTATTTTACGACCAAACGCCAATTTATCTTGATTTAGTCCCAAAAAAGGAAACTTGCATTAATTTTTTTATTCATTTTTAGCCTAATTATTCCAGTGTACGAATCCAGATCGCAGTTTTTAAAAATCCATTTTTTCCAAATATTTGAAGTCAATTAAAAACAGTATTATTCACCAAAACACTACCCGTACGCAAATAGTTTTTGTAACTTTTGGCATATTTATTCCGTTTTATGATTTTAGAACTCGGGTTTTAAAAATTAATTTTGCTAAAACCTGAAGACCATTTTAAAACAAATTTACAGCTGGGTTTTTAAGAGAAATAAGAAACACGTAATTTTTGAAATTTTAGCGTACACCGATTTATTGTGCTAAGCCCTATATTTATATGATTTCAGAAGACAATTTTCATATTATATCCACGACAGTAAACATTAACATTTTATTTTAAGATAATTCTTTACCTGGAAAAAAGCGACAGTCGTATTTTTTTTTAAATTTTAGCGCATTTTCCAGAATACGATTACAGAACACGAATTTCAAAATCCAACTTAGCTGAAAATTATAAACCATTACGATGTATTTTTTCGCCTGGGTTTTGTAGGAAAACCGCAGCACGCGTTTTCTTTACATTTTTTTAGTTATTAAGGTATTTATAAATTTATATCGGCTCCCTTTAAGTGAACATTTACCGATATCCCCATAAGAGGACAGGATACTTATATATACCTGTATACGGCTTAATAATAAGCTTTTTAAAACCCGACTTTGCTAATAATTTAAGGTTATTTTGAGAGAATTTTTTACCTGGGTTTTGTCGGGAAAAAGTGACAGTCGTATTTTTTTTCAATTTTTAGCGTATTTTTCCAGTACACGATTACAGAACACGAATTTCAAAACCCAACTTAGCTGAAAATTATAAACCATTACGACGTATTTTTTCGCCTGGGTTTTATAGGAAAACCGCAGCACGCGTTTTCTTTACAATTTTTTAGTTATTAAGATATTTATAAATTTATATCGGCTCCCTTTAAGTGAACATTTACCGATATCCCTATAAGAGGACAAGATACTAATATATACCTGTATACGGCTTAATAATAAGCTTTTTAAAACCCGACTTTGCTAATAATTTAAGGTTATTTTGAGAGAATTTTTTACCTGAGTTTTGTCGGGAAAAAGTGAAAGGCGTAATTTTTTTCAATTTTTAGCGTATTTTTCCAGTAGGCCTACACGATTTAAAAACCCCAGTTAGGGGAAAATTAGAGTCCATATCTAAGTAATTTTTTATCTAGATTTTGTCGGAAAAGACAGCTCATGTTATATTTTACACTTTTTTATTATTATTGTATTCGTATATTTATATCGGCTCTCCATAAATGGACATTTCCCGATAAAACAAAAAGTGAACAAAATACTTGTTAGTTTTGTTATAAGCCACGAGTGTAGCCTTTGAAAACACTGTTCAAATTTCGTATCATTTATTAAGGATTTCAATCAAATAAAGCTAGAAATAAAAAGTTCGGTGAAAAAGCAACATACAAGAATATCTGCATCATGTTTCATAGTATCAACCAAGATTGTTGTTTTGTGAATGATGGAATTTTTAAACTTTTTGGTTTTAAGAGCTAGCTCTTTGAATATCACAAATCTGAATGTTTTTAAGTCGGGGAATTCAAATATGGAATTATTTTGGATGAAAACTGTCGAAAATTTGAGAAATTCTATATTTTATAACGAGTTTCATTTCGGAGATTTTAAACTTGAGTGATTTGGCGCGATCAGCTGATTGACTTGGCATGCGTTGAGATCAAGATGATCGTTCTTCTGGCTTTTGTTATTTATTTATTTATTATTTTATTTACATAACTGATCAGTAATAGGAGTTTAAATTGATCTTAATCGTATTAGTTTTACGGTCGTGTTACTTTTTTCGATTTTGCTCCACCATGGTATTTGACCTTCTATTTAGTAAGGCTGTGGCGCTGTGTCCTTGTCGACTACTACCTAACCTAAGCTACTGGATGGCACTGCTGGCTGTTTCCCGCGCTGAATGGCTGAACACTAACACGTGTAGTTTTTTACAAGGTAAGAATGTAATTAATGTTACAAATTAATGTTAAATAGGCTATTGTGTAATTAAATGTTTTTGATAAAGACTGTTTACCAGTGGAGATTGGTTACTTTAACATAAATCGTTCTCGGCTGATGCAAACTTACAATTGAATCAAACCGGTCTTATAAAAATTGATAAGGAAGATATCGCAGTTTCTTGTAATAATAAATCTATTTCTAAACAGTTTCATGTTCAGTTTAGTTTTATTGTGAAAGGTATAATTAGTTGGCCTAAAGAATTATATTTTTGTTATCTTGTGATCCAACCCCATGCCTGAAGGTGTATTTTGTGTGCTAGATGAATAATAACTGCAGACGCTTTTTATTAATCCTCTAGAACTGTAATTTTAATATTTGTGGCATAAAATGACCTAAACTCTAAAAGAATAAGGCATACGACTCAATTATAATGTTATGCAGTAGGCCTACCATTAATTGAATAGGCCTATAGTTTAATGTCCATTCATTTAATTTTTTTCAAAGTGATATCTGGGGCTAGATATCACACAATAAGTGATACAATGATGATTTTAAACAAGTCAAACTTTATAATGTGTGATAATGCTCCTAACCATTCCTTTAAATTTTATTACACAGGCCTACCCTCAGTGGCTAATGTTGATTTGCTTAGCCTTGTTTAGTTTTTGTAAAAGTCAGTTTAATAGGAGGATTAATGTTGAAAACTCTCTATTTTGTACGACCACTTGTACCGTATGTCCCTGATTAGGTTAATAAACCAGTAACATGCTGGGTTTTAAGATGAGTTAGAGCCCCCAAGTATTACCAATAAAATATTTGTTGGGCCTAATTAAATTTAATAATGAAATAATTTTTTATGCACCCATAATCTATGTAAAACACGAATTAAATAATCTCTGCCTCTGTTTCTACTTGTTAAAATCTTAACGTTCAATCCTTTGCAGCTTATGGCTTAGGCCTTTTTTGTATAGCTGTAGGTGAAAAGATCTTCATTGATTTATGATGTACAATATAGTTTTTTGTTCTTAAATTCAGCTTTATTAATTTTGGCTATGTGTAACTTTTTATTTTATTGTTTACTTGTTTAGTAGCATTAACAGCAGCCAGTGTTACTGATCTGTTATTTTACTTCATTGTTTCATGAAGTTTTAAAGTTAAGACATCATTTTATAGTTCATATATTTAGATTATGTTAGCATGGGGGCAAGTGTATCAAAAAGCTGATCATCCAACTTGTAACAAATAGCCTATTGTTCGCCCAGTGGTGACACTTGTCAATAGTTAATTTATTTTAAAGTAAAACAATTTCATTGTAAACATTGTCCGATTTAATTACAAAATGCATTACGTGCCAATAAGGGATTACTTTTCATTTTATATGAAACAACATAAATAAACACTTATGTTTTTATAATGAATTGTGTTAGTTCATATTTGTAGGCGTGATAAGGAGTAGAGTGGTATATTTTGAACCATGTTTCTTTCATTTAAGACCCTGCAATCTAATGTCAGCAATAGTTCTCATTAATTTTTATTTAACAATTTAGTAAAATTTACAAAAACAGTGCAGTAAGTAATAATGTATGTTCTCATGTGATTATATGTCATTTGACTGAAATGTTTTCTTTTTGCTGCTGCATTTTGAACCTATCACACATGAACATGTGATAAGCACCGTGAGACAACTATCTCACTCTCATTTGCGAGGAATGCCAATTTGATATACCATTAAATTGCTTTCAAATTACCTACTCTGAAAGTAAAACAATATGATGTACAACTCATTGACTGCTGTAAATAATTATAATTACATGCAGTACCATAAATTGTACTTATATGAGCAAGTATATCAAAAAGCTGATCATTCAACCTGTAACAAATAGCCTGTTGTTCGCCCAGTTTGACACTTGTCACACCTCAATATACCACCTCTACTCCTTATCACCTAAAAATATGAACTAACACAATTCATTATAAAAACATACATGTTTAATTTATGTTGTTTCATAAAAAATGATGTGTAATCCTTTATTGGCACTTAACACATTTTGTAATTAAATAGAACAATGTTTACTATGAAATTAGATTTTTTACTTTAAAAATAAATTAAATATTAACAAGTGTCGCACTAAAGAATACATCACCCATCATTCTTTACTGATAAATTGCAAGTTTCATTTTTTATGAAAAATCCCTACGCTAATAATTTTATTTAAATGGAGCTTTGTTAGAATTACTGTAATGCTCATGTTGATAGCATGGTCATTAGAAATTCACAGGATCATAATTTAGCTTAGTCATGTACCTCTAGGCAATGTACTACTGTAAATTAAATATTTTACTTCGTTACTTTTACAGCATGGATGAGTTTGAGCCTGGTGATACTTGTGAAGCTCCACTTGGTGATACATGTGAAGCTGCACTAATTTGCCCTGACAGTATGGATATTGCAAGTTTGGTAAGGTGTTTCTTTCTATATTAATTTATTATTGCTCATAATAAATATTGAGTCATTGAAATATTTTTTGAAAAAAACCTTATAGTGACTGTCATGATTGACAGTCATGTTTTATTATTAATACAGATGCCAAATATACAGTTTTAAATATTTTTTGTTTCGCTGATTGTGTTTATTTGGGCATCATGCAAAAACCATAGGATGGATTTAAGTAATATTTTTTATTTTGTTTACTATACTAATGGGACTTATCCAACATTGAAACATTTTAAAAAATCTCTCTGATGGACACAAAATCTAAGTAACTGTTAGGGATATACAGATTTTTTCCAATTGGACTGTGTGTAGCACATTATCAATGGTAAACAATAACAATCCATACCAGAAGTAATTAAACATTTAAATATGTGGGGTCATACATTATATAGGGGCTTATCCCCATCAACATTTTTAACAGACTTTAAAAAGAGGAGGTTATCAATTCCGTATGTATGTATGTAATATTATCGGAACAGCAGAATACTCATACAAGATAATCTGTTAGGGCTTCCAAACAAATATACAAAATGTTATAGGTGTGTGTATGTATGTTTGTTTGTGCAAGCATTTCTTGGAAACTAAATCGAATTGTGACCATTCTTTTTTTTATTGGCTAGCATTTACTTCAAATTAAGGACACAGCAAGTTTCATCATAATCTGTATTGTAGTTTTTAAGAGATGGACTAATATGTGTAACAGTCAGGGTATTAACATGAGCTACTACAAGTGTGATATTATATAGAAACATTTAACATTTTGTAAAGTAATAAAATTGTGTACCCATATGATAACTAACTAAAACATTCCTCTTTTATCATTCATCATAAATACCTTGCGATAGCTACTACTAAGCTTGATATAAAAAGTAAACAGAACGTTGAAATCACATTTTTAGTGGTAAAAAAAGATTAAACTAAAAAGAATGAAGTAAAAAGTTGTATAAAAATTGAAGTGACATCAAGACACGAAATCAACTCAAAAATAGGAAATAATATCCCACATTCATTTCTATACACAAAATTAACTGACAAAACGAAACAGAAGTAGGTACAATACAAATTAGGGGTCAACTTTTTTTTGAAGTAGGTGCCAGTAAAGCCACTGAACACGAAGGTTGATCAAAATATAAACACTAAGGTTACAGTCAATATTTTGCTAAGAATGAAAAACGTGAGCAGGAACCGATTTTTGCAAAATATCAAAAAACTATGAATTTCGTGGAAAACATAACCTTACTTTTTGAAATACTTATTCCGATTCCTCAGGGACACTTCGTGTCACTTAAATTTTTACGTTCTCTTACTCAAAATGACCTAAATTATGATATCTGTGAGTGTGAAAAAAATTGAATGACCCATAAATTTTTCACGATTACCTAATAAGGTTTTAATACTGCGATATAACCTAATTAAAAAGTATGAAATTCATTAATTTAAGGTAATCATTACATCAAAGTTTGACCGAAGTTCTCTATCAAATGTAAAATGTATTTCTTAAATCTACATATTTTGTTCATTTAATACTATAGTTTTAAAAAGTTTTTTTTATGTTACAGGGCCTGGTAAAAGGAAAAATCAATTACAAAATTGCAAAAGCGTCGCAATTGGTGTAAGAGTTAAATCAAATTAATTAATGCGTAGTATTCCATTCAAGTGGTACTTTTTTTAAAAATCTTTATTCATATGATATTGCCTGACACTGAATGTATTGTAAAGAATTAATAAAATGATTTTTATTTTCTCCAGATTGTACATTTTTAATCTGGTTGTACATAGTGATCTATTCATTTCTACAAGGTTAAAAAACTTTTTGTTGCTTTTATATTATTTTTAGAATTTTCTGTATCGTTAAAATGACACTAAATTTTCAACATGTTTTATCATTTATGTTAAAATTATTTTGCTATAAGGAAAACTTAGTGGTTTAAGCTTGTTGGTCATGTGTAAACTATTATGTCATTATGTTCTTTGTATTAACCATCTTACATTATTGGATTCTTTATTGTCGAAAGAAAATAATTATGAAAAAAGTAAATTTTCATTATACTGTATTAATGGTGAAAAATTCAACTTGTTTTAGTGTGTAATGTTAATATGTGTAACATAGTTTTTTTAATGGTAGTTTATGGAATAAATTTAAATTTATGCAACTCCGATTGTGCTACTCTAGCACTGAAGCAAAATGTGTTCTAAGTGCATTACATTCTATACTATGGGACTGCATGTTTCTGTGCAGGTGCTAACAGGAGTACTTTTCGAGAGTCGCAATGCTGTGTAGTCACATATTTTAAATAATCCTAATTAAATTGAAAATTATCATGAGTACAAGATTTCACTGCACGGTTAATGGGATTTTCGAGGGGTGGTTTGTGTAAGTGATGACCAGCAGGGTGGCAGACTGGGGTTAAGTTACCCAAATTAAGGGTTAAGCTCATTGTACATTTGTATATACCAATCTCACTTTTCTTTTTTTTATAAACCTTGAGTGAGTTTTTAACATTATCTTTCCGTAGATTTTCATCATTTCTGTAGAGGTTGTTTTCAAACCTGTGTTAAAATTTGTGTTTAAAACCTGTATTCTAATTTATTAATTCTATTTTTTTTTAAGTTTATTTTTGCATGGTTTCAAGATGTTTGCACTTTAAAATTTGTTTTACTGGATTCATATTTTAAATAAAAAGCACTTTTTATTTAAGTATTATTTATTTTACTGTAGAATGTAATGAGAAATTCAGTGACACTCGCTTATTCTAAACGATTACTTTATTTAAAAATTACAGCTCTTTGATTATGGGAAAAATAGCTAAAACAACTGAAATTTTGACTCGGCATAAAGTGCAATTATTGGTGGCTGTATCCAGAAGTTGAGCTTACCTCTTAATGTGGGTATCTAATACTCATCATATGTCTGATCAGTAGTTGATTTGTTATTATCTGTTTTGTCTAACTTTATAAAATAAGGGAGATAATCAGTTATGTTATTTTAGGTAATACTTTTTTAATAAGTTAGATTAATACATTTAACCTAATTTTTACAAGTTGTTCATAAAAAAATTTCTCTTGCAGATGAATAAAATGAATTTATGAACTGAATAAAATTCTAATTAGGAATAAATTGTCTAAAGCACATCTAAGATAATTGTTGATTTAAATTATTTTGTTTTAATATGTACGATAGTTATGTATTATTATGATATTATGTATTATAATTTTTATGTATTTTTTATTTTTTTTAACTTTTTTTTATGTATTATAATTTTATATTATCTATTATAATTATTATGATATTATGTATGATAATTGTATACCAATTTTTAAATAATGAATCTGCTATTCCTTTTTAATGACTGCCAATAAAGTTAAGGCCATTTTTTCAATTTTCTGTTAGTTTTTTTCATTTACAAGTGGTAAATGAAGTATGAAGCGTACTAAACATGAGTGCTCCCTCTTTTTATAATAATTGTTTGTCTCTCTTGCATCTTTTAGTTTTTGTATTTTTCTTTTACTGAATTCTTTTTTAAAAAAGCGTTAAGTTTTTTTTTTGTAATTTATGTTCTTAATTTTTTATATGAAATGAATTTTTATTCTGCCGAATTTTTCATTTTATTAAATTGCTAGTTCATTTCACTATTGGAGGTTTCATTCATTCCCTTAGTCCGTAATGTACTGTCATACTAGGAGTACAATAATATCCGTCAATATTGTAATTTTTACTAAATAGGCTATAAGATTATCGGTTTTGTACATAACATTATTATAATCATGAATATAATTGCATATTTACAATAATTATTAAGTGACATCGTAACAGCCTCAGACTACAATGAAATAAGATATAACTAAGAAATTAATATTTCTTTCTTATGTATTTGATCTTCTGCTGCTAGGATGATGTCACTTAAAGATAATTGTAATTATTAAATTACAGACATTTTAAAAGGGAGGAGGTTCTCAATTCAACATGTTATTATGATTTATTTTTTTTTTTTTTTTTTTTTTTATTTATTTAACGTCGCATCAACTACAAGGTCATTAGCGACGACGTTGGGGTGTAACTGTGTGTAATGAGGATGAAATGATATTTTGTAACGTATGAAAATATGCCGTGCCTGAGTGGGATTCGAACCCAGGACCGCATGATGAGAGGCGAGCACGTTACCAACTGCGCCAATGCGGCCGGCGATTTATTTTTGTTCAGTAATTATTCCATAAGCATTGTATGGATTTATTTTTTCTCTTAATAGTAGCCTGTTAACCTGCGGTGGTCTTATTAAAATTTTATAAGGCTAGGCAATTAAATTGGTAACATGTACTAAGAAAACCTTTTTGTTTACTTTGTGCAAACATATGATTTTAAGTTGTTTTTAGGTTCCAAGCTAAGTAAAATGAATTAAAACTGTTTGTTTGGCGATAAGAACATTTTCTTTGTATTCCAAGGATGTACATTATGATAAACGTACTAAATTTTTGGATAGAGTAGGAGCGTAAATTTCCATTACAATGCATTTTTACAGACACAAAACTGAATTAAGAACCACCTCCTTTCTTTAATTTTCTTAAAAAAATTGAACCAATTTTATGAAATGCACTGAAAAAAAAAATTCTATCATCCTCAAGATAGGCAAAATGATTGTAAGAAGTCTACGTCGAATTTCTGTGTCAATGGTTTCAATATTAATCCCATGAAGTCACATGACTGTTTAGTTAATAGGTCATTGGTAATTTTCAGCTACAAACAGCCGTCTATTGATATTTGGTGCAGATGTCTACCTTGAAGAGATAACAGTTACTCTATCCTTTTTAGTGGGTTTCATAAAGTCCATTTAATGTTTTGTACCAAAGTTTTTATTGTATTCATAATATAATAATAATAATAATCACAGATATAATTTGTCTTTACTGTTGCTACATTTAATTAATAAGCAGAAGTTAGAATAACATTAATAATTCATTACATAGTTATTAAAAAAATATATTTCATTTCAAATTTGATTACTATCTCTTTAAAACTTTTTGTAATTATTTTCAGTCTACAGAGGTTATTTTTTAAATTCCTCAGTAACTTTTTACTTAAGTTACAAAACCTGCTAAATACTGGAATTTAAAAAGTAACCCCTGTAGACTGAAAATAACGACTACTAAAAGATTGAAAGAGATTGTAATTAAATTCTGAAATGAAGAAAAAAATACTTTTTTAATAATTATGTAATGAATTAATATTGTTTTTACTGCTGTTTATTAATTAAATATAGCAACAGTATAGACAAATTATATCTATGATTATTATTATTCCAGTATTATAAATACAATAAAAACTTGGAGTGCTTGCATTCCTGTATAGTAAAGTAAAGTAATTATGTTTTTATGATAAACATATAAAATTTCTTTTATAATAAATGGTGAGTTTTTTCTAGGGTATATGCAATCTCTTTAAGTGGACAGTATGGTTGATTACTGCTTTACATTTGCTGGTCTGAAGAGAGGGAAATTTTTGTTCATATTTTGGTTGTGGTACCCCTGGATGAATATATGGAATCACCTTTAGAGTACAGCATTTTCTATACCAGGTCTCTATAGAAGGACTGTCCACTTAAAATCAAGTGGACAAATTTGTCCACTTATCAGGGTCATTATATAAACTTGTCCACAAATAGGCCTCTGACATATCTATATATATATATATATATATATATATATATATATATATGTACTACTATCATTTTCGCGTCCATACATTGACAATTTCCTAACAATCTGGAGTCCGAGTGCAATTTGGCGTCCGTATACGGACGCCAAATTGTAATCCTTAATAAAAACTTAATAAAAATTTATTGTGACATGGTTTTCGGACGTAATTTTTTTAAACTAAAGTACATAGTTTGGGGCAACTATATTTATTTTTTGAGAATGTTATTGTTACTCAGAGAGACACAAAAAAATAAATAAATTTTGGTACCGGATGCGAAATGGCGGTGTTTTGAAACTATTTTATACACCGTACCTTGGAGAGTTTCTCACCAGAGTGCTCTCGCTACGCCCCTATGTAAAAATATACGTATATTATGTATATTCTTACAAGGACGGCAGTTTCACATCTGCTATCAATTTCGCGTCCACCGGTTAAGAAAATAGACAAAACAAGTTATAAATAGATATTGTGTTGTGTTAAGAAAAAAAGTTTAAAAGAATAATAAAAACAAATTTTTATTAATCATCGAATTACAATTCTTTCAAAACTCACAATCTAATTTACTAAACATTCAAATAAATATTATTCGGCAAATTATTTGATATAAGTAATACAATTAAATTAAAAATAATTATATATTTTTTGATAGAATTAAAAAACTCTCTTTTCCGATAGACGATTTTTTGGGTTGACAAACTATCCTGGAAGGAAACCGGTGCTGCGCATAGTAGTGTCAGGATTAAATTATTCTTATGGCTGGCAGGATATCTTTCTAAACGCATTGTATACACAACGTATATTATACGCAATTTTGAAGAGTTGTTCTCCGCCGTGCTGTCACCTTCCATACATGAGTCCATCGCACACCGCTTTGGTTTCTTTTTTCAAATTAGGCATAAACCCACTATCAACGAATCCATGAACAAATCCTTTAGTAATTTGTTTACGTCGTTCGTTTAGTAACCAACGGGTTGGTCTAGTCTAGAAGAAAAGTCGTCGCCGCAAGTCAGCTGTTTAGCTGACTTTTCGACAGCTTTTCTGACAGCTGATTTTCGGAGATGGAGGTTCCTAGTTTAAATCCTAGTATATAGTATAATTGGTTCTTTTATACGAATTTGAATACTAGACAGTGGTTACCAATGTACTTTGATGGTTGGGGGTCAATTAACCATACTCTCTCAGGAATGGTCGGCCTGGGTATGTACGAGACTACAGCTCATTTAAACGTCATACATATCATTGGGTCATGGGGTTGCTTATTGTTCTCAATCGAACAAATTGCAACCTACACGCATTAGGGATAAAACAAAACAAAAATTTGTTTAAGAATTTTTAACATGTTATTTCACGCTTTTTTTAACATTACACCACCTGACAATGTCAATAAAATATTTCCTTATTACGCTTACGATGTGTAAAAAGAATGCGCATTTTGCTGTTTGCCCACTCTCACTGCAAAATGGTTCAAGTACACTTCCATAATGCTATTTCGTATCATGTAATATGTCGCCCCAATTACTAGGTTTAGCAGTTTTACAGTAAGTAAATAAAACATTAAAGAGAAAAAACTTTTTCTAAAATATAAAAAATTAAAAATGGACTAGGAGTAGATTATTATTAACCTTGTTTTTTGCTTAAAAACAATGCGATAAAAAATTAAACTAAGAAATTCGGGAAATAGCAAACTTTACTAGACAGACCTGAACAAAGTAGGCATATTTTAATATTTATTCTGGACCGATTTTCTTTCATTATAAAATTCTGGACAGAGATTACAGATTTCAGAAAAAAAATGTTAAGGGTAGAATAAAATACACCCATTCAGTTTTTTCCCTTTTTCTCTTACAACATCTGAACAAACGACATTTTTTTTAAATGCCCGGAAAAAACAAGGGCCATCGATTTAGACAAAAAAGTTTAAATATTAATGAGTGGGTGACCTAAAGTGAAGTTTGTACCATCCAGTTCACCTCGATTTTCTCGCGAGTATGAGCTTAACAATCGTAATATTTATGGAACGTTCCAAAACAGCAAAACGACTCTCGATAGGGATAACGATAAAGTTTAAATTGAATTTCTTAGAGTATCGCCACCATTCCTAAGTTTTTCACGATTTTTTTCGCTAATTTCGGCAGACCAAACAAAACAATTTACAGAACAATCCAGAACAAATGAGAGCTATCATTTAAAGTAAAAACCAAAAAGTATTGAATGCATGGGCTTATACTTGCCACTCCAAATTTTTCTTTGATTTTCTAGCATATTTGAACGGGAAAAACGAAATTTTCGCGAAATGATCCGGTACAAACGAAGGGCTGTCAATCTATGTAAAAAAACTTTAAAATATTGAGTCGAGGGGGATTAGAGTGACATTAGCACCACCCAGTTCTTCTCGATTTCTCGCTTACTTGAAAGGAACTAAAAAAATATTTTGCGAGACCATCCGAAACAAACGAAGGTCTGTCCCTGAAGTCCAAAAAAAATTTAAAAAGTTGAGCGGGAGGAGGCCAGTGTGAAGTTAGCCCCTCCCGGCGTTTTTTCACTTATTTGGACGGAACAAACAAAACATTTTCCGGAATAATCCGGTAGAAACGTAGACCGATCAATTTTACAAGTTAATTTTTGAAATTTTTGTATGGGGGCCAACTTTACAGTCCTGGTTTGAACTTCTACAGGTTTAGCTAAGTAAAACAAGGAGTGGGGTGGTTTACAATTGCCTTCATCGCCGAGTTGAAAAGCTTATCAATATGCCAGGCCGTCTAAAAAGCACCTATTTTCCACCCTGCAAATGACACACCTCACGTTATTCACCACAGGGTCTGGCTGCATAATGAAATTCATTGCGCTCAGAGGAGATATAACTCTGACAAGTATCTTTTACACTTGTACCTCTTCTGTTCTTAAATACTTCAGTCATATGTTTGGCTTACCATGTGATAAAAAAAAACTAAATTTTTTTTAGTCCTGAAACAAGCAAATCGAGTGCAAATAATTTAACACTCCACCTGCCTGTTATGTGCAACCCCTTACAGTACTATTATTTTATTAAAGGCAGTTGCCTCTGACAATCAAAACATGCATTTTATTCGTCACTTGGGCGAGTAAATTTAAATCGATAATTCAAAGGATACCCACATCGAGAAAATGTTTCCAAACGGCGAAAATATTTTTACAAAAGATAATAAATTGATAAGAGAGTAGATTAGTCGATTTTTTTAAAGTAAATTCAGTACACTCGCAAATGTCCAACACGAGTCCTGAAAGTGTAGGTCAACAGAGACTGTAATTTCCCGATACTGAAGAAGCTTACTGAAATTAATCATTAGCAAAAACAAACCCCTGTTATTTATTTTTTGTTTTTGTAAAGCTTTTGACCGTGTCCCGTATGATTTGCCCATAAAAAAATTGAGGTGTATGGTATTAGAGGGACATCAGAGGGTCGAATTGCCATCCAATCATTGCAAAGTTAAAACAAAATACACATAAAATTTTATACAAGTTAAAAGGGGAGTTCAACGAGTTAGAATTTTAAGACACTTGCTATTTTTAATTTTTGTTAACGATCTCGCTGAATTTCTTGGCTCCTTCAATGTTATATTATTTGCTGATGATACGATAATATCTTTCGAAGATGAAAACTATGAACAAGGTTTAAAACTAAAGAAGCTTGAAGTAAGGTTATAGACTGGATGCAATAAATAATCTTGTTCTCAACTCAGATAAAACTGTGGCCAAATGCTTCACTGGTCGTAAGGAAATAAGTAACCAAAGTAAGGATATCTCCATTAATGACAATATATCAAAATCTTTTGTAACAGGTAAGTTACAAAATTTTTAGAATTAATATTAGGTAGCAAACTATCCTGGGACAGTTGTATTAAGGAACGTGTCTGCTATATAATCAATTCCTACTGCTACGCCCTAAAACGCTTAAAAATAAGGTACTTAGCGTACCAATACCTTTGAGTATTTATCATGTTTACAAATTCTGTTGGATTTGTTTTTAATTTAGTCACACTTAAACTTATTCAAATGTATGTTTAAAAAATCAAATAATGTTCAAATTATTCCGTCATATAATTACTTTTTATCTAGTTTTTTGTTAATTATAATGATTAAAATTTTTAATGATTTTTAATGATCAAGTTGACTTATGAATATGGACACTGTTTACTATTAAGAATTCGTTTCTAATCAGTTGGTCCTAGCATATTGTTTGGCTGTCTTGGTCAAGGTTTCACATAGTTTTTCTTGGCCTCTCCAAGTGAATGCCTTGTCTGTCTCCTTTTTGTCTTCTGTGCAATAGTATAACCTTCCAGTTCCTTATCCCAAGCATTTTGACTTGTCAAAAATAATGTACATTATTTTACGTAACAATAAGGTTTATTTATTTCATTATTTGTAATATTGATTCCTAGATTGGGTGGTTGGTTGACGATGTAAATAAAGTACTAGAAACCAAAAGAATATCAACAAAAAGTGGCCACCATGGCTTTTACAACACTAAATAATTTAAAAGAAAACGCAGAGAAAAATATCAGGGTTTGGAAGACTGACTGAAAGTTGTTTAGCCGAAAAATAATCTTGGAAATGGCCTGTTAAAGGATAACCTTCAACGTGTACAAAACAGCTGGATACGAGAATTATTAGTGTAATGTATACTTTGTTGAAGATCAAAGATTACCATTACTTGAGGAACAAGAATAAAAATACAAACTATGACTAAGCCGGACTGCATTTCAAATGTTGTAGAAATTTTACTGGCCAAAGTACTTTTGTATAATTTATAAAATCATTTTGATTCAGTCACTAAAACATGCAAATATAAACCTAGAGAGAAGCGAGGCTTGGGAAGACCTAAAAAGAGATCAATACTGGAACAGGCCATTGAGCCTAATCCTTAACAGATGATGATGAAATCATTTGAACACCGAAAAGACAATGGGTGAATGGTACTCCATTTGAATATTGAACAAATTATGTCGCTTTACAATTACATAATTTTGTCAACTAAGTAAATATTTTAATTGCATTGTCTACTAATTGATCATAATATTATAGTAATTACAGTCGAACCTCCCGGATTCGAATCTGATGGAACCGGCTGATTTCGATTTACAGAGGTAAAATATTGAAACAAAAAATGTACTTAAAAATTGCGTTTTAATAAAATTCATGTAATTCCATAAAATATTAAATTACAAAAGTCAAAATTATTAATAGACCACCAATTTGATTGAGGAAAGTTTTTTACAAATATTATTTTACTTGTGTTGTTTAGATCATCAGCCGAAAGGCTGGTTTGAACCTGTAGAGGTTTTACTAAGTAAAACGAGAAGTGAGGTGGCCTTCCTCACTGAACGGAAAAGTACGCGTATCAGCATGCAGGGCCCTTTGCAAAGCACATATTTTCCCCTCTGTAAATGATACCTTTACTTCATTCACCACAGGGTTTACTTAATACTGTGGTTAAGAATTAAGGGCATGTTTTGGTATTACAAGCTCCATTAGTACTCAAAAGCAAAAGAATATTCTACTTATAAGAACGATATGACAAATTATTGAAAAAACGACATAAAAAACAGAGTAAAATAAAATCGGGATACGCGTAAACAGTACAACTATACCTACAAACAAAAAGTTAGGTCAGCCTACAGAAAATGAAAAATAAATTGGGTACCGAAAATTTTAGAAATTTTAACGAGTAAAATATTGCTTAATCTGAATGAATACAGCTACGGTATTTTTTACCCTGTTAGTACGAAAATCATACACCAAAGAAGGAAAGACTGCATTACTAATTTAGCCTAACTATTTTTTTTTTTTGCTTTCGTCTGGTTTCCTCTGACTTAAAAATTAACTGAATTTTCAATATTTCCTGATGCGTATTGAAGCTTTGAACTACGCTTGTTATGCCCTTATTTGGTCGTAAGGTTTTGTGACAATAATGTTTTGTAAGTGTAATTGTTTGTGTTTCTGCCTGGTTTCTTCTAACTCAAAAGTTAACTGCATTTTCAGTTTTTTCTAAAGCTTTTTGGAGTTTTGTACTACGCTTACTGTGTCCTTATTGTCGTGATTTAACGCATGCTTCATTAAAAATCGTGTACAATGTGTAAATTGGAAATTTTGTAATTATTTTATTAATAATGTATAAAAAAATGTATTGTTACAATATATATGACCACGAAACTCTCGAAAATTTTCGAATAGGGAGGTAATTTAATTCATATTAAGGACGATTTTTGAAGGGGATAGCATACAATTATGTTCGATTTAGGGAGGATTTCGAATGAGGAGGTTTGACTGTATTTGTAACAATTAGGATATTTTAAATAATTAACTCTAACAAATAAAAAATATACTTTCTTTAATTATTCTGGTTTTACATTGATTTAAAATAAGTACCTATTTAAAATACATGTCAAAATAATAAACAACAAATAAATTATTTTGATGACTGGATTGGATTCCGTCCGAGAACGAATTGTTTTCATACGATGGTCTTGTGTGGAGAAGTACTAGGGTGAGATGTGAATATCTAACTACAATCATTACAACACGTAGAAGTGGCAAATGCTACAGTACACGTGCCGGTACGACATGGCAACATCGTTTACACTGTTGCAGGCTATAAGTCATAATAGCGGGAACGATGCCGGACGCGAAATTGTCGGTAATTTGTACGAACGCGAAATTGTCGGTAATTCGAAAGGAGTCTGAATTGATAGCACAGTGAATAAAATTGAAAAATGCTCAATTTTCAATATCAGGACAAACCAATACCAAAACTCAGGGTGTAAGTGTAACAAATACCCTATATACTCTCATCAAAGTTGAATATACTCTTCAAATAAGCGATGTGCGAAATGCACGCTTTTTGAAAAGACGCGGAATTGTTAGCGGGATGTATATATATATATACATTCTTCGACGCTCGATTTCTACATCTTAGCCGTGACTTTTTACCTCGAAAACTGCATCATTGAGATGCAGTTTGTTTTATGCATCAGATGTAAAAAGAGATGTTCAGTTGTTATAAAAATTATACAAATTGTTATACAGCTTTATACACATTTTACGCTATTATCGTTTTTTGACTCATTCACGCGATGTTGCCGGTTTTACACATCTTAAGTCGAGTCGCTGTCATCAGTTCTGTTCAGTTATGATCTGTTCGATCTGCACGTGGCTGCACTTCCACAGTACTGCGCGGTTAAATTTCCTGTCTCATCATGTTGAAACGAAGCGATATGTATTTCAAAGCCATGGGATTACAAGCCCCAGAGTTGAATACAAACAGCTATATAAAAGGTAAGTTTTAATTTATTATTTTTATATTATAACATTAATTAGACCTATCATTATTATTTTAAAATGTCGCATTGCTTGCCTTATTTTTGGATAAGTAAAATTTATATAGCCAAAACTTAACTGAATAGCATACAATCTATGAATATCACATTAATATTAAGCATTAACTGTCGATTCACGGAACTGCAATGGAATTACTAGTAGGGCTACGATAGACGACTAAATGCTTGATGGTTGCCGAAGATAATTCCCAAAGAAATCCGTGGCCCGTTCGTGAAGTAGGCCTATTATCTTTCAGCGCCTTCTACTTTTTTTGTGTAAATTTTGTCAAAAATATGAAACCAAATTATTATAGACCAACTATTACTGGTTCCTAAAAAAATTAGAAGCAGCTTCCATTTTCTCCAGCAATAAATTACCGTCACTTAATGTTATTTTTTGTGTAAATAAAAGGTTACAAAGGGTTGTAGGTTCCTATTGTTAGACTGAAATATTATCATCTTATTTAGGCCTACCTAATTTATAGTCTAAGCTTGTGGCGAAATACAAAAAAATCTTAAATAAAATGAATAAGGATTGGTTAGGCCTCTAGGTTTATTTAGAGCTTAAAACAAAAAGTTTTGTTTGATGTATTAAGTTGTAGCCAAAATATACTACTAAAATATAATAGAACTGATGTACAGTAAAAAAAATAATTATTTAGGTCTTGCAAGTAAGGCGGCCTGCAATGACGGCAACGCGCGTGTGACGTCAAAGGCAGATATAATATAGGACCAATCAGAGTGTAGTATTTTTAACCAATGAAAAATCTCCAAACCTAACCAATCAGATGTCTTCTTAGGCGTCACTTTGATTGGTCAATATTGTCCAATCAGAAGGCTCATTATAGTTCACTACGTCATCCGATATCGACCAATGAAAACGTCTTAATCAGTATTACGTCATTTGTCAGTATCGAGCTTCCTGATTGGTCCGGTACTGTTCCTGCGCGTGACGTCGACTTACATTTTTACATAAATCCACCCATTGTCACCGCCCAGTTAACGATACGGCCGAATATTAAACAATAACGTCTACTGAAATGCTATACTTTCCAGAATTAAAACGCCTACCAAAAACATTTTTAAACTTGTTAAGGTCTTCCGAGTACGGAATGATTATGGTTAATTGTATGAAACAGCAGTATATTTATACTGCTTTTCACAGTATGAAAAATTAAAATTCTTAAAAAGGAAGCACAAGAATAGATTGCGTTTACACATACAAGCTTGCTTAAATTTAAGACATTATTTTCTCGGCTACCATGCAAACACTACTATACGAACGTAACACATTGTGATTTTTTCATTGTATATTAAAGTTTATTCAAATAAGGACGTCTCTAAAGTTTTTTTTTGTCAAGTAATCGTCAGTAGAATCGCCGGCATTACCAAACTGAAATTTACAATATACTTGAACAATACCTAGTAAGAGCAAAATATAAATTGTGCCCTTTTAACGACAATGAGTCACACTAAAAACGGTTAACGATGTGAAAAATTTCTAGGCAATATTTTTGACATTTCTCCGCGCTTATTCGCAGTTCTTTTCATTATTTTATTTTATGATGCGAAAATTAGTATTGCCTATATGAAACATTAAACTGTTAAATATTTTTAAATTTCAACTGCTACTTCCACGGCTAAAATAATACTTCTGTTTTCTTCAAGAATGAAGCAATTTTCGACTAAACCATTATAACAACATAAGAAGTACTGGTGAAATAAACACTTTTAGACCTTCTTCATATGACAGTAGATTTTTATACCGTTAGACCTTGCAGTGTGAATATATTAAAGACGCATTTGCAAGGTGCGAAGTGAAAATTTTTTAGAAGGCCTGCTTTGCTCATCAAATGACTTTTCTACTGAAACATACGGTTACAAACCAAAAAATGTAACCCAATTAACTTTTCAGTTTATTTCAGATAACTTGTAAATGTTTGAACTAACTTCTACCCTAATGATCTAAAAACTCAAATTAATTGTGCCGAGTATTTAACATCTCATTATTTACCTAATTTTAAGTAATTTAAAAAATCAGATTTGTAAGAAAGGATGTTATCAAAGTCGTTATGAAAGAACGTACAAATTTAATCTTACTAATCGTACAAAAAATATAATCTGATAAGAGTTTATTAAATTTAATGTTCAAACCAACATCTTCCTTAAATAACATAGGCGTAGTACATCAATACGTACGGTTTTATTTCTAAGAATCATTATAATTTTTTTGCTTGAATTTTGACTATAGCAAAAATAAACAGAGAGCAATGCACAACGATTTTTCTAACGTTTTTTAAGGAGGAATGAATTGCTGATTGGAGTTTTACACTATTGGTGCAGAACGTGTATATTTTTATTATACGTTTTGAGTTAACTATCAGTTCCTAAATCAACAAAGAAATAATCATTAGAGAGTTCTTTCGCACTATTTGTGTCTTTAACATATCCGAAAATATTGTAACAGATTCGACCAGACGGATCACGAATGTTCCAGAAATCCATTCATGAAATAGTATAGAGTGTGAAATAATAGTTACAACAAGAGAGAGTAATAAAGAAATAATAATATATCAATTGTGAATGACAATTTTACAATGACGACCATAAAGGTGTGTCTATTCACAATAGTTGTAAAAACTATCGTGTAGTACGCCTATTATAAAATTTCAGGTATACTATTGTGTACAGCTATTTTTATGAAGTTGTTTATGAGGTTGTTTACGTTTTCTATTTACAGTAGTTGACTTGTTAACAAAAGGATTTTTCTAGCATTCATTAATACAGAGTTATTATTTTTTTACTTGAGTAGATTTCACTGCTTTATTCTGGAACAATCTTTATGAATGAGTAGGTATAAAAAGAGACCCCCGAGTGCGGTCAGTCAGTAATCGTTTGATCTTTGACGAATGTCCAACGGACGTAGGTAGGCGCGTACCGAACATTGTGTCAGTCGACGATTCTAACACTGTCTGTGAGTCTATTGTGTAAAGCCTTTTGTGAGTGTATTATAAAGTTAATGGGTAAAGTTAATGTGAATTCAATTTCTATGTTTTGTATGTCTGTTTAAGCTATAAAAGTGATTGTAAGTTATTTATTGTTTATTATCAAGTTTAAGTGAATTATTAAATCATTTATTGTGTTATTTAATTATAATTAGTTTAATCATTTATTTTGTAATCTTTTAGTCTAATAAATATTTGTAATTTGTAAACTTTAGCGTATGAATTATTTAATAACCTAGATCCCGAAACGGACCTTAGCAATAAGTGTCAAAATATACTACTAAAATATAATAGAACTGATGTACAGTAAAAAAAATAATTATTTAGGTCTTGCAAGTAAGGCGGCCTACAATGACGGCAACGCGCGTGTGACGTCAAAGGCAGATATAATATAGGACCAATCAGAGTGTAGTATTTTTAACCAATGAAAAATCTCCAAACCTAACCAATCAGATGTCTTCTTAGGCGTCACTTTGATTGGTCAATATTGTCCAATCAGAAGGCTCATTATAGTTCACTACGTCATCCGATATCGACCAATGAAAACGTCTTAATCAGTATTACGTCATTTGTCAGTATCGAGCTTCCTGATTGGTCCGGTACTGTTCCTGCGCGTGACGTCGACTTACATTTTTACATAAATCCACCCATTGTCACCGCCCAGTTAACGATACGGCCGAATATTAAACAATAACGTCTACTGAAATGCTATACTTTCCAGAATTAAAACGCCTACCAAAAACATTTTTAAACTTGTTAAGGTCTTCCGAGTACGGAATGATTATGGTTAATTGTATGAAACAGCAGTATATTTATACTGCTTTTCACAGTATGAAAAATTAAAATTCTTAAAAAGGAAGCACAAGAATAGATTGCGTTTACACATACAAGCTTGCTTAAATTTAAGACATTATTTTCTCGGCTACCATGCAAACACTACTATACGAACGTAACACATTGTGATTTTTTCATTGTATATTAAAGTTTATTCAAATAAGGACGTCTCTAAAGTTTTTTTTTGTCAAGTAATCGTCAGTAGAATCGCCGGCATTACCAAACTGAAATTTACAATATAAGATATATGAGCTTTCTTATTGGCCGAAAATACGAGCCTCTGATTGGGCAATTATTACCTGAGCCGTTGACGTCACATGCGCATCACAATCAAATTGGCCCGACTTACTCACGCAACCCTAATAGAACGTTTGTTGAATACCAGTTATATTTTGATACGTATATTTTTGTTTCTCTTAAACACAATAAAAGCGTAGGTCAAAAATGATTTGTCAAGTAACGTCTTCTCAAGTCTATTTTTCGTTGATTTAGGATCTGTTAGTTAACGGGAAATTTATAAGCAGTATTTATATCTTCTACACAGGCAGTGTAAAACTATAACCTTTAACACCTGATTCGTACAGATGAGATAAATAAAAAATAATTCGGCGACTGTATTCGCTTAATTGTCGTAGCGAAAGTATAAGGAGAAAAATTACGATCCCGATAGCTGTGATTTTATAGAATTTTAGGCCTGTAATCAGTGTTTATGTAGGCAGCTTGTTCGAATATTACAATTTTATAAGCACTATCAGATGCGACTTTTTAACGTTCCGAAACCGAATAATTCATGAGTTCTCTTAAGCAAGGTAGATTAATAACATTACTTATTTTCAATCCAATTTGTCAGTAAACTAAAATGCAGGCTGTTGAAATTGTTGTGCAATGAAAGTTGTTTTTTAGGTAAGCAGCGGACAAGGTGGTTTGAACCTCTAAAATCTTTTCTGAGTGAGATGAGTTGAGTTGGTTTACATGGTCTTCTTACAGCGTTTATAATTATACTTATCAGGATGCGAGTCCTTCGGACTCGCATCATGTACTTTCGACTCTCCGAATGACACCGGTATTTCATTATCAACAGGGTTTGATTGTAAAATGAAATTCATGAATCTCAGATGAGATAACTTCGACTACTGTCATATATACCTCTACCTCTTCTGTTCTTACGTGGTTTAGTCATATAATTGGCTGACTCTGTGATAACAATGAATACATATTTACGGTCAGGAACTAGCAAATTACGTGCAAAAAATGTTTAACACTCTACCTTTTCATTAAAGCCACAATAAATTTCATCCATCTTAAAATACAGGAACTAATGAAATAAGAGTAAAGCCAGAAAACCTTTTTCGAAATTTTTTTTTTTTGTCATCAGTCTCTCGACTGGTTTGATGCAGTTCTCCAACCTGTTCTATCTTGCGCAAGTCGTTTCATATCTACATACCTGTAACACCCTACATCTTTTGTAATTTGCTTTATATATTATAATCTTTGCCTCCCTCTACAATGTACTCCCTCAATGTTACCCTCCATTATTGATAGCCCAATACCTGGATGTCTTAGGATATGCCCCACTAGCCTATCCCTTCTTTTGGTAAGATGCTTCCATATACTTCTTTTTTCATCCACTCGCCTAAGAACCTCTAAATTACTTATTTTGTCCACCCACCTAATCTTTAACATTTTCCTATAACACCACATTTCAAAAGCTTCTATCCTCTTCCGTTCTACAGCCCCTATCACCCACGTTTCACTTCCGTATAATGCTACACTCCAAACATAATGTTTTAAGAAATTTTTCCTAATCTGTAAATCAATGTTTGTAGTCAGTAAGCTGTTTTTCATTTCAAAGGCTTTTCTAGCTTGAGCAGTTCTACTCTTGATATCACTCGTGCTTCTACCATCCTTTGTTATTTTACTCCCTAGATAGCAGAATTCCCCAACTTCCTGTATGTTTTCGTTGCCTACTTTTAAATTTCCCATCTCTTCTAAACCACTCTTGCTGCTGCACAACACTTTCGTTTTGTTCTTATTAATTTTCATGAAGTAATCCTTCCTCAAGATCTCATCCATTCCATTTAAGGCATCCTCTAGTTCATTCTTTGCCTCGGCTAATACTACTATATCATCGGCGAATCTCAACATTTTTATTGTTTCTCCTTGAATTTTTATTCCTACGTCAAATTTCTCCTTCACTTCATTTATAGTCTCTTCTATATACAAGTTAAAAAGTAGTGGTGACAAAGAACAACCTTGTCGTACACCTTTTCTTACAGCAGCCTCTTTTTCGTACCCCTCGATTCTCAAAACAGCCGTTTGATTCTTATACAGACTGTAGATAACTTTCCTTTCTTTGTATTTAATTCCTAGCCTTTTCAATGTTTTAAACATTTTACTCCAGTCCAGATTGTCAAATGCTTTCTTTTCTGAGTGAGATGAGTTGAGTTGGTTTACATGGTCTTCTCACAGCATTTATAATTATACTTATAAGAATGCCGGTCCTTCGTAAAATCATGTTCTTTCGACTCTCCGAATGACACCTGTATTTCATTATCAAAACGGTTTGATTGTAAAATGAAATTCATGAATCTCAGATAATATTACCCTGACTAGTGTCATTTATACCTCTACCTCTTCTGTTCTTACGTGCTTTAGTCATATAATTGGCTGACCCTGTGATAAAAATGAATACATTTATTTCCTGCAGAAACTAGCAAATTACGTTCCAAAAATTTTTAACACTCTACCTTTTCATTATGGCCACAAAAAATTTCATCCACCTTAAAATACAGGAACTAATGAAATCAGAGTAAAGCCAGAAAACATTTCTCGAAATCACATTGGCCATTATATTATCATTTAGTCAAACCGTTGATTATTATTTTTCGACTAATGCTCGTTGGTAGAGCAAAATAGTTTTCTCGTTATAAAACGGATTAATGAGGTATATTTTCTTACCCGGTAGGATATTGACTTTGTTTCGTCTCAAAAAATTTTGAATTAGATTTTTCAACTGCCTTCTACGTATCGTAATATTTATTTACAGTTGTATAAAGTCATTCCCTTAAAAATATGATACATTACTGGCCAAAAATTAGGTTACAAAAATCGAACAACTAGGAAAAATAGATAACCTTCTTTTGTTTTTTTTCTTTGTGTCGGTATCGAATGAACACTCGTGATTTTTTAAAAAACCGTGTTAACATTTAGCAGCAACAGAAACCAATTTTTAATTTCCTTAAGAACTCGAAAGATCTCTACAATGGGGTACTTCATATTTCGTAAGTGATATTTACCAAGAAACTATAAATCTCATTAAAAGGTACCTTCATATGTTCTGCCCTACCGTTAACTAGAAGTTGTCATTGGGTGTGGACTTCATATTACAATCACACTCGACGTGACGCCTAGAATCAGTACGGACCAATCAGAAAGCAGCATATCCAAACGAATGACGTAACGCTCAAGACACTTTGTCATTGGTTGACATCGGTGTGACGTTGTACAGTAATATAAACTCTCTGATTGGACAATATTAACCAATCAAAATGACGCAAAAGAAGACTTGTGATTGGTTAAAACTGGGCTTTCATATTGGCCGAAAATACGAGCCTCTGATTGGGCAATTATTACCTGAGCCGTTGACGTCACATGCGCATCACAATCAAATTGGCCCGACTTACTCACGCAACCCTAATAGATCGTTTGTTGAATACCAGTTATATTTTGATACGTATATTTTTGTTTCTGTTAAACACAATAATAGCGTAGGTCAAAAATGATTTGTCAAGTAACGTCTTGTCAAGTCTATTTTTCGTTGATTTAGGATCTGTTAGTTAACGGGAAATTTATAAGCAGTATTTATATCTTCTACACAGGCAGTGTAAAACTATAATCTTTAACACCTGATTCGTACAGATGAGATAAATAAAAAATAATTCGGCGACAGCATTCGCTTAATTGTCGTAGCGAAAGTATAAGCAGAAAAATTACGATCCCGGTAGCTGTGATTTTATAGAGTTTTAGGCCTGTAATCAGTGTTTATGTAGGCATTATGTAGGCTTGTTCGAATATTACAATTTTATAAGCATTATCAGATGCGACTTTTTAACGTTCTGAAACCGAACAATTCATGCGTTCTCTTAAGCAAGGTAGGCTAATAAAATTACTTATTTTCAATCCAATTTGTCAGTAAACTAAAATGCTGGCTGTTGAAATTGTTGTGCAATGAAAGTTGTATTTTAGGTAAGCAGCGGACAAGGTGGTTTGAACCTCTAAAATCTTTTCTGAGTGAGATATGTTGAGTTAGTTTACATGGTCTTCTCACAGCATTTATAATTATACTTATCAGAAAGCCAGTCCTTCGGAAAATCATGTACTTTCGACTCTCGGAATGACACCTGTATTTCATTATCAACAGGGTTTGATTGTAAAATGAAATTCATGAATCTCAGATGAGATAACTCTGACTAGTGTCATTTATACCTCCACCTCTTCTGTTTTTATGTGCTTTAGTCATATAATTGGCTGACCCTGTGATAAAAATTAATTCGTCTCAAGATATTTTGAATTAGATTTTTCAGTTGCCTTCTACGTATCGTAATATATGTATATATATATATATATATATATATATATATATATACATATATATTATTTTATTAAACATTATTTTCCTTTGTTTGCACCACTACATATATGATTATGAACAGCCAAAACAAAATAAAATAAAATATAAAACTCACCTCAGAGTATTATATCATATACTGATTTTCTGAGCATTATGCTGCTTATTTAAAAATGGAATGTAAAAGTTCTAATGTGGCAGAACATCTGCTGACGAAAGGGCATAAAATAAGCAGTCATGAAAATAATTTGGAAATTTTAGAAATATGATTTGATAGTAACAAATTATGGCAGTTGGAGAAATATTATATTTATAAATTTAAAAATAAAAAGATAAATTTAATGAACAGCCAGACAGAATTTGATAATGATAAATTATTTCAAATTGTACTTAATCGAGATAAGGAATAAAACTAGGTACAAAATGATTATACTGTCATTCGGCCGAATAAACCGCGCGCGGAATGGTGCTTTAGGATAGCTATTGTTTTGAACAATTGACGTGGTCTACGACCACTATTGTGTTTGTGTTTTATGTTTTATTGTGTTTATGTTTTTTAAAGTCCTGAAGATGTCTCCGAGGGAGACGAAAGATCTTAATATGATATAATACTCTGAGGTGAGTTTTATATTTTATTTTATTTTGTTTTGGCTGTTCATAATCATATATGTAGTGGTGCAAACAAAGGAAAATAATGTTTAATAAAATAATATATATATATATATATATATATATATATATATATATATATATATATATATATATATATATATATATATATATATATATACATTCTTCGACGCTCGATTTCTACATCTTAGCCGTGACTTTTTACCTCGAAAACTGCATCATTGAGATGCAGTTTGTTTTATGCATCAGATGTAAAAAGAGATGTTCAGTTGTTATAAAAATTATACAAATTGTTATACAGCTTTATACACATTTTACGCTATTATCGTTTTTTGACTCATTCACGCGATGTTGCCGGTTTTACACATCTTAAGTCGAGTCGCTGTCATCAGTTCTGTTCAGTTATGATCTGTTCGATCTGCACGTGGCTGCACTTCCACAGTACTGCGCGGTTAAATTTCCTGTCTCATCATGTTGAAACGAAGCGATATGTATTTCAAAGCCATGGGATTACAAGCCCCAGAGTTGAATACAAACAGCTATATAAAAGGTAAGTTTTAATTTATTATTTTTATATTATAACATTAATTAGACCTATCATTATTATTTTAAAATGTCGCATTGCTTGCCTTATTTTTGGATAAGTAAAATTTATATAGCCAAAACTTAACTGAATAGCATACAATCTATGAATATCACATTAATATTAAGCATTAACTGTCGATTCACGGAACTGCAATGGAATTACTAGTAGGGCTACGATAGGCGACTAAATGCTTGATGGTTGCCGAAGATAATTCCCACAGAAATCCGTGGCCCGTTCGTGAAGTAGGCCTATTATCTTTCAGCGCCTTCTACTTTTTTTGTGTAAATTTTGTCAAAAATATGAAACCAAATTATTATAGACCAACTATTACTGGTTCCTAAAAAAAATAGAAGCAGCTTCCATTTTCTCCAGCAATAAATTACCGTCACTTGATGTTATTTTTTGTGTAAATAATAGGTTACAAAGGGTTGTAGGTTCCTATTGTTAGACTGAAATATTATCATCTTATTTAGGCCTACCTAATTTATAGTCTAAGCTTGTGGCGAAATACAAAAAAATCTTAAATAAAATGAATAAGGATTGGTTAGGCCACTAGGTTTATTTAGAGCTTAAAACAAAAAGTTTTGTTTCATGTATTAAGTTGTAGCCAAAATATACTACTAAAATATAATAGAACTGATGTACAGTAAAAAAAATAATTATTTAGGTCTTGCAAGTAAGGCGGCCTACAATGACGGCAACGCGCGTGTGACGTCAAAGGCAGATATAATATAGGACCAATCAGAGTGTAGTATTTTTAACCAATGAAAAATCTCCAAACCTAACCAATCAGATGTCTTCTTAGGCGTCACTTTGATTGGTCAATATTGTCCAATCAGAAGGCTCATTATAGTTCACTACGTCATCCGATATCGACCAATGAAAACGTCTTAATCAGTATTACGTCATTTGTCAGTATCGAGCTTCCTGATTGGTCCGGTACTGTTCCTGCGCGTGACGTCGACTTACATTTTTACATAAATCCACCCATTGTCACCGCCCAGTTAACGATACGGCCGAATATTAAACAATAACGTCTACTGAAATGCTATACTTTCCAGAATTAAAACGCCTACCAAAAACATTTTTAAACTTGTTAAGGTCTTCCGAGTACGGAATGATTATGGTTAATTGTATGAAACAGCAGTATATTTATACTGCTTTTCACAGTATGAAAAATTAAAATTCTTAAAAAGGAAGCACACGAATAGATTGCGTTTACACATACAAGCTTGCTTAAATTTAAGACATTATTTTTTCGGCTACCATGCAAACACTACTATACGAACGTAACACATTGTGATTTTTTCATTGTATATTAAAGTTTATTCAAATAAGGACGTCTCTAAAGTTTTTTTTGTCAAGTAATCGTCAGTAGAATCACCGGCATTACCAAACTGAAATTTACAATATACTTGAACAATACCTAGTAAGAGCAAAATATAAATTGTGCCCTTTTAACGACAATCAGTCACACTAAAAACGGTTAACGATGTGAAAAATTTCTAGGCAATATTTTTGACATTTCTCCGCGCTTATTCGCAGTTCTTTTCATTATTTTATTTTATGATGCGAAAATTAGTATTGCCTATATGAAACATTAAACTGTTAAATATTTTTAAATTTCAACTGCTACTTCCACGGCTAAAATAATACTTCTGTTTTCTTCAAGAATGAAGCAATTTTCGACTAAACCATTATAACAACATAAGAAGTACTGGGGAAATAAACACTTTTAGACTTTCTTCATATGACAGTAGATTTTTATACCGTTAGACCTTGCAGTGTGAATATATTAAAGACGCATTTGCAAGGTGCGAAGTGAAAATTTTTTAGAAGGCCTGCTTTGCTCATCAAATGACTTTTCTACTGAAACATACGGTTACAAACCAAAAAATGTAACCCAATTAACTTTTCAGTTTATTTCAGATAACTTGTAAATGTTTGAACTAACTTCTACCCTAATGATCTAAAAACTCAAATTAATTGTGCCGAGTATTTAACATCTCATTATTTACCTAATTTTAAGTAATTTAAAAAATCAGATTTGTAAGAAAGGATGTTATCAAAGTCGTTATGAAAGAACGTACAAATTTAATCTTACTTATCGTACAAAAAATATAATCTGATAAGAGTTAATTAAATTTAATGTTCAAACCAACATCTTCCTTAAATAACATAAGCGTAGTACATCAATACGTACGGTTTTATTTCTAAGAATCATTATAATTTTTTTGCTTGAATTTTGACTATAGCAAAAATAAACAGAGAGCAATGCACAACGATTTTTCTAACGTTTTTTAAGGAGGAATGAATTGCTGATTGGAGTTTTACACTATTGGCGCATAATGTGTATATTTTTATTATACGTTTTAAATTAACTATCAGTTCCTAAATCAACAAAGAAAAAATCATTAGAGAGCGTTACTTAACGAATTTTTATTTCTTTCGCACTATTTGTGTCATTAACATATCCGAAAATATGCTACTAAAATATAATAGAACTGATGTACAGTAGAAAAAAATAATTATTTAGGTCTTGCAAGTAAGGCGGCCTACAATGACGGCAACGCGCGTGTGACGTCAAAGGCAGATATAATATAGGACCAATCAGAGTGTAGTATTTTTAACCAATGAAAAATCTCCAAACCTAACCAATCAGATGTCTTCTTAGGCGTCACTTTGATTGGTTAATATTGTCCAATCAGAAGGCTCATTATAGTTCACTACGTCATCCGATATCGACCAATGAAAACGTCTCAATCAGTATTACGTCATTTGTCAGTATCGAGCTTCCTGATTGGTCCGGTACTGTTCCTGCGCGTGTCGTCGACTTACATTTTTACATAAATCCGCCCAATGTCACCGCCCAGTTAACAATACGGCCGAATATTAAACAATAAGGTCTACTAAAATGCTATACTTTCCAGAATTAAAACGCCTACCAAAACATTTTTAAACTTGTTAAGGTCTTCCGAGTACGGAATGATTATGGTTAATTGTATGAAACAGCAGTATATTTATACTGCTTTTCACAGTATGAAAAATTAAAATTCAGAAAAAGGAAGCACAAGAATAGATTGCATTTACACATACAAGCTTGCTTAAATTTAAGACATTATTTTCTCGGCTACCATGCAAACACTACTATACGAACGTTAAGGTCTTCCGAGTACGGAATGATTATGGTTAATTGTATGAAACAGCAGTATATTTATACTGCTTTTCACAGTACGAAAAAATAAAATTCACAAAAAAGAAGCACAAGAATAGATTGCGTTTACACACACAAGCATGCTTAAATTTAAGACATTATTTTCTCGGCTACCATGCAAACACTACTATACGAACGTAACACATTGTGATTTTTTCATTGTATATTAAAGTTTATTCAAATAAGGACGTCTCTAAAGTTTTTTTTGTCAAGTAATCGTCAGTAGAATTGCCGGCATTACCAAACTGAAATTTACAATATACTTGAACAATACCTAGTAAGAGCAAAATACAAATTGTGCCCTTTTAACGACAATCAGTCACACTAAAAACGGTTAACGATATGAAAAATTTCTAGGCAATATTTTTGACATTTCTCCGCGCTTATTCGCAGTTCTTTTCATTATTTTATTTTATGATGCGGAAATTAGTATTGCCTATATGAAACATTAAACTGTTAAATATTTTTTAAATTTCAACTGCTACTTCCACGGCTAAAATAATACTTCTGTTTTCTTCAAGAATGAAGGAATTTTCGACTAAAACATTATAACAACATAAGAAGTACTGGTAAAATAAACACTTTTAGACCTTCTTCATATGACAGTAGATTTTTATACCGTTAGACCTTGCAGTGTGAATATATTAAAGACGCATTTGCAAGGTGCGAAGTGAAAATTTTTTAGAAGGCCTGCTTTGCTCATCAAATGACTTTTCTACTGAAACATACGGTTACAAACCAAAAAATGTAACCCAATTAACTTTTCAGTTTATTTCAGATAACTTGTAAATGTTTGAACTAACTTCTACCCTAATGATCTAAAAACTCAAATTAATTGTGCCGAGTATTTAACATCTCATTATTTACCTAATTTTAAGTAATTTAAAAAATCAGATTTGTAAGAAAGGATGTTATCAAAGTCGTTATGAAAGAACGTACAAATTTAATCTTACTAATCGTACAAAAAATATAATCTGATAAGAGTTTATTAAATTTAATGTTCAAACCAACATCTTCCTTAAATAACATAGGCGTAGTACATCAATACGTACGGTTTTATTTCTAAGAATCATTATAATTTTTTTGCTTGAATTTTGACTATAGCAAAAATAAACAGAGAGCAATGCACAACGATTTTTCTAACGTTTTTTAAGGAGGAATGAATTGCTGATTGGAGTTTTACACTATTGGTGCAGAACGTGTATATTTTTATTATACGTTTTGAGTTAACTATCAGTTCCTAAATCAACAAAGAAATAATCATTAGAGAGTTCTTTCGCACTATTTGTGTCTTTAACATATCCGAAAATATTGTAACAGAATCGACCAGACGGATCACGAATGTTCCAGAAATCCATTCATGAAATAGTATAGAGTGTGAAATAATAGTTACAACAAGAGAGAGTAATAAAGAAATAATAATATATCAATTGTGAATGACAATTTTACAATGACGACCATAAAGGTGTGTCTATTCACAATAGTTGTAAAAACTATCGTGTAGTACGCCTATTATAAAATTTCAGGTATACTATTGTGTACAGCTATTTTTATGAAGTTGTTTATGAGGTTGTTTACGTTTTCTATTTACAGTAGTTGACTTGTTAACAAAAGGATTTTTCTAGCATTCATTAATACAGAGTTATTATTTTTTTACTTGAGTAGATTTCACTGCTTTATTCTGGAACAATCTTTATGAATGAGTAGGTATAAAAAGAGACCCCCGAGTGCGGTCAGTCAGTAATCGTTTGATCTTTGACGAATGTCCAACGGACGTAGGTAGGCGCGTACCGAACATTGTGTCAGTCGACGATTCTAACACTGTCTGTGAGTCTATTGTGTAAAGCCTTTTGTGAGTGTATTATAAAGTTAATGGGTAAAGTTAATGTGAATTCAATTTCTATGTTTTGTATGTCTGTTTAAGCTATAAAAGTGATTGTAAGTTATTTATTGTTTATTATCAAGTTTAAGTGAATTATTAAATCATTTATTGTGTTATTTAATTATAATTAGTTTAATCATTTATTTTGTAATCTTTTAGTCTAATAAATATTTGTAATTTGTAAACTTTAGCGTATGAATTATTTAATAACCTAGATCCCGAAACGGACCTTAGCAATAAGTGTCAAAATATACTACTAAAATATAATAGAACTGATGTACAGTAAAAAAAATAATTATTTAGGTCTTGCAAGTAAGGCGGCCTACAATGACGGCAACGCGCGTGTGACGTCAAAGGCAGATATAATATAGGACCAATCAGAGTGTAGTATTTTTAACCAATGAAAAATCTCCAAACCTAACCAATCAGATGTCTTCTTAGGCGTCACTTTGATTGGTCAATATTGTCCAATCAGAAGGCTCATTATAGTTCACTACGTCATCCGATATCGACCAATGAAAACGTCTTAATCAGTATTACGTCATTTGTCAGTATCGAGCTTCCTGATTGGTCCGGTACTGTTCCTGCGCGTGACGTCGACTTACATTTTTACATAAATCCACCCATTGTCACCGCCCAGTTAACGATACGGCCGAATATTAAACAATAACGTCTACTGAAATGCTATACTTTCCAGAATTAAAACGCCTACCAAAAACATTTTTAAACTTGTTAAGGTCTTCCGAGTACGGAATGATTATGGTTAATTGTATGAAACAGCAGTATATTTATACTGCTTTTCACAGTATGAAAAATTAAAATTCTTAAAAAGGAAGCACAAGAATAGATTGCGTTTACACATACAAGCTTGCTTAAATTTAAGACATTATTTTCTCGGCTACCATGCAAACACTACTATACGAACGTAACACATTGTGATTTTTTCATTGTATATTAAAGTTTATTCAAATAAGGACGTCTCTAAAGTTTTTTTTGTCAAGTAATCGTCAGTAGAATCGCCGGCATTACCAAACTGAAATTTACAATATAAGATATATGGGCTTTCTTATTGGCCGAAAATACGAGCCTCTGATTGGGCAATTATTACCTGAGCCGTTGACGTCACATGCGCATCACAATCAAATTGGCCCGACTTACTCACGCAACCCTAATAGAACGTTTGTTGAATACCAGTTATAGTATTTTGATACGTATATTTTTGTTTCTCTTAAACACAATAAATGCGTATGTCAAAAATGATTTGTCAAGTAACGTCTTCTCAAGTCTATTTTTCGTTGATTTAGGATCTGTTAGTTAACGGGAAATTTATAAGCAGTATTTATATCTTCTACACAGGCAGTGTAAAACTATAACCTTTAACACCTGATTCGTACAGATGAGATAAATAAAAAATAATTCGGCGACTGTATTCGCTTAATTGTCGTAGCGAAAGTATAAGGAGAAAAATTACGATCCCGATAGCTGTGATTTTATAGAATTTTAGGCCTGTAATCAGTGTTTATGTAGGCAGCTTGTTCGAATATTACAATTTTATAAGCATTATCAGATGCGACTTTTTAACGTTCCGAAACCGAACAATTCATGAGTTCTCTTAAGCAAGGTAGATTAATAACATTACTTATTTTCAATCCAATTTGTCAGTAAACTAAAATGCAGGCTGTTGAAATTGTTGTGTAATGAAAGTTGTTTTTTAGGTAAGCAGCGGACAAGGTGGTTTGAACCTCTAAAATCTTTTCTGAGTGAGATGAGTTGAGTTGGTTTACATGGTCTTCTTACAGCGTTTATAATTATACTTATCAGGATGCGAGTCCTTCGGAAAATCATGTACTTTCGACTCTCCGAATGACACCGGTATTTTATTATCAACAGGGTTTGATTGTAAAATGAAATTCATGAATCTCAGATGGGATAACTCCGACTACTGTCATATATACCTCTACCTCTTCTGTTCTTACGTGGTTTAGTCATATAATTGGCTGACTCTGTGATAACAATGAATACATATTTACGGTCAGGAACTAGCAAATTACGTGCAAAAAATGTTTAACACTCTACCTTTTCATTAAAGCCACAATAAATTTCATCCATCTTAAAATACAGGAACTAATGAAATAAGAGTAAAGCCAGAAAACCTTTTTCGAAATTTTTTTTTTTGTCATCAGTCTCTCGACTGGTTTGATGCAGTTCTCCAACCTGTTCTATCTTGCGCAAGTCGTTTCATATCTACATACCTGTAACACCCTACATCTTTTGTAATTTGCTTTATATATTCTAATCTTTGCCTCCCTCTACAATGTACTCCCTCAATGTTACCCTCCATTATTGATAGCCCAATACCTGGATGTCTTAGGATATGCCCCACTAGCCTATCCCTTCTTTTGGTAAGATGCTTCCATATACTTCTTTTTTCATCCACTCGCCTAAGAACCTCTAAATTACTTATTTTGTCCACCCACCTAATCTTTAACATTTTCCTATAACACCACATTTCAAAAGCTTCTATCCTCTTCCGTTCTACAGCCCCTATCACCCACGTTTCACTTCCGTATAATGCTACACTCCAAACATAATGTTTTAAGAAATTTTTCCTAATCTGTAAATCAATGTTTGTAGTCAGTAAGCTGTTTTTCATTTCAAAGGCTTTTCTAGCTTGAGCAATTCTACTCTTGATATCACTCGTGCTTCTACCATCCTTTGTTATTTTACTCCCTAGATAGCAGAATTCCCCAACTTCCTGTATGTTTTCGTTGCCTACTTTTAAATTTCCCATCTCTTCTAAACCACTCTTGCTGCTGCACAACACTTTCGTTTTGTTCTTATTAATTTTCATGAAGTAATCCTTCCTCAAGATCTCATCCATTCCATTTAAGGCATCCTCTAGTTCATTCTTTGCCTCGGCTAATACTACTATATCATCGGCGAATCTCAACATTTTTATTGTTTCTCCTTGAATTTTTATTCCTACGTCAAATTTCTCCTTCACTTCATTTATAGTCTCTTCTATATACAAGTTAAAAAGTAGTGGTGACAAAGAACAACCTTGTCGTACACCTTTTCTTACAGCAGCCTCTTTTTCGTACCCCTCGATTCTCAAAACAGCCGTTTGATTCTTATACAGACTGTAGATAACTTTCCTTTCTTTGTATTTAATTCCTAGCCTTTTCAATGTTTTAAACATTTTACTCCAGTCCAGATTGTCAAATGCTTTCTTTTCTGAGTGAGATGAGTTGAGTTGGTTTACATGGTCTTCTCACAGCATTTATAATTATACTTATAAGAATGCCGGTCCTTCGTAAAATCATGTTCTTTCGACTCTCCGAATGACACCTGTATTTCATTATCAAAACGGTTTGATTGTAAAATGAAATTCATGAATCTCAGATAATATTACCCTGACTAGTGTCATTTATACCTCTACCTCTTCTGTTCTTACGTGCTTTAGTCATATAATTGGCTGACCCTGTGATAAAAATGAATACATTTATTTCCTGCAGAAACTAGCAAATTACGTTCCAAAAATTTTTAACACTCTACCTTTTCATTATGGCCACAAAAAATTTCATCCACCTTAAAATACAGGAACTAATGAAATCAGAGTAAAGCCAGAAAACATTTCTCGAAATCACATTGGCCATTATATTATCATTTAGTCAAACCGTTGATTATTATTTTTCGACTAATGCTCGTTGGTAGAGCAAAATAGTTTTCTTGTTATAAAACGGATTAATGAGGTATATTTTCTTACCCGGTAGGATATTGACTTTGTTTCGTCTCAAAAAATTTTGAATTAGATTTTTCAACTGCCTTCTACGTATCGTAATATTTATTTACAGTTGTATAAAGTCATTCCCTTAAAAATATGATACATTACTGGCCAAAAATTAGGTTACAAAAATCGAACATCTAGGAAAAATAGATAACCTTCTTTTGTTTTTTTTCTTTGTGTCGGTATCGAATGAACACTCGTGATTTTTTAAAAAACCGTGTTAACATTTAGCAGCAACAGAAACCAATTTTTAATTTCCTTAAGAACTCGAAAGATCTCTACAATGGGGTACTTCATATTTCGTAAGTGATATTTACCAAGAAACTATAAATCTCATTAAAAGGTACCTTCATATGTTCTGCCCTACCGTTAACTAGAAGTTGTCATTGGGTGTGGACTTCATATTACAATCACACTCGACGTGACGCCTAGAATCAGTACGGACCAATCAGAAAGCAGCATATCCAAACGAATGACATAACGCTCAAGACACTTTGTCATTGGTTGACATCGGTGTGACGTAGTACAGTAATAAAAAACTCTCTGATTGGATAATATTAACCAATCAAAATGACGCAAAAGAAGACTTGTGATTGGTTAAAACTGGGCTTTCTTATTGGCCGAAAATACGAGCCTCTGATTGGGCAATTATTACCTGAGCCGTTGACGTCACATGCGCATCACAATCAAATTGGCCCGACTTACTCACGCAACCCTAATAGAACGTTTGTTGAATACCAGGTATAGTATTTTGATACGTATATTTTTGTTTCTCTTAAACACAATAAATGCGTATGTCAAAAATGATTTGTCAAGTAACGTCTTCTCAAGTCTATTTTTCGTTGATTTAGGATCTGTTAGTTAACGGGAAATTTATAAGCAGTATTTATATCTTCTACACAGGCAGTGTAAAACTATAACCTTTAACACCTGATTCGTACAGATGAGATAAATAAAAAATAATTCGGCGACTGTATTCGCTTAATTGTCGTAGCGAAAGTATAAGGAGAAAAATTACGATCCCGATAGCTGTGATTTTATAGAATTTTAGGCCTGTAATCAGTGTTTATGTAGGCAGCTTGTTCGAATATTACAATTTTATAAGCATTATCAGATGCGACTTTTTAACGTTCCGAAACCGAACAATTCATGAGTTCTCTTAAGCAAGGTAGATTAATAACATTACTTATTTTCAATCCAATTTGTCAGTAAACTAAAATGCAGGCTGTTGAAATTGTTGTGCAATGAAAGTTGTTTTTTAGGTAAGCAGCGGACAAGGTGGTTTGAACCTCTAAAATCTTTTCTGAGTGAGATGAGTTGAGTTGGTTTACATGGTCTTCTTACAGCGTTTATAATTATACTTATCAGGATGCGAGTCCTTCGGAAAATCATGTACTTTCGACTCTCCGAATGACACCGGTATTTCATTATCAACAGGGTTTGATTGTAAAATGAAATTCATGAATCTCAGATGAGATAACTCCGACTACTGTCATATATACCTCTACCTCTTCTGTTCTTACGTGGTTTAGTCATATAATTGGCTGACTCTGTGATAACAATGAATACATATTTACGGTCAGGAACTAGCAAATTACGTGCAAAAAATGTTTAACACTCTACCTTTTCATTAAAGCCACAATAAATTTCATCCATCTTAAAATACAGGAACTAATGAAATAAGAGTAAAGCCAGAAAACCTTTTTCGAAATTTTTTTTTTTGTCATCAGTCTCTCGACTGGTTTGATGCAGTTCTCCAACCTGTTCTATCTTGCGCAAGTCGTTTCATATCTACATACCTGTAACACCCTACATCTTTTGTAATTTGCTTTATATATTCTAATCTTTGCCTCCCTCTACAATGTACTCCCTCAATGTTACCCTCCATTATTGATAGCCCAATACCTGGATGTCTTAGGATATGCCCCACTAGCCTATCCCTTCTTTTGGTAAGATGCTTCCATATACTTCTTTTTTCATCCACTCGCCTAAGAACCTCTAAATTACTTATTTTGTCCACCCACCTAATCTTTAACATTTTCCTATAACACCACATTTCAAAAGCTTCTATCCTCTTCCGTTCTACAGCCCCTATCACCCACGTTTCACTTCCGTATAATGCTACACTCCAAACATAATGTTTTAAGAAATTTTTCCTAATCTGTAAATCAATGTTTGTAGTCAGTAAGCTGTTTTTCATTTCAAAGGCTTTTCTAGCTTGAGCAATTCTACTCTTGATATCACTCGTGCTTCTACCATCCTTTGTTATTTTACTCCCTAGATAGCAGAATTCCCCAACTTCCTGTATGTTTTCGTTGCCTACTTTTAAATTTCCCATCTCTTCTAAACCACTCTTGCTGCTGCACAACACTTTCGTTTTGTTCTTATTAATTTTCATGAAGTAATCCTTCCTCAAGATCTCATCCATTCCATTTAAGGCATCCTCTAGTTCATTCTTTGCCTCGGCTAATACTACTATATCATCGGCGAATCTCAACATTTTTATTGTTTCTCCTTGAATTTTTATTCCTACGTCAAATTTCTCCTTCACTTCATTTATAGTCTCTTCTATATACAAGTTAAAAAGTAGTGGTGACAAAGAACAACCTTGTCGTACACCTTTTCTTACAGCAGCCTCTTTTTCGTACCCCTCGATTCTCAAAACAGCCGTTTGATTCTTATACAGACTGTAGATAACTTTCCTTTCTTTGTATTTAATTCCTAGCCTTTTCAATGTTTTAAACATTTTACTCCAGTCCAGATTGTCAAATGCTTTCTTTTCTGAGTGAGATGAGTTGAGTTGGTTTACATGGTCTTCTCACAGCATTTATAATTATACTTATAAGAATGCCGGTCCTTCGTAAAATCATGTTCTTTCGACTCTCCGAATGACACCTGTATTTCATTATCAAAACGGTTTGATTGTAAAATGAAATTCATGAATCTCAGATAATATTACCCTGACTAGTGTCATTTATACCTCTACCTCTTCTGTTCTTACGTGCTTTAGTCATATAATTGGCTGACCCTGTGATAAAAATGAATACATTTATTTCCTGCAGAAACTAGCAAATTACGTTCCAAAAATTTTTAACACTCTACCTTTTCATTATGGCCACAAAAAATTTCATCCACCTTAAAATACAGGAACTAATGAAATCAGAGTAAAGCCAGAAAACATTTCTCGAAATCACATTGGCCATTATATTATCATTTAGTCAAACCGTTGATTATTATTTTTCGACTAATGCTCGTTGGTAGAGCAAAATAGTTTTCTTGTTATAAAACGGATTAATGAGGTATATTTTCTTACCCGGTAGGATATTGACTTTGTTTCGTCTCAAAAAATTTTGAATTAGATTTTTCAACTGCCTTCTACGTATCGTAATATTTATTTACAGTTGTATAAAGTCATTCCCTTAAAAATATGATACATTACTGGCCAAAAATTAGGTTACAAAAATCGAACAACTAGGAAAAATAGATAACCTTCTTTTGTTTTTTTTCTTTGTGTCGGTATCGAATGAACACTCGTGATTTTTTAAAAAACCGTGTTAACATTTAGCAGCAACAGAAACCAATTTTTAATTTCCTTAAGAACTCGAAAGATCTCTACAATGGGGTACTTCATATTTCGTAAGTGATATTTACCAAGAAACTATAAATCTCATTAAAAGGTACCTTCATATGTTCTGCCCTACCGTTAACTAGAAGTTGTCATTGGGTGTGGACTTCATATTACAATCACACTCGACGTGACGCCTAGAATCAGTACGGACCAATCAGAAAGCAGCATATCCAAACGAATGACGTAACGCTCAAGACACTTTGTCATTGGTTGACATCGGTGTGACGTTGTACAGTAATATAAACTCTCTGATTGGACAATATTAACCAATCAAAATGACGCAAAAGAAGACTTGTGATTGGTTAAAACTGGGCTTTCTTATTGGCCGAAAATACGAGCCTCTGATTGGGCAATTATTACCTGAGCCGTTGACGTCACATGCGCATCACAATCAAATTGGCCCGACTTACTCACGCAACCCTAATAGAACGTTTGTTGAATACCATTGTTACGTATTTTGATACGTATATTTTTGTTTCTCTTAAACACAATAAAAGCGTAGGTCAAAAATGATTTGTCAAGTAACGTCTTCTCAAGTCTATTTTTCGTTGATTTAGGATCTGTTAGTTAACGGGAAATTTATAAGCAGTATTTATATCTTCTACACAGGCAGTGTAAAACTATAACCTTTAACACCTGATTCGTACAGATGAGATAAATAAAAAATAATTCGGCGACTGTATTCGCTTAATTGTCGTAGCGAAAGTATAAGGAGAAAAATTACGATCCCGATAGCTGTGATTTTATAGAATTTTAGGCCTGTAATCAGTGTTTATGTAGGCAGCTTGTTCGAATATTACAATTTTATAAGCATTATCAGATGCGACTTTTTAACGTTCCGAAACCGAACAATTCATGAGTTCTCTTAAGCAAGGTAGATTAATAACATTACTTATTTTCAATCCAATTTGTCAGTAAACTAAAATGCAGGCTGTTGAAATTGTTGTGCAATGAAAGTTGTTTTTTAGGTAAGCAGCGGACAAGGTGGTTTGAACCTCTAAAATCTTTTCTGAGTGAGATGAGTTGAGTTGGTTTACATGGTCTTCTTACAGCGTTTATAATTATACTTATCAGGATGCGAGTCCTTCGGAAAATCATGTACTTTCGACTCTCCGAATGACACCGGTATTTCATTATCAACAGGGTTTGATTGTAAAATGAAATTCATGAATCTCAGATGAGATAACTCCGACTACTGTCATATATACCTCTACCTCTTCTGTTCTTACGTGGTTTAGTCATATAATTGGCTGACTCTGTGATAACAATGAATACATATTTACGGTCAGGAACTAGCAAATTACGTGCAAAAAATGTTTAACACTCTACCTTTTCATTAAAGCCACAATAAATTTCATCCATCTTAAAATACAGGAACTAATGAAATAAGAGTAAAGCCAGAAAACCTTTTTCGAAATTTTTTTTTTTGTCATCAGTCTCTCGACTGGTTTGATGCAGTTCTCCAACCTGTTCTATCTTGCGCAAGTCGTTTCATATCTACATACCTGTAACACCCTACATCTTTTGTAATTTGCTTTATATATTCTAATCTTTGCCTCCCTCTACAATGTACTCCCTCAATGTTACCCTCCATTATTGATGGCCCAATACCTGGATGTCTTAGGATATGCCCCACTAGCCTATCCCTTCTTTTGGTAAGATGCTTCCATATACTTCTTTTTTCATCCACTCGCCTAAGAACCTCTAAATTACTTATTTTGTCCACCCACCTAATCTTTAACATTTTCCTATAACACCACATTTCAAAAGCTTCTATCCTCTTCCGTTCTACAGCCCCTATTACCCACGTTTCACTTCCGTATAATGCTACACTCCAAACATAATGTTTTAAGAAATTTTTCCTAATCTGTAAATCAATGTTTGTAGTCAGTAAGCTGTTTTTCATTTCAAAGGCTTTTCTAGCTTGAGCAATTCTACTCTTGATATCACTCGTGCTTCTACCATCCTTTGTTATTTTACTCCCTAGATAGCAGAATTCCCCAACTTCCTGTATGTTTTCGTTGCCTACTTTTAAATTTCCCATCTCTTCTAAACCACTCTTGCTGCTGCACAACACTTTCGTTTTGTTCTTATTAATTTTCATGAAGTAATCCTTCCTCAAGATCTCATCCATTCCATTTAAGGCATCCTCTAGTTCATTCTTTGCCTCGGCTAATACTACTATATCATCGGCGAATCTCAACATTTTTATTGTTTCTCCTTGAATTTTTATTCCTACGTCAAATTTCTCCTTCACTTCATTTATAGTCTCTTCTATATACAAGTTAAAAAGTAGTGGTGACAAAGAACAACCTTGTCGTACACCTTTTCTTACAGCAGCCTCTTTTTCGTACCCCTCGATTCTCAAAACAGCCGTTTGATTCTTATACAGACTGTAGATAACTTTCCTTTCTTTGTATTTAATTCCTAGCCTTTTCAATGTTTTAAACATTTTACTCCAGTCCAGATTGTCAAATGCTTTCTTTTCTGAGTGAGATGAGTTGAGTTGGTTTACATGGTCTTCTCACAGCATTTATTTATACTTATAAGAATGCCGGTCCTTCGTAAAATCATGTTCTTTCGACTCTCCGAATGACACCTGTATTTCATTATCAAAACGGTTTGATTGTAAAATGAAATTCATGAATCTCAGATAATATTACCCTGACTAGTGTCATTTATACCTCTACCTCTTCTGTTCTTACGTGCTTTAGTCATATAATTGGCTGACCCTGTGATAAAAATGAATACATTTATTTCCTGCAGAAACTAGCAAATTACGTTCCAAAAATTTTTAACACTCTACCTTTTCATTATGGCCACAAAAAATTTCATCCACCTTAAAATACAGGAACTAATGAAATCAGAGTAAAGCCAGAAAACATTTCTCGAAATCACATTGGCCATTATATTATCATTTAGTCAAACCGTTGATTATTATTTTTCGACTAATGCTCGTTGGTAGAGCAAAATAGTTTTCTTGTTATAAAACGGATTAATGAGGTATATTTTCTTACCCGGTAGGATATTGACTTTGTTTCGTCTCAAAAAATTTTGAATTAGATTTTTCAACTGCCTTCTACGTATCGTAATATTTATTTACAGTTGTATAAAGTCATTCCTTAAAAATATGATACATTACTGGCCAAAAATTAGGTTACAAAAATCGAACAACTAGGAAAAATAGATAACCTTCTTTTGTTTTTTTTCTTTGTGTCGGTATCGAATGAACACTCGTGATTTTTTAAAAAACCGTGTTAACATTTAGCAGCAACAGAAACCAATTTTTAATTTCCTTAAGAACTCGAAAGATCTCTACAATGGGGTACTTCATATTTCGTAAGTGATATTTACCAAGAAACTATAAATCTCATTAAAAGGTACCTTCATATGTTCTGCCCTACCGTTAACTAGAAGTTGTCATTGGGTGTGGACTTCATATTACAATCACACTCGACGTGACGCCTAGAATCAGTACGGACCAATCAGAAAGCAGCATATCCAAACGAATGACGTAACGCTCAAGACACTTTGTCATTGGTTGACATCGGTGTGACGTAGTACAGTAATAAAAAACTCTCTGATTGGACAATATTAACCAATCAAAATGACGCAAAAGAAGACTTGTGATTGGTTAAAACTGGGCTTTCTTATTGGCCGAAAATACGAGCCTCTGATTGGGCAATTATTACCTGAGCCGTTGACGTCACATGCGCATCACAATCAAATTGGCCCGACTTACTCACGCAACCCTAATAGAACGTTTGTTGAATACCAGTTATAGTATTTTGATACGTATATTTTTGTTTCTCTTAAACACAATAAAAGCGTAGGTCAAAAATGATTTGTCAAGTAACGTCTTCTCAAGTCTATTTTTCGTTGATTTAGGATCTGTTAGTTAACGGGAAATTTATAAGCAGTATTTATATCTTCTACACAGGCAGTGTAAAACTATAACCTTTAACACCTGATTCGTACAGATGAGATAAATAAAAAATAATTCGGCGACTGTATTCGCCTAATTGTCGTAGCGAAAGTATAAGGAGAAAAATTACGATCCCGATAGCTGTGATTTTATAGAATTTTAGGCCTGTAATCAGTGTTTATGTAGGCAGCTTGTTCGAATATTACAATTTTATAAGCATTATCAGATGCGACTTTTTAACGTTCCGAAACCGAACAATTCATGAGTTCTCTTAAGCAAGGTAGATTAATAACATTACTTATTTTCAATCCAATTTGTCAGTAAACTAAAATGCAGGCTGTTGAAATTGTTGTGCAATGAAAGTTGTTTTTTAGGTAAGCAGCGGACAAGGTGGTTTGAACCTCTAAAATCTTTTCTGAGTGAGATGAGTTGAGTTGGTTTACATGGTCTTCTTACAGCGTTTATAATTATACTTATCAGGATGCGAGTCCTTCGGAAAATCATGTACTTTCGACTCTCCGAATGACACCTGTATTTCATTATCAACAGGGTTTGATTGTAAAATGAAATTCATGAATCTCAGATGAGATAACTCCGACTACTGTCATATATACCTCTACCTCTTCTGTTCTTACGTGGTTTAGTCATATAATTGGCTGACTCTGTGATAACAATGAATACATATTTACGGTCAGGAACTAGCAAATTACGTGCAAAAAATGTTTAACACTCTACCTTTTTATTAAAGCCACAATAAATTTCATCCATCTTAAAATACAGGAACTAATGAAATAAGAGTAAAGCCAGAAAACCTTTTTCGAAATTTTTTTTTTTGTCATCAGTCTCTCGACTGGTTTGATGCAGTTCTCCAACCTGTTCTATCTTGCGCAAGTCGTTTCATATCTACATACCTGTAACACCCTACATCTTTTGTAATTTGCTTTATATATTCTAATCTTTGCCTCCCTCTACAATGTACTCCCTCAATGTTACCCTCCATTATTGATAGCCCAATACCTGGATGTCTTAGGATATGCCCCACTAGCCTATCCCTTCTTTTGGTAAGATGCTTCCATATACTTCTTTTTTCATCCACTCGCCTAAGAACCTCTAAATTACTTATTTTGTCCACCCACCTAATCTTTAACATTTTCCTATAACACCACATTTCAAAAGCTTCTATCCTCTTCCGTTCTACAGCCCCTATCACCCACGTTTTACTTCCGTATAATGCTACACTCCAAACATAATGTTTTAAGAAATTTTTCCTAATCTGTAAATCAATGTTTGTAGTCAGTAAGCTGTTTTTCATTTCAAAGGCTTTTCTAGCTTGAGCAATTCTACTCTTGATATCACTCGTGCTTCTACCATCCTTTGTTATTTTACTCCCTAGATAGCAGAATTCCCCAACTTCCTGTATGTTTTCGTTGCCTACTTTTAAATCTCCCATCTCTTCTAAACCACTCTTGCTGCTGCACAACACTTTCGTTTTGTTCTTATTAATTTTCATGAAGTAATCCTTCCTCAAGATCTCATCCATTCCATTTAAGGCATCCTCTAGTTCATTCTTTGCCTCGGCTAATACTACTATATCATCGGCGAATCTCAACATTTTTATTGTTTCTCCTTGAATTTTTATTCCTACGTCAAATTTCTCCTTCACTTCATTTATAGTCTCTTCTATATACAAGTTAAAAAGTAGTGGTGACAAAGAACAACCTTGTCGTACACCTTTTCTTACAGCAGCCTCTTTTTCGTACCCCTCGATTCTCAAAACAGCCGTTTGATTCTTATACAGACTGTAGATAACTTTCCTTTCTTTGTATTTAATTCCTAGCCTTTTCAATGTTTTAAACATTTTACTCCAGTCCAGATTGTCAAATGCTTTCTTTTCTGAGTGAGATGAGTTGAGTTGGTTTACATGGTCTTCTCACAGCATTTATAATTATACTTATAAGAATGCCGGTCCTTCGTAAAATCATGTTCTTTCGACTCTCCGAATGACACCTGTATTTCATTATCAAAACGGTTTGATTGTAAAATGAAATTCATGAATCTCAGATAATATTACCCTGACTAGTGTCATTTATACCTCTACCTCTTCTGTTCTTACGTGCTTTAGTCATATAATTGGCTGACCCTGTGATAAAAATGAATACATTTATTTCCTGCAGAAACTAGCAAATTACGTTCCAAAAATTTTTAACACTCTACCTTTTCATTATGGCCACAAAAAATTTCATCCACCTTAAAATACAGGAACTAATGAAATCAGAGTAAAGCCAGAAAACATTTCTCGAAATCACATTGGCCATTATATTATCATTTAGTCAAACCGTTGATTATTATTTTTCGACTAATGCTCGTTGGTAGAGCAAAATAGTTTTCTTGTTATAAAACGGATTAATGAGGTATATTTTCTTACCCGGTAGGATATTGACTTTGTTTCGTCTCAAAAAATTTTGAATTAGATTTTTCAACTGCCTTCTACGTATCGTAATATTTATTTACAGTTGTATAAAGTCATTCCCTTAAAAATATGATACATTACTGGCCAAAAATTAGGTTACAAAAATCGAACAACTAGGAAAAATAGATAACCTTCTTTTGTTTTTTTCTTTGTGTCGGTATCGAATGAACACTCGTGATTTTTTAAAAAACCGTGTTAACATTTAGCAGCAACAGAAACCAATTTTTAATTTCCTTAAGAACTCGAAAGATCTCTACAATGGGGTACTTCATATTTCGTAAGTGATATTTACCAAGAAACTATAAATCTCATTAAAAGGTACCTTCATATGTTCTGCCCTACCGTTAACTAGAAGTTGTCATTGGGTGTGGACTTCATATTACAATCACACTCGACGTGACGCCTAGAATCAGTACGGACCAATCAGAAAGCAGCATATCCAAACGAATGACGTAACGCTCAAGACACTTTGTCATTGGTTGACATCGGTGTGACGTAGTACAGTAATAAAAAACTCTCTGATTGGACAATATTAACCAATCAAAATGACGCAAAAGAAGACTTGTGATTGGTTAAAACTGGGCTTTCTTATTGGCCGAAAATACGAGCCTCTGATTGGGCAATTATTACCTGAGCCGTTGACGTCACATGCGCATCACAATCAAATTGGCCCGACTTACTCACGCAACCCTAATAGATCGTTTGTTGAATACCAGTTATATTTTGATACATATATTTTTGTTTCTATTAAACACAATAATAGCGTAGGTCAAAAATGATTTGTCAAGTAACGTCTTGTCAAGTCTATTTTTCGTTGATTTAGGATCTGTTAGTTAACGGGAAATTTATAAGCAGTATTTATATCTTCTACACAGGCAGTGTAAAACTATAACCTTTAACACCTGATTCGTACAGATGAGATAAATAAAAAATAATTCGGCGACTGTATTCGCTTAATTGTCGTAGCGAAAGTATAAGCAGAAAAATTACGATCCCGGTAGCTGTGATTTTATAGAGTTTTAGGCCTGTAATCAGTGTTTATGTAGGCATTATGTAGGCATTATGTAGGCTTGTTCGAATATTACAATTTTATAAGCATTATCAGATGCGACTTTTTAACGTTCCGAAACCGAACAATTCATGCGTTCTCTTAAGCAAGGTAGGCTAATAAAATTACTTATTTTCAATCCAATTTGTCAGTAAACTAAAATGCTGGCTGTTGAAATTGTTGTGCAATGAAAGTTGTATTTTAGGTAAGCAGCGGACAAGGTGGTTTGAACCTCTAAAATCTTTTCTGAGTGAGATATGTTGAGTTAGTTTACATGGTCTTCTCACAGCATTTATAATTATACTTATCAGAATGCCAGTCCTTCGGAAAATCATGTACTTTCGACTCTCCGAATGACACCTGTATTTCATTATCAACAGGGATTGATTGTAAAATGAAATTCATGAATCTCAGATGAGATAACTCTGACTAGTGTCATTTATACCTCCACCTCTTCTGTTTTTATGTGCTTTAGTCATATAATTGGCTGACCCTGTGATACAAATTAATTCGTCTCGAGATATTTTGAATTAGATTTTTCAGTTGCCTTCTACGTATCGTAATATATATATATATATATATATATATATATATATATATATATATATATATTATTTTATTAAACATTATTTTCCTTTGTTTGCACCACTACATATATTATTATGAACAGCCAAAACAAAATAAAATAAAATATAAAACTCACCTCAGAGTATTATATCATATACTGATTTTCTGAGCATTATGCTGCTTATTTAAAAAAGGAATGTAAAAGTTCTAATGTGGCAGAACATCTGCTGACGAAAGGGCATAAAATAAGCAGTCATGAAAATAATTTGGAAATTTTAGAAATATGTTTTGATAGTAACAAATTATGGCAGTTGGAGAAATATTATATTTATAAATTTAAAAATAAAAAGATAAATTTAATGAACAGCCAGACAGAATTTGATAATGATAAATTATTTCAAATTGTACTTAATCGAGATAAGGAATAAAACTAGGTACAAAATGATTATACTGTCATTCGGCCGAATAAACCGCGCGCGGAATGGTGCTTTAGGATAGCTATTGTTTTGAACAATTGACGTGGTCTACGACCACTATTGTGTTTGTGTTTTATGTTTTATTGTGTTTATGTTTTTTAAAGTCCTGATGATGTCTCCGAGGGAGACGAAAGATCTTAATATGATATAATACTCTGAGGTGAGTTTTATATTTTATTTTATTTTGTTTTGGCTGTTCATAATCATATATGTAGTGGTGCAAACAAAGGAAAATAATGTTTAATAAAATAATATATATATATATATATACATTCTTCGACGCTCGATTTCTACATCTTAGCCGTGACTTTTTACCTCGAAAACTGCATCATTGAGATGCAGTTTGTTTTATGCATCAGATGTAAAAAGAGATGTTCAGTTGTTATAAAAATTATACAAATTGTTATACAGCTTTATACACATTTTACGCTATTATCGTTTTTTGACTCATTCACGCGATGTTGCCGGTTTTACACATCTTAAGTCGAGTCGCTGTCATCAGTTCTGTTCAGTTATGATCTGTTCGATCTGCACGTGGCTGCACTTCCACAGTACTGCGCGGTTAAATTTCCTGTCTCATCATGTTGAAACGAAGCGATATGTATTTCAAAGCCATGGGATTACAAGCCCCAGAGTTGAATACAAACAGCTATATAAAAGGTAAGTTTTAATTTATTATTTTTATATTATAACATTAATTAGACCTATCATTATTATTTTAAAATGTCGCATTGCTTGCCTTATTTTTGGATAAGTAAAATTTATATAGCCAAAACTTAACTGAATAGCATACAATCTATGAATATCACATTAATATTAAGCATTAACTGTCGATTCACGGAACTGCAATGGAATTACTAGTAGGGCTACGATAGACGACTAAATGCTTGATGGTTGCCGAAGATAATTCCCAAAGAAATCCGTGGCCCGTTCGTGAAGTAGGCCTATTATCTTTCAGCGCCTTCTACTTTTTTTGTGTAAATTTTGTCAAAAATATGAAACCAAATTATTATAGACCAACTATTACTGGTTCCTAAAAAAATTAGAAGCAGCTTCCATTTTCTCCAGCAATAAATTACCGTCACTTGATGTTATTTTTTGTGTAAATAAAAGGTTACAAAGGGTTGTAGGTTCCTATTGTTAGACTGAAATATTATCATCTTATTTAGGCCTACCTAATTTATAGTCTAAGCTTGTGGCGAAATACAAAAAAATCTTAAATAAAATGAATAAGGATTGGTTAGGCCTCTAGGTTTATTTAGAGCTTAAAACAAAAAGTTTTGTTTGATGTATTAAGTTGTAGCCAAAATATACTACTAAAATATAATAGAACTGATGTACAGTAAAAAAAATAATTATTTAGGTCTTGCAAGTAAGGCGGCCTACAATGACGGCAACGCGCGTGTGACGTCAAAGGCAGATATAATATAGGACCAATCAGAGTGTAGTATTTTTAACCAATGAAAAATCTCCAAACCTAACCAATCAGATGTCTTCTTAGGCGTCACTTTGATTGGTCAATATTGTCCAATCAGAAGGCTCATTATAGTTCACAACGTCATCCGATATCGACCAATGAAAACGTCTTAATCAGTATTACGTCATTTGTCAGTATCGAGCTTCCTGATTGGTCCGGTACTGTTCCTGCGCGTGACGTCGACTTACATTTTTACATAAATCCACCCATTGTCACCGCCCAGTTAACGATACGGCCGAATATTAAACAATAACGTCTACTGAAATGCTATACTTTCCAGAATTAAAACGCCTACCAAAAACATTTTTAAACTTGTTAAGGTCTTCCGAGTACTTAATGAATATCGTTATTTGTATGAAACAGCAGTATATTTATACTGTTTTCACAGTATAAAAAATTAAAATTCAGAAAAAGGAAGCACAAGAATAGATTGCGTTTACACACACAAGCTTGCTTAAATTTAAGACATTATTTTCTCGGCTACCATGCAAACACTACTATACGAACGTAACACATTGTGATTTTTTCATTGTATATTAAAGTTTATTCAAATAAGGACGTCTCTAAAGTTTTTTTTGTCAAGTAATCGTCAGTAGAATCGCCGGCATTACCAAACTGAAATTTACAATATACTTGAACAATACCTAGTAAGAGCAAAATATAAATTGTGCCCTTTTAACGACAATCAGTCACACTAAAAACGGTTAACGATATGAAAAATTTCTAGGCAATATTTTTGAAATTTCTCCGCACTTATTCGCAGTTCTTTTCATTATTTTATATTATAATGCGAAAATTAATATTGCCTATATGAAACATTAAACTGTTAAATATTTTTTAAATTTCAACTGCTTCTTCCACGGCTAAAATAATACTTCTGTTTTCTTCAAGAATGAAGCAATTTTCGACTAAAACATTATAACAACATAAGAAGTACTGGTGTAATAAACACTTTTAGACCTTTTTCATATGACAGTAGATTTTTATTAAGTTAGACCTTGCAGTGTGAATATATTAAAGACGCATTTGCAAGGTGCGAAGTGAAAATTTTTTAGAAGGCCTGCTTTGCTCATCAAATGACTTTTCTACTGAAACATACGATTACAAACCAAAAAATGTAACCCAATTAACTTTTCAGTTTATTTCAGATAACTTGTAAATGTTTGAACTAACTTCTACCCTAATGATCTAAAAACTCAAATTAATTGTGCCGAGTATTTAACATCTCATTATTTACCTAATATTAGGTAATTTAAATAATCAGATTTGTAAGAAAGGATGTTATCAAAGTCGTTATGAAAGAACGTACAAATTTAATCTTACTAATCGTACAAAAAATATAATCTGATAAGAGTTTATTAAATTTAATGTTCAAACCAACATCTTCCTTAAATAACATAAGCGTAGTACATAAATACGCACGGTTTTATTTCTAAGAATTATTAAAATTTTTGTGCTTGAAATTTGACTATAGCAAAAATAAACAGAGAGCAATGCACAACGATTTTTCTAACGTTTTTTAAGGAGGAATGAATTGCTGATTGGAGTTTTACACTATTGGCGCATAATGTGTATATTTTTATTATACGTTTTAAATTAACTATCAGTTCCTAAATCAACAAAGAAATAATCATTAGAGAGCGTTACTTAACGAATTTTTATTTCTTTCGCACTATTTGTGTCTTTAACATATCCGAAAATATACTACTAAAATATAATAGAACTGATGTACAGTAGAAAAAAATAATTATTTAGGTCTTGCAAGTAAGGCGGCCTACAATGACGGCAACGCGCGTGTAACGTCAAAGGCAGATATAATATATGACCAATCAGAGTGTAGTATTTTTAACCAATGAAAAATCTCCAAACCTAACCAATCAGATGTCTTCTTAGGCGTCACTTTGAATGGTTAATATTGTCCAATCAGAAGGCTCATTATAGTTCACTACGTCATCCGATATCGACCAATGAAAACGTCTCAATCAGTAATACGTCATTTGTCAGTATCGAGCTTCCTGATTGGTCCGGTACTGTTACTGCGCGTGACGTCGACTTACATTTTTACATATATCCGCCCATTGTCACCGCCCAGTTAACGATGCGGCCGAATATTAAACAATAACGTCTACTAAAATGATATACTTTCCAGAATTAAAACGCCTACCAAAAACATTTTCAAACTTGTTAAGGTCTTCCGAGTACGGAATGAATATCGTTATTTGTATGAAACAGCAGTATATTTATACTGTTTTCACAGTATAAAAAATTAAAATTCACAAAAAAGAAGCACAAGAATAGATTGCGTTTACACATACAAGCTTGCTTAAATTTAAGACATTATTTTCTCGGCTACCATGCAAACACTACTATACGAACGTAACACATTGTGATTTTTTCATTGTATATTAAAGTTTATTCAAATAAGGACGTCTCTAAAGTTTTTTTTGTCAAGTAATCGTCAGTAGAATCACCGGCATTACCAAACTGAAATTTACAATATACTTGAACAATACCTAGTAAGAGCAAAATATAAATTGTGCCCTTTTAACGACAATCAGTCACACTAAAAACGGTTAACGATATGAAAAATTTCTAGGCAATATTTTTGAAATTTCCCCGTACTTATTCGCAGTTCTTTTCATTATTTTATATTATAATGCGAAAATTAATATTGCCTATATGAAACATTAAACGGTTAAATATTTTTAAATTTCAACTGCTACTTCCACGGCTAAAATAATACTTCTGTTTTCTTCAAGAATGAAGCAATTTTCGACTAAAACATTATAACAACATAAGAAGTACTAGTGAAATAAACACTTTTAGACCTTCTTCATATGACAGTAGATTTTTATACAGTTAGACCTTGCAGTGTGAATATATTAAAGACGCATTTGCAAGGTGCGAAGTGAAAATTTTTTAGAAGGCCTGCTTTGCTCATCAAATGACTTTTCTACTGAAACATACGGTTACAAACCAAAAAATGTAACCCAATTAACTTTTCAGTTTATTTCAGATAACTTGTAAATGTTTGAACTAACTTCTACCCTAATGATCTAAAAACTCAAATTAATTGTGCCGAGTATTTAACATCTCATTATTTACCTAATTTTAAGTAATTTAAAAAATCAGATTTGTAAGAAAGGATGTTATCAAAGTCGTTATGAAAGAACGTACAAATTTAACCTTACTTATCGTACAAAAAATATTTTCTGATAAGAGTTTATTAAATTTAATGTTCAAACCAACATCTTCCTTAAATAACATAAGCGTAGTACATAAATACGCACGGTTTTATTTCTAAGAATTATTATAATTTTTGTGCTTGAATTTTGACTATAGCAAAAATAAACAGAGAGCAATGCACAACGATTTTTCTAACGTTTTTTAAGGAGGAATGAATTGCTGATTGGAGTTTTACACTATTGGCGCATAATGTGTATATTTTTATTATACGTTTTAAATTAACTATCAGTTCCTAAATCAACAAAGAAATAATCATTAGAGAGCGTTACTTAACGAATTTTTATTTCTTTCGCACTATTTGTGTCTTATAATATCCGAAAATATACAACTAAAATATAATAGAACTGATGTACAGTAGAAAAAAATAATTATTTAGGTCTTGCAAGTAAGGCGGCCTACAATGACGGCAACGCGCGTGTGACGTCAAAGGCAGATATAATATAGGACCAATCAGAGTGTAGTATTTTTAACCAATGAAAAATCTCCAAACCTAACCAATCAGATGTCTTCTTAGGCGTCACTTTGATTGGTTAATATTGTCCAATCAGAAGGCTCATTATAGTTCACTACGTCATCCGATATCGACCAATGAAAACGTCTCAATCAGTATTACGTCATTTGTCAGTATCGAGCTTCCTGATTGGTCCGGTACTGTTCCTGCGCGTGACGTCGACTTACATTTTTACATAAATCCGCCCAATGTCACCGCCCAGTTAACGATACGGCCGAATATTAAACAATAACGTCTACTGAAATGCTATACTTTCCAGAATGAAAACGCCTACCAAAACATTTTTAAACTTGTTAAGGTCTTCCGAGTACGGGATGATTATGGTTAATTGTATGAAACAGCAGTATATTTATACTGCTTTTCACAGTATGAAAAATTAAAATTCAGAAAAAGGAAGCACAAGAATAGATTGCATTTACACATACAAGCTTGCTTAAATTTAAGACATTATTTTCTCGGCTACCATGCAAACACTACTATACGAACGTTAAGGTCTTCCGAGTACGGAATGATTATGGTTAATTGTATGAAACAGCAGTATATTTATACTGCTTTTCACAGTATGAAAAAATAAAATTCACAAAAAAGAAGCACAAGAATAGTTTGCGTTTACACACACAAGCTTGCTTAAATTTAAGACATTATTTTCTCGGCTACCATGCAAACACTACTATACGAACGTAACACATTGTGATTTTTTCATTGTATATTAAAGTTTATTCAAATAAGGACGTCTCTAAAGTTTTTTTTGTCAAGTAATCGTCAGTAGAATCGACGGCATTACCAAACTGAAATTTACAATATACTTGAACAATACCTAGTAAGAGCAAAATATAAATTGTGCCCTTTTAACGACAATCAGTCACACTAAAAACGGTTAACGATATGAAAAATTTCTAGGCAATATTTTTGAAATTTCTCCGCACTTATTCGCAGTTCTTTTCATTATTTTATATTATAATGCGAAAATTAATATTGCCTATATGAAACATTAAACTGTTAAATATTTTTTAAATTTCAACTGCTACATCCACGGCTAAAATAATACTTCTGTTTTCTTCAAGAATGAAGCAATTTTCGACTAAAACATTATAACAACATAAGAAGTACTGGTGTAATAAACACTTTTAGACCTTCTTCATATGACAGTAGATTTTTATACAGTTAGACCTTGCAGTGTGAATATATTAAAGACGCATTTGCAAGGTGCGAAGTGAAAATTTTTTAGAAGGCCTGCTTTGCTCATCAAATGACTTTTCTACTGAAACATACGGTTACAAACCAAAAAATGTAACCCAATTAACTTTTCAGTTTATTTCAGATAACTTGTAAATGTTTGAACTAACTTCTACCCTAATGATCTAAAAACTCAAATTAATTGTGCCGAGTATTTAACATCTCATTATTTACCTAATTTTAGGTAATTTAAAAAATCAGATTTGTAAGAAAGGATGTTATCAAAGTCGTTATGAAAGAACGTACAAATTTAATCTTACTAATCGTACAAAAAATATAATCTGATAAGAGTTTATTAAATTTAATGTTCAAACCAACATCTTCCTTAAATAACATAGGCGTAGTACATCAATACGCACGGTTTTATTTCTAAGAATTATTATAATTTTTTTGCTTGAATTTTGACTATAGCAAAAATAAACAGAGAGCAATGCACAACGATTTTTCTAACGTTTTTTAAGGAGGAATGAATTGCTGATTGGAGTTTTTCACTATTGGCGCAGAACGTGTATATTTTTATTATACGTTTTGAGTTAACTATCAGTTCCTAAATCAACAAAGAAATATCCATTAAAGAGCGTTACTTAACGAATTTTTATTTCTTTCGCACTATTTGTGTCCTTAACATATCCGAAAATATACTACTAAAATATAATAGAACTGATGTACAGTAGAAAAAAATAATTATTAAGGTCTTGCAAGTAAGGCGGCCTACAATGACGGCAACGCGCGTGTGACGTCAAAGGCAGATATAATATAGGACCAATCAGAATGTAGTATTTTTAACCAATGAAAAATCTCCAAACCTAACCAATCAGATGTCTTCTTAGGGGTCACTTTGATTGGTTAATATTGTCCAATCAGAAGGCTCATTATAGTTTACTACGTCATCCGATATCGACCAATGAAAACGTCTCAATCAGTATTACGTCATTTGTCAGTATCGAGCTTCCTGATTGGTCCGGTACTGTCCCTGCGCGTGACGTCGACTTACATTTTTACATATATCCGCCCATTGTCACCGCCCAGTTAACGATGCGGCCGAATATTAAACAATAACGTCTACTGAAATGCTATACTTTCCAGAATTAAAAAGCCTACCAAAAACATTTTCAAACTTGTTAAGGTCTTCCGAGTACGGAATGAATATCGTTATTTGTATGAAACAGCAGTATATTTATACTGTTTTCACAGTATAAAAAATTAAAATTTACAAAAAGGAAGCACAAGAATAGATTGCGTTTACACATACAAGCTTGCTTAAATTTAAGACATTATTTTCTCGGCTACCATGCAAACACTACTATACGAACGTAACACATTGTGATTTTTTCATTGTATATTAACGTTTATTCAAATAAGGACGTCTCTAAAGTTTTTTTTGTCAAGTAATCGTCAGTAGAATCGCCGGCATTACCAAACTGAAATTTACAATATACTTGAACAATACCTAGTAAGAGCAAAATATAAATTGTGCCCTTTTAACGACAATCAGTCACACTAAAAACGATTAACGATATGAAAAATTTCTAGGCAATATTTTTGAAATTTCTCCGCACTTATTCGCAGTTCTTTTCATTATTTTATATTATAATGCGAAAATTAATATTGCCTATATGAAACATTAAACTGTTAAATATTTTTTAAATTTCAACTGCTACTTCCACGGCTAAAATAATACTTCTGTTTTTTTCAAGAATGAAGCAATTTTCGACTAAAACATTATAACAACATAAGAAGTACTGGTGAAATAAACACTTTTAGACCTTCTTCATATGACAGTAGATTTTTATACAGTTAGACCTTGCAGTGTGAATATATTAAAGACGCATTTGCAAGGTGCGAAGTGAAAATTTTTTAGAAGGCCTGCTTTGCTCATCAAATGACTTTTCTACTGAAACATACGGTTACAAACCAAAAAAAGTAACCCAATTAACTTTTCAGTTTATTTCAGATAACTTGTAAATGTTTGTACTAACTTCTACCCTAATGATCTAAAAACTCAAATTAATTGTGCCGAGTATTTAACATCTCATTATTTACCTAATTTTAAGTAATTTAAAAAATCAGATTTGTAAGAAAGGATGTTATCAAAGTCGTTATGAAAGAACGTACAAATTTAATCTTACTTATCGTACAAAAAATATAATCTGATAAGAGTTTATTAAATTTAATGTTCAAACCAACATCTTCCTTAAATAACATAAGCGTAGTACATAAATACGCACGGTTTTATTTCTAAGAATTATTAAAATTTTTGTGCTTAAATTTTGACTATAGCAATAATAAACAGAGAGCAATGCTCAACGATTTTTCTAACGTTTCTTAAGGAGGAATGAATTGCTGATTGGAGTTTTACACTATTGGCGCAGAACGTGTATATTTTTATTATACGTTTTGAGTTAACGAACAGTTCCTAAATCAACAAGAAAATAATCATTAGAGAGCGTTACTCAACGAATTTTTATTTCTTTCACACTATTTGTGCCTTTCACAAATCCGAAAATATAGACTAGGCCTACTACATATTTGGTAAGTGATATTTACCTAGAAACTATATAACTCATTGAAAGGTACCTTCATAATATGTTCTGCCCTACCGTTAACTGGAAGTTGTCATTGGGTGTGGACTTTATATTACAATCATACTCAAAGTGACGCCCAGAATCAGTACGGACCAATCAGAATGCAGCATATCCTGACGAATGACGTAACGCTCAAGACACTTTGTCATTGGTTGACATCGGTGTGACGTAGTACAGTAATAAAAAACTCTCTGATTGGACAATATTAACCAATCAAAATGACGCAAAAGAAGACTTGTGATTGGTTAAAACTGGGCTTTCTTATTGGCCGAAAATACGAGCCTCTGATTGGGCAATTATTACCTGAGCCGTTGACGTCACATGCGCATCACAATCAAATTGGCCCGACTTACTCACGCAACCCTAATAGAACGTTTGTTGAATACCAGTTATACGTATTTTGATACGTATATTTTTGTTTCTCTTAAACACAATAAAAGCGTAGGTCAAAAATGATTTGTCAAGTAACGTCTTCTCAAGTCTATTTTTCGTTGATTTAGGATCTGTTAGTTAACGGGAAATTTATAAGCAGTATTTATATCTTCTACACAGGCAGTGTAAAACTATAACCTTTAACACCTGATTCGTACAGATGAGATAAATAAAAAATAATTCGGCGACTGTATTCGCTTAATTGTCGTAGCGAAAGTATAAGGAGAAAAATTACGATCCCGATAGCTGTGATTTTATAGAATTTTAGGCCTGTAATCAGTGTTTATGTAGGCAGCTTGTTCGAATATTACAATTTTATAAGCATTATCAGATGCGACTTTTTAACGTTCCGAAACCGAACAATTCATGAGTTCTCTTAAGCAAGGTAGATTAATAACATTACTTATTTTCAATCCAATTTGTCAGTAAACTAAAATGCAGGCTGTTGAAATTGTTGTGCAATGAAAGTTGTTTTTTAGGTAAGCAGCGGACAAGGTGGTTTGAACCTCTAAAATCTTTTCTGAGTGAGATGAGTTGAGTTGGTTTACATGGTCTTCTTACAGCGTTTATAATTATACTTATCAGGATGCGAGTCCTTCGGAAAATCATGTACTTTCGACTCTCCGAATGACACCTGTATTTCATTATCAACAGGGTTTGATTGTAAAATGAAATTCATGAATCTCAGATGAGATAACTCCGACTACTGTCATATATACCTCTACCTCTTCTGTTCTTACGTGGTTTAGTCATATAATTGGCTGACTCTGTGATAACAATGAATACATATTTACGGTCAGGAACTAGCAAATTACGTGCAAAAAATGTTTAACACTCTACCTTTTCATTAAAGCCACAATAAATTTCATCCATCTTAAAATACAGGAACTAATGAAATAAGAGTAAAGCCAGAAAACCTTTTTCGAAATTTTTTTTTTTTGTCATCAGTCTCTCGACTGGTTTGATGCAGTTCTCCAACCTGTTCTATCTTGCGCAAGTCGTTTCATATCTACATACCTGTAACACCCTACATCTTTTGTAATTTGCTTTATATATTCTAATCTTTGCCTCCCTCTACAATGTACTCCCTCAATGTTACCCTCCATTATTGATGGCCCAATACCTGGATGTCTTAGGATATGCCCCACTAGCCTATCCCTTCTTTTGGTAAGATGCTTCCATATACTTCTTTTTTCATCCACTCGCCTAAGAACCTCTAAATTACTTATTTTGTCCACCCACCTAATCTTTAACATTTTCCTATAACACCACATTTCAAAAGCTTCTATCCTCTTCCGTTCTACAGCCCCTATCACCCACGTTTCACTTCCGTATAATGCTACACTCCAAACATAATGTTTTAAGAAATTTTTCCTAATCTGTAAATCAATGTTTGTAGTCAGTAAGCTGTTTTTCATTTCAAAGGCTTTTCTAGCTTGAGCAATTCTACTCTTGATATCACTCGTGCTTCTACCATCCTTTGTTATTTTACTCCCTAGATAGCAGAATTCCCCAACTTCCTGTATGTTTTCGTTGCCTACTTTTAAATTTCCCATCTCTTCTAAACCACTCTTGCTGCTGCACAACACTTTCGTTTTGTTCTTATTAATTTTCATGAAGTAATCCTTCCTCAAGATCTCATCCATTCCATTTAAGGCATCCTCTAGTTCATTCTTTGCCTCGGCTAATACTACTATATCATCGGCGAATCTCAACATTTTTATTGTTTCTCCTTGAATTTTTATTCCTACGTCAAATTTCTCCTTCACTTCATTTATAGTCTCTTCTATATACAAGTTAAAAAGTAGTGGTGACAAAGAACAACCTTGTCGTACACCTTTTCTTACAGCAGCCTCTTTTTCGTACCCCTCGATTCTCAAAACAGCCGTTTGATTCTTATACAGACTGTAGATAACTTTCCTTTCTTTGTATTTAATTCCTAGCCTTTTCAATGTTTTAAACATTTTACTCCAGTCCAGATTGTCAAATGCTTTCTTTTCTGAGTGAGATGAGTTGAGTTGGTTTACATGGTCTTCTCACAGCATTTATAATTATACTTATAAGAATGCCGGTCCTTCGTAAAATCATGTTCTTTCGACTCTCCGAATGACACCTGTATTTCATTATCAAAACGGTTTGATTGTAAAATGAAATTCATGAATCTCAGATAATATTACCCTGACTAGTGTCATTTATACCTCTACCTCTTCTGTTCTTACGTGCTTTAGTCATATAATTGGCTGACCCTGTGATAAAAATGAATACATTTATTTCCTGCAGAAACTAGCAAATTACGTTCCAAAAATTTTTAACACTCTACCTTTTCATTATGGCCACAAAAAATTTCATCCACCTTAAAATACAGGAACTAATGAAATCAGAGTAAAGCCAGAAAACATTTCTCGAAATCACATTGGCCATTATATTATCATTTAGTCAAACCGTTGATTATTATTTTTCGACTAATGCTCGTTGGTAGAGCAAAATAGTTTTCTTGTTATAAAACGGATTAATGAGGTATATTTTCTTACCCGGTAGGATATTGACTTTGTTTCGTCTCAAAAAATTTTGAATTAGATTTTTCAACTGCCTTCTACGTATCGTAATATTTATTTACAGTTGTATAAAGTCATTCCCTTAAAAATATGATACATTACTGGCCAAAAATTAGGTTACAAAAATCGAACAACTAGGAAAAATAGATAACCTTCTTTTGTTTTTTTTCTTTGTGTCGGTATCGAATGAACACTCGTGATTTTTTAAAAAACCGTGTTAACATTTAGCAGCAACAGAAACCAATTTTTAATTTCCTTAAGAACTCGAAAGATCTCTACAATGGGGTACTTCATATTTCGTAAGTGATATTTACCAAGAAACTATAAATCTCATTAAAAGGTACCTTCATATGTTCTGCCCTACCGTTAACTAGAAGTTGTCATTGGGTGTGGACTTCATATTACAATCACACTCGACGTGACGCCTAGAATCAGTACGGACCAATCAGAAAGCAGCATATCCAAACGAATGACATAACGCTCAAGACACTTTGTCATTGGTTGACAACGGTGTGACGTTGTACAGTAATATAAACTCTCTGATTGGACAATATTAACCAATCAAAATGACGCAAAAGAAGACTTGTGATTGGTTAAAACTGGGCTTTCTTATTGGCCGAAAATACGAGACTCTGATTGGGCAATTATTACCTGAGCCGTTGACGTCACATGCGCATCACAATCAAATTGGCCCGACTTACTCACGCAACCCTAATAGATCGTTTGTTGAATACCAGTTATATTTTGATACATATATTTTTGTTTCTATTAAACACAATAATAGCGTAGGTCAAAAATGATTTGTCAAGTAACGTCTTGTCAAGTCTATTTTTCGTTGATTTAGGATCTGTTAGTTAACGGGAAATTTATAAGCAGTATTTATATCTTCTACACAGGCAGTGTAAAACTATAATCTTTAACACCTGATTCGTACAGATGAGATAAATAAAAAATAATTCGGCGACAGCATTCGCTTAATTGTCGTAGCGAAAGTATAAGCAGAAAAATTACGATCCCGGTAGCTGTGATTTTATAGAGTTTTAGGCCTGTAATCAGTGTTTATGTAGGCATTATGTAGGCATTATGTAGGCTTGTTCGAATATTACAATTTTATAAGCATTATCAGATGCGACTTTTTAACGTTCCGAAACCGAACAATTCATGCGTTCTCTTAAGCAAGGTAGGCTAATAAAATTACTTATTTTCAATCCAATTTGTCAGTAAACTAAAATGCTGGCTGTTGAAATTGTTGTGCAATGAAAGTTGTATGTAAAGTTGTAGTTTAGGTAAGCAGCGGACAAGGTGGTTTGAACCTCTAAAATCTTTTCTGAGTGAGATGAGTTGAGTTGGTTTACATGGTCTTCTTACAGCGTTTATAATTATACTTATCAGGATGCGAGTCCTTCGGAAAATCATGTACTTTCGACTCTCCGAATGACACCTGTATTTCATTATCAACAGGGTTTGATTGTAAAATGAAATTCATGAATCTCAGATGAGATAACTCTGACTAGTGTCATTTATACCTCCACCTCTTCTGTTTTTATGTGCTTTAGTCATATAATTGGCTGACCCTGTGATAAAAATTAATTCGTCTCAAGATATTTTGAATTAGATTTTTCAGTTGCCTTCTACGTATCGTAATATATATATATATATATATATATATATATTTTAACCACCAGAATACGGTAACATAAAACACTTACCAATGTTTATAGCGCTTTCGTGTATCTTGTACACATCTTCAGTAAATTAAAATTTATACCTTTAACTTCCTGGTAGATCCTTTCATGGTAGATCAGGATGATCTACCATGGTAGGAGCAAGTTTTAAATTTTGACTTGATATAAATTTTAATTTACTGAAGATGTGTACAAGATACACGAAACCGCTATAAACATTGGTAAGTGTTTTATGTTACCGTATTCTGGTGGTTAAAAAAAAAATATATATATTTAAATTTAAAATAATACGGCTGTTTAAAAATCCTACATAGGATGTTTAATAATATATATATATATATATATTGTGACAATATCGAAGGAAGGTGTGGTTCTCGAAATTTCTAGTAGGATTTATTCATAAAAATAGTAAAGAGAGGATAATATAAAGAAAAAGTAACAATGGGGTGGCTATTAAAGGGAAATCTATTAATAAAAATTATTTAATAGGACTGCGCTATTGTATAATGATAAAAGGTTGGGTATTGTTGTACAACTATTCATGAAAGGGACCTGTAACACTTCCCATTAACAATAGATCTATTGTTACTTGTTTACATCAGTTCATCAGTTATGACTTTTCGAGAACTATTAAAAAAGATTATTGATCGAATCTCTGTGCCATTCGAGAAGTCTCTTTGAACCCCTCTTATATAAATAGACCCCCGAGCGCGGTCAGTTAGTGTAGTATTCGTTTGATCTTTGACGAGTTGCTATCGGGCGTTGTACAGGCCGCGTTCCGAGCATTGTGTTGGTGAACGATTGTAATACTGTCTTTGTTTGTGTGTGTATTGTGAAAAGTTATTGGGTATCTGTATTAAATCCAGTTTTTGTGTATTCAGTTTCATTTTGTATGTGTAATCCTATAAAATTGATTGTAAGTAGTGCTAAGTAAATTATTTAATTATTTATTTTAAGTAAATTATTAAGTTATTTATTGTATTACTTTATTATAATTAGTTTATTATTTATTTTGTAAATCTTCTAGTGTAATAAATATTTGTAATTGTAAACTTTAGTGTATTAATTATTTAATAACCTAGATCCCGAAACGGACCTTAGCGATAAGTATCACAATATATATTAAAAGTACTTTCAAAAAATATTCAGTTTTATAATGCTACAAAATTATTTAATGTGAAAGGTAAATAGTTAAATTGTTCGTACTTTCTAAACTTAATAATTTATCTAAGAGAAATTCACATAAAATAATAGGTCCACTGGGTATTCAGTCTATTTACAACTATTCTTCATTTGTTTGATTTCAATTATATCTCTAGCAGACTCCAATTGGAACACTGTAAATTCACGTATAGCGAATATGCACCTTAATACAAACTAAAGCGAGATCATTTCACCAAATACATTAAAATTTTCAATTCTCTACTATCTTTGTTACGGTTTTATGCAGTGGAGAATCAGTCGGAACGGATAAATTGTTTTTCATCCGACGTATTATGACGTTTATCCCAGGTTCTTTCAGGACCTGGTTATAAATAAATAGAAAACGTTTCTTTTAAACTTATAACAAGTATTCATTAAAAAAAATAATGAATTAATTACTATAAATTATTACGGTTGTTATAATTATTATGAAATTACAATTAATCAGTTTAACTTAATAGTAGACTAAACTGATTACAATGTTATAAAAAACTAAAGACTTAAACTTAAACACTCTTTTAAGTCTTAAAAGACTTAAACACATGACCATGTAGGCCTACAATGAAATCAATAATATATTACTTCCTTGGTTATGGTTCTATTATACACAAACACACCAATAGAACATTATTTATTTATTTAGCGTATGGCTTTTCAAGACATTTAAAAAATCAGCATCATAATTGTTATATATTGGGATCAAATATGACCCTCTGTCTAATCTATCTGTCTAAATATGTACATACAGTACATATTTAGACAAATCAATTGGTTCTCCTGACTAACAAGACATTGGAAAAGCAATATTATCCCTAAATAGAACATTACTTGCCTGCGGCAAAACGAAAATATTTCAATAGAGACACACAAAACCGGGTTTTACTGTTTCACTTGATACTGTATAAGACGACGCAACTCTGACTAAAAGAATGGCTGCTTTATATTACCGAAAGAATTTCTAGAAGGATAACAAATAAACAAAATAATAAATTAAAAATAGAGTTATCTAGTAATTTCCAACAAAATATAAAAAAGAATACTAGAACCGAGCTCGTACCTTCCATCTGAAAAGCAACGAGTTGATGAAAAAAAGCCGCTGCTATTCTGAAGGGCAATAAACTATATATATATATAGCGAGTCTTTTGCAACGTCAGTTGTGTCGCTTCTCGCATCCCAATCGCCATCTTTCCTTATCGATCCAGTCTCCTTCAAAAAGTCCTTTACTTTCCATTTGAATGCGGACGTTGGAGATCCATTCCTTTCGCGGTCTTCCACGCTTATTTCTGTTTGCAGGAATCCAGTTCCAGACCTTCAACGGTATTCTCTGCTCATTCATTCTGCGCAGATGTCCATACCATTTTAATTGTTTCTCTCCAATGACATCCATTATCGTGTTTTTTGCACCCATCCTCTCCCTTGTGGCTTCATTTCTGATTCGGTCCAGCAACGTTAAACCTAAGCTTCTCCTCCAGTACATCATTTTAGTTGAGAGAAGTTTTTGAGATGTAATTTTATCCACACTCCACACTTCCGACCCATACGTCACGACAGGCTCAATCATTGCCTGGTATATATTTTTGTTTTGTTTTTTTAGTTATATTTTTATTCCATAGGATTGGGTGTAGTGATCTAATCATATTTTTCCCCTTCCTTATCTTTTCCATGATATCAACTCTATCCTTTCCATCCTCACTAATTACAACGCCGAGGTATTTGTATTTTTTAGCGTTTATGATCAAGCCATTTTCCGTTTCAATATCCTGTCCTGTGCCTCCTAACTGCATGTATTGTGTCTTATCTGTATTAACCTCCAAGCCCCATTTTCTGTATTCCTCTATCAGTTTTATTATCATGCAGGTCATGTCCTGATGATCTTCTGCTAGAACTACCTGGTCATCTACAAAGAGGAATGTATGTATCTTAACATCCTCCAGCTCTATTCCCATTGGGCTACATTTTTTGTCCATTTCTTTAGAGCATTGCACAGATATATTTTAAATAGGGTTGGAGAGAGGCAGGAACCCTGTTTCACCCCTTTTGTTTGAGAAAAAGCCTCAGAGGTTTCATTTCCAATTTTTATGACTGCTCGATTTTCCTTGTACAATGCTTTTACGGCATTTATAAACACATTATTTATGCCTGCATCTTTCATTGCAAGCCATAATTTCTGTAATGGAACGGAGTCGAATGCTTTACACAGATCTATAAAAGTGGCGTGCAATTCCATACCTCTTACTTGTCGCTTTTCTATTAGATGTTTCAGGGTGAATAAATTGTCCACACAGGAACGGCCTGGTCGAAATCCACTTTACTCTTCTATTTCTGTTATTTCCTTTTCTATTCTATTTTTTATAACTCTTTCATATAGGGCAATAAACTGCACCTGTTAAAAAAAAAGTAGCTGTTGCTGTTTAAACATAATTGTTTTTGTTACACCAAAACCGATTCCCTACATTGTCCGTATATTACAGTATGCTATAAAAAATCAACAAACATGTAAAAATTTTTTTTTCAGAATACAAACTTAAACTTTGGAAAATTAACATTAATGAAAACAAATCGCAACAAATGACGTTTTCTCTTAGACGTAAAAACTGCCCAACCATTTACATTGAAAATATTCCGCTGCCTCACACTTCTCAAACATGCTATTTAGGCTTACACTTAGACAGAAAACATACATGGAACGCACATGTTACACACACATACCGCAAACTCAAAACACGCTCTATCAAATGAAACGCTTACTCGATAGACGTTCTAAATTAAACATGTCACATAAATTAACAATCTACAAGACAGTCTTAAGATCAATCTGGACATATGGAGTTCAACTTTGGGGATCTGCTAAACCTTCACACACGAAACATATACAAGCAAAACAAGATTCTACGAACGATAACGCAATGCCCCTTTTACGACACAAACTCAGTGTTGTACAAAGACTTACAAATGCCATACGTAGTTGATGTCGCAAAACAAGTATACAAGACGATGCATGAAAAATTTGAATTACACAACAACCCTCTCATACAAAACATGTACACTAGGGTGATACCGGGTACTCAGCAAAGTTATTTAAAACGCCTCTGGCCAAGGGATCTTCTTGGCCAATAGTAAGACTGTGGTGATGACTGCACGCTCCTTCAAGTATATCAAGTGTTGGAACATTAGCTTCACATTTAGAAATTGTTTTATTTATAAAATAACAGATACTTAATTTCAATTAAAAGTGTCAAAAAGAAAAGAATCTTTTAGTAATCTGTAAATCAATGTTTGTAGTCAGTAAGCTATTTATCATTTTCTAAGGCCCCTCTAGTTTGAGCAATCTTATTTTTTTATAACACTTGTACTTTTACCATCCTTCGTTATTTTACTGAACGAGTTATTGTCTAACTTACATGGAACGCACATGCTACACACACCCACGCCACAAACTCAAAACACGCTTCTGTCAACTGAAACGCTTACTCGATAGACGTTCTAAATTAAACATGTCATACAAATTAACAATTTACAAGACAGTCTTAAGACCAATCTGGACATATAGAGTTCAACTTTGGGGATCTGCTAAACCTTCACACAGAAAACGTATATAAGCGATTCAGAACAAGATTTTACGAGCGATAACGCAATGCCCCTTTTACATCACAAACTCAATGTTGCACAAAGACTTACAAATGCCATACGTAATTGATGTCGCGAAACAACTATACAAGACGATGCATGACAAATTTGAACTACATGACAATCCTCTCATACAAAACATGTACAAAAGGGCGATACCGGGTGCTCAGCGCAGACGTTTGAAGCGCCTCTGGCCAAAAGATCTTCTTGGCCAACTGTGGGACTGTGGTGATGACTGCACGCTCCTTCAAGTATATCAAGTTTTGGAACATTAGCTTCACATTTAGAAATTGTTGTATTTATATAATAACAGATAATCTGTAAATTTAGTAAATTTAGTAATCTGTAAATCAATGTTTGTAGTCAGTAAGTTATTTATCATTTTCTAAGGCCCCTCTAGTTTGAGCAATCTTATTTTTTTTATATCACTTGTACTTTTACCATCCTTCGTTATTTTACTGAACGAGTTATTGTCTAACTTACATGGAACGCACATGCTACACACACCCACGCCACAAACTCAAAACACGCTTCTGTCAACTGAAACGCTTACTCGATAGACGTTCTAAATTAAACATGTCATACAAATTAACAATCTACAAGACAATCTTAAGACCAATCTGGACATATAGAGTTCAACTTTGGGGATCTGCTAAACCTTCACACAGAAAACGTATATAAGCGATTCAGAACAAGATTTTACGAACGATAACGCAATGCCCCTTTTACATCACAAACTCAATGTTGCACAAAGACTTACAAATGCCATACGTAATTGATGTCGCGAAACAACTATAGAAGACGATGCATGAAAAATTTGAATTACATGACAACCCTCTCATACAAAACATGTACAAAAGGGCGATACCGGGTGCTCAGCGCAGACGTTTGAAGCGCCTCTGGCCAAAAGATCTTCTTGGCCAACTGTGGGACTGTGGTGATGACTGCACGCTCCTTCAAGTAGGCCTATATCAAGTTTTGGAACATTAGCTTCATATTTAGAAATTGTTGTATTTTTTTTTTTTTTTAGGCCCTCATTGGAGCAAAATTAATCGATTTATAGAAGATCCCTAGTTATTCCTCTTATTTGCCCAGTAGTTCTTCATCCTCCGTGACACTCTCGCCCTATCCTCCACAGTCCAATGTCTGTTTGTCTGCCATTTAGGTACTTCTGGAAATTTCGTGTTTGGATTTTTGATCTTATATCCTTCTTCTCTGTTCAAAATCTGTGTCTCTGAGATATCCAGGTCCTGCAGATCCTGTTGAACTTCCTCAAACCAGGCGTACTTGACTTTGGTTTTCAAAAAGAAATCCAGTACCTGTCTGGTAAATCTGGATTCTGGCAGTCTCCTAAGATGTCCAAAGAACCCAACTCTTCTCTTCCTCATTATCTCGGAAATTTCCTCATTTTCCCTGTATAGAACCGAATTTGGCAACAACCTATACTCATTGTCTACTCTGTGCTTTTTGTTTATTATTGTTCTGAGGATTCTTCTCTCTTTCTAAGGTCCTCCATCTTATTAATTGTTGTATTTATATAATAACAGATACTTAATTTCAATTAAAAGTGTCAAAAAGAAAAGAATCTAACATGTTTCACGGCCTCATGTGTATTTTTACTTTCTCTTCTCCTATATGAAAAGAAAGTATCGTTTTCATGTTGGCATTTAGATACTATGAGGGAATTCGACAGGAGCCTTTATTTGTAAAATTTTCTCAAAAATATCTGCTACGATTTTGTTTTAAATCACCTCATTTACTACTACCTACATTTTTTTCTATTAGAATAAGAAATAAATTTTCTTATTTTATTTTTTTCTTACTGTACAATATAGGATAAGTATAATATATAATAATATATAAGTATAATATAAGATAAGTGCTGCTTAAATTCTTGGGTGCTGTACTTTCGTGGTAAAAAACGGTTTTTTAAGATTGAAGCCTTAATACGCATTTTAGGACAAAAGTACGTATAATTAAAGTTGTAGGAAATTACAGACCTAAAACTCTTATTTCAAGCTAATTTTCTATAACGCTTCACTTAGCGTCCATTAGTAAGTTATCTGTAATTTGCTCATTAAAATCGGTAAAAAATGCGATTTAAAAAAAATGCGGCTTTGTATGCATTTTATGATAAGTGTATAATAAAATTTATAGGAAAATTTTCTATAAATTGCATATTATTTAATTCATTATAAAATTTGCATATTTAATATGCAAATATACAGCTTCTATTTCAAGCATTTTTTTCTAAAGTTTTTTTGTTTTTGTTTTAACGTCCGATTGTTTTGAAATTAGTGCTAATGCAGACGGTGAGTAGGATGATAGATGAAAATGAGTGATGAAAAAATGCCAGCCTGATCAGGAATCGAACCCGGGCCTCTCGGCATAGAAGCCAGTTGCGCTAACCACTACGCCAACTGGCCGTCTTTTTTTCTTCACTGTATTGTTTAGTGTCAGTTAGTGATTTCCTATATTGTAAGTCGACCAGAGGTTGAATTTCATTTCGCTCATTCACCTATGATTAATTAAGGTTATGTGTTTCATTTTACATTAATTACTCATGATTAAACATAATATTATATTGTACCTTATTTATAGTGACAATAAAAATTTCTGTGAATGTTTCACGCCAGTTATGTTAATGTAAATTTTGTACATAAATGTATATTAAAATATGTTTTGACAAAGTCTACTCCCAAAAGGCTCACCGACTAATAAAGATTGATTTATTTATCAAAATTTATATATCATTTAATAAAAAAGAAATACGTAGCCTTACAAAAATATTTGAACTGAAAATAAATATTAAACAATGTACATTATAAAGTTAAAAGACGTTTATAGATTCTTAAATTTTATAGAAAAATCCTTTGTTGAGAAGTTGGAAGGGTGATCTCTCTCTCACGCTTTGAAAGTGGCTTTCAGGAATCCTAGAACACTAACGACTTGCTTTGTTATACGTTCTAGAAGCTTCTCTTAGGCCTTTGCACCCCATAATCTGCAACTTATACTACACGGGCGAGTATTAACGTTAGAACTCACCTTTACTTGGTACTAATTCTCTTATCAAATACTAGGAGAATATGGGGAACGGTTATTAAATTAACTTTTGTTACAATTTAATTATCCTGATCTATTTTTAAAAGAGTATTCTTTTCAGTTTATTGAATTATTTATACGATCGATATTCGATATAAATTTAAAAAGGAACAGGATTACAATAGTTTACGCCCTTAGAGTTTTCTTACATGATAAAAATACAAAAACTTAATTGAAATCTAATTTTAAAATCATCATGGGCCAAATAAATAGTGTAAAACCTTTCATATCCGGAAGAATATGATGATCAGTCGATCCGGATATGGAAAAATCCGGATATCACAGTCATTTATAAACCACTATAGGGCCAGAAATAATGGGCACGTTTGTTGTTGAATGTTATTTCAAACGTTTCTATTGGTTTAACATTCGCATTTGTACACCGTAGGTACTCTTTAATTTACAAAAAGTAAAACCGGTTAAAAATGTTTAATTACAGTATGCCTATATAAGTACATACAATACTCTTGAAAAAGTTGATGATTTTTATCTACTTCACACACTTCGCATATTTTTTGGAAACCTAGACTCAACCTCTTTAATGGCATCACTTCAGTTTCACGTGTTTTGTCTTGATGTCACACATAACTGATCAAAGATTCGATACTCTTGAATGCCTCAGAGTGATTTGTTGTAGGCTTGTTGTCATCTTCAAGTTCAGAGATTTTTTCATCGCTATGACATACCATTCGTATGATGTCATCGTCTGTAATTTCGTTCACTTAACCACTTCTTGACTTCACCGTCATTGATTCCTTCAGATCCAGGCAAATTTTTTATAAGCTTTGCAATCTGACTCACAATATGACAAACAGAATTCCATCAGCAACTTTACTTTTCCATCCCTAACCATTTTTCCTACCAAAATTGAAACATGACTTTGGAGATACGTCCGGAAATCACAGGTCTGGATGTGACAGGTTGCTTTGGAAATAAATAAAACAAATTTTATTGTCATGTAAAATAGTAGTATATTATTACATATTAATAATATGTAATAGTGTAATAAGAACAAAAATTATATTTTGGATTAACAAAAAATATATTTAATAGAAAATGTATAAAGAATGTTGTCTGTTTTCTTAATTGGATTAGAAAGAGAATATTTTTATAAACTTACTATGAGCATATACAATCGAACGATCAGTAATTATCCGGTTTGATTAACGGCAAATATTATTGTCAAGAGATTAATGATCATATTCCCTGTAATATGCGACTAATTCCATTCCTTTCATGATCGATAGTAGGCCTACATTCCTGTACATAATTATGTCTATTAATACAATACATAGCCTATTTGAAATGCCACAATTTGTCAAAGAGCCTTACTTCTCAAAAAACTCGGCTATAATAGAAAAAAATTTTATTTCTGGAAAACTCAAAATTCACATTCTCAAAAAATTATATTCGAAAAATCCGTCTCATGGCTGGTGACAATTTCAAAACGGCTTACCTTTGACTTATGGGAAAAACCATTAGTGATTTCTGTATCTAATCTTTATGAAGAATCAAATGACCTTATTTTTGTTTCCAAATTCCGTCGTTGATTTCTTGTTTTCCGGTTTTGGGTCACTTATGGTCGAAATCGGATTTCCAAACCCAACCCAGGCCCCCTAACTTGTTTTGCAGATTACGAACCTTAAAACCGCTTGTTGCTATCTCATGTGGTTTCTAACTTTGATTTCTCGAATTCCTGTTTTGGGCCACTTCTAGTCGAAACCAGAACTTCAAACCCAATCCAGGGCCATTAATTTCTTTTGTAGATTACGAAACCAAAAACCATTTGTTGCTATCCCGTGTAGTTTCTGACTTTGATTTTTTAACTTACAATTTTTGGGCCACTTTCGGTTTTGACCGAAAGTGGCCCAAACTTCAAATTCAATCTAGGTCCACCAACCTTTTGTGTAGATTACGAATCCGAAAACCGTTTGTTGCTACCTTTTGTAGTTTCTGACATCTGGTGTGACGGACGGACGGACGAAGGAAAATTATGAAAATAATTTTAAAATTGTCTCCAATAAAACTTGAATAGTAGGTCCTTTAAGTTTTACAGTACAGAACAGCATTTTAAAACCATAACAAATTAAAAAAGATTATGTTCTAGGATTTAAATTTTAGAAAAATATTTTCAAGTTTGTACTTTCAAAGAAAAAACCACTTTCAAAATGTGAATGTATGAATATATAGATACGGTAAGATAGGTTCACTGAAGAAAATAAGAAGAAAACACAATCTCGTAGGAAAGAAACTACAGCGTTTTATTCTTAGATTATTTTGAGCACATCTGATGAAGCCGTTAAAAGAAATAAAAAAAACAACTCAGCTTTTACGTTCTTTTCACGTTCTTATATGAGTACTGAATTCACTCCTACAAGTAGTACCTTTATAAATATCCTCATGTAGAATAGAAGTCTTTTCTTTTTATATTAGTTCTATCTTCTAGCAAAGTACGAGTATATATACCTCATCTACTAGAATAGAACTTCACTTCTTTGTCTGTGCCCCAAAGGCACGTGGTTTTAAATAGGGGGAATAATAAAATATAAAGGAGGAATAAGACAGGGGATTTAACAAACGGATCCGAATTCAAGTAGAAAGAGTATAGTATAATAATAATTATTATCAACATCCTACTCATTTGAATCCCATTAATTCAAAATTTCGGATAAAAAGAACTGATTTAAAATTTTTTAACATGCATTTTCTAAAACTTGTATTAAGGGGAGACCGTATGATGGTTTTGACTGAAAATTTTGATTTTCGGTTTGTAATGTTTTTCAATAGTTTATACCTAGATCTACCACAAAAATATTAGCCCTAAATTATGAAAAAAAAATTATTTTAATGAAAAAATTTAAGTTTTTATCAGGTTTATCCTAAAAATTAACATGTTGCCAAGGACAAATATTTGTCATATTTTTATACTGCTCGTTTTAGTGCAAAAAGGATTAAAGTTTCTTTTTTAATATCTGTTTCACTATTTTTTAAATTCTTCGTTTTTTGTGCAGCTTTCTAACCAACTGTTAATGGGAAATTAAACATGTTTGTGTACATTTTGTTTTTCATTTGTGCCTTTTCCCTTAAATTTAGATTTTTAACTCTTACGTACGTTTTTCTCAGAAACCATTTAACCTACCCGGCTAAAATTTTTACCAGTTAATTATCATGTACATGCACATTCACCGACATTGTTTTTACTTCCTCAGATGCTCAAAAAATTAGTAATATCCAAAAAATGTAGAAAAAAATTGTAAAAACTTTATGTTATTCGTTATTCTTTTGAAAACTTTATGGTCCAACAGATTAAATTGAAAAATGTCAGTAGCTAAAACCACCCTACAACTATAAGGTGTGTAAGGTTTCATTTTCATATCTTTCACCAATCCTATGAAAAATGTACCTTACATTAGCAAATTTAACATTTGCGGAATGCAAAGTACAGTCTCCCCTCAAAATAAAAATCAGTAATTTTTTATGAAAAAATATTTTACGAGTAAATAGCTTCTAAACATAATTTTTAACAGTGTATTTCTTTTAACAATCATTTCTTTTATAAATGGAATTATAATCTTCAAGCAAATATGAGAAATTAAGAAAGTACGGTCTTTAGAATTAAAATATTAACTACAGTAAATACACTACTCAGTACAGTTTTTCAAAAAAGACTAAACTGTGAAGAAGAAAAAATTATATAAAATTAAACTTGAACTGTGAATCAAAATCTTGAAACGCTAAGTTGTTGAAGTTGAAGCTGCCAATTATGAGATTACGATGATTGGTAGTAGAATTAGAAACTAAATAAAAATGTTGAATGATTATTAACAATATCGTAAAGGTAAGTCCAATATTTTAAATCATTTCAGTTTGTGAGATCTTCGCTGTTGTCAAGGAGATTAATTGCGAATGGATTTTGACAATCTTCTAACTTTTGTAAATGTTTTCCGCTATGTTGTTCAATTTCTTCTTTTATGAAGGGCAGATTTAGATCGTTGTGTAATATTTCATTGATTACCTACTAGGTGGTAAGCCTCAGGTGGTAAATCTCTGCAGTGATAGGCTCGGGCATTTCGATTGAAACCGCTGCAGTATTTTTATATTTGATAAACTAACTGTAACCTGTAGCTCTAACCCATAAGTCCAAACTGGTTTGAACATTACTTTGTACACGAGTACTTTATTTACAAGGTAAAGAGTTGAGACTTACTGCCTAGAATCAGAACAATTGACGTACCTTCAGCCCAAGTTGTTTTCGTTTTGTCCATATACGGCTTCTTCACGTGAGTCTTCGATCTAAATGTAAACCCTGTTTTTTAACTTCCTCTTTTTGCGGGATTACTGTAACATTCAAGGTGACCACTGGACATGTTGGTTTCTTTAATGTAAACATTACGTGTGTTAATTTATCTTTAATAATCTTTACTCTCTATTTCTTTCACAATTTGTAAATGTTAAAACATAAAAATTTAGTTCAAAACAATGTAAATCGTTAAGTTGAGACTGGAAAACGAACATAACTAATTTCATAATACAGAATGTGCTTTACAATCGCTTACTGATAAAAAGTGTCTTCTATAGTTCATCGGAAATTACAGGAAATCATTTCCATAACTGCTTATCTGCATAAAATCATTAATATTGTTAGCTGTCGTCACAACGATAACATTGATGAGTGCCTCACCAGTGCCTCGTAATCATAACGTCTGTGGGCATAAAGTAATTGTGCTGCTTTACATACTGCAGTGATATTTTCAGTGAATTTTCTCCTTCTGATTGTGAAATAAGCAGCTCCGTGTTACATAATTTATAATCAATTTCTTCTAGACCTTCGCCATGATTACGAAAACTATTTCTTCATCTGTAAACTAGAGACCTTCATCGTCAGCTGGCAGGCACTCATTGACAACTTCGTCTTGATTTTTCACAGCGTAGAATATATAGGATGAGCTGAAACATATTATCTAGAAAATAAAAACAAAATCAATTGAAAAATAATAAATAAATAAATATAAGAAATATCTTCGTTTTGCTAGATACATTAGTTTATTAATTATTATTTTGTTGTGTACTGTATTCTCAGTTATCTACAGCATACGAGTATAATATTCGAGTATATAATATACGAGTATAATACTCGTATAATATTAAATTTAGCTATTTTCCGTTTATTACTTTCTCTTGCCTATATGAATATATAGGAAGGAAAGTATTGTTTTTATGTAGATTTTTTGAAATCGAGTTTTCACCGGATCTATACGTTTTCAGAACCCCTGAACCCAAAAAACATGTTTTTAGCGATTGGTCTGTGTGTGTGTATACAAAATATCTCAAGAACGGAACATCGTACGGACTTGAAACTTAAGTTACATACTATTACCGGACCTGACACGAACACTTTCATCAAAATCGGTCAACCGGAAGTAGTAGTTTATTCGTGTAATTTTTCACTTTTTTGCGATTTTCTCAAAAACTGGTCCTACGATTATTTTAAAAATCGCCTCATTTACTAAACTTTTTATTCTCTACAAGATAGGGTAAGCGCCATGTTTGCTGAAATTTTGGGTAAGGCTGTTTTCACGTAAAAACATTTTCTTTTTAAGATTGCGGCTTTAATATGCATTTTAGCGCAAAACGTTATATAATAAAAGTTGCAGAGAATGTAAAATTCTACAACTTTTATTTCAAATTTTTACTTTCTCTTGCCTATATGAATATATAGGAAGGAAAGTATTGTTTTCATGTCGATTTTTCGAAATCGAGTTTTCACCGGATCTATACGTTTTCAGACCCCCTGAACCCAAAAAACATGTTTTTAGCGATTGGTCTGTGTGTGTGTCTGTGTGTCTGTGTGTGTGTCTGTGTGTGTGTGTGTGTGTGTGTGTGTGTGTGTGTGTGTGTGTGAACAGAATATCTCAAGAACGGAACATCGTACGAACTTGAAACTTGAAACTTAAGTTACATACCACTACCGGACGCGACACGAACATTTTCATCAAAATCGGTCAACCGGAAGTAGTAGTTTATTCGTATAATTTTTCAGTTTTTTGCGATTTTCTCAAAAACTGGTCCTACGATTTTTTTTAAAATCGCCTATTTTACTCAATTTTTTATTCTCTACAAGATAGGGTAGGCGCCATGTTTGCTGAAATTCTCGGTGAGGCTGTTTTTACGTAAAAACGTTGTTTTTTTAAGATTACGGCTTTAATATAAATTTCAGCGCAAAAACGTATATAATAAAAGTTGTAGAGAATTTAAAAACCTACAACTTCTGTTTCAAACATTTTTTTGTATAACGCTTAGTTTAGCGGTAATTTGCGATTTTCTGTTTTTTTTCTCACGAAAACGTGAGAAAAATCGATTTTTTTAACATTTTGGCCTTAGTATGCATTTTACGACAAAAGTGTATATAACAAAATTTATAGGAAATTTAAAGATCTACAACTTTTGTTTAGAGCATTTTTCTCTACAGAGCCTAGTTTAGCGTGAAAGCGTGATTTTCCGTATTTTTAAGCCAAACTGAGTTCGATTGTCATTTTGCGTCATTCACTCGTGATTAAAATAAGGTTATGTTTTTGAGGTTAGTTTTTGTTTATTTCTAATATTTTATTAATAATGTTAGGTTTATTATTAATCATTTGCATTGGCAAGAGAAAGTTGTGTGAGTGTTTCACACCAGATTTTTTTTTGTAAAACGCTTAGTTTAGCGGTAATTAGCGATTTTCTGTTTTTTTCTCACGAAAACGTGTGAAAAATCAATTTTTTTAAGATTTCGGCCTTAGTATGCACTTTACGACAAAAGTATATATAATCATATTTATAGGAAATTAAAAGATCTACAACTTTTATTTATAGCGTTTTTCTCTACAGAGCCTAGTTTAGCGTGAAAGAATGATTTTCCGTATTTTGAAGCCAAACAGGTTGATTTTCATTTTGCATCTTTCACTCATGATTAAAATAAGGTTATGTTTTTGAGGTTAGTTTTTTGTTTATTTCTAATGTTTTATTACTAATGTTAGGTTATATTGTTTAAGTTATTTACACTGGCAAGAGAAAGTTGTGTGAGTGTTTCACACCAGATTTTTTTTGTTATTATGCACATATTTTCTGATAATCCGAACAAATTCCCGTCCCAATTAGTTCGGAATAGTAGGGTTGCTGTATATTTCACACTGGTGTAATATTATAATATCTCAACTTTAGATTAGTAATTAATCTTGTTTCTACAAAATAACGAATGTGAATTTATAATTACAGATTAATATATATTACAAACGTGTTGTTAATTGCTTTAAAACCACAATAATTTTACCAGGAATTGTTTGTTATATTCATTTATTTAACATAACGTATAGTTTCCCGTAACAAAAATATATTTCCCGTAATTTAAACATGTACGAGTAGTTTCCCGTAACTTAAAACTTACATATTATTAAATGTCAAAGTGTGTGAAATTTCATTAAAGTTTCAACCATATGATTCCATAAATTCAGTGAATTTAAAACATGATTTGAAACTTTTGAATTCGTTAATTTTGTTTATTGTGCGGTCAGGACTGCATACAAGACAGAAGCAAAATACATACAGTCGATTTCTTTATTGTAAATACCCGAGTTTAGAGCCTTCTTTCTTCAAAACCGCTCGTTCAATTTTAACGTACTTGTATACCAAAATTTAGCTAATTTTAATCTGTATTGTTATATGTCAGTTTAATATTGTTAGAGAATATTAATATTCCAATATCAGGAAGATAAGAAAAAAAGAGCCGATTTTTTGTTGCTGCAACACATTAGATGCATTAAGAGGCTTTTAACTCAAACACCGCTCGACCGATTTATTTGAGATTTCGCTGGAATATAAACCTGTATGTTTTTGTTGTACGTACGAAATTTCAGAATCTTAGCTTATTTAAATTTTGAGTTATTAGTGAAATTCTGAACCCCTGTTAACTCCGTAACCGCTCATTAATTTGGCAATTTCAAAAAATTATTGTATTTAGTGTAAAAAAATTAATACGAATTCATTAATATAGGGTGATTCAAAAAGAGCGCCGGTTTTGATATATCAAATTAAGAGATTTATTTTATTGAAAAACTGAAAATAAATACATCAACAAGTTCATCTTACCTTCCGATTTCATGTATGAAAAATGATGTCATGCATGTGTCCTCCTCTATTGCGCTGGCACGCATCAACTCTGTCCATGAAATTGGATATTACTGCACGACAAGTTTCGACTTCCATTTGCCCGATAACCCGTCGAATTTCCTCCTTCAAGTCATTGATGTTTCGGGGTTTATTGGCATACACCAATGACTTCAGATGACCCCAAAGATGAAAGTCACAAGGCGTCAAGTCACACGACCTTGGTGGCCATTGATGGTCGGAATTACGAGAAATGATGCGATCCTGGAACCGTTCACGGAGCAACAACATTGTTTCTCGTGCAGCAACTGAATTTTATACGGGTGATATTGGAGATCGTACCGAAGAATTCTCCGTACAGAAGAACATCGTAAACCCAATTGTTGAGAACGGTGACGTATTGATTTTGCTGGGCTAACAGCCACACTGTTACGAACCAACGCAACGTTCTGCTCAATTCGGCCAGAACGACGACGTCCAGAACTTTTAAGGTCGACTGTTGAACCCGTCTCAAAAAACTTTTTCATGAGCCTGCGAACTGTTGATTCATTCGGTGCTTCATTACGTCCTAGAGTACCGCGAAGTCGCCTGACAGTAGCCGCATAACTCTCTCCACTCTGGTAAAATGTTTTGACGATTAACACTCGTTGTGCAATAGTAAACTTCTCCATGGTTAGACACAGACTGCGAGAGTACTACACTGCGAACAAGAGAAACTACAACTGAATCGTCAATCGGAATGTTCTCCGAAATAGAAATGAGGTCTAACAATATTGCCAACCGATAAACAAAAATTTACCAGCCGTTTAAAAACCGGCGCTCTTTTTGAATCACCCGTTATTATGGAACAGCGATTGATCAGTTATTCGGTAGATATTTTTAAGTATTTTAATAATGGTTGATGCTGCGGGGGATGGAAAAAACTCAACCATGTTGCCACGTTTTTTAATCGGTTGTGTTCTTTCCTCTTCCTGCTAAAGTTGCCTTCCGACGTAACATACAACTAGTAGTTTAGTTGACTATTGTAAGTAAATGATGAATTAGAATTATTAACATTGAATTGTCATGTTTGTTGTGCGTATGCTGGGACAGGTCCCCGGTATGCTAATAAAAAAAATCTGGTGTGAAACACTCACACAAGTTTCTCTTGCCAATGCAAATAATTAACAATAAACCTAACATTATTAATAAAATATTAGAAATAAACAAAAAACTAACCTCAAAAACATAACCTTATTTTAATCATGAGTGAATGATGCAAAATGAAAATCAACCTCAGTTTGGCTTAGAAATACGGAAAATCACTCTTTCTCTCTAAACTAGGCTCTGTAGAGAAAATGCTTTAAATAAAAGTTGTAGATCTTTTAATTTTCTATAAATTAAATTATATACACTTTTGTCGTAAAATGCATACTAAGGCCGAAATCTTAAAAAAATCAGTTTTCCCCACATTTTTGTGAGAAAAAAACAGAAAATCGCAAATTACCGCTAAACTAAGCGTTATACAAAAAATTGTTCGAAATAAAAGTTGTAGAGTTTTTAATTCTCTACAACTTTTATTATATAAAATTTTGCGCTAAAATGCATATTAAAGCTGTAATCTTAAAAAAAACAACGTTTTTTACGTGAAAACAGCCTCACCCAGAATTTCAGCAAACATGACGCCTACCCTATCTTGTAGAGAATAAAAAATTGAGTAAACCAGGCGATTTTAAAAAAAATCGTAGGACCAGTTTTTGAGAAAATCGCAAAAAAGTGAAAAATTACACGAATAAACTACTACTTCCGGTTGACCGATTTTGATGAAAATGTTCGTATCGCGTCCGGTAGTGGTATATAACTTAAGTTTCAAGTTTCAAGTTCGTACGATGTTCCGTTCTTGAGATATTCTGTTCACACACAGACACACACACACACACACACACACACACACACACACACACACAGACCAATCGCTAAAAACATGTTTTTTGGGTTCAGGGGGTCTGAAAACGTATAGATCCGGTGAAAACTCGATTTTGAAAAATCGACATGAAAACAATACTTTCCTTCCTATATATTCATATAGGCAAGAGAAAGTAATAAGTATTAGGCCTACTGAGTTACAACGCGGCAACATGGTTAGAGTCTTCTACCCCCCCCCCCCCCCCCAGCATCGACCATTCTTTAAATATTTAAAAAATTCTACCGAATAACTGGTCATCGTTGTTCCATAATATTAATGAATTTGTATTAATTTTTTTACACTAAATACAATGATTTTTTTGAAATTGCCAAATTAATGAGCGGTTACGGAGTTAACAGGGTTTCAAAATTTTACTAATAACTCAAAATTTAAATAAGCTGCGATTCTGAAATTTCTTACGTACATTAACAACATACATGTTTATATTCCAGCAAAATCTCAAATATATCGGTCGAGCGGTGTTTGAGTTATAAGCCTCTTAATGCATCCAATGTGTTGCAGCAACAAAAAAAACCGGCTCTTTTTTTCCTTCTCATCCTGATATCGGAATATTAATATATTCTGACAATATTAAACTGACATGTAACAACGCAGATTTAAATTAGCTAAACTTTGGTATGTAAGTACGTTAATATTGAACGAGCGGTTTTGAAGAATGAAGGCTCCAAACTCGGGGATCTGTAATAAGGAAATCGACAGTAGGAATCCATCTAGATAGTCACTTTTTATGGAAACATCACGTGGTAACAAAAACAATTGAGCTGACAGAACGTAAATAACGTTGGTTATTTAAAATAATTTCACTTTTGTCACCTCCGTCTTCATTCACTTGGTTACCTTCTGGAAATCCTTAATAGTTTTAATGACTTTCCAGTACTTGGCTGTTGTGTAAAGTTCCTTTTGTTATGTTTATTATTAGTTTCGCCTAGACTTCCTTGAACCAGTTGACTTGCATTTTCGTTTCCTCCATTGATTCCAGTATCCTTCTGGCTGATCTTTATCTAGACTAGACATTCTCTTGATTAATTTTTGACTGAAAAATTAAGCAAAAATAAATAATTATTATTATAGAACGTAAGAATGAGATGGCTTAGAACGAAATAGAGAAGTAATAATAACACAATAATGAGTAATAATCTATATTATATATAAAATTCTATGCATGTGTGTGTGTGTGTGTCTATGTGTGTGGGTATGTTCCCCTTTATCTCCTAAATGACTGAACCAATTTTCATGTAGTTTTATTATGTTGTAACTATGATGCCGGTGCAGGTTTTAGGCTATTGAAACCCTTAAAAAGTTAGCTCTGAAGGGTTGAAAATAATGTTTATGTTCTACATTATGGCTTTTATGAGGTTAGATAACCTGCTGCTTTTAAACCAGCTGATGTGATTCAAATAAAGATTTGTCATAAATAAAGTCATCATGATTTAGCAAAGAGCGACGTGTTGCTAAGGAGCTGGTAACAACATCACATGATAATTTTATTGTATTTTATTATGTAGATACGATTTTGTATTGTTGAGTATTTTATAAAAGTGAAGTTCCGTGTTTCTTTAATTTGTTTTAATTTTCTTTTAATTGGTGAGTGATCAATTGCTTTGATATTTTATTTTGACTTTTATTTTATTCAACGTAGATTTAATTTTTTGGTTTTGACCATTATTTTTTGTGCTTTTTTTATTTTTTGTTTTTTTCCATTTTCAATAATGTCATAAAAAAAACACCACTAGGATGAAAATCTTCAAAAGCAAAATAACTTCAAAAAGCCAGAACTGCTAAAAAGTGATCACACCATTTTCGCGTGCAAAGCCGCGGCGGGGCATGCTAGCATTGTCATAATAACACTATTAACACCTTTTCTGCTCAATTCCACAGGAACAACAATTTAATGGCATCTAACCTCTATTGTCAAAACACGACTGTACCTATTTGTCACAACATTCATTTTTTTGGAATTGAATAATTCTAAAAGAGAATGTTATTCGTAGTATGATTACCGGTTAGTTAAATCAGCTATTTCTGTACATGACTTTTTTATGTATTTTCCTCTATTATGTTTAAGTAATTTAATGAAGGATGAAGTACTCTTCAACATTAATTAAAATATTTACTTGTTAAAATATTCAGAAATTTGATAACAAATTCTTTGCATATTTTAATGAAGGTAAATTTTAAAAAAGCAAGGATACCATGTTTAATCTAATTTGTTTTTGAATTATAACTAAAGATGTTATTAATTAATTAATTTTAATGCAGTGGAAATATCCTGGGACAATCCTTTGCCTGAGATAATGACCCCTAGATGAAGATCCTGTTAATACACAAACGGCATACCTCATTATGGAATCCAATTTGTTACCGTCCCTTAGGTAGAATTTCTCTAACTACCCTCTCCTTACTTTCCCTATTGAAAGTCCCTCCGCTTGGCTTCTCCCACCACTTTTTCCATTTCTTCTCTGCTGATTTCAAATTTATTTCTTTTCCCTATTTTAATTAGATTAAATATGTCTGACGTTTCAATTAAACGTTTCTATTTCATTTTCTTAATATTTTTGTGTCTTTTCGCAAATGTATTTTTCAATTTACATAAAATTTTAAATTATGAGAAAAGAACTAAAAGTAATTACCTCATCCTGTAGAATCAGTAAAAAATGTCAAAACTGTAACTAATATTACTTAACTGTACCAAATGATATTATATAACTTTCTTTAAACCTTGTGTGGATTAAGTTTTAACTTTGCGGAAAATTTAAAAATAAAAATCTTTAGATCAACCAGAGATTTAATGATATTGGAATCTAAATTTTTTTGTCATCAGTCTCTCGACTGGTTTGATGCAGATCTCCAAGCTGTTCTATCTAGCGCAAGTCGTTTCATATCTACATACCTGTAACACCCTACATCTTTTGTTATTTGCTTTTTATATTCTAACCTTTGCCTCCCGCTACAATTCACTCCCTCAATATTATCCTCCATTATCGATAGACCAATACCTGTATTTCTTAATATGCCTCACTAGCCTATACCTTCTTCTGGTAAGATGCTTCCATATACTTCTGTAAGCCTCGCCGGAGTGGAATGAGGTGGAAGCGGATGGGTGAAATAAAATACGCTCCTCAGTATTTTAATTAAAAAATTTAATTATTTAAAAAGAAGAACAAATTGGTCCAGGATCCCCTTTTTCTTACTACTAAGCGGCGTCCCAATACTACACTTCACAGGATCTTTTAATTATTTAAAATAAAATAAAAATTGGTCCATGACCCCCTTTTTCTTACTACTAAGTGGCGTCCCAATACTACGCTTCAATTACAGGTTTAATTATTAAAAATAAAATAAAAATTGGTCCAGGACCCCCTTTTTCTTACTACTAAGTGGCGTCCCAATACTACGCTTCAATTACAGGTTTAATTATTTAAAATAAAATAAAAATTGGTCCAGGACCCCCTTTTTCTTACTACTAAGTGGCGTCCCAATAATACGCTTCACAGGATTCTTTTTATTATAAAATTAATTATTTAAAATTACAAAAAATAATAAAATTGGTCTAGGACCTCCCTTAATTGACTACCTAATGTAACCCTTACTCCTCATCTAAACTTAACCTATTACCACTTACAGACTATATGTCGATCGTGCATATTCCGGAAAGGGCTGCCGGCACAGATACTTCAAACCTCAGAGGGAGGTCAGCCTAAATTAGTGCCTTGGGCGCTTTTACCGCCATTTCCGGAAGACCACTGCAGGATCGACCTCTTAAATACTAAGTACATAATCGCTAAGTGCGGGGCGAGTCAGAATTCCAGGAAATCCCACTATGCATCTATATAATATAACCACTCACCCATCTGGCAAGCCACGACGACCAACATCACCAACCCGAAATGAGCGATCACCCTCATTCCACCAAATGAGCACCGGACAAAAATATTCTCACAATCCACTCAATAAAATAGAACTAAACTCATGAATTACACTAATTCGGTCCCACACGGACGCGGCATACATGTATCACACATTACACATTACACATAAAAAATGATATTTTAATTTATATTTCAATTACTGCATTGCATTAACTTTTATCGAGTCCCGTTTCGTATCTGAGTACAATACTGACTGACCACGTCTCGCCGTCCAGCTGAGCCGATCGGCGGGGAGGCGCCCTCCTCCCCCTCACCCCTCGCCGCACGGCTCAGCGGATGCAACACGAGACGAAGTTGCAATTTCCTAGAATTCTGACCGCTGTGTATATTTTACAAAGACAATGTATTAATTCTAATATTAATATAGAAAAAAGAAATCTTTCTCGTTCTTTTATTAATTATTCCTTCTCAATCTCACTATATTACAACACTCCCTCCCATGAAAAAGGTGGCGCATAGCCCCGTTGCACTAATTAATGGTGGCGGAACCTGATTCCACCGCACTTTCACCACCCACGATCACTTCTTCACCCTCCGTGGTTGCCTTCCGTAGGGTTCGGACTTCTCCGGGGGCTAGCCTGTATATGACTGATAATGGCTCCGCTGGTTCTCGGTGAGTGTCTCCTTGGTCGCTGGATCTCGCTGGTTGTCTACACCTCCTCCGGCAATACCACAGCAGTGGGAGCCCTGTCACCACCGCCACGAGGCCGATGATAGTTGGCACCACCGCCACGCTCCAAGCCGCCTCCTTTGGTCGGGTCTTGCGGATTTCTTCCAAGGATCGTTGTAGCTGTTCCACCGTGCTCTCACTGACTCCATATTCGCCTGGCCACTGCACCCCACTGCTTCGAATGTGTTGAATTGCCTCTTGCACCTCTTGCTTGTCCGTTGGCTCATCAAGGGAAACGATGAGCCCGGTGACGGGAACCTGGATCCGTACAAGGCGACGCTGCAGTTTCGCCTCACTACTGCCCCTGGTATTTGGCAGGATGCGATACGATGATGTCGTCAGGCTGCAACCCTTCGCAGCCGGGATCTCACCGACTCCGCCGATCAACTGTTCCGATACTTCAACTGCGTCTCCTTGATGACATTGGGATATCAGATTTTGCTCTCCGGCGATGCTGTAGATCCACTGGTTCATAGATCCATCCCAGCTCCATATGTCTTCGTGGTTGGTCATCAAAATGGCTCTCGGGCAAACTTTCTTGGCGACTGCCATATCTCCCAGATAGAGTGAGCTCAGACAAGAGGCGTGGTGACGGTTGATGATTGGGAACACTGCAGGACATACCTGGACAGACCCCTTGCGGCATTCCTCAAGGTCCTCGGCTTGCAGCTCCGCGTATTGTTCCTGGTCGACACTCACCAAGACGTGTGTTGAATCAGGGTTTTACCGTGTGCTAAGTCCGGTCTGCTCATCAATCACTGGAAATGTTCGCACCTGAAACAACATAAACTGCCTCCCTGCTGAGGACAGCGGTAAGTCAATTAACACTTTAATCACACCACCAACTGCTAACGCACGAGTTTTTGCCACACGGTAATAATCGTAAATGTCTGCGGCACTAAACCCCGCGATCAAATCTAGTCCAGTGGGCAGGGAAGTTCTGACTCGCTTTACAATTTCAGTGAACTCACTAGGTGAGATTAAACCTACACTTAACTTACCAGAGGACAGCCCCTCCATCGCTAAAACTAAATTCCTTAAATCTATAAGTCCTTTTAAAGACACTAATTCTAATTCTTGCAACATCATGGATGTATTGGCGAACACATGGACGAACCGATCTAGGTCGGACGTTTTCTTTCCGATCTCCACCAGTCGCTGCTGCAGCTTGTCGGCTTCTTCGCGCACCTGTTTTGCGAATGCCACCAACTGCCGGGAATTCTGCTCCGCACGTCGACTGAGTTGTCGCGTCAAGGTTAGATGATCATCCGTCAGATGAATCAAGTTGGCCGTTTGACTTTCCAGCACCTGTATGCTCCTCTCCACCTGTCGCATATCCTGTTCTTCTGGCGTCCCGAATAAAACCTTCAACACCCTTCCGCCTAAGTTGAACCAACCCCGTCGCACTCTCCCTTGGAGCAAAAGGTTCATCAGCGTGTGACTCGCTTCGTACATTTCTTCCTCGATTTCTTGAACGCGGACCATGATTCTCTGTTGAGTTTCCAACCCCTTGACTTCGCTGCCAGCTTGCCATAGAATTTGGCTTACTCCACTGGTGAACTCCTTTAGTGATGCGAGTTCGCCACAGATTTCGGTCACATTGATCGATACTATCACTCTCCAATAGTCTCCGGTTAACAGAACTCCTCCCTTCTTTATGAACCACACGCCTTCTTTCTTCGCGGCATCTTGTATTGCCAGGCTCACTCCACCTGGAACGACACATACACCCTATTAGTTATAAGTTTGGTCCGCACTCCTGGTATCAAGAACTTCGGGCGAGTACCGGGCGACTTCCCCTACTCGATCCAGTTCCATCAACCGATACTCCCCTGGTTCCATCCCCCATCTGGGTACCAGAGTCTACTGTAGACTTACAATTAACCTAGTAAATTCCTACGAGCTAACTATATACATCATAGGTTTGGGGTTCCCTTCTGAAGTGTATCCTGGTCCTCTATTCTTGCGATCGATTCCTGCTGCGCAGACTGTATGGAGACCTTTGGCTCGGCAGACGCGCCTGTGGAGATGGGCGGTACGTCGGATCCTCCCTTATTCTATCTACCGGTTCTGGTGGGCTGTCAGGTTCACCAAACACATCCTCCTCCTCAACCGCTAGAGGTCCTTCTCTTCCAGCGTCCAATCTTCCAGGGGGCAGCCTCTCCATCTCTATACCGTCTATCAGCTGATCATCTGAGTCACTATCGAACTCCGCATCACTTAGTGGTCGGTATTCTAGCTCCTCCTCTTGTTCGCTTTCTTCCTCGCGTGGGGCTTCAGCCGTAGGTTGTTCCCGCCTCTCTTCGCGAGCGGGAGATGTAACACGCGTCGCCGTGGCCTCATTGTGTCCCGGTTTCATTCGATTTACGTGTACCACCATGGTTTTCCCATCTGCCATGACCACTTCATAGTCGACCAGGGATACCCTTCTCTTGACCCTACACGGCCCTTTCCAAGGGCGCCTGAATTTTCTTGCTAGCCCGGGGCAAATTGACGGGACAAGGACATACACCATATCTCCGACCTCAAATTCTCGCAAATTTTTGCCTTTTTCCTGGTACCTTGCCCTGTCGCGAGCCGCCGCTATCGAATTCTTATTTGTCTGCTCGTATGCCTGCCTCAGCCGTTGGCTCAGTTGAATAATGTGATCTTCCACGTTTACACAGACGTTATCCGGGACAGTGTAATCGAACGGCGTTACCATCTCTCTTCCATGAAGGAGGTAATACGGTGTAAAGCCTGTGGAGGTGTGTGGTACCGAGTGGTAAGCCATCAAGGCAAAGGGAACCCATTTATCCCAATCTCTCCCGTCACTCCTCACAAAGTGACTCATGCTGTCTACTAGAGTCCGGTGTAACCTCTCCAACCTCCCGTTACACTCTGGGTGGTACGCCGTAGTTCGGAGTTTTCTTATCCTCAAGTACTTGCAGGTTTCCAGGAAGAGCTCCGAAGTAAAATTTCGCCCTTGATCGGTTAGCAGTTGTTCTGGGACCCCGTGGCGTGAGATAATTCTAGTCACAAAGGCTTCGGCTATTGTCTCAGCGGTTTGGTCGACGACGGGGATTGCTTCAGCGTAGCGAGAGAAGTGGTCCACGAAGGTTAGAAGGTACTTATTTCCCTTCCTGCTTGTAGGTAATGGTCCAACGATGTCTAAGGACACCATCTCGAAGGGGAAGGTCGGTTCGAATGCTTCCGCAAGTGGTACAGTCAACTTGGCCGGAGACTTCCGCTGCGCACATGAGTGACAACGGCGCACATATTCTTCAATTTCGGTCCACATTCGCGGCCAATAATACTTTTGCTTCACTCTCGCAAAAGTGCGTTCCGCTCCTGGGTGACCCGCCCACACCGCATCATGACAAGATTGGATGACCGACCTTCTCAGGCCCTCTGGTACAACGAGACGCCACTGCTTATCTTCGCCCTTGCCATTTCTCCAGTACAGTAATTCGTCCAACTTTCTGACTTCTCCCGTCCCGGGACTTACCATTAGGGTTTGGCAAAATTCATCTGTGGCCTGACCTTCTCGGATTTTCTTAAGGCTCAATTCATCGGTCACCATCGCTACCCCCATAGTGGCTCGGCTTAGCGCGTCAGCGTTAGTATGGCGCCTGCCTGGCTTATGTATGACGGTGTAATCGAATTCTGCTAATCGCAGGGCCCATCGTGTCAGTCGAGATGATGGATCCCGTAAGCTCAACATCCATTTAAGTGCCGCGTGGTCCGTTACCAACGTAAAATTCCGCCCCAGTAGGTAACACCGAAACTGCTGTGTAGCCCAGACGACCGCCAATAACTCCCTCTCGGTGGTGGAATAATTCTTCTCGGCACTATTCAACATTCTGCTTGCAAATGCAATCGGCCTTTCACCGTCTTCCGTATCCTGGGACAATACTGCGCCCAGTGCCGTGCCGGACGCGTCTGTCGCGAGTACAAATTGTTTTCGAAAGTCTGGGTACATCAACACCGTTTCTGAACACAGGGCATCCTTCAGGTGGCCAAAGGACTCCTCTTGTTCGGCCTTCCATTGAAACGGACTATCCTTCTTCGTGAGTTTAGTTAGCGGGTTGGCCAGGGCTGCAAAATTTGGCACAAATCTGCGGTAATAGCCTGCGAGACCTAGAAATCCTCTGACTTCCCGCACGTTTTTCGGAGCCGGGAAGTTCTTCACCGCCTCGACCTTGCCTGGATCGGGCTTCACACCAGCCGACGTCACTACATGACCTAGGTAGTTCACACGGTCCCGAGCGAACTCACATTTCTCCAAGTTAACCTTCAGGTTGGCTTCCTTAAATATTTGCAGCACTCGTTTCAGTCGCTCCGCATGTTGGTGAATATCCCTGCTGAAAATCACGACGTCATCAAGGTAGACCAAGCACTCTACGCCTAGTACGTCGGCCAATAAATTATCCATCATCCTTTGGAAAGTCGCGGGAGCCCCAGTCAAACCAAACGCCATGCGCTGGTATTCGAAGTGGCCACCTACAGTTGTGAAGGCCGTCTTCTCTCGATCCTCCTCGGCGATTGGTATCTGCCAATACCCACTGTGTAAGTCCAAGGTGGTAAAGTACCGACTTTGTCCCAAATGTTCGAGGGTCTCTTGTATAAGGGGCAACGGGTACGCATCAGCTCGCGTCACTTCATTCAAGGCTCTAAAATCAGTACAGAAACGATATTTAACACTCCCATCTGGTGTTTTCTTACGCACCAGCACTACCGGAGCAGACCACGGGCTCGTCGAAGGTACAATAACACCCTTGTCCAACATGTCAGCTAAGTGTTCCTCTACTACTGGACGTAGATGATACGGGACACGGTAAGGCCGCTTGGCAATTGGCCTCTCTTCTGTGGTATGAATTCTATGTTGGACTCCGACCTTGCATCCCTCTCGACTTGGCTCCTCGAACACAGACGCGTAGTCTTGTAGTACCCGCCGTAACACCATGCCATCTTCCTGTCCAAGATGACTCAACTTCTCGGTGAATACCTCCCTGGCTCCCTCATTAGTTGCAGTCTCTGTCTGGTGACCAGTTACTGCTGATACTCCTAAAACCTCGGCAACTCCCAATATTTGGTTTTTCTGCAATACAATACCCTTCGCTGCCGTATTGATGACTCGAACCCGAACTCGGTCCCTTCTTACATGGTCCACACTGCGCCCCACTCGCACTCCCCATTGTTGATTCACTGGTTCTGTTAACACGGTTTCATCCTCGGCCAGACCAGAGACCTTAGCCTCTAGCAGCAGCTCCGAATAGGCGGGTAGTTCCACCCTACTAACTGTCCTCACATTCAACACCTGGGCTCTGGTCGTCTCCTCTTCCCTTTGGCCTCTTTCACGGCTGCCACTTAGCGCACGCCGCGTATTTCCTATCCGACCCTCACCAGGGTGTCGTGCGCTATACGCACTCCTCCGCCCTTCTTCCGTAGTTCGACTCTCGTCTTCCATTGCATTCTCCGCATGACCATGGCCTTCCTTAGAACACGCCATCACTCTCGTCACCTCGCTGAAGCGTATTTGACCGTTCCCCGTATCAATTACCGCTTTTAACTTTCTCAAGAGATCTAGCCCCATAAGTCCCTCTCTTTCAGACTCGATTGCAGCAATCACGAATTTATGACGCACTCTTAAGTGGGCCACTTCACACTGTAACTCCTGCACTCCCATGACGCCCAGTCTTGCACCTGTAACACCCTTGGCTACCATTTGGACTCGTTCGATTTCTACCCCCGGAACAGCCTCCCTAAGGATGGACATTTCTGCCCCGGTATCCACTAACAACCTTCTTTCCATCCCCTGCAGGACAGTGGTCACAATCAGGCCACCTCCTTCCGATACAACATTTGGAATCCACGTGTGCCCCTGACTTACGGGCTCGGCAGCGGGGCAGTCGCCGAGCCGTCCTCGTTTGGGTTGGCCGCGGCCACCGCACTCGTAATCATGGGCGTTTTCTTTTCTCCATTCTCGCTTCGTCGTGTAGAGAACCTTTTTGGACAACGGGCAGCAAAATGGCCGATATCTCCACAAACGTAGCACGCACGCCCTTGGGCTGGGTGTAGAACCCCCTGGGAGGCTCCCGCTCTCCAATTGTTGTTTGCACGGCCCGTCTCATTCGTCCGTCGCGGTCTCCTACAGTCTCGAGCGTAGTGACCAATCTTTCCACACGAAAAACAAGAGCCTTGAATAGGAGCCGAACCTCGAATTTGAGCTACAGCGTCTACCGTCACCCCTGGCTCTGGATCGGATAGCCCTAACACACTCGCTCCGAAAACCTCTCTCGTTCGCTTCTGTGTTTCTTGAACCTGCTCGACCCGCTCGGCCACCTTGATCGCTTCTTCTAAGTCCTTTGGTGGATAGATCTGCAGGGTAGTGGCTGCTGTACTCGACAGTCCCCGAACATAGGCTGACAGCAAGGTCCGTTCCATCTGGGAACGCGCCCATTCGGCGACGTGGGGGTCAGTAGGCTGTGGCATGGCCTGCCGTCCCAAAATTCTACAACGATCCGCGAAAGCCCTCGCTTTCTCGTTGGTCCCCTGTTTGACGGTATTCAGTGCGAGCAAATGCCGTCCCGGATCGCGTTCTCCTTCAAACCGATTTCGCAGGATTTCCGTGAACCGTGCAAACGTGGCATGGTCGGAATTCAACTCGGGATATGCATCTAAGCAAGCTGCCGCTGCTCCTGTAACCTTCAACCTACAAATAGTTTTCCTATCGGCGTCATCCCAATTCCCGGTTTTAGCAACTAACTCAAGATTTCTCAAAAATTCGTCCACCGTAGGGCCACCTCCTTCACCAGACCATGGCTTAATCAAAGACTGAAGGCCCAAATCCTTCCTCACCCGCGCAGGACTCCGCTCTCTCTGTCCTAAACGCAGCGCTGCTAGTTCGGCAGCTAACTGAGCCGATTCCGCTTCCACTCTGGCCTTGTATGTCGCGAGTTCTTCGTTCGCCCTCCGGAGCTCCTGAATCTCCTGCTCGACGGTTAATGGTACAGCCATTATTGCAGCTGTACCCCACACCTGACACCAGTTGTAAGCCTCGCCGGAGTGGAATGAGGTGGAAGCGGATGGGTGAAATAAAATACGCTCCTCAGTATTTTAATTAAAAAATTTAATTATTTAAAAAGAAGAACAAATTGGTCCAGGATCCCCTTTTTCTTACTACTAAGCGGCGTCCCAATACTACACTTCACAGGATCTTTTAATTATTTAAAATAAAATAAAAATTGGTCCATGACCCCCTTTTTCTTACTACTAAGTGGCGTCCCAATACTACGCTTCAATTACAGGTTTAATTATTTAAAATAAAATAAAAATTGGTCCAGGACCCCCTTTTTCTTACTACTAAGTGGCGTCCCAATACTACGCTTCAATTACAGGTTTAATTATTTAAAATAAAATAAAAATTGGTCCAGGACCCCCTTTTTCTTACTACTAAGTGGCGTCCCAAAATTACGCTTCACAGGATTCTTTTTATTACAAAATTAATTATTTAAAATTACAAAAAATAATAAAATTGGTCTAGGACCTCCCTTAATTGACTACCTAATGTAACCCTTACTCCTCATCTAAACTTAACCTATTACCACTTACAGACTATATGTCGATCGTGCATATTCCGGAAAGGGCTGCCGGCACAGATACTTCAAACCTCAGAGGGAGGTCAGCCTAAATTAGTGCCTTGGGCGCTTTTACCGCCATTTCCGGAAGACCACTGCAGAATCGACCTCTTAAATACTAAGTACATAATCGCTAAGTGCGGGGCGAGTCAGAATTCCAGGAAATCCCACTATGCATCTATATAATATAACCACTCACCCATCTGGCAAGCCACGACGACCAACATCACCAACCCGAAATGAGCGATCACCCTCATTCCACCAAATGAGCACCGGACAAAAATATTCTCACAATCCACTCAATAAAATAGAACTAAACTCATGAATTACACTAATTCGGTCCCACACGGACGCGGCATACATGTATCACACATTACACATTACACATAAAAAATGATATTTTAATTTATATTTCAATTACTGCATTGCATTAACTTTTATCGAGTCCCGTTTCGTATCTGAGTACAATACTGACTGACCACGTCTCGCCGTCCAGCTGAGCCGATCGGCGGGGAGGCGCCCTCCTCCCCCTCACCCCTCGCCGCACGGCTCAGCGGATGCAACACGAGACGAAGTTGCAATTTCCTAGAATTCTGACCGCTGTGTATATTTTACAAAGACAATGTATTAATTCTAATATTAATATAGAAAAAAGAAATCTTTCTCGTTCTTTTATTAATTATTCCTTCTCAATCTCACTATATTACAACACTCCCTCCCATGAAAAAGGTGGCGCATAGCCCCGTTGCACTAATTAATGGTGGCGGAACCTGATTCCACCGCACTTTCACCACCCACGATCACTTCTTCACCCTCCGTGGTTGCCTTCCGTAGTGCAACGTGACAATTTTGTAGTTTAGTTCTAACCTTAGTGTATTTAAGTGATTAATTAGTTGGTGATTAGTTAGTTATTGAAGTAAAGTGTTATTCTACACGAATGTCATAATCTTTCTTTGTTGTTCTATCTCATGTATTTATTTTTATCATTTACTATATTGCTATTTATCGGATTTTAATTTCTAATGTAATGTCTTATATTATTCAAAGCTGTTTACTTTATTGTTGAATTGGTTCAGTTCTGAGTTTATATAAAATGAGAGAAAACAGAGGAAAAAGTAAAGTCGGCAAAAAAGGTCAAGTTTTCCATAGTCGAGAAATTATTAATAGTTTGATAACGTTTTTTGAGCGGGAAGTGAAAGAGGGACCGTATCATTGGTTTTCATTTCTTATAGTAGTAGCTAATAATATCAGGCAGAGTAGTAGCGTTCAAGCTGCCGTTGTTATGCGGTTCGGCTAGTATTACACGTGATGTGGAATGGAAGGGGAATTCCTTTCTCACTTTCTTACGACTGTACATCTGTTCGATGCTGTTTGTTGTATGGCATACAAGGCAGGACTTTTAAAGTGGCTACTATGAACAAATTAGAACCTTTTGAAAATTAAAATACCGTGGGCAGCTAAGGAATCGAATGAAGAAGTTCTAAGTCTAGTAAGAAGAAACCGAGTTCTGTTGACTAAAGAAAACGCGTGAAAACCGCATATTTAGGACACATAATGCACCCCAAAAAATATCGACTCCTACAGCTGATAATAGAAGGAAAGATCTGGGGTAGGAGGGGAGTTGAAAGGAAGAATTTGTTGTGGCTCTGTAATGTCGTTTCAGGGGGAGTTTGTTTTGGTTATTTATAAAAGTAAAATAATATAATTCTTGAAACATATTAAAAATTCGCGATCAAATCTCGGTGACCACAGCAATGCTTTTTGTAATATAATTTTATTTTTCAACTTTTTTTTATAAACTTTTCTGTATTTCATTCACCTATTTCTAAGTCATTAACTTTTCCTTTGTAACTTTTTACAAACCATAGGTTTTATTAAATTTTTAATCATATTTTTCATATCCGACAATTCATGCGTTCAGTAATAAATCGTTTTTTATTAAATATTTCAACTGAAAAAATGTTAAATTTTGCTACCGTTTAATAAAACGTAAAGAAAGAGAAAAAAAATGAAACGAGTTTTAACAACAAAGGCTTTGTACAATAAAACAAGAAGTTTTTAGGAAAAACAAATATGAAAGAACTGTAAAGTTTAAATAAAAATGTTTAATGGTAGTGGGATGAAAGCTAACGATAGAATTTTATAAGAAATATGAAACATTGAAGCTTCCGTGGCGTTCTAACTAGCGCTCTATCCTACAATGTAGAAGGTCCCGGGTTCGATTGCCGGCTAGGATATGGAAATTTTAGGACGTTGAAACCCACCGTTACAGTACCAAACCCCACAGTAGTCGCCAATGACCAATCTGTCGATGAAACTTTAAGAGGAGAGTAATCGAGAATATCTTTAAAAAATCAATTTTCAGGTTATCATCTAAAGTCATAGTTTAAAATTCTCTGGCCTTCGGGTCAGCCCAGTCAGTCAGGTGGTCGAAATTTGCTATTATTTGTTCAGTAACACCAGTTGGGCAAGCGACTTTGTATGGTGACCAGCTGACAGCCATCCATGCAAACTCAACTGGCGGTCCCTGTTCAAACTCATGTCTAATCCACGTCAAAAAAATACAGCAAAAAGCAGCGATCAAATTGGGTAGTTATCAACAATGTACAGTTCCCGATAACAAACAAAAACTATAAAAAGAATTCTCTCTTTCCAATGGTACCTGAATTATGCTTTTATGCCAAATAGAAATATTTTTAGTAATTTTTTTGATGGATGAGCGAAGAAAATATAAAAACGCAAAAGACGAGAGAGGTAAAAAGCAATATTGCTACTTGAGAAATACCATAATCAAAAGGTGTAAGAAAGCGAAGGAAGAGTGGATCAGAGCGAAATGTACGGACATTGAAAGTAAAATGGCAGTTGGTAAAGTGGACGCAGCTTACAGAAAAATAAGGGAAAACTTTGGAGAACGAAAGATGAAAGCTGTTAATTTACAAAGCGCAGGTGGCGAACCATTGTTGAATGGCCAAGAGAGAGCTGAAAGATGGAAGGAATACGTAAACCAACTCTACAGGGGAAAAGAATTAGAATATGATGCGATAGAACAAGAAACTGATGTTGAAGAAGATCAAAGATGGGACCCTATACTACGAGAAGAATTTGATCGGGCACTTAAGGATATGAATATGAATAAGACACCAGGAATAGATAACATACCATCGGAATTATTATTACGATGTGGCGAAGTTGCTCAAAACAAATTATACAAACTTGTGTGCAGAATGTATGAGAGTCGAGAGGTACCATCGGACTTTAAAAAAAATATTATGATTCCAATACCAAAAAAGTCAGGAGCGGAGAAGTGTGAACATTACAGAACCATCAGCCTAACATGCCATGCATCTAAGATACTGACAAGAATTATATACAGGAGAATAGAACACCGAGTAGAAGAAGTATTGGACGATGACCAATTTGGATTTAGAAGGAGAATGGGAACTCGAGATGCAATATTGGCTCTGAGACTGATTATTGAGAAAAGGATACAGAAAAATAAAACTACTTTTACGGCATTTGTAGATTTAGAGAAAGCATTTGACAATCTGGACTGGAGTAAAATGTTTAAAACTTTGAAAAGGCTAGGAATTAAATACAAAGAAAGGAAAGTTATCTACAGTCTGTATAAGAATCAAACGGCTGTTTTGAGAATCGAGGGGTACGAAAAAGAGGCTGCTGTAAGAAAAGGTGTACGACAAGGTTGTTCTTTGTCACCACTACTTTTTAACTTGTATATAGAAGAGGCTATAAATGAAGTGAAGGAGAAATTTGACGCAGGAATAAAAATTCAAGGAGAGACAATAAAAATGCTGAGATTCGCCGATGATATAGTAGTATTAGCCGAGGCAAAGAATGAACTAGAGGATGCCTTAAATGGAATGGATGAGATCTTGAGGAAGGATTACTTCATGAAAATTAATAAGAACAAAACGAAAGTGTTGTGCAGCAGCAAGAGTGGTTTAGAAGAGATGGGAAATTTAAAAGTAGGCAACGAAAACATACAGGAAGTTGGGGAATTCTGCTATCTAGGGAGTAAAATAACAAAGGATGGTAGAAGCAGAAGTGATATCAAGAGTAGAATTTCTCAAGCTAGAAAAGCCTTTGAAATGAAAAACAGCTTACTGACTACAAACATTGATTTACAGATTAGGAAAAATTTCTTAAAACATTATGTTTGGAGTGTAGCATTATACGGAAGTGAAACGTGGGTGATAGGGGCTGTAGAACGGAAGAGAATAGAAGCTTTTGAAATGTGGTATTATAGGAAAATGTTGAAGATTAGGTGGGTGGACAAAATAAGTAATTTAGAGGTTCTTAGGCGAGTGGATGAAAAAAGAAGTATATGGAAGCATCTTACCAAAAGAAGGGATAGGCTAGTGGGGCATATCCTAAGACATCCAGGTATTGGGCAATCAATAATGGAGGGAGTAAATTGTAGAGGGAGGCAAAGATTAGAATATATAAAGCAAATTACGAAAGATGTAGGGTGTTACAGGTATGTAGATATGAAACGACTTGCGCAAGATAGAACAGGTTGGAGAACTGCATCAAACCAGTCGAGAGACTGATGACAAAAAAAAAAAAATTTTTTAAAACTTCATGTCCAGCTGGAGTTTGTCTACTTTTATAAAATTGTCATGTCTGTCTTTACCATGATTGTTTGTGATTCTAGAGCTGTTATTTTCTGTCATTTTAATCTTTGAAGTAAAAAACATTCTTTTCTCTAACAAGTGGCAGTGGCTCACTTGATTTTTCATACATTTATTATAATCTAACCTGTTGTTTTGTCAACTTTGATGGACATCAATTAGTTTTGTTGTGTGTCAGTTTTCAAATGCGGTTTTCTCGTTGTTTATGTTTTTTAACTTCATGTACATTTTTTTCAAAAACTATTGAAGATTGTAATATAACAAATTTACTGAACACCTGGAATTGTTTATTTTTTGAATTTATTAAAATGATAAACATCTCCAGCTGATTACTATTTAAGAATTATTTAAAATTATTTCATATTGACAAAATTATTTTAATAAAAGTTATTTATTTCAGTTGCTAGGCGACTAGAAAAGAATAAAATAAAATTTTGTAAAGAAATATATTTTATAGGAAGACGACTGAACAAAAATTTAAAATTGTCATACCACTAAGTAAAAGTTATGAGTTAGTCAAAATATTTCATGAGGAATTAGGGCATACAGGAATATTTAAGACTATTGTTAATATTTCGGAAAACTGCAGTGTAAAGGGTCTGAGAAAGCTAGTAAAACGTGTAGTAAATAGGTGTGATTTGTGTCAACGTGTGAAGGTTCATACTCAGAATATGTCTGGGCCATATATAACAGAAGTGCCTAAGGAGAAGTTACAAAAGGTGTATTGTGATTTATTTGGGCCAATGCCAAAAACTTATTTAGGTTTAGAATATGTATTCATTTTAGTATGTGGATTTTCAAAATTTGTTAAATTATATACCATCAAAAAGGCAAATACAAGAACTTTATTAAATAAGATAAAAATTTTTATTAAGGAAGTAGGGAGACCTGAAATCATTGTCAGCGACCATGGAAAACAATTTACCAGTGCTAGTTGGCAAAATGGCTAAAAAATTTAGGGGTCAAGGCAGGAATGGTATCAATATTTCACCCTCAAGCAAATATGTCTGAAAGATACTTACAACAACTGGGGACACTACTTAGAATGTTTTTGACCGGGAAACGCCATATAGAATGGTATAAATATATAATCAAAATTGAAAATCTTATGAACTATAACCTTAATACTACTATTAACCAAAGACCAGTAGAGGTGATGTTTGGAAAAAAGGTGGTGGATATGGCCTGTGAAAAAATAAAATTTCCTGAAAGAAAAATTAAAGATACTGACCTTGATTTAAATTTAATAAACGAAGAAGTTATTAAAAGATTGAAAGAAATAGCTGTAAAAAGAAAGGGTTGTAATAGAAATAAAATAAGTAAAATAAAATTTGATATAGGAGATCAGGTGTTAATTAGGAATTTTGAGTTGTCAAACAAAGGAAAGAAATACAGCAAAAAATGCACACATAGGTATAAGGGTCCCTTTGATGTTGTAAAAATTTGTGAGAATAGAAATATTCTATTATTAAAAGGAAATAAAAATAATTTATTTTTTGTCAACAGAATAATTTGTAAAAAATATTTAAAATAGAATAAAACATATAGAGTATGTCATTTAAATAGACCAGATTTACATTATATATATATATATATATATATATATATGTATATAGACAAGGACTAATTGATAGAATACCGAATAATTGTACAAAAAAAAAAAAAAAAAAAAAAATGGGTAGATATGGTAAATAATGTAAAATAAGATAAGAGTATACAAAAAATGTGAAGCAATATTTATAATATTATATAAGAGAGCTAACAAATTCCATGGGATTATTGTTTAAAAATTTAATTTTTATATTATTATTTCTACAATTACTGTGAACAATCTTCATTTCAAATCAACATAATGTCATTTATTTTGTGAGTCGAAAGTTAAATTCCCATGAACTTCGGTATTCGACTACTGAAAAGGAACTACTTTCAGTTGTGTATGCTTGTACGAAATTAAGGGGTTACCTATTAGGTAATAAATTAACTGTTAGAACAGATCACCAAGCATTAATTTTCTTGTCAACCTGTAAAGTTAATAATGGTAGGATACTTCGATGGACACTATACTTACAGGAATACAACATAAATTGGGAGTTTATAAAAGGAAAAGAAAATATAGTACCTGATTTCTTATCTAGGATAAATGAACAGGAATTTATAGACAATGAGAATATAGGATATAAAATGTTTCAGTTAAAGATTGAAAGTAAACCTTTAGGTAAATTATTTTATAAAATAAAAACAGAACAAGAAGAATGTGATTATTGCAATAGGATTATAAGAGGTTTGAGTTCTGGTAAAATTGAATTTATAAAAAATTATGTTATATATAAAAACGTATTGTTTTATAGGAAGACGACTGAACAAAAATTTAAAATTGTCATACCACTAAGTAAAAGTTATGAGTTAGTCAAAATATTTCATGAGGAATTAGGGCATACAGGAATATTTAAGACTATTGTTAATATTTCGGAAAACTGCAGTGTAAAGGGTCTGAGAAAGCTAGTAAAACGTGTAGTAAATAGGTGTGACTTGTGTCAACGTGTGAAGGTTCATACTCAGAATATGTCTGGGCCATATATAACAGAAGTGCCTAAGGAGAAGTTACAAAAGGTGTATTGTGATTTATTTGGGCCAATGCCAAAAACTTATTTAGGTTTAGAATATGTATTCATTTTAGTATGTGGATTTTCAAAATTTGTTAAATTATATACCATCAAAAAGGCAAATACAAGAACCTTATTAAATAAGATTAAAATTTTTATTAAGGAAGTAGGGAGACCTGAAATCATTGTCAGCGACCATGGAAAACAATTTACCAGTGCTAGTTGGCAAAATGGCTAAAAAATTTAGGGGTCAAGGCAGGAATGGTATCAATATTTCACCCTCAAGCAAATATGTCTGAAAGATACTTACAACAACTGGGGACACTACTTAGAATGTTTTTGACCGGGAAACGCCATATAGAATGGTATAAATATATAATCAAAATTGAAAATCTTATGAACTATAACCTTAATACTACTATTAACCAAAGACCAGTAGAGGTGATGTTTGGAAAAAAGGTGGTGGATATGGCCTGTGAAAAAATAAAATTTCCTGAAAGAAAAATTAAAGATACTGACCTTGATTTAAATTTAATAAACGAAGAAGTTATTAAAAGATTGAAAGAAATAGCTGTAAAAAGAAAGGGTTGTAATAGAAATAAAATAAGTAAAATAAAATTTGATATAGGAGATCAGGTGTTAATTAGGAATTTTGAGTTGTCAAACAAAGGAAAGAAATACAGCAAAAAATGCACACATAGGTATAAGGGTCCCTTTGATGTTGTTAAAATTTGTGAGAATAGAAATATTCTATTATTAAAAGGAAATAAAAATAATTTATTTTTTGTCAACAGAATAATTTGTAAAAAATATTTAAAATAGAATAAAACATATAGAGTATGTCATTTAAATAGACCAGATTTACATTATATATATATATATATATATATATATGTATATAGACAAGGACTAATTGATAGAATACCGAATAATTGTAAAAAAAAAAAAAAAAAAAAAAAAAATGGGTAGATATGGTAAATAATGTAAAATAAGATAAGAGTATACAAAAAAAATGTGAAGCAATATTTTTTTTATTATTTTTTTTTTTTTTTTTTAGCGGTCATATAAAAGATATATGGAACATTTAAACGCTTATATATATAAAAAAAACTATATGGTGATTATATATGTGTGTGATATGGATAATATTATTTTGTTCTACATTTGTTAACTAAGTTATTTGCTTACGTAAAGTATTACATAAACAGTGTTGCTAGCGATTATTAAACAAAGGTGAACAATTGTAGTGTGATTACTGAATCATTTTAAAAAAAAATATGTATCAGATATTTGCTATGTTTTATTGTTTAATTTATCCTATATATGTTATTAATTTTTTGTTTGTACACAGGTTTAACTATGTACATTATGTTGATGTTTGTGTTTTGTTGTGTTATGTTAATAGGTTATAGTTTATGGGTTATACTTTGTTTATAGTTTATTTGGTTAGTAGAATTGTAAGGTTGCTTAGTGACATAATTTAAAAAATAATTTTGGCTTTAAATTTATCAAACAAATTCAAAATTTAGATTTTCATAAAAATTTCTTTTTTGTTTTCAAAATTTAAATGGGGGGATATTTGTAATATAACAAATTTACTGAACACCTGGAATTGTTTATTTTTTGAATTTATTAAAATGATAAACATCTCCAGCTGATTACTATTTAAGAATTATTTAAAATTATTTCATATTGACAAAATTATTTTAATAAAAGTTATTTATTTCAGTTGCTAGGCGACTAGAAAAGAATAAAATAAAATTTTGTAAAGAAATATATTTCAGTGAGGGGCAAGATCGCGAACTGAATAGGTAGGCGCCCCTCATTCATGCATTAAAAGTGGTTTTTCTAAAATGATATACTCAATTAAATTGTTTTATTTCTATTTTATGTATATATTTTGAGAAAGTTATTTCAGATTTACTAATAGATTGATAATACGATGAATAGATTCATAACTTGATTCAGATTTAGTTGATTGCTGTTTATGTAAACAGACTGTTGTTATTTCATTCGCTCTTTTTTAAAATAAATAGTAAGTATGAACAAACGATAATATAAATACTGTTCATGTATGAAGAGGGATACAAATTGTTGGACTCTATAAAAGTTGAATAATTTAATGTGAATAATATTTAATGGCGGACATATGTAAATAACAACAAAAATCATTCATTTAAAATGTATTAATTGAATAAAAATTGTAATGATCTAATATGAATAATATTTATTAAAATAAAACACCACAAATTTGGCATCTCTTTGGTGGCGATAAATAAGTATACCACAAGATACTGGGGTAAAACTTTTACAGCATGTTCAGCACAATCAGATCTTTTGTGTGTGTTTGTAGATTTTCAATATTCAAAAAATTAAAAGAGAAAAAAAAGTATTTTAAGATAAAATTTATAAAATAAAAAATGGTTTTATTTTTAATATTTTTAGAAAATTTCAGTTACAGGATACTGAAAAACCGCACACACACGTAAGCTGTATAAAAAATCCTGAATTTTAATTTAAAAAAACCGCAAGGTTCTATCTTAAATAATTTTTGAGAAAAAGGTACAAACGTTAGAATTGAGTTAGATAGAGATTACTACTCTCCTTAAATAAACTAAAAAAAATATGATTTGATTAGACGTAGGCCTACATCAGTTTGAGGTGTTCTGTAGCCACTTATAAGAAATCAACAAGGTTAATTTTTATAAACCGAGTTGATAGTTCTGCTGTAGTACATTATCTTACTGGATTTTTTTAGTTCTTTTCCTGTTATTGGTAGCAATTTTTGAAATTGTCATCTATAAATTTCTTTTGTCTGTCCGTCCGTTACATCCAGATGTCAGAACCTACAAGAGATATCAACAAACAGTTTTTTGATTTGTAATCCATACAAAACCTTGGTAGACCTGGATTGGGTTTGAAGTTCCGGTTTCGACCGGAAGTGATCAAAACCGGAAGTCAAGAAATCAAAGTTGGAATTTGGAAACCAAAATAGTGTCGTTCGATTTCTATTAAAAAGTAGATACAGAAACCACTAATGAATTATGCCATAAGTCAAAAGTAAGCCTTTTTAAAAAAAACCACCAGCTATGAAATGCATCGTCTCATGAAAGGGATTTTTATGTTTTAATTAATTAAGTCTAAATGCCATGGTCGCCGTGGAAGTTTTTAAGAAAGAAGTTGATATCGTTAGATATCCCGAGAGAAGTAATAAAAAATAATAAAAATTATTTCCTTATTTTTAAAAATTTTATTAATAATATTATAAGTTACTAGCATGCCCGTCGCGGCTTTGCACGCGAAAAATGGTGTCGTCACTATTTTTAAAAATATGTAGCAGTTTAAAATTTCAGCAGTTCTTGCTTATTGAAGTTTCTTTGCTTTTGAAGATTTTCTTCCTAATGATGTTTTTTTATGGCATTATTGAAAATGGAAAAGAAAACCAAAAAACAAAAAAACAACCACAAAACATTAATCAAAACCAAAAACTTAAATCTACGTTGAATAAAATAAAAGTCAGAATAAAATATCAAAACAATTGATCACTCACCAATTGAAAGAAAATTAAAACAAATTAAAGAAACAGGGAACTTTACTTATGTAAAATACTCAACAATACAAAATCGTATCTACATAATAAAATACAATAAAATTATCATGTGATGTTGCCACCAGCTGATCCTAAGCACCACGTCGCTATGTGCTAAATCATTTGACTTTTTATGACAAATCTTTATCTGAATCACATCAGCTGGTTTAAAAGCAGCAGGTTATCTAACCTCATTAAAACCTTAATGTATGACATAAACATTATTTTCAACCCTTTAGGGCTAACTTTTTAAGGGTTTCAATAGCCTTAAACCTGCACCGGCATCTTAGTTACAACACAAAAAAACTGCATGAAAATTTGTTCAGTAATTTAGGAGATAAAGGGGAACATACACACACGCACTCACCCACACATACATAGAATATTATATATATAGATTTGAATTAGAAAGAAAAAGTCGCATGAGTGTTTCACACTAGATTTTTAAATTACATAATATTATTTAACTGAATTACAAGATTAAATTTTTTATAACTGTACACACATTCTCTAGATTTTAATTTAATATTAAACGACTTGAATTCCCCAACCTGTAAAATCGTATACCTCTCATTTCTCCATCTAATGTATTTTACTGTACTTTATAACAGGCGTTCAGGGATTTATATTTCAATTTCATTAGCAATTAATGTTACCTACGTTTTCATAAAATAATTTAATTATTTATGAATTAAGAAGAAATTGTGAAGGTACGTAATATTTATGATAGGTGGGGACGGTAGGAGATGATGATAGCAGCGAGTATTTTCGATGGAATTCTCTATTAATTTACCTTAGTTAGATGTGAAGTTCTATTAGACTTATATGATTAGGTGAGATGCAATGTACCACTAACTAAATTATAATGAAATTTAAGCGTGGAATCTACTTTGTGTAAGAGGTTAAAACATGCCGTAAATTTTCACTTGTATATTTCCCTCTCAAGCGTCTCTTCTGTTTTTTTCTCATTAATAATAATCCTTTAATAAATATTAACCATAAACAACGTAGAATTCAAAAGGTATCAATATTTTTATTGGTTAAAATATATTTTTTATGTCATTAGATATTTATCTGAGTTTTTATGTTAAAAAATTTGGTCTGAAACACACAAATTTTTCTTGCTAATGAAAATTATTAAAAATATTTGGTGTGAAAGTCTTACATGATTGTATCTTGTCAGTTTAGATAATATATCAATATAATCCATGTTTAATCATGAGCAAACAATGTTAAATTAAAAACCACACCTAATTTTAATCATGTGTTAATGTCGGAAAAACGAAATCAACTTCTGTAGAACTTAAAAATACGGAAAATCGGTAATTTCCGCTAAACTAGGCTCTGTTAGAAACATGCTTGAAATATAAGTTGTAGGTTTTTTCTCCATTTAGAAAATTCACAATCTGTTGGAAACAATCAGTGAATGTGATAACACAAAAATTTGGAAAAAATTAACATGGTAAATAAACGTGAGTGGAGACACAGTCCAGTGACAGAACTCCGACGTGAATAGAAAAGTGTAGCATTAAGTGCAGCATTTAGAATACCGTAATGGATAGTCAATTACAGTATTACGTTAATAAATGAGGTCCCAGCTCCATCGACGTTTTAGACGTCTTATTGGATTGTTTGGGAGAGTCTGCGTAGCCAGATTTGAGATCAATGGGTTATGGTGGTTCACGAGTTTCTTCCTAAATTTTGTATAGAGTTTTAAGAAAACGTCATTTATGTAGGTTTTTTAAATTCATTTAAGTTTAATTATACAATTTCGTCGTAAAATGCATACTAACCCCGCAATCTTAAAAAATCCATTTTTTACATATTTTAATAAAAAATACAGAATATTATACTAATTAACGCTAAAATAAGCTACGTAAGAAATTTTTGAAATAAAAGTTGTAGATTTATTAATTTTTACAACTCTAATTTGGCCCTACATACACTTATAATATAAAATGCATATTTAGGCTGTAATCTTAAAAAAACTTTTTTACTATGATATCACAGCCCCACTAAAAATTATTTTAGCAGACATGGCCCTTACCTTGTCTTGTAGAGAACCAAAAATGTAGTAAAAAGTTTTAAAAAACTCGTAGGAGCCGTTTCTGAGGAATTCACAGGGATTGAACATTTTTTACGAATAAATTACTACTTCCGGTCGACCAATTTCTGTAAAAAAAAGTTCCTATCGTGTTCCTTTACGGTACCTAACTTAATTTTTAAGTAACGATTTGGTATGATTTTCCGTTCTTTAGATATTTTGTTCACACACACGCACATACACTAACACCCACACTATAAATACACACAAACCAATCGATAAAAACATGTTTTTTTTGTATTCAGGGGGGTTGAAAACATGTATTTCCGGTGAAAACTTGATTTTGAAAAATCGGCATGAAAATAATGCTTTTCTTCTCTGTACATTCATAAAAAGTAAGAGAAAGTTAAAATAGAATGATTGAAATAAAATATCCATATATTAAAGAATAATAAAATATAGGATATACTCTCATTGATTGTAATTTTTGGGGAAAAAGTGTTAATTATAATTTACATTATATTTCCCAACAGGTTTATTTGTAGTAACATCGACAACTGTTTGGACATTGTGACTACTGTGGGTTCTTGAATGTTAGAGTGTGTAAATGTGAAGGTGCTAAGGTAGTTAAGGTAGTCAAGGTTAAGGTGTTAAGGGTTATATAATGTTGATGTGAATATTAAGGTGCTAAAATTTCCAGACCATTGTCGGGAATTGAACTACGAATCCCTCGCTTTGTAGCCGAGCACGCTGAACACTGCACCATGGAGATGATCGTAATTATATTAATTTATTGAAGTTATTTTAATTAATGTAATCTTTAATCAAGGCAACTAAAGGGGGGGAGTCTGTCTTCAAGGAAAACTTTTTTCTATGTCAACTTATTAAAAAAAATAATTTTGTATAAAAAGCTCCTTTTTCTAGGGACATTCTCATTAAAAAAATCTCAAATTCTCTCACCCAACCCTTTGTTAAGTGGGTTGTGGGATAAAAGTCACTCATTTTTTAAAAAATCAGGACTTTGCAATAATTTGACCTATTTTTTTAAATTTAGTGCCAAATTGAAGAGAAATTTCTTGCTTAGGGCCCCTACTACAGGCATATAAATTGTTTTTATATGACTTAAACAATGAAATTTGTTTGAAATATTTGAGAAAATAAACCGGTTTGTATAAAGTTTTAATTTTTTTAAATACTTCAACTCATTCTATCATTTTATTCATAGTACAAAACGTAGAAAATTAAATTCTCTAGAATAGAAATTCTCTATTATGAAGTACTCTAAATTAGAGAATAATCTAAATAGAAATTAGTTTTTAAAAGTACTTACTTTTAGCGAAGCGCACAATCGGTAAAAATATATTCACAAAATTATGCATACCGTCCTCCAAAAGTACTTGGATCGACTTACCGGCCACAAAGATAAAAGTGAATTACACGTACAACGTAATAAGACATATTTTTCTTCTCTTATCATCTGTTTCTTTGTAACGTTATTCTTTTGTTGTTTTTTGTAATGTATAAAGAAATTACGTAATAGTTTTCTTTTCTTTTGTACACATATATGATATTATCTGCAATGCCCGAACATGTCTTTGATAAATACAAAAATACATCAAAGAATTCTTGTAACAAAATTCTGGTAACATTATCATTCTTTCAAATTTCATAATGTTACTATACTTTGAGAATTATGCTAATTTAAATAAAAAGAAAGCCATATAAATATTTTGTCAAGTAGAATAAAAACAAGGCCCTTCTTCATGAATATCCTTGTATTCCGATCTTCGGTTTGCTTTTAAGTAATAGTAATAATGTTTTTGTCATAAAATCAAACTAACATTTGTCGGTAGCAATTTATAAAATTGTTATCTATAATTTTCCCTTTGTCCGTCTCTCCATCACACCCAAATGTGAGAAACTACAAGAGATATCACGAAACTGTTCTCTCATTCTTAATCTAAAAAAAAGTTAGTAGGCTTAAATTGGGGTTGAAGTTCCGGTTTTGACTGGAAGTCAAGAAATCAAAGTCGGAATTTGAAATCAAAAATAGTGTTATTTGATTGCTTTTAAAGATTAGATACAGAAATCACCAATTGGTATTTGCAATAAGTCAGAGGTAAGCCTTTTCAAAAAAGACATGCGTCGTCTCATGAAAGGGATTTTTTATTTTTTTTATATAACTTGTTTTTTTTAATGCATAATCTGTTGTGTAACAATAAATGCAACTTATCAATTAGAATTAACACATGAACAAATTACAACCCACTGGTGTAATTAAAAAATTATAACATTAAAACATAATATACTGCTATTAATTATTATTTACAATCAAAATTAGTTAGTTTAAAAAATATATAAAAATAAAAATAAAATAACCAAAACCTCCTTTAAAACGTAAAAAACAGAATGAGAAGTAATAAATAATAAACACATGATTCCAAAATATATGTACACCGAACTTTACTGGAGATAATTAAAAATTTCATTCAGTTATTTGCACATTCACACTCAAACACGCCAGTCATCTACAGAATATTAACATTATAATTATTATTTACAATGTAAAATCACACTATCAGAATCGCCCTGGGTGATCCAGTATTGTAGCACGTTTTAGCCTATTGACATCATTACTGTTGTCTAACAGTAATGATAGATTGTAAATAATGATGAGCAACCTAATTTTAATTATGAGTGGATGACGCTAAATAAAACTCAACCTTAATTTGATGTGCAAAACATGGAAAATCAATAATTGACGCTAAGAACTGGAACAAAACCGTTTCAAATTATAAACTTGTAGTAAGTTTATAATTTTCTATAACTTTAATTACATATAATTTAGCCATAAATTTGTTATTTAACGTAAACTAATACATACTGACTGTTTTACTGGGCTCCGTTGTTAATACGCCTATATCCAGCTGCTAAACCTTGCGTTTTTTTCTCGGCCAATACTTAGATCAACACAAGAATTAATTTAAATAGGACGCCTAGACAGGTCAAAAGTTACAAACCCATTGGAAGGCGTGATCCCAGGTGACCAGTGGGTATATGAATGGCGGAACCTAATCCTAGGATGCCCTAGGATCTAATCTTTGAATAGTAAAACAAGAAGTTAATTACGTCAAAACTAAAAATGTTATTTTTGACCCAATTTTAATGTTATATCAAATATTTTTAAAATTATAGTAAATACAGTTCTGGACCTGCTTCATTAAATTTTTCGAGATAAAAACCATAAGATTTCACTAAACACTCTTAATTAAACCTTTATAAAGATTGGTATAACCTCATTTTACCGGGTTAACTCTTTCGCCAGCCGCAATTTTCTTACGTAGAGTTTCCGGGCCTATATTTTATAAACATTTTTTCTTATTCCTAGCTATAAAATCAGCTTTCCTGGTTAAATTTTGAATCTTCCTGTATATTAAATTATTTGTATTATTCCATTACTTTCTCTTGACCTAAATGAAATATAGGGAAGGAAAGTATTGTTTTCATATCGATTATTCGAATTGAGGTTTCACCGGAAATATACGTGTTCAAACCTCTGAAACCAAGAAAAAGAAATCATATTTTTATCGATTGGACTGTGTGTGTATGTATGGTGTGTGTAATTTTATGTTATTTTAATAATTATTTTTTCTAAAGAAACAATAAATTATATAAAGCGACGGTTTAATGCTTTAGGATTCAACTTCTTTGATATTCTAAGAGGCGTGTAGGTATATTATTCAAATAGTCTAATCCGCAGTTCATTTAGTTTGGCTTAGAGGGTGTTCCTTGTTTGCTATTGGCAATAGATGAAGGAATCGTTCGGCTGGTCCATTGAAGACGTCAAACGGAACAGTACTTGAAAGCATTTGCCTCCACTTCAGAATGACGGATGAGGTATTTTCTCTACCCTTTCTCTCTCCATTCCGGAACAATCTTGTTCTCATTTAACACACCTCTCAATCAGTAGGCTCCTTTATATAAAACCAATTTTGATTTTATTTAATTACATTATAAAATTGTCTGTTTGATCGTCTCATGGTGCAGTGCTCAAGAGAGCAGAGTTACGCTGAACTCGCCAGCGGAAGATCCCAGGGTCGATTCTCGGCCAGATTCTTTAATGAGAAATTAATACACGTTGAAAACCACAAAATATTTAACTATAATTCTATATTCGCTTAACCAAACTGTTGATACTATTTTAGGTAAGACAGGTTTTATTTTTAACAATTTTATTTTACTGATTTATTTATAATCTGTTATTTATAGGACAACTGATAGTTCTAGTAAACGTTAATAAATTGTGAAAAGGAGTCTTCGAGTAGAGACACAATTACAAAATGTAACGAAGCTTAATTCTAATTATGGTGTCAATTTTTTAAATTTTAAATTAAAATATTCCTTTTTCTGTCACACCCAGATGTCAGAAAGTACAATAGATAGCAAATAAATGTTTTCGGATTCGTAATCTACACAAAAATTTAGTGACCCTAAAATGAGTTTAAAGTTCCGATTTTTATCAAAAGTGGCCAAACATCAAAAGTAAAGAAATAAAAATCAGAAACTATAAGAGATAGCAACAAACGGTTTTCGGATTCGTAAACTGCACAAAAAGTTAGTGGGCTTAATTTGAGTTGAAGTGCTAGTTTCGACCGGAAGTGGCTCAAAACCGGATGTTAAGAAATCAAAGTCGGAATTCGGAAACAAAAATAGTGTCATCGATTACTCTTAATGAGTAGATATAGGAGTCACTAATGGTTTTTTCCATAAATCTAAAGGTAGCCTTTTTAAAAATCGCCACCAGCCATGAGACGCGTCGTCTCATGAAACGGATTTTTGTTTAATAAATAAATACCCAAATAATTTTAGTGCGATTCGACGTTTTTTGTATGTTACACTAAATTTTTAAATTTGTCTTTCATCTGTTGAAATAAGTATACATACGAGGTGTGGCTATAACGAGACTGACGTTGTAAAAAATTTTATTTTTATTTTATACATAATCACTTATTATCACCTTCAATATACACTCCTTCTCTATCCCTACACCGCTCTATGCGAATTTTCCATTGTTGGAAACAGTGCTGGAAGTCATCTTCTGTCAGCTCTTTCAGGACACGTGCCGCTTTCCCTTTTTTTTCAGCTTCCACAGACTCAAATCTTGTCCCTTTTAATTTAAGGGCCACCTTAGTTACAAGTCGATAGATAATTTTTAGATAATTTGATTTTGATACGTTTCAGAGTGGCTGGTAAACTAGCACTTCAGAGTGCACTCCAGCACCAGAGTGGTTGGTGGAGGATTGTGGAGGAAGACAAAGCCCACCAAAGACTGTAGAGCTACAAGATAATGATTATAGATTAAATAGTTAAAAAATAGGTTAAAAATAACTTCTGCGCTTTGAAAAACTAAAAACCGACTTTTGCAGACTTTTTTTTAGAGGAATTAAGCAAAAACATTAAGAGATTTGTAGGAATTTCAAAATACCATATTTACCAAAAATATGTTTAAATAATTCAAATTTCTGGAAAATTTTTTGATGGCATTGGATATTATATTAAATAAGTTATAAGTACGCCAAATATATTCAGCCTACTCTTATCTTGAATTTGGAGTAACGTGTATCACAAAATTATGAAGTTGTATTAAAGTAGACGCGCTTTGCTCGTCTAATTATTCATGACTGAATTTTCTGTTACATTTCTCTCTAAACACTTTACTTTGCGTAGGCTTAACTATGATCAAGTAGTTTTCTACTCCAAAATATCTTTAACTGTCTTGTTGGATTGTCAAGTTAATTTATTCTGCTTAGAAAGGGAATGGATGATCCTGTTAATGTACCCATGTAATTTTGAGTAAAAGGGTTTACAGCTTTGTATACTGATGAGATCATTATTTTAATAAATGATACACAGAGATGTTTGTCTGTTGTATTGTTAAAGTAAAGTACAACTCGAAATTGTTATAGTTTAGACTAAAATCAAGGAAAATTTATTATGTTAAAGAATAAACAAAACATTGAAATCTTCAGTTTCAAAGTTCACAGTAGCCGCTTCCCTAGCGTAGTGGTAGCGCGCTAGCCTACAACGCGGAGGTTCCGGTTTCGATTCCCGGCTAGGGTACGGAAATTTTCACAAATTAATATCTACCGTAGTCGCTAAAAACCGAACTGTTAATGGGACTTAAAATAATTTAAAACAAGTTTACAGTAGTTATTGGATGAATGAATAATTTTCATATTCGAATAATATTGTGACAATATCGATAGGATATGGCTCGAGAGGGTTCTAAATAGGTTTCTATTCATTGAATGTTAAAGAGTAGATAATAGAGTGAGAAAGTAACAATAGGGTTAGCTATAAAATGATATAAAAAACGTGTATATTAAGGTAGGGTCTTTGTTGTACAACTATTTGTGAAAGAGTCGGTTGGTTACCTGTAAAACCTTTTATTCTATTGTGACTAGTTATGATTTTTCCAGAACAAATTAAAAAAATTATTGCATCGATATCTCTCCGTTTTTCTAGAATATCTTTTTGATCTACCTATATAAAGAGAGCCCGAGTGCGGTCAGTGATCTTTGACGAGTGTTTACTGCGAGTGCTATCGGTTCGTTAGAGGAGGTCAACGGTTCCGAGGCATTGTATTGGTCAACTATTGTTATTCAGTTCTATTGTATATGTGCATTGTGTATAATTTTTGTGTATGTGCATTCTGTTTAATTGTTTGTAAGTAGTACTAAGTAGGCCTAAATAATTTAAATTATTTATTGTATTACTTCATTGTAATTGGTTTATTATTTATTTTGTAAATCTTTTAGTTGTAATAAATACTTGTAATTTTAAACTTTAGTGTATTAATATTTAATTACCTAGATCCCGAAACGGACCTTAACGATAAGTGTCACAATATTTTTTGTAAAAAAATTTCAAATATAGGTCCTAGCAGCTACACTCTGCATGAATGTTATTCATACATAATACTATTCAGAACCCCGAAAATACGAAGTTATTCGAATGAATGGAGTTACTCGTATTATTGTACAACTAATTGTTGTAGGCATAGTCTAGCCTTCTGTCTCCCTCTCACCCATGTAACTTATTCCATTCCATGATACTGTACCGTCAAGTTTATCAGTTATGGCTGAACAGTCCACTGGAGACCGGCGGCCGGAACATGAGTGGGGTCCGGCTGGCCTGTCAGATCCGACTGAAGAAGCGGCCGTTGATTGACCGAAAACACGATCGTCCCACCGGCAGGCCTGAAGAGATTTGAGGCAAGCCGGTAAGTGTGTGGGGACAGGCGCCGCCTGTGACAACCCGTCCGTGAGGTTAGCAGTGTTTATCATATCACTATCGTATAGAATATTTTTCAGAATTGAGTTGTTCCTGCATGGAAAACTGTCACGGGAAAAATAAAATCAGTGTTTGGAGAGTTTTTTTAATGTGTACCAAAGTCAAAACTTCTCCCGGTAGCTAGGAACCTCAGTGTTGCAGTCAGTAGTTTATGAGGGTAACCATGAGGGTTCATGAGGGGGCAACCAATGATAAGAGTTGTAGGAATGTACTTTCGTTCATCCTTAGGTAATCCTTGTCCATCCTTGTGCCAATCTTTTGGGGTCACTTTTAATTCGTTCAGTAAACTTGTGTTTCTCGTCAGCAACCACTTTTTACACCACACTTCACGTTTCTTTCTCCGTTTTTTGTTTTTGGCTCTAAAACGACTAATAAAACGAAAATCACACGCTTTCTTCGTCACTGGGAAACATTAATTAAACGACAAATCAAATTTAAATGGACGTGGGGTGGTTGCCAGTCTGCATTCAACTGATGGTCTATGGGGTTTTCTGCCCAACAGGCCGCCTGAGACTGTTTAGAGATCACTGAGAGGCTGGCCGGTACGTGTATGGCTAGATTTAAGGCCCGGCACACACGTTCCGGTATACCGGTGTGGTTTACCTGTGCAGGTCTTCTGTACAGGTAAACCGGAGCATGTGTGCCAGCCGCTGCAAGCCAAACTGCACAAGCGTAGAAGCGGCAACCGGAGAAGAATCGAAACTAAATTTTTTTAACCTGTACAGGCGTGTAGACCTGAGCGTGTGTGTGAATCACTCCGGTACAACTGTACTGTTTTTAGGTTAGTTGTGGCTAGTTCTTAAAGAGAAAGCGTCGGTTGTCTTTGTATTTGCGTGTACAATAGTGTCAACTAGTGTCACGCGTACGATAATGATGATCATCTAAGAAATACTTGTGATTAAATTAAAGGAGTTACCATCCGATCCTACACAGAAAAAAATCTGTAGTTAAAAAAATAAATAATTTAAGAAGTAGTGCACGTAAATAAAAGAAGAAACGTGACATGTCAATGTAATCTTCCGGTTTACCGTAATGTGTGTGTGATCTAACCTGCACAGGTATACCTTTCCGGTTTACCTGTGCGGGTTTACCTGACAGGTATACCGGAACCTGCATGCCGGGTCTTATAAGACTATAGTTATAAGACTATAGTTTTAGTAACATGATTCCATCCTCCACTGTATGTTCTTTGACAAAGAAACCTACCGTACTTCAGGCAGCGCGATTTGAGTCCGGCGCCATCTTCAGAAACAACCATAACAAACCATGGAGTAACGGGTTTACGTACATTAAAAATATTATTCAATTTATTCTTATTTCACAGAATAACTCTATCGATCAATAAAAAAATAGAATATTAAAATCGTGACATTATATAACAATGTATTTAGGTACTGGTAAAACATAAAACATTATATATTATTAGAACTTATTAGTGTTCAAATCCAATTATATATAAAAGTGTGATGTATTTTTAATCAATTTAATTTTACATTTTTAAAAAAAATTTATGACAGTGTAATTTTATAAATGTTGTAACGAAGATAAAAGATTTTTAAAATAATTTTATATAAATATATTTATTACTACCTACATTGTATATAACTGAAATAATGTTTGTTTTTACTTGCTATACTATGTGGGATACATAACCTAGGTTTTACAATCATAACATATAATTATTTTCACCTTTAACATGACATCATCCTGTCAAGTGTTAATGGAGTGAGAAATGGCGTTAATAAAGTGTAGCCTCGTATATACCTAGTACTAATATTATCTAACACTTTGTCATGACACAAAAGGTGAGAACAAAAGGTTGCAGATAAATAATAAATCTAATAAACTCTGTCTCTAGCTAAGTAAAAAATAGAAAAAAAGCAGTACTAAGTGGCATCTGATGTGATGATAACCACTATTATGTAATAGCTCCACATACGTATTTTTGCATATATCTATATTAAAATTATTTTATATGTCAGTCTCTCATTGGTCAAAATTAATTTTAACCATCTAGGTGACTTAGTTGTTAATTTATCCGACTAGTAAGTCAAAAATCCCAGGTTCGTTTACCAAATGGGATCTAAAAATTAATTTTCTTTACAGCTCTTATTAAACTGTTATAATTGTTTTATTAATTAAATAGCAAACCAAATTAAATCAGTCCTAGTATGCTACAACAGCATCTTTACTAGTATTATATATTAATATATTGTATACTAATTAGTATATTGTATACTAATTAGTATATTGTATTAGTATTAGTATATTGTAGCGGATGGTTCACGTGTCGGTTTCCCCATGAGATGGGACATTTCATTTTGATAAGTTTGTAATAGTGTAATGTTGGCTGCATCACGTACAACATTCATTAGTTGTCTGTAACAGTGACTTGTGTGAGGTACGTTTCCGTGTAGTTACTATATTTTTCCTTTGTAACGGTACTTTGAAAATGTTTTCATCTGAACAACGAGTTTATATATTTCAGTTGTGGTGGAAGCATCATAAAAATACTGCTAAAGTACTGGAAGAATTAAGTGATCAGTATCAAGGTGTGTCGTAACCGACTTGGCAACATTTAAAGTTAAATAAGACATTTGAAAACAGAGAAAACATATTAAATGCCTCGAAGTGTGGTCGACCGGAACAAACACTTTCTATTTAGATATTGTCACAGTATAAAACAATTTATTGTACATCATTATTATTATTATTGTATATTATAATAAGTATAAATTATTGTTATTTAATAAAAGCTAATATAAGCTTGTTAGTCCAAAACAAAGCGGGTTATACAATATCTTAAAAAAAAATACGGTATAGTAAAAATTTAGCGTTTACAATCAAAGATTTTACGGAGGATAGTTAACGCCCCCTATTATGTAACCAATAAAACGCTACACTCAGACCTAAGGGTACCCTACATAAATGGAGTTTTCTTAAAACTCTATACAAAATTTAGGAAGAAACTCATGAACCACCATAACCCATGATCTCAAATCTGAACTCTCCCAAACAATCAAATAAGATGTCTAAAACGTCGATGGAGCCGGGACCTCATCAATTAACGTAGTTCTGTAATTAATTGACTATCCATTACAGTGTTCTAAATGCTGCACTTAATGCTACACTTATCAATTCACGTCGGAGTTCTGTCTGTTTATTATTTAATTATAAAATAATATACTCAAAAAAAGTTTGTTTTTTTTGTTTTAATTATTGGACTGTGTCTCCACTCACGCTTACTGATATGTTATATTTTTTTACAAATTGTGAGTCATCACATTCACTGATTGTTTTCAACAGATTGTGAATTTCCTAAATAGAAAGAAAAAATTTGTTTGATTAATTTTTACCCCCCAATACGCTGTCTAACCGATTTTTAATTTATAAATTTTCTTTATTTAATAGTTTTAATTGCGACTTTTTAAGATTTTAATTTAATAGTTCTAAATTTTTATAAATAATTTTATTTTGAATAAATTTTTATAACAATACTTTTATTAGTAGTCATTACAAGAACCGACAAATAAACCTTTGTCAGTGGTTTTGAGCCTTTTTGTAGTGATATAAATAGGAAAATCTTACGGGTTTTTTAATTTGTGTTCTAACCACTTTTCGGTTTGTCTGCCTATTCATCGTGTAATGTTTGATATGAGCAGAATACAAAATAATCCTTTTCCAACATACAGAAAAACGTATTTTTTGTTTGTTTTTACTATTGTCTTTTTGTCTTTTATTTTTTTATAATATTCTGTGTAAAACTTAGTAAAATTATATAGTATACAATATAATAAACCGTAAAGTTTATATATATATGTATTAATAAGAACAATTTTCTATCCAATTATTCTAATTACAGTAGAAAATTATTCATAATTATTCCTAAACTACTCAGATTGTTAATCCAATACCTTTAGAATTCGAAGCGAATTTTATTTTAAAAGTGTTCTTTCAACCGCAAAATTACCTGACCAATTATTGAAGATCTAATTGCTAGATAAAAGCAGCAAATTTAAATGGTCCCATTGTCTTCTACGCAAGATAATTATGGATTAACTATAACCTATAATTATTTTATTTAAATTTAACAGTTTTAAAAACAATTATAGTAATACATATTATAACTTTAAAAACTAATTAGCCGTAAAAATTGTTTTAACATATTTAGAACAGGGAGGATATAAAATAATATATTCCAAAAATGTTTTGTTTTTTATTGTAATTTCAAATAATATTATAATACGAAATTATTAATTACAAGTTAATTTAGTTAATCGGACTATCACCATTTTTTTTTTTGAATTATGTATTGAAAAATGTAATAAGTGATTGGAATAAAAAATTATAAAATTATATATTCATGAATGTATAAAAATTGAGATTAGAACGTTAAAAAGTTACAAATACGAATCTGTTGGCCTTTCCAGAGAATATTATAACATTTGTGAAACATAAAAAGGAGGCCAAAATTAAAATTAAAACTAAAACAATGAGGTTGTAAAACTAAATCATAAATTTCATATAAATATCAAAAGAGTTTTTTAAATATTAATTTTTTATATTTAAAACGCAAAATCGCTTGTAATGTATTTTAAATGGTAATTCTATTAACACCTAGTACAGAGTTCTACGGAATGGATTTTTATAGTTTTTACATGGTATTAAAGAGTATTCTTTTTTGATTTGCCCAAAATTTTTAAACTTGAAATTCGTGCTAATATGAGCTTCATTTTACGAAATGAAAAGAATAAATTTCGTTTACAATGTAACGTAATGCGGTTCTTCCACATTTACCCCCTCCATAGCCATATTCCATAAGCTTACAGGATGTACATGTCCTGTATGAGCTACTGTAGATTTCTTTATTATAAATACCCGAGTTTGGAGCCTTGTTACGTCAAAACCGCTTATTCAATTTTAACGTACTATACCCAAATTTAGCTAATTTTAATCTTCGTTGTTACATGTCAGTTTCATATTTTTAGCCTTTTTTACTATTGCGATATCTGGATGAGAAGAAACAAAGAGCCTGTTTTTTTTGTTGCTGCAACAGATTGGATACATTTAAAGACTTATAACTCAAATACCGCTCGACCGATGTATTTGAGATTTCGCTGGAATATAAACTTGTTTGTTGTTATTATATGTACGAAATTTCAGATTTGTAGCAAATTTAAATTTTGAGTTATTAGCAAAATTCTGAACCCCTGTTAACTCCGTAACCGCTAATTAATTCGGCAATTTCAAAAACTTATTTTATTCAGTATAAAAAACTGAATACAAATTCATTAATATTATAGAACAACGATTGACCATCCATTTCTTCTCATCCAGATATCGCAATATTAAAAAACACTAAAAATATGAAACTGATATGTAACAACGAAGATTAAAATTAGGCAAATTTTGGTGTATAGTACGTTAAAATTGAACGCACGGTTTTGAAGAAACAAGGCTCCAAACTCGAGTATCTACAATAAAGAAATCGACAGTAGTCGCATATTCCCCTCTCTCCTTCACTCTGAATGCTATAAAGTCGAATGCACAATCATCAGCACAAATAAAATAGTTCGTAGTCGGCCGCATTGGCGCAGTTGGTAACGTGCTCGCCTCTCATCATGCGGTCCTGGGTTCGAATCCCACTCAGGCACGGCATATTTTCATACATTACAAAAAATCATTTCATCCTACATCGCATAAAGTTCCACCCCAACGTCGTCGCTAATGATCGTTGCAGTTGATGCGACGTTAAATAAATAAATTAAAAAAAAAATCATAAAAATATTTTCCCCATACTTGACGACAATATTCACAACAGAGCAAAAAAAATCAGGCTATATTCCACAGCGAAGGCGGTAGATAACGAGATTATCAGAAACACCTACGAGACGCCGCGTCCGCCAGATGATGATACCATTCCACGACTTTGTGTAAACCCCAATTCCTAATTATTACCCTAACCTCTTCATTAAATATTCCTTGTTAATCAATTAAAATGTGAATTTCTTACCACGATATTAATTTCATTTGCCATTTGCCATGAGTCATTAAGTCATTGGGGCACCTAATACAAAAAGTTTTTTTTGTTTTACGTCTGACTGTTTTGCAATTTCTGCTAATGCAGACTGTGGATAATGATGATAATGAAACTAAGTAATGAAAAAATGCCAGGCCTTACCGGGAATCGAACCCTGAATCCTGGCGTAGAAGCCAGTAGTCCTAACTACTACACCAACGGGCACCCAAATTTCAAGTTTATATCATAAATGATTATTGAGATATGAAACAATTTGTAAAAATGACGAGCAGATCTACTGAGAGAAAATTAGAAACCTGAGACGAATGTTTTCGTAGTAATTTCTGTTTGTTTTCACCCAAGGAATAATGTTACAAAGCGGTTTCAGAGAGTTCTGAAACACCCAGTGTACTATGTAAATATTGAATCCAACAGCGTTCAGAATATTTTATTAATCACATTAATTTAATAATTTATTAAAGTGCCTCCTAAATCAAAGAGAAAATACATTGAAGATAAAAGAAAATTCTTCTTATCTCCCCTAAATTTCATTCACTTGGAAAACTAACAGTGTTACCATTTTAATGGAATTACATGTAACAAACTGTAGTATAAAATTTACATCGTACTCTTTTGTAAGAAAACTTAATTATGTAAACGATTACTAAAATCAGTAGTTCATGAAAAAATGTCAGCAACGTCTTGTTATTTTCTTAAAATTTGTTCTTTTTAGATTCGGTTTTATTCAGGACGTCTGGTAGAATAAGAAGTGTTATAACTCCTTTTGTCGTATCCGTAACTGTCCACCTGTCACTTTATAAAAAGCACTTTGAATATTCTTTTGCTTTCAAATTTTATCTTTCAATTTTCCTTTTTTTTGCTTTAAAGAAACTCCAGTATTTTTCCTCCGTTTTTTTTATAATAATATACAATATTTTATTTGTTATATAAGTTCGGTTACCGATCATGAAAAAGAAAGAACAAAAGGAATTTAGTATTATAATCGATGCTGAAAAGAACACCCTTCCAATGATTTGTTTATCTATATTTTTCTTTTCATAACCATCTTTCAAATTTAATTATGGTTTTTTTATTAATATAATACTTTCCAAGGAAAGTATTGTTTTCATGTCGATTTTTTTAAATCGAGTTTTCACCGGATCTACACGTTTTCAGACGGCCTGAACCCAAAAAACATATTTCTAGCGATTGGTCTGTGTGTGTGTGTGTGTTTGTGTTTCTGTGTATGTGTGTGAACAGAATATCTCAAGAATGGAACCTCGTACAAACTTGAAACTTAAATTACATACCACTACCGGACCCGACACGAACATTTTCATCAAAATTGGTCGACCGGAAGTAGTAGTAGTTTATTCGTGTAATTTTTTACCTTTTTGCGATTTTTTCAAAAACTGGTTCTACAATTTTTTTGGTTTACTAAATTTTTTATGATCATGATAGGGTTGGCGCCATGTTTGCTGAAATTCTTGGTGAGACTGTTTTCAAGTAAAAAAAATTGGTTTTTACTATTACGGCTTTATTATGCATTTTAGCGCAAAAATTTATAAATAAAAGTTGTAGAGAATTTAAAATCCTACGACTTTATTTCAATTTTTTTTTGTATAACGCTTAGTTTAGCGATAATTAGCGATTTTCTGGTTTTTTTCTCAAGAAAACGTGTGAAAAATTTATTTTTTTAAGATTTCGACCTTAGTATGCATTTTACGACAAAAGTGTATATAATCAAATTTACAGAAAATTTAAAGATCTACAACTTTTATTTAAAAAAATTTTCTGTAGCCTACAGAGCGTAGTTTAGCGTGAAAGATTGAATTTCCGTATTTTTAAGCCAAACTGAGATTGATTTTCATTTTACATCTTTCACTTATGATTAGAATTACGTTATGTCTATTGAGGTTAGTTTTTTATTTATTTCTAATGTTTTACTAATATTAGGTTTATTGTTAATTATTTGCATTGGCAAGAAAAAGTTGTGTGTTTCACACCAGATTTTTTTTCTATAAATTTCATAATGTATAGACCGTTTCTTTACTCCTCACTTACATATTAAACAAAAATTAAATTTGTTGTTACAGAAGAACCTCGTTAATCCCCAGATAAACTGGGGCCGGGACCAATCCGAGTTATCGAAAATCCGGGTTATTAGTATAAAGAGAATGAGGTAAAATCGATAAAAAAGAACATGTACTTATCAAAAAAAAATTTTAAGTAGTTTAAAAATTAGTATTGGCATACTTTCACCTAAAAACACATAATACAGTATGTATTTACGTCGTATGCAATGTAGTAAGGTCCACAAACTAGTCGGTAGTGAAAAAGACAGTGAATTTTGCTGCCTCAGATTGTGTATCGCTTATGAGTAGCGCGATCTCGCATTAGCTTTGGCATGAGAAGTCCGTTTGGCCATGTTTCGGTTTGACTTTCCGAGTAAACTATCAATTGATCTATGTTCGCTACTGCTTCTGCGTGGGTCATAACGACAACTTCATCAATATTGAATCCTCTTCATTTTAATTTTCTGTAGCACTGCATAATGCAATAATTTCTTCCTCTGTGATCGTTTTATAACCTTCGTCATTGCCAATTTGCAATCAATTTGTTAAGGTCTTCTTCATCAATACCAGAACAGCCATATATATATATTTTTTTTTCTCTTTAATTCTTTATTTACGACTGTAAAATGTTACAACAAGCAAATGTGATGATTATCATAATAATGTAAATGACATGATAGGCATGAGAGGGGTAGGGTGCCTCCCCAAGTATGAAATTTGTATATCAAATTAGCAGGTCTCTACTCCAGCGTCTTTTAAGGCGTCTAGGGGGATTATCAGGTAAATGGACGGAGGAAAGTGAACGCACCAGGGGTTTCTCATGTTTGTGTGACTTGTCGTGAAAGCGTTTGTATAGGTATTCAATGGAATTTTGTACAAGTGGTGTTTTCAAATCTGTATGTAAGGTTTTGTCAGCCATATATATTTTTAAAAAGTTTATAAAATCTTCCACACTTATTTTTCTTCAATTTTATTGTTTTCTTACAAGTCACACACCTGGTCACAATATTTTCATGAATTTTTCAAAGTTTCTTTTGAAATGGAGGGGAAGGAGAGCGTTGAGTCACCAGTTTGCTGCATAACAACAGCAGATAGGGTGAGTGCGATGAACTACCCTGCTGGCAAAAAATTTGCGTAGTGTACCTACTGAGAATAGTAATTTATCGTCAGTAAAACAAGTCTTCACTTACTACACAAAAATATTTTTCCCAAAACTGGTCCAGGTTTTCGAGATTCAACTGTATTACACAATTTGGCCAATGTGGATTTACAGACCTTTATTTATGGTCCGGCAAAAAATCAAATGTTAACCGCATAACAAGCTTTCCAAAGCAAATTTTTACATTTAATCTTATGACAAGCCCATAAAGGGTAGTGCACCACAAGGTAGTTTCCAATAGTGACATCCACCGTGAAAAGTCAAAGCGTGCTAAAAATTATGAAGTTCGTCTTTATGACCGTATATTGAAGCACTTTAATTGTTGGACACCAGTATGATAGACGACTGAAAAAGACAAAGCCTGTTGAGATATGTATTAAAAGAAAGACTAATCCAAAAATTTTGTGTATAAAATAAGTTATGAATAATATTTAAGTTGTATCAGTTTTTAGCTCTCTTGCTGTTTTCTTTTTTCATTTACTTTTAAAAACCCCTAGAGTTTCAAACCAGCCTTTCAGCTGATTACCTAAACAAAATACTTTTAAATATTATTTAGGAATTCAACTCGAAACTTACGGTTTACAGTTAATTACAATTTTGAAAAATGATCCACCATAGTGATCAATTTTTTAATATTATTAATAAATTAATAATATTTTCATTTACATCAAGAATGTATATGTTTTAATAAAATCACGAAGTCTTTGTATGGATTAGTAGTTACGTTCTGTAAAGTATTATCAAACGCAATATAGTTGGTTTCTTCCTTTGTTCAGCAGACTAAGAATTATCCGCTAAAATGAAAAGAAAACAATTTTTTGTAAAGAAAATATTCTGGCTTTCTCCAATCTTAGTGTTATTAAAGAGTCTCTTCGACTATAAATCCTCTTAGAATCAGAAAAAAACGTACTATAATGTTTGGTTTAACAATAAGTAAAGACCTTAGCTTTCTTATACGAGTATTTTCAACATCATCTTTTCATTGTGTAAAAAAACAGAGAGTTAAGAAACGGAAAATAATTTATTTTCAATATTAAATGATCGGTTACAAGTTTACAATTGAATTTGTTAATAACTACAAAACTTTTCCATTGTGTTGTATTTTAATTTAATAAATATTTTAATGAAAACATGAATGAAGATGAAACGTATGTTTCATTTATTCCCCCATAATGTCATTGATAACGATCACTGTTTTACAAAAACATATAGCCAGTTTTTCGATTAAATATCAAATATCAGTAGAAAATGACAAACGTTTATAAACATTTACTGGCAAGAATTAAAACGAAAGAAATATGGAGGGTCTATTTCAATATGCTTTTACCTTCTGTATACAGAATGTTAGATTAAGTGGTTGGGATATGAAAAACTACAAAAATTCAAAGAAACTTTAAGTGGGGAATCTTCCCTACTGTTTCCTCTACATTAAAAATTGGGTGTAAAACACACACATGACTTTGTCTTACCAATGTAAATAGTAAACAATATAACCTATGTTTAATTACGAGGGAACAATATAAAATGAAAAACGTAGTCTAATTTTAATCATGAGTGAATGATACAAATTGAAAATTAACCTCTGTAGAACTAAAAAATACGGAAAATCATTAATTGACGCAAACTAGACTTTGTAGAAAAATATTTGAAATTAAAGATGTTGGGGTTTTTTTTTAATTTTCTATAACTATGAATGTACACTGCTTCGTAAAATGCATACAAAGGCCGCGATCTTAAAAATCCCACTTTTTACTGATTTTGATCAGAAAAATTCAGAAAATAATAAAGTGACGCTAAGCCTTATAGAAAAATTATTTAAAATGAAGTTATAGATTTTTAATTTTCAATAACTTTAATTTTATACATTTTTGCCCTCAAATGTATATTAAGGCCACAATCTTAAAAACTATGTTTTTACTATGAGAGCACAGCCTTCCCAAGCCAACAACTTTTTGTAAGACCGAAAGTTAATAAATTTTTTTTTGCTAAAACTTTTGTTTATTTAGGTCCGAAGTGTTTTAATCTGTTGCCTATTGAAATTAAAAATAGCTTAAACACGTTAATATTTTCAAGAAAGGTTAAAGATTGGCTCAAAGACATAACTGATGTTGATTCACTTGTAAGAATTATTGGTTAGTGTTGTTGTTTTTACGTTGCTGACTTGCAGTGCTCGCTATTCAGTCCTTGTAGGAATTTACTGATCTTGGTGAATAATATAACAATAATAACCGATTTTATAACTGATTTTTTAGTCATGTCTATGTGAATATCTGCTCTGAAGACTGACGGCTTGGTTAATATTGTTCTTAAAAATAATATAATTAATATGCGCTGTAGCTGCCGCTACAATTTGAATTGCCATTTGTAGTGGATGACGACATTGATTTGTAATTCATTTGTAAACTTGTTCTAATGTATTTTTTTAATATATAACCACCGTTTACTTGAGTTGGTGATTATTTATTCCTAGTAGATAAGATATAATTTTGTATTTGTATAAAGTGGAATAAATAAATATATTATTATTATTATTAAATATTATTAATTCAGCAGACATACCTTTTACGTTATCTTGTAGAGGATAAACAATTTACTTAACAAGGCGTTCTTAAAAAATCGTACGAGCTGTTTTTTGAGAACCTTCATTAGAGAACCTTTTTCAAAAATGTCTCCTGCGATGTTTTTTTAAACCACCTCATATAATAAATTTTTAACTACAAGATAGGGTAAGCGTTGTCTGCTGTAGTTTTTGGGAAGGCTGTGCTTTCATGGTAAAAACCGGTTTTTCTTTCTTAAATTTCGGCCTTAATATGAATTTTAGGCCAAATCGTATATAATTAAAGTTACAGAAACTTAAAAATAATTGCCATTTTTCGTTTTCTGTTTTTCTTGGATACGTCAAATTCTTTAACCTTTTTTCCTAAATTAACTCCTAAATCCTATCTAACACTTTCATATCCTTCTTATTTTTTTAACTTGTATGAACTATATTCTCTGTATTGGTTACTTTGTATCTCTCAAATAATTGTTCCGTAAATCCCTTCTGATCCATTCTACATATATGTCCATAAAACTGAATTTTTTTTAGCTAGTTTATTATTTTTTATATTTTTCTATTCCCATATATATTTGCTCATTACTTCTGAACATTTCTACATCTTCATTTTTCTGTGGGCTTTACATTTTTCTTCAGATTTTTCTCTCTTTCATATCTATTTTCTTCTTAAAAATCTCTTTCTGATAGAGGTACATTCTGATTCCATATAATACTTCTGTAGACAATAAAGTTTTTTCAGTCCAATAAAGATTATTTATACTTCTAGATTTATGTTTTCATCAAAATTTTCCGAATCAATAAAGACATTCAGATCTATGGGGATAACTTCAGTCTTTTTTTAACTTGAGAAATTATACTACATTACTGAAAATATCTTACGGTTGTATTCCTTTCTTCTTTTTTCCACCCTAAAGTTTTTTATCAAACTTCAGTTCAAACATAGAAAATATGTAATACTGGAAAAAATCTTCAAATAAATGTATTGCCAAATAAAGTAAAACAAAATTTAAATCAGTTATGCAAAACTATAAATAGGAGTAACATCCACTCAAATCTTTGAAATGTCAACCGGGGTTTTTGATAGAATAAATTCAATGGCCCTCTGCTTGAACATTTACATTTGAATGTTTAAAAGCGAATAATGTTGAATGAGAGGGTAAAATAGAAGAGAACACTAGAAAAGGAGAGGGAGAAAAATAAAGCACACTAACATAAGAGAGAAAAAAGAATAAGAGTGATTCGGAAGTAGGTACAAAGAGTGATTTCACCAGTGTGCCAGATGGGTTCGAGGACTGACGTTACTCCCGTTAGAGTCACTCCAGCTCTTTCACTCTTCAGATTACTCTCTTTCACTTTCAACGCTCTCCCCCGATGATGAGACTCTTTGCGTCCGCCTTCAATTCAAACTAAAACGAATTTGAGTTAGGAGAAGTTAAATTGAAAACACCCTAAAACGCCACCACTCAACCGCCCTTTCCTATCCCGCTTAACTTTAAATCCTTTATAACACATTAAACAAGCATCGGCAGCAGCATCAGGTCTCCTCTGCACCCACTCCGTCGACTACTTTCCCTTCAAAATCTCCCCGAATACCTACCTTCCTACATTAACTTATTAGTAATAACATACAGTAGCAAATGTTTTAAATTGAGTTTTAGATCGGGCCAAATTCTAAACTTTATTTTTAAACAAATACCTTTCAACTAATTTTAATCGAATAAAATATATATCCGTTACCGATTTTATTTTAACGACCTCAAACAATATATCAGAATTGATTCTATTATCTTTTAACGAGGCTATAATATTTTCATATTTATATTACTTTATTAAATTACTGAATTATATTGATGCAAGTACAAATAAAAAACCCTATATCTGAATTTTTTATCCCTAATCTGTGTACGTTGCAATCTGTTTAATTTAAGAACAAAAAGCAACCCCATTACAATAATAATGATATGAGGTTGAGATGTATGACGTGTAAATTAAATTTTGTACAGACTCAGGCCAACCATTCCTGACAGAATATGATTAATTGAACCCCAACCATCAAAGTACATCGGTAAATACTGTCGAGTATTCAAATTCGTGTAAAAATAACTATAGATAGAAAACTATCAAAAGAATCTTTGCGCATGCGTAACGAACCTTCGCATTGTGAGTAGTGCACAACTAGACGAACTGTTTTCAACGGATCCCCTCTACTGGCAGGCTGTGCGAAAGAGAAAGAATGTGACGGATCCATCTTTTTTGCTCTCTCTGCCCAGTAGAGTTCATTTCTAGAAAGTTCTTTTGTTTGTGCACGCATTATACCTTTACTAGGATTTTATTTAGAAACCTTCGTCTACGAAAATCAGCTGTTAAACAGCTGACTCGCGGCGACGACTTTACCTCTAGACTCATCATCCTCATCTCATTGGGTCATGGGGTTACTTATTGTTCTGAATTGAACAGATTGCAGCGTACACACATTAGGGATAAAAGAATTAGCTTTTATATTAAAATAGTTCATTATTCGATAAGAAACGATTAAGACGACTTGCGAATATGAACATTTCAAAAAGAAAATCAGGTGCTGTAGTAATTAATTAGTAACATTTATATAGTTTTCCCCGTCAAGGATTTTGCGCACTTTTTTTCATTTGACCACTTCAAGCAAACGCCTCGTTAGCCCTCTTTCTTGCGTTGTGACAAAACTATCTAACTTGTCATGAAAGAGCTTTCTGGCATAAAATCCAATCCAATCTTGGAACTTTTAAGGAGTAGACCTTTTGCCTTGATCAGCTATTTATTACAGATTTAAGGGGAGATTGCACAATGGTTTTAACTCAAAGTTTCATGTTTTGTTTTTTATGTTTTTCAATAGTTTAGGTAGATCTATCAGAAAAACATTAAAGTACGTCAAAAAATATTTTTTATGAAAAAATTAAGTTTTATCAGGTTTATACAGAAAAATTATCGTGTTACGAAGAACGAATATTTTTTCATAATTTTATACTGCTCGTTTAAGTGCAAAGAGAATTTTTAGTTTTTAAAATATCTGCATCACTGTAATTTGTATTCTCAGCTGTTGGTTCAGCTTTCTAAACAACTGTTGATGGGAAATTTACTTGTTTGTTCACATAATTGTTTTTGGTTTATGCCTTCTTGTTTCTTACCTTTTTTAGTAAATTTAAATTTTTTACACTAAGGTACATTTTTCTCAGAAACCAATAAACCTACCAGGCTGAAATTTTTACCAGTTAATTATCTTGTATAGCCACATATACCGACATTTTTATGACTTCCTTAGGTGCTCCAAAATTAGTAATACGCAAAACACGTGGAAAACAATATATAAAAAATTTATGTTATTCATAAATTTAAAAAAAAACTGGTATGGTTGGGAGTAAATGAAGACAAATTTACGTCTGACACAGAGTACATAGAGAACATAGAGTAGGGTAAATGTAAGGTAACAAGAAATGCAGATAATAGCTGATAAAAGTAGAATATCAGTATTAGAGGGGATAAAAAAACGTGTTTGATCTTAACATGAGAATTTCTTCGCTAACGCCAAGAATTTCATGAAAGTTTTATGCAGTTGTTTTCTTTTAGATATATAATATATAATAAAGCGACGATTTATGTGTTAATGAATTCACTACGAATTTTATTACTTAACTTATTAATTCCAAGAAACTAATAAAAAGTTTTAGAATTCTACAGACGTCATCTTTCCGTTGATAAATGTTACTATGAAAGGAAGACTGACGTTGTAATGCACGCAGTAAAGCATATGCACATAATCAAGAATCTAGTTTAATCAACAATTCATGTGTTTTACGATTCTCTAATGAAACAGATGCACTGTACCGAATCTAAATCTTTTAACAGAATTTAGAACTTTAGCAATTTAAAACTTTAATAGTAGTAAAGTAATAACATAGTTTGAAATACAAGGTAAAAGCTCGGATTAATTAACTTAATTAAATTTGCACCAAGTCTAATATAAAATTTTTATTAAATATTTACAAAAAAATAAAAAAATAAAATACTTTAATATTTATTCCGAGCCTTTCAAAACCTGGTTATTTCTAAATAACATAACCTCCTTCTAAATTTAAAATAAATATTCATTTACAAATTAATTACTTGAATATTAATCGTTACAGTTTTAATAACTATTAATTCTATTCAATTACGTAACTTATAATGCTCGTATCTTTTTTCGCTCAGATTTATTTTATATTGTGAATACTACATTAAATATGAGCAACAATAATTAATTTGGTAATTTTTTCAAAATATTTACACACAAAGGTCACTTATGACTATGGGTCGAGAACGACCCGGCGGGCAAATCCAATAGTAACTAGTGTACTGCAAACAGGTAGGGAAGAACATAAATTATTGATAACAAAACATGCATTTTCATTGTATTATAAAAGTTAGTCTACTGATAATACAGTAATATTATAAATAAAGTCTATTTTATACTTTTAAAAAATGTTATATCTACGTAATAAAAAACTTTTTTTTTGTGAAAATAAAAAAAATACTTGTCATGTAGTGGAACACAACATTTTATACAAATCTTTACTGTTTTATTTTGGCAAACTGAACATCGTCTTTGAGATTGACCAGTGATTATCAGTTGTTCCGCTTTATCCTTTCGAACAGGTTCAGATATTGTTCTAGCAGTTTGTGGTAGGCGATTAGGACCAGGGAGTAACCTCTCAGTACCATACTTCAATAGAAGAGTTTTAGCTACTTCTCTACGGAATTTCAGTGTATCAGGATTTTTTCCAATGAATTTAGCTAGCAGAAATGCATTGTTTAGATTAATGCATTGAGGTCTATGTAAAAGGGCGTATGTCAGAAATTTATATTTTGAAAAACGAGGTTTGAAACTTTATCAAGCCTGTAACTTTATCATGGCACAATATTTTGGAACAGGCAACTAATTGAATATTTTCAAAATAATACTAACGGTTTGAACTATTATACTGAATATTACTTATTTTGGCAAACCAATAAAGAAATATACAAAAATAATACAATTATGTGCCCTTTTTAGGGAGATGATCATTAAGCATGTTTTCTATTCGCCCTTTTTACCTAATCAAAAAAATAAAACCGTAATACTGTGTACTACAATAATACTTCATAGGTACTTATCAAAGATTTTATTAAAAGTCAACAAATTTTTTTATAAACTCTGTTACTAAAATATAAGATAGTTTTTTTAACTTTTGTCTTTTATTAATCTTTTTATACTCATTAACAAGCAAAAAGTGCTCTGTGCACTGCCTCATTTCAACGATTCAAACTCAAATACAAAGGCACTGAAATAAAATTTTTCAGTCCTATAGAGAAAATCGTGGGAAGTTCAAAAACCTTATCTCCCTAAAAAGAGCGTATATCAGTAGCTACACGCCTGTTTTTAGACCTCAATTGGTACTTACAACCCGTTAAATATTGTTGTACGCTATTTGTCCGAAACGAAAACTGATTAAAACATGAATCGTGTATGTACGAACCGTTTTAAATAACTCATTTCACAATGGTTCAAAAATTCACTCTATAGAAAGGGCAGTCGCTTCTACATAAAACCATCACTGAACTTTTTCGAGGGTTAAAAAACATAAGCCAGAGAAATAAATAAATAATAAAACATTCTACTCTATACTAGAAAAAAAGAAGTGAGGCTTAGGTGTTTTATCATTAAATGTTCTATATAATTTATTTAATTACTTAATGATTAAATATTATTTAATATTGTTCGAGGAGAGACCAATAAAACCGGACTGAGAGGGCGCTGTCATTCGTAGACGTAGTAGACTTTTCCCGCTAGATGGGGTTAGTAGAGACCTTCAACAAACAACTTCCAAGACGGCGTCAGTTTTTTTTGTTAAAGTTTGATCGTAGTGTTGTGTTTCTCTTACTGTTATCGTGTTCCACCTGCGAAATTGTTAAGCGTCAAGCCAGTTTTTCACTGGCTTGAAACTTGCTTGGTTTCGGGTTATACCCATAATACCAACTCCCATCACCCGTAATGACTATTGTCAAAAAGTTTTTATCACTTTCATTATCTTTTTTCAAGACCTGATCAAATTCAATCGAATGTTTTGTTGATCCTGTTTGAAATAGCTAGAAAAGAATTTAGCGGCAACACGTCTCATTTACAAATACTCAGTCAAAATCCGCTGGCACGACCTCCAACTTACGCCTGTCTCTTCTAAAATTTCATTGATCGAGAAAGGACGATCCTCGTTGATTTTTAGCGAATTTTTTCATCGTTTTGAGATGTTGAAGGGCGCCCAAAACGAATATAGCCTTCAACACTCATCTTACCACGTTTAAAGCGCCTTAGCTACTCGAAAACTTGTGTGCCGTTCATAGTATCCTCCTAAAAAGCCTGTTGAAGCATTTTGTAAGCTTACGTTGCCAATTTTTTAAGCAGGAAACAAAATTTCAAACACTCTCTTTGTTCTTTTAAATCTGCCATAACGACGTCACAGGCGAAACAGACAACAGCACGAGAAATCCAACACTATGATTAAACATTAACCTACGAACTGACGCCGTCTTGACAGTTGTTTATTGAAAGTCTCTACTAACCCCATCTATCGGGAGATCTCTCTACTAAATCTAAAAATGGCAGCACACTCTCAGTCCGGTTATTGTTGAGTACTCCCTCGTATATCGTCTATTTAATTGCTCAATGATTAAATACTATATAATTTTGTATATTGTCTGCCCATAACAGACAGGTAGAGTGTTAAATTATTTGTATTCAATCTGTTAGTTCCAGTGCTAAAAAAATAGTTCCGTTTCTTATCACATGGTCAGCCAATTAAATGATTGAATTATTTAAGAACAGAAGAGGTAGAGGTGTAAAAGAGAATAGTCAGAGTTATCTTCTCCGAGTAATGAATTTCATTATGCAGCTAGATTCTGTGATGAATGAAGTGAATGTGTCATTTGCAGGGTGGAAAATATGTGCTTTACAGAAGGTCTGTCATGCTGATAAGCAAAGTTTTCATTTCATTGAGGAAGGCGTTTGTATACCACATCACTCCTCGTTTTACTTAGTAAAGCATCTAGAAATTCAAACCAGCCTTTCGGCTGATTACCTACAAAACAACACATCGTCATTATTGTTTGTTATCATTACTGATTTTTATGGTAGGTTTACTTTTTGATAATTCAATGTTTTCTTATGCGATATGTTATTATTTTGAGCCAGAAGGCTAACAACTTAGGTCTATAGTTTGTGTATAAAATTTGTTTCATCAACCGTTTGTTATCTATTTTATGGAGGTATCCGTGAAATTTCAATCTTCTTTTTCTAATCGTTGTTTTTCTTGTGCAAATCTTATTTTCCTCGTAACATGTATTGGCTGTTTACATATTTGGATATTATATTAAATAAATAAAATATGAAGTAACTTTAAGGAAAGGAAACGGTAGCTGATAAACGGTAGATTTGAATTTTCATAAAAATCATCATGACGTTCACGTTATTATTTCATTCAACTTGTTGTTCTATCAAATATACATGCAAAAATGTCAGACTGAAAACTGTGTCAGACATATCAAGTACGGTTTACTTAATATAACATGAGATGAGTTGACATGCGAAACAGCGTGACAGTTTCAAATGTGAATTTGCGACGATGCTTCGGATTATTGATCTCAGAAAGATGTTATGTTGCATCGTATAATTAGTTTTACATCCTGGTATAAAAATAAAATTGCAGTTTATAATGCATAAATTACACTAGTAGGAATTGTAACGAATAAATAATCAAATTATGATAAAAATATAATCTACTTATTAAGCCTAAAATACATATTTACTAGCAACAAATTACTCACTGTGTTTTACAGAAACTACACTTGAGCGTTTAACTTTTCATACAACTTTACACATGGAAAGAAAAATTACCACTGTACAAATAAAACAAATTGGTACTGGAAATAAGAATTCTGTTGACATCAGTATGAAATTATCAGTCAAATGGGAGAAATACTGCGTAAGAATAAAAACTCCCTTTCATGAGACGACGCGTCTCATGGCCGGTGGCAATGTTTAAAAAGGCTTACCTTTGACTTATGGCAAAAACCATTAGTGATTTCTCTATCTGCTCTTTAAGAAGAATCGAATGACACTATTTTCGTTTCCAAATTCCAACTTTGATTTATTGATTTCCGGTTTTGGGCCAATTCCGGTTAAAACCAGAACTTCAAATTCAATTTAGGCCCACTAGCATTTTCTGTATACCATGAATGTTGCTATCTATTTTAGTTCCTGACATCTGCTGTGACAGACAGACGGATAGACAAACGAACATAGAAAAATGGTAGATTACAATTTTAAAAATTGCCACCGATGAATGAATACGAGGTGTGGCTATTAAATAACGAGACTGACGTTGTAAAAAATTTAATTTTAATTTTATACATTATCATTTATTGTCACCTTCAATGTACACTCCTTCTCTATTCCTACAACGCTCCATGCGAATTTTCCATTGTTGGAAACAGTGCTGGAAGTCATCTTCTGTCACCTCCTTCAGGACGCGTGCCGCTTTCTTTTTACAGCTTCCACAGACTCAAATCTTGTCCCTTTTAATGCAGATTTTACCTTAGAGAACAGGTAGAAGTCACATGTTGCAAGATCTGGTGATTAAGGTGGATTTTCTAACACTGAGATGCTGTACTTGGCTAGGAACCTTTTGACAGATAACGCGGAATCAGCTGGCGCATTGTCTTGGTGGAGAACCCATGATTTATCCTTCCACATTTCAGGGCGTTTTTTCCTTATTTTTTGACGTAGTTTAGAAAGTACCTCAAGGTAGTACATTGATTAATTTTTTGACCTTCAGGGACCCAGTGAAGGTACACAATCCCATGGATATTGTAGAAAAAAGACAATCATCATTGCTTTAAATTTTGACTTGCTCATTCGAGCTTTTTTGGCTCTCTGTGAAGTTCGACTTTTCTAGTGCATGGATTGGCGCTTTGTTTCCGAATCATAAGTAAAAAACCACGTTTCTTCACATGTTATTATCGTTTCCAAAAAATTTGGGTCATTTTTAATCGCGTGCAACGTGTCAGTACAAACATTTTTGCGAGCTCCATTTTAAACATTTTTGAGCGGCACGTGTTCTGAAGGAGCTGACAGAAGATGACTTCCAGCACTGTTTCCATCAATGGAAAATTTGCATGAAGAGTTGTAGGGATAGAGAAGGAATGTATATTGAAGGTGACAATAAGTGATTATGTATAAAATGGAAATAATTTTTTTTAAAACGTCAGTCTCGTTATTTAATAGCCACACCTCGTATGTGTTATAAGGAAAAAATATAGTACAATCTCTTTAATTTTTGGAAGGTTTACATAACTTTCTATCAATAACCGGATATTACATACTTTTTTTGATTGTATCTTTCCCGTCAATCATTTTCAAAAATGTTGAAAATTGAAAGGGCAGCGGTACTGTTCCGTATCTAACACCTGACTGCATAATACAATACATCAGATAATACATGATAATACTGTAACACCTACTTTAGGTTCGTTCGGGATTTGGTTTTAATATATAATAAACAATCTTATTACAATTAGGCCTATGTATTGACAAAATTCATAATTAGAATTAATGATTAACTTAGCCTACTAACAAATACATTAACATAAATTTACTAGATTACATAAATTAAATCAATTACAAAACTTACAAACTTTACTAACAATAGATCACTGTTCTTAAAAACCAAAGCGATTACTTGCCCACAAACACTTTCTACCACCCGCACGCACAATCACTATTAACGTAGTTCAGAACCGGTACCGTAACGACACTATTTCGAACGATCGGATAACACTTCTCATTCCCAAGTTCAACTACTTTAACTCACTACGAAGGTACTAACTGTTTCTCATCAGGTGTCATAATTGAATGGGTCAACGGAAAAACGTTGCAAGTAACAAAAACAAATTTTTACAGAAAGTGAAAAATACCATCTGATTCTTACCTGTACAACGATTTTGTTTCAAAAATTTCTGAGGTTTTAGTTACTATTATTTTTATTATTATTATTATTTTAGTTTTAGAGATTTTAGTTTTGTCAGTTGCAACGTTTTTCTGTTGAGCCATTCAATTAATCTTGCCCTTCAAGAAACTATAAAATCTTCTAACAAAAGCTCCGTTGTTCTCGAATCCCATGGAAGGAATTAAAATAAAAATAAAAATTTTTACTATTTAAAATAGATTTTACCAAATTTTTATAACACATTTTCAGTAATTCTCAGGTCATATTTCTCCCCTTCCATAGGTGATTCATACAGATGTCAACATAATTCCAGTTTCCAGTCATAATTGGTTTTATTTAGCTTCCAGCGTGTAAAGTTGTAAAAGTAGTTAAACACTTTAGGCTAAGTTTAGTTTGTCGTGAAGTAAAGCGAGCGGGAGTTACTAATATTTTATATTTAAGTAGAAACGTTCTAGATGTACATATATGTACTACAGCTACTGCTACAGAAAAAGATTAATTCTTTCTTTCATAAAATGTGCACGCTATTCAAAACCAGGTTATTACTAGAATACGAAACAGCGGTCGTGTTGTTTGGAGTTAAATGAGCAATTTTCATAGGGTCCATTAGACATCGTGCATTAAACATAGCGTTACCAGCGCACCCGTTGTACTTAACAAACACAGTGTGGCGTTGGTGGTGGTGATGGTTGGCAGTTGAGTATCGTAGAGCACATCAAACTGTACTACAGTTTGTAGTACACTACAGACTACACAAACACTACACTGTTAGTACTCGAGTACAATAGAAGAGTAGTACCATCGTACCAAATACTCTGTTTATGTTCTGTTCTAAAGTCTTCCCTCTCTGGACTCCTCACGTATTCCGTCTCATTAACAATATCACTAAACAGTGTATTACCGCTGCCTCCAACGTTGTACTCTAACAAACTATTTCAGTCAGACTGCAACATATAATACGCATCTAATTCTAATGTAACTTACTGTATTAAAATTTTACGCCTTTTCAACTGAATATTAAGCCCACAATAATACTAATTAACAAAATTATACTTTAACTTGTAGAATAACCTACAGTTCATTATTAAATTAAAGTATTCAATTATTTTCAACTTAAATAACACATGGTTTTTAAATTTCATGAGGCAACTTGATTCTTCTGATCACAGTTACAGAATCCTGACTAATTTTCTGAATCTATGGTTTATTGAAAAAATATTATGATGGATTACCTGAATTTTTACACCTCCTGAAGTCAAAAAATTATTTGAGAGGTAAGTCCATCCATATTACTTGTACTAAAGCAAAAACTACCATATTAATTGAGTTAAAATTTAAAAACCAAGTTTTTTTTAAACCTACCTTAAATGAAATTTAGCTTAGTAGCCTTATAATTAAAGGAACGTTACTATGTTTTATAAAGGCAGAATTGAAAAAGCATGGACAGCATTCAAACAAATGTCCAAGATGTTCCCAACACATAATTTGAATTTGAAAACAGATTCCTCCAATGCTACATATTCTCCTTTTTATTGTACGGAATGGTATATTGGACCTGAACGGAAGCAACAACGAAGAAACTGGAAAGTGTTTGAGTTATGGACTTACAGAAGACTTCTTAAAATATTGTGGATGGATAGAATATCAAACATCACTACACTAAAAAACTTTGTAACTAAAACGAAATAATAGTACATAGTAAAAAACAAAATTAGAACATCTAGGACACATCATTAGAAATGACAATAAGTACATGTTAAGGAAATGCATTTTGCAAGGAAAATTACAGTTTAAGAGAGGCGACAAATATCTGGGCTAAAGAACTTAAAGAACTTAAGTTTGCAACTTCTACTACAAGACTCTTTAAAGCAGTAGCGAATAGACATCATTGGAAAAATAATTTGCCAACATTCGGTAGCGGATCGGCAGTAAAAGTAGAGGAAGAAGAAAAAGACTATGTTTTGCGATTTTTTACAGTTATTATTGCAGTTTTCTGCACGCCAAGTCTCTATCCATCCGATCACCCTCTTGCAGACCTCTCTTAATAATAGCCTGTATTATTCCACTCGTCCATTTCTTTGTCGAACGTCCTCTTTTTTATACCTCTCTTTAGTGTTATTTCCATATCCTGCTGGGTCACTTATCTTCATTCATTCGACGCAGGTGTCCTTACGATAATAGATTTTCAAATTCATTTAAATTTTTTCCACATTGGCAGTGGTGTAGTGTTCACCGTAACTAGCTTTTACGCCGAGAGTTTAGGGTTCAATTTCGAGTCAGGTTATTAATATTTCATCACTCATTTTAATCTATAACTCTTCATTTTCTGTATTAGCAGTACCATATAAAACAATCGGGCGGAAAACCCAAAAAAACATTTTCTGGATTTTTTCATTTCTCGCGTTGTACAAACTCGAGTCCTGACAACTTCTTTTACAAAAGTTGTTCTACATGGGTGCAAAAATTTCTTTACCTCTTTCTGTCAATTCCCACGTTTCAGCATCGTACCCTAATTTTTTTTAATATATTACTCTTCCAGTCCTCTCTTTTCTTCAGATCCGAATTTTCCTTGACCACAAAACAGTTTTGCATCTGTGTCACTACCCTTACCTGTACCATTTTGCTTATTTATTAGGATTTTGTTTAGGTTTGTATGAATTACGACAGATAAAAAATGGAAACTGAAGCGACAGGAAATGTAGCAAAGCACTATCTGAAACTTAAAATGTACAGCAGTGGAATTCCTTGGAAAAAAATTAATTCAGCTACATTGGTAAGAAAATATGAAATCCAATTGTTTCAAAAAGTGAATTCATCAATTTGTTTTTTAACTACCCTTATCTACTACCTCTACTGGGATAATTAAAGTGGCATACGAGGTTTCTCTAAAAAAATTATTGGAGACTCTACTCAAGTTTGAAAACAGGGTGCGGTATGCATTGTATTACCACCAATTCATATTGTTGTATAAGCTCCAACTAATTTTGTTATTGCTTTAGAGTAATTTTTCCCTTTCTACTCCTTAATATTAAGTGGTTATAATTTAAATATTTTGATTTTTTTCAGGTATGGAATAGAAAATCTGCATGCCAATTTTTCAGAACTATAGCTCTTCGGGAAGGTATACGAGGTGTGGCTATTAAATAACGGGACTGACGTTGTAAAAAATTTTATTTTTATTTTATACAAAATCACTTATTGTCACCTTCAATATACACTCCTTATCTATCCCTACAATGCTTCATGAGAATTTTCCATTGTTGGAAATAATGCTGGATATCATCTTCTATTAGCTCCTTTAAGACAAGGTGAAATCTGCATTAAAAGGGACAATATTTGAGTCTGTGGAAGCTGTAAAAGAGAAAGCGACACGTGTCCTAAAGGAGCTGACGAAAGATGACTTCCAGCACTGTTTCCAACAATGGAAAATTTGCATGGAGCGTTGTAGAGATAGAAAAGGAGTATATATTGAAGGTGACAATAAGTGAGTATGTATAAAATAAAAATGAAATTTTTTACGTCAGTCTCGTTATTTAATAGCCACACCTTGTAGAATTAATAAGTATTGTTTTACGATAATCACCCTATTTAACTCATAAGGTGCAAAATATCCAAGTTCATTGAAGGTTTTTCTGTTGAACCAGTGTAAAAACAAATATATAAAATTTTAGCTCTCTGGGTGATTTGGAAATTAGAGAACTAGTAATGAGTGAGTGAATCAGTCATTCAGTCAGTGAGGGCTTTTGAATTATTAAATACAAGGATTACTTGAAAGTTCAAAGCAATGCATTTTCTAGATATATTTACTAGAAGTAAGAGACTAACAGTAGTAATCTTATAATAACGGTACATTTAAAAACAACATTAACTTAATAGATTTTTGTATGAAAACTAAATTTCACTAATAGATTCCAATTAAAAAAGTATTAGCAACAGCAATTTAAAGTTGAATTAAATGGTAATGTGTATTTTACAAGAGAACAGAAGATAAATTTTTAAAGTCCGAAACAAACGGAGATTAGCGGCGCCTCAACAGAGCGTCAGGACGACGCCAAAACCGTCTCGATTTGCTCCAGACTGCCGCCAAGGGAACTGAAATTATTTCCTCAACCCCTACACAATTCTCGCTTCCGTTCAAAAACTTCCAGCGGTAAAAAAATTTCATTCACGCTTTTTGAGTTACATATTAGGGAGTTAAAATTTATTTACGGTTGTAGGAAAATGCACAAATATACCTACGCGTGTTCATAAAACATTCATTTTCCAATTATTTTAATGGGACATAGCGTACAAAAGCAAATTAATCATTTATGCACGAGCATAAAACACAAAGGTCCTGTTCAAACACTACCTGCAATAATAATTAAAACAAGGTATTATCTTGCTTATTGTTTAAATTTTAAATAGAAATACTACTGCACTTTGCACATAAAATTTTTCGACATCCGTAGATGATCTATTACAGCATCAGTGGGTTGCATTAAACACTAAAAATTCTTTCCCAAAAAATTGCATGTTCATAATTCGTTGATTTCGTGGTTAGTGTAATAGGCTTGTATGCCAGGGATACCAGGATCGATTCCCTTATTGTTTTTCCCTTAGTATTTTTTTCATAAACATCACCTCATATTATTAGGCAAGGTTATCCAATAAAAATAAATTAAATTATTTTCCTAAATGTGGGTACGTTGAAAACTATTCAATTAAGAACAGTAAGCAACCCCATTACCAAATAAGGTAAAAGTGGTTACAATGTGTGACGTATAGATGAGAGGTAGTCTTGTACAGACTTAGGCCGACCATTCCTGAGAGGGCCAAAAAAGTGAAATTAATTTCTACATTAGTCTATGTCCATCTTCAATTAGTCAATCATTCTATTTTTTGAGGTAATGGAAACTGATATCCAACTAGAGTTCAACAACCATGTGCCAGGATTTGTATAAACACATATAATGACCGGATGTGCCTAACAAACAATATTAAACACCAAAGCAATAAAATTATTAATTACCTTTTTATGATACGTACAGTTCGCTCAAAAAATTTATGACAAAGCTGTAATTTTGAAAAAAGTAGATTTTTTTGAAAAAATATATTCCTCCTAGCGATCAGAGTGGTAGGTAACTTATATTCTACAACTACTTGTCTATGTTGCTTGATCTCAGTTACTGTACTCAACTACAATTAAATTAAGTGAAAAAAAATCATCACAGACATTTTTGAGAAAATTTGTTATTGTATTTTTATATTGGAGTAAAATTAAAATAGACCTATTCTTAATTTTGGAGCTTCATGACTAATTTCAAAAGTTTCTCTGATGTTGATGAAAACAATTTTTTTTTAAATTTTAGCTTTAATCAGTGTAGTATTTTTCTCTCCAGAAAACGCAGCAAATAAAAGAAATAGATATTTCAGGTCATGAAATGTGAAGGTTCAATAATCGTTAATATTTCGAGCGAACTATACTTTCTCTCTAGTCACTACCAACATTTTTACATATTTTTAGCTGTAGTTACAAAAATATATTAAAACGCGTAAAAATTTTTAAATTTCTCAGAAATAATTTGATAACATTGAATTTTCTTAACCAAGCCTAATATATTTAGAAAATAGAATGAAAATGGTTATGAGGATATGCGTTTATGAGGAAGAAAGAAGGAAGCAAGCTTACTTAGATACTTTGCGTAGATTGAAAAAGGAAAAAAGGTTATATAAAAAGGAAGTAAGTTTGAGTAAAAAGAAAACACCTAGTACGCGGGTTGTGTGGTTGATTCTCTTTCTCGGTTAAGCTTTTTCTTTTTTCTCCTTTCTGTTGAGCACGTTCTGTAGAGCCCCCTCCGTTTCAGACCCAGTCGATATCTCAAGGGTAATACGAAGATACATGATACGGTAGCCGGGAATGGCGGAATCTGTCGAAACTTGTATAATATTTGGAGTCTATTCAACTTTCCAGGATAAATGTACCCGCTTCGATTTATAAGCTGTCGTGACGGTTTTGCTGATACAATCCTGTTACATTGGAGCTTATTCTAATTCAAACAACGTTAAAGCTCACCTTAGTTTAGTAGTACTGAATAACGTAGTGTGGTTTATCGGATGTATGTTCGTTTTTGATAAACCATTCTCCTCTTCTCCCCCTTAAAACTTAGATTTCTTAACTTCTATCCATTTTTATTCCAAAAAAATATATATATAATAAAAATACAAAATAAGTTATTCTTTTCTGTATGCTAAAAACATTTTCCAAAACCAATACATCCGAAACCATCCCATTCTTCTTCTTTACAAACTTTGAAGATAAAATTGTTCGATGCTCTGTATATTAGTTTTAAATAAAAACACTATGACTATGCATGAAACAGGACAATATTTTTAGATAAAATTAATATAAATCAGGGACTCAGACAAGGATCTAGTACATTACCCTCAGGCAGGTGGAGTGTTGAATTATTTGCACTTGATCTGCTAGTTCCAGAGCTACAAAAATAGTTCTGTTTCTTATCACATCATCAGCCAATTCAATCATTTAAAAAAAGAAAAGATGAAGGGTGTAAAAGATACTAGTCAGAGATATCTCTTCTGAACGTAATTAATTTCATTATACAGCCAGACCCTGTGTTGAATGAAGTGAAGGTGTCATTTGCAAGGTGAAGAGTAGATGCTTTTCAAAGGGTCTGGCATACTGATAAGCATACTTTTCCACTCAGTGAGGAAGGCAAAGTAAACCCTCTAGAGGTTCAAACCAGCCTTTCGGCTGATGACCTAAACAACTACACTCGTATATTAACATTATCATAGCTCTCTACATGAGGGTCATACAGAGCTAAGTTGAATGTATAATATCCGAGAGGCAAGAGATATCTGATCAGCCATTTTGTAGGTCTTTGTCCCATCTTGGCAGAATTTAAAACAAACTGGTTTAGAAAGTCTGTAATGGAGTAAGGAGAGATTAAAGATTATTTTAACGGGAATTATTTGAATTGACAAAACTGGCAAAATTTAGTTTCGTTTGTGAGGGCACCCTTGAGTTACCAAATTTATTTTATTTCTTTTGTCATAAATCTCTCGACTGGTTTGATGCAGTTCTCCAAGCTGTTCTATCTTGTTCAAGTCGCTTCATATTCATTTACCTGCAACACCCTACATCTTTAGTAATTTACTTTAAACATTCTAACCTTTGCCTCCCATAATCTAATTATTTAATTAGCGAGTTTAATTATCGATTGTATCTTTTACCAACCTGACAGACAACCTGGTGAAAATTCGGATACCAATAACTGAAAATTAAAAAATACTGTTTTTTTTTAAATTCTCATCACTTGTAAATTCATTCAAAGGAAAATAAGTAATGAATCAAACACAAACCATTAGCAATATAAGTTTATCTGTGACTGTACAGTATGCCTCCAGATTAAATTGACAGAAACAGGTGGTATCCTACTAATTTGATTAAACCCATCCTCTAATTTCGAAAGTTTATCTGAACGACTGATGTGGGCGTTCACACCTACACATTGGAATCTGATATTACATCCAGACTCTGAAATTTCATTGATCTATTCCAAAATAACCGACGGTTAAACAAAATTAAAAAGATTTATTTTAGTAAATCAAAGTATAATATTTTCTGAATGTTTAATAACTTCACTTCTTGTTAATGTATAAGTAATTACAAAAGCAATTCTTATCAGACAAAACTAAAAAAAGCAACACAGTAACACTGGTCAACTTGATAGTGCATAAGAGTACAAAAAGGTAATTTCTGCTCAATGTAAAAGCTAAAAGTTTTTGGTAAAATTTTTCGGCATTTGCAAATAATCCATGGTATTTTTCTTAAGACTTAAAAAATGTGATGGCTTATAACTGGAGAAACTGAACATTGTTTTTTCAACTTTTAACTATAAAGCAATTGTATACAGTGTGAATTTTTAGTTCTGTTACCCAATTAATTGTTGATATCTGATAATTTTTTTCTAAGAAAGGGAAATTTTGTTTTGTTACACGAAGTTGGTAGCACTACTCAACCAGTATATATATGGCAGTGTGAGTTAATTCAACTTGATCTGTGTAAAATTTTGTGCCGTTTCCGGTCGTGTTACGAACCGAATGTCTTTTACCCTAGAAAAATCGCTTTTTTAAATCTGAAGGCTGAAGCTCTTGGACTAATCGTACGCGATACGGATACAATTTCAATTTTTTAGCAGCTTTCTGAACACTAGAATATGACAAACCGACTTACGAGGAAAGTTTTCGTAAACTTTTTTGTTCAGAATTGAGCAAACTTGTTTTCACATTCTCTAAAACGTCATCTGTAAAGAGAGTTGATCAACACTACGTTTTCTGTTGCAAACACTAACTGTCTCTCGAAATTAGTTTGTTAGCCTAGAAATTAACATTTTTTTCTGGTGTAGGAACACCAACAAATTTAATTTTAAATGATTCTTTTACTTTCGCGTACGATTTCGTAGGAAAATATTGTTCAAGGATGAAAACCCATTGTTTTAGAGTTAAAGACATTCTGTTTGTAACACGACTGGAAACGGTACAAAATTTTATATAGCTCAAGGAGAATCAACTGACACTGCCGTATTTATACCGGTTGAGTAGGGCTACCAACTTCGTGCCACAAAACAAAATTTCCCATTCATAGAAAAAAAATTATTAGACATTAACAATTGGGTAACAGGGGTAAAAAAACACTCTGTATAATACATAAGAAACTTTAGGCCTAGCCTAACTGACCATTAAATCAATATATATTTAAAACTTACTCATTAAACCACCCCATCAAGCAGCAACAAATGGACTACAGATACCCCTCGAGAAACTAAATACATAACAAACATCCCCGCATCACTTAATGATTTTTATCTTTAATATGAAAAAATGTTTAAAAGTTTATATTTTCAAGAATTTAATGGAAGTAATACAAAGAAAGACCAGCGAAAAGAAAGCGAACTCACCAGGCGAGGAAATATGGTCATTGCACTCCAAGAACTCTCAACTTGTATAAGAAAAAAACACTCATCAGAAGCTAAGACAACAAATGCTTTGGAATGACCGGGATGGCAGGTCTAAGAGGAGCAGAGAAATCTGAGATCAAAATCCTCCGCAAGAGAATGAGCCCAAAAATAATAAACAGATAGTACAAGGTTTACCAGGAGGATAAAATACAAGAAAATTTTATCGAATGGGAACTATTAGCAAACTAAAAATTCTACAAACACCTATATGAAATGGATAACAAACGGTTGACAAAAAGTGTTTGGGAAAAGTCGTGTAATGAAATCGGAAAGAATAATGAAAAAGTAAGAATAAAGTGAGAAAATATAACTGATCGAACCAAGTACAGAGTACTTAATTGATTTAGAGATCTTCCACAAAGAAGACAAGTAGATTACCAGATAGACGGGTGAAAGAAGAATAGTCTACAAAGAAAGACTGCTGAGAATATCGGCCGAAAAAAGATTCCGTAAATATCTTGGGGCACTTAACATAGTATAAAAAGGTCCTTCTTCTTCTCCTTGTGGTTCCTATCCGTTCCGGATGTTGGCAACCATTTTGGCTATGATGACTCTGTTGACTGCTGCCCTGAACAATTGAGCTGTATTCACGGAGAACCAAGTCCTTAGGTTCTGGATCCACGATATTCTCCTTCTTCCAGGACCTCTTCTGCCACATATCTTTCCTTGAATTATGAGCTGCAATATTTTATATCTGTTGTTATTTCTCATAATGTGTCCCAGGTATTGGAGTTTCCTTACTTTTATGGCATTGAGAATTTCTTTTTCTTTTCCTATTCTTCCCAGAATCTCATAATTCGTGATATTGTCCACCCAAGATACTCTCAAAATTCTTCGATATAGCCACATTTCGAATGCCTCCACTTTTCGTTCCATTGAAACTGTCAATGTCCATGATTCAGCTCCATACAAAAGAACAGGGAACACATAGCATTTGAGAAATCTCATTTTTGATTCCATTGTCAAATCGTGGCTTTTAAACAAGGAGCTCATTTTGATAAATACAGCTCTAGCCTTGTCTATACGGATCTTAATCTCCTGTGAACAATCCCACCGGCTATTCAGAGCAGTACCAAGGTATGTATACCTATCCACAAGTTCAACATTCTGTCCATTTAACAAAAGATGACACCTGGGGACTTTATTTTTACTTATGACCATCAATTTCGTTTTACCAATGTTGATATCCAGACCCTGCCTTTCACTACACTCTGACACTCTATCCAACAGAATTTGCAAATTCTCCAAACTTTCTGCAAAAATTACTGTGTCATCAGCATATCTCACATTGTTTAGTCTCTCTCCATTCACAGAAATACCCATTTCCATATTTCCCAAGGCTTCACTGAAGATGTGCTCAGAATAAATGTTAAACAGCAATGGAGACAGCACACAGCCCTGTCGGACTCCTCTTAAAATTTTTATGTTGTCTATATTATCATCTTCCAGTTTCACAGATGCTGACTGATTCCATTATAAGTTGATTATGATTCTTAAATCTTTATCATCGATCCCACAATTCTTCAAAATCTCTATCAACTTCTGATGTTGGACTCTATCAAATGCCTTTTGATAGTCCACAAAACATGCATATACATCCTTGTTCACATCTCTGCATCTTTGGAACAACATTTGGATAGAGAATAAAGCCTCCCTTGTTCCAACTGAGTTTCTAAACCCGAATTGTGTATCAGACAATTGTTCTTTACAGAGTTTATAAATCCTTTTGTGGATTATTTTCAGGTCTTGTGGTTTAAAAAGGTCCTAAGGTGAGACAAAAACTATTAATTGCATTGGTAACAGAAATATAAATTTCTGTAGAATCAATTATGAAAATTTTCAATGTTTGGAAATTTGATAGAAAACTTCTCCAAAGAGGAATTTTGTCAAGTTTACCTCAGCTCTATCAGATAATACAAAAAACATTAACATAATAACAAAACCTTATTGTTTATAAACTAACAAACAAATAATCACAATGAATTTAATTTTACATTAATGTTCTACGAAATGAACAAACGGATACAGAATTTTAAAAAACAATGAAAATTATTTCATTCATTCTGACAAAAAAGTTTGTTTTCATACTGAACAAAGTGCACGGAAAGTTTTACCAGTCCCATAAAAACTTTTAAACGAATAAGAGAGCAGGTCCGTCCAGAACGGTAAAGTCTATGAATGTGCAAGCCTATTAAAATTCAGGAATGGATTGAAAAGTTTAAAAGCTCTTAAAAGTTAGAAACTGCAGTTTGACGTTGTAGATGGGTGTAGAACTAAATCTACAACAAACGCCCCTATGTATAATACAGGTGACGTCACAACGAGCAGTTTAATAAAACTTTCTTGTGTATTTTTCAACGATATTACATCGAAAATTCGTAAATTATATACTTATTCCTTTTAAATTCAATTATAGAGTTGTTTAGCTAACTTGTTTAGCATATGATAAACTTAATTAAAAAATTTCTACTCTCTCAAAAAAATTCGGAGAAAATGGATGAGAAAAATCACATTTTTTTAAATTCTGATTTTAAAAGAATTCTAAATGACATGTAATAATTAACGACACGGTGTATTTTTTACAGAAGTTCAGTCACAATGGACTTCTCGGTAACAACATTGACTTCCCTTCCATTCTTTATTAATTTTTCATCCGGATCGTTTACCTTCTTTGATTCTTTTTCTCTCTAATAATGCTTCATTTGTCGCATTTACTTTTTGTCTTCTTTCAAAACTCTTGCCTTTGTCTTCGTTGTTATTTTTCCTCGTTCTTTGTTGTTATCTCGTTTCTTTGGAATATTTATTCAACACTTCTGATCTAAATTTTCTCGCATTTTTTAAATGCTGTTATTTCTTTCTTAATTTATCTTAATTTTTGCAGGAAATTAACCAATCCATACAAAATTTGCTTCCGAGCTTTGTTTTATCGAAATATTTTGTTTAAATCCAGGTCGTTCTATTCAAATTAATTATTTGTGGTTAAAATTATTTTCGTAAATGCAAATATTTAGACGTAAGTTTTGTTTTCTTTCATGTAGGCCTACGAAAAATTTGCTATTCGTTTTAAAATTGTACCTTTTTACGTCCCAATACATTTATGAAAATTTTTGTCTGGTTTATTTTATCTTTCTCCAGTTTCTGTTTGTACCGGTTTCTATTCGTACCGTACAATTTCAGTTCGTTCCTTCAATTTTACGAAGGTTCCTTTCATTGTTTCCAGGTTTCTCATTTGTATTGTCGCCGATTGAGACCGACGACATGTGGCAAAACTTTGCTTGCAAAAATTGGTGGCCCTGAAAAGGGCCGTTTAATTGGTTGGGGGTTCTGAGACGGACTGTTGTACGTAGCGTTTTGGTGACCTTGAAAGGGGACCGTTGTTGGTGGTTGAAAGCGGTGTCCGAAGAGTGAAGACTCGGCTACCGGGTTCAAGCCTAACGGCAGTTGGGTCCCCACTGTAGCGTGTCAGTGGTGGCCTCCAGAGCCCCGCAGTGTCGGCTCGGCCGAGGCGGTTCTCTCCGGTCCCGCGCTGAACTCTAGTCTTCACCATGGTACCATCAGTCACGCACGGGCTTCCATCGGTGACCGGGTAAGCGAAGGCTGACCGGTGCGGGAATGTGCGTCCACCACCGGTAGCGTTGACCAGGGATGGTGCGTCTGGTCTCGGCTGGGCTCTTCTTCTTTCTTGTTCTTCCCAGTTTGGGAGCTGGATGGCGAGTGCGACTGGCGGGCCAGCGCAATGGCTGAAATTACTCTCCGGCGAGTCCATTTCATGGTGGAAGGGAGGCCCAGCTGGTTGCGCGTCGATAGCGCTCCCCGCGTTAGGCAGGTTTTGGGACCGTTTGCAGGCGCTAATAATGGTGGAGGGGGCATCGGCGACAATTATATATATATATATATATATATATATAGAGAGAGAGAGAGAGAGAGAGAAGGAAAATCTACTAACACCAAAGGTGTAAGTTACACCATGCAGTTATATTTAGCTGTAAGGGAAGTTAGAGAATATTAGTCATGAGTGAATGAGTCAGTGAAAGCATTCACATTTAATACAGAAGAAAGAAGATGAGTATTTATGTTGCGCAGCTATGACTTGTAAAGGATACGGATTCTTGTTAGTAGTTATCTACTTTTCCATTAAGATAAGAAACGTAATTAAATTGGACTGTCCGGTAATTCAATATTCCTAAGTGCAACTCTAACGACGAAGCAGCTAAACATAGTAACAGAATCAAAAGTAGGTCATTACATTTTTCCTAAATTAATTTATGAATCTTTAATTTTTCTTTTTTGAAATATTAGTGAATTTTTTAGGTATTCCTTATCTATTTATAAGCAAAGGGATTTACGTGATATTAACATAAAAAAACTTTAATACTAGAAAATATTATTGAAATGACTTAGACCTTTTCTGAATGAATTAATTCCTTGTCGTCAGTTTGAATTCAGGGTAGAGCACATTGCTCTAGAACATATTCATCAAGTTATCGACGTAATCAACAAAACTTTTAAGGAACGTAAAATGTGCTCAGCAGTTTTTCTTGACATTTCCCTAGCTTTTGAATAAAAAAGGTCATCAGGACTTCTCTACAAAATTAAAATACCTATTATTAAAAGTCTTTAAAGATTTATTCTAAGATTGATTACGGATCGATTGTCTATGGCTCTGCAAAAATCAATGTATTGAATTTGTTAAATCCAGTTCAGAATGTTTGTTTGAGGTTAGCCCTCGGTGCATACAGGACAAGTCCGATCCTAAGTATCTTGGCCGAAGCTGAAGAAACGCCTCTTGCTATTAGAAGAAGAAAGTTATGTTTTTCCTTTGCTTCAAAAATATCTTCTTGTCCAAACACGCCAGTCTACGATAATGTTTTTTCTAACAGACTTTCGGACATGTACAACTCCAAACCTTCATTTCCTAAACCATTTCATAAACGACTGCAAAATTATCTAGAAACATCCTCATTCAAGTTTACACCTGTTTTTGATCGTCAACCTTCCGTTGAACCTCCTTGGCTGTCGAAACCTTTTTTGCTGGATTTATCCATGGCTCATCTTTCGAAAAACTCAGCTAACCCTAAGATGTATCATCAACTGTTTAATGAATTGTTATCAAAATACACGAACAATGTACACATTTACACGGATGGCTCTCGATCACCAGAAGGCTCTGGTTGTGCAGTTGTCTTCCCTAACCGTACTTATCAATTCCGTTTAAATGATGTTTGTTCTATCTTCTTTTGCGAAGCATATGCTATCTATCGTACTTTAAAACTCCTAGCCACAAGAACGGGCGAAAAGTTCACAATATTTACGGATTCGATGAGTGTGGTTAGAGGCTTGCAGGCCGAAGAAATTACAGAGCCAATTATAGAACATATATCCAACCTACTTCGACATGTCAACAGCATGAATGATGTACGTATTGTGTGGGTTCCGTCGCATTGCGGTATAAACGGAAATGAAACAGCGGACACGGCCGCCAAAGAGGCGTTAAAGACGCCACTGAGAGATAACCATCTCTCATCTTATACAGATTTCAGGAGACATTTGCACAACCAAATCAAACAACACTGGAACCAAATCTGGTCTCGACATCCTCCAACGAAACTTCACCACATCAGAAAAAACATTTTTGAAAACCCTCAGCCTCACTTGGAGCTTCGAAGGCATCAAGTTCTACTTACGCGGCTACGTATTGGACACTCTACGCTTACGCACAAACACTTACTGAAGAAAGAAGAACCACAAATTTGTACACATTGCAACACCCCACTTACAATCAAACACATCATCACAGACTGCCAAACCACACAATTCACACGAACAGTATTCAAAATTAACAACATTTTAGCACTTAATTTAGTAGACAAAGTAGCGATTCAAAACACAATAAACTTTTTAAAATTTAACAAAATTTCAGATTTAATATAGTTGTAGAATCACATTCGCTTTTTTTCATTGTATCATTCTATTTTTTAGTTATTATTTCTCTGTTTAAATTGAACTTAACTAATTTTTCATTATGTATTTATATAATGTATCATGTGTATAATATAATGTTATTATAATGTAACGTGGTCGCTAATGACCTCGTAGTCGATGCGACCTTAAATAAATATATAAAAAAAAATTATCGCTTCAAAACAAACCATTAGTAAATCGCTTAATTTACAAAACCATAAGTAAACCCGTCAGGACCTGCGGTATCCAGTTATGATGAGTAGCCAGTAACTCAAACATCTAAATTATTCAGCGTTTTCAGTCAAAGATTCTTCAAGCTCTAACAGCTACGCTTTTGTACATGATATCACCATCGCAAAACTATATTTATTTCAATAGTTAAAGAAAACATTTAAAATTTTAATGAAACTTACAAAAACGACTTAATCTTACGAAAATTATTTGACCACTAAATTTATTGGAAAATGGTAGTACAATTCAAAGGTTAAAACAGGGGTATCCAAAAGACTTATTTGTTTATTCAGTGGTTCCTAATCCGTAGAAGTCTGCAGATCATCCCTACTTTTATTTTGTGGGGAGGCGCACCTTTTAGTGGGTATGGGGTATGGAATAACCCTTCCGGCAAAAGTTATACAGAAATGTCTTCGAAAAAATTTTCAATGGAACACCTGATAGTCGACGGAAGTATTGAGCCCATTTCGTTCATTAATATTACTTTAAAAAATCCCATTTATTTGGCAACTTTTTTATAATATGTGCTGTAGACCACTCCTGAGGCTCTCGCGGCCCCCTGTGGTCCATAAACCACCGATTGGGAATCACAGAATTAGATAAATTCTTACTTTCATTTTTAAAAATTTATTTTCATTAGTCTATAGTTACAATAAATGTAAAATTGCTAACAGAAGGCCTATTTGATTTTTTAAGGTATCTCCTGTAGGATATAGCTTTTTATGATTATTAATTGTTTTGCCAATCTATTGTTCTGTACATAACAACAATTTGAAAAAAATATTAATGAAGAATATTGCATATAATGCGCATAATGATATTTTGTCTATTCCCAAATGGGTTGCCGACTAATAATAGAATTATTTATTTATTATTTTACAACAAAGGCCCTAGATTAAATACTTATTCCTGTACCTCCTTTGTCGCTAAACTCAAATTTACAAAATTATGGTAAAATTTAAGATGTTATACAATTTAGGAGTATAATAGTTAAGCGTAGAAGAGATAAGACTTTACTAATACGATCCATCAGAAAATAATTCATTTTCCTTACATGCCATTATATTAAGGTAAAGTTATAATTGTTACTAATTTGAGGTAAGTTTCTGATTTGCGGGTTTGAAAGTTATTTCTAATAAATTGTTATTAAAGTAATAGGTTTGCTGATAGTATACTGATGAAAGAAGTTTGTTTTTAGTTTTGAATCTTACACACTCATTGAATAGTACCAAGATTTATTCAAATGAGGCTATAACTCTTTGCCTTACTCTTTTGCTCTTTCCCTCTTTCAAAATCCCTTTCACATCGTACTGTCTCTCTCTTGAGCTCTTCAGTAATTATTCCTGAATATGAATGAACTAGTGATAAAGCCATAGTACCATATTTCAAAGATTAAACGTTGTTTTATTCATTTGCAACTGTAAAACCTTTCAGAATATTAAATGCATACCGTCAACGACCGTTTGAATTCCATCCTACCCCAGTCTGTTCCACAACGCAATTCAATGAATTTAAAGTACTGTACTGTAACGTATATTTTTTGCCAATAGTAAAGCAGATTCCTATATTAATACACCGATATAATATTGCACACTCGGTCTGTAATATTACCAAGTCACTGTAGCAACTTCTGATTCAAATGTTAGTCTTTTATGAAATAAAATTAGTGGTACATTCCATTTGTTCACAAGTCTAATACTTTTGGGAATTCACATTCATTCATTCATTGATTTTTTTTACTCTTACAATGGATATATTCATTCAAACGAAATCGTTATTTTAGTTCCACAATAGAAATATATTAAAAAAAACAAATGAATATTGATTTTTTATTTGTCTACTATTATTAACTCGCATACGTACATACATCAGCAATCATTAGTTGCAATAAACTTTTATTTAAGTTTATTTTTTGAAATACGCAAATAATAACTAATGCTAAATATTTCAACCACTTATTTCTGCAGTTCATACGTCTTTATATTATCAAAAACCTGTTGTAATTTGGTATCAAAAATAAAAATAAATTGATTATTTTGGTTAATAATTCGCTCGGGGGTCTCTTTTGTAGTGAATCAAAAAGAATCTTCCAGAAAAACACCGAACTTCGATACAAATAATAAAGTACAAAAAACCCTTTATGAATGAGTGCTAGAAAAATCTATTGTAAACAAGTCAACAATAGATCTTATTGTAAATAGAATAAAAGTTGTTACAGGTCCCTTTTCATAGATAGTTGTACAACAATAACCTTTTATAAGTAGGTAAACTTTTATTGTTACTATTGTCCTATTGTTACTTTTTCACTCTATTATCTACTCTTTACCATTTATTGAATGAAATGCTAGAACTTTCGCGAACCATGCCCTTATTATTGTCACAACGTTATATATAGTATATTATATAGTATAGTATTATATAGTATAGTATTATATAGTATAGTATTATTGTTATTATTATTTACGTTATGGCCTACAAAGGACCGCGATTTCTCAGTTTTTCTTCTGTGCTTTCCTCTTCGCCCAGTATTCTTTCACTTTCTTGGAAAAGTCACGTTTTCGTTCTTCCGACCATTTAGGTCTTGATCTTTTACTCTCCTCTTCCTGGAGCACTAGTTTGAGTTTATGTCTGAGAGGTGTTCTTTGTATGATGTCCGTCTCCGTTATCTGGAGTTTGTTGCAGTCTGTTTTTATCTCTTTGAGCCATCCATCGGAATTTTTCAATTTTTCTTTGTAGTTCAGGATTTGTTTTGAGAGCCTATGCTCGTTCATTCTCACTGTGTGTGCGTAGAAAGCAATTCTTCGTTTCTTCATGATGGATGTGATTTTTTCTGTGTGTTGGTAGACTTCTTCATTGCTGCGGAGTCTATATTCTCCTTCTTTGTATTTGGGCCCTAAAATCTTGCGGATGATCCTTCTTTCTTTACGGATTAGTTTTTCTAATGGAGCCTTCTGTCTAAGTGCGAGGCATTCTGATGCGTAGAGAACTTCCGGTCGAATCACTGTATGATAATGTCTTATTTTTGCATTTTTGGAGATGGATTTTTTATTGTATATCTGAGACGTCAGTCTGCACGCTACTTCAAACTTGTTAGCTCGGTAGTATAGTATATTATATAATATTATATATACTAGTATTATTGTATAGTATACTATAGTATTATAGTATTCTCTGTTTTTTGCAACTCTTCTCCTACTTTTAAAAGCACGAGCCGCCACTGATTCATAGTTGAGTTCAGTTGATGTTGCTGTAGCAAGTTAATTAGTAAGTGTTTGTAAAACAGTAACAAGTACGCTAGAAGAAGGTCTTTGTACTGTAATTTTTAGTGTAGGTAACAAGCTATATTAATTGTAAAATCACTGTTCTAGTTAGTTGAGTTAGATAGTTAATTTTTGTAATCTAATTATATTTTTTAGCCGGCTTAGTTGAATTAGTAATTATAATTATTAATTTTGTTAATAAATAATTGTTGTATTTAAAGTAAATATGTTTATTATTTATCATACCCAGATCCTGAACGAACCTAGGTTTAGGTGTTACAATATTCTACACGGACACAATAATCGGTCGGAAATTAAAAGTAAAGTGTAAATGTTGCTGAATATTTGTGACAAGTAGGCCCACGGAGTTTCCGCTTCATTTATTTATATTACCCTTTAATGAAAAGTTTACGTATGAGATATAACAGTTTTTTTTTAAGATTTTCCACGGATTTTACAAACGACTGATTCGGAAACTAAAACGTGACATGAAATAGTAAAATAGGTACTAGTTCACGTGGGTGAAATAACATTCCCTTTGGATTAAGGGGAAGAAATGGTGCTTACAAACCTTAGAGATTTCTAAGTTATCGATGATAAAACTAAGTTTGGGATTTCAAAGAGAAAACCTTTTTCTTAAAAATCTAACCTGTTGCAAAGAGAATCTTTGTTACAAATCCAATAGTTTGTAAGTGTGTCTGTAATTTTCTCAAATGTTCAATTTATACAATTAGCAGTAGGAAACATAGTTTCATACAAATAAAAATATTTTGTATACAAACCTAATCTAAGTAATCCGAACTGGTTGAAATCTAATCAGTTCCGGTAAAACGGATTTTCCGAATTTTAAAATTATGGAAAGGGGTGAGTACAAGTATTGGCAAATTTTATCTAATGTTTTTCCTATCAACAAACAGGAGTTAGTAGGCTACTTGCCAAAGTAAATATTCAATAAATGTGTTGAAAAACTTTTAGGAATAAGATTTTGCAATAGTATTATCCCTTAAGTATTTTTGAATGTTAAAACTTTGTAAGCAGTTAAGTTTACAAAGGATTTTCGATCAAAATTTTAATTTTTTGTTTTTTGCTCTGATACATACCCTGATTTTATCGCTTTAAAATTTGGTACAATTTATTACATTCCGAGCAATAATAAAAAAGTATGATTATTTAATCATTTCTCCTCATTGTAATAATGAAGTTGTCTAACCTGGGCTTCACTTACAATTTTTTTTCTTATTTTTTAAAACTGTATGAACATCTTGGTCATTAGCGGCAACTTTTGGTTAAGGAATGGTGGATTTGACTGTTTGATCATTTTTACAGACCTAGCTGGAAGTCGAACCTGGAACCTTCTACTTTACAGGGTAACATGCTAACCACTGAGCCACGGATGCGGCCACAACTTTTTTATTCATGATTTTTCTTATAATATGTTTTGTAAATTAAGGTAATTTTAAAGAATCACATCTGTTTGTACGTTGAAATAATTTTAAGAACAATAAACAACTCTATGACCCAATGAGATGAGGATGCTATGCAAGAAGTATTAATTAGGTGAAATCTTGTACAGACTCAGCCCAATCATTCCTGAGAAAATATGTTTTGAACCACAATCATCGAAGTACAACTGAAACCACTGTCAAGTATTCAAATTAACTAGTAATTAAGTAACTACCTTTATTAGTATTTGAATCACTGAACCTTTGTCTCTAAAAGTTAGCTGTTAAACAGCTGATTCTTGGTGACAACTTTATCACTAGACAAACCAGGATGATATTATAATAGCATTGTATTTTACTCATGAATATGTGAAGAGAAGAAACTATTTTACAGTTTAAACATGTGAAATTTCCAAATTCTCTTCTTTTTATGTTTTTTCAAAACTTGCTACATTTTTTATAAAATAACCATTATCTCAAAAATTACTTAAGATATTGATTTGAAATTTTAGCAGTCTGTTACTGTAGCCTATTAGAATTCAAATACTGATAAGATGTTTTAGTGAATTTTCGTAAAACCCTGTTATAATTTTGTTAACACTTGGCGTGACGCCAAATCAATAACTATGGGAAAACATTTTTCTTACATTAAAAGTAATTATTTTACAAAATACTTTTTTTAAGTTGTATTAGATGACACTGATTTTTTTATACTTCTGTAATCTATTTTGGGACTCGAGATAAATATTTTTTTAACCTAAATTTCTATAACAATATTCTTAAGAGTTAACAGTTTGTAATGTCTACTATTGTTTTGCTCGCAATATAAATACACCTTTTGTTGTGAACTTCACAATTTTTCACTATAACTCTGCACTAACTCAAAGGGTTTCTTTATTTTTGAGCTGGCGCATTACATCCGAGTTGTTGAGAAGTTGTATAGCTTTGATATTTACTTGCTGATGGATCAAAGCTTCATGAATTGACAATGAATATGAAGTAAAAATTTAAAACAAATATCTTTACCGGCTGCTGAGAAACCCGGTCAAAGGGTAACAACAATCGTATGATTGGATTGTGACTCCCGTCAAAATGAGGGTTTTCCATATTAGAGTAGATACTTCTACTAACTTCCCATCATAATACATCTTTTGAATGGTTAGATAGATTTTCTAAGAATCTGACTATTTTATAAAAAAAAAAATAATTTTTATAGCGACTGTGCATAAATTGGTTAACAATTTTACGTCCCATTCCTGATCGGGTCATTTAATGTTTGCTGATGCAAAATGATTGTTCAGAAATAGTCTAGTCAAGTATTGTAAATTCTAACTAAGCTTTAAATGTTTTGTATTCCCTCCTTTCTGCTATTGTTCTCATAATTTCATAAATAACTCAGAAATTTCACGATAAAATCAGGTTAAATATTTAGAGGTTACAGTTTATAAACGTTGAACCTGTTTGAATGATATCAAACTAAAGCGACAACCGCTATCAAATATAACAAAACTTCTCTACGGGATTATTGGAAAACATTGTCAATTACTACTAAAACAAAAGCACTCTGTTTAGAAATACTTTGTTAAGGTCTATTTGAAAACCATCTCAGTAAAAGCTACTTTGGGCTATCACTAACTCTCATTTTATACGCTAAAATGACATATTTTTGGCAGCATTTTCAAAATTATTATCTATCATTTCATTTTATCCATCCGTTCGTCTGCCACATTCAGATGTCAGAAAATACAAGAGATAGCAACAAACGGTTTCCGGATTCGTAATCTATACGAAAAAATAGTTGGCCTAAATTAGGTTTGAGGTTCCGGTTTTGACCAGAACCAGAAGTCAAAAAATCAAAGTCAGAAACTACAAGATATAGCAACAAATGGTTTTCTTATGCTTATCTACTCAAACTCAGACTTAGTGGGCCTGGATTGGGTTTAAAGTTTCGGTTTTGATCAAAAGTTCCCCAAAACCGAAAGTCAAGAAATTAAAGTCAGAATTTGGAAACAAAATAGTGTTATTGGATTCCTCTAAAAGCGTAGATATAACAATCTTTGGTTTTGAAGTTCCGATATTAACCGGAAGTGGCCGAAAACAGAAAGTCAAGAAATCAAAGTCGGAATTTGGGAACAAAAACAGTGTCATTCGATTCCTTTTAAAGAGTAGATACAGAAATCATTCATGGTTTTTGCTATAGGTCAAACGTAAGCCTTTTTTTAATTGGCACCAGTCATGAGACGCGTCATCTCATTAAAGGGATTTTTATAAGTGTGATATTTTAATTTAGTTAACTATTGTTTAAATACTTATTTCACTTTCTAAATAAATATAAATTAATATTTTTAATACAAGTAACAGAATTACAAACAAATTTAACATTTACCAGAAAATATTTTGATATCATTCCGGAATTGACTGGAGGTTTCCAGTAAATTTCATGTTCACCTTTTTGAATATAACAATATAGAATGAGAAGATAAACTTTATAATTAACAATCGCTCAAAAAAGTACAGCGTGTATAATAAACGAAAAACCTAAATAAATTTAATTAAATTGGTTTCATATAAATAAAGTTTTTTTATTCTAACTGTTCTGTTTTCTCGATTAAATAATAATCAGAAACAGCTGTTACTTTACTATTGCAAATTAATATTCTGTAGTTTCATTGTTACAAGTTTTTTTAGTTTATTGTAAAATAAAATCAGTTTTAAACTAGGAAAGATCGGTTAAGTTCTTTTTTTAGAGTTCAAATGTAAGCTTAATAAGTGGGAGAAAACAATTTTAATGAAAGTTTAACAGAACAAGATATTATAAAATAAATACAAATTTTATTATTTTGATTGGTTATTTATAAATCTGCACAAGTCTGCTCTTATGCCGATAATACCGCAATAATAAGTTGTGGTAATTATATAAAAATTCGAAAAAATACATTGATTATTAAAACATTTTGTGTACAAAAGTTTCATTCTAAATAGTTTTCTACTGGATCAGCTGTGTTTAGTGATTGAATGAAACACGAAGATTTTTTACTCTTGATTTTCAAAAGAACTATTGGTGAAAAACGTATTTAACACTGTAATATTGTGATTGGTAATAATAATAACATCTGTTGTGAGTATAAATTTTATAATATTTTATAGACAGCTATTTTTTTTTTAAAGATTTTGATTTTATTTAAGCTGTTATGGTTTACGTAACCTATACGAGGTTTGGTATTTAGTTGCCATGGCTACCAATTTCAGTAGTCAGTGTACTGGAAACGGTAACGCAACTACGCCTCGTTCTAGCGATCTAGCAGGCTCTGGTAGTACAGATGTCGGAACAACAGCTGTTTTAGAATATTTAAAGGTATTAGACGACTTGGAGCATAGACAGTCAACTAATGGAATTACTTTTTCTTCTTTAACGAAGAAGAAACGTATCAAAGAATCTAAACGTGCTTATAATCATGTCGATACCAACGATGTGGATAAAAATGTTCTTCCTGATAATTCAAAAAAATTTAAAAGAACTTTAAAACCTAACTTCAATAAAAACCAGACTAAGATAAACTCTAAACAATTTGTAACGATTACAAATATGTTTGACTGCTTATCTTCTAGTGACGAAGAAGTCATGGAAGATAAAGATATAGAAGATACCGAAGAAACCCAAATTGAAAACGTTTTAGAAAAACCGAAACCTCTTTTTATAAATTTTGTGAACATAAATGATATTTTAGGAATTGTAGACAAGGTTGCTAAAGGACAATATTATTACAAATTAGAAAATACAAATCAAATTAAATTAACTCCTAAAACTACTAAATTATATTCAGTTATAGCTAAACTATTGGAATCCCGTAATATAAGCTTTCACACGTACCAATTGACACAAAACAGGTGTTTCCGAGTTGTACTCAAAGGGATGCACCACACAGCATGTCTTGATGACGTGAAAACCGAATTAGAGGAAAAGGACCATGTAGTTTTACGAATTCATAACATAAAACACAGGATCTCAAAAGAGCCACTAAATATGTTTTTTGTTGATATACAGCGAAAAGATAATAACAAAGATATATATCAGATTCAATATTTGCTAAATGCCAAAATTTCTTTTGAAGTCCCCCACACTAAGAAAGATGTGGTACAATGCCTAAGATGCCAGCGGTATGGTCACTCTCGGGCGTATTGCAGACACCCCTTCCGTTGTGTTAAGTGTACTGAAGAACATCCGACGATTGAATGTAAAAAAACAGATCGCAAAACACCAGCAAAATGTGTTTTGTGCGGAGGATCCCATCCAGCAAACTATAAAGGGTGCTCTGTATATAAGGATATGCAGAAAAGAAAATATCCTCAGGTTCGGCCAAAAATAAATCCTTCTCAACAGCAAATTAATCAACCTCATCTTAAAACTTCTACGGCAATACCGACTGCTTCACCGCGTGATCCGCGCATTATAAACGGCTCACTACAAACGTACGCACAGGTGGCTTCTAAAGTGCATACAACTCAGCACTATGTAGATAATAGCGTCACTAATAATCGTGTACTGAATCCTCATCCGTACTCAGAAGGAAATCGTATAACATATTCAACACAGTCACCTCCAGTACTAATGCATACAATTCCTGGAAATGAAACAAGCGTAGGCAGTCAAACCCTCAGCAGATTGGAACAGCTGATCTCGAGGCAGCTAGAATGTCAGGCTAAATTATATGACGACATTAAGATCATACTAAATATGATGTCTACCCTTATAGCAAAATTGTCATAATGGTAAAGCTTCTTAGAATAGCTCTATGGAATGCTAACGGCTTGGCCCAACATAGCCAAGAAATCAAGTCTTTTATCATTTTTCAGAAACTGGACATTTTACTTATATCAGAAACTCACTTCAAAGATACAAATACGTTCAGAATGACAGGATACACGACATACCAAACAAACAGCCCTGATGGTAGAGCTCATGGGGGCTCCGGATTAATAATAAAAAATACCATCGCCCATTATCAATTACCAGCGTACCAAACTGAACGCATTCAAGCCACAAGTGTGTCAATAACAGATAATTTTGGACCATTAAACGTATCAGCAGCATACTTTCCTCCAAGGTACACGCTAAGGAAAGAGGACTTCACACAATTTTTCAAATCACTGGGAAGGCGTTTTATAATAGGTGCCGATTTTAACGCAAAACATCAGCGTTGGGGGTCTCGAATAACTTCCCCGAGAGGTCGTCTGTTAATGCAAGTCATCGATCAAACACAATTATCTTATATTTCTTCAAATGAACCTACATATTGGCCTACTGATACTAGACGACTTCCAGACGTCATAGATTTCTTTATTAAAAAGGGAGTTCCTGACGCACACGTAAAAATAGAGTCTTGCTTTGACTTGTCGTCAGACCACTCACCTGTAATATTATCAATTGCATCCATTTTTAATAAATCACAGTTGCCTAAACATTTGACAAATTCATATACAAACTGGGACTATTTTAGGCAAAGATTAGACTACAAAATTACCTGTGATATTCCTTTAAAAAATGAAAATGATATAGACAAGGCTGTTCATTACCTAACCGAAACAATCCAGGAAGCAGCCAAATTGTCAACTCCGGACAAGACAACTAATTACGACAATACGGACGTCTATCAACCTTTGAACATTAAAATTTCTATTAACGAAAAAAGGAGACTAAGGCGAGTATGGCAAACTACAAGAAACCCAGTAGATAAAAGGAATTACAATAATGCAGCCAGGAATCTGAAGCGTTTGTTGCAGGAATATAGTAATAAATCATTACAAGATTATTTAAAGCAATTAGGTCCTAATTATAATACAAATTTTTCCCTTTGGAAACCTTTGCGACGGATTAAAAGACCCAATCACACCATTCCACCGTTTCGACTACCGAACGGCAACTGGGTAAAGAGCAACAAAGAAAAAGCAGAAGCTTTTGCTAGTCATCTTGAAAGTGTTTTCACTCCTTTTCCCTCAGATTCAATTGATGAAGAGGAAATTAACGAATTTTTAGAATCTCCGTTTCAAATGGCAATGCCTCTTAAATTATTCTCCATAAATGAAGTCAAGGAAATTATACAAAAAAATATTTGTTCAAGAAAGTCGCCGGGGCACGACTCAATCACAGGAGAAATTCTAAAAGAATTGCCACAAAAAACTCTGAGACTAATAACAATCATTTTTAATGCTATGCTTCGTATTGAATACTATCCTAAACAGTGGAAAATAGCAGAAATTGTGCTCATCCCTAAACCAGGTAAACCACCTAACGAAATAAAGTCATACAGGCCAATAAGTTTGTTGCCAGTGTTGTCTAAAGTGTTTGAAAAACTTATTCTAAAAAGATTGATACCTGTACTCGAACAAAGTGTTGTAATACCAGATTACCAGTTCGGTTTTCGAGCGGGGCATAGTACGATCGAGCAAATCCACAGAGTAGCTGCTAAAATTCAAAAGGCTTTCGAAGAAAAAGAATTTTGCTCAGTAGTCTTTATTGATGTCTGTCAAGCTTATGACAAGGTTTGGCACCTTGGTCTGCTTTTCAAGCTCAAAAAGCACCTACCTCATCAAATTTTCAATTTATTTAAATCCTTTTTAGAAGACAGGTATTTCAGGGTTAAATTACAAGCAGACTCATCACAATTATTTCCTATCCATGCGGGAGTTCCTCAAGGTAGTGTGTTGTCACCTTTCCTGTATTGTATATATACTTCTGACATGCCTGTTTCGGAAAACACCACATTAGCAGCTTTTGCTGACGATGTTGCAATCCAAGCTGTACATAGCAAACCACATACTGCTTCAAAATATCTGCAAGAACATCTACACAACATAGAGAGCTGGCAAAAAAAGTGGCGGATAAAGTCTAACGAAGAGAAAAGTGTTCAAGTGACATTCACACTAAAAAAAGACACGTGTCCACCTGTTAAACTAAACAATAAAACACTACCACAATCAGATACAGCAAGATACCTCGGAATGCATCTAGATCGTCGACTAACTTGGAAAACACACATCTGGAATAAGAGGAAACAACTAAATTACAAATTTTATAAACTTTATTGGATGTTACACAAAAATTCTAAATTATCGTTAACGAACAAACTAACAATTTACAAGACTATTCTGAAACCAATTTGGACTTACGGGATTCAACTTTGGGGAACGGCGACCAAGTCAAGCGTTGCCATAATTCAACGTTTTCAAACAAAATTTCTCCGGACTATCACAGACTCTCCGTGGTATGTCACCAACAGGATCATTCAACGAGACTTGAACATACCAACCATCACGGATGAAATCTCAAGATTTTCTTCGAGGTATCATACAAGACTTAATAGCCACACAAATTATTTAGCGGTGAACCTCCTCGACAACAGTGAAGAAATTAGACGTTTACAAAGACTTCACACGACAGACTTGTTTTAAAACACAACCAACGTAACTATATTCATTGTAAAAAAAAAAAAAAAACAAAACTCTTTTTTTTTTTAAAGTGATTATATATTTTATTTTGTAAAATGGAGAAGAACTAATGAGTTCTTCTTCAACAAGCCAGTTAATAGACTCTACCACTCATCTATTCATTGTTCCTTGCGAACAGATTGTAGATTAAGCAGTGTTTGAAAAAAAAAAAAAAAAAAAAAAATAGTTTTGGTTGAAAACAAATTTGTAAATAAACGCTGTTGGAAATTGTTTATTATCTGGGTAAAAATGATTGGATGATACGATTGTTAAATTAAGCATGTTAGTAGTAATAAAAAAGTAAGCAGTGATTTCTATAAGAAGTAATGAATTTAAGTGTTAATATACTAAGCTTATAGTTTTACCTTGATATTTCCTATACAACCTTCCCAGAATCTTCTGGATGCAGACATTAAAAATAATTATATTAAAGAAATATCAAGATGAATATCGTAGGACTACTTAAGAGGGATATAAAGAAATAGAACGACGAGCAAAAGAGGTTGGACTCACAGTAAATGAACGAAAAACGAAGTAGGCCTACATGATTTTGACTGGAGATAATATAAATCGAGTTCCTGGAAAGTTCATTGTTAGAGAGAAAAGATTCGATGAAGAAAGATAAAGGAATACATAAGTTAGTGGCCTACTTGTGGATTACCTTAAACCAGAACAACGTACTAATGACATCGTATGAGAATGATTTAAATTGGAAAATAATATTTTTCAAGGATATAAATTATTTATGAATGAATTAATAACAAGGAACACAAAAATAAAAAATATACGTGTATTTCGGGCGCCAAAACACACGTTTGTTGAAATTCAACATTACATTTACAGTAGGATAATTGTAATTTTGTATTTCTTTTTTTAACTGTCGCTTAGGTCAATAGCTGAAAGGCTTATTTGAACCTCTAGAGGCTTTAATAGGTAAAACGAAAAGTGAGGTGGTTTACCATGCCTTCCTCACTGAGTGAAAAAGTATGCTTGACAGCATTCCAAGCCCTCTTAAAAGCATCTACTTTCCACCCTACAAATGACACCTGCCCTTCATTCACTGCAGGGTCTAGCTGTTTTATGAAATTAATTACTCTCAGAGGAGAAAACTCTGAATAGTGTCTTCTACACCTCTATCTCTTTTGTTCTCAAATACTTTAGCCATATAATTGGCTGACCATATGATAAGAAACAGAACTATTTTTTTGTAACCTTTTAATTTTTAATTATTTTTAGTAATTAAAGTCACATCAGCATCTTGATCATTAGTGACAACTGTAAAGAAAGGTACAGTGGGTTTCAACTTTAAATAATTTCCAAAGCCTAGACGGGAATCGAACCTGGAACGTTTCACTTCCACTTTGTAAGCTAGCGCACTAACCACTATGCCACAGATATGGTTATAATTTTATATTTATTTTTGTTAAAAGGGTACTTTTGCGAGAAATGAATTGATCTTGATGAGGTTTTTAAGGATAAAGTAAAACTTATCATAAAACTAGAAAAATAATATAGGTTAACAGTTGTACAGTTTAAAAATTGTATGTTTTTTTCAAATATTGATTAAAAACTACCAGCCCCTCGCTAAATCACAAACTAATAAAACTTCGTTTATTTGTACAAAAAGTTTATCGAATTTCAGCTATCTAAGTGGTTAGGAATTCAGAGATTAAGTGATGAGTGAGTGCGTAATTCAGTGAGAGCTTCCAAATTTTGTGTTAAAATTAATAAATTTTTGAAAAAACGACTGTTTTTACCTTTAAAATATATTAAATGTGACCCGGAATCCGAAAAGGGATCTCTTGTCGAAAATGTTATATTTTTGAGCTATTCCCTTTTAAAATTTAGCATGAAATTCTGACAAAATTGTTTCAAAATTCAGAATTTATCTTTAAAATTAAGGACGTTACGGGCAGCTTAAAATTTTTTGAAAAAAATTAGTGTTAAAATGCATTTTACATTTACATCATCCTTTCTAAATTTTACTTATTTAAGAACATATTACACATAGAATTATACTATTTGTTTTTAAAAATGTTGATGTTTGACATGCGGAAAGTTCCACCTTACAAATAGAAAAATCTTGTTTAAATAATCGTTAAACAGACCTAAAAAGTTTATTTTCCTGTAAAAAAAAATTCTTCGTGAACCTCCCAGACAGATCAATCAAATTTTATATTTTAGGTATATTCCTCGCCGAAACAATTTCTCGATAATTTAAAATGACCTTAATCATTTTGCGAATACGATATTATATTACAATTTATTATAAAAAAGAAACAAGAAAATTTATTTATAAATTCTAGTAGGGCTACAGGATTAATTTTTGTGATGAATAAGATAAAACGTGAGAAATTTCATTGGGGGTAGTAAGTCTTAAACGAAGGGTGAAGTGATCAGATAGATGGGAAATATATGAGGAGAACTTATTTTATAGAAGTAGGGTGTTGGCGTAAGAGAGAGGGACGAGAGGAGAAATTGGCGCAAGTAAGAGAATCATCTTTGCGTCCGGTGTTACAATTCTCACGAACTAAAATCACCCATTCTTCTGTATACGCCCAACAATTCTAGCGTCATCTCAACATCAGGCGCGATAACAACAGAGCGATGACAATAAAGAACGGACTTGTTCTGAAACCAATCATCGGAAGGCAATTTACAATTTCATTTACATTTCGTTCTTTCAACGTTTAATTTATTTTTTATTAAGAAAACAAACAGAAAAGATACAATTCAAATATTTATTTTAAATAACCGAAGAACAAAGATAATAATAGACATTTCATTTGTGTTAAAAACTTCATTAAATTAACAATCCTCCATACAACCTCTATAAAACTGCTATTATATTTTTATACCAACCCAAAAACTATTGTATTCAAAACATAATTGCACCTATTTGTCACAATAAGTAAAATTTAAATATTCATTTTCTGACAATTTCATTAGTAGATTAATAATGTGACAGATCGAAGGAAAGGATCGTTCGCGAAGGTTCTTGTGTTTTCATGAAATGGTACAAAGTAGATAATAGAGTGAGGACAATGAGGACAATAAAGGTATGTCTCCTATTCATAAAAATTATTAATAGGACTACTATTGTGTAGGATAAAAGGTCGGGTATTGTAAAACTGTTATGAAAGGGACCTGTAACAACTTTTATTCTATTTACAATAAAACCTATTGTTGACTTGTTTACAACGGATTTTTCTAGCACTCATTAATAAAGGGTTATTTTTTTGTACTCTAATTTTTCTGAAATTATCTTTGTGAATGAGTATATAAAGAGACCCCCGAGCACGGTCCAGTATTATTCGTTTGATCTTCGACGAGCGATTATCGGGGTGTTATACAGGTTAACGATTCCGAGCATTGTGTTGATCAACGATTGTTATACCGTCTTTGTGTGCGTGTGTGTATTGTGTAAAGTTAATGTGCAGTTTTTGTGAATTCCATTTCTGTGTTTTCTATGTTTGTGTATTTTATAAAAGTGATTGTAAGTAGTGCTAAGTAAGTTATTAAGATATTTATTGTTTATTATTAATTGTATTTATTTTAAGTAGATTAACAAGTTATTTATTGTATTACTTTATTTAAATTAGTTATTACTTATTTTGTAAACCTTTAAGTGTAATAAATATTTGTAATTGTAAACTGTAGTGTATTAATTATTTAATAACCTAGATCCCGAAACGGACCTTAGCGATAAGTGTCACAATACATTATTATATTAAAGTATATTGATTGGTAAAATAAATCGATGCGGTAATCGAAACTTGAATGTTTCGCTCAAGAAATATGTCAAATAAATAGAACCATTCAATTTAACTGGTACTATGGAAAAACCTTTGAAATGTTGGGTAGAGGTTAAATAAAGTTTGTGTTGCCAGCGTAACCATCGTAATATAGAGTACAAAAATTGGTTTCCCTCATTCGTACAGAAAATTAGGTTGAGGTCAAATGGGATTAACATAAATTCTTGCTTATTAACACAATGAACACGTAGACATGAAATTAAAACAAACTGAATTTTAATTACAATTTATATTACATAATACAGGAAGACCAAAAAAATCGGACCCTATTTTTCACATACTGTATACCACTATCTAGTACAAAAAACGATATCTTGTACACTCTATTAAAAAAAACCGGTACCGATTTAAATGTTAAAATCTGGTGAGAAACACACACGACTTTATCTTGTCAATGCAAATAATGAACAATATAACCTTACATCAGTAATAAAACATTAGAAATAAACAAAAAAAACTAACCTCAAAACACATAACGTTATTCTAATCATGAGTGGATGCCGCAAAATGGAAATCAACCTTAGTTTGGCTTAATAGTATTATTAAATTAATAGTATTAATAGTATTATACATTGTGTTAATAGTATTATTAGTTTACGTATGGAAACTGCTCTTTTACGCTAACCTTTGCTCTGTAGAGAAATATGCTTGAAATAAAAGTTGTAGATCTTTTAATTTTCTATAAATTTTATTATATACTTTTGTTGTAAAATGCATATTAAGGCTGGAATCTCTAAAAATAAATTTTTTTACAATTATGAAAAAAAACATAAAATCAATAATTACCGCTAAACTAAGCATTAAACAAAGAAATGTTTGGAATAAATGTTTTAAATTTCTAAATTGTCTACTTTTTTTTAAATTATAACCTATACACTTTTGTGCTAAAATGCATATTAAAGCCGCAATCTTTTAAAACAAAAATATTTTTTTCTACAATGGAACAGCCTCTCCAAGAAGTTCAGTAAACATGCCGCTTACACTTCTTTGTACAGCATAAAAAATTCGGCTTACTCGCGTATCGGAGGGGCATGATAACAAGATAGACTCCCGGTCGTTACGATCGCTTCCGGTGGTTGTTTTAATCTTAAAAAATATATTGTTCTATAAAGAACCTGGTAACCGCCAAGTAATAAATGATCTCAATAAAACCAATTGTTCTACTAGGAATGCTGGAAAAATAAGGACAAGAAAACCAAATAGTACATTTTTTCAGAAGTCATTTCTCTATCTTGAGGGGCGGTTCGTCAACGCACTTCCATCGTATTTACACAGTATTATATCACCACATCGTATTAAACTTAAACAATATCATATCCTATCGATATACGAGCAAGAACTTGAGAAACTTTTCCTAGTTTTAAAATAACTGTTCTCTGATTATTTTTTGCTTTCCTCATTGCAGTAGTTTTTTTTTGTTTCTGTGCTCATTAATTGAATTAATTCTCATAAGTAAAAATATCTACATGTATTCTCTAATTGTAAAGTAGTTTTAGTTATTGAAGAAAGAAGTTTTTTCTCTATTAATACAATTGCACATAATCTAAGGTAATTTTTAAAAAATTTATTGTTATTAAAATTATTAACTACTATTTATATAAATTTAATGGTATTTATCATTTATTTTTAATGCTTTTAACAAAAATGTTTAATGTATTTCGTGTACCCTTTTTAGATTTTATAATAGTATTTTTTATAATAGTTATTAGTCTATAAACTTGTCTAAATAATTTTTTTGTTTACTCCAATGCGCGGACAGAACTCTTCGTAAAGAAGAGTTTTTGCGTATAAGTATATTTAGTTAAAAATATTGTAAATAGGTTAGTATAGCAATTATTGTATTATGTTTAACTAAATAAAACAAATAAATAAAAAATAAAAAAATAAAGAGTGTTTTGATATATGTTTCTAGATGATACATTTTTTAAAAAAATTTTAATTTCGTATTTGGGAATAATTAGTAAGTAAAAATATATCTGGTGCGTTGGTACCGACCATTCGGCTTACTTGCGTATCTGTGGAGCATGAAAACAAGATGGACTCCCGGTTGCCACGATGGCTCTCTGTGGAGGTTTTTATCTTAAATAATATACAGTTCTATAAGAAGTGTTTTGATATATATTTCTAGGAAATTAATTTTAAATAAATTTTTAAAATTTCGTATTTGGGAATAGTTAGTGAGTAAAAATATTTCTGGTGCGTTGGTACCACCCATTCGGTTTACTCGCGTATCTGTGGGTCGTTTCTACAAGATGGCCTCCCCGTCACCTGTCAGCATATTACAACTGACTTTAACCAATACTAAAATTTATTATTTATGTCGAAATGACAGAACGGTTGGTAGTAAAATTAGATTTTTGAAAAGATTTATATAATTTTAGCTTCCGTTTCAATGCTTGTCGGAGGTCAAGAGCGCGAGATGCGCTGGTTTTGCGGTGCCAGTATGGATTCTCCTTGCTAAATTCGTACAGTTCATCTTAAAACACATCTATATTGTTCTGTTAAAGGTGTTTTGCTATTTTGTTTCTAGGTGATATAGTTTAAGTAAATTTTTAAAATTTCATATTTGGGAGTAGTTGGTAGTTATAGTTTTTGGTCTGGCGTGTTGGTACCGCCCCTTTGTGTTACTTGCCAATCCGGTGGATCATGAAAACAAGATGGACTCCCAATCGCCTGTCCGAGAACTGGATACAAAATTATTAATTCAGTATAAATGACGTGATGTTCGTTTTCAAATTTAATTTTTTAAATGAATTATACATTTTTAGCATTTTTTAAAGTAAAATAAATAAATCTTAGGATGTGACTGAACATTCGCGGTAGGTCTGTGTCGGTAGTTAACGAGCGCGAGATGGCCTCGCGGTGCTTAGTCAAGCTAAAGCTTAGTCAAGTTAAAGCTAAGTCAAGTGAGCAAGTTACATTCACCAAGTAGGGACTGGCAAGTACCAAACCAAGTAGTGTTCATACTACGTTGTCGTTTTAGTTTCAAGTGAAGCGCCAAGTAGTGTGTGTGATGGGGAAAACACATTGTAAGAAAGTTATAAAACATGTTTCGAGGATATTATTTATTCATCTTTCGGAGGAAATTGAAGATTATCTAGAAAGGATTACTAAGAAAAAGCCATGGGTACAAAAATGGATAGATTGAAGAAGTATCCATGGGGGATCGGCCATGCTTTTAAGAGAACTTCGATTGGAAGATCCAGGAGAGTACAAGGCTTTATTGAGAATGCCGCCTGACGTATTTGATGAAAACAACCAAATAAAACAGAAACACAGTAATTATCACGAGGAAATACTGACAACACCAGCTACTTGCACTAGATTACACAATACACTGACCAAGTGGGTGTTTAGACGGAGCACGTACAAAGGCAAGTCACTTGCTTGTTGTGGTGGAGGAAGGCAAGCTGCCCCGAAAATAGAACACCGGCCAATTCACTTGCCTTGCCTGACAAGTTGCGCGGCAACTTGACGGGCCAACGAAAATCATACAAGTAAATGTTCGCACTGAGCAAGTGACTTGCTCACTTGACTTGCCTCCCAACTGGCGTCGTCTAAACTAAGCTTAACAGTTTAGGTCCCCCCTTCTGAATTCGTACAGTAAAACTTAAAAAGTGTTTTGATATCATGTTTCTAGGTGATATTTTGAGTAAAATTTAAAATTTCATAATATTTGGGAATTTTTAAGTAAAAATATGTCGGGTGCGTTGAAACCGCCTATTCTGCTTACTCGCGTATCGGTGGCGCATGAGAACAAGATGGATCCCGGTTGCCTGTCCAAAAACTGAATACAAAATTAATAATTATGTATAAAGATGTAATGTGCATTTTTAAGTTAAATTTATTTAAATAACTATAAAATTACATTTTTGAAAGATAATGAAATTTTAGCTTCTGTTTTAATTCTTGGACATTACTGATCAATCGCAGAATATGAATTTCGGTAGGTCACAAGGACGAGATGGTTTGGTCCCAGTTTGGGTTCTTACCACTGAATTAGGACAGTTAATTTTAAAAGAATTTTGGTTTTTAAAAATCTCTTAAAATGTAACTGGATGATAGGCTACTATTAAAAGTAAAAGGTTTCATAAAATAACTAACACACCCTCCTGATATATAAAATTCATTAAATAAGTTTGCAAACATTTTTAATTTTATCAAAAATATATTTTTAATATTAACGATTTTTAATAATTATTTAAAAACCAATTTATGTTGTGGAAATTTTAAATAGTTTTACTGAAGCAATTTAAGGTGAATGTAAAAATTATAGGGTTACAATATGTATTAGACTTTTCTTATTTTGGCAATTTGCTCGAATTTCGTTTTTTTATTTTAGTTACTTTACAGTATATAGTTGGGAAATTATCGATAGCTAATATTTTGAACACCCGGTATTTTTTACACTCCTTATTTCAAAAAATTAGGGTATGTAGCAGTAAGAATTATGGTAGGTAACTGACTAAGAAAGCAAGGAAACCTTGAGAAGAAAAGTTAATTTAAACGTACTTTTTAACTTTTATAAGTTATTTACAACTTGAACATATTTATAAAGATTTTTATTTAACTTGCAATTTATGTCTTAATTCTACTTTTTAATACAACGACTGTGATAAATTATTAAATCTTACTCGTACAATAATTAAAAAACCTTGTTTCATATTTTTAAAATCACAAACTTTCAAATTGACAACTTAATAGGTTTTTAAATAAAAAATTGCAACAAAATTTTTGGTGGATTAAATTTAAAAACGAGAATTTCAAGGCCTATTTACACGATGCTAGTTTACTAGCTGTTACTCGTAGACTAGCTGCTAGTGTTAGCGTAATGGGAACTAATAGCAAGGACCTAGTTTAATTAAAGCGCTAGCATTTACTAGTGCGCAAATGACTTTGAACATTTTTGATTTTTCTTCTAGTAGGGAAGAAAAAATCACGTGATTGACTAGTACTAATAAACTAGCTCGGTGTGAATGTTTGAAAATGTTGCTAGCTGCTAAAAAGCTGTACTTTGTACATCAATACAAAACACAACTCACATAAGTTATTTGTTTCCACAGCACTGGCAATAATTAACTAACTCCATGGAACAGTCTCGACGCGCTATAGATCCTGCTAGTACTAACAGTTAGTAAACTAGCGTCGTGAGAATAGGCCTCAAGTAGTGTAACTGAATGAAAATAAAATGAAATAGTTTCATTTAATTTATATCTTTTCATGTGTTTATTGTTAAAGCATTGTTACAACAAAGTAGAATGAGGTTTTTTGTTCTTAAAGGGGAATCTAAATTCAAAAAACTAATTTAAAAAAAAATTACTAGATATTTCAAGGCAAATTAATCTGAAGGAATAGTAAATTATTTGATCAACAACATTTAGCGTTAATAAATGAATAAACACTACTTAACAGGGTGACTGATGTTAGTGAGCGATACGGTCTCAGCATAAATACCTTTAAAATCAAATACATGGCGATAAGTGCAGAGGCGTCGGAAACTTTCAGCTGCTAATCAAGGGAAAGCCACAGTTGATCGAGTTTCCAGTTCACCTACTTGGGCACACTTCTAAACGAACAACGGAACAATTCTCTTGAGGTTAGGTACAGAATAGAGAAGGCAAGGGATGCGTTTGTTAAGATGGGCAGACGTTTTAAGAGCCATAGTCTGGATCTCGAAATAAAAGGTGTTGGATCTTTTCAATATTGTTTCATTTAGTTGAGTCATGGACGCTTACAGCCACAATGCAAACATATTTTCGAGATGTTGCTGTATAGCAGAATCCTGGGAATCTCTTGGGTGGATAATACAACAAACGGAAAGTATCTGGAACGGACGAGAAGGTGACAGAGGTTGTGAATAGAGTGAAAAGGAGGAGGCTTGCATATCTGTCATGTAATGAGAAACGGGAATAAGTAACGGTTTCTTCAGTCCATTCTTCAGGGCAAAATCCTCGAGGGAGACGTGGACCGGACAGAAGACGGATTTCCTGGCTCGAAAATCTTAGAGTGTGGTTCATCAAATTAACTCCAGAGCTATTCAGACCAGCTGTAGTAAGGTTGTCATACCCAGAATGATCGCCAAAGTTCGAATCGAATAAGCACCACAAGAAGAAAAGAAGAAATAAATAAAAATGAAACCAATGTCACAGCAAAATTAACAATTTTCGAAAATTAACTAATTAACTATTAATTTTCAAAATTAACAAATGTTGAAAACTTTCGAATTATTTTTAAACGGCAATATTTTATTCATTGAGATATAATACGTTTGATAAAAACCATAACTAAAAATTCTAAGATTTTTAAAAATTACTCAGAAATATATTGTTAAATTTCTTTTGAAACAAAACTATTTTGTTTCTTTATTGATCAAAATGTTTGCTTCTGTCAGAGAAATCTTCATAAAAAATTGTATACATTGAGAAGGAATATTGTATCCATATACGAGGTATGTTAAAAAAACTAACGGGAGTTTTCTTTTTTTGGAAAGAATTTTATTTTTATTCGTCTACAACATTATCCCCTTTAAAAATAGTATTATCCCCTACAAAATAGTACCAATTAGATATTATACACTTCTGCTAGGCTTCTTCCAAACACCGAAACACTTCTGGAACTCGATCTTTGGGATAGCTTTAAGTTCTTTCTGCGATGCGCTCTTAACCTCATCTACACTTGTAAAACGACGGTCTTTTAAGGTTCTCTTTATTTTTGGGAACAGAAAATGACGCACAGAGCCATGTCTGGTGTATAAATGGAGGCTGGAGCATCATTACAGGGTTGTTTTTGATCAAAAATTTACGAACATGCAAAAGTCATGAATTGTTTCGCCACAAACCCGGGCGTTTTCCCCAGACTGCTTCACGTAAACAGCGTTGAACTTGTAGGTTGTACTCATTTTTTATTGTTTCGGCAAGAAGTCACAGTGCACTATGGGATTAAAATCGAGAAACACACTGTATTCTTCGATTTTATGCACACTGTGTTCCACACAGTGTGCATAACCTTCACATTCGACCACACTTGACGAGCTTTTTTCTGTTTTAATGATCCAGAATGCCTCCACTGGGACGATTGCATAATTACAGAAATCATTAGATTTAAAGTTCCTGTTTCGACTGGAAGTGGCCCGAAAATGGAAGTCAAGAAATCAACGTTGGAATTTGGAAACAAAAATATTAAGATTCTATTCTCTTAAAGAGTAGATAAAGAAGTCACTAATGGTTTGTGCCATAAATCAAAGGCCCTAAGCCTTTTTAAAAAATTCCACCAGCCATGAGACGCGTCGTCTCATGAAAGGGATTTTTTTCTTTTCCATTTAATTAAAATTTTTAAGTTTTAAAACATTTTCTAATAAATTTAGTCTATTAAAGTCCTGGACAAACTTTACTCATCAAGTAGATTTTGGGCTAAGTGCAAAAAACAAATAATTTTCTTTAATGCACCAGGTTAATTTCTGTTACTGTTATTCTTTGTATCATATAAGTAATACCTATTTAATACATTTTAACAAAAAATAGCGTTATACATTTGATTTATGGTAATTTAATGAAAAGAAAGATAAATTAGCTTTAAAACAATTTTTATTTTAACAAAAACGGAGGGGTTACTTACAGTATTGAATGAAAGTTTCCCATATTAAGTCCATACATAATGGAAACGATTAAAATTAAATGATTAATATGTGATTTATAATGAATTAGTAATTCAGTAAGAATTACAGCTCCCTCTTGCCTTAATTACAGCTAGAATCCGTCTCCGGCATTTCTTGAATCAAATTTTGGATTTCTTCCTGGTTGATTTTTTCCCATTCATCTTTCGCCACATGACACAGCTGTTGAAGATTCACTGCATTATGTTGACAAACTCTTTTTTTAAGCATAACCAAAACGTGGTCAATTAGGTTTTAAGTGTGTGCTGCTGGCTGGCCAGATCATACAGTTCTCCTCATCAAGTTGCTGTGAAATCATTTAAAATCTTTTAAAGTGAAGCGTTAATTTTGTTCACGATCTGGTATTAGGTTAAGTAGTTTATTTTAAGTAAACTGTTAATAGAGCCTATTGTTTTATACAGTTATATTGTTTAGAATTAACCGGATCCTGAAAAGAACCCGAAATAAAAGATATCTATTTTTTTTTAAATTTTCTATTTATTATTTATTTAATTATTTTATGGTATTTAGTTTCAACTCTCTTCTAGGAAATTTAATTAAATAATAAACTATTTAGTTATTTTGATTAAATTGAAACCGGAAATTTCTAACAAAATAAAAAATACATGGTACTTTAAATTAATTGTTTGATTTTATGCAGTTAAAAGTTATAATAAATAAAATAGATAAAATGTGCGAAATGGTAGAAAAGCAAAGTAAAAACTTTTTATTTCAGAAATAAAGTAATTATATTAGAAGCCAATTATATTAAAATTTAAATTAAACAAATCACAAAGGTGAACAGGAAAATTTTCTACTACAGAATAACAGGTTTATCTAAATAGATAATGTAATATTTTTAATTAACAAAGTAACATCGTGTTCTTTCCTAAATTAATAATTAACTATTACGAGACTTGATGAAGAGAATTAGAAACAAAATAAAAACCAAATTTGACATTCGGCAAAGATAAAAATTCGTATGAAGCTCCATTTCCATTGGATTAAAAATATAGACAGCTCTAGATATTTCAATAGAAATAATCGTTAATTCTTTTGTATTGTAACGCAAGCTGACTAACGTTTCGTATCCTCTCTTGAATTTTTTATATGACCTCATCTGACCTACGGATTACATTTCAATTCTCCTCTGAAATACTATTCCAGGTTTTCGTTTTCTTAATAGTATCGTTTTCTTTCCAAAGAGTTAAATATGATATTTATAAAACCGTGATCATTTCTTGTTTAAGTAGCAAAGATTTTAAGAACCACAGTTAATCATATATGTATAAAAATTCCGATTATTATTATGAGGTGTTTGGATATTTGTTTAGGAAACAGCCGTAATCAATACGGCTGTTATATTGTTTAAGACATTGTTATATTGTTTATATTGTTATATTGTTTTAAGTCATTACTTAAATAAAGTGTTATTTGATCTTACTTTTTTATGTTATACCTCACTTCACCATTCAAATATCATCTATACATAAATAAAATTGTGATTTTGTCAGTACAATTTTTCAAAATGCCCCGAATTTTGTTTCTACGCCAGATGTACCATGTAAACACTAAAAATAAGTTCAGCTGAATTTTTGGCCGTTTGTTTGTCTGTTTGTATGTTACAGTATCACGCAAGAATCGCTGAACCAAATTCAATGAATTTCGGTATCTAGGTTCTGGACATAATCGAAACGAAAATAGGCTGTACATTTTTTAATATCACAAAGGGATGGGGAAGTTCTAAGGGAGGGGTAAACAAAAAATTACGAATATCTCCGTTAAAAGTCAATGTATCAAAAAATGTTATATAATCGAAATAACGAAACGTTTTAAGACAAATAAGTTTGATTATGTAAAGTTTTTCATTTTCATGCATAATAATGGAGATATTACCAATTTCAAAAAATAAACCAATATTTTTAGAAGAATATTAACATACAAAATAAACAGAGCATTAAACATAGGCCTACGCGCCGGTAAAACCCGCATTCATTGTCAGTTACGTACCTACCCATTCCACGAGTACCCTATACACCTTTTCTCAGTCACATTGTCAAAAATGAATCAGTCGTCTTAATAGTTGTCACGATCGTGGTGTTCCTATTGTGATTTACCTATAATTTATTATGAAAATAATAAAGTGCTGCATATATATTTTAATTAAAAAACACCAAGATCTCGCTTTTATTTTACGTTCAAATATATTTTTTCATAAATAATAATGCTGACGTTGAAAGGAGATAGATAACAATGAATATTTAAAGAATATCAGACCTGACAGGGATCGAACTCGATACCCCAACCGACTGTCTACAGCACCAAGGAAACCGTTCGAAGACGGGTACTTTAGCCAGTAATTTATATTTATGGCCGGGACAGCCATTGCTTTTTCTCTTTCCTGTCAAAATTCAATCCCACATCTTCCGCGGTTCTTCTTCTTCTCACAATCAAAGATTAGGCTCCCGCCTATTCATACTCATAACAACGATTATTGAATCATTACCACCTCTTGCGTGGCTTCCCAACATTTCTCCTCTCCTCCGGTCTGTATTTCAAAACGTTGAGGGGATCCTTTCCTCAGCCATTCTCTCTACGTGCTCCCTCCATCAATTTTGTTATTCTGCAATCTTCCATTCAGGTTGTAAACATCCAGGCCGTTATTATATCCTCATTTCTTAGTTGGTTCTAACGTTTCAACCATTTTCTCTTCACAGGAATCGCATCTCTGCCGTCTGTACTCTATTCCGTGTGGTTTTGTACTAATCCACGATTCACGTCTTTAGAGTAGGACTGGGGCAGCCATCACCTTATAAAAAAAATTATCTTAGTTTTTTCTTTTGTTATCCTGTCTAGGGTTCTGGTAATACTTCCACATACACCTTGGAATTTGCCAACGTTTTATCTATATCGAAAACGATCGAACCCTATGTCACAACCTAAATAATTGCATAGTGTTACTTCTCCCAGCATCACATCATAAACCACAATTTTAGACTTATACCCCAACGAACTAAAGACTGCAGATGAGATCTAGTCATTAACAGCCAAGGTCGGATGTGAAGATGCCCCTTCTGTAAAGCACACTCTGTTCCACCGAACTCCAGCTTACTTTTTGTTAGGCTGTCATCCAAAGCGGGACCACAACGTGGCAACGCAGAATACGATTATCGAAAGTCAATTGGCTCTGTGCTGTGATCTAGGTCACTACGCTCCGCTTTCATCTGCAGTCTCTTGTTCGTTAAAGTATAGTGCGATATTTACAAGTAAACGCCATTGTCTTTGACTTTTTTTAGTGAAACTTTGCAATTATATTTCTTGCATAATTCATTCAAAACATACACCGATCTCTGAAGCTCATCTTTAATCTCTTGTACCATCCAAACATCATCCGCAGTTAGTAAAGTAACGTAAACTTCCACGGTACTTTTGAATTAAATTAATTTAATATAGCCGAAACACATTTTTTTTCTATAAAACCAGAGTTAGACCCTAAATCTTATCTGTCGGCTGACGAAACAGAGTTCAATGGATTTATCTACGCTTAATCAGTTCTGGGCACGATCTCTGTGTACGTGACAGGATCAGAGTTGTTGTTAAATAGCAGAAAGGTTATGCAACAAAGACATCTCGGTTACGGGATAGCAACGTCAATAACAGAGTTCCAAATTGTGATGACTGCAGCTTATTCTTAGGGAAAAATATCGAGCAAAACTAGATTATTGGATAAAATAATTGTAATTAACTTAAAAAACTTGTACAAATTTAATTATTCAAAAGTAATGGAATTACTTTTAACCTGCTAACCTGCTCCTCAATTTCTTTGCAGATTCGTATACATTAGAGCACCTTTAAATAGAGGGGTGGAATTAAATTCCACGCTTCTCGTTGTTTTCCTTTAAGTAAGCTACAAAATAAAACAAAAATAAAATACCAGAGCAATGCCAAACAAAAATAAATTAAACTGTATTTTTAAAGTTATGTAATAAGATCAAAGTTATAAAAAAATAATTAACTTCAACGAAAGAGATAAATGGCTTTCCAGTTTTAATGAATATAATCAGCTTACCAGAGTTTTCCGATTTCCAATTCTTGAAACAAAACAAAACAGAAAGAACTACTAATTGAGAGTTTTAAAAAATACGTTAAATCTGACGATTTTCTTTGAAGAAAATAAACGAAACAAAAGAATAGAGAAAGAAAATAAACAGAAAACTGCTTACAGTTAATAAAACAAAATCTTCAGAAAATAAAAGACAGTTAAATCTTATTTTTTTCGTTATACATAAAAACCATTTCTGCTTTTATTGGTAAAATATTAAGGGATAAAAGGTTTTGCACTTATGTAACTTGAATTGGATTTAAATATTTGTTCAAGAAATACGAGAGCAATTTTATTATAAATTACTTTTCCATTATATTTCAAAAAAAGAACTAAAATAAACGGTCGTTGTTTACACAAAATTTTAAACTTAAAGTCATCAAAAGGCATCATAAATTTTAAACTTTAAAAAATATTTTAGAAAAATAACTTAAAAAATAATTGTATTATATACAAAGTACATTTGCGCCTTATGTTAAAAGCTCTATTATAAATTCCACGATGAATAATATTTTTTTGAGTTCAAAAATTTTATAATAAAGTTACAGATGAAAGAAAATTTGTCTGTAATTGGCGTATTTATCTTTACAGATATACGAGTCATTTTAAATAAAAGGTCAGCCAAAAGTTTATTAAAGGAGTTTTGATAAAAACGTATACATATGATTTGCTAAAAACTTAACATCTTATCTTTATCGCCCACTGGGACTACATATTCCTGGTTACTCTTCAGCTCTACTTCTAAATAAATGAACATAGTGTCCTTCGTACAGGATTCTAAATTGTAAGATTCAAACATAATATGAAGATATTTTTATAGAGTTGATATGACATGAACAGCAAAAGATAACTAAGGTACTCGTGATTTCATAATTCCAAAAGAAAAATGTAGTTCCCTTTTTTCCTCTCTCACTCTACTAAAAATTTATAATCCAAATCACTGTTATGTTCAATAAAAAATCTGGTGTGAAACACTCACACAACTTTCTCTTGCCAATGCAAATAATTTACAATATAATTTAACATTAGTAATAAAATATTAGAAATAAGTAGCTGTATAATGTATTTTCACCTGTATATATAATTATTTAGCAATAAAGGTTGAAAATTTATGTTTTACGACTCTTGGAAGTCATAAAATTAATGACTGTTTTTATTACCGTAATTTTGTTTTATAGCTACTATAACGAACGTCAATTATCTTTTTATTATAGATAATAACACAGTTCAACTTCAGAAAATAAATTTTATTACTGAGTAATTTAAGCTAATTATGTTATAACGAAAAGCAATTAAGATAATTACCTCAGTATGAATGTCAATTTTATTTATTATAGTAAATAATATAAATCATATTTGGAAGATAAATTTTAGTACTGTGTATCTTAAGTAATATTGTTTCTACGAAAAGCAATAAAGATAATTACTTCAGTAACGATCACCAATTTTCTTTTTATTATAGTAAATAACATAGTACATCTTCTGAAGATAAATTAAGTACATCAATTTGGTAATAATTTTACCAGTTTTGTTCAACCCACTTAAACAGTGAGAGAAGATAAAAGATTTTGTATAAATAGAAGTAACTACCTTCATTCCTCACAGTTTTTCATTAAACACTCAAGATCATGTTCGTTCCTGATGCTGAAGTTCTTGTCGCCCTCGAAGGTCGTCTAGTTTCGTTGCGGTACACTTTCACAGAAGAAGATGTCCATGATCTATTGGTTTTTTTCGGTGACATGAAACCATCCATTATAGATGAGCTGGTCTACTATGGAGTTCAGTTGGGTGGCAACATCAAATGGTATATTGCGATGCACGCCGAAATGGAAAAAGTTATATACCACGAGGAGGGGGCCGAACCAACCTCTATTGTCCAGACGGCCGTTTTTCATGGTAAGACAAGAAATTTAATTAACGTAGAAATAAATATCCCCGAAATGGACAATCAATATGAAGACGCGATTCAAAAAATCCAAAGTAGTATTGATGCGTATACATCACGTGGTAGTGGATGGACTTTGAAAAAAATCACTATATGTGATTTACACATTGTCCAATACTGTCCACTCTACGGAGCTGGTTCATTCATTCCCACACCCAAAAAGATTAACGACCGTAAAGCTGTCATAAATATTAAAAACGAGAACGACAGTATGTGTTTTATTTGGTCCGTTTTAGAACACATCTACCATCAACCAGGTTATCACAAAATGATTAGCTGGTACAAAAAATACTTAACATCCTTAAACACTGACGGAATCAGTTTTCCCGTGAAATTAACAGACATCCCCAAATTTGAACGGCAAAACCCTACCATATCAATTAACGTACTAAGTTATGAAAGTGACACTGACATATTTTACCCTGTGTACGTGACTAAATACCGGAATCGTAAACATGTAATACATTTACTGTTGCTACCCGGACCCACTCGTGACCAATTTCATTACTGCTTAATAAATACAAAAACTGATATTCGTACGGGACAGCAGTACAATGGCTTATCTCGTCTATTAAGATCATCACAATCTTCAAACATAACTACTGCATATTATTGCAACTATTGCTATCACCGATTTACAAATGTGAACGCCAAATCAAACCGGGACAAGCATATGTTAACTTGTCAAGAATTTGGTCTCCAACGGATAAAATTACCAGACCCCAAAGACCCTGTAAAATCGTTTATGAAATTTAGAGAGTTTAAAAAAACTCTAAAAGTCCCCTACACGATTTACGCCGACCTCGAATCTTTCGTCACACCGATAACAACGTCCCACCCACGTTAAGTAAACGAGAATGGGTACCCAGTGTCTTTTAACCATCCTACACATAAACATACAGCAAGCGGGTTTTCATATGTAATTGTTGACGAAGACGGTAACATATTTCGCGGTCCAGTCACATACCGAGCCCAGAGTGATGACGATAATGTAGTCGAAAAATTGATGGAACAATTGATCGGGGTCGGCAAAGAACTTGATGAAAAGTTAAAAAAAGGTGTCCCCATAAATATGACCCCAGACGACTATCGTAAATACAATACTGCTACTTTGTGTATGCTTTGTAACGAGGCTTTTGTCGCTGCCGATAATTACAAGGTGCGTCATCACTCCCATACTACAGGCAAGTTTCTAGGCGCCGCTCACAATCAATGCAATCTTCAAGCCCCTTACGTCAAACACATTCCTGTTTTCTTCCACAATCTTCGCGGCTACGACAGCCACCATATCGTCCAAGCACTTGGCAAATTCAAAGGTGACACGATATCCTGTATCGCCAACAATAGTGAGCGGTTCATGTCAGTTACCGTCAACAATTTACGCTTCCTAGACTCCTATCAGTTCCTGGACGATTCTCTCAGTACCCTAACGGAAAATTTGAAAAACCATTGTACTGACGTGGCCGGCACATTCAAACGTCTCTCTTCACGTTTTCAAAATACCACTGTTCGTGACCTACTGCTTAGAAAAGGTGTCTACTGTTACGAATACATGACAGACTGTTCCAAATTTAACGAGACACAATTACCAACTCAGGAAAAGTTTTACAGTTCACTGACTCGTACATCGGTGACGGACGATGATTATGACCACGCCCAACGTGTATGGGACGTGTGCAAAGTAAAAAATATGGGCGACTACCACGACCTCTATCTTGAATGTGACACACTACTTCTGGCCGATGTGTTTGAAAACTTTCGCTCGTTGTCAATGCAACATTACAACCTCGACCCCTGCCATTTTTACTCTGCGCCCAACATGTCCTGGTCGGCCATGTTGAAGATGACTAACGTGTCTCTTGAACTGCTGACCGACATAGATATGCACCTGTTCATCGAACGAGGTGTGCGAGGGGGAGTGGCTCAAATTCCAAAACGGTTCGCCTCAGCCAACAACAGTTCTTTCCCCGAAAAATACAACAAAAATGCCCCCACTTCATGGATCCAGTACCTGGATTGTGTAAATCTCTACGGCCATGCTATGTCTCAGCCACTCCCCACCGGTGATTTCAAGTGGGTCGAAAAAGAGGAAATTCCAAAATTTAACTGGTTGTCCATTCCCTCTGATTCGCCCACAGGTTATGTTTTAGAGGTTGATCTCGAATACCCAAAAGAGCTACACGATCAACACCGTGACTACCCGTTGGCCCCGGAAAACCGAATACCACCACACCTCTCCCCGTTTCTAAGAAAACACTCAAGAAAGATTGGCAAGCAACCTAAACTTTTGACCACCTTGTACGACAAGGAAAAGTACATAGTTCACTACCGTACACTGCAACTGTATCTGTCGCTTGGGTTACGATTGAAAAAAGTCCATCGCGTAATCCAATTCAAGCAGTCCGATTGGCTTCGTCCATACATAGAGTTCAACGCCAATCTTCGGAAACATGCCCGTAACGATTTCGAGTCCCGGTTCTTTAAGCTTCTAAATAACGCAGTGTACGGCAAATCGCTAGAAAATGTTAGGAAACACACCGACTTCAAATTAATTAATGAACCCAACAAGCTAGATAAATGGGTAAGTCAGCCACGCATGAAACGGTGGTACACTTACAACCCAGAAGTAGTAGGTATCGCCCTAAACAAAGCTCAAGTCACATTAAACCGTCCCATCTACGTAGGGTTCACCATCTTGGACTTGAGTAAGTTTATAATGTATAATTTCCACTACAATTACGCAAAGGCTAGGTACGGTGACAATATACGATTACTAATGACTGACACTGACAGCTTGATGTACGAGGTGAAAACAGAAAACGTTTACAATGACATGATTGAACGGTTGAGTCTCTTTGACACATCCAATTTCCCCCCGACTCACCCCTGTTACAACACCACCAACAAGAAAAAGGTCGGCACTTTTGCCGATGAAACGCATGGAGTGCCCATCAAAGAGTTTATCGGTCTCCGTGCTAAAATGTACAGTTTTACAACTAATGACAGTGAAAAACGTGTGGCAAAGGGAGTCAACCGGGTATGCATCAAGAAAGACTTGAGACATCAGTCGTACTTGGACTGCCTGTTTAAAAACAAATTGTCATACACGAAATGTTCATCGATCCGGAGTCGTTTACATAATATTTTCTCAATAGATGTTAACAAATTGTCACTTTCCCCATTCGACGATAAACAATACGTCCTTGACGATGGATTAGATACACTACCGTACGGTCACTACTCCTTGGTCAATAACGACGACGACGACGACGAAGACGACGAACCAATATCACCATCTCCAGCAAAACGTGCTCGAATAGAGCACAATGAACCAGGTCCCTCCTCCCGTCCCGACCCCCTTCCTCCAGACTAAACCACATCCTGTAAAAACGTGCTTGAGTAGAGCACAATGTACTAGATGGTCCCTTGTCTTGTCTCGACTCCCTCCTTTAGGCTATATATATATCCTTCCATAGTAGATCATACGATTGTAATTTCACCCGAATTAAAAGCAACAGCATCATGGACATCCGATCAGGTATCGCAAACGAACAGCACAGACAGGCGCGCAAGAACTTTCCTAGGAGAACGACCACGTTGAAAGGCAGACATGACCTGTACCAGGCTGATCTAGTGGAAATGGGTAAATATGCAAAATTAAATAATAATTTTAATTACATACTAACTATTATTAATTGTTTTACTAAAGTCGCCGACGCGATACCGATAAAAAGAAAGACAGGAGTGATGGTAGCTAACGCATTGAGACCGTTTCTAAAATCACACCCAATGCGTAATTTACAAACGGACGATGGAAAGGAATTTTTCAATGTACACGTACAGAATCTGCTAAAACAACACAATATCAATCATTACGCCACGTTTTCTGAAAAGAAGGCCGCCATAGTAGAACGGTTCAATAGGACGTTAAAGACGCAAATGTGGCGTGTTTTCACCAAACAGGGTTCGTATAATTGGTTGAAAATATTACCCGGGCTTATCACCAAATATAACAACACTTTTCACAGGTCTATTGGAATGAAACCGAATCAAGTTGATGGTAAAAATGAAAAACAAGTGTTGAATCGATTAAACCTTGTACCCAAACGTGTAGCCAATATAATAAAACGTGAATTTAAAGTCGGTGATAAAGTTCGCATTAGTAAGCACAAGATGGTTTTTACCAAAGGATACTTACCTAATTGGACCAATGAGGTCTTTACCGTGTACAAAATACAACCAACTTTACCAATAACGTACCTTCTCAGCGATAGTAGAGGAGAAATATTAAAAGGTGGCTTTTACGGTCACGAGTTGTTGAAAACAAAATACGACGACGTGTTCCTGGTGGAAAAGGTATTGCGTCGTAAAGGAGACATGCTGTTGGTCAGGTGGTTAGGTTTCGATAAATCACATGACTCGTGGGTGAAGAAAGGTGATATTTTATAAATGTACATGTTTCACTGCCGTTGTCACATTTGAGTTTGACATGTAGTCGGTGACGTTTGTACTTTCAATGCACTTCCTCGGCATAGTAGTGACAGACAAAACAAATTACCATTACACACTATTCAACAGCTCACCGTTTGATGATACGATCAAATTTCACTTGAAGGGATGTATCCATTCGTTGCAAGGATATAATGTCCCATCTGATTTTGAAAAAATTTACAGTTTATGGTACTACTTGAGCAGAGACAATTTAACCTATGAAATCTGTACGTTTCGTGAACAGTATAGCGTGTCAAAATGCATAAACCTTAAAACAATCGATCCATTGGACAAGAAAGTGAATGATATTATCAACAATTCAATTTCACTACTAGATGGTAAATTCATGTGTAACAAATCATGTGTACCACCACAAGAAAAAAATACCTTAAAATTTGATTACAGCGGTGTAGGTATAATAGCTTTATTGGTTGTCTATGCGTTGTTTGTCTTTGTCGGAATCGGAGCAAATTTTTACATGGCGTACAAAAACAGTAAAAGGGTATATATTGCACGCAATTAAGTATAATCGCTTTGTTGCAATCTACCAGTCATCTATTATGGAGCGTATTCCACAAAAGAATAAACTGGATGTAGTGAATTTCGACAAGTACACCGAATCCGCTTCATCTAAGCACGAAAAACGACACAGCAATCTCCTTCCCAACACAATCAGGTGTATAATTTGTGGGCCCTCAAATTGTGGAAAAACGAATTTGCTATTTAATCTGATTTTCTCCGAGAACGGACTGAAATTCAAAAATTTATACATATTTTCAAAGTCGCTGAAGCAACCGAAATATCAGTTTTTATCACATGTAATGAAGGGCGTACCAAATGTTGGTTATTTTACATTTAACGAAAACGAAAATGTTTACCATCCGAGTAAAGCCAGACCTGATTCTTTGATGGTATTTGATGACATTGCGTGCGAAAAACACGACAACATAAGAAACTATTTCACAATGGGACGTCACAATAAATTGGACACCTTTTATTTGGGTCAATCGTACAGTAGGATCCCCAAACATTTGATCAGAGACAACGCCAACCTGATTGTCGTTTTCAAACAAGACGATTTAAATTTACATCATATTCATTCGGATCACGTAAATACAGACATTCCGTTCAATAAATTCAAAGAAATATGCTCGTTGGCATGGACCAATAGCAATGGAAAAAATTTCCTCGTAGTAGACAAAGACAGCGATATAAATGAAGGCCGTTATCGGGTCGGGTTCGATGAGTTTGTTCGGGTATAAATACAAGTGATTCACCACCAAACTACTCGAGTGTGTTTGTAAAATGAATAAGCAACAGTTGTCGGTAGCGTTACAAGTGCAACGTTTACGAGACAATATTAAACGTAAGCATAGAGCTTTCACGACGGGAGTGATTGAGTCTGAGGAGCTTTTGGAGAAACGTTTAAAACCGATTGTCTCTCCTTTGAAAGAATTCATCAGGAAATCGGACGATGTGTTTAAGAAAGAAGAAGAAGAAGTGCTTGAGGACAAATATGTAGATGAGGAAAAGCGTTGGGATGACACAGAGTTTCCATTTAAACCGTTTGCACCAAAGGAAACCAGTACGCCGACCGCGCCTAGAAGAAAGTCAATAGCAAACGAATCAAAAGTCATTGATTCAATGAACGATAAAAATCCCACCAAATATTACCTGCAAATGTTGATAAATGATACCACTAACACGATGGATCACGTGTACGGGGTATACTTGGAAAACGACAAGTTGATGATTGGTGATAAAGAGGTGAAATTTGGTCGTATGAAATTGTCAATTGGTAGAGTTAGTTACAACATGACCGCGGGTCTTCACTCGTTGATCTTTGAAAAGGAACCCGTCTCGTATACAACAGACGATCTACACACATACCACAAGATATTGATACAAACAAACGCCTATCGGCAAGGATATGATCCAGGGCGACAGATACACTCGAATCGTGGTTACAAATACACACAAATTATCAAACCGCTTTTCAACAAAGCCACTCCTCCTCCCACCGTAGGAAGCGGCATGGTGTTGACAGACAGTCGTATTCAGTACGTGCATTGGGACGATGTGAACGAACTATGTGACCGGTTGCGCTTGTTGTTGGCGTCACAAGCGGCCGGCAATGTCGGTCATACAAACGAAATCCAATCGATAGTTGAGGAACTGCGTGAAGCCGGTATTATAAAAGGCGGTGCGTTGAAAACAAATCGACACTATTAAGTGAACAATGAGTATCGACAAGTTTGGTCACTCCAATAGATACGTCAGACGACGTTTTAGTGAGGGTGATCAATATCATCATCATGTTGCTGGCCGCCCGTCGGGGTTTACCTTAAAGTTGACCAAAGACGGTGACATCGACGTGCAGGGAAAACGATTGCGTAATTTGAATGTTCCTATATCAGATACAGACGCTGCACGTAAAGTCGATTGTATTACACTTGATCCAAACTCGTTGAGCGTTGATGTAAAGAAGGGAAAAATTATTAACCTCGCCGATCCTGAGGCGGATAGTGACGCAATCAATTTGCGGGCCATGAAAAAAACCTGTTTGACAACTGATCTGTCTGACAACGTTTACGATGCCAACTATATACGCGTGAAAAATGTTGGAGAACCCGTTGACCAAAACGACGCAGTACCCGTCCAGTACCTCTCAAAAAACTACGCCACCAAGGCGGACATGCGAACCACTCTAGAAGCGACGTCATCAGCAACAGCAGCCGTAGCAGCGAGTCTAGACGCAGTAGCGGCAGGAGCAGCGACAACAGATTCCGAAGGAAATCCAGCGTTTAACAATAAACGCCTGACGGCTGTGGGTTCACCCATCAACGACCAAGACGCAGTCACCTTGAAATATCACAAAGAACATACTAATTTGGATGTGGACGCGTCCGCAAAGCAGGTAGACATGCACAATTACGTGGTGAAAAATGTAGGCGTGCCCGATGAAGACAACGATGCCGTCACACTCGGCTATCTAAACTGGAATTATGCCAAGCAATCGGCTTTGGAAAAGGCGCTCGTATTCGGTGATAAAAGTGTGGACGTGAAAAAGTGCAGACTTATCAATGTGGCGAGTGGAAAAAGTGGAAACGACGCGACCAATTTAAATCAAGTGCGGGACGTTTGCAACGAAGTGTTTGAAACGTCTGTGCAAATGGCGATTCATCTGCAAAAACAACAGCGTGGCGAGCGAACCGCCTCCGGTGATGTGAACGAATTTAAAAAGCTGACTCAATCGTTGAGAGACCGGTTGCAAGAGTTCAGCGAGACGTATTATATTTCACCTGAAGTTTTGGTTGGTCCTCCAGGGCCAGCAGGCGTTCCAGGTCCACAGGGTGAACAGGGAGCGCCAGGACCACGTGGAGAATCGGGTGAAGGAATGAAATTTAATTCAAAACTGCAAGCGTTCGATGTGCAAGGAAAACGCATTATTAACGTTCCACATCCAATAGGACCGACAGACGCCGTAAACAGAGATTACGTTACGCAAGCCTTAACAAACTTTTTAGATGTTGTAGAGAGATCGCAACGGCGTAAAATCAGAAGTGTACATGGACCGGAGGCGCTTCCATTGACGCCTGAAGAAGTGGTGGACGATCCAAAAATAGATCAAATAGCCAAAGATTTTTTGGACACGCTGATAAAAATTATTCATCGGCATCAACATTACAAGATGGGACCAGAATTGCAACCAATAGTCGGTCCTCAAGGACCTCCAGGCAAAGCAGGACCGAAAGGAGATAGGGGTTTTGGCTTCAAATTAGATAAAAAAGGTGATGGATATGATATGGAAAATAGAAGACTTACAAACGTAGGCGCACCATCGTATGGAAACGATGCAGTAATATTATCTTATTTAAACGATAGACTAAACAGTGGCAGCAATATGAAAACTGAAGAGCCCACTAGTGGGGTTTCATATACTCTTAACATGGATGACATTTGAGATTAAAATAATATGATGATTACATATTAAAACATCATTTTTTCCTCAATATAGATGTAAAAAAAGATATAAAAGTGTGTGCAAAAACTATAAATATGTGTGAGAATGTTTGTAAAACGTCAGAAGGGAGCAGGACTGCTTGACGCAATCAGCGAGATCGGCGGTAAGATATTGAATCGTACCATCGACTTATTACCGGTAGAACTACATATTCCTGGTTACCAGTACTGTGGACCCGGTACTAAATTACAGGAGCGGTTGAGACGAGGCGATCGAGGGATAAATAAATTGGATTCAGCGTGTAAGGAACACGACATCGCTTACTCAAAGTACACCGACAGCGGGAAACGGGCAGAAGCGGATCGGGTGTTGGCTGAACGAGCGTGGGAACGGGTAAAAGCGGGTGACGCAAGTGCAGCAGAGAAAGCGGCCGCGTGGACAGTGACAAACCTGATGAAGCTGAAAACTAAATTTGGGGGTGCATTACGACGACGTAGGAGTGGGCGGAAACGGTCTCGCCGTGCAGGAGCAGCAGCAGGACAAGGATTGTATTTAAAAAATTACAAAGGACGCGGTGTGTACTTGAAAAATTACAAAGGGCGCGGTCTGCAGTTGAAGAAAAAAAAACCTCGACTCGTTGCCGTCACGTCCGCTAAACGGTCAAGAACTTTCACAATATGCCGACCACGTTCCGTATTTTCGGGGCGTATTCATGTTGAACAATCTGCCGACGCGGGTACGTAAAAATGAAAGCGGAATCGTGAATTTGGACAAGGAAAGTGGGCGTGGTACTCATTGGGTGTGTTATCACAAACTCACCAATCACGTCAACTATTACGACAGTTATGGTAATTTACGTCCACCACCGGAGTTGGTACGATATTGGAAAACGGGTTTAGACGGGTCGCGAATCACTGTACAATACAACTATAAAAGAGAGCAGAAAAAAGTCAACTGCGGTCATTTATGTTTAAAATTTTTACGAGCGCAATAAAAAATGTTTTCAATTTCCGGTCGCGGTTCGGTACTTCAATGCGATGTTTTCCCTCCCGTCGAGCTTGACAGCAATACCGACTGGGAGGTCGGACTGATCAATCTGTCCACTTACAACACAATCCCAAACGTAGAAACAGACGTAAACGACACCTTTTTCTTTGGCAACGCAGACGCCGGGCAACAACAAGTGCCTGACGCGGAGGATAAAGTTAAAGTTTCCAACGAACCCATCACCAAGGGCAGGGCGACCACAATGTACTCGGACGCCGAACAGAAAATTCTAGACAAAGATAAATCGAATGCCGGGGTGACGATCGTGATACCACAGGGCGCGTACGAGTTGGAAGATTTAGAAAAATACATCAAAGAGACTTGTTTACGAGCTAACATTCCACTTGAATTCCATCTAAAAGCAAACAATAATACTCTGCATACGGAAATTTACTCTTCACGCCCCATAGATTTCACACAGCCGAACAATTTGTCGTCAATGTTGGGTTTCACAGAGCGGGTGCTGGAGCCGAACAAATGGCACGTTTCAGAGAACGAAGTGAACATAATCAAGGTGAACATCATTAGGGTGTTGTGCAATATTGTGCAACGATCTTACGATAACGGAAAAGAAACACATATTCTTCACGAATTTCCATTGGCCGTTGACCCCGGTTATAAACTGTTGGAGACGCCTACCAACGTTATATATTTGCCGGTAAACGTTAAACGTCTTCAGTCCATTGTCATCCGCCTGGAAGACCAAGAAGGCAATCTGATAAACTTTGCAAACGAAGTAATCTCTTTGCGATTGCATTTAAGGCGTACAAGAGATGGGTCTGGTTATTTTACCGCGCAAAACATATAAGTACAATGAACACATGCGTTCCGTTGGCAGTCGTAAACCGACCGTGAACAAGTTAAAACCTCACAACATCCGTTTTCTGAAATCCATAGGTTTTCGTGTTTAAAGTATCATGGAAGTGTTGAACGTTCATGATAAACCCATTTTCACTGATGTATTTACAAGTTGGGAGTATCACACTCACACACCGTACGCGTCATCTACTTACAACAATAATGACGAGATAAGAATCCCTATTCAACAACAAGATGTATTCACATTGCCCAGTGAAAGCTTCCTCTACATTGAAGGCACGTTACTGGAAAAGGCAGACACGCCGAACGCCAACTATAAACTAGTGAATAACGCAGTCGCTTTTCTTTTCGATGAAATCAGGTACGAGATCAGCGGTATAGAAGTGGACAGAGTGAAGAATCCGGGAATTACGTCCACAATTAAAAATTACCTAACCTTAAATGCGAACGATAAGGCTCTTGCGAACGCCGGTTGGGACGAATCAACCGGTTCGATCGCTGTAGATAGCACGAGTGGGAAATTTTCATTTTGCTATCCGTTAAAATTTCTCTTGCCTGTCTTTGACGATTACACTAAAATCACTTTACCTGTCAAGCAAGAACTGATACTTTTACGTGCTCCGACCGACAAAGACGCCGTCCTCTTGCCAGATGGAAAAAAAGATTTCTTATTGACCTTGAAGAAAGTACATTGGAAAATTCCTTACATACGTGTGAACGACGTTACACGATTAAGTTTGTTGAAACTGGTTGAATCAGACAGACCTGTACAGATATCCTTTCGTAGATGGGAATTACACGAATACCCATCTTTTCCGCAGACAAAACAACATCTGTGGTCGGTGAAAACTTCTTCACACATGGAAACGGCCCGGTACGTGATTGTCACCTTTCATACAAAAAAGAAGGCGAACCCAAACGCCAATCCTTCACAGTTCAACAGTGATTCAGTCACCGTTCGTAATGTTAAACTTTTTTTGAACAGTGAATATTTTCCATACGATAATGTTCACGGTGATATGAATTTGTTTTACGAAGCGTATTCTCGGTTCAAATCGTCTTACTTGTGTGAAGCCGGTACAGGTCCTTTTTTGAATCTGTCTGATTTCAAGCAGAACGGTGTAGTATACGTCATTGATTGTTCTAAACAGAATGAAACTTTAAAAACAGGTGCCGTTGATTTAAGGTTGGAAATCGAAACGGAAAAAATAGTACCCGCTGAAACGGCGGCTTACTGCTTGATCGTTTACGACGCCGTAGTAGAATACAGGCCACTGACCGGCACGGTACGAAAACTTTTGTAATGAGTGTACGGCGACTCATGTATAAATTGAATCTACATACTAGAAAACACTTTAGTTTTATCTTGACAGCATGGGCTCACGGTATTCTCTGTCGCAGGAGTCCGAGGAGGCGGAACCGCTGTTGCCAGAACTGAAAACGTCATCAATAAACGGTATGTATTACATCTTTTTACCGCTAACATATACGTTAAACAATAAATTCGATAAACATGTAACCGTAGGGCTGGCTTGTACCGATCAAAACTTTAACACCGCGGTCGTATTTACTGCCCCTCGTAAACGTGTGGTCTTGTCGTATCACTTGTGGAAATTATTAGTGAATAATCGGGATCATGTCCAGCTCGCGTTAGACAAGGGTACAAAAATTACATGTCACTTAAAAGACATTACAGATGACACCTCACATTCCACGGTGGAGGTGAAACAAATTTTTGGGAAATGGTACGTTCAAATTGTCGATAATAAAAAAAATAAAATTTCATTGTCGACCTCGGAGTGGTTTCGGTTCGATAAACTCGTGACAAGCCTGTCTAAACATGTTCGTGAATTATGGTATGACGAATCAAAGATTGTAGAGGGGATAACAAAGGCCAAAACGTCACATGTTGCGTGGTGGACGGACAGGTTGCAGGATGAGTTTACTGCGTTTAAAACGATTGCAAAATCGGAAGAGGAGACAGTTGACTAGTGACTCTCATGATGTACGATTCGATAGTCGAAGATTTAACGCTTTTTGTCGGCGGTGTAGCCGTTCCGTTCTCGGCCAAATGTAAGTTAAAACACAGTTATTTGATGATTGCCGATTTTTCGTTCCATCATTTTTCCGAACCGGTCGATGTTAAAATTGATATTAAATTTAAAAATAAAGCCAGCACGTATATCTGTACATTTGAATGTAATGACGTGAAAAAAATATCTCTTGTCGGTTCAGAAAAAATATCTTTTGTCGGTTTCACGCGTGATTGGCATGACGGGAAAATACAAAAGTTTATGTTGGACGATCATGTGTGCACTAATCGATCGTCAACGGTAGCACAAGGCGAGAAATTGATTCTCTCACTGTCCGTGTACGATACAATTGACAGAAGAGTCGCCTTTGATACGGTAGACGGAACAAGTAGCAGTAGTACCACTAGGACTGATTCATGCAGTCGAACGCTGGTCGGTTTTGAAGGGCGGGAAAAATCAAAAGAGTCGTACGGTTTATGCACACGATACTTAAAAGATAATCTTCTTTTGTCTGTGTATATATTATTTTATATTGGCAATACTGGTTATTACGTGATGTTATAAATAAATTGTAAGAACAATCAGTTTCTCAATCAGTTTGGAATAATGTCTCGTACAAGTTGTATATGTGAATTTCAGGCTTTTTACGATAACAACAATGAGTTTGTGCTCAAAGAATTTGTAGTTTTAGACTTAAACACACGTTCTTTTGTTCATTTACACTTTAAGCCACCATTCAATCGAAGTGAATTAAATTGTATTTATCGTAAAACCGCTCACTGGTTGGAAACACGTTTCCACGGCTTACTTTGGGAAGAAGGCGATATTGCATACAGTTTGACAACGGTCAAAAATATTCTCAAACAATATAGCATTATCTACACAAAAGGACTTGAAAAACAAGTTTTTTTAAAGTCATTAGTTGACGTGGCTGTTGTAAATTTGGATGAGTGTAAACATTTAATACCAAGGTTGACAAACGATAATAAAGTACATTGTCCCGTGAACACGGGCACACATAAGAGCGATGGTAGAATGCGATGTTCACTTGCAAAGTGTATTCACCTCGCAAAATGGTTAACTTGCGATTACAGACGGGAACGGGACAGATTGTCAACTTTTGCAGAACACACAGCAAACGTTCGTGAAATAGCAAAGCGTGGTTTTTATTTCGACAAAAGTTCCGATACTGTTTGTTGTTTTTCATGTAAAATGCACTTTCAACATATCGATAGTGTACTGGTGGATCATGTTAAAGTTTCACCGTCATGTAACTTGCTGATTGGTTACATCAATAATGTACCACTGTTTCTGGAGCACATTGTTCCGAGGAGGGAATACTTATCATCTTTGGTATGAATGATGGGGCTCTGTTGGCATAATTGTCTCGTTTGAGAAAAAAAAAGGCATTTTTTTCTCTGGCGTCACTCCTCATGAATGTTGTGTGTGTGAATGAAAGGGGGTCTTCGCCGTTGATTAGTGTCGCGGGCACTCTACAGGTGTTACGGATGTCCTCCGGTCACCAACAAAAAAAAAACCAATGTAGCTCTGCTGGACTAAACTCCACCGTTTGACAAATTAGTGTCGCGGGCACTCTACAGGTGCTACGGATGTCCTCCGGTCACCAACAAATAAACCAATGTAGCTCTGCTGGCCTAAACTCCACCGTTTGACAAATATCACGGCATTCCTCTTGTATGATTGAATGTGTGTGTGTGAATGTGGTCTTAGATGTATGTATTCCCTCTCTCTGATTTGTAGTGAAAAAAATTAATTTATTTTTTATCATCAAGTGTCATGAATTTTGTTAAAAATAAAAACCATGCTCGTCTGTATTTCTTTTAAAGAGTGTGTGTGGACAATTTTAAAACTTGATCAACTCTATTGGTATTTATATGTGAATATTTATCTGAAATATATCAACAATGTTGTAAATGCTTAGAAACAGATTTTAATTTATGCAGAATAAAAGATATGTAGAAATTTAAAAAAATATAAAAAGATATGTATAAATAAAAAAAAAAAAATACGCGCGGTTTGTAGGCCTACGTCACGTTTTATGTGACCTCAGTTGCTTAATCAACAGCTGTGGGGGGGAGGGTCCGCTTGGTTAAAAAAACCCTACGCGCCTTAGTCATAAACCGCAAACGGTGGTGGGGAATATATGATGGTATATAAGCGGTGTGAACTCGGTGATCGGTTCACATTCACTATGAACGGAGATGATGAACCTTGTCAGTCCGGCTCGTACGCTGAACATTGTCAGAAATACCATGGAGAATATTGCGACGGACGTCGGCACTGGGTGATGTGCTCGAGTCCAGGACCGTGGGAACGATCCCAAGATGTTAGCAGTGAGTGCTGGCTTCCAGATAGGTGTGAAATGAACAAAAGACAGGAACATCAGGCCGAACATCACATAGACACTTGTGACGGAATTGTCCATACGTATAATATATGCACAGCAAAAGAAGGAGAAAAGTGTGATGAAAATGTCGTGAAAGTCTTTTGTGAAGTGAATTGTGAGGTAGCGAGACGTTTAAAAGAAAACGAGATTTGATTCGGTTAGTGATAGGCAGATGGTCGGTGAATAGGATACAACATACATTACACAAAACAACACAAAATACATCTTACAGACAAACAAAAAACACCTTAAACACCTAGGCTAAATACAAATTTATAAATTTAAATTTTTATGACGAAAAATGTATTTTTTGGTTTGAAAATTTGTTTCTAAATTTGTGATTCAGCCTATAGTCGTCCAAAGGCGCAAAATATGTTGCTTTATTCGATTCACATACTATTGTGATTTGAATAAAGGAATGTGTTTTAAACTTGTGATGGGGGTGTTGTACAACAGAAGGAAAACATATCTTTGATATGACCGCTTCTGTCCTTTTCAAGTCTAGACATGTAGATGCAAACAAAAGTACCAGGCGCAAGTTTATAATTTTGCCTGGGTAATTTTAATGCTTTCCAAAAGCAACAATAATTATATATTAGATAGAACAATGGTAGATTTATTCTTAAGCAAATTATAAGTTGTTACTTGAAATAACCATTGATATGACCGCTTTTGACCTTTTCAAGTCTAGACATGTTGATTCAAGTTGCAAACAAAAGTACCAGGCTGCGGTAATATTTAATAAAATTATATAGTACATCGCTGAAGTAGTAAAACTGTATAATTTTGCCTGTGACATATAATTTTAATGCTTCTCATGAGAAACTTAATAATTATACTTGAGATGCAACAATAATAGATTTATGATTGCAGTAAATTATAGGTTGTTAGTTGAAAAAGTCATAAACTTCCTTTGTTAAAATTTTCATTGCTTTTTATAAAATCTAATTATTTTTTAACAATAGAATTGTTGTTTAATTTTTATTACATGTTACAGGTTGTAGATGATGATGGTATTTCTTCAGTTCGTTTAACGTCCTACTGCCCCTTCCACAATTTTAACATTACTTCTCCCTCCTACTATGTTCCCCTTCCACATTTATCCACTCCCACCATTGTATCATCCCCATCAGTACTTGACTAACTATATAAGCTATAACATGTGCAGCATCAGCTTGTTCTTCTCACGTCACTACATCGACTACACACCATGGACTTTGCTATTAAATTCAATTCATTAATTACACCTAAATATAAACGAACAAACGAGTTAAAAACTGGCTACGAGTACCATATTGTATCAATGAATCGCTCGTCTACAAAGTACGGAGAGTCGATAAGAGTTAACATACTAGATGATGGAAAAGAATGTTTTATATATTTGCCAGACAAGTATAACGCTGGTTTCACTGATCAAGAACTCTGCGCATTTGACTGCTCATCTCACACGTTGATTAAGACTGGGAAAGGAGATTTTCAGATTAAAAAGAAGGTAAGTGTAAGGTTTTTTTTTTAATTAAACGGTAGTACTTTTACAGTTTTATTTAATTTGTTATCTCTATTGTTGACGCACTTACTAGTAAAGAATAATAAAACAGTGTGTTAGATAAATATTATGGGACAATTAACCATTATACAGTCTTTTGTGGAAATAGTATATATTTTTTCAATGTAGTTTACGAGAATCGATTAACTAAGTCATGATAATATTACAACTGTTATTTCATGTGTCTACACTCATATGTTAGGACTAACTCAGAAACGTTATTTTTACACTACCAACACTAAAATACAGAAACTTTTTTACATACTATTTTTGCTACTACTATGTTACTGAATTAACAATTACATTCTACTAGAATTTAAGGCGAACACTCATTTGCATTCTACTTATTTGTTGTGTTTTACAGTATTTGTTTTACATGAAAATCAGAAAAATATAGTTGTTTTTTTTTTTAAGAATTGTTGATGAAAAAAGAATCATTAAACTAATTTACATAAATTAAGATTGATATTATTGTGTAAATTAATTTGCAATTTAAACAGAATGATTATATTCTTGTTCAAATCATAATAAAATTTGAGCTATGGATTTGAATATTAGACTTTGTTACTGGTGTTCTTTGATGGTTGGGGTTGAACCATACTCTCTCAGGAATGATTGGCCTGAGTCTGTACAAAACTACACCTCATCTCATTGAGTCATATGGATGAATCCTTAAATTGAACAGATTGTAGCATATTGTTTAGGTCATCAACGCAGGTTTGAACCTCCAAAGGTTTAGGCTTTTGCCTTCTTCATTGAGTTGAAGGAGTATGGAATAAAAATTACAGGACATTTGAAGATTACTTCTCTATGTAAAAGAAGTTTATGAAGAGCGTTTTAACTAGACAACGATTATCGAGACATATATGGTTTAAAAAAGTATTCCTTCTTGATTTACCCAAAAGTTTTAAACTTGAAGTTGATAATATTATGAGCTATATTTTACGAAATGTAAAGAAACAGAACTTGTATTTTTAACCCTGAAACTTACAAATTATTATATTTTATTAATAAGTCTTTTATTTTTGTGTTTGTTACAGGTAAATGTTTGACAGTGGTGATCATGGAGTCAGGATGGAGGCATGCTGAAGGATGTCAAGATTGCTAAATAATATATAAACAGATATTAACTGATTTATTTTTCTGAAAAACATTATTGTTCAATAATTTATGTATAAACAGTACTTTGATCAATAAATAATATGTATTTTATATACGTTTTCATTTTATTTATTTACCTGTATTTGTCAAACATAATGTTAAGTCAAAACCATCATACATGAAACAGTTAAATACGTACCTGAAAAGTCACAGATTTGAAATATTTTAGGGATGTTATACAAAACAGCGACAAGGGTTTGTCTCTGGATGATTTCCTCAATCAATGACGAAAACATGACACGTAGGCCTACATCATAAATACTTCTTCTTGTATACAGTTGCAATTATTACTAAATAAAGAGGAAATAAGATCATCTGAACCAAGTTGAAGAAGCGGAGGTTAATGATTAATACGGACAAATCCGTCCAGGTTACGTTTTCACCTTGTACTTATTTTCCTCTTCGTCAAAATAACGTAAAAATTTCTCAAAAAGACAAAGTAAAATATTTAAGTCTATGGCTGGATAAACACCTGACATGGAACAATCACGTAAAATACGATTGGAATATAAAAATAGTCTTAAAATATTATATTCTTTATTATCACAAAACTCAAAATTATATTTTAATATGAATCTAACAAGTTTATGCCATATTTGTAGAAACCTATTTGGATGTACGGAATACAACCCTTCGATGCTGCTGCAAGAAGTAATATTTTTCTAAAATTCAGGCTTTCCAATTTAAATTCTTGAAAACTAATGACGTTTTCTCAAAAACGGCTGCTACAATTTATTTTAAAATTACCTCATGTAAAACACGTTTTGTCCGCCACATGATAGGGGCATGTCTGTTGAAGTTCGAGGGAGCTGTGCTCTCTTAGTAAATATCTGTTTTTTTAAAGATTGCGGTCTTAACATACATTTATTATGTACTAAAATATTTTCTACATAAAAAATGTTCCACATGAATTCAATTTTGGTATTATGTTAACATGGAAAAGGTGACATGTGGTGGTAGTCCGAGTGTACAAAGATACAGTATACATAAAACTAAAGACATAAATATTAATTATCCACAAAAAAAAACTTAAGAAAATTTACAGGCTCTCCTATTTTTGTGAACAGTTAAAATTAATCCTATGAAAGTTTTATTTCGATAAAAATTATTTTTATGGTTATTACAGAATAAAGCTTATATTTTATATTATTATATTTTAAATAAAACCCGATTGAAATTTTTAAGATTACTGGTTTAATTCTTTACTGCGTTTATTTTCGTCTTTGATTTTTTGTACGGTATTTTATACTAAGAGGTAGAAAGACCGTATTCGATATTAAATAATATAATTTAAACAAATGGTGGGTAATGGGGAATATTTAATGCAGGAAACAGATATCCAGCACTATTTCCTCCTGTAGGAACTATAGATATTATTCACCAATCATATTAAAAAACTGGTGTGAAATGATCACACGACTTTATCTTGCCAATGTAAATATACCTAAACCCGCACTACTTCCAATTAACTGATTTTGGTAAATGTTCGTATCGGTTTCCTCAGTGGTAGCTACTTAATTTAAGTTATAAGTTTCAGTTTCGTATGATATTGCGTTTTTGATGTAGTGTTTTTTTTTCACAAAATATAGGCACACATAGACACACACAGAACAATCGCAAAAAAAAACATGTTTTTTTTGTGTTTAGGGAGTCTGAAAATGTGTATTTCCATTGAAAACTCGATTTTAAAAAATCGACATGAAACAATACATTCCTTTCTTATAAAAATTTTTGTATAGGGCAAGATAAAGTAAAACTCGGCTCCTTTTCCGATTTAGACAGAAATTTAAAAAGAAATGAATTTTCAAGTTGTATAATTGTAATCATTTTTCGAAAATTTATTGGTATTTTAACCAAAACCAAATCACTTCTTGAAAATCAATCAAATTATATCTGCATAAATCAATTTTGAAACCCATTTGGACATATAAATTACAAATTTTGTGGTATTTCTATAAATTAGAATGTCAAAATTGTAGAACGATTTCAGTAAAAATCTATCAAAAACATGTTCACCATACCATGGTACATTAGCAAAAATTTCATTTTTGGAGATCTAATACTGTATTAAAGAAACTTTAGGTTTCAGAAAAGATTTAATTTTTTAATATTCCTTAAGTATAGACTTTGTAATGAAAATTTAGCGTAACGTTCTTGTATTTTACTTATTTATCTTTTTTAGTTTATTTATTTAAAGTCACATCAAAAGCTGGAACATTAGCGACTACGGTAGAATATTTTAACGGTGAGTTTTAACTTCGTGAAAATTTCCAGACCCTGGCTATCATTTTATTTTTATTTTTATAATTTTATTTTATTTTAAACATAATAAAGATGAAAGATTGATGTATTAGTTTGTCTTTAATTTTTATTACGGTACAGAAAAATGAGCTGCACAATTTCAGTTTTAAATGACATTTAATTTAACGGGTTGTGGTGAATTTTACTTTCAGGAAAAGAAGTACCCTGCATTATATTCCGTTTAGAACTATTGGTATTGTCCGTTATTCAGACCAAGAGGCCTCTGCTCCATTTCCGTTTTAGACGTCTTGTAGTTTGGAAGTTCTTTTTAGCTATGTTACGGGAAAGTTGGTTAGTATTTATACTAGTCGTTCGCGAAATTTACTAGAAGAACGCAGTTAGTTCCTTTTCTGTCAGAATTTTGAAATCATTGTAAACGGGTTTTTTGTTACATACCGCGTTAGGCGGAAGTGGGCAGTAATTTTAATTTTCTTTAAATTTTATTTTATTAATTAAATTCGTATCACCAGGTTTGGTTATTAGTGACTACTATGGACGACGGGTTTTAATTTGCAATAAGTTTCCACACTCTAGCCGGGCAACGAAGCGGGCAACAATCAGTTAGTAGACTAGCACGCTAACAACAACTTTTGTGTGGACAGCCAATTATTTTAATTTACTTTTTTTATTTTTAGTTAATTTTTTAAGTCATATCTTGGTCTTTAGTGGTTATTGTAAATTATAGAACGGTGGATTTTTACTCTTAGCACTAATTTCTAGTGCCATATATGTTGGTTACAGAGAATTATTACTAAGCAAATTTTAAATTATACGGACAACACATATTAATTACATGGAGGAGATTACATTTAATGGTTTTTAATGAGTATGCCTGCTTTTACGATGTGAATCTCTGTCTTCCAACATACATGATTTTGACATGCAATGCGTTTGAAAACATAAATTAAAGAGATTGTAGGTCATAATTGGTATGTACTATGTAATCAACCAAATTGTAAAGTTACATTTGAACAAAGCAGAATTTTGTTTTTTTAATAAACAATTTTAAGATGTTAAATATAAATTTTATAATATGTATCATGAGAAAATTTAAAAGTAACATTTTATTGACTATAAAACTGAAAAGTATTATAGAAATCATTTGTATGAAACATACTTAGCAAAGGATAATTAAAATTTATTGTTGAACGTAAAATGAAATTATTGTACATAATTTTTTATTATGAACATGAAGCAATGTTAAATTGTATATCTTCAGAGTAAATTTTGTATAATATAATTTTTAAAGGACAAATGCATTTTTGCTTTGTGCATTTTTACATCATACAAAGTAATATTTCTTTTTATTAGATTTTTATATGATCTGGTGTCTTTAAGAGCTACATAACGCTTTGTTCTGTAAAAAAATACATAATTATATCTGTTGAAATTCATTCTTCATTATAACAACTTCTGGTAACTGCATACAGGTATCAACTTACCTAATTTACTTTAAGATTGTTTTTTTAAACTGAACAAAAAAAATGTAAAGATCACTTTAATTTTTCCTTTGTTGAAAGTAACAGTGGTTTACCTTACAATTTTCAAGTCATAAACATACACAACACATATTAATTACATGGAGGAGATTACATTTAAAGGTTTTTAATGAGTATGCCTGCTTTTACGATGTGAATCTCTGTCTTCCAAGAGTCGTAAAACATAAATTTTCAACCTTTATTGCTAAATAATTATATATACAGGTGAAAATACATTATACAGCTACTGAAATAAACAAAAAACTAACCTCAATAAACATAACCTTATTTTAATCATGAGTGAAACACTCAAAATGAAAATCAACCTCAGTCTGGCTTAAAAATACGGAAAATCACTATTTAACGCTAAACTAGGCTCTGTAGAGAAAAATACGTTAAATAAAAGTTGTAGATCTTTAAATTTCCTATAAATTTGGTTATATACACTTTTGTCGTAAAATGCATACTAAGGCCAAAATCTTAAAAAAATAGATTTTTCACACGTTTTCGTGAGAAAAAATCAGAAAATCGCTAATTACTGCTAAACTAAGCGTCATACAAAAAACTGTTTGAAACAGAAGTTGTAGGTTTTTAAATTCTCTACAACTTTTATTATATAAGTTTTTGCGCTAAAATTTATATTAAAGCCGTAATCTTAAAAAACAACGTTTTTACGTGAAAACAGCCTCACCGAGAATTTCAGCAAACATGGCGCCTACCCTATCTTGTAGAGAATAAAAAATTGAGTAAAATAGGCGATTTTAAAAAAAATCGTAGGACCAGTTTTTGAGAAAATCGCAAAAAACTGAAAAATTATACGAATAAACTACTACTTCCGGTTGACCGATTTTGATGAAAATGTTCGTGTCGCGTCCGGTAGTGGTATGTAACTTAAGTTTCAAGTTTCAAGTTCGTACGATGTTCCGTTCTTGAGATATTCTGTTCACACACACACACACACACACACACACACACACACACACACACACACAGACCAATCGCTAAAAACATGTTTTTTGGGTTCAGGGGGTCTGAAAACGTATAGATCCGGTGAAAACTCGATTTCGAAAAATCGACATGAAAACAATAGGCCTACTTTCCTTCCTATATATTCATATAGGCAAGAGAAAGTAAAAAAATAAATGTATAATTTTATATTACTTTTTCATAAAATTTAACTGTTTTTCATTACTTCGATATTTAAGCTTGTGGTCTTTAACGTACTTTACAGTAGAACAGGTTTGAGCTGTAATTTTTGAACTCAAATTTAATGGTTTCTAATTTTAAAAATATATTTTTGATTAACAGACAACCTCTAAATCTCATACGTCGGATTCCGTCTAAATACATATTAAAAATATCTAAATTAGGGCTCCCGGAATTTCCCAGCTTTCCCGCGGCCAGAATTTTATTTAAGGTCTTGCACACGATTTTCAACATTCTATAAGTTGTTACATATTATATTGTTTAGGTTATCAGCCAAAAGGCTGGTTTGAACCTCTAGAGGCTTTACTAAGTAAAACGAGGAGTTAGGTGATTTACCAATGCTTTCCTCGCTAAGTGAAAAGTATGCTTATCAGCATGCCGGGTCCTCCGAAAATCCATCCAAATGTCACTTTCATTTCATTCACCACTGAATTTGGCTGTGTAATAAAATTCATTACTTTCAGAAGAGATAACACTGACTAGTGTATTTTACACTTTTACTTGTTCTGTTCTTAAATGCTTCAGTCATAATTGGCTGACCATGTGATAAGAAACAACTATTTTTTTTTAGCTCTGTAACTAGCAGATCGAGTGAAAATAATTTAACACTCCAACTGCCTGTTATAGGAAAAAGTTACATGAATTTTTATCACATATATAATTACATTATTTAATTTAAAATTACTTAGCTTATAGTTTGTTTAAGTCTCGGGAACGCTTTATTTCAAACAATAAAATAATTTTATCACTTATAATCTACTTGATTCTTAACTTCAGTTTACGTGAGTTTTAATGGGGATATTTTTAGTGGTGTATGTTCTCAAATGGATATCGGTTGGCCACTCATTCGCTTGCACAACCGCGGAGTTACTAAACAATATTCCGCAGTGCCAAATTTCATCGTACCGCCTGATGGACCGGAGAAACAGTAAATTTTATCCAACTTAGCCTTATCGTCGCCAATTACGTTCATGTGCTCGGTAACGCATAATAGACACAGTCCTGCAACACGTGTTTAATTGTCAATGCAGCTGTTACACACTGGAGCACCATCAGGTGTCACGGGCTTCCCGTGAGTCAACCTGGTGTCGTTAATTCTTAATCGCACGTTTATCTCTTCGTTTCTCCGGTTGTAATGTCGGCCACGCATTGACAATATGCTTAGAATATATGACACATACACAACTTCGAAGGACTGAAGAAACGCAAAAGTCCTATCCAACATGGACTTGTGGTCACCAAATATTTTGTACATATGCTCGGTATTACGAAATGTTTGATTTCCCTAAGCTGGTTGTCATGAGGTCAATTCTTTCCACCAGGAAGCAGAGATTACCTGCTTAACCCTTTATAGGGCAGTACTACGGGAGAAAATACGAGGTGTGGCTATTAAATAACGAGACTGACGTTGTAAAATATTTAATTGCATGTTATACATAATCACTTATTGTTAATTTCAATAAACACTCCTTCTTTATCCCTACAAAGTTCCATGCGAATTTTTCGTTGTTGGAAAAGTGCTGGCAGTCATCTTTTGACAGCTCCTTCAGGACACGTGCCGCTTTCTCTTTTACAGCTTCCACAGACTCAAATTTTGTCCCTTTTAATGCAGATTTCACTTAGGGAACAGGTAGAAGATAATAACATATGATGAAACGTGGTTTTCTTACTTATGATCCGGAAACGAAGCGCCAATCCATGCACTGGAAGAGCCAAACTTTACCGAGAGCCAAAAAAGCTCGAATGAGCAAGTCAAAATTTAAAGCAATGATGATTTTCTTTTATATCCACGGGATTGTGTACCTTCACTGGGTTCCTGAAGGTCAAACAATTAATTAATATTACTACCTTGAGGTACTTTCTAAACTACGCAAAAGAGTAAGGAAAAAACGCCCCAAAATGTGGAAGGACAAAATAATCATGGGTTCTCCACCAAGACAACGCGCCAGCTCATTCCGCATTATCTGTCAAGAGGTTCCTAGCCAAGCACAGCATTTCAGTGTTAGAACATCCACCTTATTCACCAGATCTTGCACCATGTGACTTCCACCTGTTCCCTAAGATGAAATCTACATTAAAGGGTCAATATTTGAGTCTGTGGAAGCTGTAAAAGAGAAAGCAGCATGTGTTCTGAAAGAGCTGACAGAAGATGACTTCCAGCACTGTTTCCAACAATAAAAAATTCGCATGGAGCGTTGTAGATAGAAAAGGAATGTATATTGAACGTGACAATAAGTGATTATGTATAAAATTAAAATTAAATTTTTTACAACGTCAGTCTCGTTATTTAACAGCCACACCTTGTATGCTGTACAATGTTATTTTGCTTTAGGCCTACAGAGACTTGAATAATGTATTTCTACTGGCAGAAGAGTAAGATATTTTTTTTGATGTTAAGTCCTGGTAAGTATTCTTACCAAGTAATGTTTATTGAAATGGGAATCACATAATGTTTAGTGGTAAGAATGTTTACTAAAACAACTTGTAGTACTATAGGCCTGTTGTTGTTTAGGTCAACAGCCGAAAGGCTGGTTTGAACCTGTAGAGGTTTTACTAAGTAAAACGAGGAGTGAGGTGGTTTACCATTGCCTTCCTCACTGAGTGGAAAAGTACGCTTAACAGCATGCCGGGCCCTCTGAAAAGCACATATTTTCCACTCTGCAAATGACACCTTCACTTCATTCACCACAGGGTCTGGCTGTATAGTGAAATTCATTACTTTCAGAGAAGATAACTCTGACTAGTGTCTTTTACACCTCTACCTCTTCTGTTCTTAAATGATTCAGTCCTTTAATTGGCTGACCATGTGATAAGAAACAGAACTATTTATTTTAGCTCTGCAACAAACAGATTGAGTGTAAATAATTTGACACTCCACCTGCCTGTTATGGGCAGACTATAGGCCTATAACAAAAAAATGTGTAGAATAACTTATCTTAACTTTACACTAGCATGAATGCTTGCTTTCCCGTAAAAAACTAGAATTTTCTAAGTACTGTACAAAAGTAACAACAAAACAACACGGCAGCATACGCTGGTATGAATCCTTACCACATTCGTGCAACTCACGAAGAAAATGGTCGTTGCGCACTAATTTCAATATGTGGATAGCCTACTTACCAGAGAACATCTATAACAACATAAAATGCCAATAAGCTTTAACTTCCTAGCTTGTTCTTAAATAAACTCGACCTTATTGCCAGCGGTAAGTATACTTACCAAAGACCTATAAAGGGTTAATCAGATTACTAACTAAGCCTGAAACTGATGATGTAACGACATAAGCGATACTGCTCTCAATGAGAAGTCAATACAGTACTATATTTGGCTATATCAATTAGGGACGAAGTCACAGAACTGAGTACCGAAAATCCTATAATATCGTAAAGAGCGTCATTCCATTTTAATTTTCTGTTATTATAATAAAGATTTGTATCTAAAATAAAGTTTATTTAAGCTGTAACTTTGAAATAACCAATTTAAACGTTGCTTTTGGAAATCATAAACTACTTCTAATTTAAGAGTCGGCGTCAGACGAGAAACGTAAAGGTTTAATTGGTCTCCTCCGTGATGTAGTGGTTATCACGCTAACCTACAAAGCGGGAAATCCCGGTTTCAATTTTCAGTTAGAGCCTGGAAATAATTACAAGTTAATACCCACCTAATTTTTTTAAAAATTATGAAATTTTGCTGACGATAAGGCATTGCTTGCTAAAAGTGGAGATCCTATAATTGCTTCAAACAAACTTCAGGAATGTTTAGACCAAATCTAACCATGGCTTCAAAAATGGAGAGTGAAGAGGAATGAATTAAATCTAAAATACAAAAGAATGAAAGGGTGGAAGGTTGATTGGCGGAAAATCTTTACTTCCTCTTGAGTATAAGTTGCTGCTTTACAACCAAACTTAAACCAGTTGGTTGTACGGCGTTCAACTTTGGGGAACTACCAGCAGAAGTAACATAGAGCTAGTACAAAGGTTTCAAAATAAGGTTCTTCGGGCTATAACAAGGGCACCATGGTTTGCAAGGAATGCAGAAATACAACATTATTGCAACCTTCCTGATGCAATGGACGAGGTTAGGCGTTTTAATAGAAGATATCAGGCAAGACTTGAAAGTCACGAAAACGAATTAGTCATAAATCTTCTAAACAATGCAGAAGAAGTTAGGCGCCTGAAACGTTACCATGTTTTGGACTTGTCTGAAAGAGTTTGAATGTGCATAGGCTAAAATTATAGTGAAAAATATTCCATATTGTAAAATGTAAATATCTTTGTACATAGTAATTTTCTCTTTTAACATATGAATAATTGATATAATGAGAGGTACTCAGGGTAAAGAGGCCTCAACTTGTGACTTGTAAATTGAAAAGATTTTGTTTATAGTTTATTTTTAAAAAAGTGATTGCAAATAATGTTATTTAAAAAAAAAGAAATTAGCTACGTAATTTTTAAAAAAACTGATTTTCACGAATTAACTACGAGGGTAGGCTGATAAGTAATGCACACATGCTTGTAGAAGACAACTAAATAAACTTCAGTAGCGCGCCTGGTGGCATGTGGAAGTACTATTTCTCCTCTACAAGCCTGCGCAGTTTGAAGGCGTTGCTTTCATTCAGTTTGTTTTGAGTAGTGGAAGTATGGCGTCGTGTTCTGGTGCTATGTCAACGAGAATTAAACAACGCGCTGTTATCGAATTTTTAACTGCTGAGAAAGTGAATCCTAGTGAGATTTATCGTCGTTTAAAGGCTGTTTATTGTGACGATACTGTTGATAGGTCTACTGTGAATCGTTGGGTAATAAAATTTCGTGATTGCCAACCTGGAAAAGCCTTAATTGTTGACAAAACACGCAGTGGACGACCAATCACTGCCTCAGACGATAATCGTCGCAAACTCATCGATGATTTGATTCAAAATGACCGGCGAATCACTCAACAGCGTATCGCAAACCAAATTGGAATATCTAAGGAACGTGTTGGCTTCATTATTGAACAATTGGGATACCGTAAAATCTGTGCACGATGGGTACCACGCCGTCTGACAGACGAGAATAAACAGCGTCGATTGGAATGCTGTGAACAACTTTTGAAGCGCTACCGTGACGAAGGAGACGACTTTCTTTTGAATATTGTGACGGGGGACGAGTCATGGGTTCATCATTACGATCCCGAAGAAAAAAGGCAGAGCGCTGAATATCGTCATCCACATTCTCCTGTTGTGAAAAAGTTCAAAACACAACCGTCCGCAAAAAAAATTCTTTTGACTGTGTTTTGGGATGCTCGCCGAGTTTATGTGACTGATTATCTGGAACGAGGGGCAACGGTAAATTCTGCTCAGTATATACAGACTCTGAAACACCTCCGACGTCGAGTTTGTCGTGTTAGAGGCAACCTGGCGCCAATAATTTTGCAACACGACAATGCTCGTCCACACACTTCGCGTGCAACTGGAGAGGCTCTGAGAAACCTGAAGTTTCAACCAATTTTACACCCTCCGTATTCTCCCGACCTTGCGCCTTGCGATTTTTATTTTTTTCCTCTACTGAAGAGAGACCTTAAGGGTAATCATTACAGCTCGGACAATGAGGTGAAGGCAGCTATTGCGTCCTGGGTTCGAGGAAAGTCGGAAGAATTTTTCAGTGACGGAATGAAAAAACTTGTTAAACGTTGGGAGAAATGTGTAATGCTTAACGGTGACTATATTGAAAAATAAATAGATAATTTGGTAGGTTAAGATTTGTACTTTAATTTGTTATTTACCCCATCTTGCTATTTCTTTTTGTTCGTCTTCTACAAGCATGTGTGCATTACTTATCAGCCTACCCTCGTATTTCCATTCTTTAGAAGTAAAATTTTCAAAATCTTTTAAATCTTTTAGCGAGCATTTATGTTCCAAATATATTCTAAGTATTAAATTAAAAATTTCTGGGCTATGTGGTTTAGGAAATTTTATATTAAGTAAGCGATTCAGTTAAGTGAATTTCGCTTTCTTAAAAATTATTTCTTTATGAACTGCATAATTATTCTAGTAACACACTTTATAAAGACAAGATATGTTTTTGTGAAACAAACTTTATAAATATATTTCTGAATAAGAAATGAACTTTTCTAATTTCCTTAACTATTTTTATATTAAATACCATGAATATTACGGTAAAGAACATCAAAACAATTTAACTGAAAATGACCAGACTTAACTTTCAACTTAAAAGTTTATTTTATTGTGTTAAACAATTTAGCTAGTTGGGAAACTTTTTAGATTCATTCATGTACATGAATTTAATGGCTCAGAAATTGTTTCACCCTTTTAAACTGACGACTGAAAAGTGAATTACAAAACTTGTTTTCAAAGTCAAATTTCATAAGTCTCTGAGAATATGAGTTTGTGAATCTCCCTTCTCCTTTCTTGTATTTAATGTTTAGCTTGAGTAATGGTTTTCATTTCCTCGTGTTGGGCTTTTCCATCTTTCAACTGTCTACTTTTCTTTCTTCTGGACGCACTTATTAAAGAAAATATAGTAAATTTACGTAGCAACTTTAAGTTGGATAATATATTTTTCTTTCACCTAAATGAAGATATCGTTTTAACTTTTCACTTTTTATTGTTGACACCTTATCTACTCTAACAACTTTGCATTAAAAATATTTCAAATTAAGGAAAATTTTGCTTTTGCCAAAATATTAGGCTATAAATAGTACCAAATTTTATACTTTCTTTCAAAATTAAAATTTTTTATTATTTTTCAAGTTAAAAAACATTCTCTCTAAATTAAAGAAAATAATAAACTATCATGCTGTTGTTGTTCAGGAGATCAGCTGAAAGGCTAGTTTGAACTTGTAGAGGCTTTACTAAGTAAAACGAGGAGTCAGGTGGTTTACAATAGCCTTCCTAACTAAATTGAAAAGTATGCTTATCTGCATCCCAGGGCCTCTGAAAATCATCTACTATCCACCCTGAAGATGAAACCTTCACTTCACTCACCACAAAGTCTGGGTGTTTATAAAAAATTCATTACTCTCAGAACAGATAACGCTGAATAGTGTCTACTACACTCTACCTCTTCTGTTCTTAAATTCTTCAGTCATATAATTGGGTGACCGTGTAATAAGAAACAGAACTATTTTTTGTAGTCCTGGAATTAGCAGATCGAATTCACAAAAAACGGTTCCAACGATTTTTAAAAAATTACCACATATATTGTTATTTTTTGTTCTACAAGATAGTATAAGCGCCATGTCCGCTGAAATTCTTGACGAGGCTGTGCTCTCGTAGAAAAAAATGGTTTTTAAGATTGCGGCCTTAATATGCATTTTACGTCAAAAATGTATTTAATCAAAGTTATAGGAAATAAAAAAAATCTACAACTTTTATTTCAAGCTATCTTATCTACCGAGCTTAACTTAGCGTCAATTTAGTGATTTTTCGAATTTTTTAAGTTGAACAGAGTTTATTTTCTTTTTGCGTCATTCACTCACGATTAAAATTAGGTTGCAGAGTGTTTTTCGTTTTACATTGTTTATTAATGATTAAATATAAGTTATGTTTTATTATCTGCATTTGAAGAGAAAATCGTGTTTCACACTAAATTTTTTTAAGTAAATTGGAGTCGCATATCCACTGGGTTGGTTAATGTGGCTAGGAACTACTGCTATAACAGACAATTTTTAACTGTTTTTGTTAAACTTCTTAAATTTGTTGGAAAATTTTAACTCATCGGAAATTTTTTGATCCAGCCAGGAACAGAAGCAATAATATTAAGTTTCAATATTTTCAACACTTTTTCACTATTTCTAATACAGTACTTTTTAACATACAGGTATTCAGATGTGGGATATCTGTAAGAAAAAAAACTATTAAATATCAAAATAATATTTATTAAAAACGTTTTAATTAATACAATAAAATAATAGTTTTTATAATAGGTTAGATTTTATACATACAAAATAATTCGTTTGAATCACAAAAAAATTATCAAACTTATTTTAATAGTACTATATTAAAAACTAAATTAAGAAACAATTTAGTTACAATTTGTATTAATACAAATAATAAATTTTTAGATAAAAGTCATGGTAGCTGTTAAACTCCAGGAAAACAGAACAATATGCGATATATAAAGTAGTAAAACAGAATATAATTTTCCCAAAATTTATCAAAGCATTTCAGGTCTTTGTTCATTTTAACTTTTATTAATAACTAACTGAAACTTAATTTCAATCGTTTATAAAATAAAGTTTTGATCAAAATCAAAGGCTGAAAAAATCTTTTGTACTTACAAAGTAACCACAACATGAAAATTATTTAAATTAAAATAATATTCGATTTAGTTAAAAATACTTAAATTTTTCTTTCGTTAGAAAATAAGGAATGTCATAAATAATATTAAAAATACTTGACATATAATAAAAAATTGTCATAAGTATTAAGCTAGAGTAAAAATATAAAATAATAGATTAAAAATACCCTGTTTAAATAATAACGAATATTACCATTTTCAAAGATTTGTGGTTTAGGTCAAAATTTAAAATGTTGGTTTAAATCTTTAAATAAAAGATCAGGTACCTACATTATTTTCTTTGCCCTTCAAATAACATCTTTATTTCATAAACCATATAACGTGGTGATAAATTAATCAAATTCATTAATTTCCGAGTTCAGAGAATAGTAATCACTTAATAAGTGTTTATAATTATCACTTAAACACTATATCATCAGTTACTCAACTACGCATTTCAAAAATTAGAATGTTTGGAAAAGCTCACAAGAGCTATTTTACAGTGCAACAACAAAGTGAGAATCGTTATGATGGTCGCCTACATTTGAAACTGATAGACACCTGGAGAAGAAGATGTATTTGAAATAAAAACTCTGTTTTAATAACCCCAGCACCAGTAGGGTTACCAGATATTCCAAGACCAAGAGTTGGAAAAGTTATTAAGTCTTATCTCTTTTCAATTTGTGAGATATGTGACTAAAATTTATCAATGAGTTATGTAGGAAGTTGGACTTCACTTTAAAAAAAAATTCCAGAATTTGTGATTAAAAGTAGAGCACTACAATTATTTAATTTTAGTGTTTGACACACTTTGAATTTGCCTCTACATGGATTTGTTGTTGTTTAGATCAACAGCTGAAAGGCTGGTTTGACTCTTGAGGTTAAACTATGTAAAACCAGGAGTGAAGTGGTTTACTTACGCCTTCCTCTTTGAGCACAAAAGTGGTGTAAGCTTATCAGCATGTCAGGCTCTCCAAAAAGCATCTACTTTGCACCCTAAAAATGACACCTTCTTTTCATTCACCATATATGGTCTAACTGTATAATGGAATTCATTACTTTCAGAGGTGATAACTCTGACTAGTGTCTTTTATACCTCTACCTCTTTTGTTCTTAAATGCTTCAGTCATATAATTGGCTGATCACGTGATAAGAAGCAGAACTATTTTTTGTAGCCCTGGAACTAGCAGATCGAGTGTAAATATGTATCTAGCTGTGTGACATGGTCTAGATGTATAATAAAATTCATTACTTTCAGAGGAGATAACTCTTACTAATGTCTTTTATATCTCTGCCTCTTCTGTTCTTAAATGCTTCAGTCATATAATTGGCTGACCGTGTAATAAGAAACAGAACTATTTTTTGTAGCCCTGGAACTACCAGATCGAGTTTAAATATGTGTCTAGCTTTGTGACATGGTCTAGCTGTATAATGAAATTCATTACTTTCAAAAGAGATAACTCTGACTAGTGTCTTTTATACCTCTACCTATTCTGTTCTTAAATGCTTCAGTCATATAATTGGCTGACCGTGTAATAAGAAACAGAACTATTTTTTATAGCCTTGGAACTAGCAGATCGAGTGTAAATAATTAACCACTCCACCTGCCTGTTATGGGAAATAAGTACATGGATTTATCAAGAGATATATATATTTCGTATAAGTAGTTGGAAGATAATAAGATAATAAGTTTAGGTTAGGTATTTATAATTACTGAATGTAAAATATTACAAAGAAAGTAAGTGTCAAAATATAATTTTGTAAAGATAATTAGCAATAAAGTCAGAAACGGTTCTCATTATTTTTCACCTCCCAAAATATATAGTGGTAAAACATTCTGACCAAATAAACTTTGACCATTACCCACCACCTACTAACCACAACCACAATGATTTCAACATTAAAAACCACAACAAATCTATCATTGTAGTAACACTCGCAACAAGGTTATTTTGTCACACTTGAGTGGGTTGTTACTGACATCTAAATATGTCGAAAAGCTCAGTACATCAATACTTTCTGTTTATTGAAATAACAAAAACTGTACGGTAATCTTTTAGTTTAAAGTTTAAAAATAATAATAATAATAATAACATTTTTAACTACCACACTGAAAACACAAACTAAATAAATTTAAAAACTAAAAAAAGCTGTAAATATTAATGCGACAATAACAACAATTAATAATATGTAGGTATAGTTTAGGCCAAATTTAACCTAATTAAATATTATACATGATTATTTTAATGTTTAATAAACAAAATAATTACATACAATAATAATTTTGTAAGATTGTGTATAGGTGACAATAATATTTGATTTTAATAAACTTGAATTTAAAATACAGATTGGATCGATGGTGCAATTCATAGCAAGCTCAAAATTACTTGCTTCAGTTTCTGGTTGTGGAATGAAAAATTTTAACAATATTATAAAAGAAATAGAACAAATGATGATTGATTCCAAAAATGAATTATTTAATTTATAAGTAATACAACTTCTTTTATAAATTACGTAAGAAATATTAAGTTCATATATTTTTTATTGTTTTCACAGTACACCTTATATAACCAGATAATCACAATAAATGTTTTGCTTTAAAATTTTTGTGTAACCATCTCATAAGTATTTCCTTTGAGTGTATTAAGAGTGCATTATTTTTTTGTTTCCTATTATTGTACAAAATATTGTTTGTTTCATTCACTAAATCAATGTAATATAATAAATATAGTTTAAATTGAATAACTCTATAAAGCGAAAGGTCCCAGGTTCAATTCCTGACTAGGGTCTGGAAATTTAACACATTAAATCCCACAGTAGTCGCTACTGACCAAGCTGTCAATCCGACTTTAAAGAAACTAAAAAAAAGTTAATAAACTGTTGGGCATAAATAAATAAATATCATAAGACAGCCATACAGTTCGTAATTATTTGCAGAAAAGAAACAATAAGCCTTTAATGCACAAAACTGCTTCTACAAACAGAAATGAAAAATTTTAATAAAAAATATTCAACCCTAAAATGATGAAATATGGAAAATTTTAAAACTTTAAAACATACAATTAGAAGGAGGAAATTAAATACCTAAGAAATATAATAATAATAATAATAATAATAATAGAAATGGAGAACATTAGACATAAAAAGATCCTTGACTCAAGTGGTAATTAAAAGGAATGAATTGATAGACTGGTGACATCAAGAAAGAAATGGCCTTCCTTCATATAACAGGATTTTTAAACTGACAGAAATTTCGTTACACAACACATTAATGAAGATATTCTTATAAAAACAGAAACCAACACAAAAGGAAGTTCATATTTGAAGAATAATGAAAGGTCTGTTGAGACAGAATGAAAAATTACTGGATTAATATTACTGGAAAGCCACCTTACTGATATTTATATGGTATCTACATGGTGTTACAATAAGGAAAAATAATTCATTCAAAGTAATTAAAAATATTTCTGAACAAACTCCACTGGGTGTCCCTGTTAAAAATTCATGCCTAATCACATAAAAAGATAGCGTGAAAAGCAACGTTCAAATGGGGAAGTTGTCAAAAAAGTACAGTTCCCGATAACAAAATAAAAGCTAAAAAATCAAAAATAATAATAATTTTAGGCGACTACAAAATTGAATAAATAACTTTTTATTATACAAAATAATTTTTTTTGTGTTTTTATAAAGATTGCATGAGATATTATGTGATAATTATGGTATATATGTGATTATTGTCAACACTCGACCTTTTCTATTGTTTTCTTTCAGTCCTTAATATAATTGATATGAGAAGAAACCGAATTATATTTTATACACCTGGAGTTAACACGTGAAGTATAAATTAATTGAACACTCCAGATATATGCGACAAGCATTGTTAAATATTACAACAATCAAATAATTCAATTGTCACCATACTCAAATTACATTTATTAATTTCTAATTAACAAAAAACAAAAAGTAAATATATAAATGACATAATATAGGTATTACATTATCATTATATCTACAAATTTATTAGTTATTTATTTAGGGTCTATAAAAAATAAACAACAAGAAAGCGTAATGTTACGGAAGAAGAAATGAAAATATAGATAGAGGGTAGATTATTATTTAAAAATAATAATTATCTATAATTTGTTACTTATAAGAGAAAAAGCTAAGGCCCCATAGACAAACAACCACCATACATGTAAGAATACAATATATATTTTATATAATATATTATTAGTACATAACACAAGTAGATACATATAACATGTTATATACATACATATGTACATACGTACATGTATATCGCTAACACTTATATGCTGATAAAAATAATTTTATGTAGTATTGTATTTTTTTATACTGGCATTATTTTTTTTAAATGTATCACATTTTAAAAATTTTTATTATTTTGATCATATTTTGTATCTCAAATAACAAGTTTCACTGAAAATCGCATATTTTCTTCCATTTAATGTACCGTTTATATTAATGAAACAATTACAGTTTTATAATAGATGTTTAAGATCAATAAAGTTGATGAGAAATAGATTAAAATAAAATAAATAAAATAATGTGTTAATGTAGTTACATACAGAGCTCAAATAAGAATTGACAATATTAATGAAGAACTTGGCTTTGATATTGTAAGATGGGTAATACCACAAAAAAATTTGGAGATATGACAAAATGGATCAAAAGTATCTGATAATTGAGCTAAATTTTTATTCCCGGAAACCAACAGATGTATAGGTGAGCCCTTAAAACGATGGAATAAACATTTGCTCATCAGTATCACAGTTGACATATTAAACATGACAGTTCTGGTTCCAGATTTTGTTAAATTATGCTAAACAGTATGAAGAGTGCAGTACTTGGTCTCATTAAGAGGAAATTGAGAAAAATTGCAGCCAAAAAGTATTTAAAATACACCAAATAAAAATTTCAGATATTTATTTTGTAAATAAATAATTCACTATATTCTGTCAATAAAAACTTGTATGAACTAAAGTATTTTCAAGTTTTATTATCTTTAATTAAATTCTGTTAATTTTGAACTTCATTGATAAATACATTCCCTGTATTTTAGATACTGAAGGCTCTGCTACACATAACAATAAAATATATATTTTTATAATTTTTGGGGTTATGTAAGAGTAATTAAAATAAACCCCTTTGAGGTAGGATAAGTAAACATGACTTTCAAGTATTATTCAAACTGAAAATAATGTTTGGCTCGTAGAGGTTATTAAAATGAAGATCATTAAAAATTTGGTTATTAAATTTTTTTCAAAAGAATTATTATTCTAATTTTATAGTTTAGAATTGCAAGAAAATTAAAATAAAAAATTTTTAATAAATAAATTAAAAATAAACGTTGAAAATTTATTATGGAATTTGCATTAATGAAATTACCTTATTTAAATAATATTTATTCTGATGTGGTTAATGTAGTTATATAATATAAAATGGAATTAGAGTTGACAAAATTGGAATGGAGTGTTAATTATTTTCTAAAACAATGGAACTGCTTTGTAATTTGCAGCTGGTGTTAGCATAGAATGGGTGGGATGAAGGAAGGGTGGAAAATGGGTGCTTCGGATGAATCCAGTTGGGAGAATAGATATATAGGATAAAGTTAAGGTGGGGGAAAATGAGTGGCATGAAATTGGGAAAGGAGTATGAGTTAGGAATGAAAATACAGCTGGTTTGAAATGAGGTGTAGTCGCTTGTCACGATGACAGTTAGGGAGGATAGAGTAGTGTCAACAATAGGCAGCCATTTTAAATTCTGCCTGACAGAAAGGTTAATTATGACCCAAAGCACTTTTAAATCTTCCGAATAAATGCCACTCTGTGAATTGGACATAAAAAAAACCAGCTGAACTCGAATGAACTGAATTAAACGAACTGCACCATTAAAAGAATTTAATTTAAAAAAAAAGAAAAATACAATTGGTGAAATTCCTTTTTTAGGAGTAACTTTTACAGTATCAGCTTTTTTTAAAGATCTCTTACAAAAATTCAAAAGTTGTTGTCATTCAACTTAAGTGACACAAATTTTAATTTGATTCAAAAGGTGGTAGCATTAGGAAAGAAAAAATAACTGCGACTAAAAAACAATTTAATTTTTTTCCGTCAAAGAAATTCAATTAACATTGTTTGTGATGTAAAAAGGTGAATATCCAATTTATATATATATAAAATTTTTTGTTAAAATTATTATTTACTTTACAACCACTTCAGTTAGATTGTAAGTTTTTAAATATTGTATTACGAATTTGGTAATCAAATAATTAAAAAATATATATTCAAATTTGTGATTTCCATTACAGAGGGAAAAACAAAGTTACAAATATTTTATAACTTTTTTAGTTGTGGATAGTGGAACTTCCAGAAGATGGAACTAAATTGTTGTGAAAAGCTTATGATTTTACCAAATCAAATAATTTATAAGTTAATAATTTTAGAAATTAATAAGTTTAAATACACAATTGCTAATGATATTTACATAATCATCATTATCATATTGGACATGAAACTAAAATAAAAAAATAAAATAGTAAATATTTATCTTGTTCTCTATCAATGAAGATTGGCTACAACTTTCGTAAATTTCTCTCTCATGAAATAACCACTCTTAAAAACAAGTGCGAACTCCATCTCCAATACCTTCACACAAGAGCATTTTTTTGCTCAGATCTGCAGTGACACTCAACTTTGCCCTTGTGAATAACTGTGAGAAGTTCATAGTAATCACCTCTGTATAAAAATACAAAGTTAGGCAGTCAATATAACTGTTGTAAGCAAATATAACTGTTTAAATTTTGAGATTTTCATAAAATTCTTAATATTATTATCTTTCTTTGATATGCAGCTCTTCTTCTTGAAGTTCCTTCTCTGATAGATGGTTGGTTACTAAAATGGCAATTTCGACCTTGGACAAAACTGCTCTGAATAAATCTAAAGAGGAGTAGTTGAACCTTTCTTTTAAATTCTTAACCTATTAGGCTTGTCAACTTCCCAGATTTCTTTTTTTGATATTATATGCTATATAACCAATGGGAGCAGGTTTTATGGTTCTCCTAATATAACATGACCAAGATATTGCAGCTCTGTTTTTATAGTCTCAACAAGTTTTCTCTTTTTTCATCAAACACAGGACTTCTTCATTTGTTTTCTCTCTGTCCACACTACTCAGAATATATGTTAATATACTTAAATTCTAAATCTTGAAATTTAACAACATCTTGTTTTCCGAACCTCAGTGTCTTCATTCCATTCAAGGGAATTATCAAAATGTAGCATCTTACAAATCTGGGTTGAATTTCCAAATGTAAATTCTTAATGGAAACTAGTTCTTCATTTTCATAAAAGTAGTCATTGTCATTTTTTAAAATTTTTATGGCATAGAAGAGACAATTAAATTTTTCGAGTTACTGTCTAACAGTTCTATATTTAATACTATTTGTAATGTTGAGATGTAAAATAAATGAAGAAAAATAAAAAATGTTCTTATTAACAACCAAATCCTCAACGAACAAAGAATCACATCAACATTACACAATTTAAAATTTAAAAATTAATTTAGACAAGACAAAAATTATAATTTTAATAAGCCTATCACATTAAAATTGTAAAAAAATAATGCCAGTAATTTTAGGCGATGCACATGAAAAGTTTGCTAGGAAACTGTAATAAGTTTAAAGATAGCATAGTTATATATTTTTAAAAACATCAAAATTTTTCTGTACACAGTATTACGCATAATAAATTTTAATATCTATTGTCTTAAATTAATAATTCATTATATCATACGTAGAAGAAAAAAATAATAATAAATTAACTCTGGTAATAAAAATATAATATAAAGAAATATAGAATTAAAAAAAAAAATAATAAATGAGTTATTAAATTCCATGTAAGTTACCTTGTCAGTTGAAAATATAAATAACTAAATTAAGCTGAATATTTTTGAGTCATTAATCCTTTCTTAAATTAGAATTCAGGAGTATATAATAAAGGAAAAATAATTAGTTAAAATTACTGGTTACTTATTGTATGACATATTATAACAAGTTCCAGAAAAAATTACCTTTCTTTAACCAAGCGAGAAATTTTTTTGATGAAATACTATGGTTTTTATCAAAAAAAAAAATTGAATAAAATAGTTCTCTGAACTGTATCTAACAGTCACCATGATCATCTGACTTCATGCTACCAGAATTTTTCCTGCAAGGTTGGATAAAGTCAACTTTTTATGAATAACGGATTAACACACAAAACAATTCAAGGAATTAAATCATAGAAACTGCAGAAACTGTTATGAATACTCCTGTCTATATGGTTCACACTAGAAAATAATGGATTTTCGAGAAAAATTGCGTAGAACGAAACAAGTCTACTTCCGAGAAACTTTGTAGGTAATGAGCAACAACACTTAATTTTTCATTGTTTTCAAAATAATATTAATTATCAGCTGCTATTTCCAAGTTTCGAAAAAATGTAAGTCATTCTGTTGAAATATGATAAATTTTTTTTATAACAATTTCAGTCTGGTTTCATCATTAATATAAATTGAATTTCAAAAGCTTGTATATATTTTTTACTAACTTAATTTGCATCAATTCTTGGAATTTAATTTTTTACTCAGTAAATTTAGAAAAAAGTTAATGATTTAATAAAGAATATAACAAAAGTTATTTTACATTAAACCTAAAGACATGCTACTTTTGAAATATAATTATTTATGATGTTTTGTCAGATATTATTAAAATTATACAAGGTACATTCTGAGTCCCATTTTATTCAATTTTTCCAGTTAAGAACCGTAAGATTCCACCAAATATTCCATATAATTAACACCTTAGAAATTACTGTTTAACCTTATTACATCAAATTAATTCATATTATATCAAAGATGTATATTTTATTAAAATTCCTTGCTGAACTCATTACATATTGTTCCATTGAAGAAACTAATAAAATCCTTCAATATTGTTATTTTTCAATTATAAATACATTGGATGAACAAGAGATAAAGTATAAATAAAAACAGCACTCAACAGAAACTGTACCATTATCCTTTTGTAATTTTACATCAAAGAAATAATGATAAAGTTTTCTTTAAAACTTAAAGGTTATGTTATCCATGTTCAAAACAAAGGATATAGATTAGATAGTATCGAATTTAAGTAAAGTTATGTTTACAAATGAAATAGTTATATACTGGTATACCAAGTATGATATATTAAATGTATTCAAGAGAATGAGTCATATCTGATTATAAATTGGGCGGTTTATGTACTTTAACTGAAATTCAAAGTAAATTTCATTATCAACATGAGTTATTAGTTTACATAACTGAATTCTAATTACGTTTAAGTGTACCATACACATTTCATGTATGCCGTCATACATTTATGTACATCAATCTATTGAATATTGCTTTAAAAGTTGACTAAATTTAGTTTAGTATATTCTCAAAGGTAAAATTAATTATGTTCTTTGCAAACTTTATGTTAATTTTTTGCTGTTTTCCCCTTAGATCAATAGCTAATATGTTGGGTTGAAGCCTTAGTGGTCCAAGAAATGAACATATTAGGCATAAACATTATGTGCTACAGGCGATATTAAACATTTACATAAACAGAGAAATTTTATAAACAGACATACTAGGTTTGTGTCCAGAGGTGCAAAGTCTGAGAAATTTAAAATAGAAAAAAGCAAATGTAAGATTCTAATGAATAAAAGTTTATTATTGAATTGTAAATAAATATAGTTGTAAATTAATAACATATCTACCACCATACCACCTGGATTTATATGTTGAAAATATTCACTCCGCATTAAGTCGAGAATAAATTACTACCTGAATCAATCTTTTCAATAACAGGCTGAAAACAAATAAATAGGTATAGAAAGAGACACTCTGCAGAGCTCCCACTCCTTTCAGCATATATGTTGACCAGGCTGTCCTGGTTGCATATGATTAGTCAATCAAGGCACACAACACACTTCAAGAGTGCACTGCATAATCCTCTACTGCTGTAAAGGGGAGTATCATCATCGTTTTAAGGGGTATGCCTGAGTAATCAGGGGTATAACAGCTAAAATATAGTTGTACAGTAATATCGTGAGAAATGCCCCTGCAGTCCACTACGCGATCATATCCTATGGTTAATGATCCAGAAAATAGTGAGTTTGTCGGTGGATAATGAAAGAAAACTTGAATAGTTTCACAATAAAATTAGGCAAGTCAAGTACTGAAGTCGAGAATTTTGGAAGGATTACCGCATGCAGTGCCCAAGGTGCTGTTGACATCAAAGTTACACCAAGGAGATACAGAAAAGGGTAATATGATTATATTTATTGCAGACAGTGTTCACTTAGAAGTCCTTAGATACCATGGTATTGGACAAACTTGGAAAGGATGGGCAACTGAACTTCTTTAGGAAATGATAGATTACCAAAATTAAAGTTGGAACAGGCCAAGAAGCCGAATCTACACAATTTGTAAAGATGATGATACTAAATTCGTTACAGGAACTGGGTGTATAATACAATGCTTCACTTTCAGAAGTGTACAATTACACTTCTTTTCTTAAATACTTCATTTAACTGATTTGGGAAGAAGAAACAGATCTACTCTTTATCATTCTAGAACTAGTAGAACAAATGCAATTAATTTAGCATTTAACCTCCTGTGATAGATATAATTCTTACCTTTACAGATTGAAAATATGAAACCTTAGACAGGGAAAAATACACTAGCAGGAAGAACAAGACCAATACTAAAATAAATAGGAAATAGATAGACATTAAAGAATCTGATTTTATATCTCTTGGGAAATACTAAACTACAGTAATACAGATATGGAAATAAATGTTAAATCCTCGGAGAACTGGAAGGGAAAACCAAGGGGAAGGCCAATGAACTGAGGCTAGATACTATGACTCTAAAAAGAGAGAGAAAGAGTCTGACATACAAAAAATATAAAAATATAGTGAATATATTTTCACTATCTTCCATATGATATGGAAATAAATGTTAAATCCTCGGAGAACTGGAAGGGAAAACCAAGGGGAAGGCCAATGAACTGAGGCTAGATACTATGACTCTAAAAAGAGAGAGAAAGAGTCTGACATACAAAAAATATAAAAATATAGTGAATAATAACAATACCATGAAAATATAGCTTTTTTAAAAATTTATAATACTCTTTGTTTACTGTGGAGAATTATTTAATGAAATACAGCCATTTGGCTATTGTTTTCAATAACAGTAATAATATAGTTACAATTCCCATAAGATATGACATTTTACTTAACTCTGATGAACAATAAAAATATTTAATAGAATGGTAATAGAACTAAAATCTATAATACAATTAAAACTGTTCATTTAAATTTTTTAGTTTATTTAAAAATGCATCAACAGTTTGTTTATCGGTGACTACAGTGGGTTATGAAAATGGAGTGGTGAGCTTTGAGTTATAATAATTTCCAGACCATTTGGGAATCAAATCCTACAACTTTCACTGCATAGGCTAGTGCACTAACCACTATGCCATGAAACCAACCATTATTTAAATTTTAATGAAAATGAAAATTATTTATCACAACTGCTAAACGATAAGTTTAGGCCTTACATAATTAATAATTTTAGTATTGTTGTTAAGGTCATCAGCTGAAAGGCTGGTTTGAACCTGTAGAGGTTTTACTAAGTAAAATGAGGAGTCAGGTGGTTTACCATGCCTTGCTCACTGAATGGAAAAGTCCGCTTAACAGCATGCCAGGCCCTCTGAAAAGCACATTTATTCCACTCTGCAAATGACACCTTCACTTCATTCACCACAGGGTCTGGCTGTATAATGAAATTCATTACTTTCAGCCGAGATAACTCTGATTAGTGTCTTTTACACCTCTACCTCTTCTGTTCTTAAATGATTCAGCCATTTAATTGGCAGACCATGTGATAAGAAACAGAACTATTTATTTTAGCCCTCCAACGAACAGATTGAGTGTAAATATTTTAACACTCCACCTCGTTTTTTTGCGCTCTGGAGACTCCAGGAGGGGTATAGGACATGTCGTCAGATATAACACCTAAAATACATATAAGAATCACACAATGTATCACTACTATTGAGAAAGAAATTCTTGTACGCTATAAAAAGTTTCACCGATCAAGTAATTTTTCAGATTTTTTTCAAAGGAATTCAAATCTTCACAACACTTTATACCTGTCTGTTATGGGCAGAAATTTTAGTATTATAAACCCAAAATACCAAGTACTTGACATCACAGAATATTAGTAACTCATATATTAAAAAGTAATATGAATTTAAACCATTATATTAAAAACAAACGATTAACCACAAAACACAGCATATATTTTAATACCCAAAATTGTTTAATAAATTACGAATCCAAAAGAACCAAATTTTGTAAAGAACAATTAAATAAAGACACAAATAGCAAATTACCTTGTTAATATTCTAAGGAAGCACATAAAAGAATATTATGCAATTAATTCCCAAATCTTTTGCATCCAATATTTACTATAAATTTTATACATATACATTTAAATGTTTCAGTTTTCAAAATGAAACTGCAGTATTAATTTATACAACTTACAATACAAAAAGTTGTATTTAAATAAAAAATTCCTAAATATTTAATAGAGATGGCAAATCAAATATTTTTAATATAAAAAATAATTGTAAATGTTATTTAAATAGAGGAGTCCCCATTCCTATCTTAATTTAATGTTAAAGTTCGCAGCTATTTCTTAGAAATGACACAAAGGGTAGAGAATTCATTTCTCTTAAATTGAAAAGTCATTTTTTAACACAATAATTTGAATATTATGATTTTAATAATTATAATAATAATGGTGTTCTTCAAATGTTCACTGTTGTTTTCAATTGTAGGAACTATTTCGTAGGGTGGGTTACCCTAAAAAATTGCACCAATGTTATCTTTGCAAAAAATAACTGACTTATTTTAACTCATTTATTTTTAATTATTTCATTGCCAAACATAACTTTATTTAATTAATCAAAATGTAAAAATACAATGTTTTCTCAACTTTTTTTGCTTCTTCTATAATTCTAGAATAACATACTTTGGCGGATCCATCATTATCAGAATATATTTAATATAAAAATTGAAACTAATTTATTTAAATATTTTAGAAATATGTTATACCTTCAATCTTCAATCGTATAAAACAACAGTTTTATTAAGAAAATATTAATAAATCTATTATAAATTTTTATGGAAGATAAAATTCTCTCTTCCCACAAGCTTGGTCTAGGGTTAAAGTTGTAGCCACGAATCAGTTATTTGACAGCTGATGTACGGAGATGAAGGTTCCTGGTTCAAATCCTAGTAAAGGTTTTTACTACTTTTATACCGATTTGCATCCTGGACAGTGATTACCGGTGTACTTTGATGGATAGGGTTCAAGTAACCACTCTCCTCAGAGTAATGGTCGGCCTGAGTCCTGTACAAGACTACGTCTCATCAATGTATCATCCTCATATCATTGGGTAATTGGGTTGCTTATTGTTCTGAATTGATCGCAATGTTTATAAAACAAAAAAAGTATAATAGAGTTAAAAAAAGTATACTATGATTGTGGTAGGTCCACTGAAACATAGTAAGAGCAGAAATTACAGGCAATTTACACCTGCCATAAGTGTTTTAAAGGTTTGATGTCCGACAGAGTTCTTAGAAGAACTCAAAATATATTCTTGTTTTAAACTGTCTTTTTTTGGTTTAACGTCCAACTGTTCTGCAATTACTGCTAATGCAGATGGCGAAGGATGAAATGATTTTTTTGAAATGTATGAAAATATGTCGTGGCTGAATGGGATTCGAACACAAGACTGCATAATGAGAGATAAACACATTACCAACTACGCCAATTCGGCCGGCTTAAACTGTCATGGGGTCTACCTCTATACACTCTTGGTAGTTGGGTATTTCTTAAGTTTGTATTCTAACTGAAGAAGCGTCCAAGCAGATATTCCTAATTTAAATGTATTTTACAACACTGGCTTTCCGATTCAACTAATGTGTGACTTTGAATTTTGACTAGGCCTAATGAAAATGGCAATCAATACCCGATGAACAAAAAAATTATAGGTGAATTAATTTAAAAAAGCAAGAAAGTTTTTTATATTTTGATTAATTACAAGCTGTAGGATGCATTACTGAATTGTTTTTGTGATATTTGATTAAATGTTTTTTATCAACATATACAGCAAGCTCAAAAAAAATTAAAAATACTTGTAATTGTCACTGAGAAATAAATGATACCTACATTATTGTAAAAAGAAAATTTCAAATAATATTTTATGCTAAAAACGAAAAAAATATTTTTTCATTTTTTTTTTTAAAGGACTCCGCTTTTTTAAAGGCATAACCTAAAAGTAATTCACAATGGCACATCAATATTAAAATAATAAAACTAATAGTGTTATCCAATTCACTCAACACTGTAGAACTCTTCATGTAAATAATATCATCAAATTCTTTATTATGAGTATTTCAGAAGCAGATACTGCTGGCTGTGACATACAGTAGATGCTAATGCATGTGAACGTTACAGAACAACAAAGCTTTATACACATGGATGAAGCTTTGACGAACAAACACATTAGCACATTATAATTTCATGACCTATATATGTATCTATATTTACATTGAAATCTAGTATACCCTTGAAATTTTATTGGTACATTTTTTTTTAATTAAACAGTAAAATCAATTTTTTTGGTAGTTTAAATTAATTAATATATTATGTTTTGATCGTTTTAACATTTAAAAAATACATATAAAAATGTTTTAATTCTAAAAATAAACATCTGTTGTAGTCCTTGCCTTTTGTGTTTCTCTGAAGATTTAATTAATTTCTTTTGTAAAATGAATATACTAGTTTGACAATAGAAGTAGTAAAGATAAAAACCAATGCATAGCTAAAGGTTTTTGAACAGGGTTACAGTCAAACTGTTACTAAATGAAAATAACAATTTTATAAAGAAAACATGTTGTATAGTAATATTCTGGCTAAACAAAAACTAAATTTACATTACTATTTACATTTCTTTCAACAATTAGGAATTTTTTGTTATTTAAAAATGTTCAATTAATTGTTTATCAAAAATTAACCTAACCTCATCTTTTAGTACTATAATAAAAAAATACAAATAATTTAATTAAAAAATTTTAGTAAAATAGGCAGGACTCGTAAAGAAGAAAGTATGACAAACATTTTAATTATTCATAAACATATAATTTTTTTAATTTGAACGAGAACGCAGATTTTTAAATATATTAAAATAAATGTCATGATTAGTGATAATTTCATATAAAAGTTAGCACCTTTTATTGTAAAAAAAACCTTTTATGATAATTATTGTAGCCTATATTTTTATAAACGACTCAAAATAATTAAAATCTGTTGTAGTTTATGTAGAATACAGAAATAGTTAAATCAGATATACAGAGAAATCTGAAATATGATTATAGATAATTCATAGTAAAATTTGATCATAACTGATAAAACAATTAAAACTAAAAAAGTAATTTTAAAGATAATGTATAAGTAATAACGTTATTTAATTACTTTAAAACAGTACTGGAAAATATTTTAAATACTTGAATTTTAAAAACCTACATAGGCCTGATATTTGAATAACAAACAATTTTCCAGCAAAACATTTATAAAATTCTCAGTGTCAAATTTTATATTTCAAACCACAATTACATAGATATCTTTAAAAGATAATAGTAAAGTATTTTTTTTTTGTTTAACGTCCGACTGTTCTTATAGTAAAGTAGCTAGTGGAAAAAATTAAATTTTAACATAAAAATATGGAATTTACATTAAAAGATAACATGAAAATGCCAACAGTTTTATATTAAATTTGAATTAAATTATAATTCTAGATTTTCAAAATTTGATCGCAATTTTTATAAACATTGGTATATTTAAAAAATACCAATTTATGTTTTAAAATTTAAAAAAACCGAATCTAATAAATATAATCAGTCTTTCACATTAAAATAAAGTAGTAAACATAAGATAAATTCATAATTTTTTGTTAAAAGCATTCAAAAGTGTCATGTATAAATAAAACCTAAAATAATCATAGTTTTCTCAAAATCTCAATGGCATAGGTTAAAAATAACCTAAAAAAAGAAAGATAACAATGAAAATTACAATCACTAGACTTCTAATGGCATGATTATCACCAAATAAATGCCCTGAAGTAATAGTTATAAATATCGCTAAGAAGAATCACTATGTTATTGTACCAGACTGATAATAATACATATTATTAATAATAATATTTAATAATCATGTAGAAAAGCTTCATTTGTTTATGTATAAAGATTAAAGATCAGTTCTTTTAAAAAAGTTAATGTCATCAAATATCCAACAAAGTTGAAATCAATGTAGGTCATTCGTCCCAAAGGCATAATTGTTTTTGTCGAACATAATACGAAAACTGACTACATTTACGGCATGTTTTAATACCACAACGATAACTAGATGTGTCAGGAGCTTTACCCTTACAATATTTTAAACTACATGGATACCATCCTATACACATTTCAAGATGACATGTACAAGGTGTCCATAAACCTGGTGTTTCAAGACATCTTGATGGTTCTGATAAAGTGTTACTTTGTAAACTAGTTGGGTATTCTTTAACAGCGTCTAGGAGCATATGGAGTGAACTACCTGCAACATAGAAAACAAAACAAATAATAATTAATGTAAATAAATAAAATCTAATGACACAGAAAATAAAATGCATTATATATTATGTATGACAAGTCAAAAATATTTCGGGCTGCACAGAATGCAAGGAGACTCACAAGGCATTCATTTAGAGTGCCCAAGGAAAACTGTGCATCAAAAAGCCTTGACTAGGTCAGCCAAACATTATACTAAACAAATTAACTTCAAATTAATTCTTAATCATGTACAGTGTTTATATTAACTGTTTAATTTATTACTTGTCCCATAAAAAATTTGATAGAAATCTTATAACATAAATTCACGTAACTATGTCACAGATGGAACTGCCTTTAGAAGGAAAATAAAAGATTTTGGGAATTTCCCGACTGCAGAAACAAGGCAGAGGACATGGACGCAGGAACAAAGGGAGAAGGCTAGTGAGAGAATGAAGGCGTACCATGCGAACAAGCGACAGCTTAAAAAATAATTTTACATAACCAGTGCGTTCTTTATATAGGACAATACAAAAAAAAAAAATTAAATAAGTTTAAACGTAAGTTGATAGACTTTGACATTAAATTAAGTTAAAATATGGAAATAATAAAAATAACTTGGCTGCCTCTGTAGCATAGTGGTAGCGTGCTAGCCTACAACGCGAAGATAGCAGGTTCGACTCTTGGCTAAGGTCAGGAATTTTTCTCAAGTTAAAACCCACCGTTCCATAACCCATCATAGTTACTTGTAATCGAGCTGTTGATGCGACTAAAAACTAAAAAAATAACTTAATATAAAATAAAAAAAGATGTCAAGTTATTAAATTAGATTAGACAAAAAATATTTCATTTTCATAAACTTATGAACCTGTTTTTAAGTACCCAGGTATTCAGACATCAATTTCAGAAGATATTAAAGAATTTATTATTAAAATATTGTAGTTAAAGATCTTTTAAATGATTTAGTGTGTTGTCAAAAATTTTGACAGGCATGGTATTGCAGTTTTTCATATCGAGAAGTTCTATGTTGCATTAATTATAAAACAATTTTTATGATTAAATAAATTATTACACTGTTGTTTACATAACAGTGAGTTTTACTAAATAAATCAATAAAATTTATCAATCTACAAAATCTATAAAAATGAGAAGATTATAAGAATTTACAACTGAAAAACAAACATAACCTAAGGGAAAATCGAGAAATGGATGTCTTAATTCATAATATAACCTAGTGCAAGAATTTAAATATTTAGGGGCGGTTTTCTAACCAGGCAGAAATTAGAAAAAGGGTTAAGTAAAGGCCAAGCCCATTGCTATGAGCGCTGGACTACGCATGCGCATACATAACTCGACCCCACATACCCCTCCGACCTGCAGTAAGATGTACAGTCAGGGTGTTGTTGAAAATTGACAACACCCATTGTATTTTGTAGGCATCCTGTTCCATTATTGATAATATACGCTGCACTATTGCAGTACATACAAGACTATACTAATGCCGACGCATGTTTTGCCCAGTGCTCTCCTTACGAAAATCAGGCTATAAAGGAGTGCAGAAAGCAAGTAGTTTATTCTGACATGTGAGAAGCTTTGTCTGGCATCATAAAGTTCCTATGCAAACAAAATAATTTTAAATCTCTATTTTGTGTCAATACTGACTTACTTTAACAGAACTGAAATTCAAGAGAAGTACGTTAGGAAAGACAAGAAGAGATACAATGAGGAATGATGCGGTTAGGTAATATCTGGGGTTGGACAGCCTGATAAGGAGAGATAGACAGACAAAGTGTGATGGTTTAATTATGTCAGTAGGATGGAGGAGGGTAGTTAACCTATAGGATGCTGAACGAATTAGTCCCTGCAAAAAGGTTCGAAGTTATTAACAATAACAGACTCTCAACTCCATATAAAAATATTTTAAATTAAGTCCATGACAACATTTTTGCATGGATTGAACATTTTAGGAAGTCAAAATAATGTCAAAGGAGCATTAGACTAAGAACTTTTATGTATTGAACGCGATATATTCATTATTATTGACTCCATTTTCAAACTTGACTCAAAACCTTAAAAAAGAGACTTAACGCATTTTTGGAGGGACGAATTCTTGGAGATGGCGGGGAGACCAAGAGTGAAGTGGATGATTAAGTGATAGAGACAGGAGGAGAAAATATGTCTGAGGAAACTTGGAAGGGAGTTATAACAATTTTAGTTATCATTGCAATTTGTATTGTTTGCTGATAAACAACAAAGTACTGTTAACATCCTGGTAAAAAAACCCTAGATATTTTTTACTTATCCGGTAATCACTTAATGGTGCGTAGATAACAATACTGAACAAAATTCCACTTACATTCAGAAAAAAAAATATTACAAACTAGTCTCTTTTACTGTCATTGGACAAATATGATACAACAGAAAACACTTAAATAAGATTGGATATTTCAAGATGTATGCTCAGTGACATTTTATTCTTAAAGTTTTGAGAAAGAAATGTCCCATCCTTTTTCCATTCTTAATAACACTATGCATTAAAACAAGTCATAGTAATTGATGTAAATGAATTTAAAATTCTGGTGTGAAACACTCACACGACTTTCTCTTACAAATTTAAAATAATGATCTAATGTTAATCATGAGTGAGTGACGGTAAATGAAAATCAATCTTTGTAGGAAAAAAGTTTGAAATAAAACTTGCACAGTTTCAAATTTTCTATAACTTTGGCTAACACTTTTGTCATAAAATGCATATGAAGGTCGTAAACTTAAAATATCTCTCTTTTGCCAACTTTGATACACTTTTGCGCTAAAATGCATATTAAGACCCCAATCTTAAAAAAAAACAATTTTACCATGAATACTTTTTTTATATCCGAGGCGGCGAGAAAAACTCATTATCTATTAAAAATTCCTCTTGACGTCACTGATTCACCTCAGTATATATCCAACACATCAATAATCAGAGAAAATAATACAATTTATATACAAAGATTTTGATTAATATCTATCTTATTAGATAATTATATAGTTGTTTAGGTCATCAGCCAAAAGGCTGGTTTGAACCTCTAGAGGTTTTACTAAGTAAAACGAGGAGTGAGGTGGTTTACCATTGCCTTCCTCACTAAGTGAAAAAATTACGCTTATCAGCATGCCGGGCCCTCTGAAAAGCACATATTTTCCACTCTACAAATGACACCTTCACTTCATTCACCACAGGGTCTGGCTGTATAATGAAATTCATTACTTTCAGAGGAGACAACTCTGATTAGTGTCTTTTGCACCTCTACCTCTTCTGTTCTTAAATGATTCAGCCATTTAATTGGCTGACCATGTGATAAGAAACAGAACTATTTATTTTAGCCCTGCAACAAACAGAATGAGTGTAAATAAATTGACTCTCCACCTGTCTGTTATGGGCAGGAATTTTATAGTATGAACCTACAAAACATGACTTATTTTGCTTACAAAATTTATATCTTAATGCTTACACTAAAAAACAGCCAGGATTCATTTTCTCATACATCAAGATTGACACATAAATCAAGATACGTAAGATGAAAACATGAATGATTATTTTTTGTAGTAAAATACACACTGGTGTTCAATCTTTAGAGAACCTAATTAATTGACAGGTTTTTCTATAGTAAATATGAAGAATGATGAACAATTTGCAGTGCAAGTAAAACAAATTCCATGTACACATTACTACGATATTGTACTAATATAGAAAAAAATACTGTACAGTATAATGAAAGAAATAAAATTATTTACATCAAAAACATAACATTTCAATATCACTATGCACGTATTTTATTTTATGACACATTAATACCAAATAGTATGGTGATAAAAAACCACTGTCTTTTAAGTTTTTTTTTTAAATAATCGTGAATGCTTCATAACTCTGACAAAAAAAAATTAAAAATTTTATCTGGAGACCTACATATCTTCAGAAAATTTGCAAATTTTGACAAAACTTAGTGTCTAAAAGGATAAGACTTAATAGTTAAGGATACTTAACTGTCAAAAATTTGAAAATTTCATAAAAAGTGTTACAACAAAAATTGACAAAGCAATGTTGCTAACGCATGATTACTATGTTACTAATCACAGCACTAAATTGTTAGAAAAAAAAAACTATTTATCAAGGTAGCAAAGAAAATACATCAATAAAAAATTTGTAACTCTTCACGTACTTTTGGAGGCACGAGCAAACACTGCATCAAATCAATATCAATACATTTTTGAAAATTACTAATTTTGTTTTCATTGAAATGAAAATAGTATAACACAGAGAAACTAATATTCTATGTTACATCTAATTTTAATATTATGTTTTTTTTATTTTATCAAACATCCTATGTAGAATTATCAATAGCCGTATTATTTAAAATTGAAATATATATTTCTAACCACCAAAAAATGGTAACAGAAAACCCTTATACCTTGGACAATTCGAATTGGTACAAGCAGCTTTGGTGTTTATATACTCCACTCTTCGCCCCTCACCTAGCAACAATGGTACAGTCACAAAAGTACACAATTGCTATGTAATGTGCGACTCACACACGGTCACTATGCTTTGTTTTCACTGTTGTTATTAATAATCTGTCAGACATAATGATGTGACTAATTTGTTTTCATATAAGATTTTCTGTTTATTGTATACTCACACCAATTTATTTAGCAAGTTGGGTGCGTCTGTAGAATATAGTTTAGTGAGTTTTTGCAGTTTTAGTTCTAGTAATTTATAATTTAAATTTTTACTGGGACAAATTAAATAAATAATTATTTGTATGTTTGTACATTGAAATAAGGTTGTAGGCATTTGCGTACATTAAAATTTGTAGACCTTGTTGAAAGAATAGGTTATGGATATACTTTATGCAGAACTGTGTGTACACGTAGAGCAAGAGTTGTGCCAGTTCGAATTGTCCACAGTATACCACCAATGTTTATAGCCCTTTTGTGTATCTTTTATACATCTTCAGTAAATTAAATTTTTTTAAAAATATTATACACATCAAAGTTTAAAACTTCCTACCCCTACCATGGCAGATAAGGAATAGTCGATTCTCATATCTCATGGTGGTTAGAAATATATATTTAAATCTAATTTTAATAATCTACATTTTCAACATGATCGCCATAAATTTGTTATAGTTAAAGTTAGTTTTGCTAGTGGAATGGAGTACTAGTTGTAAAACTATGAGTACATAAATTATTAATCAGGTCATAACCTTTGTAGTTGAATAATCTTACCCAATGAATAACCGACGATTCAACAAAAACTTTTAATTAACTTGATTTATTAAAGAAATATAGTACTTTAAACTTGAATGTTATATAAGGAATAATTTTTTAATTTTACATTTTTATGTATATTTTTTAATGAGTTCATTTGTTAATAAGAGCACAAGTAAAATGTTTAAAAATAAAAAAAATATATAGTACATAATTAGTTTTAGATGTTTACGTCAAAAATTGTAAGCGTTTGTAAACTTCTATGAGGTCAAATTAAACAAAAATAAAATAATTTATAAGTACCTTCTTAATTAAAATAAGAAAAAATAAAGAAAGAGTTCAGTGAAAAAAATAAAATGGCTTGGAAAAGACAAAAATAGCAATGAAACAGAGAAAACATCAGGAGTGAGACAAATATTACTTAACATGGTCGTTAGTGGGTCAAAATGATAAAATTAGTACGGAAAAATGTATAAAGCTGCTCAATAAATACTACTACAAAATGAACAATAAAAGTTGTCATTATAAATTGTTTTAACAGGTGTAGTTTATTACCTGTGTAGTGGTAGCAGTGTTGCTTGCAAGTTGTATTGTATTCAACTAGACTATTATGTGTTATATTATTTGTTGTCTGGCTTATTCTAACATAGAATAGAAACTGTTTCTGTATTCTAAGGTTAATTTTCTTCTATTATTATTTATTTAATGTTTTTTTATCTTTCCCTGTATGAAGATACAAGGAAGGGAAGTATTGTTTTCAAATTGAATTGAGTTTGCACTAAAAATACAGGTCTTCAGGGCTCCTGAATTCGAAAAACACACTCTTCGCGATTGATCAGTGTGTGTGAATAAAATATCTCAAGAAAATAATAGCATACAAAGTTTAAACTTGGAACTTACATTAGATACCACTAGCGAATCCTACACAAACATTTTCATCAAAATCAGTCAAACAGAAGTAGTAGTTTATTTGTGCAATTTTTTGTGATTTTCTCAAAAACCTCTCCTACAATTTTTTTAAAAATTCGTCTCACTACATTTTTTATTATAAGATTGGGTAAGCCCTATGTCTCCTGAAATTCGTGGGTGGGGGTAGTGCTCTTATGGTAAAAATGTTTTTTTAAGATTATGACCTTAATATGCATTTTAGAGAAAAAGCGAATACTATATTATATAATTGAATGATTAAAATTAGGTTATGTTTTTCATTTTACATTGTTTACTCATGATTAAACATAGGTCATATTGTTCATTATTTATATTGGCAAGTGAAAGTCATGTGAGTGTTTCACATTAAATTTTCTGTTAATTTCTTGTCTGGCTTACTCTAGCATAGGATAGAAAATGTTACTGTATTCCGTTAGACATTATTTTGTTTTTCTATAACTTACCTAACTCTTTCTAGATTAATTGGTGTTTGGATAGTGTAAAGCAGAGCCAAAGTTATTACATAAGATTATTTTTGTACATAATGCAGTGCAATTTGTTTAGCAGACCTTTGTAACAAGCAGTAATGTACAAATGTTCTGGTTTGTAAATTTAATTTTACTGTACATGGCTGTATCTTCTTTTAATTAAATTTTAAGTTTTTTTTTAATTCCTAATATGTGTTCGTTGCAATCTGTTCAATTGAGAACAATAAGCAACCCCATGACCCAATGAGATGAGGTATGACGTGTAGTCTTGTACAGACTCAGGCCGACCAATCCTGAGAGAGTATGGTTAATTGAACCCCAACCATCAAAGTACACCGGTAACCACTGTCTAGTATTCAAATCCATATAAAAGTAACTACCTTTACTAGGATTTGAACCAGGAACCTTCGTCTCTGAAAATCAGCTGTTAAACAGCTGATTTTGGCGACAACTTAACCTCTAGACCAACCCGGTGGGTTTTTAAGTTTTTAATAGCACTTTGTATTAAATTTAGTCTACTATTAGGTTAAGTAGTTATTGTAACAAGTTTAAAAGGGAGTTTTGTAATTTATAAACAACCAGATTTCAAAAGAATCTGGACTAAATGAGAGTAATGTGCATAATTTAATATGGAATTTCATAAAAATCTTAATAACATAATAATAAAATGTGGTTTTAAACTAAAAAAATTGATGTAAATACAACAATATTTTTTCAAATCAAATAGTTTTTACCTCAAGTAAAATAGTACATCAATAAATAAAAAATAAAAAGTATTGAAACACAGAAAACGTATATTAGTTGGATATCACAGAGCTTAGAGAATATATTACACTACAAACAAATAGTACACGGTATCCATATTTGTACGAATGTACATAAAAGGGTGTATACAAAAGGATAAAGCCAGCAGAAGGGTTACAGAAGTTCACTTGCATGCAATACTGAAACCACTAAATGTCCTGTAAACAAACCACAGGTGCGATTGTAAATCCAAATGGTCTACAGCTCTACACATTACACAGAGCATATATACCATCGGGTGAATCCCTTATATGTCGTATCCACTGTATCAGAACACAGAATTAAGTTAAATGGATTTAAAATTAACACTACCTTCAAAATAAAAAGTACGTACAAATAAAACATACCAATAATGGTAGTATTTTAAAGTAGCTAACATATTAACGATGAATGAAAAAATAAAAACGGTTTTTGAAGTATATCCTTTTATAAATCAACATAATCCATTTACACTCAATACAAAAACAAAACTCTGTGTTATTTCACAAAATAAGAATAATTAATGTATTTTAAGCTTTTCTTTATTTATTTAAATTATTTTTTTCATACAAAACACAAAGTGACTATTCATAAAATCAAAATCAACGTTATATCGTTGCAGCAAATTTAAAAAAAAACAGAAAATAATTACAAAAGATCAATCACATTCCTCAAAAGGAGATAAAAACAGTAAGAAAATCAAACTTCATATATATAAATTCTTGTATAATATAGTATATATATATTTAAAATTAGATAAAAGTGTAACTCATCTTAAATCGTTTATCACAATCAATCAAAAACATTTTTGAAGGTGGGACTTAAGTTGTGATCCAACACATGATGTTAGAAATATGAATTAAGTCGTAAGTAATGGATTTATCTACTTCATAATAAGCATTCCTTGGTTAGATTGATTACCAGGACTTTTTAATTTTAATATGTTATGAAAAATGGATATACGTATACGAGGTGTGGCTATTAAATAACGAGACTGACGTTGTAAAAAATTTATTTTAATTTTATAGATAATCACTTATTGTCACCTTCAATATACATTCCTTTTCTATCTACAACGCTTCATGCGAATTTTTTATTGTTGGAAACAGTGCTGGAAGTCATCTTCTGTCAGCTTCTTCAGGACACGTGCCACTTTCTCTTTTACAGCTTCTACAGAGTCAAATCTTGTCCTTTTTAATGCAGATTTCACCTTAGGGAACAGGCAGAAGTCACATGGTGCAAGATCTGGTGAATAAGGTGGATGTTCTAACACTGAGATGTTGTACGTGGCTAGGAACCTCTTGACAAATAACGCGGAATGAGCTGGCGCATTGTCTTGGTGGAGAACCCATGATTTATCCTTCCATATTTTGGGGCGTTTTCTTCTTACTCTTTGACGTAGTTTATAAAGTACCTCAAAGTAGTATTATTGATTAATTTTTCGACCTTCAGGAACCCAGTGAAGGTACACAATCCCATGAATATCAAAAAAATACAATCATCATTGCTTTAAATTTTGACTTGCTCATTCGAGCTTTTTTGGCTTTCGGTGAAGTTCGGCTCTTTCAGGGCACGGATTGGCGCTTCGTTTCCGGATCATAAGTAAAAAACTACGTTTCTTCACATTTTATTATCTTCTACCTGTTCCCTAAGGAGAAATCTGCATTAAAAGGGACAAGATTTGAGTTTGTGGAAGCTGTAAAAGAGAAAGCGGCACGTGTCCTGAAGGATCTGACAAGATGACTTCCAGCACTGTTTCCAACAATGGAAAATTTGCATGGAGCATTGTAGGGATAGAGAAGGAGTGTATATTGAAGAAGACAATAAGTGATATGTTATGTATAAAATAAAAATAAAATTTTTTACAACATCAGTCTCGTTATTTAATAGCCACACTTCGTATGTAGCTTCTTAAATAAGAAAAAATATAATTTTATATAATTATGAAAATCTAATAGTGCATTAATATAAAAGAACATTAGTGAGAAAACTGCATATTATGTAATAAAATAATCTAAAGGGGAATCTAAATGAGTAAAAATAAAATGTTTTTGAAGATAGAAAATCACAAAAAGGAAAGAATATACGTCTGATAAAGGAAAAGGAAATACCACATTACGGTAATACATTGAAAAAAAGAAAGAAGCGAAAATAGCATATAAGAATGCAATGTGAATTCAGTATCCCATACATATGTACGTATACAAAACATAATCTGGTTCAAGTTAACACTACATACTAGTTTAATAGTTTTAACGTAAATGAATTCCGTTAAGCAAAGTCTCTGTTTTCCTATCATCTTTTGGTAACCGTAGAACCAAACATGCTATTACTAACATTATGCATTGGTTTAATACAAAACATTTAGATTTTATCACACTTAAATATAAAGAAAAAACTACAGAGGAAAAACCATAAGCTTAAAGAATCGTTATGTTTTCTTATGGTTTAATATATTTTTCTGTTAAACTTAATATATTTTTAACAGGATTTAAAATTTGAATAATTTTTTTATTACATAAATTGTTACATGAATGTTTTAAAAAATCTATAAATATGTAAAAGGATACGGGTTTTTCTGGTGAGGTTCATCCCAGCTTCAATTGAACTAATTCTGGTAAACGTTTTTATTAAATGCTCGTATTACCCATTATTATTTTATTTAAATTCCCAATTAATGTAGAAAATGAAAATACAATGATTTCTAAAACCTGGTTCTTTTAATGCACCGATGCCATTCTTAATCAATTTGTAGCCTCCGTTGTTTAGGTCATCAGCCTAAAGGCTGGTTTGAACCCTTACAGGCTTTACAAAGTAAAACAAGGAGTGAGGTGGTTTACCTTTGCCTTCCTCACCGAGTGGAAAGGTATGCTTATCAGCACTCAAAAAAGCACCAATTTTTCATCCTGCAAATGAGACCACTTCATTCACCACAAGATCTGAGTGTGTAATGAAATCATTAATTACTCTCAAAGGAGATAACTCTGACTAGTGTCTTTTACATCTCTATCTCTTCTGTTCTTAAATGCTTCAGTCATATAATTGGCTGATCACGTGATAAGAAACAGAACTATTTTTTGTACCCCTGGAACTAGCAGATTGAGTGCAAATAATTTACATTCCACCTGCCTGTTATGGAGAAAATATTCTGAAATTTTTTCAATTAATTTGAAATTAAAAATCTTTCTATGACATTACAGTTTGAACGACTGAAGCTTAGCTACGTGTATTTAGCTTACTTTTATCCTCAGTTAAAACTACCTAAATTTTGAATCCATACAATGCCATATACCAAACAAATCCATCGAGAAATATTTCCCGAATTCCATGAATAATTTTTTTCAATGTTCAATATAATAGCCCTTCAGGAAATTCTGTCGTAAGGAAGTGTTAGAATCGAAAAGAGGGATTATTCACTATTATAAGACAATGTAGAAGGAAATATGGTACGAGACAAAGGAAGGACTGTCTTAGGAAATGGTGGATGGATGCTGTTAGGAACTATCAGAGAGGGTTGTGGAGAAAATCAAGGTCCTCCAAGGGCTGTGGAGCTATAAGATGATGATGATGATGATGACGATGATGAATTACAGATACTTTATATTCATGTTTTTAAGAATCTACAGCACTTTTACTGAGTGGTAGGAAAGTAAAAGTAATGTTAACGTACTATTCTTAGATTTTATTTAGAAAGCGATGATCAATAGATAACTGGGGTGGAAAATATGGGATAGAGATCCGTAGAGTAAATGGAATACCACAATAAAGTGAACTACTGTAGTGTATAAATAGATGCTCAAATGAATATTATATACATGTTAACACACAAATACAGATGGAATAGTTTAGTACTAGCACCAGCTAACATAAGCTTTCCAGAATTGTAATATATATACATATATAATACAAAATTCATTGTTGAGGTTGAACCATATAATTCTAGACATCTCTAGGGGCACTTTGACAGTAATTACTTACCCTACGGGAGATTTCTGAAGCTCAAGAGGAACATGTTAAGCAGCGACATGTGTTATTAAATGGTCTCAAGAGAGATTGAAATTATTTATTTACAACGAACGTCAAATAGAATTTTTTCATTTTACTTTCATAAATAAATAATAAGCTACAATGCCATAACATTATCTTTTAAATATTAACAGGCAAATGTTTTAATGGTTTACAAAGGTATAAAAATATAATGGTATAATGTTTTCACATCTCAGCCAATATTTGTTTTCATCTTATATAAAAAATACACCAATAATTTCATAAACATTGCAGCGAAACAAAAATATTTACAGTAAGACCTATACGGCTATATAAGGACCTAAGGCGAGGGATGCGTTCCACAAAATCATCGCGCAACGTGAAATTCGCGTGACTTGGATTGTTCGGTTTAACCTTAAAACATTCGCAATTGTCCGTACCATTCATATCCGCTAATTGTCCGTAGTGTTGATTCACTAACCCAGTCGTTTCTTTTATGTTCTTACCGTCTGCGTTAGCAGATATTGCAAAACAGTCAGACGTAAAACAAAAACAAAAAAAATATATGGTCTTCGTTTTTTCACCCCTTTCGTAAATTTTTACATCTAACTTTACCTTTAAAGTAATCGCTTTCCGTTTTTATAACTTTAATTCAAACTCATACTGTACGCAAAGTAACAACAAAAACAAGAAAATACAAGACGTGCAAATTGTAGCATAATTAAAATCACGATTAAATCTAATATCTATCTATATTTTTAACGCACTAAACAGTACTAATGTTTAGAACAAAAGCAAATCAAGATAAAAAAAATCCAGTGTAAAAATGGGGAGGGCAACAAGGATACCGGTTTCGAGAGGAATTTATTTATTTATTTATTTAATTACATTAGATATTTCACAACAGACCAAAGTGGCCCAATGATAGAAACAATATTACATATAAAATAAAGAGTAACTTATTACAAACTAAATCACGATTACACAAATATAAATTAATGTACTATACATTAATCATAAACTTATACCGAGAGAAAAAAGTACCTAAATAAACTTAATTGGGTAGAGAGAGCGTCAATATGAAAACTTCAGTTTGCAAACAAAAAACGGTTCCGAAAGACAAACATACATAAAACAGATACATAAAGAAAAAATATATTAAAAAATCCGTACCATTACATAAAAAAATACTAAATAACCAAAAATACTGAGTAAATAAACTACATTTAACAATTAAATCATTTCTAAAGCCCTGGAGCTTGTCAGCCTTAACGAGGCTCGACTCTGATGAAACGGATCTAAAGAAATAATTTCATCTATTGAATTAAAATTCACTAGCATGGTATTTAACGGAAAATGGTTAGCGTAATTAGTAAAACAATGGTCCTAAATGTAAACATCCGTAAGATAAGAATAACTACTGTGCACAATACAAAGCTAATATAAATTATGTTCAAAAAAATCACGCTAACGTGAATTCGCGTAAGTTGAACTCGTATAAGTTGAGGTCTTACTGTATATTGTTTACTGTTTACACTTTTTTTTTAAATTCCTAATATGTGTACGTTGCAATCTGTTCAATTCAAAACAATAAGCAGCCCCATGACCCAATGAGATGAGGATGATATGTATGACGTGTAAATGAGGGGTAGTCTTGTGCAGACTCAGGCCGACCATTCCTGAGAGAGTATAGTTAATTGAACCCCAACCATCAAAGTACACCGGTAGCCACTGTCTAGTATTTAAATTCGTATAAAAGTAACTACCTTTACTAGGATTTGAACCAGGAACCTTCGTCTCTGAAAATCAGCTGTTACACAGCTGATTTTGGCGACGACTTTACCTCTAAACCAACCCGGTGGGTTTACACTTTTAATGTATGAACTATGTTCCTTCTCCGAACACCATAAAACACATTTCGACTTAACTTGCCAAACCTGTTTAAGATCATTTCATAAAAAAATCATAAATCATTATAGTTCATAAATAATTATCATTATATTGGTATCATATTTCTTATACAATTTCACGCCGAAATCGATCACTGGATCGATTCACATTCACGCCATTCCTGAACATTTTTCGTCTCATTTACTAAATGTGCTTTAAAAAAATATTGTACAGTTGTAAATAAAAAAGTTGAAATCTGAAAAAGCTATTTTCAAAATATTATTACGAATAATCTACATGTTTAACAGCAAAATTTTGGGGATGAAGGTTCCATAGTTCAGATCCTAATAAAGGTTACTTTTATACAGATTTGAGGACTAGCAGTGGTTACCAGTGTACTTTGATAGTTGGGGTTGAATTGATAATACTCTCTCAGGAATTATTGGCCTGAGTCTGTAAAAGGTTACACTTTGTTTACATGTCATACACATCATCCTCATCTCATTGGGCATTAGGTTGTTTATTGCTCTTAAAACTGAATAAATTAAACATATACACATAACAATTTAAAATATCTACATAAAAAATTCTTACAAAATATTACTTTCTCTTTTTTTGTTTTACGTCTGTTTTGTAATTTCTGCTATTGAAGACGGTGGGTAATGAAGATAATGAAAATGAGTGATGAAAAAATCCCAGGCCTGACCGGAAATCGAACCTGGGACCCCGGCGTAGAAGCCAGTTGCGCTTAACACTACGCATACGAGCTGGTCTTTACTTTATCTTGTCAAGTATGCAATATAGTAAGGAATGTTGTCTTTATGTTGGTTTTTCATCAGAAATACGTTTTCAGATCTTCTGAACATAAAAATTATGTTTTACCGATTGCTCTGTGTATATATCTGTGAACACACTAACAAGAGAGCAGATAATCATATGAAGTTGAAACTTTAAATTTATGTTAGGTATGCCATACGGGGAATCAAAACAAACATTTTTATAAAAATTGGTCAACTGGAAGTAGTAGTGCATTCCTGCGATTTTTTTACTTCTTTGCAATATCCTTAAAAACGGCTCTCCTACATACATAAAATACTTTATTGGTTATGTTTAACGAGAAAGGGTAAGCATTGTTGATATTTTTGGGGGCTGTGCTCCCTTGGTAATATATGGTTTTTTAAGATTGCGGTTTTAAATATGCATTTCAGGGCAAAATTGCAAGTAATCAATGTTTTCTTTATTTATTTTTTATACTTTATGTGTGTACATTGCAATTCAGAACAATAAACAACCCCATGACCCAATGAGATGGGAATGATAAGTACACGTGTAAATTAGGTGTAGTCTTGTCCAAACCTAGGCCGACTATTCATGAGAGAATATGGTTAATTGAACCCAAATATCAAAGTACACCAGTAACCATTGCCAAGTATTCAAATCCGTATAAAGTCAATTTTTATACCTTTACTAGGATTTGAACTAGGAACCTTCATCTCCAAAAATCAGCTGTTAAAAAAGCAGACTCGTGGCCACGACTTTACCTCTAGACCAACCCGGTGGGTTAATCAACGTTATGAAGATTTTTTCGTTTATTTAAAGTCGCATCGACAGCTTGGTCATTAGCGACTACTGTGGGGTTTTGTACTGTAACGGTGGGTTTTAACGTGTTAAAATTTCCAGACCCTCCCCGGGACCTTCCGCAATTCCATAATTTTAATGAATGTAAACGAACTCTGCCCATAACAGACAGTTGGAGTGTCAAATTATTTATACTCAATCTGTTTGTTGCAAGGCTAAAATAAATAATTCTATATCTTATCACATGGTCAGCCAATTTAATGACTGAATCATTTAAGAACAGAAGAGGTAGAGGTGTAAAAGAGACTAATCAGAGTTATCTCCTCTGAAAGTAATGAATTTCATTATACATCTATAGACCCTGTGGTGAATGAAGTGAAGGTGTCATTTGCAGAGTGGAAAATATGTGCTTTACAGAGGGCCCAGCATGCTGATAGGCGTACTTTTCCACTCAGTGAGGAAGGCATGGTAAACCACCTCACTACTCGTTTTAATTAGTAAAACCTCTACAGGTTCAAACCAGCCTTTCGGCTGATGACCAAAACAACAACATAAACAAACTGACATGTCCTTGAGTACAGTAGGCCTACTGTTCTCAAAAACAACGGAAGATTGTACCCCTTTGAGGCTAAAAATTTTACCTAAGCGTAGTTCAGGTGGAATTGCTTTTAAAAGCTTTTTAGTATTTTAATTATGATCATAAATTTATAATTATTATTTAATTCATTACGATTGCACTAATCATTTTTACTTTTTCATTATTTTATCTGCTATTAATAAGTGGAAATTTTAACAAAAATTACGGAATTTATTGGAATAATAAATTGACATGTCTGTCATTCAATATGAATTTAAAATAATGAACAATATATGTCAGGGTGCTATATGTATGTTCAGCTCGAGTTTGGATTGGGGTTAATGGATTCCTATTAATGGCGAACATTTCTCTATAAAAAAAAAATCAACTTTGTACAGATGATAATAGAAAGGATTTAAAATGCAGTCCATTAATCAATTACCTCAATTAAAAAAAAAACAAAATTTAAAAAAAATAGTAAACTGATTCATTATAATCATACATAAAAACAAAAATAAATATTAAAATGGGAAAAAATTAATAAATAATCAAAAATATTTTTATACCAATCAAGCCATTACCTTCAGTTAACAAGCATGAAATGTACTGGCAATAAAACAAAAATCTTCTGAGAAACATTCACGTGACTTTCTCTTGCTAATGAAAATAAAAACCATGTAATAAAATAAAAAAACCATGTAAACAATCATTAATCATTAGTAAACAATGTACAATGAAAATCAACCTCGGTTCGACTTAAAAATACGGAAAATCTATGTCACTTTTGTCGTAAAATACATGTAGACTACTAAGGCCGCAATCTTAAAAAATTTCAAATATTTACCGACTTTGATAAAAAAAAAATACAGAAATCACTAAATTGCCACTAAACCAAGCGCTGTATAAATAAAAGTTGTAGGTTCTACAACTTTAAATATAACTTAGGCATACAATTTTGCCCCAGAATGCATAAAGGCTGCAATCTTAAACAATAATTTTTTACCATGAAAGCATAGGGCCTTTAAGAATTTCAACAGGCATGGCGGTTGCCTTATCTTGTAGAGCATACAAAATTTAATAAATGAGGTGATTTTTAAAAATAATTGTAGGAATCATTTAAGAGAATATCGTAAAAAATTCAAAAATCGCACGAATAAACTACAACTTCCGGTTGACCGATTTTGGAGGAAATATTTGTGTCAGGGTCCGTAGTGGTATGTAACGTAATTTCCAAGTTTTAACATTGTATGCTACTTCGTTCTTGAGATATTTTGCCCACAAACAGCGTGCACACACAAAACACAGACCAAATCGGGTTCAGGGGGCCTGAAAACGTGTATATCTGGTGAAAACTCGATTTTGAAAAAAGGTAAGATTTGCCTTATGAATATATAATATACTAACATGGCCCGCGCGGCTTCGGACGCGAAAAATGAGCAGGACCTAATCAATTCTTTTAAATAAATATGCAACAGAAATTGTCTTGCGGCTAGATCGCTCTATATATACTCCAACATTTTGATAAATTCCACATTATTCAATTTTCGGGCCGAAAAACATAAGAAACCATCAAATCTACTCATAAAATTGGGTTCCTAGACCTCTAGGATGACTTTATTTAGGCGTACTAAATAAATAAAAATAAATAAATAAATAAATAATAAATATTTAGGCGTTCTGAACCCAGGGCAAAATCTTTCGCTAGACGTAACTCGCTAACGAAGCGTTTCCGGACCCATGTTTATATAAACTTTTTTCATTATTTTGATGAGAGGAAACCACCTTAGAAATTTGTCGGGTTACTCGTGAGACACCCTGTATATAGAATAATATTGCCTAGAAATAAATAAAAAACAAATGATCTTTGATCTTTTTTGATTGGTTTTGGTCAATCGGGTATGGAAAAATAAAATAGAAAGCTATACATGGGTTAATGAAAGAATTTTGACAGTTCGGATTAAATTAGATAGAGGTTTTCTGACACTGATAGGTGTATATGCTCCAGAAGAAGGGAGAAAAGAAGAGACTATTGAATTTTATGAGATATTGCAGAAGCAACTGACATCATGTAAGAAATCAGATTATGTCATTGTCTCTGGAGATTTAAATGCACGTGTTGGTAATCAACCGATCCCACAAGTGGTTGGAGCATATGGAGAATGTCACTTGAACGAGAATGGTAGACAGTTACGTGATTTTTGTACATTCAATGATCTGAAAATCACAAATACCTTTTTCAGAAAAAAAGACATCCACAAATACACTTGGGCAGCAAAAGGATACAAGTCATTAATTGACTATGTTATTGTGAATAAGAAAACTGCAAGCCAAGTTCGAGATACCAGAGTATATAGAGGAAGCGATATTTCAAGTGATCACTACCTAGTTGTTTCAAAAATACAGTTATGGACCAAATGGAGAAAAAATAAAAAAGTCACAAGAAATGAAGGAAATGAAGTTTATAAAGTCTACCTCCTGCAGACTGAGAGTGTCAGGACCCTATATCAGACAAGATTAACACAGAAACTTTCTATGAGGCCCACAGCACCGACAGTGGAGGAAGAGTGGATCAACTTAAAAGATACTTTAAGAGAAGTAGCCTATGAAACGCTGGGGACGAAAAAACTTGTAACAAAACATAAAGGTTTGAAAATTTGGAACGAAGAGATTGCTGGAGCTATTAAGGATAAGAAGATTGCCTACAAACAATTATTGAAATCACCTACAGATCAGGCAAAGGAAAATTACAGAAGACAACGTAATGTAGCTAGAGCCATTGTTAGGAAAGCCCATGAGGATGCATGGGATAGGTTCATTGCAGGAATTGAAGATGATCTACATGGAAGACAAGAGGTTGCCTATAAGTTGATGAAACACCTCAATAATGATGAGAAGGAGATGGCTAAAATAGACAATATAGAAAAACAAGAATGGATTGAGCACTATAAAAGATTGTGGTACAAAAGCGATTTACCATTCATGGAAGAAGCTCATCATCCAGAAGCAAAACATGGTATTGATCAAATAGCTATTGAGGAATTGGAAGAGGCATTAAAACAAACAAAAAATAGGAAGGCAACAGGATTAGATCATATAAATTCAGAACTATTGAAATATGGTGGTACACTACTCAAATTTAACCTGCTTCACTTGATGAACATGTGTTGGACTTCGCGATACATTCCTAAAGATTGGAAAAAAGCCATAGTAATCACGCTGTTTAAGAAGGGTAACAGAAAAGATACAAATAATTACAGAGGAATTAGTTTGTTGAGTAATGTGTATAAATTATACAGTAAAATCCTGAACAATAGACTCAGAAAAATCTCGGATGTGTTATTATTAGAAGAACAAGCCGGCTTTAGAAAGGGCAGGTCTTGCATTGACGATGTTTTTTCTTTAAAGCAGATAATTTCAAAACGAGTTGAATTAAATTTGGAGACACACCTTGCATTTGTAGACTACGAAAAAGCGTTTGATAAAGTTGATAGGCATATCCTGTTTGATGGATTGGTCAAAAGAGGCTTTCCAATACACTTGGTGGAAGTTATAGAGAGTTTGTATCATGGAACAGCTGTCATCTTGAACTGTTCAGGCTCTCTCACAGAGGAGGTTCGTACAAATGTTGGTTTGAGGCAGGGCTGCCCGCTCTCACCAACTTTATTTAACATTTATGCTGATGATCTCTGTAGAAGATGGAAGTAAAAAGTCCACCCAGGCATTTGGATAGCCCCGGAAGTCTCCATCAGCTCGTTGTGGTTCGCTGACGATCAGGTGATACTGCAGGAAACAGAAGATAATCTCCAGAAAGCATTACACCAATTGAATCTTCTCAGTGCTGAATATAACATGAAGATCTCATTCAGTAAAACGAAGGTGATGGCTTTTGTGGGAAAAGATCCAATTCGGTCTAAGATAGTTCTTGATAACAAAGTACTGGAACAAGTATCACATTTCAAGTATTTGGGGTGTGATATCACACATGAAATGGATCAGGACTTGAGCATGAGAATAAATAGATTCCAAGCTATCTGTGGAACAATCAACAGGACCTTGAGGAACAAAGCCAGAAGGGAAACGAAAATGAAATTCTATAAAGTTATGGCTATCCCCACTCTTTTATATGGTTCTGAAACCTGGGTACATAAAAAGAAGGAATGGAGCAGGTTACAGGCTGCTGAAATGCGATTCCTAAGAGCAGTGAAGGGTTGTACTAGGGAAGACAGAATCCATAATACCGAGATCAGAAAAGAGCTCAACATACCCTCCATATGGCAGAAAATCGAGGAAACCAAACAAAACTGGAAGGATCATGTGGAGCGCATGGAGGATGGAAGAATTCCCAGGGCAGTCATCTCCTATCAGCCAGTAGGAAAGAGAAGTGTGGGCAGGCCTCGTAAGAGATGGAATTGATTAATAAGGGAGTTTGCAGTCGGAACAGGCAATGTGCCTAATCCTTGAAGGAAGACGACGACGACGACAAATGATCTTTCACTATGAATACGGTTCCACATTTGAATTTTTTATTTTATTAGTACAATTAACAATAAAAAGAGTTTACCAATAGTGAAATAAATAGAAAATACAAATTTAACGCCTCAAGCTGTTTGCTGGGTGTATGTATGAATATATGTATACGTATTTCATTCATTGTCAGCAATTGCGTCTGAATTTAATTATCGGACTGTTTGTACTGAACTAAACTAACCCCTGCTGTTCCAATACTGCATCATCCGTATCGATACGGTACAGCCTGTAGCAACATTGAAAAGAATAACAGTTTGTACATGATGAGCATGCAGGGATGGACGTACTCTCTGATAGACTTGTTTCAAACAACATTAATCAATAGTCAGCTACGGGTTTCAATTTAATTAATAATGTTTTTGTATCTCTCTACATTCAAGTAATACAATGCGTACTTGATATGTACTTATGTTACCTTTTTTATCGGGTAACGGTTAGTACGTGTTAAATTAAATTAAAACTTTACAACACACTGAAATAATTAAGGTGAGACAGTATGATGATTTTGACTGAAAATTTAGATTTTTGGTTTTTTATGTTTTTCAATAGTTTAGATATAGATCTACTAGAAAAAACATTATTTTACGTCAAAATATTATTTTAATAAAAAAAATTAAGTTTTAGAAGGTTCACCCAGAAAAATTATCATAATAGGTATAATTTTATACTGATCGTTTTAGAGTAAAAGGAATTTTAGTATTTTAAAATATCTGCGTTACTGTTTTTAATATTCTCAGTAGTTGGTTCAGCTTTCTAACCAAATGTTGACGGGAAATTTACTTGTTTCTGTACATTCTGCTTTTGATTTGTGCCTTTTTGTTTTTTGGCTGTACCCGTAAATTAGATTTTTAACATTTAGGTACATTTTTATCGGAAACCATTAAACCTACCTGGTTGAAATTTTTACCCGTTATTAATCTTATATAAGCACAAATACTGACATTTTTATGACTTCTACAGATGCTCCAAAACTTAGTAGGTTAGGTAGTAATAACGTAGAAAAAAAACTGTAAAAATGTTATTTTATTCAATATTTTGTTTTCAATTTTATGGTCTAACAAATTAAATAAAAAAGTCAGTAGCTAAAAAATCCCGACAAATATAAGTGTGTTAAGTTACATTTTCAGATATTTTACCAACCCTATGAAAAGTTAAGTACCTAAAAGTAGTAAATTTAACATTGACGGAATACAAAGTACAGTCTCCTTAATGGAACCAATTATCTTACAAGTTAAGAGTATCAAATTTATCACCTCTTCCCGGCCAGGGTCTGAAAAATATAATCCACAGTAGTCACTAATGAACCACAAGGTTGATGTGACAATCACCGGATGGTGAGGATAAGCGGGGTAGGGAAGCCTTAAGCTTTAGTGGCTCTGAAAAGGGCCTTTTGATATCTTAGGTCCTTATTAGACTAGGCCTCCCGGCGGCACAACCAACTGCACAACCGATGATTGAGTCGGCGACACGTGCACGGCAACCGATGGCGCAGCCAAATCACTCGTTTTTCGGTCCTAGCGTAGTTCGCACTCTTTTCTGCGCACTGTGTAGGCCTACTTCAGTATGTCTACTGAACTGCAGATTGTCACTGTGAAAAGGAGTGGAAGTAAAAGTATAGACAAGACCAAAGGAAAAATCAAGCAGCAAGAAAGAGTGCCAGAAGTTAAAGATACTAGAAACTGCAGTGAAAAAACTACTAAAACGTGGAGAAAGAAGATTGTGAATGAAAAAGAAAATGAAACTTCAATTTCGTTTGATAGTAGGCTTACGTCTAGAGAATCTTAAAATAAATCTAAAAACAAAACCAGCAACTAACATGAGCTAGTTGAAGATCTAAAGAAAAAGATTGCATCGGAAGAGAAATCTCGTACTTTTTATGAAACAGATGAGGATAAAGTTGGTTCTCCTCTCTATGTTAGCCGAGATTCTAGCCCAGTGTAATAGGCTCGATATGATACAATGCTCCGCCATCCGTGGCTGCCAATGTAGTCGCGGGCATGTCTGTGGTGACGCCACCAGCTGCCGTAATCTAGTAGGCTTCATAACAATCAATGCCCAGTGTCACCGGTGTCGCGGCTGGCTGCACCGCCTGGCGGTCTAATGGGGACTTTAGTTAGTTGGTCTTGAGAAGGACAGTTGTGTTTAAAAGTAGACCGGTGAAGGTGTCTTCTTTCTTTTGTGGAACTGGTTGGCTGTCATCGTCGGAGTTGTAGAGTGGGCAATGACGGCGGGGCTGAATGGACCTCCTTCAGTGTTAATCATAATCAGTAGTATGTGTTCGTATGCGTATGTGGGGGGAGGGGAGTGAGGAGGACGAGAAGATAGAGAGTAAAGTGGGAGGGGTATAGGGAAAATGCAGTGTTAATTAACTTAGTATCAGTTAAACTCATTCAAATATTTATGTTTAAAAATGTATATCACATTATGTTCAAATTATTCTGTAATATAATTTTACTTTTTATCCCTTGTTTTTTGTTAATTAACATGCTAACCGTTAAAAGCACAATTATTACGTTGGATTGTACGAAAATATGGACACAATAGTCGATTAAGCTCTATCCCAAACATTTTTGAATTGTTTTAAAAATGTAATGCATATTATTTAAAAATTATTATTTTTCTATTACCTACTCATTTAATTTTATATTTTTGACTTGTCTAAACAACGTGTATTATTTTACGCGACAATAAGGTTATTTATTTAGTAGGAAGTGGTTGGGAAGAAAGAGTAAAGGATGGAGGGGTAAGAGAAGATGTAAAAGGGAGGGCTATAATTTTTGTTATCTGATTGGAAGAACCATTGTCCTCTCTGATTGGTGGACAATCGCGATCTATCTAGCGTATATGTCCGTGCCTGATAACGTCTATCCCGTGGGGAGGGGGATCCGTTTTTCTTGCTTCCGGATGATGGTACAGACAGCGCATGGCAACAACGAACCTAATGAAGCCTTAGTTAAGGTTTACCTAATCTTAAGGCCTTACCTAGTTAAAATTATACATTTTAAAATTATATTCAACTACTACAAACACTAGTTAGCTCCAGTACTTTACATTACACAAGAAACAAAACAAGATAAATAAATCTGCTTATTTTATTACAAAAATACTAATAAATATCACATTAGCAAAATATTTCTACTATTAATTTTTAGCAGTTGTCAAAAACAAACTTAAATAATATCATCATTGAAATTAATTAATTAATTAATAAACAAACGATAAACTGTAAGCCGTCAGAGCCACAACTTCTGCAGACGACGGTATAAAACTACTACTTAACATAAATAGGGCTATATCATGGTATTGTTATAAAATAAAAACTTTTCCGAAACACAAAAACATTTAATTAATTCATTTTTAAACCAATTTGTTTTCACATTTTACAGAATTCATTCCGTTATCAAACAATGTATTTATAATTAAAATAATAGGCCTATGTACATTAAAATTTAAAAACATTGTTTTATAACAACTTTTTAATTTTTAAACTAACTGAAAGTTTAAAAAAATTTACAGAATTTTTAGAGTAGGCTACAGTAAAATCCGCTTAATTCGATTTTTTAGATATATCCTCATATTAGCGTATTAAACGAAAAGCAATTCAGCCGGGATTCAAGCAGAATACTCCGTATTTAATGAAAAATGATTATAGAACTACTGTACTAATTCTATAGTATGCAGTTCATAAATTATGCGTTGAGCGTTACTTTTTCCACATCAGCAGAATTTAAAAAATGTACTGAACTCATCTGGATAAAAAACGTCCCTCAGTAATCCTCCAACAGCGGGGATAAAACATTTCTTTCCACGATTTAAGAGTCTTCATTACATGGGGCTGCTCCTCGACGACAAAAAATTAATACACGACGTGTTTTACACTGTTTAATCCAACCATTGAAACCAGTTGTCAGTAATCTGTAGTTCTTTTGCAAATTCCAGTGATTTATTTTTTATTAAAAGCGCTTCATTAATTGACAATGAATGCTACAAGCTTGATGAAACCATTTTGAAAAAAAAATTACAATTTATTATTCTATTAAAAAAATGTATTAAAAATTTATTATTCTTTAATAAAATTTTAATAATTTTTAATAATTTTAATAAAATTATTTAATTTATTAAAAATGTATTATTCTTTAACCCACCGGGTTGGTCTAGAGGTAAAGTCGTCACAAAAATCAGCTGTTTAACAGCTGATTTTCGGAGACGAAGGTTCCTGGTTCAAATCCTAGTAAAGGTAGTTACTTTTATACGGATTTGAATACTAGACAGTGGTTACCGGTGTACTTTGATGATTGGGGTTTAATTAACCACACTCTCTCAGGAATGGTCGGCCTGGGTCTGTACAAGACTGTACCTCATTTACACATCATCCTCATCTCATTGGGTCATGGGGTTGCTTATTGTTCTAAATTGAACAGATTGCAACGTACACAAAATTAGAAATAAAAAAAATTTATTATTCTCCACATTCGTTATCTTCTTCCTTTTAGTTTCACCTCACAGTGCATTCTTTTCTATATCCTTCCGCTTATTTTCATTGTTCTGAAATGTAATATATACCAGGTGTATATTAAAGATTCGGTTATTTAATTTACGTAGAATGTTCGCAATAGAAGACTGTAAAGTATAAAAAAGACTAAATGTGTACACGAACAATTCGCAATAAGAACCAACTGTATTATCAAAATACCTGAAAGAGTTGATTGACATTGATGATGTTATTTTTTTCTGTTTACGAAATGGAAAGTCTACACAGTGTTTTTCTGCCAAAAAAATGTAGCCACCAATTTTTCTTTCAATACCTGGTTTTTGTAATAAAAATAAATTACATTTAATATTGTAACATATGTCGCTACTCAATGATCTATGCGGATTCTGTGTGTGAGTGTGATTTATAGCTTTCCGAGCGCCGCTAGTCTTGTGGTTTTCTAGTTACAGGGTAGAATGTTCAATTGTTATTTATTTCTGTAGATTATTCCACTCTGAATCCTGAATCCTGAATCCTGGTTGAGAGGGCTAAGAAGCCCTATGATGGCGACATCGTGTTAAGGAACACCTGGTCGCTCGGGGAACAATATAACAGAATAATTGCAACCTCAAGAAATTTAGGGGGAATTTTATAGTTTAAATAGGAAATAGGATTCTGGTTCGTGGGACATTGGAACTGGGACTTGAAAGGAGGTAATTTATTTTTAGAAGTTATTTGTGGAAAATTTAAATTAAGGGACAAGTGGATTTAAGAGCGGCTCTTTTATTTTTCAGTGGCCTTTTTTCAGTTTTGTGGGAGGCCTATTATCTTGGTGAGGGGAAGGCATGCATTTTACTGAACGTGGACTAAAGGTATAATTTAAGATAGGGGTTAGTTTATGATTTCAGGGGAGACGGAAAGGGTAGAGTTTGGCATAATCACCGGCCTTTTTATCTTCCGAGTGTTTATTAATTTAAAATGGCGGCTCTTTTCACCGTAGTGGAGTGATTATGCATAGGAACATGGGGACAACTACCAACTGGGGGGAGTGAGTCATACAAGTAGGAGGGGCATGGGCAAATAAGAGGAATACAGGGCAGAATAAAAATGTGGCAACTCTAAATTTTGTTAAGTGGGTCATACTAAAATTTAGATAAAGTCGTGGAATGGCAATGGGATAGAGACTTCAGGTGGGTGTGGGCGTCGGTACAAGTCCTGAATGATCTGGGGTCCGTCAGTTTTCCCAGCGTCGTGTAGCCGTTTCGAGGTATTGTAAATAAAGTCCTCCATGGAAGGGAAGAGAAGGTGTTCGTGTATGATGCGATTGGATATAAGATAGTGGAACTGTGTGATGCACCGGAGGACTTTGTTCTGGTATGCTGAAGTACGTCTTTTGTTGGACTTGGAGAGAAAGGGCCACCATACCGGTGACCCGTACAAAAGGAAAGGACGTAGGATAGAGGAGTACATCAGAAGTTTCAGTTTTGAGGAGTATGCAGGAGAGAGGAACAAAGGGATGAGTAAAGCGAACAAGGCCCTACCCTTGCTAAGCTTGCTGTCAATGTTCCACTCTGTTCTATTATTCTGTTATAGTATTTATCTTTCAGGAAAGTTTTATATAAAAGCAAATACCCTTTTCTTAGATAGTCAGATTGTTCTGAACAAAGTGAAGTGAGTTTGATAAAAACCGGTTTGTGTATAATGAGTCACGTATTGAAGCAGTTTTTCCTTGACGGGCAGTTTAGCGTACAATTGTTAACGGGCTGTAAGTAGAAATTATTTGATTGTGCCATAATTTTTAGTTAAAATTTGTTTGTCTCATAAGTTTCTTTATTCTATAACATTGTTTTATAAATTTAGTCTGTAATAAGTTATCCCTAAGCAGTTTACTGTAATTTCTTATTTTTATAACTGTAGGGCCTAATAATAATTAATGTAAGTAATTTGTAAATAAAAATTCGTTATAAATTTTAAAGGAAGTTTTTTTACTCACAAATAACCAGATTCTGAAATTAACTATACGTAGATTATTTCAATAACAACTCTGTAAAAAGTAAATGAGTAGGTTGAAAGCGAGTCTATAGTTTACACACGAGTCGCAGAGCATTGAATCGCCCCTTTTTCTTACTATGCTATCTATTTCTGTCGTTCCCAATTTTTCCAAGCTAACGTTCGTTTTCTGTTTATGGTATATTAATGATAACTAGTTAAATTATAAAAGCAAATGTTTTAACATTTATAAATACCTATAGTATATTTGTTTTAGGAAGAAGCTTGTAAGGGGAGAGCGAGTAGGTAGAGTAGGGATAGTTTCAAGGGGCAAGTGTTGTCTCCTTCTCACTTAATCATTATTCCCTCTCTTTCTAACTGTATACTACTGTTACAACTACGAGGTGCTTCCCCCACCACTAAACAGAACAGCTCAGCGGCACAGAGCGTTGGAGGGAGAGCTTCTAGCTAGAACAAATGACCTATACATTATTATAATAAACTTCATTAAAATACCACTTAAAAAACTATAAATAAAAGTGGTTTAATGACTGAAATAAAGTACAACTAAATTAAATACGAATGTATGTTCTCGTCTTATTCGATAGAATTCCAACTACAACATAACTGCCGCGCATAAAGTACGCGCAGAACTACGTGTATTCCTCATAAATCATTTGTTCTTAGGCTCGCTCACTGGCTCCAACGTAAATCTCAGATTGTTATTCAAATGTATGACGTATAACAATTAAGTGATGAGGTAATACTTTTTTTATTCCTAATTTGTTTACGTTACAATCTGTTCAATTTAGAACAATAAGCAACCCAATGAGATGAGGATGATGTGTATGACGTGTAAATGAGGTGTAGTCTTGTACAGACCCAGGCCGACCATTTTTGAGAGAGTGTGGTTAATTAAACCCCAATTATCAAAGTACACCGGTAACCATTGTCTAGTATTCAAATCCGTATAAAAGTAACTACCTTTACTAGGATTTGAACCAGGAACCTTCGTCTCCGAAAATCAGCTGTTAAACAGCTGATTTTGGCGACGACTTTACCTCTAGACCAACCCGGTGGGTCAGGTAATGTAATAAAATAATTTTTATCTAGAATTTAAGAAAAATAACAGCTGCTTTACAAGCATATTTTCAGTAAACTGTAGAACAACAATTTATTTGAAGGTCTCCCATTAAGTTCGTTAAATAAATTAAACATTAAGGAGAATTAATATTTGTATTACGTCTAATTAGAAACAGAGTTGAATAGAAGATGAATAAATAATACTGACCTACAATATTATTCAATTGCAAACTAGATGTCAGTTAATAAATCATTGTAACTAAGTTTGTCTATTGTAACTTCGGTTAGATTTAATGCAGAAACGGAAGATGAAGGAGCATCCAGCAATTGTTGTTAAGATATTCTCTGTTTGTTAATTTTGTAAGTGTGTATAAGATAATGCATATTAAATGCATCAGTGGTGGTATGTATATATAAGGAGTATTAGGAATCGGATAGGATAGCGTAAGTAATAATAATAACAATAATAATAGTATCGAGACGTCGTGGCAAGTAATACATTTGCATAATTTAGTAATTGGTTCGCTTGTGGCTGTTACTATAGAGTATACCAGGGCTATACACTCCGTTGCTGCTGGTTGGATTCCATTAAGTTGCCGGTGATTAGCTCTACAACTTATCCAGGCGATTTGCATATACATTTCCATCATCCGACACCTACAAACATCCTCTTCCTGTTGGTATCAGCACGCACGCAATGCAACTTCTGTTGGTTATACACAAACACAACACCCACCTTAATAATAGATTCTATCACAACAATATATTAGGCTAACTCACACAACAACAACACACACACACACACACTCACGGAAATAATTTATTCATAAATATTTCTCCAACAACAACTTTTCAACAAAGTTTTAACAACCCAATTCATTTTAAACTTATTAACGATAAGAATTTTACTAATATGTGTATACAGGGTCTTGTACAAGAATTCAGAAAGTGGTTATTCATATCAAAAGAGAGAACATTTTGTACCAACACATGTCTGAAAACTCTTAGCTTAACCGGTTATCCGCTATTTTGTTTTTTTAACACAGAAAGTTTCATTTCAGGACCAGTTAACAATATCGCGTTGAATTTTGGTACCTGAAGATGTAGGTGTAAAACTAATGTTGTCACCAAAGATGTTCAAAGAATGACGCATCATTTATCTAAATTTGTTCATAAATAAAAATGATACTTAAAAAATTCTTCTGAAATTTGTTCAGAAAATGAAACAGGTTGTAAATTTGTAGTAACTAACTAAGTAAATACGAGGGAAGTAGCCTAATGAGTGAAAATGCTTAGATTTGGACACTGGATGTTAAATTTGGGGAAATGAATACATAGTAATGCCGATGCATGTGTTGGTGTGACGACATTAAAAAAAATATCATTCCTCATCTCACAGTCAAAGAATCCTAATATGAACGATTAAAAGTTTCAAATCCCTCACATTCCCGCATAAAAAAATATTTAATATTACAATTTACTTTCAACTTCTTAAGACAAGTTACAAACCTTAAAAGAAAATTTAAAAATATGTAAGTTAAAGCACTTTAAAGCGTTTTACCGTGATATTACGCAAACAAAGATCGGATTCCAAAGCGTTTTACCGTAATACGTATTATGCATTTTGTCATGCCGTCATTTGTTGCTTTCTAACAGTCTCAGTTTGTAGGCACTAAATGCAGTACCGTTTAATATAACGTTATTATTGCTATGTCGTATTTCACAAGATCATACAATGAAATTTAGTTTGTAATGGATATTTTGAAAGTTCCTTATGCACATTGTTTCCGCCCATTAGCTGTACCTTCATTCAGTCTGATTGTTTATTTAGTTAGTCAATGTTCTTAGTGATTTTATATTTATTTTTTAGTGACTTCTTATACTTTTCTTAGTATTTTTGTGTAAATAGTTAGTTTATACTGCCTACATTTAAAATAAAACGCAGTTTCGGTTCTTTTGTTTACACTGTTGTTTTCTTGTTTTAGTTTACAAACAAAGAACTCATCTGTGAACACTCTTACGTATATCATTCATCCCCGTTAATCGTTGTCATTCACATCTCATTACTACATTATACTCATGCTGAATTTATCATACCACGACCATAATATAAATTGTAATATTTCATGTCATTCCATTTTTTAATTCAGGTCAAAATTGGCCATTGGGCTGGCTTCACTTCATGTCATACACAAGTCACTGTCATAGGCCATTCATCTTACTCACTAGTTGTTAAGTTCAAATTGTACAGTTGTGAATAAAAAATAAAGTTTAAAGTCAAAAAAAGGTTACAAACTAACTATTATTATTTACATTTAATGTCATTTACGTTTACAAATATCATATTTTTTTATATATTGAGTAATGTTGAAAGTTTTGTGCAGTTATTGTGAGTAGAAACTGAAATGCATGCCGTTCAAGTTTACATAAATATTTGTCTGTCAGTTTCTAAAAAAAACCCACGCAGTTAGCGGATAACATTTTACAAAATATTAAGGGGAGTGTGGATCCCTATCCTAAGCAATGTTAAGGTTTGTACCTTTTTTTCAGCAACTACTACCGCTAGAGCTACAACTTTTCTTTGTACGAAAAACCTTCTTTGGAACATAATTAGAATGTGTAGCATTTAATTCGGGTAACAATTTTGATATTCTCAATTTTGTTTAAAAAGAGACCTTTTTTCATCGAAAAATCACCGAAAAAAAATGTTCTCCCTCAATTTTCAATATTTTTCAAAACGGCACATACAATCAATAGAACTGGGCGATTAACATACTCAATAAAAATTTCAGCCTTGTACCTTTTGTGGAAGCTAAGAAAAAGGTACATAAAGATGACGTTTTGAGATACTCGCGTTTAAAGTTTGAGAAACAAAAACACGAGTGTAAATCAAGACAGACCACAACAAAAATAGCGCAGGTTATAAACTTTTTGAGTTATACTTCCAACCTATTAATAAATAAAAGAGAGACGGCAGTGTAAAAAATAGATCACAGTAAAATATTAATCGAAAGGGAAAATTATTTTGTAAAATTTCGTGACAGATGGCAAAATCAGCTTAAACATACAATCACAAAAAATTAATAAAATATTTTCTAGTTAGCATAGCAACATGATTCTAACGCCATTTTAAAACGCACATTTCAAACTATATTTTTAACGAAAAAACAAAAAAGCTTCGATATTTTTAACGAAATAAATAGTCTTATTTTTTCATTCCACACGTTCTTAACACGTTCGTGAGATCTATTGAAAGCTTCAATTTTATCAAATATATACATAATTTAACTAAAAATGTCGAAAACATTTGCGCTTTATGATTACAATAGTATATTTTACAACAATGCGTGAAACTAACTATATAACATTACAAACATGAAATGTTTCTTCACTGTTGTTTACTCAAACAGTAAACAAAGACAATATCAATATTTAACAGGGGATACCTTCAGTGATTGAGTTTTACGACTGTTTTGTGATCGAACAGTAAAAACGGTATTGTTTGGTAACAGGTTGAGGGTTGAGGGTTAGAAACATGTCCGATGCTTTCAGTGTTTGTTCAAACGCCATAAAGAATGATAACGCAAGTTCCACGACAGGTTCATTGAGCAATGCTCCACCTATATCCAACGTAACTCCTACATAAAAGAAAACCGTAACTATTTATTGTAAAAATTGGTGTCAACTGTAACACAAATAAATTCATAAAACACTCCAATAATACCAATAATAAATTTTACAAAATTCCAAAAAAACTAAACAAGAAAAATGGGAAAAATTCCTTTTTTTATACATTGGATAAAAACTAGAAGTATAATTATTATCCTTTTAAAGAAAAAAATATATTTTATTTTATGGAAAATTCTTGAGTTCTAAGCTGTAAAGCACCGTTACATTTACTCACCAAGATCTCCGAAATTTTCACACCGCAACATACTCGAATAATGTTTCAACGTACATTTTTTTAATATAATTTTTATGAGTTACTTGTGTTTCTTAATATAATAACTTATGGACAGTTCAGTAGCAGTTTAGAAGTCTTTTTGATTTAATCAGCTTTCTTCCTGCTCTCAAAATTAGCAGGAATGTAAATCGACTAATTTTACAATTTTTGTCTTCTTCTAATTTATTTTTATTAAAATTTAATACATTACAGTTGGAGCACCAGGAATTCAGTTAAAATTATGAAAAACGCAAATATTTCAAATGAATTCCAATTAATCTTTGTAACTCTAATTGTCGCTGTTTATTTTGTGGTAAGTTTATTTATTTTTCTAAATTGCAGACAATGTATTTTTAAGAATAAGAATAAGAAAAATCAATGCCCATAACAGACAGCCTGTGGTGAATAAAGTGAAGGTGTCATTTGCAGGGTGGAAAATATGTGCTTATCAGAGGGCCTGGCAAGCTGATAAGCATACGTTTGAATTCAGTGAGGATGGCATGGTAAACTACCTCACTCCTCGTTTTACTTAGTAAAACCTCTAGAAATTCAACCCAGCCTTTCGACTGATGAGTTTGACAACAATCCAATTCAATACCCGATTCTTTTTAAACCAAACAAGAGATATGATTTCAAGTAAAATCAAAAAATTAAAATTTCTAAGTTTCAAAGTTAATATCTAACAAATTTGGAAAACAAAAAACTACGCCGGCCGCATTGGCGTAGTTGGTAACGTACTCGCCTCTCATCATGCGGTTCTGGGTTCGAATCCTACTCAGGCACGGCATATTTTCGTACGTTACAAAGAAATCATTTCATCCTCATTACGCACAGTTACGCCCCAACGTCGTCGCTAATCACCACAGCAGTTAATGCGACGTTAAATGAATAAATTAAAAAAAATTAGAAGGTTCTAAATTTTACCTGAGAAATGGATTTTTCCTGCAATTACATGTTACGCAAAACTATCATAGTTAATTTGTAAAATATTTTCAAACAGTAATAGAAATAAATTTGTTTAAACTTCCACAAAAAAAGATTTTTTTTAAAGCTTGTAGTGATTTTCTAATTATTTTTCATGTAAAATTATTATTACCCAATTGTGCAGGTAGATTATCAGAATTATCAGATAATAATCTTTGATCAGTTCGAAGTATTATTTTACAATAATTAGTTGCTTAGAGATGTTATTAAACGTTACGTATTATAAGTATTAATTTACGGTATGGAGGTCTGGTATTTGAAAAATATAAATAAACAAATTAGAAGCATTCAAGATGTGATGATATGAAAGGATTTAGAAGTTCAGCTAGGTAGATCGTAACAAATGAAAATTCTATCAGAATTATAGATATAAAAAGAAAACTGTTGTACGAACTATAAAAATTAGCAAATTGAAATATTTGGGCCATTTTATAGGGGGAAGAAGTATTATTATTTCTTGTAGTAGTCCCAGAGAAAAATTATGAGGAAAAGAAATTGTACAAGACGCGCATCGTCTCTGAACAAATTAAAAAGAAGATTCAGATATTTTTTTTTGTAACAGTGTATTTCTTTTACAATCAGTTTATAAATACAAAAACTTTAAGTAAAGACGAGAAAATCTGAGTAATGTCCTTAGAATCAAAATAAAAACCACACTCTGTAGTGTGTTTCAACAAGACTAAACGTGAAGAAAAAAAAATATAAATATATATGTGTGTGTGTGTATATATCTACAAAACCTAAACTTGATGAACTGTGAATCAACACCCCGAATCACAAAGCTGGTGAAGCTGGAGATGATCAAGATAATAGATATGATAACGATGTCTATTATGAGATGACAATGATTAGTAGTTGAAGTGGAGAAGAAAACAAATTTACATCGTAAAGTTTAAAATCGTAGAGGTAAGTCTAGTGTTTTAAAACTTTTCAGTCTGTAAGTATCTTCGCTGTTGTCGAGGAGGTTAAACGTTAATGGATTCTGATGGTCTTCTAATTTCTGTAAATATTTTTCGCTATGTTGTTTAATTTCTTCATAAAAGAAGATTCAGATATAGCTCCACTAAGTTTCTTAGATCTGCGGTATCCAGAAGTCATAGTTGTAAACATGACTAAAAACCTTTTTAGTGAAGATAGCACCCAAATATTTATCTCATCTATACCAAACAAAAAACATCATACATTTTTTTAAAGGCTCTCTATTTGTAATTGGATGACAATTTTTCTATATGGAATCAATATTACCTATGCCAGAATTTTAATTGCAGAAAATCAAAAAATTTTCTTCCTTCATAATTACATCTTTAAGGAATTTAATTAACCGCTATCTATAAACACCGTCGAACTACATCGTCAAGTTACGGGTTTCCAAACAAAAATTAAATTTTTGTTTTGTTTAGAGGTTATAGAAGAAAACGTTGACAAACTGAAAACAATCTTATAAATTACAATTAAAATTTAATTCGGCCACCCCCGTGGTCCAGTGGTTAAAGCGCAAAATTTCTACACACTGCAAAGCTTAAGATCCCAAATTCGATTCCGGCTAGGGCTTTTTAATTATTACACGTTTTAACCCTCCAATTCTGAACCGTAACCCGTAGTTGTCTCTTCTAACCAAAGCAGTTGATGGACTTTAAATAAACTGAAAAACTAAAAGAAATTTAATTCCTTACGTCTGCTACATTAAAAATATTACAATTGACATTATTCTTAAATGAATTACTAAACTAGAGGAAACTTATTAAGGATTGCATAAAGTAATTTTCAGATAAGAAGTTTGCATTAACAATTTAAAGAGAATCATTCTGGTAAAAGATGACAGTCAGGTGTAGTAAACACATCTTTTTAAATTCAATTAGGTAATAAACAATATAAAGGATTTTACCAGGATCACAAATATGAATGGAGATCATGAAGAGAGGACGCTTAGATGAAGTTGAGGTTAATCTCTAAGGAACTATTTAGGTGAGAAGACAATGTGTAAAGAGCGCTCATAAGCAGAAGATTACTGAAGAGCATAGAAAGATGGTTTTGACAGACTCCAGTGACGTCAGAGAAAAGTGCCATTATTAGAAGACAAAGCCAGAACGACTGGGCAGGGTAGAACGAGAAGCAGATTAAAATACTCTGTGTTAATTACCTCTTTGTCTCTTAGCACTGGAGCTTACTCCCTTTACCCATAACTTCCTTCTCCTACTTCTTTATTCTAATGGTTGCGCATTAATTCAAAATAAAGGACAAAACGATGAGGGACAATGGTATCACAACCGACCCCATGTCTCTTCCATCACTCTGGACTTTATACAACTTCCAAAGAACAAACAAAAAATCATCAGTTTAATTTGTGGTCTAAAGAAGTTCAGAGAATAGCTTACATTTTCAACTTCAACTTAATTCTACCATTAACTAGCCCAACCATTTAAAAAAATATCTGCTCTTAATTACTTACACATTATTCGATATTTCTCTTTGTTTAAAAATAATTTAATAATTCAACGCATTTTGAAACAGACAACAGATGATGCTTTGAAATATATATATTTTTTTTTTAATGACAAACGTTAATAAAAAATCAACGAAAACTTTCACATTTTAAATTTATCTCATCAGCCTACTAAATTATTAATTACAAATATAGATTTCATCATTTTTGTTTAAAATTATTTCGTTTTTTCCAGTTCAAGAGATCGTAAGCACTTGAATACTTTCATGTTTTCGTTCAGTTCCTCCTCGTCGACCACCCAAATCCTCTTCATGAGTCCGTTCCTCTTTTCCTCTGTTCCTTTGCTTCCTCCACCTTGTGTTATCTTCTTTAAATTTGTGTTTTGTTAATGCACTGTCTGAACTTTTCTTGATTGTTTATACCAATTTCTCTGATTATTACACTGAAATCGTCTTCTGTTCGTGTTTGTGATGTCGAATATTTATTTTATGATTTCGTTTTTGTCCTATATCGATGTTAGTAGATTTTTTACAATGGTCGTTTAATCCATATTTTATTTTTGTCGACTAGTCCAAATAATGTTTTAATGATTTTTTATGTCTTTTATTTTTGATTTCCATCAATAAGTATGATTTATCTTGCGTATAATTCTTCGGGCTGTAAAAATTTGCTGTAATATCTGAGTTACGCATTGATAGTGATTGATTTTTAGTTATTTAAATTTTATAATTTGCTATTACCTTTATAAGATGTTCTACAGAACTAGACCATTTAGCGCAACAAGATACGCTATTTATTCCTTTTAAAAACACCTTCAACTCCCCTCTTTGCCGGCCATTGCGTAGTTGGTAACGTGCTCGCCTCTCATCATAAGGTTTTGGGTTCGAATCCCATTCAGGCACAGCATATTTTCATACGTTACAAAAAATCGTTTCATCCTTCACCGTCTGGATTAGCAGTAATTGCAGAAAAGTCGAACGTTAAACAAAAAAAAATCCCCTCTTCAATTTGTATAAAGCTCTTTTTGGAATAATTTAGCATTTCTGTTTAGCTGGAAACCATAGCCAAATTTTTTTTGTCAGTCTATTCTTCACAGATGACTTTCTTCAATTACATCGATTATTAATTTTTTTGTCATTTTTTAAAATTTTCTTCATTCCTGACACAGTTAACTGACAATCTCTTCCTCAAAAACTAATTAATTTCCACATAATTATACTCTTCTCCTCAATCTAGGTTAAAAAGTTTAAATCTCAGCTATAATTGCAGGAGCTTCTAATAGAAGACCTAATTACTTTTTAACCTTTTAATAACTCATATAGGAATAATGGTAGAATAAAATATCAATTAATTTTTCAAACAGCAGTATAATATAATTAGTATTTTTTCATTTCAAGACAAACCAACACCTACGTCATTAAATGGACAAAACCATTGGATTATGGAACGATTAGTCAACATTAAAATGTCGAGACCCTAGCCGGGAACTAACCCGAGACCATGCATTTCGGATACAGTACGTTAGAAATATAGCATGAATGTGGAAAAGTATTTTTTTATTTTTCCCAAATTTTGGTATTAAAGGAAAACATGCCTTTGGGCATGGACCAAACATGCTCATTAACCCTGGTGATTAACCCAGGTGATTTGCCTATTGAGTTGATAAAGCACGCCACACAAGAAGTTCTAAAAATATTGTGCAAAATTTTCAACAAGTGCCTGAGGGGTGAGGATATTCCTAGAGAATGGAGAACAGCATATATACACTCTATTTTTAAGAAAGGGAATAGAAAGGATTGCGGTAATTATAGGGGGATCAGCATAACTTCATCTATCGGTAAACTTTATGAAAGAGTCCTTAAAGCTCGTATAGAATTTGATTTAACAGAAAGTGAAGAACAGAGTGGATTTAGACCGGGACGGTCCTGTGTAGACAATATTTTCACATTGAAGCAGTTGACAGAAAAAAGATTAGCAAGAGGTTTGGAGCTCCATGCCACCTTTATAGACTTGAAAAAAGCATTCGATTCTGTACCGCGTAAAAAATTATGGACTGCTATGAGGGATTCTGGTGTAAATGCGGTCTACATAAACGCTATAAAGGAAATTTATAAAAACAATAAATCAATTATTGGATTTGGAAGTCAAGAATCAGCTGCTATATTCCCAAATAAGGGCGTTAAACAAGGTTCATGTCTATCACCAACCCTGTTCAAGATTTACTTAAATAGTGCTCTCAGACAGTGGATCAGGAAATGTAGCCCTATGGGAATACAAACAGGAAACGGGCCCATATATACTATATTGTTTGCGGATGATCAAGTTGTATTAGCAGAAGACCAGCAGGATATGACATATATGCTGAACAAACTGATAGGAGATTTTCAGGAGTGGGGACTTGAGGTCAACATGGATAAAACAAATTATTTGAATATTGGAGGCAAGGGGCAGGACATACAGACAGATTTTGGTGCTATAAAGATGGTGAGGCAATATAATTACTTGGGTGTTACAATAAATGAGGATGGTAGGGACAATGAAGATATTTTGAGGAAGATAGGGAAAGGAAAAAACATTATCAGAGCACTGCATCCAATTCTGTGGAACAAAACACTTACAAAAAAGACAAAAACAAACATATATCAAGCTATGATAGAACCAATATTGACGTATGGATCTGAGGTGTGGGTCATGGATCGCAGACATGCTGCAAAATTGCTTGCTGCAGAAATGATGTATTGGAGAAGATGCGCAGGCTTATCATTGTTAGATAAAGTAAGGAATGAAGTAATAAGAGAGCAGATGCAGGCAAAAGAAACAATACTGGGTCGCATTGGGAGGAATCAGGTAAAATGGTATGGCCACCTTCGTCGAATGAATACGGAGAGAATACCATTGAAAATCTTTGAATGGACTCCAAACCAGCATCAGAAGCGAGGTAGGCCAAGGAAAATATGGATGACCAATGTTCGACAGGAGATGGAAGGTAGAGGATTACGAGAGGGAGACTGGAGAGATAGGGAGCGATGGCGGAAGGGATGCGAGAAGCGACTCTAAGGTTGCAAAACTTGCTTCAAAAAAAAAAAAAAAGGAAAACATTATCAGTGCCCAACATAAAATTATCATTCTGAATTCTCCAATTTTTAAACCGCCTCATTTCCGAAGTAACTTTCCTATAGTCTATATTTCAAATAGTCTATTCAATGTAGGAAGAAACTCCAGAAAATATAATTTAAGGGGAGACTGTACTTTGTATCCCGCCAATGTTAAATTTGCTATTTTTAGGTACATTTTTTATAGGATTGGTGAAAAATAGGAAAACGAAACTTTACACACTTATAGTTGGAGGGTGGTTCTAGCTACTGATATTTTTTTCAATTTAATCTGTTGGATCATAAAGTTTTTAAAAGAATAACGAATAACATTAAATTTTTACAATTTCTTTCTACGTTTTTTGCATATTACTAATTTTTTGAGCACCTGAGGAAGTAAAAACAATGTCGGTGAATGTGCATGCACATGATAATTAACTAGTAAACATTTCAGCCTGGTAGGTTAAATAGTTTTTGAGAAAAACGTAATTAAGTGTTAGAAATCTAAATTTACCGAAAAAGACACAAATAAAAACAAAATTAACACAAACAAGTTTAATTTTCCATCAACAGTTGGTTAGAAAGCTGCACCAACAGCGGAGAATATAAAAATAGTGAAGCAGGTATTTAAAAAAAAATAAAATTGTTTTTGCACTAAAACGAACAATTTTATTTTTTTATACAATTTTTATGTTTTTATATGAAAAATATTTGTTTTTGGCGACATTAGGGTAAACCTGATGAAAACTTAATTTTTTTTTATTAAAATAATCTTTTGTCGTAATTTAATGTTTTTGTGGTAGATCTAGGTCTAAACTATTGAAAAACATAAAAAAGAGAAAATCAAAATTTTCAGTCAAAACCATCATACAGTTTCCCCTTAAATGAACCCAAAAATCATAGGTACTTAAAAATCGTTTAAATACACCATCTGTAAAACTATAATTTAAATAGTAGCTACCATTATGAATTTCTGTAGTTAGGGAATATTAAAAATTAACGATTTTTCAATTAAAATTAAAAATAATGAATTTTTAAAGGAATTCTTCAATTTCATCTTAGGTAACTATTTTAATTGAAAATTATATGAACAGTGATAGAATGTATTTACTTTAACATTTTTAAGGATTTCAGACTCTAACTGGGAATTGAAGTTTCCGTTCCGAGATAATTCCCCGAACAGCAAACCTAAAATAATAAAAATTCTAATAATGATGAATTTTATTTCTAGTTAAAATTTAAAATATCACATCTAAATTTTTCACTAGCACAGAATTTAAAAAATGTAATAGTTTTCCACAATATTATTTCAACGAATGTTAATTTATGTGAATAAAGAAAAGCAAGAAATGTTAAATTTGAAGACGCTGAAAAGAAAGTTTCAGCAGACGTTCTTTACTTAATAAAGATTTTTTTTGCGTAGAAAAAGTTTAATTTAGAAGTTGAACCGAGAACAATTCTGACGGTTTTTAATTAATTTTGTGCTCAAATTAACAGCTTGTCCTTTTTATATGACTAACCATTTTAAATCCAAGACAACCATCATAAAATTGTGTACTATTACATTATTGTGACCTTGTACAAATAGATATTATTGACGTCTATTTGTCTCGGGGTTTTTTTTAAAAGAATTGCTTCAATTTTAGTTATTTTCTTATACACTATCACACACCGTTATTATTACAAATAACGTCAATATGACATCAAATTAATTAATTTTTAGTTCTCAATGTCTCTTTTTTATTTATTAACAATTGACAAGGACAGTTAAGACCATAACCATTTAATTAAAGTTTTATAAATCTACTTGCAATTAAACTCAAAAAGGTTGCAAATTTCACAGGGCTTGGTTACACCATTGTAGTTATAAAAGCTAATTTATAAAATAAGAGATTTTTTTTTCTAACATCTGAGATTATTTACAATCAGTTTAAAAACTAAAACTTTAAGTAAATAGCATGAACGGGTTCGCATGACGAAGACAATGCCCAATGGTATTGCTTTGGAAAGGAAAAAAAATTAAGTATAATTTTTTAAAATATTAACTAAATAAATGATGAATTACAGTAATAGAAAAGGTAATCAAATTAATAACGGTGATAGTAGAATGCGTAGAGAAAGAAGATGATGTTGATATAGACTTCAATTATTTAAAATGTAGGTTAGTCGGTGAATCTTTTTTTCTCTTGTATCCAGGAGACTCCAAAGGGAGTATAGGACATGTCAAAAAAATCTAAACGGAAGGTCAAGCAATTTTATTTGTTTCAGTCGTGTCACGTCTTCGCTATTATCAAGTAAATTAAGCGCCAAAGAATTCGGGTGATCCGCTAATTTTTCTTGATATTTAGAATTTAGCTGCGTAATTTCTTCTTTCACGGTTTTGACACATACATCCTTATGCAATGCATCATTTGTCACATACCATGGAGCATTTGTTATTATCCGTACGACTTTCGACTGGAATCTTTGGATGATAGCAAGATTCGATTTCGCAGCTGATCCCCAAAGCGCTAACCCATAAGTCCACAGCGGTTTCAGTTTGGCTTTGTACAGTAGAAGCTTGCTCTCTAATGACAGCTGTGAACGTTTTTTCATCATCCAAGAGATATTTTAACACACAAAATTTAAAATATTCTAAATAATTTGTAAAATTAATATGACAGTAATAAAATCTGAGATAATAAAACCAACAAATAATCACTACAATGACTGTTTTTAACTCTAAAATAGTTTTAGAGTAGAGGATCGAAAAACAATTCAGTGAATGTCAACACAATCTATCATAAGCCTATGAAAGAAAACCCTACATAATGGAGGAATCTAAAACACTATCTCTTGTTTTTATCCTACAGGTTATATTATTTCTTGTCAAGTTTCTTTATTATATGTTTCAATATAACTAAAATATATTTACAGTCACCATATTATTATATTTATGAATGAAAAATTACTGCCCCAGATATAATAATACAACAATACAACCAATTTTTCTACGTTTATATCAGGAGACTTCACCATAAAGTAGACAATTTATAAATGCTTATTAAAGAATATTTTCAGGGTTATCTTTAAAGCGGAGAGGTTTGAGAGCTAGATTACAAACCGGAAGGCTTGAGTGCAATTCTCCGGAAGGGTATTGAAAATTTAACCAAGCTGTTAATTTGTTAAAATTATTCAACCTTAGTTGGTAATGAAAAACGTTGATACGATTTGAAACATACTAAAAACCGAATGTTTTTTTTTTGAGTCGCTACAACTTTTTGCGTCCAGAAAATTACAGATTTACAGGCAAGACCAGTCAGTTAATAGGAAGAAAGTCACTTAATATTGTTAATTAACATATATTGGGTGAGGTGTTTAATGAATTTTTAAGTTTTCTAATAGTTGTTTTGGGGATTACATATTCTTAGTTAATTGTAGAACTTGCCTCTTAGAGGCAGAAGAGTAATTAATGAACTGGGTTTAACCTGCCAGTTCAAGGAGTAAAAAAATAGTTCTGTTTCCTCTCACATAACCTGTTAATTAATAACCTGAAGAACAAATCGAACCACAAAAATAGGAAGAGAGATATAATTTTTAATAAAAATTTATACGGAAATGAAACGATGGCAAGAAACGTTGGTCTTGTAGAAAATGAACGTAAAACAAAGAACATGGTTTTGATGATAAAAATCGAGCTTCTCGAACATTTATTGTTGGAGAGAAAGAATTTGACAAAGTTAAGGAATTTCAGTACATCGAGAATACATAAAACTACAAAAACGTAATGAGTGACTCCATACAAGAACGAATTCAAGTGGAAAATCAACCCTATCTTTTATTGTAAAATTGTTTAAGAATAAACTAATAAGTAGGAATATAAATATGAAAGTATATTATGTGTTTGCTGAGCCCAGCTGCCACTTGTGGCTGTGAAAATTGGAAGATGATAGAATCGAATTGTAACATGATGAGAAAGTTACAAAGAAAGATTTTATAGAGAATTTTTGGACCTGTAAGGGAAGTATAAGACTGTAGATTTCGTGAAAATGAAGAACTGAATATTCTCGTGAAGGCAGGGATGTATAGTCCATTTCACGAAGTCCCAAGGATTTGACATGGTTAGGACATATTGAAAGAATGGATTCAACAAGGACGGTTAAGGTGGCGACATGGAAGGAAAGACTATGTAAAAGAAGGAAGGGCCATCCTAGGAAGAGGTGAATGGACAATGTTATGAATAATTTGATTTTAATGCGTAAGAGAGGATAAAGGGAGCTACCAACTAGCAGAAATGATTGAAGAGGATTGTTGAGGTAGCCAAATGCAACAAGGGCTGTAGAGCTACAATATGATGATGATGATACTGAAGAACAATTTGAAGAACGGAAGAGATAGAGGTTAAATGACACTAATCACAATTATTATCTCCTCTGAAATTAATTTCACTATACAGCCACATCTAGTGGTGAATAAAGAGAAGATGAACTTTGCATAAAAATGAGTCATGCTTTTCAACCTGGTAAGAGGCAAAGGAAACCCACCTATTTTTTATTCCACTCGGTAAAATTCAGACTAGAAACTCAAACCAGCGTTTTAGCTGTTTTATAAACAACAGAAAGCGGATTTATGGAATTCTGCTATAGGGGATGCTTTTCAAAGATTATTATTCCATTAAAAAATTATTCAATCCTTATTAAATATATTTTCTTTAATACAATTCAACAGTGATTTAAATACAGGAACAAAAAACGAAATAATAAAATTTGTTCTCAAATAAATAATTAACAAGTTCAAACCTACGTTCTTCATTTTAAAGTAGTCGCTAATAACCAAGATGTTGATGTGACTTAAAATAAATTAAAAACAAAATTGTTTTCATTTGAAAAGAGGAAATTATCCGATATTTTAAAAAACACACAAATTCCTGGAAATAAAAACATACTCGTTTAACAATTTTGTTGTTGTTCAGGTCAACAGCCGAAAGGCTGGTTTGAACCTCTAGAGGTTTTACTAAGTAAAACGAGGAGTGAGGTGGTTTACCATTGCCTTCCTCACTGAATGGAAAAGTATGCTTATCAGCATGCCGGGCCCTCTGAAAAGCACATATTTTCCACTGTGTAAATGACAACTTCACTTCAATCACCACAGGGTCTGGCTGTACAATGAAATTCATTACTTTCAGAGAAGATAACTCTGATAGTGTCTTTTACACCTCTACCTCTTCTGTTCTTAAATGATTCAGTCATTTAATTGACTGACCATGTGATAAGAAACAGAACTATTTATTTTAGCCCTGCAACGAACAGATTGAGTAAATAATTTGACTCTCCACCTGTCTGTTATGGGCAGTTTAACAATTTATAAAATTAATTGACTGTAATGCAAATATATATAGAAAAAAATATTTCAATATAAAATCTTTTCTGATAATCAACATCAAAGTAGAACTACTATTTGTGTAACCGAAAATGATAAATAAGAAAGATTTTGGTATATTTGTTGACCTTGATAAAGAGATTTTACGTATGCGATTCTCGTCAATCTTCGTGGTTTTATCAAACATATAAAATTTCTATTCTTGTCTTGGATAACCAATAATTTATAACCCGCTTGAATACAGTGCTATCATAAATTATTCTTCTTCAAATCCTCAGTCACCTTACAATTCATATAAAATGAATCAGTTTTCAACACCAAAGCAAGAAACCATTTATTATTTTAAAATACATCAGAGGGTAAACAAATCATTTTATTTTGTATAAAACACCCACATCGAATTATTTTATATCAAAGTTAATAAATTTTGGCATAGTCCCTCCCTATTCATTTGTTTTTGAAACTTCGATCAAAGTAAAATTTTACTGTAGGTACCTTAGACCAATAAGTTTACTACTACAATCAGGAATCATTGCATGTTCACAATCATAACACAAGAAACAGAAATCATTATGTGGCTAATCACTCCACAAAATTGTTTGAACAAAAACATACTTAAGCAGGGAGAAAATTCATGAATAAATTACCTCAATTTTTAAAATGTGATAATTTGAATGCCTTTAAAAAATCTGAAAAATTACTTGATCGGTGAAAGTTTTTATAGCGTACAAGATAGATTGATAGTAGTGATACATTGTGTGATTCTTATACGTATTTCAGGTGTTATAACTGACATGTCCTATACTCCTCCTGGAGTCTCCTGGACGCAAAAAAGGACAAAATCTCTTAGTAGGTAAGTTTGTTGAATTCAGACAGTTCAAATTGTCATACAAAGTGCTATTAGTGAGTATACACTGTACGTTAAAAAAAGATCTGCGTGATGTACACATTGGATTTGGTTGTAGGTAAAAGGTAATTGGTAAATATAAAATTATTGCTATTATAAGTTGAATGTGTTTAAGGTTTAAGCTTTTTTGTAGTTAATTTAAAGTAACTGAATTGTAATTTGTTAGTAATCTAAATTTAAAAATCGTTTTCATGAGACGACGTGTCTCATGACTGGTGGAAATTTTTGCAAAAACTTACCGTTGACCTTTGACGGAAACCATTAGTGATTTCTGTATCTACTCTGTAAAAGGAATGACGCTATTTTTGTTCCGAATTCCGAATCTCATTTCTTGACTTTGTTTTAGGCCACTTCCGGAACTTCAAACTCATTAATTTCTATATCTATTCTTTAAGAGGAATCGAATGACGCTATTTTTGTTTCCAAATTCCGACTTTTATTTCTTGACTTCCGGTTTTGGGCCACTTCTGGTCAAAGCCGGAACTTCAAACCCAATCCAGGTCTACTAACTTTTTATGTGGATTACGAATCCGAAAACAGTTTGTTGCTATCTCTTGTAGTTTCTGACTTTGATTCTTTTTACTTCCGGTTTTGGGACACTTCCGGTCAAAACCGGAACTTTAAAAAAATTTAAACCCACTAACTTTACGTGTACCTATATGACGAATCCGAAATCCTTTTTTGGCTGTCTTTTGACAAATTAAAAAATTGCCACTAATAATTAATTGCGTCAATAAATACAATAATAATTGTTATAAGATTAAAGAAGTATATTTATTAATTAATATAACCAGATCCTGAAAGAACCAAGTCTTAGATGTTACAGCACTATCCAATGTTCTATGTATAACTTTATTTTTTGTTACTTCATATACATACATTATTCAACAATTTGTTGTTTGTTTCAAAAAAATCTCGTCACTGAAAACACATAATTTTCCATAAGTGGTAATTTATGGTAAAAACTACCAATTAACCTACTTGTTGCAAACTACATGAAAAGAGTTATCGTACGAAAGCAAAACTGAAATTACAGATGATATTTTCGTGTATAAAAACTGAATATGATTTTTAGGCAGTACCTAGAATTTAATCCTGGTAAATGTAGCATGGAATATTTGAATTTCAAATAACAAAATTATCTCCGGTCCGTTATTAAACCGTGTCAGATGTTTTGTCCTGAATAATTTTTTTTGTTAAAAATTAATTGTTTCCGGAACCGCATGCAAAATTCATACGCTGAACGACACTGAAATTATTAATCGTACAATTTATTAAACTCTTGCTTATATGCATAATTTTACATAAATTTAATTGAATAAATTATATTGTTTTATTTATTGATCGATAAATAAATATATATAGTAAATTTGAATTCACTGTCCTCATAATATACTTTTTTCTCGACTAAATAATATCGAATGAGAAGGTATGGACTATTTGTACGTTCTATATCAGTTATATTTCTGGAGCTATGACTCCCGTCCCGACCAATGGTTTTGAAATTAATAAGGTGTCTCCAAAATTAAGATATTTTTTTCCTAATTCCCTTCTTAAGAATACTTAGTAATTAAGAACCAAGATTAACAGGTTTTTGTTGAAAACAAAACACGCTTAATAAACATTTTGAAGCATGTACAGTAAAAATTCTACAACTTTTATTTTCTCTTGCCCTGAATGAATATAGGAACAAAAAAAAATATGGAATACCATTTTCATTTTTTCATTTTTCTGGGTTTCTATGACTTTTTTGAAATTACCTGAATTTTATGTCAATAGTAGAAATAGTTTATTTCATAACTAGAAAATACAAAATCTGAAATTTACAAATATAACTTTTTTAAAGAATTTTTTTTAGCGACATGATTTTTACAATTCACAAAATAGGATCTTAATATGGAATACATTGGGTTATAATTTTGAATACATGGAATAGATACATAATTTGTTTACACAGTTTTTAAAGCAACAAAGTATTAGTCCAATCAGTTTATTCACAGTAATCGCAGACAAAATACAACCTTTCAGCACTAGTGCATTGTTTATGATATCAATTATTACACCTCGAGTATTGAATATACTTTTCACCTTTTTTATCTTCATTGTAATCACCTTGACAAAACACATGCTGTATTTGGTCCGTTTGAATCCGGTAGTTGTTTCTGTCGGTGTAACCAATGGTGCAAGAAGATCAGGATTTCCAACGTCCTGTCTGGAAAAACACTAGTATTCCATAATAAGACCCTATTCCATATATGGCTCCCTTCCCCTACATATAGGGAAGGTAACTACTATCGGTTTCATAATCATAGACACCCGAGTTTGAACCCTTGCATCTCCAAAACTATGAGTCGGATTTCAACATACTTTATATCAAAATTTAGCTCATTTTATTCTGCGTTGACCTATAATAGTCCCATATTTTTAATATTGTTTAAAAATTGCCATATCGAGGTTGGAAGACGAAAAGACCCGGGTTTTTTGCTACCGCAATAAATTTCATGCGTTTAGAGGCGTTAAACTCGATAACTATTTGATCGGAAAGTTTGAAATTTTAACACAACATAGACAATTATATTTTTACAGCGTGTACGAAATTTCAAATTCATACGTCAAATACAATTTGGATTTTTTAACAATATTCTGAACCCTTGCTACCTCGGTAACCACTCAATCGTTCGGCACGGGCAAACTACCGTTTTATTCAGCGTAATTTTTTTTTTATAAATATGTTAATAACATGAAATATTGATTGGCTAATGTTGTGGTAGAATTTTTAAAATTTTGAAAAATAGACTGGGTAATGTGGGGCGTGGGCGCTAGTATGCCAATTGCCAGCTTGTGTACGTGACATCCGTTGGACTGTCTACCTGAATCGACAGACTGCATTGTCAATTTAGGTAGACAGACAGATTCAGGCAACATGGATAGTAGCGCCCATCCCCGCATACCCAGTCTATTTTTAAAAATTCTACCACAACATTGGCCATCAATATTTCATGTTATTAACATATTTGTACTAAGTTTTTTACGCTGAATAAAATGATAGTTTGCCCGTAATTGAAATTGAAAACTCAATTTGGTTGAAAGGTAACCGTCTTTGTAACATTATTTTTTTATTGTAAACCTTTCACTACAACCAAAATAGTACATTATTGATTTTGACGTTGCTATTTGAATTTCAAGTGAAATGAAAAATTCGCAAAAATGGTTTTTCATAGTTAATGGGCAACACGATCGAAATTCTTGTAAACCTGTTATAATGAGTTGGGAATAACTGAACATGGATTATTTGGATTAATTAGGCGAATTACAAAAGCTTTGTAAATTGGAATACAAGATTTGTTACATAACCTAACATATCGGAGGCTTGTTAGAATTGTTAATAATAGAGAAACTCCGAGTTATTGTTGTACTACTGAGTTACTAACACAGATTATCTGGTTACATGATTATTCGAGAGTAATGTAAATCTCTTTTAAGGGTACTTCCATTGCATGTTTGTTAACGTTGTTGAATCAAGAGGTATCGATTTCATACAGTAAATTCAATTGACAGATGATTTAGCACGTTATTGGTTATTGAATAGTAAAGTCACGTCCTTCAGTTAGTAGGTACTAGTGTTTCTGAACACAAAACATTTGTGTAGTATAAACTACATACTGGTAACGTGCTATAAGTTGACGATTGCGCCTATCATGCGGAGGACAGTACACTATCTATCCTACTTACATCGGCCAACCCGAAAGCATAAGACATGATGTATTAAGCGTGGAACTCAAAATATAACCACCACAAACGCTTAAGTATTAAAATTCAGTTCATGACCCGTCACACTACATAAGTAAGGAGTAATGCAATTATTTAAAGAACGTGAATTGTTTAAAATTCAATTGCAATTTAACATAACTTTACTGAAAATAATGAAAAATAAAAACCCTAAAAATCCAATAACATTTTGAAATTACCGTAAAACTAGTATTACTCACGATAATAAGCTCGCATCGACGGAACTCACGGACGAACTACAAATCAGAGTCACTACAAATGTCAGAGTGCAGTAATTCAGTTTACTGCTGATGACCAAAAAGGATACTAAATATAGCTTAGGCCTAGTATTATGGCTTATTTAGAATGAATGTTTATTATTTAGGATAATTATTAAGAATCCCGTTCATTGAAACCCGTTCATTGCAGGGCTAAAATAAATAGTTCTGTTTCTTATCACATGGTCAGCCAATTAAATGACTGAATCATTTAAGAACAGAAGAGGTAGAGGTGTAAAAGACACTAATCAGAGTTATCTTCTCTGAAAGTAATGAATTTCATTGTACAGCCAGACCCTGTGGTGAATGAAGTGAAGGTGTCATTTACAGAGTGGAAAATATGTGCTTTTCAGAGGGCCCGGCATGCTGATAAGCATACTTTTCCACTCAGTGAGGAAGGCAATGGTAAACCACCTTACTCCTCGTTTTACTTAGTAAAACCTCTAGAGGTTCAAACCAGCCTTTTGGCTGTTGACCTAAACAACAACGACCAAAAAGGATACTAAATATAGCTTAGGCCTAGTATTATGGGTTATTTAGAATGAATGTTTATTATTTAGGATAATTATTAAGAATCAATAAATAATACAATCGGATGTTTATAAAACAACATAGTTGTAGACATAATAAATCAATGTAAGAAACTACAACACATGTCATGGTTAGAGCTGTCGCTATGATGTATTTAGAAAAGCATATAATAGTAGCACTTCCACCCCCCCCCCGCATAGTCCAGTAATACTCTCGCTCACGATCGTCAACTTATTATTTTGCGTTACCAGTATTTGTTAATATTTAAACTTAACTTCCCATAAAAATTACGTTTTAAGGCGTTGTCGCCAGTGGCGGCTCGTGCCTTAAAAAATGGGTGAAGAGTTGCAAAAAAACTGAGAAAAATTAGTATACTAATAAGTGTCCGCAAGACTACCGAGAGTCAAAAAAACGTAAAATACACACAAAAAAAACTGTGGAACACCGCAATTACAAAACAACTGACATACACGTACATAGAACATGCAAGTGCAGTAGGCTTGTCGACCAGCCGGGAAACCACATTGCCAACCTCGAATGCTTTTTCTTCTTCAACAAGGTATTTATTAGCGTCTTGCATGAAACACTTGCATGAAAAATAATAGTGAAACACAGTAGTGTTTCACTATTATTTTTCAGCCTCCTTCTTGGCCGCTATAATTACCACCGAAATCTCCTCGGTCAGCGTTTCCAAAACCGCCTCTTGAATCTCCTCACTAATGTTCTATTCAGCCACAGCCTTCTCTATCCATTTCTTCACCTCCTTGACAACCAAAACAAACACCTCCCAATCCATCTCTTTCTCCACCACCACCGCCTCCACTATCCCTGCGATAACCACTGCTACAGTATGTATGTACCACCTGGTTTAGCTTCATAACATTTCTTGCACTGTGGTTTACAAGCGAAATTCGTTTTGTCAAAGTCAGGATTTGTTCATTTTTGGCATTCTTCTAGTTTACCATGGTGTTCCGAAAACTATCCGATATAACTTTTGGATCGATCAGTTATAGCAGAAAATAATTTAAAGAATTTCAATTGAATTTCTTGTTCTACTTCTGATTAATGGAAGAAGACTCATTTTAATCTTATCAACTTCTAAAAAATTTTCCTCAGATTCAATTTTTGATCTGATATCCTCCTACTTCACTCGAAATATTCTTTGAGAGATGTAGGAATTTAATATTTGAGACAGACATGTTGGTAGCATTATTTATAATTTGTACGACAAACACTTATGTCGGATTTTAAAAAAATACTAGCGTACATTAAGGAAACTCAACTGGTTGGGATTAGCAACATAGAAATCAAATCCATTTCTTGTGTTTTTGGTAATGGGTATTTGAATTCTATAAAAGGATTTTCTTTACATACACGATCACTTTAAAAATGAACAAAAAAGGAACTATAAGCAATATTGAAGTCCTTAACACGTTGACTGCTACGTGACCCAAATATGTGTCACTCTTGTCTTTAAAAATGGGCCACGTGCATCAAAAATGAGTCACAGTGAATAAGTGATTTTTAAGCCGTGTTTTGTGGTTTTAAAAGCCACAGCTTCAGAGAGTGACATTATACACTTAAGACTGTTTATATAGTTGGTATTTCAAATAATAGGATATTTCGTATACTGGTAGTTTTTCTTGTTGTCCTCTACTAGAATGTTGCTATTATTTGTAATTTTATTATTTCTTTTGCTTATTTCGATTGAAAGAAATAGTCTAGAATACTTTGGAACTAAACCCAATTACGTTTATTACTTTTTTTATTGTGACGCAAAAATGGGTCACATGGCTGTGAAATGTAAAATCATTCCAGCAGGCCATGTGACCGAAAAGTGTGTCACAATCTAATTTTACAAAAAAAAAATAGCTGTTATTATTTTTATTAATAAATGAAGTAAAATAAGAAGAAAAAGGAATAAAATGTGAAAAATAAAACAAAAATACGATGGCCCCGCTGTAAGTGTCACAAAATTTAGTGCGGCAGTCAACGTGTTAAAATAATTATCTCCATGAAGTTAGGTGGGCTGCGCTCCTAATGATACCTAATGATTCTCATCATCTTCTTACTTTCAAGGATCCTACCTGTTCCAAACTGATTTTTAAACATTTCATTTTTTTCAGCGAATAGCTATTTACTGTGATTCATTCAATTCTTAAAAATTTACCACTCTTTCTATAATTTAGCTACTTCCATCTTCTCCATAGCCTTCCAATGTATTTTCTTCCATATAGTATAGTTTTTCACTTTCAAGGATATACGTAATTTCTTACAGAATTCTCTCCACAGGCTGTATCCACACACTACGAATATCTATTTCTTTAAGCTATAAATTTCTAATTTGGCTCTAATTTTTTTTCATTTCGTAATTGGTCTAATCTTGTAGACTCTGTTGTCCTTCGAATGAACTTCATCTGTTCCCTCTGAATCGTGCTCTCTTGTGATTTTCTAGTGACCCAAGACTCACTTCCATGAAGGATAACGGGAGATTCCCACTATATTTTTGTAATAACCCCATTATTGGAATCGGTTAAAATATTAATCAAACAATTAAAACACCGTGAAAATTTTAGTACGATTAGCCATAGATACCTATTAAGAATTAAATTAATAAACAAACCTACCTTACGGATTGTGATCATAGTAATTACAAAATTAAAATTATGTCAAGTCAAATATAATTTGAAATGGTATTTGATTTAGTCACAGATTACGTTTGAGAAGAACAATGCAATGAGTTTTATTTCATTTAAATTGTTTCATTTTTGTTATTGCAGTATAATCAAGAGCTATCAGTCTTCGTTAATTAAATTTTAATACTTATTTTATAACTTTTCATAAATTTAATATTTCATATTCAGTAGTTAATCTATATTTTGTCATTTTAATGCGATATTCTAAACCTACCAAACAGCGAAATAAACTATCATTCGTATTCAGGTTGTGTTCATCCATCATATTCCAATGGGATTAGTTCTATAGTGACTTGGCTTTAGATATTCCAATTTTTGTTTACCGTTGTTTTATTCGTTTCATAACTGACATTTAGTTAACATAATAATGAAGTTGAATATTTCAAAATTAAAACAATTTTAATCCAGTTTTTTTAATCTTGTTAATTTATTCACCGTTGTTACAGAATAATACAAAAAATTAAATGGCATTGATAAAACTTTCAGGTGACAGGTCAATATGGACTATAGGTAATTTAAAAGGCGGTGGAAAAAACACTGCGAAATAAACTTAAGGAAATATTTAGAAGGCCTACTGCAATGTAATGATAAGTGTAGGTGTAAATTTACGAAATTATAATTTCTGATTTCCCCGCACCATAAATTTTGTTTAAGTAGTAATTGCATTAATAATAACAGTAATTTATGTAATATGTTCTCTTTTAACTCCTGACGGAAAACGAGAGGTTTATAAGTTTAACGTGTGTATCTCTCTATGGTATAGTAGCTTCCAAACAGATAAACCGATTTTGATTTACTTTTTTTTTGTTTGAAAGGAGACTTGATCGAGAGTGTTCTAACCTATGATTCGATTACAAAATAAATGACTAAAAAAACACGTGAGCCGACGGTAACTAAAGCACACGTGCGTTTTACGAGTAGTTACTGTGCGTAGGCCTATATATGTTGAACCCCCCCCCCCGACAAAAAAATATAAAAAGTTAAAAAAAAAATATTTTTGGCCCTTTATGTTTAAAGTGTATATCTCTTATATAAAAATACTATAACCTCATAACTTGATCGTCACATGGTGTATCTGTGTGTTAGTGGTAACGTAGCTCCCGAAAGGACGACCGATTTTCATTTAGTTCTTTTTTGTTTGAAAGATGACTTGATAGAAAGAGTGTTCTTAGCTATGATTCAATAAAAAAAGCGTAGGCCTAATAAAATACTATAACCTCATAACTTGTAATGTAGTACAAAGTTAAAAAGCATGAAATAAAAATTAAATTAAAAAAAACACCGACAAGGGTGTGGAAGAAGAAATATGAAAATGCCATTTAGTCGGCAGAGATGCGTTTCTAGAGATACATTAGGGGCAGTAGTCGATTGGATCGGTTCAGAAACGAGGATATACGGCGAGAGTTAGATGTGTGTTCTCTTTAGGAGATAATTATGGAGTAACGGGGGAAATCGACCGATCATGTTGAAAGAATGTCTCCATAAAAGATTCCTAGACTTGTCAGAAGTTACAAGCCGATTGGATGGAGCAATCCGGGGCGACCGGTGGTTAGGTGGATCCGGGAACAGGTTTTGGGACCTAATCCTTGATTGGAAGAAGATGAAAAAACCCCGACAAAAAATTGTTGCAAAGTAAAAAAAAATAATATTTATTGGCTCTTTAGGTTGGACGTCTCGCGTCGCGTCCGGGGGCCACTAAGTAACAGAATAGAACTTAAATGTATTACTTAGCGGGTTCCGAAGCGACGACGTCATACCTAAGGGGCCAATACATACTATTTTTTTTTTACATTTCTAAGGTTTTTTGTCGGTGTTTTAAATTAAATTTTTGTTTATTTAATTAACTTATTGTTTATTTAATTAAGTGGGGAATAAAATGCATTTTGATAGAAATATTTAATTATTATTATTCAAATACACTAGAAAACTATTAATTAATACCATGAAATTGTAACGGGAATGAGAAAATGAAAGGTTTTGAACAACTACTAACAAGAATGTTCACGTTATAATGAATTTTATTACAGCTATAAACCAAAGTTTTAAACTCAGGAAGGAGTCTTTAAAAACAAAAAATTAAATCTCAATCACGTAACGAACTCGTAATAAAGAAGCTATCAAAGCTTAATTAAAAGTGCTCATTACTATTTAATGATCTTTCCTTGCGCAAAATTGACCAGTAAAACGATGCTGGAAGAATTTTATTTTATTATTTAAAATTGATTGATGTTCTTCAGATTAAAGGATGAAAGTATAGAATGAATTTAATAGCGCCACGAAAGAGGCCAATGAATAGCGAGGCAAGAAGAATAAGTTGAGGGAGAAAGAGAGAGAATATGAGACTGTTGAAGGAAAAGAGAGTAAGATGAAAAGAGACAACGTAAAGGAGGATTTATATAGGATTATGTTGAGGAAACCATTTGTTTCGCGCGTCTAATCCAGAAAACATTTGTCGCTCACACACGACGAGGTGGCAGTGAATAAAGCGAAGGGTAACAAAACCAGGATTTACTATAAAATCCCTAAAGACTATTTAATACTTTTTGATTTAATCACTCTTATCTTTAATATATATTGCTTAGATCCATAATCTAAGTATAAAAAAAAATTTAGTCTAATGCTTACAAACCGTATTGGATAGAAAATCCAATGAAAAAACGAATTTATCCGTTTAAGCTTCATAAATTTAGGTACAAAATGATATTGAATGTTTCTTCTAATACTTTTATAATTATGATCTGTTAACAACTAACTATATTTTTTTAAACATTTACACAATTTTATACATAGTTTTACAAACATTCTATAGGCATTGTTCCACTAAGATTACGTAACGTCTCACATAGCAACGGTCGCCTTTAAAAAAAAGTCACTATTTGGGTTTCAAATTTTTTGACAACCCACCGTATTTTATTTATTTATTAACAAAATATACACAAAATATAAGTATTTGATGTAAGTAATTTTCCAAATCCCAACTTACAGTTCTAAAAAAAAAAAAAAAAAAGTATACGACCAAATCAAGGGAGCCAGTGATGCGGAACCACATTCAAATCAACTCGGGTACATACAGCTGATAAATTCTGCCTTGTCCATAAATTTATCAGCCAAATTCACCAGATTTAGCCCCCAGCGACTTTTCACTTTCTCGTGTCCTATTATAAAATAGTAATAAGTAAGAAGAGTTTCTTCATATCGATTATTGCAAAACAAATTTTCACCGAAAATACATGTTTTTAGATCACATAACACATAAACCATGTTTTTATTGAATATTATTAGTGCAAAATTTCCAAAAAAAACCGAACGAAGTTCTAAAGTTGAAACTTGGAACGCAAGTTAGGTACTACGAGAAGACCCAACAAAAAATTTTAATAGATTTTTCGTTTTCTACAAGATGGGTTAAATAGCATATCTGCTAAAATTATTTGAGGGAGAGGCATGGTAAAAAATGTTTTTTAAAAGATTGCGGCTAATATCCATTTTAGAATAAAATTGTATGTATTAAAAGCCATATAAAAAATTAAAAAACTTGCAATTTTAATATGAAGCGGTTTTTACAGAGCTTAATACAGCGTTAATTAATTTTTCATAATTTGTTCATTAAAATCAAAATCCAACAACGATTGATTTTCATTTAGCGTCATTCACTTATGATTAAAATTAGGTTATAGTTTTCACTATCTATATTGCCAAGAAAAATGTGTCAGTGTTCCACACAAGATTTATTTCTCTTTCACAGATTTAAAGTTTGTCAGGGAGAACAGAGATTTTTATTGGACGAGGGGAAGCAATCGTACTAGTAAAGGCCTAGTGTACAGAAAAATATGTCAACTAATTTGACGGATTAAAGAGATGGGAGCATTGCTGAGAAAATTTTATAGATATACACGGAGATTGGATTAAAAAATAAAACTGAATTTGGCAAAAAAACATCTTTTTGAGTAAGCTGGAAATTTCTGATTGGAAGAAACATGAACGCAAGAAATACACTATAATATTTATAATTTTTTTGGAGTTGACACTCGCATCACCATTACCAATAACAGGGAGGTGAAGTGTTCAATTATTTGCACTCGATCTGCTAGTTCCACGGCTACAAAAAAATAGTTCTGTTTCTCATCACATGTTCAGTCAGTTTTATGACTGAAATATTTAAGAACAGAAGAGGTAGAGCTGTAAAAGACACTAGTCAGAGTTATCTCCTCTGAAAGTAATGAATTTCATTATACAACTGAACCCTGTGGTGAATGAAGTGAAGGTGTCATTTGCAGGGTGAAAAGTAGATGGTTTTCGGAGGGCCTGGCATGCTGATAGGCAAACTTTTACAATCACTAAGGAAGGCATGGTAAAGCACCTTACTCCTCTATTACTAAAGTTTCTAGAGGTTCAAACCAGCCTTTTGGCTGATGACCTAAACAACAACAGTCGTATAACCTGCTGAGGTTATTACCAACTGGTTTCTTTTTCTTAGTATGCCGACTTCATCATAGAAGATTGGCTACAATTCTAGCAAATCGGTTTCTATCATGAACCACGCTCAAAAGAGTGTGCGTATTCATGGTTGTCCAGTCTCATATTATTCAACCATAAGAATTGCCTTTACCTTCAAGATAAACTCATCACCAATTCACTCTAAGTTGAGACCGCCTCAGCTTATCCGACTGCTTTAGGTTCACAAAACAATTGGATGATGGATTACACCGAAAACCTTTCAAGGAATCGAACTAAGAACCTTTCATTTTTACATTATGATACACATTGAGTTCTATACAACATATTACTTAAGCCAGTACCAATACGGATAATTAACGTAATAATTGATTTAATGCCACTAAAAGTACACAATCCTGTAATTATATACACTAGAAACATTGTTATTTATCTACTAATTACTAGGAAATAGTACTAGATTTTCTGCTCCCCATTTGTTAACTTTAATCACAGTGCAATTAAACTAAAAGGGAATAAACAAAGAAAATAGACAAAGTAGAGTTCTTGAGTTAAACCATCTTACAAAGTAATCTTGAATGTTAAAAGGGCGAGGGATGTTAATCTAATGGTAGCATTATTTACTTAGAAAATCTTAAAAACTAAATAACATTAATTGATAAAGTTACTAACAAATTTATCAAGGATTTCATGTAGATTATGTAGTATTTAATTCTTTTTTAAATTTAATATGGTTACAAAGTTCGATAAATAAATGTTTTATAAGGTGATTAACTCGTGAGCGTTCATCTGACAAAATGCTGTCTCGATCATTTTATAAAATTTAGATAACAAGCAACGTTTAAAGTTTTCCTTTTTTATACCTGGAAAAGAAAAACTATTTTTCCTTTTTTGCACCTGATTAGGGATATTCAGTGATAATTATTCGTGAATTTATCTTATATGATCATTTTTATAAGACGCTTGTTCACACTATGTACCTTTATATATTGTAGCTGATCTTCATATCTAAAGCTGATTGACTGGGTTGGCTCAAAGGTTTTTTGTTCAACAAATAAATCTATACAATTTAAGATACAATAATAACCATTAAAAAAATAACCTCTCCCTGAGTACTAAAGTGAAGAATTTATTTCTAAAGTAACAAAATGGATACTTAAGAAAGCGTTTCTGAAACAGAAATATTATCTTCGTAAATAAAACACCAATCAATAAAAAACCCCAGAAAATTACTAACTTACGCTAAACTAAGCCACTTATAAAAATAAGTTTGAAATGAAGGTGGTAGGTTTTTTTAATTTCCTTCAAATTTAATTACATATAGGATTACTGCCCTAAAAAGCATATTAAGCCCATAATCCTAAAAAAAAAATACCATGAGAGCACAGCTCCCACGAATTTCAGCACGCATGGCACTTACACTACCTTACAGAGCATAGAAAATGTAGTAAATAAAGAGATTTTCATAAAAAATCGCAGGAGGCATTTTTGAGAAAATCGCCAAAAGTGAAAAATTGTACGAATGTATTACTTCCTGTTGACAAATTTTTATGACAATGTTCGTATCAGGTTCTCTAGTGGTACCTAACTTAAGTTCAAAATTTCATCTTTATATACCATTCCATTATTGATATATTTTGTTCACAGACCAATCACTAACAATATGTTTTCTTTTGAGTTTAGGGGCTTGAACACACGTGTATTTTCGGTGAAAAATTAAAATGATAACAATACCTACTTCCTTTACTATACATTCACATAGGGTAAGAGAAAGTAAAAATATGTTGCATTTGCAACTCTTGTCCTTTTCTTTATTGTGAGGACGAAAAACATTTTTGATTAAAATCAATAAAATTAGTTTAGCTCCCAAAACTGGGAAAGAAAATTTTCAGTGTTTTTTTTCATTATCAATTCAGAACAACAAGCAACCCCATGACCCAATGAGATGAGGATGATATGTATGACGTGTAAATGAGGTGTCACGTGTAACGTGTAGTCTTGTACAGACTCAGGTCGACCATTCCTGAGAGAGTATGGTTAATTGAACCCCAACCATTAAAGTACACCGGTAACCACTGTATAGCATTCAAATCCGTACAAAAGTAACTACCTTTACTAGGATTTGAACTGATTTTGACGACTGTACCTCTAGACCAACCCGGTGGATTTACAGTATTTTAAATGCAAAAATATTTAATAACTTAATAATTTCTGAAATTTTAATTTTTTTTGTAAGATTTTTCATGAATGTAAGAACTTTACAAAATCATAGTACAAGGTATAACAAAGTGGTCGTGCGACACGTTAAGTAAATTGATGAATGTTTAGTTTTGGCGGTAAAGTTCGCATGACAGACGGTTGACTGAGAGTCAAAGTTTGCAGCCGCGTATTGGTTGTACCAGGTACTGGATAAGGTCGATATAAACTGTAGCATAAGAAGAATTCATTGCTGTCATCTTTTGTTTCTTCGTCTGCACAGCCAAGCATTGTTCAACACGCTCATGGAAAACCACCTTGTATAACCGCACACGATAACCTCGTCTGCATTTCATTTTTTTTATAAACGATTAGCTTTCACTTAACAATAAAGCGCAGTACTAAATAACTTATGATGAAAGTTAAAAAAAATCTAATTTAGCCTATATTATCTAAGTCAATTATAAGTAAATTATACATAAAATTAAAGCGATGAAAGATTCAAAGTACCTAATAAAAACAGATATCACTCATTTAAATTGTCACAATCATAAATTTCAAAAGGACATAATCTTTCAGAATTCAACACTTTTGTACAAAACATAATTACTTTGGAAATCAATTTACAGTGATTAAGTCTAACTAGTTTCGTCTAGTTCAGTTTGATATCAAACTATCTCTCCGGAAATTATTTCACCAAACTATTATCTAACGACGAAATAGTGTATCACCTAATTTTGATGTCATATTTTAGTATGAACATACTGATCAGTAGTACTAACTTTTGAATAATATGTATGGTATCATTAGTTACAGATTAGTTATCTATGGTTCACGCATGCGCAGTTAATAAATTCACCGCATCTCGTGTAAAAAATACGGTCAGTATAACACACAACAATTCAAAAGGTTCGGATCATACACAGTCACCGTATGTGCCTACTAAACTTTACGTCCAAATTTAAATAAATATTTTTTTACTAAAAATTAATTGAAAATTTACTCTTCAGCCTATTTAATTTACTACATGTTTATACGCTTTATAATTTATTTTAAAACCTAAACGTTTCTCGCATGAGAAACTTTTTTATGTCATGTTTCGCGATTTGATAAAATTTATAAATGAAAATACCTCGTGACTTAAAAAGTAGTGATTTTCTATTAAATTTTATTGCATCATCATTTTTCATAATTATTACAGAACTAACCTGATAAATATTATGTTAATCCGTGAAATAGTTATTGACCGTTGACAATATATTTTAAAAAATACGCTTTTTTCTTCCACAACAAAACGTTTATTATTTTATACATTATCTCATTAAGCGTGAGTTTTTTGAAATAATTTTATGGAACAAAAATATGCGAAATATTTTGTTTTATAAAAATACGTTATTTCCGATAAATTTCAGTTACTTAAAATAAATAGATATATGTTTTCTGAAATGGTTTTAAAATCAGCATATTGCTCCTCTCTGCCAAAGACCACCAAATTACAGACAGACGTTAGTTTTTCTTTGTCGTGTCTAGTTTAAAATGTCCAGTTAATGTAGAAAAATACTCGTATAAAATAATAAATGAAATGAAATGCACGATTGACTTTTTTTTGCTTCAACTTTATTTTTATTTACAACTGTACATTTTTTTTAAGCACAACTAGTAAATGAGATTGAATGAATGAGGAATGGCGGGAATCTGGTGCCAATATTTTTCAATGATAATGATTTATAAACTTTGATGAATGACTTTTTTTATATGAAATGATTTTTTGTTTTTATGAAATGGCACAGGCATGACAAGTTAATTTTTTTATGGTGGTCGGAGATCTCTATTCTACCTAACTTTGTAACTGTACATCCAAACGGGTGTAAGGTAACACTTATAAACTAGTAGTTTTAGTTGAAGTGGGAGTTTAGAAGATCTGGAAATCAACGAAGACAGTTGTTTACGTCTAGCTTCCAAAGTTTTTAGCGTTTCGTTAACATGTTGGTTCCACGTTAGTCTTTTGTCGATGTAGAGTCCAAGATACTTTATTCTGTTATGTTGAGGAAGTGGCACACCATACAAATAGACTGGAGGACAAAGTTGTTTCCGTAAAGAAAACGTGACTTGTGCATAAAAACGTTACGTGTACGTATTAATTAAAAAGATTAACTTTACAATTCAGAGGTAAATACAACAAAGCAGCAATTTCAAAAATAAATGTATTTTATTAAGTCGTTCATGATATTTCATGATTTACGCAATTAATCTACTGAACAACTCTTAACGGATTTCATTTAATGAAACTATTTTAGATAATTAATTAGTTAAAAGCAGAATTTAATAGCCTGGAGTACGTTACACGAAATAAATTTTATATTTTAAAGTGCTGAGCTTGCTACGAAATTTTACAGCAGTAGAGAATTTAAGTTTTATAGTCGGGATAAATACAAAAGCAAGCACGCATACTAGGATATTCACGCACGAATTCAAGTGTTCTCTGCAACAGAAGCAACGAAGGGCAAGTAAGCGAACGGGGGTTCATCAGATAGGACCTAAGCAATAAATTGCAGTAATGAGCCGTTACGGCCTCATATGCCGTCTGGTTTGGAAACACTAAACGCACCAGAATGGCACGTATAACACATTTTGGCTATTCGTGGAACTGTTTAAATAGTAAAACGGTGAAATTTTTATGTTTATTTTTTGGCTCGATTTCAATTTAGTAATAAATATACATTTAAATATGCGTCCATTAATTACATCAGGTAGCTGGACGATTAAAAAAAAGAGGGAATGGCCAACCGAAACGGTCGAATGTCCCTCTCGCTAAATTTATAATCAAACTGTAAAATCGCTTATCAATATGCATAGCTCTATTCATTCGATGTTCTCGTCATTTTATGACGACATTTTCGATTCACGTTATCAATATATTCACACGGACATTACAACACAAATATTCTAATTTATACCTTTTACAACAGTAAAAAAATCGGTCGATATTGAACATTCAAATAAAAAGTTTATTAATTACAAAATACTGTACCAAAATACCACAATGTCCCTAAACAAAAACAAACGAATGACGTACACTATATACATTAAATTATTGTTGTAAAATTAATTTTCTAAAGACAATAATTAGTTTTGAATTAAAATTTTAAATTCATTATACAAATTGTATCGCTCATCCTCTAGTACATATAACGTGTTCGCCTCTCATCATGCGGTCTTGGGTTCGAATCTCATTCAGGCACGGAATATTTTCATACGTTAAAAAAATTTCATCCTTCACTGTCTGCATTAGGAGTAATTGCAGAACAGTCGGACGTTAAACCAAAAAAAAAAAACATCCTCTAGGCAGCCGACCATCCTGAAATTTTTGAGAAAGAAAAAACAAAACTATCTTTAACTAACAACCAAGAGGAAGGATGCCCGTATTCAGAAAATTTTCGGAGGGCAAATGAAATATTGTGTTCAAAAGCAAACGCACGCGCCCGTATAAAAATTGAAAACATTTCCTTTCGTACTTTATGCAGACATAAGACTGTCGTAATACGTAGCAAGTGAGAGGAAATTAGTGTGTATAAAAATATTTTCAATTTTCATTTATTTATTTTCTTCATTTTTTTTGTTTTTATGTTTTTATCATTTACTTCTTTCAACCCATTCATAATAATTTTCAACAAATTATGAATATTCGGAAAATATATTTTGTTACATTTTACTAAAAAAGCCAGCACCTCTAATCATTGCTCAAATTTAATTATTGAATATGGATGTACAATACATTATACCATATATACCACATACACACGCGCGCGCACGCATATATGTGTGTGTGTATTTTTAAATAACAGATGAGAAATTTATAAATCACTGTTTCTGAAGGCATAACAACGACGAAAGAATTGATGTAAGATTTCCAATGAAGAGAGGATCATTGAGACTAATTTCTTTGATGTATTAATATAATTTAATTTGTGAATTTGTATTTTATATATTTATTTACAAGTGGTAATTTATTTACAAGTAATAATTCAAAATCACAAGGACTCGAACAATTTAAGATATTTGATCATTGTAAAAAGTATTTTATTAAGAGATATACACAAGTTGTATAATGAAGTTTAATTCACATTTTCTTAAACAGTTATGCATATCTTGCGAATGAATGATTGAATCTCACACCTTTTAATTTATTTGATTGTTTTATACCGGGTGAGCACCGTAAAACCGAACCCATAACGTTACTGCAACTCAACAGTTTTTTCACGCGCGAGTAGTTGTAGTACTGAAAACTGTCAATACAAAAGTTTACCTCAACATTTTCGAAGAATTTATGCGGAATTAACAGATAACGAGAAAGAATGCAGCTTTTTTCAACCTTGTTAGACGTTTCACTGAATCGCGTTCATGCTGCTTTCACGAATGAACGAATTATCATCAGTGGAAGGTGGCCTTCACGATCCCCAAGAATTATCTACTCGCGATTTTTTTCTTTGGGGCTACTTAAAGAAGTTTATTCATCTATACTATTCACAATACTGATGAACTGATGATGAACATTCAACGAGAAATCGATACAATTGACAACAACGTTTTGCGTCACACGTCTCTCCATATGATCAGTCGAGCAAAAAATGCATCGATGCTCAAGGAGGCCATTTTGAACATCTTTTGTAACAAAATGGTAAATAAATGCAACCCTTAAATTACGTTTCATGTTATTTTTTATTTAAATTTTCCGCATATTTCATACAATTTCATTACAACGTAACCTACAGATGTTGCAGCGGTTACGTTATGAGTTCGGTTTTAAGTTGCTTACCAGGCATATTTATACACCAATTTTTCTGTAGACCTAAAAAAAGTAATTAAAGGATCAAAAATCGGCGCCACCAATAGCTTCAAGATACTGGTTTCGATTCCCGGTAAGTATTCAGAAAATGCACACACTACATAATTAATCTACTCAAAAAAGTATAAAATAATATACAAAAAAAGAGTTTTTTAATTCATACTGATAACCAACGACTTAAATGTTACAACACTACTAAAACAACTGAAAAAATCTGGTGTGAAACACTCACACAACTTTCTCTTGAAATGCAAATTATTAACAATAAACCTAACATTAGTAATAAAACATTAGAAATAAACAAAAAAATAACCTCAATAAACATCACCTAATTTTAATCATGAGTGAAAGACGCAAAATGAAAATAAACCTCAGTTCGGCTTAAAAATACCGAAAATCAGTCTTTCACGCTAAACTAGGCTCTATAGAGAAAAATGCTTTAAATAAAAGTTGTAGATTTTTTAATTTTCTATAAATTTGATTATATGTACTTATGTCGTTAAATGCATAGTAAGGACGAAATCTTAAAAAAGTCGACTTTTCACTCGTTTTCGTGAGAAAAAACCAGGAAATCGCTAATAACCGCTAAACTAAGCGTTGTAAAAACAAATATTGAAATAAAAGTTGTAGGATTTTTAATTTTCTACAACTTTTATTACATACATTTTTGCGCTAAAATGCATATTTAAGCCGAAATCTTAAAAAAACAATTTTTTTACGTGAAAACAGCCTCACCAAGAATTTCAGCAAACATGGCGCCTACCCTATCTTGTAGAGCACAAAAATTTAGTAAACCAGGCGATTTAAAAAAAAATCGTAGGACCAGTTTTTGAGAAAATCGCAAAAAAGTAAAAAATTATACGAATAAACTACTACTTCCGGTTGACCGATTTTGATAAAAATGTTCGTGTCGGGTCCGGTAGTAATATGTAACTTAAGTTTCAAGTTTGAAGTTCGTACGACGTTCCGTTCTTGAGATATTTTGTATACACACACACACAGACACACACACGGACACACAACACACACACACAGACCAATCGCTAAAAACATGTTTTTTGGATTCAGGGGGTCTAAAACGTGTAGATCCGGTGAAAACTCGATTTCGAAAAATCGACATGAAAACAATACTTTCCTTCCTATATATTCATATAGGCAAGAGAAAGTAAAAATAAAGAATCTTGTTAAAAATCTACAAAGTAGAATATAAATATTTTAGTAGAGATAATAAAAGACGAATGTACAAATTGAGTTCAGTACTCTGTTTAGTTATTAATGAAATTTATTGAAAATAATGTTAACACAAAGTTTATTGAAATATAAGAAGAAATTTTTGATAATTTAAATAAATATATTAAAGGGAATATTGAATATCGTTTTACAGTTTCCAAATAATGATTTTCTAAATAATTTACCAGCAAAAAGTAAAAACACGAACTTCAGTATACAGATATATTGCTCCCTTGTTAAACTCCCTTATTAAATTCATTATTGAACAAAAACCAATAAAACCGCATAACCACCGCGTTCGATTTACTAACTCCTCTCATTATAACAATAAACTCGTTGAATTTACAATTTTTCTTTTATGCACACCAAATTGTATTTTTACTTAAATATATATTGTTATTTAGGTCATCAGCCGAAAGGCTGGTTTGAACCTGTAGAGGTTTTACTAAGTAAAACGAGGAGTCACGTGGTTTACCCAGCCTTCATCACTGAATGAAAGAGTATGCTTATCAGCATGCCGGGCCCTCTGAAAAGCACATATTTTCCACTCTGCAAATGACACCTTCACTCCATTCACCACAGGGTCTGGCTGTATAATGAAATTCATTACTTTCAGAGGAGATAACTCTGATTAGTATATTTTACACCTCTACCGCTTCTATTCTTAAATGATTCAGTCATTTAATTGGCTGACCATGTAATAAGAAACAGAACTATTTATTTTAGCCCAGAAACGAATAGATTGAGAGCAATAATTTGACATTCCACCTGTCTGTTATATTAAATATTATGTGTCTGTTTCTTAAATATATAATAATAGTTACAACAATAAAACTGATGAGATAATACGTTAATTCCACCACCAACTTTAATAAAACATTTACTAGGTTAATTATTATGTTTTCTGTTGTTTAAGGAAAATTTAGATTACGAAATGTAATTTTAAAGAAGTCAAATTCTGAGTTTATGCTCTCGGAACTCCTGGACTGTAGGCTTTTCTTTTTTCTTCCATCCAGTGTACTGCTTTTACTGTTCGTGAAAACCCTTTAAAGTCAGTTATCAGTTGTCTGTAAGTATTTTGTTCCATTATGTTTTCTCAGTTTATTTAAATTTTCTCAATAACCATTCTGACTTCGATGAACCACTTACAGCTTGATTCACAAAGAAGCAAAGAAACTTCGGGAGGTAAATCTACACCCAAAAAAAGAAAAAAGTTCACATAAACATAGGTTTCAAATCGCTTTGTTAACGAGTTACAACTGGCGAAACATTTCGGCAGGTTTCAGTTTCCACGCAGAAATGAAGCCCTACAGACATTTTCAGAGCGGTAATTAAGTTGTGAAACTAAATATATTTTATGTAAAATGAGCTGAAAAATTGAATAGAACAGATCCCAGATCTGTAAAAAGAGTTGTTTTTGATATCTGACTAAATACAGCAAATGTAATCTCATAAAACTTTTTTCTTTAAGGTTTGAAGTACATTAACTTTGTTAAATGAGTAACAAACATAAACTTTTTAAACAAAACTTGTACAGAATTTAATTCAGAAGAGAATGATGTAAAATAGGCCAATAACAAACAAATGCAAACTTACGGAAAAAGTTTCTGTTACACCGAAACAAAAAAGAACTGTAGACAAAATTTTCTTGGTTAAAAAAGAATGCTTGGTTACACACAAAGAAAACAAATTAAGTTTCTTCGTGAATCACGCTGTATAATTATAAAAATCCGACAGTTAAAATCTATAGTTTAGTATTCTAAAAATTTGTTTTGTCAACCTTTTTTTATATATTCTACGCAGTGTCCGTAGAATTTTAATCTTAGTTTTTTAAAATAATTTTCATTCGTTCGAGTTTCTTGTACATGTTTTCTCTATATCTTAACCTATAGAAGCTCTCTATGTCTATTCCGCTATATTTAGACAGTTTTGCGGAGGATCTTTCTTTTGAATTTTCTTTTTTTTAGACCAACCTTCCATTTTACTCATGTACAAACACATAGATATGTTTTAGATATTTTTTGGTTTTGCGGGTACCGCATAAGTCAATATTGGCAAAAAATAATTTTTTGTCAGTAGAATGGAGAAGGGTTGACTGTCTAAAAGGATCTAAAGTTAAAGGTAAAGAAAATTGGGAAAAATATGCGATGCCAACAGAACAATAGAGGAAAGATGGTTCAGCGATAGAGAAGTGGGGAGAAATTGGGTTGGGCCAGACCAGGGGGTGTACTCTATTTCCAGGTGAAGAAGTAGTGGAAGGGGTGATGACGTCAGGTGGCCGGCCATTTGCTGAATCGGTGAGTCATGTGTTCATTTTGTACGAGAGGCAGCTTTCATACTAGTTAACCGTAATTAGAACAACCGACTTAACCAACTACAGTTCAGCCGTTCTAAGTTTGCTCCTAATGTAAACAAATAATGACGTCACTGAGCATGCACATTATGTAAAAATGTGTACACGCTGATTAAAAAGTAACAACAAAATACTTTCAAAAGTATTTAAATACAAAATACTTTTAAAAGTATTTTTATAAATGAAATTGTTAGGCCTACATCATATCACGACTGATGTTTTAGTACTTTAAGTACTTATAATTTAAAAAATAGTTATCTTAATAGGAATACGACATCCATAAAGTCACGGACTCTAGCGTGCACCCTGTAGTAGCTGGTTTTGGTTTGTTGATAGTAGGAGCAAACTTAGAGCGGCTGAACTATACGCGAAGTGTCAAATTCAACCAACTTGCCTGATGCAACGAATTGGACACGACTGGGCATGCCGGCTGCAAGTCAACCAGTTTCATTTGACCTTAGCGTTACGCAAATACACCTAAATCTGGTAACCACTTCTCTTATTAACAGAGTTAGCAAAACTAAGCAGTTCTAAGAAGGTTGCTAGGTTTATTCTGAAGAAAGCTTTAAATTTAACAGAACCTCGTAGTTCCTTTGCAAATAGTCTCCGTTTAAATTTTTTTACTTTCTCTTGCCAGTATGAATATATAGGAAGGAAAGAATTGTTTTCATGCCGATTTTTCGAAATCGAGTTTTCACCGGATCTACACGTTTTCAGGCCCCTTAACCCAAAAAACATGTTTTTTAGCGATTTGTCTGTGTGCGCGTGCGTGTGTGTGAACAAGATATCTCAAGAACGAAACATCGTACGAAGTTAAAACTTAAGTTAGGTAGGCTACCACTAGAGGACCCGACACGAACATTTTCATCTTTTTGCAATTTTCTCAAAACCGCTCCTACGATTTTTTTTGAAATCGCCTCATTTACTACATTTTTTATGCTCTACAAGATAGGGTAGGCCCCGTGTCTGCTGAAATTCTTAAGGAGGTTGTTCTACCGTATAAAAAATTGGGTTTTTTAAGATTGCAACTTTAATATGCATTTTAGCGCACAATCGTATATAATAAAAGTTGTAGACAATTTCAAAATCTACATCATTAATCCAAACATTTTTTTGTATAACGCATGGTTTAGCGGTAATTATTGATTTTCTGTATATTTTCATGAATAATTTGTAAAAAATTGATTTATTAAGGTTTCAGCCGCAGTATCCATTTTACGACAAAAATGCGTATGACCAAATTTATAAAGAATTAAAAGAACTGTAACTTTTATTTCAAGCGTTTTTCTCTACAGAGCCTAGTTTAGCGTCAAAGAGTGATTTTTCATATTATTAAGCCACACTCTAAGGTTGGTTTTCATTTTGCATCATTCATGATTAAAATAAGGTTATGTTTTATTGATTTTTTTAATGTTAGGTTATATTGTTCATTATTTGCATTGACCAGAGAATGTCGTGTGAGCGTTTCACACCAGATTTTTACAAAATATGAGTGCACCTAATGACATCCTTTCTTATTTCTTCTTCTGTAGCACCACAACATTATAATATTATCGTCTTCTGAAAATTCTATTGCAACTAGGTATAGATTCGGTTAGATAAATATTAAAACGTTTGAATGCATTACATCACACGCGTTGCGTTGGTTTGGTGTGAAAGCTGCCTAAGTTCATTAATTTAGTGAAGTGATTAAAAATATTGAGTATGATTATGTTGTTTAAGTTTATGTTTGTATTAATTGGGCGAAAAATTTTTTAACAATAATTTATATAACTAAAACAGAAAATGAAAGTAGGTAGTGTAGTTTATTTAAGTATTTAGATTAAAACAATGGCACCGAAATGTAATGACCACCCGAATGTGAAATTAATTACAAATCTGACAAGAGTAATGGTACCTAATTGTAAATCAGTTTTTAAGAGGTTAAGAAGGAGTTAGACCTTGTAAAGAAATAGATTAGATTAATCCCTAGGCAGAATTTAGTAATTACTGTAAAAAATACTGTTGTTCGTATAAAATATTTTGAGAAAGGCTGTAATTCAACCAGATACTGTATATGTATCGAAATAGGTCCGGTGAAATGGTAACATTTCATCGTTATATATGATAGACCAAAGTTAAAGTACGGCCCCTTCCCAACTGTTAGCTTATTTCCCAATCTCCCTAGACATTTAAGTAGGTCACAACCAGTAAAAAAGAAAAAAAACTGAACAGCGTAATTTAGAAGCGACTGAGTTAAAGAAACACAAAGAAACGAAAACCAACGCTAGAAAATCAGGGGTACTACTTCCAAATATAATTATTTCAAGTTAAGTATTGAAGGGTGAAATAGAGATCTTCTTCGACCACCATAAAAATAACAAAAAAAAAAATCTGGTGTGAAACACTCACACAACTTTCTCTTGCCAATGCAAATAATTAACAATATAACCAAATTAATATAAACATTAGAAATAAACAAAAAACTAACCTCAAAAACAATGAAAATTGAACTGTTTGGCTTAAAAATACGGAAAATCACTCTTTCACGCTAAACTAGGATCTGTAGCGGAAAATGCTTTAAATAAAAGTTGTAGATATTTTTATTTTCTATAAAATTTATTATATACACTTTTGTCGTAAAATGCATTCTAAGGCCGAAATCTTAACAAAATCGATTTTTCACATGTTTTTGTGAGAAAAAAATCACAAAATTGCTAATTACTGCTAAACTAAGCGTTATACAAAAAAATGTTGGAAATAAAAGTTATAGGATTTTTAATTCTCTACAACTTTTATTACATACATTTTTGCGCTAAATTGCAAATTAAAGCCGTAATCTTAAAAAAACTATGTTTTTACGTAAAAACACCCTCATCAAGAATTTCAGCAAACATGGCGCCTACCCTATCTTGTAGAGAATAAAAAATTGAGTAAACCAGGCGATTTGAAAAAAAATCGTAGGACCAGTTTTTGATAAAATTGCAAAAAAGTGAAAAATGACACGAATAAACTACTACTTCCGGTTGACCGATTTTGATGAAAATGTTCGTGTCGGGTTCGGTAGTGATATATAACTTAAGTTTCAAGTTTCAAGTCCGTACGATGTTCCGTTCTTGAGATATTTTGTATACGCGCGCGCGCGCACACACACACACACGCACGCACACACACACGCACGCACACACACACGCACGCACGCACACACACACACACACAGAGAGAGACCAATCGCTAAAAACATGTTTTTTGGGTTCAGGGGGTCTGAAAACGTATAGATCCAGTGAAAACTCGATTTCGAAAAATCGACATGAAAACAACACTTTCCTTCCTATATATTCATATAGGCAAGAGAAAGTAAAAACATTTCAATTTAACTTGTCATGCCTATTTCATTTCATAAAAAAGAAAATCATCTCATAAAAAAAATCATCCATCATAGTTTATAAATCATAATCATTAAAAATTGACACCACATTCCTTGAAAAATTTCACGCCGAAATCGATCACTGGATTGATTCACATTTCCGCCATTCCTCATTCATTCCATCTCGTTTGCTAGTTGTGCTTTAAAAATTGTACAGTTGTGAATAAAAATAAAGTTGAAGCCAAAAAAAGTATTGAAGAAAATATTTCAGTTCTCTTTCTCAAAAAACATTTAAAATCCGTTTATTTAGAACATTCACTTTAAATGTGGAGCTTCATCAATAATTTATAATAAATTTTCAAAAAGAGAACAGAAAACTTAGGTCTTAATTATGAGTATTAAACTAGACCAATAATAGTTTTGTAAAATATACAATGAATTTTTGAAATAGTACACTAAAGATTGTTTTATTTAGACTAAAATTACAGAACTACAAGAAAGTAAGAATATGATTCCCAACCTGAAACACTACAGTATGTTTTAGTCAAAACGTTAGTTCCGGAATCGGTTTTTCAAAGACATAGTACTAGTTGCTAGCCTCAGAAGGCTTGAAAATATTACAGGCTTTGGTTTAGACATTTCTAATTTCTTGGTACTTATTATATAAAATATTTTTAAAAAAATACCAATTTAATTACAAGGGCGCTTGGCTGTAAACTAAAAGACAGGTAGGCAGATTCAAGAAGACAATGCCAATAACAATTTCGGAAAAAACAAAAGACAGAAACAAAAATCACACAAATAAAATTTTAATGTAGATTTCAAAAACAACTTAAAAAATAACAAATTAGACAAACTACACGGGTAAAACGAAATAGAGAACAACATTTAGTTAAATTAATTTTTGACGGTTATTCAGAAAATGTGAAACTCAAACCGATACAGCGTACCCTTGAATTAATAAAGCAATTTCAATTTTTTAGTTACATTTTCTACAGTAAGAACTCGAAAAAAAACATTGGCAAGGGGAATTCTTTTTCTGCCTATGAAAATCAACAAAAAACCCCAAATCTCCAACTGAATCAGCGAACGTCTAACAATTTACAGTTTTTCAATATAGTATGATTTCATCTAAAACTTAGAAAACTACCGTGAAACTGTTCCGCTCTGTCTACACGGAGACCATAAATTGATTACGCACTATACCGAATTGTTAAATATTCAATAAATCGGATTATAAAATAAATGTTATTTTCTATTGTCTTCGTTAATCAGAAATTTGGAAGAAATAACAATGGGTGATGGGAAATCTGCACGTAAAGATCTTTATTGAAAAAAAAGGTTAACCGGAATCAGTCCAATTGTAGCTTAAGAGGTAAAGTGCAAGTCAGGTGTTTATTACCTGATTTTCGGAGTCGAAGGTCCCTGGTTAAAATCCTAGTAAAGGCAGTTAGTTACTTTTATATGGATTTGAATACTACACAGTGGTTAACGGTGTACTTTGATTGTTGGGGTTCAAATTAAACATACTACCTCACGAATGGTCGGCCTAGGTCTGTACAAGACTACACCTCATTTACATGTCATACACATCATCCACATCTCATTGGGTAATGGGGTTGCTTATTGTTCTGAATTGAACAGAAGATTGCAACGTAGACTACACATATTAGGGATTAAAAACAAATTGTAGCTTAGACCAAATTCGACTAAATACCCTTAGGGATCTTTTAAATATACCTTTAGGCTATACATTGTTTGGATTGTGACAACTATTTAAATATAAATCACAAACCAGGAATAAAATTATTTACAACTTTAAAAATACAACAGCATAAAGCAGATTTTAATCAATTTTTATATTTAAATATGTAAAAAGGAACACGGGTGAAAATGAAATCTAATCACGACCACAGAGTCCTTTGATTAGCTGGCAGTATTGTTCACCGGCAGTGTTGTAAATTGCAGTTCTCTGATGTAAAGTCGGTCAAAGGGTTAGATAATTGAGTAAACTCCGCAATTGTTAATTGAAAATCGATCAGAATATTGTAAATAATAAATTGAAAAACTCATCACGATTAACCCGACAATGTTTTATGAAATACCGTTGAATAATAACTACTTACTATAAAAATACTGTTAAAGTACCATTTTTAAAACAGAAAATTAAAATATTATTCGTACAACTTAATTGCATTAGTTACTCTATCGTCGTACCTTATTCCGTCGTTAAGGGTCAGATTTAAGACTAAGTTAAACAATTCATGACATTTCTCGGAGCTCTTTATTTAGCTTCCACTCTGAGCATTTTCCCAATATAAGTTTTTCTCCTTTCATCAATGCATCCGGTGTGCTACGTAAATTCTTTGTGGTAGCTCTTGAAATCAGTAATCTGATTTTTTTTCATCTATTATGTTTTTTTTTTGGTTTATTTTACTTTATTAATATCTTTTCTAACTTCTTTCAACCATTTATCCGACACATTTGGTCTATTGTTTACTTTTCTTTCTCATTGTTTAGAAACAACTACTGTTAATTAATATAGTGTATGTATTCTTTATTTTAATGCAATTTTTTTGCCGATCAGGCAGCGAGTTCGTAAACGGAAGCAATAAATTAATTTGATGTACAAGCAAATGTAATATGTAAAGCTTAAGTATAAACACATAAATTAATCTCGCAAATTCACATTAAACGATAGAAACGTCTGGCTTACACTACTTATAATGCCCTAAAGTTAATTCTACAATTACATTAAAACTCAAATTACCCACTACACACCGATTTAAAAACACCATTCATTTGCGAAATTGTCAAAAATAGTTATATTAAATTCTGATTAAAACTACCAATCCATAATAATCCGCTTATCAGTGATATGGAAAATCCGCCAGGCTTCATTAGAAGATTAAAAAGAAGATGAAGCAGAGATCTTCTTTAATTATTTCTGCATGTTTATGTCGAAAAAGATAAAATAATGGGAAATATTAGATGTAATTTTTGTTTTGTTTTAAATATGTTTTATTACTATTGGTAATAATGTTTCTGTGACGATATGAATTTTTTGTTTTTCTTTTTATACTTTTGTATATTTTAAGTTCATTGTTATTCCAAATTTAACATTGCTGAATGTTGAATTTTATATCATGTCTGCTCTTGTTATTTGTAATTTAATGTTTTCTCATCTTTTGGTTGTTCTATATAGTACAGTAAAAGATTCAAAATAAAGGATAAAAAAAGCAATTACACTACCGAACTCTTTTGCCAAATGGACGAGACAATACTCAATAAAATAATGTAGAATACTTGTACTTTTGGTTACAAACAAACAGCAAAATATCAATCATATTTATTTGAATAAGTCTAACTTAAGTGAATTATAACACAAATATTAAAAACAAATTAGGGAAAAGATACATTATTATAAGAGCAGTTGTTATTAAGATATAAAGAAGATATAAAGAAACGGTTTGAAGACATTATTGATGGCAATTTTAAAAATTATCATAATTTTGTTTTGTCTGTTCGTCACACACCGATGTCAAATACTGCAAAAGGTAGCAACAAACGGTTTTCGAATTCGTAATCTACACAAAAAGTTAGTGTGGCTGGATTGGGAAGTTTCAGTTTCGACCGGGAGTGGCCCAAAATCGGAAGTCAAGAAATCAAATTCGGAATTTAGAAACAAAAATAGTGACGTTCGATTCCTCATAAAGAGTTGATAAAGAAATCACTAATGGTTTTTGACATAAGTCAAAGGTAAGCCTTTTTAAAAATTGCCACCAGCCATGTGACGCATCGTCTCATGAAAAGAAATTTTCTTTAAAATAGTTCACGGCCTCCGGGTCAGCCCGGCCAGTCAGCTGGTAGAAAGTCACTATAATTTGTTAAGTAACACCAGTTGGGAAAGCGACTTTGTATAGTGACCAGCTGACAGCCATCTATGAACAAACTCTACTGGGGGTCCCTGTTCAAACTCATGCCTAATCCACTTCAAAAATTACAGCGAGAACAGCGATCAAATTGGGGAGTTATATTGTACAGTTCCCGATAACAAATAAAAGCTAAAAAAATAGTTCACAGACAAATACCGCAAATGTTAGAATAAGAAACAACTATTTAAAATTATATCTCTTTTCTTTTTTAAATATTTCATTTTTAAACATTAACCATTAAACATTTAAAACCAATTAAACATTTTATTAGCTTTGTTAATACATTTTATATAATTTTTAAATATAGTATTTACTTAATACAAATGACTAAACCACAAAAAGTATGGTTCACCAATTACAACCAACTGCCGATATTGCATTGTAGATAAAACAACGGTACATTTTAACAAAAACAACAGCTGCAAGCAATAAAAACTCTATGATATTTTGCAATGGTATTTTTTCGTTTACAGCTGCTAATCATCTCCACAATAAAAAAAGACAATAACTTCAAAAGAACATTATGATATTATAAAAAGTAAGACTAGCAAATGGGTAAAATCATTTTAAAAAATCAAGGCAAAAACAGTAAATTTAAAATTCGAAAATACAGTAATAGTATTCAGAAACCAAAAGAAGTTTTAACTTTTTATGTAATAACATGTTTCATGTTAAACTGACTGTAATTTCGATCATCTTTCCATTTTACCGTAAATCCCATTAAATAAAAAGTACTACTTTCAAAGTAAAAAATAAAACTAAATTTAATACAGATAAAATTTTCCTAAAATACAAAAAGTTTACATAATTCTATCTTGCATCAATTTATTATGCATTTATTTCAGAAAAAACCTGCAAAAAACGATAAACTTCAGAATATGAAAGGGTCAGAGTAAAAGAAATGAGTAAAGAGATATAAAAATGAATTATTTTGAAAAAAAATAAAGATGTTAGGATTTCCTCGTTGGTTAGAGAATAAAACCGACATAACGCACCTTTATGTGTAATGTAAAATGCGTTCAGAGAAAATACCTTAAAATACAATTTTTATACCTACTACTTTTGTAGTAGGTCTGCCATTGTGCTTAAGTGTTGAATTGACAAGTGGATCAAAAATGACGAAGTGTGTGGAGTCAAAAGTAAAGCTTACACTACTGTAGTTGATATCAATTCAGATTACAGTCATTTTCTATACGGTCTTCTTTTGATTTACAATCAAAGTGAAATTCATTTTTATGGTCACAATTAAGACGAATTTCTGCTTTATGTTTTCTACGAAGCCCTCAAAGTAAAAATTAAAATAATATGTAGATATACCCTCTTTGGAGGTTATTAGGCGAGTGGATAAAAAAAGAAGTATATGGAAGCATCTTACCAGAAGAAGGGATAGGCTAGTGGGGTATATATTAAGATATTCAGGTATTGGGCTATCAATAATGGAGGGTAATATTGAGGGAGTGAATTGTAGGGGGAGGCAAAGGTTAGAATATAAAAAGCAAATAACAAAAGATGTAGGGTGTTACAGGTATGTAGATATGAAACGACTTACGCAAGATAGAACAGCTTGGAGAATTGTATCAAACCAGTCGAGAGACTAATAACAAAAAAATACCCTCTTTATAAGCGTCAAATTCCGCTTATTATTCACAATTTTTTGTTCACTAAATAAAAATAATAAAGTAATACTGGAGTTTAATTGTTTTTTTATCGAGATATAACCAAGGTATGGAAAGAAAAATCTCTGTCATGAGACGACGCGTCTCATGGCTGGTGGCAGTTTTTAACTTTGATATACACCTTACCTACGACCTATTAAGCAGAAACCATTAGTGATTTCAGTATCTACTCTCTAAGAGGAATTGAATGACACTAATTTTGTTTCCAAACACCGAAATTGATTTCTTGACTTCCGGCTTTGGGCGTCTTCCGGTCGAAATCGGAACTTGAAACCCAATGTTTTCTATATTTATTCTTTAAGAGGAATCGAATAACACTATTTTTGTTTCCAAATTCCGACTTTAATTTCTTTACTTCCGTTTTTGGACACCCTGAGCTACCATATTCCCCTACCAGCGCGTTCACTAAACAAGGTTGTCACTTTATACCGGATGAGAGTAGGAGTTAAAACGAGTGTGTGTCCCAACGTTTTAAGCAATTCAATTTATTACGTAAATATTTAATATAATAATGGACACGAGAATACGATGAAGTTTTAACTCCATAAGAATAGAACAATTCTGATTGTGAAAGTTATATACAAATTTTTACAAGAGTTATTTTAGATATACCTAGAAAAATAAAATTTGATAAAATAATAATGGTTAACTTACCAGGCTGCGAAGCCCATCGATTTAAATCACTTCTCCGAGTGTATGTAGCATCTTTTGCTTCAGAACATAAACTTGCTATATATTTTGATATAACCCCTGATCTGGGAACATCAACAAATAAATCCATGACGTAATTCTCTCTCCCTCGGTCTTCTTCTGCTGTTCGAATTGTCCCCGGGTTTTTCTGAAACAAAAGTAATTAGAGTCACTTAAAAACAAATATGGTATAAATAGTAGGCTATAATTAAACTAATTATTTCCTAAACTTGTCAGTTGGGTATGTATTCGACTGCTAAAACCGGGTTTCAGGTTCAACTCCCCTGGTCAGTCTGGAAAATCTTGCATCATTGCTTGCAGGATATATTACTTAATTCTGCACAACGTTCTATTGCCTTATGTACAAGGTTCTAACAACTTATTCGGCATTAAATAACAAAACTAGATATGGGATTTTGATACTAACTTTTATGTAGGTTATTTACAATCACTCAAATTAGTTAAAAATAAGTAAATAGTTTACATTTGACAATAAATATTAATGGAAATTATTTTCAGTTACACCCCAACAAAAACGGATTTCTTTGTCGATCAGGTTAATTTTCAATTTTGTTCCCATGGCAAGCGCAACATTTAAAAACCGTTTACAATATTTGTGGTACAACTAAAATAAAATTTACATATTCAGTCACTGGTATTACTGAACGGGAAGTCCATAATTTTTAAACTTTTGAATTTGTAGGAGTGGTTATTATTATCCAAAAAGTTAACAGACAAAGAATTCAAGTCTATCTTGGTATTTTCTACATTGTTATCGTATTTCGTCTATAAAAGTGTTAATACTATGTAAGAATTGGAAGAATCTTTGGCAGATACTGCTAGATTGCGATGTAAGCCAAACTTGCTGATCCCCACAGCTCAATTCTGTAGATCGATACTGCTTTTGTTATCATTTGGTACATTAGCAATTTGCTGGTCAGGAATAGATATGACTTAATTTTAAGCTATAAATATAGATGGCACAACTTAATGCCAAACTTGCTTATGTTTCATCCAAATGTGATTTAAAATTAAGGTAAAAAAATAAATTTAAAGTAATTTTGTTTGATTACAGAGTTTTGTATCGAACATCCAGTAACCGTTAAGTCTTAGTAATCCGATAACATTCGTCCTGCATTTGTCGAATTAGAGAAATTATACTAAACAATAATTCTCCCCAAATATTTGTAAAAGGTTCTACAAAATGCATAAACTGTTGTGTAACTTAAAAACCTTGATATTAGTTCATTAAAAACGCTTTTTTAAACATTACAAAGGTCTGTAAGAATAATATTATCAATTAGAAAACTAATTAATAAATAACATACAAAATGAGGGAGTGTCACGATAGTTTTAAACAAGGTAAAAGCAGAAATACATGTCTACTTAACTTAAAACAAAATAAGGTAAAAGGTTATGCGTTGCGTGAAAACCATAATAAAAATAGAGAGGTAGGTTCTATCTTTATGGCCGTCATAACGTGTACTGAAAGAAAATTCTATTTTATAACTGGAATAAATTAACATAGAAATTAATAAATTTACCTACTTTATTAAAAGAAAAACCACAAACTGTTGTCCTTGTAAAGATTTCAACTAATCTGAATTAGTAGTTATACGTTATTTTTTTTAATTAATTAAAAATTTCTTCAAATATTGCGATACTAATTTTAAAATCATTATAAATTCACTCACGTATGTAAAAAATCTTGTTATAAATATATTTTTGAATATTTATTTTTATTTGTACATTTCAAATATCATAAACTACATGAATTAACTTATTCCAACTTTAATTTTGTTAATCTTAAAATACCCAGCTCTTCTAAGGTCATCCAACACCCTGTTGTCTTGTTAATTTGTAAGTACGCAACTGTTTGGGCTTTCGATCATCTGGCATTCGCAAAAACGATTAAACTACACTTATTTTTTAATAGTTGATATCATCCCCTGCATATTAAACTCATATGGGTTACTTAATATCGTCATTTCTTTTAAGGTCTAGCTAACGATACCCTGTTACAATTCTTAACAATCTCATCTCAGCAACTCAAATCTTGATATCTGCTGAACAATCAGGGTCGAAAACTTTGGACATACAATAAAACTGAAGAAAACAATACGTCATTAAACTTAAAACCGATATCCTTCCCCGTTTTACCTTTAAGGATTTACCACAAAATATATGTAAGCCTTTGAAAATTCTTCAATTCAATTTCTACATCTCGTGGTCGTATGTAAGAGACATTCATTTTCAAGTAAACGAGTGTACATGTTGTAACGTATTTTCATTCAGATTCACTTTGCTTTTGAGATAACCAACACCCTTGAAACCCATCACCTTTGTGTTTCCTAACGAAATCAGGAGGTTAGAAGTACATCGCTCAGCATCTAAACTAAATACATTCAGTGACCGCTGTACATCATCCTCAGATTCATCAAAGAGCACAGAATCATTTAATCTTTTAAAACCTTTACTTAAAAACACATAGCTCCAATACCTAAATTATAAAAAAATTGAGATGAGCCTCATAAGGCTGAATTCACAAGTTATAATTATTATAATTATGCAGTGAATAACGTTGAACGATTCAACACCAAATAAACAAAGTAAGGTTTATTACCGAAGATAAATAAACATCTTGAAAATAAGTGTTGGAATGAACATACGTGCGTTACAATCTAAACGGATATTTTTATTCACTTTAATTTTTGTTATATGCATTTCTCTCGTACATGGTATTTCAAACCAGAGAATTTAACAAAGCCGAATTTAATTACGAAAAACAATTAGACAAAAAGGAGTAGTAGTATTCTACGGGCACTTAGTGAGAATGAATCCTGAAAGACTCAAAGAAAATGCACAGTGAAACATATGTCACTTGTCTAACAAACGTAAATTGCGAAAGTAATAAAATGAAAAACTTACAAGCAAATAAAAGCCAGACGAGTGATTAAAAATTTACTAATTGAATTGTTTTGAAGTTACGGTAATACTTAAAATCTAAGTATGTTTCCTTGTTTATGTTATCAATCAGCGGCGGTTATTCAGGTGAACTAGATGAAGAGCCTCTTCACCCATTTTCTGGATAGTATCGAGATTTATTTATTTCACGAAATAAGTATAATTCCTGTCATAATTATTTTTTGTTTTACATTAACTAAAAAGGCACGGCATATTTTCATACGTTACAAAAAAATCAATTTATCCTTCACCGTCTGCATTAGCAGTAATTGCAGAACAGTCAGACGTTAAACAAAAAAAAAAACATTAACTAAAGACTTGTCTTGCAAAAAAGTGCATAAAATTATTGTATCTACTTAGAGTTTCTAATGTTTTAAATAGTTCTTGTAATAACTTTAATATACGTAATAAAAACCCAAGTGAAAAGTTAGATGGATAGGAGCCGCTTCTCTTCCAGCGCAAGAGGGATGTCATGACAATGAAGATGTTAGTGGCAAATATGCACGCCTACTTCTCCCCACCCGTCCCCAAATAGTGAAGAGGTTGCGGCAGGTCGACCATCCTACTGCACCTACATGTTCTAATACGTACTAATACGTAATACATGTTCTAGTACGCATGTACTACTGAGTGATTTTTTAGTCCTGTTACCCAATTGTTAATGTTTGGTAATTTTTTTCTAAGAAAGGGAAACTTTGTTTGCGATAAGAAGTTGGTAGCCCCACTCAACGGGTATAGATACGGCAGTGCGAGTTCATTCTCCTCGAGCTGTGTAAAATTTTGTGCCGTTTCCGGTCGTTATGTACAGAATGTACATAACGTTAAGTACATTACAAAATTTATTATCAAGGGTCTCTATAATTATAATATAATAATAATATATAAGTATATAATATAAAAATTATAAATAATTTATTTATAATTAATTTAATATAATAAGGTCATCACATGGAATCCACAATAAAAATTAAAAAATTATCAAATAAATTTTGAAAAAAATAGTTGGCGAAATAGAAACTTGTTAAATTAAAATTAATTATCATGGATCTCTATATAATATAATTATAATATAAATAAAAATTATAAATAATTAATTTATAATTAATTTAATATAATAAGGTCATCATATGGAATCCGCAATAATTAACAAATTATCTACTAAATTTTGAAAAAAAAATAATTTGGCCCAATAGCAACTTGTTAAATTAAAATTAATTATCATGGGTCTCTAAAAATTTAAAAATGATATTATAGAATAAAATATTAAATAAAATAGCCTACCATTTATATTAACATGTACAAAATTATTTCATACAATTAAAAAAACAAGGTTAAAAAAAATTGATGAAGCATATTGTCATGTAACATGTGTTTGCTGGAAGCTATTTTACCAAATATCATTTTGTAATTTAGGCCTACGCGAAAAACCGTAACATGGGTCAAAAGGTTTTTATGTGAGCCAGTTTTATTTACTATAATGTAATTCGTATTGTAATTTAATATTTTAAAGGTCAATAAAATTTGTCAAGTTATCACTTTCCCGTGATTCTGTAGTACAGAGCTAAAAATAGCATCAACGTGAAAAATTTTTTAACAAACAATTTCAACCGATCATTTTGTTCATGACAAAATTAAGCCAATGGTTTCTTGAAGTATCATCTGAATGAATGCATGGATATATTTTACCAATACTTTGATTGAACTGTAACTTAAAATCTTAGAATACAATGTAATAGAAAAATAGAATAAAAATATTAGATCTGAGTATGAAACAGTACACACAACAACGTGTCGAATATTACGCTAGAATAATAAAACGACTAATTTTGGACAAAACCCTTTTAATATCCACGTAATAACCGGCCTAAAAAATGTACGTAATTACAGAAATACAGTACGTAGATAAGAAATTACTTACAGCTGTTATCTTGGAGAGGTCATGATAATGAAAATCTCCGTCTAATTGAACAGATAAAATCTTTTTACTGTTATAACAGAAAATAGTTATAATAAAATAAAAAAACAAGTCAGACGGTTTAATAAAGGAGTACAAAATGTTACAGGGAAAAAATTTGTACATTAATTTTTTTAACTAGTAAGCTAGTATAACTGAATCAAAAAGAATGTTTTTTAATAGTACAACAAATTCTACAACCTTCCATAGAATAATAAACAGATGCGTTTTCGATTTTAACGTCATAGCTGAAGAAAACCTCCCAAAGGAGGAACTTCATAATTTATTTAATGTGTTTTATTGTCATTTTAAAAATAAGTCCGTACGGTTTATTTGTTTTAATCGGCGAGTGTCGTTAAAACTATCTGTGTGAGATTTGGTTTGTGTGTGATTAAAGTCTTCTTAGGTATTTTGTACTGAATGTGGGGATTTCTTGTTTAATTGTAGGAATGTTTAAATCTCTGTGTAGTTTATTGTTTCTTAAGTACCAAGGTGATTTTGTGATTGTTCTGAGTAATGTAGATTAAAACCTTCGAAGGATTTTTATGTTAGACTGGATTGCCGGCACAAACAATTGCACCCTATGAGTTCACAAAAAGTTTTCAAAATAGTAATTTGTTGTTTAATGTGAGTGTAGATCGTTTTCCTGCAATCCAATAAAATTGTTTAAATTTTGTTTTAATCTGTTTCCTGATGTTACCAGAACTACAAGAGACAGCAACGAACGGTTTTTGGATTCATAATCTACACAAAAATTAGTGGGCCTAGATTGGGTTTGAAGCTTCGGTTTTGACCGGAAATGTCCAAAACCGGATGTCAAGAAATCAAAGTCGGAATTAGGGAACAAAAATAGTGACATTTGATTCCTCTTAAAAAGTAGATTCAGAAATCACTAATAATTTTTGCCATAAGTCTAAGGTAAGCCTTTTTAAATTTTGTTTTTTTTTCACGCCTGACTGTTATGCAATTACTGCTAATGCAAATGGTGAGAGGGATGAAAGATGAAGATAAGTAATGAAAAAATACCAGACCTGACCAGGAATCGAACCCGAGACTCCGGCGTAGAAGCTAGGGGTCCCGGCTTTAATTTTTTAATTTTAAAAATTACCACTAGCTATGGGACCCATAATGAAAAGGATTTTCGGTATTGATTTCTTATTAAGGAAATATTAGCCTGTACATGGTTTGTACACTATTTTACTTTTTCTTGTTCTCTGTCTCTCGCTGTCAACCAACGCAACTTTCATAAATAATGTAACAAAAATTATAAAAAGAAAAGATAGTCTAGGATAACTATAAATTAATGAAAAATCCTCTTAATATTCCATAAATGTTCCACACAATAATTTGTTAGAAAGAAGATATAATTTATAAAAAGTCTGTAGCTTAAATTAAGTTATATAAATGTCAGTACAGCGGAACAACTTTAACACAGCCGTGAAATTTGTGAAAATATTAATATCTTATCAACTCATGTTGAAATCTTGCGGTTAATTTTATTCATGCTGTAGACTGTAATACTGTCACAACGTAATCTATGAAAGCTATCTGCCTTTATAATACGTATTTTTTATTTTTCCTTTTTTTGCATTTCAGTTTTTTATTATAATAAAAAATGTACGTGTGGTGTATTTTATGGCGAAACGCCTTCCATATCCTAATTTGTGTTCATCTGGTACATTACAGAGTTGGGTTGTATATTTTCTTTCATTTCTCTTTGTATAGTATATATATTTTTTTTATCTTGTTTTCTCTTCTTTTATTTTTCCATTTTCATGCACAGGAAGATAATTTATTTAAAATGTAATGCTTCGTCCCTTTTGTTAATTCTTATCAAGTATTATAGACTCGTATATTCTTTATTTTAAAACATTCATATATTTATTATATAGGTATATATTTTTACTTTCTCTTGCCCTAATGAAATACATAGGGAAGGAAATATACAGGGGGTTTCTATTCCGATTTTTCACCGAAAATACACGTTTTCAGGCGCCTTTTTTGTATTCGAGGCTGCGAGAAAACCTCAAGTTCACTCATTCACGATGGGGGAAGTAGTGTTGGACTTAACTGAAGCGTCCTCGTCTAGCCACAAGGAGGCGGCAATCGTCCGACATCAGCAAAAAAAAAACACTACCTTCCTCGGAACAGTTAATATAATACTACAAGGGAAATGTCGGGTTAAAATTGCACTCTGTTAGTGGGGAATGGAAGGGAGCCGTGGAATAATTTCCCCCTAGCTGTCCCTGACTAACACTTACGCTCTCACTTTGATTCATCTCTTTCATCACCAGCTCAGGAAATACGTGGGCTTACTTTATGAGATTGGGATAAAATTGATTCACTGTGGGAGAGGGCGATCCCGCTGATTCCCAAATGTCTCCTCACTCCGCAGTCTCTCGATCACCCTCTCTGCAAACTGAGCGACCAACTTCCAGCTCTTCTCATCTCGCAGCATCGCTGGGCTACACTGTGCAACTTATATCTTCTCCGATGTCTCCATTCTTTCGAGGCCAAAATAGGGATATCTTTCAAAGATATGCGCAATGGACTCTTCCTCTTCTCTATCGCATAGTCGAAATTTTGGCACTTCACCAAGTTTGAACCTCGACAAATATGTCCCAAACTAACCCTGTCCTTTTAATAACTGCGTTATTTCATAGGTGGTTTCACCAAATGTCCTCCTTATCCACACCTTGACATTCAGAATAAACCTCTTTCTTCACTCCCCGACGGTAGCTTCTCTTCATCTCATCTGCCACTTGCTGAGTAATCGATTCCAACATTTCAGGCGCCTTAAACCTAAAAAACATGTTTTTACCGATTGGTTTTATGTCTTTTTTTAATTTGACGTACGACTGTTTTCCAATTACTGCTAACGCAGACGGTGAAGAGGGGTGATAGATAAAAATGAGTGATGAAAAAATGCCAGACCTGATCGGGAATCGAACCCCGGATCCCGGCGTAGAAGCCAGTTGCACTAACCACTACGTCTATGTATGAACAAAATACCTCAACATGTTATGTGTGCTACTTTGATAAATGTGGTATATATTCCTTATAATTTACTTATTACGCCCTATTTTAAAAAATCGTTAATAGTATTACTTTAACTTGTTATTTTCACCTACAGTATTTAAAACTTAAAATTATTTATCGTAACTTCTGCAAAATGTATCACATTTTCTTTCATTAATACTTTTTTAAAATCCAAAAAAAGGAATATTTATTTAAATTATCTTGTGGTGCCGGAATATTCGACATTTTACTTATCCGACCATCTCCCGGTCCCATTTGTGCCGGATAATAGAGACTATTGTACAATAACCTAGTAGAACAAGAATAAAATTCAACTAAAATGAAACAAAATCAAGAAACCGAATAAGTAAGAATTAAATCAGAGGATCACGATATAAATTTGTTAACGGCAATCTTGGTTGATATAATTTATAATAATGAGTTTTAGATAGAGGTCGTTTATAACACTATCTGGATGATTTATATTGTCGTTTAGATGTAGCCTACTGCTAGATGCAGTGTAACTAAAATTGATACAGGCTGGGTTGTTGTTGATATAAAGGAAGAGAAAATTAATCTACAAAGGATGAGTTGTTAGTAAAGCAGCACTACTACTGATATTACCCTCAGTATGTATCGGTTAGTGCATGTATTTTCGCACACGTGCATGTGCGTTAAAATGTATCAAGGTTTACATTCATTTACTTCCCACACATATACATATAAAGAGAACAGGAACAAAACATTCGCGTAGTAGTGCTAATGAGCCAAAGAGATGCCGCACTGAGGGATACGAAAGCCTAGTGATATAAATGGGAGAAAAGGGTTTATAGTGACAAAGCTTTCTCTCCCATGAATTCATTCTCCTTTTCCGGTATAATAAGTACTACTCGAATAATATCTTAGATATAATGAAGTTTGTACTGTTCTACGTAATACTACAATATTAGTTAAGGTTTTATAAATAGAAGGCAGTGTAATGTGTAAATTCATGAACTCTTTATGTATTTACTCGATTATATTTACTTTAACAAATGATCCGGTACCAACTTTCTTGTAAATTTTAACTACATACAGGCAAGCTAGACAAAGATTTTTGTGCTCGCATACAGTAGTTTCTAAAGTAAATGCAAAACGTGGTGAATCAAGCAGTGTAATCGTGATGCAGTTAAGAGGAAAGCAAATACGCTATTTCTGTTAGTGAAAAATACAAAATTCTAACTTTTCATACAAACTCTTTATAAAAATAAACCTTGTAACCTACTGCGAAACAAAGAAAATTCATCTATAGTTCACTTCACTTGCACCCACCAGGTAGGTCTAAAGGTAAAGTCGTCGCCGTGAGTCAGCTGTTTAACAGCTGATTTTCGGAGACAAAGGTTCCTGGTTCAAATCCTAGTAAAGTTACTTTTATACGGATTTGAATACTAGACAGTGGTTACCGGTGTAGTTTGATGGTTGGGGTTCAATTAACCATACTCTCTCAGGAAAGTCAGACCTGAGTCTGTTAAAGACTACACCTCATTTACACACGTCATACACATCATCCTCATCTCATTGGATCATGGGGTTGCTTATTGTTCTAAATTGAAGAGATTGCAACGTAAACATATTAGAGATTAAAAAAAAATTCACTTTTCTTTGAAACCTTTTAAACAATCGCTCCGCTCTGCTATTGGCTGGATGCGTAATTGCAGTTACAGAATATGCTTAGCGGAAGCCATCCCAATTACAAAAATAATATCGCATCTAATTGAAACTATATGATAACTATGAAAATTTTTATGATAAAGCACTGAAATATAGACAAAAGCACCGAAGTAGTATATTAGTGGGCTAGAAGCATTCGTAGACATAAATCCGTTGATGCAACATGACTTGTCACTGGTGTCTGGCTCTCCGACGGACTGTGTCGGTCACGTTACTCATTATTTTAACCTTTTGTATTCATTCATATATTTATTTACATTAGTTCCAAAGTTTTTTTGTCTTTAATTTTTATTACGGTACTGTACATTGAGCTGCACAACTTCTGTACGTGATAATTTAAATGACGGTGGGGAATTTTACTTTAGAGAGACAATGTACCCGGTGGTACATTCTCTGTTTAAAACTACGGGTATTGTCCGTTATTCAGACCAAGAGGTCTCTACTCCGTTTTTGCTTGAGGCGTCGCACAGGTGGAAAGTTCCTTGTAGCTAGATCACGGGCTAGTTGGTTTGGATGGTCATCTAGTCATTTGTCAAATTTACTATACAAGGACGCGGTTAGCTCCTTTACTGTCGGAATTTTTAAATCATCGTGGAGGGTTTTACTGTTTTACATAAAAAGGAGCGCCAGACGCAAGTCTTAAGAATTTTGATTGAAAGGCCTGGACCGACTTTAAATTACTCTCTGCTGCTATTCCAAAGAGCTGGACACCATAAGTCCAGATTGGTCTCAAAAGGGTTTTGTATAGTAAAATTTTTGAACAGAGGTTTAATTTTGATCGAGGGTTAATTAAGCAGAAGAGTAGCTTCTGGCGGCAGTTAAGTTCTAAACGTTTTGTACGGAGATGTTGCTGCCAGGTTAATTCCCTGTCAAGGCACAAGCCAAGATATTACCCCACTGTGGCCTGTGGAATATGAATGATAGCTTCACAGGTGGACAAGTTTGACGTCGTAAGGTAAACGTAACTTTAAGAATTAATTCAACTTGTCTTTTTTGTAAATTAAGTAATTAAGTTCCCAAATTAAGTTGGAAAATTATAAGAATATGTAATTCAAAAAAGAAAAAGAAGAAACTACAATTATTGAAATTAGTAGGTAAAGCGGAAGATTTTAACTAAATAAAATTTAACAAGATCTTTGATTTATAGTAAATGCCGTTTAACTATAGAGTTAACTAGCTACAGTGCTTGTTCTTCGAACGGTTTTCTTGGTGCCGTGGACGGTCGGTTGAGGTACCGAGTTCCATCCCTGTCAGGTCTGATATTCTTTGACTATTCATTTTTATCTACCTCCTTTCAACGTCAGCATTATTATTTATGAAAAAAAATAGTTGAACGTAAAATAAAAGCGAGATCTTGGTGTTTTTAAATTAAGATATGCAGTTTGGTTGTTTGTTTATGTTCAGTTTGGTTTTTGAATAAGACATGCTTAAGTTTCACATTTTATTTCACACAGATCAAAATTACACATCAAAACTGTCGTCAATGAATTTCGAAAATAAAAAGTTGTGAAGCGGTTCGTCTCCTTATTTATAATTGTAATATTAAGATCCAACAGAGTTAGTGTGAGCAAAAGCTCAAGGTTTCGTGGCAACAAATAACACATAATTTGGAAACAAGAATAGTATAATTCTATTTCTCTTAAAGAGGAGGTACAGAAATCATTGGGTTTAAAGTTCCGGTTTCGAGCGAAAGTAGCCCAAAACTGGAAGTCAAAAAAAATCAATGTCTGAATATGGAATCAAAAATAGTGTCATTCTATTCCTCTTAAAAAGTAGATAATGAAATAACTATAGTTTTTTGCCATAAGTCAAAGGGAAACCTTTTTAAAATTTTCCACCAGTCATGAGACGCGTCATCTCATGAAAGGGATTTTTACTCCCAGTTTTACTTAACAAAACCTCTAGGTGTTCAAACCGATCTTCCTGGCTATTAACATAAACAAGAACACATTGTAAATTTAACACCACCTAGGAAATCATCTAAAACTGACAGATACCACGTTCAAAAATTTTTTCACTAGTACATAGTTACAAGATAATGGAATTTGAAGATTCACGGAAAACTGGAAAACTATTATTGTTTATTATTATTCATTGAAATACAAGAAAGTAAAATAAAAACAGTAACAGATGTTGCTACATTGATCATTCCCTGTTATTAAGGGAAAACAACATCCCTTTTCTCTTTCATATTAATTCAAATAGGTAATATGCTTTTTGAACCATCTCCATCGCGTTACATTTTAAAATCGGAACGATATGTTTGATCTGTATGCTATTATAATTTATACAAAATATTATTAATACGTGTACAACGCTTCGGAATATATCACAGAGGAATTTTGATATTTAATATCCTTTGAAAACTTGTTTATTATTCCATTCATGTTTTTGTAAAGGAAATTAACGAAATACAATTTTAAATTTCATATGATGTTTCAGTATAATACGTAAATAAATAAATAAAATATACTGAATACATGAATAAATAATACATTGGATTAACCTATATTACGTATGTATTAATTTCCGGATTGGAAATTATATTTATTTACAATAAATCACGAATATCATTTTAATAAATTGTTACCAAAAAATTTAATATTACATTATGACTTTTAAAAAATTAATAAGTTGTTTTAATCACAAACAAAAGATTGAAAATCACATGAAAATGGTATTTACTGAGAATCTGTATAATATAACTGAAATTTATACGGGGAAATTGAATTAAATTAAGGAAAATTAAATTTTTACGAACCAGAAGGTCTACAGTGTATTCATTATTAGATTGTAGGCGTGATATTTCAAGTGTCCAAAAAATGGGAGTCAAGAAAGAAAGTCAGAATTTGGAAACAAAAATAATGTCGTTCGATTCCTCTTAAAAAGTAAATACAGAAATTATTGGGTTTGAAGTTCCGGTTTCGACCGGAAGTACCCAAAACCAGAAGTCAAGAAATCGAATTCGGAATTCGTAAACAAAAATAGTTTCATCAATTCCTCTAAAAGAGTTGATAGAGAAATCACTAATGGTTTTTGCCATAAGTCAAAGGTAACTCTTTTTTAACAGGTTGACTCCCATGAATCACTTATACGTCTCTCACCAGATCTGTAAAATTTACTTTTGAGAGACTGATCCGTCTCTCTCGTAATAGTGTTTTTAATTGAATCGTAAGACGGATTGGATGCTCGTTTGCATTGAATCATATACTGAGCTGTTAGAAATGAGTTCAAAAAAAATCTCCCCATTCATCGTTCGTGATTTACTTGATCCGATCGAGTCAAAAATGAGTCGGTGAAACTTGACAGATTATTACCTATTACTATCACATAATATTGACTTATTATAGTTTATTATAGCATTTTTAATCATGTTTTAATAATATTATATAATGAAAAATCATTTTATTTTAATTTTTTATGGTTTTTCTATTAAAATATTTTTGCATTGTAGAAGTTGACTCTGGTCGGTCTCTCGATGCAGACAACTGGAACTCAAGTTTAGCACTCGTCGAACAACTGATCGATAGAGAGACGCATCTTCGATGTTTATGTAGTTTCATTGAAAATAGCCCAAAGTAAATTATTTATAAAATACATGTATTATTTTATAGAAATACATGTAAAATTTCAGTGAGACACACATCAGTCTTTCACAGTAAATGATTTTTTTTATCTTGAGTACCTGCTCAGTCTCTCACCTAAAAAACAGCGCCAAAAAAATTAAGCCTTACAATACTCTAGACTTGAAAGAAAATGAATTAAAAAAAGCAAAGGAACCATAAAATAGGTATGGGTTTTTTAATCAAAATTGCAAAAATTGCCTTGGGAGTCAACCTGTTAAAAATTGTCACCAGCCGTAAGACGCGTCGTTTAATGAAACGGATTTTTCAATTTAAGTAAATTAATAGAAGTCTAAGAATAAAAATTAACTGGCATGTATAATTTTGTAAATAAATTATTATAAATTTAAAGGAAGTTTTTTTATATAGTTATTATACTCAGATCCCACAGGAACCTAGGCTTAGGTGTTACAATACTTTTAGAATATGGTGAACCGTATACACCAGTTTTTAGAGGTTCATTTTAACCTAAGTTGACTATATTTCGGATTGGCCATAATCGATTTTTTAATACTTTTTAAGTTGTTGGGGGTTTATGAACTGACACATGTGCATTAACAAAGATGTTTTTAAAGAAACAAAATCAAATAAGTGAACTTAGGCTTATATATAAAAAAGCAACAACGTACATTTTAATATATTGGAAAAATAACACAGAATATTTGCTAGTGACGAAAGTCTTCGTTCGCTGTACGGTAAATCATTTATTCCTTCATGTTATTTTGGTTTAATATTGAATATTACATCACATTGAACGAATGGAGAAGCATATTAAAGGTGAAATAAGAAAAAAGAAAGGAAAATATAAAAAGAAAAATGGAAGACGAGGGAAAGAAAAATGTAAGTAGACGTCGGAGGAGTTTTGGGGGAAAAGAAAGTAGACTCGTGTCTTTCTCTATATTGCATTCCCAATCACAAGGCAGGCGTGATGTTATCTCACTACACTAAGTGTAGAAGACCTATACAACCTTTGACTTCAAAGGCATTCACATAGTAACAAAAAGCAAATAAAATAGAAAAATCCTTCTTCTGATTTATATTTACACTTTTTTTTATAAAATAAAAAGAAGAAACAGAAACAAAATAAATTTATGCCCACCTCAGTCATCGACATTAAAGTACATTTGATCAGAGTAACGGTTTTATTATGAAAAATTCAAACAAAATATAAAATGAAAGAAAAAAACAATTCCCCAGGCTGCAATAGCAAGAAAGTTTGCTTAAAACAAGTTCACCAACTTATAAAAAGAAGTGTCTGCAAGTTTTCAGAATTTACCCTTAAACTAACTTCATTTGTTGAAGAGTTCATCGTTAAAAGTGGGCAAGAATAAAATAGAAAACTGGCTGATTCCCACCAGTACAACTACGATTGCTATTCTACCAACACAAATGATCATTCCCTTGTTATGGAAAGCAAAAAGGAAAAAAAACGAAAAATGAATGGCGAAGAACATTTCACAAATAACTCATTTGTTTTCAACTTTATACACTAAAGTTATTGTTAACATTCGTGGAATGTTTAATTAGTTGTACATTTATCCACAATACAGAAATAACTTGCATAACTCTCAACGAATACAAATAATTTATTAGAAACATTGTATCAAAAGAAATAAAAATATTTATTAAAATTTATTACGTTAACTATTTCTACTAGGCTACAAAGAATTTTTTTTAAACAGTACAAAATAAATACATTGCAATGAAGTTGGAAGTTTATGAACAAAGTAGACTACATGGTGCATTTTCATTCATTCTATTTTTTCCCCTTGCCCTATTTGAAATAAAGGAAAGAAAGTATTATTCACTTAAGTAAAAATATTTTTATTTCATCAAAATCAATACCAAAATGAGTACTTTATTCGTGTTACTTTTCATATTAACCCACCAATTTAGTCTAGAGGTAAAGTTTGTCGCCGCGAGTCTGGTGTTTAACAGCTAATTTTCGGAGACGAAGGTTCCTGGTTCAAATACTAGTAAAGGTAGTTTCTTTTATTCGGATTTGAATACTAAACAGTGGTTACCATTGTACTTTCATGGTTGGGGTTAAATTAACCATACTCTCTCCATAAATAGTCGGCATGAGTCTGTACAAGGCTATACCTCAATTACACGTCATATACATCATCCTCATCTTACTGGATCGTAGGGTTGCTTATTATTGTTAAATTGAACAGATTGCAACGTATACATTTTAGAGATAAAAAAATACAATTTTTCACTTTTTTGCAATTTTTTCAAAACGGCTCCCACGATTCAAAAGAAAGCTATTAGGTGTATGGTGGGAGCTAACCAGCTAACCTCATGCAGGCCACTATTTAAGGAGCTTAAATTGCTTACAGTTCCCTCCCTCTACATTTTTGAGGTGATTATGTATGTTAGGCAAAATAAATTTATGCAAAATTTCAATGTTCACAATCACAACACGAGAAACAGGAATAATTATCATGTGGCTAATCACTCCACAAAATTGTTTGAACAAAAACCTACTTATGCAGGAAGAAAATTCATGAATAAATTACCCCAATCTTTAAAGTGTTGTGAGGATTTGAATTCCTTTAAAAAAAATCTGAAAAATTACTTGATCAGTGAAACTTTTTATAGTGTACAAGAATTTCTTTCTTGATAGTAGTGATACATTGTGTGATTCTTATATGTATTTCAGGTGTTATATCTGACGACATGTCCTATACTCCTCCTGGAGTCTCCAGGGCGCAAAAAAAACAAAGAAAAAAAAAATGTTTGTTAAAATTGCTATTTTCACGAAACTTTTTGTGCTCTATCAATAAACTATAATTTTTTAAAGATTAAGCCTTTAACATGCATTTTAGGGCATAAGTGTATATAATCAAAGTTACAGAAAATTAAAAGAACTTACAACTTTTTTCAACCACTTTCTCTACACAGCAATTAGCAATTTTCCGTATTTTGCTCATTGAAATCGGTAAAATTGAGGTTCTTAAAGATTGTGATCTTAATACGCATTTAGGGAAAAATAGTATATTATTAAAATTATAGAAAACTAAGTACCCGACAACTTTTATTTAAAGAATATTTTCATTTAACGTCATTTACTCATGATTAAAATTATTCATAGGTTATGTTTTTCATTACTTACATCAGAAAGAAAAAAGTTGTGTGAGTGTTTCCCACCAGATTCTTTTAGTTGCGCTTATTTTTTAAAGTTAACCGTAATCATTTGTTTATCCTTAATTTGGAATTAGATAAAAAAACAGCAAAAGTCGTAGTAACACCAAAATATCGTAGTATCATTGCACCGAGACTGCACAGTTAGTTCCTAGATCTGTTGATTAAATACTTAGCACTGTTTAATGATAATCTTGTAGCCCTACGTTTTCTCAACAGTCTTTCTGCAATCTTCTTGGCTAGTTGTTAGCGTCCACCATCCATTTACATCAATGAAAATGAAATTATTTTTAACATCATTTACCCACCTTTTTTTAAGACAGCCTCTTCCTTCTCTACATAGTCTTTCCTTCCACATTACCTAATCATCCTCAGTGACTCTTTTCTCTCAATGTATCCCAATCATATTAATTGTTGAACCTTTTTGAATCAGACTATGTTTCAGCGTTTAATGAGAGTTCCTACTTTTTCGCACGCCTCTTACACTCACACACCTCTTTTTACCGATCCAGAGATCTTAAAATATTTTTAAAACTTTTCTCACCTTGTTACCAACTGTTTCTGACAAGGTAAAGCTACGTTTTACTGCCATTTATGAAGACAGAGTGCACTAATAATTTGACTTTGGCCAAGTGGTCTACATTTTACAATTGAATTCGTTCTAGTATGGAGCCAATCATTACCGTTTTGTGGTCAAGGGCGGCCCGAAATATAGACAAACTACGCGGCCACGGGTGGCGCCGTGTGGAGAGGGGCGCCACCGCCAACTGACTTGTTGAATGAAATGGAAACAGACTAACTATTCTACACGAGTTTTCAAAATTGAAAGCCCGAAAAATGTGATTTTAATTTTATAAGTGTTCAAGTTAATCTGTGGTTAATTCTATGTAATGTAACTACCTATATGAACTTAATGGTGCAAATAAACCTGTGGTTTGTTAGGTAACTCTTTTATCTATTCTATCACCTCTAACTTCTACCTTTTATTTTTCAGTGATTGGTTTGGGGTGGAGCCAAAATACTACGTGTTTACACTAGAAAATTACCTAGGACCGGCATTGTTTGTGGTTTTAGATATTTCTTAAGTAACTCCGCGTGGATTAGAAGTATATAAATTTTAGATTAGTTAAAAGTGTTTCAGTGTCTTTGATTAAATTTTACAACCAGTTATTAGTTTCTCATGTTTCTATGAAGCCTAATAGTTTACTTTCCAAAAGTGAGGATCCCAACGATTAAAGATTCTTGATTAAATACGGTAAATTAAAAATAATTTTAATAGTAGGTACGGAAGTTGCAAGAATATTCTAATTTAATAAAGGAAACGAAGGACAAAGAGGTTCGTGCAAGAAGACGTGAGTGCCATCAAAAAACTTGGATGGAAGTAGATAAGTAAACATCATTTAAATAGAGTAGACGTTGATGTGAAGCAAGGGGTAGGCTATAAAGAAGAATATAAGCTGGATGTCTAATATCCATCGTTCTTAAAACGACACACAGCCCCAACGTTTACCCACCGACATACTGACTTTTTATTACAAAAGAGCACGGCAAGTTTACTCAAAAGATAAGTGTATATAATACCTCCTATATATATATATATATATATATATATATATATATATATATATATATTGAACTGCCTGAAATTTAGTCCTTGTACTAGTGTATATACTTTTGAGATAAGATTGCGTGTTTTTAACTAAAACTCGTCTGAAAAAAATAAGAGCATAATTAGAAAAAAGATGCGACGTTTATCTGATAAGCTTCTTTACTGCAATTTATTTTTACTGTTATATATTTTTATCGGCTTACAAACTTTCTCAAGCCACCCACGGTCAATTGTACTTAAATTATATAAAGTTTAAAAAACAAGGCGATTTTAAACAATATGAAATTACTTTTAGTATATATTTTTAGCGGTATTAGTTTGTTTACTTCTAAAAAAAAATTAAGTTCGTATTATTATTTAATAAACACTTGGCAGAAAATAGGGCAACTTCAATGTTACTGAAATTATCTTAATTTTTTTAACTTTAATAATGTAGAAAATATTGCTATTTTATAAAAATTTCTGAACTGGTAGTGATAAGAACGATACAGATATTCTGTAGCACAAAATACAAAGTAGCTTAATCGTAAAGTTGTGCAACCAAAGTTTTCTGCTTTGCAAGGATGTAAATTTGTAAAAGATATTTTAATTAGGGATTTCAAAAATATTCAAAAACAAAAACAATTCTTTAATAAAAAATATACTTTACAAATTTAACTGTCATCCCTGCAAAGCAGAAAAATTTGGGTTTCCCATGTAACTACGCGAGCTTCGTTTAGTTTACAGCATTTACAGAAGAGACCTTGCTATTAACTAAGACTAACGACTTAAAGTCATTAGAAACTACTTTGTCCAACTGAACTGAAATTTGACAAATTGATAAACGAATAGACTTGAAATGGTAACTAATTTTCAGATGACAAATAATAGATTCTAATTAAAAATTTAAAAGTTTTTATTTTTAAGAATTGAATTATAATAAATTTTTTTTTTAAATAAATTTTTAAAGTGTACCCCACAACTATACGGTGCAAAATATTTTAAAAAATTTAGATAAAGGGGTAAGTAGAAAAGAAAACTTTCAAGAAAAATTCATGGACCACAGTATGAAAAGAGGGTACAAATTATAAAATTTGAAGAAATTTATGAAGATTGTAAAAAAAATAGAAACAATGTTAGTATTATTATTATTATTATTGTGAGTAGGTCACTACTATTAGAGTAGTACGTACTAGCCAAAATAAAACCTTTTACTTTTCTTCGTTTTAGCCAATAGAGATCTGCCTTCTTCATTTGCTTTTGTTCCAAAGATTCCTCATTGTCTGAGGCCTCTTTCTCCTTAATTTATCAGAAATTTCTCTAGGAGCTGATGCTTGATCATAACTTGTGCGAACTACTCTAAAATCGCAGATGATTTTTTTTATAATATCCAAAAAAAATCTATCCATGCGATTTATATTTCTGATTTAAAATTTGTTATTGTCACCAATTGGCTTTTTTAAGATGTTTTTGAATTGTTTGACTACGTAAAACATCTACCTGTTTAATCTTTCTTAATGAAGATTCCATTTGCGCCATAAGTCAACAAAATGTAAAGCGCTATTGTTTATTTTTAAAGAGTTTCTATTAAGAAACGTATTAACAAATTTTTTTTTTAAATGGACTAATAATATTGAATATTTTTAATGAACTGATCAAAGGCCAGAGAAAATTTTAGAAAAATTTGTTCAGACAAAAAAACATGAATAAAAAAAATTATTTTGGAAAAGAAAGCAATTTAACTATATAAACGCGATCCCTGTTGGCCAGAACGGAAAGGGAATACTAAATATCTCTGTACAGTATTGTTTATTTGAATCGCAGGATTAGTGAACTTTATCAAACAGGCAACCCACTCATATTATGTAATGAATACATTACCTCCAATCCATCTACGGATATCTATCGGAAACAAAGGAGGATCATTCCATTTTAAAAGCATACAATAGTATCAAGTACAGATTTTATCAAGGAATTTATGGTATAACCTGTATCGATTTCAAAACGGTCATGGACTATACGATAATCTGAAGTTGAAATGGGGATGGACTGAGGTTGAATGACCATGGCGCCACTATTTGACCTTTATTAACCCTAGAGCCGGCAATCGTCGATTTTGAGACGATTTTACTGCTTCTTGAACCGGTCGCGTCGCAAAATCGGATTTGCTTTATACTATTGCAATGTTGTCGTTTTAGTTTTAATTTCATCTACAGACAGCGTTGGTGTTTTGTCCAATAGTTTATTAATGTATAAAGTAATTTTTTACGTATAATACAATAGTTTTAGTTGCATATTCTGCTTTTGTTACTTTGTTGAGAAACCACGCTGTCCTAGAGCTGGATTTGGTTATTTCTTGGTTTTCATGTCGTGTTTTTGTATATATTTTTCTTCAATTCTGAACATAGATTCATTTTTTTTGGTTTTAGAGCATAAGAAAGTTTTAAACAGTAAAGTCATCTGAAATTTTAGAAAAATATGTCTAAAAATTATTTTCAAATAGTTTTAGTATCCCTTACTGTCAGATTAAAATTTCAGTAATGTATTTATTCTATTTTCCTAAGTTTTCTTATGATTTTGATACGTCACATGACAAGGTTTGTGATTTACAGCAAACTTTTAATGATTTCTTTACGGTTCGGTGACTAGAAATTCTGTGCCGATCTAGAAAAATGTTATTGCCGGCTGTAGGGTTAAAGGAATTCATTGTATTACAAAATGTGTTATTCTATCCTATACAGTAAAACAACAATGGAATGTCTCAACGTCACAGTTAATTAATTTTGTTTTCAAACATTTTCGTCACTTTGTATGTTTTTATCATGCATAAATTTTCCTTTATATGTGTGCCTTAGAATATCTACATTAAGACGATCTCATAAGCCAAACGTCTTCATTATTTTCAAAAAAAATCAATGTGTTCATCTTGAGACAAACATGTATTTTGTATGTAAATATTTTTATTGCTTTCTCTTGCTCTACATTAAATGTACGAAGGAAATATATGTTTCTATGTCTATTTTCGAAATCGAGTATTCACCGGAAATACATGATTTCAGATCCCCTAAAGCAAAACATATGTGTTTTTTCATTGGTGTGTGTGTGTGTAATGAATATCTCAAAAACGTAATATCGTACAAAGTTGAAACTTGGAAATAAACTTAGGTATCATAAGAGGACCCGACATGAATATTTCTATCAAAATCGAAAACGGGAAGTAGTAGTTTATTTTTGTGCTCTACAAGATGTGGTAAGCATATATTCATAATTTTCAAATTACTATTACTACAATAACAGTGTGAAGGAGGAAATTTTCTTATATTTTTAAAATGCTATATAATAAAATACCAGAACATTTTGTCAATAAAAAAATAACAAAAACTCAAATCTTGACCATGCCAATAAACTCGGGTAAAAGCTTTTATCAGTTCTGATCGCTCTCAACTCTTTCGTTGCAAGAAAACGTGCCCTGCCTTTAAATTATATGTAAGAGAAACTATTACAATTTCAGAATACTGAATTACTGTATGAATCTAAACTTTGTGCAGCTGCGGAATGGAGGGGACAGACGAAGTACCAGACTGTTGCTACGTCATAACACTGTACTAATCATCTCATTGCTCTTGGCTAGGCAGAAAGCTGCGTAGTGCGGTGACATACGTGGATGTTGTTTTCACTATTCGCTGTAGACGGCGACGCAGAATATTTTGTAGTTTAGATAGTACCCATGACTACTACAAACATAGTACAAGTAAAACGTTACTACTACTAACGCAATCTCTCACAGCAGTAGTGACGTAATGCATTCCTCTCAGCTGCACAGAGCTTGGGAACGGGCAGTAACTTATTTAGCCGGTTTTGAGAATAAAAAGCCTACTGCTTTTTCCCGGTCCCCCAGATAGCTAAATAATGTTTTGGACATTTTGATTTTGAAACCCACCCTTCAGCCTAATCCACCATTATCAAGTAAGTGTTGAAGAACTTCAATGCTGTCACATAATACAACTGTGTCATGAAACGAGTTTATGTAGACCTGCTTGAAGGATAGCGAAGAAATTAATACATTTACCTTACCGATGATTTCTCTTTTCGTATACTTCATCTACTATCGGACAAACTTTTTATAAATTAATAATACTATTGATTCAATTTTTTTAAGATGAACAAATATTACAACGTATAACGTATTGGAAACTATTACATTTTTAACTTTCATATTTTACCGTAATACATTATATTTTCGCAATAATTTTATTCCGCACTGAAATAAAGGTCAAACGTTCTCTTGAGGAAATATCACCTATAGAAATGAAACTCCCCGGAGAACACAGCTTCGATAAACATATAAGTTACTTTATCAACAAAATGTACTAAGGTAGGCCTACGTGAATTTGTGACACGTGAATTTCATAGATGAATTATATATAGTACTTTTACGTAATTTGAAAAAGTATATTTTGAAAAAAATATACATCGAAAATAACATAAAAAATAAAATTTTAAACCACATGACATAAAAGATAGGCTACATAAAAATACTCAAACAAGTTTTTTTTTTTTTAAATTTGTTTAACGTCGCATCAACATCAAAGGTCATTAGCGACGACGTTGGGGTGTAACTGTGTGTAATGAGGATGAAATGATTTATTTGTAACGTATGAAAATATGCCGTGCCTGAGTGGGATTCGAACCCAGGACCGCATGATGAGAGGCGAGCACGTTACCAACTGCGCCAATGCGGCCGGCATAAAAGTTTCAAACAAGTTTCTTATGGTCATTTTAAATATAAATAAATAAACGTGAGCCTCATCAACTCATTCACTAAATGACTCATTTAACTCACACATATATTCAAATTTAAATTTCCTAATCAAATAAAAATCTGAGAATTGATACATTTGTTCCAAATTGATCAAAAAGAAAACTAAAGCATTTTGAATTTCAAGCAGTTGCTCAGGAAAAAAATCGGGGTGACTGCCCTAAAGGTATATAAGTTATTTTTTCATCTTCTCTAAGAGCTACACTTCAAAAATTGATGAACATGTTTTTTGAGTGAAAAGAAGGAAAACTATTTTATTCTTCTTCAGGTGCTTTATCTAGTCCGAACATTGGTGATCATAAAGATGATGCAGACTTTATTTAAAATTGTTTTAAAAATTTCCACTGAAGTAACACTGAACCAATTCCTTAGATTAGCGACCCAGGATATCCTTCCAATAAAAGCTTGAATGCTTTCAACTTCCGCACAATAGCAATTTTAAGGATTCAGTACTTTCCCTGTCTCATGATAAGTCCAAGGTGCTTCAAATCGCACTTTTAATCGTCAACAACGGCTCAAGCCGACATCCTGTTTTTACAAAAACCTCAGCATTAGTTATGTGATCAACCTAAGAGCTCCATAAAATACATTAAAACAACCATATTTTTCAAAATCTAGAATCCGTTTTTAGTGGCGTCCGATTTAGTCAATGGTACTGTTAAAAGCTGCACTTTTAACCAAATGAAAGATTTACCTGAGTGGCTACATCACATATTACTTCCACTGACTCTTCGGCCATCTGAAGAACTTATCTCTGCTGATGCAGTAAATTCTATTGATTAAGTAGGCCTACATTTGGAAAAGTACCAAAATCTGAATATCTTTCTTTGACGACATACTACTTCAACAACGATACAGGAAACACAGACGATCAGGAGAAAATTTTTCATACCCAGTAAAATTAATAAAAAGACCTACTTAACTGAACAAAAAGGTCAAAAGGTATTTTAACTAGTATGCTCAATTCAACCCCCGGCACGAAAACAAAACATTTTAACTTTTTTTTAGCGTCCTTCAATTCATCTTTGCATATACGCCTCTCTACGTGTCTCCATGAAAGTCTATCATTGGTCTGATTCATTCATTGAGTTCCTGCTATCTTCTGGATATCGTCTTCAAACTCGTTTTTTATTTTCCTAGATTTCTTTGTGCCGTTCTGAACTGTCTATTTTCATTCAGATTAAATCAATTGTTCTGCCATGCCTCTTTACTCTTGTCTTTTGGTGGATCCATCGATAAGACTTTAACTTGGGAGATTAAAAACAGGTTCTTTGTAAAGAAATTTATTAATATTATAGCGGCTGTTCAACAGCACTAAGTCATAAACCGCAACCCAAAACGCTATATATAATACTCCTATTAAACACAACCTCTCTTCTCCTTAACCCTTGTAACACCATCTTTATACTTATTTCTGGGTCATTCTCTCTTTCTCCGTCTAGCTAGATCCCAAAACAAAATCTTCTATGGAAAGTTGTATTCCTCCATTCTTAAAGATTACTGTACCTGATGAAATATATTTCTTCAATTTTATCGATACATTAAAATATTTCATTTACCTTTTTTAAAATTTCTGTGTTCTTAACTATATGTAGCATATTCAACTAACAACTTCTCCAAAAAGTCATTTTCATAGCTGTGATATTCTGCTTTAACATTGTAATAAACAGAAATGATATTTTTATTAAAGTAGGTACATAAATTAATACTAGAAACATTATTGTTAAGTCTATAAGTGTTAGGCGGTAACATGCCGACTTCAAAATAGCAATATTTCTTTCAAAATTAATGACTTTGTTTTTTTATAAAATCACGTACAAGTAGTGGTGTGGTGTATTGAACCCTACACGTGACAAATATAGTATAACAAAGGACGGAGTAAAACTGTTGAATGTTTGTCAAATTTCATTGGTTGAAAAGATTTAAGACAATGTGCGTGATTGGATAAAATTGAATAAACGGTTTTACTGAAGGTTACTAAGGAGACGCTACTAGTTTTTGACAAAAAGTTGGACTGTATGATCAACCGTTAAACGGAAAGGTTTAGGGCGAACCGCAAGAATAAATTTATAAAGTGTGTTGAACGTTACGTGAAAATTCATTAATAATAACAAAAATAATAACACTTCATTAGGAATATATTATCATAAAGTTTAGAGAGATTAACATCATAATACAGCTACAAGATCAATACATCGGACGTAACATCATAACCAATACACCATCGCCAAACGAGGACACCATCAGATACATTTCATAACGAAGCCATGACGAGGTAATAAATTTTTAATTGTAAGAGGTACCGTAAATAGTAAATTTTGCATCATTATAGTGTAATTTCATTGTAATTAGATACAGCTTTCAGTTTGTTTAACTCCATTTCTTTTATATTTTTATTTAAACAAATTAGAATTAAGTATATATATTTTTACTTTCTCTTGCCTATATGAATATATAGGAAGGAAAGTATTGTTTTCATGTCGATTTTTCGAAATCGAGTTTTTACCGGATCTATACGTTTTCAGACCCCCTGAACCCAAAAAAACATGTTTTTAGCGATTGGTCTGTGTGTGTGTGTGTGTGTGTGTGTGTGTGTGTGTGTGTGTGTGTGTGTGAACAGGAAATCTCAAGAACGGAACATCGTACGAACTTAAAACTTGAAACTTAAGTTACATACCACTACCGGACCCGACACGAACATTTTCATCAAAATCGGTCAACCGGAAGTAGTTTATTCGTATAATTTTTCTCTTTTTTGCGATTTTCTCAAAAACTGGTCCTACGATTTTTTTTTAAAATCGCCTGATTTACTCAATTTTTTATTCTCTAAAAGATAAGGTAGGCGCCATGTTTGCTGAAATTCTTGGTAAGGGTGTTTTTACGTAAAAAAAGGGTTTTTTTAAGATTACGGCTTTAATATTAATTTTAGAGAAAAAATGTATATAATAAAAGTTGTAGAGAATTTAGAAACCTACAACTTTTATTTCAAACATTTTTTTGTATAACGCTTAGTTTAGCGGTAATTAGCGATTTTCTGTTTTTTCTCACGAAAACGTGTGAAAAATCGAGTTTTTTAAGATTTCGGCCTTAGTATGCACTTTACGACAAAAGTGTATATAATAAAATTTATAGAAAATTAAGAGATCTACAACTTTTATTTAGAGAATTTTTCTCTACAGAGCCTAGTTTAGCGTGAAAGACTGATTTTCCGTATTTTTAAGCCAAACAGTTCGATTTTCATTGTTTTTGAGGTTAGTTTTTTGTTTATTTCTAACGTTTTATTGCTAAAATTAGGTTATATTGTTAATCATTTGCATTGGCAAGAGAAAGTTGTGTGAGTGTTTCACACCAGATTTTTAATTTTATTTAACTCCTCTCAACTTAAGGTATTTTTTTCAAAACGTACGGTAAATAGATAAAAACTTTAGAAGTAAATGCATAATTACATTTTTATTTTTTATACATAATATTTTAATTTTAATTTTAATACTACAACATCTTGATTGGAGATATCAAACCTTTAACCTTCAATTGAGAAATTTTCAACAAAATAACGGACGATTCAATTCTTAGTACCAGATGATGTGATGACTGCAAAAGATAGAATGTAAGATTCTGGGGAGGCCTCTACCTCTGAAAAACTTTTCAAATAAATAACAATGATTTATCAAACCAGCAATCAAATCAGCGAAAAAATAACTGAATGTTTTTTTTTCAGAAGTACCTCACAATGAATATTTAAAATATTTTTGATTCGTAATGATTTTAATTTTGGTATTTTAAACGTACTAAAATAAATTCAAATCACAATATTTACGACTTAAAAAACAAAAACAAAAAATACAATACTGATAGGTATTCAATTTTATAAAACCCAAAACACAAATCACAAAGTTTGAATAAAAAAAATATACATATAAAATATTCCGATGTATTTCATAAATACAAATTCCAACCACAATCGTTTACACATATGAACACAAAAGGAATTTACAATAAAAAAAACGATAAAACAAAATATATTTAAAAATTTTAAAACAAAATTTATTAAATAAATTCCATGAAACCATATTAACAAATTCTTTTATTAAACGCAAAACGTATATCTTGTATAAAAAACCATACATGTGTTTGTATTATGATATGCTGTACTATGGAATATTATTCAAGCGCACAAACACGTGCGCGAGCGTGCACACAAACAAAATAAAGTAGATATGCTTTCATATTAAATAAAGAAGATAAAGTTGAAGAAATAAAAGTTAGAAGCACTATAACATAGCGTGTATATTTTAAAAAGAAAAACAAAATATGTAAAGTCCTCGAATCTTATCTTATATTAAACTTTATTACACATTAATTAATTAAAATATTATTAACAAAACAAGTTGACTACTTTAGAAAGACGGATGTTGGATATAAAATTGTAAAATAATACACACAACCGATTTTAATTCTGAAAATGCATTGCTATGAATGAGTCTGTGAAAGATGCATTGAAAGCAGTTAAATGAAATGAGATTTTAAAGTATATTTATATTTTCATAAAATGTATTATTACTTAGTTGATTAAAGTAAATAAATTTAGATAAATACGTAAACTTAAACATTTATTTTTTTAATTTATTTTGCGCCAGTAAATCTACAACAAGATAAAAAATTCAATTTAATAAATTAAAAAAGAAAGTTATCAATGTAATTTTATTACTCGTTCAAAAATTCACATAATTCATTTGGAACGTTTCAACAAATAGCTCACATGAGTTGATATTTTCGAAAATATAAATTCATATTAGTTTTTAAATTTTGCACATAATAAACTCCTAACAGTTATCTCAGTAATACATTAAAAGTTTCTGACCCTAAGACTTGAGTTTCAATCAGCCACATTGGAAAATTTGTGTTCTTCATTAACGTTTTTATTTGAATTGACTAAACGATTAGAATAAATGAAAGTCCCAATGTAAGGTTTGTAATAAATTAAATGGTCAACAAAATATGATCTAATTATTTTCTTCGGTACTTCATTGGTTAGGCAATTACGTATTTGTTAACAAGGTGAAAATCAACGTAGTGTGTACTAAAGCCTTCTTTATACACTTACATATAGTCTACTAAATAAAAACATAAACCAGAACAAGTGAAGAAGACCAAAGACCAACATAACGGTCGATGCGACGTTGGGCAAAGTACTACTTGAGAACAGTGCGCGAGACTCTGTCGCTGATACTTCAAGTGAGACTGTTCCATCACACGTTGCAGTATTATACCATGTAAGTAATGAATTTAATAGTAAATTGAATAAGCTACAACTTTTATTTAGCTTATTTTTTCAAAATATTAAGCCATTTTGATGTTATTTAAGTTTTAAACGAGTTCTAGAAGGATTTTTCACAAAAATTTCAAATTTGATCGTACGTTTCTCCAAGGTTATGCAATTCAGAAACTGTTTTTTGTGTTTAAAATGTTTGGAAACTCTTTACCTTTAATTTGGTGTGTATAAAAAGCTTGTACAGTAATTAGAACGGAATATATAATCAAATAAACGAATTAATGCAGGAACGCTTGGTGGATATCTTTAATCGCCATTTCGGTCGATTTCGTCGGAGTTTTGTTTTAGGAACATTGGATATTCTTGATCATGGGGTTGAAACGAACACTTCGATGTATGACAAGTTGGGATGTGACGGGGGGGGGGTGCAAGATAACCCTATCTGGCCCACGGACTAATACTTAAGCCTTCTCCAGCTCGACCAGTTAGGTTCTAACATTGTCGCTATTCAAAAGGAATAGTTTAAATTAATAATATAACATTAATAATAAATGTAGGCTACCAATTTTGTTTATAAATCTTATTCATATATCACAAAATAAACTAATAAATATTAGCCTATTTTTTCGTTTATCTGATTTTTAATTTTCCAATTGAACGTAGTATCTAAAGTGTTCATAATAAATTTAAAAAAAGAATAATTCACACTTCTTCAAAAACATAGCCTATGCGAAAAATTTGTATCTAAATTTTCAGATATTGTCTAATTGAAACATTGTACATTATTAATTCTACAATCACAAAAAAATTAACTTCCTGAATTTTTGTTGCTTTAATGGTTATGGTAAATAAATTGTAATTCTTTTTATAATCTGTGAAAAATTGACCATTTGGTTGTCATGAGGTATGCTCAGTAGCACGTAGAAGTACAACTACTGTTATGGACATTTGACAGTAGGCTAGTTTATCATTGACAAAGGTTTATAATATTGTGATATTAATGTATAATCCTAATATACTACTGCTGTAAAGCATATGATTAAATATATTGTGTTATGTTCGATAGGTTGATCCAGTTGGGACAGCCATATGACAAGTTGGTAGGTGAACTGAGTAGCCTGCCAGCGTTATTAAGTCATATAGGACTCTTGTTTTAAAAATTTTGTTATTTTACTTGTCTGTTAGGTTGGAGGTTTTTCTTGTTGTTAGTGTTTATATTCTTTTACCTTAGTTGCCCTAAGTTATCTTTCCAAGCTGTAGGTGTGGTATCATTGCCAATCCTTCAACAAGTTTACTTGCCTATATGTAGTCATTTAAGTGTTTTTCTTTTGACGTCCCTGGATTTACGTCACGATAGGTAAGTGCAGCGTTTTCAAGGATTTCTATCTGTTGCTGCAGTTCTTCAACGTAGGTGGTCCCCGCTTCCCTGTAAATTCCTTTCATGGAGGTTTGGATGGCCGTAAGGGGTGAGTGGAGGCTCTCAAATAAGGAATAATAACATGAGTTAAGAGATGAAACAGGTTATTATAAAATAAAGGTGTTTTTCTATTTTTACCAAAAGATAGAGTTATAGTTTACCATTAGGATATTATTGACTTCTTTAATGTTACTCATTTTAAGTTAATATTTGTATTATTTTTGTTATTCCGTTTTATTAAATTTCTCGTCTATTCTTACTTTTGTAATGGTTTCGAGATTTCATACGAATCCTTTTATCTTTTCTACAAAAATCTTCCTCCTTTTTACATAAAAACATTCGCCTATTAACCAGTTTTGGTCAACGGATGAGGTATGTGGTTATTTATTGAAACCAGTTTACGAGTGAGCTGTTCTCCGTTAACACTAGTGAATACAATCTCTAGTTTTGAAAGTAACAGTTAATTAACTATTTAAATGTGAATTACCATATTTTGTTAAAAGTTAAAGTTTAGTTTAAGCTTTAAGTTTGTAAAAATTTTGCAATCTAGTCGAAACAATTTAGGTAATTATAATTTTTTACTACTCTAGGCTTAAACATTTGTTGAAATTTATTTTTTGTTAATAAAAATAGTGGTAAGTTTAAAAAAAATTTATTATTTATTCAAACCAAATCTTTAAAATATCTGAATTTGTGTTACAATTCATACTCCCGATTTCAGCTTTACATTTACAACGAAGCAATAGCATAATGAGTTACAAAAGACAATTTCAATTAATTCTGAAATCAACAAACTTGTCTTAATATTTTTATACCCTCACAATATTATTCTATCGTTTTATTTTACCACAGGAGCTAAACAGTAGTCTGGGCATAAGATTTTATCGAGAAACAATACACACGCAAACAAATTCCACTAGATTTTTTTTTAATTTTTCGGAAACCATTAAGTAAAGTTTATTAAAATTAGGTGTAAATTTTTAAAATCGCCTTCGGGCCACCCAGTCAGTCAGCTGGTAGAAATTCGCTATTATTTGTTAAGTAACACCAGTTGGGCAAGCGACTAGGTATGGTGACCAGCTGACAGCCATCCCTGAACAAACTACACTGGGGGTCCTTGTTCAAAAATTCATGCCGAATCACGTTAAAAAAAATACAGCAAAAAGCAGCGATCGAATTGGGTGGTTGTCAATAAAGCACAGTTCCCAATAACAAATTAAAGTTAAAAAAAAACACAAAATTAAAATCGCGGCAAATTCTTATTCTGTAAAATGTATTTGCGGAGGAGTAAAAAATTTGTTTAAAATACAAATTCTAAGTACGTAAGGAATATTCATGAATGTTTTATGGGAAAACATACTGTGTTAAATATTATCAATATTAAATGAATTTTAACAGTAAAGCTTTGAAAGCTAGACAAGTATTTAATGATTAAAACCTAGATACTGGCTACTACATAGCCGTAATTAAAGTAAAGTACTTGCTATAATTAACTCTACCGATATTAAAAAAATGAATGGTGATAGTTTAAAACGAACATTATACTGTGCAATAAATTGAAACTCAATTTATCATATTAATCGATCTTCAAACTCTAAATAAAAATACATTACGTAATTATTCCATCATTTTATCGTATAGAAATGTAATTAAAAACCAAATAATAAATTTTTTTTTAAAAAAGGTTTGTAAACAAGGACTTTATTGATTAGGGTTATTTCTATTAACCGATACAATATTACTTATATCAAAATGCACCGATATCATTAAGTAACTTGGGTTTTTTGCTGCAAATAAGGTGTGGCTATTAAAAAACGAGACTGACGTTGTAAAAAATGTTATTTTTATTTTACACATAATCACTTATTGTCACCTTCAATATATACTCCTTCTCTATCCCTACAACGCTCCATGCGAATTTTCCATTGTTGGAAACAGTGCTGGAAGTCATCTTCTGTCAGCTAGTTCAGGACACGTGCCGCTTTCTCTTTTACAGCTTCTACAGACTCAAATCTTAACCCTTTTAATGCAGATTTCACCTCACGGAACAGGCAGAAGTCAAATGGTGCAAGATCTAATGAATAAGATAGATGTTCTAACACTGAGATGCTGTACTTGGCTAGGAACCTCTTGACAGATAACGCGGAATGAGTTGGCGCATTGTCTTGGTGGAGAACCCGTGATTTGTCCTTCCACATTTCGGGGCGTGTTTTCCTTACTCTTTGCTGGAGTTTGGAAAGTACCTCAAGGTAGTATTATTGATTAATTGTTTGACCTTCAGGAATCTGTGAAGGTACACAACCCCATGGATATAATAAAACAATGATCTTGCTTTAAATTTTGACTAGCCTATTCGAGCTTTTTTGGCTCTCGGTGAAGTTCATGCACTTCCAGTGCATGGATTAACGTTTCGTTTCCGGATCATAAGTAAAAAACCACGTTTCATCACATTTTATTACCTTCTACCTAATTCCTAAGGTGAAATCTGCATTAAAAGGGACAATATTTGAGTCTGTGGAAACTGTAAAAGAGAAAGCGGCACGTGTCCTGAAAGAGCTGACAGAAGATGACTTCCAGCACGGTTTCCAACAATGGAAAATTCGCATGGAGCGTTGTAGGGATAGAGAAGGAGTGTATATTGAAGGTGACAATAAGTGATTATGTATAAAACAAAAATAAATATTTTTACAACGTCAGTCTCGTTATTTAATATCCACACCTCGTATGTTGCAAAATATGCCCATAAAAAGCGGCCTGTTAAATTATTCGCACTCAATTTGCTAGTTCCAGGGCTACACAAATAGTTCTGTTTCTTATCACATGGTCAGCCAATTTTATGACGACGCATTTAACAATAAAAGAGGTAGAAATGTAAAAGACACTATACTCTATTTCTTTTAAGTTGAGAAATTCTGTAAACAATATTGTACCAAGTAATGTTGGATCTATGGCGTCAACACTACGTATAACCGGACAGGTATTGGCCTGTCGCCCGCTTTCGTTTCTATATTATACCATTTATAATATAATTTCTATATATCATAGGCCTACCATTTGTGACCTGAACCCTATTGAGTTACTGATGGCTCAGGCGAAGGATTACATGGCTACAAATAATAAGACAATTAAGCTCTAAAAAGTAAGGAAACTTTTGGAAAGATGTGTAGTCTGATGAAGTTTTATCGGATGTAGAAGAATTACAATAAGGTAACCTGTTACAATACTTTGTTACAATTAACTACGTTAAGCCTAGTTACAAATAAATGTTTATAATAATAAGATTATAATATTATAATAAGAATGTAAATCAATTATTACAAATTAACAGTTGTAAATTTCCTGTATAACGAACGTAAATTTTTCGGATGGATCGCGTCATAAATATTTTCCTATAAAAATGGTTTTGATCAGATCTCAGCTTAACTGACACAAAGTATAGTCAGAGTTATATCTTCTCTGAGAGTAATGAATTTAATTATAAATACAGCCAGACCTATTATTTACACAACAAATAACAAATTATTTACACTCTATCTGTTAGTTGTAGGGCTAAAATAAATAGTTCTGTTTCTTATCACATGGTCAGCCAATTAAATGACTGAATCATTTAAGAACAGAAGAGGTAGAGGTGTACTGTGACACTAATCAGAGTTATCTCCTCTGAAAGTAATGAATTTCATTATACAGCCAGACCCTGTGGTGAATGAAGTGAAGGTGTCATTTGCAGAGTGGAAAATATGTGCTTTTCAGAGGGCTCGGCATGCTGATAAGCGTACTTTTCCACTCAGTGAGGAAGGCAATGGTATACCACTTCACTCCTCGTTTTACTTAGTAAAACCTCTAGAGGTTCAAACCAGCCTATTGGCTGATGACCTAAACAACAACAACAGCCAGACCCTGCTGTGGTGAATGAAGTAAAGGTACCATTTGGAAAGTAGATGCTTTTCAGAGGGCCGGGCATGCTGATAAGCATACTTTTCCACCCCGGGAGGACAGCAAGGTTAATCACTTCATTCCTCGTTATACTTAGTAAAGCCTCTAGAGATTCAAACAACAAACAAGCGATTTCCACGTTAAAAATAAGTAGGCTGAAATTAAGTAGGCTGATGACCTAAACAACAACGTGTTGTAAAATGAGCGATCAAGTTATCGAAAGTCCTAGATTTAGAAAAGTAAGAGAGTAAGTTTTTGATCCATTAATTAATGGTAACAATGATGATGTAGTTAAGCTTGTATCATTAATTGAAAATGTTTTGAAAATGATTTAGGGGGAGTTGAACGAAACATTTTTTTAAAATTTCAGTTTGTTTTAATTTTTAATGAAAATATACTTTTTCCGTACAATTTGATACCAAAACTTTGTAAAGCACATTATATTTCCTTTCAAAAAAAATATTGAAAATTCTCCTGCACATAGTTAATTTCTTAGTCTGAAAAGCCACGGAAAATTTTTTCCCTTCATTCAGAAGATTAAGTTTCTGTATTACTTACTATTACACTGACAACTATTCTCTCTAGTTGTGAGTAGTTCTTCACCGATTCATTTTTAACCTAAACATCACATTATGCCAGCGTAGGCAGGGTTAAAGTTTTAAAAGCGTTAGGAATACGAGATCTTGATAAAAATACTATTGCGGCGCTAGAAAAGGCGGATATTAATCGCATAAGAAAAGCTAATATTGCGCCAGAACAAATTTTAAAAGAAGCAAGGACAACGAGAAGAAAAAGATGGCTTTAATTAGAAGAAAATGAAGACACCCATTATTGGCCTGGTGGGTTAAACGAAATAGTATGTATTTTATTGTTTTTGCGTTTCTCCGAAGATTCAATATTTTACATCAAAAAACCCCTTTTTCTCAAAAACCATTTGAGATATTATTCTAAAATTTTTACTGACTTTTATTGAACATAAGAAGATGCTACTGAAACAGAATTACACAGATCAATGGTAATTTTGATTTTTTTAAATGTTTATGTCAGCCAAAAATTAAAAAAAATAGTAAAAAATCATTGCACATCGATTTTTTTAAATATTTTCTTAAATATTACCTCTATGCTGCTTCAGTAGCCTCTACACATGAAAATTAATACAGCCCAAAAAATTGCATCATTCTATTTCTCATAGGTTTGGAGAAAATGGGTCTCAAGAATGTGCAATTTAACATTGCCAACATAGGGCCGTTTAACTTCTTTTAGTTTTCATCAGTAAAATACAGTAATTGTTTGTGAAATTCATTCACAGATCAGCCTGTGTTTAAAAGTATGTAGACTATTAAATTTACTTTGAGCATTTATTTATTATAATCAATGTGATAAGATGGCCGACTCCATGCCCCAGTGGTAAGCATAGCGTAGAATGTTTATGAATTAAGGTATGTTTCTACCCGCATACAATTTAACCTTATATTAAATGGTGTGTTAAAAACAAAACTATTACTTAAAACTTTTAAACGACAAACTATAAAAATTGAGGTGAATAATATAAGTTCTCGTTTTAAAATTGTCACGTTTTGTATTCATACTGCAACATGTTTCAGTGCAGTACATGTTAACAAAACTGAATATAAAATTGTATAAAAACTTATTAAGAAAATGCATTACGGAAAATATTTACCACCAAGAAGGAACATAAAATTACTTCACAAACCTTAACTTTAATACAGTAGAATTTTCTTATTAGAATTCAGTATCCATACGTTGTCACTACTACGCGAAAAGTGGAAAAGCTATTTAAAATTTTTATATATTCTTGGCGACACGTTACGGTCCCTTTTGACAAATGCAAGGAGGCAAGAATATGGCAGTTACATTTCCTTTTTGTGTATGAATGACGACATAATACAGTATATGTATTTCCTCGTAAAAAATACCAAATATTTTATTTTGTTTATTATAAAATGGAATATAAAAAACGAGTAAGTTCTCTACTTATGATAATCACATTGAATTTACCCGATGAAAAATTGCTTACTGAAGTAAATGAAAAAAGAAAATTCAACTCCGTTGTAAAACTTACGGTACTTAATAAAAGTACTGTCTAAAATTTACTGAAATTGTTACTTTACTTTCTGTAGCCCTGAATAAAATATAGGTAAGTTACGTTTTCATGTCACTTTTTCGAAAACGAGTTTTCAACAGAAATACCCGTTTTCCGGTTCCCTGAGCCCAAAAACCATATTTTACTTAATGGTCTGTATGTGTGAACATAATAACTCAAAAACGGAAAATCGTGCTAAGTTGAAACTTGAAACTTCAGTTACGTATCATGAGAGGACCCAAAACGAACATTTTCAAAAAAATTCTGGTGTGAAACACTCACACAACTTTCTCTTGCCAATGCAAATAATGAACAATATAACCTAACATTAGTAATAAAACCTTAGAAATAAATAAAAAACTAACTTAAAAAAACATAACCTTATTTTAATCATGAGTGAAAGACGCAAAATGAAAATCAACCTCAGTTCGGCTTAAAAATACGGAAAATCACTCTTTCACGCTAAACTAGGCTCTGTAGAGAAAAATTCTCTAAATAAAAGTTGTAGATCTTTTACTTTCCTATAAATTTGATTATACTATATTTTTATCGTAAAATGCATACTAAGTCTGAAATCTTTAAAAATCAATTTTTGACACGTTTTCGTGAGAAAAAAACAGAAAATCGCTAATTACCGCTAAACTAAGCGTTATACAAAAACATGTTTCAAATTAAAGTTGCAGGATTTTAAATTTACAATAACGTTAATTAATATATTTTTGGGATAAAATGCATATTAAAGTCACAATCTTAAAAAACAATTTTTTTGCGAGGAAAAAACTTTCCGAAGAATTTCAGCAGAACGGCGCCTACCCTATCTCATAGAGCATAAAAAATTCAGTAAATGAGGCAATTTTTAAAAAAAGTCGTAGGACCAGTTTTAGAGAAAATCGCAAAAAAGTGAAAAATGACACGAATAAACTACTACTTTTGGTTGACCGATTTTGATGAAAATGTTCGTATCGGGTCCTTTAGTGATATATAATTTAAGTTTCAACTTTCAAGTTCGTACGATGTTTCTTTCATGAGATATTTTGTTCACAAATACACGCACGCACACAGACCAATCGCTAAAAACATGTTTCTTGGGTTCGGGGGTCTGAAAACGTGTAGATCCGGTGAAAACTCGATTTTAAAAAATTTACATAAAACAATACTTTCCTTCCTGTATATTCATATAGGCAAGAGAAAGTAAAAATTTGTCAACCTTATTTACTACATTTTTTATGCCGCATTGGCGTAGTTGGTAACGTGCTCGCTTCTGATCATGCGGTATAGGGTTCGAATCCCATTCAGGCACGGCATATTTTCATACGTTACAAAAAATCATTTCATCCTTCACCGTCTGCATTAGCAGTACTTGCAGAATAGTCAGAAGTTAAACCAAAAAAAAATCTTGTTAGATATAAAAAAATTATTGTTCTGGTTACCAATCCAACTTAAACAGATGTTATTAGTTATAAATGTTTTAATAAGTTATCGACCCACCGGGTTGATCTAGAGGTAAAGTCATCGCCGCGAGTCAGCTGTTTAACAGCTGATTTTCAGAGACGAAGGTTCCTGATTCAAATCCTAGTAAAGGTAGTTACTTTTATACAGATTTGAATTCTAGACAGTGGTTACCGGTGTACTTTGATGGTTGGGGTTCAATTAACCATACTCTCTCAGGAATGGTCGGCCTGGGTCTGTACAAGACTACACCTCATTTACACGTCATACACATCATCCTCATCTCATTGGGTCATAGGGTTGCTTATTGTTCTGAATTGGACAGATTGCAACGTACACGCATTAGAGATAAAAAAAGTTATCATATGTAGTTCTTTATGAACATAAAATATAAACATATGAGATGTCTGGATGAATAGTAGGTGATTGAGTACAAATTTTATATGTTAGAATTTGCATCGCTACAAAATTAGTCGATACAACGTTAAAATAAATAAAATATTTTACACGTTTTGTTATATTTTTTTTCTTAAAAAGGACAGAATTAATTTACATTCACATTTTTTGTTTATACGAACGTGCAAATTTTTCTAAAAAGTATTCTTACTCCAGTGCTTTGTAATTTTTACATCCATAACTGAACTATTTCACTGTGTATACAAATGTTTTTCAACAGATGTCCCTGATGTTTTCTCTGATTCAAATTCAACACCGTACGGTAAAATTCACATTTTGTTAATAAGTGTATTCGCGTATAACAATAGAGAGGCAGAAAGGCTCAAAAACTTTTGTGAAATAATTCACGTCCTTCTAATTGGCTTAATGACTAAAGTAGGAAGGTTCAAACGAACGAACTGAATAACTTTTGTTTGGTTTGCATAATACAGGACACGGTATAAATTCTAACACATTTAAAACTAATCAGTAACATCAAAAAATTCACGGTATTCGTTCTAAAACAATTACAGATAGATAATTACCATCTAAATAGATTAACTATAACGCAGAAATAATCAAAAATAAAAAGTGTAATCCGTTCAAACATGACGCTATTCGTTTTTACAGATGAGGCGTTCTTTTTTACAGTATTTCGCATTAGTAAGTCACCGTTTTTTTATTTTAGTGGTAATTTTTAAAATCGTCATCTTTTATTTTTCTTTGTCCGTCCATCACACCTAAATGTCAGAAATACAAGAGAGAGCATCAAACGATTTTAGGATTCTTAATCTATACAATCTCCACCTGCCCATAACGGGTAGGTGGAGTGTTAAATTAATTGCACTTGATCTGCTGGTTACAGGGCAACAAGAAAAGTTCTGTTTCTTAGCACGTAGTCAGCCAATTATATGACTGAAATATTTAAAAATAGAAGAGGTACAGGTGTAAATGACATTATTCAGAGTTATCTCCTCTGAGAGTAATGAATTTCACTATAAAGCCAGACCCTGTGGTGAATGAAGTGAAGGTGTCATTTGCAGGGTGGAAAGTGAGTGCTTTTTGGAGGCCCTGACATGCTGAAAAGCATACTCTTTCAACTCGGTGAGGAAGGCAATCGTAAACCACCTCACTCCTCATTTTTACTTCGTAAACCTTTAGAGGTTCAAAACAGCCTTTCGGCTGTTAAATAAGACAACAACAATCTATACAATAAGACAGTGGGCCTAAATTGAGTTTGAAGTTCCGGTTTCGACCGAAAGTGACCCAAAACCAGAAGTCAAGAAATCAAAGTCGAAATTTGGAAACAAAAATATTATCATATGATTCCTCTTAAAGAGTAGATACAGAAATCATTGGGTTTGAAGTTCTGGTTCCGACGAAGTGGCCCAAACCGGAAGTAAAGAAATCAAATATCGGAATTCGGAAACAAAAATAGTGTCACTCGATTCCTCTTAACAAGTAGATAGAAAAATCACTAATGGTTTTTGCCATAAGTCAAAGGTAAGCATTTTTAAAAGTTTTCATCAGCCATCAGACGCATCATCTCATGAAAGGAATTTTTATTATTATTTCTACTTTCATCGTTTCGGCTAACTAAGGGCCACGTTAAGTGTATGGGCGTTACAAAAAAAAAACGCTAATATTTTAATCATACACGCTGAAAATTAATAACTACGTAACTTCTTATATTATAAATAACCCCTAATTGTAAAAAATTAGTTTAAAAACAAATTAATAGGTACCAGAAAAAACAAGACGTTAACGTAATTACGAGTATTAACCCATGTTATTAGAAAGCTGGTCTGGAAAGTAGAAATAACTATGAAAATAACATTTATTACATAGCTACGCTTATCTCATATGTACTGTCATTTGCCCGAAAATAAAATCCTTCTGCAAATCAAAAAGTAAATAAAATCTGATTTAAAAAAAATAAGTTTTTTAATTTAATATGCATTAATTTTCTAGATTCTACCCGGGAGTAAATGTGACACAAACAAACAAATTAATAAAATGATTTTTGTAAAAATTTTATATAAATAACAATAGGATTTTCTTTGTGTTGATTTTTTAATGTTTACTTTAGAATTGGATTTTATTTATTCTGTTAAGAATTGGAAAAAATAAATAATAATATTATATTTTAATTTTGCTGATTTTGAAATAATAAAAACCCATTCAGTAGAATTATTTCCGATTGATTTATTTTAATACCAAAATATTTTCTTTTGATATAATATCAATAGTGCAAATAATAGATGAAAATAAAATGGATTTTTAATGCAATTATTTTTCCCAGCTATAAAAACAGAACATTCAGTAATTTTGTATATCGCTTTGACTGTGGTAATATGCTTATAGGAGTTATTATTTAAATGGGAGACCGAGTACAATGGTTCATATTGTATGAATTTATCGAATGTTTATAAAGTCAGTACGTTTAGAAATTTTCATCGAAATAAATTTTTAGAAGGAAATTTTACTTAAAACATATGCAGAATAATGACGTAGGTAGTTACATTCCGATTAAATTCCAGGGAATCATAAACTAAACTTATACTTAATTTTAGAGATGTTTAATTATAGTTTGTAAGTTATTTTAAGTTGCAGTTTTGTTTATGGCAAACCGTGATAACTCCTCATGATTTTCGTGATAACTATTAACTATTACTAAATAGACAAACTTCATTATCATGTAAAATAATAATATACTTCGATATAATATTATATTGAATAATATATAATAATATTGTGACAATATCGAAGAAGGGCATGGTTCGCGAAATTTCTAGTAAAATTGTAAAATGTTCATAAAATGGTAAAGAGTAGATAATAGAGTGAAAAAGTAACAATAGGGTTAGGTATGAAAGGATACCTATTCATAAAAATTATTTAAAAGGACTGCGCTATTGTATATGATAAGGTCTTTGTTGTACAACTATTTATGAAGAGTCGGTTGATTGCCTGTTTACATTAAATAAGACTTCTATAGAAAGGACTTTTATATCGAATTTCGGTGTCTTTCGGGAAGATTCTTTTTTGATTCACTATATAACGAGACCCCCGAGCGTGGGGGTATCTCAATAATTACCATCACCTAGTTTTACGAGGACGGATTCTTCAGACCAATAAGTCTGTACCTTTATAAATTTTATTTACCAAAAAAAAATCTTCTATTTTAAAAAAAATCACCCCAATCTGAATTGTAATTTTTGCTTAAAAATAAATATCACACAAATCCATTAAAAATGGAACTTTCTTGGCTTGAAGGGTTATGAAAAGAGATCATCAGTTAAAATCTGAGTAACAAATATTTTGTAACCTCTAAAATTATTTTACTTCGAACTATAAATAGAATGCAGACAAAAACTATGAATTTAATAATTTAACAAAGGTTATAACACAGAACTAATGTTAGAACGGAAAATAATTCATATTATTTTGAAAAATAAAAACCCAAACACTACAATATACATGACGAAATGAAAAATACACAAAACGTACAATAATTCATTATTATCACTATTACGGAAAGTGCATGACAGCTAACAAAGTGCACCAGGAAACATCAATTTATGAAGTTAGAGTAGAGAATCCATTAGAACAGTCGTACAACAGTTTTATTTTCACAGAAAAAAACACAAAATAGATCCGTATTATATTACCAGTCATAATACTAACGGATCCAATGTATTTCCCATTTCCCGGTACCATAAAATGACGTGTAAAAGGAAAATATAAATTAATACCATATTTTTTACTACCATAAATATTTCCTTTATATATTACCCTTTTATTTATGGTAATTATTTATACATTTTACATTGCTGTAGTGTGTTATTTGCTGTATTTTATTTATCATTTTTGCCATTAAACCGAATGGATTTCGATCGGTTTTCCACCAATCTCCATCGTCATTATCACTAACATTAACACCACCCGATCAACAAGAAAATATAAAATCATAAATGTGTTATTGATTTTTTTTATCCTTAACTTTATTTTTTATAAGTAACTGTGATGATGAATGGTCAAAGAAGGAAAATTGTTTTTACCAAATTTCTTTTTCGAGTTAACATATAGTCTGAAATATTCTAAATAAAATGGTCTAATAACTGTGTTCTTATGACTTTTTTAAACATTTAAAAGAAATGAATAATTAAAGTTCTGACGCTCAAGTTATTATTCAGGATAGTGAGGATAATTAGCAACAGGCCCTCTAGGTTTTGTGAAGTATGTCTTTAGCTAAATTTAAAAATATCAAGTGCTAAAACAAAAGTGATGGCCTTTAGAAGAAAATATCCAGTCAAGGCAAAAGTAATGGTGGATGAAGTTATTCTGGAACAGGTCAGCTACTTTGCTTATTTGGAATGTCATGTAGATTACGATGATATCCCACAAAAAGTTCAGAGAATTAATAGTATTTGTGGTAAAATACATCAAAATTTGAAGGGAAAAGCCCAAACTGGCACATTAATGAATTTATATAGGTTAGTGGCTGTCCTAACACAGTGAGGCCTGGGTACGGAAGAAATATGAAAATTCCATTCAGTCGGAAGCGATGCACTTCTTGAGATGGGTTAGGGGCTAGACTTGACTTGTGGACTGGATCGGTTCAGAAATGAGGATATACGGTGAGAGTTAGGGTAAGCGCACAGTGAACGCTGATCGCAGGTTTCGATTCACGGTGGCGAACGCGCATAGCGCAAACGTTTAATTTTATATTGTGCAGAGCAGAATTCGTTTTCAAATACAATGGTGCAACTTGCACAAGCAACCAATATTACCGGAAGAAAAATTTATGATTACTTTGAACATTTTAAGCGTATTCTAAACTTTTTGACTAGCGATATTTAATATTATAGAGCATTGTTTGGCCAGTAATAATCTTTTAAATTAAAGTTTTATAAACCTATGTTAAAAATTAATTAACAAGTTGTTATTATTTACGAATACGTTTATACGACGGCAAGTACATTTATAGGTACTTAGGTTTATTCAAAACAAACCAGTGAGCTTGATATGCGCAGATGACCAGCGCGCAGCTTTCTCCACCAGCGTTTGCTGTGAGAAGTCCGATTAAAATATAATGGCCTATTCCTACTGGCAGGCTCCCGCTTGTAAGCGACCAGCGTTCACTGTGCGCTTACTCTTAGATGTGTGTTCTCTTAAGGAGACAATTATGGAGTACAACCGGAAACGGACCGATCATTTTGAAAGAATGTCTCCACAAAGGATTCCTAGATTGGTCAGACGTTACAGGCTGAACGAATAATTCGTGCCAAGCAATTTAATTTAAATATGGTGCAATCATGACCTTACTCGAGACAAAGTTCGTTGCTCTGTTTACTTGCCGATTGCTAAAGCAATTGCGGCAGCTGACGTAGCGATAGTGGTTCTATATTATAACATTCTATGAAAAAAGCATGCCCCTGAAATATCAGCCTGAGGCTGATTGGACGGCGCGATCCGAGGCGATCGGTGGATGCCAGAACAGGTCTTGGGACCTATTCCTTAATTGGTGGTAAAGAAGAAGGAGGAGGAGGAGGAGGAGGAGGAGGAGGAGAGGAGGAGGAGGAGAAAAAGGAGGAAGAGCTGGCGTTGCTTTTTCATTTAATTATTTCATTTATAAATTTAAATAACACTTCATATCTATTATATAAAAGGACAACCATGTCCAGGGTGATTCATTTATAGATCAACGCACAGCCGAAACTACTGACGCTACAGACTTGAAATTTGGATGTTAGCTTTCTTATGTTGTGTAAGCGCGCACTAAGAAAGGATTTTTCAAAATTTTGATTTTAAAGGGCAGAAATAGCAAAAATTCCCCCCCACTGATGCGAGGATGAAGAATCAACGCGAAGCGCTACGCTTACTGCTGGTTCTCCGACACACATTTACCCCCTCCATAGGCATATTCCATAGCAACCAGTATTACATTCTTATCGTACTTAAACAGCAGATCAATTACAAAACTATAGCTATTTTCCTAGAACTTGAATTGACTTCAACACCGATTTTAATCTATGTTTTACTTTTGTCACTCCGGATGTTGTACTGTACATAGTGTTTAATCTTTTAACCTAACACTGGATTTACATTTTAGACAGAATTAATTCCAGAATTGTTGTAATTAGCATAATAAGTGTTATGTTTTTTTATGCTTTATAATATTATTACTTATTATGCAAGATACGAATGTTATTGCTTAAGTCACACAATGTATTTGACTGACATTGTAAAAATGATTTTTGCAACCGAACAATTAAAATTTAATTTAAAAAAAATTTGTCTCAACGAATTCAGTAAAACGCATACAGTAAAGTTATTTTCTTAAATCTAACTTATTAAGTTTAAATAAAACAACAGTTATTTATGTAAATTCAGGAAATATGCTAATCCTTCTCTTTTTCATTTTTTCACCATAAGGGTCGATTCACACACAGCCGTCACGTCACGTCTCAGTTCCGTCATTCCGAGAAGTTCAGTCACAGAAAAATATTCTTTCTTGAAAAATAATGACATTGTCTACACTGAGCACCGGCACCGTCCCGGATCCAGTGCATTAGTCTTGTCGCCGTCACCGAACCGTCAAAACGATATTTTTTTCTCGACGATATTTTGTTTTTTACGGACGTGTTTGTCTCTGTAAAATGACTGAATGGAGTTTGACGGAAGGAAAACTGACGTACATGTGTGAATACTGTCATCATTTTTGACTTCGAGTGGCCGTGCCGGTTCCGTTTCGGAATGGTGACGCGATTGATGTGTGTGAATTGTTCTTTATACGTAATTCCAAAAAATTATACTTGTGACTTAGCAAATAGGTTATTAGCAGATTATAAATCAGTTATTAGCAAATTAAAATACAGAATCATAGCCTTAAAATTGCATGGGCGAAGCCACGACGGGGCGCTATCTATTATATAAAAAGAGATATCCTGATTTATAGATCATTTTAAGTTTTATAAACTGTTGCTAAGAAAGGATTTTGCAAAATTTTTATTTTGAATGGTAGAATTCGCAAAAATACCTTCCCATAAGACATACAGAGAGTATACTTAAACAGTTGATTCTTTGTTTACGTTTGCGTGGGCGAAGCCACGCGGGACCCGCTAGTATTATATAAAAGGACAACCATGTCCAGGGTGATTCATTTATAGATCAATGCACAGCCGAAACTACTGACGCTACAGACTTGAAATTTGGATGTTAGCTTTCTTATGTTGTGTAAGCGCGCACTAAGAAAGGATTTTTCAAAATTTTGATTTTAAAGGGCAGAAATAGCAAAAATTCCCCCCAACTGATGCGAGGGTGCGGGTCAGCGCGAAGCGCTACGCTTATGTTTGGTTTTGCTCCGACACACATTTACCCCCTCCATAGGCATATTCCGTTGCATCCAGTAATATACATTCTTATCGAACGTAAAATAGCAGATCAACTACAAAACTATAGCTATTTTCCCAGAAGTTAAATTGACTAACAACGATTTTAATCTATGGTTTACTTTTGTCACTCCGGATGTTGTACTGTACGTAGTGTTTAACCTAACACTGGATTTACATTTTAACCGGAATTAATTTCAGAGTTGTTGTAATTAGTATAATAAGAGATATGTTTTTTATGCTTTATAGTATTATTACTTATTATTCAAGATACGGATTTCATTGCTTAGGTCACATAATGTATTTGACTGACATTGTAAAAATGATTTTTGCAACCGAACAATTAAAATTTAATTAAAAAAAAATGTGTCTCAACCAATTCAATAAAATGCATACGGTAAAGTTATTTTCTTAAATCTAACTTAAATTAAAATAAAACAACAGTTATTTATGTAAATTCAGGCATTATGCTATTATAATCCTTCTATTTTTTTACCATAAGGGTCGATTTACACACATCCGTCCACGTCACGTCTCAGTTCCGTAATTCCGAGAAGACAAGTATCAGTTACAGAAAAATATTCTTTCTTGAAAAATTAATGACATTGTCTACACTGAGCACCAGCACCGTCCCAAAACCGGCGCGTCAGTATTGTCGCCGTCACCGAACCGTCAAAACGATATTTTTTTTTCGACGATATTTTGTTTTTTACGGACGTATTTGTCTCTATGTAAAATGACTGAATGAAGTTTTTGTGACTTAAGTTATAGGCAAATTAAAATACAGAATAATAGCCTTAAAATTGCATGGGCGAAGCCACGACGGGGCGCTATCTATATAAAAAGAGATGTCCTGATTTATAGATCAACTTAAGTTTCTCAGCTGTCGCAAAGAAATGATTTTGCAAAATTTTTATTTTAAGTGCTAGAATTCGCAAAAATACCCTCCTATATAAAATACAGAGAGTATACTTAAACGCTGATTCTTTGTTTAGGCCTACGTTTGCGTGGGCGAAGCCACGCGGGACCCGCTAGTAAATTTATATAACTTTAAAACTCCGATATGAATTTTGAAACATTCTGTATTTTAAGTAGAATAAAATTCTATTATAAATGAAACAAGGTGTCTTTATGAAAGATCAAACTTTACATTACAATTTTATTTTGTATCGGCAGATAACCTGCGAATACCTCGCCAGTTATTGCTACAGATAGTCAAGAGTTAGCTGTATATAACTTAAAATTAACAAAACAAGTAAGTCCTACAGCAATAAATGTCTTACATATCACATAAGTACATGAATTTACAAAATACCATGAAATGAATGAGGGTAAAATCAAACTGATATTTATATAATCTGAGAAAAGAACGGAACTAGAGAAAGTATGCTAAAATGAGACGGAGAAAAAGACAGATGTATAAAACGAGTGACAAATCTTGTACCTAGAATGAGTTTTAGCTTTATATTATGCACAGCACGATATTTTCATGAGTATTTTTCCTCCTCCTCTTTCTCCAAAATCCACAGAATCTCCCTGAAATTTTCCACAGTCCTCTTTTCCCCTATTCTCATTAAATGAAAGCAAAATATTACTCTACTATAAATTACACGATGTTATAATATAAACATAATTAATATCTAATCAACGTTGGTTACCATGGCAACTAAAATTAATTATTGTTAAAGTACCACGACTTACGTATTTCATAACCGTTGTTATCCCCTCCTCTTATTCTTAAATAATGCAATTACATATTTAAAACATAATTTAATTTTAATTGCAGTTCTTTTGAATACTAATTACTTGTATTTATAGCTTTGATTTTAATATATATTGTATACGATTGTTTTTTTCAACTCCGATTGGTTATAAAAATAAAACTAAGAAGAATAATTTATAATAAAACAAATTTATTACTAAAAGTTACATACATCGTTGGTTACTTTTCAACATCATCACAGTTTAAATTGAGGCATTTTTAACACCTGGGTACAATCTTTCCAATACCCTCTTCATAAAACGTTGCCGCCAGTTACTTAAAAAGTCTTTACTGTGTGTTTGAGTTCGTCGTTAGTTCGGAAGCTCCGAAATCGTCGCAGTTTCATAGTAACCTTCTGCATTTATCGTGGTTGTGGAGAGCCATTCAAAAAGAATAAAATCTCAATTCTGGAGTCCAGCTCATCAATGAAAAACCCGGTCCTCACAGAGCTGCATAAACGAAACGGCTTAGTTTCGTTTAAACGAAACGCCCAAGTTTCAATGGGTCATATACGAGGTGTGGCTATTAAATAACGAGACTGACGTTATAAAACATTTTATTTTTATTTTATATAAAATCACTTATTATCACCTTCAATATGCACTCCTTTATCACTACAGCGCTCCATCCGAATTTTCCATTGTTGGAAACAGTGCTGGAAGTCATCTTCTGTTAGCTCCTTCAGGACACGTTCCGCTTTCTATTTTACAGCTTCCACAGACCCAAATCTTGTCCCTTTTAATGCAGATTTCACCTTAGGGAACAGGTAGAAGTCACATGGTGCAAGATCTGGTGAATAATGTGGATGTTTTAACACTGAGATGCTGTACTTGGCTAGGAACCTCTTGACAGATAACGCGGAATGAGCTGGCGGATTGTCTTAGTGGAGAACCCAAGATTTGTCCTTCCACATTTCGGGGCGTTTATCCTTACTCATTGACGTAGTTTAGAAAGTACCTCAAGGTAGTAATATTGATTAATTGTTTGCCTTCAGGAACTCAGTGAAGGTACACAATCCCATGGATATCAAAAAAAAAAAAAACAATGATTATTGCTTTAAATTTTTACTTGCTCATTTGAGCTGTTTTTGGCTCTCGGTGAAGTTCGGCTCTTCCAGTGCATGGATTGGCGCTTCGTTTCCGGATCATAAGTAAAAAACCACGTTTCATCACATTTTATTATCTTCTACCTGTTCCCTAAGGTGAAATCTGCATTAAAAGGGAAAAGATTTTATTCTGTGGAAGCTGTAAAAGAGAAAGCGGCCCGTGTCCTGAAGGAGCTGACAGAAGATGACTTCCATCACTGTTTCCAACAATGGAAAATTCGCATGGAGCGTTGTACGAATCGAGAAGGAGTGTATATTGAAGGTGACAATAAGTGATTATGTATGAAATAAAATAAAAAGTTTTTACAAAGCCAGTCTCGTTATTTAATAGCTACACCTCGTATTTGATCACCCAGAGTATAGCCCCCAGTGACTTCCACCTGTTCCCAGAACTGAAAAATTGGTTAGGAAGGCAGAGCTTCGGAACAGATGACCATTTTTAAGTCAATGCCGGCAACGTTTTATGAAGAAGGTATTGGAAAAGCTTGAACACCGGTATAATAAATGTCTCAATTTGATGATTGGTGATTATGTTGAAAAGTAACTAAGGTGTATGTAACTTTTAATAATTCTCATTAGTTTTATTGTATAATCAATCGGAGGTTGAGAAAATATAACCCTCGTACTATAACTTATTTATTTCTAAATCTGTCATGGATTTATTTTTAAATGACCATCTATAACAAAAAAAGCTGATTAAAATATTTAAAAAAATTTAATTACTCTATTTCTGAGTTACTAGTAATTAACGACCACATAACGTAATCGTCTAGGCGACTTAATGCCAACACTATCACCGCTTGAAAGGCCCTTTTCAGGGCCACAAACATTTAAAGGTTTCACAAGCCGCTTAATGTTGCCAACTAGCGACACTATATTTAACTGCACTTACAAGCACTGTTTTTTTTTCTTTTTTTTTGGTTTAACGTCCGATTGTTATGCAATTACTGCTAATGCAGACGGTGAAAGATGAAATTATTTTTGTAACGTATGAAAATATGCCGTGCCTGAATGGGATTCGAACCCAAGACCGCATGATGAAAGGCGAGCACGTTACCAACTACGCCAATGCGGCCGGCACAAGCACTGATAAACTGCAATACAGGTATATCTGAATTTTATAATTTCACTATTACTACTATACTATTTTTCAAGGCTGATGAACTCTGAATCTTTCTGCATTGCCACCTACTCACTTTACAGCTAGCCAATGACTTGCCAGCGATTGTTGCCAATACTTGCTCTTGTAGCATTATTAAATATTTCGTCAGCCATGTTTTTGGTATTTCAATAATAAAACCCACAAACATACAATCAGCTGATTATATTATAAAGTATTGCATGTTACCTCGCTCTATAATCGATGTGTTCAGTACGAGATGCAAGACGAGAGTGAACTATTGCGGCTCTTATACGCATGCGCGCTTAATGTTTGTCAGGTACAATCTGACAACGCTGGCAAAAACGTTCTGATTGGTCTAGACATGTGGAACAGCAGAGCTCATCAACCATGAAAAGCATATTAGTCTATGAATCAAAAATCTAGACAGTAGGACAAGTTCTGCTCCACCTAAAATTGTGTTTCAGTAAAATTTCCTCCATTAGTTCGTCATGTAAACTGTCATTTAATGCATGTCGGTTAATCAATCAATCATTATGTTCAGCGAATATGTACGACGGAAAGTTTACAACATTTTGAGACCAGTTTAGTTTTCACTAATTATTGAAACACTTACATGTCCTACATGTTCTATTGTAAATTTGAATCTAATATACCTATATGACAGAAATAATTTAACACTATATCAAAGGGTTTACAATTTTGAACTCCGTGACGAGGCCACTGAACTACCTCGTGCCATTAGTATTATCTAATAAATTTTATCCCGTTATTTAATAACGAAAACATACAAATTTAAACTGATTTAAAAAAAAAATAAGTACGTATAACTTTGATATTACGTAGAAAAATATTGAGTTTGCTAACACAAAGACAAGAAAAAAATTACTAACGACGATACGGAACGTCCAAACGATATTTACTTTTTAGAAAATAAATATTAATTTTTCTTTATTCAAAAGAAAATTTTAAATAAAACGACGGTAAAATTTTCATTTTAATTTTATTTTTAAATCCCAGACTTGAGATCAAAAGATATTACAATATTTTCAATTTTTTTATTTCTTTTGGACGAGATACAGCGTTTTGTTTTTAAAATGAACACAGATACTATATAAGCCAATGGACAAAAACGTGCAAATATTTAAACATATTTTATATCTACGAAAAAGTGAATAAATGTATCAGATAAGGGGGTGCATGAGAGAGATAGAACGAGTGTAAAACAAAGATAGAATTAGTAAAATGAGAGAGATATACGTGCGTGATAGAGATTTGCATGAGTTACTTTACAAACGAGGTGCGATTGATTTTCACGCATACACTATACGTTGAAATAATTCCACTTTCGTTCAGGCTTTACCCGATTCTAATTTGTACAGCTTTTGACTGAATGTTTTTTCCATTTCATGTGCATAGGCCTATAGACTAAGCTTAGTTTTGGTCGAACAAAATAAATACTAAACTAAAAATTGTTGGTGGAACCGTTGGATGGTTATTTCATTTGATTTCAATCAGACGGTAATACCCCTCGAACACGCAAACACCGACTACTTTACTACAAAAACAGAAATGAACTTTTTGTTACATTCTAAGAACTATAGTCTTATTTATTAAACTTCATACGTTTTTATATATTCGATACCATTTTGTGATAACCGCACTTGATTTTTTTAAACCAACTAAAAAAAATACTCTAAAATTTATTCAATAAGAAGAATAACAAATACGAGTAGACAGGAAAATAAAATACACATTTACATAAACTGTTGAGGAAATGGTAAAAGAAAATAATGCTAAAACGTTGTTAAATCACCACATTAAAATGCCCACATTTTTTATGGTGTTAAAACGTTTTTTCAGTGCTTAGCACAAATATTAAAAATAAAATTAACAGCTGTAATTAATTTAATAAAAATTATTTCAAGTCACGTCGATATCTTTTTTAGTTATTAACGAAGACTTTGGATTAAGGAACGGTGAGTTTGAACTACTAATGATTTTTCAGAATCTGGCCGAGAATTACAACCGGAATTTTCGCTTTTCAGCGTAGCACGCAAACTACATGTCACTCTTATTTATCAAGAACTTTATCAAACATACCTACCAACGAGAAAAAGGTTCAGAATATTGGAATTTTTGTTCTAAATTTTAGTTTCCATTTGCCATCGGGAACAATATATATATATTGTCAAGCACACAATCTTATCCCTAATTTTTGCTACATTTTGTCGTGATTTAAGCATAAGTTTCAATAAGGATAACTAATGGAGTATGTTCACGTCATCTAGAAGCATTAATTAAAACTTTATAAATTTAAAATTTAAAAAAGTAAACTAGAATTTGATTAACCTTTTCAATAAAAATGAAGTATTTATTTTGTTAATCGAAATTTAATTTTTACATAAATGTATTTCGAAGATATAAAACCAATAAATAAGGCTTTGCTATTTAAAAAATTTCAATCTTGAAACCATTAAGCTAGTAATTAATATTTTATTAAATAGTGCATTTAAAAATAATGTACGATAAAATTTGCTGATATTTAGGTCAACAGCCGAAAGGCTGGTCTGAACCTCTAGGGGTTTTACTAAGTAACACGAAGAGTGAAGTGGTTAACAATTGCCTTCCTCACTGAGTAAAAAGTATGCTTATCAGCATGCTAGACCCTCGGAAAAGCATCTACTTTGCACCCTACAAATGACACCTTCACGTCATTCACCACAGGGTCTGGCTATATAATGAAATCCATTACTTTGACAGTAGATAACTCTAACTAGTGTCATTTTACACCTCAACCTCTTCTGTTCTTAAATAGTTCAATCATATAATTGGCTGAGTTTTTTGTAGCCCTGGAACTAGCAGTGCAAATAATTTAAAATTCCACCTGCCTGATAAAATTTATTTAATTAAGTAATTTAATATCGACGCCTTCATAACAATGAAATGTAAGTTTGTCGGTGCAGAATGGCCGACCCAGACGCACATACGCTGTGGTATAAGAAGAAACTTAGTCATTTTTAAATATATGTAATCAATATTGAAGATATAAATTTGTTATCGAGGAATATTATAAAAGTCTTAAAATTCATTTAAGAAGAAAGAATATAATAAATGGATAAAACAAAGACATTTTTAGAATTATAAGAGTGAAAATAAAAATATCTAGCCTACAGAAATCGAAAAGGCTACCATAATTTTAAGACTGGACAAGATTTGTCATCAATACATTATTTTATTAAAAGAATTTTCAGATAAATTACTTATATTTTCAAAATTTAAATTATATTTTTTATTTAAGTCAAAAGAGTGTTAAAATTCTAAAAATACTACACAAATTAGAATTTTAGTCTAGTATTTAATGTTTGTTTTGTTTTACTATTTGTTCGTTTAATCTAATTTAGCCTAAGTGATTACTGCAAACTGTAACGCAAAGTAGGTATAAAAATTATCCAATATTAAAAAACTAAAACGGTATTTTTTGCGGAATGACACCAATTTTTGAAAGAAAATTACAGTAATAACGGAAAGAACTGAACTTTAAAATCATACAGGAATCAAACATACCTACCACTAAAAGAAAGAACTGAACGAAAGAACTTTTTTAACTGAAAGAAAGGATTAAGTAAATGCACTACATCAAAAGTAATATACCATAAAGTATACACCACGGATGGCGCAATATTTGGAGGTTTCTCTTACAAGCTTTAGTCAGATACAGTTAAAAATTAGACAACGAACAGCCTATACCAGCAGCCTCTACGTGAGCACCGCGCCTCGGCATACGCAATCATTTGCTTTTAAACGTTTTACTTTCTTATCTCCTTCTCTGGAAATGGAATTACCTGCGTAACATACGTGATGACATTGTACAGTTTGTACTGTACAGTGGTTGTTACAATATAATTACAATTTATGCTGTACAATAGTTCGTTCATAATAAGAGCTCCACCGGAAATCATCTGTAGATCAAGGGAGCCGTGGGTCTACGAAGTTTGAAAATTACTGGCCTACACTATTTTCTCAGTCACAAGTAAGATATTATGTAAATAAAACTAACTCAAGTCCAGCCTTTCTTAGTTTGCTCCTAATGTAAACAAATAATGACGTCACTGAGCATGCACATTATATAAAAATGAGTACACGCTGATTAAAAAGTAACAACAAAATACTTTCAAAAGTATTTAAATACAAAATAGGTCTACTTTCAATAATATTTTTATAAATGAAATTGTTAAGCCTACATCATATTATGACTGATGTAAGTACTTTAGGTACTTACTTATAATTTAAAACATAGTTACCTTAATAGGAATTCAACATCCATAAAGTGGTGGACTCTAGCGTACACCCTGTAGTAGCTGGCTTTGGTTTGTTGACAGTGGGAGAAAACTAAGGACGGCTGAACTGCAGACCACTAATTTATCAAAGAATCGAGTAAATAAAAAAAGTCATAAAAATTTAGAGCATTACTCTCAAGTAGCTTAGAACGAAAAAATGAAACTTCAACAAGGTCCTTGAATAAGTGACGTCATAAAATTACTGACATCTAAGCAACTCAATTTACAAAAGAGATATACATCAGTGACTATTATAACCAAAAATATAATAATTTCATTTTACTAAAGAACGTTGAAGTATATAATTATGTTAATGATATTTAAAGATCTAATTAAAATATAAATAACAAATCCCCGATATATAAATCACTTGAATAACAAATTCTGAAACGTTACGAGCGGAAAAAATACTTCAGAGGTTTTTAATTAAAAGCTACTTTAAATTGGAAATTTCTTTGTAAGAAGTTACATTGAATAATAGGCTATGATATGTTCAGTGGAAATAATTTTATATTTCAGTTGGTATGCTTTTAAAAATATTCGATCAAGTGAAGTACTTAAAACAAAACGTAAAATAAAAGACTAATTAATTAATTTTCTATCAATGTAGGCATATTTTCCGTGGAAAAACTTTTAATTAATTTATATTAAAGGGAGGCATATATACATATAATCCATGAGATTACTGAACTGTATTAAAAATCGAATAAATAATTTATTTTACAAGTTACTTAATAATTAGTAAATTACTCTTCAAACGTTATATCCATAAATAAGTACATTTAACAAATCAGAAACCGAGTCAATATAGATTATAGTTTAGTAAAAAGATGGAAATGCATCATAATTTCAAATAAATCTTTTGCCACAGAACCCCACAGCTTTATTCCTAGCCAAGAACTTTAATCTTTTCAAAGCGCATAATATTACTGTGATAGTTATAAAACCTGGTAATGTTTCTTCTTTTTCTTATTCTCTTCCACTATCGCTAAAGTCAGATATGACTTTAACAACTCCAACACCAACCCCCTCCAACGTTCTCTGTACTTCCCTATTCACACATATCCTACTAATGGTGTGGTTTCGTTTGTGCGATCGTCGCATGCGATTACTGCATGCGTCACTGACATTACTCATCAAATGGATTTCTTAAGAAGAGGTTCCGTGTATGCGTCCGACGCAAGAGATAGCATGCGTCGGCTGCATCGACTGCTTTTGGAACCAATCACCTGCAGTAGTCGCATGCGTCTGGAAGTTGAAAATGAGTTTTTTCAAAGACGATGATGCAAAACTCACTGAGTTAGCTGCAGAAAAACTACAACTATTTGATCCTTCAAACTTGCTTTCATCGTCTAATAGATACAGTAAACTCCCGCTAATCCGAAATAATTGGGATGAGCCGATTTCGGATAAGCCTTTTTTAAACTATTAACCATTTAAGGTTATATTACACAGTTACGGTACGGTGTATCAAATTACAGTATTTAGCGTATTTAATTATCCGAACCATTTGATTATGAGAACCGCTTTGGTCCCAATTAGTTCGGATAACTGACGCTGCACTGTATAACTAAATTCAGAACGAATAGATTACAAAATATGTTTTAGTTAGACATAATTTCTGAATAAAATAAACCATACAAAAGATTATAAGGAATGAAATAAATTCGTCATAACGAATCGTTATTATTTTATAGAAATGTTATTTGTTATACACCAATAAAAATAAAAAACCTAACGATTTTATTTTCTATTTTACGATACAGTTAAGAAATAATATAAATGTACTTCAGAAAACCAAGTGAACTGTTAATCTGAACAATAATAGTTTTGTTACAATGTAATTTTAGAATCTTTTGTAATAATATATCAATTTATAGTTATATTCTTCAGAAAGATATTTTATGTATTATTCTTGTTATTAATACCTTGAGCAATTTTATAAACGATACAACTGGAATCTTAATGCAGCTTATTTTACCTTTCTTTATGAAACCATCAAAACTTTAATTAACAAAAAGTTAAAAAAACTGAGTAAATTATTAAATAAATCAGTAGTATAAAAACAGGCCAACCGACTGTGCGATTGTGAAGAGGAGGAGTCAATTTCGCAAGTTTTTGAAAGATGTCTCTATTTTGGCCTCGACAGAATGGAGACATCTGAGAAGATAGGCGTTGCACAGTGAATCCCAGAAAGGGTAGGGGCAGCGATGCTGCAGGATGAAAAGAGCTAGAAGTTGATCGCTCAGTTTGCGGAGAGGGTAATCGGGAGGAGACATATGGAGATCAGCGGGATCGCCCTCTCCCACAGAGAATCAATCATGTCCCGATCTCAGTAGGTAAGGTAGGCACACTAATTTCCTGAGCTGGTGATGAAAGAGATGAATGAAAGTGAAAGAGTGAGTGTTGGTTAGTGACAGCGAAAGGGGAATTAGGCTCGGTTCCCTTCCACGCCCCACTGACAGTATGCAATTTTAATTTTTAACCCGACATTTCCATTTACCTTGTAGTATTATACAAACAGTTCCGAGGGAGGAGGAGGGTTGTTGGCTGATGTCGAATCAAGTGGCCAGGCGGCGGATTTTTAGTTGTTAAGGCGGTTGCGGCCTCCTCGGGGCTGGGACAAGAACGCCTCAATTGAGTCCAACACTACTTCCCCCATCGTGAGGGAGTGAAAATGAGTTTTTCTCACCGCCTCGGATAAAAAAAAAGCCAACCGTTCTTTACTAGACTATAGTCAATGTTTTGACAAGGTAAGGTACTGCAGTTTGATATATAAATTGAAAGGGCTATTAACATGACATTTACAAGTTGTGCTTTTGTCTTATTTAGATAATAGATGCATTTATCGAAATTAAGTTTCTTAAAGTTCTATCTGAGCTGTGTTTTATATACGTAATTACGTGTCCCACAGGAAGTATTTTAGGACCTGTTTTATTTGTTTTACATACCGCTGACACAAGCTTCTACCTGATAATACACCTACAATATAGGCAATATTTTGCAGATGATAAAGCTATTATCGCAACCAAAATCATAATCCTGCAGATGCACGAAAATTGTTAACAAAAGTATTTACAATACAAATACAAGTTGTTGTTTAGGTCATCAGCCAAAAGGCTGGTTTGAACCTGTAGAGGTTTTACTAAGTAAATCGAGGAGTGAGGTGGTTTACAATTGCCTTCCTCACTGAGTGGAAAAGTACACTTATCAGCATGCCAGGCCCTCTGAAAAGCATATATTTTCCACTCTGCAAATGACACTTTCACTTCCTTCACCACAGGGTCTGGCTGTATAATGAAATCCATTACTTCCAGACGAGATAACTCTGATTAGTGTCTTTTACACCTCTACCTCTTCTGTTCTTAAATGATTCAGTCATTTAATTGGCTGACCATGTGATAAGAAACAGAACTATTTATTTTAGCCCTGCAACTAACAGATTGAGTGTAAATAATTTGACACTCCGCCTGTCTGTTATGGGCAAACAAATACAAGTAAAATACAAATTAATTAATCAAATCAAATCTGTATGTATTAAATGTTTTTTGCTTTTATTTGTCATCGGAAACTGTACAATATTAACAACCACCCAATTTGATTGCTGCTCTTCGCTGTATTTTTAACGTGGATGAGGCATGAGTTAGAACCTGGACCCCCCAAAGGAGTTTTTCACAGATGGTTGTCAACTGGTCACCATACAAAACCACTTGGCCTGCCGGTGTTGCTTAACAAACAATAGCGATTTTCTACCAGCTGACTGATTGAGCTGCCCTAAAGGCCTAATGTATTACATTCAGTTTTAAAAATGACGATTAACCGGCAGAGAAAAACTGTACTATGCATCTATAACTATACTGGCAAAAAACTGTCTGTACTGTCACAGTGCCAGATATTTGATAGTCACCTTACATCAAAATAGGACATGACTATCAAAATGCAACTACGTAGACTTAAATGTTTGTAAAACGAAATCTATTCTGTCAATATCAAACAAAATTAATTTTAAAACCAGTTTGAACACGTCGTTTAGGTTATCGGCCAAAAGGCTGGTTTGACCTCTAGAGGCTTTACTAAGTAAAACGATGAGTGTGGTGGTTTACTATTGTCTTTCTCACGTAGTAGATAAGTATGCTTATCAGCATGCCAGCCCCTCTGAAAAGCATCTACTTTCCCCCTGCAAATGACATTTTTACTTCATTCAACACGTGGTCTGGCTATAATGAGATTGATTATTCTCAGAGATAACTTTGACTTTAAAGACTTGTGTCTTTTACACCTCTAACTCTTCTGATCTTAAATGGTTCAGTCATATAATTGGCTGACCATTTGATAAGAAACCGAAGTATTTTTTATAGCCCTGGAACGAGCAGATCAAGTGAAAATAATAACATTTCACCTGCCTGTTAAGGGTAAGTTAACTTACAAATACATAAATTGGGTAGATAAAAATAATAGACCTAACGTTTCCGATAATTGTGCAAAGAAATTAGAAAGGATATTGAGAAAACTTAATGAACTGAACCCAATTCAGACAACGAATTAAAGACTTTAAGGGTTTCCATGAAGAGCCAAAATAGAACACCAGATGGAGAGAGGAAAGGAGAATAGAAAACAGTGAACGAATGCTGAAATGAGGGCTGAATAAAGAGCTACAAGAAACGTCTAAAATCATCTCACGTGGACTAAAATTGGTCCTATACGAAAAAACATAAATTGGGTAGAAATTTTTTGAAATATATTGAAATGTTTCTTTTTGGTTTTTTAGTTTTATGTCTAGTATCACATCTTTTACAGGTGGTAATAATTTTCATTTCCGTACAATAAATCAAATTCTCGTTCGACTCAACAAGCGGATTGAGATTTTGAATCGTGTAAAAGCGACAAAAGATTTCAAGTACAAAGAATGCATACAAAGTGGATGCAAAAGAGTAATTTGATGTATTACCGGGATGATTGAAATGGGTAACGGTAGGATGGCAAATAGCGTCAACCGTTTGAATATCACGTTTTGAAAAAAAGAGTATGAGGTATAGTGATGTGTCACCCATATCACAACAGACGGTACGCATAGGGAGTTAGAGAGAGATGGTAACAGGAAGGAAGTGAGAGAGAGAGAGAGATATATACGAACGGTGAACAAGAGAGAAACGCGAGCAAGCGCAGCGGTAAGTAACGTGGCGGGAAACCTGACCCGGTTCATAATGCAGAAAGGTAGACTGCTTTCGTAGTCCCACGGGGAGTTAAAGAGATGGGGGTTATATGTCCCGAAGTCGACTGGAATTATTTCACTGGATACAGCAGACGTTAGAGGAAGAGGAAAACAAGCAGCCAGATACCTTGCGCTGCTTGTCTAATTCACGAAGCGATACGAGTAAGGACATCTTACAGTTCCGGAGGCGCAATTACGGTTATTCGCAGAAAGTGACCGCACACTGAATAATGTAATATTGAAATAACATTATCATACGTGTGGGTTTCTCCGTGAAATTACTCCGTTATTTCATGCATCAGTAAATGTATACATTAAAAATTCAGCATTCTAATATTATAATTAAATTCTACAAACTACAGACGCTTACAAAACATAAAAACAATTCTGGGTTTCCTTCTATGCGGGAGTATACATAAGCAATCAATAGCTTGCTTATTGAACCAAAATTTATTTCATACTAACGACTCTTAAAATCCATTGTTGTTTAGGTCAACAGCCGAAAGGCTGGTTTGAACCTCCAGAGGTTTTACTAAGTAAAAACGAGAAGTAAGGTGGTTTACCATTGCCTTCCTCACTGAGTTGAAAGAGTATGCTTATCAGCATGCCAGGCCCTCCGAAAAGCACTCACTTTCCACCCTGCAAATTACACTTTTACTTCATTCACCACAGGGTCTGGCTGCATTCATTACTTTCAGAGGAGATAACTCTGACTAGTGTCTTTTACACCTCTACCTCTTCTGTTCTTAAATAGTTCAGTCATATAAGTGGCTGACTATGTGATAAGAAACAGAACTATTTTTTTTTAGCCCTAGACCAAACAGATAGAGTGCAATTAAAATAACACTCCACCTGCCCGTTTTGGGCATTTAAAACCTATATGCAGATATAATTCATTTAGTACACCTGATAGTAGACTGATAATAAAAGTTTCAACAACAGAAAACGAACGATGAAAAACGGTCGACAAAAAACTTTAAGATGTTAAAAAATAGACCAAAGGTGTCGGATAACTGATCAAAGAAGTCAAAAAATATATACACCTTGAACAATTCGAATTGGCACAAGCCGCTTCAGTGTTTATCTACTCCACTCTTCGCCACTAGCCACGTAACGACGGTACAGTCACAGAAGTATACAATCGCTACTGTAATGTGCGACTCACGCCCGGTCAAGACGCTTTGTTTTCACTCTTGTTATTGTTAGATCTGTCGGACATAATGATGTGACTATTTGTTTTCTTATATAATTCTCTGTTCAATAAATATACATTTAGACCAATTTTTACTTTCTCTTGCCTATATGAATATATAGGAAGGAAAGTATTGTTTTCATGTCGATTTTTCGAAATCGAGTTTTCACCGGATCTATACGTTTTCAGACCCCCTGAACCCAAAAAACATGTTTTTAGCGATTGGTCTGTGTGTGTGTCTGTGTGTTTGTGTGTGTGTGTGTGTGTGTGTGTGTCTGTGTGTCTGTGTGTGAACAGAATATCTCAAGAACGGAACATCGTACGAACTTGAAACTTGAAACTTAAGTTACATACCACTACCGGACGCGACACGAACATTTTCATCAAAATCGGTCAACCGGAAGTAGTAGTTTATTCGTATAATTTTTCAGTTTTTTGCGATTTTCTCAAAAACTGGTCCTACGATTTTTTTTAAAATCGCCTATTTTACTCAATTTTTTATTCTCTACAAGATAGGGTAGGCGCCATGTTTGCTGAAATTCTCGGTGAGGCTGTTTTCACGTAAAAACGTTGTTTTTTTAAGATTACGGCTTTAATATAAATTTTAGCGCAAAAACTTATATAATAAAAGTTGTAGAGAATTTAAAAACCTACAACTTCTGTTTCAAACATTTTTTTGTATAACGCTTAGTTTAGCGGTAATTTGCGATTTTCTGTTTTTTTTCTCACGAAAACGTGAGAAAAATCGATTTTTTTAACATTTCGGTTTTAGTATGCATTTTACGACAAAAGTGTATATAATAAAAGTTATAGAAAATTAAAAGATCTACAACTTTTGTTTAGAGCATTTAACTCTACAGAGCCTAGTTTAGCGTGAAAGCGTGATTTTCCGTATTTTTAAGCCAAACTGAGTTCGATTGTCATTTTGCGTCATTCACTCATGATTAAAATAAGGTTATGTTTTTGAGGTTAGTTTTTGTTTATTTCTAATATTTTATTAATAATGTTAGGTTTATTATTAATCATTTGCATTGGCAAGAGAAAGTTGTGTCAGTGTTTCACACCAGATTTTTTTAGTTAGTTGGGTGCGTCTGTGGAGTATAGTTTAGTGATGGTTTAGTTTACAGTTTTGTTCTTGTAATTTATAATTTAAATTTTGCTAGGACAAAATACATACGTATTATAAAATGAAATAATTATTTGTATATTTGTACAATGAAAAAAGGTTGTAAGCATTTGCGTACATTAAAATTTGTAAACCTTTGTTCAAAGAATTGGTTATGTATATACTTTATGCGGAACTGTGCGTACACGTAGAGCAACAGTTGTGCCACTTCAAATTGTCCACTATACAGTGAACCAGAATACACCCAGAAAACTTAATGGACCGAAACAAATTCAGGTAACTAATTACTGACTTTAAGGGCTTCCATGAAGAGCAAAACACAGAACAAAAAGGATAGACAGAAGAAAGGAGAAAAGCCACAGTAAACAAATGCTGAAAATGTGGGATGCAAAATGAGCTTCCAGAAATGTCTAAAGTTGCTTCACGTGACAAAAAATTGGTCATATACGGAGTAATCTTGAGTGAAACAGTCACACGACGTTCTCTTGTTAATGTAAATAATGAAAAATATAAGTTATGTTTAATTATGAGTAAACAATGTAAAATTACAAACGTAACCTAATTTTAATCAAAAATCAATGACGCTAAATGCAAATCAAATTAATTTTGACTTAAAATTACGGAAAATCTCTAATTGACCCTAATTTAGCTTTATAAAAGAATGCTTGAAATAAAATTTGTAGGTATTTTAGTTTCGAAAACCACAACTGTATAAAAATACTAAGTCCTCAATCTTAAAATAACTTATTTTTAATCGATTTCAATGAAAATATAAGGAAAAACACTAATTGACACTAAAGTAAGCTCTGAAGAAAAATTCTTGAAATAAAAGTTTTCTACAAATATGATTATTATACACTTTTGCCCTAAAATGGATATTAATGCCGCACTCCTAAAACAATATTTTTTTACCACAAGAACATAACTCCCAAGAATTTCAGCAGGCTTGCTGCTAACTCTATCTTCAACAAGTATACAAAAATGTTGTAGAACAGGCGATTTTAAAGAAAATCGTAGAAGCATTTTTTGTGAAAATTGCAAAATATATGAAAAATTTCACGAATAAATTATCTACTAACATAGGTACTTCTGGTTGACCGATTTCTATAAAAATGCGTCGGATTTCCTAATGGTACCTAACTTAAGTTTCAAGTTTAAACTTCGTACTATATTAAATACTAAAAATAATTTTTACAAACAGATAATAATGCGCGCGCACAGAGACCACACGGTAAAAACATGTTTTTGTGTTCAAGGGATCTGAAAACGTGTATTTCCGGTGAAAATTCGATTTTGAAAAAATCGAAATTAAAAAATTCCTCCATATTTCATATAGGGTAAGAAAAGGTAATAACAGTAATTAATTTAAAAAAATTAAGAAACGAACTATTAAATAGGGCACAGGAAAATTAAAAATAATAGTAATAATTTATATAAAATACAGCAACCTGATGAATTTACTAAATAGATGAAGAAGTTTCCAAAAGCATTCCTTCTAACGGAATTATGCAATTTCGTTTCATATCCCCGTCGTATTCCAAAAAATATTTCTATTGTTTGTCCATGAAAAAGGAATCAGCAAAATTTAAAAAAGCTTTTACATTCACAACGCGAAAAATATGGAAATAAAAATAAATAGGCCTACGCTGAATAAATCCCTGTCCACTCATTCCATGAAGTTAAAAAGGTAAGTTAAATCTGCCTCATTTTTTTAAAAAACAAAAAGAAATACGTGTAAAAGAACAGAGAAAAACAACGGGGAAAATGGAAAACTTAAAAGTGGAAAGCAGAGTTGACAAATTTCTTTAATGCGGTACGACACAAGTGTTGCATGGAACAGTAAAAGACCTGCTGATAGGTGGGGGTCAACAAAGACTGAATAAAATATGAACAGCTTTGCAGAATGAGACGGAAAATAAAGTAAAACGCGAAGAATACAAGAGGAAAAAGAATCCCTTTTATGGAGAAATTCTCAATGAAATGTTTCAGTACAAAAGAAATCTTTTGTTTCAATTATCAATTATACTACTTTATATTCGGTAACGAATTTTTTCACTCACTTCAAGTAAGACAATAGTCGAAGAACATAAAATATCAATTATTAAAGTACTTAAAACACTAAAATTTGAATAGATGAATAAATTAAACCATGGAAATTTGAAGGAGTAATGAACAATAAAAAATAAAATATTCTTTAAACTAATTAAGGTAATTTCATTATACGTTTCTAAAATTAAAATAATGTGTACAAGAAAATAATCCAGGAAAACAGTTTGTATTTATTATTTACGGTAAACCACAAACCAAATAGGTTAACCCATAAGCTCAGTAAAAGCTTTTCGTTTATTTCAAGGAAAAATAATTATTTCTTGTTTTATTTAAATAATTAGGAAGTATAATATTTTCTTAGAACATGATTTAACTACTACGAATTAGAATATCAACAAGAGGCCTATGTTTTATACTGGGTAATGATGCCTACTTAAGCCTTGGCACATGTGTAGGTAATGTTGAGACAGATAAAAGAATGCTGATATGACCGGAATCAAACCCGGAACCTCTGCCATAGTGTTTAAAATTCGCGTTCTTTAAAGGCTATCAATCTAAGAGGAAAATTAGGATGAGAGAGAGAAATTTTTTTACAATCGTCTGAATAATTTTTGTTTCAACAAAATTTTCTTTTCAATTTTAAATGCATTAAGAACCCCTTGGCCCATAAAAGGCAGGTAGAGTGTCCAATTATTTTCCCTCGATCTGCTAGTTCCAGGGATACAAAAATTTGTTCTATTTCTTATCACATGTCCAGGAAATTATATGACTGAAGTATTTAAGAACAGCAAAGGAACAGGTAGAAATACACTAGCCCTCTGAGAGTAATGGATTTCATTATGCTACAGTCAGACCCTGCAGTCAATAAAGTGAAGATGTCATTAGCAGGGTGGAAAGTAGATGCTTTTAAGAACGCCTGGTGTGCTGATAAGCATACTTTTCCACTCAATGAGGAAGGCAATTGTAAACACCTCACTCCTCGTTGTACTAAGTAAAACCTCCAGAGATTCAAACCAGCCTTTCGGCTGATGACCTAAACAAGCAATAACCTAATGAGATGAGAATGTTATGAGGTGTAATCTTGTACAGACTCAGGCTGACCATTCCTGAAACAGTATAGTTAATTGAACCCCAAGCATCATAGTACACCGGTAACCACCACTGGCTCGTGTTAAAAGCTGTATAAAAGTAACAACCTTTACTAGGATTTGAATCACGTCTCCGTACATCTACAGTCTCCAAAATATACAAAAATAAATTTCTGTTCTTAAACACAAACGCATTATCGAATTCCGAATTTTTTCAATGCGGATGTCGCAGTTGCTGCAACCCATATAAATTGTATGTGGAGAATTCTTCCTTAAAAACTAAATAATTTTTGTGCTTGAAATACAGCTGTTTTTATTAAATTTAGAATCAAAATTTTACCCTCATTTCTTAAAAAAGTGTAGAGAGGAGTTGAAAAACAGCCACTAGTTTGAGAAATCATAATTCAGGTTACTTTGGCCAATTTACAAAAAAATGGAGTAAAATTGAAGAAACTCTGTTCTAGATCAACATGTAACTTTTGGTTACAGTATTCCGTTAATCATTTAGGCTGTAACCGTAGCCTGAACGGAATTTCAGTTTATTAATTTCTCTAAAAATCAACAATTTTTATCAAAAATGAAGTAATTTTTAAAGATGTTTAAAACAGCATTCTTAAAATATCCTAGAACACAACATTTTTAGAAACAAAAAATTACATTTTTTATTCGTTAAGACTATAAAAATTACAACGTCGAAATTTTTACAAAAGATATTGCTGATTTCGCAGAGACATGGTTTTTTGGTTTTATCTATTTATAGACGTAAAACTTATGTTATTGATAAAATAAATACACAATTTCGTTCAGAATTATTTTTTTTATGAAAATAGCGAACAATTTAAACAAGTTGCTTTCTGATGGTAGATTCCCCTTTAAAGTAAAAAAACAAGTTTTTCCTTAAAACGTATAGGTTTAAGTGAAATAACTTAGTCACTATTAGATCTCTATAAGTCTATAAATTAAAAGGACAAAAAATAATAATAACAATTCAGGAGTTCAAAGAAGAATACAAAACCGAATAAAACAACTTAAAAAAACAATTTAAAAATTTTTTGAGAAACGATGTGAGAATATGTAAGCTTCTTTGGACTTTTTTATATTAAAAATAAGAAAAGTCTCAAGTCTACGAAATTATTTTTTAAAATAAAAATAAAATACTTTTATTGTTGTTTTTGTATCACAAAAAAGTTGTAAAAGGTAGACATAAGTTTGGCTTATTGTATTATACTTAGTGGAATAGAAATGAAAAATAAATGCTATAAAAATATGTGAAAAAACAAACAGACCGCAACATGAAACCATTAAAGTTAAACCCATATTCTTTACATATTTTTTATTTCCCAAGATTTCACATACGATTTGGAATGTTAAACCGTTGTATTACTGTTAATATAATACAGTTGGAAAATGGAAATAAAATTTTATTCGTATTAAACTAGAAAATATTAAACAATGGTAATACTTGACTAAACTTGGGATTATTTAAATATGATGTTATTTTTTCAAACGCTACGTAATTTATTAGATAAAAACAAGTAGAGAAGATTTTTATTCGCGCGTAACTTAGAATACAGTATGATTTTCATTATTCTTATACCCGGTGCTTTAAAATTTCCTGAACACCCCTACAATTTTTCTTAATAATTTTTTTTTAACACTTGACATTTTCAACTTTCAACTGAAATTTAGTATCTGTTATTATATTAATACAACAATTTCTAAATGTGAAGCTAATGTTCTAAAACTTGATTTATTTGAAGGAGCGTGCAGTCATCACCACAATTCTACAGTTGGCCAAGAAGATCTCTTCGCCAGAGGAACTTTATAGGTCTGCGCTGAGCACCCGGTATAGCCATAGTGTACATGTTTTGTATGAGAGGGTTGTCATGTAATTCAAATTTGTTATGCATCGTCTTGTATAGTTGTTTCGCGGCACCAATTACGTATGGAATTTGTAAGTCTTTGTGCAACTTGAGTTTGTGATGTAAAAGGAGCATTGCGTTATCGTTCGTAGAATCTTGTTCTGAATCGCTTGTATACGTTTCGTGTGTGAAGGTTTAGCAGATCCCAAAGTTGAACTCCATATGTCCAAATTGGTCTTAAGAATGTCTTGTAGATTGTTAATTTGTGTAGCATGTTTAATTTAGAACGTCTATCGAGTAAGCGTTTCAGTTGATAGAAGCGTGTTTTGAGTTTGTGGCGTGTGTAACATGTGCGTTCCATGTAAGTTTTCTGTCCAAGTGTAAGCCTAATAATAGCGTGTTTGAGTAGTGTGAGGCAGCGGAATATTATTAATGTAAACGGTTGGGCAGTTTTGTCGTCTAAGAGTAAACGTCATTTGCTGCGATATGTTTTAATTAACTTTAATTTTCCAAAGTTTAAGCCATGACTCTATCATGTGTAAATGGTTTTGTCTTTCGAGTTGCAATTACAGGATCGGCATCAACCGCAAGAACTGGTAAATCATCAGCAAACATAGCCATAGTTGTATGAATACATGTTTATATGTCACTGGTGCTTACAGAAAACAGCCATAATAATAAATAAAATAATAATTTATAAAATAATAAATAGTCTTAACAATTTAAAGGTAAAACTTGAACACCTTAGTAATAAATTTAAATACTCTAATAACAAATTTTATATACTCATGTTTCCTTTTTTGAGCAAATTTCAATAAAGTTAATAACGAGATAGTTCTATAAAAATTTAAAAGATAATTTAAAAAGATAAAGAAATATTTGAAACAATTTACAGATTGGAGGGTAATTTTTCAACTTATGATTCTAATTTCGAAGGTATTAAAAAAGTTGAAATTGATTTTTCAATCAATACTGAGGAGGGCGTATTGAAAAGTAATGCTACATCGCTGTAACTATTATAATGATGGGTCAGACAGTCTCAAAAGTGGTTAGTCATGTACTGGAGCTCTTTTTAAACAAGTCAGTCTAGCGGCGATTCACAGCCGCAACCGAAAAAATTCAAAACAATGCCATCTGCCAGGAAAGTCATGATGACTACCGATTCCTGGGATTGTGATGGTATCGTTTATATGGAGTTTATGGAACGTGGCTCTACTGTCAACTCCAAACAATATATGTTTCTACCCTTTCAAATCTGAAGCGACGGCTGTGTAGGATTCGTCCAGACAAGAGCCAATTCTGCATCATGACAACACTCGTCCTAACACAAGTCTGAAAACGCGTACAGCACTAGAGAAGCTTGGGTTTCAAGACGTTTTACCTCATCCACCATATAGCCCAGATCTTGCGCCCGTGACTTTTTCATCTTTCCGAAGCTTAAGGAACATCTCAAGGGCATGCGTTTTTCTTCCGATGCAGACATGATAGCAGAGGTGAGGAAATGGTGCCGTACAAAAACTTCAGACTTCTTCCGTGACGGGCTTTTCCAAGGCGTAGTACGTTGGCGTAAATGTACCTCTGTTAACGGCCATTTTATGAAGAAGTGATTATATTGGTGAGTAGGGGACAAAATTTATTCTATCATGTCACACTAATATGTAAAAAATAGCCTACATCCATTACTAATACAAATGTAGCGATGTAGGAATTACTTTTCAATACAACCTCGTACTTAATGGAAATAAAATTGTTTAGCTCCGTAATTAGTAATGGAAAACATATCCATTGTAAAACTATACCATACGCAATACATTATTTTAATTCTAAGGAGATTACTCAGATTTTACAGTTTTTGCTTAAAGTTTTTATATTTATAAACTGATTGTAAAAGATATACACTAATACAAAAAAAATTCAACTTTAGTTGTATTTATTAATATTAATTAATTAAATAACTGAAGTAACGAAAAATATTTCAAAATATTTTCGTAAAGTTTATAACATTTTTCATCAATAAGGTGCTACAGTATTTCTCAGACACCCGGTCCGAAACTTCAACCATTGCTACTGTTATAACAAAATAAAATATTTTATTATATGTAGCGCACAATTTTAAGCAAAATAGTTATTACGTAAGATTGTTTACTCAAGGTTTTATGAATAAACTTATGAAGAACATTATTAAAACTATAACACATCACATTAAATTTATATTGCCATTGTCCTACGGTAAGATAAACAAAAACCTTACGAGAATAAAGAAGCAATATAAACAGGTCATATAAACTTACAGTATTCTCATTTATATAAATATTTATTTATTTTAATGATAATATAATAATAATTATATGACTATGTTATGACCGTTAAGTTAACTTTATAAGTTCATATTGAATATGTAAAGCAATTTTACTTTGGTACTTATGTTTATTGAAGATTATAGAAGTGAAACTGTCATAAAAACAAAAATTAAGGTTCAAGAAACCTTTAATACAAAAAACAAAACTTATTTGTAACATAATGAAATCAAACATAAGATGAAGCGCTCACCAAAATGACACGAGAATCGATCTAACAACAATATGACAGCGCAATGACACATTCTTATTACTTAACACTCACCAAATAAATTTTATAGTTACTTGTTCTGTGGACAAGAATATCGTCGTAATTACAACATTTATTCTGAAATATTTCAGTATTTTACCAAATTCGCTAAAAAAATGACGGGTGTTTTTAAAACGGATGCAACTTCAACATTAAGAAGGTACAAATAAGGCAGGTAAAGTTCATGTAAATTGACAACACCTACTCCATGGGTAACAGTTTTTAACAATTGAAATACCGTACTTGTGCACTAGTATTTATTCATCTCTATTTTGTCAACGATGTCGTTTTTCAACAACGAACGTGTGTTTATTGGCGGTAATTTTTTTAAATTTTCATTTATCATTTTCCTATGTCCGTCCGTCCATCACATCAAGATATCAGAAAGTGAAAGAAAAAGCAACAAACGGTTCTCGAATTCGTAATCTAGACAAAACGTTAGTGAGCATTGATTGGGTTTGAAGTTCCGGTTTCGATCGGAAGTGGAAAAAAACCGGAAGTCAAAAATCAAAGTCTGAATTGGAAAAGAAAATAGTGTCATTCGATTCCTCTTAAAGAGTACCTTTCTTACTTAGCTTTCTTTCTTATCTTTCTTATATAGCCGGCCGCATTGGCGCAGTTAGTAACGTGCTCGCCTCTCATCATGCGGTCTTGGGTTCGAATCCCATTCAGGCACGGCATATTTTCATACGTTACAAAAAAATCATTTCATCCTTCACCGTCTGCATTAGCAGTAATTGCAGAACAGTCGGACGTTAAACCAAAAAAAAAAAAAAAAAAATTATCTTTCTTATGCAAGCTAAGTGAGTTTGATCCCATTATGAGGAAGATAATCCCAAATTAAGTGAACACGTAATGTGACTTCTGCAACCAACTCCTTTTCTTTAGAAAAAATTTTATGAGACGCATTATTTAATGAAAGGGATTTTTCTTGAGACCTATTCCGCTAATAAAGCTCACAAGCTAGTAAAAGTTGCTTCCTTTTTGGAACAACCGTTATTATTATTATTTTTTTAGCTTGTTTAATGTCTTATCAACATCTTGCTCGTTAGCGAATACAGTTGTTTATAGAACTGGAACGGAGAGTTTTGACTTGTAGTAATCTACAAACCTTGACCGGGAATTGAAACCGGACCTCTGATTATATGCTAGCACACTACGCCACGCAAGCGGGCATATTTAATTAATTGGTTGCATAAATTGCTCCTACGGTTTAGAAAAATAATACTAACATTAGAGCGTTTGTCACCCACAAAGAATGTCATTTTAGGTGAGATGGATGTTATATTAATATATGCTGTTGATTAGGTCATCAGCCGAAAGGCTGGTTTGAACCTTTAGGACTTTAGTAAGTAAAACGAAGAATGAGGTGGTTTACAATAGCCTTCCTAACTAAGTGGAAGGCTATTGGTCCTAAGTGGATGGTTGTCAGGTCCTCTGAAAACCATCTATTTTCCACCCAGCAAATGACACCTTCACTTCATTCACCTGAAGGTCTGGCTGTATAAAGAAATTCATTACTGTCATAGGAGATAACTAATTGATGATTTTTACACCTGTACTTAATGAAATAGTATAGTTAAATTAAAACTAATATATACAGTTACAAGGACACAAATGTTATATAACAATATTAATTAATAGTACGTATTATCAAATTTTATAATATTTCATAACTGGTTAAAAATTAATATATTGCGTAAATTTATACAAACAATAAATTTTTCATTAGATTTTGTAAATACTGCAATTGTTAAAAATGACTAGCGTGTATGATTATTGCCTTTGGGGCTAAAATAACGACATAACATTCACACTATTTGACATTTTTTGAAAAACACCTTTATTTTATTATAGGCTAATTTTTTAATCATATTAAAAAGATTAGGGCATTAATTATTTTTATACATGTCCTGGTATATTAATCATAATTAGATTTATATTTATATTTATTTGTATTTATTTATTTATATTAGTATTATTATTAGTATATATTAGTATATTAGTATTTATTTATATTAGTATTTATTTATATTTATTTATTTATTTATATTTACGATAAATGATGATTACATGTATTCGCTGTTGTTTGCTGATGACCAGGTAATAATGGCGGGAGATGATCACGATATTGAATACATGATGAGAAACCTGGCTGAGACTTATGAGCAAAATGGGATGAAGATTAACTACCAAAAAACCAAATATTTAGTGGTAGCAGGGCAGGCAAGAAATCTGCAGATATATGGACACACTATTCATGTATGTGATCAATATAAATACCTGGGAAGTGTAATAACGTCGGAAGGAAACTCTAGGAAAGAAATAACAAACAGGATTGGACAGGCTAGACAGGCAACACAAAAATTAAACCCGGTACTCTGGTCAAAAAGTATCAGGAATAGCACAAAAGTTCGTCTATATAATACTGTTGTGCAAAGTATTTTGACATATGGATCAGAAACCTGGGAGATGACCAAGAGAGATCAGCAGAAAATAAATGCGGTAGAAATGGACTTCTTACGCAGAAGTTGTCTGGTTTCTAGGGTAGACCGGGTTAGAAACACCGAAATTAGAGCTCGTACACAAAAACAAGACACCACAATGGAGGAAATCGAAAAACGGCGTCTGGTATGGCTGGGACATGTGCAAAGAATGGGAGATGAGAGATGGCCAAAGAAAATAATAAACTGGACCCCTTGGGGACGAAATAAGCGTGGTAGACCACCTGAAGCATGGATAAAGCAAGTATCGAAAGATATGCATGCTAGACAATTGGAGGGAGGAGACTGGATGGATAGAGAGGGGTGGCGTATGGGATGCGAGAGACGGCCAGAGCTGTAGAATAACTCGCTTGATATATATATAGATTTATATTAATTCCCACCGAAAAATCTAAAAATGCAATAAGCGTGAAAATAAACGTATAATAAAAGAGTTAAATGTATTGTAACATTTTATCCAGGTTCATTTTTTCCAATATTCCGAGGTCCTGGAAATGGTGATTTTTTCATTTTGTCCATGAAAATTTATTTTGTTACTTACTGAAAATTGGCTCACTTAAAATACATAAAAATTTGTGGTTTATTCTTTAAAATTAAGTTGTGATTTATGGTTCCTATGAAAAAGGTACAAACGGTAACATGGTGTAGATACGGATACGGCTCCCTTTAATACGATAATAATCTAGTGCGATATTATTTTATCTAATAATAATAGTAGTGCGATATATTTTAACCTTCAAAATATTCGATGTGTCATAACAGTATCCCGAATAGCTTCTGAAACATTAAGGGGAGATTGTATGATTTTTTGACTAAAAATTCCGGTTTCATATTTTTCAATAGTTTCGGCCTAGATCTACCAGAAACACATTAAAATCCACCAAAAAAATTATTTCAATGAAGAAAATTAAGTTTTTATCAGGTTCCCCAGAAAAGTTATGAAGTCAACAAGAACGAATCTTTTCATAATTTTATATTCCTCATTTTAGTGCAAAGAGAAATTTGGTTTTATAAAATATCTGCAAAACTGGTTTTAATAGTTTCAGCTGTTGGTTCACCTTTCTAACCAAATTTTGATGGGAATTTTACTTATGTGTGTACATTTTGTTTTTTATTAATGTATCTTTTCCCGTAAATTTAGATTTTTAATACTTAGGTACATTTTTTTCATAAACTATCAAACCTTCCAGACTGAAATTTTTATCAGTTATTTGTCTAGTGCATGTGCATATACTGACATTTCTATAACTTCCTCAGGCGTTCTTTTTGATATCCAAAAAAATATAAAAATATTTGTAAAAATTTTATGTTATTCATAAATTTTTTAAAAAATTAATGATTTAACAAATTAAATTGAAAAAATATCAGTAGCTAGAGAAACCTGAGAACTATACATGTGTAAAGTTTCATTTTTCTATCTTTTACCAATCCTATGAAAAATAAACCTAAAAATAGCATATTTAACATTGGCGGGATACAAAGTAGTCTCCCCTTAAGGTACGTGTTTGCAGCTCTTTAATGAGCTGCGATGCTAATAAATGTCGTATGTAATCAGGGAGTTTTGATAACTGATCGGCTTGCAGCACTAGTATGATAAAGAAAATTTGTTACATCTTATGTAAGTAACAAATTCTTTAAGAAAAGTTTGATGGTAAGTACATGAAATCTATTTCCTACACAAATATAAATTTTCTGTTAATTTTATTCACAGACTAAACATTTTTAAATGTTCTGCTATTAAATGTTATGTACTCAGGGAGTTTTGATAACTGATTGGTTTAACAGCACTAGTATGATACAGAAAATTTATTACATCTTATGTAAAAAATAATAAATTCTTTACGAAAAGTTTTATGGTAAGTACCTGAAATCTACTTCTTACACAAATATAAAATTTTCTGTTAATTTGATTCACAGACTAAACATTTTTGTTGTTGTTGTTGTTTAGGTCATCAGCCAAAAGGCCGGTTTAAACCTGTAGAGGTTTTACTAAGTAAAACGAGGAGTGAGGTGGTTTACCATTGCCTTCCTCACTGAGTGGAAAAGTACGCTTATCAGCATGCCGGGCCCTCTGGAAAGCACATACTTTCCACTCTGCAAATGACACCTTCACTTCATTCACCTCAGGGTCTGGCTGTATAATAAAATTCATTACTTTCAGAGGAGATAACTCTGATTAGTGTCTTTTGCACCTCTACCTCTTTAAATGTTTCAGTCATTTAATTGGCTGACCATGTGATAAGAAACAGAACAATTTATTTTAGCTCTGCAACGAACAGATTGAGTGTAAATAATTTGACACTCTACCTGTCTGTTATGGGCAGTAAACATTTTTAATGAATTATAAATATTAAGAATCCTTTAAAAATTCTTGGATATTGTATGAACTTTGATTCTGGTTACATAAATATTAGTGCTGAGTTATAACAGCCGTTGAAATGGCTACGTTCAAATGAAAATGGATATCCGGGTTCTATATCCAGATCTACGAGAGAAACCCTCCATAATCTCCTTTGGGAGTACGGTGAGTTCATAAATAAAGCACAACACGTGGGGAAACTGACCCTCTCCGTTTTGAGCCTAGTCAATTATAAACAAACATCTCTGGGTATTATAATACTGTTGTTCTATTGTAATTTTCAATTGTTTTAGACATAAAATAAATATGAGAGAAAAGGAAACTGTTATAATACGTAAATTATAACAAGAAATACATTGTGTAAAATCCTTTGAAGGAAACAGTCACTGTTATAATATGCAGCTAAGTACATTTTTTATGATTTAATTCAATTTAATTTATAGTATTTACTAATTCTTAAAAAACAATTACAATGAATCCATGTTGTTCGAAATAATTAAGATGGAAACATATTAGATAACTCTGCTGGGACCTCATCTATTAACGTAGTACTGTAATTGACTATCCATTACAATGTTCTAAATGTTGCACTTAATGCTACACTTGTCTATTCACGTCGGAGTTCTGTCACTTGACTGTGTCTCCACTCACGTTTGTACACCATGTTTTTGTTTGTACACCACAATTTTTCCCAAATTTTGTGATATCATATTCACTGATTGTTTCCAACAGATTGTTAATTTCCTAAATAGAAAAAAATAGATATATTGAGAAAATTACTTTTTTAAGATAAAAAAAAACTATTTATAATGTATTTAACGAGCATTCAGTAAGCTGTAGGCTATACATTTTAAGTGAAATACTAAATTATATTAAATAAAATTTAAAATTAATTATTTTTAATTTAAAAAAACAAAACCGGAATTTTTTTCTCAATTTTATTTTGTTTTTCGTATTCGGATGGTTTCAGAATTTTTAAGTTAGATTGACTGTTCTAGTTTTTCTTTAGTTTTTATCCAATCTGATCCGAATGGAAACATCAACACCGAGATTTAGAGCAATAGTGTGTAACAACTCATTCTTTCCTATTTTTCCTACGACCATACATTTTTTCATCAATAGACAAAACAACCCGTTCACTTATACACGTTATGTTAAACTATAAATTAGAGTAAATTACTTTTAAGTCATGTATATAATATAAATTACTAAAACTAATGGTTAGGCTACTTTTAAGTTATAGTTATACGTTACCCAAGTTAGTAAATTAAAAATAGGTTTAAAATAAGAGATTTAAGAAATTAAAATTTCTAGTGTTTATGGAACACTAAATTGTTACTTTATAAAACTGTACTTAAACCTGTGTGGACAGATGGGATACAACTTTGGGGCACAGCAAGTCACAGTAACATTGAAATAATTTTCAACGGTTTCAGTCAAAAATATTTCGAAATATCATGGACTCGCCTTGGTACATATCTAACACTGTATAGCACAGAGACACGAACACTCCCACGGTACACGAAGAAATCAAAATAGTTAAGTCAGAAATTTTGCACCAGTTACCAAAAAAGACTTGAAAATCATCAGAATCCAGAAGCCAACAATCTCCTAGACAACAAAGAACAGCTAGAATTTTTTTTGAAAACGCCGTATTATCGTAATTTAACCTTAGAGAGGGAGAGATAGTCATTATTTTTCGTTATGTACACATGGGTAAAAACTTTTGCTATAATACAGAAGACGTAAAATATATTGTTTTTTTATAAAATTATTTTAAGTTCACCCAATATTCACATGAAATTAAACGACTGAAATAACAAATGAAAACCATGAATCTAGTATCGAATAATGCACATAGTATGCAGCAGTACAACAAAAAATGATGTAGATTTACAAATTTTTAGAACTGAAAAGAATTGAAAAATTTTAGGTATGAATAATAATATAACAGAACGAAACGAAATCAGGAAACAATGCAAATAAATTGAGTTAGCGTGCACTAAATGAGTTTCAGAAAATTCCGCACGTAATAATACTTTTTAGTCACTATATTTTAAGTTCCAACACAAGCTACAACATGCAGCAATGATGACGTGATAAGTTTTTTTTTTTTTTTTGGTAGAACTACTAAGAGTATGAGTTTAAGAAATTGAGTTATTTAAAATACTTAGAACATGTTAACAGTAAAAGGGAATGGCCCAATAAAAGAAAATGTAATAAAATGTTTTAGAAACATAATGCAGATACGAAAACTATTTCAAAATGTACAAAATTTCTTTTATATTACGTAAAAGCTACTAATTTAACTTTATAAATTCCGATACTGCTTTCTTGATAATATAATTACAAATAACATTATGAATTTTGATACACAACGCAATTCTTTAGAATAATTTATTCAGTTAAAAATACCTAATGGTAACTCCACTTTCTCTCTAACATAACAGGCGTCGGGTAATTACAAATTACGGAAATATATCGATCAATGTACCACGAGTAAGTAATTTAAATTAAACAAGCTGTGTGTGTTTGTGTGTGTGTGTGTGTGTGTGTGTGTGTGTGTACGAAGTTGGAACTTGGAACTTAAAATACCGTAAGGAGACCAGACAGAGATATTTTCATCATATTCTGTCAACTGGAAATAATAGTTTATCTGGCAGTTTTTCACTTTCTTTAATTTTTTGAAAAAGTATTTACGGTTTTTTTTTAAATAGCTTTATTTACTATATTTTGTGTGCTCTACAAGTTCGCGTTTTGTAATAAATTTAATTTAAGTATTCTAATATTGTAAGTTTAAGGGAAGTTAATTTATTATTACACCCAAATCCCGAATGGACCTAAGCTTAGATGTTACAGTATTAAAATTACTGTTGAAATGTAATGGCAAAATCAATTAATAAAATAAAAATAAGTTTTGCCAACTACACTTCCGAGTAAAAACTAATTTTTAAATTTATTTAATTAAAAAAAATCCCTTTCATGAGAAGCTTCTCGTGGCGGTAGCAATATTTTCTAAAGAAATTGTATGATATCAAGCCCGCTTAGCTTTCGTAAGAAAAGAAAAGGCTTACCTTTAAACCATTAGTAATTTCTGTATATACTCTTTAAGAAGAGTCGAATAACACTGTTTTTGTTTCAAAAATCCGAATTTGATTTCTTGACTTCCGGTTTTGGGCCACTTCCGGTTGAATCCGGAAATTTAACATTTAATCCAGGCCCACTAACTTTATGTGTGAATTACATACCTGAAAACGGTTTTTTGCTATCTTGTGTATTTCCTGATAGCTGGATGTGACGGACCGACTGATAAAGGAAAATAACCGATGACAATTCCACGATAATCCGCTTATCAGTAATATGGCAAATCCGCCAGGCTTCATTAGAAGATTAAAAAGAAGATGGAGCAGAGATCTTCTTTAATTCTTTCTGCATGTTTTTGTCGAAAAAAATAAAATAATGTGAAATATTAGATGTAATTTTAGTTTTGTTTTAAATATTTTTTATTAGACCTACTATTGGTAATAACTTTTCTGTGACGACATGAAATTTTTTTTGTTTTTCTTTTCATAGTTTTGTATACTTTACGTTCATTGTTATTCCAAATTTAACAATGCTGAATGTTGAATTTTATATCATGTCTGTTCGTGTAATTTGTAATTGAATGTCAATATTTTCTCATATTTTAGTTGTTCTATATATAGTACAGTTAAATATTCAAAATAACGGATTAAAAAAAAACTGATGATAATTTAAAAAATCGCCGCTAATTAAAAAAGTAGTTTAGATCTACGATAGCATAAAGAAATAAGCAACTGTATATAATACAAAACCCACAGTAACTTCCTTTGCATGTGTATTGGGATAAAATAGATTATTAACCTTTTCAAATACAGAATCGAAATGCAACTGACGTTTATTTATAAAACAGTATGGCAGAAATAAACATTTCATTTTTATGTAGTTGTATGAAAAATTGAAAATTTCATTGTATTGAAAATTGAAAATGTTACAACAGCATGTTAAAATGATGGGTTTATAAATAAATTTTGTTTATTTATCAAAACTATTACAGTTTAAATTTAATAATTTGTAAATGTGAATTAAATGGTACGGCAGCAAACAGAATTAATTTTTTGCTAACGTAGGCCTACCGTTGTAAAAATACAATTTGTAAAAATAATGGAAGTTATGGTAATTCCTAATTACTGTAACTTCCATTAATAAGTTAAAACCCATTAAACAGTGTATGGGAAAAGCCCAATTGTTAGCCCAATAAGTTACATTAGAATAGTAATTAGACAATAAGTTGTGAATATAGCCAGTATAGTTGTAAATATATTTCCTTAAGTTTGGAACAGTCGGTTAAGAAGGAGCAGTATTTGAAGAAGTGACTAGATGAAGAAGAAGAAGAAGAAGAAGAAAGGGGAAAAATATTTAATTGAGGTAAATTCATTTCGTATTCATTAAGGGTTTGTTAACTGTCAGTTATCTGATCGGGATATTATTCTTTAGACGGGTGTGTTTCCCCCTCTGTATTTGTGGGCCTTTGTGGGTTCACCTGCCAATTTATAGCCAATTATTGGGGGGTCCTCCTTCATTTTGGCCCTCCAGATTGGTTGAACGGGGTTGGTAGGAGAGGGAGGCTTGTCGACCAGAGGTTTCCTGATTTCGGATATAGGAGACCGAAATCAGTTCCTTTGAAACTTAATTTTGGAACAATTGGTTAAGAAGGAGAACTAACGTAAAAAACCGATTAAACAGTGTATAGGAAAACCCCCATTGTTAAAATTAGTTACATTAGAATTGTAGTTAAACAATTAAACAATTAAACAACAAAGTTGAGAATATAGCCAACTGTCAATCATCTGTTACGGGGTGGTATTCTTTAAACGGGTGTACTTCCCCCTCTGTGTTTAAGGGCATTTCTTTCACCTGCTAATTTATAGCTAATTATTGGGGATTCTCCTTTCTTTTGGCCCCCCAGGTTGGTTGAACGGGGTTGATAGGAGAGGGAGGCTTGTCGACGAGAAGTTTCCGGATTTTGGAATAGGAGACCGAAATCATTTACTTTGGAACTTAAGTTTGGAACAGTTGGTTAAGAAGGAGTAGTATTTGAAGAAGAAGAAGAAGAAGAAGAAGAAGAAGAAGAAGAAGAAGAAGAAGAAGAAGAAGAAGAAGAAGAAGAAGAAGAAGAAGAAGAAGAAGAAGAAGAAGAAGAAGGAGAAGAAGAAAGGGGAAAAATATGTAAATAAGGTAAATTCATTTCGTATTCATTAAGGGTTTGTTAAGTTTTGTTTTTGTATGAAAGACGCGGTGGAAAAAAGTTGGCTATGTTTAAAATAGGTTAGGGTAATTTAAGGTCAAGGTTGTTACTGGTTAATGTATTAAATGTATTAAAAGTGGTTATAGTTGAATGCAAGAAATCATAGTTTTATTTATTATTTATTTTTCTCATGCTTTACTAATAGAGTACCAATTTTTTCATATTAAAGTATTTGCCCACCGGTATAGTTGAAGGTGGTGCACTAATCTAAAAGATTACATCAGCTGTATTAAATTTATTTATTTATTATTTAAATATTATTTATTAAAATTATTATTATTTATTATGTATTAATATTATTTATTATGTATTATTATTATTTATTTTTGTACTAAATTTTATTTAGTTTGTTCTTTTAATTACGACATTAATAACACTAGCAGTTTTTGATATTTTAGAAATCGCTAAGTAAAAATTGTTTATTGTAAGTAATTGTGTATTGTAAGAGGTGAAATATATTATAGCAAGGATACTAATGGATTGGAATAAATGAAATGTTTTGACAAAAGAATTCTCGGAAATCGAAACAAGTAGAAACGTTTGTTTTTATTTTGATTACTTCTACCATGTTTTGGTAAAACGGAAAACGTATTGGAAGGGACTCGATTAACACACACAAACGTTTTTGCGGCACGAAATTTTACACATCTCAAAGAGAATCAACTCATACTACCGTATCTATACCGGTTGAGTCGGGCTGCCAACTTCGTGTCACATAACAAAATTTTTCTTTTTAAAAAAAATTACCAGACATTAGCAATTGGGTAAAAGGACTAAAAAAACCACTCTGTAGTTTAGCTACATTAGTGTTTAACTATTTAGTTTTACAATGCTTCTTCCCAAGGTAAGGAAAACGACGCATGTGAATAGACCGATTAAGTAAAGGCAAATGTCGTGTCGTTACGCACAAGAATGTTACTCTAAGTTACCCAACAAACTTAAAGGAGAAAACACAAAGCGATAAACCTGGATGAGGAAGTTTGCTTTCATAATACTGTTTTTGTTTTAATTTCCGATTTACTGTTAACCAAGTTAAGTTATAGCACGCAACTAATAGTAATTTTCGGGACAAACAATCACAGTAGATTGTTTTGAAAAGCTATTTGTATTGAATAAGTCATTACAATACGAGAAATTTCCATTTAGAAGTTTACAAAGGTTTTTTTTGTACTTCATTAAAAGTTATTTACAACTGTACGTAGTATAAAAGATCCACGGGGGTTGGTTTAGAGGTAAAGTAGATGCCACGAGTCAGCTGTTTAACAGCTGATTTCCGGAGACAAAGGTTTCTGGTTTAAATCCTCGTAAACGTAGTTACTTTTATACGGACTTTAGTACTAGTCAGTGGTTACCGGTGTACTTTAATGGTTGGGGTTCAATTAACCATACTCTCACAAATGGTCGGCCTATGTCTGTAGAAGAATACACCTCATTTATACGTCTACACATCATTCTCATCTCATTGGGTCATGGGGTTGTTTATTGTTCTGAATTGAACAGATTGCAATGAACACAAATTAGGGATTAAAAAAATTGTATATAAAATTAGTAAATTTGAGGGTTACCGTTGTGAAATTTTCGGTGAAAATTTGACGTGAATGACTTAATGGAGAACAGTACTCAGTAGTAACACTTCAACGGGTAATTTTATTTTTTACAATAGGTCTCTACTCCATTTTCTATGAAGCCTGTGTGGGGGATTAAAGGGTAAATGTGGCATGTAGAGGTTTCGTATTGGTCGGTTTTCGTTTTCAGTAAGTTTCCATTAATAACTTCTGTAAGATTGATGAATGATGTCGTTAACGTATGGAGTGTAGTTGTTATTTAACGTTTCGTCAGTTACGTACCAAGGTGCGTCATCAATAACCCGTATGCAAGTGAACTAAAAGCGTTGTAATTTCATGATTATTGAGAGCTTTGCGTGGCCAAATAACTGACATCCTCAAGTCCAGATACATTGGAGTAAAGATTTGTATAATAACAGTTTTGAGTGAAGAGAATTTTCCTCCTGAAGAGCAAAGTGAAGAGTCGTTTCTTGTCAACCTTCGAGTAAAACTTACTTTTCAAGCCAATATAATTGTTTCAAGTCAATAGTCTGTCAATTTGCAAACCTAAAAGCGAATTATGTCAGTCTGTGGTAGGGGTGATCCGTTCAAGAAAAGTGACGAACATGTGTGTCTATAGTCTATTTACTGTAAGAGTACTCCGCGTGTGGCAAGCGCTTATAGGTTGTAAACGAAAGTTTTACACTAGTTAGTGCCTATCTACATCTCCGCCTGACAATTATCTTGCACTACGTTCCATCATTAAAACATCTACATCCAGCTAAAATTAACATTATCCTTCAAGCGTTTTCAATTATACCGTTCATATTACATGTAATTATTGTAGTTTCAGAAAGAGACTCCTTCATTTATTATCTTAACCATTACATTTAACAAAACAATTTTTATCTACGTTTTAATTTTTACCATTTTATGTTTCAAAAACTCAACACTTTCACTATCACGCATGTTAACAAAACACAGCTTACAAAAATTTTCAACTTCAGTCTACGAAGAAAATCGAAACGAACCGATACAATACCAAAAGATAACTGATGACACTAAAAATGAGTTAAACATGGGTAAGTGCAAACAGTTGTATTAAACTAGTCACAGACATTAATTTTAATGATACGAAATAAACAATTTGAAATGATAAACAACGAATCACTGGAATTATTTACTCTCCTGTTGTAATTCAAGCGCATTAGTCTTATATTACTTGTGACCAAAAATAAAACTGAGTATAATAAAAACCCACTAATCATAAATAATAATGTAATAATAGTAAATAATGTAACGAAAAATAACAATGTAAGCGTAACAATAGTAAAAGTTTTAATTATTAATGGTAAACTAATGTTCGATTTCTTCTTCTTCTTCTTCTTCTACTTTACGGATTAGGCAAATTGCCTGTTCCCACATCACTCCATCTTTTTCTTGGCCTTCCCAAGCTTCTTACACCATCCATCGGGTTTGTAATTTAGGGCTTGGAAAGGGGTCCTTTCAGGAGTCATTCTGTATACATGTTGCTGCCACCTTTGTCTATATATCCACATTTTATCCAAGACTGACTCCTGAATGTTCGATTTACAACACATTTTCTAACAAATGAATTGAACGTGTTTTTATTATATTAAGCTTAGAGCGAATAATTAGTGTTGTATGGAATTTTGTTTTTGATCATGCGTGCGTATTTTTAATTATTAATACGCATGCTTACTTGTATAGCTGGTTGGCTACGTCAGAGTACTCTTAGCGTAGACAGACTCTACATAACGTAAAGGAGACGTGAGTTGTTTTTGTTGGGGTTACTTCAATTCTCAAGTCTGTGAACCACTGTTGAAGTTTTAAAAGTTGTAAAAAATATTTTATTTTAAGCTTGTTGAAAGGTTCGGGACTACAGGAAGGGACAACAAAATTTACACATAAGCTACAACAGAGAAACATAACTTTCTTCTTTGCGTAGTACAGTAAAAAAATAATTCTCAAGTCTGTGAACCACTGTTGAAGTTTAAAAAGTTGTAAAAAAATATTTTATTTATGAAAATTACTTTTAAATACTATCTACAGCTTAACAAGTTGTATAAAAACAGCTTAACAAGTTGTATGTTGTTGAAAAACAGAAAACTCGACAGCGAAAAATTATCAGTTAAAACAACGATGTGGCCGATCATATCTGCCAAGTTAAATTTCCAATGACATCATGTGTCAAATATCACTCAAGGAAATTCAATAACACCATATACAAAATCTATGAAAGGTTCGGGATAACAGCAAGGGACAAAAAAATTTACACATAAGCTACAACAGAGAAACATAACTCTTTCTTCTTTGCGTAGTACAGTAAAAAAAATAAGTAGGCTACTCCGGGGCATGTCATGAGATGAAGTAAATATCTGCTGTTTCAAGGGATAATGTAGGGGAAGATTACAAGAAAGAAATTCAGAAGAAAGAAGGAAAATATTTTGGTTAAAAATTCCTGAAAGTAAGGTATAACTGGTCTACAGTGGAAACTCTTAGGAATACAGAAGATCAAATTTGGATTGAAATGATAATACCAAACCTTTATAAAAAGAAAAACTAGAAAAAGGAAAAGGTGGCGTAGTCTGCAAGGCGCTCGACTGGGTCTAAACATCATAGCACACAATTTTTTATTGTATAATATCAAATTATACAGAAGTATTAATTTAAAGAAACAAACATACAATATAAATCTCTTGATATGACTATCACTATATGAAATATAAGAAAAAAATCCCGAACTCTTAACTTAAAAAAATTAAACGAAAACTATAGTACATCAATACCTTATTTATAATCATTTTATCGATTTCGTTCGATTCCCAGAACTACAAAAATGTCAAAATGTGTTCTGATTCATTGCGTTTTGTAATAAATAGAACAAGGATTTTCCGTCAAAAAATATAATGTCTATATTGAAGTTAAAAGACTTTCAGTCTTAGATGATTGAGCAATGGAAGAAGGGAGTATAAGTATAAGAAAAAAAGCGAGAGGAAAGGCCTGCTGCCATCAAAGCTTAACACGAAATAAATTGCCAGTCTTTTAAACTGATACATGTTTTCCGGGAAAGAAAAGCGGTCCAACATTGCCAAGTAATGGACATACATCTTCCATTCCCCGTAGCCTGGAAGTCTCTTTCAGCACAGACTAACCGAACCGATCTTAAATATATAGTTCTAAGTTCTTCCTTTATTCTCCTATTTTTATTCTTAAAATATTTTCACCCATTTTTTTTCTAGAATTTTTTCCTCTTTTAACCCGGATTGAGTTAATAAAAACAAACGTTTTACAGTGGTTTTTGAAACAATAAAATAAGCTAATTACTTATCCACACACAATACATTTTCTAATTAAAATAATTTTATAACACAATAGTATAATTAACCAAACTTACAGTAACATTATTATAAAATAACTGGAAAAAAATATGGTTAGGTACATCATTGAAAATCGTGTTGAGGCACCATATACGTATTTTATAATCATTCATGTATTTCTGTAATATATATATTTTCACAACAGGCAAATGGAATGTTAAATTATTTGCACTCGATCTGCTAGTTCCACGGCTACAAAAAAATAGTTCTGTTTTCAATCACATGATCACCCAATTATATGTATGAACCATTTAAGAACAGGAGAGGTATATGTATGAAACACACTAGTTCAGCATTATCTCCTCTGAGAATAATGAAAATCATTATACAGCGAGATCCTGTGGTAAATAAAGTGAAGGTGTCATTTACAGGGTGAAAAGTTTATGATTTTCACAGGCCTAACATGCTGATAAGCATACTTTTCCACTCAGTGAGGAAGGTAACAGTAAACCACCTAACTCCTAGTAATTAGTAAAGCCTCTAGTGGTTCAAATCAGCCTTTCGCCTGTTGACCCAAAACAACCGATTTTTTTATTCAATATGTTATATGAAAATTTATTGTCCGCCATAATTGGTTGAAAGACTGTTGCAGACATTTACATTTTTTTTTTTAGCTTTTATTTGTTATCGGGAACTGTACATTGTTGACAAATACCCAATTTGATCGCTGCTTTTTGTTCTATTTTTTGACGTGGATTAGACATGAGTGTAAACAGGAACCCCCAGTAGAATTTGTTCATGGATGGTGTCAACTGGTCATCATACAAAGTCGCTTACCCAACCGGTGTTACTTAACAATTAATAGCGACTTTCTACCAGCTGGCTGAATGGGCTGGCCCGAAGGCCAATTTAAAATTACATAAATAAATAAAATAACAATATTATAATTATATTCGTTGATATATACTGTAAGTAATTAAATGAAATTCGATGTTAGTAAACCTTATTACATTCGTTCAACTAGTACAGAACTCATCAAAAAGTCAATAAAACAGTATTAAACAAATTAATGCTATCTTATTCACTATTTAAATGTTTTTTTTTTATTTGAGTTGTTTTGTCCCCCTTAAAATACGAAAAAATCTCATAAAGAAGACAAATTCAGTAATTTTCAGTGATGTAGACAAGGTTATACGGAAACAAATTGTATACTGAAGTAAAATTAAAACCAATAGAAATCTACTAATAATTTAAAATGATTACAAAGTTTTCTTCTTTTTCCATTCTATTAATATAGACCATAATGAAAAAAATACAGTCATCAACACACCACTGCAACGTACACTATATAAAAACTTAATCCGCTAATATAACTTCTGCAAAACAAACGTGTACAGAATTGTTCTAATGATAAGTATTGTAATAGAAATAAACGTACAGAATAGAAGATTTTTTTTTTTATAGTAAAGCTTTAATAAAAAGTCAACTACAGTAGAATGGTATAAAGATTACCGTTTCATAAATACCATAAAAAGATTTAGCAGACCGTTGAAATACATAAACTTCTAACAATAAAACTATTTAAAATCGAAAATAAACTTCTCTATAAGCTATAAAAATTGGAATAAAATATTCAATAAATTTTAATACTGTATTTAAGTTTATTATATAAGTGTGTATTGAACTGTATAATAAACACAATAAAGATATTTCTATTTTACATTTACGATCTATTTTATTTTATATATAATCCTCATAACATAATGCTTAACTATTTCTGTGTACTAATCTTATCATATGATAATAAAATATACAATAAATAATTGGAAAAAGTGTTTAAAATTGTATTGTCAAATTAATAAATCTCATATAGATGGTGGAGTTCAATTAACCATACTCTCTCAGGAATAGTCGTCTTGGGTCTGTACAAGACTACATCTCATTTTGACACGTCATACACATCATCCTCATCTTATTGGGTCATGAGGTTGATTATTGTTCTGAATTGAACAGATTGCAACGTACACATTAGGGATAAAAAAATTAGTTTAAGTTAGTTTAACCTTTAAGTTTTGTACTTAACTTAAGTAATTCAATTGTAATTTGTTAGTAATCTAAGCTCAAAAATTATGAATTATAATCTGCATAAATAAAAGATTTATGTGTTGTTGTTTAGGTCATCAGCCAAAAGGCTGGTTGGAACCTGTAGAGGTTTTACTAAGTAAATCGAGGAGTGAGGTGGTTTACAATTGCCTTCCTTACTGAGTGGAAAAGTACACTTATCAGCATGCCAGGCCCTCTAAAAAGCATATATTTTCCACTCTGCAAATGACACTTTTACTTCATTCACCACAGGGTCTGGCTGTATAATGAAATCCATTACTTTCAGACGAGATGCCTCTGATTAGTGTCTTTTACACCTCTACCTCTTCTGTTCTTAAATGATTCAGTCATTTAATTGGCTGACCATGTGATAAGAAACAGAACTATTTATTTTGGCCTTGCAACTAACAGATTGAGTGTAAATAATTTGACACTCCACCTGTCTGTTATGGGCAAAAAGATTTATATAAATAAAAAATATCTATACCGTCTTGGTGGGGCAATGAAAACAAGTAAATTTAACGGAAAACTTGACTAATTATTTTAATTTGAAAAAACAAAGGTAAAAATTTCATTACTAAAATTATGCCAAAAGTAGGATAAATAAAAATGGGATCCTCTTGTTTGGATACAGAACAAAACAAGTACGAATTGAAATGGGATAATAAACGAACAAACAAAGAGTAGATTGTTTTCAAATCTCTGTGGTTTCGTGGCTTGTTTATCAATCGGTGATATAGCCTATAGATTGGATAAGGGTCAGTAGAGAGAACAAAAAAAGTTAACACGGTTTATCAGGATAACAAACGCATCAATGGATCTGATCTTTTCCCTTTGAATAAACGATCGGATGTAAATAATTATGATAAAAGGGTGGTTTGGTAAATGCAGGGTTGCAATAGCAATTGGAAGAGAAATTTGTATTCGATATAACGAGTCAATCATGTCAATTAACTGATTAAAATGGGATGAGAAGAGTGTCGAGAAAATTAGGAAATAATACAGCCGTAATATAATTTACTTTTTTTGATAAACCAAAAGAAAAATTAATTTATCTAACATTACAGAACCATACAAGGTATTAACATTACACCCGTCAAGATTAACTGAATCTGCTTACATAAATGCGAGAACGATCACTGAATGACATTAGGGGGTTTCTTTCTTTTCTTTAATCTCCTATTGTGTGTACGTTGCAATAGGTTTAATTTAGAACGATAAACAACCCCATGACCCAATAGGATAAGGATTACGCCGGCCGCATTGGCGTAGCTGGTAACGTGCTCGCCTCTCATCATGCGGTCCTGGGTTCGAACCTCACTCAGGCACGGCATATTTTCATACGTTACAAAAAAATAATTTCATCCTCATTACTCACAGTTACACCCCAACGTCGTCGCTAATGACCTTGCAGTTGATGTGACGTTAAATAAATAAAAAATACAAGATAAGGATAATGAAGTGTATGACGTGTAAATGATGTGTAGTCTTGTACAGCCCGGGCCAGCCAATCATGAGAGAGTATAGTTAATTTAACCTTAACCAATAAAGTACATCGGTAAATCACTGTCTATTATTCAAATTCGTATAAAAGTTAACGTTTACTAGGATTTGAACCAGGAACCTTCGTCTCAAAAATCAGCTGTTAAACAGCTGGCTTGCAAAGAAAAGTTTTGTCCAAAGTATTTTTAAATAGAGATTCTGTTTGTCTTTTAATACTTACTGATTTATACGAAAATTTAACAAGTTTTAAAGAGGACACTTTCGAAATTCTGCAACAAAAAAACCGATGATAACAATCGTAAAGTCTTAACGAAATTTTGCGACGTAATTTACCTATTACACTCACGGTCACCGCCCTGTGACACCAGGGGCCCGGAGAATGAATGTAGGAATGAATTAAGAAAAGTAAAAAATAAGTTTATTTTATTCACCCCACTAAGAAAAGTAACCGATCGCAGCTGTGACATAATTCTTAGTTACTTGTACACATCCCGATTTGCGTTTAAATATCATTAAACAAAATTTTCCAACACAAATTTTGAAACATCAATTTTCCTTCATGTCGAAGCAAAAATATATCTAAGATAAAATGGTTAGTATTACAACAATAAAATGATGTAAACTATTATAAACTTACTTGTCGAAGTTTTGCCATGGCATCGGAAGAAATAAATTCATCTTTATTAATACGGCAGACAAAACACATGACTTGATATTGGCTTTGGCCTCGCTCCTCTTCACCCAATACTAAAGCTTTTAATATTTGAACTTCCTGTAAAACAAAAGAAAACAAACTATAAGATTCAATTCTAAAAAATCACTATCTGATGTAACAGTTATTAATAAAATGTGTCATATTTTTTTACGAGCACATTTTTTTGTATAAGCATATTTGAACATCGAAAAAATGTTTATAAATATAAATACCAAAGGGACATGACGTTCAGTGAAAGAAAAAATACAACCAAAAAAAAACACTAACAATTCAAAAACCATAGTGCGTTATTAGGTATATTTTAGCTATAATTTCTAAGGAAACTTACACAAATAAAAAATAACGTGATACCCACTTTTTGAATAAAAATTTATTTTATTCAATTTTATTACTAAGGCTAATGCAGACGGTGGATAAGAGAAAGATGAAAATGACATCTGACGGGGAATGGAATCCGAATGAAATAGCGCATTCATTCCCGAAATTGAATGGCGCAGAAGCTAGTTTCGTTGACCACAATACCATCAGGCTGTCGTTCGTGTTATTTGACTACGAAACAAAATCATTAGGTGTTATATTAGCAAGGTATTGCCTTGTTAATCAATAATTTTGTAGATAATATAGTACTAATAATTATATCATTATGTTTTGTATATTTTTTATTGTAGATAATAATAATTTTGTAGAAAGCATATTAAGTAAAGCATGAAGTCCTCATCCGAAACACCTCAAAAATACTATTTACAAGAAAATTAAAAGTCTCTAGCATCCATAATATTTTTAACATTTATAAACTTTAGTAAAACTTAATGAACTGAATAAATAAAAAACAAATTCCGGACGGATAAAAAATGTAATGCTTATCATAACTTCGTCACTTCTGAAAGCTCTATTTCCATGCCACACTCTCAGTATTTTGTCAACCAAGGTTTTTTCTTCCAACTATCCTGTGTCCCACTTCTATCCTTTGTGGAAGTCTTGTATTTGATTCTTGAAATAAAATATTAAGATAATAACTGAAAATTATTTATCCTGATGTTTAGTGATTTATTATTATTTTAAATATTTCTTTGAAAATCCAACAATTGACTTTAATCTTGTCATTTGAACAACGATACTATGTATAATAGATTGTTATTCTACAAGGGGTTCTGAAAACGTGTAGATCCGGTGAAAACTCGATTTCGAAAAATCTACATGAAAACCATACTTTCCTTCCTATATATTCATATAGGCAAGAGAAAGTAAAAATTAGTTGCTTATTTGAATGAAATTGGAAATACTAATTTAGTTCAACTCGATTAATTAATTTAGTTCCACCAGAATATTACGATATTTGCAGATAACTTAAATGAAGATGATCAAAATACATAAATGCGAATACAGAATATCTTAATAATACTTTTGCTTTGTTCGTAGAAAAAAGTTCTTTTTATGTCAGTTTAGAAGCAGAGTATTGTCTAGACTCAAGTCGTGGGATTTTGTTCAGTCAATACTTTCTCCGTTATTAGAGGGAACGTCATAACATGGCATTACTGGTTTCCTATATAACCCTTTATATAGGAAACAGACTAGCGTTACCCGATATTTAAGTATATCTGTGTTATGTGGGAGCGCTTTTATATACATATATATATATATATGTATATATAAAATACATAAAATCTATATGTAAAGAACGGCGGCGTAGAGAGAATTTCAGACTTTCCAAGATTCTTTGATGGCCTGTCAGCTCGAACTGTCTGAATGTCTGCTTTCCCATATGCTAGACTCAAACCATCATTTCGCTTCTCTTCCCTAAAGCACTCTTTTACAACCACACGTTTGATTGATTGACGTCTAGAAACCGACTCAAATTTTGCGGTGTGTAACGTCAAATCTTGTCTATTGGATATTAATATTTCCCGTCATTTTTGCAGCTTATACAACAACGTTTCGTACATCAGTTACACTGGCAATTATATACGCAATGTCAAAAATTTCGATCGGTTTACTGATTTGATTTACTTAATTGTTTTATTAAAAAAAAAAAACTAGATTTTATCGTTGTTTACCTTCATAGCGTGAATTTCAACACTAATTTCCAGTATTACTTTTTACTTTCTCTTGCTTATATGAATATAATTATAGGAAGTATTGTTTTCATGTCGATTTTTTGAAATCGAGATTTTAGCGAATCTACACGTTTTCAGACCCTCTAAACCCAAAAAACATGTTTTTAGCGATTGGTCTGTGTGTCTAAGTGTGTGTGAACAAAATATCTTAAGAACGGAACATCGTACGAACTTGAAACGTAAACGTAAGTTAGACATCACTATCGGACCCGACACGAACATTCTCATCAAAATCGGTTAACCAGAAGTAGTAGTTTATTAATGTAATTTTTCACTTTTTTTGCGATTTTCTCAGAAACGGCTCCTACCATTTTTTACAAAAATCGCCTGGTTTACTCAATTTTTTTTATTCTTTAGAAGATGGGGTAGGCGTCGTGTCTGCTGAAATTATTGGAAAGGCTGTTTTCACGAAAAAATTTTGTGTTTTTTAAAATTGCGGCCTTAATATGCATTTTAGCGCAAAAATTTATGTATTAAAAGTTGTAAAGAATTTAAAATCCTACAAATTTTATTTCAAATTTTTTTTGTATAATGCTTAGTTTAGAGGTAATAAGCGATTTCCTGTTTTTTTCTCACGAAAACGTGTGAAAGATTTATTTTTTTAAGATTTCGGCCTTATGCATTATACGACAAAAATGTATATAATAAAATTTATAGGAAATTAAAAGATCTACAACTTTTATTTGGAGCATTTTTCTTTACAGTGCTAGTTTAGCGTGAAAGAGTGATTTTCCGTATTTTTAAGCCAAACAGAGGTTGATTTTCATTTTGCATCTTTCACTCATGATTAAAATTAGGTTATATTTATTAAGGTTAGTTTTTTATTTATTTCTAATGTTTTATTACTAATGTTACGTTTTATTGTTAATAATTTCCATTGGCAAGAGAAAGTAGTGTGAGTGTTTCACACCAGATTTTTATTACTGGCTTTCAGCTGTCACCAGAACCGGTCGGTCACAAAATTGATGAATCTTAATAAACAAATAAATATTTTTTATTCGACGGCCGTTTTCGGAAATAGACTTCATCAAAATATAATATTGGCAAATACATACAGATTTAACCAAAAAACATTCTTTTTTAACTAGGTTAAATCAACAACTGTTATAAATAAACAACCAGCAAATATGATAGTGGGTGAAATAATGAATAACATGACATGAGTGACGAGTCAGGAGAGAACCATCCACTGACAGGTGTCCGATACGCCTGACAAGAGGAAAGATTAGTGGCGCACCTCTATTTTATATGCGTATCAAACTTGTTAGGAAGGCCAACTAACTATAATTGAAAGGTCAAATTAAAACAAGAAATTTTAAGGAATGGAAAAAATCATGTGGGATATTAGGAAGTGGTTTAGTGTCTATGAGATTCCTTTTTAGAGTAATAACTAGTCAAGTGATGCTAACTTAGATGACTTTTCATACTCCGTATGAAAAGGTTTGGAGGACCCAAAAAATGGCATCATCAAGAAACTCACAAAAACCATAACACAAATAAAAAACCTACATTTTTTTTTCAAAAACAGTCATGAACATACAAACAATATAAAATACCGTAGCATAAAATTGCAAATGAAATAAAAACAAATAGATATAATAAATTAGGTTGATTTACACGAAGAAAAACGAAATAACATAAAATAAAATAACGTAAATAAAATTAAAAACAATAACAATAAAGATCATCTAATAAAAAACACAAAAGATAAAATAAATAATAATATTTTGTATTATGAATTTGTTCATTCAAAGGTTTCAATTTGTTTTACAAAGGTTTCATTCAGTACGCAATAATACGGATTTATTTACAATATTAATATTCATATTCATCTTACAATAACATTTTTAAATTTAATTATACTGTAATAAAATAATAAAAAAATAAACTAATATTGCGAGACAGACTTACTAGAGGGTATTTTAAAACCATAGAGTACTGTAATAAAGCGAACAATGTAACAAACGTATTTGAAACAATATTATACATAATTACAAAACTGTATATAGTATAGCCTGGAGCGTTATTGATGGGATAGTCATTCGGTTGTAAATTAAATCTCGTTACCAAGCTATTACAAACAAAACACTATTTCCTTTTTCAAAGATAACAATATGAAATGTGATGTTACATTGACTTTGCGGGCAATAACATCAAAATTACATAGTGTACAACATACAACTTTACACTTGTGTACGTTTTTATACTATTAAAAAATTGTTATTAATTTATAAAAGTATTTTCTTAAAACTGAAATTATCATTAAAATTTCAGATAGTGGAGTAAAACGTGCCATAAAATATTAAGTTCATGATCATGCTGTCTCACATGTCGATTTGTCAATGTTTCTACGTAAGAAAACACAAGAAATGAGGAAACATCAATGAAAAGTACATCAAAGTAAACTACACGAATTCAAAGAAAACACACATGACATACGAGGTGTGGCTATTAAAAAACGAGACTGACGTTGTAAAAAATTTAATTTTAATTGAATACATAATCACTTAATAGCCTGCCGTCGCTATTAAGTGATTATAATATACAACGCTCCATGCGAATTTTCCATTGTTGGAAACAGTGCTGGAAGACATCTTCTGTCAGCTCCTTCAGGACACGTGCCGCTTTCTCTTTTACAGCTTCCACAGATTCAAATCTTGTCCTTTTTAATGCAGATTTCACCTTAGGGAACAGGTAGAAGATAATAACACGTGATAAACGTGGTTTTTTACTTATGATCCGGAAACGAAGCGCCAACCCATGCGCTGGAAGAGCCGAGCTTCACCAAGAGCCAAAAAAGCTCGAATGAGTAAGTCAAAATTTAAAATAATTATGATAGTTTTTTTGATATCCATGGGATTGTGTACCTTCACTGAGTTCCTGAAGATCAAACAATTAATCAATATTACTACCTTGAGGTACTGTCTAAACTACATCAAAGAGTAAGGAAAAACGCCCCGAAATGTGGAAGGACAAATCATGGGTTCTTCACCAAGACAATGCACCAATCTGTCAAGAGGTTCCTAGCCAAGTACAGCATCTCAGTGTTAGAACATCCACCTTATTCACGAGATCTTGCATCTTGTGACTTTTACCTGTTCCCTGAGGTGAAATCTGCATTAAAAGGGACAAGATTTGAGTCTGTGGAAGCTGTAAAAGAGAAAGCGGCACGTGTCCTGAAGGAGCCGACAGAAGATGACTTTCTGCACTGTTTCCAACAATGGAAAATTCGCATGGAGCGTTGTAGGGATAGAGAAGGAGTGTATATTGAAGGTGACAATAAGTGATTATGTATAAAATTAAAATTAAATTTTTTACAATGTCAGTCTCATTATTTAGTAGCCACACCTCGTATTAATATCACAAAGTTCCAGACAAGAACAAGTTCTTATAACATGTCTCCGAATCGGGCATTCTAACTCACACTTGAATACTTACTTCAAAAGACTGATGCACCGACCTGTTATATTTGCAACGATACTACATTGACTATAAAACACTTAAAACTCATACAATGCCAAGGATTGCGTAAGCTACGACAATAGTTTAACATAACACAAAATACGAAACGGAAATCAAAAGTACACAAAACGTGTTTTTGTACCTCATACTTACAGCTACTAGACTTATAGCTAGACTTACAGCTACACAAGAAATGGTAGATAAAATTCAGTAATTGTTATTTAATTGTGGTCACACTAATGACTTAAAATTGTTGAAGCGAACTTAAAAAAAACACAAAAAAAGTTATTGTACTTTTTTTTGGTTTATTTAAAGTCACATCAACATCTCCGTTTTTGGTGACTACTTTTGGTTTAAGAAATGTTGGGTTTGAACGTGTAATAATTTTCCACATTATAACTAGGGATCGAAACCAGAACCTCCCCTTGTTTCACGAATCTATGGAAGCGGTTTATTTATTTAGTTATAGTTCATTCACTAATCGTAATTCTTCACCACATCAAAATCGGTTTTCTAAAATTAAAGGTTTTGATCCAATCTAGAGCACAAAAAGTTAAGATAGTTTAAAAAATTTACAACTTTATGTTATATATTTTATTCAAAGTTTAGTTGATTTTCAGTAAAAACCAAAGAACGAATATTTTCAAGGACAAATTAAGCATGAACAGAATAAAATTTGTTTATTTAATATCAGCCAACTTTAGAAAAATCGTTCAAAAATGTAATTGTTTTAAATTAAAGATGTAGACTAGAATAAAAATTATATTTAAGAAGTACTATATGTACAATATCTCACATAGGTATCCAATTACAATATTGAACATTTTTTTATAGCTTAAATAACACTTTTAAGAAAAAAGATATACATTGTTAAAAATATTTGTATATCTTAACAATATTCTACAAATAAAAGTATAAAAAACGAGGAGAAATGTAACGGAGAAAAATAAATTGGTACGGGACAGAGGGTAATACGTGCTACCTGTTGCATGGCAAGAAATGTACCTACAGTAAATACAGAGAGTTGACTAATAACGGAACGTAAATCATGCGTCCCCACTGCATATTATTACAAAACATACACGTAAAACGTACGCCTTATATGATCACTCACTCAAAAAGAAAAACTTCTTTCTTTTCAAGACAAAAAATAACACACAAAAATAATTTCTTATCTCAAAACAACAATAATTTTTTTAATTTTAGGAGACGAAGGTTCCGTGATTTAAATCCAAGCGGTACCCAAGCGGCAATTCACAGCCGGAACCGTAAAATTCAAAACAATGCCATCTGGCGGGAAAGTTATAACTTTTCCTGGGATATTGTGATGGTATCGTTCATATGGAGGTTTTTGAACGTGGCTGTACTGTCAACTTCAAACAATATTTTTCTACCCTATCAAATCTGAAGTGATGGCTGCGTAAGGTTCGTCCAGACAAGAGCCAATTCTGCATTATGACAACTTCGTCCTCACACGAGTCTCAAAACGCGTACAGCACTAGAGAAGCTTGGGTTTCAACACGTTTACCTCATCCACCTCGTAACCCAGATCTTGCGCCCTGTGACATTGTCCTCTTTCCGAAGCTTAAGGAACATCAACGGCATGCTTTTCTCTTCGGATGCAGAGGTAATAGCGAAAGTAAGGAAATGGTGGCGTCCGAAAACTTCAGACTTCTTTCGTGACGGACTTTTCCAAAGCGGAGTATTTTGGCGTAAATCTGTCGCTGTTAAAAGCGATTATGTGGAAAAATGATTATATTAGTGAGTAGGGGACAATTTAATCTATCATATCACACTAATATGTAAACAATATAAATCCATTAGTAATAAAGTTATAGCGATGGAGGCAATACTTTACGATACATCTTTGTACTTTCACGCGGATTTCATACGGATCCAACCATCAAAGCACACCGGTAACCACTGTCTTGTTATTCCGTATAAAAACTACCTTTCCTACGATTTGAACTAGGAAACTTAGTTTACAAAAAACACTGTCAAACAGCTGACTCGCGGCAACGACTTTACCTCTAGACCAATCTTACGTAGTCTATTTATCTTTATTTTTAATAAATATTTGTACTTCAACTACATTTATGAGTAATTGAATAATGTTTTTTTTCCTATTTTTAAACTTTTATGTCCTTTAAGCCATCGGGTTGGTTTAGAGGTAAAGTGGTCGCCGCGAGTCAGCTGTTTAACAGCTAATTTTCGGAGAGGAAGGTCCTGGTTCAAATGCCAGTAAAGGTAGTTACTTAATGCGGATTTTAATACTAGACAGTGGTTACCGGTGTACTTGGATATAGTTGTACTTACCGGTGTATTTGCATGGTTGAGGTTCAATTAACCATACTCTCACACGAATGGTTGGCCTGGATCTTTATACTAATATGGTTTAGAAAACCACAATAGGGATTACCATCATTAAGTTTAACGCACACTGAATTTTTTAAAAAATATGAATCTATAAAAAATATAAATTCCATTGATAAGTTATCCCCTAAATTTGTACCACTGTAAAATACTACACTGCAAAGCAGAAAAACCCAGATGTAACAATTAGCTAGGGTCTTAAAGACGTTACTCGACATAACAAAATTTTTTAAAATAAGTCCAACAAACATACCACTATTAATGAATAATAATAAAACCATTTATTGCCGGCTACACTGACGTAGTTGGTAACGTGCTCGCCTCTCATCATGCGGTCCTGGGTTCGAATCCCACTCAGGCACGGCATATTTTCATACGTTACAAAAAATCATTTCATCCTACATTGCATTAAGATCCACCCCAACGTTGTCGCTAATGATCGTTGCAGTTGATGCAACGTTAAATAAATAAATAAAAAAAACCATTTATTATCAACCATTTAACCATTATTTTATTATTAATGATAAAGTCATTGGCTCGACTTTAATCAATAAACTGTAAAACAATATCTGTAGAAATTAAATGGTAAAATACAATACTTGAAAACGATATTAAAGTAATTTTAGTTGTAGAATACAATCCAAACACGATTTGAACGTGTCGAAAGCATTTGTGGTAACACTATAAAATGGAGTATGCAAGAGAAACGTGGTTCACAACAAAGTTTTGTTTAAAATAAAATAACAAACTTTTGATTAACATTGTAGTTTGTATCGCTAAACAAAATAGTAACACAAATTATTATAAATCACATAACATTACAAATAACAGAACTACAGAATTTACCACTATAATTGTTTAACATTTTATTAATGAATTTAGTAGATTTAATAATGAAAAATCATAATTAATCAATCATAAGATTTTTCTCGTTTATCTTTTTTAAATACGTACGAGATACCCTCAAAAATTTCCATAAGAAATTTTACTGTAAGTTAGGCAGAGAAAAGGTTTTGAGTTCAACAAATACTTCCAACCTTCAAATACAGAATAGAAATGCCGACGGGGATTTTAATTCTACGAAACAAAAAATAGACTTTTGTAAAATAATTGAAATACAAAAAGCCAATGAAACGTTCAAATAATTTCAGGGACTGAACGAATCAAGGTAGAGATACTCTTCAGACAAAATACTATGCTCTGCTACAAAAAGTAGCTACAGATGAGAACTATTAAGTTAGTGGCTAAATTTGTAATGAAGCCCATAACTTCATGTATGGTGCTGAGCCGACGAATAACCTTTGAGATGGACTGGTTTCGAAGGTCATGTAAGGCCTCCAGAGTGAAGCATGTCAGAAATTAAAACGTAAGGCAACAGACCGGTTCTGAGGTTACCCTTAATCCGAGTCCGAGTCCTGAAAGAAGTGAGCTTGCGCTCGAAATGACGACGTCGTAGCTAGGCTACCTTGTCGTTCAGAGAGTTGGATGAAAAGAACATTTTTGGAATTTTTCTTTTTTTTTATAATTACAAATGATCAATTGGGGGAAAGATGGGCTCGGAACCGGGATAACAGCGAGAACATTGCCTTGAGAAGGGAAGCTTTTTATAGTCTGGAGTGTTATTTTCTAGTAGGAAATATTTATAGGGATATTTGTAGGGAATCTATAGGAAATCGTTAAATGACTGTTTAAGCTTTACTTGTGGCGGGCGAGATGTCGTGTAGATTTCTCTGACAGCTGGCTGTACAAAACGTTGACCGGCGTCATGAAGGACTCCTGAAGTTCGGTGTATGAACTCCTACAAGGTGAGGATGAGGACGTAGTCGTGGATGGTTTTATTATTGATTAGGTAGTGGAGGTTGGAAATTTGTCTTACTATGCGGTCGTGAAGAGTGGAGAGGAGGGGCCACCAAACTGGTGCACCGCAAAGAAGAAAAGATCTGATGATAGGTAACTGTGTTACCATAATAGACAGAATAGAGATCAGGTAGTTGGTAGGTCCAAAGAATTGTAGGGGACGGATGACTCCGAGGATCCTTTTCCATCCAAAAAACAGAAGAAGAGGTTATCCTAAGAAAACATGAGTACAGGCAATTCAAGGTGCTGAGGTAGCAAGGCATCTAAGGTAAAATGGCTGTGAAATAAAAGGACGATTGGCTGTAGGCGGCAGAGATCATAGAAATCTGTAGCACTTCAGCAAAGTACAAAGTAAGTTTCGATAGACATAACTTATCAAAAATAAAACAGAAATTATTTATTTTTTATCCCTCCGTTGCAATATGATCAATTCAGAACAATAAGAAACCCCATGACCCAATGTGATGAGGATGATGAGTTGTCTCATGAAAGGCACTTTTTTTAATGTTTGTTATCCATTTATTTTTTATTTTGGTACCTCAAATCACAGGCTACGAACAAGCTAAAACTTTTAGCATAATGACTTAATAAATATATTTCTGAAGAACACAACTAAAAATTAAAAACGTAGTCAAATTATTAAACAAATATGTTGGATGTCTCCGTTTTTGTTTTCATACTGAATCGTCAATTTGATTTCTAGTCAAAAAAATATTTTGTTTTAACTACACTGTCTTTACTACGTTTTCTGGGATTATTTCCTGATATACGACAATTTTCTAGTGAACAAATAAGGTAAAAAGGAATAAATCTAAAGAATAAATCACTGATATAACGTACTTGTAGATCAGAATGAAGCGGCGCGTTTAATACTATACTATTAACCACTAAATTGCAAGCTTCCTAGTAAACCATGCAGTCGTGTACCTCCACCCGTCCTGCGAAACAGTGTTGCCACTCCACCCGCCCCGCCAGTGGCATTGGAATTGCTTCACTCAGTCAGTTCAATACAAGCGTGACATACACAACTTTTCGTAACGTTTGTGGGCTGCTTTTTTCATTTTCGTTTTAAAATTTGTTTATTTTGTTGGCCTACCGTTTAATTGTAATTTTTCAGTGTACTAAATGTATTACTATGTATGTAGTGTACTAATGTATTTAGTTGCAAATATGAATGAATTCAGTGATTTTGACGAACAACCGGGAAATCGACTCCGAACAGCGACCGTCGTTATCGAAACAAATACCTTAAAAAACAATATACAGAAATAATCAGAAATGTTTACAAGTTTTTCAAAATTTAGCAACAATTCTGAAGCAAGAACGAAATTAAATTTCTAATTTTTATGATAAGATAATAGTAAGAGATAAAAACTTCGTTCCCACTCTACCAAATACGGCAACACTGCATTAACTGTCTAACTCGATACAGGCTTGCAATATCATGGTTACTAGTATAGCTAAGAATCTTTTGTTACACATTATTTGTTATACAGGCAACGCATATTATAAATATTTTTGGAATAAACGTTCACATCTAAATCTAATACCTGTAATTCATTACCATTAAATAAATCTAATATTTAAAGTGAAGACAGATTAAAATATCACTGGTATGTATAACTAAATGAATATTTCAAGCGGAATAGGACGGTAAGGTAAATTGAATATATAAATTTTAGGAAAAGGAAAAGCCAATCGAGAGATGAAAGGAAAATGGCCTTTGTTAGCATATGTACCTGACATTAAATAACCATAAGCGGAATGCAATTAATTAACAAACAGACATCTCTATTTTATTTTGCTATAGGAAATTTGAAATAATTATTCTGAAATAATACCATAAAATATTTCTTTAGCAATATCATTGAAAATAATATGAATATTATTAACTGTGTTAGAAAATTAACTGTGTAAAGAAAAATTCGTCTTTAGAAAAGAAACGTGATTACATAAAGCATATAATTTTACAAGCAGATTCAATAACAAAAATAAAAATGGAATAGCTTCCAACATCATTTCTTCGTTAAATATAACATGAAAATGATCTGTACATGAACAATATCATTTAAAAAGAGTATTACTAAACACTAGAAATTACCATAACATAATATTTTAACATACGTGTTCAATTTCATGCACATTATTCAACCATTTGATTTTTTTAGCTTATTTAAAGTCATATTGTCTTGGTCATTAGCAATTACTGTAGGTTTTGGTAATATAACGTTTAGTTTTAACATGTTAACATTTCCAGACTATTGCCGGGAATCGAACCGTGACCTTTTGCTATGCAGGCTAGCGCACTAGTCGCTACACCATGGCGGCAGTCAATGCAAAACGACAGCAATGCATTGCTATGAAGCAAATCCTATTTTGCAACGCGACCGGTTCAAGAAGCGGTAACACCACCTCAAAATCGACGATTGCCGGCTCTAGGGTTAAATTAATTACAAATTTTAAAGCACAAAATCTTATTATTAAATTTAAAACTCTTATTATTTACAATAACATTTTAAAATCTTAGTATTAGAGAATTCTGGAAAAACACTTTTCCTTTAGATAGTGTCACAAAATTTAGTTTAATTTTAGTTAATAATATAGTTTAGCATGCAACTCCATTCCGCACGCAGGTTAGGCCTATGTGGAAGTTGGAAAATTACTACTAATTTTATTTCTTTTTGTATAAAGCCGCATCAACAGCTTTGGTAATTAGCAATTATTGTGGGTTTCAGTATTGTAACGGTAGGTTTTATCGTGCTAACATTTTCAGACCCTAGCTAGGAATCGAACCCGGGATCTTTCACTTTGTACGCTACCGCACTAGTGGCCACGCCACGGAGGCGGTCGGATTTTTATTTTGTAAAAATTTTGTACAAATTTTGTTACTTATAAGTAAATAAATATCAAAAGAAACAGAGAACTGGGTCATTCAGAAAAATGATAATACAGTACATTAATTCGTAGAGAATAAAAAAAAAATATAAATATAACCAATACAAAACGAATATATTTAGAATAAAAACATACATTATTATAATATTTATAAAATAATTTTCTCGTATTCAAACTTCTATAATGACGTAACATTATGATATTATTGCTACTACACAAAAGTTATATGATAACACAATTGTTTGCACAAACCAAACATTTTTGTAGCCCCAATAACAATACTAACAAAAAATAAATAAAAGAGAAAAAACTGTAAATCAACTATGGATATTTTACAAAAAATGTAAACCTATCATCATTGTGGGTGGTTTCACTTCGTTAAAGATTAAAATATCGGACCTGATCAATAGACTTCAACCGACTCTATAATCATCGTTTTTTTAAAACGAATTATATTCATTTTACAGTGTTAACATATAGAGCTTAGTATAAACTCCCTTAAATAACTTCCATAGAAAAATGAAATTTTATATTTATGCTCTAGCCACACAAAAACCACCAGCCTTTCAGTGTAAGACTATCGCCCCCTGCACTCAGTGTGTTCCCCGTGAAACCTTTTGTACCCTGTTGTTGTTTTGTGTTTAGGTCATTAGCTGAAAGGCTGGTTCGAACCTCTAGAGGTTTTACTAAGTAAAAGATGAGTCAAGTGGTATACCATGCATTCTCATTGAGTGGGAAAGTATTGTGACACTTATCGCTAAGGTCCGTTTCGGGATCTAGGTAATAAAATAATTAATACATTTAAGTTTAGAATGACAACGTATTATATAGTATTATTATTATCTTCTACCTGTTCCCTAAGGTGAAATCTGAATTAAAAGGGACAAGATTTGAGTCTGTGGAAGCTGTAAAAGAGAAAGCGGCACGTGTCCTGAAGGAGCTGATAGAAAATGACTTCCAGTACTGTTTCCAACAATGGAAAATTCGCATGGAGCGTTGTAGGGATAGAGAAGGAGTGTATATTGAAGATGACAATAAGTGATTATACATAAAATAAAAAAATAAAATTGTTTACAACGTCAGTCTCGTTATTTAATAGCCACACCTTGTATGTTCCATTACTATTTCAGTGTTCTTGGATAAAATTGTTAGGTTGTCTGTAAAAGCAAGACAGTTGACTGTGACGCCATTCTTTGATCAGTAAATATGTCCTTAGTTTTTATCTTTGTTTTAGCAAGTTCAATTCTTCTTTCCCACATAACCTCCAGTAGACAATTCAAGAAAACAGGGTAACAATCCACAACCCTATAAAACTTCAGTTTGAAATTAAAACTCTTTGAGCACTTCTACAAAATACACAGTGTTAGTTAAAGGAAATTTGTAATATATTTTTGAATTTTTAATAAAAATTTAAAAGAACAGGTAATATTTTTTATTGTATTTAAAAATTTATTTCAGGAAGTGAATTTATGTTGTTTTGTATTAATTAGTTATTAGACTGCGTAAATTAGTTACAAATACATTACTTTGACATGTTTTTAAAAGAGAATACATTACTATCGAATAATTTATGTATTGTGCACATATATGTATTAATGCTACTTTTCAATGAATTGATTTTTTTTTGTTATAATTTAGTTTTATTTAATTCTACTTTTGATGCGAATTTCGTTTGATGTGTTTTGAATATTATTCAGTCATTCATTAAGGATTTACGTACGGACAATTTCTATCGTGTATGTAACGTACATGTCTTATTATATTAAAATAAGTAATCGGATTTGGATCTTTTGATATAAAATAACTGTGCTGTGTAGTGTTTTGGAAAGTTAGAGATTTATAATTCGTTTTATTTTACCTAGAAAACCTTATATGAATACTATGTATAAATCTTTCATATAACTTTTAATAAATTTAAATTGAATACAAAAGTATACAAATATATTATTTATTTGTTACCATTTATCTATTCGTAAATAATTTTTCAAGGAAATCATCAAAATTGGAATAATAAGAAATATTGGTTTTCTTTGAGGAGTAGAGATTATAATCAATTATAAGTTTAGTAATACTGCATTAGCAACTTTTAAAAATATCGTCGTCTTTTTAAGAAATTTTTTTTCATTTTTATTTTATATTTTTATTGTAGATTTCCTGGAACTAGTTACTTAAAACTAACGAAAAGTTTTTCTTTAGCAATATTCTCCCTCCCCCTATTTATATAATTATGCAGTCACCCACTGGTGTTAGCACATTTTCTAATACTACTAACACAGTGTTCTATAAACATTAATGTACTAACTTGGGTTAAAATATTGTGACAATATCGAAGACGAATATGGTTCAAGAAATTTCTAGTGCTTAATTCATAAAATGTTAAAGAGTAAATAATAGAGTGAAAAAGTAACAATAGGGCTAGTCATAAAGGTTAATTAAAAGGACAGCGCTATTGTGTATGATAAGGTAGGGTCTTTTGTTGTACAACTGTTTATTTAAGAATCGGTTGATTACCTGTATCACCTTTTTATTCAATTATAACCTGTTTACATTTAATAAGACATCTCCAGAAAGGACTTTTGTATCGAATTTTGGTGTTTTTCGAAAGGATTCTTTGACTCGCCCATATAAATAGAGCCTAGAGTGTAGTCAGTGAGTTAGTACTCGTTTGATCTTTGACGAGTGTTTACTACGTGTGCTATTGTTACGTTAGAAGGTAACTCCGTTAGAACAGGTCAACGGGGTTCCGAGCCATTGTTATTTAGTCTTATTGTATATGTGCATTGTGTATTCAGTTTTATTGTGAATGTGTATTCTATATACCGTATTTACGCGTGTATAGGCCGCATTTTTTTAGACAAAACTGAACGTGAAATAAGGGGGTGCGGCTTATATTCGAGATAGGCTATATCTACATGCATAGGTATGACAAATATAAGTATGAATAAAACTTCAAATATGAGATTGAAAACAATTTATTAATATGAAAAATACAGTATTACATACCTTATGAAAATTAAAATATGGTAAATGGACTATTGTTCATCGTTTGATTCATCGCTGCAGTCGTCATTCGTGCTTGTATTTTTACTATCAGATGATTGTTGTCACACCGCATCATTTTCGGTCCCGTCCATCGCATATGAAATTGACGTTACTTTGAAGCTCTTGGACACCATTTCTGAGGGCATGAGTTTCCAGGCAGCCAGAATCCATTCGCATATTTGAGATAATGAAGGGTTCTTCAATCGTCCGGTCGGTGTCATTTCTGTAGATCTGCTTCTCCAGGGCTGATATAAACTCCGCAAATTTACTTTGAATGGGCGATTGATCGATACATCAAGGGGTTTAACATGCCCGTCATTCCTCCTGGTATAACAACCATGTCACTCTTTACTTGCCTCAATTTATCTTTAACGTTTTCTGTCATATGTGCTCGAAAACTGCCAATAATGAGCATAGACCGCCAACGTAGAAGTGCACTAGGACGTCGAAACCATAGAGAGTTTAACCAGTCCATATAAAGTTCTTCCGTCATCCATCCCTTTTCCTGTGCTCTCACTAAAATTCCTGAAGGCAGAATTTCTTTAGGAACTGTTTTGCGCTTAAACACCACGTAAGGCGGTAGTTTACGTTCATCTGCAGTGATGCTCAACATCACAGTACATCGCTGCTTTTCTGCCCCAGCAGTTCGCACTAACACTGTTTTGAAAAAAAAACAGTTTCAGTTTCAGGGGAAAACTGAAGCATTCACTGTTGTTTCATTCGGCATGTCACAAAATACTGGAGTTTCATCACAATTTCCAATCGCCTCCATACAATAATCGTTCACCTTTCTTAGCTCCAGAACAGCCTTTGAAACTCGAAAAGTTTGTCTTGGTATGTATCACGAAGCCGTGCGCCAATGTGGTCCGTCGTTGAATAACCAAGTCATGTCGTGCCATAAATCTTCTTACCCGGCCGTAGCTTCCCTTGAAGTCATCACGAGAAATGTTTATGCTTTCTGCTATCTTTTGGCCTTCAAACTGCATCATTTCTACAGACACAGCAAATCTGTTAGCTCGTATTTTACGCACATAATCCAAGAGAACGGCCTCTATTTCAGGATATTTTGCCTTCTTTCCGGGAAAAGATTGTCGATTTTTTGATGTTTTTTGAAGCGCGACCTTTGCTTGGATCCACCTCCGTACGTTTTTTTCATGAACATCGAATTTTCTCCCTGCCGCATAACTCCCGTTTTCTTCTGCGTAACGCACCACTTGTAGCTTGAATTTTGCATTGTAGCCAACTCGTTCTCAGCCCATGTTGCACCGACAAATTTAACTCACGTTATGACGAAGATCGAATGGAGACAGGCTACTTTCGGAGTTTTTGTAGAGTGGGATAGGACACAGGAAAGTAACGGAAAGCATAGAAAGAGGAAATGGGTTGCATTGTAAAGATAGATGTCTGAATGACATTCATTGTATTGGGTGATTTATGGGTTTTACCATTCATTGGTATGTTTCCTTCGATTACAATACTATCTACCAAGAATTCATTGGGACAAAATACCGGTATTTGAAAAGGCTATATAGGTACTTTTGTTGGTTATAGTTACTGCTATCCATAATTGGAAAAACATTTTTTTACCCAATTTACTTGCTTCAAAACAGGGTGCGGCTTATACACGCGTAAATACGGTAATTGATTGTAAGTAGTGCTAAGTAAATTATTAAGTTGTTTATTGTATTACTTCATTATAATTAGTTTATTATTTATTTTGTAAATCTTTTAGTAGTAATAAATACTTGTAATTGTAAACTTAAGTGTATTAATTATTTAATTACCTAGATCCCGAAACGGACCTTAGCGATAAGTGTCACAATATATATCAATATATAACTTAAAAGTAGCTTAATATTATTTATAGATAACCATCAGTTTTAGTAACTTATACTATATACATGACTTAAATTTAATTCACTCTTATATAGTTTAACAGTACTTTTATTAGTATATTTTCTTCACACAGTAAATCTACCGGCTTAGTTCTTTTCAGTCGCCTAACTTTAACACTATTATTAATATTTTTTACATTTTTTTTAAATTTTTGTTTAACATCATCAACATTAACATTAAATCTACAGGCTTAGTCATTTTCAGTCGCCTAACTATTACACTACTATCCAACAGTTGAAGTGCTTCAATTTTTTTTTTTTTTTTTTTTTTTTTTTTTTTTTTTGGTTTAACGTCCGACTGTTCTGCAGTTACTGCTAATGCAGACGGTGAAGGATGAAATGATTTTTTGTAACGTATGAAAATATGCCGTGCCTGAGTGGGATTCGAACCCAGGACCGCATGATGAGGCCGCGAGTTCGAGTCCTACATAAAATTATTTTTTTTGTTAATTTGATCATTTATTATTATTAATTAAATAATGAAAAACATTTGAAATTATAATTGTAATGTTCACTTCAACAGTATATAACTAACTAGTATAGTTTTTTATTTAATTATGTCAACAAATTATTTAGTGCCCCGCCTCCGTAGCGTAGTATTACCGTGCTGGCCTGCCACGCTGAGTTCCCGGGTTCGATTCCCGGCTAGGGTCTGAAGTGCTTCAAGGTTGACATGATCGTGAAGTTTATATTCGAAGAAAAATATAAGGTTATTAGCGGAAATGTATGTTATCAGTTTAAACCTTACAAAAGACGTTAAATTACGAGAAGATCTTGAAACATATGCTCCAACATTTGAAATACTTAAAGAGTATAGACTAAATGTTTAAAAATAGAAACAAACAGAGAAATGTTTATTTAAATTGGTCCAAAATATATCAGGAGTATTGAATAGCTCAACAGAAAAACGTTGCAACTGACAAAATTTGCAAAAGAGAGGTTTCAGTGGAATACGTTCCATAAATTCTATATTTGATCATAACAGTGAATTCTAACGGGTAGAATAGTAACTAAAATCTCGGATATTTTTTAAACAAAATCGTCATACAGTGAAAAATCATTATGCAGCTAAGAATCAAATGGTATCGTTCACTTTCTGTAAAAATTTGTTTTTGTTACTTGCAACGTTTTTCCGTTGACCCATTATATTGTTTAAGAGACTAATTTACACGTATACGAATAAAACTTTATTAAATTATACATAACGTAATTGAAGAACAAAAATGTTTTTAAGTCATCAGCAGAAAGCCTAGTTTGAATCTCTAGAGGCTTTACTAAGTAAAACGAAGAATGAGATGGTTTACCAAGCCTTACTCACCTAGAAAAGCAGCCTATGTTTATCAGTATAGGCTTTCTGAAAAGCATCAACTTTCCACACTGTAAATGACACCTTCACTTCATTCACCACAGGTCTGGCTGTATAATGAAATTCATTACTCTCAGAGGAGGTAACTTTGACTAGTGTCTTTTACATTTCTACCTCCTCTGTTCTTAAATGCTTCAGTCATATAATTGGCTGATCATGTAATAAAACACAGAAATATTTTTTATGGAGCCCTGGAAATAGCAGATCTAATACAAATAATTAACACTCCATCTGTCTGTTATGGGCAAAAATGTATTAAAAATAAAGATAAAATAATACAGAAGAAATTAAAATCAATAATTCGGTCCAAACGGTCATTAATATAATTATTATTATCTCTAAAAGATGAAACATCTTTGTTTAACTTGAATACATAATATAAAAAATCCAGATAGAAATAGAGAATAAATTATTCCGTTCGCTATTTAATACCAAGATCATTTATAATAATGAACGTATTGAAACAACAGTTTATTGGAGAAATAATATTTTACTGCTTCGATTAGTTGAAAGTTTTTGTTATTTTTATTAACTTTTAATAAAATATATAACAAAGCTTAATTTTATCTTTTACAATCGAAATGAAAATAAAATCACAAATAACGGAAAAGAGAAATAAGTATAAGAGGAGATACGGATACAATATTTTGATAAAAGGAAACAAAATACAACTTACATGTAATAATAATTACGTAACCCAACCGACGTAGAGAAGGAAATAATTTTGCCATTAATTGTTGGCAGAAGAAAGTTTGAGTGGTTAAATGTTGTCGGTTGTAAATTGAGGACGGGGATATTATTGGAGGGAAGGGTTATTTGAGGTTGAGGAACGAAATGTAGGATGGGGATGAAGGAGAGGGTGGTAGTATACTCTTGTTCTTTAATATGAGGTATCCCCGATGGAAGAAGAGGTCGGTAGCTGCAATCATCTCTACCAATAATAGCGCCACCATCGCACTCTACTGGCAAAAAACTAAACATCCACTCACCCTTCGTTTCTATTCCACCCTTACTGCTTCTCTTAATATCATCAAACCACCCGTTTCATCTTACAGACCATCATTTCGTCACTTCTCATCCACCAAAGTAAGCACTCAAGGCAAGTCTCTCTTCATATCATACACGAGTTACCATACAACTCAGCCACCTTCCTATAAAGTAGCCTCTTTTCTTTTTATGTTGGAAATCATTAAAATGCAATCGCTTATACATACAGTAGTTTTTCCATAATACTGTAGAATTTTTTCCTTCATTCATCCAACAATTCACAACGTTTTGAAATATAAATTACCAACCGTTTTCTTATTTTTAACGCTCGTAAACTTGTCCTTAATTGAGTAATTTCCTTTTAATTAACAAGGATTAATGTTGTTAAATTCCACTAAATTTATAACAAATAAATAAATTTACGAAAGTTATTCCTAGAATTTTATAACTGTGTATGCACATGAATAAATTAATTTTACACATTAAATTAAGTACATAACAACCGCGAAACCCGAGCTTATCGGGACAGGGACTCGTTCGGATATCAAAATGTCCGAATTAATTGGACAATGTGCATAATAACAAAAAATATTCCAATAGGAGCTAAATTTAATATTACGTGCCCATTATCGGAATGATGTTGGTCAACTGTGTATAATTACGTGAGAATACAACAAAATTAACTTATTTTTCTTCTTCCTGTCATGGATTAGGCCTTCCCACCTGTTCCGACTTCTTTGCACATCTGGTTAGTCGTCTACTCACATTTCTTTGTCCAGCAGGTATGTAGCCTGATGCCCGTTTTGCCCACCTATCTTCAGATATGTGTATTAAATGATCCTCCCACTTCTCTCTATATTTGTCAAGTGTTCCTAATAGAGGGGAGACAATTAAATGGCCCGGATTTCCTCATTTTTAATGATACACTTCTGAACTCTTCTCAAGAATCGCATTTCCGCCTTCTAGATCTGACGTTCATCCTATTTCCCAAGTACCCAGGACTCACTACCATACAACAGTACTGGAACAGCCAGAGTCTGGTAAAACTCCAACTGGGTATCTTTCCGAACTCTTTTACCCAGTGACCGCCCAATCGTCCCACATATATACTGAAAACGATACAGTTTATCGATCACGTCTGTATTACTAGCGTATGTTAAATCCTAGCCCAGGTATTTAAAATGCGGTACCTGCTCTATCAGGCACCCATTGATAACAATTTTTGTTCGTATGGGATTTTCCCCAGAAAACCATCGATTTCGTCTAGGCAGTGGATATCTCAAAGTTATATTTTTGAAATATTGCACTCAGATTAAAAACCCTTTTCTGTTAATCATCTTCAAATTCTGCTATCAGAACCTCTGATTCATTTACTTCTCTACTTCAATGACCTTAGAACTAACCGTCTGCTATACCCGAAGAGCGTCATCGATATATATATATATATGGAAAAGAAGCTGAGATATATTACAACCTTGTCTTGCACCTAAATTTATTAAAATCGGCTTTCTTTGAGTACTGGTTTTCACATTAAAATAATTGTTTTAAGGTGAAAATATACATAACTAAATACATTTAATTATTATTTTAGTTCGATAAAAATTATGGTTTAAAGCACTCACATGACTTTCTCTTCCCAATACAAATACTGAAAAATATAATATAAATTTAATCATTAGTAAAAAATGTAAAATGAAAAACATTACGTAGATTTTAATAATGAGTGAGAGACGCAAAATAAACATCAACCTCTGAAGAACTCGAAAAATAGGCTTACTAATTGACGCTAAAGTAAGCTTTGTACAAAAAAATATGCTTGAACCAGAAGTTGTAAGTTTTGTAAAATATTTTATAATTTTGATTATATTACCATTAGACAGCTGTACGTCAAAAGATTATTAATTTATACATACAATAACACACGATTTTGAAACCCGTACCAATGAACATCAACTTGGCGCTGCTTCATTAAGCAGATATAAAACACCTAAAATAACTTTTAACATTAACTACCAGACAATATGAATATGCTGCTTATAAACTGATAAATATCACCAAGTTCCTGATCAAACCTCCAAAAATCTGATCCGACAAGGTAATCTTGCGCTTCAAATTATTAAAAACTGAGTACCTGAAAATGTATACTTTGATTTAAATTTTCTGGAACAACCTTCCTAAAAATAAAAAAACTGTATTAAAGTCAACCCCTATTTCTTGATTTCTTTTTATCTTTTGATTTGGTTTCGTAAATTATTATTGTTAATATAATTGTGACGACGCGTAATGGCTGAATGAATTCGGCAACCAGACCCCAAGCCTCGCTTCTGCTGGTTGCTTATGATGGACCATTAATTTATGTGTTATTTACTAGATAATGTATTCTGTTAAATTGGAAAAATGTATTATTAATATAAATAAATTATACACTACACTTTTGTCGTTAAAACCATGCTAAAGCTGCATTCTTCAAAAATTACATTTCTTACCAATGGAATGATAAAAATACAGAAAATCACAGATTAACGCGAACTAAGCGTTGTAGAAAGAAATGTTTTGAACTTAAAGTTGTAGGTTTTTAATTTCCACAACTTAACTAATTACAACGTAAGCCTAGCTTTTACTCTAAAATTAATAATAAGGTCGCAATCTTAACAAACCATAAATTACCACGAAAACAATCCCTTAGAATTTTAGGAGACATGGTTCTAACTCTATTTTGTAGAGCATAAGATTATAGTAAACGAGGTAATTAAAAAAAAAAAATAAAGTCGTTTTTGTGAAAATTGCAGAATAGCGAAAAATCGCACGAATAAATTACTACAACCGGTTAATCGATTTTGATGAAAATGTTCGTGTAGGTTCTCCTAGTAGTACCTAAATTATATTCCACATTTCAGTATTGTACGATACTCCATTCTTAAAATACGTTGTGCACACACACACACACGCACGCACGCACGCACACACACACACACACACACACACACACACACCAATCGCTAAAACCGTTTTTTAGATTCAAAAGGCTTGGAATCGTGTATTTCCGTTGAAAACTTCCATTTCAAAACCTTGACATGAATACATATACCTACTTTCCTTTCCTATATAGCATATTCATGTAAGGAAAAATAAAATAAAAATACACTAATAGTAATTGAAGAGCTAAGCGGATGAAAGTGCTATGTGACATTAATTTTAAAACAGTTTTCATGATTAATGAATATTCACATGGATATTTAGTTACTTAGGTGGCATAGAATGTTCTAATTCAACAGTTTAACGAAATACTAGAGGATCAAGAGGCATGTACCACATAATTTTGTGTTTTGTTTTGAATAAAGGGGTAAAGATCACCTTGTTCCTACAGAATAGAAGTCATTATCATTTTAGAGTAACAGGTAACTAGTTATAAACATCACTAAAAACTGTTATTAAAAATGTCTCTAAAAGATTCTCTATTGAAAAACTTCGTCTTGCATTATTGAAACAGCCTACTGTGCATCCATTCTCAAAGGAAACAGAATATTTGTGGATGGCGTATTTATATGCATAGAAAAGTTATTAGAAAACTGATTTAAAAGAAAAATGTTGAAAAGTAAAAGTTAAAGCATTTTAAAATTCATATAGTATAAATTTTCGTGGAGGGACAATAAATAAGTAATTACTAAAATAAAATCGATCAATAAAGTCACAAAAAGTTGGGAGCCTTAGATTTTTGACCGCATTTTCCTCAAAACTATAAGTAATATAACACCTGCTAAGGTCTTCAATTATTCTAATGTAAATGAAAATATAAAAACCAATTTTAACTAAGAGAGTTAGAGCCCTACAAAAATTATTACAAATACAAATTTAAATTATGCTCATATGTCCGTAAGCACTAAATGAACAACCATCATACGGTATTTTATATTATAAAGCTATTTCAAAGAACGATTATTTTTTTATTTATGTGGATTATTAATTATGCAACAGGTATTTATTTATTTTATGGCAGACAGGAAATTACAAAAGTTATAGGGATTCATGCATACCATGATAACGTGGATTGCAATAACTGCACTCCACGCTCAGATATTAAATACGGTACATAAATCGCAAAAAATGATGCGTTGTTTTTTTTATTGTTTTCACTCAACCAATCAGATCTTTTAAATTTTTTATAGCAGTTTTTACTACGAAGTAATAATAAAACTTTCTACATTTCCTGCTAACACTACAATAAGCCAAAGAATTAAATTTAAAATTAAAAAAATAAAAAAAATAATACTTTTTTTGTCTTTAATTTTAAAATCTAGAACACTATACTATACATTAAAGCACAATCACTAGATTTGATGAGAGTCATTATTAGGCGTGGAAGGAGGGGTCACACCCAGCAGTGTATCCTCCAGGATGACGTAATCATACTAAGATGGAGATGATCTTGATGAAAATGAAAACCCAACGGTGACGAACTTAAGAAGATGTGATGTTGAAGATAATGAAATGAAGATAATGGAAGAACGGTAACAGAATGTTATCGAAGAAGATCCCAACACCATAGCCGGCGAAGTCGTCGAAAATTTGGAAAATTTTGAATGGCCATTTGTCGAGCGAGATCGTTTGGATGATTTTGCAATTTATCAAAGAAACTTTGATAAAGTTGTCGTGTAACGTCTTTTACGTAGGGAATACGAAGGTCAGAATGAAGGGTGTCGTTTCTCACATACCAAGGTACTCCAGTGGCAAGCCTTAAATATCTTGATTGAAATACCTGTATTTTGTTTAAACTGGTTCGAGCAGCAGCACCAAAAATCTGAATTCCGTACAGCCAGAGAGGTTTCAGCAAAGTCTTATAAATTGTAATTTTTTGTTTCAGTGGTAGACGAGAACGCGGTTTAACTAGGTGGAACAAACATCTGAGGCGATTGTTTAGTAATAAGCGTTTGCTTTGCAGATGTTCATTCCACGTCAGCCGCCTGTCTAACCATAATCCTAAGTACTTCACTTTGTTTCTAGTTGGTATGTTGACCCCACCAAGGGTTACCGGCGGACACTGCCTCTACGAAGGGTAAAGGTGACCTGGACGGACTTTCCAGGATTAACCTTTATCCTCCACTTTTTAAGCCAGGTATCTAGGTCGTTCAGATATTGTTGAACCTTTCTTGACGCTAATAATAATAATAATAATAATAATAATAATACTTAAACAAAAAATTACTTTAACTTTAACCTTCAGAAGAAATTTACACTTTTATAGTTACATGTAAAAAAGTAGCGTTTGTTTCTACAAAAAATCTGGAAAACTAAACAACCGATTTCAAAAATCCTTTCACTGCTGAAAGCTTAGAGCTTCTTAAGTATCATAACGAATTAAAGTAAAATAAAATATAGCCATAATGGTAACATGCTAGTATATTTGGTCATACAAAGTCTCTTAATACTGTGTTACTGTTCATATAGTCAACTGTTCAAATTAACAATTTCATCTTTCCAAAATATGTGGCAAAGAAAAATATGCTTGGTTCGATAGTAACCCCCATTTTGTTTACTCCCTTATCGTTTGGGCGTTACTTCAAGATGGCTCCTCGGTCGCTTTCCAAGATCGTACAACTTACTTTTTTTAGTACCTATTTAAATTATGATTTATGTAAACATGACAGAACGGTACATTTTAACATTAGATTATTGAAATAAATAATAAAATTTTATTTTTCAATGCTTCAACGTGACCTGTCATCCATAGTAGATCCATTCGGTAGATCACGGAAATGAGATGGGCTCGTGGTAGTTTGAGTTTTCACTATTGCATTCGCTCATTTAATCTATAAAAATATTTGGTTATACAAAAAGTCTCATAATACCTGTGTTACTGTTGATATATTCCAAATGAAATTAATAATTTCATCTTTCCAAAATATGTGACAAGTAAAAATAAGTCTGATTCGATGGTAACGTCCATTTTGTTTACTCGCTTATGGGGCGTTACAACAAGATAGCCGCTCGGTCACCTGCCAAGATCGTACAACTGACTTTTTCTAGCTGTGATTTATGTAAAAATGACAGAACGGTACATTTTAGCATTAGATTGTTGAAAAGAATAATCAAAACTTGTGTTTCAATGCGTCGAGGTGACCTATCACCTACAGATCTGTTTCGGTAGGTCAAGAAAATGAGATGGTCTCGTGGCAGTTTGGGTTTTCACTACTGCATTCGTTCATTTAATCTTGAAAAATAATTGGTTTTACAAAAAGTCTCTAAATACCTGGTACTGGTGTACTGGTGGTACAAGTGAAATTAAAAATTATATGTTTCCAAAATAGGTGGCACGTAAATATATGTCTGGTTCTATGGTACCGCCCGCTTTGTTTACTCGCGTATCGGTGGGGCGTAACTACAAGATGGCCGCTCGGTCGCCTGCCGAGATCGTACAACTTACTTTTTTTAGTATTTAAATTATATTTACGTAAAAATTACAGAATGTTACATTTTAACATTAGATTGTTGAAAAGAATAATAAAATCTTGTGTTTCAATGCGTCGACGTGATATATCACCTACAGTAGATCCGTTTCGGTAGGTCATGAAAATGAGATGGTCTGATGGCAATTTAGGTTTTCACTACTGCATTCCTTTAGTTAATCTTGAAAAATATTTGGTTATACAAAAAGTCACTTAATACCTGTGTTACTGTTGATATAGTCAAAGTAAATTTAACAAATTCATCTTTGAAAAACAGGTGGCAAGTAAAATTATGTCTGTTGCGATGGTACCGCCCATTTTGTTTATCCGCGTGTTGGTAGATCGTTACTACAAGATGACCTCTTAGTCGCCTGCAGAGATCGTACAACTGACTTTTTCCAGTCTATTTAAATTATGATTTATGTAAAAATGATAGAACGGTAGCCTACATTTTTACATTAGATTGTTGAAAAGAATAATAAAATCTTCTGTTCCAATGCTTCGACGTGACCTATCACCCACAGTAGATCCGTTTCGGTAGGTCAGGAAAATGAGATGGTCTTGTGTCAGTTTGGGTTTTCACTACTGCATTGGTTCATTTAATCTTGAATAATAAGTAATTCTAAAATTTTGAAAAAAAATTTCGATAATATAAAGTGTATATTTGTTTGTTGTAAGGTTATTGCAAGAAATTTCCTATTCATTCATAGAACCAGTTTTTGAGGAACTTGTATGAGCTAACATATTCTAAGACATAAGTTACAACGATATATCCTAGAGACAAATTAAATCGTAAGAGGTTTTTTGGTCCGTCAATGGTCATATCGATACCGTTAGATATTTAGTTTTCTTTTCGTTAACAGTAAGGGAAATAAGAATTGAACCACCACTTTAGTAATGTTAATGTTTCTTCGGCCCTGCTGAATCCATACCAGTCAGATCCTTCACAAACCACGGCGATTATCATTAGAGTATAGAAAAAGTCTACCGTTCCTTGTAGTATATTAATATAAATTAAACAATACTACAAGGTCAAGTGTGCTGTCCTGTATAACACCAAAATGAATATCGTCGCTGTTGTGTTCCTCAGTTGAAACCATTTTCTGTTACTTAAGTAACTGCGAAACCAGTTTAATGCCGTACCCGTAATAACTTTAATTTCCAGTTTTTTAACAAGTATTTCTCTATCTATAGAGTGAAATACTTTGGCTATATCAATGAAGAGTATTAAAACTCGTAGATTTTTCTTGATCATACGATAGAAATATCAGTATAATTTAAAAAACGGTATCATTAATATTTATTTTGAAAACTTTTATAAAAACGATATATTAAATGGAGTTGGGCTACAAAATATTAATATCAAAGAATTAATAAGTCATTTTCTTATGGAAAAATGCGGTTAATATTAGAAGAAATTTAAAAAAGAAAATGTAATACGTTAGAAATTCAGAATACAGTAATAGAGTAAATAAAATTAAGAAATTTAAATTGTAAATGAGTTGAGTTTGTTAAATATATACAGCATGGGAAAGCAAATAAGGCGACACCTGTATCTTTAAACTGAACTCTTCTTCAGAAAACTACCGAGTAGAGTTTAGTGTCAGATTGCATGACAGGGTGGGAGGCGAAACTGATGTTAAAGCTTCTTTGTTATTTTATCGTTGTCAAGATACTACTTTTCCAAGAAAACGAAAACTTATTATTGAGTTCTTTACCCTTTTAAAATAAAGTGTCCAATAATAATAATAATAATGTTATTACACAACACAGAAGCTAATAGTATATTATTTGAAACTTAAAACGTTTTGTTTCCAAATATTCTAAACTGAAATTTTGATTCCAATTTTTACTCGTTTGCAATTCTTAACTTCATATATAAATAACGGAATCTATTTTTTGATTCACGTCATCGTTCTACTAATCGGTGATTTTTTTTAGCTCTAAAAGGGTTTTGAACTTAAAATTTTTGTTTTCTTTATCGAAGTCTCGTAGTAATTGTTGTTATCTTCATTTTTGAATGTTCATCCTTTAAACATTCAGAAACAGACATTTAATATTATCAGATTTGGCAACACGTGATCTTTATCAGCATATCCACAACTATCTGGCATTCAAAATATATAACTTGCTAAAAAAAATAAAATGAAAATAAATAAAATAAAATAAAATAAAAATAAAAATAAAATAAATAAAATAAAATTAAAATGGATAACTAATGTCGGAAGAGAAAACGCAGAGATGAAGCTTTACTTAAAAAACGAAATTATCTTAAATACCGAAAAACTAATTCTTAAAAACTCACTCTACTTTCTCTTTCCAGTGTAAATAATGAGAAATATAACTAACCCATGTATAATCATGAATAAACATTTAAATCAACCTCTGTAGAAACCTCTGTAGAAAATAAAATGCTACAAATAGAAGTTGTAGATCTTTTGTTATTTCCTATAACTTTGATTATGTACACTTTTTACCGATTTTGATGAGCAAAATACAGAAAATCACCAACTGAGACGAAACTAGGCGTTGTTGTACCACTAGCGGGTTCCTTTAGTGGTACCGAACCTAAGTTTCAAATTTCAACTTCATACGACACTCCGTTTTTGAGATATTTTGTTTACAAACAGACACACGCGCACACATACAGAACAAATCGCTAAAAGATGTTTTTGTGATTAATTTAATTAAAATCATGTAATTATAATTTTACAGTATTCTAAGCTTAATAATTAAGTGTAATCATTAATCGGGTCAATAAATAATTGTTATAAGAAAATCTATTAAATAATTCATTATACCACGATCAAAAAGAACCTAGGCTTAGGTGTTACAATATTATAGTTTTTGAGAATTTATGGATAAATTTATATCAACCAAACCCTGATAGAGAGAGTACAACAGTATTGTTACCTAGGAACCATTTAAATGAGCAGTAGGACAGTATACAGGAAATAAAATGTCGTATAGACAAGGCAAGAACAGTTTTTAATAAACTGGGTGTTATGTTCAAGAGCCACACCTTTACTCTTGCAACTAAAGTGAGGCATCTAATATGCTTTTCATGGTAGATGAGCTCAGCTGTTCCACATGTTTAGACCAATCAGAACGTTTGCCAGCGTTGTCAGATTGTACCTGACAAACATTACGCGCGCATGCGTATAAAAGCTGCAATAGTTCACACTCGTCTTGCATCTAGTTCTCAACACATCGATTATAGAGCGCGTTAACATGCAATATTTATAATAATAATCAGCTGATTGTATGTTTATAGGTTACAATTGTTACTGAAAGACCAAAAACATAACCGACGAAATATTCAACATAGCTACAAGAGCAAGTGTTGGCAACGTTGCTGGCAAGTCATTGGCTAGCTATAAAGTGGTTAGGGGGCAATGCATACGTTCAGACCTCATCATTTTTTTTTTGGGGGGGGGATTTAACGTCCGACTGTTCTGCAATTACTGCTAATGCAGAAGGTGAAGGATGAAATGATTTTTTGTAACGTATGAAAATATGCCGTGCCTCAATGGGATTCGAACCCAAGACCGCATGGTGAGAGGCAAGCACATTACCAACTACGCCAATGCGGCCGGCTCATCAGCCGTGAAAAATAGTACAAGATGTAACGTTTTTTTTTGTGCTCTTGTACGGTGTAGAGTCCTGGATATTGGATTAACTTATCACAAGGAAACTGGAGGCATTTGAGATGTTGCTGTAAAGAAGATTGTTGAAGGTCCAATGGACTGCTCAGAAGACAAATATAGAAATTCTCAGGGGAATGAAAAAAGGAAATAAAACGTGGAGGTCATTTCCACCATTAAATGTAAGAAGCTCCATTATTTTGGACATATCACGTGCAATACTCACGATTTTCGTTACTACAAGCCATTTGCAGGGGAAAATACATGGATAAACCGGGGACTTGGCAGAAGAAGGGTGTCGTAACTTTCTGAGAACTTTATTTGAGAACAGCTCAGACAAGCTATTTCGCAAAGCAACGAGCAAAGTGAGAATTGCTTTGATGGTCTCGAGTATTTGGAATGGATACACACGTGAAGAAGAAAATGGATAAATAAGGAAATAAATGTCAAAAAATAAATCAATCAAGTTGTTGCATTATTTTCATATATATTATCTTTGTTTTCGGTAGTTAATAACAATTAGTTTGCATAAGTAAAGTGTAATTTGCTAAGGTTATTCTCGACCGTTGGACATAAAACATAGAAAGATGTAAACTAAAACTTAAACTCACCTTCTATTCTCACACCAAGTATTCTTGAAAAAGTTAGAAGAAGGATTAGGACAAGTATAATAAAACTGTAGGGACTTAAAAATAAATCTAGATAATAAAAACCACACTATAAAAGAAACTTAAGTAGATTTAATCTACTCGTATTTATAAAAAAAAGTCAGATAAAATTTCAAGTACAATAAAGATTTAGGATATCATAATAGAAATAATATTAATCTTTAAAGTTACAGAAATTGTCATCAGTCGCTTCAGAGATTAAGTCTTTGATGTGTTCACAATTTTTACTGCTGCTCTAATCGTTCCATTTCCTTTAAGATTTAAAGATTAGTCTTCTAATGCACTAGGTTTTCTAAAAGGCAATATATTTATATATACGTATTTCGTACTTCAATCTTTATTTATTTAAGAGCTTTAATACTTCTCGACAAGATACTTTTCCGTTTGTGTAAAAGTTATATAATGACAAAAAACAAATCTTTTAATTTCCTAAGTAACTATCAAGATGTAATGATTATGAGTAAAATAGGATACTATGTAAAACACAAATGCGACTTTAATCTGTGTGCTAATACAAAGAACATTCTCATTCTCGTAAGTGATCGCACTGAGTTTTATTACCCGAAAAAAATCAAAAAAAATTCGAGTTTCATTAAAAACTATTTAAGGATCTCAATCGTAACCTCGATTAGCAAAACCTTTGCTGAGCAACGCACCAAGAACTATTCTCTTTGTAGTAACCAGCGTAATCTACCTTTTTAACCACTGGATCAAGGAAATAGTTTGGTGAAGTTTTATATTATAACTTTTACAACTTAATTGAGATTCGGGTATGATATTAAAATATTTACTCTCATTCCTTACCTTGTAAATACGATGCTAGTCTACTATATGAACCATGCAAATGTTTACTTAAAATTTTTATTCTATTAAATTATTTTCGTTCTGTGTGAATGCAAAAATTTCAAAATCTTTATCCAAAAATTTAACATGTTTGTCTTATAAAATGTACGTAGTAAAAGTAAAAAGTTAAATTAAGAAAGTAATAAGTTACAAGTTCCATGATTCTACGCTACAAAGCGAAGGTCCAGGGTTTGATTCCCGGCTAGCATCTGTAAAAAATAATTAAATGTTCAAACGCACCGTTCGTTAACCTAAAGCAGTTGCTAATGACCAAGATGTTGATGCAACTTTAAATAAACTTAAAAACAAAACAAAAATGTATTTACAGTAAGTCGATCAAGATCCAAAGATGTCCGAAGAAGTAGACGGACAATATAGATTACGAGGTCAGAAGAATTGTACAAGGAAAATGAACGATGATGATACTGGACCTGATTAGAAAAATAAGACTAAATTTTTACGGACACCTATGTAGAATAGATGACAACCTCTTGACAAAACAAATTTTTAAGATAATTTTGTTATTAAATTATTAGTTTTAAGAAATCAGAAAAGATATTGAGAGAAACCGGAATAAACTGAGAAAACTCAATGAACCGAACCAAATTCAGATAACTATTTACGGACTTTAAGGGGTTTCATGAAGAGAAAAAATAGAACACCAGGTGGACAAAAGAAATTAAAATCCTATAGTGAGCAAATACTAACACTGTGGGCTCCAAAAGGGTCTTTCAAAAACGTCTAGTCACCTCACGTGGTTTAAAATTGCCTCTATACCAAGAAAAACATCAGTTAGGGCTTTCTCTTTTAAATGAAAACATTAATTTTTAATTTTTTATAAAATTTATATTAGTGGCGTTTCATTAAAGGAATGGACAGCTGTACTATATATGCATATGTTTTCACTATATTAGAGACCAATACGCAGGAAAAACCGAGGAAGAGGTTAAATGTGCATTCAAAACAACCATAACATAATTTAGTACACGGATGACCTGGCATGCCAAGAAACTGTAATAGCTTACTGTATTAAAAACCAATATCCGTATATCATATTTTGTTGATATTTTTCTGAAAAGAATTTATCATCAAATTCAGATTAAAAAAAAATATGGGAAATCCTTACAAAGTGAGTTGATTTTATTGTTATACTGGTAACTGATCTGCGAATTTAATATGAGTCAACACAAAATGAAATGCGTAGCTACTCACAAAACAATTTTCAATTAAATTGTACGAATATACTGTATTTTCTGTTTATGATACAGATTAACATTCTAAAATCATCTAATAATATTTTTTACAAAAAAATCGATTATAATAGAGGTTACAATAGAGATGCGATTGTAAAATTCAGTGATTCACAAGATACCTCATAACATCACAAACTATTTGTAGTAACAACTTGATTTTGATGTCGATCTGTAGCGGACTAGTTATTCAGAATTTACTGTTTAATCATTATTTAGATGTTGTTGTTGTTTAAATCATCAGTCAAAACAGTGGAATGAACCTCTAAAAGCTTTACTAAGTAAAAAGAAGAGTAAGGAGGTTACCATTGCCTTTCTCAATGAGTGGATACTTATCAGTATCATGGGCCCTCTGAAAAGCATTTTACTTTCCACCCGGCAAATTATATTTTTACTTCATTCACTAAAGGGTCTGGCTGGATAATAAAATTCATTACTCTCAGAGTAGATAACTTTGACTATAGTCCAATTCACGAAAGAAAGCACCTGTTTTTAAACAGCAATATCTTTTGAACGTATAATACTTTGTAGCCCTAAACGTTTTAAAGTACAAAGCGTAAACAAAGTAATAGTACCATGAAGTTGTGTATACTGGAAAAGTGGGTAAATACAGGCTACTTTTTATGCGCAATTCGTCATTTTAGATACACTATGAATATCCAAAAATGTTGATATTAAATCCTGTAACCAACAATAAAACAAGCGTTAATTTGATGTATCGAAATTGTTTTTACATATAACGGTTCAAAATATATTTCTGTTTAAAGAGAGGTGTTTTCTTTGTGAATCGGACTATAGTGTCTTTTAAACCTCTATCTCTTGTGTTCTTTGCAACCGTTCTGCAACAAATGCTATAGTAATATAATCGGCTGACCATGTAATGAAACAGAACTATTTTTTGAGCCCTGGAACTAACAGATCGAGTGCAAATAATTTAACACTCTAACTGCCTGTTATGGTCAAATAGAAACGTATACTTTAGTACTAATGTTAAAATTATTATTTTTGATTAGTTTTCTCTATTGTTAAGGTATCTCTACTGAACCACCTTTTCTCGCCCATTTTTTAACAAATCAATGAATGTATACATTTTTGTCCTTTAAACAACAGATTGTCAATAAATTAAATTAATAAAACAAAAAAATTAATATAGGTAGGCCTAATCCTAAGGAAAATCAGTATTGCGGTTATCTTCATGTTCTTAAAATAAAACAAACAATAAAAAGTATGAAAAAATGACAAATTCTTTTTAATACGAGAGAGAAAAACGTAGAATACTAAAGATATTATATTAAAAATTTATAAAACATCAAATTAAAAATTTTAATAAATGATGAGTTATATTAAAAAAAACTTATAATTGATTTTCAAAAGAATCTATACAATACACTGTAAGCTATTAATAAAATCTATCGATTTTAAATGACTGAATAGAATAAAAAAAGATTATATCCATTGAATTATTGATTGAAATTTACAAGAAAATTTGTAAAGGTTGTATAGGAAGAATATTTTTTATAATAAGCCAATATAAATACAAGGTTAAAAGGAACGATAAATAATAACAAAATTGTAGTCAAAAGACGACGGTAGGATAGGAAAGTGACATAATTTGTTTAGTTTAGGCATTTATATAATGTTTTAGAATCATTAAACGAGGTTAGGTATTGATCTCCTTAAATTACCACCCCGAACCATTACTCCCTATGTTTACCCCTTCTCTGAAGAGAAAACCACCCCCATGAATACACCCAGAGGATGTATACAGAAACCTTTCAATGCCTATTTGGTCACAATAGTCTTCCCTTTCATTGATTCATACATTCTTTCCTTTCGACACCCTTTTTCCAACCTTTAACACTAAGCTACCACGTTGCTTCCATTATTAATTTATTAATTAGATGTCATCGATCACAATTAAAAAATTAATTACCTCACATCTACCAACATTAATTACAGTTTTATAATTCAGTAATAAATTATTTTACGACTAATTTGTTTCAATGGCAATCAAACTTTAATTACATAAAATATTGTTGAAAAAAATCATTAATTTCAAATTTCTAGGCATTTTTTTTAGTTTTACATCCGAATGTTTTGAATATTGTGATTAATGCAGACGATGAAGGGTGATTTTAATGTTACGTATTTAAAATACATAACTTGGTTATGTATTCACGACAACATTCATGAAAGGTGTAAGAAATGGAGAGTGAAGATTAATGAGGATAAGTCAACGTACGTAACGTTTACATTAAAGAAACCAATATGTCCAGTGATCAGCTTGAACGGTACAGTAATCCCACAGGAAAAAGTTAAATATCTGGGTTTACATCTAGATCTAAGACTCACGTGGAGAAGTCATATATGGACGAAACGAAAGCAACTTGAAGTTACGTCAATTGTTTTGGCTCTTAGACAGTAGGTCTCAACTCTCCCTTGAAAATAAAGTACTCGTATACAAAGCAATACTCAAACCAGTTTGGACGTATGGGTTAGAGCTATGGGTACAGGTAGTTCATCACATAGGGTCTATATAAGTACTGCAGCGTTTTCAATCAAAATGCCTGAGACTAACACTGCAGCCCCATGGTATGACCTAAACCTGCCCTTCATAAAAGAAGAAATTAAACAACATAGCGAAAAACATTTACAAAAACTAGAAGACCATCAGAACCCATTAAACTTACCTCTACGATTTTGTAAATCATCTAAATTTTTTAAATTTTTTTTATGTTTTCACTTCAACTCCTAATCATCGTCATTTCATAATCAGCGTCGTTTTCATCTCTATCATCGTCATCGTCATCTCAAACTTGGACAACTTTGTGTTTCAATATGTTTATTCACAATTCATCAAGTTTGATTTTGTATACATATATATTTATTCTTCACAGTTTAGTCTTTTTGAACTACGCTACTGAGTGTAGTTTATATTTTAATTTAAAGAACATTACTCAGATTTTCTCACATTTGCTTAAAGTTATTATATTTAATAACTGATTGCAAAAGAAATACTACTCTGTTACAAAAAAAAAACGTGGTTAAAAAAGTAATAAAATATCCGGTCATAAAATAAAAATAATTTGTCGTAATATGTTCAAAATTAGGCCTACTCACTTTTGTTATAATAACGCAAATACCTATCGATGTTATTGTTTAGATCATCAGCCGAAATGCTGGTTTGAACTTCTAGTGGCTTTACCAAGTAAAACGAGGAGTGAGGTGGTTTACAATTGTTTTTCTCACTAAGTGGAAAAGTATGCTTATCAGCATCCCCAGTCTCTATGAAAATCATATACTTTCCACCCTGTAAATGACACCTTCACTTCATTCACCACAAGGTCTGACTGTATAATGAAATTCATTACTCTCAGAGGAGATAACTCTAGTGTCTTTTAAGTCTCTACCTTTTCTGTTCTTAAATGCTTCAGTCATATAACTGGCTAACCATGTGATAAGAAACAGAAGTATTTTTTGTAACCCTGGATCTAGCATATCGAATGTAAATAATTTAACACTTCACCTGCCTGTTATGGGCACACCTATTTATACTAATATTATAAAAAAATACCTTGGTTGCCCGAAAATGAACTATGGTTTCTGGTTGGACTGCGGTTCTAGCGTAGAGTGGAAGAGATTAAACAGTTAACCAGTTTCGACTTGAAAATCGATCGGTAAACATCGTGCGTTATGGTAATTTGAGAAAATGTTAATCCACCTGTTTAAAAGTGTTTTTTGGTTACTGTATATTTGTATTTTTAGATTTGAACAGTTATAAATTGATCGTAGTTATTTAGTAACATACTTCTTTTACATTAAGTATCGTTTAACATTAACTACACAATAAAAACTTTTCAATGCACACATTAGGTCTACCTCCAAAACCACCCTTATACCCAACATTGTGAAATAAAAAACAATTTATTTTTTAATTCTTCAGAGTTACAAGTATTAATCCTGTTTTTACTACTATATAGCAGTAATGGTTTACTTTATTACGTTTCCGTTCAAACATACAAACGAATACTTTTTAACTAAAATATTACTTGTGAGTTAATCATAATATCAACAGACAGGCTGACCCTTTGCTTCCTCCAGTTTCAGTTTACCTCCTTCTAGCACCAGTGTTCGCACAATACGCTTATGCCACATAATATCCTACGTCTTTTTTTTTACTAGGCACCTCAGAAATTCCCAACCGATAAAGAAAGCTTAAAGATTCCGGAGTAACAAGGTGAAATGAAGGGATCTTTTATTTTATTTGTTCGGTGTAAGATTAGTTATTTTATCTATGTACAATACGATGTTTTATGTTATGCAATCAGGTATCAGACACGGTACATTACCGCTCGGAAATATAACTATCCTTCACACGTTTTGTTTTTAAATTTATTTACGGGAAAGATAATCAAAATCTAATGCCATGTGAAATTTTTGTTCGGAAAGTAATGCAGACCATCCAAAAAAATCAATATTTTTATATAAATTTTTTACCATTTTTTAAGAAATAGATTTTCATCTACTTTTTGTTGTTAAATTTTATTAATTACAACATTGAAATAATATTTGTATCACCCAATCTGCCACTGAGCAAATACAGTAAACACCACTCTACCGTAAGTGTGACGTCAGCTGCTACGTACAAGCTCGCTCTCTATTTATAGCTCTCTGATTGGAGGAAGCGATGTCCTCACTGATTGGTCAACGATCAACGGGAGCCTATTGGTCTAACGCCTGATTCTACCATCCCAGAAAATAAAAGCAACAAAGGTTGCTAATATCCCCAGTTTCATAAGAAAATTTCAGTTTTATTTACATAGTGACACGTACAAAAAAAATTCAAGGTCACGTAACAAAAAAACATAAATTTAAAATTTTAAAAAAAATTTAATTACACATCTAAATGACATAAAAACAATGGAGGTTAACGTAAAATGATAAATATAAACATTGAACTAATCCATTCTGTATTAGCTTATAATAATTTAATTGAAACGAAATTTATAATTTAACGGACAAAAGCATGGAGATATTATACAGTATTACGAACGGTTTAATCAAGCAATAAGTCTGATTGGTCGGAAAGCTGAAAACAATGCGTGATAGTGAAAAACAGAGTAGGAAAGGGCTTTAAAGTACGATGATTATATTTCACAAGTAATAATAAGCAATAATTGTTTACCGTAATTACAGGTCGATCATATATAATTACATATCATTAGTTAATTACGCAGGTAATAAGGTTCATTAAAGGGTAGTAGGCCAACGGTATAATGAACTCTATAAAATTCAATAAAGATTATTAAATTTCCAAACTACAACAGGGAATGTTACGTATATACAGAAATTTATATTAACGAATTTAAGCATTGTTTGTATTAACTTGCGTGTATAGAAGTATCGTATATGTTCAGGTATTAAAATTAATTATACGTTAACGAATAATTACCCTTTAAATACATATTAAAAAATTTTCTAATAACAATACAATATTCATTTATTTAAGTATTATCCAGAACTTTCAGCAACACCAAACAATTCAACTGTATACGTATATTTAGTTATATGAAACATTTATTTTTCCTTACATTTACATACCATGGAATCCCTAACTTACACCATTTTAACATAAGCAGCATTTTATACAAATAATTTTGGTGTGAACTACTCACACAACTTTCGTTTTTTTTTTGCCAGGGCTCCGACACTTCCCTACAAACTGCTTTCTCCTCCCACAGAGCGGTGTGCAACTAAGTACGGAAGGCGTCAGCAAGTATAACGGCAAACAGTCTTAATATACTTGCTATATTGAATCATTATAAACTTAATTTTATATTTATATTTCAACATTCTCATTTATTATTACCATTTCAGAATTACCAAACCATATATTCATATACTTACACACGAAGAACGTCTGAAGATACGAAGACATGAACATAGGCACACATAACACGTAAGTACAAAGGGCTCGAAAATAAAAACATATATTATATCAACACACTATCACAGTCAGTTAAATCACGACACACTTCTTAGTGATTCAACCTTAAAAATGTTAATTTTTGAGTTAAAAATAATAATAATAATCTTATCAATAATAATAAAAATAAAAACCAATATAACAATAAATATTAAATAATGAACAATATAACTTAGTATATTTATCATGAGAGAATGACGCAAAATGAAAATCAATCTCTGTTCGACTTAAAAATACGGAAAATTACTAATTTTAATATAACTTAACTATGTACAGTATTGTGTAATGTTCGAACTGAAAGTTGTAGGTGATTTATTTTCTTTAACTTATAGCCTAAAAAATAATTATATTAAATTCTACTGAAAACTATCAATCCATAATAATCCACTTATCAGTGGTATGGCAAATCCGCCAGGCTTCATTAGAAGATTAAAAAGAAGATGGAGCAGAGATCTTCTTTAATTCTTCTGCATGTTTATTTCGAAAAAGATAAAATAATGTAAAATATTAGATGTATTTTTTGTTTTGTTTTAAATATGTTTTATTACTATTGGTAATAACTTTTTTGTGACAATATGACGTTTTTGTTTTTCTTTTCATACCTTTGTATATTTTACGTTCATTGTTATTCCAAATTTAACATTGCTGAATGTTTAATTTTAAATCATGTCTGTTCTTGTTATTTGCAATTTAATATCAACGTTTTCTCGTCTTTTGGTTGTTCTATATAGTACAGTTAAGATTTAAAATAAAGGATTAAAAAAAACTTATAGCCTACACTTTTGTTGAAATGCATACAGGCCGAAATCTTTAAAAAATCCCAGTTTTTTACCGATTTTAATGAGCAATATACAGAAAATCGCTGACATAAACTAGGGAATACAAAAGAATTTGAAGGTTATTTAGTTTTCTGAAAATTTGATTATATACGCTCTTACTCTAAAATGCATTAATGGCTGCAATTTAAAAAAAAAAATTTTACTACGACCGGACGGCCCCCACAATTTCAGCAGACTAGCACACCCTATCTTGTACAGACTAAAAAAAAGTAGCAAATTTTGTAATACTTTGTTTTAAAAATTTCGAAGAAGTGAAGAAGCATACTTTTTTATTAAGAAAAACTTTCAAATTGTTGAATAGGCTCCTGAAATATGTCCCTTTAAACTTTTTAATATATGAAATACCTACATGTTTATAAAATATTATCAGTAAACTACACAGAGAACTTCGTACCTACGGAAGCATGAACTCAATTATTAAATATATATTTTAATTGTTCGATAATTAATCTGAGTTGGTTATGTTAGTTTATTCACAACAGAACAAACAACTTGACAGAATATGACTTTACATAAGGACTTAGATAAAAACACCACTCACCAGTAGGACTTCAACAGTATTTGGGTTTTTAGATAAAAATAATTTAATTTAATTTATAATTTTCAGTAAAATTATGTATTTAATATATGGTTGGCTCTAAAATCATTCATCTGTTGGCGCTAAGTGTCTACTCAAACGTTTACGGAGCCTTCTTCATGGGTTGCCAGAGAAATTCGGTGCAAGGAAATTACGTACGAGCATAAGAGGGTTTCATTAAAATGAAGTTTACCTAAATCGAAGATTCGACTTCAGAAATACTTAATTCACGTAATGAGTGGGTAAATCTGCGTGAAGAGTTCTATTTGATACATAAAAGGGGCCCTCAATAATCGTCCTGAGTGCTTTAGACTCAAATCTTTGTATTTTTGATATGACTGTTTGGCGTAAACACAAATTTGGCTTTCATACATCCAAATCGGTTCCAAAAATTTTCCATAATTAATTTTATTGAATTGTTAATTTAGTCTCGGGAAATTACAAAGTTGTTGTCCCTATTATTAAACACTCATTTTCTGTAATTTTATGAAATTTTCTAGTGATTGTTTACTTTTTAACTTTGTAAGTAGTCTTTTGTATTGAAAGTATTCCAGGAAAAACCTTTTTGTAAATAATTGTTTCCAAAACTTTGTTACCATATTTATAAATAAAAAAATAAGAGTCTCAGATTTCTAGTAAAAAATCTGTGGTTTCATAACATGGATAATGAAGGAGAGTTTTATAAAGTTTTGTACGAGGGTTTATTTCAGAAGTTTATCCAGGTGCGTATTCATACTTTTCATCAAAGATATTGTTGCAGATTTTCCACACAAGGGAATGTCAATTTGTTACAGATTTATATACTTTCCCACGAGGGATTGGTCAATTTATAGATGAATAAATATACATCTTATAATTATTTAACTGATTGTTTTATTTTTCTTAACAGTATTCTTTTAAATATCTTTTAAATTTTATGTTATACACTTCTAATGTAATCATGATGATTCTCACAATAATTTTTAAATATCTTGTAGTTTGAATTGTTAAATATAAATTTATTATTGGTTAATAGTTCATTACTTTGTTTTAATTTTTTTTTTAAATGAGTCTCTCTTTCATGTTATAATCATGTTATAGTTAAATCATATTATAATCATTAGTTATATTTAAGAATAATTTTATGAATGGGACGTTGTTAAAAATAAACGTCCTGTCGACTTAAAATTCTTCTTTCTTTTTTACATAATTGCTTAGCAACGAGATTTTGTTTGGATAAAAATTAATAATGTTAAATAATTTTTGAATATTTTATTTAAATCAGCTGGATTTATTTTTATTCTCACTTAATAAACCAAAATAAACAGAGCCAGCTGTCATTCATTTATTTGTATCGTTACAATATTTTTCTAGGAAAGAGTTTACCATAAAACAAAAACAACTCTACAATCGTATGTCGATAAACGTGTCCGAAATTATTTTTATTAAACCAACCTCTTTTCCGCAAGTAAACAATATTTGGTACTTTGGCTGTATTCAGACAAGCGGTTGATGTGGGATATACATCTAATAAGCGACAATTACTAAATGACAGGTTGAAATGGTTATACAGATTTTTCGACAAGCGATCGAATCTATATATGACTTCAAAACTCTTGACGTAAAGGGAATGTTCCAACCAAGACTTGACTTACGGTAGACAAATTTACGTACAGGAAAGCCGTCAGTCATTTTACTAATAAAGTGATCCATTAATTGGGAATAATTGTTTATTATTTACAAACTTATAAACTTAAAATTTTTTTTTTAGGTCATCAGCCAAAAGGCTGGTTTGAACCTGTAGAGGTTTTACTAAGTAAAACGAGGAGTGAGGTGGTTTACCAATGCCATCCTCACTGAATGGAAAAATATGCTTATCAGCATGCCGGGCCCTCTGAAAATCACATATTATCCACTCTGCAAATGACACCTTCACTTCATTCACCACAGGGTCTGGCTGTATAATAAAATTCATTACTTTCCAAGGAGACAACTCTGATTAGTGTCTTTTACACCTCTTCCACTTCTGCTCTTAAATGATTCAGTCAATTATTTGGCTGACCATGTGATAAGAAACAGAACTATTTATTTTAGCCCTGCAACGAACAGATTGAAAGTAAATAATTTAACACTCCACCTGTCTGTTATGGGCAGAAAATTAAAATATTGAATTAAATAAAGAAATTTTAAACGAAATGAGAATATATTATACAAAAATCAATGAAGTACACTTGGAACTTTAGAGAAGACAGAATTTAGAAGCGGGTCAACGTGGAATAATGTACGAATCACTGCATATGTGTACCGGTTGAGGCAGGATGAGCTAAATGTAGTACATTGCTCCGTTGTAAAGCAGTGATTAATTGAGACTCGTACCGCTGGAAATACTGGCATACTTACAAATGGTCTTGCGTTGCCGCGGCTGGCTACACTCCACCGAGCTTCCCCGACTATTAGTTCTACGGTCCATTCCCCTTTTAACAGAATCTTGGAACGCTATACTATTCTGGACAAATTACTCTGCCAAGTCAACCCGTCTCATCACTATACTAAAATACGCAGTCGGTTCACATTGGACGATCCTTATACGCCATTTCTCTTTCTCACATAGCTTTAAATACAAATTTATATTTAAAAAATATTTTAAAAACTTATTCACGTATTCTTACCAAACTTAAAATTAAAACAGAAAATTTGTTTCTTTTTAATTGTTTCTCATCACAATTTTTGTTAAACCAACGAAACATTAACACCGAGACGTTAACCAACCATATTTTCATTTTTTTTTTCACTAAGTTGTCGCTGTTTACATTGTATCTACAACCAAATTTTCATTTTACAAGTACGTACGTCGTCTCTATGTTTTCAAAGTACCTATCCATGTAGTATTTGTGTTCATTCTATGTTGACTCTATGCTTTGTTTGTATCAATGCCTGTTTTCATTGGATATACATCCATGTTTTCATTTTACTTTGTACCTACGTTCTCTCAATGTTTGCATGTCTATCGATGTAGTATACTATGAACAATACGAACTGGCACAACTCTCGCTCTACGTGTACACACAGTTCCGTATAAAGTATACCCATAACCTATTCTTTCAACAAGGTCTACAGATTTTAATGTACGAACATGCCTGCAACCTTATTTTCATGTAAAAACATACAAAAAATTATTTCATTTTGGAATATTTAATTTGTCCCAGTAAAAATTTGAATTATAAAAATTACATGAACTTTGTTTTTTTGTAATCCCTAATGTGTGTCGTTGCAATCTGTTCAATTCAGAACAATAAGCAACCCCATGACCCAATGAGATGAGGATGATGTGTATGACGTAAAAATGAGGTGTAGTCTTGTACAGACTCAGGCCGACCATTCCTGGGAGATTATGGTTAATTGAGCCCCAAACACTAAAGTACAACGGTAGCCACTCTCTAGCATTCAAATCAGTATAAAAGTAACTACCTTTACAAAAACTAAACTGCAAAAACTCACTAAACTACACTCTACTACGCACTTAACTAAAAAAATTGGTCTGAATATAAATACGGAACAGAAAATCATATGAAAAAAATTAGTCACACCATTATGTCTAACCGATAATAATAACAACAATGAAAACAAAGCGTAGTGACCGTGCGTGAGTCGTACATTACAGTAGCGATTGTATACTTTTGTGGCTGTACCGTCGTTGCATGGCGAGGGGCGAAGAGTGGAGTAGATAAATACCGCAGCTGCTTGTGCCAATTCATATTGTCTCAGGTATACCTATCTATTTATTCACTCTATGTTTTGATTGTATCTACCCTGTGGCGATGTATTGAACTGATAGAAAATATATTTAAAATAATTAGACGACGTTGATGATGCAATTGATTCTTCGTTTAATAATGATAATAATAATAATGATGATGATGATGATTTATAATGATGTAATGTTATAATTATATTGTAATGTTATAATTGTCTTGAAAAGCGAGTTACTTAGATGAAGTCTTGATGTATTGTATGAAAAAGAATGTTTTTTTTTGTTGCCTAGTTACATGTAATTGATTTTAAATTTTGACCAGCTGGACTGTAAATGTTTATAAAATAAAATTGTAAAGAAAAAGAAAACATTTAAAGTATGGCTGGACGTAACATACCCATATTTTAATTCTATTTTTTTTTTTTTTTTTTTTTTTTTTTTTTTTTTTTTTTTTTTTTGGTTTAACGTCCGACTGTTCTGCAATTACTGCTAATGCAGACGGTGAAGGATGAAATGATTTTTTGTAACGTATGAAAATATGCCGTGCCTGAATGGGATTCGAACCCAAGACCGCATGATGAGAGGCGAGCACGTTACCAACTGCGCCAATGCGGCCGGCATTCTATGTTGTATACCTATATGCTATCCTGTATCCTATGCTATCTATATAGACAATTTAAGAACATGGCATATGCTATGTTCTTACGGTATCTATATAAATGTTTTCATTCTTTGTTGTACCTACGTTGTCTCTATGTTGGATCTATGCGTTCATTCTATGTTGTGTCTATGTTTTGATGGCATCTATCCATGTTTTCAATCTATGTCTTTATCGTGTCTATATGATTTATCAGTATTATGTATGTTTTCATTTAACTTGTCTCTACCTTTTCGTAGTATTTTTATTTTTTAATTGTATCAAATCTACAATTATAAAACGCGGTCGCTTATGACGTATTTTAAACAAAAAAATTACAAATGGTTTTTTCATAGGTTCTTGAGTTATTTTCAAAGACATAAATTAGTATTCTATAACAGTAACTCATAAATTATTCTGAGTAAATTCTAAATAAAATAAGCGTGAAGTATAAAATTTAATTAGAAAACAACCTTTTAAATTATAAATATTATGCTTGCTCTAAGGATATATTTTATTTAAAGAGAATGTTACATAACACAAAATACACAACGAATATATAAATAGAACAGTTCAGACGTGGTAATAAATGTTACTTTGATGCCTTCTCATATTAAACTTGCTAATTAGAATTTTCGATCGTCTAAAATATGATCTGTTTAATCAATATAACGAAACGTTGATGCATGTGTGCAGAATGCAGGTAATACATCTCGATTGTATTAATAGCAGGTGTTCCAGTGGTTACGAAGGTGGTGAGAGAGCACTTTGTATAGCGGTCGGTATGCCATTCACGTCACGTTGTAAAATTAATTGATTGATTAACCATGTGATTGAGAACGATATGTTGTCTGAGAGATTTAGGTGAAGCACAGATTAGACATAGCATATGTTAGATGATACCCATTATATAATTACCTCATCTTGTACTATATCCGTGCTGTTCATCTAAATATCAAGCAATACACAATATAATATGTATATCATTCTAAATCATTTAAATTAATTACTTAAACTATATATTTTACTAAAAACTTTAAGAAAAAAATAATGAAAATTTCAACCTCATACAACTTTCAAAAAATACAGGTTCACCTATGTATATTTTTAAAGTCAGCCATGCTCACCCATGTACATAAAATATAAAGTGTTATTTATAAATAACACAAGTACAGATTAAAAAAAACTAATTATTTCTTAGAAAGAGCAACAATAATTTATTGTATGTTAAGTGTACTTATTTTAATGTTACAATTAATTAAAAGTTTGTGCTTGTGCGAAAATTAAATGCATGAAGTATTAATTATTAAATATATTTACTTAAAATTAAACTTAGCATAATATAAAATAATTATTCTACAAAACAAACGAACCATTGTGCGCTGTTTTGCTGAGAGTGTCACGGTAAAACTTATAGGCTCCAACTGTACGATAGTAGAAAAGGGAAATTTAACTAGCTTTTAGTTTTTATTTATTTTATTTTGGAAAGAGCAATAAAGAAATTTTCAGATAATAATATAAAAACCTGACGTTCCACAGAGGAAGTTAAAGAGAAAATAGAACGACTAACTTAATAAATGATTAACTTGTTACTACAGAGTAAACCCATGGGTTGGTCTAGAGGTAAAGTCGTCGCCGCGAGTCAGCTGTTTAAAAGCTGATTTTCGGAGACGAAGGTTCCTGGTTCTAGTAAACGTGTTACTTTTAAACGAATTTGAATAGTCAATATTGGTAACCGGTTTAACTTGATGATTGGGGTTAAATTAAAGATATTATTTCAGGAATAATTGGCATGAGTCTGTACATGACTACACCTCATTTACATGTCATACAAATCATTCTCATCTCATTGGGTAATAAAGTTGCTTATTGTTGTTAAATTCAACAGATTCAACATACGCATTAGGAATATTAAAAAAAATACAAAATAACTATGTTACCAACTTATGAAACCAAAATTATTGTAACTTATTGATTTAAAAATAACAGATTCTAAATCATAGTTTAAAAAAGTACCTACAAAAATTAGTGCTGAATCTGATTTAAAACATAATAAAAAAGCTAAAGGGACATTGCCAAAAATAGTATAATGAAATGAAAAAACACGGCACTGAAAGATCTCAATGGCAGAAGATCTCAAAGTATAAATACTGATATGAATCTGAAAATCTGTACAACGGAGGTAAAGGTAAAGGGCACCAAGTCACAATTTGCTAATTTTACAGGAGAGCTAAATGAATGTTTTTCCAAGTTTGTTTATCTAGAATATTTTTTAAACTTAATATATGGGATTTTATTAATAATTTAAGGCTCTTTAATACCTATTTATCAAATTTTTAATTTGTTTCATAGTTTTTAAATTACTAGACTTTGTGATTTTTATTTCTGCAATAAACTTTTTTTTAATTATTCATGCCTTTAAGGCAAAACATATGTCCATAAGTCTGTGAGATGTTTCTTGGAATCATATTACAATGTAGGAGGTGAAAAGCACTATGAACATGGTGCTTGTGAAAGTCTAATAACATTAGGTATAATTTTACAATATCAGAGGTACAAAGCACTATTTGGACATGATGCCTGCGAAATTATTAATGTCCCAGGTGTTGTGATTTTTTACCTTTGTATTATAATGGGACTTAGTGCCCTTTCCTACTAGCTAAAGCATGTATTATTAAGTGTAGGATACCTCTGAAAAGAGGACAAAAAGTTATATAGAACCATGTAAAAAAGTCAATTTAGAAAAACATGGACCAAGTGCCCATTACCTCCGGTGTACAGAAATGATTCTGGTGATGTGAACTGAGACATAAACTATGTCTCTCAGCAGTTAACATATTGTGACAATATCGAAGAAGGGTATGGTTCGCGAAATTTCTAGTACATAATTCACAAAATGGTAAAGAGTAGATAATAGAGTGAAAAAGTAACAATAAGGTTAGTTATAAAAGGATAACTATTTATAAAGGGATTTTAAAAGGGTCTTTGTTGTACCGGGTGATTTTTTAGTCCTGTTACCGAATTGTTAATGTCTGGTAATTTTTTTCTAAGAAAGGGATATTTTGTTTTGTGACACAAAGTTGGTAGCTCTACTCAACCGGTATAGATACGACAGTTTGAGTTGATTCTCCTTGAGTTGCGTAAAATTTTGTGCTGTTTCCATTTGTGTTACGAACAGAATGTCTTTTACCCTAGAACAACGGGTTTTCATTCTTGAACAATATTTAGCTACAAAATCGTACGCCAGTGTAAAAGAATCATTTCAAATTAAATTTTTTGGTGTTCCTCCACTCTATTCTAGTCAATTTCTAGGCTAACTAACTGATTGTTAGAGGCAGGTATTGTTTGCAGCAGAAAACGTAGTGGTCGACCAACTCTCTTGACAGATGGCGTTAAGAGAATGTGAAAACAAGATTGCTCAATTCTCCATGGAAAAGTTTACAAAAACTTTCCTCGCATGTTGATTTGTCATGTTCGAGTGCTCAGAAAGCTGCTAAAAAATTGAAATTGTATCCGTATCACATACGATTAGTTCTAGAGCTTCAGCCTCCAGATTTAACAAGAGATTGTTTTAGGATAAAAGACATTCTGTTCGTAGCACGACCGGAAATGGCACAAAATTTTACACAGCTCAAGGAGAATCAACTCACACTGCCATATCCATACTGGTTGAGTAGGGCTACCAACTTAGTGTCACAAAACAAAATTAATTTTTTTTAGAAAAATATTACCAGACATTAACAATTGGGTAACAGGACTAAAAAATCACTCTGTACAACTATTTGTGAAAGAGTCGGTTGATTACCTGTAACACCTTTTATTCTATTGTTACTTGTTTACACTTTTTAGTTATGATCTTTCGAGAACCAATAAAAAAGATTATTGATCGAATCTCTGTGTTTTTCGAGAAGTCTCTTTGAACCGTATATATAAATAGAGCCTCTGACGTGCGGTCAGTGAGTTAGTATTCGTTTGATCTTTGACAAGTGTTTATTACGAGTGCGCTATCGAGACGTTAGAAGAGGTCAACGCTCCGGGCATTGTAGTGGTCAACAATTGTTATACTATCTATTGTGTATGTGCATTATATTCTGTTTTTGTGTATGTGCTTTGTGTTGTCGCCGCCTGCTCTTCCAATATTAGCGTCTATACACAGTCCCACAACCTGCTTGCCGCGCGAAGCGCTACAGACGCGCAGAGCCTACAGCCTCACCCCACCACCCTGTTGACTCAACGGAAAGGTATTTAAGGGGGGGCCTTCGTCCGCGAGAGTCACTCTTCACTCAACTCGCAAGCGGAGAAGAACGAAGAAAGAAGAGCTCCCGACTGAAGAGGACGAGCCCAGCCCAGACTAGACGCACCATCCCTGGTCTACGCTACCGGTGGCGGACGGTACATTCCTGCACCGGTCAGCCTTCGCCGGCCCGGAGAGAGCCGCCTCGGCCGCGCTATCGGCCAACGGCCTACTCCGACCTTACATTGCGGGGCTTAGGGGGCCACCACTGCCACGCTGCAGTGGGGACCCAACTGACGCTGAGGGAACGCTAGGCCTGAACCCGGTAGCCGAGCCGTCACTCTTCGGGCTCCACCTCTACCACGCCGGCTCGCCGCTTTCAACCGTCAACAACGGCCCATTTCAGGGCCACCAACACAATTAAACGGCCCTTTTCAGGGCCACCAATTTACAGACAAGGTTTCGCCACGTGCCGTCGGCCCTGGTCGGCGACAGTGTATAATTCTTTGTAAGTAAATTATTTATCTATCTAAGTAAATTATTTAAGTTATTTATTGTATTACTCCATTATAATTAGTTCATTATTTATTTTGTAAATCTTTTAGTTGTAATCAATACTTGTAATTTTAAACTTTAGTTTAGGTATTAATTATTTAATTACGTAGATCCCGAAACGGACCTTAGCGGTAAGTGACACAATATTAATAACCAGTCCAATAAGAACCCGAGAAAAACGTTATATATTATAATGTGTGTAAGTTCAAAGGTTAACGTACTAATATTATATTTCAAAGTGTTATATCTACGTGTATAACAAACGTTAATAACAATTTTTATTACGACTTATGTATATATATTCTATCATGAATGTTATAATATGTAAATATACACAAGATAACTGACAGACATATTAAAATACAAATACAAAGGTATTTAATATATATAACACATAATATATAAACGTGCGAAATGGAAAAGTAGGATGCAATGTATTCTCAAATGAAACAAGACAACGGCAGAATGCACACAAACACAATAGTACTTGACACAGTATTAACTACTTACACTATTTGCATTTTGTGTTCAATTAAAGTAAAGCTTGACATTCTATTACAGACGAAAACATGTCAATTGAACAAAGTAATACAATGTTACAGTTACAATACAACCAACGAATGAACGGCAAGAACAAGTCGTTGTTACGATAACCGCAACTATAGTATGGTATTCAGAACAGGAACAACGTCACCGTACCAACGACGCGGCGTTAGCAACTTCATTTGCATATCCCTGAACAGAGAACATGACTTTGTCTCCAGTCTATTGTTTCCTAATGTAATATTCCTCTCGATGAACAGCTTCAAATTATACTCTCCTTTTGCTTTTCTCGCCTTTCAAAATTACAAACCAACTCCTTCTTAATTCTTTTATACAATTTGTTATCACTGTTTGAAAACTAATTTAATTTCACTGTTTCAAACTAAGAGATTTTCTTTCTTTTTTCGTTTCTTTTATGTACTTGATGATTTAAAACAATAATTACACTTTTACGCAATACAAATAAAAAAATATTTTTCCCGTTTATTTTACTTAACTACTTGAGGAAGTAATTAAAAATATATTGTGACAGATCGAATTAAAGATTTTTCTCGAAGGTTCCAGAAATCCATTCATGAAATAGTATAGAGTGTGAAATAATAGTAACAACAAGAGAGAGTAATAAAGACGGAAATAACAACACACAATAGCCATAAAAGTGTGTCTATTCATTCATAAGGGTTGTAATAACTATCATAAAGTTTAGGTATTGTGTACAGCTATTATGAGGGAGGCAGGTTGTTTACGTTTTCTATTTACAAAAGACTTTTTGTTGACCTATTAACAAGATTTTTCTAGCATTCATTAATAAAGAGTTATTTTTGTACTTTATGATTTCTCAACTTTATTCTGGAACAATCTTTATGAATGAGTAGGTATAAAAAGAGACCCCCGAGTGCGGTCAGTCAGTATTCGTGTGATCTTTGCCGAGAGATTATCGGGGTGTGTATTTACAGGTTTTACATCCGAGTATTGTAGTGATTCAAGATTGTTATACTGCCTTTGTTGTGTGCGTATTGTGTAAAGTTTTGTTAGTGTATTGTAAAGTTAATGTGAATTCAATTTCTATGTTTTGTATGTCTGTGTAAGCTATAAAAGTGATTGTAAGTTATTTATTGTTTATTATCTAGTTTAAAAGAATTATTAAATCATTTATTGTGTTATTTAATTATAATTAGTTTAATCATTTATTTTGTAATCTTTTAGTCTAATAAATATTTGTAATTTGTAAACTTTAGCGTATTAATTATTTAATAACCTAGATCCCGAAACGGACCTTAGCAATAAGTGTCAAAATATATATAATATTTATTCAAGTTACTTTCGTTTCTTGAAAATCTAATAATAATTTTGTATTAAAGACGGATGCAAATAGCCATGGAAAAAGGACAGGATTAATTTAAATTGCTATAAATGTAATTTGGTTAAAATAATCTTTTTTAACATTTTAATGAATAAACATTTCATATCTACAACACAGTTGTATCATTACAAGGTAAATGTTCCATAGACTTTATAAAACACAGAATGAAATTATAAAGAAAACAAGTTTTATTATACATAAATTGTAAAAATTATAAACGGACAAAATGATACACACATCAAAATCTCCAACAATATTACCATAGAAAAAAAAAGTTCATTATGTTACAGTCTACTATACTTACATTTAACTTTTATCTTTACTTTACCTTACTTACAACATGACTAAATACATAAAAGTATAAGAGGTCTTTGTACTCAGAAGACGTAAATTTAATATTTTATAAAACATAACCTCTCATTTTTTATTTTTTATTTTACATACGACGTTTTATATATTTGTACAAACGTAGACGGTTGAAAGAAAACATGACAATGAGTCATGAAAAAATGGCAAACGTGACTGGAAACGGTAACCGGGATTATAACAAAAGATAACATCTTTAACATTCATTTAAATTTAAATTTGTATCTACAAATTTGTCCTACAATAACAAATTATCAGATGTTTGTATTGATACCAACATTAGCAATAGTGGCAGGAGGAAGAAAATTATTCACCAGCAGAGTTTCTATTATTTTAATATTTATAACAAAATATTTTTCCATACAGGGCCAATTCCAGACCACATGAAGTGACTTTAGACGTTTCTGGTAGTAGTACACATTCTCAGCATTCGTTCATTGTGGGCCTTTTTTTTTGCTTCAGCCCATTCGGTGTTTCTTTTTGCTCTTTAGGGAAACAATTTGTTTGTAAGTATGTAATTAGTTGTCTGAATGTGGTTCAGTTCATTAATTTTCCTCGGTCTATTCCGGTTTTCTCAATATCCTATCTGATTTTAGTTTTATTGTTTAGTGCCTTAAAAAGTAGTTTTTTTAACCGGTTGTCATTTATTCTATAAAGGTGTCCATAAAATTAAATTTTTTTTTAACAGTTTTCATGAACTATTTATTTTCCTTGTACAGTTCTTCTCGATCTCGTAACCTATATTGTCTGTCTACTTTCAACAAAATTACAGTATATGTACAGTATTAAATTTTAATCATTTTGAATTTCAAGAGTCTTAAAGAAAATACGAATCTCTGTTTAAAGTTTTTTAGCCAACGAGGAACTTTTTCAGGTAAATGAACTAAGCTGATCGTTTTCACTAGGTTGCTATTATGTCTTTATAATTTTTTATGGAAACAATCAAGATTATTTTATTGTGTCAAAGACATAAAAAAAACTTGTAGATCATTGTTCTGCCAGTCATTAAACTGGCAAATTATGTTCAAGCTATTTTATTTGGATTTGAAATTTTTTTTAAATTGGTAACCATTTATTCAAATTGCTGCAGGTAGTAATTGCATAGATATGTTTTATTTGAAGGTGGATGAAAAGTTTATCGGGTAATTACAATGTACAGTATAAGTATTTTGTTCTGTAGAAATTCACGTTTTTCTTTCAAATAGAATCTGAGGCATCTTAATGAGTTTTTAGTCAGAATTGGTTGATAACACCTGACTGAGGCAGTCTACGAAATGGGTGTGCAGTTTATTTACGCTACGAGACGGTTGTTTGGGTCTGTAAAATGATGGTAGTAAGAATATATTTAGTAGCATTAATTTTTAATTTCAATTTTTGAAACCAATTAAAAATTCTGTAAAGTGATACAGTAAGTTCCATCACGAATCTACATTTGAATTACTTTTAGAAGAAATAAAAACGAGAAGCCGACAATATTTTCAGTTAAAAGTATGTCCCTAATAAACACACTGAACAGAATAGGTAAGAGCACAGATCCTTTTGGAACTCCTGTTTTCAAGGTAAATCACACAACTGAAATAAATTTGTGAAAAATTAACGGCTACAGGAAGTTAAAAAGACGAGTATTACTGTCCCAGATAATAATACGGAATATTCTACTTTATTTTTACATTATTATATTACATTCTATTTTCCAAGTGTATACATCACAAAATCCAAGTTTCACTTAACGGTAAATCTTTTTAGTGAAGCTAACTTTGGTGATTGGATCAGAAAAGTGTGAAGTTACATTTTTAACAAGTACCAATATTCGAATATATCTAATCAGACGTGTAATATAGGTACTCATATTCAACAAACTGTGAAAAAGTATTCCATATTACAGTTATTTCTTCACCGTACTGAAGGTAAGGAAAAATATGATTTTAATATTAATATGATTTTTAGGAGCAAAATATAAAATTCTTAACTCGAATTTTAAGAATTTCAATAGTTATGCTAATGTTACCACGCATTATGTTCTTATGAGTATGTAATATTTCTAGAAAATAATGTACAATTACTTTTTACGTATCAAGAATGAAGATATTTCATACCTGTACCATTATAAATTGTTATGGTAACAAACAATTAAAACAAAAAAAAAATTAAAAAGTATTGTTCCAAAGACGAAATATTCAACAAATAATTGAGAGGAATGGAAACATTTATGCAATGCAGAAAAAAAATTAATATTACTTTTATGATAATATTTAAATAATTTAATTACACTTAAACAAATGATGAATACAAGATACAAAATATTAACAATTTAAATTTTATATTATTTTTTTTATAAAAACCTGATTAACAACACTGAAGTTCTCCGCAGCTCAAAATATAAACTATTAAAATGGTCGCGCCTTTAAGTAACTTTAAATAAAATATAACTAAAATAATAATGGAAAATACTGTCATACTCTACTGAAATCACGCCATACTCTATTGAAATTACGCCAAACTATCGAAATCACGTCAAACTGTATTGAAATTAAAACTGCCCTCTATAAAAAAACTCAGAATAAACACCCCTCCCCACAATATGTATGACGTCGGAACAATGAGAACCCTTCTTTTAATTTTCGACGGTCTCATTTTCCGTTAAAATTTTGAAAAGACACGTATAAGCAATTACTACACACAATACAAGTTAATATACGGAGTAGTGATTGCTTACTTAAACACCGACACATTATTTTACACTTAAATGGGCTATTGAGACAACTAACGAACTTTTCCCTACATAAACATTTACTAAATTTTGCCGACACAAATATACATACAAATGTATAAGTACCACTATGTATGTAAAACTACCACTATTATGTCGGTACCATTAATACATATTTATGAGCTAACGGTTACATTTAATTGATTGTTTTCTTTTATTTTTAAAATGATTACTCTTAACGAATACTTAAACTATTTTCTTTGCTTCTTTTAAATATACATTAATTTATAAGCAACATAATTAATGTCTAATTATGTGCGGTACATACCTGGATTACATGTAAAAATCATTGTAGAACTTTTTAAAATACAGAACTGCATACAATAAGTGCCACAATACATTATTTTACGAAACAAAAAAGTTTCTTTTTTAAAATATTTTATATAAAAAGAAATATGAATTTATTGCTTGTTTTAAAACACATGAATTGGAAATTTTAAATAAGTTTATAAAAAAAAACAACTTTAATTTATTATTACAAATGTATTTTTCAAACGAAATGGTTGGCTGTTAATGTAAGTTCAAGAGATAGAATACCATACAGAAAAATAAAAAAAACATAAACGACTCAAGGTAACAAACAGAGAATAGAAACAGAATAGAAAACGGGCACTGAGATCACCTCAATATGGATGGATCGCCCTTCCGGGAGTTCTCTCACACCAAATTGCACTTTAATGACAGCCAACTTGAGATTCGTTGAAACTTCAACCCCACTCCTTTTAACTATAATCGAAATCCAATAAAATTCCAACCGTCTTGATTTGGAAAGTATGCTACCAATTTAGCACCGAATTCATTTAATTTAAATTTTATATTCGTTTAATAAAAAGTAATTAAAGCTAATACTATTATTTTAAAGATAAACATTACCCATAAAATATTTGATGACAAACAATATACGAGGTGTGGCTATTAAATAACGAGACTGACGTTGTAAACAATTTTATTTTTATTTTGTACATAATAATTTATTGTCCTGTCACCTTCTATATACACTCATTCTCATCCCTACAACACTCCATGCGAATTTTCCATAGTTGGAAACAGTGCTGGAAGTCATCTTCTGTCAGCTCCTTCAGGACACGTACCGCTTTCTCTTTTACAGCTTCCCAAGACTCAAATCTTGTCCCTTTTAATGCAGATTTCACCATAGGGAACAGGTAGAAGTCACATAAAGCAAAATCTGTAAATAAGGTAGATGTTCTAACACTGAGATGCTGTACTTGGCTAGGAACCTTTTGACAGATAACGCGGAATGAGCTGGCGCATTGTCTTGGTGGAGAACCCATGATTTGTCCCACATATCAGGGCGTTTTTTCCTTACTCTTTGACGTAGTTTAGAAAGTACCTCAAGGTAGTAATACAGATTAATTGTGTGACCTTCAGGAACCCAGTGAAGGTACACAATCCCATGGATATAAAAAAAACAATTATCAATGTTTTAAATTTTAACTTGCTCATTCAAGTTTTTTTGGCTCTCGTTGAAGTTCGGCTCTTCCAGTGCATGGATTGGCACTTTGTTTCCGGATCATAAGTAAAAAACCACGTTTGATCACATGTTATTGTCGTTTCCAAAATATTAGGGTCATTTTCAATCGCGTATAAAGTGACAGTACAAACATTTTTGCGAGCTTCATTTCAAACATTTTTGAGCGGCACGTGTCCTGAAGGAGCTGACAGAAGATGACTTCCAGCATTGTTTCCAACAATGGAAAATTCGCATGGACCGTTGTAGGGATAGAGAAGGAATGTATATTGAAGGTGACAATAAGTGATCATGTATAAATACACAAATCTTTGAACACAAATCGTTTTGTAAAAATGAAATCTTTTACAACATCAGTTTTGTTGTTTAATAGCCTTACCTCGTATAGTTTTCTTTGCAAAAATTGTTGTAAAATGAAACAATGGGAAATAAATGATTAGTTTAAGTGAATATCCTGTACGTTAATCATAAGTAACCGGTAAGAAAAAAATTGTTAATTTGAATTTCAATGATAAAATAATATACAGTATAACTCATCACAACACGACGGAGAAATAAATAGAAAGAAAATACAAAATTAATTTCTTCATTGACTTTAGATGTTATACAGTACGTATATGAACATTTACAAAAAGCCATCATAGAGCGAAAATAAAAAATTACAAATTAGGTCATGCACGTAAAATAAATATATTTACACTTTTAAGATAGAACTTAAAATTTTCTAGAATATATATATATATATATATATATATATATATATATATATATATATATATATATACAAACTTATAAATAAAATAATATAAAGAAAACGTTGATGTGATCCTAGCAAAAAGTAAACAAGTATCCAATTGCACGTTAGAATACGAAGTAAGCGAAAAAGAGGTTTTAAAAGAAAAGAAAAAATACATGGAAAAAGATATGAAGATTCTCGTCACGTTATCAGGTACTCGTTTTTCAACGATACCCCCCCCCCTTTATATATAGATACACATTTAGTAGGACTTTTATGTACGCTTACCAGGACTTTTCAACGAGTTAATTCTTTACAACCGTTTCAAAACTAGAACGACTACTACTCAGCATTTAAAATCAGTCACAGCAATAAAAACTTGGAAAGAAACTTACAGCATTAAGTAGCGTCGTATATAAATTGTATCTTGCACAAAGAGCTCGAATATATCCAGAAATTTTTTAAAAGAGTAAAATTGTTTTTATATAATTTTATTAACGAAAATAACAATCTGTCTATAACAGAACGCTTTTATTTTTTCACATTGTTTAAAAAAAATATTTTACAACACTTTTAAAAAGTAAAATAATATCGCGCATCTGTGAATCCACTTTTAAAATAATATAATTGAAGATATAAATGCACGATGAACATTGAAAATGTTTTTTTTTCATTTTATTATCTTCAACTACGAGTTCAAAGTTTTTCTCCATCTACATATTTTGAATTATTGTTCAAAGAATATTATCAATTTTTTTTATAGCCCATTTCTCAAATATTGAATGTAAGCCTCATTGAACTTCTATATATTTTTCCGTCTCCGGTGTCCAGTTAAATTCCACCAACCTCTCGATGTCAGAATCGGCTTTGTGGTCTTCCTCAACCCTTGTTCCTATCCGTGATCTACATTTAAAAAAAACTATTCCATCTTCTTCCTATTTGTCTTTCAATATAATCCATTTCAATTTCTATTGAATCCTTATTTGAACGATATGTATTCCATAACATTTTTATAACGATAATCAGCGTTTTTTTTTTTACATATCACATTAGGTGATATTTCTTTTTCTATTCCTTATTTCGAAATTGTTGTGTAGTAACAAAAGTGGTTTAGAAGAGATAAGAAATTTAAAAGTAGGCAATGAAAACAAACGGGAAGTTGAAGAATTCTGCTATTTAGGAAGTAAAATAACAAAGGATGGTAGAAGCGCACAAGTCATAAAAAAAGTAGAATCACTCAAGCTAGGAAGGCCTTTGAAATGAAATACAAAAACATTTTCGTGTGGTTTTCTATATCACAAAAAATTGGTAAGTGATTTTTTACTTTCTCTTGCCTATATGATAGAAAGGAAAGTATTGTTTTCATGTCCATTTTTCGAAATTGAGTTTTTACCAGATGTACACATTTTCAGACCCCTGAACCCAAAACAACATGTTTTTAGCGATTGGTCTGTTTGTGTCTATGTGCGTGTGTGTGTGTGTGCGCGCGCGCGCGCGCGAGCGAACAAACTGATCGAAAGCAGTAGTTTATTCGTGTAATTTTTCATTTTGCGATTTTCTGAAAAAGGCCTCTTAGATTTTTTTTAAAAAAATTGCCTCATTTACTACATTTCTTACGCTCTACAAGATAGGATAAGCGCCATGTCTGCTGAAATTTTTGGGGAGGCTGTGCTCTGGTATTTTTTTTAATATTGCGACCTTATTTATGTTAGGAGCCGTTTTTGAGAAAATCGCAAAAAAGTGAAAAATTACATGAACAACTACATCCGGTTGGCCGATTTTTCTAAACGTGGTCCTAACTTAAGTTTCAAGTTTCAATATTGAACGATGTTCCGTTCTTAATTAATTTTGTTCGCATAGACACACACGCGCAGAGAGAAAGAGAGAGACCAATCGCTAAAAACATGTTTTTGGGGTTCAGGGGGTCTGAAAATGTGTAAATCCGGTGAAAACTTAATTTTCAAAAATCGAAATGAAAAAAATACTTTCCTTCCACATACATTCATATAGGCAAGAGAAAGTAACAAGTGGTCTGACGATCGCCATCTCGCGTAGACGGAGGTTGTCAAACCGCCGTTCGTCTCCTTCTGATCGATGAATTGGCCAACCACGCTGTCAGCAAAACCACTAAGACTGTCGCCATGTACATAACCTCGATTTAAGACTGGAGCCGATACACAACGTACTTTCAAAAAAGTTTAGCTTAATTTCATCATAATAGTAAAGAAAGTGGCAACGTCAGTTGCAATGCGCAAGCTCGCAATTATGTGAAACTAGTCATAACGGGAAAATTAATTATTTTAATGATAAATCACTAGGCAATTACGTATACTTTAATTTATCTTTGTTGCTTAGAAACAATGCATAAGAAAAATCATAGGCTATACACTTTTTCTCCCAGCCGCATTGGCGTAGTTGGTAACGTGCTCGCCTCTCATCATGCGGTCTTGGGTTCTTATCCCATTCAGGCACAGCATATTTTCATACGTTACTAAAATCATTTCACCCTTCCTTCACCGTCTGCATTAGCAGTAATTGCAGAACAATCGGACGTTAAACCAAAATAAAAACCACTTTTTAAAATAATGAATACTTTTTTTTATAACCCAAATCAAACCAAGTGGCCTCTCAATGGTGGATGCAGAGAAGTCTAGTCTAACTTTGAACGACCGTGGAGCCGTCCGGTACAGTCCGAACTCCAATTACAAGCCGAATATTTCAGCAGAAACAATGTTATTTATTATATTCATTCAACGTGAGTAGTAAATTTGGAGTGTTATAAATTCTAGTTCGATATCACCTTAAATATTACGTTGATTTCTAGTAAATATTAAGATTTATTTTCCGAGTAGTTCAGTGTTTAGTGCCGCGAATAAAATACATTTTCCGAAACTTAGTTTAAATTTTCAATCAGACTGTACCGAGTAAGTTAGAGTATTTCCATCTCTTTCTTTTTTTTGTAATCCCTAATGCGTGTACGTTGCAATCTGTTCAATTCAGAACAATAAGCAACCCCATGACCCAATGAGATGAGGATGATGTGTATAACGTGTAAATGAGGTGTAGTCTTGTGCAGACCCAGGTCGACCATTCCTGAGAGAGTATGGTTAATTAAACCCCAACCATCAAAGTACACCGGTAGCCACTGTCTTAGCATACAAATCCGTATAAAAGTAACTACCTTTACTAGGATTTGAACCAGGAACCTTCTTCTCCAAAAATCAGCTGTTAAACAGCTGATTTTGGCGACGGCTTTACCTCTAGACCTCTTTCTAAATAGCTCTTTCTCACACAGCCAGTGTGCGCATCTTAGAGACCACTTGTTTGAGTTGGGTTATAAATTGTCAAAACGTATTTATTTTACAATTTTCAAGGTGACTAACCCCTTGCGACGTTGGTGGAAAACTGAACAACTTGGAAACAAAGTTGGTACACAAATATAACTTCCAAGAATACAATGTTGATAACTTCTACAGTATTTATCAATAATAATTTAACAGAAAATATTAATCCGATTTAATGAAGATAAAAATTCGATTAATTTTTTATTCGTGGATAAAAAATAATTGATGAAGGAAGAACATTAGTGTGTAATTGTGGTGATTTATAAACGGTCGGTGTATTATTGTTTACAGTTGTACTTTTCAATATATATTCTAGTGACACGCAATGTTTACCTTTCAGCCGTTGCATTTCGTCGATTATTCTATTTTGCAGATCGGAGTGGCATTGGTATAGTGTTGGTCGATTGATTTTGTATACGTATATGATGGATAATAAATACATGTAAAAATGTAAGGGTGGTTATTTGAATGGGAGATGAAGAGAGGGGTAGTATGGTCGATTGGATACTCTCATTAAAGTATGTACAGTCGTTCCATGACGTGCATCAAGAGCTGATTTATAGTTGCCTTTGCGACATTAAATATCCATTTTCGTAATGCACGTGGACGGAGGTGGTTTTATTCCCATTTTGTGCATTAATTATTCCACTTAACCTGCACTACACCCCTCGCTACCGACACACTACTTTACTTTTACTAACTCTACTACCACGAATACTTTATCATCCAAGTTATGTGGCTTCTTTCCAATTTTTTTACATTTTTATTGATGTGGTGTGGCAGTCTTGATAAATTTTTACTATCCTTTTAAAATGATAAATTATGAATACTTTTCTCTTTCCCTGAATCTTCCGATAAATAATGTTGGTTTTTCTTCCGTTAAAAAGTAGTGAGGTAATGCTTTTAGCATTCATCCATGCGATATTATTTTAAAATTTCATTTTATAACTCTATCTAAAAATGAATTAACTTAAAAAAATAAATGAACATTTTAATCACTTTAATACTTATTAAATTTTTTCAACTATACAATTTATCCTGGTGAATATTATATATTTTTTTTTATTTCTTTCAATAAGAAGAAAATCGTAAAGTTTTTATTTGTTTTTTAGAAATAAAATATGGATGACTTTTCAAGTTTTAATTACAAGTAGTAACGTACAGTACTTTCTCTCCCTAAAACGATGTACAAGGGACTAGGCATTTTAATCGTTATACAGAGAGGAACTAAAATTTGAAGAAACAAGTTTCAAAATGAAGTAATACCATAAATTCACACATTAATACCCAGAATTACAACTCCTAGATGCTTTAAAGTCAGCAATCCTCAGATCCGATGCAAATAATTCTGCTTTTGTTTTGACCAGTGGCTTTGAGAATGGGATATGGTTTATACGCTGCAGTTCAAACATCTGCAGCATGAACCGATTCAAATTTTCATACTGAGGCTCTCACAATTTCTTCCTACTACTTGCTTCATTTCCTCATGAAGTCACTTCTTCCTATCCTTTCAGATGGTAACCACAGTTAGTTGACTAGGAGAGCCCCGTTCGCCCGAACAACATCAGTTTGTTTCTCGCCTTTCTTTACTACCCTAAACAACTATAACTTTTCTTCTACGGTGAGCACTTTACGCGTTTTTTAAAAATGTTGATTGTTGACGCACTTAAAAACAAATGAGACTGTACAATAGCGGCCAACTGACCATTCCTCAAGCGGAAAACAAAATATGCTAAGTGAATAGAAACGTGTTTAACTAATGATATACCATCGTTATAAAGAATGAGGGATATGAGTATAGAGAAAAATAATTACATTAATGTTATGGCAAACCAAACAATCCTCGTTTATTTCATCGTTACACAGGGATTATCGTAATAGGTATAATCGTTATACAGAGAGACTACTGTATTGGTGAACTAAAAAGTAATGAAAGATCTTTTTTGTCTTTAATTTTTATTACAGTACTGTACAGAGCTCCACAATTTCCGTATATGATACTTCTTTTAGGTATATTCCTTGTTTAAAACTACGGGTGTTGTCTGTTATTTAGCCCAAGCTCTGCTCCATTTTTGCTTTAGACGTCATACAGTTGGGAAGTTCTTCGTAGCTAAGTCATCGTCTAGTTAGTTCGGATGGTCATATAGTCGTTCACTAAATTTACTACAGAAGGACGCGGATAGTTCCTTTATTGTCTGTATTATTAAATCACCAAGGATGATTTTATTGCTTATATATAAAGGATCACTCGAAACAAGTCTTAAGAATTTTAACTGAAAGGCCTGGATCGACTTTGTAGTTACTTTGTACCGCTGTTTTAAGATATTGGCTTATAAAGCATAAATATTATAACAATCAATTCTAAAGTGTACTGAATTTTTAACAATTAATTACAGCCTTTAGAAAATCTTAGTTATTCAGTTAGAGAAAATCCCGTTTCAACTGTTAAGCAACTTTAGTTGGGCGAACGACATCCTATGGTGACCAGCTGACTTTGTTTCCCCATCCGACTGTTATGCACATTACTGCTAGAACAGATGATGAAGGATGGTAGATAAAAATGAGTGATGAAAAACGCCAAGACTTGACCGGCGATCGAACCCGGGACCCCTGCCATAAAAGCCAGTTGCGCTAAGAAAACGAAGAACTGGTGCATATATAATTTTGTAGCTTAATGGATAAACAATTTAGAAACATGTTGAATTAGAACACACACGTGCCGACGAACTTAAGTACAGTAACTTAATTAAATTCAAAAATACCACATCTTCTTCAACAACCAAAAATTAGAAAGATTATCAAGGATCCGGATTATCTGTTCCGGGATTCACCTAGCCACCGGTCACCCCAGATCGCGCCGTCCAGTCACCCTTCTGACCACTCTAGGAATCCTGTGTGGAGAAATTCTTTTACAAGGTGATCGGTCCATTTCCGGCGGTACGCTATAACTGTTTCTTTACGAGACCACACATTTAACTCGCCGTATATTCTCATTTCTGAACCGATCCAAAAATACTACAGGTAAACCAAAACACATTAATTTATAAAATAATAATTGCACAAGCCAGATAGAATTTTTCGATGACTGTTTAGTTCTTGAAGACTGATAAAATAAGATTAGCACTTAAATACAAACCAAAATATACTAGTAACTAATTAATAAATACATGTGGAATCGGAAATTAAATGTAAGACAATCGTCTTCAAACAAATGCCTAAGTAACCCTACTGATATTACAACAAGCGTTCATATAACACGAACTTAATTGCTGAATACGTTAAACAAAAATCAAATTATAACTAGCAACCCCCGCTTGCTTCGCTTCACAGCAGCTAATGTAGGCCTCATTAAATTATTTTAAAACCTCTCTATATACAATGTTTGTGGTTTTGTTCCCCTGTGGCAGCAAAATAAATTGTTTTTATTTAGCTCTAGAAAGTCCGAAATAAAGTTGTCCATGAGTCAAACATTCTTGTCTCAAATCGATGCCTACCGTTTTAAATGTTTGTCCTTGCGATTTAACAGAATTGAATAGAATGCATAGAAGAATACCGACGGAAAAGAAAGAGACAGTTGATATGTGGCTGAGATAAGAGACATTAATACGTGAGTGCAGTACGCAGAATAACTTGAAATAATATACAACTCATTCACTTACTGTCGAATGAAAACAAATACACAAAATACAGTACAAAAATAAAAATTTTGAATATTTCCGAATTATCAATGTTTTTGTAATCGAATGTTTATTTTTTTTTATTTGTTTGTTTAAGGTCGCATCAACAATAAAGTCATTAGCGACCACAATTACATAAAAATCTTAAATTAACAAAATTTAAATAACAAAATTTGAATTAAAATGTCTTGAGTGAACAAAATTTGAATTAAAATAACTTGTGAAAAAAAATTTGGATTAAAATATATTGTGTAACTGTAAGTCCGTAAGGTATAAAATCACATTCTGTATACTCTTGATGTCCGTCAGCATGATTTTCGTATTTTGTGTTAAGTTATACTTTTCTCGTAGATTGCGTAATCCTGGACATTTTATCAGTAAGTGTATTATCGTCAATATAGTATCGTTGCAAAAATAACAGGTCGGTGCATCAGTCTTTTGAAGAAGGTATTTGTGTGTGAGACTAGAATGCCCAATTCGTAGGCGTGTTATAAGTACTTGATTTTGTCTGCTACTTTGTGGTATTAATACGTCATGTGTGTTTTCTCTGAAGTCGTGTAGTTTACTGCGATGTCCTTTCCATTCATCGTTCCACACTCCTTGTGTCGTCTTGAGAACAAATTTTGACAAATCAACATGTGAGACAGCATGATCATGAAACACTTCTTTTATGGCTTGTTTGGCAGCATTGTCTGCCTTCTCGTTTCCTGATATACTAACGTGTGCTGGGGTCCATACAAATTCAATTGTGTTATTAATTTTTGTATTTGACACGAAAAGCCTAACTATTTCTTGAATTATCGGTTCTTTAGTATTTAAATTAGAAATGCTTTCTAGAACACTTTTAGAATCGGTAAAAATTACAAATTTGGAATTTCGAGATTGAGATGCAATTTCCAGAGTTTTATAAATAGCATTGGCTTCACAAAAGAATATATAAGATACGTTATTAATTTTGTAAAGAATCTCTGAATCAGGAAACACGATTCCACAACCACAACCTTCAGTTGTAAGTGAACCGTCTGTGTAAACACTCATGTAGTCTTTGAATCTGGCAGTTATTTTTTGAAACAGAGGCCTGAAGACAGCAGAATGGCGGTTTTGTTTTTCAAGAACACTAAGACTTAAATCAGGTGTTGGAAGTTTTAGGAGCCATGGTGGTTCATCGGGTTGACAAACTTTAAAAACATTTGGAAGACGTATATTTAATTCCTTGAGGTAGATGTCCACGCGATCACCTAAAGCTTTCGGGTATCTTGCTCTTTTTCTGGTAGATGTTTGGTTTCCTATGGATATTGCACTATATACTGGGTTCATCGGTGTTGTAGATATTTTAACTGCAAATTTGATACATAAGTATTTTCTGCGATATGACAACGGTATGGCATTGCTTTCGGCAATGATACTTTCCACCGGGCTGGTCCTGAAAGCACCCAAAGCCATACGCAAACTTGTTGTATGAATAGAGTTTAAAGAATTTTTAACTGATTTTTGTGCAGAGTCTTAAACAATCGAACCATAATCTAATTTGTTTCTAATTAAAGCCCTGTAAGTATTTAAAATTATACGTTTATCAGCTCCCCAACTGCATGACGAAAGTAATTTAATTACATTCATTCGTTGTAAACAGTCAGCTTTAAGTTTTTTAATGTGAGAAACCCACGTAAGTTTCTCGTCGTAATCGAATGTTATTCTTCACGTTTTTCTATGAAATATAAAAGTTGAATCGTGCTTCTAGCCCAAAAAATACACCGTACAGAAGACTAAGAAAAAATAAAAGTGCCATGCACCCGATGGACTAAAACATGCGACATCGTCACAGCTTAAGTTGCTTAACTCACTTAATTAAAGTTGCAAAATAGCCTATATTGATCAGAAAGCTCTAAGCTATGCAACAATAAAAGATTTTTTAAAATCAGTTCAGTAGTTTCTTAGATTACCTCATACAAACGAACAAACAAACAGACGTTTCTTCTCTATTATGTTAGTATAGATTACGAATATTGCGGTTCTTAAGTTATACTGACTCAAGAAAAGTTGGAAAATAGACACGAACTGGAACTTTTGTTAAAAGCTGTATAAGTGGATACAGTAAAAACTGTTAAATAATTCGATGTCTCCCATAAATATTAAATGTAGTAGAAGCAGACGTTGCTAACTTGTCATTTACGCCTACTTACACTAGAAACGTGAATGTTAAAACTAAATTAGGGTTTGTAAATACCTTTATAAACCCACCTTTCATATTAGTTACTCTATAAAAAGTAGAAAAATGAGCTTTTATGTAGATATCGTTCAAACTCAACGAAACAATTTTTTGTCAAACTTTTGTTACTTTCTTTTCTTTATTTACCATCTATTTTTTGTCGTCAGTCTCTCGATTGATTTGAAGCAGTTTTCCAAGCTGTTCTATCATGCGCAAGTTGTTTAATATCTACATACCTGCAACACCCTACATCTTTTGTAATTTATTTTAAATATTCTAAACTTTGCCTCCCCTTACAATTCACTCCCTCAATATTACCCTCGATTTTTGAAAGGAGATACCTGGATGTCTTAAGATATGTCCCACTAGCCTATCCTGTCTTCTAGTAAGATGTTTCCATATACTTCTTCTATCATCCACTCGTCTAAGAACCTCTAAATTACTTATTTAATCCACCCACCTAATTTTCAATATTTTCCTATAACAACATTCCAAAAGTTTCTATTCTCTTCCTTTCTACAGCCTTTATCACCCACGTTTCGCTCCCGTTTAATGTTACACTCGAAACAAAGTGTTTAAAAACATCTTTCCTGATCTGTAAAACAATGTTTGTAGTCAGTAAGCTATTACTTCAAAAATAAGAGCTGACTAAAAAATTTACTACTTTTAAAAATGAGCAAATATGAACAGAATATAAATTTCAAATGAGTTATTTGTGTCTAGAGTTAGTTAGTTATTAGTGACTAGAGTTAGTATTAACATCAGTTCAGTATCCATTCTTGCTCTTTTGAAGAAAGCTGTTTGGTTGTATTTATTAATTTTTATTTATTGTGCGATGATGTCTATATAAGCCATAAAATTTGCGTGATAAATTGATAAAAAATGACAGCACTGACCGGGAATAAAACGCGGCACCCTTAACGTAGAAGCCAGTTGCGGTTGAGTCTTCTCTTCGTAGAATATCTGGTATGTATTGCAAATGCGCCCTGTACGGATTTCGGTGTTTTTAAAATTTAATGTAATTTAGGATAATAAAAGAAAGTTTTAGTATATCTGACACATATAGTAAAAGAAAGATGTTTTTAGTGTGCAGTTGATGACATCTTGCTAGTGTACATACCACTTTTCTCTGTATAGCTTGAATCCGTTTTGTCGAGTCTAATCGAACCTCAAATTGACTTCGTAAGTCGAATTTGGTCTAATGACTGTTTTGTGAATACATTTTATCGTCTACTCAATAATCTTTCAAGTACAAAATAAAACTAAGTTTTGCTAAAATTCCTGAATATTTATGAATAAATGATTTTTCGAAGATATAGGAGGATTGTTTGGAATAAAACATTAACTTAAGTGTAGGAGTAATGGTAACAAAAACCTTGATATTTGAGTATCCTGGTTCAACGCGTGACTGTGACACGTTTTGTCAGGAATTCAGTAACTCGTTCCTTACTCTCCAAAAATGGTTACTCCAAAAAATCTCCCGATATCACATGGAAGTTTATGCGTCATCTATTTGTTTCAAACAAAAAGAACTTAAAATCTGTTAAAATTTACTTTGAAATATTTACAGAAGTGCATCAGATCAGTTGGTTTTGATAAAGAACACCACAACTATTAAAATAAGAGGAAATCAAGAAAAAAATTGCAAAAAAGCGACATAATTAATTTCAACCGTTTGACTTACATTGCTATAAGTAACCTTTTTCAAAGATTGCAACGCGTCATAAAACCACAATTCTTTATTATCTAGGGCGAGGTTTGGAAAAACATTCTATAATTTCTTGTACAGAAAAGTTAAAAATTACATATTCAAACAAAAACTCAATAGTTTTGGCTCAAACCATTTACCACTGCTCTTCTGAAGACCTTCCTCTGAACAAATGGTTCCTTTTTAATAAGTTGTTGTTTAGGTCATCAACCAAAAGGCTGGTTTGAACCTGTAGAGGTTTTACTAAGTAAAACGAGGAGTGAGGTGGTATACCATTGCCTTCCTCACTGAGTGGAAAAGTATACTTATCAGCATGCTAGGCCCTCTGAATAGCATATATTTTCCACTCTGCAAATGACACTTTAACTTCATTCACCATAGGGTCTGGCTGTATAATGAAATCCATTACTTTCAGACGAGATAACTCTGATTGGTGTCTTTTACACCTCTACGTCTTCTGTTCGTAAATGATTGAGTCATTTAATTGGCTGACTATGTGTTAAGAAACAGAACTATTTATTTTAGCCCTGCAACTAACAGATTGAGTGTAAATAATTTGACACTCCACCTGTCATTTATGGGCAATTTTAATAAGTAGACACAGTTATATTAAATTCAATTAATATTGTAAAAGAACTACCATACAAAGTTACAACGTCAGTTATTAATAAATTGTAATTTGCTTGAACTCCATTCATTAGCAAAACCCATCAAGACGTTGGAGTTACACTAAAAGAACCTTTTTATAAAGTCTGTTTCTTTAACTTGCACAATTCTTAGTGTGTTCAATTTACCCAAGAGAAATCAGCGCAATGTACAAAACAGAACAACTTACTCTTTTAAGTTGTGTAAAGACCCGCTTGAGGACTTTTAATTTCCTTCATTCCTTCAACTTCAGTTGCATATAACTCAGATAAATGATCGTTCTTAAAACCACACTAGAAATAAATCTACGTTACAAACGATCGGTGGAAAAGTACAAGAAAAATGAACTTTTCTATTAAAGTAACTTATTCATTGAAACTTTAAACAAACTTTGTTTTAAATAAAAAATTAATTTTATTAAAAATATATAATCGTTTTACTATACCAACCGGACAGAATTAATTGAATATAAACACCGTATTTGTGAAATGGTTTAACGTTTTAAACACCTAAAAATTCTTCTAAAATGAGTTGTTTAGGTCACCAGCCGAAAGGCTGGATTGAAAGTCTAGAAGCTGTACTTAATAAAACAAGGAATAAGGTGGTTTACCACGCATTCCTTACTGAGTTAAAACGTATGCTTTTCACCATGGCGGACCTTCTGAAAAGTAGGCCTACAGACTTTCCATCCTGCAAATGACAACTTCACTTAATTCACCACAAAGTCTGGCTGTATATAATGAAATTCATAACTGTCAGAGGATATAACTCTTGACTATCTTTTATACTTTTACCTTTTCTGTTCTTAAATGATTCAGTCATTTAATTGGCTGAACATGGGATACGAAACAGATTTATTTTTTGTAGCCCTGGTACTAACAGATTGAGTGCAAATGAATCAGTCACTTCAGAAAGCCCATAAGTAAAAATTTTACATTTTTTTTCGTACATTTTAGGACTAAGTAAATATAAACACACCATCCCAAATAAGTCTGGCTTTCCTTAAGTAATATAACACTAAGAAAAAGCTGATCCTTAATGATATAAAGCGCTTCCTTCTAAACAAAAAATAAAAGTAGATGATTTTTTAAGCTTAAGCTCTACTTTCTAGTGGAAAAGGCTATATTTTAAGTTCCTATGCAAACATCGTTTTAAGGGAGATAACTAGTTTGTGACGATTTCGAAAAACGTGAATAGTTTTGAAAAGCAACAATTTAATTTTTTTAAATTATGAGTTTCATTTTTGTCACTGCGAAAAGCTATTTTAAGTCACTAATTGTAAACTAGTGAAGCAAACACGTGAATACTATTACTCAACACAATTTTCTTCTGGTCTAACAACGTATTTTACAAAAAAAAGAACAATGCAAATTAGCATTTTACTCCAATTTATTTTAGAAACACCTTAGGTCAAAATTTTCAAATTTTTTTAAACAACTGGTTTATCTTTAAAAAAACAAAATTATACATTTTACTAAGGGGACAGGCGTCTAAATAAATTATATATTTTAATATTGTTTTTGTGTTCAAACGTATTAAATTAGCAGTTTTTCAACTTTCCCAAAACTTAAACTTTTTGACTTACGGGCTTTCTGAAATGACAGATTCAAATAACACTCCACCTGTCTACTATGGACGATTTTAAAATGTATAAAACTTAAAAATTATCAACGTACTTGGTTTTTATTTTAATACCATTTAAAAATAGTAAAATTGTTTAACGAAAAAGGCAAGATAGGTATTCCAACTTCTTTATAAAAAACCAGCAGATTATGAAGTTTGATGTTGGAACAGATCAGAAAGCCTATTCTGCAATGTTTATGATGATGTGTTAAACGATATTCCTTATATTTATTTTATTTACTTTTTACTATAAATAATAATTATACATTAAAAATTTTGTTACTTCTATTTTGTATGATTTATGAAATCACAATTAAACTTTTGTAGAATTATTGTATAAATAATTATACACTTGTAAAAAAATAACTTACCAATGGTAATTCTTATAATCGTAAACGTCAACATACTAACTATCAGGTCTCAAAAAAGAAATTAAAGCCAGAGATGAGGTAGAATAAAAGGTTAAGTTAGGAAAAAATATTTAAATTTTCAAAATAAATGGAATGTAGATACATTTTTTGTTAAAACTAAGTCTACTGACAGCGTACAAATTTCATTCTATAGATTTTTCTTTTACCTGATCCAAATTTAAAAATTTTATTTTTAGGCAATTGGTTTCTGTGGTATCAACCAATGAACGTTATATATCAGAATATAAAAAATCGAAATATAAATCCCTCCATAGTCGGACAGGATCGGGAATTGTAAAAAATAACATTTATTAAAAAATACAACAAAAAAAAGTACGGGTATGGAATAGCGAAGTCCCAGAACGGTGTTCAGTCACTCGAATATTATGACACAAAAAGGTCAAATCGATCGATAAGACAAATACATCCATATATACATCAACTACCCTTACAGCCCTTATTCCAGACTACTACAAAAACCCATGTGTCACGCTAATGTTTATTCTTTGTAAATCATTTTTCACGAAACAAAAACCATTTATACTAATGACAGTCTCTTGCAGTATCTACAGAAAAATTAAAATAGTTCACAGTTGATCCTACATAGCAATATATTATGACAAAGAAAGGGGATTTACTAAAATATAAAAAATAACAACATTACACCCACATAAAGTTACATTAGTCTCTATCCACTAGTTTCAGAAATCCCACATAAATTACATGCTATAATTTCTTATTCCTCCTCACAACAAACCCCATAAGTAAAATTTGTTTCAAAAATTATATGTATTTATTTAAAACAAAGTACAGTGCAACTTAGTACGCGCATACATAAATACTCCAACATAACTTAGGCATACCAACTTTGAAAGAAATTAGAATTTGAGGTACGAGGTAAATAAAATTATTATTTCGTTATCTTCTCGATGGTAGTGTAAAAGATCATAAAAACCAAATAGATTATAAACTTAAACGGATCAGAATACTAGATTTTTCTTACCGATTCATGAAAATAAAAATTTTTTCGGTCATTTCGAAATTTAATCATTATTTCAATTCCTACAATTTTTTTTAAAAATTGTTTGTTTAGAAACAGAAACAGAAATTATTACAAGTCACTCCTCACAACAAACCCCATAAGTAAAATTTGTTTAAAACGTCATACGTATTATTTAAACAAAGTACAGTGCAACTTAGTAGTGCGTACTTAAATAATTCATCATAACTTAGACATACCAACTTTGAAAGAAATTAGAATTTGAGGTATGAGGTAAATAAAATTATTATTTCATCTTCTCGATGGTAGTGTAAAAGATCATAAAAACCAAATAAATCATGAACTTAAACGAATCAGAATACTAGATTTTCCTTAGCGATTCATGTTAATTAAAATTTTTCGGTTGTTTCAAAATTTAATCATTATTTCAATTCCTACAACTTTTTTTTAAATTTGTCTTTGTTTAGAAACAAAAACAGAAATTATTACAAGTCAAAACCCAACTAAAAGTTTAATTACCTACCGTAGTCGCTAATAACCAAGTTGTTGATGCGACTTTAAATAAACTTAAAAAAACACTATTAAAAATATTTCCCAATAGATCTGTTTTAAAACAAATACAATTCTTGACGTTTAATTCATTTAACAATGATAAATTGGAAAACGAAAACAAAATAGAAGTATAAAAAAAGTCTGATTTTCGTAAGGAGAGCGCTGGGCAAAACGTGCGTCTCCACTAGTATAGTCTTGTATGTACTGCAATAGTGCAGCGTATGTTATCAACAATGGAGCAGTATGCCTAAAAAATACAATGGGTATTGTCAATTTTCAACAAAACTCTGACTCTACATCTTACTGTCAGTCGGAGGTGTATGCAGGGTCGAAGTCAAGTTACGCGCATGCGTAGCCCAGCGCTCACAGCAATTGGCTTGGCCTTTACTTTTATTTTAAAGTGAATTACATAAACGCAAGTGTTAGACAAAATATTATTAGATAAAACAATTATTTGAAAATAAATATCTGAAACTTAAATTTCGAATATTGATTTCGTCAAAATAAAGTTTACACTTTTTTAACGGATATATTTAATATAAGAAAACAATTAGAAACATGATATGTGTATTGTAATACAAACTTTTAAATGTTCAAAATGATTACTGTTAACTGCAATTCATCTACCACAACGTGTTTATACAGAATTGCATAATCATATTGACATTTTCATTACTTGTAGAAGTTTTTTCCACCCAGGTCGTTCCTTGTTCACATTTCTCACTGTTCCATGTGTTTAAAATTTGTCACGAATCCGAGAAATTGCTATTTTTGAAGGTAGTTGGGTTCAAAATTCCATTTGCCATCGTCTCTGGACCTCTTGAACATTCTCTGTCTTCCAGAAGCACTTCAAAACCCATTAAGGTTAAACAAAAGACAACAGAACTTCAGCCATGTTTATCTCATACTAAATGAGAGAATTAATGACAATGAGTTACACTATTAAAAACAGCTGTTTTAAATTGTCAGCTGACGCAGGTTTCAAGCTGTCGTTGTTTTTTTTCAAATTAATATATTCGTTCAAAATGCGTATACATTTTTCTGAGACACTCGGTACTATACTAATTATATTCAAAAAATCACAAAACAATTTTCCATAGAGAAAAACCACTCCAAAGAAATAAACGTATAACTTATGAAGGTTAACTTCATAAACTTTTACATGTTATTTCAGTCTAGTACCTACAAAGTTACAGAAATAAATTTGTAGAGGAAATTTTAGAACTGTAACCGGATAATTTTCCTAAAAGCATCACATTACTGTCACGCAACATGCCTTCAAGATAAGAATCTAATCCCATCGTAGCTTGGATACTTGGATAGTATTTTTTTCCTTTAAGAGACTCAGCACATGTGTTTTTCTTTAAAAAGATCACCGGTGCGTGAAATTGAAAAGTATGAGGAAAGTTGATGACAAGTTTTCTGTAGACTGTAGCAATTTATTTTATAACTACACTTTACTTCTTTTTAGAGACGGTCTGTTTTATTTATAATATCTATTACAATACGGTCACGTTTTTCAATAATACATATATCTGAAAAATATGATCATGAATTTTTATAATATTAAATGAAATTACATTATTAATATTTCAAATGAGATTAATAATTTAATTATAGATAAATAGGCTCCATAAAACAATTTTTAGAAAAATTCACAAAATAATTAAATTATTTTTTAAATAAAATTGTTATTAAAACAACAAGGTTTAAATTTATTAAATTTTTAATAATTTAAAATATTTAATTAATAATTTTTAATAATATTTTAAAATAATTTAAGTTTATTAAAGCAAGGGTTAAAGCATTGTTGAGACTATTAGAATCCCATGGTTCAACAAATATTTCAAGAGCTCTATCAAGGTTTAAATTACTGGACTATAAAAGTAAAAAGAGGAACAAATGAACATTACATTCAGTGCCAAGGGTAATATTTAATCATTCATAGATTGTAGTAGCACATTATGTGTTGTACATACGGAAGGTTAATTTGTAACGTCATCTCGTTACTGGGATGTTCGTTTGGTATTTTGAATTTGTCGCGGCGTTGTGACGTCATCCTGGTGTTGTGCGCTCTGTTGGGGAGTTTTGCTACCTGCCTGATTCTGACCTGTTCGTTCTGTTGTAAGATGTCTTTCGAAAAGTATTGTGCGTATAGGTTATGTTCTGTACGTTGTTAGTGATATTTTATTTGATTTTATTAAATCATATTATTTATTTATTTATTATGAGTTACTTCTTTTACCCTACCCGTAGGTAAGTTCTTCGGTTATTTTATTTTCTTTAGAATTAAGCAGTTAGCCTGGAAAGTCTCACAAAAATTCTTATGATTACGATGTTATTTTTTTTCTAACATCTAACTTTGGAAATTAGGTTGTTCATTTTTTTTATCTTTTTTGAAATGACTTGTTTTCAACTAGTACTTTTTTTACTCTTTTCTGTTTTCTGAATATGATTATATTCGCCTTTCTGTGGGACTTAAGTTACGTTTTTTTTAATTTGTAGTGGCGTTTTCCTTCTGGAAATTTCTACAGACATTTCTGTGCCTGCTTGGTACATGTGTCGTAATTTTTTTTTTTTTAGCACACCTCTGTATGCTTTATCTTTTTTTTAATAATAATTCTGCTAGTGTTTTTCTAAATTTAAATTTTTTTTCTTTATTTTCTGTTTGTCTAGTTTTTTCTTAATAGGGGGGCTTTAAAAATTTTGTTCTCTTGTGAGTGCAAGATTTTAATTTTTTTGATTTTGTAACTTTTCAGGGTTCCACCTATGGTTTCTGTCTTTGGGTTTCTACTTGGTGTCTAACCTGGGTTTCTACTAACCGTTTCTTTTAATGATTTCTACTTCTGATCTCAACTTTGATTTCAAATTACATTTAAAGTAAAGTAAAGAGCATGCGTTTGAAATGATGGCTAATTATTATTATTATTCAAAGATCTGGATTTGGTAATGTACACCTTATTTTTTTATATTCTTATTGGATATTCTTCATCGAGTAGTTTTGGTTATGACTGAGGAAATCAACCTCGCCAATATAAGAAGATGGATCGCCTAACCAACTACTCTACTATTTATGGAGACTTACCTTTTTAAAGTGAACTAGTTTTGTAAAACAAAATAATATAAAGTGCTAAATTTTTATAAAAAATTTTTTTTGAGAAATGGGAAAATAATAATTTATATATTTTTTTTTGGGGTTGTCGACAACTCTATTTTGTTAATTTTCGCAGGGTGCACCCACCTTTTTTTTGATCTGTATTATTTGTAATATTGTTAACATGGAACGACTCCATATTCTTGTTACTAATCCATAAACTTAAAAATATTTTTTTATATTTTTTTGAAGAAATTGATAATTTTCACATAAATGAAATCTTGTAATTTGCGTCTATTTAAATTTAACTATTATAATTTTTTGATATTTTTTTTGATTATTATTCTTTTGGTAAAATTGTGAGCCATCCATAACTTTGCATGTATTTTTTGCTCTTTTCTTGTTGACCTAATTTAATATTAAAATTTTCTATTGGTGCAACTGTTACTTTGTTTAATTTATGTTTTCCCTTAGCAACCACAATTCTACGCTTCCTGTTTTTTTTATTTATTGTTGTGTTTTTTTTATTTTATGTTCACCTCAATTAGTACCGTTTTTCACGAGGTGTTACAAATTAGTTTAATTTCATTTCAATAAACCATATTTTAACAAAACTACGTTATTGTAATAAAAAATATGACCATTAATGTTATTATTTTTATGAATTTATTGGATGAATTTTTAAAGGGTGAGGAAGGCAATAGCAAACCTTCTGGTAAAAGGAAAAGTAAAGCTGGTAAAAGCCTACGATTTTCTTAGCTTCTTATAAGACTAACATCTGTATAAAAACCAGTGAAAATTTTTAAAAGTTGATTAATTTAAAAAAAAATCATTCCAAATTAAGATAGTAAATCTTAAAGTTCCAAGATAGCTTCAAAACACGAGTTTTGTAGACATTTATACAATTTCCGAAAACACGCCTGAGAGGTATTACAAACTCTCACACTTAATCGCTTGTTCAAACCCCAAAGATCAAACCTAATAAACACCATTGTGCACGAAACATTATTTGCATAGGCAGGCAGACAATCAAACAATAAATAAATTTAGTAAATCAAGAAGTTAAACAACCTCAACAGCAATAACTTGCCCAAATAACCGTAAATCCTAAGGAATTAGAAGTTAATACAGTTACAATTCCCCGGACAGATTGTTTACTTCGCAAGTTGGTCTAGGTTGGGAATAAAACTCCTTTAAATTTTTTTCACGAAATACCGTTAAAATCGTTGTGACGTGATACAGCGTTACCTTCCCACTACTTAAATAACCAATTAACTACGACCCACACTCAATTAAAGATTTTCAAGCGTAATTTAACAGGTTAAATTTCTACCCTATATACCTTCTCGTGACCTTACTACAGTAATACATTTCAGACAAGCTCAACAAATAACCTATATCAAATAACTAATTATAAACTCACCTAAAATAAAGTTAACTTATTAAAATACACCCACTGATTTAAAATTCCAATATTGATTAACATTTTCGTTACTATGAAATTATCTTCTTAATATTTGTAAAAATAATAATAAAGTAATAATAATAATATTTTATTTTCCATAAATATACAATTTACACTTAAATTTTATACAACATTCATCCCTCTAACCAAATTCATTTCTTTTTCCGAGGTGGTGGAAATTAGCATACCTTAAGTATGATTAAAAAGCCATGTACTAGAGTATGTAAAAAAAAATATTCCAGTAATCTTTAAACTATGTATCACAAAACATAATGTCAAGTGTAGTCCCAACTAACTTTGTGTTTTATCATCTCTTACATGATAATACCCCTTTCGTCATTTATTACAAAAATTTCAGCATTACTGCATTTCATTGTTAATTTAATTTCAGTCCACAGTTAGAAATAGCGATTACATCTAATCTAATAATTTAAAAATAGAATCAATACGGTAGTAAAATGACAATAATTACAATATGTTTTGAAGGGGGAAATTCTAAACCCGTCATGAATTCTTTTTTAACACTTTCGTTTGAAATTTAGTATCTGTTATTATATTAATACAACAAAATTTAAATGTGAAGCTAATGTTCCTAAACTTGATTTACTTAAAGGAGCGTGCAGTCATCACCAGAGTCCTACAGTTGGCCAAGAAGATCTCATGGCCAGACGCGCTTCAAACGTCTGGGCTGAGCACCCGGAATCGCCCTAGTGTACATGTTTTGTATGAAAAAATATTAAAATCAAACATACTTTATATAAAAATTGTTTTTTACTTATCCTCCTTATTAATTTAAATATAAAACTAGGCCGCCTTTGTAATTCAGTGGTTCTACAGATTCCAGACTGGAAAAAGTAAGGTTCCGAATTCCACTCCCAGCTAGAGTCTGGAAAATTATTATACGTTCAAAATCACAGTTTATCAACCCAAAACAACCGCTATCGTTTTCTTTTTTCTTAATTTCTTTGTTGAATAAAATTTTGTTATTGATACAGAAATATTATTAATAAAAAAACATTATAAAGGCAATAATGCAATTAAACATGGTGCTTTTAGAATTGGAATTTTCATTCAAGTGCATTGACCAATGAATTGAACCATTGTTCAATGAAATTATGATTTCAGTAACTAGTAGATGCATTTTATCCCAGACTTAAAATTATTATACATTTTTTTCTTTAGGGTTTTATAAATCGAATAGCATTTCAAATATTTATTAGTTTTAAACACCAAAACACATTGAATTTTTCCCATAATACTATCATCAAACAGAGATGAAATATGATAAATTATCGTCGTCGTCTTCCTTCAAGGATTAGGCACATTGCCTGTTCCGACTGCAAACTCCTTTATTAATCAATTCCATCTCTTACGAGGCCTGCCCACACTTCTCTTTCCTACTGGCTGATAGGAGATGACTGCCCTGGGAATTCTTCCATCCTCCATGCGCTCCACATGATCCTTCCAGTTTTGTTTGGTTTCCTCGATTTTCTGCCATATGGAGGGTATGTTGAGCTCTTTTCTGATCTCAGTATTATGGATTCTGTCTTCCCTAGTACAACCCTTCACTGCTCTTAGGAATCTCATTTCAGCAGCCTGTAACCTGCTCCATTCCTTCTTTTTATGTACCCAGGTTTCAGAACCATATAAAAGAGTGGGGATAGCCATAACTTTATAAAATTTCATTTTATGATAAATTATGATTCATAATATTATTAAACAGCAAAATCCACTTTTTACAGCAGGAGTGTAAATTATGCACTTTATGAAATATGATTACATAACACTCAAAATAAATTAAATGTTATTATACACCTAGGATAAATAAAGTCATAATAGATTTTTTCATTCTTAGCACCTAAACTATTATCAATTGTCAGAAAAATTAAAATGTTCTACTAATTTAACTAATTTTAAAAAGAAACTGATAAATTGGTTGTTTTTTGTTCGGGATGTAGAATATTTGTTTTAAAAGTAATACTTCAATGGTTTCTTCATCTGCTATTGAATAACATAAATAGACAGATTTTCCTTTGGTATTAATGAATTTTTAAAAAAAACTACATTACCGTTTGGTCTTATTCACTGATTTGTCTTTTTTATAGCCTAATTAAAAAATATAGAGCATGTTACACATGGTAATGATAATCCTTAATCTCGCTTTCTAAATCTTAAAAAATACCTAATTTTATCACCAGTTTTAAGGTTATTTTTTTATCTATTTTTGTAACATTTTTATTTATGTCTGTCTGTATAATGAATTACAATTACAAATGTGAAGGTGACAAATGATAACATGAACGACACGAGAAAGAAGACCACCCACCGATTGAGCTTCTTAATTTTTATTTTACGAATTGATTTCTGAAATTAGTGTATATTAGAGGCTATATTACAGTCATCCGAATTGTTTTTTTATTTATTTTTTTATTAATGTGACAACAAATCTCTGTTCCAAGTTCTCTTTAGCTTTATGGGAGGGTTGTCCGGTAAAGTAACTGAGCTAATCTTCTTAATAAGTTCAATTTTATATCTAGCAAATTTTCTGTGAAAACGTCAATAGTATTGTTTTATTGTGTCGAATACGTAAGGAACGTTCAGGTCATTGTGAATAGTCTCGTTTCGTACGTACCAAGGGCAGCTCGTATTTACTCCAAGTACTCCAAATTGACAGGACTGTAAATTGAGCTATATTTTTGGTTTAGCGGACCCATAAGTACTGATACATCTTTAATCTCTTTGATAAAGGGCGTGAGAAATTTCCACCTATTAGACTGTATATTTATTTTATTTTTATTAGAATAAGTTTATGTTAGTTACTATTATTATTGATTTTTACATTAACTAATTTAAGTTTTGAATTAATCTTTCTGTTCATTTTTATTGTATTGTAAATTTTGGTGATGAAATAAAATATATAAATATTATTATTATTTTTGAATTTTTGTAATAGATACAAGGATACAGAACTTTAAAATTAAAGATAGTAAAATACTTGAGTTTAAAAGTTTGTTTTGCAAACCTTGTTAAAAGAGATGATGTCAGTAGATAAAAACTGAATTTTTCGCGGGTTTGAGAAATGGTTGTTCATAAATATAGCAGGCAGTGGGAAGTGTTTTATCATTCTTTTGAACTAAGGAGGTTATGTACTTTTCCACTCAGATATAAGAAATCTACGACATGTATATATAAAATACTCACATGCACACTTTCGTAAAAATACTTCTGTTTTTTCGTTCATTTTATCTTTTGTTTACTTTATGACTAGTATATTTATTTTTATTTTTACAATATAACATATTGTTCCTTAATATGGTAATGAATAAAATATCTACCAGTGACAGATGATTTTGACTTTTAAATGACAAGTCTGTCTCATCTTATTTTTCCCATTTTTTCTTCTAAATCTACTTCCCTTATTTCTTTACGTAACGTCATCAGTAAGGCACAAACCATCATCATCAACCATGATTTATTAATCATTTCTTATCACTTATTTATCAAATCCTTAATCAATACATTTCTTTAATTGAAACATAATTATTAGTATAAGTTCCACAAGATATTCAATAATTAACGAGAAGAAATAATAAGAAGAAAAACTGGTTTATTCCATGACAATGAAACTTTTTATAGGTCTAGTTGGCAACGTTTGTAACACTGTTAATCGGTTGTTTCACTATTATTAATACACAGGAGCGTCAGTTATCCGAACGTCAGTCATTCGAACCACAAATTATCCAAACCACCATTGATGGAAAAAAAATACTTTATTTACTCACGCAGAGACCTTTTCTGCTCTAAAAACTGCAATTGCCTGAATTTAGTGCTGCTGAAGCATTCTTACTAAAAAGAAAGAGATGTTATTACTACAAAAAGAAGTTCAGCTTTAGTTCAAAAGAAATTTGAATTTTTTTTCTGAATTACTGTAGGCTATAGTATGTATAAGTGCGTTAAAAAATATTTCATTAACGATTTTACCGTAGTTATTTCGTTCATTTATTCAGTTTTGAAATTTTGTGTTTTTCAGTTTGTTTTTATAATTTTTTGTAGTCTTACGTCTACATTTGCAATAAAATGCAATAAATTAGTAATTTTTTTAAACTAAAGTTGCCTTTAATAACCTATTATTAAACATTTGGGTTATATTAGTAATAGCTTTCTACATCATATAACCTGTGACGAAACGTAGATTCACCACTTCGAGGCAGAATCCAAACAGCAGGCTATGTAAAAACTTCAGATTTCACTTACCAAAAAAAAAAAATTTTTAACTTACACGTCAGCAGGAGAAGTGATTTTGCCGGGTGTTTTGAAAACCGCAAGACCTAACTTTTTAGAAGACCGTACCGTAAATAGGAAGTACTATTTATTCTAACATACTTCAACAGACCCATAATACAACGAAAATGTAAGGGGACTCAAAAAAGTGCGATGTTTTAATGACAACAGGCAACCTTTTTTAAAGAGCACGAACACAAGGAATTTGAGTCGGGAGCGTCAATAAGTGATTTTCCGTATTTTGCTTATTAAATTCAAAGTTCAACAGATGCTGAATTTTATTTCGGACGGCCCGTTGGCGTGGTCATCAGCACAACCGGGGTTCATGCCACGGTCCCGAGTTCGATTCTTAGTCACGTCATTTTTTCATTCGTATATTATCACATTACCTACGCACAAGCCAAGGTCAAGGCTATCATCACTCAGTAGGTCTAACACATAGTCTAAATTTAGCGTCATTCACTCATGATTAAAATCAAGTTATGGCTTACATTTAACATTGTTCACTTTTGATTAAATATCGAATAAACATATGGTAAGAGAGTGTTGTGCGAGTGTTTCACGGCAGATATTTTGTAATAATTATGTTCTTACATTTTTAAGAAATATATGACAATTGTAATGGTTGAAATACCTCTACAAGCTTTCTTAAGCTTAGAGAGAAATCCAAGTAATTAAAACTAACATTAAAAACAATTTATCATTAATAAAGAGTAATTTTAAATTAAATTGAATTATAAATTTAAAATTATGAACTGTATACTAAAATTTTCATTTCAAAATTATAAAAACGCAACGAAAATTATTATGGACCACCCACAACTACCTGACACCATATTTCCTTACTTATTTACGTAGGTACCATTAAATAACACCACTTTAAAAGGTCTAATATTTTTATTCGAATGCCTAAAATGAACCATAAAGCTTTCTTTAACTTACAAAAAAACATCATAATAAGGTTATATAAAAAACAAACCATAAAAGTTTTAACTTACGCCGTTAATATGAATAGATCAATAAAAGTTTCATAAATGGGACATAAATATAATTTTATGTTTCTGGTAAATAAAAAGGAAAACTTACAATTGCCATATAAAAGGAACAATTCAGGACATAAAACATTCTACATTGCTATTTCGTTCTTCAGTTTTATAGTTATGATATAATACAATACTTAACAATAACACAGCCAAATAACGTACCAGAAAATATCAAATAACCGATGACATTATATTTATAGAGAATATACTAGCTGCCCGTCACAGCTTAACCTTGGTATAATTTTATTTCAATAATATTTTAAAATTAGGGTAATAAAGAATAATATTTTATGATAGTAGACTTATTATTATGAAATTTAAAAATATTTAAGGGTTGCTACCCTTTTCGATCCCTTAGGAGTACATTTTGAAAGTTTTTCTTAAAATTTACCAAAAACTGCAATCTACTCTTACGCCGAATAAGCAGCTGAGTTTTCTTTCTCCTTGACATGACCGAAGGAAAATCTCCCAACTGAGGAACTTCAGATATTTATTCTATCCATATGGTTATTTTAAAATACATCAGTGAGGTATCGTCGTTTCAATCGGCGAGTGTCGTTTGAATTATCTAAAAGTGTGATGGCTAGATCATTTGTGTGTGATTCAAGTTAAGTGTTCTTTGGTATTTTGTAACGAATGGGTGTATTTCTTATTTAATTGTAGGAATGTTAATCTCTGTGCAGTATGTTGTTTGTTAAGTACCAGGGCGATGCTGTGATTGTTATAAACACTTTGTTGTTGCTGTTTAGGTCATCAGCCAAAAGGCTGGTTTGAACCTGAGAGGTTTTACTAAGTAAAATGAGGAGTGAGGTGGTTTATTCTTACCTTCCTCACTGAGTGGAAAAGTAGGCTTATCAGCATGCTGTGCCCTCTAAAACGCACATGCTTTTCACTCTGCAAATGACACCTTCATTTTATTCACCACAGGGTCTGGCTGTATAATGAAATTCATTACTTTCAGAGGAGACAACTCTGATTAGTGTCTTTTACACCTCTACCTCTTCTGTTCTTAAATTATTCAGTCATTTAATTGGCTGACCATGTTATAAGAAACAGAACTATTTATTTTCGCCCTGCAACCAACAGATTGAGTGGAAATAATTTGACACTCCACCTGTCTGTTATGGGCAGATAAACACTTTATAATCTTGTAATTAGTCAAGTTTATTTAATAATATTAATTTATTGCAATAAGTGGGCCTATAACGGGCAGGTGGAGTGCTAAATTAATTGCACTCGATCTGTTGGTTCCAGGGTTACAAAAAATAATTTTGTTTCTTATCACGTAGTCAGCCAATTATATAGCTGAACTATTTAATAACAGAAGAAGTAGAGGTGTAAAAGACACTAGTCAGAGTTATCTGGTCTGAGAGTAATTAATTTCATCAGTATACAGCCAGACCCTGTGATGAATGAAGTGAAGGTGTCATTTACAGGGTGGAAAGTGGGTGTTTTTCGGAGGGCCTGCCATGCTGATGAGCATACTCTTTCAACTTGGTGAGAAAGTTAATAGTAAACTACCTCACTCCTCGTTTTTATTTAGTAAAACTTGTAAAGGTTCAAACCAGTCTTTCGGCTGATGACCTAAACAACGTAATTAGTTTTTTATTTATTCCAAGTAATTCAATTGCAGTACTTGTATTTTATTCGTAGATTTAGGTAACATTATTAATTATAATTTATAATAAATACTTGTAATTTTAAACGATAGTTTGTTAATTATTTATTTTAACTATATCCCGAAACGGACCGTAGCAATAACTGTCACAATATGCTTTATTTTGAATTGTGTGTACTTACGGGATCTGAGCGGATTCAGTTTGTCCAAGTTATTAAAGTACACGATACAGGAATAGAACAGGGAATACAATTCAGTACGACCCACGTAACTGGTGGATAGGTTTCAAAATGCGCGGGTCAGTAGTTTCATGGATAATATAACGGTTCTTAACGTGTTAAACAACCCCAGAGAGCTAACAAAGTATACAAGAGGAGGTCGGTTGCTTACAGAACTGGGTATACGGAACTGAAATGTCAGAAACAGTCTGGAACAATTTTCTTTCCTTTTCTATTTCAACCATTTTCCAAGCGTCAAGATTTTCCATCTCTCTCTAACTTTCCTAACCACCCTCAACTAGGCTAATACTTCTACCATAGCATCTCTTTCAACCACCGTAGAAATGAGAGCAACCCTTACGTTTTGTTGGTAACCCATACTCGCTTGATTATTCGTTAGTATCATTTCATGTAGTCTGCACCATTCACAAGGAACCTTTTCACGCGGCATTTCATTCACATTTTTTATTGAATTCCCTTTTTAAGTGTTTTAATGATCAAAATAAATTATTATTCAGTACAAAACAATTTATCAGGAACTACTAACTATACCACCGTCAATATTTTTTTTAAATTTTTTGCTCATTTGAGTTGGTTATTCTGAATTTTTTTAATCCCTAATGTTTGTACGTTGCAATCTGTTCAATATTATGAACATAAAAAAATCCATGAACCAATATGAGGATGATATGTTATTACATATGAATGAGGTGACAAAGACTCAGGCCGACCACTCCTAAAAATAGAGTATAGTTAATTGAACCCTAACCATCAAAGTACACCGGAAACCACTGTATGTTATTCAAATCTCTATAAAAATTTACTACCTTTACTAGAATTTTAAACTTGAAACCTTCAGCTCCGAAAATCAACTTATTGCCGCTACAGCCATAGATTTTTTACTCGCCCACCGTCCATATTGAGAACAACTTTCCAGCGCCCCCTTTATTATAAGTACTCGTCAAAATGACACATTTGATGACTGGTACACAGAACAAAGAAGGGTTCAAATTGATTTAGTAAGGAGGATGTAGAACAAAGACTAACACGAAAGAACAGCTCCCAGCAAATTTGTCATACATACCACATACCTGTCTTATAAAGTAGAAAAAAATGTAGCAACTCACTCAATTGATTTTGGGGAAAATCGTCCAAGCCGTTTTTAAAACAAAAAACGCAAAATTTCGTTATAAACTGCTACTTCCAGTTGATCAATTTTGACAAAAATGTTTGTTTGTATACCCCAAACGGTACCTAACTAAAGTTTCAAACATGTACGATTTTCTGTTTTTCTATTATTTTGTTCACACACAAAAACACCAATCGAAAAAAACATTTTTTAAGGTCACTGATCTGAAAACATGTCCGCTGAAAATTCGACTTAAAAACTGACACAAAAACTTAACTTTCCTTACTACTACTATTTAATATTTAAAGGTATTAGAAAGGAAAAATTATATAAACATATAAAAAAATTTCCATCAAAAAAAAAAAAAAAATTTCCATCGTAAAAAATTATATAAACATATAAAAAAATTTCCATCAAAAAAAAAATTTCCATCGTAAAAAATTTTTTGAACTTATTAAAAGAATAAAATCTATTTCCAATAGGAAATGAACGACAACGATGTAATTACGTTTCCAATAATTTTCAGTAAATAACAAATTAACTGACATAAATTTTAGTTCATTTCTGATTTGTGTTACTAAGGAATAAAACAGACTGTTAAAAGGAAATAGAACAGTAATTAATTTTACCGAGATGTTCAAAATATTAGTATACTTAAGTATGAATTGCAACTGTTGAACACTGTTATTACCTATGATCTATGTATGAATGACTCGTTTTTTAATCGTTCGTAAGATTTATAAGCGAAATAAGTATAAAGAATTAACACAGGGTCTTTGAAAAACGACATCGTTGACACAGAGACGAATTGACACTGGCGTAGAACTGGTGCAAAAAAGTCATTTCACTTGTTATGAGCATAAACATATTCGAATGTGCTCAGTCAAAATTCTTGCAGCAAGCCCTGCAAATTCCATGGTACACCAAAAATACCTACAATTGTTGTTTAGGTCAACAGGCGAAAGGCTGGTTTGAACCTCTAGAGGTTTTTCTGAGTAAAAACAAGGAGTAAGTTGGTGTATCTTGCCATCCTCACCGAGTTGAAAAAGTATGCTTATCTGCATGCCAGGCCCACTTGATAAGCACGCACTTTCCACCCTGCAAACGACACTTTCACTTCAAGCACTACAGGGTCTGGATGTATAGTGAAATTCATTACTCTCAAAGGAGTTAACTCTGACTGGTGTCGTTTACACCTCTACCTCTTCTGTTCTTAAATAGTTCAGTCATATAATTGGCTGACTATGTGATAAGAAACAGAACTATTTTTTGTAGCCCTGGAACCAACAGATCGAATGCAATTAATTTAACACTCCACCTGCCCGTCATGGGCAAAACCTACAGCTATGCCGATCTTAATAAGACACTGTGAAAAAACTATATTGAAATTTAGCTGTAGGTATGAAAAATGATTCATCATCCGAACTTTCTATTACGGAGTCTACTAGACAATATTTTCGATTTAAGTTATAGGTTTTAATAAACATTTTTTCAATTATTATCATGTTTTCAAACTGATATACTTTCTTTCTTCAAAATGATCATTGTATTTATCAATTGTTAATTCTTACAAATTTCATTGGCAGATGAAATTTTATCTTGTTAATTAAATTTATTAAAATACTGATTGTTCTATTTCATACGAGCACATTGTAATGCAGTAGACTCGTAAATAAAAAAATCTGGTGTAAAACACTTACACAACTTTCTCTTGCCAATGCAAATAATTAACAATAAACCTAACATTAGTAACAAAACATTAGAAATAAAAAAAAATAACCTCAATAAACATAACCTTATTAATCATGAGTGAAAGACGCAAAATGAAAATCGAACTCAGTTTAGCTTCAAAATACGGAAAATCACTTTCACGCTAAACTAGGCTCTGTAGAGAGAAATGCTTAAAATAAAAGTTGTAGATCTTTTAATTTCCTATAAATTTTATTATATACACTTTTGTCGTAAAATGCATACTAAAGCCTGAATCTTAAAAAAGTAGATTTTTCACAATTTTTTGTGAGAAAAAAACAGAAAATTGCTAATTACCGCTAAACTAAGCATTGCACAAAAAAAGTTTGAAATAAAAGTTGTAGAATTTTAAATCCTCTACAACTTTAATTATTACATACATTTTGCGCTAAAATGCATAATAAAGCCGCAATCTTAAAAAAATAATTTTTTTACGTAAAAACAGCCTCACCAAGAATTTCAGCAAACATGGCGCCTACCATATCTTGTAGAGCATAAAAAATTAAATAAATAAGGCGATGTTTAAAAAAATCGTAGGACCAGTTTTTGAAAAAATCGCAAAAACGTGAAAAATTACACGAATAAACTACTACTTCTGGTTGTCCGATTTTGATGGAAATGTTCGTGTCGGGTCCGGTAGTGGTATGTAACAAGTTTAAAGTCCGTACGATGTTCCGTTCTTGAGATATTTTGCACACACACACACACACAGACACACCACACACACTCACAGACCAATCGCTAAAAACATGTTTTTTGGGGTTCAGGGGGTCTCATAACGTGTAGATCCGGTGAAAACTCGATTTCGAAAAATCGACATGAAAACAATACTTTCCTTCCTATATATTCATATAGGCAAGAGAAAGTAAAAAATTGTTATAAGTTTAAAGGAAAAATATTTATCATTTATCAACAACCAGATACGGAAAGAACCCGTAATAAACGTTACAAAATGTATAAGTAATGTATTCCCATACGATTACAGAAAAAAATCATGTAAAGTTAAAAATCTATAAAAAATAAACAAGGAAAATAAATAACAGAAATATTTCAATGAAAAAATTAATAAAAGAATGTAAGAGAACAAACATTCAATAATACGTAACAATTCCAAACATAACTGAAATATCATGTACAACTGAATAACAAAAGCCGTTCAAAGCACTCAACAAGCATTTTATTTCAGCTAATTGTAATTCTTCATAAAATTTCTCTACCCAGTTCAATTTATTCTATTGTTAAATAATTGCCCAATAGAATGCTAGCATGAACATGCCCAACAAATCCTAAACAAATAATATAATACAGTGGCTAGATGAACTCTGACATTTATAACCATTGTTTTGTACGCACTAATTACACAAAACACGATTCTCGCACCTTTCTAACTTAAAACTTAATTGTTACCATTTCTCTCCATTAAATAAAGTTAAGTTCAACTACTCCACACTTTATCACACTACAAATGAATTACTAAGTAAATTTTGTTGATTTTTATTAAATGTTTATGTTTTGTTGAAAGATAATTAGGAGAATACGAGTAGTATTCAACAAGTAGGTCTACGATACAATCTCAAACTACTAACACCGTTGTTGTTGTTAGGTCATCAGCCGAAAGGCTGGTTTGAACCTGAGAGGTTTTACTAAGTAAAATGAGGAGTGAGGTGGTTTATTCTTACCTTCCTCACTGAGTGGAAAAAGAGGCTTATCAGCATGCTGTGCCCTCTAAAACGCACATATTTTTCACTCTGCAAATGACACCTTTACTTCATTCACCACAGGGTCTTGTAGTAAATTAGAATACCGGATTTATTTAATTGAAAGAACAGGTGTACCAACACTAATCACATCAAGTAAAAATATGGTATAGCAAGTAATGGTACCAACCAAAATCATATGTGTGTGATACAATGATGTTTTAAGCTTGTTTCCTTGTCTATGATAAAAATATATAAGTTATGTAAATATTTTTAATGATTATTTAAATATTTTTATATCTTTAAAACATGATGAACAGTAAATCCAAAGTGATAAAAATTTAATTATATAAATAGTGTAAATCAAATGTGTTTGAATTCGGCTTCATGTTCAAAAAGGTTAAATAAAATAGTGCGGTTAAATTTCAACCAATGAGATTGTAATTAATAAATCTCGGGTTCGATTCCGGGTCAGGTCTGGCATTTTTTTCATCTGTAAATCACCACATATCATTATCTACGCACAAGCCCAAGACTTATGTAGGCATCATCACTCAATAAAAAAAAAGTAAAAAATAATAAAAAAAATATATAAATGCGCGAGTGAAGGAACAATGGAACATCAAAGGTTAATGGAGTTGTTGAGTATACAAATCAACGAAACCATTTTTTATTTGAGGATGGTCTCAGATCATCAAGAAGAGTACATGAACTCAGAACTTCCAACAAGACAACAATACCGACGGTCAAAAGTGAACAGCATGGACAATCATTGTGGTAAAACATTTTAATTTTAAAATAAACGATAAATAAACTTTAAGATCTGTTAAATTAATATTACTTAAAAAAAGGAAAGGAATTAAATCATAAATCATTAAAAAATATATTTAATGTATTACTAAGTAAACTCTCATTTTTGTATCGTAATCTAAATTCTATATGATTAAATTTTGTTTTTTTCTTAGTATAACCTTAAAATTCTGGCTAGCTTAAATTTAGTTAGCTTAATTTAATTATTTGGAACCGTGGAACATTACACTTTGGCGCCCAACGTGGGGCACCTTACACTCTGGCTGTATAATGAAATTCATTACTTTCAGAGGAGACAACTCTGATTAGTGTCTTTTACACCTCTGCCTCTTCTGTTCTTAAATGATTCAGTCATTTGATTGGCTGGCCATGTGATAAGAAACAGAACTATTCATTTTAGCCTTGCAACTAACAGATTGAGTGTAAATAATGTGACCCTCCACCTGTCTGTCATGGGCAGCTACTAAGTAACACCATAAACCAAATATTTATGACCTTTTGTTACCTCACCCTTTATTATTCCATACATCAGGTGAAAATGATTTAAAAATATACAAATCAACTTTAGATTGCGTTTTAATGTGTTTCTATATCAAAAAAGATAGACCTTCTTACAGCCCTTTCACCATTAACAATTTTATACTATTACCCTTTTAGAAATTAACCCTACATGTTAATTTTATAAAATTGTTGGTGACAGCAAAACGGCTTTTCCTTTATTTTAGTACTCAGCTTCCACTAAAAATAGGAAAATGAAATTTTTATGAGGTGTCAACCTAACCTTGTTTTGTATTTAAAGTGAACTACACTTTTTAGTAATTCAGAAAGAATTTTTTTTTGTGATCTATTGTGACTATTCTAAGACTAACTAATAATTTTGTTTTAACTTAATCTAATCTAAGTACTTAATCTAAGAATTCACTAATTATTAGTTCTTAGTTTATGTTCGATATATTTGATATACTGTTTATAATATTTACTTAACATTGATACGACACTTCAAGATATATACAAGTAACTATTAACTAACGACTTAATAACTTCATATTGTTCATTACACCACTTCAAATGGTTTCACACGAGAAAGCCTACTATTCAGATCTGCGTTGTCCAGTAGCTGTATAACTTCGGCATTCATACGATAAGAGAGGAAAAATATTGCAAACACGTTTTGCTACGGTCCGTTCCGGGATCTGGGTAAAATAAATAAATTAACCAATTATTGTTTAAAATAACAAACATGTATTTATTAAATACTACAAATTTTACAATAACATCAATCAAATTGATAATTATAATAAAGAATTAATGGCATGAATAAAAAAATAACTATAATGCTTTTCACGATTGATGAGCTCTGCTGCTCTGCTGAGTTTTAATTTTTTATAACTTTGATAATTACATATATTTTAGAAAATACATAAAAAGGCAAAAATCTTTTAAAAAGTTACCAAGAGAAATCACCCTTCACGAATTTCGACACTTCATTCACTGCAAGTTTTAGAACACAAATATTTATAAATGAAATGATTTTTAAAAACAAAATCGTAGGAGTCATTTTTGAGAAAATCGCTAATAAGTAAAAAAATTAATAAAAATAAACTACTACATCTGGTTGACCGACTTTACGAAAATATTTACGTTGAATACAATAGGTATAATATGTTTTTTTGGCTCAGGTCACCTGAAAACGTGTATTTCCGGTGAAAAATCAACATGAAAAAAGAATTTTCCTAACCTATATTTCAAATAAGGCAAGGGAAAGAAAAGTATTTTTTCCAAAACTTTCACATTTTAATGTAAGATTCTAGGGTAATAGCTGAAAAAATTATTTTTAAGAAAACTAAAATTCCTACACTTAAAACATGTAAAATATTGACAACTCTATTAGAAACAAAAACAATATGCATGTATCTGTTAAACTTTCTGAAAAACGGCATAAATTTAAAAATGGTTCATGGGTATCCCTTAAGTTTGAATTTCCAGGACTTTCAAAAAAAGATGTAAAAATATTTGTAAAATGTTTATGTCTTTTGTTGCATGAACGAAAACCGACAGTAACCGGAATAACCAGTGATCTGTGCAACAACAACAAATAATGTTTTGACGTTGACAACTCAACATCAGAACGAACTAACTCACATTTACATAAGTCAAACCGAATTAATCAGAATAACGATGCTTAAAATTCTCATATGTCGGGTTACAATGTACGATGAAGATTTGGGAATCAAAATAATTTTTTTTATAATTACAGTACTTTTTTACAGATGTATTTTTGAAACCAAAATAGAACCCTTTACTAATGTCAGTTAGTACATTCTAACATAAAGCCCGAATTCATAACAGGGAATAAAATACCTCCAGATAAACAGAAACCTATTAATACACAAAAAATGACAAAACAGATAGAGTCACGAGAATGTCTTATGCGTACGCACTGCCCTGCACTGCACTGATGCTTCCCCCCCTTTACTTGTTAAAACTAAAGGCACACTCGTGACTAAAGTACTATAACTCGTTGTTCGTTACCAATTAAGTAAAAGTATGTAATATTAGGCTCAAAGTTGCTGGAGAATCATTTTATTTTGCTGAAAAGAATTTTTGGAAGTGTGTTCGAAAATTGAGGTGTCATAAATTTTGTAAGGTCTAATGAAGAGTACCTAGATAAAGGTGCTATATAACAATGTATAGATATGACGGAATGCAGTCCAAGTTGTAAGTCTCCCATCTTTTTGTAATTTTTCCGATTTTTTTCATTTTGGTACATACTTGTAAATTCCTAATGATTATTTTCATCAAATTAATGCAACGAATTCAAGCATTCCAGTCAAAAACATTACGCCTTATAGCAAAAGCACCTCTTTACGTTAGCAACAAAACCTTACATACAGATTTGAAAACACCACTTGTACAAAATTCCATTGAATACCTATACAAACGCTTTCACGACAAGTCACACGAACACGAGAACCCCCTGGTGCGTTCGCTTTCCTCCGTCCATTTACCTGATAATCCTCCTAGACGCCTTAAAAGACGCTGGAGTAGAGACATGCTAATTTGATATACAAATTTCATTCTTGGGGAGGCACCAATGGGGGCCCTACCCCTCTCATGTCTATCATGTCATTTACATAATCACGATAATCATCACATTTGCTTGTTGTAACATTTTACAGTTGTAAATAAAAAATTAAAGAGAAAAAAAAAATTAATGCCACAATATTTTTATATTGTTTTGAAATCGTATTTGGAAGATCGCTGTTTTCAAGCAGATAATTCATCCATTACTATTCCTTCATATTGTAGAGGTACACTATTTAGTACCATTTACGTAACTACATATACACAAAATTTTTATCATTCACAAAACAAGTTACAAATAATGTTACCCAGCAATCTTCATACAATTTTTTTACAAAAGAGATATGATAAACGTTGACACACCTGTTAATTCTAATGCGATTATAAAAAAAAACCATTATAAACGCAAAAAATTAAATAGAACGAACGAGATAAATAAACGTAATAATTTTTTTACAGAGATAACATTGGTAGAAAAGTTTAGGACGTGGGTGTGGAATGATTGTTAAAGAAAGCAGTCAACTAAAAAGAATCGACACAAAAAACCTGAAAATAATAATTTTTCTTTTTTAAAAGACTAAACAACACAAAAATATTATTGAAACACTTTCTTCTTTTTTTTGTAATCGACTAAAAATACAATGTAGTGGAAATGTACAAAAATAAATCCCACACTTTGTTGATTAATTTTTCTATAAAACTGTATAACGAAAATATATTACCCTGCGGCAATTAAACCATACTATAGACCAACAAAAATTTTCCAGAGCGAAGGAAATTAAAGAAAATTGTGTAAATATTATTACAACTCATAACTCCAGCGTACGTTTCATTATGTAATTAAATACTGTTACTGAAAAAAATTATGCAAAAATTTTATTTTATTTTACAAAAATTGGAGCTTCTAGGCATTTTAATTTATACAAAATACAGATATGAAATCTTAAAACTATAGTCCTTCTCATTTCAACAGGTGAGTGATCTTACGGTGGACTAACTCTGCCTAGATGTTTGATGCATTATCCTTTCTTTGTTGTCTAAAATAATAACATCTTGTTATCAATCTACCTTATCAAAGCTGGAATTCCACTATTCCATTGTTAAAATTGGTATGATTTCAGCTAACATTAAAAGGATGAGCGCTAACCAAAACTTCAAGGCGATTAAGGGTACAACGTGAAGAGTAGATGGAGCTGGAAGGCCAACAAAATGATTGAAGTATCTTGGGAATCGGAAGGTATAACAACCAGTGTGGCAAATCTGACGATAAGAAGTAGAAAAACGTTTTACAATGGAAAAAATTCTAAATTGTTAAATTGTAAATTAAAACACTTCATTACAGTTACAAAACCTATAACAGCATGGATCACAGAATTTTCCTTCCATCAGAAAAATTTGTAAAAGAAAAAAGAAAAAACGAGAGAAAAAGTCACAAGAAAAATTTATTAGAAGTGAAAAAGATGACAGGCTGTATGAAAAATGGGAAAATTTAGTTTTATTAACATATTTATAGAAGGTACCAGAAAAGATTCACGAAATAGTGATAGATACAAAACTTACAAAACACCGAATAGATCTTTCGTAGAAACTGAAAAATATATTAACCTGAAATGAAGATGTTAGATAGAATTGAGGCATAAGTGAGTTTGGTAAAAGGCTAAAGAATTTGAGGGGTTCCGAGACAGAAAGAAGACGATAAATGAAAGAATCATCTAGCGTGAAACACTCCCACTACTTTCACTAGTCTATGTAAATAATGAATAATTATAACGTGTGTTTAATCATGAGTGAACAATGTAAAATGAAAAACATACGCCTAATTTTAATCATAACGATGTATGAAAATCAAACTCTATCGGAATTAAATTATTTGATAAGAAAATACCGAATCAGTTACTAAGTTAAGCTAAGCACATTAATGTTTAAAATACAAGTTATAAATTTTTTTAAAATTTTCTACAATATTTATTATACATAATTTTGGCGTAAAATACATATTAATGCCGCAATCATTAAAAACGCATTTTCTACCGAGAGCAGGGCCCTCCAAGAATTTTAGCAGAAATGACCCTTACCCACCTTGTAGAGCACACAATATGTAGTAAATGAGGCTATTTAGTTCTTGAGATAATTTGTTCCAAGCGCGCGCGCGCCCACACACACACAAACTAAGCTAAGCTCATAATTTATAACTACAGCTATATACTATATTTAACTGTAGTCCTATTTATATTTATACAGCTATTTAGAGATATAGCTTTCTTTCACATTTTACCAAGTTTAGTTTTTTGTTCAGTTTTATTTGAAACACACAAATGAGTGTGGTTGTACTCGTATTACCATTTTAAGAACGTTATTACTAATTTTTTTCTGAATGTTGCTCAAAGTTTAAAATACATTTTATAAAAACCACCGGGCGTTATCTTCGCGACCGGGATTCTACCTTGTTCTCATGCCCCACCGATAAGCGAATACACTGAATGGACGGTACCAGCGTAACAGACATATTTATACTGACCAACTATTCTCAAATACGTAATTTTAAACATTTATCATCTACAAACATATTATATAAATATACTTTTTATAGACCTGTAAATGTTTTAAGATTAAAAAACACACCCAGAGCTAGCTTGGCGACCGGGAGTCCATCTTGTTGTCATGCCCCACCGATACGCGCGTACACCGAAAGAACGGTACCAGCGTACCAGACATTTTTTCACTTACTAACTATTCCCAAATATGAAATTTTAATAATTTGTCACTTAGAAACATATATCAAAACAATTTTTATAAATCTTTATACTTTTTAAGATTGAAAAAACCCCGGGAGTAATCTTGCCAACCAGGAGTCCATCTTGTTATCATGCCCCACCGATACGCGGGTACACCGAAAGGAAGGTTCCAGCGTACCAGACATTTTTTTCACTTACTAACTATTCCCAAATACGAAATTTTAATAATTTATCACCTAGAAACATATATCAAAACACTTATTAGAGACCTGTATAATTTTTAGATTAGACAAACTGATTGAAAAGAATTACATGTTAAACAACTTCTGGTTGAACAATTTCACTTAATATGTTGTTGTCGAGTGTTCTAACTGTACCTAACCTAAGTTACAAGTTTCAACTTCCTACCAAATTCCGTTTTTTTTAACTATTATGTTATTGTTATTAACAATGCCAATCGGTTAATAAAATTATATTTTTGCGTACAAGAGACCTCAAAAACATGTTTTTCCAATGAAAACTCGAACCTAGAAACATCGATATGAAAACAATATTTTCTATTTTAATATTTCATTATAGGGAAAAAGATATTACAAAATAAATTGTCAGAAAAAATGAAGATAAAGAGTTTATTGAAAAAAAGTCTCAGAAACGACTGAAAGATAGAAGTGAACACATCAACAAAAGTATAAACTAAAAACTGTTACAATACCATAATTGCATTTTAATTACTATAATAGAGTACATGCATATTTCATTGAAATAGATAAAACATTAGTCCCCGGATAGTTTGAACTAGTTCTAAAGTTAGTAAGGTTATAGTTTTAGACATAAAATAAACTACTAGAGTTGGAAACAATAGTAAGTACCATCATAAACTATACAGTACGTAACTTGAAATTAATAGAATAACAAAACTAAGCTAAATGTTACTATAATTAAATTAATAATAGTTAGGGATACAAACTAATGGGCTCGTCTAAATAGTTGCGTACAAGATGGGTTGGTACTACTGAATTAATTGTACTAACACTACTCAACTTACTATTGCATTTCTACATAATGAATTTTCAGTTCATAATGACTTGAACGAAGCATATGATTGAAACTACTCTAGTAAGTCATAAACGTATCAGTAAATTATTAGTGAAACTATTATAACGCCTATAAAGTTGGTAATAAACTATTGTTTTATGTTTGTAAACATTTGATTTAAATCCACGTGTTACACGATAAGTTAATACGAACAAATAGATTTAAGTACAAACAGAACGTTGTAAGCTAGCGTTATAACTCCTTTACATTTTTCAAATCGTCGGTGATGAACTTTTACATATTCTCTTTCAGTGTGTACTCGAAAAGGTAAAAGGGAAATGGGAAATGGAACTTGGCATGAAGGACTAATGAACCAAGTATTCATTAGTTGAACGAAGAAACGCATAAAGATCAACTTTTTAGCTTTTTACAGATGACCTGGTAATAGATTCTAGGAACATTAAAACAACCGTAGAAAAACAAACAGAGGTACCAGGACTATGTATTTTCTCGGAAATCCAGATACACAACGAATATTAAAACAACTGCGCGTCACTTTAAAATAAAGTACGGTTAAGTGGAAAATTTGATAGCTTCCTTGGAGAATTACCTTCGAGAAATAATAAAACCGGAGATCTGCAAAATAAATGCAGGACGTGAGGAAAGATGCCTGCTGCACTCCGAAAAACTCATCACCTGCATTAGAAGAAAGCACTCTCACAAGCAAAATTAGGCATTTTTTAAATGTGATAAAACCTCCGTGTCTGTACTTAAGAATGAAATCTTTAAAATGACTAGGGAGAGAAACAAAGAAAGTTTAGACGAAGAATTTCCGCAAGATAATGGGTCCAAAGATAGTTTCACAGTACACAAGGTTACGAGAAGGAAAAGAACTGTACAAAGAAAACGAACGATTTGTGGAAATGAACAGAAAACGATGACTAAAATTCAGCGTATACATGTAAAAATCGGATAATATAAGGTTGACGAAACAATTTTGAACACCCAAAAAATAGTATAGGCCTACGTAAGGGGTGGGTCGGTTAACTGATTTAAAGAAGCCACAAAAGGATAATGAGAAAACATAATAGGTGAAACTTAATAGATAAAATTGATTACCAACTTTAAGTGCGTCCGCAAAGAGTAAAAGCTGGATACGGATTGGAAGGAACAAACGATAAAAGCCTTCAGAAAACGAAGCTGAAAGTACAGGCTCCAAAAAGCTTCCAGAAATGTCTAAAATTACGTGATCTAAAATTGTACCCATACGAAAAATAACTTCTAACAGGTAAGTAGATCTGGCCGCCATCTTCAATTTAAATATCAAATAATTGATCAGCAAAAATTTAGGATTAGAAATTTATTTTAATTAAAAGTAAAATCAAACATTTATATACAGTAGTTAAACCATTAAGAATGTATCTTAATTTTTACATAAGTATAATACGAGTATTAATACATTATTATTACGCATAACTATACGTTAAAACTAATATTAATAAATACATTAATACATTTTTGAGTTAAAGATTGTATTTTTAAAACAAAGAAGACTATTAAACAAGAATTTAACACCATAAAAAACTGAAGAGGTTAATACAAGTTGAAAACGAGAACTGTAAAATGTCAAGGAATTAGAAACAATGTTTCAATTAATAAATAATTAAAACGTTGGTAAAAAGAAATCAAGATAAAGCGAGATAAAAGGTGTGTTTATAAAGGCGAATGCAGTAGATCAGCTGGCCCGGATCCCGAAGTATTACCGGAAACAGGATGTAAAAAAGAATTCATTGCAAGTATGAACAAAAGGAAGGCATAATAAATCGTGCGTATTATGAGACACGATGATGTCATTGCGAATACAAGTATTAGTGATAGTAAGATGCTAAGCAAGCGAGGAAAGAGAAGATCGAGGAAGCAGGAAGTAGAAGGGGGTATGAACGAATAAACTATAATCGCTAATGACTAAACGCTGTCGGTGTGAATTTAATATTTTATTAGTTTTCGCCCCAATAATTGAACTTAAGAAATTCCATGACCATTAGATCTTCGAGGAACGAACTACGGGGGGTTCGCTTGATAATACTGTCTCCTTTACTCCCATGTTGATTTCATATTTTCGTTCTGATGTTTTTTTTTCAGTGATGGGTGGGGGGGGGGCTGGGTTAGCTTATTTTCTTTTAAATTTTTTTTTTCTGAACTCTACGTCGAATTTTATTTCTTGCGAATTTATATTAATTAAAGCAACATATTTTTTTTATAAAATATTTATTTTTATAACTGTTGTTGTTTAGGTCAAGAGCCGAAAGGCTGGTTTGAACCTCTAGAGATTTTACTAAGTAAAAACGAGGAGTGAGGTGGGTTACTAATGCCTTCCTCACTGAGTTGAAAGAGTATGCTTATCTGCATGCCAGGCTCTCCGAAAAGCACTCACTTTTCATCCTCCAAATGAATCTGACTCAGACTAGTAAAAAGACTAGTGTCTTTTACACCTCTACCTCTTCTGTTCTTAAATAGTTCAGTCAAATAAGTGGCTGACTATGTGATAAGACACAGAACTATTTTTTTTAGCTCTGGACTAAACAGATCGAGTGCAATTAAAATAACAGTCCACCTGCCCGTTTTGGGCATTTTTTTATAACGTGGATAAAAAATTATTTCTGAAAATTTTCCAAACTTCCTCCGGTTTTTTAACCTCAACTACAATCACTTTGTTTAGTTTACTAGGAATTTATATTTTTAAACACAAAAATATAAAATTTTAAAAACAAAAATTACAGGACACGATAAAAATGAACATAAGTAATCACTTAAAACGTTTTGATTCCAAAAAGTATATATGTTGCTAAACAAAGGTCATTGATTCAGATAGCGCTATATGACGGATAAAATCAGGAATAGAGCGTGACAACAAACGTACATATTTACTTCGTAATGTAAGAACAAAAAAATATGAGTCATGTATTCAAACAATTCGTTAAAAAATTTCTACAAAAGTAAAGAAATAAAAAGTAATACAAAGAATGCGTGTTACAACAAAATATCGTTCATTTTTATAAACCACCACCTAATATTAATAGGTTTCGTGTTAGTAGATTAAATCAGATCTGAAACGTAAGTAGTTGCACATTTTTACCCATATTTGAATTAATAAGAAATGGAATTAAAACATAAATTTTAACTTATATAATTTAATAGATAGTTTAACTATGGAAAAGAAAGATTTTTTTTCAAAGTGAATAAAGTGAAAGTAAATATACTGTGATAAAATCTTGGTAATTTATTTGAATAATGTGGACGGAAATAAGGGCGTGACTGATATCATTAAAGAAATCAATTAATGAGACATAATTATGCGGTTAAATGTAATTAAGTGCCATTAAGTATAATAAAATATTATGTAAATCAAAACCTGATATTATGATTCCTTACAATAAAATACTTTGCATACGTAGTGTGATTAAAAAAAACGCTACAATATAAAATTAAAAATATAGATAGACAGTAATTATAGAGCTCTATTTTAATAGATAATGCAATACATTATTGCATTGGTATTAATATAATATTGCATGCTTAGTTAAGATGATAAATGTGTATTCGAAATGTTGTTTATTCTTCTTAACAAATGTATATAATATAGTTAGTTCTTAATAGAACAATACAGATTTGTTACATAGATAATTATCACGAAAAGCCATCTCCCAAAGGAGGTAACCTAAAAAAAAAATAATTAACACTATTTACATTTTGATAAAAAGTAATACAGCCGGCCGCATTGGCGTAGTTGGTAACGTGCTGGCCTCTCATCATGCGACCCTGGGTTCGAATCCCACTCAGGCACGGCATATTTTCATACGTTACAAAAAATAATTTTATACTCCATTGTACACAGTTACACCCCAACGTCGTCGCTACTGACCATGCAGTTGATGCGACGTTAAAAAAATAAATAAAAAATAAATACAATAATACAATGATGGTAAACTTTAAAAAGTAAATCTGAAAAAACGTATCAGGTAGTCTTTGTATTGCACCACTATTGTCCAATAAATTGACAAATAACTTTTTTTTGTAGTTTTTTACCAAAATTTAAAATTTCTTCTTTAACTGTTGAGATATAGAGGTGTTTGAGAATGTGGTTATTTGTCATGAAACAGCAGCAAACAGAATTTTTTTAAACTTATAACTATTATTGATTGACGCAATAATTACAAGTAATTATAAAACTTAGATTACAATTTAAAGAGAACAATTTACATAACAGACAGGTGGGGTGGTAAATTATTTGCACCCGTTCTGCTAGTTTCAGGGCTAGGAAAAATAGTTGTGTTATCCCTAATACACCCTTTCCAAGTAGTAAGCCTATTCACATAACAATACACTCTTCTTGCAATACCAGGTCTCACCTAATTATCTCAACTTAACCATTTCTGGTCCAATGTATATATATATATATATATATATATATATATATATATATATATATATATATATATATATATTTATTATTTTATTAAACATCCTATGTAGGATTTTTAAACAGCCGTATTATTTAAAATTGAAATATATATTTTCTAACCACCAGAATACGGTAACATAAAACACTTACCAATGTTTATAGCGCTTTCGTGTATCTTGTACACATCTTCAGTAAATTAAAATTTATTACAAGTCAAAATTTAAAACTTCCTGCTCCTACCATGGTAGATAAGGACCCTTATCTACCATGGTAGGAGCAGGAAGCTTTACCCTTATCTACCATGGTAGGAGCAGGAAGTTTTAAATTTTGACTTGTAATAAATTTTAATTTACTGAAGATGTGTACAAGATACACGAAAGCGCTATAAACATTGGTAAGTGTTTTATGTTACCGTATTCTGGTGGTTAGAAAATACATATTTCAATTTCAATATATATATATATATATATAAATTCGATGTATGTGTGTGTGTGTGTGTGTGTGTGTATGTATGTATGTATGTATGTGTGTATGTTCCCCTTTATCTCCTAAATTACTGGAGCAATTTTCCTGCAGTTTTTTTTATGTTGTAACTATGAGGCCGGTACAGGTTTTAGGCTATTGAAACCCTTAAAAAGTTAGCCCTAAAGGGTTGAAAATAATGTTTATGTCCTACATTAAGGCTTTTATGAGGTTAGATAATCTGCTGCTTTTAAACCAGCTGATGTGATTCAAATAAAGATTTATCATAAATAAAGTCATACGATTTAGCAAATAGCGACATGGTGCCAAGGATCAGCTGGTGACAACATCACATAATATTTTTATTGTATTTTGTTATGTAACCCACCGGGTTGGTCCAGAGGTAAAGTCGTCGCCAAAATCAGCTGTTTAACAGCTGATTTTTTGGAGACGAAGGTCCCTAGTTCAAATCTTAGTAAAGCTAGTTACTTTTTTACGGATTTGAATACTAGACAGTGGTTACCAATGCACTTTGATGGTTGGGGTTTAATTAACCATACTCTCTCAGGAATGGTCAGCGTGGGTCTGTACAAGAATACACCTCATTTACACGTCATGCATATCATCCACATCTCATTGGGTCATGGGATTGCTTATTGTTCTCAGTTGAACAGATTGCAACGTACACAAAATAGGAATAATAAAAAAAACTTTATTATGTAGATACGATTTTTTATTGTTGAGTATTTTATAAAAGTAAAGTTCCGTGTTTCTTTAATTTGTTTTAATTATCTTTTAATTGGTGAGTGATCAATTGCTTTAACATTTTATTTTGTACATTGGAGTATACAGTCGATCTAGCAGCTACACAATTTCTGCTGCATATTTAAAAAAATAGTGATTACATCATTTTTCGCGTGCAAAGCCGCGACGGGGCATGCTAGTATTACAATAAAATACAAAACGTACAACTGTAAAAATAATCAAATTTTAACTAATACCTATGTAAAATCATTAAATTATAATACAATTTCCACTATGATAACTAATAGGATAATGGGAAGAAATAATAAAAAATAAAAATTCATGTCTATAAAAACTGATCGAGTTAAAGATTACTTTAATTTTACCAATATCCTAAGGCAGAGTTCTTTACAGAAACTAAAATCTTCCAAATCGGATTACCGGTTTTTATAAGATTTAAATTACATTACAGAATTACAAATAAGGGTTATTTAAATTTTGAAACAGAATTACAGGTGTTTATATTTATAAGCAAATAGTTCATACTTTTCATTAATCTAAAATTAATGAACAAACTCTGAGTATGTTGTTATAATACAACATTTCGCGTTGACATATCATTTTTTTCTAAAAAAATAAAAAAACCACTATAACTAAAAGAATATACGTACAAAAATACTAACCCTAACTATGATGAACCCTACCGTAATAATAATTCTACCCTTACAAAACCTTGATATTTAAACCCTGACCTTTTAAAATCTTGTATAACAGATTATATTTAACTTTGTAACGTTGTTCTTACAGATCTAAAAACGTTAGAGTAATAAAAATTTATGGTTGTTTTATACTTCTTTTTTGCTACATTATTATTTTTTCTTTGTCAGTTAACATGCAACGAAACCGATTGTTTTTTTAATGTGTTGTCATGAAAATTGAATAGTCTCATTTTTATTGAATTTATTTTCATTTTATTTGTTTTAACAAAATGTACTTATTTTGCAATTAGTTTTTCTAATGTAATTATAAAATTCAAGCGGAGATTATATAAGTCTGATTAATAATGTTCATAGTTTAAAAGTTTAAGAAGAGACTAAACTCTGAACAATAAAATATAACTAACTTTGACTCTGAACTGTGCATTAATGTCTTGAAACATGAAGTAGTTGAAGTTAAAGATAGCGGTGACCATGATGGATATGATAATGATGCGGATAATGAAATGAATTTTTCTAATAAAGTTTTGGTTATTTAGTGATAAGTATGGGATCTCGGGTGTGAATCCTAACTGAGGTCTGGAATTTAATTCACTATATCCTTAAAATTTGCACATAACAGGCAGGTGGAGTATTTAAATTATTTGCACTCTACTTGCTAGTTCCAGGGTTTCAAAAAAATAGCTCTGTTTCTCATATCATGTAAACCAGTTATGAAACTAAATGATAAGCAATTATAGAACTAAATTATAAACAAAAAAAATCAATTAATTAATCCTTTTAGTGCCGGAACAAGATTCAAAATTTGATCTTAAGTGCCATTTAATTATATAAAGGTGTAAAAAATATTGCCAGCCCTTATTTCGAAAACTTGCGAGCGTAAGCCTGCCATTACCGATCAAAATTTCAACATTACAGAGAATAAAATGTTCCGTTAAAAATTAATTTTTATTGTGTTCATAAAAAAAGAAATCGTTTTAACACTAAAAATACTCAAAAAGGTTTTTTACTTTATTTAAAGTCGTATCAACAGCTTGGTCATTAGCAACTACTATGGGTTTTGGTACCTTAATGGTGGTTTCAACGTATTAAAATTTCCAGCTTCTAGCCGGGAATCGAACCCGGGACCTTTCGGTTTGTAGGCTAGCGCGCTAGTCACTACGCCTCGGAGCCGGTTTCAAAATAAATTATTCCATTAATTTTTGTTAACAGTGTTTTTGGAAATGTTCGGTTATCCGGATGTTGGTACTTTACGGGCGTCCGGTAAACAGGATGTTATCACTACGTAAAAAATATTGACGTCCTATTTTCCGGACGTTGGTATTGAAAGGGTTAAATTAAATAATTAATAAAAATTAATAATAATAATATTAATAAAATTATTAATGAATTAATAAATTGTAATTGAAATGTGAATGGAAGACTGTTACCGGGACCGGTTTTGAATTACGTTAATAATGTGTGTCCGTACGGGTAGTAGCAAGTGGTTTTTGACAGGTAAATAAATTGTTTTATTGTTTGCTGTTACAGAGTCTAAATTATAGTCAAGTTTAGTTTAAGGTAAAGTTTATTTATTGATTTAAATTATGTAATCTCATTATTTTTGTTCGTTGGCAAAGTTTAATCATTAATTGTGTAAATATATAATATTAATTGTTATAATTTTAAAGTTAGTCTGTTTATTATTTATCATACCCAGATCCCGAACGGACCTAGGCCTAGGTGGCACAGAATATTATTTTATGGCAATAAAAGTTTATATATTTAATAAATTACAGATTTCTTAATCGAATGATCCAGCAAAGGAAAGTAATGTTTTACAACTTCGTTAATCAGAATAATTGATGTTACATTTAAGTGTTCTCTACGTTAATGCTAACGATTCTGTATTAACACAAAAAGTGAAGGGAATAAATATGAGAAAATAACAGACAGAACCTGGAATCGAATGTGAGTCCTACATTATAGATACCAGTTATCCTGAACAATATTCTAACAACACAGATTGGCTTGTATATTTCCGTATTCATCTGTATACTTGTGTTTTTATTTTGTAGAAAATAAATTACAAAAATAATTTTTATTAAATTGGATAAATAAATTTGTTCTATAGCCGCCAGGTATCTATATAAAAAACGAACGTTACAAAAATGAAATGGCTGATGGCAAAATCACATTGTCATATCTGTAAAAAAGTACTCCTCCGTAATGTGAAACTGGGAAATACTTTTCAAATATTTTTATTGTTAAAAAAACTAGGTTAATAAAATATTTTTGTTAATTTCCTGCAGAGTACGGTACGGTTACACAGAACATGGAATGGCGTTTAAGTAATTATTAGTTTATAAATTGGTTGGATACTGATAGACTAAGAGATAACCTATTTGAATTATACACAAGGATATAAATCGAATGTGACTAAACTCAGCCTAGAGGCAGAATTCTTAATGATGATTTTAATGACGTTCTAGTGTTTAAACCATCAAAACGTCAAATAAATCAGTTTCAGAGTGCCACGTAAGCCTACAATAACATACAAGTTTGAGCGATAGGCCGAATCATGAAGTGTATTTTAGATATACGCAGTCTATGTTGTGAACGAAATACTAAATGTGCATAAACTAATTTTATCATTATAAAAAGAAAATACTTTTCTCACTCCATTAGTTTGTTAAATAACTAATATAGTTAGCCCTATCGTTTATTTAACAACACTTAATATAAACATCCTAACTAGAACTTGTGGAAAAATTTAAATATCTCGGAGAAATCATAATCAATTATCTTAATGAAAGACCCATATGGCAAGAAAAAATTAATACACTCAAGAAATCTCTGATAACCACTCAAAACGTCTACAAGAAATGTCTGTCAACCAAAACTAAATTAAGACACTACCAAACAGTGGTTCTCCCAGGAATCCACTAATCCAGCGAAACGTTATTCGGGCCATATCGCTTAGAAGACACCGATAGAATTGAGAAAATAGAAAGAAAAGTACTTAGGAAGTGCATGAACAAAAAGCACATGGTGAAAGGACAGTGGCGATTAATCCCAAACAAAGAAATCTACAAATTAATCCCCCCACTAACAAATAACCTTAGAAAGAAAAGAATATCATTCCTAGGACACATACTCAGAGCCGAAAAGTCCAGACTTGTGAACCGGGTGATCAACCATTTTTGGAATAAGGTGTCAAAGGAGGTACAGCGGGATGTTGAGAAACTTGGAATCAATAAACAAGACCTGCTAACAAAATCAGCTAAGAACAACTAACTAGTCAAGACTAATATGGTAACATTCGAACCAAAAACTAGAAGAGTGTACCGACGAAGATCGGAAACAGAGATCGGAGCGTTTTAAGAAAATGTGGGAAAAACGAAAGGAAGACACGCTTAGGAGAGTGCGCTTTTCAAAGAAACCCAACACTGGAACAGACCTAAACTTGAACTAGAGTGATCCTAGGAGGTTTAAAAGTAAAAAAAAGAACATCCTAACTATAAATATGCTTATATAACAGGCAGGTAGAGTGTTAATTATTATCTGAACTCGATCTGCTAGTTCCAGGTTTACAAAAAAAAATAGCTCTGTTTCTTATAATATGGTCAGCCAATTATATGACTGAAGTATTTAAGAACAGAACAGGTAGAGGTGTAAAAGACACTAATCAGAGTTGTCTCCTCTGAAAGTAATAAATTTCATTATACAGTTAGACCCTGTGGTGAATGAAATGATGGTGTCATTTGCACGATGGAAAGTAGATACTTTTCGAAGAGCCTGGCATGCTGATAAGCACACTTTTCCACTCAGTGTGCAAGGAATTTGTAAACCACCTCACTCCTCGTTTTACTTAGTAAAGCCTCTAGAGGTTTAAACCAGCTTTTTGGCTGATGACCTTAACAACACAACTATAAATAGAGTAGAAATAAATACAATAAGATGTAGAATAAAGTAACTTTTGTTTAACACGCTTCTATCAACTGAAACGCTTAATCGATAGATGGTCTAAATTAAACATGTCACACAAATTAACAATCTACAAGACAGTCTTAAGACCAATCTAGACATATGGAATTCAGTTTTGGGGATCTGCTAAACCTTCACACACGAAACGTATACAAGCGATTCAGAACAAGATTGTACGAACGATAACGCAATGCCCCTTTTACATCACAAACTCAATGTTGCAGAAAGACTCACAAATCCCATACGTAATTGATGTCGTGAAACAACAATACAAGAGGATGCATGACAAATTTGAATTACATGACAACCCTTTCATCTAAAACATGTACACTAGGGCGATACCGGGTGCTCAGCGCAGACGTTTGATGCGCCTCTGGCTAAGTGATCTTCTTGGCCAACTTTAGGACTGTGATGATGACTGCACGCTCCTTCAAGTAAATCAAGTTTTGGAACATTAGCTTCACATTTAGAAATTGTTGTATTAATTTAATAACAGATACTAAATTTCAATTAACAGTGTCAAAAAAAAATTCTATTAAAAACATGTTCTTTCCTTGGGTGTAGCAACGCGCGACGGGTACAGATAGTTATAAATATGTCATTAAGTTAAACAAAAGATAGATGTGCATCCTTTAAATTATTAGCAAATTTAAAATAATGGATAAATTACCATAATTAAATTAATCACAATATTTTATTTAGGTACACATAGCTACTATGTATTTCAATAGGGAAGAGATATATGAGGTACATTTTTCAAATAAATAAATCAAGTCCATGTACCAGTAAAATACTGTCTCTACAAAACACAACACATATACATCACTAAAATATACTATGTATAGATAATGTATAATACAATAAATTACAATAAAAACTGTAGTTAGTATTATTTAAAAAGAAAAAAATGACAAGTAGTCTAAAACAAAAATATCAGAATATCTTTTGCACGTTCGTAAGCAGAATATAAAATTAGAACGGACATAAACAACGAAGATTATAATAAAAAAGTAGAAAACAAGAAAAGAAAAATGTGGAGAAACTGTTAACTAAATAAATATTTCTAAAACACACAGTTTCGTCCACGGTTTCGTTTCAAACACACCCACTCCACTTGTTCATTCTCGTTAAAATTTGTACAAGCTAACATTTTCTCCGTATAAATTCAACCGCTTTTAGTAAAAATTGACAGTTTACATTTTTAATTTACAGCGAGGTAAAATTTAGGTTAAAACAAGAATTTTTGCGAATGAATTTGTTTTTATTCGAAAACATTGTTTAACACAGTAGCAAATATATAATAACAAAATTAATTCCCTAAAAAATTAAATTACCGAACTTCGGGTTTGCTATTGAACTTCTTAGAGCTAAAGTGGTTAAAATATTTTGACTATTTTTACTAAAATCACTTATTTTAAAACAATAAGAGGGACAAATTAAAGTTTCAAAAGCAATGAATTTTGAAATCGTACTCTCGTGATATAAATTGAACTCATTGAAATTAATAGTAGCATTAAAAATAAAAGACAATGGCTTTAATTTTATTTGAATAATTTTAAGATACAAATTGTGTCTTGTATTAGGTTTTAAAAGACACTAAAAGACAATAGGTACGGGGATGAAGCCGGATAAAAGAGGAAATCCATAATTCAGTACGTTCTTCATTGGGCTTGAGAATTCTGTTTACTCAGAATCGTTGTATATCCACAGTACGGTTTTTCTCGTTTTTATTTTTAAGAAGAATGGAAGACAAGACGAGGTGGAGGTAACAAACCGAACCATCTACTGCTCTTCCCACTCCGGAAAACCTGTCTATTGGAAAATTGTCTTCAACTTGATACAAGATTCAGTCTTTTCCCATTCTGTTAACGACATACAGCTGTGATTTGATTTAAAATTCACCAACCGCTGCTATAAAAATACGACAGTGACGTATAATTCTTTCTACTTCCTTCACGTTTCTGTATAAATAGATACATACACACACAAACCCACATAAAAGCGTATCTTTCGAATCCGACTGGTACTCTTAAAAAGTATATACATAAGGATCGATTATCCTTTACAAATAGTTTTTAAAAAAAGTATTATTCAACCTGTTATACCATTTATTGACTTTAATTACTCCAAAAGCTCTTGCTTTTATTTCTCTATCAAGTATTTTGAATCAAAAGAAACCAAAGTGAGTTCACCTATAACAACTACATAATTCGTTTAAACGATCTTTTATTGAGTAATTCTGTCTTGGATTTAAAATAAATTAAACTTTTTAAGAGTAATAAATAATAAGAAAAAATACTGGTTACAATCAAATAAATAAGTTCACACAAACGAGGAAAATCTTACACACAATCAGAAAAAGAAGATTATATGTTTTGGCCTTATTTACAGAATGAAAGAATCCAGATTAACCAAACAAATCTTCAACACTTTAAATAAGCACAAACCTAAAATCCCGTGGCCAAGAAATAAGTAAAAACCTGGGAATTTCAAAAATTACACCAGAAATCATCTGCAATGAAAAAATCAGGAGTTAACTAAAAAACCTAGAGTTTCAGGAGGAAAACCAAAAAAAAAAAACACCAAGAAATGATTCGAATAAAGAAGGAAAAAAACATTTCAGGAAGATAAAAGAAGCATAGGTCAAAAGATTGATTAATTATACACTATAAAATTAGATGATTCGGAAAACTAAGAAAAACATTACGTAAAACATAATAGTAATAAATAAAAGTACACCAAACGGCTAAATTTCGTACACGATATTTAAAGTTATTTAATGGACGGTGGGGAATTTCACTGTCGGGAGAAGAGATACCCGGTAGTATATTTTCGCTTTCTATTCAAACTAAGAGAATCCTGCTCAATTTTTTCTTTACACGTCGCCCTACCGTTTGAGACTTCCTTAAAGCTAGGGTACGGGGCAATCTGTTTGGGATCGTTATTTAGTCCATCGAAAAATTTACTGTAGAAGAAAGCGGTTAGTTGCAGAAGGAAGCAGAAATTTAGAATTGTTGTAGGAGTTTTATTGATTACATAAAAAGGAGCGCAAGAAACTAGTCTTAAGGATTTAGACTATCGGGCCTGATCCCTTCATTAAGAACTAAAAACAAGAACCTGAAGAATTTAGGCTAAAGGGCGGAACGACTTCAAATTACTCTCCTTGGCTGCTTCATAAAGCAGGACACGATAGTTCCAAAGGACAAGAGAAAGGACCAAAGTTTAATTTATGATAAACTTATAAATTAATACATATATTTAATATATATAACTTTTTAAATTAATTTTTAATAATAAATTAAAACTTTTGAACGGAGGTTCCATTTGATCGAAGGTTGATCAAGAAGAAGAGTAGCTAGCTCCTAGCGGAGAAGAAGAAGAAGACCCTCATAATCCTTATTATGGTTTTGGAATGCACTAAGCCAAATGTAAATAAATGTGTGATGTTTGTGAAACATAATTTTTCTAAAAGCATGTTACTAGTACATGTTATTAAGCGATTTAAAATATATTAAGAAATTTCATTTTTGGGTAAACTTTTGTCAAAAAGTATTAAAGATATGACTATGAAATTTGGAAGGGAATTTAAGTGTGGAAAGACCCACAAATCGGACTATTATAATAAAAATCGGATGAGCAGTTTTTCTATAAATAGCACAATTTGGTTTAAAAATTCAACAACCAAAGGTATTTCATTTAAAATAAATATGTACTACATATTATATATAATACAATGAACGAAAAACTCATGAAAATTAGCTTATTTTGGTTCAGCATACACAAAATTCTATGCAGAAAATGGTATTAAAATTTCAGTTTGATATATTTAATACTATTATAATGAAGCGGCGGAAAATGAAATCAGCTGTTCATAAACAGCTGACTGATTAATTATAAAAACGATACCTTTGGCGGAACATAAAATCAGCTGACCGATTATAGATAAAAACGAAGCATTTCATTGTTGGAGCGCCGCCGCGGTTTGAATGGCTGATGTGTTAGCACATCAGCCTAAATTGGCTGAATTCTACGGGCTAAATTGTACGGGATTCTTCGTTACGGTGAAGTTTGTTATTTTGTCATAAGACATGATATTTAATGGTTAATTTGGTAAGGGATATTGTTTATTTTATTTTATTGTTGAAAAATTACGTGAATTGCGATGTTTTATATGTTTAATAACTTATTTTTATGAACTCATTATTTTCATTGTTGTCATTTTTATTGGTTAGGTTATTTTTTGTCAAATAATTTTGTTAAACAAATATATGTGAATTAATTAAATTAAAGTTTACAATTTTACTTTACTATAACGAGTTGTAACAATACTTTTTAAGAAAAGTGTGTCAAGTTCTCATGTTATAACATTGGTAGGGTACGGACTATCTGGTCACCTTAAAAAATAATCAGCAAATTATGTCCGTAATGAGAAACTTTCCCTTAATACTCAGTAACTAATATGAAATTCATTTCTATAAAAAGTTTAGTAGAACTTATAAAAGATTGGTTTCTTTCAACTTTTATAAAGATCTTTTTATTTTTGTAGTCGGATTTCAATCTTTTTTTCTTTTATAATCTTTACCAGAACTTTGATTTTAATCACATACATTTTAAAACTATAAAATCCTGTTTTACTGAGTGATAAAGACGAGCATCTTATTTTTACCCATTTCAGTATCTACACATTAAATCCTACTTTTACTTCTTTGAAAGTGTACCGAAAGAACATAATCCCGTTTTTACTTTTTTTCTTATCCGAGGTTACTCACTTCTTTCAAAACTGCTTAGCTGTTTTAAAACTTATTCCTTTTAACACAAATGCCCGGTATTACCAATGACGTTTAATTTTAGATCAGCTTTACTTTTTTACACTTTATTAAAGTAACTAAAATAAAAAAGTTAAGAATAAATTTAAATAATTATGAATATATGGACTTGAGTGGAAATTATAATTTGGCAAATTGTCAGTAGCTATACAATATTTCATAAACCGAAATAAAACGTCCAATGCATTATGGGGAAACCATCTGTATGAACGAATGAGAAAATTCCTTAATATTTGTTACGAATTGTGTTTGTCTTTATTGACAAACGTTTATTATAAATCAAGGAACTACAGTTCAGCCGTCCTTAATTTGCTCCTACTGTCAACAAACAAAAGCCACCTACTACAGGGTGCACACTAGAGTCTGCGACTTTACGGATGTCGTATTCCTATTAAGTTAACTATTTTTTAAATTATAAGTACTTAAAACATCATTCATGATATGATGTAGGCCTAACAATTTCATTTATAAAAATACTTTTAAAAGTATATTCTATTTAAATACTTTTAAAAGTATATTGTTGTTACTTTTTAATCAGCGTGTACACATTTTGATATAATGCGCATGCTCAGTGACGTCATTATTTGTTTACATTAGGAGCAAACTAAGAGAGGCTGGACTATAGACATTTGTTCGTCTTTAGAATTCGTTATCTTCGGAACTGTCCATTTAGTTTTAGTTTAGTTTTAGTTTAGTTGTTGTAATGGTGAGTAGGTTTGTAGTTTCTATTTATTTTCCTTGCAGTTAAGAGTACTGGAGGAACTACAATAACTGTAGGTGTACAGTAATACGAATAAGAAAATTTTAAAAATTCATCAACTGAGAATCAAAAAATTTTAAAATCTGTCCAAAACATGAGAAGTGATACATGAGCAAGAAAATACAATTAAAAGAAAGGTAGAATACCCAGGTTTACACTTTTGTACGTTCGGTTACCCTTATTTACCGGGCAGTCGACAAAATTTACGTGGCCTTTACAGTGAAAAATATTCTCAGAGGATAAAACACCTTAAGAAGAAATCTTTTTACAAAACCACACAAAATCTAGACATCAGTAAGGATTATAGTGTACTGTTCTCGTACACACTTATTTGTACAACTAGGATTTTAAGCACTACAAGTAATGAAAAAAGTACTCTAATTTAATTAGTATTAATTTTATTACAGAAAATACCAAGCGTTAATTGAATTAAATACGGTTACCAATTAATAAAATAAAATATTACGAGTAAGAGAAAACACCGAGTTTTCCTTTTGTAGGTATGGATCTGACAGAGACAAAAACAACGAGAAAAGCAGGAAAAAGAAAAGATAGACTATAATTTACAGAAGAGTTCTGGCTTAAGTCCAGTCAGTAGTAGGATAGTCCAAGATGAGCCAACTAATCTGGTACCTTAACGCTTTCGTTTGGCTTCCAAAGACTGCAATTCCCTTCATCATTGAAATATATTTCACCTATAAAGTACTATTGGTTCCAACAAACACTAGCGCTATTATTAGGTGACGTCACCAAAAACGGATGGGCTACACATTATCTTATAATTCTAATATCAGCAAATCTCTAGCAGCAATAATCTACAAAACAACAAAAAATTCAGTCCCTTACATCTTTTATAGTCAATTTATTAAAAAACTGTACAAAAAAACTTTCATTTTACGCCAAACAAACTCTTAATTGTATCAATCAAATATGCCTAACCAATGCTTAGCAATAAATAAATTAAGAAAAAAGTTATGTTTTCCAGTAAAAGAAATTTTCATAATTCCAAATATTTAAAAGTTTTTGTTTTGTTAAACATTATATTTATTTACAATCAGATATCTAAGTAACTATAAGTAAGAAATAAGTATGACATGAGAGGAGGCCACCCAGTGATGGTCCTCCTCAAAAAAATACTGACATTGAAGTTTGCATAAACATTACAAATTAAAAAGTACATAAATGTATATACATTGACTTAACTTAAATACAAAACTGAACGAATTTAAAACATTAAAAGTTATAAAAAAAAATTAAACACAAAAATATAGATAGATTGAAGCTTATTTACATGAACAGAACAAAAAATGAAATTTTTTATACATTTATAATAACTATTACAATATAGAAGAAAAATTATTTACAAATCTAAAACGTGGATTCTTTTGAGGCGTCTGGTTGTCTGACTATTATCCAGGAGGTTAATTGATAAAATGTTTGTATGACAATTTAAACGTCTTTGGTACATCACACTAAACCGTTGTATTTCTTCTCGAACTTGAGGTACGTCGAGATAATCATGTATTTCATTGTTCCTTATATACCATGCTGCAATCACTATATTTCTAAGCACTTTGTTTTGGAACCTCTGCATTACTTCTACATTGCTCTTACTCGCTGTACCCCATAATTGAATGCCATATGTCCAACAAGGTTTAAGTATAGTGTTGTAAACTAACAATTTATTGTTCAGTGTCAGAGTTGATTTTCTACCCATCAGCCAGTACATGTTTAAATTTCAAATTAAGCTCTCTTCTTTTCGCTGAATGTAAAAGTTTTTATTTATATTTTTTCTTACACCCAACCGTTATTTACATTAGCCTAATGCAGACGGGGAGGTGTGATAGATGAAAATAATGATAAAATGTCAGACTTGACTACGAATCGAACCCGGGACCTTGGTGTACAAACCAGTTGCGCAGAACACTACTTCAAACAACGTTTACTTTAAAAGTGTAGCACCAAAGTAAAATTATAGAATTTTATCCATAATGAGACAATATCTGAAAGGAACGTGCTTGTTCCAGAATTCTCTAGCAAGACTGAGCTTGTAGAAGTGTTAATGTAAATAATAATTGTTGATAAGTAGGATTATTTCCAAAAAAATCGTTAGAAATACAGTGTATAAATGGTCAGGTATAGAATAGGCCTATTGTTGTGTACCTGAGAAGGGTCGGTGTATTTATTTAGATAATTAGCTTTTTTTTATGGTGTGGCATTGTAATATGTCCTTTATTCAATTTACCTTTTGTAAAGACTTCCAGAACCCGGCAGTAAACTTTTTATTTTTATTATTATATAAAAATCTTTGTTCATTTCATAATTTCCATAACTTAGATTTATAAGCGCGGCCGGTTCGATTAGGAGTTAGTCTTGAGTTGTTTCAGCGAGTGAATTGTGTAGTTAAAAGCAATCGTGTACCAGACAGCAGTTTACAATTTGTAAAAATGTAGTGTGAAACACTCACACAACTTTCTCTTGCCAATGAAAATAATTTAAACAATATAACCTAAAATTAGTAATAAAACATTAGAAATAAACAAAAAACTAACCTCAAAAAATATAACCTTATTTTAATCATGAGTGAAAGACGTTAATTGAAAATCAACCTCAGTTTGGCTTAAAAATACGAAAAATCACTCTTTCACGCTAAACTAGGCTCTGTAGAGAAAAATGCTCAAAATAAAAGTTGTAGATCTTTTAATTTCCTATAAATTTTATTACATAGCTACACTTTTGTCGTAAAATGCATACTAAGACCGAAATCTTAAAAAATCGATTTTTCACACGTTTTCGTGAGAAAAAAAACAGAAAATCGCTAATTACTGCTAAACTAAGCGTTATACAAAAAAATGTTTGAACTTAAAGTTGTATAATTTTAAATTCTCTACAACTTTTAATATATAAATTTTTGCGCTAAATTGCACATTAAAGCCGTAATCTTAAACAAATTATGTTTTTACGTAAAAACAGTCTCACCAAGAATTTCAGCAAACATGACACCTACCCTATCTTGTAGAGAATAAAAAACTGAGTAAGCCAGGCGATCTTAAAAAAAATCGTAGGACCAGTTTTCGAGAAAATCACAAAAAAGTGAAAAATTACATGAATAAACTACTACTTCCGGTTAACCGATTTTGATGAAAATGTTCGTGTCGGGTCCGGTGGTAGTGGTATGTAACTTAAGTTTCAAGTTCGTACGATGTTCCGTTCTTGAGATATTCTGTTCACACACACACACACACAGACCAATCGCTAAAAACATGTTTTTTGGGTTCAGGGGGTCTGAAAACGTGTAGATCCGGTGAAAACTCGATTTCGAAAAATCGACATGAAAACAATACTTTCCTTCCTATATATTCATATAGGCAAGAGAAAGTAAAAAAGGTCCGAATCGTAACTGTGTATCGTATAATTGGTTGTACTCGTAAGTAGGATTTAGTTAAATTTAGTGCAAAATAATCTGTTATTAGTTTAGTTTATTTATTATTAATTTATTATAATTAGTTTATTATTTGTTACAAGTATCTTACGCCCATAACAGACAGGCGGAGTGTCAAATTATTTACATTCAATCTGTTCGTTGCAGGGCTAAAATAAATAGTTCTGTTTCTTATCACATGGTCAGCCAATTAAATGACTGAATCATTTAAGAACAAAAAAGGTAGAGGTGTAAAAGACACTAATCAGATATATCTCACTCTGAAAGTAATCAATTTCATTATACAGCCAGACCCTGTGGTGAATGAAGTGAAGGTGTTATTTGCAGAGTGGAAAATATGTGCTTTTCAGAGGGCCCGGCATGCTGATAAGCGTACTTTTCCACTTAGTGAGGAAGGCAATTGTAAATCACCTCACTCCTCGTTTTACTTAGTAAAACCTCTAAAGGTTTAAACCAGCCTTTCGGCTGATGACCTAAACAACAACAGCACAAGTATCTTGATATTAGTAATTGTAATTTATAAGCAGATTTAAGGAAGATTATTATATGTAAGTTGTAATTTGTTATACTTGTAATTTTAAATGATAGTTTGTTTATTATTTATTTCACCCAGATCTCGAAACGAACTTTACCAATAAGTGTCACAAAATTGAATTGAACAAAACAGGATGACAAATTAACTCACAAAAAACTAATGCTTCTAAACGAGGTAATACTCGTCAAAAAAAAACAAAAGATGGTTTAAGGTCATAACATGCGTGCCAAATATGATGATTCTCGGTTCAGTGATTGTGGATATAGAGTGATGAATTAATCAATGATCACTGAACCGTAGAGGTAGAATTCGTACGTCATTGAATAATTGTAAAATGAATTGACATTGTTAATACGAAAATCACATTATACATGACCTATTTTACGTTCTCATTGAAACTCCACAAACCAGAAAACAAATTTATAAAAATCTTTCCTGCTACGAAATTTATTTGACATCTGACATGGTATATTAAATACGAGATGTATAATTAAAGTAATGTGACTGATATTTTGTAATTTTTTATCAAATTAAAATTATATATGCACATTTCTCCTTCAAATTGCCATGGGAAGCCACAATGCGATGTAGATTATTCAATTTTTTATAACACCACCGGAAGACGGATACGGAAATTTCCTTCAGCAGGTTCGTTACGGAACTTATAATCTTACTTACTGTACCAAAATGACACCCTTTGAGGTGCTGATTTTTCAATCTTGGGAGTAGAATGAAATCACAAGTATTACGATCGGGAGAATAACAAAATGGGGGAAAGTTATTGAAAATGCCGAGTAGGAAAGAGTATTGTCATGATCCAGCACCCGGCTTTTCTTGATACTTGGTCTTACACCTATGATGAGAGCAAAATTTGTCTGTTAATCTATTCGTGTTATTGTATGTATAGTATTGTACAAATATCTAAATAGAAGTGTTTGTTGCAGAATTCTCTGGCAAGACTGTGCTTATAAAAATGTTGTTGTTATTTAGGTCAACAGCCGACAAGTTGGTTTGAACCTCTAGAAGTTTTACTCAGTAAAAACAAAAAGTGAGGTGGTTTACTATTGCCTTTCTCACCGAGTTCAAAAAGTACGCTTATCAGCATGCCAGACCCTCCAAAAAGCATCTACTTTCCATCTTGCAAATGACACCTTCACTTCATTCATCTCAGGGTCTGGCTGTACAGTGAAATTCATTACTCTCAGAGGAGGTAATTTTGACTAGTGTCTTTTACACCTCTACATCTTCTGTTCTTACATAGTTCAGTCATGTAATTGGATGACTATGTAATAAGAAACAGAACTATTTTTTGTAGCTCTGGACCAACAGATCGAGTGAAATTAATGTGACACTAAACCTGCCCATTATGGGCACAAAAATGTTAATGTAAATAATAAAGGTGATAAGTCGGATTATTTCAAAGAAATGGTTAAAAATACAGGGGATAAATGGTTAGGTATAATATAGGCCTATTGTTGTGATGGGTACCTGAGAAGGGCCGTTGTATTTATTCAGATAATTACCTTTTGCAATAGTGTTTTAACCCTTTATTCAATCTTAATGTGTTTGCTTCCACATTTCCAGACCGACAGAAAGACTTGGTATTTTATTATTATGTAGAAAAATCTCTGTTAATCTAGAATATCGACGAGTTGGGTATTTAAAGGGGCCATGATACCTTTACCGGCCAGTTAGTCTTGAATTGTCAATCAGTGAGTGATTTGTGTACCAGTGACGTTTAGAGAAGGCTAACGTTGTACCGTGGAACATGTACTCTGTACCATACAACTGGTAGTAATTAGGATTTAGTTAAATTAAGTGCGAGTTAATTTAGTTACTAGTGAAGTTCATTTAATTAATTATAATTATTAGTTTTATTATTTATTCTAAGTATCTGTTGATTGTAACGTATTAGCAAATTGTTAAGATTTTTATTTGTAATTTATTATAGTAGTTAATAATATTTGTAAGTAATTTTAAACGATAGTTTGTTAATTATTTATTTTACCCAGATCTCTAAACGGACCTTCAAAATGTGTCACAGTATGTATATTTTGAGTTTAACCACACTCGCACACTTTAATATTAATGTTGGTTGTTTGAAAAATTCTGAAACCTTGTAGAAGGGTGGCTTAGTAACCTGTGTACATAGGAATACACTAGCTAATTTTAGCTGACTCATATAAGAGATTTTGTGCAGTTAAGTTGTTTTATATCTCGTTAATTTTTCAAGGAATCGAACTTTTGCTGACGTTAAATTATATTTAGTTTTTAAACTAAATTTTGAAATACTAAAACTACGTAAATGATGAACAAAATTTGTTGATAAACTCAATTTTAAACAAAGCAGAGGGGTTAGACAAAATTTTAGACGTTGTTTTTAGTTTCATAAAAAACTTGGTTTTATGAAACAGAGTTCTTTACCAAAGACTTCTTTGAGTTTAATATTAATAAATTTAAAGGAAAATTTAAAACCATTTCTCGCGTACATACACGACATTAATAATGAGTGGGCTGTTTCCATGGAAACAGAATTGTATAGTATGAATAAATGAAACCTTCAAAGGTGTTCATTAAATCATAAAACAATGAGAATTAAGTAGGCGGTTACTTAAATAAAATAAAAACGATTCTACAAATAACTTGTATTTAATATTTTAAGAAACCTACAGAGAAACACACACTTGTAAATATTAATTTTACAGGGTAGATAGTGGTTATATTGGATGAAAAGGTTGAAATTCGTTCGGAAACTCAAAACGAAAAATAAATTAACTAAAACATATGAAACACAAAGTATATCGAATAATAGTTAACTTTGTTAACGTAAATACCATTTTCATATCAGAAATGGAATATTTAATAATAGTACTACAGTTTCAAATTTACCAACGAATCACTAAAATATGACAGCAACGTAAGAGCATTCAATTAGATATGACTAGGAAATTAGAATCTAGTTTAAATCTACTTAGCACAATTTTTTATAATCAAGTCAGCAAAATTACAATCTGCTCTTTTAAAAGGAAACAATAACTAATAAAGTTAACATTACACATACAACATAATTAAGCCTGCACATTAATAATAAATGTTATAGATTACTTTTTTGGGCCTTCATCAATTCTGAAATAATTGAAAATTGAATATATTATACGTACATACATATGTTTGTTAAAGTACGGTCAATAGTGTTCAAATAAATCTATATTTTAAATAAAAGTTGTACATTTTTTATTAATCTACGACTTAAAAACATAATTTTACCTAAAACTCGTATTAAGGCCGCAATCTTGAAAAAACTCATTTTATCACAAGAACACAGCGTCTCCACGAATTTCAGGAGACATGTCGTTTACCTTATCTTGTAAAGCATAAAAATAAAACAACTTTTCTTTTAAGGGAAGACTGATGGTTTTGACTGAAAATTTTGATTTTCGGTTTTTTATGTTTTTCAATGGTTTAGACCTAGATCTACCACAAAAACATTAAATTACGACCAAAAAAATTATTTTAATTAAAAAAATTTAAGTTTTTATCAGGTTTATCCTAAAAAATTAACATGTCGCCAAGAACGAATATTTTACATATTTTTATATTGCTCGTTTTAGTGCGAAATTTTTTTTTTAATATCTCCTTCACTTTTTTTAATATCTGTTGGTGCAGCTTCCTAACCAACTGTTGGTGGGAAATTAAACTTGTTTGTGTACATTTTGTTTTTAATTTGTGCCTTTTCCCGTAAATTTAGATTTAAACACAAGTAGCTTACGTTTTTCTAAGAAACCACTTAACCTACCAAGCTGAAATTTTTACCAGTTAATTATCATGTACATGCCCATTTACCGACATTGTTTTTACTTCCTCAGGTGCTCAAAAGATTAGTAATAAACAAAAAACGTAGAAAAAATTTTATGTTACTCGTTATTTTTTTAAAAACTTTATGGTCCAAGAAATTAAATTGAAAAATAATCAGTAGCTAAAACCACCCTACAACTACAAGTGTGTAAAGTTTCATTTTCGTATCTTTCACCAATCCTATGAAAAATGTAGCTACCTAAAAACAGCAAATTTAATATTGTCGGGATACAAAGTACAGTCTCCCCTTAAATCGTAAGTGCCGTTTTCGAGAAAATCTCAATAAGTGAAAAATCACATTAATAAACAAATACTCCGCCCATAACCGGGAGGTAGAGAGTTAAATTATTATTTACATTCGATCTGGTAGTTCCAGGACTACAAAAAGTTAGCTCTAATTTTTATCACGTTATCAGCGTTATAAGACTTAAGGATTTAAGAACAAAAGAGGTAGAGGTCAAAAAGACACTACTCGCGGTTATCGTTTCTAAGAATAATGAATATTTCATTATACAGCTGGACCCTGTGGTGAATAAAGTGAACGTGTCATTTGCAGGGTGGAAGCAGATACTTTTCAGTGGCCCTGGCATGCTGATAAGCATACTTTTCCACTCAGTCAGGAAGGCAAGGTAAATCACCTAATTCCTTGTTTAAGTCTCGTAGAGCCTCTAGAGATTCTAACCAGCCTTTTGGCTGACGACCAACAAACAACGATTTTATTTGTGGTTGACTGATTTTGATGAATATTTTCGTGTAGGGACAAACACAGACCAATCTGTAAAAACATGTTCGTTTTTTGGTTCACGGGGCCTAAAAACGTGTATTTTCAGTAAAAACTTAATTTAGAAAGGTAATACTTTTCTTTATATATTTATATTGAGTAAGAGAAAGTAAAAAAAGACAACGTCAACCTTATAGATTGAATTACACCAAATTCTTGAAAGATAAAGACGTATTTAGAAAAATAAGCGGTCGTTAATAGCAACACTGAAAACAAAATATAACAAAATTACAACTATGTAGTTTTATTAACGCAAATTTATATCAAGCTAAAATACTTTATCTTTGATACGAAATTACTGGAAAAGATTAAAAATTTGGACAACAAGTAAAGAAAAAATTTACACAGATAATCGATAATGCATATGAAACGTTAAATATTACGTTAAAAAAACAAATGGAAATTGAAACCATCGGAAACGTACACTTTGAAATCAATATAAATCAGATAATTTTCAATTCCAAATTCCATTGAAAAGTTTTTACCAATCACGCAATAAACATTTCAACAGCAATTAATAGGGTAAATGTATTCAAAATGTAAAAGCAAACACATACCAATTTAAGTGTTAACTTTTTTGCGCTAAAAGTTCTTTTTTATCCATTCACATTTACAGTCAGTTGAAAACGATTGATTTTGACTTCGGTAAACTAAGAGTAGTTCATCTCGTTTAAAACTCATTTTGGTTTAAATTAGAAACGGAAACTTTTTAATGGGAACAGAAAAAAGTATAAAATATATCTAATATGGTGAAGAGAAAAACCGTTTTGATCCTGTTATCTATATACATTAAAATTTTAAATACAGTATAATTAAAGAAGATTCAATTTAATTTGTTAGCAATTTATTCGTATATTTTTTACTTAAATTTTGTGAATTCTATAAAGTAGTCCCTGAAAACTACAATTGTTGATGCAACCATGATAAAACTGTTTGAAATACAAACCAACGTTTAACTAAAGCATTAGGCTTAAAAGATATTACTACACAGAAAATTAAAAAGAGTTAGGTATATTTTAAAAACAGCTCAAGGAATTTTCAATAGAACCTAATAAAAACTATTGTAATAAAATAAATGTGTTGTTTATATCATCAGCCGAAAGGCTCGTTTGGAACTTTTAGAGGTTTTACTAAGTAAAACGAAGAGTAAGGTTGTTTACATTTGCCTTCCTCACTGAGTGGAAAAGTAGCCTATGCTTATCAGCATGCCAGGCCCTCCAAAAAACATCAACTCTCAACCCTACAAATGACACCTTCACTTTATTCACCACAGGGTCTGGCTGTAAAATGAAATTTATTACTTTCAGAGGAGATCACTCTGACTAGTGTCCTTTGTACCTCTAACTCTTCTGTTCTTAAATTCTTCAGTCGTATGATTGGCTGACCACGCGATAAGAAGCACAACTATTTTTTGTAGCCCTGAAACTTACATATAGAGTGCAAAATAAAAGAGAAAGGAATAAAAGATTTAAAATTAAAAGAGTCAATGAAATGAAAACGAAAATCCTTTCCTAGGACAACTAATAAGAACAGCTAAAAATAGAATAATAAAAACATTGATAGAAAAGCTATGGGAACAAAAATGCTCAATTTCAGGATACATGAGCTTAAACCAGACAAAAAAACATTAAACATAAAATTGTAAGACTTATAATACATACATAATTTGGAAACTCTCAAAACTAAAAACTAAAATTACAAATCACATATAAAACAATACAAAAGATATAAGAAACGAAAAATGTATTTTCAAATGAATGAAAGAAAAGATTGGCAAAATGAAGAAATTTGAAAAAAGAAGAAAGCTGAAAAACTAAATTCTAAAGAATATAATACTACCAAAATTACATTGAAATAAAGTCAGTAAATCAATTAAATGGCATTTAATTAATTGAATTAAGCACAAAAAAAATAGTAATAGCAGTTAGTTTTTGCTTACATCACTAAACACAAACTAGGAAAATGCAATTTACTTACGTGTCTGAAATCGACAAGCTGTGTAATAAGAGTTCCATCCGAACGTTGAAATTCTAAAGTAACTGAATCCTCAGTCACATTGGCTGTAATTGTTTCCTGTACAACATCGCCACCCTGAAAAAATACATAACTTAATTAGAATTAAAAACTAAAGTAACATATAGTTACGTAAGGCATTATATAGGTATATAAATATATTGTATACATCTATCAATTTTTCTCGCATTTCCCTCAGTCTCTACATTAGATTTCCTGTTCATTTTCCTTTTTCCGAACTAAGTAAAAAATACTCTTCATCCGTACCCCAATTTTTTTATAATTTTCATTACGGTACTTTAAATTGAGCTGCACAATTTAATGGGCGGTGGGAAATTTTATTTTCAGGAGAATAGGCACCCAGTGGTACATATTTCTCCGTATAGAACTACAGCTGTTGTCCGTTATTCAAACCAAGAAGTCTGCTAAATTTTCGCTTTAGACTTCGCACAGTTGGAAAGTTCCTTGTAGCTAGGTCAAGGGCTAGTTGGTCAGGATACTCATCTAGTCGTTCGCGAAAATTATTACAGAAAGACCCGGTTAGTTCCTTTATTTTTGGAATTTTGAAATCGTCGTTTAGGGTTTTATTGCTTACATTAAAACGAGCGCCAGAAAAAAAGTCTTAAGAAATTTAATTGAAAGGCCTGGATTGAATTTAAGTTACTCTCTGCCGCTACTCCAAAGAGCTGAACAACATAAATCTAGATTAATCTCAAAGGTATTTTTTAATATTAATTTTGGAACGGAGGTTCAATTTTGATCGAGGGTTAATAAAGCGGATGAGTAGGCTCTGGCGGGGGTTAAGTTCTAATCGTTTGGTACGCAAATGGTGTTTTCAAGTTAGCCGCCTAGTTATATATGTTTATGTTTTAGACTAGAAGTAATAAAGTAGATATAGTTAGGGTGTCTTGACATATTATAGATCATAAATTAATATAAGCTAGCGGGTTAAAAATTAATATAAGTTTAAGATAAGAGATTTCTTGTAAACGAATGACACCCTTTTACAACAGTTTTAACTCAAAACTCAACCAGTACGGCTCACCTCTTTTCTAACTTCATAACTTGTACGGTGTCCTTCGTCTATTCGACTAATGTATTGCACAGGCAAAGCCTGAATAAATCTTTTTAAAAGACTTTCGCTGTTCGCTTCATTTAACTGCCTGTTAAACAACAAGCCAAGATATCGTACCACTCTTGCGTGGGGGATATGAACGTTATGCAGCACGATATGTGGACAAGTTTGACGTCAAATAACATATTGAATTTATTTACCACAGTAGACTGATAAAAATGTTGGTAAATTTTCGATCGAAGTAAATGCAAAATGTTCTAAAATTTCTCTACTACTAGGAATCGAAATTTAACGGGTTTGAGTGTCAAGGAAAATACGCTTAACACACTCATACGCCCTGCACCGAACAGTGAATATCTGTCATTTTTTCTTAGTTCATTTTTTAGATAAAGGTAAATTTTACTTCTGCTAGTCATGTAGAAACACTAATTACTACAAGCATAAAAATTACATTATAGCAACACTACAGTTCACGCAGTATATATAAGAAGAGAAGAACCTATGTCTTAAGGGTTTAATATGTAAAATTTGTAACGTTTCTTCTTTTATCACGTTTTTCTCAAAACATAATATCTAGAACAACATTAATTATCACAAAAACGACTAAATATATTGGCTTGAAATTTTTAGGAGGTTCTCACATTATTACAATACAACTACTCATGATAGGAAATTTTCGTGAATGATTTTAAACCCCATTAATGGCTGTTTTGTTAATACTTTGGTTGACTCCACGTCGGTTATGGTAAAAACAATTTTCTCCACTAAAAGTAATTATTTTACTACTCGTTTCGCCTAAAGTTGTATTAGATGATTGCAAATATGAGGTGAAAACATGAAGTGAAAATATTTCTTAACGGTTGCAAAGCAAACAGGTCAAATGCTTCTAACATTTAGCAAGAAAGACTTGCGATCCCTTCAAACGCTTTTTAGAAAAGATCTGGTATATTAGAGAGAAATGATAATTTTTGTAAAATATTGAGAACGGAAGGAGTAAAACACAATGCTAATCATTCCTATTAGTTATTTTAGTAGCAGACTTCACTAGAGTTTAAATCCCTTCTCTAAGGGTTTTTGTGTGTTGAACTCAACTACAAAAAAGTTTAATAATTTTTTAAAAATTGAATAAGTTTAGCTCCTTAATACATTAAAAATATAGTATGCGTTTATATTTTATAAAATATTAATCCAAGGTTTTTTTTATGTTCACTAGTAAAATACTAATAGGCCTCCTTTTCATACTTTTAATCTCGTTTTTATTACTTAGTTAAAACAGAAATAAGTAGTACTAAAACTTTGATGAGAATCATTAAGTACATAGGACTTAATACGAAAGACATAATCAGTGCGGTATACCTTAAAAATTATAACAACAATTTTTTAAACAAACTTTCTAAGGAACTTAACTTATTTTAAGAGTTTTTGTACAATACTTTATTCTGAATAAAGTCTGACATTACTTTAGAAAAGTTGGATTACTTTTAGTTTTTATATCCAAGCAGTTTTATGATTTATGAACATTTCGGTGTAAACAAATTCAAATTGCATAAAACGAAAATGAGAAAATTTGTTTACAAAAAAAATGTATAACATAACTTTTAGATTAAGTAAATCAGCTTTTCTTTTATTTTCTTCGAATTTTTCTTCTAAATAAAATATTTGAATTTGTTTTTATTTTTATTCACAATCTTTTGCGAGTTTATATCGGTGTCAATTGGTACAATTAATAGGGTCTACATATTAATTTAAACCTTTTGGTACATAAGTATGTTAAATAAGACCAAAATGTAAGCCAGGATCTCAACCCGAAACGGTAGATACACGAATATTTTTTTCAAAAACTCAAAAATCCTGAAGACTCCAAAAGGAAATGTAGGACATGTTAAGATAAAATTGATAAGTCCAAATTTTAACAATATGTTAAATTCATTACTTACTAATAATTTGTTACCACTAGGAACTTGCTTACTTCAGTAAGCGTGTATATCAAATAATACACAATTTGCCTCAACGTGAAAATTACAATTTTTTATACATTTCTTAACTAAAATTCGTGTAGTACACTATAAAATGTTTCATCAATCAAGTATTTTTGTAGCGTTTTTTTAAAAAAACTTAAATTATAACTTTTTAAAGCTTGTGGCAATTTCTCGATGTATTTTCTACCTCCAAAAGTAAGTTAATAAGTACATGTTTAAAAGTAAAATTAAAGTTTAAAAATCTGTATGAAACACTCACACGACTTTCTCTTACCAATGTAAATAATAAAACAATCTTACGTTTAATCATGAGTAAACAACGTAAAATAAAAAACATAACATAATTTTAATCATGACTGAATGACGCAAAATGAAAATTAACCTCTGTGGAACCTAAAAATATAGGCGTAAAATCACTAACTGACCCTAAACTAAGCTCTGTAGAAAAAAATCCCAGATATAAAATTTTTAGATTTTTTTAATGGTTTATAAATTGGATTATATACATTTTTGTCGTAAAATGCATACTAAGAAAGCAGTCTTAAAAATATCCCGGTTTTACCGATTTTAATGACAAAAATATAAAAATAATACCGTGACAATATCTAAAGGGAATATTAAAAATGTTAAAGTAAATAATAAGAGTAATAAATAGTGTTTTCCGAGAAATAATTAAGAATAAATGGTCTTTTATAGTAAAAGTAGCTATTGTTGTGCAGGTACTGTGACAGCCGGGTGCCTATTTAGATAACTGGCCTTTTTGTAACAATTGCTATTCAATCCTAATTTGTTTACGGTTAAGATTTATCCAGAAACTGTCAAAAAGATTTTGTATTTTATTATTGTAACGAAAATCTCCGTCTTTTCTCGAACTCTCTATTAGCCCATTTATTTAAGCGCCGGTTTTTTACGGTCAAAATTTAGTTTCGATTTATCTGTGTTTGAGTGAGCGAATAGCGTAGTGCTTAACGGTTACGTTTGGAGGAGGCCAGCGTACTGTAAATTACTCTCTATTGTTTAACGTTTATTTACTCAGTATCATTTCTGAAAGTAGTATTAAGTAAATTAGTTAAGTTATTTATTATATTAATTAATTATAATAAATTGTTATTTAATAAGTTATTTAAATGTAATTTACTTGTAGATTTTAGTCGTTTATTTAATTGTAATTTTAGTTGTAATAAACAATAGTAATTTTAAACTATAGTGTGTTAATTATTAAATTTACCCAGATTCCGAAACGGACCTTAGAGATAAGTGTCACAATACTAAAAACATTATGAGAAAATCATTAATTGACTTTGTAGAAAAAAGTGCTTTAAATAAAATTTTTACCTAGAATTTTAATTATACACATTTACCCTAAAATGCATATTAAAGTCACAATCTTAAAAAACAATTACCACGAAAGAACAGAGCCCCCAGAGAATTTTAGCAATCATGGCACTTACCCTATCTTGTAGAGCATAAAAAATGTAGTAAATGAGATAAATTTTTAAAAAAATCGTAAAAGCAGTTTTTGAGAAAAACGAAAAAAGTGAAAAATTTACGAATAAACTTCGTTAGACCGATTTTGATAAAAATGTTTGTACCAAATCATCTAGTAGTATCTAATTTAAGTTTTAAGTTTCAACGATGTACGATGATTCGATCTTGAGATATTTTGTTTACAAATACACACAGAGACCAATCGCTAAAAACATGGGTTTTGGGTGCAAGAGAGCTGAAAATTTGTATTTCCAATAAAAACTTAGCATTAAAAAGAAGTTTATAATTTATTAATAAAAAGATCCCGAAAGAACCCGGAAACGTTACAATATTATATATAACTCAACTACACAATATGCTATGTGAAATACGCCAAAATTGCACATACGGATTTAGCGAAATTAGTTATAGGCTTTAATAATTATAACCCATTTTGTTAAATAGCAAAGTTCTGTTGTTTCGTATAGGCGTACTATAAATACAAATAATAGAACCGAATATTATTTCGATGCTAATGGATTGAACAGTTGGGTACGTGAGAGAATATAGTCCCTTCTTCTAAACCTGATCCCCCCCAACAACCCATTATAACACACATATCATGGTTTATTATAATAATATAGAAGTTAACTTTAACTTTTGCCTTGACTGTACGTCATCCATCATGCGGAAAATTTTCATACACTCTAATATGAGAGTGCTGAAAATTTAACCTCCCCCCATCTATGTCACTAATGTTCCACGTTCACGTTCTGGTCTTTATTAAATTAATAATGATGTATTTTCATGCAATTTTGTTGACTCATATAATTATTTCGGTTCCTTGCTAAGGAAATAATATCAGTAATGTATACTGTATTTTTCGTTCTTTTTACAAATATAAAACTTTTTATGAAATTTTGTCGAATATTTACTTGGTTTATTACTTTCTCTTGCCTATATGAATATATAGGAAGAAAAGTATTGTTTTCATGTCGATTTTTTGAAATCGAGTTTTCACCGGATCTACAAGTTTTCCGACCCTCTGAATCCAAAAAACATGTTTTCACAATTGGTCTGTGTGTGTGTGTGTGTGTGTGTCTGTGTGAACAGAATATCTCAAGAACGGAATATCGTACGAACTTGAAACTTAAGTTACACATCAGTACCGGATCCGACACGAACATTTTCATCTAAATCGGTCAACCGGAAGTAGTAGTTTATTCGTGTCGTTTTTCACTTTTTTGCGATTTTCTCAAAAACTGGTCCTAAGATTTTTTTTAAAAATCGCTTGGTTAACTAAATTTTTAATGTTCTACAAGATAGGGTAGGCGCCATGTTTGCTGAAATTTTTGGTAAGGCTGTTATAACATAAAAATATTGGTTTTTAAGATAACGGCTTTATTATGAATTTAAGCGCAAAAACTTTTATATTAAAAGTAGTAGCGAATTAAAAATTCTACAACTTTTATTTAAAACTTTTTTTTATAACCCTTAGTTTAGCGGTAAATTAGCGATTTTCTGTTTTTTCTCACGAAAACGTGTGAGGTTGATTTTCATTTTGCGTATTTCACCATGATTAAAACTAGGTTAGGTTTCTGAGGTTAGTTTTTTGTTTATTTCTAATGTTATATTACTTAGGTTATATTGTTATTATTTGCATTGGCAAGAGAAAGTAGTGTTAGTGTTTCACACCAGATTTTTCTCGTTTTGATATACTAAGTTATTACAAAATATTATTGTTAACGTAGAAGATCATTGGTGGAAATTTTTAATATTGTAATCTATCAATTACCCATGTTCGTCTGTCCGTCCCACCGTCAGTCACATCCAGATGTCAAAAACTACAACAGATAGCAACAAACGGTTTTCGGATTCATAATCTACATAAAAAGTTAGTGGGCCTCAATTAGTTTTGAAGTTCCGGTTTCGACCGAAAAAGGCCCAAAACCGGAAGTAAATAAATAAAAATCGGAATTCGGCAACAAAAATTACGTCATTCGTTTTCTTAAAAAGTACGAACAGAAATCATTTGGTTTGAAGTTGCGATTTCGACCGGAAGTGCCCCAAAACCGAAAGTATAGATATCAAAGTCAAAATTTGGAAATAAAAATAGTGTCATTTGATTTCTGTTAAAGAGTAGATACAGAAATTACTAATCGTTTTCAGCATATGTCAAAGGAAATCGTTTTTAAAAGCTGCCATCAGTCATAAGACGCGTCGTCTTATGAAATTGATTTTTGAAATTAAGAAATGTAAATCAGTGTAACAAAAAACCGAATGTTAAACAATATGTTTATAAAAATGAAACAGTGTTTAAAAGTTCATCCTTCTCGGTAGCTCAGTCGGTTTCTTCGAATTATTTACTAAATAAAAACACCCAGGTGTCTATTCCTTAACATAATTACATTATTACGCTCTTAATGTGTAATAATTCATATTATTTTTGTACCCTCCAAAAGAAATTAACTTCTAAAACGCAACATATTATATTAAATAACTAGCATGCCCCGTCGCGGCTTTGCACGCGAAAAATGGTGTAATCACTTTTTTTTAAATATGTAGCAGTTTAAAATTTCAGCAGTTCTTGCTTTTTGAATTTTTTTTACTTTTGAAGATTTTCTTCCTAGTAATGTTTTTTTGATGGCATTGAAAATGGAAAAAAACAAAAAAAAAATTGTCAAAACCAAAAACTTAAATCTACGTTGAATAAAATAAAAGTCAAAATAAAATATCAAAGCAATTGATCACACACCAATTAAAAGAAAATTAAAACAAATTAAAGAAACACGGAACTTTACTTTTATAAAATACTCAACAATACATAATCGTATCTACATAATAAAATACAAAAATGCGCCGGCCGCATTGGCGCAGTTGGTAACGTGCTCGCCTCTCATCATGCGGTCCTGGGTTCGAATCCCACTCAGGCATGGCATATTTTCGTTACAAAAAATTATTTCATCCTCATTCACACACAGACACACCCCAACGTCGTCGCTAATGACCTTGTAGTTGATGCGACGTTAAATAAAAAAAAAAACAAATACAATAAAATTATCATGTCGTTGTCACCAGGTGATCCTTAGCACCACGTCGCTATTTGCTAAATCATATGACTTTATTTATGACAAATCTTTGTTCGAATCGCATCAGTTGGTTTAAAAGCAGCAGATTATCTAACCTCATAAAAGCCTTAAAATAGGACATAAACATTATTTTCAACCCTTAAGAGCTAATTTTTAAGGGTTTCAATAGCTTAAAACCTGCACCGTAATCACAGTTACAACATAAAAAATTGCATGAAAATTGGTTCAGTAATTTAGGAGATAAAGGGGAACCTACACACACATACATCGAATTTTTTATATATATAGATAATAGTGATTTTTATTCGCCCAGGAATGTGTTCGAACCTATTTGTAACTCAACGCTTCAATGGCTACAATGAGCTCTGATTAGTACGGGCGCAATAGTTAGTTAAAACATATAAATAGTTTATACGCGATAAAATAAATTCTTAATATGTACCTAATTAAAAAGAAACTCGTAATTAATTGTATTAAATAAGTTTAAGAACAGTTCATAGAAATCCCACAAATAAAAATAAAATACAACAAATGAAAAAGTTAAAGTTGGAGAAATAAAAGTAAAGAAAAACAAAACTGTTGAAAACAGACCAAGCAAAAGATATAAACCAGATACGACAAAAGAAAAAGTAAAAGGAAATTAGAAAGACAAAAGAAAACAACTGAAGTATCAACGTGAGTAAAGAGAAGATAAATAAGAAAAAAAGAAATATCTAAAAACTGGTGAAGAAAAACTAAATAAATTGAAGGAAAAGAACGAAACAAAATAAAACAGTTACAAAACAATGTTTGGTAATAATATAAAAGGTGTGTGTACAGATTTAATCAAGGAAATGAAGAAGGTCTGTGTCTAGTAATTTTGTAGTGGTTCGTGTAAAACGTATAGCTTGGTATAGAGTTTGACCGTACTACCTTGTTCGATAGCCTAATCTGCTTTGTTTAGGACACGCCCAGAGCACTGCCATCGCATTAGTAGATTCTCCCATCAATTTATTACAAAATGCTGAGTACTTTTTCTTTCTAATAGTCTATCTTTTAAATAAATGATCATACTATTTTTGAATAAATCGACAGGGAAAGGAAAACGTTTAATCAAAATTTTGTAAAATAAATTGATTGCAACTCAGATGTTCGTTATAGGAGTTAACATAATAGTTCTATATTTTTTTGGGCTCAGTCAAGTATCTATTTTTGGGCTACACGTTTTTCCTGAATCAATTTTACAACTAGTTTGATTATGGTTGCATCAGGTTTATAAGTAAATCATATAAATGTCTTCATCATTTACATGGTGAAAACATTCACCAAGAAACTTTTTGTAACAGTGTATTTCTTTTACAATCAGTTTATAAAAATACAAAAACTTTAAGCAAAGACGAGAAAATTTGAGTAATGTCCTTAGAATTAAAATAAAAAACACACTCAGTAGTGTGTTTCAACAAAATTAAATGTGAAGAAAAATATATAGTATGTATATATTATTTTATTAAACATTATATTTTTCCTTTCTTTGCACCACTACATATAATGATATATAATGAACTGCCAAAACATCATCATCATCATCATCATCATCACCCAAACACGGATAGGCCTAAAGCCTGTTCCGGCACCCATCTTCGTAGCGGTCTTCCTCTATCACGTCTACCCCGTGGGGCATAACTTAATATTTGGACTGGTAGTCTTTCCTCTCGCATTCTATTCACATGTTCACACCACCTGGAATTGTAGCGCGCAATGCCGTCTAATAGCGGTTGGACCTGTAATTCTGCTCTAATACTTTCATTACGTTTCATGTCCAGTCTGTTATAGCCTGCCGTCGCCCTTAAAAACTTCATTTCTGCACTTTGTATTAGAGTTCTTTCTCGTTGCGTCATGGTCCAACTTTCACTGCCACACAGCAAAACCGGGACTGCCATAGTTTTGTACAGTTTAATTCTTGTATCCTTTCTTGTCTTATTTTTCAAAGTTCGATGTATTGTCCCGCAAATTGTTCTAAACTTATTCAGTTTATTCATAACATCGTCATCTTTTAAAAAGCTTACGTCACATCCTAAATATTTAAAATGCGAGACTTGTTCTAAAACTTTATCAACTGCCAAAACAAAACTAATTAAATATAATTCTCACCTCAGAGTATTATATTCATTCGATATCGTTCGTCTCTCTCGAATACATAATTCCTGAGGATGTCTCCGAGAGAGACGAAAGATCTCGAATGAATGTAATACTCTGAGGTAAGTGGTATATTTCATTTGTTTTGTTTTGGCTGTTCATTATATATCATATATGAATGTATAGTCAATATGTTCACAACTAAACTTTATGAACTGTGAATCAACATCTTGAAACACAAAGTTGATGAAGCTGGAGATGATGACGATGACAGAGATGATATCGATGCCTGTTATGAGATGACGATGATTAGAAATTGCAGTAGAAAAGAAAGAAAAAAAAGTTTAAATGATTAACAAAATCGTAGAGGTAAGTCGAGTGTTTTAAAACGTTTCAGTTTGTGAGTATCTTTGCTGTTGTCGAGGAGGTTATACGCTAATGGATTCTGATGGTCTTCTAGTTTTTGTAAATGTTTTTCGCTATGTTGTTTAATTTCTTCTTTTATGAAGGGCAGGATTAGGTCATTGTGTAGTATTTCATTGGTTGCGTACCATGAGGCTGCAGTGGTTAGTCATCCAATTGTGGGACAAAAAATGTATTACAAAGGATAACCGTAAGAAATATAATGATAGCCGAAGACGAAGTATAAAAGAAAATTGAAAAAACTGAATAGAAAAAGAAACAAATAACAGTTCCAAGTTCACGTTTACATCATAAAAAGTTGTACTTAGATATAAAGAATAAACACGAACGAACCTGCTATTAAAAAAGTTATAAAGTTTACGTGAGGTGTTTAACTGGAAAACTACTCATTTAATCAAACAAAAAGCGGAGATAAAATTAAATCCAATGACAAATTAATAGATACAATATTCATTTGAAATGGAAAGAAATTAAAGAGAAAAGGACCACAAACGCCAACTCCGCAAATTTTTATCTCAAATAATCCATTCATGATTCATACCCTCATTATCCTTTCAACAATGCTGTCGATAAGAGTGCACTCTGGCGGATATAATCGAGAACTGAGAACAGAATCACCCATCCTATTACAGCCTTATTATACAGCCCTTTCTTCATTCAGTCATTCACCAAATCGAAATCACTGTAGCATGAAATAACAGTATTTTTTGCTTAATACTCTCAAATGGATTAAAATATCTATTTATTAAAACAAAGAAAATTGAATATTCATTTTTCCTTTGTAATCTTATAAAGCTATCATGTTGATTATTTTTAAAGAGCATTAAAATTTTAATTACAATAAGTACTATATCATAAATGACTAACATTTTCTTCAACACTAGAAAATAATGATAAAAAAATAAATGAACGTTTTGCAGTAATGAACATGTCACCAGATGCGACATTCAGAGGAGGCTGTACTTTGTACTTTGTAAACATAAAATTATTCCAGAAGCCAAAGATTCAAATTTATTAGAAATGGAGTTATAAAACAAAAGAAGGTATAATTTTGAATAAATGATTTGAACAGATTAACAAATAATGAAAAGGAAATTAGAAGAACATCATGATACAATTGAATTATAAAACTAAATTAAACAACTTAATGATTTTTAAGACAAGCCGATAAAATTCTAAGAGAATCTAATAGATACTATAAAACCAATAATTGCAACAATGGTCAAGTCCTCCAATCGATCCCGGTCAATAGAAGAAGGCACATAATACAGCTGAGACTTCAGGAAATTATTAATGAATCGTAACTATTAATTATTATTTCATACTTTTTGAGCTCAATACATTAAAAAATAAAATTCAATTAACATTTGGTGTTATTTATTAATTTAGCATATATTTACAGTTGTAGAATAAAGTGTCATAAATAAATTAAATTCAACATAAGTACATTTTTGTAACATATAATTTTGTTAGTCAAATTGTTTTTTATTTTCAATCGTTTCATTAAATTTAAATTAATTATTATTTCAATTTCAATAATTTGCGTTGTCAGTATTTTTTATTTTTATTTCATTCATTAATTACACTACATTATTGACAACAACATTATTATCTACATTGTTATTATTAACAACATAATTAAAGCCAGTGAAGAGTATGGGTCACATTAAACGGTAAGAAGACAAAATACATGGTCATTACTGAACGGGACAATCCACAAGAATAACTTTTTGCTGGGCAAGACAGACTCGAACAAGTGGAAGCCTATAACTATCTGGGAACCCGAGTCAACTGCAGTGCAAGCCACCTGCCAGAAATAAAGATCAGAATTGAAAAAGCCAGGGCAGCATTCCTTAAAATGAGACCTCTTCTATCGGCTCGCGACCTGAGCCTCGAAACCAGGACCCGCCTCTTGAAATGCTACGTCTTTCCCATTCTCTTGTATGAGGTAGAAGCGTGCACACTCACCGAAGAACGTGAGACCCGACTACAAGCGTTTGAAATATGGACCTACCGGAGAATACTTCGAATACCGTGGACGGATAGGGTCACAAATATGGAGGTTCTCAGAAGAATGGGGAAAGAGATAAAGATAAGGAAACTGACATACCTTGGACACATCATGAGAGGGGCTAAATACGAGATACTGCATTTCACAATTCAAGGGAAACTCGTTGGTAAACGCTCGGTGGGACGCAGACAAATATCCTGGTTAAGAAACCTGAGAGAAGCGTTTAACTGCTCGTCCCATGACCTTTTCAGAGCAGCAGTAGACAAATTACGACTAACCATGATGATAGCCAACCTTCGTAATGGAGAAGGCACCTGAAGAAGAAGATTGGCGTCCCACGTGGTGCACAAAAGAGTAATATAGGCGTATTTCTTTGACTTAAATTACAGTCCGATGGGTATTCGTCGAAATCCGGTAGCCGTGTGCCGATGGTGGATGTCTGATCGAAGCTGTAGAGTAGAGTGGAAATACGATCGGGCTCACTGTACCGCTCTTATATAGCCACAGCGCTTCGGCAGGAGCGGTTACTACTAGTTACTGTCGGAACTATTGACGGCTTCCCTTTGTTGCCCCGGCGCACAGTACCTAGTTAAAGGATGGGCGGTGACAGAATGTAAAATATTATAAGCTGCTTTGTCATTAACAATTACAGTGATAATGAATTCGACACAGTGTTTTAATATATTACAATTGTCATCTGTTGTACGATTGCCCCGCTCTCGAGAAGGAGTGAAGATGCCGGCTGACCCTGGAGCTTCGAGGCCAAGGGGAAAATTTGCCTCTTACGGAACGTTCGAGCTTGTGCCGTGAGGTGCATGCTCGGTCGGTGTGGGGGTTTCTTGCCGAGGTAGCTACGTTCTACCGTCGTCATGTAGATAATTAAAAGAAAAAGCTGTCTTATCTCGACTCGCTGACACCGAGCTAAATTTATATTGGTGAATAAACACTTGCTGGTAATAAAAAGGCGACTTTAGGTCTTAACTCTTCTTTTATTTTTGTTAGTTTAGTTCTTTGTGACTGTTAGGATCATTCTTTCTAATTTTGACGGGGGCCTTGAGCCCCAAGAAGCATTATGACAAGAGGGCGAGCAGTGCACACTTTCCAGGTCGGCCGACCTGGCTCCAACTCACCCTCGAATTAGTTTTAACTTTTAACTTTAGTTTAGTTTAGATCATTTAGGTGAATGTCGCCGTCACAATCGAACAAATTAAGAGTTCTTAGGAACAGCCTCCGGGTTAGCATATGGTCGCCTTATGGCGACCAATCGGAGGAGAGGTGGTGGAAGAAATGCCAGCAAACCAATTAAAATTATCAATGCCCAACCGAGAATCAAACCTGAAATCATTCACTTAATAGTTATTACGCTCTTCTCTAAGGAGGTGTATTAACTTTCTTCTTAATAATTAACATACGAAATTTCAGTTTAATGACTTTTTTAATTATTAAGTACAGTACCACGCTGTAACTTTACTCTAATAATTTACGTTAACAATATTTTTCTTCGCTTGTGCAGGCGTTTCAAAGAAAAAACTTCCAGAAAACTAAAACCGACTCAAGCGACCTCACATGATATTTATCTCTAGAGTCTAGACGCATGAAGAAATGTTTCTAATCGTAGGAATAGAGATATGCCACAAGGTATATTAATTTATGTAGGCTGTATTCCGTAGGAGTTTTACTATTGAAGTTTTAGCAGTTATAAAAATAATGAATATAAGTAACAAACATTTTCCATTTATTTGAGTTAATAAAATGTTATTTCATTTTCGTTAATTTACGCTTGATACAAATACAATTAAATTGATTAAAATTTAATTAAATTCTGTATCAATTTAATTAATTTATGTATAAAACAATGATTTTCGATTACAATATAATATATTTTAACAATAATTGTACAACGTACGCTACTTGATATCCTTTTGTTCTATTGAAAATTCTATTTCAAATAATTATAACATTGAATTCCTATTGTTTAACACAACATGACTGCATGTATTATTTATTAACAATTTACAACCGAAGGAAATATAATCGAGTCGATTGTTGCAATTTCTGTTATGAGATGTTAATCATTCTCCGGATTTCTGAAAATTAATATCGAAAGCATTCTCATATGAACGACGACGGAAGGTTGAATATTCTAAGTAATATATTTGAATGTATTGTAAATTTCATACAGACAAATTCTGTGTACATATATATACACTCACACATGTAGATAATCATTAAGGATATTTATGTATGTATATATGCGTAAGAGTTTGGCTGAATATTATTCAAACGAAAATACTAAATTAATAACAGAATTGTGTTGGTACAATGGTTCAATAGTATGATTTCGTTAGTTAAACTCCAGTTAGTTACCATTGAAATTCTATTCATAGGTTTGGTTATTGTTAATAAATATATTTGGTTTCAAATAGTAAATCAATTTGTTTTGTATCATAACTGGTGTTGATGTATTGCAAACCGCATTACTGTATTTGTACACCCTCCATTTTGTAATAATTACACAAATTCGATGTAACCTGAAGGTAAATATGTTTATCGTATTTGTTAGTTTGTGTAAATAATGTTATTTGTTTATCTATGCGTGCGTTATCTCATAAACTTTGCAGTCAAAGACCGCTAAACCGAAATTAACCAAACAGAATTTAATGTTATGGTGACCAGTCATAACGAGAGGTTTAGTTTAAGTATCGTAAAATTCATTGCGCTTTTAGAAAAGTTTTGTTTCGTTAACCGAATTTCTGATAAAATACGTAACTCAAAACTGTTTTGTTTACTCAGAAGTAAACTCATTAGACTTTTCCCTTCAAAAGATTAAGAGAGTGGTATACTGATATGTAATGACGAGATGAACCCGGGACTCAGTGTGGTCAATGCGCTGCTGCTAACGTACGTACATTTCTAAAAACATGCAACTGCAAAGTATATAGGCTTACTTACCTTATTCTAGAGGCGCAAACTCGTAACATTTAAAATAACATTCCAACCGCACTTCGAATTGTTTTCCGCTGCTTTCGAACGGTCGACATGATAAACTTATAATACACGGATAGATAACTAATTGATAACAACACTACAAAATAATGAATAAAATGTGAAGAATTAAAATGAAAAGAAACGGAATGAGTTTTAACGAATTAAAATACTTTTATTTGTATGAATGTAGTCTAAAACATAAAAACAGAATAGCCAAATCAAAACAATATTTCCTGTACTACTCGTCGCCTAATAAAATAAGGACTGTGTTCAATTTAAATGAACTATGAGTGTCAGTATGATTTTTTTGGATTATAATAGAGAAACTGGGCATGCGCAGTAGATTGTACCCCTCTTACACTTCGTCTCAATGATTTAGTCATTTAATTGGCAGATCATGTGAAAAGAAACATAACTATTTTTCGTAGCTCTGGAACAAACAGATAGAGTGCAAATAATTTAACACATCACCTGTCTCTTACGAGCATAAAAGAGTAATATGTTAAAATCATTTTCATTTGAAATTTAATACAAAGAAACTGCATTTAATGAACACAGATAGTTTTTCGCTAACTTTTTAATTCACCTTTAATGACGTATACGTATTAATTAATTAGTAATTCAACATGATATGATGATTTGGTACAACTGAAGTATAAAAGTTGGCATCGCCATTGAGCGTGTTAATGCGAATATTAATTTATTTATTTATTAATTAATCTTTTAATTGATTGTGTCTGTAACTTAGGTTCATAGAACGAGTACAGTGCACTTTGTAAATAACGGCATCGGGAATTTATTCGAAAAACGAAATGTAAAATATGTATTAAAATATTGCCGCCTCATTTGAAGATAAAATTTGGAGAAATTGGAAATGTTGATAGTCGAAAACTAACGAAAACGAAACGACCAACTGCAATGAAGGAAAGATTCCCTCTTTCGTTTTTGTGGTTAACCCCAAAGGAACAAATAAGCTTAGACTATGTCGAATTTCTGCTCTCTCATCAGAAAGTTTCACGTATTGCAATGTACAATTGCCTGATAGGCCTACTACATACAATAAAAACCTATAAAAACTTGTAAATAGATGTTTTTTTAGACTTTAAAAATATGCCAATTCGGTTTTTATAGGGTTGACTTAACATCATACTTTTTGCAAATTCGCATCAAATACTTTGGTTATTAACCACTACTATGTATCACTGTACAGAATCAATGGTTTATGTGTAACCTAGCCGGTAATCTAACCCGGGACCTTCCGCTTTTTAGCGTGCGATGTAGTCTACAGCCCTTAACTACTGAGCCACGGATGAAAGCACTACAGCAATTATTATACTCATACAGATCATTATTTAAAGAGGATTAATTGCTCACAGTTCCTTCTTTGTACATTTTTGAAGTAATAATGTACGTAAAGCAAAATACCTTTTTACAGAATTTAGATGTTCACAACCACTACACAAGAAACAGAATCGATTATTATGTCGCTAATCACAACTCTAAATTGTTTGAACAAAAACCAACTTATGCAGGTAGAAAATACATCAATAAATTCCCACAAGGTTTAAAAAGTAGTGACAATTTAAGTCATTTTAAAAAAAAAGCTAAAACAATACTTGATTGATGAAACATTTTACAGTGTGCACGAATTCCTTTCTAAATAGTTTTGGTTGAAAAGATTTAACTTCCAATTAAACAAATATTATGTACTATTTGATATAAAGGGTTTCATGACAAGCCTACTGAGTTAAGCAGTGGCGGAAACAAATTATTGGTAAGTGATGGATGAATCATTGTTTAACTTTTTAATTTTGTGTGCTATTTGCTATTTGATACAAAGGAGTTCTTGACAAGCTTACTGAAGTAAGCAATAGCAAAAACAAATTTTTGGTAGTAATTGATGAATTTATCATTGTTATTAACTTTTTGTTTATCAGTTTTATCTTAACATGTTCTAAACTCCCTTTTGGAGTCTCCTGGATGCAAAAAAAAATTGTTTCAATAATAATAATAATTATTATTATTATTATTATTTATTTATTTATTCCCATGATATTACTTCTTCTTATCGTGCCCTCTCCGACCGAAGGTTGGCAATCATGACGACTGTTCGGAACGTGGACACCGCAGCTCTGAACAGTTCTACTGTGGTACAACGAAACCAGTTGCGAGGATTCTTCAACCAAGAAATTCTTCTTCTTCTCACATCTCTCTTTACACATCCTCTGAATCTTGCCTTGTACTATTATCAAGCGAAGCATTTCATATCTTGGTCCACGCATAATATGACCCAGATATTTAATTTTCCTTTTTTTGATGGTGTAAACAAGCTCCTTTTCTGTTTTCATTCTCCGCAAGACTGTCTCGTTGAGTACTTTATCCATCCAGGGTATTTTTAGTATGCACCTGTACAACCAAAACTCAAACGCATGTATTCTCCTGATATTCATCGTCTTTAACCCCTTTAAGGTTGATTTTTTTAAACCCAAAGTAACATTATTTTGCTTCACTTTTTTCCCACTGAATAATTATTTTTATAATTTTTTTTATTTTATGGCATTTTTATAAGTATATAAAAAAAATCAGTTCAAAACCTATTATTGTAATTATTATAACCCTAATAAAAAAATTAAACTACTCCTATACAACTCGTACGAGCACGCGGCAAGCAACGAACAATATTAGATAGGTTATACGAGTGTAATTACAACTAGTTGCCTAGGAACTATCACTGACTAACATTCCTGAATTAGGAACTGGAAAGATTAACATTAAAGAAAAGCGCTACTATGTGTCAACGGATGGAAACAGAACTACGAACGACTCGTACGCATTACCTGCTATTAGCAACGAAATATTACGTTCTAAAGCAAAAATAAGTTTGCGTTTTGACAGAAACGTAAAATTACGTCACTGTCACTTTTCGTGTACAAAGCTTCCGAATTAACATTTCGTCACAAACCTTCAAGAGGTTAAAGTCCAAGCTTCCACGCCATATAACACTGTTGAGAAGATGTAACATCTAAACCATACTCAATCTCAGGTCAAGGCTCAAGGATTAATCTATTAAAAGATTTTTCATTTTAACAAACGAAGAAAGAGCCTGAATAGATGATATTACACAATTCTTAAAAAAATACCGTAATACATAATTTCTTACATTGTCTATACTAATACGCTAGAGATGGTGGAAATTATCGCATCAAACTATGGACAAAACCATGTACCAATGTTGGAAACTTTTAAATAAATGTCCAGAAAAAGAAGAATTAATTATTAGCAATAGCATTCAATTAAAATATCAATACCTACTTACCTCATTACATTAACCAATTCTATGCTATTTACTAACCCTATATCAGCCAATATTTTATTAATTAAATTATGATATATTAAATTCCAGTTAATTAAGTTAGTTAAATAAAACTTAATATTTTATTAATTAAATTTAAAATAAACAAATATACTAGCCCAATCATTGATTAACATTTTATTTTACTACTATCCCTTTGATTACCTACATTTGAATATTACTGACTAATTTCGCAATTTTCTCTCTATCTGTATTGGTTGTCCATTTTTGCACTTCTTTTAATAACCGTTTATTTTGTAATCTTTTTATTTTATAACCGTTAGATTTTTTAGATGGTTCCGGGAACAGATTACATACTTTGGGGGTCAAGTCATCAAAATGACGGTAGTAAAGAGCAATTCTCCCTCTCTCTCTGATAAGAGAAGATCCCTGTTTCGTGTACTTACTTACTTACTTATCCTGGCGCTACAGTCCGATGTGGGCCTTGGCCTCCTCCACAATTCGCCTCCAAGGTCCTCTATCTCTCGCTGTCCGTCTCCATCCTCTCACTCCCATCGATCTCAAATCCCTCTCTACATCCTGCTGCCATCGTGCTCTCGGCCTCCCTCTTCTTCTCACTGCCTCTAACTTCTCTTTCAGCATTACCTTCTGCATTCTTTCATCAGACATTCTTTCGATGTGACCAAACCAACTTATTCGTCTTGCCTTTATGTACCTGAGGATATTCCTTCTTTGCAGTATCATCTCTATCTCAGCATTTTTCAGGATTCTCCACGCACCATTCTCATAAACCGGGCCATATATCCTCCTTACTATTTTTCTTTCAAACACTTTCAGGGCTTTGTTATCTTCCTGGAGAATTGTCCACGTTTCACTACCATAGGTGACAATTGGCCTTATTAGCGTGTTGTAGATTTTCATTTTTGTGTTCCTAGTAAGGAGTTTTGACTTAAGCAGATTTCTATTTGCAAAATAAGCACGATGGCCCAGCATTAACCAGCGTTTTATTTCATTTGATATTCTGTTACTGCTATTGATCTCAGTTCCCAGGTACGTGAAGCTCGTCACCTTTTCAAACATGCTTTCTCCTATTTTTACTGCTCCTTGTCCTCTCAATCCTCTGGTGCTCATTTCTAAATACTTGGTTTTTCCCTCATTCTCTGTTTCGTGTGTAGTATCTATTTTGCAAGTTATTTATGTTCACTTGAATATTTTTAATTATTTCTTTCACATACAGTTACCTCATATCCATAACATTAAAATATGAAAATATACGAGGTGTGGCTATTAAATAACGAGACTGAAGTTGTAAAAAAATTATATTTTTATTTGTTACAAAATCACTTATTGTCACCTTCAATATACACTCCTTCTCTATCCCCTAAAACGCTCCATGCGATATCTCCATTGTTGGAAACAATGCTGGAAGTCATCTTCTGTCAGCTCCTTCAGGACACGTGCCACTTTCACTTTTACAGCTTCCACAGACTCAAATCTTGTCCCATTTAATACAGATTTCACCATAGGGAACAGGTAGAAGATAATAACGTGATGAAACGTGGTTTTTTACTTATGATCCAGAAATGAAGCGTCAATCCATGCACCGGAAGAGTCGAACTTCACCAAGAGCCAAAAAAAGCTCGAATGAGTAAGTCAAAATTAAAAGCAATGATGATTGTTTTTTTTTTAATCCAAGGGATTGTGTACCTTCACTGGGTTCCTGACGGTCAAAAAGTTAACCAATATTACTAACTTGAAGTAATTTCTAAACTACGTCAAGAAGTAAGGAAAAAACGCCCCGAAATGTGGAAGGACAAATCATGGGTTCTCCACCTAGACATGCGCCAGCTCATTCCGCGTTATCTGTCAAGAGGTTCCTAGCCAAGTACAGCATCTCAGTGTTAGTACATCCATCTTATTCAACAGATATTGCACCATGTGAATTCTACCTGTTCCCTAAGGTGAAATCTGCATTAAAAAAGACACGATTTGAGTCTGTGGAAGCTGTAAAAGAGAAAGCGGGACGTGTCCTGAAGGAGCTGACAGAAGATGACTTCCAGCACTGTTTCCAACAATGGAAAATTCGCATGGAGCGTTGTAGGCATAGAGGAGGAGTGTATTTTAAAGGTAACAATAAGTGATTATGTACAAAATTTTTTACAACGTTAGTCTCGTTATTTAATAGCCACACCTCGTATGCTCCGTTAAATACCTACACGGTTTATCAGATATCAGTTAATAGAATAATAATTCGATTCTTATTTTATTGTAGAATAAAATATGGTCATAATAACGCAGAACATCTAAAGTTTTTTGCTTGTTTTTCATAATTATATCCTTTCTGGGAACGGGGGAATTTTGTAATTAGTAACTGAGTTTTTAAGTTGTAGGAACGGATGAGTTTGCAAGAGAATGCGAGGGATGTAACAAATTCAAAAGCATTGCTCTTCTACAAGTGCGTCTCGGGAGCTCTTGTTATTTTCATGTTCTTTGTAAACGAGGTTGTTATTTTCGATTCGTTTACGCGACATTATTAGTAGAAATCCAGTTCAGTTTCTACCCCTCACTTTCTCTTTAACACCCTTCTTCTATTATTGATTCTATAACAGATTTATTTGTTTAAATAAATTATTGCTAGATTATAAACTTTGATAATTAAGATAGTTTCTACAGTATTGATCAAAACTTCGTAATTGAAATTTGGTGAAATAAGTTTCCTTCAAGCTGTCTCTCTAATGAAAAATCTGGTCGGAAACACTCACATGACTTTCTCTTACCAATGTAAATAATGAACAATATAAACTAACATTATTATTGCATTATTATCATATGTATTATAAGCTTGTAATAAGTATTGTATGTATTGCACATGTTTTAAGAGAGCAGTATTGGGCTTTACCTGTTGATATCATTTGTATTATTTTGTTAAGTAAATAAATAAACATAAGTAAACAAAGTAAAATGAAAAATGGCCGCATCCTGGACGTTGTAGATAGCGCGCTAGCCTACTAAGCGGAGGTCCCGGGTTCGACTCACGGTAAGGGTCTGGAAATTATTACGTGTCAAAACCCATCATTACAGTTTCTTAATTACCATAGTCGCTAATTTTCAAGCTTTTGATGCGAGTTTAAATTTTTTTAATGCATAATCTGTTGTATAACAATAAATGCAACTTATCAATTAGAATTATAACATGAACAAATTACAACCCACTGATGTAATTAACAAATTATAACATTAAAACATATTATACTGCTCTTAATTATTATTTACAATCAAAATTAGATAGTGTTTTAAAAAAAAATTAAAATTAAAAACATAACCAAAACCTCCTTTAAAACCAATAAAAAACAAAATGAGAAGTAATAAATAATAAGCACATGATTCCAAAATATATGTACACCGAACTTTACTGAAGATAATTCAAATTTTCATTCAGTTATTTACAACATTCACGCTGAAACACGCCAGTCATCTACAGAATATTTAGACTATATTATTCACAATGTAAAATCACACTATCAGAATCGCCCTGGGAGATCCAGTACTGTAGCACGTTTTAGTCTATGAACATCATTGCTGTTGTCTAAGAGATTCAGTGCTCAGTGATTTACGTGGTTGTTTAGACGTTCGATGTATTTAAATAAACAAGTTTAAATAAACGAAAATACTGAAAAACGAACCTAATTTTAATTATGAGTGAATGATTTAAAATGTAATCCAACCTCAGTTTAGCTTAATTATAAAGAAAATCACTCCTTTCGCTAAACTAGGCTCTGTAGAGAAAAATGCTTGATATAAAAGTTGTATGTTTTCCAATTTCTGCAAATTTGATTATATTTTGTCGTAAAATGACATACTAAGGCCGAAATCTTAAAAAATCCTATTTTTTTTTAAAGATTTTGGTAAAATTAAACAGAAAATCACTAAATTAACGCTAAACTAAGCGTTACACAAAAAGAACAATACATATCAAAGTTGTAGGTTTTTAAATGATCTACAACTTTCATTAAACACTTTTACTCGGAAATGCATATTAAGGCTGCAATCTTAAAAAACCGTTTATTTCTACGAGAGCACAGCCTCACCATGAATTTCAGCAGACATTGCGCTTACCTCAACTTATAAAGCATAAAAAATGAAGTAAATAATGCGATTTTTAAAAAAATCGTAAGAGCCGTTTTGAGAAAATCGCCAGAAAGTAAAAAATTGCACTAATAAAATAACTACTTCCGGTGGACCGACTTTGATGAAAATTTTCGTGTCGGGTCGTCTAGTGGTAACTACGTTAAGTTCCACGTTTCAATTTCGTGTAATATTACATTTTTCAGATATTTTGTCACACACACACATACACACGAACGCAGACCAATCGCTATAAACATGTTTTTTGGGTTCAGGGGGTCTGAAAAGATGTAGACTATATCCGGTAAAAAATTAATTTTGAAAAATCGACATGTAAAACAATAAAATTCTTTTCTGTATACTCAGTCAGAGCAAGAGAAAGTAATAATGAACTTTATTTTTGAAAATTTGTAATTTAAAATTTATTATTAACAAGTAAAGATTGAAAATAAAATTTAGCTTAAAGGAAATTTCAGTCGGTCGTTGAAAATTTTTTCTGGTTAGTTCTTTTTAAAACGAAAAGAAAATATTTTGTTAAATTTTCTCTCGTAGTAAGTACACCGTTTAAAAAGTTCATCGCTATATTTTGTAAATTATAACATTTCAAAGTACACGTTTTAAGTTAAAACAACACACTGAATTACTGCAAATAAAGCAATATTTGAATTTCATAAATATTTCTAAAAGTTTTTCGTCCTAAATCAAGTATATTTAAATTTTATAACCCCTAATCAAAATTAGTTTGGATCTATATTTCTAACCGTTGTGCAGTTAGGAGAACGATTTGGTCTATAAAAACATGTGTATATATTCCCACGACCTCTACACAGTCGCAGCACGTCCGCACGTCGCAAGTAGAGCTACATTTGAAAATTGGTTTTCATTGTTTTATCACCCTCGACTCTTACAATTTCACCGTTATTTGTCTTTGTTAAATAGTATCCGTAGTAAATTTTATTTGTATTTATTTTCAGTGTGAAATGTTGAACATTTTCTGAAACGTTTAGTTTTTTACAACCTCTCTCCAGTTTTGTTTCCATTTCTTTCAGTACAAAAAATTAAAATACTTCGATAATAAACAATTCATTTAATAGAATTTTGAAAAACGTTTCATAACTCACACGATAAAAAAATTAGATATTTTATTTAGGCCTATGTTATATATTATCTATCTAGTGCTATACTCGTTGAATATCTGCGTACTAGAAAAATTCCCCAAAAGAATTCATTAAATTATCAGCACATTTTTACTCGTTTATTTTCCCATAACTACACAACAAACATAAAAATATTTACTTAATTTTACTTCTAAAAATTATTACAAAATGTAAAATTACTTGAATTAATTTTACGGTGGGAAAATGAATTTACCCAGCTAGGGTTACGAATTATAAGGATGATAATTTAGAGTTTATGTATTTCATTTCCGCATTACTTCTTCTGCTAATATTGCATTAGGGTGTTTGTAATTAAAACTATCTGTTAGTAACTTTTAATAATAATGAAACTACTTATAAAATAGAGTATAATATATTTTACAAGGTGTGGCTATTAAATAACGAGACTGACGTAAAAAATTTTATTTTTATTTAATACATAATCACTTATTATCACCTTAAATATACATTCTTTCTCTATCTCTACAACGCTCCACGCGAATTTTCCATTGTTGGAAACAGTCCTGGAAGTCATCTTCTGTCAGCTCCTCCAGGACACATGCCGCTCAAAAATGTTCAAAATGAAGCTCGCAAAAAACTTTGTGCTGACACTTTGTACGTGATTGAAAATGACCCAAATATTTTGGAAACGTTAATAACATGTGATGAAACGTTGGTTTTTACTTATGATCTGGAAACGAAGCGCCAATCCATGCACTGGAAGAGCCGAACTTCACCGAGAGCCAAAAAAGCTCGAATAAGCAAGTCAAAATTTAAAGCAATGATGATTGTTTTTTTGATATCCATGGGATTGTGCACCTTCACTGGGTTCCTGAAGGTCAAGCAATTAATCAATATTACTACTTTGAAGTACTTTCTAAACTACGTCAAATAGTAAGGAAAAAGGAAAATGTGGAAGGACAAATCATGGGTTCTCTACGTAGACAATGCGCCAGCTCATTCCGCGTTATCTGTCAAGAGGTTCCTAGCCAAGTACAGCATCTCCAATGTAAGAGAACATCCACCTTATTTACTAGATCTTGCACCATGTGACTTCTACCTGTTCCCTAAGGTGAAATCTGCATTAAAATGAACAAGATTTGAGTCTGTGGAAGCTGTAAAAGAGAAAGGGGGACGTGTCCTGAAGGAGCTGACAGAAGATGACTTCCAGCACTGTTTCCAACAATAGAAAATTCGCATGGAGTGTTGTAGGGATAGAGAAGGAGTGTATATTGAAGATGACAATGTTTTTTTTTTGTAATCCCTAATGTGTGTACGTTGCAATCTGTTCAATTCAGAACAATAAGCAACCCCATGACCCAATGAGATGAGGATGATGTGTATGACGTGTAAATGAGGTGTAGTCTTGTACAGACTCAGGTCGACCATTCCTGAGAGGTATGGTTAATTGAACCCGAACCATTAAAGTACACCGGTAACCACTGTCTAGTATTCAAATCTAGTGACAATAAGTGATTATGTATAAAATAAATATAAAATTTTTTGACAACTTCAGTCTCGTTATTTAATAGCGACAGCTTGTATATTTAAGGAAAGAAATGTTAATTGTTCAATGAAAATTGGTATTTAATTTTTCTTTTACATGTTTTAAGGCATATTGTGTTGTTTATTAGGTAAATTGTATTATAAATTCAGGGGTCATGTTGCTTTCATACATAAATAAGTTAATCAATACACTAGTCCGCACAACCTGTCCACTACCTGTTGCATCAGGGTTAGAGGAACGAGGAGGAAATCTAGCTTTTATACCATTGTATGTGTGAAGTCGTAATATCCTTTATGTACATATATAAATGTATATTATATGAACAGAGTATATATTTTTTAGTACGATACTAAATATTGGGCGTGTTCGTTGAACAGTTAAGCGCCAGGAATCCGAGTGTAGTAACAGAATAGGGACTAAATATACAGAAGGTATATATACGTATAATCGATTCGATAAGAAGTATATGTTACAAAAGATAAGGATAACCTATGGCTCTAATCTTACCCCTTCTCAAAACTTAACCCCTTAACATTTGTACCTACCCCCTACAATTTTTGATTATATTTATCACTTTCTTTTACAGAATATATAGTTGTGTTGTCAGTAATATATTCTAACCCTCTATCTCTGCCCAATGAATCGTGAGCAGATTCAATCCCTGTATTTACCCTTCAACAGAAATATACTACTCTTTTTATAACACATTTATTACACATCCAATCTTATCTTCCACCCACATACCTGTATAGGTATCAATTTATGTTCCAGTTACATGATTTATAACGCTAAAATTAATATTAAATTTATTTACATTGTTTATTCTAATAATAAAATAAAATTTACTCATACTACCAAAGAATTTCAATATAAAATTAATACGAATGGGATCAAATATAGAATATAAAACATTATCTGCGTACAAAATGTTTAAAACTTAACCGCCGCCAGAAGCTACTCTTCTGGTTAATTAACCCTCGATCAATATAAACCTCCTTTCAAAAATTTCAATATACAAATCCCTTTTAACCCTTTATAGGGCGAATTAATTTTCATAAAAATCTTGTAAACGGATGGCGGTTGAACATAAGGATACTTAAGTTTTCGGGTTGTAAATGAACAAATTTGAACGTTATACAACGAGGAATGCCGGGGTATATTCGTAAACGCATGGAGTTCCTTTTTAAGCACACTTATCTAAATTAAAATGTTTGTGTGGCTGGTGCTGCCTTCTACTTGAAAAGTGTCCTTATATGAAGACACTATCCGTTTCGGTGATTATAAATTTGTTTTTTTTTTTAATTTCAGTATTAAACATTAGTATAATAAAACAAAGTCTATTTTATTTATTTTATTGTTATTATTCGATTTATATGATATTAATGGCACTAGCATTAGTGAATGAATTGTAATACACAAATCACTTTACAACTGTCAACTGCAGAGAAGCTCGGTGGCTAAATAAAAGGACACCCGTTTTCAACACAAAACATACTCAAAATTGTTTTTAAATGGATCAAAGTGCATAATTAAGTAACATAAATATCGTAAAAGTTGAAAGCAAAATTTTAAAAAATTTGCCCATTCAGGTACTTTGTACGGTGGTCTGATATTAGCGCACTAACCTATAAAGGGTTAAGACCAATCTGGACTTATAGTGTCCAGCTCTTCGGAGTAGCAGCAGACAGTAATTTAAAATCCATCCAGGCCTTTCTATCAAAATTAAGACTTCCTTCTGGCGTTCCTTTTCATGTAAGCAATAAACCCCTCCACTATGATTTTAAAATTCAGACAGTAAAGACACTAACTGAGTACTTTTATAGTAAATTTCACAAACGACTAGATGACCATCCCAACCAACTAGCCTGCGATCGAGTTACAAGATCTTCCCAATTGTGCGAAGTCTAAAGGGAAAATGGAGTAGAGACCTCTTGGTCTAAATAACGGGTAACACCCGTAGTTCTAAATGGAGAATATACCACTGGGTTACTCTTCTCCTTTTTTTGACACTTTCAATTGAAATTAAGTATCTGTTATTACATTAATACAACAATTTCTAAATTGAAGCTAATGTTCCAAAACTTGATTTACTTGAAGGAGCGTGCAGTCATCACCACAGTCCTACAGTTAGCCAAGAAGATCTTTTGGCCAGAGGCGCTTCAAACGTCTGCGTTGAGTACCCGGTATCGCCCTAGTGTACATGTTTTGTATTAGAGGGTTGTCATGTAATTCAAATTTGTCATGCATCGTCTTGTAGGCCTATAGTTGTTTCGAGACATCAATTACGTATGGGATTTGTAAGTCTTTGTGAAACATTGAGTTTGAGATGTAAAAGGGACATTGCATTATCGTTCGTAGAATCTTGTTCTGAATCGCATGTATACGTTTCGTGTGTGAAGGTTTAGCGATCCCCAAAGTTGAACTCCATATGTCCAGATTGGTCTTAAGACTGTCTTGTAGATTAGTAATTTGTTTAAAATGTTTAATTTAGAACCTGTGTTATGTAATGAATATTATCCCCACAAGGGAATGGCAATTTGTTACGTTAAATAAATATTTCATCAATACACAATTATTACTCCATTTAATAATGTTATTCTACAATCTTATAATCTCTTGTAAATCGCCCATATAATGTTTTCTTTTCTTAAATAATCAATATAATACATACATTATTCTAATCCTTCATAAGCTACATTATCATTTTATAAGTTTTTTTTATATTGATGTATATATATATTTTATAATTTAATCAAGAACAAATGTACGAATGTAGGACCTACTACGTTGGTTGATTTTCAGTCCCACACTGAAATAATTTCTTATAATTCTTTTCCTTTACTCTAGTTGCCTAGCAACGAGACTTTTGTTTGGATAAAATTTTATTAATGTTAAATAATTTTGAATATTTAATATCAACGAGCTGGCTCTATTTATTTCATACTTTAATAGACCAAAACATAAACACATATAGCTGTCAAGTCATTTTGTATCATTACACCTGTTTTCCTGAAAGTAAAATTCCCTACCACCCGTTAAATGAAATATCATATACAGAAATTTTACAAATCATTTTACAGTACCGTAATAAGTATTGTAGACAAAAATAAATTTTTCTCTTTTCAATAGTTTTGAAAATTTACCAACAAATATTTACACGAACACGAGAACCCACTGTTGCGTTCACTTTCCACTTTCCATTTACCTGATAATCCCCCTAGACGCCTTAAAAGACGCTGGAGTAGAGACCTGCTAATATGATATAAATATTTTATACTTTGGGAGGCACCAATGGGGGCCCTACCCCTCTCATGCCTATCATGTCATTTACATTATTATCTTAATCATCACATTTGCTTGTTGTAAAGTTTTACAGTTGTAAATAAAGAATTAAAGAGGAACAAAATCCAATAAATAATGTCTTAATCGATTTATACAAACAGAGTTATGTAAATCGTCCACAATCCTCTGACATTCTTCCAAATAGTGAATTTATTCGGTTTCAATATTGTTTTCTTACAATTAATTTTTTATGAGAGTAAATAAAGAAAATTAAACAAATTAATTAAGTAACATTACTTAAATTTTCTGGGATAATAAGACTAGCTAATGGATTTTATACAATTTTAAAGTAGCCTGTAAGTATTCAAAATAGAAGGAGCACTTTACGGTAATATTTTTGAAAACGTGTTTTTATTCTATCCCAAAAATTTCTTTTACTGGACATACATAACAGTTGAAGTAATTTATTCTACATTTTATAACATGATAATCTCTTAGAATGTTTTGTTTAATTTCATACGAAATACTGTATGAGACGCAGTCAGGATCCCAGTTTGTTCTTTCAAATATAAACTGTGGGGTTGTTGCGAAGGTGTCCATCCAGCTGTCAGGTAGTTTACGTGTTATTTAAAATTAAAAAGCCTTCGCTCCAATTTACTTTCAGCCGTCTTGTTTCTGGAAATTATTAGATTATGTTGTTTATTTTATACAATATTTTAATTAAATGTATAAATTACAGATATTCTGTTTTTTGCCACATTTACCTCAATACCTCAAGACATATTGTTGTTACTATTATAATAAAAAAAGGCGTAAGCGAAAGCTTGCAACTAAGCGGACAAACTGTATCACAAACAAATTATTACTATATAGTCCAGGCTGTGAGCTCGCTCCCGTTAGCAAAATTATTCGGACTCGGTTTCTTTGCACTATCTTATTCAAAATTGGTCCCTTATAACCAATCCGCAAGAAACCACGGGCCACCGTGGTCGAGAAATTTTTTAAACAATTTTTTTTAAACAAATTGCAAAAATTGGTTTTTTGGCCGCGGACAAAATTTTTTCAGGTTTTTTGGATCATTCTGAACAATAAAAGTCCTTAGTAACTTTTCTCTATAGTTAATAGTTTTCGAGTTATAAGCAATTTAAAATTTGAAAAACGTAAAATCAACCATTTTCAATCCTCTATATCTCAGTTAAAAAACATTATTTTTTAAGTTAGAAAGTGCTTACAGTAAAGTTTAAATATCCTTATACAAGATTCTGATGTCTTTTTTGAAATTATTTTATTGCAAAACCTTTGTTTTAAACAGTTAACAATGCGCGCGCGGCGCGTACCGCGACCACGCGCTGCATGTTGCGTCTCTCTCGCACTAACGCTGTGTATAGGTACCCGATGGATTTTTCGCCGACGCTTGAAGTTATACCTAATTAATTGTTGTACGCGCAATGGGTCAGCAATGGTTTTTTCCAAGGAAGAACCGGGTGTTTTATTAAGAACGCAACCCTATGTTAAAAGCCACAATTTACGGCATATTTTTATTTTCCGTACTTTACAAATAATTAATTAATCTAAATTAAAATCACATTGTACATTAAAATCACACTAATAATCAAATTGCACATTTTATATGATCCGGTCAAATCCCCCGATATCTTTAGAACTAAGCAAAAATGTTAAATCCATATGTTCATTAGTTTGATGTGTGTTGTCTTAAAAAGACAATTATGAAGTGCCCCCGGAAATGGAAAATCATCTTAAAAGAATGGCTCCACACAGGATTCCAAGACTGTTGAGAAGTTACAGGTTGATTGGTCGGCGCAATCCGGGGCGACCGGTGGCTAGGTGGATGTTGGAACAGGTCTTGGGACCTGTTCCTTGATAAGGCGAAGAAGAATAAAAATTTATGTTCAACGAATTTTCAAACTAAAAATATTATTTCTATCAAGTAAATACTAATATACAATTGATTCGGCAGTAAATAAAAAAAAAGTTGCAACCTAAGCTTCATCACTATTTTAATATAGTTACAAAAAAAAAATCGGAGAAAACTTAAAAAAATGGCTTAAAATTCGGTGAATACTTTATAGATGTTTGAATAAATAGTTAGTTTATGTGAATACCTAATAATTGAAAGGAAAATGAACAGAATGGATTTCAGCATTCAAGATACAAACAAAAGCATTCAAAATATATCAACAAATTAATTATTAATTACGATGCCCACAAAAAATACACTGCACAGGTATATTAAAAAGAAATTGTAAAAAACAATTCTCATAAAATCATCAGCTATTAGCACTACGTTTGTCATGCAAAAACTGCATTTGCCAACGGATAAGAAAAAACAAGGAAATAGAAAAACTAGTCATTACTCATTACGATAATATTACATCACAAAAATTATTACTAGTTCATAATTTTTATTAGATCATAAAAATTCAGTAACGTTCGTAAAAAGTTATGGTTGGAAGTAATACACTCTTACTATAACTTCCAAAGTCGTTAATGCAGTTACAAAATGGTTTTCGCTTGAAAAATTTAAACTTGTAAATCGGGTTATTCTATAAAACGTCCAAGTTTCCTTGAAAATAAAATGTGTCAGGGAACAATTTCGATTGATCTACAAAAAATATATACCAAACAAATAAATAAAAGGACATGAAAATAAAAATCACAAATAATGCAACTAATAATTCGCATTTCAAAGAAATACGAAACGTCCAATTGTCGCAAAATATTTTTTTGTTTTGAATTTTTATTACGGTACTGTGCATGAGCTGCACAATTTCCGTATATGATATTAAAATGGTGGTGGGGAGTTTCGCTTTAAGGAGAAGAGGTACCCAGTGGCACATTCTCCGTTTATAACTACGGCTATTATCCGTTATTTAGACCAAGAGGTCTCTAATCCATTTTCGCTTTAGAAGTCGCATAGGTGGGGCTAGATCACGGGCTAGTTGGTTTGGATGGACATCTAGTTGTTTGTGAAATTTACTATACAAGGACGTGGTTAGCTCCTTTACTGTCGGAATTTTGAAATCGTTGTGGAGGGTTTTATTGCTTACATAAAAAGGAGTGCCAGAAGTAAGTCTTAAGAATTTTGATTAAAAGGCCTGAATTGACTTTGAATTACTCTTTGCCGCTACTCCAAAGAGCTGGACACCATAAGTCCAGATTGGTCTCAAAAGGGTTTTGTATATTAAAATTTTGGAACGGAGGTTCAATTTCGATCGAGGGTTAATTAAACAGAAGAGTACCTTCTGGCGGCGGTTAAGTTCTAAACGTTTTGTACGCAGATGATGCTTCCAAGTTAATCGCCTGTCAAGCCAATAAAGATAAATTCGGCATTACGATATTTTTCCAAGACAGTAACATTACAATCTGTTCACATTAAATTGAATAATAAGTAATTATAATAAAATTTTCTTTTGATAAAAAAAGTTCTTGAAACACTATATTTGGAAGTAACATTATACGGGAGCGACGAGGGTGATGGGGGCTGCAGAAAGGAAGAGGATAGAAGCTTCTGAAACATGGCAACAAACATTCGCTCATGGCCTATTGGCATGGAAAAACCACCAGTAAGCTACTCATTCAAAAATATTCCCTAATTATATAAATTTCCTCCTACTTCTCCTATTACAAGTATTCCTATTAAGCTAATTTACTCTAAACCATTACAAGGAAAACCCGGGAGGAAAAGAGCTTTAAATTTATACATTTTTACTTTCTCTTGCCTATATGAATATATAGGAAGGAAAGTATTGTTTTCATGTCGATTTTTAGAAATCGAGTTTTCACCGGATCTATACGTTTTCAGACCCCCTGAACCCAAAAAACATGTTTTTAGCGATTGGTCTGTGTGTGTGTCTGTGTGTCTGTGTGTCTGTGTGTGTGTGAACAGAATATCTCAAGAACGGAACATCGTACGAACTTGAAACTTGAAACTTAAGTTACATATCACTACCGGACCCGACCCGAACATTTTCATCAAAATCGGTCAACCGGAAGTAGTAGTTTATTCGTATAATTTTTCACTTTTTTGCGATTTTCTCAAAAACTAGTCCTACGATTTTTTTTAAAATCGCCTGGTTTACTACATTTTTTATGCTCTACAATATAGGGTAGGCGCCATGTTTGCTAAAATTCTGCGTGAGGCTGTTTTTACGTTAAAACATTTTCTTTTTAAGATTGCGGCTTTAATATGCATTTTAGCGCAAAACGTTATATAATAAAAGTTGTAGAGAATGTAAAATTCTACAACTTTTATTTCAAACAATTTTTTGTATAACGCTTAGTTTAGCGGTAATTTGCAATTTTCTGTTTTTTTCTCACGAAAATGTGTGAAAAATTGATTTTTTAAAGATTTCGACCTTAGTATGCATTTTACGACAAAAGTGTATATAATTAAATTTATAGAAAATTAAAAGATCTACAACTTTTATTTAAAGCATTTTTCTCTACAGAGCCTAGTTTAGAGAGAAAGAGTGATTTTCCGTATTTCTAAGCCAAACTGAGGTTGATTTTCATTTTGCATCATTCACTCATGATTAAAATAAGGTTATGTTTTTGAGGTTAGTTTTTGTTTATTTCTAATATTTTATTAATAATGTTAGGTTTATTATTAATTATTTGCATTGGCAAGAGAAAGTTGTGTGAGTGTTTCACACCAGATTTTTGATATTGAAATTGTTTTATTAAATTATAATAATTTAAATAAAAGATTTAACATAAATAAATGTAGATATTTATAAGAAATAAATCTAGATATTATAAATCACGATGTAAAATAATTCAATCTCAGATTTATTGATGCAATTTAGAACGAAAGATGATACTGATTTGCATATAAAAAATATAGTTAAAAGAATAGAGTAGTTAGTGACATAAAAGCAGTGTTTTAATGATGCAATTATTAAATATTGTTTGATAGTACTTTCCCGATTCATCATTAGTACAGTTTAACATTGAGATTACTATTATTATAAACTAAATAACGACCGGGTTACGCAGAAATTATTCGAAGTTACTACAAAATTAATGTAATGTTACTTAGCAAGATATAGTTTTACACTTTAACATTAATTACAGAATTGCTTTTAACTATCAGTATTTTTTTTTTTTAATATTGATCAAAATATTCTGCAGTCTATACAAGATATATACAAACGATATATATAAACTATACAAGATATATTTTAATATTATCCCCACGAGGGATTAGCCAAATTTGTGGTATAATAAATTCCTCCACGAGGTATCCCCACAAGGGATCGGCAAATTTGTGGTAATACTTATTTATCACCACCAAAAAGAGATGCCAATTTGTAAAATAACTTTACTTTAAAATAATTAAAAAGATAATAAAATTGGTAAACATCCCGTTACTGTAAACCTTTAAAATTATCCATCACAATAACTACGATATCCTTGTCATTGTAATATGTCCCTTACAGGAATACCGACAACTGAAATGAACAATTCACTTTTATTTTGAGAATAGTATAATATTTTAATCCCAATAACTATTTTTTTATGACTGAATGAAAGACCTGCCTATACGGTTCGCCATATTGTCCCTCACTCCAAATAATTTGTACAAAATCCATCTTATTCTTCTCTAGTCGCCTAGCAACTAGAATAAATAACTTTTTTTAAATAGTTTTGTCAATGTGAATTAAATATTCTAAAGTATTAATTTTTCAATCAGCTGGAGATGTTTATTATTTTAATAGACTCAAAAAATAAACAACTCCAGATGTACAATAAATTTGTTATATTACAATATATACAGAGTGATTCACGAAGATATGCAGGAACTTTGGGAGCCCATTGTACATGTAAAAATAATGAAACAGTTTATATAAACATGGGTCCGGAAATGCTTCGTTACCGAGTTACGGCTAGCGAAAGATTTCCCCGGATTTCAGCTCACCAGGTGAAATGAGGTCTTCCTGAAATTCTGGTAAGGTAGATTAAGGGGCGAATTCTATCGTTTCTTATGGTTTTTGACCTGATAAATTGAATAAAACAGGTCCCAGAACTGTAAGTTAAATAGTTTTTGAGTAAACCAGTGTCAAATGCAAAAAATGGAATGAAAAAAACACATTTTTTCATCTTTGATTTTCCGGTTAATTTTACTTAGTACTGTTATAAATAAAAATTCATTTAATCAAACATCTATTCGCTTTCTGTGTACTTTCTTTACACCGGTTTGTTCAGAATAAAATTTTCTACATGTTTTATTCAAAAATTTTAACTGTTTCTTGGTGAAATAACAAAGTTATTCTTGCCCAAAGATGAAAAAATGTGTTTTCACTCCATTTTTTCCATTTGACACTGGTTTTCTTAAAAACTACTTAACTTACAGTTCTGGGACCTGTTCTATTCAATTTATCAAATCAAAAACCATAAGAAATGATTGAATTCGCCCCTTAATCTATCTTACCAGAATTTCAGGAAGACCTCATTTCACCTGGTGAGCTGAAATCCGGGCGAAACTTTCACTAGCCGTAACTCGGAAACGAAGCATTTCCGGACCCATGTTTATAAAAACTTTTTTCATTATTTTTACATGTACAATGAGCTCCTAAAGTTTCTGCATATCTTCGTGAATCACCCTGTATACGAAAGTTGCTTTTTCATCCATAAAAAATTTTTATTACTAAAAGAACTACGTAAACTTAAACTACTTTTCAACATATCACCTTGACGATTGAGACATCTGTCGTCTGTGGTGACCTGTGGAAAAGCTTTCCGATACCCTCCTCATAAAATTTTTCCACCGATGAATTTAAATGAATTTGGACTTTGTACTGAAGCTCCTCGTTATGTTTCTCATGGGGTTTATGCACCCGAAGACCACAATTAATGCAGGTGTTTAACAATAATGATGTATTTATTGCCCTAACATACAAGTTTTAGAATTGATAACAGATAATAAAAATAATATCATAAATACAATTTAAAAAAAAACAGAAAAATGTACGAAAAGTAATTGAGGAATTGATGGAAAAAGGAACCTAAAATACTATAGGCACATTTTCCGTCAAAGTGTTTATTGAGTCCGCCCATGATGTTCTCTGTATTTGTACAAAGTTTCATATCTCTATCTTTTTTTTTTTAAATATGCGACTACGATATTTAGAATGTTATGTCAAAGCAGAAAAATTCGTTAACTCGTAGACAGTCAATGAGGTTATGTTGTACACTAATTAAATTGTTGTAATTTACCTAATTAAAGTAGTCAGTAGTTTAAAATTTCTGTTGTGTATTTTGTATTATAATTTTGTGTAGTTTCTCTGTAGTAAAAAAATTCAAATTTTATACAGATATAAAATTTAGTTCCTTGTAGCTAGATTACGGGCTAGTTGGTTGAGCATCTGTCCGCCTACTTCTATAGCAATGCATCACAATATTCATAACAAAATGATTAAAGTATCGTTTTCTCAATATGTCGGTTCTGTAGATAGGCCCTTTTTCCATCAAACTCCTCCAATTATGGCGTTGCTAGCAAAAGCCAAGACTTGAGCGTTAACAAAGAGTATATTAACTAGATTCGGTAATTAATTGTAAGCCAAATGTTCAAAGGGATGTTGGTCGTCCAAAGGGGAAGGTGGTTTTGCGGAACAGATAATAATACGTGCACATCCGATTGTAATACCAGTAAATTCGTGAAGTGAAGAAGAAGAAGTTTAAGGTTAGTCTGTTTATTATGTATCATACTCAAATCCTGAACGGTTCTAGGTTTAGGTGTTACAATATTGTTTGTACAAAATATTATTGCCCAAAATCAATTTTTTTTAAGCCGAAAAAGATTTTTCTACCTCAGAGAACAGGACACCTATGTCCAGCTCAGTAAAGCTGTTTTTGTTATAGAGGTTTTACTAAGTAAAACGAGAAGTGAGATGGTTTACAATTGCTTTCCTCACTAAGTGGAAAAGTACGCTTATCAGCATGCTGAGCCCTCTGAAATGCACTTTGCAAATGACACCTTCACTTCATTTACCACAGGGTCTGGCTGTGTAATGAAATTCATTACTTTCAGAGGAGATAACTCTGATTAGTGTCTTTTACACCTCTTCTGTTCTTAAATGACTCAGTCATTTAATTGGCTGACCATGAGATAAAAAACAGAAATATTTATTTTAGCTCTGCAACGAACAGATTGAGTGTAAAAAACTTGACACTCCACCAGTGTGTTATGGGCGTAAAGCTATCAAACCCATAAATATATGATGTTAAAATTTGAGAAAATTTTATAGAATAGTTTCTGAGGAAAAGGTACAAAAAATACACGAGAGTAGCAAATTTAACAATAGCAATACAAGCAGTAAAGTCCCCAATGAGAAACAGTGGATTACTAAGTTTGAAGCTGGAACAGGCCTTTAATGATAATGGTATTGTCATGTGATAAATACACGGTATTTATGTTTTGGTTATAAATAACTGAAGTATGTTTTCATAATGTATGCATTTTAAGTTATGTGTTTACAATAATAGAATATCAAAGCACCAAGTACTTTGGTAATACTAATTGGATCTTATGTCAAAGCTGAGTGCAAAGAGTAGACAAAATTTTGTTTATGGACATGAAGTAGCTTTAGATGACAAATTTGCTTATAAATGGATTACAAATACGAAAAGTAATTGTAAAATAAATATTTGATCAATCTAGTGACCAGAAAATTCGCTCAGTCGAATTAATAAAATAAATAAATTAACGCAAAACGTTACTTCGCTCATGAAAACACCGCAGGCGAAATACAAAACATTTCATTGTTATAAACAGTTGCATGAGATGGAAAATCCCTGCAGCGATGCTAGAGCTCTCTTAAGTGGAAAATGTTGTTTAAAATACTGAAACACAAACGAACACACATAACAAATAAAACAAATAATGTTCTCCCTTTTGCCAGCATCTTTCCGACACGTAATCCCGTATCCTTCTACTCTATTTCTCATATAATGACGATTATTTCCAGTACGGGTACCCATTATAGAGTTAGTTACATTTTATCAATGACGGCTGTTAACTTTGAATTAAAAGGACATTTATTTAAGTAACAACTTCGTAGTTGTGCATAGATTGAAATGTCTGAAACCTCAACTGTTCGTTCGCTCTTTGATGAGGAAAACAACTTTCAAACCTAATAACATTAATTTAATTAAATAAAGTTAACAAACAATACTGACGGAATAAATTGTTCAACCTTAACTGCCTTAATTAACTTATACTAATTATTATAATTACGTCACGGTTAAACTTTCAAGAAAGTTTGTTTTATTTTTTATTTCTGAATAACGTAATATTGATAATGTTACATTCCTAAACACCTTGCCGCTAGTATTGGACTTGCTTTTATTCAATTCCCCGGTTTTCTTCAACGAATTTTATTTCCTTTATCATTCTCTCTCACTCCCTCTTTCTTTCCACTTCAAATTTTCTTCCACCCTCCATTACAACCACAACTTCCACTTACTCATCATGCTCTTTTCATCATTTTCTACAGCTCTCCATTATTTTGCCTTTTGTTACTTCTCACTTTTCTCCATAGTCATCGCCACCTTATATTTCTCATCCTCCACCACCATCTCTTTCTTCAGGATATAGGACAAAAGAAATTTAAACCGAATCTTTTCTGTACAGAAGAGTTCAACCTCGTGTTACATTATATAAACCGAAATTTCAATTCGAATTTAAGGTATATTACAATTTTGCCTTAAAAGGTATGTTCAACTGTCTGTGGTTTTAGGAAACACCCCCTTTTGCCAGCATCCAACAACTTCGCTCAGTCGAAACTGAACACTCTGAACACTCTGTACTTCTATAGCTATTCGAGTTGATACGCCAATTCAGTTTGGACGAACTATACATTTGATAATGTAGGCCTACCTATGTATAAATAAATTTTTAGTTTTAATATAGTGTATAATCACTACAGTGTATTGTGTTGTTTAGGTCAACAGCCGAAAGGCTGGTTTGAACCTCTAGAGGTTTTACTAAGTAAAAACGAGGAGTAAGGTGGTTTACCATTGCCTTCCTTACTGAGTTGAAAGAGTATGCTTATCAGCATGCCAGGCCCTCCGAAAAGCACTCACTTTCCACCCTGCAAATGACACCTTCACTTCATTCACCACAGGGTCTGGCTGCATAGTGAAATTCATTACTCTCAGAGGAGATAACTCTGACTAGTGTCTTTTACACCTCTACCTCTTCTGTTCTTAAATAGTTCAGTCATATAAGTGGCTGACTATGTGATAAGAAACAGAACTATTTTTTTAGCCCTGAACCAAACAGATAGAGTGCAATTAAAATAACACTCCACCTGCACGTTTTGGGCAATACAGTGTATTACACGATAATACGTATATAATCTAGGAAAAAAATTGTTTGCGTGTACTGTAACATTGTTATTGTTTACGTCATCAGCCGAAAGACTGGTTTGAACCTTTAGAGACTTTACTAAGTAAAATGAGAAATGAGGTGATTTACAATTGCCTCCTCACTAAGTAAAAAAGTATACTTATCAGCATTCCGGGCCCTCTGAAAAGCGTTTACTTTCCACACTGCAAATAACACCTTCACTTCATTCACCACAGAGTCTGGCTGTATAATGAAATTTATTACTCTAAGTTTTGTAATAATTTAATTGAAGTAATCTAAATTGTTAATTTGTTAATGTCAGCTTAATAATTAATTGTGTCAATAAATAATAGTTATAAGTTTAAAGGAAGTTTATCTATTATTTATTATACCCAAATCCCTAACGATTCTAGGCTTAGGTGTTCATAGTTTAGGTGTTTTCTATTTTTAATAAATTTGTAAATACTTAGAAAGTTATAAGAAAACCTTAGAATAATGATTCTATAAACAAATGTTATTTTATTTACATTTAAATTCTTGACATTTATTCCTAGAACGTGCCTTTCAATGTCAGAAATAATAATATAACGATTAAACGTACAAATGTCAAATTTTCAATAGAAATTATAGAAAATGGTATAATGGCCGCTTCATTGCAAAAACAGGCTTTGTAAACACAGCTGTACTACAGTACTATAACAATATGTTTACATTTCACTATAAAATGTTTGTTAAATTTATAGTAGACGAAACAACTTAAGTGTTTCAACAAACTACTATGTGCTGCTCAACTTCGGTATTCGTAAAATAAAATATTAATGTAAACACTGAAATGTTTACCCAATCGGTGAACAAAGTAGCGCATGAAATGTTACAATAATTTTCAAATGAAATTAAGCTCCTTTGCAAAGTTTCACTTGTGAAGTGTTTGTGTAACAGTTTGCACGACATACATTTCTAAATAATGTTTTTCTTTTTATCGCTCATATTTTTTATTAGTTTTACATCATTCAATCTTGTCAATGATTTTCAATTTAACACCCACATTTATAATAAAAATTATCAAAATATAAGTATGTTTTGAAACTATAAATTTGGCATTTTTATTTTATTTTATTTAAGAAATATAAATAAAAAGATACTTAATTTGGAGTAGATTCAAAATGTATGCTTCTTGACCTGGTTGCTGTAAATTGAAATAACAGAATTTATTGATTTTTCGTCAAAAAATTTTAAAAATACGAGGTGTGGCTATTAAATAATGAGACTGACGTTGTTAAAAGTTTCATTTTTATTTTATATATAATCACTTATCGTCACCTTCAATATACATTCCTTCTCTATCACCAACAACGCTCCATACGAATTTTCCGTTATTGGAAACAGTGCTGGAAGTCATCTTCTGCCAGCTCCTTCAGGACACGTGCCGCTTTCTCTTTTACAGCTACCACAGACCTTAAGGTGAAATCTGCATTAAAAGGGACAAGATTTGAGTCTGTGGAAGCTGTAAAAGAGAAAGCGGCACATGCCCTGAAGGAGCTGACAGAAGATGACTTCCAGCACTGTTTCCAACACTGGAAAATTCGCATGAAGCGTTGTAGGATAGAGAAGAAGTGTATTTTGAAGGTGACAATAAGTGATTATGTATAAAATTAAAATTAAATTTCTTACAACGTTGTCTCGTTATATAATAGCCACACCTCGTAATCCAAGGCTGAAAAGCCTGTAACTACGATGTCATCTTAAAAGGGGAAAGAAGAAACAAAAACTTACCTTAACTTAATACCAAAGAACCCACACACTTATTGTATGTTTTTTTATTTATTTTATTAAATTCAGTTAATTTTAATTTTTACAAAATCAATCAATATTATACCAAATAATAAATCCTGTATAAACTATCGTCAAAATTAAGATTAACTTAAGATACGCATTTTCAAAACTTCTAATTTGTTTTCTTCAATGAAACTTCATAATTTTATAAATCAACACAGATCTGCAATATTGTATCAGATATTGAAATAACAGCGAGAAATATGTCACCTTTAAAAGGAATACGTAAGGAAATATAACAACAAGCCAGAAATGTTGGTTTCATAGTAAATGAATATAAAATAAAGAACATGGTTATGACTGGTAATTATATAACAAGTTTTTCAGAACTTTGTTGTCAGAGAGAAAACTTTTGATGAAATTAAGAAATTTCACGAACTGGTAAATACCTTAAAACACAAAAACATAAAGAAATTGATAACGAATTCAGTTCAGAAATGGAGCTTTCTTGCGAATGTAAAATTATTTAAGAATAAATTAATAATTAAGGTACAAAAATTTAAATACAGTACAAGTGTTTGGTGCGTTCAGTTGTTTTGTCAAATTGTAATGAAACAATTTAATGGGAGACTGTACTTTGTATCCCACCAATTTTAAATTTGCTATTTTTTTGGTACATTTTCCATAGGATTGGTGAAAGTTACGAAAATGAATCTTAACACACTTATAGTTGTAGGGTGGTTTTACCTACTGATATTTTTTCAATTTAATCTGTTGGACAATAAAGTTTTAAAAAAATAACGAATAACGTAAAAGTTTTACAATTTTTTACTACGATTTTGCATATTGCTATTTTTTTTTGAGCACCTGAGGAAGTAAAAACAATGTCGGTGAATGTGCATGTACACGATAATTAACTGGTAAAAATTTCAGCCTGTTAGGTTAAATGGTTTCTGAAAAAAACATACCTAAGTTTTAAAAATCTAAATTTACGGGAAAAGGCACAAATGAGAAACAAAATCTACACAAACAAGTTTAATTTCCCATCAACAGTTGGTTAAAAAGCTGCATCAACAGCGGAGAATATTAAAAATAGTGAAGCAGATATTTTAAAAAAAGTAAATTCTTTTTGCACTAAAACGAGCAATATAAAAATAAGAAAAATATTTGTTCTTGGCGACATGTTAATTTTTTAGGATAAAACTGAAAAAAACTTAATTTTTTTCATTAAAATAATTTTTTGTTGAAATTTAATGTTTTGTCTAAACTATTGAAAAACATAAAAAACCGAAAATCAAAATTTTCAGTCACAACCATCATACAGTCTCACTTTAAAAAAATGTGCTGAGAAGGTTCATAACAAAGATTTTAAGGAGTATTTTTTTAGACCGAATAGGTAAGAAAATTCTTTGAGAGAACGTAAAAATGAGGGACTGAATACTTTCATTGAAGGCAAATGTAAAATCCGTTTCTTAAAAGTTCAAATATTGAGATGGCTGAAGCACATTAAGAGTATGGAGTAAACTAAGATATTTAAGGTAATATGGAAGGAAAGACTTTATAAGAGAGGAAGATAGAGCCGTCCTAAGACAAGTGGATGGATTATATTACAAGTGGTTTGATTTTGATGGGTTTGATAGGACGGAGGGTGCTAGCAAATAAAAGAGAGGATTGTGGAAGATGTCAAATTCTCACAAACAGCTGTAGAGGTGATAATACGTATTAAATTTTTAAGTATTGACAAATATATGCCAACTAAAATAAATTAGTAATGCCGTCACGTGTACGAAAACTGCAACAGAAAAATTCCTTTATACTTCGTACGTTTCATTTTATAGGGGTTGGACAACAAAATATTTTCAAAAAGTAAAAAAAAATGAAACTTTTCTTGTTGAATTAAGAAGGTTCTGCTTTTAAAGCGTGTAGTCTCAAGTAACACGAGTACCAACATAAACAACTTTTTTACTTTTACGTAGGCTTTTAGAAAGAATTTAAAATTAACACGAAACCCGACCAATACTTTTGTATTCCACGGTGTACAAAAAGTTTTTAAACGTCTTTAAAACAAAACTTTTCAGGGAAAACCTTACAAAATAAAATTTTCTACATCAAAAAACATAATGATCGCGTAAAGTCAAGATGAAATAAAACAGATTTTACTAAGCCATCAAAACAAAACGTGTTTTGTTTTCTTCAAACAGTTACTCCAGAGATCAATAAAATCCCAACCATAAATTCTTTACGCTATATATTTTTAGAAACGTTAATAAACTCTACAAATGAACCTTACAGGTATTTATCAGCATTTATAATACCACGTACACAATGTCAATACAAAAATGCTGATAAAGGTTAGACTTTATTTTAAATAAAATAAAATAGAATAGTATATACAAGAAGCGACTGGTGCTATGCCAAGATATTCCCGTGGGTTTCGTAGATTCCTCCAAAAAAAAAATAGCTACTTTTGTTTTCCACTAACTAAATATAAAATACAAAAAAAACCAGTACTGTTTCCATGTCGATTTTTTCAAATCGATTTTTCACCGGATAAACAAATTTTTAGCCCCTCCTCTGAAACCAAAGATCATGGTTTAACCAATTGGTCTGTGTTTGTGCGCAAAATACCTCACGAAACGAATACGGTACGAAGTTAAAACTTTAAAGTTAAGGGGGTAGTCAACTCAAGAAGATGATTTTTTAAAAATTTTGATTGTTTTTTGCATTTATTTGAAGTTTAAAATTTTCTGAATCACAACATAATTTGTTTACTTTGTTTGTAAGTTGGCAAAAAATTATAAAAAACATCTGTTTAAAATAAAGCTCACTAGCAAGGCAAGTGAAATTATTCCTTCAACTTTAAGTTTTCCGGAAATGTGGTTTTTGCATGCCTGTACATTCTTGGGAATTAAATATTTTGGTTTGTATTGAAGATATTTGGAAGATTTTTTTTTCAAATGTTCATAATTTCTTGCTCTATTATCTGTGGAATGATTATTACAAAAACCTTAATAGGGATTTAGTTTTTTTTTTTTTTAACTTTAATAACTTTATTTGCAACTATATACGAAGATACAACGAGCAAATTAGATGACAGTAAACAAAGGATGACAAGGAAAAAAAAATAAAACAAATAAAAATAAATAAATGAAAAAGAACAGTGATACCCATTGGTATATGTTCTATGAAATAAAGTTCATGATACATGAAAGATATATAACAACATAAGAAAAAAAAGAAGAAAGAAAAATAAAATAAATCACTTTATAGCAGATCTCTGGCCCACTGACGTTTCAACCTGCGCTGCGGATTTCCTGGTAGTGATGCATCCGATAGTTTGGTGATTAATTCGTTGGGGTGATCATGCAATTTTCTGTGAAAAACACTGTAGCTGGACTTAACTACTTCACTTATGAACGGAATATTAAGGTCGTCATGTAGAATTTTGTTGTTGACATAAAAAGGTGCGCAGGTGATTAAACGTAGGCATTTTGACTGAAAGGCTTGTAATTTTTGTAGATTGCTCGGTTTAGCTGTGCCATAAATTTGTAGTCCATAGGTCCATATTGGTTTGAGATAAACTTTGTATAGTAATAGTTTAGATTTTAGAGTCAGTGAAGAGCGGCGTCCAAGTAGTCGAAATAGTTCTTTCAATTTGGAAAGGGATTTAGTTAAAAAATAATTTGTGAATAATTTAAATAAATGTTTTTGAAAATATGGTTTTTCTTCAATAAAATTCTTGTAAGAAAAATTCCGTACATGCGTATACAACAAATAATAGACAGCAATTTTCTGTATTTTGTAGCACAAGAATCATGTTGGTATCTTTCTTGGTTCCTGAGATATTTGATTCCCCGTAAAACCCCGCTTTTCCAACCTCAACCTTATATTAGGGGCTGTAATTAATTTTTTGGCTTGGTTCAAATGGTAGATCATTACTAGTAAATTACTCTTTCATTTAAAATAAATAATGATAAATTATAGCCAGAAGTTTTGATTTTCATTTTCTGGGTTATTTCTGGGGGACTACCCCCTTAAGTTATATACCTCAACGAGACACGACAAAAACATTTTCATCAAACCGAAATAATAGTTTATTTGTAGCACTTTTTTTTCTTAAAAACGGTTCCTACGATTTTCTTTAAAGTTGTTTCAATTACTAGGTTTCAGTTCTCTACAAGATAAGAAAAGCGGCATGAATGCTGAAATTTGAGAAAGTGCGGTTATCTTGTAATAAAAAATATGTTCTTTAAGATTACGGCCTTAAAATCCATTTTCGAGTAACAGTGTATAAAATCAAAGTTGTAAAAAATAAAATATCTACAACTTTTGCTTAGTATTTGTTTCCACAGCGCTTAGTTTAAGCGTGGATTAGCGATTTTCGGTAATTTAAAGTAAAGAGAGGTTTCTTTTCATTTAGCTTCATACACTTACGATAAAACTAATATTATGGGTTTTTCTATTTCTTTACTCATAATTTAACATAGGTTATGTCGTTCATTATTTACATTGGCAAGAGAATTTTCTCCTAATTTTTTACTTGTAGGACATAAATATTATTTCACTTTGACACACTCTCATTCACCAACCTACCAACTAACTGCTAAAAACATGATTTTTAACTTTCTCTTGCCTATATGAATATAGAAGGAAAGTATTGTTTTCATGTCGATTTTTCGAAATCAAGTTTTCACCGGATCTACACGTTTTTAGACCCCTAAACCCAAAAAATATGTTTTTAGCGATTGGTCTGAGTGTATGTGTGTGTGTGTGTGTGTGAACAGAATATCTCAAGAACAAAAGCTCGTACGAACTTGAAACTTAAAACTTAAGTTAGACACCACTACCAGACCCGACACGAACATTTTCATCAAAATCAGTCAACCGGAAGTAGTAGTTTATTCGCGTAATTTTTCACTTTTTTGCGATTTTCTCAAAAACTGGTACTACTATTTTTTAAAAATCGCCTTGTTCACTAAATTTTTTATGCTCTACAAGATAGGGTAGGCGCCATATCTGCTGAAATTCTTGATGAGGCTGTTACCACGTAAAAAATTGGTTTTTTTAAGATTGCCGCTTAAATATGCTCTTTAGCGAAAACTTCATATAATAAAAGTTGAAAAAAATAAAATCCTACAACTTTTATTTCAAATATTTTTTTTTTTTGTATAACGCTTAGTTTAGCGGTAATTGGCGATTTTCTGTTTTTCTCACGAAATCGTGTAAAACATCGATTTTTTAAAGATTTCAGCCTTATTATGCATTTTACGACAAAAACATATAATCAAATTTATAGGAAATTAAAAGATCTACAATTTTTATTCAGAGCCTTCTTCTCTATAGAACCGAATTTAGCGTGAAAGAGTGATTTTCCGTACTTTGAAACCAAACTCAGGTTGATTTTCATTTTGCGTCTAGTATTTTGCGTCAGGTATTACTAATGTTAGATTATATTGTTAATTTTTTGCATTGGCAAGAGAAAATCGTGTGTGTTTCACACCAAACATTTTACTTGTAGGACATAAATATTATTTAACTTTATGCCACACTCTCATTCACTAACCTACCAACTAATTGCTAAAAACATGATTGTTTTGGTTTAGAGGAACTAAAAACGCGTATTTTCAGTGAAAAGTCGATTCCAAAAAATCGATATGAGAACAATATTTTCTTTCCCTATGTATTTATAAAGAGCAAAATAAAGTGAAACATCAACTTATTTAATTAATATGAAACAGTGCTACTTTATATCAAAGTCAACTGAAGCCATACTCTAATGTAAAATCACCTAACTACATTAAATAGTATTACATAATTTTAAACTTTCTATTTAAACTTTATTGAATTACATTATATTTTATGGTTAATAAGTTATATGGAATAACAAAAATATCCCGGAAACTAATTTATGTTAACTCGAATTAAACTTAGTTAAAAACACTTTATGATAAAATCGTACAAAATTAATTATGTATAATGAAACATTTCAAATTGGTAAAACCACTTGAAAACTAACCGATTCAATAATTTAATAACTTTTCGACATTTTGTATAAAATACTTTAATTATAAAAACATACTGAGAAAAGTTTTTGAAGCGACAGAGTATTGTCGACTAGGATTAAAAGGGGCGTTGTTATTTATACAATATACCTCTTCACCAAGTCTTAAGTTAATTAATTAAACAAGTAGGTGCGTTGTTAGAGTAGGGGCAGTAGAAATAATGCTAAATGAGCCATTCCCGGATGTTGTCTACTAAGTAGCGGCATCTGAACCCATGCATTATGCATTCACTGTGGTGTTTTGCTCACTAGAATGTATGCACCCACACAATAATAGTACATCTTTGTGTGGTGGTGGTGGTGGTTGGTGGTAAAATTAATTATAGCATCCTGGTTATAAATATATACTGAAACAATGTTCTAATAAGATATCATGTATTCTTTAAAAGGAAAAATAAAATATAGAAAACCTTTTAAGTTATAATAAACATCATGTTCATAACAAACGTTATTTATGTTAATTTCAGGCACGGCATATTTTCATACGTTACGAAAATCATTTCATCCTTCACCGTCTGCATTAACAGTAATTACAGAACAGTCGGACGTTAAACCAAAAAATAAAACAAAATAAAAAATTATGTTAATTTCACATCCTACCCAATGTGCCCCACTTATACCAACTTCAATTTTTAAATAACAGAAACTACTATCGGTTTCATAATCATAGACACCCGAGTTAAAACCCTTGAAACTCCAAAACTATGAGTCGGATTTCAACATACTTTAAATGAAAATTTAGCTCATATTATTCTGCGTTGACCCTTAGTGGTCCTATATTTTTAATATTGTTTAAAAATTGCCATATCGAGGTTAGAAGACAAAAATACCAGATTTTCTTGATGCCGCAACAAATTTCATGCGTTTAGAGGCATGTAACTCAATAAGTATTTGACCGAAAAGTTTAAAATTTTAACACAACATAGAAAGTTATATTCTTACAGCGTATACGAATTTCAAAATCGTAAGTTATTTAAATTTTGATTTCTTAACAATATTCTGAACCCTTGCTATCTCGGTAACCACTCGATCGTTCGTCACGGTAAAACTATCGTTTTATTCAGCGTAAAAAACTTAGTACAAATATGTTAATAACATAAAAAATTGATTGGCTAATGTTGTAGTAGAATTTTTAAAATTTTGAAAAATAGACTTGGTAATTCCGGGAGTGGGCACTACTATCCATGTTGCCTGAATCTGACTGTCTACCTGGATAGACAATACAGTCTGTCAATTCAGGTAGTCAGTCCGACAGGATGTCACGTACACAAACTGTCAACATGGATAGTAGTGCCCCCCCCCCGCATTACCCCGTCTATTAAAATTTTTTTTTTAAATTCTACCACAACATTGGCCAATCAATATTTCTTGTTATTAACATATCTGTACAAAGTTTTTTACGCTGAATAAAACGGTAGTTTTATTCAGCGATGATTTCAGCGGGGTTCGCCCGTGCCGAACGGTCGAGCAGTTACCGAGATAGCAAGGGTTCAGAATATTGTTAATAAAAAAAAAAATTTAATAACGTACAAATTCGAAATTTCGTATACGCTGTAAGAATATAATTGATTATTTTGTGTTGAAATTTAAAACTTTTCGATCAAATAATTATCGAATTAACCGCCTCTGAACGCATGAAATTTGTTGCGGTAGCAAAAAACCGGGTCTTTTTGTCTTCCATCCTCGATATGGCAATATTTAAACAACATTAAAAATATAGGACTATTAAGGGTCAACGCAGAATAAAATGAGCTAAATTTTGATGTAAAGTATGTTGAAATCCGACTCATAATTTTGCAGATGCAAGAGTTCAAACTCGGGTGTCTATGATTATGAAACCGATAGTAGATATCTGTTCCACAATCACTCCGTTCATGACAATATCCAATTTTAATATATAATTTTATTCAGTAAAATAAAACGGATCTCCAAAGAAATCATCGAGTAAAAATACCTTATTATCTTTACCAGATTATAGGAAAAGATATCTTATAAAATTTATCTCTTTTATTTTTATTATCATAAAATAGAAAAAAATCTAAAAATTGTAAATTAATACACAATGTTGATGTCACACGATACAACAAAAAAAGATTACCAATATTCTGAAGGAAACCTAGTAACACGATGTGAAAATTAATCTTCTTTTCATTTAGCTTTTCTTTCTTCGCTTAAAATTATCTTCTTACATTCAGATTTAATGTAATATAAAATAATTTAACATTTTTAAAAATCTCTTCGTAACTCTTACTTTTAAATATGTTTTATTAGAATTTAAAGCTTGTACGTTACATTTTTGTAAGATTTATTAATAATTATACAATCGAATTTCCTGTAATTTATCATCATAATACAAAAGTCAACATTGTAAGGTTATTTTATTATTCAATTCACTAAATGTTATAATACTTAACTATAAACCTACACCTGTTATAATACTTAACTACTTAAGGTATGATATAAAGGAACCATTTAAAAATTGTATTAACGAAAAACCAATTTTAAAATAAATACGGAATAAAGATAAAGGTGCCCGAAAAATCTAGTATTTTCATACTTTTTTTTAATAAGTGGAGTTGAATTTTGGAACATTACACATTTTGTATTGGGATAATGAAACTACATTTACAACTTTTTAGACATTAATTAACAGTTGATACGAAAGTTTTAACCAAAATAATAAAAAAAAAAATTTTGATTAATCACCGGGTTATACTCATCACGAATTTTAGGGAACAAATCTCAAGAAAGTAATCACAACGTTAGGTTTTCACGCATTCAATATCACTAACAATATTAAAACTGACATTGAAAGAAGCTCAAATAATTATTTCTGATGAAAGCACACTTCTACACTTGCTCGTTAAGTACTTGGTCTAAGCAGAAAGAAGCTTAGGGTGGCTGTAAATCTTTAAAAGAGCTACTGTCACTAAATGAAACCTCTATAACATTTGGATATTTAATGGTGACCCGGGATGTAGACTGTGAAAAGAGATGCAGAAGACTGAATCCCATATTATCTTCAAATGTGAAACATTAATTGATAGAAGATACCCAACCTTTTATTTTTACATACCAATCGGTTTGTAACTGATTTAATTTATAAGTTTAGAAATTCTTTAAAAGAAGTGAATGTTTTCTGAAAAAACTGTAGAGAAAATCTAGAACAGACCACCTCGCTTTCTTTACGTCGGTGACCTATACAGTATTTGCAAGTATTATAACTATGCAATGACACCAGAGGTGAATAGACGAAACGGCAACAACAGTGGGTGAGGAGCAAAAGGTCTAGCAATCAGTACGTGACCTTAAGGTTTGCAATAATATACCTGTAGAGCGTACCGTAGCTACTACTACTATAGGTTAAAGTTAAGAATCACTGTAATTTTACTTTTAATAATGTTCAGATCCTTGTCAGGATTCAAACCCGGGACCTTCCGTTGCGGAATATAGTCTAGCGCTCTAAATACTAAGTCATTGAGATAGCATTTTAATTTTTTACTCATTTTAATCTGATGGAATTAACAACAGCAAACGGGCATTTACCTGGGCTCAATTAACTGTATTCAATAAATTGGTTTGTTACTTTTCCCGGTTTCAATCTACAGTTCACTTATCGAAAACTAATTTCAGAATTACAGCTTCTATCAACTGAAACGCTTACTCGAAAAAACGTTCTACATACATGTCACATAAATTAACAATCTACAAGACAGTTTTAAAAACATCTGGACGTATGGAGTTCAACTTTGGGGATCTGCTAAACCTTCACACACGAAACGTTTTCAAGCGATTCAAAACAAGATTCTACGAACGATATTGCTATGCCTTTTTTACTTCATAAACTCAATGTTGCCTAAAGATTTACAAATCAATCACATACGTAATTGATGTCGCAAAACAACTATACAAGACGATGTATGACATTTGAATTACATGACAATCCTCTCATACAAAACTTGTACACTAGGGCACTTGTCAAAGAGTCGGGTGGGTATCTATTTAGATAATTTGTTTTTACTTTATCTTGCCTATAAGAATTTATAGGAAGGAAAGTATTGTTTTCATGTCGATTTTTCGAAATCGAGTTTTCACCGGATCTACACGTTTTCAGACCCACTGAACGCAAAAAAACATGTTTTTAGCAATTGGTCTGTATGTGTGTCTGTGTATCTGTGTGTGTGTGTGTGTGTGTGTGTGTGTGTATGTATGTGTGAACAGAATATCTCATGAACGAAAGCTCGTACGAACTTGAAACTTAAAACTTAAGTTAGACATCACTACCGAACCCGGCACGAACATTTTCATCAAAATCGGTTAACCGGAAGCAGTAGTTTATTCGTGTAATTTTTCACGTTTTTGCGATTTTCTCAAAATCTGGTCCTACGATTTTTTTTTAAAATCGCCTGGTTTACTAAATTTGTTATGCTTTACATGAAAGGGTAGGCGTAATGTCTGCTGAAATTCTTGGTGAGGCGGTTTTTTAAGATTGCTGCTTTAATATGCATTTTAGCGCAAAAATATTTAATATTAAGTTGTAGAAACTTTAAAACCCTACAACTTTTATTTCACACATTATTATGTATAACGATTAGTTTAGCGGTAATTAGCAATTTTCTGTTTTCTTCTCACAAAAATGTGTGAAAAATCGGTTTTTCTTAGATTTTAGCCTTAGTATGCGTTTTACGACAAAAGTGTATATAATAAAATTTACAGGAAGTTAAAAGATCTGGAACTTTCATTTAAAGCATTTTTCTCTACAGAGCCTAGTTTAGCGTGAAAGTGTGATTTTCCGTATTTTTAAGCCAAACTGAGGTCGATTTTCATTTTGCGTTTTTCAATCATGATTAAAATAAGGTTAGGTTTATTTGAGATTAGTTTTTTTTATTTCTAATGTTTATTACTTAGGTTATATTGTTCATTATTTGCATTGGCAAGAGAAAGTCGTGTGAGTGTTTCACACCAGTTTTTTTTATAACACCATCTATTCAATTATGATGTTTTTCCAGTTGTTAAAGATTTATCCAGAAGCCGCCAGAAAGATTTTGTATTTTTTTATTATTATATCGAAAATCTCTGTCTTTTCTCGAACTTTCCATTAGCCTACCTATAATATATATAAGCGCCGGGTTGTTTATGGAGTCAGTTTACGTTTGTCTGTGATTGAGCAACCTTATTCAATAGTGCATTCAGGTAGAAAAAGTCAACGTTACTGCGTATAACAACTGTCCATTGTTAAACTTTTATTTACTCTGTATCATTTCTGTAAGTAGTATTATGTAAATTAATTAAGTTATTCTTTGTATTATTTAATTATAGCCTAACTAGTTTGTTATTTATTAAGAAGTTTCATTGCAATATATTTACAGATTGTGATCAATCATTTAATTGTAATTCTTTGTTGTCATATACACGTAATTTTAAACTTTAGTGTGTTCATTACTTAATTTACCCAGATCCCGAAACGAACCTTTCAGATAAGTGTCACAATACATTCTGAACTACAAGTTAGGAATACAAATGATTACATACGCACAGAATGAACCGACACTCATCGAATAGCCGTAGTGGTTATTTAGGGACGAAGCACTCGTAAGGACTCGGTCACTGTCAAACGAAAATGGTAGCAATTTGGTCAAAGTCAACAGGTTTTTCCCACTCGATGTCTCAGTAGCAATGACATTAAAGCCTGCTTTTATACGGCGCATACAATAATAACCAAAACAGTTGATGCTACTCTAAGGTATATACAAAAGTAAATGAAAATTTTTAGAAAGGTTATTATGTAACCTGAGTAACATGTAAACAAATTCAACGCATATTAGCTTAATATGTAGGCATTTTGTTAAATTTGACGTGCCCTAGTTAAAAACTCCGTTTATGAGTTTTCTACTAACAGTTCATTAAAAAATAATATACAGAACGCTGTCTGTTTAACTACAACTAAAACGCCAAGTACATATTACGGATTTATTAACTTTAATACAATAATAATCTTTATTTAAAAACAAATAACTAAAAACGAATTACACGGTAACTAATAAACAATAGTTACTAAAATAATAAATAAAAGGTATCTAACATAAATAAAATAATACATAAACAGAACAAAAACAAGATGAATCTTTTTAATGAATATACAAACATTATGAGTAAATAATTAACTGAGTCAGAAAACAAAGAATAAAACTTTCAGACAGTATTATATTACAACATACCATAACAAATGAATAGAATTACAAAAGCTAAATTCTATTAAAAATAAAATTCAGTACACGTAAAACTAGGAATTTGAACAACATTAGTTTTATTGTATTAAAAATGGAACTAATGAAAAAATTATAGAAACGGAAAATAAATAGCTAGTGAAAAATAATGTCGGATAAAGTATAGTTAAATAATAAACAAGTAAAGATAACTATTTTTTAAAACATAGTTTACTATAATTAGTTTCCAAAAAATATAGTTTTAATAAACTTCCAGGGTATTCGACAAAGTAAAATTTTATCACAAGCAATACAATTATTACACATAAATATTTTAACTTCATACATAAAAACGTTGCTCATAACAGGCAGGTGGAGTATTAAATTATTTGCACTCGATCTGCAAGTTCCAAAGCTACAACAATTAGTTCTCCTTCTTATTACATGGTCAGCCAATTATATTACTGAAGCATTTAAGAACATAAGAGATAGAGATGTAAAAGACACTAGTTATCTCCTCTGAGAGTAATGAATTTCATATACAGCCAGGTAATGTGGTGAATGAAGTGAAGGTGTAATTTACAGAGTGGAAAGTAGTCGCTTTCCGGAGGGCCGGAAAACTGATAAGTATACTTTTCAACTCAGTGAGGAAGGCACTAGTAAAGCACCTCACTCTTCGTTTTAACTTAGAGGCTTAGATTCTCTAGAGGTTCAAACCAGTGTTTCGACTGATGACCATAACAACACATCATACGAAAATAATGGAACAAAATCGTTTTTTTTATTGTTTCACATCCGACTGTTTTCCACGTTACTGCTAATACAGATCCTGAAGGGTGATAGATAAAACAATGCCAGACTTTGGCAGGAATAAAAGCCATGACCTGTAGCGTAGAAGCCAGTAGCGCTGACCACTACACTATGGACCAGCTACCGCGAACTAAAGTGTTTACAGGGAGTTATATTTTACAATTTAAAAAACCTAGCCCCTCTGCTTGTACTGTCTTCGCCTCTCCCACTACTGTGCGTCGATATTATTTCCCTACTGCCGGTCTAGATATTAATTCCTCTCTGACTCTGCTCCCACCATCACAAAGAGGCAGTTAGACGGGGGACTATTACCCAATTTTCAGTTGGTACATACGTATGGCCAATTTTTTACTATGTTTTTCTATTACAGAACCAATGACCCATGACCGGCTCGTGGTGTTGTCAGTACAACTGGCTTCTACCCTAGTCGTGCCGGGTTCGATTACTGGTTACATCAATCATATTTTCATCACTAACTCTTCATCGACAGCATTATAATTCATTTGCAACAGTGAGAAGTAAAACAAAAAAGATACCATGCAAAAAAAGAGATTAGTATTATTTGGGCACTTCATAAGGATACAATATTTGAGACTTTCAAAACAATTTGTAGATTACAATCTATCCTTGAAAAACACCAACACATGGTGCAAAGAATAAGATAAATAATAGAGGATTTGAGGGAAATTGGCCTTACACCGCAAACACCACAGAGAAAAATAAATCAAACAAAAAGATCTAGGACAAAAACAATTTCTTTAGACTAACAAAATTAAACTCCTAACAAGAATATTTTCAGCACAAGCGAGGGCACAAAGATCGGAACGTACTAGGAAGTACTGGATGGGGCATAGTATCTTCGAAGAAACTTGGACAATGACTACACAGCGATCCTATGTGGTATTCATTATACTTAATGTTCCTGTTTCAGTGATCAGTCAATGAAAATAGTACTGCTTTTAACCGCAAACGCCTAATCTGTATTGTACATTTACACAAAAAATAGTACAGGTGAGTTGTACAACAGCATAAATTAGTGCATACGTAAATGAATATGAATAAGAAAATTTTATTTCACAAGTAGAAAAATACATTAACAACAGAAAAATAATAAAAGATTTCTTATAGCTAACAATAAAACAATAATAAATAATTCTAAATTGAAAATTAAAATACTACAAACTACTTCCACAACAAGGAAAAATTGGGCCTCCAAGGCAATGCCTTTTAGAGGTTCCATCAGTAATATTATTAACCTGTAGGTGACAAAATACATATAAATACAAACAAAAAATACATATACAAACAAAAAATACAAATACAAGTAATACATATAAATACGCAATAATATCAAATACATACATGCAGTGCTGTATTTAGGAAGTAAAATTTTGTAACTATCCATTTTATTTTAATAAAAAAAAAATCAAATACTGTATTCATATCACTGGTTCTACTTTATTTATGGTAAATAAGCAATTAATTATATATTTTCTAAACTTACTGTACTTTTTAATTATTTTTAAAACATGCCAGAAGGAAGTTGTAAATTTTAGGTGCAATAAATTCTTATAACTTCGCATAAATGTTAAAAATAATCTAGAAACTATACTGCTTTGTGTAGGCCCTACTTCTTAAATCTATTATTATATGAACTTACTTTTCTAATTAAATTTCCACTTCTTATAAAAAAAAGGCCATTACTCTATAAACATAGAGATGTCTCTTAGCAGTAATAGATGTAGTTGTTAAAATACTGGCCAAGAAGAATTAGTGATTATTTTTTATACATAACTTTGATAATACATTTTTGTTGAACGGTAATCGGATATAAGATTAGTGGTATAGGTCCCACCCCCAACATATCAAACCATATTCTAATATACTGTGAAAATTAAATATGTGAATTACTGTGTCAAAAGACAGAACTCAAATTTTCTTCTGAAAGAAATTTTCTGACATAAAAGAAACTCCTTAAATAGAACGGCGTCGGTTGAAGAGCGCATACAATCAAAAGAAATTAGCGGAAAGAAACATAAATACAATCACTTCGTTCAGCGAGCAAATGTGTTCCTAGATTCCACCGGAAGATCGGATTAGAGGCCGTGAAAAAAGGCCGTCAGTAGCTTTTCCTAGTGCAAGTTTTCGTTATTTAAAGTATCAGACTTTTAAGTAACCACCTCATTACTAGTACACACATTTCGGTTTACAATCTAGTAAATAAATTACTCATTATAAATAACAAATGATTTTTGGGTCGGTCAGCTCAGAGAAAGAGAGAGCAGCTTTTAATTTTTAAGTACCACCGGTCCGAATCTATCGTCATCACACTTTTTGTCATTAGTCTCTCGACTGGTTTAAAACAGTTTTCGAAGCTGTTCTACCTAGCGCAAGTCGTTTCATATCTTAATACCTGTAACATCCTACATCTTTTGTAATTTGCTTTAAATATTCTAACCTTTGTCTCCCCCTACAATTCACTCCCTCAATATTACCCTTCATTATTGATAGACCAATACCAGGATGTCTTAAGATATGCTCTAATAGCTTATCCCTTCTTCTGGTAAGATGTTTCTATATACCTCGTTTTTCATCCACTCGCCTACGAACCTCTAAATTACTTAATTTGTCCACCCTCTAAATTTAATTTACGATGCAGCAAAGCCGTCAAGTCATTTCAAGGTACATTCTTTAGGCTTATTACTGATTTATGTTTTCCCGAATTACGCACTCAATAAAAACATTACACCATGATTTACGCGTTACTTAAGTCAATGACACATTCATAAATATGTACTGTAAGTTCAAAGACACATTTAAAATCATAATAATCTCTTAATGACCATCATAAATTCTCTCGATATACCAGGAATCTCACACAAACCACTTAACACGGAGAGAGTAGAGACATAATACATTAACACAACATTATTAACAGCTAAAAATTAAATTATTTGGAGAATTATCATTGTGGCGGTGTCCTCCTGTAAGCCATTAACGCGGTTTTTTTATTAAAAATTTTTTTCTAGTTGTCTTTCCACAGTTGAAAAATTTAATAACATAAGGTAAAGAGTAAAAATGTTGTGAAAAGTAACATCTACGGTAAACAGTCGACAAGTCATGCATAAGCTCGCACCACTGTGCTGTCCCCATTCACGTCAAAAATAAAAATCAAGAAATGAGCTATGAAAACAGATTTTACATTATAAGAGTTCCCAATTAAAAACATTATGAAAACAGTATGATAAAAAGTAACTTTATTTTACTTTAAATTCATACATAAATTATTTAATGTATTCAAATGATTTGAGTAAAATTCAATGTTCAAAACAAATATAAATTCAAATTATATTTAAAGAAATAGACAAGCAAATAGTAAAGGAACTCTAAAATAACCTATAAATCACACACAAAAAATAAATAATAATATTCAAAGACAGGAAAGCAAAAAAATAAAATGTATACATAGAATCCTGTAGGGAATATGACAAAAGGAAACAAAGAGAAAAAGTGCTTCCTGAAACATACTTTATCTTTACAAACAAATGCACATCACCCAACTACTTATTACACACAATAATAGCGTTGAATTTACAACAGAGTATACTCCTAGTACTATTCACACATTTACACACACACACACACACAAACACACGTGTGTAATACAAAGAACCCATTCCAAGTTGCGTTGATAAATAACTCATGCACTGCTACTACACATTATGAGCACAGTACCTCATTTCTAGATGCAAACTAATGGAGTTTCATGGGTAAAGGAGGTGGTAAGTTCAAAGCGATGGGGAAGTAAGAAAAGAAAAAATGAAATAGAAAGAGAAGGAGAGATGAACGGTTAGAAACAGAATGACAGAGAATGTATAGGAACTAGAACGGAAAAGATGAGGGCTTAAAGATTGGCAGAGATGGGAATTGTACGTTGGTTACCCCCATTAATCACAAGGATTTCCAGACAACTACATCTGAGGACCATATTTTCGAATTTCTTATCTAAGTAAGAAATAACTAAGATAGAAGAACAAGAAGAGTAAGAAGAAAAATGAATAAAAAGACGGAAAACTTCTCTTTTGCTTCGTAGACATACTAAAAGAAATGCATATTAATTATTACGATAATTTAATAAATTAACTTCTTAGAAATGAAGACGGAGATGTTTTAAAATATTTAAGTTCAAAAGTCAGCTATTCATCTACTTAAAAATCAAAGAAACGTCAGCAGTTTCACTGGATTTAGTAATTTTCATTTCATCTTTAAATGAAATACTTTGTACTATTTCTTTACATTAAATATTGTAAGAACGACCATGAAAAATAAACAAAAACTTTTTATATGGAATAAAAATTTTCACCAGAAAAACAGTTTTTTTTTTATTCTAAAAATCTTTAAAACACAACTTTAAATTAAATATAAACCTGGTTACAGAAACGTAAAATGATACTGAAAAATTTTATTATAGATACTGAAGTCACGAGATTGCCTTTTTTGGCTGTGAGGAAGGGAAGTAAAATATTTGCAGTGCTGCCAACCTTAACAGTGAGACACTACTCGTACATTTCACTACCGTGCTGTTTCTAGATACATTTTGTAAGCTATGGTTTATTCCGAGAATATGTTTTCTTCATAAACCTTATAAGAAATGCATATGACCTGTAATATTGCCTATAGCTTAATTACATAAATAGAAATGTTTGAATTACTGTAATTAGGAATGAATCCCCTTCTTTACTATTGCTGTCATCGGCGTTTTCATTGTCAGTCTCTCTAGTATCAACCTAACCGTTTTCTTATTTTACCAGGTGTCAACAAAACTATTAAAGAGTAGCTTCTTCACGTCCTTAATTTAATTCTTTATTTTTCGAATTGTGGAAAGAGAAACATCACAGTATTTAGCCGCTCGCTCACGGCTTTTGTTAAGAGGCACGGATAGGCATTAATGTTTCGTTTCAACTACACAACATTTTATTACATTGCGTTTAGCACTGTGAATAGCGTTTACGGTATTATATATATTTGCGTTTACGGTAACAAGCAGTTATATTCATACAGTTAACCTACAAAAGGTTCCGCGATATACTGTATATGCTCTGGGTATAATATAAGTTGTTATGTTTGTCGTACTGAAGTTAAAGCAGTCGCGTATGCGCACTGATGCTCCCGTCCGTCATTATGACGTGTATGATTTACACGTCATACAAATCATCTGTATCTCATTGTGTCATGGGGTTGCTTATTATTCTGAATTGATCAGATTGCAACGTACACATATTAAGAATAAAAAAAACCTTTTAAATTATTGCGGGGATTTTATGTCTTTTTGTTAAACAAAATAAAATTATGTAAAAGTAAACTTAAAAGAAATAATTATGATCAAATCCGGTACTTAAGCCAACAAATCGTAACTGTGAAGTCTTGTAAAAGCATAATCGCTCCAGTAAGTTTAACGCAAAATGACGCGAATGCCGTTCACCCTTTGGTTTTTTTTAAATCGTGTTATTTCCTCTAACTGAGTTAACCTCAATATCATTATAAATATATGTGTTTCGTAAGTACGAAGGAGTACTTTTTTTTGACGTTTTTATTTAATTGAAATTTTGTATCTGTTATTATATTAATACCACAATTTCTAAATGTGAGGCTAATGTTCCAAAACTTGATTTACTTGAAGGAGCATGCAGTCATCACCACAGTCCTACAGTTGGTTAAGAAGATCTCTTGGCCAGAGACGCTTCAAACGTCTGCGCTGAGCACCCGGTATCGCCCTAGTGCACATGTTTTGTATGAGAGGGTTGTTATGTAATTCAAATTTGTCATGCATCGTCTTGTATAGTTGTTTCGCGACATCAATATTACGTATGGGATTTTTAAGTCTTTTTGCAACACTCAGTTTGTGATGTAAAATGGGTATTGCGTTATCGTTCGTAGAATCTTGTTCTGAATCGCTTGTATACGTTTCGTGTGTGAAGGTTTAGCAAATCCCCAAAGTTGAAGTTCCATATGTCCAGATTGGTCTTAAGACTTTCTTGTAGATTGTTAATTTGTGTGACATGTTTAATTTAGAACGTCTATCGAGTAAGCGTTTCAGTTGATAGAAGCGTGTTTTGAGTTTGTGGCGTGTGTGTGTAACACGTGCGTTTCATGTAAGTTTTCTGTCCAAGCGTAAGCCTAAGTAGCGTGTTTGAGTAGTGTGCGGTAGCCGAATACTATTAATGTATACGTTTGGGCAGTTTTGTCGTCTAAGGAGTCCTTAAAAAGGAGTTGTACATCTAGGAGATGAGGAGTATATCTTCGATAAGGGGTTTTCCAGTATCACACTACGACGAAAATCAAATTTAGAGGTAGTGTGTACAAGATTACAAGTAAGAAAATTTATTAAACCAGACCTTGATGGGTTATATTTTGAAACTAAATTAGTGATATTAAATAGATTTTTACTATACCTGACACACTTTCCTTAATTGATAACATAGGCCTATATATAAATTTCGGCTTAAATTTTAAGAAACAAAACTAAGAATAAACGTGAAGTATGTAAACAAAATGATAACAAATAAGGGATTTTAAATTAGAAGAGTTTGAAAAGTATTCTTCCGCTTACAATTAACTTTTCAATTATAATTAATACCGTTATCACATTCAAGAGATCAACATCGAACAAGTTTCTTCTCGCAGTTGAAGAATACGCCGACGCTTTAGAATTTGGAACTAATCCAAAGAATAGGGCAAGTCTGCCAACCACAGTTCCTTTGAAATTCATAGCCTTGAATTTGAAGAGAATTGGAAATTAGAGAGCGATAGAAGTACCGAGAAAGGAAGACAGAATTGAAATGCAAAAAGAAAAGGGAGATGAGAAAAGAAACTTACCTTAGCGCAGATCAAAGTTTCATAATAATAGCATTACTTTTCTATAGTTTTAACACTATACTACGTGTTGACACACCTTTTAAATATATTTAATTTTCTACTTCTCCTTTATTTAGTGCAACAAATAACCATACAATTTCATTCCTGTCATTTTTAATCAACTCAATTCTCCAATTTGCAAATTTAATAAGGTCGACATATTATTACGGAAAACAGTTGGAAAAATACAGATAATGGGAAAACATTCTTCATGCAAATTTTATGTTGTTAAGTATAAAAAATCAAATTATTTTAATAACTTTTTCTTGATGTTAATTTTCTTTTTATTTACAACTGTCCAATTGTTTTTTAATGCACTAATAGTAAATGAGATGATAAATGCTTAATAACTAAGGCATGAATGTGAATCGGTCCAATGATCGATTTCGGCGTGAAATTTTACAAGAAATTTAATGCTAAGATATAATGAAATGATATGAGAACAATAATTATCAATGGATTCTTTTTATGAAATTATTTCAAAGTTGATTTGAAATGTGTTTTATGGTGCTCGGAGTACATCCCTATTCCACCTTCGTTTCAGCCGTCTGTTAACAGAGAGGTCAGTAGTTAAAAAGACTGGAGGTTTGGATTTTTTTTTTAATAACATTATTTGCAATCAGTTTTTTAAAATAAACTATACACAAATCTTTTCAATTTACAAATCACAAGTTGAGGCCTCATTATCCTGAGTACCTCTCATTATATCAATTACTCATGTGTTAAAAGAGAAAATTACTACGTACAAAGATATTTTACATTTTACAATGTGGAAAACTTTTCACTATTAACTTTTTTACATTTAAACTCTTTCAGACAAGTCCAAAACATGGTTTGGATTTATGTGGTCAATTTTTGTTGTGTAATGAGTTGAATGTTGTGTTTTCAATATCTCGAACTATTGGAATTCACAGGTGTTTGCGAAAGTATGCTTGATTACTAATAAAAGGTTCATTTGTTATAGCTCTAATAGCTATTGCTGGTTAATTAAATACTTTGCTGATAACAAGCAGGTGGAGTGTTAAATTATTTGCACTCGATCTGCTAGTTTCAGGGCAACATAAAATAGTTCTCTCGCTCATCCCAATGTCAGCCAAGGTATATGACTGAAACATTTCATAACAGAAAATGTGGAAGTGTAAAATAAAGAAGGTAGATTTATCTCCTCTGAGAGTAATGAATTTCATTAAACAGCCAGACGCTGGAATGAATGAAGTGGTGTTTTTGCACGGTGGAAAGCGGATGCTTTTTAGAGAGCCTGGCAAGATGATAAGCATACTTTTCCACTCAGTAGAGAAGACAATGTTATACCACCTCACTCTTCGTTTTACTTAAAAAAGCCTCTAGAGGTTCAAAACAGCCTTTTGGGTGATGATCTAAACAAAAACACAGCCACTTTACTAACGCCAATCGGAGCCTTTCTTTTTTTAATGTAACAGTCGCCAAATGTTTCATTTTGACGACTACCTTATAATAAATATGTCAAAACGAGTTTTTATTATCATACAAAACATTATATTTAATTATCAAGAAAAATAAAATAAAAATTAATAAACAAACAATTTTTACCACGAATTATAAACAAACTTCGGCCCCCCAAATAAATTTAGGGTAAAAAAGATTAAAACTCTATCTAAACGATAACGTTTAACATTAACAAAGTATGTCTGGTTACCGGTAAACAAATGAAAGTAAAAAAAGTTAATTAAAAAATAATAAAACAACGCCTCTATGGATTAATTAGCAACACGTTAAAATTTTCTGTCTGCTATTTTTTATTTGAATAGAAATTTCATCATCTTCAAATTCTAAAAAAATTAGACCAGAATTTGACGAATTTTTAAGTAATTACTTAAATGCGGCAGGTTTGTAAGGGTAGTAAACAAAAACACAACTTTGAAAAACCGCTTTTTGTTGTTAAGTTGATAAACAGAAAAACGTACGGCATAGTATTTAATTTGGCTAAATGAAAAACATACAAAGTTAGGTGGTGAATTTTACATTTAATCAAAAATTTAACAAAACAATACTGGAAAAAGACTTTAATTATTTACAGGATAGCATAATTAATGAAATGAGTGTACTTAGTATAATTACAGTTAAGTATTTAACATAATTAGTGTTTGGTGACCGTAAATTCAAATGTAAATTGTAATTCTATGTTAATTATTTTACGTAAGATACAGTATGTTTACATATATGTATAGCACCAGAGAAGACTGCATTTGTATTTTAATCTGTTTAAAGTGCTTAGAGAGCGCTATTTAAAAGGTTAGAGAATGTATGGAAAGAGATGGAAAATCATGTATGAGATACGAAGACCAATTGTGGTCTACCTATTCTTATTTCTTTATCACTCACTTCTCATTTTCTTTCTCCCTATCAAAAAAAAAACTTCTACTTCTATTCTCTCTTTTTACTTTCAACTATGTTAAATTTTACAATTTACAAAGTCGGTTTTATATAAGCATTCGTATATTTCTTTCTTTTTATTTGGTACACATTTAAGACTACTTTTAACATTTTTCTCTTGTCTAATACTTTCACTTCTGCGTTTTACTGTTCTTTCCTTTTCTTTTATCTTCAATGCAACTTCTTAATAAAATATTCTTTCTTCATAGAAAACACAGTTAACAGTATATTAAAGAAGATATGAAATATTACACAGTTTCAACTCTTGATACGGAAAGAAAATGTATAAGAAAATGTTAAGCCTTTGTAAAAATGACTACCACTTTAAAAGTTAGTAAAACTTTTAAAGAAATTTATTTCTCTTCTAATGCATATTTATTGTATAATTTTCATGATACTTACTTTTGAATTAAAATTTGTACGTCATAAAATACAATTGTATTCATAAAATATGTTTTAATTTTTCAGTAAAAATACGAGCGTCGGAAATGAAGAGGGAGGCGAAATATATAAAAGAAAAGTGTATTTTCCGCACAACATGTATTTTTTTCTTCCCTCAGTATGTGCACAAGGAAATACCGTACTTCCTCGTTTATCTGAACACTTGGATTAACCGGACCAACCTGGATCGGAAAATATATTTATAAAATCACTATTTAGAGAAAAAGCTCCTTCAAAATAAATGGGTCCAAAGATAATAAACAAACAAAACAGGTTACGAGGACGAAAAGAATTGTAAAAGAAATATGAACGATTATTAATGGACATGATTAAAAAAATAAAATTAAAATTCAACGGTAATGTGAGTAAACTGGATGATAAACGGTTGATATAATACATTTTTAAGATATTTAACGACAGTAGACCTAGAGTGTCGGAAAAATTGTTTAAAGAAGTCAAAAGGAATATTAAGAGAACCGAAATAAACCGAAAAACATAATAAATCGAACTAAATTCAGATAACTGGTTATTGATTTGAAGGGTTTCCAAAAACAGAACACCGGATGCATGAAAGAAAGGAGAAATCCCTACAGTGAACGAATGCTGAGAATATGGGCCGTAAAAAGAGCTTCCAGAAACGTTTAAAATCACCTCACGTGGTCTAAAATTAGCACTATACGAAAAAATATTACGATATCCCACATAAAGTATTTCAACACTGCAATCTGAATACATTATATAATTTGTACAGTATTACCCGCTTATCAAAGGTTAATTTAAGTACATGCTGTACTGGTAAAGCATTATTGCCTCGAGTTTAAGATAACAAACACATTACTGTTTGTGCTTGGTGAATAATCGCTGGATAACATCATGGCATACTTAGAACAGATGCCCGATACCACACAGGCTAAACTTCATGGTGAATCGATTGCGCGCACTTACAATGCAATCTTTAAACGCCAAAAAGACAATAATTAAAACAAATAAAAATAAATGATTGCTTTGTAAAGAAAAACTGAACAATATTATATGTTTGTATTCAAACATATTTGTGTCTTTCTGTCCAAAACTTAACAAATAAACCACAAATTTCCTATTAAATTTAATTTTTATCGATTTAAAATTGTTTCTGGAGTATACGCGGTGTGGTAATTAAATAACGAGACTGACGTAAAAAAATTTATTTTTATACAGTAAAATCTCTCTATTGCGGAACTCTCTATAGCGGAAATCTCTCTTTAGCGGCATTATTTGCCGACCCCGACCATTTCGTATACTACGGTAATGTATTTAGCTCTCGTTATAGCGGCACAAAAATCTCTCTATAGCGGCTAAACAATATCTTCAGGATATGGATTTAGACGCCTATGTAGGGGCAGACAATGAATTAGTCACTTCATCACTTAGCTACTTCACTTTGCAGTAATCGAAAATGTCTTAGGCCAAAACAACGAGGAAGAAAGTGAAGATGACGATGAAATGGAAACAGAAATGGTGCCCCTTCAAGTAAAAAGGCACTAGACGCTATTATTGTTGTTTCCACGTACTGTCATTGCCAATATGTAAATGAAAATTTACAAGTTTTAAACATTGAAAATGAGATTGAAGAGATGTTTTATGAATTGAAAACGAAACAAAATTTACAACTTATTTTACGAAATTAAATGTACTTCACAATCATTGTTTCCTTAATAACGAAAAAATATATACTGTACTGTGTATTTTTTTTTTGTGTTTGCTTAGCCTATGTTTTAGGATATTTTAATTGTATGTATCCTATGTTTATTACTGTTCAGTGAAAAACGAGTTTCAGTGCTAATTAATTTTAGGCTATCTATTACGGTGTGTACTGTATAAATGATTATTGAAAAAAGTTCAATACGAAAAGTGAAATTCTATTGTTAAATATTAGTAACACAACATCTAATAAAACCAGTTTGTATCCAAATTTCTTGTTAAGTTAATAACCTACACTTTATGTAATTAATTTAAATATCTCACTGTATTGAAGTAATTTACTGTATTAAACATTCGTCATAAAGTTATCTATTCAGTAGTTTTTCAAAAACTTATTCCATGCACCATTTACATACGCATATAAGTTATTTTGTACAGCAAAATTAGTACTCCAACTTTCCCCCCCCCACCGTTAATTACTCGCTCTCTCTATAACGGAACTCTCTTTATAGCGGCGGTACCTCATGGTCCCTTCAATTCCGCTATAGAGAGATTTTACTGTAATACCATACATAATCACTTATTGTCACCTACAATATACACTCCTTCTCTATCAAATCCCTACAACGCTCTATGCAAATTGTCCATTGTTGGAAACAGTGCTGGAAGTCATCTTCTGTCAGCTCCTTCACGACACGTGCCGCTATCTCTTTTAGAGCTTCCACAGACTGATCTCTTGTCCCTTTTAATGCAGATTTCACCGTAGGGAACAGGTAGGAGATAATAACATGTGATGAAACGTGGTTTTTACTTATGATCCGGAAACGAAGCGCCAATCCATGTACTGGAAAAGCCGAACTTCACCGATAGCCAAAAAGGGTCGAATGAGCTAGTCAAAATTTAAAGCAATGATGATGGTTTTTTTTTATATCCCCATTTACTTTACACGGCCTAGAATACTCCTTTATGAAAAAATCTAACTATAAAAATCCTTTTCATGAGAGGATGCGTCTCATGACTAGTGGTAATTTCTAAAAAGGCTTACCTTTGACGTGCGGTAAAAACCATTAGTGATTTCTATATCCACTTTTTAACAGGAATCGAATGACACTATTTTTGTTTCAAAATTCCGACTTTGATTTCTTTACTTTCGGTTTTGGGAAACTTGCTGTCGAAACCGCACTTCAAACTCAATGATTTATGTATTAGTCTTTAAGACGAATTGAATGACACAATTCTTTTTACTAAATTCCGACATTAATTTTTTACTTCTTGTTTTGGACCACTTCTGTTCAAAACCGAAACTTCAAACCGAATCCAGGCCCACTAATTTTTGTATTGATTACGACCGCTAAAAACGTTTGTTACTATCTCTTGTAATTTCTGACATCTGAGTGTGACGGGCAAAGGAAAATGATGGATGACAAATTTAAAAATTTCCACCAATTATATAAATATTATGGCGGACCAACTGCGTTACAATTCAGAGAGAATACGAAAAAATCTATAATCATTATACCTTAACTACATTTTTAGTTCACAAATTTTTAACATAACAAAACAATCTGGTGTGAAACACTCAACAACTTTCTCTTGCCAATGAAAATAATTAACAATAAACCTAACATTAGTAATAAAACATTAGAAATAAACTACACTACTTATATAATAGAAAAAACTAGACTAACCTAAAAAAAACATAACCTAATTTTATTCATAAGTGAAAGACGCAAAATGAAAATAAACCTCAGTGTGGCTTAAAAATACGGAAAATCACTCTTTGACGCTAAACTAGGCTCTGTAGAGAAAAATGCTTTAATTAGAAGTTGTAGATTTTTTAATTTCCTATAAATTTTATTATATGCACTTTTGTCGTAAAATGCATACTAAGGCCGGAATCTTAAAAAAAAATCGATTTTTCACACGTTTTCGTGAGAAAAAATCAGAAAATCGCTAATTACCGCTAAACTAAGCGTTATAAAAAAAATGTTCGATATGAAAGTTGTACGACTTTAAATTCTCTACAACTTCGATTATATACATTTTTACGCTAAAATGCATATTAAAGTCGAAATCATAACAAAAAACAAATTTTTTTTTTAGAAAACAGCCCCCCCAAGAATTTCAGCAAACATGGCGCCTATCTTAAGAGCATGAAAAATTCAGTAAACCAGGCGATTTTTAAAAAAATCGTAGGACCAGTTTTTGAGAAAATCGCAAAAAAGTGAAAAATTACACGAATCTACTACTACTTTCGGTTGACCGATTTCGATGGAAACGTTCGTGTCGGGCTCGCTAGTGGTGTGTAACTTAAGTTTCAAGTTCGTACGATGTTCCGTTCTTGAGATATTCTACACACACACACACACACACACACACACACACACACACACACACACACACACACACACACACACACACACACACACGCACATACACACAGACCAATCGCTAAAAACATGTTTTTTTGTATTCAGGGGGTCTGAAAACGTGTAGATCCGGTGAAAACTCAATTTTGAAAAATCGACATGAACACAATACTTTCCTGTCTATATATATTCATATAGGCAAGAGAAAGTAAAATGAGTGTCACTAATAACTTAAAAGACCCAGTCAAACAATCTGAAAGAAACTATTGCGACCTCTATCTAAGAAAAAACGTAAAAATTTAAATACGCCTCATTCATAATTAGGTAATAATCTACGTATATTCTCTAATGTAATAAAATATGGTACAAACCCCATTCAATTTGTATTTTTTTATTATGTTAATAAAACAATAAACCTAAGTTATTTACATAACAAATTTGAAACAAAATACTTCAATACGTAACACGAATCAGAGTTTAATAACGAATTCCCCCGAATATATTTTAGACGTATCATCGCGTGCAAACAAATTTAAACTGAAAACGAACTGAATAAATTGTACGAAAATTTTACAAATGAATAAATTTCACATGAAAATTTACATCATATAGAACAAAATTTACTTAATATAAAATAACATAAAACTCTCCTTTACTCAACCAAATCTCATGAGAATATGAAAAATTAATGAGAATACAAATTACAATACAATTTGAGAATACCTAATACATATAATTTTAAGAAAAATTTTCCTGGAACTGTATAAATCAATTTAAAACTCTAAATTAATTTAACATCATTTGGACATTTTGTTACACAGCTCTGGGGTATTTTCCAATTTTCAATATCTAAACTTATTAAGAAACGTATTCAGAGTACCGTGGTACATAAATAACAAACTTATAACTTGACATTTCTTTATAAAGATAATAAAACAAAAAATTCATGTTTTTACCGATATAAAAATATTTGTACATCGACGAACGCATTTCAGTAATGCTTTTTGTGTCTCTGTATAGTGTAAAAAAGACAACTGTATATTTATACAACTAGCAATATTCATGGTGTACGCGTTAAATGTCCTGTTTTCCCCTTGATTGAGGAACTCAAGTAGTGGCAGACAGCTAGGCCCCAGTGACGAATCATGTTATATGAACATATTCATAGTTAGTCCGCTTGTGACATAGTAGTAGGCTATGTCAGAGCTTTGGTTGCCCTTAACAGGGAGGTGAAGTGTTAAATTATTTGCACTCGATCTGCTGGTTCCAGGACAACAAAAAATAGTTCTGTTTCTTATCACATTGTTAGCCAATTACATGACTGAAGCATTTAAGAACAGAAGAGGATACTGTGGACAATTCGAACTGGCACAACTCTTGCTCTACATGTACACTCAGTTCCACATACCATTTATGTATGGCACATTACCTATTCTTTCAACAAGATCTACAAATTTTAATGTATGCAAATGTCAACAACCTTATTTCAATGTACTAAGATACAAATAATTATTTCATTTTAAAATACGTATTTCATTTATCCCAATAAAAATTTTAATTCTCAATTACAAGAATTAAACTGTAAAAAGTCACTAAACTATACTCTACAGACGCACACAACGAACTAAACAAATTGGTCTGAATATAAATATAATGAACAGAAAATCATACATGAAAACAGAATTAGTTACAACATTATGTCTGACAGATTATTAATAACAACAGTGAAAACAAAACTTAGTGACCGTGCGTGAGTCGCACATTACAATAGCGATTGTATACTTTTGTGACTATACAGTCGTTACATGGCGAGGGGTGAAGAGTAGAGTAGATAAACACCGAAACTACTAGTGCCAATTCGAATTGTCTAAGGTATGAGGTATAAAAGACACTAGTCACAGTTGTCTCCTCTAAGAGTTATGAGTTTCATTATACAGCCAGACCCTGTGGTGAATAAAATGAAGGTGTCTTTTTTCCTTTTTTTGGTAAAGATCCTACAGCTGCTGCCGCATCCCATATCTCAATCTCTACTTCGATCTGTTTCACTGGACCTCCTCCTCCAGCACTCTCTGCCGCATAGCCTCTCTCACCCCTTCTTCACAAATTCCGCAGGGTCTACCTCTCTTCCTCCGAATGGCTAGCTAGTAGTTAAAGATCCTTTTCGGCCACCTTTCCTCTTCCATTCGACGTACATGACCATACCAAACCAATTTTCTTTGCTTTATATTTTCCAGGATTGTATCGCGTACCTTCGTTCGAACCCTTACTTCTTAATTTCTTAAATGTTTCAGCCGAAAGAGCTCTTCTCAAATAATCCCACTCCACTGCAATCACCCTATTCTAGTTCCTCCTACTAATTTCCTAACACTCTGCCCCATAAGTCATTATTGGGTCCAATACTCCTGGGCAGATTATCTTCTCCGTTTTTATTTATTTATTTATTTATTTAAAGTTGCATCAACTGCAAAGGCCATTAGCGACGACGCTGGGGTTTTTATTTTAATTTTTGAAGACCACAGTAGTGAATTTAGTCTAGTCCGTGGTCAAGGTGACATTTTCAGGGTGCAAAGTACCCGATAAGTAGATACTATAAGTACTTAAGTAAGTACTATAAGTACTTTTCAGAAGCCTTGGCATCCTGATAAGTATACGTTTCCACTCAGTGAGGAAGGCAATGTAAAACACGTAACTCCTCGTTTTACTTACTAAAGCCTCTATACGTTCAAAACAGCCTTTCGGCTGATGATCTTAACAATAACAGTGCTTTGGATGTATAGGTTAGTGCTTTATCATAAATATTATCTTGGTTAAATATAATTTCAAGTAGGTGCAATTTTTCTTTCGCTATTTTTTGTTACAATTACACATCCAGTGAAAAGCAGAGCAAAGCGATTGTTTCCAAAGTTAAACGGAATAAACAATAGAAATTAAGTTTTTTTTATTAACAATAGTGTTAACATTCAATAAAACAAGCCAATAAATTTTTTTTCTTTCGTAGGAAGTTACGAGTATTTTTTATCAAATCAGCATTAAATTCCATTCCCCATAAATTTACTCAGTAAAATCAAACCCAGTAAAATGGTTTATTTAGAGTTTTCATTAAATTACAAGTACTTAGTTATTTCTTTTACTTCATGTATATTTAAAAAAAGAAAGTAAACTTTATTTCATTTTACTTGCAATGGATTTACTACAAAAGTTTGATAAATACTTGCACAAAAAATTTTAATTTAATTGCAGATTCACAGAAATATATGTAAATACGTCTTATCTGTAGTAAAGTTTATTAATTAAATATTTTAATTAAGTTAAGTTGTAAAACGAAAATACATTGTGTATATTTCTTTATTAAAACTACTGCAAAGAATATGTAACAAGATCGTCATTTTGTTTTTACTTATTGGGTAAAAATATTTTAGCTTTTTTCAAGATTATAATGAAGTTAATAAAGTACACTTCATTATTCCACGATGGAGGTATTTATGTACTTTTAAACTCTTAAAATTGTAATCACCATATTAAAACTGTTTATTAAAACTGCATGTTTTTTAGAGACACATAAATTCACTAAAAAAACACACACGGAATAAATTAAGTTGTTGATCCCTAAAAAAGATCAACCGTATTACAAAACCCAACCAATTTAAATGTAATTGCGTTATAAAATTTTAGGTTACTTAGTTTTATATTTTAAATAAGAGAAATGACAACAAAATAATTTTAGACATACGTACCGAATTAGAAAAAGAGAAAAAAATTAAACAAAAGAAAAAATGTCAATATCATAAACTTCAAAGAAATAAATGAATAAAAGAAAAAAGAAAACAGCAAAATGTTTACGGAAACTTTATTTTCTTACGAAAAAAATAATGAGAAAACCAAATTATACTCAGTAATGATAATACAACAAAAGAAATTGTCTAACCCTAAAAAAAAAATAACTAACGACCGGAATGGAAAAGGAAACAAAAAGGACTTTTTTATTCAAGCAAAAAAATTTAACATTAAAATTTCAAAAATTAAATAAAAATATTATGACTTTCTTAGACTACATTAAAATTACAGTACAATTTTTATACGCAAAAGAATTAATAACATTTTTTTGTAATTTATGTCCTACAAAGAAACTAACATATTAAGGAAATAACTAATACATTAACATATTAAGGTTGAGGAGCATTTTATTTCTTACAAAAAAAGAGGACCACAACCAAGTCTTACTAATGCAGATTGAAAGGCCTGAATGGACATTAAATTACTCTATGCTTCTGCTTCAACGAGTCAATTTAGACGTCTTACTTCCACATTGATACGAAAACAGTTTTTTTTGCCTTATAGTTTCATTACGGTACTGCACATTGAGCTGCAAAATTTCCGTATGATATTTAAATGGCGATGGTAAATTTTACTATAAGGAAAAGCGGTAGGTACTTAGTAGTACATTCTCTTTTTATAACTACAGGTGTTGTCCGTTATTTAGACCAAGAGGTCTCTTTTCCATTTTCTCTTTAGACGTCGCACAGTTAGCAAGTTTTTGTAGCTAGATCACGAGGTAGTTGGCTTAGATGGTCATCTTTTCATGAATTTACGACAGAAGGGCGCGGTTAGTTCCTTTACCGTCGGAATTTTAAATTTGTTGTGGAGGGTTTTGTTGCTCACACACAAAGGAGCGCCAGAAGCAAGACTTAAGAATTTGATTGAAAGGCCTAGATCGATTTTAAGTATTTTCGCCGCTACTTAAAAGAGCTGGACACCATAAATCCAGAATGTTGGAACAGAGGTACAATTTTGATCGAAGGTTAATTAAGCACAAGAAAAGCTTGGCAGCAGTTAAGTTCTAAATGTTTTATACACAGATGATGTTTCTAAGTTGGTCGTCTTTTTTTAACCCGAAATTTCCCTTGAAGTATTATATAAACAGTTCCGTGGGAGGTGGAGGGTTGTTTGCTGATGTCGGATGAAGTGGCCAGGCGGCGGTTTTTTGGTTAGTAAGGCGGTTGCGGGCTCCTTGGTTCTGTACGAGGACGCCTCAATTGAGTCCATCACTACTTCCCCCATTGTGAGGGAGTAAACATGAGTTTTCCTCCCCACCTCGGATTAAAAGAAAGGTGGTCGCCTGTAAAGTCAAAAGCTAAGATATCACATTAATTTTTTCCTAAGGCAGGCATTCCACCAGAGTAAGGTAGCAAACGTTCTCGCAAATGCGACGTCACAAATGTTACTAGCTAATACGTGCGACTAGTAACAAACATTAGCACTACCAACTGGAGTGGCAAATGTTACTGGTAATGCATCACCAAACGGTGTTATATCGTTCTGGCGAGAATCTGCTTATTCAGTTTTATTTTATTATTTATACTTCTGTGAATAGTAACTTATTGATTGCAAACTAATAATAATATTATAGTCAATTGGGGCATTAGTAATGGAGAATTATGCACAGGACATTGTATCGTTGCATTAATCAAGTTTAATTAATTTCAGTAAATTTAAAATTACAATTCATATCACTCACATTGAACATAGTAGAAAATAAATATTTAAAAACACTACTAAAATTCCCAAACTAAAGACGGAAACACCAGTCGTACAAGTGACACGAGTGGCAAAAATATAACAAGAGCTGTTCTTGAACGAGTGAGTTTTGCGACGAAAAATATAAGCTACACGAAAAATATAACATGAGCGATTCTCGAACGAGTGACGTTTTTAGCAAGGCAGTGGCGTGCGTCTCAGTGTATCACTCTGGTGGAATGAAGTCGTTTTTGTTTCAGTGTAGTCACAAGGAATCGCATGCTACCGGTCGCAAAATTTGTGAATTACCGTATCACACCGCTCCCACGCTACTCTGGTGGAATGCCGGCCTAAGGGATGTTAGCGTTATACGGTATACAGGTGGTTCAGGTGGACACGTTTGGCGTGCAAGTTGAACGTAACATGTTGACTTATTAGGGTTCACTTTAATACGCCAGAGGATAAGCTAGTCCTGTATTTGTAAATGATATTGTTGCGCCAATCCGGAAGTATTTCTATATAAAGTATTTTCCTAAAGAATAGCAGTAATTTTTTTATCCGTCTTTAATCTTGTGTGACTTGACATATGCGGTTACATCCGTAAATAGAACTAATTAAAAAAATTATTTGTACGTTGAATTGTAGAATAAAATAACAACAAATCTATAAGTATAAATATTACAATATATAGAACTGTTGTGATTAAATTAGACCAACGTAACACAAGTAACAAACAAAGGAATCAAGATTGATATAGAATACTGACCTCGTGGCGGGCAGTGCTGTCAACCCAGCTTCCGCAGGTGTAAATTTCCTGGAATATTTAGATGTTTTGCCATAATTTTAATGACTGTTACGACAAATTTTATTAAAATGCGAATATATCCGCTATACGACTATAACCATTAAAATCCGAATGCGGGTGTATCCAAAATACTTCGAAACATCACCGCCTCACATTGGTACATACCCAACACTGTAATACACAGACACACAAACACTCTTTCACAGTACAAGAAGAGATACAGAAGTTTTGCACCGGTTGCCAATCCACGAACTGAAAATCATCATAATCAAGAAGCTACCAACAAACTGAACAAAAGTAAATCAGACATAAAACTGAACGCACTTCACTTTACAGATTTATTTTAGTAATTTTTATATCTAAAACAAAATAACAAATTTGTAATTTATAGGAAAGGTACCAGGGAATATTACTCACGCATGATTTATACTCACAACACATCTACTCATTGTTCTGTTAGAGCAAATCATAGATTTATAGTAACACAAAACAATTTATTTATTTATTTATTTATTTCCCATTGCTTACACAAAAATCAATACAAAATAAATGTTAATTTCCTTAATTATACTTTGATAATATAAAAACTATTTATTTTAATTCGTGGTGGGGAAATTAATCCATCCAACTATGGTTTCCCATTTTCAAGGGTAGATTAATTCAGTGCTTCTTTGTTCATTATACTACTGCAACTACTGTACTACGGTAATCTATTAGTGTCTTAGTAAATCAACTACAAGTTAGTTACTTAAATACTAATTAAACTACTAAGATATTTTTATTAAAAAAATTATATGCTGTTACATAATTACATGTACAAATGCAAACAAAACAAACAAAATAATATGCAAGACAAAAGAATTTATTTAAAAATAGAAAACTAAAATTAAAACCGGTAGCCGAGCTCACAAAATTATATGTTTCTTGGAGTAACCACTTTTTCTATAGCGTCTCTCCCTACTTCCAATAGTCAAAAAAATATATCCGCTAAAATTACTGAATATAATATAGTAATAATAATTACTAAATATTATAATAATAATATAATAATTATAATATGATACAATATGATAATGCAATATAATAGCCTAGCTCGCAAAACTATATGTTTCCTGGAGTAACCGTTTTTTCTATAGCGTCTCTCCCTACTTCCAATAGCCAAAAAAATATATCCGCTAAAATTACTGAATATATAATAATTACTAAATATAATAATAATATAATAATGATAGTATGATATAATATGATACAATATGATAATGCAATATAATAGCCGAGCTCACAAAACTATATGTTTCCTGGAGTAACCATTTTTTCTATAGCGTTTCTCCCATTTCCAATAGCCAAAAAATACATCCGCTAAAATTACTGAATATAAAATAATTACTAAATATAATGATAATATGATATAATATGATACAATATGATAATGCAATATAATAGCCGAGCTCACAAAACTATATGTTTCCTGAAGTAACCATGGAGTAACAAAAAATATATCCGCTAAAATTACTAAATATAAAATAATTACTAAATATAATGATAATATAATAATTATAATATGATACAATATGATAATGCAATATAGCCTAATAATTACTAAATATAATATTACTAATATAATAATTACTGAATAATGGTAATTGCTGAATTGTAATTATACAAATAAATACTAAAATAAAATAAATTCCGAGACAATACGACAAATATTTCTATCGAAACTTAATATTTTGAGTCTAACTTTTTATTCACAGCACGGATATTTTACGTCAGTAACATTCGAATAGAAAATTACATCAATTAGGAAGAGAATGACATCCGTTTGACATTGTACGATCACAGGTAATATCAGGTGGAAATAGGTTAAATATGATTGCTGTCATTTGATATTATGTTCTTTTTTTGAAAATGGTTTTACCGGTAAAAATATTACTATTAGTGTACAATGAAATCACCGATCAACTGCTGACAGCTACATAATACAGTGAATTTGTATAAATGACAAGTTTAATGAGGGAAATTTCGTTTGAAGAGTTAAGGGGGAGAAATATAGGAAATAGAGAGCGTTACATTAGAGTGAAAGAGAGACACGTGATAGGCACATCAACGAGGGAAAAGTGGTCGCATTCTCATGTCGGTTGAAAATTTCACCCTGGCCTACGAGTAGAACGAAGCACGAACCATACGACTAACAAGTCTGTTATAAATGATGTGTCAACCGTAGTGCGGTACTAGTAGGAAAGTGTGTGGTGATGTCATGTGGTGACATTTTAGAGTAGAGAGAATTTGCTAGAATGTGAGTACCGAGTGGTAATATAGACGGGGGTGGGAGATGTAGAGACCCATAACAGGAGGTAAATAAACCGGTGACAAAATTACCAAATGTTCTTTAATAAAATTTAATATTTTAATTATAACATATAAACTAAAATAATAAAACAAAAGAATACATACTAACCTAAAAAAAATATCAAAATTAACAACATATTTTTACACTAATTTAATTCCTGTCATGTCACAAAATAACCGCATGAAATATATCTGGGATAAAATATAACATCAGAATAACAGATAATTAAAAAAGAGAGAAAATAATAACAAAAATGTGACAAGAATACCTAGAATGTTTTATTTAATTTAAACGAAAACCTAAATAAAAACCATATTAATATAATTATTAGCATAAAATGTATTCCGGAATTTTCTTATCTGAGTTTATTTAAAACCACTTCAAAATATCTAAGTAAATAATATAAAAAAATAATTATTTACATAAGGAAGACGATACCCAATGGCATTGCCTCCGAAAAAAATAAGCATAAAATAATTTGTCCTCCAACATTTTGGGGCGTATTTTCTTACTCTTTGACGTAGTTAAGAAAGTACCTCAAGGTAGTAATATTGATTAATTGTTTGACCTTCAAGAACCCAGTGAAGGTACAGAATCACATTGATATAAAAAAAAATAATCATCATTGCTTTAAATTTTGACTTGGTCATTCGAGCTCTTTTGGCTCTTGGTGAAGCTCTTCCAGTGCATGGATTGGCGCTTCGTTTCCGGATCATGAGTAAAAAACCACGTTTCATCACATGTTATTATCTTCTACCTGTTCCCTAAGGTGAAATCTGCATTAAAAGGGACAAGATTTGAGTCTGTGGAAGCTGTAAAAGAGAAAGCGGCACGTGTCCTGAAGGAACTGACAGAAGATGACTTCCAGCACTGTTTTTAACAATGGAGATATCGCATAGAGCGTTGTAGGGATAGAGAAGGAGTGTATATTGAAGGTGACAATAAGTGATTATGCATAAAATTAAAATTAAACTTTTTACGTCAGTCTCGTTATTTAATAGCCACTCCTCGTATATTTTAGTTTATTTAAAGTCGCATCAACTACAACGTTATTAGCGTGTACTGTGGGTTTTGACATGTGAAAATTTTCAGACCCTAGCCGGGAAACAAACCCGGGACCACAACATAGGCAAGCACGCTACCACTTTGCCACTGAGGTGGCCAATAAATATTTTCAGTTTAATACCAAGTTAACTGAATTCTTTTCCCTAATTATGTATACAGATTCTTTGAAGAGTTAAAAATATTTCAATCAAAGTTAATATCCTAAATTAAGTTAAAATATTGATGAAAGTGTATGTATATATAAGATATTTTCTCTATCCTGTAGGATACTGTTAAAAGCACAGAGTTTTGATTCAGCTAGGGAACACTGAAGTAGCAGAGATTAATTAGGAACGTTAATTTGTTTTTAATTTTCATTTAATAATACTTCAGAGGAAAATTAAATAAACAATATTCTTTTAGCAACGTTAAAATTTGTTGGCTTTTATAAAAACAGTATAAACACTTTCATTTTCACTCGGATAATTAGAACAACATTACACCTGTTCTCAATGTAATTAAATAGCTACTCGTACAAAGAAACTCAGGTAAATCAATAACAAAAACTTGAAATTTTCATTCACTGGGTAACAATCTACACATATTTTAGTAATTAAGTATTTGAAAAATTTTAATTTTCACTGTGTAGAATAGCAGTCTATGATTCACAATATCGTTGATCAAAGATCAAGCTTAGAAATCAATTGTTGAAGAATTTTAAATAAATAATTAAATAATCATCATAATAAATCATCAGAATAAATAATTTCCATTTATTATCCAAATATTTTTTTTAGCTTTTATTTATTATTGGGAACTGTACATTGTTGACAACTACCCAATTTGATCGCTGCTTTTTTTGCTGTATTTTTTTGACGCGGATTAGACATGCATTTGAACAGGGACCCCCAGTAGAGTTTGTTCATGGATGGCTGTCAACTCGTCACAATACAAAGTCGCTTGCCCAACCGGTGTTACTTAACAAATAATAGCGACTTTCTACCAGCTGACTAACTGGGCTGGCCCGAAGGCCCCAAATATTTGAAATCAAAAATTAAATATATTAAAATAAATTTTAAGAAGAAAATATCAGAAACATAAATAATTATTCCAGAAGCCAAATATTCAAATTTATTGGAAGTGGAGTTATAAAAAACAAAAGAAGGTATAAGTTTGAATAAATAATTTCAATAGATTAACAAATAATAAAAAAAGAAATTAGCAGAACATCAAGATACAATTGAATTATAAAACTGAATTAAATAACTTAATGATTTTTAAGACAAGCAGATAAAAATTATAAGAAAATCTAATAGATACCATAAAACCAATTGCAACAATGGTCAAGTCTCCCATTCGATCCCGGTCAATGGAGGAACAAGGCACATGGAACAGCAGAGACTTCAAGAAAATATAAAGAATCGTAACTATTAATTAATTATTCAAATATTTTGAGCTCATAAGTTAAAAAATATAAATTCACTATAACATGTTATGTTATAAATATAATTTGGCAAATATTTAGGATTGTAGAATAGTGTCATCAATAAATTGAAAATTCAAGATTAGTAACATTTTGTAAAATTCAATTTTGTCAATAAATTTTCTAATTTTTAATAGTTTTCATCAAATATCAATTTATCATCAATTTCAATTTGTTTATGTTCTATATTAATTTCTTTACATGTGGTATATTTACAGTATATAAAAGGGTATAGTTCATTCGAATAGCATGACAGTATTACTTAAATGTAATAAGTAACAGAACGAATTTCGTAATGTGCTCTTGCGTCTTACGATAATAAAAATACCACTAAGAATGGTTAAAAGGGAAATTTTAATTTCGAAAAGTGACTTTTTATTCAGAAAAGTTACCACCATTCAGAGACTACTATCATGCTATTTCGAATGGACTTTACACAGTTGATGTTAGTTTGGTTTACAAATTTTTTGCGCTTTTTTTAACTTTTATTGTTATCGGAAACTGTCCTTAATTGACAACTACCCAATTCGATCGCTGCTTTTCTGTATTATTTGACGTGAATTAGTGACATGAGTTTGAACAGGGACCCCCAGTAGAGTTTGTTCACGGATGGCTGTCAGCTGGTCACCATACAAAGTCGTTTGCCCAACCGGTGTTACTTAATAAATAATAGCGAGTTTCTACCAGCTGACTGACTGGGCTGGCCCACCCGGAGGCCTTTGCGCTTTTAAAAATATTTATTAAAAAGATCCTTTTTAGTTAGATATATAAAACGTTCAAGTTCAGGTCAAAAATTCAATATAGTATCTTTAAATTTTAAATATTAAATCAATGGTTAATATTAAAAAGGAACAAAAGATTAATAAAATATTTAAAATACATATAAATAATTTAAATATATGCGTTTAAAATATCATGAATGGTAACCAATGCGTAAATAACTCAATGTTACAACAGCAATACTTTTAAATCCTAACCAAAAGAAGCGTATCTTTGTGAAAAGCATATTAAGTAAAGTTTACGGATTTCTTTGTAAATTATAAATTAAATTTAAAATATAAATTTATTATAGAATACATAATTTATCATTACAGAATAAGTTTAAGGACGTTTGAATTATATATTTAAATCTTAAGTGTAAAAACTGAACAATACAATGCTATTTTTATAACACCTTATACATTTATATATTTTTATACATCAAAAACACCTATATCTATGCCGATCTAATATTGACTCTGTGATAACAACTATATCAAAATTCAGCCGTAAATATGAAGAAAGACTCAACAATCATCCAAACTTCCTGGCTCTGAATCTACTTAATAATACTGATACTGATACGTTTTCAAGATTGAATATACATAGTGTTTTTGATTTAGGTTAGACTATAGGTTTTAAAGAACATTGTTACACTTATTATCTTTTTTTATTCTAACTGATTTATTTCAAAGTCATCATTGTATTTATCAAAAATATTAATTAATTACCATTTTCAATTTCATTAACATTATAATGAATTCGTAATCATGTTAATTAACAGTTATCAAAATTACTGATTGTTCTATTTCAAGTGAACAGATTGTAATGTTGCAGAATTCTAAAAAAAAAAAAAATTTATAACTAGGACATAAAAATAAGGCGTGTGATGCAGTCTGCATGACAATATTAACACAACAGCTACAAGCAGTACTATAGTATAACTACTCGCAATGAAAAAACGAAAAGTAAAGTTCACGCCGGCCGCATTGGCGCAGTTGGTAACGTGCTCGCCTCTCATCATGCGGTCCTGGGTTCGAATCCCACTCGGGCACGGCATATTTTCATACGTTACAAATAATCATTTCATCCTCATCACACACAGTTACACCCCAACGTCGTCGCTAATGACCTTGATGTTGATGCGACGTTAAATAAAAAAAAAAAAAAAAAAGTTCACGGATTTATTTGTAAATTATAAAATAAATTTAAAATATACAGTTTATATATAATATAATACATAATTTAACATTACAAATTATTTTAAGGACGTTTCAAATATAAATTTAAATCTGTAGTGTAAAAACTAAACAGATAATTCTTTTTTCACAACTTGCAGCTACAACTAAGGCGCATGATGCAATCTGCATGACAATATTAACAGAACAGCTATAAGCAGTACTATTGTACAACGACTTACAATGAGAAAATTATTTTTTATCCCAAAATGTATACGTTGCAATCAGTTCAATTTACGACCAATGAGCAAACAACCATGACCCAATGAGATGAGGATGATTTTATGTATGACGTGTAAATAAGGTGTAGTCTTGTACAGACTCAGGCCGGTCATTCCACACAGTTATGGTTAATTGAACCACAACCATCAAAGTACACCGGTAACCATTGTCTAGTATTCAAATTGCATTTTCTAGGATTTTAACCACAAATCTTTGTCTCCATATTTCAGCTGTCAAACAGCTGACTCGGCGACGACTGTACCACTAGACCGACCCGGAATACTTAAGTAAAGAAAGTTGTGTTTTCGTGTCAGTCTTGGAAGTCGATTTTTCATGAAAAATACACGATTTTTGCTCAACTAAGCCCAAGAACCATGTTTTTATAAGGTATAAAGAGTTCTTCTACATCTTAAAAGTATAAGAAAAATGTATAGAATTGAAAAACAATTTACTTTCCATGCTAGATTTTCCATTTTATGTTCTTTGAGATTGGAAAAAGGTTTTATTTTAAAAAAAGGTAATTATTTTACATAAAATTAAGTCAAGAATAAGTTCTTTTAACTACAGTATTATAAATTTGGTGCGTTATAAATAATCAAGTTTTTGAAAATTAAAATCTTTACAACACTATTATTTGAATATTAGTTTTTTCTTTAACATTATTTTGTGGCAGTTAGTTATTGTACTGCTCATTAAAATGGTTCTTTTTCCATTGGAAAAAGAAAATCGTGTGTGTTTCACACCAGATGTTTTTAAATTTTAAGTCATACAAACAACTAAGGTATTAGCGACTACTTTGGGTAAAGGAGCGGTGTGTCGCCTACAAACATGTAGGCCTAATAATTTTCCGTACTCTAGCCAGAAATAGAACCTGGGACCTTCCGTTTTCCAGCTTACCGCGCCAACTACTGCGCCATACAAAAGGTACAGAACTTTCTATTGGCTTAATTTTATTTTAGTTTATTTTAACAACATCTTTGTTACTAGCGACTACTTTGGGACTTAATTCCCGAAACAGGAAACTCCTGTTTCAACAGACACTATACTGTAGCTAATAAAAAGACCAATTAGCTCCAGTCGTGAAAACACTACATGGAATGCTTTCTTGTTTTAATTCAAACCAGTAAAAACCAAAAATCAAGTGAAAAACTCGAAGTTGTTAAAGCCCGATAGTTCTCGACATTAATCAAAAAACTTAAAGGAATTACAAAACATTTAATCAGTACTTTTGATCTAGAGCCAATAAATAATACGCATACATACCTTTTCAGATCTATAAACCAAATATTTTAAAACGCAAAACCCAATGAATACGTGCATTTCTCATCGATTTACAGTATGATAATAAAATTCTTTAAAAAAGTTAATAGTGTTCCGTTTATTTGTTGATTTACTGCAAATTGTTTAAAGTAAATGCAGTTTACTATAAGTAATCGGAAGGATAAGAAAAGTTAACTTGAATAAGTGGAATGGGAACTATCTATTAAAGAAGATCACGAAAAGGAATACCTACCCCACTTGGTACGATTTCACATACGGTGCTGTTGCAGCAAAAGTACGTTGAATAAATAGGATTGCATTCAAATTACTTAGAACAACTGCAATTTATTGAATCAATGTTGCTACTACGTTAACTTGAAATCCATCTGGCACAGTCCTTCGTATTTATATCTGTTCTTACTGTCTTCCAACGTTTACAGGGTGTAAAAAAGATTATAGTTACAATAGTACGTTCAAAAATCATCCATTCTAACACTTCAAATTTCTGTTACACATTTGAGAGAAACACCATGTCCTTCGGAACAAAATAATATTTCTTTTAATTCAACATATTTATAAATGTGGCATTTCCTTTGTGGGACAACAAACCACCAACTACAAACGTGGAATTCCCTAAGTGTGGAAAATAAATTACAATATTAAACGTAAAAGAAATCTCTTTCATAAGACGGATTCTTCTCATGGCTGATGGCAATTTTTAAAAAGGCTTACTTTTGACCTATGGCGAAAACTAATAGTGATTTTTGTATCCTCCCTTTAATCGGATAACACTATTTTGTTTTTAAAATACAACTTTGATTTCTTGACTTCAGTTTTGGGCCACTTACGGTGGAAACCGGAACTTCAAACCAATGATTTCTGCTTCTACTCTTTAAGTGGAATCAAATAATACTATGTTTGTTTCCAATTTCGGACTTTGATCTCTCGACTTCCAATTTTGGGCCACTTCCGGTCAAAACCGAAATTTTTTGTGCAAATTACAAATTCTTTAACCGTTTTTTTGCTATCTCTTGTAGTTGCTGACATCTCGGTGTGACAAACGGACAAAGGAAAATGATAGATTACAATTTTTAAAATTTTCACCAACAGTGTAATAATTTTATGAACATCCTACAGAAACATTAGCAAATACTTTTTAGCTCACCCAGTATATAAAGCTCATTTTAAAAGCTAAGCTACGACGATGAGAGACGATTTTCACAGAACAGCAATGCGGCATCATTGAATAAGTACCAAGCAACTGTTTTATTAAACAACTTAAACTGAAACGATAATGTACACAATTTAAATAAAATACTATCTCATATAAACTATCTGCAAATTGCATTATTATGCAATAGAAACGTTCAGACAATTATCTGACTACTTAAAGATTTAAACACCGTGTTTATTAAAATAATCTCCTTTTTCGTTACGTTTATTTAACAGCACATCACGTGGAAAAATACTATTTCAAATAAAATTATTCGAATGAAATAAAACGGAGTTTGTGTTACATGAATATTACAATTTAACTTTTGTTTAAACTTACCTAACTTTTAATTTTTATCATAAATCTCACAATTTTAATATTAAAATGAAATTTTATTTTTAAATGTCAAATTACTTTACATTATCAAAATAACTTTTACAAACATCAAAATATCCCATTGACACAGATATGTTAACAAATTTCCCCGAATTGACTACTATATATCAAATTACAATTTTTACTTCCTACGATGTTTTAAAATTGACATTAACCGTTCATTTTTAAAGAATTAGCCTTTTTTTCTTTTCATATCCCATCGTTGTGCATCTACCAGATCCATATCTTTTCTATATTTTTTTATCTAAAATTCCTTTATTCTCATTTTTTAAGTTCCAAATTTATATTTTCTTTCAAGAGTTTAATTATTGATTTTTTTTTGCTCCTCGTTGTAGAATAGCAGTCTATGATTCACAATATCGTTGATCAAAGGTCGTTTAGAAATCAATTCTTGAAGAATTTTAAATAAATAATTAAATAATCATCAGAATAAATAATTTACAATTATTATCCAAATATTTTAAATCAAAAATTAAACATAGTAAAATAAATTTTAATACCTAAGAAATATTAGAAACATAAATAATTATTCCAGAAGCCAAAGATTCAAATTTATTAAAAGTGGAGTCATAAAAAACAAAAGAAGGTATAAGTTTGAATAAATAATTAACAAATAATAAAAAGGAAACTAGCAGAACATCAAGACACAACTGAATTATAAAACTGAATTAAAAAACTTAATGATTTTTAAGACAAGCAGATAAAACTATAAGAGAATCTAATAGATACCATAAAACCAATTGCAACAATGGTCAAGTCCCCTGTTCGATCCCGGTCAATGGAACAAGGCACATGGTACAACAGAGACTTCAAGAAAATATGAAGAATCGTAACTATTAATTAATTATTTAAATATTTTGAGCTCAATAGAATTAAAAAATATAAATTAAAATTAACATTTTATGTTATAAATACAATTTAGCAAACATTTAGAATTGTAGAATAGAGTATTATCAATAAATTAAAATTCAAGATCAATAACATTTAGTAAAATTCAAATTTGTCAGTAAATTTTCTAATTTTTAATCGTTTTCATTAAATATCAATTTATTATTTTATATTTCAATTTCTTTTACGTTTTTCTTTATTTCATTCTTTTAAATTTCATTACATCTAAATTGTTTTACATTTTGGCGCCATACGTGGGGCACAAAACGAGAGTAATTATAGGCGCAATTTAAATTATTATTACATTGTGTATTTTCAACCATGAATTTTTGTTAAAATGCACAAAAAAAAAAAAAATGCACAAACAAACAAGTAAAATTAAAATTACCGCCTCCAAGGTGTACAGGATAACAGAGTATAACTCCCGGATCCGAGTACTGGCTAGAGTGAGTCTGAAAATTATTAAATTTTAAAACCCATTGTTCCATAATATATTTGACTAAGCGTTGTAGAAAAAATTGTTTAAATAAAAATTGCAGGTATTTTGTAATGTTCTAAAACTTTGATTAATTAACACTTATGCCCCTAGAATGCATACTAAGACCGCAATCTTTAAAAATAGTTATCACGACAGCACAGGCCTATTGAATTTCAGCAGTCGTGGCGCTTATTTTATCTTGTAGATTATTATAAATCTAATAAATGACGCAATTGAAAACATATTTCAGGAGCCGTTTTTGAGAAAATTTCAAAATGAATAATCGCGCGAATAAACAACTACTGCCGGTTGACTGATTTTTATGAAACTGTTCGTGTCGGGTCTCGTAGTGGTACATAATTTCGAAGTTTTAACTTTGTATACTATTCCGTTTTTGATATACTTTATTCAAACACAGACCAATCACTAAAACATGTTTTTTTTGAGTTCATGGTGCCTGAAGACGTGTATTTCCGGTGAAAACTCAAAATCAAAAAAACGACATGAAAACAATACTTTTATTTCCTATATATTCATACAGTGCAAGAGAAAGTAAAAATGGAAACTTGATAAAAAAGTTAGAAAATATTTCTACCATCAGACACTTTCCCTTACAATGTAAGAAAATAAAAAATAAACTTTTGTAACAACAGAACAAGCTACTAAACACCATTAGTAAATAGCAAAATTTTCACCATACACGAAGTCACGTACAGTACGTGGAAGTAATATTTCTAACTTGTTTTTAACATTTGAAGTACAGAGAAATATTTGTAAAGAAAATTCCCGAGAACATTTTTTAGTAATTAAAACGGATAAATAAAATAACAATGAAAAAATAAATATTTAAATTGGAAACTAAAAGGAAATAATAATGAAAACATTAAAAAGTTCTAATAGAATTTTAATCTGCAATTAATTTCCTTTACTACATTTCAAATAAACAGAATGTCGGTCTCAATTAATGAAAAAAAGCTTTAAATTACAGCAATCTCTAGAGTATTTGAGAATTAGAACTACTTCTGTAGTCACCCTGTTGACTTTTAAATGACCTTTTCTAACGTAATGACTTTTAAATTAAAACTATATAAAACAGGCCAAACAAAGAAAGTAGCGATTCCAATTTTTTTAACTTTTTACTTTATTTTTGATATACTCGTAATTTCTGCATCAACAATTGGTTTCCTTCTTTTATAAACTCGTAGTAGCTCATACTTTTCTCTTGTTTATTCATTTTATTTATTTATTTATCAAACCATTTGTCCTAGATTCTATAATAAAGAACTATATTCTCAATCTGATAAAAATTCAGGTAAATTTTTTACTCTAGAGATTTATGTTTACCTTTAAGTTACGATAAATAAACGATTGACTATGAATAACATCGTTATTATAACATGTTAGTTAATTTATACTTTAAAATGTTAACATTTTCAATTTAACAAAAATAAACTAAACGTGAACAGTAAATTAATAAAAAAACTTTGGTGTGAAACACTCACACGACTTTCTCTTTTCAATGTAAATAATGCAAAATATAACCTGTGTTTAAGACCCGCTGCCGAAGGGCGGCAAATCGCAGAGTCGCCGATGCGGCTAACATCCAAGCGGTTTAGCTTTCCTAATATCCTTATGTGTGACTGCCGACGGGTGGTCGGTGCCGTCGCGGACTACTTAGAATGTCTGAGAATTCAGGCGGCGCCGTCGCGGTCGATTTTGCTCCGTCAGGTACTGCCTCTCCGCCGAGCGGCTTCAAGGTCATGCGGCGAGGAATAACATTAGTGGTCATTTGTCCCTGCCGACGGACGGTCGAAAACTGCAGCGGCTGTAGAATTTTGTTATGTTTTTAGTACCTACCATTTTATTTCTTTTTTACCAAACCAAATTACATATTTTGGATGCCGATTAGCCCTGGTGACGCTGGTGAAGAGCTTTTTTGTCGAAAAAATAGGCTAAATTATCTACTAATTAAATAATTATAGACTAAAATTAAATTGTTATTAAATGGAAATCCGGGGAATGCATTTAATTGCTAATTAATTAGGATGCAAATTCGTAAAACCTCATCTTGAGTATTACTATTATTATTATAATTAGTATTATTATTTCTGATATTGATGTTATCCTATTGAAGAGTAAGTGTTAAGACAGCTAAAGATAAGCTTACTGAGCTTGCATATACAATGTGGCAAGCATCTCTGAGTGTTTCCCCGCACCCATCTAATGTTCCTTTCATATTACTATCAACGTCAATATAGGCAGCAGGATATCCATTTCCTTAATGGTGTGTATAAAATGTCAATATTACTACATAAGATGCGGTTGTTTTCCTACCCTATTCGCTAATTATTTTATTCCCAATTACGCAACTCAATTTAATCTAATTTAATTTATGGCATGCACATTTATGTATAAATATTATAATTAAAACGCTTATAAAATATACGTATAATATTTTTTTTTATAATACTAACCTAATGTTTGTCTGTAAAAAGACGAGAATAGGCAGAAAGGCGCAAACTTAGTGTACTACCAATTCAAAAAACATTTCCTTTTTTAATCCATAAAATTTATTGTAAATGAATTAATATCATAGAAAAAATGGAGGTGTATGTTTTTGTCCAGTGAAATTTTCAGGCAACTGGAACCGTTAAACATTTATTTCAAATTTGTTTTTAAATTCGATTTTTCTGAAATTTTTGATGTTTTTTTTATTTAGACTGACGTTTCTTTTTTTTACCCAACAGAATGCATTGAAATTTTGTAAGTGAGACTGTTATAAACGTCAAGCAGGCTAACGTAATGAATAAAGAAGAATTTTATTCACACGTTTAAACAGGACAGGACGTTTTATTTCAAAAACATTTAATGTAGATTTGGCGTGAAATTACTAATACGAGTATAAATTGCATGTTGTAGTTGTTCAGGTCAGCAGCCAAAAGTCTGGTTTGAACCGTTAGAGGTTTTACTAAGTAAAACGATGAGTGAGGTGGTGTAGCAACATAACCTATATAATATTTACTGGCTACGGTCATGTAACAGGTTAGCCACTACATCAGATTCTAAACAGAAAATATGAATCTGTTAGATTTAGTTTACTGGACACGGTCGTAACAGGTGTACCACTACCTAGTTTTCAATACAAAAATATTAACTAGGTAGATGCTGGCTATTAATGTTTGTGAAAACTTTTAAATAGAGTTATTAACAATGTTAATGGTGGAAATTGGCAAAATAAACTATTTTAATCATATTATTAATATATCTCAGTTAAATTACGTTGTATTTAACCCGTGAACGAAGATGATTTCAAGTCGGTACTACGTTATTGAAGTTAACATCTAAATAATATTTACTAAAAGAGGAATTAAAAATCGAAATCAAAATAGAAAAACAAACTAAAACCATTAATAATAAAGTTAATGCATCTTTTCATATAGTGATCCGAATTTTAAGAATATTCATAAATTTAGTGAATCAAATTTATTATCAATATAGTTGATTGAAACATGGACTCGTGGCACTGTGTCATTACGGCAGCGGTACAGTGAACAACGCACACAAACGCTCTGACGAATTTCAAGAATTAAATATTAATAATTAATAAAAAAACATACATATATTTCTGACCGTCAATGTTTAAAGTTCATCAATCACTAAATCAAATCGGGAATCCAGTAAATTAATAAATAAACTTATATTTAAAAAAACCAAATCAAGGATAATCGCGATACGCCGACCTCTTTTAACAGAAATATCCAGATTCAAGAAAGAAGAACCGGTAAATTGTTAACAATTTCTTTTTAATACAACTGAGATAATTTAAATTCATTTTCTTTTCAAAATTTATTTTCAAAATTATTTAAATAAAAATACATTTATTAAATTTAAAAGCCAGTACGTGAATTTCATTAGCGTGAGTTGATTTTCATTCGTTTGTTGTAGATTGTCAATTGTTTTTTTATTACAGATAGCCATTAAAAATTAAGGTATAACAGTAAACAATTGTATTTAAAAACCCTGAGAATAAATTTAGAGGCATCATATTTTGTAATTTATAATTAATATTTCATTATTTTTATTATTTAATTAAACGTCTTAAACTAACAACCAATTGTGTTCATTCATTTCATTTGTATCTTGAACGTTACAGTGGTTTACTATTGCCTTCCTCACTGAGTTAAAAGTGTATGCTTATCAGCATGCCAAGCCCTCTGAAAAGCCACTATTTTCCACCCTGCAAATGACACCTTCAGTTCATTCACCACAGGGTCTGGATGTATAGTGAAATTCATTACTCTCAGAGGAGATAACTCTGACTATTATCTTTTACATCTCTAACACTTCTGTTTTTAAATAGTTCAGTCATATAATTGGCTGACCATGTGATAAGAAACAAAACTATTTTTTGTAGAACAGTAGCATTGAAAAAGGCGAACAATATCAAAGGGTACAGTATTTGGAGGTAGCAGGAAAAATACCAAGAGACAAACCAAGAGTGAGATGGATAGGTTCTGTTATGGATAAATTGGGAAGAAGAGAAAATTACCAGAGAGCAATGAAAGAGAGCCGCTTCAGTGATAGAGAGTAGTTTCTTTGTGGGCGAAATGAGAAAACTTGGATGAGAGATAAAAATGACGATGATGGTATTAAGATATTTTTTTTATCACTTTAATTCTTTATTTTCAACTGTAAAATTTTACAATAAGCAAATGTGATGATTATGACAATAATGTAAATGACATGATAGGCATGAGAGGGGTAGGGCCCCCATTGGTGCCTCCCCCAGAATGAAATTTGTATATCAAATTAGCAGGTCTTTACTCCAGCGTCTTTTAAGGCGTCTAGTGGGATTATCAGGTAAATAGACGGTGGAAAGTGAACGCACCAGGGGGTTCTCGTGTTCGTGTGACTTGTCCTGAAAGAGTTTGTATAGGTATTCAATGGAATTTTGTACAAGTGGTGTTTTCAAATCTGTATGTAAGGTTTTGTTGCTAACGTAAAGAGGTGCATTTGCTATAAGGTGTAATGTTTTTGACTGGAATGCTTGAATTCGTTGCAAGTTAGAGGGTTTGGTTGAACCGTAAATTTGGGACCCGTAGGTCCACATAGGTTTCAAAAGAGAACAATATATGCGTAATTTTTGTGCCATTGGTAATTTTGATCGTTTGTGAAGTAGGGAATATAGAAATTTAAGTCGGGAATTCAGTAGTAAACGTTTCCGTTTGATATGTGTGCTCCAAGTTAGTCGTTTATCAAAAATCAGACCGAGGTATTTGCCGTATCTGTTTTTGTGAGAGGTTCATTGTCTTTGTATACTGGTGGGCAATCACCATGATGGAGTGTGAAAGACACGTGAAGGGATTTTGCCGTATTAAGTTTTATTTTCCATGTTTTACACCATTCGTGTAAAAGGTTGAGATGATGTTGGAGTGTTAGTGAAGCGTGTATAGAGTTTTGGTCTCGGGCTAATATCGCTGTGTCGTCAGCGTAGGTAGCAGTGAGGGTCTGGGGTAGGGTCGGTAGATCTGAAGTATATACAGAATAGAGAAGTGGGGCTAAAATTGAGCCCTGAGGCACGCCAGCTAAGACAAGAAAGAAATTTCAGTAGGACGATCCTAAACGAATTCTAAAGAATCTGTCGGACAGGAAGAAATTTATGATAAGGTAGTAGGTAAATGGTAGTATTTCTTTTAGTTTGGGTGAGACCTGTATGCCAAACTCTGTCAAAAACTTGAGCGACATCCAGGAAACCTGCGGACACATACATCTTTTGTTTCATAGACGAAGCTATGTAATCACTCACTCTGTGCAGTTGTTGCGTAGTGGAGTGTTGAGTGCGGAATCCGAATTGATGTGAAGGTAGTATAAAACAATGTTGAGATATAAAACAATAAAAAGTACGATTAACAAGTTAAAATTAAATCAGTTTTACATTAATACAAATTAATAAGTTTACTGATGTGGCTAAGTTAACCAGTTCAATTATAGATTAATTAAAAAGTGAGTCAGTTAGTTCAGATACAACAGAATCGAATTGAAACGGAGATGACTACTATGTGGTCATAGTTGGTGGTCCGAAGCAGAGTGTAGTGTTTATAACATGGTTCTTATCGAAGTCAATTGGCAACCGAACTGTTAACAAAGTTCAGAAAGCCAATAAGCACAGCAGCTAACCGTACTGAACTAATAATAGCTATTAACACTTGTCTCTGTGGTATATTAGAGACGCAACTTTGATTCAATCATTTCACATTGTTTAACAGACAGCGGTTTATAAATTCATTTTCATTTAATTAATTTGCCATTTCAACTAGACATACATGACAGTATCTTAATTATACAAAACACAACTTATGAGATTTAATAGATAAGGAATATTGAAAAGGTTAAAGGTTTAATAGAAAATCGATTTTAATCCATAATGGACTCAATAATAAGCAGTAAATGTTAACATTTTCTAAAAAAAATCTGGTGTGAAAGACTCACACAACTTTCTCTTGCCAATGCAAATAATTTACAATATAATCTTACATTACCTAATATAACATTAAAATAAACCAAAAAACTAGCTTTAAAAAACATAACCTAATTTTAATCATGAGTGAAAGACGCAAAATGAAAATCAACCTCAGTTTGGCTTAAAAATACGGAAAATCACTCTTTCACGCTAAACTAGGCTCTGTAGAAAAAAATGCTTAAATAAAAGTTATAGATATTTTAATTTATTATAAATTTAATCATATACACTTCTGTCGTAAACTGCATACTAAGGCTGAAATCGTAAAAATTCGATTTTTTACATGTTTTCGTGAGAAAAAAACAGAAAATCGCTAATTACCGCTAAACTAAGCGTTATACAAAAGAATGTTTGGAATAAAAGTTGTAGGATTTTGAATTCTTTACAACTTTTATTATACACATTTTTGCGTTAAAATGCATATTAAAGTCGAATCTTAAAAAACAATTTTTTTACGAGAAAACAACCTCCCCAAGAACTTTCAGCAGACATGGCGCTGACCCTATGTTGTAAAGCATAAAAATTTAGTAAATTATGCGATTTTTAAAAAAAACGTAGGAGCCGTTTTTGAGAAAATTGCAAAAAAGTGAAAAATTACACGAATAAATACTACTTCCGGTTGACCGATTTTGATGAAAATATTCGTGTCGGGTCCTCTAGTGGTATCTAACTTAAGTTTCAACTTTTAAGTCCGTACGATGTTCCGTTCTTGAGATATTGTGTTCACACACGCACGCGCGCGCGCACACACACACACACACACATAGACCAATCGCTACAAACATGTTTTTTGGGTTCAGGGGGTCTGAAAACGTGTAGATCCAGTGAAAACTTGATTTCGAAAATTCGACATGAAACAATACTTTCCTTCCTATTATATTCATATAGGCAAGAGAAAGTAAAAAGGGATGTCGGCCGCATTGGTGTAGTTGGTAACGTGCTCACCTCTCATCATGCTATCTTGGGTTCAAATCCCACTCAGGCATGGCATAGTTTCATACGTTATAAAAAATCATTTCATCCTTCACAGTTACAACCCAACGTCGTCGCTTATGACCACTGTAGTTGATGCGACGTTAAATAAACAAAGAAAGAAAAAGTGGGCAATAAACAAGAAATATCAATAAAAATATCCTACAATAAGCAACCAACGAGTGTCTACAATCGTATTTTGTTTTTTACATTTCATTGAAAGTTTAGAAGAATTATGAAAAGTCGAAAATATACTTAAATTTTTAGAATGACGTTTTGCTTACCCATGCATGATCCATTATTGAAACTTAAATTGCGGTTAATTAGTTCTACTTAATTAGAGTAGTTAAATAATAGACGCACCTGAAACATAAAATAATACCACAAATGTAAATTAATTGAAAATAGTAATTTATTAATTGGAGAGGAGGGGTCAATATGGGAATGCACAAATAAACCAATTACATTGGTCGCACGACCACTAGCAAAATGGGTAAGTTTGCGGTCAGGACATACTCAACAAAAAGCAATTAAACTGTAGTGCACAATCAGTCGTTCGACCACTGGCACCACGAATGTCGGTTTAAATTTTCGGTTTAGTAAATTTATTGAAATACAAGCACCTGCACTTATCAAAGCAGCTACACTTTGCACTACACTAAGCGTTAATAATATCTAAGAAAAATCATTAGTTCTACAAAAAAATATTAGAAATAAAAGTTATAGATTTTTAAATATGCTACAACTTTGATTATATACTTTTTTGCCCTAAAATGCATATTAAGTTAAGACCACAATCTTTAAAAAAAAAAGCATTCTACGAGAACACAGACCCACCAAGAATTTCAACAGACATGAAATTTACTCTACTTATCAGATTTTAAAAGAGTCGTAGGAGCACTTTTTGAGAAAATAGCAACAAATGAAAAACTGCACGAATAAACTACAACTTCCGGTAGACCGATTTTGATGAAAATGTTCGTTTCAAGTCCTCTAGTGGTACCTAACTTAAGTTTAAAATTTCAACTTCGTATACCACTCCGTTGAAATATTTTGTTTACAAACCCACATACACTAAACTAAAAACATAGTTTTCGGATTCAAGGGGCCTGAAAACGTGCGTGTCCGGTGAAAATTCGATTTCGAAAAATCGACATGAAAAAACTTTTTTTACAAATATATTCACATAGGGCATGAGAAAGTAATCAACCAACAAATATTTTTAATAAAAATGAAGCAACTTTCTCAGACTGTGTAAAGGTAAACCGTTAAAGAAAAGTGATTGACATCTATTTCTACGTAAGTGAAGGTGACGTGAATTTTACAGATTAAAAAAGAAATAATGTCAGTCGAATTTTTCTTTCAGTTTTAAATAAATATTGCACGTCTGCTCTAGAGTTTGATAAAGCACTTTAAGAAAACCTCCATGATTAGACCCGTATGTAGGCTTACCTACGAATAATTGCTATTTTTCTCAACAATAATGCCGACAGATAAACTGGAGATTTATTGTAAATTAACAAAGGAAATAAATTTTAAGTTATTCCTTAATTGTTTTAATTTCTAAATCTTGTTTACCAAGTAAGTAAAAAATAAAAGGGATGGTCATTTAGATTTACGTCGCAAGTTGTACAACAAATATGAAATTATCTTCCACAAATTAATTAACTAATATCTATATAGTAGACCTATTATTTTTTAAAACATTTTACCTACTGCTCCAATACAATCAGTTTACTTTCTTTGAACATTAAGTAACAACTATCATGACAATAGTAAAAAAAAATTAAGAAAATTATACGTACATCGATCTCCTTTGTAATGTCTACGAAATAAAAATAAGTAAAATACAAAAGAAAGTGGTTTGGTAAATTTTGCGTTGTTGTTGTTGTTGTTTAGGTCATCAGCCGAAAGGCGGGTTTAAACTTCTAGAAGCTTTACTAAATAAAACGAGAAGTGAGGTGGTTTACCAATTCCTTCTTCACCGAGTGGAAAAATATGCTTATCAGCAAGCCCGGCTCTTTGAAAAGTATCTACTTTCTACCCTGCAAATGACACATTCATTGCATTTACCAAAGGTTCTGGCTGTGAAATGAAATCTATTACTCTGAGGAGATAACTCTAACAAGTGTCTTTTACATCTCTACCTCATCTGTTCTTAAATGCTTCAGTAATGTAATTGGTTAAATATGTAATCAGAAACAGAACTATTTTTTTGTAGCCCTGGGGCCAGCAGATTGAATGCAAAAAATTTAAGACTTCACCTGCCTGTAATGGCCTAATACCACAGAGGTAGTTAATTATAGTGAGCTTAACACATACGCGAGTTGTATTTTGTATTACTTTATAAAGTACAGCTTACTAGCAACTAGCAACTTTCCAAATGTTCATAACAAGCTAGTTTACTAGCACTAATCAATCACGTGACCTTTCCTCCCCTACTAGCGTTAGTAAAATCAAACATGTTCAAAGTCACTAGCATGCTAGTGAATACTAGCACTTTAACTTAGCTGCTAGTTGTTCGTTCCCATTGCGCTATTTTGCTAGCTGCTAATCAACTAGCAACTGTCTTTAATTTATGCCCTATAGGGCATAAATTTTGGGTACAATATCTTAAAAGCAAGTCGTTACAATCAGTACATACAACGGTTCGTTTCAATGAAATCGTTCTGTGAATTTCTGCGACGTAAGGTTATTTAAATAAAATTAAAATTATTTACGTGAAACGCACTATTTATTTTCCAATAAAATTTACTCAAGAAAAATAAAATACAGTAAAATGAAATAAACGCATCGTATGAAGTATCATTGGGTATGTTAAAAAGCAAGTTCATAAAACAAACAAAGAATTTACGGCCAGTAAATATGAATGTACTATTTATTTATCATACAAATATAGCGGCTAACTATTTATTAACTAAAACCTCTCTAAAATGAAATAACTAAAATTGTTCGGTAGTTGGAATGTAATGGTGTCCAGTTCTAGGTAATATGCACTGTTGACTTTAATTAAAATTACGTTTAAACATGGTCCATCTGAAATTATACTAGCCAGAGGTGGTTGCGTTCTCTACAATAGGGTTGAATAGAAGGGTAGTAAAACGGCCACAGCCAAATATATATATATATACACACGGGTTGGAACGTTAGTAGGTAGTTACCTTGCTTCCCCTATACATATATATATTTGGCGAAACAACTAATGCATTCCTGTGGTACTATTGGAAATCTACCAACTGTCTAACAAATAACGGACGAGCCGTTCTAGCGTAGCATCCGCAGGTGAATCTACCAAATAATCCTGTACTGTGTAAACAATAGTCTACTAATATTTTATTTGATTTAAAAAATAAATTATCCGAAAATTCACCAACAATATAAAATTGCTTACGTTATTTTAAAAAAAAAATTAAGCCTTTAAATATTAAGCTTTAAAAAGTTTATACAGTGAAATTCGTCTAATACACTCACGGTTAATAGAATTTCCAGGTTAGTTTTCTATGAAGATTTTAAAGTAAATTTAGAAAACTATTAAAAATGTACCATTTCAATAAGCGCCGAATTCCGCTTTTAACGTTAATTGTTTTGTTAAATAAGTTATAATTCTAACGATTATCTTTAATTAAACAGTTTAACCAAATTTCTTCCAAACATTCCTCGGATCCACGTTAATAAACGTTCAAAACGGAAGAAAATGCATTACATCGTTAAACGAAAACCAAGAAAATGAAGGCAGGACAATATAAAAAATCTGAATATGGTTTCATCAAGCTCATAGTACAATATTTGCCAATAAATGGAACGCATCACGTAATATAAAGGAAAATGGACAGATCATTTCTTTAGAAAGTCATAGGATCGACTACCTTTGAGTTGTTCCTTAGGTCAACAGCCGAAAGGCTGATTTGAACCTGTAGAGGTTTTACTAAGTAAAACGAGGAGTGAAGTGGATTACCATTGCCTTCCTCACTGAATGGAAAAGTACGCTTATCAGCATGCCGGGTCCTCTGAAAAGCACTTATTTTCCACTCCGCAAATGACACCTTTACTTCATTCACCACAGGGTCTGGCTTTATAATGAAATTCATTGCTTTCAGAGGAGATAACTCTGATTAGTGTCTTTTAAACATCTACCTCTTCTGTTCTAAAAATAATTCAGTCATTTAATTGGCTGACCATGTGATAAGAAACAGAACTATTTATTTTAGCCTTGCAACGAACAGATTGAGTGTAAATAATTTGACACTCCACTTATTTGTTATGGGCAAACCTTTGAGTGTATGGCTTTATGAAAAAAGGAATACAAGAGGAGTGGGAGACCGAGGAAGAGAAGGACGACGGAATAGACTCAACAATCAGAGCCTAATCTATGATGGATGACGACAACGATGGAACAATATTACAAACAAAAATGGACTCAAAATTCCAAAAGAAATGCTAAAGCTGGCTTCACTGGATTCAGTGGTTAGATGGACCGATTTAAAAAAAGTAACATAATAGTTCATCTTAAGATATGTGGAAAAGCAGATAACACTGGTCTGCAAAAAAAAATTAAAAAAATTCCCCTTGGACTTTGATGGGTGATTCTTATGTATCTTGACCCCCTGAATCCAGATTTGATCTTCGTTTCTCTCTATCACCCACCGTTTTTGAAGGGGGCGCCCCCCCCCCCCAAATTCTCAAAAAAAAACACCTAAAAGCGGTTATTCCTAATAAAGCGAGGGATGGGGGGATGTTGTAAGTACCCCATCCTCCCCTCTATAGAAAATGTTATCTCAGTGTACACACATTTATGCATGAAGACCGTAGGGGGAGGGGTGACATCACCGTTAGTTCAGAGGTGTAGCAGGGTGGGAAGCCGGGCCAAGTGATAAACTTAGCGATGATTAAACGTTTTCAGTACATTTTTTACGCTTAGAGCCTCATCTTGTCACACAAGAGGAGCTTAATGATCTCATCCGGGATTTAAACCTCCCAAAAACTAAAGCCTAACTGCTCGGGTCTCAGCTTCAGCAATGGAATCTCTTGGAAAAAGAAGTGAACATTTCTGTTTCTAGATCCCGGCTAGATTCGTTTAAATGATTGTTTTCGGGGGATGGTGACTTAGTGTACTGCAATAATGTAAATGGATTAGTGATTTAACCTAACATGCCGATGATCCAGAAAATTGGCTCCTATTCATCGACTCATCTAAAACCAGTTTAAAAGCTGTTTTGTTGGCAAATGATAATGATTTGCCCTCAGTTCTGGTTGCATACACGGTCAACATGAATGAGACATACAAAAATATCAGCCGTATCCTTGAAAAAATTGGTTATAAAGATCATCCCCTGAAGCACTATGCTGATTTTAAGGTTGTGGCTTTACTTACAGGACTTTAATCGGGATACACCAAACATTGTTGGTTTCTGTGTGAGTGGGATAGCAAGCTCGCGATAAAAATTATACTGTTCGAAATTGGCCCTCGTGTGAAAGTTTAGTTCCTGATCAAAACACTGTTGCCAATGAGCCTTTAGTTTCGAGTGAAAAGATATTTTTGCATCCTTTGCGTATCAAACTCAGTTTGATTAAACAGTTCGTGAAAGCTATCGATAAAACAGGAGATGGATTCCAGTATTTGAAGAGCAAATTTCTACGTTTGAGTGAAGCAAAAATTAAAGAGGGAATTTTTGTTGGTCCACAAATTAGAGAGCTTTTTAAAGATTCAGTGACCATCAATCACTTAAATTGAAAAGAAAAAAAGAGCTTGTGCTGCATTTAAGGACGTGTGTGAAAATTTTTCACGATTTAACAAAAATGAAAATTATGTTGAACTTGTCGAAGAAAATTGCATATGAGAATCTGCATATGAGTTGAGGGGTTGCAACATGTTATTAAAATTGCACCTTTTACACGCGCATTTGAACTTTTTCTCAGAAAACTTGGAAGTAGTTTACGATGCGCACGGAGAAAGGTTTCATCAAGACCATTACACTCTTCAAAAAACTGTTCTCTAGGAAGTGGAACTTAAGTATGTTAGCAGACTACTGCTGGTTACTCTTGCTTGAAACTCCCAGAGATCAGTACAAGAGAAAAGCTACCTCCAAGTAAAACCACTCTCTTTAAGTATATGTATTCGATGACAAGTATCTTGGACCAGAAAAATTGTATAAGTAAAAATGCACTAAATGTATCAATACATCAATACTCTCTTATTGTACTCTTTCAGTGTTAGGTAGGTCTTGAAGTACCATAAAAACGAGATACAACTGCACAAATTCATTTCATAGTTACACCAGATTGATAAAAAGTTGAAATTTCCCAAATAAGGGTGAGTGGCCCACCCCCTAAAAATGGTGGGTGATGGAGCAAAACGGAGGTCAGATTCGGATTCAGGGGGTCAAAATACATATAGATCACCTATTAAAGTTCAAGGGGAATTTTTGATGCAGACCAGTGTAATTTAATAAAAATGACACTAAATGTGGAAAGAAAATGCTTTACATCCGCTGCAAAATTATTACCGAGAGACATTTTGACGTGCAGAAGAGTTCAGTTTTTTTTAATTAAATCTAAATTAAATACTGGGTTGACCCGTCGTGTAGTAGTCAACGCAATTGGTTTCTACGCCAAGGGCCCGTATCGACTCCCGGTCAGGAATGACATTTTTCATCACTAATCTTCATCTATCACCCTCCATCGTCTGTATTAACAATAATTACAAAACAATTAACGTAAAATCGAAAATACATAACTATCATACAAAAATATATATTGACATGATAGTCCAAGTAACTTTTAAATTCAAAATTTCGTTAATTCGTATTTTTCCAGCAGTTCCTTCGGCTTCGAATCACCGAGGTTTCAATGTACTGAATATTGAATTTTTTTATTTCACTGTAGTAAATTTAAGATCTCTGTAAATAAAATTGTTTTGTTTATACCAGAGTATGTTAAACAAGTGTCTGATGGTCTTTGACTGGAATATTATTAACGACTAAAATTTGTTTAGAATATTTTCAGGAATTCATAACGGGTATGCCCGTCACAAACAGGTGGAGCGTTACAAAAATTGCAATTGACCTGCTAGTTCCAGAGCTACATAAATTATTTTTGTTTTTTCTTACATGACTAATCGATTTAATGATGAATTATACTAAGAAACAGAAGCGGAAGAGGCGTAAAGGATAGTAATACTAAGTTACAGAGCCACACCGTACGGTAAAAAAATTAAGAGTGAAATTTTTAAGTGAAAATCACATGTTTTTCAGATTACTTGGTATATGTTAACCAAGCAAAGTATTAAATCAATAGAATTTAGAACTAACTCTTGTCCGTCACGCGGTGTAAATAGTGAAGCACATTCTATATTTCACATCAATAAGTCCAAAGTGGCGAAGTCCACCATATAGTGCATTAAGTGAAGGTGTCATTTGTCATTAGATTTTCAAACTAACCTTTTGGGTGTTGATCTACATAAATATAACTGGTACGAATCGTACCCGGCTCTTTGACTTTAACTTAGAAGTCAAATACTTTACCAACAAAATTATCAAGATATTATTTACAACTTTTGATAAAAAAATTTGAAATATTAAGACCAAGTGAAATGTTTTGACATGATGATACGTCATCCGTAAGTTGCGTAATAAAATATAAGGTGCGTGCATGCACAAAGGGGATTACAGGTAGACAAGTATGTGGTAGATACAATTCTTCGACCCGAAAGGTTCGACCCCATTCACTTTGCAACAACCTCCTTACTACACCAGCCACTATTCTTTACACACACACACACACACACACCATCATCCTTCTACCATCACATTACAGCTCAGCCGTGTGGAAGTCGTAAGCCTCAAACCACCTACCAAAATCCTCTTCCAGAAAGCTACAATTCGTATTTGAAAATGAAAAAGGAGAAGGAATAGATACACACAATCCTTTCTAGCTACCTGAATACATACATATATACATAGAACAAAATCCAAATAAAAAACAAGTTTTAAAAAACCTACTTTTATTACACTCATATCTGTTTATAACATCATACACAATATGCTTTATTTGAAACAAAACAATAAAAAAACAAATATTAAACAGTTTTATTATAGCATAAAAAAATACCAAAACATTTATACAGTTTTCATTAAACAGAGAATTACAGCGCTAAATTAACAGAACTACAAAGCGGATGGTTTCGGGTTCGATCCCGGTAAGTCTAGAAATTTATAATACGTTAAAACTCATTTATAATGCATCAAAAAACATTCATTGTATATCGTTCCTTAATTTTTTCAACCCTAATATGTGTACGTTGCATATGTTCAATTTATAACAATAAGCAATCCCATGACCTATAAATGAGGATGATAATGTATGACGTGTAAATTAGGTGTAGTCTTATACATTAAGGCCGACCATTTTTAAAAAGTATGGTTAATTGAATACCAACTATCAAAGTACATGGGTAACCACTGTATAGTATTCAGATTAATTATAAAATTACCTTTACTAGGATTTGAACCTTCGTGTCTGTACATCAACTGATTCACGGCGACGACTTTACCACTAGAACAACTCGAAGGGTTTAGTTTCTTAATTAAGAAACAAATTTATACGACTATTTTTAAAAAATACAATAAAAACTGTTTTAAAAGGTTTAAAACCGCGAAAGATTTACACTTTAACGAACCTTTATACAAATTACCTAATTACTTACGACTGAACAATACTGAGCTAAACATCTGAAATATCAACTGGAACGAATTCAGGTGTTCGTATAGAATTCTGATGAATTAGAAAGTAAGTTGAATAATCGGTTTCAACTAAATTGTCAAAAAATTTTCAAAGCAAATTTTTACGTTTAATCACTAAAATTGCTGTTATATAATACTTGACCTAAGCCAATGTAGATGTACGGTTGTCAGATCTATGGTTCTTCGAAACCATCAGTCACAGCTAAACTTCAACGGTTTCAGTCAAAATTCCTTCGTACGCTAGTTAACGCTCCATTTTTTGTGTCAAATGGCGCACTTCACTCGGAGTGAATATACACACTCCTTCTCGATTCCTACAACGGTCCATGCGAATTTTCCATTGTTAGAAACAGTGCTGGAAGTCATCTTCTGTCAGCTACTTCAGAACACGTGCCGCTCAAAAATGTTTGAAATGAAGCTCGCAAAAATTTTTGTACGCGATTAAAAATGACCCAACATTTTTGAAAACGATAATAACATGTGATGAAACGTGGTTTTTTACTTATGATCCGGAAACGAAGCGCTAATCCATGCACTGGAAGAGCCGAACTTTACAGAGAGCCAAAAAAGCTCAAATGAGCAAGTCAAAATTTAAAGCAATGATGATTGTTTTTTTTATATCCATAGGATTGTGAACCTTCACTGGGTTCCTGAAGGTCAAAAAATTAATTAATATTATTACCTTGAGGTACTTTTTAAACTACGTCCGAGAATAAGGAAAAACGCCCCGAAATGTGGAAGGACAAATCATGGGTTCTCCACCAAGAAAATGCGCCAGCTCATTCCGCGTTATCTGTCAAGAGGTTCCTAGCCAAGTACAGCATCTCAGTGTTAGAACATCCACCTTACTCACCAGATCTTGCCCTATGTGACTTCTACCTGTTCCCTAAGGTGAAATCTGCATAAAAGGGACAAGATTTGAGTCTGTGGAAGAGAGAAAGCGGCACGAAGGAGCTGACCGAAGATGACTTCCAGCACTGCTTCGAACAATGGAAAATTCGCATGGACCATTGGAGGGATAGAGAAGGAGTATATATTGAAAGTGACAATAAGTGATTATGTACAAAATAAAAATAAAATTTTTACAACGTCAGTCTCGTTATTTAATATCTACATCTTGTATATACAAATGACTTTACTACAATGTGTAATATTCATAACCGGAATACCAAACTGTGATGTAAATTAAAATCTTTTGTTGAAACGTACAATTAGAAGACGTAAATACGCACAGATTTTAGAAGAGCAAAATATACTTACGCATAGTTTTAAACCACTGAAAATTTTGAGTGTTTCTGAAACGTTAATACCTTATAAAAATATTTTAAATAATAGTTTATAAACATGAACAAACTTACCCCACCCTCTCTGTATTTAACTTCTCTTCAATACGATGTATGTATCCGCTCATTAAAACATTGTAGGATTCTATAAGAATACAAGGAACATTAAAAATTCCTATCTTTTGAGACATTATAATGGTTATCTTTTAACACAATTGCCAAAATAAATTAAGAATAACCATAATATAATTTACGTATGATATTTTACAACGTTTTTACATTTCAAGTAAAAAGAAACGTATTACAAAAAAAAATGAGAAAGAAAAAGTTGTCACGTTGCAAGTAATATTGTGACAGCTATACATGTAGAAGAAAAAAAAGTTGTACGCTTTTGACGACAAAATTCCACACCCATATCAAGCATAGATGTCACCCGCATGCTTCGCACTTAGTACAATTGCCTGTCTACTTGTCATGTAATTGTCATCGACATACAATGAAGCAAAACAGCGTAAAAACAACAAACAATAGCATTCTGAACAATTAAAAAATATTTATTATTTTTTAAAAAACGTACTTAAAAATTTAAATAACGTAGATGAATACAACATAAATAATATGTTACCTAAATAAAATAATTTTGTATTTACTGTAACACAGACCGTAGGAAACCTTTAAAATAATTAAAACAAATGGCAGACCTGACCGGGAATCAAACCTGGAACCCCTGGTATAGAAACCAGTTGAGCTGGCTACTACACTCACCTGACCAATCGACACCTACAAAATAAAAATTTTAGAGAGAATTTATAAAAAGCGAGAACCCCCCTTATTCAAAGCGAAACCCCTTTATTCAATTGATCCCTCAAATAATGTGATGTACGCCTTGTAGCAAATTAGAATACTGGATTTCTTTAATTGAAAGAACAGGCGTACCAACACTAATCACATCAAGTAAAAATATGATATAGCAAGTAATGGCACCAACCTAAATCATATGTGTGTGATACAATGATGTTTTAAGCTTGTTTCCTTGTCTACAGTATGATAAAAAAAATTATGTAGATATTTTTAATGACTAAATATTTTATATATCTTTAAAACATAATGAACAGTAAATCCAAAGTGATAAAAATTTAATTAAATAAATAGTGTAAATCAACTGTGTTTGAATTCGGCTTCATGTCCAAAAAGGTTAAATACAATAGTGCGGTTAAGTTTCAACCAATGAGATTATAATAAATAATTGTAAATGCGCGAGTGAAGGAACAATGGAACATCGAAGGTTAATGGAGTTGTTGAATATATAAATCAACGAAACCATTTTTACTTTCTCTTGCCTATATGAATATATAGGAAGGAAAGTATTGTTTTCATGTCGATTTTTCGAAATCGAGTTTTCACCGGATCTATATGTTTTCAGACCTCCTGAACCCAAAAAACATGTTTTTAGCGATTGGTCTGTGTGTGTGTCTCTGTGTGTGTGTGTGTGTGTGTCTGTGTGTCTGTGTGTGTGTGTGTGTGTGTGAACAGAATATCTCAAGAATGGAACATCGTACGAACTTGAAACTTAAAACTTAAGTTACATACCACTACCGGACCCGACACGAACATTTTCATCAAAATCGGTCAACCGGAAGTAGTAGTTTATTCGTGTAATTTTTCACTTTTTTGCGATTTTCTCAAAAACTGGTCCTACGATGTTTTTTTTAAATTGCCTGATTTACTCAATATTTTATTTTCTACAAGATAGGTAGACGCCATGCTGAAATTCTGGGTGAGGCTGTTTTCACGTAAAAATATGGTTTTTTTTAAGATTACGGCTTTAATATGCATTTTAGCGCAAAAAATTATATAATAAAAGTTGTAGAGAATTTAAAATTCTACAACTTTTATTTCAAACATTTTTTTATATAACGCTTAGTTTAGCAGTAATTAGCGATTTTCTGATTTTTTCTCACGAAAACGTGTGAAAAATCGATTTTTTTAAGATTTAGCCCTTAGAATGCATTTTACGACAAAAGTGTATATAATAAATTTTATAGGAAATAAAAAGATTTACAACTTTTATTTAAAGCATTTTTCTCTACAGAGCCTAGTTTAGCGTGAAAGCGTGATTTTCCGTATTTTTAAGCCAAACTGAGTTCGATTGTCATTTTGCGTCATTCACTCATGATTAAAATAAGGTTATGTTTTTAAGGTTAGTTTTTTGTTTATTTCTAAAGGTTTATTACTAATGTTAGGTTTATTGTTAATTATTTGCATTGGCAAGAGAAAGTTGTGTGTGTTTCACACCAGATTTTTTACTTGAGGATGGTCTCAGATCATCAAGAAGAGTTCATGAACTAAAAACCTCTCCAACAAGACAACAATACAGACGATCAAAAATGAACAGCATAGACAATCGTTGAGGTAAAACTTTTTAATTTTAAAATAAACGATAAATAAACTTTCAGATCTGTTAAATTAATATTACTTAAAAAAAGGAAAGGAATCAAATCATTTAAAATATATATTTAATGTGTTACTAAGTAAACTCTCATTTTTGTATCTTATTCTAAATTCTATATGATTAAATTTTGTTTTTCTCAGCATAAGCTTAAAATTCTGTTTTTTTTTTATTTAACTCCATTTTTAGCTAGCTTAAATTTAGGGCAGTTAATTATTTGGAACCGTGGGGCACATTACAGCCTACAGAGCAATAAAGCACATTTAATAACAAAACTTGTTATTAATTTGAATAATCTCTTGAAATAAAACTTATCTAAATTTTGTTTAAAGGAAAGCTAAACACACTTTATTCTTAATTCTGCCAATTAAATACTTCGTATTTTTTATTTACTGATTTATAGTATTTTAATATATTTTTTTAAATCAGTACCTCATATGAATTCTATCACAAGAACTGCAAAACTCGACCTGCTAGAACTTAATAAAGCATGAGTGGAATCGCTTTATAGTTTAAAAATACATAGAGTAGTTAAATTTATAAAATTCTAGTTATATTCTTCTGAAAATGTTATAATTTTACTAATTTTAATTTTCGAAATTTTTGTGAAATTATAAAAAGGTCTTCATTACAACCAAGTAAAACATATTAAACTCCGTTTTTTACAATTAATAAAAGGTTTATGGTATTGATTCGTTTTACGATGTTCCAAAATCACGGCGAGTTTGTTAGAATGATTGTTTGGGAAACTATTGGAATGCAGATATAAAAACAGTTAGAGCCTTTGTAGTCATATCAGTCAATACCTGAATTGTGAATAGAAAGTGAGCAGAGTCGTTCGAATTAGTGTCGTTATTATAACTTACCTTACGAACCTAACCTTACCTTATACCTTACCTTACGAAGTTATTATAACTTACCTTACGAACAAATACAATTAGATAACTTTAATTAAATTAATTACAAAACTTACGCTTAAACTAAACTTTACTAATAAAGAAACTTTGCTTTAGAAATCAAAACAAAATTGCTTTACCTGTACACAACCACTTTTATCTACTCGTACGCACTATTAACGTAATCAGAACCAATAACGACACTATTTCAAACGACCCGCCACACTTTCTATTCACAATTCAGGTATTGACTGATATGACTACAAAGGCAAAACTGTTTTTATACCTACATTCCAATAGTTTCCCAAACAATCATTCTAACAAACTCACCGCGATTTTGGAACATCGTAAAACGAATCAATACCATAAACCTTTTATTCTCTCGACCATTTCTAGAATATTAAAATGTTGCAATATAACTTTTTAATAAAAACATGAATCTCGTTTTCTTTAAATTTTAGAAAGTAATGTGAAGGAATTAAAAAATAATTTATTACGTAGACACTTATGTTTAACTAGTGCTTCACGATGCTTTTTTTTAACACGTTGACTGCCGCACTAAATTTTGTGACACTTACAGCGGGGCCATCGTATTTTTGTTTTATTTTTCACATTTTATTCCTTTTTCTTCTTATTTTACTTCATTTATTAATAAAAATAATAACAGCTATTTTTTTTTTTTGTAAAATTAGATTGTGACATACTTTTCGGTCACATGGCCTGCTGGAATGATTTTACATTTCACAGCCATGTGACCCATTTTTGCGTCACAATAAAAAAAGTAATAAACGTAATTGGGTTTAGTTCCAAAGTATTTTAGACTATTTCTTTCAACCGAAATAAGCAAAAGAAATAATAAAATTACAAATAATAGCAACATTCTAGTAGAGGACAACAAGAAAAACTACCAGTATACGAAATATCCTATTATTTGAAATACCAACTATATAAACAGTCTTAAGTGTATAATGTCACTCTCTGAAGCTGTGGCTTTTAAAACCACAAAACACGGCTTAAAAATCACTCATGTACTGTGACTCATTTTTGATGCACGTGGCCCATTTTTAAAGACAAGAGTGACACATATTTGGGTCACGTAGCAGTCAACATGTTAATACTAATTACGTACAAACGTTTAACAATATTATTACTTAAAATCTACTTAAGTACTTATTATTTCCTTATTTTAATTATCAAAAACTTCATGCTTCATTTTAACTTCTTACATAATGCAACTTTTAACATATGTTACTGTTGATTTTTGTTTTTATCTCAATGAAGGATGTAACATGTTTAACGTAAGTAAATCTTTAATATGCATCGTATTGTTTAGTTTACAAACAACATTAAATATCTTACAAAGTTTTGAATATTTGAAACTTAATTTCGTTTTATAAATTGTGAAGTTTATAACAGTTGTTCAAACATATTATGTATATTATTCACTTATTCAGGGAAATTTAAGTGTACACTTATTATTAAGTGCTGTATGCACCTTGTGAATACAATTCATGGTGAAACGTTTTTACCTCTAAAGCTATATAGTAGGTAATTACAGCAAGTAGAATAGTAGTAAATTTACATTTTACTGTCAGAATATTTTAAGTACCTGTTGGGATAATCTGTTACTACCACCATAAGAAAGCAACATGTAATTTTCTTTGAAAGATGTCACTTGTACGGAAAAGAATCATTATCTTTTAAAAAGTAACTTATTCATTATAGTGTAATTTATTTCATTATATTGTGACATTAATAATAGTTTGTAATATTCTAGAAATAGATAAAGGAATAAATTGTTTATTATACGTAAATGTATAATTGTGAGATGAAGTGTAATGTAAAAAGATAATGGATTGCAATTAATGAAATGTTTTGAATATGAATTCTCAGAAAACGAAACTAGTAAACGTTTGTTTTTATTTTGATTCCTTCCACCATATTTTGGTAAAATGAAGAAAGTGTTAGAAAGGTATATATTAACTAATAGACCGCAGATATAAAAACAAATAGTCCCTTTGTAGTGAGTTAGTTAGTACTTGACAGTGAATGGAATTTATGTTAACGTATTCATCGACCAGATGATAAATTCTTGCTACCTTCATACGCTATATATATGATGTACCGTCTTCCTCTATATCCGATAATTCTAGTAATTAGAGGGTGAAAATTCAGTTCATATTCCTTCTACTATCTGATCTAGTGCAGCCTGCTACTGATGTTAAAATTTTTATTTCAGCCCTCAATAATCTTTGAGTATGTTGTCTTGTAAGCATTCACGTCTCACTGTCACATAAGCACGTCGTAATCGACAAATCTTTTAAATTGAATACCGTTGCTAGTGCAACTTTGTTTCTAACCTACACTAGTACCAGTAAAATAATTCAATTTCTGAAACCGTTCAAGCAAACTGAATAATTTACCAATGTATTCTCATAAGTTGGTACGATAAGTATGATACCTAACGGGTGATTCAAAAAGAGCGCCGGTTTTTAAACGGCTGGTAAATTTTTGTTTATCGGTTGGCAACATTGTTAGACCTCATTTCTATTTCGGAAAACATTCCGATTGACGATTCAGTTGTAGTTTCTCTTGTTCGCAGTGTAGTACTCTCGCAGTCTGTGTCTAACCATGGAGAAGTTTACTATTGCACAACGAGTGTTAATCGTCAAAACATTTTACCAGAGTGGAGAGAGTTATGCGGCTACTGTCAGGCGACTTCGCGGTACTCTAGGACGTAATGAAGCACCGAATGAATCAACAGTTCGCAGGCTCATGAAAAAGTTTTTTGAGACGGGTTCAACAGTCGACCTTAAAAGTTCTGGACGTCGTCGTTCTGGCCGAACTGAGCAGAACGTTGCGTTGGTTCATGCCAGTGTGGCTGTTAGCACAGCAAAATCAATACGTCGCCGTTCTCAACAATTGGGTTTACGATGTTCTGTACGGAGAATTCTTCGGTACGATCTCCAATATCACCCGTATAAAATTCAGTTGACGCAACATTTGAAAGTGGCAGACCACCAGAAGAGACGACAGTTTGTTGACTGGGTATTGAGAAAACGGCAGGATGATGACACCTTCGCAAACAAAATCATTTTCAGTGATGAGGCGCACTTCCACTTAAACGGTTTTGTTAATAAACAGAACTGCCGTATTAAAGGAGCCGTATATAAACTGCCGATTGAAGGAGGAAATTCGTCGGGTTATCGGGCAAATGGAAGTCGAAACTTGTCGTGCAGTAATATCCAATTTCATGGACAGAGTTGATGCGTGCCAGCGCAGTAGAGGAGGACACATGCATGACATCATTTTTCATACATGAAATCGGAAGGTAAGATGAACTTGTTGATGTATTTATTTTCAGTTTTTCAATAAAATAAATCTCTTAATTTGATATATCAAAACCGGCGCTCTTTTTGAATCACCCTATATTATCACCCCCAAAAAGCAGTAAGTTGAAACTTGTTGGTGGAAATTTTAAAAATAGTCATTTATCATTTTCCCTTGCCAATTCGTCCGTCCGTGACACCCAGATATCAGAAACTACAAGAAACAGCAACAAACGGTTTTCAGATTCGTAATCTACACGAAACGTTAGTTGGTCTAAATTTTGTTTGATGTTCCGGTTTAGACCGGAAGTGGACAAAACCGAAGTCAATAAATCAAAGTCAGAAACTACAAGAGATAAAAACAACGGTTTCCGGATTCGTTAACAACACAAAAAGGTAGTTGGCCTAAATAGGGTTTGAAATTCCGATATCAAATGTGAAAGTATCCCAAAACCGGAAGTCAAGAAATCAAAGTAAAAAACTACAAGAGATAGAGACATCCGGATTCATAATCCGGAAACCGGATTACCCATAAGTCAAAGGTAAACCTTTTTTAAAAAATCGTCAACAGCCATGAGAACCGTCGTCTCATAAAAGGCATTTCTATAATATAACATGGATTTATACTTAAATTATACGGGAGTGAAACGTGGGTAATAGGGGCTGCAGAAATGAAAAAGGATAGAAGGTTTTGATACATGGTGTCGTAGGAAAATGTTAATGAATAAAAATGAGTAATTCAGAGATTCTTAAAACGAGAGGATAAAACAAGAATTATGTGGAAACATCTTATCAAAAGAAGGGATAGGCTACTGAGGCATATTTTAAGACATCCAGGTATTGTTCTATCAATAATGAAAGGGTAATATTGAGGGAGTGACTTGTAGGGCGGGAAAGACAAAGGTTAGAATATTTAAAGCAAATTACAAACGATGTACGGTGTTGCAGGTATGAAGATATGAAACGAACTGCGCTACATAGAACAGGAGAACTGCATCAGACCAGTCGAGAGACTGATGACAAAAAACTTAAATTAACATGGCAAAGTATAGGACGCAATGCCTTTAACATCTATAACTTGAGGAATTTTTAAATTGCCCATAAGTTAGGACTGTTGTTTAGGTGATCAGCCGAAAGGGTGGTTTGAACCTGTAGAGGTTTTAAAAAGTAAAACGAGGAGTGAGGTGGTTTACCATGCCTTCCTCACTGAGTGGAAAAGTACGGTTACCAGCATGCCGGGCCCTCTGAAAAGCATTTATTTTCCACTCTGCAAATGACACCTTCACTTCATTCACCACAGGGTCTAGCTGTATAATGAAATTCATTACTTTCAGAGGAGATAACTCTGATTAGTGTCTTTTCCACCTCTAGCTACCGCTTCTGTTCTTAAATGATACAGTCATTTAATTGGCTGACCATGTGATAAGAAACCAAACTATTTATTTTAGCTCTGCAACGAACAGATTGAAAATAAATAACTGCAAGGCTAAAATAAGTAGTTCTGTTTCTTATTACATGGTCAGCCAATTAAATGACTGAATCATTTAAGAACAGAAGAAGTAGAGGTGTAAAAGACACTAATCAGAGTTATCTCCTCTGTAAGTAATGAATTTCACTATACAGCCAGACCCTGTGGTGAATGAAGTGAAGGTGTCATTTTCAGGGTGAAAAGTGGGTGCTTTTCGGAGGGCCTGGCATGCTGAAAAGCGTACTTTTCCACTCAGTGAGGAAGGAAATGGTAAACCACTTCATTCCTCGTTATACTTAGTAAAACCTCTACAGATTGAAACCACCCTTTCAGCTGATGACCGAAACAACAAAAAGTTAGGATTGTTGACTTACAAACGGGGAACGTGGGTGTGTATATTTAAAATAAAATAGATAAAGCATTACTTCTATCCATTAATAATAATGATTACCGGTACACGACACCGGTGCCGCCTCTTCAACCACCACAAAATACAAACCGCAAACGTGAGCTTAGTTGGCAATCCTAAATGCTTTTATGAATAATACATAATTCATGAAACAATTCAATATAATAAATTACTATAAAACATGTAATGACGCAACCTGCTTACAATTCCCATCCCTCTTTAAAGCACCTCACTGCCAATCCCTATCCCTCTCCCACTTCTACGATTAACCAATGCCTGCATCGCATATAGTATAACCAGGCAAATAAACCTAGGCGAACCACACCTTTCCCAAACGTCAACCCTCCTCTCCTTCTTCGACCACATTGTGGTATGGTCAACTGATAACCAATCAAAATGGCGTGTCACTCATACAATATAATATACATTAGTGTTATATACAAATTGAAGCTTACCGTATAATAATTTAACAATCATCCGAACAATCTGATTTTCAAATCACACCCGTTTACAAACGTACAAAAACATATCAGATATATCAAATTATAATTTTACCTAAGCTAAAATATGTTGCATGTATCTCAGATTTTAAATACATAATGTGACACGAACATAAATAATTACCTATCGTAATTATCTACTGATAACTTAATGTACATTTAATATACATTACATAGTAATTTCATTTCCAAACTAAAGATAATTTTTAAACAATAATGTACTCTGCTAATACTGAAAATAAAACTGTAAACATAATTTTTAAGATTTTAATTTGTTGTTTAGGTCATCAGCCGAAGGGTTGGTTTGAACCTGTAGAGGTGGTTTACCATGCCTTCCTCAATGAGAGGAAAAGTATGCTTATCAGCATGCCGGGCCCTCTGGTAAGCATATATTTTCCACTCTGCGAATGGCACCTTCACTTCATTCATTACAGTATAATGAAATTCATTACCTAACTTAAATTTAAAGTTTTAATTTTGTACGCTATTCCATTCATGTTAAATTTCGTTCAAACCCACTCACAAACGCGCACGATGTACACACAGACTATAGTCCAATTTACGAAAAAAAACACCTGTCTTTAAACAGCAATATCTTTTGAACCGTTGTAAGTAAAAACAATTGCTGTACATCAAATTAAATATTGTTTTATTGTTAGTTAGGCCTACATGATATACATTAACATTTTTGTAAATTAATAGTGTAATAAATATAACGAATTACGAATAAAAAAATCTGGTGTGAAACACTCACACAACTTTCTCTTGCCAGAGCAAATAATTAACAATAAACCTAACATTAGTAATAAAACATAAGAAATAAACAAAAAACTAACCTCAACAAACATAACCTAATTTTAATCATGAGTGAAAGACGCAAAATGAAAATCAACCTCAGTTTGGCTTAGAAATACGGAAAATCACTCTTTCTCTCTAAACTAGGCTCTGTAGAGAAAAATGCTTTAAATAAAAGTTGTAGATCTTTTAATTTTCTATAAATTTAATTATATACACTTTTGTCGTAAAATGCATACTAAGACCGAAATGTTAAAAAAATCGATTTTCCTCACGTTTTCGTGAGAAAAAAAACAGAAAATCGCAAATTACCGCTAAACTAAGCGTTATACAAAAAAATGTTTGAAATAAAAGTTGTAGGTTTTTAAATTCTCTACAACTTTTATTATATAAGTTTTTGCGCTAAAATTTATATTAAAGCCGTAATATTAAAAAAACAACGTTTTTACGTGAAAACAGCCTCACCGAGAATTTCAGCAAACATGGCGCCTACCCTATCTTGTAGAAAATAAAAAATTGAGTAAAATAGGCGATTTTTAAAAAAATCGTAGGACCAGTTTTTGAGAAAATCGCAAAAAACTGAAAAATTATACGAATAAACTACTACTTCCGGTTGACCGATTTTGATGAAAATGTTCGTGTCGCGTCCGGTAGTGGTATGTAACTTAAGTTTCAAGTTTCAAGTTCGTACGATGTTCCGTTCTTGAGATATTCTGTTCACACACACACACACACACACACACACACACACACACACACACACACACACACACACACACACACACACACACGCACGCACGCACGCACACACACACACACACACACACACACTAACAGACACACCCACACACACACACACACACACTAACACACACACACACACACACACACACACACACACACAGACCAATCGCTAAAAACATGTTTTTTGGGTTCAGGGGGTCTGAAAACGTATAGATCCGGTGAAAACTCGATTTTGAAAAATCGACATGAAAACAATACTTTCCTTCCTATATATTCATATAGGCAAGAGAAAGTAAAAACTCTGTTTGTAACCACTTTTCCAGTATACCCAACTTCAAGGCTACAAAGTATTATATGTTAATGTAATCCTGCAACAAACGAAAAAATAAGCTTTCATTTGATGAAACGTAATAGTTATTACATACAACGGTTACAAATATATTGCTGTTTAAATGCAGGTGTTTTCTTTCGTGAATTGGACTATGATCGGTAGAAACAAGGTTTTTCGGTAAGGGGCCTGAAAAGGTATATTTCCAGTGAAAAATCGACATGAAAACTTCAGACTACTTTCCTTCCCTATACGAGGGTCGTTTGAAAAGTTCGTGCAAAGTCAGATATACCGCATTACTGGCGCATATCGAGCGTATGTTTAGTTAGTAGCATCTGTTGGAAAAACACATGTGTAGTTTCAGCCAGATCGGTCTATTTCTTTGTGTTTGACATTCGTTTTAATCGAGGAAGTCGAGTGATTTTCAAAAAATGGATGAAAAAGAATTTCGTGTGAAGTGTTGCAAGGACGGTTTGCAGCTGTTCTAGAAGAATTCGCAGGACTTTAAGCGTCATTTCGTCACTGTGGATGAAACATGGATACATCACTACACTCCTGAGACCAAAGAACAATCTAAACAATGGGTTATGAAGGGGGAATCTGCGCCAAAAAGGCGAAGACCGTTCCTTCCGCCGGAAAGATTATGGCGACTGTCTTTTGGGATTCACAACGAATAATCTTCATCGATTATCCGGAAAAGGGTAAAACTATTACAGGTGCATATTATTCATCGTTATTGGACCGTTTGAAAACCGAGCTGCAAAAAAACGCCCACGATTGCCCCACAAAAAAGTTCTTTTCCATCTTGACAACGCACCAGCTCACGCCTCAGCAGTTGTGGTCGCAAAATTAATGGAAATAGGGTTCCAACTCGTTTCACATCCCCCCTATTCTCCAGACTTGGCTCCCTCGGACTATTTTTTGTTTCCCAATTCGAAAAAATGGCTAGCGGGAAAACGATTTTATTCAAAAGAGGAGGTGATTGCAGGAACGAATGGCTATTTTTCAGACTTGGACAAATCCTATCATTCGGAAGGGATCAACAAACTACAGCAGCGTTGGACGAAGTGTATAAGCCTAGAAGGAGATTATGTCAAAAATAATAAATGTTTACACCAAACAATTAAGTAGTTTTTATTTTTGCACGGACTTTTCAAACGACCCTCGTATATTAATATAGGGCAAGAGAAAGTAAACATTTTTAACACAATTTAATAAAAACATTAAAGGAGGTTGCGGTCTCCTTAGGGCTGGACGAGGGCGCCTCGATTGAGTCCAACACAACTTCCCCCACCGTGAGGGAGTGAACATGAGTTTTTCTCGCCGCCTAAAAAAAAAATAAAAAACATTTTCTTAAATTTAAATAATTTTTATGATAAACCGATAGTCTTTCATACAACATTTAATAAATAAGTTTATTTAATGCACCTTTTCGATGGGCGCGAGTGCATGCGCAATCGCTGGTAATGTATATATAAATAATTGTATTCTTGATTTAACTGTAACTGAACGAAGTTATTACTGATGAGATTCTTAGAAAGTCATAACAAAGAACTGAACAACTTTAGTTGCCTTTACTTAAACAATAAAAACTACAATAAAATGTTTTAACAATAAATTGATTTTCAACCCGTAAAGATTAAAGGGATTAAGGACGTAAAGTTTATACACTTTTTGTACATAATCTTTTCTAGCCGAAGGTAATAAAATGGATTTAACAATATTTTCGCTGGTGTATTTTTTATAACGATACTAAAATAAATTGTGTATTTCAATTTAATTTAATTTCATAGGTCGTTAATTTTTACTTATATGAAAGTTATCGTGCGTGTCGTAACAAATCATTTACGAATGGTGTAAAACACTGTAATGTTAGTAAACGATTACAATAGAAAATTCTACGAACTGTTAAACAGTTAAAAATTTACGTTTGAATTTTTTTCAAATTTTTCAAAGATATGAAGTTTTACAATTTGTAATTATTTTTAAGCAATTCTTATTTCTCGATTAACTCATTAATTAAGTTTAATTTTTATATTAATTAACGTCCGGGTTCAATAATCTGGTGTGAATCACTCACGCGACTTTCTTTTGCCAATTTAAATAATGAAACATAATTATAACCTATGTTTATGATCATTAGGAAACAATAGATAAAATTAAAAATCCCTTTCATAAGACGACGCGTCTCATGGCTGGTGGCAATTTTGAAAAAGATTTACCTTCGACTTATGGCAAAAACCATAAGTGAGTTCTCTATCAACTCTTTAACAGGAAACGAATAAGAGTATTGTGACACTTATTGCTAAGGTCCGTTTCGGGATCTAGGTTATTAAATAATTAATACGCTAAAGTTTACAAATTACAAATATTTATTAGACTAAATGATTACAAAATAAATGATTAAACTAATTATAATTAAATAACACAATAAATGATTTAATAATTCAGTTAACTAGATAATAAACAATAAATAACTTACAATCACTTTTATAGCTTACACAGACATACAAAACATAGAAATTGAATTCACATTAACTTTACAATACACTAACAAAAAGACTTTACACAATACGCACACAACAAAGGCAGTATAACAATCTTGAGTCACTACAATACTCGGATGTATAACCTGTAAATACACACCCCGATAATCACTCGGCAAAGATCACACGAATACTGACTGACCGCACTCGGGGGTCTCTTTTTATACCTACTCATTCATAAAGATTGTTCCAGAATAAAGTAGAGAAATCATAAAGTACAAAAATAACTCTTTATTAATGAATGCTAGTAAAATCTTGTTAATAGGTCAACAAAAAGTCTTTTGTAAATAGAAAACGTCAACAACCTGCCTCCCTCATAATAGCTGTACACAATACCTAAACTTTATGATAGTTATTACAACCCTTATGAATGAATAGACACACTTTTATGGCTATTGTGTGTTGTTATTTCTGTCTTTATTACTCTCTCTTGTTGTTACTATTATTTCACACTCTATACTATTTCATGGATGGATTTCTGGAACCTTCCAGAAAAATCTTTAATTCGATCTGTCACAGTATTTTTGTTTTCCAAAATACGACTTTGATTCCTTAACTTCCGGTTTTGGGCCACGTTCGGTCAAAACAGGAACTTCAAACCTAATTATTTGTGTATCTACTCTTTAAGAGGATTCGAGTGACACTATTTTTGTTTCCAAATCCAACTTTGATTTCTTGACTTCCAGTTTTGACCCACTTCCGGTAAAAACCGGAACCTCAAACCCAATTTCGGCCAACTAACTCTATGTGTAGTTGACGAATCCGAAAACCGTTTGTTGCTACCGCTTGTAGTTTCTAACATCTGGCTGTGACGTACGGACGGATGGCAAAAGAAAATTATAGGTAACAATTTTAAAAATGACCACCAAAAACATTAACTAATTTTAATCATGAGTGGATGATGGTAAATGAAAATCGACCTCTGCTCGACTTAAGAATAAGGAAAATCTTTAATTGACGGTAAACTAAGATCTGTAAAAATAATTCTTGATACAAAATTTGTAGATTGTTTTATTCTCTATATCTTTAATTGTATTTACTTTTGTGGTAAAATGCATACTAATGCAGCTTTCTTAAAAAACCCCATTTTCACAGATTTCAAAGATAAAACAAGGTCAATCATATCTAATATTGAACAAAGCGCTCTAGAAATAGTGTTGAAAATAAAAGTTGTAGGTTTTTAATTTTATAAAATTTTGATTACGTACACTTTTGTTGAGAAGTGCACGTCCGCAATCTTAAAAAATTTTTACAATGAAACCACAGCTCCCCACAAATTTCAGCAGACTTGATGCTTACCCTATCGTGTAAATCAAAATAATGTAGTAAATAAGGGGATTATCATAAATATATATAGTAGCGGTTTTTTGAGAAAATCGTAAAAAAGTGAAAAGTTGCACGAATAGGTATATTACTATTTTCAGGAGAACGATTTTAATTAAAATGTTCGTGTCAGGTCCCCTAATGGTATCTAACTTAAGTTCCAAGTTTCAACTGCGTACAATATTCTTGTTCTTGAGATATTTTATTCACTCAGACATACAAACGTACGTACTTATGTATGCGAGCACACGCGCACACACACGCGCGCGCGCGCGCGCGCACACACACACACACACACACACACACACACACATACACACACACACATAGATATACCAATCGGTAAAAACATGTTTTTTTAGGTTAAGGGGGTCTGAAAACGTGTAGAATTTTATTGAGATTAGTGACGTAGTAATAAATATTGTTTCTTGTGTTATGAGGAGTTGTTTAGGTCATCAACTAAAGGACTGATTTGAATCTCTAGAGGCTAACTACGTAAAATGAGAAGTGTGGTGGTTTACTCGTGTCTTCCTCACCGAGTTAAAAAGTATGCTTATCAACATGCCAGGCCCTCTGAAAAGCATCTACTTTCCACCCTGCTAATAACTTCTTCATTTAATTCATCACAGGGTCTAGCTGTTTAATAAAATGAAATTTATTATTCTCAGAGGAGATAACTCTAACTAGTGTCTTTTACACCTCTACCTCTTCTGTTCTTAAATGCTTCAGTCATTTAGTTAGCTGACAATGTGATAAGAAACAGAACTATTTTTTGTAGCCCTGAAACTAGCAGATCAAGTGCAAATAATTTAGCACTCCACCTGCCTGTTTTGGGCAATTATACTAAGTGTTGTGATATTGGACATTTAAATTTCCAGTAGAGTTTTTTAAACCAAAGAAGTCAGTTATAATCTAGCGGTTGATGCGACTTAAAAATATATACCTAAAAACTAAATACGAGTAAATGATTTTTGTTTTACTTTTTTTGTTGAATAAATAATTTTTTCCTTAGCACAAACATATTTTTACAATTTCAGACAATAACATGTAATGTAACGTTCATTACATATAAATAATTTTGGGAACAAAATTTCATTACAATAGAGTTAAATTGGTTACAAATCAAGTAAAACCAAGTCGGCAAAATTTAACAACGTAGAGAGTTGTTTCTCGTTCTGAAAATTTGACGTCGATATTCGTTCAGATGGTGAAGAACATTGGGAATTCCTGCCAGTGCTTGTTAGGGAACGCTTCAATAGTGTTTCTTTGTTCAACAGATTTAAACCCAGATACAAGAGTATAGATTTACGTGCTAAGACTGTATCATTGTTTTATGTGCTTTACCTGTTTGATTCAGTTAAGAAAAATAAAATTTGTAAAATAAATCCTCTGGAAAACTGAACGATGATCATGTATTATAAGAAATTTGTCAGGATTTTAAAGATTTATTAGAGAAAATTGTGAGACGATATAAAAGTACTTGGAAATAATTTTGATTAAATATTACACACACACTCAACATACATCTATCTAACTACACAAAAAGACAATTGACCACATAAATCCAAATGTCTTACCAATCTCTTTCAACTAATGATCTCCCTATTAACAGATGACTGAAACGAAGGTGAAATATGGATCTTCATCGACCAACGTAAAACACATTTCAACTTAACTTGCTATGCCTATTTAAAATAATTTTATAAGAACATGAACCATCATCATAGTTCATAAAATCATTATCATTATACATTGGCACCACACTTCTTGTGCAATTTCACACCGAAATCAATCACTGGATCGATTCACGTTCACGCCATTCCTGAACATTTATCATCTCATTTACCCGTTATGCATTAAAAAAATTTGTACAGGTGTAAATAAAAATAAAGATTAAGTCAAAAAAATTACATCTTTAATGCTGAATTCGACATTTTTTAACTTTTTAAATATGTTTTCCTTTATTTACGATTTAAAAATTATACAACCAGTATTTAAAATGATAATGATAGGCATAAGAGGGGTAGGGCTCCTGTTTGTGCCTCTCCAAAAATTGTTATTAAAAATCTTCTGAATTTTTAATAAAATTTACAGTATTTCATTAAATTAGCAGGTCTCTTCTCAGGCGCACTTTTAGGCACCTTGTGGAATTGTAAGATGGAAAGCGGCAAACGTATAAGTGGACTATCGAGTTCTTTCACCTGTGAAAGTGTTTATTCCATTAGACACTATTTCGACGGAACGTATTTGATGGAAGGTATTTGCAAATTGCAGTATTTGGGACATGTTGTGAGGGGAGATAAATACCAGTTGTTGCAACTTATTATCCAGGGAAAAATAATTGGCACAAAATCCATAGGCAGAAGAAGGAATTCATGGTTGAAGAACTTAAGGGAATGGTTCAAATGCAACAACTGCCAACTGTTTAGATCTGCAGTATCAAGAATACGCATAGCTTTGATGATAGCCAAACTTCGGAACGAAGACGGCACCTAAAGAACAAGAAGATTTGCAAATCTCTGTATAAGGTTTAGTTACTAACGTAAAGCGGTACTCTTACTATACCGAACGTAAAAAAATATCGCCTTGGAACTTTATTGATGTTAATGTAATTCTGCAATTATTAAAATCGACAGCGGTGTAAGGGTAGATATTCGTTTGCTGGAATTTCTCTCCCACCACCTCCCCACCGATTGGTCGCCCGAAAGCATAGACCCGGAGGCCGTTCCGAAGAACTCTTATTATTCCGTGACTGAAAATTCACTAAAAATTTTGAGAGCGAGGGTGAGCCTGGTCGGCAACCAGGGGGATGCGTTTTACTCGCTCTCTAAGGATAGATATAAGAAGAATACAATTACCAAATATTTTTACATTAATCCTTCCGGTTATTTTCGATAAATTTGGTTGGACAGATTTAGGAATCAGAGCCGGCGGAATCCGTTAAACCGTTTATGATTTACCGATGTTGCAGTCAAAATCACCAAGTGCAAATGAACTTAAATAACTTCTGTGAAACAATCACATGACTTTCTCTTGTCAATGCAAATAATGAAAAAAATAACCTATGTTTAATCATTAGTAAATAATATAAGATGAGAAACATAATCTAATTTTAATCATGAGTGAATGACGCTAAATAAAGCGCTGTCGATAAAACCGCTAGAAATAAAAGTTGTAAATTTTATAATATCATAAATAACGGTTAAGTAGCCTATATAGTCTATACTTTTGCCCTACAATGTATATTAAGGTCGCAATCTTAAAAAGCCATTTTTTACGACATAGCCCCTAAGAATTTCAGCAGATATACGGTGCTTACCTTGTAGAGTATAAAAAAATTCAGTAAACGAGGCGATTAGTCGAACTGTAGGAATGTTGTTCGTTAAGTACCAAAGTGATTCTTTGATTGTCCTGAGTAATTTAAATTAAAACATTTGCAGGATTTCAATGTTGGAATTGCTTGCTGAGCCTTCCAATTGAATTTCGTATGTACAAATTGGTTTAATAATTCATTCGTACAGGTAAATTAAAAGTTTATTGTTAAGATTGAAAGTCGAACGTTTACCAAATCAATTTTAAAGTTATAAATTGGTAAAGTTTACCAATAGAATTGTTTCAATTTTGTGTTTAGCTTTCCCCTTTTGTTTTGTATGTGAGTTAAAAACTGTAACGGTGTTAAAATTTGAATTGAGGTTTTTTTTAATATTCATGTACAAGAAAGTAATACCAAAGTTCGGAAGCCGGATTAAATTTTATTAAACAAGAACTCAAATACCACAATTTTCAACCGAAATGACTTTATTACGAATTGATATTATTTGGTGGCAATATTTAAAATTATCATCAATCATTTTCCTTTGTCCGTACGTCACACTCAGATGTCAGAAACTAAAACAGACAACAACAAACGGTCAGTGGATTCGTATTTCCAACAAAATATTGGTGAAACAAAATTGGATTTGAAGTTCCGGTTTCGACCGGAAGTGGCCCAAAATCGGAAGTCACGATTTCAAATCACAAACTACAAAATATATGAACAAACGGTTTTCGGATTCGTAATCTACACAAAAATTAATAGGTCTGGATTGAATTGAAGTTCCAGTTTCAACCAAAAGTGGAAGTCAAGAAATCAAAGTCGGAGTTTGGAAACAAAAATAGTGTCATTCGACTCGTCTTAAAGAATAGATAAAAAAAACAGATCTGAAGTTCCGATTTCGACCGGAATAACGGTTTCGTTAATAACTTGTATTAACGACAGCAAATTAATAAAATTATTAGAACTAAACAGTTTTTGTTGTTGTTGTTTAGGTCATAAGCCGAAAGGCTGGTTTAAAGCTGTAGAGGTTTTACTAGGTAAAACAACAAGTGAGGTGGTTTACAATTACCTTCCTCACTGAGTGGAAAAGTACGCTTATCAGCATGCCAGACCCTCTGAAAAGCACATATTTTCCCCTCTGCAAAAGACATTTTCACTTCATTCACCACAGGGTGTGGCTGTATAATGAAATTCATTACTTTTAGAGGAGATGACACTGATTAGTGTCTTTACACCTCTGCCTCTTCTGTTCTTAAATGATTCAGTCATTTAATTGGCTAACTATGTGATAAAAATGCCCGAAACGGGCAGGTGGAGTGTTATTTTAATTGCACTCTATCTGTTTGAACCAGGGCTAAAAAAAATATTTCTGTTTCTTATCACATAGTCAGCCACTTATATGACTGAACTATTTAAGAACAGAAGAGGTAGAGGTGTAAAAGACACTAGTCAGAGTTATCTACTCTGAGAGTAATGAATTTCACTATGCAGCCAGACTGTGGTGAATGAAGTGAAGGTGTCATTTGCAGGGTGGAAAGTGAGTGCTTTTCGGAGGGCCTGGCATGCTGATAAGCATACTCTTTCAACTCAGTGAGGAAAGCAATGGTAAACCACCTTACTCCTCGTTTTTACTTAGTAAAACCTCTAGAGGTTCAAACCAGCCTTTCGGCTGTTGACCTAAACAACAACACGTGATGAGAAACAGAACTATTTATTTTTGCCCAGCAACTAACAGATTGAGTGTAAATAATTGAAAATGCCACTTGTCCGTTATGGGAAAATATAAATAGTACAATATACTAATATAATATAATATAAATAATATTTACACTAAATAGTATAAATAATTAAGACGAAAATTACTCTATCATTAAAAAAACAGTGGAGATAAATATATTCACATCTAACCTAAGCATTAACGTAAAAAAGAAAAACAGAACGAAAATAAAAGTACAACGAATACAAAATTAATCATTTGTATAGAGAATAAAATTGCACGCATACTGAGAATGGGCGTGGGTGAACGAACTAATGTGTCAGGGTGAAGCCAGGTAAATGTGTGCCACATTAATTCCAAACAAACCCGCGAGAGCTTTCGTCATAATTTTCAATTAACATTCGCTTTTACAAACAACCGGAGAATAACACAGAAAATGAGAATTCCCTTCCCGCAAAAAAAGATCTGTTTATACACATATACAAAATACAGATAATTTAACCCAAACAAAAGATAAAAATAACAGGCGAACGAGTAGCTTTATTAACATTACGTTTTAATTACAATAAACAGTACTACTTAATTTACGTTCTGGCCTTAAAACAACAAAAATATGCGAATATTTGTATTATCTTCCAGAAATAATAAAATTGATTAACAGTTATAAAATGTTTAGAGATATAAAAAATATTTTAACATTTTTTTTTTTTTTTGTAACAGTGTAGTATCTCTTTTGCATTCAATTAATAAATACAATAAATTTAAGCAAATAGAGAAAATTTGAGTAATGTCCTTAGAAATATAAACTTCACTCAGTAGTGTGTTTAAAAAAGACTAAACTGTGAAGAAAAATATATATACATATATGCAAAATCAAACTTGATGAACTGTGAATCAACATCTTGATACACAAAGTTGTTGAAGTTTGAAAAATATGCGAATATTTGGATTTATCTTCGAGGAATAATAAAACTGATTAACAGTTATGAAATATTTAGAGATATGAAAAATATTTTAACATTTTTTTTTGTAACAGTGTAGTATCTCTTTTGCAATCATTTAATAAATACAATAACTTTAAGCAAATAGAGAAAATCTGAGTAATGTCCTTAGAATAAAAATATAAACTACACTCAGTAGTGTGTTTCAAAAAGACTGAACTATGAAGAAAAAAATATATATATATACAAAATCAAACTTGATGAACTGTGAACCAACATCTTGACATACAAAGTTGTTGAAGTTGGAGATGACGATGACGATGATAGAGATGAAATAGTTTAACACATAGATGATAGAGATAAAATTGAACATACGTATAATTAAGAAATATCGAACGTTCAGTTATCTGAAATTTGAAGTAAAAATACTGTTATATTGACAATATCAAATTGCCTATAACAGGCAGGTAGAGTAATAAATTACGAGAACTTGCACTTGATTTGCTAGTTCTAGGACTCTTAATAATAGTTCTGTTTCTTATCATATGGTCAGCCAATTATATGTCTGAAGCATTTCAGAACGGAAGAGGTAGAGATGTAAACGATACCATAACAGTCAGAGTTATCTCCTCTGAGAAGAATGAATTTCATTATACAATCAGACCCTGTGATGAATCAAGTAAAGGAGTCATTTGCAAGGTGGAAAGTAATGCTTTTCGGAGAGCCGAGCATGCTGATAAGCATACTTTTCCACTCAGTGAGGAAGGCATGGTCAACCCCCTCACTCCTCTGTTTAGTTAGCAAAGCATCGGCTAATGAACTAAACAAAAACTATGCCATAAAATAAAAGGGGCAATTATTTTTTCGAAAATAGTTTTGTAAATTTCATTCCGTTTCCTGGTTCTTACAAGCCATTACGTAGTTTTCGGAATTAAAACAGTCGTAATGAAACACTTTTTCTTCATCCTATGTGTGTAAGTTGCAATCTGTTCGATTTATGAAATATAACCAATCCCATGACCCAATGAGAATAGGATGATGTATATGACGTGTAAATGAGGTGTAGTCTTGTAGAGACTTAGGTCGACCATTCCTAAAAGAGTATAGTTAATTGAACCCCAACCATCAAAGTACACCGGTAACCACTACCTAGTATTCAAATCCGGGGTCTTTTTCGTTTTCTGTATGCCACTATAAAATCCGAATTCCCTGAAAGGTTGCACACTTGTTCATTTATCCCACTCCCTGCAATAATGAGACAAGACACACTCACGCACGCGTACACACGTCCTTCCCAGTCCCACTATATAGTACTATATTACACGTTCTGTTGTTTTATTTCATATTTTGATTGTTTTATTGTTTAATTTTTCTATTACTACGTTACTATTAAGTTATATTTTTTAATTAATTGTTTTGCTATTATTAGGCTACATTATACTTTTACGTTACATTTTTTAATTATTCACAATGGGAAAAGAAAGTCGTGTGAGTGTTTCACACATATTTTTTTAGTTGTCACATCTTCTGTGGTTATGTAATAACCCCTTTTCCTGAAGGAACTCTGCAGCATCCTCCTCCGTCCGAATATTATTAAGTAACTCTAAAAAATTCACAGCAGACTGTGTAATAACTAACTGAATTCGGAGTGGAGTTGACACTACGAAGGATTATTGCTAAGCAGATTGGCGCGCTCGACGCAGGAGTGGGAGAATTGTGTAACCCTTCAGAGAATTCGGATTTGATAGTGACAAACACAAAACGGAAAAGATCCCAAATCCGTATAAAAGTAACAAACTTTACTAGGATTTGAACCAGAAACCTTCGTCTCCAAAAATCAGCTGTACCACTAGACCAACCAGGTGGATTAACACTTAATATAATACAATTTTATTAATTTCATTTTGAAATATATAAAATTTTGCAGTGAATACAATATACACAATTTTTTCAAAAGATTTAATAAAAATGTAGACATTGTAAAATATTTACGAGAAAATTAGAGCTACTTTCCGTGATATTTTTATTAAAAAATATAACAAAGAAACTCATTACTAGTTGTACATATGCTGGTTGCTGTATATCAATTAAGCATTCTGTTTCAAACAGAAGCAATATTTTAGATAATATGTTAGTATCTAGTGCAGTAATTAGACATGACAATTAAGCCGGATGATTAATAAATGATGCTATTCGCTATCTCACTCTTTTATAATCTCTATGGAATAGGTGATAGATATAATGTATGAAAGGCTGTGGTCACAAGTGATTTGTGACATTAACGGTGACTGGAGTTTTGAATGGTCTATGTGAAAATTAATGGCAGTTTATTACAGAGGGATGGGTTTACCTGCGTTTTAGTTTCACTATCGTACTAAAACCCTGCTCCTGTTATGTAATTCTAATACCGTTGTAATTATTCCAGATATGCTGTATTTAGATACTGTATTATAAGTAGATAATCATAAAAGGTTATCATGTTCGGTTTTATCATGTTTTTATCGACCGCATTGCTTCTTTTTTCACTTTCTCTTGCTTATATGAATATATAGTAAGGAAAGTATTGTTTTCATGTCAATTTTTGAAATCGAGTTTTCACCGGATCTACACGTTTTCAGACCCCGTGAACCCAAAAAACATGTTTTTAGCGATTACTCTATGGATGTGTATGTGTATGAACAGAATATCTCAAGAACGGAACATTGTGACTTGAAACTTAAGTTAGATACTACAACTGGACCCAACACAGACATTTTCATCAAAATCAGTCAACCGGAAGTAGTTGTTTATTCGTGTCATTAGTCACTTTTTTGCGATTTTCTCAAAAACGGCTCCTACGTTTTTTTTTTAAAAATCGCCCCATTTACTAAATTGTTCATGCTCTACAAGAAAAAGTAGGCGCCATGTCTGCTGAAATTCTTGGAGAGGTTGTTTTCTCATTAAAAATTGTTTAAGATTTAGGCTTTAATATGCATTTTAGCGCAAAAATGTATAATAAAAAAGTTGTAGAGAATTTAAAATCCTACAACTTTCATTTCAAATATTTTTTTTTGTAAACCGCTTAGTTTAGCGGTTTTCTGTTTTTCTCACAAAAACGAGTAAGAAAATCGATTTTCTTAAAATTTCAGCCTTAGCATTTTACAAGAGTGTATAATCAAATTTAAAGGAAATTAAAAGATCTACAACATTTATTCAGAGAAATTTTCTCTACAGAGCCTAGTTTAGCGTGAAAGAGTGGTTTTCCGTATTTTTAAGCCAAGCTGAAGTTGATTTTCATTTTGCGTCTTTCACTCATGATTAAAATTAGGTTATGTTTATTATAATTAGTTTTTTATTTATTTCTAATGTTTTATTACTAATGTTAGGTTATATTATTAATTATTTGCATTGGCAACAGAAAGTTGTGTGAGTTTTGCCCACCAGATTTTTATTGTAACGTCGGCAACGTAGACAAGAAAGTCTTTGATATTGAAGCCTGCGTTGAAATGTCTTCTAATATAGGTAGGTTTCAATGGCAATTCTTCAATTATTCACGCCAATTCTGAGAAATAAAGAACTGGTAAGAATGATATTAGAGGGAATGCTAGGAAGGGGTAAGCCAAGAGTAGAATATTTAAAGCAAGCTTTGAAGTAAACATTATTCGTTTATGAGATTTAAGAGACTAGGCGAGTATAGTAGGGGATAGAAAACTATATCAGCCTAGACAAATGACAAGACAACTTTAGCGGTTAGATTTGGTTCAGGATTTTGTGATTTTCCATCAATCTCATTCCAGATGTCAAAAACTCGTTCGAATGATTATAAAAAAAAATAAATAAAAAAACGTATAGACTACCAAAATTAAATTTTGTAACTCAAGTTCTTTAGTAGCTATATAGTTTCAGTTGTAGGTACTGGTAACGCAATATAAGTTGACGATCGTCAGCGAGAGTAAGACTGGACTGTGCGGGGGATGAAAGTGCTACTATATGTGTTTTTTTACTTTCTCTTGCCTATATGAATATATAGGAAGGAAAGTATTGTTTTCATGTCGATTTTTCGAAATCGAGTTTTCACCGGATCTATACGTTTTCAGACCCCCTGAACCCAAAAAACATGTTTTTAGCGATTGGTCTGTGTGTGTGTCTGTGTGTGTGTGTGTGTGTGTGTGTGTGTGTGTGTGTGTGTGTGTGTGTATGTGTGTGTGTGTGTGTGTGTGTGTGTGTGTGTGTGTGTGTGTGTGTGTGTGTGTGAACAGAATATCTCAAGAACGGAACATCGTACGAACTTGAAACTTGAAACTTAAGTTACATACCACTACCGGACGCGACACGAACATTTTCATCAAAATCGGTCAACCGGAAGTAGTAGTTTATTCGTATAATTTTTCAATTTTTTGCGATTTTCTCAAAAACTGGTCCTACGATTTTTTTTAAAATCGCCTATTTTACTCAATTTTTTATTCTCTACAAGATAGGGTAGGCGCCATGTTTGCTGAAATTCTCGGTGAGGCTGTTTTCACGTAAAAACGTTGTTTTTTTAAGATTACGGCTTTAATATAAATTTTAGCGCAAAAACTTATATAATAAAGGTTGTAGAGAATTTAAAAACCTACAACTTCTGTTTCAAACATTTTTTTGTATGACGCTTAGTTTAGCAGTAATTAGCGATTTTCTGATTTTTTCTCACGAAAACGTGTGAAAAATCGATTTTTTTAAGATTTTGGCCTTAGTATGCATTTTACGACAAAAGTGTATATAACCAAATTTATAGGAAATTTAAAGATCTACAACTTTTATTTAACGTATTTTTCTCTACAGAGCCTAGTTTAGCGTGAAATAGTGATTTTCCGTATTTTTAAGCCAGACTGAGGTTGATTTTCATTTTGAGTGTTTCACTCATGATTAAAATAAGGTTATGTTTATTGAGGTTAGTTTTTTGTTTATTTCTAATATTTTAATACTAATGTTAAATTATATTGTAAATTATTTGCATTGGCAAGAGAAAGTTGTGTGAGTGTTTCACACCAGATTTTTAAATACGTCGAAGCGACAGCTCGAACCATGACATGTTGTAGTTTTACTCTTACATTGATTTATTATGTTTACATTTATGTCGTTTTTAAACATCCCATTCTATTATTTATTGAGTCTTAATAAGTATCCTAAATAAAAAACATTCATTCTAAATAAGCCATAATAGCTACTATAGTCCATGTAATTTCAATAGAGGCTTGCACTGTACACGTTCCCTCTACTTGCCTCCTCCGTTTATTCCGAGTAGTCAGCAAATGTACTGGTTGTTAGAAAAGTATGCCTCTAAACTGTTACCAGTGTTTAATATTTCCGTATGAATTGAATTCTTTTAAAGTAATTATACACACTGTAAATAATGTTTTTGGACTGGCTTCGTAAATCACGTTTTTCACTCATCGTTGACCGGTACTGCGTACACGTTAATCTCTTGTGCACTGAACGGAAACTCAAATTGAACTGGTGAATTTATTTGTAGTATAATATAATCATATACATTTACAAAAGGATATGTATATTTTTACATGTCTTTAAAATAGAAACGAAATAGAAAAGAAATTTGTGTTGACAGTTATAAAAGCAAACACTGCAGAGTATAATACAATCTGTAATTAATTAACTAAAATAATTTGACATTCTGATTTATTAAGTATTTATTTTGGCATTAAAGTAATAAATCAATAAAAGTAAAAATTAAAAATAGATGGTGATTTGTGCCTATTACTCATTTGTTTATAATCAAGAGTATGGAAGTAGTAGTACGTTTTGCAGCACACTATACAAACTGCTGCAACCACTGTACATGTGTGGGAGTGAAAATACTTCTTATGGAAGCTTCTATTGAAATTACATGGACTATAGTCCTAAGCTATATTTAGTATCCTTTTTGGTCATCAGCAGTAAACTGAATTACTGTACTCTGACATTTATAGTGGTAGACTAGTTTGTTCGTGAGTTCCGTCAATGCGAGCTTATTATCGAACGTAATACTAGTTTTACGGTAATTTCAAAATGTTATTGTATTTTTAGGGTTTTCATATTTCATTATTTTCAGTAAAGTTACTATGTTAAATTGCAAATGAATTTTAAACAATTCACTTTCTTTAAATAATTACATTACTCCTTACTTATTTAGTATGACGGGTCATGAACTGAATTTTATTACTTACAAGTTTGTGGTGGTTAGATTTTGAGTTACACGCTTAATACATGTCTTATGCTTTCGTGTTGGCCGATGTAAGTAGGATAGAAAGTATACTGTGTTCCGCATGATAGGCGCAACCGTCAACTTATAGCGCGTTACCAGTACAAATTTATGTTTATATCTGTTTCTAATACAATAATATACCCGAGCTTCATGTGTGCAATTCAGTGTTTAATTTAAGTCCTCGCATAATGCTCTGTTACTCGTTTAATTGCATTTCGTGACATAAGTAATTTACACAATCTCAGCCTGTAATTATTTTTTCGTAACAATTTCCTACTTAGTTACTATACATTCGTTATAATGTTTTAGAAATATGTTAGGCTAATAGTTAATAATATGAGACATGTAAAATATAACCTTTTGCCCAAAACAAGCAGGTGGAGTGTTAAATTATTTGCATTCTATCTGTTAGTTCAAGGGCTACGAAAAAAAAGTTCTGTTTCTTATCACTTGGTCAGCCACTGAACCATTTAAGAACAGAAGAGTTAGAGATTTAAAAAACAATATTCAGAGTTTCCTGCTCTGAGAGTAATGAATTTCATCATTATACAGCTAGACCCTGGTGAATGAAGTGAAGGTGTCATTTGCAGGATGAAAGTAGATACTTTTCTCAACACCTGGCATGCTGACAAGCATACTTTTCCACTCAGTGAAGAAGGTAATGGTAAACCACCTCACTCCTCGTTTTACTTAGTAAATCCTCTAAAGGTTCAAACCAGCCTTTCGGCTGATGACCTAAATAACAACACACTTTTTAAAGTTATTGCTTACAAAGTTTATACTAACTGGGATCGCTTGCGCTAAGTATTTTCTGTAATCACAATTACAGAATAACAACCAATAACAGGATAGAGAATTTGTTTATATCAGTTCGTAAATAAATAGAATATACTATAAACCTTTCAAATAGCCAATAAAGACACTAAAAAGATAAACACTGAAATAAAATTAAAATTGTCACGCACGGAAACGTACCGAGTCGCAAAAAATAATTAAATGTTTTTTTAAGCAATCCTAAGTACAGTATTAAAAATTTTAAAACAAAAATAATTCCATTTGAAAAATGAGTATATAAGCTCAACTTGGAAAGGATCAAAAGAAGTTAAATACTTATCCATCTCGCGTTTTAGTAAAAAAAACATTAATGCTCTCGTTTTTTAAATAAATTACAAAAATGCAAAGATTAAAACGAGTTTAGAAGATGAAATTAAATAAAAGTTGAAAAATATACGAAACAGTTATCTTTCATTTTTAAAAAAAAATAACGATAAAGACTATACCAGCAAATATTCTTGTGTAAATATTATTTTAAAATAGAAAAAACTGATAATACTTTATACAAATATTTGAAATGAAATAAGCTTTCGTTAAGTTATTTCCAATATTTTTTAATCTTACTCGATAAAAATCTAAATAGATTGTGATATTGTATTTACTTCAGGCTTCAGAGTTTAAATATATAAACCTGAAAACTACTGAAAAAGGAATTCACAGAAAATTACCATTTAAAATAAAACTCCTAATTAAACTTTTATCGGAAAACAAAGGGTGCTTTTAAACAAAATGTCTACTCTAATCGGAACAAGAGTTCTTAGATCATCTTACAACAAATTCTCTTTATCTGTAGTTTAAATCTGTAATTAGTAAATTCGAACTACATTGTTAATTACATTGTTACTTAACTCTAAATTTTACTGTTTTTTTGTCGTTCATTTTGGGCACGCTTCATTTAAAGTAACGTACTAAAAATCTGTATAAATAAAATTTTGATTTTGTCTGTACAATTTTTCAAAATGCCCTAAATTTTGTTTCTACGCCAAATCTACCAAGTAATCACCGCAAATACGTTCAGCTGAATTTGTGTCTGCTTGTCTGTTTGTATGTTACGGCATCACGCAAGAACCGCTGAACTAAATTCAATTCGAACTAAATTGAACTAAATTCGGCTCAATGTAGTGTTTATTTCGCTGTATTTGCGACAAAGGTCTGTCGGTACGCCGACAAAGATCGGGAGAAGTATAGTCGGTCGGCATCACATTAACTAATTAAAGAGGAGGCGATGACAATAGATTTCTCATTAGTATATTTTACTCGTTTATAAATACACATATTTTACGAGTTTTTAAAGAGAAACAAGGTAATTATTTATCTAAACTCTATTTTTAAGACTGGTGTACCCCACGGTAGCGTCCTCGGTCCAGAGTTAGTATACCTTTAGCACATATATGGTGTTCCTACATGTTATCAATAAAAAAAGTTAATGACAAAGCATTTAATGAAACGTTTATTAAAATGATTTCACTTTTAAATAAACCAGTAATTTAAAATCCCTTTCATCAGACAACGCGTCTTAAGGCTGGTGCTAAGTTTTATAAAGGCTTACCTTTGAATTATGTCAAAAACCATTAGCGATTTCTGTATCTACTCGTTAACAGGAATCGAATGACACTATTTTTGTTTCAAAATTCCGGCATTAATATCTCGATTTTCGGTTTTGGGCTACTTCTGGTCGAAACCGGAACTTCAAACCCAATGAATTAGGTATTTACTCTATACGAGAAATCTATGACATTATTATTATTTATTTTATTTATTTATTTTTTGTTTGTTTAACGTCCGACTGTTCTGCAATTACTGCTAATGAAAACGGTGAAGGATGAAATGATTTTTTGTAACGTATGAAAATATGCCGTGCCTGATTGGGATTCGAAAGACCGCACGATGAGAGGCGAACTACGCCAATGCGGCCGGCATTATTTTGATTTTAATAATTTTAAGACATTATTTAGGTTTTTAAATTCCGACTTTGATTTCTTAACTTCCCGTTTTGGGGCACTTACAGTCGAAACCAGAACTTCAAATTAAATCCAGGCCATTAATTTCTTGTGTAGATTACGAATCCGAAAATCGTTTGTTTCTATCTCTTGTAGTTTCTGACATCTGGTTGAGACGGACGAACGGACAAAGTAAAATAATGTTGTTGTTTAGGTCATCAACCGAAACACTGGTTTGAATCTCAAGAGTCTTTACTAAGTAAAACAAGGAGTGAAATGGTTTACATTTGCTTTCCTCACTTAATGGAAAAATATGTTTATTAGTACACCAGGCCCTCTGAAAAGCATCTATTTTCTACCCTGCAAATGACACTTTCACTTCATTCACCTGGCTGTATAATAGTGAAATTTATTACTCTTAGTGAGATAACTCTGACTACCGTCTTTTACAACACTACCTCTTGAAATAATGGTCTAGTTGAATAATTGGCGGACTATGTGATAAGAAACAGAACTATTTTATCTAGTCCTGGAACTGCAGATCGAGTGAAAATAATTTAACACTCCACCTGCCTGTTTAGGGCAGAGCAAAATGGTAGAGTAAAATGTTTTAGTAGTAAAATGGCAGCCGGCCGCATTGGCGTAGTTAGTAACGTGCTCCCCTCTCAACATGCGGTCCGGGGTTCGAATCCCACTCAGGCACGGAATATTTTCATACGTTACAAAAAATCATTTTATCCTCCATTGTACAAAGTAACACCCCCAACGTCTTCGCTAATGACCGTTGCAGTTGATGCTACATTAAATAAATAAATTTTTAAAAAAATGGCAGATGATAATTTTTAAACTTGCCAACAAAGAAACAGAAATTTTAACGGAAACAAATTTTGAAACAGAATGTTTGAAAGTTGAAAAAATGTTAAAAGAACCTTATAAAAAAATGATAAGAGATAAATGATAATGACACTAAATTTTGAATAATTTAGTTAAAACATATTTGGAGAAGCGAATAATTTAATACACAAAAGGAATCTTGAGAAAGAAAAATTAGAATAAAAAATTTAACGTAATATATTCTTAATTCAATTTAGCAGTACATTACTACTACACTCATGAAGTCTTCAAAACTGATGAATTGTGCACAGAGTTTGTTTGAAAAATCAATCAGACGTTATTATGATAAAAAAAAAACGAAAAGATAAGAAGTACAAATTGAAAGAGATCTGTTTTCCTTTGAACTTTTTTTTATAAAAAAGAAACTATGAGAAAGAGAGAAAAGTTAAGACAAATTTTTAGAAGAAAAACCAGAGTGAAAGAAAGAGACAAAAATAAGAAATACACTTTGAACTTCGTTTTTAAAAAAAAACGGATATGTATGTTAGAAAAAATATACAAAAGACAATGATAACGAAAAACAATACCGAAGATAGTAGAAAACCTTAGTACATACAATACAATACAGTATAGTATAGTTTTGTATACGTTATAAAGAGTTTTCGATGGAGTAAGGAAAAACGAAGAGAAGGGTTAGATTACTCTTCTCTTTTTCCATTCTGATGATCTAAAAAAAAACCGAAAAAATAAGGGAGGTTTGGTTGGTTGGTTAGATAGTTGGTAGCTACGATAGGACTTTTAAACCTAGCGAAATCCCTTTAAACCCCCATCGCTTTACCAATAATGTCTGCGCAAATTAGGTTAGCACAAATAGCCTCAACTACCCTAAAAAAAGACTATCAATTTTATCTCTCAACAAATACTTTCGTTTAAAAACACCCTAGGCAAATATAAAACTGGATAATTTTAACAAAATTTTAAATGTTATTGGTAAATACATTAATTTGTCCGAGACAGTGTAATATAACGTGTATTTGACTTGTTAATTTAAGGGCAATAAAAATATTTCCGTTTCTTCTTATACGTTCAGTCAACTGAATTATTAAATTATATTGAAGAACACAAGAGTTATTAAGGGGAGACTGTACTTTGTATCCCGCCAATGTTAAATTTGCAATTTTTAGGTACATATTTCATAGGATTGGTAAAAGATAGGGAAATTAAACTTTACACACTATAGGTGTCGGGTTTCTTCTCGAGCTACTGACATTTTTTCAATTTAATCTTTGGACCATACCATTTTTTTTTAATTACGAATAACATACAATTTTTTCAAATAGTTTTCCACGTGTTTTGCGTATTACTAATTTTTGGGGCTTCTGAGGAAGTCATAAAAATGTCGGTATATGTGGATGTACAAGATAATTAACGTAAAATTTTCAGCCTGGTATGTTATTGGTTTTTGAGAAAAATGTACCTTAATGTTAAAAATCTAAATAAAAGGTACAAATAGAAAACAATATGTACACAAACAAGTAAATTTCCCCCATCAACAGTTGTTTAGAAAGCTGAACAAACAGCTGAAAATATTAAAAACCGTGATGCAGATATTTTAAAAACTAAAATTCTCTTTGCACTAAAACTAACAGTATAAAATTTTGAAAAAATATAAGTTCTTCGTAACATGATAATTTTTCTGTGTAAACCTGATAAAAAGTTAATTTTTTCATAAAAAAAAATTTTTTTTGACGTAATTTAATGTTTTTCTGGTAGATCCTGGTAGGCCTAAACTATTGAAAAACATAAAAAAACCAAAAATCGCAATTTTGAGTTAAAACCATCGTGCAATCGCTCCTTAATACAAATTACACGCATCAAAGTTATTTTCTCTAGTAATTAATTTCAGTATATAACAAAAACTTTCAAAGGATAATAAAATGAAGGTTCCAAAATTATATTACATAGCCAGATCATGGAGAACGTCCAACGTTTCTGTTGCTCAAGATGTAACGTTTGTTTGATAAGTATTTTTAAATTGGGCCGGCTAATTTGATTATGACCGGTATAGAAGCCGCATAACATTGCTGAAAAGAGAAGAGTGCTGAAAAGACAGTTTAGGTGCATTATTTTTAGAGCTGCAGCATCCAAGAGGAGATAGCACCCAGAGAGAACGTGAAATATAGACTGTAGAGCCCGTAGTGTGAGTCCTTACCGTAATAAAACAACTGAAAAATTAAAACTCTATGTATTTATTTAGTACACTCAATTAATGTGCAACCTCATTTTTAAAAATAAACGTTAAAAATAAAGGGAGCAATCAGTTTTCAGTTTTTAGTTTAGTCTTATCCATTCTGTTTGCCTAATTTGCTTGTTTTATGTTGTGACCTTAAGGGGGTAGTCAACTCAAGAAGATGATTTTTTTAAATTTCGACTGTTTTTGCATTTATTTGAAGTTTAATATTTTCTGAATCACAACATATATTTACTTTGTACGTTGACAAAACGTTATAAAAACATCTGTTTAAATAAAGCACATTAGCAAGGCGAGTGAAATTATTTTTTCAACTTCAAGTTTTCCGGGAATGTGGTTTTAGCATGATTGTACATTCTTGGGAATTAAATATTTTGGTTTGTTTTGGGGATATATGGATGATGTTTCTTTCAAATGTTTATAATTTCTTGCTTTATTATCTGTGGATGATTATTACAAAAACCTTAATAGGGATTTAATTAAAAAATAATTTGTGAATACATAAAATACATGTTTTTGACAATATGGTTTTTCTTCAATAAAGTTCTTGTAAGAAATAATACATAAAAGCGCATACAACCGATAATAGACAGAAATTTTCTGTATTTTGTAGCATAAGAACCATGTTGATATCTTTCTTGGTTCCTGAGATATTTGATTCCCGGTAAAAGCCCGTATTTCCAACCTTGCCCTTATATTAGGGGCTGTAATTAATTTTTCGGCTTGGTTTAAATGGTAGATCATTACTAGTAAATAACCTTTTAATTTAAAATAAATAATGATAAATTATAGCCAGAAGTTTTGATTTTCATTTTCTGGGTTGTCTACCCCCTTAATAAGCATTAGCTTATGCTTAGGTAATACTATGAGGTGATATAAGAATGAAAAAGCCTGACCTAACCAGGAATCGAACCGCGAACCCCTGGGCACACAAGCTAGTTGTATTTACCATTCCACTAAATGTGCCGGCAAATTTTATTTTCTATATTTTACTTTTTTCTTATACTTAGGATGAATCGTGAACGCATATGTTGTATATGTTATTGCCAGGGTATAAGATTGCATTTTTGCTAGAGAGAGATAGTGGCGGCCGGGTGAGGTACGCGGCGCAATATTCATGCCTTTCTAATAACATAGTATTAATAGAGTAATGCTGACAGCTGATTTTGTACAAATCATCACACTGCCAATAAAAACTATGACATATTATCTAAATTTATATCAGCTGTTTCCTTTGATGTTGTTTTTAGGTACCGTAGTACACACGTTCTGCGGGTTGCATATACAAGTGCAATCTTACACGCCGGCATCAATAAGAGGGTGTTGCTGTGTGCATAAAATTTAGAATGTATTGCATTTTAAAATTTCTGTGCAACAGTAGTGACGAGTGGAACGTTTAAGTCGTTTTAAAGCGTTTTACTTTGTTAGTTACGTAAAAGAGACATTGTGCTATCATTCGAGAATTGTATTTGAGCGTCAAGTAAACGTTTTATTTGGTAAAATCAAGACTTAGTATTAACATCAAATGACTGCAACTCTCACCCAGCTTAAAAGGTTTTTCTTTGCTAGTAAATGTAATAAATGTAGTTAAATTATGAGTAAAAATGTTTAGTAGTTTTTATTGTTAAAAATAAGTAAATTATATATTATTTACGATTTAATAAATTTACGGTATTAAATTTGTATTGAGTAATATCGAAACCAAGAAGGAATGGTTGGGAAAGTTGAGAAGTACAAAATTAGTTTCAGTAATATAAAAGTAAATAAATTAGTTTAATACTCATAACGATTTTACATTAACTTTTAATTAATAAAGATAATTAAAGAAATAATTCTTGGCAAGTTAAGATCGGTGTACTGGTAGAAAAGTAAGCGAAGGAAAAAGGGTAGATGATGAACACGTTGTGGTTTAAACTTAGCGGACGTGAGTTTAAATGGGTAAATAAGGTTAGAAAGAAGAAGAAGAAGAAGAAGGAGAAGAAAATAGATGAAGAGAAGGTAGACAGTAGACGGGTTTCAAGAAAAGGTAGATGAATGGCAGCACAGCGGGAATATACAAAGTTTGTTGCGAGAAGTAGGTGCTGTAGCAGCAGCAGAAGCATTAAAGAGAAGAAAATAATGGTTAGGTGTGGGTTAAGTTTTTCTACGGCGCTTGACAGGTGAGGAAATGTAATTTATTATAGGAACTCAACTCTTGTTTCTCTCGACTCAAAATAAGCAGCAATAGAACTAACTAAAGCAAAGAACTCCCTTCGCAACAGTCAAGAGAACTGAGCATCGGTTGTACGTATATATACAGAAGGTACAAGAATCAAAAAGTTACTAAAACGATTGAGCAACTAACTACTACAAACAATATAGTAGAACTATTATTATTATTATTATTATTGCTACAACTACGAAACCAAAAGAAAATGACAGGTTTCACTTAGGTCATTACGTACTTTTAACACAAAACTTAATAAAAGAAAAACTACTGTACAAACAGTAAGAAAAACTAACAACAACAAACATGTTATTAACATGTAATAAAACAATTACTGAGGAAGGCAATGGTAAACCACCTCACTCCTCGTTTTTACTTAGTAAAATCTCTACAGGTTCAAACCAGCCTTTCGGCTGATGACCCAAACAACAAAACAATTACATAATTAGTCTATATGCTATAATAAAAATCTGGTGTGAAACACTCACACAACTTTCTCTTGCCAATGCAAATGATTAATAATAAACCTAACATTATTAATAAAATATTAGAAATAAACAAAAACTAACCTCAAAAACATAACCTTATTTTAATCATGAGTGAATGACGCAAAATGACAATCGAACTCAGTTTGGCTTAAAAATACGGAAAATCACGCTTTCACGCTAAACTAGGCTCTGTAGAGAAAAATGCTCTAAACAAAAGTTGTAGATCTTTTAATTTTCTATAACTTTTATTATATACACTTTTGTCGTAAAATGCATACTAAGACCGAAATGTTAAAAAAATCGATTTTTCTCACGTTTTCGTGAGAAAAAAACAGAAAATCGCAAATTACCGCTAAACTAAGCGTTATACAAAAAAAAGTTTGAAACAGAAGTTGTAGGTTTTTAAATTCTCTACAACTTTTATTATATAAGTTTTTGCGCTGAAATTTATATTAAAGCCGTAATCTTAAAAAAACAACGTTTTTACGTGAAAACAGCCTCACCGAGAATTTCAGCAAACATGGCGCCTACCCTATCTTGTAGAGAATAAAAAATTAAGTAAAATAGGCGATTTTAAAAAAAATCGTAGGACCAGTTTTTGAGAAAATCGCAAAAAACTGAAAAATTATACGAATAAACTACTACTTCCGGTTGACCGATTTTGATGAAAATGTTCGTGTCGCGTCCGGTAGTGGTATGTAACTTAAGTTTCAAGTTTCAAGTTCGTACGATGTTCCGTTCTTGAGATATTCTGTTCACACACACACACACAGACACACAGACACACACACAGACACACACACAGACACACAGACACACACACAGACCAATCGCTAAAAACATGTTTTTTGGGTTCAGGGGGTCTGAAAACGTATAGATCCGGTGAAAACTCGATTTCGAAAAATCGACATGAAAACAATACTTTCCTTCCTATATATTCATATAGGCAAGAGAAAGTAAAAATTAGTCTATAATACAAAATTGACATTCATAATACTTAGTCTTTGGTATCACAAAAGGTATCAGTAGGTTTTATACAGATGTGGAAAGCAGCCTAGACAGTACATCAGACCATTCTCCAATCATAATTACAATCAGTACACATATTATTCTACGACAAAAACCTCCCACTTTATACAACAAATACACAAATTGGACTTCCTTCTCAGCTTTTATTCATGACAACATTAACCTCAACATACCTTTAAAAGTATCGGACGACATAGATGAAGCAGTTCAACACTTCACAAACATCATTCAAAAAGCAGCTTGGAGTAGTACACCGGAAGATACAGTCACAGAATACGATAATATGAATTACCCACGTGAAATTTTGGAAAAAGTAAGAGAAAAAAGAAGATTACGGCGTGTATGGCAAAATAGCAGACACCCCGCAGACAAAACCGCATTCAACCGAGCATCAAAAGAACTAAAAGATTTATTATTCACTATAAAAAATAATTCTTTTCGAACCTTTTTAGAAAATTTGTCTCCCAACGAAACAACAGATCACTCGTTATGGAAAGCCACTTCTAAAATAAAAAGACCAATTCAACATACTCCTCCACTCCGACGTGATGATGGGAACTGGGCTAGAAGTGATGAAGAGAAAGCCGATTTGTTTTGCGACTACCTAAGTGATGTATTTCAACCTCATCCTTCTGTCGGAATTGACGAAAAAGAAATTCACGAGTTTATGGAAATACCAGTGCCTATGGACTTACCGATAGAACCTTTTACCGTTGGCGAGATACAACAAGTAATCAATCACCTTCCATCAAAAAAGGCTCCGGGATTTGACTTAATTACGTCTGAAGTCATCAAACATCTTCCTGTCAGGGCATTAACTTATCTTCAAATTCTATTCAACGGTATCTTGCGAACGACACATTTTCCTTCTCAATGGAAAGTCTCGCAAATAATAATGATTCCAAAACCAGGTAAACCACCAAATGAAATGTCTTCATATAGGCCAATTAGCTTACTGCCTCTTCTTTCCAAGGTCTTTGAAAAATTGTTTTTAAAGAAGCTTCAGGGGATTCTAATACAACAGAATGTTGTTCCAGACCATCAATTTGGATTCAGAAGCGGTCACTCTACTGTGGAGCAAATACATCGGGTAGTGAATATGATATCTGACACATTAGAAAGGGGAGATATCTGCTGTGCTCTTTTTCTAGACATATTAAGAGCCTTTGACAAAGTGTGGCATATTGGTCTTTTATACAAATTAAAAACAATTTTACCTTATCCGTTTTATTTTGTTCTTAAATCTTTTCTGGAAGGTAGGATATTTCAAATTAAATGCAGAGGTGCATACTCAAAATTTGGAGAAATAAACTCCGGGGTTCCTCAAGGATCTATACTTGCTCCAATATTATACGTAATATTTACCGCTGACATGCCTCTAAACCAATCAGTACTTACCGCTACGTATGCTGATGATACAGCAATTCTTTCATCTGACAATAACGCTACAGAAGCATCAAATAAAGCTCAAATATACTTAGACGAAGTGCTACTATGGTTGAACAAATGGAGACTAAAAGCCAACGCAAATAAATCCGTCCAAGTTACGTTTACTATGAGAAGAGAGGAATGCCCATCAGTACTCCTAGGTAATGATGTACTCCCACAACAAGATCATGTGAAGTACCTTGGCTTGCATCTTGATCGGAGATTAACTTGGCGACATCACATAGTATGTAAACGGAACGAGCTTAATTTAAAATACACGAGGTTTAACTGATTGTTAGGAAGAAGATCACAATTATCTGTTGAAAATAAGGTCTTGATCTACAATACAATTTTCAAGCCTATTTGGAAGTATGGCGCTCAGCTTTGGGGTACATCCAGCAGATCCAATTTAGAAATGATACAACGCTTCCAAAATAAAGTATTAAGATCGACGAGTAACGCTGGGTGGTTTATAAGAAACTCGGAAATACATGACCATCTTCGTATCCGTACCGTAACAGAAGAGATAAGAGAGCTGAGCCTCCGGTACCAGCTAAGATTAAACAATCACCAGAACCACCTGGCATTAAATTTACTGGACAACAGTGAGGAAACGAAGCGCCTCAAAAGACATCACATCCTCGACTTAGACCAACGATTTTAATACATACACCAAGTTAAATTCACCACTCATCCTCATCACACTTTTTAATCTAAAGTGAAATTTCAAAATTTTATTTATTTTACTTTTTTATTGTTAACTTCTTTTGCATTGTTTACTTCATTTTTTTTGTTTACTTCTTTTACATTGTTTTTGTTAATTTTGTAACTTTACAACATTTCTTAGTTTTTATTAACTTTATTTTCTAATTTTATTTAGTTGAAGTGAGAGCAAAGGCTGTCTACTTCACTCACGTAAGTTTAGTTCTTGTAAAATGATTTGCTTAAAGCCACATTGTAAGGCTGATTGTAAATAAATAAGTTAAAAAAAAAAAAAAAAAAAAAAAAAAAAAAAAAAAAAAATAATACTTAGTATATTACCGTACTTTCTCGAATATACCGCGCACCCGATTTTCGAAGGTACTTTCAGAAAAAATTAAAACTTACCAATTTATTTGTAAGTCAAACTAGCTTTACGATTGATGATCTAAACAACAAAAACGTAGCCTATAAGATAAAAATAATAATTTGACTGGTTTCAACCGGAAGTAAACAAAAACCGGAAGTCAAAAATTTAAAGTCGGAATTTGAAAACAAAAATAAAGCTTTCCATTTCACTTAAAGAGTATTAAAAGAATTCACTAGTTGGTTTTGACACAAGTCAATTGTAAGCCTTTTTAAAAATTTGCATTACCCATAAGACACGTCGTTTTGTGAAAGGGAGTTTTAGATTTTACATAAATTATGCCAAAATCCCGAGGAATATTTAGAACATTATTTTAAAGACGTAAAAGTAGGCTAATACAATACAGTCTAATGGAAGGTAGGCTAATATGAAACTAACTGAGAAATTTTTGAAAGAGGAAGAACAAAATTTATTAGATTGGAAAAACAATAAAATACGACAAACTTTACGAGTGGATGACTGAACGAAGGAAGACTAGACTATATACAGATGCGAATGAGCGCTGACGTTGGAACGTTAACGTAACTACAAAAACCCCGCCGTACCTTCCCCACGGGCGCCCCTTTCACAGTATGATCCGGAGTATAAACCTGACGGATGTAGGTCCCCAGCGCCCGATAAGCTTGCCAAGCTATTCACGCGTACTCAGCGGATGTGAGTTTGTGAGAGGAATGATGAGAAAGATAGAAAATGGGAAGAGAGAGAAAGACATTATACGTAAAGGGTGAAGAGAGAAAGGGACAGAAGGTCAAAGGGCTGTCCTAAAAGTTGAGCCAACTTAAACCACGGCCCTTTACCCACAAAACATTTGGGCAGGGCTACTATACATCCTTGTGGCTCGGCTTCATTTTATTAACCAACCAACGCACGGTTACGTAACGAGTCCCTCATGCGTTCTCAAATTTTGCTGTAATGCTTTAACGGGCACCAACCTTCTAAGACGAAAATTTATTCAATTTTAGATGATGTTCCTTTATGAACATCCTACTTGAATCGTGCAGGGTTTCCCTTTGAATCACATAATTTGTCGAGGAAATCAAATTATTTTAATACCGTTAGTTCTTCATGGCAGTTACGAAAAGAACATCTGATTTAATTATTTAATCAAAGGACTAATATACAGGTAAGTACTTCCTGTATAAAATATCTTACTGTATATTTTATTGTAGACCAAATTACAAATTTTTTATATAATAATAATTATTATTATGCCCTTATTCAAACGGATGATTCTAATTCAACAAATATAATCACAATAATTTTACATAAGCTAAAATTAACTTAAAATAAAAGATACAAACTTATTAACTAAAACGAAATCGAGAATATTTAACAAAAAAAAATTTTATAGAGGCAATACCATCTATGGTCCTCTGACTTAAATGAGTTGTTGGTTTCAACTTAAAACTTTCATTTGAAATTCCTAATGTAGATCTATGTACGTTTCAATATGTTTAATTCAGAATAATAAGCAACCCCATTACCCAAAGAGATGAGGATGATGTGTATGACGTGTAATTGAGGTGTAATCTTGTACAGACCCAGGCCAACCACTCCTGAGAAAGGATGGTTAATTGTACTCTAACCATCAAAGTACACCGGTAACCATTGTCTAGTATTAAATACGCATAAAAGTAACTATCTTTAATAGGATTTGAACCAGGAACCATAGTCTCCGAAAAAACAGTTGTTAAATAGCTGACTCGTGGCAACGACTTTACTTCTAGACCAACCCGGTGGGAACTTAAAATTAAAATATAAAATTTAAATACCTTAAGAAATTACAAAAATATGTTTTACATATTGTTAGATTTTGCGATAAGTTTAACAAAAAATTATTTGTTTTCCAATACAGTTTTTTTTATCATAAAACCTGTATTTTTTACCTTTAAAATAATATTTCCTTAACAGATTATTTATTCTAAATATATAGTTTTAGTAAAATGATTTTCATTACATTATTGCTTTCTCTTGCCTATATGAATATATAGGAAGGAAAGTATTGTTTTCATGTCGATTTTTCGAAATCGAGTTTTCACCGGATCTATACGTTTTCAGACCCCCTGAACCCAAAAAACTTGTTTTTAGCGATTGGTCTGTGTGTGTGTCTGTGTGTGTGAACAGAATATCTCAAGAACGGAACATCGTACGAACTTGAAACTTGAAACTTAAGTTACATATCACTACCGGACCCGACACGAACATTTTCATCAAAATCGGTCAACCGGAAGTAGTAGTTTATTCGTATAATTTTTCACTTTTTGCGATTTTCTCAAAAACTAGTCCTACGATTTTTTTTAAAATCAACTGGTTTACTACATTTTTTATGCTCTACAATATAGGGTAGGCGCCATGTTTGCTGAAATTCTGCTTGAGGCTGTTTTTACGTAAAAACATTTTCTTTTTAAGATTGCGGCTTTAATATGCATTTTAGCGCAAAACGTTATATAATAAAAGTTGTAGAAAATGTAAAATTCTACAACTTTTATTTCAAACATTTTTTTTTTGTATAACGCTTAGTTTAGCGGTAATTTGCGATTTTCTGTTTTTTTTCTCACGAAAACGTGAGAAAAATCGATTTTTTTAACATTTCGGTCTTAGTATGCATTTTACGACAAAAGTGTATATAATTAAATTTATAGAAAATTAAAAGATCTACAACTTTTGTTTAGAGCATTTTTCTCTACAGAGCCTAGTTTAGCGTGAAAGCGTGATTTTCCGTATTTTTAAGCCAAACTGAGTTCGATTGTCATTTTGCGTCATTCACTCATGATTAAAATAAGGTTATGTTTTTGAGGTTAGTTTTATTGTTTATTTCTAATATTTTATTAATAATGTTAGGTTTATTATTAATTATTTGCATTGGCAAGAGAAAGTTGTGTGAGTGTTTCACTCCAGATTTTTTACCTTTAAAATAATATTTCCTTAACAGATTATTTATTCTAAATATATAGTTTTAGTAAAATGATTTTCATTACACTATTATAAATTTATTATTGCCTTTATCAATTTTAATTCAAATACAGTAAAATATTTGAGGAGCTTCCTAAAATGGATCAGACAGAGAAGAGCCCAGCTGATAGGCCACATACTCCGACATGACAGTATGTTGAAAAGAATAATCGAAGGAGTTGTGGAGGGGAGAAATTTGCGGGGAAGACCCAGATTGGAGTACATGAAGCAGTTACTAGAGGACATGGGATGTGCTTCATATTGCGAGTTGAAGCGGAAAGCAGATGACCGAGGAGCATGGAGAGCAGCTGCCAACCAGCCTTATGGCTGTTAACTAGAGAGAGAGAGAAAATATTTGATCAGCTAATTATGAGTTAACCATTAAAAACCTCCCTTTCACCATTAAGTAAACAACCTTTCTACCATTAAATACTACTTAAACTATTACTAAATAGCTACTTTTACTGGGACTTGAACCGAGGAACCATCAACTCTGAAAATCAGTTATTAAACAGGTGACTCGCAGCGACGACTTCAGAACAATCCAGTCAGTTAACTAGTTTAAGAATAAAACCATATTTTAAAAAAAATTTCAAATCAGTTTCTTAAATTGAAAAGACTGCAACGTACCCACACTAGGGATTAAAAAAAATAACTTTCATGATAATTGGTTTACTTGTTAAGGAGTGACTTGATAAAAAGCAGTCTAAGTTGAAAAAGTTACCTCCTCTGAGAGTAATGAATATCATTATACAGCCAGACCCTGTGTGAATGAAGTGAAGGTGTCATTTGCAGAGTGAAAAGTAGATGCGTTTCAGAGGGCCTGACATACTGATAAGCATACGTTTCCACTCAGTGACAAAGGCTCCACTCACTCCTCGTTTTACTTAATACAGCTTGTAGAGGTTCAAACCAAAACTGCAGTAAAGTCAAAGAACACTTTTGTTCTTTGGCTTCATCCAGTTTATAAAATACAGCATATTGAACTTAAAAACAAAGAACTCGACATTGTTTTAGAACTAAACAGTGAAATATTTGAATTATTTGACTCGAGAATTTCTGTCCAAGTTATTAGAAGAAACATTTTTATAACAAAGTTTTTTTGTTATTATGAATTCACAAGAAGCAAAATCTTTACTTTGGAAATTATTAGAATAAAACTCCAATAGTCTTCTCATAGAAGAAATTTAGTTAAAACTTGTTTACAAAATAAAGTAAAAAAGAGAAAGTTTAGTTCAACAATAACAATAATGAAGCTTAACTTAAAAAAAGAATTTGAATAAGAAAGATATTTTTAATTTAGAAGGAAAGTTAAATTTAAAAATAGTATATATAAGACAAGATTGCACTTTCTACAAAGAATTGTTAAAAGTTTACAATGGTGTAGCTAAACCCTGTATTAACTAAATTCTGAAATTCGTCAGAGACGTGATTCTAATTTACACAGATAAATATACAAGACTAAATTTATTTCAAACTCAATCAATTCACAATTTATTTATCATATTATTGTGTAATATTCAAACCATCTTAAAAATTCAATATGTACTGAAATAACAAACTGATCACTGCTAAATTTATGTAAGTGTAGTAAATATTAAATCAATAGTAGTACGCTGTGGAAGACATGAACTGTTTCAACAACCCATTTAAATAACGGTTACATGCACCAATATTTTTGATCGATAAATTATTAAGAACAAAATTACTCACACTGGTAAATCAATTAAAAAAAAATCCCTTTCAAGAGATGCCATGTCTCATGGCTGGTGACAATTTTTTCTAAAGAAAAGGAGTTGGCCCAAAAAGTTACACTACGTGTTCAGTTAACTTGGGGTTATCCTTCCTCATAATGAGATCAAGCCCTCTTTGCTTTCGTAACAAAGCTAAGTCAGAAAGATACTCTTTAAGAGGAATCGAATGACACTATTTTTGTTTACAAATTCAGACTTTGATTCCTTAATTTCCGGTTTTGGGCCACTTCCGATCGAAACCGGAACTTCAAACCCAATCCAGGCCCACTAATTTTTTGTGTAGGTTACAAACCTGGAAACTGTTTGTTGTTATCTCTTGTTTCTGACAACTGGATATGACAGACAGATCCCCTAAATGATAGATGGTAATTAGAAATTACCACCAATAAGTAATTATATCATATATGAGTTATGATATGTGACCCACTGCTATTCATTGTTAATTGTTTCATACGTTTCCCGTTTGTTTATAACAGGCAGGTTCGGTGTTAAATTATTTGCACTCAATCTGGTAGTTCCAGGGCTACAAAAAAAAGTTATTTTTCTTATTACATGGTCAACCAATTATACATAACAGGTATATGTGTAAAATACACTAGTCAGAGTTATCTCTTCTGAAAGTAATGAATTTCATTATAAAACCAGACCCTGTAGTGAATGAAGTGAAGGTATCATTTGCAAGTAGAAATTAGATGCTTTTCAGAGGGCCTGGCATGCTGACAAGCATACTTTTCCACTCAGTAAGGAAGACATTGGTAAACCACCTCGCACCTTGTTAAACTTAGTAAAGCCTCTAGAAGTTCAAACCAGCCTTTCAGCAGATGACCTTAATAGCAACACTTTTCCCGTATGTTATAATTTGAATTATCTATAACTCATTTTTGATCAGTTATTTTTAAACTTTTTAACTGGAAAGTAGCAATTCTAACTGGCAGATAAAAGAACTCTCCCAGATAATTTTTTTGTTATAAAACTTGCTTGTATATCCAGGGCAACAATTCCATCAAATGAGATGCCCAGGGTAGTGTGCAAGTATCCTAGCACATCAATATTTATTTTCATGAAATTAATACTGTTAAATATTTAATTATTCGTTCAATATAACTGAATAACTAGTGACATTCCCCACCAGTTAAAACCCACTCAAATCAACCCACTAACATAAGTCAATAATGAAAAACTACTGGTATCCAAGAGAGTTTAAATGAATCAGTCATTTCAGAAAGCTTATAAGTCAAAATTTGTCCTTATGTCTTTAGTGCATTTTATATCTAATTTATAAATAAAATACAACTTTACTTACAAAAATCTCATAAGATTGTGTTTCTTTTGCTAATATTAAGAAATTATCTTAAAGGTTTCATTCCAATTAAACAGTGAAAATGTATTATAGCTCAAGCCCCTACATTCAACTGTAAGAGGAACTACATATTTTCTATATGCAAAAAGTATTTTATGGGAGACGACTACACTGCACTGTAGGTGATGATGACAAAGAATGTAAAAAGTCTAGTCTAGAAAACCAACATTTTTCTTTCCTAAAGCCAAGAATCTAAATTTTTGTTATTATAAATTTTTATTTTTTTAATTATTTATTTTAAGTCGCATCAACTGCTCAGTTATTAGTGACTACGGTGGATTACGTGACTGTATTTGTGGGTTTTGACACGTGAAAATTTCCAGACCCTGGCCAGGAATCAAACCTGGGACCTCCTCATGGTAGACTAACACACTAACTACTACGCAGCAAAGGAGGCCTGTAAAAAGCTTATTTAAGTAAATAATGTAAACCAGCGTAATCAATAATTGTAAAACACAATTTTCTTCTGGTGTAACATCATATTTCATTCAAAAATAAATCTTTATAATGCATCCTGCAGTTTTAAATATTTCTATTTCATATAATGAATTAATACAATAATTTCACTAACCTTCTTTTTAAACTGCGTCACCTTTATTTCAATTTTCACTTACACGTGTTTCGGTGGATCCACCATCATCAGAGTAAATAACATATAATTGAAACTAAAAACATTATTTATTAAAAATCTATAGAAGATGATACATCTTCAGTCTTATACAAGTGACTGAAGATGTATCATCTTCTATAGATTTTTAATAAATAATGTTTTTAGTTTCAATTATATGTTATTTACTCTGATGATGGTGGATCCACCGAAACACGTGTAAGTGAAAATTGAAATAAAGGTGACGCAGTTTAAAAAGAAGGTTAGTGAAATTATTGTATTAATTCATTATATGAAATAGAAACATCATATTTCATACAAAAACAACATAAGTCAGCATTTCATTACAATTTACTTAAACATCTTAATTCAATTTTTTTGTTATCAAGTGGCTTACTTTCAACAAAAGACAAACATTTATCTCATATTATAGGAGACAGCCCTTTACACAAATTATAATTTTTATTTTTACTTTTCATTGAATTACCTATACTAAACGAACAGGCTTTTTTTACAGTTTCTGAAAAGTTAGTTTTTTGACTTAGAGCTTTCTGAAATGATAATTCAAATACGGATGTATCCAGAAAAAATGCAACTGACACTGATACTATGGTTATATTGTAACACCTAAGCTTAGGTTTATTCGAGATCTGGGTTTAATGAATAACAAACAGAGTTACTTTAACCCTTTCAGTGCCAAAACATAATTTAAAAGTTTGATCTTTAGTGCCATTTAATTTGAATAAGAATGTACAAAAAGTGCCAGACCTTATTTTGAAAACTTGCAGGTGTAAGCCTGCCATTGCCGACTAAAATTTCAACACTACAGAAAAATAAAATTTCCTGTTAAAAATTCATTTTTATTGTGTTAATAAAAAAAAGAAAATGTTCTAATGCTAAAAATATTCAAAATAGTTTTTTTTGTTTATTTAAAGTCACATCGACAGCCACTTGAGTCAAATGTTAGATTAGAAGCTGAAAAATATAGCTGCATGATTAGAATTTGTGTAAAAATTTAAGTACACAATATAATGTAGGGTACATTCGTGTTCTTCAAAATTAATTAAAGAGATTCTGTTGAGCATCTCAATAGTGGTATAGTAAATAATAAAATTACTCTTTAGTCTTAAGACTAGAACGTAATGTGCATCCAAGAGAAAAAATTTGAAGAAATAGATTTTACTTATTTTTTTACTGCCCATAACAGACAGGTGGAGTGTCAAATTTTTTACATTCAATCTGTTCGTCGCAGGGCTAAAATAAATAGTTCTGTTTCTTATCACATGGTCAGCCAATTAAATGACTGAATCATTTAAGAACAGAAGAGGCAGAGGTGTAAAAGACACTACTCAGAGTTATCTCCTCTGAAAGTAATGAATTTCATTATACAGCAGACCCTGTGGTGAATGAAGTAAAGGTGTCATTTGCAGTGTGGAAAATATGTGCTTTTCAGAGGGCCCGGCATGCTGATAAGCGTATTTTTCCATTCAGTGAGGAAGGCATTGGTAAACCACCTCACTGCTTGTTTTACTTAGTAAAACCTCCACAGGTTCAAACCAGCCTTTCGGCTGATGACCTAAACAACTATTTTTTTTTTGTCGTATAAACAGCTCAGTTGTTAGTAACTATGGTGGGTTATGGAATAATGGGTTTTAACTTGAGAAAATTTTCAGACCCTAGCCAGAAGAAGTGAACCCAGAACCTCCGCATTGTAGGCTAGTGCACTACCACTACGCTACAGAGGCAGCCATTTTTCCCTCTTTTTTTTTAATAACACATACAAATTAGTTTTCAAGTTGTATTTCACTCTTTTCACAGATGATTTATACTGATATCAGCAAACCTCCTATTTTCAGTATTAATTGGTTTTAATTGTACAGCCATGATTTGATTTTCAACGAATACGGTTCTGTGAAAAGTCATTTGCTTAAAGTTTAGCTTTCCATGAAGTACAACAAGCAAAAGTTTACTAGTTAAAATATACAGTTAATGAAAGAACATGTTGCCCATAACAGACAGGTGGGGTGTTAAATTATTTGCACTCAATCTGTTAGTTCCAGGGCTACAAAAATAGTTCTGTTTATTATCACATAATCAGCCAATTAAATGACGGAACTATTTAAGAACAGAAGAGGTAGAGGTGTAAAAGACACTAGTCAAGAGTTATCTTCTCTGAGAGTAATGAATTTCATAATTAAACAGCTACACCCTGTGGTGATGAAGTGAAGGTGTCATTTTGCAGGGTGGAAAATACATGCTATTCAGAGGGCCTGGTATACCAAAAAGCAAACTTTTAAATCAGTGAGGAAGACAATGGTAAACCCCTACATTCCTCATTTTAACTAGTACAACCTCTAGAGGTTCAAACCAGCCTTTCAGCTGATGACCTAAACAACAACAAAAGAACATGGCAAGCTTCTACCAAAAAATTCTGGAATTGTTAAATTATTGCAGAACTATGTGAAGGATGCAAAAAACCAGAGGAAGAACTAAAATTATAGTAGTTGAAGCAAGTTTCAAAGGATGAAAGGTATGTGAGTTACTAAGGACAGCAAATACAAACAAATCCTATTACTGACAACTACGGATGAAGAAGATTGTTAGATTTTAAGTGATGAAAGATATTTTTAACAAATATTTCTCCAATTTATTTATTTACCTAGTACCATTAAACCCGTCATATTTCTGCATTATTCTGCTTGACTGTAGTATCGTTTGTCAATTATTTGTTACTGTTAAAACCATTATTGTCAGCAAGTCAATATAGAAGTTTTGAAGTTTATAACACACAGACAGCTGACTGTAATACTAACAGCAGGGTATTACCACTGTTAGTAACTTTGTGCACTGCGGGTTAGTTTGTGTAATGAACTACACAAATCATTATTTATATACACATATATTCTCTGTGAACATTATTGCTCAATTTACACACATTTATCATTGTTTGTTTTAGTCACAACACATTATACTGTTTTACAATGATGTTTATATAATTTAAATTGCTGACAACTTTTGTTCCACAATTTTTCTGATGTTATTTTTTAATTGGTTTCTCTCAGACCAAAGTAACTTTAATCGAACTTTCTTTTAATGTTATTGCCCTTTACAACAAGTTTAATACTTAACATTTATAAAGAACATTACTTACTTAAAACATTTATAATTATGTTTCAAGTTTGTAAAAAAAAATTTCATTTGATTTTTAATATCAAATTTTTATTGAATATTCATAAATGAATGTTTTATTATTGCATTATAAAGCAATGTAAACATTTCGGAAGATATTGAACATGATGAAGAAAAGGTAAATGCCTTTCTGAGAATACATTAAGAAAATGATATGCGAAAGGACAGCAAACAAGAATTGAACTTCCCAGTAAAATAGGCACAACTTCTGTGGATGAAAGAAGTTCATATTATACATTTGCGTACGAGTAGAATCTTAATTTGTATTTGAAAAAATAGGGAACATAATTGCCCGTTACAGGTAGGTGGGGTGTTGAATTATTTGCAATCGATCTGCTAGTTCCAGGACTCCAAAAGATAGTTCTGTTTCTTATCATATGATCAGCCAATTAAATGACTGAAGCATTTGAGAACAGACATGTTAAGAGGTGTGAAACAGTCAGAGTTATCTACACTGCAAGCAATGAATTTCATTATACAGCCAGACCCAGTGATGAATGAAGTGAAGATATCAAATGCAGGATGGAAATTAGATGCTTTTCAGAGGGCCTGGCATGCTGATAAGCGTACTTTTCCACCCAGTGAGGAAGGCATGGCAAACTACCTCACTCCTAGTTTTACTCAGTAAAGCCTCTAGAGGTTCAAACCAGCCTATCGGCTGACGACCTAACCAACAACAGCGATAATAAAGGTTCACAACCAAACTTGCACAGATGAAGGACCTGACTAAGGAAAAACAAAAAGTCCAGTATACTCATTTCTTGAAAACTATTCAAAATATTTTAAAGAAATTTTGGTCATACTACCTTCTTTTCTACCTGAGCAAGGTATAGTAAATAGATTCCTCATTTATTTTTTTAATAATAAATGTTTGAGAAAAAATAATTGAATCTTACAGAAATTCTTGCTTATTACACTTTGCTCCATAAATTATCCTAACCTGGTATAACATCATCATCGAGTGATCTGATCAAAATGTACAAAGTATTTAAAGGTTTCTATTCAACTCCAGTTTCATTGTTTATCAGGGATTCTGACAGTAGAAACTGGAACCATTCAACCACTCTACTGCATTTATACCACTTTTATACTACTACAAAACAGAATTTCTTTTCACACGCTGCATTTGGTCAATCGATGGAAGAGGCTTCTCGATTCTGTTTTAATCCACCTACATTGAGTGTCTTCAAGCTTTAGATGAATCTAAACTGCTGGTGATAATTTCAGCATATTATAGGTTCATGTTAAAAGTTTTAGGGCAGAAGAATTTTTTACTTTTGTTTATTTTCTTTAAAGATATAATACTGTGCGCCTAATTTCAAGCTAACTAACTTTCGCTTTTGCCTTAATTAATTAATAAAATAATAATTAAGGTTAAAATAAAATTTAAATGTTATGAAATGCATAACAGTTGTCTATCTTGCATGAGAACTGTCTGTAAAATTAATTTTTTTATTTAAACCTGTATGTTAAATAGCTGCTTAGAATTTTTTAATCCCTACTAAATAAGCGCTGCAATCTGTTCAATTTAAGAATAAGCAACCTTATGACCCAACGAGATGAGGATGTTGTGTATGACATGTAAATGACGTGTATTCTTGTATAGACTCAGGCCAACCATTCCGGAGAAAGTATGGTTAACTAAACTCCAACCATCAAAGTACACGGGTAACCACTGTGTAGTATTCAAATTCCTAAAAGTAACTTCCTTTACTAGGATTTGAACCAAGAACCTCTGTCTCCATAAATCAGCTGTTAAACAGTGATTCGCAACGACAGCGTTACGACTAGACCAACCCAGTGAGGTTCCTAGAAAATAGTGCTTAAAAATAACTAATTTAAGAAGCATACTATACAAACATCCCAACTACCTTAAATACTTTAATAATTGAATAGCCAGATCATGTGAGAAGAAATGGAACTACTCTTTGTAACTGTTGCGGCACTAGAATGACCAGTACAAAATTAACTGAAAACTACATTGGACTAAATTCAATGTAAATCAGTGTTAAAATGATTAAGTAAACCTAATAACATCAATAAAATACAGATGCAATGCTGAAATCAAAAATAAATCTGGCAAAGTACATAATTAAACTACAATACACATAAATGGGTAAATGTATTTATTTTGACGTAGTTTATTCTTAAATTTACAGTAATAAAATGATCATTGCTATTTTTAGAAACATTGTTTTATGCTTCTTAGTGTACTAAGAAGAGAATGCAAGTCATCATATCCTTTATACATAAATAAAATGATAAGCAAATAATTCATCTTTGTATAAAAAATTTTTTTATCAATAACTGTATGTTTCCATTTTAATTATCTAAACATTTTCATAGATATAATTGTTAAATTTTTATAACAAAATTAATTACATGCTTCTTAAAAATTCACACCATATTTTAAGATTTTAAATTTATTAATATTTATTTTTTTATATACCAAGTACACATTGAAGGATAAAAAATGGCATAAAGATAAACTGTCTTGCTTTTGCAGACGACCTAGCAATCATTTTTAAAAACACGGAAACAGCAATAGAGTGAATCAACGTGTAAAATAACAAGCAGAATAAACAGGACTACAGATTTTCTTTGAGAAAACTAAATAGTTAACGAACATAAAAAAAAACCCTGTGTCACCTGAAGACACAATATGAAAGTTGATAGCTTTAAGTACCTTGGGGAGACAATACAACCAAAGACCAGCGAAAAAGAAGTCAAGGAAAGATGGCTGGTGCACTTCGAGAAACTTACCACTTGTATAAGAAGAAAGCACTCTCAAGACAAGCCAAGATTAGACATTATAATACTGTGATAAAACCAACTTGTCTGTATGCGAGCGAGTGCCTTAGAATGATCAGGAATTTTTTTTTGTTTAAAGTCTGACTGTTCTTCAATTACTGCTAATGCAGATGGTGAAAGATGAAATGATTTTTTGTAACATATAAAAATATGCCATGCCTGAATGGGATTCGAACCCAAGACCGCATGATGAGAGGTGAGCACGTTACCAACTACGGCAATGCCGCCGGCCAGTCAATGACCAGAAAGGCTGGTCAAAGAAAAGCAGAGAAATTTGAGAGAAGATCCTTTGCAAGATAATGGACCGAAAAATAGTGGACGGACAAAACTATTGGGTACGAGGTCAAGAAGAACTGTACAAGGAAAATTAATGATATGGAGTCAGATAAATGGTTTAAAAAAGTCAGAAAGGATACTAAGAAAACGTAAATAAATCAAGAAAATTTAATGGACCAAACCAAATTTGAACAACTAGTTAAGAACTTTAAAGGCTTCCATGAAGAGTAAAAACAGAACATTGGGTGAACAAAAGAAAGGAGAAAACGTTTTCTTTTACTAAGAAAACGTAAATAAATCAAGAAAATTTAATGGACCAAACCAAATTTGAACAACTAGTTAAGAACTTTAAAGGCTTCCATGAAGAGTAAAAACAGAACATTGGGTGAACAAAAGAAAGGAGAAAACACTACAGTGAGCGAATGCTAAGAATATGGGCTGCAAAAATAACGTCTAAAGTCACCTCATGTATAGCTATGCCCATGTAACAACCGGGCTGAATGACCGTTACAAACATGGGGAAAGAAAGGAGTAGAGGTATTTTATGACTGCAGTTTGTGCGTTCCTGAAAACATTGTTTCTGCCCCGCTATTAACACATTCCACCTTCTATTGTTGTTGTCACTGTCTTGTTAGTGCTATCCTAGCTGTTGATCGTTGTAGTTGCGTCTCTCTCTTTCTCTTCTGCCATTTAGATTCTAGTACCAATAGTAGTTATTTTTTTATAATTCCAGTTAAATTGTAGCTTACGTTTTCTTACAAATTTAGTTAATTATTCATTTACCACATTTATTTAGGTATATTTAGATTTACTTAGTTAACTTTCTTATTAATTAGTTTTAATTAGTATTATTAGGTAGTTATTAGTAGTAATTAGTATAAGTAATATATTTGTTATTAGCATTAATAGTTTAAAATTAGTTTTCGGATATTAATTAGATTAATAATCCTACAACTCCCGTCCTTCCCATTTCTTTAGAAAATAAAATTAATAATAAAAGTAAAATTATAATTGAGGGGTTTCTAGCAAAAACCAGACAAGTCAAAAATTTTCAATTTTTAAATAATGGCGCCATATTATACTTCACAAAAATCTTTATCAGCTGGCACAGCTGATTTCCACAAAAACTATACAAGTCAAGCATTATAACAATTTAAAAATATAATGGTTCTGCAAAAACCAGACAAGTCAAAAAGAGTTTACCACAAAAACAAGACAAGTCAGCCATTATTCTTCAAGAAGGAGATATGTCAAAACATTTTCCCTCTAAAACAAGACAAGTCAGCTGATAGATTTAGATGTTAATGGGAGTTGTAGTAGTGTGGTGGAATATTTGTGTGGTTGATTGTTTTATTTAAATTAAAATATGAATATAGAGTTGAATTTGGAGTGGTCTTTGAAAAGAAAGCCAAAAAGTAGACCTCAGGCTCTTGATAAAGAAAGCAAAAGTTTCAGGAATAGAACACATAAACAACGTTGGAAAAGTAATTCCAAAGTAAAAATGACATTTATATCGTTTGATTTTATGCAAAATCTCGCACTGCCACACATTCAGTCAAATGCAGTGTTCTATGCACGTCAGCTGTGGTACAATGTATTTGGCATTCGCAAAAATGGGAACAATGACGTTTTTATGTATAGATATTTAGAATTTGAAGGAATAAGAGCCCCAATGAAGTAACGTCCATGATTTTACACTACCTTAATAATTTGCCTGACGATGAGAGACAGGAAGATTTAGTTCTGCTTAATGACGGCTGTCCTGGGCAGAATAAAAATCGCACAATGGTAGTATTCCTGTATTGTATTGTACATATTTTGAAGATGTTTAAGAGCATATGTATCTGTTCCCAGTAAGAGGGTACAGCTACTTAGCTAATGACCAAGACTTTGCCCTGATCTCAGCACAGAAGAAAAAGACGAGCAATGCTGAAGTTCCTTATCATTGGGATATGACGGTTTCTCAGGCACGCAAGACACCTCGTCCTTTAAAATTACGTGTAATGAGAAGTAACATGTTTAAGAATCTAAAAGAAGCTACAGGGCCATTGTTTCTCAAGACACCTAAGCCACCTCTCCAACTGCAGAAAGTGAAGATGTTAAAAATTGATAGGAATCACCCAGAAGTTCTAGCAAGGTTTTCATATGACGCCCCATGGAAGAAACATAACGTACTGAAACGAACGAATTTGCTGCCTACGACTCTTGAACTGCTAGCACTATACAGCCAAGACCCAGGAATAAAACCAGCCAAGGCACATGGTATTGTAAGTCTACTGCCTTATTTACAGCACACGTCCAGTAAGGCATTCTATGAGAGTTTTATTAAAATTGAAAATCCTGTTTGTGTTCAAAAAAACGGTGATATCACAGAAATAGATTCTGATGAACATAGCGATGGTTGTTAGTGATGGATGAATGGTGTTAAAAGTTGACTGTTACGCCAAACTATTATTATTATTATTATTATAAAACTTTTCTTGTAAGTACTTATGTTGTGTTAGTTATGTTTGTGTAAAGATGTTTATGTTAGTTAAGATGTTCATTCATTATAGAAAGAAAATATTTTACTTTCTTACAAAATCTTACATTTTTCACCATTCCGAATCCATCCGAATGCATAAAGTAACTGAGAAGGTAAAAATTTATAAGACAAAGTAGATAAAACTGTTTTAGAAGTAAAAAAATTGTTGGAAATTCAAAAATTCTGCAAAAACCAGTTAAGTCAAGCAGTTTTTATTTTTTTTTTAAACAATGGAAAAGGATATCTTTATAAAATTTCACAAAAACTATTAATCATTGAAATTTACAATAGCATTGATTTTTATTTTCAAGTTTTAAACCATTTACAAGATGATAGACAGTTTTAACTGGTTCCTGATATTTTCAATTTTTTGGCTTGTCTGGTTATTGCAATAAACCCCTCAATTGTACCTGTATATGTATTAGGCAAAAAAGTATATGAATAAGAAAATAAAATAAATAAAAACAGCAAAAATATAATTGTATCAAACAAAACAAAAATGTATAACAATAACAAAAGAAAAGCATGAGTTGAACATATTTGCACATGTGCGTGTGTGTGGTCTGTGGTGTGCGTATTGCTTCTTTTCAATTCTTGGAAATAGATAGAGCAAGAGAGCGCGGTGGAGGCCGAAGAGTGGTGTATGTTTGTACATCGAGTTGCGATAAATGTTTTTGTTCATGGTAGTATACTAAAGCTATGACGTTGCACATCCCGATTGTTATGTGGGCCTATCTATAGTCTAAAATTGGGCCTACGAGAAAAAAAACCAATTTTATAACAATAATACTATTTAAATATTTCATTGCAAATAAGTATATGCTCACAAACAAACTGCATCTTCGTTTCTAAAATTTTAATTAAATCTGGTGACCATAAATAAAATGATTTCAAGCAATTAATATACACTTCACAACACACATCATTTTCAATACCATTCCTTTACAGATCAGTAAATTTTAATTGCAAATGGATGAACAACATCAATATGTTTTTAGAATAAAAATTCATTTGTACATCATTTCCGTATTTAAATAAATCAATAACACATCAGAAAATTACAAAAATGATTAATTTCAACTACATTTTTGATTTACAACAAGATTAATTATTTACATGAGTTGCTTTTTTTATTTCAAAACAGATTCTGATTCTGATTGTACAATTTATTGATTCCAATGGTTCCATTTTATAACTCATTACTTAACTGACTTTTTTCATGATTCATATAACTAACAAAAAACTAAGATTCAAGGGAGCAACAACTAATAAATATAGTAGAAATCCATTTATCCAAACTCCAGTCATCCAGATTGTGAAATAAAGCCAAATTATACTAGGGTGAAGGCGGAACAGGCAGCTAGTAACTTATGAACTATAGCAAACTCAATTTTTTTTTTATATTCCTAAAGTGTACGATGCAATCTGTTCAATTTAGAACAATAAGCAACCCCATGACCCAATGAGATGAGGATGATATGTATGACGTGTAAATGAGGTGTAGTCTTGTACAGACTCAGGCCAACCATTCCTGAGAGAGTATGGTTAATTGAAACCCAACCATCAAAGTACACCGGTAACCACTGTCTAGTATTCTAATCCGTATAAAAGTAACTACGTACCTTTACTAGGATTTGAACCAGGGACCTTCATCTCCGAAAATCAGCTGTTAGACAGCTGACTAGCGGCAATGACGTTACCCCTAGACCAACCCAGTGGGTAAACTCAAATAACATAATTTTGTTTTTAAAATTGTGTTGTACAAAACCAATATAAGTTTTAAATTTGAGGAACTGCATTTAAAGCTACGTAAGAATAAATATATATCAGTTAACTAGAAAATAATGGAAATTAAAAATATTATCAGCGTAAAAAGTGTATTTTGTTCAATTATCAAAGATCTCTTCTCTCTGTAAACTAATGTTAAGACATAGGTTGTGTTAGGTGGAATACAGGTGATTTGAACAAAGTGTTCCAATGCAATTTTTAGGAATTCTTGTAATTCGGGCTTAAGAATTTCATATTTTGTTATCCAATGACATCAACCAAAGCATAAAGACGAATCTTAAGAAGCGAATGAAAATGGCATTGCTTTTGTTGCCCCTGAAATATGACCTATTGTCATATTCTTTGTAGAGTTTGTTGAACAAAAAAACGTGCCTGTAAAAAAATATATTTTGATTTGGGTGAAATGCATTGCTTTGATTATGCTTAAATACACTAGTATTCTCTTAACCCACCAGGTTGGTCTAGAGGTAAAGTCCTGAAAAAGATGAGGTAAAGAGTGAAGTTCCTGGTTCAAATCCTAGTAAATGTAGTTACTTTTATACGGATTTGAATGCTAGACAGTGGTTACCGGTGTACTTAGATGGTTGGGGTTCAATTAACCATACTCTCTCAGGAATGGTCAACCTGAGTCTGTTCAAGACTACACCTCATTTACACGTCATACATCATCCTCATCTCATTGGGTCATGGGGTTGCTTATTGTTCTCAATTGAACCGATTGCAACGTACACACATTAGGGATTACAAAAAAAGGATTCTCTTAAAAATACAAGCATAACAGTGGTGAAAAAACTTTTGTATTTTAATCTCTCTTAAAATGTTCTTAACTTATCGGAATATCTGTACATCTAGATTACATCAAGCATTCATTGAACTGGTTAATACAAATTATACAGTAATATCAACTTCCAATCACAAAAATAAATACGGTTGCAAAAAAAGAATCTACATAAGCCTAGAATCCTTCCGCTTTCATAGTATTTATCATAACATAGGATGTAAAATGTATCAAATACATACGAACAAAATGTAGCTGACAAAAATGAATTACAAAATTTTATCTTATTCGAATTACAATTTAAACAGTTCCAAAATTTTACCTATATCGTCAAAATATATTTTTTTACAGGCACGTTTTTTTGTTCAACAAACTCTACAAAGAATATTATTAAACATTACATTGTGGGTGAAATGTAATTAAATTTAAGCAAGCCCATTTATTGAAAGTTAAATCAAAATAAAAAAATAGGTAACCTATATAATCACTCATAATGATCATTTTATTTACATTACATCATTTCTGAACATGCAAACAACAGAATACACTAATGAAAACACCTTTTCTTTATTTATAAACATAAATAAATAAGTTACTCCAAATGAATAATGTAATTTGAGATAAAACAATTTAAACAAGGAATTATATTAAAATAATTCAATGCTGTAAATACTAATTATTGGATTTGACATGCATTAAATTCAAATAAAGAGTAAATTTTATGAGTTTACAATCATGTAACAATTTTGTTTAATTCAGCAGTTAAAATTTAAATATCTTATTGATGGAGATCTAAGAAAACGGTACAAGAAAGTGCCCAAGTTTTCTAGAAATACACAGCTTGTTGTTTACAAGAACTTATCGACTAGTACTAACCTAATATCAAAAAACCAACACCGTAATAAAACTAAAAATATATCTACAAAACTGTTCTAATGGATATACTTAAATCAATATACAACTGGATAACATTACTTGATAAAATATTAATAAACTTCTACAGTATGTAAACACTGTTCATTAACATTCAATTCTATCAACAGAATTTAAAACAAATAATTTGTATCGAACATTGCATCTCATAAGATTTACACAGCCTTGATTTAATTTTCAAACAAAAGATAATAATACAAAATAAATTTGTTCAGTTATTGTTCTCATTTTGTAGCTACAACAGACACACTTAGCATACAGGAAAGCAAAACCAAGACCAGACAGAATTCTAAATAAACAAAAACATAACCTAACATTGATATAAATTTTATTTATCTTTTAAATAACTTTTTATTGAGAAAGAGAAAATGACAACTTGAGTCATACATTGAAGTACGTATTATGATAAGAAGACATCACTAATTTTACAAAAACACAGTTGTAACCAAATATTTCTTAGGAAATTCTACAACATAACCTAACATTTGCACTTATACATCATTGAATTTTTCAACGAAACCTGATAAAAACAGGATACAAAAATGGTTTGTATTAATTAATTGTTACGCAATTTAAATTTATAAGTTTATTTTATCACATCATATCAAAATTATAAGTTGTTACTTAAACTATAGACAATAAACAGGAAGTATGTTTTTGTTTACAAATAAATTATCAAGCTTCTATTGTTAGTTCTCGTTTTAAGACCAGTTCACTGTAACACTTTACTACATTTAACATGCGTTATTCTCAGATTTATTAAATTTCCGGCGGATTTTATTTACACCGAACTGAGGTAAATTTGTATGCATGCTTCGTGTGAAGGTTATAAATACAAATCTCACCTGATTTTTGACGTTTATTAACAGTTGAGTATTTCCAATATCGATACAATACAAGAGGACAACGACGCCTAATCGAAACAGACCGCGATTTATACATCGAGTCATTCTTTCGGGGTTTCAAAACGGAAAGAAGTTAATCCTTAAACACAAAATCAACACGCCATGGCATAAAGCAGACTGAAGGCATCAGAGGCACGTTTATGTATTTCTACATGAAATTGTCATCAACTGAGCAAGTCCAATAAAGTTTTCACCAATTACTACTAGCGCTACCTTTCGACTACCTTATGAACTAGTTGATTCATTTTCCTGTTGTTGATAATACAGATTTGAAAAACTACTGTTCAAACGTAAAATAACTATATTTTGATTAATTATTTAGCGATTTTTATATACTCTTCCAATTTTACGCAAAAATATTAAAGGTATACGTTAATACAATTACTTTTTTTAGAAAAGTAAACAGGTTTATACAAACCTTCCAACTAGTACAGTACACAGATATTACTTCTCGTCGGTCGGTAATACAGATTTGGAACACCACAACCTGAAAATACGAGAGTAATTTTGTTTTCGACAAATATTAAACGATTTCTTATAAATTAAACTAGTTTGCTTAAAAGTAATAATTTTAAAAATATTAGCATATCTACTTTTTAATCGGGATGGAGAATGAGTAAAAAAGTTAAGAGATTCTACTCTGTGCTTTGCCCAATTTTTATACCGTAGCCACTAAATCACTATAAACTGTATCGAAAAAACGTATTAATTAAATTACAATAAATTATGATTCTATGTAAATATTTAATTAGATAGGACTGATTTTGCGAATGTAATGGGAATTTAACTAAAAACCATAAGAAAAAACATATTATGACAGTTTAAAAATTATTGTAGAAAAGGTTTATTTGTTACGTATATTATACGTGTATTATACGTGTTACGTGTATTATACGTTTTGTCCAACATTTTCACATTAAATTTTCAAAATGCTTAATTTTAGCCTCAATAGTTTATCCTAGTGCTGTCTATGCTTTCTAACGCAGTGCGGAAACTGTAGTACATGTTATAGCATAGAATTTTGTATCTATTAATTAAAATGCATCACTTTCTGAAAAACTTTTTTAAAATTTATTCTCAAATAAATAAATGTAGGTCAGAGGTTCGCCGTACAGAACAAAGTATTTTGAAACATGTTTTGCTTATTTCATGTCGTTTTATTGCGTAAAAATGTATTTAAAGTTTCAGTTTTCATCGGGATATAAACATTAAAAGATTTGATGACGAAAAGTACGTTTTCAAGGAGTCACAAGAAAGGACTTCTGTGCCAAGCGAATGTTGAGGTGTCCGCAACTCTTGGACAACGCAAACCAAAAGAAAAATCTAAAGCACTATGAAATTTTCCACTTGGTTTAATTTAGTAAATAATAGTAATAATTTTTGGAAAAAGAACGTTTTATTTATGAAACAGGAGTAGCTGTAAGGTTTTTTTAAGTTTTGTATTAATATTAATAATAAAAATGTATTTCAAATACAAATTATTATTGGGTGGCAAGTTTTAAAAAGGATTACTTTTGACTTTTGACTTATGACAAAACCGTTGATTATTTCTGTAACTACCCTTCAAGAGGAATCGAATGACAATTTTTAATTTTTGTTTTGAAATTCCAACTTTAATTTCTTGACTTCCGGTTTTGGGCCACTTTTGGTCAAAACCGGAACTTCAAGTAAATAAATTGTAATATTTTTTGGAAAAGATCATTTTATTTAGGAAACAGGAGTAGCTGTAAGGTTTTTTTAAGTGTTGTAGTAATATTAATAACAAAAATGCCTTTCATGAGACGATGCGTCTCATGATGGGTGGTAATTTTTAAAAAGGCTTACTTTTGACTTATGACAAAACCGTTGATTATTTCTGTATCTACTCTTCCAGAGGAATCGAATGACAATTTTTGTTTCGAAAATCCAACTTTGATTTCTTGACTTCCGGTTTTGGGCCACTTTTGGTCAAAACCGGAACTTCAAGCCCAGTTTAGACCCACTAACTTTTTATGTAGATTACGAATCCTAAGACAGTTTGTTGCTATCTCTTGTAGTTTCTGACATCTGGTGTGACAGACGGACGGACAAAACAAAATGATAAATGACAATTTTAAAAATTGCCACCAATAAAATTGTAATCGCCGGCCGTATTAGCGAAGTTGGTAACGTGCTCATCTCTCATCATGCGGTCGTGGGTTCGAATCCCACTCAGGAACGGCATATTTTCATACGTAACAAATAAAAATCATTTCATCCTCCACAGTTACACCCCCAACGTCGTCGCTAATGACCATTGTAGTTGATGCGACGTTTAATAAATAAATAAATAAATAAAAAGAAATAAAATTGTAATCTAATTAATCAAAATAATGACTCATAAAAATTAATAAATTATAATTATTATAATTACCTATTATAGTTATAATAATTATTATAATAGTTATTTTCCCATAACAGGCAGGTGTAGTGTCAAATTATTTACACTCAATCTGTTAGTTGCAGGGCTAAAATAAATAGTTCTATTTCTTATCACATGGTCAGCCAATTAAATGACTGAATTTTTTTAGAACAGAAGAGGCCGAGGTGTAAAAGACACTAATCAGAGTTATCTCCTCTGAAAGTAATGAATTTCATTATACAGCCAGACCCTGTGGTGAATGAAGTGAAGGTGTCATTTGCAGAGTGAAAAATGTGTGCTTTTCAGAGGGCCCCTGCATGCTGATAAACGGATTTTTTCACTCAGTGAGGAAGGCAATGGTAAACCACCTCACTCCTCATTTTACTTAGTAAAACCTTTACAGGTTCAAACCAGCCTTTTGGCTGATGACCTAAAACAATAATAAAAAGTTATAAATTATTTTATAATATATTACAATTGTTGTTGTTTAGGTCATCAGCTAAAAGGCTGGTTTGAACCTGTAGAGGTTTTACTAAGTAAATCGAAGAGTGAGGTGGTTAACCGATGCCTTTCTCACTGAGTGGAAAAGTGTGCTTATCAGCATGCCGGGTCCTCTGAAAAGCATATATTTTCCACTCTGCAAATGACACCTTCATTTCATTCACCACAGGGTCTGGCTGTATAATGAAATCCATTACTTTCAGAGGAGATAACTCTGATTAGTGTCTTTTACACCTCTACATTTTCTGTTCTTAAATGATTCAGTCATTTAATTGGCTGACCATGTGATAAGAAACAGAACTATTTATTTTAGCCCTATATTACAATTATTAATAAATAAACTTGAAACTTTATAGAGACAGCTTAGCTATACCACTGCATAATCTACCAAACTGAAATTGATCCAGCTTTTCACGTACAAGAAAACAATTAAATTAAACATTTACTTAATACTGAATTGATTTTCTACAGCCGTTAGCAATAAATTACTTAATAGTATTGTATTTTGTGATTACGGTCTTAATGGAACCACATAAGGCTGTGTTAAACCTATTGATGAATTTAGTTCAATATTGTTGTAGATTCCGCTATGCATAATGCCGTCACTAAGCCTACCAGAGAGGGAATTTCTGCCCGTACTACCCAAACAATATTAAAGTCGGATTATGCATCTAGCTGGTCAGAAGGCCAATGAAAACACCGTACTGAGAAGTTTTACAATCTATTGTTCGTTCAAAATTTCATAATCTATGTGGATTTTAATATTGTTTTTCATTTCAATGTATGTTTTTCTTCTTTTTTTTATTTATGAAGGTCGCATCAACTGCTAATGGTTATTAGTGACCACAATAGGAATTATACTAATAACAATAAAAACAACAATTTCATAAATTAAAACATAAAAAAGGAAATATCAGTAGGCTTATCAGATTTTGTCTTCAACAGCAATATAGCGTAGAAATTTTAAAACTTTGTCACAATTGTCTTTATACCTAACATTGTTGTGAAAAATTTCAGAAATACCAAGAAGTGTACGGGCGCTTTGAAGTTCTCTACATTCTGAGACGATATGAGAAACCGTTGCTTTTGCGTCGCAGAAAGGGCACACTGTCGGCGTAGTTTTTGTGAGCAGGTGCTGGTGTGATATTTTATGTTTTGTTTTTAAATCGGCCCATTCGTAAGCCTAATGTAATGAAAAATTAATTGAATTTTTATTGAAAAACTAATTATTTATTCATACTTTTGTTCCAAAGGTAGCGTTTGTAACGGTTGTATCAGAAAGTACAACCGTTGGTTGGACAACCAACGGTTGTACTTTCTGATGATTCTCATGTAGATGAATTTGACTCGTGTATACTTTCCGATGGTTATCATTAAGGGGACCATTATAACTCGAAAATTGAAAAAAATCGATTTTTCTAATTTTGGCGCCATTGCCTTCTTTTTTTATTATTCCTAATTTGTGTACGTTGCAATCTATTCAATTTAGAACAATAAGCAACCCCATGACCCAATGAGATGAGGATGATGTATATGACGTGTAAATGAGGTGTAGTCTTGTACAGACCCAGACCGACCATTCCTGAGAGAGTATGGTTAATTAAACCCCAACCATCAAAGTACACCGGTAACCACTGTCTAGTATTCAAATCCGTATAAAAGTAACTACCTTTACTAGGATTTGAACCAGGAACCTTCGTCTCCGAAAACAGCTGTTAAACAGCTGATTGCCTTCTGTATCTTTTTCTGTGTAATTACATATAGAAATTATAGGTATAACTGTACGATAGAAAATACGGAAGCTATGCAGAGTTTTGTTAAGTAATGATTTGACCAGAATTTTTTTTAATTAAGTTTATCTGTGGAAACAATTAGGAGTTGCGATATTCAAAGAACACAGAAAGCTGAGAAGGTAATGAAAAGTGAGTCAAAAGAACCAAGACAAGAAAAAAAGGAGGAATTTATTTGAGGAAAAAGAACAGTCTGGTGAGGATCAATATTATGGTTCAGGCCGATTTTAGGGTAAGTAAAACTTTACAGCTCATTTCCCGTAAATTCACTTTTTTCCATAAAGGTACAGTTTTCTCAAAAACTATTTGACTTTGAAGGTTGAAATTTATTGAGTATGTTTCCCAGTATAATTATGACATATGGTATTAGAATCATTGCAGTATTATTACTAAATTCGAAATAAAATAAAAAATTCTACAAAAAAAATTAAATTGTTATTGCATTTTTCAAAAAAAAAACTCGAAATGGTATCGCTAGCTCTATATTAATAATTCTAGTACCAGAGCTTAAAAAGATGTCATAGAAAATGCACAAAAAAATTAAAGCCCTAACGCTTAACGGTTTTTAGAAACTGTACCTAAAAAGAGGTCAATTTAACATGGGTTAGATAGGAGCTATAGTGCTCCCCAATAGTTGCAGTGTAACGTAAGTATTTATTCAACTGGCAACACTGTAAACTCTTAATTAAATCACAATTTTTTTAAAGCCTCATAGAACTACATTCTTCAAGTTTGAAAAATCTTTAATTTCGTCTTATGGATCTTATCAATTTTCTTGATGTTCTTATTCTTCATTTCTTCCAATAATTCTTCATTGCGTTAGAGTTTTTCCTTTCTTCCACAGAATACACCGCTTTTAGATGTTTGGTTGGTTTTATTTGCTAGAATCTCGTGTTTTTCAGTTTATGATAATTTTTTGTCTCGGTTTTAAACTCTTCCAGTGAAATCTGAAGTTCTTCTAGGTTTTCTTTAATTTCGCGAAACCAGTGCGGTTGGGACGTTTTACTTAAAACGTATTCAATGATCTGTCTAGACATTCTAAAATCACTATTTTATTATATAAAAGTAAGTTATTTCATTATAAAAATAGAATCCCGTGGCGTTAAAAATGGCTGTGAACATGTACACTCGGGCAAAACAGTTGATCTTTGTCTTTCATAGATTGTTTTCTGAGGATATTAAATAGGCCAATAGGCCTATAACGGGCGAAACTCAACTCCTAGTCGGAAACAGTTTTGATAGGTTATTATATAACATAAAAAATTTTGATTGGTGTCATGAGAGTTTGTTACGAATTTGATAACTACATGAATTATTTCTTTTTAAAACACTCAAATATCCCGTGCTAAGAAGGAAGAGAATAGAAATATTTTTGAGAAGACCTTCTTACTCTTCTTCTTTTTCTTTTTCTTCCTCTTCTTCTTCTACTCCTCCTCCTACTGCTTCTTCTTCACTTCATGGATTACATAACTCTGCCTGAATTAGTACTCGTGGGCTAAACAGGGCGAGCGGTCCTCCATCATCCGTTCCAAGTGGCTACACTAGTACTTTTTTACAATTTTTATTCTCTAATCTAGGCTGAGAATGCCCATCTCATCGTATATCCGCAATCCTTAGCCTATTCTCCCAGGTACACCCCTTCACCACACTCAGAAACCTAATTTCTTCGAAAGTGTCCACAACTTACTTCCATGTAGTACCAAAGATATCGCCATCGTTTCGGACAACTTTAAACGTGTTTCTTTCCTAGTATTGTGCTTCAAAATTTTATATGTAGCTATAATCCTGTAAATATTCTTAGACTTATTTAGTTTATTCATCAAACACTCAAATCCGAGCTCAAATCCAAGGAAGACATGATCAAGTCTTCCTTGTTTGCAAAAGACAAATTACATCCCAAATATTTAAAGCTTAATCCTGCTCCAAATGTTCTCATTCATTTCTATTTTTAAAACCACCGAGAATTTTCCTAAAAACGCCATTACTTTAGTCATTTGAGGAGACCTGATGTACTAATTAGCAGTCACTCTCGTCATCAAGAGTTAGGGTGCGTTAACAACCCCCTCCCAGTTTTGTGTAGTACAACTTTAATAAGTTGAAACTAACCTTTCAACATGCCATCAAAATAAATAAGATGTATTATGATTTTTGCTAGAATGTTTCTACAAACTGTATAGTAATTTATATTGTCGCCTTTTTGTCAATTATAAATGAAATATTATTTATTTATTCTGCCCGTAACAGACAGGTGGAGTGTCAAATTATTTAACTCAATCTGTTCGTTGCAGGGCTAAAATAAATAACTCTGTTTCTTATCACATGATCAGCCAATTAAATGACTGAATCATTTAAGAACAGAAGAGGTAGGGGTGTAAAAGATACTAATCAGAGTTATCTCCTCTGAAAGTAATGAATTTCATTATACTGCCAGACCCTGTGTTGAATGAAGTGAAGATGATATTTGCAGAGTGGAAAATATGTGCTTTCCAGAGGGCTCGGCATGGTGATGAGCGTACTTTTTCATTCAGTGAGGAAGGCAATGGTAAACTACCTCACTTCTCGTTTTACTTAGTAAAACCTCTACAGGTCCAAACCGGCCTTTCGGCTGATGACATAAACAACGCAAATGGAATATATATTTCTCAATAAATCATTCTTTATTAAAGCTGTTAAAAATTGACAACTAAAATTTCTGACAAATAAAGAAATATAAACTAAATAAATAAAATAAATTCTCCTATCTTTAATATCGTAAATAAAAGTGGATAACAATCGTTAGTGACGATTACTCCCTAAAGCGTAGAATTCTGTCATCCAAAGCAGTCGAGAATTTTATCTGATACTGACATTTTTATTACATGCAAAATATATAACCATAATTTTACGGTATTTTCTATTTCTTTGATCCAAGAAAAATAAATTTCTTAGTAATACGTTCAAAAAACCATAACTGTAAATCTGAATCATCCATATGGTATAGCAATTTGCATTTAAAGAAATACTGTAAATTTATACCATCTTTATTTCTTTTTTGTTATAAATCTTCACTTATTTCCATGTACAAAATGTGTATTGTGAATAAAATATAGTGTGTGTGTGTGTGTATTGCACATGAGTATCATTTCATATAAATATACTTTTTCTACAAGCTGTTTATTCTTTACACTATACAAGAATATTTCGTAATTTTTTTATAATTTTCTTACATGCAAATTTTGTTTTGAAAGAATTTCACAATAAATTTGTTCTAAACCGTTAAAACCCATCGGTCATCTTGATTTTATTTTATTCGCACAACTAACAACAATTAATTAATTATATTTTTATGGACTGATTCGACATCAAAATAATTAAAACTATTTTTGGCCTACCTTGTGGTCTAATCGGTAATGCTCTTGATTGTTAAACTAAACATCTAGGGTTTGATTCCTGGTTTGAATCAATTAAAAATGATCACACAAGGAGTAATACACAAGGAGTTTCTTATAACCGTAAGTAATTAAGATAACCAAGCAGTAGAGGGATAAAATTAAACATAAGTATTGCAACACCTTAGTTCGGGATCTGGGTATAATAAACATTAAACAGGCTTACTTCAAACATTTTTTTGCTTTTACGGCCTCATTAGACCAATTGTATCAGATTTAGAAATCCTCCTTGGTTTGGATTCTTACTTTTCCCGATAATTCTTCATATTTTAGGATCTGATCTGTCTGAATTTATCTGCACAAATCATTGATGACGGAGCTCGAGTTTATTCGACGAATCTTGTGTCTTTATTTTTAAGCAACTTCTAGTAGTTTCAAATTATGCAGATAGTGACTTTTCCTCTGACGGATATTTTAGATTTATTTTTAAAAATAATTTCCCTGTTTGAAATTAAAAATTTCCCTGCAGAATTTTTTTCATTGTTGTACATTACAAGTTTAACAGTCGGACGTTAAACCAAAAACAAAGAAAATTACTAGTTTAAATTGAGTATTATTTAACATTCAAGTTGTATTGTTAATTTGTCGGTCATTATAAAGTATATTAATAAATATTTATTCAATAATAAAGTTTTCAGAAGGATTTAAACTATATTTTACAATGGTAACTACAATCTCTTGTAATCCTACATGGTATAAATAAATCAATTTTTTTTGTAATTCCTAATGTGTGTACGTTGCAATCTGTTCAATTCAGAACAATAAGCAACTTCATGAGCCAATCAGATGAGGATGATATGTATGACGTATAAATGAGGTGTAGTGTTGTACAGATTCAGGTCGACCATTCCTGAGAGAGTATGGTTAATTGAACACCAACCATCAAAGTACACCGGTAACCACTTTCTAGCATTTAAATCCGTATAAAAGTAACTACCTTTACTAGGATTTGAACCAGGAACGTTCGTCTCCGAAAATCAGATGTTAGACAGCTGATTTTACCTCTTGACGACTTTGCCTCTAGACCAACCCGGTGGGTCAATTTAATTGGTTATTAGTTTAAAAATTTAACCAATGAATATGATATATGATATATAACAACTGATATGATAATTTACAAAATTATAAAAAAAAATCCCTCTGGCGGTAACGAATGTGGTATAATAATAACAAAAAAAATTCCCTTTTTAACCACTTCATACGTTCTCTATTAAAAAAATACTGTCTCATTAAATTGAACCAGCTGTAAGCTGTTCAGATTTTTTTTAAAGATCTTGTTCTGCAATGTTAAGTTCTTGCATATCTTGCACCTTGGAGCATTTTTCCACGAGTTAATTTTACAAATGAGTTGTTTAGTTACTCAATTGTTCGGTATTCTAAGTTAATACCCGAAAAAATTTTTTTTTCTTCCGCATGATGTCAGTAAGTGGCTCGATTTCATGGTAGAGCTCAGAATGAGACATTAAGGGGAGACTGTACTTTGTATCCCGACAATGTTAAATTTTCTATTTTTAGGTACATTTTTCATAGGATTAGTAAAAGATAGGGAAATTAAACTTTACACGCCATAGATGTCGGGTTTCTTCTCGAGCTACTGACATTTTATCAATTTAATCTTTGGACCATACCATTTTTTTTTAAATAATTAATAACACAATTTTTACAAAATTTTTTTCTACTTTTTTGCGGATTTCTAATTTTTGGAGCACCTGAGGAAGTCATAAAAATATCAGAATATGTGGATATACAAGATAATTAACTGGTAAAAGTTTCAGCCTGGTAGGTTTATTGGTTTCTGGGAAAAATGTACCTAGTGTTAAAAATCTAATTTTACGGGAAAACGTAAGAAACAAGAAGGCACAAATCAAAATCAAAATTTACACAAACAAGTAAATTTCCCATCAACAGTTGTTTAGAAAGCTGAACCAGCAGCTGAGAATATTAGAAACCGTGATGCAGATATTTTAAAAACTAAAATTCTCTTTGCACTAAAATGAGCAGTATAAAATTGTGAAAAATATTCGTTCTGTGGTTAAAAGTCATGCCTAGTGTAGTTCTTTTATTCGTAATACAGTAAAAATAGATTTAAAAAATACGGTAGAGTTGAAACCTTACTTCAATACTTAATACTTTAATAACCATCAATTATTTATTTTTACAATTACTAATAATAATTACAGTTGATGATTAAGCTTAGCCTTCTAACAAATAAAATTACATAAATTAAATCTATAAGAAAACTTAAACTAAATTTGACGGGAAAAAGTATAGACATACCGTCCTTTAGAAATCAAAACAACTAAGTAACTTGTTCACAACCAGTTGTTATCACCCGCACGTACCCGGTCCCGTAACGAAGCTATTTCGAACGACCCGACACGATTCAGGTAATGACTGGCTGACTACAAAGGCGCTAACTGTTTTCGTACATGTTTGACAGTTTCCAAAACATACGATATTTTTCTAAGAACATCGCTTCTAATCTCGAACATGGTAGAAAGAAATAAAATATAAACAAGCGTTCTATTTTTCGATTTCTTAGAATTCCTTTAAAATATCAAATTCATCGCACTTCCCTATCCTTGTTCAACATACTCCACCCCACACGATACACAATTTTCACAATAAAAAACCTATTCCATCATCTGTTTGTGGAATAATGTATTCGAGTATTTAGAATTAATATCTCAATAATGCATTCTTACAGTTTTCTGGAATTTCATAATACTATGTACTTCCAAGATCATAAATAACTTCAGTTTTATAATTTATAAAAATATAATAATAACATGATAAGCATGAGAGGGATAGGGCCCACATTGGTGTCTCTTCAGGAATTGTCATTAAAAAATAAAATCCTGAGTAAGGTTTATTTCATTAAATTAACAAGTATAGCTTGAGTCCCAGCTGGGTGTAGTTGTTGTGGAATGGAGTGAGTGCGTTGTTATAGTAGTGGGAGAATGAATGAGTTAATAGTTATTCAACAGCTGATGCATTTGTAGTGGTAGCGTGTACTAACTAGACTAAAAAAATATTCTTATCATCCGGCGCATTAATTTAACAAATACCTACCGGGTTATTAACTTGGTCGGATTCATAATATTTAACTTGCTAATTTATATCAAAATATGTAAATAAATAAATGTAATAAATACAAACAAATATTTTAAATACGAAAAGTTTGAAAACGAATGTTTTATATTAGAGTAATACAACAATCGTATTCCCAGCATGCATCACTCATTCATTATACCTCACCCGTACCCTTCACCCCGCAACTAGATGGAGCTTGGACCCGACCTATATCTACTCCAGCGTTTTTGTAAACGTCTTGCTGGATTTTCAGGTAGTTGTAAGATAGATAGTGAATGTATAAGTGGGTTATCGTGTTCTAGTACCTTATTGTGAAAGCATTTGTATCTATAGAGTGAACCAGAAAAGATGTACTAGTCATTTGTTGTTGTTTAGGTCAAAAGCCAAAAGGCTGGTTTGAACTTGTAGAGGTTTTACTAAGTAAAACAAGGAGTGAGGTGGTTTACCATTGCCTTCCTCACCGAGTGGAAAATTACGCTTATCAGCATGCCGGGCCCTCTGAAAAGCACAGATTTTCCACTCTGCAAATGACACCTTCACTTCATTCACCACAGGGTCTGGCTGTATAATGAAATTCATTACTTTCAGAGGAGATAACTCTGATTAGTGTCTTTTACACCTCTACCTCTTCTGTTCTTAGATGATTCAGTCATTTAATTGGCTGACCATGTGATAAGAAACAGAACTATTTATTTTAGCCCTGCAATGGACAGATTGAGTGTCATTTGATTTGATTTGAGAGTCATTTGATAGATGCAAAAATTAGAAAACACAGAATAGTCGTCTCACTGGAATCGAAAATGTTTCAATCAGGTGAAAGTGTTAGATACTATAGAGGGCAGAAGTCATTCACAAACAAAAAAGAAGTTAAAGAATTAGAGGTTCCAAGGAAAAAGAAAATACGATTAATGAGACGACAAGAAATGGTCAGAAGAGAGGAAACATTTCAATGAAAAAGTTAAAATCGTGGGGAAAATAAAAATAGCAATGAAAAAGAGAAGACATCAGGCATGAGGAAAGATTATTTAACTTGGTAGGTAGAAATGAAAAAAAGAAGAGGCAAAGAAATATTCAGGAAATACTTTGTTACAAGATATTAATGACTGACAAATACATTATTTAGTAAATAGTAATCACAATGTTGAAATTAATACGCAAAATTATATACAGTTAAAAATATACGACACTATCTTTTGTACAAACAAAAACAATATTAAATTTATCTCTTCAAAAAATAACTAAGTAACAGACATTCCTAATTGTAACAAAATAAAACTCTGAATTACTTTTCAATTTGATTTTAAACTGTACAGAAAATTGCAGCAAAAGCAATTTATTTGGTTTGACAGGATGGAATGGGTTAGGCTTTCAAATAAAAAGTTGAATATTGGATATCACCGGAACAGAGGAAGTGGAGTCACCCCAGACCCGGACCCAGCTGGTAAAATGATGTAAACGAGGCGGTAATTGTGTAGCAGAGACATGGCTTCCTTTTTATACAATTTATAATGGCAAATTTGAGTAATATTTTTTCACTATGCTTAAACCAATTTTGCTTTTCACCTTTAAGTTATAATAAAACACTCCGTATTTTACTTTTAGCAATAAATTATTTTTTGTTATGAACTATTCTGACAAATATTTGTTGTTTAAATTAAAACGAGCTTGTTCCAACTCAGTGACACTGTTGTGGAGCGATATACTGCTCTAGAATTTAAAATGAAAAGAACTGTTTTCGATTTTCTCTAATCACTGTGTTTATAGGTTTAGGTCATCAGCCGAAAGGCCGGTTTGGATCTGTAGAGGTTTTACTAAGTAAAACGAGAAGTGAGGTGGTTTACAACTGCCTTCCTCACTGAATGGAAAAGTACGCTTATCATTATGCTAGGCCCTCTGAAAAGCACACATTTTCCACTCTGCAAATGACACCTTCACTTCATTCACCACAGGGTCTGGCTGTATAATAAAATTCATTGCTTTCAGAGGAGATAACTCTGATTATTGTATTTTACACATCTACCTCTTATGTTCTTAAATGATTCAGTAATTTAATTGGCTGACCATGTGATAAGAAACAGAACTATTTATTTTAGCCCTGCAACGAACAGATTGAGTGTAAATAATTTGACACTCCATCTGTCTGTTTAAGGTAGGTGTTTACACCAATATTATAAAAACAAACTTATTACTTTGTACGAGGTAATCTCAGAAATTACTGAACCGATTGAGAGAAAGCTCACTGTTGAAAAGCTTAGAGCTTGCTGAGTAACATACGCTATATCTTATTAAATAATTTTCAAATGTTTAAAACCTTTGTGGTTTGTAAAATTTGTAGTCTTCTTTACCTAATTTCTCGTTTAGGAAAGATAGTTCCCATCTTCCATCTATCTATATATCAACACTATTTGGTTCTACAATCTACTGAACATAATGTTTAAGTAATTAATACATTTTTTAAAATTAAATTTAACTTTTGTTTCATTTCAAATGTGTTGGGTCAATCCTCCCATAACATGGTTTACTCCTCCGATGATGTGGAAGGTTTGACCCGTATCACAACGTTTGCTGTTTGACTAATTATATAATTTAAAATATAGATTTTTTAATATACTCTTAATAATATTAGTTAAATATTTCTTGACATGCTGGCTATCACAAAGTTAAAAAAAAATATTTAAATATTGTTTTAGGCGGAAAATTTAAAAAAAGTGGGTCAAACCGCCCCACATTCTGTTATTATTCAGTCAGTTATCAAGTACGGTACAGTATCGTCCAAGAATATTACATTATCTTATCGTTTTCCTTTTTTAAAAATTATTTAAAATTAGTTACGAGACAGGTATCAAAAAAATAATACCTGAACCGATTTTTTGCTTAGAAAGTTATGCAAACCTTCCAAAATTCAAAGAGATGATATCAGTGTTTTTAAGAAATAAATTTTACCTATTTTTTTCTTCAACACGTACTCACTTAGGCCTATTCCAAAGTCGTACTTCTCCCATTCAATGGTGATTCATACTGATGCCAATAAAATTCCTCTTTGGAGTAGTACCCTAACTGGTTTTATTTGTACAGTGGTAATTTTGATTCCAACGTGTGTAAGATTGTTTGAGATATTAAACCCTTTAGGTTTAAATTGCCATGTAGCGAAGCAGGCAAGCCGCACTAGTTTAAAAAACACAGAAATTTAAATATCGTTAAATAAACCAAAATATGTTTATCAGAAACTAAAACAGTGACATCGAACTAGTTAAACGTTATTCTCAAAACATTTTCCTACAATATGACTCCTTCATCGCCAGTGGATGACAGAGTTACCATAAATTGTAATTTTGTCTTTTAATGTTATTAAATAATTTTTTTACAATTTATAATAAAATAATCTACTTGTATTATTCTAAGAATATGTACCTTGTGTGTGTTGTTTAGGTATGTTGTTTGGTTTGAACCTCTAGAGGTTTTACTAAGTAAAAACAAGGAGTGAGGTGGTTTACAATTTCCTTCCTCACCGAGTTAAAAGAGTATGCTTACCAGCATGCCAGGCTCTCTAAAAGCACCCAATTTCCACGCAAATGATACCTTCACTTCATTCACCACAGGGTCTGGCTGTATAGTGAAATTTATTACTCTCTAAAGAGATATCTCTGACTAGTGTCTTTTACACCTCTACCTCTTCTGTTCTTAAATAGTTCTGTCATAATTGGCTGACTAGGTAAATGATAAAAAAACTATTTTTTGTAGCCCTGGAACCAACAGATTGAGGGTAATTAATTCAACACTCCACCTGCCCATTATGGGCAAACCCCTTGTTTATATGAACTTATTAATCATGTGGTTCATATTATTTTGTTTCCCTATTAGAATCACATTTGGTGGTTATGATTTTGTATTATAGTTAGGCCTACATATTAAGAAATATAATAAAGTTAAAAAATAAATTGAATAAATTGAATAACCAAAATGTTTGTGCAAAGAAGCTGTTTTGCACTCAACGTTTTACTGGATTTGAAGCTCTGTGTACAAGAGCTACAAAATATCTACGCCATGACGTAACAAAATTGTTCCTTTCTATTAGAGAACGTTTTTCAGTAAACATCCATTATGTTTGCACCTATAAATCAGTCATCAGGAATTGCAAAACATGAAATTTCCAAGTTTCTTCAATCTGTTATAAATATATTTTTATGATTCAGAGATCATGTTTTCTAGTTTATGATAAAATTTTTAACTGTGCCAACCCGATTCAAAAGAGGCTAAAAAAATCAATCACATTACAAAAACATATTGTAAATACACATATCTACCATTATGAAGTTGTTGTCCAATTCACGAAAGAAAACAGCTGTCTTTAAACAGCAGTGTCTTCTGAACCGTTGTATATAAAAACAATATTACAATACATCTAAATTAAATTTTGTATTATTGCTGATAACAGGATATAAATTGACATTTTTTGAAATTAATAGTGTATTAAATATAACGAATTATGCATAAAAAGTACCTTGTTTTTAACCACTTTTCCCGAATACCCATCTTCGAGGTACTTTGTTCACGCGTACTTTAAAATGTATATTTTTTTTTTTTTTTTTTTTTTTGGTTTAACGTCCGACTGTTCTGCAATTACTGCTAATGCAGACGGTGAAGGGTGAAATGATATTTTGTAACGTATGAAAAAATGCCATGCCTGAATGGGATTCGAACCCAAGACCGCATGATGAGAGGCGAGCACGTTACCAACTGCGCCAATGCGGCCGGCTTAAAATGTATAGAACTACAAAGTATTATACGAGGTGTGGCTATTAAATAACGAGACTGACATAAAAAATTTTATTTTTATTTTATACATAATCACTTATTGTCACCTTCAATAATACACTCCTTCTCTGTCCTTACAACGCTTCATGCGAATTTTCCATTGTTGGAAACAGTGCTGGAAGTCATCTTCTGTCAGCTCCTTCAGAACACGTGCCGCTTTCTCTTTTACAGCTTCCACAGACTCACATCTTGTCCCTTTTAATGCAGATTTCACTTTAGGGAACAGGTTGAAGTCGCATGGTGCAAGATCTGGTGAATAAGGTGGGTGTTCTAATACTGAAATGCTGTACTTGGCTAGGAACCTCTTGACGGATAACGCGGAATGAGCTGGCGCATTTTGTTGGTGAAGAACCCATGATTTGTCCTTCCACATTTCGGGGTGTTTTTTCCTTACACCTTGACGTAGTTTAAAAAGTACCTCAAGGAAGTCTTCTTCTTCTTTTAGTGCGCTATCCGTTTCGGATGTTGGCGACCAGCATGGCAATTTTCACTTTGCTGACAGCAATACGGAAAAGTTCAGCAGATGTCTTTCCGGTCCATTCCCTGAGGTTGTGTAGCCAGGATATTCTTCTTCTTCCTGGTCCTCTCCTTCCATCTATTTTCCCTTGCCCAATGAGCTGTATCAAAGAGTATCTGGACTCATTCCGCATGACGTGTCCCAAATACTGAAGTTTACGGATCTTGATGGTGTTCAATAATTCTCTGGATTTCTTCATCCGTCTCAGAGCTTCTTCATTTGTTACATGCTCTGTCCATGATATTTTAAGCATTCTCCGGTACAACCACAATTCAAAGGCTTCTATACGTTTAATCATACTCTTGTTCAATGTCCATGCCTCTGCTCCATACAGCAAAATCGAGAAGATGTAGCACCTCAAAAGTCTGATTTTCGTTTCAATGGTAAGATCATGGCTCCTGAAAACTCTGTTCATTTTATTGAAAGCAGCTGTTGCCCTTGCTATGCGATATTTAATCTCCTGTGCCATGTCCCAATTTTCATTTATCATTGTTCCCAGGTACATTGTGTGTTTCACACGTTCTAATTGCTGGTTATTGACGAAAATTTTGGCATTGTCGTTTCTGTGCTTGGAGATCAACATAAACTTCGTTTTCTTACTGTTGATATCAAGGCCATATTTGCAACTTACTGTGGCTATTTTGCTCACTAGATGCTGTAGACCTTCTTCATTATCGGCAAGTACTATGGTGTCATCCGCATACCTTATATTGTTGATTCTCTCACCTTGAATTGGTATTCCATGCTCCTCTTCACCATCCAATGCCTCTCTAAAGATCTGTTCCGAATAGCAGTTGAACAGCAATGGCGACAAGACACATCCCTGTCGGACTCCTCTTCTTATTCTTATCTCATCTGTTGTTTCCCCATCTACCCTCATTTTTGCTGTTTGGCCCCAGTACAAGTTTGTGATTATTCTCATGTCCTTTTCATCAATACCAGTTTGTCTCATTATTTCAACCATTTTTTCATGTTGTACACGGTCGAAAGCCTTCTGGTAATCAATTAGGCAGCAATAAACATCACAGTTTACATCTCTGCATCTCTGGACCAAGACTTGCACAGCAAATAACGCTTCTCTGGTTTCAACTGCATTGACAAAACCAAACTGATTCCGAGATATTTGCTCATCACATCTCTTGTAAATTCTCTTATGAATTATTTTGAGGAAAACTTTTAAAAGATGGCTCATGAGACTAATGGTGCGGTGATCTTCGCATTGTTTGGCTCCAGGCTTTTTAGGAAGAGCAATGAATTCCGAGACCAACCAGTCATGTGGTATATTGCCCGAAGAGTAGATCTTGTTGAAGAGGTTTGTGATCTTCTGTAGTCCTTTTTCATTCAAAAGTTTGACAAACTCTACATGAATGTTGTCTGGCCCTGCTGCTTTGCCTTCTTTCATTCCATTAATTGCTGCTTGTACCTCTGATAGTAAGATGGTTGGCCCACTTCCTCCATTTATCTGTCCCATTGAATGCCTCCTATCATCTTCAAACCGCTTTTCAAGGTACGTTATCCAAGTATTTTTCTTCTCTGCAATATCCACCATGATTTCACCTTTCTGATTTAGAAGTTTCCCATGAATTTTTCTTCTTCCTTGCCCTGTTACTTCTCTGACCTTCCGGTGTACATTAAAATCATCATATTTGCTTTGATATCCTTCTATTTCCTGACACTTTTCCTTGTGTTCATTTTCCTTTGCCTTTCTGATTTCTCTTCTGATGACCTTGTTTATTCTATTGTATTCCAAAGAATTTCCCTTATTTATCCTTCTTAGCTCCGTCAGATCCAATATTTCCTGCGTCATCTATGTCTTTCTCTCCATTTTCCTCTCCCTCAAGTAAGTCCTCTTTACACCTTCTATTATCTCCTTTATTTCTGTTATTTGATCCTCAACGGGAGAGCTGTTGTTTATCTGTTCCATGGCTGTGTTCAGTTTTGTTTTAACATGATTCTTGATTTGTTGATCTTTCAGTAGTCTAAGGTTAATTCTGATTGTTTCTTTTCTTTTTACCTTTTTTAGGACCACTCTGAACTGCCCAATTACTGGGACATGATCTGACTTCATGTCTGCTCCTGGAAATGTCCTCATATTTGTACAGCTATTTCTGAAACGTTTGTTGATCATAATGAAGTCAATCTGGTTTCTTACTATTCTGCCAGGCTTGTCTTGTGGGGATTTCCAGGTGTACAAACGGCGTGCATGATGTTTGAACTGAGTGTTGAGTACCACCAGGCCATGCTGTTCAACAAAACTTTCAAGCATGTCTCCTCTGTCGTTCCTTTCTCCTAGACCATACACCCCAATGAGTTCTATCTTTTGTCCAACTCCCAACTTTGCATTGAAATCTCCCATTATAATATTTGTATCCTGTTTGGGTAGTTTTCTGTATAATTGGGCAATATCCTCATAGAACTCTTCTGCTTCAGTGTCCTCTTTGTCTGCAGTGGGTGCATACGTCTGTATAAGGTTCAGGTTCACGGGTCGACCTTTGATTTGAATCAGCATAATTCGCTCTGAGAAAGGTAAAAAGTTGATTACACACTTTGCCATTGTTTTGTTCACTATCAGTGCTACCCCATTCTGATATGTATTGTCTTGAGTGCCTGAATAGTATACCATGTAATCATCAACCTTGATTGATCCTGCTCCCGGCCACCTCATTTCACTGATGCCCATGATATCAACCTTCATTCTATTCATTTCTTTAATAGCATTATGGATGTTTCCTTGTTGTGCCATAGTTTTGACATTCCACGTTCCAATCTTAATTTTCTCTCTGACATGATGTTTCTCAGTACTGATGGCATCTCTCAAAACTGTCCCCCCCGGAGATCCAATGGGGGACTTGAAACTCCGGAATTAAATTTAGCTGTGATTGCTGCCATATTTGCTGATTAAACTAGGACATAACCATATTCAGGATCTTTAATGAGGTGCTGAGTCCAAATTTCTTCCTCATCCTTATGCCATTGACTACCTTCTGTAGTTCATCTGCCTTTGAAGCCTGTTCCCAAACTCCAGGGCAAAGGGGTGCCCTCTCTGTTAGCTCATCCGCCCAAAGCCGTTGGCCGCCAGAGCTCAAGGAAGTAATATTGATTAATTGTTTGACCTTCACGAACCCAGTGAAGGTACACAATCCCATGGATATCAAAAAAATCATCATTTCTTTAAATTTTGACTTGCTCATTCGAGCTTTTTTAGCTATCGCAGAAGTTCGGCTCTTCCAGTGCATGGATTGGCGCTTCGTTTCCGGATCATTAGTAAAAACTACGTTTCATCACATGTTATTAAAGTTTCCAAAAAATGTGGGTCACTTTCAATCGTGTACAAAGTGTCAGTACAAACATTTTTGCGAGTTTCATTTCAAACATTTTTGAGCGGCACGTGTTCTGAACACGTGCAACACGGCACTGAACACGGCACGTGTTGCTACAACAATCTAATTTGTCCAATTTGGATGTATGGAGCTTTGATCTATGGTTCGGCAAAACAATTTAAACGTAAACAGGATATAAACTTTTCAAAACAAATTTCTACGTTTAATCGCATGTTTGGTTTCAACACTTTCGCTTTAAACGTTCCTTTAAGTAATTTTATATTCTTCAAACGTCTGGTGGTTAATAAAATTTGTTTTCTTTTAATATTTTAACCTACTAAGAACCACGTTAAATGATTTTTTTCTTACCTGATGTTTTCTTTTTTCCGTTGCTATTTTTGACCTTTGCCCATAACGGGCAGGTGGAGTGTTAAATTAATTGCACTCTATCTGTTGGTTCCAGTGCTACAAAAATTAGTTCTGTTTCTTATCACATAGTCAGAAAATTATATGACTGAAGCATTTAAGAACAGAAGAGGTAAAGATGTAAAAGACACTAGTCAGAGTTATCTCCTCGTAGAGCAATGATTTTCTTTATATAGTGAGACTCAGTAGTGAATGAAGTGTGAAGGTGTCATTATAGAGTAGAAACTAGGTGATTTTTGGTGGACCTGGCATATTGATAAGAGTACTTTTTCAACTGAGTGAGGAAGATAATTGTAAACCATCTCACTCCTCGTTTTTACTTAGTAAAACCTCTAGAGGTTCAAACCAGCCTTTCGGCTTTTGACCTAAACACACAACACAACACATTATATATGTAGGTCTTTACTACGTACGAAACTTTAGCATACATTGAGACTTTCAACGTTGACGCATTATACTAAACCATTTACAAATTATAAACTCATTACCATTCAGAAATAATAAATCACACGAATCCAGAGTTACGAATATTGTCACACACACACACACAAAATTCACAACGAAGATTAAAAATATACTGTAATAGGGAGGGATCTTACATAAAACAACGACGTGATTTTGTCACTGGGTGATTTCATATAATAAATAGAATCCTACAATTAATGATGTTTTACTGTTTATAGCCTTATCGTACATCAACAAATTTAACCTTAACTGACTTAAAACCTTTTGTAATTTTAATTTTATATACGATTGATTTGCCCATAACGGGCAAGTGAAGTCTTAAATTAATTGCACTCGATCTGTTGGTTCCAGGGATACAAAAAATAGTTCTGTTTCTTATCACAAAATCAGACCATGAATTTCACTACATAGCCAGACCATGTGGTGAATGAAGTGGTGTCATTTGGAGGGTGGAAAGTGGATGCTTTTTGAGGGCCTGGCATGCTGGTAAGCATACTCTTTCAACTCAGTGAGGAAGGAAATTATAAACCACCTCACTCCCCGTTTTTACTTAGTAAAACTTCTGGAGGTTCAACCCCCAGCCTTTCGGCTGTTGACCTAAATAACAACACATACGATTGATGATAAGATTTATTTTTTGTAATAAAATAAATAGGGTAACCAAATTATTTAATAACTCATTACATTTTGTGCTATTCATTACTTAGAATGATTTATTTATCTAGGGTGGTGCGACGTGTTCTCGAATTTGTATCTATGCTCTAAATAAGTAAAAGCAAGTCAGCTTCATTACATTAGAGCGGTGGTAAACGGAGAACAGTAAAGGGAATTCAGTTGGGAACACTTATTTCTTTTCTCTTTTCCATGATACATGAATTCTCAAAGGATTTTAAAATTATTCTAGAGAATTCCTGCATTTGTGTCACTGTTATATCTGCTTCAATTTTATAAAATAACTAGAATTTTAAAATTAAATTTGCTAGCTCCATTTAGATTATTGTTATCACAATTTCATATAATAAATAAATCTTGTTCTAGACTAGGTTATGTGTTGTTAGATGAATAAAATAAATAAAGTATTAGTATTTTATTTATAATATTAAAAAAACAAACATTACAGTAATGTATTACCATGTATATCTTTTAATATTAAATCTACAAATGTTTGAATATCTCTTACAGATGTTTGTTTTGTATGTTATACTTTTTATTAAAACGGAAGCAATTATATGTAAGGATTACATTAAAATATTTTATTCCAAAATAACAGAATATTTTTATTTATATTGTAAAACCTAAGCCTAGGTTCGTCCGGGATCTGAGTGTAGTAAATAATAAACAAATACAATAATATTATTTATTTACAAAAATTGTTGTTGTTTAGATCATCAGCCAAAAATCTGGTTTGAACCTCTAGAGGCTTTACTAAGTAAAACGGGGTAAGAGGTTGTTTATAATTGCCTTCCTAACTGATTTGAAAAGTATGCTTATCAGCCTACCAGACCCTCTGAAGATCACATATTTTCCACCCTGCAAATGACACCTTCACTTCATTCACCACAGGGTCTGAGTGTGTAATGAAATTCAATACTCTCAGAGGAGATAATCTGACTAGTGTTTTTTACACTTCTACCTCTTCTGTTCTTAAATATTTCAGTCATATAATTGGCTGACGATGTGATAAGAGACAGAACTATTACATAATTTAACACTCCACCTGTTATGGGCATTCAACAGCCTATTGTGAACAAATTTATATATTACAATTAATTATTAAGCCTAGTCTTCTAACAATTCAGTTACTTCAGTTGACCCAGTTAAAAAAACTTAAAGCCTTGTCGCTGACCGGGGCCGACAACAAGAAACAAACCCTTGCTTGTGACTTTGGTGGCCCTGAAAAGGGCCGTTTGATTGTTTAGGGGTCCAAGAAAGGACAGTTAGGGTTTTTGTGGTGGCCCTTAAAAGGGCCGTTTAATTGTTTAGGGGTCCTAGAAAGGACAGTTAGGGTTTTTGTGGTGGCCCTGAAAAGGCCGTTTAATTGTTTAGGGGTCCTAGAAAGGACAGTTAGTGTTTTTGTGGTGGCCCTGAAAAGGACCGTTTAGTTGTTTAGGGGTCCTAGAAAGGACAGTTAGGGTTTCTGTGGTGGCTCTGAAAAGGGCCGTTGGTGGTCGGAAGTGGCGAGCCGGCGTGTAAAGAGTGGAGCCCGTAGAGTGACGGCTCGGCTACCGGGTTCAGGCTTAGCTCTCCCTCAGCGGCAGTTGGGTCCCCACTGCAGCGTGACAGTGGTGGCCTCCAGAGCCCCGCAGTGTCTGGTTGGCGTAGACCGAGGCGGTTCTCTCCGGTCCCACGCTGAACTCTTTTCTTAACCACTGTGCCATCAGGCACGCACGGGCTTCCTTCTGACCGGTGCGGGAATGTGCGTCCGCCACCGGTAGCTTCGACCAGGTATGGTACGTTTGGTCTGGTCGAAATGCTGTTAGTGAAAATAAATTGTATACATTGTACGTTAAGAAAAGGTCTGTGCGGTGTATACATTGTATTTGGTTATAAGTAAGAAGTAATTGTTAAATGTAAAATTATTACTTATGTTAGTTAAGTTAATTTAAGCTTTACAATTTTGTAATTATTTAAAGTAACTCGATTGTAATTTGTTAGTAATCTAAATTTAATAATTATTATTAATTAATTTAGTCAATTAATAATTGTTATAAGTTTAAGGAAGTCTGTTTATTTATTTTTCCCATTTATTTACAAAAATCATTACGTAACAAATTCATTTTCTTTTATTTTATAACTTAACTATCTAAAACTATTTATAAATTATTTACTCGTGGTGGGAAAATTAATCTACCCTACTATGTTTCCTAAGTTCAAGAGTAGAACAATTTAGTGTTTCTTTGTTTATTTCTACCACTGCAACTAGGCCTACTCCTATTCTATTCTATTCGTGTAATCTATTAGTTTTTTAATAATTATAAACTAAATGTTAGTTACTGAAATACTAATTAAACTACTAAGACATTAATTAAAATTTTCTCTCTTTTACAAAATATACAAATACAATCTTAAAGTTTTTTTAAAAAAATTCTATTGCTATTAAAATAAAAATATAATATTGATATTTTATGTAAAATGTAATTGAATTTATCATTTATTTTATGTTTTTTTTTTAATTCTGTTTAACGCAATCTTTGTAACCTATTTAACTGTAGTAATTTAACTTAGTATTTAACTTAGTAATTTTATAGGCCTAGTAGTTATAAGTATTTAAGTGATTTAATTTTTTTTGTTCGGTATACTCCTATGCGCGGACAGAACTCTTTGTGAAGAAGAGTTTTTGCGTTTAAGTATACAGTGAAACTTGGTTAATTCGAACCTGAAGGGGAATGGAAAAAAGTTCGAATTATCCAAAATTCGAAATAACCAACATCATATGGAACAGTATTGTAAAGTTAAAAAAATTACAAAATTCGAACTTTTGTTATACGTACTCTATGTATACTATGTACTTGCTTTAAAATCCCGAATGTCTAATTTTTTGCAAATCCTTCTGCTTTTGCACGAATTATTGTTCCACTTAAAGGAATCACTTGGTCGCGAGCTTGCTTGAACCACTTCAAAACACAATCGTCCACTGCAGGATATTCGGCTGTTCTTACCCGCTTTCGACATTTTCCGTTTTTTTGATTCCAGTTTTCCATAATTGTGTTTTTATTTTTTAAGAAAGACGATAAATGTTCGGTAAAATTCCGTATTCTTTAGTTATGTCACACTTTCTTTTTGTACCGCGTTCCACATCTTGAATCACTTTAAATTTTTCGTCCAAAGTTAAACTCTTATACGGACCACGCTTAGCCATTGTTAAATGAACTTAACCGCACTGCACGTAAACTCTTAACTGAAACGAAAACAATTCAGTAGTACTGAAATGTACTGTACCTAGTTAAAAAAAAGTACGTAGTACTACTGTATGTAAATTGTACAACACAAATTCTACACACCGTATGCACTCGTGTATACTCTACAGTAGGCCTACTGTGCTGTGACTGAAAACGGTTCAAGAATGTGGGTGTAAATTTAACTAGGGAAATCCCAAACCGATCATACAGTGCAGGTCTGTGTGAAAGTGAAATTCACTTTACAATGTTCAAAGCCTATACGGCATACTGGCTGGAATTCCGTAGATTAGGCTTACTACGCACTAATAACTGACACTCTATTGTGTCTATTTTCAACCCAAACGCAGCAGGTAGAAATAATTTTATTACAGAACCTGTTTACGAAAAACCTAGCTAAACAAACATTTTTATTCTTTCTTTGAAAAACTTCGAATTAACCAAATAACCTATTTTTAACTTCGAATTAGGCATACCATTTTTGTTCAGATTTTAATATGCTTTTCAAGGGGAATACCAGTTTATTCGAATTATCCAAAAATTCGAATTATCCGAGTTCGAAATAACCAAGTTATACTGTATTTAGTTTAAAATATTGTACATAGCTTAGTATAGTAATGAATAGTAATTTTAATGTAGCTGTATTTTACTAAATAAAATAAATAAATATATAAATAAAATAAATACTCATACATCCATTCACAATCACTATTACACCCAGATTATACACACCCTTATTATACCCAGATCCCGAACGAACCTAGGCTTAGGTGTTACAATATTGTGACAATATCTAAAGAGAAAGTGTTGTTCCAGTATTCTTTACTAGGACTGAGATTGTAAAAGGGTTAATGTGAATAATAATTGTTGATAAATCGGTTAGTTCCAAGAAATGTTTAGAAATATTGTGTACAAATGGTTAGTATAGGTCAAAATTATTGTGATGGAAAGCTACCTGAAAAGAGTCGAGGTTTGTTTAGATAATTAGCTTTTTTTATTATGGCCTTTTAATGTATCCTTTATTCAAATATAATGTTTTACCTTTTGTTAAGATTCATCCAGAACCGACAGAAAATTTTGTTATTTTATCGAAAATTTTATGTAAATCTACAACCCCGACCAGTTAGGTATTTAAAGGGCTGGCCCATCTTGAAGCAGTCTGCCTTGATCTGTCATTCAGTAAGTGAATGGTGTACCAGTTATCACGTTTGGAGAAGGTCTAATGTTTTTACTTTGTAATGTGTAGGCTACTGTAGTCTACATCGTCTAATGTTTTCTATGTATTGAACAATTGGTTCCAAGTAGGATTTAGTTTAATTCAGAACGAGATAAACTAGTTACTAATTAAATTCATTTATTATCATTATTATTATAATTTATTATAATTCGTTTATTCTTTTTTCTAAGTATCTTAATTGTAGTAATTGTAATTTATTATTGTAGTTAAGTACGTTATTAATTGTAATTTATAGTTTATAATAAATACTAGTAATGTTAAACAATAGCTTATTAATTTATTTATTTTACCCAGATCCCGAAACGGACCTTAGCGTTGTCATAACACGTTTGTTATTAAAATTTTAGTATCTTATTTATTTATCGCTATAAAAATTTAAGATTATACGTTTTTGAATTACAAACATATATATAAATTTTACTCTTACAAAATACTGAATAAACAAATTTTTTAAAAATAAAAGTTATGTACAGTTTAAAACTTCAATATCTAGGAAAAGAAAGGAAATAAAAGGGAAGTGGTTTGATAAGGAGTAAGAATTTCACTTAGAAAGTAAGTCACGTACTTGGTAAACCTGAACGCACATTTCTCACCAAACGTTGTTCAACGTAGTGTAACGTACATACGTACGTAAGAACGCTAGTACTATTATACGTCCGTCTAAAATTCCCATAGCAATATTCTGTTTTATATATATATATATATATATATATATATATATATATATATATATATATATAAGAACAGCACTTGAGCGTTCCCACTACGTACGAAACACCTACTTTAACTTGTATTTTAGTGCCTCATGTAAATTATTCTGGATATTTTACTCGATTCAATGGCCCCTTATGTATAAAATGTTCATTCAGGTTTATGTGTGTACTATGCGTGCGCATAAATGTGATCATTCTTGATGTGTACATTCTGTATTAAAAATTAATATAATCATCAATATCCTATATCATCTTTAACTCATAAGTATCGTTATAACATTTTTGCACGCAAAGAACGTGCCTGGGAGGCACAGTAATTTTATAGTGCTGTAATTTTGTAGAGTCTATTCATACTTTAATAATGAGCAAAATACGAGGTGTGGCTATTAAAAAACGAGACTGATGTTGTAAAAAACTTTATTTTTATTTTATACATAATCACTTATTAACACCTTCAATAGACACTCCTTCTCTATCCCTACAACGCTCCATGCAAATTTTCCATTGTTGGAAACAGTGCTTGAAGTCATCTTCTGTCAGCTCCTTCAGGACACGGGCCGCTTTCTCTTTTATAGCTTCCACAGACTCAAATCTTGTCCCTTTTAATGCAAATTTCACCTTAGGGAACAAGTAGAAGTCAAATGATGCAAGATCTGGTGAATAAGGTGGATGTTCCCATGATTTGTTTGCGTTTTTTCCTTACTCTTTGACGTAGTTCAGAAAGTACCTCAAGGTAGTAATATTGATTAATTGTTTGACCTTCAGGAACCCAGTAAAGGTACACAATCTCATGGATATAAAAAAAATATCATCATTGCTTTAAATTTTGACTTGCTAATTCGAGCTTTTTTGGCTTTCGGTGAAGTTCGGCTCTTCCAGTGCATGGATTGGCGCTTCGTTTCCGGATCATAAGTAAAAAACCACGTTTCATCATATGTTATTATCGTTTCCAAAAAATGTGGGTCATTTTCAATCGCGTACAAAGTGCCAGTACAAACATTTTTGCGAGCTTCATTTCAAACATTTTTCAGTGGCACGTATCAAAAAAACAATAGAAGATTGACATGGAACTCACATGCCCAATTAAAAAGTCAATTACTTAAGCCGCGAATAAAACATCTTTAGTCATTTCCATTATAAATCTCATTACATTATTCAGAAACTTTATTGTTTTTTCTCCATCCTATCTTGAACTACGATTCAGCTAAAAAATTTAACATAAAACATATTTATAAATTCCAGATAAAACTTTTTGCCGTACTGGCAGTAAAATATACTTCAGTTACAAAAAAATTACAGAAAGACTTTAACATCGGAATGATACGTGATTTGTGGATAGTGCAAGAGAGTGAGGATGAGCTTAAAAGATCGGTGCACGGTTTAAATTAATTATGTAAAAAATATAATTTCAACGTTTCCGTAAAAAGTCAAAGTCAAAGGCATCCACTGGCAAATATTCTACCAGGTCTGAAATTGTATTAGATGAAGTCGCACTCGAAAAATTATCACATGCAATTATTTAGGTTGTGACATCGGCTTTGATCATGATTTGGATATAGAGAAGAAAGTTGGCAAATTCCAAGCAGTGTGCAGCAATATTAGCGGAACCCTCGGAAGGAAAACAAGAAAAGAAACTCAGATAAATTTTACAAGGTGATGGCTACCCCAGTTCTACTCTATGGAAGTGAGTCGTGGATTAGTACCAGACCACAGGAGAGTAGAGTAAAGGCGTCAGAAATGCGATATCTGCGAAGAACAAAGGGTTGCAGTCGTATTAATTCCAATTAAGAGCATAAGAACGGAATTAGATATTTACAACCTGAATGGGAAGATTGCAGAATATCGAAGTGGATGGAGGGAGTACGTACAAAGAATGCCTGAGGAAAGGATCTCCCTTAATGTTTTGCAATGCAGACCGGAGGGGAGAAGAGATGTTAAGAGGACACGCAAGAGAAGGCAATTCTATAGTTTTGTTGCTGTTGTGAGTCGGAACAGGCGGGTTACTAATCCTTGATTGTGAGAAGAGACAATACAAAACATTCATAAATTAATAATAATACGTTTAAAATTATAACCATAGAGAACCAATAAGACTTAGTTTAATCTTAGCAGCTCAAAGAAACATTTATTCCAAATGAGAATCCTGCCGTAAATTAATTTTTCAACATTTTTTAAAAATTTATATTTCTAATTTCTCACATACTCTTTGAAATGACCCTTTAAAATTTATTTTCAAGAAATTAAATTATATAATACATAATATAACAGCCTATTTTCTGTACGGATCGATATATTAAAAGGGGAGAACTACTCTAGAACGGAGACAAAATTGAGATAAGAATAAATACCATAACAATGAAATCCTTCTAAAGCTGAGAATATCAGAAACTAGGATTATTTAGTCATGTATGTTGTTTTGGTCACCAGAAATCGATACGGTTCCGCCCACCAGTCGATAATCTTCTCATATTTCAGAGGATTTGGCTTAGAACCAAAGTAGAAGCAATGGCAGATAACATTTTACCTTGTCTTCACCAAACAATACTGCATTCTAGTAAACACTTTACTCTAAACTAAGATAAATTATGACAAATACTGTAATGCACTAGAGATGTTTATTTATTTTAGAACTTTATATAAACTCTATCCACTCATTTTTTATCAATAAATTGGAAATACAAAATAATTTTATATTCATTTTCATTATGCTAGAATGATGATTAACTAGTATTAATTAACAAATTTAATATTATTTTTACTACAAAATTTTCAACAGTTTACTTTGCAAAATGTTTACAATACTTGAAGGATTAATATCAATTTTTTTCCTTAAAAATATTCTGATCGGGTACTTTACAGAGAGTGGGACAATTTCCAAATGTGGTATTAAACTTTATTTTAAGAATGGTTGGATTTTATTACCAGGTAATATGAAACATTTATGTTTTTTATTTGTTTTTGGTCTGATTGTTTTTTGCACATTAACCCTTTATAGATCTTTGGTAAGTATACTTACCCCTGGCAATAAGGTCAATTTTATTTAATAATAAGATGTGCAGTTGAACCTTATTGGCATTTTATAGTGTTGTAGATGTTCTCTGGTAAGAAGGTTTCCACATTAACGCGCAGCGACCATTTTCTTCGTGATTTGCACGAGTTTGGTAAGGATTCATAACAGCGTACACTACCGCTTTGTTTTGTTGTTACTTTTGTACAGTGCTTAGAAAATTCTAGGTTTTTCCGGGAAAGCAAGCATTCATGCTAATATAAAGTTAAGATACGTTATTCTACTATGTCATCCAGTAGCATATATTAAGGTTTTTTTATGAAACCAAATATTTTTCAACATTAACCTAACGAATTCAGTGGTTAGAAACAATAATGGTACCGCAAGGGCATCTCGTGCTTGTAATCTAGCAAAAACGGAACGATCTACGGCGGATGGTCTGTCACATCCAAGCATTGAAACAGATAGTAAAACTTTATTATTCTTTTTAAAAATCTAATTTTTTAACGTACCTTTATCATTTTTACATAATTAATAATTTTGATTCTGGTCAAAGTCAGTTATAAGATCTCTGGCTTTCATTTCAAGCTTTTTTTCTAAAGCGTTTAGTTAGCGTCAAGTAGTGTGGGTTTCTGTATTTTCAGTCTAACAGTGGATGGTTGTTATTTATCTTTATCATGCTTTACAGCTTCAATCATGATTAAATTTATTATATGATATGTTATTTTTCAAATATGTTGTATGATTCATATGTTGCATAGATAAGAAAGTTTTTTACTTTAATATTATTTTTGTCTCTCTCTTTCTCTTTCTCCAGATAAATACATAAACTGTTTTTGTAAAATTTATTGTACAAATTGCCACTTTTAAGATAATCTGATGAAAGAATAAAATTGTAGTCATTTTAAAAAGTGTATAAGGTAATTTACTTAGCATTAAAATTCATGAAAACGATATTGTATGTTTTATTTATGTATAAAGAAAGGGTGTAAATTTAAGGGTATGGTATTTAGGAGATGAAGGGATAAAAATGAAAAAAGAGTTCCATTATATAAGTATAAAACCTCACTCCTCTCATCTGGAACGTTGGCTACTTCAACACCCCTGTACAATATGGTTGTCAATAAATCTTCACAATTTTTTTGCATTAAATATTTTCTTCTTCAATAAAAGTAAGTTATCCACCCCTACCCCCCACCACCATCGAAACTTTTCCTTCTCTTTTCTTAAACCATTTCGTTTTATACGAAACATACCGAACTGAGCTAGAAATATGAGCTGAATTCCTTCAGACTTTGGTATTTCCGTTCTTCGTTCAATATTATATAGATAGACCCTTTTGGCGAAGCATATTTCAATTCGTTCATAAAATTTTTAAGTAATAAATTGTTTTCAAAGAAATAAATCATTTGATATCTATTGTATTTAATAAAGAATATATCTGAAAATTTATTTGGGTTCAACCAAAGTTATTCCTGCAAGTAACTTATTAATTATAATAGATATTAATTTATTATCGACACTCTAAACTACTGAAAATGAAAACAATAAGTATTGTAACACCTGAGCCTAGGTTCATTGGGTTCAAGGTATAATAAATAACAAACAAATGTCCTTAAGATAATTGCAATTATATTGACTAAATTAATAATTACAAATAATTATTAACCTTAGATTACTGACAAATATAATTAGATTACTTTAATTAAATTAATTACAAAACTTACGCTTACAAAAAGATAGATGTGTTTCTTATCGTAGCCTATGGTCAGCCAAAAAAATTATATGACTGAAGCATTTAGGAACAGAAGAAGTAGAGGTGTAAAAGCCACTAGTAAAAGTTATCTTCTCTAAGAGTAATGAATTTCATAAAACAGTCAGACCCTGTGGTGAATGAAGTGAAGGTATCATTGGCGTGGTGGAAAGTAAATGCTTTTCACAAAGCCTAGCAAGATGATAAGCATACTTTTCCACTCAGTGAGAAGGTAACACGTGACTGATCCGTCATCAAGATGTCATTTACAAATCTGTCACACAATGGATAAAAGCAGAATTAAAAATGTTCTTAGAAATTAAAGGAGAAAGATTAAAAGATTTCAAGACCCGAAAAAGAAAATATTCTTATTAAATAATTATTTTAAATTTAAAAGATTTTAAAAATTTTTATTTAAATATCTGCATAAATTGTGAATATTTTAATTTTATTATGGAAACACGAATCATTATTACAAAACTGTTGAAAAATAAACAAAGATTATCCCTGTGGTTGTTACTTTACAAACAGGGTCTTCGATCAAACTGATTGAAAACTAATAGATATTGTACAAAAAATTATGGATATAAAAGGATATAAACTTTCAACTTGAAACCTATTCATCTAGAAACCCCAGGTGTGCTCTTCTTCGCTTATGTTCTTAATTAATATTTTTCTTGAATTAACTCACAAAAGGTTTGCTCTTTTTTTTAGTTATCACGGTACAGTTATTATGATCATCCAATGAATAAAACGTTTTCTCTCAGTGAATAGAATTTTCTTTTCAATTACTAAAGAAAAATATGTTCCTTTTCACTGACAATCCGTGTCTAATTTCATATTTTGAATAGCTACAATTTATTTTTTTATTAAATTACTTATTACAAAATCTAAAAGCATATTTTAAATTTATGTGTTTCTAATTTTAAAAGATTTAATTTACATTATTTACATTAGAAAAATTAAAATGAGAGAAAATTAAAAATAAATCATTTTAGATATAGTGTGCTATTGAACTAAGAAAACAAATCTAATAGAAACACTTCACAAAGTTTCTCTTCCCAATTTAAATAATGAAAAATATAACCTAGGTTTAATCATGAGTAAATAATGTTAAATAACCTAATTTAATCATAAGAAAATTGCTCTAAAAGAAAATCAACCTCTGTTTGACTTAGATTTTTAGGTGAGAATTGTCACTAATTGACGCTAAACTAAGCGCCGTAGGGAAAATTTTAAAATTAAAAGTTTAGTTTTTAATTTTCTACAACTTTTATTATACTCGTATACAAATGAACAACTATTTCCGGTTGACCGTTTTTGTTAAAAAATTTCATGTCAGGTCTCCTTGTGATACTTAAGTTCAAAGTTTCAACGTTGAACTTAATATTCCGTTCTTGAGATATTTTGTTCACACACGCAGATACAAACAGACCAATCGGTAAAAGCATATTGTGTTGGGTTCAGAGGACGTGAAACATGGACGGAAAGTTCGTGCTGTCAAAAATAGATAGAGTTGCAAAAATTGAGAAAATCCAGTACACAATTTTTTTTTGATGATGGCCTCCACTCACCCCTTACAGCCATCCCAACTTCTATGAAAGGGACTAACAGGGAAGCGGGGATGACCTACATGAGTTGAAGAAGTGCAGCAACAGATAGAAATCCTTGAAACGCTGCACTTACCTATCGGGACGTAAATCCAGGATAGTAAGGGTAATACTAATAACCTGAAGTGGCCCAAAACTGGAAGTCAAAAATTCAAAGTCAGAAACTACAAGAGATTGCAACAAACGGTTTTCGGATTCGTAATCTACACAAAAAGTTAGTGGACCTGGATTACATTTGAAGTCCTGGTTTCGACTGAAAGTGACCCAAAGCCGGAAGTCAAGAACTCAAAGTCGCAATTTGAAAACAAAAATAGTGTCATTCAATTCCTCTTAAAGAGGAGATACAGAAATCACTAATGGTTTTTACTATAGGTTAAAGGTAAGCCTTTTAAAAAATTGTCACCAGCAGTGAGACACGTCGTCTCATGGAAGGGATTTTTTTAATAATATTTTTCTGCAACTTTTTCAGGAAAAGGATTTTTACTATAAATTGAGATAATAAGATTTATCTAATAAATTGAGATCATTTAAAGATAATTGTTTAAAACAATACTAATACTAAGTCTAATACTAAGTTTGTCTTTTGAAAATCAATTAGTAAAATTGTTTACGGGAATAGATTTTTACACACGAAAAAAAAAAAAAAATTTTAGAAAACCAGTGAAATTTTATTAAAAATGGTCAATCTCTTACCGGAATTAAAACTTGGGACCTTCCGCTTAGCAATTCACCATTGCGACATGGAGATAGCCAATTATTTTTAATTTTGTAAATTTATATAAACAACAAATAATTTTATATAATGAACGAGTTATAAACTTTTAATGTTTATTATTCCCTTGAGCTAATGCAGGTAGTGAATTTAAAAAAAAAACTACAGATAAGGTATCGTTTATGTGCATTGGTCAACTGCCAAATTTTTCATTAGGGAATATTTGTATGTAAACAAAATACATTAAAACTAGTGTCATATTAACCGTCGAAGTTATTTTAATGTTCGGAGCAATTTAAAACTTTTGTGATCATTATATTCGGGAGTAAGCTTATTAAATTTCATGTAAATAATAAAAGGTTATTTGTAAAATGATAGAGAATCGGAAATTATTTAATCGAACGGTTATTTTTATTCTAATAGATCTCGACTTCATGAACGGCGTAGTATTTTTGTCAAAGGAAGACTGTTTGTGTTAACGTCTATTCCCACGATGCTAGTACTAGCTGCTAGTTGACTGGCAACTATTAAAATAACGTAATGGGAACGAACAACTAACAGCTAGTTTAGGTAACCCTTTGTAGGTCTTTGGTAAGTACACTTACCACTGGCAATAAGGTCGGTTGTTTTAAAGAATAAGCTATGCAGTTGAACCCTAGTGGTATTTTATGGTTTTATAGATGTTTTCTGGTAAGTAGGCTATTCACATTTTGAAATTAGTGGGCAGCGTCCGTTTTCTTCATGAGTTACACGGATGTGGTAAGAGTTCATACCAGCGTACGCAGCTGTGTTGTTACTTTTGTACAGTGCTTAGAAAATTCGAGTTTTTTACGGAAAAGCAAGCAGTCATGCTAATATAAAGTTGAGATAAGTTATTTTACACATTTTTCTGTTATATAAGACTACTTATTTGAATAAGCATTCTTACCACTAAACATTATGTGATTCCCATTAAGGACTTAAGATAAAAAAAGAAATATCTTACTGTTCAGGCACTAGAAATACGTACATTATTTAAGTCCCTATAAAACAAAATTTAACATTTTACAACTTCTAATATATTTTCCCCGTAGTACTGCCCTATAAAGGGTTAACGTGCTAGTATTCACTAGTGCGCTAGTGACTTTCAACATGTTTGATTTTACTAGTGCTAGTAGGGGAGGAAAGGTTACGTGATTGACTAGTGCTAGTAAACTAGCTTGGTGTGAACGTTTGGAAACGTTGCTAGTTGCTAGTAAGCTGTACTTTAAACAGCAATACACAGCCAAACTCACGTATGCCTTCAGATCACTGGCATTAATTTACAAGCTCCGTGGATCACTAGCAGATCCTATTAGTAGTAGCAGATAGTAAACTAAAATCGTGGGAGTGGACCACTAGTGTGCGTATCACGTGATTTTCGGGATCAGCTTATTTATTAAAAAATCAAGGATACGAGGTGTGGCTATTAAATAACGACACTGACGTTGTAAAAAATTTAATTTTAATTTTATACATAATCACTTATTGTCACCTTCAATATACACTCCTTCTCTACCCCTACAACGCTCCATCCGAACTTTCCGTTGTTGGGAACAGTGCTGGAAGTCATCTTTTGTCAGCTCATTCAGGACACGAGCCGCTTTCTCATTTACAGCTTCCACAGACTCAAATCTTGTCTCTTTCAATGCAGATTTCACCTTAGGGTAGAAACCTTAGGAATTTCACCTTAGGTAGAAGTCACATGGTGCAAGATCTGGTGAATGTTCTAACACTGTTACATGTTCGAAGGTGGATGTTCTAACACTGAGATGCTGTACTTGGCTAGGAATCTCTTGACAGATAACGCGGAATGAGCTGGCGCATTGTCATGATAGAAAACCCATGATTTGTTTGCGTTTTTCCTTACTCTTTGACGTAGTTTAGAAAGTACCTCAAGGAAGTAATATTGATTAATTGTTTGACCTTCAGGAACCCAGTGAAGGTACACAATCCCATGGATATAAAAAAAATCATCATTGCTTTAAATTTTAACTTGCTTATTCGAGCGTTTTCGGCTCTCGGTGAAATTCGGCTCTTCCAGTGCATGGATTGGCGCTTCATTTCCGGATCATAAGTAAAAAACCATGTTTCATCACATGTTATTATCATTTCCAAAAAATTTGGGTCATTTTCAATTGCGAACAAAGCGTCAGTACAAACATTTTTGAACGGCACGTGTCCTGAAGGAGCTGACAGAAGATGACCTCCAGTACTGTTTCCAACTATGGAAAATTCGCATGCAGTGTTGTAGGGATAAAGAAGGAGGGTATATTGAAGGTGACAATAAGTGATTATGTATAAATTTAAAATAACATTTATTACAACATCAGTCTCGTTATTTAATAGCCATACCTCTATTTCAATTTTTCCGTTTCTTTATCGTCTTAACATTACGATTTAAGTGTTGCTGATATCTCGTGAAGTTCTTTTAATTATTTATATTGATTTGAATTAAAATAGGTGCAGATTTTTAAAATGAACGGACGGGACAAAATATTTTACTAGTGCTTATTCTAATAAAAATATATAGCCTATTCACTATAAAACATTCCCAAAATCTATTACTACAGATTTTACAATCCCTACGAATTTTGCAACCTTTCATAATGCAAAAATGACTGGCAATTTAGTTTGGTTCTGCCCGATGTCATAATAATGTGACCGTTGAAGTGCCTTACAGTAGGACGTCGTAAAGTTAAAAGGCAATAACTAGCTCTATAATATTTACAACCGTCGTGGTTTACGATAAAATGTTGAGATCGGTTAAAGCGAAGTTCCATGTTCGTATCTCTTGATTATATACCTATACAAAACATTATCTTCTATAACCATTACTGTCCCTCTTCCGTAAAAACTTTTCCTGACACGTACATAATCCGTTCGTCCATTTTATATGGATAGCACTAATAAATTCATTCCATATTCTGCCTTTTATCGTTTTATTTTAACTCCTGTTTCACTACTGGATTTTATAGCTGAGGACACTAAAATTGCATATGTGTACTATAATTACATTTTTATCTTAATTTAGTTACGGTTAAGGTTAATTTGATGATTTCCTCACAAACTGAAAGATTTTATAAACCAAAGTAAACGAATAAAAATTAAATTAAAAATCTTGTGTGAAAACTCACACGCTTTATCTTGCCAGTGTAGATAATGAAAAATGTAACTTATATTTTTAATCATTAATAAACAATGTAAAATGAAAAAAAGCTGATTCTCATCAAGAGTGAAAAGTTTGTACTTCAGAAAAAATGTATGTAACAAAACTTGTAAGTTTTTAAATTTCCTTTAACTTTGATAATAGCCTACACACTTTTGTCGTAAAATGCAAATGCTAAGACCGGAATCTTAAAAATCACCATTTTGTTTACAAATTTTTATGAGCAAAATACACAAAATCACTAGTTGACGCTAAACTAACAGTTGTAAAAGAAAATGCTTGAACCGAACGTTATAGGTTTTTTAATTTCCTACGACTTTAATTGTATATACACTTTTGCTAAAAAATTCATATTAAGGCAACTTTAAGAAAAATAAATTTACCACGAGAGCACAGCCCCGAAGAATTTTAGCAAATATGGCGCTTATTCTATCATGTAGAGCATAAAAATATAGTAAATAAGTAAATTTTTTAAAAATTGCAAATTGCTATTGAATTTTGGAGGGTACTCATAGTAAACTAATAAATAAATTGTTTGTAACTCAAAAATATTTCATTAAATATTATTATTAAACGTCAGACAGACAGTTAATGTTAATTACATGTTAATTACGACAGTTGTTAATGATTTTAAAAATTTACGTATTTTACCCATTAAAAACTTATTTATTTTTAAAGTTCAAAAACTATTTTATAAAAAAAGAGGCAACAGAGGTACTGAAAACTTATATCACAGAACTAAAGGTTTAAGTCAAAAAAATTTTATAAATCCTTTTTTGCTAAAACTTTTGTTTAATTTGGTCCAAAATGTTTTAATCTGTTGCCTACTGAAATTAAAAATAGCTTAAATATGTTAATATTTTCAAGAAAGGTTAAAGATTGGCTCAATGACATAACTGATGTTGAATCACTTTTAAGAATTGTTGGTTAGTATTGATGGTTTTACCGTTGCTGACTTGCAGTGCTTGCTATTCAGTCCTTGTAGGAATTTGCTGATCTTGGTAAATAATATAACAATAATAACTGATTTTAGTGTTAGTCATGTACAGGTTAATATCTACTCTAAAGACTGACGCCTTGGTTAATATTATTGTTAAAAATAATATAGTTAACATGCTCTGTAGCTGCCGCTACAATTTGAATTGTCATTTATAGTAGATACGACATTGATTTGTAATTAATTTGTAAACTTGTTCTTATGTATTTTGTATTTTTTTTATATAACCACCGTTTACTTGAGTTGGTGGTTATTTATACCTAGTAAATAAGACATAATTGTGTATTTGTGTAAAGTGGAATAAATAAATATTATTATTATTATTATTATTATTAAATTAGTGAAAAATCTGACGAATAAACTGTTGTACTACTAATTTCAGATGACCTATGTACGAGTAGATAAATGTTCGTGTCGAGTCCCTTAATGGTACATAATTTAAGTTCTACGTTTTAATATCGCAGGTCCAAGATGTTCCGTTCTTAAGATATTTTGTTCACATGCACACAGATGCACAGAAAATCGCTAAAAATAATTTTACGATATTTTACGTTCAGGGGGTCTGAAAACTTGTATTTCCGGAGAAATCTCAATTTCAAAAAATCAACATGAAACCAATACTTTCCTTCTCTTTATACAAAATATTCAGACAGGGAGAAAATAATATATTCATATTTCGTTAGTGAATCAGCTAACTCCACGCCAAAATCTGATTTTAGTATCACTGGAGAAAGGAAAACTAAGTATCTTCTTGAAAAACTACCAATTCAAATGAGCATTAAGATTTGTTTTGTAGTAAAAATCTTCTCTGCAATATCAATGGGAACTAAACGAGGTTCATTCAGTTTTTCAACTCTCCTGTGGTTTTACTTACAACACTCCAGAGGTTTTACTAAGTAAAACAAGGAGTGAGGTGGTTTACCATTGCCTTCCTCACTGAGTGGAAAAGTACGCTTATCAGCATGCCGGGCCCTCTGAAAAGCACATATTTTCCACTCTGCAAATGACACCTTCACTTCATTCACCACAGGGTCTGGCTGTATAATGAAATTCATTACTTTCAGAGGAGATAACTCTGAGTAGTGTCTTTTACACCTCTGCCTCTTCTGTTCTTAAATGATTCAGTCATTTAATTGGCTGACCATGTGATAAGAAACAGAACTATTTATTTTAGCCCTGCAACTAACAGATCGAGTGTAAATAATTTAACACTCCATCTGTCTGTTATGGGCAGTAAAAATATCTACTACTGTTTTCTATCCATGTTTTTTTAAAAATTGACAGTTCGAAGGCCCGATCAGGAAGCCGATACATTTGTTTACTTTTCTTCAGGAAGATAAATTTGTAATAAGTTTTCTTTACTGTACTTTCGCCTACTCATGATTTTGTTGTTATTTAGGCCATCAACCGAAAGACTGGTTAGAATCTCGAGAGAATTTACTAAGTAAAACGAGGAGTGATGTGGTTTAACAATGTCTTCCTCACGGAGTGAAAAAGTGTTTATCACCATGCCAGGCCCTCTGAAAATCATTTACTTTTCACTTTGAAAATTACACCTTTACTTCATTCATCACAGGGTCTGGGTGTAAAATGAAATTCATTACTCTCAGAGAAAATAACTCTGACTAGTGTCCTTTACACCTCTACCTCTTTTATTTTTAAATGCTTCAATCATATATATTTATATATATTGGCTGACCATGTGATAACAAAAAGATCTATTTTTTGTAGACCAGGAACCAACAGATCGAGTACAAATAATTTATCACTCTACCGGCCTGTTATGGGCAACTCATGATTTTAATCAAAAAGAAAATGTTTTAGTTATTCTGTTAAAAAACCCAACCGAATAAATTTGTTGAATTTCAGCTTTCTAGGTGATCAGGAAGTTAGAGGATTAGTGATGAGTAAGTCAGTGAGGACTTTTGAGTTTATAGAGAGAGATACAATCGTATTTAAATAATTTAACTTCATTAGAAATAGTATCCATTGTATTCTCCAATAATTAACCTAAATCTGTGACATTGTATTATCGTTGAAACAGGGTGCATTAATTCAAGAATAATACACCAGTAAATAACTGATGAAGGAATTACTATTTCTGCATTTAATTATTCAGTAATTTTAAATGAGAAATAACGAAGAATCTTTGTTTAAGACAGCACTATATTTTAATTCAACTCTTTCTATTTATTCGTTCGTTTTTATTTTATATCTTATTTTCGTAAATAAAATATAGTATTGTAATACTAGACAAGAAAAGCGCAGTAGAAAGCAAAGAATGTAAGTCTGCACCAGGCAGACTTACGATGGCATTGCCCTCACGCCTTTATTCCCGTACTGTTCTTCTATAACATTACAACCATTTCCACCTTACAACTAAAAAGGAAGAAGAGAAAATACAATGTTCTGTTCTTTATTTCCCTTTTACTATTTGCTTTTTGTTGCCTTCTGGGCGTCTTAATTAAATGTGCTTCTTCCATTTTAAGTAGATTTCCTTCTTTTTCTAAAGCTCTTTTACCATTCTTATTTTACTCGTTCCTTCCTTTATACTTAAATAAAAGGATATTAACAAATTATGAAACTTAATAATCATGTGTTCAAATGGTAGACAAAGTTTATATCTTTATATTAACTTTTGTATTATCATAATAAAAGTTTGTATAACAAAATTATTTTTACAATAAGTAGGCTACAATGTATTTTCTTTGTCCTTAATCCTATGTCTAACACTGTACAGTACAATAACAAAACTTCTAAATTTTGTCACTTTTTATTGACGTGGTGCGAGAAAAGGCTTCCGTTAACACATTCCCTAACCTACAATAAGTATGTAAATTGGTAAATTATGATGTTCTAACTGAAAGCAGAATGGTATAAATTTAATTGTTTTTATTTTGATTCTTCGTCCGACTGTTCATGACCACGAATAAAATTTCTAATGTCAAAACTAGTTCTATTGACTGCTACACAAGTATTCCCAGAGACATTTTTTACAACTGCATCCTGGAGACTCCAAAAGGGAGTATAGAACATTTCAAGTACTTCTAAAGGACCAGTTTTATCCAGAAGACCTCCTATTGTAACAACCAACTCTAGCCTAAGGTTATGAGTATTATAGACCTAATTTAAAAATGATTGAAATAAAACAAGATTGTACCCGCTTGAAGTCGGGAAGAGAATCTAATAAATATATTCTCTCAAAATTTCAGCTGGCCTCCGGGCCAGACCAGTCAGTCAGCTAGCAGTAAGTCACTATTAAAGGGTGATTCAAAAAGAGCGCCGGTTTTTAAACGGCTGGTAAATTTTTGTTTATCGGTTGGCAACATTGTTTGACCTCGTTTCTATTTTGGAGAACATTCCGATTGACGATTCAGTTGTAGTTTCTCTTGTTCGCAGTGTAGTACTCTCGCAGTCTGTGTCTAACCATGGAGAAGTTTACTATTGCACAACGAGTGTTAATCGTCAAAACAAAACATTTTACCAGAGTGGAGAGAGTTATGCGGCTACTGTCAGGCGACTTCGCGGTACTCTAGGACGTAATGAAGCACCGAATGAATCAACAGTTCGCACGCTCATGAAAAGGTTTTTTGAGACGGGTTCAACAGTCGACCTTAAAAGTTCTGGACGTCGTCGTTCTGGCCAAACTGAGCAGAACGTTGCGTTGGTTCGTGACAGTGTGGCTGTTAGCCCAGCAAAATCAATACGTCGCCGTTCTCAACAATTGGGTTTAAGATGTTCTTCTGTACGGAGAATTCTTCGGTACGATCTCCAATATCACCCGTATAAAATTCAGTTGACGCAACATTTGAAAGTGGCAGACCACCAGAAGAGACGACAGTTTGTTGACTGGGTATTGAGAAAACGGCAGGATGATGACACCTTCGCAAACAAAATCATTTTCAGTGATGAGGCGCACTTCCACTTAAACGGTTTTGTTAATAAACAGAACATCAATGACTTGAAGGAGGAAATTCGACGGATTATCGGGCAAATGGAAGTCGAAACTTGTCGTGCAGTAATATCCAATTTCATGGACAGAGTTGATGCGTGCCAGCGCAGTAGAGGAGGACACATGCATGACATCATTTTTCATACATAAAATCGGAAGGAAAGATAAACTTGTTGATGTATTTATTTTCAGTTTTTCAACAAAATAAACCTCTTAATTTGATATATCAAAACCGGCGCTCTTTTTGAATCACCCTATATTTGTTAAGTAACACCGGTCGGGCAAGCGACTTTGTATGGTGACCAGCTGACAGCCATCCGTGAACAAACTCTACTGGAGGTCCCTGTTCAAACTCATGCCTAATTAACGTCAAATAATACAGCAAAGCAGCGATCAAATTGGGTAGTTGTCAATAATGCACAGTTCCCGATAACAAATAAAAGCTAAAAAAAAAAATCAGCTTTATAGCTATTATGAAAGTAGGAGAATTATTAATGAGTGAGTGTGTGACTCAGTTAGTGAGGGCTTTTCTATTTATATACACAGATACCTGCTAGAACTTATAAGCTGCCCGAATTCATAAAAGCAAATAAGTTTATAATACCTAGTCATCAATCAAAAGTTGGGCAAAAAAATATTTGCTTATATTCAAAATCATTTTTTATAAATTTATGATGTTCTAATTACTGACGGTTCATTATTTTAAAGCTCTATAATCTTATAAATGACCATTAATATTAATAGTCGATGTAATTACAGTGTAATTTAGATGTTTTGTTTTATTATGATTATGAATAGAATGGGGTGAGAGGGTGAGATAATTTGCCAGCCAATGAACATTAATATCTGTTACCTAGTGTAAAAGATAATGATGTATGAAAAACGAAGCAATTAATTACAGTTAAAAGTAATGACGCGTCTGAGTCTGGGATATAGATATACTTTGTAATATGGCGTGGTTTCAAGCAATATTCATCTGCCCTGTACTGTTGAGAAATACTCCTAGGTCACGTGTTGCATGCACAGCTTCTATAATTCTCCAGATCACTGATACCACCACCCTAACTTACAATTTTTTCTGATGACTTTTTGTTTTGTTTTATATTTTTTATACAAAAGAAAATGTTGGATATTCTTTAGAATATTTAAGATATAATTTACCTATCTTTTTTTTACCTAATAATCCCTCTTTTCTTTGCATTCGTTAGTACAGGGTCATCGTAAAAGAATAAAGGGTTTTGAACATGGCTTAAATGAAAACAGAAATCTGATATTCTATCTAGGGTGATTATTTAAATCTCAAATAATAATATTATTCGTTCTGAAACTTACGAATAATAGTACTTGATTAATAAATAAGCCAGCATTACATTATTTAAGTTTTGTTTAATTCCAGATAAATATTTATAATAAATTGATCTTGTTTAACTAATAAATTATGTAATTATATAAATACTCGTTGCATAATAACAATAGATTATTATAATGCCCATAAGGGACAGATGGAGAGTTAAATTAATTAAATCAAATTAATTAAATCGATCCGTTGGTTCCAGGGCTACAAAAAATAGTTCTGTTTCTTATCACATAGTTAGCCAATTATGAACTATTTAAGAATAGAAGAGGTAAAGGTGTAAAAGACACTAGTCAGAGTTATCTCCTCTGAGAGTAATGAATTTCACTATACTGCTAGACCCTGTGGTTAATGAAGTGAATGTCTCACTTGCAGGGTGGAAATTAAGTGTTTTTCGGAGGGCCTGGCATGCTGATAAGCATACACTTTCAACTCGGTGAGGAAGACAATAGTAAACCACCTTACTCCTCGTTTTTACTTACCTAGTGAAACCTCTAGAGGTTCAAACCAGCCTTTCGGCTGTTGACCTAAACAACAACAGATTATTATTGGTCTCTGGCCATTCATATAGCAAAATGCACTAGTTTACTCTTGAAGCTCTAGGACTAAAGTCACGTTAAAAAAGTTATTCTTCTTAATAAATAAATATTTCAAACAATGAACATTTAAAATAAATCAATATTGAATCAAAAAATTGTTAATTAAAACATTATTAAAAAGTATAAAAATATTAACGAACAAATTTCTAATTTCTATAATTTTGATTGGTTAAAATACCAATTTATTTAAAATTAAACTATTCAGCCTTTACATGTGAATAGCATTTGTCGTACCACTACAAAAACTTAAAGTTGATGTTGTTTATTTATCGAATTTTCTGTCTGTAACGTAGCGTAAAACATTTAAAAAAGTTAGAAGAACTTCAAAATCCTTTACACATTAGTAATTAACTGGTTTTAAATGTTCAGTTTAACGTTGTAAAAGTAAGATTTTTTTATAGAATAAGAATTAAAGAGCTGAGTGAATGAAAGTGCTGTGTGACATTTTTAAAAAGTATTTTACATGGTTGACGAATATTACATGCATGTTTAGTTATTTAGGAGGCATAGAATGGTATATTTCAACAGTTTAAAGAAATACTAAAGGATCAAGGGGGCATTTACTATATATTTTGTGTTTTTTATTGAATAAAGGGGTAAGGATCACCTTGTTCCTCTAGAATAGAATACATTATCTTTTAGAGTAACAGTTAACTCTAGAGATAAACATCAAACGTCTTCAATAAAAGCTGTTATTAAGAATTTCTTTAAAAGATTTTCTACTGAAAACTTTGTCTTGTATTATTGAAATAGCCTTCGGATCATCCAATCTGAAAGGAAACAGAATTTTTGTGTATAAATGAGTTATATGCAAAGGAAAATTATAAAAATCTCTTATAGGAGAATAATGTTGAAAAGCAAAATTTGAAGAATTTTTAAATTTATGTATAATTTTTCGTGAAGGGACAATAAGTAGGTACCAAAATAAAATCAATCAGTATCTACAAAGTAAAATCAGCTACTAATTAATTGTGATTAATTAATTGTAATTTTTATTAATTGTAATTGATTATTTTATTTTAAAGTAAAACCAGAAAACGCACAAAAAGTTGGGAGCATTTTGATTTTTGATCGCATTTTCCTCAAAACTATAATTTTGTAACATAACACCTTCATCCGCTAAGGTCTTCAATTAATAACACGATATCTTACTCTGAACACAACAATCTTATTCAACTTTACATCACAAAATCTGAAACAAGACTAATCAACGTTTGTTTAGCGCAATTGTACACAATATAAGTCGTTTATATAGGTTGCCTTCTAGAAGGTTAAATACAGTAAAAACTAGAAGGTTCCAGAATTCTCCATACAAACAATAACATAAATATTAACAAGTGTGAGTGTGGTTATACATAAAATAATACATAAAAATACATGAGGTACGGTAACTTTTAATCTACTGAAAACTTTAAAGAGGTTATTTGTAAGTGGGTTTCCATTTACACACTCGGTAATTTAAAAACGATAATTGAGCTCCTACAACCAAACACAGCACATAGAAAAGTTTTTCTGTATATTTCTGAAATAAATTAAACTGAAATCTGTTGAAAGATACAATAAAGATTCGACTACAACAACGTTATAGTTCATGTCTGAATAACCGAAGGTTGCTGGGTTATAATTTAACCAGTGCCGTTATGCGTTGTACCAATATCATAGAAGCATTACGGGTTGTCTGTGTACAGGATGCAGGCGTTATTAATGCATCTGACAATGTATTTTGTGACGGAAAGGGTTTTCATCCCTTTCAATTCTCCAACCCATCCTTTTCTTTGATTTATGTCTCCACATGATTAATTTAAAAACTATTCCGCCGCTATACATCATCTTTATCCAACTCTCGGTGCGCAATTCTATCTAGTTTGTTCTACATACTCATATTTCAAAAATATTCCCAGTACAGTGATTCGTACAGATTTGCATATCTCTAAATACAAGACAAAAATGGATGGTATTTGAATAACATTTTCAATTTTTTTGAACTACGTAAGAAAAAAGAATTATAAACAATTTTACATGTATTTTTTCCTTTCTCTTTCCCTATGTGAAATATATAAGAAAGTTAATTTGTTAAACATTGTAGTCCATGGTAATCCATTGTAGTAGATTCCTTGTTTAACTTTTTATTCTTTTATAAAAAAACTTAAAAAAGGAACCTTTTTTTGACGTGTAAAAAATTGACAACAATTTTTTAGACAACAGCGATGATGAGACTAAAACGTGCTACAGTACTGGATCTCCCAGGGCGATTCTGATAGTGTGATTTTACATTGTAAATAATATAATGTTAATATTCTGTAAATGTCTGGCGTGTTTGAGTGTGAATGTGTAAAGAACTGAATGAAAATTTTTAATTATCTTCAGTAAATTTCAGTGTACATATATTTTGGAATCGTGTGCTTATTATCTTAACTTCTCATTTTTTTCGTTTTAAAGGAGGATTTGGTTATTTTATTTTTATTTGTTTTTTAAACTATCTAATTTCGATTGTAAATAATAATTAAGAGCAGTATAATATGTTTCAATGTTATAATTTGTAAATTACACCAGTGGGTTGTAATTTGTTCATGTGTTAATTCTAATTGATAAGTTGCACTTATTGTTATACAACAGATTATGCATTATAAAAAGTTATATGAAAAAAACACCAGAAACGGTGAAAGAATGAGCAAGAACACGTCTTATAAATTGAGAAGTACTTTCGTGGCTTTACCACATTGTCAGCTCATCACAACACGTAAAATTACACAATTTATTTATTCATTTATTTATTTCAGAGATGGAAACCTCCTTTGTATGTCTGAAAATTACATGAATCCTTGATTCATGTATTTAAATGCGTTGTACGTACTTAAATGAGCTGACGATATTGCAAAGCCACAAAAATACTCGTACTTCTCAATTGGTAAGTGTTCTTACTCATTCTTTGACCGTTTCTTGTGATTTTTATTAATTTTATTTATAATAAAATAAGAAAGAAGGTTTTATTTTAATGTCGGTATTTAGACACTGAGTTTCACCGTAAATACACGTTTTCAGGTTTTCTGAAGTAAATAAGCATGTCTTTTCCAATTCGTATGTGTATTTTTGTTTCTATGTGAACGAAATATCTCAAAAACACAAATCAAACGAAGTTGAAACTTGAATATTAGGTTAGGTACCTTTTTTTTTGTTTTTTTGTTTTACGTCCGACTTTTCTGCAATTACTGCCAATGCAGTAATTAATGTAATTAATGCAGACGGTGGAGGATGAAATGATTTTTTTTTGTAACGTATGAAAATATGCCATGCCTGAATCGGATTCGAACTGTAATGAATTTCTAAGATTTTGTCTCCAAAATCTTCTCAATTCATTTACAATTCCGTTTTTTTGATTTTTGTGCCGGATTTATTTTATTTTAAGGGTTATGTATTTTTCTTCATTGAATCTAATTATTTTATTCATTTATTCCAGTTGGTTTTATTTCATTAGATTTTTATTCCGTATTTAAATTTACGTTTTTAATTCTTAGGCCTACGTCCGGTGTCCGATTTCATTTTTGTCGTTACATCTTTATTGTTCATTTACTCACACGTGTAATTTGTATCTCTCTCTCTCTTTCTATCTTACACAATTGATTCTATCTCTCACTCTCACTGTTACCGTCGTTTTAATTTTCCATATAATTTTCCTCGTTTAAATTCTTGGTATTTCCGATGTATGGGCATTTTTCGCCGCCTCGAACGCTCCCATTTGTGATCGTTAGGGGAATGACCTTTTTTTACGTTTGTGTGCGTTGAGTTTTTACGCTTTGTCTTGGACAGGATGTCGAACCGATAGCATCAAATTTTACAGGTAAATTATTTTTCTTTCCCAATATGGGAAAATTACCTAAATTTAAATTTAAGTACCATGTTTAATAATTTTTTCAGGTTTTAACCAAAATATTTTTTTATTTCAATTTATAATGTTTCTTAATATTATTATGGTGTTTTAAATATTCTATTTATAAATAAATCTCTTTCTTTTTAATTTTTTTAAAATTAATTTTAAGTAACAAAACATTATCTAATTCAGTATCTTTCGTTTTCTTTTTTAAAGTATTTAAATCTTAAATATGAATAATTTTCTTTTAAACTCTTGTTCAACGACCACTGAGTTACTTAAATTTTTCTAAGTAATTCTTTTACTAAATTTCATCTTACAATGTATTATTTTTAATGTCTTAATTTTATTTAGTTTTCCCCGAAAAATAAATATATTACTGTATTTATTTTTCTTCACCTTAAATCATTTATTAAACTCTGCCCAAGAGATTTTTCCCCGTTTCAGTCTAAGGACTTTAAAAATAGTTTTTCTTAAATATTCCTATTAATTTATTATATTTTATATTAAGTATTTTTCTATTGTTGAATAAAGTTTTGTTAAAATTAATTTATTCCAATTTCATTTATTTTTTAAACTGTATTGTTATTTAACTAATTATTTATTTTTTCAACTTTTAAATGAATTAAATGTTTTACTTAAAATCATAATATTATTTATTTTATTTAGTTTTTAGTTATTCATTAATAAATTATTTTAGCTGCTCATTAATTTTTTTTATTATTTTCTTTCCGTGTAAAATGTCATTGCGTGTAGACCTGTGTGGTTCTTTAACCAAACCTTCGCAGTACTAAAAGCGAGTTTTTACCATCAATTGAGCTACGTTATTCAAATCGCTGGGTTGCCAATTAGTCCCTGAATCCAATTTCAGTTTCTGGTTGGATTCTAAAATTGGATGGTGGAGCCCCCGAAAATCAATGTTTCAATGTTTTGTAGTTTGGACTGCTTTTTTTCTCTTCGTCTTATGGTTTTGATGTGGACCGCCCTTGGGGTTGCCCGGTAGCAACTACAATGGTGTTCGTCCACTCCGAATTTCGGTGAAGGGAAAACGCTGTCTACGCTACTGAACTTTGCAGCTGCCAATGTATTTCTTACATAATTTGGTGGAGGCACCAACATTTTAATACTACATAATTTGGTGCAGTTCGCCGTGCTTTATGTAACTTCATATTTTTACTACATAATTTGGTGGAGGCGCCGTGCTTTATGTAACTTCATGTATTTCCTACATAATTTGGTAGAGGCACCGTGTTGTATCCTCATTTTATACTCCATAATTTGGTGTATTGTATTTACTACAAAATTGGTGGAGACATCGTCTTTCCATTACATAAATGGTGGAGGCACCTTGTTGTATTTTACAACATTTTTCCATTACAGAACCCAAGACCGCATAAGTTAAATACCATTAGTGAACCTCAAACGAAAATTTTCTCAAATTTGGTCAACCGGAAGTTGTAGTTTATTCGTGGGATTTATGCAATTTTTTCATAAACGGCTCCTACGGTTTTTTAAAGAAATCGCCTCATTTACTTAATTTTTTGTTCTCTACAAGATAGGGTGGGCTCATATGTGCTGAAATTCTTGAGGCCTGTGTTCTCATAGTAAACATTTTTGGTTTTTAAAAGACTACGGTATGTAAAGTAGCACGGTATGTAAGTATGTAGGTAAAGTATGCACTTTTGGGCAAAAGTGTATAATTAAAATTATAGTAAATTAAAATACCAAAAACTTTTATTTCAAACATTTTTTCTACAACGCATAATTTATCGTCAGTTAGTAATTACTATGTATTTGACTCTCCAAAACAGGTAAAAAACTGGAATTTTTCAATTGCGTCTTTAGTATGCGTTTCACGACAAAAGTATATCAAAGTTCAGAAAAATTAAAAAATCTACTACTTTTATTTCAAGCATTTGATTCAACAGATCATAGTTTAACACAAATATTAGTGATTATCCGTATTTTTAAGTTCTACAAAGGTTTATTTTCATTTTGCATAATTCACTCATGATTAAAATTACTGTAGGTTATGTTTTTCATTTTACGTTGTTTACTAACGTTTAAACATAGGTTATACATTTTATTATTTATATTGGCAAGAGAAAGTCGCGTGATTGTTTCCCACCAGATTCTTTACCTAAAAAAAATCTAACAACGTTTTTTACCTAACAAAAGTTATGACTTGTTAATATTAAGATAATAAGGTACTTCAATTTGTATAAATGAATTGTTTTTGTATTTTTTAAATCTTATATTTTAGTAAATGAAGTTCACGCTTTCGGAAAAGAGTAAGTTTAGTAAATAAACAAATTACAGAATTTTACTAAGTAAAAATGTTTTGCTAGTTGAATATTCGAGTAGGTCTGGTCGGTAAGCTTCAAAACTTATTTTACTATTCTTTCTTTTTTTCTTATCAGTTTTAAAACTTTGCTAAACTACGAAATTTAAAAGAAAAGGGAACGTCTTATTAAGGTTAAGAGAATTTCTATTTAAAACGGCTTAGGAAAGAAGGGAATATAAAATACAACGTTGCAGTAAAGGCTCTGAATATTGACCAGCTGAGATTTGCATTTAAGGAAAAAAGAACACGAATATTCTCTCCTGACAGCGAGCTATTGAACCATGTCCATTGGAAGTCCAAAGTGTATAATGTAAGTGCATATTGCGCTGACTGAACAGTAAATAACTGAAAAGTATCTGTAAATACATTTATCTATTTTAAATCTAGAATACATCTTTACACGTAGTACAATAAAAAACAGTTAAGGGGACCCGGAATGGTTATCTCCGTAATGTTAATGTAAGGAAAATTTGCTCAAAAACCGTTAGAGTTATCTTGTCCAATTTTCTTGTGGTTACTTTTCAGGCTATTCTACACCCACTGAGTTAGTTACATCTTGATATATTATTAGGAAGATAAGACATCTTTTTTTGAAATTATCACTTTTGAAAATCATAACTTTTTGCCTATTAAAGTGGAAAATAAATATTTAAACACATTATTTTACTGTAATATTAACTCAGTAAAATTTCATAAAAATCCATTCACAGTTGGTTGAGAAAATGTTCCTTATGCTTCAAAAATTGCTATTTACGGGAAACATGAAAAAAAACAAAAGAGAACATATTATACGTTAAATAATTCAATGTTATTTTTTACAGTCCAGAGGTTTGTATATAATATTCCTAGGTGATTTGGTGCTAACCTAAAGTTTTAAATCAAAAAATATCGCACAAAATAAAAAATTATGTATTTGTCTGTTGTCATTCAAAAAATACAGATGTTATGCAAATGGGAACGTTTAAAAAATAACGTAAGGATTTAACATATTTTAAATTTAAAAAAAACTGCAAAACCCCCAACATATAATTATAAACATATAATTATAACATAAAATATATAATTATAACATAAAATTATACCTATATCGTTGGATGCAGAAAACTCTGAATCTTAATAATTTGCAAAAAACCGGAAATGTGAAAATTTTCAGTTTCTTCCGTTCCGGGTACCCTTAAAAGATTTTGAGTAAATTTATAATACAAAACGAACGTCTAAAGTTACAAGAAGGATGTGCAAAAAGTCGGATTAAAGGTATCGTATGGAAAATTTTGTATGAGTAATCTGAATCCTATAGAAAGAAGATTGGAAAATAAGAAGAGTTTTAGGGTCATTTCCCGCTAAATTAATTTAGGATATTTTCTCTTTTTATCTAGGTTTTTTCCTTTGCCGTTCACAACATATACGAGGGGCGTTCAAAAGCTTTCCGAAATTGCCTTGCCGTCGCCAAATAAGCGATAAGATAGCCGAACTATAACTATTATAGCTATGATTGCGTGCATCTCTTGAAAAAATTTATTTGGACAGTTTTTTGCGTCCAGGAGACTCCAGGAGGAGTATAGGACATGTCAATTATAACACCTGAAATACATACAAGAATCACACAATGTATCACTACTATCAAGAAAGAAATCCTTGTAGGTACGCTATAAAAAGTTTCATCGATCAAGTAATTTTTCAGATTTTTTTTAAAGGAATGCAAATTATCACATTTTAAAAATTGGGGTAATTTATTCATGAATTTTCTCCCTGCATAAGTAGGTTTATGTTTAAACAATTTTGTGGAGTGATTAGCCACATAATAATCATTCCTGTTTCTTATGTTATCATTGTGAACATTGAAATTTTGCATAAAATTATTTGCCTAACATACATAATCACCTCAAAAATGTAAAGAGAGGGAACTGTAAGCAATTTAAGCTCCTTAAATAGTGGCCTGGATGAGGTTAGCTGGTTAGCTCCCACCATACACGTAATAGCTTTCTTTTGAATTTTAAAAACCCTATTCATATTACCCATGCTAGAATTACCCCATACTAAGATACCATAACGGATATGAGACAGAATGAGGCCATGATAAGCTGCCATTAGTAATTTTTTATCATCTAATCTGGCAATTTGTTTTAATGCAAATACCCCAGATGAAATTTTACTACAAACTTGATTGGTATAGAAGTCCCAAGACCAAAATCTATCTAGAGATACTCCTAGGAACTTCACTGTTTCTACATGCTCTAAACTATTATTATGAATAAATACATCCACTTCTCTACTTTCTTTAACCTTATGTTTGTTTTTGAACTGCAAGTACTGACACTTTTTCCCATTAACTGTTAATAACATTTGATTCAAGAACTGTACTACGGACTCTATATTAACATATGTATTTACTTCAAGAGCATCTACCCGTAAACTGTTACTGATTACTGAAGTATCATCAGCAAACAACAAAGCTCTGCCATTAGGTAAGTGGTCTCAATACTCCATGCGACTTGGATATGAGTGGTTATTAGTCAACAAAATGTCGTAGTTCAAACAACGTGCGAACATCAAGTTCATGTGTAAATTGGGAAAGACGGCTTCAGAGACTTTCGGCTCTGTAGAAACTTTACGGTAATAATGAACTAAACAAAATCCGCGTTTACGACTGATTTAAACGATTTAAGAACGACAGAATACGTTAGAGGACGACGAGCGCAGTGGGAGACCGTTGGCATCCCAAAATGACGAAATGATTGCAAAAGTGATACAACTGATTCTAGATGATTGAAGAATGACAATCGCGGAGTTGGCGAACGAAGTTACTATCTCACATGGATCAATTCATGCCATTTACGCGATGATTTGAAGGTGAGACGCGTCAGTGCGAAGTTTGTACCGAGGCTGCTAAACACGGATCAGATGGAATGTCTAAGAACAATCGCCGGTTTGAGACAAGATCGAAGGACCTTTCGTTCGTCCAACAGATCATCACTGGTGATGAATCTTGCGTGTTTGCCTACGACCCGGAGACAAAACAGTAATCATCGGATCAGCACACAACGTCGTCTCCCAGATCAAAGACGGACATCGAATCAAATGCGACGACTTAGCTTCAAGAGATTCCGAAAGAAGCTTTCTACCGTTGCTTCCAACAATGGTAGGATCAACAGAGGAAGCGTGTGTGTGCGAAGGGTCCTTCTTCGAAGATGATTATGTAAGCATTGCCATATCTCATAACATTAGCACGCTGAACCACCATTCCGGGAACGTTTTGAACACCCTAATATTTTTAACATTTTATTCAAACAATCCAAAAAGACGTCTAAAACGTCGATGGAGCCGGGACCTCATCAATTAACGTAGTACTGTAATTGACTATCCATTCCAGTGTTCTAAATGCTGCACTTAATGCTACACTTATCTATTCACGTCGGAGTTTTATCACCGGACTGTATCTCCACTCACGTTTATTTACCATGTTCATTTTTTCCAAATTTTGTGTTATCGCATTCACTGATTATTTCCAACAGATTGTGAATTTCCTAAATAGAAATAAAAAAATAAACGAATTTTATATTGCTGTTGAGAGATTTTTCTCATTACCTACCTAATAAAAACGCGTTTTTCATCTTGAACTGATTTTATTTTAAAGTTTTTGAATATTTGTCATTATTATTTTATTAATTTACTTGATGATTAAGGAAATGCATAAGAATTTCAAACTGTCATAGTGAATGTAAAAATGAGTTTACAAATACTTATCAATATTTACCAAGAACTTATTTATTTTAAGAAGGCAACTCGTAACTAAACAATTATTTTTTAACATTGTATTTTGTTTAGTTTAAAATTTGTTTAGGTAAATAAGCTCATTAAAGGAGAAACTAAAATGTAAAGCGGTTTTCACAAGATCAGTTGATATCAGACGATATATGCGGTGACACGTTCTACGTAAGTTACCTCTCTTTTACTACCCATTAAGTTAGGACGTAAACGCTAAAACCAACCGTCATATAGGCACGTGAGACGAATTCAAAGCCAGTTCACCCGCTTTTCCGATCATTTGAATTACTAGGATTTAGGGTCGTTCCACTCCGCTTCGCTACCATAATTTTCCTTTAAAAACCTAAATGTTCATCAAGTAAGAAAATGTGCAGAAAACGAAGATAAATTTTGCTTTCATATAGGTACTTTATCTCTATCTTTGTCAACACAAAAGTAAATCCTTTTACTTCAGGAGAATATTATTTGAATTTTGCTGAAATTTTTAACTTAAAAAAATATTGTTGTTCAAAATTCCTATAATAGATTTCTTTTCTACTTTGTCTTGCAGTATATGAAATGTAGGTACGTAAGTTATGTTTTCATATAAAATTTTTGAAATACACGTTTTGTGATTCACTGAAGTCAAAAATATTTTTTTATCGTTTGGTCTGTGTGTCAGTATGTGTATAAACAAAATAACTCAAAAACAGAAAATTGTACGAATTAGATAGAAATTTGGAACTTAACAACTTCAACCCCTAACCGGAAGTAGTAGCTATTCGTGCGATTTTTCACATTTTTGCAGTTTTCTTACAATTTTGATTAAAATAACTTAATTTATTACATTTTTATGCCCTTTAAGTTGAAGTAAGCGGAATGTCTGGGAAAATTCGTGGGGGCTGTGCTCTCACGGTAAATAATTATATTTTTTTAAGATTACGGTTTAATAAACATTTTAAAGCTAAAACAAATTTGATCAACATGATGGAAAAATAAAAAACCTTCAACTTTATTTCAATAGTTTTTATTTTGTGTTTTTGCGTCAATTATAATGTTTTTCCATATTTTGTTTATTAAAATAGGTAAAGTGGGATTTAACAAATACAAATTTTTGTAAAGTGCTAAATATTTTTTAACAAATAATAGTTCAAGAAAAACGTCATTCTGATTTAAAGTGTTATGAATTGGTGAAAAGGTACAGATAATAAAAGCTTTTTGAAAATTAAAAACTTGTTATGTTAAAAACTGTATAACTCTATAACAAAACGATACCATACATTATTTTATAGAAAGCAACACTGGTTGAAACACTAGATTATTGAAATTTTATAACAGCGGTGCCTATATTAGCGTAATATACAGCAGTTAGATATGAACCAGAAGCAGAGATTAAGAGTCTCTCATTCAGAGATCTAAAATAAAGTTTTATTGAGTGTGAAAGCTTGACTATATTATACGAGAGACTATATAAGGAACGATGATACAAAAACAAAACTCAAAGTAAATCCTTTGAGCTGTATCATAAAGTAGTACAGGAAGAATTGGGCAGCCTACTTTTTGCCCATGAATGTGAACCGTTTTCCATTGCGAGCGTGGTGTGACAATACAGACGAGTGCGAAAAAAGAGATGTTGGTAGACTAAGCAAGAGATGGATGCTAGAACAAGTCCAGACAGCCTAAAACGAAATGAATGATGATAAGGTGTAGAAATGACTTATCGGACATGTATTTTTAAGTTTAAGTATGTGGGATCGCATTGTATCGCCTAATCCTAGATCTGTTCGGGATCTGGGTATGATAAATAATAAACAGACTTACTTCTAACTTATAATAAATAATTATTTACAATAATCCCTTGGTATTCACGGGTTTCGGTTATCCACGACCTTTGTCCGTGGGCCTAAAACCTTAAAGTACGTACGTTTTCTCACCGTGTGTACACCGTACTTGGTTGGGAAGTCATAAAATTCTGAAAACATGTGTCTAAATAAATGTTTTGGCACCCGTCATGTTGAGTCACACACTAGTATGGCGACGGCCGCCATGAGCCAAGCTAGATTTCCTTTACTGTACGTAGTGAGGCAATCACCGGGTACCGGGCCCCATCCTCACCGCCATACGTACGCCCAGGCACCATACTGTAATGTACGTTTTCCTCCATTTGTCAGTCTAACTTTTTCGAACGTACGTACGGTTCTTTGTGTGTTCGTCGATCCTGAAACGAAGCCAAGCATTTCTTCACAAACCATCAACGAGATCCTCAGCATTGCAACGCATTGGCTGACCACATGTTGGAGACGGATCCAGTCATGGACAGGGCCCTTCAATTCAAAAGAGGACTCAGGAACTGATGATACCATACGAAGAAGTCCACAAGGAGTTTGAGAAGAAGAATAAGCCAAGAGCCATAACTAACTATTTTAAAACAACTTAAATTTTTTATGCGTACATTACTGTATTTTTTAAATATTTATAGATTATAATAAAGGTAAAATGTTCCTAAAACTATTAAACACCTTTAAACGACTACAAGACTTTACCTTTAGAACCTAACCCAAATCTTTTCATTCATATAAGGTATTATTATCCGCGGTTTTACTAACCGCGGTAACCCTCCGGAACGTAACCCCCGCGGATAACGAGGGATTACTGTATTTACACAATTGATAATTACAGTTTATGATTGCACTTAGCCTTCTAATAAGCACAATTAGATTACATAAATTAAATCAATCATAAAAGTTAAACTTAAACTAAATTTGACTGACAACAGAACTCTGTCCTTCAGAAATCAAAAACAATTTAATTACCTTAACCAACCACTTGTTATCTTTCGTACGCACCACACCATTTACGTACTTCAAAACCGCTCCTGTAAGGACCCTACTTCGTACGAACCAACGACACTTTTCACAATTCAATTACTGACTGACCTACTATAAAGGAGTTAACTGTTCTTATACCTGTGGTCTGATAGTTTCCAAAACTGACGACATATTTCTAACAAAATAACCCTAATTTTCGAACTTTGTGAAAGGAATCAGAATAAAATTAAACATTTTTACAATTTTAGATTTTTTAGAACTCTTATTCAAAATATCTCATTCATTGCAGTTGACTATCCTTGTTCAACAAACTCCACTCCAGAATCCAGAATCCAGGTTGAAAGGGCTAAGAAGCCCTATGATGGCGACATCGTGTTAAGGAACACCTGGTCGCTCGGGGAACAATTTCACAGACTAATTGCAACCTCGTGGAATGCAGGGGGAATTTTATAGAATTAAATTAGGAAATTGGATTCTGTTTCTTGGGGGATTGGAAGTGGGACTTTAGTGGAGGTAATTTAAGAAATTTAAGAAGTTATCAGTGACTGGTAACAATTTATAATAAGGGACAAGTGGAATTAGGAGCGGCTGTTTTGTATTTTTCTTTTTATTCAGTGGCCTTTCCATTTTAATGTGGGAATTCTGTTGACATGGGGATGTGAAGGCATCTTGCGTACTTATCGTGGAGAAATTTTGTAAATTTAATGAAGAGGGGTAGGAGTTAGGTTATTAGATTAGGGGAAATGGAAAGGGGAGAATTTGGCATAATCACCGGCCTTTTAATTTCTTATTAGTTTACAAGTTTAAATTACGGCTCTTTTCACCACTCCACCCCATGAAATACATAACTTTTTACCACAAACAATGCATTATCTCAACCATTCATAGACTAACCATGAACTAATATAAATAAGTAAAAAAATTGAATATTCAACACAATGTACTTTACAAGTATTGAAATAATAAAATGCAATTTGGTTTAGATAACTTAAAATGGGACAGAATGTAAAACGTAACTACTTAACTAACAATTCTATATAACTGACTAAACTCCAAAATTATTCATAAAATATAATACTAGATTTCATTTACATGTAGCTTATACATTATGTCTATAATACATTTCAACAAAGCCATCCGTGTATATACAAGGAATATAATTTTAAGAAAATTGTAATATCGAAAGGTGAATGAAACCGTCTAGACATGATATGAATATTTTATTATACGACTAGGAAGGAGTTCAAGCAATCTATTAAATTTAGTTCATACGTCGAATTTAAATCATAAGGGAGTAATAACGTTAATTAAGTCAACGAAGCTTATTGCTATTTTGATGACTCAACATAATTTGTTTAACGTATTTATGTAAGTACTATATCAACATGGATATTAACGTTTATAAATAACAATACAAACATCTACTATTGGTTTCATTATCATAGACACCCGAGTTTGAACCCTTGCAACTCCAAAACTATTAGTCGGATTTCAACATACTTTACATCAAAATTTAGCTCATTTTATTATGCGTTGATCCATAATAATTCTTGTTGTCTAAAAATTGCCATATCTAGGTTGGATGACAAAAAGATCCGGTTTTTTTGCTACCGCAACAAATTTCATGCGTTTAGAGGCGTGTAACTGGATAATTATTTGACCAAAAAATTTGAAATTTTAACACAACATAGTCAATTATATTCTTACAGCGTGTACGAAATTTCAATTTTGCACGTTATTTAAATTTTGATTTATTAACAATATTCTGAACCCTTGCTATCTCGGTAACCGCTCACTCGTTCGGCACTGGCAAACTATCGTTTTATTCAGCGTAAAACCTTAGTACAGATATATTAATAACATGAAATATTGATTGGTCAATGGTGTGGTAGAATTTTTAAAATTTTGAAAAATAGACTGGATAATGCGGCGGGTGGGCACTACTATCCATGTTGACAGTATGTTTACGTGACATCCTGCCGGACTGACTACCTGAATTGACAGACTGCATTGTCAATCCAGGTAGACAGTCAGATTCAGCTAATATGGATAGTAATGCCCACCCCCAGCATTACCCAGTCTATTTTTTAAAAGTTTAAAAATACCGAGATAGCAAGGGTTCAGATTATTGATAATAAATCAAAATTTAAATAACTTACGAATTAAAAATTTCGTACACACTGTAAGAATATAATTGACTATGTTGTGTTAAAATTTCAAACTTTTCGGTCAAATAGTTATCGAGTTACACGCCTCTAAACGCATGAAATTTGTTGCGGTAGCAAAAAAAACCGGGTCTTTTTGTCTTCCAACCTAGATATGGCAATTTTTAGACAACATTAAAAATATAGGATTAAAAATATTAAAAATATAGGATGGATCAACGCATAATAAAATGAGCTAAATTTTGATGTAAAGTATGTTGAAATCCGACTCATAGTTTTGGAGATGCAAGGGTTCAAACTCGGATGTCTATGATTATGAAACCAGTAGTAATACAAACCACTCACACACCTTCTCGCTAATGTAAACAATAAACAATATATCCAATGTTTAATCATGAGTAATCAATGTTAAATGAAAAACAAAACGTAATTTTTATTATGAGTGAATGACGCAAAATAAATATCAACCTTTGTAGAACTTAAAAATACGGAAACTCACTAATTGACACTAAACAGCTCTGTACATAACAATTATTGAAATAAAATTTGTAGATGTTTTATTCCTATAACTTAATTACTTACACATTTTTGTCGTAGCATAATAAGGCCGTAATCTTAAAAATTACAACTTTTTTAGCGATTTTGATGAGAAAAATCATTAATAATATTGACACTAAACTAAACGATATAGAAAAAAATGTTTAAAATAAAAGTAGTAGGTTTTTAATTTCCTACAAATTTAAATACTGTACTTATATGTTTGTCTTACATTTGTTTATTTGTCTTCCTCCTCCTCCTATCTGTCTTGCTCCTTCACCGCGGTTTATTTGTCTTCCCCTTCTCCTTTCTGTCTTCTTCCTTCATCGCGGTTTATTCGTCTTCCTTTCTCCTTTCTGTTTTCCTCCTTCACCGCGGTTTATTTGTCCTCCTCCTCCTCCTCCTTTCTGTCTTCCTCCTTCACCGCGGTTTATTTGTCTTCCTCCTCCTCCTTTGTGTCTTCCTCCTTCACCACAACAGAAGCATGCTTTCGCCATCTATCGGATTTCATTGAAACTAACTTATAATAAGTGTGGACGCTTACGCTATCTATTGGATTTCATTGGAACTGAGATTACAATAGTTGTGGACGCTTACGCTATCTATCGAATTTCATTGGAACTGAGATTACAGTAGTTGTGGACGCTTACGCTATCTATCGGATTTAATTGGAACTAGTTTTATAGTAGGTGTGGACGCTTACGCTATCTATCGGATTTCATTGGAACTAACTTTACAATATAAGGAAGACAAATAGACCGCATTGAAGGAGAAAAAAGAAAGGTGGAGGACGAAGATAAATAAACCACGGTGAAGGAGAAAGACAGAAAGGAGGAGGAGGAGGAAGACAAATAAACCACGGTTAAGGAGGAAGACAGAAAGAAGAAGGAGGAAGACTAATAAACCGTGGTGAAGGAGGAAGGCAGGAAGGAGGAGGAGGCAGACAAATAAACCGCGGTAAAGGAGGTAGACAGATAGGAGAAGGAGAACACAAATAAACAGCGGTGAAGGAGAAGGCAGAAAAGAGGAGGAGAAAGACAAATGAACCGCGGAGAAGGAGGAAGGCAGAAAAGAGGAGGAGAAAGACAAATGAACCGCGGTGAAGGAGGAAGACAGAAAGGAGGAGGAGAAAGACAAATAAACTGCGCTGGAGAAAGACGGAAAGGAGGAGGAGGCAGACAAATAAGCCGCTGCGGTGAATTCGGAAGACAGAAAGGAGAAGGAGGAAGTCTAATTAACCGTGGTGAAGGCGGAAAGTAGTAAGGAGAAGGAGGAAGACAAATATACGGCGGTGAAGGCGGAAGACAGAAAGGATAACGAGGAAGACCATGAACTGCGGTGATGGCGGAAGACGGGAAGGTGAAGGAGGAAGGCAAATAATACGCGGTGAAAGCGGAAGACAGAAAGAAAAAGGAAGACAGAGAGAGTGAGGAAGAGTGAGGAAGCCGCGTTGAAGGAGGGAGACTGAAAGGAGAAGGCGAAGACAAATAACGTGCAAATATATATATAGTTACCCAACCTAAGTTAAGTTGTTATATATATATATATATATATATATATATATGATAGACCTATACCCATAACAGGGAGGTAGAGTGGTAATTAGTTGCACTCAATCTGCTACTTCCAGAGCTACAAAAAATAGTTATGTTTTTTATCACGTGGCCGGCCAATTTTATGACTGAACTATTTAAGAACAGACGAGGCAGAGGTGTAAAAGATACTAGTCAGTGTTATCTCCTCTGAAAGTAATGAAGTTCATTCTACAGCCAGAGCCTGTAGTGAATGTTGTGACGGTGTCATTTACAGGTAGTAAGGTAGATGTTTTTACGGATGGCCTGGCATGCTGATAAGCATGGGCAATCCTTAACCACCTCACTCCTCGTTTTACTTAGTAAAACCTCTAAAGATTCAAACCAGTCTTTCGGCTATTGACCAAAACAACGTGATAGAATTTTAAAACTGCCTTCGTTCGTACTTCATCGATCAGCGTTTTTCTCAAAGTTTATTATGTATAAGCCTTTGAAACTTCCCGAATTTGATTCCTTTATCTTGCGATTGCACATTAAGATGGAATAATTTATTTAAAAATAAACACTATGAACAGAAAAAAGGAGACACAGACGACCATTGATGCGATGGCGAGATGTCATCTAGTAGTGGGATTAAACTGGACTCAATATGCAAGAAACACAAAAACGTGGAGAAATAAGGAAAGTCTTACGTTCAATACTGTAACGAAAAAATACTTTCCCTTATCATAGCATGAGAAAGTAAAATTAGTAGAAGAATACCGGGATTAGAGAACGCATCCCTTACTCTAATTAAAGGAATAATTACCACCAGATAAAATACGATTTTAAAAGAATTTTTAATTAATTCTGTTTTTTTTAAATTAATGAGTTAACTACACGCAAAAACTGAAACGGGTTGAATAATTATAAATGTTAATTCAAATCAAAACGTGTAAACCGCAAAAAAGATCTAAGACCAATAACACCGAGTTAAAAAAATATGGTTTTGACTTTTGAAATCTATTTCTTGGTACTTTACGTTTGAAAAAGTTAAAAGAAGTGAGAGAAGGTGGGATTTTCAGTAAAGAAAGGTCTATACAGTAAATGTTGGCTGGGCTTGCTTAACTTGCTTGCACAGAAACTTGCTTTTAGTAGAAAAGAGGACTAAACTACGGGAGAGTATGTGTGGCAATCAGACGTAGGTTTCTTTCCTTGCTTTAATTAAATTTACCAATTAACTGCGGAAGGTAGATTTGGCGAAGCACCTCAAGTGCTAAGGAACTAACTGCACAAAAACATGGCTTCTGTTTTTCAACTCTTTTATACCACTTAGTAACATAGCAATTCAGTAACACATTTTTTAAACTGTATTTATTTATCTGTTTTTATTAAACACTTTTAAATTGTGTATAAATGTTTTGCTTTTTCTTTAATTGATTATGTTTACTTAGTTTAAAAAGGGATCAAAGAATACTTTTTCAATGACAAATATAAAATTAACCACATCATCACATTATACAACTACAATTTTAAAACATGTCTATTCGATTCTCAACATAATTTGGGAAACTTTGTACTGTATTCCACAGTTTACAAAAATCTTTCAAATTTTCTTTGATTTACAAAATATATGAGAACAATTACATTTTTTTACTTTCCCGTTTCACTAGAGATCTTGGTGATACATAATTAATATTTGTTTCTTTTACAAAACTCCTTTATATTTCACACTGTTGTTTTTCAATATTTTCTTCTTTCTATTTTGCGATTAAGTTTTGTTTATGCCTACATAAGTCTCGGCTTGTGCGTTGGTAATATGAGTTGATACACAGATCAAAAATTCCAGACCTGACCGGAAATCGAACCTGGTACGCTAGCGTAGAAGCCAGTTACGCTTATCAATACACCAACGGGTTTTCATTTTTTCTTGTCATTTTTCATTCTTACCAGTCTGTAATCTTACGATAAACCTGCTCTACTGCTGATTTTTTCTTCTGAAACCAAATTGATGATTGGGAATTAGATTGTGTTGTTCTAATATGGGCATTAATCTTTTCAGGAAAAGTTTTTTTCAAAAAGCTTAGAAATAATTATTGGCTACAAAGAAATCACCCTGTAAGATTTGGTATCATGTTGTGGTTTACCTGGTTTTTGGAGAATTATGACCTCTCCCACTTTCCACACGGAAGGAAAATGTTTTTTTTTAGTTTGAATTCTGCATTAAATAGATGTATTAACGTAACTATTCCCTTCCGTGGAAGCTGTTTTAATATTTCAGCCAATATGAGATCAAAACCTGGTATCTACTTGATAATTAGGTTAGTCTTAATCTCCCTTACCACTTCATTTGATGTACCTGGATCATTTGATACATTTTCATGGTTCAGAACTGGCTGAATATCTTCAGCAAATTTAGTCTAATTTGGCTGAAAATTTGCATATAGGTAATTAGCAAAACCTTTTGTTTTTTACCTATTGTTTCTAGCCATGTTCCGTCTTCTTATAATATTGGAGGTATCTGGTTAATTGGCCTTTTTAACTTTTTTGCCGCTTTTCTAAAATGGAAAGTGAAAATAACAAGTTGTAGAAAACAATTTTGTGCTCATGATAATTGTTTAAGTAAATACGTTAAGATACAACAAGCTTACTTTTTAAGGCGATTCCACAGTGAATTGTATTTATTTTTACTTATTGTTCTTGATCGTAGATTTTAACTTTGTTGTATTCCAATAGTAAAGATAAATATAATTCTATACAATTTTATAAGTTTTTAAAAAGTATAGAGATATTTTTGCACTGGAATAAATTAAAAGTTTTAGTACATTTTTATTCACTACATGTACTTTATTGCAGTCTTAAAATAGACACAGTTCACTCATCGTTCTTTACAATGCAGTAAAAAGTTTTTCGTTGCATAAACTAATTCATTAAAACTTTTCAACATATCTTAATTATAATATTTTTTTCATTTTGCAAATATTGAGGCGTTGTAATTCCTTAATCAGACCAATCGCTAAAGTCACGTTTTTGGTGGAGAAGGGGGTTAAGACGGTCTGAAAACGTATATATCTGGTGAAAAGTCGATTCGAAAAATCGACATGATAGCAATAATTCCTTCCCTATATATTCATGTTGTTTAGGTCATCAGCCGAAAGGCTGGTTTGAACCTGCAGAGGTTTCACTAAGTAAAACGAGGAGTGAGGTGGTTTACCATTGCCTTCCTCACTGAGTGGAAAAGTATGCTTGTCAGCATGCCAGGCCCTCTAAAAAGCACATATTTTCCACTCTGCAAATGACACGTTCCCTTCATTCACCACAGAGTCTGGCTGTATAATGAAATTCATTACTTTCAGAAGAGGAACCTCTAATAAGTGTCTTCTACACCTTACCTCTTCTGTTCCTTAATGATTCAGTCATTTAATTGGCTGAACATGTTATAAGAAATAGAACTATTTAATTTAGCCCTGCAACTAACAGATTGAGTGTAAACAATTTGACACTCCACCTGTCTGTTATGCGCAGATATATTCATATAGGGCAAGAGAAAGTAAAAATATTAACAAGCTATTTTAAAGTACATGTTACTTAAATTTTAATTTAAGGTATTTTAATATCTCTTTTTCCAAGAAAAAGGATAACAGTGAAAAAATCCCTGAAAAAAATACGATAATGGAAAAACAGCATGATATAGTCTGCAAGTAAAGTGTACGCGAATATAAACCGCTAGTGTTAGCGGTTTTATAAGTTAAGTATAACCCTAAGTTTTATGAAGGTAATTTTGAATTTGATCGTAAATATGGTTAGATTATGATTAGCATCCCTTGCGGTGTTTTTAAAGATGCTGAATTCTGAAATTTACAAGAGGTAAAAAGATATGGGATGGGAGAAATTGTTAGAAGATGATATAAAAAAACCTGTGAAATATGAAGTCTTCTTTATCAGCTACGAAAATTTTTATTCTGAATTAAACGGTAATAAATAGTCTAAATTTATGTTAATATAGCTTTAATGTGAAAACATAGAATCCAAAATTGATAAAACAACAAAATGCGCTAACTTTTGAACGTAAATTTATATTCACTGCGGCAATGAATGTTAATTGAATACAAACCATGCTCTTTAAATGAGAAGAAAACTTTAAAAAAGTGTTTTGTCATACCGTTTTAAAAATTGAGATGTTAGTTTTGGTATATTAATCTTTGATACATGACATAAAATTGAATGTTTATGCATATACAAAAGCAGCTTCATCCATTCTAAAATATATAAAACAACTTAGCAGCTTTGTTGTTGTTTAGTTCATCAGTTAAAAGACTGGTTTCAATTTCTAGAGGCTTTATTAAGTAAAACGAGAAGTTTGGTGGTTTACATTTGCCTTCCTCACTGAGTAAAAACGTAGGCTTACCAGCATGCCAGGCCCTCCAAAAAGCATTTAATTTTCACCCTGTAAATGACACCTTCACTTTGTATCGCACATAATTATACATTAATTATGTTGCTTATAAATTAATGTATTGTAACAATATCGAAGACGAATATGGTTCAAGAAATTTCTAGTACTTAATTCATAAAATGGTAAAGAGTAGATAATAGAGTGAAAAAGTAACAATAGGGCTAGCTATAAAAGGATACCTATTCATAAAGGTTATTTAAAAGGACTGCGCTATTGTGTATGATAAGGTAGGGTCTTTTGTTGTACAAATATTTATGAAAGAGTCGGTTGGTAATTTATAACACCCTCTTATTCAATTATAACCTGTTTACATTAAATAAGACTTCTCCAGAAAGGACTTTTGTATCGAATTTCGGTGTCTTTCGAGAGGATTCTTTGATTTGCCCATATAAATAGAGCCTCGAGTGCGGTCAGTGAGTTAGTATCCGTTTGATCTTTGACGAGTGTTTATTGAGTGGCTAACGGTGCGTAGTACAGGTTACGTATCCGAGCATTGTAGTGGTTAGCTATTGTTATATTATCTGGTTGTGTGTGTGCATTATATTCAGTTTTTGTGTATGTGCTTTGTGTATAATTACTTGTAAGTAGTACTAAGTAAATTATTTAAGTTATTTATTGTATTACTCCATTATAATTAGTTTATTATTTATTTTGTAAATCTTTTTTTATTATTTGTAATAAATATTTGTAATTGTAAACTTTAGTGTATTAATTATTTAATTACCTAGATCCCGAAACGGATCTTAGCGATAAGTGTCACAGTATATTTAAAATAAGTAAATAAAATAGTTTATTTTAAGTATTCGTTAAAAATAATCATTTTAAAAATAAAAGAAAACAATCAATTAAATGTAAGCGTTAGCTCATAAATATAATTTTTATGTATGTTTGTGTCGGCAAAATTTAGTAAATGTTCATGTGGGGAAAAGTTCGTTAGTTGTCTCAATAACCCATTAAATGTAAAATTAATGTGTCGGTGTTTAAGTAAATCACTACACCATTTATATTAACTTGTATTGTGTAGAGTAATTGCTTAAACCTGTCTTTTGGAAATTTTAACGGAAAATGAGACCTTCGAAAGTTAAAGGATGTTCTCATTGGTTCGACGTCAAACATAAGGGAGGTTATACCGAGTTTTTATGTAGAGAGCAATTTTCATTTTTCAATAGATTATGGCTTGATTTTGAATACAGTATGGCGTGATTTCGATATAGTTTGGCGTGATTTCAGTAGAGTATTTTCCATTATTATTTCAGTTATATTTGATTTAAAGTTAATTAAAGGCGCGACCATTTTAATATTTTATATTTTGAGCTGCGGAGAACTTCAGCTTAGTTAATCAGGTTTTTATAAAGAAATATGCCCAAAACGGGCAGGTGGAGTGTTAAATTATTTGCACTCAATCTGTTAGTTCCAGGGCTACAAAAATAGTTCTGTTTCTTATCACATAGTCAGCCACTTATATGACTGAACTATTTAAGAACAGAAGAGGTAGAGGTGTAAAAGACACTAGTCAGAGTTATCTCCTCTGAGAGTAATGAATTTCACTATGCAGCCAGATCCTGTGGTGAATGAAGTGAAGTTGTCATTTGCAGGGTGGAAAGTGAGTGCTTTTCGGAGGGCCTGGCATGCTGATAAACATACTCTTTCAACTCAGTGAGGAAGGCAATTGTAAACCATCTTACTTCTCGTTTTTACTTAGTAAAACCTCTAGAGGTTCAAACCAGCCTTTCGGCTGTTGACCTAAACAACAACAACATAAAGAAATATATGAAATTTAAATTGTTAATATTTTGTATCTTGTACTCATCAATTGTTAAATTAGCCCTATAATTAAATTATTTAAATATTATCATAAAATTAATATTAGTAATTTTTATTTTTGTTCTGCATTGCATGAATGTTTCCATTTCTCTTAATTATTTGTTGAATACCACATCGTTGGAATAATACTTGATTTATTTTTTTTTAAATTGTATGTTACCATACAAATTTACAATGGTACAACTTCATTCACCACAGGGTCTGGCTTAAAATGAAATTCATTACTCTAGGAGGAGATAACTCTGGCTAGTGTTTTTTACACATCTACTTTTTCTGTCTTTAATAAACAAATAATATTTTCTTAAAATCATTTTATTCAAGCTGAATAATTTAGTAACAGGGAATGTTTAATAACACAATTCTGATACTAAGGTACAAATTCAGGAGGTATCAATTTGAGATGGTAACAGAATATGCTACTAAGTGAATAAGGAAGGGTGTGCAGTCACCTTTGACTTCTAATTGAATCACATGACATGGGAGAACTTGGATAGCTAGGTGTTCTGAAGCTTTGAGCTTCGTTACTTCTGACACTGCGAAAACGGGGAGTCGTAACTTTAACTTACTAACTTTAAAGTTTGAAGATTTATTTCGTGGAATATTAGATTTCAGTTTCTCTCTTTCCAAGTCAATTTGTTTAAAAATTTAACATCGACAGGAAACAAATGTTTAAATTTTAGTTTAATTAGTTTAGTACTTTACCAAGTTAATTTTGTTGTTTACCTATATATACTAAGTTCTGTACTCTCACTGGAAATATATAAATTACTTAGCAATTACCCGAACTGCGTGCCGGGGTATTACTGGAATTAGAAGGGTCTGTAAATAAATTGATTGATTTTTCAGTATATTACAAAAAAATTGTATAATCCTAAAATTAATTAACCAAAAAACTAAGTAAAAAGTAGTGGTTTATTGATTTTCCCGGTTTCACTTTATATTTTAGTTTTTCTAAGTATCGTTTTTGGAATACTACTTTTAGTAAGTCGGCCCGTTGGTGTAGTGGTTAACAGTAACGACTTGTATGCCATAGGTTCAGACTCGATTCCCGTTCAGGTCTAGCGTTTTCTCATCTTTAAAATTAAACCTTAAACTATTATTATTAATTCTAATAAAAAATTAAATTTGGAAAAACATATTGGAGTTCCATTTATACGTGGTCCACTTCATCGTGCCATTCGAGTTATTAATTGTATAACCGTCATCATCAGTATATTTGTACTAATTATAAAGTAAGGAACAGACGCAAATGTAAACTACGAGGTGTGGCTATAAAATAACGAGACTGACGTTGTAAAAAATTTAATTTTAATTTTATACATAATCACTTATTGTCACCTTCAATATACACTCCTTCTCTATCCCTACAACGCTCCATGCGAATTTTCCATTGTTGGAAACAGAGCTGGCAGTCATCTTCTGTCAGCTCTTTCAGGACACGTGCCGCTTTCTCTTTTACAGCTTCCACAGACTCAAATCTTGTCCCTTTTAATGCAGATTTCACCTTAGGGAACAGGTAGAAGTCACATGGTGCAAGATCTGGTAAGTAAGGTGGATGTTCTAACACTGAGATGCTGTACTTGGCTAGGAACCTCTTGACAGATTACGCGGAATAAGCTGGCGCATTGTCTTGGTGGAGAACCCTTGATTTGTCCTTCCATATTTCGGGGCGTTTTTTCCTTACTCTTTGACGTAGAAAGTACCTCAAGGTAAGTAATATTGACTAATTGTTTGACATTTAGGAACCCAGTAAAGGTACACAATCCCATGGATATAAAAAAACAATCATCATTGCTTTAAATTTTGACTTGCTCATTTGAGCTTTTTTGGCTCTCTGTAAAGTTCGGCTCTTCCAGTGCATGGATTGGCGCTTCGTATCCGGATCATAAAAAAAAACCACGTTTCATCACATGTTATTATCTTCTACCTGTTCCCTAAGGTGAAATTTGCATTAAAAGGGACAAGATTTGAGTCTGTGAAAGCTGTAAAAGAGAAAGCGGCACGTGTCCTGAAGGAGCGGACAGAAGATGACTTCCAGCACTGTTTCCAACAATGGAAAATTCGCATGGAGCGTTGTAGGGCTAGAGAAGGAGTGTATATTGAAGGTGACAATAAGTGATTATGTATAAAATAAAAATAAAATTTTTTTACAACGTCAGTCTCGTTATTTAATAGCCACATCTCGTATAATAAAGTTAATGAAAATCTATGTCCATAACAGGAAGGTGGAGTGTTAAATTATTAGCATTCGACCTGCTAATTCCAGGACTAAAAAAATCGTTCTGTTTCTTATCACATCAGAACCGGAACTTCAAACCTAATTTAGGCCCACTAACTTTTGTGTAAATTACGAATCCAAAAACCGTCCGTTGCTATCTTTTGTAGTTTCTGACATCTGACGGACGAACGAATAAAAATACAGTATTCAGACGAACTAAAGTCCCCTAGCCATGGGAGTGAGAGAATGGATAACGCTCTCACTCGCACATGCCATACGCGCCATTCCAATAACATTGTTTTGAGCAAGCATTTATGCACGCAGTAAACTAACAAGCAAGATAACGGCTGCAGTATGTTTTCAGATCTTGATTATAACGGTAAAGACCTTTGGGTGCATGCGTATTTATGCCACATATTTCTCTCTCACTCGCTCGGCTGTGTTTAGGTCAACAGCCGAAAGGCTGGTTTGAACCTCTAGAGGATTTACTAAGTAAAACCAAGGAATGAGGTGGTTTACCATTGCCTTCCTCACTGAGTTGAAAGCGTATGCTTATCAGCATGCCAGGCCCTCCGAAAAGCACCCATTTTCCACCCTGCAAATGATACCTTCACCTCATTCACCACAGGGTCTGGCTGTATAGTGAAATTCATTACTCTCAGAGGAGATAACTCTGACTAGTGTCTTTTACACCTCTACCTCTTCTGTTCTTAAATAGTTCAGTCATATAATTGTCTGACTATGTGATAAGAAACAGAACTATTTTTTGTAGCCCTGGAACCACAGATCAAGTGCAATTGATTTAACACTCCATCTGCCTGTTATGTGCATAACTCGCTCGGCTATGGGACATTAAATCATCTGATATCTGTAAATAATAGATTAAAATTTTTAAAAATTTCCACCAATTAAATCTGCTCACAATTCGAATCATTAAAATTTTAATTATTTTTTTAAGTTATTTAATGGAAGAATATAATTAATTCTAAGAGTTGGTAAATCCAATAAATGAGTAAATGAACGAGTGAAGGAGTTAGGGAGGTCGGTTGATTTGCTTTATTAACCGAGCTTGTGTTATGAAATACCTTCCCAACCGACGTCTGGGTTCCTTTAATGGAATCCATTGCAAATAGCACACGGTCCAGCGGTGTGCAATCGTTCGGAATATTCAGTTGGTCTAGAGACGGATTACGAGGAATTTAACACATCTCAATTATTCATTTAGCAAAATAATACACAACTATCTTAACGTTTAAACCGTTTTTGCTATAGAAGTACTTACATAACGTTCACCTATAAGTGAATAATATATTACATAAAATAAATCTGATATACTTAAGATAATAAATAATATCAATTAGTTAACAAATATAGAGTAGATTGTAAAACTTATCTTTCTTTAATGGGAGACTGTACTTTGTATCCCGCCAATGTTAAATTTACTATTTTTAAGTAAATTTTTCATAGGATTGGTAAAATATAGGGAAATGAAACTTTACACATTATAGGTGTCGGGTTTCTTCTCGAGTTACTGACATTGTTTGAATTTAATCTTTGGACCATTTCATTTTTTTTTTTTAATTACGATAACATAAACTTTTTATAAATTGTTTTCTACGTGTTTTGCGTATTACTAACTTTTGGAGCACCTGAGGAAGTTATAAAAATGTTGGTATATGTGGATATACAAGATAATTTACTGGTAAAAATTTCAGCCTGGTAAATTTATTGTTTACTGAGAAAATGTACCTTAATGTTAAAAATCTAAATTTACGGGAAAAGGTATGAAACAAGAAGGCATAAATCAAAAATAATATGTACACAAACAAGTAAATTTCTCATCAACAGTTGTTTAGAAAGCTGAACCAACATCTGAGAATATTAAAAACCGTGATGCAGATATTTTAAAAACTAAAATTCTCTTTGCAATTAAAACGAGCAGTATAAAATTATGAAAAATTTTCGTTCTTCGTAACATGATAATTTTTCTGTGTAAACCTGAAAAAAACTTCATTTTTTCAAAAAAAATTTTTTTGACGTAATTTACTGTTTTTCTGGTCGATCTAGGCCTAAACTATTGAAAAACATAAAAAACCAAAAAACGAAATTTTGAGTCGAAACCAACGTGTAATCTCTTCTTGAATCTGTCATTTCAGAAAGCCCATTAATCAAAATTTTATATTATTTTCTTTAGTATATTTTAGGGCTAACTGAATGTAAACAGAGTCTCCCTATAAAAAATTACATAAGTTTGGCTTTCCTTAAGTTAATATAACTACAAAGAGGCTTATCCTTAAGGATATAAAATGCTTCCTTCTAATAAAAAAATGAAAATCGATGACCTTTAGAACGAACTCTACTTTCTATTGAAAGAGATTTTATTTTATTTATTTTTAGAGATTTACGTAATTTTTGATTTTTGGATAATCGGGGTCGTACTGTATTGAAATGGTATGTTAGAATTACAGTGTGAATTTTCTGCAGATTCTATTTGAGATTCGATTCCGGAAATTTAATATCAGCATTCTTATGGGCTAAGCTACAAAGTTGGCCACAGCTGTTAACTTACGGGATTTCGATTGTACGCTGTACCAAAAATATTAGGTACAAAATGCAGTTCTTCTAACTTTTGTTTACAGATTAAGGTAAAAGTTAATTAAAACTTATAATTGGAAACTTTCATTTAATTGGTAAAGGTTAAACGGCAATAAGTTATTGAAGCAAAGTAGGATTTATATCAATGTTTGTATTTAAGAGCTTAAATGATTTTAGTTAGGAATATCTACTTAAAATGTTGCGAGCTTACTTACACACATAGACACAATTTACGTTCTACTAGCTCAACGTACTAGCTAAACTATTATTAGTATTATTACTATTACTGCATTTACTATTTGAAACTCAACTCCGTGTTTCAAATCCAATTTACAAAACTAACTTAACATTTAACTTTTAATCTAGAACATAGAAAACTTTGTGTACTGAAATCATAATTTAATAAGTGCACTAACATTTTGCAGCGTTATAATTATCTCTGGCCACCTTGCTACCTTTGTTGTTCGGTATTGTATTGTTATACCGAACGTTCGTTTCCCGGTTTAGGCGAGACTGTATGGTTTTAACTGAAATTTCGGATTTCGGTTCTATATGTATTTCAATACCTCAGACCTCAAAACATTAAATAACGTGAAAAAAATTATTTTAATGAAAAAATTAAGTTTTTAGGAGGTTTACCCAGAAAATTATCGGGTCACGTTCGTTTCCCGGTTAAGGCGAGACTGTATGATGGTTTTAATTGAAATTTCTAATTTCGGTTCTATATGTATTTCAATACCTCAGACCAGGCTGAAATTTTTACCAGTTATTTATCTTGTACATTCACATATTCCGGCACTTTTATGACTTCCTCAAAAGCTACAAAAGTTATTAATAGGCTATGCAAAATACCGTAAAAAAATTTGTAAAAATTTTATGTTATTCCTTATTCTGTCCTAACTTTATGGTTTAACGGATTAAGTTGCAAAAATGTCAGTAGCTCGAGCAACAATACAATTCTTCTTCTTCAGGTGCCTTCTCCATTACGAAGGTTGGCTATCATCATGGTCAGTCGCACCTTGTCCACTGCTGCTCTGAACAGGTCATGCGACGAGCAGTTAAACGCTTCTCTCAGGTTTCTTAACCAGGATATTCGTCTGAAACATATGATTAAATTATGATGTCCCACCGAGCGTTTACCAACGAGTTTCCCTTGAATTATGAGATGCAGACTCTCATATTTAGGCCCCCTCATGATGTGTCCAAGGTATGTTAGTTTTCTTATCTTTACGCTCTGCAGGATTTCCATCTCTTTCCCCATTCTTCTGAGGACCTCCATATTTGTGACCCTGTCTGTCCATGGTATTCGAAGCATCCTCCGGTAGGTCCACATTTCAAACGCTTGTAGACGGGTCTCACACTCTTTGGTGAGTGTCCACGCCTCTACTCCATACAAGAGGATGGGAAAGACGTAGCACTTCAAGAGGCGGGTCCTAGTTTCGAGGCTCAGGTCGCGGGCCGATAGAAGAGGTCTCATTTTTAGGAATGCTGCCCTGGCCCTTTCAATTCTGATCTTTATTTCTGGCAGGTGGCTTGCACTGCAATTGACTCGGGTTCCCAGATAATTATAGGCTTCCACTTGTTCAATTCTGTCTTCCCCAGCAAAAAGTTGTTCCTGTGGATTTTCTCGCTTAGCAATGACCATGTATTTTGTCTTCTTAGCGTTTAATGTGAGTCCATACTCTTCACTGGCTTTAATTATGCTGTTCAGCATTCTTTGCAGACCTTCTATGCTTTCGGAGAGCAATACCGTGTCGTCTGCGTATCGCAGGTTGTTTATAGGAGTACCATTCATGACAATGCCCGCTGTTCCTCCATCTAGAGCTTTCGCTATGATCCTTTCTGAGTACAAGTTAAACAGAAGCGGTGAGAGAACACACCCTTGGCGGACCCCACGTTTTATTTTAAGCTCTCTGCTGACTTTTGATTGGACGCGCACTTCCGCTTTTTGTTGGAAATACAAATTTTTAATTATTTGTATGTCTCTGGTGTCAATGTTTTCTTCTTTCAGGATGTTTATCAGCAGGCCGTGACGCACTTTGTCGAACGCCTTGTTGTAATCGATGAAGCATGCCTATACGTTTTGATTTATGTCGAGACAGCGCTGGATCATAACATTGTAAGCAAAAAGTGCCTCTCTTGTTCCAAAACCATTTCTAAACCCAAACTGTGTGTTAGATATGTTTACTTCAAGTTTTTTGTTGATTCTTTTACGAATTACTTTCAAAAATACTTTGAGAGTGTGACTCATGAGACTAATCGTGCGATGGTCTTCGCATTTCTTTGCGTTTTGCTGTTTGGGGATAGTTATAAACATAGATTTTAGCCAGTCTTCGGGCAATGTTCCGCTTCTGTATATCAGATTAAAAAGATCTGTTAGCTTGCCTACATGTTTTTCATCAATCAGCTGTAAAACGTCTCCTGGAAGCTCATCCAGCCCTACTGCTTTTCCTCTTTTGATGTTATGTATGGCATAGATTACTTCCTCCTTCAGAATTTCTGGACCTGTTATTTCTACCATATTCTCAACGTCTTCTCTGTCATCAGCAAAACGTTTCTCTATGTAGCGTTCCCACAACTTAAGTTGATCATCAGTATCCATGATTATGTTGCCACTTTCGTTTAAAAGGTAATGTGTTCCTTGATACTTTTTTCCAGTTAGTTCTTTAATCCTCTTATGCATGTTGTGGGCATCATTCAACGCCTGCAGCTGCTCTATTTCCTCACACCTCTGTTTTAACCATTGTTCTTTGGCCTGTCGACACTCATACCGAATTTTGTTCTGAAGTTCATTCATCCTCCCTCCATCTGGCTTCAAAGCTCTGAGTCCTTGGTGTATCTCCATGAGGTTCATGATGTGTACTGTCATCCAGTCTTTTTCCTTCCTGCGTTTCATCCTTTTCAGATGTTTGTTACATGGTTTAACAATACAATTACAAGTAAGTAAAGTTTCATTTCCCTATCGCTTACCAATCTTTTGAAAAATGTACCTAAAAATAACAAATTTAACATTGGCGGGATACAAAATACAGTCTTCCCTTAAACCTGAGAAGTTGTGATTCATAAATTAACTACTCAAATATCACTGATTACATTAATGCAACATAAAGAAAAAAAACAGGCAGGTGGAGTGTTAAATTATTTGCTCTCGACCTGCCAGTTCCAGGGCGACAAAAAAAATTCTGTTTCTTATCACATAGGCATCTAATTACAATGACTCAAGCGTGTAAGAAGAGAAGCGGTAGAGGTGTAAAACCAACAAATTCATTTCACACCAAGGAATTCGCCAAATTTTCAGGAACGAGTTCTAGAATGAGACAATAATAATACATTGTTTTTGATAGAGTGAATTGTTTTTTTAACCAAAGTCAACAAAGACACTTTTTTACTTTCTCTTGCCTATGTGAATATATTGTTTTCATATCGATTTTTCGAAATCGAGTTTTCACCGGATCTACACGTTTTCAGACTCTCTGAACCCAAAAAACATGTTTTTAGGGATTGGTCTGTGTGTGTGAACAGAATATCTCAACAACGAAACATCGTACGAACTTGAAACTTGAAACTTAAGTTACATACCACTATCAAACCCGATAAGAACATTTTTATCAAAATCGGTCAACCGGAAGTAGTAGTTTATTCGTGTCATTTTTCACTTTTTTGCGATTTTATCAAAAACTGGTCCTACGATTTTTTTAAAAATCGCCTTGTTTACTAAATTTTTTATGCTCTACAAGATAGGGCATCAAGTTTGCTGAAATTCTTGGTGAGGCTGTTTTCATGTAAAAAATTGTTTTTTTTTTAAGATTACGGCTTTAATATGCACTTTAGCGCAAAAATGTATAATATAAAATTTAAAGAATTTAAAATCCTACAATTTTTAATTCAAATATTTTGTTCTGTAACGCTTAGTTTAGCGGTAATTAGCGATTTTCGGTTTTTTCTCATGAAAACGTGTGAAAAATCGATTGTTTTTAAGATTTCGGCCTTAGTATGCATTTTACGACAAAAAAGTATACAATTAAATTTATAGGAAATAAAAAGATCTACAACTTTTATTTCAATTATTTTTCTCTACAGAGTCTAGTTTAGCGTGAAAGAGTGATTTTCCGTATTTTTAACCCTAACTGAGGTTGATTTTCAATTTGCGTCTTTCACTCATGATTAAAATAAGGTTATGTTTTTTGAGGTTACTTTTTTGTTTATTTCTAATGTTTTATTACTAATGTTAGGTTATATTGGTCTTTATTTGCATTGGCATGAGAAAATTGTGCAAGTGTTACACACCAGTTTTTTTATCATTTTTATCTCAGATTATTTTTACATCATAGAAAGTTGCAGAGTAGTGTACAAAATGAGATTGACCAAACCCATAAGGTAGTTCCTATTTCTCTTGTTTGTGGACACCCAAAGGGCGCATAAAATCTTCTAATGGTCACATTTAGTCGATTACAAATGCTTCTTATCTACGCACTGGGATGATACAAATTAAATTTGTGGGTAGGCGTAAAAGTAGATTAAGGACGGTTACAATGAGATCTCGTTTTTAGCCGGTTTGTGCGCCAAGTTCATTTACCGAAATTTAAAGGGACAGTCACTGGTTACTTTCAGATCGATATCCTTCATTCGTTTATCCGATTTTAAGTGACAGTTAGTTACTCAGATTGATAATCTAGTTAATTTCAGTGATTTTCTTTAATTATCTGGAAAAGTATTTTATACTTTAAGCCTAACTAATTCACAAATTAGTTACTCACTACAATATTATGACAAAATAATAAAGGTAATAAACTGGTGATTGTATAAACTGGCAACCTGGCAACAACACGTAGATTTTTAAATTAATTAATTTAAATTCGCATAAACTGTCATTAGCGACTACGGTGGATTATGTAACATTAACTGTGGGATTTTACACGTGAAAATTTCCGGACCCTGGCCGGAAATCGAACCCGGGATCTCCTTGTGGCAGGCCAATGCGCTTACCACTACACTAGTGAGGTGGCCAAAAGGTACATTTATAGGGTCTTTTCTCTTATTCCTCCGCAACAGTAGAACTACTGAATTTTAGTGTCTTATCTTATCTGAACTGTTCTTCTGCACTGTAGTACCTTTATCCTATTGTATTCTATTCCGTAATATAAAATATTAAATTACATAAATGAAAGAAAAATGGCGAATAGGTTAGTATTGAGTTATTGTTGTTCCTCACCGTACGGTAAGAAGCTTGCCACTGCTACTATGGCGATGAATTTGTTTGATTTAGTTCGTAGTATTAAGGTGAGACTGTCGATGGTTTTGACTGAAAATTTCGATTTTCGGTGTTTTATGTTTTTCAGTACTTCAGGCCTAGATCTACCAGAAAAACATTAAATTACATCAAAAAATTATTTTAATGAAAAAATTAAGTTTTTTGCAGGTTTACCAAGAAAAATTATCATGTCACCAAGAACGAATATTTTTCGTAATTTTATACTTCTCGTTTTAGTGTCAAGAGAATTTCAGTTTATTTTTTTAAATATCTGCATTACTGTTTTTAATATTCTCAAAACTGTTGGTTCAGCTTTCTAACCAACTGTTGATGGGAAATTTGCATGTTTGTGTACATTTTGTTTTTCATGTGCCTTTTTGTTTTGTTGTCTGTTCCCGGAAATTTAGATTTTTAACATTTAGGTACATTTTTCTTAGAAACCATTAAACCTACTATGTAGAAAATGTTACCAGTTGTTCTTCTCGTACATGCACATAGACTACCATTTTTATTACTTCCTTAGATGCTCCTAAAATTAGTAATATGCAAAAACACGTAGAAAGAAATTTGTAAAAATTCTACGTTATTCGTTATTTAATTTTTAATTTTATGGTCCTACAGATTAAATTGAAAAAATGCCAGTTGCTAGAAAAACCCAACATCGATAAGTGTGTAAAGTTTCATTTTCTTATCTTTAACCAATTAGATGAAAAGTGCACCTAAAAATTGCAAATTTAACATTGGCGGGAAACAAAGTACAGTCTCACCTTAATTCTAAAGAAAAGGCTGTGGAATATTTGTAAGAACGAAATATTCTGCTCAAGCAGCGCGTCTGTAGAAAATGGTCAAGATATGACTTTGGCGTTTACAGATAAAATAATCGATGGCGTTGTCACAGCCGCGCGTGTCGTCTTAAAGTGGGATTAAGAATAGGTACATGGCTCAAAAATAGTAGATTATCTCTGGGTAAAGTTGTTTGGTTCATTTACTGTTGGTGTACAGAATATACCACAACGAAATTCTGTGCAGATAAGTTAGGGTTGTCGGCTAACGCTGGTACAGACTGGAAAAATTACATGAACGAGGTGTGCGAAAATTTTATGCTACGAAACCCCATCCAGATTGGGGATTTAATAACCTAATTAATTTGTAAAATATTAATGCAGGATTTTTTTAAAATATTTTTCTCATTTTTATCGTTAAAAATACTATAAGGTTACATTTATGAAATAGCCACGAAATGTAAAAAAATAACATGCTGGTGGGGAAATAAGAGAAAAGACCCGATTTATATTGTACCTATTACGCTATTATTTATCCGTTTTATTGTTATATTTCTATTTCATCTTTTGTAATTCTTTACTATTTTCTAGTTATCCTATTTTAGTATTACTTGACGTTCTTTCTTTTGTCATTCATCATCTGGTTTTGTCTTTTATCTAGCATTGTAGCCTTTTATATCATAAATTATTCTCGAACGACTGTTCAAGATTTCTGTTAATACATATTATTTTTTATAAAAACTTCCATTAGTTCAATCACTTTTAGTACTTCAAAGGTTCAATTTACAGACAGTCGTTCAGATATCCTAAAAAAAGGTTTTGTCCATGATTAGGAATCATTATGTCTATTGTTTTGTTTATTATGTACAAGGTATGAGTAAGGGTTTATTCATAGTTTGTTTGTAAAGGCCATCCTTCTTTTTGGTTAAGTTAAGTTTAAGGTATAAAAACAGGTGTGAAACACTCACACAACTTTCTCTTGCCAATGCAAATAATGACCAATATAACCTAACATTAGTAATAAAACATTAGAAATAAACAAGGAAAACTAACCTCAAAAACATAACCTTATTTTAATCATGAGTGAAAGACGCAAAATGAAAATCGACCTCAGTTTGGCTTAAAAATACGGAAAATCACTCTTTCACGCTAAACTAGGCTCTGTAGAAAAAAATGCTTAAAATAAAAGTTGTAGATCTTTTAATTTCCTATAAATTTGATTATATACACGTTTGTCGTAAAATGTATACTAAGGCCGAAATCTTCAAAAAATAGATTTTTCACACGTTTTCGTGAGAAAAAAACAGAAAATCGCTAATTACTGCTAAACTAAGCGTTATACAAAAAAAATTTAAATAAAAATTGTAGGATTATAAATTCTCTACACTTTTTAGCATGTACATTTTTGCGCTAAAATGCATATTAAAGCCGCAATCTTAAATGCCTACCCTATCTACGTCAGAACAGTCGGACGTTAAACCCCCCCCCCCCAAAAAAAACTATCTTGTAAAGCATAAAAAACCTAGTAAACCAGGTGATTTTTAAAAAAATTGTACGATCGGTTTTTGAGAAAATCGCAAAAAAGTTAAAAATTACATGAATAAACGACTACTTCCGTTTGACCGATTTTGATTAAAATGTTCGTGTCGGGTCTGGTAGTGGTATCTAACTTAAGTTTCAAGTTTCAACTTCGTACAATGTTCCGCTCTTGAGATAAATTGTTCACACACAGACCAATCGCTAAAAACATGTGTTTTTGGGTTCAGGGGGTCTGTAAACGTGTATATCCGGTGAAAACTCGGCTTCAAAAAAATCGACATGAAAAGAATATTATATTCATATATTTCTTATATATTCATACAGGCACGAGAAAGTAAAAATAAAAAACCACGAATAATAATAATAATAATAATAATGTTTTGGGGCTTTTGGCAAACGCATTGACTGTTAAGGTTATGGAGATTATCCCGAAGTTTTTTTGAATTCAGACTTCAAAGTGAATAAAACTCGTGACCTTATTAAATAGCCAAACTATAAAAAAGCTTGTATTTGGGTCTATTTGTTAAACGCACTCTGTCAGCGCCTACAGAACTGCAAATGCAACATGCAACACAAAACACCATTGCGGGTTGGAAGGTGTTCATATGCTTCACGCGCTTTAATAAGACGTACCTTGTTTGTAACTAATGAAATTCCACTTAAACAATAGGCCAGAATGCTGATAACTGCATTCTTTTGGACCCAATAATCTCTCAATTTGGAGCTAATAATCTCGATGTGTTGTAGTGATATTTCATAGTTTCCTGACCGGACGTTTGTTAATTTTTAATGTTTATCTGAAGTGAAATACATTGGTTACGTAATTGTACCGTGTGTGCTGTATATGTCTGTACTGTATGTGTTACAATACACTCTTCTCATCCGAGTCCTTTACTTGAAGATTTTTCTAACATGTTGCATTTGCAGTTTTGTAGGCACGCTAACAGAGTGCGGCGCGTCTAACAGATAAGACCCTTATATTTTATAGGTTAGATCATAGATTGCTTCGTGGTAACGCGCTATAAATTGACGATTGCGCCTATCATGCGGAGGACAGTATACTATCTATCCTACTTACATCGGCCAGCCCGAAAGCATAAGACATGATGTATTAAGCGTGTAACTCAAAATGTAATCACCACAAACACTTAAGTAATAAAATTCAGTTCATGACCCGTCACACTAAATAAGTAAGGAGTATAGTAGTTATTTAAAGAAAGTGAATTATTGTTTAAAATTCAATTTGCAACTTAACATTACTTTACTGAAAATAATGAATATGAAAACCCTAAAAATACAATAACATTTTGAAATTACCGTAAAACTAGTACATATTACTCACGATAATAAGCTCGCATCGACGGAACTCACGGACTAACTAGTCTACCTCTACAAATGTCAGAGTGCAGTAATTCATTTTACTGCTGATGACCAAAACGGATACTAAATATAGCTTAGGCTTAGTATTATGGCTTATTTAGAATGAATGTTTATTATTTAGGATAATTATTAAGAATAAATAAATTATTATTTATTGATTAATGGGATGTTTATAAAACGACATAGTTTTAAACATAATAAATCAATGTAAGAGTAAAACTACAACATGATGTCATGGTTAGAGCTGTTGCTATGATGAATTTAGAAAAGTACATATAGCAGCACTTCCACTCCCCGCATAGTCCAGTCTTACGATAGTCTTTCTCTCGCTGACGATCTTCAACTTATACTGCGTTACCAGTACCATAGTTTCGTCAGTCGAATCGGGCGTAAGAGCAGCTGAGATGGTCACACACACAAGATTAATAACTTCACTTTAATTTGAAAAGCGACAATAATATCAGAATTTATGTTTCTAGGTAATAAGTGCATGTGTGTAGATTAACAGGAGATGAACATTGAGAAACTTATTCTTCAAGTTGATTTAAGTTATAACCAAATCGGAATGTATAACAGTGTAAATACAGTTAGACTATATCTCAACTAAGGAAATTGGCAATTCTAAAGGGATTGCCCGGAGATGGGCTCTTTTCCGGTAAAGTAAATTCTCATCCCATCTATATTTTCTCAATTTGCTCACCAATCATGGTTGGTTATTTTTTTTTAATGCTGCATTGTTTTTATAAAGTCTATTTTGTGTATTTGAAGCTAATATACATTAAAATCTTGTAAATAAAATTATTTTTACTTTCTATTGCTTATTATTATTATTATTATTATATGGAAGGAAATCATTATTTCATATCGATTTTTCCAAATCGAGTTTTCATCGGATATACACGTTTCAGGCCCCCTGAACCCCCAAAACACGTTTTTAGCGACTGGTCTTAAATAAAATATCTCAAGAACGAAATGTAGTACTGGTAACGCAATATAAGTTGACGATCGTCAGTGAGAGTAAGACTGGACTATGCTGGGGGGTGGAAGTGCTACTATATGTACTTTTTTTAAATACATAATAGCGACAGCTCTAACCATGACATCATGTTGTAGTTTAACTCTTACATTGATTTATTATGTTTACAACTAATTCGTTTTATAAACATCCCATTAATCAATAAATAATAATTTATTGATTCTTAATAATTATCCTAAATAATAAACATTCATTCTAAATAAGCCATAATACTAGGGCTAAGCTATATTTAGTATCCGTTTTGGTCATCAGCAGTAAAATGAATTACTGCACTCTGACATTTGTAGAGGTAGACTAGTTAGTCCGTGAGTTCCGTCGATGCGAGCTTATTATCGTGAGTAATATGTACTAGTTTTACGGTAATTTTAAAATGTTATTGTATTTTTAGGGTTTTCGTATTTCATTATTTTCAGTACAGTTATGTTAAATTGCAATTGAATTTTAAATAATTCACTTTCTTTAAATAATTACATTACTCCTTACTTATTTAGTGTGACGGGTCATGAACTGAATTTTACTACTCAAGTGTTTATGGTGGTTACATTTTGAGTTACACGCTTAATACATCATGTCTTATGCTTTCGGGTTGGCCGATGTAAGTAGGATAGATAGTATACTGTCCTCTGGAAGATAGGCGCAATCGTCAACTTATAGCGCGTTACCAGTACGAAGCTGAAACTTGGACCTTAAGTTAGATACTTCATCCGGACCCGACACGAACATTTACGTCAACATCAGTCAACCGGAAGTAGTAGTAAATAAACTACTTACTACTTCTTAAAACCGCACGAATAAGTGCGATTTTCTCATACACGAATCCTACGTTTTTTTAAAAAATCTCATTAACTACATTTTTATGGTCTACAAGATAGGGCAAGCGCGATGTCTGCGGAAATTCTTCGGGGGGGGGGGGGAGGCTGTGCTCTTAGGAAAAAAGGTTTTTTAATATTTCAAGCTTAGGCCTAATAAAATGCATTTTAGGGCAAAAGTGTATACAATAAAAGTTAATGTAGAACTTTTATTACAAGCGGCTTTTTGTACAAATACTCGTAGTTTAGTGTCGAAGAGTGATTTCTGTATTTTATCATCAAATTCGGGAAAAAAATAGAATTTTTTAAGATTGCAACCTTAGTATGTACTTTATGACAAGTGTGAACTACATAAATAAAGTTAGGTAAATAAAGAAAATTAAGAAATATTTTTTCTTCAGTTTATTTAAAGTCGCATCTACAGCATGTCTATTAGTGACTACAGTGGGTTATGTAAATGGAACTTTTGAGTTGTAGCTTGTTATAATTTTCAGACCCTAGCTGGGAATCGAACCCAGAACCTCTGTGTTGTAGGCCAGTGCGCTACCACTACGCTATGGAGACAGCCTTTACTACTTTTCCTTTAAGCATTTTCTTCTATAGGTAGTTATAAGGTTATACAGAACATATTTTATAAGAATTGATTAGTGATTTTCCGTATTTTTAAGTCTAACAGAGGTTGATTTTCAATTTGGATCATTCACTCATGATTAAAATTAGGTTATGTTTTTCATTTTAAATTTTTTCTAATGATTAAATATAAATGATAATATTCATTATTTACGCTGGCAAGAGAACATGGTGTGACCGAGTGATTCACGCAAGATTTTTAATCTTATGAAGATAATTTTTAAGAACCTTGTCACAAGGTTTTCAGTTTCAAACCGTTTAGTTTTCTGATTAACACAACATTGCACTAAGATTTCCACCAAATCATTAAACTTTTCATATAGGTAATAACTTATATAAATTTTTTTTCTATTTAGGAAATTCACAATCTGTTGGAAACAATCAGTGAATGTGATAACACAAAATTAGGAAAAAATTAACATGGTAAATAAACGTGAGTGGAGATACAGTCCAGTGACAGAACTCCGATGTGAATAGATAATAAGGTCATAATAATAGGAATAAGGTCATAACCTGGAGACTGTTTTGGTGGAAAATCTGTTGTTTAACTTCAGCAGGGTTGAACAATTTCGGTGCCAATTGAAACGGCAATGCCTCAGCTATTTGATCCATAACCAACTGATTATGTTGCGCGTCAAAAATATCTACGTGAGGTTTGAACACTTGTGACAGATAGTTAGGGAACAAAGTTGCTTTTTCTCGTTCACCGGACCCCCATGTACTAAATAGGCCACTTATAAAAATAATAAATATTTTTTAAAATAACCTAAAAATATCATTTAAAGTTTTTATAATACAATAAGAAAGACAGGCATTTTAAGACAAAGTGTATATAATCAAAGTTACAGGAAATGTTAAAATGTACAACTTTTATTTTAAGCATTTTTCTCTCCAGAGAAAAATAAGAGGCAATAGCTGCTTTCCGTATTTTTATTTTGCATCATTCACTCATGATTAAACATTTTATTACAGGATATTGTTAATAACACTGGTCTGCATCGAAAATTCCCCTTGAACTTTAATAGGTGATCTTTATGTATTTTGCCCTCCTGAATCCGAATCTGACTTCCGTTTTGCTCTATCACTCACCATTTTTAGGGGGCGGGCCACTCCCCCTTTTTCGGGAAATTTCAATTTTTTATCAGTCTGATGTAGCTATGATATGATATTGGGCAGTTGTATTATGTTTTTATGGTTCTTCAAAGCCTACCTAACACTGAAAGAGTACAATATGAGAGTATTGATGTACTGATTCATTTTTTGCTTTTTTACTTACAATGTTTATGGTTCAAGATACTTGTCATCGGATACACATACTTGAAGAGAGTGGTTTTACTTGGAGGTAGCTTTTCTCTTGTACTAATCTCTGGGAGTTTCACGCATGAGTGACCAGCAGTAGTCAGCTAACATCCTAGAGTTCCACTTCCCAGAGAACCGTTTTTCGAAGCGTGCACTGTCTTGATGAAACCTTTCTACCTGTTCATAGGAAACTGCTACCAAGTTTTTTGGGAAAAAGGCCAAATGCACATGTAAATTGTGCAATTTCAATGACATGTTGCGACCCATCGACTTGCATGCAGAAAGCAATTCTTCAATGTGTTCAACCTAATTTTCACTTTTGTTATTTTCTAAAAGATTTTCACACACGTCCTTAAATGCAGCCCAAGCTAATTCTTTTCGATTTAAGTGATCGACGAACACTGAATCATAAAAAGCTCTCTAATTTGTGGTCCGACCAAAATTCCCTCTTAATTTTTGCTTCACTCAAACGTGGAAATATGTTCTTCAAATACTGGAAACCGTCTCCTGTTTTATCGATAGCTTTCACAAACTGTTTAATCAAACCGAGTTTGATATGCAAAGGAGGCAAAAATATATTTTCACTTGGGACCAAAGACTCATTGGTAACATTTTTTTGACCGGGAACTAAACTTTCGCGCAAGTGCCAATTTCGAACGGTATAATGGTTATTATATCGTTGGCTTGACTATCCCACTCACACAGAAAGTAACAGTGTTTAGTGTATCCCGATTAAAGTCCTGTAAGTAAAGTCACAACCTTAAAATCAGCACAGAGTTTCCAGGGATGATCTTTGTAACCAATTTTTTTCAAGGATACGGCTGATATTTTTGTTTGTCTCTTTCATGTTGACCGCATATGAAACCGGAACTGAGGGCAAATCATCACCATTTGCTAACAGAACAGCTTTTAAACTGGTTTTAAATGAGTCAATGAAAAAGTGCCAATTTTCTGGATCATCTGGCAAGTTAAGTTCAATCACTAATCCATTTACATTATTGCAGTACACTGAGTCGCAGTCCTCCGAAAACAATTGTTTACACGTAGCTTGCCGGGATCTATAAACAAAAATTATCACTTCTTTTTCCAAGAGTTTCTATTGTTGAATCCGAGATCCGAGCAGTTGGGGTTTAGTTTTTGGGAGATTTAAATCCCGGATGAGATCAAATAAGCTTGTCTTGTGTGACGAGATGAGGCTCTGGGCGTAAAAAAATGTACTGACAACGTTTCATCTTTGCTAAGCTTATCACTTGCTACGCCTCTAAACTAACCTCCCCTTCCCCTCCCCCTTCGGTCTCCATGCATACAATGTGCATGTACTGAGACAACATTTCCTTTGGAGGATGGAGTACTTACAACCTTCCCCCCGCCCTGCGTTTTATTAGGAATAACCACTTTTAGATGTTTTTTCGAGAATTTCAGGGGGGAACGCCCCTCAAAAACGATGGGTGATGGAGAGAAACGGAAGTCAGATTTGGATTCAGGGGGTCAAGATACATTATAATCACCCATCAAAGTCCAAGGGGAAAAAATTTTCTTTTATTTTGCAGACCAGTTTAATCTACATTGGCGAGAAAGAAAGTTGTGAGAGTGCTTCACACCAGATTTTTGTTATCGGAATCGAAAAATATTGACACAAACACAACACAAGACTATAAATATTAATAACTGGGACTAAAGCAAACAGTAAGATCTGAAATGTATTACAGATAATTTATCACAAATTTGAGTTATAATCTAAAAAATTTATAATTGAAAAACACTACACCATAAGCCAGTTCTCAACTTTCTTTTGGTTACGACACACTACCCTATGAAGAGAATTCCCACAGCACGCTAAATTACGATTTAGACTGAAAGAATATCCAGTAATGGCAATGCAGTTAAAATCCTGCTACATTTTTCAACCACCTACCTGTGCTATTTCACATAAACAAACATAAAAATCTGGTGTGACACACTCACACAACTGTCTCTTGCCAATGCAAATAATTAACAATATAACCTAACATTAGTAATAAAACATTAAAAATCAACAAAAAACTAACCTCAATAAACATAACCTAATTTTAATCATGAGTGAAAGAGGCAAAATGAAAATCAACCTGTTTGGCATAAAAATACAGAAAATCACTTTCACACTAAACTAGGCTCTGTAGAGAAAACTGCTTTAATTAAAAGTTGTAGATCTTTTAATTTTCTATAAATTTAATTATATACACTTTTGCTGTAAAATGCATACTAAGACTGAAATATTTAAAAAATCTATTTTTTTACACGATTTCATGAGGAAAAAACAGAAAATCGCTCATTACCACTAAACTAAGCATTATACAAAAAAATAATTGAATTAAAAGTTGTAAGATTTTAAATTCTCTACAACTTTTATTATACAAATTTTTCCGCTAAAACGCATATTAAAGCTGCAATCTTAAAAAAACAAATTTGTGTGAAAACAGCCTCACCAAGAATTTCAGCAAACATGGCACCTACCCTATCTTGTAGAGCATAAAAAATTTAGTAAACTGGGCGATTTTAAAAAAAATCATAGGACCCGTTTTTGAGAAAATCGCAAAAAAGTGAAAAATGACACGAATAAACTACTACTTCCGGTTGACCGATTTTGATGAAAATATTCGTGTTGCGTCCGGTAGTGGTATGTAACTTAAGTTTATTTAAGTTTCAAGTTTGTACGATGTCCCGTTCTTGAGATATTTTGTTCACACACACACACAGGCCAATCACTAAAAACATGTTTTTTGGGTTCAGGGGGTCTGAAAATGTGTGGATCCGGTGAAAACTCAACATGAAAACAATTTTTTTCCTTTCTATATATTCATATAGGCAAGAGAAAGTAAAAAAATAAGAAGCGCAAGAGACTTCTCTCAGTCGAACAGGAAATGTAGTTTGTCTTCAATTCCACCCTACGAATTTAACTGTTATATAAGAATGACAAGCTCAAGTTTCTCATTAATAACTAACTAATCTTTCGTTGTAAGGCGCAAGCCAAAAATCCCACAGAAAATAAGTTTAAGTTCTTCAATATTATCTTCTTTTTTAAAAAATAAATATTGAGAGAAATTATTTTAATTTTTTTTCACAAAGTTTCAGAAGTTTGCAGCACACCTTTGCGCACATTGAGAACCACTGTCATAAACATACTAAGAATGTTTTCACAAATAATGACAATAATTTACATTTACTATTTCACTTCCAATATCAAACTGGACACTTTCTAACCCACACCACTCCGCTTTGCACGTAAACCACTGCGCATCCTGAAATTGTAATTCATCTCAGGGCAAACAAGACATATCTTGTAGGTGTCTTAATTATACTTTTAATCATCACTGGTATTTGTTGAAATAAAAACAATAATAATGTAAAATATTTATTAATAATAATACCATTTTTGATACATGAAACAACAAAATTTTGAACACTACTATTATATCATTAGGCTATATCAAAAAAATATTTCTTAAATATAATTATATTACAATCTAATTAAGTTAATGACCTTAATATATTACATTATCAAAGTCGATATATATATTAAACAAGCAAAAAATTCATCTATTAAATGACAATGAAGTGACGAGAAATTGTTTTTTTTTTGTATTTATTTCGATTTAAAAAATAGTTATGGCTTAAAAATAAATATAATATAAATATCAATTTAACAAACTTTCTTGGTAAAAATCGCACCATGATACATAAAACAAAATATAAAAATAATTGTAATTCACATCAGTCTAACCACACAATGATCTCAGATTTTTATGAAAACATGGCAGATAACGTTCTTTCAATGGATTTAAGTAAGAATACACAATATTTTCGCTTAATTTTAAACGATTTAGGTTTTAAAGTCCGTTTAACATTTTGGAATTTCCTTTACTACCGGATTAAAAAGGAACAAATTTTACTTTATTTAAATTTGCTTTGACAGCTTGGTCATTAACAACTACAATGGGTTTTCGTAGTGTAATGGTGGGTTTAATGTGTTAAAACTTCTAGACCCTAGCCGGAAATCAAACCTGAGACTTTTCACTTAGTTGGCTAGTGCGGTAGTCTCTACACCATGGTGGCAGTTCGGAACAAATTTTGTTTCCTCTACCTGATCAATAAAACCAGTGATGAAATTCTAACAAGCTGTAAAACCTAAACTGCTTAAGATAGAGAAAAAATATTTTGTACGCTTACTTAAATCCATAAAATGAACAAACTTTCACATTTTATCAAAATCTGAAACAATGGGTGTCAATTTTTGATAAAAACGGCTGATACTGTGTTCATTCAATCATACAAAAACAATACAAAAATTATACACAACAGTAATCCATACATTAAAAAAAAGAAATGAAAGAAAGAAATTTTAATCAGAGGAATTAGGAAGCAATTTGCAAATTATAAAACAATTAAAATTTTTTAAAACTACTCTATTTTACAATAATTATTCATTTATATGATCTTTAAGGAACCAAACCCTTTTTGAATAAGCTGGAACCTAACATAAAATCTTTTGTGGTGTCACATGGTTGAACTGCAGGTGTTACAGTGACTTGTTTATGTTCTTGAATATATTTCACTGACCATACAGTATATTACATTAATATCATTACACAATTCTATGATTTTGTGTCAAATAAGACCGAACTTGAAATTGGTGAACATTGTACAATTGGAGTTGATACCTAACAACATTCTTTGGAAACAACACAGCTTGTCAAATTGCAGTAGTTTGATCAGTTACTGAGTTAGCAGTTGTTTAAGTAAACATTTGCAGTCACCACTCCATATAATAGTGAAACAGCTAAGATGAAGGACTTAATGGAGCAGCATCACCATTCAGAGAAAATTTTGTAGAATGGGAGAACTGCATCAGCAGGTGTCATGGAGGACTATATGAGCTGTACACAATGTTATGAGTGATTAAAGTATTCCAAGTCAGGCATATCATTAATCCCCGAACATCCTAGATCAGGACGATCCTTCATGCGAACAAACCTTGAAAAAAAATGATGCTGTCATCTATGATTCATGAAAATCATTGTTTAACCATGTGGGAAGTCGCAGCAAAAAAGATAAATCAATTCATCACAAAATTTTGACAGAAAAAAATTGGTATAGATCATGCCAATATCGGCGAAGAATTACTTTAATACGCTAACAGTGATAAAAAAGTTTTAGAAAAACCATCAAACTTTTTCCCACATTCCATACAAAAAATCACCTTAAAACAACACTGATTTTAAAGTGTAAAAGGATTTTCAAATGAACACGTAGGTACAACTACCAGCAATCACACCAAATGAGTTCTAGGTAGTAAAATTAACGGTAGAAGAAATGAATGGGAGCACTGAATAACCAGGAAGGAGTACTTTGAAGAAAACAAACATTATAAACACATCTGTAACATAGTATCAATCTTAGTTTGGATCATTTAAAATAGTGTATTGTAAAAAACTGTCATGGCCTTGTAGTAGTATTGCTTTGACAAACACAAGAGCAAAGAGAGTAGTAGCTTAGGATCACTTGCCAGATAGAGCTTCATACATTTAAAACTAGAAGAAAACAGACCTGTTCTCAACTTTGGGAGCTAAACATACAGACATTTCAATTTCAAGGTTGATACTCTTAAAGAACTGTTACAGATAGAATAGTAGTATTGGCCATTCAAAAAATAAGATCACTAGGGGAGAAGATTAAAAAATTCTCTTGCTAGGCTATACAGTTAAAGTGTGGCAGCAGTATGACTGGAATTGTAGTACTTGGGGAATACCTCAAACCACAAAAATGTAGAGTGACTCCACATGAGAATTAAATCAATTAGGAAATAGAGCATACTTGGCAAATATAATATTACTTAAGAATAAATTAAAAAGTATGAACAGAAAAATTAAAATATACATGTGTTTGGTGCGCCCAGTTGTCACCTACGGCTGTGAAACATGGACTTCGTCAGAAACAGATGGCAACATGTTCAAAAGAAAGATTATACTTTTTCAGAAGACTACACAGAAGAAGGAAGGAGGATCTTAGGAAGAGGCGAATGGATGAGGACATAAATGATTTGATTTTGATGGGTATCACAGGATGGAAGGGACTAGCAACTAGCAAAGAGAATTGTGGGGAAAGCCAAAGCCCACCAGGGCTGTAGAGCTACAAGGTGATTATCAGTAAATAGGAAAAGCATCATACACTTCAAACTTGTAAGTAAAAGAATTTGGATAATGAGATGGAAGTTTGATATTTTGAGAGCTACAATGAAGATGTTTACAGTCAGGAATACAATGTATTGAGAAAAAACATTGAAAAGGAAGTTACTTCCAAAACGAATAAAGAAACAAAAAAAATCCATTGTGGAAAATCCGGAGATTTATTACGTACTTTAATAACAAAATTTGAGTTGTGCTAGTCTTTGATATTATTGACAAATTGGAGGAATTCAAAATGTGGTCATATCAAAGGATTTTTAGGTTGAGTTGAATGGGTCATAAAAGAAATGAGTATCAGAATCAGGAGGAGAAAAAATTATAAGAACAACAAAAATATTGAAATTGCATACTTAGGTCATATGATGAAAGGGCAAAAGTACAGCTTACTCCACGTAATAATAATTAAAGGGAAAATTCTTGCCAAAGGAGGTCAGGGTAGAAGAAGGTGCATATTTTGGCCGAACTAAAGGATATAGTCTAGTGCAACTTCATTGATTTGTTTAATGCTGTATCATTCAAAGTTATTTGAATTCTCTAAAAAAAGTTTTGGTGTAAATGGGACTACTGAACACAGAAATATTTTTCGATTAGTTTCCAATTCTTTGTCTTTTTAAAATTTGAAAATACCCAAATTTATACTGGATAGAGCTGCAATTAGCATGGATTACTGATACTCTATTCAAGTAACAGAACCTATCACAAAAAAATATCACATCTTTGCCTGCTTTTGACAACGCGACCACCAAACTAAACTCAAACAGTAACCTTCCTGAAATGAAACATTAAGTTCCGTATAATGAAAAGTTAAAGGAAACGCTAAAAGGTGTGCGCTTCCATGTGGTGCACATAGATAACCTACACGAGTTAGGGTGAAACTCTTTGGGTGACCTAAAACAAATTCCCTCCCCCTAGAAACCTCCAGTCAATCCAGGGAGAAAATTATGCCTGTTGAAATCTAACCAATTTCAAAGAATTTGAGATACTACTTCACAATCACAAAGCACCTATGTGGAGTGGAAACTACAATGGAACTTCAATATTTTGACTACAAATTTGGACAATAAATACCAAAGAACAAATGAACTAAAATTATCCTAAATTTATTTACGAGTAATCTACTTTGAATTCATAAAAAAACCATAATTTAAAAACTAAATTTGCATTTTAATTGAATGATAAAGAGATTCAAATTATCGTAAAACAATACTGTAGAAAAACTGCAATTGTATTTACAAAAACTGATATTGAAATGACTAAAAATGAGAGTTAGTACATTAAGTCGCATCAAGATCTTGGTTATTAGTGAGTAATTTTGGGTATTAAACAATGAGTTTTGACAAATATAATTTCTCGACCCTACCGAGAAATTGAACCTTGGACTTTCCGCTTGGTAGGCTAGTGCGCTAACGACTATGCCACCGAGGCGACCAATTTTATTCTTATACAACTTTAAAATACACTGTACAAAATAAAACATATAAAATTACTTATTGAAAACCATAAGGCAGAGTAAAAATTTTTTTTTTTTCTATAAAAACTACTATAATAAAAAAAATGAAGTTGTTAATATAAATTATAATTATTATAGATTATTAATATTATAATTAATGTTTTATAGGAGGTGTTGTCCACATGGCGCTAGATGTTCGTTGTCTTTTACTTGCAAAGCTTGGAACGCCCATCAGCTTTACTATATCAGGATTTCTATTGCATTTAAAGTAAATACTATGTACTTTCAACGGTACAAATGCAGTGATCATGTCGTTTATTTCTCGTTTTTGAGCTGAAAATAATTAAATGTGGTTATTAATATTCTAAAAATTTCTTCACACTTAAAGTTTGATTAACTATAAACTTAACAGTTAGTTCATAGTACGCAATATACAAGGTCTGTTCAATAAATAAGCGAACTGAAGCCATAAAAATTTTATTTTACATAATTTTGGTCCCCCATCCAAATAATTTCCATTTGTTGCTATGAACTTTGCCCAACTTCTTTTCCATAACTCAAAGCACCCCTGGAAGTCCTTGCAGTTAGGCTTATTAGTTTCCTCGTCATTTCTTGTTTTATTGCATCCGCATCTTTCCAGTGCTATCCCCTCATCACCATTTTGCATTTTGGGAAAGAAAGAAAGTTTCTGGGGGTGAGATCCGGCAAATAAAGAGAATGATTGAAATTTTTGTCAGAAACTAACGAACAATCAACGCTGAATGTACAGGTGCGTTGTCATGGTGAAGGATCCATCCATCGCCTTGAGTCGAATGTTCAGTGAGGATTGCGTGTACCGGTGATTTACCAAAATTAAGTTCATCAGCGATTATTCACACGGTTTTCAGTGATTGAAAGGACAAGGAACCGCATGCAACCAACTTTTTTATCAACACAGGAGGCTGAATGTCGTACCAGGCTAGCATCACCCTTGGCATCGTTGAAACCCTTAATCCATTTATTAAAAACAGATGTTTTCTTTAGAGCATTTTCATCATAAACAGCCCGCAACATACCGGTAATTAGCTCATCTCGAGCGTCACCAAAAACTTGATGTTGAGTCGGTGCACAGCAAAATCGTCAATTTACATTTCGACGAACCGTAAAAACAAAAACAACAAAAATAAACAACTGACACAGTACGACAATCAGAAGAGTACTCCCAGCTTATTGGCTTTCAGGCTACATGTGAGCTAATGAAGGGGCTATACATTGCGCCACAGCCACCATATTGGATCAATTTACGTCTTTATTGGGCAGACCTTGTACATCTAAGCCATTAGCTGGTGATCAAAATACACCTGGATTAAATAAGTAACCAATTCGGAGGTTTCAGTTTCATAGGCATAACAAATTTAATGTCCCTACTGAGTCAGCGTTTCAAGTCCTTACTAAAAAAATTTAACTAAAACACTTTGTTTTATCCGAATATTACCAAAGTGCAGCCCGTGTTTTAAACCAAATAAACACAAGGAGGACCAAGAATTTTTCGGGGTCTGTGTCTATGACCAATTGAATGCATAAACGAAAACAGAACATGAGGAACATACAGCAGATGGTTAAGAAGATTAGCTGAAGGTACGGAACACTCACTTGTACAGTTAAGCTTAAGTCTATATACAAAAGAAGACATTTACTTGGCATCAAACAAAGATGAGAAACAACCGGCAGATTCAGTAGTACTGACGCCGATGTGATGCACGAATAAGTTGAAGAAACACAGAACAATGCTGTACATTTAAACTAACACAAATAACACAAGATAGCACAAAATAACATTAAATACATTTACAAGTATAAGTACAAGCAAGTAACACAGAATCGCATAAAGCCTACGCCGACATATCCCGTTAGATATGTCGACAGCGAACGAAAAAGTGTATGCAAACTCAGCCACTGTCGAAGAGAGAGTGACGCAGGATTAGGAAATGGAACTAAGTCGTGGGTGGGGCATAGATTGGTCGATAATGCAGATCGAACGCATTGATTAACACATGATAGATGGTGCATGGGTCCAAATTAGTAAACCAAAACAATTGAACGGGTTACAAAGACGCTAACACATTTTGTATTACTTTTAGTGACGTACAAGAGATTATCGTTAAGTATTAATTATTACTAAGAAATAACTGAGATATCTGGACATTCTGTATATTAATCAATCCTTATGTACATAAATATTGTAAATTTCAGCCATTAGTGTTGTCGCCACCGGCTTTTAGTAGCGCAGTCGTAGAGCTCATAGGACCGGCCGGGCATCCGGCGGTGTAGTTCAAAAATTAAACATCGAAGGGGGAGGTCGTCTTTACCGCTGCCTAAAAGATTAGGAGCAGCCGCCGATGCAGTGAACACCTTTCACCGCTGCCTCTGAAGAGGAGCAGTCACCGGTGAAGTGAAGTGAAGCGGGGTCGTCTGTACTGCTGCCTAATCTAATAGGAGCGAGTCGCCGGTGAAGCGAGGGGTAGGGAATGGAGGTGCAGATGACGGAAAGAACTAACTCAATGTTGAGATATCAAATCCCTGTATCGATCCTCGCTCACAGAGAACTTGATACTGTCACCTTCTCAACTATTGCATCGCCAGTGCGTAGATACTATATGTTGCCACTTGGTACATGCGCTGTGAGAGGTGTGACCGCTGCGCTATCTATCGGCACCAGAAACCCCAACACAGCGCCAACAGTGGGCAAAATATGAACTACGGACCGGCGTAAAAGTAGTACAGTATCAGTGTTAATTCGATTTGGTTTTAGGAAGCCGTAGATTGCAGAACACGTATTAAAGAAAAAAACAGAGGCTCGCAGTGTAATTAAGTCCTTCATTTGAAAGGTTACAGTGGCTGGCAAATCCACAATGAAATGAAGGCTGTTTGACAAAAATGTTTGTGAAATTTCAAAGAATAATTATGTACATAAACTGAGATTGGACCAGTGATTTACGAGATCTAAATAAACATGATTAGAAAATTCTGATGTAGATTTATTTATATAGATGCACATAGACAGACTTACGCAGGGCCCAATCAGGGATTTTCTTTCTTGGGTGTTCTTCATCCTCACTGGAATCACTGGTCGCTGCTTCATCAAGTCCGTAATTATTTGCACTCGCTGGCGATCTCAATTTTCTGGAACTCTGATCTGCTGTCATGTTGCTACTGTCTGCATCAGCTACTTTACAGTATGTAGCATTTTGATTTATTTCCTAGAAGAAAAACATAAAAAAATAATGTTGATGTAGATTATGGAATTGTATCAGATATCTGCGAATATTGAACACATTATAATAATAGGCATAAATCCCATCCATGATTCCCATTTTCAACAGACATAATGTATTGATTGTAATTTGGTTCTACCATTTTCCAGGTACAAAGAAATCAAAGTTGATTTTCAGAAAACTTAAATATCACAAAAAGGCTTTCCCTTTTCACATACGATAAGGTCCCAAAATGGCATCACTGCAACCACAAAGATTGCTACTGTTGAAGAAACTGTTCCGTATGGACTGCATACCTTCAGTATCAGCCTAAGAAGGAACATGGCTCCTAGAATGGTGCAATGCCATGGCCCTTTTCCATATAGACTGTAACAGTATACAGCTAATGGTAATTTATATACTGATTTACACAAGTTATCCATTTGACATTTTATTAATTAGTGGCAATTTTTGAAATTGTCATCTATCATTTTTCATTGTCTGTCACACCCAGATGTCAGAAAGCACAAGAGATAACAACAAACGGTTTTCGGATTAGTAATCTACACAAAAAGTTAGCAGGCCTAAATTGAGTTTAAAGTTCCAGTTTCATCTAGAAGTGGCCCAAAACTGGAAGTCAAGAAGCCGGAATTAGGAAACAAAAATAACATCATTCGATTGCTCTTAAAGAGTAGATACAGAAATCATTGGGTTTAAAGTTTCGACCGCAAGTGGCTGAAATCCGGAAGTCATAGTTGAAATTTGGAAACAAAACTAGTATCATTCAATTCCTCCTAAAGAGTAGATACAGAAATCATTGGGGTTGAAGTTTCGACCGCAAGTGGCTGAAATACGGAAGTCAAGAAATCATAATTGAAATTTGGAAACAAAAATAGTGTCATTAGATTCATTTTATGGAGTAGATCCAGAAATCACTAATGGTCAAAGGTAAGCCCTTTTAAAAATTACCACCAGCCATGAGATGCGTAGTCTCATGAAAGGGATTTTTTAATTTAAATGGACTTAAGCAATAAGTTTTTCTGAAAATTAAAAAAATTATTAAAAAACTTTTCAAAATTAAAACTGGAACTTCGAACCCAATAACTTTTTATGTAGATTACAAATCCGAAAATTATTTGTTACTGTCTCTTGTAGTTTCCGACATCTGGGTGTGACCGACGGACAAACAAAATGTTCTTTTCTTTTATTTATATTTTAAATAAAAGAAAGTAAATAAAATTTTATATTTTAAAAGTTTTGTGTTAGACTCACAAGAATGATCTATATTGAGTGGTGTAATGTTTCACCAAAAAAATGTGTTTTTCCAATTTTTTTGATGAAATATTATTTTCCCGTTTCATTTGGTTTTTATTTTTTTTATTCATTTTATAATTTTTATTCAGTTCCTATTATTTAATTCAATTTCTATTTTTAGGCTTCAATTTTTACATTTTTATTTCTCTATCAAAGACTATTACACCTTGGAATGTGTTTTGCTTGCATTTTTCGCCTACATTCGCCGTGCTTTTTTTTACATCTTGCTACCCTACACAATTGGTGGAGGCGCCGGGTACCAATTGTGTAGGGTAGCAAGATGTAAAAAAAAGCACGGCGAATGTAGGCGAAAAATGCAAGCAAAACACATTCCAAGGTGTAATAGCCTTTGATAGAGAAATAAAAATGTAAAAATTGAAGCCTAAAAATAGAAATTGAATTAAATAATAGGAACTGAATAAAAATTATAAAATGAATAAAAAAAATAAAAACCAAATGAAACGGGAAAATAATATTTCATCAAAAAAATTGGAAAAACACATTTTTTTGGTGAAACATTACAGTGGAAAATGAATTTTTTTAACCCTACAGCCGGCAATAACATTTTTCTAGACCAGCAGAGAATTTTTAGACACCGAACCATAAAGAAATCATTAAAAATTTGCTATAAATCATAAACCTTATCACGTGGCATTAAAATAACAAGAAAACTAGGAAAATAAAATAAATATATTACTGAATTTTTAATTTGACAGTAAGGGATGCTAAAACTATTTGAAAATAATTTTTAGACAAATATTTTTCTAAAATTTCAGATGACACTAGTGTTTAAAACTTTTTTATGCAGTACTTTCAAAATTCATTATATACGTATCGTTACATTTAATGTTTTTTTTTTCTTGTACGGCCACAGGGGACCACTGTAAGTTCATTTATTGTTCCTTTTCACCCTCAACCTCGCGTGGTAGTTCTTCATTCGGTCAGATCTACTCTTCCTCTCCGCTTCGGATATCACCATTTTTTTCCTGTTGGTTTCCGTTCTCTTGAATTTTATCTTTCCGTCTCTCAGTAGGTTGTAATTTCCAGACTTCTCCTCCAAATCCCTTCTCTCTATACTCAGCTCCCTCATGTCGTCCACAACCATTCTGAGCCACTTGGGTTGGGTTTTCCTCTTCCAGTAAAATTCTGTTAGCCTTTTCAATAGTCTTGTCTCGGGCATTCTTAGGATGTGCCCCAGAAAAGATATCCTCCTCCTTCTCATGACGTCCGTCAGTGGGTCTATCCTCTGGTACACTTCTGCATTGGAGATGTTCTGGTATTTTCCCTCTTGGATGTTCCATTTCCCTATACAGTTCCTAACAATCTTCCTCTCAGGTGTCTCCATTCTTCCTCCTCCATACTTGACTGTCGGATCCCATAATGTTTCACACCCATATAATATCTCTGGTAACACTACTGTCCTGTAATGCCTGAGTTTTGTGTTTATAGACATGGTTTTCTTGTTATATATATTTTTTGTGGTAATTAGGGATCTGATTAATTTATTTTGTCTTTCAAGCAAGGTTCTCCTCTCTTTAAGGTTATGAGTAATTATCTCACCTAGATATTTGAATTCTTTAACCAAATCAATATCTTGTCCATTAACTTTGATTTTACCTATGCAGAGAGGCTCCCTCACCATAATTTTCGTTTTTGTATATGAAATTTTAAGTCCAATCTTCCCTGCCAGCTCCTCCAACTTTTTCAACTGTGTTCTGGTTTCCTCTATGCTGTTTGAGAGGAAGGCAAGATCATCAGCAAATCCCAAACAGTTCACTGTTATACCTTTCCCGACTCCTATTTTTATTCCATGGCTATGTTCTCCTTCCCATTGTCTCATTACATACTCCAGTGCACAGTTGAAGAGCAATGGGGATAAACCATCTCCTTGTCTCAGGCCAGTTTTTATTACAAAAGGTTCTGATATTTCCGATCTGAATTTAACCTTGGAAATTGTGTCGGTTAAGGTTAATTCAATCATATTTATTAACTTTGGGTGTAAACCAAAATTTATGAGAATTTTTAATAAGGATTTCCTATGTATGCAGTCATAAGCCTTCTGAAAGTCAATAAAAGCTACGACCAATTGTCTATTACTAGATTTAAAATACTCTATGATAAATTTCAGGGATAAAATTTGATCCGGGCAGCTCCTCCACGGTCTAAAACCCCCTTGATAGTCACCCAATTCTCCTCCTAGTTGGTCTTTTACCCTATTGTATATTATCCTAGAGAGGATTTTGTATGTACAGTCAAGTAACGAAATTCCCCTATAGTTGTCAGGGGATCATTTAATGTTTTTTCAAAATAAAACCAAAAAAAAACCGAATCTATGTATGTTCAAAACTGAAGAAAATATATACAAAAACACATCATGCAAACCAATAAATAACAAAATTCAGCTTTACGATAGTGTGGTTTCTCAACAGAGAAACACAAGCAGAATATGCAACTAAAACTAATTGTATTATACGTAAAAAATTACTTTATGTATTACTAAACTATTGTACAAAACAGCAACGCTGTCTGTAGATGAAATTAAAACTAAAACGCAACATTGTAATGCTATGAAGCAAATCCAATTTTTCGACGTGACCACTTCAAGAAGCGGTAACATCGTCTCAAAATCTACGGTTGCCGACTCTAGGGTTAAGGTATTTTTTTTTGGAAATTCTAAGCCTGTTATTTCCATCCTTATGATCACCAAGTTTTGGCTTATACACATCTCATGTGATTTGTACTTGGTAACTAATATTAACATTTAAGTAGAATCTACAGTTCAACAAATGTTAGTTATTCTTAGTGTCCGACATTTTGTTTACTTCAATTTTTTTTAAAAAGATGTCCTAATTACAAGGTAAAATATTTTTAAATTCATCATCACATCAACAGCTTAGTCATTAATCTTAACATTTCTGAACATTAATCATACTTCCAACCAATATATACAATATTACATCACCACATCTATTGAAACAAACTTAAATATCCTATCCTATCAATCTACAAGCAAGAACTTGAGAAACTTTTCCAAGTTATAAAATAACTGTTCTCTGGTTAGTTTTTACTTTTATGCGATCGTTTTTCTGTTTCTATGCTCATTTATTTATTTATTCAAGGTCGCATCGACTACGAGGTCATTAGCGACCATGTTACATATAAATACATGATACGTTACACAAATACATAATGAAAAATTAGTTAAGTTCAATTAAAATTTAGACAACAGAGAAATAAAAACTAAAAAAAGATTGACACAATGAAAAATAACGAATGCTATTTTACAATTATATCAAATCTGAATTTTTGTTAAATTTTAAAAAATGTATTGTTTTGAACCGCTACTGTCTACTAAATCAAGTGCTAAAATGTTGTTAATTTTGAATACTGTTCGTGTGAATTGTAACGTTTATAAGTAGTTTTTCTAAAGTTAATTTTATTTCCTTAATTTTATATTTCATTATTTTATTCCTCGAATACTTAATTCTATAATATAGGAGATTCTTTGTTGGTAATTTCTGTATTTCTTTCAAAATGCATTCGATCCTGTGGTCAAATGATATTTTTGTCTTTGTTCAGTGGATATTGTAGTAGTGAATTTTATATTTCTTTTGTGTGCGGATATGAAATATGTTCCACCCCTCCCACCCTGCTTTTGTTTGAGGTCATCTACATCTTGGGGTGTACGTGATGTTTTAGCAGTAGTCAAAAATCGGATGATCGCTAGAAGTGCTGTGATTGGTCAATTAATATCGCGTGACTTTCATACAGCCCCAGTTGGGGGATGTCTGGTTGTTCGTTCGCCCTGTTGTATCTTGACGGTGAAACGATGCGGATGCGTAAGATGTTGGTTTAGTGCCTTCTAAGGCAAAGTCAAGCGGTATCACCATGTTTTATTAATTTTGTTATATTCAGTAAAAGTATTTTTAGTATGTTCATTTAGTTCCGTTTTTCAAGTGCTGTTGGCGAATTATTTTAATGTTATTCACCGTTATGTAAAGTTAGGCGTGTCTTTCCTTTGTTTCTTTCTTGTGCCCGACGCTTTGGAAATTATTGGGTAAGTGAAAGTCGTTCTCTTGGTTAAATTAATGTGTTTATTTTGTCATTTATCTTTTGAGAGTTGGAAAGGTTTATGTATCTGGGACGCACTGATCTCGTTTTAATTTGAGTTCTAAAGATTTTTATTTATTATTTTAAATTTTGTTAATTGCGTCATAAAGTGTAAAGTTTTTTGGTAATGTAATCTTGTTGTTTGTTTTGTTTTTTGCATTTGGCAAATTAGGTAGTGAGTTATGCAGCAAATTCTGCTATAACTTGGCGAATAACGCCGGTAATATTAATTCACATAAAGCAATAAAATGAGAGAAATTATTTTATGGTAAACTCATATTATTATGTTAGCTTGTATTTTATAATTTTGGGAGTAAAAAAGTTAAAAATCGCGTTCTGGGATGGGAACCTTTTGTGTTGTGATTTCTGTTCCCTACAGAAATATGTTTGGTGTTTCAGAAAAATATATTGATGCTGTATGTATGTATGTATTGATCGATCCTGACGCTGTTTATATATTGGTCGCCATATAGTTGTCCTGGTCATGTGAATTCTGCCAAGGATTTTGTTGGAGATGTAAAGAAGTATGGCTGGACTGTACAATATCATGGATTGATCTAAATATATTCACCCAATATTCCGTCGAGAAGAACCTGTTATCGGGGAAGTACAAATTGTATTTGTTATTTAATTTAAAATTGAAATTAACTTATAAATTTTGTTAAGTATTTTAAAAATGTTGCTGGATCCACAACTTAGCTTCTTTTCTATGTATATTCTTTAAAATTGATTTTATTTAGTAAATTCGTTTGTCAACAGCATAAAAGTTTTAATTATTTTCATTTATTTCCCAAAGTGGCTCTTATAGATTTTCTCTGTTGTTATCTCATCTCTGGGAATTCCTACCTCCTAGAATGAAAGTTCTGAACCAATTTAAAAAGGTGATTTAGGGCGCAGACGGTTCAGAATTGTGCAGTTTGGCAGTCTGTGATGATGTGTTTGATTGTAAGTGGCATGTTGCAATGTGTACAATGTTGTGATTCTTCTTTCTTCAGCAAGTGTTTGTGCGTAAGTGTAGAGTGTCCAATGCGTAGTTGTGTAAGTAGAACTTGATGCCTTCAAAGCTTCAAGTGAGGCTGAGGGTTTTCAAAACTGTGTTTTCTGATGTGGTGAAGTTTCGTTAGAGGATTTCGAGACCAGATTTGGTTCCAGTGTTGTTTAATTTGGTTGTGCAAATGTCTCCTGATATGTGTATGAGATGAGAGATGTTTATCACTCAGTGTATTTATCTCTTTTAATTTGTATTATTATTACAAATTACTTTGTAAATTATTGATATTATTAATATTTACTTTGTAAATTATTGATTATTGTAAATTATTGATATTTGTTTAAATTTAATTGTATTTATCGTTTATTTTCTGCTTTTTAAAAAAATTATTTAACATAATCCTTGTACCCTTTCTTAACAATACCGGGTGATTCAAAACTATACGGCAATCTCTTGGGATCTCATTCTACAGCTAAAAATAAGAAAAAAAGTTCATATAAATTACTCGGAAAAAAATGAATAATAAATATTGAAAGTTCGCTTTATTTAAAATCAAAACAGACGCACATAAAACGGACATTCTTAACTGCAAAAAATATTAACTAATATTTAGGTTGGGAGTAACAGTTGATCATTTATTAAAAACTGAACATTTAAATAAAATGTTTTGATTTTAAAAAAAGCAAAATTTCAATATCTATTATTCATTTTTTCTCGAGTAATTCACATGAATCTTTTCAGAATTAAATTTTCTGTAAAGTTATTTAAGAAAAAAATACACCCTTATTTACCATTTATGGAAGTAATCTTACATTAAACACAAAAATATTTTATTTCTTTGCACCAATTCTTGTGTTTTATGCAAGATATCTCTGAAAGTATTGCATTTACAGCTCTGGAACCAATTTTATTCAATTTTTCAGATTAAAAAACATAAGAAACAATCGTATTTGTATCTTTATAACTACCTTTAACATTTTTATACAGCCTCACTGCACCGAGGAACAGAGTACTAGGTGAAATTTTTCGCTAGCCGTAACTCGCTAAGTGTTTTCAGGCATATGTTTATAAAAACTTTTTTTCTTATTTTTAGCTATAGAATGAGATCCCAAGAGATTACCATATAATTTTGAATCACCCGGTATAATAACTTAGTAATTTTTGTAGCAGTTATATATTTTTTTTGTATACTCCTATGCGCGGACAGAATTCTTTGTGAAGAACAGTTTTTCCAAATAAGTATATTTGGACAAAAATATTGTATACTTGTATAGTTTAGTAATAAATTGTAATGTATATTTAACTAAATAAAATAAATTAAAATAAATAATCAGTTATGGAACTGTAACAGTAGATTTTCACTATCAAATTCTAGACTCTAGCTGGGAATCAAATGGAGAAACTTAAGCTGTCTAGGGTAGTTTGCGGACCGCTAAACAATGGAGGCGGCCATAATTCTTTAATTTAATACCAGCCAGGGTATTGTAATAACTTTAATTATATTTTACCAGGTTTGTTAATACCACTTTAGCAATTTTAATTTTAAAAGTTCCACCAGAAGCAGTAGCAGCCGCAGCAGCAGCAGAAGTGTCACCACAATCTTTTCCTTTTAATTGTTTTTGAGTTCTGGAAAAAAAATAAAAAATATTTAGCTACCATACCTTTAGTTTTACAAGGTTCTTTTACAAGTTAATGGTAGCCCCAGTTCTTTTTTATGGAAGTGATTCATGGGTTACCACAAAACGCCAAGAAAGTAGGATCCAAGCAGCTGAAATGAGGTTTTTAAGGGTGAAGGGCTGTTCGAGGCAGGATCTAATACATAATGAGAAATTAGATCCAAGTTGGGTGTATTTAGCTTTAATGAAAAAGTGGAGGAATACCGGAATCAATGGAGGCGACATTTGGAACGGATGCCAGAGGAGAGAATACCTCTAAAAGTGACGGAATATGATCCAGTTGGAAGAAGGGAAGTGGGAAGATCTCGAAGAAGATGGCAGTAGTCGTCGAGATGTACGGGTTGGACTGTCACGTGTTTCTGTAGACGTACAGGATGGTTGGTGAGTTTGGAACAGGGTTATGCCTAATACTTGATAGTAAGAAGAAGAAGACCTTTAGTTTTAACCATAACTAAATGTATGTCTTTGGCCAATGAAATTTTTAATTCATCAATCATAAAAATCATTTAAAATACATCGATTTAACAGACCTTAACTTTCAGAGCGACATGACCATGTACGAGGGCTATTCAGAAAGTAGGGAACGTTTTGTAAATAAACAAAAACTATGTAAAAGAAAAATCTTTTATTATATACATCTGAAAGAGTGACTAAAATACTACTTTTCTACATAGTCACCAAGCAAATTGAGGCACTTGTCATAGCGGTGGACAAGCTTCAAAATTTCTTCGTCATAGAAATCCGCCGCCTGCGACCGCAGCCACTCAGTGACGCGCCCCCGGAGTTCCTCGTCGTCGTCGAAGCGCTGTGTCGCTAGCCAGTTTATCATTCTTGGAAACAAGTGAAAATCACTCGGTGCAAGATCAGGACTATAGGGTGGATGAGGGAAAACCTCCCATTTGAATGAATCAAGGAGTTCTTTTGTGCGGTTTGCCGTGTGAGGTCGGGCATTGTCATGAAGAAACAAAATTTTTGACGACAACTTTCCTCGGCGCTTCTTTTGAACTGCTCTCCTAAGGTTGCGCAATGTTTGGCAGTACCGATCAGAGTTTATTGTTGCACCACGCTCGAGAAAGTCAATGAGCAGCACACCTTGCCTGTCCCAAAACACAGTAGCCATAATCTTCCTTGCTGATTTTTGTGCGGTTTGCACGGCAAACCGCACAAAAGAACTCCTTGATTCATTCAAATGGGAGGTTTTCCCTCATCCACCCTATAGTCCTGATCTTGCACAGAGTGATTTTCACTTGTTTCCAAGAATGATAAACTGGCTAGCGACACAGCGCTTCGACGACGACGAGGAACTCCGGCGTGCGTCACTGAGTGGCTGTGGTCGCAGGCGGCGGATTTCTATGACGAAGGAATTTTGAAGCTTGTCCACCGCTATGACAAGTGACTCAATTTGCTTGGTGACTATAGAAAAGTAGTATTTTAGTCACTCTTTCAGATGTATATAATAAAAGATTTTTCTTTTACATAGTTTTTGTTTATTTACAAAACGTTCCCTACTTTCTGAATAGACCTCGTATGTTCATTTCAACTCCAGTGGGTGCACTGAAACAACTGAGACTATGAACTCAAAAAACTTGTTAATGATTGGTTCTGTATGTGTATCTAAACAAAATATCTCAAGAACAGAATATTGTATTAATTTGAAACTTTAAATTTAAGTTAGGTATTGGCATGTGGCAAGTTACGGACACGGCAGAAACATCTCCATCGAAATCGGTCAACCAGAGGTGGTTTATTTGTGCAATTTTTCACTTCTTTGCAAATTTCACAATTCCACAATTCTTTAAAATTGTGGTTTCCACAATTTAAAAAAAATCACTCCATTTACTACATTTTTTATGCTCTACAAGACTATCAATAAATCGACCCAGAATATAAAATCAGAATTGAAAGACTTTAACTTAACTAAATTTATTACCCAAAGATGTGAAAACAACAAGGTCTTGAAAAAAAATACACTAATCCAACTCGCTTTCAAGAAAAGAAACCTACTCAACATCATCATAAAAAAGGGCTGCCAGATCAAAAAATATGAAGCATATGTGGAAGTGAAAAAGGTACCTTTAAGACCTAATATGAGTATGGCTCACATTAAATGCTAAGACAAAATACATGGTCATTACCAAACGAGACAATCCACAAGAACAACTTTTTGCTGGGCAAGACAGAATCGAACAAGTGGAAGCCTACAACTATCTGGGAACCCGAGTCAACTGCGGTGCAAGCCACCTGCCAGAAATAAAGATCAGAATTGAAAAAGCCAGGGCAGCATTCCTAAAAATGAGACCTCTTTTACCGGCCCGGACCTGAGCCTCGAAACCAGGACCCGCCTCTTGAAGTGCTACGTCTTTCCCATCCTTTTATATGGGGTAGAGGTGTGAACACTCACCAAAGAATGTGAGACCCGACTGCAAGCGTTTGAAATATGGACCTACCGGAGAATACTTTGAATACCGTGGATGGACAGAGTCACAAATGTGGAGGTCCTCAGAAGAATGGGGAAAGACCTGCAGAGCACAAAGATAAGAAAACTGACATACCTTGGACACATTATGAAGGAGCCTAAATATGAGATTCTGCATCTCATAATTCAAGGGAAACTCGTTGGTAAACGCTCGGTGGGACGCCGACGAATATCCTAGTTAAGAAACCTGAGAAAAGCGTTTAACTGCTCGTTGCATAACCTTTTCAGAGCAGTAGACAAGGTATGACTAACCATGATGATAGCCAACCTTCGTAATGGAGAAGGCACCTGAAGAAGAAGAAGACCTAGTGGATATGGAACGACTTTAATGCTCCTATTCGGGTAACAACTACAATAAAATAAAAAACAATTTTTTTATGGTATTGGCAGAAAGAAGAATTAGCACCAAAGAACAATATGTTAAAAAAATACTTACTTATTTTTTTGAGCTAGTTTCTTTTGGGCTAAAAGGTCAGCTTCCTCTTCTTGTTTCTTTTTAAAAGTAGCTTCATTCCGTTTACGTTCCTCTTCCTGTGAAATTTTATAGACAGTCTATTAATAATTATTGTAACACAGCTAATGGTAAGTACATGAACTACTATATTATCAGAAAAAGTAATTGCATAGGAAATATAAGATAAGATACGACTTAAATTACAGCATAAATGAAATTTATCACCTTACCTTTGGTAGCTTATTGAAGTTTTAAAAAACTTATGTGCGTTTCGGTGGTACCACCTTCTTCAGAGCATATTTTTAAAAACTAAAATTAAAATTTAGAACGGTGTTTTCATTCAGTCATTTAGATTAAAACTGACTAAAATTTCATTCCTGTATTTTTTTGTATACTTATTACAATAGATGCCAGCAGCTTCTTTAATTAAATGTCATTTTTATTTAAATTTATGTGGATGTGTATTTGAAATATTTCATTTTTTTGTATTTTATATTTATTATCATATGTACATTTATCCAATATATACAAATCCTCTTCTATTTTTCCAAAATTATGTCCTGAGTCTTTCACATGTTTTGAGTTTAATAAAAAAGTATATGGGCAGAAGGAAGGTTTAACAATGGGAGCACCTTTAAGCAGTATATTATCCGAAATATATTAACAACATTTTGAAAATATCATTGTATACCAGATACATAACATAAAAATATGGAGTAGTTATGTCGACGATATATTAGTGATATATATTGAACAATATAAAAAAGAACACGATATTATATTGGAAAAAAATTAACACTTTTAACCCTTTAGAAACGGACTGTTACTCGTTAAACAGAACTGCAAAATTCAAAACGCGCTCTAAAAACAACTGTTTTATCTAACATCACTACTGATTAAAAATTCTGAAAATATTACAGTTGATTCATATAATACATATGCGCCTTTTGAATATAATTACAACAAAGTCGCTTGATAATTCTTTGCGTTTAGGCAAGTAAAATTTTCAACCGCAAAAATTTTTGTGTTTATTTCATATTTTTTACTATAATGGGCTTAAATTTCAGTTTAGCAAAAAAAATTATAAAACATGTTTTGTAGACAAGAGTTTACTGGAATAAATGTTATTTTTTATTTAAATTTTCATACATATTTGACGAAGTTACAAAATTTTCAACATAAGTCCATTTTCACATCACAGGGAAGCATGAAGGGATGATATTTTACATTCGTTATGGTGATGTCACAGAGCCACTATTATATTTAGGTTAAAGCTGTAAGTAAAGCAATGTACAAAATCCTTTTCCCTACAATGATGTGTTTTGAAAAATTCTGTAGGTACGGTTAGAAGGAAGCCGTTACACATCCGTTGCAACCCGGCAAAGTGTAGAATTTTTCGCCTCCGATGGTAAACCCCCTCCTGAAAAGTAAAATGAACTTGTCTTCCCTTTTCAAGGGCAAACGCTGTAGCAGAATCGTCATAGCTTCAACATAAACTAAAGAATATGCATGTTCATTGACTTATACACGAGCTACACGGATTTCCATTCAAAACAAACAATTCCCAAACTATCAATGGTACCTACACACTGTAGAGGGAATAAAAATTTTCCTGTAATAATATTCTATTTCTGTAAACACTATTAGATGCATTAAGGAATTCCCTACTAGAAAAGAATAATACAGTATAATACCGATTATCCGTGGTAATTGGGGGGATAACTATACCGGATAACCGGAAAACACGGATAATACAACCCAATTCGGTCGAGACCACTTACGTCATAAACAAAACCACCAGTTACGCGTATGTTTTATTCTACTGATTAATACATGTTAATACTATCGGATATCGGAAATAAATAAACAAATTGTATTGAAATAAAAATATTTACTACATAAATTTATATAAGTATTACCTTATACTACGTACCAAAACCAAATCACAAAAAATCTGTTATTTTACTTTGTTTCATTTTATGCCGCAATATTTTTTTTTTTATTTTTCTTATATAACCACGAATATGTAAAATGTCCACGTAATCTGTGTCATCCTGATTTTCCATGAAAGTTAGTAATGTTTCGGCACCGGTTAAAGCTTCTTTGCAACTTATTTTAAAAGCTGGTAACGTGCTCGCCTCTCATCACGCAGTCTTGGGTTCGAATCCCACTCGGGCATTGCATTTTTTCATACGTTACAAAAAATTCATTTCATCCTTCACCGTTTGCATTAGCAGCAATTAGCAAAACAGTCGGACGTTAAACCAAAAACAAAACAAAAATTTCTAGTGATCGCACGGTTAATCCAAACCCCGGTTAAACGATCCACGGAAAATCGGTACTCTACTGTATTTACCAGTTTCTGACTTATACTTAACTAGCTGCACCACGTTTTATCGCCCCAACCACAATCCATTCGGCATCATCTAAAATTAGATTACCAGTGGGAACAGGGTTAATAATAAAATAAAACATACCGTAGATATCGAAAATGATTGTATTATTAACTTTTGGGACATAAAAATAACTAATGTTTTTAGAAAAAGTATACAACCTATTACGACAATAAATAAATCATCTCATCACTCATATCAACATAAAATGTCAGCTTACTATATGATATACAGGGCATTTAATTACACAAAAGAGGAAAAGATGTGTAAAAAGGAATTTAACATAATAAATATAGCTATAAATAATGGATACAACGAAAGAGAGATAGATAAAGTAATAGACAAATTTAAAAAATGAATAAATCCAATAAACTTTGTCGCCACCGGCGGCTTTCAGTAGCGCAGTCGTTTGAGCTCATAGGACCGGCCGGGCATCGGCGGCGTAGTTCAAAAGTAGAACATCGAAGGGGGGAGGTCGTCTTCGCCGCTGCCTAAAATATTAGGAGCAGCCGCCGACCACCTTTCACCACTGCCTCCGAAGAGGAGCAGTCACCGGTGAAGTGTATCGGGGTCGTCTGTACCGCTGCCTAATCTAATAGGAGCGAGTCGCCGACGCAGCGTGCACCTTTTACCGCTGCCCCCGAAGGGGAGCAGTCGCCGGTGAAGCGAGGGGTAGGGAATGGAGGTGCAGATGACGGAAAGAATACTCAATGTTGAGATGTCAACTCTCCGTATCTATTGTCGCACACAGAGAACATCGGTACTGTCACCCTCTCCTTCTCCTTCTCGACTTTTACATCGCCAGTGCGTAGACACTATATGTTGCCACTTGGTACATGCGTTGTGAGAGGTATGACCGCTGGCGCATTCTATCGGCAGCAGCAACCCCATCACAGCGCCAACAGTGGGAAAAATATGAACTACGGACCAGCGTACAAGTAAAAACAGTATATACTTTAACAAATATGGTATAACACTTAAAGATTTAAATGAAATAATGAATAAACAATTTATCACCATAACTTATAATAAATTAATTAATAAATAGGATAATAAAACCGTTAAAAAGACATTACAGAATTGCATACACGAGGGCTGTTCAAAACGTATCGGACCTTCTGTCCTCCCGCTGAAATGAATGAAGTGCTGGCGGCCAAGCTTAGTGGGGATGTGGAGAGGACTGTCATGCACACGCATGCACTGTTTCGTGTCATGACAAAGCTTCCGTCCCCGGCAGTCAGCCTAGTAGTGTAGACCTCTCTGTTGTGCTCGACGATTTTTATTATGTTATAAAATGACAGAAAAACTTGAGCAGCATTACTGCATTAAATTTTGCCAAAAGCTTGGCGATTCGCAAGTGGAAACAATTCCCAAGATTCAACAGGCTTTTGGGAAGTCTGCCATGAGCTGTACTCGAATAAAAGAGTGGTACAATCTAATTCAGAAATGGTCAAACGTCAGTGGAAAGTGAATCGCGTTCAGGCAGGCTGTCGCCAAGCTGGAATGAGAATGTTATTGAACAAGTGCGAACTTTAGTCACCGAGGACCAAAAGAATACTATCTTGAGGTTCTTCGTTGCCTACGTGATGCTGTGCGGCGCAAACGACCAAATCTGTGGGCAAGAAAAACTTGACAGCTCCATCACGACAATGCACCTGCCCACTCTGCACATCTAATTCAGAGTTTTCTCGCCAAAAACAACATCGTCTGGTTTGTCAAGCTCCGTACTCCCCTGACATGGCTCCCTGCGACTTCTGGCTATTTCCTAAGCTGAAAATTTTACTTTCAGATGTGGAAATAAGGATTGCGATATGTTCTATATCAGAATGACAACTCGTAATTTTTAAAACAGATTTAAAGAACATGAAAAATCATACAAATATAATAAAATAGAATCTAATTATGCAAAACATGTGAAAGACTCAGGGCATAATTTTGGAAAAATAGAAGAGGATTTGTATATATTGGATAAATGTACATATAATAGATATAAAATACAAAAAAATGAAATATTTCAAATATACATCTACATAAATTAAAATAAAGATAAAATAATTAATGAACAATTATATTTTAAAGATGACAACTTAATTAAAGAGCTGCTGCCATCTATCGTAATAAAATATAAACAAATACAGGAATGAAATTTAAACCAGTTTTAATCTAAATGACTGAATGGAAACACCGTTCTAAATTTCAATTTTTAAAAATATGTTCTGAAGAAGGTGGTACCACCGAAACGCACGTAAGTTTTTTAAAACTTCAATAAGCAACCAAAGGTAAGGTGGATAAATTTAATTTATATTAATGGTTGGCAGGATGCATTTCAAAAATTTATTTATAAATGAGATATGACTTAAAGTTTAAATGCACAAATACATCTCAGTATAAATTCTGAAGATACAAAATGCTAGCAAAAATTTACCTTATTTTTACATCAAGATATGTTTATATAAAGTTCTTTTCATTTTTTCAGCTCTAGAATTAAATCTTGAGAGATTTCTGTAAAGTTTGGAACCCCTCTGTATTTCTGAGTTAGTCTTTTACTTGAGATTGTTTTATATAAAGGCCAACACGGTATATTCTTTAAAAAAAATTGACCTATTCGGTACTTTGTGAACTTTTTTGTGCATCAAGAAGTTCTATTTAAAAAAAACAAATCTGGTGTAAAACACTCACACAACTTTCTCTTGCCTATGCAAATAATAAACAATAATCCTAACATTAGTAATAAAACATTAGAAATAAACAAAATACTAACGTCAATAAACATAACCTAATTTTAATCATAAGTGAAAAACCCAAAATGAAAATCGACCTCAGTTTGACTTAAAAATACAGAAAATCACTGTCTCACTAAACTAGGCTACGTGGAGAAAAATGCTTTTAATAAAAGTTGTAGATCTTTTAATTTTCTATAAATTTAATTATATACACTTTTATCGTAAAATGCATACTAAGGCCGAAATCTTAAAAAAATCAATTTTTCACACATTTTCGTGAGAAAAAAACAGAAAATCGCAAATTACCGCTAAACGAAGCGTTATACAAAAAAATGTTTGAAATAAAAGTTGTAGGATTTTAAATTCTTTACAATTTTTATTATATAAATTGTTGCGCTAAAATGCATATTAAAGTCGTAATCTTAAAAAAAACAACGTTTTTACGAGAAAACACCCTCACCAAGAATTTCAGCAAACATGGCGCCTACCCTATCTTGTAGAGAATAAAAAATTGAGTAAACCAGGTGATTTTTAAAAAAATCGTAGGACCAGTTTTTGAGAAAATCGCAAAAAAGTGGAAAATTACACGAATAAACTACTACTTCCGGTTGACCAATTTTGATGAAAATGTTCGTGTCGGGTCCGGTAGTGGTATGTAACTGAAGTTTCAAGTTTCAAGTTCGTACGATGTTCCGTTCTTGAGATATTCTGTTCACACACACACACAGAGACCAATCGCTAAAAACATGTTTTTTGGGTTCAGGGGGTCTGAAAACGTATAGATCCGGTGAAAACTCTATTTCGAAAAATCGACATGAAAACAATACTTTCCTTCCTATATATTTATATAGGCAAGAGAAAATAAAAAACTGTAAGAAATCGATGATTAACATTTACAATGTAAAAACTTACAATTTCTAATAATCTTGCATTACGAGCAGCCTCTTCCCTTTTCCTTCTTTCTTCCATTTCTAACTTCTTTTGTTGAGCAACTGCTGCTTTCCTCGCCTCTTCTTCTTTTTGTAAACGTTCTCTTTCAGCAGCCTTTGCTTTCATTCTTTCCTCTTTCTTTCGCAGATATTCCTGTTCAGCTAATTGGCGTTGAGCATAGGCAGCTTCACGAGCAGCTATTACTCTCTTATGTCTGTCTTCATGTTGTCTGGTGTGAAAAAAAGTACAATAGAATTAATTGCAGCAAAACAAAAAATACTGTGACAATATCTAAAGGGAATGTGGGTTCGAGAATTTTCGAGGAAGACCAATAGATTAAAAATGTTAACGTAAATAATAAGAATAATAAAATAGGGTTTCCCAAGAAGTAGTTAGAAATATGAGGGTTATCCAGAAAAAAACCTCCGTTTATATGTAGCAGGAAAAATAGTGCGCGTAGCGCGGCCGAGTTGATATCACTGTTTTTTGGGATGCTAAGGGCATCTTACTCGTTGATTGACCTGACCACGCATTGAACCTGGGACCCCTGACCTAAAAAGCCAATTGTGCTGGCTACACCAACAGGTCGACCTGCCATACTGATGAAGTAGTCAATTTTTTTCAACTGAACAAGGAATGGTATAGCTTCAATTAAGTTTTTTCTTGAATTATGATCCACACTAAAATTAGAACAAATTAAACTGTATGCTTTAACCCACAATTACTTTGCACATTAAGCGATTGCAGATGGTGAAAAGTGTTAAGATAAAAATGAGTGATTAAATATACCAGACCTGATTGGGAATCTTAGGCGAGACCCCTGATATAAATAACAATGAAAATGATCGATAAAAATGATACACACATCACAAAATTAATGAAAACCAGAATTACTTATAAAAACAGAAGAATTAATGAAACATACTTGCGTAACGCTTCAGCATTTGTTTTTCCTACTTCAACTTTTTTCTTCGATTTACTCACAGTTGTTTTACTTTGATTCTTTTTAGCGCTGGTAGTTTTGTCTTTAGCGTTCATTTCCTTAGTAGTATTTCTTCCTGATTTCGTTGAACTAGTTGAAGAATGCTGAAAGAGAACAGTTGCTCTGATTAAAATTTACTTGACTAAATGACTCAATAATACTGAAGAGCCAATTTAAGTTGAAATGATAAGCCACTTAAAAATATTTGTTACCACATTCTCCCAACCCTCTTGCCGATCCTAAAAGTACTAAATTTTTCATACTTTCAGACTTGTTTACAATCAGTATTTGCAACAATTTATTTAGTAGACAATGTGAAATTAGTGATAGTGACTATTGATTATATCTTAAGATAAATTATTTGAGTATCCAATTAACATATGTTGAGGATGACTGACACCTTGCCCTAAGGCTTGTGTATTGTTGGGTAAAAGTTACTAGATGATTCCTGCAATAAGTACCTACACAAATAATAAAAAGATAATAAATAAATCAAATGGTACAAGGCCAAGTTATTTTCATGTTGCCATTATAGTGCTAGATTCCTAAAAGTAACCATGAATACAACTTGGCACTTACAGTTCAGAAATTATCTTTATGAACGTCTTCCTAGACGATGGATCGGCTGTGCAAGTGAGGAAAACATTGTGTTTATGCCGTGGCCACCTTGTAGTCCAGACTTAACACCCTGCGACTTTTTCTTATGGGCTTACATAAAAGACAAAGTTTCTGTACCACCGCTTCCTTTAGATATCGATGATCTAAACCAACATATCACAAATGCTCTTGCCACAGTTGACTGTAATATGCTTAATTGTGTGTGGGAAGAATTCGACTACCGTGTTGATATCTGTCGTGTTACATGGTGTACACATTGAACATTCTTCAATTTGAACAATTCTTCTATAGTAATTACCTTAACTTTTCAAAAATAAATTTTCTATAAGCTATTGAAACTGTCTATTTCATTTATAATCACCCTGTATAATAATAGTTTCTAGTCTATTTATCGAGCCTAGCCAGTAGATTAAAACAAAAGCATGTGGTGTTCACATGATAGGTGACTGGTTTGAGACCGATGATACCAGTTCCTTGAACGACCAGTTCACAATTGCAACTGAATGCACATGTGTTGTATTTCATTGTTTAGTGAAGGAGTGTAAAAATATTGTTTTATTGTATTTTTAACGATTCCTTTACCTGTAGGATGATTTTTCTGTATCATTAACAATGTCAAATTAAAAGTCGATCTGGACGATACATTGAAGGTGGGATTGAACAATTTTTAATTAACATCAATGAAAGTTCTTGTTTTTCGTCAGGTTTTGGATAAAACCGTAAATGTGCCTCTTATGGTAAATTAAGTATATACTATTATCTTTGCTAAGTGACTGAGTTATATTTATTTAATATTGCAAATAATCTCTGTTTTAAGTTTCACTTATAGTAAAACAAGTGTGAAGTATGCATATTTAAATAAAACTGTACACGGTTAGGCCTTCATTTTGGAAATTCTGCTCACATTACATCATTTGCTAACAAGGTACGTCATTATATTACTTAAATAGTTAAGGAATTGCGTATTACTAACTGATTAGAATTAACAACATCAATTGATGTTGCCGCCAATTGTGAAATACGTGGAGTGATACGTTTTTAAACCATAAAAACGTTAAACCAGTCGAAATTCAAAGGCAGTTGATTGCTGTGTACGGTGATAATATAATTAATGAAGAAACTTTCAAAAATGGTGTGAAAGGTTTAGAAATATGAGAATTAATGTGGATGATGAAAAACGTTCGGGGAGGCCCTCAATAATCAATGAGGACTTATTGAAAAAGGTCAATGAAGAAATCAAAAACAATCGTCACGTGATAATATCTGAATTGGCACATAGTTTCCCTGATGTTTCAAGAGCTGTAATTGAACACATTGTGCATGACCATTTAGGCTTCAGAAAAGTTAGTGCGTGTTGGGTGCCGTACGTGTTAACGGAACATCACAAACAAATCTGAATGGGATCTGCATTAAAATTTCTGATGCGCTACAGAGAAAATGGTGATGAATTTCATAATTCAATAATTACTGGCAACACGTGGATTTCTTATTACTTGCCCGAAAGAAAATGGCAGTCATCCTCAGACACCAACGAAACTGACAAAGATCAAGCCACTGCCGTTTGGAAGGTAATTGATGGCCACGGTCTTTTGAGATCACTTTGGCATACTGTTGATTGACTGTACGCCATGCCATACGACTGTAAAAGCAGAATATTACTGCAAAACTCTACGCAAGTTATGGCGTGCCATTCAAAATCGACGCCGTGGACGGCTTACCAACAGGATCGTAATCTTGCACGATAATGCACATACACATGTAGCAGGTAAGATGCTAATTTACTGAGGAGATTCGGATGAGAAATTTTTAGTCACTCACCGAACAGTCCAGATTTAGCACCTTCGGATTACCATTTATTTGGCAAATTCAAACAATTTTTAAGTGGTAAGCCATTTGCAGGTGACAATGCTGTGAATCAGTGGCTAAATGAACTGGCGGCAGAAGAATATGACGAGGGTATGTTGAAGCTGGAGAATAACTATGATGAATGTCTTAATTCATATGGCGAGATCATAATGCCTTTAAATGCCACACAAAAAAATAACCAATTTCTTTGTAAAAAAATTTAACACTAGTTAATATTTATATATAAACATACTGTAGTGTGTTTTAGTCCGAAGAAGTATAAATAAATAGCTAGTTTACACACAGTACAGATTCTATTAATGAATTTCCTTTTATTGGTTTTGACGGAAAGCACTTTTTAATTATTTTCATTAAAAAATCCATTTCATCTTACAGCGTAGAAACTATGTTCTATTTCTTACGGATGTTAGTACCATGCATTATGAAAATATTTAGGAAATAAGACTCTATTTGGGAAACAACTGCACCACCCGTATGGTCCAGGGTCGAGCACTTCAAGATACTCCAGTAAATCAGTACATTAACACTTTAATTTTTAGCCCTAATTATATTAATACATTATTTGATAACACAAAATAATGTATTTTACTAGTATTGTTTCTGGTATACTCTAATTTTGTATTTTCTGGATTTCTTCCAGTTCCAATGAGTCTACATTATAAACAAAATAATCTTAAAGACAGATAAATGAATAACTCAAAATTCTTTACCACACTGCATGAATTTGACAATGCATTCTTCATAGCTCTTGTTACTCTAGTTGTTGTTGATGCAATTGGCGAAACAGTGTAAGGAGTAGACGAGACCACTATATTTGGAACATTACTCGCAGAAGGCATCCCAACAACATTGATGTCCAAATCAGCTAATATTCCATTTAAATTTTGGTCAGGTTCAGTTTTCTCCGCGCCAGTTCCCTTTGAGTTTTGCTTTGGTGAATTAAAATTTTGTTTAGAACTACCAGCTGCAGGATTGATGATATCCGTTTTTATCGCTTTCTTCTTCTGAACAAATGTAGAATTTTTTAAATTCTCTTTTTCTTCCAGATTTCCCTGGGCTACTAGTTTTTCAAACTGCATAGCACGCAATTTGACAAGACTTATCGGCGTGTTTCTAAAAAAAAAAACAACAAAGAAACAATAAAAAATATCCCTTCCATATGACAACGCGTCTCATAGCTGGCGGCAATTTTTAAAAATGCTTACCTTTCACCTATGGTAAAAACCATTAGTGATTTCTTTACCTACTCTTTAAGAGGAAACGAATGACACTATTTTTAAATTCTGATTTTGATTTCTTGACGTCCAGTTTTGGGCCACTTCCAGTTGATACCAGAACTTCTTCTTTCTCCTTCTTACTATCAAGGATTAGGATTTTGAACTCACAAACGATCCTGCACGTCTACAGAAACACGAGACATTCCAACCCGTACATATACGATAAATAATTACCAATCACCAGTGATTGGCAGATTTTGGGTGCAGAGCGTCCAAAATTCACTCACTGACTATTAACTAAATTTGTTCTCATAAATTACTGCACAAGACACCTAATGGCAAAGTGTGGGTGTGTAGCACCCAAGCTTTTAGGGCTCTGATCCACCCACGGTTACTTTACTGAACAGTAGGGATCATCAACAATATGCGCAGTGACAAGCCCTGCCCTCTGACGTCACTGGTTACTAGCGACAGTGAACGCACGATGCGTACGTTGTCGGTCTGTGATGTTTACTAGTCTTTAATAGTGTGTTGTGTAATTGCCGAGTGTTCTAATCACAACAGTCACCAAAAGGAATTGGGAATTAAAATTCACAGTTTTCCAAAGGCAAGTGAAATGAGATTGAGGAAGATAAATGCTTACAAGCGAGCCGATTCATTATCTGCTAATAGTGGTCGTGTGTGTTCAGTACATTTCGACGAATCGGATTAAGTACGCGATTTAAAGTTCGAGTTGCTACATCTTCCAATAAAACGTGTCCTAAAGACGAATTTAGTCCCACATTTGAATTTGCCAATTTGTAAAGCCATTCTACATCCGGTAAACCAGAGTTGTAGTGAACGTAAAAATCGAGCAAAGAAACAATACGTTCATAAGGAAGTATATGATATCAAACTTATCATCCAATTAAAACACAGGCAGTTCACAAAATGAAGGGTTAGCCGTAGAGGAAAGTAGGCCTCGTTTTAATGAAAAACCACCAAATTTGAATGTTCTGCAGTCAAGAGGAAAGAGATCACGTAAAACGTGAAAACTTCGAATTAAAAGAAGAAAACAAGTTACTTAGAGAAAAACTTCAGGTCGCAAACAAAAAATTTATTGAAATTAAATTCGATTTCCCGTGAGAACTTACCTGAACAGCTATGTTTATAAAAACAATGCAATAATCCTACCGTCACTACGCACCGGCCGAGTTGTTGAGGACCAGACTACGTCATCAATCATATTATATCTGACAGCAACAGCGTGTGGCCGGTACCGCCTAGTATAGTAACCATGGATCCACCTAACCCTCAGACTCGTTTTTTAGTTTGGTAAAAAAAATGCGCATTACACCTGAGGTCTTATGGTACGTCTATAAAAATATTAATACATTGGTTTCAATTTTTGTTTTTTTGTATACTCTGACGATTGAAACATGCAGTTTTATTTATGAAAAGAAATTGAAAATATTTATATTGTAGAATGTTACATTTAAAATAGTTAAGTGTTAAAAATATTTTTGAATATTTACCGTTGCAACGGTTGTGGTGGTGTTACTGGTTGTGGCGTTGTTACTGCTTCTTCCACCTGTTCAGTAACAACAGCAATAACAGTGTGATTCTTTTTACTCATTTTATTCTTTAAATTTGAACCAACTTTGTTATCGTTTTCACTCTCCCATTCGCTGTCACTCCTGTTTCTATCCTTACTACGACTAACTTTCTTTGAATCTTCATTGACTTTTAAAGAACGATCAAAAACGTTGCCAGTTCTTCTGCTACGACGAAGTTTTAATGGAATATTAATATTTCTCTTTATTTTCATGCTCGCAAGCTAAAAACAAAAAAAAACCAAATAATATTACAAGAGTAACCTAATACAGGTACAATTACTACAGACTAAAAACCAGTCACCAAACAAGGAACTACATAAGTTTTAGCTTGGAGAACTAAATAAGTTTTTTTATAAATTTTATTAAATAACAACTAAATAAGTTTTAGTTTGGAAACTGCATCAAACCGTCGAGAGACTGATCACAAAAAAAATCATTTACTCATGATTAAAATTAGATTGTTTTTCTTTTTACATTGTTTACAAACGATTAAAAAATGTAGGATACAGCCACTTCTATAACTCGAATCGAATTTCAATTCCCTTCAACCTTCCATACATTTACTATGTAAAAATCAATCTAACTCGAATCGCATCATTCCTCTAAATTGAACTATTTATTTTGTTTCTTTAGTCAAAAATATGTACGTTGTTCTCAAAATAGCGTTTTTTGGTCTTTTGAAAAATGTAGGTACAGTGCTGCTTCTTTCATTTTAAGAGGAAATGTTTGACCATAAAAGGGTACAGACCCTCAAAGTCATCTCGTTGCCTTTGTATAGGTTTAACCAAAACAATGAATTTCTTTGAATCGACAAATCTTTGGACTATAGAACAATAGTCTGTCGGTATGACGTACCACATTCAGCATGTACTGCATACTTAAAATAGTGTAATTTTGGAAAACTGCATACAATAATGTACAGTACTCAACACTGTAGCTAAATGCAACGTACACTACTGCATTATTAGCCTGCGTAGAATGTTCTGTTTTTGTTATTTTTGAATAACTGCTTTGATATTTTTACATAATCAAAATTTCTGTAACTCAAATTTTTCCCCATCCTTTGAGAATTTGAGTTTTAAAAGTTTGACTGTATATATTTTTCATTATTTACACCGATAAGAGAATGTTATGTGAGTGTTTCACATTAGACTTTCATCTTTGTATAATAACTAGGTACAAAAAGTATCATGTACAGGACCGGCAGAAAAAGTGATGGTTTTTGATCTGACTGTACATCGCAACAATGCAAGTGGGGAGAACCGGGTCAATGCTTTCATTCCCTGAATCAATACCATTGCAGTTACAATGGAATCGTGGAACGTAAAACATCGTGCTTTTGTCATAGACTTACTTTAGTAACAGTTACTCGGTAATCAAAACCCAGCATTTGTTCCGTATGAAGTTAAGAGTAAGTAGACACGGTAGTGTTCCCAGTCGCAATGCAATAATGCATTGGATTAAAAATTTTAGAGAAACGGCTTCATCTTTAAAATGGAAACCTACATGCCGTCCACGTAGCGTTCGTACTCCTGAAAAATGCAGATGCTTTGCGATTGTCAGTAGCCAAAGTCCACGTCACCCTGCTGCACATCTTGCAGCTGTGCTAGGATTATTAGATCGGAGCGTTCGAAGAATTTTGCATTTGGATCTTCATTTTCATCCGTAAAATTCTGAACATTTTAACTAATTCATTTTCATCAATTCAAATGTTCATCAATTCTGAACATTTTAACTAACGATTCAATAATAATAATAATGTCAGATTAGGCCCATTTTCACCTGTCTGGTTGTGTAAATAAACAAAATTTCCAGTACTGGGCGGCAGAAAATCCTCGTAGCCTGACACGAAAATCCATTTCATTGTGAACGTGTGACAGTTTGGTGTGCAGTGGCTAAATTCGGAGTGATAGGTCCATATTTTTACGAACAGAACGGTCGAGCAGTTTCGATCAAGTCGTTATGTCGAAATGCTAAATAATTTCCTTGCACCAGAGTTACAACATTGTGAAGTTGACACTGCAAATGTTTGGTTCAAACAAGATGCCAGAGTGTCAATGAATGTGTTACGACAAATGTTTCCAGAACACATGATTTCAAGAAATGGAGACCTTTCATGGCCTGCTCGCTCCCCAGATCTTTCGGTATGTGACTTTTTTCTTTGGGGGTATTTGAAATCGAAAGTGTATGTCGTAAAGCCTCGAACAATTGAAGATCTGAAGCTAGCAATTCGAAATAAAATAGCGGCGATACCGAACAACATGATTGTGAAGGTAATGGATAATTTTTCGATTACATGAATGCGTGCAGAATGAGGGTCATCACTTGACTGACATAATTTTTAAAACAAACTAAGTGAATTTTAGAATTTAAGTGCTTTAATAAAAAATAACAAGAAATGATGATGTTTCAAAATCTATTAATAAATTTTTTTTACATCTTATTTTTGATTTATTTTATTTATTTCCAAACCATCCACTTTTTCTGCCGGTCCCTGTACTTTGTAGAGCTTCCAATACTCATACTCAGTTATACAAGAGACAGAAAATCTATTTTGGCCTATGATTATTGTACGATCTAAGAAAAACAACAAAAAAAGTACTTACTCTTGAAGCTTTTCTTTTTCTTGAACTGTTTAGTGTGCTATTGGATACCAAATTATCACCCACAGGCTCATGTTCTTCATCCACAGGCTTATCTTCTGTAACTAAAACAGAAAAATAATTTAAATACAATATATTAACTAAAAGAACAATTCTCATGTAAAACAACAGAACTCATGAAAATACACTTAACGTTAAATTTGAATTATTTGTCATACCAAAGACACAAATGAAAACTTTTTAATAACTTAATTTAATGTTTTTTCAAGCGCTACAATGATATGGGAGAATGATGCTTAGCGCCAGGCGAGTTTCGTTTATTCACTAAGATAAAGGTATGGTTGGGACGCAGCAGTTCAATACTAACGAGTCAAAAAAACAAATGCGCAGATAAATTCAAAACTCTGACAACATGATACAAGAGGTTACAATTTACCTCAATTTTGTCTTGGCCAGCTTACCGGCAGTTAAAAAAAAAATACCCCCTCGTAAACGCCACCTTTATCCACCATATGAAATTATTTAAAAAACAAAATCTATACTAATATAATAAAGAAGAAACGTCGGTTTGTTTGTATGAGGTAATCCAAGAAACTACTGAACTGATTTTAAAAAATCTTTCATTGTTGCATAGCTTAGAGCTTCCTGATCAATGTAGGCTATTTTGGAACTTTAAGTAACTTAATTAAAGTGAGTAAAGCAACTTAAACTGTGACGATGTCACATGTTTTAGTTTATCGGGTGCATAGCACTTTTATTTTTTCTAAGTCCTCTGGATGGTGTATTTTTTGGGCTAAAAGCACAATTAACTTTTATATTTCATAGAAAAACGTGAATAATAACATTCGATTCCAAAAACATTAAAAATTCGGAAATATTCAAAATTTTTATTTTTGTACAGTATTTCATATATTTGTTTTCATTCGACAGGTAGTAAATGAGTCATATATTTCCAATTACTCTGCATACTGCACCCACATATTAGCATCTCTTATCTCAGCCATATATCAACTGTCTCTTTCTTTTCCATCGTTATTCTTCTATGCATTCCATTCAATTCTGTTAAATCGCAGGGACAAACATTTAAAACGGTGGGAATCGATTTGGAACAAGAGTGCTTCCTTCACTCATGGACAACTTTATGTCGGACTTTCTAGAGCTGGAAGTGCAGAAAAATAAAATATTTTGCTGTCAAAAGGCAACAAAACCACAAATATTGTATATAGAGAAGTTTTAAAATAATTTAATGAAGCCTACATTAGCTGCTGTGAAGGGAAGAGAGAGGGGGTTGCTAGTAAAAGATAAATACAAAACGCCAGATGTGTAAGTTTGGTGACCACTGCAGTCACATTGAATGTAAGAGTAACAATAGCTTCAAAACAATATATATAAGACTATGTTTGAGCTAATTGTTGTTTAAATACTTTATTGGCTCCTTTAGGATCTAATCTCTTAAAAGAAAAACAAACACTTACCAGGGTCATTTTCAGTTTGAAAGTCGTTGTTCAGCAGTCTTGAAAATAATAATTTACGTTCAGTATAATGATCCTAAACAAACAAAATTAAAATTATTATCAATGTCTCATTTAAAAAAGTTAATAGTGCAAAATTTAAAAAATCTGGTGAGAAACACTCACACAACTTTCTCTTGCCAATGCAAATAATTAACAATAAACCTAACAGTAGTAATAAAACATTAGAAATAAACAAAAACTAACCTCAATAAACATAACCTAACTTTAATCATGAGTGAAAGACGCAAAGGAAAACCAACCTCAGTTTGGCTTAAAAATACGGAAAATCACTCTTTAATGCTAAACTAGGCTCTGTAAAGAAAAATGCTCTAAATAAAAGTCGTAGATCTTTTAATTTCCTATAAATTTTACTACATACATTTTTATCGTAAAATGCATACTAAGGCTGAAATCTTTGCAAAGTTGATTTTTCACTGGTTTTCATGAGAAAAAACTGAAAATTGCTAATTACTGCTAAACTCAGCATTATACAAATGAATGTTTCAGATAAAAGTCGTAGAATTTTAAATTCTCTACAACTTTTATTATATAGATTTTTGCGCTAAAGTGCGTATTAAAGAGCCAATCTTAAAAAAAGTTTTTTATGAAAAAACACTCACCAAAAATTTCAGCAGACATGGCACCTACCCTATCTTGTAGAGCATTAAAATTTTAGTTATGATGCGATTTTACAAAAAATCATAGCAGTTTTTGAGAAAATTGCAAAAAAGTGAAAAATTACACAAGTAAACTACTACTTCCGATTGACAGATTTTGATGAAAATGTTCGTGTCGGGTCTGGTACTGTTGTCTAACTTAAGTTTTAAGGTTTAAGTTTGTACGAGGTTCCGCTCTTGAGATATTCTGTTCACACACACACAGACCAATCGCTAAAAACATGCTTTTTGGGTTCAGGGGGTCTGAAAACATGTAGATCCGGTGAGAACTCGATTTCGAAAAATCGTCATGAAAACAATACTTTCCTTCCTATATATTCATATAGGCAAGAGAAAGTAATAAAAAAACTTTTTTGGCTGTGAGAAGGCAGACTTATTCTTGAATACAATATTACACTAAATAAAAAATACAACAGACTGCCTCTGTAGCCCAGTGGTTAGCATGCTACACTACAAAACTGATGTCCTGACCATCTGTTCCTTACTCCAACTAATGACTAAGGTATTGATGCAACTTAAAATAAACTAGAAAAAATGGAACCCTTCTACTTTTACGGCTGATTTTGCAATTACTGCTAATGCAGACTTGATGTTAAAAAAAAACCTTATCATTTTTATAGTATTTAAAAAAGAAAGTTTCTTCTAAAATGTATTAATAATTTGGCCAACATTGATCTATTTAGCCAAAAAACAAAATACGCTAAAAATATTTTGTTTTTCAACGCAATCTCTCCCCTTCATTTTTAAATTTTAAAAATCACAATAACCGACAAGAAAAACAAGCAGACTTATAGTAGCTTAATGTCCCAGAATTATGCTTACCTCACAATGTTTCCGGGTATATTTATATTTCTCTTTAACGTTGTTAATAAAATCAAAGATTTGCTCACTCAATGTTAAAAGATCCTCCCGATCCTCGATTTCAGCCATTTTTCACAAAATCTGAGTACGCAATCTTAAGTCATCCACACCTGAAAAATATAAATAAAAAATCTGGTGTGAAACATTCACACAACTTTCTCTTGCCAATGCAAATAATTTACAATAAACCTAACATTAGTAATAAAACATTAGAAATAAACAGAAAACTAACATCAATAAACATAACCTAATTTTAATCATGAGTGAAAGACGCAAAATGAAAATCAACCTCAGTTTGGCTTAAAAATACGGAAAATCACTCTTTCACGCTTAACTAGGCTCTGTAGAGAAAAATGCTTTAAAAAAAAGTTGTAGATATTTTAATTTCCTATAAATTTGATTTTATACACTTGTTGTAAAATGCATACTGAGGCCGAAATCTTTAAAAAAAATCAATTTTTCACACATTTCGTGAGAAAAAACAGAAAATCACTGATTACCGCTAAAATAAACATTATACAAAAAAATGTTTGAAATAAAAGTTGTAGGATTTTAAATTCTTAAGAATTTGGAGTCCTTCCTTTAAGGCATTTATTTGTTTTCAAGGTACTGATACAGTTCTTTTGGGCTTGTGGTAACCGTGAAGTAACAATTGATCCAATAAAACCATTTATGGTACTAGGAACGCTGGATAAATTAAGACTAGAAAACCAAATAGTACATTTTTTCAGAACGAGGCGATTTGTTTGTAACGTATTTCCACCCCATATACACAGTATTATGTCACCACATCTATTAAAACATAAACTAAAATATCATATACTATCGATCTTCGAGTAAGAACTTGAGAAACTTTTCCAGGTCTTAAAATAACTGTTCTTATTAGTTTTTACTTTTCTCTTTGCGATAGTTTAACTGTTCTTTATGCTCATTTATTGAATTAATTTTCCATAAAGTTAAAATATTTGCATTGTGTTAGTTAAAAATATATATTTTTTCTCTCTATTACAAAATATACAAACATAATCTTAAAGTTCTTTTTTTAAAAAATTCTTTTGTTATTAAATTTAAAATATAATATTGATATTTTATGTAATATGTAATTGAATTTATCATTTATTTTATGTTTTTTTTTTTTTAATTCTGTTTATAGCAATCTTTGTATAACCTATATGACTGTAGTAATTTTACAGTAGTAAAAGTATTTAAGCGATTTAATTTTTTTGTTCTGTAGCCTACACTCCTATGCGTGGACAGAACTTTTTGTGAAGAAGAATTTTTGCGTATAAATATACGAGGGTCACTTGAAAAGTTCGTGCAAAGTCAGATATGTAGCACTACTGGCGCATATTGAGCATATGTTGGAAAAACACATACGTAGTTTCAGCCAGAACGGTCTATTTCTTTGTGTTTGACATTCATTTTAATCGAGGAAGTCAAGTGATTTTCAAAAAATGGATGAAAAAGAATTTCGTGTGAAATGTTGCAAGGATGGTTTGCAGTTATTCCAGAAGAATTTGCCGGACTTTAAGCGTCGTTTAGTCACTATGGATGAAACATGGATACATCACTACACTCCTGAGACCAAAGAACAATCTAAACAATGGGTTATGAAGGGGGAATTTGTGCCAAAAAGGCAAAGACAGTTTCTTCGGCCGGAAAGATTATGGTAACTGTCTTTTGGGATTCACAAGGAATAATCTTCATCTATTATCTGGAAAAGGGTAAAACTATTACAGGTGCATATTATTCATCGTTATTAGACCGTTTGAAAACCGAGCTGCAAAAAAAACGCCCACGATTGCCCCACAAAAAAGTCCTTTTCCATCACGACAACGCACCAGCTCACGCCTCAGCAGTTGTGGTCGCAAAATTAATAGAGAAATAGGGTTCCAACTCGTTTCACATCCCCCCTATTCTCCAGACTTGGCTCCCTCGGACTACTATTTGTTTCCTAATTTGAAGAAATGGCTAGCAGGAAAAAGATTTTATTCAAACGAGGAGGTGATTGCAGTAATGAATGGCTATTTTTCAGACTTGGACAAATCCTATTATTCGGAAGGGATCAACAAACTAGAGTAGTGTTGGACGAAGTGTATAAACCTAAAAGGAGATTATGTCGAAAAATAAAAAAGGTTTACCCCAAACAATTAAGTAGTTTTTATTTTTGCACAGACTTTTCAAACAACCCTCGTATTTAGTTTGAAATATTGTACATAGCTTAGTATAGAAATGAATTGTAAATTTAATGAAGCTATATTTTACTAAATAAAATAAATAATAAACTGCAAAGGACAGAGATAAATATTTTATTAAATGCTTGACTATTTTAATATAGTACTTTCAGTATTGTATTTAAAATGAAGGTCCGTGGTAGTGAATGTGCCGTTCATATTTTGTTCTCACCTTGTTTCATGCAATAGCACATGACATCCATTTGTCATTTGTTTACATCAGGACAGAGCTTAGAGTGGCTACAGTACAGACAATGTCTATTAGATTAATAATAGGGTTAACTGTTAATATTTAGCCTTAGGCTTACAAGTTCTAGACATGTTTTATAATCCCTTTGGGAATCTTCTAGATACAACTCACAAAAAAAATATAGACGATCAAGCTAGGTCATCTCAAGGCCTAATTTAAACTTTTAAATCTAAGAACTTGCATGTACCAGTTGGCCTACAATCCTTTGTATTATAACATACCCTGCTCACTTCTAGTCTACATAAATTAAAGACCAATTCCCACATGATTAATAAAGTACAGTGTAATAAATTTTTAACAAACAGCATATTTTCTGCATATTTAACACACTTTAGCATATTAAACTGTACACACATTGACTGTTAACATGTTTAAGCACCACAACTTCTTACATTACACGTACAAGCTACGCGTAACAGCTTTATATTTATGCAATCCATTTTCATGAATTAAGAAAAAACCTGAAACTGCACGCACATACAATGGAGAGGATACTACTCGGGAACAAGTAATGTAAATGTAATGAAGTTATTTTATTATTTATACTCTGACTTCCCTAATCAGAAAACACAAAAAGATTGCGCAAACAGTAAAAAAAATACAACTTACTTGTAACTGAAATTAAAACACACAAAAATTACAAATTGGAATTATCGGTCCGAATTATCTAGTAAAGGTTGACAGTTTCCCGCTGTTTTACTACTAAGTACCTCTCTTAATTTTACGGATAAAATTATATGCTTACCTATTCTATCATCAAAATAACCTTCACACAAAACAATAAAATACAAATTTACATTCACATCAAATCAAAAATAATATATAACCATTCTTTTCTTCTAATAAACATAAATATACTTCCAACCTAGTCTAACAAACAGCAGTCCAAACACGATTTCCGTTAACAAATTTTCAATCATCAGGTTGACCAACATAGAACATGCAATAGTGAATTCTTGCGCGAATAACAATAATTTTTGATTATATCGTTATAATTTTTTGTTACCTGCAATCAGTCATAGTTTTAATAATTTGTTGTTAAATAATAAAAATATTTAAAAAATAAATACAATGTTATCACAAAAAAATTCTGTTCATACAATGAAACACAAAATTAAATTTTTTATTGTTTATAATACGAAAAGAATTATGACATATAAAATAAATTTATCGTGATTGTCAATCTATTGGTTAATGAAATATATTTAATTTTTGTATTTTCCTTACCTAGTAACAATATTACACGCTAAAATATTTATACTGTATTAACATATTACTGACATGAACTCCAATGATAACAGTGTCGTGTAATTCGTTTGACGACTCTCAATTCTTTTATTCTACACTGATTGCCACGAGATTGCGCGAGCATCAAGTTTAAGTTAACAATAGTTATTTCAAGACAACATTGAAATAACTGTATTGTTTATACAACTCAGATATTTAATTAAAGTAAATTGTAATTTTAACTACAAAATACCGTAAAACGCCTATTATTTGAATTAACATGAACAAACTTGGATTGGGATAGTCAGAAATTCCGGCAATAACTTATACATGATATCATTTATATTTTAAAGGTAACAAAAGAGCATTGAAAAATATGAAAATTCTGTCAGAACATTTATTAAATATAAGTTTAATTGCCTGTGTTGTTTAGGTTATCAGCCGAAAGGCTGGTTTGAACCTTCAGAGCCTTTACTGAGTAAAACGAGAAGTGAGGTGGCTCACCATTCCTTCCTCACTGAATGGAAAAGAGTATGCTTATTTGCAGGCCAGCCCCTCTGAAAAGCATCTACTTTCCACCCTGCAAATAACACCTTCCTTCATTCACTACAGGGTCTGGCTGTATATCGAATGAAATTTATTACTCTCAGAGGAGATAACTATAACTAGTGTCTTTTACACTTCTCCCTCTTCTGTTCTTAAATGTTTAAGTCATATTGGCTGACCATGTGATAAAAATATCTATTTTTTGTAACCCTGGAACTAGCAGATTGAGTGTTAATAATTTAACACTCCACCAGCCTGTCATGGGCAACAAGTTCAGTTACTACCTACCTCATTTACAGAATAATATGTACAGTAGCGTGTAAATTAATCCGAACACAGATGTTATGTAATGAAAAGTTACTTTATTTTTGAAAAAATATATATAGGGCCTACATTCTATTTGTTAATGTTTAATGACTATTATGGCCACCTTTATTATCAGTTCACATATGCGATTTGGCATAGATTTAATTAGTGTACTGCATATTTTTTTAAATTTCTTCATCACAAAACCATACCGATATTATTGCTGCAATGAGGTTATTTTTGTAGTACAATCCATTTTTGAGAATCGTTTTTTTTTATTGCCCAAAGATTTTGTTTGCAGTTGTGGCACAACCTTTGACTTAAGAATTTGGATATATTCATCGCTTTCGAACATACCATTTACTGGTACTAATGAACAAAAACCTTTAAACAACCCCAAAACACTTTTTTCTGGGGATGTTTAACTGATTGGGATATGAGCCGGTGATGTTCTTTCATCTGCTGATTTCTGAACGTAAGAAACCTTTGCCCTTGAACGTAAAAATGGGATTCATCGGAGAACATTACGTTTTTCCAGTCTGCAACAGTCCACTTAGCATGTGCTTTGGCCCACAGTAATCGTTTTTTGCACATTGCTGTGGTCAAAAGTTGTTTTTTTTGGCGGTCGATGAGCTTTTCCTCCAGCATCAAGAAGTCGGCATCTAACAGTTGTCACATGCAAATTCGTTCCACTGGCTGCAAGCTGTCGATTTAAGTCTACAGCACTTAATTTTGTTCTCACTAATAACTTGTTCTCACTAATAACCGATCCTGAGTCGCAGTGGTTTATCTTTTACAGCCACATTTTCCTTTCCTTCGAGGTGAAAAGGAATGAGTTTATCGAAATTGTTGTAATATAGCATTCACTGTCCCTAGTCCAACGCCACACTCTGAAGCTATTTGTCATTTTATACCGGTATACTAGGAGAGAAAAACAATTTTTGAACGTTTTCTTGGAGTTACATCCATTGTTACAATATATTACGTAAACAGACACAAAAACAATATATGAATTTGTCATAAAAAAATGAAATACACTTGTATAAACCACTACTTGTCATGAAATTGCTATAGAGACAAAGAACAACAACTTCACACTGCACATACAGCTTACAGAATGTGTGTGGTTAGCAGTGTAGCCACAACATAGAAAAAAACAAAAAAATCCCTGTGTTCAGATTAATTTGCACGCTACTGTAATGCAATACCTTAGCCTAAGATCAACAAAAAATGAAAAAAGTTTTAAGTGGGTACACTTCAGTGTAATAAAAAAATAAACATCATGATAAAAATAATGTTTTTTTGTCATCAGTCTCTTGACTGGTTTGATGCAGTTCTCCAGGCTGTTCTATTCACCTATTTTTCATATCTACTTACCTGTAACACCCTATATCGTTTGTAATTTGCTTTAAAAATTCTAACCTTTGCCTCCCCTTACAATAATTTATTCCCTCAATATTACCTTTCTTTATTGATAGACCAATTCCTGGATGTCTTATGGTTTCCCCGCTAGCCTATCCCTTCTTCTGGTAAAATATTTCCATATACGTCTTCTGTTATCCACTCGTCTAAGAACCTCTAAATTACTTATTTTGTCTACCCACCTAATCTTTAAAATTTTCCTAGAACACTACATTTCAAAAGCTTCTATCATCCTCCTTTCTACAAAAATTGCTATAGCAATACATAATATAACATATAACTAAAAACATACAACATATAACTGACAAAGAGATCAGGTTTTGAACATGATGGTCTTGTAGTAAATTAGTGCAAAACAAAGTACCTACATTCACATTTCTATTTCATATAATGAATTAATACAATAATTTCACTAACCTTCTTTTTAAACTGCGTCACCTTTATTTTAATTTTTACTTACACGTGTTTCGGTGGATCCACCATCATCAGAGTAAATAACATATAATTGAAACTAAAAACACTATTTATTAAAAATCTATAGAAGATGATACATTCACATTTATTTCCCATTAATAGTTCCATAAAAACAGGTACACACAGTACATAAATTACTGTTATACCCAACTAATAAAATTTTACTATTTACACAAATTGATAATTTTTGTGCGAGGGAAATTAACCTACCCAAATATGGCAGAACCATGTTCTAGGTTAGACTTATTGGGAGCTTCCCGTTATGGCAGAAGTCTTTTTATAGCTTTAAATAAATTAAGTGAACTAATTAAGGATTAAATGGAGTCAACATTTGGTTGATCTAATGTATATCTTGGCCAAGCAATCACAGATTGACTACCTTTTAAAACTTTAAAATGGTTGGCAGATTTCTGTTATCAGTAAGCATAAGATTAAATAGTTTAGAAGCTAAGTAACTTGATTGCCTTTGATATAATTTGGTGGAAGCTCTGTGGGGTGGAACTATGTGCCTATTTCAAGTATTGTAGAGATGAGTTGTTGAGGGGAAGGTGTTTTTGTTTTAAAATGCTTAAATAAGAACTTCCAATGCATAATGTCATGTATCCAGTATTTCGAAATACCTAAAAAGCTCATCGGATGGAAAACGTCGGCGATTTTTGCTTGTTACTTTCAATATTGTTTCTTATACTCTTAAAAGAGGGATTACGTGAGCGTCATGTGCTCCTCCTGAAGCAACAATACTATAGTATAAAGTACATAGCATAGGTGTACTCAGAATTTTTTTCTATGGGGGGGCAAACATAAGAATGATAATAGCTTCTTATTAAAAATGGTCTTATTTGAACATTTATGAAAACGCTAGAAGTAATATTAGTTGCAATGCTATTATAACCTATTTAAATCTTATTTCATCGCTAGCCTGTGCAAGTTCTGGCTAAATCTTGACAAAATTTCTTTCTCAAATTTATTTTTAGCTTCCAGAACCCTCTTTTTATACATACTCATGATATAAAGACGGTCAAGCCGATTTTCTGTCATTGCTGACTGTGTTGTTGTTTAGGTCATCAGCCGAAAGGCTGGTTTGAACCTGTAGAGGTTTTACTAAGTAAAATGAGGAGTGAGGTGGTTTACAATTGCCTTCCTTACTGAGTGGAAAAGTATGCTTATCAGCATGTCAGGCCCTCTGAAAAGCACATATTTCTGCCTCTTCTGTTCTTAAATGATTCAGTCATCTAATTGGCTGACCATGTGATAAGAACAGAACTATTTCTTTTAGCCCTACAACGAACAGATTGAGTGTAAATAATTTGACTCTCCACCTGTCTGTTATGGACAATGTTGACTGTAATCAAGTTTTTACCCTGCGTAAGGTGCTGAAGGATCTTTTGATTGTGGGGTGTGCTAGTGAGATCACCAAGTAGTGCCTGTTTTATTGATGGGTAGAACAGTTGCATTTCTTTAACTAGACAGCTAGTTATATATTTCAGTTTGGCATTTGGCACATTTTTTCCTTTCCATTGGTTGTACCAAAGTTCAGCTTCACAACTGACTCATTTGGACTGATTGCAGCGCTTAAATAAGGAACAGAAACTGAAGAACAAGATGGCATCTTCCTGTCACAACAATAACATGGTTTCTTGCCACCCAATACAATTCCTATTGACCTATAATTTTTTGTTTTACTAAATGAACCAGAGGGGCAACCACCCTACCATACCCCCACCGTGGCTTCGCTTACAGTACATAGTACAGGGTGATTAGATTATAAATGAAATAGACAGTTTCGAAAAAATTATAGAAAATTTATTTTTGAAAAGTTAAGGTAATTACTTACATAGAATTACTTACATATAGAAGAATTGTTCAATTGAAGAATGTTCAATGTGTGCACCATTTGTAACACGACAAATATCAACACAGTAGTCGAATTCTTCCCACACACGATTAAGCATATGATGGTCAACTGTGGCAAGAGCATTTGCAATATGTTATTTTAGATCATTGATATCTACAGGAAGCCGTGGTACAAAAACTTTGATTTTTACATAACCCCATAAGAAAAAGTCACAGGGTGTAAAGTCTGGACTACAAGGTGGCCATGGCGTAAACACAACGTTTTCCTCACTTGCACGGCTGATACATCATCTAGGAAGACATTCATCAAGATAATTTCTGACCTGTAAGTGTCAGTGAGGCGGAGCTCCATCTTGTACAAAAATGAAGTTATCACTATCTTCCAGGAGTTGAGGCATTAACCATTCATTTAACATGTCCAGATAAATTACTCCGGTTACTGACACTTCGTGAAAGAAGAAAAAGGCCTGTAAACCTTTTCACAAGATAATGCGCAAAAGACGTTTACTTCAGGGGAATCGGTTGTACCAACATAAACTTTAAAAAATTCCCTACAAACCTATATCATTTTACTATATTCAAATACACCAGTTTGATGTTTAAGAAGCTGTTGAAAGTGTCTATTTCATTTATAATCACCCTGTACAATGCCATAGTGATTTTGACTGGAGATTATATAAATTGAGTCCCTCGCAAGTTTATTGTTGGAGAATTACGAAATTACAGTATTTTAGTAGTACTTGGGGGATACCTTAAATCACAAAAAACATAATAAGGGACTCCATATGAGAATAAATTCAATAGGGGAATAAAGCCAACTTTGCCAATGTAAAATTATTTAAGAATAAATTAATAAATAGAAACACAAAAATTAAAATATATTTTGGTGTGCCAGTTGTCACCTATGGCTGTGAAATAGATGACAACATCTATAAGGTGCTTTGAAGCAAAGATTTTAAAAAGGATCTTTGGACTACAAAAGGAAGGAGAAGACTGATCAGTTTCTTCGCTAAAAACTTTGACATATCAGAGAATAAGTGTGGTTTCTAAAAATCTTAATCAACTAAAACTGCAATAGTCTTACTTGTTGAGCAAGTAGTTGCTATATTGAATGCAGGAGAAAAAGCATTAGCATCATTCTTAGATCTAAATAAAGCTTTCGATTGTGTTGATCGTGAATTCATTGAAAACACGCCTCATGAGTCATGAGGTGTAAGGGATGTAGAACTGAATGGTTTCAATCTGACCTTATTAGTATTATACCATATGTGGAATTAACTAGAGTTGTTCAAAAGCCTTTTGAACAACTCTAGTTAATTCCAAAAGGCTTTCGATACAGTGGATAGAACAAAATTATGGGAAATATTGCGAGATACTGGATATCCTTCCCATCTTATAAAAGCAGTCCAAATAGCCTGTACAAAGATACCACCGGGATAATAGCAGAGGAGAACTCCAATTCTGAAGAAGTAATTATTAATAGAGGAGTAAGACAAGGGTGTGGTCTATCACCCAATTTGTTTAATATTTATTTGGATGACGTGATCAGAAGGTGGAAGTCTCAAATACACTCTGGTACTCTCATAGGAGAAGATAGGGTTGTAAACTGCCTATTATTTGCCAATGATCTGATAGTGCTACAGGAGAATGAGGATGACCAGCAGAGAGCACTTTTCATGCTGAACAAACTCTGCAAAGAATATAAGTTGACAGTTTCAATGAAGAAGACAAAGGTAATGGCATTTAGGGGGAAGGAGCCAGTCAGAAGTAAAATTGTTATAGATAATAATATTTTGAAACAGATCTCCCACTTTCAGTATCTAGATTGCAACATTATATACCAACAGGATAAATATGCTTACAATAAGATGCACCGATTTCATCAAATATGCGGAACTATCCACTGCACTTTCAAAAATAGCACCAGCAAAAACACGAGGGTGAGATTTTAACATCTCGGTGAGATAAAACATTAGCAGTGTCGACTATACTCTATGGCAGTGAAACTTGGATGCTATCTAAGTGAGAGAAGAGTAGATTGCAAGCATCTGTAATGAAATTTCTTCGACATACATATGAGTGTAGTAGAGAAGATCGTTACAGGAATACTGAGATAAGGAAAGAACTCAACATCTTCTCTATAAACAACAAGGTATCCCAGAGCAGAATGCAGTGGTTAGACCATGTAAACAGAATGCGGGAGGATAGGATACCTAAGCAGACACTGGGCTATAAGCTGGAGGGCAGGAGAGAACAAGGACGCCCGAGAAAGAGATGGGCAGATTTGAGAGGTTTGTAACAGGCAGAGATGCCTAATCCTTGAAAGGCAGAAGAAGAAGAAGAAGAACTAGAGTTGTTAGGAGTAAACTTACAAAAATTATAACTGGAAAGCTTGAAATCAAAGCTGATGTTTTACAAAGGTTACCAGGAAGTCATACGTAAGAAAATAGATCGGTCTTTGGACTACTTTCATGCACAATCAACTGCACCGCTCAACCTCAATTGGTGTGAAGTACAGTACACAAGATGAAGCTTGTGAGATCATGATCGACAGTGCCTTACTATGTGACCTAAACAACTAACTCTGATAATCTACTTGAAGAATAATGATCGTACATCAACATTCTGTTGCCAATAATCATGCAATATAATAATAATAATAATAATAATAATAATAATAATTATTATTATTGTTTATTTCCATGCAAACATAAGAACAATACAACATTAAAAAAAAATAAGATAGAAAACTTAATTCAAAAACAAAACCATACAGTTCAAACAATTGTAACAAATACACGTTATCTTTAACATAGAATGGAAATTAGGTACCTCCAAAGGTTGATCACCGTTATCACAAAGTTGATCATAGTTGAGGTTACTTAAAATGAACTAACTAAACAAACTTAAAATGAAACAAGAAAAAAAAGACAGTAAGTGCACAAAACAAAACAAGCAAAAATACACTGTAAATAATTTTGTGCCTACTTCAAAAGTCTGAAAAAATATAACAAAAAAATAAAATAAAAATTGTCTACTCTCATTCAGCCAAATAAAAATAATAGAACATAAAATTTTTATGAATTATGGTACAAAACTCCATTTTAACTGAAACGTTAAAATTAAATAATTTATGTACCAATTCAATGAAAGAGAATTATTATTAAAAAATACTAGAAATTATTAAATATTAAAATTATTGACACAGTATTACATCATAAGAAAGGAAGCTGATCAATGGTTGAAAAAATTTCTGCATTAGGAATAAAATTTCTAATAATTTTTAATAAAAATTTTTTTCCTACCCTGATAAATGTGTCCTATTAGCTAATATATCCTCACAAATAAGACTTTATATTTTAGGAGCCATGTAGTCAAACATTCTTTTGAAATACTCCCTATTAGGATGCGCTGTTTAATATTTCCCATACTCCTTCCCAGTCTAGTAACTGTAATAAAATCACAAGAAATTGAGCCCGTTTTTAAAAATATCACATCAGCTAATCTAAAAATGTACAAATGCCTAATTGGAAGAACCCTAAAATTCTGAAAAATTTCAAAACTTTGGGCAAACCTGCACTTCTTCAAAATAAATTTTAATAAATATTTTTGTGCGATATATAACTGATCAATAGTACTTTTATAGGCACCACCCCAAACAGTTAAACCAAACTTAGATGAGATTGTATGAGGAAAATGAATAAAGATTTTAAAATATAAATAGAACATAAGTCCCTGATGAAGTAAAATGTACAAATTTTATTTCAAGCATTTTTCTCTAGAGAGCCTAGTTCAGTGTGAAAGAGTAATTTTCCATATTATTAACCCAAACTAAGGTTGAGTTTCATTTTGCATCATTCATGCATGATTAAAATTAGGTTATGTTTTATGAGGTTGGTTAGTTATTTTATGAAATTCTAATGTATTATTACTAACAAAAAAAAAACCAGAAAATTTTTATAATAAAATGTGTTATCAAATAAACAAAATATTACGCTTGGCACGATACGGCATGACCATCTTTGTCATCTGTTGTAATATTTTATTACTAATGTTAGGTTATATTGTTCATTATTGGTATTGGCAAGAGAAAGTCGTGTGAGTGATTCACACCAGATTTTTTTTTATTAAAAACTTTATTTCATCAAAAAATACTACCTACTTTAAAAGTACTTGACTTTAATCAGTATCACAATACAAAATTAATCTAAAAATATTTATTATTGGCTACATAAACAAAAATTTTATAACTGTAAATTAATTTTGATAATATGACTATAACTCTGAGTACCAATATGGAACTCTAAAAATAGAACTCAGTTCATTAATTTGAAATACTTGTAAAACTTATATGAGCAGGCCCAATGGGGTTGTGAAATAAATTTGCCCAATTTATAACACATTAGTCATCATCATTAGGAATTATCAATATTTACATCAGTAGTAATATCAAATCAGAAACGTGACTTGACTCAAATCATTAATATAAAAGAATAAATGAAATTAATTACTCGCACAAATACAAAGTTACTGATAAAGTTCAATTTTTTGGAAAGCAGTATTACAATGGATCACCAAACAAATTGATCAAGCTTGTACATTCATCCGGCCGTAAGTATGTACTAAATAACAATAATGGTAAAAATATCAAGAACACTGTTCACATTTTTGCTGTGGCACTTTTAATTAAATCTGGTTTTGTTTACCCTTTCGTCTCTACAGTTTAAAAAACTGATTTACACAGAGAATTCCAGCAATTATCCACTTTATTTTAATTTTAATAATTTCCATTACCTATATTATTACAAAGTAAAATTTCAATGAAAAATCTCTGAAGTTTGAAATTAAAACAGGTGTTAGGTAGGGTATTGGACTGTCACCAGTTCTTTTTAATTGTGTCCTGGAGAAAGTTATTCAGAAATGGGAAATGGAAGGTCACAATAAAGGATTGTTAAACAAAGTACAGATTGAAGGATCAAAGAACGGTATAATGATAAATTGTCTTGCTTTTGCAGACAACGTAATGTAATTATAGCAATTGTTTCTAGGAAGATGGAAACAGCAATAGAATGAATCAACGTGTTAAAAGAACATATAAAAACCCAGAACTACAGATTTCCTTCAAGAAAACTTAAAACATAACAAACATCAAAACAGCCCCACGTCGCTTGAAAACACAATATGGTAAAATTGGGTAAGTTGATAACGTCAAGTACCTCAGGGAGATAATATTACCAAAGATCAGTGAAAAAAGAAGCAGCAGACAAGGAAAGATGGTCGGTGTGCTTCTAAGAACTCACTTGTGTAAGAAGAAAGCACTCTCAAGACAAACCAAGTTTAGACATTATAATACTATAATAAAACTCATGTGTCTGTACGTGAGCAAGTGTCTTAGAATGACCAGGAAGGCTGGTCTAAAAAAGACAGAGAAATTTGAGAGGAAGCTCCTCCCCAAAATAATGGTTCTGAAGATAGTAGACGGAGAACATAGGTTAGCCTACTAGGTTGAGAAGAACTATGCAAGGAAATTGACGATTAGAAAAGAAGACTAAAGTTTTATGGTCACCTGTATAGAATGGATGATCACTTGTTGACAAAACAAATTTTTATGACACAACACTATTAGTAAGACCTAAGGTGTCGGATAAAAGGTGTAATAAATTAAATATTTATTTATATTCATTCAAAAATAAATCTTTATAATGCATCCTGCAGTTTTAAATATTTCTATTTCATATAATGAATTAATACAATAATTTCACTAACCTTCTTTTTAAACTGCGTCACCTTTATTTCAATTTTCACTTACACGTGTTTCGGTGGATCCACCATCATCAGAGTAAATAACATATAATTGAAACTAAAAACATTATTTATTAAAAATCTATAGAAGATGATACATCTTCAGTCACTTGTATAAAACTCATCTTTTATACTCAACTTTTATACAAGTGACTGAAGATGTATCATCTTCTATAGATTTTTAATAAATAATGTTTTTAGTTTCAATTATATGTTATTTACTCTGATGATGGTGGATCCACCGAAACACGTGTAAGTGAAAATTGAAATAAAGGTGACGCAGTTTAAAAAGAAGTTTAGTGAAATTATTGTATTAATTCATTATATGAAATAGAGATTTATTTATATGGTTGTTTTGCAGTGTACAAGGTGTGGCTATTAAATAATGAGACTGATGTAAAAATTTTATTTTAATTTTATAAATATTCACTCATTGTCACCTTCAATATACACTCCTTCTCTATCCCCACAAAGCTCCATTGTTGGAAACAGTGCTGGAAGTCATCTTCTGTCAGCTCCTTCAGGACACGTGCTGCTTTCTCTTTTACAGCTTCCACAGACTCAAATCTTGTCCCTTCTAATGCAGATTTCACCTTAGGGAACAGGTAGAAGATAATAATATGTGATGAAACGTGGTTTTTTTACTTATGATCCGGAAATAAAGCACCAATCCATGTGCTGGAAGAGCCGAACTTCAGCAAGAGCCAAAAAAGCTCGAATGAGCAAGTCAAAATTTAAAGCAATGATGATATCAATTTAATCAATATGATATCAATCATCATATCAATTTATTGCATTAACATCTATCACTGGACTCAACTTCACACACACAAAGAACATTTTAGGCTACACTATGTCTGCATACCATTATTATTACAAAATACACTTCTTATATTGTAATGGATTTATTTTAAAGTTAGAAAAATATCAATGGTCTTTCTTTTACTCTTATAACTAATATTATCTTACTTCTTCTTCTTCTTATGGTGCCTATCCGGTTCGGATGTTGGCTATCATGATGGCTATTCTGACTTTGGAAACAGCTGCTTTGAAAAGTTGGGTCGTCGACTGGTTGAACCACGTTCTTAGATTTTTCAACCATGAAATCCTTCTTCTACCGGGACCCCTCGCCCCATACACCTTTCCTTGCAGAATCTTTTGGAGTAACACGTAACGGTTCTCATTGCGCATAATGTGTCCCAGGTATTGGAGCTTTCGCACATTCACGATGTCAAGAACCTCTTTATCTTTATTCATCCAACCATTCCAAACATTCTCACCAACCTAGTTTACTAATGCTAGTCAATCACCTGACCTTTTCTCCCTTACTAGCACTAGTAAAATCAATCAGTTTCAAAGTCACTCGCGTGCTATTGTAACTAAACTAGCTGCTAGTTGTTTATTCCCATTACGCTATTTTGCTAGGTCCTAGTCAACTAGCAGCTAATATGTGTTGTGGAAATAGGTCTTCAGTTAAACAAAAAAAATTGAATTAACAGTATAAATTCTTGTTCCTCTTTTATAGTTATAAAATAAATTACTACGTTTGTTATTACTTAACTATTAATTAATTCATATTAGTAGTAGCCTAACTATTTTATTAATATTATTGATTGTTTCTTCTTCTCAGCGTGCCTCTCTGTTTCGAAGTTTGGCGACCATCATGGCAATGCTTACCCTACTGGTAGCTATCTGAAAGAGTTCTTTTGAGCTTTTGTTAAACCATACCTTCAAGTTGGCCAACCATAAAATTCTTCTGCATCCTGGTCCCCTTATACTGTTGATTTTTCCTTGCAGAATGCGTTGGAGCAATTATGCGCTCATCTCACATAATATGACTGAGATATTACAGCTTTCATGGCTTCACTAAGCTGACCAATTCTGTGGTTTTGTTCATTTGACGTAGCGCTTCAGCATTAGTAATTTTCTGCGTCCAAGATATACGCAGCATTCTACTATACAGCCAAAGTTCAAACACTCTCAATTTGTTACGTGTTGCTTCTGTCAGAGTCCAGACCTCAACTCTGTACAATAAAACTAAGAACACAAAACACTTCATAAGTCTCATTTTAGTGTAAAGGTAAATTAATGGTTTAAGCAGTTCTAAACAAACCAAATATTTTCTAAGCCTACATTTAATGACACAAATTGTTTGTTGTTTAGGTCATCAGCCGAAAAGCTGGTTTGAACCTGTAGAGATTTTACTAAGTAAAACGAGGAGTGAGGTGGTTTACCTTTGCCTTCCTCACTGAGTGGAAAAGTACGCTTATCAGCATGCCGGGCCCTCTGAAAAGCACATATTTTCCACTCTGGAAATTACACCTTCACTTCATTCACCACAGGGTCTGGCTGTATAATGAAATTCATTACTTTCAGAGGAGATAACTCTGATTAGTGTCTTTTACACCTCTATAGTCCAGCCTCTGTTAGTTTGCTCCTAATGTAAACAAATAATGACATCACTGAGCATGCGCATTATATCAAAATGTGTACACGCTGATTAAAAAGTAACAACAAATACTTTTAAAAGTATTTAAATACAAAATATATTTAAAAGTATTTTTATAAATGAAATTGTTAGGCCTAAATTATATCATGGCTGATGTTTTAAGTACTTTAAGTACTTATAATTTAAAAAATAGTTAACTTAATAGGAATACGACATCCGTAAAGTCGCAGACTCTAGCGTACACCCTGTAGTAGGTGGCTTTTGTTTGTTGACAGTAGGAGCAAACTAAGAAAGACTCAACTGTACCTCTTCCGTTTTTAAATGATTCAGTCATTTAATTGGTTGACCATGTGATAAGAAACAGAACTATTTATTTTAACCCTGCAACGACAGAGTGAGAGTAAATAATTTGACTCTCCACCTGTCTGTTATGGGCAGACAAATTGTTTAGTAAAAATAATTTATGTTAAGTCAGGAGGAAAATGTTAAAAAATTTGGTGTCTTATAGACTAACACCCTTTAACCCCCTAATGTATTTCGCTTTACTTCCACTACCAAATTCAGCCTCAACTCTTCTTGTACCATAATTTATGCTCTAAAACAGTGTGGTTCAACCCTTTTGCCTGAGGGCCAATCAAACTTTAGTTTAAAAAAGTGAAGGCCAGAGGCATTAAAGAGACTAAAAATATTACATATAACTTACTAGTTTATCATATCACTTTATTTTACAGTCAAGAAATCAATGTGATATTAGACACTTTTTTTCTGATACAAGTTTATCAATGTCCACTAAGGCAAAGTCTCAGGCTCAATTCCGTAAGGCACTTTCAGTACAACTTCTTGTTTCTGATTTAATTTGTTTGAGAGAAGAAAAAGCACTTTCACGCACATATATGTACTGCCAAACAGTGATAACATTTGGATTGAGCAATTTGAGGAAACGTTTTTTAGAAATAAGTTTCCAGAAATTTTTAAGGACATCACGCATTTTAGTCTGGTAGAATGCATCGACATAAAGATCATAAACTTCCATTTGAAGGTCACAGGACACCTCACTCACTTCAATCTCCATAGGGCTGTTGAATAGTGAAAGTTTTGGTTTTAGGGAGTCAAAATCCTGGAATCTGTCCGAGAACTCTTTTTTAATATCAGTTATAATTTCATAAAACATACTAAAATTTGTGTCATTTTTTTCTTTATTTCAACTGCTGACAAAATGGGAAGTAAGAGCTGTATTACATTAAATCAGTATTTTGCAGAAGGACTCAATATGTCCATAATGCTGTGAGATACTGTACATTGTTTTCTGTCTTGCTGTTCCAATAAAGTGCCAACAAAATGTAGGAAAGTACTGTTTTCTTATTAATATTATTTACAGTAAAAACACCAAATTATTGATACTGAGGCTGAGCAGGATCGATTGGAGCCTTCCTAAAAATTATCCCAATATTTTCTTTGCATTTTAATTAAAGGTTCCAAAGTTGTACAAAATGCACCACCACAGGGTATAACTCCATATTGTAATTGATTAAAACAGGGCAAAGTAAACTGTATACTCGTATAAGGTATTCATATCAAAACATTCTCTAAGTCTGCTTAAAAATAGTATGTTAACTATCGAGTCTTTTTGACAAATTGATGATAATGATATTCGCATTTAAGATTCTGTTCAATGTCAACTCCCAATATACATATTTTGTATTCTATACTTTCTTTATTTTATTGCAATTAACAGTTACATTTTCCCATAACAGGGAGGAGAAGTGTTGAATTATTTGCACTTGATCTGCTGGTTCTACAAAAAATTGTTCTGTTTCTTATCACATGGTCAGCCAATTATATGATTGAAGCATTTAAGAACAGAAGGGGAAGAGGAACTAAAGGACACTAGTCAGAGTTATCTCCTCTGAGAGTAATGAATTTCACCATTATAAAGCCAGACTCTGTGGTGAATGAAGTAAAAGTGTTATTTGTAGGGTGGAAAATATGTGCTTTTCAGAGGATCTGGCATGCTTATAAGCATACTTTTCCACTCGGTGAGAAATGCAACGAGTAAACCACCTCACTCCTCATTTTACTTAAGAAATCCTCTAGAGGTTCAAACCAGCCTTTTAGCTGATGACCTAAACGACTTTTTAGAGAATCTGTTTACAGGGTTTTTAATCCCATAAAATAACATTTTTATATCAACATCACCATTGCTCATAGAAACAGACTAAAATGAATTTGATTGACTAAACATATCTGGTTAGTGTATTTAAGATACAGCAATCCACTGTGTAACAAAATGTTTCAAATGTTTAAAAATTTATTATATCTATAATTTGATAACAGTCCATGATCTAAGGTGTTGAATAAATGGTTCAAAGAAGTCACGAAGGATATTGAGAAAACCAGAATGGTCGGCCTAACCATTTGGCCTCGACAGAATGGAGACATCCGAGAAGATAGGCGTTGCACAGTGGATCCCATAGAGAGTAGAGGCAGCAATGCTGCAGGATGAGGAGAGCTGGAAGTTGGTCGATCAGTTTGCGGCGAGTGTGGTCGGGAGACTGCGGAGGGAGGAGACATAAGGAGATCAGCGGGATCGCCCTCTCCCACAGTGAATCAATCCTGTCCCGATCTCAGTAGGTAAGTTAGGCACACTAATTTCCTGAGCTGGTGATGAAAGAGATGAATGAAAGTGAGAGAGTGAGTGTTGGTCAGTGACAGCGAGAGGGGAATTTGGCTACAGTTACCTTCCCCTCTCCGCTGGAATACATTTCCCTTGTAGTATTATATAAACAGTTCCGAGGGAGGTGGAGGGTTGTTCGCTGATGTCAGATCAAGTGGCCAGGCGGCGGGTTTTTGGTTGGTAGGCGGTTGCGGCCTCCTTGGGGTTGGACGAGGACGCCTCAATTGAGTCCAACACTACTTCCCCCATCGTGAGGGAGTGAACATGAGTTTTTCTTGCTGCCTCGGATTAAAAAAAAGCCCTGTCCAAGTGTACACCTAATTTACACATCATGCATATCATCCTCATCTCATTTGGTCAAAGGGTTGCTTATTATTGTTCTTAAATTGAACAGATTGTAATGTACACACATTAGGTAATAAAAAAATTATATTGAACATGAAATTTATCTAATTCGATAAATTTTTGTTATCCGGATGGCATTCATGCCGGATAAAAGAGATTATCCTCATCTCATTTTGGTCATGGGGTTGCTTATTATTGTTCTTAAATTGAACAGATTGCAACGTACACACATTAGGTAACAAAACAAATATTATTGAACATGAAATTTATCTAATCCGATAAATTTTTGATAACCGGATGGCCGCAGTATCATTCATGTCGGATAAAAGAGATTATCTTCCTTGTATATTTGCCGAGTATTGTGTATAAACATAAAACACATTAAACGATATTAATTAGTATATAAGAAAAGGAACATCGTATGCAAAAATGTACATTGTATTGTTCAAATAAAGAAAACAGGAATAATTTATTTATTTAGAAAAAAATAACAACTTGTGAAGGTAATTACGGATCCATATGCGGTGACAGGACCTTCCTTGGATCTTTCTTATAGTACAGTCTACACAAACTTCTCTTAACCTATTGTAACCTACCCTTAGGTGAATTAATAAAGTATTTCGCCATTGCATTCGTTTTTTGCAAACTACATAGTAGTATTTTTTTGTAGTAGAGACGAGTAAGGTTGTATTGGTACAGTGTATGTGTTGATTATTCGCTTTATTCGTTTAGGTAGCTACCTGTCTAAGCTCATTTAGTATGCTAATCCCTAAGCGTAACTTTTCTTAGAGTTATTAATGTTTTGTGTGGAAGCTATATACACTAAACCAAACATCTTGTACTGGGTGACCGGAAAGTTTTAAGTACACAACAGTACTGTTTACTTTTACGGAATCTTTACAAAGAATCAACAGCACTGGTAACGCAATAAAAGTTGACGAACGTAAGCAAGAGTAAGACTGGACTACGCGGGGGGGGGGGGGGGGTAGAAGTGCTACTGTATGAGCTTTTCTAAATACATCATAGCGACAGTTCTAACCATGAAAAACCATGTTATAGTTTTACTCTTACATTGAATTATTATTATATTTACAACTATGTCGTTTTATAAACATCCCATTGTATTATTTATTGAGTCTTAATAATTATCCTAAATAATAAACATTCATTCTAAATAAGCCATAATACTAGGCGTAAGCTACATTTAGTATCCTTTTTGGTCATCAGCAGTAAACTGAATTACTGTACTCTGAAATTTGTAGTGATAGACTATTTAGTCCGTGAGCTCCGTCGATGCGAGCTTATTATCGTGAGTAATACTAGTTTTACGGTAATTTCAAAATGTTATTGTATATTTACGGTTTCATATTGCATTATTTTCAGTAAAGTTATGTTAACTTGCGATTGAATTTTAAACAATTCACTTTCTTTAAATAATTACATTACTCCATACTTATTTAGTGTGACTGGTCATGAACTGAATTTTATTACTTAAGTGTTTGTGGTGGTTACATTTTGAGTTACACGCTTGATACTTGTCTTATGCTTTCAAGTTGGACGATGTAAGTAGGATAGTTATTCTAAGTTGATTAGTTTATTGTAAGTTGACGATTACGCCTATCATGCGGAGAACAATAATATTGTTCTTAGAATAACTAACTATCCTAGGCGTAATCGTCAACTTTTAGCAAGTTACCAGTACGGTAAACCGCATAAATCTTATTGAAAACCTCCTCATTATCACGGTGAAACTGTAGTTATTGAATTTTTTCTTACTGTAGTTTGCTCCCTTTAGAAAAATAGAAAGACAGTACTAATAAAACCTCGGTATAAGAAAGGAAATACACAACAACCCCGCTTCTTCTTCTTCTTCTTTTCGTGCCGATCCGCTACCGAATGTTGGCAGTCAGTCTGGCAACGGTACTGTCTGTCTGCAACTTGATGGTCTCCAGTAGAGGGGAGCAATTATTGCAAATTGTAAAACCATTTCAGAAAACATACATCTAATTTTTTTAAGTAACAGAAACTTGTCGGAAATCACGTATTTTTATAAACAAAGTATTTCGCATGTTTTTTGTTCTATAAAATTATTTCGAAAAATATACGCTTAATGAGATAATGTATAATTAAGTAAAAAATTTTTTTTTGAAGAAAAAACCGTATTATTTTCAAATACCTCGTCATTGTTCGACAACTATTTCACGGATTAACATAATATTTGGCAGGTTTGTTCTGTAATAGTTATGGAAAACGATGTGCAATAAAATTTAACAGAAAATCATTACTTTTTAAGTTACTAGGTATTTTCATAAATAAATTTTGTAAAATCGTGAAACACGATATAAAAGAGTCAGTATGCGAGAAACTTTTTGGTCTTTAAAGATAACTGCACACTTGTAGGAAACGAAATAAAGAGAAAGTTTTCAATTAATTTATAGTGAAAGAATTATTTAATTTGGACGAACCGAAAAAATTATAAATGTTTTCTGAAATGGTTTTACAATCCGTATATTGCTCCCCTCTGTGGGAAGCCATCAAGTTATAGACAGATAGTATGTCAATTCGCTGCTGCTTTGAAGAGTCCTGTTGTGGAAGTTTCAAACCAGGTCCTCAAGTTCTTTAGCCAGGATATTCATCGTCTTCCGACGCCTCTCTTACCCTCTACCTTTCCTCGAAAAATGCATTTCAGCAACTTGTACTTACTGTATGAATCTGAGCTTTATGCAGCTGCGGGATGAAGGGGACAGACGAAGTACCAGACTGCTGCTACGTCATAACACTGTACTAGTCATCTCATTGCTATTCGCTGGGCATATGTAGTTTGGATAGTACCCGTGACTACTACAAAAAAAGTACTAGTAAAACGTTACTACTACTAACGCAATCTCTTACAGTATAGTAACGTAATGCATACCTCTCAGCTGCACAAAGCTTAGGAACTGGCAGTATTGTCATTTCTAATGATGTAACTTAGATAATTTCCTTCTTGTTACTGTGCACATTAATTCCTTTTCTTTACCAAATTTTTGAAGTACACTAATGTTTGATATTCTATCCATCCATGATATTTTAAGAATTTTTCTGTAAATCCATAACTCGAACGCTTCCACTTTCATCATTGTTGCTTCCGTTAAGGTCCAAGATTTCCGATCCGTACAATAAGATGGAGAATATGTAGCATCTAACTGATTTTCAATTTATAATTTCTAATTATGCGTTTTGAACAGCATTTTTGAACATTTTCAAGAACGCTGTCATAGTTTTTCAATTCTGGCTTTTATTTTCTGAGAATGGTTCCATTGTTCATTTAACACGGTGCCAAAGTATGTGTATTTTGGCACCCTGTAACCCCTCTAATCCGATTTAATTAAAACCGGGACATGTTCAAATTTAGAAATGTTTGATTTATCCTAAAAAATGTGCACAACTAAAAAAAATAATCCAAAAATTTCCGAATTTTATATTCTTCTTCTTCTTAAAGTTCCATCTCCTATCGGAGGTTGGATATCATAATGGCTATGGTCACTCTGCTGGCTGCCGCTCTGAATAGTTGCAATGAACTACAGTTGAACCATTCTCTAAGATTCCGCAGCCAGGAGATGCGTCTTCTTCCTACGCCTCTTCTTCCTCGGATCCTTCCCTGCATAATAATTCTCAGCAACTCATATTGTTCTCCTCTGGTTATGTGACCCAAATATTCTAGTTTTCATTAATAATTAGTAATTAATAATAAATTAATTAGTAGTAATTAATAATTAGTTTTGATTAATAATTTTATATTACGCATGCATAATCGGTTAAAGATCCTGTGGTGAATGAAGTGAAGGTGTCATTTACTGCGTAGAAGGTAGATGCTTTTCAGGTGGTCTGGCATACTAATAAGCATACTTTTCCACTCAGTGAAGAAGGCAATGGTAAACCACCTCACTCCACATTTTTCTTCGTAAAGTTTTAAGACGTTCACTTAGTTTAACGTCAGCGAGTAAACTGTGTACCGTGTAACATTTTACGTTCGTGAGAGGGTCTAAGCGTTTACTGCAGACATTATATAATTGGTTGTAAGTCAAATTAAGTGTGAAATAATCTTGTTACAAGTTAAGTTCATTTAATGCCATTAATTTATTATTTTTATTAAAGTATTAATTTGATTGTAGTAATTGTAATCTATTAGCACATATAAGTAAGACATTTAATTGTAATTTAAAGTGTTTAATAAATACTTGCTATTCTAAACGATAGTTTGTTAATTACCGTATTTACCCGAGTATAAGATGATCCCCATTTTTAAAGTACGTGTCGGAAAAATATTTTAAAATAAGATAAAAAATTAATTGCGTGCTAATGTAACAATAGGAACGTACAATTAGAATTTAGTTTTCAGTCTGGTATCACACTTAATTCACTAAAACCTTTTTATTATTTTGAAATCTAAATTTTTTTTCTTAATTTTGTGATAACTTAATCTAATAACTCTACATCGGCTGGTTCATCGGAGTGAACGTCGTTTTTATCCGAAGATTCACAAGCATCTTTGGCTGAAAACAAAAGTTTTCCCACAAGTAGTCTTTTTCACTTCCATCCATTGCGTTGGTCACGGAGCATTTTTTAAATCCTTTAACAATAGATTCGAAAAATTTACTATTTAAAGTGTCAAAATCCATTTCCCCAGTACGAAAATCGAAGGTTTCTTCAATTTTCCTGTCTGAGTAACAGCGTGATCTCCTTTCAACAAACATTCATTAACAATTTCTTAAAGCGTCTTTGAATGGGTTATTTACGACAACAACTACTACATGTCAGCTGTGATGTCATACCTCCGAGAATAATTACAAGATCGATATTTACTTTCTCGATGTCTTCTTTTACCTCTCGAGTGAGATAACCTTTGATATCTCTATAGCTGTCCATTATTCGCGCAATACCATGTGGAAATTATTGAGCTTACCATTATAAGTACACGAATATTCCTACAATATAGCAAAATTGTAGCTTCCGCTACAATTTGGATTGTCATTTATAGTGGACGACGACATTGATTTGTAATTCATTTATAAACTTGTTTTCATGTATTTTTTTAATATAACCACCGTTTACTTGAGTTGGTGGTTATTTATTCCTAGTAGATAAGATAAAATTTTGTATAAAGTGGATTTATATAAATTTGTATAAAGTGGAATAATGCCCATAACAGACAGGTGGAGTATCAAATTATTTACACTCAATCTGTTTGTTGCAGGGCTAAAATAAATAGTTCTGTTTCTTATCACATGTTCAGCCAATTAAATGTCTGAATCATCTAAGAACAGAAGAGGTAGAGATGTAAAAGACACTAATCAGAGTTATCTTCTCTGAATTTAATGAATTTCATTATACAGCCAGACCATGTGGTGAATGAAGTGAAGGTGTCATTTGCAGAGTGGAAAATATGGCTTTTAAGACGGCCCGGCATGCTGGTAAGCGTACTTTTTCACTAAGTGAGGAAGACAATGGTAAACCACCTCTTTTCTCGTTTTACTGAGTAAAATCTCTACAGGTTCAAACCAGCCTCTCGGCTGATGACCTAAACAACAACAATGAGGAATAAATAAATATTATTATTATTATTAGGCCTATATAAGACAAACCCCAATTTTGAGACAACTTTTTTTTAAAAAATAACCTCGTCATATTCGTGTAAATATGGTATTTATTTGACCCAAATCCCGGAATGGGTCTTAGCGATATGTGTTACAGTATATATAAATTTTACAAACAAAAGCCAAACGCATTTTCAGTATCTGTAATGAATCTTTTAACCATCTTATACATACATTTCTTTAAAATATTAAATGCATATTAACAACAAAGTTTAGGATATAAAACAAATTATTAACGTATATTTCTACATTGCTAACTCTGCCCTTAAGTCTTAAATAAATTAAAATAATACATAAATAATGATTAATATTACTTATGTCAATAAATGTGTTTACATTCAATTACATTGGCATTTCAAATATTTGCTAACTACTCGTACATGAAATGTTGTAAGAAAATAAATTTAATAAGCAGAATTTTAACATATTAATAATAATTCTTCATACTAGTTAGTAAATTGGTTGTTTAATCGTTTCTTTCTCGAGAAAATTCATAATTTATTAAATAAATTTTATAACTAATTTATAATTTATTCCTAATGCCTTTAGGCAATAATGAAGAATATCTATTTTGTAAAATTGATTGTATCAAATTACTGAAATTTTTTTTTTTGCAAACAATTTTTATTTATTTTTTTTATTTAATAGTCAAATGAATTTTGCCACATAATTGGCTTGCGACTAAATTTACAAAATTTTATTCATTTTTAACCGATTTTAATGATGAAACTACAAGAATAATTGGTTAATTGGAAAGTTTTGCAATAAATACGATGTTACTTTTCCTTTTTAACCTTCTACGTGGATTGACAAGTAGGTGTATGAAGTGTATATTTTTGTTCATTCAGTTTTCAGGTAAAATTGTTCGTAGTACTTTTTCATGATGTCAATAATACATGGAATTTTTAGATCGTTGTCTAGTTCATGTATCGTTTAGTATGTATCAAAGTGAGTTAGTGATAGTTCTTAGAATTTTCGACTGGACAGCTTACAAAGAAAATAAATTACTGCGAGCTGTGCAGTCATAAATTTGACGAGATTAAGTCCAAATGGGTCTGAGGAGGTATTCGTAAATGAAGTATTTTGTTTGAAAAGTAAATGAGAATACTTTCTTAGAAGACTTTACAGAAGCTTGGACTTGTTTATAATAATTGTTTTTCGTTTTCGAGTTACGTGTTTTGTGTCTTATCTGTTAAACGTTCCGCACTCTTTTAAACTGAACAGTTTCCCATTGCTTTCTAATATTCCTACTGAGTAGAAAATAACTAAATAAAACAACAAAAGATAACTACAGTAACGAGATTTAAAAGTGTATGTTAATAAAACACTTATTCAGAAAAATTTCTTATGTTAAATTTTAATATTTCAAATTTGGAAGTATGATAAGTATAACAGTGTATTAACCTTAATATAATTTCTATTTTTACTTAAAGTATATCAGCTATTATAATACTATATTTATATTACTAATATATTATATTACAGAATTAATTCAATTAATTGAGTAACTAATTAAAATGACTTTGATAGTTTAAAAATTAGGAAGAAAAGATTTAAATAAGATTATAAACTAAGAAATGAAAGAAAAGAAATAAATAAGATTATGAAAATAAGATTATAAAACCAATTGCAAAAGGGTCAAGTGCCCTATTCGATCCCAGTCAATGGAAGGAGACACATAATACAGCTGAGACTTCAGGAAATTATAAAAGAATCGTAACTATTAATTATAATTTAATAATTTTGAGCTCATAAGTAGATTAAAAAAAAAAATTCAATTTAACATTTCATGTTATTTAGTAAATGTAGTATATATTTAGAGTTGTAGATAGAAATGTCATTAATAAATTAAATTCAAGATAAGTAATTTTTGTAACATTTAATTTTGTCAGTCAAGTTTTTAAATTTTCAATCGTTTCAATTAAATTTAAATTTATTTTCGTTTACAATTTCAAATTTGTATTTAATTTATTTTAATACACATTTTAAATTACATTACAAAGTCCATAATCAAAACATAAGAAGAGAATTTTCAGTTTATGTAGGCGCGCTAAGAGAGTGCGAGGCGTCTAACAGATAAGCCCCCGTGTTTTGTCCAGGTTAAGTTTCGGTCTAATGTAACTCCTCATACTTAGCCTTGTTTGATCATTGGATTTCGAAGTTGTTGATGAATATGGTCGGATATGAAATAGTTAATGAATAAATAAAATTCCAGGCTTGAGACAAAACATGTAACGTGGTCCTAAGTAGGCCGAAACAATAAAAACAGAAAATACACATCTGTCGATTACGAAGTAGGCAAAGTTAGCCAGTTTGTACTGAATGTTGCTTCTAGTCCGTCGGGTTTAAAAGGAAATTAATATCGATAAAATCGGTCTTAAGACTGAGGCAGTTCAATTGTTCGAGTATCGCATTGCATAATCTTTTCTTTAGACCGTATACATTAATCCGGATCTCTCTTTGTTTTAATGTTGTTTTATTATCGAATGTATTTATCATTAGGTCAATGATGATTTAAATCTCTTTTAATTTATAAATATTCCTAGTTATTGATCTCTAAGCGTTTCTGATGTATATTTATTTTTCATACTATTATTGTTTTATAAGTTTTATTCTTCGACTTATTACTAAAGAGAAGACATTTTTTTGCTACAACACTTATTTTAGAGTCAATTAGTGATTTTCTCTGCCCAGAGCAGACAGGTGGAGTGTCAAATTATTTACACCCAATCTGTTCGTTGCAGGGCTAAAATAAATAGTTCTGTTTCTTATCACATGGTCAGCCAATTAAATGACTAAATCATTTAAGGACAAAAGAGGTAGAGGTGTAAAAGACACTAATCAGAGTTATCTCCTTTGAAAGTAATGAATTTCATTATACAGCCAGATCCTGTGCTGAATGAAGTGAAGAAAACAAATAATATTATTCATTAAATAAACTTAAATATTTACTTTATTTTCAACGGTATTCTTGTCCATAAACTATATTATCATCATATAAATATTTATCTCATTTAACTTTTTAATAGTCGTATTTTAAAAAACAACAGTATTCTTTGTTTAAGTTTGATTTTATTTTATTCTTTAAGAACCAATGTGGGACCTCCTCCTTCTTTCAATATCCAGGCCCCACTAAATCATTTTTTACAAAAAACTTTAACCTACTAGCTGCCTAGCAACCCATCTTTGTTTATCACTCTTTTTCAAATTAAATTAAAATTTTATTCTTTTCACCAGCTGGGTCTATTTATATTTATTTCAAACCAAAAATAAACAAAGCCAGCTGTCAATGATTTTGAATCGTCACAGAAGTGAAGGTGTCATTTGCAGAGTGGAAAATATGTGCTTTTTAGAGGGCCCGGCAGGCTGATAAGTGTACTTTTCCACTTAGTGAGGAAGGCAATGGTAAACCACCTCACTTCTCGTTTTACTTAGTAAAACCTCTGCAGGTTCAAACTAGCCTTTCGGCTGTTGACCTAAACAACAACAGTGAATTTCTGTATATTTGCTAAACTAACCAAAATCGGTAAAAAATGTGATTTTTTACGATTGCGGCCCAATAGTTATAAATTTTTTTCATTAGTTTCTCGGCTGGTTTGATGCAATTCTCTAAGCTGTCTATCTTACGTATTTTGTTTCACATCTAAATACCTACAACACCCTGCATATTACTTTGCAATTTGCTTTAAGGGGAGACTGTGTGAAGGTTTTGACTGAAAATTTTGATTTTGTGTTTTTTATGTTTTTCAATAGTTTAGACCTAGATCTACCACAAAAATATTAAATTACGACAAAAAATTATTTTAATGAAAAAAATTTAAGTTTTTATCAGGTTTATCCTAAAAAATTAACATGTTGCCAAAAACAAATATTTTTCATATTTTTATATTGCTCGTTTTAGTGCAAAAAGAATTTTAGTTTTTTTTAAATATCTGCTTCACTATTTTTAATATTTTCCGCTGTTGGTGCAGCTAAGCAACTGTTCATGGGAAATTTAACTTGTTTGTGTACATTTTGTTTTTTATTTGTGCCTTTTCCCGTAAATTTAGATTTTTAACATTTAGATACGTTTTTCTCAGAAACCGTTTAACCTACCAGACTGAAATTTTTACCAGTTAATTAACATGTACATGCACATTCACCGACATTGTTTTAACTTTCTCAGGTGCTCAAAAAATTAGTAATATGCAAAAAACGTAGAAAAAAATTGAAAACATTTTGTGTTAATCGTTATTCTTTTATAAAAATTTTGGTCAAACAGATTAAATTGAAAAAATGTCAGTAGCTAAAACCACCCTGTAACTATAAGTGTGTAAAGTTTTATTTTTCTATCTTTTACCAATCCTATGAAAAATGTACCTAAAAATAGCAAATTTAACATTGGCAGGGTACAAAGTACAGTCTCCCCTTAAATATTCTAATCTTTTTCTCCCCCTACAGTTCACACCCTCAGTATTACCCTCCATTATTGATAGAACAATATCTGGATGTCTTGATTATATCTACGATTATGTTTCTATATACTATGATTATAAATAAATCAATTGTCTGATTTATTTCAATCCACTACGTTTTCTCAATTTCTTCTAGTTTTCTCAATATCCCTCCGACTTCTAACCGACTCCAAACCACCTATCCGACATCTTAGCTCTATTTTTTAGTGTCTTAAAAATATATTTTCCCAAACGTTGGTCATCCATTCAACACAGGTTTTTGTAGAATTGTAGTCTTCTTTTTCTGACTATTTCCATTAATTGTTCCTTTTTATTGTATAGTTTTCCTCGTTCTCGTAACCGTACTATCCATCTACTATCTTCGAACTTGTTATCTTGCAAAAGTTCTTTCTGTAAAATTTCTTTAATTCTCTTCTTATACCGGTGTCTCGGTCATTCAAAGGCGTTCACTCGCGTACAAAGACGCAGGTTTTGTCACGGTTATTATAATACCTGATCTCGGCTTGTCTTGTGAGTACTTTTTCTAAAACACGTAAATTTTATGGAGAGCAGCGGTCATCTTTTCTCACCTTATGCTGTCCGCCATTTTGCTCGTCTTTTACTGTTTTATATACCAAAGGTACTTAGAGATATCAACTTTTTAAAATTTTCCTTATTTTGTCTTCAAGTCACACAATCCTGGTTCAAATCCTAGTAAAGGTAGTTAGGTCTACTTTTATACGGATTTGAATGCTAGACAGTAGTTACCGGTGTACTTTGCTGGTTGGGGTTCAATTAACCATACTCTCTCAGGAATGGTCGGCCTGAGTCTGTACAAGACCACACCTCATTTACACGTCATCCTCAAATCATTGGGTCAAAGGGTTGCTTATTGTTCTGAATTGAACAGATTGCAACGTACACATACTAGGAACGAAAAAAAAGAAAAAGTGACACAAGGTTGTTTTGATATTCGTAATGTATTCAGTTTTTTCGAATGAAATCCATAGCCCCGCTGTTCCTTTTCTTTTAATACTTACATCTTTTGTTCTGTCGCTGTTTCAATGTTCCAAGAAACGTTGTCAGTTCGTCTAAAAAAGCAAGACAGTTAATCTTTATGTTTTTCTTTGATCCTCCATTGAGTACTTTATTTAACAATTCAATACTAGAGTAATGATCAAATAATAAAAAAGTGTAACAGAGTAATAAATTACTCTGTTTTAATTTCATATGGTTCTTAAATTGTAAATTAGTTAATCTAAAAATTAAACGAAGAGCCGATAATTATTTTTAGTCCGTCCGTACTCGTTTCAATTTATACACCATTTAATTTGTAAACCAACAATAACCTCTCATTGGTTCATTTAATAGCCCGGCTTAGTCAATTAAAATTCTCGTTAACGTCACATAAAACCATCCTCTGGCTTTATTTGCGAAATGCAGTTCTAGGTGCAGGCTATTCTCTTCATTAATCTGAAACCTGGAATATAATCGACAAAGGATAACACCGACCAAAAGAAAAGTTACAACTTCATCAGAGGAAATTATCAGAGTACGAACAAACTGGTTACCTGACTAGTAAAAGAACATTATCTCGCAGATACTAACTAATTAATACAAAACCCGTAAATTTTTAATATAATAAACATAATCATGAGTTAAACTTGAGCAGTTTTATGAAGAAAATAACAATTCTATAAAATAATAAGATGGTTACTCGTTAAAGTCCTTTTCTGTTTTATATGAGTTTAATGTTAATATAATAATAAAATTAGTAATTACAAAAATTTTAGTATGAAACCTAATAAAAAATATTACAATTAGATCTTCTGTTGGCTCAGTCGTACTGAACTGCTGTACGAAAACCCGGCTTCAATTCCCAGTTAAAAGTCACATTTTCTTTGCGAAAACAAGTTTGTCCTCCGGTCTATTTGTAAGGTGCGCCACTTCCTCAACATGACAGAATAAAGTATCTTGGTCTCTACATTGACAAAATATTAACGTGGAACCAACATGTTAACGAAACGCGAAAAACTTTGGACGCTAGACGTAAACAACTGTATTCGTGATTTCCAGAACTTCTAAACTCCCACTTCATCTAAAACTACTAGTTTATAAGTGTTACCTTAGACCCGTTTGGATGTACAGCAGCCAAATTTACTGATGTGCCAAACCGTCGCTCATTTTGAAAATACAACGCTTTCAGTCCAAATTATTAAGACAGATAACTAGTGCTCCATTTTACGTAACGAACGATACAAAACACACGGACTTAAACGTCCCATACATCAACGATGTGTTTTTACGCACGATTTAAAAAGAAATTACCCAATAATCCAAACCAGCTCATTTTTGACCTAGACACACCAGATTTACCAACTGCCCCTATACGAAGACTGAAACGACTCTGGAGTAGAGATATCATGAGACGTCAAAATTAAAGAAAAACAGAATAAAATTAAGTAAATAATGAACTAATTTAATGATTACGGTTGGAGTACTGTCAATGGGCAGCGATCTCCTCAATGTCTTAAAATTTGTCAATATTTGGATCCTTTTTGTTCAAATTTGCTTGTTGCTAATTTTATACAGTTGCAAATAAAAATATCTTGTAAAGTCAAAAACAAATTCCCAGTTAAGTTGTGAAAGTAATCTCAGTTTTATACCATCATAATAATATAAAAAACATATTAAAAATTAAAATTTGATTTACAACTCCTACCTTCGGCCAATATGGAGCCATGCCAGACAGCTTTACTACTGTGCAAAGCCACCGGTATTAGCAAAAATTCAGCGTTTCTAATCAAAAATTTTACGGAGGAGAGTTAACGCCCCCTATTATGTAACCAATACAACGCTACACTCAGACCTAAACGTTCCCTACATAAATGACGTTTTCTTAAAACTATATATACAAAATTTAGGAAGAAACTCGTGAACCACCATAACCCATTGATCTCAAATCTGGCTACGCAGACTCTCCCAAACAATCAAATAAGACCTCTAAAACGTCGATGGAGCCGGGACCTCATCAATTAACGTAGTACTGTAATTGAATATCCAATACAGTGTTCTAAACGTTGCACTTAATGCTACACTTATCTATTCACGTCGGAGTTCTGTCACTGGACTGTGTCTCCACTCACGTTTATTTACCATGTTAATTTTTTCCAAATTTTGTGTTATCACATTCACTGATTGTTTCCAACAGATTGTGATTTTCCTAAATAGAAAAAAGTGATTTTAAAATAAAAGTAAATATTTTGGTTCAAGTGTTGTTGTTTAGGTCTCATCCGAAAGGCTGGTTTGAAACTCTAGAGGCTTTACTAAGTAAAACGAGAAATGACTGGTTTCCCTTCCTCATTGAATGGAAAGTATGCTTATCAGCATGCCAGGCCCACTGAAAAGTACCTACTTTCCACCCTACAAATGACACCTCCACTTCATTCACCACACGGTCTGACTGTATAATGAAATTCATTACTCTCGGAGGAGATGACTCTGACTAGTGTCTTTAATACCTCTACCTCTTCTGTTCTTAAACGCTACAGTCATAAAATTGGCTGACCATGTGATAAGAAACAGAACTATTTTTTGTGACCCTATAACTAGCAGATCAAGTGCATGTACGAGTGAGCTGCAATACCAATTTTTAAAGATACTTTTTTCTTTACTTAATAGTTTAAAACCCACCGAGTTGGTCTAGTGGTAAAGTTAATGCCACAATTCAGCTGTTTAACTAGCTAATTTAGCTGTTGATTTTCGGAGTCAAAGGTTCCTGGTTCAAATCCTGGTAAAGGTAGTTATTTTTATACGGATTTGAAAACTAGACAGTGGTTACTTCTGTAAACTAGACAGTGGTTACTTCTGTACTTTAATGGTCGGGATTCAATTAACCATAATCTCTCAAAAATGGTCGCCTTGAGTCTGACACAAGACTAAACCTCATTTACACGTCATACACATCATCATCATCTCATTGGGTCATGGGGTTGCTTATTGTTGTTCTTAACTTGAACAGATTGCAATGTACACACATTAGAGATTAAAATACGAGATGTGGCTATTAAATAACGAGACTGACGTTGTAAAAAAAAAAAATTTTATTTTATACATTATCACTTATGATCACCTTCAATATACACTCCTTCTTCATCTCTACAACGCTCCATGCACATTTTCTATTGTTGGAAATAGCGCTGGAAGTCATCTTCTGCCAGCTCCTTCAGGACACGTGCCGCTTTCTCTTTTACAGCTTCCACAGACTCAAATCTTGTCCCTTTTAATGCAGATTTCACCTTAGGGAACAGGTAGAAGATAATCACATTTTTGTGATGAAACGGGGTTTTTTACTTATGATCCGGAAACGAAGCGCCAACCCATGAACTGAAAGAGCTGAACTTCACTGAGAGCCAAAAAAGCTCGAATGAGCAAGTCAAAATTTAAAGCAATGATGATTGTTTTTTTTGATATCCATAGGATTGTGTACCTTCACTGGGTTCCTGAAGATCAAACAATTAATCAATATTACTACCTTGAGGTACTTTCTAAATTACGTCAAAATAAGGAAAAAACGCCTCGAAATGCGGAAAGATAAATCATGGGTTCTCCACCAAGACAATGCGCCAGCTCATTCCGCGTTATCTGTCAAGAGGTTCCTAGCCAAGTACAGCATCTCAGTGTTAGAACATCCATCTTATTCACCAGATCTTGCACCATGTGACTTCTACCTGTTTGCTAAGGTGAAATCTTCATTGAAAGGGTCAAGATTTGAGTCTGTGTAAGCTGTAAAAGAGAAAGCGGCACGTGTCATGAAGAAGCTGACAGAAGGTGACTTCCAGCACTGTTTCCAACAATGTAAAATTCGCATGGAGCGTTGTAGGGATAGAGAAGGAGTGTACATTGAAGGTGACAATAAGTGATTATGTATGAAATAAAAATAAATTTTTTACAACGATAGTTTCGTTCTTTAATAGCCACATCTCATATAGTTTAAAACCCATCAGGTTAGTCTAGTGGTAAAGTTGTCGCTGAAATTCAGCTGTTTAACAGTTGATTTTCGGAGACGAAGATTCTTGGTTCAAATATTGGTAAAGGCAGTTACTTTTATGCGAATTTGAAACCTAGACAGTGGTTATTTGTGTACTTTGATGGTTAGGATTCAATTAACCATACTCTTTCATAAATGGTTGGTCTGAGTTTTTACAAGACTACACGTCTTTTCACGTTATACACATCATCCTTAACTAATTTTGATCATGGTGTTGCTTTTTGTTCTAAATTGAACAGACTGCAACGAACAAAAAGGGATTAAAAGAAAAAAAGTAATTTAAAACAAAAAATCTGGTGTGAAACACTCACACAACTTTCTCTTGCCAATGCAAATAATTAACAATAAACCTAACATTAGTATTAAAACATTAGAAATGAACAAAAACTAACCTCAAAAACATAACCTTATTTTAATCATGAGTGAATGACGCAAAATGACAATCGAACTCAGTTTGGCTTAAAAATACGGAAAATCACGCTTTCACGCTAAACTAGGCTCTGTAGAGAAAAATGCTCTAAACAAAAGTTGTAGATCTTTTAATTTTCTATAAATTTAATTATATACACTTTTGTCGTAAAATGCATACTAAGACCGAAATGTTAAAAAAATCAATTTTTCTCACGTTTTCGTGAGAAAAAAACAGAAAATCGCAAATTACCGCTAAACTAAGCGTTGTACAAAAAAATGTTTGAAACAGAAGTTGTAGGTTTTTAAATTCTCTACAACTTTTATTATATAAGTTTTTGCGCTAAAATTTATATTAAAGCCGTAATCTTAAAAAAACAACGTTTTTACGTGAAAACAGCCTCACCGAGAATTTCAGCAAACATGGCGCCTATCCTATCTTGTAGAGAATAAAAAATTGAGTAAAATAGGCGATTTTAAAAAAAATCGTAGGACCATTTTTTGAGAAAATCGCAAAAAACTGAAAAATTATACGAATAAACTACTACTTCCGGTTGACCGATTTTGATGAAAATGTTCGTGTCGCGTCCGGTAGTGGTATGTAACTTAAGTTTCAAGTTTCAAGTTCGTACGATGTTCCGTTCTTGAGATATTCTGTTCACACACAGACACACAGACACAGACACACACACAGACCAATCGCTAAAAACATGTTTTTGGGTTCAGGGGGTCTGAAAACGTATAGATCCGGTGAAAACTCGATTTTAAAAATCGACATGAAAACAATACTTTCCTTCCTATATATTCATATAGGCAAGAGAAAGTAAAAAGGTATAAAATTGTAAATCTGCGTACCGATACACATAGGCCTACATTAATTGAAAAAGGTCAGAACTAAGTTATTTATATAAACTTAGCTAATGAATTCTGTATAGAAAAAATTAATACCATATTTTGATATTAAAAGAAAAGAAATCTTGTACAAAGAAATCTATTTCTGAAGTATTTTTTTTGTAATATTGATTTTATTACTTTTTTTAATAATGTCATATATAATTACAGAAATACTTAACGCCAAATATAATGTTATCTGCATAATCTAGGCTACGTATAACTAAAGAAAAAACTGTTCACAAAAGTTTCTAAAATTTGGTACTAATGGATAATATTTCAGAAGTTCTTATAATTGGCCATAAAAAAGAAACATTTTTATTTTCAAGCTATAAAATTTCTATAATAATTCAGATTAGGAAACATTGTTTACAAGGATCAATATACTGGTCTACGTATTCTAATCTTTAACACTTGAGTATATTTACGTAGAATCTATTTAATAAATACATTAAAATCAGTAGTTAAAAATATTTTTAGGTAAAAGGATTCAGACATTAAAGTATAATGTTATTTCGATAAAAACACATTAAAAAGATAACATGAAATATACTGGTTTTATTTTACTGGTTTAGAATTTAGTGAAACATTATAATAGGTCTACTAGATATATGTACAATAAATGTTATTAAAAAATCTATAATTTTGAATGGTTGATTATTCGTTAAATATGTCACTTAATTTTTTAACAATTTTTAAACTTACTAATTCAATGGAATATAACGTTTTTAGTGTAAAAAGTGTAATAAAGATTCGAATAACATATTAAAAAGTGATGCCTCGTCAAGAAAATTTAGGCTATGTATAACATAAAATAATAAAATATTTAAGAAACAATTTTTAAATTACTGATGAGAGCAAACAATGTTTTTTTGCTCTCTTGAGGTTTTCGAGGTTAGGTTTCTGTTTATTTCTAATGTTTTTATGACGAATGTTACGTTTTATTGTTAACTATTTGCATTGGCAAGAGAAAGTCGTGTGAGTGTTTTACACAAGATTTGTTTCCTTAGTATATATTTATATAATTATTACTGCTTAGTATTAAAGCAGTATCTGATTTTTTAATTGTTAAAAAACTTACTTTTTTTAAATTTTAACTTAAAGTTTAAAAACTTCCCTTTTTACCATATATTACAAAATCATTACGTTACATTAATAATTGTGTTACGGCTGTCGAAAATACTTTAAAGCCATTTTCCCATACTTCAGATTTTTGCACTTACCGCCTTCTTTCTTAGTAGGCAGTATAAGTGTGTAAAGTTTCATTTTTCTACCTTTTACCAATTCTATAAAAAATGTACATATAAAAAGCAAATTTAACATTGGCGGGATACAAACCGTAGTCTCCCCTTAAGACATCCAGGTACAGTAGACTCTCAGAAATCCGGACTAAAGTGGCGGACGGCCGGTCCGGATTTCGAAAAATCCGGATTTCCCGGAGGTTGTCAATTTCGTCTTTATGGCGAATAATTATGACAATAAGCATTAACGTTTATCTGCTTATATAAGAGTGAGCTTCTGAAAAAAACTTTAAAACACTGTAGGCCTAATAAATTACAGTAGGCTACTGGTACTGTAATTATTTAATATACGAAGCACAAACATTGACTTAACGCTACTGTACCGTAATAAGATTCGATTACACTCTTTGTAAGATTTGCAAGTTACGGATTTCAAACATGTAACAATGAATGTCATATATGTCTCAGTTATAGAGTAATTACACGATCAACTAAATAAAATCTAAATGTACTGTAGTACGGTACTGTGCTTAGTAATGTACAGTTCTGGGATTAAATAAAATGCCTCGTAAAATCATAAAAATAGATTTTACAGAAACACAGAGCTTCCAACGACGCAAACTACTGTGGGCCCTAAATAACAAAAAATGTCATTTACATACATTTTATATACGCAAAGTACATACACACAAATTATAGTGCTAATCGCATGATCGTTCATCGGGCCAATCCCATGAAAACTTTTTACTGGTTGTTAATTTAAAAGTTGTAAATTTTCAGAAAATAAAGTAAAAAAAATAATCGTCCGGACTATCCGGAGTCCGGACTAGCGCGATCCGGATTTTTGAGAGTCCACTGTATATCCCTATCAATAATGGAGGGTAATATTGAGGGAGTGAATTGTAAGATTAGCGAAAGGTTAAAATTTATAAAGCAAATTACAGAAGTAGGGTGTTGCAGGTATTTTAATATGAAATACTTGTGCAAGATAGAAAAGCTTAGAGAACTGCATCAAACCAGTCGAGAGACTGATGACAAAAAACGATGAAAATATCTGGGTCATTAATACTGTACATGGTGTATTTATGTTTAAAAAAAAATAAAATTGTTCCATCAGACATAATACTAAGATATTTAAAATTAAGTACTGTACGTAAGAGATTTTAAAGAAATTTAAAGAGATTATTCCATAGATGGAAAGAGGTGGTTGATTGATCATGTCGATAGAATTACGAACGGTAGTAAGTATGAAGAAAACAGGCGATATTATCTGGTCTTCTCTAAAATCCATTTCAGTTTTAAACACACACTTGTCGTTACGACACGATCGTTATAGTAATTTAACTTTTAGTCTACTGTCGATGCAGAATCACCGTTCGCTTCTGCGTGCCAGTAACTGCGTGATAACGTCCGCATCCGGTATTTACTATGCCCTCTGTAATTTTCTAACTGCTTCTCCTACGCCCCACTGCGCACTAGTTCTATACTATAGATGCGGTGCCCACACCTTGATTTGTTATTACCGCTGTTGATGAAGGAAGGAGAATCTTGCCGTGACAGCCCAACCCCGTGCAACAACTTATCCTACTTTAGTAGTTCCCTAATCGATTCTTGCCATTACCTTTTTTTATTTTAAATATATATTTCATCTGATCTTATTATAGACATTTTTGTCGGAAATTGTTGTCGTGAAAATATTATATAAATTACATTATTATTCTGTTCAAAATTGAAATACAAAAATACATATAGGTAGGCCTATATGATTTTTGTTTTTGTTCCCAATAATTTACTGTGATCTCTTCATTTAAAAACGAACAAGAATTCATATAATTTTTCATAATATCTGACAATTTCTATAAGTCAACATTTTTGTAGGATCGCGCATAGCAATTTTATGAAATGTCAATTCACATTTATGATAAGCATGTGTGTAGAAACGTATGAATACCATCCTCAGTCTAACTTACTTTATAGTTCAGAATCAGAGAAACGTATCTGTGTAATCACCAAAATAAATTGTTATATCAAGGGCATTTTCAAAAATTAATTTTTACATTAATTAAGAAGCATTAGTAAAGAGTTTAAATAACTTTCTGTTGATAAAGGTTTTCGAAAAAATATAACGGTTTTCCCAAAAAATGATGAAATCCACCTTTGTGCACTTCCTTTTTGCTCTCCTGTAAAATCAGTAAAATTCAGATACGTTCCTCTGGTTCTCAGCCGACGATTTATATGAGTACCAATTTGAAGAGCTTTTTTAATAATTAGTGTAGTTATTTAATGTCAACCAAATATTTGTGAGAGAATCTTTTATTCAGACATAGATAATATTGTTGATAACAGGCAGGTGAAGTATTAAATCATTTGACCACGATCTAGCTAGTTCCAGGGCTGCAAAAAATAGTTCTGTTTCTTATCACATGGTCAGCCAATTGACTATATACCATACTAAACTATACACCATACTATATGCCATAACTACTGCCCGTTCCCAAGCTTTGTGCAGCTGAGAGGTATGCATTACGTCACTACTACTGCGAGAGATTGCGTTAGTAGTAGTAATGTTTTACTTGTATTATGTTTGTAGTATGTTCTGTGTCGCCGTCTACAGCGAATAGTCAAAACAACACCCACGTATGTCACCGCACTAGGCAGCCTACTGCCTAGCGAAGAGCAATGAGGTGATTAGTACAGTGTTATGACGTAGCAGTAGTCTGGAACTTCGTCTGTCCCCTTCATCCCGCAGCTGCACAAAGCTTAGATTCATACAGTATATGGCATTTGAGAACAGAAGAGGTAGAGGTGTAAAATACACTGGTCAGATTTATCTCCTTTGAGAGTAATGAATTTTTTTATACGGCCAGACTGTGTTGTGAATTAAGTGAAGTTGTCATTTGCCGGATGGAAAGTAGATGCTTTTCAGAGGACCTGGCATGCTGATAAGCATACTATTTTACTCAGTGAGGAAGACAATGGTAAACCACCTTACTCCTTGTTTTTCTTAGTAAACCTTCTAGAGGTTCAAACCAGTCTTTCGGTTGATAACCTAAACAACAACAGATAACAATAGAAATTATTTTCCTACACGAACCGACCATTATAATACAAAGAACAAGAATCTTTTACTTTTAAATAAGCCCTAAAACCGTTACAGGAAAACGTTATATAATATTATAATTTTGCCTATTTTTTTTTAGTCCCGTTTATTCTAATAGTTCTTTTTAAATTACTAAATTGTTCCATCGCAAAAAGAAATGATTTTCAGTTCTGCGAATTTCACTAGACAAAAAAAATACATTTCCATTTTTTTATATTATGTTATTGCATTTGCAATAAATTTTATAAACTAAAAAAAGGAAAATTATTTTTAAAATGGTAGTAACACCCAATTTTGCACCTCTCCGACAAATCTTTTCTTTCCACAGACAAATAGTAGATACTTGGTAAAAAGGTGACTAAATGTGGAGTACAAGAAAATAGAATGTAGTTTGTTTTGTTTATATTGTTATACAACTCGTCATAGTAAAGTAAAATTGTAAACTTAAATTTAATTAATTCATACATATTTATTCAACAAAATTATTTGACAAAAAACTAACCTTTAAAAAAATAACAACCATGAAGATAATGAGTTCATGAAAATAAGTTATTAAACATTTAAAATAACGCAATTCACGCATTTTATCAACAATAAAATAAAATAAACAATTTCCCTTTCCAAATTAATCATTAAATACAATGTCTTATGACAAAATAACAAACTTCACCGTAACGGAGAATTCCATACAATTTAGGCCACTAACACGTCAGCCATTCAAACCGCGGCGGCGCTCCAAAAATCAAATGCTTCGTTTTTAGATTTAATCGGTCAGCTGTTTATAAACAGCTGATTTTATGTTCCGCCAAATATATCGTTTTTATAATTAATCAGTCAGCTGTTTATGAACAACTGATTTCATTTTCCGCTACTTCTTTATAGCAATATTTAATAATATCAATTTATTACAAGAGAGCTATTTATACCTACAGTTCAGCCGTTCTTAGTTTGCTTCTACTGTCAACAAACAAAAGCCACCTACTACAGGGTGTACGCTAGAGTCAGCGACTTTACGTATGTCTTATTCCTAATAAGTTAACTATTTTTTAAATTATAGGTACTTAAAGTACTAAAAACATCAGTCATGATATGATGTAGGCCTAACAATTTCATTTAGAAAAATACTTTTAAAAGTATTTTGTATTTCAATACTTTTGAAAGCATTTTGTTGTTACTTTTTAATCAGCGTGTACACATTTTGATATAATGCGCATGCTCAGTGACGTCATTATTTGTTTACATTAGGAGGAAACTAAGAGAGGCTGGACTTTACATTCTGTTTTACGCGTTATTAGTTGCCGTTACAACCGCTCATGTACTTTTATCTGATACTACAATGGTTGTGTCATCAGCGAACAGTACAGTAACGAAATGTGATAGATAATATGGAAGATCATTAATAAATATAAGAAACTACTTTTCACCCTGCAAATGACACCTTCACTTTATTCACCATAGGGTCTAACTGTATAATGTAATTTATTACTCTAAGAGGAGACAACTTTGATTAGTGTCTAAAAAAAAATTATACATTTTAATTATTGGTATAGATAGTGAAGTCTGTGAGGAAGGGAAGTGAAATATTTGTAGTGCTGCCAACTTCAACAGTGAGACACTACTCGTACATTTCACTACCGTACTGTTTCTACATACATTTTGTAAGCTGTGGTTTCTTCTGACAAAATGTTTTCTTTATAAACCTAATAAGAAATAAATGTGACCTGTAATATTGCCTACAGCTTAATTAAATGACTAGAAATGTTTGATTTACTGTAATTACAAATGAATCGCCTTCTTTACTATTAAATGCTTCGTTCCATAAAACAAAATAAACTATTTCCCTTTCCATTAAAAAACGTAGTAAATTCTTCAGAGATCATAATCGATATCGGTGTTCAGAGACCTGTCATCGATGTTTTCATTATCAGTCTCTCTAGTATCTACCGAACCGTTTTATTTTTTTTACCAAGTGCCAACAAAACTGTTAAAGAATAGCTTCTTCATGTCCTTAATTTCCTTCTTTATTTTTCGAATAAGTAGTGGAAAGAGAAACATCACAGAAGTTAGCCGCTCGCTCACGGTTTTTGTTACGAGGCACGGATAGGCATTTTTGTTTAGTTTCAACTTAATAACATTTTATTACATTGCATATTAGATTTCGTTCAACACTGTGAATAGTTCGACCACGTTTTCGAGAATCTAACATTTCTGTAAGAAACAGTTGACCTACAAAAGGTTCCGCGATATACTGTATAGAAACAAGAATCCAAGATTCAAGCAGCAGAGATGAAATTTCTTAGACATATAAAGGGATGCACCAGAGAAGATCGCTTCAGGAACGAAGTAATAAGGGAGGAATGTGGAACACAACCGCTAGCTGACATAATCAAGCAATACAAAGGCAAATGGTCAGAACATCTTTTCAGAATGCCGCACGACCGCCTTCCTTTGAACGCATGGCATCATATACCAAGGGGTAGAAGAGGTATTGGAAGACCGAGGAGGAGATGGACGCCGGAACAGGCTTAGCTCACAGCTAAAATAGCCTAATCCATGACGACGACGACGACGATATACTGTATATGCTCTGGGTATAGTATAAGTTGTTATGTTTGTCGTACTGAAATTAAAGCATGCGCACTGATGCTTTCTTCCTTTAAACCTCGTTGCAAACAAGGGCAAACTCATGATTCAAGTGACTATAACTTAAAAATTTTCTTATTACAACATCTTGTGTTATTCTGCTCTGAACGGTTTTATTTAACAACCATGGAATTTTTGATGGATATAACTTATTATCGTATAATATACTTTTGGGAAGGACTAATCTTTACAGTGAAGACTGTGTGCATCATTCGTAATATTTGATTTTTAAGAATAGGTTTTTCGGTTCAGTAGCATCCATTAAATAACGTAGTAAATTCTTCAGAGATCATAATCGATATTTTTAAAAAAAATAATTTTAAGCTGTCTTACTTTTAGAATTGGGGAATATACTGTTAGAAACTGTAACAAAATTTTTTATTAAGTACATGTATCGACATTATTCATCGAACGATTTGCCGTTATACGGTTCAACGTAAATGATAAATTATAGCAATCAAGTAACTCAATTTGAAAAATAATTTTTTATATTGTCGATAATGAATGTATAATCGAAAATATCGATTGTATATGTATGCATTATATAGAGGTATTATTAAAAACCAAAACAGGTAGTTGAATATGAAGACACGAGGCACAACAAAACATTGGATCAGACTATGCAGATATGTTATGATATTGTGGCCTATGTACTTTAAGGGACCGGTATAAGACTGACTATTATTATTAACGGGAGTAAAACCTGGAGCCATTCTCTTACCTCTCTCTTCCTCCCTCCCTTCACTCCCTCCGCTTCTTCTTCCTGCCTTCCGTGTGCGCAAACAGAAGCATCAATTTATAGTTAAGTCAGATAAGCCTGTTATATTACACATAATCAACTGGAAGCCATTACAAACTGAGCTCCAATTAACTGCACAATATTAAACACAAACAAAAACCTGCTTACATCGTATCCGCAGCACATCATTTCATAATGAAATATGCCAGCCTAGAATCAAATCTGTAACGCTGCCCAATAACAATAATTACAAGATCTCTTACTCTTCGGTTATATGTTTATTAAAAATACTTACTAAGTTAGGCTTCGTTTCATTATTGTCAAATTTAATCAATTTATTCTATTTTTAAATTCATAAAAATTTATTGTAATTTTATTTCGATTTTATTTTTCTGTGTAAGGGTCGAGAAACATATTGAAAGTCGGGTGACGAATTTTGAGCTTCGTTAAGAGATTGATGACTTTAGAAAAATTAATAAAGTTTTATGAAGTAGGGTTTTTAAACTTCTGTTTTCAAATTAAATTAATTCGTTATGTGTCTTTATAAGGGGTAAAAGCTTTGCCACTGAAATAAAGTAAGATAGAAATATTAAAGGCCTTTGAAATGCTGTTTATACAGAAGATTAATGAAAATATCGTGGTGAGATAGGATAAACAAAATAGAAGTCTTTGTAAGGTTGAATTAGGAATTTAAAATTATAAATACTATGAAACGTAGAAAATCGGAAAACCTAGGTCATGTGATGAAAGGCGAAAAATACAGAAAGCTAATAAAATATATGATGTTCGGATTTATAGAGTGGTCATGGTCAATATAGGGATTTACGGTTAGAGAATTTTTGGGACTAGTATGGTATGAGTTCAATTACAGTTTTTTCAACAGTTTTTAAGTCTACAAATTTCATGTGGTCTTGAGGGTAGACAACACTCTGAGGGAGAAAATGTCTGAAAAAAGAAAAATACGAGGATGAGAATAATAATAAGAAGAAGAAGGAGGTGGAGGAGGGAAAAGAAGAGAAAGAAGAAAGAGTTAGAAGAAAGAAAGAGTTCGAGAAGTAAAGAGGAGGAAAGTGGAAGTCATAAAAACTACTTAGGGGTTCCGTAGTAAAGAAAAGGCCTTTTATAACTATATTTTTTTGTATTTGAAACGGCATCAAGTTTAAAAAAACAAGAAAAGTCGGTAAAAATTGATAATAATTTTACCAATTTTAAGACTTTGAGGATATCACTGTTTGACAGTACTCGAAAGAGTTGAATAGAAACTTATTTTTCTCTTTTTTGAGCTCTTAAAATAATTGACGTGATATTTCTACTTCATATTTATTCCAGTCTTTATGTCGGGTTATTTAGAAAATCTGCTGTAAATAGATCAGAAATTAACTGATTGGGAGTATGGAACAATCTCTTTTCAAATTATGGCATTTAGTTCAAAACAATCGTTGAAATATCAGACGTGTACGTCTGTTTGTAACATATTTTCTTTACGTAAAACAAAACGTTAGTTATCTATAGAACCAATAGTTTCTGGTTAAATCTCTGAATTTTTGAAGTGACCAGTGGTTTGGTACTACATTGAAATTAACTATTATACAAAAGAAATACCTATGTAAACAATGAAGGGGAAAACAAATCCAACTGTTTTTTCTTGAACTTAATACGTTTCCTCCAGGTTAACATCCTATCCCACATACTTTGTTTTGTCAGCCTTTGATAAATCTGATTTTTTAGACATACTTGAGAGAAATTTTTATGGCGAAGAGTAAATTCCATGTAAACATAATTCATTTAATTTACTCGTATTCTCCATCTGTTCAAACGATTTTTTCAATAAATTCCTGGAGAAATTGAGATAAGGTATCGATATTTTCATCTTGTTTAGATCATTAGACGAAAGACTGGTTTGAACCTCTAGAGTCTAGAGGTTTACTCACTTCTACTGACAAAATAACATCGTTCAAAGAGAAGCTCTTAATTTGGAAGAAAAGAATTTTAACAGAAAAATCCTATGACATATTTGAACTGACAGAAAAGTGTAACATTGACCAACCCGTTCGTGACATGATTGTGAAATGTTTGGAACTATTAAGTGAAAACATTGCAAAATATTTTCACTCTCTTGATACATCTGCATTCGATTGGGTAAGAAATCCTTTTATTGACTTGGACGACAGTGTAGTATTAAGTACAACAGAAGAAGAGGAATTAAGTGATATAATAAATGACTGTGGCCTAAAAATGGAATTTAAAAAACTGGTTCAAGATGCAGAGGAAAAGTCAAAACCAAAAAGAAAGTAAATCCTGACCTAGCAGCTTTTTGGCTGCCTTTAATAAACGAGTACCCTGCAATAACTAAAAGGGCATTGACAGCATTGTTGCCGTTTTCAACGTCATACATTTGTGAGGCAGCTTTTTTGGCTATGGACCAAATCAAAACGAAGAACAGGTCACAGCTGCAAACAGTAGAGATAGGCTTATCCGTTGTTCAACCTCGAAAAATGGAGTTAGTGAAAGAACACCAAGCCCATGTGTCACATTAACCAAGAATGTGAAAAATGGAAAGCAACAAGTATTTTGTTTAATATTTTCCTACTTCTACTGGTTGTATTATACTACTGTATTTTTCTCAATAAGTTAAAATAAATTAAGAGTTTCTTTTAAATATAATGTTTTTCTTTGACTTATCCAAGAAAATTATATTATTTATTATATAAGTACGTTTATATTAAGTACTTAAGCTTAATCAATGGCATAAAGTAATAGGTGTGCCGAGGCTATTAGCCGTTTTTTTTTGTAGTGTGCCGCGAGAAAAAAACGTTTGGGAAACACTGCTCTAGACTCTACAGGCTTTACTAAGAAAAAAAAGAAGTGAGGTGGTTTACTTGCCTTCCTAACTGAGTGTATAAACTATGCTTATCAGCATGCCAGCCCCTCTAAAAACATTTACTTTCCACCCTGAAAATGAACCATCACTTCGTTCACCACAGGGTCTGGCTGTATTATAAAATTCATTACTCTTAGAGGAGATAATTCTGACTAGTGTATTTTACTCCTCTACATTTTCTGTTCTTAAAAGCTTCAGTTATATCTGACCATGGGATAAGAACAGAATTGTTTTTGTAGCCCTGGAACAACCAGATCGAGTGCAAATAATTTAACACTTCATCTGCCTGTTATGTACAAATTTTCATCTATGGCTAGGATAACTGTATCATCAGCTAAGGAAACTATTCTAGTTGTTACTTAACAAGGAAATTTTTGGTAAAATGCTAAAAGGTTTACACATTTACAATTGGAAAATAACTTGTTTATTAAATACAACAATTAAACAAAATATTTGCTTGAAAACGATAATTTTTCTCGTAAAAATAATAACTAGACTGTAGAAGATAATGATAAAAACATTCTGTATCAGTAACAGTAGATTCAAAAAGAAATTTATGATGGAATGTCTGCGCCTGCGTACTGTATGATGCAACTCTTTATACATACGTGTTGTACAATCACACGTAATATAAAAAATGCACATAGTAGTGTACTCTTGGGCTATTAACTTATTGTTTTTTACCTTTTTCTATCAATTTTATTCAACATATCGAGTGATTTTATATTACACGACTTGCAACACCTCAAGCTGAAAATTAATATCAATCTCTGATTGTTTCTAATGTTGAAAAACCAGTTTTACCTACACCAAACATACAAAAGATTTGAATAGAATCGCATTGCGTTGTATGTTTTTGATCAATGCAAATAACCTTCTATCATATTACGTAGCTCTGTATTATAAATCTTAAATATTACGCACTTTTTAATTAAATTTTACATCATGATTGATTATAAAGTAAAGAAATATTTTTCTTTAAACGTAATTCGAATGCACGAATATGAAAACGGTAAAGGTTATAATAAAACTTACATAAATTTGAATTCATTGTTCGAGAGTATGGTTTTCAAAATAGATGCTTTTTTGGCAGAAAATATACACTTTTTGAAAAAGTATAGTCTCTTTTATACAATAAATACCTAGTTCCATTTAGTTTTCAAACATTTAACAGTTTCCAGACCAATGAACACCAGGTTTTTGACGTTCATTCCAGGTTCTTTCCAGATCTGGTTGTTTTTAACACATTTTCTTGCTAGAGACTCGCCTAGCGGGTATGGGTAGGTGTTACCACCAGGCTGCTGTCTCACTTAGCGGGTTCTTTTTTGTTATAATTTTAACCCTATAACCGGCATCTGCCCATAACAGACAGGTGGAGAGTCAAATTATTTACTCTCAATCTGTTCGTTGCTTGGCTAAAATAAATAGTTCTGTTTCTTATCACATGGTCAGCCAATTAAATGACTGAATCATCTAAGAACAGAAGAGGTAGAGGTGTAAAAGACACTAATCAGAGTTATCTTTTCTGAAAGTAATGGATTTCATTATACAGCCAGACCCTGTGGTGAATAAAGTGAAAGTGTCATTTGCAGAGTGGAAAATACGTGCTTTTCAGAGGGCTCGGCATGCTGATAAGCGTACTTTTCTATTCAGTGAGGAAGGCAATGGTAAACCACCTCACTCCTCATTTTACTTAGTAAAACCTCTACAGGTTCAACCCAGCTTTTCGGCTGATGACCTAAACAACAACAACCGGCAATAACAGTTTTCTAGACCGGCAGAGAATTTCTTGCATATGGGTCACCGAACCGTAAAGAAATTATTAAAAATTTGCAGTAAATCACAAACCTTATCACCTGACGTTTCAAAATAACAAGAAAACTGAGTAAAAAAATACATAATTTTCATCTGACAGGTAGGAATACTAAAGCTATTTGAAAATAATTTTTAGACAAATATATTTCTGAATTTCAGATGCACTACTGTTTAAAACTTTCTTATGCTCTACTTTCAAAATTCATTACATACGAATCGTTACTTATAATGCTTATTTCGGAATAAAACAAAAAAAAAAAACGATTCTATGTTCAAAACTGAGGAAAATATAATACAAAAACAGATCATGTAAACTAAGAAATAACCAAATTCAGCTCTAGGATAGCGTGGTTTTAACAGAAACACAGACAGACTATGCAACTAAAACTATTGTATTATACGTAAAAATTTCCTTTACACATTGCTAAACTACTGTTGGTTAATTGATTGAGTGGTTGGATAAATACACAAATAATTGAATTCAATGTATGAAATTTGAACACGTTTTATTGAGCACACACGAACACAAGCGGACTGTATCACCGTTCAGCACACACTCACCCTCACCTGCGCACTGGTCCACGCACTCGAACTAGCTCCGCGCATGGCAGTAGCCAGCGCCCATTCACACACACGCATTTTCGCAACTAAACACATTCACACACCAATAAAATATTAATTAAATATTAACCAACTGTACAAACCATAAACATTGGCTGCAAATGAATTATTATTTTTTTTTTTTGTTTAACGTCCGACTGTTATACAGTAACTGCTAATGCAGACGGTGAAGGATGAAATGATTTTTTGTAACGTATGAAAATATGCCATGCCTGAATGGGATTCGAACCCAAGACCGCATGATGAGAGGCGAGCACACAAATGAATTTAAAACTATAACAACAACATTGCAATGCTATGAAGCAAATCCGATTTTGCGATGCGACCGATTCAAGAAGCGGTAACACCGTCTCAAAATCGACGATTGCCGGCTCTAGGGTTAAGTAATTCCGGAGGGACACCGCCTGTCGGATATCAGTTGCTATTATGTAGAAAAAAAACAAAACAAATTTGCTATTATGTAGCAACTGATTTAGCAACTGAACTCAGAAAGGGTTTTCTTTGTAACCGTGCAGTTAGTTTTTGAATTATAGTATAGTACGTAGCAACTTAGAGTTTTTCTACCCTCCTATAGTACACTCAATATACATTGAGTACTTTAACAGGTTTTTTTTGGGTACAGTTAAAGCCGTGAATTTAGTATCTTCGCAGGTATCGATTCAAAATAGCTTACACTTTTAGATTTATTTTAAGAGTATATCATTGTCAGTGTAAAATTATGTAAGAAATTAAGCGTAAATCGTAAAGGTAAATGGAAAAATTCAAACAAGAAGTACATTTATTATACTTACTTACTTACTTACTTACTGCAGTGGCCACTCGAACCCCAGTCGGTACTTGGCCTCATCAACACAGCCCCTCCAACGAACCCGGTCAGCAGCGTCATCCTCCTTCAGCCCCATCTTTCCCATGTCCTTCCGGGCCTGGTCCCACCATCTTATCTTAGGCCTTCCAGCTGGTCTTCTTCCCTCAGGATTGTTCCTCAATACACTGCCCGTCAATGTGTTCCCCTCCTTCCTCAGAACGTGTCCCGCCCAACGTAACCTTCTGCTTTTAATCTCGCCCAATATGTCCGGTTCTTTGAATAGCTGACGTATTTCACAGTTGTGCTTCATCCTCCAAACTCCGTTCTCCAGAGTTGGGCCAAAGATCTTTCTAAGTACTTTGTTTTCAAAAACAAGGATCTTTTTTTCTTCTTTTTTGTTCAGTATCCACGTTTCTGAAGCATAAAGCATTACTGGTCTAATGATGGTTTTGTATAGTCTTACTTTTGATGTATGTGAGAGGAGTCTTGAGCTAAGCAGCTTATTGCATGCATGAAAGCTTTTGTTTGCCGATCTTATTCTGTTAGTCACTTCCAGTTCCTCTGAGTTGTTGTGCGTGAGCGTTACCCCTAGGTATGTGAAAGTTTCTGCCTTTTCAAAATTATAGTTTCTTACTTTTAAAATCTGATTATGGTGTCCATTTATATTTCGATCTCTACTTATCTGCATAAACTTGGTCTTTTTTTCATTTATTTGTAGTCCTACGTATTCAGTTTCTTCAATCAAAATATTCGTCAGGTATACCAAGTCTTCTTCTTTCTCAGCCATTACAACAATATCATCTGCAAAAGCCAAGATATTTATATTCACCCCAATCTTAATTCCTTCGTTTTTGCTTCTTACTCTTTGCAGCGCTTCTTCAATGGCTATGTTAAATAACGTTGGTGACACCCCATCTCCTTGCCGTACTCCAGTATTAACCTCAAAACTCCTTGTGGTTTTCCCATTCACTTTTACCTTGCATCTTAAATCTAGAGTACTAAGCTTAGCTAGCCGTATCAATTTACTTGGTATCCCAAAACTCTCCATCCTTTCCCAAATCTTGTCTCTGATCAGGCTATCATACGCTTTTGAGAAATATATAAACAGACAGCAGAAAACCTGGTTAAACTCCCAGTATTTTGCTATTGATTCCTTTAAGATGTAGACTTGATCGGTCGTGGATCGACCTCTCACAAACCCGGCTTGATTTTCTTGTATAATTGTGCTTGTATACTCTTCCAATCTTTTCAGAATTATTCTGGATAATACTTTGTAGGTAACATTCAGCATGAATATTCCTCTGTAATTGTTGCAATCCAACTTATCGCCCTTCTTGTGAATTGGTACGATTATTGCCTCTTGCCATTCTTTGGGTATCCTTTCCAACTCCCAAATCTTCAAGACCAGATTATGTACTTGTTCAATTACACACTCTCCTCCATGCTTTAGTATTTCAGCTGTTATACCATCCTCTCCTGGCGCTTTGTTGTTTTTGAGACCCTTAATGGCATCTTTTATTTCATTTATTGAAGGGTTAGGTATAAGAGGCTGTACATTTATTATAAAAGACAAAAATAAACGTAAAAAACATTGAATTGTTTAATTTTATGCCATTAGGTAACATAAATCCATGTATAGGTCGCAAATGAAATAAATCTATAAAACGTTAGTAACATAAGTTGTAGGCCCTAATAAATGAAGCAAGCGGAGAACACGCTGCGCGAGTAATCAGCCCAAAGGGAGAGATACCTCATAATTGCTCAGCATTGGATGTGTTAAATAACATAAGTTCTTTCAAATTTATAAAAAAATATTTATTTACAGATTAATTACTGAAATTATTTTTTAGTTATCACAACTAGAAAGTTGCAATAACTACTTAACTTAAGAACAGACTAACTTTGATACAAAATGTATAAAACATAACCAAGACTAAAAGTACACTTGTTAGATCTAAAATAGAGGTTTCTATGAAATTACATTAAGAAGAGAAACAAATTACTTCTGTCAATCAATCACAGTAGGTAAGTTTTTAGATTTACTTCAAAAGTTGATCAAAACAATTAAAATACGAGGTGTGGTTATTAAATAACGAGACTGACGTTGTATAATGTTTTTTGATATCCATGGGATTGTCTACCTTCACTGGGTTCCTGAAGATCAAACAATTAATCAATATTACTACCTTGAGGTACTTTTTAAACTACGTCAAAGAGTAAGGAAAAAACGACCCGAAATGTGGAAGACAAGTCATGGGTTCTTCACCAAGACAATGCGCCAGCTCATTCCGCGTTAACTGTCAAGAGGTTCCTAGCCAAGTAGGTACTGCATCTCACTGTTAGAACATCCACCTTATTCACCAGATCTTGCACTATGTAACTTCTACCTGTTCGCTAAGGTGAAATCTGCATTAAAAGGGACAAGATTTGATGAATCTGTGGAACCTGTAAAAGAGAAAGCGGCACGTGTCTTGAAGGAGCTGACAGAAGATGACTTCCAGCAATGTTTCCAACAATGGAAAATTCGCATGGAGCGTTGTAGGGATAGAGAAGGAGTGTATTATTGAAGGTGACAATAAGTGATTATGTATAAAATAAAAATAAATTTTTTTACTATGTCAGTTTCGTTATTTAATAGCCACACCTCGTGTATTCTAACATTCTATTATTTGTACAAGACAATACTCTTTGGACCTAGATGTGTCACCAAATTTATGGTGCAGCAAAGCCAATAGTCACTTCACGAAAACAGTGTTTCTAAAATAAACTTTTGCGATTCAATAATAATTCCTCTAATTACGTAACCACTTAAACATTGAACGATAACTTACGTGTCCCATAAATCAACGACACATTTCTGAAATTGTACCGTAAGTTCAGAGCAGACTCAAAAATATTAATAAGGAACCCATTAACTTTTTTTTATAGGATAAATTTTAGATCACATGAGGTGACTTTAGAAGTTTCTGAAAGCTCTGTTTGCATCTCACATTCTCAGCATTCGTTAACTTTTCTCTCCATTTTTTAACCATGCGGTGTTCTGTTTGTATTCTTCATGAAAGCCCTTAAAGTCCGTAATTACAAGTAGTCTGAATTTGGTTCGGTTCGTTAAACTTTCTCGGCTTATTTCGGTTTTCTGAATTATATCCTTTTTTAATCTTTAAACCATTTATCCGACACCTTAGGTCTATTGTTAAGTCCAACTGTTATCATCCAACGGTTTATCATCCTTTTTATACAGGGTGATTCATGAAGTTCTCCCCCCACTTCTACAGCACATTGTACTAGTAAAAATAATGAAAAAATGTTATATAAACATAGGTCCGAAAACGATTCGTTAGCGAGTTACAGCTAGCGAAAGTTTCGCCTGGATTTCAGTTCACCAGGTGAAATGAGGTCTTCCTGGAATTGTGGTAAGGTAGATTAAGGGGCAAATTCAATCATTTCTAATGGTTTTTGATCTGATAAATTGAATAAAACAGGTCCCAGATCTGTAAGTTAAATAGTTTTTGAGAAAACCAGTGTCAAATGCAAAAAATGGAGTGAAAATCACATTTTTTCATCTTTGGGCAAGAATAACTTTGTTATTTCATCAAGAAACAGTTAAAAATTTTCAATAAAAAATGTAGAAAATTTTATTCTAAACAAACCGGTGTAAATAAAGTACACAGAAAGCGAATAGTTTTTGAGAAAACCAGTGTCAAATGCAAAAAAATGGAGTGAAAAAAACACATTTTTTCATTTTAGTTTTTCCGGTTAATTTTACTTTGTACTCTTATGAATAAAAACTCATTTAATCAAACATCTATTCGCTTTCTGTGTACTTAATTTACACCGGTTTGTTCAGAATAAAATTTTCTACATGTTTTATTGAAAAATTTTAACTGTTTCTTGGTGAAATAACACAGTTATCCTTGCCCAAAGATGAAAAAATGTGATTTTCACTCCATTTTTTGCATTTGACACTGGTTTTCTTAAAAACTATTTAACTTACAGATCTGGGACCTGTTTTATTCAATTTATCAGATCAAAAACCATAAGAAATGATTGAATTTGCCCCTTAATCTACCTTACCACAATTCCAGGAAGACCTCATTTCACCTGGTGAACTGAAATCCAGGCAAAACTTTCGCTAGCTGTAACTCGCTAACGAAGCGTTTTCGGACCTATGTTTATATAACATTTTTTCATTATTTTTACTAGTACAATGTGCTGTAGAAGTGGGGGGAGAACTTCATGAATCACCCTGTATAGGTGTCCGTAAAATTTTAGCTTTATCTTTTGTAATGATTTCCATTAATCGTTCATTTTCGTTGTACAGTTCTTCTCATCCTCGCAATTTTTATTGCCTGTCTACTATTTTCGGACCCATTTTCTTGCAGAGGATTTTTTTCACAAAATATTCTGCTTCTCTTAGACTAGCTTTCCCGGTCATTCTAAGACACCCATTCGCGTAAAGACATACAGATTTTATTATAGTATTGTGACAAAATCGAAAAGGATCGTTTGCGAAGGTTCTAGTATTTTCATGAAATTGTACAGAGTAGATAATAGAGTGAAAAAGAATAATAGGACATAAGTGACAATAGAACAATAATGACAATAAAGGTATGCCTATTCATGAAAGTTGTTTGAAATAACTGCGCTATTGTGTAGGATACAAGGTCGGGTATTGTTGTTTATGAAAGAGACCCGTAACAACTTTCATTCTTTTTACAAAAGACCTACTGTTGACTTCTTTACGGTGGATTTTTCTAGCACTCACTTATAAAAGGTTATTTTTTTGTACTTCATCATCTGCTTTTTCTGGAATGATCTTTTTAAATGAGTATATAAAGAGACCCCCGAGCGCGGTCGGAGTCAGTATTTTGTTTGATCTTTGACGAGTGGTTACGGTGCGTATTTCAGGTTACGTATCCGAGCATTGTAGTGATTCACGAATGTTATACTGCCTTTGTTTGAGTGTGTGTATTGTGTAAGTGTATTAAGTTCAGTTTTTGTGACTTCAGTGTCATTTTTTATGTGTACTCCTATAAAATTGATTGTAAGTAGGCTAAGTAAATTATTAAATTATTTATTGTTTATTATTTTTAAGTTAATTATTAAGTTATTTATTGTAATAAGTCATTTTAATTAGTTTATCATTTATTTTGTAATCTTTTAGTGTAATAAATATTTGAAATTGTAAACCTTAGTGTAATAATTATTTAATTACCTAGATCCCGAAACGGACCTTAGCAATAAGTGTCACATTATCATAATGTTTAATTTTGGCTTGTCTTGAGAGTGCTTTCTTCTTATACAAGTGGTGAGTTCTTCCGGGTGCACCGACCATCTTTCCTATTCTGCTGTTGTTTATTTCCTTTCGCTGGTCTTTGGTTGTATTGTCTCCCCGAGGTACTTGAAGCTATCAACTTTTCCAATTTTTCCATTTTGTGTCTTGAAGTAGCGCTGGCCTTTTTTGATGTTCGCTATTCTTAGCTTTTTGAAGGAAATCTGTAGTCCTGCTTTTTATGATTGTTCTTTTAACGCATGGATTTATTTCAATAACCCCTTAATATGCTACATAAATTTTTCCCATCTACCAGACATCGCAAAAAGATGACTTTAACACTAATGGAGTAGAGACATGACACATTAACACAACACTTTTAGTATACATTTAAAATTTAAATTTATCCCGATTTTTATTTTCTGGAACACTATAAATGGGTGGTATCGTCCTCTAAGTCATCAACGCCATTTTTTGTTTAATTACACTATGATACTTTTTCTAGTTGTCTTTGGAGTCACAAAATAATTTTTTTTATTCCTAATTTTTGTGTACGTTGGAATCTGTTCAATTCAAAACAATAAGCAACCCCATTAACCAATGAGATGAAGACGATGTGTATGACGTGTAAATGAGGTGTAGTTTTGTACAGACCCAAGCCGACCATTCCTGGGAGAGTATGGTTAATTTTAAACCCCAACCATCAAAGTACACCGGTAACGACTGTTTGATATTCAAATCCGTATAAAAGTAACTACCTTTACTAGGATTTGAACCAGGAACCTTTATCTCCAAAAATCAGCTGTTAAACAGCTGACTCGCGGCGACAACTTTACCTCTAGATCAACCCGGTAAGTTAGAAAATAAAATAACTAAAAAAATTGTTTTATTAAGTTAAAAGAGTATTAGGAACGAATAAAACAATAAATTTTTGTTGTCTTGGTTCATTAAACCCCAAAAAGACCGATGAATTGTTTTAAGTAAAAGACACAAAATTCGACGGAAATCTAACTCATTTTGTATAACTTATTTTTCAGATGTAGAACCGCGTGTTTTGGAGAATACTCTTTTGTAAATTTAGAGTCAATATATACATTTTCTGAATTACCCTCTACGAAGGCTAAAGAGAACTCAGAGAGTTGTTCTTAAAAATTCAGATAAATAAAATATAGATAAAAATAAGCTACTAATAGGAAATCAAATTAGAAAAAAATCCCTTTTATGAGACTGTCTCTCATGGCTGGTGCCAAGTTTTAAAAAAGGCTTACACTTTTACCTAACTTATAGCAAAAACTATTAAAGAATTCTGTATCTGATTTTTAAGAGAAATAGAATGACACTATTTTTGTTTCCAAATTCTGACTTTGATTTCTTGACTTCCGGTTTTGGGCCACTTTCGATTAAAAATGGAACTTAAAATCTAACCTAAGCCCACTAACTTTTAGTGTAGATTACGAATCCGTAAACAGTTTGTTGCTATCTCTTGTGGTTTCTGAGATCTGGGCGTGACGGACGGACGGACGGACACTGGAAAATGATAAATGACAATTTAAAAAATTGCCACCAATAAACATAGAAGCTTCATCGATGGGTGGTCTACTTCTTCACGTTTCACACGTACTATTTTTTATATCATCGTTACTATCAGTTCATCTTGTAATTGTAAAAATGAGCAGAAACGAATAACAAACAAAGTTACTAAATTATTATGAAAATTAAGTTGAATATTTGTCACCGCCACCCCTTCTAATTAATCATTTACTGTGTTGCCGGCCTTGAATAAGTCTCCCGGCCCTTGTCGGTGCGGTAAGCCCTTTGGCGGTGTACCGACAAACCTTTCGGCTGCGTACCGACAGAGGGTTTTGTTGCCAAGGGCGAGTGAATAACCGTCCTCTACCACAGCGCTCTCGGCAATTATATAAAGAGCGCTACACTGAGTCGAGGGGATTTAATTCCGATCCAGATAGCAGACAAGACGTCCACCATCGGCAACACGGCTACCGGTTTCCAGCGAAGACTAATCGACGACCCCGCAAGAGAGAAGCTGATGCTTCCGCTCGCCGACCCTTCACCGTAAGCCGTCTACCGGACCGTCATCGCCCGCTGACGCAAGCAATGCCCACAGCGGTTCCCTCAACCGAGCCTTACGCCCACCGGACACGACGAAGCAGCCATTGACGCACTACTACGAGGGAAGAAGGTAATGTCTCCGCTGGACGATGACACACCATGTTATCCAGCTCCTCGACCACCACGACGTCTACAACCGAGGCTTCCCATCAAGACGACTATCGCTTAAACGGCCCCTTTTAGAGCCACAAAAAAAATAAGGTTCCAACTCGCCACTTAATGTTGCCATCCGGTGACATATTGTTCAAAAGTGCAAATGAAATTAAGCAATTTAAAAAAAATTGAAATCTTCATGACGCCGTCTTTTGTACAGTATTAAAATCATAGATTACACTGAACTTTAAATCGAAAGATCCTACATTTGATTTCTGGTCAAGTTCTGAAAAATTAAAATACATTACAAAATTCGTCCTGTATTATACCATAACCGACCATAATCAATAATTTATCAGTTGATGTGAACTTGAATAAAGTTAAAAAAATAAATGAAACTGAAATTTGACACTACAGAAAAATTTGGTTAAAGAGAAAACAGATTTGATTAAATAAATCAATGGTGGGTTTGTAGAATAAAACAAATTAGTATTTTCAGTTTCGAGGAAAATACTGTCTGCCGTATGTATCAGTTAATATTCCTCGATTAAACTGTATACGTGAATAGAAATAATAAAGTATACAAATAGAATGCATACGTTATGAAATGCAGTACTTGATTTTTAATTTAAATGAGGTTTGGTTTTGTTTACAAGATTAGATTTTTTCAGTAATGATCGTAATTATAGTATATTGTTTAAATTATAAATAAAACCAGCTGAAGTATAATTATATAGGGTATGCTTTCGAGTGCATGTTATTTACTTTTTTACGTTTTATTTAATATATAGACCTACTGGATATCGTTGAATAATAAAAATAATTGCGGCTTGACCGCGTCGGCCACTCTATTTAGTCGTACTACGTTCGTTGTATGTTGTATGTTGACTGAACAAACGCTGCTGTCTGTATCGACAACGGTTGGATTACAGCGGCACTGCTACTGGTCGGTAGTCCGCAGGGTCGTTCTCCAACGCCCGTCAAATGAATGGGCCGGGGAGCACGTCCCGGGATGATTGCTCCTGATATCGTTGGCCCGATTTAATCAGGCATAATGGAACCTTGGCCATATCATTAGTGCGTGCCTCAGCTCTTGAGCGCCGGGCAACTACACGCACTCGCAGCCGCTGGCACCGCCTCTCCATTCACAATATACTAATCACTTCTTGTTTTTAGCATCGGGTATTATCTATCACTCCCTCTTGCTCCCTCATTCTTATTTCATATTTAAAACCCCACTGGGTGTTTCAAATTTTTACTCTTTTAATTTTCACTAAGTTAAAAATCTATTAAAAATGATCATCCAACCCCTAGGACGAAGTCTGAGAGCTTAAGTTTGATAGTTTCAAACAATTCATTGCTTTGGAAGAAATTGAGTACTAAAGCAATTAATTATCATAGCACTCATATTTTGGTAAAAAAAACCCAAATGAAACTGTGACGAGATATTTCCATGTATGTGTTAAATGTTTTCATTAAATATTTGCAATATTCTTGACGATAATTTGATTGGTTCATTTTTCTGAAAGGTCGTTTCAGTCTTCATGTAGGGACAGTTGGTAAATCTGATGTATCTAGGTCAACAATTAGCTGGTTTAGATTATTGGGCAATTTCTTTTTTTTTGTTACATTTAAACATTTTTTTCTGTAATGTTGCGTTTGCAATAAATCAGCTGATCCTTATTTTTTTTTGGTTTAACGTCCGACTGTTCTGCAATTACTGCTAATGCAGACGGTGAAGGATGAAATTACTTTTTGTAACGTATGAAAATATGCTGATCCTTAGCTGCCACTTCGTTGTTCAAAACGGATCATTATGTTTTTTTACAAATGTATTAGGTATTGTTTTTGTAATAAACTTTGCATGAAAGATTACCTGTTTAAAATGGAACAATTTAAAAGCAAATTAGGCGGGCGCAAGGTTTTCGTTTTGTTTTATTAGTGTACTATTGGTAGGATATATGTAGGGAACCAATGCATTGAAAGAGTCCATGCTTACAAGTATCTAGGCACAACTGTTAATGAAAACAATGACAGCTCTCAAGAAATTCGCATCAGAATAGAACAGGCCAGAAAAACATTTATAAAGATGAAGAAACTGTTCTGCTGCCGAGATTTAAGCCTTGAATTAAAAACAAGTCTCCTAAGATGCTATGTCCTATCCGTACTGTACTATGGGATGGAGGCTTGGACAGTGAAGAAGATTGATGAAAAGAGACTGGATGCATTTGAAATGTGGCTGTACCGGCGAATTCTGAGGATTTCATGGGTGGAAAAGATGACGAATGTGGAGGTGTTGAGACGTATGCATAGAGAAAGAGAAGTACTATTAACAGTGAAGAAAAGAAAATTATTGTATATGGGACATGTCATGAGGGGAGAAAAATATAAAATATTACAAGTGATTGTCCAGGGGAAAATCCAAGGAAAGAGATTCTTGGGAAGAAGACGAAAATCCTGGCTGAAAAGCCTAAGAGATTGGTATGGTTGCAGCAACAACGAATTGTTTAGGGCTGTGACATCAAAGATAAAAATCGCTCTGATGATTGCCAACCTTCGAAGCGGAGATGGCACCTGAAGAAGAAGTGGTGTAGGCCTACTATTATGTTTAGTTTTTATTTAATAATTTTAAGCGCTATCGTTTTATATAAAATAAATTTCATTGATTCTTTGTATTAAGAGAATTTTAATTGTTGCTGTTTACTAACGTGAACGATAATGTAGAATAAAAATAATTAAGTTGGAAAATATAAAATAATCTTTGTTGATATTACAAACACACATGATTTCATTTAAAAATTTAAAAAATCTAATAATTTAAACATTTTGGCAAACAAATTTAACCTTGATCATAACATTGACCGATTGAATATGAAACATCTAAAAAATTTCCTCCTCATTAATTGGTATTAAAGTTTAAAAAATCCTCATTTAGATAACACTGCTTTAGATAATTCATCAACTTCATATTCCGTATACATTAATCCTGCCTATTCTGCATAAACTGTGCACCGCTAACTACTGTTCATGTTTGTATTAGCATTCCTTTTACTAGGATTTGTACCAAGAACCTTCCTTTCCAAATGTCAGCTGTTAAACAGCTTACTCATGGCAACGACTTAATCTCTAGATCAACGCGGTGGGTCAAATAAAAATGAAAAAATATATACAAAAATGAGTGGCCAAAAAAAAAACTCTAAATGAATAGTACTTTTTGAGGCACCTTATACTTTAGTGGGTATCAAATTATCATCATTGTAGTCATGATGATGGGGATGAGAATGACGATGATGACCATCATCAAGCAACACCAAGAATATCCAAAGATTAATTCCTCTTCATTTTAATTTTAGGTTTGGAGTAATTCTTATTTCAAACTCACTTTAATGAATATCATAAGGAGTTGTGTAGTAATCTCTATTTTATCATTATCATTATAATTTTCATTTTGGTAGTGCCACTGTAACATAACTTTTAGTTATTTTCTACTGTAGGCCTACTATTTTTATATAGTTAATAAACAAGAAAGGATAGCCTACCACAGCAATATTGCCTTTGGCATTAAATAGAAATAAATAGAAATTACTTCACAAAAAATATGATTTAATGTTGTTTTAATTTCGGTCAAATATTTCTTAATATCAATTTAATATTATTTATTTTATTTAAATTCATTTTTATATTTCAACATTTATATTATGTGGTTCATCAATAAGCTAAGTAATTAATGTATAATGTCATTATACTATAATTATCATTATACATTATACAGAGGGCGGGACAAATATCTCCCCAATTTGAAAGGTTAATAAAAAATACATAAAAGATTCTAGTTAAAGTTTTATTAAACAATCTGAAAGAAAATTATGTTTGCCATTTTGTTAGATTTATTTCAATTGTTATCCTAATAAATTTTAATTTTTAATCCTGATAAATGAAAATGTGCTTTGTCACTTGAGAGCACAATAGCGTCTCTTGGAACATTTTCCAGGATAGCCTGACAAGATGCAATATGGTTGGCCCAAACACGTTCACAAAATCATTTCATCCTTCACCGTCTGTATTAGCAGTAATTGCAAAACAGTCGGACGTTAAACCAAAAAAAAAATCTGGTGTGAAACACTCACACAACTTTCTCTTGCCAATGCAAATAATTAATAATAAACCTAACATTATTAATAAAATATTAGAAATAAACAAAAACTAACCTCAAAAACATAACCTTATTTTAATCATGAGTGAATGACGCAAAATGACAATCGAACTCAGTTTGGCTTAAAAATACGGAAAATCACGCTTTCACGCTAAACTAGGCTCTGTAGAGAAAAATGCTCTAAACAAAAGTTGTAGATCTTTTAATTTTCTATAAATTTAATTATATACACTTTTATCGTAAAATGTATACTAAGACCGAAATGTTAAAAAAATCGATTTTTCTCACGTTTTCGTGAGAAAAAAAAACAGAAAATCGCTAATTACCGCTAACCTAAGCGTTATACAAAAAAATGTTTGAAATAAAAGTTGTAGAATTTTACATTTTCTACAACTTTTATTATATAACGTTTTGCGTTAAAATGCATATTAAAGCCGCAATCTTAAAAAGAAAATGTTTTTACGTAAAAACAGCCTCAAGCAGAATTTCAGCAAACATGGCGCCTACCCTATATTGTAGAGCATAAAAAATGTAGTAAACCAGGCGATTTTAAAAAAATCGTAGGACTAGTTTTTGAGAAAATCGCAAAAAAGTGAAAAATTATACGAATAAACTACTACTTCCGGTTGACCGATTTTGATGAAAATGTTCGTGTCGGGTCCGGTAGTGGCATGTAACTTAAGCTTTAAGTTTCAAGTTTGTACGATGTTCCGTTCTTGAGATATTCTGTTCACACACAGACACACACACACAGACACAGACACACACACACACACACACACACACAGACCAATCGTTAAAAACATGTTTTTTGGGTTCAGGGGGTCTGAAAACGTATAGATCCGGTGAAAACTCGATTTCTTAAAATCGACATGAAAACAATACTTTCCTTCCTATATATTCATATAGGCAAGAGAAAGTAAAAAAAGTTACGGTTACTATGCGCCTGCACAACCATGATTTTGTAAGGATGAAAGTGTAGGTCTTGGTTAAAAATTCTTCTCACACTACGATCAGATATTTCCAAGCTGGCTGCGTGCCTACAGGCTGGACGTCTTGAAGATTGGGTAAATGCTCGCTGGAGTAATTAAAAGTTCTGTGGAGTTTAAATGCTGCGAGATCTACCTGGCGGTGTATTTTTTTAAAGCCGAACCCGTTACTTTACCATTTTTAATTTATGTTAGAACACTGTTCTCCTGCCAGGGATTGCACCGTGGCGATTTATCCCGAAGTACTTACGAAATGATCGCTGCGTTGTGATAACAGAATCGTCATTTTTAAAATAAGTTTCAATGGCGAACGCACAATGTTCACTGGTTCATGCCATGGTGGTGACTGAAATGGCAGCAGTGTTCCCGCACAATGAATTAACCCGGGTCTGCCTACCACCACTGACGCCAGGTCCACGGCCGTCGCGATTTCGGAAGTTACTCCTGCCGTTCCCTGTACTATAGTTTGTAGTCCTTTCTGTTTTTTAGTAATCTAACAGCACGGTTGTAGTAATCATATATAATTTAACCGAAGAGCAACGAGAACAAGGAGTGTTGTTTTGCAGTTTTAATGGTTTGTTGGCCTTAAAAAATGCCGTTTGAATGTTCTTCCGTCAGAGTACGGTATCTTATCGTTCAGCGGAGAAATCTCCTTCGTCCCTCACAGACTTCACCGAGATTTGGTAGAATTAACTCACGGTTAAGGGATTATTGTGGCTCGTGGCTGCGGTCATTGATTGTCTGATTGTCCAGGTTACGGAGTTGGCCAAGGAAAGTATCATCTTCTCTTCTTGCGGAATCGTCGATGTGTTTTCACATAACGGTTAGAAATGAGTAAAACAACTATAAACTAGTCGCCAGGATCCATCTGATCGATGGATTTTTTTTATAGATGAAAACCCTTCAGGTTCCCACCAATCGATGGGAAGGTGGCGGGAAAAATGCCAGCATACCATTATTACTATTACTCAGTGAGGAAGGCATGATAAACCGTAAGGTGGTTTACCATTGCCTCCCTCTCTAAGTAGAAACGAGTGTAACGAGGAGTGATCCTCGTTATATTATAGTAAAGCCTCTAGAAATTCAAACCAGCCTTTCGGCTGGTGACCTAAACAACAACAACAACAACAACACTATATAGGCCTACCAACTATTTTGGGGTCACTGTATTAGTTCGTTAAAAGTGACAACTGAACCAAGTTCTATAAAGTTTACAATTCAAATAGTAACTACAGACTCGAGAACTTTAAAACTAGTGACAAGAAAACCTATTATCAGTTGGATGTGATTTGTGTTTGTATTTGCTGATGATACCTGAATATAGCCGTATACCAGGTGAGTTTAAACAAAGTCATAGAAACCGTGTCTAAGAACATTTGAAAGAAGTAAAAAATTGCACGAATAAACTAGTGATAAGGTTGACCGATTTGGCTGAAAACGTTTCTCTCGCACCTACGTACGGTAGTACGTAATCTTAGTTCAAAACGTTAAATTCTTACAATTTTCCACTTTTGAGATATTACGACACACATACACACACCATAGGCCAAGAAGAAGAAATAAACAGTAAGGATAATGGGACGTATGAAGTTAATAGATAACTACTACAAGTATGTTTAAATCTAAAAAAAACTATGGTGATCAAAAAACACTAATTCAGAATCAAATTAAGTAATATTTTTACTAAGTGCGATAGATTATGACGTTTTACCGACTGGCTTCCCGCACCAAACTGGTTACTGTCTAAGCCTCACCACTCCACTTTACACGATTTAACCCTTTATAGGTCTTTGGTACGTATATTAACCACTGGCAATACGGTCGATTTTATTTAAGAATAAGCTATGCAGTTGAAACTTATTGGCATTTTAAGGTGTTAAAGATGTTTTCTGATAAGTAGTGTCGCCACCGGCTTTTAGTAGCGCAATCTGTAGAGCTCATAGGACCGGTCGGGCATCCGGCGGCGTAGTTCAAAAGTGAAACAGATGCTCGGGGGAGCCTTCGCCGCTACCTCAAAGAGGAGTATCCGCTGGCAAGCGAAGGGGGAGATCGTCTTTACCGCTGCCTAAATGATTAGGTGCAGTCGCCGACGCAGCGAACACCTTACACCGCTGCCTCCGAAGAGGAGCAGTTGCCAGTGAAGCGAGGGGTAGGGAAGAGAGGTATAAGTGATCGTGCAGAGCAAGAAATACTCAATGCAGATTGCTAAATCTTCTCCATATTGACCCTCTCGTATGAGCAAATCGATATTGACTGTTCACCTTCTCCACTATCGCATCCTTCAGTACGTAGATACATCTTGCCACTTGGCACACGCACTGCGAGAGGTGTGATCGCTGCGCTATCTATCGACAGCAGCAACCCCATCACAGCGCCAACAGTGGGCAAATTATGAACTACGGACCGGCGTGAAAGTAGTTCAGTATCAGTAGGTTATCTACATTTTAAAATTAGCGCGCAGCGACAATTTTCTTCGTGAGTTGCACGAATGTAGTAAAGATTTATAGCAGCGTATACTACCGCTTTGTTGTATTGCTACTTTTTTTTTTTTGGTTTAACGTCCGGCTGTGTTGCAAATTGCTGCTAATGCAGACGGTGAAGGATAAAATGAATTTTTTGTATAGTATGAAAAAATGCCATGCCCGAGTGGGATTCGAATCCAAGACCGCGTGATGAGAGGCGAGCACGTTACCAACATCGCCAACGAGGCCGGCACTTTTGTTGTTGTTTAGGACAACAGCCTAAACGCTGGTTTGAACCTGTAGACGTTTTACTAAGTAAAAACGAGGAGTGAGGTGGTTTACTATTGCTTTCCTCACTGAGTGGAAAAGTATGCTTATCAGCATGTCATCCCCTTCGAAAAGCACCCACTTTCCATCCTGCAAATGACTCTTTCACTTCATTCACCACAGGGTCTGGCTGTATAGTGAAATTCATTACTCTCAGAGGAGATAACTTTGACTAGTGTCTTTTACACCTCTACCTCTTCTGTTTTTAAATAGTTCAGTCAGATAATTGGCTTACTATGTGATATAAAACAGAACTATTTTTTGTAGCCCTGGAACCAACAGATCGAGTGCAATTATTAATTTAACACTCCACTTGCCCGTTGTAGGCAAGTTACTTTTGTATAGTGCTTAGAAAATTCTAGTTTTTTACGGGAAAGCTAGCATTCATGCTAACATAAAGTTAAGATAAGTTACTCTACACTTTATTCTGTTATATAGTACTACAAGTTGTTTTAATAAGCATTCTTACCACTAAACATTATGTGATTCCCATTTCAATTAACGTTCCTTGGTAAGTTCACTTACCAGCGCTTAACATCAACACAAAGAAATATCTTACTGTTCTGGCACTAGAAATTCATTATTCAAGTCCCTGTGGAGCAAAATTTAACATTTCACAACACATTTTTTCCGTGGTAGTACTGCCCTATAAAGGGTTAAGAAAGTAGAGTCGTAGTCTCGACAAATGAGGCACAGATACAGTGTTTCGAAATGAAAGCAAATTTGCAACCGATGTCATTCTGGCAAAGATGTTCCTTACTTTAACTCAGGAAAATGAATTAACACTTAAAAGTAACCGCATTATGAACAGATATTATTATTTATTGCTATTTCTGCTAAGAGTAGATCCATTGATAGAATGTACAGAAAATAAAATTTATAATATTAGATATTATTATTGGGAATCTAATAGCTTTGTTACGAGATGGTGCTCTTGTACTCAATGGATGTTTGGTAAAGACCCCCTTGGAGTTGACTACGTCTTCAATCCATTTATTGTGTGGATAAATGTAAATGTACACACCATACACAGAATAATCGCCACATTTAAGTTTACGTTTATCGATCACCAGAGATTTTTGACTCTTGCGGCATTGCATGTTGACATGGGCTATACCATAAAGCATGTCCTCACAAACAAGTCCGCTTCCTGAATCTCCGCTGCACAATCCTTCACCTTCTGTACGTTCTAAGCAGATAATACCCTTCATCTCTCTTAAGGTTTGACATACACATGTATCATTTGTTCTACCAGCATTTATTACCATAAACCTCGCGTGATAAGTTTTCATACGGTTATCTGTTTTTCCCCATCCACCTATTAGACAAAGTTCTTTTTTTTTGCCTATGTTCCACGGTTCACTTGCAATTGAGATAGGCTGCACGGTATCTGACAGATGAAAAGGAACTTGTACTTTAATTAACGATATATCAGCCTTATCGGTCGAATGAGGCTCGTAATTATCAGGATAAGCCAAAAATTTAGCATCACGCCTTTGCATATATTCATTTTTTCTGCTTATATCTGCAACGCCAGCTGTAATAACTACAGTTTCAGGAAAACCAAAACCCTTCGTAATACAATGTGCAGCAGATATTATCCATTCTGTTGATAACAGATTCCCAGTACAGGTAGATCCTAACTTAAATCCATTATTTATGTAAGCTGAAAAAATGTGAACGAGATACGGTAGTTGACCATCTTCGACTTCATTTCCACCGTAAATAACGTGATTTATTTCAGTATCCATAACATCAAATTCTTCATACGCGTGGCTCCAGTTACTTTTTAATTCGTGTATAAACGTTGAATATTGTTTTATACAATAAAATAATAACAACACCCAGAAGTTCATCTTTAAATTTTTTTTAACTATAAATAAATAAAAAGGTCTACTTGAATTTTGATGAGGTTAAAAACAAACACTGTTTTCATCTGATCTGTTTCACTATCAGCTGTATTTTTTTATGCAAAGAACACAGTTTTTAACATATTTAACGTTAGTAGAACCGTAAATTCAAAAAAAAAAAATTGAAATTAAATAATAGGCTGTTATTAATATTAATATTGGGTTAGTGTCCTATAAGTAAACAATTACCAAAATTACTTATATTACGATTTACACTGAATACTTACTTATACTATTATATTATTATTAATATTTTTATTAGGCTCTTGTACATAAAAATTAAAATTAAAAAAAAATTTAAAAAAGAAATTTTTAAGAAACGCTATTATTTAACAATTAATCAAAAAAAATGAACTAAAAAGAAAAAAAGAAAAAATTTACAAAAAAAAATCACAGACATTAGTTAAAAATAAAAGCGTTACTGTAATGTCTGTGATTTTTTTTTTGTAAATTTTTTTCTTTTTTTCTTTTTAGTTCATTTTTTTGATTAATTGTTAAATAATAGCGTTTCTTAAAAATTTTTTTTTTTAAATTTTTTTTTGATTCTTTTGTAATTTTTTTTTCTGTGATTTTTTTGTAAATTTTTTTGTATATTTTTTTTTATTCTTTTCTTTTTAGTTAATTGTTTTAAGTAATTGTTAAATAAAAGCGTTTTTTAAATTTTTTTAAAAAAATTTTTTTTAAATTTTAAAATTTTTTTTACAAACACCTCCACAGCGTATTGTCATCGAAGATAAACAAGTGTGCAAAGTTTGATTCATATTGACACGGTAGAAGTATTAAAATTTTAAGTTGCAAGATTTGATGGATCCAAGAGTAAGTTAAATAAAAGCGTTTAAAAATAGAGTGTATTTGAGAACCAAAAACGATCATAACCAAGTTCTCAATGCAAGGTGTAGTTTATAATATAAATGTATTGGTGCTAAAACATTTTTTTAGTTCTTAACTATAAGAAATTACATAAATAATTTTACTATTATCTGGCTGCATATGATTAATCGTTTGCTGAAGTAATGCCGAAAACTATGATGACGTAACATTTTCTAGTAGTTCATAAACATCTCTATAAAAACCTTGCATAAACATGACATCTGTGTGCGTAGTGCTGTTGTGCTATTCTATGTATTATGGTGCTATTTGCAGTGATTACGCTGTTTCAGAATATAACATCAGCCACTCCGTTTTTTATATTACATCAGTTTAATCTGCACATCGCTGGTGTTCAGAATAATACGGTAACTATCTTGTCTGTTAAGTGAAGATTTTTGTAGGGTGACAGGCGCTCGGTCCAGTCAACTTTACGTGGCATTACGTGCAAAATTGGGTGTTTTATTCTGACTTAATGATACACGGTTAACCAATACCATTCCGATAATACGTGCGGTGTATTAAATTTAGCTATTTTTATGTAAAAGATATTAGTTAAACTTATCTCCTCGAAGAGTAATGTATTTTATTGTACAGCAAGACCTTGCCTGCCCTGCCCATAACAGACAGGTGGAGTGTCAAATTATTTACACTCAATCTGTTGGTTGCAGGGCAAAAATAAATAGTTCTGTTTCTTATCACATGGTCAGCCAATTAAATGACTGAATCGTTTAAGAACAGAAGAGGTATAGGTGTAGAAGACACTAGTCAGAGTTTTCTTCTCTGAAAGTAATGAATTTCACTATACAGCCAGACCCTGTGGTGAATGAAGTGAAGTTGTTATTTACAGAGTGGAAAATATGTGCTTTTCAGAGGGCCCGGCATGCTGATAAGCATACTTTTCCTATCAGTGAGGAAGGCAATGGTAAACCACCTCACTCCTCGTTTTACTTAGTAAAACCTCTAGAGGTTCAAATCAGCCTTTTGGCTGTTGACCTAAACAACAAGCAAGACCTTGTGGTGAATGAAGTGAAGGTGTCATTTGCAGGGTGGAAAGTCGTAATATTTTGAGGGCCTGGCATGCTGATAAGCATACTTTTCTACTCATCGAGAAAGGTACGGTAAACTACCTTACTCCTCGTTTTACTTAGTAAAGTCTCTACAGGTTCAAACCTGTCTTTCAGCTGATGACTAAACAACAGTGGGTATAGCTGCTGGGTGAAATTACTCATTCATAAATTGTGGAAGTAACTGTCTATTGCAATATTCCTTGGCATATATTTAAATAAATTTCTCTGAATTGTTCAATCATTTCAGATAGTGTGGGTTATTAGCTCTACGACCATTCTAGCCCAGTGTAGCTATGGGCTTCCTACTGATGGCCTCCAGGCTTGCCAGATTTTTAAAGGGTTAGTCCCCTCCCGCTCGTGAACCTTTGTTTCTCTCCTGTTCATAATTTTTATGGATAATATAATTAAGTCGGGTAAGAGCAGACCAAAATGAACAAATGTTGGATACTGGAATCTGAGACCTCTAGTGACGCAAGCACTGGTGTATGCTGATGGTATTATCATTCTGATAGGTAATACAGCCGAAGACCTGCAAAAAAATTAACAGAATGGAGAAATGCTCTGAAAGACAGAGGAATGACCATAAATACCACATAAAGTAAGATAATGTAGGTGAGTAAGGTAAGAGATGATCTACCAATAAACGTGGTATGGGAAGTTGAAAGCCTGGAAGAAGTTGATACCTACGAATACCTGGGAGTTTACATAACAAGAGATGGGAATATAGACAGAGAGATTAACAGTAGAATAAAGAAGGCAGCCCATGTTTATTACCAGATAAGTAGCTCTATTGTAGGAAAGAGAGAAATATCACGAGCGCCAAAGATACAAATTTACAGGTCAGTATACCTTCAAATACTAAAGTATGGGGCGAAGAGCTGGCCAATAAGTAGTAGGCATGTCATTCGAAATACTGGTGCGGAAGATTCCTAAGGAGAGCATTGAGGAAAACAAGGAGGGACCGGATAAGAAATTTGGTAGTAAGAAGGGAACTAGAACAAACCCGCCTGTCGGAAGTTTACTATAGTAACTACATTGAGAACTTTGAAACTAGTGACAAGAAAACATATTATCAGTTGGATATGTTTGTATTTGTTGATGATATATGAAAATTACCATATATCAGGTGAGTTCAAGCAAATTCATTGAAAACCGTTTCTGAGAATATTGGAAAGAAGTAAAAAATTACACGAATAAACTAGTACTAATTTTAGGTTGACCGATTTGACTGAAACATCCACTCACCTTAGTAGTAAAACTTTAAATCTTACATGTTTCCAATTTTGAGATATTATGTTACACACACACACACACACACACACACACACGTGCGTGCGCGCCAGTCAGTAAAAACATGTTTTTTAAGTTTCAAACATGACAACTTGAATTTTTGTTAAAACTTGATTTTGAAAAATCGTCGTGAACAATACTTTTCTTCACTATATTTCATATAGGCCAAGAGGAAGCAATAAAAAGTAGACCTGGGACGTATAACGTTAATAGATAACTACTAAAAACTTGTAGCAGTTAAATCTAAAAAAAGTATAATAATCAAAAAGCACTATTTGATAATCGGACTAAGTTATAATTTTACAAATCGCGATAGTACAATATGATGTTTACTGACTGGCTACAGTCTAATCCAGGCCACTCCATTTTGCACGCTTCTAGAAAGTAGAGTCGTACGCTCGACAAACAAGGCACAGATACTGGTAACGCAATATAAGTTGACGATTGTCAGCGAGAGTGACAGAATTATGCGGGGGGGGGGGGTTGAAGTGCTACTATATGTACAGGGTGATTTTTTAGTCCTGTACCCAATTGTTAATGTCTGGTAATATTTTTCTAAAAAAAAAAATTTTGTTTTGTGACACTAAGTTGGTAGCCCTACTCAACCAGTATGGATATGGCAGTGTGAGTTGATTCTCCTTGAGCTGTGTAAAATTGTGTGCCATTTCCGGTCGTGCTACGTACAGAATGTCTTTTATCCTAAAATAATCTCTTGTTTAAATCTGGAGGCTGAAGCTCTAGAACTAATCGTATGTGATACGGATACAATTTCAATTTTTTAGCAGCTTTCTGAGCACTCGAACATGACAAATCAACATGCGAGGAAAGGTTTTGTAAACTTTTCCATGGAGAATTGAGCAATCTTGTTTTCACATTCTCTTAACGTCATCTGTCAAGAGAGTTGGTCGACCACTACGTTTTCTGCTGCAAACAATACCTGCCTCTAAAAATCAGTTAGTTAGCCTAGAAATTGACTAGAATAGAGTGGAGGAACACCAAAAAATTTAATTTGAAATGATTCTTTTACACTCGCATACGATTTTGTAGCAAAATATTGTTCAAGAATGAAAACCCGTTGTTCTAGGGTAAAAGACATTCTGTTCGTAACACAAGTGGAAACAGCACAAAATTTCACGCAACTCAAGAAGAATCAACTCAAACTATCGTATCTATACCGGTTGAGTAGGGCTACCAACTTTGTGTCACAAAAAAATATCCCTTTGTTAGAAAAAAATTACCAGACATTAAACTAAAAAATCACCCTGTACTTTTCTAAATACATTATAGCGACAGCTCTAACCATGACATGTTGTAGTTTTACTCACATTGATTTATTAGTTTACAACTATGTCGTTTTATAAACATCCCATTGTATTATTTATTGATTCTTAATAAATAATCCTAAATAATAAACATTCATTCTAAATAAGCCATAATACTAGGCCTAAGCTATATTTAGTATCCTTTTTGGTCATCAGCAGTAAATTGAATTGCTGCACTCTGACATTTGTAGTGATAGACTAATTAGTCCGTGAGTTCCGTCGATGCGAGCTTATTATCGTGTGTAGTAGGCCTACCAGTTTTACGGTAATTTCAAAACGTTTTTGTATTTTTAGGGTTTTCATATTTCATTATTTTCAGTAAAAATCTGGTGTGAAACACTCACACAACTTTCTCTTGCCAGTGCAAATAATTTAAACAATATAACCTAACATTAGTAATAAAACATTATAAATAAACAAAAAACTAACCTCAAAAAACATAACCTTATTTTAATTTATGAGTGAAAGGCAAAATGAAAATCAACCTCAGTTTGGCTTAAAAATACGGAAAATCACTCTTTCACGCTAAACTAGGCTCTGTAGAGAAAAATGCTCTAAATAAAAGTTGTAGATCCTTTAATTTCCTATAAATATGATTATATACCTTTGTCGTAAAGTGCATACTAAGGCCGAAATCTTTAAAAAATCGATTTTTCACACGTTTTCGGGAGAAAAAAAATCAGAAAATCGCTAATTACCGCTAAACTAAGCGTTATACAAAAAAAAGTTTGAAATAAAAGTTGTAGAATTTTAAATTATCTACATTTTTTATTATATAAATTTTTGCGCTATAATATATAAAGCCGTAATCTTAAAAAGACACTTTTTTACGTAAAAACACCCTCACCAAGAATTTCAGCAAACATGGCGCCTACCCTATTTTTTAGAGAATAAAATTGAGTAAATGAGGCGATTTTTAAAAAAATCGTAGGACCAGTTTTTGAGAAAATTGCAAAAAAGTGAAAAATTATACGAATAAACTACTACTTCCGGTTGACCGATTTTGATGAAAATGTTCGTGTCGGGTCCGGTAGTGGTATGTAACTTAAGTTTCAAGTTTCGAGTTCGTACGATGTTCCGTTCTTGAGATATTCTGTACACACACACTCACACACACACACACACACACGCGCGCGCGCGCGCACACACACGCGCGCACACACACACACGCGCACGCACACACACAGACACACACACAGACCATCGCTAAAAACATGTTTTTTGGGTTCAGGGGGTCTAAAAACGTATAGATCCGGTGAAAACTCGATTTTGAAAAATCGACATGAAAACAATACTTTCCTTCCTATATATTCATATAGGCCATAGAAAGTAAAAATATGTTAAATTGTGATTGAATTTTAAACAATTCTCTTTATTTAAATAATTACATTACTCCTTACTTATTTAGTGAGACGGGTCATGAACTGAATTTTATAACTTAAGTGTTTATGGTGGTTATATTTTGAGTTACACGCTTGATACATGTCTTATGCTTTCGGGTTGGCTGATATAAATAGGATAGATAGTACACTGGCCTCCGCATGATAGGCGCAATCGTCAACTTATAGCGCGTTACCAGGACTGTGTTTCATAATGAAAGCAAATCTGAAACCGATGGTTCCTTACTCTAACTCTGGAAAATTAATTAACACTTCAAAGTAACCGCATTATAAACAGATATTGATTATTATTTATTACTATTTCTGCTAAAAGTAGATCCACTGATAGAATGTACAGAAAATAAAATTTATAAAACTAGATATTGCTATTGATACTTTTGTAGCTTTGTTAACAGATTTTTCTCTTATCATAGCTGTACTCAATGGATAATTGGTGACGCCTCCCCCATCGGAGAGGACTTGTTCAATCCATTTCCTGTATGGATAAATGTAAATGCAAATACCATACACAGCATAATCGCCACATTTGAGCCTAGGGATTTTACCTAAAGATCTAGCACTAGAGTCGCATTCAGTGATGGCATGAGCTATACCTTGAAGAATACCGTCACAAACAAGTCCACTTCCTGAATCTCCGTTGCACAATCCTGCATTGCGTTTACGTTTTAAGCAAATAGTGTACTCCATCTGTTGTTCGTTTTGACATACACATGTATCGTTTGTTCTACCCGCTTGTACTTTTATCATTTTCGCGAGATAAGGTGACATCTTTTTTTCTGTTATTCCCCATCCACCCATAACACAACCATTTTTTTTTACGCGTAGGTTCCACGGTTCACTTGCAGTTGAGATAACCTGCACGGTTTTTGACAGAGAAAATGGAAGATGTAACTTTATTAAAGATAAATCGGCTTTACTGATTATACGCGGATCGAATTCGTCAGGATGAGCCAAATATTGTGCAAAATGCCTTTGCATACCTGGACTATCCCTGCTTATATCTGCAGTGCCAGCTGTAATAATTACAGTGTCAGGAAAACCGATACCGTTTCTAAAAGTACAATGTGCAGCAGATAATATCCATTCTGTTGTCAACAGATTCCCAGCACAAGTAGATCCTATCTTAAATCCTTTATCTGTATAAACTGAAAAGACGTGAACGAGGTACGGTAGTTGACCATCTTCGATTTCACTTCCATCGTAAATAACGTGATTTATCTCAGCATCCAAAAAGTCCAATTCTTCATCCATATCATCAAAGTTATTTTTAAATTCGTATGTAAATGTTGAATATTGTTTTACATAATAAAACAGTAATAACACCCAAAAGTACATATCACTAATTTTTATTTAACCGATTATAAATAGTAAAGTCTACTTAAATTTTGATTACGTTCCAAACAAACACTATTCAGGGTTAACCTGCTTGATTATCAGCTGTGTGTTTTTATATAAACAAAATATATTGGCCAACTTAAAGTTTTCTCTCATGTTTAACGTTAGTAAATACACAACATTAATAAAAAAAAAAATTTTTTTAGACAATATATTTAATAGGCTTTGTTACATAAAAATTAAAAATATCTGGTGTAAAACACTCATACGGCTTTCTCATGCAAATGTAAATAGTAAAACAAACTGTGATCATGAGTAAAGAATGTAAAATGAAAAAAATTACCTAATTTTAATTATAAGTGAATAACGCAATATAAAAATCAACCATTGTTTTAAGACAGCAATTCTAAAAATCCCATTTTTTTACCAAATTTAAATGGGAAAAAGGCAGAAAATTACTAATTGCCGCTAAACTAATTGTTACACAAAAAATGTTTTTAATAAAATTTGTAGGTTTGTAAATATTCTATATATACGAAGTGTGGCTATTAAATAACGATACTGACGTTGTAAAGATTTTATTTTAATTTTATAAATAATCACTTATTTGTCACCTTCAATATACACTCCTTCTCTATCCCTGCAACGCTCCATACGAATTTTCAATTTTTGGAAACAGTGCTGGAAGTCATCTTCTGTCAGCTCCTTCAGGACACATGCCGCTTTATCTTTTACAGCTTCCAAAACTCAAATCTTGTCCCTTTTAATGTAGATTTCACCTTAAGGAACAGGTAGAAGTCGTATGATGCAAAATCTGGTGAGTAAGATGGATGTTCTAACACTGAGATGCTGTATTTGGCTAGGAACCTCTTGACAGATAACGCGGAATGAGCTGGCGCATTGTCTTGGTGGAGAATCCATGATTTGTCCTTCCACATTGCGGGATCGTTTTTTCCTTACTCTTTGACATAGTTTAGAAAGTACCTCAAGGTAGTAATATTGATTAATTGTTTGACCTTCAGGGACCCAGTGAATGTATACAATCACATGGATATACAAAAAAACAATCATTGCTTTAAATTTTGACTTGCTCATTCGAGCTTTTTTGGCTCTCGGTGAAGTTCGGCTCTTCCAGTGCATGGATTCGTGCTTCGTTTCCGGATCATAAGTAAAAAACCACGTTTCATCACATGTTATTATCTTCTACCGGTTCCCTAAGGTGGAATCTGCATTAAAATATTTGAGTCTGTAGAAGCTGTAAAAGAGAAAGCGGTACGTGTCCTGAAGGAGCTGACAGAAGATGACTTCCAGCACTGTTTCCGACAATGGAAAATTTGCATGGGGCGTTGTAGGGATAGAGAAGAAGTGTATATTGAAGATGGCAATAAGTGATTATGTTTAAAATAAAAATAAAATTTTCTACAACATCAGTCTCGTTATGTAATAGCCTCACCTGGTATTCTTTAGCTCAAAAACACGTATTAATGCCGCAGTCTTAAAAAAACCATTTTTTCAATGAGAGCACAACCTCTTCAAAAATTTTAGTAGATATGTCACCTACCCTAGAGTATAATAAATGTAGTAAATGAGGTGATTTCCCGAAAAAGTCGTAGAAGCCGTTTTTACGAATATTGCAAAAACGTAAAAAATTACGAGTAAACTACTACTTCCGGTTGACCGATTTTGATGAAAATGTTTGTGTCAGGTTTGGTAGTGATACCCATTTTAAATTCAAAATTTCAACTTTGTACGATATTCCGTTCTTGATACATTTTTTTTACGTACAGAGAGACGCACAGACATAGAGAAAATGCACAGACCAATTGCTAAAAAACATTTTTATTAGTTCAGAGGCCTGGAAACGTGTATATCCGGTGAAAACTAGATTTTTAAAAATCAACATGAAAACAATAGGTAGTATCTCTGTCCCTACGTATTCATATAGGGCAAGAGAAAGTAAAAATGGTGTAGTTGGAGTGTAGTTGAGTTTCGAAACTAACATAACCAAGATATTTTTTTTTTTGTTTAAAGTCGGACTGGTCTGCAAATATTGCTAATGTAGACGGTGGAGGATGAAATGATTTTTTGTAACGTAATGAAAATATGCCGTGCCTGAATGGGATTCGAACCCAAGACCGCATGATGAGAGGCGAGCACGTTACAAACAACGCCAATGCGGCCGACACAAGATGTAGTTTACAATATAAATCTCTTACTGGTAAAACATTTCTTCTAGTTCATTAGCTCTTAACAAGAAATTACAAATAATTTTACTACTATCTGGCTGTACATTATAACTGATCGTTCGTTGAAGTAATGCTGAAAACCACGATGACGACGCACATTCTACTAATGCCTTATAAACAGCACATCTGTATGCATAATGTTGTGCTACTCTACATCCTGCAGTGCCATTTCTGGTGGTTATGCTGGTTTGGAATGTAACATCAGCCGATCCCTATTGTATAGGGTGATTCATTTAAAAGTAGCCTGCTGCATTTAAAAGCGGCTTTCGGCACTCAATTGGATTCAAATAGTAAATGAATGAATAGAATTACTTAATACATAATTTTACATATTTATTTAAAATTTATATACAAATTTCAACTTCACCTTTACAGTAGATGCTGAAAGTGGCGTCCTTGAACGCTTACACATTTTTGCGCTCGTTCAATGTTATTAATGCACACACGACGCAATACGGAAACGTCTATAGCTTGAATGGGTGCCACGATGTTATTCTTTAGCTCATGTTTACTGCGGGGGTTTGTTTGGTAAACAGTTCCTTTTAAATAACCCCGTAGAAAGAAATTGCACATACTCAAATCGGGTGAACGAGGAGGCCACAAATCTTTACTAACAACTCGCATGGGAAAAGCCTAATTGATATGAGATAGGGACTGGCGAGACGTGTGACATGTTGCACCATCTTGCTGGAAAAAATTGTACTCTATAATAATATAATAATTAAGTAATAATTAAGTAATAATATTAATTGTACTATAAAGGCCAGTCGATCACATCGTGATCAGTGCTGCCAATACAGCATATGAAAATTACTCAAGCGGCTATAAATTAAATTACTCGAGCGGCGGGCTACTTTTAAATGAATCACCCAGTATATTTCATCAGTTTATTCTGGACATTGCCGGTGTCCAGAATGATACGGTAAATATTCCTTCATCTGTAAAATGAAGACTTTAGCCAGGTGACAGGTACTCGTTCACATCAACTTCACGTGTCATTACGTGCAAAGTTGGGTGTTGTATTCAGTTCAGTCATATAATTGGCTGATTATGTGATAAGAAACAGAACTATTTTTTGTAGTCTTGGAACCAACAGATCGAGTGAAATTAATTTAACGCTCCACCAGCCCGTTATGGGAAAAACTAAAAATATGTAACTTTAATATCTAAAAAAATACAATAAATCAAAAATCACTATATCATAATCAGACTAAATAATATTTTTACTAATCGCGTTAGCACTTGATGTTTACTGACTGGCTACTGCTCATCCACACCACTCTGCTTGCACGCTTCTAAAAAGTAGAGTCGTACTTTCGACAAACGAGGAATAGATACTGCGTTTCGTAAAGAAACCAAATCTGAAACCGATTTCAGTCTGGTAGAGATGATTTTTACTTTACTTCAAGAAAATGAGTAACACTATAACTAAGCGGATTATGAACAGAGATTGATTATTATTTATTGTTATTTCTGCTAAGAGTAGATCCATTGATAGAATTTACAAAAAATAAAATTTATAATACTACCTACTATTATTGATACTTTTGAAAATTTATGAAGACAACTATTTCTTTGTAATGGATGTATGTAAGTACCCTCTTTGTCGTCGATTACGTGTTGAATCCATTCCTTGTGTGGATAAATGTAAACATACGCACCGTACACAGAGAAGTCGCCGCACTTTAGCCTATTATCTCTAGGAGTACTAATATTTATTTGGCATTTCATAATGATATGGGCTATGCCTTGAAGAATGCCGTCACAAACAAGTCCACTTCCTGAATCTCCGTTGCACAAACCTTCACCGAGTTTACGTTCTAAACAGATTAAATTCTCCATTTGTTTCGTTGTTAGACAGAGACATGTATCTTTCGTTCTACCCGCTTTCATTGTTAGCAAAGTCGCAAGATAGGGTGTACTTTCTTTTTCTGTTTTTCCCCATCCTCCCAAAACACAATCTCTTTTTCTTTCGCCAAAATTCCACGGTTTGCTTGCCATCGAAATCGTCTTCACGGTTTCTGATAGAGAGAAAGGAATATCTAATTTTATTAAAGATATATCAGCCATTCCGATCAAATCCGGATTGTAGTCTTCAGGATACACCAAGTATCGACCGTATTGTCTTTGCACATCTTTGTCATGACTTCTTATATCTGAAGTTCCGGCTGTTATCAATACAGAGTCTGCGAACTGGGCGGCCCCCTGGGAAATACAATGTGCAGCAGTTATGACCCATTCCTTTTTTATCAGACTGCCGCCGCAAGTAGATCCCAACAAAAATCCATCCTTTCTTTTATAAACTGAGTAAACATGTACCAGGTACGGCAGTTGGCCATCTATCATGAACTTTCCATCGTAAATAACGTGATTTATTTCGGTATCCACATCATCCAATACTTCATCCACATCATAAAAATTTCTTTTAAATTCGTGTGTAAATGTTAAATATTCTTTAACGTAATAAAACAATAATATCATCTTGAAGTTCATCTCACTAAATTTCTTTGAACCAGTAATAATTCGAAAAGTTTACTTGAATTTTGGATTTTGTTTAAGTTACGAACAAACACTGTTTACGTTTAGTCTGCTTGACTATCAGCTGTAATTTTGTAGTAAACAACAATTTTACTTTAAGTCGTATTTAAGTCGCTGGCCTTTCACGTGGAGGTCCGGGGTTTGATTCCCGGCAAGGGGTCTGGAAATTATAACACGTCACAATCCAACGTTCCATAACCCACTGTAGTCGCTAATGATTAAGCTTTTGATGCGACTTAAAAAAAGTATTTGAATTAACTAACTGGGTTGGTTTAGTAGAAAGTTCTTCGCTAAAATTCACTGTTTAACAGCTGATTGTCGGACCAATAGTTCCGTGGCTGAAATCCTAGTAAAGGTAGTAAATGTAGCGAGTATTTTTCGGAATGTCCCCGCATTCTCATGTTGAGTTCCTCTGTACAAAACTTGTTTGTTGTATATTCTTGACACCACGCATAAATTAAAAAAAAGTTATCGTATTAAACGCAACTTGCTGTTTTGAAGCCAGGTTCCTTTTCGTTAACCGATTTCACTTCAATAATTTCTGTTATTACACCTCAATATAATTATCACGTTTGCATAATAAAACCATACTGTTCAAACAATTTGTAACAAATACAAATTACGTTATTCTTAACAAAAAAAGGAAATTAGGTACGCTATTTAAATAAAAATTTATGTAAAAGTGACAGAACGGAACGTTTATAATTGATTTTTAATGAGTAATAAAATTTTAGCTTTTGTTTCAATGCTTCGACGTGACGAAGTGCATTCGTTCACTTAATCTTCAAAAATATTTGGTTATACGAAAAGTCTCTTATTACCGGCGTTACTGTAGATATAGTACAAGTAAAATTAACAATTTAATCTTTCCATAATAGGTGGCAAGTAAAAATATTGTGACACTTATTGCTAAGGTCCGTTTCGGGATCTAGGTTATTAAATAATTAATACACTAAAGTTTACAATTACGTACAAAGATTTATTACACTAAAAGATTACAAAATAAATAATTAAACTAATTATAACTAAGAAATACAATAAAAATGATTGATGAATACAATAAAATGATAATATAATGATTTAATAATTCACTTAAAATAGATAATTAACAATAAATAACTTGCAATCAGTTTGGGAATCAGTTTGGGTTTCGCAATGCAGTCGGAACGCGAGAGGCGCTATTTAGTGTTCAGGTCCTGTTTCAAAATTGCAGGGATGTCAGTTGTGATGTGTTTGCATGTTTAATTGATTACCAGAAGGCCTTTGACCGTGTCAAACATGGGAAAATGATTGAAATATTGAAACAGACAGGAATCGATGGGAGAGATCTCAGAATAATATCACATCTGTATTGGAATCAAACGGCCATATTGAGGGTTGATGGCGAGCATACAGATGAAGTGGAAATCCTGCGAGGGGTTAGACAGGGGTGCATATTATCATCAATATTATTCAACCTGTACTCCGAACACATCTTTCGAGAGGCTCTACAAAACTTAGAGGAGGGCATTTTAGTTAATGGACTCAGGCTTAACAACCTGCGGTATGCGAATGATACAATTGTTTTTGCGGATTCAATAGAAGGACTGCAGACGCTCATGAACAGAATCCAAGAAACAAGCAGCATATATGGACTTGACATAAACACCTCCAAAACTAAATTCATGGTAGTTAGCAAAAAACAAATTAGGGGTGCTAACCTGTATATAAATCAAGAAAGAATTGTAAGAGTCTCTAAGTACGAATACCTCGGAAGAGTCATTAATGAGGCATGGGATAACTCACAGGAGATCAAGAGTCGCATTGGTAGGGCTAGGAACATCTTTAGCTCTATGGGTGCGGCTTTCAAAAGTCATGATCTTACTTTAGGGACCAAACTGAGACTTCTGAGGTTGCAATGTTTTTTCTGTCTTGCTGTATGGAGTGGAGTCCTGGACTCTAACAAAAGAAACGACCAACCGGCTAGAAGCCTTCGAACTCTGGTTCTACAGAAGGATTCTGAAAATACCATGGACCCATAAAGTGACCAACGTTGAAGTTCTGCAAAGAATGAAGAAAACCACAGAACTTATTAATATTGTGAAAGCAAGGAAGCTGCAATATTTGGGTCATACCATGGGAAATTCGCAACGTTATGAACTGTTACAACGCATCCTGCAGGGAAAGATAGATAGCAAGAGGAAGCCCGGTAGGAGAAGAAAATCCTGGCTTGGGAACTTGCGAACCTGGTTTGGTAGGAGCTCCATGCAATTGTTCCAGTTGGCAGCGGATAAAGTCAAAATAGCCATGATGGTCGCCCACATCCGTAGCGGATAGGCACTCAAAGAAGAAGAAGAACTTACAATCACTTTTATAGATTACACAACATACAAAACACAGAAACTGAATTCACATTAACTTTACAATACTCTCACAAAAAGACTTTACACAATACGCACACAACAAAGGCAGTATAACAACCTTACTCGGATACGTAATCTGTTTACGCACCTCGATAATCGCACGGCAAAGATCACACGAATACTGACTCGACTGCGCTCGGGGGTCTCCTTTTATAATCATTCACAAAGATCGTTCCAGAACAGAGTAGTGAAATCTACTCAAGTACAAAAATAACTCTTTATTAATGAATGCTAGAAAAATCCCTTTGTTAACAAGTCAACTTTTGTATATAGAAAATGTAAACAACCTCATAAACAACTTCATAAAAATAGCTGTACACAATACCTGAACTTTTATAATAGGCGTACTACACGGTAGTTTTTACAACTTTTGTGAATAGACACACCTTTATGGTCATCATTGTAAAACTGTCATTCACTATTGCTACTGTGTATGCTTATTTTTATTATTCCTTAATTATTTTTATGAATGGAATTCTGGAACCTTCGTGACCAATCTCGTCTTTTATCGATCTTGTCACAATATAATTGGTTCGATGGTACCGCCCATTTTGTTTACACCCGTATTGGTTAGGCGTTACTTCAAAATGGCCTCTCTATCACCTGCCGAGATCGTACATTTGACTTTTTCCAGTATATAAATTATGATATATGCAAAAATGATAGAACGGTACATTTTAACATTAGAATGTCGAAAAGAATAAGAAAATCTTCTTTTTTAATGCTTCGACGTGACCTATCACCCAAAGTAGATCCGTTTCGGTAGGTCACAAAAATGGGATGGTCTTGTGACAGTTTGCGTTTTCACAACTCCATTCGTTAATTTAATCATAAAAAATATTAAGTTATACAAAAAGTCTCTTAATACCTGTGTTACTGTTGGTATGGACCGAGTAAATTTAACAATTTCATCTTCCCAAAATAAAGGTATAAAATAAATGTGTCTTAATACCTGTGTTACTGTTTATATAATTCTAGTAAATTTAACGATTTCTTCTTGCCAAAATAGGTGGCATATAAAAATATGTCTGGTGCGATGTTACCGCCCATTTTTTTTACTCGTGAATTTGTAGATCGTGACTACGCCATGGTTTCTCGGTTGCCTGGTTGCCTGCCGCGATCGAAGGCTACTTTAAAACGTTAATCCTGTCTCGGAGGAATTAAATTGATAACGCTTATCACTTTATGAGGGGTCTAAATAAGATCAAAGTTCGTTTGTTTATCAGTCCTAATACAGTTACAATAAGTAATTTTGCTTTACTAAGCAAAAAGAAAAAAATATATAGGCTTCACTCAGTAGCCTATATAAGTATTACAATAGGCGGGGACATTACGAAAAGATCCAATTTTGTACGGATTTGAATAATATGTAAAGAATAATATCATATTCACTGGTTGTTTATAATGTAACAGTTGTGAATTTCATAAATAAAGTTAATAAAAAAAAGATTGGCCTGTGGCGTAGTGGTCAGCGCAATTGGCTTTTACATTGGGGTCCCGGGTTCGATTCCCGGTCAGGTCTGGTATTTTTTCATCACCCATCTTCATCTATCATCCTTCTCACCGCCTGCATTAGCAGTAAAATAAAAACAAAAAAGATTGATTATTCTTAAAATATAATTTGTGTTAATTTATTCAATATTAATAAAATCTCTTTTTCTATAAATTTCCTCCCGCAACTTTTTTAAATGCTACAAAGAAAGTTATTTAAGTTTAGTACTTATTTGAACCAGTTCTCTTTGCTGTTGTCTGCTTGCCTGGAAGCAGGCCAAACGGGCTACAGGCTAACTGTATTGCCACAGCAATGTGGACCAATTTCTTGCTTTCGAATAATAATCATTATCAAAAAAAGAGAATAAAATAAAATAAAAAAGCGGAACACTAAAATGAACGGCATCCGATATGTACGTATAGCCTATAACATTTTTAAAAAGGAAGTTTTCGACCAAATGAGAGAAATATTTACATTTCCTACTTTTATCCGTTTTTTAACCTTAAAATATTCTGTAATTAATATTATCTTAATTTTTTCTTTGTATGTTTAGTTTGTAAATTATTTTCTGCTACGTCTTTCTTTCTTTCTATATTCGTTATAAAAAAATAAACTGGTTTATGGCAAGATTTATACCGTTTTTATACGTAGGATTACTGTTTTCGTTTGGCTCTTTTTTGTAAATTGTTGATTCCATTTTTCCCATTTATTTAGTCTCTTTAATGCCATCAATTTACAGTCCGGAATGTTCAATATTTATGAGTTTCTTTAAAATTTAAATACCTACTTGTAAATAATTTTTGTCGTCGTATAGTAGTAGTTCATTACAGTAGCTACTTTGCTATCAATTCTTTCACAAATGGTTACAATTTCTTTTCGGTATATTTTTTTACGAAAAAATTTATGAATGTCTAAAAAAATTTAAATAATATACATTTGGATAATTGTTACAAAGAATAGTCATTTATCAAAAATTCCTACAATTTTCCCACTTTGAATTTTTTTAAAAATTCCATAAACATCTGTAGACCTACGTAAATAAAATTTAAAAAAAAACCTTGTGTAATCTATCACTGTTTTCAGTAATTTATTTTTGTCGGCCTGATTAAACAGTTCATTCTTTGTCGCGCTTTCTAAACGTCAAAGAACTGATTCATCAGATAATTAAGGTATTAATATTTTGTATTCTTATTTAAATTGAACCTCTTTTTTGTTCTTTTTTTAATTTATATTTATTAAATTTACAACTATGCAGCTTTGGGCAACCAGTAAATATTTTTACAGCTTACTTTATAGTACAATATAATCCCGGTTATCAGAAATAATCGGGGTGGATTCATTTTGGCTAACCCGGATTTTAAAAAATATAGACGTAACAAGGAATGAAAGGTTAATTTATTAAGAATATCACTTTTTTAAACTAACAAAAATATCTATTTAAAGAGCATTCGCTTAAATTTTAACTGAAATACAATATATTTAGTATATATTTTTACTGTTATATTACACTAAATAATTTATTTTTATATCCCTAATGTGTGTACGTTGCAATCTGTTCAATTGAGAACAATAAGCAACCCTATGACCCGATGAGAAGAAGATGATGTGTATGACATGTAAAATGGAGTGCCGTCTTGTACAGACCCAGGCCGATAATTCCTGAGAAAGTGTGATTAATTGATTGCAACCATCGGAGTACACCGGTAATTTCTGTTTAGTATCAAAATCCGTATAAAAGTAACTAATTTTACTAGAATTTGAACCAAGAATCTTCGCATTAGAAAATCAGCTGTTAAACAGTGACTCGCGGCAACGACTTTACTCCTAGACAAACCCGGTGGATCTCTAATTTTAATAAAAGTAAAACCTAATAATTATTTAAATACTAAATTTTTTAAAATTCGGGAATTTTCTTCTAAACTTCATCAAGTTTTTTTGCATTTGAACGATTTCATTATTTTTTTAAAATATCTTTGTTAGTCCTACATGCTATTATAGCTTATCTTTATTTAATTTTCCATTCTGATACAAATGAAATACCAACCCAAAAACCCGTGGCAGCAGTGCGCAACAATTCACAGTTTACTTTCCTTTATTTTTTCATCAGTAGCCAAAATAATACTGCAAAATAATAATACTGTGTGCTTAAAAGGAACTAAACAAACACAAAATTTAGATCTAGGAACTGTGCACATTAAAAAATGCAGACCCACACGGTTGGTCTAGAGGTAGACCAACCCTGTGAGGTAGAGTCCTTGCCAAAATCAGCTGTTTAACAGCTGATTTTGGGAGACAAAGGTTCCTAGTTCAAATCCTAGTAAAGGTAGTTACTTATGGAGTTTAATACTAGACAGTGGTTACCGGTGTACTTTGATGGTTGGGGTTCAATTAACCATACTTTCTCAGGAATGGTCGGCCTAGGTCTGTACAAGACTACACGTCATTTACACGTCATACACATCATTCTCATCTCATTGGGTTATGGGGTTGCTCATTGTTCTGAATTGAACAGATTGCAACGTACACACATTAGGGAGAAAAAAAAATTGATAATAGAAGTAAACTGCAACATAATTAGAAGTGCACTCTACTGTGTTTTTGTTCATGTAAACTAAGTACATCGAAATTTTTTGATTTTCAATAGTTTCAGATAAATAAAATTTAGTTAACCGAAATTCTCCTGTTCCACTTTACTGTTATACTTCAACAGTTTTGAGAATATAATTGAAATCAGCAGGCCCTCGCGTTTAAATGTCATATTAATATTGATTGTTGCGTGAAAATTTTGGGTATGCGTTTGATTGTAACAAGATTGTATGTGAAACGAATAAAAATATAGTATAGCTTAGATCTATTAAGCCAGATGGGCCTGATGTAAAATTTATGTAGTAAAATTTTTAGTGATAAGGAAGGGAGACTGTCCGTCTCTTGTTAGTGATGCGGTTTTTCCACGTCAACCTTCAATCTAAATTTACTCCAAGATAACGTACATTTCTATCTATAAAAAGTCGATTATTATTTTAAAAATACCAAACCAAATTTAAATGTCATATTTTGTGATATATGATAGTACTGATCGGAATTTCACGGTTCTTTATCACTCCAGTTTTTGTTTAGGTCATCAGCCGAAATGGTGGTTTGAACCTCTAACTTTACTAAGTAAAACGAGGTGTAAGGCGGTTTACGATTACCTTCTTCACTGAGTGGAACAAGTTTGCTTATCAGCATGCCAAGCTCTCTGAAAACCATCTACTTCCCACTCTTCAAATGACAACTTCACTTCATTCACCACAGGATCTGGCTGTATAATGAAATTCATTATTCTTAGAGGAGATAACTCTGACTAGTGTATTTTACACCTCTAACTCTTCTGTTCTTTAAATGATTCAGTCATTTGACTGACTTTATGTCAATTGACTGACCGTGAGTTAAGAAACAGAACAATTTTTTTAGCTCTGGAACTAGCAGATCGAGTGAAAATAATTTAACACTAAACCTGCCTGTTATGGGGATATCACGTTTGAATAAGGTTTAAATGAATTTTTAAAATGCAAAGTCTTTTCTTCATGACTGATTGGCATGTACAATGATGGTATATGCTTCTGCAAAAATTTCAGTACCAGTATTTGGGGTTGTAAAAAAATCCTTCTTGTAAAATTTATTCAGATGGAACCTTGATCCAGGATGGAATCTTCAGTACACCAGCAAATATAGGAAAACAATCTAAATAGGCTTCACACTAAAATACTACAAAATACAGGCCCTGCAGATACAAACGAATTGTAAATAAGTATTCGGGAGGTAAGAAAAATTTAGATTTAAAAAATTAAATGCACTAAAAATTTAGGGTAAGACTGTATGATGGTTTAGACTGAAAATTTCGATTTTCGGTTTTTTATGTTTTTCAATAGTTCAGCCCTAGATCTACAAGAAAAAAACATTATATTACATCAAAAACATTATTATTATTTTTTTATGACCACAAAGGATCACTTTAGTCTCTTTGGCAAGTTCTTTTTCTTTGGCAGTTTATTTCCTTTTCATTTCTTTCTTTCCAATACTTTTTCATTCTGTCGGATCTTGCTTTTCTCAATTTTCGTCTGAACAAACATGTTCTTTTCGTTTAATTGTTCTTACTGATAAAATTTTGTTTTTGTCTTTAATTGTTTCCTTGACAACCGATGTGCGATCAAAGTGTCCCAAAAATCAAAATCAAAATGTATGATTTGACATCAGCAAATGTTAGATTTAGTTCTGTTCTGTCTCTTTTTTCAAAAACATTATTTTAATAAACAAATTAAGTTTTTACCAGGTCTGCTCAGAAAAATTATCATGTAACCAAGAACGAATATTTTTCATAATTTTAGGACATAATGATCGTTTTAAAACAAAGGGAATTTTTGTTAAAAAAATATCTGCATCACTATTTTTAATATTTTCACCTGTTGGTTCATCTTTCTACCCAAACTGTTGATGACAAATTTACTTATGTGTGTACGTTTTGTTTTTAGTTGTTTGTTTTTTGCCTGTTCTCGTAAATTTAGATTTTTAAAATTTTGGGTAAATTTTTCTCAGAAAAACCATCAAACCTATCGGGCTAAAATTTTTACCAGTTATTAGTCTTGTATACGCACATATACCGGCATTTTTATGACTTTTTAAATGCTCCAACCGTTAGTAATATGCAAAAAAACGTAGAAAATAAATTTGTAAAAATCTATGTGATTCGTTATTTTAATTCTATGGTCAGACAGATTGAATTTAAAAAAATGTCAGTAGCTAAAGACACCCGACAACTGTACGTGTATAAAGTTTTATTCCCCTATCTTTTATCAATCCTTTGTAAAATCTACCTAAAAATGTCAAATTTAACATTGGTGGGGTACAAAGTGCAGTCTCCCTTAAACCCAACAAATGTTTTTTTTTTTTTTTTTTTTTTTTTTGGTTTAACGTCCGACTGTTCTGCAATTACTGCTAATGCAGACGGTGAAGGATGAAATGATATTTTGTAACGTATGAAAAAATGCCGTGCCTGAATGGGATTCGAACCCAAGACCGCATGATGAGAGGCGAGCACGTTACCAACTGCGCCAATGCGGCCGGCTAACAAATTTGATCAATCGAATTTTTAATAAACTTTCAAGAATATACCATTATTGTTGAAATACAAGGATGCAATAATTAATATGATCAAAACAATTCTTTAAAAGAAACTGTAAAGGTAATAAAACTAGATAAACATGATTTGAAAGAAATTTCAGTATAATAATAATTAATACCGATACGAAAACCTAATAAGAAATATTAAACTGTTAAGATGAATAAATAAATGAATAACGATTGAAATAAATGAGACGAGTTGTCCCAGTTGTGGCTTTAATTTCTACTGGACTGGTACGTCGACCTTCCTCTGTTTTTATTATGAGACATTACACTGTACCTGATATCAGGAATAATAACACTGGTTGTGCAGCGGTTGATCCGACATAAAGCGTTGGTAATAATAAAATTTATTAATATTACACATGACACTTACTCTATTTAAACTGTATTCAAACCAGACGAGATCAACGCCCGGTGTAAATTTCTCTTTGGTTTTTATCGCATTATCTTTTAAATATAAACAGTACGTAACAGACTAAAACTGGGCGCTATATTATTAAACATTTGCTTTGAAATTATTTTCATGAGTAAAGTATTTTTATAGGTTACTAGCTAAAATGCCCGTTCTTCAAACGGTTTTCTTGGTGCTGTGTACAGTCTGTTGGTGTACTGAGTTCGATCCCTGTCAGTTCTAATATTCTTTAATCATTCATTGTTATCTATTCGTACCTCCTTTTAACGTCAGCATTATTATTAATGACAAAACAAAATAGTTGGATGTAAAATAAAAGCGAGATCTAGGTGTTTTTAAATCAAGATACTCAGCGCTTTATTATTTTCAGAAGCGTAGTTAATTATTTTACATAAATAAATAAATTTACTATTTATATAGAGCCATGAAAATTGATATTTTGAAGTTTAACTTACAAAATCTATGTGTAATGTAAATGTAGATAATTTAATTATTCGCTACAAAGGAATAAATTTTGAAATGAAAGGTAAATCACAACTGGAATACTCCGCGATCGTTAACTACTAAGAAGACTGTCTTTCGTTTTGGACAATGGGACTGAGAACGGGTGCGTCCCGTAAGGTTAGGTAGTGGTGGAAGGGGTAGGATACAGAGCTCCGGAATGAATACCAGCGGCGCGTAGACCTATGTTTATTGTTCTGTTTATTTTTTTATTTTTATGCATAAAAATGAAAAAAAAGTTTAGATAATCAAATTTATTTGTCTTTAAACGTTTCGTAATTTCGATTATATAAAATGTTTTGAAGACTGACTTTTAACGGTGATATTCGCAGTTTTTTGTTTACCTCTGCCTCTGAACTCCCCCATCCCTTTGTGATATTAAAAAAAATTATAGCCTATTTTCATTTCGATAATGCCCAGAACCTAAATACCGAAATTCATTGAATTTGGTTTAGCGGTTCTTGCGTGATGCCGCAACATACAAACAAACAAACAGACAAAAATTCAGCTAAATTTATTTTCGGTGATTAGGTACTTAAAAGATTTGACGTAGAAATAAAATTTGGGGCATTTTGAAAAATTTTACAGACAAAATCACAATGTCATTTATATAGATTTAATTAAATTTATTTATTATTTAAATTATTAAATTATATTATTGTTATTATTATAAATTATAAATTAAATTATATTAATAAATTAATAAATTATAATTATAAATTATTATTATTATAAATATTTTAATATTATTTAAATTATTTATTTAATCAAATTTATTTAAATCTGCCCATAACAGACAGGTGGAGTGTCAAATTATTTACACTCAATCTGTTTGTTGCAGGGCTAAAATAAATAGTTCTGTTTCTTATTACATGGTTAGCCAATTGTATGACTGAATCATTTAAGAGCAGAAGAGGTAGAGGTGTAAAAGACACTAATCAGAGTTATCTTCTCTGAAAGTAATGAATTTCATTGTACAGCCAGACCCTGTGGTGAATGAAGTGAAGTTGTCATTTACAGAGTGGAAAATATGTGCTTTTCAGAGGGCCCGGCATGCTGATAAGCGTACTTTTCCATTCAGTGAGGAAGGCATTGGTAAACCACCTCACTCCTCGTTTTACTTAGTAAAACCTCTAGAGGTTCAAACCAGCCTTTTGGCTGTTGACCTAAACAACAACAACAACAGATTTAATTATTCTTGTCGATATGTTGATCATAATGTACAACCTTATTTTGTAAATTAATGTAGATCGACCTGTAAATTTAAGTTAAAATTCAACTGCTTACCGCAATCAGGCTATACCTATGCGGGAGTTGGTAAATTAGTTATAAAACAGTTATATTTTGTATATCGTTTCTTGATAAATAAATAAAGCTTGCAGTTTTTGCTGGAAAACTTTAGGCATTATTCAATTACCTTAGGAGATAAAAAATTAGGTTTTGTTTTTCATTTTACATTGTTAACTCATGGTTAAACATATGCTAGATTTTTTCATTATTAACATTGATAAGAGAAAATCGTGTAAGTGTTCCACACCAGACTTTTGATTATTTATTAAGGGTACCCGGAACGGAGAAAATTTAAACTTTTCACACAACCGGTTTTGTGCACATTATTAAAATTTAGAGTTTTCTGCATCCAATGATGTAGTATAATTTGTGGGGGTTTTTGTAGTTTTTACTCCTCCCAAAATAAAAAAATGTGTTAAACCCTTACTTTATTTTCTATACGTTACCAGTATACATAAACAAATATATATTTTTAATAATAAGCGATAAATTCATAATTTTTTCTTGTTTTAAAATCTTACGTTGGCATTAGATCAGCTGTGAATGTAACAGTTGAGAATTTTCCAGATTATGATCCTGGAATGTATTAAAGGTAACTATTTCGCAGCATTTAAAATGTGTTCTCTTTTACTTTTTTCTTGTTTCCCGTAAATAGCAAATGTTGACACACAAGGAACATTTTCTCAGCCAACTGTAAACGGATTTTAATGACATTATTGCACAGCCTTTTATACTATAATTACAATGTACTGAGTATTACAGTAAAATAATATGTTTGCATATTTATTTTCCACTTAACTAGGCAAAAAATTATGATTTTCAAAAGTGATGATTTCAAAAAACATTTTCTTACCTTCCTAACAATATATAAAGATGCTACTAATTCTGTAGGTGCAGAACACCATGAAAAGTAACCACAAAAAAATTGGACAGGATACCTGTAATAGTTTTTGAGAAAATGTACCTTACATTAACATTACGGAGATAGGCATTCAGGCTACCCTTAAAGTAAAATAATTTTTACTATATATGCCATTTTTTTTTGTAAATCCCTACTGAGTGTACGTTTAGTACTGAGTGTACCCTTAAAGTAAAACAATTTTTACTAAATATGCCATTTTTTTTTGTAAATCCCTACTTAGTGTACGTTGCAATCTGTTCATTTTAAGAACAATAAGCAACCTTATGCCCCATAGAGATGAGGATGATGTGTATGATATGTAAATGAGGTATAGTCTTGTTCAGACCCAGACCAATTATTTCTGATAGAGTAAGGTTAATTGAACCCCAACCATCAAAGTACACTGGTAACCACTGTCTAGAATTCAAATCCGTATAAAAATAACTACTTTTGCTAGGATTTGAACCATAAAACTATGGTCAAATAACTATCAAAAATATAGAAACTATCATAAATGCTTTTTGGTCAGATTGTCGGCTATTCTAATTTTCATGATTCTTTAATTTATTGCCTTTTTTGGAGATATATTTTCTTCTGTTGTTTCTCCTAGATATTTAACTTTTAACCCTCTTTATTCTGCCATACTTAGCATTCAGGAAATTTGGAGCGTTACTTATGTTTGAATTGTACTCCGTTTTTTCAAATGAGATTTGCAACCCAATTACTTTACTTTATTACAAGATATATTTATCTTGGTATATATATATATTATTTTGTATATATTCACAAGAGAAAAAAAGAATAAAATTTAGTGAAATTGGGATTTGTCAAGTTCATTGAACTTGATGTGGGGATATATTTGATTTGACATTTGTAACAAAATGTTTGTTTTCAAAGAGAATATAATTTAAATAATTTTTAAATTCTTTAAATTTTTATTCCATTAGTCCTTCCGTTTACGTTTAAAACCAATCTGTATCCGAGTTTATCTATCTGCTAATTTTATAAACCAAGTATTCTGTATTCTATGCTATGTAAAAGAATGTCCTTGGAGAAACAAGTATGCTTAATTTGATTGAAAGATGCCAATCAAAATCTTTCAGATTCCAATATTGAATTTATTTTTTTTAATTTAAAGTATGGAACGATTTTCTATCACTAATGAATGATACTATGAATGGGAAAATATTTAAAGAACGAACTTCTGTCCACTATAACAAGGCTACAAGGTCGTTGTAGGTTTTAAATTCCAGATTGTTTACTATCTTTAGTTTGTGTGTATCCTGAATTCCAAGTAACTAAACTTAACTTTTTTTATAAAAATTTAGTTTCATCGACTTATTTTGTAACATTGACTTCTCCTTTTTCCTACATTTCTCGTTCGGATCTTCACTTTCATTAGTTTGTTTTTCTCTCGAATAACCCTTTATCAAAATCAGAATTATCTTTACTTACAATATTAAAAATTATAAATAGTGTCACATTCAAACTAATGTTACTACATTTTTGTTTGTTTTTTATTCCTATTTAAAAACATTAATTTAGTATCAGTTATACCTATTCCAAAATGTATAATTATGTTAAAACTTATTATTTCATATAATTAGTTTTTTATCTGTTGTTTTTTTTTTGTTAATTAAAATTTTAACTGTTTTATCCACAATTATTATGATGTATTGTAAATATAGTCAATGTAAGCTACACGATTAAGATCTATGCCAAACATTTTTGAATTAACACCAATCGTAAAAATAATAACTTAAAATAATATGCATTATATAATATTACTTATACCTTTAAATATTTAACTATGTTATTTGATTTGTCATATAATGTATAATATTTTACGTTACAATAACGTTTATTTATTTATTTAATTACTAAGAATTATTTACTGACAGTTTAATAAAATTTTTCTGTAAATATCGTTTAAAATTTAGAACGAGCTCAGCAGCTTTGTTTCCCTGTGCTCTCTGTAAATGATATAGGGTTACTTGTTACGTCCTGACAATGTCCAATTTTTTATTAAGTTGGATAGAAAAGGATTTTCTTGTTTTACAGTGAATGGATGAAGTGAAAATGTGTTTAACTCATGATTGAATATTGTTTTAGGTTTTTTTAATTCCTAATTTGTGTAAGTTGCATTCTGTTCTATTTCAATAATAATTAACCGAATGATCCAATGAGATGAGGATATTTTTTTTGTTTAACGTCCGACTGTTATACAATTACTGCTAATGCAGACAAAGAAGGATGAAATGATTTTTTTGTAACGTATGAAAATATGCCGTGCCTCAATGGGATTCGAACCCAAGACCGCATGATGAGAGGCAAGGATGATGGGTGTGATATGTAAATGAAGTGTAGTCTTGTACAGACTCACGCCGACCATTCCTGAGAGAGTGTGATTAATTAAAATCTAACCATCATAGAACACTGGTAGTCACTAGTATTCAAATCCGTATAAAAGTAACTACCTTTACTAGGAATTAAACCAGGAACCTTCGTCTCCGAACAACAGCAGCTAAACCGCTGATTTACGGTGACGACTTGATCTCTAGATCAACCCGGTTTTATATTATAATAAATTTTATTAAGATTCATTTTTTTCATCGCGGACAGGCCTTTGAGATCGACGCAAATATCAACTCATGCAGCCTCTTTCTTTCTCTTCCAAAATTTCCTCATCCTTTCTGACTGTTCGGCTCTCCTTACAACAGATCATTCTCCCCTGTTAAAATTCCTCCTTTCATCCACAAGAATCTTCAGTCCAAAAATTCATTAAGATTAATTCATTGGAGGCATAAGAGTAAATTCCATGGTGAATTGAAATTTATCCATTTGTAATATGTAGGCCCATAGTTTTGTAAAGGGCGGGCATTTTTAATTTAGGTGAACCCGTGAAGAAGATATAATATTTTCACCTTATTGAGTCTTTAATTTCTTATATTATCGTCAAGAAGATGAATGCCTAATTTGTTTAAGTATCTTCGACTTCTAATTTTATCTCTCGCCATGAATATTTCTAGGTAATGGTAGAAACTTTATTGTTGTATTGCTGGTTCCAGGGCTAGAAAAAATAGTTTTGTTTCTTATCACATGGTTCGCCAATTATATATGATTGATAAAGCATTTTAGAATAGAAGAGATAGAGGTGTAAAATACACTAGTAGTTATCTCATCTGAGAGTAATGAATTTTATTATACAGCCAGATCCTGTGGTGAATGAAGTAAAGGTGTCATTTGCAGGGTGGAAAGTAGATGCTTTTTAAAGAGCTAGGCATACAAAGCATTTCCTCTCAGTGAGGAAGGTAATCGTAAACCACCTCACTCCCCATTTTACCTAGTAACGCCTCTAGAGGTTCAAACCGGATCACCTAAACAACAATAAAAGATAATGTTTTATTTTGTATCTTCTGCGTTAACTGTATTACTTATTGTTCTAGTTTTTAAATGTAAGAATAGAAAAGGCCGGCCCGTTGGCGTATTGGTTAGTGCAACTGGGGTCTACGCCGGGGTCCCGGATTCGATTCCTGGTCAGGTCTGGCATTTTTTCATCACTTATTTTCATTATCCACAGTCTGTATTAGCAGAAATTGCAAAACAGTCAGTCGTAAAAAAGTAAGAATCGATTATAATTTTGCTGTCTGGATAATAAAAAAAATAAATAATTTAATAAAAATCATAGTACTGTTACTTTACTTGTAACTTATTTACTTATTTATTTATTTGAATGGTCTACCTACTGTATGAACTTGTAGGCCTATTTACTTTTGTAGCCGCTAATGAATAAATAATTGATGTTACTGTATAAATAAAAATAATCCATGTGAAATAATTTCTCAGAGTTACTTTCTTATCAAATCACAATTTTTAATAATATTTTGCATTCTGCCACATAAAAATATATATAACAGTTTTACAGTTTTTATAATATTTTTATGTTATAGCATCCATAATTCTTTATGTATTTATGTTAATATTTTATCTAAAGAGTAGATATTATAAAACTGATCCCAAGAAGAAATAAGTAGTATGTAAATAAAAAGTGCATGCAGGTCGACTATCTATCACTTTGCATATTTTATTTTTTATATTTTTTTATAATAAGACGGAATAAATTTATACAATTAAAATGAATCTAGCTCAAAGCATTAGAAAGGTGGAGGTATGTGGAATATCTTGCTATAACACAACATTACAGAGATGGGACCAGTTTGCGAGAGAATATCCATCCCACAGTACTCTTGCGATTAACCTCTCACGTCAAATATTTTCAAAGAGTTGCACCTGTAACGCGTGCTTGCGTGCGTGTGTAAACCATATGAGCTCCAGATCGGTTTATTCATGGTTGCCACAGCAAGTTTCGACTCGATGCAGGTAATCTTATAGAAGTGTAGATATATCGAATAATTGCTGGAACGTGTTTTGACGTGGGTAGTTACATTGCATGTCGAACTTGATGAGCGTTTACGTCGTCAGATTATAAAAGTCCGTTATTTAAAACTCATATTCGATACACCGATATGTCTGCTAATATTTATAATAGGATATCATAAATTGGCGACTGCACCCGTGCATCAGTACAAAAAAATTGATTAACTTCTCGTTACTTTCCTTATAAACATTTATAATTTATCTTTGAAATAATGTTTAACTATTAATAACGACAACAATGTATAAAACCTTTCTGATATACGTGAAACAGATTAATTTCTGAATGATTTCATACTTTACATTAAAAGTAACACGGAATCCGTATCTTACTCAATGTTCACATAAAAAACATATACACAGAAACTACTCACCAATCATTTTTTTATTTTTACAGTAGTTTTATTGCGGTATTTTAAGCCGAATATATCGGGGGGGGGGGGGGCGCAAAAAACCGGACTGAGAGCGCGCTGCCATTCTTAGACGTAGTAGAGAGTTCTTCCGCTAGATGGAGTTAGTAGAGATCTTCAACAAACAATTGCCCAAATGGTTTCAGTTTGTAGATTAACGTTTGATCTTAGTTTTGTGTTTCTTTTACTGTTCTCGTGTTCCACCTGCGAAGTCGTTACAGCAGATTTAAAAGAACAAAGCGTGTGTTTGAAATTTTGTTTCCTGTGTTTGCTTGAAAAATGGGCGGAAGCTTAACAAATACTTCAAAAGGCTTTTAAGGAGAATGCTATGAGCCGCAAACAAGTTTCCGAGTGGTTTCAGCGCTGTAAACTCCCAACTTCCCCAGACCACAAAAATCCAGACAAGTGAGGCCAAATGTGAAGACGATGATCATTGTCTGTTTTGCTGTTTGTGGAATTGTCCATCGGTAATTTGTTACCCAGACTGAATTTGTGAACAAATTTTAAAATTTGTGGTCAGACTGTTAACCACCAGAACTTTTATCTGGAAGTTTTAAGACATCTGCGAGAGGACGTGTGAAGGAAACACCTGGAACTTTGGCTATCAGGTGACTGGTTTCTTTATCACAATAACGCCCCTACAGCTTCTCAGGGGTGGTCTGTCTTTCCCCACCATCCATATACACCAGACCTAGCCACATACGACATTTTTCTATTCAAGAGAATGAAGAAAAATTTAAAACGGAACCGTTTTGATGGTATGGAGGCGGAAAAAACAGCTTCGCAAAGGGCTCTGAACGATATCAATGTTGAAGAGTTCTAGAGGTATTTCAAATTGTGGGAAAAATTACTTTATAAGTTCATCAAATCTAATGGAGAGTATTTTGAAGGTGACTGAAGGAAATTTATAAAAAATGCAATAAATAAATTTTTTATAACAAAAATCCGGTTTTTTTGGGGTCCCGCTCATACGCGGTTCAATTTGTTTACTCAATGTGATTGAACCAATGAAATTGATTCAACAGCATTTAATAGAATTTCTCTACATGGTTCAATGCAATTGAACAGTTAAAAGTTAAAATCATGGAATCAAATGAAGTTATAAGATTAGGAGTTCAAATAATTTCGAAAAACTTAATCGAGATTAGACACGAGCGGGGATATTGCATAAACATTTAAAACAAATTTAACTTTTTATTCGATGCCTATGAAAATTTATTAAAAGAACTTGAAAAAGAAGACTTCGAGAAATTTAAACATCATTTACGTATGTTCAGTAAACAGTTCGAGCAACTGTATGACAAACCTCTATACTATCAACCTAAAAATTAAAATGTAGTTCACCACCTTTTAAATTCCGTTGAACACCAACATACTGAAACTGCACGGTAGTGAAATGTACGAGTAGTGTCTCACTGTTGAGGTTGGCAGCGCTGCAAATATTTTACTTCTTTCCTCGCTGCCCATAAATACGCATAAGTCAATCTCGTGACTTCAGATCTATAAGAAGTGACGTTGTAAGAATAGAGTTGAAAATATTTAGCCTGAAGGGAAGCCGTTTGCCTAGATTGTCAATGAATTAGCCTATAGGCTGAATGGTCGAAGGGGTATTTATCGTCTGAGATGAAGGTGGTTTCCGGAACAGGCAATATTGCCTAACCATGAAGTAAAGAAGTAGACGAAAAAGAAGAATATTGTAGGTTAGTTTCAAATTTTTCTTGTTACGTTTTGGTTAATTGATTGAGTGGTTGAATAAATTCACAAAATAAATGATTCAATGCATGAAATTTGAACACGTTTTATTGAACACAAGCGGACTGTATCCCTGTTTAACACACACTCACTCTCACCTGCGCACTGGTCCACGCACTCGAACTAGCTCCGCGCATGGCAGTAGCCAGCGCCCATTCACACACACACGCATTTTCGCAATTAAACACATTCACACACAAATAAAACATTAATTAAATATTAACCATGCCCCCGGCCTTGAAGGGCATTCAAAAATTACAATAATTAAATTATGAATACTAAAGTTTTTTTTTTTTAAAAAAAGAACAATTAATCTCTTTTATTGATTGAATTTGTCATATCTGAGTCAATTGGTAATACACATAATTTCACAACAGGTCGTTTAATGAGACCATTTGAAGTCTTAAGAGTAACCACACGAACTCTGGCATCTCGCCCTGGATGAAGTTCAATGACGCGAGCCATTTTCCATAGGAGTGGAGGAAGATTGTCCTCTTTGATGATAACAAGATCACCAACGCTGTGGTTTGGAGGAGATGTTGTCCACTTCCTTCGCTGCTGCATGTTGTTTAGGTAATTTCTTGACCACCGCGACCAGAAATGTTGATACACCATCTGAACGTGCTGCCACTGATTAAGTCTACTGGTTGGAATTTTGAGTAGGCATGGTTCAGGATAGTTTGTGAGGACATCACCAATTAGGAAATGTGACGGGGTCAACGGATTTAGATCAGTAGGTTCATTTGATAATGGAGATAAGGGACGAGAATTTATACATGCCTCAACTTGAGTTAATAGTGTGACAAATTGTACGTAGGTTAAAATTAAATTCCCTAAAACTCGTTTTATGTGTGTTTTCACTAACTTAACTGACGATTCCCATAGTCCACCAAAATGTGGAGCCCTAGGAGGTTGAAAATGCCATGTAATTTCGTCGTTTGATAAAGTTGTTGACACCTTGTCATTAAATTCCTTTGACTTCCACAATCTTAGAAGTTCATTTAGTTCACGATGTGCTCCTACAAAATTGGTCCCGTGGTCTGAGTATTATGTCCTGTATTTTGGACACTCGATTTGCGACGAATGTTGACCAATGAGATGAAGGTGCTCTTATCCACGCTAATGTAATAGTTGAATCAGAGTAGTAGGTGATTGAATCTATCTGAATCTGTAAAGCAGTCACAATTTTCTTGCACAATTCCGACAATAGCAAAGCTCCACACAATTCGAGTCTTGGCAAAGATGTCTTCTTCAGCGGTGCAACGCGTGATTTGGAACTAACCAAATTTACTGAGATATTACTGTCAGTATCAACTGACTTGATGTAAATACAGGCACCATATGCAGATTCCGATGCATCTGAAAATCCATGCAGCCCCATTCTTGTAACGTGTGTTTCTTTGGGTAAGATATTTCGTTGAATATCTATTTGCGATATCGATTGTAAAGATTCTTGAAAGCTAATCCACTGTTTTAGCAATTCTTCAGGAACCTCTTCATCCCAACCAATCTTACAACTCCACAGTTGTTGCATGATTCTCTTAGCCCTCACTATGACTGGTCCAATAAGCCCCAATGGATCAAATATTTTTCCTATAGCTGATAAAATTGTGCGTTTTGAATGTTTCACACTCGTCTTGTTGTAATTGCCTAATAAAAATTGAAATGTGTCTTGCTTTGGGTTCCAAATAAGACCAAGAATACTCACAGTTGCATCGTTATTGATCATGAAACAATCGTCACTTACATCTTGATTTAGTAAATTTGATAAAATATCAGGATGGTTTGCACTCCACTTTCGTAAATTAAAACCTCCTCTATGTGCTATGGTCATAATATTTTTTTGAAGCTGTTTAGCATCCTCTAAGGTTTTTGTGCCAGTCATAAGGTCATCAACGTAAAAATCTTCTATGAAAACCTTTGATGCTTCTGGAAAATCATGTTTTTTATCTACCGCAAGCTGTTTCAATGCTCTCGTAGCTAAGTACGGAGCACTTGCTGTACCATATGTCACTGTTGTTAATTCAAATGTTTTGATTGGCTCATGTTGCTGTTCTCTCCACAAAATTCGCTGTAATTTCCACTGTGATGGATCCACTTTAACTTGCCGATACATTTTCTCAATATCTGCAGTCATGACGTAGGAATGTGTTCTAAATCTTGTCACTATACTAAACAGGGTCTGACTGGATTGTAGGTCCAACAATTGAAATGTCATTTAGCGAAAGACCTGAAGTGGTTTTTGAAGACGCAGCAAATACTACTCGTAGCTTTGTTGTCTTAGATTGTTCCCTTACAACCGCGTATGTGGAATGTAATAACACTGGGTGGATTGCAATTCATCCAATGGAACCTCTCGCATGTGACCAAAGTCTATATACTCCTTCATAAACTGCACGTACTGTGATTTCAATGCTGGGCTGATTGAAAAACGTCTCTCAAGTGTAAATAATCTTCGCGAAGCGTTCTTCTTAGATTCGCCGAGATCACTTACATCACCTTTTAAGGGTATTTTCACACAATATCTTCCATTTACATCTCTGGTTGTAGTGTTCACGAATAAATCTTCACAAAATTTGTCGTTTCCGGTATGATGTTTTTCACCCTTGCACTCTTCTAATTCCCAAAATCTCTGCATATTTCTGTTAATTTCGTCTAGTGTAGATAAAAAACACGTAGTTGCTAGATTTGATGTAGTGTTTACATTCATTTTGCCAGAAATTATCCATCCAAACACAGTATTTTGTAATGTATAAGATGAATTCGAAAACTTCAATTTACCTTCATGTAATAAATCAAAAAATAATTCTGCACCAATAAGCATGTCAATGTCATTGGGCTGATTAAATTGAGGGTCTGCTAATTGAATGGATTGCGGAATGTTTAAGTGAGCTGTTTCCATTGTAACCGTAGGTAATTGTTGAGTGATATTTTTGAGAATAATACAATCAATAGTAGTCGAATATGAAGTTAATCTAGATTTAATGATACACTGAACCATATTTGAAGTTTGAGTGGATGATTGGCCTATGCCATGGACTTCAAACATACTATTCTTAATAGAGAGATTTAAAGTACGCGCTAATCTTTCAGTTACGAAATTTGATTGAGAAGCACTATCAAGCAATACACGGCAAAGATGAGGACAACCTCTATGATCAAGCACTGAAATTACTGCTGTTGAAAGCAAAACAATAGATTTTTGTTGATCAAATGTCACGTTTGAAGTAGAAACAATGGTTTGTTCTACAATTGGTTTAGGTTTGTCACCTTGAGTAGAAATTTGATTTTCTGAATCCCTTGAGTTAGATTTATTATGATGTAATAATGTATTGTGTCTCTTGCCACAAAGTTTGCACGAGCCTGACTTACACTTGGCAAATTTGTGAGAGCTCTGAAGACAATTGAAACATAAATCGCGTTTCTTTACTTCTTTTTCACGGTCTGAGCTTGGAAGTCCCTTGAAGACCTTACACATATAAAGTGGATGTTCTTGTTCACTGCACAAAGAACAACGTTTTGTAGACACATGACAGTTCGTGGAAAATGTATGATTTTTAAATGTTGGCTTGAATTTCTGAGATTGGCTGTGGTTCACAAAATGTGGATTAACGGGTGTATGTTTTTGCAATTTGTTGTATTCAATTGATTCTAATACCTGACACTTGTGTTGTAAAAATACTTCCAAATTGGACATAGTAGGTAACGCATCCTTTGTTAGTGTGTTTTCCCACTCACGTAATGTTACTGGATCTAATTTGGTAGTAATTAAATAAATTAAAAGCGTGTCCCAGTGATTTGTGGGTTGCTCTAAACCAGAAAGGGCACGAATGTGTTTTAAGGCACTATCTAGAAGTTTGCGTAAAGAAATTGAATTTTCTATATCATTTTTAGCAAGACTGAACAAAGCATTTACATGTTTGTTGATTAAATAACGCTTGTTGCCAAATCTGTCATTTAACAATTGCCAAGCAATGTGATAATTTTGTGCGGAACTTTCTAAAGCTTGAATGACTTCAAAAGCTGCACCCTTTAAAGAAGCCTTTAAGTAATGAAACTTATGAATATCCGATATTTCCCTTAAGTGAATGAGTGATGTAAATGTGTCACGAAATGAGAGCCATTCACCATAGCTGCCATTGAATGTAGGAAGTTGGATATCTGGGAGTTTCACTGATATTGGTTGCGTAATTACTGGCTTGTTTTCAATATTGTTGGGATTGTTTCTAAGCTCATGATCAGAAATGAAATCTTGAGCCGCTGACATTAGTGCAAAATATTCTGCCTCAAAATTGTTTCTTTGATCTGACTGATCATCAGATTCGTCAAGTAATTCAATTTGTAATTGTACTTTATCGAATTCACACCAGCACTCCTCTAATTTTGATAATCGCAGTTTTAATTGACTAATATCTGCTGCACAAGAAATTCCACTAAAATATGTTTTAAACCTAGTTAATTTTGCTTTAACTAAGCCACGTTCCTTCACTAATAATTTTAAATCACTCATGATTGTTGATCACCACAATTATGTATTTTGAATGACTGTTAATGAACTGATTCGATAAAAATTAATTAAATTTAGAGAATGTTTGTTAATATACTAGGTGTAAAATGTGTACATTAAATGAATGTTAATAACACATGAATTGGGTGAGTATAAGAAATGTAAATAGTAGCAACAATGTAAAATAAATCAATTAAATACTTATCTATTAAATCCAGTAAATTATGAGCTAGGCCCTGAATGTTTTACAATTTGGTAATGCTGAATTTCTGAATTTATGAATAATTACCTAGCTATATTGTTTTTAAATGTTATTGTGCATCAGTATATTAATTATGAAATGTGTTGATGTTGTAAAAATCAGCTGATTAACAATGAACTAGAAGTTGTTGTTGTTTTGCACATAAATAACAAATTTATTACAAAAATATGTTATTTACCACAGTATGGATCCGGTCGGAGTAACCAAAAAATGGTTAATTGATTGAGTGGTTGAATAAATTCACAAAATAAATGATTCAATGCATGAAATTTGAACACGTTTTATTGAACACAAGCGGACTGTATCCCTGTTTAACACACACTCACTCTCACCTGCGCACTGGTCCACGCACTCGAACTAGCTCCGCGCATGGCAGTAGCCAGCGCCCATTCACACACACACGCATTTTCGCAATTAAACACATTCACACACAAATAAAACATTAATTAAATATTAACCACGTTTAATGAAATAAACAAGTATTTTGTTATAAAAGAACTAAAGATAAAGTGAACAACAGAATAATTTAATCCTTAAAAATCGATACATTTTATTTGTACTAAAATCGAAAACGACTCGTTTGGCAGCCTGCATGCGGTTGTTATTTACCGGTTGCATACTAAATCTGGAATTCTAGGCTTAACTGAGTTTACTATATTCGCTGTATCCAATAGTGACTGGTTAGAAAGCCATTTAATTTCATTAATTTTTATACCAACTTTGTCCACTAATGTCTTCTATTGGAAGGTCAAAAACAACTTAAACATTATTATAGAATAACTGTATCTGTATCAAAACTTAAATTCTTTAAATTCCAAACTGGTTTTTTATTTACGTGGTCTTCAAATTTGTTAAGTAATTTAGTTTTGGTAGTAAATTGTTTTGGTGACCATTTATAGTCACCGAACATATAGTAAAAATGACTACTGAAGTTTTTATTCACTATGTATTAAGTTTTTTAATTCTGATAAAGTTTGACGACAATATGCTTTTTAAATACTTAATGTAATATTTTCTTAATTAAAATTAAACCACCAACAAATTTTAGATAAAGCTAAATGAAAAATCTAGAAATAATAGAAAAAATCCTTAAGAAGATTAGTTTTCAAACATTACAAAACATTGCATTGGCCTACGTCAATCACTACTCTGCATCATTTTTGATGTCTTCCTAGTTTTACCGTTATTTAATGTATTTTTCAGTGCTGATTACGAATTTGAAATCCGTTTTCCTCCATCACGTCTCGTTTTCTCACAAACATTAATAAAATTTTATAAATTTATTCATTTTTTTGCTGTTCCTAACTAAAACAAATAAATAAATAATCATCTTTAATTTATTTAATGATGTTAAAGCAATTTAGTTTGGGTATATTTTTGCTTAAACAGCCAGCAGTTGGTAAACCTGCTGCTACTCAGCTGTACTTTCCCTCCACAAGGAGAAGCAGATTGATGTTTATTGAGGATATGTTTAGTGTAAAGTGTGCAACTGTTCCTTGTAATGTTTTTGAGTTAGCAACTGATAATAATGAGTTCACGTAAATGTCTAAACAGTTCTAATACATTTTGTTTATAATTGTTAAACAAAGACAGGATATAACAAAATTTGTGAAACAAGCCTACTTAGCCTATTTTGGATTGAAGATTGGCGACCAGGATAAGAGTTGGGCACCGCACAAGGTTTTTGTCCAAGTGATGATCAAACTCCACAAACGTTTAGCCAAGAAAAACTCAATGATCTTACACAAGAATTGAACCTTTCAAAAGAGGCTGCAAAATTACTAGGTTCTAGGCTGAAAGCAAAAAAATCTTTTGGCCCCCGGAACTTCATACTCATGGTACAGGCATAGGGAGAGTAAACTTATAAAATTTTTTGAAGAAAAAGATTTAATGGTATTTTGTTCCAATATAGAAGGGCTGATGGTGTTTTTTGAAGTACAATACAACCCTACAGATTGGAGATTTATTCATTGACTCCTCTAAACGAAGCCTCAAAGGTGTGTTACAACATAATAAAAATTTATGTGGGTCGATTCCTGTGGCTCATTCTGTGCATCTAAAAGAGTCTTATGAAAACATTAAGTCTCTTCTAGAAAACATCAACTACGATATCCATCAATGGAAGGTTTGCTGGGATCTTAAAGTAATAGGAATGATTTTAGGACAACAAGGCGGCTATACAAAGTTGCCATGTTTTGTCTGTGAATGGGATAGCCGGGCAAAAGACAAACACTGGAATGTAGTTAGCTGGCCACCAAGGGGTGAGCTAATACCTGGTGAAAAAACATTGTAAATGCCCCTGTGATAAAAAAAAGGAAAATGTCGTGCTTCCTCCATTGCATATTAAATTAGGCATTATGAAACAATTTACGAAGGCACTTAACAAAGATGGAAATTGCTTTCAATATTTAAGTAGCAAGTTTCCCAAAATATGTAGTGAAAAGCTAAAAGAGGGCATTTTTGTTGGACCTCAAATTCGAACTCTAATGAAAGACACCAACTTTGAGCAAACTATGACTGCAATAAAGAAAAACGCTTGGAATTCATTTAAGGATGTTGTTGAAAAGTTTTTGGGAAACAATAAGGTATAAACTATAAATCTATCGTTAAGAAAATGCTGGTCAACATGTATAAATTAGGCTGTAACATGAGCGTCAAAATACATTTCCTTCATTCTCACTTACTTTTCCCCGAAAACCTGGGTGATGTTAGTGAAGAACAAGGGGAAAGGTTTTATCAAGACATAAAGAAAATGGAAAAAAGATATTAAGGTAGATGGAATAAGAACATGATGGCTGACTACTGCTTCATGTTGAAAAGGGAGTGCAAAAACCTGGGAAATGCCAGGAAATCGAAAAAAAGAAGTTTTAATCCTCCCGAGAAGAAATTAAAAAATCTAAGTAAAAATGTTAAGTTATGATAAAAACTATTTTTGTATTTTTTATACTGCTTTTAATTTTTTTTTGTGAAATGTAATTAAAACTGTTAAGAATTATTAAATGTTTTTTGTAATCATGTAAAAATCAAATTTAATACTTTTTACAACAGTTTAATAATATTTATTTTTTACTAAAAATAGCTTTTTTACCATTCCTTGTTGCATTGTTAGAAACAAATTCAATTAGATCACATAGTTTAAGATTCTCCAATGACGTAATCGCTAGTTATAAGAGTATGTAAATCGGTAAGTATAATCTGATAAATATGAAAAAAGTAAAAATACCAAATTTTATTTCTGTCATTTGTAAAAAAACCTGACGTGATAGAAAAAATCTAATAACATTTTTGGATTCAGCGTGAAAAATACATAGAAAACGACCTAATTTAACATAAACATCAGTGAAAAATATTTAAAATGCAGAGTTGTGTTATCCTCCCCCTCCTATATTCACACAAAACAAAAATGGACATTTCAAAATAAAAATGATTCTGGTCATTGTCTCTTAAAAATTATGTCATTTTTAAAGTCGTTTCTTTATACAACTTTTGTTTTTTTTTCTTTACAGCTGTAGGCCTACTTAATTGTTTTTCATAAAATATTTTGCTTTGAAATCTTGCGCAAAAGTATTTTTACCTCTCTTCCAATTATAAGTTGAACATTCCAGAGCATTTCTTTCCCTCTATTTCATATTTATGATCGTTCCCTTACCTGCTGATTCCTCACGCGATGAGTTCGAATATTTCTGTTATTTTCTGTGTAGGATTGTCTTCATAGTCGAAAGTTTACGAAATCCATTTGCAAAAATTAATGTGAACCTAAACGGTATTCTTAGATGGAATATAATTTTTATAATGGTACTGTAATTTGGATTGTTGTTTATATTCATAAAAATTTCAGTTACAATCAAGAAACCTTCTCATTCTTCTCCTCTCCTATACTTCTTCCTCCTTTGTAATATTTGTCGTCGTCTTCTCCCCTTATGTTCCATTCTCCTCCCCGTCTACATCTCCGTACTTCTCTTTTTATGTCGGTCTATTTTTTCGGTTAAATGTTAATATTCCAACTTCTAAAAACTATAACTATTTATGTTTTCAATATCTTCTTCTTCTTCTACTTCATGCTGTGACCACCTCTCCCTATATCGTTCAATCCTCTGCCGCACATATTTAGTTCTACCCAAATCATGCCGGATTGTCTCACTCTTGATGCGTCAGATTCACTCTTGATTTGGACTGGTTCAAAGGCAATCGAAATCATAAATGTTTTCAATTCTTATTCTAATAATTTCTGTTTATCATCCTCTTTTACTATCGACTAGCTAAAATGCCCGTTCTTCGAACGGTTTTCTTGGTGCTGCGTACAGCCTGTTGGTGTACCGAGTTCGATCCCTGTCAGGTCTGATTTTCTTTAATCATTCATTGTTATCTGTTCGTACCTCCTTTCAACATCAGCATTATTATTAATGACAAAACGAAATAGTTGGATGTAAAAAATAAAAGCGAGATCTAGGTGTTTTTAAATCAAGTTACGCAGCGCTTTATTATTTTCAGAAGCGTAGTTAATTATTTTACATAAATAAATAATTTTACTATTTATATAGAGCCATGAAAATTGATGTTTTTAAGTTTAACACTCCCAAATCTGTGTGCAATGTAACTGTAGGTAATTTAGCCTAATTATTCGCTACAGAGGAATAAATTTTGAAATGAAAGGTAAATCACAATTTGAACACTCCGCGATGGTTAACTACTAAGAAGACTGTCTTTCGTTTTGGACAATGCGACTGAGAACGGGTGCGTCCCGTAAGGTTAGGTAGTAGTGGAAGGGGTAGGGTACAGAGCTTCGGAATGAATACCAGCGGCGCGTAGACCTATGTTAATTGTTCTGTTTATTTTGTTTTCAAAAATATTATGTTTATTTTTATAAAATTGGTAATATCTCCGTTATTATGCATAAAAATGAAAAACTTTACATAATCAAACTTATTTGTCTTTAAACGTTCCGTAATTTCGATTATATAAAATGTTTTGATAGATTGACTTTTAACGGAAATATTCGCAGTTTTTGTTTACCCCTCCCTCTGAACTCCCCCATCCCTTTGTGATTTAAAAAAAATTATAGCCTATTTTCATTTCGATAATGTCCAAAACCTAAATACCGAAATTCATTGAATTTGGTTCAGCGGTTCTTGCGTGATGCCGGAACATACAATCAGACAAACAGACAAACAGACAGAAATTCATCTGAACTTACTTCCGGTGATTACTTAGTTCATTTGGCGTAGAAACAAAATTTGGAGCATTTTGAAAAATTGTACAGACAAAATCCCAATAATCCTCTTTTACTATCGATTACTTTACTGAATCACCCCAGATGTATTATTAGTCTTACGCCAACATTTGTCATATGAAAGAGCTGATCTCTGAAAGCATAATAACTTATCTATTACTGGATTAACCATTTATAGGTCTTTGGTAAGTATACTTACTACTGGCAATATGTTCGATTTTATTTAAGAATAAGCTAAGCAGTTGAGCCGTATCGGGATTTTACGGTTTGTATAGATGTTTTCTGGTAAGTAGGCTATCCACATTTTGAAATTAGCGCCCCGCGACCATTTGCTTCGTGAGTTGCTCGAATGTGGTAAGGATTAATTACAGCATATGCTACCGTGTTGTTTCGTTGTTCCTTCTGTACAGTGCTTAGAAAATTCGAGTTTTTTTACGGGGAAAGCAAGCATTTATCCTAACATAAAGTTAAGAAAAGCTATTTTAAAAATTTGTTGGTTAAATTGTACACAAGTTGTTTAATTAAAGCATTCTTCCCACTAAAATTTATGTGATTCCCATTTCAATAAACGTTCATTGGTAAGTATACTTATCAGGGCTTAACATCAACAAAAAATAAATATCTTACTGTTCTGGCACTAGAAATACATTATTCAAGACCCTATAAAGCAAAATTTAACATTTTACGATTTGTATATTTTCCCCGTAGTAGTGCCCTATAACGGGTTAACTAGTTGATCCAGCCCTAAACAAAAATCAGTTCACTGTCCAAGGTTCCATTAGATTTTCTCTCAACCTCCCACTGGGCAGCTCGGTTTAACAGGTCCACCTATTTTAGGTTAAGTACTGTAATTGATGTGACAAAAATTACGAAAATTTTCTTGATAATGTTTTAAGACGCTTCATCTCTCCCATTCACCAAATCCCAGGACCTCCCTTAAGTGAATCACTAAAGTTTTAACATGAGTATTTTAACTCTTCTTTATTTATTAACAGCAACCCCCGCTCGCTTCGCTTCACAGCAGCTAATGTAGGCCTCATTAAATTATTTAAAAACCTCTCTATATACAATATTTGTGATTTTGTTGCCCTGTGGGAGCAAAATAAATTGATTTTCTGCACTTCCAGCTCTAGAAAGTCCAAAATTAAGTTGTCCATGAGTGAAGGAAGCACTCTTGTCTCAAATCGATGCCCACCGTTTTAAATGTTTGTTCCTGCGATTTAACAGAATTGAATAGAATGCATAGAAGAATGCCGACGGAAAAGAAAGAGACAGTTGATATATGGCTGAGATAAGAGACAGTAATGCGTGGGTCGGTACGCTGAGTAATTGGAAATATATATGACTCATTCACTACCTCTCGAATGAAAACAAATATATGAAATACAGTACAAAATTAATGATTTTGAATATTTCCGAGTTTTTAATGTTTTTGGAATCGAGTGTTATTCTTCACATTTTTCTATGAAATATAAATATTGAATCGTGCTTGTAGCCCAAAAAATACAACATCCAGAGGACTTAGAAAAAATAAAAGTGCTATGCACCCGATAAACTAAAACATGCTACATCGTCACAGTTTAAGTTGCTTAACTCACTAAATTAAAGGAACTTAAAATTGTAAAATAGCCTATATTGATCAGAAAGCTCTAAGCTATGCAACAATGAAAGATTTTTTAAAATCAGTTCAGTAGTTTCTGAGATTACCTTATACAAACAAATAAACAATCAGACGTTTCTTCTTTATTATATTACTATAGAAGTATAGATTATTGTATTATACAATCATTTGAAATTTTTATATTAGGCTATTAGTTTCATCACGAAAGCAATTAAACGTGATTGAATACTAGTTAAAAATTCTATGGTTTTTGTATTTTTATGCTATCGCTATAACCTTTAGGAAAGAAGTTAGGCATATAACCTCTGATAACCCTACAAACAACCCAAGCCAATAAATATTATTAATTATTTATTTGCTTAATATTAACCATAAAACTGCTAATTAATTCTTTAACAATGTCATTAACGATTTTACATAACTTCCAAATGAACTTTATTTTATGACAATATTTTTATAGTTTATTTTATTACTTTATACTGATAATTAAAAGTTTATTTGTATGTATAACAGTTTGCTAATATGTAGCCGTAAAATGAACATTAATATTTTGTTATGTTTAATAATTAAAACCGTGGTAGGTATCAGGACTAGATTATTTATAGAAAAATCGAGTAAAAATATGAAATCTCTCTAAAAATTATTCTTGTCTAAATATCTTTGTTTTTGGAACGTATTCTTTCTATGTTCTTACACTTTATCAAAATCAAATTTTATGTAGATATCCTCAAAAGTAAAGCATTAAATACAGTACGTGCATTTTTATTTTGTATGATTTTGCTCCAAATTAATTTAATATAATTTTATGACCACATTGGATTATTTTTTTTATTTCTTATGTAGGGTAATAAGGACAATGGATTTCCGATGAATGAAATTCTTTTAAATGTAATTCTTGGAATAGCGTCATGAAAAAGTGTGTGCGCGCGCACACACGCGCGCGCGCGCACGCACGCACACACACACACACACACACACACACACACAGACCAATCGCTAAAAACAAGTTTTTTTGGGTTCAGGGGTCTGAAAACGTGTAGATCCGGTGAAATTCGGTTTTGAAAAATAGACATGAAAACAATACTTTCCTTTCTATGTATTCATATAGGCAAGAGAAAGTAAAAAGAAAATACAAACTACCAACGGGATCGTATAAAAGCGACGGCTCCTGTATTAGTTTCTAAAATATTTTGCATAGAATAATTTTTGCATAAACTAATTCTGCAAGCATAACGAAGTTATGCTTGCAGAATTGTAAAAAATAAGGAAAACTATAGAAAACAAGTTAATTTTGTGTTCATGCACACCAATGCTTATTTGTACTTACGATAGATAGGTCTACTAATAAAACTTTTATAACCAAGATGGTAAAACAGGTAATCTTTTTTAATTATTTTTGTAGTCTCTCCATTGATGTTAATAATAATTTTTCCACGCTTTGTGCCACCTATAATTCCTAGTACACTACTTAATTAACATTTAAAGGATTATGTAATGTTGATATTAGTGACGAATGAATTAAAACCTTAATATATCAATTATTTTTGTATTAATTTTTTAATAATTTAATTTTTTAATCAGATTTATCAATAAAGAAATCTGATTAGTAACAAAGTAGTTGATGTAAAATGTTTATACATGAATTTAGCTGTCTTCTACTTGCTTCTGCTTCTTCGTGTCAAAAAATAAAACTTAGATACAGCCTACATAAATATATTCTCTCTAGTAAGCATATTATTTAATTTTTGACAGCGATAACCTCCTCCCGTGTTGTTCGTAACGGTAATCTAGTTCTCTGTTTTGAATTATGTTAAATATGTCAGAATTTTAAATAATCTATTTTATGTTGTAACTTATTTTGTTTTTTTCTTCTGAGTAGGAATTATATGTATACATTTGTAGCTTAGTACTTTTTTTTATAATATTTTAACATGTTTGCAGATTCCCGAAATACCAGATAACTTCACCGGGTAGGTTAAGTTATTTAAATACAACTAACATTTAAAGACAATAAATAAATACTTTCCCACGTTATTTTCCAAAAATTTTCTTTGTCATGTCACTATGTTCTTTGTCATTAATTATTAATTTCATAGCAGTAATATCTATTTTTTTTTTACCAAATTGGATTAGATAAGAATAAATTTGTAATTTACATTAATATTTATAAACTCTTATTTTAAATTTTAATTTAATTTGAAACAACAATACTATCCAAAAATGTTATGATACATTAAAACAAGTGACATGAAGTAAGGGAAAAGCAAAGCTTGATACTCAGTGTTAGCAACACCCATTCAGTACTCAGTGGTTGTTAAACATAAATTAAAAAATAAGTTTACGTGGTGGTTAATATGTATTCCACTGATTGTTTGTACATGAAATAAATAAAATTTACGAAGTTTCTCTATTGGGAAGGTTAACTTCACTCATTATTCCTCAATAAAAGGAACCCCTCTGATCAGAATAGATAAAAGGTTTCGCTGCAACTGAAAAGAAAAAAATCTATTGTAAAACACTTACATGAATTTCTCTCTTGCCAATGTAAATAATGAATAGTATAACCTATGTTTCATTATGAGTAAACAATGTAATATTAAAAACATAACCTAATTCTAAACATTAGTTAATTTACAAAATATAATTCAACCTCTGTAGAATAGCAGTCTATTCTACATAACATCGTAGATCAAATAGTTAATTGTTGGATTTTTAAAAGAAATATTTTAAATAACTAATCATTAAACGTCAAGATGAATAATTTACATTTAATAGCTATCCTAATATTCCATAACAGAAATTAATATATGAAACCAAAATTTTATTAAAAAATACAAAAATACAAATGAATAGATAATTTAATAAATAATTTCAAGTAAATTGATTTTTACAAAAGAAAATAAGATAGTATCAAAACTTGGATGAATTAAGAAACTAAATTAAATATGTTAACGATTTTTAAAACCAACAAATAAACTTTTGAAGAGGAATCTGTGTGTTGTTTAGGTCATCAGCCAAAAGGCTGGTTTGAACCTGTAGAGGTTTTACTAAGTAAAACGAGGAGTGAGGTGGTTTACCATTGCCTTCCTCACTGAGTGGAAAAGTACGCTTATCAGCATGCCGAGCCCTCTGAAAAGCACATATTTTCCACTCTGCAAATGACACCTTCACTTCATTCACCACAGGGTCTGGCTGTATAATGAAATTCATTACTTTCAGATAAGATAACTCTGATTAGTGTCTTTTACACCTCTACCTCTTCTGTTCTTTAATGATTCAGTCATTTAATTGGCTGAACATGTGATAGGAAACAGAACTATTTATTTTAGCCCTGCAACTAATAGATCGAGTGTAAATAATTTGACACTCCACCTGTCTGTTATGGGCATGAAGAGGAATCTATTGAAACTATAAAACAGAATGTAACAATGGTCCGGTCCCCCATTCGATCAAGATCAATGGTACGTGGCAGACGGAACGCAGAAACTTCCACAACTTCAATTAGTAATTATAAAAATCTGGTGTGAAACACTCACACAACTTTCTCTTGCCAATGCAAATAATTAACAATAAACCTAACATTAGTATTAAAACATTAGAAATGAACAAAAACTAACCTCAAAAACATAACCTTATTTTAATCATGAGTGAATGACGCAAAATGACAATCGAACTCAGTTCGGCTTAAAAATACGGAAAATCACGCTTTCACGCTAAACTAGGCTCTGTAGAGAAAAATGCTCTAAACAAAAGTTGTAGATCTTTTAATTTTCTATAAATTTAATTATATACACTTTTGTCGTAAAATGCATACTAAGACCGAAATGTTAAAAAAATCGATTTTTCTCACGTTTTCGTGAGAAAAAAAACAGAAAATCGCAAATTACTGCTAAACTAAGCGTTATACAAAAAAATGTTCGAAACAGAAGTTGTAGGTTTTTAAATTTTCTACAACTTTTATTATATAAGTTTTTGCGCTAAAATTTATATTAAAGCCGTAATCTTAAAAAAACAAAGTTTTTACGTGTAAACAGCCTCACCGAGAATTTCAGCAAACATGGCGCCTACCCTATCTTGTAGAGAATAAAAAATTGAGTAAAATAGGCGATTTAAAAAAAAATCGTAGGACCAGTTTTTGAGAAAATCGCAAAAAACTGAAAAATTATACGAATAAACTACTACTTCCGGTTGACCGATTTTGATGAAAATGTTCGTGTCGCGTCCGGTAGTGGTATGTAACTTAAGATTCAAGTTTCAAGTTCGTACGATGTTTCGTTCTTGAGATATTCTGTTCACACACAGACACACACACACACACACACACACACACACACACACACACACAGACACACACACACAGACCAATCGCTAAAAACATGTTTTTTGGGTTCAGGGGGTCTGAAAACGTATAGATCCGGTGAAAACTCGATTTCGAAAAATCGACATGAAAACAATACTTTCCTTCCTACATATTCATATAGGCAAGAGAAAGTAAAAATTTTATCACATTTAATTTTCTTGAGCTCAATAGGCAGATAAAATCAATTTAATATATTTTATAACTATCATAAATTCATTAAATATTTAGAATTATAATAAGTGTCATCAATAAAATCAATTTAAATCAAGATCAAATAATATTCATTTTTGTAAAGTCAAGTTTGTTAATTTTTTTTATTTTAAGTATTTTTCAAATTCAATCATTAAATATTGTTTAAATAAAATAATTAAATTCATTCAGTGTTTTTATTCTTTTATTACATTAAAATTCACTACTTTACAAACCTCTGTAGAACTTTTAAAAATACGTAAAATTACTTTTTTTTTGGCTTCAATTTAATTTTTATTTACAACTGTGCAATTTTTTAAGCACAACTAGTAAGTGAGATGGAATGAATGAGGAATGGCGGGAATGTGAATCGATCCAGTGACCGATTTCGGCGTGAATTGTTTCAAGGAATGTGGTGCCAATTTTTAATGATAATGATTTATAAACTATGATGGATGATTTTTTTGAGATTGAAATGAAACAGGTATGACAAGTTAAATTTAAATGGTTTTTTTGTTATTTTTATGGTGGTCGGAGAAGATCCCTATTCCACCTTCGTTTCAGTCGCCTGTCAACAGGGAGATCGTTAGTTGAAAGAGACTGGACATTTGGTTTTATGCGGTCGATTGTCATTGTGTGTAATGAGTTGTATGTTGCGTTTACAATGTATCGAACAGTTGGCATTTTCAGGTCTTTGTGAAGAGTATGATTGGTTACGTAATAGGGTGCGTTTGTTATTGCTCTAAGTGCTTGCTCTAAGTGCTTTTGACTAGTGTCTTTGAAGAATATTCAGTGTTGTATTGTGACAGGCTCCAAAAAAATTGGAATAAAGCGAAAAATCACACTAATAAACTACTACTTCCGGTTAACCGATTCTGATAAAAATTTCTGAGTTAAATCCGCCAGTGGTACCCAACTTAAATTCCAAATTTAACTTAGTACGATATTTTTTTTTGCAAATACACACACGCAAACCAATCGCTAAAAACATGTTTTTTTGATTCAGAGAGCCTAAAAACGTTTTTCCGGTGAAAACACAATTTCGAAAAATCGATTTGATAACAATGGTTCCCTTTCCTATAAATTCATGAAGGGCAAGAGAATTTGGCATCTTCCAAACCAACTTTACCGATAAAATACATTAAAAAATTCATTGCATTCTTTTTTACGGTTCACAAAATATCGTTTAATATCTCAACTTTATGAGAAATTTATAAAAGTGTTTTAATGGCATAAGATTATAAGCTAATAATTTACTAGTTTTTGTACGATTTAAATCCAAGTAAAAAGAAACAAGATATATTTATGTGTATTTGATTCGTATGCGTGAAATAAGAATAAAGTTTAAGTTGTAATGGTAGTAAGATATGGTGAAACGGAGGAGTTCTTGTGAAGTTTTGACATGGCAGGCGCCTCTAAAGTGAGTTATCTTGTCCCATAAGCCGATTACCGATTAGGATTCTTCGGTCTGACAAGCAAGTGGACATTCCGCTATTTGAAATGTCGGGGTTTGGCAACCAAATGGGTATTAGGTGGTGTCAACGCCAACATAGATATTATACACGCTAATGAGCACACAAGTGAAACGGTAGAAATAAAATACAGTATTCTTATGATTATAATTACACACAGACACACACACACGTATACATTACAAACCTATTATTAAGAACTGCAAAGGAATACTTTTCAAAAAATCTTAAGATGGAAAGACAAGTTCAATACGTATAGTATATTTTTTCATCTGGACTAAACAAATTTAGAAATATTAATAACGTTTCCAGATTACGATTCTTACTATTAAGATATTAATACTTAGGGATAAATTAAAAGAATTTACTTCATGAAAGTTAGCGGTGCTTTTTAATAACTTTTATAATTCTGATAATTATAAACTGTAAAGGAAGTACATGTTCACGTCATGTTCATATTATTGATTTAATACGACTAACTTGTCAGTATTATATTTCTTAATATTCTCAAATTTATTATATGTTTTTAAAACTATTAACCAAAATCTATAATCTTGAATACGGTTAAACAACTAACCTAACGTTGTTAATTTTAGGTTCTTTTTAAAATATTATTTTGTGCTATTCGTTACAGATAACATCACAAAGAACTTCACCAACACGTAGAATCTCTTGAAGAAACAATAATCAGAAGACATCTTACATCAGACATCTGACATCTTAAACAGGCAGATATTTTACTCGATCAAGCAAATCAAAAGGCATCTTAAAAAGGAAAATGATGACAAAATGAAATTTAAAATCAAGGATTGCATCAAGATTCTACGAACGATAACGCAATACCCCTTTTACATTACAAACTCAATGTTGCACAAAGACTTAAAAATCCCATACGTAATTGATGTCGCGAAACAACTATACAAGACGATGCATGAAAAATTTGAATTACATGACAACCCTCTCATACGAAACATGTTTACTAGGGCGATACCGGGTGCTCAGCGCAGACGTTTGAAGCGTCTCTGGCCAAGAGATCTTCTTGGCCAACTGTAGGACTGTGGTGATGACTGCACGCTCCTTCAAGTAAATTAAGTTTTGGAACATTACCTTCACATTTAGAAATTGTTGTATTAATATAATAACAGATACTAAATTTCAGTTGAAAATGTCAAAAAAGGGATTGCATGGATAGACGCTATTACAGAAAAAAATGTATGATATTAAAAAAGTTTGCTCAAGTGATCAAGTATCAGCTCCCAGAGAAATTCCTGATGAAGTAAGGAAAAAGAGGTCCGAAAAAACGAGGAATCTTTGGAAAAAAGGCTAAGAAGAAAGTAGACTTCCATTGGGTAAAAGGAAGGAAAAGTGAAACTTATATTTCGCCTAATGCCACTTCTTCGTCAGGCTGATGACAGTTGGGCTTGACGAGAGTAATGAAGAAATAGCTTTAAACTTCGCAGAATATTTTTCAAATGTATTTAGTCCGTTTCGCCCAGAAGTTGGTCAGAATTTAGAGAAAAATATAGAAGTTTTTAGCATCTCTTTTTCAAATGTCATGAATCTATTAAAATGTTTAGCCCGAAAAAGTGAAAATGTCATTGACAAGCAAATAGATTCTCGGGAAGCTCCAGGATTCGATCTAAAATAACAGGAAAATTAGGTACTAGCTGTTACCAAAAAAAAAAAACTTTTTCACTGGTACATTTCATTCCACTATTCTTATATTTTCCCGAGTAGTGGATCACCCCAAGTTTTAGTAATACCCAAACTTGAAAAAGATCCGGATGGTGTGTTTTATTTCTGTCTTTGAAAACCTTCTTGTAAAAGGATTGAAACTATCTTTTTTTACTTCAATACCTTCCCATCAATTTGGGTTTTGTGAAAGACACGCAACAGTAGGAAAAGGAAATCGGTTAACCAGTATAATTACCCTACGTTCGAAGAGAAGAAATACTGCTCTGCTTCTTTCATGGTCAATGTTTTCTTTTAAAAATTATTTAAAAAATCAAATACAATATAAATTTTATTGAATTTATTTTCTAATTTCTGTATAGGTTGAGCCGTACACAGGAGTTTAAATTGCTGAGGTGAAATTTACATAAAATTACATAAATTAACTAACATAATAAAATAAATAACTTAGTTTTTATTTAAGTCTCGTTAATTTTACTGTCTGGCTCGTCTTATATTTATTGTTAGAAAACTTAGTCTGGGGCATGTTGCAACAAGTGAGTTGTCGGTTAGCTGACAAGCCCACATTCTCCTAATGTGTGCTTTTCCGGAGGTCCGGTTGAGGATTTTTTCACATCTCCCCCTCCAAAAAACTAAATAGTTATCCAAATACTTTCATGGTAACGAAAAATGGCTATAAAAACAAATTTAATTAAAACAATTTTGTATAAACAATTTGTTAATTTTAGTACATAAAATAATAATAATACTAATAAGTTAATATTATTTTAGTCAATTATGTTTATATGATTGCTAATAAGTTAATAATGTTAATAGATAAAAATATTAATGAAGATAATAACTATAGATTTTCACGACAGTATCTATTAATTTTTTAATAAGCTGATTATGAAAAATGACAGAAAAATGCGTATTTCTTATATCAAACTTCCTAATAGATACGACTCTCGCTTTAAATAAAAAATATTAATGATTTGTTGGATAGCTCCTAATAACTCCGTATAGCTTGGGTAAGTAATTGGAAATGAGAAAGCCATCCAAGAAAAACAACATTTTGTATGGTGGAACGGGTTATTCTACCACAAAGAAATTCTTAGCTGAAGTAGGGAAGCGAATGACCTAAGCTAAATTTTAAAGCAAATTCAGTAGGACTATTAATAGAAATCTCATTGTACAACATATTCATTATCGGGAAGGGAAAAACTTCACCCAAACGGCTCATCACACAAAAAATACATTAAACTACCTGAAAAAGTCAATCAATCTTATGGTTTAACCACCTTAAGCTATATCTCTAATATAATATCTTTAAAACCTACAACTCTGTGCTAGCAAGTTATTTAGGTAGCAGTTCACAAAAAAAAAACCGAGGGATACTCTCCTCGTGTAAAGTAAATGTAGCTTCTACTGTTTAGTCGGCGTTAATATTAATACCAAGGTTAGGGAATTCATAAAAAAATTTCTTTTTGTAAATCTCTAACCTTAAAAATATTATGCTAGTGTTTTATTGCACCATCAGGCTTAGTTGATATATCTTGACAGAACTTCATAAAAGTAAAGAAAAATCAATATAGATCTGTAATATGAGTCGGATCCTAAACCCGAACCTATCTGGTCCAGACGTGGAGAATTTCTACCTGTTAAAGGAACGAAGTACGCTATTGAAATACATACAAACATATCTAATAAATAAAAGGGAAGATCTTATCGAGTAGTCCATTAAATTTTATAAGTAAAAAATACATAACTCACTTCAGTGGAATGTAAATTAAAAATGTAGGTGTGAGATGATTTAAATTATTAAATTATCAATTTCTGTTTTTCTTACCCTATTTTGTTCAATTTATTACCAGTATCATTCTTCTAAGAACTCACTTTGATTTTCTAATTTACGTACTTATTAAGCTGTAAGATATTACGAATGATATGTGTTCCTACGTTGCGAACAAAAATCAATAATGAATTTTTTAATTCATCGTTGCCTTGCAAAGAAAATATAAATTAAATTTAAAATATTTTGCTATCTAGATTGTTTATTGGATAAGATATTGGATTAATTTTGAGAGTTAATTGCAAATACCAGAAAGATCATTGAATTTGTAAAATGCATTTGTTAACGGTTTGTATTATTTTTGAATTTGTGCACAAAAAATGAAGTGTCAAATTTTTAGTTTTGGCATTAATGTAGTGTGAAATTTTTTCTTTAAAATGGTGGTAATAATGTTTTACGTCCGATTATTTGGCATATACAGATGATAAAAGATATTAGATAAAAATGAGTGATGAAAAAGTGCTTGGTCTGGCGAGGAATCGATCTCGGGACTCCTGGTGTCCCTGTTGAGCTGACCACAATTTGTTTTTTGAATTTTCCATTTTATTGTAAATTTTCCTTCATATTTCAGTAATATTTGGCAAGTATTTTGTTATGTTTTCTGAAATTGTTTTTGTATTTCTATGCGTGTGTTGGTCAACCTGATTTTAAGCTTCGTAATGCGTAACCTACCAGCTGAAATTTGTTGATTATTGTGTGTTTTATTGTTTTGAACATAATCTTTGTTTTATTTTTTTCATTTTAACTGTAAAGTTGAACCAGCCGGGTTGATCTACTGATAAAGTCAGCTGATTAACAGCTGATTTTGAGTGCACTTTGATGGTTGGGGTTCATTTAACCATAACACTCTCAGGAATGGTCGGCCTGAGTTTACAGACTACACCTCAATTACACGTCATACATAATCATCCCCATCTCATTGGGTTATGGGGGGGGGTTGTTTATTGTTCTTAAATTGAACAGATTGCAAAGTACACACATTAGTGGTTAAAAAAATTTTATAACATGCCAAGAACAAAATTTAAAAAAAAATGAATAATTAAAATTAAATAAACGTTTTTTAGTTAATTGTTAATTCTGTTTGCATGTTAAGTCCATAATTTTCAAACATTTGGGTTTGTGTTAGTGGTTACTGTTATTCAAAAGATAAATCTCTAATGGATTTTGACAATGTTCAAGTCTTGTCCTGGTATTTTGAAATTCGTTTTGGAATTTCATCCATATGAAATTTATGGCTAAATGTGTTTGTTTTTTAATTACAGGAAGTTGAGTTATAATGACCGATGTGTAGGTTATAATTAATTAATTTAAAAAATTAAGTACCGGGTTGCCGAGCTTCGCTCGGTTGCAGATTGGCTTGATAATAGTTAAGCCATTGAAGGAGTTCTGAACGCAGTCTTTACAGTTAAAATACCGTATATTTGTTTACTATATAATCTGTTATTGTTTATTAAATCTGTAGCTAGCCTATTGTTCTAACATATTTCTTATTTTAGCAAAATAACGATGTTTTGTAAAAATGAGATCTAGCGCAGTAGATTTGTAGACAATTTTCAAGAAAATTGTGAGAGCTGTTTTCGAGAACAGTTGGACATACCTGTACAGACATACATACGCCAAGTTGTCCTATAATATTATATGTTTTAAATCATTTGATTGAATCAGCAAATAATAATTGTTAAAATTTTAAAGGAAGTCTATTATTTATTATACTCAGATCCCGAACGAACCTAGGCTTAGGTGTGATAATCATTATCAGACATAAAATTTATGAAATAGTGTACCAATTGCTAATAAAACCAGGATGTGATAGAATATAGTATAATTTTTTAGTATTATGAATAATAATTTCAGTTTTATTCGGAGTTTATTGTATCTATTATTAACCACCATCGTTGACTCTGCATGCCTAGTCTCTCGTAAGCCACCCACCTTCCAGTTGGAAAGAGCAGGAGAAAAACTTCAACTCGCCTATTATACGATATGTTGTACTACAGTACGAGTGAAATATTAATCTTTCCATTTACGAAGATCAGGAAGGAAACAATTTCGATGTATATCGGCTATATTTGTCTTTAATGTAATTAATAAATTTAACGATTCAGTAACTTAATTGGAAATTATTTTGAAAAAAAATTGTTTTCCTTTTATAGCGCATATTCTTGTAATAGCTATGGTATCAGTATCTGCTAGGATAAAAGGCAATAAAAACAAAGTCTTGCGAAAGAAAATATGATTGTTTATTCTGTTAATTAGGTATTACTAAGATGTTTCATAGTCATATGAAAAACTATAGTAAGCTTTATGTAATAATGAGAAACGAGAGAGCGCTCTGTAGAATAGAAGGCACGGTTTCAATAATGATAAAATCCATCATTAGTGCGTAATAAAAGTTTAGTTGAAGCAAATAACTACAATAAAGCAATCGAGAAATGTTATCATTATTTTTAACAGTGGCTTCATTGCTTTCCTGCATCTTAAACGTCCGTCGGGTAACTTCTTTTAACATTTACTATACTATCTTGAACGCAATGAAGTTATACAGATTGCACACCGTCTTAAAAACAACAGGAAAAAAATATAAATAATATTATTACAATTTGTTACTACCATATCTACGTAAAAACAAAAATAAAATTTTTTAATTTTATTTTATTTAAGCGTTTATTACATATGATTTTTTATTACATCAACCACCTAGAAGAGTAATAAAAACATCCGAGTTATAGTTTATTGCTAACTTTGCCATTAAAATGATCTTAGCTTGATCTTAATTGGTTGTTATTCTTCTATTCCTAAGATGCGTTATGGGGTTTATTCTAAATTATTTATTTATTTTAGATTATTATCTTTGTTAATTAAATATAAAATATAATAAAACTCTTAAAATACGGTATTTATTTGTCGGACTTAATTTTTCTTTTATTTCGGCTTTTGATAATGATCTTAATATTCTATCGGAAGTCAGATGTAGTTTATATCTGTCAGTTTGATCGTGTACATCACAAAATATGTTTAGTTATTTGCTACATCAGTAGTTTTCAATTATAAAGTTAATTAATTTCTTTTATATCCCACCGGGTTGGTCTAGAGGTAAAGTCGTCACCAAAATCAGCTGTTTAACAGCTGATTTTCGGAGACGAAGGTTCCTGGTTCAAATCCTAGTAAAGTTAGTTACTTTTATACGGATTTGAATACTAGACAGTGGTTACCGGTGTACTTTGATGGTTGGGGTTTAATTTTAACCATACTCTCTCAGGAATGGTCGGCCTGGGTCTGTACAAGACTACACCTCATTTACACGTCATACACATCATCCTCATCTCATTAGGTCATGGGGTTGCTTATTGTTCTGAATTGAACAGATTGCAACGTACACAAATTAGGAATAAAAAAAAAATTTCTTTTTTTAATAATTTTTATTAATAATTTTATTAATAATTTTCTTTTATTAATATAATTCATAGCTTTGATTCTAAACTGAAAAAATATATATATATTTTTTAGCTAATTTGTTGACTCTTTGGCATCGGTTGATTTTAGAATTGGGACCCTCCATGTCATATATGGAAGAGTACTCCACGAGAGTCCAACTGTGTTGTAATCCCACAGTTACACGTTTATGGAAATTGAATTTTTGTTGTTGTAGTGGTTCCAAGTGAATCTGAAGTTCTTTTGAAGTTTTATGACTCGTTCCTGGTTTTCTTCAGGCTCAGACCGGAAGATTGAATAATTTTTGTTAGGTGTTTGAAGTGGGGGACTCATGACATCAATTTTGAAAACTATAGTGGGTAATGCGGGGGTTGGGCGCTACTATCCATGTTGCCTGAATCTGACTGTCTACCTGAATTGACAATGCAGTCTGTCAATTCAAGTACACAGTCTGACAGGATGTCACGTACACAAACTGGCAACATGGATAGTAGCGCCCACCCCCCCGCATTACCCAGTATATTTAAAAAAATTTTTAAAATTATACCACAACATTAGCCAATCAATATTTCATGTTATTAACATATTTTTACTTAGTTTTTTACGCTGAATATAATTATAATTTGCCCGTGCCGAACGATCAAGTGGTTACCAAGATAGCAAGGGTTCAGAATATTGTTAATAAATCAACATTTAAATAACGTACAAATTTGAAATTTTGTCCACGCTGTAAGAATGTAATTTTCTATGTTGTGTTAAAATCTAAAACTTTTCGGTCAAATAATTATCGAGTTACACGCCTCTAAACGTATGGAATTTGTTGTGGTAGCAAAAAAACCAGATCTTCTTGTATTCCAACCCCGATATGGCAATTTTTACACAACATTAAAAATATAGGACTAATATAGGTCAACGTAGAATAAAATGAACTAAATTTTGATGTAAAATATGTTGAAATCCGATTCACAGTTTTGGAGATCCAAGGGTTCAAACTCGGGTGTCTATGATTATGAAACCAATGGTAGTGAACCTACATACGAAAATGTTGAAAATCACTGTTCTACACTACTTCCACATTGTGTGGGGAGTGAACACGAGTTTTTCTCGATACCTCGGATACAAAAATTTTAAGATATCCTTGGATGATAAAAGAAGATTTGTAAAAATTAATTCGATAAAAATTTATTTATTTTATCTTTATTAAAAATAACAGTATTAAGTGTTTAATACGAAAAATATTTTTTCTATCACATTTAAAAGAAGTTAAAATTTTATGTTGTTGATCGGTACAAAGCGTAAAATGAACTCGACTTGTCATTTATAAGGTTTTTTTTAATAAATTTCTTTATTTTTTTGAACAGTTTTCTCTATGAAGTGCCGTTGGTGCATCATTATTATTATTATTCGATAACCTGGCGAACACTTGGAACTTCTTTTTATTACATTTCTTCACCCAGGGTCAGTATTTCCAAGTTCAGTAAAAAAAGCTACTGGTTAATGTCTTGTATACATTATTTTTATCTCACACATACAACCATTGAACAGCTATAACTCTATCTTTTTCTTTTTATATACCGAGTGTCTCAGAAAAATGTTTACACATTTTGAAGTGTGATCTATCATCTTCTTCTTCTTAGCGTGCCTGTCCGGTCCGAACGTTGGCTACCATCATAGCTATCTTGGTCCTGTCCTCTGCAATGCGGAAAAGTTGGGCTGAGCTTTGTCCATACCAGTCTCTCAGGTTAGCAAGCCAGGATATTCTTCTTCGGCCTGGCCGTCTTCCACCATCCAATCTACCCTGCAGGATGCGCTGCAACAGTTCATATCTACCGTGGTTCCTCATAATATGACCAAGGTATTCCAACTTACGACACTTTGTGATGTTTATTACCTCCGGTTCCTTGCTCATTCGGCGCAGTACTTCGGTGTTGGTCACCCTGTCCGTCCATGGTATCTTCAACATTCTTCTGTACAACCAAAGTTCGAAGGCTTCAAGTTTAGCAGTGGTTGCCTTCGTCAACGTCCAAGTCTCCACTCCATACAGAAGCACGGAAAACACGTAACACCGTAAGAGCCGCAACTTAGTGCCCATAGTGAGATCATGACTCCTAAACGCCGAACTCATTGCGTGAAACACACTCCTTGCCTTACCAATACGGCACTTGATCTCTTGCACGTTATCCCAGGCTTCATTAATAATAGTGCCCAAATATGGATACCTCTCCACGCGCTCAATTCTTTCGTGTTTTATATATAGGTTTACACCAGTCATCAGCCCCCTGCTAATTACCATTAATTTGGTTTTGACGATGTTGATGTCCAGGCCATATTTCTCGCTCACTTCTGTTATTCTGTTCATTAGTTTTTGCAGTCCCTCTATTGTATTAGCGAACACAATTGTGTCATCTGCATATCGTAGATTATTTAGTTTAACACCATTTACTGAGATACCCTCTTCTATATCCTGCAGGGCCTCCTTGAAGATGTGCTCTGAATAGAGGTTGAAAAGTATTGGCGAGAGAATACAGCCCTGCCTAACCCCACGGCGTATTTCGACCTGCTCTGTATGATCTTCTTCCACTCTCAGCACTGCCGATTGATTCCAGTATAAGTTGGCGATCACCCTTATATCCTTCCCATCCAGTCCAGTTCGTTTTTTACCCCATCACGGGGTAAAAATGGACAATTTTTACTTTCTCTTGCCTATACAGAATGTCTCACAAGTAACCCTAAAAACTTCTAAAGTGGTTACCTCTCATCAAAATAATTAAAAAAGTTTATATAAACATGGGTCCGGAAACGCTTCGTTAGCGAGTTACGGCTAGCGAAAGATTTTGCCCTGTGTTCAGAACATACGCCTAAATAAAGTCATCCTAGAGGTTTAGGAACCCAATTTTATGAGTAGATTTGATAATTTTTTATGTATTTTGATCCGAAAAATTGAATAAAATAAGTTTCAAAACCATATCTTTAGTAGTTTTTGTAATATCCAATGAAAAACGGACAAATTTGTGCATAAACATACTTTATTTTAGGTTTGAAGAACAATAACTGTGTTAAATGGCTATTAAATGTGTAAATTTATTTTAGCAAAACTTGTAGAGATATTAATTCTGAAGAGAATGATGTATATTAGGCTAATAATAAATAAACACAAAGTTTAAAAAAATTATGTGTAATTAAATCAACACATACGAAAAATAAGACAGAAAATGCAATATTTTTTTAATTAACGTTCTTCGTAAACACAAAACATTTTAGCCTAATTGCTGAACCTTTTATTTAAATATACATACCTTACAAATGGTGTTCAAAATGATTTCCTTGGTTATTTGTGTACAATCTAGCGCGTTTAATGAAACCACGTGTAGCCTCTCTGATACCATCTCAGTTGTTCTTAAGTAGTTCACATGCGTTTAAAATTCGGTTCAATAATTCTTCTTTGGAATTAACTGGTTCTGCGTATAAAAGCTGCTTAAAATGACCCCAAAGGTAATAATCCAAAGGATTTAAATCAGGGGACTAAGGAGGCCAATTAATTGTTCCTCCTCGACCAATCCATCTACCCGGAAAACTTATCTGCAAGTGGTTTCTAACATTTTGCGAATAATGTGCCGGTGCGCCATCATGATGGAATATCATTTGATGTCTTCTTTCAAGTGGTACATCTTCAAGTAGAACTGGCAGTTGATTCTCTAAAAAGTCTTTATACACAAGACCTGTAAGGCGGTTTTCAAAAATAAATGGGCCAATTAACTGGTCCCCAATTATACCACACCATACATTTATAGAAAATCGAATTTGAAAGTTTGACTCTACAACTGCTTTTGGATTTTCAGTTGACCACCGGTGACTATTCTTCAAATTTAGAATTATGTATCTTGTAAACAACGATTCGTTTGAGAATAAAATACAATTTACATTATTTCGATTTTCTAACTCCCATCGACACAATTGTAATCTTAATGCACTGTCACCTGGATGAAGATTTTGAACTTTTTGTGAATGATATGGATAAAAGTTGTTTTCTTTCAATGTTCTCCAGACTGTACTACGAGATATGTTTAATCTATTTGAAAGTCGGCGAGTGCTAAGTTCAGGACTGCGCTGTATCATGTCAATGTTATTATCGTGTTCGCGTACAAGTTGTATTACAGGACGTTCACGCGAACAAGAAACGGTAGGAAAAGATCCATTTGTTCGTAAGTTATTGAAAACCGATGAAAATGTTTCGTGAGTAGGTGTTCTTCTAGTTGGAAATCGTCTTACATATTCAGGTTTAGCTGCCCGACTATTTCCATTGGCAAAACCATTGACGAAAACAATATCTGCGTACTCTTCATTTGAAAATGCGAATGGCATCTTATCGTTAAAAAACACGAATGAAGTAAAAATAATACAATAATACACATACACTGCACAAACCAAAGATGACAGACTAGTTACTGCGACAACTCTATTGTCGGACGGCTGTACAATAACTAGGATTCAATTGTTTTTGCAACAGTGTTGCCAACTCTCGATTTTCAATAAACTAAAATCAATTCAATTGACGCTGTATAATTAAATTTTTGTTTCACAACCTATAGGGTGATTCAAAAAGAGCGCCGGTTTTGATTTATCAAATTAAGAGATTTATTTTATTAAAAACTGAAAATAAATACATCAAGTTCATCTTTCCTTCCGATTTTATGTATGAAAAATGATGTCATTCATGTGTCCTCCTCTACTGCGCTGGCACGCATCAACTCTGTCCATGAAATTGGATATTACTGCACGACAAGTTTCGACTTCCATTTGCCCGATAACCCGTCGAATTTCCTCCTTCAAGTCATTGATGTTTCGTGGTTTATTGGCGTACACCAATGACTTCAGATGACCCCAAAGAGGAAAGTCACAAGGCGTCAAGTCACACGACCTTGGTAGCCATTGATGGTCGGAATTAAGAGAAATGATGCGATCCTGGAACCGTTCACGGAGCAACAACATTGTTTCTCGTGCAGCGTGACAGGTGGCACCATCCTGCTGAAACCACAACTCGTCAATGTCCATTCCATCCAAATGACGCCACAAAAACTCCCTAATTTGCTGGGTTAACAGCCACACTGTCACGAACCAACGCAACGTTCTGCTCAGTTTGGCCAGAACGACGACGTCCAGAACCTTTAAGGTCGACTGTTGAACCCGTCTCAAAAAACTTTTTCATGAGCCTGCGAACTGTTGATTCATTCGGTGCTTCATTACGTCCTAGAGTACCGCGAAGTCGCCTGACAGTAGCCGCATAACTCTCTCCACTCTGGTAAAATGTTTTGACGATTAACACTCGTTGCGCAATAGTAAACTTCTCCATGGTTAGACACAGACTGCGAGAGTACTACACTGCGAACAAGAGAAACTACAACTGAATCGTCAATCGGAATGTTCTCCAAAATAGAAATGTGGTCAAACAATGTTGCCAACCGATAAACAAAAATTTACCAGCCGTTTAAAAACCGGCGCTCTTTTTGAATCACCTTTACAATGTTTTATAATATAAATTTTTGTAATTTTTTTATTGACTGAATATTGCATTCGCAAATAAACCGCAAATAAATTTTCTGTCTTATTTTTCGTGTGTGTTGATTTAATTAAACATAAATGTTTTTAACTTTGTGTTTGTTTATTATTGGCCTATTTTACATCATTCTCTTCAGAATTAAAATCTCTACAAATTTTGCTAAATAAATTTACACATTTATTAGGACATTTATAAGGACATTACTCAGATTTTCTCTATTTACTTAAAGTTATTGTATTTATTAACTGATTGCAAAAGAAATACTACACTGTTACAAAAAAATATTACAAGACAACACAAATAGGCCTATTATGAATCTAAAATGTTTTCTTCAAATAAATATATCCGTCAAAATGTGAACACATTATTTTGAGACACTCGGTATAATATATTCAGTAGTCAACTGTATTTAAAATACTATTAACACACAGTTTGCTTGAAAAATATCTTTCCAGGCAAATTATACCTTCGCAACTCTTTAATTCTTTGCATCTCTTATTTACACTCATCATATCCTTAAGTATTACACAACTACACACACACTAACTGATAGTCTTATATACTACAGAAAAATAAAATAAATTTGCGTGTTTAAATAGAAAAGATGTGATTAATGAGGAATGTACGATTTTTTTTTATTTAAATTTTTTGAAATTTAAATAGTGATTACAAAAAGAAAAAAATAGAAATTGCTTATTGCGAGTACGTATACAGTTGACTGCTTTTATAGTTTTATTTTCCTTTAAGTATTTAATAGACAAGGAGGTGTTAAGTTTATCAAACATTCTTTTAACATGTTCTGTAAACGTATAATTTTTTTAAATTTTTTTAATGCATTTAAAATAAAAATTTATCTACAGACAACTTGTTGTATTTAAGGATTTAGTATTAGTTGTTTATTACAATTACATTTCTGATTTAAATTACAAGGTTTTTTATCATTTCGTAGTTCCCTTCAAATATTGTTTCTTAGGTAAGTTTTCTGACAAATAATGAATTTCTTCATTTCTCCTTATTTTATTCTCAACTGTAACAAGTAAACAAGATGAAAGTTCAAGATATTGGTATCATATCTTGGAAGAGATCTGCACTCAATTGGGCTAAGGAGAAATTGTACAAATTGAATATATATTAAAACTTATGCATAGAAGATAACATTTATATCAAACACCATCTTTTTTAGGTCCCTATTCCTAAAAATTATCGTAAATGTCGAGTTGCTTTACGAAGCAGATAAATTACAAATTATTCAGTCGGTTAAAATTGTGTGTAGGCCTAAATTTATTCCTGAAAAGTCTGAATAATCATGCGAAAAGATCATCTGCGTGTTGTATAAATAGACCGTTATGAGATAACTACACCAGGGTCCCTGGTTCGATTCCCGGCCAAGTCTGATATTTTTTCATAATTCATCTTCATCTATCACTTTTCTTCCCGTATGCATTAGTAGTAATTGCAAAACAGACGTGAAACAAACAAAATTATAATAATTAGTTACATGAAAGGGAGTGTATACAATAAGCTGAAATTTTTTAAACTGAAATCTTTGACTATAGTTTATTACTCAGCCGTTTAGGCCTTAATAGGTGGCATACATTCACATAGGATGAAATATATAATATGAACGTATTGTGACAATATCGGAAAGGAAAGAGTATTCAAGAATTTTACAGAAACGAGAGAAAAATGTTAACTTCAATAATAAGAGTAATAAATAGAGGTTTCCGAGAAATATAAATATTATCTGTAATATAAATGGTTTTTTATAGTAAAGTTGGCTACTGTTGTACAGGTATTGTGAAAGCTGGGTATCAATTTAGATAATTGGCCTTTTTGAAACATCTTCTATTCAATTCTAATATGTTTACAGTTAAGATTTATCCAGTAGCCATCAGAAGCATTTTGTATTTTATTATTACATCGAAAATCTCCGTCTTTTCTCGAACTCTCCATTAGCACACCTATATAAACGCCGGGTTGTTTACGGTCGAGTTTTAGTCTCGATTCATTTGTGTTTGAGTGAGCAAATCGCATAGTGCTTACCGGTCACGTTAGAAAAGGTCAACGTTACTGTGTATTGTTTAAAGCTTATTCTGTATAATTTTTGTAAGTAATATTGAGTAAATTGGTTAAGTTATTTATTGTATTAGTTAATTATAATTAGTTTGATATTTATTAGATAATTAAATTGTAATATAGAGGTGTGGCTATTAAAAAACGAGACTGACGTTGTAAAAAATTTAATTTTAATTTTATAATCACTTATTGTCACATTCAATATACACTCTTTCTCTATCCCTACAACGCTCCATGCAAATTTTCCATTGTTGGAAACAGTGCTGGAAGTCATCTTCTCTCAGCTCCTTCAGAACATGTGCCGCTTTCTCTTTTACAGCTTCCACAGACTCAAATCGTGTTCATTTTAATGCAGATTTTACCTTAGAGAACAGGTAGAAGTCACATGGTGTAAGATATGGTGAATAAGGTGGATGCTCTGACACTGAGAAGTTGTACTTGGCTAGGAACCTCTTGACAGTTAACGCGGAATGAGCTGGCGCATTGTCTTGGTGGAGAACCCATGATTTGTCGTTCTACATTTCGGGGCGTTTTTCCTTATTCTTTGACGTAGTTTAAAAAGTACCTCAAGGTAATAATATTTATTAATTTTTTGACCTTCAGGAACCCAGCGAAGGTACACAATCCCATGAATATAAAAAAAACAATCATCATTGCTTTAAATTTTGACTGGCTAATTCAAGTTTTTTGGCTCTTGTTGAAGCTCGGCTCTTCCAGTGCATGGATTGGCACTTCGTTTCCGGATCATAAGTAAAAAACCACGTTTCATCTTATATTGTTATAGTTTCCAAAAAATCTGGGTCATTTTCAATCGCGTACAAACATCAGTACAGTCAGTACAAACATTTTTGCGAGCTTCATTTCAAATATTTTTGAGCGGTACGTGTCCTGTAGGAGCTGACAAAAGATGACTTCCAGCATTGTTTCCAAACAATGGAAAATTCGCATGGATCGTTGTAGGGATAGAGTAGGTGTGTATCTTGAAGATGACAATAGGCTAAGTGATTATGTATAAAATTAAAATAAAATTTTTTACAACGTCAGTCTCGTTATTTAATAACCACACCTCGTACTTGTAGATATTAGTCACATATATAATTGTAATTTTTATTTGTAATAAATACTTGTAATTTTAAACTTTAGTGTGTTAATTATTTAATTTACCCAGACCTCGAAAGGGACCTTAAAGATAAGTGTCAAAGTATCAAATAAACAAGAAAAATTCCATGGCATTTTGTGGAAACATACCAATAAGATGCAAAATAGTAGTTAATGGACAAATACTAGCAAGTGAGCCACTATAAATAACTTGGAACTGACATCTCGTATGAAAATGACTATGACGTGAGAAATACTAGGCTTTCATAAGCACCGGTAAAGTTACTTCACTTCAATAATTCAACAAACACAGTTTGAAGGCAATCTCTCCGAGGGTAGCAAATGAAAGATAAAAAAAAGTATTTAGAATAGTATAAAAGACTTAAATAATTATATGTTTATTTTCATTTAAATTAAATTATGTAAGAAATATTACTATTATATGAAACTAGCTGGTAATTTAAGTTACTTTTTATAGGCCTTCGAATTAAAAAAAGTAAAAAAAAATAATAATAATGATCATAAAAATACTTGTGAGGTATTGTATGACATTACAGTAGTTAGATTAGATATCTAACCAGTACTAGAAAAATAGACAATATAATGCTACTGAATAATATTATAAAAAAGAATGAATTCAAAAATAATAATAATATAATAATAAATAAAATTACAAGTATTGTTTATAATTACTAACATTAAAAAAAGGTATAGCATTAGTAAAATATTTATAAGATGATCCAAAAATAAATTGCCACAACTTTCATTCGTTCAAGGAAGGACTATATAATCATTAAAAACCATAAACTAAATAACAATTTTTAATTAGTTAAATAATTTCAAAATGCTTGAAACTGTTACGCTACATAGTTTTACAGATGAATCGTTGATTGTATTTCAAACAGGTAGAGAAAAATATTTATTTTCCTCCACTGAACACTGAAGCCTTTTGTGTGTTTGTGTGTGCCTTGGCTTCCTTATATAGACTATGAGTTTCAAGTTCCCTCTATTTTCCATTATCTTTTTCTTCTTCTTCTTTTCCTTCTTCTTCTCCACCTCCTCCTCCTCCTCCTCCTTCTTCTTCTTCTGCTTCTCCTTCTTTTCTTTCATTATCTTTTTTTTTCTTTCATTATCTTTTTCTTCTTCTTCTTTTCCTCCTTTTCCTTTTCCTTCTTCTTCTCCACCACCTCCTCCTCCTTCTCCTTCTTCTTCTTCTTCTGCTTCTCCTTCTTTTCTTTCTCCTTTTCCTTCTTCTCCTTCTCTTTATCCTTCTTCTTCTCCTTCTCCTTCTTTATCTTTTTCTTCTTCTTCTCCTCCTCCTTCTTCGCCTTCTCCTTCTCCTTCTTCTTCTTCTTCTTCTTTTTCTTCTTCTATCTCGTCTATCCGAGCTAATGCTCAATATTTTGATTTGTGACTAAAAAACAATCTCTTCTAGTTGAGACGAAGTTAGCATCTAGCCCAACCCCCAACCTGAAAAAGAACCTAAGGTTTTCTATAAAAAATTTTCATTCTTTGCCCAGCAAAAATCGGGTAACTATTTCTCAGAACTTTTCAGGTGTTGTCAGGTGTTGTGGAACAATTTAGTTGTAAAGGTTACAATTTACATCGTGCCTAAGACCAACGCAAGAAAACACTTGATAAATAAAAAGGGCTATATCCTTAACTTCCTGGACCTTATAAATCATTTTTTTTTGTTTAAATGCTTCATTACTAGATTTAACCCTGGCCTATTCCTTTTATATTAAACGGCTGTTAAAATGTTATTATTTATTTTATGACACCCTATAGGAATAGTAAAAGGATAAAGGAAAATTAAATTTAGTTGAATCCAGTAAAGAAGCCAGTCGAACAAAACTAGAATTGTTTCTTTTTTCTGTAAGCTATTACAAAATCACGCATGCATCTAAACACAACTCACGCACATAGTCAAAGTTACCTACTAGATTGATACAATACAATTTTAAAGTCTATAGATAGTTAAAAAGAGAATAGTGCGTGTGAAACGGAATGCGTAACTCCGTAGCTCGCTTCGTTGCCAGTATCCTATCATCATATAAAACCTAGTCTGTATCCAAATTATTAGTTACAAGACTATCAAAAAACAAAGTCAGTTCTGTCCACCTACCACAAAACAACTACAAAAAATTATATTCAAATTCAACTACCCTCAAGCTTATACTGCAACACTTAACAGCAAAAAACTTGTTTTTCGTTTTTTATAATTGATAATAATAATCTAATACATTCATCAGTACTAAAAAAATCACCAGTTCATCAGTCAGTACGGCTTGATTAATTAAAAATTATTCCCGTTTATAATGCAGTAAACTCCCCCTTATCCGAACCCGGGTAACCAAAACCCGGTTAACCGAAAACCGGGTTATCGGAAACATCAAAAAAAATTTCAGTATTTTAAATGTAATATTTCTACAAAAAACTTTATTAAAAAAAATACTAAATACTGTAAATTATATTTCTGTTCGAAAATACTGTTTAAGCAGGCTGTACTGTAATTTATAGCACATGAAGTTGGCTTATGCGACGTTTAGTACCGCGACAGGATTTTTACCGGGAGTTATTTCCTTGCTGCAGCCCTACTACTATCGGTTTCATAATCATAGACACCCGAGTTTGAAACCTTGCATTTCTAACACTATGAATCGGATTTCAACATTCTTTACATAAAAATTTAGCTCATTTTATTATGCGTTGACCCAAAATAGTCTTATATTTTTAATTTTTGTTTAAAAATTGCCATATCGAGGTTGGAAGACAAAAAGACCCGGTTTTTTTTGCTACCGCAACAAATACCATGTGTTTAGAGGCGTGTAACTCGATAATTATTTGACCGAAAAGTTTGAAATTTTAACACAACATAGACAATTATATTCTTACAGCGTGTACGAAATTTTAAGTTCGTACGTTATTTAAATGTTGATTTATTAACAATATTCTGAACCCTTGCTATCTTGGTAACCGCTCGATCGTTCGGCACGGGCAAACTATCGTTTTATTCAGTGTGAAACCTTAGTACAGATATGTTAATAACATGAAATATTGATTGGCCAATGTTGTGGTAGAATTTTTAAAATTTTGAAAAATAGACTAGATAATGCAGGGGTGGGCACTACTATCCATGTTGATATGATAGTTTGTATACGTGACATCCTGCCGGACTGACTACCTGAATTGACAGACTGCACTGTCAATCCAGGTAGACAGTCAGATTCAGGCAACATGGATAGTAGTGCCCACCCTCGCATTACTCTATCTATTTTTCAAAATTTTAAAAATTCTACCACAACATTGGCCAATCAATATTTCATGTTATTAATATATCTGTATTAAGTTTTTTACGCTGAATAAAACGATAGTTTGACCGTGCCGAACGATCGAGCGGTTATCGAGATAGCAAGGGTTCAGAATATTATATAATAATAATAATATTAATAATATATAAATCAAAATTTAAATAACGTACAAATTAAAAATTTCGTACACGCTGTAAGAATATAATTGACTATGTTGTGTAAAATTTCAAACTTTTCAAATAATTATCGAGTTACACGCCTCTAAACCCATGAAATTTGTTGCGGTAGCAAAAAAACCGGGTCTTTTTGTTTTCCAACCTCGATATGGCAATTTTTAGACAACATTAAAAATATAAATGTATTTTAGGTCAGCGCAGAATAAAATGAGCTAAGTTTTGATGTAAAGTATGTTGAAATCCGACTCATAGTTTTGGAGATGCAAGGGTTCAAACTCGGGTGTCTATGATTATGAAACCGATAGTAGGCCTAAAATTTATTTTGGCTACATCATCTTTCCTACAAACACTTAAATTAGTATACTGTATTGTGGTTGAATGGGTATGGTAGTGTCTTGTTAAGATTAACGTATTTTTCATTTCGTTTTTGGCTAATTAGGTACCGGTAGTGGAACTGAATTTGATATTTAACAATGTTGTATACATGTAAACGCGCGGTCATAACCACTGAATTGACGCCCACTGATATAGGGTAACTACTTCTAGTTAAACGTTGGCGAGTCGTTGCCCCATGAAAAAAATGGAAAATCAAACCCAAAAAACAATTTCTGATTTTTTCGCAAAAATGAAGCGTATGGATTCGTCGGCTTCAGTACATTAGTGTATTTTTTATGTAAAATTTTTAAGTTTATATTTTCAACTATAATTCTATAAGTTATCTTTTCAGCTATAAATATGAAACTTAACGAAAATAATTAGTATCTAGAATAAATGAACTGGGTAATGAATTTCCAATTAACAAAATAATTTAAAACGCATTTTCGCTCCATTTAATACTTAAGTATACATACAGCATATAAATTTATATTATTATTTTTACAAATTAAAAAAACATGATTATTATTCCAATTGTTTCTATAAAACCCGTTTATTAAGACTTTATTTTTATTATATATTTTCAATTATTTTAATATAAAATAACTAAAGTATGATACATTTAATACGTTCTTATTGATTTTTAGGTTATTTACAGTTACAAAAAGTAATTCTAACGGTTTTAATCAAATGACTAACGTCATCAAATAGTCTATGACACATCATGATAGGCTATATCAAGCGATAAAATAAATGTAAAAAAAAACAATTGCCAAGATATTATTCCGTTTGAAGTAAATTCAGAAGTATTTCATTTATACGTGAGGGAATTATCATTTAAGAGTTTTCTGTAATGAACAGAAATCGTCATTTTATTAGAGAGTAAGCTATGGAATGATTAAGAACTTTACTGGTAAAGTTATTAAAATAAATAATTTTACTGATTTTATTTTTGTTTTACATCAGCCAGTTTTGCAATAATTACGAATTTGTAATAATTCGTTTGCTGACGCAAACGAAGAAAAAGATGAAAGATAATAATTATTTCCATATTTTTTACAATAGTAACACATTCTTACCAAAAGCTATTTACAACAATTCGGAATGTGTGAAATGGAGGAAATTGACCTATCTAACTATGGCTAAAAGCCATGTTCTAGAGTAGGTGTTTTCTTTTTTATTTAGTAACAGAGTACAAGGGCTGCAGGATGAGGAGAGCTGGAAGTTGGTTGCTCAGTTTGTGGAGAGGGTGGTTAGGAGAGGAGACATATGGAGATCAGCGGGATCGCCCTCTCCCACAGTGAATCAATCCTGTCCCGATCTCAGTAGTTAAGGTAGGCACACTAATTTCCTGAGCTGATGATGAAAGAGATGAATGAGAGTAAGAGAGTGAGTGTTGGTCAGTGACAGCGAGAGGGGAATTAGGTTACGGTTCCCTTCCACCCCCGCTGTCAGTACGTAAATGTTTTTTAACCCGATATTTCCCTTGTAGTACTATAGTATAAACAGTTCCGAGGGAGGTGAAGGGTTGTTTGTTGATGTCGGATCAAGTGGCCAGGCGGCGGGTTTTTGGTTGGTAAGGCGGTTGCGGCCTCCTTGGGGCTGGAAGAGGACACCTCAATTGAGTCCAACAATACTTCCCCCATCGTAAGGGAGTGAACATGAGTTTTTCTCGCCGCCTCGGATAAAAAAAGAAAAAAAAGAGTACAAGAGCGATTTAAAAACTACGGTATGGCTTAAAACAGATTTTTTTTCTCTCTTTATTTAGGAAATTCACAATCAGTTGGAAACAATCAGTGAATGTGATAATACAAATTTTGGAAAAAATTAACATGATAAATAAACGTGAATGGAGACACAGTCCAGCGACAAAACATTGAATAGATAAGTATAGCATTAAGTGGAGCACTTAGATCACTGTAATGGATAGTCAGTTACAGAACTACGTTAATTGATGAGATGCCGGCTCCATCGACGTTTAAGTAGTCTTATTGGATTGTTTGGGAGAGTCTACGTAACCAGATTTGAAATCAACGGGTTGAGAGGTGTAAGAGATACTAATCAGAGTTATCTCCTCTGAAAGTAATGAATTTCATTATACAGCCAGACCCTGTGGTGAATAAAATAAAGGTGTCATTTACAGAGTGAAAAATATGTGCTTTTCAGAAGGCCCGGCATGCTGATAAGCGCACTTTTCTATTCAGTGAGGAAGGCAATTGTAAACCACCTCGCTCCTCGTTTTACTTAGTAAAACCTCTACAGGTTCAAACTAGCTTTTCAGCTGATGACCTAAACAACAACAATTAAATGAAATTGACAAGATGAAAATGAGTAATCAAAAATTGTGATACCTCACCGGGAATCAAAGCCAGGACTCCAACATTAGAGCCAGTTGGACTGACCAGTACACTGCAAGCCGACCAGATTGTAATTTGTTAGTAATCTGAGGTTAATAATTAATTTTGTCGATAAATATTTAGTTATAAGTGTAAGGAAGTGTTTTTATTATTTATTTTACCCAGATCCCGAACGAAGCAAGGTTTACGCCCTATGCGTTACAATATATTTAACAACATAAAAATGAAAGTGACAATTTTAAATACGAGGGTAGGCTGATAAGTAATGCACACATGCTTGTAGAAGACGAACAAAAAGAAATAGCAAGATGGGGTAAATAACAAATTAAAGTACAAATCTTAACCTACCAAATTATCTATTTATTTTTCAATATAGTCACCGTTAAGCATTACACATTTCTCCCAACGTTTAACAAGTTTTTTCATTCCGTCACTGAAAAATTCTTCCGACTTTCCTCGAACCCAGGACGCAATAGCTGCCTTCACCTCATTGTCCGAGCTGTAATGATTACCCTTAAGGTCTCTCTTCAGTAGAGGAAAAAAATAAAAATCGCAAGGCGCAAGGTCGGGAGAATACGGAGGGTGTAAAATTGGTTGAAACTTCAGGTTTCTCAGAGCCTCTCCAGTTGCACGCGAAGTGTGTGGACGAGCATTGTCGTGTTGCAAAATTATTGGCGCCAGGTTGCCTCTAACACGACAAACTCGACGTCGGAGGTGTTTCAGAGTCTGTATATACTGAGCAGAATTTACCGTTGCCCCTCGTTCCAGATAATCAGTCACATAAACTCGGCGAGCATCCCAAAACACAGTCAAAAGAATTTTTTTTGCGGACGGTTGTGTTTTGAACTTTTTCACAACAGGAGAATGTGGATGACGATATTCAGCGCTCTGCCTTTTTTCTTCGGGATCGTAATGATGAACCCATGACTCGTCCCCCGTCACAATATTCAAAAGAAAGTCGTCTCCTTCGTCACGGTAGCGCTTCAAAAGTTGTTCAATTCGCGTTGTTTAATTCTCGTTGACATAGCACCAGAACACGACGCCATACTTCCACTACTCAAAACAAACTGAATGAAAGCAACGCCTTCAAACTGCGCAGACTTGTAGAGGAGAAATAGTACTTCCACATGCCACCAGGCGCGCTACTGAAGTTTATTTAGTTGTCTTCTACAAGCATGTGTGCATTACTTATCAGCCTACCCTCGTATTTATTTATTTTTTTAAATTTTTTTTAATTTTACATCGCATCAACTACTGAGGTCATTAGCGACGACGTTGGGGTGTAACTTTTTGATTAATGGGGGATGAAATGATTTTTTGTAACGTATGAAAATATGCCCTGCCTGAGTGGGATTCGAACCCAGGACCGCATGATGAGAGGCGGTAAATTTTAAATATTTAAACCACAAAAACAAAAATTGATATTCTAGGGAAAAAAACAACGTAAGCCATTGCCATTGCTCTTTGATGGTTAACTTTGTTAAAGGGAAAAGTACGTGATTTGGACATAAATTAAAATAATACTCAAATAATTTATTTTATGACAAATCAAGTAATATCTACATTTGTTAAAATTAATAAAAAATAATATAAATTTAATATTTCTTTTAACAAAACGATCTAAGAGATATTTAAATGTATATTTATTTATCATAGACCTATTTTTGTACTTGCATATTGTTGGAATATTAAATGTGTTTTGCTTTGAATATAAGTTATATATGAAAATAAAACGATGTTGTCTGTAATAAATCCAAAAGATATCTAAGATTTATTAGACATTTTTCAATTGGTTAAGTGCAACTTAAAATGCTACTTAATATATTGTTAGAAACCCTATCACATACTCTATCCCTTTTTACCTCTAATATATATGAACTTTCTCTCTCAGTGTAAACACAATTTCATATGCATTTCAAAGTGTCGGTAACGTATTGTATAAAGAAAGAGAGAATGGGAGTAGAAAGATTTCAATGTCGAATAGCAAGTGATAGGATAAGAGGAGTGGTGGGTCATTCTGCGACATTCCAGCATTCCGAAATCTGTTCCCAGAGCATACTGTGTACAGTGCCCGGTAGCGCGTCCGACACTATACACGATTATCTTTTTAGCTGTGGCAAGAAAGACAACTTTTTACGGCCGCATCGTGACTGCGTTATTTGAGACGGCCCGGCTGAAAATGTCAAGGGTTCCTTGATTTCTCACGTGTTACCATTTATGGAAATTTATTTATAACATTAAAACAACATTTTCACGCTCATTTTATAATTTTACATATTTAGAAACCAGTGATATCGACCGATACGCACTACATAATATTATTATCTACTGATATATCATTCATATACCTATTAATTACATAAACTATTTTTTGAAATACATTTTACGCGATTAGTCATGCACATTTAATACATAACATTGTCTACCGTTTTATAATATTCACATTAAAATCAATAAATTATCATAAAAATTCTATAAGAAATTTACTTTTTATAATAAACGATAAAAACACTGACATGATTTCGACATCAAGCTGATAATAAGTGTTAAAAATCATTTCAGTAGCTTCTCATATTAGGCGACTGTATCTTTTACACATCCGATTAAATTAAATTTTCTTCGCCCGGTTGCACTTAACATGAAATGCATCAAATTCGGTACTCCATGAAATATAAATTAATGAACCTATTACAACAAAATCATGTAAAAAAATCTGATAAATCAATCGGTTCTTTTCAGGATTATAAATTTATTATATTTAAATTTAAAAGGTTAGTTTTATTTGCTTTTGTTATCTAATTGTCATATTCAACGTGCCATGAATTTGTTAAAAGTTCCTTTATAGATCGTATCTTGGTAATTAGCTACTATTTAGAATTAAAGAATGGTGCGTTTTAATTAGATACTAGCCGAGAATCGAACCCGTGATTTCCGCTTTATAGCGTAGCACGCTAACCACGACTACGGAGGTGGGCATGAATTTTTAAATTACAAGATGTAAATTATATACAAATTAAGATTATTTAATAATTAACAATAATAATAGTAATGATTTTTTTTCTTTTTCAATGTGTAATTTGGACTACACGATAGTAAGTTAAAGGCAAAGCCAATTGCTATGAGCGCTGGACTACGCATGCGGATACTTGACTTTGATCCCGTATACCCCTCCGACCAACAGTAAGATGTACAGTCAGAGTGTTGTTAAAAATTGACAACACCCATTGTATTTTGCAGGCATGCTGTTCCATTGTTGGTTACATACGCTGCACTATTGCAGTACACACAAGACTATACTAATGCAGACGCACGTTTTGCCCAGCGCTCTCCTTACGAAAATTAGAGTATACCTCTAAGTCTCTGCTCCATCTCCTGCTGAGCCGACGATACGGATTTTCTAGTAATTGTGAGGACCTTAGTTCGTGGATCAATGGGTACATTTTCTATACGGTGTCATTAATAAATTAAACCCTTGAGTACGAGTGTTGTGTGTGATTGGACAAAAAACTACGGACACTATGTTCATATCATATTGGTATTTTCGTTTTTCTTATCTACAGTGGTTTTTAGATGGCTATTTGAACTGAAACCTGAAGGTTTCAAATTTAATTTCCGAATGAGATCAACGCACTAATACTGCATTGTTAAAAATTGATTTATTAGTTGGAGACGTTACCTGTTAATTTATATTTTATATAATTCCTTTTATTACGGTTCGGATTTGAGGCTAATTTTCCATACTTGTCAGTGATAAAGTTTTCCCCAGATCAAGGTAAGAGCTCTGCGTTGGGTTGTCCAGTGGTGGGGCTGTCACCTTAGAGCTTCTAGACGGGCCCTGGATTTTATTTGGAGACCCACTTCCTAGGTTCGTCTGCCCTATTCACCGTTGGGAAAATTCCTCCTCCGTCTTCGAGACCGTGACCATTTCTCAGGGCTTCACCTACCCTGGATTTTATTTGGGTTGAGTCCCTAGGCTCTTCGACTCTCCACGCCGTTCGGAATCCTCCATCTTCGCCGTGAAGACTATTGACCAGTTTTTTACCTCAGTTGATTCGCTGGTACTTATTTGGCTACGCCTTTTACTGGTCCAACCATTTACTCTGCATGCCAGTACATAAGACTTCCTCTATGAGCACGGAAATATAAACCTAGAGGGAAACGAGGCTTGGGAATACCTAAAAAGAGATGGATGCCGGAACATGCCATTGAGCCTAATCCTTGACAGATGATGATTATTTGATGAAAATTAATTTTTTCGCTAAACGGATACCTTAACAGTCTGCTTACTTCGTTAGAACGAGTTTTCAATTCTGTCGTATGGTGAACTTGGACATTAAACAATTGTGACATAAAACGATTTAAGGCGTTCAAGATATGGTCCGACAGAAAAGATGTTGAACATTACTTGGATAGAAAAAAGTGTGCATTTCCGCGATAATTAATCGTTTAGACAATAAGAGAGAAATTATAAGCTCCATTTAAAATAAGAGAAAAGGGAATTGAAATACTGTGAGCACATGATGAGAAGTCAAAAAAATATGTTATTGGGGAATATCAACCAAGGCAAAATAATAGGTAAATAATATAATCCAGGTCAGAGAAAAATATAAAAACTAATGAACAAATGGAACTGATATGGTATAAGTACAAAAATAATTTACCGACTGGCTGCAAATTAAATATTTTACCAGAAAATTCCTTAAAATATTTGATTAAAACTGATAAAAATGAACGACCCTTGACCCAATATTAAGTTCATCATTTATACTTGAAGAAAGAATAATTGAAATATTTAGCCTATTTTTCCCGATCAATATCCACAAAAGATATTTACAATTTCTTTGGGAAAAATGTATCCTTGTGTATAAATTGTATTTATAACAAGTATTGAGAAATGATTTTCTACATTGATACATAATGTTTACTATAATACAATGTATTTATTTTAATTAAATTACATTAATTATAATAATGACGATATATAATAATAATAAATAATCAAATTCGGTGATATTGGATTTAATCAGCAATTATGAATAAAATATTTTGTAATATTTACGTTATTCATATTTTTTTTAGCCTGAAAAGTAAAATTAAAAACATACGTATGGGAATAAGGTCAATAAAAAATAAGCATGAAATTTGTTGGAGTTTAATTACGTGGGTTATTATATTATTTGAATAATTTATTTTAAAGACTTATTACAAAATTGGGGAAATTTATAATTGGAAAATTTGACTGTGTAAGTTTTATTAATTTTATTATTTCCGTTTTATAGAAGATAATGTTTTAACTTTCGAAATTCATTTTTGAACTATTTGATTTTCTTTTAGGTTCTCTTATAAAGCCTTGACTTCATTTTTTAATTTTATTACAATTATATTGATTTATTCTTGTACATTGTTTTACAATGACAAACGAGCAAATAGTGGCGATGATACAAATAAAAATTTGAACGATATGAGGGAATAGACCAGCACATCAAAATGATTTTCTCTTTAGGTCATCAGCCAAAAGGCTGGTCTGAAATTCTTCAGGCTTTATTAAGTAAAACGAGGAGTGAAATGGTTTACTACTGTACTCCTCACTAAGTGGAAAAAGTATGCTTATCCGCATGCCTACTGAAAAACACCTACTTTCCACCCAGCAAATGATACCTTCACTTCATTCACCACAGGGTCTAGCTGTATAATGAAATTCTTTACTCTCAGAGGAGATAACTAAAACTGATGTCTTTTACACCTCTACCTCTTCTGTTCTTAAATGCTTCTGTCAAATATTTGGCTGAAAATGTGATATGAAACAGAATTATTTTTGTAGCCACTGGAACTACTAGATCGAGTGTAAATAATTTAACACTCTGCCTGTTATGGGAAAATCTTCTACGTAGTATGTGTTTTAAATTAATTTTTCATTAGAAGTCTTTATAGTTATTTTTACTATCTAAATTTTTAAGGGAGCAACAAATTGTTGTAACTTGTCTTTAGACTTCTTGGAGAAAACGCTTCTGGGTGTAACCCCTCTTCCCAGGCATTTTTATTTTAATTTTGACTGTATATTATTTTAAAATAAATATGAGCTGATGATGAATGATACAAATAATAACATGAATGATATGAGGAAGCAGATTACTGATTGATGGAGCTTATTTACCTTCGCCTTCCTCACTGAATTAAAAAGTATGCTTATCAGCATACTTAGCTATCTGAAAAGCACATATTTTCCACCCTAATGACACCTGATCTTCATTCACCACAGGTTCTATCTGTACAATGAAATGTATTACTTTCAAAGGAGGTAACTTTGACTAGTAACTTTTCCACCTATACCTCTTCTGTTCAATACTAAATACTGTAGTCTTTTAATGGACTGACCATGTGATAAGAAAAAGAACTATTTTTTGTAGCCCTGGTACTAGCACATTGAGTGCAAATAATTCAATACTCTACCAACCTGTATAAATACTGAAGTCACGAGATTGCCTTTTGCGTATGATGGTTGGTGAAGAAGGGAAGTGAAAATTAGGCAGTGCTGTCAATCTCAACAGTGAGACACTACTCGTACATTTCACTACCGTGCAGTTTCTACATACATTTTGTAAGCTGTAGTTTATTTCGAGAAAATTTTTTCTTCATAAACCTTATAAGCAATAAATGTGACCCGTAATATTGCCTATAGCTTAATTACATGACTAGAAATGTTTGATTTACTGTAATTACAACCTACCTTATTCCATTGGAACAAAATTTTCTACGAATGAATCGCCTTTTTTACTATCGCTGTCACCGGCATCTTCACTATCAGCCTCATTAGTATCTCTACCTAACCGTTCCCTTTTTTTACCAGTTGTCAAGAATACTGTTGAAGAATAGCTTCTTCACGTCGTTAATTTCCTTCTTTATTTTTCGAATTGTGGAAAGAGAAACATTTCAGTTAGCCACTCACATCTCAGTTAGTTAGTTAGCCACTCGCTCATGGCTTTTGTTGAGAGGCAGGGAAAGGCATTTTTCTTTAGCTTAAACTTCACAGCAACTTATTGCAGTACATAAAAGATTTCGTTTAGCACTGTGAATAGTCTGCCCACGTTTTGAGAAACTAACATTTCTGTTTACGGTAACAAACAGTTATATTCGTTTAGTTAACCTACAAAAGGTTCCACTAATATACTGCATATTCTATCTTCAACTTAGCCTATCTAAGCTTTTGTGTTTGTTGCACTGAAATTAAAGCACTTGCGCATGCGCACTGATGATTTCCTCCCTTTACCCCTCGTTGCAAACAAGGGCAAACTCGTGACTCAAGTAACTATAATAGGGATATGGTTTTGTATATATTGCTAAGTTTTTTATGAAAACTTTGATTATATTGATTTGTTGTGTTGAATATTAAAAAACGTCTAGGTCATTGTATCCGGTTTAGCGGTTCCGTAAATGTGGGGGACCATATGTTCAGATTGGTTTCAAAAAGTAATGATATAGATTTAATTTTTTTGATAAAGGGAAGGAATAAGAATGTCTGCCAATTATAATGTTGTTTAGGTCATCAGCCAAAAGGCTGGTTTGAACCTGTAGAGGTTTTACTAACTAAAACAAGGAGTGAGGTGGTTTACAATTGCCTTCCTCACCGAGTGAAAAATTACGCTTATCAGCATGCCAGGCCCTCTGAAAAGCACAGATTTTCCACTCTGCATATGACACCTTCACTTCATTCACCACAGGGTCTGGCTGTATAATGAAATTCATTACTTTCAGAGGAGATAACTCTGATTAGTGTCTTTTGCACCTCTACCTCTTCTGTTCTTAAATGATTCAGTCATTTAATTGGCTGACCATGTGATAAGAAACAGAACTATTTATTTTAGCCCTGCAAATTATAATGAATAAACATTTTGTTCTGTGTGTGAGTGATAATTGGTTTAATGAAATAAAAGGTTTCTATTTGAGTCTTTTGTCAAGTCCCATTCTAATGATCACACAGTTGTGGGTATTTCTAGATTGAAAATTAAGGATAACAAACTGATGAATATATTAACAAAATTCTTGAAATTTATAATAGTAATAATATACGGAATATTATTATTTATTGCATATATCAATAAATTGCATAAGTATAATATATTTATGCAAGCTTTGAGAATATAAAAATTGAATATTGTATAATACAGCATAAATATTTTTTAAAACATGTTTTTTTATATTGTGTTGAGGTTTAGCTGGATGAGATCATATTGAAGAGAATAAAATACTGTTTATTTTAGAAAGAGATTGCAACTAGTCAGTGTACTGGTGTTGAAGTCACGCGACAGAACCTTTTTGTGGTCAGATATTTTACATCTAGAATCTTGAATAGCTGATTTAATGGATACGTATGATACAGTGTAAGAGAGTAACGATATTGAAGCAGTTGTATTGTATCTCACCACTCGCCACATAGAATTGATCACATAAAGAATAGGCCTATGTTCAACTAAACAAGGATCGAGATATTTATATATTTTAATAAACTAATATATAAGTGTTATATTAAAACATTGCATTGATTGTAGAAATTAATAACTGATTTTTTTTATTAATAAATTGTGTTTTCTATCAGTTAAACTATCCAATTATAAGTAAATGTTATGTAAAGTTTAATTGATATTAATTTAAAGAGAATTAAGTTAATAATTAAGTTAATTTAAGGAGAAGGTGTCCATTGACACACTTCAAAATTTAATTTAAAATTTGACTCAAAGCCTGAAAAATTTAATTGAACTTAAAATTTTGAGTACAAAGAAATTGATCTTGAAATTGATTAAAAAATATACAATTAACTGAAGCTATTTTACGGTAAAATTGGGAAAGTTGATACCTTCAGATAACTCGGAGAGATAATACTACCAAATATCAGCAAAAAGGAAGTGAAAAACAATAGACGAGGAAAGATAATCGGTGCACTCCGAGGAATTCACCACTCGTATAAGAAGATCTCTTTCAAGACAAGCCAAGATTAGACCTTATAATACTATGATAAAACGTGTGTCTGTACGGAAGTGAGTGCCTTAAAGTGACCGGAAAGGCTGGTCTAAGAGAAGTAAAGAAATTTTAGAGAAATATTCTTTGTAAGATAATGGGTTCGGAGATAGTAGACGGACAAAATAGGTTACAAGATTGAAAAATTGTACAAGGAAAATAAACGTTTAATGCTAACTATTAGAAAAAAAGACTAAAAATGAGGACCTTTATAGAATGGATGACAACCAGTTGACAAAAAATTTTTAAGATACTAAACAATAGATTTAAAGTGTCGAATTAATAGTTTAAAAGAGTCAGAAAGAATATTGAGGAAACGTATTGAACCAAACCAAATTCAGACAACTAATTACGGGCTTTAAGGGCTTTCATGACGAGAAAAAAAGAACACCGGGTAGACAAAAGAAAGGAGAAAAGCAGAACTTTATGAAAATTGATAAACTGACATTCTCTTTCAAAAAGAAAATACTATTTTTATGGTTACATCAAGAGAATGGCAACAAAAAGAACCGTTAAAAGAATTCTGGAAACTATGGAGGAAAGAAAGACGAAAGTCCAACGGTTTAAGAAAGTCAATGAGGACCTAGGAAAACAAAACATAACACAAGAATCAGTACACATTAAACAAGAGTGCAGAGAAGTCATTTACACTATTGAGGAATTCCAGGAACAAATTAAAAGAAGGGATCAGAAACAATGTGTTTGGAGGAGGAAAGTCAGCATACTCCGAATGATAAAGAACTTTGGAGGAGAAAAATGAAGAAAAAGTACATCGAGGATACTTAGCGTGGTTCACAATAACCTAATAGAAAGTTTTTTTTTGTAACCGTGTATTTCTTTTACAACAGTTTATAAATACAAAACCTTTAAGTAAAGACAAGAAAATCTGAGTAATGTCCTTAGAATTAAAATAAAAACCACACTCAGTAGTGTGTTTCAACAAGACTAAATGTGACGAAAAATATATATGTATATATATTTATGATATAAATAATGAACAGCCAAAACAAAACAAATTAAATATAACACTCACCTCAGAGTATTATATTCATTCAAGATCTTTCATCTCTCTCTCTCTGAGACATTCTCAGGAATTATACTCTACACATAAAACACACATAACATTTAAAATAAATATGATCGAAGACCTCGTCAATTATTTAACTATTGCACCAATCATGCCGCTCGCGGTTATTCGGCCGAACGACGGCATAATCATTTGTTCCTAGTTTTATTTCTTATCACTACTTTGTAACAATTTGAAATAATTTGTCGTTATCAAAGTCTGTCTGGCTGTTCATTAAATTTTCCTTTTTAGTTTTAAATTTATAAATTTAATATTTTTCCAGCTGCTATAAGACAGACAGTCTTTGATAACGACCAATTATTTCAAATTGTTACAAAGTCGCGATAAGAAATAAAACTAAGAACAAATTATTATACCGTCATTCGGCCGAATAACCGCGCGCGGAATGGTTGGTGCAATAGTAAATTATTGACATGGTCTTCGACCATATTTGTTTTAAATGTTATATGTGTTTAGCCTTTAGTATTATAATTCCTGAGGATGTCTCCGAGAGAGACGAATGATCTCGAATATATGTAATACTCTGAGGTGAGTGTTATATTTAATTAGTTTTGTGTTGGCTGTTCATTATATATAATATATAAGCCTATGTAGTGGTGCAAACAAAGGAAAAGTAATGTCTAATAAAATAGTATTTATATATAATATGTACAAAACTAAACTTGATGATTTGTGAATCAACATCTTGAAACACAAAGTTGTTGAAGCTGGAAATGATGACGATGATAGAGATGATAACGATGCCTATTATGAGATGACGACGATTAGTAGTTGAAGTAGAAAAGTAAACAAAACGAAAGTTAATAACAATTTTGTAAATTTAGAAATATGGAAAAATTGAAAAAGAAGTAAAACTAAATAATTTAATCAGGTGGAACGAATTTTTTAATTTATTTGATTAAAAATTTATGAAGTTAAGAGAAACATAAAATTTAATAGGGCGGAATATAACAAGAAAGAAGAATGAAATGTGAAGAAATGAGAAAATGAATTAACAGCGATAGATTCATCTCTTCAATTCGTTAGTAATTGAGGTGAACTATTAAAGTAAGAAGTGGAATAGTGTGTAATAACGTATAGAAGGCATTAAAATAATAAACGATAACATTAGCGAAAGACAAATTGCAAAGATAGTGCGAACGAGTAATCAGCAGGGAGGAAGAAGGAGGCTGTGATGGTATGAACGCTTCGAATAACCAGCAGCGGCAATAGCTGTTCGGTCGGTCATCCAGTATATCTTGTAGTGTAGGGTCCATAATCGCCTCAGGAAAGAGGTTAGGAACAAGGTACTGAACAAGACGAGGTGCAGCACTCTTAAAATACGCACCCTTGATCTTGATGTAGGGCGCCCGCGAACCAGATTGCGTTTAAAGCTTCTATATCAAGTTCATTTTAAGAGAAATTAACAAATTAATGCGATTTTTTGATTTGAATTCACTTTTTTATAAATTAAAACAAAAGTTAATCGGTACAATGGAATACAATATACTTTCGTTCATTTACATTTATGTTGAAAAAAATAACCTACTGAAAGTGACGAATTAAAATTCCTTTCTATTATACGAATTTAAAAATAGGTGTGTAAGAACGTATAGAAGGTATTATAAACGAAGAACTTGAAAAAGAAACATTTTGGCATTTTTTTGTATGTTTCTCTCGAAAATAGTTTAAATAAAAAACGAATTGAATATTTGCACAAAAATTAGAATAAAGAATCAAATTTCTTCGTAATCCAACTCATCGATAACAGCAAAGATATTCATAGAATGATTCGTGTTAAAACTTTGGACTTCACGATTTTGTTAATCAAATAAGTAATAAATAATGTTTTGCTACTTTTCTGAAGAGAAATGGTTTTTTAGGAAACATTTGTTAGTAGAAAGTTGGAATGTATGAAATCTGGCTTCATTGACTTTATAAGTTTTTGCAATAAATTAATAAAATTTTGTATTTTTATAGTTAACCCTAAAGTTATTTTTGTTCGCAATTCGAACATAATTTTTTTATCACAACAGAAAAATCGACACTCTGTTCGCCATGGAACAATAAAAAGATAATGTGGGTGAAAAAGTAATAACTAGTGAATGGAGGATTCACCCATTGATGCACCTCCTCTTGATGATCTTCTGTTACTAGTTAATTTGAGTCATATAATTCGATGTGGTGTAAGTGTGTATATAATTTTCGGGATATCGCAACAGGATAAGTATTGCTACAACAAACATTTTCATCAGCTGATGACTGTAGCCATGGTCGTGTCTAAATGGTACATCTGTTTTTTTCTCACTGAGAAGAAGTATGGGTCATAACACTTCCCTGAGGAACTCCTGCATTGACTGAGTGTAATACGGCTAGCTCATCATTCAGCCATAATTGAAAATAATTGTCTTCTAAAAACGATCTGATAACTTTATAGAGTCCATCTTCCAGAACATGGTTGAATTTTAATAGAAGGCCATCATGATCAAATCATCACACGATCAAAAGCTTGAGATAACGGTTATGTTTAACCTATAAAAATTGAAATAAATAATAAAAATAAAAATTAGTGTTTTACCAAAAAACTAACTTGTTTGATACTTCAACAGATATTAAGCACTCAATAACTTTTCATGAAAAAAAAATAAAATAAAATAAAAAAAAATAAAAATTGTTAGTTTTAGAAATATGTGTGGTTTTAAACAGAAGCATCTACTAGTCGAATTTTGGACCTAAGAGATGAAAATGTCTCTATCTATGGAAGACGCAAATAGAAGTACAGTAGCTCCTTTTCTATAATATCTGATTCAGTTATTATTACATTTTGTCACAAGGACCGGTTTTAAAAATAATCATAGATAATATTTTTAATTTTTTAGTGTTTTCTCGTAGAATGATTTCGTTCTGTTTTCTATAATAGTTAACCTAGAGGCTGTAATAATAATAATCTAAAATTAACTTCAATAGTTTTTCATAAACTTTTACATACGCACGCTAGAATAATACATAAACAGAACGTAGTTTTTAAACTCACACAATTCGCCGGTTTAACGAACTCGACCTAACTTGACTTACAACACATTGAAACGATCCTATAATTTATAGTAAAGGAGAAAGACATTTTATTGCGACCGCCCCTTTATACACATAAAGGTGAATGTGTGGTTTTTTAACTATTTAAAATATTTAATTAAAACACCGTGCCGCCAACTAGAAACAGGCAACAACTGTTAAATTCAAAATCACATAAGAAACAATATTTTTTTATTATCATTACTATTTTAATACATAATCAGATTCTCATTAATTTTTAGTTTTTTCACCAAAATTTTTATTTCCTTAAGTATAAATTCTTTATTTAATGCATTCGTATATATTTTACGAGTTTTCTTATCTGTCGTATAAAGTGGTATCTAGTTTTTTTTTTATAAGTTCTACGAAAACTGTCGTATGAATATTCAAATTCAATGTCGTATTGGTTCACTGTTATTTTCTGTTAAAATTTTATTATATCAGTTTTATCTTCGTTAGAAAAATTTAATAATATTGCAACAACCGTCAAACGAAAATACCGATTTGTTAAATTATATTGATATTGACATACTTTTAAAAATTCTGTAATACTTTTTTATTTAGAGTATGGGAGTTAAACTCCAAAGAGATCTGCGAATGAAATTTATCTCCAGATAAAATCCAGAGGTTTGCGTCAAATCACAAGGAAAGAGTCCTCCACCAAGATTACGTTGAAACAATCCAGCTGTTTGACAACGAAGATCTGGTGCGGAAATTTTACCGGAAGAAATTATTTCAGCTGGTGTAGTATCGGTGTTAGATTGAATATAGTTCAGTGCCTGATCAGAAATTCAAAATATTTTTAAAAATCTAGGTGCACAAGAAAGTATATCAATAAATGTATTTTTTTAAATTTATTTAAAGTTGCATTAGCAGCTCGATTATTTGCGACTACGGTGGGTTTTAACTTGTAAAAATTTCCAGATTGTAGCCGGTAATCTAACCCAAAACCTCCAGTGAATTCTCCTCCAGTGATTCAATGAAAATTATAACAAGTCACAACCCTACAATTCATGACCCACTGTAGTCGATAATGGCCAAGCTGTTGATGCGACTTTAATAAAATAAATAAAAAAACCGTTACAATTAAGACACAATAACGACTACGCTGTATTTCAAATGAATCTTACTGAAATTTAATGGAAATCATTATTCTCAGAAATTCTTAGAAAGATCATTTGCTGAAATCAAGAAGTTAAAAATGTAGACCGATCATCCGATGAGTTAAAAGAGAGTATTTTAAAAATTGCTATAAATTTAAATAAAATTGCACTTCTGAATAACATTTTACAATTTACAGGTTTTAGTGATGCATAATCTAAGTTGTATAGCGGCGAGAACAACAACAAAAACAACTACCATAGAAGCACGAAGCAAGAAAAGAAAATATTTGAAAATATCCTCATAACAATATTCAAGTATTCAGTACCAGCTATCCAGCTAAGAGAGCAAGGTTACCTCGACAGGTAGGTGATGATTTAGAGTGCGGGTTAATCAACGCAAGCTACCGCTGGCTAGCTGGATTTATTGCTTAGTGTACACCACAGTGCACGATTACTACTTACTTGGTTGCTTCATTTTCAAAGCCTACCATAGTAATAGATACAACAAACGTCTAGAGAATATTTCCAACTTCAATAATTTCCCTCCCCGTTTAAACTATAACATGATGGCTGTTTATTTTTAACTGTTCGTTATGGTTTGTCACGATGCCAGTATTCTTTCAATATCATAGACATTATTTCCGTAACACTGTATTAAAAAAACCGTTTCTTTTAATTACAAAAACTTTACATTTTATTGAATTGAAGAATTAATTTTATATGGTTTCTTTTTGAAGTAATACCCTTTTTTTCTTTAGTATTAAAATAGAAACTCTATCTCGGTCAACCAGTAGAATCATTACCTTTTAGAATCAACAACTTTTTAAAGTTTGTATTAATTTATTGTTGTAATTTTCACTGGATAATTAGATTATTGTATGAAACATCCTTAGTGTTTATTAATACAGTAATAATTTCTATATTTCGTGTTTAGATATAAATTGTGTTTAGAAAATTGAATTCTGTAATAGTTATTGCACCAATAACAGACAGCTGGAGGGTTTAATTATTTGCACTCAGTGTTTTAGTTCAAGGGCTACAAAAATTTTTCTTTTTTGTATTACATTTTTAGCAAATTAAATGACTGAAGTATTTAAGAACAGAAGAGGTAGAGATGCAAAAGACTGTATACCCCAACGAACTAGAGACTGCAGATGAGATCTAGCCAATAACAATAATAGCTAAGGTTAAGTGTGAGGTATTGCCCTTTGCTAAGTCACACTTTTTGTTAGGCTGTCATTCACAGCGGGACCACAACGTGACAACGCAGGATACGATTAACGAAAGTCAATTGGCTCAGTGCTGTGATCTAGGTCGCTATGTTCCGCCTTCATCTGCAGTCTCTAGTTCGTTAAGCTGTAGTCAGATTTATCTACTCTGAAAATATTGAATTTTATTATACAGCCTGACCCATTGGTGAATGCAGTGAAGGTGTCATTTGCAAGGTGGAAAATATGTTTTTTTTTCAGAGGGCTTGGTATGCTGATAGGCATAATTTTCAACTCAAGAAGGAAGGCAGTTGTATACAAACTCACTCCTCGTTTTAGTCAGTAAAACCTCTAGAAGTTCAAACCAACCCAATAACCTAAACAACAGCAAAAAGTTGTTAAATTTGCAACACTATCACATAATTACAACATAAGAAACACATATGAATATTCTATGTTCTTAATCTCAATTGCTCAATATCGGATTCAACCTCCAGTCAGGTGCAGCATTTTTACCTCACACACTTTCATTAATCACCCTTCATCGCCTGCATTAGACATGCAGACCAGTCGTACGGAAAATCAAATAAATTCTCTGGGCACAGGTTTCAACAGTTGACGATCTTTGTTTGGTATGTTCCGTGAGTTACCTACCATTCCTTCAGACAGGTTTTAATATTTTTGTTTGAGACTCATAATGACGATTTTTTTCCCGGTATCCTGGCCAGTGCAGTTTCTGAAACCTTAGTCCGAGTTTCTATCCTTTCTTTTTGATATGGGCTAATTTTAATTTTTAGTTAATATCTTAACTTCCTCCACCCCAAGAATGATAATTAATTGAAGGACTCCTCGGAGTCCTTCTCTACTATTATCCAAAAGGTGTTTAATTATAACTCGATTTCTTCATATAATTATCTAGTTTTGGGTATCATACAGTTGTGGATAAAATGAATAAAATTGAAAAAATATGTACTATTACTCAAATATCGAACTGATTATAGAAAAGAATGTTTTCAATCTAACATTACAGTTGTACTGTAAAAAAAACAATGCAGAGTACTTTTACTCTCATGAAACAAAGATGTCCCGCTGTTTTCTTGAGCGGTCAACCGCTTCCGCAAACCGATTCAATTCGATATCTCGGCCTGTACATAGTCAGACGCTTGACCTGGAATGGACACGTTCAAATAAAACGGCAGACTCTGGATAACAGCGAAAACAACTATTTTCCTTGATATCGCGACGATCAAAACTTCTACTTCATTTAAAACTACATGTACATAATTTTTTTCTGAAACCGATTTGGACTTATGGTGGCCAAATTTACGGCGCAGCAAAACATTCGACTCTACAACGGATTCAACGATTTTAATCCAAATTACTTAGAAAAATATCTGACGCACTCTTTTACGTTACTAATCACACATTGCACAACGATTTACGTGTTCCATACATTAACGACACATTTTATCACATCTATTCTCGGTTCAAACGCAAACTTGAGTATCATAAAAATCATCTCATTAGAACGCTTGCATCCCCAAACTTACCCGGAAATCCGCAACGCAGACTGAAACGACGATGGAGTAGAGATATCACAGCGCAGAGTAAATTTTATTAATTTGTTATCCAAGACTAATCCACCGTTGGAGTGGCACTATTGAGTGGCGGTCTCCTTAATATCATAACGCCATTTTTGTTTTCGTATATAACATCATATTCAATTGTTGTATTTTGTACAGTTGTGAATAAATAAACTAAGTTAAAAAAAACCATTACAGTTAAATGGAATCCTTTACAATAGAGAAAAACAGTATTTCTATAATACATAATAAACAAAATTAGTTTCAAATTATCCTTTAAATAATGAAACGATAAAGTAATTTTCTATTCGAAAATCATTAACATAAATTTAAAAAATAACCCATCAAATATAATATTTTATGTCCCGTATAAAAAGTCACTCAAAAATTTGTAAATAAAAATTAATTATCAAATTTTAAATGTAAACACAATTTCAGTTTATCTAATAATTTTAAGGTAATAATTTTGTTTAAGGTTTATTATTAGAGATATTAGCGTTAGAAAATTTATTATCACCAATATAATAGTTGTTAAAAATGATTAAATTTGCCGTTAATAGGTTTAATAAAATATTATTAAATATTTTGTATGTTTAGTTTTAATAAGCAATAAGAAATATTTGAACGTTTTAGGAAATTATTTATGATTCTTATTAAGGATTCAATGCTTAATAAATAACTCATCTAATAGGGTTTTATATATGAATGAAATATTAGTGTTAATATTTTACAGTTATTCATTTTATTTTTATTTTTTAGGTTGAATTATTTTCGCGTGTCTGTGATTAGATTTATATTTATCAGTTTGTAAAATTGCATTATTAGAATATAAACAATATTGCTTGGTAGCTTGGAAGTCGGTTGTATAAGGTAGCTTGAAATTTGTTGTTTGATAATTCATGGGTTTGTATTTTGTAAGAGTGTGTGTCTGTATTTATGCCGTAAACAATCTTAAGGCTATGTATATGACTGTATAGTAATCTGGTTGCCATTATAACAGTCTAGTATTCGACTTGTAAGGAGAATTCTAAACTGGTAGCCTATAAGATATACGGATAAAAGATGGCAATCGGTAGCCAACATCACACGCTGAAAATATGATACCTTTAGGCCAAATCTTACCACTTTGTTCTATCGTTTAAGTTGTTCTAACTTCTGTATTCGAGTCGCTTTTAATTCTTCTTGTTGTACTTTGTGGGATAATCTCTCCTTGCTCATTCATTTATGTTTCTTTATCATCTTTCTTTATAATTTATTTATGTTTTACATAATGATTGGCTAATCTTAATAACTAATTAAATTTGAACGATACACATTATACCAATTATCATGAGTATTCAGTTATATATATACCTTATTGTAAATATGAAATTTATTTATTTGATTTTATTTGTTTCAATTTTTTGTCAATAACAAAATATTTAAGTTCAGCTACAGCGTTTTTCACAGGAAATTGTATGATCACCCCCAACGAACTGATCACCAAACTATCGGATGCATCACTACCAGGGAATCTGCAACGCAGCTTGAAACGTCAGTGGGCCCGAGATCTTCTATAAAGTGATTTATTTTCTTTTTTCTTTCTTCAATTCTTGGAATGTTGTTAAATTATCATTCATGGATTATGAACATTACCTCATAGAACACATAACAATGGGTATCACTGTTCTTTTTCATTTATTTTTCTTGTCATCCCTTTTTTACTTTTATCAAGTTTGCTCGTTGTATCTTAGTATATAGTTGCAAATAAAGTTATTAACGATAAAAAAATCAGTAATAAATTCCCTAAAATTTTGTTTAACGCTCTAACTTATGTACAGTTTGTTCTATTTAGCAATTTCGAACAATATGCAATCCCTTGACCCAATCAGATGACAGTGAAAGATTATGACAAACATAATAGTGATATTCTAGAAATAGTACAAATTTGAAACTTGGGACTTAAATTAGGTACCACATAAATATCAGAAAGTTTATAATAATAGTATTCTTGGAAAAACACCAATTCCTCATTATCGCATGTACAAGTTGTTTAATATTTACAGTCGTAAAAAAGCATTTTAAAAGAGAGAGCACCCCTCAATAGTTTGACTCTGAAGGGACCTTAAGTGTAGACTAATTTATACCTTCTCTTGCCTTATGTACATAAAGGGAAGGAAAGTATCGTTTTTCATGTAAATTTTCAAAATACCGGAAAATATATAATAGTAATCAGAAATGAACGTTTTTCTTAGGTCCATGTTCTTAAAACAAAATATAGTTTTAGCGATTGGTGTGTGTGTGTTTACAAAATATTGCAAGAATGTAATAGTGTACAAAGTTGAAAGGAAGAAAGTTATCCCACTCCATCAGTTTGGTTTTAGGAGGGAGCACTCAACAGTGCACCAACTGCATAGAGTTGTGGATAAAATATCAGCAGGATTAGAAGAAAAGAAGTTCACCTCGGCTGTATTTCTTGATGTGACAGCTGCCTTTAATATATTCTGGCATGACGATTACTTTTTAAACTGAAGAAAATTTTACCGTATTCGTACTATTTTATATTTAAATCGTTTCTTGACGATAGGTACTTCTTAGTCCGACAAGGGGTACTTATTCAGACATGAAAAGCATAAAAGCTGGAGTACCACAAGGTTCTATTTTGTCACCTACTCTATATTCGATCTACACCTCTGACTTTCCTTGTACACAAAACACCACTGTAGTGACGTTTGTGGATGATACAACCATTTTATCACAAGATCTTTCCATTCAAACGGCCATTAAAAATTTATAACACATCTAAACTTAGTAGACAACTGGCTGAAGGACTGGAAAATGAAGGTGAATCCGATGAAATCTGTTCACATCACATTCACTCTAAATAAACAACCGGTGCCGTCTCTGTTCTTAAATAATGTACCTATCCCGACAAATTCTACTGTTCGCTATCTTGGATTTCATTCCGATTAACGCATGACCTGGAAACACCACATTGAGACAAAACGGCTTCAACTAAACTTACGTTGAAACAAATTTCTTCACTCTAAATCACCCGTACGTCTCAAACAGAAATTATTATTTCCAGATAAGAAATTCTTGCGGGGTGGTGCTCTCGTGGTAAATGTTTTTTTTAAGATTGCCGGTTTAATATGCATTTTAGAGCAAAATTGTATAATTAAAGTTGTAGAAAATTTAAAAAAACATACCACTTTTATTTCAAATACTTTTTTTTCAATGATTGGCGACTTGGAGATTTTCTGTATTTTGCTCATCAAAATTGGCAACAATGGGGTTTTTTTAGATTTAGACCTTAGTATGATTTTAGATTTTAGACCTTAGTATGCATTTTACTACAAAAATGTTTAAAGTTTTAGGAAATAAAAACCTACAAATTTTATTCAGGTATTTTTTTGTGATTTTCCATATTTCTAAGTTCTACAGATGTTGATTTTAATTTAGCGTCCTTCATTTATGATTAATATTAGGTTATGTTTTTCATTTTATATTATTTACTTATGAAACTCTTAACATGTTTCATTAGTTACATTGGTAAGAGAAAGTCCTGTGAGTGTATCCCACCAAATTTTTAGAAATGTGTTGTTACATTACATTAGGCCTAAAAGTTAGGCTTTATTCGAGTTCAGGAATTGGGTTAAAGAATGGATCTATAAAGCAGATTAATTAAAGAAGTTAAATTTAAAAGAAAAAGTAAGGAATCTGTTTTAAGTAGCCTAGCCTAATACAATTTAAAAATGTGCTAACGGTATTTATACGTTAAACAATCAGATCATTAACGTTCCGTCAACAATTATCGTATTATTTTAAATATTTAAGCTTAAATTATTAACAGTAATTCAGAAGTCATGCAAGTAATACCTTATTATTACATTATTAGAATTATTCTAGTCATAAAAATTGTATCCCAAAACCGTTTGTTATAAAAATGTTTCATCTTGACCTAAAATCTCATCTACTCTTTCAAATAATATTCAAAGAGAATTGCTATTTTACTTTAGTTGTGGTACTGTACTAAAAATATATAGTAAACCCTCAAAACTGGATACTAAAATATTATAATGTGAAAATAAAATCTTTTCATTTTTTATAGTTTCATTCAGGAGATTCCAGAAGGGAGTATAGGATATGTCAAGATAGGACTAAATGTTAATATTATGTTAAATTCATGACTTACCAATTAATTTTATTAGCACTATTTACTTGTTTACTTAAATAAGCGTGTCATCCAACCATTTTTGGTGGAAATTTTTAAAATTGTCATCCATCATTTTCCTATGTCAGTCCTTCCATTATATCCAATTGTCAGAATTTACAAGAGATAGTAACAAACGGTTTTCGGATTCGTAATCTACATAAAAGGCTTGTGGGGCCGGTTTGGGTTTGAAGTTCTGGCTGCGACTGAAAGTCAAGGAATCAAAGTCGGAATTTTGAAACTAAAAGAGTGTCATTCGATTCCTCTTTATAAGTTTATACAGAAATCATTGGGTTTGAAGTTTCGCTTTCGACCAAAAGTGGCCCAAAACCGAAAGTCAAGAAAACAAGGTCAGAATTGGGAAACATAAATACTATAATAATTCGATTCCTTTAAAGAGTAGATACAGAAATCTTTGGGTTTGAAATTCAGGTTTCTACCAGAAGTGGACCAAAACCGAAAGTCAAGAAATTAAAGCCGGAATTTGGACTCCTTTACTTTAGAAAAATTTTTCCACAAGACATGAGACGCGTTTTCTCATGAAATAGATTTTTATCAAATAATAAACAATTTGCCAAAATCTTCATATTTTTCCTTTTCAGTCTAGAATACTAAACACTTTATGGATGCAACCTTAATACGTATTATAAATAGCCCTATATATTTAAAATTTATTTATATATTGTTAAATTTGTGATACAGTTGCAAAATGAGTAAATTATATTATTTTGTTCCTAAAAACTAAATAATAAATAAGAAGTATTATTGGTTTAACGGTTCATGCAAAAATAAACAATAATGTAGGCTAACATAATACTAAAAGTTTAATCGAACGACAAAATTACTTGTCAATAATTAGCAAAATAAACAGTTTATCTTTTAAATTAATTTTTAGTTAATTATTAATTACAACGTACTATTTACAAGGTGTAACTTAAATTTATGAAGAAAACCGGTAAACCGAGTTCATTTAAGTACCTGAATATTACTAATTGTACGAACTACTGCATAAAACCAAGTCAAGTTTGTAGTAAACTATTAAAGCCATGTACTTGACAAGGTTAACAGCTGTATTTTACGAAACAGTAGGGATAAAAAGTTCACAGACCTTTGCTTAATTAACGTTTTAGTCGTAAAAGTTTTGTGCTTGTAATTTTATGAAATGTAATTTTTTCATTGATGTTGTTATGCATTTTCAGTAACATTTGAATAAAATATAATTTAATTAAGTAGGGACTAATTATTTCATTTGAAATTTAGAATCTGTTAATATTTCTTTAAAATGTGATATAATACATTATATTTCTTTAAAATGTGACATTTGAATATAATATGATTTAATTAAGGATGGACTAATTATTTCATTTGAAATTTAGTATCTGTTAATATTTCTTTTAAATGTGATGACCGTTAATTAAACAAAAACTTTTAAATTCATTCATGATAATCAGGTACTTGTTTCTTGCCAGAAGCAGACTATGGGGAGTTAAGAGAGTGAATGCTGATTTTAGCATACAGGCGGCCCAAAAATTTCAAAAATACTCCATTTTTTAACCATCCTCCATTTTGTAACCGTCTTATTTTCTGTAAGAATTTTTTAATTTATTTTTCGTTTGTAAAATTTTGTATATTCATCACCTTTTGCTAAAGAAAATATTTAAGGAAAGAAAAAATTTGGATGGGCAAGCAAAATAAAAGATACCTAATGGAAAAAGTTTCCAGAAGAACCTAAACCGTGTTACTCAATGATAAGTAAGCTTATGTTGGAAAAAGTTGTTAAAAAGGGAGTAAGATCGAATGTTGATTCGTAGGAAATGGTTTTAATACCTACTTTTAACGTATACATTTTGATAAAAAACTTATTATATACGTATTAATAACCCACCGGGTTGGTCTAGTGGTAATGTCAGCGAGTCAGCGAGTCAGCGAGTCAGCGAGTCAGCCGATGATTTTCGGAGGCCATGGTTCAAATCTTAGTAAAAGTATAGTTATTGTTATATTCTATACAGATTTTAATACTATATAGTAATTACCAGTGTACTTTGATGGTTTGGGTTCAATCAACCATACATCTTCAGGAATGGTCATCGGTCTGAGTCTGAACACTACTATATTTGATTTACACGTCATTCGCTTGCCCATACAGACAGGTGGAGTGTCAAATTATTTACACTCAATCTGTTCGTTGCAGGGCTAAAATAAATAGTTCTGTTTCTTATCACATGGTCAGCCAATTAAATGACTGAATCATTTAAGAACAGAAGAGGTAGAAGTGTAAATGACACTAATCAGAGTTATTTCCTCTCAGAGTAATGAATTTCATTATACAGCCAGACCCTGTGGTGAATGAAGTGAAGGTGTCATTTGCAGAGAGGAAAATATATGCTTTTCAGAGGGCCCGGCATAGGCCTACTGATAAGCGTACTTTTCCACTCAGTGAGGAAGGCATGGTAAAACACCTCATTTCACATTTTCGTTAGGAAAACCTCTAGAGGTTCAAACCAGCCTTTCAGCTGATGACCTAAACAATAACTCGTCATACGCGTCATTATCCTCATCTCATTGGATCATGAGATTACTTATTATTATAAAACCGATTGCAACGTACAAACATTGGGACAAACAGAAAAGGAAGTGACATTGCTGAAGATCGAAATTTCAATCTTGACCAACAACTTGCTGAAAAAACATGATGAACCAACTCTTGCATCAATCCCCAATATTTGTACCAAAGACTTAATCTCATTAAGATTTAATGTAAGAAGAAGACGGGGTTGGTCTAGAGGTAAGGCCGTTGCCGTGAGTCAGCTGTTTAACAGCTGATTTTCGGATACGAAAGTTCCTGGATCAAATCCTAGTAATGGTAGTTAATTATATACGGATTTGAATACTAGACAGTGGTTATCAGTGTACTTTGATGGTTGGGGTTCAATTAACCATACTCTCATAAGAATGGTCGGCCTGAGTCTGTACAAAACTACACCTCATTTACACGCCATACACATCATCCTCATCTCATTGGGTCATGGGGTTGCTTATTGTTCTGAATTGAACAGATTGCAATGTACACACATTAGGGATTAAAAAAAAATGTTTTATTACTTTTATTGGTAGGCTAATAACTTTTCTTTGACAATATGAACTTTTTATTGTTTTTCTTTTCATACGTTAGCATATTTTTTGCTCATTCTGATTTTAAGTTTAACATTGGTGAATGTTGCATTTCATATTCGTGCCGTTTATCTTTTGGGTGTTCTCTACATTACAGTTAAAGATTCAAAATAATAGATGAAAAAATTTTAATAGCTAAAAATCAATTAATAGAAAAATTTCTTGTAATGTATTGTAATTAAAAATGATTCATAAATTTGCTACTGAAACATACGTTGATAAAACCCTTTGTTGAATACAATTACCTTATAATTAATGAGAATGAAAGTGGGAATTAAATGATGTTCGGCCTGTGAAAATACATTTCAATTAACTTCTGAATATCCGAAAAGGATCAAGGTCATAATAAGTGTAATTATTTTAAGTAGGCCTATGCTTACTTTATCTTAGGCATAATAAGATTCGCTTTATTTAATACGTTTAACTTTAATACATATGATAGTACGGATTTTTTAAAGTGTAGTAGGTCTACCTATGTGAATTTTATAACGTTTTTAATACATTAAGAGAATAATATGTTAGAAAGAACTTTCTTTTCATTGTACTTTACTATATTTATAATATCATGACTTAAATTCTATTAAATTTCACCTTTATGTGCGAAACTGTTAGTATTTTATCATCACTTGGTTATACTCTTGTACAATAGCTCACTATTCATAATAGTCCCATATTAACATTAACACTATGAGTTTTTATTTTCTTTAATATACCTCATAATTGTGATACATATTCACTTTTTTCACTTTCTTATATTTTTTATACACAATATTCTTATTATAAATTGTTACGTTTTTTATGTTAACCATATTATCAAATCATCTTGATATTTAAATAACTTTGGTAATAGTTAATGTGAATTTTATTGATTTTTAAGTAGGTTTTCTGTTCAATTAATTGAGTCATCTGATAAATTATATTGTTTGTTGTTAATTAGGTGTTAATTAGGTAAACTAATAGTTTCAGTTTGTAAGATTGTAAAACTTTGACAATTTTTCGGTGATAGCCTTTGAAATAAAAGAGGCTTTTATTGATTTCACTGTAGAGCTGGGAAAATAGGTAGTAAAACCCAAATTTCTTTCAATTATATTGAACAATTTTCAAGAAAACTGAGCCAAAAACTTAAAAAAACCAGTTTCTGGTAAATAGAAAAAATGTAAACCTTGAATCATTTATTCTTAGCATAATGAAATTACTATAAATATATAAAAATAACAAAAATTTCTCTATACAGTATGCACGTATGTAAGTTTTTTTGACACTTCCAATTGAAATTTAGTATCTGTTATTATATTATACAACAATTTCTAAATGTGAAGCTAATGTCCCAAAACTTGATTTACTTGGAGGAGCGTGCAGTTATCACCACAGTCCTACAGTTGGCTAAAAAGATCTCTTGGTCAGAGGCGCTTCAAACGTCTGCGCTGAGTACCCGGTATCGCCCTAGTGTACATGTTTTGTATGAGAGGGTTGTCATGTAATTCAAATTTGTCATGCATCTTCTTATATAGTTGTTTCGCGACATCAATTACGTATGGGATTTGTAAGTCTTTGTGCAACATTGAGTTTGTGATGTAAAAGGGGCATTGCGTTATCGTTCGTAGAATCTTGTTCTGAATAGCTTGTCTACGTTTCGTGTGTGAAGGTTTACCAGATCCCCAAAGTTTAACTCCATATGTCCAGATTGGTCTTAAGACTATCTTGTAGATTGTTAATTTGTGTGACATGTTTAATTTAGAACGTCTATCGAGTAAGCGTTTCAGTTGATAGATGCGTGTTTTGAGTTTGTGGCGTGTGTGTGTAACATGTGCGTTCCATATAAGTTTTCTGTCCAAGTGTAAGCGTAAATAGCGTGGTTGAGTAGTCTGAGGCAGCGGAATATTACTAATGTAAACGGTTGAGCAGTTTTGTCGTCTAAGAGTAAACGTTTTGTTGCGATTTGTTTTCATTAATTTTAATTTTCCGAAGTTTAAGCCATGACTTTATCAGGTGTAAATGGTTTTGTGTCTTTCGAGTAGTTGCAATTACAGGATCGGCATCAAACGCAAGAATTGCCATATCATCAGCAAACATAAGTATGTAAGTTAAAATTCAAATTATAGTTCAGCAAAGGAAGTAGCTAATATTACTCGTTTGCAATTTTTTCAGTGGAGGTTTCTATGACCCACAACAGACTTCCCTTGGTACGTAAAAATTGAAACACTTCACAATGATCTAAAAATACCATACACGTGAGAAACCATAAAAAACCACAGCTACCCAAACTTTTACCTAACATTAGGCAGATATAATAAGCCCTTTTTATTTTATTAATTTTCTGAAATTATTGATTTGGCTGTAGAGCTAGAAAAACAGGTAGAACAACCAAAATTTCTTTCAAATATATTGAATAGTTTTCAAAACATCTGAGCCAAAACACTAAAAAACTGTTTTTCTGGTAGGCTAAATAGCAAAAATGTAATTCTTGAATCAAATTTCGTTATTCTTAACATAATTTAATCACCAGTAATATAAATAACAAGAATTTCCCCAATACAATTTGGACGTATGTACGTTAAAAATCAAATTGATAGTTCAGCAAAAACTAGTAATATCGCTCGTTTGCAATTTTTTCGGTGAAGGTGATGACCTACAACGGTCTTTCCTTGGAACGGGAAATCAAAACACTTCACAATAACCTAAAAATACCATACATACGGGACACCATAAAAAAACTATTTCTATACCAAATTTCAATAAACATTAGACAGACATAAGAACTTTTTAGTTTCAAAGCGGTGGCTTAGTGGTTAGCGCAACTGGCTTCTACACCGGGGTCCCGGGTGCGATTTCCGGTCAGGTCTGGTATTTTTTCACCACTCATCTTTATCTATCATTCTTCTCGTCGTCTGCATTAGCAGTAATTGCAAAACAGTCGGACGTAAAAGTAACAACAAAAAGTTAACACATACAGGCAGACTTCCGGACAATCCTCCAAGACAACTAAAGAGAGCGTGGAACAGATATCTATCTTTAGGCTTTTGATACAAATACACTCTAATTAATGTCATCCAACTAACTAATAATAATCTAAGCTAAAGCGACTTTATATTTTTATTAATTACTTGTCGGAAGTAACACTAATGGATAATGTTCTTCTTCAAGTCATTCATATCATATGCTCGACATCATTCATCATCACACTTGTTGCTGCATTTAATTATACATAAACAAGTTAATTAATAAAGAGAAAAAACTGTTTACTAATAAATAAACACTAATTAATTCTTAAACTAATGCAAATTCAACTGTAAACATAACTTTTTAAATTTCGCAGTACAAACATCATTATTTTTTAATTTTAGGAACTACATTTAAAGCTGTAACATTATTTTTATACAATAATAACCTGGAAATAATAGAAATTTAACATTAAAACATATTAAAAATGCATTTTTTAATTTCCAAATGGTTTTTATCTGTCGTGCAGTGGTCTCGAACGCTAGTTATGGAACTGTAAAGCGGAAGATCCCGAGTTCGTTTTCCAGGCAGAATTTAGAACATCTTTACGCATTTAAATCCATTGATACTAATTTTTAACCCACTGCCACTAATGGACAAGTCATTAGTTCAATTAAAAAATAATAATTTAATTTGCTGACATCCAGATTTGGTTCCGATCTAGCAAACACTGGTACAGATTCAATTCAACATTTCTCTTTTAATATTCAACATTTGTTTTTAAAATTGTTCGTTAAAATAGATTTTAGTGTGTATTAATATATTTGACGATGTGTATTCCTTTTTTGGTCTCTGACAAATAGAGATTTATTTATTTTATTTATTAATTCAATTGAAAATATCTACCTTTCATTACCTAGAACACCACTATTTTCCGTTTTAGCCTATGTCCAGCCGATTTCAAAAGGTTCTGCAGGTACCCCCATACAAAATTAAACCTGTACGATCAGGAAACAAGTGACTTTAGAGCTACCTTTTTGAGAAAATTGTAAAATTTAATCGGTTAACTTTCTTTATTTACTCGAAGATCCAGATGTTGGTCGCCAGGATTTCTTCCCGAAACACACAGGAATATATCCCCAGAAAAATTTAAATGATCTTCATAGGTCCAATTTGAAGTTAAAAGGTTATCCATATTTGTTATAGCAAACCTATTAAGAAATAAATTACATATTAAAGAAAAACCACAAAATCTGCCGATTGTCGTATAATGCATTTGTTTAAAGTTTGCTTCTGGCTAGTTGTAGTGTCTAGCAAACTTTTCAATTAAATAATATGTCAGAAACTACTCGACGGGTGGACAATTGAGATTCAATATTTTTATGTCATTCTCATAAGTAGGAAGTAGCCTACATTACATAAAATGGATTGATGTCATCAGTTACATACTCGTTCATAAATTCCTCAAGGACAGGCGCAAACCTTCGGCAAAATTAGCGTACATCAAGGCACATGTGTTAAGTACAATAAAAGTTCTCTTTTATTCGATTGTGAGTGCAATGATAAACTGTACGAGGTGTGGCTATTAAATAACGAGACTGACGTTGTAAAAAAAATTTATTTTTATTTTATACATATTCACGTATTGTTACCTTCAATATACACTCCTTCTCTATTCCTACAACGCTCCTTCAGGCTACGTGCCGCTTTCTCTTTTACAGCTTCCACAGACTCAAATCTTGTCCCTTTTAATGCAGATTTCACCTTAGGAAACAGGTAGAAGATAATAACATGTAATGAAACGTGGTTTTTTACTTATGATCCGGAATTGAAGCTCCAATCCATACACTGGAAGAGCCAAACTTCACCGAGAGCCAAAAAAGCTCGAATGATCAAGTCAAAATTTAAAGCAATGATGATTGCTTTTTTTGATATCCATGGGATTGTGTACTTTCATTGGGTTTCTGGAGGTCAAACAATTAATCAATATTACTACCTTGAGATACTTTGTAAACTTCGTCAAAGAGTAAGGAAAAACGCCCTGATTTGTGAAAGGACAAATCATGGGTTCTCCACCAAGACAATGCGCCAGCTCATTCCGCGTTATCTGTCATGAGGTTCCTAGCCAAGTACAGCATCTCAGTGTTAGAACATCCACCTTATTCTCCAGATATTGCACCATGTGACTTCTACCTGTTCCCTAAGGTGAAATCTGCATTCAAAGGGACAAGATTTGAGTCTGTGGAAGCTGAGTAAATTGTAAATATTTTCTGTGCAATAAGAAATAAAAAACTCAAATAATCACAAACCTTATAAAATTAAGGTTAAGTATATAACAAAATGGGTCACTTAGAATGTAAACTAATTAAAGGATAAATACTACGGGTACAATCATTAAAGAAAAATGTAAACAATTTTTTAATACAAATTAAAATTGATTCACTATCAACAATATAAATAAATGAAACCTGTAAGTACAACTTTAAATGCAAAGACAAAATGAATAAATGCTTGATCTGATTCCCGTGAGAACAGACTTAACTTAATAAATAAAGAAAAATATAAAAAAATAAGTTTTAATAACATCTATGATATGAGAGCTGTTTTGATCCGAGCAACAGCTTTCTTTATTTAAGACTACCTTACGGCTAGCCAGTAACTCGAAGACCCGGTGAAAGTATATCAATACACAGAAGTTTCAAGTAAAAGTGCAATATTACTATATATATTTTTACAATAATCATGCTAAAATAATACGTTGTTACATTTAATATGTAAACAATTTATTAATAGTAATATTTCTTGGCTTTTAATGAATATGTTTCATAGTAGATAACAAGCTTTTATAAAATCATATAAATGAATTTAAAAAATTTAAATTAAGTTTTTAAGGTATGTCATGTGAAAGTTTTTGTTTAAAATTTAGTGTTTTTTTTAATATTATGTCGGGAAATCTTTGAGTGGATTAGGAGAGTATACTGAGGTATTTGAAATGAACTGCTGCACTGAGTCACAGTACGAAAATAATGGACATCATATTTATTTTGTACTTTTCATGAGATCTGGGCAGTTAGTATCTTAAAATGGTGTTGGTCATGTTATTACTGGAACTCTCACCTTAAAGGGCCGTAACTGCCTATATAACTACATGTTAAGTTTTTTGCAATTTTTCACAAAAACTATAAAAATTAAAACCTTAATTTTTTAAAAATTTAAACTTCAGACTTTTATTTAGTTCCGCACGGGAGCTTATTTTTAAATAAAGTATTAAAAATTGTTTATTTATTTTTATAAAAGTACAAATAATTTAGAGTGAAAAAATAATGAAAAATCATAAAATATTTCCTATGGGCAATTCTTAAATAATCTTTCGTGCAGAACTAGCCCATAATGAGTAGAATGTGTCCTGAAAATTTCAAACTGTTATCATTATCCGTTCCTGAGAAAACTTGCATAAACTTTCAGAAGTCATAATTTTCTGTAAACTAACTGTAAATATAGTAACTTATACTTTTTTAACAACGTCCAGCGCTTTAAGATGGTTGGTCTGGATCCTCTTCTTTAAGAAATAAATCTTCAAGTTTTTGCTTTTTAACTCCTCTTCTCCCGTATTTGTTTTTCAAATTCAGACTATTTCTTTAAACGTCTTTTTTTTTTGTCCTGAATCCAGTGGTTCCATTGCATGAAGCATGTTCTTTCCAGGTTTCAGCCCCTCTTCTTCGTACAATGATAATATAATGTTTACATTTGTCAAAATTGCACTACCACTATAAATAACATATCAAAACACTCAGAATCTAGTTTCATAAAATTTAAAAAAATGTGAAAAAATTATTTTTCCCAGTTACGGTCCCCTTAATAGCTACAAAACATCGGAATCGTTGGCAGTAATCAGATATGCTGGATGTGTGGTGAAAAGGAAGAGGTAATCTTTCATTATCTTTACATGCAAGGATTGATCAATGTTATAGAGTAAGATTTAAATATGAATTTCCTGTTGCATAGTGACATATTTTTTTCTTTGTTTATTTAACCGTCGCATCAACTACAGTGGTCATTAGCGACGACGTTGGGTTGTTTTTTTATAACTACGTGCGTTCGGAAAGTCGCTGTGCACTGGAATTGTGACTATGGATTTATAAAAATATGTATAAAGAAATGACTAAGCATTTTGGAAAAAAATTTATTCAATACCTTAATTACATTGTTAAACCGTGATTACATTGTTTATAGAAGGTGTTCGAAATGACCTCCATTGGCATCAATACAGCATTGCACTCGTTTCATTTTGTTTGCAAACACCTTTCGCAACTGAAGAACAGTGATTCCTTGAATGTATGCCGTTATTGCGGCTTTAAGTTCGTCAATCGTGTGTGGTCTGTTCCGATACACAGTTTGTTTCGCCGCACCCCATAAAAAGAAATCGGGGGGAGTCAGATCAGGAGATCTTGCAGGCCACAAATTCTTTGAAATTATTCGTTCACCAAACACGTTGCGCAGGAAAGCCATTGAGATGTTAGATGTAGGCCTATGTGCTGTTGCCCCGTCTTGTTGGAACCAACCATTATTCATTTCCACTTGTGTTATTTGATGCGTAAAGTTCTCTAAAATATCAGAACAATAACGTTCACTATTGATTGTGTTTGCAAAAAAAATTGGTCCAACAATACGTGCTCTACTCACAGCAACCCAGACTCCAATTTTTGCTTCGTGTAAGGACTGTTCATGTAAAGCGCAAGGGTTAGTTGTCGACCATACTCGAGTATTTTGTGAACTTATATACCCTCCCAAGTGAAACCACGCTTCATCTGTATAAAACGTTACGTCAAGGATGTCTTCGGAATTTTGGTTGATGAAACGTTGAAACCAATGACAATAATTTAGTCTCTTGTCATTATCTGAAGGTTTCAGCTCTTGAACACACCTCACTTTGTATGGGAATAGTTTAAGTTCTTGTCTGACAGCTTTATGTGCGGTAGCAAGTCCGATATTATGCTGTTGTGCTAACTTACGCATTGATTTTTTTGGACTTTGTGCCATAGAATCAGAAATATCCAGCAGCTTTTGTTCGTCTAGCTTAGGGGGCCTACCACTACGTTCAGCGTCCTCAACAGAGCCAGTTGCCCGAAATTTTTCTATCAGTGTTCGTACTGCATAACGGTGAGGAATAATCGAATCTGGAAACTTTTCAGAAAATTTGCGCTTCACTAAATCACTGTACTTGTCACCTTCGCGAAATACGTATTCAACGAGGAAAATGCGCTCCTCTACTGAAAGAACCATCGCGTCCAACAACAAAAAACGTGCAACAGAACTGCAATAAATGAAACATATACAACTTCAACTCAATGACTGACAGGCCTCGACGTGTTCGGCAACAATTGAACAGCACAGAGCTACCAACCTAGCCATGAAATTATTCCCTGTCATGTCACTTGGTGCACAGCGACTTTCAGAACGCATGGTATAAAGGATGAAATGATTTTTTTGTAACGTGTGAAAATATGCCGTGCCTGATTGGGATTCGAACCCAATACCGCATGATGAGAGGCGAGCACGTTACCAACTACGCCAATGTGGCCGAAAGTGACGTAATTTTATTCATAGTAAAATTTTTGCTGAAAGAAAAGCCAATGAAATAAAAAATTATCTCAAGGAATTTTTTATCTCATCTGTAAAATGCTGAAAAGAATTATTCATTGATTAGACTATAAATGATTTTTAACAAAAGATTCTGAAATTTATAGTTGTACAAAGTGAATTTTTTAGTCCTGTTATCCAATTGTTAATGTCTGGTAGTTTTCTTCTAAGAAAGGGAAATTTTGTTTTGTGACACGAAGTTGGTTACCCTACTCAACCGGTATAGATACATGATGTAAAATTTTGTGCCGTTTCCGATCGTGAACAATGGTCCTGGCCCAAAAAAGGTCATAAATCCCGGGATGTCTATTACAAACATACTGTATAGCAAAATTCCCAGTGTTCCAACACAGAGCACAGCTGAGTGGAGGATTTATCATTTAAGACACTAAAAATTTGAATATTTGAGATACTGAATGCACCCCATAATTCGATATTTTAGATCAAGACTGGTTTGAAAACGATTTTGTAATTAAAGTTTGTTTGGTAGCAATATTTTTTATGTCGTTCGAAGTAGCCAAAAATATTGTTTAAATTTATCGTTAACCCACCGGGTTGGTCTAGAGGTAAAGTCGCCAAAATCAGCTGTTTAACAGCTGATTTTCGGTGACGAAGGTTCCTGGTTCAAATCCTAGTAAAGGTAGTTACTTTTATACGGATTTGAATGCTAGACAGTAATTACCGGTGTACTTTGATGGTTGGGGTTCAATTAACCATACTCTCTCAGGAATGGTCGACCTGAGTCTGTACAAGACTACACCTCATTTACACGTCATACATATCATCCTTATCTCATTGGGTCATGGGGTTGCTTATTGTCTGAATTGAATAGATTGCAACGTACACATATTAGGAATTAAAAAAAAAAGAAATTTAACGTCAAGCTCTTTTCGTTTCAGATGAATATGTGTTCTTCAATTTACTCTTCAAAGTATAATCCAAGATATATAACTGTGTGTGAAATACATGTGTTGTTGAAATATATGTGGACAAATTTTTATATGTAAGGTAAGATATGTAGAAAAACGTGATAGAATAACATTGAGAGATATCCTTGAAATACTTGTGTGTTTGTAAATGGTACTACATTTTTTTCTACCGAATGTAATCTATTATTGATAAAAATTGAAGATTATGGATCCATATTTGCAACTGTTTATTATGAATGAACTAAAAAAAATTGAAAAATAAATTTTATTAGCCTAAGGTATAATATTGAAAGAGTATTTTTGTTGGAAATTATATATTTATTTTTTGTTAGGGTGGCCAACTGAGACCTGTAGGGTATATTGTAGCAAGTTAATGATCTATACATTATATTCATTCGACCTGTAACGTACTAATTTTAACACTAACAAAATGATGAAAATCATACACATTGAATACGATAGATATTTTCAATCTGATCGGGTAAATTATAATTGTAAGGATTATGTTATCAGTTTTAAATCATTTTATTTCTTCCGCTGACCATCCCCTCAAAAAAATAATCAATGAAAAAGCGCGCACGCAGACAAACACACACATACACGACATAAACACAAAATATCTTACATAATAATCAGGTTCGTCTATAAGCGATAATAGTAATTGTGTTAGTCGAAAAGTAATCATAAATATTTATTTTTAATTCCCTTCAAAAAAGTTTATTAAATTTTACTACGTTCAATATTTAACAAACATAAAGGTTTAAAATATTTACAAAAAATATTTTGGCTTGCAGAAATAAATACTGTTTTTTTGTAACAGTGCTACAGGAGTTATACGTAATTTTGTTGATACATAAAATTACTTTTTGATACTCATTTCATTTTACTTTAAAATCACAATAATCCCTTAATATGCAAGGTGAACTCTGTAGATCTACCAGGAATTGCGAAAAGACGACTGAAATGCCGATGGAGTAAAGACATGATACACTAACTCAACAGTAATTACGTTTATAAAAATATAAATAAAAATTTAACACAATTTCGTGGAGATATATCAGTAGGTAGTGCTTTCATCAAAGCCATTAATGTGATTAGTTTTTTTTATTTAATTGTAAACATTTTTACTGGCTGTATATATAAATTGCAAAATAAATAAAATAAAATTTTATTTTAGTTTAAAATGTCTTTACCTAATTGGCCTCAGTAGGATTTTTAGTAGGTAGAAAAGCATTGGATAACACAATAATGAGTTATTATCATTATAAATTCTATCCCTGAATCTACGGTACACTTTTAAAAAAGTTTCTTATTTTTTTAAAATAAAATTTACAAAATTATACAAAAAACAAGAACTCATGGAAACATGTACGTAGCTCGTGGTGGGGGGGGGGGGAGTTTTTAAAACCCTGAACGGAAGATCCTATTTTCGTACTAAACTGTTCTGTTGATCACGGGTTAGATTTACAGAAAGACCTGGCAGTTTTTTATCACTCGCCTTTATCTATCACGGTTCACTAGTATTTTTATATTAGAGAAAATTTATTGCTATTAATATTCCAGCAAAGTCATTGGGTCTTGTTACCCAATGAGAACTGTCTATCAATATTATCGTTCTTAAATTGAACAATAATAATATTTTACTGCCTCAAACTACTCAAATACGCTATATAGGCTTACGCTTAGACAGAAATCTTACATGGAACGCACTCGTTACAAACTCAAAGCACTTCTATCAACTGAAACGCTTACTCGATAGACGTTCTAAATTAAATATGTCACATAAATTAACAATCTACAAGACAGTCATAAGACCGATCTGGACATATGGAGTTCAACTTTGAGGATCTGTTAAACCTTCACACACGAAACGTATTCAAGCGATTCAAAACAAGATTCTACGAGCTATAATGCAATGACCCTTTTACAAACTTAATTTTGCATAAATACTAACAAATCCCTAACGCGAAACAACCATACAAGACAATACACAAGTTTGAATCACATGACAACCCTCTCGTACAAAACATGTACACTAGGGCGATACCGGGTACTCAGCACAGACGTTTAAAACGCCTCTGGCCAAGTGATCTTCTAGGCCAATTGTAGGACTGTAGTGATGACTGAAAGCTCTAGCAAGTAATTTAAGTTTTGGAACCTTTAGCGTCATATTAAGAAATTATTATAGTATTGTATTAGCAGATACTAAATTTTGAATAAAAAAGTGTCAAAAAATTTAACAGATTGCTACGTATAAACATTTGGGATCAAAAAAATGTTTATAGCTTAAAAAATAATCAAAATTTTCTTTGGAATAGTATTAATTTTAAACCGAATATATGGATAATGCCAAATTTATATTTCATCGATAATGAATACATAAAATCTTTCTAATAATGTATAAACATAATTATTATTAACTTATTCCAAATCGACGTCGGAATCATTTATTTTAAAAGAACATAAATAATATAAAAAATTATTTAATATATTAATTTATTTATTTTTTCCTTGACCTGAAGAACTTGGCCAGTTTCTCACAATAATTGATAAAAATCTATACTATTCATTTTGAATAGAACAAAAGTAAATTAAATTAAGAATTATCATTAATAAATCATGTCTATTTAACATTATGTTCAATATTATTTTAAAGTAAATAATATACAAAGTAAAATAATATACAAATATAAAAACTTTTTTTTTTAAAATTGGTTTTTTATTAATTACATAAAAATTATATGTATATTAATGTAGTACTGCAGTATGGGCCGATATACATACGTGAATATATTTAGGTCTATGAAAGTATGTGAACGTTCCTTTTCAGTTAAATAAAAAATTTAATTGTAAATTATGATGTATTTTTAATTGGTTTTAATTAATTGTATTTTGATTATATTTTATAATAATATATAAATTAATACATATGTTGCTAATGATAATCGGGAATGCTAATTTTTCCGTTGTTTTTAACCTTGTATTAATTAATCGTATTCTTCTTCTTATCATTTATTAGACACTCAACCTTTACGCCAACCAATTCCAAAAATTATTAGTCCTTCTATCTCTTTTCCTAGTTCCACTTCCTTCTCAGGTTGTGCACCTCAATAACGATTAGGAAATCAGTCCTTACTTATCTTTTCATGGTGCTCTAATCACTGCCACCTATAGTTGACATCTACAATAAGATTTGATTGTTGGTCAGGTTTGGCATTTTCCCGCTCACTTTTATCTATCATTCTTCATCGACAGTATTAGCAGTAATCAGAAAAACTTTCACGAAAAATTCGCGATTAGGAAATCACCTTAGTTATCTTTTCATGGTGCTCTAACCACTGCCACCTATAGTTTGACATTTAGAATAGGATTTCATTGTTGGTCAGGTTTGGCATTTTCCCGCTCACTTTTATCTATCATTCTTCATCGAAAGTATTAGCAGTAAAGGGAAAACATTTGGATGTAAAACAAAATTAAAAATTAAAAATAAAGTTGTCAACTGTTTTCCATCTAAAAAAAATATCCAGTAACTGCCTGGTGCCTGAATCCCGCTTTTTATCCAGTCTGGAATAACCCATCATAATCTCAAATAAGTTATCTCTGTAATGTACAAACTAAAGTGATTCTGGATAGCTGTCCATTTCTCAATTTCGGACAAGCCATTAAAAACAGACATTATTTTATAAAATTCTATGAGTGTGTCTTATTTTCTCCCTTTGTTTCTAAGTCTTCTCCTTATTGGCTTATTATCCACTGGAACGATTCCCCAAGGGATTCTCCGAAGTGATTGTTCAAGGGATAAAATATTACACCCTAAAAAATTCATACTGCTGATCTGCTCAAATGGTTTCGTTGAAATTTGATAAATAATATTAGAAAAGTTTGGGCTCTACCAGTATTTAAATACGAGTATTCACTTTCACTGACTGACTGACATAAATTCTGACCTATAAGGAGGCCTCGGAGCGCAAAAATGTATAGTTACTTATCATTTATATATATCATTTATACAAATGTATAGTTACGTGTCATTTACCAAATCCACCGTGAGGGCTCAAGTGCCCATGGCCAAGAGACTTTCTCGAAAGGAACTAGTGTGGATGCTAGTGTCAGCACCAGTCTACAGAAGTGATTAATTTTACAATTAACCAAATTTTTATTTGGGGGGGGGGGTTTACGTCCGACTGTTTTGCAATTACTGATAATGCAGACAATTGGAAGGGTGATAGATAAAAATAAGTTATAATATTGCCAGAATTCATCGGAAATCAAACCTTGGACCCCGTTGTAGAAAGATCCATTGGTGAAGATTTCAGTGTATCTGGCTTCTATGCAAGAGATCTCGATTTTGATTTCATCAGGTCAAATTTCAGGTCTGGAAATTTTTCATCTGTATCACCTCATAAATCATTACCTCAGCACAAGCCAAGACATATGTCAGTATCATCTTAACAATAAAAATGTGAAAGTGCTTAGTGATTCACCGACTCAATAATTCGCCCACACATCACTGATTCGCTAACCTCTCGATTATCCAGAAGCTGAAATTCAGCATATTTATTATTACTGGTAACGCAATATAAGTGGACGATCGTCAGCGAGAGTAAGATTGTACTGTGATGGTGAGAAGTGGAAGTGCTACTATATGTGCTTTTCTAAATACATCATAGCGACAGCTCTAACCATGAGATCATGTTGTAGTTTAACTCTTACCTTGATTTATTATGTTTATAACTAAGTCGTTTTATAAACATCCCATTGTATTATTTATTCATTCTTAATAATTATCCTAAATATTAAACATTCATTCTAAATAAGCCATAACTAGGCCTAAGCTATATTTTAGTATCCTTTTCGGTCATCAGCAGTAAATTGAATTACTGCTCTCTGATATTTGTAGTGATAGACTAGTTAGTCCGTGAGTTCCATCGATGCAAGCTTATGATCGTGAGTAATACTAGTTTTACGGTAATTTCAAATGTTATTGTATTTTTAGGGTTTTCATGTTTTATTATTTTCAGTAAAGTTATGTTAAATTGCAAATGAATTGTAAACAATTCACTTTCTTTAAATAATTACATTACTCCTTAATTATTTAGTGTGACGGGTCATGAACTGAATTTTATTACTTAAGTGTTTGTGGTGGTTAGATTTTGAGTTATATGGTTGATACATGTCTTATGCTTTCGGGTTAGCCGATGTAAGTAGGATAGATAGTATAGACTACTGTCCTCCACGTGATAGGCGCAATCGTCAACTTATATCGCGTTACCAGTAATGGGTTTCATGAAAAATTCATCCCTGTTCAGGTTTAGGAAATTTTTAACAAGTCAAAAATTCGGCCGCTACTGTTTTGAAACTAATTATATTTATTGTAGTGAAAGAAACAAAGTTGATTCAACTTTAGATTAACTAAAGAAGGATAAGCACAACTATAGAAGTATCTGTTTTTATGATAATTATACAACTATGATGTATATATATATAAAATAATTTATAGTAATTTGATTTTATGAATAAAGTTTTATAAGACAAAATTAAAGAGAGTAAATGGTACGTGAATAGATACAATTATTTTCATAAACATCTTTTTTACATTTTTTTAACTGCTTTAAGACATAGAAATTATTTACCAAATAAATTACAAAAGTCTGTTGTGAAAGGGTAATAGATTTTAAATAATTTTTGAATTATGAAGATGAAATTAAAAAGAATAAAACTAGAGGGATACGCATTAGATTTGAGGTTTGCCTACCTGTTCGACCGAAGCTATTATCTAGTAAGTTTGTATGTAACATATAATAACGATAGAGAATAAGAAGCGTGTTCTGCATAACAATAACGTTGTATAGACAAACCAGAAAGCCAAAATTAAAATAAAAACCGGATTATAATAGGAAGAGCGATTATTATGAAACTAACTTCGCGCGCGCCCGTACACTCGCTTACTTGCGCACGCTTCCATCAGTAGAAGGGAAAAATAAAAAGAAACCGATATAAAAAATAAGATCTTTAAGGGTGTGTATGCAGTCTAGTTGGAAAATAACGATTAGCCTTATAATGGCAGAGAACTAATCACGGCCCGGTTAAATCCAATCACATCGGGTTCCGGACGGCGTGGCGGCGTTGTAGTTGAAATATTGCTATCAATATTGGATCACACACACACACACACACACACATACACACGCACGTTTCATACATATTGACACGATGTTGTTTAAGCCACTACCGAGATAGAAACCCCCGTTCTTCAATTTAATGAAAAATAAGTGCGTTCTTCAAGTCATGATGATGAGGCGTTAACGCTAATAAATCATTAGTAAGTTGTGACCAATAAGCGTTGTATACCAAACAATTATGAACTATTTTTTGGTACTAGACTTATTCTTTGTTATTACGTAGTTATATAAATTTCTTTAATTTATTGTTTTAGTATAATATTTTTTTGATTAAATTGTTATTACAAAGTCATTTACAATTCAATGTTTTGAATAAACAGATACAGTTTTATTATAATCTACTTAATCTACGGTATTCAGTTTTAGGGGTCGAAGTTGCTTTGTTTAATAAGCGATACACCATGGTGTGTCCCTGAATCCTGAATCCTGAATCCTGGTTGAGAGGGCTGAGAAGCCCTATGATGGCGACATCGTGTTAAGGAACACCTGGTCGCTCGGGGAACAATTTTACCGAATAATTGCAACCTCATGAAATTTAGGGGGAATTTTATAGTTTAAAATTAGGAAATAGGATTCTGGCTCTTGCGGGATTGGGACTGGGACTTCAAAGGAGGTAATGTATTTTAAGAAGTTACTCGTGGATGAAAATTTATATTAAGGGACAAGTGGGTTTAAGAGCGGCTCTTTTCTTTTTTTTGTTTTTCAGTGGCCTTTTTCAGTTATGTGGGAGTTTTATTGTCTTGAGGAGGGGAAGGCACGCACCGTACTTAACGTGGACAAATGGTACAATTTTAGGTAGGGGTTAGTTTATGATTTTAGGGGAGACGAAAAGGGTAGAGTTTGGCATAATCACCGGCCTTTTATTTTCTAAGTGTTTAATAATTTAAAATGGCGGCTCTTTTCACCGTAGTGGAGTGATTATGCATAGGAACATGGGGACTACTACCAACTGGGGGGCGTGAGTCATACAAGTAGATGAAGGGGCATGGGTATATAAGAGGAATACAGGGCGGAATAAAAATGTGGCAACTCAAAATTTTTATAAGTGGGTCATACTGGAATTTAGATAAAGTCGTGGAATGGTAATGGCATAAAGACTTCGGGCGGATGTGGGCGTCGGTACAAGTCCTGAATGATCTGGGGTCCGTCAGTTTTCCCGGCGTCGTGGAGCCGTTTCGAGGTATTGTAAATAAAGCCCTCCATAGAGGGGAAGAGAAGGTGTTCGTGTACGATGCGATTGGAGATAAGATAGTGAAACTTTGTGATGCAACGGAGGACTTTGTTCTGGTATGCTGAAGTACGTTTTTTGTTGGTCTTGGAGAGAAAGGGCCACCATACCGGCGACCCGTACAAAAGGAAAGGACGTAGAATGGAGGAGTACATCAGAAGTTTCAGTTTTGAGGAGTATGCAGTAGAAATGAACAAAGGGACGATTAAAGCGAACAGGGCCCTACCCTTGCTAAGCTTGTTGTCAATGTGCTGCCGAAGTGTCAGTAGTTTATCTAGGTCAACCCCTAGACATAATACACCATGACTTGAAAATAAAAACAATAATAGAAGAAATTCAGATCTAAAATAGACAACATCAATTCAAATTAGAATATCTCACCGATACACTTGAAATTAATTTACAAGACAACATCAACTGAAACGACGTACTTAAATTTTAAAATTTTAAATCGTATTCATTTTATTGTTGGGGAGGCACCAATGGGGGCCCTACCCCTCTCATGCCTATCATATCATTTACATTATTATGGTAATCATCACATTTGCTTGTTGTAACATTTTACATTGTAAATAAAGAATTAAAGAGAAAAAAAATCGTATTCGAATTTGTAGGTCTATAATGCTGGATCAAGATAAATTTATCAGAATCGAGAAGTAAGAATAATGAACATATTATCTACGTACAAATGTGGGGAACTATCTACCGCACTTTAAAAAATAGCACCAGCAAAAACACGAGGGTGAGATTTTATTCAAACATTAGCAGTACCGACTCTACTCTATGGCAGTGAAACTTGGGTGTTATCAAAGCTAGAGGAGAGTAGATTGCATGCATCTGAAATTAAATTTCTTCGACATACATATGGGTGTGGTAGAGAAGATCGTTACAGGAATACCGAGATAAGGAAAGAACTCAACATCTTCTCTATAAAGAACAAGGTATCTCAGAACAGAATGCAGTGGTTAGAGCATGTAAACAGAATGCAGGAGGATAGAATACCTAAGCAGACGCTGGGATATAAGCCGTAGGGCAGGAGAGAACGAGGACGCCCGAGAAAGAGATGGGTAGATTTGAGAGGTTCGGAACAGGCAGAGATGCCTAATCCTTGAAAGGCAGAAATAGAAGAAGAAGATTATCTACCTGTCTGCGTGTTGTCAATAGCCTTTGCATTCTGTTCTAGAACAGTGATTTAAAATTATTATTTTCTACAAGGAATTTTTATAGCTGTCGGTCTCGCCATCACCCCGGTTAAAATTTTGTTTCATTTCAAGTTATAAATAATTCAGAAATAAGATTTCTGATAAGAAAAATCTGATATATGTGGAAACCTCTACCAAGTTTCAGCCATCTACATTGTCCGGAATTTTTTTTTTCATATAACTTTTTTTTAATGCATAATCTGTTGTGTAACAATAAATGCAACTTATCAACTAGAATTAACACATAAACAAATTACAACCCACTGGTGTAATTTACAAATTATAACATTAAAACATAAAATTATACTGTTCTTAATTATTTAAAATCAAAATTAGATAAATAGTGTTTTTTTTAAATAAATAAAAAAAATACCCAAACCCCTTTTAAAACGAAGATAACAAAATGGGAAGATATAAATAATAAGCACATGATTCCAAAATATATGTACACCGAACTGTACTGGAGATAACTAAAAATGTTCATTCAGTTATTTACAACATCCACACTCAAACAAAAATTAACAACCAAATATTAGTTTAAGGATTGAATACCGTTTTCAACCACTTACGGGTTCATTACATCGTTGATACATCGTTCATAGCTAATATTTTTGGTAACTGCTCCACCCGCGTTCAGCCATCTAACTCTTTCGGAACTTAGTAAATGAAAAATATTAATTTAAGGAGTTCGACACCCTTTTCAATCTTTTAGGAGTACATTTCAAAAATTTTTATGAGGTAAATTTTTTTGTTGCATTATAAAACATCTCCGAAATTCAGCCATTTTGCTGATCTGGAACTTAGTAAACAATAAATGTTGGTTTACGGGTTGATCAACATTTTCATTCCCTTAGGAGTACATTTTGAAAATGGCTAAGAAGTAATTTTTCTAATTACATAAAAAAGCCTCAAAAACATCTCTACTGGGTTTTAGTCATCTAGCTTGTCCGGAACTTAATAAACGGAAAATATCAGTTAAGGGTTTAACATCCTTTTCAACCTCTTAACCGTAAAATGTTGAAATCGTTTATGTTTAACTTTTATATCTATTCTAAAGGGAAATTTCTTCAAAATTTCAGCTTTTAGCTATTGAGCAAGAGGGAGAAATAGTGATGAGTGAGTGAGTCAGTCAGTGAGAAGGTTTCCACTTTTATTTACGTATATTACAGATGAAAAGGAGTAGCTATATTTTGTATTCGAATATGAATTAGCCTACTGGTGAAAGAAAAACTGTTATGAGATTCTTCCAACGACAGAAGATTATTATACAGTTAGACCTTGCAGTGAATATTAAAAGCGCATTTGCAAGATGCAAACTGAATAAATTTTAAAAGGCCTCCTATGCTCATGAAAACACTTTTCTACTGAGTGATACGGTTATAAACCAAAAATTGTAACCCAATTAATTTTTCTGATTATTTCAGATAACATGTAAATGTTTGAACTAACTTCTAGCCTAATGATCTAAAAACCCCACTTAGTTGGGCCGAAAATTTCACATCTCATTATTTACCTAATATTAAGTTAATTGATGGACTGGATTTGAAAAAAATGAATATTATCATCGTCGTTATGAAAGAACGTACAAATTTAATCTTACTAATTGTTCAAAAAATATAATCTGATAATAGTTTATTGAATTTAATGTTCAAACCAACATCTTCTTTAAATAACGTAGGCGTAATTTATTAATATGTATGGTGTTATTTATCAGAATTATTATATTTTTTATGCTTGAATTTTGACTATAGCGATAATAATCAGAGAGCTATGGTAAAACTAATTTTCTAATGTTTTTAAAGCATGAATTGATGATTGGAATTCTACACTGTTGTCGCGGAACGTGTATATTTTAATTATACATTATGAGTTAACCATCGGATTCTAAATCAACAAAAAAATGAACATTACAGATATCGTTACTTAACGAATTTTTTTTCTTCTGCAATGTTTGTGTCTATACATATGCGAAAATATATTAATAAAATCTAATAGAACTGATGTACAGTTGACAAATTATTTAGGTCTTGCGAGTAAGGCGGCCTACGTTGACAGTGACGCGCGTGTGACGTCAAAGGCAGATATAATATCGGACCAATCAGAGTCTAGTATTCTCAACCAATGAAAAATCTCCAAATCTAGCCAATCAGATGTCTTCTTATGCGTTAATTTGATTGGTTATTATTGTCCAATCAGAGAGCTTATTGTAATACACTACGTCATCCGATATGAACCAATGAAATCGTTTCATTCGGTATTACGTCATTTGTCAGTATGGACTTCCTGATTGGTCCGGAACTGTTCCTGCGCGTTACGTCGACTTACATTTTTACATAAGATCCGCCCATTGTCACCGCCCAGTTAACGATACAGCCGAATATTACAGAATAACGTCTACTGAAATGCTATAAGTTCCAGAATTAAAACACCTACCAAAAACATTTTAAAATTGTTAGAGATCTTCCGGGTTCGCAATGATTATGGTATTATTTTATGTAACAGCAGTATATTTACAGCTGCTTTTTACAGGATGAAATAAAAAAACCCATGTGAAGGAAGCAAGAAAATAGATTGGATTGTCACATACAAGCTTGCTCAAACTTAACAAATTATTTTGTCGGCTACCATGCAAACACTACTATACGAACGTGACACATTGTGATTTTGTCACTGTATATTAAAGTTAATTCTACTAAGGACGACAATGCCGTTTTTTGTCAAAAAACGCCAGTAAATCGCCGGTATTTGCAACATAAATTTTAGAACATACTTGAGCTATACCTTGTTAGAGCAACATACAATTTGTGCCGTTTTGACGACAAACCGTCACATTAGAAACGGTTAAAGATATGAACAATTTTTGGGCGATATTTTTCAACATTTCTCCGCGTTGATTCGTAGTTTGTTTCATAATTTTATTTTATGATGGGAAAATCTAGTATTGCCTGTAAGAGGCAGTTAAACTTTAAATATTTTTTTAAAATTTCATTTGCTACTTCTACGGCTACATTTATAGTTCTGTTTTTTTCACTTGAGAATTTAAATTTAAACTAAATCATATTAAGTACAGAAGAGGTATACTGTTATTCCTCATTATTGACTTGTAACTTGATTTGAATACATATTTGTATCTATACATTTGTTTCTCTTTTATACACTTTTTAAAATCTATTGGTTTTTTTTAACTAATTACTTTTAGGACAATATTTATTACATTCAAAGTGCTATTTACTTTCTAGTCTAATATTTTAGAAAGAAAACTTTAACCTGAAGGTGACAAATAAACTCTACAATTTGCTTTCCCAAGCCTGTAGTTCCTAATAGTAACTCAATTTTTCATTAACTGAACTCGTTCGACTAAATATTTTGTTCTTAGTTTTTAAATTACTAAAAATAGTTTCGGCTTAGTTACATTACATAAATGAATCTACCTATTACTATGTTTCAAAACTGTTTTTAATATTATTAGTAAGTGATTTGAATATTTAAAACTAAAAATACATTTTTAATGAGATTTTTAAGTGGTGGAGTTGTGATTGTAACCTTGAAAATAATCAATTCTCCGCGAAAGCTGAATATTTCATTTGTCATGCTGTATGCTCGTATGGTTAAGTTACTTATTCAAAATTTCACCTTATTGAAAATAAGTGATTTGAAAATATTTTTTATCATTTTTTAATAATTAATTTTGTTAATTTTATAGGTTAAGTTGTTTTATTTAATAGTTTAGGTTAAATTGTTTTATTTATAGGCCTAGTTTATGTTTTCGATGTTAATTGAAAAATTGAAAATTGAGTTAAATGATGTTTTTGAAGTGTTAAGATTTAGGATAGTAGTCGCATTTTTTTAAAAATTGATTTGGGTAATGTAAAAGGTAAAGTTAAGTTTAATTTTATAGTTTATGGTTATATTTTTGTCGATGTTAGTTAAGAAACTGAAAATTGAGTTAAATATTGCATGTGAAGCGTTAAGTTTTAGATAGTAAGCGCAGACAGCTGAACAGTTTTCTCTTCCGATCAAAATTACCTCTTCATATCAAAGCATTTTTTTTTTGCAATAGGTCTAAGTTTTTTATTTAAACCAATGTGTACGTATGGATGTCAAATATGCGGTTAACCATTATTAGTTATGAATTTTCTTTTTACGAAGTAAGTCTTTTGCAATCAGCTTTTTTAAATATAGCCTACTTATAAACTTTTTTTGTCTTTAATTTTTATTACGGTACTGTACATTGTACGGTACTGTACATTACTTCCGTAATTGATTTTTAAATGGTGGTGGGTAATTTCACTTTAATGAGAAGAGGTACCCAGTGATACATTCTCCGTTCAAAACTTCGGGTATTGTCCGTTATTCATACCAAGAGGTCTTTACTCCATTTTCGCTTTAAACAACGCACAGTTGGGAAGTTCCTTGTACCTAGATCACGGGCTAGTTGGTTTGGTTGGTCATCTAGTCTTTCGTGAAATGAACTATACAAGGACGAGGTGAGCTGCTTTACTGTAGGAATTTTTAAATCGTCGTGGAGGGTTTTATTGCTTACATAAAAAGGAACGCCAGAAGCAAGTCTTAAGAATTTTGATTGATAGGCTTGGATCGACTTAAAATTACTCTCTGCCGCTATTCCAAAGAGCTGGACACCGTAAGTCCAGATTGGTCTTAATAAGGATTTGTATATTAAAGTCTTGAAGCGAAGGTTCAATCTTGATCGAGGGTTAATTAGGCAGAAGAGAAACTTCTGGCGATGCTTAAGTTCGTACGCAGATGATGCTTCGAAGTAAGTCGCCTGTCAAACCATAAGCCAAGATATCGCACCACCCTGGCCTGTGGGATATGAATGTTATTCAGCATCACAGGTGGACAAATTTGACGTCGTAAGGTGAACGTAACCTGGTATAAACTTTAAGCAAAGAAAATACAAGTCTGAATATTGATTTTCTTAGCATGAAAATACAAAACACACTCAGCAGTGTGTTTCAAAAAACCAGACCAAACTCTGAACAGAAAATACAACTATAAGTTACTTGACTCTGAACTGTGCTCTCATATCTTGAAACGTGTAGTAGTTGAAACTGGAGGCGACGATGACCATGATGGAGATGATAATGATGCCAAATAAAAGTGGCAATGATTAGTAGCAGAAATAGAAAAAAATTAAATGAGTTTAGCGATTAACAAAATCGAAAGGTTTAAAACTATTTCCATGTTTTATAAAATGTTTCAGTCCTATGCACTTTTGGGAATCCTGTATCATTTAGAACCAGTGTGAAGTTTTCAGCATACTTCACAATTTCTTGGTTGAGAACAATTTCAAACTGTCAAAAGAAATACAATCTTATCACTTAAAAGGCCTTTAGATGTCGTTCAGAGAGTACTTTTCTGAGAAAAATTGTGAAGAGAACTGAATTTCTAATCCCTTTGATCAGTGTTATTTTGAACAAGCTACGATCTTGTCAATATCAGAACAAACCACTGATAGAAATCTCAACAGATTCTTCTCAACAGTCCAAGTTCAAAAGTACAAATCTCACTGAATTCTGGACAGGAATGAGAACAGCATATACAAATATCAGCAAATAAAGCTCTGAAGTATTCGTTGCCCTTTACAAGCACAGTACGTGTCGAGAGAGCATTTACTTCCTATGAATTCATAAAAATCTGGTGTGAAACACTCACACAACTTTCTCTTGCCAATGCAAATGATTAATAATATACCTAACATTATTAATAAAATATTAGAAATAAACAAAAACTAACCTCAAAAACATAACCTTATTTAAATCACGAGTGAATGACGCAAAATGACAATCGAACTCATTTTGGCTTAAAAATACGGAAAATCACGCTTTCACGCTAAACTAGGCTCTGTAGAGAAAAATGCTCTAAACAAAAGTTGTAGATCTTTTAATTTTCTATAACTTTTATTATATACACTTTTGTCGTAAAATGCATACTAAGACCGAAATGTTAAAAAAATCAATTTTTCTCACGTTTTCGTGAGAAAAAAAACAGAAAATTGCAAATTACCGCTAAACTAAGCGTTATACAAAAAAATGTTTGAAACAGAAGTTGTAGGTTTTTAAATTCTCTACAACTTTTATTATATAAGTTTTTGCGCTGAAATTTATATTAAAGCCGTAATCTTAAAAAACAACGTTTTTACGTGAAAACAGCCTCACCGAGAATTTCAGCAAACATGGCGCCTACCCTATCTTGTAGAGAATAAAAAATTGAGTAAAATAGGCGATTTTAAAAAAAATCGTAGGACCAGTTTTTGAGAAAATCGCAAAAAACTGAAAAATTATACGAATAAACTACTACTTCCGGTTGACCGATTTTGGTGAAAATGTTCGTGTCGCGTCCGGTAGTGGTATGTAACTTAAGTTTCAAGTTTCAAGTTCGTACGATGTTCCGTTCTTGAGATATTCTGTTCACACACACACACACAGACACACAGACACACACACAGGCACACAGACACACACACAGACACACAGACACACACACAGACCAATCGCTAAAAACATGTTTTTTGGGTTCAGGGGGTCTGAAAACGTATAGATCCGGTGAAAACTCGATTTCGAAAAATCGACATGAAAACAATACTTTCCTTCCTATATATTCATATAGGCAAGAGAAAGTAAAAATTAAACATAGCAACAAGCTTGAAGCATTTCCAGATTTGAGGCTTTACCTGTAATCACTTGAACCGGCTTTTAAACAGCTGAACTCTAAAATACAAGCTCAAGGATCCCCCATTGAGTGAACTTTTCATGAACATTTTCAAAGTAACAAGAATAACATTTTCATTATGTTTTTATGTTATTTAATATGATAAGGCGAGTTGATTTTTGTATCGTAAAATAAAAATCATATCGGTATTTTATCTATGTTGGCGTTTTTGTACCTTTTATCACTAATTTGATATTAGGGTTAATAAAAATGTATGTATTTAAATTTGACATGTAAATAGTTGGAGGGGGTTGGCAAGAAGGGAATACTTAATAGTAAAATGTCTACTCAAAGTTTACGGGAGATAAAAAAAGGTTGGGAGAAGAAAGGTTGGAATAAGATCCTTTTATCAGAGACTTTAATGGCGGAGTAGAACAAGTGCCTAATGCTTTCGTCAAAGGGTTTCTTTCAGTGATTTGTTTATTAACCGATGTAGCGTTTAACGGTGAAATAACCATTTCTCTATATAGTAAATTCGGCTATTAAATTTTGTTTTTAGCCTGACAGGCAAATGTAATCTAAAAGTAAATTTTACAATTAATCTTAAAATGCTAAAGCTATAGGCCTACTGCCAAATAAGTTTTCAGTATTTCGAAATTCCAGTAGCTATCTTATGTATAAGAAAATGGGTCAAACAGGAAAATGAAGTTCTTGGCTTCCTTCTTATACGCCCAATGTTTCTAACAGAATCGATGAGTTATTATAAAGATATGAGTTATTATGAAGTTATTATAAAGAAGGAAATCGGATCTTAAAATTTCCAGTTTTTAAAATAGGCCTAAATAAAATTTGTTAATATTTAATAAGCTAAATTCAGAGAAATCACCAAACAGGTAAATTCGGATTATCCACTAAAATGAGGAAAATTAAGTTCAGTAATGGAAGGTGAACAAGTTATTTTTTACTGATTGAATTTTCCTGTAGTAAATATCCCATACAACTTATATTCGTATTTTTCTTCTGTTTTTAATGATATTACCGTTGATTGTTCACATTACGTTTGGTTTGTAGCCTATACATTGTACTGCATTAATTTTTCATTGTTTTTTAAATTCTTGTTCTGGAATAAACCCTAGTCTTATTTATATTTTATTTTGTTTACTGCTAAGACAATATTGTTTCGAGAGATTATTTTCCTTTTTTATCTTTCCCTTCATCCTTACAAAGTTGAGCTACGAGGGTAGGCTGATAAGTAATGCACACATGCTTGTAGAAGACGAACAAAAAGAAATAGCAAGATGGGGTAAATAACAAATTAAAGTACAAATCTTAACCTACCAAATTATCTATTTATTTTTCAATATAGTCACCGTTAAGCATTACACATTTCTCCCAACGTTTAACAAGTTTTTTCATTCCGTCACTGAAAAATTCTTCCGACTTTCCTCGAACCCAGGACGCAATAGCTGCCTTCACCTCATTGTCCGAGCTGTAATGATTACCCTTAAGGTCTCTCTTCAGTAGAGGAAAAAAATAAAAATCGCAAGGCGCAAGGTCGGGAGAATACGGAGGGTGTAAAATTGGTTGAAACTTCAGGTTTCTCAGAGCCTCTCCAGTTGCACGCGAAGTGTGTGGACGAGCATTGTCGTGTTGCAAAATTATTGGCGCCAGGTTGCCTCTAACACGACAAACTCGACGTCGGAGGTGTTTCAGAGTCTGTATATACTGAGCAGAATTTACCGTTGCCCCTCGTTCCAGATAATCAGTCACATAAACTCGGCGAGCATCCCAAAACACAGTCAAAAGAATTTTTTTTGCGGACGGTTGTGTTTTGAACTTTTTCACAACAGGAGAATGTGGATGACGATATTCAGCGCTCTGCCTTTTTTCTTCGGGATCGTAATGATGAACCCATGACTCGTCCCCCGTCACAATATTCAAAAGAAAGTCGTCTCCTTCGTCACGGTAGCGCTTCAAAAGTTGTTCACAGCATTCCAATCGACGCTGTTTATTCTCGTCTGTCAGACGGCGTGGTACCCATCGTGCACAGATTTTACGGTATCCCAATTGTTCAATAATGAAGCCAACACGTTCCTTAGATATTCCAATTTGGTTTGCGATACGCTGTTGAGTGATTCGCCGGTCATTTTGAATCAAATCACCGATGAGTTTGCGACGATTATCGTCTGAGGCAGTGATTGGTCGTCCACTGCGTGTTTTGTCAACAATTAAGGCTTTTCCAGGTTGGCAATCACGAAATTTTATTACCCAACGATTCACAGTAGACCTATCAACAGTATCGTCACAATAAACAGCCTTTAAACGACGATAAATCTCACTAGGATTCACTTTCTCAGCAGTTAAAAATTCGATAACAGCGCGTTGTTTAATTCTCGTTGACATAGCACCAGAACACGACGCCATACTTCCACTACTCAAAACAAACTGAATGAAAGCAACGCCTTCAAACTGCGCAGGCTTGTAGAGGAGAAATAGTACTTCCACATGCCACCAGGCGCGCTACTGAAGTTTATTTAGTTGTCTTCTACAAGCATGTGTGCATTACTTATCAGCCTACCCTCGTATGTTTAAATCTTCCAGATTCTCTCCTGACCTGATTGCTTATATTGAACATTGTAATACAAAAGGTAGGTATCTTTAATCATCATAACTCCCATTTGGTAGACTCAAAACCCTCCCAGAGTTTAAAAATTTAAAGTAATTTCGATTCATTTCAAATTCCTTTCTACGAGTAAGTCACCCGTCATAAATTGACAGTAATGCTGTCAATACCTTGTTTTATTTATTTTTTATTCTCAGTGTTTGTAATAAAAATCTTTAGGTCGCCTCCGTACAGTAGTGGTAGCACGCTTACTTACTACTAGAAGTTCGATTCCCGAATAGGGAATGGAATTATTACGTCAAAACCCAACTTTAAATTTAGATAACCCACCGAAGTGTGTAAATAAACTAAAAAAATCTAATAATCTAAAATAATCAAATAATCTAATTGTAGGCTAATTACTTATGCCTACTTAGTCAAAAAAGAAGTTTATTATTAATAATAACATCAGGTTACCATCAGGTTACAGATCAGGTTACACATCAGGTTACCAATTAACTGAAAACGGTTCTATGGAAATTAAAACACCAAGTAAAATGCAGTTAAAATAATCTGCCATAAATGAATTTATGATAGGCCTGTATATATTTCGGTACGTAATAAAATACAACAGAAGCAACATCTGTCATTTTAATTACAATATTTACTGTAAGCACTCTTAGTTTTCTTCTTTTTTATTCTCATGCTTCGTTGACCATGTAAATTAAATTAGTAGTAATCAGTGTTAGTTTGCTACCTGTATTCCGTGAAAACTTGCATAAGTTAGTCTTCAGACATGCACAATATCTATTTATTTTTTTTATTGAATATACACTTTTTTAACTTAAACCTTTTCAGTGCCGAAACAATATTTAAAAGTTTGATCTAAAGCCATTTAATTTGAATAAGGGTGTAAAAAAGTGCCAGCCTTTATTTCGTAAACTTGCAGGTATAGGCCTAAGCCTACCATTGCCAACTAAAATCTCAACGTTACAGAAAAATAAAATTTCCGGTTAAAAATTATATTTTTATTATTTTCATAAAAAAAAGAAATCGTTCCAACACTAAAAATATTCAAAACAGTTTTGTTTAGTTTATTTAAAGTCGTATCGACAGCTTGGTCATTAAAAACAATGTGAATTTTGGTACCTTAACGGTGGTTTTAACGTGTTAAAATTTTCAGATACTAGCCGGGAATCGAACCCGGGACCTTTCACTTTGCAGGATAGCACGCTAGTCACTACACCAAGGAGGTGATTCCAAAATAAAATAAAATAAATAAAATTCCATTAATTTTGTTTAAAAGTTTTTTTTGTAAATGTTCGGTTATTCGGACTTTGGCACTTCATGCATAACTTATGGACGTCCCGTAAACCGGATGTAGTCACTACGTAAAATATATCGACGTCCTGTTTTCCGGACGTTGGTACTGAAAGGGTTAAGCAGAACTGTTTACCTGTAAGATTTAAGTTCTTTGTGTGTTTAATATTTATAATTTCATTTTGGTCAATACGATGAGCTACACAATTTCCGAATATAATTTAACGGGTGTTGAGGAATTTTACTTTCAGGAGAAAGGAATTTTTACTTAATGGTAGCCCTACAGTGTCCGGTTAGAATTACGGGTGTTGTCTGTTATTTATTCCAAGAGATCTTTGCTTCATTTTTGCTTTAAGCGTCCGACGTATAGTTGGGAAGTTCCTTGTAGCTAGGTTTATTATGCCAGAAAAATAAGGAGCTGATGCACAAGGAGAACTCTGTTGCTTATCAGAAGTAAAGAATAGAAGGCACATTTTTTGAACTTTCGGTGTCCAGGTTTTTGGAGCAGCGATAGAGAGTACTGTAAAGTTTACTTAGGTCTTTCAGTCAAAATTCTTTAAAAAATGCTTCTGATGGCACTCCTTTTTATATACTACGCAATAAAAACCTCCATAAAGATTTAAATAATTTGACCATAAAAAAACTAATCTTTCAGTAAATTTCATGATCGACTTGATAACCATTCCTACCAGTTAGACTGTGACCAGTGTAGTATTAAGAACTACCTAACCCTAAAGTTAGGGTTTCCTATTCCTCACTGAATAGGAAAGTAAGACATTTTGATTTAGCAAAATGTAAAAATGTAAAATGTATTTAAGCTAATTAATCCACCCTGCAACAAACATCTTTACTTAATTTCATTACTGTAATACTTTATTTTTAACAGTCCTGGTAGGCTTTGACTTCTTTCACAATCCTTTTCAAATCCTCTGCAAGTTCTAAGCGACCCCATCCTCTCACACCCATAGAAATCAAATCATTTGTGGTATCATCCATTTACCTATTCCAAGAAGGCTTCATTTCCTTCTCTTGTACAGTATTTCCTTTCATATTACCTTAAACATATCCCTTCTCCATTTACGCTTTAGACAGGGTAGGTATGTCTAAAGCGTAAATGGAGAAGGGATATGTTTAAGGTAATATGAAAGGAAATACTGTACAAGAGAAGAAAATGAAGCCTTCTAGGAAGAGGTGAATGGATGATACCACAAATGATTTGATTTCTATGGGTGTGAGAGGAGGATGGGGTCGCTTAGAAATTTGCAGAGGATTGGTAAAGGATTGTGGAGGAAGTCAAAGCCTACCAGGACTGTAGCGCTAAAAATAAAGTATTACAGTAATGAAATTAAGTAAAGATGTTTGTTGCAGGGTGGATTAATTGGCTTAAATACATTTTACATTTTTACATTTTGCTAAATCAAAATGTCTTACTTTCCTATTCAGTGAGGAAAACAATATTAATGAACCTATCCACTTTTCATATTTTTTTTAGCAAACCATGTGTTTGACCTTACGGGTTTGATTTAAATTTATTGAATCATGGGTAATTAATTCATTTTTTTTTAAACGTAGTATCTGGCCTTACGTTCAATTTGGTTTTATAGCGAAAAACAATTAGCCTACTAATACGAATCTTCATTATGGCTATAGTCTTTTAGATAAGACAGTGCACAATTATTTTGTTTATATGTTTTGTTAAGTCTAATAAAATAAAAACAATCTTGTGCCTTTTCGTTTCGAAAATATTTCAATTATCAAAAATCTAAACAATCTCCATCAAGTTCCTAGGTAATATAGCCTAAGCTATATATTTTTAACTAATATTCACTCTAAATCACCTATACGTCTCAAAACAGGAATTATTACTCTACAATTCTCTCTTAAAACCTATCTGGATGTGCAGTATTCAATTTTTTGGTTGCGCAAAGCTGAGTAATTTAAAAACTATTCAAGCATTCCAGTCTAATTTTCTCCGTATAATTACCGGTTCACCATATTACCACTACGCACCGATTTAAAAATAGGACCATTCATTTGCGACATCGCTAAAAATAGTTATATTAAATTCTACTCAAACTACCAATCCATAATAATCCGCTTCTCAGTGATATGGCAAATCCGCCAGGCTTCATTAGAAGATTAAAAAGAAGATGGAGCAGAGATCTTCTTTAATTCTTTCTGCATGTACATATGTCGAAAAAGATAAAATAATGTGAAATATTAGATGTAATTTTTGTTTTGTTTTAAATATGTTTTATTTCTATTGGTAATAACTTTTCTGTGACAATATGATTATTTTTGTTTTCTTTTCATTCTTTTGTTTATTTTACGTTCATTGTTATTCCAAATTTAACATTGTTGAATGTTGAATTTTATATCATGTCTGTTCTTGTTATTTGTAATTTAATATCAATGTTTTCTCATCGTTTGGTTGCTCTATATAGTAGACTACAGTTAAGGAAAAATAAAGGTTAAAATAAAGGATAAAAAATATATATATATTCGTGGGTTAATATTAACTTATGAAGAATATGAAATTTCAGGTTTTTCTAAGTGAAATTTGCAGTTAATTTATTTGTCAATGAATAGGCTAATCTACCACTACTAAAACTACTAAAACTGGCTATTCTACCCAAGTAGGGGTTAAGTCGGACTGGGAGAATCCTAGAAACATTGTAAAAATTAAGAACTATTATAAAATGTGAAAAAGATGTAGCGTGTGGTAGAAAACGAAGCTTAAATAAAAGCTCGTTTACTAATACCCTACTGAAAGCTTGACCTAGACTATAATATCGAACAATACAGCACAATGTTTTGCTTATCATATAAACGAAAACCCACCGGGTTGGTCTAGAGGTAAAGTCGTCGCCAAAATCAGCTGTTTAACAGCTGATTTTCGGAGACGAAGGTTCCTGGTTCAAATCCTAGTAAAGGTAGTTACTTTTATACGGATTTGAATATTAGACAGTGGTTACCGGTGTACTTTGATGGTTGGGGTTTAATTAACCATACTCTCTCATGAATGGTCGGCCTGGGTCAGTACAAGACTACACCTCATTTACACGTCATACACATCATCCTCATCTCATTGGGTCATGGGGTTGCTTATTGTTCTAAATTGAACAGATTGCAACGTACACAAATTAGGAAAAATATAAACGAAAGCCAGAAAATGAACGACTCATTTTCTGGAATTGATGAATCATCGAATGCTTAGATCTAAAACCAAACTGATGGTCGGTTAGAATGGATTCATTTTCAACAATAAAAATCAATCTTTACAGTAACAATTTTTCAAAGATTTTGGAACGTGCCTCACATAGGCTACGGCAAAGACAGATGTAGGCCTACTTTCCCGATCTACCAGGAATTACACAAAGACAATTAGGCTTACTGTAGCTCTGACGGAATATAGCCTAGATATGATGAATTAACACAATTCTAGTATCTAATAATTTTTTTTTCTCTTTAATTCTTTATTTATTACAACTGTAAAATGTTACAACAAGCAAATGTGATGATTATCATAATAATGTAAATGACATGATAGGCATGAGAGGGGTAGGGCCCCCATTGGTGCCTCCCCAAGAAAGAAATTTGTATATCAAATTAGCAGGTCTCTACTCCAGCGTCTTTTAAGGCGTCTAGGGGAATTATCAGGTAAATGGACGGAGGAAAGTGAACGCACCAGGGGGTTCTCGTGTTTGTGTGACTTGTCGTGAAAGCGTTTGTATAGGTATTCAATGGAATTTTGTACAAGTGGTGTTTTCAAATCTGTATGTAAGGTTTTATTGCTAACGTAAAGAGGTGCATTTGCTGTAAGGCGTAATGTTTTTGACTGGAATGCTTGAATTCGTTGCAAGTTAGAGGGTTTGGTTGAACCGTAAATTTGGGACCCGTAGGTCCACATAGGTTTCAAAAGAGAACAATATATGCGCAATTTTTGTGCCATTGGTAATTTTGATCGTTTGTGAAGTAGGGAATATAGAAGTTTAAGTCGGGAATTCAGTAATAAACGTTTCCGTTTGACATGTGTGCTCCAAGTTAGTCGTTTGTCAAAAGTCAGACCGAGATACTTGAAAATTTAAGTCAGACCGAGATACTTGACCGTATAAAAATTTAGTTCAAAATCAAAATTTAATGCACTGTCTTAGGTAGGTGTCCTTCAACTTGTGTGGTTTCTGTTCATTTTCAAAATTAAATTAAATTGATAGAAGTAGAAAAAATTAATTGAAGTATTATTAAGCTTTTAGTCCCACTACAGATAAATATAAACCTATTCTTTCACAAAAAGATTAGAAATTCTTTTTTGTGAACATGAATGAATTACAAACCGTCTTAAGTAATATGTTTGAAAAACAATTCTCATTGTTGATATACAATTCAAATTTGATTGATGGGTCTAACCTCGAAATATTATGCTGAGTAAAGTCCACGGATTGGTCTGTTATTTATTTTACTCTTATTTCAAAATATTAAATTTAGGTTTATTAAAAAGAAATATTTAGGTACAGATTTAATTAGGCTACGTCAGTAATACTGGGCATTAAAGTCTCCACACAAAAGATAGATTTAGTTTAGATTAGTAAAATATTAGACTGGTTTTCAGCAGTTTGTTATTATGTTTATTTATATTATAGTACAGTTACGTAAGCCGGTGATATTCAATAAAGATTTTAATGAAAAATGAATTGGAAGTGATGTCGGAAAGAGATGGATGATAGGAATATAAAGTGCAGGTCACTAGCAGCTGGTGCTCTAGGGTGGTAATCAAGTAGGGAATAGTCGGCCTTCCAGAGGACAAGGCAAATATTTAATTCTGCTGGGCCGGCCCTTATTAAGATAGGTAATTATGAGTTGTTGTACTGGGCACAGTAGCTCCAGCCGTTCGACAATACAAGTGCTAGTTTGCATGCTGGCCTGAGATATTTCATTGGCCAAGACGCTGTCAAAAGGAAGAAGTAAAAGTTCTTGGATTGGCTGTCTTAGCTCCGCCTAACTAAGAAGTAGTGGGGCACCGCACGTGGGCTGAACGGCGTCTACAGGTGCCAGAACAGTAGTCTTCTTGAGTGAGAGCGGGTCGCCTGTGATCATGTTCTAACTCTGAGACGATCGGTGCATCTTGTTATTGTTGTTGTTTGTTTTGATTATTGTAACCATGGAAACGTGCGTTCTTATCCCTCAGGAGTTTTCTTTGGTCCTTACTGCAGCTGATGCTCGGGTTAATAAGAAGATACCCGAAATGAACGTTCATGTTTGGACCAACGCTCGTATTCCTCAGGGAACTCTTATCTACCCTTTCCAAGGAACTATACGTCTGGACAAATTGGAGGTTTACAGCTATCTTGAGGATAATGATGTAAGTCAAAATTTATATTTCTATTAACCTAATATTTATCTATAAATTTTAAATTTAAAAGAAAATTAATACCTGTAAATTTAGATTCAATAAAAATTTGTTTAGACTTAACATTAAGGTTATTTAGGTGTTATTGTTATCCGGACCAGATTAAAAAATATATTAAATCGGTCTAGCCCTAAAATAACATTATTGGAATAATCCAATAGGTTTAAAAAACTTCAAATGACAATTTTGGAAGATTAGGTTAGAAAATCAAAAATTATTTATTTATAAAGTAGATAGGTAACTGATAATCAAATTTTCTTAAAATATTTTATTTATAATAGTAATGTTAAAATTTAAATTTTTAATTAAAAAATAAAATATTATCCGTTATTTTTCGTTCATTGTCATTAGTAACTAACAGTGATAGTATAGTTCATATATTAATTTTCAAATTATTTTTTTACATTGTTACTGAGCACTCTTTAAACATATACCTATTTAAAATTAGGTCTATATTTACCCTAAAACGTGAAATTAATTTTAGCTAAATGATTTTGATAACATTCTTGTCATCTATTGTTCAAAAGCTTCTTGAATTTGTTGATAAATGCAAAATATTTTTACTGAAAGCTAAGGTACTCTAAACTCATTTTAAGCTAGGCCTATACACAAAAAAACGAATAGGCCTACCTTTTAATTTTTATAAAACTGTACAAATATAAACTATAACTTTTTACTGTAAACAATCACGTTGCTTCACGGAATAATTCAGAATAATTTGTTTCTAATTACTACACACGAGTGTGGATAGTTTATCTAGATATATACAGAATTTAAAAAACCAAGTTCTATCGTAAAGAAAAACCATAAATTTTACCTTTCACGATTTACATAGGCTTATAAATATGAAGTTCAATGTTATTTTTATCGTATTACTGAAAATGTTTTACTCTAACTGCAATGGATGATCAGTTCATTTGTCTTAAAGGATAATAGACCTACCTTTAATTATGCATAAAAAATTTAATTGAACTATTTTTCATTAATTATTGGGGAATTTTTTTTAATATCTACACAGATTTGTAAAGCAATAAAAGACGTAACTAAAACAGATTGTCTTATACACCATAAATTTTTATAACAACATTTCAGACCTTGTTAAAAATAAAATAATAGTTTTATAAATATTTTTCTTGTCCTTTTTTATGAAATGTGTAACTATTATATATTTAAATCGCTATAGTTTAGGCCTAAAAATTATACATTTAAGCAACATTTTTAAGTTCAAAATAATTATTTTAAATTTATAAATTATCAATAATAAAAATTTACCGGTTCACCATACTATGTCTCAAATTACACACTACACACCGATTTAAAAACACCAATTATTTGCGACATGGTCAAAAATAGTTGTATTAAATTCTATTCAAAACTACCAATCCATAATAATCCACTTATCACTGATATGGTCAATCCTCCAGGCTTCATTAGAAGATTACAAAGAAGATGGAGCAGAGATCTTTTTTAATTCTTTCTGCATGTATATGTCGAAAAAGATAAAATAATGTGAAATATTAGATGTAATTTTTGTTTTGTTTTAAATATGTTTTATTACTATTGGTAATAACTGTTCTGTGACAATAGGCCCATGAACTTTTTTGTTTTTTTTTCATACTTTTGTATATTTTACGTTCATTGTTATACCAAATTTAACATTGCTGAATGTTGAATTTTATATCATCTCTGTTCTTGTTATTTGTAATTTAATAACAATGTTTTCTCATCTTTTTGTTGTTCTCTATAGTGCAGTTAAAGATTCAAAAAAAGGATAAAAAAATAAATAAATTTATAAATAATATGTAAATATGGAACATTTTTTTAACTATTAAAAATGTTTTTCATAATTTAAATTTTGTAGTAAATTAGTTGACGGTAACGAAATGAATTCATGTGATTCAGTTATGGATGGTTGTAGCTACAACAGCTGTATTATATTTATTTATTTTCTTCGTTTCCCCATAAGTACGCGTAAAACAAGATAAGAATTTCTTTCTTGTAAAGGCTATTCATACAATGTTGGAATATTATGTACGTATAAACTTCTTAAACTTACATCTTACTTTTACTAATAAACTTATAAAGTAGAGCTTTAACAACATTCTATCTTATACGTGGTCAACATTTTGTCTTTTTTGTTTTATTTTGGAATTTTATTTCCGTTTAGTTTTACAGGCACCCAACCGAATTATTTTAAAATTTATTAAGGCGAGACTGTATGATGATTTTAATTAAAAATTTCGAATTTCGGTTCTTTATGTTTTTCAATAGTTCAGACCGAGATCAACCACAAAAACATTAAATTACGTGAAAAAATTAAGTTTTTAGGAGGATTACCCAGAAAAATTATCGTGTCATCAAGAACGAATATTTTTCATAATTTTATACTGATCGTTTTAGAGCAAAGGGAATTTTAGTTTCAAAATATCTGCATTACTTTTTTTAATACTCGCAGCTGTTGGTTCAGCTTTCTAACCAAATGTTGATTGGAAATTTACTTGTGTGCATTTTGTTTTGATTTATGCCTTTGTGAATTTTTCCCCGTTTTCGGAAATTTAGATTTTTTTAACATTTAGGTACATTTTTCTCGGAAACGATTAAACATACCAAGTTGAAATTTTTAGCAGTTACCTATTTATCTTGTAGGCTACATTCACATAATCCGGCACTTTTATAACTTCCTCAAAAGCTACAAAAATTATTAATACGTAAAATACCGTAAAAAAATTTTAAAAATGTTATTTTATTCTTTATTCTGTTTTTAACTTTATGGTTTAACGGATTAAGTTGCGAAAATGTCAGTAGCTCGAACAGCCCGACAACTACAAGTAAGTAAAGTTTCATTCCCTATCGTTTACCAATCTTGTGAAAAACGTACCAACCTAAAAATAGTGAATTCAACATTGGCGGGATACAAAGTACAGTCTTCCCTTAATGAGACATTTTTCAGATTTGCGACTTTGAAAATCATTTCATAAAAATACGTTTATGGTAACAGCCTCAATTCTACATACTATCTTAAATTTAAAACTATCTTCTAAGTGATGAAAATACAATTTATATTTTGACTATCTAATTTAAACGTTCTGTGAACTCTTAAGAGTTAATTCAATGGAAGCCTTTCTCATATCATGTCAAACAGAAAGTGATTAAATCAAGAGCTTGTGCTAGTGCATAAGATTAGAGGCAAAACTGCTTTAGTACAGTTGATTTTTATTAAATAAAATACAGTTCATGGTACATAATAAAAATTAATTGTTCAATATTTGGATTGATTATACGAAAATAAAATTTAACAACCAATACACAATAAATAATTTTATATAATAATATAATTTTAAATTCTAGAATGAAACAATTCAATTCTTTGGACTTACCTTTAGAGATATGATGAAAATTTACCGTCGTAAAGTTTTTTTATATATTTTTACTTTAATTTTTCTTACATATCACAGACTGACTTTAGTTTATATTAATTTAGCTAGTTTCATATTATTTTACAACTTGATTGTATTCTGCAATAATTGTGCATTTGAATGGTTTAAAATATTTCTTGTTAAGAATCAAAATTGGAATCTTTAGGTTAAAACTCCGAACTAAATTTATCTATTAGTGTGTGGCAAAAGAATATTGTTAATTATATAAATTATAAACATTTTACCAAGTGCTTGATTTCTTCTTTATATAATGTATACAATCAGAAATTCAGTAAAAGTTATAATAAAATTGTTTCTGAAGATGATGAATTAGTTATCCGCAATTTTATCGGATTTTAATTTATATTCAAAATTTTATAACAAAAAACTAAATAGAAAACAATCAATTTTTATATTATTTTAAAGTCATGTTTTTACTTGTTGCTACATTACATTTTATGTTTAGTTGAACAATAAATACCTCTGTAGTGTTAACAACAAAATATAAACAAAGAATGTTACTCTAAATTTTGATTAAATTATTAAGGCAAGGCTAAACAACTAAATGTACCTTAAATCTTTAAGTTAAACTATTGTTTAATAAATTGATTACTGATAAAATAAATGATATTCGTACAGTTTACAAAAATATTACCCACCGAAATCTCAAATTTTTTACTTAATGATTTAGAAGTTGAAATCTCAAGTAATGATTGTTTTAATTAAAATTATATGCCAGGGTGTTTCAACATGTTTTTGATAATTTGTTACTGTAGTCTTTCTAAACCTTCAATAATAAAATATTAATGTAGAAACACCCCAAATGGGATATACGTATAAAACTGATTTATACAGATTGATTGCTTCTGTTTACTTATTTATCAAGTAAACATATAAAAAATATAAGTGGTTTATGACCAATTTACGAACTCCTGCATAACCCTAGCCTGTGCGCTCGAAAGAAGTTGTATTCTTAGCTAAATTTATAGATGTAATTTCAATTTAATTCAATTACATAATAAGCTAAGAAAAAGGAAATCTATACAAAAACTAGAATTTATATATAGCTAATTTTTTCAGTTTTATTAATATTCATAATTATCAATGTATAACAATATTAATAAAATTGCTTTTAAATCTTATTATTATAAACTATTAGCTTATTATATAACGATATTACAATGTCAATTTAAGTTTTTTTGAAACAATATTACGTATTAACTATTATACTAATCTAATAATACATTGTAACATTAATATCATAAGTTCAAATAATGTGTTGTGTTTAGGTTATTAGCCAAAAGGCTGGTTTGAACCTGCAGAGGTTTTACTTAGTAAAACGGGGAGTGAGGTGGTTTACCATTGCTTTCCTCACTGAGTGGAAAAGTATGCTTATCAGCATCCCGGGCCCTCTAAAAAGCACATATTCTCCACTCTTCAAATAACACCTTTACTTCATTCACCACAGGGTCTGGCTGTATAATGAAATTCATTACTTTCAGAGGAGATAACTCTGATTAGTGTCTTTTACACATCTACTTATTCTGTTCTTAAATGATTCAGTCGTTTAATTGACTGACCATGTGATAAGAAATAGAACTATTTATTTTAGCCCTGAAAAAAACAGATTGAGTGTAAATAATTTTACATTCCACTTGTTTGTCATGGGCAGGTTTAAATAATATTAAATATTTATAATATATGCCATGTAGTAAACGATGAAAGCTATTTTTCACTTAAAATTTAATGACAAAAATAAAATTAATCTGACCGAATCAAGGGAGTCCAGTGATACGGAAGTACCTACATTTAAATTAACTCGGGTATGTAGGTGATTAAATCCTCAGAATGCCTTCTACTTAAATTTATTAGCCAAAGGGTAACTCTTCTCGTATACATTTGAAGAGTTACAGCTGTAACTCTCGGATACCCTCTGGTATATTATGAAGATCGATTATTGAGGTTTGATAAAATGCTGCAGTGGTATTAATGGTCTTATTTTTTTAAATTTTTAGATTATATTGTTTAATTCATTGGATATACAAAATCATTTTCAATTTATTGTCTACAACTATCTTTAATGATTTAAAAACTTTAGTCTCGTTTAGTAATTCAATTTGTACTGTAAAAACTGTGTAAAAGAAGAGAACACCTACCCTAGCACATGGCTTCTAGCCGTAATTTGGTAATTCAGATTCCTCCATCTTGTATAATGTGATCAAAATTACACCCCCACCTGAAAGTTCTTCTTTATGAAGCCTTACTCTAACCAATGTGAATGTACTGATGCTAGATCTATGACTCAGCAAAACCCTCAGTTTATCAACGTTTTCAATCAACATTGCTGAGGGTAGTTATAAACGCTCCCTTACATATTTTTTCCAATCATAAACTGGACTTAAAACATTCTTCATAGAGGTACCACTAATTTAAATAAAAATTAGAAAATAACATCCCGCTTATCCGCGTTCTAAACTATCGTCGGTTCCGCACAAGGTGGAGCAAAGATTTAGGATAAATTTTACAAGTCATCAGACTTTTTTATTCTCCTTAGAAACATTTTTATATACTGCTATGTTATAATTTGTAATTTTCTTTAAACGATATATGTGGCAGAAAAGTGAAAAGTATAAAGGAAACATCCATCGATGTTTGTCTTCTGTGATGTTTAAAAATGTATTAAAAAATAATAATAATAAGTAAATAAAGCAAATGAATAAATAAAATGAAGAATATTATAGGATTTTTCTCATCTGCCATATCGTTTTTTAGTGTCGACTTTCTTCAAATTTCTGCCGTATATGCAAAGGATACTGATGTTGGAGTGGTGTATTTTGTTGTCTAATAGGCGTTGAGTTCTAGGCAGCAGACTGAATTACAGTGGTTAAATTTTCAACAGTAGCAGCAATTTCTTACGTTGATTGTAAACTAGCGTTTAAATTTATATGTTTTTCTATTAGTTTTCAAAAAAAAATTAAGTCAAGAGATGATTCCTTCAAAATTATGTCGAGATACTTTTACTACCTATTATAGGCGAATGGTCTGATGAAGAATATCAATAGGTTTTAATTTGAAGATAATTTTCTGAAATTTCTCAAATGATGAAGTCTAATAAATCAGGTATCCGATGCCAATAAATTGGCTCACCGGTTAAAATAGTATTAAATTGGTTTTGAAATAAAGTTTGGTAAAATTGCTATCCTCTCGGCGAAACCAGCCTAGAACCCCATTAGGTTTGTTTTGAGTTCGTCATCACCACAAATAAATTGAGCGCTCAACAAATTTCAAAACAATAAAAATTATTTCTAGAATTTTATGTTTTGGAGGATATTAAATTGAGCTGACTGTGACTGGAGCAGTAATTTTCTCCACTACTATGTTAGTGGTCGAAAAGTATTCTTCGCTGAAATTTATCAATAAATAATGCTTAATGAAACTTTTGATAAGAACTGCCATACCTCCGTAAGAACTCCCAGATGGATGATTAGTGGCATATATTTATCAATAAATTAAATAACTTAATAATAATAAATTTATCAATAAATATTTTGTTGTTGTAGCCGTGTAATTTTAAATGAGATTTTTATGTAAACTTAATAGCCTATCTGATTAAAGCATAATATCATTCTATCTTTCTCGATCTTAAATAATATTCTAATTCATTTTTACGCCCCCAAAAGCCCCTTGTGATATTACAAAAGAATGGCTCATTATTTTCTAAATTGTTTAGACACTACTAAATCTATGACACAATTAAAAACACGTTCTATAAGGTTTTCAAATCAACGAAACATTTGGTTAATTACAATCACGATATCATTTGTATTTTGTATATCCACTATTTGCAGTACTTCACTATTTGCGACTGAAAACGTAGTGGTCGACTCTTTTGACAGATGACGTTTTGGAGAATGTGAAAACAAGATTGCTCAATTCTCCACGGAAAAGTTTACGAAAAATTTCCTCGCAAGTTGGTTTGTCATATTCTAGCGTTCAAAAAGATTATAAAAAGTTGAAATTTTATCCGTATCTCGTACGATTAGTCCAAGAGCTTCAGCTTACAGATTTAAACAAGCGATTGTTTTATGGTAAAAGACATTCTCTTCGTAAAACGATCGGAAATGGCACAAACTTTACACAGCTAAAGGAGTATCGTTTCACACTGCCGTATCTATACTAGTTGAGTAGGGCTACCAACTTCGTATCACAAAACAAAATTCCCTCTCTTAGAAAAAAATTACCAGACATTAACAATTGGGTAACGGGACTAAAAATCACTTTGTCGCACTAAAGATTTATTTGATTTTGATAAAATAGATTTATTGCTCAAAATCCAACTGGATATATTTATGAAAATTTTAAATCTAATAGTTTACTTTTGTTAAATATGTAGTAACTGTTTCCATATAAGGCGATTGGTCTAGATATCTGACAGTATTACAATGTGGAATAATAGTATTATTGTACAGAGCTTTACAGAAGTCAGTTGCTCTTTCTTAAACTGATAACGTGTACAAAGGTTTCAATAATTTGTATTCTCAAAGTATCTAAACATTTCTTGAAATGCCAATTAATTATTTTTCCACCCTATTATTTCTTACCTTCAGAAATTTGAATAGTTATAATATTGTCTTAGAATCGTTAAATAAAATAATGGGAATGTGTAGTTGTAAGAACTTGAAATTAATTTACTTTATAAGAAATTAGTTATTAAAAAATAATAAAAATCTATTCAATTATATTATATAATTTATTGTTATTAATTACACGTTTCTGTGTAAAATCCATTGTAGCATAAAGAATAATATTATTGTCTTATTAAGATTTTAACTTAATAAACTCAGGGATAATTTAATAAAAATCACAATCTATGTTTATATACAATATAATAATTATTGTAAAACTATATAAAAAATACATATTTAGGTAAATTTCTTTCCAGATTATGTAAAATTTTACAATAATTTATTATTTTATCAAAATTTTCCTTATTATTAAAATTGTTTATTTTTCTGGGAAAATATGAACATTAATATGCAATAATTTTTGTCCTCGATTACGTGGTTACTATTTTTTAATTAACAATAATCAATTTAATTTTTCATATAATTAATATCCTATTATAATAAATCTTGAAAACTTTGAAAAACAAACGTAAATATCAATATTTGATTGCATAATTAAATAATTTATCACTTAAAAATCTTTAAAAATATGGAATTTATTAAAACTAGTAATTGATTTAGAAAAATTACCATAAAATTGTAATTACATTAGTATATAACAATATTAAATATAATATTATTAATTTTTAATTATTATTTGTAATTATATTTTTAATTATGTGAAAAAAGAAATTAATAGATATATAAACAAACTAAAATTAATCTGTAAATTAATAATAATATCTAATTAATATAAATTTTTATGGCTTATTTTTTATAGTTTTTATGATTAGATTTACATATTTTAATGGTTGAGTTAGATCTGTAATATACAGAGACTTAGGAAAAGTAAATGATTTAAATTAGTGTAATTATAGATCAGAGTCACGGGGTTAGTTGGAATTTTTATTCGGTGTAATGCTTATATATTTTTAGTATTTAAATTATGTTATTTATATTGTATAACTACATTATATTTTACTAGTTGGTTTTCACTGATTAATTTGCACAATAATAATAATTTATTCTTTTTTTGTCTTTAATTTTATAAATCTAGAACACTCTACTGTACATTAAAGCACAACCACTAAATTTGATGAAAGTTATTATTAGGCGTGGAAGGAGGGGTCACACCCAGCAGTGTATCCTCCAGGATGACGTAATCATGCTATGATGGAGATGATCTTGATGGAAATGAAAATGAAGGCCCAACAATGAAGAGTTAAGAAATTTATCCTTAACTCCCATTTTCGCAACTACATTAAGATTTTTTTTGTCTTATTTCGCGAGTTTTGTGCCGAAAATTTGCACTGCAATACTGCACGTTTGGCAACGGATGGATTTGAAAAACGAAGTAGAAAAAAGGAGGAAAGTTCGAAATATATCTAAGCAAGTTTGTCTTTGGTGTTGTGTTCATAAATTAAAGCCATCGGAAAACCTTTTTTAAGTAGCTTATTTTGAATGCAAAACCGAAAAACAACGGGTTTAAAAAATACAGAGTTACAGTTAAACGTATGTAGAAGGCGTAGAACACTGAATGTAACAATATATGCTGATGATGAAGAATAATATGAACTTTAACTAATAATAAAGGTTATTTGGTAAATCTGAACGGAAGATCAAGTAGTTTCATTCGTTTCAGTCTTTTTAATTTTTCACTAATTGCAAGTAATTGCAAGCACTAATTGAGCACTAAAGAACTCTAATGTTTTTCAAAATATATTTTGAACTGTATAATTTCTTCCTTCCACACACAAGTTTTTTTTATTTTTCATGTAGGCCTGCGATGGAACATTTGTTATACTATTGATAAAACTTTTGATTGGAATCGTTGGATGATGGAAAGGTTAACGTCTTAGTTGATCCCCAAAGCAAACTCATAAACCCTAATTGTTTTCAAAATGGTTTCATTTTTTCTACTTAAAGCAGAACCGTTGGATATATTTTTCGTCATGTAAACACGTTAATCATTTACACTTAGTTATTTTAAACTGATTGTAAATAAACGCAGATGTTAAAAAAATTAAAATATTTAAAAATGGCGCTAATAGCGCAGAGGAGGAAAACGCCCAGTGATAGTGCTTCAGAAAATAAAAATTATGTTAAACTTAAATTTGTATACTGGTATTATATTAGTGTATCATATTATCTACTCCACCGGCGTTCCAGTCGTCGTTGTGCGATTCCTGATAAATCAGAAGAAAATTTATGCTGCGTATAAAACGATTATTATGATTTTGAAGTATGTTTTTCGGGTGTATAACCAGAGAAATTTTAGTAATGAGTCACAAGAATGTATTTTGAAAACTCTATATTCGTTATTAGAAAGCGGTACCTAGAATAATGAAAAAAAAAATATTAGACTAATTAAAATTATTAAAAAGTTTTCGAGTGGGTTCCAAATGAAACATGTTGAGATAAGATCTACTAGTAAATAATCAAAAATATATTTCATAGTTAATGTGTTTGGACATTATTAGGAATAGTTTCGAATCGATGAAGAATTTATTTTGTAGTAGGGAAACAACTGGTATTTTGTACGGTCCTATATATCAATTGAAATAGATTAGTTGTGAAACTACAGGACTTTTAAATGTCTCATTAGGCCAGTTGTTCCAGATATCAATTATTGATACAGAGAGTTGTTGCATTTTATTTAATCCGGTTCGTTCCACGAACAAGACGAAGTAGGAAGTATATAGCCTACAGTAAAAACTTGTGAACCGTTCGGCTATTTGCCCTTTTCTATGGTATATTGGTTACAGACAAATCTGATAAAATAAAGACAGGTTTTTTGGCCCAGGTGTGTTTAGCTGCTACTTTGTCTTACCAACTTAATGAACTCTCTTTAATAAAATAATACGTAATTATAGTTTGCACTATATGAATATTGTTCTATTATAATATTTATGTTTATTGCGCTTAATACAATTTATTAATAGTTCAACTTTTTTTTAAAGTTACTTCAATTTTGAACCTACGCTTTCTGAATTAATTTGACTTACTCTACTCTAGGATAATGCATAGTATATATTCAACTACGTGGAGGTCCTGACCCTAAAATTTCGCCAGGTGCTTCTGATCTTTTTATCTACTAAATTAACTGTACATTAAACTTCTTTCTTACAATAAAAATCTGGTATGAAACACTCACATGACTTTCTCTTACCAATGAAAATAATGAACAATATAACCTAAAATTAGTAATAAAACATTAGAAATAAACAAAAATCTAACCTCAAAAACATAACCTTATTTTAATCATGAGTGAATGACGCAAAATGAAAATCGACCTTAGTTTGGGTTAAAAATACGGAAAATCACTCTTTCATGCTAAATTAGGCTCTGTAGAGAAAAATGCTCTAAATAAAAGTTGTAGATCTTTTAATTTCCTATAAATTTTATTATAGAATTTTGTCGTAAAATGTATACTAAGGCTGAAATTTTTAAAAAAATCGAATTTTTACACGTTTTCGTGAGAAAAAAATAAAAAATCGCTAATTACCGCTAAACTAAGCGTTATACACAAAAATGTTTGAAATGAAAGTTGTAAGAATGAAAATTCTTTACAACTTTATTGCGTTAATTGTGTTTAATGCATTATTGTGCTAAATTGCATATTAAAGTCGCAATTCTAAAAACAAACAAATTTTTTACGAGAAAACAACCTTCTTAAAATGTTTTGCAGAAGTGGCGCCTACCTTATATTGTAGAGAATAAAAAAATTATTAAATGAGGCGATTTTAAAAAACTCGAAGGAGCCGTTTTTGAGAAAATCTCTAAAAAGTGAATAATTACACGAATAAACTACTACTTCCAATTGACCGATTTTGATGAAAATCTTCGTATCCGGTCCTCTAGTGGTACCTAACTTAAGTTTCAAGTTCGTACGATGTTCCGTTCTTAAGATATTTTGTTCACACTCACACACACAGACCAATCGCTAAAAACATGTTTTTTTTTTGGTTCAGGGGGTCTGAAAACGTGTAGATCCGGTGAAAACTCGATTTTGAAAAACGACATGAAAACAATACTTTCCTTCCTATATATTCATATAGGCAAGAGAAAGTAAAAATCTAAATTAATTGTGTATCCTTTTAAATCAAAAGAAATATATCGTTCTAGAAATTATAAATGACTTTTTATTTAACTATGACAGGTATATTACACTTTTATTTATTATGACGGATGGATTACGAATAAAACGAGAGACAAAATAATGTGTATAACCATTACCCTCGGCCGTAAACTGTCATTCCAGGTTATGACATTCCGTCACTTTTGTTTATTCTGTATTATTATTATTATTATTACACTTTAAAGCACAAACAGTTCTGTGTGGTTGTATGTCTCAATTTATTTAGGTATATATACACTGCAATTTCTTATGTTTAAAACGATACCTATATTATTACTTACTGCTATTGCATCATTTTTGAAAAATGTCAAAACAAATTTAATAATTTGCTGTATGATAAAAGTAATCAACATTTGTACTTTATTCTTGAATCAAAATATTTTCTTTATTAAAAGGAATGACAAATATATTTTACAATGTTCCAATACAAATTTGTTGCTACTTTACTGCTATTTGGTATTTTGCTGGTCTTTTAGAAATATTTTTATTGTTATTTAAATGTTTAGGTTAATCAGATTCCGTGCTTTGTGATGAACAAACTACAGCTGTTATTTTCTTGTATAGGTAGTCTGTAATTTATGATATTTTGAACAGAATCTTTGATCTACGAGGAGTGGCTATTAAGTAACGAGACTGACGTTGTAAAAAATTTAATTTTTATTTTATACATAATCACTTATTGTCACCATCAATATACACTCCTTCTCTACCCCTACAACGCTCCATGCTAATTTTCCATTGTTGGAAACAGTGCTGGAAGTCATCCTCTGTCAGCTCCTTTAAGACACGTACCGCTTTCTCTTTTACAGCTTCCACAGACTCAAATCTAGTCCCTTTTAATGCAGATTTCACCTTAAGAAACAGGTAGAAGATAACAACATGTGATGAAACGTGGTTTTTTACTTATCATTTGGAAACGAAGCGCCAATCCATGCGCTGGAAGAGCCGAACCTCACTGAGAGCCAAATAAGCTCAAATGAGCAAGTCAGAATTTAAAGCAATGATGATTGTTTTTTTTATATAAAAGGGATATGTGTATCTTCACTGGGTTCCTGAAGGTCAAACATTTAATCAATATTACTACCTTAAAGTACTTTCTAAACTATGTCAAAGAGTAAGGAAAAAGCGCCTCGAAATGTGGAAGGACAAATCATGGGTTCTCCACCAAGAAAATGCGCCAGCTCATTCCGCGTTATCTGTCAAGAGGTTCCTAGCCAATTACAGCATCTCAGTGTTAGAACATCCTCCTTATTCACCAGATCATGCACCATGTGACTTCTACCTGTTCCCTAAGGTGAAATCTGTATTAAAAAAGACAAGATTCGAGTCTGTGAAAGCTGTAATAGAGAAAGCGGCACGTGTCCTGAAGGAGCTGACAGAAGATGATTTTCCGCACTGTTTCTACAATGGAAAATTCGCATGGAGCGTTGTAGGGATAGAGAAGGAGTGTATAATAAAGGTGACAATAAGTGATTATGTATAAAATAAAATAAAAAGTTTTTACAACGTCAGTCTCGTTATTTAATAGTCACACCTCGTATTTTTAAAAATAATGCGTTACTATCTTAATTTTATCACCTGTTTTTCAAAAACATGTATATTTTTTAACATCAGGTACATAATTATATCTCTATTACTATTAAATATGTTTGCTTCAACTTGCCCATGACCTAGCTACAAGGAACTTCCCAACTGTAGGACGTCAAAAGCGAAAATGGAGTAGGACCTCTTGATCTGAATAACGGACAACACCCGTAGATTTTAATGGACAATGTACCACTGGGTACTTCTCCTTAAAGAAAACTTTCCCACCCTTCGTTAAATATCTTGTACGGAAATTGTGCAGCTCAATATACAGTCCTGTAATAAATATTAAAGACAAGAAAAATAGAATTTACTTTTAAATTATATCATTTTCTAATATATTAAAGAGAGTAGATGACAATAAATTTAATTTAATTTAATATTTTATTTTGATTATACATAAATAGTTTACCAGAAATCATACCTAGTAGTAAAGATTTATTGTTTGCTGATGATACTTTATTAATAAACAAAAGTTTACTAGTAGATACTCTAGAAGTGAATACACATAGCACAGGATCTGTAGTGCAATTTCTGAATGAATTAATGATAACAGTCAGTGTGAAGAAGTGTCAGTACTCACAATTCAAAACAAGCTTAATAGGAAAATAGAAAATACATGAGTACAAAATACAAGAAAATAGAAAATACAAGTTAGGGAAAATAAAAAAGTAGATGCTCCTTATACAAAATAATATCTTAGAATGCAAACATTGACTCTAGGATTGTCACTAGATAGAACTTTATTGTGGGATTATTATACCGATAAAATCTGAGGTAAAATATCCTCTGGGATATTTTCAAATAAACCAATTACTAGATTAAATGATAGAAATTTACTAATAAATAGGTAACGATGGTAAAGTTGTATAACGTATCTGGTATGTCATATAATTTAGGGTTTTCATCACAAAGTAACATAGAAAAAAATTTAAAAATTGAATTATTTTTTGTAGCTCTGGATCAAGCAGATCGAGTGCAAATAATCTAACATTCCACCTACTCGTTGTAGGCAAAACTTAACCTCATTCAGATTATTATTCAAAGAGCTTCAATTGCTTAAGAATTTAAGTGTTCACAACCATTACAAATGAAACAAAATTGATTATTATTTTGCTAATCACAGCACTAAATTGTTTGAACAAAGCAATACATTAGATCGTTAAAGACTCCACGTTTAGTATTATGGAGAAGGCAGGATATTATTTCAATGTACATTATTGGTTTGAACTGTTTTATCGTTCTTTATAAAAATTATTAATCCTATAAAAACATGGATGAATTTCTTTAATGTTTTATTTAAATATTGATATAATAATATGGAACGGTTAATGGATAATGGTTAATGGGTTAGTAATGGATAAACGTCCACATTGTTAAACTGACATGAAGAAGAAATGTTACTTATCCATTATTCATACGACTGTTTCAAACTATTGGATTTCAGTTTATCAACAAATACATACTTAACTCCATTTTATTTCAGTTCTAAGTAAAAAGTATAATACGGGATAATAACAAATGGAAAAGACGGTCGTTCTTTACGGTTTCTTGTGTACTTTACTATTCAAAATGTTATTTTATATCGAAGTATTTCACTATCTAAACCATAATAAAGTTAGATTTTAAATTCAATGTTACATTGTTGTAGGGGTACTTTATATACAACATGGCACACCTGTGCTTTATTATACTCTATTTTATATGAAATATTCTTGTCAATATTATACCTACGTTTTTTAAAATGAATGATAAAATGATTCTTCCATTACAAAATAACATGTAAAAGTAGATAAATTTATAAATTTTATTGAGGTATTTACTAAATCATAAAATAAAGTATTTTGTTGTTGTTAACAAGGATCTATGTGGAGCTATAAATATATCTTCACCTGTTCAAATCCTTCTACACATTCTCTTCAATTTATACTAAAATTTTGGATTGAATTTGGTGGAAAAATGAGTTAAAAACTTTTTTAAATGTATTTAATAAAATTGATTATACTTTCTCGAAAGAATCTAATGCAGGACTCAATCGGTTTTTCCCCCGTTTTAATTACTTATAATTAGTAGTTGGGTATACTGTATGATTAACTGATTAGACGTCTGCATTTGACGCACTACCCCATCATTTTTCGTATTTTTTAAATGTCATTTGTCATAAAAATAATGTTATCACAAATGAAATATCGCTCGCTAGTTACTCTTTCATCCATACAGAAGACTAGAGAGATTTTGGCATATGGATCTGTTATGAAAGGATGGCCTCAGATTGCTACTGTGTGACTTCTTCACATATGTCATTATTTCAAGCTATTCACATAACTAGAACTACATATAAATTTTTGGTTTACTACCAAATGAACAGGTCTACCAGGAGACCGAATCGGTTATAGAAACGGTGAGGAAAAAGTGAATATCCTTCTTGGACATATAATCAGAACACCCAAAGATACCAAAGATAGAATCACAAACCAAATAGTCGAAAAACTCTACCAGACAAGTAGTTTGGTTGTGAGAAATCAAGAAAGATATGGAAGAATTAGGCATCACCTTCGAAGATCTAGAAAATAAAACTAAACAGCTGAACCTATTAAAAAATAAAAATATCAGATTCCAAGAAAAAGTAGAAAAAAGAGGAAGCAGGAAAGTGATCTTTTCGGAAGCAGAAAGGCAAAGAAGATCTGCCAAAATGAAAGAATACTGGAGGGAAATAAAAAAAAACAACCAGAAGAGAGTGCCCAGAAATTGACTCGTGATCCACTGCGGTCTCAAAAGAAAAAAAAGAAACTCCCGAAGGAACTGTAGGATATGCCAAAAACTTTTAAGTTAATTTTATACATATTTACCCGAATATAAAATATATTAATTACACATTTAAAAAATATTACATACTTACTTAAGTTACTCTAATACATCTGTCATATTAATATTTACCCAATAGTTTTGCACATTGTAAATTACCTTATAGATAAAACATAAATGAATTTTAGTACAATTTTTTTTAAAATTGTGGTTATTTATTTGGTGAATTTCTCGCTGCATTAGTAATTTTGTTCGAAAAGTTATTGTTGTGATAACGATAACTGATTTTTTAACGGCTTCCATAAAGATCAAAAACAGAACACCGGATGGATGGGAGAGGAAGAACAAGACTACAAAGTATGAATGATGAGAATATGAGCTGCAAAAGGAAATTCCTGAAAATTCTAAAATCACTTCTAAAAATTGGCGTGATTTAAAATAGGCCGTTTACAAAAAATATTACCCTTTCAGGAATTCTCCACACACTTAGTCGAAGTTACAGAAATATAACGACAAATTTGTAATTTTTGAAGACACAAATTGAAGTTTGGTTCTATAGCAGAGGTTCCGGGTTCTATTTGTGATAGAGTTAAGAAGTATCGACAAGTAATTTTAACATGAATTCAGAAAAAAAATATATAATGTAATTTGTTTTTGGAGAAAATATTTGCTACATTAAAACTGCGTTCTATTTTAGGTCATTTAAAAAAAGGAAGATTTTAAAATAAACGTAATTATTCAGTATTAATTCAGTATACTTATAAAGTTGTTTTTTATTTATATCACTTAATGTTAAATGAAGTTGAGACCGGTTTCGACCGAGATAAATAATATATATAAGGTTATAGTATTATAACTTATTGATGATAAGTTATACCAGTTTATGGAAGTCAAGTTGAAGGCAGGATTTTGTAAAAAAATGGCCTAAATATATCCTCGTTAGTCAGATGAGATTCACAATGGCTTTCCTGGCCGCGAGCGGTTAATATGTATCGCATTTTATTCACTCTCTTTGTTCATTATATTATTTATACGTGTAGATATCGGATAGCTGTATAGTCACTCGTCTTGGGAATCTTTTTTTATGAAGTCAACTTAAAATTTAGTAGAACAAATTAATCTTCAAAAAATTCAACTTTTAAGCTTTCTTCCAAGTTTAACCGTTAAAATATCTCTTGGTATTTAGCATTTATATACATTAAATTTACCTTTAGGGGTTATTTCTACAATATTTAAAATATTTATTTTTAGAACTAATTTACTAAAAATAAAATTTCTACTTACAGGACTGATTTAATTGAATTTTTATGACATGTTAACCGAATTACTTTAATATTAAAATTTTTTATTGTATTTCATTCTTCTTCTTTATCTTACCTGTAGGTAGACTCATTGATTATTTAAATAGTATTTTTATGATCTTGTACTACTAAATAGAAAATTTTATATGTGTGTTAAAATGTCATAAAAAAGGCATTGAAAAATTACTTCACATTAACATAGACATTTTACCATAACAGGCGGATGGAGTGTTAAATTATTTGCACTCGATGTGCTAGTTCTAGGGCTACAAAAAATAGTTTTCCTTCGTATCACACGGTCAGCCAATTTTATGGTAGATGTTTAAAATACACTAGTCAGAGTTATCTCCTCTGAGAGTAACGAATTTCCTTTTACTGCTAGACCATATGATAAATGAAGTGAATATGTCATTTTCAGGGTGGAAGGTAGATGTTTCTCAGAGGGCCTGGCATGCTGATAAGCATATTTTTCTACTCAGTGTGAAAGGCATGATAAGCCACATTACTCCTTGTTTTGCTTAGTAAAGCATCCCGAGATTCATACGAGCCTTGCGGCTGATGACCTAAACAGCAACACCATAGAATTGATTATGTTTATGTTTTTATTTTAACTTTTTTAATTTTTAATTTAATTTTTAATACCTGGGCTAATTCGCAAAATAATTTTGATTGATGTTTTTAATATTCTTAACGACTAGTTTCACAATTACATTAAAACTCAGCTTTATCACGATGCTTTGAATCATTGTTATTTATGAAATAAGATGTGCACCTTACTAAAAAATATCGGTCACTATATTGACTTTTAAAAACAAACTGAATATCGCAACGCTGACAGAATTGTAGCATCATCAAAATTTTAATTAAATTAATTTGTTTTTTACTTTACAATATCTCGTTACAGCTGTTATAATTTTTCGTTTTAGGATTTTTGCAGAATCCCAAAAATTTCCTCTTTACAATCATATAGGTATTTTTTTGTTAATCCGTTTGGTAGAACTTTATTAAAGGTAAGCAGTATTCCATTTAAAACATAATGGACCAGTCTTTTAAGTTTTAAATTTAGGCCTACAGATTTTTATGCTCAGTAAATAATATGTTTATAACTATGTCATGAAAACACGAATTATATTCTGTCCAGTGATCGATTCCGGCGTAAACCTTTATAAGAAATGTAACGCTAATATGTAATGAAATTAGAGATTTGTAGACAATGGTGATTTTTTGAAATTATCTTTAATTGTTATGGTGAATTGATTCGAAATATATTTTATGGTGGTCATAGAAGAACCCTACTTTACCTTCGTTTCAGATGTCTGATAACAGGAAGATCAGTGTTTCAAAAGAGATTGAACGTTTGGATATACAGAGTGATTTTTTAATCCTGTTACCTTGGTACTTTATCAACTGTTGTTTTTGTAAAAGTAGAAAAAAGTTTTGTAAAAGTTTTTGTAAACTACGTTGTGTTTACAGTTTCTATAACTTTATGCTCTTTAACAACAGAAATAATAATTACATAGTTTATTTTACTCTATAGTTAATTCAAAATCTATTATAGTTTCATAACAATCAGCAAATATGAATAAAATTTTTCAACTTGTGTATACACTTGGTGGAGAATACGCTGCGCACTCACAGCAGTACTGGAAAAGATCTCCTAGCCATCCGCGCTTAAATCTTCAAAATCATAGTAAAGACCTTTATGATTCATTTAATATAAAATGTTACACACAAATTAGACGCGTTCTTGATAAATACCAGGTAATTCGTGGAGAAGGCTCAATCGCCGATGGCCAAAGGAATTAGTGTGGTTGCTAAAGAGGTACCAGTATGAACAAAATTTATACAGGTGAATAATTGTACAAATTTTTAATTTTTATTTTAATATCAAATAAAATCTCTTAATCAATAAAATAAAATCAAAAATACAGTTAGTTTTTTAATGTATTGAATATTTGACCGAATTCAGGGCCGTATAAATGTTTTATACAATTTTCAGTATAGTTTTTTAAAAGAGACAAAAGGATCTCTAGGAGATTTTTTTACGTTAGGTTTGGAACTATATTTCATCTTGTTCATAAAATCAAGCACGTACCCGTACATTTTTCTGGATACAATGTCACACAATACTTATCTACAAATTATCCTTCAGTAAAATTAATAATATTTTTATCGTATTGCACCAAATACAACAGATAATTCTGTTACAAATTAACGTTGGTTTCAACTGTATTGCGTTAAAAAGTGTTGTGCTAGCGGAGACAAGTTATTATTATTATATTATATAGTCCAGATCAAAAAGATTACGATCATGTTCCGGTGAAACGAATCTTAGACCTCGTGAAACGTGATGCATGGATTATCAACACACTACTTGCTTCAGATGACGTTTCGTGTCCTGCAGATTTCTACCTAAGTCATCCGCCAAACGAATGATACAACAAAATTTTCATTTTTATTCTTTTATCAAACATTTTAATGGATAACAACAAGATTTAGTTTGTTACTTAAGATTTTTACTACAGAAAAAATGATTTTAAAATAATTTAAAAACTTTTAGCCACGATTTTTTTTTGTTTATGTCTGTTGACCTATAAAATGTACAGTCTTTTTCTTTAGGCAACAGACTTTACTTTAAACATATGGTTGAAACTTCTTTACTAACTGGTCAATTTTAAATCAACTCTATCCCTCAATCAAAATATGGGAATACAAAAGGTTGTTCTATCCAATATGGACTTACGGAATTCGGCTGTAAGAAAACAAGTAATTTTCAAAAAATACAATATTTTCAATAAAAATATTTACTTATTGCTACAGAAGATCCTTATTACGTTACCAATTAAATTCTGCAATCTTCAAAACAGATTAAAGATATACTAGAATAAGGGTTACAGTAGAACACTAATAATGGCTTGCTACTGGGTAGTTTCCTAGTCAAGAAAAAATAGACAATACACGTTTAAATTTACATAGTTAAATACTTTTGATTGTTTTGACTATGGTAGTAGTTGCTTCTGAATAAATACAAATATATTCTTATTCTTCAAAAATTTTTCAAGAAATATTCCAAAATTTCAAAATATAATTCCTACAAACAAATTGTGAATTAACTAAACAGTGTGAAACGCCATGATAAAAAAAATCATAAAATTTTGGCAAAATGTTAATTATCTAATGAAATTATAATATATTAATTAGAAAAACAGGTCTAGTACGGTACTGCTTATACTTTAAGCTGCACAAAATTAACGCCGGAATACCTCAAGGGGCAATGCTATCTCCATTTCTATACAGCGTATTTGTATTGGATATGCCTATTTTGGACATATCGGTAACGATGGCGTATGCTGACAACAAGGCAGTTCTTGTACGGGAAAAGAACGCGGATTAAGCTTCCAGGTTGGCGCAGCGACATTTTTCATTAATTGTGACGGCTTAGCCTTTGGCGTATTAAATTAAACAAAATAAATCAATGCAGGCTGCATTCACCTAAAGACGTCAAAACTTTTCCACCTGTGATGCTGAATAACATTCATATCCCTCAGACCAGAGTGGTGCGATATCTTGTCTTATGGCTTGTCAGGCGACTAACTTGGAAGCATCATCTGCGTACAAAACGTTTAAACTTAACCGCCGCCAGAAGCTACTCATTGATTCTTGATCAAAATTGTACCTCCATTCCAAAATTTTAATACACAAAACCCTTTGAGGCCAATCTGGAGCTATCGGGTCCACCTCTGTTGAAAAGTGGCTCTGTGGAGTACTGTGGAGTAACTTAAAGTTGACCCAGGCCTTTAATTAAAATTCTTATAGCCTATTTGCTTTTGCTGCTCCTTTTTATGAAAGCAACAAAACCCTGCACGATGATTTCAAAATTTCGACAATAAAGGAACAAACCGCGTCCTTGTATAGTAAATTTCACGAATGATGACCATCCAAACCAATTAGCTCGTGATCTAGCTATAAGGAACTTTCCAACTATGCGACGTCTAAAGCGAAAATGGAGTAGGGACCTCTTGGTCTGAATAGCGGCCAATACCCGTAGTTATAAACGGAGAATGTACCACTGGATACCTCTTCTTCTCACAGTAAAATTCTCCACCGCCGAATTAATATCATATACGGAAATTGTGCAGCTCAATGTACAGTACCCTAATAAAAATTAAGATAAAAAAGATAAGCATAGAAACAAAAATCATTCAAATACTTTATAAAAATTCCATTGCATTTTAATTTAAAAGTATTCAATTTAAGAAAAGTAAAACAAAATGTGAACATGTAAATATGTAAAAGAAGTAACCGTATAGATAAATTAATTAAAAGTCATTAACTTGAAGACATACAATTAAAAGAATGAGGGATAGGTTCAAGGTAGATTAATTGAAATGTTAATGAACTACAAAATGTAACGAATTCAGGAATTAAACAATATACATAATAGGTTCTCTTTAAAACAATCATTATTAAAAAAAAACAGTAACGTTAAATTAGCAATATATCCTATACCTATTATAAAACATTGAAAAAATACATACCTACTACAAGTTTAAAGAGTAATGTACCATGATTATTTAGTCGACTACTAATTACAGTAATACCAACTTGAAAACATTATTAAGAATATACAAATTGTTGTTTAGTTTCTTTCTTGTTCATTACTGTAACTGGTTACTCATGACAATGATATCGTGGGAGATATTTAGTGTCAGTCACACTCATTAAAAAAAATAACAACAAAAAGTAAAAAAAAAACATAATAGAACAAGTAATACTATTACAGAAATTCAAGTAAAATTATAAAGAATAATAAATACATGTATATTGTTAAAAAGAACAAGCTGTAATCTTCATTAACGTGTAGCCTGTTATATGTTGTGTACACAGGGTGATTCACGAAGTTTTGCCTGAGATTTCTGAGTTTGCTGTACAGACCAAAAGAAAGAAAAAACTTTATTTAAACATTATTATATCCTAGAAATTTTGATAACGAATTACGGCTAGCGAAAGATTTCGCCCAGAACTCAGTACCCTAGGTGAAATGAAGACTTACTGAAATTCTAAGAAGGTAAACTAAGGAGAAAATTAGTTGTTTCTTATGGCTTTTAACCTGAAAAATCGAATAAAGCAGGTCCCATAATTGTATAATCTCTAAGTTATTTAAGATATACGAGGTAAAATATAAAAAAACTGTGCCTAAAAACATGTTTTTACACATTTGTACAATACCTTTATTTAATGACTAATAAATCCATAAAAGTTAAAGACAAAGCTTGTAAAAAATTTAATTCTGAACATATTGATGTAAAACAAGGCAAGAAACAAACGAAAAATATGTATTTTTTATTTTAAACATAGCTTATCAAAGCGTACTGAAAAATGACAAAATTTTCAATGAAATTAAAAATATTATCTACTAGCTGATATTTAAGTATGCATGCTAAACTAATTCATCAAATGTTACAATAAATGTTCAAAAATTTGTCCTTCTTGATCAATACATTTTGTCTGCACGTTTGTGGATCGCACATATTGCTCTTCAAAGTTCTGCAGGGTCGTCCTTAAATTATGCAGCGATATCCATAACGCGGGCTATTAATTAAAAAAAAATATATATATATATATTTTCCATTTCTTTCTTAATAATATTTGGTTTCTTCCCATATTTTATACAAATTTGTTCAGAATTAAATTTTTACGAGTTTTATTTGAAATTTTATGTATTTAGTAGTCATTTAACAAAGTTATTGTAGTTAAAACGTGTGTTTAAGGCACATTTTTTATGTTTTACGTCAAATAACTTATAAACCAAGATATATATATCTTAGTTGTGTGACCTGTTTTATTCGATTTTTCAGGTTAAAAATCATAAGAAACAACTAAATTCGACATCTTAATTTACCTTTTTAAAATTTCAGCAATTCTTTATTTCACCGAGGGTACGAAGTTACGGGCAAAATCCTTCGCTAGCCATAACTCACTACCAAAGCGTTTTAGGACATATATGTTTATATATTAGGTTTTTTTTAGCTGTAGAGTGAGCTCAATAAGCATCGGTAAAACTTAATGGATCACCCTGTACACAGAGTCAAAAAGAATAATAATGTACAAAACAAAAATGGCTACAAGTTTTTATAATGGATGATTATTATAATAATAATTAATATACTTAGATGTTATTTTGAATAATATTACACTTTTATACATGCGTATACCGTTTCTTATTTTTTTTCTTCTTTTAATACTTACATTTGGCTAATAGTTATATAAAGGATGTGCTCTACCTTAATGTACTGTGGTTTTTAAAAGTCTTTCATGGGAATTTATAAAACAAAGCAAAATACATAGATAATAAGTATATAGCGTGACTTTACTTGCGTACGTCTCTATACTTTTGAATATTTTACATATAGTTATGTGTATTGTATACTAATATAATATATATATGTTATATTTAAACTGATTTTATATCAGAAGTAAAAGCATATTCCCTTAAAGGGAAAGTTTTGTTTATTACCTACTTCTTTTTAAAAATATTTAAGTAAAAGTAATTTAATTTATTTATTTTTTAATTATAAGCTACATTATTTTAAGTTAAATATTATATTATTAAAAATTTTATCTGCAAGTTGAGATTAAAAGACATTTATCTTTTAGATTATCTTTCATTTAGTTCAGGGGTTCTCTAACTTTTTAGGCCAAGACCCCCCCCCCACCTTGATCTATTCTAGGCTCGCGCCCCCTCACGTTTTTTTTTTTTGTAACAGTGTATTTCTTTTACAATCAGTTTATAAATACAAAAACTTTAAGTAAAGATGATAAAATCTGAGTAATGTCCTTGAAGTAAAATAAAAACCACACTCAGTAGTGTGTTTCAACAAGACAAAACATGAAGAGAAAAATAAAATAAAAAATATATGTACAAAATCTAAACTTGATGAACTGTGAATCAACGCCCCGAATCACAAAGCTGATGAAGCTGGGGAAGATGACGATGATAGAAATGATAACGATGTCTATTATGAGATGATGCTGATTAGTAGTTGAAGTGAAAACGAAAAAAAGTTTAAATCGTGAATTTTAAAATCGTAGAGGTAAGTCTAGTGTTTTGAAACGTTTCAGTCTGTGAGTATCTTCGCTGTTGTCAAGGAGGTTAATCGCTAATGGATTCTGGTGGTCTTCTAATTTCTGTAAGTGTTTTTCGCTATGTTGTTTAATTTCTTCTTTTATGAAGGGCAGGTTTAGGTCATTGTGCAGTACTTCATTGGTTAAGAGTAGTACTTCCTCATGTTAAGAGTTAGACATTAAAACCAACAAAGCAAATGAATAAGTTTTTTTATCATTTTTTCTGTGTTATTAATACAGTTTTTTATTTTTCTAACTTTCTCGCGCCCCCTATTTATCCTTTGCGCCCCCCTTGGGGGTCATGCGCCATAGTTTGAGAATACCTGATTTAATTCATAGCTGTATAATACTTTTTTCTCTATTTAGGAAATTCACAATTGGTTGGAAACAATCAGTGAATGTGATAACACAAAATTTGTAAAAAATTGTGTTGTTTAGGTCATCAGCCAAAAGGCTGGTTTGAACCTGTAGAGGTTTTACTAAGTAAAACGAGGAGTGAGGTGGTTTACCTTTGCCTTCCTCACTGAGTGGAAAAGTACGCTTATCAGCATACCGGGCCCTCTGAAAAGCACATATTTTCCACTCTGCAAATAACACCTTCACTTCATTCACCACAGGGTCTGGCTGTATAATGAAATTCATTACTTTCAGAGGAGATAACTCTGATTAGTGTCTTTTGCACCTCTACCTCTTCTGTTCTTAAATGATTCAGTCATTTAATTGGCTGACCATGTGATAAGAAACAGAACTATTTATTTTAGCCCTGCAATGAACAGATTGAGTGTAAATAATTTGACACTCCACCTGTCCGTCATGGGCAGATGTAACAGTGTATTTCTTTTACAATCAGTTTATAAATACAAAAACTTTAAGTAAAGATGATAAAATCTGTGTAATGTCCTTGAAGTAAAATAAAAACCACACTCAGTAGTGTGTTTCAACAAGACAAAACATGAAGAGAAAAATAAAATAAAAAATATATGTACAAAATCTAAACTTGATGTAAAAACTTCATGTAAAAAATTAACATGGGTAATAAACGTGAGTAGAGACACATTCCAGAGACAGAACTCCGACGTGAATAGATAAGTGTAGCATTAAGCGCAGCATTTAGAACACTGAAATGGATAGTCAATTACTGTACTTACTACGTTAATTGATGAGGTCCCGGCTCCATCGACGTTTTAGACATCTTATTGGATTGTTTGGGAGAGTCTGCGTAGCCAGATTTGAGATCAATGGGTTATAATACTTAAAAATTAAATTATGGTTTATAGAAGAATGCCATTCAATAATAGGATTCCGAAGGTACTTTAAAATTCAAATGTTAAAAGAAAATTAAGAACAAAATATTTGGTCTGAAACAAAAACACACACGTGACTTTCTTTTGCGAAAGTAAATAATGCATATAATTTATGTTTAATTCATTTGATATAGTATAACAACCTAATTTTTATCGTGAGTAAATATAAAAAGGAACGCCAGAAGCAAGTTTTAAGAATTTTGATTGAAACGCCAGGATAAACTATGTCCAGATTGGTCTCGAAAGGGTTTTGTAAATTAAAATTTTGGAATTGAGGTTCAATTTTGATTGAGAGTAAATTAAGCAGAAGAGTAGCTTTTGGCAGTGATTAAGTCTAAACATAAATCAAGATTTTCTAAAATATTTTTTATGCCTGTCCATTAGAAAAATAAATATAAATTATTTAAATACGTTCTGATCTAAAAATAATTCCGTTTATTTTCTACTGATAAGTGGTGTTTTTTAAGTCCTTAAGTAAAGTCATATTTTATGTTTTTATTATATATAGATTAGTTGTATATTCGTGAATAAATATTATAAATATCACGTAATATAAACTGTTCAATGATTAGTCTTATTAAATATATAATAACTTTATTGGTATTACATTGAATTATTTTTCAGTTAGCCGACGTAGGCAATTTTTATTACATGTGACTTGTACCGTTCGCCTCTATTCTTATGTTATGGACCGGGGATGACCGATGACTGCGGAAACTGGTCTGCTCGTGTCTAAAGTAACGGGTCACGCGCCGAACAAAATGTCAATTTTCTAGTAATTTCCGAGGGTCTCTGTTGTGGGGTCCGGCGCGCATGCCTGGAAGACATCCGTAACAAATTGCTTTATAAAGTACTGAGTATAGAATCATGATAACCATTGAGCCTATCCATCTATATACAGCGGCATAACCACCACATCTTTTTATTCTTTTTCGTCGTATAGCCTATTATGTGCCATCTCATCACCATTTTATACCATAACAATCCTCCATACTTCACTGAGCCAGTTCAGCTTTGTTGTACGCAGTGTATTGGAGGTGTAATTCATCTCTCGGTACGTAATTTTTGTATTGTATTGCTTTTGTACAGTTATAAAAACGGTTACCATCAAATATGACAACATAGCAAATTGACAACACTCATATTCATCTGAAATTAATGATATTGTATCCGAAATACAACTGCTAGTTTTAATAAAAATTAATTAATCACAATACAAAATAATATTTCTTTTAAAAATTCAATGAAATGTAAATATAAACCTTAAACAAAAATAATAAAAGTCTGAACTTCAGATTAAACGTAATTATAAACTGGTACATAATTAATTTGAGACATGAAGTTGATGAAGGTAATGATGATGTTGATTATAAGATGATCATGATTAGCAGTAGTAAAAATAGTAAAACATATTATTCGTTAATTGATTAACAAAATCATGAAAATAAATCCAATATTTTAAAAAGTTTGTCTGTGAATATCTTCGCTGTTGTTGAGACAGTTGATCTAAAAAATATTTTTTGTTTTCCTTTAAAATATTTTACACAACGTTAGTTTACTTTCTTCTTTTATGAAGGCCAATTTTAAAGCATTTTAATAATATTCATTGGTTACATCCATGGGGTTCAAGTGTTGATCTCTGTATTTTGTTGGATTAACAGTGATGCAACATTTTTATGTCCGGTCAACTAGCTGTACCCTATAGGTACAATCTGTAAGTACAAATGGGTGTGAGTTTTTATAAAGGGTGATTGAAAAAGAGTACCGGTTTTGATATATCAAATTAAGAGATTTATTTTATTGAAAAACTGAAAATAAATACATCAGCAAGTTCATCTTACCTTCCGATTTCATGTATGAAAAATGATGTCATGCATGTGTCCTCCTCTACTGCGCTGGCACGCATCAACTCTGTCCATGAAATTGGATATTACTGCACGACAAGTTTCGACTTCCATTTGCCCGATAACCCGTCGAATTTCCACCTTCAAGTCATTGATGTTTCGGGGTTTATTGGCATACACCAATGACTTCAGATGACCCCAAAGATGAAAGTCACAAGGCGTCAAGTCACACGACCTTGGTGGCCATTGATGGTCGGAATTACGAGAAATTATGCGATCCTGGAACCGCTCACGGAGCAACAACATTGTTTCTCGTGCAGCAACTGAATTTTATACGGGTGATATTGGAGATCGTACCGAAGAATTCTCCGTACAGAAGAACATCGTAAACCCAATTGTTGAGAACGGCGACGTATTGATTTTGCTGGGCTAACAGCCACACTGTCACGAACCAACGCAACGTTCTGCTCAGTTCGGCCAGAACGACGACGTCCAGAACTTTTAAGGTCGACTGTTGAACCCGTCTCAAAAATTTTTTTCATGAGCCTGCGAACTGTTGATTCATTCGGTGCTTCATTACGTCCTAGAGTACCGCGAAGTCGCCTGACAGTAGCCGCATAACTCTCTCCACTCTGGTAAAATGTTTTGACGATTAACACTCGTTGTGCAATAGTAAACTTCTCCATGGTTAGACACAGACTGCGAGAGTACTACACTGCGAACAAGAGAAACTACAACTGAATCGTCAATCGGAATGTTCTCCGAAATAGAAATGAGGTCTAACAGTGTTGCCAACCGATAAACAAAAATTTACCAGCCGTTTAAAAACCGGCGCTCTTTTTGAATTACCGTTATAAGAAGACTTTATTCTTAAGAGGAAGTTGTTACTAGTTGCCTAAGAGGCACAGTTGTATTAGTTCGACTTCTGCACGTGAGTCTTTGATTTCAATGTAAACCCAGATATTTAACTTTTTTACAGGATAACTGAACCGTTGAGAGTGACTACTGGACTTGTTATTTCCTTTAATATGGTCATCATTTAATCGAAAATTAATAAAGTTCTTTGCAATCCACAAAACATTTGGTAGCTAAGTGAGTGTAATAGTGGAAGGCTCAGAAAATAAAAAAGGAGACGTGGTAAGGTAATTTTGTACTCGATCTCATGTAACCGTGCAGCAAACCAAAAGATAAATGTATTAAAATTGTGATTGAACTTATCCATTCGAGTTACAAAAAATGTTCTTTGCTCATCAGATGAAACTTGCTATATACTAATTGAAACATATACTAAATACAAAATACGATAGTACCAGTAGAAAGAATTCATAAAGTAGGCCTATTAAAAAAAATTCCGTTCTGTCGCCGGTTGTTTTGACTGAAGGCGCTGGTAGAGTGAAACATGATTACGCGTCCTTTTTACTGACTTTCAACCCATAGTCTGTTTATATCTGCTGCACGATTCTGTGGGATAAACCATAATGTAATAGTAGGCCCTACTGTATTATAATTATGAATTAGTACTTTGCCTTGCCACTATTATTTTTTTGCTTTTTGAACTTTCAATAACAGCACTCATCTTCCCCTCCAAATGTTTTGTGGTTTACGACAAACTCTAACAGACTTTCTTTATTGTGACTAAAAGTACAATCTGCTCCCTTCGAACAATGAGTAGATATATTTATTGTGAGAATAAGCCATGACAGAGTGTTACTCTTTACCATTACTCTAAAAATTACAAATTTATTTTTTTGTTCTTCACGTATTAAAATAAGTGGGAAAGATGTAATTTGTGCAGCCTCCTGTGTGTTCAATTGTACAGGAGATTGATGGCTTCTAGATTTTTATTATTTTCAAGTCGTTTTTGGTAATTCCTGCAAAACATTTTTATTTTTATTTGTTTTGAGAAAATATTCGTGTCGCTGTGTAATACAATGTAAGGGAAGTGTACCAAATGAAGTCTAAAATGTTTTCGAAGTATTTTTGATTGAAATCTTTGAATTATTTTAATAATTGTCGTACCCGAAAGTTGTATCCCCATGTCTACACAAGTTTATTATATACTATGAGTATGTCCAAGTAGGTTTCGGATTATGAAATTTTCTTACTCCTGTCTTTAGCTTGGTTTAAAATAACGAAATCTAGTTTTTGCTGTTTCACGGAATTGTTAGTACGATCATGAAGCTGTTTAGTGGACCATTTCCATTGGTCATAACTATCGTTGCTACGTGTTATATATATTTTTTATTTTCCTACTTACTCGTAGTTATTGTTTCATGCAATTTGTAATCCGTGAACGGTAAAAAGTTTCTATGGATAATAAAATTTACTATTATGTTTTTGTGTTACATTTTATTTATTGGTTAGACTCAAGTTTTTATTATATGTAAGATCGTAATAGCTTTTTCCTTTCTTGTTTTAAAAACATTACGGTGTTTTATTAATTATGTTGTACTATAAAATACTTGTCGTTATTAAGATATTAACATATAATTAAGCCTAATTAATTTTTAACATGTTTATTTTAAAGTATGGAATTACTTAACCAATGATTCAGTAGTCTAATTTTAAATTTGTATGTTACTTTGTAACTTATTTTTTGTTGTTGTTACTGTAATAAATTACTTCATTCTTAATTAATTTTTATTACACTACCTTTGTGATTAAGTGGTAGTCTGCTAGTCTTTGAAGAACAAGATTTTCTGTTCGATTCCTGTCTAAAATCTGGGATTCTAACAAAATTAAAATTTATTAATACCATCATAATATCCATTGTAGTTTTTATTAGTCAACCTTTTGATGCGAATAAGAAATATGAACTAAAATAATATAAATGTATTTTGTAAAATACAGATAAAATAGTTGTCTTAAATATTTGTATATAACTTTTCAAAATTTGGCTACTCCTAAACATTTTAATGTCCTTTCCAATTTTCATTACGTAAGATTTTGACGTATTGTTACTGCAATAAATACTTTATAGAAAATTTATTTTTCTCTTAGGAAATTCACAATCTGTTGGAAATAATCAATGAATTTGATAACAAAATTTGTAAAAAATTAACGTGATAAAATATAAACGTGATTGGAGACACAGTCCAATGACAGAATTCCGACGTGAATAGATATAAGTGTAGCATCAAGTGCAGCAAACGTTGGAATGGATAGTCAATTACAGTAATACTACGTTAATTGATGAGATTCCTGCTCCATCGACGTTTTAGTCATTTTATTGGATTGTTTGGGAGAGTCTGCGTAGCCAGATAATTTAAAAAATAAATAGTTGTAAATTTTCTAAACGATTTTGTAAGATTTATTCAAATTTTTCAGTAGATAAGATAATAACATATCTCTGTTGATCCAATCATGTATTTGAACTTATTTGGAGCATTGATTTTTATTTACTTATAAAAAATACAATTAAATAATTATGAATTGAAATTCAAACAAGATATGTCACTTTTTCTGAAAATAGTTTAAAAAAAGAAACAAATTTCGACTGAAATCAGCAAATAAAAGTATTTGTGAATTTTTTTGCAAGTTCTCCGTTAATAATACATTATTGAAATATTTTAAACAGTAAAAATGGTAAACAACATAAACCACACATTAGTGGTTTAATGGTTAATGTTGAATTGTTATTTTGTTATATTAGGCATAATAAAAGGAGGGAATTATAAACGATTGGTTGTTATGTTTCTCTTATTTGTTTACTAATTTATTTCAATTGAATTATTTCTATATTCGATAAACTAGCTGCACCTCAAAGTTGTAAACCGAAAGACAAAAGTGGTTTCAAAATAAATTATTATAAGAGGCTTTATTTTAAAAATAAAGTTGAAACTTACTAAAGGTTAGAACAATTGACGTAATTTCATCCCAAGTTGTTTTCGTTTCGTCCTTATATGACTTTTCCGCTTTGAGGTTTCGATCTAAATGTAGAAATTTTTTTTTCTATTTAGGAAATTCACAATCTGTTGGAAACAATCGGTGAATGTGATAACACAAAATTAGGAAAAAATTAACATGGTAAATAAACGTGAGTGGAGACACATTCCAGAGACAGAACTCCGACGTGAATAGTTAAGTGTAGCATTAAGTGTAGCATTTAGAACGCTGTAATGAATAGTCAATGACAGTACTACGTTAATTGATGAGGTCCCGGCTCCATCGACGTTTTAGACATCTTATTGGATTGTTTGGGAGAGTCTGCGTAGCCAGATTTGAGAACAGTGGGTTATGTTGGTTCACGAGTTTCTTCCTGAATCTGAATCCTGAATCCTAAATTTTGTATATAGTTTTAAGAAAAAAATTAAATAAGTTATTGATACATTTATTTAAATAAACTTATAAATTAATTTTATTTATTTATAATTATATTTTCATTGGATGTTAGGAGGAAAATTAATTAATTTATTATAAAAGTAGGCCTAATGGACTTTTATTTACACCCGGACTCTTCGTTCAATTAAATTGAAAATTGCAAGCGATTTCGGAATATGCGTATAAATAACTACATTTTTTATCCGATAAAAACATCTAAATAAATCACCTTATTATAAGTTCTATTCACCTTTTTTTGCTTTATTTGAACAACAAAACTTGTTTTTTTTTATTATGTACTTGTTTAAGATTATGTTTCTCTAAAAGATAAATGCTATTGTGTTGAAATATATTTTATTATGTATTGTAAACCGACAACATCTTAATTCGTTAAGAGTTAACAACGGTATGTTTTTTATTTTGTTAATACAATAATTAGTCGTAATAATATTTAACTGAAGTGGAAATACGTTCATGCTTTATTTAGTAAATATTTTAACCTCTAAATACTAACCGTTTGGTAATAAGCCGGTAGTCACTGAGAATAGAAATAGATTGAAATTTATTACTCGACATAAATCTTTTATTTATTGTTAAAATGTGAATATGATCCAACCGAGGAAGCAATTAGGAGTTCGTTACTGGCTCCTGTTGCTGTTGCTATTACTGTTGGTTGCCTTTTTTAACAGTTGTTGCGATTGAAAATGATTTACTACTCTGATGAAGTCGTTGTCTCGTCTTTATCATGTATTTCTCAATTAAAGATACCTGGTTATTTTCTTTATATTTATGTATTTTTATATACACGTTTTTGTAAATAATTTTAACGCTGTTAAATTTTATAAATAATTGTTTAAGAAATATTTTAAAATGTTTATTAAGGTAAATTATTAAAAAAAACATCAATAATTAACCAACGTAGTTATTGCAAGTCATACTAACAATTGAATGGCCCAACAGAAAAACGTTGCATCTGACAAAATTTACAAAAGTGAAGTTTCAGTGGAATACGTTCCATAAATCCTCTATTTGATCATAATAGTGACTTTTAACGAGTAGAATTATAACTAAAATTTCGGAAATTCTTGAAACAAAATCGTCATACAGCTACGAACCAGATGGTATCTTTCACTTTCTGTAAAAATTAGTTTTTGTTACTTGCAACGTTTTTCCGTTGACCCATTTAATTAACGTTATTTTTTGATGTTTATTTATTTAGGTCACATCAATAATAAATTTATAATCATAATAAATCCTTCGTAGCGTAGTGGTTAGCGCGCTAGCCAACAGCGCGGAGATCCCGGGTTCGATTTCCAACTAGGGTCTGAAAATTTTCACTAGTCAAAACCCACTGTTCTAGGAACATAACCACCGTAGTCGCTAATAACCAAGAAGTTAATGCGACTTTAAATAAACTAAACTACAAAAATAAAATTAATTAATAAGAGATCAACTTTATTTTAATTTTTTTTGTGATTTTCCTGTATCTTGTTGCTTAGGGCATCAGCCGAGGCTGGTTTGAACCTCTATTGGTTTTACTAAATAAAACGAGGAATGACTTGGTTTACCATTGCCTTTCTCACTGAATAGAAAAGTACACTTATTAACATATCAGGTACTCTGGAAAGTATCTATTTTGTACCCTGCAAATGACACCTTAATTTCATTCACCAGAGGGTCTGGCTGTATAATAATGAAATTCATTACTCTTAGAGGAGACAACCCTTAACTAGTGTCTTTAACACATCTACCTCTTCTGTTCTTTAATAATATTCAATCATATAATTGAGTGGCCTTGTGATAAGAAATAAAACTATTTTTTGTAGCCCTGGAACTAGCAGATAGAGTGCAATATTAACACTCCACCTCCCTTTAATGGGTAATTTATTTTATTGTGTATTTACAAAATCAATCATAACAATGAACTATGAACAGTAGCGTGTTTGAGGTTCCTTGTGAGAGGATATCAAGGATGAACCACGAGTGCAGCTGTGTTGTGGGTTGTGGTGGTGTATCGAATTTTGAATGCATCATTTTGTATGGTTGTTGTGATCAGTAAGTCATTGTGGACTTTAACTTATTATAAAGCGTGTCGTTAGTTTCGTAGAAGAGGCATTGTGTTATCATTTCATGTTCTATCGCTTAGAAACGTTTCGTTTGTGCGACTTTGCTGAACCCCATAGTTGAACTCCGCAGTTCCATACTACGTTCGTATCATCGTTTTATAATTATAAGTCAGAGCTTAATACAAACTAAAAAATGTTTTTTTATGTTTTTATTAAGTAATTTAACGTTTACTTTAATAAAACTAAAATTTTAAGTTTAAGTTTCTGATATGCTTTTGTTACAAGTATTTTCCAAGGTAGTCTTTGCTCAAGGTATAATCCTAAATAATAAATGTCTGTACCGTGAACCAACGAAATAACAATAAAGAAAACGGTCAGGTAATTTTATCGCTGTTGTGTAATTTGTAATTCGTGTTTGCTAATTTCAATTTTCAAAAATTTAACCATCATTCGATGTATTTTAAGCATTTCTGTAATTTTTGGTATGCCACAGTATGAATTTTGTCCAAACACCATGGCACATCATTTTATACTTGCTCAAAAGAAGTACGGTATAATTTTAAAACGTTACTTACTAATCTTACTAATGATACATCCGTTTTATGTAGGCTTACATTTAAACTAAATCACAAAAACATAATTTCAATTAAAAAATTACATTTTAATTTATTATGCGTTTTAGGTTGATAATATACGGTAATACATGAGCCTTAATTATTATAATTTTTTTTCTTTATTTTTAAACTCTTATTCTTTCCACTTTACCCAAAACTACCTTTTTATTGTTCAAAATTTATTTCTTAATTGTATTTTAATTTTCTGTTTATTTGTGAATATTTATTTATTAATATAAATTATTTTTAACAATTTATAGTGCTCATATTCAAATGTAAATTTATATTGCCTATTAATCAACACTTTCAGCAACAAAAAAAATCAATTTATATGACGCAATAAAACAAAATATTTACGTAAACAACAAATGTAAAAAAATTATACAAATTTCGAAAAATAAGAACAAGAAAAATAACTTTAATATTTATTATAGAAAATTTTAAATAGACCTACTTATTTATAATTTACAAAAACAGAAACAGTAAAACAATATTCAATTCTTTGTTTTTGTATAATGATTTACAGTATGTAAGGATACTACAAAAAAACCTTCATTGTTTGTTTAGTTTTTTACATTAGTGAAAATTCAACATTTACGAACAGGTTTGATGTGACAATATGTAATTCGTTAATTCAACAAGGTCAAGTACCGTTTTATTTAAAAATTAAAAAAAAAACAAAACAAAAAAGAGAGAAACGAAATGAACTGGCATACCACACACATTTATGCCCACATATCCGTATAAAAATGTATTGAATACACAGTGCATTAAAAAAGTAATATGTGACAATTTTACTTGAGTTAATTTCAACTGTTACTCCTCACTTAACCTGGCTAAAATAAATAAAAAAAGTATATAAAATAGAGCACAATTAGGTTTCTAATTTTATCTGATAAAAAACCTGTCGAAGGGTATTTTGAGAGAAAGGCTAGGTCGGCTAATTGGAGACGAGTAAGTAATTGGCGTTTTTGCCCTGCCTTCTTGTATTGCCTACCTGGTACATATCAGCGGGCTGTGTTCAATGGAATTCAGCCTACTTCAGGTCTGGCAAAACTACTCTTGAACTTCATTCTCTTTCTCTCTTCCTTTATTCATTTTTTATCACGTTTCTTACGCTTTCTTTTTGCACTCCTTTCTGTATTAATATAAACAGCATGTGTTATTCAATATACTCAAAAATATAACAATAATAATTGAATTCATTGGTATAACTTACACCATTATAAATATATTATTTTTCTCTCAATTAATTTCAACTAAATACGTTTCTTCATTTTATCAAACAAAACTAATTTTAAATTTAATGGAGATTTTTGGAGTAACATTATACTTTGTTAAATTTATTTTAAGTCGCATCAACGTCTAAGTTGTTTCACTAGACGACGCGTCCCATGGGGGTAAAAATTTTTAAAATGGTTTACCTTTGACTTCAGCAAAAAACCATTAGTGATTTCAGTAGCTCCTCTTTAAGAGGAATCGAATGACACTATTTTGGTTTCAAAATTCTGATTTCGATTTCACGACTTCCAATTTTGGGCCACTTCCAGATGAAACTGGTACTTCAAACCCAATGATTTCTGTATGTATTCTTTAAGAAGAATCGAATGACACTTTTTTTGATTTCAAATTCCGACTTTGTTTTCTTGGCTTCCAGTTTTGGGCCACTTTTGGTCAAAATCGGAAATTTAAACTCAATCTAGGCCCACTTACGTTTTGTGTGGAGTATAAATCTGAAAACAGTTTGTTGCTATCTCTTGTAGTTTATGACATCTAGGTGTGACGGAGGACAAAACAAAATTATAGATGTCAATTTAAAAATTGTCACCAATAACTTTCAAATCCTAGCCAAAAATCGAACCCTGCATCTTCCGCTTTGTAAGCTACTCCACTAACTACTATAATATAGCAGCCAGCTACGCTGACCACTACATTAAGGACTCCTGGGAGAACTACAAAAAGAACCGTCAATTTTGAATTTTTAAACAAATATTTTTATTATAATTACATATTGTCTTATAAAATGGAATATATTAAATTACATCTTTATGTTTTGTACTAATAGATATTATAAATAAGTAACGTTTGGTAAATTGTACAAGATATTTTCAAAAATACCCAACCGATTTCAAAAATATTTTACTTTTGAAAAGCCAGGAGCTTTTTAAGTAACATAGTAACATAAGCTATGGTATTAGTGTTGTTTTAAATTTAAAAAAAAATTGGGATTGAGAAAATGAAGAGATTCTTTATTTTATTTGGTATAAGATCACACTTAAGAAAACTACTTCTTTTATATTTTAGTATAGGTCATTTGTTCTAGCTAGAAGCTCGCCCTCCAACGCTCTGTGCCGCTGAGCTGTTCTGTTTAGTGGTGGGGGAAGCTACTCGTAGTTGTGACAGTAGTATACAGTTAGAAAGAGAGGGAATGATGATTAAGTGAGAAGGAGACAACACTTGCCCCTTGAAACTATCCCTACTCTACCTACTCGCCCTCCCCTTACAAGCTTCTTCCTAAAACAAATGTACTATACATTGTATACGATGTATTATATTATTTTGCCAGGTGTCAAGCATGGTACAATACTTCCTTATAATATCCTTAAGTGACATCATTTACTCCGCTCGTTTTTCAAAATTTTCGAAATTTTTTCGAGATAGATATTGAAAACATTAATGTCACATACGATTTCTAGATAGAACTTCATGCAAACCCCTCAGAAACCAAAGAGATAGTTATAACATTTGTTTAAGAAATATATTTTATCTACTTTTTTGTATCATATCCAATGATCAGGTCGTCTCCATTCACTGATGAATTTTACTTTGGCTTGAAGTGCAGCGAGCTAGTTAATAAACTAGCTCACTAGTTTAACGCTGGTTTAGGGCTAAAATTAAAAAAATATGGTAGTGAAAAGAAAATTTATCAGTCAAGTTTCATACAAGTATTAATTACTGATTAACTTATTTTTATTTGTAATTAATTAATTGAAAATAAATTAAGGATTTGTAGGTATATATTATATACAGGAGTTATTTATTGTTTTATAAATTAAATAAACTCTTTGGTTTAATTTATAAGGTTTAATCAATACCACATATTTTTCTATATGTGTACTGTCTGTTATAAAAGTAAGATAAAAGTTTTTTGTTCTTGGAATAGAATAGTAGTTGTCAATGACATCTGTAAATCTGTCAGGGAAAGTGCATCTCAGAACGTACACACCAGTGCCATTTAAGAACAATATACTATAAGTGCAGTTAACTTCCGGTCACTAGGCCTCTAATGTTATTAGAGAACTTGCTTCTACTCACTATATACAAGTAACTGGTGTACAACTCTTGGACAAATCCACCGCCTTCTTAAGTGAACGACAATTGATACGTTACTTGAGTACGAATGAGCATAAAATGCTCTACTGACCGACACTACACCTTTACACTAGCACTCGGTTCTTTACAAACAACAAACCGGCTTTACTTTTTTCTATACAATTTTACTTAAAAAAAAGATTGCGTTATAAGGGAAGAAAGTAACATCCTCTCTTCCAGGAATAAAGTACTAAAGCTGTTACTTATCCAATCTGTCTTTAATTTAATTGTTAAAGTATCAATGAAGTAAAAAATAAACTTCTGTCTTCTTGGAAGTTAATACTTTGATTTTTATATCATCGTTACTCGTAGTCCTAAAATATTCATTAATTAAAATAACTAAACATGTTTCGATCATTCATAAAATAGAAAGAGCTTCACTAAAGTTCTACAATTATAGATGTTTTTTAAACTTTAATTGCTTGAAAATTAACTTAATTGTAGGAATAAAATTAAATATCGAAAAATTTAAAAATTACAAAATTAAAATGTCGATTGTTGTCTATCAAAATTGTTTTACATTTTTTTTGTAAAACTTCGCCCTCGCTTTTGGCGAAATGAACGTTCACAATTAAAAATCCTGAGAATAGTTTAATAGATCGGAATCTTAAAACTATACGTTGGGAAATCTACTATTAATTTTTTTGAAAGAAAAATACTTTGATGTTTTGTTTTAAATTGAGGGGTTTGATGGAAAAGGGCCTATCTACAAAACCGACATATTTAAAAATTATACTTTAATCATTTTGTTATGAATATTGTGATGCATTGCAATAGAAGTAGGCGGACAGATATGTATATCTATATAAAATTTGAATTGTTTACTACTGAAAAACTACATAATTATAATACAGAATACATAACAGAAATTTTAAACTACTAACTACCTTAATTAGTTTACAACATAACCTCATTGACTGCATATGAGTTAACGGATTTCCCTGCCTTGACATAACAATCTAAATATCGTCGTCGCATCTTTTAGAAAAAAAAACATAGAGATATGAAACTTTGTACAGATACAGAGAACATCATGGCGGACTCAATAAACACTTTGACAGAAAAAGGGCCTGTAGTATTTTAGGTTCCTTTTTCCATCAAACTTCTCAATTACACGCTTTCAATATTCTTCTATATTAAACAATGTTTTTTTAAGTGTGTTTTAAATCTCTAAAGTGTGAGCGTTACAATCTGTTCAATTTTAAGACCAATAGACAACCCCATGACCCAATGAGATAAGGATGATGTGTATGACGTGTAAATGAGATGTAGTCTTGTACAGATTCAAGCCGACCATTCATGCAAGTATGGTTAATTGAACCCAACTATTAAAGTACAATGGTAACCACTGTCTAGTATTGAAATCTTTATAAAAGCAACTACCTTTAGAGAACTAGGATTTAAACCAGGAACATTCGTCTCCGAAAATCAGCTGTTCAACAGCTAACTCGCGGCGACGACTTTACCTCTAGACCAACCGGGTGTGTTATTTTCTTTTAGCTGAATTTTATTTGGCGTCTAATAATCGTCATCATTATCATTTCCACCATGGTCATCGTCATCTTCAGTTTCAACTTCTTCATGTTTCAAAACATTAATGCATAGTTCAGAGTCAAGTTTGTTTGGTTTTTGTTCAACTTTTTTACTTTTTTTTGAAACAGCCTAATGAGTGTGTATTTTATTTTCATTCTAAGAACATTATTATTCAGACTTTTATGGTCTTTGCTTAAAGTTTATATTTTAATTTAAAACAAGCTGGTTCCAAAAGAATTACTCTTAGTTAAAAAATACCTTTTTAGTTATAATTTCATATTTTTAATTTTCTTTTTATTAGCTTTGTGTAATGATCGTGGTGTAGGCCTAACCTGTGAATAACTTTATTCACGTTTCTTTTTCTAGCATGACTTTGTTAATTTCTCTGAACAGAGATTAAAGTAAAACTGAAACCTAAAATTAGGTTTAATTTTGATAGGTTTTATGTTTTATATTTTAGGTTTATGTTTATGTTTTAGGTTTTAGGTTTTAATTTCAATAATAAAAATCTGCTCCTAATTAAATACCCATAATTATGATTTCATAGTTTTGATACAAAACTCATATTAAAAAAGTTGAAGAAAAATTACAAATAAAGTTTTCTATTATAAAATTAGAAGAAAATATTGTTCCCTGCCTTGTAACGATAGCACAACATAGTGTCTTACACCGTGAGGTTACTTTATTACTAATGACAATTCAACTTAGTGTCATGTGGCCTAAAAATGTAGTAAAATACTGCTAAAATACCGAAAACTTTTTAAGTTTTTCTAAATTTTATACCATGCTTCCGACCCACAGAGTTGTTAATAATTCATCGGTTTTCCAGTTATACAGTTTATGTAGCTATAAAATCCATTAGATAAGTGAAAAAATTCACCAGGAATACAAACGTTTTAAATCAAAATTCGAAAAACAATAAAAACCGTAATTTGTATTTACCCTTTGTGAAGAGCTGAACATGTGTAAATTTCAATAAGCTAAATCAAGTAAAAATATTTTTATTTTAATATTGCAAAAATTAATACGAATATTTTTTAGTTTAAAAATTATTAATTTGTATTTCGTGTTTTTTCGTAATTTACGTACAAACACTGTTCTAGACAAAATGTAACAAGTAATAAAAAAAAAATCAAGGTACTTGAACCTCATGAAAAACCTTTGGCAGTTAACCTTTAGAACAAAAGTGACACCTATCACAAACTTAAACATTTCAAAATTTTAACTTATTGTATAGGATTTTTTTTTAACTAGCTGACATACTGTATATTTTTTAAAATATTTTATTTACCATAAAGACAAAGTTCAAAACTAACATGATCAAAAAAAAAACTTTATGGTGTAACGAGTTACACCGTGGTCATTATCTACATTAAAGTTAATTAACTTTACCAAAGCAATTTACTTAATAATTAAATAATTTTATTGTAAACAGCGTACATGAAAGTAATTAAAAATTTGTTTAGTATTTACTTTAGATGTTCCATATTAAGTAAAATTTAAATTCTGTACGAGTATCAGTAGGGTTGATATCTAATATAAATAAAAAAATTCAGAAATAAATGGATACAAATCTTTCTAAAATCGAAATAAAATTATTTTCCCCGGTTATTAATGTACACGACATAATTTGATATTAACCAGTAATCGAAATGACAGAGTACTGCAGTGGAAAATAGGAATTTATTTAATAATATTTTTCTACTGGAAAGATTGTATTAAACGGTAAATGTTAAGTTCAAACAAACCTTTATCTTTACTTATTTTTATTAAATTAAGTCTTATAAATGGACAGTATGGTATTTATAGCAAATGTAAACTTTCATTAGGAGCGGTTCTTGTTTTCTTGCAAACCAGAAATACTGTAAGTAAAACAGAATGTCCAGCCACGGATGGTTATTGAAGAAACTGGACTAGATCGACTACAACTCTTAAACTGTGTGCACTACTAACCTTCTTATTAATGATCTAACCTGATGTTTAAGTTTTTAAGTAATCACTGGATTCATATTATTCAGTCGCTTAAATTTACATAAATTGTTATTAAATTTTAACGGATCTTATCAATCGGAAATTTAAAAAAAATGATTGGACAATTATTATTAACTTCTTTAATTCATCTTTAAGTGTATGATATCTATCGAAATTTTATACGATTAAGTGATCAAATCTAAATTAGACTACAAAACCGTTAAGGTAATAGCCATTTCTAATAAATATGACCTAATCAAAAATACTTAAGTTTTGTAAAATTAAATTTGTAATTGGTTGAATTCATTTTACATTTACGGTTAACAAAATCATCCGTGTCGAATTTTTAATAAGTTTATTTTGATTTAAGATTTTTTCCTTGTTTTATACCATATGATTTTAGCGGTGCTAAACCATTTTTATATATAGGTACCATTTTATATTAATAGTTGAATACGTATTATTTTTATATTGTGTAAAAAAATTAAGATACTTTTCCTGTTAAACTTACATTTATGAGTTTAATAGAGTTTCGAATGATTTTTTTTGGCTTCAATTTTTATTACGGTACTGTACGTTGAGCTGCACAACTACCGTACCTGATATTTAAATGGCGGTGGGAATTTCACTTAAAGGAGAAAAGGTACCCAGTGAAACATTAGCCGTTTAAAACTTCAGGTATTGTCCGTTATTCAGGCCAAGAGGTCTCTACTCCATTTTCGCTTTAAACGAGGCACAGTTGAGAAGTTCCTTGTAGCTAGATCACGGGCTTGTTGGTTTGGATGGTCACGAATTATTTAACGCAGAAGTTTTGAAAAATAAGGTTCTATATTTTTTATTCATTTTTATTTTATAATTTTTGTTAACATTTGAGTAAACTGTGTCTAAGTTGATGCCTCTATGTATGATAGAGTTTTGTACGTAGTACGTAGGCCTACTACATGAGATTAAACGTAAAAATTTGTTTTGAAAAAATTATTTCCTATTTATGTTTAATTTTTTCGCCAAACCATTAATCAAAGTAGTTGTAACAATTTAGTTGTTGTTTAAGGGGAACACTATACATAAAAATCTTAAAAGAATCGATTGTTGAATTGGCACCATTGTCTTCTGTAATTTTTTAACGGTACGATAAAAATTACGGAAGTTATGCGGATTATTGTTAGGTAATGTCATGGTCAGAATTCGTTTAATTGAGTTAAACTGTGGAAACAAGAGTTGTGCTATTCAAAAAATACAGAAAGCTGAGAAGGCAATGGAAAGTGTGTCAAAAGAAGCAAGACAAGAAAACAAAAGGAAATTCATTGAGGTTAAAGAAAAGTCTGGTGAGGATCAATACTATGGTTCAAATCGATTTAAGGATAAGTAAAACAGTACAGCTATTTCCGGCAAATTCAATTTTTTTCTAAAAAGGTAAATTTTCTCAAAAACTATTTGACTTAGAAGGTTGAAATTTTTTGAGCATGTTTCCCAGTAAAGTTGTGACATATGGTTCTAGAGTCATTGTAGTATTATTACTAAGTTCGAAATAATAAAACAAAAATACAAAACAATTACATAGTTTTTGAATTGTTTTAAAAAAGTTTCTCAAAATGGTATCGCTAGCTCAATGTTAATAATTCTAATACCAGAGCTTACAGAGGTGTCATAGAAAAGGCACAAAAAGTATCAGCCCTAACCCTAACGGTTTCTTAGAAACGTGTACCTAAAAACAGTCAATTTAATATGGGTTAGGTAGGAGGTATATTGATTCCTTTAATATAGGTAGCTGTGTTCTATGGTGGAGTAAAGAGTATAAAGTCTTTAATCTGTGGTTCATCAAATATGCTTTTGTTGTGGATGGTGGATCCATGAAAATCTTCTGTCTAGTAATGCCTAAATACTTTAACTAGTATCTAAGCAGTGACCTAGCAGTGTTTATCTAATGTATTGGGTGGGTGTGATAGTGTACGGGTGGACATGTTTTCCGTCGAAATAATTCATAAATCTCACGAATCCAGAGATACAAACATTGTCATATCCACATCTACCTTACAATCTACAAAAAATATTTAAAACAATAAAAGAGGGTTTACCACTGGGTGAATTTCTCAATTAAGACGAAAATAGGATATTAAACACGTACGCGTAAAATTAAAATTTCATTACAAAAACAATTTGATTGAATTGTAATCGTAAACATGGTAAAATGTAACGATGAGAATGATTACTTTAATATAACTGTAAGAGTCTTTATTTATTTAAACAAAAAATATGTTGCTGTTAAAAAATTGTTGATGTTAAGGAGAAGACAGGATGAGTTATGGTCTTCGATTATGGCCAATTAAAGCAGACGCGAAATAGATTGGATGACGGTCTATGTTTCGGCAGTGATCTATAGATCCTGAGGGCACATTCACCGCTTAGGAGTAGGTAGAATTCTCCAAGTATACACACAGTAGTTCCTTAAAGTGTAGGCTACTTGTAAAAAAAAACGATACCACTGTGCGCCTCCGTCTTCTCAAAATTTATACATTTATTTACCTTTATAAATTGTATTTTATCATGTTATCAAAAACATTGGTTGTTGCACTTACTGATTTATATATCTAATAGGCACAATCAATGCATCATCTACAAAACGATACATGAAATTGAATGCAAATTAAATTGTTTTTGTTCAGATATAAAAAATTTCAATCATTTTGATAAAATTTTGTACTTGTGCAGGAAGAAACTATTATTTTTTAACATTTCACTTTATGTTGTATTTTTAATTAATTTATTGCCAACTGCATAACGTTAACAATTCAAAATTGTTTTTCACAAAATGAAACCAAAAAATACTACATAAAATCTTTAGCTCATCAACTAAAGTAAACAAGTAGGCCTAAAAAAAGAAGTTAAGTATCTTTACCAATTATGTTGTACTAATTGAACTTCTAGAGGCTTTACTAAGTAAAACGAGAAGTGTTGTATTTACCATTGCCTTCCTTCCTTGTTGAGTGGAGAAATGCTTATCAGCATCCAGGTCCTCTGAAAAGCATCTACTTTTCACATTGCAAATGACACCTTCACTTTCTTTCCCCACACGGTTTAGCTGTATAATGAAATTCATTACTTTCAGGGCAGATAACTGTGATTCTTGTTTTTTACATCTCCATCTCTTCTGTTCTTAAATGCTTCAGTCATGTAGCATTAACTGACCATGTTATATAAACAGAGCTATTTTTGTAGCCCTAGAACTAGCAAATCGAGTGCAAATAATTTAACACTCCACCTGCCTGTTATGGGCAGTTATATTGTGGTAGCCTATGTATTTTTTACGTGACAACTTATTTTTTACAATTCTGCTACATTGCAATCTGTTCACATTACAATCTGTTCTGTTCAGAAATATAACAATCAGTAATTTCCATAAATGTTAATTAACATGATTACGATTCCATTATAATGTTAAAGAAATTTAAAATAGTAATAGATTAATATTTTTGATAAAAACAATGATGACTTAGAAAAAAAAGTTAATAAGTGTAACAATGATCTTTAAAACCTATAACATAAATCAAAAACGCTATGTCTTTTCAGTCTTGAAAACCCGGTATCAATGTTATTTAGTAGATTCAGAGCCAGGAAGTTTGGATGATTGTTAAGTCTTTCTTCATATTTACGGCTGAATTTTGATAGTTTATTTCACTGAGTCAGTATTAAAATCGGCATAAATATAGGTTTTTTTGATGTACCACGGAATTTGCAAAGCCCACCGCAAGAATTTTGACTGGAAACGTTCGAATATGTTTATGTTCGAAGTACAGGATGTACCCCACAATTGAAGCCCATATGTCCATATGGGTTTTAAAAGGATTTATATAAAATAATTTTTGATTCGTTTGACAAAAATGAGTATTTACCAATTAACCAGTGTAGTTTATTACGTGATAATAACGTTCATTTGTTTATTTTCGTTCTAGGAATTATATTTGAATAAATTTTCTGCTGTCCGTGTCTTAGTGATGATAATTTAATTAAATTTAATAATTATTTTTTTCTAAACAGTGAAAATCATAATCCTTGGAATAATTTACAACCGGAAGGAAGAGAAAAACACTGTAATTCATTTTTTCATAGAACTTTTTTCCATGTTTTCTTCTTTGTAACAAGCAATTAATTGTCACTTCTGTACCGGTATGGTTGATAAAATTTAAAATATCAAACTCTTTCATATTGTTGTCCCATTCTTACCATTATATATTTTTTCTCTTTCTTTCCTTTTTATTTTTACTCTGTTATATCTCTTTCTTGAAATAAATTCCCACGCCGCACTTCGAACTGGTTCGTGATTAGCCGACTCTGTTGGATTCACACTTTTACTGGCCATAAACCAGATGTCGGTGACGTGTAATATGTGTATACAGTATAGGTTATGTATCTCTCAGATGCGTCTATTTCCATCTGTTGCGGTATGACACCAGTAATGACCCGTCTCTGGTTTTATCTCAAACACATAATTCATGCAAACCAATCTGAACTGTATAATTCCATTCCATCTCTTTCTTAACTTCTACCTTGTATTATATGCTACCTTAGTTAACTATGTTCCTTCTTTCCAGTGGCGTCCTCTTGGTCATCACTTTACAAGTCCAATAACTTCTTTACACATTCCATCTTGTTATTTCTATTCATTTCCAATGTGAACACTGATTTATTTTATTTATGCTTAAATAACCAAACTTGGACAAACATACAGGTTAACAAACATTCTTTGAAAATTCACCTGATCCTCTTTGTTTACAAAGATAAATAAATTAATAAAAATATTAATACAAAAATTTAATCGGAAATCGTATATTTTTTAAATATATTTTTTTAACAAGGTGTAATTCTTTTGCAATCAGTTTTTGTTTTTAATTTAAATATAAAATTTAAACAACGACAATATAAGTCTGAAAACAAACGATTTTAGAATGAAAATATAAAACGCACTCAGTAGTGTGTTTACAAAAAACCTAAACTTTTAACAAACCAAAAATAAAACTTGATGATTGATAATAATGAGGCCGATTATGAGATGACGATGATTAGTGATATAAGTAAAAAACAAATTAAATAAGTTAAATAATTAACAATATCGTAAGAGTAAGTTTTATTTGTTTTAGGTTTCAGTCTATAAAATCTTTAGGCTACTGTTGTCGAGGAAGTTGATTGAGAAAAGATTTTGATGGTCTTCTAACTTTTTTAAATGATATTTAAAATTATTTTTTGAACCCGTTGGTATAGTGCGTCAGAGCAACTGGCTTGTATGCCGGAGTTTTGGGATTGATTCCCGAAAAGTCTAGCTTTTTCATTTGCATATCACTTTCATATCACTACTTACGCATACTCTAAGGGGCTAAGGGACTTATGTAGGGAACATCACTAAAAAAAAAAAAAAATTTGATCTATAACTGAATTCACCCACTTCAGTCTTGGTCTACCTTGTAGTCCTTTTCCCTCCATCTCCCAGCTTCCTTTTACGAATTCTACTCACTTTCATCCTACTAACGTGACCAAACCATTGCAGAATCTTTTCAACTTTCCTTGTCATACTGAGCATCCTCAAGTGCATCATATTTTGTGGTTCTGAGAATATAAGCAGCAAAAATCATATTGAAACGCAAATCTGGTCAAATGTATTTTAAATGGAGATTATGATAGTCCTGAAATACAGAGTGTTCTGTCCAACGGTTTAAAAAAATTAATTTATCTAATGATATAACTGGTTGTAAAGAATAAATTAATTATAAATCAGTCATGTTCAAAATCACTGAACTTAAATTAAAATCTGCACGACACAAACAGATTGTTGTTGTTTAGGTCATCAGCTAAAAGGCTGGTTTCAACCTCTAGAGGTTTTACTAATTAAAACGAGGAGTAAGCTGCTTTACCATTGGATTCCTCACTGAATTAAAAAGTATGCTTATCAGCATGCTAGACCCTCTGAAAATTACATATTTTCCACCCTGCAAATGACACCGTCACTTCATCCACCACACAATCTGATGTAAAATAAAATTCATTACATTCAGTGGTTTTTAACATCTCTACTTATTATGTTCTTAAATGATTCAATCATTCAATTGATTGACAATGTGATGAGAAACAAAACTAATTTTTGTAGCTCTGGAACTAATAGAAGTGCAAATAACTTAACAACTGTCTGTTATGGACAGACAAACAGATTACAAAAAGAAATATTTCAATCTAACAAACCTTTATAATATGAGTAAAGAAACTAAATATCAACAAGATTATAGAATTTAAAAATTAGCATAAAGCCCACATAATTATTACTTGAATTCCAAACAACGAATGTATTTTATAAATTTGAGATGATTGTTGTTTATTTTATAATCTTTAATCTTTGTTTTAATTATTTTTTGATAAATTTATGAGGTATATTACTACTGTAAATGGTGTTTAAGTGGTTGTAATACAGAATATTTTAGTGGCGTTTAGAATAATTTAAAAAAAGGTATTGTAATATAATATTATAAGATACCGTACGGTTTATAATCTATAATACGTACATAATAAAATAAACTCTCACACAATAGCATTTTTTTAAAGTAGCAATTTGATTTAAAAATTTACTAGGTTGGTAATAATGATCTGATTTCATTTAGAGATAAGTATTTACTTACAAGAAAATAAGCAGTAATGTAGTAACTAACGTAAAATTAATTGGTACTGATAGCCGTTGCAATCGCTTGTTGTCCTTCCGCAGGGCCAGTCATCCAGGCAGCCACACGAGTACTTTTTTCCCACATGTGTATTAAAATGAGTTTTCCTTTGGATTGTTATTACCGGCCGCTTCTGTTACTGTGCATTTATAACTGGTCATTAAAAATCTTAATGGCCATCAATTGTATGCTAAACTTAACTTTTACATACAAACGTATCTGCTTTGCAAACACCATTCTCTTCACTTATATTTCAGTCTTATTCTTATAATACAGCTATTATATTAATTACTGTTGCCAATTTTAATTGCATTGTTTGAAAAATAATTCATCCTCTATTCTATGTATTTATTTATTGAAATAATATTTAATTATTTATTTTCAATTATTGTAATGTTAAGTTACATATTAATTTAAATTTCCAAAAGTGTTTTTAATTTAATTATTTCAGTAGTACCTTAGTATCCAATGTATTTAATTTTATATTTTGTGAGAATTTTTTTTAATGTATTTTCATTTTTTAATAGCTTAATCTTTCGTATGATGATGATATGTTTTAAATATACGAAGGGTATATTTAATTTTGTGGTGTTGTTGCTTGTTTTTCTTCTTTTGTAATCCCGAATTTGTATACGTTGCAATCTGTTCAATTCAGAACAATAAGCAACCCCATGACCCAATGAGATGAGGATTATGTGTATGACGTGGTAATGAGGTGTAGTCTTGTACAGACTCAGGTTGACCATTCCTGAGAGAGTAGCCTATGGTTAGTTGAACCCCAACCATCAAAGTACACCGGTAACCACTGTCTAGCATTCAAATCCGTATAAAAGTAACTACCTTTAATAGGATTTGAACCAGGAACCTTCGCCTCCGAAAATCAGCTGTTAAACAGCTGATTTTGGCGACGTCTTTACCTCTAGACCAACCTGGTGGGTTAACTTTTTCTTCTTAATTTTAATTTTCGACACTAGAGGATCACATTTAAATCTTGTTTTATCCTTGTTTGCTGTTTACTATATTTCTAGAACTTCATCAATTCCTGTATATCAATTTTACAAATTATTTGATCTTATTCATCAATAAGATCCTAATCGTTACAGTGTTTGGATAATTTAGAACAAACGAATTAGTATTTTAGAAAATTTTATTGGAAACTATTTTATTTATAACAATCAACCATTTCACTGTTTATTCTGGTAGATCTGCAATGAATTCGCATAATTTTAAATAATTCATGAACTAAATGTGTTTATTTATAGTTTTGAAGTAGCAAATCCGGGTAATCCCAAACGATCGACAAAATGAAGGAAAATTTTAAAAAAATTACACCTAATTGCAATATTATTTGTTTCTTCACTATTCAGCTTCTGTTAAACTTCCTAGACATAAATAGTGGATGTTTTTTTTTTTAGAAAAAGAATATCATGTAGAAATATCTTCTGCTAAATCATGTAGTCTCTACTATTTACTACATATGAAACTCAATCATACACGGAGACCTCAACGAAGACACAGAGTGTGAATTTACTCATTAATAAATTATACATTCATTTTCATTCATAATTAATAAATCATACGAATCCAGAGATACAAACATTGTCACACCCAAACCTACTACAAAATCCACAAAGGAAATTAAAAAGATGCTGGAATAGATATTTTATATAAAACAGAGACGAGACTTTGCCACTAGGTGATTTCCTCAATCGGGTAGAAAACAGGACATTAAATGCGTAAATCATAAAAAAGAAGAATGACATGAAAACGTAAACTACGCGTTGTTTTAACTATTGATGAAAACAGCTTAGAAATGATTGAGAGAGAGTGAATTGTGTTGTGTCCCGTTTTCCTGGATCTTGGGATTTGTGTTTTTATCTTTTTCATACTAGACAAGCAATAAAGAAAAACTAACATGATACAGTTTTTTTTTATTTTATCCGAGGCGGCGAGAAAAACTCATATTCAACTCCCTCACGATGGGGGAAGTAGTGTTGGACTGAATTGAGGCGTCCTCGTCCAGCCCCAAGGAGGCCGCAACCGCCTTACCAACCAAAAGCCCGCCGCCTGGCCACTTGATCCGACATCAGCAATTAACCCTCCACCTCCACCGGAGGGTTGTTTGCTGATATCGGATCAAGTGGCCAGGCGGCGGGTTTTTGGTTGGTAAGGCGGTTGCGAACAGAATACAGTTAATATATCACAATGCAACAGAAAACAATGAACCCGTTCGAATACAAAACACTTAATAAAGTTCGAAAGAAACTTTCCAACTTTTTTTGATTAATGAAGTTTAGTTTTTATTTAATATTTCAGTTAAACTTCATTAAATCATTATTAAATAAATATTTTTATTTGTTAGTTTAATAAGCGTTGTTCTTAATAAATTAACATTTCATTTTTGTTACGTCCATTTTATGTTAAATCTTTTTCCGAAATGGGTCCCCCAAATTTTTTTGGATACCTTTGATTTTTCTCTAACTACATGTGGTTGCTCGTTCAAACAGTGTTAATAAACAATAAGATTTGGCTCTATATCAGCTACATATGTATGATGTCTCAGCAGCCATCTTCAAAACTAACAAAGGTTATATAAATTAACCTTCAATATTTCTCACTGAACTTTGAACAACATCCCTTGCGTTAGTATATTGCAATGTACACAAGCAACACGCATACTGTTTCGTGTATTTCTATTTACCAGTTTAAATAAAAAAACATGTATGATAAAAACAAACAAAAAATTAACACCAAATATTTACACACCATTAATTTTTATGATCATTAATCCATTTAGTAACCACCTAATTTTAATTTTTATCCAATAAACGTTTTTATTATGTAAATATTGTAATATTTTTAAATACTAATAAAACAAATACTAATTAACAAATTTTTTTAAACATTGTTATTTACACAACACAGTAGAAAACCACCCAAAATTTTAACTAATTAATATTTGAATAAACAAATGAATGTACCTAAAGAAAAAGAAAATTTTATTTATATAATACTGCAGTAGATAACTCAAGAGTTGAACAAGAAAAAGAAAATTAGCGTTCCACAACAAGACAACAAGGGAGTTTAAGATGTTATATTATTATTTGCCATTCTTAGTACACTTAGTACACTTTCCTAATGAAAGCAATACCATTGAATATTGTCTTCGTCAAGTGAACAATTTCATGATATTTAATAATTATAGTTTTTGTTTTTTTTAAACTGATTGTAAATAATCTCAGTTTTTAGAAAAAAATATGTTATCATCAACGAAATCAGTGGACATATAGATTTTTCATTTTTGATAAAAAATTATCAATTTGAAACAATGCAGGGACAGAATTATGATCTTCAATTTACGAATTTTTTTTTTAGCTTTTATTTGTTATCGGGAACTGTACATTGTTGACAACTACCCAATTAGATCGCTGCTTTTTGCTGTATTTTTTTGAGGTAGATTAGACAAGAGTTTGAACAGGGATCCCCAGTAGAGTTTGTTCATGGATGGCTGTCAACTGGTTACCATACAAAGTCGCTTGCCCAACCAGTGTTATTTAACAAATAATAGCGACTTTCTACCAGCTGACTGACTGGGCTGGCCCGAAGGCCTATTTGCCAAACTTAGAGAAAAATACAAGTAAGTATGATCAAGATATAGAAGTCAAAAAAATAAAAAATACGGAAGGTACCTCTGACTTCTATTACTTGATCATACGCTAAGTTTGAAAGTAAAGCTGGAAATAATAAAGAATTGATGTCAGGTACTAAATCCTGATAATTAATTGAAGTTTCACTGATTTTACGAAGTAGTATCTGGCATTTCTAGAGTTCCTTGTATTGAACACACCCTTAGACGTGACCTTGGGAACAGAGCGCAAATCTTGCTGCCATGTCGCGCGGTTTGGTACAAGTCGAGAACTCGTGGTCCCCTGCACAACGCACGGATTTTGGAGTTTAATTCCAATAACATCTTGCATGAGTATTGCTGGAACCTTAAACATTGAACAACATGACGTTTTGGACGCGGCGGCTCAACTTTTATTAAAGAGAAAAAAGTGACATTACATCAGATATTTTGTGGTTATTTTCTGCCTTCTCGAGGTCTACAGACGATATCAGTAAATACTCTTTTGTGCTGTGGAACATAACATTCGACACGTTACACATTCTATGGTCTTTCTCCTTCAGTTCTGAAACTATTAGGTTGTGCGCCATCAACTGATGCAACCCACGAAATGGTTTTTCTTTAGAGAGCTGGTAGTAGTGAAAGTCAGCATTATTTTATCGAAAATATTTAAGACGTTTTCGGTAGTCTTCAGTAGTAGAAAGGTAAATAGTGACAACTTGAGTTGTTGAAGAACATTTAAAATTGTCTCCAATTAATTAACACGTTGGTAACGTGCTCGCCTCTCATCTTGCGGTCTTAGGTTCGAATCCCATTCAGGCACGGCATATTTTCATACGTTGCAAAAAATAATTTCATCCTTCACCGTTTTCATTAGCAGTAACTGCAAAAAAGTCGGACGTTAAATTAAAAAAAAAAATCCAATAAACTGTTTTAAAATATTGAACAGCAGTACATAATTTACATTTGACTATAAGAAAATTCTAAAATACAATCATGGATTATTTTACCTTATTTTATCATTTTCTTCGTCGCCATAAAAAAATTAGAAAAAAAGGAATATTTCTATTGCTAATAGGAATTTTGTTTTCATACGATATTAAATTTTTTAGCGGTGTCACACTCGAATGTTCTTTTTTAGTAGAATTTTTATCAAGAGAAAATTGCTAGTTTAACGTTGACATAATACTTCTATTTTTTCCATATTGTTATAACCATAATTATCAAAATTATTAGAACTGTTATTGGTGACATTATCCAAATTAGACTTAGCTTAGTTAGTTTCCATAGTTGGACACGGCACGCAACCGACACGTAATAAAATATTACTCGGTGGCATAGCAACCTAAACTAAAACGAACAAAATTATATTGTTCTTGGTTTTGTTTAGTAGTAATATTTTAAATATGAATTAATTTAAACTTAGTAAGCACAATGAAACTGAAGATCAGAAGATACTATTTTAAAGTATTTAATGTTTTAGTTAAACATGTTACAAAAATTATTATTAAACGAAGATAAAAAATAATATTACAAATTTTCTAAAACTTTTATGCAACAAATAAATCAAAAGTACATTTGATAATGAAAAACAAATATATAGCTAGTAATTACAATGTAATTTAATTTATTTTTAAATATTATATAGTATTGTTATTACGGAGTTCGTGTTTTTTGAGTATTTTTTACGTTAATTTTTAATTTACATAATTAAAAATAATAAATATCATAAAGTAATAAAAATAATTAATTGTAATAACTACAATGTTGTAGTATAATTTGTACATTTGTTATTTATTTTGAAATTTAATTAAATTTAAATAAAACATTTATTACAATTACTTATAATTAATTACTTTTTATTTATACACGTGTGCGTAATGGGACAAAAAAGTTTATATTTCATTATTTTAACATTAGTATTTTATAAAAGGCTTTTTAATTCTAATTTTTCTCTACTACATAAATACACTGTAATAAAATAATTACTGTGTATTATAAATTAAGAACTGATAAAACTAATACCTATTTTTACCAATAAATCATTAAAAAAAAATCTAACGATGAGAAATAATAAAAATATATTCTATAAGGTAATTGAAATTAATGTTTTATTAAGACTAATTACGTACATGCTTAATTTTTAACACAAAATAATTTTTATATTGAATATAATATATATTAACATTATTGAAGGAAATAATTAAATATAATATGTAGGCTATACAATACAAGGTTATAATTTATGTAATTATATCCAAAATATATTGTTTTTATTATAGGAGGCGGAACTTAATGTAAATTAAAATATTTCTGTTTGTATTTGTTTTAAACGATTATAGACTTACTACTTAAAATCATGGTTCAGTAGATGCTCGTGAATTTTAATCACAATCTTAATAATATAAATATTAATATAATCGGTTTTACGTTTTTCGCAAATCCTTCTCTAAATTCACATTATCTGTTGCTCATTTATAAATATACATAATTTATTAAACAATTAGAACGTTCTACATTTTATACAGTATTGATAATTCTGTGAGATTAGCAATTTGGAACTGTTTTTAACTAAAAGTTTGATAAATAATCCTTGTACAAAAGTTATAAAACTTTTAATTGCCTTGTTTTCATTACGACTATTTTTTCCAAAAAAGAAACAACAAATGCTTAGGCACTTTGCACACATTGTACTTTGCACTTTGCAGAAGATTGTTTAAGTACTTTAATAACATTTTAACAATAATATAGTTTTTTTTAATGAAAGCAATTTCTTCAAAAAATGTTCCAAATGTATTATTATTATTATTATTATTGTTTGTATCAAGTATTATTGTAAATGTATATTATTATTCTATTAATTAACTAATCATATAAAAAATTAAGCGATGAAAGTTTAGTCAAAAATTATTCCAGGGGTTTCTGAGAAAATTTGATTTGATTTTTTGATTTTTGCCTCAAATTGACAAGAGTTTTTCACTAATATGACAAAATTAACATGCATTAAGTTAAGAATTCACATGAGTGTTAAAGAACACTAATCAAGTCACGTAAATGTTTATATTTTTTTTTTTAAATCAGAAAAGTATGAGTCTCTGCAAACTTCCAAAAATAAATGGGAATAGATTTAAGATATAATTATCAGTGTTTTTCACTTTATTTTATTAAATCTAAAACTGTGCAGCTTTGTACAACTAGTAAATAAATTTGTAGCTTAATTCACATTGCTTTACCAATTTTGAGGAGACCACTCTTTAGAAATTTTTATAGATTAATTACAAATCTAACAATGTGTTTTAAAATGTTTACGAAGAACAAAAGAAGGGTTTTGACTTTAACAATTTATCCCAAATCCCTACTTCACCTTTTGCAGAGCCGACGATTGGAGTTACCTTAAAATGTGTACAGAGTTCAGAACGAGGATTATTGGGTTATTATTGTGAAAACTTATAATTTTTATCTAAATCACTGGTAATTGTGGAGTTGTTTCATTTATGTACAGAATGTTAAGATCTGTGTACAAAGCATGATTGGAAATATAGTATACCCGGGAGCGTTTACAACAATGTCCTCAACAGTTTTGATTGAAAACGTTGCAGTTTAGCCAAAACTGGGGGTTTTACTGAACAATAAATCAAACATTTATGTACATCCACCCTGATTTAAGTAAGGATCTATAAAGAACTTTTAGATGAGGGGATAATTTTGATCTTCGGGACAGAACATTGTTTAGCTATTTGTGTCTAATATACCTATAAAATATTACTGTCAGTAATGTAGATAATTTTAAGTTCTAATCATAAATGTGTTCTTATCTTATTAAAAATCTATTTATAAACAGCTGTAGTAATCTAAAATTAATATTTTTGTTACAGGTGAGTTCTACTGCATTTCCGTATTCGTAATTTTGATAAATAACATCCAATAGTAAGTAAAAGTAAATTTGATTTCTGTTAACTTACTGCTAGTCTTCAGTCGTCTGTATTCCAAAGTCTCTTTAATATTTTATGTGGATTTTGTGGAAAATGTGTAGACTAATTACAGAATGATTTTTCTTTTACTTACTGCTACATTACAATTCGTTCATTTAATTTCACAGTAAGTATAGTCTATAGTAAAAACGTGAAACTTTTTTGACCTGTAAGATATTTACGAAAAAATAAGTAGTAATATACAAAAAAAAGTTCAGAAAACTAAATTGTCTCAACCTCTAATTTAGAGGTAAACTATATTGTCTAATAAATTAATTGTAGTGAATTTTTTGACGTTCGTGTAGTCTGTTCAAATATTTATCACTGAAAACTGAAATTTCTTATTACATGTGGTTTTTAATTTGTGATCTCCAAACGTGAATTTGTTGCTTATGTTTGTGTGTATATTGAACTTGTTTCTAATTTTAATTAATTTTTGGCCGGAATCGTTCTAAAATTCGTTATTAGAATTAGTAGAAATACCCCAAATTGTAATTCAATTATTCAAATATTTAAAATTGACAAAGACAATTGATCACATAAATCCAAATGTCAAATCTCTTTCAACTAACGATCTCCCTGTTAACAGACGACTGAAACGAAGGTGGAATAGGGATCTTCTCCGACCACCATAAAAATAACAAAAAAAACATTTCAATTTAACTTGCCATGCCTGTTTCATTTCATAAAAACAATCATCCACCATAGTTTATAAATCATTATCATTAAAAATTGGCACCACATTCCTTGAAACATTTCACGCCGAAATCGGTCACTGGATCGATTCACATTCCCGCAATTCCTCATTCATTCCATTTCATTTACTAGTTGTTAAAAATTGTACAGTTGTAAATAAAAATTTAATTTAAGTCAAAAAAAACGTTTTAAATTTTTTATAAATAATGTAGCTTTAATATAAGTTTGAGGTAAAACTTAAAGTCGATTCAGGCCTTTCAATCAAAATTCTTAAGAGTTGTTTCTGGCGCTCCTTTTTATGAAACTCTCCATGACGATTTTAAAATTCCGACAGTAAAGGAACTAACCGCATCCTTGTAAAGCAAATTTCACGAACGATTAGATGACAATCCAAGTTAACTAGCCGGTGATCTAGCTACAAGGAAATTCCTAGCTAGGCGACGTCTAAAGCGAAAATGGAGTAAAGACCTCTAGGTTTGAATAATGAACAACATCCGTAGTTCTAAACGGAAAATCTACCGCTGGGTACCTCTTCTCTTTAACCCTAGAACCAGCAATCGTCGATTTTGAGAAGATGTTACCGCTTCTTGAACCGGTCGCGTCGCAAAATTGGATTAATGCTTCATAGCATTGCATTGTTGACGTTTTAGTTTCATCTACAGACAGCGTTACTGTTCTTACAATGGTTTAGAAATGTATAAAGTAAATTTTTACGTATAATACAATAGTTTTAGTTACATATTCTGCTTGTGTTTCTCTGTTGAAACCACGCTGTCCAAGAGCTGAATTTTGTTATTTCTTGGCTTACTTGGTTTGTTTTTGTATATATTTTCTTCAGTTTTGAACATAGATTCGTTTTTTTTGGTTTTATTTTGAAATAAACATTAAAAGTAACGATTCGTATATACTTAATGAATTTTGAAAATAGAGCACAAGAAAGTTTGAAATAGTAGTGTAATCTGAAATTTTAGAAAAATATTTGTCTAAAATTTATTTTCAAATAGTTTCAGCATCCGTTACTGTCAGATTAAAATTTCAGTAATGTATTTATTTTATTTTCCTAAGTTTTCTTGTTATTTTGATGTCACGTGACAAGGTTTTTGATTTATAGCAAATTTTAAATGATTTCTTTACGGTTCGGTGACTAGAAATTCTCTGCCGGTCTAGAAAAATGTTATTGCCGGCTGTAGGGTTAAAGTAAAACTCTCCATCGCCCTTTTAATATCATATACGGAATTTATGCAACTCCATCTACAACATAGTGATAAAAAATAAAGACAAAAAACCTTATTATTTTAATTTTGTTTTTAAACAGAAAATTATAATAAATTAGATTTCAATTGAATAAGAATTAAAAAATAAACTAATGAATGAAAAGAAAGAAAAGAAACACCACAGTAATTACAAAAATATTTAACGTATTTAATTAGATCTAGATTTTTAAAATAATTTAAGGAAATAGTATAGAACAACATTAAGTAATAAAATCTTGCATAAATTATTAAAGTGAACTAAACTATCAAGTTAAGGATACAAAGTAATTGTAGTTTACTATTTTATATTCTTATCCTATAGTAAAAAGTTCACAATATATCAAGACATTGTTACGTATTAGTTGAACTCAATAAAATGTAAAATTTACTACATTACTCTGATTTCTCCGTTTTAGTCATTCTGATTACTAAACGATGAGCTGGCTTACTTGGTTAAAATAAAGTACATGAGTATCTTAAGTGGAAATTTATACAGTGAATTAAATTTACCCACATTTTTCACTTGTTTTTAATTTAATTCAATAGTGCAATATCAATAAAGAAAAAAAAGTTGAAATAAATGTAATGCTAACGAGCTAATTACTGTGAATTTCACTTACTCCGTAATAAATTAATGAAAAACATTCTTCGCGTTCTTTACTTTAAGTATTCCAGATTTTTTTTAAATTGTTCTTTTATTGCCGTTTTCCATTTCGTGAGATAAATTTAAAGTTATATTATTAAAAAAAAATTGAACAAAAGTGAAATTTTTTGAATATTTTAAAGGAAACAAAAAAATATATCTAATTTTTATAATTCAATAATTTGGTCATTGGTGACTACTGCAGTAGGTTTAGTCATTGTATAGATGTTTTCGACCAAACCCTACGCACAGCGATAATATTTGGAAAAACTGTTAAAAATATTAGAAAACTTCAGTTTTCCTTATATCTCTTTTTTGACACTTTCAATTGAAGTTTAGTACTATCTGTTATTATATTAATACAACAATTTCTAAATGAGAAACTAATGTTCCAATACTTGATTTACTTGAAGGAGCGTGCAGTCATCACCACAGTCCTACAGTTGGCCAAGAAGGTCTCTTGGCCAGAGGCGCTTCGAACGTCTGCACTCAGCACCGGGTATCGCCCTAGTGTAAATGTTTTGTATGAGAGGGTTGTCATGTAATTTAAATTTGTCATGCATCGTCCTATATAGTTGTTGTTTCGCGACATAAATTACGTATGGGATTTGTAAGTCTTTGTGCAACATTAAGTTTGTGATGTAAAAGGGGCATTGCGTTATCGTTCGTGTGAAGGTTTAGCAGATCCCCAAAGTTGTGGTTTTATCGAATACTCATATCTTTTCATATTTAAATCATAATTTTATCAAATTGTTCCACTGAATGATTTACGAAGGTAAAAACATGAATTCAAGTTACAAATCATATGGAAAATCTAAAAAATGGAAAAATGAACTGATCAAGTTATTCCCATATGGTCGTCAATTATCAAAAAGAATATTTCATTATATATATTTCAGGAATTTCGCGACCGCATTTGATAAGTTTAGGAAATTGTCTACCGCTTGGACGGGGTGGGTCTTGCTAGTGGTTTGTCCGGGCCCATTTAGGGTTTTACCGTGTCCTGCAAGGGGGCGAGATTTAGGGACCACTCCGCGCTCTTTATACGTCTCGTTGCATACTCCTTTTTTCTTTTCTTTCTTGGTAGCCATCTACCCTTTTGGGCCCTATATGTTTCTTGATGAAACCTATTAGGCTTTCGGGGAAATTTTTCCAAGCTTTTGTACTCACTCTTTAGAGGCGCCTTTACGCACTCCCATGCAATATCGTGGTGGATAACTAAAATCTTGATGACGGACTGAAAGCAACGAAAATAAGAGCTAATGAGTAATGTCATTCTTCAAAATAATTGTACATTCTAATTATCATTATATAGATAAAAGAATTTCTTAAACAAAAATGGAAAGTAACATTCTGAAAATTGAATCACCTGTACGTATATTTTTATATGGAATCACTCATGTTATAATATCATTGGACTTCCTACTAATATATTATTTTTCGCACCTGAAAGATTTTTAATTTATAATTTAGCATCAATTTTTGTATAAAAAAGTAATAAAATACGCAAATTGTTGATGGTGTTAAGATTTTAAAACATTCTAGAGCTCTTAATGTGTTCACTTAATTTGATTTGCTCAGTTGAAATCATAACTAAAAACCAGTCAACCTACATAAATCAATTTCGAATATGAATTCACTGAGTGGGAACTGCATGTCGGATTGATTATAATCTATTTATACCTATGAATATTCATTAAGTTGTTTAAAGTTTTAAAAGTTGACTTTATCTTTTTAGCGATGTACCTTAGATGAGACAACTTGTTCCATCTCAACTTTTATAATTCTTTGGCCTATACCCATCGTAAATTATTTTTTATTAGGTTCTCATAAAACTATTCTATTATGATTTCGTGTACGATCTTTAATAATTACCAAGAAAATTCTCGATGATTGTTATGAAATATATTAGGAAATTCACAAAAATGACTGATGGAATAGATTTGATTTGAGATTTCACTAAATGTAAATTAATAGTTATTAAAAAAGTGTTCTCTTTATTTTCAATACGTGTCAATATCGTGCTCGTTTTATACAGATAAAAGAAGTTTATACAGAAGTTATACAGATAAAAGAAGTTAAACTCCATAATTCAGTAAACAATGGAATTCGGAGAATCCATTGATTTCATTATAAAATCGGCAGTAAAAATTTACTTTTAAAAGGTACAAAGGTTTTTTATGCTAAGTTACAATAATGCTAGGACATGAATATCAATACATGGTTTAATTTTAATGGCTTAAATATTTTTATAAGAAATAATCAGGGGCAAACCACAAGTCATTCTTTTATAACATGTCCCTATTCTAACGCCTTTTCAGTTTTCTACGTGATTTTTGTGGTAATTTTGTGTGAATTAAGGGATTTGCATCCGAATTATTTTACGAATGGTACTGATTCTTCTATTTCTTAGTCGTTTTGACAACTGTCTCCATCAGTAAGTCTCGGAAAAGTGTTACACCATGCAACAACATGTATAACGTGTAACGGCGGTGTTACAATATGTGGTGGGGGGGCTTTTTGTTATCGGTCGTGAAATCTTATTTTGAGATGTTTATGTAGGCCTACGTTTTATTTTTAGACTTTTGCTGAACCGCATGTTTGTAGACTGTACGTCCGAACAGGTCTCAGAAAATATTGTAACAGTTAAGTTTTTGTTGGAGCGGAATATAAAATTGTTGGTGTTATGGTATTATCGTGATATGTTTTTAGATGTGTGTGTTTCTTCCAAGTCAATCTTCTTTGCTGAAATAATTCCAAATATTTGATAACCGTTGATTCGTTGAAGATAAAAATTTTCTTGCTAACTATGATAACTTTCAAAAAGTTTTTTTTTTTTTTTTTTGTTTAACGTCCGACTTTTCTGCAATTTCTGCTTATGCAGACGGTGAAGGATGAAATTATTTTTTTTTGTAACGTATGAAAATATGTCGTGCCTGAATGGGATTCGAATTTCAAAATGGGGTGTTTACGTTACCACATTACATAAACAACTTGCATCGATGCTGCAATAAATACAATAAATAACAAAACAACAATAATAAATCGTAACATAAAAACTATAAGACGCGAAACTTTTCTGTATGTGAATTTTAGCTATCTACCGATCTCCCAAAAACAATTCTGTTAAATATCAGGAGTGTGAATTGGTGTCTAATTATTAATTGGTTTATCTTAAATACCTTGAAAATCAATTTTGAATAATCGTTTTTAGTTTTCAAATCAAATTGTTTTAATAAAATCAAGATCCAACATATAATAATTATTATAATTCCATCGCTACATTAATGTACAATATACTTTTTGAATAATAGATTTTAGTGTAAACTTAAATAATTGGCTTCTATTTCAGGCGCCCCGGGTTCAATTGCCGGTCAGGTTTAACATTTTTAATCTGTATATTACTTCATCTCATAAACTAGGCACAAGCCAAGGCTTACGTAAAAGAACCTGATCGGGAATCAAATCCGAGTGATGTTACTTTGCAATTCTAAGCTACATTTTATATTTTAACCACTGGAATACGAATTTAACTTCATTAAATAATAATTATATACTAAAATATTAAATATTTTTAGTATATAATTATTTTTATTTTTAATAAATTTTAAATGAATTTAACTAAAGGAACATATGGGATATTGTGTCACAATATATTTTATACAGTGTTGTGTTGCATAAAAACCATAATTTATGAACAGCGAAATGTATTTAATGTATTATAAAGATATAAGATAATGAGCCTGAATGGTCACCGACAAAATTGATATTAGATATTTTGGTTTCAACCGACTCGGTAACATGTTGATGTCGTGTTTAAGTCACTCACTTAGCCAGACAAGAACATTACACACTGTAGAAGCAATCAGTTTGTTATTCGGCCGGTATACAACGACTAACCTGTATTATTTAACTGCAAATCCGTTAAAAGAAATGGATTTCACTTCCATATATCAGCCGTCAAGTCACCCGTAGAGTGTAATGGTAAAACAGTCTATCGGTGGTACGATGTAAAGATGGTGAAAAAAAAAAGTTAAAAGAAATATATATATGCATACTTGTTTGTTGATAATCACCGAGTGCGGTCTAAACTCAAAAGATTTTTTAAGGGTCATGTTTGATTGACATGAAACATTAACCCGAGACCCAGGAGTTCGCATAACAATCACCGATCACTTTTAACTTCATCAATTTAAACCGGAGAAATTTTAACTAATTGTTTTTACTTTTAATTCCATTTGACTGGATAGTCAGTGGTTAGTCTAAAATCATTTATTTGAACAGTCCATTCAAACGTTTGATATTTTTAGTGTTTGGGTCATCACCAGAAAGGCTGGTTTGAACCTCTAGAAGCTTTACTAAATAAAACAGAGGTAAAGTGGTTTTCCATTGCCCTCCTCTCTGAGCGGAAAAGTAGTCTATATTTATCAGCATGCTAGGACCTCCGAAAAGCATCTACTTTCCCTGTAAACGACACCTTCACTTCATTCACCACAGGGTCTGGCTGTTAAATTCATTACTCTCAAAGGAGGTAACTGTGACTAGTGTCTGTTACACCAATACCTCTTCTGTTCTTAAATGCTTCAGTCATATAAATGGCTGACAAAGTAATAAGAAACGGAACTATGTTTTGTAGCCCTGGAACAATCAGATTGAGTTCAAATAATTTAACACTCCATCTGCCTGTTGTAAGCAGTTTTATCTGCATTTAATAATTTAATAATTTAAACTTTAAATAATTTTAAATTCACCGGGTTGGTCTCAAGGTAAAGTCGTCACCGCGAGTCAGCTGTTCAACAGCTAATTTTCGGAGACGATGGTTCCTGGTTCAAATCCCAGTAAAGGTAGTTACTTTTATACGGATCTGAATACTAGACAGTGGTTACCGGTGTACTTTGATGGTTGGGCTTCAGTTAACCATACTTCTCAGGGATGGTCGGCCTGGGTCTGTACAAGACTACATCTCATTTACACATCATACGTATCACCCTCATCTCATTTGGTCATGGGGTTGCTTATTGTTCTAAATTGAACAGATTGCAATGTACACAAATCAGGAATAACAAAAAAATAATAATTTTTAAACTTTAATTTATTACTTATTTACAAAATCTATTATACAAATTATCAATAAGTAAATATACAATGTTATAATTTCCTTGATTGAGCTGACATCGTATTGGTCATTATTGTAAATTTTACTTGGTTGTGGTTTCATTGAATAACTAAGGAGAATATTTTTATTATTTAGTAAACTGTTAAATAATCTAAATAATCAGGATGTCTATTTTTTTAGAAAAAAATTTCTTTCCACTTTTTATAAAATTAAAAATATTAATTAAAATTAATTAGTTTGTTACTGCGTATTATTCATGAGATTATTTTATTACATTTATAAATTAAAGTTAACTTATTCATTGACAAGTGTTGTTTATTTAAAAAATATATGCAACATGTTTTTTCAAACTGCATTAAATTATTTTTCGAAAGGAAGATACTTAATATAAGAAAAAATAATAAGCGATCAATATTTTATTTTCAAATTCCAGTAGCTACATTTACATTTGATAAATTTTTGCTATATTAGTTTAAATTGTGTACTTGTTAAACGTATGCATTGAAATATTCATAAGAAAACGATCAAATATTTATTATTTCAACATATTAACCGTCTGGTGTAAGTAAATTTATCTCGTTGAGAGATAAGATTCGTATTAAAAACAAAATAAAAACATATTCCAACACAGTCGAGGGATAAGGTCACTACAACAGACTTCTCCACGCTGGTTTCTGTTAAAATTTAAGACCCGTTCTTAGAAATATCCTTAAGGCTTCCACTAAATCAACCTATTACCGGCTGCTGTTGTACGATGGAATCTTGAACTATTACCGTTTATTCAACATCGAGCGCTTCTGTGTTTTGCAACCAAAACTAATTTAATATTTAACTCGTCTATTTTATTAATTGACATTCTAATACTTAAAAATAAATCAACATCTGATAATATGTTCTAGGTCTAACAAATAACCATAACCTATTATAACTAATCAGGTAATTTGGGGTAATTCATTATTATATTATTAGTTATATAAATAAATCGTAAATCGTATTTATCCAATCTAAACTGCAACACCATAAAACAGTAGTATTACTGTTTTACCGAAGCTACTTATTACTGCGAAACTATTTCTAATTTCAAAACTAAAACGAAAATGATAGAAATTCTTGGGATAGAAAGAAGAATCCATAAGACTTACATTAACAAAAAAAAGTTGGTGTGAAACACTCACACAACTTTCTCTTGCCAACGCAAATAATGACCAATATAACCTAAAATTAGTAATAAAGTATAAGAAATAAACTAACCTCAAAAAATATAACCTTCTTTAAATCATGAATGAAAGACGCAAAATGAAAATCGATCTCAGTTTGGCTTAAAAATACGGATAATCACTCTTTCACGCTAAACTAGGCTCTGTAGAGAAAAATTCTCTAATTAAAGTTGTAGATCTTTTAATTTCCTATAAATTTGATTATACTCTATTGTCGTAAAATAAGGCTGAAATAATAAAACTCGATTTTTTTTACACGATTTCGTGAGAAAAAACAACAGACAATCGCTAATTACCGATAAAATAAGCGTTAGACAAAAATGTTTTAATAAAAGTTGAGGGATTTTGAATTCTCTACATTTTTTTATATACATTTTTGCGCTAAAGTGCATATTAAAGTCGCAAGCTGAAAATAAAATTACGTAAAAACAGCCTCTCCTAGAATTTCAGCAGACATGGCGCCTACCCTATCTTGTAGAACATAAAAAATGTAGTAAATGAGGCTATTTAAAAAAAAAATCGTAGGAGCCGTTTTTGAGAAAATCGCAAAAAAGTGAAAAGTTACACGAATAAACTACTACTTCCGGTTGACCGATTTTGATGAAAACGTTCGTGTCGGGTGCGGTAGTGGTGCCTATCTTAAGTTTCAAACTGTTATAAAAAGTAAATAAACGTTAAATAAATAAATAAATTTATTTATTCTTATTTCATTTTAGTAATGAAACCGCGTTTGAATTTGCATCATGGTTTTGTGATGCCTGGACTCTAATTCAGTCGTCTGTCAAGATCAAAGCCTAAGCACTGTACGTGATTACGTAGTATAAAATTAGATTACGTAGTATTGATTATGCCAGGAGGTACCATCGTTAAGTAAAACCTTACTAAAAGTTTTTTCGATTTGTTGTTGTCTACAGTCAGCGAATGGAATGAAGATAATTGTAATAAAAATCATATTACAGCTTGAAGGAGAACACAACCCGCTCTCTTTCACAGCCAATTGCTTATCTCATAAATTATAATGCGATTAGTTATATATATTTTTTATTTGGTGTTAACCAAATAAAAAATATATATAATTTTCTGGGAAATATTTTAATTTGTTTATATATAAACCACAATATTTTACGTTAATCCCGTAATTTTTTTCTTGTTTTTGGCGAAGTATTAATAGATTAATTAGGGCTAATAGTTAAGCACCGACAAGGCCAGACTAAGTAATTATTACTTATTATTCTAAGCATTGCATTTTACAAACGACCTTTCCATCATTAAATTTAAGTATAAATTGATTATTTTTTGTAGAATTGGGAAATAAAATCCCGACAGCGTCTAAAAATATTTTTTATTATATATATTACATATAACCTGCAATTAATACAATTTTCATTTTTTAATGAGCACTTACAATGTAGGAACAATATCTGTAAGTTATTAAAACTTATGGGAATTATATTTAAATACAAACGTATATCGCTTGATGTATGGTAACTAACAATCATGAGAAGGTCAAAATTAAGTAATTTTATACGGATGTATAAAATTACTTAATTTCATACCCTATAGATCAAGCTAAAGGTTTTCCATATATTCATGTATTTTTTTATCTATCATATTTCATTTTTTACAATATACTTAAGTGTGAATTTTACTTTGCACTTGACATAATTATTGTTGCTTCATTATATATATACTAATAACAGGTAATAGATACAAGCTTACAATAAAATAGTGGCAGACTTAATAAACTTTTAACCTTGCAACATGGGAAGTTGAGATTTTGGTTATTTCACCATATAAATATAATCTATATTTCGGTGTAGGACAACTGCTCCGAAATCACCTTTAGAAGAAACTTTAGGGAGGCAACTTATTATTGTTTGTAGTTTCCTAAAGGGGGAGTGATCTTGTGTGTGTGTAAATATATATATATACATATCTTTTTTTTGTAATCCCTAATTTGTGTACGTTGCAATATGTTCAATTCAGAACAATAAGCAACCCCCATGACCCAATGAGATGAGGATGATGTGTATGACGTGTAAATGAGGTCTAGTCTTGTACAGACTCAGGTTGACCATTCCTAAGAGGGTATGGTTAATTGAAGCCCAACCATCAAAATACACCGGTAACCACTGTCTAGCATTCAAACCCGTATAAAAGTATCTACCCTTAGTAGGATTTGAACCGGGAACCTTCGTCTCCGAAAATCAGCTGTAAACAGCTGATTTTGGCGACGACTTTACCTCTAGACCAACCTGGTAGGTTATATCTTTCGCCGTGCATCTCCAGTCCGTTCCTCGAGGCGATTAGAGGGATCCCTCTAGTGATTTCCTAAACTTATCGGTGTTATTTTTGGGTTCTCCCAAAAAAATTTCCGTGCGTCTCCGCTACTGTTGCGGTAATATGTGGAATTCCTCGTGCTTGATAGTAATATTCGGATTAATTGTTGGGTCTTCTCGTGCTTCACCATTACTATTGTGGTAATTTGTGGGATTTCTTGTACTTTCCTTAACTTATTCAGTCGTTTTTAGGCTTCCCAGCACATCCCCACTATTTTCGAAATAATATGTGAAATTCCTTGGGCTTCACATTGAACTTCGGGGTATTAGTTGAGATTCTTCATGGAAGGATGAGGGTAACTAAAAAATACTAAATGGAAATTATGGGAAAGTAACGCTTTACATAAATTTATTTTTCCGGAACATTTTATTGAATATTACGAATCCGTTAATATGTTTATACAATTACTACACTTAAGTTGTTTTCGAAATTAGTTATTTATTTATGATGCTACCTGTGCCTAAGTAATAATATAAGATGAAAAAACGATGAAGATACTCAGATCTGTCCACGAATCGAACTTGGTTCCCCTAGCATAAATGTCACTTGCACGGACAATTACATAAACGTGTATAAAATTCCTATTTACTTGTTAGGGACAACAGTCATCCATGATGTCCCATAATTGGCTCTGCACAAGAAGATACCTTGGTTAAAGCCATTTTAAATGTCTTTGATAATATCCATTTCACCATACCGTACATGGTTTACATAAAAGAATTTGCATGTAGTTCAAATTTTTCGGCATCGTCTTGGTTTTCCTCAGTTTTTCCTCAGTTACTTATGGTACTGGTAATTATTTTGGAATAACATGTTTATGTCGTAAAAGAATCACTGCGTTATCGTACGTTAGAAAATGTCTTGTGTATCTCGTGTTTATGATTCTTGTGTGAAGGTTTAGCATACGAGGTGTGGCTATTAAATAACGAGACTGACTTTGTAAAAAATATTTATTTTAATTTTATACATAATCACTTATTGTCACCTTCAATATACACTCCTTCTCTATCCCTACAACGATCCAAGCGAATTTTTCATTGTTGGAAACAGTGCTGGAAGTCATCATCTGTCAGCACCTTCAGGACACGTGCCGCTTTCTCTTTTACAGCTTCTACAGACTCAAATCTTGTCCTTTTTAATGCAGATTTCACCTTAGGGAACAGGTAGAAGTCACATGGTGCAAGATTTGGTGAATAAGGTGGATGTTCTAACACTGAGATGCTGTACTTGGCTAGAAACCTCTTGACAGATAACGCGGAATGAGCTGGCGCATTGTCTTGGTGGAGAATCCATGATTTGTCCTTTCACATTTCGGGGCGTTTTTGTCTTACTCTTTGACGTAGTTTTGAAAGTACCTCAAGGTAGTGAAATTGATTAATTCTTTGAACTTCAGGAACCCAGTGAAGGTACACAATCCCATGGATATCAAAAACAACAATCATCATTGCTTTAAATTTTGACTTATCATTCGAGCTTTTTTGGCTCTCGGTGAAGTTCAGCTCTTCCAGTGCATGGATTGGCACTTCGTTTCCGGATCATAAGTAAAAATCCACGTTTCATCACACGTTATTATCTTTTACTTGTTCCCTGAGGTGAAATCTGCATTAAAAGGGACAAGATTTGAGTCTGTGGAAGCTGTAAAAGAGAAAGCGGCACGTGTCCTGAAGGAGCTGACAGAAGATGACTTCCAGCACTCTTTTCAGCAATGGAAAATTCGCATGGAGCGTTGTAGGGATAGAGAAGATGTCTATATTGAAGGTGACAATAAGTGATTATGTATAAAATAAAAATAATTTTTTTTACAAAGTCAGTCTTGTTATTTAATAGCCACACGTCGTATATACAATATTGAACTCCGTGTATCCAGATAATTTATACGTCCGTGTAAAAAACGTTTGTGAACACCCGGTATAAAAAATATAATACATAAATAACAGTTAACCATAATATTTGCATTATAAAAATAAAAAATATTGTAAGTTACAACATTATATTTTTAAATAGCCTAATTTTAATTTCATACGCGATAAAATCATAATTCTCATAATATGGTACTATAAAAAACTTAATCGCAACCTACTAAATAAATATTTTACATTTAAACTTCACAAAATATGATATTGGTATAGCATTGACCTTTTTATATAATATATTTTTATCAGTATTTATAATCACAATAAACTAACAAGATTACTACGTTATGAAAAAAATACAACTTATATTTATTTTATAATTATTTACTGTGTAAAATATATGAAATATTTTGTTTATAATGTGTATTTTATGTAAACTTTATTGTATTCATAAATATTACACTTTTACGTTCATTTTAACATATTTTTAAATAATTAAACCTAATCGCTTTACAGGCAGTTTTAAATTATTTGAAATTAAAAGAATACTTGGTCGGAGTTATTCATTTAATTAAATTGCTATGTTTGTAAGTATGGTATTGTGTATTATGTAAGAGTTTCTTTTTAATTTATTGAATTGTTTATTCTTTTCCTGCTTGTATATATTTGTATTAAATATTTTGTGTTCTTTCAATCATTCTCGATTAAGTTTCTCAATCATGTCAATAACAACGAACTAGCTGACCCGTACGAATTAATTCACACAATTTTTTTTTTTTTAATTCCTAATTTATGTACGTTGCAATCTGTTCAATTGAGAACAATAAGCAACCCCACGACCCAATGAGATGAGGATGATGTGTATGACGTGTAAATGAGGTGTAGTCTTGTACAGACCCAGGCCGACCATTCCTGAGAGAGTATGGTTAATTGAACCCCAACCATCAAAGTACACCGGTAACCACTGTCTAGTATTCAAATCCGTACAAGAGTAACTACCTTTACTAGGATTTGAACCAGGAACCTTCGTCTCCGAAAATCAGCTGTTAAACAGCTGATTCACGGCGACGACTTTACCTCTAGACCAACCCGGTGGGTTGGTTAATAATTATAATAATTCACACAATAACACTAATTTATTTTTAACAACATATTTTACAACTATAGGGTGATTCAAAAAGAGCGCCGGTTTTGATAAATCAAATTAAGAGATTTATTTTATTGAAAAACTGAAAATAAATACATCAACAAGTTCATCTTACCTTCCGATTTCATGTATGAAAAATGATGTCATGCATGTGTCCTCCTCTACTGCGCTGGCACGCATCAACTCTGTCCATGAAATTGGATATTACTGCACGACAAATTTCGACTTCCATTTGCCCAATAACCCGTCGAATTTCCTCCTTCAAGTCATTGATGTTTCGGGGTTTATTGGCATACACCAATGACTTCAGATGACCCCAAAGATGAAAGTCACAAGGCGTCAAGTCACACGACCTTGGTGGCCATTGATGATCGGAATTACGAGAAATGATGCGATCCTGGAACCGTTCACGGAGCAACAACATTGTTCCTCGTGCAGAAACTGAATTTTATACGGGTGATATTGGAGATCGTACCGAAGAATTCTCCGTACAGAAGAACATCGTAAACCCAATTGTTGAGAACGGCGACGTATTGATTTTGCTGGGGTAACAGCCACACTGTCACGAACCAACGCAACGTTCTGCTCAGTTCGGCCAGAACGACGACGTCCAGAACTTTTAAGGTCGACTGTTGAACCCGTCTCAAAAAACTTTTTCATGAGCCTGCGAACTGTTGATTCATTCGGTGCTTCATTACGTCCTAGAGTACCGCGAAGTCGCCTGACAGTAGCCGCATAACTCTCTCCACTCTGGTAAAATGTTTTGACGATTAACACTCGTTGTGCAATAGTAAACTTCTCCATGGTTAGACACAGACTGCGAGAGTACTACACTGCGAACAAGAGAAACTACAACTGAATCGTCAATCGGAATGTTCTCCGAAATAGAAATGAGGTCTAACAATGTTGCCAACCGATAAACAAAAATTTACCAGCCGTTTAAAAACCGGCGCTCTTTTTGAATCACCCGTTATGTTAATACTTATAATTTCACAATGATTTAGTGTAAATTATTATTGTCTAGAGGTAAAGTCGGACTAGTATAAGTCGCCTCTAATATATAATAAAATAGTCATGAAAGTACAAAAACGGGAACTTATTTAAACTTTTCTATAAATTGGTGACTAAACATTTTAAAATAACAAATGAGCTTAATATGATGATACAATTTTATTAATAATATGAATACAACGAGAATGCAGACCACCCATCGATGGAACTTGAATGTTTTCATTTGTCTAGTTTATACTAGACTTATACTAGAGGCGCCGGGAATCAGCTGTTTAACAGCTGATTTTCGAAAACAAAGGTTCCTCGTTCAAATCCTAGTAAAGGTAGTTACTTTTATAAGGATTTGAATAGACTATTAGACTATGGTTACCGATATACATTGATAATTGGGGTTGAATTAACGATACTTTTTCTTAGGAATGGTTGGCCTGCATCTGTACAAGACTACACCTCATTTACAAGTCATACACAAATCATTCTTATCTCATTGGGTCATGGGGTTAGTTATTATTCTGAATGAAAAGATTGCAACGTACACACATTAGAGATTTTTAAAAAACGTATAAGATATGAAATCAAAAAAAACAATTCCCGTCTTCATAACTACCCTTCAAAACAAAGTTAACTTCGTAACATCGGCACCAGGATAGTGACTTTAATTCCACCATGAGACTTTAGTTTTCCTTATTTTGCTCTTTAAAATATAGTTACAGCTTTTACTAATTATTTTTAACAGTAAAAAATTTGGACACAATAAAACAATAAAAAAATCAACGTTTCTATAAAAAAAATAGACATAAAAACGAATTAATACGGAAGTTTATTTTAGTATATTTATCGGATAACCCTCCAGAAATGATAACGAAAGCTTGGAACAGAAATTTTTCAGATCCCGTAAAATATTCCCATGATTCAGTTATTATAACTATAAAAATTAACGCAAAATAAAACTAGACAAATGAAAACATTCAAGTTGACTACCCATCGATGGGTGGTCTGGATTCTCATTTCATTCATATTATTAATTGTATCATCATCATAGATTAAGCTCGTTTGTTATTTTAAAATGTTCAGTCACAAATTTATAGAAAAGTTTTAATAAGTTCCCGTTTTTGTACTTTCATGAATATATTATTATATATTAGCTAAAATTATTAATTATATTAATTAAACCGTAAATGTTTTATTGTGGAACAAATCCTAGTTTATTAATAGGGTTAATTAGTTTTAACAGAAAACATGAAATATTAATTCTGAATTTAATTGCAATTATTATTATTATTAAAATGTAGAACATTCTATGATTTGACTAGTGTACGGTTAAATCATAATTTTATAGTATTTTATATAATTATTCATGACATTTTAAGTTAAAAATAATTATTAAATTTAATATCCGGAAGTGTTTATCCAAATCATTTACATTATATTTTTTTATCAGAAGATAAAAATGAATGTATATTAATTTTAAAGGAAATAGCACTTCAGAAAATTTTGATATTTCCATCTAGGTACAGGTACTTAAGTACTTGTTATAGAAAAACTGAAAAAGACCACACGCAATATCAATCTCATACAACACACAGGAAAGTCAATAAGATAGTACAATATGTCAGATAGATTATAATCTGTGTGTGGGTCAGGTAGTAACCCATTAAAGTGGGTAGAGAGGGGAATTAACGATAACCGTGAAAGTAAATAATTATCTAAACAAACAAGAAATTGTGAATAAGCTACCGGTAATACTCAACCAGTCGAGATAAAATTATTATTGTATTTTGTAGTTGTAATACAAGCAATCATAATAAAATTACTGTGAAAATCAATTTTGTGATTGTGATGTATACATACCACCCACCAGATGTCAACCTTTCGTGTACTTCGTATGGTTGTATTATTATTTTAAAGTCAAGACCCTTTTACCTTCACCAATTACTATAACTATTAGATATATATAATTTTATCTTTACTCATTTGAGATTACATTTATTACTCATTTTAGATTTATTTATCACAAAAAAACTGGGAGAGTAAATTAATAATAATAAACACATTTTATTTCAAATTTATTTAAATCCACCAAATTATTAAAAATAAATTATTTATCAACGAAACGCTTACTCGATAGACATTCTAAATTAAATATGTCACACAAATTAAAAATCTACAAGCCAGTCTTAATACCAATCTGGACACATGGAGTTCAAATTTGGGGATCTGCTAAATCTTTTCACACGAAACGTATACAAGCGATTCAGAACAAGATTCTACGAACGATAACGTAATGCCCCCTTTACATCACAAACTCAATGTTGCACAAAGACTTACAAATCCCATACGTAATTGATGTCGCGAAACAACTATACAAGAAGATGCATGATAAATTTGAATTACATGACAACCCTCTCATACAAAACATGTACACAAGGGCGAAACCGGGTGCTCAGTGCAGACGTTTGAAGCGCCTCTGGCCAAAAGATCTTCTTGGCCAACTATAGGACTGTGGTGATGAGTGCATGCTCCTTCAAGTAAACCAAGTTTTGGAACATTAGATTCACATTTAGAAATTGTATTAATATAATAACAGATACTAAATTTCATTGAAAGTGTCAAAAAAATTTAGTGCGTTTTGGAATCCACTTCTTCAATAATATTGGTTTTAATTATTTTTGTAGCTAAATAACAATATAACACGTTCCAGGTTGATTTGAAATAACCTGATTAATGTTTTAATGGGTTAATCGAAAGTTAATGTTCCATAATTCACTTTAATTGTTAATAATCAATCATCAATCAGAATTTAAATAAATAAATAAACGTGATGATTAACTTAAATTTCGTATTAAGAATATACAGCCTATAATTTTTCTAATAAGAAAGACTTGTTTTATTTATAAACAAATTTAAACATCGAGTAAAAATTTCACTTTAAAATAATTTAAAGTACCAATTAGAAGAAATTTGAATGACTAAAAAAAAGAGAGTAAAAATAAATGGTTTATAACCTTATTATGTTCAGTAGGAGACAAATACAACACAACACACAATGATGGCCATTGAACTGGCTACACAAGACTAAAGACAGGTCCGAAGGCCATCCATATACGGGGGACCGCGGTCAGCTTTCCAAACCTCTTCGTTCTACAAATGGACTGTTTATTTTGTAAATACATCCAGTTTTGTAAATAATAATCATCCGTATCGAATAATCAATAGTGGTTCAGGACCAATCGCATAAAAAAGCAACTTGAAATATTTTATAACGTTAAAAAGTTTTGATCCATTTTTTATTGCGATATGAATTGATGAATCTTTTAAAATCTGATACCGTAGGAAAATTATGTTGAATTATTTTATTTTTAAAAATCCAGTCAAATTATTCTATTAAAATTATTATTAATCATCTAGGCTTAAATATTTAGCCTTATCTACAACTGGACTGTTTTCCGTCCAAGTTTTTTTTTAATAAATTTTTCCATAAGTTAATTTGCTATCACTTAACTTTTTTATTTCCAATTCTCGGATTATGCAAAAAATAGAAAATCAATTTTGTTTCATTACTCCATTTTTCAGGATTTTCCGCATTGATACACTGTGCGAAATAAATCATTCAGCATTGAATCATTATTCAATAATGAATCACTCTGCCGGTTTATGAAAGATTTCTTTGTTTCGGATGATATTGAACCGTTATAAAAAAACGTTAAAATCTATAGCTGTTTTCTGATCCATTTAAAGATATTTTTACTGGTAAAAAACGAAAATATCCCTGTCAAACCTATTTTTTAGCCCTTCTTGTAAATTTGCGACTAAAAAATTTCAAATCGCTGTATTTATTTATAGTTACACTTAATCAATTTGACGACTTCATTTTTAGAATCTACATCTAAATAAAAAGAGCAAGTAACCTTAATTTTTTATTTAATTTTATAGTAAAACTGAAAAGTAAACAGGATACAAACTTTTCAAAATAAATTTTTACGTTTAATCATATGTAATTCTTACTATGTACAAAACCAGCATACATCGAAACCTCAATGTAAACGCAGTATACAAGACCCACTGACAAAGTTACACACACGTTTTTGTCACCGAAAAGTTATAATCACATTTTCAAAATGATTACCTCAAATCAATTCAAAGATACAAACATTGACACACCCACACCTGCCACAAAATCCATAAAGGAGATTAAAATTATACTGGAATAGGGATCTTTGAAAACAGTGACGAGGGTTTAGCACTGGGTGGTTTACTCAATCAAGACGAAAACAGGACACAAAACACATACATCATAAATAATGCTGGTTGCATAAAATATACGGTTGCAGTTGCTATTAAATAAAGAAAAAAATAATGTCATTCTAATTTTTTATTATTTTTACGTTGCGGTTGAAATCTTCATTAATATTTTGTTTGTATATGATTTTGGTTTATATCGATGTATTGTCGAAATAGAAGCCGCGCTAAAAGCGGGTGCAATTGCAAGTTTATTTTGAAATGACCATATCAAAAATATTATAATTTATAAACTAATAAGAACGATCTTACCAAAGAAAACATTACAATCATGTTAATAATAATAGATACATTATTTTAAAATACAGTTTAATACAATTTACTCTCTTAAATTTGTATTTCATAAAGTAAATAAACATTTCAAATCGTATAATTTACATAAATACATACATCCTGTTATGCAATTTCTTTTATAAATCACTAGAAAATTAACTATTTTAAATTTAAATTATAATTTTCTTCTTTTTTTCTTAAATTGTGATGCAACGGTTTTATTGAGGTCATCGAGTTCAAATTACTTTTGAATTTAAATTTTTGTTAATGTTTCCATATATTTAAGTATAGTACATTAAAACAATGCACATAATTACATAAATTTAAATGAATCTATTTAAACATTTTTGTACTTATTTTTCAATTTATAAGAAAGATATAAAGCAGTATATTTATTCGTAATATCATTCTGATTTTTTTATTTAATTTTCCTTATGGTAGTTTTAATAAAAATCGTAATAAAGACATTATAGTCAATTTACTTAAAAATTAGTTTTCGTTTTGATGATATTAAAGTAGTATTACTAATAATGATGCATAGAGTAATAAAATACGAGAGACAAAACAGTATTCTGAAGATACTAAATTACTTTTTTTTAATACTTAATTAATTTGTTACTTTAAAAGTATATTATAATAATGTCAAACAATATTAAATCAGAGATTAAAGACAGAACATGGAAATTAAAAGTAGGTTCACGAAAATATTCATTTAAATTTCACATCTGCCCCTTTTACGTCCCGAACTCAATGTTGCACAAAAACTTGCAAATTCCATACGTCAATGACGTCACGAAACAACTATACAAGACAATGCACGATAAATTTAAATTGCATTTCAACCCTATCATACAAAAGATTTTTTACCCTAGGGGGATACCGGGTACTCAGCACAGACGTTTAAAACGCCTCTGGCCAAAACAATCTTCTTGGTCAATTGTAGGACTGTGGTGATGACTGCAAGTAATTCTCCTGTAATTGTCAAGTAAAACTCCAGCAAGTAATTCAAGTTTTGGAACCTTCAACGTCATATCAAGAAATTGTTATAATACTTTTTATACCAGGTGATTCACGAAGAAACGAAATAATTTGTGAGATGAATCTACATCGAAAAATAAGAAAATAAATTTGTATAAACATACGTTCGGAAATTCTTTGTCAGCGTATTACGGCTAGTGAAGGATTTCTCCCGGAACCCGGCTCATCCCATGAAATAATATGTTTATTAAAATTTTAGGGTGTTTTTAAGGGTCAAAAATTATAGTATCCTTTGGTTTTTGACCTGAAAAAGTGAATAAAACAGATCCGAAAAACATAATTTAAGTAGTTTTTGAGAAATATAGGGTAAAATAGAAATAACTAAATAGAAATAGAAATAAATAGAAATGAATTGTAATAAACTCCTGTTGTTACACGTAGAATCCTTATGGACAGAGTGAATCCAAAGCATCTGGTGAAACAAAATTTAACAAATTAAAATTTACAAATACCGGAAATCAAAATACAGAAAAAATTAGTTGTGTATTTGTGTCTAAGAGGAATAATTTGACTGATTAAACAGGACAAGACCTATTTTAAAACGTAAGCTATGATATAATATTCCGAGACGTTTAGGAAGTTTTTATCTTTTAACAGACATTTACACTTATTGGATATAGACGTTATATAATATTAATAGAGTTGAAAACACCCCAGGAGTTCTTTCTTCCCTAATAAATCACAATACGTGTTTAATAATGAAAAAAATAACACATCTAAATTTTATACGAGTATATAAAACATCTTTGTCAAAATAAAATGATTTTTGTTCCAAAATAAATCTATTTAGAATATTAGTAATTTATTATATTTTAAATATTCTTTTGTTTAATATATATTTAAAATGCGTAGAGCGTGTTAAAAAACGTTGTGAATAAAAAAGACAATATGGTAAAATATGTTGTTTGTATAAAGTCTTTACCTGTTTGTGGGTTTATGTATAGCTTAGTAATAAAACTGCTTTTGTCAATAGCATAAATGAATAATGAGTTGTAGATGTTACTTATATGTTTACATGGTGCAGTAGGTGTGTGTTTGTGTTAGTTTATGGTGTTTAATGTTGACCCTGGCAAGGTATACGGTCTGTTCGCGTACGGGTCATTCATCAACGTACTGTCCGTCTTGTAATTGCCGTGTCATGGAATCATACTCTACCTTGCATCTTAATTACGTTAGCTGAAGATTCGTTTATCAACGTCTCCGTAGCTTTGCTCATTCCTACAGCTACGACGATACCTTCCGATAAGTGTTTTGTGGTTTTTATAACTCGGCCACTGCCTCTAAAAAACCCCTTCAGGGATTTAAAGTTTAAGACCCCCCGCGGCTAACTCTCATGTTCTACTTTTCTTCTTAAAATTATACTTGGTCTTCTTATAAGAGAACTTGCTCTATAAATGCTTCTTTTTTTACATATATACATATATTTAAATCACTTCTTCAGTTTAATTTATTTTCTTGCTGATTTAGTTAACTATAAACACATTATTGGAGTTGTTTTAAATTTTATTCTAAAACAGATGTTATCGTTCAGTTTACTGTGTAAAATCTGTGTTAAATTTATGTACACATTTTTTAATTTTATGTGATTGTAAGGTTAAAATTATTTTATTTTATTTTTTTATATTCTTGAAAATAATAAAATATTATTATACTACAATCAATTAAAAATATTGTCTAATATTTACAACTATGATTTTAATTTTTATACTTTTTTTAATTGATAGGGTATATTTCTCAAAGTAGTAGTTACGAATTAAGTGATATTTATCTATTAACATGACTTTTAAAAATATTTTTAATTTAATTAAAAAGAAGCTCACGTGGAATGTACACACGGATAAAACGAGAAAGGCACTCCAGGACAGGTTCAAACAGTTGTACAGACTTCTTTCACGCAAATCCAAGTTACCAACTACATCCAAATTAACCATTTACAACTCCTACTTTCGACCAACATGGAGCTATGCCAGTCAGCTTTACTGCTGTGCAAATCCATCGGTATTAGCAAAAATTCAGCGTTTCCAACCAAAGCTTTTACGGAGGATAGTTAACGCCCCCTATTATGTAACCAATAAAACGCTACACTCAGACCTAAACGTACCCTACATAAATGACGTTTTCTTAAAACTATATACAAAATTTAGAAAGAAATCGTGAACCACCATAACCTATTGATCTTAAAATTGGCTACGCTGACTCTCCCAAACAATCCAAGAAGACGTCTAAAACGTCGATGGAGCCGGGACCTCATCAATTAACGTAGTACTGTAATTGACTATCTATTACAGTGTTCTAAATGCTGCACTTAATGCTACACTTATCTATTCACGTTGGAGTTCTGTCACTGGACTGTGACTCCACTCACGTTTATTTACCATGTTTATTTTTTCCAAATTTTGTTTTATCACATTCACTGATTGTTTCCAACAGTGTGTGAATTTCCTAAATAAAAAAAATTAATTCTTTTAAAGAACAAATCCCAGTGAATAAACCATGAGTTAAACAATAAATAGAAAATTAATAAAATTGGAGAACAAACAGGAAAAATTGGATAATTTTTCTGAATTTTACAAAAAAAAAGAAGTCATGCGTTTTCAATACCGTAAGTTTAATAAAAAAATCGTAAAAAACTTGAATCTTTTATTTTGCCCAGTAGCCTACGGTGATCATAAACTGCAAAGTGAAATAAAACGTTATGGGTTTTAATTTTTAAAAATCTAGCGACACAAGAAACAAATACCTGCTCCCTCCTAACAAAAGTCGCTCATGCGTTGTTGCATGAGCGACACATCTCTCTTTTAGCTCCCAAGTTGTAAAATAATTAGCAATAAATTTTCATACCTTTCGAATCAGTAGTTATAAACGATATAAATTTATATCGTTATATTCTGATGTTTGTTAAATTTTTTTAATTGATTTTTTTACTGAATGTAAGTAGAAATTACATGAAAGATTTCAAACAAAAGATATTTGCGGCCGCCTCCATAGCGTAGTGGTTAGCGCGCTCGCCTACAACACAGAGATCCTTGGTTCGATTCCTGCCTAGGGTCTGGATATGTTCACAAGTCAAAACCCTTTATTCTAGATACATAACTCACCGTAGTCACTAATAACCAAGCAATTGGTGCGATTAAAAAACAATACGGTTGTTGTAGAAATATTACTGACGGTGAAAAGTATTATCAAAGGAAATTTACAAAACTTAAAGTTGTTAATAATTGGCGACGACGATCGACCAGATAAATTCCATTCGCATTGCAATTCGACTCGAGAATAGTCTTATGGTGGAGTAAACTAACTACCAAATTGACGAATTTGTATTGTAGTAGACTATTTGTGTACTCTTATTCTAAAATATGTTAGCTTTCTTATGTCAAATGAACTAGGTTCTCTAGCCATCTGACAGGGATTCATTCGATTTTAACTTGCAAATTGGAAATTTTGATTTCTTACACGGTGGAAAACTTATCTGCTAAGTTAAACAAAGTACAGTTTTTTTTTTGTTAAATTATAAGTAATACTAGCTTTTTTTAATTTTTAATGTGTGTAGTCTGTTCCATTGTGGAACAATAAACAACCCCATGACCCAATGAGATGAGCATGGTATACATATCGTTTAGTCTTTTACAGATTCAGGCTATCGATTCCTGAGAAAGTATGGTTAATCGAACACAACCATCAAAGTACACCACTGTTTAGTATTCAAATTTGTATACAAATAACTACCTTTACTAGAATTTGAACTACGGAACATTCGTCTCCAAAAATTAGCTATTAAACTGCTGACTCACAACGACAATTTTACCGCTGGAACAACCTGATGGGTTAGCTAGCTTTAAATTAAAAACTTACAAATAAAATAGTGAACATGTAAAAGTGTTTATGAAAGCCGTAACTTTTTTTATCTTTAATAAAAATTTATTTGCAACTATTATAATAAAATACAACGAGAAATTTGATAAAACTAGAGAAAGGATGACAAGAAGATGAAATGGAAAATAATAGGGATATTATAATACCATTTTTATATTATAAATATAATATTGTACGATAATATTATATTGTATAATAACAATACAACAAGAAAAAACAAATAATTAATCACTTTATAGAAGATCTCGGGCCTACTAATTTTTCAACGTGCATTCCGGATTCGCTGGTAATAAAGCATCCGATATTTTGGAGATTAATTCGTTGAGGTGAACATGCAATTTTCTGTGAATAGCCGTAACGTAAATTTTGATACTTGTAGACAACTATAAATTGTGCTATTTAATCAAACTGATAAACTTTTAATAATTGATTTCTCAAAAACAAGTATTTTGATTTCATTTTGGCAATGAGCATATCTAGTAGAAAATTTGACAATCCCTCTATTACAGGAATGCGAGATTTCTCATTATAATATCATGATTGTATATATTTATTGTTCAATAGCAAACAGATTGTATATTTATTTCTGTAATACTGAGGGTTATATTTGAAATTTTATTATTATTATAACATAAATAATGAGTTTCAAGATATGTTGTTGACAACATCGATAATGTTTTTATGTTGTATGGTTCAGTCTTCCCCGCTAAGTTGATTCAAGTGGTAACGTTATTTTTTAGAGTTCAGAAAAGATTATTGATATTTTTTTTAAATAATTGATTTGAATCAATTAGTTTTGGCCTGTTACTGTTTGAATGACACACCCATGAATGTGTATATATATCTATATTTCTTTTAATACTTCGTAGTGGAAGAACAAGTTACATTGATTTTTTATTTTTATTTTCCCATTGATGACTAGATAGATGGATAGGTAGATAGTCAATCTGGATGGTTAAAATGAGAACCTCTCGCGGTAATGTGAAAGATTTAATTGAAACAAGATGTATCTCCAGTTGGAGCGAGCGACTTGTTTGTCTAAGATGATGTAGACCGGCGGCACGGTATAACATGCATGCAACTGAAGGTCGGTTTAGTGTGTGACGACGCCAGGAATTATTCGCAACAGATTGTCAGTCCAGTTCAGTCAAGAAAAGATTGTACATGAACTTTTTAAAAAAGGCATTTAAACGTTTAGCGGTCAAGAAACTTGCACCTGTTCTGTATAGATTATCCCCGGTAGAAAGTGGATGTCAGAGAAAAGTAGGCCTAGATCACACAAACTGGACCCGCTCTCCTTTTAACTGCACATTTATATACACATTACACACACAATCACACCTTCATTCGCACACAAATCTAGCACGGGCTATCCATTATTATGCCTTCCCGTCCTTCATATATCCTTCCCGTCACTAACGAAAATTTGTTTTAATTAGGATTCTTCTAATCAATTGTCTCAATTCAATTTAATTTAATTGGCTAAAAAATGAAGGAAATAAACTCGTTTGGTCAGATTTTAAAGTTTATTCTGCCTGTGTCGATGATATTTCCTATGGTAAACAAGCCCACCCGTTTGATCAAATATTTTTAACATTGCATCGTTATGCATCATTATAATATAGCCCTCTCATTTATTATATACAATTAGGTTATATATCATCATTATTTAAACGTTTAATTAATTAATTAATTTCATTTTTTTATTTTGTTTTACTCAGTTCTAAATTAATTTAGTCTTTTCCTTATATATGTTTTCAATACTTACATCCTTACATTATTATAATAACTAAAATATAAATAAATATATTTTATTTTAATAAATCTACAACTGTGCAGCTTTGAACAACCTGTTAATATATTTTGTAGCTCAATTCACATTTCTGTACCACTTTTCAAAAGAACACCACTCATTAGTAGGACTCTCGCGTTTAAATGCAATGAAATTTATAAAATTAATGTTTGAAAATTACAGATACATCTTTAATATGTTTACCTAGAATAATAAAAAAGTCTGTTAATTTGTACAATTTATCCCATATCTCTGTTTCACCTTCTGTGGAGCCGATAATTGAAATTACCTGGTAAATCTGGACTGTTTTTTATAATTCAAATTAATGGGTTGTTATAGTTTTTTCTCGTTTTTATTTAAATCGCCAGTATGTTTAATTAATTGTTTCTGTTATCTAAAAAAAAGTTAAAATCTGTGTGCAGTGTATGATTGGAAATATATAATAAAGTGTTTATAGGAGTCCACAGCAGTTATAATTGAAAATGTTTTAATTTAGCCAAAACTGAGGGTGTATCTAAGACATAAATTTGGGATACGTACATCCAAATTGGTTTGAGTAAGGATTTATAAAGAAATACTTTCATATTAGGGATGAAGTGATTCGTAATAATAAAACAAACGATATCAAAAAGAACAAAAATAAATATATTTATTAAAAATTAATATAGCCTATTAGTATTTTTTTGACTCTTTTAACGTTTTTAGGATAAATATTATAATATTTTTGAGATTGGTCATTACTTTTCTACTTAATTAACCCTCGACCAAAATCGAACCGCCGTTCCAAAATTTTAATTAACAAAACTGTTTTTAGACCAATCTGAACTTATGATGTAGTCTTATTTTTGTCTTATCTTTGGAGTAGCAGCAGAGAGTAACTTAACGTCAATTAAGGCCTTTCAGTCAAAATTCTTAAGACTTGCTTCTATTGCTCCTTTTTATGTAGGTAAGCAATAAAACCCTACACAACGATTTCAAAATTCGAACAGTAAACGAACCAACTGCGTCCTTCTATAGTAAATTTTCAACTAGCTACAAGGAACTTCCCAACTGTACGACTGTCTAAAGCGAAAATAGGAAAAATACATCTTGGTCTGTATAACGGACAGCACCCATAGTTCCAAACGGAGAATGTATCTCTTCTCCTGAAAGTAAAATTCTCCACCGCCCGTTAAATTAAATATCATCTAGCTTACAAATTGTACAGCTCATTGTACAGTGCCGTAATATCATAAAAAGCCAAAAAATAATTGAACAAGCATTCTAGATAGCTACCTTAATAATATTTAAAATCTCCGACCTTAAGATTTTTGAGCTTTTTCACTATTATCCGATATTATTACTTTGTATATCTCTTATACATTAACATATGTTCTATTAGGTGATATCATATGTGTGTATACATTTTTATTAAATAACTTTATCTATTAAACCAATCTTAAAGTACGATCAAGCCAAGAATAGATCTTTATACAGTTTAGTACGTTATTAATTTTAAACAAATTGACATAATTACATATGATTTTTACCATAAAATAAAATGAGATAATAAAGAGTATCTTACCTGAAAACATAAAATATCTTAGTATATGTTTAAACTAATGAATCGTAAATGTTGTATACCTATTTAAGAATAGTTATAAATAAGAATAATTCCATATATGGGTAAATATGATCAAGTGTTTATTTTTAAATTAAAATTATAATATGCAGTCACATTATATATTTCATCAATTAACATGCGGTTAGTTTGTGTCTTTCTAACAGAAGGCCTGTTCTTAGAAAGTAGGCTTTGTTGGTCTCTAGGAAGGCCAGGCCGGGTCGACTATCTACACATTTAATTATATTATTTAATGTAATATACCACTCAGTGATCACACTTAATTATCTGTGTCTTTGTGTTGAATATATCTATGATTGAATCTACTACTTGATTATTAGTAATTATTATAGTAAATATGAAAAAAATTGTTTTTATGGTGTCCAACTCTTTGGAATAGCGGCAGAGAGTAATTTAAAATCGATCCAGGCCTTTCAATCAAAATTCTTAAGTCTTGCTTCTGGCAATCCTTTTTATGTAAGCAATAAAATCCTCCACAACGATTTCAAAATTCCGACAGTAAAGGAGCTAACCGCGTCCTTGTATAGTAAATTTCACGAACGACTATATGTCCATCCAAACCAACTAGCCCGTGATCTAGCTACAAGGAACTTCCTACCTGTGTGACGTCTAAAGAGAAAATGGAGTAGAGACCTCTTGGTCTAAATAACGGATAATACCCGTAGTTATAAACGGAGAATGTACCACTGGGTACCTCTTCTCCTTAAAGCGAAACTCCCCACCACCATTTAAATATCATATACGGAAATTGTGCAACTCATGCACAGTACCGTAATAAAAATTCAAGACAAAAAAATTGGGGGTTTCAAAGTAATAGAATTTCCTAGTCAGGAAACTATCACAAATTCAAAAACTTAATAACCAGATTTCAACAGAAAGAAAAGTTTATAAAAAGCAACGTTTTCCGAAGCAGAAAGGCTCAGAAGATCAGAAGCTTTGAGGAAATATTGGCTGAACAAGAGAGAAGCGAAAGAACCGCAAAAGTGCATCAAGAAGACTAAAATCAGAAAATGAGCTACCAGGCTATGAACTAAAGTATCCAATGAGGCTTTCAAAGTATAAAAAAATTAAGAAGTGTCGTGTAAAAAGTACATAATTGTATAGTGTAAAAAGTACATAAAATTATACAAATGCGGTAATTCAGTTATGATGTTCGGTGTATAAAAAATTACATTAATTATTTTAATTTGAAGTTTTTAATGATTAATTTACAATTTGTAAACATTTAATGTAATGCCCCTTTTACGTCGCAAACCTAATGTTACAATAATGCGTAACAAAAACTTGCTCTGTAATCATAATGGTGAACGCCTACCAAGGAGCCAGGAAATGCGTCTTACTTTGACAATCAGCTGTACTCTTTTTTTAAGTTGTTTCCAAGTCAAACAGCGATCAGTATGCTTACCAAGATATCTCTTTGCGCGGAACTGCAGGAAAACCCATAAATTTTATACTTTATTGAATGTATTTATAGTGTGCATAAATAATTATAAAAATGCAATAAAAAATTGCTAGTTGCATTTTACATAACGTTACATGTAACTAATTCAATTAAATATGGAAATAATATGTGATGCAGTTTAGTTGTAGGTTGATATAATAATAATTGATTTATAGTTTTATGCAAAAATATAAGTTAGAGATTGCATATCATCTATCATTTATGTGATATACTTTTAAAGAAGGTAGGTTATAGATATTTGATACAATGTGGTGAGACAATACATTTGCAAGGTTTATAACATTTATAAAAGAATGCAGGAATATTATTGTAACGCTTTATATTTGAAATGAAACTTGTATTTTCGACCTACGGGTAGAATATATATTGCACGATAATATGTATAATTTAATATATATCCGACTACTTTTAAAGCTTGCATGTTTACATGTTTCGATGTGTTTACAATGCATGTGTGTGTGTAAAAGTATTTTCTGATATATATATAAGTTGCGTTCATCTACTAATTTATGACATGTATTAAGTTGGTGCAAAACTCTTTGAATTTTCAGCACATTAAAGGGAACATCTGTCTTCTTCAACAGGTACGGCATGCTGTCTCACATTTGCAATTCGTATTAACTGATAGAACTGGACTGCACAAGTTTACTTTTGTATAAGCCAGTATTTAATGCGAAAGAATTTGTATAGGTTTCATATATATGTGTGTGTTAGTGTGAGTGTAAAGTTTAGTTATGTAGGGTACACACAACACATCTTATGGATTTAGATCTTGCAAGTGTTCCGTTATCCGATCAGACAAAAAAAACGCGATACTCGATTGCGGCCATCAAACTGGGACCTGCCTTCGGCTAAATGCTCCTGACCGCTGTTTCTTTTATAGACTACTAACACTCACTAATAAAGGCCCTGTTATACATTAATAATAAACATTATAATACACTCATGTGTTATCAATTCATTCAATTTTTTTGTTATAGAATTTCTTTTGTCAAAAATAATATCTATAATAATTTAAACTTATATTAATACATAGACTATTTTAGAAATTTTTAAAATACCGGAACATAAATAAGTAGCATTTATAATTATTAAAATTACAATCAAAATTTATAATCATAATATTCCTTTTTAATTTTTATTTTATTTTGTTTTTTTTTAATTAACATATTGGCTACAACCCAATTTGATTGTTATATTTTTGACTTGAAGTTGACGTGAATTTGAACAGGAACTCTGGTGGATTTTGTTTGAACATTATTGCTCGCCTAATCAGTATTATTTAAAAATGTTTCTTGTCTTTGTTTTTAATTAATTTAGTTTTGAAATCAAGTATAGAAAACTATAAAAATGTTCACAATAATGCATGTACGTTGCATTCTGTCAATTTAAAAACAATAAGCAACCCAATGAGATGAGGATAGTGTAATGACAATATGTAATGAGATTTACTCTTACAGATTCAGGCCGACCATTCTGTAGAGGTTGAATGAACCCTAACCATCAAAGTACACCGGTTACCACTGTTTCTATTCAAATTCGTATAAAAGTAGCTTCCTTTACTAGGATTTGAACCACCGAACATTCGTCTCCGAAAATCAGCTCTTAAACAGCTGATTCGCAGTAATTATTTTACCACTTTTAAATTTAAAAAAATAAATGTCTATTAATTTTCACCTTTATTATTCGCACTTAGAATACATGCAATAATAACCACTAACTAGGATAATGGACAAATAAAAATACAGGGATAATTTCTGAAAAAAGTAAAATATCCATTGACATAAATACTTTCAATTCAAGAAAAACTCCTAATTCAGTTGGTCACGATTTCATGTTTTTTTAGTATTCTTATTTGTGTTATTTTTCTCTTTCTTAGCCTGACAGTAATGTAGTGAACAGCGCAACAGGCGGCTTTTACACTAGGTGTCCCGGGTTTGATTTCCGGACAGGTCTAATATGTTTTCATCACTCATTTTCATCTATCAACCTTCTTATATTCAGCATTACCAATAATTGCAAAAACAATCTAATGTAAAGCGTAAAAAAAAACTGTTGTACTAACAATTCGGATGGGGATTTATTAGGCTATGAAATGTATTATTAAAAAAAACTATAAGGTAAAAAAATGGTGTTAACTTGTTAAGTAAGGAGCTTGATGATCATAAACAAGGCTTCATATCACATCTCATCAAGTAACTTGCAATGATAATTTTGAAAACTTTTCTTCCACGTAGAGATTTTACACTGAACTAATTATAAAAATGTTTAAACCTTTAAATCTTTCTTCAGATGTAAATATTTTATTTGGAGACATTCTTTGTATGGATCATGGAAATCTGAATGAACTGTCTCAAGAAATCGTGCTCATGTTAAAATTATTGTGACTGGAGATATTTAATTTATTGATTTTCGTTTGTATATTACCATTTATATAAAGGAGATATACGACAGGTGGTTAGTCTAATATTTTCTTTAAGTAGAGTACTAAAGCATCATTGACAATAGCGCTATACTATCAATCTATCGCAGAAGATCTAATCGTAGACACTATAGACAAAAACGTTGGATAAAGGTTTGGGGTTGCTGTAAATCAGGTATAGTTAAACAAACAATAAGATCGTAGCTCTTGTTGCAGACGTAACCGTGAATTTCCATAAACTGCCACGAATGGCATTAAAATAAAAGCGGGCTGAACTGAATAAGTTTGTATCACGGGTTGTATAATGTACATATTGAAGGCGCTCGTAGTATATTCTACTACAAACGTGCAATGACTACTCCGCCGTCATTTCGGATTGATGTTATGAATAAATTCATACTCTTTTCATTTTTATACTAACCATTAATTTTAGTAATTAATAATTTATATTAATTTTAGTAAACTTTTAAATATTCTATGAATTTTGATATATTTTGGATTGGAAGAACAATCTTTAGTTACATTATTCACATCTATTCGTTAAATTTAAGTAAAATAAGTTCTACAGTAAGTTAGAAACTCCTTAAAATTACAGTACGTTGTAAACATTTTTCAGATTCTAAGTTGTTTGATAAACAACCAATAATAAACTTATAAAATGGTTTATCATTATTTGAAATTTATGAAAATTTATCCATTTTTTGTCTTCAACTTTATTTTTATTTACAACTGTACAACATTTTTTTTAAAGCACAACGAGTAAATGTGATGGAATGAATGAGGAATGGCGGGAATGTGAATCGATCCAGAGACCGATCTCGGCGTGAAATTTTGCAAGGAATGTGGTGCCAATATTTTTCAGTGATAATGATTTATAAACTATGATGGATGTTTTTCTATTATATGTTTTTGAAATGATTTTTTTGTTTTTATGAAATAACACAGGCATGACAAGTTAATTTTTTATGGTATTCGGAGAAGATCCCTATTTCACCTTCGTTTCAGTCGTCTGGTAACAGAAATTTATTCATGAATTAAAATTTTTTATCAAAAATTTTTAACGATTTAAAATACAAAAAACTTTTGTTTTCATTTTTTTAAATTAAAATTTACAACTGTGCATCTATAAATGTTTAATAAAATTTCACGCTGAAAACGATCACTGAACCAATTCACATTCACACCACTGTTATTGACCATTTATTTAAGAAAATCAAAAAAAAAATCAGTTCAGATCTTGGAGTTTATTATTGGAGTTCTTATTAGGTAGAGTTTCATTGTTTTAAATTTAGATTTTTATCACTGATATGTCTGGTGGATTGTTTCACGTAATGTAAAGGATGTTAAGATCGGTGTGGAATGTCAGATTAGAACCGTATGAAGAAGCGATTGAAAACTTTGTAGTTTAGCTATAACCAACCAAAGGGTTAGCTGAGCTATAGATCTGGCACCCATAAACGCACTTTGGTTTAATAAGAATCTATAAAACAATTTATATGAGAAGGTAATTAAGTAAATAATTTTCATTCCAAAATAAAAAACAATTTTTGAGGGAATTTCGAACTATCGTACAAGTAGTAAAATTTACCATGTTTATTGTTTATTCATTTTTTTTAGTTGTTTTTCATCGGCAACTGTTTTGATTAAAAAACACGTAATATGATAACCGCATTATGGTGAGTTTTACGTGAATTGTAATGAGCTTGAATGGACAGTATTGTTTGTTCATGAATATGACTTTTTCACCATACAAAACCGTCTGCCCAAGCGGCGATACTAAACAATACTACATGATTTTAAATAAGTTATATTATATGCTTATTAAGCATAACTGAATGTTAATGCCAAGATTTTATACTAAAACTTATTGTTTATTTTTTTACATTTTGATATAATTAATATATAAAAATTATGTAGTTAATTTATTATGTAATCACTGCAATTATTGATATATTTCTTTTATTTCTTTATTATTCATTCAACCAGTCCACCTTACTTTATGATTAAATACTGCGCTGTAAGAACTCAAATTCCATCAATATTTAAATAAAAATTATATCTATAAATAAATTAAACATAAGCTACAATTTTAAATACCACTTTTTTTGTTTTATTCATGAATCAGATGTAAATTCTATAAAAATGGCAAGGTTATATTTAAGAGAAAAAAGCAGATTCGTATTTTTATTATTTACTTTTTATAAATTTGTATTATTATTTTATATAGAAAAATATATTACAAATACAGTTAAAATATGGAATTTAATATAATTTTTTTCTTAGTATTATTAAAAAAAGTTTAATACCTATACCTAATTTTTTAACTTTTATTTGCAATTTTCAACAGCATACAATACACTTCTATAAAAAGAGATAGCCTATACATTTTAAACAAATAACAAGGATAGAAAAATAAAGAAAAATACCCAGTGGTATATCTTTGCGTAGTCGGCCGCATTGGCATAGTTGGTAACTTGCTCGCCTGTCATCATGCGGTCTTGGGTTCGAATCCCATTCAGGCACGGCATATTTTTTACAAAAAAATAATCATTTCATCCTTCACCGTCTGCATTAGCAGTAATTGCAGAACAGTCGGACGTCAAACTAAAAAAAAAAAAAAAAAAAAATCTTTTTAATAGACTTTCGCACTGTCAGAGCAGCAGTGTAGTAATTCAAAATATTTTTATTTTTTTTATTTCCTAAATTACAACCACTAGTTTGTAGTAAAAATTCTTAATAATGTATTAGTAGAGAGATCACTAATAACATTGTAGCAATATAATTTTTTTTTTTTTGGTTTAACAATATATAAATGTTACTATATTGAACGGTTTTTGCAAGCCCTTGCTAGTTTTACATTTAGAAATTTCTTCTTTGTTTTTCTCAAAACTTGATTTTTGGGTTAATGCAATACTGCTCTGGCACGGCGTATTATTTTTTTCATACAGAACTTAGAAATTTTTACTGGAACGTTTATAAATGCTTAAAGTTAACTGAATTTTTTTACCTTATAAATGCAAAAATTACAATTTTACCAGCCCAACCTGCAATACTTATGTTTTAGTTAGCATTTAAGACTTGTAGTGCCTTATGCGAAAAAACACCCTATGTCAAACCTCATATTTTCATAAGTCCCTATTTAATGTCAAATGGATGAAGTCGTCGTAACATTCGGATTTCTTCGCATTTTTTCGACTCTTGTATTAAATTTTGTAGCTTATCTTGAAATGTTTTCCTTATCTGTTGGTATGCTCAGGTCCTGTAAAGAATTCTGGATTTTTATGTTCCAGGGAGAGTTAGTGAAAGTGCGCAAAAGTTTAAATTAAAACAATATAATATTAATGTTGGACACAGCTAATGCTCTTAAATAATATAATTTGCTTTCGAGAGATAATTTTGAATTTTTATCAAAGATTCAGTACATCTGAAAACATTTCTGATTTATTTTGTTTTCTTTTAGACCAAATATGTATTCTCTAAGTAAAGTGTTAGTCAAGTTGTTTAAAACACTTGAAGGACCTATTATAATTCTGCATAAAGAATGAAGTTTTAGTTTTTCTTTTTATTCTAATGGTATTTCTTGAAAAATTAAGTGATTTATAACAAAAATATACGAAATATTTATAAACTCGTTATAGTTAAGTAAAATTGTAAACTTTAATTTAATTAATTCACATACATTTATTTAACAAAAGAAACCCAACCAATAAAAATTACAACAATGAAAATAATGAGTTCATGAAAATAAGTTATTAAACATTTTTAAAATAACGCAATTTATCAACAATAAAATAAAATAAATAATTTCCCTTACCAACTTAATCATTAAATACAATGTCTTATGACAAAATAACCAACTTCACCGTAACGAAGAGTCTTGTACAATTTAGGCCACTAACACATTAGCCATTCAAACCGCGGCGGCGCTCCAACAATCGAATACTTCGTTTTTATAAATAATCAATCAGCTGTTTATTAACAGCTGATTTTATTTTCCGCCAAATGCATTGTTTTTATTATTAATCAGTTACAGTTCAGCCGTTCTTAGTTTGCTCCTACTGTCAACAAACAAAAGCCGTCTACTACAGGGTGCACGCTAGAGTCTGCGACTTTACGCATGTCGTATTCCTATTAAGTTAACTATTTTTCAAATTATAAGCACTTAAAGTACTAAAAACATGATGTAGACTTAATAATTTCATTTATAAAAATACTTTTAAAAGTATTTTGTATTTAAATACTTTTGAAAGTATTTTGTTGTTACTTTTTAATCAGCGTGTACACATTTTGATATAATGCGCATGCTCAGTGACGTCATTATATGTTTACATTAGGAGCAAACTAAGAGAGGCTGGACTGTAGCTGTTTATGAACAGCTGATTTTATTTTCCGCCACTTCATTATAATCAATATGTTAATAATTTTGTTGACATATTTTTATTAATATTTTTTAATCCGTAATGTGTGTACATTGCAATCTGTTCAATTAAGAAATTAAACAATCCAAAGACCCGATGAAGTAAGATTGATATGTATGTAATGTAAATGAGATGTAGACTCAGGGCGACCATTCCTGAGATATTATGGTTAATTGAACCCCAACCATTAAATTACACCAATAGTCACTGTTTAGTAATCAAATCCATAATATAAGTAACTACCTTTACTAGGATTTGAACCAGGAACCTTTCCAAAATCAGCTATATCACAGCTGACTTGCAACGACGACTTTGCTACTATACCAACCCGGTGGGTTTGTTGACATTAACGATGGAATTTTAATGACCAAAAATATTTTTAAAATGTTATATAAGTAATCTGCTTATTATTCAAACAATAGAACTGGGTTTTTATAAGAAAAGGCAAACAAACAGCTGGTTATGAAAGGGTATGTGATTTACTGATCATTAAATGCTTTACTCATGCATACTTAGATCATACATAAAGATAATTCTTTTAAGTTGAAAACCACCCAGGTGATCTTTTGACGTTGTATAATATAATATGGAGCAACATCCAAGAGTAATTCAATATAGTATAATATAAGCAAAGCTCTAAGGAAGCTCACACTCACACACTCTTATACACATTTACAAAAGCAATAGACCGCGGAATAAAAACACTGCATATCACCCGAGGCACACACTTTATATTTCAACCCGAGTCAGATAAGAAAGCTTATAGTAGTCTTCGGACGTGGGAATATGACCCTCTTGAGGCTAACTAGTTCATTTTAACCTGTCCATCCGCATCCTACACCTCTTTGCTTTAGTATATTCCTTCTGTGTTCGTATCGTTCATGTTTCCAATTTTGTTTGTTTTCTACCATATTAAAAAATTTGTTATCTGAAGTCAATATTAATATTTACTCCATCGAAATTCGGTGTTTTATCTAAATAAGCTATGATTATCTATTTTACCGTACAACAGAAGAATAAAATATTAAATTAATATTTCCTTTTAATTCTATTATTTTGCAAGTTATTTTTAATTCATGAAGTAGAATTAATGACCGCTTCATCTAGTTGTAAAGTCGTCGCCGCGAGTCAGCTGGCACAATTAGCTGTAAAAAGCAAGTCAATATTGTAAAAACAAATTAAAATTGTGAAACATTATTTACTATTTTCAAGAATTCTGAAGTTATTATACGTTGAACTTTATTACGAAAATAATAATTTTCTATTTTTATTATCAAAATTTTACCATTGAGGATAAAAACAGTGGTTTTTGGCCACCTTCTGGTGTTTACAAGTATTTTATCAGTGTGTCATATAAGAATATAATATTCAGTAATTTTAAATACATCTATAACCGTCTTGATTACCATACTATCAGCATTCTTCTACTGTGTTGTTGTTTAGGTCATCAACCGAAAATCTGGTGTGAATCTGTAGTAAATTTACGAAGTAAAATGAGTGAAGTGGTTTACACATTCCTTCCTCATTAAGTGGAAAAGTATGCTTACTAGCATTTCTCCAAAAAGTATCTACTTTCCACCCTGAAAATGAAATATTCACTTCATTCACCACAGGGTCTGGCTGTATAATGAAATTCATTACTCTCAGAGGTGATAACTCCTCCCTTTCCCTTTCCTCCCTTTCTCGTAACCCTTGTGTTCACGTGTACCTACCATCGTATTTTCGCTGTTTTGAAACGAAACAGAGTCAGCGCAGAAAAGTAATAAATATTTATTTTCAGTTTTACAATATTACTTATAATAGGCTAAATTTTGTAATAGGCTAATACTATTTGCGGCTATTTTGTTTCACTTAAGGACTGCGGTGAGAGTAAGTGAATACAAGGCTCAAAAAGTGTCAAGATTAGAAAAAAATATTTAATAATGACATCAGTTGTTGCTATTCCAAAATTAAATATCTGGAAATACTGTTAAAAAATTTGACAATTAAAAATACTGTCTCTAGTCACTAATCAATACTGTCACTAGTCTACTGTCAATAATGTATAGTCAATACTGTGACTAGTATCTTTTACACCTCAACCTCTTCTGTTCTTAAATACTTGTCATATAATTAGCTGACTATGGGATAAGAAACAGAACTATATTTTGTAGCCCTGGAACTAGCAGATCGAGTGCAAATAATTAACACTCACCTGCATGTTATTAGCAGCAATCTTTCACTGTAAGCTTTTATTTTGTTCTTTCACTGTATTCTCTCGGAAGATACTTTGAGTTCGATACTTTGTAATCTCTATTGAATCTGATATGATTTTGTGATAATATCAGTACCTTTAGAAAATAGTTTTCTTTATAACGTAAGAAAAAGGAGTAGGTCACAATTTCAGGTTGTAAAAACATACTAAACTTAGTATGTTAGTATAATAATTATGTTGACAATGGAATATGTATGCCGTTATGTCACTTTATTTAGTTAATTGTTGAAGATGGACTACTAAAAGTTTAATATGAATAATATAAGATAATTTAGCAGAGAGGTGATTGCGGTGTAAGCACGTCATGTTAATCTATTTGTGAGGAGCATGTCAAATGACCACCGGAATCGCTTTGTAAAACTGAAAATAATAGTGATTGTATTGTTGTTCTTTTTTATAATGGATATTTTTTTTAACAAGTAGGGTGATTGTTTAGCGTAGCTTGGTGATGGCGATTGTTCCGCAACGATGACAAACATTGCTCTCTGGAAGCTGAACTGGTCGTATTAAAACTATTTTACATTATATTATTTTTAAGTGAAGGGGAGTCAACCAGTGGCGCATGTAAACCGAGCATTTAGCACGATCAGTGTACCGTGATGACATTATATTATGTACATACCATGTTATATTATGTACACTGGTTCTTGCACGGACACTAGAATCAGTGAACGTATTGTGATAATGTATGTACATCTCTAAGAACATTCATTCGCTTCTATCTCTCTTTATTTGTTTAGTTCATCGATTTTTATGAACATTACTTAAATAGTCGAACCGTAAACTATAATTATTTGATCGATCCATACCTGCAGGAAAGATTTAATTGATTAATTATAAAAATATCGATATAATTTCAATGTTTACCAAAACTTAATGCTTTAATACTTGTCTTACTACATAAAATTTATATCCTACAAAAGTAATATTTTGTTACAGCAGTTACCCTTATATAATTTTATTATTAGATTAAAACAAATAATTAACCATGATTTGTTGTTTATCCTTTATATACATGATAAAATTTAAATAGTATCAATAAATTCAGTAACTTATTTTTCGTTAACTTTTATAAAAACAATACTTCCTACTAATAAAAGTTGTGAGTGAAAAAATAGTTTTCTCCGTTTTCTTCATAAATATCTAGGTAAAAATCAAAAGGTTATTTTACCAACCCATTTTCAAGTTTAGGATTCGATTGTCAATATTTTTATTTTGACATTTTCAACTGAAATTTAGAATCTGTTATTAAATTAATACAACAATTTCTAAATGTGAAACTAATGTTCCAAAACTTGAATAACTTAAAGGATCGTGCAGTCATCACCACAGTCCAACACTTGGCCAAGAAGATCTCTTGGCCAGAGGCGCTTCAAACGTCTGCGCTCAGCACCTTACTGAACATGTTTTGTATGAGAGGGTTCTCAATATTTTTAAAACATATTTAAGTAACGCTGGCAACAACGTTTTATTATTCTCATATTTAGTTCGTTTTCAATAGTATTTAGTTTTTTATCCAGCTGTTATGGATATTATAGTTCATGCAATTGCCCACACTAGGGATGTGTAGTGGTAAACTATTTGCTTTCGATCTGCTAGTTCCAGGGCTAAAAATATAGTTCTGTTTCTTATCCCATGGTCAGCCAATTATATGACAGAAGCATTTCAGAACAGAAGAGGAAGAGGTGTAAAAGACACTAGTCACAGTTATCTCCTCTGAGAGTATGAATTTCTTTACACAACTAGACCTTCTAGTTAATAAACTGAAAGTATCACCTGCAGGATGGAAAGTAGATGCTTTTCGGAGAGCCTGAAAATTATAAACTTCACTAAGAGGGTCTGAAAACGTGTAGATCCGGTGAAAACTCGATTTCCAAAAATCGACATGAAATAATACTTTCCTTCCTATATATTCATATGTAATATTCATATGTAATCATAGTCATGATTCTCAAACCTGGCAAAGAACCTACCGAAATTACGTCATATAGACCGATCAGTCTTCTATCCGTCACATCAAAAGTTTTTGAAAAATTACTACTTGATCGTCTAAAACCTTTTTTGGAAGAAAGTGTTTACCCGGATCATCAATTCGGTTTCCGTGAAAAACATTCTACGATAGAACAGGTATATCGGATAGTTAACCAAATTCGATATACCTTAGAAAAAAAGGAATTTTGCTCAGCCGTCTTCTTAGACGTAGCTCAGGCCTTTGACAAGGTATGGCATTTAGCTCTTCTACACAAAATTAAATTAAACCTGGATCATAATTATTTTCCTATTCTAAAATCATTCTTAACCGATCGTTTTTTCCAAGTGAAATTTGATGATGAGTTATCGACCTTGCACCTAATTCGTTCAGGTGTACCTCAAGGTAGCATTTTAAGTCCTTTTCTATACACGCTATTTACAGCAGATATTCCTGTAAATGAACATGTAACAACAGCAACTTTTGCCGATGACACTGCTATTATTGCATCTGATGCCTCCCCAGTCCACGCTTCTGAAAAACTACAGCAACATCTAAATGACATTCAAGACTGGTGCCAAAAATGGAGGATCAAAGTAAATGAACAGAAGTCTGCACACGTAACCTTTACGATGAAACGAGAATCATGTTCACCAGTAACGTTTCGCAACAACGTAATTCCACATTCAGATGATGTGAGATACTTGGGCATCTATCTAGACAGGCGATTGACGTGGAGAAAACATATATGGACCAAACGGAAACAACTTGGACTCAAATTACGACAACTATATTGGCTTGTTGGGAGGCGATCACAGTTGTCTTTGGAAAATAAATTGACACTGTACAAGGTGATGATAAAACCAGTTTGGAGTTATGGAATTGAACTCTGGGGCACAGCAAGTACATCTAATGTAGAAATATTACAGAGATTCCAATCGAAGTTTCTTCGACTTATATGCTGTGCACCTTGGTATGTGCCTAATGAAGTACTCCATCATGACCTGGGCATACCTACGGTGGGAGAAGAAATTAGCAGTCGGAGTGAAAAGTATATAACCAAGTTGGACACTCATTCCAATCATTTGGCTATAAATCTTCTCGATGACAATATTGAACATCAAAGACTCAAGAAGGCGAGAATATTAGATCTTCCATTCCGTTTCACCTGATCTGAAATGTTTAACCATCCTTTTAAGATCAAAAACACAAAATGGTACTACGGTTGTCAACTATTATTTATTAATAATCTAAATCTTGCTAACTCTCATTAATCTAAAATTAATCATCTAATAAATTTTCTATCATCAGTTACGCAGATCATCAGTATCACGTCTTCATTCGCTTCTTTTCACACCTTCATTCACTTCATCCGTATAAAAAAAAGAAAAAAAATTGTACATCACCAGGACCAAGAAGAAACCCTTCATCAACTATAACCAAACGATGACTTGGAAGCAACGCTGCTGAGTGCTGTCTTCTTCAAGTTTTCTCCATCATCAACACATTTACTGAAAGTTTTTGTTAAACTGTTTGTAAATAATTCTTACTGTTAAAAAAAAAAAAAAAAAAAAAAAAAAAAAAAAAATATATTCATATAGGCAAGAGAAAGTAAAAAGACAATAATAGATAATTAATATAAGATTGACAAATAATTAATAATTTAAGAACTTACATTCGTGTAGTTGTACCAATCGATTCATGATTCAATTGATTATCTATTCACGATTTTTGTTTTATTAATTAATGAATTAATTACAAATTTAAAATATTGTATCTGATAAAATAAATATGCTACTGGAATATGATTTTATATGATTACCATTAAGGAATTTATTCAGCTTAGTTGTAAAGAATAAAATTGATCTACGATTAAATATGTTTTTTACGCCTTCATAATAATATATGTCATAATATTTGATAGTAAAGATTTCAATCCCTTTTAAAATGTAGGCAATCCACTTAGTCTAAATGTATTAAGATGATTATTTTTTTTAACAAATAAATTAAAAAGGTTCAGAGATTTTAATTAGGGTATTGTATATAAGGAATTAATTATGGTAAGGGGTTTTAGAAACGGTTAGGTAGTCTGGTTAGTAAAATTTTAAAAGGTGGATGTTTTAGTATGGATTAAAAAGGGTAGTGTTTTTTTTGTTCCATTCATTCAAAAAGGAAAGTAGTAATTTTAATAATGACTACCTTCTATTTAATTTTTATCGGCATTCATTTATCAGCGATGGGCTTCTTGTGGAAAAAATATATAATAAATAAATAGAATTCTATGGGTAAATTATTTTAATTAACATAAAAATAGTTTAGTGCTCAAAAATGATTTGAACTACAGTATTTTTTAGTAATAATTATAATAAAAGCATTTTGTTGTTATACAATCTAAATTTTAAATAATTTGAAACAAATTAATTAGTTAATTAGTATAAAAATATTTCAGACTCAATTTTTTAGTGTCATGTTAAATATTTAGTAATATTTTATTATCCACTGCGGACCTGTAACAAATGAGTTTTCATTCTTTAGTTTTCTGGGTCTAGAAATTCACTGGTGAAGGTTGTAATTCGATAACATTAACGGTTATGGAGATACATACATATTTCTTATTTTCTGGTAGAATTTTCCGAGAAAAACACATATTTGGGAAATTTCAGCAAATCTTTATGGCAATAGCTTTCAAATGACTTTAAAATCATTAAAATTGGATTGATACAACTCCAGAAATAGTTCTCGCAACAAAACATTTTACCATTTTATAGATTATAGTAATACAGATTAAAAAATTGTGAATCAATTTTAGTATACGTGACAAAAATATTTTATTTTATTTTTTTGTGAACTGTTTTGAGTAAAAGTATTGCAAATTAATTCTCTTATAATTAACATCACGTTTGCCTCAGTAGAAAAAAAATATTTTTAAAGCTCCTCTGAACTCAACGTTGAACGAGGATTTTTATAATTTTCGTAATCATTAAGATTTCTAGAGAAATTTTTAAAATTTAGCGTATCAACATTAAGATCAATATTTAAGTTATAATTAAATAAAGAGAGTTTCATTTTTGTTCAAAAAATTAGTTATTTTCATGAGTACAAAGACATAGTCTTGATAGTAAAGGTTTCAATCCTTTTTAAAATATAGACAATCCACTTAGTCTAAATGTATTAAGATGATAATTTGCGTTAGGTCGTCTCCGAGGCGGTGTAGTGACTAGCGTGCTAGCCTACAAAGTGGAAAGTCCTGGGTTCTATCACTTGCTAGGATCTGGAAACCCACTTACATACAGTAGCTACACCGAAACCGGAACTTTACATGTTTTATGTAAATTAATGAACTGCAAGTTTTATATAAGATATACATTTATAAATATTTTGGGAAAGAGAGTGATTTTCTCCTCTAAGACAATGATTTCACTTATTTTCTTATAAAAATAATTGTGATCCTTTCTCATGGTTGTTACTGTACAGCTAGAAATTAAATTAAATAAGTTAAAAAAGTTGACGATTCTTTGATAGTACTAAATAATTTTCAAGAATTTTGGTTGTGTTCATTACAGTTTAATATCCTTGCGGTATATTTCTGCATAACATTAATTTAAAATAAAATTTCATATCAAAGTTCATGTTAAAGGGCACTGGAGCAATGGTCTCCTCCTTATTATGAACACGTGCAGGAATCAGATATTCAAATCCAAGTTAACATCAGTTGTTATAAGCACCTGTGCATTTGATGGTGTTTATGTTCAGAAAGCGGTAAGTAACAAACTATAAAAGAGGGTGCACATTTCATTTCATCTCATATGTAAATCCGGTGAAGCGAATCGTAACGCGCGCTGCATTTTGCTGCACGAGCTGACACCGCAAGACACTCCCTGTACTATCACTAACGCCAACAATTCCCTCTCACAATCATTGTGTCTTTTACTATTATTCTACGGCTCAATGAGTTTTTGAATGTGTATAACTAACATAACTATTTAGTTATAAGAAAATATGTTTTGTACAGATACTTTCAAAAGCAAACTGTTAATTTATTGTAACCCAATTAAACAGTATTATCATTTTATTTTTAAATTTTCGGTTGTTTAAATTTTAATTTTTAGACTTTTGTCAGAAAATTCAGATTCTTTGTTGTATCATGTGTGCTATTCTATTCGTTTCTATTTACACCTAGATGTGGGTATCAAAATGTGAACTTAAATATATATATATATATATATATATATATATATTTTTTTTTTTTTTGAATAACTGTAAATCTACGATCTGCTCTCATAGAACAATGAGTAGATGTGTTGTAAGTATAAATCTTGAGTAAGTAATACCCCTTGGTATTACTCTATAAAATTCCCATTTTGTTGAATTGATCTTGCCAGGAATGTAAAATAAATTACACAATCACATATTAAAACAAATCTGTAGGGTGTAGTCTGCATAGTCTTCTGTGTGTTCCACTGTTGTCTAGGAGATTGATGGCTTCTGTATTCTGATGATTTTCAAGTCTTGTTTGGTAACTGGTGCAAAATTTCTGTATAGCTTCGTGTACCGTGGGAGTGTTCGTGTCTCTGTGCAATATAGTGTTGGATATGTACCAAGGTGAGTAATATAAGAAGAAATATTTTAAGGAATTTACACTAATGAATACAGATAGTAGGTTAACCTTCTTACACATATCAAAATAATTTTATGATTATTTTCTACATTATTTTATTATCAGCTACACTGAAATACTTGTATTTATCCCTCTATGATTATTCTTTTGTCTTAATTTTAGAAACAACAATGACTAAAAATTAATACAACTAGAAGTATTTATGTTAATTCATCTGTGTAATTACCTGTTTTTGTCTTGACTAAAAAAATCATCATTTTTCTTGAAATCATTCTGTTACCATACTCTCGGAGTTTTTTATGCGATTTCATCCGAGAATTTTTTTATCTTGTTTTTAAGTTTTGTAGTAGCTATATTTCAGACAATGTTAATATTTCTGAATTTTTTTAATAATTTTCTGATTTTGATAAAATCAAGGGTGGAAGATGGTTATGATCAAATGTCTAACACATCAGATTTGACCACATTTGAAAATTTAAGATTGTGGCGAGTGATAGATGAAAAGTTGCCAGACCTGATCTAGAATTGAGTTTGCGACAAGTATTCAGAAAAAGAGTGAAATGTAGCTAATAATTGTGGTGTGATATTTGTACATCCAACACAATTTTCCATTATATACACCAATGATAAATTGAAATATATGATAGTTGACCATATCTTTTACATACAAGCTAAATTAACCTGAAATTAATCTGTCACCTAGTAAAAGAGCAATGAAATATGTTTTTAATATTTATGGATGAGTTTATTAGTAGGCTTGAAAATTTCGTAAGCTTATGAGGAAAATGTTAAAAACAAACAAGCCAAAATTTAAACAAGCAAATGCGTATGATTTATAAATGATTTGTAAGTGCACGGGTGCATGGGTTAGTGTGTGACGTGACTATAAAATGTAAAACATAATTAATTATAAGTATAACCTTATAGAAGCTTTATTTTAGACGCACATGTGGCACGCATAAAGAAGTAATTGCCGTTGTTACGTCAAAACAAAGGGGGTAATTTAAAATATTAGTATTGTTGTTAAGAATGGATGAAGAACTGGTAGATCCATATTGTATATCTTGAAGGGTAGAGATGGTGCATGGGTAAGGATGGACGTAGAGACGGGTACATGGTTATGGTGGGCGCACACAATATGCCACCAACAGACCTCGGGCAATTCAACTGGTAGTAGCACGTTATCTCATTATCTACTCGTACCTCAGAAATTAAAGGTTGGAAAAAAACTTTAAAATATTATCATGACTTTTGCAGAACACCTCTGTTTATTTTCCGCCTTAAAGGGATTTACGTTAATAATTTTGAAGGTTACTTCAATTAGTGAATACATGAAAAACTGATTGTACTTTATAAATCTGCCTACGGGATGCAATAAAATATTTTAAATATTTTTTTAACGGTAGTTACAAAATCACTTATTTTTTCTCCACCCAGCCGATACAATAAAAAACAAAAATAAGACTTATGGTACTATATTTAAAATGTATTTATGCGTCCGTTAGTATTTAAGTCTACATAGTATCGGTGAGATAGTTAACAAAAAGACAAAACAGTTTATAATTTGTTGGAGAACGTTCTCTTGATTTTTATAGATATACTACTTTTGCGTTTTACTTTCTCAGTACTTCAACTTATACAACGCTAGTTGCTGAATGTATCGCTTTAATTCTATACACTGTCAAGTTATCTGATGTAAAAATAATCTTCGTTATTTTGGTAAAACCTTTTCTTTTGATGGACTACATTAACGACTACAAGCTTCAGCTAGTAAATCAGGATTTAAAAACATGTCGCAACCTGAAAAATGTTTCCCCTTGATTGTACTTATCCCAATCAGTCTGATTGTTTATTGCAATGTACGTTTAAAACTAAAATTATCTGTTCATATGTATGATTGCTTTTGGAACGTAAAACAAAGCTCCAGTTACGGTTCTTTACAAATTTTTATTGAAAGTCCTGTGTTTTATAAATAATTTTTTCTGTTGGTGTTCCATGTCTGGAGTTCTTATGCCATAATGATAAAATAAACACGATGATTAAAAGCAAATCTACGCGTGGATAGTTATAAGCCTATTCAAAAAGTAAGTTTGCCTCAACGCATTTAGAGGAAGCTGAGACCAAACTAGACAAAGAAATCATATCCTTTATATTATGTAAAATCTTCTTTTAGCTTTTTTGGAGACTCCGACTAATCGAAAACGACTTATCACTAACAAAGTTATCACTTATCACAAACAAACTACAATGTTTCCAATCTAAACGCCTGCACTTAATCTCCAACGCTCCCTTGTACGTAAAAAACAAAACTTTCCACAACGACGTAAAATAATTAATCGTTTATAAATAATTAGTTCGCTAAATTAATAACCTAAATTCCAGCCCCACACAATTTTAAAAGCCTCACCCAATAAATTACAAATTTTCTCCAAATAAGTAAAGTACACAAGCTCCCTCCTCCCATGTCAAAAGAAAAACCACACCAAAATAAAAAAGGCCACTGAAAAAAGAAAAATATATAAAAGAGCCGCCATCCTCTAATTTCACTTGTCTTATAAATTTATTGCCACTACCCAATAAGTTTTAATTACCTCCACTTAAAGTCTTCCCAATCCCCCAAGAAACAGAATCCATTTTCTTAATTAAAATTTATAAAATTCCCCTGATCCCCCGAGGTTTCATTTACTCCGTTAAACTGTTCGCCGAGCGACCAGGTGTTTCTTAACACGTCGCCGTCATAGGGCTTCTTAGCCCTCTCAACTTGGATTCTGGATTCTGTTAGCAAATCCATTTGGTTAACGATATTTTTCTTCGTTTTTACAGGATTAAAAAAACTTTCTTAGATTAGCAATTCGTCCAATTTGGTCGTAACGATAATTTTTATCGTAGTGGAAGATGTGATCGAGAACGTACTGGGCAATAGATTTGTTTGAATCGTTTTGTTTTAGGTACGTCTTTAGTCAAGTCCGGGGTATTTTACACACGTTTCTTAGGAAATTAAAAATTCATAATGTGTTATCAGTGGACATATTTCTGGTCCGTGATTAAAACTTATATGATTACTTTAAAGAAAGTAAATTTAAAGGTTTAGATATTCTTAGAGGGTTGAAAGAAGAACTAAGCATAGAAAAAAATCCTAGTTATGTTGGGAGTTACTCAAGGATTCTATCTGAGTACTATACTATTATTACAATGTATGTTATTTATTTACTTATTTATATATATAAAATATAATTTTATATAAAAGTGAAATAGTATATGTAACATGATCGTGCACCTGCGAATCATTGTTCCGTTATTTATTTCTACGCTGACAAGGAATACTCCTCTCGGGTAGCAATGCACTATAACCATCGCTGGCTTGCTTCTCTTTTGAGAGTGCAACGTGTATGTATTGTTTCTCTATATGTGTTATTGCTTCTGATTCAACATTCTAAAGTATCTTTTCCTTTGCCCTCTCTTTCTTAGTCTTTTAGATTTTCTCTTTATTCTTTCTTACTTGCATTGGAAGTTACAATGAATTATGCTTTTCTCGGTCCAATGCCATCTCCAACACTCAACAATAATGCAACAGTATGTGTATGTATACTGTTCGCCGGTAAATTTATATGTGTATGCAACTTGCATACCACTTGTTATCCAGGAATTATTTTTGTTGTCTTTCGACTTTCTTACTGATGTAATATTTTTATTTATTTTTATATTAAATATTATTTTCTTAGATTTATTTTTGTATCATTGTTCGTTTTATGAGTTATTTATATGTTTTAAGTTCAAATTTTAAGGTATGTACATCCCACCTGAATATAAACTTGCTAAATTTGTTTGTATGGTGTAAAATTTCTTTTTATAACTTATATATTTTGTGTATTTATAAGGTTGTGGATTCACAACCAGTAAATTTAATAATGGCAATGGAAAATTACACGAAAAATTACTTTTTATTTATTGAATAATTACCTTACACAATCAGTAAAAAGCTACTATAAGTGAATGATATAATACGAAATAACTTGAAGGAGACGCTTCCATTAAAGCTCTTCCATAAAAAGCAACTAAAAATATATTTAATACAATTTAAATTTTTCTTTTCCTTCTAAATTGTTAAAAGTAATTTGTATTAATAAAATTTATAGCCTGATAGTTATTTATGTAAATTATTTTGTAATATTTTGATTAATTATTTTAGTTTGTTAATTTTCTAATTTTTAGTTTTTGTTTCTTTATAATCTGTCACGGAGATTCAAGATATGATGCCGTTTCGAACGTCTGGTGGTTTGACTATTAGTAAATTTAGAGCCAAATGATTTAAATCTATTGAACTTTTTTTTCATATAACTTTCTTTTAATGCATAATCTGTTGTATAACAATAAATGCAACTTATCAATTATAATTAACACATGAACAAATTACAACCCACTGGTGTAATTTACAAATTATAACATTAAAACATATTATACTGCTATTAATTATTATTTACAATCAAAATTAGATAGTTTTTTTAAATAAAAATAAAATAACCAAAACGTTCTTTAAAACGAAAATAAAACAGAATGAGAAGTAATAAATAAAATAACCACATGATTCCAAAATATATGTACACCGAACTTTACTAGAGATAATTAAAAATTTTCATTCAGGTATTTACTCATTCACACTCAAACACGCCAGTCATCTACAGAATGTTAACATTATATTATTTACAATGTAAAATCACACTATCAGAATTGCTCTGGGAGATCCAGTACTGTAGCACGTTTTAGTCTATGAACATCATTGCTATTATCTAAGAGATTCAGTGCTAAGTGATTTACGTGGTTGTTTAGATGTTCGATGTATGTACAACAGAAACTTCGTATTTCTTCTCGTACGTTGACAATTTAACGTGATATTTTTCTCTGAGCCTTCTTGTTTCTTCTTTAACAAATGGAATATTTAAGTACTCATGCACTTCAGTGTTTATTGGATATCAAGGAGCATTTACCAAATTTCTTAATACTTTATTCTGAAACCTTTAAATAATATTTATATTACTGTTACTAGCAGTCCCCCATAGTTGAAAGTCGTACTTCCAGACAGACCTGAGGATAGCTCTGTACATTACTATTTTGTTTTCCAATGAAAGAGATGACTTTTGGAAAAACAATACTCAACAGTGAAAATCTCACGGAATACATAATTTATGAGTACTATAATATATTTGTAGCAGTTGCTGTTGTTTAGGTCATCAGCCAAAAGCCTGATTTGAACCTCCAGAGACTTTACTAAGTAAACCGATGAGTAAGATGGTTTATGGTTTACATTAGCCTTTCTCACTGAGTGGAAAAGTATACTTATCAGCATGCCCGTCCCTCTGCAACGCATCTACTTTCCACCCTGCAAATGACCTCTTCAATTCATTCACCACAGGGTCTGGCTGCATATAATGAAATCCATTACTCTCAGAGGGATAACTCTGACTAGTGTATTTTACATCTCCTACCTTTTCTGTTTTTAAATGCTTCAGTAATATAAATTGACTGATCATGTGAAAAGAAACAGAACTATTAATTGTAGTAAGCAAATCGAGTACAAATAATTTAACACTCCCCCTGCCCGTTATGGGCAATTTCTAAGACTATCAAATATAATAGTTTGAAGAATGTAAAAACCTTTTGGAATGTTTTTAAATAAACAACATATTTTAATTAGTATATTACTATATTGTCATTGTATTTTGAATTCTAAATTCAGAACAATTAAAATCTTAAAAATAAATTTTGCTTAATAGATTAAAAGATACAGATATATTTATAGAATCTAATTAGTGCAGCTTTGATTCAACCACAATGAACTTAAAAAATGTAATTTACTAACAATAGGTTAGTTGTCTTGGCGCTATTGAATTTCATTTTATCGTTCAGCCAAGTACAACCATTTAATAGACTTGGTACATAAGTAACTAAAAAGCGGTAGAAAGATTGAATTGAATATAAAATAAATTAAGGAGGGGAAAATTAAAACTTTAGAGTGTATAAAATATACGTATTATAATCAAGCAATTATATAGTATCGGTAAATGTTTTGTTAAAAAGATCGGATTGTTTTTAGATTATATCGGCGGACTTTACATCTGCTCATTAATAGAATCTGTTTATCGACCGCCAACTGATTTCTTTTAATTCCATATATTCCCGCTTTGAATATTAGATTAATACTGTCAGTACTATATGCTGTATGCATATACATATACAATATGTCCGTATAAAAGGTACAAAGTGTTTTCCGCTCATATATGGCAGTATCAGAACAAGACCGCTTTTAACTAAAATGCCGTGTACTTTTACTCTTCTATTCTTACCCTTATTCGATTAACTTAAAGGCCTACGTAAATATGTCTTACATTGTGATGTCTAATCCTAGTATCTGTATCTATACATACACTATTTGTTCGTTTTGCTCTAAGAGATTAACATTTCAAATGAACAAACAAGTTTGTCATTTTATTTTATTTTATTTTTTCCTCAATTTGATAAAATTTGTCTTGAATTACACTTTGGTTGACATATTTCATATCACTTTTCTTGTTCATCGTTAGCCTTAATCAGTCGGACATCACCATTACGACGCAAATTTTGTCAAAATTGAAAGAAAAATTTTCATCGAGATACCATCGAGCCACTTTCATGGACGATCCAGAATATTCCTCAGATCTTCAACTTTCCTCAACCCTGAGTAGCAAACTCAAGGTCTTTATACTTGTCCCCGTGTCTCATGATATGTCTGAGGTACTCCAACTAATATTGTGGAACGCATTGGGGGTCTTAAGTGGAGATCCATTGGACATTTGGTTAGGAAGAACAATGGTAGATGAACACATAAAGTGATCCTCAGTAGAAGTTATTGAAACACCACAGGGTAGGCAGATGATGTAAATAGAAGTCCAGGAGGGGATGGATGACAACAATTACTTGTTGCTGTTGTTTAGGTCATCAGCCAAAAGGCTGGTTTGAACCTGTAGAGGTTTTACTAAGTAAAACGAGGAGTGAGGTGGTTTACCATTGCCTTCCTCACTGAGTGGAAAAGTATGCTTATCAGCATGCCAGGCCCTCTGAAAAGCACATATTTTCCACTCTGCAAATGACACCTTCACTTCATTCACCACAGGGTCTGGCTGTATAATGAAATCCATTACTTTCAGACGAGATAACTCTGATTAGTGTCTTTTACACCTCTACCTCTTCTGTTCTTAAATGGTTCAGTCATTTAATTGGCTGACCATGTGATAAGAAACAGAACTATTTATTTTAGCCCTGCAACGAACAGATTGAGTGTAAATAATTTGACACTCCACCTGCCTGTTATGGGCAAAACAATTACTTACGACACGGAATCGTGGTAAAAATTTGAAAATGGAGATGGGCTAGAAAAGAAGAAAAAACTTCAACTTGTGATATCCAAACGTGAACAACAGCTCAGACCGACCCCCTCCCCCTCATTCTACTAAAAACCTCTTCATTACTGATGTGATCAACCCAAAATTTCACCAACTTTACGATGGACTTCAAACGAGTTACATGCCTTAACACAATACAAATGTGAAGTTATTGCCCGATAAACTTAATTTTAAAAAATATGCAGTACTTAGTACTAGCTGATCTTTTCTCAGTTCCAATCCTTACATAACTAACAAAGGAAAAACATTTAAAAACATACTACAACAATAAAATCCTCAAATTGCATGATGATAGGCTATTAATAAACAATTGACTTTAAGTTAATAGTTCAAAGTAATTTCCAGAATCTATTTTGATATATTCCTGTCATGTATACAGTTATGAAAATCCGTTAATTATAAACAAACTTTAAAGATTCCACTTCAAAATATTACAAAAAATTGTAAATGGCCTCTTTTATGTTAATAACGCCGTCCCGCATGTAAAGATGGGTTATTTAATGAATAAATGAAATGAAATAAAAAGAAATAATTGAATTGATGAAATGATATTTTAATATCGATTAATATTAATAAATGACATAGACCCTTTACATATAAATTGAAAAATTGTACTAATTGATTTAATTTATTGATGACACTATTGTTACACTTTTAATTATTCTAATGACTCTAATTGGATAAATATATATATATATTGAAAATTGTTATTATGAAATCTTTAAGTTTATTTAATAGTATTTACTAATATTTACTGATATTTACTGATATTTACTGAGCTCAGTTATAAAAATGAATATAATAAATTACGAATTGCTTGCAGTCCTCTTGTTCCTCCTTGTCCATCCATCGATCGGAAATCAAATGGGGAATCGATGCATTGTTGCACTTGGTTTTATAGTTTTTAACAACTTTTTTTTAAATTTTATCTGCATCTTCTAAAATAATCAAAATTGTTTCAGTTGGTTCCATAATTTAATTAAATCTTGATATTCTTGTAATTTCTTTTAAATCTTTTCTAACTTGTTCAAAATTTTAATTTAAAATTATACTATCTTTTGTTTTCTTGTTTCAAGTTTAGATATTTGGCTTCTGGATTATTATTTAAAATTAAATATTTTCTTCTTAAAATTTATCTTGATATATTTAGTTTTGATTCAGAATAATTTAAATTTTATTAGAAATTATTTATATTTGATTATTATTTGAAATTATTTCTTTTTATTAAAATCCAACAATTGAATATTATCTACGATGTTATGTAGAATAGACTGCTATTCTACACGCATAATATCTACGAACGCAATACATAAATGACATTTTTATACAATTGTGGACAATTTTAAAGAAGAAATCGTTACAAAATCCTAACCGATAATACAAAACTTATCATTTGGTAGTCCATAGTGACGTTTCTTGCGCAGGGACCTCAATACAAAAAATTTTGGTAAATGTAACTTAAATCTATATATTTTTAGTCGATATTTTAATTCACAGTCTATTGCAAATTCCCTTCAGCGTCCTCCAATTGATTGGTGTTCTACAAATCATTATGTCAATTGTTAGTCATTTTTCTCATATCGTTCATTAGTTGTTAGTGTAGTAATAATTGTTACGTTGCAGATAATACGAGGAAAAGTGAAAAAATTACCTAGATTTTAAAAATACACTTAAACAATGTATTTTAAAAAGATGAGAAAATCGTATCTTAATAGGGGAATTCCTCTTCATTAAGAAACAATAAATTATAGCTAATAAATTTTATAAAATAATAATGCATATGAGAATGTGTTCAAAATTAACGAGGAGTGGGAAATTTATTCCAGAACGAGGAAATTGAATTATTAATCAAATGACGTGAACAAGGAAAATATTAACTATTCCTCAAAATTATGAAAATCCACTAATTAGGAAATACCGTAATTTTTGATATTCAGTAACTCATTCTGTGGAACAACTCTCAGATTTTGTTACTTTATTGATTTCTTTCATTTTCTTCCGCAACTTACCAGATGCATTTGATCTCTTATGATGCAGTGTGTCAAAACACAACCTTCACACATCCTCTTGGTCGAACATTTCCTCTAATTTCGCCACCTAACTTTTAAACATATTTATACAAATTTAGTTTAGAAGTATTTTAATACAAAATTCAAATTTATATAATGCTAAAGCGTAAACGTCATCGAATTCCACTAAAAAAATATTGAAGCATCTGTTATGTGGTTATATTGACGTATTTTAAGAAATTTTGGATTGATCAGGTCACTAATGAAGAAGTTCTTTGGGGAACGGATTGTCAATCCGATGAGCTCTTGTTGATGATAAAATTACGCTAGTTGGGGTAGGCCTACTTTGGATATGAGGACAAGTGATTGCTACAAGACCTATTAAGATATTAAGATTGCTACAAGGTTAAAGGAATTCGGGTATTTTTTAGATAGAAGAAGGATACTATTCTGGTAAACGGTTTTGATTAGATTGTTACAAGGTTAAGGGAATTTGAGACTTGGTAGACAAAAAAATGATATTCTGGTAAGCGGTTCGTTTAGGTTGTTACAAGATTAAGGGAATTTGGAGTCTTGGTAGAGAGAAAAAGGATGTTTTGGAAAGCGGTCCTTTCAGATTGTAACAAGGTTTAGGGAATTCGGGGATTTAGTAGATAGAAGAAGGATATTCTGGTAAACGGTTCCTTTAGATTGTTACAAGGTTAAGTGAATTTAGAGACTTGGTAGACAGAAAAACTATATTCTGGTAAGCAGTTCGTTTCGACTGTTACAAAATTAAGGGTCAAAATTAAGCGGTCACTTCAGATTGCTACAAGGTTTAGGGAATTCGGGGATTTGGAAGGTAGACCAAAGGTATCCTGGTAAATGGTTTGATGTTACCTCAGTGGAACTCTTTCAGGTAATAATAGACGAAGTATTCTTTGCCATGATTTTTTCACAGCAGTAACAGACGAAAGATAAGAATAAGTTTCAAATTATTGTAAATTGTTAATAAAACTGGTAATGTATTTTAGTATAATCATAAAAGTAATTTAAAAATGTTATAATCGTGTTGTTAATTAGAATATTTTTGTGATATTACTGATAGGCCTGTATAATTTTTGTAAGCGTTCGATACTAAATTGCATAGTTTGGTGTTACTTTATGGAACTACTAATTTATTTTATAACTGGAAGGCATGTAATAATATAACTACCTTAGAAGCTTTAGATGTAGTTGATAGGTATGAAGGTATAGAATGTAATGTACACGGTTGGTATAGTTGCGGTGCGGTGGGAGTACACCAATTTCATGAACTGACGGTAGCTACAGTGAAGGGTATACTTAAATGCGCGCGCGGTATCTGTAGTCGTATAGTTTCACTGTATGTGCATTGGGCAGACGCGCCCAATACTTAAATTAAAAGGGCGGGAGATTTATGGCGAGAGTTATTAAAACGCGGGCCGCAGGTGAACTGCTACGGGGCATCTAAACGAACTGCTGGTTATTTCTTTACTTGTTGCTTCCTCTGTTCTAATCACCGTGCGGTGTGGGAAAATTCGGTAAAGAACCAAACGTTGCTACCACATACCTCGTTGTATTTTTGTTGGCACGAATATTAAACCATTATCTTCTGTCTTGACTTATTTAAATGTATGCGTGTAAGATAATTAATTTTTCGTATCTAATTTACATATATAATAAATATACTAACAAAATTTAGTTATATTTCTAATGAAACCTATTAATATTCCAGCCTTTCATTGTTCATTCACCCGTTCATAAGATTCTCCATTCATTCATGTTCCTGATCATTTTACATCTGAATTACAATTTCATTATAACTCAGAAACTAAGAAATTTATAAGATGTACCTTATGAAAATTCATTTCTGATTTTCATAACAAACATATTGATTAATTATAATCTTTAATAACTCAATAAAGGAAATACTACATCATTACAATATGTATAAATTTACTACTGAAATTCAAAATTATAATATTGATTTATACGAAGTTTTATGACCAAGAATTTTTTAGCCTTACCGCGGGATTACCCCGGATAAATATATTATATATTATTCCTGGTATTTTTTTGAAATTTTTTTACTGTATGATAACATTAAAAAATATGAAGTAGATAAAATGTCTTCTAAATTGAATTTTAAATTTTGATGTTACGGTTACTCGATAGACGTTCTAAATTAAACATGTCACACAAATTAACAATCTACAAGACAGTCTTAAGACCAATCTGGACATATGGATCTGCTAAACCTTCACACACGGAACGTATACAAGCGATTCAAAACGAGATTCCACGAACGATAACGCAATGCCCCTTTTACATCACAAACTCAATGTTGCACAAAGATTTACAAATCCCATACGTAATTGATGTCGTGAAACAACTATACAAGACGATGAATGACAAATTTGAATTACATGACAACCCTCTCATACAAAACATGTACACTAGGACGATACTCAGCGCAGACATTTATACTCAGCGCGAGATACTCAGGTACTCAGCGCAGACGTTTGAAGCGCCTCTGGCCATGAGATCTTGTTGGCCAACTGTAGAACTGTGGTGACGACTGCACGCTTCTCAAGTAAATCAAGTTTTGGAACATTAGCTTCACATTTAGAAATTGTTGTATTAATTTAATAACAGATACTAAATTTCAATTAAAAGTGTCAAAAAAAAATTTTCTGAATCTAACCATAATAGGTATATTCCAAAATAAAATACAACTTAAATTATACAGTTTATTGGAATATAACTGGCCATCAGTACACCGTTAGGTTATCAATATATCAAATTCAAATTTGTTTGCGTTTTTAAATGCCTTTTGCCCTGTCAATCGTTCCTAAGTTCTTGCCAGTATTGAACAGTGTTCGTATGTGAAAATATATTTAATATTGTAATTCTGTGTGAGATCGTAAGTGAAGTAATGCAATGCGTACGAAATTGAGGTTGATCCTCAATCATAATGTGTTCATGTATTGAATGAATAATGAACGAAGTGTTGTTTTACTACGGTACTGTACGGTGAGATACACGATTTCCGTATATGATATTTAATTTAACGGGAAAAGGGCGGAGGGGAATTTTACTTGCAGGAGAAGAGGTACCCACTGCTACTGGTGTTGCCTTTTATTCAGACCAAGAGGTCTCTGCTTCATTTTCACTTTAGACATCGTACAGTTGGGAAGTTCCTTTTGCTACATCACTGGCTAGTTGATTGGGATGGTCATCTAGTCATTCGAAAAATTTACTATAGAATGACGCAATTAGTTCCTTTACTGTTGGAATTATGAAATCGTCGTAGAGGGTTTTATTGCTTACTTTTAAAGGAGTACCAGAAGCAAATCTAAAAGGCCCTGGATCGACTAAAAGTTACTCGGTGCCACTACTCCAAAGAGTCCATAAGTCCAGATTGGCCTCAAAAGGGTTTTGTAAATTAAAATTTTGGAACAGAGAGATAATTAAAACACAGAAAACACAGGAAACACAGTAACTTCTGGTGGTATAAAAATAAGGTTTTTTTATTAACTTTATGAAATTCAGAACTGTTACAAGATAAACAATCAGTGAATATGATTTGGGTGAAAGAATGAATGAAATTACATGAGTGACGTGCATGGAGAGTACCATCCACTGACAGATCTCCGACATGTTATTTAGTTACTTCTTACTAGGTCATCGATTAATTAATTAATTCATTCATTAATAATATTAACAGTTTTTTTAAAACAGTGGCCCTACTCCACTTCCTCCTTAGTCGTCTTTGAACGTTGTTTGGTAGATGACGGGAGGAAATTTTACTTATCAGTTAGTTTGGATGAGCGAAAAGTCTGTCGTGGAAGTTTCGATAAAGTTAAATGAAAACATCTGAAACTAGAGTGATGTTGAGGTCGTTATGTAAGGTAGCGTTAAAAACGTAAGAGGGTGCGTTGACTAATGTCCGTACGGTCTTTGATTAAAATCTCAAAATCCGAGCTATCACTGAGGATTTAGCATATCCATTAATTTGACCGGCGTACATCCAAATTACCCAAAGAAGGGACTTATATAGTATATATCGTTAGTTTTTGTTTAGTTGGAAGTAGGCTACCGAACGTCAAGACACAATCTGTACAACATCTTAAATCTATTATCCAAGGTACATCTTTTAACTGAAACATAAGGTTAAACTAAATTTTTTACATCAAATTTATATGAATTTTTTGTAGATTATGATTAAGTATAAAAAATTACATTTAGAAATTGATAGTAGCGGCAGAGAGTAATTTAAAGTCGATCCAGGCCTTTCAATCAAAATTCTTAAGACTTGCTTCTGGCGCTCCTTTTTATGTAATCAATAAAACCCTCCACGATGATTTCAAAATTCCGACAGTAAAGAAGCTAACCACGTCCTTGTATAGTAAATTTCACGAACGACTAGATGTCCATCCAAACCAACTAGCCTGTGATCTAGCTACAAGGAACTTCCCACCTGTGGGACGTCTAAAGCGAAAATGGAGTAGAGACCTCTTGGTCTAAATAACGGATAATACCCGTAGTTATAAACGGAGAATGTACCACTGGGTACCTCTTCTCCTTAAAGCGAAACTCCCCACCACCATTTTAATATCATATACGGAAATTGTGCAGCTCAATTTACAGTACCGTAATAAAAATTTCAAGATAAAAAAAAGAAGTAGATCCGTTTGTGAAACTACTGAAAACTGAAGAATGAAACTACTTGTCAAAATATCTTTCAGATTTTATTTTTAAATGTACTAAAATAAATTTTATCTATACATATAAAATAACGAATAAATTTTGTATTTCATATTTTCAATTAAAATTTATGAAATTATAAAAAATGACTGATTGATTTTTCTTTTATTACTTAAAACGGTAGGTGGTAAAAAAGAATATTTCAACTGTTAATTTCCAATCGGAGATGATATCATCTGTTCGAGTTGTTGCTAAATAATATGTAGTTGCATTCGAACACCGGAGGGAGTCTCCTCCAGTTGGTTACTAAAAACGTGACTGGATTTAAAGCAGTAGAACAGAGTAGATTGATCTATTAGGTAAGTTATCGCTTTTGTCAGTCGCTACAGGATATGAACTGGCACACCAATATTGTACAAGATGAAGATAATATCTTTCTATTCAAAATGGAAAAGTTTTACATGATTTTATTTAAATTTTAAGCATGTTATAAAAAATATATTGAAAGTTAAAATTGTTGAACGGTTTTTGATCCGTATTCTGAGAATCGATTTAACTTCCAGTAGCCTAAAGTAAAATCCTTCCTTAAATATTTCTTATGAATAGCTTTTATTCAATATAATATTTCCTATAAATTTTAATTTCTAAGAAACTGAAATGCGAATGTGAATTTTATATATCAAAAACAAATTAAAAAAGTAAGATGTAAGCTAAACTTTTTTACGTTATTAGTCGATTTATTTTTAACTATTAATAAAATAATAATTCACAAATTTAAATTGTAAAATGATTTACTTGTTTTGTTATATGATTTACATGAATATTGTTTTAAACAAAAACATCGCTATTCCGGACAGTCACGGTTATTATTAATTCGTATTACCGAGCTTGTTGTGCATAGTAAGTAAAATTTAACCGACTGTTGAACAACTTAAATAACGACCTCTGATAAGTTCTTTTAATACATTATCATTTAACTTTTTGAAAAAATATAGTTCTTTCTCAACTTTACTTCGAATTGTACGGGAAAATCAATAAAATAATGAATATATTTTTAACAAGAGAAAAAATGGTTTTTAGCAGCTATGAAATGTTGTTGTTTAGGTCATCAGCCGAAAGGCTGGTTTGAACCTGTAGAGGTTTTACTAAGTAAATCGAGGAGTAAGGTGGTACACAATTGCCTTCCTCACTGAATGGAAAAGTATGCTTATCAGCATACCGGGCCCTCTGAAAAACACATATTTTCCACTCTGTAAATGACACCTTTACTTCATTCACCACAGGGTCTGGCTGTATAATGAAATTCATTACTTTCAGAGGAGATAACTCTGATTAGTGTCTTTTACACCTTTACCTCTTCTGTTCATAAATGATTCAATCATTTAGTTGGCTGAGCATGTGATAAGAAACAGAACTATTTATTTTAGCCCTGCAACTAACAGATTGAGTGCAAATAATTTGACACTTCACTTGTTTGTTATGGGTAGAGCTATGAAATATTGAATTAATTAACAGTTTGAAATAGTTTTCTTAACCTGAAATAAAATTGGCCTACTAGGTCATTGAAATATGTGTAATATAATTATAAATATAACCACATTTTAAAAAGAATATTTTTCATCTAAAAGGAACAAGATGAATTGTGGCTAGTTTCATGGTAATCGAACTGGGCCTGACACGGCACGCACGCTTCATATTCATATAATACAGGGTACAGTAACTTGAATTACCTTTAGCATAGTTTAACTCTTGTGGATCGGTTAGCTAGCTCAGCAGTAGTTTCAACTCTTCAGTTTTAGATTAGCGCCAGAGCATGTCCAGCCCAACCCCTTTATAAATAAGAACCGAGAAGAAGAAAAAGAAGAGGTAAAAGAATAAGAAGTGGTTCTTAAACAAGCTGAAGATCATTAATGATTTACTGTCGGTTCGCTCCTGGATCTGCCATAATTCCATATTGTTCCTTCTCACGCAACTCCTCCTACTTTTTGCGGAGTTTTAATTTGGTTCCTTAATTACTAAAGGTTTTTGTTCTATATACCTCGAACAGTTTACCTTTGTATGTTTGTGTGTATAGTATATATATACACACAAGTACATGTGTAGAGAGGTAAGAAATAGCTACAAGCGTATTCATTCTCTTTTCCATTCATTATCAATGAGTCTTTCGTTTACAATCGCGTTTCTTTTGTTGTGTTCTTTCCTAACGTTGTATAGGTATATACAAATACTCATCTCGTAAACTAAAAACCGCATACATTTTTTCTTCTGTTAGGCTACAGTATATTATAGAATGTTCTTATCTTCTTCTGTAATTTTTATATATTTTTTAAATTATTTTTCACCTTCTTATTCTCTTTTCTTTCATTCATCACATTCCTTTTACGATAGTTGATCAAAAAATTACAGTAGAATCCCGGTTTACCGAATTCGAGTTGAGACTGAAACGTCCGAAAACCGGTCGTTGCAGTATACTTTGATTTTCGAACAATATGGAATTATGGTAGATCAAGGAGCAAACTCAAAGTAAATTACTAATGATCTTCAGTTTGTTTTAGAACAACTTCTTATTCTTTTACTTCTAGCTGCTTTTATTATAGTACACATTCCCTGGACCTAAATTTTGTAGGTTTTATTTATTTTAAGGAATAAGATTTCAATAAAATTTATTTAGATCAGATAAAATTTAATACGTGATTAATTAATTCATTAATACTTCAGTTTTCTGTAGAATTATTTTTTATTTATTAGTATATTACTCAATTTTCTCATAACAAGCAAGTGGATTGTAAATTATTTTCACTGGATCTGCTAGTTCCAGGTTAACTAAAAATAATTCTGTTTTTATCACATGGTCATTCAATTTTATGACTGAAGTATTTAAGGATAGAAGAGGTAGAGGTGTAAAAGATACTAGTCAAAGTTATCTTCTCTAAGAGTAATGAATTTCTTCATTATAAAGCCAGACCCTGTGGTGAATGAAGTGAGGGTGTAATTTTCAGGGTGTAAAGTAGATGGTTTTCATCCTGGAATGCCGATAAGCATTCCACTCAGTGAAAAAAGGTATGGTAAACTACCTCACTCCTCGTTTTACTTAGTAAAGTCTCTAAAAGTTCAATATAGCCTTTCGGCTGATGATCTAAACAACAACAGCATCACTCAATAAGTTTTTCTTACGTTTTTTTTTTGTATAGGCCTACTGGATATCCTTATGTTTCACTAATTTTACAGGTTTTTTTCGCCTTCTCTTTCATTCACTGGAATATTCCTCGAAAAGAATTTTTGCTATTTTATTTTAGTTGATATTTGGAACTTAAGTTAGGTACTATTAGGGTATCTGACACAAACATTTACATTATAATCGAGGAACCGTAAGTAATAGTTTATTCCTGCAGTGGTTTTAAAGTTTTACAATCTTCTCGAGAACGGCTACTACGGTTTGATTTAAAATCGTCCCATTTAGCCCTACTAAATTTTTGTGCTGTACAAGATAGGGTAAGCGTCATGTTTTCTGAAATTCATGAGGGCTGTGCTTACGTAGTAAATTTTTTTTTTTATAATTGCAGCCTTAAAATGCCTTTAGGGTACAAGATACAGTGCTGTTTTAGGTTATATATTTATGTTTTATATAATCACAGTTGTAGAAAATTAAAAAACCTACCACTTTTAATTTCAAGCAATTGTTTCTACAGAGTGATTTTCCATATTTTCTCATTGATATCGGGAAAAAATACGTTGTGTAAGAATGTGGCCTTAGAATGCATTTTACACTAAAAGTAGTCTGTGCAATAGATGTCAGCCAATAAAAAAAAATATCTACAATTGTTTTATTTATTTTTTTTTTATTTAAAGTCGCATCAACTGCAACGGTCATTAGCGACGACGTTCGGGTGTAACTGTGGAGATGAAATGATTTTTTTGTAACGTATGAAAATATGCCGTACCTGAGTGGGACTCGAACCCAGTTTTTATTTTAAGTGTTTTTATTTCTACACTTTGTATTTCAAGTGTTGTTTTCTACACAGCTGGTAAGTGTCAATTAGTGATTTTCCGAATTTTTTATTCAAAGAAAGATTAATTTTCATATTGCGTCATTCATTCACGATTAAACATTCGTTATTGTTTTTATTTACTAGTTTAATCATGATTAAAATATATAGGCTATATTTTTCATAATTTTATTGACAAAATCTAGTCGTGTGAGTGTTTCACACCAGATTGTATTCTATAAATAAGTTTATGAACAAAGGATAATATTATTTGACCTTATAAATCAGGATTTTTTAATCTGGCTTAACTAATTAGTGCAAAGATACAAAATTAAAGAAGATATATGTTAGAGGTCATTGACTTTTTGAACATAACTTAAACGGGTCCAACAAGTTGCAAGTTGGTGAACGTTGGATTACATTAGAAGAGTAGAACAGAAGTGTAGTCAGACTTTACACGGTTCAATTTCTTCTCTCTATCACTCTTCTAGTGTATTCCTTATCTTCTTTCCTTTCCATCTTTCAAAAGTTGTCTTAAAGTTTAGCAAGTTGCACTTGGCAATAAAACGCGAACAGATCTAATATTTTTAGTTCATAGGTCGTTATTGTGATCGCTAATAAACAACTTTATTACTGTAGGCTTAAACACGTTTTAGTATTATTATATTTTAAAAAATAACTTATTATTTCAGTTTTCAAGAGGTATGTGCAACACGCGCCGGCACGTGACCAAATAAACTTATCCTTTCAACAGGAAATGCACATAAATATAAATAATATCTAGTTCTTACACGTTTAAAATAAAAGAAACTTAAAAGAGTTCAATAATCTGTTAAAATGTACGATTTAAAACAAAATGTAATCTCCTCGGAGCTATTGAATTGACTGGAAAAAAGTCAGCGATAAAAGATTTTATCCTTATTTTTGTCTGAAATACTCACTTCAACCAAAGAAAATAGTTGATTTAGTGACGAGGAAGATAAAATTGAACTTCGGAACAGTAAAAAAATTCATGATTAATTTTTATGGGAATATGAGAATTAAATGAAAAGTTTTCTGTTCACCATTACTGTTTACATACTTTAACTATGTACAATAATCTACTAATTTTTTTTAATATCCGTTAAATTTTCCAAACTAAACAATTAAAATAAACTTATTTATGCTAGTAATTGCTTAAGGTATTTACCCATCCAATCCGATCTTAAAAAAGCATTAGTGCTCTGTATATATTTAATGTTTTCGTGTACCTTTCCTCTAATTGCACGTGACCATATGCGTTCTTGGATTTCATGCCGGTCAATTCAGTTTTCTTATGAAATAGAGAACGTTTCATATAGAACGGAGAAGAAATCTCCGTCTCCTAAGGCAGCGATCACCTTCATTCAAAGAAAATTAGTAGAAGGAAAATAAAAAAATAAACTTATTCAGTAAACGGGTGCACTCCAAGATAGGATGTTTGGATGGGAGTCTATGGGTAGAGACCTTAAGCGAAGAGCACCATCTAATAACAATGCTCCAAAAAATTAAAATTTTGTTAAATATAAACTTTTTAATCATACATCGAGACCTTAACTTGCATATTATACTCAGCACATTATTTAGAGATACAAACATTGTTACACCCACACCTACCACAAAATCCACAAATGAGATTAAAAAGATGCTGGAATAGGAATCTTATATAAAATACCAACAAGGGTTTGTCACTGGATGATTTTCTCAACCAAGACAAAAACAGGACATTAAAAACCATCATAAATACTGCTGATTGTAAATGCAGTTGTTACTAAATAAAGACAAAAAATTTAATGTCAGTTTTATTTTAAATATCTATTCTATTAGCGTTTCACTTTTCTTTGTGGGCATTTACTTTAAATTTTAGTAAAATTCGCATTAACTGCTTCGTTATTAGTGATTACGGTAGGTTACGGCCCGAATAACGTTTCGCTGGAATAGTGGATTCCTGGGAGAACCACTGTTTGGTAGTGTCTTAGTTTAGTTTTGGTTGACAAACATTTCTTGTTGTAGAGATGTTTTGAGTGGTTATCAGAGATTTCTTGAGTGTATTAATTTTTTCTTGCTATATGGGTCTTTCATTGAGACAATTGGTTATGATTTCTCTGAGATATTTAAGTTTTCCCACACGTTCTAGTTTTTATTAAATTTATAACAAATTATAAAGATTTTTATTCCTGACAATCGTCAACCCATTCAAAAATTTGTTGCATTGTAAAGAAATGAAAAATAGGGTAACAAGCTGCCTTTAAAACCTATATAATACTTTTGTGTTATTAAATTTTAAAGCTATAATGACGTACGTTGATGGTTTTTTTACAACCAGTATATCATTCACAGAATATTTTAACCAAGATTAATTTTGTAATAACTTCCAAAATGTTTACCGTCTTCATCTATTAAAAAAAAGAAGAAAAGTAAGTTGTATGAAGATTTATTTCTTGTAATTATGGTGTACATTATACGCTACGTCGTTGTTTAGCTTCAGTTATAAGAATTAAACCTGAGCATTTATCTGCCCTAATGAGTTTTATAATTAAATAGAACTTGAATATTTTTATCTACGTCTAAAGAGTAAAATTATTCATGTTAGGCTGGTTTAACAACAGCTACAACCATAATAAATACAACGATTATTATAGTATTATTGTTTTATAATAGCGTTTAATTATATATGTTATTCATACAATAGCATAAGCCTATCTTGTGTGATATATACTTAGTACATTAAATTTACTATAAAAAAACATTTTCGATTTATTTATTTTTTAAATGTTTGTAGCAATGCCATGTTGATTTCTTTTTAAAGAAAAATCTCACTGAAGTATCAGGTATTTAAAATATAAATTAATTATTGTAGTCTGTTCGTATTACCCGAATTAGGCAGAAAATTACACTTAAGATCCGATCAACTACTGATGGTTGACAGAAATTGTAAATTTCAAAGGATTGTAAGTTACAATAATATTAATTGGGTCTTAAGTATTGTATTTTGAAACTAAATTTTATCACAGGTCGATGAAATAATTAAATCATAAAAATAAACGTATTTTGACCATAACAGTCCAGCGGAGTGTTATTTGCACTCGAACTGCTAGTTCTTGGGCTACCAAAAAGACCATAACAGTCCAGCGGAGTGTTATTTGCACTCAATCTGCTAGTTCTAGGGCTACAAAAAAAGACCATAACAGTCCAGCGGAGTGTTATTTGCACTCGATCTGCTAGTTCTAGGGCTACAAAAAAATACCATAACAGTCCAGCGGAGTGTTATTTGCACTCGATCTGCTAGTTCTAGGGCTACAAAAAAAGACCATAACAGGTCCAGCGGAGTGTTATTTGCACTCGATCTGCTAGTTCTAGGGCTACAAAAACTAATTGTGTTTCTTATCAGATGGTCAGCCAATTATATGATTGAAGCATATAAGTACATAAAGGGTAGAGGTGTAAAAGACACTAGTCAGAAGATATTATCTCCTCTGAGAGAAATGAATTTTATTATACAGTCAGATCCTGTGATAAATGACGTGAAGTTATCATTTGTAGAGTGGAAAGTGGATGCTTCATGGAGGGCCTGGCATGCTGATAAGCGTACTTTTCCACTCAGTGAGGAAGCCCGGGTAAACCACCTCACTCCTCGTTTTAGGAAAACCTCTACAGGTTCAAACCAGCCTTTCGGCTGATGACCTAAACAACAACATGAAAACGTACTTTAAATTTTAATATTTTATACAAAATTGTATTTGAACGAACTTTTTTATGTAAGTACTTTATACATTTATTAAATTGCAGACTTCCGGTATTATATATAATTTAATATGGAGTACTCTCCTTGTATTCTGTATTTCCATACCGGATGATAAAGTTTTTGTGTACCTTTCCTCTAATTGCACGTGACCATATGCGTTCTTGGATTTCATGCCGGTCAATTCAATTTTCTTATGAAATAGAGAACGTTTCATGTAGGGTTTCATAGAGGGTCTGGCATGCTGATAAGCGTACTTTTCCACTCAGTGAGGAAGCCACCTCACTCCTCGTGGGTAAACCACCTCACTCCTCGTTTTAGGAAAACCTCTACAGGTTCAAACCAGCCTTTCGGCTGATGACCTAAACAACAACATGAAAACGTACTTTAAATTTTATTTGAACGAACTTTTTTATGTAAGTACTTTATATATTTATTAAATTGCAGACTTCCGGTATTATAAGTAATTTAATATGGAGTACTCTCCTTGTATTCTGTATTTCCATACCGGATGATGTATTAGATTTTTAAAATTTCATAGACAACGGTATATAAAAGGTAATTATGGTTTATGATTGATTTATTTATTTATGTGGTAAGAAATATATGATAATTTATTTAGACAAGAAAGACTATATTAAATTGGATCAAAGTAATCATAAATAATAAAATATTAAAAATAAAATAAATTATTGTTGATAATCGTACTAAGGAACTGGTTTTGGTTACAAATGCCGCTAGCATTATTACCTGGAAAATTATAGTTTTAAAAACAGACACTACTTCTTGTAATTATTGTAAAACACAATAATACAAATTTATTTTTAAAACAATTCGTTAGCGTTAGTAAAAAAATATTAAAATATTTTGATTATTTTTTTATATTTTACGGTGAAATTAGGAAAATTATAACTTTTAATATAAATAAAAAAATGAAATAAAATTTTATGTAACAGTGTCTTTCTACTACTCAAAATTATAGTTATATATATTTATTGTTCTATTTGATGAGTTCGCTATTCACTATTTTGTAATTTTATTTTCATTAAAATTTTCCTAGAGCTACCTATTTTATTGTTATCGTTCTTAAATTTAAAGTAGATCTTTTCTATTTAAATTAGTATATTTACTTTACATATATTAATATTACTGTAAAATTAAAGGTATAAGATATATTCTAATTTCAGCAAAACCTCTGGGCAAACCCGCTTTTAAATCAGTTGAATCACTTAAAGATTAAAGTTAATATCAATAGTTGGGACTTCAAAAAGTTATTATTTATTTTTAAGGTACTTTTTTCTCTATTCAGGGAATTCATAATCTGTTGGAAACAATCAATGAATGTGATAACACAAAATTTGGAAAAAATTAACATGGTAAATAAACGTGAGTGGAGACACAGTCCAGTGACAGAACTCCGACGAGAACAGCATTTAGAACAGTGTAATGGATAGTCAATTACAGTACTACGTTAATTGGTGAGGTCCCGGCTCCATCGACGTTTTAGACGTCTTATTGGATTGTTTGGGAGAGTCTGCGTAGCCAAATTTGAGATCAGTGGGTTATGGTGGTTCACGAGCTTCTTCCTAAATTTTGTATATAGTTTTAAGAAAACGTCATTTGTGTAGGTTATGTTTAGGTCTGAGTGTAGCGTTCTATTGGTTACATAATATGGGGCGCTAACTATCCTCCGTAAAAGCTTTGATTGGAAACGCTGAATTTTTGCTAATACCGATGGTTTTGCACAGCAGTAAAGCTGACTGGCATACCTCCATATTGGTCGAAGGTAGGAGTTGAAATGTATTAATTAAGGTACTTAAATATACCATATACATCTCCTAAGAAATTTATTACAATTCCATTCGTTTTTATAATTAATACCAAAATGTCTAAAATTTTTATCAGATGAAGTTCTTGATCAGGAAATTAAAGATATTTGAAAAAATTATCTATTTCGAACAGAAATGTTTTGATAATCTTATAAATAAAGAAACAGTTGCACTATTTGGCAGTGCCACGAACAAAGTGAGAATTGCTATGATGGTCGTCAACATTCGGAACGGGTAGATACCTGAAGAAGAAGAAGTAACGAACTTTTACTTTAAAAGTAATAAAAACATCAGTTGGGCAAGCGACTTTGTATAGCGACAAGCCGACAGCCATTTCTGAACAAACTCCACTGGGGGGGCGGGGGTCACTGATCAAAAATTCATGGTGAATCATGTCAAAAATACAGCGAAATTCAAATTGGGTGATATCAATAAAAGTACAGTTCCCGATAACAAATAAAAGCTAAAAATACTCGAGTTTTAACTTCCATTTCAATCAAATACAATATTGTATCGAATTATTTAAGTTTTAATGTTTTAAATAACTTAAATAGCCAGTAATAAACAAATAAAAAATAAAAATATTGTAAAAGGAGTATTATAGAATGTTGTGTCACAAGTGACTCAACTACCAGGCCATCAATCTCTGTAGATAGGCTTATCTCATCACGTCATAAACGTGCTCTATAGTATTCTTAGTTATTTGTACCGTATGGCCAGTTTTTCTTTATCTTCTTCTCTCTGCTTCTTTCATCTGTTCTTCCACGACGTACTTGTTGTCGTTGTCTCCCAAGTTCATGATTATCTTCGGTGGTTAGTGATGCTTCATATAATCTCTATCGGTATAGTTTTTGTTTGGAATTTATCTGAAAAAACTGGGTTCAAAATTATGATCACTCATCGTCTTACTAGTAAGTATATATCTGTCTTTGTTCAACAAACTGTACCTTACTGAATAGACTAACGTTGTACGGTCAGTCGATGTCGATATACCATGAATCAGCAGTTTTGTTAAATCACCGGTTAAATAGTTACTGCTCATCTGGAAAATTAATTGGAAATTTATTTCTTTAATTATCTGAAAAATAACTTTAATTAATTTAAAAAATAATATATATAGTGTTTCTTGATCTATCAACAACTCAACCTCATTACTCTTTTTTAGGTTATGTGTTTGTATATTCTTATATAATCTTTATTAAATCATGAAAGACTTATATAATTTACTCATTCTACACATATTTTAACAGTGTCATTTAGTGTAGGTCTATTATAATTCTACGTTGATCAAAACTTTTGCTGCTGTTAGAGAATTCTTTGAAAAATGTTATTAACGGCAGGAATACTTCACATATACATGGTGCTATAAAATAAGATTGTTTCTTCAATTTTACATCGATTTCATGTAAGTTGGTCTAAGTTTCATGTAAGTACACCCAAGTTCTAATTTCTGACACTAGTCGCTGTTTATCAACCCTAACCTTGTTTTAGAGTATGAATCTTAAAAAACTTTTATTCAAGATTCAATAAAAAGAATAGCTCTCCATTTCAGGTGTACCAAAAACAGTTTTTTGATTGTACACTCGTCACTTAAGGTCAGTAACACCATCATGTTTCCGATTAAAACCAAAAACTACAATTAAAACCAATTACCTCGTTAATAAAAGAAAAACATTCTTAGTTCCTATTTTGTTGCAAAACGTCAGATGGTTAACCAAACACAATTCTGACATTATAATTAGATGTTTTAAAAGAAATCTTTAACAGATGTTTGAGATTATTCGGATGAAAATTTTTTTGTTAATGCATCCAGGAGACTCCCGAGGAAGTTTGGGGTTTGGGAAGTACATATGGGGAAGATGGGTTTAGTGAAGTCTATTTTTAAAAATACTGAAGAATTTACAAAATAGTAATGTAAAATTTCCGGTAAATTATTTAATTAAAAAAATATTACACAAAATATAAAGTTGCTGGAGTGTTGTAGTATTTGTTGTACCCTAACAAAATTATCGAATAAGTGACCAAAAACTGTTGATTATATCGATTACGTACATTTTTAAAATTTTGATGTATTTCAGCGTTTAAGCTTTGTTTAAAAAACAACGTTAAATGCAAATAATTATTTTTCAGTTTATAGAAGTAAGAGTTCAAAATATAAACGGTTTACTTTTTTTATTTATCATTATAAAGAACAACTATAGTATAGTTTCTCGAGTCACGAGTTTGCCTTTTTTTGCATCGAGGGGTAAAGAGGGAAAACATCAGTGCGCATGCGTGACTGCTTTAATTTCATTACATCCAATACAACAACATATTATATTTTACCCAGAGCACATACAGCATATCGCGGAACCTTTTATAGGTTAACTGTGCGAATATAACTGTTTGTTACCGTAAACAGAAATGTTAGTTTCTCGAAAACGTGTTCGGACTATTCACAGTACTGAACGAAATCTAATATGCAGTAATATAAAATGTGAAGTTGAAGCTAAACAAAAATTCCTTTCCCTGCCTGTTTACAAAAGCCATGAGCGAGTGGCTAACTACTGTGATCTTTCTCTTCCACAACTTTAAAAATAAAGAAGGAAATTAAAGACGTGAAGAAGCTATTCTTCAACAGTTTTGTTGACATCTGGTAAAAAAATAAAACGGTTAGGTAGATTACTAGTGAGGCTGATAGTGAAGACGCTGGTGAAAGCGATAGTAAAGAAGGCGTTTCATTTGTAGAAAATTTTGTTTCAATGGAATAAGGTAGTTGGTAATGTCAGTAAATCAATGGTTTATGAAGAAAACATTTTTCAGAATAAAGTCTAGCTTACGAATTGTATGTAGAAACTGCACGGTAGTGAAATGTACAGTAGTGTATCACTGTTGAGGTTGGCAGCACTCAAATTTTCACTTCCTTTCCTGACAGCCCATTCGTACGCAAAAGGCAATCTCGTGACTTCAGTATCTATACCAAATTTCATGACTGTTGTTTTATAAGAAGTGAGCTAAGTCCATGAATAAAGAACTAAGTTTTATTTACCTAATTTGTAATAACTTTCGTCAAAGTAGACTGTTAGATTTATTTTTATATATTATATATATTTTGTTCACTAAATTATAAATTTTCAAACAAGTTCCGACTTCCAGAAGTTAATTTAAAATTATTAGAATACTGTATTAAATTTTATATAATTTTGTATTCTTTCACTTAGGTTATAAAATCCTAATTTAATTAAGACTCGCCTTTATTTTAACAAATCTTAAATTGCAAAAGACATATAACTTAAATTACATTAATAGAATTGTGTGGATCAAGAATTAAAATAAAAAATAAATACTTAAACCTAGCTAAAAAAAAACTGAATTAATTAATGTAAATCACGTACCCTGGCTACCAGTAATAATACTAGTATTTTTAATAGTCTAACGCAAATAAATTATAGCCCAGTAAAGAAGGAGATGCTTCGTTTAGTTCGGCTTGTACAAAAATATAATCCACTCCAATTAACACCCAGATTTAATTAGAATTAATTACTATTCATCTCAATACCTTTTTCTCTAATGAGTTTATGTCTTAATTCATTAGAGGTAACTTAACAAGCTGTAATCAAAATAATAATAATAGAACTGTAATATCTTACCATGTAGTAACTCAGCGTGATTTTACTTGTATGTTTTTACAGCACGCCATAGAAATTGTAAATATGAAACACATATCGTTGAATATAATACAGTTATAAATTAATTAATTAAATGTAGTAATTATTATTACAATCATAATTAGGAATGTTATATTAATTGCACTTAAAAATAGTTCTGTTTCATCTCGTATGATCGGTACCTATATTAAACGATTGGTATTTGTAACAGGTATAACTGACATGAATCCGAGTATTTTTATACCAGAGTAATAAATTAAATTAAGTACAGTTGAAATTTTCAGATAAAGAAATAATGTTTTCCATGATGCTAGCCAAGTACACAAGTCAATTCAGTGGAAAAAGATGAGGGAAACCACCTAACCTCTTATATGATAAACAAAATTTATGATTTTAAAGGCAATTTGTTTTTTTTAATCCGCAACGTGTATACATTGCGATCTATTCAATTTAGAATGATATGTTTGACCTGTAAATGATGTGTAATCTTGTACAGACTCAGTAAGTCTATTCCGGAAAGAGTATGGTTAATTATTAAACCCCAATCATCAAAGTACACCGATAACCACCGTCTAGTATTCAAATCCGTATAATAGTACCGTAAAAAACTATCTTTTGTAGCATATCCACCACGGAACCTTCGTCGCCAAAATTCAGTCGTTAAACAGCTGACTCACAGCGGTGACTTTAGCCACTAGACAAACCCGGTGGGAAAATAGTTTATGGAGGTTTTGAATAAATTTCAAGGGGTATAGATTTTTCTCTGATTATTTATTTTAATTCTCCTCAATTACTTCAAGATCCTTCTGTTCCATTTCTAAACAAGATTTTCGGTTTCTAAACTGTTTGATAGTGCTTAAGGATAAGGTCTTCGTTATGTTAGTGTAATTATATTTTCATTAAACCTTTTTATTATGATCTGAAGCTATGAAATTTAAAAACTGTTTTTACACGTTGAACGCGCAGGCAAGAATCACGGTTGTATTGTCATGTCACCCCGGCAGGCCTACTGAAGTGAAAAATTGATGGTGACGTCAAATGGCGTATTTCGTATCCGTCAGCGATCGTTTTATTTTTTAGCAATCCATCAGCTAAGTGTATAAATGTTTTGTTATTTAGTTAACTAAAAGTTGTAAATCAGAAAATTTTAATTAATATTACAATTTATTATTAGGTATTCATTCAGATACTGAATGTGTAATTCATAGTCTGGTTGTTAAAGTGATAAACAGGTTCACCAATATAGAACTTAAAGTCCCTGTTCAATTTTCGTATAACGTTCGTAACCTAATGTAGTTTTAATAGCAAAGCTTTTTGATGCAACATTGAAAATAAATTTTAAAACATTGTTTGCTGATGATATGGCAGTACTTGTGGTTGATGTCGATCTTGTAATTGCAACTCGAAAGACACTAAACTATTTACACCTAATCGAGTCATGGCTTAAGCTATGGAAAATTAAAATTAATGAAAACAAATCGCAACAAAAGCGTTTACTCTTAGACGACAAAACTGCCAAACCGTTTACATTAATAATATTCTACTGCCTCATACTACTTAAACACGCTATGTAGGCTTACACTTGGACAGAAAACTTACATGGAACGCACATGTTGCACACACACGCCAGAAACTCAAAACACGCTTCTATCAACTGAAACGCTTACTCGATAGACGTTATAAATTAAAAATGTCACACATATTAACAATCTACAAGACAGTCTTAAGACCGATCTGGACATATTGAATTCAACTTTGTGGATCTGCTAAACCTTCAAACACGAAACGTATACAAGCGATTCAGAACAAGATTCTACGAACGATAACGCAATGCCCCTTTTACAGAACAAACTCAATGTTGCACAAAGACTTGCAAATCCCATACGGAATTGATGTCACGAAACAACTACACAAGACGATGCATGAAAAATTTGAATTACATGACAACCCTCTCATACAAAACATGTACACTAGGGTGATACCGGGTGCTCAGCGCAGACGTTTGAAGCGCCTCTGGCCAAGAGATTTTCTTGACCAACTGTAGGATTGTGGTGATGACTGCACGCTCCATCAAGTAAATCAAATTTTGGAGCATTAGCTTCACATATAGAAATTGTTGTATTAATATATTAACAGATACTAAATTTCATTTGAGTGTCCAAAAATTGATTTTATAAGTTTAAATAAAGTAAGTAATATTTAATTTTAAGTTTCATGTCGATTGAAATTTCATGGAAGTAAAGTTAAGTGAGAAATAAAAAGGGGTACGTGGGGGGAATACGTTGTAAAATGAACCAGAATGAGAAAAAGAGTGAATGGAACGACGTCGTGATTCTTTTTTACGAGACTAAATACATTTGGTCATATTGAAAGAAAATAAGATGATACGATTTGTGCTAGAACAGACACATTTAGTGTGTGTGTAGGTAGGTGATATGAGTGAAGCAGAGTTGTAATTTCACGGGCGGTTAATTCGGTCGTGAGGGGCAATCTCATTTGGCTAATGTTACTTGTTTGGAGCCAGAAAACCCCTCCCTCTCCCACTTCTCCCATGCTTTATTATTAGGTTCATTTTCTGTTTTTAAGTAGTCTTTTATCTATGTGTTATATATGTTGTACGTTTGTGTGACTTCTTGTCGTGCGCTGATCATCTTTCTTACTGCCCCCGCAATAGCTCCCGTTATTTATTAACTTTTACACCAATCCACCCACTTCTATTTGATATATCTTTTTCACTGAGTTAACTATAAATTCCTCTTTTTTCTTTCTTTTAATTTTATCTACACTGAATTTTTAAATATATATCTACTAAATTATTAATAATTTCTTCAGCAGTAGCTCAAATAATCGTTTCTATCTTTATTTACTTTAAGAAAATTTATATTAAACCGATAGTAATGTTTATAATCATGATTAAATGGATTAAATTTATTACTTAAAATAATAAATTTTACCATTAATGCTCGATATTAATGATAATATTTTTGTCTGGCTGTATAATGAAATTCATTACACTCAAGAGGAGAGAACTCTCACTACTGTATTTTGCACCTCTACCTCTCTTCTGTTCCTTAATGCTTCAGACATAAATTGGCTAATCATGTGATAAGAAACAGAATATTTTTTATCCTTTATTTTGAATCTTTAACTGTTCTACATAGAACAACCACAAGATGAGAAAACATTGATTTTAAATTACAAATAACATAAACAGACATGATATAAAATCCAACATTCAGCAATGTTAAATTTGGAATAACAATGAACGTAAAATATACAAAAGTATGAAAAGAAAAACAAAAAAATTCATATTGTCACAAAAACGTTATTACCAATAGTAATAAAACGTATTTAAAACAAACCAAAAATTACATCTAATAGTTCACATTATTTTATCTTTATTTCACAGAAATCTTTAACCAAAATAAATATAAGCGTTGTTAATCTGCAAAATTAAGAACAAAACTTTATCTACAAATTATTGTAATTTAAAATTTTACATCTGAGCAGCTTAAAAAAGTTGGTTCAGTAAATATTTGGAGTAATATTTTAGGAATTTTACATTTAATATTTATAAAAATGCTTAGAATAATTGTATTATAAACATGAACAGTGATTTTTGATCTTTCTAAAAACAGTTCAATAACTTTCTCAAGTAAAAAATGACAGTAGTAGAAAAGTATTTTATCAAATTGAATGGACTATATACAGAATTTTTTTTCATATGTTTTAAATATAAAACAAGGAAAGTATTATAATAAATGTTTTAAAGAAATGAAGAGTATTTGGCAAGTTCATTAATAAAAAATGATAACAAAGAAAAATCTTTGTAGCGTTTGTCAACCAAGTACAAAATCCTAACAGAGTTGAGCTCATTGCCATTCAATACAACCACAATCTTACGTCCTTATTTTATGCAAATCCAACCCTGCACTCTGCTAATGTCACTATCAAGTCATCCAGCAGTGCTTAAAGTTGTGGAGGGAGAGGGGCTCCTTTTATAGAAACTTAATAGTGCTTTGATTTCATCTCAATCTCTCTTTCTTTTTCTGTTTTATCAACGATCTCTCTCTCTCTCTCTCTCTCTCTCTTTCTTATAGAAATGGAATTGTTTTTCAGTGGTTACCGACTAGTTACCATTTACCAGATAGCCTACTACAATCAAGCACCCCTCTCCTCTCCGCCCTTTAACGTCCCGCCAACCTGGACTACCTTTATAATATACTTTAATTACGTCTCACCACTTGCAATGCTCGTTATAACCTGAGAAGAATGTTGTACAGCTTTCTCTGTTAATTACTTTATTCATTTAAACCAAACATTTATACACAATTACGTTTTAACCTTACTTACTCACTTACTTACTTAAGTACAAAAAAGAAAAACAATCATTAACTTATTTTACGGCTTGTTGGATTTCTTTTCAAATTATGCCATTGATCAAACATAAATTAAACTGCTAACTTTAAAATGGAAATACTTTAATAAAATATATTATTTCAATTCAAAAAAATTAATATTTTTTTTTACTTTTCAACTGTACAATACAGTAGAGCCTCAATTATCCGAGGTAATGTAGACCGAGGGTATCTCGGATAATTGAAAATCAGATAACACGGACTCTGTCAAAAATCAAGATAGAAACATATGATATAAACTGGTGAAAAAGTGAACAAGGCATCTACTATATTATCAAATGAAAAAATGATGTACAAATAAAAATGGAAAAAAAATCCAAATTAAAAAGACATACAGTAGTAGGATGCCAAATAAGCTTGCCGGTGTAGCTGCGCGAACAATTCGGATTTAGTCGGTAGATTTCGTCTTAATACCGAACTGCCTATTAAATTGCAGGCGCTGAATGATGTAAATTATCATCTATTAGCGACGTTAAAAACATTCAAACTAATATTTTCAGGTCAGCTGATAATTATAATGTTGCGAAAGTGACGTGATTCTAATCACAGCTTTTACGCACTGACCCCACCACTCGCTGAGACAACCGAGCGCACCATTACCAAAAAAAACTTCTGCGCACTTCGGAAAACCAAGCTAATTTGGCATCCGCTCTACATACTACAGTTTATGATTGATTTGCCGCAATGTGTGGATTTCGCTTTGCGCGTTACTTTTTGGGATTACCTCGGTTAACCCGAAACTCGGTTTCTAGAGGTTCGAATAAACACCACTCTACTATATAGCCTGCAAAAATTTCACAGTGTTTATTAATTTTAAAAAAACTGTGTTAATGGCTTTGAGGAGGACACCACCCAGTGATAGTGCTCCAAAGTAAATTCTTGTGACACATCATGAATTCCCGAAGTTACATAACCAATAAATAGAACATACACGATGACTTATCCGTCTCTTATGTAAACAACACAATTCTAAAATTAAACCGCCGGTTTAGAGACAGATTCCAAATTCATAATAATTTTTTAATTTGCTACATGAATTCTCTCGACCTATCGGGAATCGCACGTTATTCATTAAAGACTTGATACATTAACACATTGTCCATAACAGACAGGTGGAATGTTAAATTATTTGCACTCAATCTGTTAGTTACAGGGCTAAACATAATAGTTCTGTTTCTTATCACATGGTCAGCCAATTAAATGACTGAATAATATAAGAATAGAAGATGTAGAGGTGTTGAAGACACCATTACCATTGTCATTGTTATCTCCTTTGAGAGTAATGAATTTCGTTATACAGCCAGATTCTGGGGTGAATAAGTGAAGGTATCATATGCAGAGTGGAAACAAATGTGTGCTTTTCAGAGGGCCTGGCATGCTGATAAGTATACTTTTCAACTTAGTGAGGAAAGTAATGGTAAACCACCTCACTCCTCGTTAAACTTAGTAAAACCTCTACAGGTTCAAACCAGCCTTTCGGCTGATGACCTAAACAATACACATTAACACAAATTTATTAAAAAAACTAATTAAAATAAACTTTCATGTTTCCTACTTCATAAACGCTTAAAATTATATGATCAGTAATCTAACAAATCGGTGGAGTCTCTACTAGTATAATTGGAGAGTATATTTGGTTTGCTCTTTTTCCCTCCTGGCCTCTATATACATCCCGCACCTGGCAAGCAATCTAGCCCCAATTTGCGTGACAACTGGAGCTTTAATAACTTGGATTAGTTATAGGCCTACGTAATGATGCGTGAAGTGTGCGGGTCTGTCCCAACAAAAGAAATCCGTACATATATACAGGTTTTATTACAGTTTTAAATACAGGAAATTTATTAGCCAGGAAATGCGTGACTTTCGAGTGACCAATGCAATCAACACAATTTTTAAAGCACAACTACTTACGTTTCATCCAGAAGTGTTTTCTTCCAAACAGGGTTATCTAATGTCTTCCATTTGAAGTATGATTCATTGCTTACGCTGACTGTTAAAAAAATGTTATTTTTAATTGTAAAAATGTTATTTGAAGATATAAGTAACATGTACAAATTACTTATCTAGACTTATGGTGTCCAGCTCTTTGGAATAGCGGCAGAGAGTAATTTAAAGTCGATCCAGGTCTTTGAATGAAAGTTCTTAAAACTTGCTTCTGGCGCTCCTTTTTATGTAAGTTATAAAACCCTCCACGACGATTTAATAATTCCCACAGTAAGGAGCTAACAACATCCTTGTATAGTACATTTCACGAAAAACTAAATGACCATCCAAACCAACTAGCTCGTGATCTAGCTACAAGGAACTTCCCAACTGTGTGTCGTTTAAAGCGAAAATGGAGTAGAGACCTCTTGGTCTGAATAACGGACAATACCCGTAGTTTTGAACGGAGAGTGTATCACTGGGTACCTCTTCTCCTTAAAGTGAAATTCCCCACCGCCATTTAAATATCAAATACGGAAGTTGTGCAGCTCAATGTACAGTACCGTAATAATAATTAGACAAAAAAATTATTTAAATACCCTTTCTTAAATTTTTACAAAGCAGACAAAAAAATTAATTTTATCTTAGTAAAAAACAAATTAAAAATGTTAATTAATTACAAAACGTTTATTATTGTAGTACTATAGGCTACTAAATTAATATATTATTTTGTTTTATATTTATCATATAATTTATAGTATTTTTATTGAACTATTTATTATAGTAAATATTATTTTTCAAGGTTGTTAATGTTTGTGCTATATTATTTTAACTTTACTATCCTATAATTTTTCAGTAAATTATTATTTCTAATAACTTACTTTCTAAATATATTAGTAAGGATAAATTATATTTAACAGTTGAAATAGTAATAATAATAATAGTGGATAATAATGATAATAATAATTGTTAGGTTTTACGTTCACATTGTATAAGGTATAGTCTATGAGATGATTAAAAACTAAGATAGGAGCTAGGAACGTGGCTGATGAGGTAGTTAGAAGCTACCATACAATATTATGTATAGCTAATTATATCAAGATTTTTATTTTTATTTTTTTATTTAAAAAAGGAACAAGATGTGAGTTGCAGTGAGTTCTAGCTTATTTTTATATCAGCTTGGCCACTGTAGTTGTTTTCGTTGTAGTATTATTACTGTTAAAAGTAGCAGGCAGGGTAAGAGAACTTGTAGATGTTTTATTACAAACCTAATATTATAGTTGGGTTGGACTACCAAGTACTATTTGGTTCTGTAATGTTAAGATAATTATCAGTTACGCGATTTAAACTACCACTGTCTGTCTTGTATCTACCAACAACAAGTAACAGCAACTACAACAACGAGAGAGATAACTTGATTTCTTTATCGTATTATGATGGATTTATCTTAAAGAATATATATTTTTTAATACCAATTTTATGCGTTTAAGATGTCAGAGTTGTTTAATTTATTAAAATCCTTATATTTATTTAGAGTATGTTAAAATTATTTTCGTGTAATTATTTACTTAACAATTTTTCAATCCATTAACAATTTTGAAAACATACAGGAAGTTGGAGAATTCTGCTACCTAGGGAGTAAAATAACATACGATGGTAGAAGTACAAGTGATATTAAAAGTAGGATTACTCAACCTAGAAAAGGCTTTGAAATGAAAAACAGCTTTCTGACTACAAACATTGATTCACAGATTAAGAAAAATTTCATAAGCAACTATGTTTGGAGAGTAGTATTATACGGGAGTGAAAAGTGGGGGATGGGGCTGTAGAAAGAAAAAGGATAGAAGCTTTTGATATGTGGTGTTATAGATAAAAGTTAAAAATTAGTTGGGGGGACAAAATAAGTAATTTAGAGGTTATTAGGTGAGTGAATGAAAAAAGAAGTATATGGGAACATCTTACCAGAAGAAGGGATAGGCTAGTGGGGTATATCTTAAGACATCCAGGCATTGATTTATTAATAATGGAGGGTAATATTGAGGTAGTGAATTGTAGTGGAAGACAAAGTTAGAATATTTAAAGCAAATTAAAAATAATTTAGGGTGTTACAGGTATGTAGATATTGAACGACTTGCGCAAGATAGAACAGCTTAGAGAACTGCATCAAACCAGTCGAGAGACTGGTGACAAAAAAATTAATTTTTTGTTTTTTTTATTAAACTTTTCTTAGTTAATTTAAAAGCTGTTAATAAAACAGTAATCATCAAATTTGAATAAAATTGAGTACTTAATGCTCGGACCTTTGCGGCAGCCATACTAGTTCCTTGGAAGAATGTCTCTTGGCTATCGGCACTTGGGACCTCCTCCGTCAATTATCAAGCACTTATCCAGAATGCATCCGCTGTATGTACGGATTTGTTCGTGTTTTGAATTGACTTTAAAATGAATTATTGAGATCTTCTGTTAGGTCCATGACGTATGATAAAAGGAAGTCGTTGTTCATTGTACATGTGCAAGTTTTTTTTACAATTCTGCAACATTACAATCTGTTCACTTGAAATAGAATAATCAGTAATTTTGATAAATATTAATGAAATTGGAAATAGTAATAAATTAATATTTTTGATAAATACAATCATGACTTTGAAGTAAATCAGTTAGAATAAAAAAGATAAGTGTACCAATGTTCTTTAAAACCTATAACCTAAATCAAAAACACTATGTCTTTTCAGTCTTGAAAACCCGGTATCAATGTTGTTTAGTAGATTCAGAGCCATGAAGTTTGGATGATTGTTGAGTCTTTCTTCATATTTACGGCTGAATTTTGATATAGTTGGTTTCACTGAGTCAATATTAAGATCGGCATAGATATAGGTGTTTTTGATGTACCACGGAATTTGTAGGGCCCGCAGCAAGAATTTTGACTGGAAACGTTCGAATATGTTTATGTTTGAAGTGCAGGATGTACCCTTGTACTATGTACGTGAACATATACAAGTACATAGAAGTTTTACAAACCTCTAGAAGTTCAAACTAGCCTTTCGGCTGATGGTCTAAACAACTACAACACACAAAGTAATATGACATTGATGACGAAATAAGAAACACGAGTAACATATTAATAAAATAATATTAATTGAACTGAAAAAGAAATAAAATTTAACCCGACTAACTAGAGAATACTTAGTATTCGGTACAGATTCATACTACTATAACTCAATAAAGAATATTAAACACTTCTTGAATGAAAATTAAGACAAGAGAGGGTTGTATATAAAGTTCAACTTAATCTTGGTAAAACATGAATGTGTGTGCATCAACATTTTATCAGACCGGTTTAAATTAGTAATTATTATTCAGCAGCTCATACTGAAATAATGTTATTGAATGATATATTAAGTGATTTGAATTATTATTGAATATTATCCACAATGTCACGAGGTTAAGGTTGTCAGATCATTATCACTATAATTCTGATTAATTATTTAATTAATTTATTAATTTTCAATTAAGTAATCAGAATATATTAGTTATTTAATTCATTTCACATACAAATGTATACAGTATTATAAAATAATTATGAGCCACGAAATTTTATATTTTATTTCACATCATACCATGTTAGTGTATTTTTAAGTTACTGAAAAATTTTTTTTAACTTTTGTGGTGCGGTTGTGAATTTCATATATGATCATCTAACCGATTTGCTTAATCATTCAATGTAACGTAACTTAAATCAATTTTTACATGTTTTCCTTGTGTTCTCTTTGTTGTCCTTCATTCTTTGATCCATTTTCTATATGTATTTGCTAAGATTTTTTGTTTAAATCTGATAAATAGAATTTTTCTGAATAACATATTATTTATTTTCCCATAACGGGCAGGTAGAGTAATTGGTGGATTAATAATTTAACTAATTAGTTGCACTCGATCTGTTGGTTCCAGGGCTACAAAAAAAGTTCTGTTTCTTAGCACATGGTCAGCAAATTATATAATTGAATTTAAGAACAGAATTTAAGAACAGATTTGTTTGCAAAAGAGATAGAGGTGTAAATGACACCACTCAGAGTTATCTCCTCTGAGCGTAATGAATTTCACTATACTGCCACTATACGAGTACTACCCTTACCACTATACTACCACTACCCTTCACTAAACTACCCACTATACTACCCTTCACTATACTACCCTTTGGTGAATGAAGTGATTGTGTCATTTGTAGGGTGGAAAGTAAGTGCTTTTCGGAAGGCCTAGCATGTTGATAAGCATACTCTTTCATTTCGGTGAAGAAGGCAATAGTAAACCACTAAACTCTTCGTTTTTACTTAGTAAACCTCTAGAGGTTTAAACTAGCCTTTCGGCTGTTGAACTAAACAACAAAAACATATTAAAGATTTTATACTCCTTCCTCCACCGTACATCACATTTACCTATTAAACAACAAAAATTTACCTATTAAAATTGATGTAAATGTATAGAGCTTTGATCTTATGATTCTGGTAAAATATCAAAAGCAAACATTAAGTATAAAATCTTTTCAAATAAAATGTTACGTTTAGTCAAATATAGTACCTACAACGTACGAAATTTTATGATAATCAGAGATTTATAGTCAAGAATTTAAAATAATGTAGTCAATGTAAACGCCGTAAACACGACCAATAAAAAATATGCAATACTTTTCATTCAAAATTATTTAATCACACAAATCCCGAGGTACGAATATTGTCACACTTACATCTACCACAAAATCTGCAAAAAAATTAAAAATATGTTAGAATAGAAATTGAAGGTTTGCAACTGCTTGATTTCTTCAATCAACGAAAACAAGTTACTACAATGAATAAAAGTAAGAGAGAGAGAGTGTTGGTCAGTGGCAGCGAGAGGGTAATTAGGTTACGGTTCCCTTCCACGCATCGCTGACAGTATGTAAATTTTTTTTAATCCGACATTCCCCTTATAGTATTATATAAACAGTTTCGAGGGAGGTGGAGGGTTGTTTGCTGATGTTGGATCAAGTGGCCAGGAGGCGGGTTTTTGGTTGGTAGGCGGTTTCGGCCTTCTTGGGGCTGAACGAGGATGCCTCAATTGAGTCCAACACTACTTTCCCCATCATGAGGGAGTGAACATGAATTTTTCTCGCCGCCTCGGTATAAAAAAAAGTTACTATAGGCTAAGATCCGCACACTATCATAAAATACTGTGTCACATGCTCCATCAGACAAATAAATCTTCTTATCGAAATCTACAGATGTTCAAAAACAAGTTAAACTTAATTTTGAATGAGCAGAGGAAGACAATAACAACTAACCTACCCATAGTCTTGACACTCAAGACTTAAACAGCTTGAAAAATGTATAAAATGTTTAAGTAGGTATTCAAATCCAATTTTAAAATTAAAATAATAATTTTATGTATAAAATCTAATGTAATTGTTTAATATTGTAAATCATTATTGTAAACCTATTGTACATTATTGTAATCCTTTGTTATGTAACGGGGTCGCTAAAAAAAAACTAAAAATGTTGATGCAACCATAAAAAATGTATTTTTTATATTATTTTCAAATTTTTCGTTTCTTCATGTTGTATTCTGCAATTTTTAGCTTTTGAGCTTTTATTCTGTTTCGTACATTCTATGTATGAATACGTAAGACTACTCTCCTTCTTCTGAAATTGTCTGAATATTTTTATTTTACTTTAGTGCATTTATGATAATAATGATCGTTTAATTCAATTTGTCTTTGTTGACCGGTCTGAATGTTCTCTTAAGGAGTTTTATTTCTTATACTAATTATATTAAATTTATTTAATTAATTTTTCTGTCCATTATTTTTTTATTTTGTTCATGAGTCTTTCGCTTTCTATAGTTCTTCGGGAAATACAAATGGGTTGTTTTGTTTTAGTTTCACGTTGATTGAGATTGATTCTTTGTTATTGTAGTTTAAAGTAAGTCTGTAGGAATTTTATAGTTTTGCAAATGGTTTTTAAGTTTTAATTTATATTATTATGTACAACTCTGTTACACTACATCCATTTATCTTACACCAATTTATTGGAGGGACAGAAAGTTGTAGAGTCTTAGGTGAGAATACCGTCGAATCAATAAAAGAAATATTAGGCCTATTACGATGTATAATTTGAGATTAATATTTTAATTTAAATTTTTAATTTGTTTTTGTTTCAGATACGGCACAGGTTTGGTTGTTACGATGAGATTACAGAAGTGGATAGAAGGCGCGTGCGGCATTGCAACTGGGTGAGATTCCTTCGTACCGCCCCGACTTATTGCCCTCAGGTCAATCTCATAGGAACCAAGGTCAAAGGTGAGGCTTCTTTTAAACAACTTCTACACAGTAATATAGTACTTACCGTATTTTCTATCTAACTTATTACTTTGCACCTTGCTTACTTTTTCTTATTCTTCTTCATCTTCATCATCGTATTTTTATTATTTCTCTTTCTTATCAGATTATCCTTTCTCTTTGTAATAGTTTTTTAATATTTATTTTATACTTTTATTTTTTAAATTTAACTGAACACGATTTTATCTTAAACACAAACTGTATGTGCATACTTATATTGAAATTGACCCTTTGCTTATCATTACGTTTATCATATTATTACTTTTTTTCAACACTCCTTACTTAGTCTATCTATCTTTTTCACCCTTTTCTATATTAGTCTAAGATAAACATCATTTTTAACTGCAAATTAAAATATTTTTGTATCAATTAAAATTAACAATATATCATTAAAGGGGATTTTCAGTTTTGCTAAGTATAATGTCATTAATCACTACTCCTTTTACTTGCTGTTTACTTTATATTTTTATAATTTATTAAGTTTTCAACTAAAATTTTCCTTTTAAATATTTATAAGTGTTGATAACCTATTAGATAAAAATTTATTTTATCTTGTTTATTTTCAATTAGATATTTTACTTGATATTAAATTTTTAACTAGTTTAATAAATAAAATTATTTACAAATAATAAATCTTTTAAGTAAAGAAGTAAGATATTTATTCTGTAATTACTGAGCCGAGGTGACGACTTGTTATTTACGTAGGTTAATATATTTTATACAAATAAGTGACTCTCTTGATCTTTCTAGTGATTTATTTGATCCTATTAAAATATATTTTGTTCATAACAGGTAGGTGGAGTGTTAAAATATTTGCACTCGATTTGCTAGTTCCAAAATTATAAAAATTGGTTCTGTTTTTATCACATACAAGATCAGCGAATTACATGACTGAACCGTTAAAGAGCAGAAGAAGTAGAGGTGTGAAAGACACTAGTGTGAGTTTTCGAAAAAATATGATGCAAGGGATTAATCTTTACTAACATTTTAATTTTTTTTACAAATATAATAATTATAAAATTTCATAAAAAAATATAGTAATTTATACTAGATTGTTGAGTCAGCTCTTGTGCCATTAAAAGAGTACGGTGGATTATGGATTATTGCAGAAGTTACACCAGGATACTAAAGTTTTTAAGACACTTTTTTTATTCCTAACAACTCTTCAAAGAGTAACTAATTTATTTACAGAATTTCAATTGTACTCTATAATATAATGTCATTAGTTTGCAAACTTCACAGGAATTATTTATGTAAAACACATTGTAAAGTCACAAAGATAAATAACATAATAAATAATAAAAGTCCACCTTTTTCTATTTTCTTTTTAAATTATTATTAATTTACCTTCTCAACAGCTTACTTCAATAAATAATTTCATAAAATTAACCCAACTATAATAAGGTACGATTTTAATTTTATCGTTTTCTTTTTCAGGTGAACCAATATACGAAGCCGTAAAAATGATTCCAGCAAATTCAGAATTAGTCGTTTATTATCTTCCAGAAAGACCCGAAGAAGTATTTTTCATGCCTGCTGTACATTACCTCCGTAATTCATTATATAGACGAACCATGGATACTATTTTAGAAGGTAAATAATTAATAATTTTATTAATTAATTAATAATAACTTGAAATAAAGTAATATAATTTTACTCGTAGGCTATCTTTATTTTTTCTGTTTAATGAAACAACTACAAATGTTTTGAATGAGGAATGAGTAGTGGTAGGTAATTTTCGCAAATATTACTAATTCGAATTTAAAATAAAGAAATAAAGAGCAAAATTTCGCATTTATTCGCAAAAACCTTACAAAAAATTTAATAATAAAATACATTATTTTAAATATTTTATGAAAACCTTACTTAGCTAAGAAATAAGACTGGGTGACGACTACCTCCTTAGTGCAGTTCTATATGCTAATGACATGGTTATGATGCAGAAATGTGAGGATGATCTACAGCAAGAACTCTTCACACTAACCAAAAAGATGGAAGATTATAATACGAAGGTATCAATAAATAAGACAATCATGACATGACATGACATGACATCATGTCATTCTTTGGAAAGACCCCAGTAAGATCCAAAACAGTCCTTAATGAACACATACTAGAGAAAGTGAGCCACTATAAATACCTTGAAACTGATGTCTCATATGAAGATGACTATGATGTGGAAAGTAAACTACATAAATTTAATCAGATATGTAAAACGATTCATAGGAAACTAGGCAAAAGACAAGACCCGAAACAAGGTTAAAGTTTTGTAAGACGATGGCAGTTCCAGCCTTGTCTTACAGCAGTGAAGCATGGACGATGAGGAAAAGGGAGGAAAGAAACATCCGAACTGCAGAAATGAAATTCTTAAGGTCTGTCAAGGGTTGTACAAGACTAGACAGGATCAGAAATGAAGTTATAAGACAGTATTGGAAATTTTTCCACTCAACAAAAATTTTCAATAGAATGCCCGAAAGCCGCTTGCCTAGTGTAGCAAGAAGATATAAAACTGTGGAAGTAGAGATATTGGCAGGCCAAAGAAAAGATGAGTGTTGGAGCAGGTAGAAATACCTAACCCGTGAAGAGAAGAAGAAGTTAACATTGTAGAAGCTTCTATATTTTCTCCCTTTAGCCTTTGTCTTTGGTAATTTTTAACTATGTTGTGGATTCTAAAATATCGCTCAGCATCTACATTATTGACTGGACTGAAGAGGCTTTGAATAACTGCCTTTGAAAAGCTAGGGTAACAGCATTTTTTGTTCTAAAATCCGTATGGCATCATGAGGAGTTTCTTGATTAATCACATTAAGGTGAGACTATGATGATTTTACTGAAAATTTCGATTTTTGGTTTTTTATATGTTCCAATAGTTAAGACCTAGATCTACCAGAAAACCATTAAATTACGTCAAAAAATTATTTTAATGAAAAAATTAAGTTTTTAGCAGTTTTACCCAGAAAATTTATCATATCACCAAGAGCAAATATTTTTCATAATTTTATAAGCTTACTGAGCGTTTTAGAACAAAGGGAATTTTAGTTTTTAAAATATCTGCGTTTTTTAAAAATATTCTCAGTTGTTGGTTCAGATTTCTAACTAACTGTTGATGATAAATTTACTTGTTTGTGTACACTTTGTTTTTGATTTGTGCCTTTTTATTTTTGCCTATTCTCGTAAATTTAGATTTTAAAATTTAGGTTTATTTTTCTCGAAAACCATTGAACCTAGAAGGCTGAAATTTTTACCAGCTCTTCATCTTGTACATGCACACATACCTGCACTTTTACGACTTCCTCAGATGCTCCAAAATTAGCAGTAACAAAAATCGTAGAAAAAAAATTTGTAAAATTTTATTCAATTTATTTAATTTAATTAATTTAATTAACATTTTTTTTTTATTTAATTTTTTTTTATTCATTATTTTGCTTTCAATTTTCTGCTTCAACAGATTAAATTGAAAAAATGTCAGTAGCTAGTGAAACTCGACAACGATTAAGTGTGTGAAGTTTCATTGCCCTATCTTTTACCAATCCTATAAAAATTTACCTGAAAATAGCAAATTTAACACTGGCGGGATACAAGGTACAGTCTCCCCTTAAGTAGTTGACTATGAATGGAGTATATGCATTCTGTGGTATGTCTTTGAAAAATGGTATTTAAGAGATGCTTTTCGGGGTTAAATTTGTGTTTGTAAATGATGTAGGCTCGTTTGCTGCTACATACAGAATCTTTACGTAATCCATAAAATGAAAATTTTAATAACGGATTCTTTTAAAAATAAACGTGTATAATCAAAAATAGAATGATGTAAATTTAGATATGTTTCTTCGTCAAATCTTATAAAAAAAGTAAACAACACATGGAATTATTATTTATTATTTGGTCAGATAAGTAAATTAAGAATAATATTGCGCTAATTACGTCAAATAACCGGATATTTTTTTTGTTTAAATTTTGTATTATTATTTTGTATTGATTGAAGTAATACAGAACCAGATCAACAACTACACCATTATTGTTTTCGGTATTAAAATTAAGAAAAAGTACAGAACTTTAAAGCTAGCTAGTTCTCATATCATCACGTGGTTTTATTCGTAATTGGACGGTAGTCAATCAACTTCTGTTTGTGGGCGGATAAAATAAATCCGATCAAATCATATTTTGATAACAGAAAATTCTTGTTTTGTTTTGTATTTGATTGGTTGTTCTTTTTCTCATGTAATTCATAAAAAATAAAAATAATAACTTAAATAATTATTGTAACGATATAAAACTAGAAGGTTGCTTTCATTTTTATTATTTTCATGTTTTATTGGATTTATTTCAAGTAGTACATAATTCAAAGATGAATATTTGTTTTCTTTTCCGTAATAAATCGATATTGCTTACAGAATAAAAAACAGAAATTGTTGGAGTGGTTTGATCGTAGAGCTTACTAATAGTAAATTAATTATTTAAGGTAATTCTTGTTTTTAAATAGAAGAAAAATCAGTATTATTTTATATGAATGTAACAAATACATCCTCAAAATATTAGTAACAACATTTCTATTTTTCAGATTATTATTACCAAATTTATGAAGTTAAATTTGCTGCATTTAAACTTACATTTATTTTTTATTTGTTACTGCAGTCACTCTTGGCATTATTTTTCTGTAGGCTTTTCTCGTTTCTTCTGTTTATCAAAATTTTTGCTTTTGTTCTTTAAGCTCTTGGAGTTGTAATCCATAAACTAAACTTGGTTGATCATTTTTTTTTTAATTTATTCCAGTTTCTTTATTCGTCTTTTTCAAATCCCTTATACAACACCTTAGTGATCAACGTTGTGTATAGCCTACCTTCTCAGCCAAATTGTAGGGCTGTAATGACAATTGTAAGCTCCGGCAAGTAGGGTAATTCAAGTTTTGGAACCTTTAGTGTCATATTGAGAAATTGTCATAATATTGTAATAAAAGATACTAAATGTTCAATAAAATGTGACAAAAACCGTAATACATAAGAGAAATTATTTTATAAAAATGTTCTTCTGATTAAACCGTCCTGCTTATTTCACTTGAGAACTCTGTCAGAAACGTTATTAACCCCTAAAGGTGCTACCAAAAGGCGCCCCTAATGGCGCCTTGTAGAATAGTTCTGTGATTGGGCTGCCACCTTATACCCTCTGAAGATACCCTCGGATCAGATTCAGACACTCACCTCCTAAGCTCTCATGCCTACTTTGCCGTAGAGAATGTCTTTCCTTCCAGAAGTAATGCGAAACATAAAACAAATGGAACGATGTACCAAATGACACTCGATTCCCAATGAATAGATAAGGAAGGACGTACGCGTATATGGAATGAATGAACGCGTGACAGAATATCGTCAAGAATGTAAAGGTCATCTTTGCAGAATTCTAAATGATCGTATACTTCTGAGTGTGATGAACGTGTCATCTGGAAGATGTGATTTAGTACTGCCTCGTAAACGATGATAAATTTTGTGATATCACAACAAACTAGAGCACAATCCCGGAAGGAAGGAGAAAAAGAAGAAAAATATTCTTTCAAGCTCTACTCTATATTATAAAAACCACACTTTTCCTCCGAGTTGTAATTTTTCAGGAAATGTTTTTTTATTTTGTTACACGTTTGGGGAATATCAAAAAAGTAGAAATATTTTACATTAAAATTTTTAAACTTATTTAGAAAGAAAAATATTGTCACGTACTTTCTGGATATGTTATAATAATTATCATTGATCGGTTTTGTTTTAAGAGGTCTGTACATCTGATACGTTTTTATGGGGTAGTGTTTCAGGTTAGTTTATTTAGTTATAGTCTACTAGAATATTAAAGGTTATGAAATAAACGAAGAAAGTAGTTGTTAGAAATGTAACTTCATTAATATACTGATTATGATTCTTATCTTTTAGATTTATTTTAAATTTTCATGCCATTCTCATCTTTGCTTTACCAAAATCCTTTTTTCATATCAAATTATAACTCCATATTATGAAGATGTAACATTACGATTTGTTATAACATTAACATCGTTCATATGATCTATCACAAAACCATTTTTCGTGAAAAACCATCTCAATTTATTCTCATTAAGAAGGTTATAATTAAAACTCATTCGAAAATTAATGCCAGAAGAGTAAAAAGAACTTTAAAAATTGGTCTATGGTCTTTTCAAATGCGTTTTTAATAAATTTACTCACACCGATAAATTAGGTAAAAGGAAACTAAATGATAAAATAATTTCCAATAAATGTACGATTTGGTGTAAAAAGTTGAGAAATATTATATTACTTCAAAGTGTCTGTTTACGGAACAAGTAACAACATAATTAAGGCTGTTTCTAAGTAAATAACGTGAGGATTATGTTTGAGTAACTTTCAAGAGACTGGAGGCGATTACGGCCACTATAGATTGGTTCATAGAAGAATTGAATGCTGGTATTTCAATGCCGAGGATGCTGCGATGCCAGCGTGTCTCGTGCGAGACGAATTCCAATAGTTAACTCCGCTATGTATATAGCGATAGGCTTGCACGCATCGGGCCATCTTCTCTTTTGTTACTCGCACGAGCCGCTTTGTCACCTCCGCCATCTTTAATCAGCCCTCCAGAACCAATCACCAATGTAATTATTATGACCTAGTGTTCTACAGGTCTTTTATTCTATTCATATATTGGTATCACATTATTTATTTCATACCTAAAGCTACTAAATAAATAGAGGTTTATTTATTTACACTAAATACATGGAGGAACGTACATCATTGTGAAACGAATTTCCTTGAATTACTATCTTACTCTATAATACGGACTCAACAGTTCAACATGATTGGTAATCCGAGGATCTGTCTCTAATAGGCTGTATTGAATTAACGATGAAGAAATGATGAAAACTTTAAGACGGTGGATAGCTAAATGGCTGGAATATATTATGAGTGGAAGTTATATCAAAACTTCTTTTATTAACTGATTCCAAAATGGGAGTATATGACATGTCAATATAAAGATTTTATTGATATGTTGGAAAATAACACTAATTCAAATTCATTACTTACAAATTTATATTAATTAATATAATTATTTTTATCAGCTTTGGCTACATTGGTGTAGTTGGTAACGAGCTCGTTTCTCATCATGCGGTCTTGGGTTCAAATCCCATTCAGGCACGGCATATTTTCATACGGTACAAAAAAATAATTTCATCCTTCACCGTCTGCATTAACAGTTATTGCAGAACAGTCGGACGTTAAACTATAAAAAAAATCCTACTGACTTACGTAGGCTACCTGCTGATACTTAGGCCTATACAATTTTTATGTTTATCATCTAGTAATATTTACTTAATTATACACATTTTTCTTATAACTTAGAAATTAATTACAAAAGAGATTGTGTAAAAATTTAAATCTTGTAAATTATAAAATATTTCGTAAATCAAATAGTTTTGTAACAAATATAGATTATAATAATTTTTTTATTGTATTTGTGATTTTCCATAATTTTTCATTGAAATGGGTGGAAAATTAGATTGGTTTAAAAATTGCGGCCTAAGTATGCATTTCACGATGTAAGTAGTCTAAATAAAGTTACAGAAAACCTACAACTTTTATTTCTAGCTTTCTTTCTACAAATATTAGCTTGATAAGGTCAATTTATTAGTGATTTCGGTATTTTGAAGTAGAACTTTTTTGTTTCAGTTAGCGTCATTCACTCATGATTAAAATTATATTGTTTTCAATTTTACATTTTTTACTCATGATTAAACATAAGTCATAATTTTTATTGTTTACATTGGTAAGAGAAAGTCACGTGAGAGTTTTACACTTGTATTTTCTGCACATATTTAGAAATTTTTCCCCAAAAACCGCATATCGATATCTGTACTTCAAAAATGTCGTAACTTAATCAAAAAAATGAGTTAATTTTCGTTCACTATCCATGTTTACTTTATTAAATTACTACCTTTGAATTTTACAATGAATCAAGAAATATTAACCACTTAATTTAAGCGTCAATCGTGATAATAAGTTGTCAGTGCCCTAATTCACGAATATCATAGTGCATAAAAGATCAAAACAAAATAAGAAGAAATACGGAAACAGAGGTAGGCCTACGTTTTCAGGTAACGAAAAATGTGAGACATCACGTAAGCTTAATACATATGTCTTTGTTACTGTTATCTTTTGTCTGGTTCTTCAATTTAGTTATATCTTCTTCAGTCTCATCATTATCTCGTCATCTTATTACTACTATTAGATCCTAAAATGCAATTTTTATAACTTACTTCTTCGAAAGTAATTATACCAGAGTACTAATTTTTAATTAATTCAAAATTTTAAGTTCTAAACACTAGGAAGAATATATACTAGTAACTTGTAATAAATTTCTATTTGTTTTTTGCAGAAATTTGTCCATTATCATAAAGCTGTGTAAAAATTTTCAAATATGAACAACGTTGTCTTAATTATTTTTACTTTCTCTTGCCTATAAGAATATATAGGAAGGAAAGTATTGTTTTCATGTCGATTTTTCGAAATCGAGTTTTCACCGGATCTATACTTTTCAGACCCCCTGAACCCAAAAAACATGTTTTTAGCGATTGGTCTGTGTGTGTGTCTGTGTGTGTGTGTGTGAACAGAATATCTCAAGAACGGAACATCGTACGAACTTGAAACTTGAAACTTAAGTTACATACCACTACCGGACCCGACACGAACATTTTCATCAAAATCGGTCAACCGGAAGTGGTAGTTTATTCGTATAATTTTTCACTTTTTTGCGATTTTCTCAAAAACTGGTCCTACGATTTTTTTAAAAATCGCCTTATTTACTCAATTTTTTATTCTCTACAAGATAGGGTAGGCGCCATATTTGCTGAAATTCTCGGTGAGGCTGTTTTTACGTAAAAACATTTTCTTTTTAAAATTACGGCTTTAATATGCATTTTAGCGCAAAAGTTTATATAATAAAAGTTATAGAAAATTTAAAATCCTACAACTTTTATTTCAAACATTTTTTTGTATAACGCTTAGTTTAGCGGTAATTAGCGATTTTCTGTTTTTTTCTCACGAAAACGTGTGAAAAATCTATTTTTCTAAGATTTAGGCCTTAGTATGCATTTTACCACAAAAGTGTATATAATTAAATTTATAGGAAATTAAAAGATCTACAACTTTAATTAGAGCATTTTTCTCTACAGAGCGTAGTTTAGCGTGAAAGAGTGATTTTCCGTATTTTTAAGCCAAACTGAGTTCGATTTTCATTTTGCGTCTTTCAGTCATGATTAAAATAAGGTTATGTTTATTGAGGTTAGTTTTTTGTTTATTTCTAATGTTTTATTTCTAATATTAGGTTTATTGTTAATTATTTATATTGGCAAGAGAAAGTTGTGTGAGTGTTTCACACCAGATTTTTTTTTAATTTCAATTTATCAATCTCATACATGGATGACAACGCGAAACAACTGTACAAAACGATGCACGACAAATTACATAACAACCTACTAATAAAAAACATGCCTACACTAGGACAATATCGGGCTCGGTACTCAGCACAGACCTTTGAAACGCCTCTGGCCGAAGGGATCTTCTTGGGCTATAGGCCACGACTGTAGTGTTGACTGCAAACTCCAGCAAATAATTTAAGTTTCCGAACCTGGCCTTTGGGCCAGCCCAGTCAGTCAGCTGGTAGTAAGTCGCTTTATTTGTTAAGTAACACCGGTTGGGCAAGCGACTTTGTATGGTGACCAGTTGACAGCCATCCATAAACAAACTCTACTGGGGGTCCCTGTTCAAACTCATGTCTAATCTACGTCAAAAATATACAGCAAAAAGCAGCGATCAAATTGGGTAGTTGTCAACAATGTAGAGTTCCCGATAACAATTAATAGCTAAAAAAAAAGTTTCCGAACCTTTAGTGTAATATTTAGAAATTGCTATTACTAACTTAATACTAGGCTAAATTTTCAATATAAAATGTGAAAAAAGTTAGTCTATCGTTATTATTTAAATTAAATGTAGCCTAAGTTACTTATAGGTCTAATTTGTTATTTTTTACTTTGTATAAATTTTTTTTTTTAATTTTTATTTAGTTTTGCAACTGTTCAAAGACAACTTACAAAGGTTAACAGCATTAAATACTAGTAAAAAGAAAAATGGCCTTAATGCATAGGGGATAAAACCACCCCAATTAAACGTTTTATTATCAAATTACAAAATATAAAAAATAATAGACTCGTTGAAAATAAAAACATAAAATTGGCAAACAATGTCCATAGCAAGCAGGTAGAGTGTTTTAATTTTTTCCCTCAATCTGCTAGTTCGAGGGCTACAAAAAGAGTTCTGTTTCTTATCACCTGGTTAGCCAATTATATGACTGAAGCATTTAGGAACAGAAGAGGTAGAAGTGTAAAACACATAAGTCAGAGTTATCTTCTGTTAGAGTAATGAATTTCATTATACAGCCAGACCCTGTGATGAATGACGTGAAGGTGTAATTTGCGGGGCGGAAAGTAGATGCTTTTCAGAGAGCCCGGCATGTTAGTAAGAATACTCTTCCAGTCAGTAAGGAAGGCAATATTAAACCACCTCACTCTTTGTTTTACTTAATAAAGCCTCTACAGGTTAAAACCAGCCTTTGGCTGATAACCTAAACATAACAACAAGAATACAACCCACCAGGTTGGTCTAGGGGTAAAGTCGTCGCAGCAAGTCAGCTGTTTAACAACTGATTTTGGAGACGAAAGTTCCGTAATACATAAAAAACTAAACCAGCTCTGGTAGAAAAGCCATACAAGAAGTTAAGTCATATTGGTTCGGAAACTAAATTTATAAGATGGATTACTAACGAAAAACAAAAAATAAAAACGAATACATAGGTAGCGATTACCAGTTTACAACTACCGACAACAAATCAATATTAATGCAACTTCATAGCTATCCAACCATTAAAGTCTCCGTAAAATACAACCGAAAATACTCTCGAGATTTTAACGAAGTGTTGTTGTTGTTTAGGTCATCAGCCAAAAGGCTGGTTTGAACCTGTAGAGGTTTTACTAAGTAAATCGAGGAGTGAGGTGGTTTACCATTGCCTTCCTCACTGAGTGGAAAAGTACACTTATCAGCATGCCGGGCCCTCTGAAAAGCATATATTTTTGACACTTTCACTTCATTCACCACGGGGTCTGGCTGTATAATGAAATTCATTACTTTCAGAGTAGATAACTCTGATTAGTGTCTTTTACACCTCTACCTCTTCTGTTCTTAAATGATTCAGTTATTTAATTGGCTGACCATGTGATAAGAAACAGAACTATTTATTTTAGCCCTGCAACTAACAGAATGAGTGTAAATAATTTGACACTCCACCTGTCTGTTATGGGCAATTTAACGAAGTATAGAAACGAATTATTTATTTTAACTTTTCATTAATTCTCAACGAAAAAATTAGTAAGTAATTAAAGTTTAGGAACCTAGCATCATATTTAGAAATTGTTATAGCCTAATATTGTAATAACAGGTAGGTTACTAAATTTTCAATAAAAATTGACTAATCTTGTTTTATTGGGCTGCTTATAGCTACTACAATTTAAAATCTTAAAACATTTTCTCTACGTTGTTTCTTGAATAGTTTTAGGTTATCAAATAATAAATATTTAAAAAATCTTCCATACCGTTTCATTTTATAACATTAAATTTTAAGTTTATAAATGAATCTAATGTTATTTTCCCTGTTATAAATTTGTAATGGTTGCAATCTCTTGACCTTTTTTTTACGACAGGACTATATGGAATTTTCATACAAACTGTAAACGATGCGACGTGGGAAATGTGTAATTAAAACCATTAAGATATTTTGCCCAAATGTACTATATAAAAATTCTTAGTTGAAAGATGCTTTTAATTTTGCTTATCTTTAAAACATTCTTTATCATTTCCTTTACACCGTAAGTTAATTTGAAGTAACCTGACACAGCTTTTTATTTAATAATATGCGTCAGGTCGGAGGTTAAAAGCACTGACTGAATTGGCCAATATATATTTTTTTGTATGCTGCCAATTTAACATTCCTCAAGCTGTTGTCAGTTCGCAAAAAGATCTGATATTTTTTAATACATAAAAAAGAAGTTTTTTTAAATTGTATTAATAAAAGGTGTAATTTCTTTAATTAATAAATCACGCTTACACAATTTCTCTATTATTTTATTTGAATTGCACAAATTGTATTTTTATTATGAAATTCAATAAAAATGTTTCTCTAATTGAAAAAAGCAATAAAAAAATGAATTAATTCATAAAAATTTATTCCAAGAATGAAATACCAACCACTTGACAAAAATAATATAAAAAAAATAAAACAGACAACCTTGTTATCTAAGTAAACACCAAACTTTTAAACTGATTGATTAGATTCTAAATAGGATTAAAATTTAGCCCAATATTATTATTATTTAAAAATTATACGATACATATATATATATCGAAATCTTTCCATGTTGTTAACATAGTTTTATACATTACAAACTGATTTCTTCACTGAAAAAACCAAATTTAGATTTCATAAAGTTGGAAAACAATTAAGTATATTTTTTATCTATTTTCAAAGCTGTAGGCCTACGTTTTTAAAAGTGAAAAAAAATCAAAATTTTATAAATATTTCATTTAATATTATTTATAGGTAAGTGTTTTGTTTTCATTCTTCTGCTGTTTCCAAAAGTTTTATTTTTTCTTGTTTTACAATCTTTCAAAAATAATTAGTCACTTATGATTTATTAAACCTAGATTGAAAATTTTGTATTTAGAATACTCAAAATTTAAATATCTAGTCCAGTACAAAAAAAAATATTGTAGAATGGGTTTTAAAATTTTATTCAAAACGGTTTAGTTTTTTTTTCAAAGTAGCCTATTACAAAAACATTTACTGATTATGTTTTGTAGACGCAATTTTGGTGTCCATATAATCAGTGCCCTAAAGGTGAATTTTCTCTAATTTATAACTGTTATAAAATAAAGAAAAAATAATAAAGAGAACACTTGTTAAGGCATTGTGCACCGGGGTTTGCACTGTCTTGTGGACCTCTTTGCTATTTCTTCCTTCTTCTTCCCTTTGTTGCTCACTCGTAAATTGTGTCGTGTCGTGTGCGGTTGTGCTTTCGTCGTGGCTCTCTCGGTTGGCGTCTCGAATGGCGCTAGCATTGCTTCCCGTCTCGTTTTAAGGCTTGTTCTTTATTGCTTAAACAGTTTAGTTTCACAAAAACGAATAAGACATTAAAAGTAAAACTACAAAAATAATAATATTATAAACTTAACTGAAAATAATATATTATTCACTGCTTATGGTAACGCTTTCAAATAAACTATAAAAACAGTAAAACGTTTGCTTTATTGAAACAGCTAACCTGCTACGATACAATGCCGCGCAAAATTCTGTAATGATATCGGCTTCACACTCCCAGTGCTGCTACCAGACGGATATTTAAAAAATTACGCTAAACAAGAACGAACAACCGTTTTACACATTTTATTCAAAGATTAAAAAACAACACTTGTTACTAGTTTCATGTAGTAAATAGCAATAATAATAGCAGTTAATAATATATATAGGCTACTTATTTTTTTAAAAATTAGGAGTATTTTACCTCGCAACTCTTTTATACAAAAGGGTGGGTGAAAGAATTAAGTATTTATTTTATATCATAATGTCACTAAGGTCGTTTTTAAAAATAAAATTAGTTTATGTAGCTGACATAAGAAAAAGTATTTGAGGGCAGCCGCCCCCTTAATGTTTTTAATAAATATAAATACGCTGTGATTACACACTACTAGCACTATTTACAAAATTTTAATGATTTAATGTATTGTCTTTTCTAGCAAAGATCGAATCAGTATTTTGAAATGCGGCAGCGGTTGTGTATTTATTTTTAGATTAATACATCCGTGTAAGTTATTATGAAAGTGTAAAGTACTTTTTATATATTACTGAACGAAATTAAATTTTTAAATTCACAGTAAATTAGGCTTACGCACCTCTATGTAAAAGGGATTTCTAGATAAGAATAGTAAAATTTTGTTTTAACGTTTGAATGAATTTTAAATTTCGATATTAATATTTTCAATACAGTTTTTTACATATATACTTTTAAAGTTTGATTGTGAAAGATTTCTATTACCTATAAATATATTCATATATGGTAAAGAAATAAAATGGATAACGTATTTGAGAAGATTGAATTCATAAATAATCGGTTGAAGATATTTTTAATGTATTTTCTAAAAACCTTGTAATGTAACAGGCCATCTTGTATTTTCAGCAAGTGTTCATCATGTCGCAACACAATACAATTCTCCGGCCATGAATTCCACGTGCTGGGCATTTCCCATTGATCACAAATCTCCAAGTTGAGTCCGCGCGTCTGTCTCATTCCTTTGAAAGTCAACTGATGCCGCTCGTTTCAACCCGACCAACAATCCAGGCTTGTTCTTTTCACTTCTTCTACGTCCCTGTATGTTTACTTAAGCTACAGCTGCTGGCATTTTATCTGCCCGACATTCCTTCTGCATTTGAATACAACTCGATCGTTCTGTCTTTCTTTAAACTTTTCTCTAATGGGCTCTGTTCTTTGGTTAGTCGTTACCGATGAGTGATATTATACAACGTTTCTTCATTATCTTTCACTTTTTTCTTATCGTTCTTAACTGGAACATCATTTAATAATGTCACTCGTTTATTTTTTATCACAATCCATCTCATTATAGATCGAACAATCTTAAATAATTAATTCGTTAATCAATAATTCCTATAATGTTTCAAATTATTTACAACATAAAAAAGATTATGTTTATAAACACGACCACAAAATTATTCATTTTGTGTTTTTTTTATGGCTTAAATACTAGGCCTATCAAGTAATCTTTAATATGTTGTGTTCTTTGAACTCGATCTGCTAGTTCCAGGGCTACAAAAACATAGTTATGTTTCTTATTACATGTTCAGCCAGTTTATTATAACTATTTAAGAACAGATAAATTAGAAGTGTAAAAGACACTAGTCAGAGTTTTCTCCTCTGAGAATAATGAATTTCATTATACAGCCCAACACTGTGGTGAATGAAGTGAAAGTGTCATTGCAGGGTGGAAAGATGATACTTTTCAGAAGGCGTAGCATGTTGATAAGCATAGACCTACTTTTCCACTCCATGAGTAAAGCAATTGTAAACCACCTCACTCCTCGTTTTACTTGGTAAAGTCTCTAGAGATTCAAACTAACCTTTTTGCTGATGACCTGAACAACAACAATAGTCCCTATGAATACAAAATCCAATTTAGTATTTATGAATAAATTTCTAACATAACTCGTAAACCGATGAACCGACATTGGTGAATCTATAATGATGTCTTCGTAATGATCTCAGGAATGTTTTGTTACTTAAGTGCACGTTCGGTTTATAAGGTCGCCAAATCTGTCATATTGTTTACTAATTTACTACTTCTCGTTTACAATACCGATTTAAAAATAATTTTTCGTTGTGTTTATTTGAATTTTTTACTGTCATATCAGCAGTCTTTAGCGACTATTTTGGCAAAAGTAACAGTGAATTTGAACGAGTTATAAATTTTCCAGGCACTACCTGGTAATTGAAACCGGTATCTTCTATTTTGCGGCGTAGAATGCTAAGTACTGGGCAACGAGAATCCTTTGGACTTATATATTTTAACAGGGGTTTTTCTGAAATTAGTTTGCTGAAATACCTAGAGCAGATTCGTTAATAATTACTTATTAAAACCGAAAACATTATTTAGTATTTAAACAGAAATGGAATTAGGTATGATATTAACATTCTCGGAATTGAAGCTATTATTACTATATATATTTTTTAAATTATTTATAGTATGATTTAAATATTAACAGCTTCACTAGATACAGTGTCGAAGCTTTCGCTGTCTAAAGATTGTAATAGAAAGTAATTTTGAAACCCATAAATTATGGTTTTATGGAATTCAGCTTTTGGGGACAATTCGAACGAATAAATTCGATAGAGTCGAATAAATTATCCAAAGAAGCAAATCCAAAATTTTTTTAACACATGATTACCATGATAGATCTCTAACAGGTTTAACTACACATACAGGAAAATTCTAAATATTCAAATTCTCTTTAACATACGTATATATCACACGAAATCAGGAAAGTATCGTAACTTTTTGGCAGTATACCTTCTAGATAATACAGAAACACTCAAAATATTAAAGATCTTTTTGAAAAACTAAAAACTTTTCCATCGTGCCAAAACTACTGTAAATCGTTGGAAGTCAAATTATTAATTTTTTTAAGTCGTTTTATGACCATCCAAACCAACTAGCTCGTGATCTAGCTAAAAGGAACTTCCCAACTGTGTGTCGTTTAAAGCGAAAATGGAGTAGAGACCTCTTGGTCTGAATAACGGACAATACCCGAAGTTTTGAACGGAGAATGTATCACTGGGCACCTCTTCTCCTTAAAGTGAAATTTCCCACTGTCATTTAAATATCAAATACGGAAGTTGTGGAGCTTAATATACAGTACCGTAATAAAAATTAAAGACAAAAACAAATTTATGAACGATTGGTCGGAATATGATGGTCAATATGTTAGGGAATAAATTATAAACTTACTGTTTACGATTCAATATTACAGTAGGCCCTAAAGCTCTTTTAAAATTTTTATTTGTTTCCATGAGAAATTTTATCGGGTAAATTTTATGGTTTGACTTTTTTTGGGTTTTCTTGTCGGAAGGCTTAAGTATTCCATGATCTAATATAAAATTTAATTTCATGATTTTCGTTTTTATTGTATCGTTTGATGATGAATCAACTAGTACAAAGTAAATAATTGGTTGACCTTGAATATAGGTTATTTGCTTAAAATACCGATCCGTAAGTCGTGTCATAGCTTTATAGCAAAGAGTACCGGGACAATGTGAAGGATTAGAAATGAATACAGGGGATAAGTAGAGGGGGGTAGAGGGGGGTAGAGGGGGGGTAGAGGGGGTAGAGGGGGTATAGCATCGGCGGCGGAAGATAGGAAGGTAGGTAGAGGTAGGCCTATTGTCCAAACGAACTCGGGACGGACCATAGGCCCATAAACAAGCCGGCTGATTGTTTCAACGGGGGCACCAGCCATTGTCCTGTCTCACGGGCAACAGTAGCGCTGAAATGTCAGCTATGTGTCACCGCAAAAAAAGACAATCATTTTAGTCAGTCTTCCTGCCCCTCCACTTCATTGTCCGTCCAATGTACAAAACTCTCTCATCTTCCGACAAAAAAATATGACTCCCCGAATAAAAAAGGACTCTTTTGAGATCGCTCATTGTATTCGTTAGCGGAGATGAACGGGTGAAGCAGAGACCGATCCGATTTCCTTTCGAACGCTGGATAATGAATAAGGCATCAACTGGACGGGACCCTACCGTTTTCGGATGATGCGATACATGATGACTGGGTCCAACAGACCACTTTTAAAAGATAACTAATCAGCCGATCTTGAAATAAAATTATAATGAACCTCCCCCTCACTATCTCCCTCTTTTTCCTTACCTGACTTCTACATCTTCTTTCTATATTTCTATCTTTATCTCTTTACATTCTCCTCTATCACCACAACCAAAACCAAACCGGTAAATGAATTCTTTATAAAACATCTGCTTCTTGCTACTTTCCACTTCCAAAACTGGTTACAATAAGTCACTGCCTGTATTATCGTTTCTTTTAAAATCCTATTGTTATTTTTGATACAATTTCTTTATTGTTCTTTTTAATTTTATTTTCACCGTTCATTTTTATTTTTTACTCTTACGTTTAGTTTTAAATTTAATGATACGTAGGCAGTCAATTGGAATTTATTGTATTTCATTCTATATTCTTTACGCGAATCTTTATCGTTTACCATTGTTTATTATAGTTTTATCAATTCTTTTTTTAAATTTTTCGTTTCAGTTAACTTTGGACTATGATAATCGTATATGTAATACTCCTTTAATTTCTTGCTCGAGTTCTTATTTTGGAGATTGAATTTTTTTTCTTGGATAATTCCGAAAACTTTATTTATCTCCCTTTACATCACTTATGTCCTTCCTTATCTTCTTCAATTCTATTCTATCTTTATCTATATTTTATATGATCAGGTCTTTACCTTTTTTCACTCACATTGGTTTGCCTTTGTATTCTTTTCGCTTTTCAAAAATTAATTACAACACCGATAATATTAGGCCTACTCTATATTTTATACTCAAATTATCAATATTATTCAGGTTAATTATTCGTACGCTTAATATTCAGTTTTAAGTGTTGTTTTTCGTGGTTTTCTCTTTATTTTTTAACTTTTATCTATAATAGAATATAATGACGAGTGTGATGACAAATTATGGTGAATAAAACAGATAAATGCCTTGAAGAAGAAGAACGCCCATTTGTATTACGTTCGATATTAAAATAATAAAAATAATTAGGTTTATTTAAAAATCAGAATCAATTTTTGGTTAAAAATTGGATTAGATATTTAGCCTAATACTTTGAACTAACGTTAGATAAGTATTTAAAGGTTAATAAAAATCTCTGTTTCATACTCAGTTCAGTTATCGGGAAGTGTTATCTGGAAGCCTGTCTGTATGCATTTGGTGAAGAAAAAATTTCTTATAGTTATTTTTCAAACTTTCGGATTGAAATGTTTTATTTATTTTTTTTACAATTCTGCAACATTACACTTGAAATAGAACAATCAGTAATTTTGATAAATGTTAATTAACATGATTACAATTTCATTATAATGTTAATAAAATTGAAAATAGTAATAAATTAATATTTTTGATAAATACAATGATGACTTTGAAGTAAATCAGTTAGAAAAAAAGATAATAAGTGTAATAATGTTCCTTAAAACCTATAACCTAAATCAAAAATACTATGTCTTTTCAGTCTTGAAAACCCTTTATCAATGTTACTTAGTAGATTCAGAGAATATGTTGTTTTTTTCTGTATGGTGCTTTAAAGTCGTTGTGAAGCGTGTTGTTTTTTAAGTACCAAGGAGAGTCCGTTATGAGTTAAGGAGATCGTGGATCCCTATCTTTCTCAATGTTTACAAAGGTACATGTTTCTCAGGAACCAAAATTGTGATAGAATCCTAAATTTTTTGTATTAAATATCAGTTCCTTTTACACATTTTAAATGTATAACTTTTTGTTCTGTTAGAAAATATAGTTTTGGTAAATTAAATAAAAAATTGATTTTTGAGGTCAAAAATTTTCCAAAAACATTTTTCTCCAAAACTATTAAATATTTTTTGAAAAGTATACATTTAGTTGAAAGAGCATAACAACCTCTACAAACACAAAAATATTCATTGTTGTATCTTTTATGGGAGCTGAGAAACGTGCAACTGAATATGAAAAAATAAAAATTTTGAGAAAAATGCATTTAAAGTTCTCCAATAAAATTAACGTTTTTACTAAACATACTACGATAATAGGCCTAGGCTAAAATAAATCATAAAACCATTTTTTCACTACCCACAAATCTGATAAATACGTCATTTTAAAGCGGGAATTTCAAACAATATTTTAAGGTTCAAAACATAAAATGGAAAATTTTCACGATTTTTTGATCCACAGTCCCCTTAAACGTAGGCTAAGAAGACTAGAATCGAATAATATGTCGTTGGTTTAAACAAATAAAAATAGAAACAAAAAATAAAAAAGGAAAAGAAACCTACATAGTTTAAAAATGCATAAAGTACACAGTGGCTTACGTGTGAAAAATCACCGTGTTAAATTTATTTTTATCGTGCAGCAATATAATATTGATATCTACCGATAGAATGTGGCAGAGTCAATCTCCGTTGAATTTGAATCACTTATTAACTTGAAGGAAAGAAGTGGTGACTTGTCTACGTCACCGACGTATTTGTCACTATCTCTAACGTTCAACTAGCCAGTCATTGTCTATAAAACAGAAGAAGTAAGAGTCAAGCACAACCTATAAATAATTCGGTCAGGCGTTGACAATCTGTCAAGTGCAAACAATTTGTACTCGCAGCAGGAATATGGGAAAAAAGGTACACAATGAGATGAAGTCGAGATAAAGTACACAACAGCTTAGATATGATTATCGATGTCATCATCAAACGCTTATACTTTATCTTTGTACGTTCGTGTATGCGCGTATCAACGTAAAACTATGAAGATCACTTCGATCCATCATTCTATCCGAACGACAACGAATCTTAAGTCCCATGTAATATTCTCCCTTTTAAAATTACTCCTCATTTTTTCTTTATACGTTCACTCACTCTTTCATAATCGTTTTTTTTTCATTTGAAAAATTTTCTCTCGCTCATATTCATGCGACCTGTCATAACACTCGACCTGTTATATGTTCCTTACAAACCAACTCCAGTTTAGACATACAACCTGCTGCGCTAACAAGAAGGCTGCATATCATTATCAGAATATTTTTAAATGTATGTTATCTTTTATCATTTATGGGAAGAAAATTATATTTCAAAGTCACATAAGCTAATCATATATGCTTCAAGTATTTTACCTGTATGTAAAAATTAATGAAAACACGTGTCGTGTTATTTAATTTTTTATTAATCTCATGTTTTTACCCTACGTTAATTATGTTAATAATAATAAATCAAAATTACATCCTAAAAATGAATACAAAATTTTATATGGACAATAAATTTATTTAACATTTGTTTCAGAGTGTGTATTAAATTAAACTTCTTTATGAATTCTCCCTTTTTATCTCCAGGCATTACTTTTTTTAAGTTTACCATAGGTCACAAAACACCTCTGTTGTTGTTTAGGTCATCAGCCGAAAGACTGGTTTTAACCTCTAGAGGCTTCACTCAGTAAAACGAGGAGTGAGTTGGTTTACCATTACCTTCCTCACTGAGTGGAAAAGTATGCTAATCAGCATGGCGTACCGTCTGAAAAGCATCTGCTTTCTATCCTGCAAATGACACCTTTACTTCATTCACCACAGGCGACATATAGAAATTCATGACTCTTATAAGAGATAAATCTGACTTGCGTCTTTTACATCTCTAACTCTTCAATTCTTAAATGCTTCAGTCATATAATTTGGTTTATCATGTGATAAGAAACAGAACGATTTTTGTAGCCTTGTAACTAGCAGATCGAGTGTAAATAATTTAACACTCCACCTGCCTGTTTATGGGGAAAACACCTCTATTATTCGATTAATATTAATTTTCAAACAACATAAATAAAACATGCTAATTAATGATGTTTCCCCTTCGTCAACAAACGTGTTTACAATAAATTTAAATTCCACCGTAGATCAACTGTCAAACAAAAACTAAATTCTTACAACTATCGAAATCGTTCAATGTGAATTTATGGAGCTCTGATCTGATTTGGCAAAAAAAAATCAAACGTAAACGGGATACAAACTTTTCAAAACTATTTTTTTATTTTTAATCACATGTAACCCCTAATACGTACGAAAGTCTATTATATATCAAGACGTCAAACTATTAAGAAGTTATAAACTCGTTTCTACTCAAAATGAATAAATCACAAGAATCCTGAGATACGAACATTGCCATATCCACACCTACCACTAAAACCACAGAGGAGATTAAAAAGATGCTGGAATAGAAATCTTATAATATAAAAAAGTGACGAGGGTTTTCCAGTGGGTGATTTCCACGTTCAGTCAATCATTTTACGTTTCAAGAATAAATCTTTAAGCCTCGATAAAATATCGTTAATTTATTCCTCGAGTTATGTATGCAATTAAAAGTTAAACGACGATTTACACACCCTTATGTAAACACATTTTAAAGATTGAACCGTAGGTTCAAAGACAGAAGTCAAAATGAAAATAATTTTTATAATATGCAACACAAATTGATGGCTGAAACGCCCATGAAGTAGGGATAAAAAATATATTACCATAACACTAAAAAATGTTTTGAAACACTGTTACAGTGTGATGTGATCCTCTAAGCCATTTTAATTTTTTTTATTCGATACACATTCTTATAATTTCTGCTAGTTTTCCTTGAACAGTCACAAAATTAAATTAAATAATAAATTAAACACAAATTAGTAGGCTGCATTCAACAGATTCATTTAGGACAATTAAGCACAATGCTCCTACTACATTTACACCAAAATTTACTTTTATTATACATCACAGATATAGCAAAAGACCTTTTATAATTCATTTTGCATCAAATTTCAAAGACGCTTATCTGTACTACATATGGTAGACGTATTTGCGACACATACCAGGTAAGCCGTGGAAAAGGCTTAAGCGATGATTACCAAAGGAATTATTGTGACACCTGCAGCCATGTCAAAAGCAATTCTACACAAATTATTAATTTTATATTTTACAATTTCAGTAATTTATGGTCTAGCTATTGATAGATTTTAAATTTAATAATATAAAGTTAAAAATAACAAGCTAACTACCTCACTAACAAACAACTTCAGAAGGAAAAATATCATTCCTAGGACACCTACTCAGAACAGAAAACTCCAGACTTGTGAACTGGCTGATCAACCATTTTTTGGATAAGGAGTCGAGACCTAAGTGGCTGAAAAATGTACAGTAAGATATGGAGGAACTTAAAATCACTAAACAGGACCTACTAACGAAATCAACAGAGTACGACCAACCGGTCAAGGCTAACATGATAACATTTGCACCAAAACCCAAGAGAGTATACAACAGGGTGTTTACCGATGAAGACCGGAGACAAAGATCGGAGCGTCTTAAGAAAGTGTGGGCCAAACGAAAGGAAGTCGGTCTCAGGAGCGTGCTTCTCAAAGAAACCCAACCCTGGAACATACCTGAATTTGAACTAAAGTGATCCTATGGGGTCTCAAAAGTGAAAATAAAAAAAAAGTTAAAAATAATAAATTACCGGTATAAATATATTTTTAATGAAGTTTTTACAGTAAAATCAATTTATTATAATATTAAATTACTAGACTAAGTGTTTAATTAATTTAACTTATGTCAATCGTTAATTATATTATAGATTTGTTCATGGTTATAAAAACACATCATAAAATATGACGAGAAAATTAATTGTGTCTTTTTTTGTTGCAGATTCACCTTTAGATTTATCAATGTCGTTATTATCGCGAGCTCTAATTACATCCTCATCTACAACATCTTCATCGCCTCCAAGTGCTGGTGATCCGGATGAACGTAAATCAGTATCCGGTGATTCATCCGGAGCATCGACAGCCGGCGATTTGCTGTTAGAAACCCCTCTCAGGCTTCACAGACAAACTTCACCAAAAAATAGACCGGTCCGTGGTGAACGAACACTTCTTCCTTGTGAAGTTTGTGGAAAGGCATTTGACAGACCATCGTTACTGAAAAGACATATGAGAACCCATACAGGTAGGTTTAAATAATTATCAATTCTAAAAAAAAAATCTGGTGTGAAACACTCACACAACTTTCTCTTGCCAATGCAAATAATTAACAGTAAACCTAACATTAGTAATAAAACGTTAAAAATAAACAAAAAACTAACCTCAATAAACAAAACCTAATTTTAATCATAGCTATATGAAAAACGCAAAATGAAAATCAACCTCAGTTTGGCTTAGAAATACAGAAAATCGGTCTTTCATGCTAAACTAGGCACTGTACAAAAAAATGCTCTAAATAAAAGGTGTAGACCTTTTAATTTCCTATAAATTTAATGAAGTACACGTTTGTCGTAAAATGCATACTAAGGCCGAAATCTTAAAAAAATCGATAAAAGTTGTAGAATTTTAAATTCTCTCTAACATAATTATATACTTTTTTGCGCTAAAATGCATATTAAAGTCGCAATCTTAAAACAAAAGTTTTTTTACGGAAAACAGTCTCACCAAGAATTTCAGCAAACATGGCGCCTACTCTATCTTGTTGAGCATAACAAATTTAGTAAACCAGGTGATTTTTAAAAAAATCGTAGGACCAGTTTTTGAGAAAATCGCTAAAAAGTGAAAAATTACACGAATAAACTACTATTTCCGGTTGACCGATTTTGATGAGAATGTTCGTGTCGGGTCCGGTAGTGGTATGCAACTTAAATTTTAAGTGTCAAGTTCGTACAATGTTCCGTTCTTGAGATATTCTGTTCACATACACACACACACACACACGCAGACCAATCGCTAAAAACATGTTTTTTGGGTTCAGGAGGTCTGAAAACGTATAGATCCGGTGAAATCTCGATTTCGAAAAATCGACATGAAACAATACTTTTCTTCCTATATATTCATATAGGCAAGAGAAAGTAATAAATACTATTTTATCATTAGCCTATCTAGTAAAGTGATTTATCAATCGTATCTGGTTAAATAAAAACCGTTTGTAGAAACAATTAATAAATTATTAAAATTGATGTCCCACGGACAAATAATGTCCCACATTAATTTTTGTTTCTTGGTTATTTAAATGCGAATCAACAATTTGATCATAAAAAATTACTTTGGGTTAAGAAACAATATATTTGAATGATTAATAATCTTTTAGACCCTAGCTGAGAATCGAAACCGGGACCTTCCGCTTAAGAAGCTATATTGAGATGAAATTTCAATAAAATAATAGTAGACAACCTTTATTCTATCTGAAATCACAACATAAGAAGTAAGCTACTACATTTATCAAAAACACATATCAAAACACAAACTTTTACTTAAACTTTACAATTAAATTAAGTATTTTTTTAAATCGTATCAACTTGTAATTAATTTTTGTGTACTATATGTATGTTAGTTGTTGGTACTCCGGTTTACGATTCAGAATCGGTGTGGGTGCCAATGTATTTTAATTCCAGACCGTAACTGAGAATCGATTTTTAAGCCTTAGGTCATGAACGCGGCTAATTTTTTTTTTTTTTTGACACATTCAAATGAAATTCATTATCTGTTATTAAATTAATATAACAAATTCTAAATGTGAAGCTGATGTTCCAAAACTTGGTTTACTTGAAGGAGTGTGCAGTCATCACCACAGTCCTGCAGTTGGCCAAGAAGATCTCTTGGCCAGAGGCGCTTCAAACGTCTGCGCTGAGCACCCAGTATCGCCCTAGTGTACATGTTTTGTATGAGAGGGTTGTCATGTAATTCAAATTTGTCATGCATCGTCTTGTACAGTTGTTTCGCGATATCAATTACGTATGGGATTTGTAAGTCTTTGTGCAACATTGAGTTTGTGATGTAAAATGGGCATTGCGTTATCGTTCGTAGAATTTTGTTTTGAATAGCTTGTATACGTTTCGTGTGTGAAGGTTTAGCAGATCCCCAAAGTTTAACTCCATATGCCCAGATTGGTCTTAAGACTGTCTTGTAGATTGTTAATTCGTGTGACATGTTTAATTTAGAACGTCTATCGAGTAAGCGTTAAATTCAATTTAAATTTTTATGTTTTTGATTTTAAAATTAAGTTTTGATTGTGTGTAATAATATACTTAACTAAGTACAAGCTAATACGATGTTATTTAGTTCTAATTTTTTTTTAAATTATTTAAATTACATTGCTAAGGATCTGTAGTTTGATCATTTAAACAAAAAACTTTTTGACCAGGTCGTGTTTTTTTGCCAGGAATATCGGGTTCGATTCCTGATCAGGCCTGGAATTTATTTATTAATAAATTTGATTTATGACTCTTAACCGACTGGGTTAGCAGTAATTACATAACAGTCGGACGTAAAACAAAAAAAGAGAACTTTTGTCCAGAATACAACGAATATTTTATTAAACACAATTTCATACCCCGATGGAAATAAATTTACATTCAGGAGTTTTAAGACGCTTAGCAGTTAGTAAAAATCGTTGTGGAATGTTCATTATTTTTGTGATAAATTGTAAAAACTTGTAGTTTTGTGTAAATCAGTATTGAAGTTATTATTGAGTTGTTATCATTAGTCAAAGTTTATTGTGAAAGAAAATTGAAGGATATTTTACGTATAATTTTTAGTATATTTTTAAATTTATGTTTTGTGGTGTTAAAATGCATTTTAAATTGGATTAATGTTTGAACAAACAAACAGATTCTGGTAAAATAAGAACAAGAATTTAATGAATAAATTGTTTATTAAGCCATAACCAACAATAAATGTTAGGTTATACGTTTATTGACAGTGACCTCAGACAAGTAGTATCATGGTTCTAGACCCGGGCGGTCCAAACAAGACAACTGCACGCCTTCTTGCCACTTACATACCATTCCAGTATTCATATATCATAATGTTCCCTCATCTCTGCATGTGTCCTTACCAATAAACTTGCTACTCACATTTAAAGAAAGGCGTCTAGATTTTTGTTTCATTCTTTCATTTTTTACCTGTGAATTCGCTACTATTTATTTTTATACATTAATATTCAATACAAGTATTTCGTAAACCATGAATTTAGGGTGACTTCTTAGAATAAAAATCAGGTGTGAAACACTCACACGACTTTCTCTTGCCAATGCAAATAATGAACTATATTATGGCGTGTGTTTAATTTTTTTTAACGTCCGACTGTTCCGCAGTTACTGCTAATGCAGACAGTGAATGATGAAATTATTTTTTGTAACGTATGAAAAGATGCCGTGGCTGAATGGGATTCGAACCCAAAACCACTTGATGAGGCGAGCTCGTTACCAACTACGCCAATGCGACCTATGTTTAATAATGAGTAAACAATGTAAAATGAAAAAACAAATCCCAATTTTAATCATGAGTGAATGACGCAAAATGAAAATCAACCTCTGTAGAACTTAAAAATACGGAAAATCACTGATTGACGCTAAACTAAGCTCTGTAGAAAAAATGTTTGTCATTAAAATTGTAGTCTTTTAATTTCTTATAACTTTAACTTTATAATACACTATAATTTTATTTATAATATAATATAATAAGATTCTTTATAATGTACACTGTAAAATGCATACTAAGGCTTTAATCAATAAACATTTCAATTTTTCCAATTTTAATGAGCAAAATACAGAAAATCACTAATTGACTAATTGACTAAGACTTGAAATTAACGTTGTAGGTTATTTAATTTTGTACAATATTTGTTCTTAAATGAATATTAAGGCCAAAATTTTATTAAAGCTATATTTTACTACAGGAGCTCAGCCTACTATCTTGTAGAGAATAAAAAATGTAGGAAGTAAATGAAGTGTTTTTAAAACATCACAGGAGCAATTTATAAGAAAATCCTAAAAACGTGAAAAGTCGCACAAACTTTCGGTTGACTGATTTTAATGAATAGTTCGTTTTGGGTCCTACAGTATTATCTAACTTAAGTTACAAGTTTTAACTTCGTAAAGTATTCTGATCTTGTAATATTTTGTTCACACACAATCATAGACCAATTACTAAAAACACTTTTTTGGGTTCAGGGGACCTGAAAACTTATTCTGGTTAAAACTTGATTGCGAAAAATGGACATGAAAACAATACTTTCCTTCCCTATATTCGTTTAGGATAAGAAAAAGTAAAAAAATGAATAAAATATAAATTCATTTAGCGAAGCCTAAGAACTACTTATATAAGGACTGTCAGAAAACTTCCCAAAATTAATCAATAAAATACAGTACAAAATAATTGTTGTTGTTTAGGTCATCAGCAAAAAGGCTGGTTTGAACCTGTAGAGGTTTTACTAAGTAAAACGAGGAGCGAGGTGGTTTATCATGCCTTCCTCACTGAGTGAAAAAGTACGTTTATCAGCATGCTGGTCCCTCTGAAAAGCATATATTTTCCACACTGCAAATGACACCTTTATTTTATTCACCACAGGGTCTGGCTATATAATGAAATTCATTACTTTCAGAGGAGATAACTCTGATTAGTAGGCCTATCTCTAACACCTCTACCTCTTCTGTTCTTAAATGCTTCAGTTATATAATTGGCAGACCATGTGATATGAAACAGAACTATTTATTTTAGCCCTGCAACGAACAGATTAAGTGTAAATACAAAATATAATTAATTGTCTTCCCTTACAGAGAAACGTTTGCCCATAAGAGGCAGGTGGAGTGTTAAATTACTGGCATTTGATGTACTAGTTCCAGGGCGACAAAAATAGTTCTGTTTAGTTCTTTACAACATGACTGAAGCAATTAAGAACAGAAGAGGTAGAGGTGTGAAAGACACTAGTCAGAGTTATCTTCTCTTAGAGTAATGAATTTCACTATACAGCCAAGACCCTGTGGTGAATGAAGTGAAGTTGCCATCTGCAGTGTGGAAAGTAGGGGATTTTTCAGAGGGCTGAACGTACTGATAAGTATACTTTTTCACTCAGTGAGAAAGGAATTGTAAACCACCTCACTCCTCGTTTTACTTAGCAAAGCCTTTATTGGTTCAAAACAGCCTTTTATCTGACGACCTAAACAACAACACAGCAACGTTAAATTTTAAACTAAATTTTCTGTTTTAAATTGTTTCAGGTGAAAAACCACACGTCTGTATGGTGTGTAACAAAGGATTTTCTACGAGTAGTTCATTAAATACACATAGACGTATTCACAGTGGAGAAAAACCTCATCAGTGTCAAGTATGCGGTAAAAGATTTACAGCTAGTTCGAACCTATATTATCATCGAATGACTCACATAAAGGTAAGTATAAAAATTATTTATGGATTACTTGACTAAGTTTATACTTGGCTAAAAGTGAAAGTGTTTGAAGCCAAATTAAGTATTTTATCGCAATCAAAAATTTCATTATACACAAAATTTTCATCCGCTAGCTTTATGTCCAATCGGTTTAAATATTTTTCAAATAATACTACAGTTCATGAAAATTATCAAAAATACGGACTTAAGAATACTGATCTGTTCCAACTTCAAACTTTGAGTCTTTCTTATAGAATTTGGGATGATCTTTTCTTCCGAGATCGTCCAATATTTCTTTGTCTGATTGGCTTGTAAGTAACCCGACCCGTTATTTTGCCGTTTGTTTATTTTATATCCGATGAAAATGACTATACAACTCGTGTCTTTATATCCAATTAGCTGATTCATCCCTAGTAAATTAGTTTCATGCCCAATATCTTCATTTTTTTGTGGTTAGCCTAAGTTATCGATATCCTGCTAAACGTACTAACAATCTCATCTCTGTAATCTCTGTTTTTAACATTGCTGTACAGTGAAGACTCAATACTATGAACACTAAATGACATAAAAACTATACTGCCATTAAAACTTATTATAAACTTACTGGCAGAACTAAAACGTGATAAAACTTAACTAATCAGCGTATACTTTAAATGTATTCGTACAAGCCTATGAAACGTTTCCAATTTAACTTACGTATCTTGCAGTTTCAGACAAGAGACATCACATCTTAAATAAAAATATACAAATGTATACCTGTTTTAAGATTTTTTCATTCAAAACTACTTTTTTCTATGACGATCAATACACGTAAAACTTATCAAATTTGTCTTGTTTTAAAACATTAGCAGGTTATACTTTTCAGCCGTTAAATTGAATGCGTACAATTACTTCTGTAAATTAACTTTAGAATTCACAAACAGAATCAAATCATCAGTGATACCCAAAATTTTCTAAAGAGTTGAACTTAAAAAAACCTTTAGCCGAATGTAGTTATTCCATTCAACAATGATGACACCATAAATATACAAATTGAGAACAAAAATAGTGACTAAATGCATCCTCGTCGGACACCTTGCCAACAACTTGTTCACGCGTACCGTTTATTATTTATACTGAAGTTCTGAAGATATTCAGATGAATTTATATTTTAAACAATTTTGAAGTTTAAATGGGAAATTTGGTTGTATGTTTTTTAAATTGGTCAAGTGGTTTTTTGTTTTTAGTGGAAATATACACCAAAATCTTATTTTCTGATATGAGTATTTGGAGATTTTGTTTATAAACGATAAAGTTGCTTTAAAAAATATCTGTTGGTAAGTTTATTTACGCGTGCCTTACAAGAATCGCGGCTTCTATTGCTATGTAAAAACCCGATAAATCAGTCAGCTGTGATGTTAAGATGGGTCCGAATACAACTTTTTGTTTCCCAAGGAATTTCGGTTTAGAACGTCCAAAGAATGTGGCGCTGCCAGATGTTTCTTAACCATTCTCGTCATCTTTCTCATAGCTTACTTTTTACTTATTGGCACCCAATGTCTTTGCAAAATTTGTACACGTAATTTATTAAGACTATATTTTCGTTTATGGAACTTGTTCCTGGTATGTTTGTCTTAATTATAACTATGGACTCTATTGTTTTTAATTGATCCAACATTCTTTATTATTAATAAATCATCGCAAAATAAATGTCTAACTCTTTTTCTTAATTATAATTTTTAAATTAACTCTAGTACAAGCATATAGAAACATTGTTTGTAATATTTTTATACCGTTTAATTTACTTATAACAATTCTCTTTATACGGTTAAAGAAATAAGAAAAATATTTAAGCATACTTTGTAATATAAATTCTTAATTATTATATTTAATTTAGTAATTATTATATAATTAAAATTGATATTTTATAAAAATGTATTGTTTGTTCAAGAGTTTTTACTCTAGCCTGTTATTTAATTTTTTCTAAATTAATATTCGGTAAAATTATGAAATTGTTTTCATAAGTTTAGAAGAAATACGTTGGCAAGCCTCATTATAAAACCATATGAATCAAATGGATGAATAAAATAATTGAACAATTATGATTAAATATTTTTTAACTCGTCATGTTTATCTGATATAATTTTGTAGATAAATCTAATAAACATAAACATTTTTTCAATATCATTGTTCTATTGCATTAAAAAAAGAACAGAAATCTGTTTTTGTATTACGGTATTCGTTCACCAAATTATCAGTTAGGTGACTAGCTGGCTCTGGAAGCTCTAATTCTAGTCCACATTCTTAGTATTCGTTCACGGTATATTTTCTTCTTCCTTCTGTCCACACGGTGTCCTGTTTTTACTCTTCATGGAAGTCCTTAAAATCTGTAATTAGTTGTATGAATTTAGTTCGGTTCATTAAGTTTTCTTAATTTATTTTGATTTTCTCAATATCATTTCTGACTTCTTTAAACTATTTATCCAACAACTTAGCTCCATTTTAGTTTAGTATGTTAAAAATATGTTTTATCAACCGGTTGTTATCCATTATAAGTACAAGTATCCGTAAAATTTTACTCGTCTTTTACTTGCCTAAATCTTCATATACTAGCCTAAATATTATTTCATATAATTTTGTAATGAAACCTTTTTGAATTTTATTTAGTTAATAAAGTCAGCAAATAAAATAATTAGAAAATTTTACAATTTTTTTTTAGCTTTTTTAATTATTTGTTATCGGGAACTGTACATTATTGACAACTACCCAATTTGAGCGCTGCTTTGCTGTATTATTTGACGTGAATTAGACATGAGTTTGAACAGGGACCCCCAATAGAGTTTTGTTCACGGATGGCGTAAGCTGGTCACCATACAAAGTCGTTTGCTCAATCGGTGTTACTTAAAAAATAATAGTGACTTTCTACCAGCTGACTGTCTGGGCTGGCCCGAAGGCCAATTTTACAATTAAAAATATTTACTTGAATAAACCTTTTGGTCTGACTCGGTTGCAGCATCCATACTACTTCTTTTAGAAAAGATCTTTTGGTCATTAGCTCTTGAGCCTTCTGCGTCGATTACCTGGTATGTATCGGAAACGCATCTGCTGTACGTACGGATTGTGTGTACAAGAATTCCTTTTTAAATATTTTTTTAGTAGAAAAATAAATAAATAACTAAATATATGCTAAGGAAAGTTGCGTATAAGCTTACTTTATAAAAATGATTGGATGCAATGCTTAGTGAAGTAATGCTGGTAAAGTAGTGGTAATAAATAGGGTCCGATGCAACCGGGTGTCAGATGAGCAGGGCTCAAACTTATCAAGTTTTAATTGACTATCATAAATAGTGGTAATAAATAAATTGGTATGTAATTAATTTAACATAGAGTTAATATTTAGCCTTAGTTTTATCATGACATATCAATAATACATCCATTTTTCGAAATCTCCTGGTTGGAGTTCAAAAAATAAATCTTAGTGCTATCTGCTTACAACACTACCAAGGACGCTACCCCGATGTACAACAACTGACCTAATGCGATTTCTTTACAAAACATATAATCACATGAAGATGATAACGTTTAAGATTATATAAATTATTACTACATAATTTTGTAATTATGATTGTTTTATGAAAATTTCATTGTTTTATTTAACACAACAAAATAATTATTCCAATTGTTTATTTATTTATTATTTATCTGAAAAATATTTATTACAATATATTTTTATTTCTCTAAGACAATTGAATTGAATGCGAAGATTATAATATGATTTCATAATGATAAGTTTTTTGCGATTATCTGTTATATAAATATAGATAATTATTGGCATTTAAGCCTTTTGATATTTATGTTTAGATAAATAAATATCATATTGTAATATCAGGTATATTTTTCTGAGTAATATTCTATTGTATTGTGTAAAACACATTATATTTTCTTAATAATTGCAACGTGTAAATAATTTTTTATTGTGGTAATAAGAGTAGGTATAGAAAAAAATGTATTAGTAATAAATAATAATATATATTGGAATAAATTTACAATCGTGTCGTACAAGAGTTGTTGAAAAAGTTCCTACTGTTTATATATGTATATTTGAAGATATATACATGCGTGAGCGTATTCCCCAGGGGCTTATCTGCCTCCTTGACTCTTTTGCTACCGCTCAGATGTTTCGTCGGACGGTTCGAAAGGACCAAGCTCGGGCCGCGCCTTATTCCAGGGAGCCGTGCATCACGTAATAACAGTAGTGCTGCCTGGAGCTTCTAGTATTTTTACTGACAAAGAGAATAATGTGTGAAAAAGAGATGAAATAATAAATAAATAGAGAGCGAATGATACCTTCCGTTCTAACAGCGTTAACCACCCCTTCTCTATATTTTGTGTTCTCTCTGCATGAACGTGTAAATGAGCTGAAATTTATAATGTCAAATCAAAGAATCTTATATGGACACTGTAATTGTAGTCATTATTACATTAAATTAAATGCCTCGTATTCATTTCGGTTCGTGCAACACAAGCAAATCTAGTAAGCTATTTTCGTTTTGTTCTTCCATGGTATACCTTCTTTCATTTACTACTACTATTATTTTTCTCCTTTTTTATAATAAATTGTTCCCATAACGACACCAACTAACCTGATGTATTTATATAAGTATATCTTTGTATGTATTTTAGGCTTGAATATTTTGTTTCGTTTTTCTTCTTCTTCTTCTTCTTCTTCTAGGCCTCCAACAATTCCAGTAGTCACTGTCATATACCTACTAACATTATCTGTTTACTTGTCTTGTCTGTTACCTGTCTGTTTCTCTTATTCTTTTATTTTTCTCTCTCCTTAATTCATTTCTTTTTCATTAGTTTTATTTCTTTCTTACACAATCATATACACGCACTTCATCTATCTTGCCTCCAATACCTAAATATAACTAACGTAGGGCCTACAAGTTGACCGGTGTACAATGCTATATATACAATAAACATATTAAATAGTTATTCCAGTTGTAATAAAATATTTTCTGATTGTTCAATCAATTAATATATAATTGTGTTAGGATACATTTTTTCCATAAAATTTCCTAAACAATAATAATAGCTATTTACAGGAAAACTTCAACGGAATTTAAAAAAAAACCTTTATTTTTTCAATGTAAAATAATGAAATATATAACCAATTTTTAATAATTATTAAATAATTTAAAATGAAAAACATAACCTAATTTGAATTGAGTGAATCACGCTAAATGACAGTTATTCTCTGTTAAATAATTTGCCGAATATCGGTACTCGTATATTACTCATATTTCACAAATTATTTATAAAAAAACATAAGTAAATGTTGTAACGCTTTAGTTTTTTCAAACAATTGTATTTTAATCATTTATTTAATACAATTTACACATTGTCTTAATATAGCCTAATACATACAATATTAAAATTATAAAAAAATTATTTAGCCTTTATAAAATTTTTTAGGCCTACTACATGTCAGATAAATAAATTCAATATCCTTCCGATTTTATCTCCATGTATCAAAAATGTTAAAAAACAATACATTTTTTATAAAGAAGAATTTTAAATTTTTTAAATAATAAAAACCTCAATTATTTAACATATCCCTATAATTTTTTAGAGTCTAAAATTAATATAGTCTAATTATTTCAAATCATGATTTAATGTTACAAACGTAGTTTTTTATTTATATTTATCTAATCTAAAAAAGTTTTCTTAAAAAGTGTTCAAATGCACTACATGGTTTTAATGAAATGAGACACCCAAAAAAATAAAAACTATTCTAAAATACCTGTGGAGTAAATACACACCTTAGGACTAAAATGTACTGTGCAAAATTTTCACACTACTGTATTAGGTGGGATGGTTTCTGAGAAAAGTGTACCATAATTCAAAAAATACAATATGTGGAAAACGCATATAGATAAAAGCATAATACCGCAACAGAAATACCATTTGGAAATTAACTTCCAAAACACACCAATATTTTCTAGTGTTACAGCTGATTCCAGCGCCTTCTAGATATATGGTACTTTTACGTGAACGCCATCTCCATAATATTAATTGAAGCAGTAACGTGATGGTATTAATCCCATTTTCAAGATTGGAAAAACGAGATATATTATTGTAATACAACAATATGTACTACCAACGTAAAAAAAAAAAAATTTTTCTCAACATAAAAACCAACCAATATCATGTTATATATATCATTTAATTAGGGAAAACGATTTAATCTAAAACTGAAATTTTTTATTAAATTCGGTCTGTCCCCCCTCAATATATAAAAGGAGGGGAATTATTTCTGGTTTTCCTTATTTCTGCATTGTTTTTAATTTTATCTAATTTTTTTTGTATTGAAGGATCTTCTAAAAGCAAGATTTGATGAAGTAGTTTGATTAATAAATGATCGGACAATTTTAAAGAATTTATTCAAACCGTAAAATGATCACGAAACGTGCCGTATCTTCTATATATTCATAGATATAATGAGAATATACAGTGAAAATAATACATTGTAATTTTGGCAATTTCTTTATAAACTGAGAACAGTGTACTACGTACCATTGTTTTGGTAAGTCTATATATGGTATACTATTGGACAGCCAACAGCTTTATGGTGGTAGCCTGTACTTTACATTGTACTCTGCAGACCTTTTGGTCACGCGAACGGTCATGATGTAGCCGAAGGGGGTAATTATGTAATTACGCAACCGGCTTTATACACGTCACAATGTAACTAAGAGAAGAACAACATTGATTAGTCTAGAACAGCCCAAAATAAAGGATTCAACTCACAAAAAAAAAATAAAAAGAAATAGCAGAAGCTAGTTACTGAGATAATAACAATAAGAAAACTATTTAAAAGACCAACATTGTTTCTTGATTGCTTACCAACAATACATTGAATAATATTATGAAAAATAACCAGCAAATTCTCAGAAATACCGGATGTATAGCTATTGGTTTATTATTAGAAAATATATTCCGACTTACTAATTTTCTTTTGAATTACTTTTAAGTATTTCCTTTAAAATCTTGTGTCTTTGTTTTTAATTTACATTTTTATTTAAAAAAACCTGTTGATTTTGGAATGATCGTTTTTTTATGAATGAATGCATCTGGAAGATTTTTAAAGGGATTATTGGATACGTCAAGGTTAAATTGACAGACCTAAATATATGTGAACCGGAATTCGAAAAGGGACCTTTTGTCAAAAATTTTATATTTAGAGCTATTAATCTTTTTAGATTTAGCATTTCTGACCAATTCCATGCAAAATTCAAACTTTTCTCTCAAAAATTGTGTAAGTTACGGCAGCTTAAGTTTTTGAAAAAAATTGGTGTTAAATGCATTTTAAACTTTTACATCACACTTTCTAAATTTTACATTTAAGAATAAAACACATAGAAATTATACTAAATGTTGATGTTTGACAATGCTGAACGTTCTTTTAAATGAGTGCCTTCACTTTTATTTAGTGGTTTGGCAACTATGTACAGTAAATCTGACGGCTCAGGATACCAACTAGAAGGTTTCGTCTTTTTTTTTACCAAATATCCTGATCTTTTTGAATATATATTTTATTGCGGAGTCATTCCTACGGGAGTAGTGACATTGAAAATACAACCGGACAAAGTAAACTACAAAAATCTACAAAATGAATCAAAATATCGATATATCGACCCTAACAACTCATTTTTCTTCCGACAAGAGGTCCCTTTTCGCTTTCCACTTCACGTATACTAAGTTAATTCTGCTACTTACATTTTTTTAAATATATATTTTTACTAAAAAATCCCAAATTAAAAAATTAATGTTGTTTGTTTAGTTCAACAGCCGAAAGGCTGGTTTGAACTTCTAGAGGTTTTACTAAGTAAAACGAGGAGTGAGGTGGTTTACCGTTGCCTTCCTCACTGAGTGGAAAAATACGCTTATCAGCATGCCGGGCTCTCTGAAAAGCACATATTTTCCACTCTGTAAATGACACCTTCACTTCATTCACCACAGGGTCTGGCTGTACAAGGAAATTCATTACTTTCAGAGGAGATAACTCTGATTAGTGTCTTTTACACCTCTACCTTTTCTGTTCTTAAATGATTCAGTCATTTAATTGGCTGACCATGTGATAAGAAACAGAACTGTTTATTTTAGCCCTGCAACGAACAAATTGAGTAAATAATTTGACACTCCACTTGTCTGTTATGGGCAGTAAAAAATTAGTAACCAAGTTATATTATCAAATTTGGAGAAATTTAACAGAGTAATAACAATGGATTATTTTCAATCTTTAGGAAGATATTTAATCAGAGACTTTTAATTTAATACTCGAATGAATTACTGATTCAACCTTCCAGATATATTTATTTTTGTTCCAGATTTTAAATAATAAATGATACAACATTTTCACAGAACTGAAATTGAAGTTTTATTCTTTGAGTAATATATTAAAAACATTATAAATTTTACTTATATTAAATATTACATATTATTATTTCAAAAAAAAGTTAAATTTTCATTTGAAATAAAATGAAATTTAATTTAATTTTTAGTTTATTTAAATGATGAATTGCATTTTTCATAAAAATGAATTTAAGATTTGATTTTATCAGTTTAAGTTATGCAAGTTATTTACTTGTATTACCTTAGTATTTTTATATGATGAATTTTACAACTTTTGCATTCGGACATGCAAAAATATGAACGTGTTTTATTAAGTGTATTCACTGAAAAAATAAAATGTGTATTACAAATATTACTTAAATTATATAAATTTTTCAGAATTTTTTGTAATAAAATAAATCATTATATCCTTTTAATAAAATTTACATAATTTATTAATACTTGTACATATGTATTTCTTTCATTCATAACATTTTAGATAACATCTTTTTTAGGCTGAATCATATTATTACTAACTTGTAAATAACTTAAATTATCTTGCTTTAATAATTTGTCATTCATACCGTATGTAAATCATTGAAAGTTTTAAAATTAAATTTAAATATTTATCTCGATTTAAATTTTTAGTAATATCTGAAGGAAAATATGAATTGCTCCCGTTTATGTGACGTTTAAATTAAATTTATAGGTTGTAGTTAAGATATTTTTAGGTTTATGCAATATAGTACATTTTAAAACAAAGATATTATCATTTATATAATTACTTATAGAAATAAATTTTGATAAAAATTGTAAATTGTTGATGTATTTTTAAATATTTTTAAAATCAAGGATTTTCTATTTGATAAAGATAATTACTACGTTGAGTATTTTATTAGGAATTACTACACTGATGTTTATTTTTAATATAACAAATTTTTGCAATAATATTTTAGAATTACTAGATATTTTATTATATTTTTTTAGTTGTATTTCTACCGTTTCTGTATAAAAATGTTAGGCCTTCATAGTCTGTTTTAAAGTATTTTTACAACTGCCCGTATCACCAGTTAACAAACTATGGACGTGCTTAAGTTATTTGATTTATTCATGCGTTTTTACGTCAATTTCAATTAATATTTTCAATGTTTATTTTTATGAAAACAATAAATCATTACTGATTATAATATAATGTACTCGAATATTGAATAATATTTGGAACAATACATTGATACAGTTATGCCCATAACAGACAGTTGGAGTGTTAAATTATTTGCACTCTAACTTCTAATTCCAACACTAGAAAAATTAGTTCGTTTTCTTATCACAACTTGTTCAGCGAATTATATGACATTTAAGAACAGAAGAAATAAAGGTATTAAAGACACTAGCCAGTTATTTCTTCTTGAGATTAATGAATTACATTGTGCAACCAGACCCTGTGGTGAATAAAATGAATGTGTCGTTTGCAAGGGGGAAAGTAGATGCTTTTTTGAAGGCCTAGTTTCCTGATGAGCATACTTTTCTACTCAGTGAGGAAGGTATGGGAAAACCACCACACTCCTCGTTTTACTTAGAGGTTCAGAGGTTCAAAGAGGCTCTAGAGGCCTCTAGAGGTTCAAACCAGCCTTTCGAGTGATAACCTAACAACAATTGATACAATGTGGCTATTAAGGATCTAACTTTTCGCCGAAACAACAATAAGTAACAACTAAAAACTTCAAACTTTCAATTTAAAATTCTGAGAATTATTTAGGTTTTCTCAAAACTTCAATTCAACTATTTTTAGCAGCTTTCAACAAGGTCATTATAGCCAGGATGTCAATAGTAAAATTATTTATTTATATTGTCCTAAAACAATTGTATTAAATGCTGGTGTAGTTTCTCTGGTGAAGGTCTCTTCGTCATCGTTTAGTCTGTAGGTCAAATTTTCGTCAAATTTTAGTCTGTAGGTCTGATAACAATATTAAAATTAAAATTGTAATAAACCTTTAATAAAAATTGGTCTAAAATCTTTTGGAATTTATATTATAAGGATCGTTTACGTGAATTTCAGGTATTCTATGCGGGTTATTTTCTTGGTTAAAAGGGTCTTAAGTGTTTTATTTTTTTATGTCCCAACTGGAACATGTGATTGATAAGTCGAAAGCTTCTGATTAGATTTACCGACATTTTGGACATTTTTAAACGACGGGTTATTATTCTGTCTAGAGAGACTAAGAGAGCCGCTGAGAATATCACGGGAGAAGTAAGGAGGAGGTGGATTGTGCGCGTCCGTACTTGTTTTAAATCTGTGAGAAAAGGAGAGGATGAACGAAACCTGCGTAATAAGTAAGTGTCGGTACATTTGATATGTTGTTTTCGGGGTAAGGTGTGGTATGAAGAGACGGGGAGAAGGGAATAAAGGGCTACTGTGTGGCGGTAATTGGGTGCTGGGACCAGGACTGGAATGCGATCCAATTAGGACCCCGTGAGGACACTATTAGACCAGATCCCCTCCTATGTCTTGTCCTTCACAATATCATCTTCTCTCTTTTTCTACTCTTTCTACTCTCTTGCTCTTTATAACTTTAAACTTTATCTGCCTCTCTATAAAACGTACCTGTTGCTGATACGACTACCATTTCTGGATCCATTTCCGTTTCTTGGCACTGACGCACCTGACTTCGCTCGATACAACCAACTTTTATTACAGGCTATATATAACCTCGTAGGTATATAAATGAGGCTGACTAAATTTCAAGAAAACCAATTAATTAAAATCTTTTCGGTGATTTACAAAATACACTTACAGTTGGCTATGAAATTTACTTTAAAATTTAATCGATTTGCGTTCAATAATATTTGAACATGTCCACTGTATACAAATTTAACTATTAAGTCAAACTTAGTCGGGCCAGTTTTACTGATTTAATTTTTATTCTTTTGTTTCATGAATACATTAAAAGAAGTTTTGTTAGTGAACAATCTTTGATCATGGGATATTTAATTAAACAATTATTTGTATCATTACATTTCTTATAAAGTTAAAGATCAACAAAAAACGTTTCTGTACAAAATTTATTTTTTAATCCCAAATATGTGTACGTTCCAGCCTGTTCAATTTAAGAATATGCAACCCATGATCCAATGAGATGAACATGATGTGTAAATGAAGTGTAGTCTTGTACCAGACTCAGCCCAACCATCTCTGAGTGAGTATAGTTAATTGAACCTCAACCGTTAAAGTATACCGATAATCCAGTGATTATCGGTATACTTTAATGGTCGAGGAACACTAGACAGTTCTAGTGTTCCAATCTGTATCAAATGAACTACCTATAGTAGAATTTAAACCAACGAAACTTCGTCTCAGAAAATCAGCTGTTAAACAGCTAACTTTGGCGACGACTACGGCTAGACCAGCCCGGTGGGTTACAAAAAATTAACATGTCATAATGTTTTAATGTCAAGGTGATTCTTTTTATATTCAATCAATTTTCCTGTATTGCGAATTTCAAAATGATTCGTTTAGCGCTTTAGTTATAGTTTCAGTTTATGGTATAATGTTAATATTATTTCTTTTAGATAAAAATGCCATCTTGTTATATTGGCATGGTTGAAACATGTTAAACAGATTGTAATACAGTAGTATTGTATTTCTAAATACATAATATTTTTTGTATTACTATAAATCTACAATCTACTCTCATAGAACAATGAGTAGACCTAAATGTGTTGTGATTATTAATCATGAGTGAGTTCTAATACTCCCAATAATTACTTTATCAATTTCAAATTTTGTTTTTTTGTTCTTGAAGTAAATTTAGAATAGTTAAATAAAATAATCTATTAAATTAATCTTTTACTAAATAATAGTTAACTACATTGCTTATTTTAAGTCTGCATGAAGTCGTAATATGCGTTATGAAAATTTTATCATTATGTTTTTAGTCTATTCTGTAAGAGATAGGCCCTACAGTGTATAGGGAAAAAACACACTTATATCCATTTTGAAACACGTATCATATAGTATAGTAGGCCTAACAACAAAGTAAGTTTTACAGTAAAATGTTTGCAAGGATATTCGTAAGAACGCGTATTACTATAATAAATAATAACTAAATAATAAAACACACAATAATGTGAACAGTTAAGATCGAGGAATAGTGGTATATCGTTGTTTTTTTTTTAATTTTAGTTTAAATCGCTGGTATATTATTATTTCACTTATGTAAGGGATGTTGAGGTTTGTTTGTGTTCAGTAAATGGCTTAACTAAACCCTCGATAATGGGTAAACTAGTATTAGAATACCTACATTAAAATTAATAATGTTATACTCATAAATTAAAAACCATATAAAGTTAATAATGTTATGATAATATAAATTTACGAAGTTAGCTATTTTAATAAGTCAATAATTTATGTAAATTGATAGATAGTTTAGGCCTGTAATGATTATGCTAACAATATATTGATATTTATAGTAAATAAATTTATATAATTTTAATAATAGTTGTAGTATATCAAAATATTGTACTATAGAATGCAATAAATTATTTGTGCATATTTTATAAAGTTCACCACAGATTTATTAAGTTATTACTATTATGCAAATGATTATGTTATTAGTAAGTTATATTTCAATTATTATTAGAGAATGTACATTCTCGTATATTTTTTATTTTAACTTAAACTGCAAATCTAAGTACATTGTGATTAATGCACGGGGGATCGTTACTTATATATAATATACCTGAGGTTGTACTTAATTTACTTGTCCAATGATAAAACTAATTGAAATGTTATGTTAATGTTAAGTCTACATTACTTACTAATAAAGATAGGTTATGATAGTTGATATAAACGATTTATGTGTATTGTTAGTTACTTTTAAGTATTTATTTAGAAATTTTTAGCATATTGGTTCTTTTCAAAAAATGAAGTTATCGTCACCTTGAGTAACAGTTAATTATATCTCGTTGTAATTAAATATTAATTTTCTAGTTAGTTTAATTAAGATTAGAAAATTAATATCAGTTTATGTAGATAAATTACCATTAATTTACTGATATGAAAAAACAAAATGATACATCATACTTTGACTACGTCATCGACAGCATACAACACAGAATGTCTTAGACCTAACAAAATATCTTTATTTGGCCGTCTCCGTAGTGTAGTGGTAGTGCACTAACCTACAACGCGGAGGTTCCGGATTCGATTGCCGCCCAGAATATGGAAATTTTCACAAGTCATAAAAATAAGTCGTTAAAAATAATTAACCCACTATAATTGCTAATAACCAAGCTAGCTGTTGATGCTACTTTAATAAACTTAAAAATATCTTTATTAGCCAACCGCACTGGCGTAGTTGGTAACATGCTTTTCTCTCATCATGCAGTTGTGGGTTCGAATCTCACTCAGGCACGGCATATCATACGTTACAAAAATAAAAATCATTTCATCCTCACACATTTACACCCCAACGTCGTCGCTAATGACCGTTGCAGTTGACGCAACGTTAAATAAATAAATTTTAAAAAATATTTTTATTTCACATTCAATCTCAAAAAAATAGTCTACGTATACATGTTTAAATTATGAAAAATTTACTTTAGTTATTAACTGGGGGTGTTCTACTAATGAGTGGTGTCCTTCTTTAACGTCTGATGTCATGTTTAAAAATATATATTGTATGAATTTTTACTGGTTGTGCAAAACCGAACAGTTTTAAATAAAATCATATTGTTGTTGTTGTTGTTTAGGTCAACAGCCGAAAGGCTGGTTTGAACCTCTAGAGGTTTTACTAAGTAAAACGAGGAGTGAGGTGGTTTACCATTGCCTTCCTCACTGAGTTGAAAGAGTATGCTTATCAGCATGCCAGGCCCTCCGAAAAGCACTCACTTTCCACCCTGCAAATGACACCTTCACTTCATTCACCACAGGGTCTGGCTGCATAGTGAAATTCATTACTCTCAGAGGAGATAACTCTGACTAGTGTCTTTTACACCTCTACCTCTTCTGTTCTTTAATAGTTCAGTCATATCAGTGGCTGACTATGTGATAAGAAACAGAACTATTTTTTTTAGCCCTGGACCAAACAGATAGAGTGCAATTAAAATAACACTCCACCTGCCCGTTTTGGGCTCAAAAAAAAATCATACTAGGTGAAACAAAATTTCACAAACACACACAAATCTGTATATACAACACTTGCATTCGCGATAATACTAAGTAATACGCGGAGAAGAACAAGATGGTCTCTTGGCCAACAATGGCCACGAGACCTTTTCAAAGAAACTAGTAACTAATGTGCGTTCTGAAGTGGTGTCAGTACGAACAGTTGGTTAATTTTTCAGTGTACAATTTAAAATACGCTAACTGTTATTTTATTAATAAATTTTAAATTAGCTAAATATAAATGTAAAAAATTTACTGATACGCGTTCATTATAAAATCTCGACTTTGACCAACGTTTTTAATCCATACACAAAATTAAATTCACCATTCATTTTCATTACTACTTTTTAATTTAAAGTGAAATTTCAAAATTTAATTTAATTTTACTTTTCTATTGTTAATTCTTTTACAGTGTTTATTTCATTTTTTATTTACTTCTTTTACATTGTTATTGTTATTTTTTTTTGTAACTTTGCAACGTTTCTTAGTTTGTTATTAACTTTATTTTATAAATTTATTTAGTTGAAGTGAGAGCAAAGGCTATCTACTTTGCTCACGTCAGTTTAGTTCTTTTATAACGATTTGCTTAAAGCCACATTGTAAAGGCTGATTGTAAATAAATTAATTAAATTTTTAAAAAATTATGAAATCTCAAAAATTATAAGCCAGAAGTTTCAAAATGGGTACAAAATTGGTAACTTTTGTAAGAATTTTGATACGAAATTCTGTTTCAATCGGTTCGTAGATGTTTACTAAAAAACTATTTCAATATAAATTCTAATTTTATCGCTCGTTATTGATATTGTTTGTTGTTATTTTTTTTACTTTGCTAATTGTAGCCTAATTGTTTTTAATAGATAGTAATAAAAAAATATCATGTAAACCAAGTTTTAAAGAAGGGTTATAATAACTATTTACGTAATTATACTTTTATAAAATGTACTTAGCCTATGTTCTTCCACATTTCATGGAATGGTACATTTGTTTATCCAAGAAATTTTATGACATTACACATGCAATTCGCTCGATTTGCTTTTCTAAGTACCTATCTTGAGTCTAATTCCTATCAGAAATCTGAAAACAATATTAATTTGTCAAACCCATTATTACTGTTCAATCGTGTAAATTAAATGACCAAGTAGTCAATAGAGTTAAATTAACATTCAACGTATCTGCGAAACAATTACGTAAATGTACAAGATAATGGAAATTAAATGAACAAACATTTTCAAAAAATTATGAAATTTTTTTCTCTCCACGTCATATTATCATGTACATTAAAAAAAATGAATAAATGTTTAATGACGTTGATTTAAAAGAAACAAAATTTTATATCTATTTCAGTGTAAAATACAACTTTAAAATTCTTAAACAATAAAATTTCAGTAATGTTGTAAAACAAATATAAAACGAAATCTTGCAATAAAATCTTCAGTAGGTATATTTTTTAGATGTAATATTATTAAATTTTAATTGGAGGAAAAAGTGTAATTGTTTAATGAGTGCTATTTGAAAAAGGATCGGTATCTTTTTGGTTGTTTGCATACTTTTATTGTTCAGCACATTATGGTAAAAGGAGGGAGATATTCTAAAAGAAAGAGAAGGTGATATATACGCAAGAAAGATGCAATGATGAAGAAATAGAGTCGGTCGGCGTTGCCTTTATTATCTAGCGAGGTATCTTGATGTGAAAAACGAATTTTTAAAATTAAACTTTTATAGTCTCATTAAGGAAGGAAGCCTTCGTTCGCATCCAGGACTAGTCGTAACTAATAAAAGGATTAAGAGCCCAATTAAGCGTGCTGAGGAGTGACATTAACGTAACGAAGGGATGCTCTCGGTTACTCTCTTTACAGCCCTGGAACAACTATCGGTTGCAATACAGCCTATAGCATTGGTTCTTTTATTCATTCTTTGAAATACGATGCAACGCAGGTTGTTGTAGGATGCCTTAATAAAGATTTCTCTTCACTTTATGTGGACGGTGCTCGCGTTGCTTATTTTTATATATTATTATATTGCTCTATAAATATGGGATGTTATTTTATTTTACGCTTATAATTCTGCTATCTTTCAACCAATATCTCATGCGATAGATGATAATCAAAATCTAAATAACCTTCCGATAAATATAACGTATGCATTTATAATAATCGTTTATCAAACGTGTGTAATAAAATAAAATTTCTTTGTTGGATTGAAAACTATTGAATCAAGACTTTTTTCAGTTCAAGTTTTTCTTTAGATTCCAATCCGATTTCGAATGTTGGGGACCATCACCGTTTTCTATATCTTATTCGTTTAAATTCTGAACAGTTCCTCCGAAATCTTTTCAAACCAAGTCCTAAAGTTTGCCAGCCAGGATATTCTTCTTCGTCCAGGTGCTCTCCGTCCAACGACCTTACATTTGAGTATTTGCTGAAGCAAGATGTATTTTTTTCATTTCTCATAAAATCTGGCCCAGGGTGACAGTTTTCGGCATATAATTGTGTTGACGAGTTCCAAGTTTCCGTTGATTCTTCGCAACATTTCCAAGTTCTTTACTCTCTGAGTCCACGATATTTTCAAAATTCTTCGGTTGAGCCACAGTTCAAAAGCTTCAATCTTCTTTGTTCAAGTTATGTAGGAGACTATAAAATAAATAAACTTTTATTTCATAATTCAACCTCATTTTAGTAATCCCTGCTAAGTAGGAACTACGATAAATTTATTCTGTTCTTCATATAAGTACTACACTTATATAGTTGGTCTTGGCTATCCATTTATAAATTTTTTAGCGGACTACTTTTTTGTTTTCCTTACTGCTTCATTATATACAATCTGTTCATTATTGTTTGAACAATGAGTATTTGATCCAGCAAAAATAAAACTAATAGAAGTTAAAAATCGATCGATCTTTAACTTCTTTGATATGTAAGAGAAAATAAAATAAAAAATTTGGTGTGAAACACTTATATGATTTTCTCTTACCAATATAAATAATAAAAATATAACCTATATATTTTAATCATGAGTGAATGACACAAAATAAAAATCAACCTCAGTTCGACTTAAAAATATGAAAAATCACTAATTGAAGCTTAACTAAGCTCTACAGAAAAAATGCTTGCAATTATGTTGTAGGTTTATTTATTTCCTATAACTTCGATTAAATACACTTTTGTCGCAAAATGCATAAATAGGCATACTAAGGCCGCAATCTAAAAAATTATAATTTTTTAAAGATTTTGAGAAAAATAAAGAAAATCACTAACTGACACTACACTAGGCATTGTAGAAAAATAATGTTTAAATAAAAGTTGTAGAATTTTTAATTACAGTCTACACACTTATGTCCTAAAATGCGTATGAAAACCACAATTTTAAAACACCATATTTTTACCTCGAGAGCACAGGCCAGTGAAAAATTTCAGCAGACATGCCGGTTACCCTATCACACGAAGAGCACAAAAAATGTAGTTAATGAGGTGATTTTAAAGAACATCCCAAAAAAGTAAAAATTTGCACAAATAAACTAAGTACTACTTCCGATTGACTGATTTTGATAAAAATATTTACTTAACATCCAAGTTTCAACTTCTTGCAGTATACCATTCTTTAGATATTTTCAACACAGACATTTTGGGTTCAGGGGCCTGAAAACGTGAAATTCTAGTGAAACTTCGATTTCGAAAAATTGACATAAACACAATAGCCCTACTTTCTTTTCCTATATAACATAATTATATTCATATAGAGCAAGACAAATTTAAAAAAATTGAAGGTATAGACTTTTAGTTTTTTCACTTTTCTGCTAGATTAGTTTATTATTGTTAAAATAAAATGAACAGAATATAAGTTAACGTAGAGCAGTATATAAAATAAAAAATAAATTTTTATACTAATGGTAAAATGAAGTAACGATATCATTTACTAGATACTCTCTCTCTTTACAGTATAAGTTACTATTGGAGTAATGTATTTCATTCTATTGTACTGTTTTCTAGTAGGTATATAGGTACTAGCTGCTCGTAACCACGTGATAGGACAATGTGACGTGGCATTGAGTGATTGGCTATTGTCAAACGTCATTCATTCAGACACTCATGACTTTCTTTGAGTACTTCTTCATTATTTACTTATAACGCTATGACATTCGTCGATCTTACTTAATCTTAAACTATTCTAAATAGAACATCTGGTCATTATTAAATTATTAGATTAATAAGATTTACTCCGTAATTTTTTGATGGAAGAAAATATAATTCATTATAGTAGGCCTACTTTCTTTTATTTTCACCTTGTACTATTACGTAAAGATTTTTTTTAATTTTAAATCTACTGCAACTAGTTACTTAAAACTAACGAACAGTTTTTCTTTAGCGATACTATTTCCCTCCCTCCCCCCCTTGTATAATCATGCAGTCATCCACTGGTGCTAGCACTTATTTTCTAATGTCACTTACACAATGTACTATACACATATTAATTTCTTAAATCTCTATCATAATCCTATTGTTAATTTAAACATTAATTTAATAACTTATTTTATATAAATATAAATAAATATGCCTTAAAAGTAACTTAATAATAATATTTATAACTTAGCTAACCATTAGTTTCAGAAACTTATATTATTTACATGACTTAAATGTAATTTATAGTTTAACAATATTTTTAATAGTCTTTTTAATACACTAGATCTACAGGTTTAGTCCTTTTCAGACGCCTAACCAATAAATTATTATCCAATAGTTTAATTGCTTCAATGTTGATGTGATCATGAAGACGATCTTTATGATTTTTGGCCCACATAACTTAAAGATAACATATTTTTCGTATTTCTGGACGCATATATATTTCTGACTCCTTAAAACAACTTCTCAATCATCACTTAGTAAAGGTCTGCTAGGTCAGGTATCATGTGACATTATTAAATAGATTAATAAACACAAAAAATCAGAATCGGAGTTGCCAGTGGATGCATTTGTCCAAGCACACGTCACTCATAATCATGTTAATTCGTTCACCCACTATCATATTCAATGGTTGGTTATTTATAACAGTTATGAAGTAAAATACCTTACAAAAAACTTATTTAAATCATATAAGCATATGGTTAGTTCTAATATTTGCTTTGTACTAGTTCCAAACTAAAAAATAGTTATGTTTCCTATCACATGTCAGCCAATTATAATACTAAAACATTTATGAACAGAAGAGGTACAGGTGTAAAAGACACTAATCACAGTTATCTCCTCTGAGATTAATGAATTTCATCTTTATACAACCCTACGGTGAATTAAGTGAAAGTGTCATTTGCAGACTGGAAAGGAGATGTTTTCTAGTGGGTCTGGATAAGCATACTTTTCCACTCAGTGTGGAAGACAATAATTGTAAACCAGCTCACTCCTCGTTTTATTTAGTAAAGCCTCTAGAGATTCAAACCAACCTTGAGGCTGATAACCTAAACAACAACATAACTTCAAAAAAAAAAACTGGGAAAAACCATATTAGCTTACATTATTTACCAATGGAGAATAATAGCTTAGTTTAAACTTATTCAAAAATTTTCTTTTAAAATTACATCAATTATTTTTTTATTACCTATCACATAGGTGTTGATATAAAGGTTCTTTCTTTACATAGGTTCTTTTGATAGGTATATAAAGTATAGATAATTTTATAATAAAGAGTAGTAAGCACATTTATTTTTAAATAACTTAATAGTTTTCAATATATTTTATATAAAAACAAAAAAAAATAATAATGATAGTATTACTTAAAAAAAATAATCTACGTATATCTTTATTTTTTTATTAATTATAAAATTCAAAAGCTTTCCAACTATTACTTGATTATAAGCGTTGCAAAGCTTGTAAATTTTAATAAGTTTCAAATACCATATTTTATTCAAAAATAATAAAATAATTTTATTTATAATGATATTACTATAAACAATAATTTAGGCCTATATCTCTAATATTTTGTTTTAATAAATACAATTTACAAGCTTTGCAACAATTTTTTTTCTTTCATATAACTGTTTTAAATGCATAATCTTTTTTTTGCAACAATTACATGATTATAATCGTTGCAAAGTTTGTTTTTTTTTTTTTTAGTTTAACGTCCGACTATTCTGCAATTACTACTAATGCAGACGGTGAAAAATGAAATGAATTTTTTGTAACGTATGAAAATATGCCGTGCCTGAATGGGATTCGAACCCAAGGCCGCATGATGAGAGGTGAGCACGTTACCAACTACGCCAATGCGGCCGGCAAAGCTTGTCAATTTTAATAGCTTTCAAATATATTTTATATAAAATTAATAAAAGAATTCATAAGAATGATATTACTATAAAAAATAACTTATATCTCTATAATTTTGTTAACAACTTCATTATAAAATTTAAAAGATTTGCAACAATTAGGCTATAGCCTATACATGATTATAATCGTTGCAAAGCTGGTGAATTTTTGATTAGTGTAGTAATCCTAATTAATTTAAACAGGAAGAGACAGTTTTAATATGGAACTATATGGTTAAACATTTTGTAAAAGAAAAATAATTTTTAAATCGAGATCTATCACAGGTAGTAACCTAAAATACCAAACTTTTGTTGAACATAAATCTCTTTTTAATTATTTTATCAATGAAATCGACAAAGGTTACCCTATAAATTATTTTATAGGTTCCAGATCCTACGAATTTATATATATTATACCATATCTACTGTTCACACATTGTAGTTCTACAAAGTTTAAACAGATGATGAACTTCATGAATATAAGATAAAATATAGTTAGTTGATTGGATAGCAGAAAGCATCCCTCTTTAATGATGACACATTGCCGGTCAACAATCCAAGAATGATATAAGGCATATTAAATTGAAGGCGTAACTAACCAAAATGAACCATGACATTGTATCTACTACAATATATCTGTAAGAAAAACGGTTTCTTAACTGTCATCCCTTAGATTAGGTTGTTCTTTCCGTTTTTCCACCTGTCTTTTTATATTTTAGTTCCTTATTTCCAACCCTCTTCTTAAATCATCCCTTAACGAGTCTGCTAGTCATCGTGCGACAGGTGGACACATCGTATAGTTTTAAACAATATCTAATGTTCAGTAAGATGTTCGTTATTTGGTAATTATCGACCACCCGTTCAAAGTCATTTACTAAATTGTTTACTTTTTGTTCGTTAGTGTTTGTAATATTAAATAAATTATTATTTATTAGTTCTTCACTCAACATATTTTATCAATCTTATAAACAATTAGCCAATGTTTTATACGTTATGATGAATACATTACTCATAATCCAGATTGTTGTTATTTAAGTTATCAGCTGAAAGGATGGTTGGAAACTCTAGAAGCTTTACTAAGTACAACGAGGAGTGAGGTGGTTTACCATTGCCTTTCTCACCGAATGGAAAAGTACGCTTATTAGCATGTCAAGTTCTCTAAAAAGCGACTATTTTACAACCTGCAAAATGATACCTTCAATTCATTCACCACAGAGTCTGATTATTCATCAGGCTCTTAGGAGAGATAACTTTGACTAGTGTCTTTTACACCTTTATTTCTTCTGTTCTTAAATGCTTCAGTCATATAATTGGCTGACCATGTGATAAGAAACAGGACTATTTTTTTAGTCCTCGAATTGGTAGATTGAGTGCACGTAATTTAACACTTCACCTGCCTGTTATGGGAAAATTTTAGTTCATAGCCTATTAATACATTCTGATTATTTTTTTAACAAAGTAATTATTTTGCTAACAATTATTAAAAATTAAATGCGATTAATTAATGGATAAATACGATGGAGCTGGGACTTCATCAATTAACGTAGTTCTGTAATTAATTGACTATCCATTACAGTGTTCTAAATGCTGCACTTAATGCTACACTTATCAGTTCACGTCGGATTTATGTCACTGGACTGTGTCTCCACTCACGTTTATTTACCATGTTAATTTTTTTCAAAATTTTGTGTCATCACATTTCCTGATTGTTTCCAACAGATTGTGAATTTCCTAAAGAAACAAAAATTAAGGCTTACTCAAAACTTAAAAGACTACTTAAGTCCTTGAGGAAACACCAATGGTGGAACTATCCCTGTGAATTATAATCATCACATTTACTTGTATAATTTTTAGTGTTGTAAATAAACGATTAAAAAAATTTTCATAGTTATAAGCATGTAGATTAAGATTCTTATTTTAATTTAAAAAGTTTACATTTTAAAATATATTATACGAAGTAATTATTGCGGACTAATTAAATATTTTTATCTTGGTATCTATCTATCGTATGATAAAGTTAATAAAACAATAAACTATCGTACAGTATATACAGAATACATTGATTGGAGGGTCAGTCGATATGAAAAGGATATCTTTGTTTCGTTGTAACCTATTCGGAAGGTAATAATGGAACAAAGTACAATATGTGTGAGAGACTTAATTATTAAAACAGATTAGGAGGCTACCGCAACGGTTGTAGATTATATAGATACTTCACCTAATATATTAAGAAAGATAGATAGGCCCATAAATAAAAATACGAAGCTACTCTGCATGAGGCTGATAATTATTTTCAAACTCTTTTACATCTACTACCGATAGCGAATGATGAGATTTATAATAGGAAATTATTTTAGTAGTTGAAACAGAAGCTCTTTCTCATTTCTTTAGGCGCATTTCATTCATTTTTATTTATTTAGTTTTTAACAGTGTATGTTACTAAGTTATTTAACGTTTCGTAATAGGTTTTACTTTGTTTTGTGTTTAGGTCATCAGCCGGAAGGCTGGTTTGAACCTCCAGAGGTTTTACTGAGTAAAACGTGGAGTGAGGTGGTTTACCATTGCCTTTCTCACTGAGTGAAAAAGTACGCTCATCAGCATGCCGGGCCTTCTGAAAAGCATATATTTTCCACTCTGCAAATGACACCTTCATTTCATTCACCACAGGGTCTGGCTGTATAATGAAATTCATTACTTTCAGAGGAAATATCTCTGATTAGTGTCTTTTACACCTCTACCTCTTCTGTTCTTAAATTATTCATTCATTTAATTGGCTGACCATGTGATAAGAAACAGAACTATTTATTTTAGCCCTGCAATGAACAGATTAAATGTAAATAATTTGACACTCCCCCTGCCTGTTATGGGCGTAATTTTTATTTAGGCCTATTTAGTTTTTAACAGTGTATGTTAGCCTACTAAGTTATTTAACTTTTCGTAATAAGTTTTACTGTATCATTTTTTTTTAATTAGTTATTAAACAATATGTACAACTATGCAATCTCTATATTTGACCATTTGAATTTTGATACGAGTTAGAAAAAGTAATATTGAAATAGGTCTAAGTTATAGGCCTAGGCCTACATTTCAAGAGTTTTTTTTTTAATTTCTCTTGCCCTGTATGAGTAGTCTATATAGATATGAAAAGTATAAATTTTATTTCGGTTTTCGCTAAATTTCCAGAGTTTTTTCTACCGTATTCTATGGAGACTTTAATGGTGGGGTAACTATGAAATTGTATTAACATTGTTTTGTTGTCGGGAGTTGTAAACTGGAAAACCTTACAAATTTGTTAGTTTTATTTTTTGTTTTCGTTTGTAATCCACCTTGTTAATTTAGTTGCCGAACCAATGTAATTTAAACTTTTGTAGGGCTTTATTACCAGAGTTTTCACCAAAATTACACTTTTCAGGCCTCCTGAACCTCCAAAAAATATGTTGTAGCGATTGGTGGTGGTGGTGGTGTGTGTGTGTGTGTGTGTGTGTGTGAACAAAATATTCAAGAACGGGATACTATACATATATGATATTTGGAACTTAAATTAGGTACCAATAGAGGACCTTTAAATTCGGTCGACCAGAAGTAGCAGTTTATTCGTGCGATTTTTCACTTTTTTGGGATTTCCTCAAAAACGGCAGCTATGATTTCTTTTTAAATCGTAGGCATTTTTTATTCCCTATACAAAATATCAGCGACATAACTACTGAAATTCTTGGAAAGTCTGTAATCTCGTAATAAAAATGTTTTTTTAAGATTGCGGCCTTTTTGAAGAAAAGTCTGTAGATATAATTAAAAATGTAGAAAATTAAAACCCTACAATTTTTAAAACATTTTTTCTACAACGCTTAGTTAAGCATCAATTGGCCAAGCGACTTTCTTTATTTTTCTCAATAAAATCGGTGAAAAACGTAATTTATTTTAATATTGTGGCCTTAGTAATTATTCAACGAGAAAATTGTATATTAATCAAAGTTATAGAAAAAATTTTAAAAAATCTAGGCCTACATTTATTTCAAGCATTTTCTTCTACAGAGCCTAGTTTGTTTAGCATCGAAATTACTAAATTCCTGAATTTTTAAGTAGAACATTTTAATTTAGCGCCATTGACTCATGATTACAATAACTAGATTTTGTTTTTATATTATTGGCTGCTATTGTTTACTCATGAATAAACATAAGTTAGGTTATATTTTCCATTATTCATATTGGCATGACAAATATGGGTAAGTGTTTTAAAATAAAAACATTAAATTTAACTTAATCAAAAAATTCTGGAGAGGTGAAAATAGTAGATGTCATTGAACCTTCTAACGAATAAAACACCTACTATACGATACTCAAAGTTTTCTTAAATTTGGAAATTTTCAGATAGACTTTAAACAAGTTTTTTAAATGAATTTCTGAGTTAAATGTGATAAACTCATACAGATCAGATATAGGCTAAGCAGGAACTGCCCAAATAATGACAGGTTCGCCTCAAATAACTAAATTATCAAAAAGTAAATTTATCCGCCTATGAGTAATTGCTGTCAGGTTGAGTGGGATATCTATTATGATGAGTTTGTCTTACGTAGACAATGATGCAAACAGCGGAAGTTCAAGAAAATAGATGTTAGTCTAGAAGTCTATTAGCCTTGACGAAATATATATTTTACTACACCAGTGGCAGGTGATATAATAATGATGATTTTGTTTATACAATCGTTAAAATAAAACTGATCCTTCTTAGTTAAACCAGGCATTTATCATAGTACCATTGACAGAGTCTAATCGCATGAAGTGCGTCAATTTTAAATAAAACAAATCGGTTTATTTTTCATTAATAAAACCCTTATAATATTATCTTTATTTATTTATGAAATAAAAATTTAGGTATTACATACTTTTCAAATAACGTTGTTAAAAGACTATGAAGTTATTATTTTATATTTAATTAAATATCAATAAAACGAGTGGATTAGAAGTTGTTGTTTAGGTCATAAGCCGAAAGGCTGGTTTGAACCTCTAGAGGCATTACTAAGTAAAACTAGAAGTAAGGTAGTTTACCATTGCCTTCCACACTAAGTGGAAAAGTATGCTTATCAGCATGCCGGGCCCTCTGAAAAGCATCTATTTTCCACCCTGCAAATGAGTCGTTCACTTCACTCACTCCAGGATCTGGCTGTATAACGAGATTCATTACTCTCAGAGAAAGGTACCTTTGACTAGTGTGTCTGTACACCTCTACTTCTTCTGTTCTTAAATGCTTCAGTCATATAATTGGTTGACCATGTGATTAGAAACAGAACTTTTTTTGTACTTCTCGAACTAGCAGATCGAGTGTAAATAATTTAACACACCACCTGCCTGTTTATGTGCAATATTAATTATTGTTGAATAATATTATATTTTACATATAACTTAATATAAGTTATATTGTTGTTAATTATTGTTAAATGATAGGCCTAAATAATAAAAAAAATTTAGGCGGCAACGCTTTCGCCTAATCACAGATTCGATTCTTGGAAAAATTGGTAACACCGTAACAAATATACAGCTAATTATCCTATTGTTTTTCAATACTTTTATGTTTTATTGGTTGGCCAACGTCTTAATTTTAGATTTCAACTTTGGGAACCGAACTCATCATGAAAATTACACTCTTAACGCCGTTAATAATGTACAAAATATTTTTAAACGTAAAAAAATTAAATATTTTCGTTGAAAATTAATGAAAAATTTATATAAATTATCATTCCTGTAATTCATTAAACGTCTCCACAATATTTTCGGGTGTATTCTACGAAGACTTTAATAGTAGGATAGCTAGGAAGTTGCATTAACATTGATTTGTTGCCGGGAATTTTAAATTGGTAAATCCTACCAATTTGTTGGTTTTTATTTTTTGTCTTCGTTTGTAATCCACCTTACCAATTCAATAGCTGAACCAATGTATCTTAACTTTTTGTAGGGTACCAGAGCTTTTTTAGGGTATAACCGTTTGTTACTTTTCCGTTATGGGGACACCACAAATATAGAAAAGGTACAGTCCACAACAACCTTGTTTACCAATGGCCTTTAATTTAAAACTGCATAAATAGTAACCAATAACCTTATTACGGGTAGGTTATCGGTTGTTATGTGCATTTATAACTGCGTATTAATAACCGATAACCTATTCACCATTTACAAACTTATTAAGGTTTACTAACTTATCAAGTCCCATATTAACATTTGAGTACTCATAATTACCGCACAATATCTACTACCAGATTGATAATGGAACGAAATGGCAAACAGATAAGATTTGGACCAACCAACACAGACATGCAGCGCGCTGTTTAAAATAATACTTGTTTTTACTGAGTGCCATCACCATAACGGAAAAGTACCAATCTTTTATTATTTATTTTTATATTATGAGTAATTTTAACCCATAAAATCTATTTATTGGTTGTATGTAGTCTTTGCTCGTATAGAAGTTTATATTTTTGTATAACCGCATGTTTTTTATTTTCGATTAGATAAAATGGAACAAAGGGTGTCCTACCCTTTTTTTGATGTTATTTACCCCAACAATCTGGCAAGATCAAATAAAAAAGGAGACTAACATTTAAATAATGAGTATGGTACCTATTTAAAAGAACAACAGTTGACTGTAAGATTGTTAACATATGGTGTACAACAGACAGTAAGCTTCCATCTATAGTTTTTCTTATGTTATTGCCCCTTACAGTTGGAAGAAGAAATTGTGTCATCATTATTAAAACACGATAAACGTCAACAGGCCTTTGTTATTGTTCACTTTTAACATAGGTGCTTACATCGTGTAGCATATGGTATGCACGAACACTCCCTTAACACCGTCGAACTGTCTATTCTATTCTTCAAAATGTGCCTAACATTTCTTATTACCTCCAATTCTAATTTAACTTCCTCTCCTTCAACATTTTTTATTTTTTACTTTACTTCCTTCCATTGCAAATAAGCTAATTATTAGTTCAGTGGTCATGTTGTTTCTTATGGTCCAATGTTTTGGGTAATTGTAATAAGAGCTATTCCGCAAAAAGATATTTCCTAAATATCTAAACATATTTACAATCATATTTAATTTTTTAACAATTTTTATAAGTAAATGTGTTAACAAAGGACTGCAATAACTAATCAAATACTAAGTACTTAATTTAACTACAAATTAGCAATCAGTTAATAAATTGATCAGAACAAATACAGTGAATTGAAAAGAATTTATGAAATTAAAACGTAATCTAAAGAAAATAAACCAAGGTGTTCTAGTTGACAGATAATATTAAATGGAACAAAAAGTGTCCTACCCCTTTTTTGAAGTTATTTACGCTACCAATCTGGCAAGATCGAATATTTGTTTACTTATGGGTAAAATCTCTTGAAATGGAAGAATATCATATATTGTTTTCCATTTAATTAATAATAATTTATAATTTATTAATAATTTTATTAGGTTTTATAGTCGTCTCCGCGAGTCAGCTGTTTAAAAGCTAATTTTCGGAGACGATAGGTCCGTGGTTCAAATCCTAGTAAAGGTAATTTTAAACAAATTTGTATACTAGATAGTGGTTACCGGTGTACTTTAATGTTAGGGGTTCAATTAACCATACTCTCTCAGGAATGTTTGGCATGAGTTCTGGACAAGACTATACTTCATTTGGCCTTCACGTCATACATATCAATCTCATCTCTTTGGATCAGTTTTATTGTTTCACTACATTGTTTGTCATTGGATAACTTTTATTGTTCTAAATTAAACAGATTGAAATGTAGACAAATTAGGGATTAATAATAATTATGTATAACATTTTAATTAATTTTGATCGAGTATAAGAATGAACTACTAGGGTATGCGGAGGTTCCGGGTTTAATTCCCGGCTATGGTTTGAAAATGTTCACAAGTTACTAACCCGCTGTAATCACTAATGAGTAAATGGAATTCAGTTTTATTATTTAGTTCCTTTTTTAAATATGATTCAAATTCAATTTTTTTCCTGTCAAAATATTCGTAGCTTTAGTAACATTGTTGTGTTGATGCGACTTTAAATAAACTAAAATAAATATATTAATAAAGGTCACTCGGTAGCGAAGTGGTAGCACGCTAGCCTAAAACGCGGAATTCCCGGGTTTGATTCCCGGTTAGAGTGTGTAAATTATAATAGGCTACATCAAAATCTCCCATTCTAGCCGCCATGGTATTCATTGAACAAGGCCGTGATATAAATAAAATCCTAAATTCTTGGTTCAAATCTAAGTTATATTATAAAGACCTGTTACAAATTGTATTGTACAATTTTATAACTGAAATATAATTTTGTTTCTGTAGTTTTGAAAAAGTGACTTAAAAAATCTTTACTCAGGTTACCTGGAAAAGAAGATCTAATATTCTGGCCTTTTTTAAGTCTTTGACCTTCTATACCGGCATCAAGAAATATGTAATTAAATTTATTTTTAGTACCAAATCGATATTCATTATAATTTTAAAATTTTACAAAAAAAATATTTAGTCGGCATATTCCTATTCCTACTTGTAGTTAAACTAAGTAACAATTTATTTATATGAAATAAACCTTGGCACTTTTACAATAATGTTATTTACGATATACACCAGTTATGAATTTTTTTAAATAGTTATAATATGCTTTGATGGAATCTGGTATAGGCTTCTACGTTATTATAACTTAGGCCAAACGCCTGAATCAGATGAAAAGCTATGTCAACCAAGGTCGTTCTTTATAGAATAACAGACTATCATTTAGTTTTCCATTTAATTACTTAACTAAGTTATTTACACTATAAATAATTTTTTACGGTTATATTATATACCACAATACTTGTTAATCAATTTATGGTTGTATAACAACAGGTTTTTTTTAAAAGTAATCATATTTATTACTCTTAATACAAAGTATTAGATAACCGACTCAATATCGAATTGAAAAATATTTTTAAATATTGTAAAAGACCAATATTTAAATATTAAATATTACCAATATTTAAAAGACCAATATCATCAGGAAAAAAAGGATATCCTTCCTGGGACATATATTGAGAATGGAGGATACAAGATTACTCAGAAGGATGACTGAGTTTTTCTGGCAAAAGAAGATGACACCAAACTGGATAAAGGAAGTCAAAAAGGATATGGAGGAACTAAACATCACAATAGCTGACCTCAAAACTAAGTCAGGGAGCTACAGGACATACAAACAGCGATCGGTTAAATTTAGGGAACAAATGAGGGTCAGGAAAGCAATGGTGATTTCGGACGCTGAGAGACTGAGAAGATCCGAAACATTGAAGAATTATTGGCGAAGAAGAGGAGAAGTACGGGAGCGACAACTGCGGGGGCGTTTTGGTGGAACATATGAAAGAGCTAGACGTTGAAAGATTGAACTTAAGTGGTCCTTTGTGGCCGTAAAATAAAAAAAAAAAAAAAAAAAAAAAAAAAAAAGACCAATAAAAATCTCACTTGAAGACCTAAAATGAAAATCCGGAAATTACCACAAACTGAAGGACAAAAAACTTGAACAGAAAAGACCGACCAAACGAAAATTTTGTATTTCGCCGAAGAATGCCAGAAGAGATCAGTAAGATTGAATGGATACTGGAGAAGAATCAAGAAAAGAAACATGAGGAAAAGTACTTCAACAAAACAGAAGTCGAAATACTAAGATTTTTCTTCTTTACTGAACTTATGAATTCCTATGTGGCTTTAAAAAAAAGACCAATCCAGTCATAAGACTAATCTGAACATATAGCGTTCAACTTTGGGGATCTGCTAAACCTTCATACACTGTACGTATAAAGCGAATTAAAACAAGATTCTTCAAGTGATAACACAATGCCTCTTTTACGGCACAAATTTAATGTTGCACAATGACTTACAAATACAATACGTGTAAATGACTTTGCGAAATAACTATACAAGATGATTCACAACAAATTTGAATTACATGACGACCCATTCATACGAAACATGTACACTAGGGCGATACCGGGTACTCAGCACAAACGTTTAAAACCGCTCTGGTCGAGGTATCTTCCCAAAAATACCATAACTTCAATATTTTAACTTCCTGTAAATGAAAACCTACAAATACGTAACTTCATCATCAGTATAAGGTAATGGCTAAGCCGGTTCTATTGTACGGCGCCGAAGCTTGGACACTGACCTCTCGTCAATACAGAAGAATCGAGGCAGCAGAGATGCGCTTTCTGAGAAGTGTTGCGGGTTGCACTCTCAGGGATAGGATTAGAAGTGAGATAATAAGAAATCAACTTCATGTTGAGAATATTAGCGACATTATCAGGAAATATAGGAACAGTTGGAGGGAACATGTAGAGAGAATGGAGGAGAGTAGGATACCCAAGTTTTTGTGGCGCTATAGAGCGAGAGGAAGAAGAAGAATTGGGAGACCGAGGAAGCGATGGAAGGACCAACTGTAGGAACGCATCGATCGGAATGGACTCGAACTTTCCAATTAGAAGCAATAATTTATGTATAGACGCAGGTTTAGATGATGAATTTTACTAAATTACAAAGTATACTTTTAAAATATACAATCTTTTAACAAATGACAATTTCAAAAGAAAGCAACAAAAGAAGAAAACAACTACCATTGCAACGGAACAGGCTGGGTAAAGCCTAAGCCGTATAGTTGATGATGATGATGATGACAATGACTTACAAATACAATACGTGTAAATGACTTTGCGAAATAACTATACAAGATGATTCACAACAAATTTGAATTACATGACGACCCATTCATACAAAACATGTACACTAGGGCGATACCGGGTACTCAGCACAAACGTTTAAAACCGCTCTGGTCGAGGTATCTTCCCAAAAATACCATAACTTCAATATTTTAACTTCCTGTAAATGAAAACCTACAAATACGTAACCTCTACGTCATATTTACTCGGTACGCAGGCTTTATAGAAGATGGAGTAGAGAAATCTTGTAAAATGTTTTTTATATTTACCATCAATAAATTATGAACCTTACTACTGAGAATTGACTCCCTTAAATCACTCGCGACATATTTTCGCCGTATATCGCTGTCACCTTTTAAACAAAAACTAAATTGTTACAACTATCTGATTCATCCAATGTGGATGTATAGAGTTTTCATTATAGAGGTTGCAAAAGAGTTGAGTTTTTTATGGTCTAGCAAAAAAATCAAACATTAACAGGATATCGTAAAATTTTTAAAACAATTTTTACGTTTAATCACATGTAATCCCTACTCAACATATAAAATTTTATCATAAATATCGAAACCTCAACGTAGATAGTACTATATAGGCTATTTTATAATATAGACCCTAGACCATTAATAATTAAGAATATAAATTTATTTAAAAATTTATTAAAAAACTCGTGAACCACCATAATAACCCACTGATCTCAAATCTGGCTACGTAGACTCTCCCAAACAATCCAATAAGACGTCTAAAACGTCGATGGAGCCGGGACCTCATCAATTAACGTAGTACTGTAATTGACTATCCATTACAGTGTTCTAAATGCTGCACTTAATGCTACACTTATCTATTCACGTCGGAGTTCTGTCACTGGACTGTGTCTCCACTCACGTTTATTTATCGTGTTAATTTTTTCCAAATTTTGTGTTATCACATTCACTGATTGTTTCCAACAGATTGTGAATTTCCTAAATAGAGAAAAATAAATAAAAGAAAAAAAATTTCTCGATTTGGATACTAGTACGGTAATGATACATTCTTTCAGTGTGTTTGTATGAAATTTATTTGAATTTTTCTATAAATTTTATGAATTTATAAATAGAATTTTTAAAACTTTCAGTAATTTTTATTCCAATAAGTAAAGTTATTTTAAGTTAGTATAAGTTTACAATTATAAAAATTTTAACAGACATTTAAAGCTGTGTCGCAAAATCATATAAAATACAATGATTACAATGATAATTTAAAGGTAACTTATAATCTAGTAAAACTGAAATTAAATATAAAGTAATAAAACAAAGATTATAATCGTGGTTTTTAAACCACCGTTCCTTAACCACATAGCTATAACTAAATGCCCATAAAAGGTTTTACAAATACACTAACTTAAGTTCAAATTTTATTAATTATTTACAATGAAGCAACCTTAATAGAATAATTTATAAATTTAAATTTATTCCTTGAGTCATGTTTTGGTAAATAGTAGTAATTACCCACTATAAACTAATTTATAGACTATATCAAAAGGATTTTCTAGAAATTTTGATATAATATCCAAAAAATGTTTGAAAGGGACGATAAGACCTCGTGTGCGTTACAATGTGTTCGATTGGAGAACAATAAGCAACCCAATCCAATAAGATAAAGATGATGTGTATGACGTTTAAATGAGTTGTAGGTTTGTACAGACTCAAGCCGACCATTCCTGAGACAAGTACAGTTAATTGAACTCCAACTATCAAAATACACTGTTAACCACTGTCTACTATTCAAATCCGTATAAAAGAAACTACCTTTATTAGGATTTGAACAGCTGATTTTCATCTCCGAAAATCAGCTGTTAAACAAATGGCTCGTGGCAACGACTTTTATCACAAGACCAACCCGGTAGGTTAAGTCGTTAACTAAAGTCAGTTTTTATCATAATTATTCACTAGTTGTACAGTAGTGAATAAAGATTTAAAAATTTAAAAGTGTAAATTACTGAAGAATAAAATTAAATAATACAGTTATGTAAAAGATTAATGATGTTTATTTTGCATAAATTAATTTGTTCTTAATTATGAAAAGAATGTAGGCTGTATAAAGCAATTTAATGATGCAGCCTATTTTTAAACAGTCCAACTATACTTAACATTTCTTTTAATTGCTGTCACAAAATAGATAACTGTAAGTAGAGAGTATAGTACTTATGTATTTAAATTATTCTTATGTGTTAGCCGATATGGATATGAGAAATTTATTATATATTTTAATCAATTTAGACCTACGCATTTCCATTATTTTATTAAATTATATAAGTAAAAACATAGGCGTTGTTTATTTAATATGTTAATAGGCTCTAGGAATTAGTACTGAAATATTAAGTACCAAGTAACAGGCTTAAAATATTAAGCCTATTTAAAGTAATTTGTAATAAATGTCATATCATAAGTTCCACAAGGCTGTTAATAAATTATTTGCAATACATATATTATCTACCATGCTAACAATTGTCCAAGAAATATGTCATGATAGTATCTTTTCTTATTTAAATAAAAATATATGTATAAAATTAACACTAAGTGTTAAAAAATTAAGTGTTTTGTTTTGTTGTTGTTGCTCAAGGTTGATGACTTAGAAAACAACAAATGATAGATTAAACAGTTAACAGACTTTTCTCCAAGCAATCAAAATTATTCATCACTTCAAAAATTATTAAGTATTCTACCTGAAATTTTGCATGGTATAGTTCAGTAAACCCGTCAGTCATTTTACGAATATAGCTTTTCCAAAATAAATAATTTGAGCTCATTACTAATTCCTAAAATTACGTATCCGATATAAGTCAAAGGTGATGAAATTCCTGGACAAATGGCCCTAACGTTCCAAAATAGTAATCAACAACTTCATTATGGAGCAGGTGAATAGCTTCAAATATCTTGATTGTAACGTGTCCTTTCATCAAGAATGTGACATACCTCATAAGATAGCTTGATTCAGTATGTTTTGTGACATTATCCACCGTGCTTTGAAGAGTAAAGCCAAAAAGGAAACAGAGATAAAACTCTACAAGACGATGGCTACTCCTTTGCTGACTTATGGAAGTGAGGTATGGATAAAAACAAAAAACGATGACTCGCGCATTCAAGCTGCAGAAATGAGATTTTTACGCAGCGTTCAGGGGTATACGCAGCAAGATCACATAAGGAATGAGGTCATTCGGAGGAAATGTAATATCCAACCACTTGCCGATGTGATCAAGCAGTATAGGATGAGATGGACGAATCACCTGGTCCATATGTCTCCAGATCGTCTTCCACTGCAGGTATGGAAATTGAGGCAGGATGGAAGAAGAAACGTTGGAAAGCCGTGGAAACGATGGATACCGGAACAGGCTCTAGAAGCCTAGTCAATGATGGATAATGATCATGATGATGATATAACATTACACGATGATTATTAAATCCTCTTTACATCAATCACACATTTCAAAAATTGTACCGAAGTTTCAGAGACAGACTTCAAAATCATTATAATCTTTTATTTCACAACATATATTTTCCCGATTTAACGGGAATCTCACAAATATGACTGAAATATCGATGGAGTAGGGACACTTTAAGAATATTAAAAAAAATTATTTATACTCGAGTGTTTTATATTGAGAATTTTCCTACTAGACTTTCCTGATACAGACAACAATAATTATTGAGAATTATTTATAATATCGTCACTTACTAATTTGTTTACGTTAAATTTTTGATGTAATTATTTTTTTAAAAACCTGGAGTACCTATGTTCTTGAATATTAAGACACGTCTTTGTTTAATTTATTAAGAAATATATTAGATATTTAAAACGTGTCATTTCAGGTTCTGAGTCGTTACTTCTGACACGTACTATGTATCATTTTTAGCTCTGACCTAAACGTCACCCACTAACAAGTTTAATTCATATTATCAGGCGTCAAGTAGGCCTGAAGCACTACAGAATAACACTCGTTAGGAGTACAACCGTAGGCCTACTTATGTATGTCTGTATTAATGTCATTGTACTGCATTTAAAACTGTAGGTCCTTTCAAAATAACTATGACATGAAGTAACACTTGAAAAATTTGTGTAAATGTGATTAAATAAAACACGATATCTAAATTAAATTATCTTAAGTAATCTGGACTTTTCAATAGAATTAAATGGAAAAGTTTAATTTCCTAATTTATTGTTGATGAAAGGAAACATATTTACTAATACAATTTTTTACAATCTATTGTATTTTATAGAGTATAGGAATATTAATTTTTTACTTTCTCTTGCCTATATGAATATATAAAAAGGAAAGTATTGTTTTCATGTCGATTTTTCGAAATCGAGTTTTCACCGGATCTATACGTTTTCAGACCCCCTGAATCCAAAAAACATGTTTTTAGCGATTGGTCTGTGTGTGTGTCTGTGTGTCTGTGTGTGTGTGTGTGTGTCTGTGTGTGTGTGTGTGAACAGAATATCTCAAGAACGGAACATCGTACGAACTTGAAACTTGAAACTTAAGTTACATACCACTACCGGACGCGACACGAACATTTTCATCAAAATCGGTCAACCGGAAGTAGTAGTTTATTCGTATAATTTTTCAGTTTTTTGCGATTTTCTCAAAAACTGGTCCTACGATTTTTTTTAAAATCGCCTATTTTACTCAATTTTTTATTCTCTACAAGATAGGGTAGGCGCCATGTCTGCTGAAATTCTCGGTGAGGCTCTTTTCACGTAAAAACGTTGTTTTTTTAAGATTACGGCTTTAATATAAATTTTAGCGCAAAACGTTATATAATAAAAGTTGTAGAGAATTTAAAAACCTACAACTTATGTTTCAAACATTTTTTTGTATGACGCTTAGTTTAGCGGTAATTTGCGATTTTCTGTTTTTTTTCTCACGAAAACGTGAGAAAAATCGATTTTTTTAACATTTCGGTCTTAGTATGCATTTTACGACAAAAGTGTATATAATAAAAGTTATAGAAAATTAAAAGATCTACAACTTTTGTTTAGAGCATTTTTCTCTTCAGAGCCTAGTTTAGCGTGAAAGCGTGATTTTCCGTATTTTTAAGCCAAACTGAGTTCGATTGTCATTTTGCGTCATTCACTCATGATTAAAATAAAGTTATGTTTTTGAGGTTAGTTTTTGTTTATTTCTAATATTTTATTAATAATGTTAGGTTTATTATTAATCATTTGCATTGGCAAGAGAAAGTTGTGTGAGTGTTTCACACCAGATTTTTTCTTAAGTTTTTGAAAATATTTACAACATTTCTTTTTGTTTTTCATCCGACTGTATTAGATGTTAATGTTAATGCAGACGGATGAAGGGTGATAGACAAAATACACAAAAGTAAGAGATGAAAAAATACTGAACCTGAATCAAACCCGGGACCTCTTGCTTAGAATCCAGTTGTACTGACCACTACACCATTAACCGGAGTAAACATAGTAATGTTATCATAGTACATTTATGACCTGATTAAATGTAGCTACAATTAAATTTCGTTGTAGTAAATTGTGAATAATCAAAAAGTAATTGATTATAATATATTTAAGAACTCGCTAATAGAAAAACAACAGTAATGAAATCATGATTTGGTATAAATTACAAATAAAAATAATATTCTGTACGCTAGTTTTATTGCTAAAAACATGGCGCTAATTTTTATAATGAACAAATAAAATTCTATTTTGGTGCACTAGCCTATAACGCGGAGGTTCCGGGTTCGATTACCGACTAGGGTCTAGAAATAATAACAAGTCAAATAAAAGACATTAGTCTTTTATTATGAGTTACCTATTCTGAGAGTAATAAATTTCATTTGTTTACAGCCAGATTCTGTGGTGAATGAAGTGAACGTGGTATTTGTAGGGTGGAAAGTACTTGCTTTTGATAGGCCCTGGCATGCTGATAAGCATACTTTTTCACTCGGTGAGGAAGACAATGGTAAACCACACCTCACTCCTCGTTTTACTTAGTAAAGCCTCTAGAAGTTCAAACCAGCCTTTCGGCTGATGATCTAAACAGTCAATTATCATTAATTAATACTTAATAATAAAAATTGTAAAGTATTTTGTTAAAAAAATGTGAATTCACTAAGGAATTTTTAGATAAAAGTTTAGAAAACTTTATTCTCTTTGGTTCTTTGTTTAGATCGTTTCGTTTACGGTTACCGACTTAAAATTAAAGATTAACAATTTATGTGGTATACAAAATAAAAGAAAAACAAAGTATTTTATAGAATAACTGAAGTAGCTAAACGTATAAGATCGTGCACGATTTTGTCAGATGCAATTTGCAGTTGGTTAACAATTAGGTAGGTAATGCTGGTGGTACTATTTTGTAAATTGTAGGTCTCTGAAATTTAATTTGCAGAGCTAAGAGTTTGATGAGTAGTTTGGTAGTAGTTCTAGATGTTAAAAAGTGAGATATCCGTTAATTATTGCAGGCAAAATGTTCAAGAAGGGAGAGGTGAAATAAAAGTCGGATGGATACGAACGAAAGTTAGACTTGCTGTGTATAGTAATTCAATTAATTATTACATTGCTATAAATGTAGTGGTGGTGGTGAAGGATAAGGGGAGGCAAGGAGAAAGGAAGGGAGATGATGTGGTCCGTCATGTGTGTTGGTGGTAAGGAGTTATGGTGGAGTAGAGGGGTTAGCAGCAGGAAGACGGCATAGCCCAGAAGAAGAAAAGGAAGGTCCCGCAATTACGTTAACAATGCAACCCAGACAGGCCTTACTGTCTTCCGGCCAACATTGTACATATATATATATATACTAACTGCTATCTGATCACAACTGGCAGTTCCTTAGTTCTGGCCCAACGACTTTTCAAAACACCATAAGGACCTTTTAGCGGAAACCATTCAAGAATTATTTCAAAATAACGAAGAAAAATTATTCTTCCTTTTTAAACAAAACAAACATAATTATTCATAATGCTAATGTCACCACATGTCATTTTTATTTGATTTTCCCAACATTTTATCAAAATAAATTTGTTGTTTATGTCTTCAGCCGAAAGCCTAGTTTGAAACTCTAAAGACTTTACTAATTAAAATAAGGATTGAGGTGGTGTACTATTGCCTTCCTCTTTGAGTGGAAAAGTAAACTTATCAGCATGCCAGACTCTCTGAAAAATATCCACTTTCCACCCTACAAATGACACCTTCACTTCATTTACCAACAGGGTCTGACTGTATATTGAAATTCATTATTCTTAGAGAAGATGACTCTTACAAGTGTTTTTACACCTGTACCTCTTCTGTTCTTAAATGTTTTCTTCAGTCATATAATTTGCTTACCATGTGATAAGAAATACAAGTATTGTTTATAGCCCTGGAACTACCAGATCAAGTGCAAATAATTTAACATTCCGCCTACTTGTTATGTTTGTAAATATAAATATTACCGTGTTATATTTCAATCATTTTATAAAAATTAAAATTTTTTGCACAACTTTAAATTACCAAAATGTTTTCAGAAATTCTACATAAAATTTTTCAGTTCCTCAAATGCATACAGTTAGATTTCCACGCAATCCTACTTGACGAAGAGAATATGAAAATAGAAATACCAAACAAATACCTGACAACCTTTTAAGCTAAAGAAACCTAATATTTTTATTACAATGCTATCGGAAATAACATTAATGGGCGAAGTGCTTCTTCAAGTCACTCTTGTCATTTATTTACCAACATTCGTCATTACACCTATCTCAAATAATTATTTTCAATCTTTTAAACAAACATTTTTAACGTTCATAATTTCTTTTTATAATTAAAATTTTCTGTGTTGAAATGATGGAATGAATTATAGAATTTAAATCAGAATTTCCTGGGTTAGATTTCTGAAAATATTGATCGGCTCAAATTTATCGATATTTCTTAACGAGATTTCTTAACCCACTGTATTCATTACATATGATGAGACTTTAAAATGAAATTGTTTTTGTGACTGTAATCTACGATCTGATTATATATAGAACAATGAGTTAATTTATTGTGATTGTGAGTCATGAATGAGTAATATCCCTCTATTATCACTCTATAAATTACTGTTGTTTTGTTCTTGACTTGAAATTATTAAAATAAATCTATCGGATGTAGTCTGTGTTGTCCAGGCGATTTATGGCTTCTGAATTTTCTGATGATTTTCAAGTCGTGTTTAGTAATTGATGAAAACTTCTGTATTCTTCTTGTACCGTACAAGTATTCGTGCCTATATGTGTTTTAGATATTTACCAAGCCGAATCTACAAATTATAGTCTATAAAAGAGTTTCGTTCTAATTTTAATCCACATTTAAAGATTTTAGTTAATTTTTTGAAGATTTGAGTCATTAATAACTTTCTAAGTATACTACGTTTGAAACAATCTGAGAAAATGACTCTCGATAACGTCATCTTCTGTAAAACAAACAGAAATCATTTTTAGCTGACTCCTATTCAGTCATTAGTTGATTATTATTATTGACACCGATTGTTTTTTTTTGAACAAAATTTGATGTTTTTTTAAGGGGGATTGCACGATGGTTTTTACTCAAAATTTCGATTTTTGGTTTTTTATGTTTTTCAATGGTTTAGGCCTAGATCTACCAGAAAAACATTAATTTACGTCAAAAAAATAGTTATTTTACGAGAAAAGTTTTATCAAGTTTACATAGAAAAATTATCATGTTACGAAGAACGCATATTTTTTTATAATTTTATACCGCTCGTTTTAGTGCAAAGAGAATTTTAGTTTTTAAAATATCTGCATCACGGTTTTTAATACTCTCAGCTATTGGTTTAGCTTTCTAACTAATAACTGTTGATATGAAATTTACTTGTTTGTGTACATATTGGTTTTGGTTTATGCCTTCTTGTTTCTTACCTTTTCCCGTAAATTTAGATTTTTAACACTGAGGTACATTTTTCTCAGAAACCAATAACCTACCAGGCTGAAATTTTTACCAGTTAATTATCTTGTATAGCCACATATACCGACATTTTTATTACTTTCTCAAATGCTCCAAAAATTAGTAATACGCAAAACACGTGGAAAACAATTTGTAAAAATTTTATGTTATTCTTAATTTTTCAAAAAAATGGTATGGTCCAAAGATTAAATTGAAAAAATATCAATAGCTCGAGAAAAAAACCCGACACCTATAGCGTGTAAAGTTTCATTTATCTATCTTTTACCAATCCTATGAAAAATGTACCTAAAAGTAGCAAATTTAACATTGGCGGGATACAAAGTATAGTCTTTCCTTAAGTTAACAACTTAGTACTGATTAATTACTTTGGTTAAAAACGGTTGAAATTCTAGAAAATAATTTGACAGAACTCTGAACTTACGGATAAAACTAACCGTTGGATTATAAAAGTAGTAGTCCTATATTACATTACAAGTTTTATGGTTAAAAATTATTCAGTATTCTATTCAAATTAATTACTCGATAGATTTTTTTATCAATAAATGGTTATTTTCTAGTATATTCTTGTTTGTGGCCATTCATATCCTATTTGAGGTCACGATCCCATGTTTTTTCAAGAAATAAAAATAAAAACCTCAGATAAATTTGTAAGTAAACAATACTTTCAATCCATGTATATAAGAGTGGAAAAGTAAATTACCTTGTATTTTTCCTTTCCCTAATTTATAAAATCTATTGTTTTTCTTAATTACTTACACAATGCGCACTAAATTTATACCTTTTTATGTAAACTATTGTCCACGTATTCCAACAATTTCTATATACGATATTTTTATATGTATTACAGTACATATAGAGAGAAAAATTTACTTTTTAAACATATGTGTTTAAAATACACATGTTACAATCTACGTTATTGGATATACAACTTATTGCTTAATAATAATTTTAATGTTTAAACATTACATTATTTGTTTTGTTCAGTGTTGTTTACGATACATTCTGTGAAAGTATTTCTTACTTATTTATCTTATACATTCCAAAGATTGGAAAGAGCTATTTAATTAATGTTTTACAGAATAATTAAGTAATTAATTAAATTTAATAATACTTTAAAGACTTTTTAATTGTTTTTAAATACTTTATTCTTAATTTATTGTGATAGGTTTTCATACGACAATATTGTTTTACCTCAGCATTTGGTTAACTGTATATTTTTTTTAGCTTTTTTTTGTTATCGGGAACTGTACATTGTTGACAACTACCCAATTTGATCGCTGCCTTTTTGCTGTATTTTTTTTGACGTAGATTAGATATGAGTTTGAACAGGGACCCCCAGTACAGTTTCTTCATGGATGGCTGTCAACTGGTCACCGTACAAAGTCGCTTGCCCAACCGGTGTTATTTAACAAATAATAGCGACTTTCTACCAGCTGACTGACTGGGCTGGCCCGAAGGCCAACTGTATTTAACTGCATTTTCGATAATTCTTGAACCGAAATCAGAATTATCGCTTAAAACAAACTTTTTATATACAAAACTATTTTCAAACAAGTTTGGACTTACACTATTTAGTTTATGGAGCGTATCCAGTAACACAAGTATTAAAGTAATTCATTATTTTCAGTCAAAGGTACTCCGTTATCTAACATTACATGCTCCTTAGTATGATAAAACCACCACATCCATAAAATCAATAGTATTATGTTACAGTTTATGTCAAATTTATGACGATACAAATAATAACATGAACGATATGGGGAAGTATCTACGGAGCTTCTACAAGTTTATTTTTATGATGAACTGAATTTTTCAAGGTAGCAACATATCATCTCTTTTCCGAAATATTTATTTGTAACGTTCTGGGATGGCTGTCTGGTAAATTAACTGAGCGAATCCTCGTGATTAGTTTGTTTTTATGTTTAGCTAATCTTCTTTTCTGTTGATAGTATTGTTTTATTGTGTCAAATACATAAAAACCGGCCGCATTGGCGTAGTTGATAACGTGCTCGCCTCTCATCATGCGGTCTTGGGTTCGAATCCCATTCAGGCACGGCATATTTTCATACGTTACAAAAATCATTTCATCCTTCACTGTCTGCATTAGCAGTAATTGCAGAACAGCCGGACGTTAAACCAAAAAAAAAAAAAAATACATAAAAACCTTGAAGGTCATTGTGAAAATAACCCGCCGGGTTGGTCTAGCAGTAGAGTCTTTGCCAGAATCAGCTGTTTAACACCTGATTTTCGGAAACGAAGGTCCGTGGTTCAAATCCTAGTAAAGGTAGTTACTTTTATACAGATGAGTACTAGATAGTGATTACCGGTGTACTTTCATCGTTGGGGTTCAACTAACCATACTCTCTCATGAATGGTCGGACAGAGTCTGAACAAAAATACACGTCATAGATATTTTTCATTCATTAGGTCATGGGATTGCTTATTGTTCTCAAATTGAACAGGTAACGTACACATATTAGGGACTTTTTTAAATTATGAAAATATTCTTGTTGACAAAAATAAAAGAGAAATCACAAATTCTTTGAATCACTCTATTATTTATTGGTTATTTAATCTATTGTACATCGGTGGTACAATACAAAAGTTAAAATAGAAACACCCGAATGACTTAATAACTTTCTCAAAATTTAGCTTCATTTTTGTATTAAATATCAAACTGTTATACATCTCGTATATGACCAATCTAATGGTCTCTAGAGAACATATTACAGTTAAATAAATATTGGTATAGGTACCTTTAAGAAAATAAGAAATTTATTTTTTCGTTAACTAGATTACAATCTGTTTATTTCCTTTTAGCAACAAGTACAGTATATGGTTAAGGTTTCCATTGCTGGGTTAATGTATATTTTGGATGAACAAGCCGGTACGAAACTATCTAACACGAGACGTCTAGATGATAACTTAGAGTTAAAATTTCAATAAGTAAATTTGTAAACTTTAAATGAGAATATAATTAAGTTGAACACCATTTTGGTTTTAATATATTCAATGTTATGTTCTAAGAAGAGGTGGACATTTTATTCCACCCTCAACTCCATTATAAATGAACAAGAGTATGAGTGCTTCTTGAGAAAGTCAAGTTTTGATGTTATTGTAGGGGGTTGCTTATTGTGTCCCATAATCACCCCCTAGTGCCTTTTTATATTGTTGTATTTTCTTTCACATCATTTTTATCCATATCAAAACTATATAAACCATCCCTCTTGAAACTTACTCGGCTGTACAATAGGTTTACAAAAGACAGGAAATTATGGCTTTAATAATCATTCTTTTTCTTTGTTTATTAACAAGTAATATAGCGTAACAATATTTACTATTTACTTAAATCACTTTTATCCTTAAATCTTATAAAAAGTCTTCAGTTATAAATTTAATTTTACGCTGTCTTTTGTATGAGAATTGTTTAAAAATATTCCTTGGAAATTCGTTTCGATGGAAAGGTTCTACCGAATCATTAGACTTCAGGTAAAAAATATTGCCATACAGGTAAAATTTTAATTGTTTAAAGATATACGGTATCCGTGTAAAATTTGTTCCCAGATTTACCTAATTTTATACATTTCGTGTCAGTTCAGGATTTATCATTAAAAATATTTTGTACTTAAATAAATGTTTTGTTTAATTTATTGAATTATAACAATTTTGGTCTGCTTTATTGTACCGTCGTCGTTAATTTGCAAACACAGATAATGGAGTACGGATCTCAATAAGCAATAACTTTGGGTAATTTAAGCATTTGTCTACAACAGGCACGTGGAGTGTTAAATTATTTGCACTCGATCTGCTAGTTCCAGATAAATAGTAAATAGTTCTTTTTCTTATCACATGGTCAGCCAATTATGTGGCTGAAGTATTTAATAACAGAAAAAGTAGAGGTGTAAAATACACTAGTCAAGAGTTATCTCCTTATAGTGTTATACAACCCTATAGTGAATGAAGTGAAAGTGACATTTGCAGGGTGGAAAGTAGGTGCTTTTCGGTGGGCCTGCCATGATAAGTATACTTTGCCACTCAGTGAGGAAGGCAATAATAAACCACCTCACTCCTCGTCTTACTTAAAAAGCCTCTAGAGGTTCAAACCAGCCTTTTGGCTCACCTAAACAACATCATTAATTTAACCCATGTTTTATAATCAGTAAATTATTAAGTTGTTTTGGAGCCCTCTGTTAAGTAATTTTATTAACACAATCAGCGCTAGAGACTCGCGGGTCACGGGTAGGTGTTACCGCCAGGCTGCCGTCTCACCTAGCGGGTTCTGTTTTGTTATCATTTTAAGTAATTCCGGAGGGACACCGCTTGTCTGATATCAAATTGGTGATATTATATAGCCCTCAGAAAGGGGTTTTCTTTGAAACCGCGCAGTTTGTTTTGAATTTTCGTCATTCGATCTTCTACCCTTGTATAGTATACTCGTTCAGTATTTTTAACAGGTTTTCAGGGTACAGTTGAAGCCGTGAATTTAGTATCTTTGCAGGTATCGATTCAAAATAGCTTACACTTTTAGATTTACTTTAAAAGTGTATTATTTGCAGTTTAAAATTATATATGAAATTACGCGTACATCGTATAAGTAAATGTACAAATTCAAACAAGAAGTACATTTTTATTATAGCAGGCGAAAATAAACCAAAAAATTATTGAATTGTTTACTTTCATCCTATTCTTCTTCTTAACGTGCCTGTCCGATTCGAACGTTGGCTACCATCATAGCTATCTTGGTCCTGTCCTCTGCAATGCGGAAAAGTTGGGCTGAGCTCTGTCCATACCAGTCTCTCAGGTTAGCAAGCCAGGATATTCTTCTTCGGCCTGGCTGTCTTCCACCATCCAATCTACCCTGCAGGATGCGCTGCAACAGTTCATATCTACCGTGGTTCCTCATAATATGACCAAGGTATTCCAACTTGCGACACTTTATGATGTTTATTACCTCTGGTTCCTTGCTCATTCGGCGCAGTACCTCGGTGTTGGTCACCCTGTCCGTCCATGGTATCTTCAACATTCTTCTGTACAACATTCTTCTGTACATTCTTCTGTTCATGCTATTAGCTAACATAAATCCGTGCATAGGTTGCAATTAAAAACGTTAGTAACATAAGTTGTAGACCCTACATAAAGCAAGCGGAGAACACGCTGCGCAAGTAATCAGCACAAATAGAGAGATACCTCATAATTGCTCAGCATTAAATGTGTTAAATATTACTCATTATCTACATCCCAATCACCTTTTATCTGATGGGTTAAAGAAGGAAAAGTAAAATCAAAGATCATGCAAACAAAATATTTTTGATATTGAGTCACATTAAGTCACCGCAACTCTCTTCCACTGAAGTCATTTTTATCTGGATTTTAATTGAAAAAATATTGTCTCCAAAACTATACCATATTGTATTTTTATTTGGGTCATCCGGTATAAAATATTTATAAAATAGTTTGATTTATTTAAGTATTCAATTAGGTATTTATTCTGTTATTTATTTTATGAATTGAAAATAGTATCGTGTATGTATTTTGTTGACATGATATTGTTAATCGTACAAATACAAGATGTAACAACAGACAATGTTGTTGTTGTTGCTGTTATTATTATGATTGTTGTGACTAAGTCAGGTGGTTTTGTAGCAAGGGTGGGGGTGGGAATTTTCTTAAAGAAAAGAAGTTTCGCCCATACGTCCGTCTTATGTACGTCGTCGTATACACATCGACGACTTCCTTGGTTTCTGTAACACATAAAATGAGACCACCTGCTCTGTCATTACGTCTCGGTCTGTTGAGGTCCCTCATTCGCTATTTAAATATATAATCCTATCTTTGCTCTGAATTCAATTGTATTTAAATAACTCCATCGTCTAAATCAATCATGCTAACATTCTACCATTACTTAGGTTACATACTTATTTACAATAAACCTAGACTAGCTCTACAGATTTATTTAACTTCCAACCGTTAACGTTCTACGTATAGAAGATTAGACACACGATATATAATTCACTCAGTTCATAAAATCTATTCGTTTTACCTGTCTTCTGAATCTCTCATCTTTATTACCTACAACTCCCAATACACAACTGTATTTATCATACATATCTTCAAATCTACGAATACATGTTTAATTATTTACTTAATTCACAAACGTAACTTAATTTTTACATGATATAAATTGAACTATTGAAACCTCATAATTTTTTATTATTTATACAATCTACACTTGCTCCTTTTTAAACTATCGAACTAAAGGCGTACCCTGAGAGAAGGCGGGTGAAGCTACTCGGTAAATACGCAAAAAGTACATATGAATGGGTGAAAATCTTGAGTTTTTCTGTTTACTTCTGTCAGAAACACAAGTTGTTTTACACCTTGCCATTACTTGATCCGCCAATGCCAGCCTTGGTAATGTGCTCGCCTCTCATCATGCGGTCTTGGGTTCGAATTCCATTCAGTCAGACACGGCATATTTTCATACGTTACAAAAAAATCATTTCATCCTTCACCGTCTGTATTAGCAGTAATTGCAGAACAGTCGGACTTTAAACAAAAAAAAACTTGATCCTTCCTAGTCTACTAGTAGGTACATCCTTTTGTAGATGACCAAGGAAAATAAGAGAAAGGCCTTTAAAAACAACATAAGTTATTCTTGAATAGTATGGAATCATTTTCTTTTAAAGAAAAGATACGATGGGATTTATTAGACGTTTTCGCAATACATTAGGTTATTTTTATGTCTCAAGGAATGATTTTCTTATAAAATAAATGCCTGCATTGAGATTACTTTAGTGAAATACTGCGATGTATGGCCATTATTACATTTTAATTAGAAAATTTACAATTCAATTTTTTTATAAAAATAAGTTAGTCTAAATAATTCAATAAGTTTAGAATGACCGGCCCGTTGGCGTAGTGGTTAGCGTAAATAGCTTCTACGCCGGGGTCCCGGGTTCGATTCCCGATCAAGTCTGACATTTTTTCATCAATAATTTTCACATATCATCATTCTCCACCGTCTGCATTAGCAGAAATTGCAAAACAGTCAGACGTAAAACCAAAAAAAGAGTTTAAAATAAACTCATATTTTCACTTGATGAAGCGAACAGTCATTATTTAGTCATTGCCTAAGCTTCCATATTTTTTGTTAATAGAATTGACTCATGACAGTTGGTACAATGTGTTTATTGCTTGTATTAGTAGATTTTTAGTGAATTGAATTTTTAAGTAAATTTTTTTAGCCAGATTAAAAACTTAAGGAAATTTTAAATAATTTTGAAGACTGCTATTTTTAATTAAAACGGACATTGTGTAACTACGAATAATTTTTTTAGATGGCCTGGAACGGTTTTCTGATCCCAAACTGGACCCCATCGGCATTGTTTAGAAAAATATTTAAATTTCTTAAACGCGTTCAGGCTTTCCAGTCAAAAATATTACGCCTTATATAGTACAAGGCTCTCCTTACGTTAGTAACGAAACCCTTACACACTGATTTGAAAATACAAATATTTCGTCCAAAATTTCATCGAACACCTATACAAACGCTTTCACAACAAGTCACAGGAACACGATATCCATTCTACGTTATTTTTTTTATCTACATCTTTCTGGTAATCCCGTATGACGCCTAAAAAGACACTAGAGTAGAACCCTACGAAATCAACTAATTAAAATATCTTTTTAAAAAATTCATAAAATTTTTATCAAAATTCTTAGGGAGGCACCAGTGGAGGACCCTACCCTTTTTATTACTATCATGTCATTTTAACGCAATCATCATTACATTTATTTTTTGTTTCATTTTTACAGTTGGTTGTAGGCTACATAAGTCATTAAAAAAAATAAATAAGAAAGATTATTATTATTTTTCTTTCTTCTTGTACAATAAGAAGTTGGGTTTTGATTTCTGTGATCGATATTTGATTTCCTAATGTAATGGCTACACATAAAATTTTATTTTAAAAAAATCAAAATTTCAAAAAGTAATTCTTTTAATTAATATACCAAATTTATAAAAGTATCAATTCAATGGTTTTTATTTTAAAATAATTAGGTAAAAACTGACGTTTAATTTTTGTATACAATTATTAAGAAAAAGCCAAAATATACAGTGAAGTATTCTGTGAAAAATATTCATATTATTTCAAAATAATTAACGAACAACCTCATAATGAGAAAAGAAACTGGAAAGGACAATCGTGATTTATAAATTACAACGTTTGAAAAATAATGTAAGTTAATGATAACATCAGTTAACATTATTCTTGTTTCTATTAACATGAGCATACATGTCGGTCACTGATTTCTTTTCTTCTTTTCTATTTTACATTATTTTCAATATCGTGTAGGCAAAAACATGCACAAATCGTACTACGTTTAAATTGTTTTATGCATATTTTCTCACATTATTTATATTTTACAATATTAATTAATTTAGCCCACTTAAATTGATTCATTAATTAAAGCTATCTTACTTTTACAATGATGTTATTATTTATTTTACGTTTTTTCTTCATGTAAAACGTCTTATGGTCAAATAATTTCTACATTTTGCTCTAAAAATACTATTAATTATGAAAGTAATTTCTTATTTTGGAAAGTACATGTTATATTATTTATTAACTAAGTATACACTTACTGTAAGATATATCGTATTGAAATTTAATTTCACATCGTAGGAATTTGTATTGTTTTTAATATTATTCCAAAACAATAACTTTTTAATTTCACCTGTTAAAAAAATTTAATTCACTTTTCCAATTTGCTTAATGCAAATTTAATAACATTAATTTTAAAGTTTAAATTTTTTACACTTGTATAATAAGCGACTTTTCTGCAACTGATAACGTCTTTGTCACTTAAATTCTTCCAAAAACAAATCATTTCATATTCAAATGTAAAATAAAACCTAATATTCAAATCATCTTTCTTATTTTTCACTATATATACAAAAATTTCATTCATGAAAAAAGTTATTTAACACTCAAAGAAAATATGACTTTATATAAACTATAAAACATAATTCTGTTATCTGATTTACGGGTTAGGAAAAAAATGTGTAATTTAATAAAACATTTTCAATTATAGGTACTTAAAATTTAGATTTGATCAAGATTTAGATTTTTTAGATTTGGGTCAATCATAAGAACAAACTTATAATTTATAAATTAATTCTTTAATCAATTTGGACATATGAAATATAATAATGAGGCTCGGCAAGCCATTCCAATATTGAAATCTTGCAAAGGTTCAAATCGAATCTACTCAGGACACAATCAAAGCATCACCTTGGAACAAAATGAACATCATATTACACAAAGATCTATTTCAACAAGAAATCGACACAAACAGTACAAAATATTAAAGAAGCTTTGAATTACATACAAATCACCTCACCATCTCACTCTTAGATAATTCAAATTAAATTCAACGCCTTAGCCAAAGACATCCTACGGACTCATTTTAAAGCAACATAACAACGTATGACTTACATCCATGAAGTTTCTCTATTTGGGGTTTTCTTTAATCATCAAAGTAAACTCACCTGCTAAGAAACCCATCTATTTAGAATAAATCGTAGATTTGTTGCATTAAAACAAGATTTGGGTCGAACTAATTTTAGTTTATTACCATTTAAACTTCATTATTATCTGTAGATATACTACAGAAAATTTCTTTGTTTAATTAACCGAAGTTAAACGATTTATTCAATGTGACTTACTCGAAGGAAAATATAGTTTTGGTGTATCATAAAAATTACCCAAAAACAATACAAATAAATCAAATGATCAAGTCAATCCGATCTCAATTAATACATATTTATATTTTATCTTTATTTATAAAAATTTACAACTGGCAGAGCAAGGTGGAGTGTTAAATTATTTGCACTCGACCTGCTAGTTCCAGGGCTACGAAAATTAGTTTTGTTTCTTATTACATGGTCACTCAATTATATGACTGAAGCTTTAAGAGCAAAAGAAAAAGTATTACATTGTACACTGTGAAAGATACTAGTCAGAGTTATCCCCCTGAGAGTAATGAATTTAATTATAAATACAGCCAGACTCTGTGGTGAATGAAGTGAAGGTGTAATTTGCAGGATGAAAAGTCGGTGTGTTTCAGAGGGCCTAGCATGCTGATAAGCATTCTTTTTCACTCAGTGAGGAAGTCAATAGTAAACCACCTCACTCCTAGTTTTAGTAAAGCTTCTACAGGTTCAAAACAGCCTTTTGGCTGATAACCTAAACGACAACAAACAACGGGCCGATCTTCTGTTCGTTCTTATTTAATAACAGATTTCAAATCAACAAAATAAAGTAAAAAAATTAGAATAAAATTAGTGATATTTGGTTAAGCCGTGTTAGATAATGCTAATCGGTGAAAGTGGCTAAAAGATCAAAAAATATATAAATTTAGTATGTATCCACACATTTTAAAATGAAGATTTTCTATTAGTTTACTTGATAAATAATAATTCTAACCTTAAAAATTAAACAACGGAATCAAAATATTTTTAACCTTACACTATCTTCAACGTTGTGTAACAATGATTTAAATAAGAATAGTTTTACTACAATATTTTAATTAACTAATTACTTTACAAGCATACAGTGTGTTTCATATTATAATATATAATATTTTAGCATTTGATAAGAATAAGAAACAGGAATTACAATAATATAATTATAATAAAAACATGGGAAGGAAGTTGTCTATGTAAAATCAGGGAGGGGTATTTTATATTTTTTGGTAACGTATCATGTATACCAACATAATAATAATAATAATAATAATAATAATAAACATAAGTAGTTATAAAAGAGTGTAAGTAACAATAACAGTAACACAGTAACAGGTGGCGTCGAGTCCAAGTAATTGCGTGAGTATGGAATCCTTAAGAAGGTCTCAGGTGATGTTCAGACAGCGTGAAAGATGCGTGTGCTTCTATGCATATGAGCGGCGATCCGTGAATAGGTGGAGTCACTACCAGTAAACAGTAAATAATATTATAACCATAGTGCGTATGAGTTATACTAAATAATAATGCCAACACCCATTTCCCATAGAATACCGTCATAATAAGTGCTATAGTATTTTTATTTTACATTACTACATTATACATTATACAAATATTTTATTTACAACATGTTTTGAATCCTAAATTAGTAAATCTGCATTTTATATTAACTAAATTAACATAAAATGTTTAATATTTATTAAGATTATTCCATGCCGGAGTCCCACTGATTGACTTGATAGTGTTCTCTGCACAAATTATTAATGTCAAAATTGCATGTTCTTGTTAGCATATTCAAAGGTTCCTAAAACCTTTCGTGCAATTATAAATTTAAATCAAATTTAACTCCGAGAACAATCTGGACTTACGGTGACCAGTTCTTTGGAGCAGTGGCAGAGAATAACTTAAAATCAATCCAGGTCTTTCAGTCAAAATTCTTAAGATTTGCTTCTAGTGCTCCTATTTATGTTAACAATAACAACATCATCGACGATTTAAAAATTCCCATGGTAAAGAAACTAACCGCGTGCTTTTATAGTAAATTTTGTGTACAATAACAACTAGATGACCATTCTAACCAACTAGCTCGTGATCTAGCTACAAGGAACTTCCCAACTGTGCGAGGTCTACAGCAAACATGGATCAGAGACCTCTTGATCTGCATAACGGACAGCATCCATAGTTCCAAAAGGAGAATGTACCATGGGGGGGAGGGTACCGTGTCTCCTGGAATTGAAATTCCCCACCACCCGTTAAATTAAATTTAAAATACAGATATTGTGCAACTCATTGTACGTACAATATCGTAATAAAAATCAAAGAAAAAAACGTTTTTTTCAGTTTGATTCAAAAATATCTACATATAGTATTTAAGTGCAAAAGATTCAGTGCTGAATTTTGACATAATTGTTCTATTGGGATTTTGCAGTAAACTGGAATATATTTCATTTTGATTACTGGCTCCTAAGGGATAAAAAGGGAGTACAACCCTAAAGCAAAACATATTATTTCTTTACCTACTTAAAGTCCTACAGTACTGAAAATCAAAAAATTAAGGCGTTTACATTTCGCCTAAGGATTAAAAAATGTATAGCTATACAGAATAAATAATAAGCCCTAGTTTTTTTCTATACCTTCTAAAACAGACACAATTCTAAAATTCAGCATGTACTTTTTAAGTTTTCACATAATATGTTGGCAAACAATATTCAACTTAACCTTCCTGAGGTTAGCAATAAGCTCGCGTAAAAAGCAGTCACTTTCTTTTTGTATATAAAAATTTAAGATAAATACTACTTGTAGTTAATTAATTTGTCCATTCCATGGGCTTACATAAAATGTACTGTTAAAATTATATTAAATCAAACGTAAAATTACGCGCTTAATCATTTTTGACTGATTTTTCATGTGGTTGTTACAATATAATCAAATATTATAACCGTTTAAAGATTTAAAAAATTTGTTTTTAGTTTTGTATCTTTGTTTACTCTTTTATAGCTGTTTTGAAGTGATTTCCAATTTCGTTGGTTTGTTGTAGGCTATTAAATCTAAATTAATCATTATAAATTCATCATTAATAAAATTCATCATTAATAAATTAATCATTAAATTCCAGACTGTTTTTCTTCGTAGTGTATCCAATCGATATTTGTGACTTAGTATTTTTAAGTTTACTTTGTAGACTTGAATTTGTTTTCTTTAATTTTGTAGGCTCTATTAATTTGAAGAAAATGTAACCAAAAATTTAATTTTTAGTATATTTTTATCTTTAATTTAAGTACTTTTAAATCGGTTGCCTATTCCTATATGGCGAAGCAGTTACATTGTTAGGCTACAAAATTTTAACTAATAGTCTTGAAAATGATTAAATATTAACGCTCACTGATAATGTTTCACAACCCTTTGTAGTCGCTAATGATCAAGCCATTGACATAACTTTCAATAAATTGAAGTTAAAATATTCTTAAATCAATATACTGTTATGTCACAAGTTTTACGTGTTTTTAAAATTTTAAATAGATTTATAGAACTAATCATAAAGTACAGTTTAAAAATGTGAAAAATAAATCGAATTTCAAATAAACTCAGGGAATTTTTAAATAAAAGGTTACTTATTAGAAATCATATTTCAATGCTCTAAATTTGATTTCTGTTATTTTTTTAAAGTTTCTTAAAGAAAACGAAATTGCATAGGTAAATAGGTAGATTCATGAAGGAATGTAGAATTTATAAGTACAAATTAGATGGGAAAAATAACTTGAGGATGGATAATAATATAGTTTCTGTTCATAATTCATTTCAAAGATATTTCCATAAAATACCATGAAAGAGAATGAATCATTACATCTCAATTCATTATCTTTTATTAGTAATATAAAAAATAATCACAGTAATAAAATTAATTTCTAAATTGTTTTTCAGTAATATTATTTCAACGATTGTGATATATTATTATCCTTTAATAATAAGAAAAATGTAGTAGCGATAGCATGGTGAGTAATAAGCGGTTAATTATTTGTGGTAAGTCATAAAACAGAAGCTAGGTGTTATAATAATAAATAAACAAACATAAGAAAGCTGAAACATTATTCACTGAAGAATTGGTGAAGAACATAAGTTTAAACAACATGATGACAAAGTAAAAGACAATTTTTCTCCATCACAGTTTTGTCGTTTTGTATTCAACAATTCTTTGTAATAAGCCGACAAACAAATTACAATCTAATGTATGCACCGTAGTATGGAAATACTTTCACGTGCGGTAATTGCTCTTTCTCCCTTAATAGAAGTAATCTCATTTTTTTATCAAGACTAAAGGAGATTATGATGATGATCTAAAGTTAAAATGAAAATAAAATGCGAAATATTTAAAATAACATCCAGTTTAATTCACCACATTCTCTGTCTAATATGGCCTCTATGAAAGTATATGTACGCGTTTGTTTTTGTATTGTAGCTTCTAGTTGTCTTATAATTTATATCGGTCAAGATTTAAATACTGAAAGAACGCCGTGAATTTCTATGCGGTAAGGTTTTGTGTTAAATGAAAGGATAGCCGCTTCTGTTTGTATTCCGTTTCATTTAATGCAGACTATTTGTTTGTTGCTCTACTATCTTAAGATGAATATCCCAACGATTTGATGAAGAATTTCTCATTATTTTTATTTTAAGAAGCACTGTTCTTCTCCTAAATAAGCTTAATATCTCTCACATTTATTACCTCTAAATATATAAACTTAACATTTTTCATCTATTTTTAACATTATATATTAAAATTTACTGCTTACAAAAATGATTTAATTATCTCCAAAAATATATTGAAGTATTTACTAAATATTTTAAAAGACCCACCGGGTTGGTCTAGAGGTAAAGTCGTCGCCGCGAGTCAGCTGTTTAACAGCTGATTTTTGGAGACAAAGGTTCCTAAAATCCTAGTAAAGGTAGTTACTTTTATACGGATTTGGATGCTAGACAGTAGTTACCGGTGTAGTTTAATGGTTGGGGTTCAATTAACCATAATCTCTCAGGAATGGTCGGCCTGAATCTGTGCAAGACTACACCTCATGTATACGTCGTACACATCATCCTCATGTCATTGAGTCGTGAGGGATCATATTGTTCTGAATTGAACAGATTGCCACATTCCACACTGTAGGGATAAAAAAATATTAAATTAAAAATTCACTTTTATTTACTGAAAAGATTTTATTAGAAGAAGAAGACTTAGAAATGTATAAGATATGCACAATCATTTAATGTTATAACTAAACTAGAAAAAATAATAGAAACTGCTTGAAAGAAGAAAGGTTCTACCTAATGGTATGCACCTTCTCATAAATAAGAAAACGAAAAACAATTGTGCATACAAAATGAACATTTAAGAAACACTTTCTGATTTTATGTCTATATTTTAAGAGCAGCTGCAGAGAGTAACTTAAAGCCAATCCAAGCCTTTCAATCAAAGTTCTTAAGAATGCTTCTGGTGTTTTTTTATGTAAGCAATAAAACTCTCCACGACTATTTATAAATTCTAACAGTAAAGGAACTAAACGCGTCCTTCTTTAGTAATTTCGGAAACGACTAGGTGACCATTCCAACCAAATAGCCTGTGACTTAACGTCTTAAGCGAAAATTGAGCAGAGACCTCTTCGTCTGAATAACTGACCACGACCGTAGTTCTTAACGGAGAATGTACCACTGAGTACCTCCTCTGAAAGTAAAATTCCCCCACGGCCTGTTAAATTAAATATCGTATACGGGAAAAATTACAGATGTAAATATAAATAAAGTTGAATTCAAACAAAAAAATATATATTTATATACATGAAAATATCTGTACAGGGGATGATGTCACTCAGGATCCATTGTGTGAATTTATTCGCACGCGCCAATAAAATAATACTAATTTATTCACCCTATGTAATTTATCAATAGTAATATAGCTACATTTTCTTTTTTAAATTCCTAATATGTGTACTTTGCAATCTGTTTAATTAGAACAATAAGCAACCCAATGACCCAATGAGATGAGGGTGATGTGTATGACGTGTAATGAGTTATAGTCTTGTGCAGACCCAGGTCGACCATTCTTGAGAGAGTATGATTAATTGAACCCCAACCATTAAAGTACACTGGCAACCACTGTCTAGTATTCAATTCCGTATAAAAGTAACCTTTACTAGGATTTGAACCAGGAACCTCGTCTCCAAAATCAGCCGTTAAACAGCACTCACGGCGACGACTTTACCTCTAGACCAACCCGGTGGGTCAATCGCTACATTTGGATGAATAAATTTGTAAGCCTAATTATTTATAGAACTGACAGTAAATTGTCTAACAATTTTATTAAATAAGTTATTTTAATAAATATTTCAACTTTTTTATCTAAAATACATTCTATATTGTATTGTCGATGAAATGTTTTTTTTATAGTTTATTGACAGTCTTTGTCAATATAGCATGATTCCATTACAAAATCGCGATAATTTAATGTTTTTCCATCCAAGTTTTTTATTCTTCTTTATTTTACATTGAAAGTCGTCTAATATTCACGTGCAACAAACTCTTCATAATGAACTCAGGGCCAAAGCAATTTAAGAAGCTTTTCTTCTTCCTGTCATCAAACTCCTTAAAGGTATATGTACTTTATTTCTTATTCTTTTTCTTTTTCTTATTCATCAAATACTTAGTTCGTTGTTTTGTTTGTTTAATATGGAAACTTCTTATTGTATTCTTTCCCAAAATTATATTTTTTAAATTACCAGTACTGTTTCTCAATTATTTGTGAATGTTTTTTAGAATATTTTAATGGATATAGTGAAAAGATTTATGAAATTATTTTCTCAAAAATGAACGATTTACCTCCCTTATTCTTAAGTATGAACCTACAGTATTCTTCCGTTTAACCGGACTTTATGGGACCAGTTCTAATTACAAAAAATTCGGATGAAGGAAAAAGTATACGTTAAATAACACTTGTTGACTTGTGCAAATTAATTCGCACAATAATTTATTCAAAACAACCAATTTTACCACCACATTAACACTCATTGCGGCTTTTACCAATTTTTATCAGATTTTTTGCAGAATCTTTACAATCAAGAAACTTTTTTAAAAATGCATTCGGTAAAATTCTGGATTTAACAATAATTTTTAAAATACCTTGAACCAGATTTTGTATTTTAAATATTAGACTAATAATGATATTTATTATAATACGTCCTTATTATAATTTGTCATTTTAATAATTTTCATAGAATCATCGTTGATTCCAATCATACAATAAAGTTGTCTGCTTATCATAAATTAGCGCTGAACTCCTTACAGTATTATGACTTGATGCGATATAATTTATGCTCGACTTGAAATACGTCATTATTATGAGGGAATATATCGTGTGATATTGTGGTATTTTCTTTAACATCTATAATATTTTCCTTTAACGATAAAAATTCCAGACTGAATCGTATTTCCTCATTGTGCAATACAGTATTTATTGTTTACTGTAAAATAAAAATCTGTTCACAGTTTTTAAATTAATTAATAAATTATAGAGTTAAATAAGTATTATGATTTCCCAGTTCTATTTTAAGAATTTAATTGATGAAAACATTTGAATAAAAACTAGTTCGGAATTTCCCGAATAATAGTATAATGTTTGCAATGTTGAACGGCTTTTTCTTATTATTATCTAAACGAACGTGGCATTTTATCATGTGTAACATTTTCTGCTATATAAAATATCATACGCACAAAACACCATAAGTTATTTCTATCAGATATTTCACTGAAAGTTAGCAGAAAAACTTTTTAATTCATCATATAGAATTCTGGACGATCTTCCCAAAAGATTAAATGAGCATACAACAGAACGTCTGAGAGCTTAGATACATGTACTTTAATTAGTATTATCCAAATAACTCGATGCTCATTCAATAATAAAATACCTAATATTTTTATTAATTTATTATCGAAATTAATATTAAAGTGCGATCTACTTTTCTTCGTCATTTATGTAAATTGTTCACCATTTGTTCTTTATTATACAGAGTATGGAGTAAATTAATAATGAGAAAAATACATAAAATTTAAATTTTGTTGTGATAAATCTTTTGGTGTACAAATAGTAAGCAGCTACTTTGTCAACAAAAAGAGCTATGTCAGAATTTCCCTGAAATAAGAAAAAAAGATTAAAATATGCTTCAATTTTGGTTAGTCAGAAAAAGAAATCTATGTTAGAATTCTTAATGTTTAAACGTTTAAATTTTAATTTTGTACAAGAAGTTAAAACTGTTTATTTTTGTGTGTTAATCGATTATATTATAGGTATTTTGTTCACGTTATTCTAGAATAATGCAAAAAATAAAGTGAAATTTACATGTGATATTAGTTTGTAAGAATTTTATAAAACATTTTAATATAATTTTAATTAAAATTATTTTATAATAATTTCATCACAGGTACCTTAGAATAGTATAAAATTATTGTAAATTACTCACATATTATATTATTTTGTTACAGGAAAAACCACATAAATGCGGTTTGTGTTCCAAGTCATTCCCAACTCCAGGAGATCTCAAATCGCACATGTATGTCCATAACGGATCATGGCCATTTAAATGTCATATTTGTAACAGAGGTTTCAGCAAGCATACAAATCTTAAGAACCACCTTTTCTTGCACACCGGTAAGTAAGTTTCAAATTTTATATGCTTATATATATTTATTAATTTATTTTTATTTTTACATACTCTTGCCCAGAAAAGTTACATTTTGTGTCAAATTTTTAAATTCGACAATTCATTAGAAACACACATTTCCAGGTCTCCTAAGTTCAAAAATATGTTTTTACCAGTTGATCTTCTCGCGCGCGGCATTAACAACATAATTCAAATATCGAAAATCCTACGAAGTTGAACTTGAAACTTTTCTTAGGTGCCACAAGAAGACCTGACATGAAAATTTTCATTAACCTCAGTCTATTAGAAGTAGCAGTTTATTCGTGCCATTTTTCACTTTTTGAAAATTTATTAAAACCGAATTCGTCTATTTTTATTAAAATTGCTTTATTTTCTATGTTTACGCTTTACTAGATGAGGTAAGCGGTATGTCTGGAGGAATTCGTGGAGGAAAGGGACTGTGTTGTCGTGGTAGAAATGTTTTTTTAAGATTGTCTTTAATATACAAGAAAAATAAAAAAATATAAACAGAAAATTACAAAAAACTTATAACTTTTATTTCAACCGTTTATTTCATTAATAAAATTAGTGATTTTCTGTATTTTTTTCATCTAAATCAAGTCTATAAGAGGTAATTTTTCATTTAAATCCTCCACTGCCGATTAAAATAATTATCAGTTAATGATTTTCTTTTACATTATCCAATTATGATTAAATGTAGGTTGGAAAAGTAATGTTATCGTAGTAAATTTTCAGAATCGAGTTTTCACCGGAAATATACGTACGTTGTCCTAAACCCAAAAACATGTATTTACAAATTAATCTATTTCAGCAGTGGAAAGTGGGGAACATCTTGTGAGTGTTTCACAACAGTTTTTCTTACACTTTTGTGTTGTAACTAATTTATACATGGATCAACAACAGTTGTACTGGGAGGGATATCAAATAGATGAAAAAATAAATAAACAGAAGAGTGTCATTAAAAAGTAAATGTAAATTTATTTAGTGCAGTAGTCAACGGTAGATGTTTATCATGATTAAAATATATTAAATAGAATAATGATTTATATGTTAAATACAAATAAATATAAATCAAGAAGAAAATAGTTAATATAAATTACAATGTTGTCTAGTTGGCATAACACAACATGTGATATTACTTGATACTATATATTTGAATCGTCAGAATATTTAAGACAACGGTAGTATTTTGATTAGGAAACTGGTAAACAAATTTACTTTTCTAAAAGATGTAGCATAAAATAACAACTAGTGGAAAACATTACCAACGAGGTTACGCAATTAAATTGAAGTCAGTAACGTCGGTTTGGTTATATGTATATAAATGGGGGTATTAAGTCAGAAGACAAGTATTTCAATTCCATTTGTACCGGATGGGTAATATAGGCGCCGGTCGATCAATCCTTCTGTAGGAAGTTAGACCCATTACGGGCGGAGTCCATAGTTCGGTATAAGGGAGATAATTTATGCATATTGCTACTGGTTAAGGCATCATCCAATGTAAAGTGAGTGGTTAACTGATAAGAGAGAAGGACGGAGATTGAGGTGGAACGAAAAGAGGTGCCTCTGGCGATATTATAGCTTAAAAGAATAAGTATTAGATGCTCGACCAAGAAATCTTCTCCAGTTGAAGCTGCGGTTAACAGCGGAGTGGAATATAGAATAGAAATAGCAAGACGAGGAAAGGATGATGATGTTCTAAGACGAAGAAGAACTAACTGCTAGTCTGTTAGCTGTTACCGTAGTTGTTGCTTGGTTCTGGTCTAACAGTCGTCTTTCTACTAAAGGATAGAACTAAGGACGTTACGACGGACACATTGATAATTTATCCCCGACCAGAAGCTAATCTTCTCATTTGCATAGAGAGCGGTCAACAATCTCTAATTCCAACTCTGTTCAATCGATCCATCCCTCTCTTTTACTCCACTTAGAGAGCATGCCGCGCGCGGAGCAATCCCAGCAAACAGCCGGAGCTTGGAGTGACTACTCCCAACCCGGAGGGTGGGACTCATACCAGTAATTCTAAATAATAAATTTAAAAAAACCTATTGCTACTCTTTTTCAGATATGCTTACAGAGCTCACCGACTCTATTATCCTCACGAACCTAGCGCTTTACTATCAATCACCTTTAATATACACTACAAACAAACCACTCTACCACTACTCTTAACTGAACTATTCACACCTAACAAACCAACATAAATACCTACCCCTTTAAATTTATTCTTTTTAATTTATTTCACAAATAAATCCATAAATAAGTATTAAATATTTTCATCACTTTTTAAATGTATTATATCACGAAATACTTAAATATTTAACAAAGGACTTCCGTATAACATTTAAAGATTTATTTTTTGTGTTAATTTATCATATCCATATCTATCATGAACCATAAAAGCGAAGCCGGTATATATATTTTTTTTTTTAAATTAAAAATTGATGAGATTCATCTTGTAAATAAATTTCTCTCAATAAAATAAATATTACATTAATTGAATGATATTATACGTATATAACTTATTATTATTGTTTTAAAAAAAGATGTATTTAATTTTGTTTCAATCGTTCTCTATAAAGTGCCTCTAAAGCATTCTTTTGTTATCTATATTTTCATGATCGATATCTTTTAAATTAGAAAAATTGTGTATAAAACCCTTTAGTAACCTACAATTCTAAAGATCTGGAATATTACTTATAAAAAATTGTGAATTCAAATACCGTATAAAATTTTATATTGGTTTTGAATCGCTATATCAAAAATTACACCCGTAAATGAATTTTCCTCTCTAAAAAAATGAATTTGTATGGTCAACTCTTATAGGTAGATTCAAAATCAATTGTGTAACGTTTTATAACTTGTTTAGAATGTGTTAATATATTTCTAATAATTGAAAAATTTGTGTCATCTTTTAAAAAATTGAATTACTGTTAGAGATTGTATTGGCCCTCCCCAAAAATCTCGCTTTGACAGTGGTGTTTTAAACGTTTTCACTTAGTACCTATTATCACCCTACTGCCATTATTTCGTATAAGATTAACATCCATCCTCACTGATGGAAATTCTCGCCTATTAGGAGGTCTCTAGAAGCAAAATCCCTGAGGACCTTTTTTCTCGGGCGTCGGCTGAAACCCCCGGGAAAAATGCGAAATTTAAAGTATCTCTTTTCGAAAGCTCAGAGGAGGCGCGCGAATATTTCAAACTTTTTAACGAAGTTTCGTAGCGCAAAGGCCACTGCGACCATTTTTGTTCCCCTCCCGAAGTACGTTAAGACCATATATATAAAGTTGCCCTTAACCCGCCGGTTCGCTGGAAAAACTCAAAAAACAAAAATTCGGCTTTTTCGGGGTTGCAGTTTTTAGGTTTTTCGTTGTAACACCACGAAGACGGGTTTCATTGTCAAATTTTTATTAGGACCACATTATACTAACTCTCGGAATCACAGGTGACTTTTCAAATTTTAGATCGGGGTCCTACGGGGTTTGGTACCCTTATTTAAAAATTATGAAATTTTTAAATTTTTAGAATACAAAAAATTTGATAACGGCATGTCGTTTGGCGTTAAAAACTACATAAAAATGTGATAAACCGAAAATTTTAAAGTTGCACCCTCTTTTTTGCATTAGGGTTTGTATTTTTTTATCTCATTAACGGTGCATCGTAAAAATAAATTGTACAGAATATTTTTTGTACCCCTTTTAATGTACTTCAAAATCATATTGCTACCGTTGTCCTCAACTCGCCGGTTCGGTAAAAAAACTAAAAAAACAAAATTTCGGCTTTTTTGGGGTTGCATTTTTCAAGTTTTCTTTTGTAACACCATCAAAACGGGTTTCTTTGGCAAACTTTTGCTAGGACCACATTACACGTACCCTCCGCATTATGGGAAATTTTTCAAATTTTAAATCAAGGTCCTACGTGGGTTGCTACCCTCATCTAAAAATAATGAAAATTGTAAATTTTTAGAACATAAAAAGTCTGTTACCGGCATGTTGTTTGGCGTTAAAAATTACACAAAAATTTGATAACCCGAAAATTCTCAATCAGCACCCTCTAGCCTGCGGTAGGGGTTGTATTTTTTTATCTCCTAAACGGTGCATCGTAGAAAAAAATTCTATAGAATATTTTTTGTACCCCTTGCAAAGTACTTTAAAACCATATAGCTATTGTTGCCCTTAACTTGCCGGTTTGGTGAGAAAACTCAAAAAACAAAATTTCGGCTTTTTGGGGTTTGCCGTTTTTATATTGTTCTTTCTTTATACCTTCAAAATGGGTTATTTCGTCAAGTTAATATTTATAAACAGTTACACGTACCTGCAGGATCACGGGTAATGTTCCAAGTTTTAAATCGGGGTCCTACGGGGTCGCTACGCTTATCCAAACGATATGAAAAATTTCAATTTTTAGAATACAAAAAGTCTTTTAACGGCATGTTTTTTGGCGTTAAAGTTACGTAAAAATTTGGTCACCCGAAAATGTTCAGGTGGCACCCTCGTACCTGGGGTTGGGGTTGTATTTCTTTATCTCCTAAACGGTGAATAAAAGGGACAAAATGCATGAACCTTTTCTGTTCCTCACAAAAAGGAATTCAAGATTATATAACCAAAGTTGGTCTTAACACACCAGTTCGCTGAGTAAACTACAAAAACAAAATTTTGGTTTTTTGGAGCTTGACGTTTTCAGGTTTTCCTATCTTTACACCTTCAAAACGGTGTTTTTGGCAAATTTTTATTAGAAAAACGTTACAGGTACTTATAGCATCACTTTTTTTTTTAAATTTCAAATCGGGGTCCAATAGGGGTTGCTACCCCTATCCAAAATTTATGAAATTTCTAAATTTTCAAAATACAAAATATATTTTAACGGCATGTTTTTGACGTTAAAAGTTAAATAAAATAATCTTTTAACGGCATGTTATTTAGCGAAGAAATTACATAAAAATTTGGTAACCAGAAAATTTCTAGGTCGCAACCCCAGGTCGCCTGAGAAACCGAAAGAACTCAAAGTATCATAGATTCAAACCTCAACATTCAAAGTTAACATTTTGAAACTTTAAACATTAACCTAAAACTTCTAAAATTTTAAATTTTAAATTTTGAAACTTCAAATTTCATCTTTAAACTTTCATATCTTCAAATATCAAAATATTGTGATCCACGCAACCCCTTTGGTGGCCGAACTTCACCTTGTGGCAAATGGTTCTGATCCACTTATGAATTCTGATCCACCGACCCCTCTGAGGCCGAGACACGGAAGCAGCGCGAAGCGCTGCTGGAGTGGCGAGTCTAATTATACAGCTGTTATGTTAGTTGCGTAAAATATTTAATATTTATAAAAACTGTGCAGCATTGCATTTGCGATATTAAAATGGAAAGTATTGTATTTTGTTGACAAATTTTTTTATTGAAAATTTAGTAGACTTACATGTTATTAAAATATTATAACAATTTCCGTAGATGACGCTAAAGGTTCCAAAACTTGAATTACTTGATAGAGCTTCCAGAATCACAGTCATACAATTGGCCAAGAAGATCCCTTGGCCAGAGGTATTTTAAACATCTGTGCTGAGTATCCGGTATCGCCCTAGCGAACTTTGAGTTTTGTATAAGAGGCTTGTATTATAATTAAAATTTGTCGTACATCATCTTATACAGTTGTATTGCAATTTTTTAAATTATTTTACAAACAAAATTTACGTGACAGTTTTCACTTCAGTTATATTACCTTAATAAATTATCAATTTAAAATTTTAATTATTAAAACTTGAAATGTATATTTTTCGATTGAAACAATGCTCTTGAATGTTGTTCTGCTGCACATCATTATAAATAATAAATTCTGACCAATTTCACTAGTTATAGGAAATATAAGTTGCTAAATACTTATTTGTAATAAATGAAAATAAATTTAGTAGACAAGGTAGAGGTTCAAAACAATATATTTTTTTTAAATTTTACAAAATTTCAGATTTGATATAATGGTAAAATCGCATAAATGTTATTTTTCATTGTGTCATTCTATTTTTTATTTTTCTGTTTTCTAAATTTTAATTGAACCTAACTAATTTTTCATTATGTTTTTATATATGACCTAATTGTGTTTGTTTATGTCTTCTTTGGAAATTTTATACTACATGTATTTATATGTAACGTCATCGCTAATGACCTCGTAGTCGATGCGACCTTAAATAAATAAATACTGTAAATAAAAATAAATTTGGAAATATTTGTTATTAGTCAAAACTCTGATAAAACAATTTGTTTTCTTGAAGAAATGAATTTAAACAAACTTTATTATATTTTATGCTAGGATATAAATATTTTTTGTATTCTTTAACTTTATTTAATGTTGTATTTGATTAAGATATGCATGGAGAAAATTTTTAAACAGGTGTTTTAAAATTATAACAACTGTGTAGAAGAAATATGATGAATAATTTTAGAAACTTTGAATTTTATTTTTGATAGAGATGGAAAGTAATATGAATATTTCTGAAGGGCAACTCGTGTCATCATGTTTAATAATGTCAATCATTGATAATCATTGATAAAAGTACGTCTATAGAGTCCGATATTAAAACTGCGGGAGTTAGTATCCATTATTTAGTATGTATATTTGACTCGTATAATGAAAGATTTGGTTGCATATAAATCTGTATTTTATAAGGTAATTTATTTGTCGGTGTATTTCATTGTTTAGGCTGATCTCTTTGGCCGCAGGCTACTTGGAGCTGTGCTCCATGTTTCTAGTTTGGTCTATCATTAGACTCAATTAGCTTATCAGTCTTGACACTGGGTGGGTTCCCTATTTATATTTCCTCTCGCTCTCTACATCTTTTATTTCATTCTTCTTCGTACGATCTTCGTCTTACTCTCTCTTGTTTTGAAATATTTCATCCTCTTTTATTCCATTCATACAATCATTCTCTTGTAGGCTATTATTATACGGACTCAAAAGCTACCTGGAAATAATAGACTACAATATCGTATTGTGCAAACGTGTTTTTAAAAAAATTAATCACACGTTCATCCTTTTTTGATTTCTAGCAAACCTATTCTTAAATCAATTTTGAATTTTAATCTTGAAATATATAATATTGACGATTGTTCTTCAAGTACTACTATTCATTTATTTCTTTTACTTATACAATTAAATTTTTTGAAATAATCGATATTGGGTTACTGTAATGTCATATATTGTTATTTTAAGGGGAGATGGCACGATGGTTTTAACTCAAAATTTCGATATTTGGTTTTTTATGTTTTTCAATAGTTTAGGCCTTGATCTACCAGAAAAAACATTAAACTACGTTAAAAAAATATTTTTTAATAAAAAAAATTGAAGTTTTTATCAGGTTTACACAGAAAAATTATCATGTTATCAAGAACGAATACTTTTCATAATTTTATACCGCTCGTTTTAGTGCAGAGAGTTTCAGTTTTTAGAATATCTGCATCACGGTTTTTTGTATTCTCAGCTGTTGGTTCAGGTTTCTAAACAACTGTTGATAGGAAATTTACTTGTTTGTGTATTTCTTACCTTTTCCTGTAAATTTAGATTTTTAACACTAAGGTACATTTTTTTCAGAAACCAATAAACGTACCAGGCTGAAATTTTTACCAGTTAATTATCTTGTATATTCACATATATCGACATATTTATATCTTCCTCAAGTCCTCCAAAAATTAATAATACGCAAAAAACGTAGAAAACAATTTGTAAAAATTTTATGTTATTCGTAATTTAAAAAAAAATCGTATAGTCTAAAGATTAAATTGAAAAAAATGTCAGTAGCTCGAAAAGAAACTCGACACCTATAGTGTGTAAAGTTTAATTTCCCTGTCTTTTACCAATCCTGTGAAAAATGTACCTAAAAATAGCAAATTTAACATTGGCGGGATACAAAGTACAGTCTTCGCTTAAATAAATATGAAATATAATCAGCTAATATTATAATAAAATATACAAGATGTTTGAAAAAGGTTGTACCAAATTTAGGGACATGATATATATCATGCCAATTCGAAGAAAAATGTTTAGTAAAGTTATATACCAAAAAATGGTTTCAATTTTTTTCTAATAAAATCACTTATATCATGAACCAATTGAAATAGTGAAATAAAATTTACCATACTGCTTTATTGTTTCATACTCTGTTGGATTCAACCTGTTGGTTCCAGGGCTACAAAAAATAGTTCCTTTTTTATCACATTGTCAGCCGATTATATGACTGAACAATTTAAGAACAGAAGAGGTAGAGAGATAAAAGACACTAGTCAGAATTATCTCCTCTGAGAGTAATGAATTTCACTGTACAGCCAAACCAAGTGGAAGCTTTTCGGAAGGCCTGGCATGCTGATAAGTGTACTCTTTTAACTCGGTGAGGAAGGCAATAGTAAACCACCTCACTCCCCGTTTTCACTTAGTAAAACCTCAAGAGGTTCAAACCAGCTTTCGGCTGTTGACCTAAACAACAACTCTAACAAACGACTATATATTTTGAATATATCTGCAGTGACTCTTTTAATGTAGAATTTACATTAAGAATTTTATTACAAAAAATGACACCTCATGTTTTAAAATTTGTTATAAAGTAACAAAAATAAGATAAAAACATTTTTTGATTATATTATAACTGAAAATTCTTATAGTTAAAATATTTTCTACATACGTCATTTTCTTCTTTCTGTAAAAAAAATACATTTCAACTGATCAAAACTAACATTATTTTCAGTTAAAAAAACTCAAATATTTTATGCCAAAACTTTTTTAATTTTTAACAGATTTTAAAAGGTATCATTTTATTCGTAATAAAATGCTTAATATTTATAATTTATAAAGTCAATTTTAAAAAATGATCACTGTAGATGTTCGAAATTGAAAAAATTTGCTATGTTACAAAAATTGTACAAAAGGAATTGTGTCCCAAAGTTTAGCCAACCTTTTTCAAACACCCTATGCATGTATAGATTAGAATAATCGAATTTTATAATGATTTCGACCTCCATTTTTTTAATAAGTATATTAATAAACATATGATATGTATTATTTTACCTTTCATTCTGTTCATCTATGTTCTAATGTTATATTATTGTTTAATATACAATTTTGTTGTTCACCGTATAATCATATGTTCCTTATAAATTTTAATCTTCTGTTTTATTGGATTATTGTGCGCTTATTTATGACTCTTATTCTATAACTACAATCTGTATAGATTTTTGTAATGTTATAAAATAATTTCTGTGATCCAGTTTTTTCAATATTACAACAGTAGTCATAACTAAAATACAGGATATATGTTTAACCCTTTAATTTTTTGTAGACGTGATTTTTATTATAATTTTGTTTTATTATTATTGTTATTGCAATCTAACTTATTTTTTATTACTAAAATCATTATGACTTCATTGATTTTTTTTAATATTTAAAAATACAGTTCTTATTTACTTGTTGAAGGTTACAAATTTATGATTATTTATTACATAATTATTATATTATAGATTTAAATAATGCAAAAGTATTTTGTCAGTGAATACATTTTTTGAAATTTATTTTTAAAAGTAATTTGATTGTCCGTTTTAAATTAATATCTATTTATTCAGTATAAAAATATAAAGCCTTGAAAAGCCAACAAAGACGTGTAAAATTGCAATGATTTTTTTTTAATAGTTGAGATAGTTCGTTGTTCAAATAAATATTTATACGTAAATCATAGGCTACGCAAGAATTTGTGTAAAATCTGATACAGTCAACAGATAAGATCTAGTAGATGCTTCAAAAACAATTAAAATTAACTAACTCATAGAAAATTTGCTGAAAAATGGAAAATTACGATATATGAACTGAAATCTTCTCAAGAAACCTTTACGCTTAACTCACGATAAAAATTGAATCGTGCTTTTCTTTACTGAAAAAATTATTGGATAGACGTTTTAAATTAAATACCTTTATAAAAATATAAATTACAAATAAACGAAACAAGTTAAACTCAAGAGAACAATTAAGAAGTTTAATTAAACCGTCAAATATGAAACGGTTTAGGTAACGTTGAACAAAGCACTCAATCTGTCCGTTGCAGGGCTAAAATAAATAGTTCTGTTTCTTATCACATGGTCAGCCAATTAAATGACTGAAACATTTAAGAACAGAAGAGGTAGAGGTGCAAAAGACACTAATCAGAGTTGTCTCCTCTGAAAGTAATGAATTTCATTATACAGCCAGACCCTGTGTTTAATGAAGTGAAGGTGTCATTTGCAGAGTGGAAAATATGTGCTTTTCAGAGAGCCTGGCATGCTGATAAGCGTAATTTTTCACTCAGTGAGGAAGGCAATTGTAAACCACCTTACTCCTCGTTTTACTTAGTAAAACCTCTAGAGGTTCAAACCAGCCTTTCGGCTGATGACCTAAGCAACAACGAACAAAGTACAGTAAAACTTCGTTTATCTAACGTTTGTTGATCCGGATAAAATTTGTAGATTTCGTAGATTGTAGTAATTGATTTGCAGATTGAAAATTAATAAAATAAATAAAATAAAAGTATTTTCTATCGAGGAGGTCCCTACAGCAGGAATGTCACAAACACTCAGGTAGATTATTAAACGACACATTATACCGTTAAGTTACGATTATATTTTACAAATATTTTAAATTTAATATTGAATTAAAACCGTTTAACTGATAAAAATCTCTTTAAAAATTTTATAGACACCTACTTAAAGAAATCAGTTTTACAAAACAATCTAAGTATGTTAGGATAATACATACAATTCCTACAACAATATGGAAAAACTAAAGATCTTTATTTTGAACCAACTTATGTATAAATCTTGTTGAATGTATAAAAAATAAAATGTACATAATAAGTAATGAATTTTCTTGTAGATAATAAAATTTTAAATTTATTTTTAAAATAATAAACTACATAAGTTAAAAAAATAAAAATGTTCATTCAACATGTTTTATACAATATTCATTCTTGATATAGGCATAACGTCAATATTTCTGTATAACCCTACAAATTATTATCAAGTAAGAAAATGAGTTTTGCACTAGAAGCTGAATATTAGTCTTCATTATATTGTTAAGTTACGCTGAAGGTTTAAACTCATCGGAGAAAAGGTAGGATGTTATTTCCTAGTTTTTTTTTGTAATTTATTGTAAAGTTGTAAAACTACAAAATAGCATATTATTGAATGACTGTCATGTAGATCAAACATGCGAATATTCATGTAGATTTGTTTTCTTTTCAATTTCAGTGTAGGTAATATAATCTGTCTCCGATTTTATGGTGTATCCATTTTTGATACATTATTTAAATCTGTAAAGTAGTTTCTTCATGTTTACTTCGTTTTTGCCAAGCATAACTTTATTAATAAAGACTCACTATCTATTTTATTATTTTTATTTTGTTTCTTCCTTTAACTAGACGTTATACATTTATTCTTAAAGCATTGAAAATTATTATCGATTTTACAACTAAGTCTCCGCCTTATAAATCTAATATTATTTCTCTATTGTAATAAAATATTCTTCTTTATTTCTTAATCATAAATGTTGGTTATTTTAAATAAATATTTCAGTAAGTCATAAACATTGAAATTTTTAACTATAAATAACAAAATTTTTAAAGTTATTAAGTTCATTACTGAGAGATTATGATAAATTATTGTATTATCAAATAAAGTTTAGATCTAAAATGTTTTGTTAATTCTCCGTTTTTGTTTTTTGGTATTTTTTTAAAGTCGTATCAACAATTTGGTCATTAGCGATTACTGTGGGTTTCCGTACGGTAAACGTGGATTTTAACTTGTTCAAATATCCAGATCCGGAATTTGAACCGGGGACCTTCCGCTTTTTTGGTTGACACATTAGTCATTAAGGGAACCCGGTCTTCAAAAAATAAAAAAATTCACCATTTTCTTTGTTTGTTCATTTAATTCTACTAGATTTTTTGAGTAAGTTGATGCACAATATGTAACTTTTTGATAAGGTTTTGTATCTTTTATTAATTTTTTAAATTAACACCATTACTGTTTTTCAGGGACCTAACTAAAATTTAAGTTGGATAACTTTTGATCCTTTTTGTTCAGATATTTGTTTTATTTTTAATAAAAAGGTAACATTTTATACATATTGTTGGCAGTCCTGTTGTTTGTCTTGCTTTCTTATTTATTTTACAGCTGATTTTTTCTTACGAGTGAAATTATTATTTGTTTCTTTCATTTCTTCGTTTACCGAAAATTAAATTTTTTTCATACAAAGAAGACATTTTCTCAAAACGGTTAGAGATATTGACTTGAGATTTTCAAGGTACATTCATTGCAAAGGAATACACATTTTGACATTGTAGTTTAACAAAACACAAGCTCAAACAGATTTTATAGATAAATAGGTTAAGTTTTAGAAATTATTGATATTGCCAAAGAAAACTTTTTTTTCTGATGAATTAAAAGTTAATTTAACAAACCCTCACGTTAAAATGTGTATCAAGGTTCAATAAATCTGTTTAAAAAAATTCAGCTAATTGTCTCTACCACAGGCTGAGAAAATGTTCCTTGTATTAGTATGGAGAAACATACGAGGACCGGGTCCACTTAAGGTAAAATTTGGTAGTGTATCACTTGTACACGTTTTGTGTGTGAATGTTTAGCAGATGTTTAAAGTTGAACTTCTTATGTCCAGATCGGTCTTGTGTTGTTTAGGTCATCAGCCAAAAGGCTGGTTTGAACCTGTAGAGATTTTACTAAGTAAATCGAGGAGTGAGGTGGTTTACCAATGCCTTCCTCACTGAGTGGAAAAGTACACTTATCAGCATGCCAGGCCCTCTGAAAAGCATATATTTTCCTCTCTGCAAATGAGACACTTTCACTTCATTCACCACAGGGTCTGGCTGTATAATGAAATCCATTACTTTCAGACGAGATAACTCTGATTAGTGTCTTTTACACCTCTACCTCTTCTGTTCTTAAATGATTCAGTCATTTAATTGGCTGACCATGTGATAAGAAACAGAACTATTTATTTTAGCCCTGCAACTAACAGATTGAGTGTAAATAATTTGACACTCCACCTGTCTGTTATGAGCAAAGATCGGTCTTATGACTTTTGTAATCTAAAACTTCAAAAATAATTTTAAAATAATAAATTAATATTATAAAATTGAATATTGCGTTTACTTACACGATTAATTTATATCGCTTTTATCAAATAAACCATGAATGAGATATAATTTCAAATACCATTATAAAAATACAAATAAACATAATTTAATATTTGTACCATAATATAAAATAATAACTCGTACCAAGGTTTATTTCGGTTGTAGCAAACATTTGTACTTAAATGTTTAAACATTGAAACATAAATGAACAAGACAAAAGAACTTTGTAGGCTACTCTACTGAGATCATTAAAGTACTTTTCTGAAGGACATTATGAATCACTTATAAAAATGTATAAATTAGTTCTCATGTACGATGAATAATGGTTAGTCATGCAAGAAATTACACTAATACCTGTTCTTATTATATTATGTGTACATAATTTGACTTTACTTGGTTTTCTATGCAAGCACATATGTATAGTAAGAATATTGGGTGCTGCAACTTTATTCATATACTCGTGTTATTTTTCTTAATACAAATTCGTACCAATGTTTGGATATAATTGGTAATTACAGATACATAGTTATTGAAAACAAATTTACCTAAATGAAATTAGTTAAATTGAAAGAACCTTATGCAAATTGGTTAAAGTACCTTACGGCTAATTACGTAATACATTTATAACCATACAATGCATTAATGGATATATTTCCTTATTTTTGACGCACCTATTTTCATTTTGTTCTTTGGTCTTTTTGTGAACAAATATTTATAAGACATTATGTAAACTACATAATTATTTAAAAAGTAAAAATCTCAGCTCCCTCACGATTGATTCCTGTCAACTTTGTTTAAAATTAAACTCTCCTTGTGGAGATAGATTTTTAATCCCCCTGTCCTTATTTTTCCAAATTTCCGATTAATGGAGAAAATAAAAAAAGGGATTTTACAGTTTTACAGGGCTTAGCGAAGCCAAATACTTAACACCCGTAAGTTCAAAAATAGGTTGAAGAAGAGATTTTTATAATAAGGGTTTTTTAGTGAAGAAAGAGTTTTTATCTCCTGAAGTGCAATGTGAAGAGATTTTTCGTCTATCTTCGAGTTACATTCTCTTTAAATAAATATGTGCCGGCTGCATTGGCTGAATTGGTAACGTGCTCGCTTCTTATCATGCGGTCCTGGGTTCGAATCCCACTCAGGCACGGCATATTTTTATACGTTACAAAAAATCCTTTCATCCTCATTACGCACAATTACACCCAAACGTCGTCGCTAATGACCTTGCAGTTGATGCGACGTTAAATAAATAAATTAAAAATTAAACAAAAAAATAAATATGCAATATGAAAACTTCATATTATGTGAATATGAAAAACTAAATTAATATAATAATACCATAAGTTATATTGTTTTTGTTAAGGTCATCAGCCGAAAGGCTGGTTTGAACCTCTAGACGCCTCTTACTAAGTAAAACGAGGAGTCAGGTAATTACACTTGCCTTCTTCACTGAGCAGAAAAGTTTGCTTTACAATATGCTAGGCCCTCTGAAAAAACTTCTATTTTTCACCCTGCAAATGACACCTTTACTTTATTCATCACAGGGTCAGGTTGTATAATGATGAAATTCATTACTCTCACAGGGGATAACTCTGACTAGTGTTTTTTACACCACTACCTCTTCTGTAGTTGAATACATTATTCATATAATTGGGTGGCCATGTGATAAGAAACAGAACTATTTTTTGTAGTCCTGGATCAAGCAGATCGAGTGCAAATAATTTAATTCTCCACCTGCCTGTTATTGACAAATTAAAGTAATACAGAATAAAAAATTTAGTTTCGAACTAGGTAGGTGCTCCCCTGAAGAAACTAAGTGGGATTTACCACCCTAATTATTTACTTTAATTCAAAAAAACTGAAAATGCCAATGAAATGTTAAATGAAACACTAAAAATTTCAGTTGTATTATTATTAAGTTTATCTATTTTATATTCCCAGTAACTTACTGTACAAAAAAACAACCGAAAGTAGAAATGAAAAGTCGAATGAAACACTAAGAATCTCAGTTATATTCTTATTAAATTTATTTATTTTATATTCCCTGCAACTTACTGTACAAAAAAAACCGAAAATAGAAATGAAAAATCAAGTGAAACACTAAGAATCTCAGTTACATTTTTATTAAAATTATTTATTTTATATTCCCTGCAACTTACTGTACAAAAAAACCGAAAAAAGAAATGAAAAATCAAATGAAACACCAAGTTATATTTTTATTAAATTTATTTATTTTTTTATTCACTGTAACTTGTTTTACAAAAAAAAAACTGAAAATACAAATGGAAAGTCAAATGAAACCCTAAGAACCACAATTATATTTTTATTAATATTTTTTTATATTCCCAGTTCTGCACAAGACTGAAAATACTAAAGAAAAATTAAATGAAAGACTAAAAATGTCAGTTTTATTTTTATTAAAAATGTATTTATTTTATATTCTCGGTACTGTACGTTAACACATTGATGAGTTGCGCGTGTACGACCTTGACGCATGTAGAGCAAGCAATACCATGCTATAATAATCTATAAAACATGTAACATACGTTTACATTGCTCACTTGGACGCGCAAACACGTTCTCGAATGTCACGGCCAAGTACACGCTAGTTATGTGCGTATTTAAAGTAATATTCTTGTGCAATATTCCTTTGTAATTAACACACAATTGTAACAATTTCCAATCCTGTTGTTGGTTTTTTTATACTTTATTATTAATGACTAAGTACAACATATTGTAAAGTAGTTTTTCTTCTTTTAATTAATTAATATTTGTATTTTTTTTTAAATTGTTTGAATAGAGAAATAACGTAGGCGCGTTTAAATTTCTTTGCTACTAGTACAATAAACGTTCATCGACAACCTTATGTCTTTTTAAACTTTTAAATTTAAAAAGATAAAACTTTAACATGCATAAACGCTTAAGAAATGCTGTTGTTTATTTTTCAATAAGGTATAAAGTAGTTACACAGTATTTAAAAGGAATAGGAAATACCACTCAATTGTTCTCTTGTACAATTTATATTTCTTTTATTGTTGTTACTTCACCCAACTAACATTTTTTATATGTTGTTTGTTAAAGTTTCCTATTCCAATTGTACCTTAGACGTATTACTTAATCCTTTATGCGCTTCTTCTATAAATTCAATTTAAAAAGTTTTATGTCACTTTGTATTCATTATTTGCAATCGGTTAATACATTTTTTAACAATTACTTGATTTTTTAAATTATTGCAGATGATTGGAGTTTATTAGCAGGCACCACTAAAGTCGATATCCCCCCCCAAAAATAGCCCTTGGTCAGAATCGCAGAATTGGATTGAAGCAGAATTTTAGACCGTGGTCGAATTAACAGATTGTTGTTGTTAAAGTCCATCACCCGAAAGGCTAGTTTTAACCTCTAAAAGGTTTACTAAGTAAAACGAGGAGTGAGGTGGTTTACAATCGTCTTACTCACTGAGTTACGCTTATCAGCATCCCAGGCTTTTTAAAAACCATTTACTTTCCACCCTACAAATGACACCTTCACTTCATTCACCACAAGTTTTGGCTGTACAATGAAATTCATTCTCTCAGAGGATATAACTCTGACTAGTGTATTTTACACCTCTACTTCTTCTGTTCTTAAATACATCAATCATATAATTGTCTGACCATGTGATAAGAAACAGAACTTTTTTTTGTAGCACTGGAACTAGCAGATCGAGTGCAAATAATTTAACACTCCACCTGACTGTCATTTTTTTGGAGATTTTTTTTAACTTTGATTCTTTATTTAGAAACTCTATACAATACAGTACAACCATCCAGAAGCTTAACAAAATTTTGATATAAACAAATGACGTGAAAAATAAACAGAAAAGAATTAAGAATAAATAGAAAAAAAACACAGGAAAATCAAATAATATACACAAAACAAGAATAACATAGAATACAAAGTACTTAGAATAAGAAGTAGCGTAGAAAGTAACAACAGTAACAAATAATATACTCTAAGTATTGTACGATAAACAAAATTAAATAAGAAACGAAAAATATTTAGGGTACATGAGTAATAAAGATCTCAACAACACATAATAATTAATTATAATTACAAAAATGATAAGTTAAAGAATTATGAAATCTGTAAAATAATATGGATATCTTTTAAGCATTATATTTAAGTTATATATTTTCTTATTAGATCAGTAGATCTCTACTCCATGGAGATTATTAGCAGTGATGTATTATAATATCATATTTTCTAATTTTTAGTGAATTAATATAAATTAATTATTTTTATTAATATAAATAAATAAGGGATGTCAAAAACTTATCAGTAAATAGCTATACATATTTACAAATATCAAGAAAAAATGTAGCAGAATAATTGACAGGTGAGGTGTTTGAATGTTACCTGAAGGTCAGAGCTTTTTAAAAATAACAGACTTTAAGAATCACAGTATATAAACGTTTACAATCTTTAAAGCACACTGAAGAATTACGTTAACACAAGGTAAACGAGATTTACTAGTTAATGTACATTGTTGATACTCGTGGTCTTTAATAGACTTGATATGCTTAAATATACATAGAATAAAAGAAACATACAAACATAAATGCTTTACTTATTTATAAATTATTATTATTTATTAAATAAAAGACCACTTGTCATTTTATTTTTTAAAATATAAAGAACTAATACCGTACGGATAACCTATTTTATTATTAAAGTAATAAATAGTAGACTCAAATATGTAACGCTTTGTCAAGTTGCTAATTTAATTTTAAATACCGTTGATATCTCAAGTACATTTTATAAGATTTATTTGACATATTTGAATTTTTTTATAATGTATTAAATATTTCTGTTACGCAAGAAAGTATTTTGTTTAAAATAACTGTAATTATATTCAATACAATAAATGTTTAGTATTATTTTAACAGAGTCAATGCTAGAGACTCGCCTAGCGGGTCATGGGTAGGTGTTACCACCAGGCGGGTTCTGTTTTGTTATCATTTTAAATAATTCCGGAGGGATAACACTTGTTGGATATCAGTTTTTTGCTATTATTTAGCCCTCAGAAAGGGTTTTTCTTTGTAACCGTGTACAGTTCGTTTTTGAATTTTCGTCATTCGATCTTCTACCCTCGTACATTGCCCATAACAGACAGGTGGAGCGTCAAATTATTTACACTCAATCTGTTAGTTGCAGGGCTAAAATAAATAGTTCTGTTTCTTATCACATGGTCAGCCAATTAAATGACTGAATCATTTAAGAACAGAAGAGGTAGAGGTGTAAAAGACACTAATCAGAGTTATCTCGTCTGAAAGTAATGGATTTCATTATACAGCCAGACCCTGTGGTGAATCAAGTGAGTGTCATTTGCAGGGTGGAAAATATATGCTTTTCAGAGGGCCTGGCATGCTGATAAGTGTACTTTTCCACTCAGTGAGGAAGGCAATGGTAAACCACCTCACTCCTCGATTTACTTAGTAAAACCTCTACAGGTTCAAACCAGCCTTTTGGCTGATGACCTAAACAACAACAACCCTCGTACAGTATACTCGTTCAGTTGAAGCCGTGAATTTAGTATCTTTGCAGGTATCGATTCAAAATAGCTTACACTTTTAGATTTACTTTAAAAGTATATTATTTTTAGTTTAAAATTATATAAGAAATTACGCCTAATTCGCAAAAATCGTAAATCCAAACCAGCTAGCCCGTGATCTAGATACAAGGAACTTCCCAACTGTGCGTCGTTTAAAGCGAAAATGGAGTAAAGACGTCTTGGTCTTAATAACGGACAATACCCGAAGTTTTGAACGGAGAATGTATCACTGGGTACCTCTTCTCATTAAAGTGAAATTACCCACCACCATTTAAATATCAAATACGGAAGTTGTGCAGCTCAATTTACAATACCGTAATAAAAATTAAAGATAAAAAAAATCGTAAAAAGTAAATGGAAAAATTCAAACAAGAATAGGCCTACATTTAACAAGCGAAAATAAACCTGAAAAAAACAGAGAGGATAGGTGGCCAGGAAGGATTGTGAATTTAAGAACCCAAGGAAGGCGAAAGTGTGGGCGACCACCTGAAACGTGGGATAAACAATTACGGGAGGATATGCTCTTTAGGAATCCAGATGATGGAAACTGGAAATATACAGATCTGTGGCTGTTGGAATACAAGAGACGGCATAGGCTGTACGAAAACTTGTTTAAAAAAAAGTTTCTTTATGAATTTAAATAGCTAATAAAATACTGAGTGAAGTCTTTATTACCAAATCTTATGATTTTATAAATCATTAATCACTGTTTTTAAGATGCATAGATCTACTATAGTCCTTTTTTGTTAAATAAACCGTGAACTATAGCGTATATTTTATTTTCTATAAAGGAACCCTATCTAATCTTTCCGCTACACCTAATTCCTTCAGTTTTCTATATAATAACATACTACTTTTCGTCTTTTTATTTATCTACATTATGTATCTCATTTCATTTTAATCATCTTTTTTATTTGGTCTATATACCTTTACAATATCAAACAGGTAATAATTAATGATGTTTTACTTTTAATTTTCTCATTCCATAATCATAATAGACATAAAAGTATACTTAAGTAACATTAAATCATTCCTTAAATGCTTCTATCAATAAGATAATATTTATGGTCAAGGTTGCCTTTGATTTATTGGAAAATTCAAAATTATTTTTGCCATTAATACATAAGTTTTTAAAAATTTAAATATTTTCTATCAAAAATTTATCAGTAAAAATTTTGTAAAATAAAAAGAAAATTATTTGACGGTGATATAAATCATAATTATTTATTAAACGCAGACGAATTCTTTATAACTCATTACATTTAGCGAAAAATTACTGATTAGTCATATTAAAAATAATAATATTTATATAAATAGAGAGCTTTTTTCGAATAGCCCTCTTCAGAGGGCAGCTTCTTTCTTCGAGTAGCCCAAACTTCTTTCATCTTTTATGAGTGGAGCTTTTTGTCCTCTTGTGTCTATTTTCTTCCTTTTTTGCAAGTGGGTTTTTCTCATCATGAAACTCTAATTTCTGTATTATTGTTCTGAAAGTTGCTCTATCTTTAATGGTTTCTGAGTGTATCGAGTCGTTAACTACGTCTTAGTCTATTTCTTCAAACCATGGTATCTTGTTTTTGTGAGTGTTAAGAAAGTTAAAAATCTGCTCTGCCACTCTGAGAGCTTTTATTTTATTTAAATTTATTTATTTCATTTAATGTTGGTTCTGGAATCATTCATCAGTTGGGGTAAAATAAATATACTGAAAACTCTACTAAATTAAATAAAAAAACCCATATTTAAAAAATAAATAAAAAAATTCCGTTGAAGTTGTACTGATAATTAATGTTCTTCTTTTAGTCCTTAATATTGTACTGTTGTGAATAAAGATTTAAAAACAAGTATAATGTCGAGCAATACAAATTTGTATGACTGTCTTAATCAACCTCATTCCATATTTTGTAATGTAAAAACACAGCCGATATTTTATTGTTAAATGGTGTTTTTTTATTCTTTGAATAAAATTTTTGGTTTATTTAAGTAAGCTATACGTAACTTAATTGCTATTACATTTTTTCTTTACATTTTTAGGACATTATTAGATCTAATCCATGATTATACAGTCAATTATATTTATAATTAATTAATATTAATTAATATCAATTAATATTTTTTTAATTAATCTAATCCCATGACCCAATGAGCAGAGAATGAATATGTATGACGTGACCATTCCTGAGAGAGTATGGTTAATTGAACCCCAACCATCAAAGTACAACGGTAACTACTGTCTAGTATTTAATTTGTATATAAGTAACTACATTTACTAGGATTCGAACCAAGGAACCTTCGTTTCCAAAAATTAGCTGACTTGTGATGATAAATTTACTACTAGACTAACCTGGTGGGATAAAGAGGTATAATCTTAAAAAACACCGTTAATCTTTTGAAAAGTTTTTTTTGTAAGATTTAGTAAATTCATTTTGTTATGTTCTGTTAACCTAGAAAAGATTGACCTCCGAAAAAAATATATTTTATAATTAATTATATTTCCTAACGGTACGTTAAGATGTTAATGATGTTTGGAACAGCATACGGCACATATGTTGATTGTGATCAACAAAAAAATCATTTATTGAAATGACAAAGAAAACGGTATCCAAGAGGGCGGTTGTTTTTAATAAGGCATATTGAATTCATCCAAGTTTGCAGGGAGTTATATTGCTACTGCTTAAGGCATTGTCGGTGGCGGAGGTGATTTTGGTATCCCGCCGTGTGGAATATTTCTTGAAAGAAACAGTGAAGACGTAGACGATATAAATTGGTTGCCGGTTCGAGCCGCCGGTAATGCGTTCTGTTTTGTTATTACAAAGTAGCGTTATTATTATAATACCCTATATATAGTTAGAGGGAATCGCGACCAGTTCTCTTCTTCAGTGTTAAAAACACTGTTGGCCATTGTATCAATGAAATAATGAAACCCTTTGTTCTGAGCTTCTGGTGAGGATTCGTTACGGTGGGGCAAATTTTTTCCCTTTTGTGTTCTATGGGATGAACTCCATTATTAAAAATCTAATGGGAATATATATCTAGCCAAGAAGTCTCTTACCTACTACGTCTCGCTTAGCTCTTCTCTAGCGGTTATCATCGCATAACAGGTGTAAGTTATTGTATATGAATAAATGAAAAAACTGAGACGTAGATGATCAAAGGAGAAACGACAAATATAACGTAAGGACATAAATTAAAATCATATTGTATAAATGTTGTCACGATGATATTTGGAGGCGAAGGTTCCGCGATTCAGATTCTAGTAAAGGTACTTTTATACTTTTATACGTATTTGAATACTAGACATAAAAGTATACTGGTGTTTATCGGTGTACTTTGATGGTGGTTGGGTTTCAATTAACCATATTTATTATTTAAATCAGGGGTTCTCAACCTGGGGGGCGCGCCCCCCTGGGGGGCGTAGAAGATTTTCAAGGGAGGTGTCATTGTATTAGAATAGAAAAAAAGCTATGATTAACCCAGGTTAGTTCCTGCTTTTATATTTCAAACACCATTATTTTATTGTACAACACTCAATGTTAGAGTTTGAAGATTTCGTAAACAATTATATTTAAGTTTTTTGGTTCTGTGATTTGACTATACGTTGAAAAATGTATTGAAGGTAGTATTAAACATTTTGTAAAAAGTTATCAAATATTTAATTGTACAGTATTACCTGCAATAGTACAGGGAAGGCGTGACGAAAAGTCAGTCTACTAAGGGAGGCACAGAGCCTGAAAGGTTGAGAACCCCTGATTTAAATTACAGAATGGATGAAATTTTTCACCTTATCCTTTGGTTGCTTATTTAAGTTTAAAAAACTTACGAGAACTTACTCAGAAGAAGGGATAGACTATAGTGGCATATCTTAAGAAATGAATGAAATGACTTACGCAAGATAGAACAGCTTGGAAAACTGCATCAAACTAGTCGAGATACTGATGACAAAAAAATATCTCACTCAGGAATAGTCAGTCTGAGTCTGTAAAAACCTACGTTTTAAATTTACCTACAAGTTTACTACACGTCATAAAACTCATCTTATTGAGTCATTGTGGGATGCTTATTTTTCTTAAATGAAACAGATTTCAATGTAGACCCTACACACATTACGGATAAAAAATTGTTTCCATTTATGTGCAATTTTTGCCCATAACAGGCAGGTGGAGTTGTAAATTATTTACACTCAATCTGCTAGTTCCAAGGCTACAAAATTAGGTTGTTTCTTATTATACGGTCAGCCAATTATACGACTGAAGCATTTAACAACAGAAGAAATAAAGGTGTAACAGACACTAATCAGCGTTATTTCCTCTGAGAGTAATGAATTTCATTATACAGCTAGACCCTGTGGTGAATGAAGTGAAGGTGTCATTTCCAGGGTAGAAGTAGATGGTTTTTTTAGATGGGCAGGCATGCTGATAAGCATACGTTTCCACTCAGTGAGAAGGCGATGGTGAACCACCTCACTCCTTGTCCGCTTTGTAAATGCTCTATAGGTTAAAACTAGCCTTTCGGCTAATAACCTTAACAACAATAGTAATATTCAAGGAATATTCTTGTCAGAACTTACCTTTTCGTTTTAATTGTTATAAAAATACTATAATTTTTTTCTGGTAATTCAACAAGTAAATTAGAGATTTTGATATTGTATATTTTCGATTATTAAATAAAAATATTCACTGATATTCAATAGAGTATAAATAGTTAAACAAAATGTATTGAATTAAAAAATTAGAGCATCATTTATTTATAGCTGCTTTAATTAATAAATTACATGATAGCTTATTAGTAGTCTACGAGATAAAATCGTCTAAACCTATAATAAAAGTTAAGTCGCGTGTACGCTACTAAATAAAATATAAAATAGATGCCGGAAGTTTTGCGTTTTAGGAATAATGTAACGTACTTAATGGAATATTGTAACACGAAAGGAAGTGCCATATGTTTCGGTTGATTTAATTTACTGATGATGCGTTGTAACTTATGTTGTCTGCCAAAGGGATGTAGTTTACTAATTTTATTCAAATATAACGAAAGGGATGTAGTTCTTAATTATAATCATGTAATCATTAATATTTATATGTAATAAAAACCGCTGCATACCGTTATAAAATTAAGTAATCAGTTATTTAATTTATGTCTTAAGTAATTTCGTTGTAAGGTGGTTTTCAAATAAGGGAAAATTGAAATTGGACTCAAAAGTTTCATTTCGTTTCCCTGAATTATAATAAAATACATTCGGTTGTATTTAATTTGTGTTAAAAGATTTTCTTCAATCTTAAAATTTATATAAGATTTAACTAACAATCTTTTTTAAGCACAATAAATAATTTAAAATATAAAATATTTCATTCATTTATTTTTTATTAATACTCAGGGGCACGAAAATTTCATCATGTATAGAAATATATGTATAGAAATATAAATATTTCAATCGTAGTCAGTAGCGTAGTTGGTAACGTGCTCGCCTCTCATCGTGCGGTCTTGGGTTCGAATCCCATTAAGGCACGGCATATTTTCATACATTACAAAAAATCATTTCATCCTTCACCGTCTGCTTTACAGTAATTGCAGAACAGTCGGGCGTTAAACCCAAAAAAAAATTACTGAACGTCTATTGTAATTTTTTGCTTTAATTTGTCATCGAGAGGCCAGCCAGTTGGCATAGTGGTTAGTGCAACTGGCTTCTACGCCGGGGTCCCAGGATGATTCTCCGTCAGGTCTGCCATTTTTTCATCACTCATTTTCATATATCACCATTCTCCACCGCCTGCATTAGCAGAAATTTCAAAACAGCGCAAAACAGCAGAAATTTCAAAATGAGGAGAGCGCGCTTTGCAAAGAAATCCAACACTGGAACAGACCTAAACTTGAACTAGAGTAATCCTATGAGGTCTCAAAAGTAAAAAAAAAGTTTGTTATATTCGTCGTCGTCGTCGTCTTCATGGATTAGGCTATTCAAGCCTGTTCCGGCGTCCATCTTTTCCTCGGCCTACCAATATTTCTCTTTCCGATTGGTTTATAGAGCAGCGCAGATCGAGGAAGGCGGTCTTGTGACATTCTTACAACATGATCTGACCAATTGTTCCTGTAGGTTCTCAATATGCTCAAGAGTGGCTGGGCATCACACTCTCTCCTTATCTCCTCATTTCGGATTCTATCCTCTCTTGTACAACCTTTCACCTGCCTCAGGAATCGCATTTCTGCTGCCTGAATTTTTCTTTCTAGCTCTACTCCTGAGGGATCGGTTTATTGCCGCACATATCATGTTGAACCTTGATATTTTTTGTTGAGGATCCCGGTCATAATCATGCGTTATGTCACATCCCAAGTATTTGGGTTTTCCATTTGTAATCCGATTAGTCCAGTCCTGATCCGAGGCTTTTATTTGACGCTTGCCAGTATTAGAAAAGTCCCCAGGCCGCGGTACGAACGCTGCGCTGAGCAAGTTTGGTGATGGGGCCGCCATCTCGCTGCTTCCAAACCCGCAGGATTTGTTCTCAGGGTTGACTCCCCCAGGTTCCTCCGCCTCATCTGCCGTTATATTAAAAAAATATATTATTTTGCAGATGTTTTTGAAAAATTTGTAGAAATGATTCATGTTAGTAGTATAGGCTTACTTTATTATAATTTACAAGTTCAGATCGATAAATAAACTTGTTGAATCAGAAATAAAGAAAGAAATAAGGAGGCGGAAAAGATATGGCGTAAATGAAAGGTGATGGGAAATAAGAAGCAGAAGTAAAGATTAACTTTATACTTAATTCTTTGTAGAAACTTCAACATTAACATTTTTATATCTTTACACAGTGAGATACTTAAAAGTTATGTTAAGTTTTTCAGGATTAGTGTTTAATTAAAAAATGATATTTTAAAATGTAAATACTAAATAAAAAAAAGGAAGACTTAAAATTATGCCCTATGCAGGTGATCTATAAGTTAAGTTTTTATAGACAAGTGAACTAAGAGGACTGACTAACTGTATGCAAATTTGACATTCCACGGCCTCCTATCGACCGGATGAACTGTCTCTTTGACAGATGCTCTTTTCTTCCGTCTACTTTTTTCATTAACATCATTCTTCTTTATTTTATTTCTTCTCTTATCTCTTTCTTTCTCGTTCTGATGCACATCCACAGAACAAGAAGTTAGAAAATGTAAGAAAGGTAGCTTATGTTAATCATACAGGCACACTACATTTCTTTGCTTAACGCCATCTAATACATTTAATTTATTTTTTTCTTTTCTTTTTGTTTATTTATTTATTTATTTGTATTAAATTTTTTTAATACTTAATCTTATTGGTCGGATTTTACCGACTAATATAAACTAACATCCAACATTGTATCTATCTATACTTTATATAAAATTTAAAAAAAATTAAAGAGATTCTTTGACAGAAATCTCCTCCTTGATTGAATGGAATTAAGATTTTTATTATGTAATCTAACATATACTTTTATAATATGCATTTTATATTCAAAATAAATTTATTTATTCACTGAATGAGCAGCTTTTAAAAAATTTTAAAATTTTAATGAATGAAAGTTTATTATGTAGGTACTCTTCTAGTTTATTGTATTATATTTTTATTAATACCTACAAAAATTGTCGTAATATAATTAATAAACAAAATAATACATAAGTAATAAAATGGACAAATTCATAAAGAAATTTAGTATATATTTTTACTTAACATCTATTATATTTAGATATTATATTTAAAGTAGAATAATTTTTTTAAATTAACGGATGATCACGATTTATTCATCTGAGAAAACTTATTCAAGTTTTGCAATGGCAATTTTTTTCTGTTTTTTTTTTTGTAAACTTTAATTTTATAAATCTAGAACACTATACTATACATTATAGCACAACCACTAGATTTGCTGAGGGTTATTATTAGGCGTGGAAGGAGGGGGAGGGGTCACACCCACCAGTGTATCCTCCAGGATGACGCAATCATGCTATGATGGAATTGATCTTGTTGGAAATGAAAATGAAAGCCCAACTGTAAAGAAATGAAGATATGATGTTGATGATGAAGATAATGATAGAAGAACGGTAACAGAATATTATCGAAGATGATCCTTACACCAAAGACGGCGAAGACGTCGAAAATTTGGAAATTTTGAATGGTCATTTGTCGAGCGAGGTCGTTTGGATGATTTTGCAATTTGTCAAAGAAACTTTGATAAAGTTGTCGTGCAACGTCTTTTACGTAGGGAATACGAAGGTCAGAATGAAGGGTGTCGTTTCTCACTGTATTTAAACTGTTTACTATTTTTACTGTATTTAAACTTACAAATATGCAGCTGTGCACAATTTTATATTTGTTATATTTTATATTTTATATTTGTTTTTCTTTGTTTATTTAACGTCACATCAACTACTGTGGTCATTTGTGACGACGTTGGGTTGTAACTGTGAATGATGAAACGATTTTTTTGTAACGTATGAAAATGCCGTGCCTGAATGAGATTCGAATCCAAGACCGCATGATGAGAGGCGAGCACGTTACCAACTACGTCAATGTGGACGGCTATTTTATATTGTCTTAGAAGTATTGAGAACACTACTTATTAGCAGGTTTTTTAAGTTTGAAAGTTATAACTCTGATATTGCATCAATGTTATGACTGAACATTTAAATGTTACAACATTGAATGTTATTTATAAATATAATGATAATTTTCAAATTAGAATTTGTTAAGAATTTGTGTTTGCTGAGGACAAATCAGACAACCTCTGCTCCTTTTTTTGCAGAGCCGATGATTAGAGTTGTCTGGAAAAGGTGCACAGTTCAAATCGTTGAATTTTTATAATTTTGGTTTAAAATCACTAGTATGTCTCATGAATTGTTTCTCTTATGTAACAGATGTTGAGGTCAATATGGAGTGTGTGATTGGAAACGTATGAAGAGTTTACAATCTGTCGTTAACATTTTTGATTGAAAATTTCGTAATTAAGCCAAAACCGAGGTTTAAGTTAAGATCTGGCATCCATACTTTCAAGTTGGTTTAAGTAACGATTTATGACAAATGTAAGCTACTTTCAGATAAGATTATAAATTGTTTAATTTCCCTGTTTCCATTTATTTCGAAAACTTCAGGGCGTTTCCTTGCGTTAGTTAGATATTAAGTACGGGCTGGTTATATTGTCTGATTATTTACTTATACTTCACCTTAATAAAATTTGTTTTCTCGTTTGTCACCTTTAGACAAAGGTGTTCAACCGTTTTTCCTTGTATCCCATATATAGCTTACAGTTTATGTTGTGCATTATATTTAAACACAAGAACCAAAACCTCGTATTTGTTTATTTACAGTAGCGTGCAAATTATGCCGAACGCGTGTTATTTAATAAAAAGTATTCAAAGGTTTAATTAGTGTACTACAAAATTTTTAATTTGTTCGTCTCGAAACCGTACCGAGATTATTGCTACACAATGAGGTTATTTTTGTAGTAAAATCCACTTTTGAGAGTCGGTTTTTCAATATTGCCCAAAGATTTTCAACTGGACTTATATCTGCGGAATTACCTGGTCATGACAACACTTTAATGTTTTCATGTGCGAAAATGTGTTGTATATTTTCACTTTCTTGGCAATATTGCGTGGCGTTAAATCTTGTTGGAACACTCTATTGCCTTGTGGGAATTTCTTATAAAGTTGTGGCACAACCATTGACATAAAAATTTTGATATATCCATCGCTTTTAACATACCATCTACTGGAATTATTGAATTACTGGAATTATTATTATTATTATTATTATTATTATTATTATTATTATTATTATTATTATTATTATTATTATTGATTTGAAGGGTTTTCAAATCTGAAATAACCCCAAAACATTTTTTCTAAGGCTGATAAACTGATTATTGGATATGAGCTCTGTTCGGATTAATTTTCACGTTACTGTATTCTTCTATATCCTGTACTCTCAGAATTATTAACCTCTTGGTGAAACCCTGGTCATAAATGTAAATTAACTAACTAAAAAATCTTGTACGAAAAAATTTTGTTTTAATCTGAGCTGTTAAAATCAAGTAGTTTTTTTTAGCTACTTTTATTAATGCTATTTATTATTAAACAACAAAACTTAAATACTATAAAAAAATTATGAACTTAAATAAATCATTTCTTATTATTATTATTATTATTATTATTAAAACTATTATTGTAATACATAATTCTTTGCAACATGTAGTCTAGATTTAAATCTTTCTAAATGTAGGTACTTTTGAAAAATCACTTTTCAATTTTTAATTCTAGATGACATAATCTATAGAAATATCAACTTTCGTTTACATTTCTTAATGCACAAAAAATACATAATATATGTTCCGTATATGAATATGTTAAATAAATTTATTCGGGTGCTGTCAAGATATCTGTAGATTATAGGATCTAACAGAAAAAAAATGAAAAGAATAGATTAAAAGTGAACGGATGATTGTGAGGGAGTAAGAAAAATAAAATAAAAATTATGGAAGAAAGAGAGAGATAGTGATAGATTGATGAAGCGAATGAAAGGGTGAGGAAGCGGGGAAAGAGAACGTGCGGTTTAGTTATGTTACATTAGTCGCAGATGATCGTGGTGGCAGCGGTGTCGCGTGGCTACAGGTGCTCTTACCTAATACGTAATGGTAAGGCAACGGCCAGCCATGGCCACCTTAAATGCACCTGCCTTTATACGTACAAACATATAAACTAACACACACCTGCTTTGCACTATCTCACGACATCTTATGATCGAATTACCTATTGACTAGATAATACCATAGGTAACAGCCGTCTTGTCCGGTAAAAAACACGGTAAACAATATAAATGTTGAACAGTCATATATAACAAAATGAAGGAAAACATCTATAATGAACAATACTTATAGATGGACTAAAAAATTCCATAATAAGCAGTTTGCTTAAAATTATACTCTTGTAGATTCTGGATCAGATAATATTCTTGTGGTTTATATGGTTCTTTGTACGTACTTCGTATTATTTTTATTATTATTTTTAACTCTTAAATTTTCTTGGGTGCAGTGCAATTTCTTATGTTGTAGTCCTGTACTTTGTATCGTTGTAGTAAGAAGACCAGAAAATCAATGACTTTTTATTTTATTCATATAAAATTATTTGCTTATGGGAAGTGTGGAATGAAATAATAACAAAATTATCGATTTTTCGTTTTTTTTTTGTTAAAAATATAGTTTGAAATGGGTTCTTTAAACGGTGTTAGAATCATGTTGCTATGCCACCTAGAAAATATTTTATTAATTTTTTTAATAAAATAATAAAAGTAATAATAATAAAAATAATAAAAGTCGGCCGCATTGGCGAAGTTGGTAACGTACTCGCCTCTCATCATGCGGTCTTGGGTTTGAATCCCATTCAGGCACGGCATTTTTTCATAAGTTACAAAAAATCATTTCATCATTCACCGTCTGCATTAGCAGTAATTGCAGAACATTCGGACGTTAAACCAAAAAATAAAAATAAAAAAAGTATGTTTAAGCTGATTTGTCACGAATTTTTACAAAATAAAATTTTCCCTTTCGATTAATATTTTACTGTGATTATTTTATTATACTATTTTTTCACACTGCCGTCTCTTTTATTTATTCATAGGTTGGCAGTATAATCTGAAAGTTTATAACCTGCACTATTCTTTGTTTAAACTCGTGTTTTTGTTTCTCAAACTTTAAACGCGAATATCTCAAAACGTCATCTCAAAGCTTCCACAAAAGGTAAAAGGCTGAAAATTTTATGAATTATATATTTTAATCGTCGTTCTATTTATTGAATGTGTCGTTTTTAAAAATATTGAAAATTGTGGTGGAAAAATAATTTTTTCGGTGATTTTTCGATGAAGAAATGATCTCTCTTTAAAAAAATTGTGAAAATCAAAAATTTACCAGAATTAAATGCTAAACATTCTAATTATCTACCAAAGAGTGGCCTTTCATACAAAAAAAAAGTTGTAGCTCTAGCTGCAGTGGTTGCTGAGAAAAAGATACAAACATTAACATTGCTTAGGATTGGGATCCACACTCCCTTAAAGATAATATTAGCAATCTGTCCTGTGCAAGAAAACTTATAAATTAGTTTTCCTAAGTACGTCCATATTTCAAAATGGACATCAAAATTCCTTTATTTAACTAAGTTTAAAGAACAAAACTCAAAATATTTTCTGGTCTAAAGAAATTGTTCGTATTTTTAAATTTTGCTCTGTTGTTGTTTAGGTTATCAGCCATAAGGCTGGTTTAAACCTCTAGAGGCTTTACTAAGGAAAACGTGTAGCAATGAATTTTCATTTGCCTTCCTCACTGAGTGAAACTATGCTTATCAGTATTTCAGGCCCTCTGAAAAGCATCTACTTTCTACCCTGCAAATGATACCTTCACTTCATTTCATCCACCACAGTTTCTAGCTATGTAATGACATACATTATTCTCAGAGGAGATAACTGCGACTAGGTGTAAAAGACAACACCTGTACCTCTTCTGTTCTTAAATTCTTCAGTCATATAATTGGATGACCATGTGATAATAAACAGATCTATTTTGTTGTATCCCTGGAACTAGCAAATCGAGTTCAAATAATTTAACACTCCTAAGTTACTATGTTACTAACTCATAAGTTACAAAAAATCATTTCATCCTTCACCGTCTGCATTAGCAGTAATTGCAGAACAGTCGGACGTTAAACCAAAAAAAAAAAAAAAAAAGTATGTTTAAGCTGATTTGTCACGAATTTTTACAAAATAAAATTTTCCCTTTCGATTAATATTTTACTGTGATTATTTTATTATACTATTTTTTCACACTGCCGTCTCTTTTATTTATTCATAGGTTGGCAGTATAATCTAAAAGTTTATAACTGAGTGAAACTATGCTTATCAGTATTAAAAATACATTATCAGATAATACATAATACTTAGGATTGGGATCCACACTCCCTTAAAGATAATATTAGCAATCTGTCCTGTGCAAGAAAACTTATAAATTAGTTTTCCTAAGTACGTCCATATTTCAAAATCGACATCAAAATTCCTTTATTTAACTAAGTTTAAAGAACAAAATTTTCATGTGATAAACGTGTAGCAACGTACTGTTTTCTTTCACGTCACAATTTTATTTTTTATTTTTCTTTAATTTAAACTCGCTTTGATATTCTAACCTTTCATACACCATAGTAAATTAACTAAGACGGACGATCCTTGGTGTATTGGTCAGCACAACTGACTTCTATGCCAGAGTCCCAGGTTTGATTCCTGGTTAGGGTTGATTTTTTCATTGGTACATCACCTAATGTTTATTACCTACGCACAACGTCATTTTCTTCTCATAATTCTACCTGTTGTGAGTTTATTTACTTCATTAAAAAATTATGATAAATAAATAAATAAAGTTAAGTATTGTTTACTATGGTACAATACTTTATAAAAATATTGTGTATTTGTTGAATACGTTGATAATTTCTTATTAAGTTAACTGTTGTGTGATTAACATTTATAAGAAACTACATTTATAATTCAGAATGGTTGGCATGCATTTGTCATTCAGGTAGTATTGAAATGATTCCTTCCACGTACACTATTCTTATGTACAATTACAGTAAATACATAAGTATTAAGGACTATTCTTAAGTCGGAAAATACTCGTTTGATCGTCCGCCACATTAAGCGATGTACTTATTTGTTACCGTATGTTTTATACTCTTACTGTGTTTAACCTCAACTCATTCGTCTTAACCTGACTCGATTCCATTGGGTCTTTTATACACATTGAAAATTGTCTCACAAATTTCACTTTAATCTTCTCATAATTCTTTCCCTTAAATGGTTTTACTGCTATTCTTTCCCCTCCTTGTTCCTCCATTCTTTGCTGCTGAAGTGGTTTCCAATGTAACTGACAGTAAGACAGAAAGACGAACGTTACGTCCGTACTGTTTTCTTTCACGTCACATTCCGCGCCTTATTTGTTTACCGACAAACAATTTTATTTTTTATTTTTCTTTAATTTAAATATTTTCCTTATTAAATTTTTCATAAATTTATTTTTATCGTCAGAATTTTCTATTAAGACAATGAATAATTTGTTTAAAATTAACTAAGACGGACGATCCTTGGTGTATTGGTCAGCACAACTGACTTCTATGCCAGAGTCCCAGGTTTGATTCCTGGTTAGGGTTGATTTTTTCATTGGTACATCACCTAATGTTTATTACCTACGCACAAGCCAAGGCATCTTTTGTTTTGTCATCAGTCTCTCAACTGGTTTGACGCAGTTCTGCAAGATGTTCTATCTTGCGCAAGTATCTTCACATCTACATACCTGAAACACAGTACATCTTTTGTAATTTTCTTTAATATTCTAACCTTTGCCTCCCCCTACAATTCATTCCTTCAATATTACCTTTCATTATTGATAAAGCAATACCTGGATACCTGAAGATATGCCCACTAACCTATCCCTTCTTCTGTTAAGATACTTCCATATACTTCTTTTTTCATCCACTCATCTAAGAACCTGTAAATTACGTATTTTGTCCACCCACCTAATCTTTAATATTTCTCTTTAACACCTCATTTCTAAAGCTTCTATTCCCTTCTTACTACAGACCCTATCACTCACGTTTCACTCCTTTATAATTCTTCACTCAAACAGTGCTTTAAGAAATTTTTCCTAATCTATAAGTCAATGTAGGCATCATCACTCAATAAAAAAAAGGTAGCTCCCAAAGATGATAGATTTTTTTCAAAATTGCCCACTGTTTAAGTAATTATTATTAAACATACATACGGTTTTCAGTTTTCACTTAACGAAACTACCAGTTGTTAACTCAACGTCCTCATTAATTTTCTGTGAGAAGTTCTCCTGGTGTTTACCAGATGTATTGTTAATTGCTTGTATAAGTGAATTTGTATGCGTAGGAAATTTTTCATATTAGATTGAATATTTTAGCTAAATTTGAAAGGCTATGTATAGAAGTTGTAAATTGTTACGACGGGTATACTATTGTAAAATAAACTAAAAATTGTGTTTTTGATAGCGTGAAAGAAACAATTTCGCTGATACCCAAAACTGGACGAAACTCAGAGAGCCATACCAGGCTTAAAACTGGCTTGTGTATGGTCATTCTGTTAATCACTAAAGGATGAACGTCTACTTATTAAATTTTTGACTAATGAAATAAAGAAAAACAGATTAAAAAATAAAGTTAAAAAAAATATTGAGATTTTAGGATTAATAATATACTTATTGCCATGACTTTAACATTTTTTGTAGAAATGAATTACAAGATAATAGTAGTAATAACATAGATACAATTAAAAATCAAAAAGAAGTTTACTAAAAATAATTATAGCGTTGCTAACAAAAGCCGAGGCTTGAGCGCCAGCAACGAGTCAAGACAAAACAAGAGATACACATAAAGTACAGACTAGAATATCACAAATCACAAGTTGCAATATGAGAAATTACAGAGAATTAACAAGAACACAATATTTTTTATTAATATAACAGCGTTAATAATAGAGTTATATTATGTAATATTATTATTGTATTTTTACTTTAAAATATCCCTAAGAATAAAATTTAAATTTTACTTTAAAATATCAAGCATTCCAGTCAAAAACATTACGCCTTATAGCAAATGCACCTCTTTACGTTAGCAATAAAACCTTACATACAGATTTGAAAACACCATTTGTACAAAATTCCATTGAATACCTATACAAACGCTTTCACGACAAGTCACATGAACACGAGAACCCCCTGGTGCGTTTACTTTCCACCGTCCATTTACCTGATAATCCTCCTAGACGCCTTAAAAGACGCTGGAGTAGAGACCTGCTAATTTTATATACAAATTTCATTCTTGGGGAGGCACCAATGAGGGCCCTACCCCTCTCATGCCTATCATGTCATTTCCATTATTGTCATAATCATCACATTTACTTGATATAAAATTTTACAGTTGTAAATAAAGAATTAAAGAGAAAAAAATTATCCCTAAGAACATTACAGGTTTTGATCCATTCATCCAGATCTTTTAAGTAATTTCTGTGTGAACACACTTGTAGTAAAACTATTCGATAGTTTGTTTATTAAATGGTTACATACTTTAAAAAAATGTTTCCTATAAATATTAATATCCGTACGTGATACCTCATATGGAACTATAGGACGAAGATTATAGGCAGTTATCCGAGGGGTGAAAGTATTGTTAAATTATTAAACAAAAGAAATAAATGAAAATATAATCGAAATTTAAGTAAGGTTTTGAGATCATTCATGAAGCATAGCTTACTCGTATTAAAAAAAAAATTAATACACTTATTTTGTTGTTGTTTAGGTCATCAGCCAAAAGGCTGGTTTGAACTTGTGGAGGTTTTACTAAGTAAAACGAGGAGTGAGGTAGTTTACAATTGCCTTCCTCACTGAGTGGAAAAGTATGCTTATCAGCATGCCAGGCCTTCTGAAAAGCATATATTTTCCACTCTGCAAATGACACTTTCACTTCATTCACCACAGGTTCTGGCTGTATAATGAAATCCATTACTTTCAAACGAGATAACTCTGATTAGTGTATTTTACACCTCTACCTCTTCTGTTCTTAAATGATTCAGTCATTTAATTGGCTGACCTTGTGTTAAGAAACAGAACTATTTATTTTAGCCCTGCAACTGACAGATTGAGTGTAAATAATTTGACACTCCACCTGTTTGTTATGGGCAAACACTTATTTTATGAGAGAAATAAATCTGAATACAATCCACAAAACAGGTAAAGAGGCTCTTCACCTACTTCATCTGAATAGCCGTTGCTGATGGGTGCCAAGAGAAGACCGCCACACAGATGGAATAGAGAATTTATGTGGAGAAGCTACTTGGCAGAGATTGATAAGAAAAAGGAGAGATTGGGAAAAGATGAGATATAATAATTATATTTCACTGAATGAATAAATCAGAGTATTAAGAGATATTTTTGTGTTATTTGACTACTATCAAGAAAAAATGTTAATTTCTTTAACCTTGAAAACCTCATTACCTTAAGGACTAAAATTAACTTACACTGAAATATTACCGTACGTGAATGTTACCAGTAAATAATTTATAATAATTTAGGAGGGATTTAATAAATATGTCAATATGAAAGAGTTAACGCAATCTCTGATTTAATTCAGACATCAAGTATAAGGATTGTAAATCATGTTTATAAAACAACCAATGTACCGGGCTGTAATTTATCCTTTTACATTTATACTTACCGCTTAAACATGTCCGACATGTTTATTTTTAAGATCGTTTTCTGTCGTAAAAGTCGCAGTCTAATAAAGTGCAGAGCAGAAGATTGTTTTCGCTTAGGTAGTTGGTACGCACGTTTAACGGCAATCTTATATGATAAACGTACTTTATTTATGTTAAACAAGTATTCTCGTATATAAACATTAATGATGTTTGCTGTAAAAAGATGATACCGTATCTTATAATGTACAATACAATTTTTAATTAATATTTTTCGTTAAATTTTAGTAATACTAAAAATTCGAAAGGAAATATTAAAAAATTGTTTTTTTTATATAGATTCGAAGTTCAAAGTTTCGATGTACCTTGTAATATGAGCACGATTTTAAGCAGTTGATTTTAAGAAATAAACATTTAAACTGCATGACAACCCTTTCATACAAAACATGTACACTAGGGTGACACCGGGTACTCAGCGCAGACGTTTAAAGCGCCTCTGGCCGAGAGATCTCTTGGCCAACTGTACGACTGTGGTGATGACTGCACGCTCCTTCAAGTAAATCAAGTTTTGGAACATTAGGTTCACATTTAGAAATTGTTATATTAATTTAATAACAGAAACTAAATTTCAATTAAAAGTGTCAAAAAAAACATTTCAGCATAATTTTCAGTTCTCTTAAATACGAGGTGTGGCTATTAATGAACGAGATTGACGCTGTGAAAAATTTTATTTTAATTTTATACATAATAACTTATTGTCACCTTCAATATACACTCCTTCTTTATCCCTACAATGCTCCATGCGAATTTCCATTGTTGGAAACAGTGATGGAAGTCATATTTTGTCAGCTGCTTCAGGACTCTTGCCGCTTTCTCTTTTACAGCTTCCACAGACTCAAATCTTGTCACTTTTAATGCAGATTTCACCTCAGAGAACAGGTAGATTATAATAACATGTGATGAAACGTGGTTTTTTACTTATGATCCGGAAACGAAGAGCCAATCCATGCACTGGAAAAGCCGAACTTCACTGAAAGCCAATTGTTGTTTAGGTCATCAGCCGAAAGGCTAGTTTGAACCTTTAGAGGTATTACTAAGTAAAACGAGGAGTGAGGTGGTTTACCATTGCCTTCCTCACTGAATGGAAAAGTATGCTTATCAGCATGCCGGGCCCTCTGAAAAGCACATATTTTCCACTCTGCAAATGACACCTTCACTTCATTCACCACAGGGTCTGGCTGTATAATGAAATTCATTACTTTCAGAGGAGATAACTCTGATTAGTGTCTTTTACACCTCTACCTCTTCTGTTCTTAAATGATTCTTTCATTTAATTGGCTGACCATGTGACAAGAAACAGAACTATTTATTTTAGCCCTGCAACGCACAGATTGAGTAAAAAATTTGACACTCCACCTGTCTGTTATGGGCAGCGAATGAACGAAAGAATGAACTGAAAGCCAAATAAGTTCGAATGAGCAAGTCAAAATTTAAAGCAATGATGATTGTTTTTTTGATATCCATGGGATTGTGTACCTTCACTGGGTTCCTGAGGTCAAACAATTAATCAATATTACTACCTTGAGGTACTTTCTAAACTACGCCAAAGATTAAGGAAAAAATGCCCCGAAATATGGAAGGACAAATCATGGGTTCTCCACCAAGACAATGCGCCAGCTCATTCCCCTTTATCTGTTATGAGGTTCCTAGCCAAGTACAGCATCTCAGTGTTAGAACATCCACCTTATTCAACAGATCTTGCACCATGTGACCTCTACCTGTTCTCTAAGGTGAAATCTGCATTAAAAGGGACAAGATTTGAGCCTGAAAGCTGTAAAAGAGAAAGCGGCACGCGTCTTGAAGGAGCTAACAGAAGATTACTTCCAGCACTGTTTCCAACAATGGAAAATTCGCATGGAGCGTTGTAGGGATAAAGAAGGAGTGTATATTGAAGGTGACAATAAGTGATTATGTATAAAATAAAAATAAATTTTTTTACGTCAGTTTCGTTATTTAATAGCCACACCTCGTATATGAAGAACATCCGTGTAAAAAATACATTTAATTATTGTATTTGCTTAAAGCGTTTTTCAATTTTTCAAATAGCCCTTGTAATTGCCTTAATATACGTAATTAATTCCCAAGTGAAGAGTTAGACAGGTGGCACCCGCTTCTCTTCTAATATGAGCCGAAATATGGAAGGACAAATCATGGGTTCTCCACCAAGACAATGCGCCAGCTCATTCCCCTTTATCTGTTATGAGGTTCCTAGCCAAGTACAGCATCTCAGTGTTAGAACATCCACCTTATTCAACAGATCTTGCACCATGTGACCTCTACCTGTTCTCTAAGGTGAAATCTGCATTAAAAGGGACAAGATTTGAGCCTGAAAGCTGTAAAAGAGAAAGCGGCACGCGTCTTGAAGGAGCTAACAGAAGATTACTTCCAGCACTGTTTCCAACAATGGAAAATTCGCATGGAGCGTTGTAGGGATAAAGAAGGAGTGTATATTGAAGGTGACAATAAGTGATTATGTATAAAATAAAAATAAATTTTTTTACGTCAGTTTCGTTATTTAATAGCCACACCTCGTATATGAAGAACATCCGTGTAAAAAATACATTTAATTATTGTATTTGCTTAAAGCGTTTTTCAATTTTTCAAATAGCCCTTGTAATTGCCTTAATATACGTAATTAATTCCCAAGTGAAGAGTTAGACAGGTGGCACCCGCTTCTCTTCTAATATGAGCCATGTCTAGCTGACGTTAGCGGTAAATCCGCACGCCCGCTCTCCACACCCGACCACTAGTACGTATGAGAAATTTTTGGACATATACTTGTCAAAAAAATAGGGTTCTACAGCTCACAACAATTTGATTCGCTTGAAAACAGCATTAAGTTACTTCGGTCTATCATAGATAAATAAATTTTTTTCTTAATTTAACCTTTTTTGTCTTTAATGTTACAATAAATAAATTCGATATTATTTTAAAAATTATAAAGTTTAAGCCTAACAATTTTGGTAATTCGTTCTGGCAATATAACAAGCTTACTCAATTTTTTTTTTTTTTTGGATTTTATCTACAAGATGTAGACAGATCATTTAGTAGCCATTTGTATTACGAAACATACCTTTAAAAATATTAGTCATAAAGAAAATTAGATTTTGGTAGTCAAACGAGTCCCATAAATTTGTTTGCCGATGTCCGAAAAACGAACATATACTTTTGGATATAATGAAAGGAATTTTTTTATGTATTTACTGCCTACCTGTCTACCTGGGAACGGAACAAAATTGCTTTCATTTTCTGATTAAAAAAATGTTGTCGAGATTGGATAGAAAGCCAATACCTGTAAAGATCTAAACGGCAATATAGCACCAAATTTATAAAGGTAAAAACGAGAGGATTGTCAGGTGTATTTCCATAAAGTAGATATAAAACGGATAGTTTACTGCCCTAAAGAAGTAATTGTGGCAATTTGCCGATCATCTTACCTTCCATAAAATTTAATAGCTTTTCCTTAACAACCTGCCTTGATTTTGCTAAAATCTTTTTTATTTATATATTTTTTAAACTTTTTAACTTGGAAAAGTGTCAGATTGATTATATTTTATAATAAAATGCACAATTCTATTATAAAAAAATTACTAAAAATTTTGTATATGTTAGTAAGTCGGGATTTAACAAAAAAATACAAATTCCTAATTTAATTTTCCTACCTTATCAATTCTTATAATACGAATACTTTATTTAAAATATTTGTTAAATAGTAAAATAAATAAAAAAAACTTTTGAGAGGTTTTATAATTCTAAGAAAAGTTAAATACATATTAGGTCTAGTATTTTATTAATTAATTAAATAAAATATTCAATGTAACTGACAAAGTATTTATAATAATTATTTAAATAAAGCAAGATACTAAATAAAAAAAATCTAATAAATAATTTTTAACATCTAAACCGACCTACAACCCAATAGATCGCAGATGAATTTCAAATAATTAAGACTTTTTCATCAAAATTTTTATTGAAGTTTCTATCAACTGAAACGCTTACTCGATAGACGTTCTAAATTAAACGGTCGAAACTGGAACTTCAAATTCAATTTAGGCCCACTAAATTTTTGTGTAGATTACAACCCGAAAACCATGTTTTGCTTTCTCTAGAATTTTTTGACATCTGGAGGTGAAAAACGTACAAAAGAAAATGATATATGACAGTTTTTCAAAATTTCCATCAATTATTGAAATTTGAATTCCGATTATTTTACACAAAATCATTTTTTCACAAGAAAGTAGAAAATTATGAGTCATAATAAGATAAGAATATGATGGAAAGTATATATGCAATATTTTATAGTTTCATTTATGTTTAATCTATAAGTAAACAAGGATATTAAATTTCTAATACCAGAAGAGAAAAAAGGATTTGTATCTTAGGTCAACATCATCATCATTGAAATTGGAACAAATTTCATTATATTAATACCCGTAGGGTAATAAATAATGAAATAACCATTAAAGTACCATTAAGGTGATTAAGTTTAAGTATTGGCACGTGACTTCTAAATAGATATACTTAGATTAAGTCCTCTTATAAGTTAAATTTGCTTAATATAAAATTATAATAATGTCTAAGAGAATTCTAACGGTGTTCAATAAGATCTATTGATATACAACGAATAGATCTATAAAATAAAAGATAAAAGAACAAAAAGAGAAGAAACAGAATAATGATGAAATGCAACATAAAAGATCAGGTTTATTAATAACTGCGGAGGAAACAGGAAACATTTATGTTTCCTCAATTAAGAAACTAAGAGTTAAGAATCGAAAAGCTGCCATACGACACTGATGCAAATTTCAGATTGATGGTCATTTTATGGAAGTTATTATGATTTTATCCTTCCTCTGTATTTCTATATTTAGTTGAATATCTTTCTTTTTTACACAGGAAAACGTAAGTCTGATATTTAGGGGGAAAAATATCAAATTAGTATTGATTAAATTGTTTTCTTTTTTTATTTAGCCCGTGCTCGTGTATAATTTATTATTCATAATTTTTTTAATGAGTAATATTTTTTTAATAAAGAGAAAATCTTACCTTTGTAAAATGTAAAAATTATTAATATTCCTTTTATAATATTTACTCGTACCACTTCAACAATTTTCGTAATTATCGAACTTTTTTTATCGATTGATACTTACCGTTCAATTGTTTCCGTTTTACTCCAGTCAACACAAAACACATTTCAAATCAACTTACTATACATTTTTTTAAATTAACAAACTGTTCTTAAATTTAGAACTAAAAGTAAAAATTTCACACCCACATTCGAGAACGAGTATTCCACAATCTTTTAACACCAATCTCTGTAGCAGATCAAATATCTTATGTGTCTTAATGAGAGCAGTGCACCAAAAAAATTAAAAAATACAAATTTCCGGATTTTTATGAAGTTAGAAATATCTACTTGAAAATGGTGACAAAAACTTGAACATCTGATAAATATAAGTTTTTTTTATTTATTTTCGTGGTAACTACCGTATGACGGCCGATTCATATTTTTACCTCATTGTCGTTAATCAATATTAAAGGTGAGAGAGAGGAGATTGAAACCAACAATGGAACTGTATACTTATCAGGAGAACCAGTTTATCTGCTAAGTGGGAACATGATATTTTTCTATTGACATTAATTTTAAGAATGATTGTAAAAACTGCTTTGAGTAATTTAGTTACTTCTTAGTCATCAATCTCTCGACTAATTTGATACAGTTCTCCAAGCATGTTGCACAGGTCGTTCCATATCTACATACCTGGAACACCCTACATCTTTTGTAATTTGCTTTAAATATCCTAATCTTGGCCTCCCCCAAAAATTCACTCCCTCGTTACTATTATTGATAGGCCAATACCTGAATGTCTTAAGGTATGCTCCACTAGCTTATCTTTTCTTTTGGTAAGATATTTCCATATACTTATTTTTTCATCCACTCGTCTAAGATCCTATAACACCACATTTTGAAAGTTTCTATCCTCTTCCTTTCTACAGCCCCTATTAGCCATGTTTCATTCCCGTACTCCAAACACAGTGTTTTAAGAAAATTTTCCTAATCTGTAATCAATGTTTGTAGTCAGTAAGCTGTTTTTCATTTCAAAGACCCTTCTATCTTGAGCAGCCCTTAGTTATTTTATACCATAATTACAATAAACACTCTTTAGGTGGATTAGTTATTAAGATTAAGGTTGATTATCCACTTCGTTTAGATTTCAGAACCATTATCTTTGAGAACTAAATTTCCAGTAGGGTATCATAATTCATAGTAATAAATAAATTCCAGTTGATTGTTTAAATTTGAATTTTTAAATGCGATTTTGCTACTGCTTGAAATGATATTGTAGTAGATAGTAATAAATCATACGGTTTCTAAATTAAAAATTGCAAAATGTTCTAGTCATTTATTTTTGCTTTAGCACAGCTCCCATTCAATTCCGAGAGCGGGGCAAATAATTAAACGGGCATAAATCGGTCCAATATAATAAGTTAAATCTATCTGTCTGAACGTTCCGGTCAAGTTCCATTTGTCTGGTAGAACGATACAAGATTTATCGGGACTGGGTTTTATACCACTGTAGTGTACAAAGGCAGGCAGTGTCTTAAGCAGGAGAGATCTTTAAAAACAGAACCGCGGCCGCCTGGTGAGGTAGGGTGGGTGATCTGCATTGATAACGATGTGGAAGATGGTGTGAGAGAGAAATAGTCCAAGAAGTGGCTCGGTGAGCGCCCACCACAACCAGCAGCTACTTTATACTACCCCCTTATCCCCTCCCAACGATTCACCCACGCGGCCTCACCAGCAATACCTAACCTAATCTACCGAGGAGAAAATTAACTTGTAATTGCTCTGCATTCATTAACATAAAACACAGAGGATGACTGGACCGTATCTCTTTTCTAGTCTGCTACTGAAGTGCTTGCCCGTTGTTCTTTCTATCTATATACATAGCTGCTACTGGCTTCTTCTTTGCTCACCAACCTCCATACAACACAGTTATACTTACACACAGATATATTTTGTACATTAACGACCACAAATACAACATTCGAATACATAATACTAGAGATTCTATGTTTTAAAGACCTAACTACACATCACACAACGCGCCACTCCCACAGTCGGTTGTTAATGCCGATAATATATTTAAATATTTTTTACTCTTTTTATTATTTGTAACTACTGTATTTTTATTAATAGGTTATCTTTATTTTTGTTTCGTTCGCAACAAAAACTGAAATAAATTAATGTAATTAAGTATTTGTGTTTTCTTAAAATACTCTTTTATCGTTGGTTTTGTTTCTAAATCAACAACTTCTTTTTTTTATTCATTTTATTAACTTTTGTATTGTAAAAGAAAATTAAGTGATACGTCATTATTATCTGCATTGTTCTATGCGATAAAATGTCAACAGCTTACTTATTCTGAAACGTATATTGTTTTTCAGATTAAGTGTAAATCTATTTTACTAAAATAAAAATTATCTAAGTTATTCAAAATCGTTTTTATTACCTATAAAAAAGTTTATAAATGAAAGAAACATTTACAATATTATCTTTCGGAGTTAACTATATAAGTGTAACTGCCCTTCAAGTAAAATATTACAGATGTTTTTTAAACATCTGAGTGTATTGAAAATCAGTCTAAAAATGACGAAATGAAGTAAATAATTATGGACAAACCATTTACATGATGAAGCAAATAGGCTACTCAATGGTTATGTTGCTTCCTAAAGAAAAACAAAGTTACGTATTTACACTTTTTGAAAAACTTAAATCTAAATAACGGATGAATAACTGTGAAAAACAAATTTAATAAAAATAACAACGATGAGCTAGACGGCGTAGAAGAAAGAGAAGGAGGAGGAGGAGGAGAAGGAGGAGGAGACGAGGAGGAGAAGATTTTTAGATTGGCTGCTAATAAGGTGCAAATTGCTCAATGGTTACCAATGTTCTCGAAAGACATTGCACACGATAAAGAAGAACAAGCCTTTCAGACGTAGTTGTATAGAATGCTTGATTACTCTGTATTACATTGCTTCAAAGTCCTGGATTTGAATCCCAAACTTTGGAAAAAAATAACGCAATAAAATATATCGATACTGTTTTATAAACAATGTAACAATTATTCAATGATCAAGTAGATGAGATGTAAACAAAAAACATTCTTGAAATATCATTTTATATGACTTAAACAATTGTTAAAATACAATCTTGTTGTTAATATGATAAACCGGTAATAAATTTCAGACTAATTGCTTCAAATTGCCATATAATAACAAAATGGTTGTGATTTAACCCTCCAGCGTTTCATTAAAGAGCTTCTGTAATCGTTCTCTACTGAAATTAACATGAGCATTTTTCTTTTCTTAAAATACTAATCACTTATAATAGTTATGCAGTTGGATAATTAAACCCGTGATCGGTAAAGAAGGGGTTATAGGAAGAAACCCTAAAGGTATTCTAAAAATAATAACTAAATCAATACTAGCGATCATAGCGGCTAAAACTATAATCACGGTAGATTAGTTTAATTGGAGACATTTATTATTCATGGCTTGAAATTTGGGACTCTCTGCTAGAGGGCAATGAGATTCACTCCACCACTCTAATAATATCAGCTGGGTTCCATTTATTAATGTAATTTTGTGAATTCTTTAAACTCAAAAGATTTGCTCATTAAGTTTTCTACCATATTTTAATAGCTCCATGATACACTATTATTTTCATAATACTGTGAATAATTTCATGATTTTTATTTATAATTATATTTTAATAAATTCGCTTTGAAAATGTACATATTATTAGTCTATATTTCCGGAAGTAATAAACAATAATTTTAAAATATTTCTTTTGTGATTTTATGCATATTTTCACGGTAAAGTTTTAGATTAATCTACATCAATTCTTCAACATTCCAATAAAAATCTATTTTGAATATTTCAAAATGTTTTACGGAATTAAATCCAGGTTGTGACAGTTTACAAGTCATTTTTAAATGAATGTAGCTGTATGCCAGACAAGTATAAAGCTTTGTAAACCCTCAGTATGTCCATAAGAAACAGATGGAGTGTTAAATTATTTCCACTCGATCTGTTGGTTCTAGGGCTACAAAAAATAGTTCTGTTTCTTATTACATGGTCAGGCAATTATATGACTGAAGCTTTAAGAACAAAAGAAAAAGTATACGTTGTAAAAGACACTAGTCAGAATTAACTCCTCTGAAAGTAATGAATTGAATTATTAGCAGCCAGACCCTGTGGTGAGCGAAGTGAAGGTGTAAGTTTCAGGGTGGAAAGTAGATGCTTTTCAGAGGGCCTAGCATGCTGATAAGCATACTTTTCCACTCAGTGAGGAAGTCAATAGTAAACCACCTCACTCGTAGTTTCTAGGGCTACAAAAAATATTTCTGTTTCTTATCACATGGTCAGCTAAATAAAATAAATTATATGACTTATGCATTTAAGAACTGAAGAGATAGAGGTGTAAACGACACTATATGGTCAGCTTTATCTCCTCTGAGAGTAATAAATTTCTTAATACAGCCAGACCCTGTGGTGAATGAAGTGAAGATGTCATTTGCTAGGTGGAAAGTAGGTGCTCGTCAGAGGGCCTGATAAGCATACTTTACCATTCAGTGAGGAAGACATGTCAAAACCACCTCGTTCCTCATTTTATTCAGCAAAGCCTCTAGGGATTCAAACCAGACTTTCGGCTGATGACCTAAACAACAACAAACCCTCCGTAATAATAAACAAAATTTAAAGAATTATTTTAAAACATTCCCATAAATTGTTGACGCTTCCTTTTTATTTTACAAGACCGTCCTCCAAAATGGTCTATGAATACCTTACATAAATGTTAAAAAATAAAAGTTTACACCGGTCTACTGTGTACTGGATGTATTTTTAATCAGTTTTCATTGGGTAGATAAACCGATACTAGGAAATCCTCCCCAGAAACTCATCTTTGGAATTAATGTATAGGATCTTGGCAATCGAAAGTTTGGCTGGGACAATAATGTATATATAATTGGAGAATGCAATACCTAATTTATAATGGGTTTAAATTTATATTTTGCAACAATAAATACACAACAAAATTTGGTTTAGTAAGGTTGATGGAAATGAATGAACTAGAAAGAGAAAGTATATGAAAAATGGATAGAAAATAGGGTAAAATTTAAAAAAATTGGTGGGGATAGTCTTCAGATGAAAGAGAAGGTAAACTACGAATGAAATATTGATAGATATGAACAAAAACAAGAATAATAAATTTAAAAACAAAGTTGATCATCTTCCTTGAGTAAATTCGAAAAATTAAATATTTTAAGTGGGTATTATAAACTGACGTAATAATAATTATCAAGAATTGTCATTTTTAAGCAGTTATATTAGCCTAATTGTTTTTAAACCACATTTTTACTATTTTTTCGTGGTATGTTACTCCTAAATTTAATTAGAAAAAAATACATATAGAAAACTACTTATTTCTGATTTGCTGTTTAGGTCATCAACCTAAAAGCTGATTTGAATTTCTAGAGGTTTCACTAAATAAAACGAGGAGTGAGATGGTTTACAATTGCCTTCAAAATTTTGTTGAAAAGTGTACTTATCAGCATCTCACGCCCTTTCGAAAAGCACTTACTTTGCACTCTGCAGATGACACCTTTTCATTCACCACAGGGTTTAGCTGTATAATGAAATTCATTACTCTCAGAGGAGATAACTCTGAGTAGTGTCTTTTACACCTTTACCTCTTCTGTTTTTAAAAATGCTTCGGTCATGTAATTGACTGACAATGTGGTAAGAAACAGAACTATTTTTTTGTAGCATTAGAACTAGCAGATCGAGTGGAAATAATTTAACACTCAACCTGCCTGTTACGGAAAAAATTTTAATTTATCAATATATTAATCTGCTAAATTATTTTGTAATCAGAAAAATAAAAATTAGGATTAAAAATTGATTTGTTTTTGTTTCATTTTAGTTAAGTATAAAAGTTTGATTAAAAATATATTCCACGTGGGTTTATAAATGAGTTTCTAACAGGACAATAAATAAATTAAAATTTACAAGCAATAAATATTGTTCGTATGAATATAAGCCGTTGCCCTTGTAAGGTTGGTTTTATTCTGAGCTATCAATAATAATGAAAGTGGCCCAGAATGCATTATAGGTTATATTATATCACGGTAATGTATGTAATAGACACAATAGATCATTCATTTCTTTATAGGAGAAAGAAATGAAAAGAAAAAAAAGGTCATTGATTAGCTCATAACATATGAATCTAATCTACTGACTAAAATCGGTAGCTTGAAATCGACGATTTATTATAAACCGAATCGCAACAATCTATCGAACTACATATCGCTTTAGGCGATATTAAAAATCGAGTCATACGTTTAATCAGGTTTGGCCGTTATCTTGTACACCGGGCATATCTTATACAGTGGCCTGTTTTAAAATCCGTTTTTACTCGTGATAGTTTTATGGAATATGAAGGTGGAAGTAATGGTCGGTGGACCTTTAAAAGAAATACTTATACAAGAATATTCTGACGTTGCAACGGATGTTTTACAAATCGATTATGTGCATATGTATGATTATGTTAATGAACGATTGTTAATAGTGCACTCATTCAACTTCTTTGTATCAACCTCTTTGTATTTGCTGGGTGGCCCTATACTTACTCAGCCACCTTTACCTCTTCTTTTTCATCTACTACTTGATTCAACCAAATGGCTATCATTTATTCACCACACATAAACATATACATGTTTTTAACCGCTACATCTACAAATGCTACTTGTATTGGCTCCTCTGAAACGGCAATCAACGTATGCAAAAGAGTTATATTGAAATCTATCTCGATTTGAAATATGAGTCTACTTGTTTTCTGTCATCTATCTAACAATATCATCGTTTTATACCATTCACTAACACATATACACTTAAATATAAAATAAATTTCATCTCATCACCGTCTACTTTTTACAATAAAATATCTACATAACATACTAGCTGAAAGTTAGTTTAATTCCACTCAATAAAAACTAGTCTTTTTCTTGCTTAGAATTTTATATATCTTTTAACATTTCTGGAAGCTGTTTTTCCAGCCGATACTCTTAACCCTTTGAGTGGCAACGTCCAGAAAACAGGACGTTGATATAGTTTACGTAGTTATAACATCCGGTTTACCGGACGTCCATAATTGATGCACAAAGTGCCAACGTCCGGATAATCAAACATTTTCGAAAACACTTTTAAACAAAATTTAATGGAATAATGTATTCTGAAACCACCTCCGTGCCGTAGTGATTAGCACGCTAGCCTACAAAGCGAAAGGTCCCGGGTTCGGTTCCCGGTTAAGCTTTGGAAATTCTAATACGTTAAAACCAACGTTAAGGTACCAAAACCTAAAGTAGTTGCTAATAACTAAGCTGTTGATGGGACTTTTAATAAACTAATAAAATCTATTTTGAATATTTTTTAGTGTTAGAACAATTTATTTTTTGTATGAACAAAATAAACATTAATTTTTAACGGGACATTTTATTTTTCTGTAACGTTGAAATTTTGGTTGGCAATGGCAGGCTTTCGCCTGCAAGTTTTCGAATTAAGGGCTGATACTTTTTGTGCACCCTTATTCAAATTAAATGGCACTTAGATCAAACTTTTACATATTGTTTTGACACCGAAAGGGTTAAAGGGAGTTGGAAGAACCTATACCTGCACCTGCAATGTTAAATTTGGTATAGTTATTACATAATTATTTCGAAGAGAAAATTCTGGGTAATAATTTTTTACCGCATAAAGTGATTTTTTTCCCAAAATTCCCTGCCGACTCTCCCTACAGTATTTCCACTAAAGGTTTTCCCCTTTCTTCCGTCCATCCGGTGTTTTTCTATTTTTGTTGTTCTTCATTCACTTTCAGTCTGAACTTGTTTAGGCTATTTTTTTAAAAGGTGCATCAACATCTTTATCAAAAGGTAACTGTTTTGGGTTAAGAATTGGTGGATTTTAAACGTGTAATAATAATTACCCAGTTCTTAACTAGGAATTTATTACAAGATCTACCCGCTTTGTAGCTAACTAACCACGGTTTCATGAAGGCGACCTGTACTTATTGGTTTATTGAAATTTCCTCTATCCTTTGCCTTCCTTTAAACCACATATCCAACACCTTAAGTACATTTTTGGTTTCAATATATGTTTTTTTGATTCATTCATTCATTCTCCGTAGAATTTTAGTCTTCGTTTTCTGATCGTCTTCACTTTTTTGTACAATTCTGTTCTTTCTGTAACCTGTAACGTCCATCCATTATTCTCTTCAATCGGAAACGATAACTAAACCGACTCAAGTACTATGGACACCTGTTTTAAAATGGATGACAAACGGTCGGCAAAAAATATTTTTTAGACACTAAATTATAAAAATTATAATTATTAATAAATGAAGAAATAAAAGGAAAATTGACATTAAGAAATCAAAATGGATATTGATGAAATTAGAATTAATCATGAGACATAATGGAACAACCAAACAGGTTCTCTCTGGTTGGTCTGTTGGCGTAGTGGTTAGCGCAACTGGCTTCTACGCCGGGGTCCCGGGTTCGATTACCCGACTGGAATTAGAATTAGGACTGGAATTTCTTCATCACTCATTTTCATATATCATCATTTTCCACCGTTTGCATTAGCATAAATTGCAAAACAATCAAACGTAAAACAATAAAAACAGGTTCTGACTTCAAGAACTTTCAAGAAGAACAAAAGCAGAATACCGGGATGTACTGAAGGAAAGTGGAAAGCTTACATTGAAAGAATTATGAGGGTGTCAGCTGCAAAAATAGTTTCCTGAAATGTCAAATGTTATCCATGTGGTACACAATCGTTCTATACGAAAACAAAATATAAAAGAACTTATGAACTTTTCCTGCACCTGTTCAAGGGCTTTCCATGTCATTCCTAGCCTCCTCCGACAATAGCTACAATAATATTACTTTACCAAACAAAAGTTGATCTTAAAACTTCTGTCGAAACTGTTCACTAGTCACAAATAAGAAGTATTCTATTATATCTGTGCTTTAAAATGTCTATCTAAAATAACTTTTCTTTGTTTTCCTTTTAAAATAATAAATATCAGGGTATAGAAACATCTAAAAGATATAGTTTCAGTTTCTTGTTTCGCATGCACATACGCGTACAAGAGTATGTTGATGAGGTAAAAAGATAGACGGTATCCGATCAGGTAATTATTACCAAACAGATAACAAACTAGAAAGAACAAACTATGTAAGGATCGTCGGTCAACAGTTGTTTATAAAAGCCAAAAAGATAAAAGAGATTTCATCCAATTAATTGAGAAGGTACATAAAGAAAGATACCTGTCTAAGAACAAATGCAGGGCTAAATGTTTTATCTGGTATTTGTAGATGACATTTCAGATTATTACTTCACTTTTGCTTACTTTAAAATTGCAAACTTATTGACAGACATATAGGCCTTACCTACAATATATTGGTAGTATGTTTATCATAAAATTCTGTTGGTTTTTCTTGAGAAATTTTAAAAATTTTACAGCGTATTTTAACACCAAAGCCTAGGTTCGTTTGAGACTGTGTATAATAAATAATAAAAACTGACTTTCTTTAAACTTATAACAATTTTATTGACACAATTTAATCTTCTTCTTCTTCTCATAGCGCTACAGTCCGTGGTGAACCTTGGCTTTCTCTACGATCTGCCTCCACACGTCTCGCTCCATCGCTTTCCGCTTCCAACCTCTCACTGACATTGCTGTCAGATCCATCTCGACATCCTGCAACCATCGTTTCCTTGGTCTGCCTCTTCTTCTTGTACCCATCATATTACCTGTGAGCATTTGCCTCTGCATTCGCTGTTCATTCATTCTGTAGGTATGCCCAAGCCAGCTTATTCTCCTTGACTTTATGAAACGAACAATATTAGCACCTTCCAGGATTTCCTCAATCTCTGAGTTTGTTCTTGTTCTCCATTCTCCATTGGTCCTTACTGCTCCATATATTTTCCTGATAATTCTTCTTTCAAAAACATTTAATGTATTAACGTTATAAGCAGTCAGGGTCCAGGCTTCTGATCCATATGTAACAATTGGTCTTATGATTGTTTTGTACACTTTCATTTTAGTTTACCTGGACACTAGTTTGGACTTGAGGAGCTTTATCGCTTGCATGGTAGGCCCGGAAACCTTGGTTTATCCTTCTTTTAATGTCTTGACCAATACCATTGTTTATATTTATTTCTGTTCCAAGGTATGTAAAAGAGTCCACAGTTTCAAAAGTATAGTTGTCTATACGAAGGTCTTCACGGCATCTTCTGGCTAGTGAGGTTGTCATCTTGAGGTATTTTGTTTTATTTTCATTTACACTTAGACCCATATTGTCACAATTTAATAATTACTATACTTACTTTACTATACTAATATAATTACTTAATTACTATACTACTATACTACAATACTACTATTTACTATACTACTATATTACTATAATTACTTTGTTGACACAATTTAATAATTACTATTAATTATCAAACTTTGTAGACTACTAAAATACAATTTATATCAATTAAATTATAAAATTTAAGCTTAAATTAACCTCGACTATAAATATGATACTGGTAACAATCAAAACCATAATATTTACCTACCATTCCACTAATTAATAATTTCCCACCACCCGTACGAATGTGCAATATTAACTTAATTCAGAAATGGTTCTGTAACAATACTATTTTGAAACGACCCGACAACTTACTAATTCCATTCACCGTCTAAATACTAGCTGACTACTATAGCGCTAACTATTTTTATATCTGCGTTTTACCTAGTTTTATATCTGGGCAATACCGGGTACTCAGGACAGACGTTTAAAACGCCTCTGGTCAAGGAATCTTCTTGGCCAATTGTAGAACTGTAGTGATGACTGCAAGCTCCAGCAAGTAATTCAAGTTTTGTAATCTTTAACGTCATATGTAAAAATTGTTATAGTATTTTAATATTATTTTATCAAACACCCTATATAGGATTTTAAACAGCCGTATTATTTAAAATTGAAATATATATTTCTAACCACCAGAATACGGTAACAGAAAACACTTACCAATGTTTATAGCGCTTTCGTGTATCTTGTATACATGTTCAGTAAATTAAAATTCATTAGAATTTTTCTACATCAAAATTTAAAACTTCCTACTCCTACCATGGTAGATAAGAAACAGTTTTAATTTACTGAAGATGTGTACAAGATACACGAAAGCGCTATAAACGCGCAATAAACATTAAACGCGCAATAAGTAACTTATAGCGCTATAAACATTTCTGTTACCGTATTCTGATGGTTAGAAATATATATTTCAATATTTTAATAATAGATACTAAATTATCAATAATACAGTGTCAAAAAAATTTTCAATGTAACGTATAACAATAGAATCCTGTCAATACTCATTTGTACTACTGTATCTGTTTATGAAAATCTTCTAGCACTATACGATTATTAAACTACAGAAGTACGATTAATTTGTTTGAAGTAGTTCTTAAATTTTATTAATTCAAATATTAAGAAAATCAAAGAGTTAAATACTTTTTACATAATACAGTTTACTAACTGATATTAATTTAAAAAGAAACTTTGACTTAAGCATGTTTTAGCTACTACCACATCAACTAACTACAACTACTACTTGAATTAGTGTGTGTTTCTAATGTGTCAAGATTCTAAAGTTCTAAAGTACAAAGATTGACCAGTAAAGAGCGATAAGAAGGCATGTAGGCCTGGAATCCTTTTCTTACTTTTTGTATTACTAGCTCAACTAACTAAAGTATCCAATCTGATTGACTGACAATACGGCCAATTAATGAAAGGAAGAATGCTAATAGACAGGAATAACGTAGATGGTTTTCTGGCTGTGATTTGATCACAGTTAAAAGCTTCTTTTTAAAATCTTTTACTTTATTTTTGTATCTCTTTTCTCTTTGGCTTATGAATCTACTTTTATTTATTTTTTTACTTTTTTATTTTGTAATAACAATCAGAATATTAATTATTAAATATATTCATGATTTAAGAACAAATCTTGTTTAAAACTTGTAAAGTTTTACCTGATAAATTATACTCTTTGATACACTAATTTATTTTATGAAACTTACTAACGTAAAGTTTTCTTAATTTAAATATGTTTCCTTATAAACGCAATTCTGTTTTAGTAAATTTTTGGTAACTCCAGAAGTCCCAAATTATTTTTATTTCATGCCCGTTTTATGCCTTGGATAATTCTAAAGATAAAAATATAAAGTGATTAATTGAAAAATCCTTCCTAAGAATGGATAAGTTCTTATAGAGTTACCTACAAAAAAAGAAAAAATTGTTGTAAAATTAATAACAAACAATGATTTTCAATTTTTACAAAATTTTTCGTATGTCACAGTAAATTTACACCTACTGGCCAAACATTGCAACAAGAAGAATAGTATTTTTTCAAGTAATTTAGAAAAATTAGATTTTGTTATTAAAAGTCTTTACCAAATTTCTGAAATAAACCGTCTGGTAATTATTCTCATATTAATGTAAAACTTTTTCGGAACTGTTGCTACCTTTTCCCATATGTTATATTTTTTGGAACTGGTTCATTTTTTCTTTACTTGCTTCAAAATATATAATAGGCTACAAACTCTTAATCACCAGAAGGCGTTGGCTGTGCAGTTGTCTTCCCTAACAACACTATTCAAATTCGTTTAAATATTATTTGTTCTGTCTTCTTTTGTGAAGCATATGGTAGTACATACCATAGTTTAAAACTCCAAGCCACAAAAACAAACGAAAAGTTTACAATATTTACGGACTCGATGAGTGTGGTTAGAAGCTTGCAGGCTGAAGAGATTTAAGACCAATTATGGAAAATATATCCAACCTAATTAAACAAATTAACAACAGAAATGAAGTACAAATTGTGTTGTCTCCATCGCATACACGGAAATGAGACAGCAAAGAAAGTCACAAAAGATGCGTTAAAGATTCCACTAATAGAAAATCATCTCTCATCACATACAAAAATCAGGAGACACATTCATAACCAAAACAAACACAAACAACACTGGAACCAAATCTGGTCTCAGCAACCTCCAAAAAAACTTCACAACATAAGAAACATATATTTGAAAACACACAGCCACACACCAAGCTTCGAAGGCATCAAGTATTACGCTATTATGCATTGGACACTTTACACTTACAAACACTTACTGAAGAAAGACCAAGCACAACATTGTACACATTGCAACACGCCACTTACAATCAAACATATCATCATAGACTGTTTCAAACTAAGCATTTCACACGAACACTATTTAAAATTAACAATTGAAAATTCGATTTGGTAGAAAAAGAAGCCGTTCAAAACACAATAACGTTTTTGGACTTTCACAAAATTTCAGATTTAATATAATTATAAAATCATATTATGTCATTCTGTTTTTATTTAGATTTTATTTTTATGTTTTCTAAATTTATATTGAACCTAACTGATTTTTCATTCTGTTTTTATTGATGACCTTTATTGTGTATGTTTGTGTCTGTTATATATTTTGTCTTTTTTTGTAAATAATTATGCTACATAAATTTATGTAACATGGTCGCTAATGACCTGGTATTTGATGCGATTTTAAATAAATAATAATAAAAAATATATATTTATCTATGCAACAAACAATATTAAAATAAGTAATGAGATTTTAAAACTCTAGTGCAACTTGGCGTAACGTGCTCGCCTCTCATCATGCGGTCTTGGGTTCGAATCCCATTCAGGCATGGCATATTTTTATACGTTACAAAAAATCATTTCATCCTTCACCGTCTGCATTAGCAGTAATTGCAGAAGAGTCGGACGTTAAACCAAAAAAAGCATCCTCTCATAGATTTCTTGACACATCGTTTAAAATTTATTTCTCTGATGTATTTTTATACGTTTTTACTTGATTTTTTTTTTGTATAACATACGTTCATGATACTGCTTATTATTTCACGTCAATGTTGAAGTACACAATAGAAATTAAATACCGTGTGAAATATCTGCATTTTTTACAAATAGCTTGTTAATGGAATGATTGATTAAATTACCATATTTAACAACAGTTTAATAATATTATTATGCTACTTGAAAATTGTATAAATTTATACTTAATTTTCCCAGCATTTTCTTATCCATAAGTCTTTGACGTTCAATATTAGACATGATTATATTTTTAAGTACTTTAAAGATACTTTTATGAATATATTATTAAGTTAATTAAATTTAAATTTGAATTTTAAATTAAAATTTAATGAGAATTATTGTAGTAAGTTGTTCTTTTATATAATAGAAATGTCGGCTGATAGAATTTCGGTTACGGTTGGATAATGTAAAATGAGTGCGTGATATTTTTAAAGGTAAAAGTTATTTAAAGTTTAGACAAAGGCGTTCGTCTCATAATGCACTAAGAATAGGATGATTCTGGTCCCCATCAAATGGCCAACCCATTGTTCCAATGGGCAGCCTATTGTTATACCGCTTCTATTGGAATCTCGTAAGTATTTTAATTAGCCTGGTCCATTCAAACGTCACCATCTCCATATTAAGTTCTCTGATGACTCGTGAGCCTCAGCACTGGAGAACTCTCCCTTCTTTTGCTGTATTCTTTCTTCCTGACTATCCTTTTCTTTATTCCAGACGATTAATGGGCGACCCCGACTTTTGCCATTCTCACAGCAAACCGCCATACCACCCTATCACGCATCTGTCTCTTGCCTGTCCATCGTTTCAACTACTACAGCTACTATTGTAACGTACTGTTCTCTGTTCTTTTCATCTCTCTCTCCCCTACACGATTAAAATATATCTTTCTCTTTCTTTTTCTTCTTTATAAGTCTTACTGTCTACAAGTTTGTTTAATTTCACTCCTTTGTTTCATCTCTAACATAGATTTTTCATAATTTACTTAACATTAAATTAAACCATCTATGTTCAACAGTTACAACTACCGATTCATTATGTTTTGTATGTTATTGAAACGTAGTACAATTTTAAGTATCTGTCACAATACTTTTTTGTTATAACATTACAGGGTGATTATAAATGAAATAGACAGTTTCGATAGCTTATAGAAAATTTATTTTTGAAAAGTTAAGGTAATTACTTACATGATTATATAGAAGAATTCATTAAGTTTTTATTGAAAATATTTACAGATGTTCAATGTGTGCACCATTTGTAACACGACAGATATCAACACGGTAATCGAATTCTTCCCACACACGATTAAGCATATGACTGTCAACTGTGGCAAGAGCATTTCCGATACGTTGTTTTTAGATCATCGATATCTACAGGAAGCGGTGGTGCAAAAACTTTGTCTTCTGTTGATCTAGTTGAAACTATCTAGTTCAAACTTGCTGATCTAGTTGATTTTCCTGGAATTGGTACATAACATCGCAAACACTATCAATTTGTTCTTCTGTAACAGAAGGTCTTCCAGTACTCTTCCTTTTACACAGACATCCACTGTTTTCAAAATTTTTATACTAGTCATAGATTGATTGCCTTGTTGGTGGTGATTTACTGTATCTTGTTCTGAAATGACGTTGCACAACTTCAAAAATCCACTTTAATGGAAAAAAATAAAAACATTTAGAAAAAGTGGAACGCTTTCGCAATATTCACCACATTGTCAGTCCTTTACAGTACATACAGATTCAAAAATGCCAAATCTTATCAAGAATTAAACCCTAGACCCCTGGCATAGAAACTAGCAACGTTTACCACTACGCCATCAGGCCTATCGATTAAAAACAACACCAAGCTTGTTAACTTAAGATGATTTGTAAATATTGCACAAAATAAAAAAGCACTAAAATATTGTTTCATTAACAAGTTTCCAATAAAGGATATGATTTAATTATTAAAGTTAATTACTCTTAAAAGTAATGATATTTGATTGTAATACTTCCAATATTAGCTTAGTTAACGAGCGTTTTTACAAAAGAAGAACAGGTTCCTCAGATAGATCAATGTACTTATTTACAGTTTTCCTTCCTGTCTACTTAAAAGCATCCTTTAGGTGTGTCTCAGGGGTCAGTTCTAGAACCAATTCTATTTATAATACTTTATTTTTATTGGATTATTTAGATTTATAAAATTACCTTGCATAATTATATTTTAGTTCATTATTAATCACCAAATTTTATGTCAATATGAATTTAAATTGACTTCATTTTATTTCCTTTAACCATAAAATAATATTTTTAGAAATAGATTTTTTTTTAAAGTTTGTGAAAACTTAATCAATGATATTGATAGTTATGGAGATAATTAAATGATTTGTTAACTAGGTTGACAGGTCGACAAAACAAATAACACGTGCCAATTCTTAACTAATTATGTTCAGGAAATACCATGTATTGAATTTAGTTCTAATTAAAAATATAATGGAATTATTTTTATACATAAAAATAAGTTATAACGAGTAAACATGTAATTAAATCTTTGTCATAATTATAATACATTTTTTATTTAATTATTTATCTTGGTATTTATAAAATATAATTTATGGCTATGTCACGTGCTCTTAAGGAAGTAAACATTTTTTAAAGAAGGTCAAGAAAAAAGGGTCTGGGTTCCGTTAAATCTAGACTAGGTAAAATCATTTTGACTACAATAATGTATTTTTACCCATAAGAAAATGGTTATGTAAAACCAACGATTTTTTCTGTTGTTTATTTTTTTAAATTTTCTGCATTCAACATTTAATTTCATTCAATATCAATAACTAAAAGTTAATTAAAAGTAATATTTTATTGGCATATCGTGAGATATTTATCTCTTACACTTTGTGAAAAGTCGTTTTAAAAAGTTTTAGCTTAAACACTTTTTTTGTTAACTGTAATGTGTTTACGTTGCAATCTATTCAATTTAATTTAAAATAATAAGCAACCCCATGACCCAATGAGATGAGAATGATATATATAACGTGTAAATGAGGTATACTCTTGTACAGACTCAGGCCAACCATTCCTGAGAGAGTATGGTTAATTTAACCCATCAAAATACACCGGTAAATACTGTCTAGTACTCAGATCCGTACAAAAATAACTAACTACCTTTACTAGAATTTGAACCAAGAAACCTAGTCTCTGCAAAAATCAGATGTTAAACAGCTGAATTGGAGCGACAACTTAGTATATTGATAGTAAGGCCTAATTGATAGCAACTTAGTAAAACACTTAGTTAATTGATAGTCTTGATAACAGATTTGAATGCCCATAACAGACAGGTGGAGTGTCAAATTATTTACACTCAATCTATTAGTTGCTGGGTTAAAATAAATAGTTCTGTTTCTTATCACATGGTCAGCCAATTAAATGACTAAAGCATTTAAGAACAGAAGAGGCAGAGATGTAAAAGACACTAATCAAAGTGATCTCCTCAGAAAGCAATGAATTTCATTATACAGCCAGACCCTGTGTTGAATGAAGTGAAGGTGTCATTTGCGGAGTGGAAAATATGTTTTTTTCAGAGAGCCCGGCATGCTGATAAGCGTACTTTTGCACTCAGTGAGGAAGGCAATGGTAAACCCCCTCACTCCTCGTTTTACGTAGTAAAACCTCTACAGGTTCAAATCAGCTTTTCGGCTGATGACCTAAACAACACAACAGATTTGAGAAGGAAATAGAAAAAGATGGTCAATGTTGAAAGACTTGAGAAAAGAAGAAAGAAATAAGTCTAAAAAGCTTAAAATATGGTGCCAGAAAATTTTTTCAAATAAGTTTTACAAAAATATGTTAAATTTTAGTCGTCTATCGAAATGTAAGCTTAGGTATCAAACGTCTTTTTTTTATCCGAGGCGGCAAGAAAAACTCATGTTCACTCCCTCGCGATGGGGTAAGTAGCGTTGGACTCAATTGAGGCGTCCTTGTCCAGTCTCAGGGAGACCACAACCGCCTACCAATCAAAAACCCGCCGCCTGACCACTTGATCGCACGTCATTGCTGTTCAGAATCTTAACGTTATTGATTATTACAATGTAAACAATCGTTTCATCTGAAAATGTTTATGTAAATATCATTTTAAAGGTTAATTTAATACAATATTTAATATAAAGATTCTTCGAATTTAATAAATGTTATGAGATAACCTACAATATTTTGAAGTTACTGAATGAAATTCGGTTGAAACAATAATAGTTTGAAAGCAATAATATTAGCAGAACAATAATAATAGTATTTTTTTCTATTTTATGGGTAGGTTAAATGTTGTATACTCCGGTTATATGGATGGATGGCAGGTTAGTTTACAAGCTATACAATAGACTCCATAAAATTGAATTGAATAGCCTTCGTTCATTACTGTTGTATTTGCCGATACATTCAAGGACTGAGCGAATGTGTTATAATGTTTTTAGTGTAATCGTTAATAAAACATCTCGAAGATAAAGAGTCTGTGTATAAAATGTAAGAAACGAAGACTCGTAGCACCTTGGCCTTGTTTGAAATAGTGCTTCATGCAGTGTGAATGCTGGTGGCTTGCGAATCAAGCTCGGTTCTAAACTACCTACAATACAACGATCTAAATTGATTACGGGGCGGTGATCGCTATCGGGAACAGTCGAGATAACAAATAGCTACAGGAGAAGAACGGTCAACCGATTATCGGCCGATGATAACATTGTGACCATGAAATGTACAATCGGACTTGGATATGCATCATTCCGATTGCCATCGCAAAAGCGGCTTCCTCGCAAGGAATTAAATATCACACGTTGCCCCCGGAACAGATTTATACTACGGCTGTGACATATGGCCGAGGCTACCAAGGAGTTTTCGAATAATTGGCTCTTTTGCTCCTTGTTGCAACCGACCGGCCACCTTCTTCTCGTAACCGCAACAAGACAACAATCTTCTTCGTGACTGACGTAATGCGTTCATCGTGTCACGGTCAAAGATTAATGTCAACCTATACGATTTCATAGTATTTTATGACCGAACACCACTATAACAAAATTTCAAATCGTTATTTAAATCCATTGTTTCATTGTATTTTATACCCTTAAATATAATACACAAATATTTTACTTATTCAAATCAAAAGCGATGGAATTATTGCATGTCATTGTTTAAACTGTTACAAAGGAATTATACGATACCTACATCTGTATGTTTTAAACTCTATCCCATTATTACAAAATCAAATATTATGCTCTTCTCTTATTTAAATATCCCATATCCAGGGAAACAGAAAACTAAATATAAATTTATAGTGAAGAACTGTAATTTTACACACAAAGAAATTACAGTTGACTTCAGTGGCCCAGTGGTTAGTGCATTAGACTACGCTGCACATTTAAAAGCGGAAAGATTCAATTCCCGGCTAAAATGTGAAAATTGTAACAATCTAAAAGCAATAGATACGGTAGGCTAATTAACTTAATTAAAAGAAATTCTGGTCAAAACATTACTTAACAAAAATTTACACAGCTTCCGTAATTGCTATCGTAGAGTTATAATTTTTATTATGTAATTACACAGAAAAAGATACAGAAGGCAATGGCGCCAAAGTTAAAAAAATAGATTTTTCGATTTTCGAGGTATAGTGCTCTCCTTAAGACCATAATGAGCTCATTACAATAATTTTTCTTACATAAAAAATACATTTTATTAAGATAAATTGTAAATTAGGGATTGGATATTTTAATAAATGATAATATTCTTTAAGAACATTATTTTATAAAAAACAAAATCTTTTCTTAATTTTAAAGTTACACAATTTCATAAAAAATATATAACGATCAGATTTTTTAAATTTAGACCTTTTTTATATATTATAATATATATATATATATATATATATAAATATAAAAGAAGATTACCTTATTGGATATGCACTTTAAACTACACTCATTCACGTATAATTTGCATATTCATTACTTTACCAACAACATCATGTTTAAAATTATCATGGTTTAAAACAATTAGGTCCGCTCTCGGCTTATATCCATTTTACTATGAATTACATTGGAAGAATATTGTCCTGTGGGCTCACCATTATAATGGATACCTTTTATATTAAACAGTAAACTATCTGTACGGTTGCTATATTACAAAATTAAAAAATTTCCATACACACATTCAATATTACTGCTGTTATTATAATAGCAATAATCTATTCACCGTACAAATCCTATCGTTGGATAATAATGATACAATGAATATTAATACATAACATTTAAGATTCTACCTGTACCCATATAGAATAAAAACCGCTTTTTCTTGACTCCATTTATTATTAGTAGCAATTTTTTACTTGGTATATTAAAAAAGATATGTATATTTTCTTCACATAACAAACGATTATGAACAAATTAGTTTTGGCTACTGTGCTGCGCTCTATCTACTAGTATCGTATAAATTTAAATAAATATGATTATAATGAATTCCCATCTAAACTGAATTAATTAACTTTTTACATAATAAATCATTCATATACATTCTAACCAAATCTGTAATACAGTACACATTGTAAAAATACTTGTCAAATTTTACAATTTATATTCTTAAAGTACGTACTACTAAAATAAATTACTAATTATTAGTTCTAAATTATAATCCGCTATTATTTTAATATTAATTGATATTAAACGTATTATATTTACTAAAATTTATCGTAATATTACTTTACTGTCATAAATTTTTACTATGTCAAAATATTTAAATTTATAATTTTTTATAACCGATCGGACTTAGGGGGAGGTAGAAGCCTACTTAACATTCAATATTTTTGTTTTTTATTAACTTAACTTTTTAGTTAAAATGAATACACAACGACCAAATTTTTAAACAATGAACATAAATTTTTAATAAATTAAAAACTAAAATCCATTGATAAAATTTACTTTTGACTTACCGAGTTGGTCTAAAGGTAAAGTTGTCGCCGCGAGTTAGCTGTTTAACAGCTAATTTTCAGATAAAGGTACCTGGTTCAAATCCTAGTAAGGGTAGTAAAGTTACTTTTATACGGATTTGAATACTAGACAGTGGTTATCGGTTGGGGTTCAATAAATCATACTTTTCAGAAATAGTCGGCCTGAGTCTGTACAAGACTGCATCTAATTTAAACGTCATATACACCATTCTCATTTCATTGGGTGATGGGGTTGCTTATTGTCCTGAATTGAACAGATTGCAACGTACACACATTAGGGATAAAAAACGTACTTTCTTAAACTAGCAACCCCTTGCTCTCTGCACTTAAACGATTTGTTTAATTTATTTAAAGCCAAATCGATGTTTATTAGATACTACGTATAACAGTAGACTTTTCTATTTTCTAAACATTTTGATGGTACGGTATCAATTTATTAACAATATTAAAATGCCTCGATATGGTTGCAGCGCATATTCACATGTTTTACTTTAATCACTGTTTTCTAAAAAATCAACATAAACCGATATGATAACTCTATATGAAACAGATTTAAAAAAATAACATGGTGTTCTAGAAAATGAGATAGGAAAATAACGGTTTTAAGAAATTGTAAAAAATTAATATAATCATTTACTGAAACTAAATATGATTGAAGAAAAATATAAATGATACATTCATACCCCGTATTAATCGTTCCGTCTCTTTTTAATCTTTCTTAGACTTTTAATTCAAATGCATTTGATTTTATAAATGCACGCTAGAAATTAGCATAATTGCATGTCGCTAAGTCAACAGTCAATTAAAGATGATACTAGATAAAGAAAATAATATTATATTTAATCATTCCTTCTTTGTTTAATCAATATCTTTAGTCACATATGGACAGATAACAAATAATATATATATAACACACTAATATAAAAGTAAATGAAAAAATTGAGTGCTTATAGAAATGAACATCATAAAAGTCAATCAAATAAAAAATAATGATTATTATTTATTATTTAATGCAATTTCTCTGTACATTTCATTTATTTAGTTAAAAAGTTACTTAACTTACCTACATGTTATTATTTTTTAAATTTACAAAGGCTAATTTTTTCAAATTAAATTTAAAAAATAATAGAACATTATATTATTATTATTCCATTAGTTTTAAGTTATCTTAATCATACATTTTGACATAAATTGCATAATATTTGTTATGAATATAACTTAGTTGCTAAGAACTGTAATAATAATTTTGTTGTAATATTTATTCTTAAAATTGTACAATACTTTTAATAGTTTATAGTTCCTACTACACTATTATCCTGTATAGAATGGATGACAACCGGTTAATAAAACAAATTTTTAAGATTCTAAACAATAGTCCTTAGGTGTCGGATTAATAGTTTTCTTTTGTCTTTAATTTTTATTACGGTACTATACATTGAGCTGCACAACTCCCGTATTTAATTTTTAAATGGCGTTGGGAAATTTCACTTAAAGAGAAGAGGTACCCACTGATACATTCTCCGTTCAAAACTTCGGATATTTTCCGTTATTCAGACCAAGAGGTCTCGACTCCATTTTCGCTTTAAACGACGCACAATTGGAAAGTTCCTTGTAGCTAGATCACGAGCTATTTCGTTTGGATGGTCATCTAGTCTTTCATGAAATGTACTATGCAAGGATGCGGTTAGCTCCTTTACTGTAGGAATTTTTAAAACGTCGTGGAGGGTTTTATTGCTTACATAAAAGGAGCGCTAGAAGCAAGTCTTAAGAATTTTGATTGAAAGGCTTGGATCGACTTTAAATTACTCTCTACCACTATTCCAAAGGACACCATAAGTCCAGATTAGTCTTAATAAGGATTTGTATATTAAAATCTTGCAGCGGAGGTTCAATCGTGATCGAGGGTTATATAAGCAGAAGAGTAACTTCTGGCGGCAGTTAAGTTCTAAACGCTCCGTACGCAGATGATGCTTCCAAGTTAGTCGCCTGACAAACCATAAGCCAAGATATCGCACCAATCTGGCCTGTGGGATATGAATGTTATTCAGCATCACAGGTGGACAAGTTTGAGGTCGTAAGGTGAACGTAACCTGAGTTGATTGAACTGGGTTCATTTTAATACGCCAACGGGTAAGCCATTAATAGTTAAAAAAGTAAATAAAGTAAGGTTAATAGTTTAAAGAAGTTAAAAGGATATAGAGAGAACCGGAATAAACCGAGAAAATTTAATGAACCGAACCAAATTCAAATAACTAATTACGGAATTTAAGGGTTTTCATGAAGAGCAAAAACAGAACACTGGGTGGACAGAAGGAAGGAGAAAGAGCAAGTACTGAGAATTTGCGCTCCAAAAAGAGCTTCCAGAAACGTCTAAAGTTAGCTCACATGATCTACAAAATTAGCCCCTTACGAGAAAAACTATACTGTTATGGTTATATTTCAAAATATATTTACTTAGAACATGTTTTACAAGCTACTAATTTATCTGATTATCAACAAAGTTGCAATCAATTTAAGACACCATCATATTTTAATCTTATATTCTCGAGGTGAAAAAATGTTAATTTTTTTTAATCATCAGTATTATATCTCGTCCTTGAAACAGTAACGATGGACTGAATAAAATTCCAGTATGAATCTTATACTTTTCCTGGAAACTTTTTTTATACGGTTATTAGTTTATTCCTAGTATATTCTAGCTGAAGCTTTTGTTGACATTTTTTTGTTGAAAATTTAGTATTTGTTATTAGAATATTACAATAATTCCTAAATACGACGCTAAAGGTTCCAAAACTTGAATTACTTGCTGGAGTTTGCAGTCATCACTACAGTTCTATAATTGGCCAAGAAAATCCCTTAGTGAGAGACGTTTTAAACATCTGTGCTAAGTACCCGGTATCGCCTTAGGGTTCATGTTTTGTACGAGAGGGTTATTTTAAAGATTTTAAATTTTATTGTTTTTGTGTAGTGTGTGTCATTAACGCAATCTTTTAAAGTGTCCAGTTAAATGTAATTTTGTCTCCGTAAAGTGTTCAAGGTAGGGTAATTCACCTAACGTATAATTTTTCCGTATATGACATCATTTTAATATAAATAACCAGTTAAGGACATTTTTTAATTCATAATAAATTTCTATACAATATTATAAGGTAAAAAAAGTTGCACGCATCTGTTATGTAACTGATCTGATGATAGTTCATCATGATTACATACAGACCAGCTAGTTGAAGTTCAGTTTTATCAATAAATATTTATATAAAATAACGATACAATGTAACTACGAACACTAAGCTAACGTGACATGTTGATCGTCAATATTTTTCAGATATTTATTAAAATAATAAACACATGACGTCCTGCTCATGTGCAATGTCGTGCACCCATACATGCATGCACATGAGCGACACGACATATGACATGCTGTATGACCTTCTTCTTTGTACTTGTATATTATACGTGATGATGCATCCATATTGATATCGGCGTCATCGCTTTTTAGCATATTCTTTTTTTTATTATTAGTTATCTGAATTATTTTTTAAATCGTTCCAAAAATATTTCATATATTATATTTTTATTAATAGGCTTAAAATTCAGTGAAATTAATTAATTATTAAATGAATAGATTTATAATATAATTTCTTTCAATTAATATAATTTTCTTCTCGGACGGATTCTTCATCTCAGAAATTTTTGTTCTCCAAACGTTTCAGTTAAGGGGAGACTGTACTTTGTATCCCCTCCCCAAAATTAAATTTGCTATTTTTAGGTACATTTTCATAGGATTGGTAAAAGATAGGGAAAATTAACTTTACACACTCTTGGTGTCGGGTTTCTTCTCGAGCTACTGACATTTTTTCAATGTAATGACATTTTTTCAATTTAATCTTTGGACCATACCATTTTTTTTAAATATTACGAATAACATAAAATTTTTACAAATTGTTTTCTACGTTCTTTGCGTATTACTAATTTCTAGAGCTCCTGAGGAAGTCATAAAAATGTCGGTATATGTGGATATACAAGATAATTAACTGGTAAAAATTCAGCCTGGCAAGTTTATTGGTTTCTGAGAAAAATGTACCTAATGTTAAAAATTACATTTACGGGAAAACGCAAGAAACAAGAAGGCACAAATCAAAAACAAAATCTACGAAAACAAGTAAATTTTCCATCAACAGTTGTTTAGAAAGCTGAACCAACAGCTGAAAATACAAAAAACAGTGATGCAGATATTTTAAAAACTAAAATTCTCTTTGCACTAAAACGAGCAGTTTAAAATAATTGTGAAAAATATTCGTTCTAGGTAACATGATAATTTTTCTTTGTGAACTTGATAAAAACTTAATTTTTTTATAAAAAATTATTTTTTTGACATAATTTAAGTTTTTTTTGGTAGATCTAGGCTTAATTTATTAAAAAACATAAAAAACCAAAATTCGAAATTTTGAGTTAAAACCATCGTGCCATCTCCCCCTAAATGTAATAAGTTAAGTTATAGAATATATTTTTTTCTGTCATATTAGGGAAACAAATGTTTTTACAAATTAACAATTTATTTCTTTTATTTGTAAAAGTTTAAAAACGTAAAGTTTATCTTGCTATTTAAAAAAAAACTCTTTACATTGATAATGAATTTCATTATAGCAGTTTAAGAGAATTGTGAAAGAAATACTACAATTACTTTTTTAACAATCTTTAACAGTTTTAATTGCAAATTCTTATTTAAGGAAGTGAACCAAGATGTTTAACCTACATAAAAGGATTTTTTTGTATTAAATACAAATTTTTTATATTGAAATCAATGTTAAGGAAGCAATGATGTTACACAATTGAATACTGTTTTATAAAAAGTGTTGAAAGAATTCTAGTTAGAGTAAATTTTACAATACAATCATTGGCTGTAAAAAAGAATGGACAATGTTTATTATAGACATAAAGAAACAATGACATAGAGGAGGTAAAAGAATATAAAAATTTATCGAAGCAAAAGAATTAATAAAAAGCAAACAAAATTTATTGCGGATATTCTTTAACTTCTTATATTTTTATTCTTAAATAAATTTATCAGCAATTGCTTGTAGATTGTAATCAAAGAAGTGATTCAATAACAGTCGACTATGAAAAAAAACACATAAAGCATCTAGAAGATAAAATTATAATAAAAACTTTTGTAATTCTGTAATGCAAAGTTAATAAAACTAATTGAAAGAATTTATTTTTATATTTATTACATCTTTATTTAATTTTATTATTATATACTTAAACGTTACTGGTGATCGTTTACTTAACAAATAAGGGTTTTTGCTAATTATTTTGCAATTTAACAATCATCTATATTATATTTTATACAAAAAATGTTTAAGTTTCATTCAATATTCCTTTTGATAATTGGTTATCATAATGACACTTTTTATTGTAAAATATAATGAAGTAATTAATTTAATAATTTCTTTTATTTATTTGTTACAGGGGACAAACCACACGCGTGTGAATTATGTCACAAGAAATTTGCCTTAGCCTGTAACTTGAGAGCTCATATGAAAACACATGAAGGTAAATATTAGTTTTACTAAAAGAATCTTTTAAAAGTGTATTTTTTACTTTGTTTCCAAATATACAACGCGGTTCAACTTCGTTTTTTAATACAAGACGTTTTCTTCAGCCTGAACTACGTTTACCCACTATTTTTCCATTTAAATATTTATCCTCTTTTATAATTGACTTTCGAAGTCATCCGTTAAGGGAAAAAGCTCAGAATTTAAACTATATGTGTTCGTCGCATAGCAATTCCGATTTAGTTCCCCTTCCAGAAATTCTCCAATTTTCTAAAGACTATCTAGCCAAACCACGTAGAGCCTAGAACCTAAAATTAAAGTTAAGATTTTAAAGTTTGAGAAAAGTAATTTTCAGTTCAGGGAAAAGTTTCGGTCTAATAATTTTTATTGATATGTTCTGTGTTGTTGAGGTCATCAGCCGAAAGGCTGGTTTGAACCTGTAGAAGCTTTACTAAGTAAAACGAGGAGCGAGGTGGTTTACACTTGCCTTCCTCACTGAGTGGAAAAGTATGCTTATCAACATGTTAGGCTCTCTGAAAAGCATCTACTTTCCACCCTCCAAATGACACCTTTACTTTGTTCATCACAGGGTCGTTTTTTGTTACGCCAGTTTGTTAATTCTCTTTTGTTCCATAATCCACTTTTCCTTTATTGAGCTCTATCTAATTATTTTCCTTGAATATCACCTAAGTATCTGAACTCCATTTAAATTTTTTCAATGAGTTTTCTTGTAAATTCTCTCGTAGGTATCTGAATTTTTATACATTCTTAAAAATTTTCTTTTCATCCCTCTTCCAATTTGCTTTGGGTTAGGCCCAACTCAATCCCCTTTACATCTTTTTTTCACTGAACCCTCTCTCCTCAACTGCTCTCTTAACATCATATATTTTTCCTAATTCATTCATGACTATTTCACTCTTAGTCCGCCCATTAGTCTTTTCGCTTTATCTCCAAGTACAGGCATCCTTTCAGATAGTCTAACCACCTCCATTCTACTGACATGACCAAACCATCGTAGCTTTTTCTATCCAGCGTTCCTTATTTTATCTCTTCTTGTCCTTAGCATTCTCCTCTAGTATTTAATTTCTTCCGCTTTCATTCTATATTCTTTACTCTTACTATATACTGTGCATATACAAGTGCTTCTACATTGTTTTTTTTTATTGTTTTACGATTATTATTAAATAAAATTCTGCTTTAATCCAAATTATTTATAAGAAGATATTTTATTAATTGTATATTTATATCGATTATCTCAGGGCTTAGGATTTATTATGATGAATTAATTTATTTTATTAGTATGTCATCCTGAGGAGTGTCTTTGAATGAACAATAATAAGTGTCATTATTTCTGCATTATTATTTTTATTTTCCGAACTGCATTCTTAATGCATTAGATGACATAATGTTACTTATGATTGTGCAATATTAAATATGTCGTCGCTTTAAAAATAATGGACATAAAGACTAGTTACAAGTATTTCCTCTATTACTATTAGTTTTACGCAGGTGTTTTATAAACAAGAAATTCTTGAATTGTTTCGTATAAATTCCATATTTATTGTTATTAAAATAATATTTAATATTAATACTAATATTTTTTAATATTTAATTGAATGTATGTATTTGCCCATAACGGGCAGGTGGAGTATAAAATTTATTCCACTCGATCTGCTTGTTCCAGAGCTGCAAAAAATAGTTCTGTTTCTTATCACATGGTCACCCAGTTAGTTATACGACTGATGTGTTTAAGAACAGAAAAGGTAAAGGTGTAAAACACTAATTACAGTTATCTCCTCTTAGAGTAGTGAATTTCATTATTCAGCAAGACCCTGTGGTGAACACAGTGAAGGTGTCATTTGGAGGGTGAAAAGTAGATGCTTTTCTGAGAGCCTGGCATGCTGATAATCATACTTTTCCACTCAGTGAGGAAGGCAATGGTAAACCACCTCACTTCTCGTTTTACTTTGTAAAGCCTCTAGAGGTTCAAATCTACCTTTACGGCTTATGACCTAAACAACAACCCATTTGTTCTTGCAAAACGTCTAAAAAGACAATAGAAACGATATATCTACATTTTAATTTAATGAAATAAATGTTATTCACATACACAGAAGATTAAACTGATAATATTAGGAAAGCCAATTCTTTGTTTACAACTGTAAACAAAGAATTTTAAATTCTGTTTTAATTTTTGATTTTTAATCTAAAGTAAACTCTTTGTAAATTACTTTTTGATTGAAAAATATAAATTATTTTTCAATTTTTGTTGGGGGCTATCCTTCTTAGACAAAATATAAAAAGGGGTTTACATAATATTGACTGAATGGAAGAATTTTTTTTTAACAGCAATATAAAAAGTGCTATATCAGTTTTGAATAGAACTGAATCCTGAATCCTGGTTGAGAGGGCTAAGAAGCCCTATGATGGCGACATCGTGTTAAGGAACACCTGGTCGCTCGGGGAACAATATAACAGAATAATTGCAACCTCAAGAAATTTAGGGGGAATTTTATAGTTTAAATAGGAAATAGGATTCTGGTTCGTGGGACATTGGAACTGGGACTTGAAAGGAGGTAATTTATTTTTAGAAGTTATTTGTGGAAAATTTAAATTAAGGGACAAGTGGGTTTAAGAGCGGCTCTTTTATTTTATTTTATTTTTCAGTGGCCTTTTTTCAGTTTTGTGGGAGGCCTAATATTTTGGTGAGGGGAAGGCATGCATTTTACTGAACGTGGACTTAAGGTATAATTTAAGGTAGGGGTTAGTTTATGATTTCAGGGGAGACGGAAAGGGTAGAGTTTGGCATAATCACCGGCCTTTTTATCTTCTGAGTGTTTATTAATTTAAAATGGCGGCTCTTTTCACCGTAGTGGAGTGATTATGCATAGGAACATGGGGACAACTACCAACTGGGGGGAGTGAGTCATACAAGTAGGAGGGGCATGGGTAAATAAGAGGAATACAGGGCAGAATAAAAATGTGGCAACTCTAAATTTTGTTAAGTGGGTCATTCTAAAATTTAGATAAAGTCGTGGAATGGTAATGGGATAGAGACTTCAGGTGGGTGTAGGCGTCGGTACAAGTCCTGAATGATCTGGGGTCCGTCAGTTTTCCCAGCGTCGTGTAGCCGTTTCGAGGTATTGTAAATAAAGTCCTCCATAGAAGGGAAGAGAAGGTGTTCGTGTATGATGCGATTGGATATAAGATAGTGGAACTGTGTGATGCACCGGAGGACTTTGTTCTGGTATGCTGAAGTACGTCTTTTGTTGGACTTGGAGAGAAAGGGCCACCATACCGGTGACCCGTACAAAAGGAAAGGACGTAGGATAGAGGAGTACATCAGAAGTTTCAGTTTTGAGGAGTATGCAGGAGAGAGGAACAAAGGGATGAGTAAAGCGAACAAGGCCCTACCCTTGCTAAGCTTGCTGTCAATGTGCTGTCGAAGTGTCAATCGTTTATCTAGGTCAACCCCTAGATATTTCACGCTGTTCTGCCATGGGAGGAGTTCCCCTTCCAATCGTAGAGGCGGAGGAACATTGCGTTTTAGTGTAAAGTGGATTGCTTCGCATTTTGTGGGGTTAAGTGATAGTCTCCAGACACGACACCAGCTAGTGATGTCTAGAAGCTGAGTTTGAAGCGCGCGGCAATTGAGGCGGAGGCATCTGCCGTGACGGTACAGGATAGCATCATCGGCAAACAGTCCGAATTGGATTGAATCACGGACAGGAAAATCGAAGGTGTACAAAACACAAAAAAGAGGTTAGGAATTTATGAAATTACAAAAAAGAAATAACTAACCTTGATATTATTATTATTGTAAGAATGCAATGTGATAGGGCGGTACATTATGTGATGATGGGGTACACTAAAGAGTAGAAGGCAAATGACAGAGGAGGTGGCAATCAGAAGGCAATAGAAGCGGAATCAAAAAATGCCCCCGGGTTGATTATGGTATGTAAGGGACCGATTGCCGAGCAGCAAAAGACGAAGAGATGACGAGAGGGAATTCATACGATCGAGTAATCTGGCGCCAGTCACTCACTCGACTTAAAATAATTGTTGTTTCAAAATAATATCATGTTATCAGAATTACTAGAAAACCACCATCAATTGAATGATCGATTTAAACCATAAACATCTCTTTAAAGTAATACTCATTTTGAAAACCATTTAATGAACCACAGTAATTGTTGTTACTTTTATCTCCTATCGTCATTAATTTTCCTGTTTTACAACAATTTTATAAAAAATATCCAATAAGTGTAAAATAAAAATACACAATTGCATTTTATTATTGTTTTATAGTGCACTTAATAGACATCAATTCAGATCATAATGACATAATTATTATTTTTCAATCCAAACCTTAGTTAAGTATTACTTACATACTTTACTTATATTAAAATTACCAGTCATCCTACAACACTAAAAAAAGGTTTAGCACTTTTATTTTTTTCTTGAAAAGTTGTTGAACGATTATAAATCTTGTTTGTTCGCTCATTTAGGAAATACTGAACATAAAATTAAAACAGCTTTATTTAATTTTAGGTAACCTTAATTCTCAATTCAAATTAATACTCAATTTAAATTGTAAACTTTTAATACATAAATCAATTTCCAATCCAATTTAATTTAGGTCTATGAAATTCAATATGGGGCTCAGCAACCCATTAAAACATTAAAATCCTGTAAAGATTTCAATCGAAAATAAACTCAAGAGAACCACAGCATCAATATATGTAATATATTATTTTACAATTAAAAAAACTTCGAATACGTGGTTTGCACTGCTTGTACTGTTTTCGCCTCTCCCACTTCTGTGCATTGATATTATTCCCCTAATATTGATCCATCAGATAAAATTATCGGTGACGTTGCTCTATCACAAAAAGGCTGTTGGAGTGGGAATTTTTTCCCAGTCTTCAGTTGGCACATGCGCAAAAGAATTTTTTTACTTGTTGTTCTTTTATAACAAACATCATAATACACAGAGATTTTAAATATTCCAGTAATTCAAAATTAAATCAACACATTCAGTAAAAAATATCGAAAAAGATTCGAATACATACAAATCATCTCAGTCAATTCAAACGATGCTCGCTGACTTAAAGTCACAAGACAATACATAAATTAAATCTACAAAGTTCCTCCATTGGGGGGGGGGGATTTCCTCAGTCTTGACATGTAATAAAGAAAACTCATTGTATTACATAGGAATTTATGGTAGATTTTCTGTACATAAGTTTTACAGTTACGTTATAGTAACTATAAAGTATAGCTTGTATAGTTTCGTATAGTTACGTAATATTTTGTGTAGTTGCGTACAAATTGATAATATCGATTACTCTGAACATAAAAAATGTAGTAAATGAGGCTTTTTTTAATTTGTAGGAGACGTTTTTGAGAAAATTTCAAAAATATGAACAATCACACGAATAAATCACTACTTTTGGTTGACTTTGATGAAAATTTTTGTGTTGGTTCTACTATTGGTGTTGTTGTTTAGGTCAACAGCCGAAAGGCTGGTTTGAACCTCTAGAGGTTTTACTAAGTAAAAACAAGGAGTAAGGTGGTTTACCATTGCCTTCCTCACTGAGTTGAAAGAGTATACTTATCAGCAATGACACCTTCACTTCATTCACCACAGGGTCTGACTGCATAGTGAAATTCATTACTCTCAGAGAAGATAACTCTGACTAGTGTCTTTTACACCTCTACCTCTTCTGATCTTAAATAGTTTAGTCATATAAGTGGCTGACTATGTGATAAGAAACAGAACTATTTTTTTTAGCCCTGGACCAAACAGATAGAGTGCAATTAAAATAACACTCCACCTGCCCGTTTTGGGCATCCACTATTGGTATCTAACCCTAATTAATGTCTGAACTTTGTAAGCTGTACCGTTCTTGAGATATTTTATACACACACACACACACACACACACACACACACACACATACCAATCACTAAAAACATGTTTTTATGGGTTCAGAGGGTCTGAAACGTATATTTTCGGTGAGTATTCGTTTGGAAAAATCTACATGAAAAAAATACATTTCTTTCCTAATTATATTCATATAGCCTAGGTCAAGAGAGAAATTAATAGATAATAAAAATGTCAAAAATATTCATGAACCAGTACACGAAAAAAAACAAGTGAATTTTGCGCATGAAGTATATTTAGCTTGGATCTATAATAAAAATGTCCTCGTGTAAATTGTGAATAAACTTTATAATACAATGATTATTACATTTGCTCTTAAAACGTATTATTACAGTGCGACATTATTCAAGGTAAGACAAGACACAAAATGAATCAAAAAAAATTGACCATTAATATTTAATGGAAGCCCAAAAGCAATTTTATTAAATCTTTATATTTTTTTATAAGGTAAGGTAATGTACCCTTTATAAATAATATCGGTACAAATTTACTCCAATTTTGTCGTTTTATTATTTTTTGTCCATTAATATTTTTAAAGGTAAAATGTAGAAGAAATTTGCGGTGATGTTGTGTCCATACCCTGTAATCATATGACTAGTTTAAAACCACACCTTTTCAATTCTTAATAAAATAATATCGTAATACTATAAGGGATAGTAGCCTTTCTGCCTTTATTTTTCCCCTAGAGCTTTTTTTGCTAAATAACAAAATTCAGACGCATCAACTCAAACAACGACGCCAACCTATACTATCCAGAATCAACGCCTTCCTGAATCTACTTAGTAATTTGATTGTAGGTTTATACTGCATAACATCGACATTCTTATCGTTACGTTCACCACAATAGTATTTATAAAACTGTACTTATATGAAACCCTTTTTATTAGCTACAACTAGAAGACTACAATTTAGCAAAAAGAAAGAATATAGAACCAAGTAAATAATACACCTGCCCATTGGAATTATTATTAAATGTCATTTCTTAGGTTTATATTATCTTTATTCTGCTATATCATTTTCATTTTATTCAGGTAGTTTTTGCCCTTCCAATATTAGTAACCTTCTATTTGCAAATAATAATCCATATTTGCAATTTCCTAGTAACTATTATCATTACAATTCATTTAATAATCTGAGGAATTTTTTGCTAGCACCAAAATTTGTAAAAATATAATATAAGTGATGACAATGTAAACATTTAAAGATAAATTATGAATAATTTATTCATTTTATATTTCACAATAATGGATGCAAAACAATCATTTGTTTAACAAATATTGAACAAAAACAAATAACAAAATTTAGATAAATAATTAAAACTAGATTCCATTGACACAATTTTATTGCTCACAAAACAAAAAATAAATAAATAATTATTTGAACACCTCCGTAAAATAGTTGTTGGCGCCCTAGACTACAAAACGGAAGGTCAGGTTATTATAATTGAAAACACAGTTTCACTTTTCATTACTTACCGTATTCGTTAATAACATAACTGATGCAACTAAAAAATTATTTAAAAACATATTTTATGGAAAATAATGTATAAAATATTGGTTAAATATGGAAAGTACAAGCTTTGCAGAAATATTTTTTAAATAAACCACATTAAGATATATATCTTCTTTTTAATTTTCGGTTTATTAATTTTTAAGCATATTTACCTTGAACGAACGGGATGTTCAGGTCGTTATATGTAAGATATTTGAAGTTTAGTGCAGTGAATTAGTGATTAACCGTAGAAACTAGACTAAAAATTGAATTTCTCATGAATTTTTTAGTTTTTAAGAACCGAAAATTTGTAATCGATGTAATTTTAACTGAAGATCTTCAAATACGATCTTAAATTTTATCTTAAAATTCTAACAGATATTAAAAAAAAAAAATTTTTAACATTTGACAAGAGATGATAGAACTCCTAAAGTTTTAACTGCAATTTTCATACTTTCAGACAGGTTTCCTTCATTAATGAATCTTTAGAAGTTATTCATAAGTTCTATTTTATATAATATAAATTTCACGAACTTTTTCAGCTGCCTTGATCCTTATTATCCTTTTTCAGGTGTTTCGATGTAACCATCATCATCAGAGTACACAAAATACCATGTGAAACTTTTAAATACTTTTTTAAAACCTACAGAAGATGTTGCAGTCATCTATATATAACTCAAATATTATACAATATTTTTTTAATCCCAAATTTGTGTACGTTGCAATCTGTTTAATTTAAAAACAACAAGCAAACCCAAGACTCTATGAGATGAGGATGATGTGTATGACATCTCAATGAGGTATAGTCTTGAACAGACTCAAGCCGACCATTCTTGAGAGAGTATGAGAGAGTACACCGGTTATCGATGTCTAGTATTCAAATCCGTAAAAATGTAAATTACAATAATAGGATTTTTACCACTGACCTTTCGTCTCAGAAAATCAGCTGTTAAACACAGCTGACTTTGGCGACCTAAATAATCTTCAACCTATATAAAAATTTTTTTTTATAGATTACTGAACATTTAACATCTTCTGTTGGTTTTAAAAAATATTTTTAAATTTCACATGATATTTTGTTTGCTCTGATGATGGCAGATCCACCAAAACACGTGTAAGTAGATAAAAAGTATCAAGGCAGCTGAAAAAATTAATGGAATTTATATTATACAAAAAAGAATTTATTTGAAGCTGCATAATACATTATAAAAATTTATTTAAGTTTTATAATATATACAGAAAATTGTAACAATTTTTTGGAAAATTCTAGTTAAATTCTATGTTTCATTATTCGAAAAATATGTTTTTAGCATTTGTGTACCAAGTCATTCATCGTTACTTAGAATTTTATGATTGCTTATTGATACTTACAATTATCTATTATAAATTTCCTTTCGATAATAACATATTTCTTTTTTTTGTTCGCAGGAGATGCTCAAGAAGAATGTGCAAGGTGTGGTAAAGTTTATTTATGTACGAGTACACAAATATCCCACGGTTTCTGTAATTCATGTTACTCAAGTAATCAAGGTGTAGCACTTGTCAAAGAAGCTGCATCACCTTCCCTCCGATCTTGTGGTGATTCAGGAAGTGAAGAATCTTGTACAACTGGGACAGAGGAAAGAGATGAGGAAGATGAACAACAGCCTGCGTAATATCGTTTTCATAAATCTTATCTCCATCATCACGATCATCATACAGATAATTGTTATTATATTTTCTAGATTTCATCATCATCATCATCATCGATTATTATTAATAATATTATAATATTACTATTAAAATAGTTTATTTATAATAATAATAATATGTATTCTGTTATGAAAAAGTATATTCTTCCTCATGAACAATGTACTAAGTGTATAGGATTATAATAATTATATCCTTGTAATTATATTCTCTGTTATTTACTGATAATAAAATAATACTAAACAACCATTACTTAGGCATTTCTTCTGGAAAAAAAAATTATAAATCGAAGTTTTTAGTACTTAAAGTGCTACGCGTGCTAATTATTTGGCTTCCAGTCTTCGCATCGGTTATGTAGAAGATCAAACATAAACTTTCTGACTGGTTCAATTGAATAAAACTCTTTGGTTCATCCTTTTAAAATTGAAGAAACAAATTTATATACAAATAAGTAAATATCGATTTGCTAATAATGTAATCATAAAATACTGTTACAATCATATTAATCAATCTAAAAATTTATTCAATTACAAGTTAAACTACAAATCAAATCTTCATCCATCTTTTAATTGCCAAAGAGTCATTTTTTATTTTGACAAAGAATTGCAAATTTGAATTCAAAAAGAAGCATTCTAATGTTTGCAATAACTTGATTATACCTGTCTTCCATTGTCGACATGTTTACTAAAACGTTTTGTAAAATAATTATTAGCAATATTGTTAAAATCAGGCTGCATTGGCGTAGTTGGTGACGTGCTCACCTCTCATCATGTGGTCGTAGGTTTGAACCCAACCAGGTACGGTATATTTTCATACGTTACAAAAAATCATTTCATCCTCTTTTGTGTACAGTTACACCACAATGTCGTCGCTAATGACCGTTGCAGTTGATGCGACAATAATTAAATAAACAAAAAATAAAAAAATATTTTTAAAAAAATATTAAACCATACTGTACAAAATACTTTAAATGTATATTTATAAATAAATACTTAAACCAATTTGGACGTATAGAATCTAATTACGGGGCTCAGTAAGATATTACATCATTGAAATCCTGCTAAGGATTCAATCAAAATTACTCAGAACAATCACAGAATCACTTTGACACACAACAAAAAACATATTTCACAAATATCTAGACATTTCAATAAGAAATCAGCATATACAGTACATAATCCAAAGAAGATTTGTATCTTACACGAAAATACGGGTTTAAGACTGTAAAATTATATGTCCCTCATTAATAAAAACAATTCAAAAGATTCCTGTCCAAATGATTACGAAAATCTTTAGACGCTCCTTTTTATTTTAAATTACTTAATTATTTATCAATGACATATGTAAATGACACGTTCCTATGACTGTACAGACTTTTCTGGAAGAAATTTGACACAATTCTAACCTGTGATATAAAATTACTTATCATCTAATAATGTACCCAACCACCAATCACTTCGAGTACGTGTCTTACAGAACGACCACAATTACCAGTAATTTTGTTTTAAATGTAAATTCGATTTGTCTAATCATCGATTTAATTAACATTATAGTTTTAAATTCCCTTTGAATTATTCTTTTAAGTGGTGTTTACAACCAAGATAAAGTTCCATTTTGCACTTATTTTTTTCCATCCCACTCACCTGTTACATAGTTGTGAATAAAATAAGAAAAAGGTCCTTAAAATAAAATAAAATAAGGTCCTGGTATCGAATCCCACTCAGGCACGGCATATTTTCATACGTTACAAAAAATCATTTCATCCTACATTGCGTAAAGTTCCACCCCAACGTCGTCGCTAATGACCGTTGCAGTTGATGCGACGTTAAATAAAAAAAAAGGAAAAGTAAATAAGTAATTTTTTTCTCTGTTTAGAAAATTCACAACTGTAGGAAACAATCAGTGAATGTGATAACACAAAATTTGTAAAAAATTAACATGATAAATAAACGAGAGCGGAGACACAGCCCAGTGACAGAACTCCGACGTGAATAGATAAGTGTAGCATTAAGTAGCATTTAGAACACTGTAATGGATAGTCAATTACAGTACTACGTTAATTGATGAGGTCTCGCAACGTTTTAGACGTCTTATTGGATTGTTTGGTAGAGTCTGCGTAGCCAGATTTGAGATCAATGAGTTATGGTGGTCCCCGAGTTTCTTCCTAAATTTTGTATAGAGTTTTAAGAAAACGTCATTTATGTAGGGTACGTTTGGGTCTGAGTGTAGCGTTTTATTGGTTACATAATAGGGGAAACGCTGAATTTTTGCTAATACCGATGGTTTTGCACAGCAGTAAAGCTGACTGGCATAGCTCCATATTGGTCAAAGGTAGGAGTTGTCGAAGGTAATTTTTAAAAATATACCTTAACAGAATGATGTTTAAAACAAAAATAATTGCAACTTATCAATAAATGATATTAAAAAAAATGTAAAATTTATATATTTTTTTTTATTTAAAATAAAACGAAACAAATTATTATTTTTTAAATTGTTTTGTCATCATTGTAAATCATCGGAAAACTGCTTCATTTTTAATGTAATAAATTATTATGTAAAAATGTTTATTACTTTGTTGTCCATTTTAAATGACTTCTTTGGAATCCTCAGTAAATAATTTATTAAATACAATGATTATTTTATATCAGTAAACGACAGGATATATTATTTTATTACATTAGCCATCTCATTTTAATTCACAGAAACATGTTATAATATATGTATTATATACATTAAATACTCTGATATTGTAATTACAAATTGTAAATTAATTTTATACAAAGATCTAATATTATAAATATATTTATTGCTTGCAACATTTATTTTATTATTATTTTATTGCTTTGTGCTTCTTGTCTTAATAAAATTTTCTGTTAAGAAAATTATTGTAAATAATAATTAAGTATTGAAGTATAAAATAAGATTATGAAATATGTTATTGTAAGTTATTTAATTTATTTATGATTTTGTAAATATAATTTTAAGTACAACAATGTAATATAATGAAAGAAAAAGAACATATATTTGTTTTAAAAATGTACTACATTTTTACATTGTTACTACATTTGTAACATTAAATTGTAAAATTATAATTTTAATTAATTTAACTATTTCTTTCATTAGAAAATATACCTATATAAAAAATATAAAAATTTGAGTCTGAAATTAATTTAATAAGTAAAATTCCATAATATATAAATTGTTTGAAAAAAATTTAAAATTAATCAATGTGACCAGATAATTTTTTTAACTACTATTCTTAAACAGTTATTGTTTTAATTTAATTCAAATTGCATCAATATGGAGATATTGTGACCAGCTCTTTGAAGCAGTAGCAGATGTGTTTAGGTCATCAGCCGAAAGGCTGGTTTGAACCTGTACAAGTTTTACTAAGTAACACGAGGAGTGAGGTGGTTTACCATTGCCTTCCTCACCGAGTGGAAAAGTACGCTTATCAGCATGCCGGGCCCTCTGAAAAGCACATATTTTCCACTCTGCAAATGACACCTTCACTTCATTCACCACAGGGTCTGGCTGTATAGTGAAATTCATTACTTTCAGAGAAGATAACTCTGACTAGTGTCTTTTACACCTCTACCTCTTCTGTTCTTAAATGATTCAGTCATTTAGTTGGCTGACCATGTGTTAAGAAACAGAACTATTTATTTTAGCCCTGCAACGAACAGATTGAGTGTAAAAAATTTGACACTCCACCTGTCTGTTATGGGCAGACAGGCATTGTGACCAGCTCTTTGAAGCAGTAGCAGATAGCAATTTGAAATTGATCCAGGTGTTTCAGTAAAGATTTTTAAGACTTGTTTTTGGAATTCTCTATTTATATAAGCAATAAAATTGCATACCATGATACCAAAATTCTGACAGTAAAAGTACACCCAAATCATTATATAGTAGATTTTGCAATGTAATAAATAATGAGATATTTTACCATATAGGTCCGATTTTTAAAACGGCAAAATGTTTCCAGAACATCAGGCCGCATTTGTAGCATAGTGGGTAGCATGCTAGCTTAAAAGACTGGATTCGATTACACCATTTTAGTTACATAACCCACCGTAATTGCTAAAAAACAAGCTGTTGATTTAGCTTTAAACAAGCTAAAAATAAAATAAATTTTCAGGGTATACTATATTTTTCCCACAAAACGTTCTTTTATAAATTGTAAACCTAGTGATTATATATTAAAACGTGTTTAATTCTTTTTTATCGCACCCCTTTCTTGAATTTTATATTAGAATTGAATATGAACCATAAAATTACTTGTACGTATATCTTTACTTCTTTTAAAATAAGAACTAAAAAATAACGGCACTAAATTTCCCTACTATTTTAAAATTAAAAACTCATTACAAATTACAGAAAATACAAAATACAATTTTATTTTAAAGTATTGAAAAGAAAATTTCGTAGATTTAAAAATAAAGATTAATCAAACGACATTGTATTATTATGTAGCTAATAATTTAAATTTTGGTTATATTATTTTCTTTCATTATCTTACATTTATATATTGTGAGTAACGTAACTTATACTGTTTTTGTGTATTTTAAAAGAAAATGTATAAACTTCATATAAAATTTACATTGTCTTTTTGTGTATTAGTACCTATACAATATTATAACACAAGTAAAATTTGGACTAATTCAAATAATAATTGTTGATATTAAGTACAAAATATATTAGTTTGTAGGTTTATTTTTATTTCGTTTTACTTAGCACAATTTATTATTAGATTAATAATTTGCATTTGATTTTGTTCTTTATTAGTAAAAAAATATAACAAATGATTTCTTTTAATTAATTTTAAAAATTGTAAAATAATACAATGAATTCTAATAAGTAGTCGTGTTACTTAGTAATTTGAATATTGTACGTATATACTCTACAAAAAAATTACAAATATTATTTTGTACAATTGAAAATCTTTTTAAAAAAAAAATACTATAAATGTTTTGTGATTATTAATTTACTTATAATTTATTTGATAAGATGATCTCATTTGATTATTATTCGGTTTTATTTATTTTCTATTAATTTTATTATTATTTCAGTTGCACATGTTAAATAAAAACTTAATATTTTAAAATTTTGCACAAACTATTTTAATTTAATTTTTTTATATTTTGAACAATAAATTCATTAAAATAATAAAAACGGAGAATATTTAATTTTTTTTTGTAAATATTACTGTAATATAAAAAATATTTTTAGGATCTTTATAAAATTAGTCGGTAGTTGCTCAAACATGAATAATGTTTATTTTTATTGTAGAATACAGAAACATGTTAAAGACTTTTTGTGAAGCGTTTAAGCTTGGTTATGGAAGTGCAAGCTTTTCTAAAGCATTATAATTATGTTTGTATTTATTTTCTCTTTTTTCTCTAGTCATGTATATTGTTATATATTGTATATAAATGAAATCATTTATACTATTGTAATTATTTTAAGTAATACAATAATAATAATATTTTTTGTACAAATAAATATTATATTTCATTAAAAATCATGTTAGTTTCACTTTATTTATTAGATTACTCGAATTTCCTTTTATAAAAAATACTGTGTTGTTGTTGTTTAGGTCATCAGCCGAAAGGCTGGTTTGAACCTCTAGAGGCTACACTAAGTAAAACAAAGAGTGAGGTGATTTACTATTGTCTTCCTCACTGATTGGAAAAGTACGTTTATCAGCATACCAGGGCCTCTGAAAAGCGCATATCTTCTACTCTGCAAATAACACCTTCATTTCATTCACCACAGGGCTTGGCTGTATAGTGAAATTCATTACTCTTAAATTTTTTACTTTTTTTCATATAACTTTATTTAGAAATTTTGAGAAAACAGAATATTTAACAACCACAAAATAAGAAATAAAAAGCATGAAACTTGGTGATAAATTGAGAGATAAAATAATTCAAACGTTTGAATACTTAGGATTTGCAATCTCAAAGAATGGAAACATGGAGGAGGAAATAAAGGACGCATTGAAGCAAACCAAAACGTTAATAAGACAACTTACTTCAGTACTTTGGGAAAAGCACATTATAAAAAACACAAAAATAAGAATATTTACCAAACTAGTATGGAGCATAATGGCTAATGAGGCTGAGATGAATGGTGGATAAAAAGAAACAGAAAAAATATTAATGCGGCTGAGATAAAGATCTGGAGGCAAAGCTGTAGGCTTACGAGAATGGACCAAGTTACCAACGAGGAAATACTAAAAAAAAAAATCTGAAATGGAGGGAAATTTTCTGAGTTATATTAAAAAAAAAAACGTAAAAGTTACGCTAAAAATAGTTGCTTCAGCGATAGGTAGCAACAGCAACGCCCAACGTCAACATTTCACAGCAGTTGAAATATAAAATTTTTACGCAATATTATTGACTCTTCCTGGAATATATAAAAATAGCATTCTTAACCATGACCTACCCACACCAACAGTTAAGAAATAAATATCACTATACGCTACAAAATACTAGTCAAGATACGAACGATATTCAAACATTTTAGCCATTAACTTAGTGTTAAGTTCAATTTAGTTAAGGTCAATTTATGAAATCAGATAAACTTAGTAATAAGGTCTGCGATGAAATCCGATGATAATGCTGACTTCATCCAAAATTCACCTTTTCTAGACAACAATTTTCACTTGTAAATAGTATACTAGCCAACATTTTTTTTCATATAACTTTTTTTTAATGCATAATCTGTTGTATAACAATAAATCCAATTTATCAATTAGAATTAATACATGAACAAATTACAACTAACAACATGAACTGTAATTAACAAATTAAAATTATAACATTGAATATATTATACTGCTCTTAATTATTATTTACCATCAAAATTAAATAGTTTTGAAAAAACAAATACAAACAAAAATAAAATAAAATAACCAAAACCTCCTTTAAAACAAAAAACAAAAAATTGAGAAGTAATAAATAAAAGAAGCACATGATTCCAAGATGTATGTACACCGAACTTTACTAGAGAATTTTAAAAATTTCCATTCAGTTATTTACAAATTCACGCTCAAACACGTCAGTCATCTACAGAATACTAACATTATATTATTTACAAAGTAAAATCACATTATCAGAATTGCCCTGAGAGATCCAGTACTGTAGCACGTTTTAGTCTATGAACATCATTGCTGTTGTCTAAGAGATTCAGTGCTAAGTGATTTACGTGGTTGTTTAGACGTTTTATATATTTACAGCTAAAACTTCGTATTACTTCTCGAACCATCTGCACATCCATATCACGATGTATATCGGCGTTGGTAATATACCGTGGTGCATTTAGTATGGTTTGCAGAGCTTTTGATTAAAACCGTTGCAGAATCTCGATGTTTGAATTCAATGCTGTGCCCCCTAACTGAATCCCGTAGGTCCAAACTGGCTTCACCATTAAACAATAAAACAAGATAAAACCTAAAACAATAATAGCCGACATAAAGCAATAATTTTATATGTAATATTAAAGGAAATTTTTTTGAATTTTTTTCAAATCATTTATAAACTTATTTATTCGTTGTTCCGTGTAAATAGATTGTAGATCTTTGCAGTATTTTTTTTTTGAAAAATAAGTGTTGTTTTAAAAAATAAACAGATTATCATTTTTGAATGCACAAAGTAAAATGCACTGGCAAAATAGTCGATTACAATTCATAACTTTATAGTTTACCAATTAAACTTCTGCCTAAGTTATTGTAACATTTTCCTGTATTATTTTAAGGAAAATTGATGACAGCTTTTGAATAAGAAAATAAAATTAGTCAAAACTTTCTAACACTGTATTGTTGAGTATTCTTTCCTTCCATTTCTTTATAATTAGATACATGACGTCATCAATTATACCCTCTGTAAATGCACACTCAATGAATTAGTTAATTGCATATTGTGACCCAAAAAAATTGCATCTTTTATTACAGTGGTCTCTCTATTAACCGCTTCTCTCGTAACAGATCTTTCAATTAAGCGGCTACTTTCCAAGAGGGTAATAGTTTTAGTCATATTTACTATTCAGGTAGCTAAAAAATCGGGGACCTCAGAATTGCAATCAGATGCTACTAAAGCTATCGAAGGAGCCAAGTATGTTTTTATGTACAGTAAGTGCTAGAATTAGTCCTGTAATATGCTTAATAGCAACTGACTTCAATCAGTCGATGTTGTCAATCTGAAAAAAAATAGCGGGAATGCAATGGACAAACGTAAGAGTAACGTGAAACAAAAGAAAATGACAGATTTTTTGCTCTTAGCTGACAAGGTTGTTAACATAACAGTTCATACATTTTTACTGTACCTGTTTTGCTGTACCGTACAGTCGGGAAGTTCCTTGTAGCTAGCTAATGGGCTAGTTGGTTCGGATGATTATTGAGCCATTTGCAAAATTTACCAAAGAAGGTCGCGGTTAGTTCTTTTACTGTCAAAATTTTGAAAATGTCGTGTAAGATTTTATTGGTTACATAAAAAGAAGAGCCAGAAGTAATTCTTAAGAATTTTGACTGAAAGATCTTGAGCGACTTTAAGTTACTTTCTGTAGCTGCTCAACAGAACTGGACACCATAAGTCCAGATTGGTCTCAAAAGGGTTTCATAAATAATTAATATTTTGGAACGGAGTTCCAATTTTGATCGAAGGTTAATTAAGCAGAAGAGTAGCTTCTGGCGACTGTTAAGCTCTAAAGTCTAAGCGTTTTGATCGGAGATGATGTTATCAAGTTAGTCTGCCTGTCAAGCCCCAAACCAAGATATCGCGCCACTCTCGTCTTAAAGATATGAACGCTATTCAGCACCACAGGAAGACAATTTTGACGCAGTTACGTGAATAAATACTTAATTATTTTAATATTTCTGTACCACATTCATGGAATTTAAAAATGAGCACGTTTTTTTTTGAACACCTTATTTAAAAAATATAATCAATTCTTAGTTTGTGAATGAGCTTCAGGTCTATTTTACTTCGGTTATCCGACAACGACTTGGTTTTACCTAATCGATTATCGATTTATCGAATAAGAGCAAACCGATGTAAATTATTCTCAATTTATAGTATTCATTTAATTTCAATATCTCTGGAATATGCCCATAATGAGCTGGTGGAGTTTTAAATTATTTGCACTCGATCTGATAGTTCCAGGGCTACAAAAATTAGTTCTGTTTCTTATCACATGGTCAGCCAGTTATACGACCGATGTATTTAAGAACAGAAGAGGTAGAGGTGTAAAAGACAATAATCAAAATTATCTTCTTTGAGAGAAATGAATTTCATTATTATACAACGACACCTTGTGGTGAAAGAAGTAAAGGTGTCATTTTCAGGGTGGAAAGTAGATTCTTTTCAGAGGACCTGGCATGCTGATAATAATACTTTTCCACTCAATGATAAAGGCAATGGTAAACCATCTCACTCCTCGTTTTACTCAGTAAAGCCTCTAGAAGTTTAAACCAGCCTTACAGCTGATGACCTAAACAACAACATCTCTGATAAATGAAAGTAAACCTTATATTAGTTTTATTATCACCTTATATTTTAAAATAACACTTCTATTATCTAAGTGTATATAATAAAATTTATATGACATAAGTAGATAAATGGATATAATTAAACCATCCAGGTAATTATTATAGGTAAGTTAGGCTAGTAATTTGAATAATAGTAAGAAGAGTATAGGCAGCTGCAGTAAGTATAGTAGATTATATAAGAAAATTATCAGACATCCCCCAAAGATATTACCTTCGAAGATACCGAGTCAATCTTCTATCTAGCCCTGTATGTACTTAGTAAGAATTCTTAATGTGTTTTATAAAATTTAACAGGAACTTTTAAAGTAACATTTAACATTTTGTCTAGTCCATTAAACTTACAGCATAATTTTCCATAAATCTATTTTCCTACTAATCTACTTTCCTTTATATTATGTAAAATTAAAGGGTATTATTATTTGTTATTTTGGATCGTCTCTTTTATAAATTTACTCTACTTGTATTTAACGATGAATATACTTTTTTATTTATTTTTTTTTATCCTTTATTTTAAATCTTTAGCTATACAGTATTCAGATGAAGTAAAGTCCCCTAGCCGTGGGAGTGATAGAATACATAACGCTCTCAGTCGCACAAGCCATACGTGCCGTTCCAATAACATTGTATAATTTCACTCATTGTTGTGAGCAAGCGTTTATGCACGCAGTAAACTAACAAGCAAGCTAACGACTGTAGTATGTTTTCAGATTCAGATTATAACGGTTAAGACCTTTGAGCGCATGCGTAGTTATGCCACATATCTCCCTCTCACTCGCTCGGTTATGGGACATTAGTTCATCTGATACCTATACTATATAGAACAATCAAAAGATGAGAAAACATTGATATTAAATTACAAATAACAAGAACAGACATGATATAAAATTCAACATTCAGCAATGTTAAATTTAGATACAATGAAGGTAAAATGTACAAAAGTATGAAAAGAAAAACAAAAAGGTTCATATATTGTCACAGAAAAGTTATTACCAATAGTAATAAAACACATTTAAAACAAAACAAAAATTACATCTAATATTTCACATTATTTTATCTTTTTCGAAATAAACATGCAGAAAGAATTAAAGAAGATCTCTGCTTCATCTTCTTTTTAATCTTCTAATGAAGCCTGGCGCATTTGCCATATCACTAAAAAGTGGATTATTATGGATTGGTAGTTTTGAGTAGAATTTAATACAACTAGGTATTTCTGACAATGTCGCAAATGAATGGTGTTTTTAAATCGGTGTGTAGCGTGTAATTTGAGATATAGTTAGGTGAACCGGTAATTATACGGAAAAAATTAGGCTGGAATGCTTGAATAGTTTTTAAATTACTCAGCTTTGCACAGCCAAAAATTTGAATACCGTACATCCAGATAGGTTTTAAGAGAGAATTGTAGAGTAGTAATTTCTGTTTGCTCTGTTTGTTCTGTTTACTAGCATCTTATTTATTAAAACGAGTCAGAAAAACACTCTCTACACGAACATCCATGTGCATTTGCTAAAAGAAGCCTCTGCCCAAAATTTTCCAAACAATTTTTGGACATTGGAAAAGGGAAAATTAAAATTGGCCGGAAAACAAATGAGATTTCGTTTCCAAAATTGTTCCAAATTTAACCAAGTCTTCCCAAATTTAACAAGCAACTACAAAAATCCTGATTAGCTGTTCGAACGTACAATTTTAGCCCCCAAAAATGACGATGTGTAGAAGATCAATGAAAAATTTAATTGCAATTTCCCGGTAAACCAATCAAAAATACAAATCAATTGACACAGTGATGGATACGAAACAAGCAGTCAATTACCCAACCGAATTTCTAAATTCGTTGTAGCCACCAGGAATGCCACAATATATATTGACATTGAAAGTGATGCTCATTCGAAATTTAAACGCGCCAAACATGTGCAACGGAACAACAGTGACCATAAAAACAATTGACACTAAATTTAATAGAGGCAACAAACATCATCGGCAAATTCCTCACGTAGGCCTACCGATGAATTCCAACCATTTGCCCTTCGATTTTAAGCGGCTGCAGATCACTTTTGCGTCTTACCTTCCCAATCACCCTCAATAAAGCACAAGGGCAATCGTTGACAATTGGTGGCTTGAATTTGCAAAATTCATATTTTGCAAGCGGCCAATTATGGAATGTCAACGGTGTGTCAACTTGGAAACAAATTAACACACCGAAACATTTGTACATTTTGTATACCAAATAAAACAACCAAAAGCAATGTTTATCCCTTAGCATAAAGATAAAATAAAATACAATCCCGGCCGCATTGGCGTAGTTAGTAACGTACTTGCCTCTCATCATGCGGTCCTGGGTTCGAATCCCACTCAGGCGCGGCATATTTTCATACGTTACTAAAAATCATTTCATCCTCATTACGCACAGTTACACCCCAACGTCGTCGCTAATGACCTTGCAGTTGATGCAACGTTAAATAAATAAAAAAATAAATAAAATAAGTAAATTCAGTTTCATATTTTGTAATAAAAACATTTTTATTCTTTTCTTTGGCGTAGTAACACGCGCCGGGTACCGCTAGTAGGCTACTACATATTCATCTTATTAATGATAGTATTTATTAAAAAATTAAAATACTTTATTAACATTTAAAATCATTTCTTTTGGAGTAACATCAGAATCGTAGGCTGGTTTTACAAATGAGTATCGTTTATAAAGGTAATTGTACTCACCTAAGCTTTTAACACTAGAGTAATATTAAAATTACTATTTTGTTTTTAATTATTAATTAACACCGATAACTTCTCTACATTTACCATGTTCATAATGTTTTGTAATAATCTTTCAACTACTAGGTGTGTGGTATAATGGACAATAAATTTTATAACTAATATTTATCATGCATTTAATGTACTTAATCATTAGGGCGTCTTGGTAACTTTTCTTTGTCTTCTATACATTATCACTAATATCGGTCTTTAAAAATATTTAATTATATTAGAAATTCTATAACGATTATAAAAAAATCTGGTGTGCAACACTCACACGACTTTAACTTCCGAATGTATATGATAAAACTAGGTATAACCTATGTTTATTCATGAATTATCAATGTAAATGAAAAACATAATCTAATTTTAATCATGAGAGAATGATCCAAAATGAAAAACAAACCTCTGTTCGATTTTAAAATACGGAAAATCACTAATTGACGCTCTTTAAAAAGAATGCTTCAAAAAAAATTGTAAGTATTTTAATTTCCTATTATTTTTGATGATAATATAGCTACACTTCTGTCATAAAATGCATTCTAAGGCCGCGATCTTGAAAATTCCAATTTTTTTCCTGATTTTGATGAGAAAAATACAAAAATCACTAATTGACGCTAACCTAAGCGTTGTAAAAAAATTGTTTTTTAATTTCCTACAACTTTAATTATATACGAGGTGTGGTTATTAAATAACGAGACTGACGTAAAAAAATTTACTTTTATTTTATACATAATCACTTATTGTCACCTTCAATATCACTCCTTCTCTATCCCTACAACGCTCCATGCGAATTTTCCATTGTTGGAAACAGTGCTGGAAGTCATCTGCTGGTAGCTCCTTTAGGACACGTGCCGCTTTCTCTTTTACAGCTTCACAGACTCAAATCTTGTTCTTTTTAATGCAGATTTCACCTTAAGGAACAGGTAGAGGATAATAACATTGTGATAAAACGTGGTTTTTTACTAATGATCCGGAAACGAAGCGAAAATATTTATCTGCTGTTGTAAAATTTTCCTGTCTGTGAAACACTGCAAGAAAATATTACATTAAAAATTTCCTATTGCCAAAACATCGTGTGACCGGCCCGTTGGCGTAGTGGTTAGCACAACTGGCTTCTACGCTGGGGTCATGGGTTCGACTCCCGGTCAGGTCTGGCATTTTTTTATCAATTATTTTCATTAAAATCATTATCCACCGTCTGCATTAGCAGAAATTACAGAACTCTTCTCTTCTTCTTAAAGTTCCATCTCCTATCGGAGGTTGGATATCATAATGGCTATGGTCACTTTGCTGGCTGCCGCTCTGAATAGTTGCAATGAACTACGGTTGAACCATTCTCTAAGATTCCGCAGCCAGGAGATGCGTCTTCTTCCTACGCCTCTTCTTCCTCGGATCCTTCCCTGCATAATAATTCTCAGCAACTCATATTTTTCTCCTCTGGTTATGTGACCCAAATATTCTAGTTTTCCTGTTTTTATACTTTTCATAACTTCTAACTCCTTATTTAAACGTCGGAGCACCTCAACATTGGTAACCTTTTGGACCCACTGAATTTTCAATTACAGAACAGTCAGACGTAAAACCAAAAAAAAAAAAATTATCGCGTAGGTTTACTCTCATACTAATTTAAATCAACTATAGTTACTTTTATACGGATATGAACACTGGACAGTGGCTACCGTTGTACTTTGATGGTTGGGGTTCAATTAACCTATTTTCTAAAGGATGGTCTGCCTGAGCCTGTACGAGACTACACCTCATTTACACGTCATACATATATCATCCACATCTAATTGCGTCATAGAGTTGCTTATTGTTCTTAAATTGAACATTTTGCAACGTACACACATTAGGGTTAACTTAAGACTGTATAATGGTTTTGACTGAAAATTTCGATTTTCGGTTTTTTATGTTTTTCAAAAGTTCAGCCCTTGACCTGCAAGAAAAAACATTAAATTACGTCAAAAACATTATTTTAATGAACAAATTAAGTTTTTACCAGGTCTGCCCAGAAAAATTATCATGTAACCAAGAACGAATATTTTTCATAATTTTATACTGATCGTTTTAAAACAAAAGGGAATTTTAGTTTTTAAAAATATCTGAATCACTATTTTTAACATTTTCAACTGTTGGCTCATCTTTCTACCCAACTATTGATGGAAAATTTACTTATGTGTGTACGTTTTGTTTTTGGTTTTTTGTTTTCCCTGTTCTCTTAAGTTTAGATTTTTAAAATTTTGGGTACATTTTCCTCGGAAACCATCAAACCTACCGAGCTGAAATTTTTACCAGTTATTCATCTTGTACACGCACATAAAATATCGACATTTTTATAACTTCCTTAACCCTTTCAGTGCCGAAACAATATTTAAAAGTTTGATCTGAAGTGCCATTTAATTTGATTAAGGGTGTAACATAAAAGTGTCAGCCCTTATTTCGAAAATTTTGCCATTGACGACCAAAATTTCAACGCTACAGAAAAATAAAATGGCCCGTTAAAAATTAATTTTTATTGTGTTCGTAAAAAAATTAAATCGTTCCAACACTAAAAATATTCAAAATAGTTTTATTTTTAGTTTATTTAAAGTCGCATTGACAACTTGGTCATTAGCAACTACTATGGGGTTTGATACCTTAACGGTGGTGTTATTATTAATGTGTTAAAATTTCCAGACCCTAGCCAGGAATCGAACCCGGGACTTTTCGCTTTGTAGGCTAGCGCGCTAGTCACTACGCCACGGAGGCAGTTTCAAAATATATTTTTCCATTAATTTTTGTTTTAAATAATATCTTTTGTGAACGTTCAGTTATCCGGACGTTGGCACTTTATGCATAACTTACGGAAGTCCGGTAAACCGGATGCTATAACTACGTAAAATATATCGACGTCCTGTTTTCCGGACGTTGGCACTGAAAGGGTTAAATGTTCCAACAATTAGTAATATGCAAAAAACTTAGAAAATAAATTTATAAAAATCTATGTGATTCGTTATTTTGTTTTTAATTTTATGGTCCGACAGGTGACAATTAAAAAAATGTCAAAAGCTAAAGACATCCGACAATTATGCGTGTGTACAGTTTTGTTCCCCTATATTTTATCAATCCTTTGAAAAATTTACCTGAAAATATTAAATTTAACATTGGTGGGATACAAAGTGCAGTCTCCTCTTAAGAATTTTTTTATGTATGAGGATAGGACTTGACCCTCGTCCTCCAAATGGATCCGCCTCTGACTGCTTTTTACTTTCTCTTGCCTATATGAATATATAGGAAGGAAAGTATTGTTTTCATGTCGATTTTTCTAAATCGAGTTTTCACCGGATCTATACGTTTTCAGACCCCCTGAACCCAAAAAACATGTTTTTAGCGATTGGTCTGTGTGTGTGTTTGTGTGTCTGTGTGTGTGTGTGTGTGTGTGTGTGTGTGTGTGTGTGTATACAAAATATCTCAAGAACGGAACATCGTACGTACTTGAAACTTAAAACTTAAGTTACATACCACTACCGGACCTGACACGAACATTTTCATCAAAATCGGTCAACCGGAAGTAGTAGTTTATTCGTATAATTTTTCACTTTTTTGCGATTTTCTCAAAAACTGGTCCTACGATTTTTTTTTAAAATCGCCTGGTTTACTCAATTTTTTATTCTCTACAAGAAAGGGTAGGCGCCATGTTAGTTGAAATTCTTGGTGAGGTTGTTTTCACGTAAAAACATTTTCTTTTTAAGACTGCGGCTTTGATATGCATTTTAGCGCAAAACATTATATAATAAAAGTTGTAGAGAATTAAAAATCCTATAACTTTTATTTCAAACATTTTTTTGTATAACGCTTAGTTTAGCGGTAATTAGCGATTTTCTTTTTTTTTCTCACGAAAACGTGTGAAAAATCGATTTTTTAAAGATTTCGGCTTTAGTACGCATTTTACGACAAAAGTGTCAATAATAAATTTTATAGGAAATAAAAAGTTCTACAACTTTTATTGGGAGCATTTTTCTCTACAGAGCCTAGTTTAGCGTGAAAGAGTGATTTTCCTTTTTTTTAAGCCAAACTGAGGTTGATTTTCATTTTGCGTCATTCACTCATGATTAAAATAAGGTTTTGTTTTTGAGGTTAGTGTTTTGTTTATTTCTAATATTTTATTACTAATGTTAGGTTTATTGTTAATTATTTGCATTGGCAAGAGAAAGTTGTGTGAGTGTTTCACACCAGATTTTTAATAGTACATTCAAGAACCATTCATTAATCTTTATTTATTTTTCATTTGATGGAAAAAACTTAGCGGATATCATCAATAAATTTTATAAAGAGGATCTTCTATTAATCTGAGTAAAAGAAAAACTTTTTTGTAACCAAAATGAATGAAAAAATACAGATAAATTTTAATGATTATATTATAATTTTAATTGAAATAATATATCTAAGAAGATGGTAATAGATAAACATTTAATGTTAGAATTAGGATATTTTAATTGAAATGGGAAAATTAACTTGTTACATTATAACATGTAAAGACAGATTATAAGCCTATATTATACGTGTAGTGTGTTATTAGTTTTTTATTTTTCAATTTAATTGTATCTTGTGGTACACACAGTCAGTATATGTACGTTGGATTGTAGTCACTGTATAAGTTGGAATTAACAGACTAACATACATTCCAATTAATGAAAGTATACACATACACTTAACAAACAACAACGCTTCGACTTATATGATTATAAACATATTTATACTTTGTAACCATACCACAAAAAGCGAACCTGTATCTTTTACTTTATCTTCTCTTATCTTTCACCGTAAATCAACAAGGTAAAACAAAGGTGTAGGATTCACACGCCGGTGCAAGATTGTTTTTTTTATTATTTACTTATTTCAGATTGTAACAGACAGCATTGTACAAAGCTAATTTTGGATTTAATAACGAATGTACATTTAATTAACATGGAATGTTCATCTATTGATATGAAAGTTAAGGTTGTTTAATTACTTCATAAAGAAAATATTGTCACACTTATCGCTAAGGTCCGTTTCGGGATCTAGGTAATTACATAATTAATACACTAAAGTTTACAATTACAAATATTTATTACACTAAAAGATTTACAAAATAAATAATTTAATTAATTATCATGAAGTAATACAATAAATGACTTAATAATTTACTTAAAAAATAATAAACAATCATTAACTTAATAATTTACTTAGCACTACTTACAATCAATTTTATAGAATACACATACAAAATGAAAACTGAATTTAATACAGATACACAATAACTTCACACCACACACACACACACACACACACACAAAGAACAGTATAAAAATACCTCGGAACCGTTAACCTGATATAACGCCCGACAGTCACTCGTCAAAGATCAAACGAATACTAACTCACTGACCGCGCTCGGGGGTCTATTTATATACGGGGGGGGGGTTTAAAGAGAATTCTCAAACGACACAGCGATTCGATCAATAATCTTTTTTATTAGTTCTCGAAAAGTCACAACTGACGAACTGATGTAAACAAGTAACAATAGATCTATTGTAGAAAGTGTTACAGGTCGACCTTTTCATAAATAGTTGTACAACAATAGACACAATAGTGCAGTCCTTTCAAACAACTTTCATGAATAGGCATCCCTTTATAGCCACCCCATTGTTACTTTTTCATTCTATTATCCTCTCTTTACTATATTTATGTATGAAATACCATTTTACTAGAACTTTCGCGAACATGATCTTCTTCGATATTATCACAATATTTCAAGTTTTTACAATAATTTGAGTTCAATAGCCTTCATAAATCATTTATTATATTTATGCTTTGTTCATCAGTAGATCTTAATAATGTTTGTAACTCACCTTCGGTGATATTTTAAGGAGAGCAGACTGATTTTAATAAAAAAATATTGATTTTTCAATTTTACGATATTATATTGATCCCCTATTTAAATTGATATATAACACGACATTGGTAGCTATTTCTGTTGACAAAAAATTATATTTTGACGTTGGTGGGTTACCTAGTGTTTATTTCGATATTTTTTCACGTTTTTAATTCTTGTAAATTATTTTTTTATTCCTAATTTGTAATTTTTATTCCTAAATTGAAAGAGATTGGACATTTGGATTTATGTGGTCAATTGTCTTTGTGTGTAATGAGTTTATGCTGCGTTTACAATGTCTCAAACCGTTGATATTTTCAGGTCTTCGTGAAGGGTATGATTGGTTACGTTAAAAGGTGCGTTTTTTATAGCTCTAAGTGCTTTTGATTGGTGTCTTTGAAGAATATTCAGAGCTTTATTGTAACAGTCTCCAAACATTGGACCACCATACAGCCAAACCGGCTGTACTAGTGATTTATACAGGATGAATTTTAAGAGTAGAGGTAGCGACGGCTTGCGTTTGTTTATTAAACTGCATTCGTTATCACTAGAAAGATTTTTTTCATAGTTTTGTAAATTAACATATCAGCTCTTTAAAGTAGTAATAGAATTATTTATACCATCTATTACAAAATTTGTAGTTACCATTGTAAAATATAGTTTAAATCGTTCTAAAAACTTTATTCTTAAATAAATATTAATAATACAAAATATTTTATGCGAGATAAATAACTTTTTATTAGCATATTTTATCTAACATTATACTACTAATTAAAACAATAAAAATATATTAAAACTTGTAATAAAAACAATTAAAAAATTGTAGAGGGACATTTTTAATTTCAAACAGGGAAATTATTTTTGAAAAATCTAAAATACCCCTCAGGGGAAAAGTTACTCTCTTCATATTCGAAAAAACTGGTAAGTATTTTAAATTATTTTAATCAACACTGTTGCGCGTTGTGTTACGTAATACTGACTTAGCCAAGTCAGGCACCTCTACCTCTTCTGTTCGTAAATATGATTCAGTCATATATGTATACATTTGGCTCACCATGTGATAAGAAACATATCTATTTTTTGTAGCCCTGGAACTAGTGGATCGAATGCAAATAATAATTTAACACTCCACCTGCCTGTTATGACCAAATAGTTTATCTATGTTTTGTAACAGTGATAAACGGAAAATATACTCCTAGAATCACTTGGAAAAATTTGTCTAAATCCAGTATAAATTTGTGCCAGATAAACATTACTTTTTTTACAAGTCTGCAACATTACAATCTGTTCACATGAAATAGAACAATCAGCAATTTTGATAAATGTCACTTAACATGATTACAATTTCATTATAATGTTAATGAAATTGAAAATAGTAATAAATTAATTAGAAAAAAATGATAATAAATGTAACAATGTTTTTTAAACCCTATAACCTAAATCAAAAACACTATGTCTTTTCAGTCTTGAAAACCCGGTATCATTGTTATTTAGCAGATTCAGAGCCAAAAAGTTTGGATGATGATTGAGTCTTTCTTCATATTTACGGTTAAATTTTGATATAGTTTGTTTCACTGAGTCAATAGATATGCTGGATCGGCATAGATATAAGTGTTTTTGATGTACTACGGAATTTGCAGGGCCCGCCGCAAGAATTTTGAGTGAAAGCGTTCGAATATGTTTATGTTTGAAGTGCTGGATGTACCCCACAATTGAAGCCCATATGTCCACATAGGTTTTAGAAGGGATTTATAAAAAATAATTTTTGATTCGTTTGACAAAAGTAAGTATTTACCAATTAACCAGTGTAGTTTACGTACTCTCAGCTCAATTAATTACATTACTAACATAATAATGATAATCACTTGTAAGTAATTATCATTATTAGTATGTTAGTAATGATAATAATGATAATAGGCCTATATTAATAATATTATAATATAATAATATTTTTTATAAAGTTATAAATCTTAAAGTTAGTGCTATAAAGTTATAAATATTAAGAAATTTGGGATTACACCCGAAATTGATCAAACTAATCCAGTTGACACTAAAAGATACCAAATCCAAAATACGATTTAGAGGAGAACTATCCAAAGAATTTAACATCACAACAGGATTAAGACAGGGAGATGGACTGTCTCCATTACTGTTTAACTGTGCACTAGAGTATATAATGAGAGAGTGGCAGAGAATCAATCCTCTCACAGTGGTATTAGGAAGAAAGAACAAAGGATTGAGATTTAGTTGTCTGGGATTTGCAGACGATCTAGCGCTACTAGCAACAAATGCAGAGGGAGCCATTTCCCAAGTTAAATCTCTAGAAGATATAGCAGGAAAGATAGGACTCAAAATATCGTATGAAAAAACTAAAATTATGAATTTAGGAGAGGACAAATCTAAACACATAATGATAAATGACAACAAAGTGGGATTAGTTGAGAAATTTAATTATCTGGGGGAAGTAATCACTAAAAATAATAATGAGGCAATAAATTGGGCTGAAAGATCAGCCAAGATAAACAGCACCTATAAGATGGTGAAAAACACATATAAGAAAAAATGCCTCTCAATTCAATCTAAATTAAAACACTATAAAACAGTTGTCCAACCCAAAATTACCTATTGCAGTGAGACCCTGTTTAAAATAAAATCCAAGATTAACACTGACAGAGTTGTCAAAAAGGAAAGGGAAATAGTGAGAACCTGCATAGGCAAGAGAAACAAAGTCGAAGAACACTGGAGACTTTTGCCCAATAGTGAAATTTACAAAAATATTGATCCAGTAACTGAGACGATGAGGAAAAGAGAATATCATACCTCGGTCATATATTGAGATATCCAGAAAATAGATATGTCAAACAGATATTGAATTTCTGTTGTGGACTCGCTCTCAAACCGGTTTGGATGAGAGAAATAAATGAAGATCTGGAGGAAATGGGATTAAAAATTGAAGATCTCCAAAATAAATCCGAAAAATTAAACATCATTAAAAGCTTTCAATTTGCACCTCCTTCAACTAAACAATATAAAACGAGTGTCGTATCAGATGACGTGAGACTGGCCCGATCGCTTAGAATGAGGGCCTACTGGGAGAAGAGAAAACAACGTAAGACTAAATAAATGTTTAACTAACTTAAAGTGATCCAGTGTGGTCTTAAAAGTAAAAAAAAAAAGTTATAAATGTATAATATTATTTAGAATTATAAATATTATTTTATAATATTTTTTTTTAATTATTTTATAATATATTATAAATAATATTATTTAATATTATTATATAATATTATAAATTGTAATATTATAAATTATAATATAATAATATTATGATATAATATTACATAATAATGATAATCACTTGTAAGTAATTATCATTATTATATTAGTAATATTCAGTCGAACTAACTATTGTAATGATAATCTCGTAACTAATTTTTTTTTAATTTAATTCAAGTAGATTACTCGTGAATAAATATAGGAAAATTTCAGTTTCGATTAGACATAATTTTCTAGGTTTGGTTCTTGTCTTATTCTTCAGACTTCTTTAGCTTTTTCGGTTATTTTCTTTCCTCATTTCATTGAAAATTTTGATTTTTTTTTTTTAGAATTTTATGACCACAAAGGATCACTTTAGTCTCTTTGGTTAGTTCTTTTTCTTTGGCAGTTTATTTCCTTTTCATTTCTTTATCCTTTAAGTGACTGCCCACCGTATCCGAGTGCAGTCTTCCAAGTCCCTACTTTACGGGAGCTTGCGGTGGAATTTTCCTTAAAAGACCTTCTATATTGACTGTTGAGGGTTGTCAACCACTTGGTGAGATAAATCTCGAGTTACAACTATGGATGTTATCCATAGAGGTGAAGGTGAGTTGTGAATTGAGTGATAATGAAGTTGTGAGGTAATTCCGTTTTAGTTCACTTGATTTTGGCCTTTTCAAGTCAAGCTATCCAGCCGCACCACGTGGAGGCACACATCTTTTTCTGTAAAGTCTAAAAGGTTTTAGGTTTTTAGAGATCGTAAAACTAAGGCCAAGAAAAGAAAGAGATGCCTGAATCAATAACGGCCAAAATAAATTTTGATTTTATTATATGATGTAGGCCTAAATTTTTTTAACCTCCGCAGAAATTTTTAACCAAAATAATCTGGAACGGAAATTTTATTTATCAGCGAAATCCGAATTATTTCAATGTTATAATCATTTTATTATAGTAGCCAATAATTTAAGTTGTCAGATCCGTTTCTAATTAAATTTAATATCCGGAAATTAAAGTAACAAGATGGCCCAGAAGAAACTTTATTAAAAAAGTTAAACTGGAAGAAAACAAGGTTAAGTGAAGAAGACAAACTTAGCGAAATACACATGGAAGAAGAAATTTTGTCCTTTTACTTTTTTAAAAGAATAATTTAATATTACGTATTGAAATTTGATAGGAATAATCTAATCTACTTTACAAATGTCATGTATTCCAGTACTAGAAGATTTGAAGACTAAAGCTCTTAAATTAACTATAGCCCACAGACCAGTATCAGAAAAAAAATTGACCAATTTATACAGGTTTAACACAATTCAAGTTACACACTTTATCTTCATTTTAGAACGTAATCAGATGTTCTAGACCAGAACTGATGGTTTTGTTTTTGTCATTCTATTTTTAAATAATACTTTTATTTAAATAACTCCGATTGAAATGATTAGTAGTTCTGATATTTTAAGTAAATAACACTAAGACGTTGTTTGGATCTGTATTTACACAAACACAAAAGCAACTTTTAAAAAACGGTTGAGAATATAGTTAAGAATGCAGTGATCTCTGGTTTAAAGTGACATGTATCTTCCTGTGACAATACAACTTTAAACGGATTAAATTCAAAATCCTATCACATTTAAAATGACAAACATTATTAAAACTGGTTTGAAATGTTTTCTTTTTTATTTATTTTGTTTATATATTAGTGGGAAATTATATTCCACCTGGAAACTTAAAATAGGAGCCATTATAGATTTTAATCCCTTAGCTACATTTTCAAAATTATTTACATCATAAATTTAATAATAACTAACAAACGTATGTTACATTATGGGATTTTGTCTAGTAACTTTATAATCGTTTAGTTATATTATTCCTATAATTATTTTATTTGTGTTTTGCTTAATTCAATCATACTTTATTAATCTTCCAGCAGGCTTATCTCATCCTACGGATCTCAGATTATCAAAAATGTCACAAAACAACACTGGGCGCTCTTTTGCTTGGATTTATGTATGACAAACAATTAAAACTTGATAAGTTTAAGCCCTGCTCATCTGACACCCGGTTGCATCGAACCCCGATGCCAACTTGATCTTCAGTGCCATCTGTCCAAATCATTACATTCAAACATTATATCGCAAAGTTGGAGTCATTAAAATGTTATACAGGTAGAGTACAGCGTATAGACTTAACTGCAGTTATTACGGGTAAGCTTTCGAGAATATAGATGACAAGCAAGAAATAAATATTACTTTAAATATTACTTGCTTGTTGGTCTCGAGTGAATTAACGCAAAACAAAGTAGGCTACATGGTTTTGATTGGTGATGATATAAATCGAGTTCAGCGCAAAACCATTTTTGGAGAAAAACATTAATAATAAGGTTAATTGCCCATAACAGACAGGTGGAGAGTCAAATTATTTACACTCAATCTGTTAGTTGCAAGGCTAAAATAAATAGTTCTGTTTCTTATCACATGGTCAACCAATTAAATGACTGAATCATTTAAGAACAGAAGAGGTAGAGGCGTAAAAGACACTAATCAGAATTATCTCCACTGAAAGTAATGGATTTCATTATACAGCCAGACCCTGTGGTGAATGAAGTGAAAGTGTCATTTCTTCTTCTTCTTCTTCTTATGGTGCCTATCCGGTTCGGATGTTGGCTATCATGATGGCTATTCTGACTTTGGAAACAGCTGCTTTGAAAAGTTGGGTCGTCGACTGGTTGAACCACGTTCTTAAATTTTTAAACCATGAAATCCTTCTTCTACCGGGACCTCTCGCACCATACACCTTTCCTTGCAGAATCTTTTGAAGCAACACGTAACGGTTCTCATTGCGCATAATGTGTCCCAAGTATTGGAGCTTTCGCACTTTCACGATGTCAAGAACCTCTTTATCTTTATTCATCCTTCGAAGAATTTCTACATTGGTGACTCTGTCCCTCCATGATACGCGTAACATTCTTCGATAAAGCCACATTTCAAAGGCTTCAAGCCTCCTGGCTGAGGCCTCAGTGAGCGTCCAAGCTTCCACGCCGTAGAACAGTACAGAGAACACATAACATCGAAGGAGACGCATTTTGATAGCAAGTGTAAGGTCGTGAGTTTTGAAAATTTTTCGCATATTGTTGAAGGCCACTCTGGCCTTTTCTATGCGTATTTTAATTTCTTGCGAGTGATCCCAATCCTCGTTTACATTGCTGCCTAGGTAAGTATACTGCTTAACTCTTTCCAAGGGTACACCGTCTATTTTAATATTCCCTCTTATATTCGTATGCTTGCTAATAATCATAAATTTCGTTTTGCTTATGTTAATGTCTAAACCATACTTTCTGCTATGTTCTGTTACCCTATTCATTAACCTTTGCAAACTGGTTATACTATCCGAGAAAATAGCAGTGTCATCGGCGTATCGAATATTATTGATCTTCTCCCCGTTTAGCGTAATTCCCTCTTCAATGCCCTGCACTGCCTCTCGGAATATGTATTCTGAGTAAACGTTGAAAATTACCGGCGACAGTATACACCCCTGACGAACGCCTCTCAAAATCTTCACGCTATTTGTACTCTCATCTTCCACTCTGACTGAAGAGATCTGGTTCCAATACAGGTTTATAATAATTCTAAGATCTTTTGCATCTATTCCAGTTCTCCTGAGCACTTCAACCATCTTATCGTGTTGCACCCTATCAAACGCCTTTTGATAGTCGAAAGTGTCATTTGCAGAGTGGAAAATATATGCTTTTCAGAGGGCCCGGCATGCTGATAAGTGTACTTTTCCACTCAGTGAGGAAGGCAATGGTAAACCACCTCACTCCTCGATTTACTTAGTAAAACCTCTACAGGTTCAAACCAGCCTTTTGGCTGATGACCTAAACAACAACAATAAGGTTAAAGATTTTAAAACAATAAAACCCCATTAGTTCGTCACTCGTTAATTTGTCACATCCGATAATTCGCCACCCCTCTGGATAATTTGTGATTTTTTTTTAAAACAACATTAGTACTTAATATGTTTCTAGGTGATAAATTTTAAGTAAATATTTAAAATTTAATATTTGGGAATAGTTAGTAATAAAAAAAGTCTGGTACCCAGGTACCGCCCATTTGGTGTACTCGCGTATTGGTGGGGCGTGACAATAAGATGGACTCCCGGTCGCCAAGATAACTCCCAGTGGTTGTTTTAATCTTAAAAAATATACAGATCTATAAAAAGTGTTTTAATAAATTTTTCTAGGTGATAAATTTTTAAAATTTGATATTTGGGAATAGTTCGTAAGTAAAAATATGTCTGGTACGCTATACCGCCCATCCGGTGTACTCGCGTATCAGTGGGGCATAACAACAAGATGGATTCTCGGTCTCCAAGATAACTCCCGGTGGTTGTTTTATTCTTAAAAAATTATTCAGTTTTATAAAAACTGTTTTGATATGTGTTTCTAAGTGATAAATTAATTAGTAATTTTTTTAAAATTTCGTATTTGGGAATAGTTAGTAAGTAAAAATGTATCTGGTACGCTAGTACTGCCTATTTGGTGTACTCGCGTATCGGTGGGGTATGAAAACAAGATGGACACCCGGTCGCCAAGATAAATCCCGGTGGTTGTTTTAATCTTAAAACATATACAGGATTATTAAAAATGTTTTGATATATGTTTCTAGGTGATACATATTAAGTAAATTTTTAAATTTAGTTTTGGGATAGTAGATAAGTATTTAAATATATCTAGTACACTGGTACCAAATGGTTCAATGTAACTCGCGTATCGGTAAGGCATGAAAACAAGATGGACACCCGGTCACCAAGATAACTCTCGGTGGTTGTTTTAATCTTAAAAAATATAGGCTATAGGACTATTAAAAGTGTTTTAATATATGTATCTAGGTGGTACATTTTAAGTAAATTTTTAAAATTTAGTTTTGGGAATAGTTAGTAAGTATAAATCTGTCTAGTACGCTGGTACCGCCCCTTCGATGTACTCGCGTATCGGTGGGGCATGACAACAATATGGACTCCCGGTCGCCAAGATAAATCCCAGTGGTTTTTTTAATTTTTAAAAATATATAGGTCTACAGCAAGTGATTTGCTATATGTTTCTAGGTAAATAGTTTTTAAAATTTTGTATTTGGGAAAAGATAATGAGTACAAATATGTCTGGTACGCTGGTAACGCCCCTTCGGCGTATTCGCGTATCGGTGGGGCATGACAACAAGATGGACTCCCGGTCACCAAGAGAACTCCTAGTGGTTGTTTTATTCTAAAAATTCATACAGTTTTATGAAAAGTGTTTTAATATGTGTTTCAAGGTGATAAATTTTTAATAAATTTTAAAAATTTGTTATTTGGGAATAGTTCGTAAAAAAAAAGATCTGGTACGCTGTTACCGCTTCTTCGGTGAACGCGCGTATCGGTGGGGTATGAAAACAAGATGGACTCCCGGTCGCCAAGATATCTCCCGGTGGTTGTTTTAATTTTAAAAGAGATAAGATGCAGGTCTATAAAAAGTGTTTTGATATATGTTTCTACGTGAAGAATTTTAAGTAAATTTTAAACATTTCATATTGAGGAATAGTTAGCAAGTAAAAATATTTTTTTACTCTGGTGCCCCTCTTTCAGTGCTCGTGTATCGGTGGGGCATGACAACAAGATGGACTCCAAGATAAATCCCAGTGGTTGTTTTATTCTTTAAAAAAATACAGTTATATAACAAGTTTTTTTTAAATGTGTTTCTTTAAAAAAATTTTTAAAGTGATAAATATTAAGTTCAGTTTTTAAAATTTCGTATTTGGGAATAGTTAGAAAAGAAAAATATGTGAAAGAATTTCATGTCGATTTTTTGATAGAGTTTTTACGGTACCTAATTAGTAATTGTTTTCATTAAAATCCGTAAAAATGGGTTTTTTGTAAGATTTCGGTCTTCGTTTGAATTTTAAGACAAAACTGTGTATAATCAAATTTATAAGCTAGGGAATTAAAAGATGTATATCTTTTATTTAGACCATTTTTCTCTACAGAGTCTAGTTTAGCGGGTAAGAGTGATTTTTCATATTATTAATCCAGAGGTTGATTTTCATTTTGCATCATTCACTCATGACTAAAATTAGGTTATGATTTTGAGGTTAGTTTTTTTTGTTTATTCCTAATGTTTTATTACTAATGTTAAGTTATAGTGCTCATTATTTGCATTGGCAAGAGAAAGTCGTGTGAGTATTTCACACCAGATTTTTTTTTTTTTTTTTTTTTTTTTTTTTTTTTTTTTTTTACTATGTATCTTGTGTACCCAAAACTAGTAGTTTGATAGGTTGTTGTTTAGGTCATCAGCCGAAAGGCTGGTTTGAACCTTTAGAGGTTTTACTAAGTAAAACGAGGAATGAGGAGGTTTACCTTGCCTTCCTCACTGAACGGAAAAGTACGCTTATCAGCATGCCGGGACCTCTGAAAAGCACATATTTTCCACTCTGCAAACCTTCACTTCATTCACCACAGGGTCTGGCTGTATAATGAAATTCATTACTTTTAGAGGAGATAACTCTGATTAGTGTCTTTTACACCTCTACCTCTTCTGTTCTTAAATGATTCAGTCATTTAATTGGCTGACCATGTGATAAGAAACAGAACTATTTATTTTAGCCCTGCAATGAACAGATTGAGTGTAAATAATTTGACACTCCACCTGTCTGTTATGGGCAGAGTTTGATAGGACAAAGTTAATTATGTATTAGGCAACAATTTATGTAAAATATATTTTATATTTTTGTTTTATATATTATTATCATAATAGTAATAATAATGAATGCTATATGCCAGCGAAACTTTATCACTAAACAGGAAAACAAATATGGAAAATCTAAAGAAAGAAGAAAGAAGGATAATCAGGAAGATTCTGGGACCGAGGTGGACCGAAAATGGATACAGATTACAGAAAACGTCTAAAGTTGAAGAATATTCTAATGTAGAGACAGACATGAGGAAAAGACGCCTTAAATTCTATGGCCATATAATGAGGCTTCCCGATCACAGACTAACAAAAAAAATAGTAAAATATGTAGCATCCCTCGTTAATGGAGGAGAATGGATCCGAAATGTTAAAAAAGACGTGGAAATGGCTAATATTGTGAAAGAAGACTTGGACACAAGAAACAATTTTAGGAGGAAGGTTGAGAAATGGGAAGTTAAACCAGAGACAAAAGCTCCGAGAACTGGAGTAAAATGGAGTGAAGAAAGAAAAGCTAAATTCTCGCAAGAAATGAAAAACTGGTGGGCAAATAAAAAGAACAACAAGAAACCCCAAAACTGAACCATCTTTACTTAGCGTCTTCCACTTTTGGAGTTTTACGACTAGTAATAATAGTAATAATAATAATAATAATGGGAAGTAGGGGTGAATGTGTGTATTGTTACGTGGCGCGCGGCAACTCACAGCAGCATCAGTCAGATTATAACGAGCCCCAAGTAGACCAGTCACGCGAAGGCTCGCTTAACGCCGGCCATGCATCACGTTGTTGTTTGAAATTGTTTTATAATGTCCTTCATTTATTTATATCAAATGGTTTTGCATTCTTAATATCTTTTGATGATCAACAAACGATGGTTATAGTTGTATTACTTATGAACCGGTATATATTATACTACGAAATGGTGATTGTGTGGTCCTACCTTTATTGAAAACAATATCATTAATGACCAGACAACTGGCTTCCATAACATCATCTTGAATTCCAACTCAACTTCTTAACCGATTCTTGAGTAGTTAACTCGGTATGTAGTTACTACATAGGCGTATTACTAACAACGTTCTATTAGATATATTATAACATGGCAATTGTCTTGTATCCTAATTTTATATGAAAACGTCCGTTAACCTCCATGACTATGCGAATCGAATGTTATATTCAATTACCTTCAATATCTCTCAACACTATTAACGTACCAAGTTATCCTTTATTACATTTTCCTTCTATCTTTCTTCATTTTTTTATTATCTTAACTCGCACACGTACCTATTTTTTTCTTTCTTATTACTAACATCTTTTGTAAATTATTGTAATTTAAAAATATAAGTTAATCACATATTAAAATTTATATTACATCTGCCGTTTGTTATTGATGTTTCCGATATTTTTTTAACAGTTAGAATTATTTACAAATAGTTTAACAAAAACTTTCAGTAAATGTTTTAACAATTTTCGAATATAACTTGAAGAAGACAGCACTTAGCAGCGTTGCTTTCTTGTGATCGTTTGGATATAAGTGATAAAGGGTTTCTTCTTGGGTCCTGGTGACGTACAACGTTTTTTTATACGGATGAAGTAAATGAAGGTGTGAAAAGTAGAGAATGAAGACGTGATACTGATGATCTGTGTAACTGATGATTGAATATGTGTTTGATGATTAATTTTAGATTAATGAGTGTTATCAAGATTTAGTTAATTGATAATAAGAGTTCACCATCCGTAATATAATTTTGTGCTTTTATCTTGAAAGGATGGTTAAATATTTTTGATCAGGTGAAACAGAATGGAAGATTTAATATTCTCGCCTTCTTGAGTCTTTGATTTTCAATATTGTCGTCAAGAAGATTTATACCCAAATGATTAGAATGAGTGTCCAACTTGGTTAAATACTTTTTACTCCGACTGCTAATTTCTTCTCTCACCGTAGGTATTCCCAGGTCATGGTTGAGTACTTCATTAGGCACATACCAAGGTGCACAGCATATTAGTCGAAGAAACTTTGATTGGAATCCCTGTAATATTTCTACATTAGACGTACTTTCTCTGCCCCAAAGTTCAATTCCATAACTCCTAACGGTTTTAGTTTTTGATAAAACACGGTTTTTCCCATCTTTCTACACAACTTATAATGTATGTAAAACAAAATACCTACTTACAGAGTTTAAATGTCCACAATCACAACAAAAGAAACAGAATTGATTACTTGTTGTTGTTGTTGTTTAGGTCATAAGCCGAAAGGCTGGTTTGAACCTCTAGAGGCTTTACTAAGTAAAACGAGGAGTGAGGTGGTTTGCCATGCCTTCCTCACTGAGTGGAAAAGTATTCTTATCAGCATGCCGAGCCCTCCGAAAAGCATCTACGTTTCACCCTAAAAATGACACCTTCACTCCATTCACCACATAATTAGACACATTCATAGGCTGTATAATAAAATTCATTACTTTCGGGGTAGATAACTCTAACTAGTGTATTTTACACCTCTACCTCTTATGTTCTTAATAATGCTTCAGTCATATAATTGGCTGGCCATGTGATAAGAAACAGAATTTATTTTTGTAGCCCCGGAACTGGCAGATCGAGTGCAAATAATTTAACACGCCACCTACCTGTTGTTGTTTAGGTTATCAGACGAAAGGCTGGTTTGAACCTCTAGAGGCTCTACTAAGTAAAACAAGGAGTGAGGTGGTTTATCTTTGTCTTCCTCACTGAGTGAAAAAGTATGCTTATCAGCAAGCCGGGTCTTCCGAAAATCATCTTCTTTCCACCCTGCAAATGACACTTTCACTTCATTCACCACAGGGTCTGGGTGTATAATGAAATTCATTACTCTCAGAAAAGATAATTGTGACTAGTGTCTTTTATACCTTTACCTCTTCTGTTCTTAAATACTTCAGTCATATAATTGGCTGACAATGTGATAAGAAAAAGTATCTACTATTTTTTTTAGCCCTGGAACTAGCAGGCCGAGTGTAAATAATTTAATACTCCACCTGCCTGTTATGGGCAAAAATTGATTAATATGTTTCTAATCACAATAAATTAAATTTAAAAAACCTACTTATCCAAGAGAAAATATGTCAATAAATTATAGGTTTTAAAACAGTTTTGGTTTTTTATTGTATTTTACTGTTAAGAATGATTTACAATCAGATAGATAAAAACTTTTAGAAAATATGTAAAAAACTTTATAATATATCTTGAAGTAGACAATACTCAGCAACGTTACTTCTTTGTGAGTTTCTGGTTATTGCAAATAAAATTGATTATTCTCGGATCCTAACGATGACCAATGTTTCTTTAAGATAGAAATAGACATAATATTTCGTTTCACTATGAAAAGATTTTTTAAAACATTTTGTTTGGAGTGTAGCATTATACGGGAGTGAAACATTGGTTATAGGGGCTGTAAAGAAGAAGAGAATAGAAGCTTTTGAAATGTGGTGTTATAGGAAAATATTAGGTGGGCGGACAAAATAAGTAATTTAGAGGTTCTTAGGCGAGTGGATGAAAAAAGAAGTAAATGGAAGCATCTTACCAGAAGAAGGGATGACTAGCATGGCATATCTTTAGACATCCAGGTATTGTTCTATCAATAATGGAGGGTAATATTGAGGAAGTAAATTGTAGGGGGATTTTTTTTTTTTTTTAACGTCCGACTGTTTTGCAAATTGCTGCTAATGCAGACGGTGAAGGATGAAATGAATTTTTTGTAACGTATGAAAAAATGCCATGCCCGAGTGAGATTCGAACCCAAGACCGCGTGATGAGAGGCGAGCACGTTACCAACATCGCCAACGCGGCTGGCAAAGATAGGAATTGTAGGGGAAGCAAAGATTAGAATATATAAAGCAAATTACAAAAGATGTAGAGTGTTACAGGTATGTAGATATGAAATAACTTGCGCAAAATAGAACAGCTTGGAGAACTGCATCAAACCAGTCGAGAGACTGATGACAAAAAAAAATGAAAAAATGAAATGAAGCAAAGTTGAAGTTATTGAATGAAAATGAAGATGAAGAAAAAGGTAAGCTGAAGATAAAACTCATGCTTAATATTTATTTTTAGATTAATGGATTTTATTCAGATTAATTTAGTTCAAGACTAATAGTGTTAATTTAGTGGTTATTTTAATATTAAATTGAAATTTATTTATTAGATGTACATAATTAAAATTTTGGTAATTCGTGTTGGTTTAAAAAATGCTTAAGAGTTAATTGATTGATGTAACGTTTTAATATCAATTCTGTAAATTTTATAGGTACGTTTCTTCAGCTTCCTGTTAACCCAATAACCTTTCTTCTCTTATTTTTTTTAACTTTTCTTTCATCATAATATGAAAAAAACCGTTTATGTTGCGATAACATTGATTTTCTTATGTTTAATCTTGAGCTTGAGTTTCTGAATGATTCCAAACGCTCCGATGTGTTGTTACCTCCTAGGTGATAACTCACCGAATCCGATTTAACCTTCCCCCTGCTTTCTTCTTGGACAGACAGTGAAATTTTATTCCTAAAAGACTATATTTAAGTTTATATTCAATTTTTGAAGGTTGTCAGCGTTAATTAAGGGGAGAAATTGACTGTTTTTAGGTACACGTTTCTAAGAAACCATTTGAGTTAAGGCTTTCACTTTTTTTGTACCTTTTCTATGAAACCTTTTTAAGCTCTGGTACTAGAATTATTATTATTGAGCTAGCGATACCATTTTGAGAAACTTTTTTTGAAAAATGCAAAAACAATGTAATTTTTTTGTAGAATTTTTTATTTTATTTCAAACTTATAATAATGCAATGATTCTAGCACCATATGTCACTATTACACTGGGAAACATGCTTAAAAAATTACAACCTTCTAAGTAAAATAGTGATTGAGAAAATTGTACCTTTATGGGAAAAAAGTAAATTTGCGGGAAATGAGCTGTAAAATTTTATTTATCCTAAAATCGGCGTGCACCATACTATTAGACCATAGTATTAGTATTAGATTCTCACCAGATCAACAGACTGTTCTTTCTCTTCAAATAATTTCCTTTTTTTCTAGTCTTGCTTCTTTTGGCACACTTTCTATTGCCTTCTCAGCTTTCTGTGTTCTTTGAATATCGCAAATCTTAATTGTTTCCACAGATTAACTCAATTAAAATAAATTCTGGCCATGACGTTACTTAACAAAAATCCGCATAACTTCCGTAAATTTTATCGTTCCGTAATAATTTTTATATGTAATCACACAGAAAAAAATACAGAAGGCAATAGCGCCAAAATTCAAAAATTGATTTTTCTTATTTTTGATTTATAGTGCTCCCCTTAAAGCAAACTCCGAGTAATACATACGGTTGTTAAATCCCAGAAGAAATCCGATTCAGTTTTCCTTCCAGAAATCTCCAATTTTCCATAATATCTAATCGAACCAGCTGGAGTATTAATTCCTTCCGAATTTTAATTTTTACAGCATAAAAACCTTTAGTGTCGTTATTAAATAACCATAATTGAGTTACTATGAAGTTTCATACATATAAAAAAACCACCTTAATTAAGAACTGCAAAATCAATAAAACATTTTTTTTTTAATTACTTTGTTAAAAACCAATGAATTTTTATTTTATGTAATAATTTTTACATAATAAAAATGTATAAATTCATAAATAAATAATTATTATTTACGAATTGAATTATTTTATTTATGTATTTTTAATTAATTAATTTATGTGTATTATGAAACATATCCAGTTCAGTGTAAATTTATTCTTATCTACCTATTTTGCATCGGTTTGCAACAAAGTAAAGAAATACAAAGTCATCCAATTCAGCAAACATTTTATTCACTTTACGTCAGAAATCAAGTTCTACGATTTCAACTTATATTTATTTATTTATTATCAACAATTGCTTCAGTATAATCGTCCGAAATGAGTACTTAAAAATATAGTTAGATAAGTTTTAAAAACCTAATCAAGTTTCCAGGCAGTAGTTTTTGCAATTTAATCCCGTATAATTTAACTTAATAGTCGAATCTTTCTAAAATTAAGCCAAAGAGGTGATTAATTAATGCATAGATACTAAATGTAAAAGCGCCTACATGATCGTGTTATTCATAACAAGATTGGACATAACATGTTTGTAAATATCATACAAACATAAAGTAAAAATTTTACTGATAAAAATATATTTTAAATTTTACGCTGTTTGAGTGTATTTTTCCTATCTGAATTTTTGTTATCTCATTTTCTTTTTAAAGTGATCTTTATCAATGAAGATTGGCTACAGATCTGGTAAATCGCTTTTTATTATATTAAACCATCTTCAAAATATTTACCATTTTCTCTATAAAACTATTAATTATTCCAATATATTATATATATATATATTTAAATTTGTTTCACTGCAAGTAGTTACTTAAAACTAACGAACAGTTTTTCTTTCCCTCCCCTCTCATTTATAACCAAGCAGTCACGCACTGGTGCTAGCACATATTTTCTAAGGTCACTTACACAGTGTTTTATAAACATATTAATTTCCTAAATCTCTAACTTAATCCTATTGTTAATTTAAACATTAATTTAATATCTTATGTAAATATAAATATATATGCCTTAAAAGTAACTTAATAATATTTAATAGATAACCATTAGTTTTAGTAACTTATACTATTTACTTGACTTAAATGTGATTTACAGTTGAACAGTATTTTTAATAGTTTTTTTAACACACTAAATCTGTAAGCTTAGTCCTTTTCAGTCACCTAACTATTACACTATTATCCAACAGTTGAAGTCCTTCAATGTTGACGTGATCATGAAGACGATCTTTATGTTTTTTGGCACACTTACACACTTCTGCTACAGTGTTCATTCCTCGTTTTTACTTAGTAAAACCTCTAAGGGTTCAAACCAGCCTTTTGATTGTTGACCTAAACAACAACAACCTTGTATTGTAACTGTTTCTTTTCTTTGAGTGTGTGCTGTAACTGTTCCAGAAGGGTCCGTGTGATATGTTTGTTCTCGGCTTAATTCTATAAGGTTCTCTTTAGACGGTTTCTCTTTTCTTGTTTCTTTTTAATGTCCTTAGTTTGGTTTTCTTTCTTTGTTCTTATATTTGCTGCCTTCTAAAGGCCTCCAATTTTGGATTAATAAATCTGCCCCATCGTGATCTCCCCATCGACTGCCAATCCAATTTCCCACTTTAGATATTCTCTTGGTGTAGTAGATAGGGTTGGCTATGAGGAGAATTGGTGGCAGGCCAACCAAAAATAAACAAAAATAATAATAATGAAACTATGTAATAAAATAGTTAATAGTTAACCAATATTTAACTTGGCGACATCACATAGTATGTAAACGGAACGAGCTTAATTTAAAATATATGAAGTTGAACTGGTTATTAGGAAGATCACAATAATTATCTGTTCAAAATAAGGTCTTGATCTATAATACAATTTTCAAGCCTGTTTGGAAGTATGGCTCTCAGCTTTGGGGAACATCCAGCAGATCAAATTTAGAAATAATACAACGATTCCAAAATAAAGTTTTTTTTGGTTTAATGTCTGACTGTTCTGCAATTACTGCTAATCCAGACGGTGAAGGATGAAATGATTTTTTGTAACGTATGAAAATATGCCGTGCCTGAATAGGATTCGAACCCAAGCCCGCATGAGAGAAAATAAGTATTAAGATCGAAAATAAATAAATAAAGTATTAAGATCGACGAGTAACGCTGGGTGGTTTATAAAAAACTCGGAAATACATGACCATCTTCAAATCCATACCATTACAGAAGAGATAAGAGAGCTGAGCTTCCGGTACCATCTGAGATTAAACGATCACCAGAACCACCTGGCATTAAATTTGCTAGACAACAGTGAGGAAACGAAGCGCCTCAAAAGATATCACATCCTTAACTTAGACCAACGTTTTTAATCCATACACGAAATTAAATTCACCATTCATTTTCATCACTATCCTTTTTAATCTAAAATGAAATTTCAAAATTTTATTTTATTTCACTTTTCTATTGTTTCTTTTACATTGTTTACTTCATTTTTTGTTTACTTCTTTTACATTGTTGTTGTTAATTTTGTAACTTTGCAACTTTTCTTAGGTTGTTATAACTTTATTTTCTAATTTTATTTAGTTGAAGTAAGAGCAAAGGCTGTCTACTTCACTCACGTCAGTTTAGTTCTTTTATAATGATTTGCTTAAAGTTACATTGTAAAGGCCGATTGTAAATAAATAAGTTAAATAAAAAAAATTAAAAAAAGTTAACCAATATGAGCTCTTAACAAATTTATCTGCCCATAACAGACAAGTAGAGTGTCAAATTATTTACACTCAATCTGTTCGTTGCAGGGCTAAAATAAATAGTTCTGTTTCTTATCACATGGTCAGCCAATTCAATGACTGAATCATTTAAGAACAGAAGAGGTAGAGGTGTAAAAGACACTAATCAGAGTTATCTCCTCTGAAAGTAATGAATTTCATTATACAGCCAGACCCTGTGGTGAATGAAGTGAATATGTCATTTGCAGAGTAGAAAATATGTGCTTTTCAGAGGTCCCGGCATGCTGATAAGCGTACTTTTCCACTCAGTGAGGAAGGCAATGGTAAACCACCTCACTCCTCGTTTTACTTGGTTAAAAACCTCTACAGGTTCAAACTAGCCTTTTGGCTTATGACCTAAACAACACAACAACAACAACAAATTTATCTAAAAGTAGTAATAGAAATACAATAATTCTCGTAATTTATAGTAAATTTATAATAAGATACTTAAAGTAAGAGTAGATAATGAATCAATGAAACGGGAAACAGTTAAACAGTTACATTGTTACATATACTGCAACTACACTAAATTCTAAATACTAAAGTATAGATCGCAAAAACCAGTAATGATGTAGACTAGCTAGATAAATAAGTTAAATAAATAAATATAGTGTCTAGTTAAACACTATTATAGTACCCTGAAGTAATGATGCCGATCTGTATGTAGTAGTTGTTGTAATATAGTTTAAGCGTGCATAACTACAGCGGCGTACCTCAATAAGCTATAGTACTATAATAAACTACTAAAAAATTCATACTAGAAAATAGTGCCGTAACAGAAATGCTTCTATATCTAGTGAGTCACGAGATTGCCTTTTGCGTTTGGATGGGCTGTGAAGAAGGGAAGAGATATCTGATAGTGCTGCCAACCTCCTCAGTGAGATACTATACTTTACTACCGTGCAATTGCACCGTTTGTTAACCACATGTCGCCTTTCAATTAATATACTTCTGTTGTTGTTTAGGTCAACAGCTGAAAAGCTGGTTTGAACCTCTAGAGGTTTTACTAAGTAAAATGAGGAGTGTGGTGGTTTACAATTGCCTTCCTCACTAAATGGAAAAGAACGCTTATCAGCATACCGGGCCCTCTGAAAAACACATATTTTTCACTCTGTAAATGACACCTTCACTTCATTCACCATAGGGTCTGGCTGTACAAAGAAATCCATTACTTTCAGAGGAGATAACTCTGATTAGTGTCTTTTACACCTCTACCTCTTCTGTTCTTAAATGATTCAGTCATTTAATTGGTTGACCATGTGATAAGAAACAGAACTATTTATTTTAGCCCTGCAACGAACAGATTGAGCGTAAGTAATTTGACACTCCACCTGTCTGTTATGGGCAGAATATACTTCTATGTGACTGATATTATGTCCTCTTAAACCCCATTTCCTTTATTTTTTTTCTTAACGTACAAAGTTTCCAACTAAAATTTACCCTTTTATTTCAAAATCGGTAATAACTTTTCACATGTCGGCATCACTTTCTTATTGATATAACCGTTTCCTTCTTTTATTAAGTCTCAAAAAATCTATTGATGAAGAATTTATTTCCTTCACTGTTTTAATTTCCTTCTTTTAATTTCGAAATGTGGAAAGGGAAACACCACAGTAGTTAGCCGCTCCCTCGCGACTTTTGTTAAGAGGCACGGGAAGGTATTTTTGTTTAGCTTCAATTTGACAACATTGTATTCTACTGTCCGAGGTGTGGCTTAAATAACGAGACTGATGTTGTAAAAAATTTTTATTTTTATTTTACACATAATCACTTATTGTCACCTTCAATATACACTTCTTCTATATCCCTACAACGCTCCATGCAAATTTTTCATTGTTGGAAACAGTGCTGGAAGTCATCTTCTGTCAGCTCCTGAAGGAAACGTGCCACTTTCTCTTTTACAGCTTCCACAGACTCAAATCTTGTCCCTTTTAATGCAGGTTTCACCTTAGGGAACAGGTAGAAGATAATAACATGTGATGAAACGCGATTTCTTTACTTATGATTCGGAAACGAAGCGCCAAACCATGCACTGAAAGAGACGAACTTCACCGAGAGCCAAAAAAGCTCGAATGTGCAAGTTAAAATTTAAAGCAATGATGATTTTTTTATATTCATGGGATTGTGTACCTTCACTGGATTCCTGAAGGTCAAACAATTAATCAATATTACTACCTTGAGATACTTTCGAAACTACGTCAAAGAGTAAGGAAAAAACGCCCCGAAATGTGAAAGGACAAATCATGGATTCTTCACCAAGACAATGCGCCAGCTCATTCCGCGTTATCTTTCAAGAAGTTCCTAGCCAAGTACAGCATTTCAGTGTTAGTACATCCACCTTATTCACCAGATCTTGCACCATGTGACTTCTACCAGTTCCCTAAGGTGAAATCAGCATTAAAAGTGACAAGATTTGAGTCTGTGAAAGCTGTAAAAGAGAAAGCGACACGTGTTCTGAAGGAGCTGACAGAAGATGACTTCCAGCACTGTTTCCAACAATGGAAAATTTGCATGGAGCGTTGTAGGGATAGAGAAGGAGTCTATATTGAAGTTAACAATAAGTGATTATGTATAAAATAAAAATAAAATTTTTACAACATCAGTCTCGTTATTTAATAGCCACGCCTCGTACTTCGATGTGACTAATATTACTTCCTTTTAAACCCCATTTCCTTTACATTTTTTCTTAACGTACAAAGTTTCCAACTAAAATTTACTTTTTTATTTCTAAATCAGTAATAACGTTTCACATGTCGGCATCACTTTCTTATCGATACCTATCGTTTCCTTTTTTCATTAAGTGTCAAAAAAAACTGTTGATGAAGAATTTATCTTCTTCATTGTTTTTAACTTCCTTCTTTACATTTTTTATTGTGGAAACAGGAACATTACAGTAGTTAGCCGCTCTCTCACAGTTTTTGTTAAGAGGCACGGAAAGGTATTTTTGTTTAGTTTCAATTTGACAACATTTTATTACACTGATAATAGATTTCATTCAGCACTGTAAATAGTTCGACCACGTTTTCGAGAAACCGACATTTTCATTTACGATAACAAATAGTTATATTCTTACATTTAACCAACAAAAGTTTCCGCGATAAACTGTATGGCCTCTAAGTATAGTTTACGTTGTTGTGGTGGCGAACTGATAGCAAAGCAGTCACGCATGCGCACTAATACTTTCCCCCTTTACCCTTTGATAAAACCAAAGGCAAACTCGTGACTTAAATAACTATACCAGTAGCTTTTATATACATTGAAGTAGTCCCGCTTAAGTAACGTACTGGATTTTTACTCCATTCGTTCGACTTATGTATCTATATGTGGACTATATATATATATATATATATATATATATATATATATATATATATATGTTGGTTTAAATCTGTTGATTAATAGTCCTATTCTCATAGTTTATTATCACTATCTAAATGTCTTTAAAATTCTACTTAAGCTATTACATAAAAGCGTAAACAGTTATATGCTACATCTAAACGATCCGTTAACATTATAATGTAAATGCAATAAAAGATTAACGATTTCATTTTAAGCACAATATCATTAGATCAGTCATTGAAAATAAAAATATGTATTTGATAATTTTTTTAATTTATACATAAAATCTGCAAAATGTACCTGGAATATTTTTAGTTGATACGTTATCTTGGTGCCCTTAACAGATAAGTGGAATGTTAACACGTTGACTGCCGCACTAAATTTTATGACACTTACAGCGGAGCCATCGTACTTTTTTTATTTTTCACATTTTATTCCTTTTTTTCTTATTTTACTTCATTTATTAATTACAATAATAACAGCTATTTTTTTTTTTGTAAAATTAAGTTGTGACATACTTTTGGGATACATGGCCTGCTGGAATGATTTTACATTTCAGAGCCATGTGACCCATTTTTGCGTCACAATAAAAAAAGTAATAAACATAATTGTGTTTAGTTGCAAAGTATTCTAGACTATTTCTTTTAACCAAAACAAGCAAAAGAAATAATAAAATTTAAAATAATAGCAACATTCTAGTACAGGACAACAAGGAAAACTACCTGTATACAAAATATCCTATTATTTGAAAAATACCAACTATTTAAACAGTCTTAAGTGTATAATGTCACTCTGTGAAGCTGTGGCTTTTGAAACCACAAAACACGGCTTAAAAATCAGTCATGTACTGTGACTCATTTTTGATGCACGTGGCCCATTTTTAAAGACAAGTGTGACACATATTTGGGTCACGTAGCAGTCAACGTGTTAAATTACTTGCACTCTTATCTGCTAGTTTCAGGTCTACAAAAAATAATTCTGTTTCTTACCACTTGATCAACCAATTATATGACTGAATAATTTAAGAACAGAATAGGTAGAGGTGTAAAAGACACTACTCAGAGTTATCGCCTCTGAGAGTAATGAATTTCATTATAGAATTTCACAGTTAGACACTTTGCTAAATGAAGTGAAGATGTTATTTGTAGGATGGAAAGTAGATGCTTTTCAGAGGGCATGGCATATTGATAAGCGTACTTTTCCATTCAGTGAGGATGGCATAGTAAATCACCTCACTCCTCGTTTTACTTAATAAAGCCTAAATGGCTTATATATTGCATAATTTTGTGTTTTGTAGGGGGAAAAAGTTGTTAAGGTTATTTGACACCTTCTTCAAACAGTATGTAGGATACTCAAATCACATAGAGATTATATTTTTCAAAAAAAAAATAGTTACTTGTGATAATAAAAATTTATTTTCTTCAGTAAAAGATTTTGTTATCTATCTCTTTAAAAAAAATACTCTAATATAAAAAACTTTGTCTTCCGTTGAATAATATACAATTGGATTACTTTAATTGAATTAATTACAAAACTTACACTTAAATTAAGGTTGACAATTATTAAGAAACTATTCGTTAGAAATAAAAACAATTGAGTTACTTATCCACAACCACTTGTCACCACCCGCACGCCCTATTAACGCAACGCAGAACCGATCCCGTAACGATACTACCTAAAAATAGCAAATTTAACGTTGACAAGATACAAAGAACAGTCTCTCCTTTTAAGAGTGTGATGGGCCCTTACCTTCGAACGACCACACAACACTTTTCCTTCACAATTCAAAAATTGACTGACTGACTACAAAGGTGCTACCTGTTTATATACACCAGCGGTCTAACAGTTTCTTTTACAAACAAACGAGAACTTTCGAACCAAATCTCCGTTTTTCTCGGACAGAGTAGAAGGAATAAAAATTAAAATAAACGTTTTTAATACTTTTTATTTCCTAGATTTCATATTCAAAACATTTCATTCATTTCAATTCACTATCCTTGTTCAATACACATCACCACATACAATAAACAATTTTTTATAACAAGCAATCTGTTCTCTCAACCATTTCTAGACTAATCCTGAGCTGCTACTATGTTACAATATTATTTTCAAAACGAGATTCTATTTCAAACGTTTACAATTTCATAATCACTTTTGATAAATATTTCTCTTTATTAATCCTTTTCTATTTACAATAAGTCATGAGATTTATTTGTTGTATTATGGTTATAGGTACCGATTATGAATGGAATATATATATATATAGAAGTAGTAAATAAAAAATACAAGTTGTATTTAAAGAAATCAAATTGGTTATTCTTTATAAAGAAAAAATCAATATGGGTGTCCCTTTGTAATTTTATATGAATGAATTGATAATAGAATCTGGTTATTTGAACACTGAACTAAAGAATTGGTTACAAGTAAGTTCTAATTAATCATGTATTATTTAGATGAGTCGTTCTATTCGTGTAATTAAATAACTTCCCGTACGGGCAATTAGCAAACTATTGATCTTTCAAGAATCATACCTTACATTCATATTTGTGTTCTTATGAGTGTTTTATGAACATTGTATGCATAGGTCTATGATACATTGAATAAACTGTTAAATAAACTGTTATTTTTATTTGCTCCTTGTTCAACTTATATTTTTATTTTATTAAAGTGGAGATTGAAAAAAATTCGCCGAATAAATGTTAAATTTCCTTTGAATGCATTCAATTGGTATGATCTGCTATATAATTTTTAATTAAGGTTTTCTTTCATATCACTGAATTTATCATTTATTTTTACGTCAAGTTAAATTAAATGCTTTAATTAAGATAAGTCATTAACATCACAAGCTGAGACATGATGAACTTTAAAAATATGGCTTAAAATTTTTGAAATCACATTATTAGTTTTATTAAGGGAACAATATACCTCCTATCTAACCTATGTTAAATTGACTGTTTTTAGGTACACGTTTCTAAGAAACTATTAGGGTTAGGGCTTCAATTTGTGTGACTTTTCTATGACAACTTTTTAAGCTCTGGTACTAGAATTACTAATATTGAGCTAGCGATATCATTTTGAGAATTTGTTTTTGAAATATGCTAAAACAATATAATTTATTTAGATCTTTTTTATTTTATTATTTTTTATTTTTATTTTTATTTCGAACTTAATAACAATACTGCAATGATTCTAGAACATATGTCACAATATACTGGGAAACATGCTCAAAAAATTTCAACCTTCTAAGTCAAATAGTTTTTGAGAAACTTGTACCTTTATGGAAAAAATTGAGTTTGTGGGAAATAGCTGTAAAGTTTTACTTAGCCTTAAATCGGCCTGAACCATATATCTTCAACAACATACGACTTAACTCAGTAAGACACGAAATTACACGATTTAGCAAAACATACGATCAAAGACTAAACGGACATCCAAATCATCTCGCGATAAACTTACTGGAGAACAGTGACTATACGTTTACAAGACTTAACAGATACAATGAGTTGGATTTACTTAACAGATTCGTGCACAATTAACTTTTTATTTTCGATATTTTTATGTGTATGTGTATAAATATTTTCTTATTTCAACTTTGAATCATTTCAAAATTAATTTTTAAAATTACAAAAAGGTTATCTGTAACAATTATTATTAATGTATAATACTGTAAATTTGTCTTTTCTATGTTAACCTTATTGCCTATTGTTCTTGTTCCTTTATAACAGAACAGATTGCAATTTCGCTGGTTTGATTAAAAAAAAGTTATACAGTCAGACCCTGTGGTGAATGAAGTGAAGGTGTCATTTGCAGGGTGGAAAGTAGATGCTTTTCACAGGACCTGGTATGCTCATAAGCATACTTTATCCCTTAGTGAAGAAGGTAATGGTAAACCAAGTCACTTCTCGTATTACTTAGTAAAGCCTCTAGAGGTTCAAACCAGCCTTTCGGCTGATGATCTAAACAACAAATTGTTTATTTAACACAAGTTTTAATTATCGTTATTACATTATTACAGTGTTGTTTAGGTCATCAGCCAAATGACTGGTTTGAAGCTGTAGAGGTTTTACTAAGTAAAACGAGAAGTGAGGTGGTTTACCATTGCCTTTCTCACTGAGTGGAAAAGTACGCTTATCAGCTGGGCCCTCTGAAAAGCACATATTTTTCACTCTGCAAATGACACCTTCACTTTATACACCACAAGGGTCTGGCTGTATAATGAAATTCATTACTTTCAGAGGAGACAACTCTGATTAATGTCTTTTGCACCTCTACCTCTTCTGTTCTTAAATGATTTAGTCATTTAATTAGTTGACCATGTGATAAGAAACAGAACTATTTATTTTAGCCCTAAAACGAACAGATTGAGTGTAAATAATTTGACACTCCACCTGTCTGTTATGGACAATTATTACATTGACAAGAGAAAATCGTTTAAGTGTTTCACACCAGATTTCTTTATAATTACGTAGATGAATCATAAGATGACCTATTATATATTAAACTGTATTTCAAAAGTAAAGAAATCTATCATTAAAATAATTATTATATCAAGACTGCATTTATGATAATATAATCATTTAGATTTATAAAAAAAATAATAAACAAAATAAGGCGATGGAGAAAATATGCAAATTATTAAGCGTCGATGAAGAAATAAAATGTTCATACTGACACTACTGACAGTACCTTACTAAAGAAAAATGTATGTTTCATTTCGTTTTTTAAATAAATCAACATTGAGTGTATAATATAATTATGAACACTATAATATAAGTATGAAAAATAATAATAATAACAACAAATGTGATAATAATTATTATTGAATCTGACTAGTGGAATATATAAGAGAAATGATTAAAGTAAATTGATAATAAAAATGAAATGTAGATATACGTATATGTATATATTTATAGGCGGATATAAAATAAATGAAAAACAAATGACATTAAATAATGAATGGAAATAGCTACGGACAATGACGGTTGTGTATTATGTGTGTTACGTAGTTGGTTAACTTTGTTGACGGTACGTTGTTTAACATCGGAACTGTTAAAACGATTCAAACGCGCATGACAAGTGGTGGGAAGAAGCATAACTCTGTAACATATCAACTTATTTCATTCTGGGCTATCACTTGCATCAAAATGCATCTCAGAAAATAAAAATATTAAAAGATTTTATTATATTGCTTCATGAACGACTTCTTTTCTTTTTATATTCCGATAACAAAAAACAACCCAAATATAAATGTTGACGTCAACAGTGGCTTAGTTCATTTTTGTTTTCAGTTTCTCGACTCGTTTGATGCAGTTCTCCAAGCTATTCTATCATGTGCAAGCCGTTTTAAATCTATGTACCTGCACCAACCTATATATTTTGTAATTTGTTTTAAATAATCTAACCTTTGCCTCCCTTACAATTCACTCCCTCAATATTACCCTCCATTATCAATAGAGCAATACCTGGATGTCTTAAGATATGCTCCACTAGCCTATCCCTTCTTCTGGTAAGATGTTTCCATATATATCTTCTTTCATCATCTCGTTTAACAACCTCTAAATTATTTTTTTTTCCACCTACCTAAAATCTTTAACATTTTCCTGTAACACCACGTTTCAAAAGTTTCTATCCTCTTTCTTTCTACAGCCCCTATCACCCACATTCCAGTTCCATATATTGCTATACTCCAAACATAGTGCTTGAAGTGAGAGTGAGAGAGTGTGTTTGGAGCACTAAGATATTTTTTCTAATCTGTAAATCAATGTTTGTAGTCACTAAGTTGTTTTTCATTTCAAAGGCTCTTCTAGCTTGAGCAATCTTACTTTTGATATCATTTGTGATTCTACTATCCTTTGCTATTTTACTCCCAAGTTAGCAGAATTCTCCAACTTCGTGTATGTTTTCGGTGCCTACTTTTAAATTTCCCATCTCCTCTAAACCACTCTTGCTATTCAACAAATTTTTCAGTTTTTTGTTAATCATTTTCATGAAGTATCCTTTCTCATGATCTCATCTATTCCATTTAAGATTTCTTGTAGATTTTTCTTTGTCTCGGCTAATAATGCTACGATATCATCGGCGATCTCAGCATGATTATTGTTTCTCCTTGAATTTTCATTTCTGCGTCAAATTTGTCCTCCACTTCATTTGTAGCATCTTCTATATACAAGTTAAAAAGTAGTGGTGACAATGCAACATCTTGTCCTTGTTCATGTCATTGTCCTTGTCTTACGCACGTTTTCTTACAACAGCTTCTTTTTCGTACCCCCAACCCTCAAAACAGCCGTTTGATTCTTATATAGACCGTAGATAACTTTCCTCCTTTTATATGTGATTCCTAGCCTTTTCAAGATTTTAAACATTTTACTCCAGACTAGATTGTTAAAAATTGTCAAAAAATAGTTCATCAGGCAAAAATATACATAGACTAATTTTTTTTTGAATTCCTGATGTGTGTACGTTGCAATGTGTTCAATTTAAGATCAATAAGCAACCCCAAGATCCAATGATATAAGAATGATTTGTATGACTCCCGTAATAGGTAAATAGGTATTAAAATAGATAACTGAGGGGTAGTCTTGTACAGACTCAGGCCAACCATTTCTGAGCAAGTATGGTTAGTTGAATCCCGATTATCAAAGTACACCAGTAACCATTATCTAGCATTCAAATCCGTCTAATGTATAACAAATTTTAAATCCATCTAATTGTAAAGCCTAATTTAAAACAAATTTGAAGAACATTTCATAAAATGCAAGAATTTGTTTAATCATATCAGGAAAATTACTGTCTGTTCTCTCATACCGACAGAAACAAGAATAGTAAGTAAAGAATTTAACATTAAATATAAAACATAAAACATTATTATACATTAATAATAATGTTAAAGATATATAACTTTTTTAAGTTATTTTTAATTTTTTTATTTATCACCATCATCATTTGTCCAGGACTAGCCTCAATGGCCAGTTCCAGCATTCATCAATTTTTAGGTATTCCCAAGCTTAGCTTCCCTCCAGGTTTATATTTCCATACTCGCAAAGGATGCCTTCGTACTGGCATGCGAAATAAATGGTTGAACCAGTTTCTTTTATATAGGGTGATTCAAAACTATACGGCAATCTCTTGGGATCTCATTCTATAGCGAAAAATAAGAAAAAAAGTTCATATAAACATATGCCTGAAAACGCTTAGTTAGCGAGTTACGGCTAGCGAAAAATTTCACCTAGAACTCTGTACCCTCGGTGAAGTAAGGCCGTATTAAAATGTTAAAGGTAGTTACAAAGATACAAATACGATTGTTTCTTATGTATTTTAATCTGAAAAACAGTTGATCATTATCAGCTGTTACTCCCAACCTAAATATTAGTTAATATTTTATGCAGTTAAGAATGTGCGTTTTATGTGCGTCTGTTTTGATTTTAAAAAAGCGAAATTTTAATATCTATTATTCATTTTTTCCTGAGTAATTCACATGACTCTTTTCAGAATTAAATTTTCTACAAATTTATTTAAGAAAAAATACACCTTTATGTACCATTTATGGAAGTAATCTTACGTTAAACACAAAAATGTGTTATTTCTTTGCACCAATTCTTGTGTTTTATTTAAGGTATCTCTGAAAGTATTGCATTTACAGCTCTGGAACCAATTTTATTCAATTTTTCAGATTAAAAAACATAAGAAACAATCGTATTTGTATCTTTGTAACTACCTTTAACATTTTTATACGGCCTTACTTCACCGAGGGTACAGAGTTCTAGGTAAAATTTTTCGCTAGCCGTAACTCGCTAACTAAGCGTTTTCAAGAATATGTTTATACGAACTTTTTTTCTTAATTTTAGCTATAGAATGAGATCCCAAGAGATTGTCGTATAGTTTTGTATCATATATTCTTTATATTTCACACAGTAATTGAAAATTTAAATCGGCACGTATAGTTTTGTTAATGTTTTCTTTCTAACCGGGTATAACCTTTGATTCCCCCGCATAAATCTCATTTCAATAGCCTCGATACGAGATTCGTTCCTCTTCAGTGACACCCATGTTTCACTTGCATATGTTATGAGTGGTACCGCTAATGCTCTAAAAATTTTAATTTGGGTCCCCTGACTCGTTTTCTTTCTTATTGTATTGCGAATAGAACCGCATACAGCGATGAATTTTCCAAGTTTATCACTCACATCATCATATTTGTCATAGAAAATCCTACATCCTAAATATTTAAAATCTTTAAATTGTTATTTTTCATTCTTTAACTAAAATAACTGCCCATAACAGACGGTGGAGTGTCAAATTATTTACACTCAATCTGTTCGTTGCAGGGCTAAAATAAATGGTTCTGTTTCTTATCACATGGTCAGCCAATTAAATGACTAAATTATTTAAGAACAGAAGAGGTAGAGGTATAAAAGACACTAATTAGAGTTATATCCTCTGAAAGTAATGTATTTCATTATACAGCCAGACCCTTGTGGTGAATGAAGTGAAAGTGTCATTTGCAGAGTGGAAAATATGTGCTTTTCAGAGGGCCCGGCTGATAAGCGTACTTTTCCACTCAGTGAGGAAGGCAATAGTAAACCACCTCACTCCTCGTTTTACTAAGTAATACCTCTACAGGTTCAAACAAGCCTTTCGGCTGATGAAGACCTAAACAACAGCTAAAATAAATTAATTTTGAAACGAATGAAAATTAAAACTAATATATATATATACTATATATATATATATAACATTATAATAGTGATATTCTGGAAATATTTTATTGTAAGAAATTATGTCTTATAAAGGTCTTGATTGTTTGGGAAACTATCAGATTACAGGTACAAGAACAGTTACCGCCTTTGTAAAGAGTTAGTCAATTCTTGAAATTGTGAATGGAAAGTGTTGTCGGGCCGTTTTTAAATTGTGTCATTACAGGGGTTCTGAATTACGTTAATAGTATGTGAACGTACGGGTGATATGAAGTGATTTTGAACTGGTAAATCATTTGTCTTTCGTAAGTGGCATTGTATTACTTACAGTCAAGATTAAGTTTTCAATTAGTTTAATTAAAAGTAATCTCATTGTATTTTTATTAGGGTAATTTTAATATAATTAATTGTGTGAATAAACAATGATTTTTACAAGAATGGAGAAAGTCTATTTGTTATTTATTATACCCTGATCCCGAACGAACCTAGATTTAGATGTTACATCAATAATAATAATTATTATTATTTTTTACTGTTTTTATTGATTCTACGATACGTACTTTTAAAAAAAGGGTTTAGAACTTATAATTTATTTTTTACTTTTTATAGGTCAAATTTATATGTCAAATTTTTATATGTCAAATTCCGAAAGAGTGGAGTAAAGCAGAAGTAATCTCTCTCTTCAAAAAAGGCAAACGAAATGACTGCAAAAATTATAGAGGTATCAGTCTTTTGAATGCAGGATATAAAATATACTCAAAAATAATCAATTCTAGAGTGAAAAGTATCGCTGAAGCAGTTTTAAATGAGGAGCAGTGTGGGTTCAGAAAAGGTCGTTCATGCACAGACAACATTTTCTCAGTTAAAAGACTGATAGAGAAAAGAAGAGAATTCAACCTCGAAACGCATATGGCTTTTATTGATTTTGAAAAAGCTTTTGATAGAGTGAATAGAAGTCTTCTGTGGAGAATTCTGATGGAAAGAGGATATCCTTTGCATCTTGTAAACGCAATACGATCTCTTTATCACAATACTCAAATAATAGTCAATACAGGTGATAAACGACTAGATGAAATCACGATCAACCAAGGTGTTAGACAAGGGTGTAGTTTATCGCCCACCTTATTTAATATATATGTGGACCACATTTTCCGAAAATGGAAATGTAGAGTAGATTTAGGAATCAATCTTGGTAAAGACGTTTACCTAAATGCACTGTTGTTTGCTGATGATTTGTGTGTGATACAGGAAAACGAAGATGACCTCCAAAAATCTGTGCATATCCTCCACGAAATTTGTAAAGAATATAATCTCAAAATATCAAAGGAGAAAACAAAAATCATGGCTTTTAAAGGAAAGTACCCAATACGATCTAAAATTGTGATAGACAACAAAGTATTGGAGCAAGTGTCTCAATTCACATATCTGGGCTGTGACATAAGTTACAAAGATGAAATGGATGTGGAGAAGAAAATAGGAAAGTTCCAAATGATTTGTGGAAGTATCAGTAGGACATTGGCGAAAAAAGCTACCACAAACACAATAATGAAATTTTATAAAACAATGGCAGCTCCAATACTCCTCTATGGTAGTGAATCTTGGGTCACATCAAAAACACTTGAGAGTAAAGTGCAGGCAGCGGAGATGAAATTTCTTCGCAGAACTAAGGGCTGTGACAGGAGAGATCACATCAGGAATGAGGAAATAAGGAGGGAGCTGAACATCTTCTGCTTGAATGAGAGAGTTACATCGTATCGCCAACAGTGGAAAGAACATGTTGAACGAATGTCAGCCGATAGGCTTCCACTAAAAATTTACAAGTATCAACCGGTAGGCAAAAGAGGTATAGGCAGACCACGGAAAAGGTGGCAATGATTGTACCATAAGGAAAAAAAACAAATTTTATAAGATAGACTTAAATTTATCATTGATAAAATATGAATTACATATTTAATATAGATGTTTTCTAAAATTATTAATATAAGCTGAATGTGAGTCGGAACAGGCCATGGCCTAATCCCTGTTTGAAAGAAGAAGAAGAAGACTTTTTATAGGCTATTATGACGAAAATTTAAATTATTTACTTGGAGCATGTTTCATTTAATTTTTAATTTCTTTAAATCTTTAATACCAGTATATTATTTGATAAAAACAGAAATATTTAAAAGAAAGAAACCCAACATATTTTTTATGAACATGAGACATATTTGTTCTAATTAAGGATTAAAACATAAAATGGAATTCCTGATTGGAAAATAAATAAGAAAAAGTAAGAATTAATTATCTTATTTTCTAGTTTTTAAATAAATTTACTGTTGGCAAATAAATGACTGGTAGTCTTTTAGCAGTTAATTCTTAATGACTCGGTTAAAATGGTACACGGTTGTTGTAGGTAAGTCGTTAGTTAAATGATTGAAAAGAAACTGTAATTTACGTTAAAGAAATCAATCATGATTTTTAGACGAAGAAGATTGCATTGCGGTACAGTGTTCTATAAACACCGCTTACGTTGTTAATTGTTTAAAACAGAAAAACGTTCAGATAGAGCATCGACCTAAAATAATTGCTGAGTACAAAGAAATTTAAATTGGCTCACAAAGGAACAAAGACGAAAAGTATTCAACAATGAAAACGGTTTAGTACAACCAAAAAAATTACTGAAAATTAAAAAAGTTAACATAGGCTAATTACTTTTATAATAGAATATTAATAGAAAATACAACAGCAGTATATGTAGTATTGCTGTTAATGTCAGAGGGGTTCCAATAAAATTGGGGTTTCAGTATCACAGGGGACCAACTGTAATGGTTTATACCATTATAGTTATTATTCATGTTTTAATTAAGATAAAAATATGTCTTCTTTGATATTTTATCATAATTATTCTTCTTCTTACTATCAAGAATTAGGCATAAGACTGTTCCGAACTCACAAACCATCCTGTACGTCTACACAACACGTGACATTCCAACCCGTACATCACGACTACTACCATCTTCTTCGAGGTCTCCCCACCTCCCTTCTTCCAACTGGAATATATTCCATCACTTTAAGAGGTATTCTCTCCTCTGGCATCCGTTTAAAATGTTGCCTCCATTGATTCCGGTACTCCTCCACTTTTTCATTTAAGCTAAATACACCCAACTCGGATCTAATTTCTTCGTTATGTATTAGATCCAGCCTCGAGTAGCCCTTCACCCTTCTTAAAAACCTCATTTCAGCTGCTTGGATCCTACTTTCTTGGCGTTTTGTGGTAACCCATGACTCACTTCCATAAAGTAAAATCATAAGTAAGTTTTATCATAAGTAAAATATAAATAAATAAACTTTATTGTCGCATAAATTAATATATATTATATATTTATTATGTGTTAATGTTGTTGTTTAGGTCAACAGTCGAAAGGATGGTTTGAACCTCAAGACCAGTGACTCCCAAACATTTTTTTACCACGCGCCTCCTTCTGTCTTGAAGAAAAATTCCGCCCCCTTACACAATTTTAAGTTGTAATGAAAAAAACAGGTATCACATTGAATAAAAAACTACACATGATTTTATTTTTATTGTTTTTTTATAACATTACAAGTTATCATCATCATCTGTCTAGGATTAGGCTCAATGGTCTGGTTCCGGTATTCATCTCTTTTTAGGTCTTCCCAAGCTTTGCTTCCCTCTAGGTTTATATTTCCATGCTCGTAGAGGAAGTCTGTGAGCTGGCATGCGAAGTAAATGGTTGGACCAAATTTTCTTATAAATATTCTTAACGTTTCCAACAGTGACAACATTTGACTCAGCGCGGATAGTTTCGTTACGTACCGGTTCGTTACGTCTAACTTATATAGCTTCGTTACGTCTAACCGAGTACAAACTTTGACTCCCTTCAAAAATCTTATTTCAGCAGCCTGGATACGAGATTTATTTCTCTGTAATGACACCCATGTTTCACTCCAATATGTTATGAGTGGTACAGCCATTGCTCTATAAAATTCAATTTGGGTGTCTTTTCTCGTTTTCTTTCCAATTGTCCTGCGAATAGAACCGCATACAGCGCTGAATTTGCCAGTTTTTCACTCACGTCATCATCTTTGTCATTGGAAATCTTGGATCCTATATATTCAAAATCTCGAACTTGTTCTATCAGTTCGGCTGCCAAGTATAATTTTTGAGCGAACCGGCTATCTTCCTTTTAATGCCATAATCTTTGATTTTTGCGCCAATATTCTCATGCCAAACTCTGCGCTAAAAATTGCAAGTTACAATTTAAATTAACCAAGTAAGAAACAAAATTAATCAGTGAGATAGGTGACCTTGCATTTTTTTAAAAAGATTCCTTGTTCATGGTTGCTTATTAAAAAGCACACAGCGTAAATTACAGCAACATCAGGTTTGCCCCAATCCTTTGTCTTTATGGCAATAAGTTAGTGCGGAAAACGCTTTTTCGTACTAATAGATGCTTGAAAAAGTTAGCCTACTTACAATCGGAGCGCTTGCTGTGATATACTGGTGTACTCTTAGTGATAGATGCTTAACCTCGACTCGTGAGTCCCAACAGAACTGGACGTGCGGACTGCAAAGCTATCTCGATGGCCCGCGCCCCCTTATCTTATCTTCACGCCTCCCTTGGGGGGTGCCCCTACCACTTTCGGAACCATTACTCTAGAGGCTTTACTAAGTAACAGGAGAAGTGAGGTGGTAAACTTTATTTCTTACTGAGTGGAAAAATATGCTTATCAGCATACCCGGCCCTCTAAAAAGTATCTACTTTCACTCTGCAAATGACATCTTTACTTCATTCACCACAGGGTATGGCTGTGTAATGATGAAATCCATTATTCTCAGAGGAGATAACTCTGACTAGTATATTTTACACCTCTACCTCTTCTGTTCTTAAATTCTTCAGTCATATGATTGGCTGACAATGTGATATGAAACATAACTATATTTTGTAGCTTTGGAACGAGCAGATCAAGGTCTGAAAATTTAACAATCCATCTGCCATTTTAAAATTTTAAATTATTAATAATAATGTAATAATAATGTTTATTATTTAATAATAATATTCATTACATATGACAATTCAAAAATATTTCTGATAGATCTAAATCGTGTAGTGTCCATATTTACAATTCAACTTAAGAATTGACCATTAGTTTTTTCTCTATTTAGGAAATTCACAATCTGCTGGAAACAATCAGTGAATGTGATAACACAAAATTTGGAAAAAAATTAACATGGTAAATAAAGGTGAATGGAGACACAGTCCAGTGACAGAACTCTGACGTGAATAGATAAGTGTAGTAGCATTAAGTGCAGCATTTAGAACACTGAAATGGATAGTCAATTTCAGCACTACGTTAATTGATGAGGTCCCGGCTCCATCGACGTTTTAGACGTCTTATTGGATTGTTTGGGAGAGTCTGCGTAGCCAGATTTGTGATCAATAGGTTATGGTGGTTCACGAGTTTCCTCCTAAATTTTGTATAGAGTTTTAAGAAAACGTCATTTATGTAGGGTACGTTTAGGTCTGAGTGTAGCGTTTTATTGGTTACATAATAGGGGGGGGGGCGTTAACTATCCTTAACTGTCCATTAGTTAGCATTTTAAAATAAAATTAGTTTGTCAATCAAATATTAAAATACAATTTTAAATTAAATATTAAATTATTTAAAAAATATTATTAATTATTACATTTTTAAATTCTTTTTTGTTTTTATATTTTATGGTGTAATGATACAAATTTAATGGGCATCTGGACTTGTTTGTATTTGAGTATTGAAATAAATATAAATAACTCCAGCTGATTAAAATAAAATATTTAAAAATTATTTAATTTCATAAACAAAAAATGGTTACTAAGCAACTAAGAAGAAGAAATAAAAATTTGTAAATTATTTTAGTGTGGGGCTGAATATCAAGCAAGCTAGTAGGTCCCACATTCGTTCTAGAAAAATATATTAAAATATATACATTAGAAGAGAATTTATCAGTTCAATTAATTAGTTACTGTATAACCTAAGGTGTTGGGGTAGGAAATAATGTCTTGGTGAATAAATACAAGGAGACTATAAATATAATATCGGAAGGTTGTGTTTGTTGTTCAAAATGTGAATATGCTTAAATGAATAAAGATTTGTTAAGATGGTAAACATAAAAGATAAGACAGATGATAATAAAGATAAGAATACTGTTGAAAAAATAATAATTGTTTATAGCAAATTTGGCTAATCCCTCGTGGGGAAAATATAAATCTATAAAAAATTGGCATACCTTTGTGAGGACAAATTTAGTTTGTTATAATGGCTAGCATGGGACCATTTTAGTCAACCATAAGAAGGATCTTTAAACCTCCTGTTTTCCCAAAATTTCTTCATCCTTTCATATCTTGGCTGTCTTTCTCTCCCTGAAATCACCTTTCCTACTTGTTCTTTATTTATTCTCGGTTGTAACATAGTTTGCTTATTTTTCAATTCCTTGATTTTGTCTAATTTTTCTCGCAGATTTTTTATTGTTATTCCAAGTTCTTTCAAATCTTCCTTAATTTCTATAATCCACTTAATGTTACTTCTACTCTTCCAGAGTTTTTCTATCATTCGTCTTGAAAATCCGTTTCGAAGTGTTAATTAAATGTCGTAAGAAGGAAATTTGTTTTTTCCTGATTGTGCTGGTTAGAGGTTCTATCTCTTCATACACCGTTTCATCGGGAAGAATTCTCCAGTGTCCATCTTTCTGACATTTTTATTAATGCAAGTTTAATAATATATTGTTATTATTATTAAAATAAAATAATGAAAAAATTAAATGAAATAAATCATTTATTTTTTAAAATGAAATGAATTAAATTAAATTTTATTAATAATTTTAATATTTAATTTAAAAATTTAGTAATAATTTTTTGAGGGAATTTTGGGTGTTATAAATACATGTAATTTTAAACGATAGTTTGTAAATTATTTACTTTACCCAGATCCCGAAACGGACCTTAAGTTTTTTTTTTTTTGCTTCAGTAGTGGACACGAGATCGCGATTTAACCAGATGGAATAATCGTCTGAGGCGATTATTTTGTAAAAAACTTTCCACTTATTTTTTTTATAGTAGGTTATTATGTTCATAGTTAAACATTTGACAATGAGAATTTAAAAATCCATATCATGGTTGGAAGACGGTATTTATAAAATGATTTGTTTAAAAGTTTTCGATAAAGCCATAATTAATTTTATTTAGAGATCCGTTTCAATAAATATATGGATTATCATGAATGAAAAATAAATTAAGTTTAATGGCGAAAGAAACATACAACAGTAGGAACAATCGATACATAACAATATCGATTAGGAATTTATAAGTTATGAATGCAATTGTTATTCAAGAGGGGCAAATAAAGATTCCCATGGGATTCGTACGAGTGGGTAGAAGGTGCGGTGTGTTGCGAATGGGGAGTTTAATTCTTCATCTAGAAAAAGAAGATAAAATTAAGAGGAAGGAGGAAAGTACCAAGTAGCCACTGGTGGAAGATGGTAAACGTATCTCGGCAGGGTGAATGAGTGATATTTTACTCGGGGTCTGGTGTCAATTTTAAGAATTACAACCGGCACCGTATGCAAGTACAACCGGCCTGTTGATTCCAATACTACCGAAGCTCCGAAACTAGGTGTGCCCGCACGATTTATTGATATTATTAAAAACAAACCGAGTTGTGCTCTCGGTAATGTTTATGACTTCATTTGCTGGGCCAAGTTATAGCCTACACACTCGGATTTAATTTATCGTCTTCTTAGTTCTGAACACGCAGACTTAAAGAGCAGAGCAGACGTTCGTTGTACGGAAGCTATACCACCAGCTCATTGGCTGCACAATCATTTTCATTTCATAAATTGCAGACAATTCAATCCGGTGCGGTGTCCAGGCCTTCGTCATTATAATCATCCGCTTTTATTTCACCTTTTTCTTATTTTCTACCCTTCTTTTTCCTTTTTATGACGCATTATACTCCTTTCTCTGCATTCTTTTACTTCTTCGCCTTCATTCCCTCTTCATTATCCTCTTCACCGTACCGCATGTACTGATCTAACATCGTCAGCATAAGAGATACTAAACAAAGACATTAAAAACAATACGACTTTACAACAGACAGCCAGTAAAACTTTTAAAACCGTCGTACAAGAGGTGAAACATCCTCTTTTCCCTTCAACAACTCGCTACTGGAACCACGCCAAACTCGATCTGTTAATACATCCAGTTTATGCTTCTGTCAATGTTTCAAATGAAACTACATAGACTTAACTACTTATCCATTCTGTAACTAAAATATTATAATCTTCTTGTTTATTATTATGAATTATACCGTGGTAGACGTTCTAAAACGGCTACAAAATAAAAACATTAAAGAAAAATGAGAAAATACCGAACTGGGTTATTTAATTGCATAATGGTTAAATCACTTCTCATACGTCCAATACTTGTTTTCAAAACGCAAATGATCGTTTATCCCTTAAACAAGTTCTGCTCTTTGTTTTATATTTATTTAAATATAGCAAAAATTCACTTTACCTTATTAACGTCATATATTTAAAACGGAAAGTCTGGTTCAATATATTTTAAATAGAGATTCCATTTGTTCTTAAATACAGACTTCTACCGAACCGATTAAAAAAGTTTAATAACATGGTCGTAAATAGAATACTTTCAAGATTCTGCAAAAAATTTAATGTAAATTCTTAAAAATCAAACGAGATTTTGCAAAGAAAATAACTACATTATTGAATTAACATTTCATGGGTGCTACTATTCTGGTGGCGGCGTTCTGAAGTTCAGTTTGTTTTGAAGCGTCTTTATGACGACAAGAATAATTTTTTATTTAGGTGCATATCTTATTCCATTAATAATATCGCTACAAAACTTCAAAAAATAATACTATAACTGTTAAAATAATTCTAAAATTTGCTTCTTTTTTTGTTTTAACGTCCGACTGTTCTGCAATTACTTTCTAAACTACGTCAAAGAGTAAGGAAAAAAACGCCCCGAAATGTGGAAGGACAAATCATGGGTTCTCCACCAAGACAATGCGCCAGCTCATTCCGCGTTATCTGTCAAGAGGTTTCTAGCCAAGTACAGCATCTCAGTGTTAAACATCCACCATATTCACCAGATCTTGCACCATGTGACTTCTACCTGTTCCCTAAGGTAAAATCTGCATTAAAAGGGATAATATTTGAGTCTGTGGAAGCTGTAAAAGAGAAAGCGGCACGTGTCCTGAAGGAGCTGACAGAAGATGACTTCCAGCACTGCTTCCAATAATGGAAAATTTGCATAGAGCGTTGTAGGGGTAGAGAAGGAGTGTGTATTGAGGGTGACAATAAGTGATTATGTATAAAATAAAAATAAAATTTTTTACAACGTCAGTCGTTATTTAATAGCCACACCTCGTAAATACAATAACAAAATTCTGTGAAACCGTAATTGTAACAGATTAATTAGGTAAAAGTCTTAGAGGGAATTAATTTGGGTACTTACAACCAGATCTATGGAAAAAAAATTGTTAAAATTTCTGGTTGGTTTAAATAAGTAGGTCTCTAACAAGAGTTTATTTTAAGTAAGAATTACAGGAAGAATGACTTTATGCAATATTTAAATTAAAGTTGTATTTAAATGTGCACTGTCAGTTTGATAAGAAATGGTTGCGTTAACTACAGAAGTTAAGTAAATTAAATTATAGCAATTAAAGTAGTGAAATCTGTTTATGCAATCTTCTACTATCCAGGAAAACGAAGATGAGTTGGATAATGTGTATTTTACTACATTTCCCATTGAAGGTTTTAATTTATTCTGAATAAATAAACTGATTTTCGGAGATGAAGGTTCCTGGTTCAAATCCTAGTAAAGGTAGTTACTTTTATACGGATTTGAATACTAGACAGTGGTTACCGGTGTACTTTGATGGTTGGGGTTCAATTAACCATACTCTCTCAGGAATGGTCAGCCTGGGTCTGTACAAGACTACACCTCATTTACACGTCATACACATCATCCTCATCTCATTGGGTCATGGGGGTTGCTTATTGTTCTAAATTGAACAGATTGCAACGTACACAAATTAGGAATAAAAATAAATAACAATGCGTGTCAATTCAAGACCAACATATGGAAAAATAAATAAAAAATAAAGTTTTAGGTGCAGGTGACTCTAAAAACCCTGCAAGCTGTTTAGGAAGGATATCTTAAGATTTTATTCTTTGCCACGTGGATATACAATAGGACATTTTATCTATTTTTTTCTACTATAAAAATTTAATCAGGTAAAATAAATGAACAAAAATTTAAGATAATTTTTGTCACTATTGTTTCACGTTTAGAATTCAACATACACCTACAATATTTATAAACAAGAAGTAAGGGACAAACAAAAGTGGCTTTTTGTAAAAAGTAAATTATCCATTCACATTAATACTTTCAGTCAGGGTATTTTATTTACCAAGCCCTATTATATCAGTAAAAATAAATTGGAAAGTTTGAATTTTTTAAATGTTGCTTCTTTCTGCTGCATTAGTCCATCGAAACGTTAAATAACTTTACATTACCCTTTTTATTTTTCATATTTTCCTTTTAATTCCTTTTTATTTTTACTTTCTCTTGCCTATATGAATATAATATAGGAAGGAAAGTATTGTTTTCATGTAGATTTTTCGAAATCGAGTTTTCACCGAATCTACACGTTTTCAGACCCCCTTAATCCAAAAAACATGTTTTAACGATTGGTCTGTGTGTGTGTGTGTGTGTGTGTGTGTGTGTGTGTGTGTGTGTGTGAACAGAATATCTCAAGAACGAAACATCGTACGAACTTGAAACTTGAAACTTAAGTTACATACTACTACCGGACCCGACACGAACATTTTCATTAAAATCCGTCAACCGGAAGAAGTAGTTTATTCGTGTAATTTTTCACTATTTTGCGATTTTCTCAAAAACTGGTCCTACAATTTTTTTTTAAATCACCTAGTTTACTAAATTTTTTATGTTCTATAAAATAGGGTAGGCGTCATGTCTGCTGAAATTCTTGGTGAGGCTGTTTTCACGTAAAAAAATTGTTTTAAGATTACTGCTTTAATATGAATTTTAGCGCAAAAATGGTATATAATAAAAGTTGTAGAAAATTTAAAATCCTACAACTTTTTTTCAAATATTTTTTGTATATCGCTTAGCTTAGCGGTAATTAGCAATTTTCTGTTTTTTTTTCTCACGAAAACGTGTGAAAAATCGTTTTTTTAGATTTCGGCCTTAGATTGCATTTTACGACAAATATGACAATAAACGATAAATATGACAAAAGGAAATAAAAAGATCTACAACTTTTATTTAAAACATTTTTCTCTACAGAGCCTAGTTTAGCGTGAAAGAGTGATTTTCCGTATTTTCAAGCCAAACTGAGGTTGATTTTTTTTTGCGCCTTTCTCTCATGATTAAAATAACGTTATGTTTTTTTGTTTATTTCTAAAGTTTTATTACTAATGTTAGGTTATATTGGTCATTATTTGCATTGGCAAGAGAAAGTTGTGTGAGTGTTTCACACCAGATTTTTTCCTTTGTATTTTTCACCTTTTTTATTTTCATACTTAAATTTAATCAGTTGATAAATCTACTAATTTAATTCCAAAAAAATGATAATGCTTAAGGGGACCCGGAATGAGTATCTTTGTAATTTTAATGTAAAGAACATTTTCTCAAAAACTATTACAGTTATCCTGTCCAATGTTTTGTGGTTACTTTTCAGACTATTTTACACCCAGTAAGTTAGTAGCATCGTGATATATTGTAAGGAAGATAAAATTTTTTTTTTAAATTACCACTTTTGAAAACCATATCTTTTGCCTATTCAAGTAGAAAATAAAATATATTCAACACATTATTTTACTGTAATGTTAACTCAGTACTTTAAAATTATGGTGCAAAAGACTGTGAAAAAATGTTATTAAAATCCATTCACAGTTGGCTGAGAAAATGTTCATTATGTATCAAAAATTTCCATTTACGGGAAACGAGAAAAACTAAAAGAGAACACATTACAAGTTAAATAATTCAAGTAGTAGTTAATTTCAGCTACAGCGTTTTTCACAAAAAATTCCATGATCACCCAACGAATCGATCACCAAACTATCAGATGAATCACTACAAGGGAATCTACAACGCAGGTTGAAACGTCAATGGGCCCGATAGTGATTTATTTTATTTTATTTTATTTTTCTTTCTTCATTTCTTGTAATGTTGTTATTTATCATGAACTTTATCTCATAGAACATATACCAATGGGTATCACTGTTCTTTTTCATTTAATTTTCTTGTCATACTTTCTTCACTTTTATCAATGTTCAGGGTATTTTATTTACCCAGCCCTATTATATCAGTAAAAAATTGGATTAAAAAGCTTGAATTTTTTCATTAAGTTTCATTAAGGCTTCACGAAGTTTCATTAGGTTTCATTAAGTTTCTTCATTAAGGCTTTATTAAGTTAAATACGTTTTGTAATAAATTTTATCTACGATTAAGTTAAGTTAGTTGTAACATTCTAGATGCAATAATTTTATATAGTTAATTGACTCGTAACAAAATACATGTTTTAAGTTTAAAAGGAAGTTTTATTATTTAAAAAACCAGCCAGATTCTGAAAGAACTTAGATTAAATGTTCAGTATTAAATGTTACTAATAGTTCGTCAGTAAATATTGACGTACGTGTTCAGTGATGGATGAAATTTTGTTTAGGTCATTAGCCGAGAGGCAGGTTTGAACCACTAGAAGCTTTACTAAGTAAATAAGTGAGGTAGTTTACCCGGACAAACTAGAGTACCCCCACACTTTTTATTATTAGGGTGTTTTTATACATTAATATATTGGTATATACATTTTATATATCGTATTTTTATATTAGGGTGGTTTACGATAGAGAATCGTTTATCAGAGTAGTAGCCAATATTCATTGATGGAATCAACACTCTCAGAAAAGAATCCATTAGTATTTCTCTAGTAGATATCAATTATTCTGTGACATAATATTAAATATGAGCCTTAACACTTTCATTAACCTCAAAAACTAAGCTTAAAAATTTTACATAGCAATTAAAAATAACGTTTGTTGTTTAGGTCAACAGCTGAAAGGTTGGTTTGAACCTCTAGAGGCTTTACTAAGTAAAACGAGGAGTGAGGAATTTACCTTTCTCACTGAATAGAAAAGTATGCTTATCAGCATGCCAAGCCCTCTGAATGGCATCTACTTTTTACCCTGAAAATGATATCTAAACGTCATTATTCATCACAGGGTCTCGCTGTATAATAAAATTCATTACTCTTAGAGAAGATAACGCTGACTAGTGTCTTTTACACATCTATCTCTTCTCTTTTTGAATATTTCAGTCATATAATTGGCCGACCATGTGATAAGAAACAAAAATATTTTTATTGTCCTGTAACAAGCAGGTCGAGTGCAAATAATTTAACAATCCACCTGCCAGTTATGACAAAAAATGATGGATATATAACATATAAATCATATTGAAATTTTAGTAATTTATTTCTATTTATTAATTGAAGACCGTAGCGGATGAAGGTGTTATGATACAAAATTATAGTTTTGAGGAAAATGCGATCAAAAATCTAAGGCTCCCAACTTTTTTGTGAGTTTGCTAATAAACTGATTATATTTTTGTACCTACTTATTGTCCCTTCATGAAAACTTATATATAAATTTAAAAATTCTTCAAGTTTTGCTTTTCAACATTATTCTTCTATAAGAGTTTTTTATAATTTTCCTCTGCACATAACTCCTTTATATACAAAAACTTTGTTTCCTTTGAGAATGGATGATTAGTAGGCTATTTCAATAATACAAGACGAAGTTTTCATTAGAGAATCTTTTAAAGAAATTTTTTATCACAGCTTTTATCGATGACGTTTAATGTTTATTATTAGAGTTAACTGTTATTCTAAAATGATAATGTCTTCTATTCTAGAGGAACAAGGTGGTCTTTACCCCTTTAACCAATATTCAAATTAATAACAAAATTATATGGGAAATGCCTCCTTGATCCTCTAGTATTTCCTTAAACTGTTAAAATATACCATTCTATGCCACCTAAGTAACTAAATATGCACGTAATATTCATCAATCTTGAAATCTACGTTTTAAAAAAATGTCACATAGCACTTTCATCCACTCAGCTCTTCTGTTAGATGTTTTATTCTAATGTAAAAAGGAGATACATTAGTTTTCCCACTTTACAAACTAGTTAATTGATCCTTACTTTTTATGCAGTTACCGCATTTTAAGATAAATTACTGATAACTTAGCATACTGATATATGTACTAACACATTTTGTATACTATCTTAGCGTTGTGTATAATATGATGTAAATATGTGAGTGTGTACGTTTAAATAAACACACAAATACATTACAAAAAATATTATCTTGAATTAAATCATTTTATCTAATATCGGTTTATCTACATCAGGGGTAGGTTAATAATGAAGGTGTTGAGTTTGATATTGCAAGCCGACTTTCTAGTATTTAGGCCTACGAGTGATTAACAGCTCCACGGTTTACTTTATCCTTAACAAGATTGTTTTTCTTTTATAAAATTAACTTTGTAAAACTTTAAGTCGTCAGATTTTTTAATTGGATAACATAGTATGGTGTCAATAAAAAAAATGACTTTACAACCTATTTCATTTTATTAATCTAGGTGCATAATTAAATCCAAGGTTATTTTATGATAATTTTATTTATTATTTTCCAATTTATTAATTCTAAAATGCTTATTATTTGTATATTGTAAATGTCAACAATACTGTTTGTACTAATTAGATTATTTAATTGTACTGTCAATATCATTTTCTTTACTGCATTCGACGCTTTCTAACACTATGTACAACTTTATTCTTAAGTATCTAGTTAGATTTATTCATGTATCAATTTCCAATAAAAAGATTGGATAAATTAGAATAGAAGAGAATTATTTTATGGCTTTAAGGTGAGACTGTATGATGGTTTTAACTGAAAATTTCAATATTCGGTTTTTTATGTTTTTTAATTGTTTAGACGTAGTTCAACCACAAAACTTTAAATTACGTGAAAAAAATAGTATTTTTTTTTCATATAACTTTTTATTTAATGCATAATCTGTTATAAATAACAATAAATGCAACTTATCAATTAGACGCAACTCATGAAAAAATTACAACCCACTGGTGTAATTAACAAATTATAACAAGAAAATATTTCATACTGTTCTTAATTAATATTTACAATCAAAATTTCATAGTGATTTTTAAATAAATAAACAAAAAAAAATAAATATAAAATAAAAAATAACCAAAACTTCCTTTAAAACGAAAAACAAATAAGAAGTAATAAATAATAAGCACATGATTCCGAATATATGTACACCTAACTTTTCCGAAAATAATTCGAAACGTTCATTCAGTAATTTACAACATTCACACTCAAACACGACAGTCATCTACAAAACACTAACATTATATTATTTACAACTTTAAAATCACACTATCAGAATCGCCCTGGGAGATCCAGTACTGTAGCACGTTTTAGCCTATTGACATCATTACTGTTGTCTAAGAGATTCAGTGCTAAGTGATTTACGTGGTTGTTTAGACGTTCGATGTATTTACAACTGAAACTTCGTATTTCTTCTCGTACCGCCTGCACATCCATATCACGATGTATATCGGCATTGGTAATATACCACGGTGCATTCAGTATGGTCCGTAGAATTTTTGATTGAAACCTTTGCAGAATTTTGATGTTTGAAGTTGATGCTGTCCCCCATAACTGAATTCCGTAGGTCCAAATCGGCTTCAGCATGGATTTGTACAAAAGTAGTTTGTTGTCAAGCGAAAGCTGAGAACGCCTACCAACGAGCCAATACATCTTCCTAAATGTTAAATCCAGCTGTTTCCTTTTCATCTGAATGTGTTTGCGCCAAGTCAGACCTCTATCTAAGTACATTCCTAAATACCTTACATCTTTTGCCTGTGGAATATTCTTGCCATTCAGTTGGACAGGAGGACAAGTTGCCCTTCTGGTAGTAAACGTTACATGCGTAGATTTGCCCTCGTTCACCTTGATCTTCCACTTTGTCAGCCAGACTTCCAGCTCACTTAGATACATCTGCACTCTGCGTGACGCAATAGTTGGGTCTGCATCACATGACATTATTGCTGTATCGTCAGCAAAGGTGGCAATGGTTACATTTTCAAGAACAGGCAAATCAGCTGTGAACAGAACATATAAAATAGTATTTTAATGAAAAAAAATTAAGTTTTTAGGAGGTGTACCCAGAAAATTTATTTTATCACTACGAACGAATATTTTTCATAATTTTATTCGGATCGTTTTAGAGCAAAGGGAATTTTAGTACTTAAAAAATATCTGCATTACTGTTTTTAATATTCTCAGCCATTGGTTCATCGTTCTAACTAACTGTTGATGGGAAATTCACTTGTTTGTGTTGTACATTTTGTTGTCACCGCTTTTTATGAACTTACAGATAGACATTACTGGGATCATATAGTAGTATTTACGGACGGATTTCTTTCTTCGGAAGGACAAGGCTGTGCAGTAGTTTTTCCAACTGACGAGTATTTATTCAAAATTAACTTCTTGTAGGACATCGACACATATGTGGATTTTAACACCACAACACATATAGCACCACAGCTTGATACTTTTTAAATAATTTTTACGCCCAATTGCCATATATGTTGCCAAACCCTTTGTAGTTTGCACTGTTCTCTTGTTGCATCATCATATGTTATTCATATGTTATTGTATGGTTTTCAGAGCGAGATTATGATTAATTTTCAAAATTAACTTGTTTTTCAAGAGGTTAACGACTTATCATCATGTTTTTGTAACCATTCGTAATATATAAGGCATTAGATATTATGACGACTTTTAGAAACAACGAGTTCTTTATTTATACAGATTCCAAAAATATTCTCGCAAGCCTTTTATCAATCCCTACAGATTCTCAGATCTACAAAATCACAAAATTATATTCATTGACCAAAAATATCGAAACAATATTACATTTCTTTGGATTCCATCTCACCTTGGAATCTACGGCAATGAAAAAGGTGATGTCAGTGCTAAAAGAGCTGCTTCAGAACATCTACAAGACCATGTTGTTACTCTGGCAGATGTTACTACCTTCTGTTTGAAACGTATGAAAGAAAAATGGAACGATGAATGGACATCAAAATTATCTAAGTTACACAAAATTAGAAAAGAGATCTTTTAGGTACCCATAGAATTAGAAAGTCGTCGAGATCAGTGGTAGTCGTTTCACAATACGTCGTATAGACCATACTCAATTTAAGCATGATTTCATTTTCTCAAATCCTGCTAGCCCACCGATCTGTCATTTCTGTCATGAGAACTAATTATTGATGGTGAAACACATTTTATCTGATTTTCGTTTCACAGAATCTCAAAGAAGAAGATTTGAACTTCAAGAAGTGTCCCTGTGTAATGTATTCCGCCATGTAGACAAGATTTAACGTGTGTTGCAAGTGGTGAAGAGCCACCAATTTAATTCTGATGATCATTGTTATTATTCAATGTTTTTAATTTTTGTTCATTGGCTTTTGTTATTTTTTATCAGTAATGTATTGAATATTGTAAATATTTTGTTTTTTAGTTGGTCGCTAATGACTGCAATGTTGATGAGACCTTAAATAAATAACTTATAAAAAACAAAAAATTCAATTGGATGAGCATATTTTTAAAGTTTGTAAAATAATAACTTGAAATTAAATTAAATACAATTACAACAAAAAAACCAATGTAAAATAATACTTTTCCATTATAATAATACAATTAGAAGCAAAAAAAACTATCCAGTGAATCGTATGCGATACTTCAATGTAGGCTATGTTACATAAATGCATTGCCTATACCAAAATAAAGTAAACAATACTTTACTCAATTTCAAACTGAAAATAAAGCCCGCCGCATTGGCGCAGTTGGTAACGTGCTCGCCTCTCATCATGCGGTCCTGGGTTCGAATCCCACTCAGGCATGGCATATTTTCATTCGTTACAAAAAATCATTTCATCTTCCATTGTAAACAGTTACACCCCAACGTAGTCGCTAATGACCGTTGTAGTTGATGTGACGGTAAATAAATAAATAAAAATAAAAAGAACTTAAAATAATACACAAAAATATATTGTTCAACGTTTGATTCAACCAAGTTATTTGGCTCAGCAAAATCCATTAATCTTAATCATCTACAGACGTTCCAATCAAATTTTTTCCTATCTAGAGCTCCGTACTACGTAAGTAACGACACTTTACACTCCGATTTTGGGATTCCTACAGTTGAAGAAGTAACACAGTCCTATTAGAAAATTTTTTTTTCGAAATTACTAATAAATCCGATCCTCTAATTCAAGAACTTCATCGCTTTCACCATCCTGGGAATCTAGCCTGGCGCCTAAAAATAAGATGGAATGGAGATTTTCTCTGAGTTCTAACTAAAATAATAATATAATAAAAATAATAACAATTAAACGAACTAATTATCACATTTAATACTAATATTATACACCCAGAGATATACCAATGGGTATCAATCTTTGTCTTTATGTTTCCTTTCATGTTATTTGGTTATGCACGCACAACACATTTTCTAGTAGTCATATATTTGTGTACTGTTGAAAATTTCAAATAAAATATAAAAAAAACCGTTTGATAATCACTATTTACAACGAAAATATTATCCAACGAATAAAAATGCTTATCAATATAACTATATAAGAACCTCGAACTAAACTCTTTAAAAGCTTTGCATTCTGAAAGAAAATGGCACGGATTATTTTTTTCCACAGTCACATAACTTGCACTCACTTTCTGGAACAAATTCATATTTATCACATTTTTAAACAAGCCTATATCTCCTATTACTTGAGGAAAGACAAATTTGGGCTTAAATTCTGATTTTTTCTACAAGACACTTAAAATAAACATAAAACTCCAGAGCTGTTATAACTTGACAATAATCTAAAATTTGAACTAAACGAGAAATTCAAAATAGAATTTATTTCCTTGCTAAACAAAAATGATTCTCATATGGCAGTATTAAACTTGATTTCTGTCTTTTAATAAAATTAGTTCCACAATTTAGAAAATATTAAATAAAACGAAATCACTTAAAATTATACGAGATGTGGCTATTAAATAACGAGACTGACTTGTAAAAAATTTTATTTTAATTTTATACTCAATCACTTATTGTCACCTTCAATATACACTCCTTCTCTATCCCTACAACGCTCCATGCGAATTTTCCGTGGTTGGAAACAGTACTGGAAGTCATCTTCTGTTAGCTCTTTCAGGATACGTGCCGCTTTCTCTTTTACAGCTACCACAGACTCAAATCTTGTCCCTTTTAATGCAGATTTCACCTTAGGGAACAGGTAGAAAATAATAACATGTGATGAAACGTGGTTTTTTACTTATGATCCAAAAACGAAGTGCCAATCCATGCACTGGAAGAGCCAACCTTCACCGAGAGCCAAAAAAGCTCGAATGAGCAAGTCAAAATTTAAAGCAATGATGGTTGTTTTTTTATATCCATGGGATTGTGTACCTTCACTGAGTTCCTGAAGATCAAACAATTAATCAATATTACTACCTTGAGGTACTTTCTAAACTACCTCAAAGAGTAAGGAAAAACGCCCCGAAATGTGGAAGGACAAATCAAGGGTTCTCCACCAAGACAATGCGCTAGCTCATTCCGCGCTATCTGTCAAGAGGTTCCTAGTACAGCATCTCAGTGTTAGAACATACACCTTATTCACCAGATCTTGCACCATTTGACTTCTACCTGTTCCCTAAGGTGAAATCTGCATTAAAAGGGACAAGATTTGAGTCTGTGGAAGCTGTAAAAGAGAAAGCGGCACGTGTCCTGAAGGAGTTGACAGAAGATGACTTCCAGCACTGTTTCCAACAATGGAAAATTTGCATGGAGCGTTGTAGGGATAGAGAAGGAGTGTATATTGAAGGTGACAATAGGTGATTATGTATAAAATAAAAATAATTTTTTTTTTACCTCAGTCTGGTTATTTAATAGCCACACCTCGTATTATGTCTAAATTTATATATTTTTTACATTACAAACTGTTTATAAATTTAGAACAATAAGTAATTAAATAAGTTATTAGAGTCCATTGAAAGTTGAAAATCCCACATCCAAGAATGGTTGATTTACAAATACACACAGTTTATACAGATTGTTTATTTTTAGAATAACTTGAAGGGCTAAAAATATCTGGCTAGTATAAAATCAAAAATCAAAATGTTAATTTGTTAATTTATTAAATAAAAATCAAATTTATTTCTTCCACCCGAACTACTGTATTACGTTTTATAAAAATATATACATAACTTACGGTAAAATTTTCGATAATTTTTTCTTATTTACTTAAAATATTTTAAATTTCAGTATTCTTAGTCATGATAATTTTATTATGTTGGACCCAAATACAGCACCTTTTAGAAATAAAATATTTAAAATTTTATTACCTTTTACGGATAATTTAAAACGAGATTACTTATTAAAATTCCTTTTATAAATTTTAAACGTATATCCATAAAATTAGGCACCTACCAAAAAAATATTCGAATATTTTCTTCTTATATTATATTTACAAAAAAATCGTACCTAATGCATACACATCTTTAAACACTTAAAAAAAATCATGTGTGTTTTCTTGCGGGTCATGGAACCCGCAACATAACAAGCTTTTCGTTTTTTCTTTTCTTTAAATGAATAAAATTTAATTAACACTTTCATTGCGGAGCACAGTATATACTGTGGTGGGGGTTCTACTCGCCCTGCGGACTACAGTATATACTGTGCTTGTATTCTTTGTTTTGTCATCTGCTATAACTAACCGTAAGGGTCGGAAGGTTCACATTATATCTCCCGTATGTTAAGAAAGTATTTTTATAGTATTTTTTGTAGCTTTGCGCGTTTGCCGTTTCCTGATGTGACTCTTCAGTCATTTTCTGTAAATTTTTGAAAATTGTTCTACAAATTTTGAGGTAAGTGTAATTTTTTAATGTAATATTTTTTCAAGTTTAAATTTTATAGTATAGAAATACATTTAACAGTTTATACTTGTTTATAAGCATAATATCATTTACATTTTAATTTTTCTCGCTAGTTTTCTCAATGGATTACATAATAACTTGTTTGAAATAGCGATTTTTTCTTTAAAATTCATTTTTATTGCAGTTTTTTAATTTAGCCAAAACAAAGTGGTGAGAATTGGAAATTAGTCGTATAAAATAGCATAGTAACTAAAGTTACAGAAAATAAAGTAAATTTTTGTTTTAAATATAGTCGTACAGACAGATATTTTTGTTTTCTGTAAGCTCTGAATTATTACAATATATTGATAATTAGGCAGAATTTGAGACAATAATTAACTTTTATTGTAGTTAATTAACCAGTACAAAAATAAAATATGAGCGTTATAAAAAATTTATACAAAAACTGTTAAAAAATAACATTTATTACCGTTTCGTAATGTAAACTGTTTGCTGGTGTTTTCCAAAAAGTTAAAGAAATGTACATTGAGTATAAAACATTCATTATAATTATATGCTTGAGTCATTTTATTGGCTGATCATGTGAAAAGAAAAAAGAATTATACTGTAGCCCTGTAACTAGCTGATAGAGTGTAATTAATTTATTATTCCACCTGTAAATTATGGGTAATACATTATTTAACTATAAAGAAACACACATTTATACTGAAATTTTATTGAAGGTAGGTTATTCTTTTATTGATATTTGAAAATCTAAATATGATGTTAGTTTACAACTAAAAATTATAATAAATTTCAACTTTTTTATTTTCAGATACATAATTTTTCTGCAGATTTGTTAACAAAATTGACAATGGAACAAAAAAGAAGAAAAACCGACCACCCAGATCAATACTTTTATTCAAACCTAACATCGGAAAGATTGTTAAATATTTTTGAAGAATTGGGAGAAAGTAGCGAAGAAGAAGATGACAACAATGGTGAAGAAGAGCTGCCGACGTTACACAAACAAGCATCGGAGGAATGTTTGAACTCACCGCAATCGGCAGGTAGTAGTCCAATATTAACACCTTTAAAAAATGTGTCTCACCCGGTAATTCCCATCATTGAAAGTACCAGCAGTCAAGAACAATCTGATTTACTGTCCTACCCTTTTCAACTGTCACCGATTCAGACTGCGTCGGCTCACCCTTTACCTGCCATTCCCAGCACATCTTCCGCGATTACACCTCTTACATCTTTACCTGATTTTAGCGCACCTAGTACATCTGCATTCCAACAACCAATTATGGTCATTGACCCTCCCATCGTTCACCCCCTTCAACCCATATCTCAGCAAACTGTGCCTACCTGTAGTAGCGAAATGACTTGGACTGACACACCCCCAGCAAATAGAGAACGATTACCCTTTGTCGGTCCAAGTGGTTTGCTAAAAATACCCGAAGGTAATACACCTATGGATTACTTTTATTTACTTTTCAATGACCATTTTTTTGACTTAATAATTCGGGAAACAAATGCTCATGCCGAGCATCTTTTCATTACTAAGGATTTAGGCCCTAGATCCCGAATATCAGACTGGAGAGACGTCAATAAAGAGGAGTTGAAAATATTTCTGGCACTTTTATTCCACATGGGGGTAATATCTCTCAACAGAATAACTGACTACTGGAACACAAATGAAAAGTTTGCTTTAAAATATTTTCCGTCCCGAATGTCCAGAGATAGGTTTTTAAATATTCTTGCAGCTTTTCATTACTCACCTAGTAATAATGCACCTACCAATGATGTAATTGAAAAAATTAGACCATTATTATGCCATTTTCATGATACAATGAACCAAATTCATAGTCCCAAGCAGAACTTATCTCTGGACGAGTCTATGGCTCCATGGAGAGGTAGGATATCAATCCGTCAGTACAACAAAATGAAAAAACATAAGTACGGCATAAAGTTATACATGTTAACCGAGCCGGACGGATTGATCCACAGATTTATAATATATGCAGGAGCTAAAGACCCCGAACTTGCTGGCCAGGGTCATGCAAAAAAAGTTGTGCATAAACTTTTGCAAAATCTCCTACCTGGTCATTCAATATTTATGGATAATTACTATAATAGTGTTACTCTTTCCCGGGAACTTCTTGTTCAAGAAAAAGCGTACTGTACAGGTACACTAAGGAAAGATAGAAAAGATAACCCGAAGGAAATTGTGCAGAAAAAATTACGGAAAGGCGAACTGGTACAAAAGTGGTCGCCTGAAGGCATTAACGTTTCGAAGTGGAAGGATAAGCGAGATATTTTAATGGTATCAAGTGAGTTTTCTGGTGACATCATTGAAACCACTTCTCGTCGATTCGGTACAATTTCTAAACCCGAATGTATTGTACAATACAATAAATACATGGGTGGAATCGATCGAGTTGACCAGTGCTTATCCTACTACTCTTCGGAACGAAAGAGCCTAAAATGGTATAAAAAGTTAGGCTTTCACATTTTAGAAATGATGCTGCTGAATGCCTTCTTTTTATTTGAAAGGTACAGTGGAAGCAGAATGGATTTGTACTCGTTTCGTCTTTCCGTAATTGACGAATTAGGTAAAGATGTACAAATTCCTCAAAAAAAAAACAAACGTCCACCTTCCCTAATAACAATAGATCACCACTTCCCAAAAGAATACCAGCAAGAAGGCCCCTCGAAGAGGCGTAAACAAAAAAATTGCCGTGTGTGTACATCAAAAAAAATCAGGAAAGTAGTGAGCACCTACTGTGAAGATTGTGATGGACAACCAGCATTATGTTTGACAAAGTGTTTCCAGCAGTTTCACCGAACTCAAGAAAATTAGTAAATATGAATATCGTTAGTTTTTAAACATTTGCAATTTTTAACAATATCATTACTTTAATTAATTTTTGTTTGTTTTTTAAATAATTTTATAGTTTTTTACGTGTAGGCTATATTATATTTTATAGTAAGTTAACTCAATTTTGCCGTGTTTTATTAGTTTTAGCCGTGTTTTAATGTCTTAGTTTTATGTGTGTGTATATACTGTATTTTATAAATAATTATGTTTTGTTGGTTTTTGCTGCTCTAGTTTTTTAAATTATATTTTATAGTTTTTTACGTGTATATTATATTTTATAGTAAGTTAACTCAATTTTGCCGTGTTTTATTAGTTTTAGCCGTGTTTTAATGTTTTAGTTTTATGTGTGTATATATTTTATAAATAATTATGTTTTGCCATGTTTTTTTAGTTTTTGCTGCTCTAGTTTTTTAAATTATATTTTTAAAAGTTTTATAATTTGTATTTTGCATTGTTTTTCAATATAGAAAACGTCAGAACACATTTCAATTGTATTTTTATTCTCTCCTAATAATATCTAAGTGTATCGTTATATAAAAAAATTTTACGACATTATTTTTACTATTTTAGAATTTTTTCATATGAATTATATAAAAATAAATACGTAGGCTACGTAATATAAAACAGTGCTGAAGAAAACAATAGTAGGCGAACAAGAACGCTAGAATAGTAGGTTATACTAACCCGCCGAACACCAATCCTATCCCGCTGACGGAACACAGTATATACTGTGGTCATTTTTTCTGTCTAAAAACTTCAAATTTTTGGTGAGTTATTGCATTTTTCAAACAAGTATTGTCTGTACACTTAATAAAATACCTAAATGAATATAACTATGAAATAAAAAAAAAACCGTATTTGAGGTTGTTCGGCAAAAACACACCCGCAATGAATGTGTTAAGCACAAAAATATTTCAATTGATATAGAATTATAATAAATTTTAACGAACTCTTTAAAGGTGAATTTTATTTAGGTAAATGAACTAAAAATCAAATATATAATTAAGAAAAAATATTTCAAAGCTGAATTAAGAAATTATTATTTAAAAAATTCCTAAATTATTTTTAATTTACAGTATGAAAAGTTTAATATAAGTATTTTTCTTTTTATAAAGTTTTTTTAAAAACTTCAATTAAACTTTTTAAAATTTAATTAGCACTTCCGATTGAATCATTTATCATAATATTATTAATTGTGAAGAGGAAATACGAGAATTATTTGTAGTCTATTTCAGGTAATCTCAAAAATTATTGGTTCAACTCAGATAAATTATGTACTGACGCTTTTTTTCTATAGGCCTACTAATAGTAATTTTAATAAAGTAAAACCACACATTAATGAAAGAAATTAGAAACAAAATTTGTTGTGAATATGAAAATTTTACCTTAGCTTAAGTAAAATTTTATTATTTTCAGTTACCTTTGTTTTATATTCATATTTTTGTAGCAATTTTTAAAATTAACATCTCTCTTTTTCCTTTGTCCGTCCGTCCAACCGTCACACACAGATTTCAAAAATTACAAGAGATAACAAGAAACGGTTTTCAGTGGGTCAGATTTTGGTTTGAAGTTCTGAATTTGACCGGAAGTTGCTGAAAACAGGATATCAAGGAAACTTGGCATTTGGAAACAACAATATCGTCATTTGATTCCTCTTAAAGAGTAGATTCAGAAATCATTGGGTTTGAAGTTCCGGTATCAAACGGAAGTGGCCCAAAACCGGAAGTCAAAAATCAAAATCGGAATTTGGAGACAAAACATTTCCATTCGTATCCTCCTCTTAAAGAATAGATAGAGAAATCACTTATGGTTTTTGCGATAAATCGAAGGTAAGCCTTTTTAAAAATTGCCACCAGCTATAAGGCGCTCGTCTCATAAAAGGAATTTTTTATAATCAAAAGTTTTCACATAAAAATAGGTCCGAAATGCTTTATTAGTGAGTTACGCTCGGAATTTAGTTACCCTGATGAAATGAGGCTACACTGAAATTTTTAAGATATTAATTAGGGGGCAAACTTAATGGTATCATATCATATTTAATCTGATCAATCCCAGAACTGTATTTCTCATAGTTCTAATGATAAAATAATGGTAGACCTCTGACATAAAAACACAAAAATTTTGTGTTCAAAATAACCCTTTTTTAAATTTGACTTAAAATAACCTTGTTGAATAGTAATTAATTAAGTCCATTACTTTTTTAATTTTAACACGTTGACTGCAGCACTAAATTTTGTGACACTTAAAGCAGGGCCATCGTACTTTGTTCATTATTTTTCATATTTAATTCATTTTCCTTCTTATTTTACTTATTTTATTTAATAACAAATACTGTTTTTTTTTTGTAAAATAAAGTTGTGACACATTTTTGAGTCACATGGCCTGCGGGAATGATTTTAAATTTCAGAGCCATGTGACCCATTTTTGTGTCACAATAAAAAATGTAATAAACAACTGAGTTAAGTTACAGAGTTCTAGACTATTTCAATCAACCAAAATAAGCAAGAGTATAAAATTTAAGAAAAAGAATAAAATTTAAAATAATAGCAGCATTCTAGTACAGGACAATAAGGAAAACTACCTGCACACGCAACATCCTATTATTTGGAAACTGACAAGTATTTGAACAGTCTAACTGTACAATGTCACTCTCTGAAGCTCCGTAGCTGTCACTCCGTAGCTTTTGAAACTACATTACACGGCTTAAAAATGAGTCATATACTGTGACTCATTTTTGATGCACGTGGCCCATTTTTAAAGACAAGTGTGACACATATTTGGGTCACATAGCAGTCAACGTGTTAACATTTTTTAAATTAAATTTTCAAAAAATTGTGTAAATTTAATAAGTATTGTAAAATAAATACAAGATATTGAAGTTCAACTTTTTTACAAAAATATTTTCTTCCTGTAAAATTTATAAACATTACATCCAATTTTTATTCGAGTAATAAAGTTTAAAATTTTATTAGACAGTAATTTTTTGATGTGTTATAAATAAGACTAGTTTAATTACGAGCATTTCTTGAGTGGGGTAATTTTCTTTTTATATTTTTTATTTTGTATTTGTAAGAAGGTAATCAAAATAAAGGGCGGGTCTGATTCGTTCTTAAAGGAATTGGGTGTTAATTAGAACGTGCGATAGGTTTTTTCAGGTTGTGTTTATTGCGGTTGTGGGTCGTGGTGTAAAATTAAGAAAGGTCCAGTAAATCTTGCAAGTCGGATATAGTATTGTAATTTGGGGGTATTACACCTGGCTTTTTATAAAGGAGTGCATCTTTTTTCCACTTCATCCATTTCTTTCGTTTGATATTCTTTTTATCTGCAGGTGCTCAAAGGCCCGGTGAGAGGTGATAGGGACCTGTAGATCGTGCACCGGTTACAGTACAGGTAGGGTACATTTCTTGCCACGCGCCTCCATAAAAGATGTTTTCTTAATTCAACTTGATCCTTTTTCTACTTCACATTAATGTTCGTTATTCTATTCCTTAAATAAAATATATTTTTTATTGTATCATCTTAATTTCACATGCATATTTATAAGTTATGTATATCAGGTAACGTAATTTTTGTAACCCGTAAATAAATTTGACATTTAATACCTTCACCCTCGTCATAACAATAAAACTGAATTCAACATCTTTATTAAAAATATTATTTATTTATTTCTCTTCATTTAATCCAGTAGAAGAACGGAACTGAACTAGCATTATTTTTGTCTTCAATAAAATTCATCTGTTGTTTAGGTTATTAACCGAAAGAGGGTTTGAACCTCTAAAGGTTTTACTAAGTAAAACAAGGAAAGAAATGTTTTACCATAGCCTTCCTCATGAGTGGAAAAGTATGCTTATCAGCATGTCTAACCCTCTGAAAAGCATCTACTTTCCACCCGACAAACGACACCTTCAATTCATTCACCTAAGGGTTTGGCTGTATAATGATGAAATTCATTACTCTTAGAGGATATAACTCTGACTTGTGTCTTTTACACCTCTGCTTCTTATGTTCTTGAATTCTTCAGTCATATAACTGGTTGACCATGGGATAATAAACAGAAATATTTTTTGTAGCTCTGAAATTAACTGATCGAGTGCAAAATTTAACACCGTTTTTATATAATTTAACACTATTGTTTTATTCGTGTTGCAATAAATAAAGGTATTTTTAAATCACTGATTTATCAATGCAAATACTTGTAATTGTATTTTAAAAAAGAAATTTGTTAGTAGGTTAAGTTTAATCATAACTGTAAATTATTAATGAGTAAAAATATAGTAAATTTAATAATTTTGTTTATTATTTACTAGTTGCACCCTGCGCACGCTGCTACGCGCACAAAACCGAATTTAAAGAGAACTCGTTATAACAAATCGTTACATCGCACTGTGGCTTACAACATTTTGCTTGGGCCTATATTTGAAGTTAGTAATGCAGTAAAGCGCAAAATCGTGATTTTGACAGAAATGAGGGTTACGACATATTGAAGTGACATGATCGCTGTGCTAATTTTTTTATTGAAGTGCTCTATTGATATACAATATTTTTTGTTTTTCCGTTTGTTGCGTACACGATTAAATCGGAAAGTTTTATCCGAACCGTGAGGTGGCCGCATACAGCTATCCATTTGAGAAACATGGATTTTCCAAAATCCCCAAAATTGTATAGATTGTCCCTGTGCTTTGTTGCTGGTAATATTGTACTGATAATACATAAAACTGCCCATAACAGACAAATGGAGTGTCAAATTATTTACACTCAATCTGTTCATTGCAGGGCTAAAATAAATAGTTCTGTTTCTTATCACATGGTCAGCCAATAATATGACTGAATCATTTAAGAACAGAAGAGGTAGAGGTGTTAAAGACACTAGTCAGAGTTACCTCATCTGAAAGTAATGAATTTTACTATACAGCCAGACCCTGTGATGAATGAAGTGAAGGTGTCATTTGCAGAATGAAAAATATGTGCTTTTCAGAGGGTCCGGCATGCTGATAAGCATACTTTTCCATTCAGTGAGGAAGGCAATGGTAAACCACCTCACTCCTCGTTTTACTTAGTAAAACCTCTAGAGGTTCAAACCAGCCTTTTGGCTGATGACCTAAACAACAACAATACATAAAATACATATCAATCATAAAACAAAAACATCTGTTTTTATTTGTCCTTCGTGTTAAACATCTGTATTTAAAATTGAACATCTGACTTTTTCTAAAGCATAAAAACAACATTTAAGTCCATAATTTTGTTCTACTGATCAGATCGACGATTTTAAAAGCTTAAAATCTGCTCCAGAAACTAAGTAATTCATAAACAAAATTTGTATTAAATCGGTTGAACAGTTTAGAAAAGCATTAGGGACAAACAAACGTTCATTTTTATACATACAGATTTACTCAGACCCCTGTTACAATAATATAATATAATATATATTACATAATAATATAAATTTAGTACATACATTTAGGATAAAGAATTATTGACTTGTTAGAGAATAATTATTTTAAAAACAGAGGGGCCTTCGGGCCAGCCCAGTCAGTCAGCTGGTAGAAAGTCGCTATTATTTGTTAAGTAACACCAGTTGGGCAAGCGACTTTCTATGGTGACCAGTTGACAGCCATCCACGAACAAACTCTACTGGGGGTCCCTGTTCAAACTCATGTCTAATCCACGTCAAAAACAAAATACAGCAAAAAGCAGCGATGAAATTGGGTAGTTGTCAACAATGTACAGTTCCCGATAACAAATAAAAGCTAAAAACAAACAGAGGGAATTTAAAAATAACCTTACTCGTCGGATCAGGGTTGGAATCATAAAACGTGAAAAATTTGTGGAATATTTAAAAAAATTCAAAACATTTTTAGTGATAAAAATCGTCTCTTAATATATAATGGCAGAACATTTTCAAAACATTAAATAACTTAATTGAGAAATAATTGCGATAATCATTCTTGTATTTATGTTAAAGAAAAATATAATCTGTAATCTAAAACTAGTAAAATTTTTTGTGTTAATTTTTAAATTGGCTGATGACAATATAAAAGAGTAGAGAACGAAAAGCTCTACCATTTCATAGTAGAGTGATTACTTATTAACTAAGCTACAAGCGTAAAAGCGATGTTAGATACATTTAGTTGCATGTGGGCGGTCGCACTGTGGCATACTAACCAAAGCTAAGTGCACTTATAGGTGAAGTAATCTGTCGCTAATTTTGTCCAATTTTCTAACGGACAAAAATACAGTTATGGTGAATTATGAAGTACATTAACAATGATTTGATGTCATATTATTAGCTTGTTTTTTCCCTGGACCATTAAGGTAAATGCAATGTAAAACTATTTCTTTTTCCTTTTCTTGGATGTAATTTCTTGTTTTTGTAATTTTACAATAGAGTAAAAGGCCACACGCGATGTTATTGAAATATTACAAAGTGATATATAATCTTAACATTCTATTTATGTTGGGGTTTATTGTTTTTAGTGAATAATAATTTAGTAATAAAGTATGACATAATTTTTTGATTTAGTCATTAAATTTTGATTCTTTAATTAAATTTTAATTTAGTAAAAGTACTTGGTCATTTTTTTCTGGAAGTTTTTCCTCAATATTATTACTCACTAAAGGATTATTTTTTATTTCTTATATCCATCTAGCGTTGTGTTTTTACTCTTTATGGAAACCCCTAAAATCTATAATTAGTTGTCTGAATTTTGAATTTTGTTAAGTTCCCTTAGTTCACCCTAACTTTCTCAATATTATTTTTTCTGATTTTTTTGAAACCACTTAGGTATCTGATGTCTTAGGTTTACGAGGTAGGGCTATTAAATAACGAGACTGACGTTGTAAAAAGTTTTATTTTTATTTTATACTTAACAACTTATTGTCACCTTCAATATACACTCCTTCTCTATCCCTACAACGCTCCATGCAAATTCTCCGTAGTTGGAAACAGTGCTGGAAGTCATCTTCTGTCAGCTCCTTCAGGACACGTGCCGCTTTCTCTTTTACAACTTCCACAGACTCGAATCTTGTCCCTTTTAATGCAGATTTCACCTTAAGGAACAGGTAGAAGATAATAACATGTTATGAAACGTGGTTTTTTACTTATCATCTGGTAACGAAGAGCCAATCCATGCACTGGAAGAGCTGAACTTCACCGAGGGCCAAAAAAGCTCGAATGAGCAACTTAAAATTTAAAGCAATGATGATTGGTTTTTTTTATATCCATGAAATTGTGTACCTTCACTGGGTTCCTAAGGTCAAAGAAATAATCAATTTCACTACCTTGAGGTACTTTCTAAACCACGTCAAAGCGTAAGGAAAAAACGCCCCGAAATGTGGAAGGACAAATCATGCGGTCTCCACCAAGACAATGCGCCAGCTTATTCTGCGTTATCTGTCAAGAGGTTCCTAGCCAAGTACAGTATCTCAGTGTTTGAACATACACCTTATTCACCAGATCTTGCAACATGTGACTTCTACCTGTTCCCTAAGGTGAAATCTGCATTAAAAGGGACAAGATTTGAGTCTGTGGAAGCTGTAAAAGAGAAAGCGGCACATGTCCTGAAGGAGCTGACAGAAGATGACTTCCAGCACTGTTTCCAACAATGGAAAATTCGCATGGAGCGTTGTAGGAATAGAGAAAAAGTGTTGAAGGTGACAATAAGTGATTATGTATAAAAAAAAATATTTTTACGTCGGTCTCGTTATTTAATAACCACACCTCGTATTATTTAGTGTCTTCAAATTTGTTTTGTCAACCGTTTGTCATCCATTCTACTAAGGCGTATATAGAATTTTAGTCTTTGTTTTCTGATCGTTTCCATTTTATTTTTCTTAAATACTATTTCAGTTAAACCTTTATTTGTGTAGCTTAAAAAGTAGTAACTACTATTACATAATATCGTTTTATTCGTGTAGCAATAAATATAGGTAACGGGTGATTCAAAAAGAGCGCCGGTTTTTAAACGGCTGGTAAATTTTTGTTTATCGGTTGGCAACATTGTTAGACCTCATTTCTATTTCGGAGAACATTCCGATTGACGATTCAGTTGTAGTTTCTCTTGTTCGCAGTGTAGTACTCTCGCAGTCTGTGTGTAACCATGGAGAAGTTTACTATTGCACAACGAGTGTTAATCGTCAAAACATTTTACCAGAGTGGAGAGAGTTATGCGGCTACTGTCAGGCGAATTCGCGGTACTCTAGGACGTAATGAAGCACCGAATGAATCAACAGTTCGCAGGCTCATGAAAAAGTTTTTTGAGACGGGTTCAACAGTCGACCTTAAAAGTTCTGGACGTCGTCGTTCTGGCCGAACTGAGCAGAACGTTGCGTTGGTTCGTGACAGTGTGGCTGTTAGCCCAGCAAAATCAATACGTCGCCGTTCTCAACAATTGGGTTTACGATGTTCTTCTGTACGGAGAATTCTTCGGTACGAACTCCAATATCACCCGTATAAAATTCAGTTGACGCAACATTTGAAAGTGGCAGACCACCAGAAGAGACGACAGTTTGTTGACTGGGTATTGAGAAAACGGCAGGATGATGACACCTTCGCAAACAAAATCATTTTCAGTGATGAGGCGCACTTCCACTTAAACGGTTTTGTTAATAAACAGAATTGCCGTATGTTGGGTTTAATTCGACGGGTTATCGGGCAAATGGAAGTCGAAACTTGTCGTGCAGTGATATCCAATTTCATGGACAGAGTTGATGCGTGCCAGCGCAGTAGAGGAGGACACATGCATGACATCATTTTTCATACATGAAATCGGAAGGTAAGATGAACTTGTTGATGTATTTATTTTCAGTTTTTCAATAAAATAAATCTCTTAATTTGATATATCAAAACCGGCGCTCTTTTTGAATCACCCTATTTTTTTAAATCACTGATTTATCAAAATAAATACGCGTTTATTGCATTTTAAAAAATCATTAATTATTAAAATAAAAAACTTATTTCTTTCAATAAAAAGAAATATATAAAATTTAACGTTAATATGAAATCCTTCGTGAAAACAAGAGTGCGTATTATAAACCGGTAAATACGATATATTCGTATGCTAAGGTGAAATAATGATAACCTCTGATTAAGTACAATATAATTATTTCTCACAAATAGTATTCCATCAAAGAAGTGCGGCCAGATCATCAATTAAATTTCATCGTTTATTTTATGGATTTTCATTCAATTTAATCAATCAAAAATTCTACTATTTAATTGCTTATTGGTTTACTGGTCAATGATCGATTCGTTAGAGATTTGCAGTGAATCACACGTACCTTAATAATTTGTAAAATAACATTGTGCTATACTGGCAGTTATTTTAATTGGATCTATAGATATGGATCTTTTTTATAATCAATTAGATTCTTCCTGTACTCATTTGTAACAATGACTTGCGCTGTTAACACTGTACAAATGGTGTTAAGCAACTTCAGATAGCTTCATTTATAACAATAATTATATTATTTAACTATAAAATTTGTTTTTTTTAGCTTTTATTTGTTTTCGGGAACTGTACATTGTTGACAACTACCCAATTTGAACGCTGCTTTTTGCTGTATTTTTTTTTTTTTTTGACGTGGATTAGACATGAGTTTGAACAGGGATCCCCAGTAGAGTTTGTTCATGGATGGCTGTCAACTGGTCACCAAACAAAGTCACTTGCCCAACCGGTGTAACTTAAGAAATAATTTCTACCAGCTTTCTACCAGCTGACTGAATGGGCTGGCCCGAAGGCCAACTATAAAATTTAATCAAATCTTTGGACCGGTTGGTTACCAACTCGATTTTTAAGATCGATTCAATTTCGATTCTTGAATACAGTATGGGTTTTTGAATAAAACTTAAGATTATTTGATTATTTATTTTATTAACACAATTTATCTGTAATCTGTTAATTACAGAACAATAAATAGATTTGGGAAAAGAGCAATGGCAAGAAAAAGAACTCCCAGGGGAGATTCCCTTAACCTTAGGAAATTACTGTTTAAGTAGTTTGATAATTTAAAAAATATTTTGTCTTTATTTAGTTACAACTACAACTGTATTAATACAACCAATATCCTTTTCAGGGTTGACGATCTCTGCTGTTCCACGCGTTTAGACCAATCAGAACGTTTGCCAGCGTTGTCTGATTGTACCTGACAAACATTATGCGCGCATGCGTATAAGAACCTCAATAGTTCACTCGTGTCTTGCATCCCATACCGAACACATGGATTATTGAGCGCGTTAACCCTTTATAGGTCTTTGGTAAGTATACTTACCACTGACAATAAGGTCGATTTTATTTAGGAATTAGCTATGCAGTAGAAGCTTATTGGTATTATATGGTGTTATAGATGTTCTCTGGTAAGTAGTGAAGACAGCTTAATATAGATCTCATCTAATTATTTATTATTGTATTTAATAAACAACAGTATTCTTTAACATACAAACATATTGATTTATTTTCTGAAGAAAACCTTCTTTCATATCCAAATTATTTACAAAATTTCCTTATGGTTTTGTTTAATCATATATATATATATATATATATATATATATATATATATATATATTCTTTATTGGTTCTTTAACAGCTTTTAAGTTTGATTTTATTATTGTTATTATTATTAACTTGTCCCTTATTTTCCTTCAGTAAAACATTAATCACATCAAATCTTATAGGTTTTTATTTAATTAACATAATGGATATACCATTTAATGTTCCAATATATATTTTATTTTATTCTTTAAGAACCAACATGGGACCTCCTCCTTCTTTCAATATCCAGGCCCCACTAAATCATTTTTTACAAAAAACTTTAACCTACTAGCTGCCTAGCAACCCATCTTTGTTTATCACTCTTTTTCAAATTTAATTAAAATTTTATTCTTTTCACCAGCTGGGTCTATTTACATTTATTTCAAACCAAAAATAAACAAAGCCAGCTGTCAATGATTTTGAATCGTCACAGTAGGCTATCTACGTATTGAAATTAGCGCGCAGCGACCATTTTCTTTGTTAGTGCACGAATGTGGTAAAGATTCATACCAGCGTACGCTACCGCTTTGTTTTGTTGTTACTTTCGTACAGGTCTCAGAAAATTTGAGTTTTTTACGGGAAAACAAGCATTCATGCTAATATAAAGTTCAGATAAATTATTCGAGACATTTTTTGTAATATAGTAGACTACTACAAGTTGTTTTAATAAGCATTCTTACCACTAAACATTATGTGATTTCCATTCCAAAAAATTTTCCTTGTTAAGTAAATTTACCAGAGGTTAACATCAAAAAAGTAATATCTTACTGTTTTGGCCCTATAAATACATTATTCAAGTCCCTGTACAGTAAAATGTAAAATTCGTAACATATATATATTATTTCCCCCCATATTACTGCCCTATAAAGGGTTAACATGCAATACTTTATAATATAATCAGCTGGTTGTAAGTTAAAAGGTTATGATTGTTATTGAAAGACCAAAAAAATGGCTGACGAAATAAATAACAGAGCTACGACAGCAAGTATTGGCAACGTTTCCAACAATGGAAAATTCGCATGGAGCGTTGTAGGGATAGAGTAGGAGTGTATATTGAAGGTGAAAATAAATGATTATGTATAAAATTAAAATTAAATTTTTTACGTCAGTCTCGTTATTTAATAGCCACACCTCGTATATATACCGGGTGTCCATTAAGTCTGGAAACGGCTGAATTACAGAAAAGTGAGCGTGACTAGGTGATCAGAATGACTTTAGTTGCTTGTTGCACCAAAAAAAACATTCTGGGTGATATTTGAAATTTTTGTCCGCCATCTTGGATCCGCCATATTGGATTTAACTTTCTTAATTTAAATAGGATAATGGTAATATGATACGTGATATCGATCTAAAATTTCAAAATAAATTCAATGGCGAAAACCGGAAATCGATATCTTTTTTCGTTTTTGAGATATTACCATTCAACTATCCAGATCGGGGCAGAACGGTCATTCCTCCCTCCTCCGTCTTTGAGCCTACATAGACAATTTAGGTAGCAAGTGAACAACTACACATAAGATTATTGAAAATAATAAGTTTTTTAATATTTCCACTCGTTCATAAATAGGAAATTATTGTCATTAAGAAATACGGAAAAACAATTTAACGGCTGATTTATTGCATTATAAAACTACAGTATTTAATTTCTAGAGTGTTTGGTAAAAAGAGTATAAGTCAAAAATTGGTCAAAATGAGATAAGTCAACAAGCAGATGTAAAAAAAAATCTAGATTTTTTTGATCTAGTTAGTATAAGTCAACAATAAATACTCGAAGAGATATTCATTTTGGTTTAAATAATATAATTCTGAGCCTTACATTTGTGTTTGGTAAAAACAGTATATGTTGACTTATACTATTAGAGTCACCATTACGAGAATTAGATATTGGTCATAATAGTATAAGTCGTAAGTTAGGTTAAGTTGTGCTTGTTAACATATCATATGGTAATCAGCTGTTGCATTGTTTCAATCTGTTCTGTGTGTATATGTAAGCGTTTAATATTGTTAACGTATTTTGAATTCACCGTTTATTAAAAATAAATTACGTAATTTATTACAAGAAGTTGTAAACTTCCGGAATGAACTCTGAAAACAGATTACTTTGTGTTTTTGGTTAATGTATTTTACTGATTTCAGAATATTCTAATAAATTTTCTTTCCAGTCCAATAAATAATTATAAAGAAGCTTATTATTACTATCATTGTGCTATGATCTAACTAAATTATCGTCCTTTTCTGAAAAACAAATAATTTGAAGCCAACAAAATTAATATTATCTAGATAAAGTAGATAAGTGTTTTCCTCCTATTTTAAGAAGGTTTAAGTTCTTGGTCCCAAATATCTGTTCATCATTTTATTTATCTTAATTTATTTTCAGATTCTGATGAATCTATGTCTGACAGATCATCTGATCTTAATGATGAACAGATTAAGATGGCTAAAGAAGCAGAATATATTATTATTATAGAAGAATCCATTGTCAGTACGTCAGAAATTAGGGTTAGTTCTATTGATAGTGAACTGACTGAAGTAGGAAGAATCTTTTCTGAAAGTGATTTTTTTTTTTTTTTTTTGGTTTAACGTCCGACTGTTTTGCAAATTGCTGCTAATGCAGACGGTGAAGAATGAAATGAATTTTTGTAAAGTATGAAAAAATGCCATGCCCGAGTGGGATTCGAACCCAAGACCGCGTGATGAGAGGCGAGCACGTTACCAACATCGCCAACGCGGCCGATGTGATGTCACAGATCTTGATGTAAATTATATTCCCTGAAGCGACCAGGATACAAATAGTTCTGAAGATGAGATTCCATTACAATCAAATAAACGAACACCTAAGAAATTAAAAAGAAAATTGTTACCGATTAAAACCGCAGCTGATACTTCTGATGGTAATGAAATTATTAATAATGCGGAAGTAATTGAGTTATCATTAGACTCTAAAATTTCTAAAAATCTGAGAGAAAATCAGACGGAAAACAATTCCAATAATATTTTAAAGAAAAGAAAACGTAGTGCAAAAGGAGAAGGTGTTTTCTGCCGTTAAATTAGGTTAGAAAGAAAATATTGTCGTATCAGTGGCAAAGAATGCATTACTAGTAAGGAGAAAGTAGTTGACGGTCGAGTCTCTAAAGATATTCGTATGTGTAGATCAAAATGCAAGGAAAAATTGGAAAAGCAAGTGGGAAACAAAATGGTCAAAGAATTATTGTTTGACGAGTACTGGTCTATGGGAGAAAGGGACAGACGTGTGGCTTACTTATGTGGTCTAATTGATACAAAATCTCCAGCAACAAGCCGAAAAAGAACTAACGACCCAGAAAAACAGCATAATAGGACTGCAACAAACTCATTTCATTTTTGTATTAATGGGGAACGTACAAAGGTGTGTAGAAAATGCTTTAAGGACACTCTGGGCGAAACCAACATGTTTATTAATCAAGTTATTAAAAATAAAGTTCTTTCATTGTCAGGGATACCTGAACGTGATAATAGAGGCCGAAGAACTCCGGCAAATAAAATTAGTGATGCTAGATTACTTGAGGTTAGAAATCACATTAATTCGTACCCGCTCTACGAATCACATTGTAGTCGTCATAAAAGTAACAAAAAATATTTACCGTCTTTTTTAAATCTACAAATCCTGTACGATGCTTATAAGGAAATAGTCGTTGATAACCCAGTATCAAGAACTATTTATCAAAGAGAACTACATGATATGAACATCTCATTTAAGGAACCGAAGATCGACACTTGCTATAAACGTGATCTGCTACAAACTAAAAAGAAAGTTGCTGCAGATGAAAATTAACTTCATAAAATAAATGAAGATATTGATAAGCATCATGAAGAAGCTGATAATAGATATCTTACAAAATCTGAGGATAAAAAATTGGCTGAGAAGGACAAGTCTTTAAAATGTTATTCATTTGATCTGCAGCAATGCCTTCTTACACCTTTCCTATCCTCTAACTTTTCATTTTATAAAAGACAACTGTGGACATTCAATGTCACTTTTCATGAAACTAGTGGCCGCGATGTCAAATGCTACATGTGGCATGAAGGTGAAGGAGGGCGTGGAGCAAACCAAATTGCCACGTGCATTTACAAGAAGTAATTTCATTGCCACCTGAAGTAAAGCATGTAATACTTTATTCAGATACGTGTGGCGGCCAGAACCGTAACTCTCACGTATCATCAATGTTCTTTACTGCTATTCAAAACAACCCAAACCTTCAAGTCATTGATCATAAATTTATGGTAAGTGGTCATAGCCACATGGAGTGCGATATTGATCACGGATTTATCGAAAAACAGAAGAAAAAGCTCAACACCACAGTTTATCATCCGCATGACTGATATCAGCTGGTTCGTTCTGTTGTAGTATCAAAAAAACATTTTCAAGTCACAGAACTTGTTCATTTTGATTTTCTTAAGTTTGATGGTCTGCTTAAAAGTCCCTTGATTCTTCGAAAGAAAGATACTAAAGGAGAAATGTTTAGCTGGTTGAAAAGTCGTTGGTTTCGTTACACAAAAGAGTATGGTACATTAAAATTCAAGTACAGTCTTAGCAAAACCGAAGATTTTCAAACGTTGAGTTTTGTTCGACGAGGCCACAACACAAAACTGCAGCCAGAACAACTGTACAATTTTCCTTTGGCAATTTCTGAAGAAAGGAAGAAGGATATACTTCAGTTACTTGAACATATCCCTGATGTGTTTCACCAATTTTATAAAGATTTAAAATCATCAAAGGGAACACCAGACACTTATCCGGATATTGAAAGACACCAAGAAGATGATTAAACTGTTTAATTCACAAAAGGTTTATCAGTTAAATTGAACTTTATATTTTATTTATTTTAAATTACAATTATCACTATCTTTTATTTTTATTATTTTACAATATTTTTAAGATTTTTATTTAAGAAAATATTACTATTAAAAGTTTATTTTACCTTTAGTAAAAATGTGTATCATCCATTATTTTAATGTTCTGCAAAAATGTACCTACGTTTATTCAGTATCAATAAATTTGTGAACTTCTAATATGATAGATTTTTTTAAATGTTAGGCGATTTAATGATTTTTTGTATTGTTTCTTTAGTTTTAAACATTACGCTTGGTTTAGTTTAGTTAACTAGGTCAGAAAGCTGAAAATACATTAGTTACGTTTCACGCACAAAGACATATTTTGTACTTTTGTTAGCCATCTTAAATTAAAAAAATGATTAACCAAATTTTATTAAATTTGTATGATAAAATTCATAATTATTCAACAGCTGAATTTAGAGCACAGGGTCAAATAGTATAAGTCATGTAAAAATTTTGATCAAAATAGTATAAGTCATGTATCTCTGTAAATATTAAAAGTTTTATAACTTCAGTCACACACAACAATTCATTGTTAGATAATCATATTAATAATCATTAAGTTAAATGTAATTGATGTTTTTAAAAAATTAGAATCAATAAAATGTGTCTCCTGAAAATTATGAATTTTTGACTTATACTCCTTTTACCAAACACTCTAGATTTGTTACCAGTTAATACTTATTGTTATTTTTGTAAATGTTAGTGTTTATAAGGACCTAATTAATTGTGAAAATGAGTTACATAATTGAAAATAAAATTTTCAAAATTTACAAAATAGAATTTTGTAAGGTTTCATACTAATGCTATAAATCAATAGGTTTCTATAATGCAATAAATCAGCCGTTAAATTGTTTTTCCGTATTTCTTAATGACAATAATTTCCTATTTATGAACGAGTGGAAATATTAAAAAACTTATTATTTTCAATAATCTTATGTGTAGTCGTTCACTTGCTACCTAAATTGTCTATGTAGGCTCAAAGACGGAGGAGGGAGGAATGACCGTTCTGCCCCGATCTGGATAGTTGAATGGTAATATCTCAAAAACGAAAAAAGATATCGATTTCCGGTTTTCGCCATTGAATTTATTTTGAAATTTTAGATCGATATCACGTATCATATGACCATTATCTTATTTAAATTAAGAAAGTTAAATCCAATATGGCGGATCCAAGATGGCGGACAAAAATTTCAAATATCACCCAGAATGTTTTTTTTGGTGCAACAAGCAACTAAAGTCTTTCTGGTCACCTAGTCACGCTCACTTTTCTGTAATTCAGCCGTTTCCAGACTTAATGGACACCCGGTATATATTTGATCACAATTACCAGAAAAAAATTGATTTGTTTTTTTTACAGAACAGATTACATAAAATATAGTTATCTTAATAAAAAAATTCTTATATAATCGATGAGATTTAAAAATTCTACAACTTTTCCATTTCCATTTTTATGATAAGAAAAATGAATTATTCAATTAGTAAGAAAATATTCCAAATAAGCCGATTATCCGTTGTTTTTTCCTCATATATTCTTTATCAGGGTAATATTGTTCTTTAATACAGAACCTGGTCGTTATCATCGGCTAGAATATATCGTATAATTTTATTTAAGATTGATATTACTAGTAATACTAATAAGCATTTATTACTATGTGTGCTTGATATTATAAAAAGAAAAACCAAGTTGATATAGTTCAATAAAAATGAGTCCCTTTTAAAATAAAGATGGTTAACAATTTATAGTGGGCAATTACCTGAGAGTAACATGTAGTCTCATTATTTATGTTATTTCATATAATAGCCTGTGTTATCTTCGTATAGATAATAATATTGTGTTAGTGTGTGTGAATATATGAGTTGTTTTTTATCTTTATTTGTATGTACTGGTGTGTGAATATTCTTGTCTTTACCAATTATACAGCTATGATTAATTTTACATGTATGGGTAAATAATTATGTTGCCGACACAAAACGATCAGACACTGTCAGTCGCTAATGTGCCGCGATTATGTGACATGTCCAAGAAATAAGTCTGTGCGGAAAAACATAATAAACTTTTTGTTGTATTAATGCTTTCTTGCGCCCGATTTCTTATCATTTGCTTTATTCATCGCTTCTTTACATTTTTAGCTCTCTCAGAATATTGATTTTCAGATTATTTTAATTAACGCGTCGTCTTTCTTACTCAACAATCTATTCTTAAGCTTCATAAGAATGTTTCTTCTTTATTTATTTAACTTTTTCTTTCTTTCTATCGACTTGGAAGGTTGACTACAGATAAATTTATTTTTTTATACAATTAATTGTGACTTGATGAGACTGAATCGATCGGTCAATACAGCCTTCTTTATTAGCATTATTATTTTAAACATCAAAAAGTCATCCTTAATCCTGTATGGCTCATTAACACTATGCCTATTTCCAACAAGTTCCAATCTGAATAATATTAAACATTTTCAGCCCTTTTTTAATCCTCTACGTGTGAGGTCATAACATATTTTGTTGCATACATATACTATATAATAAAATAAAACATTCAGGTTATAAAATATAACATAGTGATGACTCTTGGCAACATTTCAACCCTTTTTCAAATTTATTTTATATCATTTTAACTCGGATACAAGTACTACATATTTTGTTAAATGACTATAATCAATAAAAATTCCTCAGTTAAATGTGTTACTATTTAACTACTCTTATATAAATTCATTTTCACATTTTTATAAAATTAATGGTCAAATTGTAAAATGTTTTATTGGTTAATGTATTATTGTTTTTTATATATTTTATTAAGATTTTTCATAAGTTATTTTGCACCAATTTTTAAATCATTACTTTTTATTCCTGAATTTATTGAACTATGCAAAATTCTTTAAAAGAAATTCGTGGTATAAAAAATATTCAAGTTTATAAAATTTTTATTCTTTGTATTAGGCTACTACCGAGTAGTACTAAAATAATCTAATAAATATTGTTTTTATCATATATGTTTTCACTTATTCATTGATAGGTGATATGTATAGTCACTTGAGTCACGAGTTTGCCCTTGTTTGCAACGAGGGGTAAAGGAGGAAAGCATCAGTGCGCATGCGCGACTGCTTTAATTTTAGTACGACAAACATAACAACTTATACTATACCCAGACTATATACAGTATATAGCGGAACCTTTTGTAGGTTAACTGTACGAATATAACAGTTTGTTACCGTAAACACAAATGTCGGTTTCTCGGAAACGTGGTCGAAATATTCACAGTCCTGAACGCAATGTAATAAAATGTTGTGAAGTTGAAGCTAAACAAAAATGCCTATCCGTGCCTCTTAACAAAAGCCATGAGTGAGCGGCTAACTGCTGTGATGCTTCTCTTTCTACAATTTGAAAAATAAAGAAGGAAATTAAGGACGTGAAGAAGCTATTCTTTAACAAATTTGTTGACACCTGGTAAAAAAAGAAAACGGTTAGGTAGAGACTAGAGAGACTGATAATGAAAACGCCGATGGCAGCAATAGTAAAGAAGGCGATTCATTCGTAATTCCAGTACATCAAACATTTCTAGTCATGTAATTAAGCTAATGGCAATATTACAGGTCACATTTATTTCTTATAAGACTTATGAAGAAAACATTTTCTCGGAATAAACCACAGCTTACAAAATGTATCTAAAAACTGCATGGTAGTGAAATGTACGAGTAGTGTCACACTGTTGAGGTTGGCAGCACTGCAAATATTTTACTTTCCTTCCTCACAGCCTATACAAACGCAAAAGGCAATCTCGTGACTTTAGTACCTATACCAGGGTATTTTTTCAACCTCCTATAGGCCATAAATAAAATACAAGTGGATATAGACAAAATGTTTTATTACTTTAAGTTATGGGTACTTATGGCTGTTTTTCTACGTAAGCACGTTGATGATTGAAGAATTTGTCATGCACATAAATGTAAATGAGTCTTGATGTTGTCTTGAAGCTTCTCATTAGTGTAACTGTTGTTCAAGCCACTTAATCAGTTCAGAGAAAATGGATGTCACTCGGTACTAGGTCGGCACTCTATGGTAGGTGATCAAAAATGTCCCATGGAAATTGCTGAAAGAGTCGTTGGGTTGCTTCAGCACTGTGAAGACGGGAGTTTTCATAGATCAGAACATTTCCAGAGGTCAGCACACCTCTTCTTTAGTTTTAAATGGGAGAAGAGGTATTTAGTGGTACTATCTCTGGGAGTTATCAGTTATTCAGACCAAAAGTTATCTACTCTATTTTCGCTTTAGACGTCGTACAGTTGGGAAGTTCCTTGTAGCTAGGTCACGGGCTAGTTGGTTGGTATGATCATCTAGTCGTTCGCGAAATTTGCTATAAATGGACGTTGGTCGTTTCTTTTATGCCGGAATTTTAAATATCGTCGTTGAGGGTTTTATTGCTTGCATAAAAATAAGTGCCAGAAGCAAGAATTCAAAATTTTTTACTGAAGTCTGGATCAACTTTAGGGTACTCTCAACCGCTACTTCAAAGAGCTGGACACCACAAGTCCAGATTGGTCTCAAAAGTGTCATGTAAATTAAAATTTGGGAACGGAGGTTCAATTTTTATCCGGGATTAATTAAGCAGTAGAGTAGCTTCTGACAGTGATTGAGTTTTAAATATTTTGTACGCAAATGATGCTCCCAACTTAGTCACCTGTCAAGTCACATGCCAAGATATCACCTGAGGGATGTGAATGTTGTTCAGCACCACAGGAGTACAAGTTAACGTTGTAAGGTGAACGTAACTTGTGTTGATTCATTTGGAGTAACCTTAATACACCAACGGGTAAGCAAGTACTGTATTAGTAAAAGATTTTGCTGCGCCAACCCGGAAGCTCCATCCGCGGCCTTTTCTTTTACAAGAATGATTTTTAGCGTCGCTTGCATATGTCTATATCACGATCACTGATATGTTAAATATACATGTCATAAACATGAATTATAAACTGAATTTTTTTAAAAACTTAATTCATAGCAAGGCTGTAATTTTGGACTCGATTTTACTGCAGCTACAGCAGAAAATTTTTAATTACCGTTGCATTAAGAGTCAAATGAAAACATAAATATAAATGCAGTAGTAGTTTCAATCTCTTTTGTTATGTGAAGTTTTGGCCTGGAATACAATTTTAAGTTGTAACTTTTAAAACTGGATTTTAGTAATTTTAAATTGCCCTCCTAGGGAAGCAGAATTTTTTTAATTCTTTCTTAGCACTTGCTTTCTTGCACTTTCAAATCAAATGGAATTTACATATCAAATTTTAAAATTCTAACCCTTGTATTAGTAGCACTAATAATAATAATAATAAATTTATTGTCAGCTAAAACGTATGCATTCTTATTACTTTACATACAAGGGTATATTGTAATGTCAAATTTACGATGATAGGTTTTCTAAAAGTGTATGAATGTGAAGTGTTTATGGACAAAAGTTTTATTAAAAGGTATTGAAGGATCAATTTTAAATTGATTTGAAAAGCGAATAATAAATATTTGTTTGTGATTAAAGTGGGTAGTTGTGAACGCCAGAAAGCAGAGTAACAAAACGATCGGTTGCATTTCGATTAAGAAGAGATTTTATCTTTGTTTTCACTGTTATGAGTTTTTTCCTCTCATCCATAATGAATTTGAATAGAAGTCAGTCATTTCATCGGTTTAAAACGAGAACTGTGTTGTCTTGTCAAGTTTTCGGGCGGACGCATTCAATGCAAAACGGGTAGCTACGTTGCTTGAAAACCGATTCTCTACTTACCTTTCAAAATCCTTTGTAATACTCCGCCGGATTCAATACCAGAACATAACATAAACTCAACTAACATAAAACTCACAACTGAACTTATCAGCTAGACCTGTTTTCCATTCAAATATCATAAATCATTAAATCCTCTGAAAAGTATCGCTTTGTTTCTTCTAAATCGAAGGACACGTTTCAGTACCACAAATCTACTGAATATTTGAAATTTAATCATTGATGACTTATTCCCTAAATTTTGATCCTGTTTTATGGACTTGCAACGGTATAACAAAATGATTTTAACGAGTGAATAACAATTGATATTCCATTAATTCCATGAAACAGATTCCGGTTCGTTCACAATACATTGTCCAGTGTCTGCAAGGAATATTTATTTCTAGGAAGACGTATTTTAGTTGGTAGGTTTGGAAACTAAAGCTCTTTGTGTTACTAACTGGAAGAGCAAGATTATTTTTGGTCCATAATAATACATCAACAATCGTCGTGAATCTTTCACTCTTGGTTGAAATCAGTATAAAAATTTTATAGAGAAACCTTCTTATCGTTTTCAAACATTTTCCTCGCAAATATGTATAATAAGACATTAAGATAATGAAAAAATATTGCAACTATAATTTTCACGGAAAATTCTGGTCGACAGGATCAGACCTTCATGTTCCATCAACTACATAAACCAAAACGAACGCTTTCTTAACGCAAAGGATAAAAAAGTAAACTTTTCTCATTACATTACTTTTATCCTACGGCCCCAAACATGCCCGCCAATTCACATAGAAAATACACCTTTCCCGCAGACTAATACAGTTAGATTTTTTTAAATTATTATACTTGATATGTCCGCCAGTACACATAGAAAATAAACCTTTCCCTCAGACTAATACAGTTAGATTTTTTCTAATTATTATACTTGATATAAGCCTCCCATTCACTTAAACGACCAAATTCACAACAGAATAAAATGTTTATACAGTCTGATTTGTAGACATTCTTACCTTCTTTCACTGTACACATTTATTCATGAATTTATTGAATAATAAAACCATCTTTAAGATAAAATTTCTAGAAACTTCACAAATTTTCAGTTTATTACATACATAGTGATTCATATAATTTTACCGGTGCTTTCTGAGCTTACTCTACAGCCAAAAAGAAAGAAAAAACTTTATATAAACATATCTTTTAAAACGCTTTGGTAGCGAGTTAACGCTAGAGAAAGATTTCGCCCGGAACTCTATACCCTCGGTGAAATGAAGAATTGTTGAAATTCTGAAAAGGTAAATTAAGGAGTAAATTCAGTTGTTTCTTATCGTTTGAACCTGAAAAATCGAATAAAACAACTCCAAAACTATATATCTCTTGGTTTTTAAGATATTCGACGTAAAACAGAAAAACCTGTGCTTAAAAAACACGTTTTAACACATTGACAAAGTTATTGTAGTTCAAACCTAAAAAAATGTGTTTTAAGCCACATTTTTTCTGTTTTAAGTCGAATATCTTAGAAACCAAGAGATATACATTTGTGTTATCTATTTTATTCGAATTTTCTGGTTGAAAACTATAAGAAACCACTGAATTCACTCATTAATTTTATTTACCTTCTAAAAATTTCAGTAAGTCTTCATTTCACTGAGGGTACTGAGTTCCGGGCGAAATCTTTCGTTAGCCGTAAATCGCTACCAAAGCTTTTCTAAAGATTTTTTTTTTCATTTGACTAGCCCATTGAAGAGCGCACTAGTTACGTAGTCAATTTCTTCGGTTTTTAGTTGGGTTCCTGAGCTGCTTTCTTTGGGTATGAAATTAGTTTGGAAAAAAGTTAGAAAAAAGAAGTTAGGAAATTTTGTTGTATGTTTTTTTTGTAAATTTTTGTTTCTTTCTTTCTTGTAAATTTAGTGTAGATATAAAAAGCTATCATTATAATAGAATAAATAAAATAAACCAACTCATACCCGCGCACAGGCTAGACCTATGCGGGTATTAGGAAATAACATAGGATAAGATTCATTGTAATTTTTAGCAATAATAAATAAATAAATAAATAAATAAATAAAAAAATTTCTTTACACTAAAAGCCTGTTTCGTCCAGGCCTGCTCCCAACTTTAAAACTGTAAAGTTTACAAAAGATTTTAATTTGTTACTATAAAAGTCTATAGGTCTCATTCTCTGTTATGCAATCTCATCAGATGACAGTAATATTGCAATCTCCTTTTCTTTAATTTGGTTAACAAGATTTCACCCAATAATGAATGAGGTTGTGAACAAAGACAGTTTTGGAAAAGGAAACTTCATAAAGTGAAGAACACAAATTGGACAAGATCCTTTTTGTTTCTTGAAAAAGGTGTATTTAAGTGGTCAGCCATATTGTTTTAAACAGTGGACAAGAAGCATTTTGGTTCTGTACGACTATGATACAGCATTTTAAATGCGTTTTTCAATGGAAAAAAGTTATTTTGTACCTGTAATAACTATAGGGTTTAATAGGTCACAAAATGCTGAATCCAGTGATATAAATATCTCTATTTCGAATTTTTTTGGACAAGGGGCTGTTTGGAAATGGATGCCACAGTTTGTCAATCACTTTACCTCTATCACATTAGACCTCTTTTAGTGGATTTTGCTTATTGGATCAAAGACAGATGCCAGGATAATTTGACCAAATCTTCTATGTAATTTATTTAATTATTCTAAGTCTCCCTTCCTATACAGGGTTAGCGTCTCTTAAAACCCTTAGGGTCTTAAAAAACTTCTTCATCTGTACGTATATACACCATCTCCAATTTCCCGATATGTTTATATAAAGTTTTTTATTTCATTTGGCTTGTAGAGTGAGCTCAGAAATCGCTGGTAAAACTTCGTAAATCACTTTGCATACGTGAGTGGTTTACTGGTGATGCCAATTTAAATTATTTATTTGTTGGAATTGTTTATATTTATGAAAATTTACAATTTTAAATTTAATTTTGGTTCAATAAGTGAAAGTTTTTTTTTTTTACTTAAATTTAAATCCTCTGTACGACATTAATTAACAAGTTAAAATCATTAATAAAGAATATTTTTTATTTATTTTATACAGTAAAACCTCACTAATTCGGACTAATTGGGGGGAAGTGAAGTCCGAATTATTGAAAGTCCAAATTATTGCGAATATTTGTTTACATCTAAAAATTGAATAATTTAGGCAATTAAAATTAAAAAATAAACGTTACTTGTCTGAAATATCGATGTTTCATAAATTTACAGTACAGTATATTGTAAAACAACAAAGTTAAAAGTATAGAAATAAAAATACTTACGGTAGTAAAAATATTGTTAAATAATAAATGTCCAGTGTAAAATTATATTTAATTAAAACACTGTACTTACGTACCGATTATTTGGCACTTGTTGAAGTAGAGGGTTGACAAATATCCTCAGGGACAATTTTTTTTTTTTTTTGTTTAACGTCCGACTGTTCTGCAATTACTGCTAATGCAGACGGTGAATGATGAAATTATTTTTTGTAACGTATGAAAAAATTCCGTGCCTGAATGGGATTCAGGCACAAATATCTCTCTTAGGACAAGATAATAGTCATTGAATTTTGGATTGAAGTCTGCAAATTCAATAAGTTCGTCTATGTGGTTTCTCACTTCACTAGCTTAAAATTGTGGAACGTTTTCTTCACTGAGTAACCAATAATGTATTACAGGATGAAACAATTTTTATTAGACAGTTAAAAGCTATCATTTTTTGAAGTAGCACTTTATTAATTTTTAACTAAAAAACTTCTAAAAAATATTTAAAAAGCTGCTCTTCTTGGAGTAGTCCGAAATATCGCGAATTCCGAATTAGTGAAGTCCGAATTAGTGAGGTTTTACTGTAGTTACATAATATAACGGAAATAAACCATGCAAAATTTATTATAATTTAATAAAATAACAATTAGCATAACTATCTTAATTCATTTTATAATATAAATTGTATTAATATTTATTTCCAATCATATACATATAGCACTATTAATTAAGGTATTGACCGTATTTTATGGCAAGGCAACTTGGAAGGAATAGTTAATGGCTAAGAGTTTAAAATTTAAACTTAATAATAATTATGAACTGAATAATAACAAATGACTCAATTGTGGGCGAGGCAAAATATTCAGTAATATATAAAATGGTTTTAGTTTTATATATATAATAATAATAGTAATAATAATAAAAGAATAGTATTATACAAGATCAGTGGTGTATATATGTTGCCAACTTATACCTTACTGTATATATGAGTCCTGTTTTCAATTCTCGGTTCTCAGCTGGCTACTCCGCTAGTTCTTGATTGAGAAAGATCACGAACGATCGAATGTATTATGTAGGTATATGTATGTATGTATATATATATATATATATTATTTTTATTAGCCCAATGTTTTACCTGTAAACATTATTTATATCTGAAATAATAACAATAATATTAGTTTATTCTTATGACGTTTAACAATCCCAAACCAATTCAACTTGTTCGAGAATATGTGTGCCTTTTCTGGCCTACACACAGTAGCTAAGACACAATAATAGCACGTCATAAATAAGATATTTATGAAAACTTGTACAGTCTGTTTCAAACAAAAGTGTTTTGTTTTATTATTAAATTATAAATGAGTTCTAAGGTAACATGTTTTGTTAAAATTATCTATAGTATGTTTAAAAATATTTTATGAAATTTGTTTTTATTTTTATCGAGACAGCAAAATTACAATTTATTCTTACATTCAAAAATAAAAAACAATAAGTAATACAGTTAACGCAGAAATACAAAATAAACATTATTATATTATACATTTATAATAAATGTTACAGATTAAATGAAAATAAAATTTTTTTTGAAAGAATCTATTATACTATTAATATTATTTGTTGTGTGTGTCAAGTTGTAAAAGGTTAAAGAAATAAAACAAAAGTAAGTTTATCTTACAGCCCCTTGTCCAAAAAAATTCGAAATAGAGATATTTATATCACTGGATTCAGCAATTTGTCATCTATCAAACCCTATAGTTATTACAGGTACAAAATAACTCTTTTCCATTGAAAAAATGCATTTAAAATGCTGTATCATAGTCGTACAGAACCAAAATGCTTCTTGTCCACTGTTTAAAACAGTGTTTCCCAACCGGTGGTCCGCGGACCAAAGGTGGTCCGTGAGAGCCTTCGGGGTGGTCCGTGAGAGTCCGGTGACTACTTATAAAAAAGTAATATTTTCCCATGATTAAATCAAAGTTATGATTTTCATTGAACAAGATTAAGTAAATACATTCAAGATTCAGATTAAGTAAAGGTAGAAGAGTTGTGGTGTAAGAAAGCCCTGGGCTTCCCCAAGATTCAGCAAGTAGCTTTGCGGTATCTTATGATTTTTTTTCAACCACTTATTCGTGTGAGCAGGGGTTCTCTAGTTTATTGTTAATTAATCACAAACAACGAAATCGGCTAAGTGTAAGCAGTGATTTAAGAGTAGCTCTTAGTAAGAGCCTAAAACCTAGAATTCCTCAACTAGTCAGAAAGATCCATGCACAAAAGTCGCATTGAAATTTTCATTTCATTTTTAATTCATTTTTTAATTTTCATTGTTATTTTCGACTAAGTAAATTCTGTATTCCTTATTTTATTAAAAGACAATTTACAATTAAAATATTTTTAATTTTTGTGATGTATAATGTACCCTACTTTCTGAAAATAACAATAATTATATGTTTGTAATAATAGTTTGTTTCTGAAAATTTGTTTTATTTAATCACCTTTTAATTTGGTTACAACTGATAAGATATATGCAATAATGTAATGGGTGGTCCGTGGTAGTTCACTTTCAGGCTGAGTGTTCCGCAGACCACTGAGGGTTGGGAACCACTGGTTTAAAACAATATGGTTGACCACTTAAATACACATTTTTCAAGAAACAAAAAGAATCTTGTTTAATTTGTGTTCTTCACTATATTTATGAAGTTTCCTTTTCCAAAACTGCCTTTGTTCACAACCTCATTCATTATTGGAAAAGTAAGTTTATCTCAGAAAAAAAGTAAGGGCGATTTCTGAGAGAATCTTTAAATATTTGGAAGAAAATAAAAAAACATCCAAAAAGAAGAGAAAATGCTGAGATATTTTCTAGTTATCTACAACATTACATTGGATTCTTGGGGGAAAAGGATATAGTGCATATACCACCGCTACCAGATGACCCACCCAACTTGAGACGATTCATTCCATCTGTCGTATCAATTACTCCAGGATTACTGATTAACCCTTTCAGTACCAACGTCCGGAAAACAGGACGTAAATATATTTTACATAGTGATAACATCCTGTTTACCGGACGTCCTTAAAATGCCAACGTCCTGATAACCGAACATTTCCAAAAATCTTTTAACGAAAATTAATGGAATAATTTATTTTGAAACCGCTTCCGTGGCGTAATGGCTAGCGCGCTAGCCTACAAAGTGAAAGGTCCGGGGTTCGATTCCCGGCTAGGGTCTGGAAATTTTAACACGTTTAAACCACCGTTAAGGTATCAAAACCCACAAAAGTTGCTAATGACCAAGCTGTTGATACGACTTTAAATAAACTAAAAAAAATATTTTTAATATTTTTATTGTTAGAACGATTTCTTTTATTATGAATACACTAAAAATTAATTTTTAACTGGATATTTTATTTTTCTGCAACGTTGAAATTTTGGTCGGCAATGGCAGGCTTACGCCTACAAGTTTTCAAAATAAGGGCTGGCACTTTCTGTACACCATTATTCAAATTAAATGGCAATTTAGATCAAACTTTCAAATATTGTTTCGGCACTGAAAGGGTTAAGTTAAGGTATGGGATGAATTCTCCTATCATCTGGATGTACGTCGTGTGTCAGATGGTGATCACATTAAACATCTCCAGGATAAACTGTTTGAGATGCTCTTTCATTTCATACATAATCTATAAACACATAATATATAAGAAAGAATCTGTGAATGTATGTAGATATGTTCCTATGGACTCCTAAACCACTCGACCAATTTTGATCAAATTTTAGAGAACATATACAGTAGTCTTGGAATGATTCCTGTAAAGTTTGGCACAGGCGGGATCTGGGGGGGGCAAGGGGGGGCACTTGCCCCCCCAATATTCTACTGGTATACATTTTTAACCAAGTTAGTGTATCGAAATCAATTCAGATGTTCAGATGCATCTGAATCAATTCAGATGTTCTTCTTATAAGCTGTTCTTAGTGGAGATGTATTTAAACTTAAAATTAATTAATCAAATGGTCCAATAAAAATGTGTTAATGGTTAAATAAGTTAATACTATTTTTTAACATTTAAAAACATTGTTATTGGACCATTTTAGATCAATTTTAGGTTTACATCAATTGGGAGTTAAAATGACGTTTTAACGTTAAAATCCCAACAAAATTTACTTTTTTAATTTAGCCTAAAAACAGCCCTAAAATTGAGTTGAAGGCAATAAAAATCTCAAAATTTTCCGGGGGAGGTCCCCCGGACCCCCCCTTGTGCTGGGGGTATTCCATACCCCCCAGACCCCCCGGTATTTGCCCCCCCAATGACTCCCGCCAAATCCCGCCCATGAAGTTTGGTGCCAATTGCATCAAACGGAAAGGTTTTTACTCCATTTCCCCCCCCCGTGAATTTTTGTAAATAAAAATAAAAATATGTTTTGTTTGTCAAAACAATTCTAAGATGTATCGCAAAGTGATTACAATATTTTATTTTATATTACTCTCTACAACAATTTTTATTATTTGTTGCCATAAAAAATAATTAATTATAAGTTTCTTCACTAACAAATTTCTCGTTACATTTTTCAGTTATGTTACACTCTACGAGAATTTACCCTGCATTGGAAATGGCAAAATTAAAAATAATCAAAAACCAAATGAGATTTCGTTTTCGCCAAACTTTTGACCTAATGCAACCGAATATTCAAGCCGTTGTGGACAAGGTATAGGTGTAGCTATTAAATAACGAGACTGACGTTGTAAATAATTTTATTTTTATTTTATACATAATCACTTATTGTCACCTTCAATATACACTCTTTCTTTACCCCTACAACGCTCCATGCGAATTTTCCATTGTTGGAAACAGTGCTGGAAGTCATCATCTGTCAGCTCCTTCAGGACACGTGCCGCATTCTCTTTTACAGCTTTCACAGACTCAAATCTTGTCCCTTTTAATACAGATTTCACCTTAGGGAACAGGTGGAAGATAATAACATGTGATGAAACGTGGTTTTTACTTATAATCCGGAAACGAAGCGCCAATCCATGCACTGGAAGAGCCGAACTTCACCGAGAGCCAAAAAAGCTCGAATGAGCAAGTCAAAATTTAAAGCAATTAAAATTGTTTTTTTAGATATCCATTAGATTGCGTACCTTTACTGGATTTCTGAAGGTCAAACAATTAATCAATATTACTACCTTCAGGTACTTTATAAACTACGTCAAAGAGTAAGGAAAAAACGCCCCGAAATGTGGAAGGACAAATCATGGGTTCTCCACCAAGACAATGCGCCAGCTCATTCCGCGTTATCTGTCAAGAGGTTCTAGCCAAGTACAGCATCTCAGTGTTAGAACATCAAAATTTTTCATCAGATCTTGCACCATGTGACTTCTACCTGTTCCCTAAGGTGAGATCTGTATTAAAAGGGACAAGATTTGAGTCTGTGGAAGCTGTAAAAGAGAAAGCGGCAAGTGTCCTGAAGGAGCTGACAGGAGATGACTTTCAGCCTTGTTTCCAACAATGGAACATTCGTATGGAGCGTTGTAGTGATAGAGTAGAAGTGCATATTGAAGGTGACAATAAGTGTATAAAATAAAAATAAAATTTTTAACGTCAGTCTCGTTATTTATTATCCACACCTCTTAAACATACCTTTATAAAATGTTGTATTCTTTAACAGTTTATTTACCGTTGTAGACAAGACTAAAAGTCAACATACATTTCTACTCAGTGAGGAAGGCAATGGTAAACGACCTCACTCCTCTTTTTACTTAGTAGAGCTTTTAGAGGTTTAAACCAGCCTTTTGCGTGATGACCTAAACAACAAAATAGTAAAGAAAAAGAAAGAGAAAACTGAAAATGTATCTAGAAAGTGTTAGATAAATTTTTATAGTTAAAAAAATTGAAGCCATTTCATAGAAGATGATTACCATAATATACGCCAAGATAGCGGATGAAAATCTTTCATCAAAAGCTATTCCATAAATCTGAAAATCGAAAACAAAAGATAGGCTGCCACAAGCAGTAGCCAGTAAGTAGTAAACTGGCGGAACAAGAGTGGACTTAGTAAGCCGGCTATATTTTAAGCTCTTACATATTCCACACCATGTCAAGATGCAACTGTTAAGCCTAAATAAATATAGTATAAACAGAATACAACTTTACTATTCTTCGTCTTGAAATACAATACTCTTAAACTAATAAACCAGTCATTTTCTTCCTTTCAATGGAGATCTCTTAAGATCTGTCAATAAGTTACCCATGCTTATATATAGTATATGTACATACTTACTTACACCAAAGCAGATCTTGTATTCATATAGTTTTCTTAGTTTTTCTAAAAAAACTTCTTGTTCGATAGATGATTGTTAACAAACAGATATGTTCTTGTTCATACTTGTGTTGTTTATAAAATATGTAACCCTACTTGGTAAAAATATAACTTCATTTTTATCCTCATTTCTTTGATAGTTACATGCAATATTTTTCGATATTTATTTCTTTGTTTAGTTTACTATACTTTCAGGAAGATAACATTAATTCTAACGACACGTTAATACGTTTTGGAAATGATTTTATAATCAAAAAATACACAAAAATTTTATTAAAAACTATGTGTGAAACACTCATACGATTTTCACTTACCAGGTAAATAATGAACGATATATCTTGTGTTTAATCATAAATAAACGATTTAATATGAAAAACATAACCTAATTTTTATCATGAGTGAATGACGCTAAATGAAAATTAACTTCCGTAGAACTTAAAAATACGGATAATCAGTAATTGCCTCTAAGCTAGGCTCTGTAGAGATAAATGCTTAAAATAAAAATTGTACGTTTTTAAAAAATTCCTGAAACTTTGAAAACATACAGTTTTGTCGTGAAAAGAGAGTTAAATTAATTGCCCTTGATCTGTTAGTTCCAGGGCTGCAAAAAATAGTTCTGTTTATCACATGGTCAGCCAATTATATGACTGGAGTATTTAAGAACTACGCAGGTAAAGGTGTAAAAAACACCAATCAGAGTTATCTCATCTGAGAGTAATGAATTTCATTATTCAGCCAGACCCTGTGGTGAATGAAGTGAAGTTGTCATTTGCAGGGTGGAAATTAGATAATGTGACAATATCGAAAATACATGGTTCGTGTAATTTATAGAATTTCATTCACGAAAATAGTAAAGAGAGGATAATAGACTGAAATAGTAACAATAGTGACAACAAAAGTATGCCTATTCATGAAAGTTATTTGAAATAACTGCGCTATTGTGTATGATAAAAGGTCGGGTATTGTTGTACAACTATCTGTGAAAAGGTATCAGCCTGTAACAACTTCTATTCTATTTACAATAAGATCTATTGTTGACTTGTTTACAATAGATTTTTCTAGCACTCATTTATAAAGGGTTTTTTGTACTCTATTGTTTGTATCGAAGTTCGGTGTTTTTCGGAAAGGTTCTTTTGATTCACTATAAAAGAGACCCCCGAGCGCGGCCAGGGAGTTAGTATTCGTTTGATCTTTGACGAGTTGCTATCGGGCGTTGTGCAGGGTGCGTTCCAAGCATTGTGTTGGTCAACGATTGTAATACTGTCTTTATTTGTGTGTGTATTGTGAAAAGTTATTGGGTATCTATATTAAATCCAGTTTTTGTGTATTCAGTTTCATTTTGTATGTGTAATCTATTACTTCAATATAATTACTTCAATATTAATAATTACTAAAATATTACTATTATATATTTATTACTATTTATATTACTATTATATAAGTATAATTACTAAAATATTACTTCAGTATAATTAGTTTATTTTTTATTTTGTAAATCTTTTAGTGTAATAAATATTTTGTAATTGTAAACTTTAGTGTAATAATTTTAATAACCTAGATCCGGAAACGGACCTTAGCGATAAGTGTCACAATACTTTTTCAGAGAACCTGGTATGCTAATAAACGTACTTTTTCACTCAATGAGAAAGGCAATGATAAACTACATCAGTCCTCATTGCCTCTAGAGGTTCAAACCAGCCTTTCCGCTGATAACCTAAAACAACAACATACTAATTTAATACATGTTTTAGAAATTTTCCATAGTAGGTGATACCGATCTTTTACCAATGAATTTTATTTTATCATATCTTAGAAAAATTTTATACCACCGTTTTTAAAGTTTTATCGTTTGACATTTGATTATCATGAGATTAGATTTATAGAAAAAGGAAATCGATAAACATATTTTCTGAAATAATGGTAAGATTAGCAATAAACACTATTATTTTTAATTTTTATGACTTGTTATCCTTGTATTTATTTGTAATGAAAACAAGAAAGCACAGCTGCTGGTTCTAGTAAAGAAAGAAATCGATCTCATGCCATATTTTAAATAAGTTATTGTACATAAAACCACAACGTAGGCCTAAACAGATATGACGGTGATGAGATCGTTTTCTGCTTTAGACCGGAATCAAGATGTCCTGTAACATTATTAGCTAACCATACACATGTATACGCGTGTAGGTGTCCAGTTTATATTTTCTGACCGCAACTTTGTTGGCTAAGGTAGCTATTACCTTCTACTCGTAACCGTAAAATTTATACTATTTATGTGCATCTTTTTACATTAATAAAACACAAGAATATATATATATATATATCTACTGTAATTTATAACCTAAGTTTACGTATAACATCATTACGAATGACTTAACTAAGATTCCAACAGAAAATTAAAATTGTACTAAATTCGTTTTTATTTTAGTTTATTTTTATTATAACATCAAGATCTTGATTATTTGCAACCAGTTTTATGTTAAATAACGATGGGTTTGAACTTGTAATAATTTTCCAGACCCTCGCTTAGAATCGAACCCGGTTGTATTAAAATTAAATCATAAAATATAATTAACATTGAAAACTATTAACCATGGAATTGTGTTTTCCTTGACTTACGCCATGTTAATTTTATGTAGTGTATTTATGCGTTATTTTATGTAATTTATTTACATATCTTATTTATAACCCCCACTCATACACTTTAATGTTTATGTTATTGTTTAGACATTTCTGGAACCTTCTGACTCTTAATAATCTTATTGTTTGGAACCTTCTAGAAGGCTAGCTTGGCAACCTATATTGTTGTTAAGGTCTTCAGCCAAAAGCCTGGTTGGAACCTCTAAAGGTTTTACTAAGTGAAACGAGGAGTGAGGAGGTTTACTATTGCCTTCCTCACTGAGTTGAAAGATTATGCTTATCAGCATGAATAAATAAATTATTATAACATCAAGATCTTGATTATTTGGCCCATTGGCGTAGTGGTCAGCGCAACTGGCTTCTACGCCGGGCTCCCGGGTACGATTCCCGGTCAGGTCTGGAAATTTTTCATCACTCATTTTCATATATCATCATTCTCTACCGTTTGCGAGCAGAAATTGCAAAATAGCAGACGTACAACAAAAAAAAACAAAAAAAATTTTGTTAGTTTTACTTGATGAATACCACTAGATTTTTTATTTCTTAAATTAAATATTCAAATTTTAAAAGAATTTTACTAACTTTTCTAAAAGTTGTGTACTCTTTATTGGCCCTGAATTTTAAGGATATTTCATATATTAAATTGCTTACAGTTAATTCATTATGCATTTTTGAAGCGATAATGTAAGTGAAGCAAAATACCTTTTCACAAAATTTGTAAGTACACACTCACAACACAAGAACAGAATTTTTAGTTTTTGTAGGCGCGTGAACCAAGTGCGAGGCGTCTAACAGATAAGAACCGAAATTTCATTGGTTCGTTTCGACCAATAGAAAAATCAGCTCTCGAGAAATTTCTTAAGTTTTGAATCATCCTGTATATTTTCGTATAATTAATTTTTCTTTCTCTGAAACTAACGAATTATATAAATGCTAAAGAAACAATAAACTTTTACTTCTGTAACCGTAAATTGTTACTCAGGAATCTGATTGATGAGATCTTATCTTTTTTAATATCTTCTTTCAGATCTTTTAGAAATACAATCGGGTGCAATACACAGCTTCCATTATTACAGTATAAGAATAGTTTGTAACCAATTGTGTCCGACAGTAAAATGTAGTTAGGTAAGAGAAGGAGTGGATAGTTTATGAGTTCATATTTATTATTTTCTCTTTCATTTTTAATATGTAAGATAAAGAGAGAAAGAAATACTGACAGGTACTATAATACAACGTATACCGTATTGTTGCAACAATATAGTATATAAGTTTTATAATATACTAGAGGGTAATTAAATTAATATAAATATTATTATTGTCATATAAAATTACTTTATGACATTTGCAGGGGCTGAATACAATAGTCAGCCATTAATTCTTATATAGATTCATTGTTTGCTACCGTTTAAATGGCTACTGTTCTCTGTAACAGTAGCTACCACTCACAGTACTAGCAGTAGCTTTCACTTGATTTATTTCAATGGAACTTTTTCTATACTCGATAACTTTTTCGGTAAAAGATTCCGATTATAACTTTTCACTTGCAGAGTATTTGTCTGTAAGAATCGCCCAACGAACATTGTCCGGCTAAACTCAGCTGTGTTGAAAACGTTTTAAAATTTAAAAAAAAAACTATTTAATAAATTGAAATCACTAAGGAAAACTCTCACTATAAATAAAGAAAACGAAATTGATTTTCTCGTAAATACTCAAGGGTAAATACTTAAGGGGAGCACTATACCTCGAAAATCAAAAAAAATCGATTTTTCTAATTTTGGCGCCATTGCCTTCTGCATCTTTTTCTGTGTAATTACATATAAAAATTATAACTGTACGTTAGAAATTACGGAAGCTATATAGATTTTTGTTAAATAATGTTTTGACCACATTTTTTTTTAAATGAGTTAATCTGTGGAAACAATTAAGAGTTGCGATATTCAAAGAGCTCAGAAAGCTAAAAAGGCAATGAAAAGTGTGTCAAAAGAACCAAGACAAGAGAAAGAAAGAGGAAATTATTTAAGGAAAAAGAACAGTCTGGTGAGGATCAATATTATATGGTGCATGCCGATTTTAGGGTAAGTAAACTTTACAGCTCATTTCCCGCAAATTCACTTTTTTCCGTAAAGGTACAGTTTTTTCAAAAACTATTTGACTTTGAAGTTTAAAATTTTTTGAGCATTTTTCCCAGTATAATTGTATCATATGGTACTAGAATCATTGCAGCATTATCACTCAGTTCGAAATAAAATAAAAAATTCTACAAAAAAATTAAATTGTTTTTGCATTTTTCAAAAACAATTCTCGAAATGGTATCGCTAGCTCTATATTAATAATTCTAGTACCGGAGCTTAAAAAGATGTTATAGAAAAGGCACAAAAAAATTAAAGTCTTAACGCTTAACGGTTTTTTAGAAACGTATACCTAAAATGAGGTCAATTTAAAATGGGTTAGATAGGAGGTATAGTGCTCCGCTTAATGAAGTTTATAAGAAAAATTGAATTTAAATTTGTAAAAATTAATAAACTTATTTGATTTTTCAAACAGTAGAAGCCTTGCCACCATTATTTACACTGACATAGAAAGTTATGTGTGTTTCACACCAGATTTTTTTAAATTGCGTTAGTAAACCGTACAATAATTAGAACCTTATAAAAAATATTTTTACAAAATGTCATAAATCGTAATATTCATTATCTGACTTGCACTAAACCTCACATACGCTTTCACGTGAAATAGAAAATATTATTAAGAGATTTAACAACAAGATAAATTTCAATTAATTAAATTTAAACTATATAGTTTTATATTTTCTAAAAGCTCTTATTAAAATGTAGGCTACATTTTAGTAGTTAGTCTAATAATAGCAATACTAGGACCGTTTCCTGAACCACTCAATGTATATTCTTAATAAAATAAACATTTCGGGCATTCTTAGGTTTTACAGTGTCTGAGATCTACAATGTAGGAATGCTGGAGCAATTAACAGAAAGTTAGCGAACGAAGGAATAACTGTCTTTGATAATGCCAGTGTGTGTGTTTATCTCGGTCGTATATGTTACGCTTGTGTGTAAAGAGACAATGCATCTCATCAAAAGAGAAAAGATAAGGTAAATAAAGAATAGATAGACATCAAGCGGCTTGTTTGTAAGAAGAATCGCTACCGTCCTAGATTTGGCCATATTTGGCCCCCGACTCAATGTTTCTATAGGAATGTGCTACTCTTAAGAGAATATCCATGTCCCGTCATAGTTAAAGTGCCACGCTAAAGAGCTATGCTGAAATCTCCCTCTCCTTCTCTCTTTACCGCGTAACATTTAAAGCATTCTTGTTTATGACACCTGCACCTGCTCCATATGAGCATCAACGTTCTTGTGACCACTAGTCTCATTTTTATGACCGTTATCTACCGCCACAATTTATTGAAAAAATAAAAATACTCCAATTTTATAGCCACCTTTCTACTCTCCCCCTCTTCCATATCTATACCTAAAAACACCTCGCAAGTTTCCCAATTTAAATCGAAACTACATCTGAAAGTTATTCAAACGTTTTATTACCATTAACCATCTTTATCCAAGAATATAAAACGAACTTGACATTTAATTAAATTCTTTATTTCTTACCAAATAAAACAAAATAGATTGCCTTAAAAATTAACTCGAAAATCAAAACTTTTTTATATATCACTAATACATTAAAACAGGAAAGATTTTACGGAATTATAATTATTTATAGGACATTTTATATGCAAATAAAACTGGATTACATATATATTTTTCAACAAAAGATCAATTTAAAAGTAGAGCAATTTCACAACAGTAACATATTCTTATTTAAGTAGCTCTCATCTGGTCTTAACATATAAATTTTTATCTTGTAGTTTACTGCAGAATTAAAGTAGTCCCCGGTTATAACGCAGTCAGTTATACCGCGCTTTCTTATATAACGCGGGTTAAATTATGTCCTCGCATAATTTTACATTGTTTTACAGAATTTAAAAATACAGTACTGTAGCCTATATATATATATATTTTTAATTTGTATGTATTTTTGAAACACATTAAGTGAATTTAAATTTGTTTACTAGATAACAACTTGGTTTTTTCTTATTTAGAACTATTTTTATGTTTTTTTATACATTTAGAACTATACGAGGTATGGCTATTAAATAACGTGACTGACGTTGTAAAAAAATTTATTTTTATTTTATACATAATCACTTATTGTCACCTTCAATATACACTCCTTCTCTATCCCTATAACACTCCATGCAAATTTTTCATTGTTGGAAACAGTGCTGGAAGTCATCTTCTGTCAGCTCCTTCAGGACACGTGCCGCTCAAAAATGTTTGAAATGAAGCTCGCAAAAACCTTTGTACTAACACTTTGTACGCGATTAATAATGACCCAAATTTTTTGGAAACGATAATAACATGTAATGAAACATGTATTTTTACTTATGATCCAGAAACGAAGCGCCAATCCAGGCACTGGAAGAGCCGAACTTCACCGAGAACCAAAAAAGCTCGAAAGAGCAAATCAAAATTTAAAGCAATGATGATTGTTTTTTTTTATATCCATGGGATTCTGTACCTTCACTGGGTTCCTGAAGGTCAAACAATTAATCAATATTACTACCTTGAGGTACTTTCTAAACTACGTCAAAGAGTAAGGAAAAACACCCCAAAATGTGGAAGGACAAAACATGGGTTCTCCACCAAGACAATGCACCAGCTCATTCCACGTTATCTGTCAAGAGGTTCTTAGCCAAGTATAGCGACTCAGTTTTAGAACATCCACCTTATTCACCAGATCTTGAACCATGTGTCTTCTACCTGTTCCCGAAGGTGAAATCTGCATTAAAAAGGACAAGATTTGAGTCTCTGGAAGCTGTAAAAGAGAAAGCAGCACGTGCCCTGAAGAAGCTATCAAAAGATGACTTCCAGCACTGTTTCCAACAATGGAAAATTTACGTGAAGCATTGTAGGGATTGAGAAGGAGTGTATATTGAAGGAGACAATAAGTGATTATGTATAAAATTAAAATTAAATTTTTTACAACGTCAGTCTCGTTATTTAATAGCCACACCTCGTACTATAGGTACAAAAAAGCACAACCAAAGTTGACGAAAGTTGACGAAAGTTTTTGTTAGGCATGGAAGGAGGCTTCCTAACCAGCCTCCACGATTTCATAATATGACATAGTATATTATGTTTCCAGGATGACATAATCATACTACGATAGAGAGAGTTGATCTTGAGAAAGATTAAAGATACTTTATATGTACACATATATATGAACTGTATGATTGGAAAGTATAAAGAAGCGTTAATAACTCTGTTGTTCGGAAGCATTGGACACAATGTCGAAAACTTACAAAGTTTTCTGTGTTGTCACATTATTTTTACGGTCTTCTTAGGGTTACACGACACTAAGTTGAATTATTATTAATAACAAAGTTATCTCATATAATAATATTCTTTGCTGCGTTACCGTAACAATGCAGAAAACACTATTTTCTTTTAATTTTCTAGTAGAAAACTTCATTTATGTAAAGTTTTAATTTTTTTTAACATATTTTATGTACTGTTGTTTAGATCAACAGCCGAAATGCTGGTTTGAATCTCTAGGGATTTTTTACCAAGCAAAAACGAGGAGTGAGGTGGTTTACAATTGCCTTCCTCATTGAGTTGAAAGAGTATGCTTATCAGCTTGCCAGGTCCTCCGAAAAGCACCCACTTTCCACCCTGAAAATGTCACCTTCACTTTATTTACCACAGGGTTTGGCTGTATAGTGAAATTCATAACTCTCAGAGGAGATAACTCTGATTAGTGTCTTTTACACCTCTACCTCATATGTTCTTAAATAGTTTAGTCATATAATCGGCTGACTATGTGAAAAGAAACAGAACTATTTTTTGTAGCCCTGGAACCAAAAGATTGAGTCCAATTAATTTAACACTCTACCTGCCCGTTATGGGCAAATCTTATGAATTATAACTACGAAATCATAATTATTGACATCTTGTTAATAAATTTCGTGTAAACAAATATAGCTATACTGTAATACGTTACACTGTACTGTATATTTTTTTCATATAACCTTTTTTAATGCATAATCTGTTACATAACACTAAATGCATTTCATCGATTATATTTCTTATGAAAAAATTACAACCCTTTGGTGTAATTTATGAACGAATTAAAACATTATACTGTTCTTAATTATTATTTACTATTAAAATTATATTATATTATATTATATTTTTGATTATTATTATAATAAAAATTAGATAAATAGTGTTGTTTTTTTTTTAAATAAATAAAAATAAAATTTTAAAAAATAACCAAAACCTCCTTTAAAACGAAAGAAACAAAATGAGAAGTAATAAATAATAAGCACATGACACTGTATGTAGCACAGTATTTGCTTCGGCTACATAATTTAAAACTGCACCTAAATTTACCTTAGTTTTTAAGTTGTACGCAATACTTAGTTTTAGGGTTTTCTAATTATAATTATATGATATTGGCTGCTGTACCACTCATAGGCGCAAAGTAAATTTTGTAGTTTTTTTTTTTAATCCGTAATGTGTGTACGTTGCAATCTGTTCAATTCAGAACAATAAGCAACCTCATGACCCAATGAGATGAGGATGATGTGTATGACGTGTAAATGAGGTGTAGTCTTGTACAGACTCAGGTCGACCACTCCTGAGGGAGTATGGTTAATTGAACCCCAACCATCGAAGTACACCGGCAACCACTGCCTAGTATTCAAATCCGTATAAAATTAACTACCTTTACTAGGATTTGAACCAGGAACCTTCGCCTCCAAAAATCAGCTGTTAAACAGCTTATTTTGGCGGCGACTTTACCTCTAGACCAACCCGGTAGGTTTAAATAAATAATGTTGTTTTTTTTAAATAAATAAAAATATAATTTAAAATAACCAAAACCTCCTTTAAAACGAGAAAAATAAAATGAGAAGTAATAAGTACATGACACTGAATATAGTACAGTATTTGCTTTAGCTACATACTTTAATAAAACTGCACCTAAATTTACCTTAGTTTTTAAGTTGTATGATACTGGCTGCTGTACCACTCATAGGCGCAAAGTAAGTTTTGTAATAAATACGAAAATTCCTAACTTCGTTTATACCGCGGTTGGTGATTTTCGCGCGTCAGTGATGACTTCCTACACCAGCGTTATAGCCGGAGACCACTGTATCTTGTTACAGTACTCGATTTATTTTTTATTTGTTATCGTAAACGAGTACTGGTTTTCCATTAAAAAATCTTACAAAAATTTACATTTTATTGTTAACGTCTTGTGACCAATTTTGACTTCCACAATATAATCATTAAATCAATCAAATTACACTTCTTAGAAAAATTACTTCATAAAGACTACTTTATTATCATTTAAGAGAAAATTTTGTCTTAAATAAATTAATATATTTTAATGAAATTTTTAATAAATAAAAAACTAATTGAAAAAGAATTATGCCTTATTTATAAAATCAGCAGTCGCTGGACTGACCGAAAGAAATGACTACTTAATTAATGAATTAAGTTAACGAATTAAAATAAAAAAGATTTTTGTAAATAAATTAATGGTAATTGTTGATGTCCGAGCGTGACGTGACGGCAAACCAAAAATTTTTCCCGTCCAAAAAACACAGTCCAGGCGAGCCGAAACCTGTAGTCCCTTCAAAACATTATTTCTACAAAAGAATTGTAAAAAACTTGTAAACTAAAAAATAGTTCTCAGGCCTGTAAATTTAAATAAATTACATTACTCCCGAAATAGATTCTTCAAAATGTTTTCGAAGGATGACGTTTTTATTTATTACTTTTATTTACCTCGAACTCTTTTGAACATTAATTATAAGCTTTAGTGGTAGCATGCTAGCTTACTACGCGGAGGTCTCGGGTTCGATTCCCGGCTAGGATCTGGAAATTATTACAAGTCAAAACCCACCATTAAAGTTAGATACTAACCCACCGTATCGCTAAAAACCAAGCTGTTGATGACACTAAATAATCTACAAAAAAATTTATAGAAAAATTATCGACCTAACCCATACGAAGGAGGGTAATTTACAAATGAAAATGAACTATATATTTCTTTAGTTTTTTGGTTTCACGTCCACATAAATAGATTGATTGAGAACAGAAAGCCTAAAACATTATAGAGGATCGGACAAAAGGAAAGCGATAGAGGAGTCGGCAAAGGAAAATGTATGAGAGCCCTTCTTCTTCTACTTCTTCTTCAGGTGCCATCTCCGCTTCGAAGGTTGGCAATCATCAGAGCGATTTTTATCTTTGATGTCACAGCCCTAAACAATTCGTTGTTGCTACAACCATACCAATCTCTTAGGTTTTTCAGCCAGGAGTTTCGTCTTCTTCCCAAGGATCTCTTTCCTTGGATTTTCCCCTGGACAATCACTTGTAATATTTTATATTTTTCTCCCCTCATGAGATGTCCCATACACAATAATTTTCTTTTCTTCACTGTTAATAGTACTTCTCTTTCTTTATGCATACGTCTCAACACCTCCACATTCGTCATCTTTTCCACCCATGAAATCCTCAGAATTCGCCGGTACAGCCACATTTCAAATGCATCCAGTCTCTTTTCATCAATCTTCTTCATTGTCCAAGCCTCATTGTCCAAGCCTAGGTACTTGTAAGCATGGACTCTTTCAATGCATTGGTTCCCTACATATATCCTACCAACGTTCTGATATGCTTTAGCTATTAACATATACTTTGTTTTATTAATATTAAGTGAAAGACCGTACTCTTCACTAACTGTGGCCACTCTGTTTATTAGCATCTGAAGGTCTTCATGTGTTCCAGCTATAAGAACTGTATCATCAGCATATCTCAAATTATTTATCGTCATGCCATTGATTTTAATGCCTGTGTCCAGCTCATTAAGTGCCTTATTTACTATATCTTCCGAGTATACATTAAATAGGATAGGTGAAAGTATGCAACCCTGTCTAACACCTCTCTGTATTTCTATCTCCTCGGATGTCATGTCTTCTATCCGTACTGCCGCTTTTTGGGCATAGTATAGGTTCGATATTATTCTTATGTCTCTGAGATCTATTCTTCTCTTTATTAATGTTTCAATGAGTTGATCATGCCTAACTTTATCAAAGGCTTTGTTATAGTCTATGAAGCACACATGTAGTTCTTGGTTCATGTCCAGACACCGTTGAGATAGTACATTGAGAGCAAACAGTGCCTCTCTTGTTCCTAGGCCATTACGAAACCCAAGCCCTTCGTTTGCCCCTAATACGTTGTTCTCTATCCAGACAGTTACCCCAGCAAACTACGCTTACTACCAGATAATAAAATTACATAAAATAAATACCGCGTCCTCTTCTTAATCTCTGCCTCCTATCCCGATTCATCCGATTCTCCTTGTGAAGTCCTCTTCGCTCTACATCCACTTCATCAGTCAAAGACCATGGTCTCTCTTGTACCTTCCCACTGGACAACAAACCTTTTCCCGTTATATTCATCTACCTCTTTCAGTCCTTCTCTCAGGATCGTACCATATCAAACACCTTTCCTCTATGTAAATTAAAAAATGGCTCTTCACCCCATTCTCGTTCGCATTTCCTCATTGATAAATCGGTCCATTCTCGTCAGCCTACAGCTTTGCCTGCAGAATTCCATCTCGGTCACATTAATTTTATCCCTTTTCTTCTTTTTACCACCTATTTTTCAGTCCCATTATGCTACGTACTATTGTGTTAAGTATTCTTATTTTTGTAATAGTGTTATCCCATAGTACTGAGTTAAGTTGCCTTTTTTACGTTAAACGAGAGGAAACCATCACGGCTCCGATTGCCCGTACAGCCGGGAGTGTGGGACTTTAACCCGACCAAAACCTTTCCCACCACCGACCATAGGCACTGGATTCTCCTTAAGGCATGAACACGGTGCCATGGTGTATCACGATCTCCTTTTATGAGCTGTGGCTTCTCGATGAGCAAACCTACCTCTGAATTGTCGGTCATGCAATCCCCAAGAGCTAGCCCCATAGATTCACACAATACAACCACCCTTCCACCACAATAATGCCAAGGAAAATCACAATATCTCCTCCCTAAACGGCACGGCTTTTGAGTGCTACCTCAGCCTGACCCCTCCCGCCTAACCCTTCTATAGCTTTCTGCCGCAGGACATGACACACCATCATCTCGACCGCAGTCCAGCAATTCTTATTTGCAATAATTTTTGTAATCATATCCACCACATTCAGTCGCCCAATAACTGCTACACATACCATTCTAGCCCGATCCCATCGAACACACTCAAACGTATTCAAATATACGCTCCATCATATCTGTCTCCCCACATGAGACACAAAAATTGCTGTCACTTAACGCTCGAGTAAACAAATACGCCTTGAAGCATGGCCGGTTAAGAACTGCGTCAACTCATACGACACCTCCCCATGGGGCCTACCATAACACTCTAAGTTAAGTTGCCTTATTGATGTTCTAGCTTAAATCAATTCGTTCTTTATTTCCTCCCACATTTTTCCGTTCTTTGAAATCGTAAATCCCAATTACCTGTATGTAAATACCCTTTTACGTGTAGGGTAACGATATATCGTTACTCTGCTATTGTGCCGAAGCGCATATGGTAACGATCTATCGGTACTCTTATTAAAACGAAATATAGTTCGTATGTTTCACGACAGATGGGGAAAGTGTATACTTAAAGTGAAGCTAAGAAAATAGACATTACGATAGTATCGAATAACGAAATAATCGATTTTTTTTTAACTGCGTAATATCGGATAAGAGAAAAGCATGTTTGTTTACAATGTATCCGCGTGTCTATTTTGAGGTTAGTGCCGTCCGAGTAGTTTATAAAAACAACTATTTCTCAAGAACTACTGTGTATATTTTGATGATTTTTTTTTATTTTGTTTATAATGGACTGGAGTTATCATGTGTTGTGGGTATCAAGATTTTAATTGTGTGAAAAATTTATAAATCAATGGGAAAATGAATTTATTTTTATTTGTATAAAAAATTTGATATTTAATTTTTTTTTTAAACTTTGAGTCAATGCAACAAATTTTGAACCATATCACACGAATTTGTAGAACCTTTTTGGTAAGTCTGATTTTTTTCATTACTGTATCTGAACAATTGTATATTTGGTGGTAGTTTGAAAAAATGCTTATATTTTTGTTAAAATCGGCCTGTGCATTTTCGCATACCTATCAGAAAAAGCCTTACACGTCAAAGGGTTAAACTCTTTTATCTCTTTATTATCACCTAGGCCATCTTATCAACAATAAAGAGAAACAGCAGACATTCTTAGAGAATTGTGAACCCTATTTCTGAAAAAGAATTAGAGATTCTTAATTTTAATTCAGATTGAATTAAAATGTGAAGATTTTTGTTAAATCTCGAATGGTTTTAAAAACGAGAATTTAAGAGAGATAATTGGAAAGTAAAAGATAACTGGATGGAGTTATGAAAAATGGAACTAATAAAAAATATTCCAAAATATTTTTTTTTTATTTTAGAAAGATATAACCCAGAGAGTAAATTTTTACAACGATTTCACTTAATTAAGAAAGTCTTCTAATTATACATCATATATAAGTAATTCAATTACATTTTAATGGTTCTTCCGAGGTTTTTAAAAACCTTTTAATGAAGAAGAAAGTCATACAGTCAACCATTAATGAGAGTAGATTAATTGTACTAGGTACGAAAAGAACTTTAATAAGTAAAAGCTTAAATGACCACCTCCGTAGCGTAGAGACTAACGCGCTGGCCTGCAAAGCGGAAGGTCCGGGTTGAATTCCGGCCTAACATCTGGAAATTTTAACACGTTAAAACCCACCGTTATAGTAAAAAAAACCATAGTAGTTACTAACTGTCAAGCTGTCGATGGGACTTTAAATATACTAAAAAAATCTTAAATGTAAATGTATAAATAATAATTTTACAATGTGTTGTTTAGGTCATCAGCTGAAAGGCTGGTTTGAACCTGCAAAGGTTTAAGTAAAATGAGGAGTGAGGTGGTTTACCGATGCCTTCCTCACTGAGTGGAAAAGTACGCTTATCAGCATGCCGGGCCCTCTGAAAATCACATATTTTCCACTCTGCAAATGACACCTTCACTTCATTCACCACAGGGTCTGGTTGTATAATGTAATTCATTACTTTCAAATAAGGCAACTCAGATTAGTATCTTTTGCACCTCTACCTCTTCTGTACTTAAATGATTCAGTCATTTAATTCGCTGACCATGTGATAAGAAACAGAACTATTTATTTTAGCCTTGCAACGTACAGATTGAGTGTAAATAATTAGACACTCCACCTGTATGTTATGGGCAGAATTTTACCATACGAAGTGTTGAAAAAAATTGTTACCTTTACAAAACCCTGCATTTTATGTGGAATGTTCATGCATAGGCTAGTTAATGTATAAGCTATAAGATACATCCGTGAAGTGTTCGTGAAATATTCGATTTTTTTCAACAAAAAAATGAGAAAGAACGTCTCTGTGGCTCAATAGTTAGCGTGTTACGATACAAAGCAGAAAGTCCGTAGTTCTATTCCCGGCAAGGGTCCAAATTATTAAGGTGAAAATTTTTACACATTCAAACTCACGTTACTTAGCCCAAATCCAAAAGCCCAAAGCAGTCACTAATGACCAAGCTGTTGAAGTAACTTGAGGTAAATTTTAAAATAACCTAGTTGGCCCGGGTGAATGAATTCGCACAATAATTTTGATTGATAAGAACAGTCCATTCAAAATAGCATGATAGTATTACTTAAAAATGGAATAAAGAAGAGAGGGAATTTCGTAATGTAATCATGCGTCAGTGCTACCACATAAAGGATTTTTCTTTGTGTTAAATTTCCCTGCTAGTGAATAAAAGCGTTTTAAAAGATAAATTAATAATGGGAAAGATAAAAATAATAACTTTTCCAATAACACAAGGAAATAGGAAATAAAATTTAGTAATTATACTCTATTCCATGGAACCGTGCAGCACGTCAAAACATAAATGTATTAAAATTGTGATTGAACTTAGCGCGATCAATTCGAGTTACAAAAAAGTTGTTCTTTGCTTATCAGATGAAACTTGCTATATACTAATTGAAACATATACTAAATACAATAGTAGGCTACAACAGTAAAAATACGACAGTACCAGTAGAAAGAATTCATAGAGTAGGAATATTATAAAATATCCGGTCTGTTGCTGGTTGTTTTGACTGAAGGCGTTGATAGAGTAAAACATAATTACGTATCCTTTTTACTAACTTTCAAACCGTAGTCTGTTTATATCTGCTGCACGTTTCTGTGGGATATACCATAATTGTTATTTTATTATTATTATTATTATTATTATTATTTCTTGTTAGATCCTACTAGGGATGCATTTCTCTTAGTTCCAGCCAGTTTCCGGATGACCCATGCTGCCTTCATTTTTTCTGCATGTGATCTTTTTCGCTCCTCCGTCCAGGCCGTTCCCGTTCTCCTCGGCCCTCCCAAGCACTTTAGATTCTCAATTTTCTGCTTCATTTCTGTTCTATTGAGAAGTGTTTCGCCCGTAATGTCATTCACCAGCATCGTCTCGTGGATCTCCTTGTGCCATCTCGTTGTAGTTTTCCTGCCCTCCCAGTACTTCCATAACTGCTTCGTTAGTCTGGAGTCGTGCATCCTCGCTATGTGGCCGAAGAATGCCAGTCGTCTCTGCTGGATGACTTCTCTTATGGGTGTGGTGAAGGAATATACTTCTTCGTTACTTCTGAGCCTGTATTCTCCCTCTTTATTTTGAGTCGGCCCGATGATTCTTCTGATGATTTTCCTCTCGGTAGTTTCTATCGAGCGCAGGTGGATGTTAGATTTCAAGTGGTGGGTTTCCGCCGCGTACAGCACCTCCGGTCTGGCAACCGTCTGGTAGTGTCTTATCTTGGCATTGCGCGATATTATTATTTATTATTTTTTATTATTATTATTATTATTATTATTATTATTATTATTATTATTTATTATTATTATTTTATTATTTATTATTATTATTATTATTATTAGTTATTTTATTATATTATTATTAATTATTAATGTATTAGTTAATCACGTCTTGCGTACTGAATGCATGGATTATTGAATGCAAAAATAATAAATTCCAGGAAAATAATTATGTCGAAAATTTCATATGATTTTCAAAATTTCAAAACAAAAATATTATATTTTGTAAGAATAATTAAAAGGGAAATTTTGTTTTCGAAAAGAGACTTTTTATTTTGAAAGGTTACCACCATTCAGAGACTTACTGTAATGATACTTAAAATGGACTGTAAGTATCGGTGATTACATAAGTTCTTAATTCATTCTTTTCATTAATTATTCATTCTTTTTTATTCATTTCATTCTAATTTCTAATTCATTCTCACTAACGATAAAAAAAACACAGTAATAAACTTCTTAGAGGATTTTTGAGAAAGTTTTCTTTATAAAAATCTGAATTGCAAACAGATTATCTGGATTATTATTATTTTGGCTTAACGTCCGACTGTTCTGCAATTACTGCTAATGCAGACGGTGAAGGATGAAATTATTTTTTGTAACGTATGAAAATATGCTGTGCATGAATGGGATTCGAACCCAAGACCGCATGATGAAAGGCGAGCACGTTACCAACTACGCCAATGCGGCCGCCCCATTATATGGAAAACAGGATACTAGTGAGAGGAGAATTCTCTAGTCTAAGGGATTGAATTAAATGTGAAGACTTTTGTAAAATTTCGAATAGTTTGAAAAAGAAGAATGAAAGAATTGAACCCACTCGGTTGGTGTAGTAGTAAAATCGCCGCCGCGAGGCAGCTGTTTAACAGCTGATTTTCGGAGACGAAGGTTCCTTGATTCAGAAATTCTGGTAAAGGTGGTTACAGTTACACGTATTTGAATACTAGACAGTGGTTACCGATGTACTTTGATGTTTTGGATTCAATTAACCATACTCTTTCAGGAATGGTGGGCCTGAGTCTCTACATGACTACACCTCATTTACACGTCATGCATATCATCTTCATCTCATTGAATCATGGGGTTCCTTAATGTTCTTAAATTGAACAGATTGCAACGTAAACGGATTAGGAATTAAAAAATCTGGTGTGAAACACTCACACAACTTTCTCTTGCCAATGCAAACGATTAATAATAAACCTAACATTATTAATAAAATATTAGAAATAAACAAAAACTAACCTCAAAAACATAACCTTATTTTAATCACGAGTGAATGACGCAAAATGACAATCAAACTCAGTTTGGCTTAAAAATACGGAAAATCACGCTTTCACGCTAAACTAGGCTCTGTAGAGAAAAATGCTCTAAACAAAAGTTGTAGATCTTTTAATTTTCTATAACTTTTATTATTTACACTTTTGTCGTAAAATGCATACTAAGACCGAAATGTTAAAAAAATCGATTTTTCTCACGTTTTCGTGAGAAAAAAAACAGAAAATCGCAAATTACCGCTAAACTAAGCATTATACAAAAAAATGTTTGAAACAGAAGTTGTAGGTTTTTAAATTCTCTACAACTTTTATTATATACGTTTTTGCGCTGAAATTTATATTAAAGCCGTAATCTTAAAAAAACAACGTTTTTACGTGAAAACAGCCTCACCGAGAATTTCAGCAAACATGGCGCCTACCCTATCTTGTAGAGAATAAAAAATTGAGTAAAATAGGCGATTTTAAAAAAAATCGTAGGACCAGTTTTTGAGAAAATCGCAAAAAACTGAAAAATTATACGAATAAACTACTACTTCCGGTTGACCGATTTTGATGAAAATGTTCGTGTCGCGTCCGGTAGTGGTATGTAACTTAAGTTTCAAGTTTCAAGTTCGTACAATGTTCCGTTCTTGAGATATTCTGTTCACACACACACACACACACACACACAGACACACACACAGACACACAGACACACACACACACAGACCAATCGCTAAAAACATGTTTTTTGGGTTCAGGGGGTCTGAAAACGTATAGATCCGGTGAAAACTCGATTTCGAAAAATCGACATGAAAACAATACTTTCCTTCCTATATATTCATATAGGCAAGAGAAAGTAAAAAACAAGTAATTTCACAATTGGACCCATCGGGTTAGTCTAAAAGTAAAGTCGTCACTGCGAGTCAGCTGTTTAACAGCTGATTTTCGGAGACGAAGGTTCCTGGTAAAATTCTAGAAAGATAACGGGTGATTCTAAAAGAGCGCCGGTTTTTAAACGGCTGGTAAAATTCTGTTTATCGGTTGGCAACATTGTTAGACCTCATTTCTATTTCGGAGAACATTCCGATTGACGATTCAGTTGTAGTTTCTCTTGTGCGCAGTGTAGTACTCTCGCAGTCTGTGTCTAACCATGGAGAAGTTTACTATTGCACAACGAGTGTTAATCGTCAAAACATTTTATCAGAGTGGAGAGAGTTATGCGGCTACTGTCAGGCGACTTCGCGGTACTCTAGGACGTAATGAAGCACCGAATGAATCAACAGTTCGCAGGCTCATGGAAAAGTTTTTTGAGACGGGTTCAACAGTCGACCTTAAAAGTTCTGGACGTCGTCGTTCTGGCCGAACTGAGCAGAACGTTGCGTTGGTTCGTGACAGTGTGGCTGTTAGCCCAGCAAAATCAATACGTCGCCGTTCTCAACAATTGGGTTTACGATGTTCTTCTGTACGGAGAATTCTTCGGTACGATCTCCAATATCACCCGTATAAAATTCAGTTGCTGCACGAGAAACAATGTTGTTGCTCCGTGAACGGTTCCAGGATCGCATCATTTCTCGTAATTCCGACCATCAATGGCCACCAAGGTCGTGTGACTTGACGCCTTGTGACTTTCATCTTTGAGGTCATCTGAAGTCATTGGTGTATGCCAATAAACCCCGAAACATCAATGACTTGAAGGAGGAAATTCGACGGGTTATCGGGCAAATGGAAGTCGAAACTTGTCGTGCAGTAATATCCAATTTCATGGACAGAGTTGATGCGTGCCAGCGCAGTAGAGGAGGACACATGCATGACATCATTTTTCATACATGAAATCGGAAGGTAAGATGAACTTGTTGATGTATTTATTTTCAGTTTTTCAATGAAATAAATCTCTTAATTTGATATATCAAAACCGGCGCTCTTTTTGAATCACCCTATAGTTATTTTTATAAGGATTTGAATACTAGATAGTGGTTACCGGTGTACTTTGATGGTTGGGGTTCAATTAACCATACTATTTTAAGAATGGTCGACCTGAGTCTCTATATGACTACACCTCATTTAAACGTCATACATATCATCCTCAACTCATTGGATCATAAGGTTACATACTATTCTTAAATTGAACAGATTGCAACGTACACAGATTGGGGATTAAAAAACAACCAATTTTACAATTACAAATTATCAGAACATTATTGTTAGATAAAAAGTTATAATGTTTTGAGAAACAGCTTGGTTAAATATTGAAAAAGATTAAGGATTTTTGGTTTGTTTGTTTAGGTCATCAGCCAAAAAGCTGGTTTGAACCTGTAGAGGTTTTACTAAGTAAAACGAGAAGTGAGGTTGTTTACCATTGCCTTCCTCACTGAATGGAAAAGTACGCTTATCAGTATGCCGGGCCCTCTGAAAAACACATATTTTCCACTCTGCAAATGACACCTTCACTTTATTCACCACAGGGTCTGGCTGTATAATGAAGTTCATTACTTTCAGAGTAGATAACTCTGATTAGTGTCTTTTACACCTCTACCTCTTCTGTTCTTAAATGATTCAGTCGTTAAATTGGCTGACCATGTTATAAGAAACAGAACTATTTATTTTAGCCCTGCAACGAACAGATTCAGTGTAAATAATTAGACACTCCACCTGTCTGTTTTGGGCAGATTTTTGGTTTAAACTAGTTAAACTAAATGTCCCTGGGATCAATTTATTTATTTATTTAGTAACTTTTCAAACGGTTTTTTTTAGTTTGGTATTTCCTGATGAGACGCACGATACCAACAAATGATGGTGAAATGGTAATAAGAATAAGCTGAAGTAAATTAAGCCAATTTATTTATGTTTCATGGTTAGACCTGTATTGAATTTTAAATTATACTTTAGTGGTTGTTTCAGGTAGCATATTTAAGTGTTTCTCGGTATCTGTTTTATAAAATTTAAACTCGGTATGTTGGTAAATTATGGATGATGAAAGTGAGAAAAATAGTATAATGTCTATTAAAATTATAGTATGATGCATGGGATGTAAAACATGCATAAATGGTATGTACCAGTGTTTTAGATCCACTGATCTTTTCGTTGAAGGGGTTTTAAATATTTATGTTGTGAAATACAAAGGAAGGAGAATATCTAGAAGGCAGCGAAGAGGTAGATATAGGAGGCCCTGAGGAACCTTGTACCACCAGACGTATATTTTAACTTTTGTTGTGTGGAAAAGAAAGCGACTGTTATGGTCCCTGTGGCATATTGCAGGTCGGTTATTTTGTGTATTCAATTGGAGTACAACGTCGGCCATTATCCGATAGCCCGAGGCCCTCCGGTTTTATAATTCCAGGGACCAGCAGAAGCAAGCAGCGTCTTACAAAGCTACTGTTTAATTCATACTGGACCAAAGCTGCCGCTCTATGCGCATTTTAAACTTAAGGATGACGTATTTCCTTATGGGACAAGTGTGACCTCCTATTAAACCCCCTTTTTCTCTTTTCTCTTCGTACAACCTTCCCAATCTCCCCCTTTGTCCCCCATTTGCCGCCCGCCAACGGGCCGCATTCCGTCACAAAGACTCCTCTACATTTCTCCTCTACTTACAACTTAACATCTCCTAAAATGGCTTTCTATCTAACTGCTACGCAAAGAAAAGCTGTTTGCATATTTCATTATGAAATACATACACAAACTATCTATGTGCGAAACCATGTTGCCTTACTTATTATTGCTTTATTACCACTCCGACTATTACTACCCCGCTGTCTTTAACTACTTGTTTACATTCCTCGAATGTTATTACCCGTGATAATGTGACCGACAAAATAAGTAAAAGTCATTAATATATGTTTCATGTTACTTACAATTTTTACAAGGTTAAATACTCAACATTATATGGTAAGCAATGCTTGCTAAACCATGTCATCTGTGCAATTAAACTTTTCATTACAAATTCCGTATAATTAATCCACTATTAACTAAATTAAGTATTAATTAGATATTCATCAAGATAAATTTTATAATTTGTAATCTGTATGTATGTATGTGTTTATAACCAGGTAGATATTATTTCTTCCAACAGGTTTAAATTACATATTTTTTTTGGATTTCAATATTTATGACCGCTTTTAATTGTTAATTAGACAACCCATGGAGAAAAAATTATAAACGGTTTTCTCAACACTGACTTTTTTCTTATTATTTCATTTCGCTTGAATTTTCCAAATTACGTTAACTATAGATCATCCAAAACATAATCATATTGAGTTTGTGGATCATAAAATACTTCAGTCATTAACTGGAAGGGAGACCCCTTAATTCTTTTTACAAAAGGCTTAAGGGAACCGGACGTGATAGAAGGATAGCGTCCTATCCATACATTTATTTTGTAATATGTCCTGTTAATAGCTGTGTGTTTGCTCATCAGCATGATGACCGTCTCATGGTGAACGGAACTCTGGAAGACCTCCCTATCCCACCCTGCCAGACGGTGGCTTGGGACATTCAATCTGCCAATCAAAAAGCTGAAAGCAACAGTAAACTGCAGCTTTTTCTGTCTGACTCGAATTATCGTGCGGAAACTACCTACTTTACGTATGATTCTGGTTAGGCTTACTTAATACATGCAGATTTTCAAAAACTTCAAAATATGAAAAAAATTATGACAGCTTCCTCTCTGGTAAATCATTCCGGAGGTCAACTAGTTCTCCGTTTGGATCTCCGGGCGAGGACTATCGGAGGGGATTTAAATATCATTAGCCTTATTTTATTTTATTTTTTTACTGGAGAAGACGAAACTGGGCAGAAAATTCAGCAACCTAATTTTTGCTATATCTCGGTTGTTTACCTTCCGATTATCAAAAATTAAATATATTTTTGTTTATAACAATAAGCCTCACATTTCAGATAATAAAAGAACCTTTCAACAAAACTAATGATTTTTGAGAAAAAAGGTTTTGAAGGTTTTATTTGGCCGCTGTTTTGAAAAATATGAAAATGCATGAATCGTATTTCTTTGAGTACATGGTACAAATATTTGTACCGAATTTCATTAAAAATTTCTTAAAAATACAAAATGGAGAACGAAGGGTTAATCGAAATTTTTTCATATAAAATATTTTGATTGTTTTGGTATATAGAATACGAATATAAAGCTCGCGCGCTGAGGCGTTTGGAACACCCGGTATATTAATAACTAAGTTATATTTTATATATTTACATTGCAAGAGAAAGTCGTGTAAGTGTTTCACACCAGATTTTTTTAAAGTAATAGGCTATTATTCAGTAGTGTCTTCGTCATGTAAATACTTTTAAAATATTTACTAAGTTATTTTTTGACTGATTGTAAATATACTCAAATGTTAACCCTTTCAGTGTCATAACAATATTTAAAAGTTTGATTTTAAGTGCCATTTAATTTGAATAAGGGTGTACAAAAAGTGCCAGCCCGTATTTCGAAAACTTGCAGTCATAAGCCTGCCATTGCCGACCAAAATTTCAATGTTACAGAAAAATAAAATTTCCTGTTAAAAATTAATTTTTAATGTTTTCATACAAAACGGAAATCGTTTTAACACTAAAGATATTCAAAATAGTTTTTTTTAGTTAATTTAAAGTCGCATCGACAGCTTGGTTATTATCAACTACAGTGGGTTTTGGTACCTTAACGGTGGTTTTAACGTGTTAAAATTTCTATACGCTAGCCGGAAATCGAACCCAGGACCTATCGCTTTGTAGGCTAGCGCGTTAGTCACTACGCCATGGAGGCGGTTTCAAAATACATTATTTCATTAATTTTTGTTTAAATGTATTTTGGAAATGTTCGGTAATCCGGACTTTGGCACTTTATACATACCTTACGGGGGTCCGGTAAATTGGATGTTATCATTACGTAAAATATATTGACGACCTGTTTTCCGGACGTTGGTACTGAAAGGGTTAAAAAAGTAAAAGTACATGAAAAAATGTTACAAGACACCTTTATCCACTAAAATTTTAAATTATTAACAAAATACAGTGGGTGGAACAACATCTCTGGAAAACAAAGAGAATATTAGATATTAATGAGACAAACAACATAATTAGTTACACGTAGATATTTTTTGTTATTTCTAGTTTGTATTTTTTAATTACTTACCTACACAGATAATCTGTCAAGTAAGTAATTACTGTATAGATTATAAAATTATTTTGTAACGCAATCGTTTACTCTTTCATTCTTAGTATCGTAGTATGATAGATATATTGGCGGCGCCGAAATATCACGTGATATTTTTTTCTTCAAGAGGGAGGAACAGTAGTTAGTAGATCTAGTTAAATGTTAAAGATACTTAAGAGGATGTACTGTAGGATAGGAATTGATAGCTATCCATCTAAATGTAACAGACCTAATATAAGTAGAGGAAATTAAAATTAGATTTTTACTTTACAAATCATTATTACCGGTCAGTTGTGTCATTAACAGACTTTGTAAAAACGAATAGAATCTACTCAAGTTATAGAGATGATTTAAATAACCGGGCGTTCTTATTTTCTATCCTTCTTTAATTTATTCTTTATGTATAGGATGATTCAAAATTATTTGGAAATCTTTCTGGAACCCACCGGGTTGGTCTAGAGGTAAAGTCGTCGCCAAAATCAGCTGTTTAACAGCTGTTTTTCGGAGATGAAGGTTCCTGGTTCAAATCCTAGTAAAGGTAGTTACTTTTATACGGATTTGAATACTTGATAGTGGTTGCCGGTGTACTTTGATGGTTGGGGTTTAATTAACCATACTCTCACAGTAATGGTCGGCCTAAGTCTGTACAAGACTACATCTCATTTACACGTCATACATATCATCCTCACCTCATCGTGTTATGGGGTTTCTTATTGTTCTGAATTGAACAGATTGTAACGTACACATATTAGGAATTTAAAAAAAAAGAATAAGATAACTTTCTTTTTTATTCTATATGAGGTGTGGCTATTAAATAACGAGACTGACGTTGTAAAAAAATTTATTTTTATTTTATACTGTACATAATCACTTCTTGTCACCTTCAATATACACTCCTTGCGAATTTTCCATTGTTGGAAACAGTGCTGGAAGTCATCTTCTGTCAGCTCCTTCAGGACGCGTGCCGCTTTCTCTTTTACAGCTTCCACACACTCAAATCTTGTCCCTTTTAATGCAGATTTCACCTACAATTTCGTCGTAAAATGCATGCTAAGGCCGCAATCTTAAATGCATATTAAGACTGTAATTCTAAAAAATTATTTTTACCTTAAGAGCACAGCCTCCTAAAGAATTTTAGCGGATATGGCGCTTATTCTATATTGTAGAGCATAAAAAATGTAAAAGCTATGTCACCGCCACCCCTTCTAATTAATCATTTACTGTCTTGCCGGCCTTCAATAGTTCTCCCGGCCCTTGTCGGCGCGGTAGGCCATTTGGTGGCGTACCGACAAACCTTTCGGCTGCGCACTGACAGAGGCCTTTGTCATCAAGGCCAAACCAGTAACCACCCTCTACCACAGCGCTCTCGGCAACTATATAAAGAGCGCTACACTCAACAGGGAGATTCAATTCTGATCCAGACAGCAGACAAGACGTCCACCACGGCACACGGCTACAGGACTCCAGCGAAGACTAATCGCCGACCCCACAAGAGAGTAGATGATGTTTCCGCTCGCCAACCCGTCACCGTAAGTTGTCTACCGGACCGTCATCGTCCGCTGACGCAAGCAATACCCACAGCAGTCCCTCGACCTAGCCTTACGCCCACCGGACCCGACGTAGCAGCCATCGACGCACTACTGCGAGGGAAATACTGGACGACGACACGCCGTGTCGCCTAGCTCCTTGACCGTCACAACGACTACGACCGACGCTTCCCATCAAGACAACCACCGCTTAAATGGCGCTTTTCAGGGCCACCAAAAAAATAAAGGTTTTAACTCGCCACTTAATGTCGCCATCCGGTGACAGCTAAATAAGGTAAATTTTAAAAAAAAGTCGTAGAAACCGTTTTTGAGAGAATCCCAAATAAAAAAGTTCCAACAACAGTATCTCCCATCGTTTTAAAGATATTTATTTACAAACATACAAACAATACAATATAATAAAATTTAATAATCAAATTTCCACGTCTGTAACACTAATGAATACATAGAAAATCAATGGAACCTGTATATAGGCTAAAATACAGCACTACTTAGGAAGAGCTTCACTGAAGGTAAATTATTATACAAAAAATTACTGAAATAAAAATTTTAATTTATTTAAAATTTTAAACAAGATAATAATAAAATCAATAATTACTATTCTTTTCTCATATCTCATAAGCATACGCACGCGGTCACACACACTCTCAAACACACAATTATATAAATACATCACTTTCTTATTCAACAAGGAGCATTTAAGTGTTTATTATTAATTATTTTTTTATTCTTAGACTATCAACTAAATCAACAAATCGAGACAATCAAATTGTAATCCCGTAAAGTACTTCTATTTGTTCATTTGTTAATGAAAATAATCACTGCAATGTATAATGTTTACAGTTATTTACAGTTTCAGACATTTTTGTCTCATCAGGCGTAGTATCAAAAATGTAGGTCCAAGGAAAACAATTTTTTTTTAAATAAGTTTTTTTGTGGCTTAAGGATGGCTATTATCCCCTTTGCACCCTGTCTAGTGGCATATTAACCCCTATCCTCAGCTATCAAAACCACATTATTACCGCTAACTTTATAAAATAATTCAAGCACTTTATATACATAATGAAGTTGTCGTTTACGTCATCAATTGAAAGGCTGGTTTGAATCTCTAGAGGCTTCATTAAGTAAAACGAGGAGTGAGGTGGTTTATTATTGCCTTCATCAGTGAGTGGAAAAGTAGGCTTATCAGCATGTCAGGCCCTCTGAAAAGCATCTACTTTCCACCCTGCAAATGTCACCTTCACATCATTCATCACAGGTCTGGCTGTATAATGAAATTCATTTTAGAGGAGATAACGATGACTAGAATCTTTTACGCTTCTACTTCTTCTGTTTTTAAATGCTTCAATCATATAATTAGCTGACCATATGATGAGATAAAGAACTATTTTTTGTAGCCCTGGAACTAGCAGACCGAGTGCAATTAAGTGCACGGCATTCACTCACGCAGGTTTTATCACTTAATCTCTGATCTTAGTTTGTCTTGAGAGTCTTGTCGTTTCTTACACAGGTGGTGAGCTCCTGGAAGTGCACCAGTTATATTTCCTCGTTTGTTTTTTCGCTTCAATTGTACTATCTGCCCGAGGTACTTAAATTTATCAACTTCTCCAGTACTACAAAAAGTTTCTGAACTTATGTTTAATTTTTTATTTAAATGTTTTATCCCTAATGTCTGTACGTTGAAATCTATTCAATTCAAAACAGTAAGCAACTCCATGACTCAATGAGTTGAGAATAATGTGTATTACATGTAAATGAGGTGTAGTCTTGTACAGACCAAGGCCGACCATTCCTGAAAGAGGATGGTGAATTGAACCCCAACCATCAAAGTAAACCGGTAAACACTGTCTAGTACCAAGGTACCTAGTACCTAGTATTAAGGTATTCAGATCTATATAAAAGTTTTATAACTAGGATTTATAGGAATTACTAGGATTTGTATCTATATAAAAGTACCTTTACTAGGATTTGAACCAGGAACATTCGTCTCCAAAAAAAAACCGCTGCTCTCAGCGACGACTTTACTATGTTTAAATTATTTTTTTTCTTATTTTTACCAATAGAATCAGCTCTCGAGAGATTGATGTACAATTTTGAACCACCCTGTTTATTCATTTTTTTCTCTCTCTAATGTTTCTCCTTCATTTTGTTTTATTAATAATTCTTCTTCTTGTTTAATTGCTAGCAACTTACCCGTAAATATGCATCATAATAATTATAATGAAATAATAGACAACTGTGTGGTAGTAGTTGTTAGTTCTTAAGTTATTGAAACAAACATAACTTTTTTAATGACTTGAATACAACTTTTAATGTTTAACATGTAGTAGCAAATATTTTTATATCGTTGCATATGATGTTATTTTTCTTTCATGTTCGTGGTTCACCAGCTGGCATATTAAGTTTTACACCGATAAAACTATGCTCACCAAATTCATTTTACGACAAGGAATGTGTCCATTTATTTTCCTTCATGGTAAATAGCTACCTCAATCCGACACAGTCCGCTACCTTAGGTTACACCCAGACAAACGAACGACGAAGAATGCTCACAAAACTACTAAACAAAACTTCATAGGCCTATCTCTAAATCTGGCTTTATTATAATTATTACAATGAAAAGATTGTTTGTTTGTTTGTACGAAGGAATCTCAAAAACTACCCAACCGATTTCAAAACTTTTTCACTGATAGAAACCTTATAGTTTCCTTAGTAACACAGGCTTATGGTAATACGTAATTATTAAATTAAAAAATAATTTTTTTTTATCCGAGGCGGCGAGAAAAACTCATGTTCACTCCCTCACGATGGGGGAAGTAGTGTTGGGCTCAATTGAGGCGTCCTCGTCCGGCCCCAAGGAGGCCGCAACCGCCTTACCAACCAAAAACCCGCCGCCTGGCCACTTGATCCGACATCAGCAAACAACCCTCCACTTCCCTCGGAACTGTTTATATAATACTACAAGGGAAATGTCGGGTTAAAAAAAATTTACATACTGTCAGCGGGGCGTGGAAGAGAACCGTAGCCTAATTCTCTTCTCGCAGTCACTGACCAACACTCACTCTCTCACTTTCATTCATCTCTTTCATCACCAGCTCAGGATATTAGTGTGCCTACCTTACCTACTCAGATCGGAACAGGATTGATTCACTGTGGGAGAGGGCGATCCCGCTGATCTCCATATGTCTCCTCCCTCCGCAGTCTCCCGACCACCCTCTCCGCAAACTGAGCGACCAACTTCCAGGTCTCCTCATCCTGCAGCATCGCTGCCCCTATTCTCTCTGTGATCCAGAGAGTAGGAATAATATTGTGGTTTACCATTGCCTTCCTCACTGAGTTGAAAGAGTATGCTTATCAGCATGCCAGGTCCTCCGAAAAGCACCCACTTTCCACCCTGCAAATGACACCTTCACTTCATTCACCACAGGGTCTGGCTGTATAGTGAAATTCATTACTCTCAGAGAAGATCAATTCTGACTAGTGTCTTTTACATCTCTACCTCTTCTGTTCTTAAATAGTTCAGTCATATAATTGGCTGACTATGTGTTAAGAAACAGAACTATTTTTGTAGCCCTGGAACCAACAGATAGAGTGCAATTAATTTAACACTCCACCTGCCCGTTATGGGCAAATAATAATATTATAAAAAATAATATTGTGATTGGTAAAGTGAAGTTATCTTTTATTTTATTTGTCTGGTGTAAGTTCTTTTGGGAAGTTAGTTCTTTTATTTATTATATAGGCCCTACTACCATCTATTTTCTACAATCTATTTTATTATGCAGTCCGGTATCAGGTATTGTACAGATTGGCGTAAAATATGACATCATTCTCTTTCATGTTTTCAAAATTTTTGAAAATATATTTTACATAATTTTGTTTGTCCTATTTCGTATTGTCAACAATCTATTGTTTCAAGTGAAGACATTCTTACTGATTTTTGCAGTAAATAAAAGGATGTATTATGACGTTTATTCATAGTTCTTTCAGGATCTGGTTATTTCTAAATAACCAAATCTCCTTTTAATTTCATAACCAATATTTATTTACGAATTAACTTAATTTTTCAGTTATAACAATAAATTAAACAATAAACTACTACTTATCTTATTAACAAACAAAATTTAATACAAAATGTTATATATCTTGACTAAACCCACAGGGTTGATCTACGAGTAGAAGTAAAGGAAGGTTCCTGGTTCAAATCCTAGTAAAGATAGTTACTTTTGTATAGATTTGAATACTAGACAGTGGTTACCGGTGCACTTTGATGATTAGGATTAAATTAACCATACTCTCTCAGGTCGGCCTGAGTCTGTACAACATTACACCTCATTTACAAGTCATACACATCATCCTCATCTCATTGGATCATGGAGTTCCTTATTGTTCTACATTGAACAGATTGCAACGTACACACATTAGGGATTAAAATATATATATATATATATATATATATCTTGAACAATATATATATATATATATATATATATATATATATATATATATATATATATATATATATATATATAACACTGTTAAAAGGATGGTAGAGGCAGCTAAGGAAGTGTCAGAATTAAAGGTGGTTAAAAAACATGCTTGGTGGAATAGTACGTGTGATAAAACTCTAAATGCTAGGCTGGCAAAATGGAAGAAATTCTACTCCACAAAGTTGGAAGATGATTGGACTGAATATAAAGTACAAAGATCTAACACAGCTAAAATTCTAAGAGGCGAAAAAAGGAAATATGAGAAGTCTCTCCTCTTGCAAATAGAAGAAGATTTCAGAAGAAATGAAACTCGAAACTATTACAAAACATTTAAAAGGAAAATCGCTGGTTATAAACCGCCATCATTAGCATTCCAAAGGCTGGATGGAACACTGGCTACCTCAAACGAAGAAAATTGTAAAATCCTCGCAGAATACTTTAAAAACTTACTGAACTGTGAAAAACCCCAAAACCCCCTTAAAACAGAACCTCTAGAGAGTCTGAGGAGTGAATCTTTACCACCAGATTTAAATGAAATTGAAAGACACATTAAGCGACTGAAAAATAACAAAGCTCCAGGAGAAGACTCAGTAATTGCAGAGCTCTGGAAATATGCCCCTGAAGAAGCCTTGATAAATCTACAACAACAAGTAGAGGAAATATGGGAAAAAGAGGAGCTGCCTGAAGACTGGAAAATGGCTCTTATACATCCTCTTCACAAAAAGGGTGACACAAAGAATGTGAACAATTATAGAGGAATTTCCCTGCTTCCTGTGACATATAAAATTCTTTCACTTGCAATTTCAGAAAGACTAGAGGATCAGGTAGAAAATCAATTGGGAGAGTATCAAGGAGGTTTTAGAAAGGGTAGATCAACAGTAGAACAAATACAGAACCTTAAAACAATTATAAAGTACTATGCCATTAGGTCAAAGAAATATGTTGCCACGTTCGTAGACTTCAGGAAAGCGTATGACAGTATAGATAGAGAAGTTTTAATTAAGATCTTAGAAGAATTTGGAGTAGATAGAAAACTTAGAGCCATGATCAAAGCAACTTTGACAGAAACTAAATCTAAAATTAAATTTTTAGGACATCTCTCAGAGCCCTTTGAAGTTAAAACGGGAGTGAGACAAGGAGACGGCCTATCACCTCTGCTTTTTAATTGTGTGGTGGAGAAGATAATAAGAAATTGGAGAGAAGAGTTACAGTCTAGGGAGTTATATAGACCTTTGAAAATTGGAAGAGGAACTGAAATAGACTGTCTGGCGTTTGCTGACGATATAGCTTTGCTCACAGATAATATAGAAACAGCTAAGGCTCAACTAGACCTACTGAAGGAAGTTGCAGAACAGGCAGGACTACAAATTTCGTATGAAAAAACAGAACTGATGACAACAATAAAAGGTATAACGGATAAGGCATTGAAAACAAAATATGGGAAGATTAACATTGTGGATAAGTTCAAATACCTGGGCGAAATAATCATGAAGAATGGAAGTGACAAAGAGGCGTTAAAAGCCAGGATTAAGAAATTGGATCTGGCATATTTAGCTACTAAAAATATTTACAACAAAAAATGTTTCTCAAGAACTGCAAAGTTAAGACATTACGAAACAGTAGTAAAGCCTGTGCCTTTATATGCATCGGAGACATTGACCTCAGAAAATAAAGGACTTATAGAAGATGTCGAGAAGAGAGAAAGAAGGATTCTGAGAAAGATCTATGGGCCACGATATGATGAAGAACACAATACCTATAAAAACGTTTCAAACACCAAATTGTATGAACATGTAGAGAAGATGTCAGAGACGTTCAGAAGAAGGAGAACACGATTTTACGGGCACATAAAGAGGATGAGCGATGACAGACTGACAAAGAAAATTTTGAATAACTTTGATAATGCTAAGACTACTTTGAAGTGGTTTATCAATACTAAAGATGATCTAAAAAAACTTCGAGTTGAAGAAGAGGACATTTACGATAGAGACAAATTTAGGCAGAAGACAAATGACAAAAGGATAAGTCTGCCTGTGCAATCTGCAAGAAGAGAGGGTACTGGTGGGAGGTGGACGGATGAGAGAAGAAAGGAGCATTCCGAACGAATGAAGGCTTTTTGGGCAGATAAGAGGAATGACATCCTGAGAAGAAGAGACCAAAATGCATAGTGCTTAACGTGATCCTTAGTCGGTCGATCAACGAATTAATAATAATAATATATATATCTTGACTAAACAGAAATATGTCTATTTATATTCAAATAAATTATTCATTCCTACTTATAACCCGATAGCAAATGTATGATAACTGCCCGTCGCGAATAACCTGCTTTAATACCTGACGTGTTATGTATGGATCATTTTTAACACTCTCTTCACCACTGTTCAAACAACACTAACTGACAATAAAAAGAACAGAATTATGTAAAAAACAATGATAGAACTTTCAAAGTAATAAATAAAGAAAAAAACATTCTACTCTATACTGGAAAAACAATAGGCTACGTGCGGCTTTAAATTAGCGATGGCAGGAAGGTAATTAACTACATTGTCAAAACGTGAAGGTCACTCAAACACAAACACCCTTGTCCAATCGGTGTATGTCACGATTTGTTTAATGGAGGGAAAGAGTAGGAATGGTTCTCTATTTAAATTTCCTTGAAAGTTTTATAGTTTTTAGATCTAATGAAGTCCATCAAGAAGATTTGACTCACTTAAGAAAATACTGTATGTAGTCACTTGAGTCACGAGTTTGCCCTTGTTTGCAAAGAGAGGTAAAGGGGGAAAGCATCAGTGCGCATGCGCGACTGCTTTAATTTCAGTACGACAAACATAACAACTTATACTATACCCAGACCATATACAGTATATCGCGGAATCTTTTGTAGGTTAACTGTACGAATATAACAGTTTGTTACCGTAAACACAAAAATGTTGGTTTCTCGAAAACGTGGTCGAACTATTCACAGTCCTGAACGCAATGTAATAAAATGTTGTGAAGTTGAAGCGAAACAAAAATGCCTATCCGTCCCTCTTAACAAAAGCCGTGAGCGAGCGGCTAACTACTGCGATGCTTCTTTTTCCACAATTCGAAAAATAAAGAAGGAAATTAAGGACGTGAAGAAGCTATTCTTTAACAGTTTTGTTGACATCTGGTAATAAAAAGAAAACGGTTAGGTAGATACTAGACAGACTGGTAATGAAAATGCCGGTGAAAGCAATTGTAAAGAAGGCGATTCATTCGTAATTACAGTAAATCAAACATTTCTAGTCATGTAATTAAGCTATAGGCAATATTACAAGTCATATTTATTTCTTATAAGGTTTATGAAGAAAACATTTTCTCGGAATAAACCACAGCTTACAAAATGTAACTAGAAACTACACGGTAGTGAAATGTACGAGTAGTGTCTCACTGTTGAGGTTGGCAGCACTGCAAATATTCCACTTCCCTTCCTCACAGCCCATACATAAGTAAAAGGCAATCTCGTGACTTCAGTATCTATAATTATTTTTCCTTTTTATTAACTTAATTAATTTAATTCACAACTGTTACAAAATAAACAACCTGTGAATATTGTTACACTTATTGCTAAGGTCCGTTTCGGGATCTAGGTTATTAAATAATTAATACAGTAAAGTTTACAATTACAAATATTTATTACACTTAAAGGTTGACAAATAAATAATAAACTAATTAAAATGACTAATTACAATAAATAACTTAGTAATTTACTTAAAATAAATAATAAACAATAAATAACTTAATAACTTACTTAGCACTTCTTACAATCACTTTTATAGATTACACTAACATACAAAACACAGAAACTGAATTCACAAAAACTGCACATTAACTTTACACAATACATACACTCACAAGGCGGTATAACAATACCTCGGAATCGTTAACCTGATATAACGTCCCGATAATCGCTCGACATAGATCACACGAATACTACTCTGACCGCGCTCGGGGTCTCTTTATATACCCATTTATAAAGATCATTCTAGCAAAAAGTAGAGAAATCATGCAAACAATAAAGTACAAAAAAATAACTCTTTATTAATGGGTGCTAGAAAAATCCGTTGTAAACAAGTCAACAATAGGTCTTAATAGAATGAAAGTTGTTACGGGTCCCTTTCATAACAGTTTTACAATACCCGACCTTTTATCTATCCTACACAATAGTGCGCAGTCCTATTGTCATTTATTGTTGCTATTGTGTTATTGTTATTTTTGTTGTATTATTCCTTTCTTACTATTTTTATTTACTCTGTACCATTTCATAAATGAAATTCTGGAACCTTCGCGAAGCATCTCTTTTCGATATCGTCACAATATGATGGTGGGTGAAAGAATGGATGAAATGACATGAGTGACGTGGATGGAGAGCACCATCCACTGACAGGCCTTCGACAAGTTATTTAGTTACTTCTTACTTTCGATTAATTAATTGATCGATTAATTAATAACATTATAACCGTTTCTAAAACAGAAGATCCCTGCTCCAGTACCTCTTTAATCGACTTTGAATGTTGTTTGGTAAATGACGGGAGGAAAGTTAACGTATCAGTTTAATGGAAGATAATAATTATCTTAGTTTGTTTTTTATTTCTGCGTTTATAATGAATCTGACCTCCCACATGTTAACAGTAGCAGAAATTGACAATATTCTAACTGTAATTCACTTCCTACAGTTGATTTCATTTAACTGTAAATAAAGATAAATTCTAAGTACAGTGTCGTTTTAAATACTATGTTGAATTAAGTAAAGTTAAGTTATTTCTATTAAGTATAATAGTTACATCGGTGTGTATGTAGTACTATATATAATAATGGAGTTGCATCTATTCGTGATAATGGAGTCATGTGAGGACAAGTCGATCATGAATATGTATACGACTCGTGTCTTACCGAACAACTTCTAACATTAACACATTCCCTTAAAGCAGTTTCGTCCTCCGGTCACCCTCTCCTTCTCTCTTTCTCTCAACTCTTTCTCCTTTACTTGTTTACTTGACATTGCTACACTTCAATTGAGAGCATCTAACCACTGAATTTAAGTGCACGATTTAATCCCATACCGTTTTTATAGTAACTATAACAATTTTATAGTTTTCTTATTAAAACAAACATCAATTTTTAAAAAAATCTGATATATTATTAAAATCTATATTTCTGAATAGCTTTTCTATACACAAAACAAATAGTCAAACTTCTGAAAAACGGACACTCGCGGAACCAAAATATTTGTCCGCTATTAAAAAGTGTCCACTATTGAGAAATATGTGTACTGTACAATTTTTTGTATTTATATTATGTATTGCGTAATGTAACGTATTTAACAAGAATATATAAAATACACACTATGTACGTTTATGCAATGAAAAAAAATTTAATACATAAGTATATAGTATGTATGTGTATAGTATGTATAAGTATATAGTATGAAAATCGGTATTTATGTTGGAACAAGTTGCAAAACAATACAATCTGGAAATATCATCCACAAAATCTAAAACTATGGCTTTTAAAGGTAAATATACAATAAGGACGAGAATAGAGATGAATGGAAGGGCAATAGAACAGGTTAAACATTTTCAATATCTTGGGAGTGATGTTTCATACGATTTTGATAAAGACATAAAAGTTAAACTGGCCAAATTTCAGAATATTTGTGGAAATATTCACAGACATCTGAAGAATAAAACGAGGAAGGAAACACGCCTCAAATTTTTCAACACTATTGCGGTTCCAACACTCCTATATGGCAGTGAGTCTTGGGTGCATACTGCTAAAAGCGATAGTAAAATTCAAGCTGCAGAAATGAAGTTTTTACGAAGTGTGCATGGATGTACCAGAATGGATAGAATAAGGAACGTGGATATTAGAAGCGCACTATCAGTTCAGTCTGTGCATGAAAAGATAATAAAAAATAGACAAAGATGGTGTAGTCACCTGGACAGAATGCCAAACGAAAGGATGCCAGTGGCGGCTTTAAATTATCAACCAGTCGGCAGAAGAGATGTAGGGAGGCCGAGAGGGAGATGGGTACCGGAACAGGTTCATGTAACCTAATCCTTGGAAGTGAAGATGATGATGATGAAGTATATAGTATATGCAGTCAATTCCGGATAATTGGGGTATATTGGGACCGGAGCATTTTGGCCCAATTAAACGGGTGGCCCTAATAAACGAATTCGTAAACTGTGGCGTATACGATACTGTATTTTATTAAAATTATCACATACATAAATTTTACATGCAAGTTCTATCCATATACACACTAAAAAAAATAAAAGGGTATCAGAACTATGATTAACTTTTTAGCAAAACCTTTTGCCTTGGTTTTAAGCATTGACCATTGACACTAACACGTTGCGAAGTTACAATGGCGAACCATTAATTGAAAGCTTCTCAACAAATTTGCACGCGCTCTACAAAACCAATCATATGTTATGCTGTCTATGATTAATCCGTCAGTTTTTGGAAATGCAATGTATTGCATACATTGTACTAACATTTTTTATGGAAAAGTTTTGTCCGCTTTCCAGAAATTGAATTTTCAAAACCATACAAATTAACTGTCCGCGTCCGTTATGTGGAGGGTCCGTTATTATGAAATATTTTAGTATTGTGTCTTATGGGAAAATGCCGAGACTTTTAAAATTGGCCGCTATTAGGAAATGTCTGCAATTCGGAAGTGTCCGTTAGTAGAAGTTTCACTGTATTTTAATTATTTATTTATTTATAGGGCTATGTTTACCACCACCAGAAGAGCCTGTGCTTGGAAGCAAACTTTAAGGATATGTTTAAAGATTGCTGATAGTTCCTCACTTTATATTCTTGTAATTATAATGTATTGTAAAACCTAAGCCTAGGTTTGTTTTGGGATCTGGATATAAATAAATATCAAATAGACGTTCTTTAAACTTGTTGTTTAGGTCATCAGCCGAAAGGCTGGGTTGAACCTCTGGAGGGTTTACTAAGTAAAACGAGGAGTGAGGTGGTTTACCATGCCTTGCCTTGCTTACTGAGTGGAAAAGTATGCTTATCAGCATGTCAGGCTCTCTGAAAAGTACATATTTTCCACCCTGCAAATGATACCTTCACTGCATTCACCACAGTGGCTGTATATTGAAATTCATTAATTTCAAAGGAGATAATTCTAACCAGTATCTTTTATACCTCTGTTCCAAAAAGTTAAAACTGGGGATGAAACATGGGGTCTATGGATATGATATTGCTATGACACTGATATAAAACCAAAGACCAATCATCTCAATTGAAGTGGCAAGAAGAGCCAAAACGAAAAAAGCACGTCAAGTCCAGTCAAATTTGAAGGTTCTGCTTACTGTTTTCTTCGATTACAATGGCGTAGTGCATCATGGGTTTTTGCCACAAGATTGTAAGGTCAATTCAGAAAATACTACCTGGAAGTTATGCGCCGATTGCGTGAAGCAATACGAAAAAACGCCCGGAATTGTGAAAAAACCTTATGGAAATTTCATCACGATAATGCGCCAGCGTACACTTCACTGCTTGTTCGTGAGTTTTTGACAAAAACCAACACCATTATGATACCTCATCCTCCGTATTCACCGGACTTGACCACCTGCAACTTTTTATTATTCCCAAAACTAAAAAAAGTCCGTGAAAGGAAGACGTTATGACACGATTGAGGAAGTCCGCATCGTTGAAGGAGCTGAAGGTGATACCAAAAAACTATTTCCAGAGCTGCTCTAAAGATTGGAAAAAGCGTTAGCGTAAGTATATTTCATCTGAGAGGGTAACTTTGAAGGGGAAAAAATATGTATTGACGAATAAATAAATATTTTTTTAGAAAAATGAAAAATCCGATTATTTTTTGGGCAAACCTCGTACATTATGAAATAAAAAAACCGAATGACCTAAGTAAAGAATAACTGGAGTTAGAGACACAGCCAAACAGTGCTTCGGAAACAGTAAGTCAATAATATATGCCTCCCTGGGGTGACGAGTGCCCCTGTGATACCACACAAAGGTTAAACCATTTCGGTAGTACCTCCATCGTCTAATTAGTAATGGCTTCATTAGCAATCAGTATATAGTATAAATAACTAGTTCAACAGAATTTAAATTGTTTGATAAATTATTTAAAAAATTAAAAGTGTGATGTTGTTTTGTTCCAATTTTAAATATACCACTTTTAAATTTCCTTATGTTCGTACATATTAGAAGAAGAGCCTGTTATGCAAAGTGGTTAGATAATATGTAAAATTGTACATCGTTGTATTTGTGTTACATATGTGTGTATTTAATATATTACTCACACATAGACATAGAAATTAAATTGAAAAACACGTACAACAAGACAAGTTGCTACCTAACCAAAATGGATAGGGGACGAGAAAGAAAATGAACCATGTTTATAATTACCCGGTAGCGTGGGATCCAGTTTATGTTTTTTTTTTTTTATACAGAATACTTAATAAGTTTCTAAAGCCGATTAAGATCGACTATATTTTATATACTCTTCATTTTCTCATTCCAATAATATTCATTTTGCTAACTACCAAAAAGATTCATTTTTCCCTTGTAACTGACAAAAATATTTTAATCGTATTCAATTTCTTTAATGTGTATTTTTTGATAAAATAATATCTTACAAGATTTTTAAAACAGTATTTCTTAAATTTCATGTTTTAATTTTGATTCCTTAGTAATTATATTCCAGGACGTTATAATAATATTCAGTTCACGTTTTGTGTATGAAACATTTTATTAGCTTATATATTTTGAGTACAAAAACACGACTTAATCACGATATCTAATACCTTATTAATCTGAAAGCAATAAATTATTTTGAAAACAAACGAAAAAATTGTTAAGCTTAACATTATCTAAACTGAAAATATTTAAATAATTTAAAGTATAATATTGTTTAAGGCTAGAATATATTTAAATTACGACATACCAGTTATTATTTCATTTTTTTTTTGTTTTAATTCCTAATTTGTGTACGTTGCAACTGTTCAATTTAGAACAATAAGCCACCCCATTACCCAATGAGATGAGGATGATGTGTATGACGTGTAAATGAGGTGTAGTCTTGTACAGCTCCAGGCCGACCATTCCTGAGAGAGTATGGTTAATTAAACCCCAACCATTCACGTACACCGGTACACCGGTAACCACTGTCTAGTATTCAAATCCGTATAAAAGTACCTAACTACCTTTACTAGGATTTGAACCAGGAACCTTCGTCTCCGAAAATCAGTTGTTAAACAGCTGATTTTGGTGACGACTTTACCTCTAGACCAACCCGGTGCGTTATTTCATATTAAGTAAAGTTTCATGTAATTTACATCAGTTATTAGTAAACAATTGCTTTGAAGATTTAGAAAAACTAAGCTACACTTACTTCTTATAACACCTTCTCCATTTGAATCAGTCATTTCAGAAAGCCCATAAGTCAAAATTTTACATTTTTTTTAGTGTAATAGGTGTGGCTATTAAATAACGAGACTGTCGTTGTAAAAAAACTGTATTTTTATTTTATACGTAATCACTTATTGTCACCTTCAATATACACCCTTCTCTATCCCTACAACGCTCCATGCGAATTTCCCATTGTTGGAAACAGTGCTGGAAGTCATCATCTGTCAGCTCGTTCAGGACACGTGCCGCTTTATCTTGCTTTATCTTTTTGGACATTCACACACTTACTTCACACTTTTTGGATATACCTTTCCTAATTAATCGGATTCTAATGTCATTATTAAAAGAAATTTTACGCAATGGAAAATTGAAAATACTTTCAACTTACTTTGTGAACTGTTCATAAATACATATTTCATAAATCTATAATTAATTTAAATTTTGTTTCCATTTGTTTATATTTAATTATACGACATTTATAATTGTAAGATACACAAATAACTACAATCTATTCAAAATAACATGACAGTATTACTTAAACGGAATAAAGAACAGAGGGAATTTCGTAATGTGCTCATGCGTCAGTGCTACCACTTAAGAGATTTTTCTTTGTGTTAAATTTCCCTGCTAGTAAATGAAAGCGTTTTAAAAGAAAATTAATAATGGAAAAGAAAAACAATGATTTTTCCAATAACACACGAAAAATGGAAAACAAATTTATTAATTAATTAATTAATTAATTCCTTGTTATTTTATTATATTATTATTATTATTAATTAAAAATTAATTTATTAAATATTCACTTTGCATTAATTAGTTTTTTGTATTAATTAATTACCTATTGTGCATTGAATGCATTCTTTACTGAATGCAACAATATAAAAATGCCAGTAAAATAATTAATTTCATATGATTTTCAAAATTGCAAAACAAAATTTTTTTTTCCTCTAATTCTTTATTTACAATTGTAAAATTTTACAACAAGCAAATGTGATGATATGATAATAATGTAAATGACATGATAGGCATGAAAGGGTAGGGCCCCCATTGGTGCTTCCCCAAAAATGAAATTTGTTTATCAAATTAGCAGGTCTCTACTCCAGCGTCTTTTAAGGCGACTAGCGGGATTATCAGGTAAATGGAAGGTGGAAAGTGAACGCACCAGTGGGTTCACGTGTTCGTGTGACTTGTCGTGAAAGCGTTTATAAAGGAATTCGATGGAATTTTGTACAAGTGGTATATTTAAATCTGTATGTAAGGTTTTGTTGCTAACGAAAAGAGGTGCTTTTGCTATAAGGCGTAATGTTTTTGACTGGAATACTTGAATTCGTTGCAAGTTAGAGGGTTTGGTTGAACCGTAAATTTAAACCCCTTAGGTCCATATAGGTTTCAAAAGAGAACAATATATGCGTAATTTTTGTGTCATTGATAATTTTGATCGTTTGTGAAGTAGGGAATATAGAAGTTTAAGTCGGGAATTCAGTAATAAACGTTTCCGTTTGATATGTGTGCTCCAAGTTAGTCGTTTATCAAATGTCAGACCGAGATGATACTTGACCGTATCTGTATTGTGAGAGGTTCATTGTCTATATATACTGGTGGTGATGTATACTGTGATGCAAAACTGCAAAACAAAAATGTATAATATATTTTGACCGGTTTGGTCTTGAGGTAAAGTCGTCGCCAAAATCAGCTGTTAACAGCTGATTTTCGGAGACGATGGTTCCTGGTTCAAATCCTAGTAAAGGTTGTTACTTTTATACGGATTTGAATGTTAGACAGTGGTTACCGGTGTGCTTTGATGGTTGGGGTTCAATTAACCATACTCTCTCAGGAATGGTCGGCCTGAGTCTGTACAAGCTACGCCTCATTTACACGTCATACATATCATCCTCATCTCATTGGGTCATAGGGTTGCTTATTGTTCTGAACTGAACAGATTGTAACGTACACATATTAGGAATTAAAAAAAAAAAATTATATTTTGTAAGAATAGTTACAAGGGAAATTTTCTTTCGTAAAGGGACTTTTTATTTTGATAAGTTACCACCATTTACAGAATAATTATCATGTTATTTTGAATGGACTGTACAAAAAATTACGGCGGTAAACTTTCGTTTTGTACAAATTTCATATCCTTTTATTTTTCCTAAAAAAAATTTGAATCAAAATGACATAATAATAGTAAGTATTTTGTATTGTGTAGATGACGAATATATAAAGTTGAGATAAAGTAATTAAGTAATCAAGAAAATAATAGTGAGTAATCAACACGTATCAGAAGATCAAAAGTTGTTTCTTTTGGTCCGGTAGTAAATTATGTATTTATAAATATATTTGATTAATGAATATATAAGATGTTAAAGTGATCGGAAGATGCTTTAAAAGAATATAAATAAATAAATAAATAAATATAACATAGGACGCGTCTACAACAAGTCTCGACACAAAATGATATATTCCCACGACACAGAAGTGAATTAAAGGTGTATGCTAAATATATTATAAACATATGATCCCATTAAATGTAACAGACCTGAGTGAAATAATATAAATAAATGTATAAATACTGAAATAAAAACAAAAACATTTCAGTTTGAAGTCAGTCGGTTTGTAAAATAGACCTATTTAAAGTAGTTGTTATAGTTTTAGTAGCTGCTGCAACTCTAAAAGATGCAACTTAGTCAAAGAATGGACAGAGAGAAGAGAAGAAGAAGAAGAAGAAGAAGAGCAGTCGTTTCTGGTCAGAAGAGTCGGGGGATAAAGCAATATAACCCGGCTTGATAATATTGCTTGTACCTGGCGTCATCAAACTGCAAGGTTAGCTTGATTGAATAATTCATGAAGCAATAATTCCCTCTTACTACCAACCGGTGTTCACAAAGTATTGTCACACGTCATCAAAATTAAATAATTTTAAATTTTTTTTAATTTTTTAAGTTATCCAGTAATCAGATTAGGTAATTATGTATGTTGTTGTTGTTGTTGTTTAGGTCATCAGCCAAAGGCTGGTTTGAACCCGTAGAGGTTTTACTAAGTAAAACGAGGAGTGAGTTGGTTTACCATTGCCTTCCTCACTTAGTGGAAAAATATGCTTATCAGCATGCCGAGCCCTCTGAAAATCACATACTTTCCACTCTGCAAATGACACCTTCATTTTATTCACCACAGGATCTGGCTGTATAATGAAATTCATTACTTTCAGAGGAGATAACTCTGATTAGTGTCACAATACACCTCTACCTCTTCTGTTCTTAAATGATTCAGTCATTTAATTGGCTGACCATATGATAAGAAACATAACTATTTATTTTAGCCCTGCAACGAACAGATTGAGTGTAAATAATTTGACACTCCGTCTGTCTGTTATGGGTAGAATTATGTATAGATTGTTGTTTAAGAGGGTAGTCAACTCAAGAAGATGTTTTTTTTTATTTTGATTTTTTTTTTGCATTTATTTGAAGTTTAAAATTTTCTGAAGCACAACATTTGTTTACTTTGTATGTTCACAAAAAGTTATAAAAACATGTTTAAAATAAAGCTTAAATAAAGTCGTCGCCAAAATCAGCTGATTTTCGGAGACTAAGGTTCCTGGTTCGAATCCTAGTAAAGGTAGTTACTTTTATACGGATTTGAATACTAGACAGTGGTTACCGGTGTACTTTGATGGTTGGGTTTCAATTAACCGTACTCTCTCAGGAATGGTCGGCCTGGGTCTGTACAAGACTACACATGATCCTCATCTTATTGGGTCATGGGGTTGCTTATTGTTCTGAATTGAACAGATTGCAACGTACACAAATTAGGGATATATTAAAAAGAAATTTAAAAAAAATAATAAAGCTCACTAGCAAGGCGAGTGAAATCATTCCTTCAACTTTAAGTTTTCCGGAAATTTAATTTTTGCATGATTGTACATTCTTGGGAATTAAATATTTTGATTTATATTAAAGTTATTTGGATGATGTTTTTTTTCAAATGTTCATAATTTCTTGCTCTATTATCTGTGGAATGTTTTTTTTTTTTTTTTTTTTTTTTTAACGTCCGACTGTTCTGCAATTACTGCTAATGCAGACGGTGAAGGATGAAATGATATTTTGTAACGTATGAAAAAATGCCGTGCCTGAATGGGATTCGAACCCAAGACCGCATCTGTGGAATGATTATTACAAAAACCGTAATAGGAATTTAGTTAAAAAATAATTTGTGAATACATAAAATAAATGTTTTTGAAAATATGGTTTTTTTCAATAAATTTCTTGTAATAAAAAATACATACAACAGTTAATAAACAGCATTTTTCTGTATTTTGTAGCATAAGAATCATGTTGTTATCTTTCTTGGTTCCTGAGATATTTGATTCCCCGTAAAAGCCCGCATTTCCAACCTCTCCCTTATATTAGGGGCTGTAATTAATTTTTTGGCTTGGTTCAAATGGTAGAGCAGTAGCAGTAAATTACTCTTTCATTTAAAATAAATAATGATAAATTATAGCCAGAAGTTTTGATTTTCATTTTCTGGGTTGACTACCCCCTTAAATCATCAACTGAAAGGCTGGTTTGAACCAGTAGAGGTTTTACTAAGTAAAACGAGGAATGAGGTGGTTTGCAATTGCCTTCCTTACTGAATGAAAAAGTACGCTTATCAGCATGCCGGGCCCTCTGAAAATCGCATATTTTCCACTCTGCAAATGACACCTTCACTTCATTCACCACAGGGTCTGTCTGTGTAATGAAATTCATTACTTTCAGAGGAGACAACTCTGATTAGTGTCTTTTACACCTCTACCTCTTCTGTTCTTAAATGATTCAGTCATTTAATTGGCTGACCATATGATAAGAAACAGAACTATTTATTTTAGCCCTGCAATGAACAGATTGAGAGTAAACAATTTGACACTTTACCTGTCTGTTATGGGCAGAATTATAAATTATAGATTTATTATTCGTTTAGGTTTTCAACAACACTGAAAAAAGGGCACAAAAACATAATGTGACAATATCTTAAAGTTTATTCCAGAATTCTTTAGCAGGACTGAGTTTGTAGACAATGTAAATAATGTTGTTTTGGTCAACAGCAAGGGCTGGTGAAACTCTAAAGATTTTACTAACTAAAAACGAGGAGTGAGATTGTTTACAATTGCCTTCCTCACTGAGTTGAAAGAGTATGCTTATCAGTATGCCAGACCCTACAAAACTCATCTAATTTCCACCCTGCAAATAACACCTTCACTTCATTCACCACAGGGTCTGGCTGAATAGTGAAATTCATTACTCTCAAAGGATATAACTCTGATTAGTGTCTTTTACACCTCTAGGCCTACCTCTTCTGTTCTTAAAAGTTCAGTCAAATAATTTGCTGACTATGTGATAAGAAATATAACTATTTTTTGTAGCCCTGGAACCAACAGATCGATTTCAATTAAGTTAACACTCCACCTGCCCGTTATGGGTAAATAATAATAGTTGATAAATCAGGTTATTTTCAAGAAAATATTAAAAATATAGTGAATAAATGATTAGGACTAGTTTAGGCCTATTGTTGTGATGGGTACCTGAGAAGGATTGGTGTATCTATTTAGATAATTAGCCTTTATGTCATAATGTGATATTGTAATGTGTCATTTATTAAATTTATTTTTTTTAAGACATCCAGGAACCGATAAAAAGACTTTTTATTTTTTATTGTTATTCTAGAATTTCGATTAAATTAGGTAGGCCTTTACAAGATTTAGCGGCCGTCTTGAAGTTAGTTTCTCTGGATCTGCCATCGGTGAGTTAATTATGTGCCGCATAAGTTAAGAGTTATGATTGGAGAAGGTCTAACGTCTACTGTTTAACGTTTATTTTGTATCGTATAACAACACTGGTTATACTCGTAAATAGGATTTAGATTAATTAAGTGCAAGATAATCTAATTATTAGTTAAGTTCAATTACTGTTCATTAATTTATTATAATTAGTATATTAATATTATTTATTAGAAGTATCTTGACTGCAGTAATTGTAATTTATTAACATATGTGTGTAAGATTATTATTTGTAATTTGTAGTTTGTAATAAACACTTGTTTGTAATTTTAACGATAGTAAATATGTTAATTATTTATTTTACCCAGATCCCCGGAATGGACCTAAACGATAAGTACCACAATACATTGATCATTTTATGACGTAATGGCAGTCCCGAATCCCGAATACGGTAGCGAAAATTACAGAGAGGATGAAACAAAAACTGAAACCTGCGGAGATGTTTTGTATTTTACGAATAGTTGTACTGAATTTGAAATTGTGATATAAGTAAAAAGTTGCAGACACAGGTAAATGAGAGAATCAGTAAAATTGTAATAAATGGATGGATAATTTTCCAAGAATTAAGGGAGATAGTTTCCAAAACGGGTTTTCGAATACAGACCTGAGGGAAAAACAAGCTTGGAAAGACCTTTATACCTTTGAGAGTAATTTATTTTAATTACAGCTTAACGAAAAATAAACCCATAAATTCAATGATAATGACATTTACTGGTAAATATCCCACCAGGTCTAAAATTGTGGTAGTTGATCTGGTGCTGAAATAAGTATCACAATGCAATTATTCAGGTTATGACATCGGATATGATCAAGATTTGTGCATAGAGAAGAAAGTTGGCAAATTTCAAGAAGTGTGCGAAAACATTAGCAGAACCCTAGGCAAGAAAACAAGAAAATAAACTAAGATTAAGTTTTACAAGGTGATGGCTGCCCATTCTTACTCTAAGGAAGTGAGTCGTGAATTAGTACAAGACCACAATAGAGTAGAGTACAGATGGCAGAGATACGATTCCTGCAGAGAACATTGGGTTGTAATCGTAGGGTCCAACTAAGAAATGAGGACATAAGAACGGAACTAGATATTTACAACCTGAATGGGAAGATTGCAGAATATCGAAATCGATAGAAAGAGCACGTAGAGAGAACGCCTGAAGAAAGGATCCCCGTCAACGTTTTAAAATACAGGCCGGACGGGAGGAGAGATGTTGGTAGGCCACGCAAAAGATGGCAATAATCCAATAAAGTTTTGTCGCTGTTGTGAGTTGGAACAGGCGGGAGCCTAATCCTTGTTGTAAGAAGAAGAAGAAGAAAAAGAAGAAGAAGAAGAAGAAGAAGAAGAAGAAGAAGAAGAAGAAGAAGAAGAAGAAGAAGAAGAAGAAGAAGAAGGAGAAGGAGTAGAAGGAAAAGAAGGAGGAGGAGGAGGAGGAGAAGAAGGAGGAGGAGGAGGAGAAGGCGAAGAAGAAGAGAAAGAAAACCATTCTGTATTTCCCATTTCTTTAGATTTTCGTATCGTACTAATATTAATTGAAATGGTTCCTGAAGAAATGTTGACTGTTAATACAGCAATGTCGTCGGCGTAAACTGAACATACATTACGTTATAAATTTACCAGAATATAAGTTTTAGTCAAAAGAATGTTGTCTCCTTCTTCTTCTTATTCCTTCAATGGCTAGGTCTCAACCTGTTACCCATCTTCTGAGAGGTCTACCAACTTCTCACGTGCCACCTGGCCATCTTATGAACCGCCATCAAAAAAAATTGTTGGAACTCATCCCACTAATATGTTTATATCACTGTCTTTTATAACCTCTAATCTTGTCGTTCATTACTGGGACTCCTCCCTTATCCTGAGTATCTTTCCTCTTTTTATGTTTTAGAGTCCGATGTATTGTTCCAAAGGCAATCTAGAAACTTAAAAATTGCTCTTTAACGCCATATTCTTTCCGTAAAAAATGTCACATTCTAAATATTCCGACTTCTTTGCTCATCTTTTCGCGGTCTGCCTAGATCTCTTCGTCCAGCTGGTATGTAGCCTAATGCCCGTTTCTATCTATCTATCTTCACTCATGCGTATTAAATGTTCCTCCCACTTCTCTCTGTATTTGGCAACTGTTTTTATTAGAGGAGAGACATTTAAACGGGTCTGGATTTCCTTATTTTTAATGTGATCCATCAAAGTGCTCTTTTCAAGGTCCACATTTCCGCCGCCTGGATCTGACGTTCACCCTTCTCCCCAAGTACCTAAACTCTTCTTCTTCTTCTTCTTCTTCTTCTTATCGTGCTCTCTCAGATCGGAGGTTGGCAGTCATGACGGCTTTATGGATCTTGGACACCGCAGCTCTGAACAGCTCTGAACCAGTCGCGAAGATTCTTTAACCAAGAAATTTTTCTTCTTCCCACATATCTCTTCCCCTGAATCTTACCTTGTAACAGGACTCACTACCGTTAAGCAATTCTGGAACAACCAAAGTCTTGTAAAACTTCAACAACTGGACGCCTTATTTCCGAACTTTTTTATCCAGTGACCGCGCTATCGTTCCACATATATACCAAAGACGATATAGTTTATCGACCATGTCTGTATTCCTAGAATATGTTAAATCATAACCCAGGTAGGCCTATTTAAAATGCTGTACCTGCTCTATCAATCACCCGTTGATAACTATTTTTCATTTTTGAAAACTTTTCTTTTATTGATAACTGTCTATTCTTTATTATTGTTATCAATCATTACTCTTAATATCTATAGAAATAAATTCTGAAAAACTGGATTCAACTATCTAGTTCAAATGTATATCTTTATTGAGTAAGTTTGTGGTAACTCGCTTATATTTTCCTTCTAATTTAAAAATACTTAGCCTACCTATCTTGTAAATTTTTCGTAATATATTTTTTTTCTAAATGTTATTTTTTAATTTAAATTCAAAAACTTAAGTGTTTTGTGTAAACTTATTCAAATGTAGGCCTATATTTTAAATTGAACATCAAATTATGTTAAAACATGTTTAATGCATGTATTGTAATGTCATATCATTATTTCTTATGTTGTTTTTTTTTTTTTTTTGTTAATGAAACTAAAATTGAATAGGTCAACGGAAAAACGTTGCAAGTAACAAAAACAAATTTTTACAGAAAGTGAAAGATACTATCTAATTCTTAGCTGTATGACAATTTTTCACTGTATGACGATATAGTTTCAAGAATTTTCGAGATTTTAGTTACAATTCTACTTGCTAGAATTCACTATTATGACCAATAGAGGATTTATAGAGCGTATTCCACTGAAACCTCGCTTTTGTAAATTTTGTCAGTGGCAACATTTTTCTGTAGAGCCATTCAATTGCAATCTGTAATCAATTATTATTTTTACCATAATGTTTGGCTGTCGTGGTTAAGTTTTTGCATAGTTTTTCTTGGCCATTTTTCCACTGGTCTATTGTGCGTTTTGTGCAGCGGTATAAACTTCCCACTTCCTTCTCCAAAGATTTTTATTTGTCATGTAAAATTTACATTATTTAACTGGACAATAAAGTTTACTTATTTATCCTACTTCTTCTTCTCTTCACGGTTTAGGCCTTGGCCTGTTCCAACATCACTCTCTTCAGCTCCATCTTTTCCTCGGTCTACCCAGAGCTCTTCTGCCTTGTGGTTTATATTCCCACATCTGCTTCGGTATTCTTCCATCCGTCATTCTGTTTAGATGTTCGCAATGAGTTGCAATCACTGCACTGAACTCGCAATGAGTTGCGTTAAACACAATTCCACACAATTCCGCACGTCTGTACGGCAGAAATGCGTACTACACAAGCACCGCCCAAGGCAATTCTATTCTGGTGTAGCCTCGGATAAGACTGGTAAAATGGTTATTTATCCATTAAAATTAAAATAATGTATCTTATGTTCGGCCCCCAGAACGTTTGGTCAGCAAGGGGGCAAGAGACCAACACCTCCCAACTAGAAATAGAAATAACTCAGCAACGCACACCACTTCGCAATGATACAAAAACTATAAAGTAAATTATAGTACGTTCGGCACCTTAAATTTAAGAGCTTTAATATCTGAAGAACTAATTGTAGAACTTGAACCATCACAAACTCAATGTTGCACAAAGACTTACAAATGCCATACGTAATTGATGTCGCGAAACAACTATACAAGACGATGCATGACAAATTTGAACTACATGACAACCCTCTCATACAAAACATGTACACTAGGGCGATACCGGGTACTCAGCGCAGACGTTTGAAGCGCCTCTGGCCAAGAGATCTTCTTGGCCAACTGTAGGACTGTGGTGATGACTGCACGCTCCTTCAAGTAAATCAAGTTTTGGAACATTAGCTTCACATTTAGAAATTGTTATATTATTTTAATAACAGATACTAAATTTCAATTAAAAGTGTCAAAAAAAAGAACTTGAACAAGCTTTTTAAGCAATAGTGATATTGACATATTAGGGTTATCGGAAATAAGAAGACAAGGTGATAAAATAATTGAGAGGAAAGTAAATTTATATTTTTCTATTTCGGAGAAGTATCTGGAAAAAATGGAACTGGTTTTTTAGTTCACCATATATATATTGTAATGCTCCTGTGAATACACCAAGGGAAAAATTTGTATGATTTAGTAAAAATTGTCATTTCAGGTTAAAGTTGAGTTATAAGTAAAATTCAAAAAGTGTTATGCTCTGGAAACACCGTAGAATAAGCTGGCAATCTCCAAATACGGGTTTTCGAGAATTTTTATGTAATTTAAATTTAATGTTTTATATGGTCTTACCTATATTTTTATTTAAGATTTTACATGTAACTGAGAATTTTACCTCAAATTACGATTATCTTTGTTGAAAAATTTTTAGGCTTAAAGTAATATTTCATGTCAAAGGAGTTGGTCCGACGAATATCGGCTTACTAGCAGACAATAGATGTAAGGGTCACTACCTGACTTTTGGATCCAGCTTCTTTAACTGAAATTTTTGTTACAGTCCTCGGACTGAAATTCTGATCACAGATTCGTGATCAGGCTGAAATTCTAAATAATATAAGTCTAAACAGCACGAAAATCCGTAAATTTAAACCGTTTTTAGCTGAAAAAGTTAATAAACCTATGTTAAATACAGCAATGTTTAGATCGCTAATTATAAGAGAATGAGTGATATTTTTGTAAATCAATTCACACTAGCCTTTAGATACTACTCAGATGAGCATATTTCATTAAGATAAATTTTAAGTTTAAGGCATTTCAGCGGCTGAAATCAGTCAAAAATGTTATAAAATTCATTTACATGTTATTCAAATGGGAGAACCCTCTCCAACGTTTAATTTAATTACTCATTAATCGATTAAGATATGGTATGTGTGAGTGTGGAATCGAAGGGTCCACATGTTGGGAAATAGAAAAATAATTTTAGATTGTTAAAATTCGTCGTCGTTCAGATTTTATTAAAGTTTTATTTTGACGTACTTTTCCGCATTTTGCAAATTTACTAATTAGTTAATAATTAACGAACCAGTTACAGTTTCCACATGGGACTAATACTCACATGTGTGTTTTCAGAATCTAAAGTAATTTCGTGCATCACTTTAGTTGCACACGCTAAATTTCAAGTTATTTTTTACAAATTTCTCGTCGGCATTAATCCGACATTATGGATACATTTATTGGTGTTTTTCAAGACGTGATAAAATTTGAACCGACGAAGCGATTTACTTCGGATAAAAAGCATTGGATTCAGCAGAAAGAGCTGAAAATTTTGACACCACTCCGGACGCTGAAATCTAAAATTTTCGATTTTGATAAAATTAACCGGTTGGTGGGGGATGAAATTGGTTCTGAGTGTATGACCAACCTATAAATCCTAATTTTCCCGATAAAAGAGGGTAGTTTTTAAAATCTGTAATTACATTTTAAAAATATTTATAAGGTTTGTAAGTGCCAGAAACTTTGCCCATGATGCCTTTCTAATATTTTGAAGGTTAGTTATAGCGTATTCAATAATCTAAAACATGTTTTAAGCAAATTTGTTAAAATTATCAACCAAGGTAAATACGAGAATTCGGGTGCTAGAATTGGTATCGTCAGGGAATTTTTAGATCATAAAACTGTTTTGCGCCCCGAATCTCAGAGAGTCCGACTTGAGATCTAATGCGTGCAACACGTATTTTCGATTTTGTAATTTTTCTAACTTATAGTGAAGTACTTAGTGGAAATTTCAACATGGCAATAGTCATGTCGTGCCGCATACGCGTGATATAGTGCGATACTTCATTGTGTGACTTTGAGTGCATTCATTGTGGAATACATAGTGCTGCGATTGATTTAAATTACTTATTTTTATTTTGAAAACAATTCCCGAGGATATTTTGTAATATTTTGAATATTCTTTGTATTTTAATTTGCATTTTGATCTTAAAAATATCGCCGTAACGTTGAACAGTTTGCTTTCATGAAAATAAAAAGGTCGGAAGATAAATTTAAAAATAATTAATGTTAATGTTTTCATTAACGCATTAGTTCAGCCGGTGCTCGATCAAATTAAAGTCATTTGAGAACTATAACAAATTTTTACATGATGTGCTAAACGAATAATTAAATATTGGTTTTGATAAAAACTACAAATAAATAATAATTAATGACAGTAATAATGATGAAGTATTAGACTGAAAAGACAGCGTGTATAGCGTATAGTGAAACAACGAGGTGAAATCGCTAAAGCCACGTTCATCGCCATCACCACCGAATTGTCGCCCATACCGAGGACGACAACTGCATTATCCAGGTCTGCGCCGAAGAGTCCCTGTACTGCGGGATGCATCCCGATCACCGAGTCCCTCATAAGGATTATGTGTAGTGCGCGAAATTTTTCATAACCCTTACTCAATGGATTATTAAAGAGATAAGTAACAATTTTTAAATTATTTTGAGCTCAAATAATTTATGTCTATGTCCATGTATGTTATTGTACTTTTCAGGAGCTATTAGTTGTAAGAACTAGGTTATATGATTGATCAGTATGTTTATGCGACGCAAGTATACGGCAGAAAGAATCTGCAACCCTGAGAATAAAGAGTAAACATTGTGTTGTCACGAAATTCATGTTAACTAGTATTTGTCGTATTTTTCAATTGTTTACGTTTTCAAATGTAGCGATAAAATTTGATGGCGCCCACAAGAATAATGTAATACTTGGTGTTTGTTTTACGTTAAATAAATTCTCATTAATTTTGATTTTGCGTACGATTCTTGTTAATTTAACACCTAATTCCATTGGTGATAGTTGGTCAGATAAAGTTTGGGGTTTTACTTGTTTTTATTTTATTTTTACAAACCAGTTGTCGATAGGACTAGTTTCACGATTAGCCCCGCTAGTCGTGAGCTGCGCATCGTTTAACACTGTGCACTGGTTTAGGGACAACACAGTTCAAATCTCATTTAAAATTTTGTCTTTCAAAATTGTGAAGGGTCTTACTTTCATTTTATGCTTTATTTTAGTGAATCCCGTTTTTATGGCGTTGTTGGACAGCGTGGGGCTAAATCTACAAATTTTGTAAATTTGACAGTTTTTTGGAAAATTTTAGTTTCTGGAAAGTTTTTCTTTTGTTTGTTTTTTATTTCGCCCACGTTGAAAAGCGACCGTTACAATATATATATACATAGAAATGATATTTTAGAACTCAAACCTATATCAGATAGAATCTCTACCCTCAATATTAGACGAAATCAAGTGATATTACGGTTTATTCAGGTTTATGCATCGACCAGCTCTTCTACTGAAGAAGAAATCGTGGGAGAGGCCTTTGCCCAAAAATGGGCCTAGTTTCCTAAATACTTATATAAAAAAAGTGATTATGATTTTATTTGGACATTAAAGTTAAAAATTATAAATTGATTTGTTTTTAATATAATTAGTTATTATATAGCTATTGTCTTATGTTTAATTTATCTACTCACTGTAAAATATATATAATTTTAAAGGAGACTAATATTTATTTATTTTTTATTTGTTTGTTTTTTTATAATTGGTTCATTATGGTCGCGACCCCATTACATAAAAAACACTAATTTCATAACATAAGGTTATAACACTGTAGGTTTACAATGATGTTTTTCAGTTAGAAAAAAAAATTACACTTTAACAGATGTATCTTACACTTTTAAATTATAAATTATTTTGTATGGATTGCACTTTTATTTGCACTAAAATTGTCTTTGAATATTTAAAAATTGTATAAAGTCCAGTGTCTTTGTGTACTGTGTGTGGTTAACGCAGTCTTTGTAATTGTCCGGTAAGTGAAATTGTTTCCGTATAGTGTTCAAGGTAGGACATTCCACAAGAATATGTTTGACAGTTAATTTCGTGTTGCAGTTAATTTGTAATGTGTTAATTTTTTGTTTGTTTTATTTAGTTAAACATAATACAATTATTGCTATACTAAGCTATTTAAAATATTTTTAACTAAATATACTTATACGCAAAAACTCTTCTTCACGAAGAGTTCTGTCCGCGCATAGGAGTAAACAAAAAAATTATTTAGACAAATTTATATATACTAATAACTACTATAAAAAATACTATTATAAAATCTAAAATGGGTACAAGAAATTAAACATTTTTTGATAAAAGCATTAAAATAAATGATAAATACCATTAAATTTTTATAAAAAAATAATAATAAAATTTTTAAACATTACCTTAGATTATGTACAATAATTGTATTAATAGAGAAAAAACTTCTTTTTTCAATAACTAAAACTACTTTATAATAATTTTAGGGAATACATGTGGATATTTTTACTTATGAGAATTAATTCAATTAATGAGCACAGAAACAAACAAAAAAACTACTGCAATGAGGAAAGCAAAAAATAATCAGAGAACAGTTATTTTAAAACTAAAAAAAATAAAAAAATTTAAAAAAAATAAAATGGCTATTATTATTATCTTATGTTCGGACACTTAGAAACTTAAAATATAAAATATAGATAAAACAATGATGTGGTATTACTTTTGAATCAGAGTGTACGTAGAGCGGATAACTCAACGGCATCACTCCAAACTAAACTCAGAACAGCCCCTCCGAACAACAAAACCCTCCTCTCGCTGTAATAACACCACTACTATTTTAATTGATTGGTCTATTCCAAGTGAGTGTTTGTGTGATGTAGTTTAAAAAGATAAACGTGTACGGGATAGCAATTCCTTTTGATACATGTAACTTCTTAAATCATTATCTTCTCTAATTTTACGACCAAAGTGCGAATCAGTTTTATTATTTTTAACAAGGAGAAATGTTACCAAACATAAATAATCAAAGAATATAAAATAAGGAAATATAATAGGCCTACCGCATTATTTTTGTGGCTATAAAACTACTGGAATTTATTTCAGTTACGTTATGACTTAAAAATACGAGGTTGACAGTTTAATCGCTTTATCAATGATTCTAAAAGAAGCCAACTAGATAGAAACGTTACTTCTACAAACAAGTTTTTTTGTCAAGCCTTGTATTCAACTTTTCTTCATTGAATGAAAGAATTTAATAACATATAGAAATTCTAAAAGTTGATTGAATTAAACATTTGTTTTAAAAGAAAGTTTTATTTGTATTATTTGTAAAACTGTGTACAACATCATTGAAGATGACAATAAAAAAGACAGCCGAAAAAGTTTTCTTCGAATTATTTTAGTAAAATACTACAATCTATGAAGAAATTATAATATAAAGTCTATCCAATAAGTATCCGGACTAATTTTTTTCCCGCCGAGGGTAGATGCGGCTTAGGGTGAGTCTCAATGGGTGAGGTTGGTGGTGGAGGGTGTCAGGTAAGCGGAGAGACCTTACTCAGCTACCTTGGAGCTTCTGGAATGAGTAGATTGTACGAAAAGTTAACCCTTGTTGTTATCTCTCGTCGATTGTCAAGATGCAGCGAAACCTCTAGCTTTAGCTGTTTTACGTTAATCTGAACTTAACCCCTGCTGAGATTTTTCAGATGCTTTAGGTGACAGCTTTTGGGGACAAAGCATGAACGGAACAAGTGTTTTAGAGGGGTAAGAAAATTTAAGGAGGCCCAAGAGTAAGAGCAAGACGATTAACGTGCAGGACGTGCAGGATATGGTTCCAATATTAATCGATGACAATGAGACAAACGTGCGTCAACTTTTGAATTTGTTCGTTAGTTATGTGTACCTAAGTTAGCTCAAGTTAAATACTACAGACGTGCTCCAGCATTTGAGGGTGAGTGTCCACTGTGTCAGATCGCAGACAACAGTACCTGCATCACGATAATGCACCCTCAGTCATAAATACCTCATAATGGCCAAATGTGGGGTGGAAACGCTGCCATAACCACCCCTACAGCCCAGATGTTGCTCCTACGACGTCGTTTTTGCCCGAAGCCCAAAAGAAACCTGAAAGGATATAATTTTGAGACGGATGCGGCAGTTAATGGAATAGGCAACCACGCAGTATCTGTACAGCATAGCAGTTGAGGACTTCCCAGACACGTACCAAAACTGGAAAGTGGCGTGTTGACGAACCAGGAGATTACTTCGGAGAATTTCGAACCTCTGTAAAAATATCTACAATAGTTTTTTTTACAGCCTCAATACAGATACTTATTGGACAGAACCTACATGTTTTTATTTCTTGCATTGTAGTTAAGAAGTTATCATCATCCTCTACCTCTACAGCCCTTGGTGAACTTTGGTTTTCCCCACAATCTTCTCTGGTAGTTTTTAACGCCCTCCATTTTCACACAACCATAATTATAAATAAAATAATTTGTGACATCATCCATCTACCTCTTCCTAGGATGACTCACACACAATCTTACTTTCCATATTCCCTTAACTATTTTGCTTAACTCCATTATCTCAACGTGCTCCAACCTTATTAATCTTCTTCTTCTTTTCTTTATTGGTTAGGTATTTCTACCTGTTCCGGCACTCATCTTATCTTCGGCCTACCAATATCTCTTCTTCTTACTGGTTTGTAGAACTTATATTGTAGAATTATAAGCGAAAACCCGTTTCTGCCAAAGTAAATTTAAATATATTTTCATTTTATTCAGTTTATCATATTTTTTATGTAAACAGACAACTTCCATTGCTTTCTCTCAAGGTTTGTTTATCATCAGGTTATTAGGTTATCAAATTTTTTTTTGAAGTCGTGCAATATGATACAGTAGGCTAGTAAGAATAAAATTATTCAAAATTAATGCTTGTTCTGGAACTTGATATGATTACATTTTATAAAATTTGCAAATCATACCAGCAAATCAAAACCGGGATCATCGGCTTAGATTCTGTTGTTTCATTATTTTAATGGTGGTAATTTTTAAAATTGTCATCTATCATTTTCCTTTGTCCGTCCGACCGTCACTCCCAGATCTCAGAAACTACAAAAGTAAGTTACAATTTTCGAATTCGTAATCTACACAAAAAGTTAGTAAGCCTGGATTGGGTTTAAAGTTTCAGTTTCGACCGGAAGTGGCCCAAAACCGGAAGTCAAGAAATCAAAACGGAATTTGGAAATAAAAATTATGTCATTCGATTCGTCTTAAAGAGTGGATACAGAAATCACTAATGGCTTTTGCCTGCATCACGATAATGCACCCTCAGTGATAAATGCCTCATAATGGCCAAATGTGGGGTGGAAACGCTGCCATAACCACCCCTACAGCCCAGATGTAGCCATAAGACACGTAGATGTAGCCATAAATTGCCACCAGCCATAAGACACGTCGTCTCATGAAAGGAATTTTTTTATCAATTACTGAATGCTTACGTCTTGTTGGTGGATTAAACAAAATGGAAAAACGATCTTACGCAAAATAAATCCAACCATATTGTGAATTCAATTTTTATAAAATTTGTTTATATTTTCTGATCGTGGTGTTGTGGTCATCACAACTAATTCTAATCCAGGAGTTCTGGATTCGATTCCCGGTCTGGAATTTTTTTATCACTCAGTTTGATCGATCATTCTTCGTCGTCTGCATTAGCATTAACGTTAAAAACAGCAATTCTTTTACGGGAAAAGAGCGCGGATGAGGCTTCCAGGTTGGTGCAGCGACATCTTTTATTGATACAGGACTGGCTTACCCGTTGGCGTATTAAGGTGAACCCAGTTAAATCAACACAGGTTACGTTTACCTTACGACGTCAAACTTGTCCACCTGTGATGCTGAATAACATTTATATCCCACAGGCCAGGGTGGTGCGATATCTTGGCTTGTGGTTTGACAGGCGACTAAATTTGAAGCATCATCTGCTTACGAAACGTTTAGAACTTAATCGCCGCCAGAAGCTACTCTTCTGCTTAATTAACCCGCGATCAAGATTGAACCTCCGCTCCAAGATTTTAATATACAAATCCCTATTAAGACCAATCTGGATTTATGGTCTCCAGCTCTTTGGAATAGCGGCAGAGAGTAATTTAAAGTCGATCCAGGCCTTTCAGTTAAAATTCTTAAGACTTGCTTCTGGCGTTCCTTTTTATGTAAGCAATAAAACCCTCCACATCGATTTCAAAATTCCTACAGTAAAGGAGCTAACCGCGTTTTTTTATGGTACACTTCACGTTAAACTAGATGACCATCCAAACCAACTAGCCCGTGATCTAGCTACAAGGAACTTCCCACTGTGTGTCGTTCAAAGCGAAAATGGAGTAGAGACCTCTTGATCTGAATAACGGACAATACCCGAAGTTTTGAAGGGAGAATGTATCACTGGGTACCTCTTCTCCTACAAGTGAAATTCACCACCGCCATTTAAATATCAAATACGGAAGTCGTGCAGCTCAATGTACAGTACCGTAATAAAAATTAAAGACAAAAAAAACAGTCGGACATAAAACAAAAAAAGCAATAAAAAAAGATTATTTCTTAATTAAACTCCATAATATTTGTTTGAAACTTGAAAAATTAATTTGTCGTAATTTTTGTTCAAAAGTAACTATGATATCAAAATTAGTTTAAAAAAATAAGTATAAATTTGTTTTATTTTAGGTACTAATTAACTAAATTGAACCAGACTATAGAATTTACAGAATAGTAAATAGTAGGCCTAATAGGTATAAAAATGACCGTATCCAGTGTGTTTGTCATGTTTAGATCCAGTTTTGTTTTTGTTACAGTTGTTTTAAAATACCGAGACACAGTGGATAACATGTAATCAGCGTGGAATATTATAATAATGACAAGTAGTTTGTATGGAACACGGCAGTTGTTGAAGATGAGCTTTTAAAATCATAGTAGAGTAGCTACCGGACAGGACGAGGAGCGATGTGAGTATGATCTCGGGTCGAAATTGTTTAAATCTATTGGGAATAATGGCATAAATTAGATCGGTGGCCTCGGGCCGCTCGGCATATTCATTTTCCTCGGCCGTATCGAGCCTCGGGCGGGGGCTGTGATAGTTGATTTTGATGAATTTCACTCCATCAATGTCCACGAATAATTGCCTTTGATTAAAGGTTCTCTACTCCACTATAGTTGACCATTACGTGTCTCCGGATAGCTGGTGATGCAAATCACTATAATCAGGCAGCAAGCTGTTTGACGCGCTCCGGCTTCTGTTGCGAATGTCAGCGACGGAAGGTGTAATTTTCCTTTGCCCAAAGCCCAATTAAATCTTCAATAACAGCAACAATGAAAACAGTGTACGTCACCTCACCTCTATCTTCTACTAGACTCTTTCTTCTTTTTTTAATCTCCTGTTAGTTGTTCTTGATGCGTGCAACCTAGTCGGCCTCTGGGCGAGCAGACCATCCGTCCGAGTATACCGTGACCGATGAACAAGAGAGAGGAGCGCCACTCGTTCCTCCTCCTAATCTACTCCAGTGGCATGCCACAACAATAAAAATACAACCGCTTGAACCGTTAAATTATGCCATCAAAACTGTAACTTTTTAATTACTACTTTTAAATACTACGAAATAAACCTTTCAAACAATTTTAGTACAACTTGCATTTTTATACATATCATGATCCAGAAAACCAATTTAGAATATTGGTTAACTTTATGAATAAAGGTACAATCGACTCCATTTTTAATGTACCCCTGGAGGGCCGATATATTTCGTTCATTGTAACCGAAAAATAGGCATACCGAGAGGTTTTTAGTTACTACGGATACCACCTCATTTACAAGTAACATACCGTGCTTCCCAACAGATTTGATGTACAGGGAAATTAATATTAGACAATGTGCTCTCAACATTAATCTTATTATTAGAGTGTAATCTTACTTTCATTACTCCAGTCGTTTGGAAACGCTATAAAAATGAGTCTACAAAAGACTACATAAGACAAATTACAAATTACGCTATAAAAATGAGTCTACAAAAGATTACATAAGACAAATTTCTGTTCAGTAGCTGTGCGCGTTTAGACGTCAATCCAAAATTTACTTTTGTTGTTATCGTACGAGAGTCGCGAGTTTAAATCCCACACTGATTAAATTTTTTTAATTTTTTTTATTTGATTTATTTATTTTTTAAATGATAGTTGATTATTTAAATTGAATAATGAAAAATATTTGAAATTATAAATATTGAAATATTATGTTCATCAAAAAAAAATCGTTCCAACACTAAAAATATTCAAAATAATTTATTTTTAGTTTATTTTAAGTCACATCGATAGCTTGGTCACTAGTAACTACTGAAAGTTTTGGTACCTTAACGGTGGTTTTAACGTGTTAAAATTTCCAGACCCTAGCTGGGAATCGAACCCGGAACCTATCGTTTTGGAGGCTAACGCGCTTGTCACTACGGCACAAAGGCGGTTTCAAAATACATTATTCCATTAATTTTTGTTTAAAAGTTTTATTTGTAAATGTTCGGTTATTTGGACGTCTGGTAAACCGGATGTAATCACTACGTAAAATATATCGACGCCCTTTTTTCCGGACGTTGGTACTGAAAGGGTTAAATAAATAAGCAAATCCTACTAATGCAAATACGCAAAAAGGAGATTTACCAGACATTTACAAAGAAAACTGTGTGTAAACCTTGATCAGGATACCCAGACCTTATACTAAAAATCTGGTGTGAAACACTCACACAACTTTCTCTTGCCAATGCAAATAATTAATAATAAACCTAACATTATTAATAAAATATTAGAAATAAACAAAATAAACAAAAACAAAACCTTATTTTAATCATGAGTGAATGACGCAAAATGACAATCGAACTCAGTTTGGCTTAAAAATACGGAAAATCACGCTTTCACGCTAAACTAGGCTCTGTAGAGAAAAATGCTTTAAACAAAAGTTGTAGATCTTTTAATTTTCTATAAATTTAATTATAGACACTTTTGTCGTAAAATGCATACCAAGACCGAAATGTTTAAAAAATCGATTTTTCTCACGTTTTCGTGAGAAAACAAAACAGAAAATTGCAAATTACCACTAAACTAAGCGTTATACAAAAAAATGTTTGAAATAAAAGTTGTACAATTTCACATTCTCTACAACTTTTATTATATAACGTTTTGCGCTAAAATGCATATTAAAGCCGCAATCTTAAAAAGAAAATGTTTTTACGTAAAAACAGCCTCAAGCAGAATTTCAGCAAACATGGCGCCTACCCTATATTGTAGAACATAAAAAATGTAGTAAACCAGTTGATTTTAAAAAAAATCGTAGGACTAGTTTTTGAGAAAATCGCAAAAAAGTGAAAAATTATACGAATAAACTACTACTTCCGGTTGACCGATTTTGATGAAAATGTTCGTGTCGGGTCCGGTAGTGATATGTAACTTAAGTTTCAAGTTTCAAGTTCGTACGATGTTCCGTTCTTGAGATATTCTGTTCACACACACACACACACACACAGACACACACATAGACCAATCGCTAAAAACATGTTTTTTGGGTTCAGGGGGTCTGAAAACGTATAGATCCGGTGAAAACTCGATTTCGGAAAATCGACATGAAAACAATACTTTCCTTCCTATATATTCATATAGGCAAGAGAAAGTAAAAATAATTGATTACAAATTATTCCTGTAGTTTTTTTCAGGGTTAATATTGACAAGCCAACTGATTAATTATCCATTAAATAGTTTGCACTTTCATTAACGAATATCGAAACAGATAATAATTATATGAATTTATATACATATACAAACAATTCACTAAGGGGAGACTGTACAGTAATCCCTCGTTATCCGCGGGGGTTACGTTCCGGAGGGTTACCGCGGTTAGTAAAACCGCGGATAATAATACCTTATATGAACGAAAAGATGGGGGTTAGGTTCTAAAGGCAAAGCATGTAGTCGTTTTAAGTGTTTAATAATTTTAGGAACATTTTACCATTATTATAATCTATGAATATTTAATAAATACAGTAATGTACGCATAAAAAATTTAAGTTGTTTTAAAATAGTTAGTTATGGCTCTTTGCTTCTTCTTCTTTTCAAACTCCTTGTGGACTTCTTCGTATGGTATCATCAGCTCCTGAGTCCTCTTTTGAATTGAAGGGCCCTTTCCATGACGGGATCCGTCTCCAACACGTGGTCAGCCAATGCGTTGCCATGCTGAGGATCTCGTTGATGGTTTGTGAAGAAATGCTTGGCTTCGTTTCAGAATAAACTACTACTTCCGGTTGACCGATTTTAATGAAAATGTTCGTGTCGCGTCCGGTAGTGGTTTGTAACTTAAGTTTCAAGTTCGTACGATGTTCCGTACTTGACACACACACACACACACGCACGCGCGCGCGCGCACACACACACACACACACACACACACACAGACCAATCTCTAAAAACATGTTTTGTTGGGTTCAGGGAACTGAAAACGTGTAGATCCGGTGAAACTCGATTTCTTAAAATCGACATGAAAACAATACTTTTCTTATAGGCAAGAGAAAGTAAAAACAGTAGAAAACATTAAAAACCTGCAGTTCTAAGGACATTACAGGTGTAAAATAAATACACAACTCGCATTATAATTATGTGTATAATACATAATAAAAAATAATAAATAATAATAAAATTATAGTTAAAAATATTTTGTATAATTGTACAAGAAAATAATAAAAAATTTCTTGATTAATATAATATATGTATGATAAAAAATACATACAGTAATATTTCAATATCCTACCTAAATATAAAGTATGATTTGAAATGATTCTACCATTTTATGAGAATATACCATAAATAGTTCTTAACCATTTATAAAAATTGATTTAACGGTAATTCACTTTTACCCAATAATATCAGATTTCCAGAAGCATCGATTTAAATTTAAATTACATATCATGCATTATTAAATTGATGTTAACATTTGAAAACTAAAATACATTTTAAAAAAAGTATTTATACAATTTAAAACTACTGTAATTCGTTTCAGTTATTTCCCTACAATATTAATTTACTGCATTTGTTCTGCTACAGATGTCCTTTCACTGAAATTATCATCTTCAAGTGAACCTCCGGAACCTCTGTTGAAAAATGAAAGAAAATTTTAATACTATTTAAAATGGTCAAGCATGTAAAATCATTCTAAAGGTTTCACATTTTTTTATCTGCATCAAATAATATTATGTACAGCACTAAACAAATACATTTACATCACATGTCACCACAGACACACATGAAAATTTGTGCCAGTTTTCACTCCAGTAAATGACTATTTACCCCAGAATTTATACTCTTATATGGATCAATTTGGAACCTAGGGTAAAGCCCATAACAGACAGGTAATAACTGCCCATAACAGACAGGTAGAGTGTCAAATTATTTACACTCGATCTGTTCGTTGCAGGGCTAAAATAAATAGTTCTGTTTCTTATCACATGGTCAGCCAATTAAATGACTGGACCATTTAAGAACAGAAGAGGTAGAGGTGTAAAAGACACTAATCAGAGTTATCTCCTCTGAGAGTAATGAATTTCATTATACAGCCAGACGCTGTGGTGAATGAAGTGAAGGTGTCATTTGCAGAGTGGAAAATATGTGCTTTTCAGAGGGCCCGGCATGCTGATAAGCATACTTTTCCACTCAGTGAGGAAGGCAATGGTAAACCACCTCACTCCTCGTTTTACTTAGTAAAACCTCTACAGGTTCAAACCAGCTTTTTGGCTGATGACCTAAACAACAACAAGGGTAAAGCCAGATATGAGAAAATCTGGTTATGGGAAATACAAAAAGGAATGTTTGAATTTCTGAATTACATTACAGGATGTATGTAAAATGAATGTACACAATTGAAAAACTCCAAGCTGTCAGTTACAATTAATTTACACATCACGTAAGCTATATTTGTTTACAAAACAAACTACAGTCAAAAAATATAAAAATATGTATACACTGTATAGTTTTACAGCACATAGTACAAAATAATACCTAATAGTAGTGCATATGTATGTTCATCCCTGTATATAATGTGTGTAATTCCTGAAAATCAGTTACATATTATGCTATATGCACTACACTATAATACAGTTACGTATTTTCACTTTCAAAGAAATTGTCAAGTTTATTTGGTGCATGCAACTTTTATGTTTTGTCACCGTTAAATCCCAAATTCGCTTAAGCAGCAACAATTGCAAGCTGTCACATTCACTTTGCTTTTCAAACTATTTGAATGCTAAATAAAGTGCTACAAATGCTTCAGCATGAGACGGTCCAGAGCATGGTTCAATAGTGTAGGTGCTTCATCTTCATCAGTTTTCTCATCATCTGTTTGCAATAGATCCTGGACAATATCTTTATTCACCAACATTTGGAAACCAACGTTGTTTGCTTCGCTATCAAATTTGCATCATTATGGTCACACTCATCATTGATTTTTAGATTGACCAATGACCACATCTGATGTCGGTCATTGCAGCGGGCTTATTTACACTGCGACACATACAGAACATATGCAAAGTTGTAAAAATAAAGCAATTATGCATTTTTACAAACTCTGTTCTACAGTTAGTCACAACAAACGCAAATGCAACTTAATACATAATAGATTGGAACTTAATAATAATAATTCTATTTTATATAATGAATTTATATAATAAATTTCACTAACCTTCTTTTTCACCTGTGTCAACTTTTATCTTTACTTACACGTGTTTTGGTGAATCCACCATCATCAGAGTAAATAACATAATTGAAACTAAAAAAAATTTTTTATTTATTTAAAATCTATAGAAGATGATACATCTTTAGTCATTTGTATAAAACTTGTATGAGTTTTTATACTTATATAAGTGAAATTTGCATGAGTTTTATACAAATGACTGAAGATGTATCATCTTGTATAGATTTTAAATAAATAAAAAAATTTTTTTAGTTTCAATTATGTTATTTACTTTGATGATGGTGGATCCACCGAAACACGTGTAAGTAAAGATAAAAATTGACACAGTTTAAAAAGAAGGTTAGTGAAATTTATAATATAAATTCATTATATAAAACAGAATTAATTTCAAACTGCAGGATGCATTATAAAGATTTATTTTTTAATAATAATAACGTAATAATCTGGATAGTTATGTTATTTAAGTAATTTTTATCGTATTTTTCTAACTCCTTCAACAATTTGATCCATGACATATTAATTTAGTCAATTTAGGCCTTTTTTTATTGTGTCCAGATATGGGAGGATCCTAATAAAGGGATTCCGGATAAGGAAGTTTCCACTATACTAAAATTACTGAACCAACTTACTGAAACCATGAATCCTGTATTTCATGATTTTTAATTTGTTTAAGTTTTCGCTTTAACAGAGTCATTGTAGTGTCTTGCAAGTTCACACGTCGTCGCCACATTCTAATACTTTTTTCTAATTCTTGTAACTCGGTTTTCTTTTCTGCGTATGAAATTATACTGGGAGCCTGAAACAAGATTTGATAAATTAATCAATAAATAAATGTAACAAGGGATGATTTTATCCCCTAAAGACCATACAATAAGTCGTGTTTTCCTGTCTTCAGTTAAAATGACAACAACTACAAAACTATCAACTCCAGAAAACATTTTTTACATTGAGTTCACATTAACTACCCTGAAAATACTTTAATTTATTAATTTATTAATAATATTATTTATTAATTAATATTAATATTAATAATATTATTTATTAATTAATATTAATATTAATAATATTATTTATTAATTAATATTAATATTAATAATATTATTTATTAATCTGCCCATAACGGACAGGTGGAGTGTCAAATTACACTCACTCTGTTCGTTGCAGGGCTAAAATAAATATTTCTGTTTCTAATCACATGGTCAGCCAATTACATGTCTGAATCATTTAAGAACAGAAGAGGTAGAGGTGCAAAAGATACTAATAACTCTAATTAGAGATAACTCTAATTATTAGAGTTATCTCCTTTGAAAGTAATGAATTTCATTATACAGCCAGACCCTGTGGTGAATCAAGTGAAGGTGTCGTTTGCAGAGTGGAAAATATGTGCTTTACAGAGGGCTCGACATGCTGATAAGGGTACTTTTCCATTCAGTGAGGAAGGCAACAGTAAACCACCTCACTCCTCGTTTTACTTAGTAAAACCTCTACAGGTTCTAACCAGCCTTTCAGCTGATGACCTAAACAACAACAACAATTAATTAATAATAATATTATTTATTAATTAATATTAATATTGATAGTATTATTTATTAATTAATATTAATATCAATAATATTATTTATTAATTGATTAATACTATGAGAAAAAAAGGCTAGAGAAATATTCTTAAACAGTAAAAATCCAGTGCATTCAAAAAACAATACAGCTTTGGAACAAGTTACGAGTTTACAACAGCTTTTGGAAAAGATACCCGTAGTTCATAGTCAAGCGAGGGAAATCATAAACAATGTTCACAATTTCTTTTTAAAACACAATGCCAGAAGCGGAATAGTGAGAAAAACTGAAGTGTAACGTTAAAAAAATAATAACATGAATTGGGATACTAAAATAATTATAATTAAATAACGTAGTAGGCTATGAACTATTTTTTTCTTAAAAAATATCATCTATTGTAAACTGATGTTTTCATTCGGCCTAGTACCACACCCAATGTTTACTGAATGCTAGTAGTTTTTTTTGTGCAAACATAAATCTGCTGATAGTTATACTACAATGACAGGTACTTTTAACATAAATTCTTTAAATAAGTCTGGCCGAATTAAATTGGGAAATTGGACCAAACTCCATCATTTGAGATTAGACTTAAATGATCTGCTTAGTCAATTATATGTACTTACTGAGTAATTTGAAACTGTGTCTTTAATTTGGGCATACTCAAGTTGAGCTACATTAATCTCATCTTGTGTCTGAAAGAAAGAGATAAAACATAATTAGAAATGATATCATTATCAAAAATCTTTGATGGTTTGATGTTTTTTACTTTCTCTTGCGTATATGAATATAGGCCCTATAGGAAGGAAAGTATTGTTTTCATGTCAATTTTTAGAAATCGAGTTTTCACCGGATCTACAAGTTTTCAGACCCCCTGAACCCAAAAAACATGTTTTTAGCGATTGGTCTGTGTGTGTGTGTGCGTGCGCGCGCGTGCGTGTGTGTGTGTGTGTGTGTGTGCGGGCGCGTGCGTGCGTGTGTGCGTACGAACAGAATATCTCAAGAACAGAACATCGTACAAACTTGAAACTTGAAACTTGAAACTTAAGTTACATACCACTACCGAACCCGACACGAACATTTTCACCAAAATCGGTCAACCGGAAGTAGTAGTTTATTCGTGTAATTTTTCACTTTTTTGCGATTTTCTCAAAAACTGGTCATACGATTGTTTTAAAAATTGCCTCATTTACTAAACTTTTTTTGTTCTATAAGATAGGGTAGGCACCATGTTTGCTGAAATTCTTGGTGAAGCTGTTTTCACATTAAAAAATTGTTTTTTTAAGATTGCGGCTTTATTATGCATTTTACCGCAAAAATGTATATAATTAAAGTTGTAGAGAATTTAAAATTCCACAAATTTTAATTCAAAAATTTTTTTGTATAATGCTTAGTTTAGCGATAATTAGCAATTTTCTGTTTTTTTTTCTCACGAAAACATGTGAAAAATAGATTTTTTTTAAGATTTCATCTCTACCGTTACCTAATAGATAGGAGCAGCTGCTGATGGAAGTGAGCACCATTCGCTACTCTCTCTAGCAGAGTAGTCGCTTGGTGAAGCGAAGGATTTAGTCAGGGTGAGCAAAAATAAGGATTGAACTCAATGTTAAGAGTGTTCATTGCTAACCAGGGTCGACCTTCTCGTTGAAAGGTTGAAACACAACAGACAATCCAGCCGAGTCAGCTGTGAAGTTTACACACTCGTAGTCGTATAGGTAACGCAATGGCGATCGTCAGCGAGAGTAAGACTGGACTTTGTGCAGGTTGGAAGTGCTACTATATGTGCTTTTCTAAATACATCATAGCGACAGCTCTAACCATGACATCTTATGTTTTCGGGTTGGCCGATGTAAGTAGGATAGATAGTATACAGTCCTCCGCATGATAGGCGCAATCGTCAAATTATACCGCATTACCTATACTAGCACTGTGAGAAGTTTTCTGTCTGCAATATCTCGTAGCATTAATGACAACTACAGCTTACAGTGACCCAGACACTAACAACAGATTGGCGTAGAAACAGTACAGCATCAAACTGATCGTGGAAAAAGCTCAAAGAAATATTCCGCTAAGCAACAAGCTAAGAGAAAATTGCTGTGACTGTCACAAACAGTCATAATGGATAGGCACCTGAAGAAAAAGAAAAAGCAGAAGGGGAAGGAGAAGAAGGAGAAGAAGGAGGAGAAGGAGAAGAAGAAAAAGGAGGAGAAGGAGAAGGAGAAGGAGAAGGAGAAGGAGGAGGAGAACGAGGAGAAGGAGAAGAAGGAGGAGGAGAGGAGGTGGAGGAGGAGGAGGAAATGATAGGTTGCATACATGCAAACACAATAGTAATATAAATATTAAAACAAAATGTAACTTATCTTTTTTCCCAAAAAAATTTACTAAATTCACTACTATACTTAAAATTTAAGTAATATCATGCACTATAAGTTAGCGATTTTTATTAGAACGACTTACTTTGAGTTCTTCAACTCCAAGCCTTTTTGTAATTTTTTCTTTTATTTGAATTTCATCAAGAAGAGTTTTTAATTTGTCTGATAATTCCTCTAAGTATCTTTTCTTTGAATTTAAATTTTGATTGCAGCGACCTTTATGACAAAGAAAATTAAAAAAACCAAGTGTACTTGAACATAAATGTTGTATCAACAACTATACTATTTTTCAAGGTTGATGAGCTCTGAATGTGTGTATTGCCCCCTACCTACTTTATAGCTAGCCAATGACTTGCCAGCAACGTTGCCAATACTTGCTCTTGTATCTCTGTTAAATATTTCGTCAGCCATTTTTTTAGTTTTTCAATAACAATTAACGGGTGTTTTATTAAGGATGCAACCCTGATTATAAGAAGATAGAAGTAATACATTGGTAAATTTTCTGTCCCCCAATCGGTATATTGGCAACAGTATACTCAAGGCCAACTACCTAAGACAGTTAAAATGTTCCAGTCAAGCATTAGTGTGGTGACAGCAGTCGTTTCGTTATATTGTGTCAGCAATGGTTTTTTCCAAGGAAGAACGCGTGTTTACTGTAGAGACTTACATAGCGAGTAAATCTTACAAATGTGTCCAAGATAAGTTTCAGTTGAAATTTCCCCATTCTGCCATTCCAAATAAATCGTCAATATTCCGTTTGATAAATAAATTCCGTAGAACTGGGAGTGTACTCGATGAGAAACCACCTCACCAGCCAACAAAGTTAATCGTGGAAGTTCTCGAAGATTTGAAAAATCGTTTGACTCAATCACCTAAAAAATCGCTTAGAAGATTATCATCGCAAGCTGGGCTAACATTAACTACTGTTTTCAGAGCTACGAAAAAGTTACATTTGCATCCTAATCGCGTTGGCATAACTCATGAACTGAAAGCTACAGACCATCAGAAACGATTACAATATTGTCAGTGTTTTGATCTTTGGTTGAAGAAAATGGTATTCAATTGTTGGATCATTTTTATTTTAGTGATGAGGCTTGGTTTCATTTAGATGGCTATGTGAATAGCCAATATAGTGCAACTGCAACTGTAGAATATGGAGTGAAACTTATCTTGCACGCATTTGTAAGATTTACTCGCTATGTAAGTCTCTACAATAAACATGCGTTCTTCCTAGGAAAAAAACCATTGCTGACACAATATAACGAAACGACTGCTGTCACCACACTAATGCTTGACTGGAACATTTTAACTGTCTTAGGTAGTTGGCCTTGAGTACACTGTTGCCAACATACTGATTGGGGGATAGAAAATTTACCGATGTATTACTTCTATCTTCTTATAATCAGGGTTGCGTCCTTAATAAAACACCCGTTATATAACTGATAAACATACAATCAGCTGATTATATTTTAAAGTATTGCATGTTAACATGCTCTATAATCGATGTGTTCAGTACGAGACGCAAGATCAGAGTGAACTATTGCGGCTCATACGCAAGCCCACAAAACATTTGTCAGGTATAATCTGACAATGTTGGCAAACGATCTGATTGGTCTAAACGTGTGGAATAGCAGAGCTCATCAAACGTGAAAAGCATATTAGCAATTCTCATGCAGGCTTATTGCTAGCCTTGGAGTTTTTGCGATAAAATTGTGGGGTTGTATATTATCACAGAGGTTGGTTACATCATTTAATTATTAAATCAAATTTTATAAATAACACAATGATACGGTAAATAATTAAAATAATAAACCAAATTAACATAAATAATAAAAAGGGCGCTCATCAGCAACTGAAAAGATGGGTGGGTACATAATGGACGAAAAATAAAATACAGAAAATCTAATACCAAGAACAGATCTAACAAGTACAGACAATAAACCGCACATATAATAAGGTAATAAGGATTCCAACCACAAAGTAAACGAATAAAAATTTATAAAATTAAAAAACAGAAAATGAAACCTTCTTTTCTAACTTGTTAAGATTCTAAAAATTAGATGAACGACAGAATGTACTCCTGAATAAATATAGCAATTTAAAATTTTTTGGTCTTGTTTTTTTGAGGTAAGAACACAAAAAATAAAGCTCATCAGGGACATTTTTATTTTCTACTCCTAAATAATTTTATAAAACCCCAAAAGCTAATGGATTCAAATAAATGAAGATTTCCAAATATTTCAAAATGATATAATTGAGGAAAGAAAACTTCCTCAAAAAAGAATCAATTTTTCGTGATGGAGGCCACAAAATTAATAAGCACAGCATTGATGAGGTAAATCTTCAATAAATTGGATTATAACAAAAATGTTTCTTTCCTATTTCCTATATTAATCAGGAATTTAAAAATAACTAGTATAGTGGACCTATGTGAGTAAATTCGCACAATGTTTTTGGGTTTCAACCCCTATCATTAAATACCCTTTCTTTACCATCGGGACTTACAAGTCCCATTTAGTATCATTGCATTTATTTGTGCATTAACAGTTTAAATTGCCTAGTTGACCATCGGGACTTCTAAATCCCGCCTGGTCTGATTTTTCTGTACACTGTAAGGGCTTCAAAAATACATTAGATCGTGTCACCTGTGTATTGAATGAAGCTATCACATGTGGTACATGTGCGTCTAACCTAGTGTTGTACTTACACTTCTGAGATTTATTATTGTGCGGTCTAGAAAGGGTTAAGTTAACAACAAACTTAACAGTTCTTAGAAGAACAGAGAGTAACGATTAAAGTACAGTAGTACTACACAATAGTTTTGTCCTGAAAAGAAAGGTTTATTCCATAAGCATATTCTGTATTCTTATGGAATAAGAATATTTAAAATATTCATAGTTCAACAGAACTAATCAAAGACTGAGAAAATTTTAGGAAAAATTTCTGAGCCTTGATATCCTGATGAAAATAAAAAACTATGAATTGAAAAAAAAGAAGAAGAATAAAACATCATAGTGAAAGAATGAATAACTGTTAAAAAGAAACAATTCTAAACTATATCAACATGATCCAAGTGATCAGGAACAAAAAAAAGAAAAGTATTGCTACAGTATGACAATTTTTTTCACTTAGGTACAGTCTTAGTTTAGGAAAATCAATTGAATAGCTTATTGGATGAAGGTGCTATACAACAAAAATATAGTATTTAGAAAATGCAATCAAAGTTCTACAATTTGCATATTTTTTATTGATTTTTGTTTGATTTATTTAATTTATATTATGAAATTAGCAGTTCTTAAAACTACTTTTTAGTATCACTTTTCTTTTTTTTTTAATTTAACGTCGCATCAACTGCAGTGGTCATTAGCGACGACGTTGGGGTGGAACTTTATGCGATGTAGGATGAAATGATTTTTTGTAACGTATGAAAATATGCCATGCCCGAGTGGGATTCGAACCCAGGACCGAACCCAGACTTTTGTTAAATTGTTTTCACTTTTTGTTGTTCTTACGAGTAACACCTTGATGTACGTCATATTTTATATGTAACTGCACTCACGTAGTTCTACGCGTATGTAAATTTTTATTGTTTTATCTGTTTGGAATCTTTCACATTTTTTTATAAAATGTGATTTTATAATCACAAACTTCTGTGTCGTTAATAAATTGGCGACTGGGACAGGACAAGGATATTTGAAGGGTACAGGGGAAGAAGTAGGAAAGTCAGATTTTATTAATTTTACAGAAGGTTTTTCTGTTAAGATCTCGATACACAGGTATATGATTTTTTTTTTGTAAGGCCTCTCACAGCAATAAAATATTAAAATTGAGTGTTTGCTGTGTAACTTTTAATTTAAGAGCTTTATGTTGCTGTTTACTGTAATTATGTAATAAAATATTTAAAAAATTACGCTTTTACTAGTCAAAAAGGAGGAATGTCAAAACTAAAACCACAGACATTCTATTTTATAAAACTTTCTGTAATTACACACATTTACAATTTGGTAGCTCTACTTCCATTTCTGATTGATCAGCCCAATATTTTTATCTGTTTTCAAGTATAAAAATGTCCTCTTATAAGAAAACAGATTTTCTTTTTTATTGGTGTAACCAGTTGTAAAGGAAACATAAAATTGTACAGTTTTTGTTTTATGCTTCACATGACTCACAAAACTCCACAAAACTATTCAAAAACAAAACAGTTCCTCACCCACTGACACCCCCAGAAAAAATCAAAAATCCAAGGTACGACCCCCCTCCCGGGGCTCAAAAATCTAAAAATATGTCATAACTCCTCAATAGCTGAAGATATTGAACTCAGATCTTTTTAGATCGATTTCTCAATCCAGAAAACTAGAGACTTTTACTAACATAATACTGATTACGTTAACTTTATCACAGACTCCACGGCATACTGATTACTGTGCTAGCCTACAAAGCGGAAGGTCCCAGGTTCAATCCTATCTAGAATTTGGAAATTTTAACACGTTAAAACCCACCATTACGTACCAAAACCCATAATAAGTCGTTAATGACCAAACTGGTAACGCTTAATAACATAATAATAATAACATAATAAAATAACATAACATAATATGTTAATAACATAACATAATATGTTAATAACATAAGCTCTTTTGTTAAAGAGTAACGCTTAGTAACATAATAATAATAACATAACATAATAACATAAGCTCTTTTGTTAAACCAAAAAAAAAAAAAGCTGGTAACGCAACTTTGAAATAAACTGAAAAAAATTGAGTTTTCAAAATATTGTTACATAGCATTTTCATTTAATAAGCTCTCCAATTCTGATACAGCTGAATCTAATTTCCTAACGCTTTATTATTGAACGCAACTAACTCTAATAAATATAATTCAATAAACCTGTGACTCTTTTCAGCCCCAACAAATATTTATTTTTTTCTTCAAGATTTTTCACAAAATCCTTATTTTCAATTCGTAATTCATCGAAATCAACTGGATGTATCATTTCTCCGAGTTCAATTTTTTGTTCCAGTTGCGCTTTCAGTCGAGTCAATTGTATCCTCATGGATGTAATTTTCATCTTCATTTTTCCTAGTTTTTGATCAAAATTTTTTAATAGATCATTAAAATACCTGTAAAGTAATATACTTTTAATACGTCTTTAAAGACAATATAGCAGTGTAAAAACTAGTGTTAGGTTGGAATAGAATTTTTCTGCTCCTAGTACAAATGGGTACTGGTACGGAACAGAAGTTGATATAAAGCCACATTTCCCAACCTTTTTTCATGACATACCACTTCACAAGACAGGGATCTCTTGGGTACCACTTTAGGGGAGATAATTATGGAATAAAAAAAGCTTTTTACTGTTATTATAATATTTTATTAATTGATACCAATCAGGAATGTGTACCGTATGTATACACTGTAACAAAGATACTACAAAAATATAATAACAACTTCAATGAGAACGCTGAACTTGAAGATTATAAGCCAACTTGGAAATGTATGGTTTAAGATTGCTCAGTCTTAAATGAAGATCATTCAAACTAATAAGTCTATTCTAGTATTTGTTCTTAAGATAAACAAGTGAAGAAAATCCAGTCTCAAACAAGTAAAAAGTTGTGAAGGGCAGTAAAAATCTAACTGCTTCGTCAGATATTTCTGCGTAGTCTGCACGCCTTTTGACCCGAAAGTCCATGAATGATATTTTTGAAATTTTTTTTTGTAGTTCTAAGTCACAATTTAGTTCATAAAACTCCTCCTTTTCTTTCATAGTAAAATTTTCCGGCACTACTTCAATTTCAGCAAACAGTTTTGGATCCACGAATATTTGCTGAATTCTTCAGGAAAAATTGTACGTTGCAATCAAACCAAGACATTGGTCAAGTAATTTTCTTCAACAAAATTCTCAAGCATTGAAAACATTGTTACTTTTTTCTGTTCAGCTTCTTTTTGTTGTAATTTCCTTGGAGGGTTTGGTTGAGGTAATTAAGCTTTGAAAATATACCTGCCATATACACCAGTTTACCCTCAACTTGATCTCGTTCAAAATTGAATATGCCTTATGCAGTTGCTGATGGACAGTCAATTAACACCGGCATTATCAATCTCGACATCTAATAATTGAATTTTAATACTCGTACTTGAAACATTACCATGTACCACCGCAGTGGCCTGTGCGTACCACAGGTTGAGAAACAATGATATAAAGTACCTGATAATTTTTGCACCTATCGGTAAAATCACTGCATTTCGAGCTTTCCCACCATTGTGTAGTTGTCAGATTTGTCACTTTACTGGATTTATTACATTAGTCAAGATCATTTATTCAGGCTGAATTCCAACTCAGCTCAATTAATGTTACCAGCTCACTTATTTATCAATCAGAATACAAGAACTCCAGTTTTATAAATCCTCTTTAATTGATACTTTTTCCTCATCCATAGCCTACTAATGAATGTTTCATTAAGGTCGCAACCCTGATTATAATAAGATAGAAGTAATACATCCGTCAATTTTCTGTCCCCCAATCGGTATGTTGGCAACAGTGTACTCAAGGCCAACTACCTAAGACAGTTAAAATGTTCCAGTCAAGCATTAGTGTGGTGACAGCAGTCGTTTCGTTATATTGTGTCAGCAATGGTTTTTTCCAAGGAAGAACCAAGTGTGTTATTAAGAACGCAACCCTACATTAAAAGCCACAATCTACGGCATATTTTTATTTTCTGTACTTTACAAATTATTAATTAATCTAAATTATTATTTTACAAATGAAGAGCAAATTGTAATGAAAATTGTATTACTTCTATCTTCTTATAATCAGGGTTGCGTCTTTAATAAAACACCCGATTCTTCCTTGGAAAAAACCATTGCTGACACAAAATTAAGAAACGACTGCTTTCACCACACTAATGCTTGACTGGAACATTTTAACTGTCTTAGGTAATTGGCCTTGAGTACACTGTTGCCAACATACCGATTGGGGGACAGAAAATTGACGGATGTATTACTTCTATCTACTTATAATCAGGGTTGCGTCCTTAATAAAACACCCGTTACTACAGCCACCTATTGTTTGTTGTTTTTACAATTTTTATTCGCTTTCAGCAAAAGTAAATAAATAAAGAAGATACTTAACAAACATTAGAATGTTAAAAGATAAATTAGTCTTATCATAAGGAACAAATCCAGATATTTGTTACTTCAATCCACTCTAAAGATGAAAATATATGTGAAATGAGGACTTGGCAGAAGAAGGGTGTTCGCTTTGAAAACTGAGAACATTATAAAGTAATCCTAACCACAAAGTAACTTTAATCAGAATTTTCATATCAAGCTACTGAAAGAATGGAGATACACACACAATTATATGAGGGACAATCAGAAGGTAAAGAACGTTTTTCTTTGTTTTGGAATGTTTTATTACAGCTAAACAAAACTTTTTGTAGTACACCTGATAATTAAACTATTTTTCTATGTAATCGCTATACAAATTTTAACACTTGTCATACCATTTCACAAATTTTTTTATGCCCTCTGCACACTCAGTTGCCATAAAGTTGTTTAACTACTAACTAACACACTCTTTCAGTTCGCCCAAAGTGGTTCTTGCCCAAAAAGTCCTTTGGTTTGGAAAACAGATGGAAATCACTCGGGGCCAAATCCGAATGATCAAAAAGCTTCCATTGAAATTGTTGCAGCAAGTTCTTCGTCAATGGAGCAGAATATGATCAAGGGTTATCATGCAGAAACACAACGCCACTAGACCACAATCATTTGCTTTGCACCATTTTCGAATAGAAGTTTCGTTTAGCATATTACCATAATTCTCTGTTATTTGTCTGTAAATTTTGATAAGTCGCACTCCAAGCATTCAAAAAGCGTATAATACTACGAACCTCACACTTGACAGGATCGTTAATTTTGTAACACATTTTAAAGATTTACAAAAATCAATACATGACTGTATCAACTCGCTGTTATGGCCAGACTGGCCCAAGGTGAGTGGAAGGTCAATCTGTGAAGTAGAGGCGGTGGGGTAACTGCGCATCTTGTCAGATCAGATCGTTCTTTACTTTTTGAATAGCCCTCATACAATGCAAAAAAACATAAAATTACGGACAGATATATGTTAAAATTATTACAACAAAATTTCCTGAAAAAAATCACCTGAAGTATCTTTCGGCTGGTACCTTTTGTATAGTATCATCAGTTTTCTCTCCAGTAACATTTTGTTCTAGACTTGTTTTAGCTAACAGGATTTCACTAATTGCAATATTTTTCTCTTCAATCTGTGATTTCAATTTAAATTTTGCAACTCTACATTCAGCTTGACATTGTTCTAAAGATGTTCTTAATTCCTCCATTTCATGAGCAACCAACTCCAATCGAAATGCAATAGTAAGTCTGAAATAAGAGATTCAATCACATCATTTTTTAATAAATATTGTTTATCTTACTGTATGAATCTAAGCTTTGTGCAGCTGCGGGATGAAGGGGACAGATGAAGTACCAGACTGCTGCTATGTCATAACACTGTATTAATCATCTTATTGGTATTCGCTAGGCAGTAGGCTGCCTAGCGAATACTGACGGCGACAAAGAATATAATTATGTAGTTTGGATAGTACCCCTGACTACTACAAACATAATACAAGTAAAACGTTACTACTACTAACGCAATCTCTCACAGTAGTAGTAACGTAATGCATACCTCTCAACTGCACAAAGCTTGGGAACGAGCAGTACAGTTGCCTACAATATTGTTATAGATACTTGAGTCACAAGAATGTCTTTTGTGTATGGATGGGCAGTGAGGAAAGAAAAAATAAAATCAGACAGTGCTGCCAACCTCAATAGTGAGACACTACATTTCATTACCATGCAATGGCATCGTTTGTTGCCTTTCAATTCATATACTTTGTTGTGACAGACACATTTTTCACTTAAAACCAATTTCCTTTAAAATTTTTCTTAACATACAAAGTTTCCAACTAAAATTTAGCCTTTCTTTTAAAACTGGTAATAACTTTTCACACATCGGCACCATTTTCTTATTGACAAATAAATCCTCCATAATTTCGACAACCACATGTCGTCTGTCAAATATGTCCAATGATGCAATCTTATATTCTAGAGTTTCCTTTTTTACCAGGTGTCAAAGAAAACTGATTGTTTGGCGAAACTGCCAGATGACAGGTAGTGATAAAAATGGTTAGTGCATTTGTAGTGAGTAAGTCAATACTTAAATTGTGTATGGAAAGTATTGTCAGGTCATTTCAAAATTGTGTCATTACAGGACCAGTTCTGAATTATGTTAATTGTCATTGTGCAGAATAGTAGCAAACAGTTGTGGACAGGTAAATCAATTGTTTTGATTGACAAGTGACAGTGTCTTAATTATAGTCAAGTTTGCTTAAAGATTAAGTTTTGCAATTAATTAATTGTATTTGTTAGTATGCTAAGTTTAATAAAGAATTGTAACTAAGAGAAACGCATGCCCTTAAGATGTTCCTTATGCTTTGGAAAGAGGAAAGTCACAGAGCACAAGATCTGGACTATAAGGTGGATGTGGTAAAACACTTTGAAACCCAAGCTTCTCTAGTGCTGTATGTGTTTTCAGATTTGTGGGATAAGCATTGTCATGATGCAGAACTGGCTCTTTGTCTGGACGAACCCTACGCAGCTGTCACTACAGATTTGATAGGATAGTAAAAAATTGTTTGGAGTTGACAGTAGAACCACGTTCCAAAAATTCCATATCAGCGATACCAACACAACCCTAGAAGATGGTAATCATGACTTTCCCGGCAGATGGCATAGTTTTGAATTTTACTGGTTGGGGCGAACCCTTACATCTGTACTCCATGGACTGACGTTTCATTTCAGGCTCGTAGTGATGTGCCCATACCCTGCTGCCGGCCACGATTCTGTAGGGAGAAGCACTTTCTGCCTTATACCGAATCAACAATTGTTTGCATTTTTTTCGGTTCTCTTTCATTTCATCAGTAAGCATTCGCGGCACCTATACATCAGCACATCGCAGATAATGTGATGTACGTTTTCTTCTGAAATACCCACCATACTGGCAATGTCTGTCTGTTTACACCGTTGATTCTCACAAACCAGTTCATCCACGCGAGCATCCTACATTTCACCACACGCCAACACTGGTCGACTACTACGCGGGTGATCATGGATATTCAATTCAGCAGGATTTTCATTTTTCACAGTCTTGACCCATCTCCTAATAGTATTCTTATCAACACATGAATCATGGTGCACATGTTTAGTGCTATCATTCGCAGTGGGGAAAAGCACCTTCTGCTTCGTATCGGTCAATAATTGTTTGCATTTTTTTTCAGTTCTCTTTCATTCCATCGGTAAGCATTTGCGGCACCCAATGTGCGCATACGCTCCAGTACTTCAGCACATCGCAGATAATGTGATGTACGTTTTCTTGTGAAATACCCACCATATTGGCAATGTCTGTTTGTTTACACTGTTGATTCTCATAAACCAGTTCATCCACGCGAGCATCCTATATTTCACCACACGCTGACAATGGTCGGCCACTACGCGGGTGATCTTGGACATTCAATTCAGCAGGATTTTCATTTTTCACAGTCTTGACCCATCTCCTAATAGTATTCTTATTAACACATGAATCATGGTGCACGGCATTCAACCTTTGATGAATATCAATGGGATCTACACCTTCCGCAGTAAGAAATTTGATAACAGCTCGTTGCATTAACAGCATATAAATGTAGTCCGCCATGTTTAGTGCGACCATTCGCAGTGGGGAAAAGCACCTTCTGCCTCGTTTCGGTCAACAATTGTTTGCATTTTTTTTCAGTTCTCTTTCATTCCATCGGTAAGCACTCGCGGCACCCAATGTGCGCATACGCTCCTATACTACAGCACACAGCACATCGCAGATAATGTAATGTACGTTTTCTCGAGAAATACCCACCACATTGGCAATATCTGTCTGTTTACACCATTGATTCTCACAAACCAGTTCATCCACGCAAGCATCCTACATTTCACCACACGCCGACAATGGTCAACCACTACGCGGGTGATCACGAACATTAAATTCAGCAGGATTTTCATTTTTCACAGTCTTGACCCACCTCCTAATAGTATTCTTATCAACACATGAATCATGGTGCACGGCATTTCAACGTTCGTTGAATATCAATGGGATCTACACCTTCCGCAATAAGAAATTTGACAACAGCTCGTTGCTTTAACAGCATATCACTGTAGTTCATCATGTTTAGTGCTATCATTCACAGACACAATGTTGCTGTGAATCACCGCTAAGGTGACTAGCTTACAAAGAGTTCCAGTACATGACTGACCACTTCTGAGACTATCTGGCCAATCATTGTAATACAGTAGAGAGTCAATAATTCGGACGTCAAAAATCCGGAACGTCGAAAATCCGGATTCAATTCTGGCGAAAAATGGGAATTAATTTATCGTAGGTTAAAAGTGTCCAATATGGCTGAACGGCTCGCCGTGCGTGATGAGTAAGAGATACGCTCGAGGGTTGGCGGTCGATGGCAATGACCCAGGGTATCAGATTTTGAGTGACCAAGAAATCAAAAAGTAGTGAAGGTTCTAACTTGAAAGATGTAAATATTTATTTTTATGGTATACTCCCCCCTTAATGTATCTTTCATATGTCATAAATGTAAAAATATAGATTATAACACAAACAACTTACTTGGGAATCGATGCTCCTGTGTGTCTCAGAGTACTTCGTGTTGGATTGCTAAGAAGGCTCATGGTTTCTGTTTGTCTTGGAATGCTAATACTCGGAGAAGATGGTAGTTTGTTACCTAACGCCGGTTGCATTGTTTGCATTGTCTGTACACGTTGAGCAACTACTTGTGCTGAATCAAGATACAAGTTCATTCCTTTAAAAAACATAACACAAATTAAAAATAAAACAGTAAAGCTTCTCCAAAACTTCATGACGGTGAGCTGAAAAAGTGAACTTTTGGATAAGTCATAATAGAAAAATAAATTTATTTTTTATTTTTTAAATGTCTATAATAATATTAAGTAGATATATTTTACGCCCATAACAGGCAGGTGGAGTGTTAAATTATTTGCACTTAATCTGCTAGTTCTAGGGCTAAAAAATAGTTTTGTTTCTTATCACATGGTGAACCAATTATATGATTAAAGCATTTAAGAACAGAAGAGGTAGAGGTGTAAAAGACACTAGTTAGAGTAGTCTCATCTCAGAGTAATGAATTTCATTATACAGCCAGACCCTGTGGTGAATCAAGTGAAGGTATCATTTGTAGGGTGGAAAGTAGATGCTTTTCAGAGGGCTCGCCATGCTGATAAGCGTACTTTTCCATTCAGTGAGGAAGGCATGGTAAATCACCTCATTCCTTGTTTTACTTAGTAAAGCCTCTAGCGGTTCAAACCAGCCTTTTGGCAGATGACCTAAACAACACTAAACGATGTATTTTATAAATTACTATCCATCTTATAAATCACCGTCAAACGTTCCAGAAGAAATCGTAAAAGAAATAATGACCTTAACCCTTTCAATCCCAAATTTTTAAACTGTACACAAAAGAATATGTTTACATTGTTTCATACATTTTACTGATATTTAAGTGTAATAAAATCACTTTTAGACCTTTAACTCTTTTAATGGCCCGACAAAAAAGTGTTAGACATACGCCACATTAGGACTTGATAGTATGAAAGTTCCCAACAATAAGAAAAAGTCAAATCATGTTCAGGCTTCCTAAACAAAATATATTCTCTTACTTAGATTTGTAATAAAAAAAAAATCACAGAAAAAAGATTATAAAACAAATAAAAAAAAATAAAAAAAAAATTTTTAAGAAACGCTATTATTTAACAATGATTCAAATAAAAAATGAACTAAAAAGAAAAAAGAAAAAAAATTACAAAAAAAATTACAGACATTACTGTTACAAATATAAAAGCGTGGCGCATTTTTTTTATTGTAAAATATTCGTTGTATAAAAATGCGCCACGCTTTTATTTGTAACAGTAATGTCTGTAATTTTTTTTGTAATTTTTTTTCTTTTTTCTTTTTAGTTCATTTTTTATTTGAATCATTGTTAAATAATAGCGTTTCTTAAAAATTTTTTTTTTATTTTTTTTATAATTTTTTTTCTGTGATTTTTTTTGTAATTTTTTTTTGTAAATTTTTTTTCTTTTTTTCTTTTTAGTTACTTTTTTTAAGTAATTGTTAAATTAAAGCGTTTTTTAAATTTTTTAAATTTTTTTTGAAAAAAAATTTTTTCAAAAATTTTTTTTGAAATTTTTTTTGTAATTTTTTTTTACAAACACCTATTGTCATCGAAGATAAACAAGTGTGCAAAGTTTGATTCATATTGATACGGTAGAAGTATTAAAATTTTAAGTTGCAAGATTTGATGGATCCAAGAGTAAGTTATTTTGTAATAATAAAAGCGTTTAAAAAAAATTTTTTTGTAAATTTTTTTTTATGACAGCGTATTGTCATCGAAGATAAACAAGTGTGCAAAGTTTCATTCATATTGATACAGTAGAAGTATTAAAATTTTAAGTTGCAAGATTTGATGGATCCAAGAGTAAGTTAAAAAAAAAAAAAAAAAAAAAAAAAATTTTTTTTGTAAATTTTTTTTTATGACAGCGTATTGTCATCGAAGATAAACAAGTGTGCAAAGTTTGATTCATATTGATACGGTAGAAGTATTAAAATTTTAAGTTGCAAGATTTTATGCTTCCAAGAGTAAGTTAAATAAAAGCGTTTAAAAAGACTAAGTATGATTTTAATATTATTTAAGACTTCAAAAATTTTACAATTAAAAAATATTGGTAAAATGGATAAAATCACTATTTAGTAACAGTTTAAAAATATACTTGTACATACATACAACGTATTCTAAGAAATGTTACTTTATTTTAGTAAATGAAACAAACTTCTGAAACCAAAATTTTAAAAAAATTAAAAAGAAATTAATGGTTGCCTCCGTGGCGCAATGGTCAGCATACTACATTGCAAAGCGGAGGTCTCAGGTTTGAATCCTGATTAGGGTACAGAAAATTATTACACTTCACACCCAGCATTCTTTAATCCCAAGTTGTCTCTAACTAATCGACATCTCTAACTAATACAAAGTTGTATCTAAAATTTTGAGGTTTGTTATTTCACTCAAATATGACTTCTATGTCACACTGGGTTAGAAAGGGTTAAAACATTGGAAGTTCTCGCTTTTGTAGATGATATTCCATTAGTTTTAAATGACAAAAATGACACACAAAAAAATAGATCACAAGAAATAGTAAGACACAAGAAATATTGGAGTGAATTTTAGGGGGAAGCACAGGTTACAATATATATAAAGCAAATTACAAAAGATTTTGGGAATTGTAGGTATGTAGATATGAAATGATTTGTACACAATAGAAAAGCTTGGAGAACTGCATCAAACTAGTCGAGAGACTGATGACAAAAATAAACTTGTTTTTATACTCCCTATAGTTTTAATGTTTAAGCTTATGTTAAAGCTTTATGTTTAAACTTTTAATGTTAATTTATTTGATTTTTTACTCCCTTTATGGGTTTCCTAAATGTGATTCACAAAAAAAAAATTTGTATGTCATCAGTCTCTCGACTGGTTTGATGCAGTTCTCCAAGCTGTTCTATCATGCGCAAGTTGTTTCATATCTACATACCTGTAACACCCAACATCTTTTATAATTTGCTTTATATATTCTAATCTTTGCCTCTCCCTACAATTTACTCCCTCAATATTACCCTCCATTATTGATAGCCCAATACCTGGATGTCTTAAGATATGCCCCACTAGCTTATCCCTTCTTCTGGTAAGATGCTTCAATATACTTTTTTTTTATCCACTCGCCTAAGAACCTCTTAATTACTTATTTTATCCACCCACCAAATCTTTAACATTTTCCTATAACACCACATTTCAAAAGCTTCTAACTTCTTCTTTTCTACCGCCTCTATCACCCACGTTTCACTCCTGTATAATGCTACACTCCAAACATAATGTTTTAAGAAATTTTTCTTAATCTGTAAATCAATGTTTGTAGTCAGTAGCTGTTTTTGTTTCAAAGGATTTTCTAGCTTGAGCAATTCTGCTTTTTGATATCACTTACGTGCCTCTACCATCCTTTTTAATTTTACTCCCTTGATAGCAGAATTCTTTAACTTCCTGAATGGTTTTGTTGCCTTCTTTTACATTTCCCATCTCTTCTAAAAAAATTATTGAAGAAAAATACTTCAGCATTCTATAACACAAGGTTTCACCACCAGCACAACAAATTCACTTACCTTTTTTAATATTTCAGTCTTTTATCCTAAATAAAATAAAACTCAATTTATAACATGATGTATATTTTTACCAGTTAGGGTATGTGGTTGAATACGTATCAGAAATTTTTCAAGGATTTCATTCTCTACATTAATTTTTGATAGTTCTTGATTAAATTTTGTTGAAAGAGATTGTAGTTCTTCATCAGTACAGTCAGCATCTACAAAAACAGACAAAAATTGTTAATTTCAAAACACTTTCATATCACAAAAAATTATCAACCAAACTTTCTTAAAACCAGCTCGTTTTTACTTTCTCTTGCCTATATGAATGTATAGGAAGGAAAGTATTGTTTTCATGTCGATTTTTCGAAATCGAGTTTTCACCGGATCTATACGTTTTCAGACCCCCTGAACCCAAAAAACATGTTTTTAGCGATTGGTCTGTGTGTGTGTACAAAATATCTCAAGAATGGAACATCGTACGGACTTGAAACTTGAAACTTAAGTTACATACCACTACCGGACCCGACACGAACATTTTCATCAAAATCGGTCAACCGGAAGTAGTAGTTTATTCGTATAATTTTTCACTTTTTTGTGATTTTCTCAAAAACTGGTCCTACGATTTTTTTTAAAATCACCTGATTTACTCAATTTTTTATTCTCTACAAGAGAGGGTAGGCGCCATGTTTGCTGAAATTCTTGGTAAGGCTGTTTTTACGTAAAAAAAGTGTTTAAGATTACGGCTTTAATATGTATTATAGCGCAAAAATTTATATAATAAAAAATGTAGAGAATTTAAAATTCTACACCTTTTATTTCAAACAATTTTTTGTATAAAAAAAATAAAAAAGATCTAAAACTTTTATTTAAAGCATTTTTCTCTTGAAAAATGAAAGAGTGATGAGTGATCACTACGTAAAAGAGTGAAAGAGTGATTTTCTGTATTTTTAAGCCAAACTGAGGTTGATTTTCATTTTGCGTCTTCCAGTCATTATTAAAATAAGGTTATATTTTTAGAGGTTAGTTTTTGTTTATTTCTAATGTTTTATTACTAATGTTAAATTATATTGTTAATTATTTGCATTGGCAAGAGAAAGTTGTGTGAGTGTTTCACACCAGATTTTTTACTTTCTCTTGCCTACATCTATATATATATAAAATTCTATATATGTGTGGGTATGTTCCCCTTTATCTCTTAAATTACTGAAACAATTTTCTTGCAGTTTTTTTTAAATGTTGTAACTATGATGCCGGTGCAGGTTTTAGGCTATTGAAACCCTTAAAAAGTTAGCCCTAAAGGGTTGAAAATAATGTTTGTGTCCTACATTAAGGCTTTTATGAGATTAGATAATCTGCTGCTTTTAAACTACCTGATGTGATTCAAATAAAGATTTGTCATAAATAAAGTTATATGATTTAGCAAATAGTGACATGGTGCTAAGGATCAGCTGGTGACAACATCACATGATAATTTTACTGTATTTTATTATGTAGATACGATTTTAAGCGATGAAAGAAGGCATCATCATTTCGTCAATCCTGCAACTCCATACAAAACTTTTTACGTGAGGCTTTATTACCGATATTTAAACTTTGCACTAACTGTAATTTATAAGGCGTCATTTTCAAACGTTGTTCCAACATAAACTTGAAAAATTTCCCTGTGAAGCATCATATCATTTACTATATTCAAATACACCAGTTTAATTTTTTAGAGGCTACCGAAAGTGTCTATTTCATTTGTAATCAACCGGTATTAAGTGAAATTATTTTAATTTTTTTATCACAAAGTATCAGAAGTTCACAACACACCCAGCTAATCTCATGGCATTTAGTGTACCACGGCACATAAATTACAACTTTGAAGAGAAATACGAGGCGTGTTCATAAAGTAAGTACCGTTTTAAAAAAAAAAAGTAAAACAATTTTTTTCAACACAATTTTATTTCTACATGAAAGCCCAAACCTTAAACTATTTTTCGACATAGTTCCACCGATGTTCAAACACTTGTCGTAGCGGGTGATCAATTTGTCTATACCCTCTTTGTAGAAGGTTCCCGCCAACGAATGTAGCCACGACTCCACGGCAGTTTTCACTTCATCGTCGGTTTCAAAGCGTTGGCCGCCTAGCTCGCGCTTCATGTGCAGGAACAAGTGGTAGTCAGATGGTGCCAAGTCCGGGCTGTAGGGCGGGTGATCAAACTGCTCACAACGAAATTGTCGAACCAAAGTTTGAGTGTCACCAGCGGTATGGGGCCGAGCATTGTCATGGAGCAACACAATTCCATTACTGAGCATTCCTCTCAGTTTGTTTTGAATTGCCCGCCTTAGTTTTCTTAAGGTTTCGCAATACCTTGCCGCAATAATGGTTTCACCTCTTGGGAGAAAATCAATCAGCTAAACACCTTTCCAACCCCAAAAGACAGTGCACATGATTTTTTGTGCAGACATTGTCGTCTTGAATTTTTGTTTCTTCAGGGATTGCGTGTGTCACCACTCCATTGACTGCTGTTTAGATTTCGGTGTGACATGACAGACCCAAGTTTCATCACCTGTCACAATTTTGTTTAAAAAATCCTTACCAACATCACTGTACTGTGTGAGAAAAGTCAAAGCACTTCCAAGTCTCTTGGTTTTATGCACGTCAGTGGCGGAAACCTTCTACAAAGAGGGTATAGACAAATTGATCACCCGCTACGACAAGTGTTTGAAAATCGGTGGAAACTATGTTGAAAAATAGTTTAAGGTTTGGGCTCTCATGTAAAAATAAAATTGTGTTGAAAAAAAAATTGTTTTACTTGTGTTTTTAAAAACGGTACTTACTTTCTGAACATGCCTCGTAGATAACATTATAAAACTTACATGAAAATGATCTTCGGAAAGATTGATTTGAGTCATTTGACTTTGCGCTGTAATTTCCAGATGAGTAATAACTAAGTGTTGATCTCGGTGATTTCGCTCCACTTACTGACAAATAAGAAGACTGACTCTCTGTGCGTTTCATTTTTACATATAATTTATGTATTATGTAATGTTAATTTTATATGTAATTATTTCATAAAAACATTCAATAAAAAAAACACAGTACGGATGAACAATTTATTTTCGCACTGTCCAATATTAACTTATACTTGATAATTTCACTAAAAAAATTTAATGAACATTTGTCTTGTAGTGAGTTACATGAACTTATTTTACATTAATTAGGTTAAAAAAATTGCATACATATAGTTTTTAAAAACATATCTTAAAGGTAAAAATATTACTGTTAATCATTTAGAATAAAATAACACAATCGTTTTGTTTACATTATCAGCTGTTTTTTTTATTTTAATTTTCAGGCATTATCTACTTTTACTTTTTTTTTTAATTGAATTTTCTTCTTAATGAAGACATAAATTCTTTACAAAATTTAATGGTTGTACTAAAATAATTAACTACTTCTTCTTTACATGTGAACAATCTCATACAGCTGTTTATAATTTACTTTTGTTTTTGTATGTTTATGATTTGTTTATACATTGACAACCATTATTGTATTAGTACATTTATCAGTAGAATTCTTTTGTGTATTAAAGCCTGATTTCAGGTTACTCATTCTTTACGTCTATAACAATTTAATACACAAAATTATATATAATTTATCAAGTCATGGATCGTATACTCAGACCGGAAAGATTCGGTGTCCATCCCAATGATGTGAATGCAAGTCAAGAATGGAAACATTGGTACAAGACTTTTGAAAACTTTGTAGTTTCTGCAGAAGTAAGTGAACAAGACAGACTTAGAGTATTAATTAATTTCATCACACCTTCTGTTTACGAATTTGTTAATGATTGTGAAACTTATACGAATGCAATTGATATTCTAAAGAAACTATATTCAAAACCTGTTAATGAAATCTTTGCACGTCATAAACTCAAGATCAGACGACAAGAACCCGGAGAAAATATTGACATGTATGTAGAGTCACTAAAGCGTTTATCGAAAGACTGTAATTTTAAAGCTGTTAGTTCAGAAATTAATAGAGACGAATACATAAGAGACGCATTCATTGACGGCTTACTAGCATCACAGATTCGTCAAAGGTTATTAGAGAATTCCACTTTAACTTTGGACGAGGCTGTTTCTCAAGCTAGGGCGCTGGAACTCGCACAGTATCAGTCTCAACAGTACGCAGAAGTGTTTTCCCAACCTACAGTAAACGCAGTGACTTCAGACTCCTGTGATGACAAAACTCTGAAATCCAGTATACAAAAATCCGAATCAAGACCTCCTACACCTGAGAAGAATGTTGTATCGTCAATTAATGAAAAATGTTATTTCTGTGGATTGCGTAAACACAACAGATCGGTTTGTCCCGCTAAAGAAGTAATTTGCAGAGGATGTGGCATCAAAGGCCATTACCAAAAGGGGTATGTAGGAGAAGTAAACAGTCATTAAAATCTAATGTTTCAATTCATCAATCGAACTGTATTGCTTCAGTACCTTCCTGTCTAAGTAAAGCTGTTGTTCCAGTCTCCTTAAATGGAATTGAGGCATTTGCCTTGATAGATACAGGAAGCTCTGGGAGTTTTATCAATCAAAGTTCAGCTCACAGATTCAACATTCCTGTGATTCCATGTAAAAGGGGGGAAGACGTTTCTATGGCTTCCACTACTTTACGCTCTTCAATAAAAGGCCATTGTATAGTCGATCTGAAATTGCAGGATTGCATCTACACGAGTGTAACATTGGGCGTTCTCTCAAATTTATGTTCTGACATAATTGTGGGCCATGACATTCTAAAAAGACATTCCAGTCTGCAAGTGCAGTTTGGTGGAAAAGAGGCTCCTCTTAACATTTGTAGTGTAGCCGTAGCAAACGTAGAACCTGTTGAATTGTTTGCGAATCTTTCATCAGATTGTAATCCTATTTCGACGAAATCACGAAGGCGATCTGTTTTTGATGCTAAATTCATTGAAGGTGAGATGCAATCATTATTAAAAGATTGCATAATTGAAGAAAGTAAGTCTCCTTGGCGTGCGCAAGTCCTTGTTGTCTCATCCGAGAACCATAAACGACGAATGGTCGTCGATTATTCACAGACTATAAATCGCTTTACAGAGTTAGACGCTTTTCCTCTCCCTAGGATTGATGACATTGTGAACAAAGTAGCTTCTTATAAAATCTATAGTTCTATCGATTTAAGGAGTGCGTACCACCAAATTCCGATTAAAGAATCAGACAAACTGTATACCGCCTTTGAGGCATGTGGAAAACTATACCAATTCACACGTGTACCTTTTGGAGTTAGGAACGGTGTTCCCGCTTTTCAACGTACTTTAACCAATATAATCACTTCTGAAAACTTAGAAGGTGTCCAAGTTTACTTGGATGACATAACAGTCTGTGGCCGTGACCAGTCTGAGCATGACAAGAACTTAAATAATTTCATGAAAACTGTTGCTAAGTACAACCTTACCTTGAATGAGAATAAATGTCGTTTTTCTACAACTACTATTCATCTCTTAGGATTTGTAATCAGCCATAAATCTGTAAGACCGGATCCGGAACGACTGCAGCCACTTCGCGATCTCCCAATTCCTTGCAATATAAATTCCCTCCGTAGAGCTCTTGGGATGTTCTCTCATTATTCACAATTCATTCCTGAGTTTTCAGAAAAGGTAAGTTGTCTAAACAGAAGCCCATTTCCATTGTCTGACAAAGCTAAACATGTTTTTAACGAGCTTAAACTTAACATTTTAAATGCTGCTGTTTCTTCTATTGACGATGAAGGAATGCTGTCAGTTGAGACTGATGCTTCCGATCATGCTATAGGCGCCGCGTTGTCTATAGAAGGCCGACCCGTTGCTTTCTTCTCAAGAACTCTCACTAATTCAGAACAAAGGCATTCCTCTGTTGAGAAAGAGGCCTATGCAATTTTGGAGGCACTGAGAAAATGGAGGCATTACCTTCTTGGCAGACACTTCCGCTTGATAACTGATCAACGATCGGTAGCTTTTATGTTTAGTGACCGTCACTCTGGAAAAATTAAGAATGATAAAATCCTGAGATGGAGAGTAGAGTTGTCTTGTTATAAATATGAAATAATTTACAGGGCCGGAAAGGAAAACAAAGCAGCAGACACGCTATCTAGAATATGTTCATCAGTACAAGGAAACTTATCAAAACTAATATCATTACATGAAGCACTATGTCACCCAGGAGTATCAAAGATGTATCACTGGACGCAAAGTAAAAATCTCCCTTACTCGCTTGAAGGGATAAGGAAAATTTCTTCTTCTTGCCGAATCTGTTCAGAAGTCAAGCCTCGATTTTATAAACATGAAGGCCAACTTATCAAAGCTACACAACCATTCAAGAGACTCAACATAGATTTTAAAGGTCCACTTCCGTCATCTACTAGAAATCGTTATCTATTAATTATTGTAGATGAATACTCCCGGTTTCCGTTTGCCTTCCCTACTCAAGACATGACTGCTAGCACTGTTATATTCAAACTTAAAGAACTCTTTTCGATTTTTGGCACACCTGCTTACGTGCATTCAGACAGAGGAACAAGTTTTATGTCTCACGAACTGAAGTCATTTTTATGTAAACTAGGAGTTTCCACAAGTCGTCCGACAGCATATAATCCGCAGGGGAATGGTCAAGCTGAAAAATATGTAGGTGTAATTTGGAAGTCTGTTGAGCTAGCTCTAAGAAGTAAGAATCTTCACATCTCTGACTGGGAAAAGGTTTACCAAGAAGCTTTACACTCCATTCGCTCACTCCTATGCACATCGACGAATGCAACACCTCACGAGAGACTGTTTCTTTTCTCTCGTAGATCTAGTAATGGTAATGCCACACCTTCATGGCTGATGAATCCCGGACCTGTCCTTATGAAACGTCCAGTAAGGCTTTCAAAATACGAACCCATTGTTGAGGAGGTACTTCTTCTTGAGGGAAATCCCGAATACTCCCACATAAGATTCCCAGATGGGAGAGAAACAACAATAAATTCTAGACACCTGGCCCCTGTAGGACAAACGTGTGAAACTACACCAAATGAAACAGAGTTAACGCCTCATGAAGCTGATCATAGTTCATCACAAACAGACCCTCATCCAGAAAGTGAAGGTCCTATTACAAATTCAGGTACTCTCAGAAGAAGTTCAAGAGAGCGGCGCCCACCATCGTTTTTGAATGACTATGTTGTTACCTAGGAGGGGAAGAATGTACTAAAATAATTAACTACTTCTTCTTTACATGTGAACAATCTCATACAGCTGTTTATAATTTACTTTTGTTTTTGTATGTTTATGATTTGTTTATACATTGACAACCATTATTGTATTAGTACATTTATCAGTAGAATTCTTTTGTGTATTAAAGCCTAATTTCAGGTTACTCATTCTTTATGTCTATAACAATGGTTCATATCATTTGTATTAAAAATCAATATGTATTAACTTTACCAACTTTCCTCGACAAGACTTAATGTGTATTAATATTTTACTTTCTCTTGCCTATATGAATAAATTAGAAGGAAAAGAACTGTTTTTATGTCGATTTTTCCGAAATCAAGTTTTCAACGGATATACACGTTTTCAGACCCCCTGAACCCAAAAATCATGTTTTTAGCGATTTGTTTGTTTGTGTGTGTGTGTGCACGTGCGTTACATGACTTTCTCTTCATCATCATCATCATCATCTGGGTATCCTTCCAGCAGGCCGGGTAGGATTTGAGTGGACGATATGCCTCTATCTATTTCTATCTTGATATACCTTTTGTATTCTGATATCCTGTAGTGTCATTCCTTTTGTTAGGAAATCATCCCTTATTTGGTCAGTCCATCTTCTTCTGGGACGTCCAACGGGTCTCTTTCCAGATACCTCCATGTCCAAGTACTGTCAGGGGATACGTGCATCTGGCATCCTTTGTTCATGTCCAAACCATTTGAGTCTTGCGGTACGTAATCTTTCTTCCATCGTTAAGGTCACCTGCATATCTCTTCTTATATATTCATTTCTGACCTTGTCTCTTCTGGTCTTCTGCAAGGCTGATCTTAAAAATTTCATCTCACATGCCTGTAATTTGCTAATGTCCCCTTTCAATAAGACACAGCTTTCTAGGCCGTATGTCATTATTGTCATTGCGTAACCCCGTTACGCAATGAGATGAGGATATTTTAATTGGCATGTGTAAATAAGATGTAGTCGGACCTTTTCCGTGATTTCACATCATCAAAATATCATGTGAATGCACCTTTACTGTTCAAACCAGCAATCACCAGCGCATGCCCTGAACTGTTCTACTAGCAATCGCCTGTTTCTTTTATTTTGGTTATTTTCATTTTTATTTAACTGTAACTGTATGTTATTATTTAAATGTAACTGTAAATAAAGAGAACGATGGATTGATAATCCAACTACGTATTAGAGAGAAATGTGTCGCTTCTTAGAGATTTACTAATTCTGCAGATTGCTTTATTACACACCCAACAATCCTGGCCAGTGGTGTTCAGTGTCATATTATCGTGTCCATTTAAACAAATGTGTGGATTGTGCAATATTCCTTTCTCTAGAAAGGAAACGTATAGCTCTATCCTTAGTAGAAATAATAGGAACCAATTCCAAGATTCATTATGTATTGTACAGAACACGTGCAAAGCAAACAAGTAACTAATATGTATTAATAAACATACAAACAATATCTACAATTAATTAATGAGTGGGAGTCATCAGAAAAAATAGTAAAGATGTGTTTACACGAGACGACTTTAAGGTTACAGACGATGTGATGTGAAATAACGGTCTTAAAACGGTATGTAAATAGTCTTGTACAGAGACAAGTTGACTATTACTGTCAATTTTACTATTACTATTACTATTACTGTCAATAAATTACGATTGTTACATAATATATTGTAACAATGAATGTAACTCCAAGAAAACGTTCAAAAATTGTTTCTCTCTCCGAGTATATCGGTATGACACGACAAATAGCTTCAGAGTGTGGCCTCAGGCTAGGGACAGTGAATTCTATATTAAAACAATTTCGAGAAAGTCGTTCCTTTTCACCTCGAAGGAAAGGAAAATGTGGCCGTAAAAGAAAAACCACTGTGACTCAGGATCGGTTATTAGTGAGAACAAGTAAATTAAATCCAAAATTAAGTGCTGTGGACTTAAATCGACAGCTTGCAGCCAGTGGAACAAATTTTTATGTGACAACTGTTAGATGCAGACTTCTTGATGCTGGACGGAAAGCTTGTCGACCAGCTAAAAAACAACTTTTGACCCAAGCAATGTGCAAAAAACGGTTATTGTGGGCCAAAGCACATGCTAAGTGGACTGTTGCAGACTGGAAAAATGTAATGTTCTCCGATGAATCCCATATTTACGTTTAGGGGCAAAAGGTTTCTTACATACGGAAATCAGCAGATGAAAGAACATCACCGGCTCATATCCAGCACTCAGTTAAACATCCCCAGAAAAAAATGTTTTGGGGTTGTTAGACATTTGAAAGGCCTTGTTCATTAGTCCCAGTAAATGGTATGTTAAAAACTAATAAATATATCCAAATTCTTAAGTCAAAGGTTGTGCCACAACTGTAAACAAAATTTCCACATGGCAAGGAGTGTTTCAACAAGATTTAGCGCCATGCCATACTGCCAAAAAAGTGAAAGCATTTTTCGAACAAGAAAACATTAAAGTGTTGACATGGCCAGGTAATTCCCCAGATATAAGCCTGATTGAAAATCTTTGGGCAATAGTGAAAATACAACTCTCAAAAATGGATTGTACTACAAAAAATAACCTCATTGCAGCAATAATATCGGTATGGCATCTATGCCAAATCGTATATGTGAAGTGATAAACAATAAAGGTGGCCATATTAGTTATTACACATTAACAAATAGAATGTATATATATTTTTTCAAAAACAAAGTAACTTTCCATTACATAACATCTGTGTTCGGATTAATTTGCACACTACTGTACATCTTTAATTATATACACTTATTTGCTAAATTACAAGTTAAGGTCGCAATTTTAAAAATCCCATAAAAAACAAGAAGTTCTAAATCATAATTTGGAATTTCTAATCATAATTATGATTCCCTGAGTGCATCCACTGATTAGGCTCAGTAAAACTTCCATTAAGACAACCTACTTGCCTACTTTTTACATAAAAATATTCAATTTGAACATCTTACTTACATCCAGACAAGAAACTTCTATTTGCAAATGAAGTGCATGATGCAATTGAAGCACTAGAACCAATATTTCTTCTTTGGCTTGACGAAACTGGTGAAAACTGGTCAGCCCTGACTGATGAATTTGAATCTATAACATGAAGCTCTACTGCCATAGTTGAAACAGATTTTTATGACACTATGCAAATTCACAAGCCTGTTGCAGTAATCACTTGTAGAGTAACTTAGAGTAAGTCCCTAATCAGAATAAATCAGCTGCCAGCAGTAGTTTGATCAATAACATTAGTTGTTTTCTTCTTTAGATGTTTTTGTTTATATTTACAATTTGCAGTTTGTCAGGCCATTCGCCTGGATAATCTGCTTCTTATAACTGTTTTATTCATTTGGAAGGGTTTTATTTATAGTTAGCGCAGTTTTTAAAACGTTGTTTTTAGTAGTAATGACTTTCAAACCAGAAGACTCAAATTCCTTTCTTCGATAATTCTAACCGTCTCGATTGTTAAGAATTCGATTATGTCTGACCATCGATCTACTTTGATTCGATACTTTTCAATAGGTCGGGAGTGTCAATTAATCGATATCTTTGACATTTTCTAGAACTCTAGAATAACCTAAAACTCGGGTGAAAGAGTTTTTGTATGATGTACTCCACTGTTTTTCTTTAAATTGTTTTGATAATATTAACATTATGCTTACTACTAGTTTGCTTTCGGCTTTACATAGTAATTTTCATCGAAAGCCCAGAAGAACACGAGGGACATATTTTCACAAATTTCGTTTTTACGTTTGGGGAGCTACAATGGCATTTGGGAGTGTTTGTTTCATAGCTTATTAGTAAGTACCAAACTCTTTAATGTAACTGGTTAGATTACTATAATTGGTTTAGATTCGTTGTAGAAATTTGACGGTGCAGTAATGTTGAGATCTGACATTAGCTATATTTTACAAAATACTGCAGCTGGCAAGTGATGGAACTATTGCAGCATAATATTAATAAAGGTATTAAAATATTGTTTCTGACGACCAATTCTGTTTAAGCTGTATGAGAATTACACATCTCGTAAAGAAATATACAATAATTTACTTTTCCCCTTGTAGTCATACTTATTGTAGCACATAGCAAAGTTGTGGAACCGAATCCTCTTTCCTCTAGAGGAAAATTGATATCACCCACCAGTACCTACTGGTTAATCTTTTATTTATGTTATAGATCATTGTTAACAAGGTTTTTACTTTTATGGTCTATACAATATTTTAGTCAGTACAATTGCAACAGTTGTATAATTACAATAAACTAGGTGTACATTTAAAAACTTTGAACAGTAAAAGAAAAAATTCAGAACCTAATCGATATAAAAGGGTCCTAACAGTCATGAAATACATCGAAGAAAAAGCTAACTAATAATTATTATAAAATATTAGTTAAGACCTAAAGTCGTCTTAAAATATTCATAAATTTAGACTACAGCGCCTTCAACTTCAGCTGAGACAACTCCCTTAGTTATACTACATGACGACAGTAGAACATAGCTACCTCGTCAAGGAACCCCCACACCGCCCGAGCATGCACCTCGCGGTACAGACTCGAACGTTCCGTGAGAGGCCAATTTTCCCCTTGGCCTTGAAACTCCAGAGTCATCTGGCGTCTGGACCCCCCAAGAGCAGGGCAATCATACAGCAAATGCGTGTGCGATTGGACCTCCCCACAGACACATGAATCATCACCCAGTAGCCGGAACCGCTTCAAATATGCCGCAAACTCACCGTGACCAGTGAGGACTCGGACACCCGATGTCCTTAATGAAATCATACAGAGACCTTCCCTTATGTGAGGTACCCCACTCGCGCTGCCACGCTTATGCAGACAGTAAGGGATGAAATGATTTTTTTGTAATATATGAAAATATGCTGTGCCTGAATGGGATTCGAACCCAAGACAGCATGATGAGAGGCGAATACGCTACCAACTACGCCAATGCAGCTGCCGAAAGTACTGATTGTTGTATTTCATGTGATCTGATTGTAATGTAGCAGACTTGTAAATAAGTTTAAAAAATTATTAAAATTAAATAACTTACCTCACCATTTCCAATATTTAGGAGCTCAAGCTGATTGTTATAGTTCTTTTTTTTTATTTATTTAACGTCGCATCAACATCAAGGTCATTAGCGACGACGTTGGGGTGTAACTGTGTGTAATGAGGATGAAATGATTTTTTGTAACGTATGAAAATATGCCATGCCTGAGTGGGATTCGAACCCAGGACCGCATGATGAGAGGCGAGCACGTTACCAACTGCGCCAATGCGGCCGACTGTTATAGTTTTGTAACCACCTCTTTAATTAGTGTAACTGAATGTGTAGTAGTAAGTAGGTGATATTTTTTACAGCAGTTTTGTAATTTTTGTTATTGGTTTTTCTGTTTAGTTTTAGTCCTGTTAACCAAGATTTGAAAAAGAAATATGTTGATGTTATTGATTATGAACTATTAGAAGATTTAGAACAATTTAGAAGTCTACCAGGTGTCCCAAAATCGTCAAAAGTTTTAGAGGAAGAGAAATTGAGACTAGAAACTGAGAGAGCTATGTTTTCTTAGTACCTCTTGTACAATAAATGAAATATTTAATTTTCTGTCGATAACTTGTATAACAAATATATGAACTTGTACAGTGTTAATAAGTGATTTATTTTCAGTTATGTTTTTAATAAGGTATGTATGTATATACATGTAAAATAAATTAGAATTACAAAACTATTTTCATTAAATCTGTTTTTGTTTTATAATTCTTTAACACGTTGAGTGCCACCTAGAAATGACTAGAAGACTTTGTAAGCCCAACATACTTTTTTTAAATAATGTATAAAAATCCTTAGTAGGGATTATATTGTCCAATTTTATAGCAAAAAAACTAAAAACGCATACGTGGCACCAGTGGCCCTGCAATTGAATTATCCGACTGAGGGGCCGCTGGACGTACATGTGGCGTCTGCTTTGTTTTTTGTATTTATACACAACTAGCGCTTGCATTTTCAGTTTTATTACTGTTTTATTGTTTACGTATTAATCAAAAATGTATTGCATTATTAGTCCAATATTCGACAAAACTGTAAGTTGCATTACAAAAGATCCTTTGTAAAACCGACATAGAGGATTTATTACCTTACGACGACATCGTGTGAAACATTTTTCTATAAATACAATTGTTTTGACAGCAGTAAGCAGGAACGGCACCAGATATGATTCATAAATTGTTAACATTTTACTGCACAAAATCCCCTAGTTCTACTAAAATTGTACCCTAGTACAGTGGTGAAAGGGGTTTGAAAATAAAGAAAGAATGTTGTATTTGTTTTGTGTTTATTTGCAAAATTAAGTACCATGTGGATTTTAATGAGTTGTAGTGTACTATAAATATTATCTGTTTACAAAAATATGGTGTAAGTTAAATATAAAATAACATTGATGATGTAATAATGATTGGTTGTAGATCATTGGGTTACCTTCATCAGCCATTTTAAACACTTATTAAAACAAAAAAACTGAAACCACAAACTGATACACATTTATTGTAGTTCAATTAACACGCCATTAAAATATTAAGAGCACAACTGAAAAACCGATGATGTAAGAACGCCAGAAAAATAATACTGTGTGGAATGCACACATGGCACTCTTGGCACACCAGATGAGATACTGCTTGGCGCCACATATGCGTCCATGGCACTGAACGTGTTAAGCCTATTTTGTCTATAAATTATTTACATATTATGAATGTTAGGCAATGGAACTATTGTTTTCATGTCGATTTTTCAAATTTGAGTTTTCACAGAACCAAAAAAAAACATTTTCAACAATTTTGGTCTGTGTGTGAGCAAAATATATCAAGAACAGAATATTGTCTTTTTCTCTGGGTGCCTCTCTGTTCCGACGGTTGGTGACCATCTTGGCAATGCTTACCTTACTGGTTTGTATCTGAAAGAGTTCTGAGCTCCTGTTAAACTCAAGTTGGTCAACCATTAAATTCTTCTGCATCATGGTCCGCACAGTGTAGATTTTTCCTTGCAGAATGCGTTGGAGCAATTCATAGCTGCGCTCATCTCGCATGATATGACCAAGATATTGCAGCTTTTGTGCCTTCACTGAGCTGACCAATGTCCGCTGCCTTGTTCATTTGCAGTAGCGCTTCCTCATTATTAATTTTCTGCGTTCAGGATATTCACAGCATTCTCCTACACAGCAAAATTTTGAATATTCTCAATTTGCTGAGTGTTGCTACTGTCAGAGTCCTCGCCTCAACTTCCTACAATAGGACTCACAACATGGAACATTCCATGAGTCTTGTTTTAGTGTCAAAGGTCAAATTGTGGCTTTTAAAGACAGACTATTGTACAAAGTTGGAACTTAGGTTACGTACCATTAGGGGACCAAACATGAACATTTAAAAATTATTGGTAAGTGATGAATTGATCTTTGTGTTTGACTTTTTAATTTTGTGTCATATTTGATACAATGGGGTTCATGACAAGCCTACTGAAGTAAGCAGTAGCAGAAACAAATTTTTGGTGATAAGTGATGAATTTATCATTGTGATAAACTTTTATGATGTGATGAACTTTTATTGTGATAATCGCTTATGATTCATTTTTGTTTCGTTGCTATCAGTGCATAGCTATTGATGGACGTCAATTCAAATAAAGGTTAATGAAACAAATTCTTTTCATTAATAATTTATCTCTTTCATTTTATTACTTAAATTACATTATAACAATCACCAATTTGAAATTGTTATGCAAATAAAATTTCTTTCCACCATTTTATATTGATTAATCATAAGCAAATGAAACTGGAGGGTATTTTTTTACTTATCTATTTATCATAAATGTAAATTTTCCAGTCTGTAGAGTGTGTGATACGTCCAACATATTAATTAAAAAATACCAACCTCTTCGTGAGACACCCAGTATGCTAGGAATAGTACTGCGCCTACAGATTATAAATTATTTAAAAAAATCATGTATCTCATTGAAAATAAAATAAATCAGTATTAAATATAACCCACCGGGTTGGTCTAGAGGTAAAGTCGTCGCCAAAATCAGCTGATTTTCAGAGACGAAGGTTCCTGGTTCAAATCCTAGTAAAGGTAGTTACTTTTATACGGATTTGAGTGCTAGACAGTGGCTACCGGTGTACTTTGATGGTTGGGGTTCAATTAACCATACTCTCTCAGGAATGGTCGACCTGAGTCTGTACAAGACTACACGTCATACACATCATCTTCATCTCATTGGGTCATGGGGTTGCGTATTGTTCTGAATTGAACAGATTGCAACGTACACACATTAGGGATTCAAAAAAAAGTATTAAATATCTTATTCTGCTTTACTTTAAAACTGATGTAAACAAATCATATGATCATATATGGTTGGAAGAATGAGACTGACATAACTGAACAGTCTGTATCGGATGGCCAAGCACCAGTGTTGAGTCATGTTATATCAATATAGTATTTATGTTTACATCTGCTTCTGGCATAGTAATAGGCAACGTCAGTGCTTTATCATTAAAATTTTTATAGTTAACTATAATTTCATTTAGATGCAATTTTGCTCTTGCCATTGGGCTGGTCTGCACTAAGCATTTTCTGTAGCTAAAATTACACGTCCAAGCAATAGCTGGGCAGAGCGATTCTTAACAACAGTTCCAAATATACTGTAAATGGAATGACCATATCATGACCAACATCATTCAAGATATCTGCAACATCTTTTCAAGAATACGAGGTGTGGCTATTAAATAACGAGACTGGCGTAAAAAATTTTATACATAAACACTTATTGTCACTTTCAATATACACTCCTCTATCCTTGCAACGCTTCATGCGAATTTTCCATTGTTGGAAACAGTGCTGGTAGTCATCTTCTGTCAGCTCCTTCAGGACATGTGCTGCTTTATCTTTTACAGCTTCCACAGACTCAAATCTTGTCCCTTTTAATGCAGATTTCACCTTAGGGAACAGGTAGAAGTCACGTGCAAGATCTGGTGAATAAGGTGGATGTTCTAACACTGAGATGCGAAAGCGGCACGTATCCTGAAGGAGCTGACAGAAGATGACTTCCAGCACTGTTTCCAACAATGGAAAATTTAGATTGGTACTTGGCTAGGAACCTCTTGACAGATAACGCGGAATGAGCTGGCGCATTGTCTTGGTGGAGAACCCATGATTTGTCCTTCCACATTTCGTGGCGTTTTTTTCGTTACTCTTTGACGTAGTTTAGAAAGTACCTCAAGGTAGTAATATTGATTAATTGTTTGACCTTCAAGAACCCAGTGAAGGTACACAATCCCATGGATATCAAAATAAACAATCATCAGTGCTTTAAATTTTGACTTGCTCATTCGAACTTTTTTGGCTCGGTAAAGTTCGGCTCTTCCAGTACATGGATTGGCGCTTTGTTTCTGGATCATAAATAAAAACACCACATTTCATCACATGTTGTTATCTTCTACTTGTTCCCTAAGGTGAAATCTGCATTAAAAGGGACAAGATTTGAGTCTGTGGTAGCTGTAAAAGAGAAAGCGGCACATGTCTTGAAGGAGCTGACAGAAGATGACTTCCAGCACTGTTTCCAACTATTGAAAATTTGCATGGAGCATTGTAGGGATAGAGAAGGAATGTATATTGAAGGTGACAATAAATGATTATGTGTAAAAAAAAAAAAAATTTTTTTACGTTAGTCTCGTTATTGAATAGCCACACCTCGTATAAGATTGCACTTGTATATGCAACCTGGAGAATATGTGTACTACAGAACCTAAAAACACCAATTAAAGGAAACAACAGCTGCAACAGCTGATATAAATTTAGATAATATGTGATAGTTGTTATTGACAGTGTGATGACTTGTAATAAATCAGCTGTCAGCATTACTATACTAATAGTATACTGTGTTATTAGAAAGGCATGACTATTGCACCACGTACCACACCCTGCTATCACTATCTCTCTGTTGCACAAATGCAATCTTATACGCTGACGTTTATACAAGTTGCTGAAATGCATTTTGTAAGGAAAGGTACAGGGTAAGAGAGGTATCAGAAGTTGACAAATATCCTGGCTAAAAGAACTTGAGAACCTCGTTTGCAACTTCTACTAGAGGACTCTTCAGAGCAGCAAATCGACGTATAATTGCCAACATTCAGTTGCAGAAGGGCACCAAAAGAAGAAGAAGTAAGTTGGATTAAACCAGATCTGAAGCCAGTAGTGGAAACTACTGTTTAAATTTATGCAAAATTTCAATGTTCACTATCATAACACAAGGAACAGAAACTAACGGTTGTTTTATTAAGGACGCAACCTTGATTATAAGAAGATAGAAGTAATACATCGGTAAATTTTCTGTCCCCCAATCAGTATGTTGGCAACAGTGTACTCAAGGCCAACTACTTAAGACAGTTAAAATGGTCCAGTCAAGCATTAGTGTGGTGACAGCAGTCGTTTTGTTATATTGTGTCAGCATGGTTTTTTCCAAGGAAGAACGCGCGTTTGTTGTAGAGACTTACATAGCGAGTAAATCTTACAAATGTGTGCAAGATAAGTTTCAGTTGAAATTTCCCCATGTTTTATTTATTTAACCTTTTATGTTTACAGTAGATATTCGAAGTGATTTCCTGCAACTTCAATACAAATACGAATTCATTTAATGACATTTGCAGCAACTTTTCTTAAAGTCTGTTCATTAACGCTTGAAATCGCACTTGTAATGTTAGTTTAGAGTACAATCCCAGTTCTACGGAATTTATTTATCAAACGCAATATTGACGATTTATTCGAAATGGCAGATCAAGGAAAAATTTCAACTGAAACTTATCTTGCACTCATTTGTAAGATTTACTCGCTATGTAAGTCTCTACAATAAACATGCGTTCTTCCTTGGAAGAAACCATTCCAAACACAATATAACGAAACGACTGCTGTCACCACACTAATGCTTGACTGGAACATTTTAACTGTCTTAGGTAGTTGGCCTTGAGTACACTGTTGCCAACATACCGATTGGGGGCAGAAAATTTACTGATGTATTACTTCTATCTTCTTATAATCAGGGTTGCGTCCTTAATTAAATACCCATTATTATTATGTGGGGCTAACCACACCACAAAATTATTCGAACAAAAACGTAGGTTTTTGTTCGTATAAGTAGTATCTCCCCGCATAAGTAGTATGCGGGGAGGAAATACATCAATAAATTACCCCTATTTTTAAAATGTGATAATTTGCATTCCTTTAAAAAAAATCTGAAAAATTACTTGATTCGTGGAACTTTTTATAGTGTACAAGAATTTTTTTTCTAAATAGTAGTGGTAGAACACTGTGGTCGTAAGATGTATTTCAGGTGTTTTAACTTTTTAGTTCCTTTGAACTGATATTTCATATGAAGATGAGTATGACGTGAAAAATAAACTAACCAAATTTAATCTAATATGGGACGATTCATAGGACACTAAGGCAAAAGACAAGACCAGAAACAAGGTTGAAGTTTTATGAGATGGTGACAGTTCCAGCCTTGGCATATGGCAGCATAGCATGGGTGATGAGGTGAAAGGAGGAAAGAAACATCCAAACTGCAGAAATGAAATTCTTTAGGTCTGTCAAGTGCTGTGCAAGACTAGACCGGATCAGAAATGAAAATATGAGGCTAGAATTGGGAATTTTTCCTCTTGACAAAAAAATTAAATTATACTTTGCCTATTCCATAACTTAATATTATTGATCAATCAATCAATCAATGCCAAATGCTTTTAATTTTGGCAAATGGATCAATTTTGATTGACCTATTGGATCATAACTTAATTTGTATTTTTTTCCTGGTTTAGTAAAAAGTAAAAAAAGAAGGTACAAACCTATAAGGAGAAGAGATATTGGAAGTCCGAAGAACAGATGGCTGCCAGAACAGATAGAAATGCCTAACTTATACGGAGAAAAAGAAGAAACTAGAGAAGTTTTACCAGAATTATTTTATGTATTTTAAAATTTTCCATTGGAGTGACGTATTCAAAAATACCCTAAAGGGTTTGTTGAAAAAGCCATGATTTTTAAATTTCAGCCCAATTTAAGTATTTAATTTACTTAAATTGAAATCTTTCAAGCGATCATGATTATTTTCTACACTATTGCTAGAATCAAAAATTAGCAAAAAGCATTGAACATATAACAGTTCATCTTTTTCAAGATAATTTTATATATCAAATAGAATTTGAGTAAATTTTTGAGTTGGCCACCTACGTGGCACAGTGGTTAGCGTGCTACGCTGCAAAGCAGAGGTCCCGGGTTCAATTCCCAGCCAGGGTCTGGAAAATTATTACAAGTTCAAACCTAAAATATGTTGCTAATGACCAAGATGTTGATGCAACTTAAAATAAACTAGAAAAAAAATTTGACTTAATAAAAACACAAAGTAATTCATCTATCTAATCGACATGGGAAATACATTATCAGTACTGGTTTTATATGTAGGTTATTTTGTTACTTATCGTATTCTTATCACTTGTTCAGTTCCGTTATTGAAAATTGATAAGGTGTGTAATGAATTTTTTTCCTTTATTTTAAAGTTGTATTGTTTTGTGTTTAATTGGGATATCAAATATTCTTATGTTTTATTATTATTTATCTTTTATATAGTGTTTTATTTATAAATAGGTATGCTTATAAATTTAGTATATAATATTTTTTATTACAGTTTTCTTATTTTTATTACTCCAGTTTGTATCTCCGTTTGTGTTTATTATTAGTTTCAAATTACTTTCCTTGTGTGAAATACTCGTATATGTTGTACTTTATATATTTAATTAAATGTGATTGATATTTTTTAATAAAACTGGATGCTTGTTTAGTTAATTGAATAAATCGAAATTAAAGCCATTTATAAATCTTCTATACAATGAAATTGACTGATTTTGGTTATTCTAGTGGATCATAACTTTAAAATTTTTGCACCTTGAACTTTAAAATGACTGAAGCATTGTAAAAAACGTTATGTAAATCTTATATTTAAGTACTTATTTTAATATTTTTAACTTTATTAGTGAAATACACAACAGTAACTTAGTAAATAACCAGTGAATATGAAGATGGGTGAAAAAATGAATGACATGTCATGAGTGACATGTATAGAGAGCACCATCCCACTGACAGGTCTCTGACATGTTAGTTATTCATTTCTTACTAATTCATAGGTTAAATATTAATTTATTAATGGCATATAACTGTTCCTAAAACAGCTGATCCCTACTTCACTTCCACCTTAACCCTTTCAATCCCAAATTTTTTAACTTTACACAAACAAATATGTGTACATTGTTTCATACACTTTACTGACATTTAAGTGAAATAAAATCACTTTTAGACCTTCAGCCTTTTTTTGATGGCGTGACAAAAAGGTGTGACACATATGTCACATTGGACTTGATGGTATCAAAGTTCCCAACAATATGAATGAGTAAAAATCATGTGCAGGCTTCCTAAACAAAATTCTCTTGCTTAGATTTGCAGCAAAGCATTATTTTTAAGACTTAAGAAAGGTTAAAATTCAAAAATATTGGTAAAATGGACAAAATCAGTATTTACAGCCTAAAAAATATACTTGTATGTACATTCAACATACTCGAAGAAATTCTACTTTATTTTAGTAAATGAAGTCGAATATTTAAGATTAAAACTAACTTTAAAAAGAAACTAATGGTCGCGTCCGTGGCGTAGTGGTCAGCATCTTACACTGCAAAGTGGAGGTCTCAGGTTCGATTCCTGGCTAGGGTACGAAAATTATTACACTTTTTTTTTTTTTTTTTTTTTTTTGCGCCCTGGAGACTCCAGGAGGAGTATAGGACATGTCGTCAGATATAACACCTGAAATACATAAAGAAACACACTAAGTATCACTACTATCAAGAAAGAAATTCTTGTACGCTATAAAAAGTTTCACCGATCAAGTAATTTTTTAAATTTTTTTTAAAGGAATTCAAATCCTCACAACACTTTAAAGATTGGGGTAATTTATTTATGAATTTTCTCCCTGCATAAGTAGGTTTTTGTTCAAACAATTTTGTGGAGTGATTAGCCACATAATAATCATTCCTGTTTCTCGTGTTGTGATTGTGAACATTGAAATTCTGCATAAAATTATTTTGCCTAACATACATAATCACCTCAAAAATGTAGAGACAGGGAACTGTAAGCAATTTAAGCTCCTTAAATAGTGGCCTGCATGAGGTTAGCTGGTTAGCTCCCACCATACACCTAATAGCTTTCTTTTGAATTTTAAAAACCCTATTCATATTACCCATGCTAGAATTACCCCATACTAAAATACCATAACGGATATGAGACAGAATGAGGCCATGATAAGCTGCCATTAGCAATTTTTTATCATTTAATCTGGCAACTTGTTTTAGAGCAAATACCCCAGATGATATTTTACTACAAACTTGATTGGTATAGAAGTCCCAAGACAAAGATCTATCTAGAGATACGCCCAGGAACTTCACTGTTTCTACATGCTCTAAACTATTATTATGAATAAATACATCCACTTCTCTACTTTCTTTAACGTTATGTTTATTTTTGAACTGCAAGTACTTCACATCCAGCGCTCTTTAATCAAAAATAGTTGCTAACAATTAAAGTTTTTATGTCTGTTATTTCACTCCAATGTGACTTCTATGCCTCACTGGGTAAGAAAGGGTTAATTGCCTTTGAACACTGTTTGGTAGATGACAAATGGGAAAACCATTACATGTCAGTTGGTTTGGAGAGGGAAAAGTCTGTTGTGAAAATTTTGATGAAGTTAAATGCTAACGTCTCTTACCAAAGGAATTTTGGTCTTTATGTAAAGTAATGATAGTAATGATAATGTAAGTAATGATACAATATTAATATTATTTTATTAAACATCCTATGTAGGATTTTTAAACAGCCGTATTATTTAAAATTGAAATATATATTTTCTAACCACCAGAATACGGTAACATAAAACACTTACCAATGTTTATAGCGCTTTCGTGTATCTTGTACACATGATTCCTTATCTACCATGGTAGGAGCAGGAAGTTTTAAATTTTGACTTGTAATAAATGTTAATTTACTGTAGATGTGTACAAGATACACGAAAGCGCTATAAACATTGGTAAGTGTTTTATGTTACCGTATTCTGGTGGTTAGAAAATATATATTTCAACAATATTAATAATGGTAGAAGTAATGAAGTAATGATAGAAATGTAAAAAGGTGTGTTGACTAATATTTATAATGTCTTTGATTGAAACCTCTAAATCCAAGATAAATATTTAAATCTTAAATTTTATCTTTGTTTAAATTTTGGTAGAGTTAATTGGGATCTTGAGAATAAGAAATACATAGTCAACGATGAACTTATCATTTTAGAAATATCTGCTTCTCCCATGAGGGATTTAGAATTTGCCAGAGTTGACACAATTGTCTGATAGGGAAAATTGCTTTTACCACAGGGTTCTGGTATTTTTTTTTTAATTCATGTTTTTATACACTGAATTCTTGAGATCATTTGAGAGTCTGAAAAGTTAAGTTTTACAAAATTAAATTATTTAATTTTTATATACATCTTGTAATATTTTAGACAGTACAATATTGTGCTGATATAGTTTATTACAGTCTAGCATGTTTCAGGGGCACACACTCCTTCTGGATTCACCTCTGGGTTCTAATATTTTTATTTTAATATGTAGGCCTACTCAAAATGTACATAAATATGTTATTATTATAATTAAATTTTTGTAGTACAGTTTTGAGTTAATCATATTTACAAAAGATTATGTTAAGTTGTTCATTCAGTTTCAAAGTAATAAGATATATTTTAATATCGTTCTTTTTGCTTATGTTACAGAAGAATGTTTTGAGAGTTATTATTCAATTTAGTTATATTAACGTTTGATTATCATATATCAACATGCCAAATTCAAATTTTCTTTCTGTCGCCATAGATGTTGGAAATACAATTCAGCTTTTTAAATTTAACAAAGAAGAAATGTTAGATAATATCGTAAAATTAGTTTGTGAAGAAAATAATATATCATATTCTAAAGATAAATATGCTTTTCAGTATATAAGAGATCAAAGTAGTAAAAAACTCGGCGCAAAATATGTTACAGAAGAAAATCGAAATAATATTGTTAATGGTACCGAATTAAAATTAGTATATTCTCCGAAAGAAATATCAGAAATGATACATGAAAATTTTCAAAATAAAGGTGACGTTTGTTGGGCTTTAGAAAAGTTATCAGGTCATGTTAACGATGAAGTATTTGTAAAAGAAGTATTTTTGACTTGTTATCCGTATATATTAGAACATTTAAATGATGAAAATTTACCGCCTAAACTTTTCAGTTGTTGTCTGAAAGCAATTTTAGGTTTTTTAAAATACGATTGTATTTTGGACATAAGTTCATTACTTTTAAAAAGATTAATTAAATATATAAATAGCGAATCACATATAGAAAGTTCCGTTATAGAAAATTCTCTTAGATTAATTGAATTGAGTTTAGCTAAACATCAGTATACACAAATTATTGAGATGATAAGTATTGAAGATTTAATCCCACATCTTTGGGATAGAGATTCACCAATCGTTCAAGAATGCGCTTTAGGTGTGATGAACAATCTCGCTTATTACTGTCGCGTAGAGGACGAAAAAACTCAGATATTAAAGACAATGAATTCCCATCAATTAAAATCAACGATCGCATCAAATGTTTTATATCAAGGAGCAGAACCGAGTCAAGAAATCGCAGAACAACTTTATTTATATCAAAAACAAATACTTAGATTAGTATTGAATCAGTTAACTCCAATTATGATGGATTTTAATAGCTTACCAGATTATGAATTGGTTATTGGAAGTAAAAGACATTCACATTTTGAAAATAGTCCGAGAAGTTCAATTTTTGAAAGTACTGGAAGTTCTAGAAGTTCACGAGAATTGGCTACACCGAATCAAACTGATAGATCAAGTTTTGGTTGGAAAGCTGAAGGATTGACCTCAAAAAGAGATTATTTAAAACTAAGCTTTTTAAATTTAGATATAACAGAATTACATAAAGATGTGAGTGATAATCCAGATATAATTACTATAAATGAATTAGTTTATAATTGTATAATGTATTTCTCTAAACATTATCATAAAAATTACCAGTGCTCTTTATATTCAGAAGGATGTAGTAATTTTGTTATGACTTGTAATGATATAGTTCATCTAGTTATTTATGATGTTCTACGTATTGAAGAACCTCCAGTTCCTGGATGTACAGCATATTTTCCATTAGTTTTTGCTGTATATAAATCACAAACATTTATTGAAGAATTATTTTGTTTTGCAATGTGGTTGTATGAACGGACAAGAAGAGAAATGAAAGCCAAAAATCATGAAGATTACAAAAAGGTAATTTTATTATCATCTTATATTTTTTCTTTTTTTTGGCACGGGCCATCTAGCCTATTCCAGTATCAGAATGTTTTATAAAGTTATAATTAAAATAATCGTACATCTAGAAGAAAACTATCATGTTAAAATAATGAAAAATTGTTTTATTGTATAATAATATACGTTTGTCATATCCGTAATGTGTGTACGTTGCAATCTGTTCAATTTAGAACAATAAGCAACCCATGACTCAATGAGATGAAGATGATATGTATGACGTGTAAATGAGGTGTAGTCTTGTACAGACCCAGGCCAACCATTCCTGAAAAAGTATGGTTAATTGAACCCCAATCATCAAAGTACACCAGTAACCAATGTCTAGGATTCAAATCCGTATAAAAGTAACTACCTTTACTAACATTTTTTTTTATATATTCCTAATTTGTGTACGTTGCAATCTGTTCAATTTAGAACAATAAGCAACCCCATGACCCAATGAGATGAGGATGATGTGCGCAACGTATAAAAGAGACTGTGTAGTCTTGTACAGCTTCACAACCATTCCTGAGAGAGTATGGTTAATTGAACCTCAACCATCAAAGTACACCGGAAACCACTGTCTAGTATTCAAATCCGTATAAAAGTAACTACCTTTTCTAGGATTTGAACCAGGAACCTTCGTCTTCGAAAATCAACTGTTAAACAGCTGATTTTGGTGACGACTTTACCTCTAGACCAACCCGGTGGATCATTGTATAATAATGAAGTAAATATAGAGTAGTATCTCCCGTGAGAAGAGTATGAAAGTGGATTATTTAATTCACTGCACGAGGGAACAAATCTTTTTTCTTCCAAACTACTTGTTTTGAAGAGTTTGCTTATTGTCGGCGAAAAGTATTATTTCAAGTTGACTCGCTTGTGTCTGGAAACTGTTGTAGGTGTTTTGTTTCATCTTAGTAGAAAAGTGTATTATTTAGACTTAGTACTGTTTTATTTGGAATGTTGTGATTGTTAGATATGACTGACAGAGAACAGGGTATTATTTTGAGTTGGATCACTTTTCTTCGGAAAGTACGTTAATATTATTTTATGAGTATATATTTTTTAAAGAGTGATACATTTTGTCTTGTTATCCTTTTCTTCTAAAACATCGTCAAGTAATTTTGATTTATTTTGTATTGTTATTAAAAATTATTGGTAAAAAAAGTTTTGGTCACAGTAAAAAAGTATAATAACATTCAGTATTCAGTATACACAGTCCATACTTTTGAAAATCCAGAAAGAAAAACATATTAAATTCTGTATTGATATTATAACTCACAGATAAAAAAGAATGAAATATTTTTGCTTTCCTGAAACATTTACATTTTTTGACTTTCGACAGTTTTCTTCTGGACATATGAAATTACTCCCAGCATTATAGAAGTCTTCCCAAGTTTCCTTCAGGTCTGTATCTCAGAACTTTTTTTGGAATTTCATCTCTCTTCATTCTTTTAAGATGCTCTGCCCATTTATTGTGATAATGATTTATTCTCTCGTTCACATGTCTTGTTGTCTACAACTCTTTCCTTATATCACAATTTTGAATTCTTTCTTCCAATTGACAATGTTTTTACATTTACAATATTAATAAAACAACAAAGATAGTATACTATCTTTGTTGACTCTCCAGGTTATAACCTGGAGAATCTCAGAGCATTTTTGACTCGAACAAAGCATTTGGTAGAGTAAGCAGACAAATTCTCTAGAAAATTTTATCGAATCGAAGGCTTCCTATCAAAGTAATAGAGGTTGTTCAATAAAGTGTTAAGTTAAAGTTGTTTAATACAGTAAAATCTTTCTTAACCGAAACGGTCGTGAAAAATTTAAAAAAAAAATTAAATGTACAGTACTGTACACATTAGCGTGACGTGAGGGCTGCCTATGTATTTATATATATACCTATGTTTCATCCTATGTATTTCAAAATTTTCTCTTGTAAAAGTATTTTTCTGTATTAGTATACTGTAATTATTTCTTGCACTATTACATATTTGTTTATTATTAATTAAACTTACATTATATTTTTCAGCATTAAATTGTCTATGAATTTCATAACTAAAATTTGATTGTTTATTATAAATTTTGCAAAGTTAATAATTAAAATCATGCATATGGAAGGAAGTCATTATTCAATAACCTCATTCCAGCATTACAAACCTCTAATACTCTTTACCTTACTAGTTTTGGTTCACCCCAAGTATTCAATTTCCTCAGCACCATCAATATCTGAGAGGTGTTCCCCTATCTGCAGCCTAGGAAAGTGCTTGATGGAAGACTAGCAACCCTATCGCAAACATTAGATTATGTAAAAATAACCATCAATTTTTCAGGTTTTTTTGTTTTGAAAGCACATCAACTGCTGGGTATTTAGTGACTGCAAGGGTTTTTACATGTTAAAATTGTCAAACTCTGGACGGGATTCAAATCTAGAACCTTCCACTTTGCAGCCCAGCGTAATGTAGTACTGTAAACCTCTGCACCACGGAGGTTAACCAAATTTCTGAATGTTTTAATAATTTTATTTTTAAACAAAGCTACAGAACAAGTTACAGATTCATGGGCACTAACTTGGAGTTGAACCATATACTTTTCCTATGCAGTTTGGCTTGTTAACCATTGCACCATGGAAGCAGCCATTATAACATTAATTTAAATATAATTAGTTTCATTTATAATAAATACCGTACTGCCACATTTCACCAGATTTTCTTTCAACCAAAAAGAAAAACCACTACGCCAATGGTCGACCTGTTGGTGTAGTGGTTAGCGCAACTGGCATCAATGCCGGGGTCCCAGGTTCAATTCCTGGTCAGGTCTGGCATTTTTTCATCACTAATTTACGTATATCATCATTCTCCGCTGCCTGCATAAGCATAAAATGCAAAAAAGTTAGACATAAAACCAAAAAAAAACCTTTTAACCATAAATAATAACTTTAGACACTATAAAATAATAATTAAAACATTACAATTTGTGTAGGTATTAAAAGTGATGGAGCGTCAATTGACAGAAGGATTAATGGCTCAACCTAAGTCATTCACCGAACTGGAATGTATTTTAAGAAGGTTTTCATACTCTGCGATTAGTGAACAGTGGCAAATTGAACGAAAAGCGAAAGAACAACATTTTTTAACTACATCACCAGCTGTTAAAGAATTAAGGATTTCTTTAAAAGGTGAAATGATCCAGTTGATTAAAGAACAACGTCTGAATTATGTAATTAATGGGAGTAAATTTCCAGTTTGGAATCCTCAACGTTGTCAGGTAGAAAATGAAATTTATTTAACTTGTTTTAGGTCTTAAGTGGTGAGAGTGACTTTGTTGCTTAGGTCATCAGCCGAAAGGCTGGTTTGAACTTTTAAAGGTTTTACTAAGTGAAACGAGGAGTGAGGTTGTTTACCATTGACTTCCTCACTGAGTGGAAAAGTACGCTTGTCAGCATGCCGGGCTTTCTGAAAAACACATATTTTCCACTCTGCAAATGATACCTTTACTTCATTCACCACAGGGTATGGCTGTATAATGAAATTCATTACTTTCAGAGGAGATAACTCTGATTAGTGTCATTAGTGGTTTATCCGGCCTTCCTCACCAAGTGGAAAAGTAATATAAGCTTATTAACATGCCAAGCCCTCCGAAAAGTATCTACTTTTCACCCTGCAAATGACACCTTCACTTCATTCACCACAGGGTGCAGCTGTACAGGGTCTGGCAATGACATTCATTACTCTCAGAGAAGATAACTTTGACAAGACGTGTCTTTTATACTTCTACCGCTTCTGTTCTTAAATACTTCACTCATATAATTGGCTGTCCATATAATAAGAATCAGATTTATTTTTTATAACCCTGAAACTAGAAGATCAAATGCAAATAATACTCCATAACTTTATAATGTAAAAAAATCATTCTACTTATTCTTATTCTTCTTATTTTCTTTATCATCATCATCATCACATTCCTCCTCCTCATCATCATCATCCTTCTTCTCCTTCTTCTTCTTCTTATCTTCCTTCTCCTTCACTTTCTTCTCCTTCTCCTCTTTTTTCTTCTTCTTCTTCTTCTTCTTTATTGTTTTGTCATTCAGTGTTGGATACTGGAGCCCTCTTGTTTACTTCCACAATTCCTTGTTCTACAACCTTCCTGCCCAATTCAATCTGGCCACCATTTCAAGTTGACTCTCCACTATGTTTGTATGCAACCTCTACTAACGCTTTTGGATCTAAATAAAATAAATCAATTAAATTTTTATTTCAATTTATTATTATTATTATTATTATTATAGTTTTGAACGATACACTACACATTAGTAATTCCTAAATTAAGTCTATTTCATTTGCCTTGGCAGCAACTGATATCTTAATTTTTCCAAGTTTGTTTACTATACTGCCCGTCCCCAACTTTCCGCAGCTTTGTGCAGCTGCGGAATGAAGGGGAAAGACGAAGTACCAGACTGCTGCAGACGTCATAACACTGTACTAATCATCTCATTACACTTCGCTGGGCAGTAGGCTGCCTAGTGCGTGACATACGTGGGTATTGTTTTGACTATTCGCTGTAGATGGCGACACAGAATATATGTAGTTTGGATAGTACCCTTGACTACTACAAACATAATACAAGTAAAACGTTACTACTTCTAATGCAATCTCTCACAATAGTAGTGATGTAATGCATACATCTCAGCTGCACAAAGCTTGGGGACGGGCAGTACTGTACTTTATTTCCTACTCGTACTGTCTCTTCTATACGCATAGATTGTTAGGTATTAATATTTAAGTAACATGGGCTTACCCAGCAAGGATAGGGGACAGCTGCTCCCTAGAAGCAAAATAAAGTAATTGAATGGTTGTAATGTGATGATACAAAAGAAAATTAGGTTGGGCGTTGGCAAATAATCTGTTGTTTATCACACTGAAATTTTGGTTTCATTCACCTTTTCCATTCTAAAATATTACAACCTGAACGACCAAGGCTTGCCCCCCCCCCCTAGTTTTAATCCTGGGTACACCCATTTTAAATAACAAAAAACATTGTTTTCATTCATTTACAGAAAGTTAAGGATAATTTTTGGTATGCTCAAGTTTCAACTAACAAGAAATTTATTTTTTACCTGGATGGTTTATATTACACAAGTGATGATGAAAGACCAGAAGATAGAAGTCTCTACAAAAGTATTCAGATACGAGATATAAATGAGATTGTTGTGGGCAAGAAATGCCCACATTTAAAAGACCTGAAGTAAGTTATACTTAAGTTTCTACGAGGGTAAGTCAATTATTATCCGCAATTTAGTTATATTTTTGTTTATGTTGGCAGTACTGTCATTTTGCGTTGATGATGCATGCTTTGTTTATTTATGGTTATATGTATGCAAGTTTCAAGCTGCTAGGTTAGTTTCGTTATCGCTGTCGTGCTGATAATCATGGCTCCTCCGCTTTCTATTTGCACCAAAGAAGAGCAATGTTCAGTGATCCATTTTTTGTGGTCGTAAGGTGTATCAGGGGCCGAAATTCATAGAAAACTTTTGGTACAGTACGGGAACAGTGTTTTGGCACAACGGAGTGTCTACGAATGGATTGAAAAATTCAAAAAATGCTCGCACAAGAGTGTTATGCACGATGAAGGAGCCGGACGACCGTTTACCACCGTAAATGAAGAAAAAATTGAGCGTTCACGTGAAATGATTCTCTTAGACAGACGAGTAACTATTGACAAAGTGGCATATCGTCTGCAAATTAGCCACGGTACTGCCTACGAAATGATTCACAGCATACTTGGGTTTCATAAAGTTTGTGCAAGATGGGTCCCAAAACAACTGACACTTTTGCAAAAAACAAACACGCTTGGACATTTTGCAAAAAACATTTGGAACGCTATGGTAACGAACGGGACAACTTCTTGGAGAGGATCATTATTGGTGACGAAACATGGATCCATCATTACCAGCCGGAGAGTAAATGGCAGAGTATGGAATGGAAATATCCAAATTTGCTGTGCAAGAAAAATTCAAGACCCAACCGTCCCCAGGAAAACTGATGCTTACGGTTTTTTGGGACTCACAAGGTCCAGTACTGGAACATTATCAGGAAAGAGGCACAACAATAAACAGTGTACGTTACAGTGAGATGCTTACTGCCAAGCTAAAGCCTGAAATTCGAAGCAAATGCCGAGGACAGCTGTCAAAAGGTGTTGTGTTGTTACACGACAACGCCCGTCCGCATACTGCTGCCCACACTGCTGAAACGCTCCAGAAACTCAATTTTGAAGTATTGGTTCATCCTCCATATAGTCCCGATCTTGCTCCTTCTGATTATCACTTGTTTGGTCCACTCAAAGAAACATTAAGGGGCTGTCGATTTACCTCAGGCGAAGCATTAAAAGAAGCGGTGCATTCCTGGCTCGCATCTCAACCAAAAACCTTCTTTTATGAGGGCATCAGGAAACTTGAACAACGATGGACCAAGTGCGTTGAAAAGCAAGGGGACTATGTTTCCTATTTGATTACAATAAAATTTTATAACTATATTGTGGATAATAATTGACTTACCCTCATATATTTATTTCATCATTATTGTAGCGTAATCTGTAGCAGAAATTTTGTTCTATTTCATACAGGGTGTAAAAAATGTTCACCATGTTCCAGAATTATAAAAAAAATTTGTAATTTCTGTTATGCGGTCACAACTTACAGTTACTGTTTAACGATTCTGTACTTATAAATTTTGTTTGTTTACTATTACAACTGTTTTAACTTACCTTACATGTCTTATTTAGACGATGACATTAATCACCACAAATTATAGAATCAAACGCAATAACCGATAAGTACCACTTACTGACACTATTTCAAATGGCTGACAGTCACTTTGTAATAGCACATACAATACTGCAGTACCAGAGATGGATGCCTTTTTATATTCTAACTTGAGACTTCTAGACAGACAGAGAAATATCTGCAGAAATAATTAGTTAGAATATATGTCGGCTATATACATCATTTTTCATAAACATTGAGACACAGACAGTGTTTTGGTAGAACTCCTACATCAATAAATACATTGTAAATACTTAATAAGTATCAAACGATAATAATAATTTAAAATTGCTAATAAAGAAAATAATACAGGTCATTTGTTCTAGCTAGAAGCTCTCCCACCAACGCTCTGTGCTGCTGAGCTGTACTGTTTAGTGGTGGGGGAAGCACCTCGAAGGGAAGTGATCAGTCTCTCCATAGTGCTAGCAGCGTTAAGGGCCTAAGTGTATTATAAATCCTAAAAACATTAACTGTATGTTGTAATTTTATATTTTTCTTGTTCTATTCCCTTCACAAGTCTTCACCTCGTGCATTCTTTCGGTGTTTGGTTTTGTTTATATTAATTTTTTGTATGTATTCTTTCTTTCGTTTCTATTTTTTATTTATTTAGTTATTAAAATGGAACCTAGTTGTAGTAGTGAAAATTCGAGCACGAGTGCTAGTGTAATACGGAAAAGGCAGGTAATACACAATCACACTAGGGAGTATATAGTCAGTGTATACAATTTTATAAAAAAAGAAGCTGAACGAAATGGACCAATTTTACTGACCGATGTCCAAAATCGTGTACCCAGAGGTATGGGGATTTCGCGTAGTACAGTTCAAAGAATTTTGAAAGAAAAAACCCTGATGTGCTAATCAAAACACCAAATAAGAAAAGAATGAGAAGGAAAGTGAAGAGTGAAGTGGATGATTTTGATAAGTGTGTTGTGAGAAGAACAATATATAATTTTCATAAAACAAACGCTGAATGGCCAACTTTGAATTTGTTACTTCCCGTTTTGTGGGAGAAAATTAATTTCAAAGGAAGTAAATGGTCACCGTAGAAAATTATTAAAGATATAGGATTCAGATGGAGTAAGGCAAAAGACAACAGAAAATATAAAATTTTTAGTCTAGCGTAGTAGTTGTAACAGAGTAGTATACAGTTATAAAGAGAGGGAATTATAAATTAAGTGAGAAGGAGACAACACTTGCCCCGCTGAAACTATCCCTACTCTATCTACTCGCCCTCCCCTCACAAGCTTCTTCCAAAAACAAATGTACTATAAGTATTTAATATACAAATAAATTATTTTAACAAAGCAACATAGTAAAATATTTCCTATGAGGATGATATATATATATATATATATATATATATATATATATATATATATATATATATATATATATATATATATATATATATATATATATATATATGATATGTAAATGAGGTGTAGTCTTTTACAGACTCAGCCTGACCATTCCTCAGAGAGTATAGTTAAATGAACACCAACCATCAAAGTATAGCCTGATTTTCGTAAGGAGAGCGCGGGGCAAAATGTGCGTCTGCATTAGTATAGTCTTGTATGTACTGCAATAGTGCAGTGTATGTAATCAACAATGGAACAGCATACCTGCAAAATACAATAGGTGTTGTCAATTTTCAACAACACTCTGACTGTACATCTAACTGTAGTTCGGAGGGGTATGCAGGGTCCAGGGTCGAAGTTAAGTATGAGCCCAGCGCTCACAGCAATTGGTTTGGCCTTTACACCGGTAACCACTGCCTAGTATTCAAATCTGTATAAAAATATCTACCATTACTAGGATAATATCCTAGTAATGGTTCATATTATGAACCAGGAACCTTTGATTCCAAAAATCAGCTGTTAAACAGCTGTCTCATGACAGTGACTTTATGTCTAGACCAACCTGGTGAGTTGAGTAAAGTTACTCGTTTAATTTTCTTACTAGAGTTCTTATTTTGGAGCTTCAGTTTTCCTTCTTCCCATTTTTTCTTCATCAATTTCAAATATTTCAAAAATGCTCTTTAATTATTCTACTTCTGTATGTTGTTTTGCGTAACTTTTTTCATGGAAAACCCTCATTTCTTTGTGTTTTAGAATTTATTCCTACCTAGTATTACATCTTGCTCTGTGTTTATTTAGTGTCAAAGATCTTTTTCTGTTTCTTGAACCATTTTGGTTTATTTTTTTATATTCTTTCAGCATTTAAAATATTCTTTTTATAAATATTCACCTGTTTATCTTTACAAGATGTCCGGAGAATCTTATTTTTCTCTCTCTTATATCATTCAACATGTTTTGGTTTATTTACAAATCTCTATTTGGGCAATTCCTATCCTAATATTTTCTATTTTTATTTACAGTTTTGTCCCACCGGATTAGTCTAGAGGTAAAGTCATCGCCAAAATCAGCTGTTTAACAGCTGATTTTCGGAGACGAAGTTCCTGGTTCAAATCCTAGTAAAGGTAGTTACTTTTATATGGATTTGAATACTAGACCGTGGTTGCCAGTGTACTTTGATGGTTGGGGTTCAATTAACCATACTCTCTCAGAAGTGGTTGACCTGGGTCTGTACAAGACCCAGGTTGACCTCATTTTCACATCATCCTCATCCCATTGGGTCGTGGGGAAGCTTATTGTTCTGAATTGAACTGATTGCAACGTACACATATTGGCACTGGGGCTTTTAATCAGTGTCTTAACGGTGCCTGTAGGATACCTGGCTCCTCCTACAGTATGTTGCCTTACCTCTGTACGCGGGGCTATGCAGGGGCGGACCTATTATCTCCCTAGCTGCAAGTGGGGACCAGATGGTACCCATTTCATTTGAAATTATGAAAAACAGCTATGGATGCTGTGACTCTGGAAGGAGTGGATTTAAACTACTCCCCCGAGTTAGAGTATCTGGGGGCTGTCATGGATGGTGGCCTAACCTGGTAAGGCCACAGGTCCAGGACTGTGGAGAAGGCTATAAAGGCCTTATGGATGTGTGAGAGTCTGCTGGGAGGACTCCGGGGCTTGGGCCTCGTATGGTGGAATGGGCTTATGTGGGCATCATTCTGCCAATGGTCACGTACGAAGTTGCTGTATGGTGGCCAACAACAGATCTAGGACGGCGCAGGATCGGCTGAGGAGCTATAGAGACTGGCCTGCCTAGGGATATGTGGTGCAATGTGCACTGGTCCAACGGCCGCTATGGAGGCGATGGTTGATTTGCCTCCTTTTCATGTGCAAGTGAGGGGAGAGGCGATTGGAACTGCCTTGAGGCTGGAGGACGGGATCGGGGTCCCATCAGTGGAGATGGGCCACACTGAGATCTTCAAGGTTTGAAGGGATGGGTGTGGTATGTGGTCCTTGGGACCGTATGAGCAGATCATACAAATTCTCCGACACACTGAGGATGAAAATTTTTGATCGTCAGGAGTGGGCGGAGGGTAGGCCGGTGATGCCGGAAGGGGCTACCTTTTGGTATATTGAAGGCCCTGTGATGAGTGGAAGAGCGGGATTGGGGGCCTGGGGGTCCGGGGGAATGACTTCCCTGGCCCTTGGGTGTAACATGACCGTCTTCCAAGATGAAATATGGGCCATTGAGGTCTGTGCGGAGAGGCGTATTGTAAGGCGCCTCAGTGGGTCGCACATTTATGTTTTTGCAGTTGCGTTGTGGGTGGCTGCAAAGGTATAGCACTGTTGGGTGGGGATGTGTTAACACCTGCTTAGGTAAGTGCACTGAATCCTAGGCAGACCCTGCGCTTTATCGAAGGTGCGGGCCTTGCATAAACTAGGAATGGGGGCAATCACAAAAGATCTTTTAGGTCGCGGTGAGGAGGGGCTGGAGAAGCCTGAACGCCCTTGATGTAATGAATGAATGATGAATGAATGAACGTACACATATTAGGAATTAAAAAAAAAATTTAGTTTCAATAATTGGATCCATTATTTTGCTTTGTTTTTTCTACCTCTTCTCTTATACCCTTTACGTAATAGTTTTAGTGTTTCTATTTTATATCATAATGCCTGTGGTAACACAACTGCTTTATAGTGCTTATTTGTTGTATATTTTTTTAGGGTAAAAGACAGACATGAAAATATTTTGGCGTTTTCATTGGTACTTGATCCACATGAGAATAAAACATTAGATTTTATTGCAAGCTCAAAGAAGATGTATGAGTATTGGCTTGATGCTTTAAATATTCTTACAGGTAATTTGAATATTTTCTATTGTTAATAATGGTAATGGTAATGGTTTGCTGACATTACTCCCACCATCTCTCTTCCAATTGGTCGCCAGAATGCATACACCTGGAAGCCGTTCCTAAGAACTCTTATTAAACAATGTGACAGCGACAGTCACCTTATTCAAATTATAAACTAAGTTATATATATAAAATTTTTAGGGCGAGTTAGAACCAGATCGGCCGACCTGGGGAGTGTGTACTACTCGCCCTCTTGTCGGGATGCCTCTTGGGGCTCAACGCCCACGTCAGAATAAGTAGGGTCCTAACAGTCATAAAAATTATACGAAATAAAACTAACTAATAAAATAAAATATTAGTTTGGACCTATAGTCACCTTTAAATTTGTCCAGCAAGTGTTTGTTCACCATATATAAATTTAACTACAGTGCCTTCGACGACAGCCGAGACAACTCTCCCTTATTATACTAAATGATGACGGTAGAACATAGCTACCTCGTCAAGGAACCCCCATACCGCCCGAGCATGCACCTTTTGGTACAAACTTGAATGTTCCGTGAGAGGCCTATTTTCCCCTTGGCCTTGAAGCTTCAGGGTCAGTCGTCGTCTGGACCCCCCAAGAGCAGGGCAATCTTACAACAAATGCATGTGCGATTGGACCTCCCCAGACGCAAGAATCATCAGCCAGTAGGCGGAACTGCTTCAAATATGCTGCGAACTCACCGTGACCAGTGAGGACTCGGACACCCGATGTCCTTAATGAAACACTAGAGGCGCACCATCCCCCCAAGTCCTGTATGAAATCATACAGAGACCTTCCCTTATGTGCGGTGTCCCACTCGTGCTGCCACGCTTCAAGAGCGAGAGTTTCCACTCTCTTCTTAAGGACAGGGTAGGGCAACATAGTTACAAAGTTAACATTACCCGGTCCCCCCCGGATCCTGATTCCAACCCGCCAGAGCGACTCGGAACCTCTCACCAAAGATCTCGGCTTCTTGCTCCCTTCGCAATCTCCAAATAGCAGCACGCACTCGCACTTTAAAATCCGCCGAGAGAGCCTTTCCTGCAACGGTGGTAGGCTCGTAGGAGCATGTACTATAAGCTATTCTATTGTTAATAAAATAAGGATTTGTTGACTACTTTAATGGAGCCGTTACTGGTTAAGTACTAAAATGTAAAGCTAAATGAAGAGCAGATTAAATTCATCAAGGGTCTAGAAATTTTAAAATATTTATTCCATTACTTGTTCATCATGCCCATAACGATCAGGTGGAGTCTTAAATTAATTGCACTCGATCTGTTGGTTCCAGGGCTACAAAAAGTAGTTCTGTTTCTTATCACATAGTCAGCCAATATGATTGAACTATTTAAGAACAGAAGAGGTCGAGGTGGAAAAGACACTAGTCAGAGTTATCTCCTCTGATAGTAATGAATTTCACTATACAGCCAGACCCTGTGGTGAATGAAGTGAAGGTGTCATTTGTAGGGTGGAAAGTGGGTGCTTTTTGGAGGGCCTGGCATGCTGATAAGCATACGCTTTCAACTCAGTGAGGAAGGCAATGGTAAACCACCTCACTTCTCGTTTTTACTTAGTAAAACCTCTAGAGGTTCAAACCAGCTTTTCGGCTGTTGACCTAAACAACTTGTTCATGTGTCGCTACAATCAATAATAACAAAGATATTGTGACAATATAGAAATAAACATACATGAGTTATTAAATGAGTCATTATATTATTCTGTTACAGGGAATAAAATGAAAAGTCTTCTATTTCGTGAAGAATTGAATACTCTTTTAGAAATGGAAGTCAAAATTAAACTTCTTGATGTAGAAGGCATTGATTGTCCAAATGATCCTCCAGAAGTTCCACCTTTACCAGAAAATTTTGATTTCAATTTGTGATTGACGTAAAATTTTAATAAAAATTAAATTACAGTATTTCATGTTACAGATTATTTATTATTGTACAGCTACTATTTTTACTTTCTCTTGCCTATATGAATGTATAGGAAGGAAAGTATTGTTTTCATGTCAATTTTAAGAAAGAGTTTTCATCGGATCTACACGTTTTCAGACCCCCTGAACCCAAAAAACATGTTTTTAGCGATTGGTCTGTGTGTGAACAGAATATCTTAAGAACGGAACATCGTACAAACTTGAAACTTAAATTACATACCACTGCCGGACCAGACACAAAATTTTCATCAAAATCAATCAACCGGAAGTAGTAGTTTATTCATAAAATTTTTCACTTTTTTGCGATTTTATCAAAAACTGGTCCTAAATTTTTTTTTAAAATCGCCTGGTTTACTAAATTTTTTATTCTCTACAAGATAGGGTAGGCATCATGTTTGCTGAAATTCTTGGTGAGGGTGTTTTCACATAAAAACCTTGTTTTTTTAGGATTACGGCTTTAATATGCAACTTAGCGCAAAAATTTATATTGAAAAGTTGTAGAGAACTTAAAATCCTACAACTTTTATTTCAAACATTTTTTTGTATAACGCTTAGTTTAGCGGTAATTAGCGATTTTCTGTTTTTTTCTCATGAAAACGTGTGAAAAATCTATTTTTGTAAGATTTCGGCCTTAGTATGCATTTTACGACAAAAAAATATATAATCAAATTTATAGAAAATTAAAAGATCTACAACTTTTATTAAGAGCATTTTTTTGTACAGTGCCTAGTTTAGCGTGAAAGAGCGATTTTCCGTATTTTTAAGGCAAACAGGTCGATTTTCATTTTGCGTCTTTCACTCATGATTAAAATAAGGTTATGTTTATTGAGGTTAGTTTTTTGTTTATTTCTAATGTTTTATTACTAATGTTAGGTTATATTTTTTAAAATATTTGCATTGGCAAGAGAAAGTTGTGTGTTTCACATCAGATTTTTATGGAAAAAATTCATCCCCACTATTCCCCAACCCTTCATCATACCCCCACCTTGAGAATCAAAGTTCTAATAGCCTAACCTTATTTCTTACACAATCCAACAAGGTAAGGTTACAGCACCATCTCCAAAACATCACCTCTGCTACAAGCAGCCGGGTTTTTTTTTGTAAGTGAAAAAGCGGTGAAAAATCTATTTTTTTTTAAGAAAAATCAAAATTAAAAATCATATGACCTCCTGAACCCAAAAAAAAACATGTTAATTAAACCTCCTATATTTTCCTTCTATATTTTGTTAATGACCTGGGATACTATGATTGCACGCCAGTGTATTTAAGCAAGTGCATAAATTTATTTGAGAATTTTACAGTTGATTTAGTACAACTAGCTCCAGCTTTTACGCCAGGGTCCAAAGACAAGTGGAGTGTCAAATTATGTATTTTCAATCTGTTCATTGCAGGGCTAAAATAAATAGTTCTGTTTCTTATCACATGGTCAGAAGAAGGGATGGGGTAGTGGGGCATATCTTAAGACATCCAGGTATTGTTCAGTCAATAATTGAGGGTAATATTGAGGGAGTGAATTGTAGAGGGAGGCAAAAGTTAGAATATTTAAAACAAATTAAAAAAGATATGATGGTGGTATTTTGTCTCAGCGTTTCACATAAACAGATTTCATCGAATTTTATTAGCGTTATAATGTTTTGCATGTGAGGAAGGCAATGGTTAACCACCTCACTCCTCGTTTTACTTAGTAAAACCTCTAGAGGTTCAAACCAGCCTTTCGGCTGTTGACCTAAACAACAACAACAATGTTTTGTATGAATAGAGAGGTGTTTTTAAAGCAGATTTATTATAATTTAAAAATAATCAAAATATGTTTCATGTTAAAAGCATATATTTAAATTGTATTTCCAAAAAACATAATACAATAAGTACTAAAACAAATTAAAATTATTAAAACCAAACAAGACATAGGATTCTAAAAGGACAAAAACCACAAAATCCAATTAAATTTAGAATTTAATTATTAAGGTAGTGAAGGCAGCTGTGCTACGGCTAGCACATGCAAAAGTAGTGTAGTTGTTACCCATTTACAAAGACGATAAGCTACGTAATCACTGTTTTCTCGTGGTTTCAGACTTGCTAATTTCATTCGAACTGCTTCTGTCCTGGGAACAGTTATATATACATATATTTTACCGTAATTAAATTTTACTTTAATATTTTAGTTAAATACTAAGATTACATGCCAGTATATTTAAGAAAGTGCGTAAATTTATTTGAGCATTTTACAGTTTATTTAGTACAACTAGCTCCAGCTTTTATGCCAGGATCCTGGGTTTATTACTGGTCAGACAATAGCTGCCCAAAACACACAGGTGGAGTGTCAAATTATTTACACTCAATCTGTTGGTTGCAGGGCTAAAATAAATAGTTCTGTTTCTTATCACATGGTCGGCCAATTAAATGACTGAATCATTTAAGAACAGAAGACGCAGAGGTGTAAAAGACACTAATCAGAGTTATCTCCTCTGAAAGTAATGAATTTCATTATACAGCCAGAACCTGTGGTGAATGAAGTGAAGGTGTCATTTGTAGAGTGGAAAATATGTGCTTTTCAGAGGGCCCGGCATGCTGATAAGCGTACTTTTCCATTCAGTGAGAAAGGCAAGTGTAAACCACCTCACTCCTTGTTTTACTTAGTTAAACCTCTACAGGTTCAAACCAGCATTTCGGCTGTTCACCTAAACAACAGATAATAGATAGATAGATTAATAGGTAATAGACAAATAGATTGGTATTTTTCAACCTATCACCCTATTGTAGTGTTAGGCCCTATTAAGGCATCAAAACCAGACTTTCGTTAGTGTAGCTTACAGAATACACTATCAATTTATAGAACTGATCATTTATCTCTGCTAAAGTATACACAATTATGTTCAACATTAGTAAAAATAACTGAAAAATTTTTTCAGTTATGTTTCCACTAATTCAAGGCCCTAACTTCAATTAGTCCGTGACGCACTAATAGGTTTAATATTTTGTACCAATGCCCTTGTGTACAATGACACACGATTTGAACCCTAATAAAATAAGTCTTGTGGTGCCCTGTTTACTCTCTATGGCACCCCAGTTAACTGTGGCACACACTAAGGAAACCCCTGAACTAGTTAACAAAATTAAATATACTGACATGTCAAATTTGATTTACAGATTAGGAAAAATTTCTTAAAACACTATGTTTGGAGTTTGGCATTAGACGGGAGTGAAACATGAGTGGTAGGGGCTGTAGAATGGAAAAGGATAGAATCTTTTGAAATGTGGTGTTACAGGAATATGTTAAAGATTAGGTACGTGGACAAAATAAGTAATTTAGAAACTCTTGGACGAATGGATGAAAGAAGTATATGGAAACATCTTACCAGAAGAAGGGATAGGGTAGTGGGGCATATCTTAAGACATCCAGGTATTATTCAGTCAATAATGGAGGGTAATATTGAGGGAGTGAATTGTAGAGGGAGGCAAAAGTTGGAATATTTAAAACAAATTACAAAAGATGTAGGATGTTGCAAGAGATGTGTAAAGAGTTGCCCAAGTTACAACAGCTAGGAGAACTGCATCAAACCAGTCGAGAGAATGATAACAAAAAAAACTCAATTTTATTTTAATGTTTACCTGAGCACTAAACTGAGGTTTTTTTAATGTTTTTTTTTTTTTTAGAAAATGTTGAAGTACCAAGAAAATCATTCCAAAGAAATATTGAGCTGTCACACAGACACATTCAATTTTGAAATAACCATAAATGTTTATTAACTACAGATATTTATGTAAACTACAGAAAAACTATATCTTTTTTATAGAGTTGAACTGCATATTCTAAAATACAATTTAAGGAACTGGTAGGAGTGAGAAGGAAATAGTGCGCTTGTACGTCATATAAAAGATATCGAAGTATTAATCTGCCCACAGGGTTTGTTGTCCAGGACAGGTTTTGAAGGTCTCTCGTCTTTTTATCTTTTTTGTTTATTGGACCGGCAAGATGCATCAACCAACTATTAATATAACAAATGTTTAATGATAAATACATTTAGCTACCGACAAAATATTTGTTGTACATTGTTTTATCAATTACATAACAATAATAAAACTATCGCTTCCATGAAGAAAAACTGACTTAAAATACTATTTTATTATAATTCTAATTTTGTGATAATAACATTTAGATATATCAAATCTTCAAGCATTTATAATTATAAATTGGCTGGGAAAAAAAAATAATAACAAAAACATGTCTTCTTCAGTTATTGTTCATTAATTATTAATTTTATATATTTTGCAACTACAAAAAAATCATTAATTTCACCAGTATTATTGGAATTATCTTTCATGAAAAGAAACTGGGAGTTTAATAAAAATTTTGTCATGTTATTTTTGGATTTAGTGAAGTTATAAGACAGCATAGAGGGGCTAGGGTATGAAGTGAGCTCGTGGAGAGGGGTGTGAACAAAAAATTAGTGCAGATGGTAAATGTGTGATGAATTTAAGAACTGTGTTAAGACAAGAGTGGGTCGATCTCAGTAGTTTGCAATAGCGAGTGGTCTAGAATGATAAAAAGTGTACTATCTTCGCTCTTGTTTATAATAACCATGGATGGAATACTTGAGTGAAGAAGAAGAAGAAGAGAAGATTAAAGGAAATACTGGGAGCTTATTGTTGGCAGATGATCTGGTTGGATGGGGAAAGACACACGGGAAGAAGGTGGAAAGGGCACTGGAAATGTAGAACAGAAGTTGATACATGCGATTTGGAATTCAGCAAAGCAAAAAGTAAAATCCTGGTGCATAAATGACTAAATGGCAGGGTGCGCTGGAGGATGTTAAAAAATTCACATATTTAAGTTGAAAGCCAAGAAGTTTATGTGCATTGTAAAAATAATAAGAAAAATGCATACTTTGTGCTAATATTGACTTGCATAAGTCAATATTAGCACAAAGTATGCATTTTTCTAGCAGAAACATGGACAGGCGAAAAGAAGGCACGAAATAGAATGCAGGCGGCAGAAATAAAATTCAAGAGACATATGCTACAGAAGACAAGAATAAGAAATTATGATATTAGGGAACAACTGTGAATGGACAGACAAAGCTACATGGTTAAGTCATGTCAGTTGTATAGAGCAGCGGTTCTCAAACATTTTTGGTGGCGTAACACTTAATATGTCTTGACATGTTCACGTACCAACAGTGGTTCTATCTCAAAATAATTATGTATAAACGTGGTCAAGGGCACGAAGAAGGGGAGCTGCGCGCGTATCATACACTTTTAACACTACTATAAATAAATAATACACACTGATTAGTCGGTGACCACTTATTATATATACAAATTAGTGTCCAATCAAATTAATTTTTTGAACTGGCTTAAAACACTTCGAACAAAACCTTATTCATTATGATAAAATCAAACCGAAATAGAAGTACTTTATGAAAAAACCGTTCAAACAATTATATTTAAAACTCATACATGAAAATAATAGAAACATTATAAGAGGATGTTGCTGCTCAAAAATTCACGGCTCGCAACCACAGAGCATTCACTGATTTAACGGTTTTATGTTCTTTTTCTTTTGCCCTAGAAAGAATGATTCCATACAGGCTCTGTGATGTGTAAATCTCACACACAAGTACGAATTTTGCATTCTTCTTTTCTCGAAAATAAATGATCAGAAAGATACAAAACGAAATCAGTCAAATACTCGCGTACCACACTTTGAAAACCGCTGGTATGGAGGACTAACTAAAAGGATTCAGTATTTTGTGACACAGGGAAAAAGATCAAGAGTGAAATGGTTGGTTCAATTATGGATAAAATTGGGAAAATGATGCAATCCCATGAGAACAGTGTTGTGTTGTGCCAACTCGAGCAAACTTTGAAGAGGAATAAAGAGTACAATGATTATGGAATTATTATTAAAATACATCAGAACCAAATGTCGAAAAAAATTGATAAGCAGATCAACTCTGATTTTTCCTTAATTGTATTTATTTTGTGATACACAAAATTGATATTACATTTTATAAAATGTGAATTATCGATTATATAATTACTTTATGCGTAAAAATCTCCACACCTACCGGTAACTAATTTTATAATTTCTTAATATAGGTAAACCTATATTACCCAACTAGTTATCTAAAAGATAATTTAAAAATCAAAATATACTTTTAATCGTTTGATACAGACATGTAAGTTTGAGTGCTTCTTTTTAACATTTCAATCTCTTTTTCTTTCTCTATGATAATTTGCTCTAATTCGCCAATTTTCTGTTCCAAAATATCATTGCGTCTTTCTCTCTCTCCTAATTCAGCACTCAGACTATTTTTTTCAGCAGTTAAAGTATCTACTAACCTACAACAAAAATGTAAATTGTAAATTAAAATTCTCTTAACCTATTTAATTATTGCAAGAACATTTTAATTTTTAACTAGACAAATTAATGTAAAGAAAAAACGACTCATTCAATGACAATATAATTTTTTTGAGGGTCAAATAGGCAACCTTGGTAACACTGTTTATCAGCTGTTCATCATCACGATTAATAAAGCATAACCTCTTTTGTTCATTTCAAAATATCGGTCCCTTGAAATTTGTTCACGCCTGAAAATCAGCGTCCAAAGATAAGATTTTTGCTATTAGAAGGTGTAAAACCGGCGGAAATAGTTTCAAGAATGTTGAATAGTATGGTGAAAAGTGTTTAAACAGCAGTAATGGGTGTTACAGCTTGATTCGAACAAAAAAAATGTCACTGATCTCTGTCGCTCTGGAAAATCAGTTAAAGTCTCGACTACCGCGCAGCAAAGTCGAGTGTAAATGATCTTATTCGCGAAAACAGACTGGACAAAAATTCCCGAATTTCTAGTTTGTTTAGTATTGTAACCGTGCATTTAATCATTCATGATGTGTCGAATTTTCGCAAAACGTGTTCGAGATGGGTTCCAACATAGTTGGCTTAAGTCCATTAAAGACACCCGGATTCGCTTTAGTTCTGAGCTCAAACAACGCCTCAATGTGGAAAGTAATGACTTTCTGTATCACGTGATGAAACATGGATTCGCAATTTCGTGCCCGAATCCAGACGGCAAAGTATGGAATGGAACATCCGATTTTGCCCACCAAAAGAAAAATTCAAAACTTACGCATTAGTTGGTAAAATGATTTTGACAGTCTTCAGGGACTTGCAAGACCCAACTTATTGTGAATATTTACATGCTCCATCAGAAAGTGAGCTCCGCGATACGGGCGGGTCATTCTCTTGCATGTCATCGTGCAAAGAACGTACGAAACACTTGAGAATTATCACATCCTCCTTACAGCCCAGACCTCGCCCGTCCGATTTTAATTTGTTCGGTCCGCTCCAAGACTCTACGCGGCTAAAAGCTCAACGACAACAAAGTGGTACATGATTGTTCAAACAGCAAGGTAAGTACTTCCATGCTATGGGAATCAGAAACCTCTAAGAACGGTGGGAAAAGTTTTTAAATGTTGCTGGAAATTATATTGTAGAGCATATTGCTTATATGCTGTACAGATACAGAATAGGATGCCATGTTATCCAACGATGACTCACTAAACGAATACAGTAACATGCATTTGTGGTCTTTAGCGAGGTATAGGTAGCAGATGAAATAATGTCCCATAGCCGAGCGAGTGAGAGGGAGATATGTGGCATAACTACGCATGCGCTCAAAGGTCTTTACCGTTATGATCCAAATCTGAAAACATACTACAGTCGTTATCTGGCTTGTTAGTTTACTGCATGCATAAACGCTGGCTCGCAACAATGAATAAAATTATACATTAATGTTATTGGAACGGCGCGTATGGGTTGTGTGAGTGAGAGTGTTATGCATTCTCTCACTCCCACGGCTAGGGGACATTAGTTCATCTGAATACTGTACTAATGCTTTAACAGTACAGTATATACTGTAACAGTCCCCTTTGAGAGTCTTTTCTGTTAGAAAGTTCTATGTGTCCACAAGATGGAGCGAGGCCTATTTCTTCAACCATACATTTGCTTAAAAATTATGTTTGTATTATCGTATCAACGCTAATATTTAACTATTTATTTCAAAACTCTTCTATTCTATAGCAGATAAGTGGATGTATTTATTCATAATAATAGTTTTGAGCATGTAGAAACAGTGAAGTTCCTGGGAGCATCTCTAGATAGATCTTTGTCTTCAGACTTCTATACCAATCAAGTTTGTAGTAAAATATCATCTGGGGTATTTGCACTTAAACAAATTGCCAGATTAAATGATAAAAAAATTACTAATGGCAGCTTATCATGGCCTCATTCTGTCTCATATCCGTTATGGTATCTTAGTATGGGGTAATTCTAGCATGGGTAATATGAATAGGTTTTTTAAAATTCTCTACATTTTTGAGGTTATTATGTATGTTAGGCAAAATAATTTTATGCAGAATTTCAATGTTCACAATCATAACACGAGAAACAGAAATGATTATTATTTGGCTAATTACTCCACAAAATTGTTTGAACAAAAACCTACTTATGCAGGGAGAAAATTAATTAATAAATTACCCCAATTTTTAAAATGTTGTGAGGATTTGAATTCCTTTAAAAAGAAGCTGAAAAATTACTTGATCGGTGAAACTTTTTATAGTGTACAAGAATTTCTTTCTAGATAGAAGTGATACATTGTATGATTCTTATATGCATTACAGGTGTTATAACTGACATGTCCTATACTCCTCCTGGAGCCTCCAGGGCGCAAAAAAAATGATATAACAGGTGTTTTTTTAAGGACGCAACCCTGATTATAAGAAGATAGAAGTAATACATCCGTAAATTTTCTGTCCCCCAATCGATATGTTGGCAACAGTGGCCAACTACCTAAGACAGTTAAAATGTTCCAGTCAAGCATTAGTGTGGTGACAGCAGTCATTTCATTATATTGTGTTAGCAATGGATTTTTCCAAGGAAGAACCAGGTGTTTTATTAAGAATGCAACCCTATGTTAAAAGCCACAATCTACAGCATATTTTTATTTTCCGTACTCTACAAATTATCAATTAATCTAAATTATTATTTTACAAATGAATAGCAAATGAATTGCAATGAAAACATTGTATTACTTTGTATTAAAACACCCGACTCTTCCTTGGAAAAAACCATTGCTGACACAATATAACGAAACGACTGCTGTCAACACACTAATGCTTGACTGGAACATTTTAACTGTCTTAGTAGTTGGCCTTGAGTACACTGTTGCCAACATACCGATTGGGAGACAGAAAATTTACCAATGTTTTACTTTCATCTTCTTATAATCAGGGTTGCGTCCTTAATAAAACACTCGTTATTAACATTTTCTGCTCATTGTTTATCTTGTATAGAATATTAGTTTGAAAATACTGCTTTTGAGACCTTTTTCCATCCAGCAGTATATAAAATCGTCCCTTCAATGGTAAACTCGCGAATGTGCAAATTTTGCGAATATGAGTTTGTTAGTGCATGCTGATGTATACAACCCAACGCATGTTGTAGTAAACTCGCTAATATGTATCTTGTTCGGTTAGGGAGATACAGCCTTTGTAAAGTTACAAAAATACACAAAGTGTGTTAAAGAAGCAAGCATTGAATTTGTTTTTTGCCCTCCTGTAAAACTGTGAATTTGTACATTCGCGAGTTTACCATTGGGTGGACTATATAGGGGGCCTAATACTAAACTTGAATGTTTTTCTTTCAATATTTAGTCATTTGTAATTTATGTAAGAGTTACTTTGTTTTTCCTAGCTTTGCTCTAGTTTTTTCCATTTTTTTGAATACACATTTTACATTGAATACACTTTTATAATGAAGTTGCAAAATCAATACATTTATAACCTGACCGACAAACTGACACGAGGACACAAACCACTCACCTCACCTGATGACAGCTGTAATCACTAGCCAACATAACAGCGCAAAAGTTTCATAGTTTACTCATTTTTTAAGATACAGCAACAAAATTTTGATGGTGTATAAAGAAAGGCCGAGCGGAGATTTAAGGTCATTGGATGAAAACTGGTGTCTTTCTTCCACCCAACGCATCAATTTTGTTACAAAACTGAACTACGTATACAGTGTACTGTATCTAGATTGCAGTGTTGTTAAGGGGGTAGTCAACTCAAGAAGATGATTTTTTTAATTTTGATTGTTTTTTGCATTTATTTGAAGTTTAAAATTTTCTGAATCACAGCATTTGTTTACTTTGTTTGTACGTTGACAAAAAATTATAAAAACGTTTGTTTAAAATAAAGCTCACTAGCAAGGCGAGTTGAATTATTCTTCAACTTTAAGTTTTCCGGAAATGAGGTTTTTGCATGATTGTACATTCTTGGGAATTAAATATTTTGGTTAGTATTGGAGATATTTGGATGATGATTTTTTTCAAATATTCATAATTTCTTGCTCTATTATCTTTGGAATAATTATTATTACAGAAACTTTAATAGGGATTTAGTTAAAAGATAATTTGTGAATACATAAAATAAATGTTTTTGAAAATATGGTTTTTCTTCAATAAATTTCTTGTAAGAAAAAAATACTTACAAGCGCATACAAGATAATAGACAGCAACTTTCTGTATTTTGTAGCATACGAACCATGTTGATATCTTTCTTGTTTCCTGAGATATTTGATTCCCCGTAAAAGCCCACTTTTCCAACCTTACCCTTATATTAAGGGCTGTAATTAATTTTTTGGCTTGGTTCAAATGGTAGATCATTATTAGTAAATTACTCTTTCATTTAAAATAAATAATGATAAATTATAGCCTGAAGTTTTTGATTTTCATTTTTTGGGTTGACTACCCCCCCCCCCTTAAAGTACTGTACTGGGGTATCATGATTTTATGAATAAAAAAATTCCAATCCATAAAAACTAGATAGTACTGTGTCATAATAGTAATGTAAATTTTTTCTTACAAATTTTTTTCTTGGATATTTTGAAGCAATGCCAAGTGCGCATCACGTTTCTCTTTCTGTTCAGTTTCATTTTGAGCCAATAATGCAGATTTTCTCTTGCTTTCTGCTTCTGCAGCCTGAACCTAAAGAAAAATAAGAATAAAATTTAAACATTGTTAAGTTTGAAACTATTAATTGCAGTTGCTGAAAGCGGATAAATACGTTTATATATTTTTCTTTAGGTGCCATCTCTTACAAGAATCATCTTTGCAACCATGACTTTGGTTGTTAAAGAAATCCGAGAAGCTGCACCTGAACTTCTACTATTTTTGCATATAATTTCCTCCTGAATTATTACACGGAGTATGCTGTTGTACTTTTTGCCTCTCGTTACTTGACCCAGTATTGCTATTTGCATATTTTTATGGTTCTTACAACCTTCCTCTCGTTCTCTGTCATCCTGATAACACTCTTTGTTAAGATATTTCAAAAATAGAATCTGCTGTAAATGAACTGATAATAAGATTAACTAAATTTTTTATAAAGATCTGTACTTCTTTTAAGTAACCTATTTAAAAAGTCGGATCTACTGATTTAGCTATGAGCAACTTATTTTTGGTTATGTTATGGAGTGGATTTTATAAAGTATAATAATTTTTAGACCATTCCCAGGTATTCCAGCCAAAAGTGCAGCAGAAAAATGCTCTAACCACTAGGCCATAGAGCAATTCTTAATTTTATTGTTTCCTATTATTAGCACAGTTTTGCCAAAATTTTCCTCTATTTATCCCAGTAGAAATTGAAGAGAAAGTTCATTTTGCTTCATATGTTAGGTACTATCTAACATTGTGAAGTACTAGCAGTTTGTTATCAAATGAAGAGTCTGAATAAAACAAAGATTAGTACTTGTCAAAAAATCTGTAATGAAACTAAATAGCTGAATTGGCTTGTAGAATATTATTGGCATAGCTTACCTTATATATTTATTGGCATTGGAGGAGGAGGAGAAGGAGGAGGCATGAGTTGGGAAAAGTAAGATAACAAAAAGGGTTTTTGTAAGATGGTGGGGAGGAGAGAGAGGAGTATGTTGATGTTGAGGAGGAGTAAGCTAATTGGGAGGAGGAGTTAGGCTAATTAGGAGGAGTTAGCTAATTAGGAGGAGGAAAGGAGTTAAGCTAATTAGGAAGAGAAGTTAAGCTAATTAGGAGGAGTACGCTGATTAGGAGGAGTTAAGCTGATTAGGAGGAGTTAAGCTAATTTGGAGGAGTAAGCTGATTAGGAGGAGCCGGAGGAAAGGAGTTAAGCTAATTAGGAGGAGGAGGAAGAGGAGTTAAGCTAATTAGGAGAAGGAGGAAGAGGAGTTAAGCTAATTAGGAGGACGAGGAAGAGGAGTTAAGCTAATTAGGAGGAGGAAGAGGAGGAGGAGGGAAAAGAGGAGTTAAGCTAATTAGGAGGAGTAAGCTGATTAGGAGGAGTTAAGCTAATTAGGAGGAGTAAGCTAATTAGGAGGAGGAGGAAGAGCGAGTTAAGCTAATTAGGATTTTTTTTTTTTTTTTTTTTTTTTTTGGTTTAACGTCCGACTGTTTTGCAAATTGCTGCTAATGCAGACGATGAAGGATGAAATGAATTTTTTGTAACGTATGAAAAAATGCCATGCCCGAGTGGGATTCGAACCCAAGACCGCGTGATGAGAGGCGAGCACGTTACCAACATCGCCAACGCGGCCGGCTGAAGCTAATTAGGAGGAGGAGGAAGAGGAGTTAAGCTAATTAGGAGGAGGAGGAAGAGGAGTTGAGCTAATTAGGAGGAGGAGGAAGAGGAGTTAAGCTAATTAGGAGGAGGAGTTAAGCTAATTAGGAGGAGGAGGAGGAAGAGGGAAAAGAGGAGTTAAGCTAATTAGGAGGAGTAAGCTAATTAGGAGGAGTCGGAGGAAAGAAGTTAATCTAATTAGGAGGAGGAGGAAGAGGAGTTAAGCTAATTAGGAGGAGGAGGAAGAGGAGGAGGAGGGAAAAGAGGAGTTAAGCTAATTAGGAGGAGGAGGAGGAGGAGGAAGAGGAGTTTAGCTAATTAGGAGGAGTTAAGCTAATTAGGAGGAGGAGGAGTTAAGCTGATTAGGAAGAAGAGTTAAGCTAATTTGGAGGAGGAGTAAAGGAGTTAAGCTAATTAGGAGGAGGAAGAGGAGTTAAGCTAATTAGGAGGAGGAGGAAGAAGAAGAAGAGGAGTTTAGCTAATTAAGAGGAGGAGGAGTTAAGCTGATTAGGAAGAGGAGTTAAGCTAATTTGGAGGAGGAGGAAAGGAGTTAAGCTAATTAAGAGGAGGAGGAGGAAGAGGAGTTAAGCTAATTTGGTGGAGGAGGAGGAAGAGGAGTTAAGCTAATTTGGAGGGGGAGGAGGAGTATGAGAATTAGGAGGAGTAGAAGAAGAAAAAGAAAAGGAGGAGGAAACCTTCATCATTAGTTTTGTATAAAAATGTTTATTTAACTTGATGCTTATAAAATATTCTTTAACTGTATTTTCAATGATTAAAGAACTTGGGGTAATTCCTTCAAGAAACAAATGTAGGCTACTTATTAAATTACGGGAAATTCAGAAAATTCTACAACTATTTCTTAGTAAATAAATATTGTAGTAAGTTTACTAATAAACTAAAAATGTTCAATTGTTAATATTTTTACTTTTTTATAAACATTCATTAAATTTTTTTATCCAAAGGTTTGGGAAAGTAAACATTACTCACAATGACCAGACAGCATTGTTTGACAGTAATTAGATTTTCAACTCTTTTAATTATAATAAATAAATAATTGGGTAACTACCTGTTATGAAAATTGTTGGGATTTTTATCACTGGGTTTTTCTGATGCAGATTCAAGCATTGAGTCACTGACTTGTTACTTCTACCAGTTTCTATATAATATAATATTATGTTACATAACTGGTTTTTAAACTCCTAACTGTATTATAGTTTTTGCATTCAATTATTACCATCTTTTATTGTATTTTTATAACTTTACGTCGACAACATACTTTCACCTTGTAATTTACCTATAACGTAATTATTATTTCCCGTCCTAATGTTTACTATTTTTAAATTTATTATTTTAGTATTCGCTAAATTTATTCCTTAATGTAGTAACTTCTATTTACATCCATTGGCCTACTACTTACTATATTAAAAATATAATTTGTTTGTTTGTACGAGGTAATCACAAAAAATACCCAACCGATTTTTTTAAAATTCTTTCACCGTTGGAAAGCTTAGAGCTTCCTGAGAAATATAGATTATTATGCTATTATGCAATTTTTAAAATCTGAAAAAATGAAGTCTTTTATTTTTTTTGTTTGGTTAAGGTTTTTCTTTCATCTGTTCAATACATCAGGCACGTATATCCAGGAGGGGGCGAAGGGGGCATACGCTCCACCGAAATTTTTACATTTGTTCCGAGATACTTAAGAAATAATAAAATTGTTTGGTAAAATTGAAAAAGAACAGTATTTTGTAATCACATTGTTTTAAATTATACTTTTAATTAAAAACGTATACAATTGAAAAGCAGTTAAAAAGGAAGCGTATGATAAAAAAACACATGAAGGTAACCCAAAAAACAAATAAATAAAAGAAAATTGAAAATAATTTGAAACACCGATTGCGTCTCCCTATCGTATTTTGGTAGCCTACGACGCCAGCATGAAGTGCAAACGGAAATACAGTATTTTAAAATTTTTACCCACAAACGCGCGCGCAAACACACACACATATAAATATTGTATAGAATATTTTATTTTGCCCCCCCCCCCCGAAAAATGTCTGGACACAAGCCTGGCTCATCTATTCTGCCACTTATTCTATGCAAAGTATTGTATTATTTGTAGTCAGGGTATCAGATACGATACAGTATTTGCTTTTTAAAACTACTTAAAAATTATTTACAAGACAAATAGCCTACCCAAAAAAAGTAACATCCGATTCTGCTTTGAAAGTTTTGTGAACCTTTCAAAACATCAAAGAGATCGTGCCACTTTTTTTACGAAATAGACTTTTACCTACTTTTTCTTATTAGGTATATCGTATCTTCTCACATACCAATGGTGTTGTCAAAAAACCTGTTTCTGTTTACTAATTAGTTATTTGTACAGCCATGATTTCGCTTTCAACGTGTAAGGCTGTGTGAGAAGTTAAACGCTTTAAGTTTAGTTTGCTGTGAAGCGCTACGAGCGAAGGTTGATAGTAGCAGTAGCCTACCTGTTATAAAAAATTAACGTTTGTTTTTACGAGGTGATCTCAGAAACTACCAAACCGATTTCAATAAATCGTTTCACTGTTGGAAAGCTTAGAGCTTCCTGAGTTAAATTAGGTTATTTCTAGGTATATAGCATTCTATGCCTTTTGGTATCATTTAGGTATTATAATATGCAGCAAAATACAATACGTTCAGGTAAAAGATACGGTATAGTAAGCCTGCAATATGACATCAATCAATCTTTCCTTCTTCCATTTTCGATATTTTTGAAAATTATTTATATTTCCAAAAAATAATGATAATTTAACTGTGTGCTGGAGAAAGTTATTCGATATTGGGAATGAAACTTACCGATAAAGAATTGTTAAACCAAATTGGCTAGACATTGGAGAATCAAAGAACGCTAAAGAAGATAAAATGTCTTGCTTTTGCAAGACGACCTAAGTAATCGTTTCAACAATATGTAGATCACGGAAACAGCGATAGAGCAAATCAACGTAAAAGAATAATATCAAACTAAGAAATTAAAGAAGCAAATCAATTTATTAAAAGAAAAAGCAGAAAAATATTATGGACTACAGATTTCCTTCGAGAAAAACTAAATACATAACGAATATCAAAACAGCCCCGCGTCACTCGAAGAACGGAAAAATTGGGAAGCTTCACGTACCTCAGGGAGATAATACAAATGAAGACCAGCATAAAAGAAAGCGAACAACTGCCGAGGAGAGATGGCCAGCGCACTCCACGGAACTCACCACTTTTATAAGAAGAAAGCACTCTCAAGAGAAGCCCAAGATCAGCCATTATAATACTCTGATAAAACCTGTGTCTGAACGCGAGTAACTTAAGTGCCTTAGAATAACCGGAAAGGCATTTGAGAGGAAGATCCTCCGCAAGAAAATGGGTCCGAAGATAGTAAACGAACAATATAGGTTACGGGGTCGAGAGGAACTGTACAAGGAAAATGAAGGATTAATGGGAAAACGGGATTAACGGTTGGGGTTCAATTAACCATACTCTCTCAGGAATGGTCGGCCTGAGTCTGTACAAGACTACACCTCATTTACATGTCATACACTACACTTCATCCTCATCTCATTGGGTCATGGGGTTGCTTATTGTTCTGTATTGAACAGATTGCAACGTACACATATTAGGAATTTTAAAAAAATAAATAAATATAACCTAATTTTAATCATGAGTGAAAGACACAAAATGAAAATCAACCTCAGTTAAGCTTAAAAATACGGAAATTCACTCTTTCATGCTAAACTTTGTAGAGAAAATGCTTTAAATAAAAGTTGTAGATATTTTAATTTCCTATAAATTTGATTGTATACACTTTTGTCGTAAAATGCATACTAAGGCTGAAATCGTAAATAAAAATAGATTTTTACACTTTTCGTGAGAAAAAAAAACAGAAAATCGCTAATTACCGCTAAACTAAGAGTTATACAAAAGAATGTTTGAAATAAAAGTTGTAGGATTTTAAATTCTCTACAACTTTTATTACATACATTTTGCGCTAAAATACATATTAAAGCCGCGATCTTTAAAAAATAAATTTCTTTTACGTGAAAACAGCCTCTCCAAGAATTTCAACAGACAAGGCGCCTACCCTATCTTATAAAGCATAAAAAATTTATTAAATGAGGCGATTTTTAAAAAAATCGTAGGACCCGTTTTGAGAAAATCGCAAAAAAGTTAAAAATGACACGAATAAACTACTACTTCCGGTGACCGATTTTAATGAAAATGTTCGTGTCGGGTCCAGTAGTGGTAACTTAAGATTCAAGTTTCAAGTTCGTACGATGTTCCATTCTTGAGATATTCTGTTCACACACACACAGACCAATCGCTAAAAACATGTTATTTGGGTTTAGGGAGTCTGAAAACTCGATTTCGAAAAATCGACATGAAAACAATACTTTCCTCCTATATATAATCATATCGGAAAGAGAAAGTAAAAAAAAAAACATTCTTTTAAACAACCTAGTTATTTTAATGAAAAGTTTACTCTCATTCCACGATATAGTTAACCATTTTACAAAATTTTATGTCGTAATGTGTACTGTAGTTCCTGGAACAAGACATCATAATATTTGTAAATCAAGTCATGACTGTGTAACAGGTTATATTAATCTAGGTGGCTGCGACTTTCAATAACCTTTTGTATGAGTGTAACAAACGAACGGTACTGCTTTTACATTGTATAAAAAAATATTAAAAAAATCTGGTGTGAAACACTCACACAACTTTCTCTTACCAATTCAAATAATTTAAACAGTATAACCTAACATTATTAATAAAACATTAGAAATAAACAAAAAACTAACCTCAATAAACATAACCTAATATTAATCATGAGTGAAAGACGCAAAATTAAAATCGACCTCAGATTGGTTTTTAAAATACGCTAAATCACTCTTTCACGCTGAACTAGACTCACATAAAAGAAAAAATTAGTAGAGAAAAATTCTTTGAATAAAAGTCGTAGATCTATTAATTTCCTATAAATTTGATTATATACACTTTTGTCGTTAAATGCTTAAGACCGAAATCTTAAAAAAACAATTTTTCACACGTTTTCGTGAGAAAAAAACAGAAAATCGCTAATTACCGCTAAACTGAGCGTTATACAAAAAAAAATGTTTCAAATAAAAGTTGTAAGATTTTAAATTCTCTACATTTTTTATTATTTAATTTTTTGCGCTAAAATCCATATTAGAGCCACAATCTTAAAAAAACAATGTTTTTACGTAAAAACAACCTCACCAAGAATTTCAGCAAACATAGCGCATACCCTATCTTGTAGAGCATAAAAAATTTAGTAAACCAGGCGATTTTTAAAAAAATTGTAAGACCAGTTTTTGAGAAAATCGCAAAAAAGTAAAAAATTATACGAATAAACTACTACTTCCGGTTGACCGATTTTGATGAAAATGTTCGTGTCGGGTCCGGTAGTGGTATGTAACTTAAGTTTCAAGTTCGTACGATGTTCCGTTCTTGAGATATTCTGTTCACACACACACAGAACAATCGCTAAAAACATGTTTTTGGGTTCAGGAGGTCTGAAAACGTGTAGATCCGGTGAAAACTTGATTTTGAAAAATCGACATGAAAACAATAGCTACTTTCCTTCCTATATATACATATAGGCAAGAGATAGCAAAAATTATAACCCTTAGGGTCCGAATGAAGATTTTCATAAATTGTGTGTGTATGTACATGTGAGACGTATGCTGTTGAAGTAGATGAACGGGTGAGACGTACGCAGGAGGAATTATCAAAACGTCGTTTTGTGTGTCTGTGTGTGTATTATTGTTGAAGTACAGTATATGGGGGAATTTATCAAAACGTTGTATGCGTGTGTGTGCGCGCGGGCGCGTGTGTGTATATGTTTGTACGTTGGAGTATGTAGTCAATGTAGCACCTACACGATTTCTGTTACATATATTTAAAAAAATGAATTACACATGTTTCACATGCGAAGCCGCGAAACATGCTAGTATGCTAGTATTCTATGTAGGGCTAAATGTTAACTATGTATAGGGCAAGAGAAAATAATAAATAATTTTCAACATTAAGAATATTCGGAACTTAGAATTGAACCCAGGACTCTTTAATTTTACCTGACCTCATTGCCACTGTACCATATAATTGGACATCTTTACTGTTCCTATTTTTACTTTCTCTTGCCTATATGAATATATAGGAAGGAAAGTATTGTTTTCATGTCGATTTTTCAAAATCGAGTTTTCACCGGATCTATACGTTTTCAGACCCCCTGAGCCCAAAAAACATGTTTTTAGCGATTAGTCTGTGTGTGTGTGTGTGGGTGTGTGTGTGAACAGAATATCTCAAGAACGGAACATCGTACGAACTTGAAACTTGAAACTTGAAACTTAAGTTACGTACCACTACCGGACTCGACACGAACATTTTCATCAAAATCGGTCAACCAGAAGTGGTAGTTTATTCGTGTAATTTTTCACTTTTTCGCGATTTTCTCAAAAACTGGTCCTACGATTTTTTTTAAAATCGCCTGGTTTACTCAATTTTTTATTTTCTACAAGATAGGGTAGGCGTCATGTTTGCTGAAATTCTGGGTGAGGCTGTTTTCACGTAAAAACGTTGTTTTTTTAAGATTACAGCTTTAATATGCATTTTAGCGCAAAACTTTATATAATAAAAGTTGTAGAGAATTGAAAATTCTACAACTTTTATTTCAAACAATTTTTTGTATAACGCTTAGTTTAGCGGTAATTTGCGATTTTCTGTTTTTTTTCTCACGAAAATTTGTGAAAAATTGATTTTTTTAAGATTTCGGCCTTAGTATGCATTTTACGACAAAAGTGTACATAATTTAATTTATAGAAAATTAAAAGATCTACAACTTTTATTTGAAGCATTTTTCTCTACAGAGCCTAGTTTAGAGAGAAAGTGATTTTCCGTATTTCTAAGCCAAACTGAGGTTGATTTTCATTTTGCATCATTCACTCATGATTAAAATAAGGTTATGTTTTTGAGGTTAGTTTTTTGTTTATTTCTAATATTTTATTATTAATGTTAGGTTTATTGTTAATTATTTGCATTGGCAAGAGAAAGTTGTGTGAGTGTTTCACACCAGATTTTTTAACAAGAATAGTAATGTTAGGCTATTGTTACATAAAAATATTACGCTTAAACAGAACCTAGCAATAAATTTGTATTTTTATTTTAAACTAATTAACAGTTATTATTTAGTAAATTAGCCATGGCGTTAAATAGGTAATGACAAAAAATCACAAAAGAAACTATAATTTTTGACATAATTGATAAGTCAAGTAGTATGTTTTTAGTTTGCATAAATTAAAATATTATGTATGGAAGAATAACTACTTCATGTAAAATATTATTTTTTATCTATTTCGTTAATAAATGAAAGACGAGTCGGCTCTTTGGCAATATTGTAGTCCCCCCCCCCCCCGCCCAACTTCATAAACATTGTCCATTCAGTTCAACCAATATTAAGTATTGTTTTTCTAACTTCTTAAACATTATTTTCAAAATTTAGTAATTGGTGTTTACCATTCAAACAGTCAAAATGAACTGTAGGCCTACAGTAAAAAATCTGGTGTGAAACACTCACATACTTTCTCTTGCCAATGCAAATAATTAACAATATAACCTAACATTAGAAATAAACAAAAAAACATAATATCCTAATTTTCATGAGTGAAAGAGGTAAAATTAAAATCAACTTCAGTTTGGCTTAAAAATATGGAAAATCACTCTTTCACGCTAAACTAAGCTCTGTAGAGAAAAATGTTCTAAATAAAAGTTGTAGATCTTTTAATTTCCTATAAATTTTATTATATACTTTTTTGTCGTAAAATGCATAGGCCTACTTAGGCTGAAATCTTTAAAAATCGATTTTTTTACACGATTTCGTGAGAAAAAAAAGAAAATCGCTAATTACCGCTAAACGAAGCTTTATTAAAAAAATTTGTTTGAAATAAAGTTGTAGGATTTTAAATTGTCTACAACTTTTATAATACCATTTTGCGCTAAAGTGCATATTACAGTCGTAATCTTAAAAAAAAAACAATTTTGTTACGAAAAAACAGCCTCACCAAGAATTTCAGCAAACATGGCGCCTACCCTATCTTGTAGAGCATAACAAATTTATTAAATGAGGCGATTTTTAAAAAATCGTAGGAGCCGTTTTTGAGAAATCGCAAAAGTGAAAAATTACATGAATAAACTACTATTTCCGGTTGACCTATTTTGATGAAAATGTTAGTGTCGCGTCCGATAGTGGTACCTCACTTAAGTTTCAAGTCCGTACGATGTTCCGTTCTTGAGATAATCTGTTCACACACACACAGACCAATCGCTAAAAATATGTTTTTTGGGTTCAGGGGGTCTGAAAACGTGTAGATCCGGTGACAAATTGACATGAAAACAATACTTTCCTTCCTATATGTTCATATAGGCAAGAGAAAGTAAAAACTCCTAACCTAACCGGGAATAAAACCCAGGAGACCTGACATATACTAGACCAGTTTCGCTGGCAGATTCTTTAATCGCATTAACATCTTGTTCATTTGATGCTACTGTAGATTATGTAACAGTTAATTTTACCTTCTAATAAATTCGAGAACCAAATCGGGAATCGATCTGGTGACCTTCCACTTTATAGGCTACCGCTCTAACCACTACGCTTCCAACAGATTTTAAAATACAAAAATATAAAGTTAATAAAAATAACTTTTCTATCTAACCAGTAACAAGTTTTCCGTACTATTAAAGAAGGCATAAATTACCTACGTCATATCTTATTCCACTTTAGAACAAAATGTAAACAAATTATATGAGCGTACGGTTAGAAAAACAAGTCTAACGTGACCGAACGGGCTGTATCAGACGACCAGGTGCCAATAAAGAATCATGTTTTATCAACATATTTATGTTAGGTCTGTTTCTGGCACAGTCGTAGATTATTTCAGTGTTTAATGTGTGCATTTCGATGCTTCATGATAAAAATTATCATAAAGTACAATTTCAATAAGCTGCGATTTTTCTCTCACCACTGAGGTGGCCTGCGCTAAGCATAATTTGTAGTGACAGAAAATTATGTTACTACAATTACGCCTCCAGTCAATAGTAAAGTAGAACTATTGTTTACAATAGTTTCAAAGATAAGTTAAGATACAAATTGATCGATGCAAGACCTAATTTTATTTTCTCTTTTCTGTAATATTTTATTACTTATAAACTGGGTTATAATTAATACAAACTACATCCGCTTACTTTTAAAAGTCATTCATGATTTGAAGTGGGTATTCTAGTGATTCAAGAAATACATTAAAAACAAATTCATTAATAATTTCTAATGAAAGTACAGTAATTAACAGAAAAACAATGATGCTAAAAATAAATTTACATTCATGTGGTACTATGGTATTAATATATTAGTGAAAGGGATGATTCAGAATACACGATGGAGGGGATGGGTGGTTCATAGCCGGTGGTTGTTTTGAAATTCGCCCACTCATTGCAGCAACAACACAAAATGTAGGCCTAACTACACTCCAGAAAGTTTACTGTGACGAAAGCTGAATCATCCTGTTACGTGAGTCATCCACAGGGAAGTATCGATCTGTCCAGTTCAACAGTTGTGTTGAGTCAGGGACTGGATGGAGAGAGAGACTACGTCCGCGTATCTCGCCTGAGGCGCCTATTTGTAAAACTCGGTAAACCCGGGTCCCGACGTAGTAAGTCAGTTGACGACGGCAGTCCGACTGCCGCTTCCTTAATTTCAATGTGCCTATTTGAAGGTACTATTAGAACTGTTGTGTATAGACAGTTCGGCATCGCACGCTATACGTACCGACCGGTTAATGGTAAAAAAAAAACATTAAATACACAAACACACATGCACATTTAACTTTTAAATAATCAAGTGTTTGTTACTGGTATAGTTTCGCCCGCCGCTTACTACTACTTTGCGTGCGACGCCATTGCGTAATCGTGTGGAGCCATCAAACTGACCTTGATGTTACTATGTAGTATTACCGCACGAGTGTACTGTTTATTAAAACATTTTCTCTTTTATATTAGTCTCTATTCTGGAAGTAAATAAATTGTTCTACCTACAACTTCTATATACCACTCACTGCCTTTGATGAATCAAATTAAATTAATAATAATAACTATCGTTACTTGTAAATATTCAATTAAATTACAATCGAATACAACCGCTTCATCATAAATAAAAGTAATTCAGTAAAAATATAACTTGTAAAACATCAAACGTTTGTGGTATTGTTTTAGTATCTTTAGTATAACAGGTTGACTGTTGTGAGATATTTTTATGTCTCGTATTAGTTGTATTGCTGGAAACGCTTTGAGACCTAATCTATCATTTTTACGTCATTCTCTACTTACTCTGGTCGTAAAAATTATGCTGATACCAAATTATGCAGTTAGCTTTTATTTAATTTTGTTTTCAGCTTTATTTTTTAACTTTGATAATATATTTATAATTTGTTTTTTTATTAATCAAAGTTACAATCATTTTTTCATTTCAAACAGTCTACAATACATTTTTTCAATACAAACAGTCTGTTTGTCTCGGAGGTTCGATTCCCGTGCGGGTCTGGAAGTTATTAAATGTAAAAATCCAGTTTCTCATACTTAAAAGTACCTATAGCACATCCCACAGAACCGTGCTGCAGATGTCAACATACTACTGGTTGTTAAGTCAGTAAAAAGGATGCATAATCACTCTGTATATTTTCCACTCTGCAAATGACACTTTCACTTCATTCACCACAGGGTCTGGCTGTATAATGAAATCCATTACTTTCAGACGAGATAACTCTGATTAGTGTCTTTTACACCTCTACCTCTTCTGTTCTTAAATGATTCAGTCATTTAATTGGCTGACCATGTGATAAGAAACAGAACTATTTATTTTAGCCCTGCAACTAACAGATTGAGTGTAAATAATTTAACACTCCACCTGTCTGTTATGGGCAACATATTAGTAGGCCTAACTGATTTCATATACTTACTGCATGAAATAAAAAAACAATTGTAGCTTTTTTGGCAAGACCATCACTCGAGTAGCAGTCAATCTGATAACCGATGCTTTTATGTTACACATTTCTCTTCGATATAAATTTTATTGAGCGACCGATTTATATACAAATAGTACAATCGAAAGGGACAGCTAGTGTATAGTATTCGGTGCACCGTATATGTCACCAAAATAACTTTTATGTAGACTACACACCATATTTTATTAATTAAGCCCTTGCTTTTTTTTGATTTACGAGTTGCAAGGCGCCGCATGACCACACCCCAAGAATCCACACGCTTCTGCAGTCGGTAATACTTCCTTATCCTTTAGCTATAGGTATTCTTATTCAAAACCGGATCTTAAATTATTCGTAGTTGGTATTCTTCCGTTGTCAGCGTCTTAGCCGCGCGTAAGTTCTGTACTTCCCAATTTTTTATTACATACTTGTTTGGAAAATCCCTTTGTAGGTACAATAATTGTATGCGGCTAACTCATTAATCGATTTTGTGAATGAAATATTGCTAACGACCGGTAATAACAGATGACACGTATCGGTTGTTTTAAGAGTAGGCTTTGTTTATAAATCTGAATAATAAATTATCTTATTAAATTACAATAGTTTAATTCAATGGAATTTTTATGACGAGATTTTATTTTAATATATAGACCAGTGGTATATTTTCTACAATAAGGAAATCTCTTTAACATTAATACTGAACTATTTTGAGTTCTCAGAGTGATAAAAATGTAAATGCTCATGAAAATTAATCTTGTTTATATTTTATCGTTTTAAATATAGGATTAACCTGGATAATCCGAACCCCGGGTAATCCGAACTCCCAAAAAAAAGGCTGCAGTAAGATGCAGTCACAGTTATTATTTTTTTTCTATAGTAATTTTTTTTTTAGCTTTTATTTGTAATCGGGAACTTTACTTTGTTGACAACTACCCAATTTGATCGCTACTTTTTGCTATATATTTTTTTTTGACGTGGATTAGACCTGAGTTTGAACAGGGATCCCCAGTAGAGTTTGTTCATGGATGGCTGTCAACTGGTCACCATACAAAGTCGCTTGCCCAACCGGTGTTACTTAACAAATAATAGCGACTTTCTACCAGCTGACTGACTGGGCTGGCCCGAAGGCCTATTAGTAATTTAATGGAAAATTAAAAATTTATGACTGAATTTTATTTCAATATAGACCAATTGTATATTTTCTATAATTAAGGAAATCTCTAACATCGATACGGGACTATTTTGGATTTTTACGGTGTAATAAAAATTAACCGCTCATGAAAATGAATCTTTTGTTTATTTTTTTAAATTGGTCTAGGATAACCTGAATAATCTGAACCCCGGGTAATCCGAACTCCCAAAAAAAGGTTGCAGTAAGATGCAGTCTCTACTATATTGCTCTACAGTAAATTGATATTTTGAGTTTCTATACAATATAGAAAAACTGCATCAATTAATTTAACTTAAATATAAATAATAAGCCGAATTTGAAATTGAATTAAGGCGCGAAGAGCGAACGTAAAACACGAAGACGCAATAAAATGTTTTAATACTTTTATTCAACGGGCAACAGAGAATGACATTAACGCACAAACTGCTTTTATTGTTTTTCAACATTTTTTTTTAAGAACCATAGTAAAATTAATTTTTATAATGTTTGTATCAGTACCGTAATAAAAGCATTGTTTGCATGAAAACAGAAAAGAGTTACGGGACTTATTTCGGCTTCCAAAACCCCCTTGGGACTATCCCTAAAACCCTAGATAATCCGAATTTTTCTGTTCCGAACAACCGCAGATTTTATTAGTTCGTATTATCCAGGGCCTCCTATAATTATGTTGTTGTTTAGGTCATCAGCCAAAAGGCTGGTTTGAACCCATAGAGATTTAACTAAGTAAATCGAGGAGTGAGGTGGTTTACCATGCCTTCCTCACTGAGTGAAAAAGTATGCTTATCAGCATGCCGCGCCCTTTGAAAAGCATATATTTTCCACTCTGCAAATGACACTTTCACTTCATTCACCACAGGGTCTGGCTGTATAATGAAATTCATTACTTTCAGAGAAGATAACTCTGATTAGTGTCTTTTACACCTCTACCTCTTCTGTTCTTAAATGATTCAGTCGTTTAATTGGCTGACCATGTGATAAGAAACAGAACTATATATTTTAGCCCGGCAACGAACAGATTTGAGTGTAAATAATTTGACATTCCACCTGTCTGTTATGGGCATCCTATAATTATATTCTCTAAAAATACCGAAGTGGTATCTTTATTGTATTATATTTTTTGAAAATATAAATTTTTTTTAAATCCATACACCAATGTAAGGAAGAAAACTACTTATTACTGGCCCATTCCAAAAAAAAAATCGTCGGTTTGGCAAAAAGTTTGTCTTTCAGTTTTTGTTATTCTTTCAATTTTATTTTTTCCACATTTGTTTCTTTACTATCAACCTCCCGCTCGCTGCGTTTAACTTCCCTCAATACACGTTGTAATAACACGTTGAAAACCAAAATCTTAACATTACAAATAAAATCAATTAGTACAGGTCATTTGTTCTAGCTTGAAGCTCTCCCTCCAACGCTCTGTGCCGCTGAGCTGTTCTGTTTAGTGGTGGGGGAAGCACCTCGTAGTTGTAACAGTAGTATACAGTTAGAAAGAGAGGGAATGATCATTAAGTGAGAAGGAGACAACACTTGCCCCTTGAAACTATCCCTACTGTACATACTCGCCCTCCCCTTACAAGCTTCTTCCAAAAACAAATGTACTATACTAGAAACTGATTTTGTTTACGTCAGTATTAACCGCCAACAAAAATTAGGTGATTTATAAAGTTCCAAACAAACCTTATCCAAAAGAATCTTCTTATCGTCTCTTAATTTTGTCACTTTAACGCGTTCTTTATCCATTTGATTATGAAGTGAAAAATTTTCTTGCTTAGCTACAATCAATTCATTCTTTTGATTATTACGTTCAGTCTTTAACAAAGCAATTTCCTTGTGTAATTCAGCTATTTCCTTCTGCTGAGAAGCGTTTACCTTTAAACAAAAATAAAAATCTAATTCATATGAGCTTCCGTAGTAAATCTAAAAATTATTCAGACCAAAAAATATTTACAGTTGAATGAAGTTTTATTGCAGCCATGTAAACTCCAAAAATCCCTTTCGCAAGACGACGCGTCTCATGGCTGGTAAAGACAAGGAGACGGCCTGAGACGTGACATAGCGTATTCACGGTCATCCTTCCTCATAATGGGATCAAGCCCACTTAGCATTCGTAAGTTAAGAACAAAAGCTAAGTAGGCCTACGCTTCTTTTCAAGAAGAATCTAACAATACTATTTTTGTTTCCAAATTTTGATTTCATTTCTTGACCTCCGGTTTTGGGCCACTTCCAGTTTAAACCGGAATATTGTACTTCTGTACAATATTCAGGTGAACTAAAGTCCCCTAGCCGTGGGAGTGAGAGAATGCACAACGCTCTCACTCGCACAAGCTATACGCGCCATTCCAATAACATTGTAACGGGTTTTTTTAATAAGGACGCAACCCTGATTATAAGAAAATAGAAGTAATACATCGGTAAATTTTCTGTCCCCCAATCGGTATGTTGGCAACAGTGTACTCAAGGCCAACTACTTAAGACAGTTAAAATGTTCCAGTCAAGCATTAGTGTGGTGACAGCAGTCGTTTCGTTATATTGTGTCAGCAATGGTTTTTTCCAAGGAAAAGATTGTGGCTTTTAACATAGGGTTGCGTTCTTAATAAAACACCCATTTAATTAATAATTTAGATTAATTGATAATTTGTAAAGTACGGAAAATAAAAATATGCCGTAGATTGTGGCTTTTAACATAGGGCTGCGTTCTTAATAAAACACCCGTACGGTGTTTTACTAAGTAAAACGAGGAGTGAGGTGGTTTACCATTGCCTTCCTCACTGAGTGGGAGAATACGCTTATCAGCATGCCGGGCCCACTGAAAAACACATATTTTCCATTTTGCAAATGACACCTTCACTTCATTCACCACAGGGCCTGGCTATATAATGAAATTCATTACCTTTCAGAGGATATAACTCTTATTAGTGTCTTTTACACCTCTACCTCTTCTGTTCTTAAATGATTCAGTCATTTAATTGGCTGACCATGTGATAAGAAACAGAACTATTTATTTTAGCTCTGCAACAAACAACGGTACATTTATAATCCTCATATCAGTTGTCACCAAAATCAGCTGTTTAACAGCTGATTTTTGGAGACGAAGGTTCCTGGTTCAAATCCTAGTAAAGGTAGTTACTTTTATACGGATTTGAATACTAGACAGTGGTTAACGGTGTTCTTTGATGGTTGGGGTTTAATTAACCATACTCTCTCAGGAATGGTCGGCCTGGGTCTGTACAAGACTACACCTCATTTACACGTCATACACATCATCCTCATCTCATTGGGTCATGGGGTTGCTCATTGTTCTGAATTGAACAGATTGCAACGTACACACGTATTAAGGATTAAAAAACATTACAGTTATTGAATATTTTTTTAAATTAACATGAATTATTTACATTCAATTAAAAGATTAACTTCATCATACATGTAGTAAAGTAAGGAAATATCTTACCACACTTAAATTTCTACTATTGACCACCGCGTCTTCTGCTACGACGTGCTGTTGCATCGCTTTCAGATTAGCCTGAGCTAATCTGGCCTTCTCTGATTCTAAAAGTTGCCACAAAGACATTATTTGTACCCTAAGATCAGTTGTCTGTTTAAAAAACAATGAAAACAAATTTTAAGATCTTTCAAATATATTATTACATAAAATTATAGTTATACTGTATAAAACCCACCGGGTTGGTCTAGAGGTAAAGTCGTCGCCAAAATCAGCTGTTTAACAGCTGATTTTCGGAGGCGAAGGTTCCTGGTTCATATCCTAGTAAAGGTAATTACTTTTTTTACGGATTTGAATGCTAGACAGTGGTTGCCGGTGTACTTTAATGGTTGGGGTTCAATTAACCATACTCACTCAGGAATGGTCAACCTGAGTCTGTACAAGACTACACCTCATTTACACGTCATACACATCATCCTCATCTCATTGGGTCATGGGTTTGCTTATTGTTCTGAATTGAACAGATTGCAACGTACACAATACTGTATAAAGATTGCCAATAATCTGGTTTGAAACACTTGTGTGAATACACTTTTTACTTTCTCTTGCCTATATGAATATATAGGAAGGAAAGTATTGTTTTCATGTCGATTTTTCAAAATCGAGTTTTCACCGGATCTACACGTTTTCAGACCTCCTGAACTCAAAAAAGCATGTTTTTAGCGATTGGTCTGTGTGTGTGTGTGTGTGTGTGTGTGTGTGTTTGCGCGCGCGTGCGTGCGTGTGTGCAAATAGGGCTATTGGGGGACATTGGTATGTATGTAAACAATACTTTCATTCCCAGTTTATTTATAAAATGGTGTAAAAGAAAGTAATAATAATTCATGATCAAACTTTGGCCGGTCTGTGGTATAGTGGTTAACACAACTGGCATCTATGCCATGGGTATCTGGTTCAATTCCCAGTTAGGTCTGAAATTTTTTCATTACTCGTTTTCATCTATCCCACTTATTAATCGATTGCATTAGCGGTACAAAATTTGAAAAAAACAGTCAAAACTAAAAAAAATCATATTTTGAAACCACTGGATTAATGGTATACAATTAATGGCTTACAATTAATGTTTGAGAATAAGGTACAAGGGTGCATTTTTAATGTTCCTTGGTATGTTAGAAATAGTGTCCTGTACAGAGATCTCAAAATCCCTTTTCTGTCCAGTGAGATAAAAAGATTTGTTTTTAAATATGAAACTCAACGAACTAAAAGGGCACATCAATACTGAAACAAACTTATTGACAAACAAAATATTCTAAGAACGATTAAGAGGACCACTTTGATTTTTATAATAGTGCCAATTGATAGTGTTAAAAGCAGATTAGTGCCCAGTGCAATAAGTATTGAATTAAGAAGTTACATTTTAGTATTCATTGATGAACTGTAAACATGTGTTTTTAACACTTTGATGGAATTAGTTTCATGTCACAGACGCATATAATTATTAGTTGGGGTAAAAAATGTTCTTTAAAAATGTGCTTTCCTGGATAGAAAACAGTTTATAAATGCTCAGAATAAGTAAATTACGTGACACATTTTTCTCTTTACTTTACTCAAAAATACACTCAGGAAACACTGGCGGGAAGTGCTGTGAATTCAACTTCCGCAGGGACAAACTTCCCAGAATATTTAGATATTTTGGAATAATTTTGATGACAAAGTCAAAATCTTTTTTGATTTAATTTGTAAATGTGCTGATATATATTTGCTGTATGATCGCAACCATTCAAAACTTGGCGGGAAAGATTTTTTGGTGGACATTTACATCAAAAGTCAGTAAGGGTTAAGATATGAAAAAAATTAATAATTGTCTTTTAGACCACCAGTTTTAACCAACTAGGTATAAGAAACAACATGAAGAAAATTAGAAAACTGTCTTACAAGGTAATAACCTAATTTTATGAATGCCAGACATTTTTTACCTGCAAATATTTAAATTAAATTAAGCTATGAACAAAGTTGAGGTATAATAATTAATATCTTACTTGATTTTCTAGAGCAGAAATTTTCTTCTTAATGTCAGCTACTTCTTGACGACGATGTCTCCAAGCATTTAATAGAAAAGCAGTGCATGCTTCTTTTATAACTTTGTTCTCAACTATTTCTAATGATACCTGATTCCCTTCATTTTCACCCATGGTTTTTGTGCGTGTCCTTAAAAATTTTATAAAAGATAAAATCATTTTTTACACTTTTGTAAGAACATTAATTTTCATGTTACATACCAAAAGTAAGATTACTAAGATTTCTTCATAATGATCAGGGAGTTAATAAATTGAATCTATACAGAAATTTTTAATTTAGTAACAGTGAAATTCCTCTTTTAATAATTCAATGAAACTTCAAAACTGCTACATTTTAATGTTACTGTTACACAAATATTAAAGGCATTATACGCCATATATATTAAAGGCATATAATACGCCAAGAATAAAAAATTTATTGAACAGATTGCAACATACACGCATTAAGGAATTTAAAATTTAAAAAAAACCATTAAAATTATTCAGGTAAAGTTATAAATGCTTTTCAGTTTAAAATCTTAGGAGCCTAGTTTTATAATTAAGAAAGATTTATTGTTTCTAACGTATGCAATGTTTTTCTGCGAAGATATGTAATAAAATTTGTCATCATTACAGAAAATTCTGCTCACCTATAAATAACTACCTAGTTATAAATTTTGAAACTAAAAAACATTTTAATAGGAAAGTTTTGCCTGTAACAGACAGGTGTAGTCTATCTGCTAGTTCTGGGGCTACAAAAATTAGTTTTTTCTTATCACATGGTCAGCCAATTAATATGACTGAAGCATTTAAGAACAGAAGAGGTAGAAGTGTAAAACACTAGTCAACGTTATCTCCTCTGAGTAATGAATTTTATTATACAGCCAGCCCGTGTGGTGAATGAAGTGAAGGTGTCATTTGCAGAATGGGAAGTAGATGCTTTTGGCATGCTGGTAAGTATACTTTTTCTAATCAGCGAGGAAGGCAAAATGACCTAAACACAATAGGAAAGTAATTGAATTAAGATTTTGATGGTAGGAATAATGTACTTTTTTTAATGTACAATATCAATAAAAATTATGGCAGGACATTGAAATTTATTTTAAAGTGTTGATCACATTTCTCTGAATAGGCCTAATGTGTGTAGAATCATTTATATACATTTAGGTAATGGTTTTTTTACAAACATTTTATGACAAATACTAAGCTGAAAAAAAAGTATTTTGCCTAAGCTGCAAAAAAATAATGCAGAATTCTAATTTTTCAGATTGCAGAGGTTTATTGTACCAGATTAGATTTTCTGTGCATTCAAATAAGATAAAATTACTGATTTTATCTGAGTTAGGATAGCGGCTAAAAATATTTTCTGTTACTTTGTAAAAAGTACCATGTTTTTTCTTCTGCAGATTAATTTTACCAATTTTAGTCTAGGTCTTTTATGTAGCCAACTAACTCTACATTGTACTAGAAGTTGAGGTATAGACATTTTTTTAATAATTTTGACTTTACTAATAAAAAAATTATCTGGATTACTAATTAAATTATTGTTAAAAATTTGGTGTGTTTAATTTTGGGGAATTGAAATAAAAATTATACTGACCCATATTTGTTTACTGGTGAAATTCTTACCTAATAATAGCCTCGCGTTTTTCTACTTGATTAACGGATAATAAATTTTCATAAGATTTTGATTTATTACATTGTGTAATAATATCCTTGTCTTCTTGTATAACAGTTAAATTTTGACAACTTGAATGTTTTTTAATTGTTTTTACTGTACTAATTTGAATTCGAGAAACATTTCGCCTATGAACCGGCGTTTGTTTGCACTTGTATGGCGTCGTCAAATTCTTTTTATGAATTGGTGAAACTGCAGTCGGGTTATTAGTAACGTCTCCACCACCTGTAGCACATTTTGTATGAGCTTTATATGAAGTCGGTTTCGATGTCATAATAAAGTTTAATAGTTTATTAAAATCGTAAAATTATTTTAAAATCTTTAAAATCGTATATTTTAAAATAAATCTATTGTTACATATGTCTATAACAATTGAAATAAAGTTTTTCTTCTTTTGTTTATATGCGCAAGTCTACATGCGTACAGTACGATTTAAAATCGGCGCGCAACCGCTTTGCCTCATGGTAGTTAGTTAAGATTTCTAACCAAGCCAATAGAAGTTCAGAAGTATTTCAGTTCTTCGAATGTGTGATCATCTTTCCTAAAATATCTTTTAGTTCTTGGACGCGATGTGTGCTTTTTGTCGTGTGCTTGTCTTGTAAATTTTAACTTAGCAAAGAATTTTAATAGTGCATATGAACGGTTATTTTAAACCCATTTAGTTTTAAAGTATGTTATGTTATTAATATTTTAATACAACGTGTATGTGACAAGGAAGTTTACACTTTGCAGGACCTTGACAATATTTTTTTCTTATCCAACACTTTTAACTAGATATAATATTCCAGCATCAAAATGTCGTCATTTAAGGTAATTACAGATAAACACATTATTAGTTTATTAAATTAATTTATAAACTTTGATAACTTTTTTGTATCTTTCAACGAAGTAATTTATTATTCACAGTGTTTATTAATTTTGAACGATTGTGGTAGGACATGGTTTTAGGTTATGATTGTATTATTAAAAATAACATTAATATTCATTTTTCTGTGCAATTTTACTAAGTTGTGCAGAGAATTTGTAATTGTTAAATTATGTGCGGCAGTAGTTCAGGTTTGTAATGAAGTTCTTAAACGTATGTTTTAACAACTTAAAACTACCATAAAATTAGTTTGTTAGCTTAAGCTACAAGTTTTTAAATAATTTTAAATCTCGGATTAGGCTTCCGTTAAGGTCTAATGTTAGCTTTGCAAAGTTCAACTTTTTTTTATTTGTGATTGTTTTTCTGTGCACCACATCCTTTTGGTTTAACAAACCGGAGTTGAGGGATTTTACCCATAATTTTTTAATGGTTGTTTCTGCCCATTATCAATTAAAAAACACCCAAACTTTCGGAGCTTCTATCAATCAGTTTATTTGCCTGTGTTAAGAATTTGTATTTCTTTGGAACTACCTCTTATTACCTGTTTTTTTTCTACAATTTTAAAAGTTAATTTAGTGTTTCTGAAATTTTTGTTATGGAATTCAATGCAATTTATTTTAAAAGTATTTAAGTTAATGGTAGCACACTGTAACTTGTGAGATTGGTGCTAGATGGGAGATACCATGCAAGATAGTATATCCATCCTGCTTCATTTTACTTTCAAATGTAGTCTGTATAAATAAAATTTTTCAAGCTTAACTGAAAATTCCCAAAAAATTTATGTAGCTATTAAAATTCATAACATTAAATAAATATGTAGAGTACAGGATAGTTTTGTTAATTGAAGATAAACTATAATATATTTATTGAATTTGTTTAAATTTATAGTAAACTTTACTAAAAATAACTCATTTAACTTGTTGACTAACCATGGTCCTGTTATTTAAATTGTTATGTTAAAAGGTATTTTAATGTACTACAATTTTTAAAATTATAATTCTTGAATTATTTAAGAAGTTAATTTACTTGCTAGTACCATAAATGTTTTATTAACATATAAATTAAATTAGTTCTTACGGAAAAATTATTTATTGAATAGGGCCTACTATTGTTGTACTGTTGTTAAAATTATATCCCTAAAACAGCGGTTCTAACGTTTTTTTTCTTCCGTACCCCTTGGTAAATCTTTTACTAAAATTGTAACCCCCAAAAATGTAACATCACTGTAACTACAATACTTCACTAAGTAGGGGCTATTTAATCACTAGCTAATCTCTAATTAATTTGCATATTTTCATATGTTTTTTATTTATTTCCAAATATTTTGCATAATGTAAATTTATTTTTTTATAATCATAATTGTATTTTTCTGTGAGTATACCACATTTGGTTAGTTTTAAATACTGCAAAATATAACTTACTCTTGTACGTTTTATTATGTGTTCAAATTAAGATATAAATTTAAACTAAGGAAAATGAAAGTTAACACAAGCATTTAAAATAGATATTTTATTGAAAACTGAACATTTCTTGTATGGTCTTAATTTTACATCAAAATACTAATGACTAAAATACTAAATTATTATTATTTTATTATTAAAATAATAATAATAATATTATTATTATTTTAATAATAATTATTATTATAAAAAATAATAATAATTATTAATTATTAATAATTAATAATTAATTAATTATTAATTATTATTTAATTAATAATTAATTAATAATTATTAATTATTATTATAATTAATAATAATTAATTATAATTAATTATTATAATTATTTAATTATAATAATTAAAGTTTTTCTAATCTAAGACAAGGCAGATTAGTTTTAAACTTTGAAAAAACTCACATCGAATACAAAATGCTTTTAAAATTTGTAAATACAAAATCTAACATGAAAATTGTAATGTATTGAAACTAAATTATTAGTCCAGGAAACGTCTTCAGAACTCTTTTTTAGTGTGACCCGTGAGGCTGTTTTGTTGCACTTAATTGTTTGAAATCAAGTTCAAATGTGGACTAATAAAGCCTTAGATCTGGGCTTGCATTAAGTTTGTCAGTACAATAACCCCACCAAGTTACTCAGAAAAACAACGTCCGCCATTGCCCTTTATTTTCGGCGTACCCCCAACCGGTTCGTCTCGTACCCCCAGTTGGGAACCGCTGCCCTAAAAGCTCATATTAATTCTACAAATATTTTGATGGCTTCGTTTAATCCAATATAAAACATTGTCAAAATATAATCAAGATAAGTTTAATTGAACTATTTATACCAGGTCACCATGCTATTATTGTTGGGGAGCGATTACTAGTTTCAGTTTTATGTTTAGAAAATAATGATTTTCGGAAATGTACGCCAAGCACTTTCACTCCCTAACATGGTCTACTATTACTTTACTGCTGATCACCAAGTTATAGCACGCTACCAGTACATGTTTTTAAAAAAATTATAGAGTGCAATATCAGTTTTTATTATTTTAAAAGAATTTATTTTGAAAAATAAAGGAATTCATTATAGAGATTTGCAATATCAGTTTTCCTCATTTTTTTAATTTATATTATTTTATTATTTTTAAAAATAATTCAATATAGAGATTTGGTTTAAATAGTTACGGTAACAGAAAAAGATTGAGAACTGATGGATTAAATTAATGTATACTTCAGATTAGATGAATTTAGAATTTCACCTTAGTCATATGAGTTTTTAGAAACAGCTTTTCCATGTAATATATTTAAGCTTACTTGACTTAATGTCATTCTTTTGACTGAATCACAATTCCATCTGGACCAAACTATCAAAGATTATTTTTTCTTGTTTTGTTTTCCTGTTCATCACTATAGATTTGGTACTGAGATTGTTTTATTCTCAAATTACTCCAGTAGTAGTATAACTTGCTTGACTTAAATTTATTTAACTTTATTTCTGTTAATGTGTAAAAGTTATGAGCATTTTTTATCATTCATTATAACTATAATACTTAATTACTCGTGCTGAAAATTAATCCAGTTTTTTTGTGTGCCATAGATTTTAATAATCATTAAGACAATAATAAATTAATGGTATTTCTTATAGTGTCAATTTTTTTGTGGTTTAGTATTTACACATTGGACTAAAAATAAAATGGTACCTAATAACTTGAGAATGACTTGATTTTGGGCCTAGGCAGTAAAGAAAATACTCCTTAACATATATGTTCATGTTACAACTAATAATTTACTAACTTTTTAATACCATTATTTCATATTTCATGTATTTTCATCTTCATGATGACTCAGAATGTCCATAAAATATGAAAACTTTTGTCTGTTTAATAATAGCCTTACAATTTTAATTAATAACTTGTTAAGTTATGGTATGAGAGTATGTCATGCGTCTGTTTTGATTTTAAAAAAAGCTAAATTTAAATATCTATTATTAATTTTTTCCTGAGTAATTCACATGAATCTTTTCAGAATTAAATTTTCTACAAATTTATTTAAGAAAAAATACACCTTAATTTACCATTTATGGAAGTAATCTTACGTTAAACACAAAAATGTGTTATTTCTTTGCACCAATTCTTGTGTTTTATGTAAGATATCTCTGAAAGTATTGCATTTACAGCTCTGGAACCAATTTTATTCAATTTTTCAGATTAAGAAACATAAACAATCGTATTTGTATCTTTGTAACTATCTTTAACATTTTTATACTGCCTTACTTCACCGAGGGTTCTAGGTGAAATTTTTCGCTAGTCGTAACTTGCTAACGAAGCGTTTTCAGGCATAAGTTTATATGAACTTTTTTTCTTATTTTTAGCTATAGAATGAGATCCCAAGAGATTGCCATATAGTTTTGAATCACCCTGTATTGATTGATAAATCATCTTTAACATTTTCATTTCATCAAAAAATCATTATGATGGATATTTCTCAACATTGCACTTATCAAAGCATGTTGCACTTTTGGTTTTAGGTTTTGCACTTGCCAGTAATTTTTTTTATTGATTAGAAACAATTTTTGTACAGATGTTTCTTTTATGAATTTGATTTTGTTTTTTGTGGATGACCAGTGTGTGGTGATTCTTGGATGAGCTTAAATTTTTTATGCTTTTATAATTATATATTATCAAGAAAAACAATTTAAATATTGTTTCTGCTGTAGAATTTATTAAATTCTCAAGTCATTTATGCTAAATATTTTCAAAATTATTTTTTACTTTACATTGAAATTGAAAACAATTAATTAATCGTTAAAATTTGTTATAGATATTGTCAAAAATTTCTGAAAAAAAAACTATCCTTGGAAACCTTGTGGTTAATTTTTTGGTTATGGTGTACTTCTGCTGTTTTAATATTTTAATAAACCTAGAATTAAGTTTAAAGTATTTATGAGTCGAAATCTGAAAACAATCCCTGACTTTTCTCTCGTAAATTGTGTAAGTTACGGCAGCTTAAAAGATTTTGTTTAAAAAAAAATTGGTGTTAAATGCATTTTTACTTTCTCTTGCCTATATGAATATATAGGAAGGAAAGTATTGTTTTCATGTCGATTTTTCGAAATCGAGTTTTCACCGGATCTATACGTTTTCAGACCCCTGAACCCAAAAAACGTGTTTTTAGCGATTGGTCTGTGTGTGTGTGTGTCTGTGTGTGAACAGAATATCTCAAGAACGGAACGTCGCACGAACTTGAAACTTGAAACTTAAGTTACATACCACTATCGGACGCGACACGAACATTTTCATCAAAATCGGTCAACCGGAAGTAGTAGTTTATTCGTATAATTTTTCAGTTTTTTGCGATTTTCTCAAAAACGGGTCCTACGATTTTTTTTAAAATCGCCTATTTTACTCAATTTTTTATTCTCTACAAGATAGGGTAGGCGCCATGTTTGCTGAAATTCTCGGTGAGGCTGTTTTCACGTAAAAACGTTGTTTTTTTAAGATTACGGCTTTAATATAAATTTTAGCGCAAAAACTTATATAATAAAAGTTGTAGAGAATTTAAAAACCTACAACTTTTATTTCAAACATTTTTTTTGTATAACGCTTAGTTTAGCGGTAATTTGCGATTTTCTGTTTTTTTTTCTCACGAAAACGTGAGAAAAATAGATTTTTTTAACATTTCGGCCTTAGTATGCATTTTACGACAAAAGTGTATATAATTAAATTTATAGAAAATTAAAAGATCTACAACTTTTATTTAAAGCATTTTTCTCTACAGAGCCTAGTTTAGAGAGAAAGAGTGATTTTCCGTATTTCTAAGCCAAACTGAGGTTGATTTTCATTTTGCGTCTTTCACTCATGATTAAAATTAGGTTATGTTTGTTGAGGTTAGTTTTTTGTTTATTTCTTATGTTTTATTACTAATGTTAGGTTTATTGTTAATTACTTGCACTGGCAAGAGAAAGTTGTGTGAGTGTTTCACACCAGATTTTTAACTTTACATTACCCTTTCTAAAATTTACATAATTAAGAACTATTACAAATAGAAATTGTTGTAACGTTATTCTAATAATGTTGATGTGTGAAACTGCCTGAAGGTTCTTTTAAACAGGGTGCCTTCACTTTTATTTCTAGTGGTTCTGCAACTGACTCCGGTAGGTCTGAATCGGGCTCAGAATACCCTCTGGAAGGTCCAAGCATTCTTCTTTACCGAATATCCTGATCTTTTTTTAATAGATATTCTTTTTATTTGCCAATAACAGGCAGGTGGAGTGTTAAATTATTTACACTCAATCTGTTAATTGCAGGGCTAAAATAAATAGTTATGTTTCTTGCCACATGGTCAGCCAATTATATGACTGAAGCATTTAAGAACAGAAGAGGTAGAGGTGTAAAAGACACTAATCAGAGTTATCTCCTCTGAAAATAATAAATTTCATTTGTTATACAGCCAGACCCTGTGGTGAATGAAGTGAAGGTGTCATTTGCCGAGTGGAAAGTAGATGCTTTTCAAAGAGCTTGGCTTGCTGATAAGCATACTTTTTACATTTCATTCATTATAGAGCCAGACCCTGTGGTGAATGAAGTGAAGGTGTCATTTGCCAAGTGGAAAGTAGATACTTTTCAAAGGGCCTGGCATGCTGATAAGCATACTTTTTAAATTTCATTCATTATAGAGGCAGACTCTGTGGTGAATGAAATGAAGGTGTCATTTGCAGAGTGGAAAGTAGATGCTTTTCAAAGGGCCTGGCATGCTGATATGCATACTTTTTAAATTTCATTCATTATAGAGCCAGACCCTGTGGTGAATGAAGTGAAGGTGTCATTTGCCAAGTGGAAAGTAGATGCTTTTCAAAGGCCCTGGCTTGCTGATAAGCATACTTTTTAAATTTCATTCATTATAGAGCCAGACCCTGTGGTGAATGAAGTGAAGGTGTCATTTGCAGAGTGGAAAGTAGATGCTTTTCGAAGGGCCCGGCATGCTGATAAGCATACTTTTTCATTCAGTGAGCAAGGCATGGTAAACCACCTCACTTCTCGTTTTACTTAATAAAGCCTCTAGAGGTTCAAACCAGCCTTTCCGGGTGATGACCTAAACAACAACAATTCTTTTTATTGCATAGTCGTTCTTACAGGAGTAATTAACATTGAAAATACAACCAGATAAAGTAAACTATAATAATCTACGAAAATCCCAAATGTAGATGTATTGACCCGAACAACTCATTTTTCTTCTGACTAGAGATCCCTTTTCGCTTTCCTTCTCACTTTTTTTGTTGATTTTGTTCAAAAACTCATTCAAGATTAATTAAAATTTTTCCATGTAAATAAAAATATTTGGTTAGCAATTAAATGCTTTTCATTGAAAATATTATTTAAATAAATTTTCACATAATTTTTAGCTATGTAGTGTATAAAAAACTGAAAATTCAGTTTATCTAAAACAGGTCTGATTGTATAAATTTAGGGGAAACAAGGTGTCGGTGTATTTTTTTCACGTGTCTTTATGATTTTGCAAATTTTATTTAATTGAATAAATATGTAATACGGTTTTCACAGAATTTTAAGTTAGGATTCAATGAGATTAAGATGCCAATTTCAAGTGTCGCCACTTGTCATGATATACGGTACTAATTAGTTTGACCTTATTGGTGCTTAAAAATTAACAGAACAAAACTGATTAAATTGAAATTTAGCTGACACAATTAAGTTTAAAATTAAATTGAGTAGTTTTGTTTAAAAATATATCGGTTAATTTTAACCATTAATTTTGTCGCCGAGTCATTCCATTTCAGTTGATCACCCAGGCGGTGTTACTCAATATTTTTACTTTCTCTTGCCTATATAAATATATATAGGAAGGAAAGTATTGTTTTCATGTCGATTTTTTGAAATCGAGTTTTCACCGGATCTACACTTTTTCAGACCCCCTGAACCCAAAAAACATGTTTTTAGTGATTGGTCTGTGTGTATGTGTGTGAACAGAATATCTCAAGAACGGAACATCGTACGAACTTGAAACTTGAAACATAAGTTACATACCATTACCGGACCCGACATGAACATTTTTATCAAAATCGGTCAACTGGAAGTAGTAGTTTATTCGTGTCATTTTTCACTTTTTTGCGATTTTTTTCAAAAGCTGGTCCTATGATTATTTTTAAAATCGCCTGGTTCACTAAATTTTTTATGCTCTACAAGATAGGGTAGGCGCCATGTTTGCTGAAATTCTTGGTGAGGCTGTTTTCACGTAAAAAAATTGTTTTTTAAGATTACGGCTTAATATGCATTTTAGCACAAAAATTTATATAATTAAAGTTGTAGAAAATTTAAAAATCTGTAACTTTTATTTCAAACATTTTTTTGTATAACGCTTAGTTTAGCGGTAATTAGCGATTTTCTGTTTTTCTTCTCACGAAATCGTGTAGAAAAATCGATTTGTTTTAAAAGATTTTGCCTTAAGTATGCATTTTATGACAAAATTGTATATAATCAAATTTATAGGAAATTAAAAGATGTACAATTTTTATTTAAAGCATTTTTCTCTACAGAGCTTAGTTTAGCATATAAGAGTGATTTTCCGTATTTTGAAACTAAGTTCTTAAGCTGAGTTCTTAGCGATGCAGTTAAGAGCTCTTTTTCAGACAACTGTACCACATCTTATGTGGATGGCGAAAAGATTATGTAACAGGTGAACAAGGTGATTGGTTTTCCCACTACGTAATGTACCAAGAGCTTCCTGAAGCTATTCTTCAGGAGGGGGAACATTTTTATCAGTAGTCTTATCAACTCTCCTCTGTATGCAACTTGGAGAGATTTCAACTGTCATGGAAGTCAGGTTTTTCCGTTGTAAGAGTCTGTGTAAATAAAACTCTCTACGTCTTTTCTTTTAAGGACAACTTTTGTTACTTGAGTTAGAGCACATGTAATTTTGTGACATACTTATAAGATATAATAGTTGGCCGGCCCGTGGTGTAGTGGTGAGCACAACTGGCTACTATGCCGGGGTCCCGGGTTCGATTCCCGGTCAGGTCTGGCATTTTTTTCATCTGTAAATCACCACATATCATTACCTACGCACAAGCCCAAGGCGTATGTACGCATCATCACTCAATAAAAAAAAAAAATCTACAATTTATAGGTATTGCTCTCTTAATGAAAGTCCTTAGTTGGTTGACCAAATTGTTTATGTAATTATCAGTTATCTGAGCAATTGTGTCATGTCGGTTTCTGAAACGCATTAACTTATTTTTTTTGGCACACAAAATGTTTTTAACTAATTTTTTGTTTTGTTTAAATATGTAATACAAATTATTAAGAATAAAATGGCGTAATTACTTTGTTTCTATAGCATCTGGATGTATTTTTAAATAAAATTAATAATTAAAGGGTTATAGATACTGAAGTCACGAGATTGCCCTTTGTGTATGGATGGGCTGTGAGGAAGGGAAGTAAAAATATAACAGTGCTGCCAACCTCAACAGTGAGACACTACTCGTATATTTCACTACCATCCAGTTTCTACATACATTTTTGTAAGCTGTGGTTTATTCCGAGAAAATGTTTTCTTCATAAACCTTATAAGAAATAAATATAACCTGTAATATTGCCTATAGCTTAATTAATTGACTAGAAATGTTTGATATACTGTAATTACGAATGAATCGCCTTCTTTACTATTGTTTTCACCGGCGTTTTCATTACCAGTCTCTTTAGTATCTACCTAATCGTTTTCTTTTTTTACCAGGTGTCAACAAAACTTAAAGAATAGCTTCTTCACATCTTTAATTTGCTTCTTTATTTTTCGAATTGTGGAAAGAGAAACATCACAGTAGTTAGCCACTTGCTCACAGCTTTTGTTAAGAGGCACGGATAGGCATTTTTGTTTAGCTTCAATTTCATAACATTTTATAACATTGTATATTAGATTTCGTTCAACACTGAATAGTTCGACCACGTTTTCAAGAAACCGACATTTCTGTAACAATTAATTAACCTACAAAAGGTTCCGCGATGTACTGGGTATGCTTTGGGTACTTTTTTCGTCCACTCGCCTAAGAACCTCTAAATTATTTATTTTTTCCACCCACCTAATCTTTAACATATTCCTTTAACATATCTTTAACATACTTGCGGTAACACCGCATTTCAAAAGCTTCTATCCTCTTCTTTTCTACAGCCCCTATCACCCACGTTTCACTCTCATGTAATGCTACACTCCAAACATAATGTTTTAAGAAATTTTTCCTAATCTGTAAATGAATGTTTGTAGTCAGTAAGCTGGTTTTCATTTCAAAGGCTTTTCTAGCTTGAGCAATTCAAAATATATTTAATGAGTTATTGTATAAACAAATTCCATAGATAATAAAGTTCTATTATATAAATGAATGGTTAAGCTAAAATTATGTTATGTAATAATTTTTTTTATAAATTTTAAGGTACTCGTTAGTTATCAGCTGTAATTTCCAGTTATTTCGACGTTTTTCGTATTAAGTAGTTGTAAGTACTCGTATATTCTTGTTGGATTTTGTTTTTTGAAGTAACAATGTAACATGTGTGTGGCTGGCTTTGAGTACTACATTTTTATCCTAATTAATTTTTTTTCTTATTTTATTAAATCCAGTAACGTTTTTAGTATTTTTTAACTGTTATGTATATCTTGTGCAGTTTTTTTTATTGAATATTTTCACTAGTGGAATGTTATGTGCATTATTCTACGATAATGCTTATTATTTTAATTTAATTTACTAAAACACACTCCATCATGGTGATTGCCCACCAGTATACATAGACAATGAACCTCTCACAAAAACAGATACGGTCTGTTTTCAGTATCTCAGTCTGACTTTTGATAAACGACTAACTTGGAGCACACATATCAAACGGAAACGTTTATTACTGAATTCCCGACTTAAACTTCTATATTCTCTACTTCACAAACGATCAAAATTACCAATGGCACAAAAATTACGCATATATTGTTCTCTTTTGAAACCTTTATGGACCTACGGGTCCCAAATTTATGGTTCAACCAAACCCTCTAACTTGCAACGAATTCAAGCATTCCAATCAAAAACATTATACCTTATAGCAAAAGCACCTCTTTACGTTAGCAACAAAACCTTACATACAGATTTGAAAACACCACTTGTACAAAATTCCATTGAATACATTTACAAACGCTTTCACAAGTCACACGAATGCGAGAACCCACTGTTGCGTTCACTTTCCACCTTCCATTTACCTGATAATCCCCCTAGACGCCTTAAAAGACGTTAGAGTAGAGACCTGCTAATTTGATATACAAATTTCATTCTTGGGGAGGCAACAATGGGGGGGGCCCTACCCCTCTCATGCCTATCATGTCATTTCTATTATTATCTTAATCATCACATTTGCTTGTTGTAAAATTTTAAAGTTGTAAATAAAGAATTAAAGAGGGGAAAAAAGATTTACTAAAAAAATAAATCCGTCTTAACTAATGAAAATTTGTTGTGTTTACAATCTGCTTGTATTATGTTGTTATTTTTTATCAGTTAATTTTGTGTTAACTTGTTAGTGTTGTATTATCAGTAGCGTACTTATTGTAGGTGCATCAAATTATTTGGTTCGTTTGATGTGATGAACTGGCTAAATGTTCAACTGTGAAAATAATTACAAAAATTCACCATCTTAGGTTATCTGTCCTATGATTGACCCTTGCATCAAGATTGTTGTTTAGGTCATCAGCCAAAAAGCTGGTTTGAACCTGTAGAGGTTTTACTAAGTAAAACGAGTAGTGAGGTGGTTTACCATGCCTTCCTCACTGAGTGGAAAAGTACACTTATCAGCATGCCAGGCCCTCTGAAAAGCACATATTTTCCACTCTGCAAAATGACACTCTCACTTCATTCACCACAGGGTCTGACTGTATAATGGAATCCATTACTTTCAGACGAGATAACTCTGATTAGTATCTTTTACACCTCTACCTCTTCTGTTCTTGAATGATTCAGTCATTTAATTTGCTGACCATGTGATAAGAAACAGAACTATTTATTTTAGCCCTGCAACTAACAGATTGAGTGTAAATAATTTGACACTCCACCTGTCTGTTATGGGCAAACAGAAATACTGTAGGCATGTTTATCTTCTGTAGGTAAAAAAAACATGTTTTGTTTTATTTGAGTTAATTTTTTCCCTCGTATAGGGTCAATTTTAGACCATTAGATATTTCTGGAAGTTCTTTGTATAGCCCATTTCTCTGTATTCATTCACTGTAGGCTTTTCTCCTTTCTTCTGTCCACCCAGTTTTGTTTTTGTTCATCATCAAAGCCCTTGAAATTCGTAATTAGTTTTCTGAATAAGGTTTCGGTTCATTAAGTTTTTTTTTGGTTTATTCTGGTTTTCTCAATATCCTTTCTGACTTAAAACCATTTATCTGACACCTTAGATCTATCGCATAGTGTCTGCAAAATTTGTTTTGGCAAACGGTTGTCATCCATTCTATACATGTGTTCGTAATATTTTAGTCTTTTCTAATTGTTTCCATTAATCATTAATTTTCCTTGTACAATTCTTCTCGACCTCGTAACCTACTGTTTGTCTATTACTTGATGGTCTCCCGCAGAGAGGAGCAGAATCGGCCCGCTACTAGCCTTCTCAATAACATTTCATTATCTACTACTACTAACTAGTACACTGGAATTGGTACGTAATGAAGTGTTATTGAGAAGGCTAGTAGTGGGCCGATTTTGCCTCTCTCTGCAGGAGGCCATCAAGTTATAGACAAACAGTATATTGTCCATCTACTGTCTTCGGACCTACTGCAGATCCTCTTAAATTTCTCTGCTACTCTTATCCGCCTGCCCAGTCATTCTTAGACACTCACTTTTGTAGTACAGACACACAGTATTATAATTTCTAATCTTGGCTTGTCTTGAGAGTGCTTTTTTCTTATACAAGTGGTGAGTTTCTCGGAGTGCACCAGCTTTCTTTCTTCGTCGGTTGTTGTATGCTTCCTTTGCTGGTCATCAGTTAGATTATTATTTAATTTCAGTTATATTACTTGAAGCTATCTAATTTTCCGTATTGTGTCTTCAGTTATGCAGACCTGTTTTGATGTGCGTTATGTAAAGCCCGTTCCCAAGCTTTGCGCAGCCGAGAGGTATGCATTACATCACTACTACTGTGAGAGATAGCGTTAGTAGTAGTAACATTTTACTTGTACCATGTTTGTAGTAGTCAGGGGTACTATCCAAACTACATATATTGTGTGTCCCCATCTACAGCGAATAGTCAAAACAACACCCATGTATGTCACCGCACTAGGCAGCCTACTGCCTAGCAAAGAGCTATGAGTTGATTAGTACAGTGTTATGATGTAGCACTAGTCTGGTACTTCGTCTGTCCCCTTCATCCTGCAGCTGCACAAAGCTTAGATTCATACGATATTCAGTTTTCTCGAAGAAAATCTGTAGTTCAGCTTTTTCTACTTGTTCTTTTAAAACTTTGATTTGTTCTATTGCTGTTTCTGCGTTCATAGAAACAATTGCTAGGTTGTCTTTTTTTATAAAGGTATAATTTATTTTTTTAAATATTTAATTTAAACATTTGAAGAAAAGCGAATGCATTACTATTATATTATTCGTTTTAAAGTAATTGTAAAAGGAATTACATATGCTGTTTATTTATGTACATAAATTATGTAAATCGTGGGAATTATTTTATATGTATCTATACATGGACTAATAAAAGAATATTTCAATAGGCTATTTAAAGATTTCTCACTACTACACAGATCTAAGCTACAACAATAAGTACCGTAACTGTTGTTTATTTTACAGAAAATAATAATAATAATTTGCGTAAGTAAAAATCGTAAAATTACATATTAAATAGTATTTAACAATTATATTTTTTTACTACACGGCCAAATCTCAGATGAGTCTCGTATTATCTTATCCATGTAGAGTTTTTAATTATTTTATATGTTAATCCATTATAAACGATTAATTAATGCATTATGAATTTATTTCGTTTGCTAGCTAATATATTATATGCGTTTATGTTGTTTCACTATCGATATGTTTTTACTATCAGTGAAATTTTTCATTGACTGGTGACCTTGTCTTGTTTTTTTTGAAAATTATTAAGTTCTCTGAACTTACTTAACTTTATCATCCAATTTACCGTGTACACTCATGATTTTAAAATTAGGTTATGTTTTTACATTTTTTACTCTTAATTTGTGTACGTTGCAATCTGTTCAATTCAGAACAATAAGCAACCCAATGAGATGAGAATGATGTGTATGACGTGTAAATGAGGTGTAGTCTTGTACAGACCCAGGCCGACCATTCCTGAGAGAGTATGGTTAATTGAACCCCAACCATCAAAGTACACCACCGGTAACCACTGTCTAGCATTCAAATTCGTATAAAAGTAACTACCTTTACTAGGATTTGAACCAGGAACCTTCGTCTCCGAAAATACCCACCGGGTTGGTCTAGAGGTAAAGTGGTCACCAAAATCAGCTGTTCAACAGCTGATTTTCGGAGACGAAGGTTCCTGGTTCAAATCCTAGTAAAGGTAGTTACTTTTATACGGATTTGAATGCTAGACAGTGGTTACCAGTGTACTTTGATGGTTGGGGTTCAATTAACTATACTCTCTCAGGAATGGTCGGCCTGGGTCTGTACAAGACTACACCTCATTTACACGTCATACACATCATCCTCATCTCATTGTGGGTCATGGGTTTGCTTATTGTTCTCAATTGAACAGATTGCAACGTACACAAATAGGAGTAATGTTTTTACATTGATTACTCATGATTAAACATGGTTATAATTTTCATTATTTACATTGGGTAAAAGAAAATCGTGCGTGTTTCACACCAGATTTTGTTTTAGGGACTTAATTACAGATTTAGTATAATATTAATATTAGCTATTTTACAAACTGAGCAACATAAATTTAGAAAACACAAGCGTAAATGTCTTTAATCTATTTTAAACCTCTTTTCATTAGTACCGCATCAATCCAGCCAGTATATAAAATCACATTTGCTGTTAATAACGTTATTATATTTTACCATTTTGTAGAACATGTTTTACTCTTATTTTAATTGCTGTGCTTTGAATGTTTGTAAATTAAGTATACACTAAAATTCAGAATGGTAGACTTCCTCTGAAATAAAGAGGATGTTTCATACTTATCAATTACAATTTAAATTGTTATAATTTTCCTTGTTATTTATTAAGGAAATATGTCGGTTATATTAACAGCAGTAAGTTATTTTTCCTGGAAATTAGATTTTCTATTAAAATTTTATTTCTTAAAACTGGACATGGTACCATATTACTAGATTTTTCTTGATTGTACTTTTGTTTTGTTATATTGGACGGGCCAGTTAGAGTAGTGGTCAGCACAAACGGTTTCTATGGCGGGGGTTCAGGGTTCAATTCCGAGTTAGTTCTAATATTTTTCATTTGTATTTTATTTCATTAATTTTACCTATGCACTAAATTATGTGGACATCGTCACCTTATTAACAACTTAAATCTGTTAAACAAGATAGGTTAAGTGTCAGTTCTCCTGAAATTCTTGTGGAGGGCCTGTGCTCTTGTAGAAATGTTTTTAAGATTACGGGCTTAATATGCATTCTAAGGAAAAAGTGTTTATAATCAAAGTTGTAGAACTTTCAAAAACTAACAACTTTTTTTAAGCATTTTTTAGTATGTGGCTTAGTTTAGCGACAGTTAATGATTTTCTGTAGTTTTTTTTTCATCAAAATCGTTATAAAATAGGATTTTTTAAGATTGTGGCCTTGGTATGCATTTCACGACAAAAGTGTATATAATTACAGTTATAGGAAATTAAAAAATCTACACAACTTTTTATTTCAAGCATTTTCTTCTACAGAGCCTGGTTTAGCGTCAATTAGTGATTTTCATTTTGCATGATTCACTCGTGATTAAAATTAGGTTATATGGTTCACTATGTACATTGGCAAGAGAATATCTTGTGAATGTTTCACAAGACTGTGAAGAATGTAGAATGTTTAATCTATAATCTACTAATATTAAAAATATTAAAATCTACTAATATTATAAAGACAAAGCGTATTTTTTGTGCAGGCTGATTTCCAAAACTACTGAACGAATTTTCATGAAATTTTGACAGCAAATTCGTATTTATATTCACAGCAACATTTTATTTTAAAATTTTCAAAAATTATAACCCTAAGGGCCCTAATCTTTATTAAGATTTTCATAAATATGGTGTGTGTACAGGTGACTACGTATTGCTGTTGAAGTAGATGAGGGGTTTGATGATGGTGAGAGACGTACGCAGCGGAAATGATCAAATTGTCTTTTGTGTGTGTGTGTGTGTGTGTTTGTATGTTAAAGTATATAGTCATCTAGCAGCTACAAAATTTCTGTTACATATTTATTTTAAAAAGTTAATTACACATGTTTTGTGTGCTAAGCCGTGCGAGACATCCTATAGTATTAGTATAAAAAGTCTATGAAAATCAGTTGAAATTTTTAGCGGTTTTTTTTTTTAAACTTAATGTTAAGTTTAAAGTATTACTATCTTCCTACAAGCCGAGTGAATATAAAGTTAAATTTGTACATTTCAAATCGTTTGCTAATGCTCTTTATTGTTAGTCTACTAGTTTTTGTAGGTGTATCTGTATTATGAAATAGACCTTTAAAAGTCTCTAACAACTCTAGTGTGGGTGTTTCTTACATTAGGTACTAGTTTTTTTTTCTTCTCTCATTTGTTTATTATCTGTTTATTTGGGTCATTGTCTAGTGTTTATACATAATAGTTTTGTTGTAAAATAATCTAACACTATGATGTATAATTGTTTGTGTGCGTATTATTGCTATACTTGTGAGTAGCTTGTCTGTTTATTTTAAAACGAATTAATTTTTGTGCAATTTAAAAATATTTAGAAAATTATGTTTTATTTTTTTTGTACCGTACGTTTAAATTTTGTTAACGAGACAAAGTGATTTGTGTGAAATTTAAAAAAATTGTATTTAGTTTTTAAAGTGCTATTAATTTATGAAGAGTGTATTGTTTTTGAAATTGTTTAAATTGGATGCAATTCAAATTATGGTGGCATTTCTGTGCGTAGGTTTCAATTAACTGTTTTATTTTATTACTAAGATTCTTTACAACGTATTTCTTTTCCATAAATAAAATCTTTGCTTATTTTAACTATGAAATTTTTAGTGAATTTGATATTTTTGATAGTTTTCTTTGGCTGAAATGTACCGGGTGAGCATAAAGTCTTGCCCTGATTATAAAAATTTATTGCAGAATAACTGTTTGACATAATAATTTAAATTTGATGCTGTTACATAGGTTAGTGTTAATAGTTTTTTTTAAGATTACTTACATTAGTAAACTTCAACGTGTGACCCCTTGGTAGCTCGGAGAATGTCGAAGAGGTATTCCAGTTCCCGCTAGGTGTTTTGTAACATGTGTTCTGTCACAGTACCCACAGCAGCTTGTATCCTAGCCTTCAGTTCGTCAACGTCAGCAACTGGTGTGGCGAAGACTCTATCCTTGATATAGCCCCAGAAAAAAAAGTCAAGGGGAGTAATGTCTGGAGAGCGGGGTGGCCAGGGTGTTGGACCATCCCTTCCAATCCACCGATCCGGAAATGTTTCATCCAGGAAATTACGCACTATCAAAGCCCAGTGGGGCGGTGCCCCATCTTGCTGGAAAGTTCATTGCACAGTTAGAAGAATATCAACCATGGATAATTTTCCAGCAAGATGGGGCACCGCCCCACTGGGCTTTGATAGTGCGTAATTTCCTGGATGAAACATTTCCGGATCGGTGGATTGGAAGGGATGGTCCAACACCCTGGCCACCCCGCTCTCCAGACATTACTCCCTTGACTTTTTTTTCTGGGGCTATATCAAGAATAGAGTCTTCGCCACACCAGTTGCTGATGTTGACGAACTGAAGGCTAGGATACAAGCTGCTGTGGGTACTGTGACAGAACACATGTTACAAAACACCTAGCGGGAACTGGAATACCGCTTCGACATTCTCCGAGCTACCAAGGGGGCACACGTTGAAGTTTACTAATGTAAGTAATCTTAAAAAAAACTATTAACACTAACCTATGTAACAGCATCAAATTTAAATTATTGTCAAACAATTATTCTGCAATAAATTTTTATAATCAGGGCAAGACTTTATGCTCACTCGGTATATATTTTAAATTATAGTAAAATTACAGTATGAGGGGTTATTAATATGGTTAATTAAATTAACTGTACAGCTTGTGCAAGTTTGTCTTTCAATTATTATCAGCTTATCTCTTGTAGGAATTTTTTTTGATATAATTAAACTCTATAGTTCTTCCTTGGTTTTTTTTTTAATAATGTTGATAGATTTTCTACCTCTAAATTTATAAGTTCCTGTACAGTAAAGTCTTAAATTTCTAAATGTTTAAATTTTTTGAGGTGAAGTCAAAGTTCCTGAACTTTTAACCTTAAAATGTTTAAGAACCCAAGACTGCATGATGAGAAGCGAGTATGTTACCAACTATGCCAATGCGGCCAGCAAATGGGCAATAGACATTGTAATGGTTTTTAATAAAATATGTAAAAAATTTATGTGCATAAAATCAACTATTAAACAAAAATAGGTTGTAAAAAAAACTTGGCCGGAAAAATGCGTTAATTTTTAAAATTACAGAATTTTCATCTCGGGTCTTCACTTAAAATTGAAATGTTCCGAAAAATTTGAATGTAAAAAAACTACGAAGAGTGAATACATTTAAAATCCTGTCAGTAAGGAAATTGTTTAATATTTTAAAATATAGATAAAGGACTATAATTTATTTTTTATCATACGATATGATGAATGAGGAAATTTATGAATGAGATCGAATGATCCCTTTTTACAGTGTACAATATATAATTCAGTTTATTTAGAAAAATATAATTTCAACTGAACTATGAGATGTTATAGTTAATTATAATAATTTTCGTGAGTCAGTAATTGTCTTTATGTAGCAGATAATATGTGGATGATAACGGGTGTTTTAATAAGGACGCAACCCTGATTATAAGAAGATAGAAGTAATACATCGATAAATGTTCTGTCCCCCAATCGGTATGTTGGCAACAGTGTACTCAAGGCCAACTACCTAAGACAGTTAAAATGTTGCAGTCAAGCATTAGTGCGGTGACAGCAGTCGTTTCGTTATATTGTCAGCAATGGTTTTTTTCCAAGGAAGATTGCATGTTTATTGTAGAGACTTACATAGCGAGTAAATCTTTACAAATGTGTGCAAGATAAGTTTCAGTTGAAATTTCTCCGTTCTGCCATTCCGAATGAATCGTCAATATTGCGTTTGATAAATAAATTTTGTTGAACTGGGAGTGTACTCGATGAGAAATCACCTCGCCAGCCAACAAAGTTAACCGCGGAAGTTCTCGAAACTGTAGCTTTCTGCTAATCCTTCCTGATGGTCTGTAGCTTTCAGTTCAAGAGTTACGCCATTGCGATAAGGATGCAAATGTAACTTTTTCATAGCTCTGAAAACAGTAGTTAATGTTAGCCCAGCTTGCGATGATAATCTTCTAAGCGATTTTTTAGGTGATTGAGTCAAACAATTTTTCAAATCTTCAAGAACTTCCGCGGTTAACTTTGTTGGCTGGCGAAGTGGTTTCTCATCGAGTACACTCCCAGTTCTACGGAATTTATTTATCAAACACAATATTGACGATTAATTCAGAATGGCAGAACGGGGAAATTTCAACTGAAACTTATCTTGCACACATTTGTAAGATTTACTCGCTATGTAAGTCTCTACAATAAACACGCATTCTTCCTTGGAAAAAACCATTGCTGACACAATATAACGAAACGACTGCTGTCACCACACTAATGCTTGACTGGAACATTTTAACTGTCTTAGGTAGTTGGCCTTGAGTACATTGTTGCCAACATACCAATTGGGGGATAGAAAATTTACCGATGTATTACTTTCATCTTCTTATAATCAGGGTTGCGTCCTTAGTAAAACACCCGTTATTTACCAGTGTTCAAGAAATGAATGATAAACCAAATATAGGAGAATTTATCGTAGCGTTTTTGTATCAGTTTCATAGTATGATATTGTTGAGCGGTTATGATATAAGAATTTAAGATATTTTATCCATTTTTCAAAAAAACTGTTCATTTCTCCAACGGTAAAAAATATTGTTGTGTTTTGCCTTTTGTTGTCTTAAGTAAGGATTGGTTTTAAAAAATTGTGATCATGAGAATTATTTATGTTGTAGTATATTCGTAAAATGGTTGTTTGTTTTTGAAAAGAGGGAAATATGGTTCTCTTAAAATTTGGGAGCATGCTTGATATATTTTTTATGTAAAACATTCCTTGCTGCTATATGTTGTGTGTAGCAACGGTTGTGGGTTTCAGACTTTCCTGGCTCTTTCGACTTTACTGGCTTGAAAACAAGATGGACCAGGAAGTTGAAGGGGAGGGTTCAAGTATCAATATTAGCGATGTCAGTAAGTATTTTTTTGAATATTGTTTCGAAAAAAAAATAACATTCAGTTTTGTTTTTATTGCTGTAATGGTTCTTATCGTTTTGGTTAGTGTTATGCGATTTAATTTTTCTGGGTGTTTTTATTTCTTCTTTATTTTGTTTGCATGAGCATGGTATTTAAATCACTTCACGTATTATTTTAAGTTTACAACAGACTACAAGGTTTATTTAATGATATTACCTCCCTGCCATTATGCAGCAGGGGTGGATCTAGAATTTTTCTGAGGGGTTGCAAGTAGTGTCGAAAATGAAGAACTGCTGGGGGTTCAGAAATTATGTTAGAAATTCATGTTATAATACTGGTTTTTGAAGTCATTTGAGATTCTGTAAATTCTGTTCCAATTCATATAATTGGTAATTATAGGATAATAGGATGTGTTTGTGTAGTTGTATTTCTCTATTGTTTATTAATACTTCAGGGGATCACTCTCTCCTGGATTCGCAAATGTTATTCAGTCACCCTCTGGTGCTAGCATTTTATCATTTAACTTAACTAAATGGCCCATGTAAATAAATTCTCTAAATAACTTTGATTTATGAACTTAATTTTATTCTTAACAACTTACTCACCACTCCAGCAGCGCTTCGTGCCGCTTACGTGTCTCGGCATCAGAGGGGTAGGTGGATAAGAACCATTTGCCACAAGGTGAAGTTCGGGCGCCAAAGGGGTTGGGTGGATTACAATATTTTGAAATTTGAAGATATGAAAGTTTAAAGATGAAGTTTGAAGTTTTCAAAATTTCAACTTTGAATGTTGAGGTTTGTGAATGTATGATATTTTGAATTTTTTCGTTTTCTCATGCGACCTAGGTTTGCGATCTGAAAATTTTCGGGTTACCAAATTTTTATGTAATTTTCTTCGCTAAATAAAATGCCGTTGAAAGATTATTTATATTCCAAAAATTTTAAAATTTTTGTTAGGGTAGCAATCCCCATAGGACCCCGATCTAAAATTTAATAAATTCTCCGTGACTCTATACCATACATGACACTTCAAAATAAATTGTTTTTGATTTGAACTTCACAGTTTTGCCACCAGAATAATAGCACCATCAAAATGGTAATTCAATTATTTTCTTTTTAACTTCTCAAAATTTGTTACGGTTTTACCAATTTTTCATTTTTGGGTTTGCATGGAATCTTGAAAGTGTCCTCTTTACAACCATTTAAAAAAAATGTTAATCTGGTCGTTAGAATTCAGTGATTAAAGATAAACAGAATCTCTTATTGAAATACATTTGAGATTCTATGTTTTAAATATATAATCAACATTCTAAGTCAATTGGCTTAGTAGTTTTCAATCTCCTAACTGTCAACTAAAGTGATTCAGTTTTGATGTGGTCGTGAAGACTATCTTCATGCATATTGTCTCACATGCATGTCTTCAGCCACTAAAGTTACTTGAAAATCATTGTGTATGTCACAATCTTATTTAGCTTCATTATTTTCTAACGTTAAATTATTAATCTGTTGAAATTTATTTATTTATTTATTCACTAAATTACGGGACTGATTTTAATATTATGTATAGTAGTATTAATATAAATAATATAATAATACTAATGTGGAGGCATTTAACATAAAAATTTGTGGCGGAATTGGATGAGTGGAAATTGTATTGATTGGTGAAAAACAAAATTTCAGTAATAACAATCGCCCCGTATATTTTAATGTGCGAATTCCAGTCATTACTAAAGTATTATCCCAGATCGTATAAATTGTGCAAATCGCATCGCAATAAAGTCGCATTATAGTGCAGAGCCCTTAAGTCTAATTTTTAACTTCAAAATATACTACATTTTGCTTGTGGTATTAGCTTGCATGTATTGTGTACTATGTTATTTTTTGCACCTTTATTGTAATAAATCTCGAACGAAAACAACTTCAATGCACTTTTTGTTTTCTTAATTTGGTACTACAGTTTGTGTTTTAAATTGTTGCTGTTAATCATGTTGATGGTTGGAGTTTTGTTGTTGTTTGCTTGTATGTGCACGATTTGTTAAGTTATTCTTATGCCAACCTGTTGGTGTAGTGGTTAGCGCAACTGGCTTCTAAGTCGGGATCCCGAGTTCGATTCCCAGTCAGGTCTGGTATTTTCTCATCACTCATCTTCATCTATCATCCTTCTCACCGTCTGCATTAGCAGTAATTGCTAAACAGTCGGGCGTAAAACAAAAAACAATCTTGAGTGATACTACTGATTAGATTCAGACTTAAACGAATATTGTTTTATTTGCATGCCAATGTATACTCAATGACATGTTTAGTTGAGGCTACTGTTCAAATGGACGTAAGTACTAGAATTACTAACTGTTCGGAACACATTAGTATTATTAATTGAATTTATTATTATAATTCTATAGTGATAGGTATAAAGGTCTTAAGTCAAAAATTGTCGATTTTGAGTTAAGTGTACTACCCAGTTAAGAAAAATTTTCCCTTTCAATTGGTGCAAAGGGCTTAAGTGTAGCTAACTCCTGAAGTGAATTATGTTGACTGGCTTTATTAAAATTTTCTCTTCGCAGTAGCGATAAAACGGTAGCCTATAAAAGTCTTAATTCTAAATGATACCTTTAGATTTAGTTTCTCACTCTTTTTTAGTTGTACAAAAGGTCTTAAGTGTAGTTAAGATCTTTATAAAAATAATAGTTTATTTAGTTTACATATAATTTCTCAGTCTTTTTTAGTCATACAAAATGTCTTAAGTTGAATTAACCTTTATACCAAGTTTATTCCCAGTCAGTGTAACTAACTGCTGGATTGTATATACAATAGTAGTTTATTATTTCACCAATATCAATTGCCGAGATCAACTGGAAAAAAAATCAAATTGAAATGGTCAAAATGACAAGAAACCAAAGGCCAACTCGTGACTTAAGTAACTGTAGTAAGAATTTAGCAGGTCAAAAGATATTAAGTTACACTGTAAACGGTAAAGGTCTTAATTCGTGAATTGCCCTCCGAAAAAAGGGCCACAGCGTAGACGTAAACGGAATTTTTATTTTCGTTGTTAAGTATAAAACGAAAGAAATGTATAACAAATTATTAAAACAATTTTTGGAAGAGACAATTGCAAAAACTATCCTTAAATAATAAAATATATATAAATTATACTGTCTCAAATTTTCATTTGCTTTTCCTGAAAAAATGACTATTAAGTTAAGACCTTAATACCTATCACTACAGAATTATACTCTCTTCCTGTTTAATAATATTCGTTATAACATTGCTGGATTGTATAGATTATGGTATAACAATAATAATAACAAAATAAATATAGTATACACCACAATTTACTTCTGTTTGCAAAGTCAGTAGTACGATAGCTAAATGTTTTCATAATGAATAGTAGTTCCAAACTCCCATAAGAAATGCTTGGCCAATAGTCTCAGCTATACTATTTTTCAAGACTGATGAGCCCTGAACGTTTGCATTGCCCCATACCCTCTTTATAGCTAGCCAATGACTTGCTAGCAACATTGCCAATACTTGCTCTTGTAGCTCTGTTAAATATTTCATCGGGCATTTTTATAATTAATATATAACCTTCAAAAACATACAATCAGCTGATTATGTTATAAAGTATTGCATTTTATGGCGCTCTATAATCGATGTGTTCAGTACGAGATGCAAGACGAGACTGAACTATTGCAGCTCTTATACGCATGCGCGCGTAATTTTTGTTAGGTACAATCTGACAACACTGGCAAACATTCTGATTGGTCTAAATGTGTGGAACAGCAGAACTCATCAACCGTGAAAAGCATATTAATTATGTCAAGTATACATTCTTCATCGCCGTACGTATCTGTGCCGCAACCGTTCGGCGTTCATTTCGGCAATGGTTTTCTTTTTATCATACACTTTGCTTATCAGCATTTCAGGCCTCCTGATACTCATTTAAACTTTGCAATTGACTTGTTCACGTTTTATTTACTGTAGAGTCTGGCTGTATAATGAATTCCATTATTTTGTAAAAGAGGTAAATCTGATTCTTAACAATTGCATGTCTAAATACAATTAATGTCTAATTTAATTGTTTGCGAATACGTACGTAATTTATTTGTTGATGGCTCATTATAAAAAAAAAAAAAACATTTTCTTTACATCCCAGAATGAGCCAGTCAATGGAAGTTAGTTTTTTTTTTGATTCGTACCTGCTTGCAACAAGCATATATTTTTCTTTTAAACAAATTTTCTTTTACTGCATTACATTTTTTTCATTGGTTCTCAGTTTCGTAACGTTTACAAATTAAATTATGATTTATTTGTCTTATTATACTTGACTAGATTTTATTTTTCTTAAATAATAACTGGATTTGATAATTAGTGTTTACATATTTCATAGTTGTTCCACTAGTAGTACTAATACTTTGAAAATACGATTATACTAAAAATCTATTGCTTCCATTAATAATTAATTTAATAACATGAGTTTATGTTTTATTTGTATATTTATTTACTTTTTTAAATTTGCTCATTAGTTTTACTAATTGACATTTTGATTTGAATTATGTTTTCTTTTTCTTGAGTTCTTTATTACAAATTTATTATTATTTAACATAATACTGGGTGATGGGAAAGTTTTGTAAGTTATACATTTTTGTAGTAGTTTTACTTGATTCGTACATAACTTGTATTTAAAAAAAAGTATTACTTGTGTAATCAACAAAATTTTCCAGTTTCTAAAAAGCTTTTTTTTGTCATCAGTCTCTTGACTGGTTTGATGCAGTTCTCCAAGCTGTTCTATCTTGTGCAAGTCGTTTCATATCTACATACCTGTAACACCCTACATCTTCTGTAATTTGCTTTACATATTCTAATCTTTGCCTCCCCCTACAATATTACCCTCCATTATTGATAGCCCAATACCTGGATGTCTTAAGATATGCCCCACTAGCCTATCCCTTCTTCTAGTAAGATGCTTCCATATACTTATTTTTTCATCCATTCACCTAAGAACCTCTAATTACTTATTTTGTCCACCCACCTAATCTTTAAGATTTTCTTATTACACCACATTTGAAAAGCTTCTATCCTCTTCTTTTCTACAGCCCCTATCACTCACGTTTCACTCCCGTATAATGCTACACTCCAAACATAATGTTTTAAAAAATTTTTCCTAATCTGTATACTCGTATTTTTCTAAAAAGTATATTTATAAAAAAAGCTTAATTTTGCAGTAGGCTTAAATATTTGATCACTGGGTATCTACTAAATTTTATTAACGTTCATTAAAAATTTTGATGAGACTGCAACAGTTTGGCTAACTTTTTTTCCGTCCACCCATTCACCATATGGTCTGGCTGATAATGAAATTCATTACTCTCAGAGGAGATAACTCTTGACTAAGGCTTATACCGACTGTAAAAATTTAGATACTGCTGTAATACTAAATCCTAATACTAATTGTTGATTTCGAAAAGATCTGAGCAATAAAATGTAACACCAGTTTCAAAATTCTTATAGGCTCGTGTACAGAAGTTGTAGTTTTTGTATTTTGTAGCGCGGCGCTATTACGAGTTGCTTTAAGCCTAATCGTGGCCATAAACTTGTCCAGCGAGCATCAACTCTCTTCAGAGAAACCTTAGGTATGTGTCGTGTTGACATCACCAGTTGCTCTCAGTTTGCACACAGCCTAAATGTAAAAAGTTTCACTTCGCACACGAAACTAAGATTTACATACAAAAAAATTATTCTCTAGAGCTCCAGTTCGCAAAATATTAGTCGGGGATCCACCAGTTTATGTCTACTGTGAAAGATGATAAAGGTTTATTGTAATTTTACATTATCTGTAATTTATTTTTGTTGCATTTTCACTTTTGAACGCCTGGTTTTTTGTATGGTAACTGAAATTTAATTGTTGTGTGTATATAAACTTTTAGTATCTTTATTATTGTTAGTAGGCCTATTGATTAACTCAGTTTGCACACAGCCTAAACGTAAAAAGTTTCACATCGTTTAACATGAAAGTAAGATTTACGAGGGCAGTCCAGAAAGTCTGTCACATTTTGATATAAAAAAAAACTAAGTACAAGAAAAAAATTTTATTATATACATTTGAAAGTGCAACTAAAATGCTATTTTTCTACATAATCACCAAACAAATTAAGACACTTATTATAGCAGTGAACTAATTTTGAAATGCCGGCGTCATAAAAGTCTACCACCTGTGATTTTAACCAGTTAGTCACACCCTCCTTGCAGCTCTGCGTCGTCAAAGCGCTGCGTCGCAAGCCATGTCTTCATTGTCGGGGACAAGTGATAATCGCTGGGCACAAGGTCCGGACTGTATGGCAGATGTGGGAAAACCTCCCATTTGAAAGCATCCAGGACTTCTCGTGTTCGATTTGCCGTGTTTGGTCGGGCGTTGTCATGCAAAAAGAGAATTTTTCCAGTCAACTTTCCTCTGCGCTTGTTTTGGATCGCTCTTCTTAACTTTTCAAGTGTTTCTCAATTGGTTTATTGAAATCTCAATTGGTTTATTGTTTTTAGCCAACAAAAACCGTATTACCAACCGTACTTCACTACTGGCAAGATTTTGAATTGCGGCACACATTTTAAATTGTCGTTGAAAAACAACGAAGAGCGACACAGACCTCTCGTTAGCACGACTGGGTAGCCACTGAATGGAGAAACCCCGCGGCACCAAAATGGCCGCGATAGCGGCTACAACACTAAACAAGACAGACTTCTGGTCTGCCCTCATACATACAAAAAAATTATTCTCTAGAGCTCCGGTTCGCAAAATATTAGTCGGGGATCCACCAGTTTATGTTTACTGTGAAAGATGATTAAGGTTTATTGTAATTTTACATTATCCGTAATTTATTTTTGTTGCATTTTCACTTTTGAACGCCCGGTGTTTTGTATGGTAACTGAAATTTAATTGTTGTGTGTATATAAACTTTTAATACATCTTTATTATTGTTAGTAGGCCTATTGATTAACGTATTGTGTGATTAACGTATTTTCTTTAAATTATGTAAATTGTTATAGACTTGCATGTTATCCTTGCATTAAATTTATGTATACAGATTAAAAAATGTTAACCTTGTTAATTTGTCAACAGGTTCACTTATGTTTCATTCTGTACTGTCTTTTATTTTTTTCTGTTTTATTTTATTTAGTGCATAAATAGTTTTGTATATTCATTTTTCTTTATAGTTTTTTATTTGGTCATAATGTGCGTGTAGGTAGTTTAAGTGGAGAAAAATAATAATTGTATTAGTTTTATTTGTATTTTATTGCTTGTTAGTTTATTCAAAGTTGTGTAGTTATTTTATTAAAAATTTGTACATATATATTAAAATTTTTATATGTGGTTTATTTTTTTATTGTTGTGATTTTATGTAAAGTTTGTTGTTTTTTGTTAACGTGTTTTACGAATGGAGTTAAAGTAGAGTAAAATTTTTGGAAAGTATTTGTCAGCTCTTGTAATAATAATGAAAAGATGCTGCTGGGTGTTTTACGAGGCGTGTTCACAAAGTAAGTACCGTTTTTAAAAAAAAAACAAAGTAAAACAATTTTTTTCAACACAATTTTATTTCTACATGAAAACCCAAACCTTAAACTAGTTTTCGACATAGTTTCCACCTATGTTCAAACACTTGTCGTAGCGGGTGATCAATTTGTCTATACCCTCTTCGTAGAAGGTTCCCGCCACTGGTGTGCACAAAACCAAGAGACTCGAAAATGCTTTGACTTTTCTCACGCGGTACATTGATGATGGTGAGGATTTTTTTAACAAAATTGTGACAGGTGATGAAACTTGGGTCCGTCATGTTACACCGGAATCTAAACAGCAGTCAATGGAGTGGCAACACACACAATCCCCGAAGAAACAAAAATTCAAGACGACAATGTCTGCACAAAAAATCATGTGCACTGTCTTTTGGGATCGGAAAGGTGTTTTGCTGATTGATTTTCTCCCAAGAGGTGAAACCATTAATGCGGCAAGGTATTGTGAAACCTTAAGAAAACTAAGCCGGGCAATTCAAAACAAACGGAGAGGAATGCTTAGTAACGGAATTGTGTTGCTCCATGACAATGCTCGGCCCCATACCGCTGGTGACACTCAAACATTGGTTTGACAATTTCGTTGGGAGCAGTTCGATCACCCACCCTTCAGCCCGGACTTGGCACCATCTGACTACCACTTGTTCCTGCACATGAAGCACGAGCTAGGCGGCCAACGCTTTGAAACCGATGATGAAGTGAAAACTGCCATGGAGTCGTGGCTATATTCGTTGGCGGGAATCTTCTATGAAGAGGGTATAGAAAAATTGATCACCTGCTACGACAAGTGTGTGAACATCGGTGGAAACTATGTCGAAAAATAGTTAAAGGTTTGGGCTTTCATGTAGAAATAAAATTGTGTTAAAAAAAAATTGTTTTACTTGTTTTTTTTAAAAACGGTAGGCCTACTTACTTTCTGAACACGCCTCGTATATCTCCATTCTATGCAAGCCATCTTCATTACGTTATGGTCTTGTTTATAGTAGTACATTGTCCAGAAACTAAACAAAATTCAAAATAACTGCGTTCATTGCAGTTGTTTTAGTACTTAATATTTTCTTATTACAGTGGCATCTCCCTTTGCCAACTCTGATGTGACCAAGTCGTGATCAGATTACCAAAAAGTTGGCAAGTAGGAATGTAGCTCATTTATAATGCGTATAATTAAGATTGATTGTATTAGTCCTATAATACAAATTTTATTTAATCAAACATCTTATGTAGGATTTTAAACAGCCGTATTATTTAAAATTGAAATATATATTTCTAACCACCAGAATACGGTAACATAAAACACTTACCAATGTTTATAGCGCTTTCATGTATCTTGTACACATCTTTAGTTAATTAAAAATTTTTACGTCAAAATTTAAAACTTCCTGCTCCTACCATGCATGGTAGATAAGGAATTGTCGTTTTTTATACTAAAAATCGATTTTTGAAGTTTTATATTCAACTTATAAAAATTAAATATTATCTTAGCCTGGTATGGTTTCATTATTATTTTATCAAACATCCTATGTAGGATTTTAAGATGTGTACAAGATACATGAAAGCGCTATAAACATTGGTAAGTGTTTTATGTTACCGTATTCTGGAGGTTAGAAATATATATTTCAATACAAATTTTATATAATATAGAAAACCCCATTTTAAATATACTATAGACGATTCTCACCGGATTTAATATGTCCTTTCAGGGTTATTATATATCCATCATCAGTTGCAATATAAATACATCAATGTATCCATCCATTTCATCAATTCATCATGGCAATACCAAAAATGACCGGCCTGTTAGCATAGTGGTTAGTGCAACTGGTTTGTACACCAGGGTACCGGGTTCAATTCCAGTTAATTCAATTCAGGTCTGGCGTTTTTTCAACTCTCATTTTCATCTTTCATCCAACTCACCAGCTGCATTATCAATAATTGGAAAACAGTCAGACCGTAAAACCAGAAAAAATACCAAAAATTATATTGAGTAGAAATTGATAACTATGTGATCAGTTTCTGTTCAGTATCATTTTTTGGTGTTGTCATGACAAACTGACGAAAGGGTGGGTACATTGATGTATTTATATTGCTATTGATAATGGATATACAATATCTCAAAAGACCTATTGACTTTTTTAATCAAGTGAGAGTCATCTATTTTGTACTTTGTGGTTTTCTATATACGTATTTCTAAGCAATACTTTGGAAAAGTTTTAACAAAAAAAAAATACAAACTTTCACAAAAATTTAAGCAAATATTGTAAAATAGATATAAAATTATACAGTTTTGTATAAATTTATTAAATTATGAATGACTTAAGTACTTCATTTCAAATAAATATTTTAAATACTTTAATTTCACTTTTCTCATACTGATAGGTTAAATGAAATAAAATTTTACAGTTTTGTACATTACTGTAAAACTGAAACCATATTTATCCGTACATTATGTGCAAAACCTGAATAGTAATGTTTAAATTTTTAGGTTATGTTCTAAACCGTGTATTACATCAATTCCGTATGTTATGTTCAGTACTACATTCCCTACATTCTGTTCAAAACCCTTTCAAAGCTGTCAGAAAAAATCTGTTATTACCTTTAGTTTTAAGTCACTCTTGCGTTTTGTCAGCTGAGTAATCCCGCAGTTTATTCAGGTTATCAGCTGGAGTTGAAATCAGCTGCTGTTCAACATAATCACTGTGCTGTTTTTAAATTGTAAATTTATATAAAACAATATATGTGGCCACCTTGATAGTTTGGTTGGTTATCAGCTTATGGCAATGGCACGGTCCCAGATTTGTTAATTTCTTGAATAACTACAAAATCGCTTTCCTGGAAAAAGTTGATTAATGGAAAGTACAGTTAAGAGAGTGAGGCCACTGTAGGTACTGAATTTTATTGAATTAGCGCGTTGGAATACAACTTTAGAAATGTAGATTGATATAAAATGTAGATTGATCAGGAATGGTCGGCCTGAGTCTGTACAAGACTACACGTCATACATATCATCCTCATCTCATTGGGTCATGGGGTTGCTTATTGTTCTCAATTGAACAGATGGCAACGTACATACATTAGGGATTAAAAAAATATATATAATGTATGTTTGTATGATTCCGTTATAAATACCAATGAAATGTAGAATAAACACCAAATAAGCTTGCCGGTTTTCTGAAGTGCGCAGAAGTTTAATTTTGGTAATGGTGCACTTGGTTGCCTCACCTAATGGCGGGGGTCAGTGCTGCACTAGCTGTGATCAGAATCACGTTTCTCTCACAACGTTAAATATCAACTGACCTGAAAACATTAGTCTGTAATATGTTGTATGCGTTAATTGTTGTATACAGTTGAATGTTTTTAATGTCGCTAGTAGATGATAATTTAGATCGTTCAGCGCCTGTGATTTAGTTGGCAGTTTGGTACTAAGACATGAAATCTGCCGACTGAATCCGAACTGTTCGCGCAGCTACACCAGTGAGCTGATATGGCGTACGCTCTAATTCAAAGTAAATGAAAATGGTTTTCTTCCAATTTAGGCTAGTTGTATTTATTTTATTCAGGCAGGACTTAGTGTGTAATAGCCATATTAATATTTTATTTGCCGATTTATCTTGCATTCCATATCAAAAAATTTTTTTAAATTTTGGCTCGTTTTGTAATGGGTCGTAATTTTTTTTTATAAGATTTGTAAAGTGTTCGATTGATTATCCTTCTATTAAAAAATTGTATTTTAAAAATTGTGTAGTATGGGAAGCGTTTTAGTAACAGCTGTGATGTTTTAATTTTTTTTTAATTTGTCATTGATTGGTTTATCATTGTATTGTGAATTATATCTTTGAAGTGTAATTTCAATTTTTTTTCAGTTGAGGTGATACAAACTGACCCGGCATTTGGGTCAGATATGACTGATAGAGGTAGAAGACCCGCGGAGGGCAATGCTCCCAGCGTTAGAATCATCGAACAACCGGCCCCGAAAGCACTTCGATTTCGATATGAGTGTGAGGGGCGTTCAGCTGGTAGTATACCAGGTGTTAATAGTACACCTGAAAACAAGACTTATCCAAAAATAGGGGTAAGTTTTCCTGATTATTTTTTAGTAATTTTAATGTTATAAGAGCCGTTTTTTCAACATCTGGTAGGTTGTAAATGAAAAACAAGTAAGCATTAAAAAAAAAGTTTCAATACTAAACGTTATATACACTTATGGCTACTTTTTGAAACAATCACCTTGGTGATTGGGGCATTCGTTGTACCTGTGGACAAGTTTTCCAATACCTTCTTCATAAAGTGTTGCTGCCAACGAATTTAAATGATTCGTGAAGTTCCTCGTTAGTTTGGAAGTGCCGTCCTCTTAGCCATTTCTTCTGTTCAAGGAAAACATGGAAATCACTCGATGCTAGGTCAGAACTTTATGGTGGTTGATTGAAAATATCCCATTTGAATCCCTCAAGGAGTTGTTGGGTTGCACCAGCACTGTGAGGACGGACGTTGACAAGACTTATTCCATTTATAGGATAAATAACAACTAACTCACTACAAAGGTGCTAACCATTTTTATACCTGCGGTGTGATAATAGTTAATCAAGACTCTACTAACACTTTTTTCATGTTACTGAAACATAGTAGAAGAAATCAAAAATAAAAACAAATTTTTCTATCAGTTTTGATTTCCGAGAATTCGTATTCGAAACACTTCATTCTTCGCAATCTATTGTCCTTGTTCAATACACACCACTTTATTAATGTCATAATTTATTACATATACCTTCTCCATTCTGCAGTTGGTGAATTATTATTATTGTTATTGGTGCCAATTTTTAAAATTTTCATTATCATTTTCCTTTGTCTATCCATCTGTCCGTCACACCCAGGCGTCAGTAACTACAAGAGATAGCAACAAACAGTTTTTGGGTTCATAATCTACACAGATAGTAGTGGGCCTGGAATGGGTTTGAAATTAAGACCATTTCCAGACAAAACCTGAAGTCAAGAAATTAAAGTCGGACTTTGGAAACAAAAACAATGTCATTCGATTCCCCTTAAAGAGTAGATACAGAAATTACTAATGGTTTTTGCCATAAATAATCCAAAGGGTGTAACCTTTTTTTAAAAATTGCCCCCAGCTACTTTCACGAGACGCTGCATCTCATGTAAGGGATTTTTACAACTAATTTGTTTTAGCGCATTGCATTTTATAGTGAAAAAATCGCATTAATTTTGTGAAAATAATTTATCACATTGAACAAGTTTTACATTAACATTGTCACTTTAAATGAAAGATTTATTTTTTGTTGCTGTAAAACGTTTTGATTAATACTGTTGTTATTGTTATAAAAAAATGTGTGTATAATGATTTGCTAAATATGTTATTGTATGGGAAGTGGGAGTTAGGTCAGTTCTCGTTGAAAAAATTAAAATTTGTGATTTTTGGTCCCTATTTCAGATAAGATAAGAGGCATACGCTAATTGCATACACATTTCCTCTTTGTGTTACATCATTGTTTACTTATCACGAGCTTTCTATAAAGTATTTTTATAAGAATGAAATTAGTTATAAAGGGTATTTTGTATAGTTTTATTAAAAATGTGATTTACAAGAATAAGTCACTAAGATAAGTCACTAAAATTTTTGAAAAATCATTGATATTTTTAGTGATGTCAGTATGATTTTTATGTGTAAAAATCCCTTTTATGAGACAATCGTAAAATTGTCTATCTCATTGATGGTGGCAATTTTTAAAAAGGCTTATCTTTGACGGCAAAGTCAAAGATAGGTTTTTTTGACTTTTTTTCGCTTTTTTTATCTACTCTTTAAGAGGAATTGAATGACACTATTTTTGTTTCCGAATTCCAACTTTGATTTCTTGACTTACGGACAAAACGGAACTTCAAACCCAATGATTTCTGTATCTATTCTTTAAGAGGAATCAGATGACTATTTTTGTTCTCAAATTCAGATTTTGAGCTCTTGACTTCCGGTTTTGGACCACTTACGGTCCAAAACAGAACTTTAAACCCAATGATTTTTTTATCTATTTTTTAAAGGGTATCGAATAACACTATTTTTTGTTCTCAAATTCAGACTTTGATTTCTTGACTTCCGGTTTTGGACCACTTACGGTTGAAAACAGTACTTCAAACTCAATGATTTCTGTATCTATTCTTTAAGAGCAATCGAATGACTCTATTTTTGTTTCCAAATTCCTACTTTGATTTCTTGACTTCCGGTTCCAACCGGAACTTAAAATTTAATGAACAGAAAATTTAATGATACAGGAAAATTACAGTAGAGTAGAGCAGTAATTGTAGAACAGTCTAACATTAAACCAAAAAAAAAAATACTCCTTAAGAGGAGTTGACACTATTTTTGTTTCCACACTGGCTTGATTTCTTTACTTCTGGTTTTGGGCCACTTCCGGTCGAAACCGGAACTTCATATTCAATCCAGGCCCACTAATATCAGTTAATACAAGAGATAGCAACAAACAATTTTTGGATTCGTAATTTACGCAAAAAGGTAGTGGGCCTAAATTGGGTTTGAAGTTACGGTTTCGATCGAAAGTGGCCTAAAATCGGAAGTCAAAAAAATCAAAATCAATGTACCTGGATTGGGTTTGAAGTTCCGGTTTCAACCACAAGTCGAGAAATCAGTCGGAATTTGAAAACAAAAATAGCGTTATTCGATTCTTCTTAAAGAGCAGATACAGAAATCAATAATGGTTTCTGCCATAAGCCAAAGGTTACCAGCCTTGGCAATGGCTTATGGCGTATGAGACGGGATTGTATTTATTTAAATTAACTGCAATGGTTGGGGTTCCACTGATAGTGTATCATCAGCGTTACCCAACTTATAGTGCACTGAACTCTGTGTGCCTTCAAGGTGGTGATGATATGTTCATTATTTCATCAGATCGTTCAGGCCCAGTTAAATATAATAGTAGCAAAGAGATAATGCAAAGCACTTGAAAAAAATTAATTAAAAAAAAAAATTCACAAACATCAAGTGCAAAAACCTTGTCAGAACTAAAATTCAAATTATTACTTTCAGTACCAGTGTTATCAATCTTTTTAATTTCTCTTGCTCTATATGAATATTTAGGGAAGGAAAGTATTGTTTTCATGTCAATTTTTGTAATCGAGTTTTCACCAGATGTATACATTTTCTGGCCCCCTGAACCTAATAAACATGTTTTTAGCGATTGGTCTGTGAATGGGTGAACAAAATATCTTAAAAACAGAATTGCATACGAAGTTGAAACTTAAGTTAAGTAACACTACAGGACCTACACGAACATTTTCATGTCAATCGGTCAACCAGAAGTAGTAGTTTATTTGTGTACTTTTCACATTTTGCAATTTTCTCGATAGTGGGTCCTACAATTTTCGTTTTTAATCGCCTCATTTACTAAGTTTTTTATACTCTACAAGATTGGGGGTAAGCACCATGTTGCTGTAATTCTTTGGGGAGTCTATGCTCTTGAAGGAAAAATTGGTTTTATTAATATTGCAGCCTTAATATGCACTTTGGGCAAAAGTATATATAATTAAGGTTGTAGAACATTAGAAAACCTACAACTTTTATTTTGTGCATTTTTTTGCTAGGCTTAGTTTAGCATTAATTAGTGATTTTCTGTTTTTCACCGAAATAGGTAAAAAAATAGTATTTTTTAAGATTGTGACCTTTATATGCATTTTACAACAGAAGTGTATATAATTAACATTGAAATATACATTTCTAACCACCAATACGATAACAGAAACCACTTACCAATGTTAATAGTGCTTTTGTGTATCTTGTACACATCTTCGGTAAATTCATGGTAGGAGTAGGAAGTTTTAAATTTTGATGTAGAAAAATTTTATGAATTGTAATTTACTGAAGATGTGTACAAGATACACGAAAGCGCTATAAACATTGGTAAGTGTTTTCTGTTACCCTATTCTGGTGGTTAGAAATATATATTTCAATTTTAAATAATACGGCTGTTTAAAATCCTACATAGGATGTTTCATAAAATAATAATTAACATTATACGAAATTAAGAAACCTACAACTTTTATTTTGAACATTTTTCTCTGCAGCCTAGTTTTTAGCGCAGCACCACTGGTTTTCCGTATTTTTAAGTTGTACATAAGTTGATTTTCATTTTGCGTAATTCACTCGTGATTAAAATTGGGTTATGTTGTTCATTGTCTACATTGGCAAGAGAAAGTCATGTGAGTGTTTCGCAACAGATTTTGGCTTGTACTTTCATCATTTTTATCTCCGTTTAGAAGACGGGAAGTTTTGATTCACGTTGTTTCGATTAGAATTAATAAAATGTTTTCTGTTTTCAGATTTTTAATTATCGGGGACGTGCAATGGTTTTAGTGTCTTGTGTTACTAAAGACCCTCCGTACCGACCACACCCGCATAATCTTGTGGGTAAAGAGAACTGTAAGAAAGGTGTTTGCACAGTAGAAGTTGATACTGAAACGATGACTGCAACATTTGCTAATCTCGGTATACAGTGCGTTAAAAAACGGGATATCGAAGAAGCTTTAAGAGTTAGAGAAGAGTTAAGGATTGATCCTTTTAGAAGTGAGTAAAATTTTAATGTTGTTGTTATTATTGTTGTGTTGTTTAGGTCATCAGCTGAATGGCTGGTTTGAACCTCTAGACCAGTGGTTCCCAACCCATAGGCCGCAGACTGTGTGGTGGTACTTGGCCATGAACGCTGGTCAAGAGTCTATGCCAATATAAATATTATCCGAGTTTCAGGAGTAGAGAAGGGAACAAAATTATATGCTGAACTGCGCACTGTCTAACAGTGCACAAGTGCTTAGCCCTTGGCTAGAGCACCTAGAGATTTAGGAGGAAAGATTTTTTTAATGAAGCAAGGTACGTGGTGTTTCATTCTGAAGGGGATCAGGTTCCTCGTCTAAAAACTATTCCTTATCTGCCATGGTAGGAGTAGAAAATTAGAAATTTGACTGTTATAATAAGTTTTAATTATACAATTTGAAAGATGAGTATGAAGTACATGAAAGCGCTTAAACATTGGTGAGTGTTTACTGTTTTACCATATAACCGGTGGTTTAAAAATTTATATTTCAATTACAAATATAATACAGCTGTTGAAAATACCTGCATAGTATGTTAGATAAAATTATATAATATATATTTATACATTTATTCATACACACATGTATTATTATATACACACATGTCTATTTATGTTGTGTGCGTGTGTATATATTTTTTTTATTTGTACGGGGTGTGTATTAAATAACGAGACTGACGTAAAAAAATTTATTTTTTATTTTATACATAGTAACTTATTGTCACCTTCAATATACACTCCTCTATCCCTACAACGCTCCATGCAAATTCTCCATTGTTGGAAACAGTGCTGGAAGTCATCTTCTGTCAGCTCCTTCAGGACACGTGCCGCTCAAAAATGTTTGAAATGAAACTCGCAAAAATGTTTGTACTGACACTTTGTACGCGATTGAAAATGACCCAAATTTTTTGGAAACAATAATAACATGTGATGAAACGTGGTTTTTTACTTATGATCTGGAAAAGAAGCGCCAATCCATGCACTGGAAGAACTGAACTTCATCGAGAGCCAAAAAGGGCGAATGAGCAAATCAAAATTTAAAGCAATGATGATTGTTTTTTTTTATATATCCATGGGATTGTGTACCTTCACTGGGTTCCTGAATATCAAACAATTAATCAATATTACTACCTTGAGGTACTTTCACTAAACTACATCTAAGTGTAAGGAAAAATACCCCGAAATGTGGAAGGACAAATCATGGGTTCTCCACCAAGACAATGCGCCAGCTCATTCCGCGTTATCTGTCAAGAGGTTCCTAGCCAAGTACAGCATCTCAGTGTTAGAACATCCACCTTTTTCACCAGATCTTGTACCATGGGACTTCTACTTGTTCCCTAAGGTGAAATCTGCATTAAAAGGAACAAGATTTGAGTCTGTGGAAGCTGTAAAAGAGAAAGGGGCACTTGTCCTGAAGGAGATGACAGAAGATGACTTTCAGCACTGTTTCCAACAATGGAAAATTCGCATGGAGCATTGCAGGGATAGAGAAGGGGTGTATATTGAAGGCGACAATAAGTGATTAAGTACAAAATAAAATAAATTTTTTTTACGTCAGTCTCGTTATTTAAACACACCTATATTTATTTAATGAACCCCAAAGTTTTTTTGTATAAAATTGGTGCTCCGTACTACTAGAAAGGTTGGGAACCATAGCTCTGGGGGATTTACAAGTAAAATGAGGAGTGAGGTGGTTTACCTATGGCTTCCTCAGTGAGTGGGAAAGTATACTTATCAGCATGCCAGGCCCTCTGTAATGCATCAACTTTCCACCCTGCAAATGAAATCTTCACTTCATTCACCACAGGGTCTGGCTGTATAATGAAATTTATTACGTTCTGAGGAGATAACTCTGACTGCTTTCTTTTTACACCTCTTCCTCTTCTGTTCTTAAATGATTCAGTCATATAATTGGGTGATCATGTGTTAAAAACAGAACTATTTTTGTAGCCCTGGAATGAGTAGATCGAGTGCAAATATCATTTAACACTCCACCTGCCTGTTACGGGCATAAAAAATAAATTGCCATAAAATTTTAATAATAGTGTAGAATCTTAGTCTATACGTGGGCTGTTCAAAAAGTATTGGACCTTCTGTCCTCCTGCTGAAATGAATGAAGCGCTGGCAGCCAAGCTTAGTGGGGATGTGGAGGTGCTGTCATGCACATGCATGCACTGTTTCATGTCATGACAAAGCTTCCGTCGCCGGCAGTCAGCCTAGAGTGTAGACCTCTCTGTTGTGCTCGGTGATTTTTATCAAGTTATAAAATGATAGAAACACTTGAGCAGCGTTACTGCATTAAATTTTGCCTAAAGCTTGGCGATTCGCAAGTGGAAACAATTTGCAAGATTCAACAGGCTTTTGGGGAGTCTGCCATGAATTGTACTCGAAAAAACGAGTGGTACAATCAATTCAAAAATGGTCAAACGTCAGTAGAAAGTGAATCACATTCAGGCAGGCCATCGACAAGCCAGAATGAGAATGTTATTGAACAAGTGCGAACTTCAGTCACCGAGGACCAAAAGAATACTATCTTGAGGTTCTTCGTTGCCTACGTGATGTTGTGCGGTGCAAACAACCGAATCTGTGGGCAACAAAAACTTGGCAGCTCCATCACGACAATGCACCTGCCCACTCTGCACATCTAATTCATAGTTTTCTCTAGCTAAAAACAACACTCCTCCAGTTCGCCAAGCTCCGTACTCCCCCGACATGGCACCCTGCGACTTCTGGCTATTTCCTAAGCTGAAAATGCCCCTGAAAGGAACTCGATTTCAAGAAAGAGAAGACATTAAACAGAATACAACGGCTGAGCTTAACAGCATTCCAAAAAATGCCTTCCAGAAATGTTTTGAACAGCGGCAGAAGCACTGGGTGAAGTGTGTGCATCACCAAGGAGACTACTTTGAAGGGGATTACAAGTTTGTAGCTCTAGTTCAATAAATGCACTTTTAATTAACAATAGTCCGATACTTTTTGAACAGCCCTCGTAAAATAATTGAAGTCAAACCAATCACCATAGAAAATAGAGCAGGCTTTAATTTTGTGTAGCATTCAAATTTTTCCATTTGGTTGGTTTTGAGATACAGCTCTATAACACAACAAACTTCTTTTGCGACACGCACTATACTCAATCCTTTGATGAGAGACCTTTGGTTTTTGCAGTGTACTGTTTTACCATTGGGCCACCTTTGTTAATTTTAGTAATGTGGTAGGTAAATTATTAAGTTACTGAAATAGATTGTTTTGTTAATTTATTGTCTTTTTTTGTTTTCTAGCTGGCTTTAGTCATAGGACACAGGCAGGCACAATAGATCTAAATTCTGTTAGGTTATGTTTTCAAGTGTTTCTAGAAGGTCCTAGACCAAATGAATTCAAGAGGCCAATTACTCCAGCCATCGTATCAGAGCCTATTTATGATAAAAGTGAGTATTCATTTTATTGTTTCAAATTGTTGTTTATGTTTTATGGGATGATGGCTTGGTGGCATCTTAGTAACTTGGTTACCCATAATAAACAAATAAAGACGAATTTAATTTGATAAATCTTAAATTTAATTTAGAATATTGTTTTTGTTTTAAGTGTTTATGATACCTTAGAATTAATTATTTGTGAGGCGGCCCAGGAAATCATGCGACATGTCTCAAAAATGTATTTTTGTTTTATTGCCTCATCTAAAAGAAAATTTAATTCTGAACATTTTAAAAAAAAATTAGCCTTCTAGGCTGAAAATAAAATTTTTTATGATTTTTTGAATGTATGTTTGAAAAATTTCAATCTGTTTTAATTTTTCGCCAACAAAAACCATATCACACCACGCACTTCACAATTGGCGGGATTTTCAATCGCAGCGCTCATTTTAAAACTCCACTGTATAAAAAGTACAATACACACGATGGTCTAGCTACCACGCCTGGTTGCGTACTGAATGTAGAAACACTCTGACGCCAAGATGGCGGCGCTAGCTCCACCCACTGCCGCGCCAGGCCAAAACGTCTGTTACTTTCTGGATTGCCCTCATATCTTGACTTAACTTATTCTCCATTTTTGAATGTCCTGGATGCAGTTATAAAAAAAAATTCTACAATCATTGCTCATTTTTAATTTGTTGCAAGGACTGAGTGATTATATATTTGCGATAATAAGCTACAGTTGTAATTACTCTTGTCACATGAGTATAGTTCCATAGCCTACATAACCTCAACACTTATTATGTTGTTTTTTACTTTTTCTTCCCTATATGAATATATAGGAAGGAAAGTATTGTTTTCATGTTGATTTTTCGAAATCAAGTTTTCACCGGATCTACACGTTTTCAGACCGCCTGAACCCAAAAAACATGTTTTTAGCGATTGGTCTGTGTGTGTGACAGAATATCTCAAGAACGAAACATCGTACGAACTTGAAACTTAAATTACATTTTACTACCAGACCCAACACGAACATTTTCATCAAAATCGGTCAACCGGAAGTAGTATTTTATTTGTGTAATTTTTCACTTTTTGCGATTTTCTCAAAAACTGGTCCTACGATTTTTTTAAAATTGCCTGGTTTACTAAATTTCTTATGCTCTACAAGATAGGGTAGGCGTCATGTTTGCTGAAATTCTTGGTGAGGGTGTTTTCGCGTAAAAACGTTGTTTTTTAAGATTACGGCTTTAATATGCATTTCAGTGTAAAAATTTATGTAATAAAAGTTGTATAGAATTTAAAATCCTACAACTTTTATTTCAAACATTTTTTTGTATAACGCTTAGTTTAGCGGTAATTAGCGATTTTCTGTTTTCTTCTCGCGAAAACGTGTGAAAAATCAATTTTTTTTAAGATTTCGGCCGTAGTATGCATTTTATGACAAAAGTTTATTTAATCAAATTTATAGAAAATTAAAAGATGTACAACTTTTATTTAAATCATTTTTCTCTACAGTGCCTGGTTTAGCGTGAAAGAGTGATTTTCTGTATTTTTAAGCCAAACTGAGGTTGATTTTCATTTTGCGTCTTTCACTCGTGATTAAAATTAGGTTATGTTCATTGAGGTTAGTTTTTTGTTTATTTCTAATGTTTTATTACTAATGTTAGGATTATTGTTTATTATTTGCATTGTCAAGAGAAAGTTGTGTGAGTGTTTCACACCAGATTTTAACTTATGTATTCTTTTTTTTGTCTTATTTCAGAGGCAATGTCTGATCTTGTAATTTGTAAGTTAAGTGAGTGCTCATCACCAGCGGTTGGAGGAAAAGAAATAATATTGCTTTGTGAAAAAGTTGCCAAAGGTTAGTTGATATAATTTATAATTAACATTTTTTTGCATCTTTCTTAAATTTAATATTAATATTTTGTAAATGTGAAATGGGCGAAGAAATGAAACTAGAGTAAAATGAGATTTTGTTTTTTTCAATTCAATACTTGTATGAATGAGTTTTCATTTTAACACTTTAACTGAGCTACCGGTCTCTCAGACCGGGAGGTATATTAAGTTTTCCACAGTTCCAGCCCTGTTTGTTTAAGGCCGTTCATAGGCTCAGTAGCTGCCTTCTAACTCTCGCTTTTCACTAAACAATAGCGTTAGTTCAGCTTCCGTTAGTCGTTCTCTTGTGACAAAAACTTTTTGAAAACCACCCGGTCTGTCATACCGGATAGCTCAGTTATCATGTACTAATTAGCTGGTCTTGTATACCGGATAGCTCATGTAAGTGTTAGTGCGTCAGTGTTAGTGAAATGGATCGACCTTCTACCAGTCGATCTGTACACGTTGGAAGACGATGATTTTGCCATTCGTGTACGTAGAATGCTGGATGTAGAGTCTAGTTTAGATGATTCAGATATTCAGAGTGAAATATACGATTCTGATGCAGATCCAGACTTTGTTTTGCCAAATGAAAGTGATTCTAATTCATAAAGTAACTTCACGTTTTGAATTCGTCAAAGCCTTGGGCCATGACCTTATCAGACCTCTCCTTCAGAGAAGACTACAAATTCCCAATCTCCGGCGAGATTTGAGGCAAACTATTTTGATGGTGTTGGCAGAAAATAACCCTGTTCATGCAAGAGAGGAAGAAGTCCCTTCCGACCGAACGGAAAAGAGAAAAACGTGCAGCAAGTGTCCATCTGTTGGAGAGAGAAAAACCCAATATAAATGCATTTAAGTGTTCTAATCCCATTTGTTTAGAGTGCAGTCGCAAAGTCTGCAATGAATGTGCAAAAAAAATACTGTGTAAACTCTTAAACTGAACAGTTATTTCTTTTGTTTATTATTATCATCCTAATGGATGATAATAATAAAGAAAAGAAATATTATTATACCAAATTACTCAAAAATATCTTACAAAGTATTATTTTATCATAATTGTTTTTTTCAAATTAAATATTCGGTGTGAGCAAGTGTTAGTTCGTTAGTAGTACAACAGCAGCAGTATTTAATTTTCTAATTTTCTATTAAAGGTTTGCAAATAAAAAAGTAAAAATGTTTAATTGTTTTTTATATACGTTCCCCATTAAATATGTTTACTAAAAATATGTATTAAATAAGAAATAGTTATTAAATTGACCGGTAAAAATCAAGACACACTGACCGGTCTAAGAGACCAGATAGCTCAAATAACGTTTCTACATCCATAGTTCAGTGAAAGTGTTATGTGAATTTATTAATTTGTTTGATTAGTTTAGTTTCTTATACGAGTAGGTTTCAATTGATCCCATTGTCTTATATAATCATTGTTGTTTAGGTCATCAGCCGAAAGGCTGGTTTGAACCTGTAGAGGCTTTAATTTTTAAGTAAAACAAGGAATGAGGTGGTTTACCATTGCCTTCCTTATTGAGTGAAAAGTATATTTATCAGTATGCCAGGCCCTCTGAAAAGCATCTACTTTCCACCCTGCTGCAAATGACACCTTCACTTCATTCACCACAGGGTCTAATTGTATAATAAAATTTATTACTATCAGAGTAGATAACTCGGATTATTGTCTTTTACACCTCTACCTCTTCTGTTCTTAAATGCTTTAGTCATATAATTGGCTGACCATGTGATAAGAAACAGAACTATTTTTGTAGCCCTGGAACTAGCAGATAGAGTGCAAATAATTTAACACTTCACCTGCCTGTTATGGGAAAATAAAATTACTATGCGTTATAACAAAATTCTTGTAAACTCATTTGGGCCAGCTTTTTTCTTTTTTATAAAACATGAAAAGTTTTTTTAAAAAAGAGAAACCAATAAAACAATTGTTCTATAGCACTAGGTCTTGTATCATTATCCAAAACATCATTCATTGGTTTTGGACATATATTCATCCCTTGGCCCCATTTCTCCATCTCTTTTGTAACATCATCCTCGCTTCCTCCACCTATAGTTCAGCCGTTGTTAGTTTGCTCCTACTGTCAACAAACCAAAGTCACCTACTACATGGTGCACGCTAGAGTCCACCACTTTATGGATGTCGTATTCCTATTAAGTTAACTATATTTTGAATTATAAGTTTTTAAATTACTTAAAACATCAGTCATAATATGATGCAAGCCTAACAATTTCATTTATAAAAATAGTTTTAGAAGTATTTTGTATTTAAATACTTTTGAAGGTATTTTTTTGTTACTTTTTAATCAGCGTGTACACATGTTTATATAATGCGCAGTGACGTCATTATTTGTTTACAGTAGAAGCAAACTTAGAAAGGCTGGACTTTAGCTGAAACCCATTGCCAGATGTTTAGTGGCAACCTCTTCTCCATTCTTCGCAGATGACTGTACTGCAAACAGTTTTATTGATTAAAACTCTTCGAACTGTTTTAAACAGTTTTATTGATTAATTAAATTTTTGTGTTCACTTTGTTTAACATTTTTGCATTCTTTACACATTTTAGTGCAGTCAACTGACAACTTTACTGTAAACTCATTTCCATAGCTGCTACTCTGCTTTTAAAATTATTTTAATATATCATGTGATGTTTGTTTATTAATTTTGGTGTCATGAAACTAAATATGATTCTATTTTACCTAAAATATTTTAAGTGGTTTATATAAAACATATTCTCCCAGTATTAAAGAATTCATTTATTTTTAATTGCATTGGTTTCATATATCAGCTTTGTTTTGTGATGTGTATTTGTTTTTTTTTTTAAATACAATCTATTTGTTTGCTTTTTACAGAGGATATCTCTGTGAGATTCTACGAAGAACAAAATGGACATATTGTCTGGGAAGGTTATGCCGAATTTACTCCTACAGAAGTTCATAAACAAGTTGCCATTGTATTTCGTACTCCAAAGTATAAAACAATTGAGGTACGTCTTAATTTTGTTCCAGTATGATGTAAATATTTGAAGTTATGTAATTTTTGAAGTTGGATCGTTTTATTTTTTTCGTAAATCATTTGTAGGTATCAAGAGTTAATTGGGTAGGGTCCTTCTATTGACATAAATTTGATGAATGATATTAATTCTCCTGAAAATAAGCACAATTACGTATATTGGGTGATTGTCATAGTATATGGGTGGACAAGTTTTCTGACTAAACTTTTGAGTTCTGTTATGGTGAGATAAGGAATGATGTTCCATAGTGATATCGCTGCAACTTGTACATTGGCACACCGATGTATTTTTTCCCACCACGCTAAAGCGGTGGTAAGAATTTTTCTTCAGTTTTATTGATTAATTAAATTTTTGTGTCCACTTTGTTTAACATTTTTGCATTCTTTACACATTTTAGTGCAGTCAACTGCTACTCTACTTATTTCCATAGCTACTACTCTGCTTTTCAAATTATGGTTGGAGAGTCCAAACCTCTGAGCCATAAATAACTGAAATAACTTGGCTAATGTATCACGTAATGTTTCTTTAATAATTTTGGTGTCACGAAACTAAATATAATTCTATTTCACCTAAAATATTTTAAGTGGTTGATATAAAAAATATTCTCCCAGTATTAAAGAATTATTATTTTTTAATTGCTGTGGTTTCATACATCAGCTTTGTTTTGTGATAAAGTGTATTTGTTTCTTTCAAAATACACCGCTAAGTTTTACCACCATGCTGGTATATGGACCAGAAAATCCTAATTTTACTTTTTATTTTTAATTACAGATTGAGTATCCGATTAAAGTATCGATTCAGCTTTTACGACCGTCCGATCATGCTACTAGCGCACCGCGGCCGTTCCTGATTACACCACATGATGCAGGTAGGCCAAGTTTCTGGTCATTAAAGCGTGGCAATAAGGCTGACTACAGAGCGTTTGCCAGCATTTTACAAACGGACATGAAACTTCTCACCAGAAGTGAAAAAATGAAACCGGCTGTAGTTACACTAGAATCGGTCGGTGAAGAATCGGCTTCTACAGTTACGACCGGAGATTCTAACAACAACAATAATAATAGTAATAATAAAACTGATCCAGAAGCACCGAAGTACCCGGAAGATTGGCCGAAAATAGATGACGCTTATACCGTTTTGAAAAAGAATAAAGATTCTTCTCAGTTGAATCAAGTTGACGATAATGATATCATTGAAATAACGGATGATATAAAGAATATCGAAGAAGAACATTTGAATGAAGAGGTCATGGGAATATCGGAACAGATGGAGGAAGGCTTCAATGATTTATTAAATCAAGTAAACGACCTGGATTCGATATGCACTACCGATATAAATATTGAAAACGATTGCGGCATTTATACTAGTCTTCAAATGGCTATGAAAAATCCGTGCGATTTCATGGAATTTCAGAGCCAAGCTAGCGGTTATGAAGATGTCATACCACCGCGCCCGACGGCTTCAAAACCGGTTATACCGATTCATGAAAACGTTGTCGTACCTCAAGTTGACGACAATAACGTCGTCGAGTTAACTGACCAATCGAAAGATGAGATTTTGCCTCCGTTACCTCCGAAAAGGGCCAAAAAAGGTCCACCACCTTCAAAAACTCTCCCGCCTGTACCGGAAGGGAAATCAAAATTCAATCTATTTTCTAAATTTTTTTCCTCGTCGAAACGCAATAAGAATAAATCACGTGAAGGTAGCGTGTGTTCAATGGGAAGCAAAAAGTCGCTGATCATTGACGAAACTCCTAGCGTGAAACCGGTCGAAAATAACGATGTGGTTTTAACCGAAGCAGAACATTACGCTTTGTACACGTCATTAGCGCCACACGCTACCGCTTCAGAGTTTGACGAAATGTCTTTCTATTACAGTCCTGTTGAGGGTCACACAAATACAAACGATGTTCCTGTTAAATAATAACTCTGCATTTATAAAATTATGCATTGTTTTGTATACAGTTTCTTTGAAACGGAAGTTAAATCTTCATTTGATACTTAACTGAAAGTTGTTGGGGATACAATAACCGTAATGGTTATTCCATTACTTCTGCGTCCAATGATTTTGTTCAGAATTTTTGTATTTGCCCGTCTTTCATTTAATAATATGTGATGATTTTTTAAAAATTTTCTTTAATTAACTATTTTGCTAAGGATTCATGTTGATTTTCCTTTTAAGTATTACGGCTTTTGAATATTTATTACTTTGTTATTTATTATTTAGTATTTATATTGTTGCTTGGTTTTTATGGTGATTATCTTCGTTGCAGGTTAGTTATTGGATTTACTTGTCTTAAATGTTCAGGTTGTCTTAATTATTGAATTTTTTTTTTAATTTAAATGGTGCTGCTTGAAAATGTTTTTAAAGAAATATTGTAAGTAAATTGCAAGTTTTAAGGACATTTTGGATTATTGAATATCGTTGAAAGTACAGAGTGATTTTTTTATTCCTGTTACCCAATTGTTAATGTCCGGTAATATTTTTCTAAAAAAAATAAATTTTGTTTTGTGACACTACGTTGGTAGCCCTACTCAACCAGTATGGATATGGCAGTGTGAGTTGATTCTCCTTGAGCTGTGTAAAATTTTGTGCCATTTCCGGTCATGCTACGAACAGAATGTCTTTTATCCTAAAACAATCTCTTGTTTAAATCTGGAGGCTGAAGCTCTAGAACTAATCGTATGTGATACGGATACAATTTAAATTTTTTAGCAGCTTTCTGAGCACTCGAACATGACAAATCAACATGCGAGGAAAGTTTTTGTAAACTTTTCCATGGAGAATTGAGCAATCTTGTTTTCACATTCTCTTAACGTCATCTGTCAAGAGAGTTGGTTGACCACTACGTTTTCTGCTGCAGACAATACCTGCCTCTAAAAATTAGTTAGTTAGCCTAGAAATTGACTAGAATAGAGTGGAGGAACACCAAAAAATTTAATTTGAAATGATTCTTTTACACTCGCATACGATTTTGTAGCAAAATATTGTTCAAGAATGAAAACCCGTTGTTCTAGGGTAAAAGACATTCTGTTCGTAACACAACTGGAAACAGCACAAAATTTTACGCAACTCAAGGAGAATCGACTCAAACTGTCGTATCTATACCGGTTGAGTTGGGCTACCAACTTTGTGTCACAAAACAAAATATCCCTTTCTTAGAAAAAAATTACCAGACATTAACAATTGGGTAACAGGACTAAAAAATCACCCGTTATTATAAATGATGCTAAAAATTATGCAAGTTTCTCGTAATTTGATCTTGAACGTTTTCACGAGCATCAGTGATACAGAATACGTTTATTGTACTGAATGCAGTTTAAAAATTTGTGTATTGTGGATTGATAACTATTGCATCAACTTTGTAGTATGATAAATTAATTTCATCAGAATGAAACAGTTTATTCGTATGTTTTCCTCATTTGCATTCATCCTGTTATCATAAGTTTTTAACAGATAGCAACACTTTATGCTCAGCTATTCATTTCATTGTTTGGTCATGTGTTACAATTATATAGTTTTCATTAGTTATTTCTTCTTATATTAGGTAATTCATATCCAGTATAACATAAATTTTGCTTCTTTGCATTCTCAGACTAAACTTAACTGTTTCTTTTGTTCACAAAATATAGCTCGCATGGATATACCGCTCATACTTTATTGGTAGCCCGTGAAAAGGTTAATTTAATAAAAGTTAATGTAATAAAAGTTATAAGTTTATAAAAGTTACATCAATATTTTTATGGTAATTTTTTAAATTTTATAAATGGTGTTAGTAACGTACTTAAAATTTTTTAATTTTATAAATGGCGTTAGTAACGTACTTAAATTTTTTTAAATTTTAAAAATGGTGTTAGTAACGTCCTTAAATTTTTTTTAATTTTATAAATGGTGTTAGTAACGTACTTAAAATTTTAAAAATTTTATAAATGGCGTTAGTAATGTACTTAAAATTTTTTAAATTTTTTAAATGGCATTAGTAACGTACTTAAAATTTTCAATTTTAAACAATTAACCAAGTGCCTTCCCAAAATTGTTTTTATTATCTTATAAGTTTCGTTAATAAAATTTTATTCAGAATAAAAAATGTAATCTTTAAATAGCTACGATTGGGAATGCTTATTGATTAAATTTTTTTTAAATTATGCCTCTACTGAAAGTTGTTTGAACCGTAGTTTTTTTTGCATCTAATGTATGGAAAGTGGGAATTAATAATTTTTATGAAATGTTGTGTGTGTTTCTTCCATATTATTTATATTTGAATAATGTTGAACTAATGGATTTTTCCAGTTTTGTATTTTTATTGTTATTTTTTTCCTTACAACTTGCATTTGTTTTTGTATTGAGATTTTCTAGTCAAAGAGATTTTTCTAAATGTTTGTCATTTTTATTCAATGAGATTATCTAGTCAAAGATTGATTTATAATCTAGTTTGTGAATATTTTCATTTGTTTACCTTATACATATATATAAATATATATATATATTGTTTTAGTCGTTTGATTAGCTATTTACTAATACTGTTGCGATATACCAGCGTTAAGTACTAACAATTTTAATATATTGTAAACGTTTACCTATTAAATAGGTTTTTATTTTATTTATTTATTGTTTTTTTTATTTATAATTATATAGTTTTTACATTTTCTTTAAAAAGTTTTCACTGTTTTTGTCTTCAGATCATGTTAGTAAAAGGAAAAGACAAAAGTGTACTATACCAAGTCAGGAAATGTTGGAGCATTTACAGGGTTCTGAAAAGATTTTCTGTGAGTAAAATTGTTTTTTTTTTGTATTTTTTTATAATAATTATAAATTGGTGGAGGTATTCATTATAATTTATTACTTTATGTAAACGCTTAAAAAAATTATGGTGCTGTAGGTTAAGGTACTAATCAGGTTTACTGTGCAATCATATTAATGGTCGTTTTTACGTTCATGTACATAATTTCTTTCCGTTGGTCATTTTCAGTAAGATTTCATAGACTTATTAACTTAATATAATAATTAATGATTTGTGTATGTTTGGGTTGATGCAAATTCGAGAATTTGTATTGGAAACGGACTACTAAAACACTACAGAACAAAAACCTCTTCACATAAAGAAACCAGTTTCAACAAAAAGGCTTGCCAATGGTGTAGTGATCAGTGTAACGCTTCTAAGCCATAGGTCCCGATCAGGTCTGGCATATTTTCATCTATCAACCTTCATCATCTGAATTAGCAATAACGTGCAAAACAGTCAAGTCGTGTAAAACAAAATCAGGTACACTATAGTAAACAACACAGACATAATGGCTCTGGTGTACACAGGCTAATACTATTGCTGCTGATAGTATCGTGATAGTTCTCACGGAGCTAGCTGAATACTATCGTGACAGTTCTCACGGAGCTAGCTGAATACTATCGTGACAGTTCTCACGAAGCTAGCTGAATACTATCGTGACAGTTCTCACGGAGCTAGCTGAATACTATCATGATAGTTCTCACGGAGCTAGCTGAATACTATCGTGATAGTTCTCACGGAGCTAGCAGAATACTATCGTGACAGTTCTCACGGAGCTAGCTGAATACTATCGTAACAGTTCTCACGGAGCTAGCTGTATACTATCGTGACAGTTCTCACGGAGCTAGCTGAATACTATCGTGACAGTTCTCACGAAGCTAGCTGAATACTATCGTGACAGTTCTCACGGAGCTAGCTGAATACTATCGTGATAGTTCTCACGGAGCTAGCTGAATACTATCGTGATAGTTCTCACGGAGCTAGCTGAATACTATCGTAACAGTTCTCACGGAGCTAGCTGAATACTATCGTGACAGTTCTCACGGAGCTAGTTGAATACTATCGTGACAGTTCTCACGGAGCTAGCAGAATACTATCGTGACAGTTCTCTCGAAGCTAGGTGAATACTGTCGTGACAGTTCTCACGAAGCTAGTTAATTAATGCCAGTGATCTGAAGACATATGCGAGCTGTACTTTTTATTGCTGTACAAAGTACAGATTACCAGCAACTAGCAACGTTTCCAAATGTTCACAACAAGCTAGTTTACTAGCACTTATCAATCAAGTGACCTTTCCTCCCCTACTAGCGTAAGTAAAATCAAACATGTTCAACGTCACTAGCGCGCTAGTTAATACTAGCACTTTAACTAAACCATCTCATGCGGTCTTGCAGTCTTGGGTTCAAATCCCATTCAGGCACGGCATATTTTCATATGTTACAAAAATCATTTCATCCTTCACCATCTGCATTAGTAGTAATTGCAGAACAGTCGGACATTAAACAAAAAAAAAAAAACCTAAACTATCTACTAGTTGTTTGTTTCCATTACGCTATTTTGCTCGCAGCTAGTACTTGTGTCACGGAAACAGACTTTTATAGAACCAAAATCTCAAATGAACAACAAATTGTTTGACCACTGGGTACCTGTGTGTTTGCACGTGCACACACACACACAGCCTTTATTAGCATTGCCTCCAGTCACTAAAAACAACTTTACATTACCCACAACTACTGAACGAGAGAATGAATTGTTCTGAAAACTTATAGGTTTTGATAAACTTCTAGGTTTTGATAAACTTAAGTTAATAAATTTATGATTTAAATTCATTGGGTTAGAAACTTATTCAGATTTTCTTTTAAACTTTCTTCTTCACATGACCCAATTTGATGAGATTATTCTGAATGGAAGTAAAGGAATAGGAGCTTGTCGCGGGGTTGGTTTATTGTTAAGAAGTGATATGAACAGAGGAAATAAAGAACTACTGTACACGCAAGGGTTGATTAAACTAGTTTCCTGTTTTGTAGTGATCAGAATAAAATATTAAAAACTATTTAGTTAGTTATTATTCTTATTGTTGTTGTATTATTTAGTATGTTATTGTTCCTTTTTTTTTTAATAGACGTAGTTTGTAATGAACCAGTCAGATTGTTATTTATTTATATTTTTTCTTTTTATAATAGGTAGTTTATTAAAAATATTTTTACAATGTCATTTTGTTTTAAATTTATTTTGTAAGGGCTTCATGGGAAGATTTTTGAGTTAGATGGTGTAATCTGTCTTGTGTTGTTTGATTACAACATTTTGTTTTATTTTTACCCTGGATCGAGGTATAATTTATGAACTTCTCAATTTTGAAAAGTTAGTTTTATTAGTTTATTATTATACAGAGTGATTTTTTAGTCCTGTTACCCAATTGTTAATGTCTGCTAATATTTTTCTAAAAAAAATAAATTTTGTTTTGTGACACTAAGTTGGTAGCCCTACTCAACCAGTATGGATATGGCAGTGTGAGTTGATTCTCCTTGAGCTGTGTAAAATTGTGTGCCATTTCCGGTCGTACTACGAACAGAATGTCTTTTATCCTAAAACAATCTCTTGTTTAAATCTGGAGGCTGAAGCTCTAGAACTAATCGTATGTGATACGGATACAATTTAAATTTTTTAGCAGCTTTCTGAGCACTCGAACATGACAAATCAACATGTGAGGAAAGTTTTTGTAAACTTTTCCATGGAGAATTGAGCAATCTTGTTTTCACATTCTCTTTAACATCATCTGTCAAGAGAGTTGGTCGACCACTACGTTTTCTGCTGCAAACAATACCTGCCTCTAAAAATCAGTTAGTTAGCCTAGAAATTGACTAGAATAGAGTGGAGGAACACCAAAAAATTTAATTTGAAATGATTCTTTTACACTCGCATACGATTTTGTAGCAAAATATTTTTCAAGAATGAAAACCCATTGTTCTAGGGTAAAAGACATTCTGTTCATAACACAACTGGAACAGCACAAAATTTTACGCAACTCAAGGAGAATCAACTCAAACTGTCGTATCTATACCGGTTGAGTAGGGCTACCAACTTTGTGTCACAAAACAAAATATCCCTTTCTTAGAAAAAAATTACCAGACATTAACAATTGGGTAACAGGACTAAAAATCACCCGGTAGTTATTTTTAATCCAGTACCAGTTAAAATATAATTTTTTCTTTTATTCAGTAATGTTGATTGTTAACCCATCATTAGTCGACTGGTGAGTGTTGTCTTCACCTAATGTTTTTATTTCTACCATGTAAATCATTACCATGAGAAGATTTTAGCATTCCTCCCATGTAGAGTAATCCAATTAGAGCTCATCTTTCTTCTGGATTTATATCCACTACATCCGATTCACAACTATTATTTTCCTAAGGTGAATGTTTGTGTGTTGAGTAATAACCTCAATAAATAGTTTTGGGAAAAAATGCTCTGCTCTTCTAATGCAGTTAATGGCGTTTCTGGCTTGTCTTTTCACTCCAGTGGGATTAATAACAATTTTCCTTTGCAACCTGTACTTATGATGAGAGGACGCATGAATATTCCACAAAGGAACATTTTCACGGCCTTGGTAATTTGACCAAATAGAAGCCGTTTCTATTTCTTCTTCACTCAACTGTTTGCTTTCACATTCTTGTTTGCTGTAAAATTTTCATCTTCAGATTCCTCATGCTGATACAGCAGGATTTGTTGAACTAGATTCATAAAAGATGAATTTTAAAAATCAAATTAATATCAAAAGTATGTACAAATTAAAAAGTGATTTCGATTAGAAAAAGTAGAAACAGAAGTGGGGTTAATAAATGTGTGCTGGGCTGCGCTCACAAATTTGTAGTAGCGAGTTTGGCATCACTGACTATACTGAAGATCACCTCTAGGGGCTCGGTAACCCATTTCCTCACTCAAAATACTTCTGTTTTCAGCTACTGATAATTCAGGCCTACTACTTCTGACCCTTGAGTGATTTAAACGAAATGAACTTTGAAGTTCATTTGTAAGACACACTTATCCCCTTGGCCAACAGCGGGTTAAAAAAACTATTACAAATTATGAACTTCTGAGTTCCATTAGTGATGGGGCAAGTTGTAGGATATTGGGTTTTTGAACCAGTTACAAGTTACCAAATGAAATGCTTAGAGAATGAAGGTGCTAGAAACGAAAGTATTGAGAAATGCAATCAAAGTTCTAAGCCTCTTATATTTTTGTGAATTGTCTAATTTATTTCAATCTGATACCTTAAATATTGCACCTTCACAAAAATTTATATTATGCAATTCACAGTTGGCCATAGTTCACTTTTTTATAACTTAACTCTTTGAGTGCTTAGGAGTTACATAGCAACAAGTTCTAGTAGAATCCACATTTTATAAAATATATTACTTGACTTTTTTAAGCGCAAATAAAATAGTGATACATCATTTTAAAGATGATATGTATACGTAGGCCGCCTCGGTAGCGTAGTGAAAGCGCGCTAGTCTACAACATGGAGGTCCTGGGTTCAATTTCCAGCTAGGGTCTGGAAATTTTCAAAAGTTAAAACCTACTGTTACATAACCCTTCGTAGTCGCTAAAGGGTAAACGAACAACAAACTATCAAAAAATAGTCATAACTCACTAAAACTGTAAGAAATAACACTGAATCTATTTCATATAATGAATTAATATAATAATTTCACTAACCTTCTTTTTAAACTGCGTCACCTTTATTTTATTCCTACTTACACGTGTTTCAGTGGATCCACCATCATCAGAGTAAATAAAAAATTGAAACTAAAAATTTTTTTCATTTATTTAAAATTTACAGAAGATGATACATCTTCTGTAAATTTTAAATAGTAAAATATGTAAAATTGAAACTAAAATTTTTTTCATTTATTTAAAATTTACAGAAGATGATACATCTTCTGTAAATTTTAAATAAATAAAAAAAATTTTTAGTTTCAATTTTTTATTTACTCTGATGATGGTGGATCCACCGAAACACGTGTAAGTAGGAATAAAATAAAGGTGACGCAGTTTAAAAAGAAGGTTAGTGAAATTATTATATTAATTCATTATATGAAATAGAAATATTTCAAACTGCAGGATGCATTATAAAGATTTATTTTTGAATAACACTGAATCGTTGACAGTGAACTAGCCCAACTAGGATAGTGTGTAATTAAATCTTCGACACAGAGTATACATGAGCTCAGACTCAAAAGTATTAATATACAAGCATTCATAATGTTTGCTGTGTTGTTAAAAAAAGATTTAAAAGGCGAGATTATATTTTCATTGACTGAAAACACAATTTCTTCTTCTGTCTTTCAAGGATTAGGCATCTCTGCCTGTTCCGAACTTCTCAAATCCCATACACAGCTCACATCCCCATCTCTTTCTCGGGCGTCCTCCTTCTCTCCTGCCCTCCAGCTTATAGTCCATTGCTTAGGTAAAACACAATGATAACGTTAAAAATATCATTTCATCAATCAGAATGAAGTGAAGTAATATAGCTGGTACTAAATAAAAACAGCTCTTTTGTGCTTGTTAAGTCCAATTTTTCATTGTGGTGAAAAGCCAAAAACTATTACCCTTCAGAATCTGTTGTAGAAATATCAGCAGGAAGTTTTTTTTATATATTTGAAAATTATTTTGTCAAAAATAAATTATATTGTTAGATTTTTAGAAAAGTTTTTATTGTTTCTTGAAATTTGTACTATAAAAAATAGTTTGATCTTAAAATGTGACTGACCTAATTATTTATTTCTGTAGTTTTTAAAAGTTCCTACATATTTATTACGCTAAAACTGTGAAATTTATTAAAGTATCTATCTATGTTATTGTTTTGTTTGTTTTACTAAATTTTTATAAAATATTTTTGTTGTTTAAACTCTTTGTTCTGTTTATCAAGCATATTTTTGCCATTTGCTTACCATGTGTAAATAATTAAATGCTTTTTTGTGCTTACTGGTTAGTTTTTCCGGTATGTGAATTTTTTTAAATACGCTATTATTGTTGGAGGTGTTTTTGTATGAGAAAAAAGAAAATGTGTTATCAGGCGTAAATAAATTGTTTTGGCGATAAAAATTTATCCATTAATACGTCAAATTTTTTAAAAAAATTATTGTTCCTTTTTCAATTTACTGGTCGTATTATGTACTCTATATGTATAAGAAAAAAATTTATTACAAGGACAATTAAGTGTGATTTTTTATTATATCGTTTTAACAAATACTAAAACCATTTTTTAATTGTAATTTATTTTGTATTAAAATACATTGTTGATTAAAAGTCTTGTTTTTCATCTTATAAAGTACCATTATTCTGTTTATAGGATTCATTATCATGGCCAAAGTAGGTTTAAATAATTATCCTGTATTATGAAGAAATACTTCTTTCGCCACTTCTGTTTAATTTTTACGCAGACCTAGTATTTAAGTGATCCTACCTTTTATAATGCTTTTATTGGGATTAAGGTGAATAAAGTGTACTTCTTAACAACATAAGATATGAGGTGTGTCCAGAAAGTAATGTAAATTTTTAACCAATATATTGTCACCAGATGGCGACATTAAGTGGCAAATTATTTGTTTGGTGGCCCTGAAAAGGGCCATTTAAGCGGTGGTCGTCTTAATGGGAAGCGTCGGTCGTAGTCGTCGTGGCGGTCGAGGAGCTGGGCGATCATCTTCTTCCCTCGTAGTAGTGCGTCGATGGCTGCTTCGTCGGGTCCAGTGGACGTAAGGCTTGGTCGAGGGACCACTGTGGGCATCGCTCGCGTTAGCGGGCGATGACGGTCTGGTCGACGGCTTGCGGTGATGGGTTGGCGAGCGGAAGCATCATCTTCTCTTTTGCGGGATTGTCGATTAGTCTTCGCTGGAGTCTGGCAGCCGTGTGCCATGGTGGACGTCGTGTCTGCTGTCTCGTTCGAAGTGAATCCCTCGGAGTCTTGATCTGAATTGAATCTCTGCTCAGTGCAGTGCTCTTTATATAGCTGCCGAGAGCGCTGTGGTAGAGGGCGGCTACTGGCTCGGCCTTGATGACAAAGGCCTCTGTCGGTGTGGAGCCGAAAGGTTTTTTCGGTGCGCCGACAAAGGCCAGGAGAACTATTGAAGGCCGGCAACACAGTAAATGATTAATTAGAAGGGGTGGCGGTGACAATATTTATTGTTTATTACACAAACATTTAATATTCTTCGAAGTAGTTCCCTTTGGCATCTACACAATTTTTCCGACAGCTCTGCCTCACATGGTACGCGTCCTGGAAGGCTTTAGAAAGGTACCTCTGTAAAGGCCCTTATCACAGCGCCTGGGACAGCTTCAATCTACCCAAAACTGATTCAGGGTGGTCTTGTTCCTTAGAAAGAGAAAGAAGTCAGCCAGAGCTCTGTCCCGATTGTAGACACGTTGCGGCAGCGTTACCAAGTTATGCTTCGCCCAACTCTGTGAATCTTCTGATTGTACATAAAAAGCTTGGGAACCAACTTGGCCCACATCTTCCTCATGAGCAATTAATCGATCACCAGTTCATGTACAATTTTTTTGAGAATGTTGTGAGTTTCTGCCATCATCTGAATACTCAACTGACTCAGAATTTAACAGATCACGCACATAGGCCAAATTGTCTTCGGTTGTGCTGGTTGATGGTCCACTAGGGCGGGATTCATTGACCACCTCTTCTTGGGTTTCCTTAAACACTTTCAACCATTGTGAAACTTGCGAATACAATAGAACTCTATCCCGTAAGCTTGCACAATCAATCGGTGGGTCTCTGGAAGAGATTTGTTCAATTTTGAACAAAACTTTATTGGATAATGTTGCTCAAAAGACGATTCCATTGTGTTTCGTGACTCACGGAAGAGCTTTGTTCAGTTTTGAACAAAACTTTATTGGATAATGTTGCTCAAGAGACGATTCCATTGTGTTTCGTGACTCATGAAAGAGATTTCTTCAGTTTCGAACAAAACTTTATTGGATAATGTTGCTCAAGAGACGATTCCATTGTGTTTCGTGACTCATGGAAGAGATTTCTTCAGTTTCGAACAAAACTTTATTGGATAATGTTGCTCAAGAGACGATTCCATTGTGTTTCGTGTCTCATGGAAGAGATTTGTTCAGTTTCGAACAAAACTTTATTGGATAATGTTTGCTCGAGAGACGATTCCATTGTGTTTCGTATCCTAATGCCCCAGTTGGTCAGAGCAGATTAGCAAAGGCATTATTTTGAAGCTGAGAGTCCCCCCCCCAAATAACCCAACTGGTTGGAATACTTTGCGGCCACTTCAAGTACCAGCGCAAAAAAAAATTGTTTTACTTTCCAGACATATCTCGTATGCTAATGTTAAGGAACTTCAGCGCTTGATGAATAGAGAGAAAGCCTCTTGGTCTGAAAATCCACCCACTAAAAACTAAGGTGATGGTCAATTAGGTTCCTTATACCCAATGGTACCTAAATATTTAAGATCAACTCCAATCAGGTTAAGAAATTTATGTATTTTTTGGAAGTTGGATTACAGCAGATCTGGAGAAGTAAGAGCTCGTGTTGAAATTGCTAAGCTGGGATTTCTTAACATGAAGCATCTGCTTATTAACAATGCAGTTTCACTTCTTGTAGTATATAGGTTTGTAAAGCTGTATATCTTTTCTCCAGCTGTAATATGTGGAAACGTGAACTTTATCTAAGTTGTCCATGAATTGTTTCAAGATGTCAGTATACAGAAGAATGCTCCAGATTTTGTTCTATCTTGGTCAGGGGTGATAAGTATGAGCTTCTCAGAATTATTTTTAAAAGTGAAATTAAGAGTCAGTGCAGCTCTAAGCTAAGAAAATGCTGATGATTTTGAAGAATATAAAAGACTAGATAAACATTAGTACGCACACTCTTTTAAGGTGATTCATGACAAAGAGCGATTTACCTGAGTTGTAGCCAATCTTCAGTAACGGAACTGGCACTATAAGAAGAAAAAAATTTATTACAAGTAATTTGAGATTATTGAAGGTATTTATGAAATCTTTGTTTAAAATGAAAACTTGAACCCGCGACATTAGGATATACAAAAAAACTGACAGGGTGAACATCAGAATATTTCTTCTTCTTTGTTTTTAGAGCCGTACTGATTACCTACATCCTACATGCTGATACTCTTCAACAATTCATGGCAGATGGCTGATCGCCATATGCTTAATTAATATAGAAAAATCATTTTAATATCTCCTTTTTCTATGAGAACAGAATACATGTAATGAACAAAAAGATTTTTTTTAATAATTTGAGAACCTAGAATTGACATTCCTTAAGTACAGTAGTAAAAAATATATTATCATGAACAACTTACAACTAGTTAAAAAAATAAGATACTAAATAAGAACCTACCATACCGTTAATTATAATTAATTAAAACTTAATTTGGTAGTGATTTATACGCATTGTTCAGGAAACATTTTAGAAAAATGGATTTCTCAAGATATACATCATGATCAATCTTTTTCTCTTTGTGCCTGCTTTGTATTATTCAGCGCAGTCTACAGCACTCTAATTAGTAAATCACAGAAGTGGCATTTTTGTTTTATATTATAATAATACGTAATCAAATCAAAATTTAATTAAATATGTAATCTTTTATTTTATTTTTTTATCAAAAAAATTTTGATGTAATAAGTATTTAAAAAATTTCTTAATGTACTGAAGATGTGTACAAGTTACATGAAAGCGCTATAAACATTGGTAAGTGTTTTCTGTTACCATATTCTGTTGGTTAGAAATAAATATTTCAATTCTGTAATATTTTCTGTGTAATCAAGAAGTTAAAACACTGTTAATTTTATAAATCTAAATTTTAAAGAAGCTTTTGAAAAAAATTAGTTACTTTTTTTTAATTTCGAAGGGAGTTCAGTAATTGAACTAGGAAAATTAATACAGATAAAAATGGTTCATACAATGACAATGAAACTTTTTAAGGGTCAAATTAGGAACACTTGTTAATCACAATTTATATAAACAACCTTTTTTGTGTATTTTAAAATGTTAAGAGTTACTTTAAATGAATGGGTCAACGGAAAAACCTTACAAGTAACAAAAACAAATTTTTAAAAAAAGTGAAAGATACCATCTGATTCTTAGTTGCATAACGATTTATCTGTATGACAATTTTATTTCATGAATTTCCAAGATTTTAGTTACAATTCTACCTGTTAGAATTCACTATTATAATCAAATAGAGGATTTATTGAATGTATTCCACTAAAACCTCACTTTTGTAAATTTTGTCACTTGCAACGTTTTTCTGTTGTGGCATTCAAATGTGAAGCCGGAAGAGCATACAATCATTAATAAAAATTTTGTTATCTGAAGGTATAGAAATGTACTGAAGGGAGTTGAAACAGTATGGTGAAAAGTCAAAACACTGCAGTAGCATGTAAAGTTGTTGGAACAGTTTAATTCAGGCAGAACAAGTGTCATTAATTTGCATTGCTTTGGAAGACTAATTGAAGTTTCGACTGTCGTGCTGCAAAATCACATAAATTATGCTATTCACAAAGTCAGGTCAAAATTTCATCAACTGCTAATTTATGTTATATTAAGGTACCGTTTTGCTACAAGCGATCAAGACAGATGTAGGAGCAGAGATAGAGTCATCAGCTCTTTTGCTTCTGAAACTGACACTACGTGTGATCAAGAGATGCGACATCAGTACTGAAATTTCAGCTCACAGTATTTCAGAAAAATGGGTGGGATACAGTTCGTTCAAAAAATTACTTCAAAATTATTACTAAATTACTTGAAGAAGAAGGCAATGATTTATTGCTTTATTACTTATAAAAAAAAGAAGGTGTGTAAATATGTTTAAAACCAGATATCAGGAAGGATTCTTCAATGTTTTTATTAAAAATCATATACCATTACTAGAAAGCATGTACAGAGATCGCTTCAGATTGAATAAAACACAATTTAATTATGTGAATAATAATTGTATTCAAATTAATAACTTTACGGATGGTACGAAATGGCAAATTTACGCATGGCGACACACTTCACTTCTGGTCCAATAGTGGTACAGTGATAGAAACACGCGACACAAGTCTGTTGCCCATCCCTGTCTCATTGTCATGATTGTTCTTCATGTAATTAACAAGGGAACCGTACCAAAGGGACTAAATTTGATCTTGTTCATATTTCGCTTGTTGCGGAACGGTACCTTCAGTGTTTGAACCACTCATTTGGTCATTCATGATGTGCTGAGTTTTCAAAAAACATGTTCGAGATGGATCCCAAGACTGTTGACTCAAATCCATAAAGACACCCGGATTTTCACCCCCACATAGCTTAGCAAATGAAAGAAATACTCGAGAAATCAGATTGGGAGGCGTTCCCACATCTTCCTTACAGTTCAGATATTTTACTTTGTGATTTTCTTTGTTCAGCCTGCTGCAAGAAGTTTGACAATGAATTGGTCAAAAAAGGTTGTACATAAATATTTCAAACAGCAAGGTAAAGATTTTTATGCTGCAGAAATCGGAAAGCTCCCAGAACAGTGCAACAAATGTCCAAAAGTTTCTGGAGACTGTTGAAAAGTAGTTTTAAGTTTCATTGTCATTGAATAAATCAGTTTTCTCAACATCAATATGTCTCATCCTTTGTAAATACATTTTGTTTTGGGATAATAATGTATTTAATTTCAAAAAATCCTTAGAGTATGGATGAGAAAAATTTGGTTTACTTGATTTATCACGATTGCAGTTGTACATTGTACTGTAAAATAATTAAAATAATGACAGGTATCATTACAGAAATTTATATATCTTTTACTGACTGTAAATTGTATTAATGTAATGAAAAGTTTATTACGGAAAGGATGAAATACAGTTCCAGAAGTCTGCATCTGAGGAGAGATCTATGCAAATTATTTACAACTTGTAAGTTTTTTGTTTTGTGGTGTTACTTTAATGAATTTATTGATTAGTTTTCTTTTAACATTTTTGTTGCAATTAGTAGTTTTGTTGTTTTTTTTAGTTTTGTAGTAAATACAGTCATTTAATCTTTTATCAATATTAAGTGTATTTTAATGTATTTGTGTGTGTTTTAGTAATTTGCTTGTACTTAGTGTGAAATGTGTTGTTAGCCTATTTCATAGAATTAAAACATAAATGATTCATTTGTTTACAATCATTTTCATCCATCATCACTGTATTTCACAGTAAATAAATTAAAAACAATTCTTGGTACAAATTTTATTTAAAAAAAAAGCTTGATTAATTTTGTGGGAAAATAATTACTGCATGTTATTTACTCCGTGGTCACTAATTAATCGTATGTTATGACATTTAGATAACAATATTTAATTAAGGTTCAGGGTTCATTATTCATTCATTGCTGATAATTTTGCTTATATTAATTGCTTATATTCAAAAATAAATCTTTATAATGCATCCTGCAGTTTTAAATATTTCTATTTCATATAATGAATTAATACAATAATTTCACTAACCTTCTTTTTAAACTGCGTCACCTTTATTTTAATTTTTACTTACACGTGTTTCGGTGGATCCACCATCATCAGAGTAAATAACATATAATTGAAACTAAAAACACTATTTATTAAAAATCTATAGAAGATGATACATCTTCAGTCACTTGTATAAAATTATACAAGTGACTGAAGATGTATCATCTTCTATAGATTTTTAATAAATAGTGTTTTTAGTTTCAATTATATGTTATTTACTCTGATGATGGTGGATCCACCGAAACACGTGTAAGTAAAAATTAAAATAAAGGTGACGCAGTTTAAAAAGAAGGTTAGTGAAATTATTGTATTAATTCATTATATGAAATAGTAATTGCTTATAATTTTAAATAATTGTAAGGAGCTGGTTTGTAATTTACATTTTTTGTGGTTTCCAATATATTTTGTATTTTTCACAAAAAAGTGAAAAATCGCACGAATAACCTACTATTTCTGGTTGACCGATTTTAATGCTAGTGTTCATGTCAGGTCCTCTTTTGCTATCGTAAGTTAAGTTCGAAATTTGTACTTGAACGATATTTTTTGGGGTTCAGGGGGCCTGAAAACATGTATTTCCAGTGAAAAATTAACTCTGTGCAAATTTTTTATTTCTAAAATGTTGAGTTTTCACTGGAAATACAAGTTTTCAGGATCCTTGAACCCAAAAAACATGTTTTTACAGATTGGTCTGAGTGTGAATAAAATATTGTAAAAGTTAAAACTTTGAACTTAACTTACATACCACAAGGGGACTCAACTAATTGTAGTCGATTTTGTTATCAATTTAGTGTAGACATTAGTTGTAGTGACACTAAAGAAATTTCACCTCAAGGTTTTCAAAAATTTACCCATAAGGGGTTGAAAAGGATGTTTAACCCATAAATCAATATTTTAAGTTTACTCAGTTATAGATGAGCTAGTTGGATGAAACTCTGTGCAGATTTTTCGTATGGTGCACTTAAAAAAATTATCCCTAATGATTACAAAAATGTACTCATAAGGGGTTGAAAATTATGTTAAATCCTTAAACCAATATTTTTTATTTATTAAGTTCTGGACAAGGTAGATGGCTGAAATTCGGTGGAGGTGTTACCGTTAGTGTACCAAAAACGTGATTTCTTAACAATTTTCAAAATAATACCCAAAGGGGCTGAAAACATCATTCAACCCTCAAATTCTTAAAAGTTTATAAATTTTAAACTGATATTTCTGTTATTATATTTATAGTCTGTCTACTTAGAGTACTCCGACGTAGGCAACCAGCAATACAAGTGAGCATGCATATTAATTAAAAATTTGCAAAGCATGATCAAAAACAAAATTCCATACAACACTAATTCGCTCTAACCTTAACATATTTCATATAATGAATTAATATAATAATTTCACTAACCTTCTTTTTAAACTGCGTCACCTTTATTTTATTCCTACTTACACGTGTTTCGGTGGATCCACCATCATCAGAGTAAATGAAAAATTGAAACTAAAAATTATTTTCATTTATTTAAAATTTACAGAAGATGTCATCTTCTGTAAATTTTAAATAAATGAAAATAATTTTTAGTTTCAATTTTTCATTTACTCTGATGATGGTGGATCCACCGAAACACGTGTAAGTAGGAATAAAATAAAGGTGACGCAGTTTAAAAAGAAGGTTAGTGAAATTATTATATTAATTCATTATATGAAATAGAAATATTTCAAACTGCAGGATGCATTATAAAGATTTATTTTTGAATGAAGATAACCTTATAATAAAAATATGTTCAATTCATTTGTTAGTAAATGTTTCATAAATTGAATATTAGTTTACCATTAATAACTAGAACATTTACTATTGTTACTCTTTCATGTTATTTTTCGTTCCATTATTTACTATTATCACATTATTGTTTATGATTAGTAGGTTTTTATTATAGAATCAGTTTTATTTTTGGTTACAAGTAATGAAAGACTATTGCGCTTGAATTATAACTGGAGAGTGAACAATTCCAGTGATTCATTGTTTGTCATTTCAGATTGTTTATTTTATATCATTAAAATGAATGTCTGTGACTAGTTTAAAATACAACTGTTTGCACTTGCCCGTGTTTAACTCATTTTTAGTTTCATCAGTTATCTTTTGGTATTGTATCGGTTTGTTTCGATTTTCTTCGTAGACTGAAGTTGAAAAGTTTTGTAAGCTGTGTTTTGTTAACATACGTGATAGTGAATGTGTTGAGTTTTTGAAACACAAAAGCGGTAAACATTAAAAAGTAGAAATAATTGTTTTGTTAAATGTAATGGTTAAAATAATTAATTAAGGAGTCGTTTTATGAAATTAAATAACTACAAGTAATCTGAACGATATAATTAAAAAGCTAAAAGGATAATGTTTATTTTAGGATGTATATGTTTTTATGATTGAATGTAGGGCAGATAATTGTCAGGTGGAGAGGTAGATACGTTCCAACTAGTGTAAAACTTTCGTTTACAACCTATAGGCGCTTGCCTCGTGCGGAGTACTCTTACAGTAGATGGACTGTAAAAATTATTGAAATCATACACGACAAGAGAAACCTTGCATGTTTTTCAATTAACCACATCAAACAGTTTTTCACTTCGTCCAACTTACAGGTATAACTTTTACCAATTAGAAAAAGCTTCTTTGATCCTTATTTAAATGTTTTCTTCTTGTTTGTAGTATGAAATATAAACGTTTCTTCTTCTAGAGTATTTGTATATTTTTTATTATATAAATTAACAAAAATAGGTGATTTGTTAATTTCTTTACAACTCTCTCTTATTTCTATCTGTCTTTAATTTTGATTGTGAATTATTAACTAGTAATCTTATTGTTAAGCAGATTTTATATTTTCATGATAGTTTAGTTGTATATAGCATTTTTTTCATTAATTTATTTTTTCAATACTTTTTCCTTGCTACTTGATAATGTATTTAGTGTCATTATGTCTGCATAAATTTTGCACAGTTATCTTGAGAGCTTTCTGAAATTTACTGGAGCTAGGTGTTTTAGTGTAGGAATAAATGAAGCTGTCAGGTATTGCTGACATTTGAATTGTCTTATGATCATAAACTATACGGATTAATCCCTCCTAGTCTTTTGAAATTCAGACTTAATTGGTGGCAGTTTTTAAAATTGTCATCTGTCATTTTGTTTTGTCTTATCTATCCGTTACACACAGATGTCAGTAACTACAAGAGATAACAAAAAGTTTTCAGATTTGTAATCTCACAGAAATTTAGTGGGCCTGATTTGGGTTTCAAGTTCTAGTTTTGACTGTAAGTCCAGAAACTACAAGAGATAGCAACAAACAGTTTTTGTAATTATAATCTACACAAAAAGTTAGTTGGCCAGGATTGGGTTTGACGTTTCGGTTTCAACCAAAATTAGCACAAAACCGGAAGTCAAGAAATCAAAGTTGGAATTTGGGAGCGAAATGTGTCATTTGATTCTCCTTAAAGAGTAGATATAGAAATCATTGGGTTTTAAGTTCTGGTTTCGACAAGAAGTGGCCCAAAACCAGAAATCAAAATCGGAATTTGGCAACAAAAATAGTGTCGTTCGATTCCTCGTAAAGATAAGTCAAAGATAAGCCTTTTTAAAAATTGCCACCAGCCATGAGACATGCAGTTTCATGAAAGGAATTTTTATCTCTTAGAGAAGTTGGAATTCCTGTCTCTCCCGAGATTGTTCAATATGATTTAGTTCAGTCAGCTTATAGGTAAACTGTTCAGGCATTCGATTGGCTTGTATTCTCCAAAAAAACGACTAAACCACTCTTGCTTATATTTCCAAATGGTTGTAAGACACCTCTTTTCTTGATCAACTGCTAAGCAATCCAATTATGCACTGCTTTTGAACCAAGGTGTGATATAATCCTAAATCAGTCTCCTTTAACACTTAACTGACCAGCATTCTCCTCTGAGTCTATTAAGACCTTCAACTTAAGGGTACTTACTCTAAGAATCAGGAGGTTACCTCACTTATCAGTTAACATTTAGAGCTCAGAGGCTGTCCATATTCCATTCACTTTCACATTAAAATTGGCAGTTAAACAGAAAAAAATCTGAAATAGGAGTGGCATCCGTGTAATGGTGGGTGTCAAATTATTTACACTCAATCTGTTTGTTTCAGGGCTAAAATAAATATTTGTGTTTCTTATCACATGGTCAGCCAATTAAATGACTGAATCATTTAAGAACAGAAGAGATAGAGGTGTAAAAGATACTAATCAGAGTTATCTCGTCTGAAAGTAATGGATTTCATTATACAGCCAGCCCCTGTGGTGAATGAAGTGAAAGTGTCATTTGCAGAGTGGAAAATATGTGCTTTTCAGAGGGCCTGGCATGCTGATAAGTGTACTTTTCCATTCAGTGAGGAAGGCAATTGTAAACCACCTCACTTCTCGTTTTTACTTAGTAAAACCTCTACAGGTTCAAACCAGCCTTTCGGCTGATGACATAAACAACACATCCATGTAATGGAAGAGTACCCAACATATTTTCACCATATTAGCAAAACTTAATTTCAATAATAGATCTTTAGAAGAATATTTATTATTATTTATATTTTTTTGTTTCTTCTCATTTTAGCGATGCAAAAGAACACGGCCCAATCCAATGTTCCTCATCAAGTAAAACTTGAACCCAATGGTAAGTCGTTTCTTAATCAAATAGATTTGTTTAATTTTTTTTAATATTTTAAAATTTTTATTTACGGACTTAATTGGTTTCTTGATCAATTATTTAATAAACTCTTTAATTCTCCCTATTTATAACTATCATGTAATTTATTTTTTTATTTTTGAATTAAAACTCTTGTAATTTCAGCAAGTGTTTGTCGAATTATTTTATTTTTTAGACCCTTCAAAAAATTATTAGTGCTTAATGTGGTGAAGTTTTCCCCTGCCACTCGAAATCAGACATTGATTGGTTTGGTAATAGAAGAGGTAGAACTGACTTACCATGTGTCAAACCATGAACAATGAACTTATGTTTCTTTTCATTAATTTTCTAAATAAAAAATTAAACTCCTTAGTGTTGTGTTCTCATTGTGTAATTTTTGGCAGTTCATTACTTTCTATATATTTTGTACTCCGTAGTTTTCTGGCAAGTGTATTGTACATTATTATAAATCAGAAAAAGATGTGTAAAATTATACACAGTCAAACAAGGCAATATTAGTGATTTATATTAATTTTGAAAAAGGAACAGAATAATGAGTCGATTTTGTTAAGGAAAGTACTATAATGAGTACTTTAGCCATAAGTGTTTCCCTAAATACCGGGTCATCAAAAAAAAGAATGTCCTTATTTAAAAAAAGTACTACTTCAAGTAGAATGAACATATAGAGTTAGGGGTCTTAAAATGTAGAAAAAGGTTGGGAGTTTTTTCACACACCTAATAGATTTCAATATGTGCTCCATTTGTTTCACAGCAGACATCAAGGCGATAATTGATTTCTGCCCATGTAAGTTAGATCATTTCCAGAATTACCGTAGCGACAGCAGCAATAATTCTTTCACTGAGATGCATTAAGACACAAATTTTTACATTATAAACAATGTTGTTAATGTATTTTCAAAAGAAAACGTTCTTTGGAGCTGGGCTTCTAGGTGGCCAAGAAATAGGGCTTCTTCCAGTCCAACCATTAGAAAACTGGGCGTTCAGCGCTGTGCGTACATTTAATTTGTAATGCGGCGGCAAATTGTATAAAAATTGTACGGAATTTTGTTTTCTCATTTTCAACTTAAGATACATGTTCTTCGCCGGCTGCATTGGCATACAAAGTTACACCCCAACGTTGTCGCTAATGACCGTTGTAGTTGATGTGACGTTAAATAAATAAATTAATTAATTAATTACATGTTCTTCAAAATAATTTGTAACATTTCACGCAAGAAACTTACTAATACTTTTAAAAGTTGGTAGTAGTGTATTTTTTATCATTACTTCAATTATATACCATCGCATTATTGCGATATGTCAACTGGTTTCTGTGCCAAAGGTCCCAAGTTTGATTCCCGATTAGATCTAGCATTCACTCATTCTCATCTATCACCCTTCATCGTCTACATTAACGTTAATGTGTTAAACGCCAAATGTAAACCAAGTAAAAAAAAAATCCAATTATAGAAATTGTATGTTCCACATCTATTTTATCTGTGAAAAAGTAAAGTGTTAATAATAGATGGCGTTACAAAGTTGATTTGGATAGATTGTTAATTAAAGTATTTATGACTTAACCTACCCTAATTGATAAAAGTGTCAAATCCTTTATTATCTAGCTCGTAAAATTTGTTACGATTGTCAGAAATAATTTTATTAAATTTAATTTGCTAAGTTAGCCTACAGTTTCTACGTTTTATCAAATAATTGTTCTTAATTTTATTTTTGTCTTTAATTGTAGTGTATGGATCACCAATTTACACATCTCCAGTACCATCTCCTGCCGATTATGGAGCTGGAACATCTGGTTATAATCCACCTGTGTATCATCATCAGCATTCTCCAGGACCAGCTGGCTTACAACCGGTTTATAGCCCGATGCATGAGATGTCTTACGCACCACAAGCGTCTTTTAGTCCAAGCCCTCCTGTACAACAGGTTATTTTTTTTGTGCATTCATCATTTATTTATTAGAACAAATTTTGGTACTGAATCTTTATAAACAAGGTGTTATGGAAATTTAGTTTATGTTATATAAAGGAACGATTTACTTCTCGCTCATTGTGCTTCAAGGCAAACAAAGCATTTTATTTTTGACTCAACCTTACATGTTGAAAGCCAAGTCTTGACTGTACAAACAAAACCAATTGGTACAAAAACAGGAATTTTTTTGCATCAGTATGAATGAGCAGCGAAAGAGAATAAATACAACTTTAACTTAACATGTGTTATAAGAAATAAAAAAAGCAGGTAAAATCTATTTCTTAAAATATTGGATATGATATTTTTACTGTCTCTTGCCCTATATGAATGTATAGTGGAAGAAAGTATTTTTTTCATGTCAATTTTTCAAAATTGAGATTTCACCAGATATACTTGTTTTCAGGCCCCTGAACCCAAAAACATGTTTTTAGTGATTAATCTGTGTGTGTGTGTGTGTGCGCGCGCGTGCGTGTGTGTGAACAAAATATCTGAAGAAAGGAATATTGTGCGAAGTTGAAACTTAAAAATTAAGTTAGGTACTACTAGAGGCCTCAACACAAACATTTCTATCAAAATCGGTCAACCAGAAGTAGTAGTTTATTTGTGTGATGTATCACTTTTTTGCAATTTTTTCAAAAACGCCTCCTACAATTTTTTTTTACGAGGGCTGTCCAGAAGGTAACAGACTTTTGAAATAAAAAATAAACTAAGTAAAAAAACCAATTTTTATTACGTACTTTTGAAGGTTAACTCTTAGGCTATTTTTCTACGTGATCGCCAAGTAAATTAAGGCATTATCGTAAAGTGGTACAAGCTTTCAATGCCCTCTTTGTAGTAATCTGCTGCCTGTGAGTTCAACTGCTGGTTTACACCGGCATGTAGTTCAGCGTCAGTGTCAAAGTGTTGCGTAGCAAGCCATGTCTTCATTGCTGGGAACAGATGGTAATCGCTCGGCGCCAAATCCGGGCTGTACGACGGATGATTAAAAACTTCCCATCCAAAACCTTCCAAGAGCTATTGAGTATGTTTGGCCGTGTGTGGACAGGCGTTGTCGTGGAAAAACAAAACTTTTCCACTAAGTTTTCCCTGACACTTGTTTTGTATCGCGGGTCTTAATTTTCTGAGTGTTTCGCAATACCTCTCTGAATTGATTGTTTGGCCTCATTCAAGAAAATCACTCCATAAGCGTCCCAAAACACAGTAGCCATGATTTTTCTTGTTGATAGCGTTTGCAGACACTTCTGCAGTTTCTTGGGCGAATGCGTGTGACTCCACTCCATCGACTGCCGTTTTGTTTCACACTTGACGTCCTTTACCCAAGTCTCGTCACCAGTTATGATACGATCGATAACATGGTTTCCACTTTTGTCGTACTCTTCCAGAATTGTCAGTGCTGCAGCAAGTCTTTGTTTTTTGTGGTATCTTCCGTTAGGATTTTCTGAATCCACCTGGCACAAAATTTGTGGTATCCAAATTAACCAACCACAATTTCATGAATTAAACTCTGTGAAATTTGGGGAAAATGTTCTGTGAGTTTCGTAATTGTGAAACGACGATTTTCATGGATTTTTTTCATTGATTTTCACCACCAATTCATCAGTCACAAGACTAGGCCTACCACTGCGATCCTCATCGTGAACATTGGTTCAGCCATTTCTAAAATCATTGCACCACTGCCTCACTCGGCTTTCACTCATTATTCCTTTGCTGTACACGTCACAAATCTGGCGATAAATTTCAATCAGTTTGTAATTTTTCACCAACAAAGACCGTATCACACCAGGCGCTTCACAACTGGCGGGATTTTCAATCGCAGCGCTCATTTTAAAACTCCACTGTATAAAAAGTACAATACGCATGATGCTCTAGCTACCACGCCTGGTTGCGTACTGAATGTAGAAACACTCTGACGCCAAGATGGCGGCGCTAGCTCCGCCCACTGCCGCGCCAGGCCAAAACGTCTGTTACTTTCTGGATCGCCCTCGTATATCGCCTCATTTTCTATATATTTTATGCTGTATAAGATAGGATAAGCACCATGTCTGCTGAAATTCTTGAAGAGGCTGTGCATAGAAAAAATTGTTTTTTTTTTAGATTGCGGCCTTAATGTGCATTTAAGGCAAAAGTTTATGTAATTAAATTTGTAGAACATGTAAAAACCTACAATTTTTATTTCTAAAATTTTTTCGTACAATGCTTAGTTTAGAAGAAATTACTGATTTTCTGTTTTTTCTTTTTCATTAAAAATTTGTAAAAAAAGGAATTTTTTTTATGAGTGTGGCTTTAGTTTGCATTTTATGACTCAAGTGTATAAAATTGAAGTTATAGGAACTTAAAAATATGTTCAACTTTTAATTTAAGCATTTTTCTCTACAAAGCCAATTAGTTTTTTAGCGTAGATTAGTGATTTTTCATGTAAGTTCTACAGAGGTTGATTTTCATGTCATGTAAGTGTTCACACCTGATTTTTTTTCTTACTTAATGGATTTCAAAATTTACAATACACATCCAACTCTGTGTTGTTTACCAACTAGGTAATTTTCTGATATTTTAACTTGTAATTGATTTCTGGAAGAATAAGCAACATTGTGTTGTTGGTTAGGTCATCAGCCAGAAGGCTGTTTTGAACCTGTAGAGGTTTTACCAAGTAAAATGAGGAGTGAGATGGTTTACCCTTGCCTTCCTTACTGAGTGGAAAGTACGCAATATCAGCATGCCGGGCCCTCTGAAAAGCACATATTTTTAACTCTGCAAATGACACCTTCACTTCATTCACCACTGGGTCTGGCTGTATAATGAAATTCATTACTTTCAGAGGAGATATCGCTGATTAGTGTGTTTTACACCTCTACCTCTTCTGTTCTTAACCCTTGCTAGCCAAGAGGCCCAATATCACTCATTCGTCATCATCTTTCTTATTTAAACTCAATTATCTCCGCAACTATTCATTATTTTCTAACGGGTTTAGCTTTATTAGATAGACTTTTTTCTTCTTTCATTTTATGTATCTTGCATATTTGTACGACGAAAATTGACGACGTAGTTTACAAGAAATAGATTTTTTTTTGAAGAGCCAGTACTAAAATTTGAATGTTTTTATCCATAACTTTTCAACAAAAAAACGTAGTTGTTTGGGAATGACATCATCAGTTAGCTTTAAATGTAACAATCGAAATCAATAAATTAGAAGTGCCGGCGACAAATTTTATGACTCTAAAATCGAACAAAGAAGGTTAAAACTACCTGTCTCGCTTATCCCTCGGTTAAACCTTACAATTAGCGTAAAAATAAATATCATATTTTGATTTATGCTATCCTGTTTAGAAAAGAATAATACACAAAACAACATGCGGAAAAGAGATAGAATTTTGAGGCGATTTTTTTCCCCCATTGTTTTCATCCTGCACATTACTTTGTTGAACAAAAACTGTGATATCTTTTGAATGCATCTATCAATTTGCAATATCTAAATGTTGTTATTTTTTCAATGAATTGCTATATTTATGTATATATAGCTAAACATATGTTTTTGTATTTTTTTAGTGATTTTAGTGACACTTTTTCGTATGTAAATTGATATTACTAAAAGAAAATATTTTTTCTTAAATTTCAATTTTTATTCTGGCCGTAAATGAAAACGGAAAAATTTGGTTCAAACGTTGTTCTAATAACAAATTCTTTATAAATAAATGGTAATTTTTTTGAAATTTTTAGGAATGAAACTAAATGAAATAAAAGAGTTTATATTAGGTGTAAAATGACAGTCTCCGTGATCGTTAAAATCTTCGTTCTTGCGGATTAAATGATTCAGTTATTTAATTGGCTGACCATGTGATAAGAAATAGAACTATTTATTTTAGTTCTGCAACGAACAGATTGAATGTGTTGATATTTTTTTGAGCTGTGTTGATATTTTTTGTAAAATAATAAATTTACAATTTTCTAATCAGTTTCCAATTTACAGGTGGATGTTCAGATGAATCCATTAGGAATAAACTCGTTGCTGGATCCACTTCAGTTGAATCGGATATCTCCACAAAATGTATTGCAACCGATAAATGATCTAAACACACCACAAGTTCAAATGAATAGAATTTCACCGCAGAATGTGTTGCAACCTACAAACGATTTGAACGCACCTTCAGTACAAATGAACCAGCTTTCGACATCACAAAAGCAAAATGTGATACAACAACTACCGCCGCAACAAATGAGTGATGAATTAAACACACCTACTGTCAGTGCTACCGGTATTGAAGAACATAGTACAAACGTTGGAAATACGTTTGGCGATGACTCACAACAACGTATCGCACAATTAAATTCTAGTGATCTTGCATGTATTTTAGCCGATATGGACACAGGAACTCTTTCTCAAAATTTATCATCAAATTTAACATTTGATTAAAGTAAATAAATAAATATATAATTATTTTTTATTATAATTAAGTTACTGTAAATATTTACATGTATAAAATATATTTTTTAAGTTTATTGGTTGTTTTTTCTTGTGCGGCCATACCTTCTGAACACTTGGAAACATATGAGGGCAGTCCAGAAAGTCTGTCACGTTTCGATATAAAAAAAAACTAAGTACAAGAAAAAAGTTTTATTATATACATGTGAAAGTGCAACTAAAATGCTATTTTTCTACATAATCACCAAACAAATTAAGACACTTATCATAGCGGTGAACTAATTTTAAAATGCCGGCGTCATAAAAGTCTACCGCCTGTGATTTTAACCAGTTAGTCACACCCTCCTGCAGCTCCGCGGAAAAACCTAATTTTTCTGTAACAATTTCGTGCAATAAACTTTGAAATTTGTGGGAAAAAAAGCGATAGCTCTCTTATGGTGAATCGACAGTCTTCTCTAATCTTCTCATTGACTTTATTTACAATGTCATCAGTCACGAGGCTTGGCCGTCCACTTCGTTCTTCCTCGTGAACATTAGTTCGGCCATTTTTGAACTGAATGCACAACCGCCGTACTCCACTTTCAGTGTAAACATCGTTCCCATATACTTCACAGATTTGGGGATAAATCTTAATTGGTTTATTGTTTTTAGCCATAAAAAACCGTATTACCGACCGTACTTCACAACTGGCGGGATTTTGAATTGCGACACACATTTTAAATTGTTGTTGAAAAACAACGAAGAGCGACACAGATCTCTCGCTAGCATGGCTGGATAGCCACTGAACGGAGAAACGCCGCAGCACCAAAATGGCCGCGATAGCTCCGCCCCTAGCGGCTACAATGCAAAACATGACAGACTTTCTGGACTGCCGTCGTAGACAATGTCACATTATACATACTCATGCATAAAGTCTGTCTACGCTAAGAGTACTCCGATGTAGGCAACCAGCAATACAACTGAGCATGCGCATTAATTTAACCCTCTTGCAGCGGACTGTTTCGCGTAAAACAGTAAAACCGGTTTCGTATAACCGCGACCTTATTTAAAATGTTTTATCTAGCGTCATTACTAACAAAAAATTATGAAAAAATTACAGCTAATTCATATAAAACGTACGCACATTTTGAATATAATAACATGAAAATCGCTTTATTATTCTTTGCGTTTAGAGCAAGCGAAATGGTCACCTGCGAAAATTTGGTGTTTACTTTAGATTTTTTACTATAACGGGCTTAAATTTCAGTTTAACAAAAATTTGTATGAAACATGTTTTGTAGGTAAGAGTTTACTGAATAAATTGGTATTTTTCATTTTATTTTCCGTAAATATTTCACGGAGTTACAGAGTTTTCAAATTATTAACTAGATCAAGAATTGAACGTGCGAGCAGTAAACATATATTTCTCAACTTTTGAAGTGACGTCACATAAACAACATTATCTTTAGGGTGCAGCTATTATATAAGATATGTTTTATCTACAAAAACCTGTTTTCGAAACGTTTGTAATGTGCCAGACAAGGAAGAACATACAATTTACTTTTTCTCTGTTTTTTGTTCCTGGAACTGAGAAACCCCTCCACATTGACCTCTCTGTCTGTCAGAAAGAGCAAGGTTCTATTCAGAAATGCCCTTCAACAAGCCAGACCAATCAGAATTCATCTACGTTCAATTTGTTATGTACACCACATGAATGAGTCGAAAAAGGGAAATTCTATAACCTTGGCTCTTAACATCGCACTGTACAGGGAATAGAAAATTTCCCTTTTATGTTATCCTTATTCTGAAACGCCGTATCACACGCTTTAAGAAATCTACTACCAATTTCATACCATATTTTTTGTTTTACGATGTATACTGACTGTGATGTCATGCATTTAGTGAATGACCGCGCGATTCAACCGGTTTGCCATAAATGTGGCTTGGCGGTGTATAAGGGTTAAAATACGCACAGTATGATCAAAAACAAAATTCCATACAGCATGACTAATTCGTTCGTTGTAAGCTTAATGTAAGAAACACTTTCAATTCATTTGTTAGAAAATGTTTCTTAAATCGAACATTAGTTACCATTAATAACTAAAACTTTTACTATTGATATTCCTCTTTTTCTATTGTTACTCTTATATTGTTATTTTTCGTGAAATTATTTACAATTAATTATTACATTATTATTTACGAGTATGTACTGCGTTTTTATTATAGACTTAGTTTTATTTTTGGTCACAAGTAATATAACAGACTAATGCACTTGAATTATAACTGGACAGTAAACGATTCCAGTGATTCGTTGTTTATCATTTCAGATTGTTTATTTTGTATCATTAAAATTAATGTCTGTGACTAGTTTAATACAATTGTTCGCACTTGCCCGTGTTAAACTCATTTTTAGTTTTGTCAGTTATCTTTTGGTATTGTATAGGTTCGTTTAAATTTTCTTCGTACACTGAAGTTGAAGTTTTGTAAGCTTTGTTTTGTTAGTGTATGTAACATGTATGTTAGTGAATGTGTTAAGTTTTTGAAACAAAAGCGGTAAATCGTTAAAAAGTATAAAAAAACTGTCTAAATGTCTTTAATTCCCTTAGTAAGAAAAAAATTGCTTTTTAAATGTAATGGTTAAAAAAATAAATTACGGAGTCGCTTTATGAAACAACAATAATTACAAGTAATTTGAGCGATTAAATTGAAAACGTTTAAAGGATAATGTTTATTTTAGATGGATGTAGATATTTTATAATAGAACGTAGTGTAAGATAATTTTGTCAGGTGGAGAGGTAGATACGTGCCAACTAGTGTAAAACTTTCGTTTACAACCTATAGGCACTTTTCTCGCGTGGAGTACTCTTACAGTAGACTGACTATACATATCTAGTGCCCGTTTCAGCTATCATCGGGTCTGGGTGTTCACCAACCTTCTCCATTTTCTTCTGTTTGTCCACCATTTCTCCTCCTCTGTTTGTTCCCAGTTGTATCCCCGTCCCTCCACACTCCTCTTAACTTCATCCTTCCATCTTTTTCTTGGTCATCCTCTTGATCTCCTTCCATCCACCCTTTCTTCTTCCATCCTTCTAGACAACCTATTATCCTCCCCCATTCTCTTCACATGGCCATACCGTCTTATTCTCATTTTCTCCACCCTCTCTCTCATACATTCCACATTTAGCTCCGCTCTAATCTCTGTATTCTTTATTCTATTTCTCCTTGTCCCACGCTTTATTGCTCTTTAAAACTTCATCTCTCCTGCCTGTAACGTACTCCAGTTCCTCTCATTTATCCATGTTTCCACTTCGTACAGCGCTTCTGGTCCATAATAAAACATATACATCATTAATTTGGCCTTCTCTGGTATCTTTCTGTCCCATAACAAGTGTTTTACTGCTTGGTATACAGTAATCCCTCGGTATCCGCGGGGGTTACGTTCCAGAGGGTTACCGCGGTTCGTAAAACCGCGGATAATAATACCTTATATGAATGAAAAGATGGGTATAGGTTCTAAAGGTAAAGTCCTGTAGTCGTTTTAAGTGTTTAATAGTTTTAGGAACATTTTACCATTATTATAATCTATGAATATTTAATAAACACAGTACTAAACTCATAAAAAATTTTAGTTGCTTTAAAGTAGTTAGTAGTTATAGCTCTTTGCTTTGTTTTTTTTTTCAAACCCCTTGTGGACTTCTTCGTATGGTATCATCAGCTCCTGAGTCCTCTTTCAAATTGAAGGGCCCATTCCATGACGGGATTCGTCTCCAACACGTGGTCAGTGAACTGCGTTGCCATGCTGAGGATCTCGTTGATGGTTTGTGAAGAAATTCTTGGCTTCATTTCAGGATTGTCAAACAAACAAAGAACTGTACGTACATACGAAATAGTTAGACTGATACATGGAGGAAAACGTGTGGAGAAATTACACTATGGTGCCTGGGCGTACATATGGCGGTGGCAATAGGTATGGCGGTGGTTGTGTACTGGCAGGGCCCGGTACCCGGTGACTCACTCACTTCGTACAGTACGCGGAATTATAGCTTGGCTCATGGCGGCCATCGCCATACTAGTGTGTCACTCAACATGGTACGGATGCCAAAACATTTATTCAAACACATGTTTTCAGAATTGTGTGACTTCCCCACCAAGTACGGTGTACACAAGGTGAGAAAACATACGTATTTTAAGGTTTTAGGCCCTCGGACAAAGTCCGCAGATAACCAAAACCCGCGGATACCAAGGGATTACTGTATACTTCTTCCTTTTTGCAACTGCTTTGTTAACTCTCTATCTTCTGAAATTTCATTCCCTAGATATTTAAAAATTTTCACCAACCTAAATGTCTCTCGTTCCAGTTAAATGGTCCCCTCAATACCCCTGTCCCTTCCAAAAACCAGTACTTTACTCTTCTTTCTACTTTTTTGAAGTCCAAAACTCTTGATTATTTCATTCCAAGCATCCAGCTGAATTTACACATCTTCTACTTTCCCTCCCCAAATCACCATCTCTCCAACTAGGGAGTATAAGAATTTGATGTGGTGATGGAGCTTGCATGTTCCAGTGACCTGGAGAGCTATGCCGGGGGTAGTGTAGCTACTGGTAGGGTCGCCACAAGCCATAAATGTCCAAGAGGTAGGAACCAGACTAAGAAATACTCCAACCACTAGCTAAGTTAGGCCTTAGCAAGCTAGTAGTGTAGTGAAAAAACGGAAACTGTTTTCAAAAACAAAATCAAGCCTCTGATAAAACAGAGAATAAGGAGAATAACAAAGGGAATGAACAAGTGAAATTTGAAACATTGAATGTCACATCACGACAAGTTAAAATCTTGATAAATCACTTATTTTCTTTGCTGTTCCGAAAATTGTAGACTAGTAATTACTTTTTGCAGATTTAACAGCACTAAATATAAAACTTTATTTACTCTTGTTTAATAATTGGCCTATTTGTTAAAAGTTTTAATTAATAAATTATTTTTTATAATTTGTTATCAATTTGTTGATTACTGAGTCAACTGGTGATAATAAAAACAATGGCAAATTTCTCATAATATTTATGTATTGTTAAAGTAATCGCTAATTTATTTATGTACACAGCTTAAAAATTGTTAACACCATTACAATGTATATTTGTATAAATTGTTTATTACTTAATACGGATATTATTTATAGTGACAGTTGTAGGAAAATGTAGAGCCTGTATGTAGTGTTGGCCTACAGTTTTAGGAAATGAGAAATTAGCTTCACATGATGTTTACATGTCAAATTTGTGAAAAAAATTTTTAATAAAAAAATATCAATAAAATTTTTCTCAATATTGGAAAAGTTATATTGGTTCTCTACTGTGGTGGCTATTTGGGACCACAAGTAAGTGTCATTTGAACAGTTTTTACTTTCTCTTGCCTATATGAATATATAGGAAGGAAAGTATTGTTTTCATGTCGAGTTTTCACTGGATCTACTCATTTTCAGACCCCCTGAACCCAAAAAAATTTTTTCAGCCATTGGTCTGTGTGTGTGAACAGAATATTTCAAAAATCGTAGGAACTTGAAACTTAAGTTAGGTACTACTACCGGACCCGACACAAACATTTTCATCAAAATCGATCAACCGGAAGTAGTAGTTTATTTGTGTCATTTTTCACTGTTTTGCGAATTTCTCAAAATGGCTCCTACGATTTTTTTTTTAAAACCGTCATATTTACTACATTTTTTTGCTCTACAAGATAAGGTAGGTGCCATGTTTCCTGAAATTCTTGGAGGCTGTTTTCTCGTAAAAAAAATTGTTTTTTAAGATTGTGGCTTTAATATGCATTAAAGCGAAAAAATAAATTTAATAAAAGTTGTAGAGAATTTTAAATTCCATAACTTTTATTTCAAACCCTTTTTTGTATAATGCTTAGTTTAACGGTAATTAGCGATTTTCTGTTTTTTTTTCTCACAAAAACTTGTAAAAAAATCATTTTTTTAAAGATTTCAGCCTTAGCATGAATTGTACGACACAAGTGTATAATGAAATTTATAGGAAATTAAAATATCTACTACTTTTATTTAGAGCATTTTTCTCTACACAGCCTAGTTTAGCGTGAAAAAGTGATTTTCCGTAATTTTAAGCCAAACTGAGGTTAATTTTTATTTTGCGTCTTTTACTCATGATTAAAATAAGGTTATGTTTATTGAGTCTTGTTTTTTTTTGTTAATTTTTAATGTTTTATTACTGTTAGGTTATATTGTTAATTATGCATGGGCAAGAGAAAGTTGTGTGAGTGTTTCACACCAATTTTTACTTGTAGGTTGGCTGGCTTGTTGGTATAGTAGTCATCATAGTAAGTAAGATAAGTATATTATACACTATTAGCAAAATTTTTGAAAAGGTAGTGTTTAATAGGTTAATCAGTTTTTTGACTGAAAACCTTATTATCTCAAAAGATCAGCATGGTTTCCAAAAGGGTAAGTCAACCAAAACTGCTATTGTCTCACTTTTTGAGCAGATGGTTGATATATTGGATGCAGGAGAGAAGGCCTTAACTGTGTTTTTAGATCTCAGTAAAGCTTTCGACTGTGTTGATCATGAAGTCTTGTTGAAAATGTTAAGAGTCATTAGGTATTAGGGACGTAGAACTTAAATGGTTTCAGTCTCATATGGTAGGTAGAGTACAGTGCGTAGAAATAACTAGAGTAGTTAGGGGGAAACTTTCAAAAATTTTGTCTGAAAAGCTTGATGTCAAAGCTGGTGTTCCGCAGGGTTTAATTTTAGGCCCCATTTTGTTTTTGTTGTATATAAATAGATTACCAGAAGTCTTACCCAACAATGGAGCTTTATTGTTTGCTGATGATACTTCAATCATAAACAAAAGTTTACTGGTAGAAAGTCTCGAAGTGAATACACATATTAGCATAGAATCTGTAGTCCAATTTCTGAATGAATTAAGGTTAACAGTTAATGGGAAAAAGTGTCAGTACTTACAGTTCAAAAACAAACACAACGTAAGGGAAAACAGAGAAGTGGATGTCTTTATACAGAATAATATCTTAGATCATGTGCAAACAGTGAAGTTTCTAAGAGTGTCACTAGATAGGACCCTATCATGGGATTATTACACCGATCAAATTTGTGGTAAAATATCATCTGGGGTATTTGCATTAAAACAAATTGCCAGATTAAATGATAAACAATTGCTTATAGGAGCTTATCATGGTTTAATTTTAACTCATATCAGGTATGCCATATTAGTATGGGGTAATTCATCACTGGGTAACATGGAAAGAGTTTTTAAAATACAGAAAGAAGCTATTAGGTGTATGATGGGAGTCAACCACCTTACCTCATGCAGATCACTATTTAAAGAGCTGCAATTACTCACAGTTCCTTCTTTGTACATTTTTGAAGTGATAATGTACGTAAAGAAAAATACCTTTTTACAGAATTTAGATGTTCACAACCACTACACAAGAAACAGAGTCGATTATTATGTTGCTAATCACAACACTAAATTGTTTGAGCAAAAACTAACTTATGCAGGTAGAAAATACATCAATATTGCCACAAGTTTAAAAAAGCTGAAACAGTATTTGATTGATGAAACATTTTACAGTGTGCACGAATTCCTTTTTAAATAGTTTTGATTGAAAAATATTTAACTTCTAATTAAACAAATATTGTGTACTATTTGATTCAAAGGGGTTCATGACAAGCCTACCGAATTAAGCAGTAGCAGGAAAAAATTATTGGTAAGTGATGAATTTATCATTGTGTTTGATTTTTTGTGATATTTGATTCAATGGGGTTCATGGTAAGCCTACTGAAGTAAGCAGTAGCAAAAACAATTTTCTGGTGGTAAGTGATGAATTTATCATTGGTGATAAACTTTCAGTTTATCAGTTGTAATTGACATGTCCTATACTCCCTTTGGAGTCTCCTGGATGCAAGTTAAAAAAAACATCATATTTTGCTTCTATGCCAGGTTCAATTCCCGATTGTGTTTGAGCATTAGTCTTAATGTGCGTAGCAATTGATTATACAGCGTGATTCAAAATTATATGGCTATCTCTTGGGATCTCATTCTATAGCTAAAAAAAAAAGTTTATACGAACATATGCCTGAAAACGCTTAGTTAGCGAGTTACGGCTAGCGGAAAATTTCACCTAGAACTCTGTATTCTCCGTGAAGTAAGACCGTATAAAAATGTTAAAGGTAGTTACAAAGATACAAATACAAATGTTGCTTATGTTTTTTAATCTGAAAAATTGAATAAAATTGGTTCCAGAGCTGTAAATGAAATACTTTCAGAGACATCTTACATAAAACACAAGAATTGGTGCAAAGAAATAACACATTTTTGTGTTTAACAAAAATCACCATTAGTGGAAATCATCATTAGTGGATTACTTCCATAAATGGTAAAAAAGGTGTATTTTTTTCTTAAATAAATTTGTTTAAAATTTAATTCTGAAAAGATTCATGTGAATTACTCAGGAAAAAAATGAATAGTAGGTATTTAAATTTCGCTTTATTTAAAATCAAAACAGACGCACATTCTTAACTGCACAACACATTAGGTTGGGAGTAACAGCTGATCATTATCAGCTGTTACTCCCAACCTACATATTAGTTAATATTTTATGCAGTTAAAAATGTGCGTCTGTGTTGATTTTAAATAAAGCGAAATTTCAATATCTATTATTCATTTTTTTCCTGAGTAATTCACATGAATCTTTAAAGCTTTATTACTCTATGGCACAGTGGTAGTCAACTTGTTAATTTTCTAGGCTGGCATATTTCAGAAGGATTTTTATATAATTTTTGCTCTAGGGCATAAAAAAAATCATACATTGCAGACTGAGTTCGACAACCAGGACTGATCAGCTTTCAGAATAATGAATATTTTAGACGAGAGCACTTAAAGTTGCGCCTGCACAAAATTGAAACCTCTAACTGAATCACCCGATATTACATTTTTAGCTAAAGAGTGATTCAGTTAGAGGTTACAATTTTAAGTTGGCAGCACTGTTCTCTCATGCAAGATAAACAGCTGTTGTTATGTAATTGGACATTGTTGTTTAATGACATTTTTGTTGTTATGGAGCATTATTCGATTAAAGAACGTATTTTAATTGTTAAAATCTTTTTCAAAAGTGAGGAAAATTTTACTAACACGATTCGAGTACTCTGAAATAATTTTGGTAACCACAACCGTCTATCACATCCGGCGATTAAAAAACTGATTGATAAATTTAATGTAACGGGTTCTGTGTTAGATGTTCAAAGACAAGTACGCCCTCGGAAGTGGCCAATCAGTGGCAAATATCACCGCAACAAGCAAAAGTGTTCAAGAAAATCTGTCAATTCATCGTCGTTGCCAGCAATTAGGCCTTTCCTACGGTACAACGCAGCGAATTTTGACTAAAGATCTACATTTGCATGCATACAAGATCCAATTGACTCAAGAATTAAAACTTAATTTTAGGCCCTTAATTTTTTGAAAATGCCGCAGTGATACAGTTAACAGTCAATAGAGAACATTATCGGGAGATGGCAGAGTGATTGGCCCTTACTTTTTTGAAAATGCCCGTAGCGATGCAGCTACAGTCAATGGAGAACATTATCGAGAGATGGTAAGCAATTATTTTTGGCAGCAGCTGGAAAAATTGGGTGGTAATAACGATTTGAACAACATGTAGTTTCAACAACACGGGGCCACTTGTCTTACAGCTCGAGAAACCGTGCAGTTGTTGCACACAAAGTTTCCCGGCCGTTTAATCTCTTGTTTCGGTGATCAACCAGCGGTGATCTTGGCCAGCAAGATCATGTGACCTCACACCACTTGATTATTTCCTTTGGGGTTACTTGAAGCAGAAGGTTTACGCAAACAAGCCCAACTCGATTCCGGAGCTGAAGGATGAGCTTCACAGAGTTATTCATCAAATTCCACAACAATTGAACAAGAAAGTGATGGAAAATTTCATCAAAATGGCTGAAGTCTGTACAGCCACACGTGGCGGTTACTTGACGAATATAATTTTTCATGTTTAATGTTAATCTCTTAACAAATGTGTTTAAATAAAAATATACCAAGTAAGTAAACTACAATGCGTATTATTTAATTTTTTAATTGTAACCTCTTAACTGAATCGCTCTATATTTTTATTATATTATATTATTTATATACTATATAATTATTATGGTAAACTATATATTAAAGATGGAAGGAACATCTAAACAGAATGACGGATGAAAGAATACCGAAGCAGATGTGGGAATATAAACCACAAGGCAGAAGAGCTCTGGGTAGACCGAGGAAAAGATGAAGTTGAAGAGAGTGATGTCGGAACAGGCATCATGCTGAAAACCGTGAATTTTTCGGTTTTCAGAAGGTAGATCTTTAATCGAAGGTAGATCAAGTTAAATACCACTACCGGACCCGACACGAACATTTTTATCAAAATCGGTCAACCGGAAGTAGTAGATTATTCGTGTCATTTTTTATTTTTTTGCGATTTTCTCAAAAACGGCTCGTACGATTTTTTTAATAATCTCATGTACTTAACTTTTTATGCTCTACGAGATAGGGTAGGCGCCATGTCTGCTGAAATTCTTGGTGCGGCTGTTTTCTTGTAAAAAAAGTGTTTTTTTAAGATCGTGACTTTAATATTCATTGTTGCGTAAAAATTTATATGATAACAGCTGTAGAGAATTTAAAATCCTACAACTTTTTTATGAAACATTTTGTTGTATAACGCTTAGTTTAGTGGAAATTTTAACGATTTTCTGTTTTTTTTTCTCACGAAAACTTGTAAAAAATCAATTTTTTTAAAGATTTCAGCCTTAGCATGAATTGTACGACACAAGTGTATAAGGAAATTTACAGGAAATTAAATTATTTTCAACTTTTATTTTGAGCATTTTTTTCTACAGAGCCTAATTTAGCGTGAAAGAGTGATTTTCCGTATTTTTAAGCCAAACTGAGGTTAATTTTTATTTTGCGTCTTTCACTCATGATTAGATTATGTTTATTGAGGTTACGTAGTTTTTTGTTTATTTCTAATGTTTTATTACTAATGTTAGGTTATATTGTTAATTATTTGCATTGGCAAGAGAAAGTTGTGTGAGTGTTTCACACCAGATTTTTTTATTTATTATTTTATATGTGCAACAAAATTTTTTACTCAAAACCTTTGTTGAAATTTCAAAGGCTGTTGCATCACACTTTAGTCTCATGCACGGATGACTAAATATTAGTAGTCCACTGTTTTATTAACTGTCAGTGTTTATTAACTGTTCGTGAAGTTGGTGTTTACGTTTTGAATTGTTATTCTAAGTATTTAGTGATAATGCTGCGAATTCGAAAAGCGTACTCAAATATTAAATTTAAAGGAAATAGGTTCTCTAAAAATAAATTACAAACTAGTAATGGAACAGTACAAAGTGAGTGTACCGGCGTCGGTGAACAGGTTAGATCAGCTCCTAATCCTAGTTTTATTCAACACCTTTGTACTCCATCTTCTTCAAAAACACAGTAATTCGTGTTATCAAAAGAATTTAACTGTGATAAAAATTATGTAAATAATAATAGTTAATATGTGATTGTTGTCTCGGTAAATACAGTAGGTTAGTAAAATGTAAAGTACGTGATAAGTGAGTGTAATTTGTTGTCCGTGGATACTTTGTGTAATAGTAGATTAGTATCGAATGAAATGTACAGTTTGTGATAAAAATGAGTCTTACTAAGTTATCAAAAAGATCAGTTTGTGGTAGTCGCTTATAGGTTGTAAATGTTAGGTTATTTTATGCTCTCCGGTCAATCGGACCTGGTAAGACAGTTGAAAATACATTTTGTCTTATTAATCTTTCTTCTCCGTCAACAAAATTTACACAGTACAACAAACGCCTTATCGGTGCAGTGACTGAGGTTTGTAGTGATTTAATTATAAATGCTGCATTTGAAGCAGTCAAAGAAAATGGAAAAGAAAGTTTTAAACGTATGATTTGGCACTGGCTGCCAAAAATTGTTTTTGTGGGACTGAATACATTCCTGTTAGGTACATTGATGATGTCATATTATTATAGTAAATTAATTTACAATTGTGGAAAGACTAGGAATCGTTCTTGGGTTGTTCATTTTAGAAGGTTTGAAAAAAGATAATGAGAGAGTTTAAAAAGCAGTGCAACTTGGAAGTAAAGTAAAAAGTGTAGGCAAAAGAAAATCTGATGAAATTAACAAGGAAGAAGAGTACAGTGCTGGTTTTTAAGAACTAGTGGAATAAACAGTTATAACTTTATAAATTCATTTTCTCATAAGTGTATTTTTTCCTTTTTGGAACCGTATCTTAAAATTTACTTAAGCTGAAGGGTTGAAATTTCTACACAACTTCCTCTGGTAAGTACGTAACAGCATTACTAGAATATTTAAATAAAACATTTACCCTTTTAAAAAATTGGTGTGTAACACTCACACGACTTTCTCTTGCCAATGCAAATAATAAACTATACAAACTAACATTAGTACTAAAACATTAGAAATAAAAAAAAACAACCTCAATAAACATCTAATTTCAGTCATGAGTGAAAGACGCAAATGAAAATCAACCTGTTTAGCTGAAAAATACGGGAAATCACTCTTTCATGCTAAACTAGGCTCTGTACAGAAAAATGCTCTGGATAAAAGTTGTAGGATCTCTGGATAAAGTTCTTTTAATTTCCTATAAGCTTGATTGTATACACTTTTGTCGTAAAATGCATACTATGGCTGAAATCTTTAAAAAAAATCTATTTTTCACACGATTTCGTGAGAAAAAAAGTAGAAAACCGCTAATTACCGCTAAGCTAAGCGTTATACAAAAAAAGTTTGAAATAAAAGTTGTAGGATTTTAAATTCTCTACAACGTTTATTATATATATTTTTGCGCTAAAATGCATAATAAAGCCACAATCTTAAAAAAACAATTTCTTTAGTTTTTGAGACCCATTTTTTAGGTGAATTTGGAATAGAATAGAAGAGGCTATTTTTCAGGGTATAATAATTGAAAGAAGCTTATATCTCCAAAACGGTTCGTCCGATCTGGCTCAAACTTTGCAGAAACACTTAGGCCTATCATGTTTTAAGGTTTCATATTGAAATTCAAATTGGTAATTATTTAGAATCAGGGCCTGTCACCGATTGTAACGATTTTTTTAAAAATCGATACGTGTCTCTTTGTGTACTAAATCCGAATATGAACTTATTTTCCTTCGCAAATTACCATGAAATTAGTTATACAAATATTTTCATGCAGCCTATAATGACGTCACAGTATTTTAACAGGTTAGATGTTAATCGGTTAGCCATTTTGTAAAATATACAAATATTTAAATATACATCTTTTATCAATAGGTAAAATTAGTTAAAATAGCGAAATTTTAACATTTTAGTGTGCATTTAAACTGTAAATGAGTTCAAATAAAACGGTAAAATTGAAAGATATACGAAAAATTGAGGTTATGTCGATACATGATACTATAGATAAGGGCTTATAACTCATTTCTTGGGGATTTGCGGGGGGAAATAAGTTCATATTCGGATTTGCACACAAAAAAATATCGATTTTTTTAAAAATCGTTACAATCGGTGACGGGCCCTGATTCTATATACGTAATAACCATTCGACTAAATCTGGTCACATACAACAGTTAGTTATAAGCCGTTTTTCAGATGTTTTTGAGTGGTGAGAGGGGTGGTTTTTGGTCGAAGTGGAAACTTTTCCTTAACCTGACTGTACTTTACTCAACTAAAGCCTAGGTTTACACGGGTTATATTTTAATCCCTACATACCAATTACGCTGGGCGCACATGGTCCGTGCGATCGCACCGACTATATCATCCGTGCGAGCGCCCGGACCGGGCGGTGTAAAGTTGTCCATGGCACATGGTCCGTGCGATGCACGGATGTTACGTCCGGGCGCCCTGTTATTTCTGTTTTGTACTCCTCTACTTCCTCATAAAAAAGCGGTCTTTCTTGACTTATTGAAGATAGCCAGCTTTATTTAAGTTATCTGACAAAATTTTCAGACAGCTTGACCTAAAGTTATTAGTTTTAGCAATTTTTACTAATCTAAAAATCATTTGACTTATTAGTTCACCCAATTTTATTATGGAAATTAAAATACTACGCGTATCAAACACTTTACTGCAATAGCTCTGTAAAATTGATCGAGTCGTTTCTTAAAAACCGATCACAGTGTGAGGAGATCGATGGACCCAAAACGGGTTCATTTAAATCAAACTGTAAATTTTCTACTAGCGGAATACCACAGGTGTATATTCTTGTCCCTCTATTGAGACTTACATTTATTAAATAAATTAATAAATTTATAATTAAATTAATTAAAATCTCTAGATAATCTAGATTGGATAATTTTAGTGAGAGTGATACGTTAGTATCGGATTCGTCCGATCCGGTATAGAATTAATTTTACTTGTATTGTATAGGGTGATTCAAAAAGAGCGCCGGTTTTGATATATCAAATTAAATATTAAGAGATTTATTTTATTGAAAAACTGAAAATAAATACATCAACAAGTTCATCTTACCTTCCGATTTCATGTATGAAAAATGATGTCATGCATGTGTCCTCCTCTACTGCGCTGGCACGCATCAACTCTGTCCATGAAATTGGATATTACTGCACGACAAGTTTCGACTTCCATTTGCCCGATAACCCGTCGAATTTCCTCCTTCAAGTCATTGATGTTTTGGGGTTTATTGGCATACACCAATGACTTCAGATGACCCCAAAGATGAAAGTCACAAGGCGTCAATTTTGTTTGCGAAGGTGTCATCATCCTGCCGTTTTCTCAATACCCAGTCAACAAACTGTCGTCTCTTCTGGTGGTCTGCCACTTTCAAATGTTGCGTCAACTGAATTTTATACGGGTGATATTGGAGATCGTACCGAAGAATTCTCTGTACAGAACAACATCGTAAACCCAATTGTTGAGAACGGCGACGTATTGATTTTGCTGGGCTAACAGCCACACTGTCACGAACCAACGCAACGTTCTGCTCAGTTCGGCCAGAACGACGACGTCCAGAACTTTTAAGGTCGACTGTTGAACCCGTCTCAAAAAACTTTTTCATGAGCCTGCGAACTGTTGATTTATTCGGTGCTTCATTACGTCCTAGAGTACCGCGAAGTCGCCTGACAGTAGCCGCATAACTCTCTCCACTCTGGTTAAATGTTTTGACGATTAACACTTGTTGTGCAATAGTAAACTTCTCCATGGTTAGACACAGACTGCGAGAGTACTACACTGCGAACAAGAGAAACTACAACTGAATCGTCAATCGGAATGTTCTCCGAAATAGAAATGAGATCTAACAATGTTGCCAACCGATAAACAAAAATTTACCAGCCGTTTAAAAACCGGCGCTCTTTTTGAATCACCCGTTATTTCAAAGCGAAGGGAGAAAAGTTTGTGGTAAAGTGACTTTATAAAAAAATTTAAAACGCATGGCAAGTTCAAGTTAACACAAGTTTGGCGATACATCAAGAATTATACTAGGTTTACAACTGAAGAGTTTTTCGTGTAATCAGGATTATTTGTATCATACAATAAGGTTTCGGTACGCACAAATACGTTTCCTGCTCAACGCGTGTACTAAAACTGTGCCTAGACTACAAACTGTGGCTGCTCGACACAGACACGTTGCTGTGCCACACATGTCTGCCTCCCAATATACGGTACGTTACTGGCAACAATGGGTGCACAGTTTTCGCTCCGACCTGTCCTGAACTGCGCCACCTGCGTTCCAGTATACGCCCGGCCTTAGACTAAATCTGCGCTACTTTGTGTGCGCTTTCGTTCGTATTTGTGTTTGATATAAATGTAACGCTGACCGTTTAGCCAGACGAAGTTTTGAAGGATGAAGCTCAAGTGCTTCACAATTTGGGGGCTTTTGATTCTTTTCAAATTGGCGGCAAGAGCTACATCCCAAATTTTAAAACTGTATGAATTATTTCCCAAAAAGCCTAAAGGTTGACTAAGGATACTTGAGATATAGGTTGTGTTAAAACTTATAATTTTCGTTTGAACCATCAGAGTTTTGTTTATTCTTTAAAAAAAATAATGAAGTACAAGTATAAAATTACGTAATATAATAGTTTTACAAATCTCTTCTTTAAAATTTTCAGTTTTTTATTCAACAACAATGGCATACGTCAGTTACCCATACACAAGGAAAAACTGTCAACAAAATACCTGGAACAACAATCACATGGTTTACGCAGAAATTTCTCAACAACCTGCCTCTCTAAGATTTAGGTATAAATGTGAAATGATTAAAAAGAAGCCAGCAGGATTCTTAACGAGCATAAATAGTAAATCTCAAAGACCGATCTATCCAGAAATGAAGGTACTTGAAATAGTAATCTAGGTTTATCATTATAAAGTTAATTGACATAATTTGTACTGTATAAACCAGAAAATCGAATCCAGGTTTTCCGGAACGACCGAAAATCACTAAATTTCCGATGTTATATGTAACGTACCTACGTGAAAAGAATGAAGATAAAATAATAGTTTTACTAATGTCCGCATCAAAAATAAGGAACCTGCACAAACTGGCAACGTAGTAGCGAGATTTCCCACCCACCTAAGGTTTGCAATTTGAAAAATTAATTCCAAAAGACTCAGCTGTCGCTGAATTAAAAAATTCATTTATGTTATTGTCTACTGCGAATCCAACGGTGCCGGTCCAGAATTCAGAAAGTTACCGGCTGACGAGATAAAAATGGGTTGCAAAAAATTTTGTAATTAAAAAGTTAGGCTACTGGCGTAGTGGACCCGTTATTGTTTAGGTCATCAGCCGAAAGGCTGGTTTGAACCTGTAGAGGTTTTACTGAGTAAAACAAAGAGTGAGGTGGTTTACTTATGCCTTCCTCACTGAATTGAAAAGTATGCTTATCAGCAATAAACGCGCTAATCTTTATTGCAATCAGTTCTGCAATAAAATTTTGGATTTTGGAAAAATGCAAAAAATTATAGGCTATGTTAAAAAATCGGCTACAGCCCAGGTAAAGTGCTTTGCATGCTAGACTACAAAGCCGGAGATCCTGGGGTAAATTCCCGATTAAGGTCTGGAAATGATTACTATAACTCGGAACCCCATCCTAGTTCCATACATCTGTGCACAGTTGTCTTAACAGATTCAACATTTAACAGACCAATTTTACCGCGGTTTTTTCCTGAAAATTTGTTAGTTTTCTCTAATTTAAGTGTTAGAAATCTATTACCATACAATTTCGAAAAATTTTTAAATCATTTAAAATTTTTGTTTGCGCATATTTTATGCTGTACTTTTAATTTTAAGCCTGTAATTTTAGAACAAACTAATTTTGATACGGTTTTGGGTAAAAGAGCATTTTTTTTATTGGCGACAATTTTTTAAATTGTCATCTACCAATTTCCTTTGTTTGTCTGTCACAGATGTCAGAAACTACAACAGATAGGAACAAACGATTTTTGGTTTTGTAATTTACACAAAAGTTAAAGAGCCTATATTGGATTTGAAGTTCCGGTTTTGACCGGAAGTCAAGAAATCAAAGTCAGAAACTACAAGAGATAGAAATAAACGGTTTTTGGATTCATAATTACTCAAAACATACAGGAAAAACTCAAAACATACATACATACATACATACATACTCAAAACATACATTCAACGAAAACATACAGGAAGTTGGGGAATTCTGCTATCTAGGGAGTAAAATAACAAAGGATGGTAGAAGCACGAGTGATATCAAGAGTAGAATTGCTCAAGCTAGAAAAGCCTTTGAAATGAAAAACAGCTTACTGACTACAAACATTGATTTACAGATTAGGAAAAATTTCTTAAAACATTATGTTTGGAGTGTAGCATTATACGGAAGTGAAACGTGGGTGATAGGGGCTGTAGAACGGAAGAGGATAGAAGCTTTTGAAATGTGGTGTTATAGGAAAATGTTAAAGATTAGGTGGGTGGACAAAATAAGTAATTTAGAGGTTCTTAGGCGAGTGGATGAAAAAAGAAGTATATGGAAGCATCTTACCAAAAGAAGGGATAGGCTAGTGGGGCATATCCTAAGACATCTAGGTATTGGGCTATCAATAATGGAGGGTAACATTGAGGGAGTAAATTGTAGAGGGAGGCAAAGATTAGAATATATAAAGCAAATTACAAAAGATGTAGGGTGTTACAGGTATGTAGATATGAAACGACTTGCGCAAAATAGAACAGGTTGGAGAACTGCATCAAACCAGTCGAGAGACTGATGACAAAAAAAAAATTACTCAAAAAGTTTTTGGGCCTGCATTGGGTTTTAAGTTCCGGTTTCGACTGGAAGTGGCCTAAAACCGGAAGTCAAACAATCAAAGTCTGAATTTGGAAACAAAAAATCTGGTGTGAAACATTCGCACAACTTTCTCTTGCCAATGCAAATAATGACCAATATAGCCTACCATTAGTAATAAAACATTAGAAATAAACTAAAAACATAACCTTATTTCAATCATGAGTGAAAGACGCAAAATTAAAATCGACCTCAGTTTGGCCTAAAAATACGGAAAATCACTCTTTCACGCTAAACTAGGCTCTGTAGAGAAAATGCTTTAAATAAAAGTTGTACATCTTTTAATTTCCTATAAATATTCTTGTATTCACTTTTGTTGTAAAATGCATAGTCTACTAAGGCCGAAATCTTTAAAAAATCGATTTTTCACGTTTTCGTGAGAAAAAACAAAATCGCTAATTACCGCTAAACTAAGCGTTATACAAAAAATTTGTTTCAAATAAAAGTTGTAGGATTTTAAATTCTTTACATTTTTTTATTTAATAAATTATAAAATGCATATTAAGCTGTAATTTAAAAAAACCGATTTTTTTTTACGTGAAAACAGCCTCACCAAGAATTTCAGTAAACATAGCGCCTACCCTATCTTGTAGAGCATAAAAAATTTAGTAAACCACGCGATTTTAAAAAAAATCGTAGGACCAGAGTTTGAGAAAATCGCTAAAAAGTGAAAAATTACACGAATAAACTACCACTTCCGGTTGACCGATTTTGATTTAAATGTTCGTGTCGAATCCGGTAGTGGTATGTAACTTAAGTTTCAAGTTCGTACGATGTTCCGTTCTTGAGATATTCTGTTCACATACACACACACACCAATCGCTAAAAACATGTTTTTTGGGTTCAGGGGGTCTGAAAACGTGTGTGTGTGTGTGCGCGCGCGCGCGTGCGTGCCTGTGTGTGTGAACAGAATATTTCAAGAACGGAACATCGTACGAACTTGAAACTTGAATTTTGTTACAAACCACTACCGGACCCGACACGAACGTTTTCATCAAAATCGGTCAACCGGAAGTAGCACCTAGTTTATTTATGTAGTTTTTTACTATTTTGCGATTTTCTAAATAACTGGTCCTACAATTTTTTTTAATCACCTGGTTTACTAAATTTTTTATGCTCTACAAGATAGGGTAGGCGCCATGTTTTCTGAAATTCTTGGTGAGGCTGTTTTTACGTAAAAAAATTGTTTTTTTAAGATTGCGGCTTTAATATGCATGTCAGCGTAAAAATATACCGTATTTTTCGGACGATAAGACGCATCGGACGTTAATTCGCACCCTTGTTTTTCAAGGCATAAATTATCTAAAAATTATTTTTACTGATTTTAATTAGTTTTTTATAACAGATAAATGTGATGTCTTTTATTGAAAAACAGCAAGTACAGAAGATACAATATATATAATTATTTCATAGTCATAAATTTACAAAAAAAAAAAAATGGATATAGAAACTGTAAGTAGGCCTACGTAAATTACTACCATCGGTTTTATAATAATAGACACCCGAGTTTGAACCCAAAGCGACTACAAATTTTTTTTTTTTTTTTTTTTTGTAATCCCTAATTTGTGTACGTTGCAATCTGTTCAATTCAGAACAATAAGCAACCCCATGACCCAATGAGATGAGGATGATGTGTATGACGTGTAGTCTTGTACAGACTCAGGTCGACCATTCCTGAGAGAGTATGGTTAATTAAACCCCAACCATCAAAGTACACCGGTAACCACTGTCTAACATTCAAATCCGTATAAAAGTAACTACCTTTACTAGGATTTGAACCAGGAACCTTCGTCTCCGAAAATCAGCTGTTAAACAGCTGATTTTGGCGACGACTTTACCTCTAGACCAACCCGGTGGGTTGACTACAAAATTATGAGTCGGATTTCAACATACTTTACATCAAAGTTTAGCTAATTTTATTCTGCGTTTACCTATAATAGTCCTATATTTTTAATGTTTAAAAATTGCCATATCGAGGTTGGAACACAAAAAGACCCGGTTTTTTGATATCGCAACAAAGTTCATGCGTTTAGAGGCGTGTAACTTGATAAATATTTGACCGAAAAGTATGAAATTTCAAATTCATACGTTATTTAAATTTCGATTTATCAACAATATTCTGAACCCTTGCTATCTCGGTAACAGCACAATCGTTCAGCTCGAGCAAACTATCGTTTTATTCAGCGTAAAAACTTCGTACAAATATGGTAACATGAAATATCGATTGACCAATGTTTTGGTAATTTTTTTAGAATTTTGAAAAATAGAAGGGTAATGCGGGGGATGGGTGTTACTATCCATGTTGCTAGTTTGTGTACGTGAAATCCTGTCGGACTGTCTACCTGAATTGACAGACTGCATTGTCAATGCAGGTAGACAATCAGATTCAGGCAACATGGTTAGTCTAATAGTATTTGATAATCCAATTTTCAATTGTGCTTCTAGTTGAGGCCATTTGACAGCATGAGTTCGAAATTTACTAGTAGGCCTATGTTTCTTATTATCTGCCTTGAGTAATAAATCTTCTTGTTTCCGCCATTCCCGAATCATTTTTTCTGTTGGAGGAGGTAAAAAATGCCTTTCTACTGCCCGAATGCCATTATCTTTTGCATATTGAACCACTTTTAATTTAAAAGCCAAAGAGTGCGAAACCTGCTTCACATTTTAAAATGCTATGATATTTACCGTAAGTAATATCGATACAGAAACTACTTTGTATGCTTAGAAACGTCAAGACGATACAGTTTAAAAACTACGGTACATCCTATATCATTGTATGTTTTGTTTTGAAATCCCTAGTTATTGAACGTGTTTAAGTAGAGTAGGGTAATATTAAATATTATTATAGAAAGTATCTACCCTGAAATATAGCTAGCGTTCGGACCATAAGACGCATGGTAATTTTTAGGTCATTTTCCTACGGAAAAAAGTGCATCTTATCGTCCGGAAAATACGGTATATATAAGAAAAGCTGTGGAGAAGTTAAAATTCTACAACTTTTATTTCAAGCATTTTTTTGTATAACGCTTAGTTTAACGGTAATTAGCGATTTTCAGGTTTTTTCTCACAAAAACAAGTGAAAAAAAAGATTTTTTTAAGATTTCGGCCTTAGAATGCATTTTACGACAACAGTATATCTAATCAATTTTATAGGAAATAAAAAGATCTACAACTTTTATTTAAAGCATTTTTCTCTACAGAGCCTAGTTTAGCGTGAAAGAGTAATTTTTCGTATTTTTAAGCCAAACTGAGATTGATTTTCATTTTGTCTCGTTCACTCATGATTAAAATAAGGTTAAGGTTTTGTTTATTTCTAATGTTAGGTTATATCGTTCATTATTTGCATTGGCAAGAGAAAGTTGTGTGAGTGTTTCACACCAGATTTTTTTTTTTTTTGTTAAGTGAAGAGTAATCCAGTTGTAAAGATCGAACAATATTTCAAATAAACTTATATACAGTACTTTTTTATTTTCAGATTTATAATTACAATGGTGAATTTGAAGTTACTGTATCATGCGTCACAAAAGATCGTCCTTACAGAGTGCATCCTCATAAATTGGTTGGAGAGAATTGTGAAGATGGTGTATTTAAATACAAGGGTCATTCAAATGGAACTGTAGCGATCGTTAGATTGTCCAAAGTTGGAATACAATGTGTTAAAATAAATGAAATAGAACATTCGTTAGAAAAAAGAAAGATTGATCCATTTAACTGTAAGTGATTTCATAGAAGACAAAAGTGTCGTAAATTATATTTATTCATAAGATAACTATTTCATTTTAGAAAACACTGCTTATTTATTAAACTGTTTTATACAATCAGCCATCAATTATGATCAAATGAAAAATTACAATCTAATGATAAAAAAATTTCTTTCATGAGATGATGTCATGGCTGGTGGCAATTTTTATGCCCACCTTCCACTGCAAAAGGGTAATGAGCATGAAATAGCTGAGCGAAATGGAGTAAAATAGTTTTGTCGTTCCACTAAGAAAGATTTTTAAAGAAAAGAGGTATTTGCCTTCCACCGCAAGTGGGTTCGAAACTGGTTAGCGGAGTGAGGTAGGCAAAAAATGAGTGAAAAATTGTACACTAAATTTCAATTTTATGTATAATTATGTCGATGTTTTATAATAAATTTTGCAGCCTACATTTCAATTTTTCTTAAATTTTATTTACACTTAAATTTTTATAGGTGGATTTAGACATATGAAGCATAGACCACAGGAAATAGGTCTTGATGTCGTTCGGTTATGTTTTACAGTGGATTTTAAAACAAATGCGTCTAATGTTGTCCAGTTAGAACCATTGGTTTCAGATCCTATCTATGACAAAAGTAAGTCTCAAAAAGAAAATCAATCAAAATTTTAGCAGTAGTAGTAGTAGTAGCCGTATTAGAATAACATTAAATAAACAATTTAAAATTAAAAGTAACCGATAATTTTAATCATTAGTGAAACAATTAGAATGTATTCAGACATTCCAGAATAAAACTTTATGGATCATCGCAAGCTGTCTAACATATGTTAGTAACAAAACATTTTTTTTTGTTTTTTTTTTTTTTGTTACTTGCATCCTGGAGACTCCAAAGGGAGTATAGGACATGTCAAGATAAAATTGATGAACTGTAAGTTTATCACCAATGTGATAAATTTATTACTTACCACCAAAATTTGTTTTTGCTACTGCTTACTTCAGTAGGCTTGTCATGAACCCTATTGAATTGAATATCACACACAATAAATAATAAAAATAAATCAAACACAATGACAAATTCATCACTTACCAATAATTTCCCCCTACCACTGCTTAACTCAGCAGGCTTGTCATGAACCCCTTTGTATCAAATTGTACACAATATTTGTTTAAGTAAAGTTAAATACCAAAACTATTTAGAAAGGAATTCGTGCACACTGTAAAATGTTTCATCAATCAAATATTGTTTTAGCTTTTTTTTTAAAATGACTTAAATTGTCACAACTTTTTAAACCTTGAGGCAATTTATTGATGTATTTTCTACCTGCATAAGTTGGTTTTTGTTCAAACAATTTAGTGTTGTGATTAGCAACATAATAATAGATTCTGTTTCTTGTGTAGTGGTTGTGAACATCTAAATTCTGTAAAAAGGTATTTTTTTTTTACGTACATTATCACTTCAAAAATGTACAAAGAAGGAACCGTGAGCAATTGCAGCTCTTTAAATAGTGATCTGCATGAGGTAAGGTGGTTGACTCCCATTATACACCTAATAGCTTTTTTCTGTATTTTAAAAACTCTTTCCATGTTACCCTGTGATGAATGACCCCATACTAATATGGCATACCTTATATGAGATAAAATTAAACCATGATAAGCTGCTATACTGCACATAACAGACAGGTGGAGTGTCAAATTATTTACACTCAATCTGTTTGTTGCAGGGCTAAAATAAATAGTTCTGTTTCTTATCACATGTTCAGTCAATTAAATGACTGGATCATTTAAGAACAGAAGAGGTAGAGGTGTAAAAGACACTAATCAGAGTTATCTTCTCTGAAAGTAATGAATTTCATTGTACAGCCAGACCCTGTGGTGAATGAAGTGAAGGTGTCATTTACAGAGTGGAAAATATGTGCTTTTCAGAGGGCCCGGCATGCTGATAAGCATATTTTTCCACTCAGTAAGGAAGGCAATGGTAAACCACCTCACTCCTCGTTTTACTTAGTAAAACCTCTAGAGGTTCAAACCAGCCTTTTGGCTGTTGACCTAAACAACAACAACAAGCTGCTATAAGCAATTTTTTATCATTTAATCTGGCAATTTGTTTTAATGCAAATTACACAGAGACTGTAACATCGAAGTGGTACACGAAGCAGTAAAGAAACTGTACAAATGTTTTCATAGCGAACTACACCTATCATCTACAAATTAAATCACTATTCACTCCTCACTACACAACCCACCTAGAAGACTGAAAAGGCAATGGATTAGAGAGACCTTTTGTAAATCATCTTGAGAGGCTATCACTGGGTGACTTCCTCATAAGTGACAAGACAATTTAATAAAACTATCGTCATTATAATTGCTGGTTGTGTTAAAATGTTAAACAGTTGTATCTTTTTCTCAAATAGTCAAAAAAATAAATAAATTTTTGAATTTTTTTTGTCTACCCTCCTGATACGTTTTGTTACATATTACAAAAAAATGTTCACACCATTGTATAATTTTCTAATCACCGTAAATGATCAAAACAGAAAGTACACTTTTCCATGACAAAAAAACCATTGTAAAACCTTTTGCGTTGTTTTACATCATATACATACTTGAACTGAATGCCGAATAAATATTAGTAATTTGAATTAGATTAATAATATGTAATGTTATAAATTTAAAATATTTTTGTTTTCAGAAAAAAAGTCGAAACTTGTAATCAATTACATAAGCCACACTTCAATTCCTGCTTCAGGAGGAGCAGAAATGATGATACTATCTGAAAAAGTCAATGAAGGTTTGATTTTATTTTTTTATAAAATTAGTATAATAAACCTGTTTTCAGTTTGCGAGACACGATCCAGGTTTCCGTCAATATTGGAAGAAGAAAATACAAATCATTGAAACAGTTCATAATGCATATTTTTACTTTCTCTTGCCTATATCAATATATAGCAAGGAAAGTATTGTTTTCATGTCATTTTTTTGAAATCGAGTTTTCACTGGATCTACACGTTTCCAGACCCCCTGAACTCAAAAAACATGTTTTCAGCGATTGGTCTGTGTGCGTGTGTGTGTGTGTGAACAGAATATCTCAAGAACGGAACATCGTCCGAACTTGAAACTTAAGTTCCATACTACTACCGGACCCGACAAACATTTTAATCAAAATCGGTCAACCGGAAGTAGTAGTTTATTCGTGTAATTTTTCACTTTTTTGCGATTTTCTCAAAAACTGGTCCTACGATTTTTTAAAAATCGCCTGGTTTACTAAATTTTTTATGCTCTACAAAATAGGGTAGGCGCCATGTTTTCTGAAATTCCTGGTGAGGCTGTTTTCACGTAAAAAAACTTTTGTTTTAAGATTGCAACTTTAATGTGCATTTTAGCGCAAAAATGTATGTAATAAAAGTTGTAGAGAATTTAAAATCCTACAATTTTTATTTCAAACATTTTTATGTATAACGCTTAGTTTAGCAGTAAGCGATTTTCTGTTTTTTTCTCACGAAAACGTGTGAAAAATCGATTTTTTTAAGATTTCGGCCTTAGTATGCATTTTACGACAAAAGTGTATAATCAAATTTATAGGAAATTAAAAGATCTTCAACTTTTAAATTAAAGCATTCTTCTCTATGGAGCCTAGTTTAGCCTGAAAGAGTGATTTTCCGTATTTTTAAGTCAAACTGAGGTCGATTTTCATTTTGCGTCTTTCACTCATGATTAAAATAAGGTTATGTTTTTGAGGTTAGTTTTTTGTTTATTTCTAATGTTTTATTACCATTGTTAAGTTTATTGTTAATAATTTGCATTGGGAAGAGAGAGTTGTGTGTGTTTCACACCAGATTTCTTTTATCTCTAATGTCTGTACATTGAAATCTGTTCAATTTAAAAACAATAAGCAACCCCATGACCAGTGAGATGAGTATGATATGTACGAGGTGTGGCTATTAAATAACGAGACTGACGTTGTAAAAAATTTTATTTTTATTTTATACATAATCACTTATTGTCACCTTCAATATACACTCCTTCTCTATCCCTACAACACTCCACGCGAATTTTCCATTCTTGGAAACAGTTCTGGAAGTCATCTTCTGTCAACTCCTTCAGGACACGTGCCGCTTTCTCTTTTACAGCTTCCACAGACTTAAATCTTGTCCCTTTTAAAGCAGATTTCACCTTAGGGAACAGGTAGAAGATAATAATGTGTGATGAAAAGTGGTTTTTACTTATGATCTGAAAACAAAGCGCCAATCCATGCACTGGAAGAGCCGAACTTCACCGAGAGCCAAAAAAGGTCGGATGAGCAAGTCAAAATTTAAAGCAATGATGATTGTTTTTTTTTGATATGGGATTGTGTACCTTCACTGGGTTCCTGAAGGTCAAACAATTCATCAATATTATTACCTTTAGGTACTTTCTAAACTACGTCAAAGAGTAAGGAAAAAACGCCCCGAAATGTGGATGGACAAATCATGGGTTCTCTACCAAGACAATGCGCCAGCTCATTCCGTGTTATCTATCAAGAGGTTCCTAGCCAAGTACAGCATCTCAGTGTTAGAATAACCACCTTATTCACCAGATCTTGCACCATGTGACTTCTACCTGTTCCCTAAGATGAAATCTGCATTAAAAGGGACAAGATTTGAGTCTGTGGAAGCTGAAAAAGAGAAAGCGGCACGTGTCCTGAAGGAGCTGACAGAAGATGACTTCCAGCACTGTTTCCAACGATGGAAAATTCGCGTGGAGCGTTGTAGGGATAGAGAAGGAGTGTATACTGAAAGTGATAATAAGTGATTACGTATAAAATAAAAATAATATTATTTACAACGTCAGTCTCATTATTTAATAGCCACACCTCGTATGATGGGTAGTCTTGTAAAGACTCAGGCCGACCATTTCTGAGAGAGTATGGTTAATTGAACCCCAACTATCAAAGTACACTGATAAACACAAATCAATAATATTAAAAATATTAACTGCGCTTAATATTTTCACATATTTTGAAGGTATAAAATCTAGTTATAAGGTTGAATTGAGGGTTAAGGAGATTGTTTTCTTAATTGTAATGGTTAAAATACTTAATTAGGGAGTCTTTTTATGAAACTACAATAATTACAAGTAATCTAAACAGTATAATTAAATACGCTTAAAGGATTATGTTTATTTTAGCTGGATGTAGATATTTTTAAGATTTTGATGGAACGTAGTGCAAGATAATTGCCAGGCGGAGAGGTAGATACACGCCAAATAGAGTAAAACTTTCGTTTACAACCTATAGGCGCTTGCCTCACGCAGAGTACTCTTACAGTAGATATACTATATAAAGTATAGACACTAATGGTGGAAATTTTGTATAACCGCTATAACAAAGTTATTAAAGGTGTTATGTAAGAACAGTTCAAATAATAAATCTGTTTTCTCCCCTGTAGATTTCTTATTCTTTTAACTTGTAACCCCTTTATTTTTATTTTTTCTTCCGTATATGAATATATAGGAAGGAAAGTATTGTTTTCATGTCGATTTTTCGAAATCGGGGTTTCACCGGATCTACATGTTTTCAGACCCCCTGAACCCAAACAAACATGTGTTTAGCGATTGGTCTGTGTGTGTGAATAGAATATCTCAAGAACGGAACATCGTACGAACTTGAAACTTAAGTTACATACCACTACCGGACCCGACACGAACATTTTCATCAAAATCGATCAACCGGAAGTAGTAGTTTATTCGTATAATTTTTCACTTTTTTGCGATTTTCTCAAAAACTGATCCAACGATTTTTTTTAAAATCGCCTGGTTTACTAAATTTTTTATGCTCTACAACATAGGGTAGGCGCCATGTTTGCTGAAATTTTTGGTGAGGCTGTTTTCATGTAAAATAATAGTTTTTTCAAAATTACGGCTTTAATAAGTATTATAGCGCAAAAATTTATATAATAAAAAATGTAGAGATTTTAATATTCTACAACTTTTATTCCAAACATTTTTTTTGTATAATGCTTAGTTTAGCGGTGATTAGCAATCTTCTTTATTTTTCTCACAAAAACATGTGAAAATGGATTTTTTTAAGATTTCGGCCTTAGTATGCATTTTATGACAAAAGTGTATAATCAAATTTATAGAAAATTAAAAGATCTACAACTTTTATTTTGAGCATTTTTCTCTATAGAGCCTAGTTTAGCGTGAAAGAGTGATTTTCTGTATTTTTAAGGCAAACTGAGATCGATTTTCATTTTGCGTCTTTCATATATGATTAAAATTAGGTTATGTTTTTTGAGGTTAGTTTTTTGTTTATTTCTAATGTTTTATTACTAATGTTAGGTTTATTGTTTAATTATTTGCACTGGCAAGAGTAAGTTGTGTGTGTGTTTCACACAAGATTTTTGCTTCTTATATACGTGGGGAAACTGACATATGGACCACCTGGTACATCTCAGATATACAGTTTAAAGCTGTATCCATACTTACATACCACCCTGTAGGTCTATACATTTATCTAGGAACTGTACATTTTTATAACCACTAGCCATTTTTATCGCCAAATTTTGACAATCTCTTGGTGTACGTTAGCAGGGAAATCAAGTGGTTTTTGTAAGTTAATTGCTTACAGTCCAGCCTCTCTTAGTTTGCTCCTAATGTAAACAAATAATGATGTCACTGAGCATTCGCATTATATCAATATGCGTACACGCTGATTAAAAAGTAACAATAAAATACTTTCAAAAGTATTTAAATACAGAATACTTTGAAAAGTATTTTTATAAATGAAATTGTTAGGCCTACATCATATCATGACTGATTTTTTTAGTACTTTAAGTACTTATAATTGTCAGATATAATATAAAAATAAAAACATGACAGGTATCCTATAAAAATATTGAAAATTGTTGTTGATTTTAAAATACATGTCATATGTAATAATTTGAAACTTGTATTGTGCCTGTAATAAAAGTAGGGAAGATTATTATTAAAATGTACCGTGTTTTAAAACACGTGATTTAGTGTTTCCTTTGAACAGGATTTAATTTAAAAAAAAAAATTCTTTAATTTTATTTAAGGTATGATTTTGTTGTTCGTGAGGTAGTGTGAGTGATTAAAACGTATTCCAAGTAGATGTCTCCATTCTTCTACTCCATTCAGCAATAATAACCTGTAAATTTCACTCAACCACTTACCTGTTTTAAAATAATCTATATTAAAGGTTGCCTCCACCAGGACGTCGTAGAACGGCCCAACGTCCAAGACCCTGAAATTTCCTATGAAGGAATTAAAAAAAAGGAAAGTTTGGGGGAAGTTTTGATAGGAGAATCAAAACCATGTTTCCAGTTGATACTGTGAAATATCAGCTCAGATTTCTCTAGAGAGCCACTGTTCTCGCTTTGTGGTTTGCGAGAAAGTACGGCTGTTTTCAGATTACGGAATCCTTTCAGACAGTGAACATAAATTTTGTAACCAAAACATATTGCAACTTAATAAAAATCACCATACAAGGCCATTGGTGAATAAATCTTGGAGAAACAAGAAATTTCAGTAAATTCGCCAAGACATATACCTTTTTGTGTTTATAAATAATCAAACACGGTGCAGTGTTTAATATGGAGGTTCAAAAATAAATTTGTAGGTACAGTATCTCTAAAACAGTACCCAGAAGCGTTATAACTGTACTGAATAACGTTCATTCAAGTATCACCCATTATGAATACAATTCAATGTTGGAGTACATCCATCTGAAAAACTTATTTCTAAGACTAGACTAACAAAACAGGAAGATATTCTTTTAAAATAAAAAACAAGAGACGAATTTCAGTTTAACATTTTAGATTTATTTTTATAAATTTATATTTTTTTAAACGTTTTTTTTTGGTATTTAATTTAAAGTTTTTAACATTTTATAATTAAAATTTTAAATAATATTTCTTTTTTTTAAATTTGAACAGAATTAAATTATTTTTGTTAATTATTTTTATTTTAATATATTTTTAACGTATTTAAAGTAGGTATTTAATTTAAAGTTTTTAACATTTTATAATTAAAATTGTGTTTTTATTATTAGCCCATTATTATTATTTTTAATATTATTATTATTATTATTATTATTATTATTATTATTTAATCAAAAAAACTAAATGATTTCACTAATTCTACATGAATTTTTTTTTTATTTACTATTATTTAACTATATTTTTGTTTTATATTTTCCATTTAAAATGGTTCTAAAAAAAGGTTATTTTTTTCTTTTCTTCATTTTTTTTTTATTTAGTTGTACCAAAGAAAATTAAAAGAAAATTACCTTTTTTAGTGAGTATCCAATCACAGCACCTTAGAAGTACGAACTTTTACGCGTACACAATAGGAAAAAACACTCTGACGATCTTCTGCACACACACGGCTGACCGGGGCGCTAATTACCGGCGTACGGAGGGGGAAAACCAATCAAACTAGCCGTTATGAAAGACGTTGGCAAACCGACTTAAAACAAACACGTTAATTGGCTGCAAAAAGTGCTGAAGTAACTGTAGGCCCCTCTACAAAAAGTACGTAGAGGTGGAACTAAAAACTGTTCCCAGGCTCTGGAATTGCAAAGTAAGGGCTTTAAACAGTGAGAACTGAAAATAGGCCTTTAGGCTTTCTTATTTCCCACGAGAAAACGCGATGTAAAAACAAGTGTAATAAAACCAACTAGAATAAACTAATGAAACGTGATTTCTTTATGAAATAATAAAAATTATTGAAAAGAAATACGTTATGTAAAATTACAAACTTTTATTCATAATAAAATAATATTTTTCTTCTTTAACGAATAAAGAAAAAAAAACACCATTTTAATTATTTTAAAAAGACAAAATTTTGATCAACTCCAAGGGTCTAAGGAGATTTCCAACAAAAGTCGAAAATTTGGAATAGTAAAGTCAAAAACTTTACATTCCCCCACTCCGGTATATGGAAAACCCAAAGATAGGTTGAAAGGGGGAAAACTAGAAAAAAAAATTTACAGGAATTCGGGAACACTAATTGGATTGTGTAGAAACAAAGATTTCTATGCAATCATCTCCCTTGGAGGGGGGTGTGTAAAAAAAACTGAAAGATAAACGAATCGTTTGGCAGTGTGTGTGCTGAGAAGTTGCCTAACATTAGTAAACTTTAAATTGCTGGAACCTGCAATGTCCATCGAAACAAACAGACCACTGTTGAAAGACGAATAGGTCCAACTACTATCCTTGAATCTTAAGTTAATAAGACAAAAAAAAGTAAGACAAAAATAATAAAGAGCAATTCCCATTTTTAGGGTTAAAAGACTGAAAAAAAAATACTGTAGCTAATTCAAAGGTCTGTTTATTGTAGATTTGCATTGCAGATTGTACATTGTAGTGTGCTGTATGTTTTTTTTTTTTTTAATTAAGTAATTAATAAATTCGGAATTTAAAACAACTAGCTTTCCGAGACGTAAAAGTATGATGAATGAAGGAAATTATGTTTTCCTTATTATTATTGCTTATTACTATTCTTATTAATATTTACTATTTCCCAATTACTATTTAAATCTCTTATGCCCATTTCTCTGAATTTAGATGATAAAGGTAGAAATTTAGTAGTTTCTTAAACTCAATCTAACCTACGCAATTCAATATGTGTTGGCTTGTTTACCTTTGCGGTTAGTATTTTAATTTTGATATATAAGTATAATTGTATGATAAAAATGATAATTAAGGCTGTGTATACTATAAATTTTGATATATGATCGGCAAGAATAATGTCTTTCCATGACTTAGGTAGGCTGCTCTCTTGGAAAACATAATCAGGGGTTTCATCATGAATAGAAATTTGAGGGAATGATAAGTTCCACTTGTGGTTCACAAGGTCAGGGAGTGACGAGATGGAAGGATGGAAATCTGTGTGAAAGGAAAACTTATAATGGTCGAAGGTTGACCAGGAAACGGGTAGCAAATGAGTTACCCCCGGCGACTTCGGAGTCCTGGAATCACACGGCACAACCCTGTTGATGATCGGTAACTCTCCTTCCATGACTTCACATTCGCAGGGCACTTGAATGTCCAAAGCACCGGCAACATTGACTGGAAGTTCGACTGTTGTTGTAGGACAAACTAGACGAGTATTGTGTTGTACATTGGTGATGTAGTATCTTGATATTTGCACTTCCGTTATGTAAACTTCTGTCGTTCGCTTATGGCAGACGAAATGGCATTTATGCATTAATTGTTGCAGTGAACTGTCTGTTAACATTTGCTTAATGCAATTTGTGTTAATGCTGGAATGCTGTTGGAACCTTGGAATGAAACATAGGCCGTTATTATTCAAGTCGCAAGAAGATGATGGTGTTAGAGTTCGCACTCGTGGTCCACTCCTGATTACGTAAATATGTGGTGTTTCCAGTGAACAGATCTGGTTTTCCCATAGTAGTGGTATTGGAGCAACTTGAAACAGTGTATGATATACCGATGTGGTGATGATGGGTACTTGTAGTTTTAATAGAATTTTCGTTTTTGAAAAAAACGCAAGTTGTTATTGGCTTTTCATAATAGAGGTGAGCTTCTTGTATAGGCAATACCAATTGTTGATTGCCTTTGTGAAGTTGGAAAGACAAATTTCGTAGATCAGCCTGTAGCATATCAGGTGTTACTAATTCCCTAGGTAGCGTCTTCTGTTTGCAAGACATTTGCACTGAAGTCATGTGCGAATAATACGTGTTTAGGAACGATTGCCAATGTACACTATGCAAAATAGTCAGTAGATGATATAATTGTATTAGTTCGGTGTTTTCAGTGTCTTGAATCATTTTAGCATATAGATTCAATTCTTCTTCCGTTTCTTGAAGGATGGATTGAACTCGGTGTGTTACCATGTCTATGTTTTGTGTAGATTTTACTAAATTTTGGTGGTCGGAGTGTACTGTTTGGGTGAGGTGGTTATAATGTTGCATTAGATATTTTTCGTTATGGAACGTTTCTTGTAGTTGATTTTGTGTCGCAGTTCCACAGCAAAAGTTTAAAAATTCGCCCACAAAGTCTAGGGCTCTGCGTGTGCGTGAAGGATTCAAATTTGAAATTGGCAGTCCTGTCGTGAGGAGAATATTGAAGGTTTCCTTTGATAGTGTAGTTATACGTTGGAAAAGTTGACATGCTGGAGACGAGTTGTTGTGATCCTTAATTGCAGTAGCGAAGTGTTGTTTGAAATCCAGCGGGGTTTTTAAGGTTTTGCTAGGAAAGGAATTTAGTTTAGAGTAGTCGGTGTTTTGGGATTGTGAGCTATTAATGAATAGTGTTAAATCTGGAAATGGGCAGGATAAATTTTGGAATAGATTTGAGGTTTTCGGTAAATCAGGCTGTGAGTTAAATGGGATAAGGTAGGTTATCGGAATAGAAGAGTCGTAAAGGTACACATCGGAAATATTTCTGATATGGAAACCAGAGAACAGTTTAATAACATTATTTGCGCAAGCTACATTTTTCTCGAAGAGAAATAGAAACGCGAACAAGATCAACAATTGCTTTAGTACGGGGGACATTATTCTTGGATCTCACACAGAGAAAGAATTTACTTTGGTAGTTGTTATAGATTGATATAAATTTAAAATTGCTCGTGGAAGAGAATACAATTTAAATTACTTAAAGCGTGTTCAAGATACAATTAATATGTAATAAAATTAATTAGCTTATTTGTATATTATATTATCTTGTTTATTACTGAGACTTCGTTGATCTTATCTTCATACGGTTAACTTAGATGTTAAGTGGATGAAGCCTTATCTTGTCTTAAACGAAGTGCTGATTTGATTCTCTATCTCACTGGTTTATCAATCGCTTAGCCACCGGGATATGGACAATATTATATGATGCTTACATGAACAAAGTTTTACTTAAATCTAAAAACAGAGGAAATGAACAATAGTGAGTTTTACTCTTAAACTAAAGTAATTTTAAATAGGGGTGTTGAAACACAGAATCGTCCTTCATGTCGTTTATGCGGAGAACGGGAGACAAACAGAATGTGGCGTATAGTAGTATACTGAAATTATAATTCTAAGTTTAAATGAGTTGTCATAGTACTATTATATACCAACATTCGGATACAACTCTGAATTGTTATTTGTCTGTCCGTTGAAATTATAAAAAAAAGTCATTAATTCATATTTCAATTAAACCTTTGGTTGCATTGTGGTACTGTCAAAATACGAGAAAAAAAAAGTTGAATAACCAAAACTAGAAAACTACCACCACTCGAAAAAGGCAAGTCACCAACCAAAACGGGGTAGCCTAGCCTACTTTTCATTAGCAATAACTACCAAACTTACTGTTGTACGGTATATGACTCAAATATAAGCCTACTGTTCATGCAATACTGCAAATATTAAAACGGTCAAATTCCTACCGCTACAAAACTTCAATATCCTTAGTAGATTAAGAAAAATATATTTGTTACAGTGTAGCAAATTATGAAATATGAAATTACGAAATACCAGATGACCTGAGTAAGAAACACAAACAAACTTTCTACTCAGCAAATCGCTGTACATCTCTACTAAATTGTTCACAACGAAATATCAGTAGTGATTAATTAAGCAATACTTCAACGTAATATTAAAGTATGAAACCAAAATAATCTTAAAACGTATGCTCAAGATAATTTTATAATTGAACAAAATTTAACCTTTTGCTCAAACCTATCGATGCGAAACCATCTAAAATTTAACATACTGTCCAGTTCAAAACCTGCTGAAGAAAGCTCAATCTAAAACTTGCTGCAAAACTAAAACTCCTGTACTTGAAATCCAACACAAACAAATTTACAACATACAAAGACCAGCTCTTTGAAAACAAATTCCTTCACAATCCAAAATCCATTTACATTGTAGGGTTAAACACAGTAAACAAAAAAAAAATCAAATGGGATGTCTTAGCAAGGAAACAGTGATAAACAAAAAAAATCAAAACTTGACAAAGGGTTAGAGCGGAAAGAACCCTTTGTGTGATAACCAAAAAACGAATTGGGGGGGGGGGGGTCGTCCTAGTAATAAGTGAAACAATGAAAGAAAAAAAAAATGTAGTTAATGAATAAAACAAAAACACAGGGCCACAAACAAAAATATTCCACTATCCAGCCGTCGACCTAACGGGAGATTTTCTGTCGAACTTTTCCTGGAAAGCGACCATGCATACCGGCCAGGTACTATCCGACTAAAACAGTGACTGCCTGCTAGCTGTACGCAACAAACCGCAGATCAGCCCCGTACGAAAATCAAGGGGGAAACGAAATTTTGAGATTCTGAGATGGTTGAAATTCGTCGATGGTTGTCCACGATCACTTATCAAGACATCGATCTTTCCACTCTCAACCAACATTCAAAGGCTCCATTCACTCACTACATTCATTCAAACCATTCGAGCCCATTCTTACCAAAAATCTGGTCCAGAAAAGATAACGGGTCCCTCTAACGGATCACAACCAAAACAAAACTGTGACTGAGTTACCGGAACTGTACGAAGGGTACCACCATACACCACCGCAAACTCCGATAACCAGTCAAAGTGGTAAAGAAAAATGAGGCCGGTTAAGCTAACAACCAGTAGTGAAATTTAGTAACTGAAAGACGGATTGGGCGGACGAAATGTAACTCTTCTCTCATAAAATCCTCAATAACTCCAAAAATCAACATCAAAAACTCATCATAAACTCCAATAATCATCAAATAATCTCCATCAACTTCAAAACAACTCAATAACATCATTAATCATCATATAACTCCATTAAACATCAATAACTCTTCATCAACTTCAATAATCATCAATAAAACTCCATTCACTTCAATATCCTCGCAAAAAATCCTCATTATAATAATCATATAATCTTCAGAACCTCACAATAAAGTTTGCAAACAAAAAAAGAGAAAAAAAAATCGTATTCCATAAAGTTCAGAAAGCAGCACGTTATCTATAGCGCTACTCAAAGAAACTAACTAACCAACCTCCTTAACTCCAAAGTGTAGGGCAGCACGTTATATCTAGCGCAACCCTAAAATTAATCCTGTATTAACTCAAAAATAAAAAAAAAACTTCGCACACGTGAGTAATTGGTGTGAAAGAACTTTATTGTGAGTCACACTGTATTGCACTGACCGGCTAAGACACTCCTATAATAAAACTGACAATGAGAAAAAAAAAATACCCTATGTCCTAACTCTAGCAATCACGAAAACACTCCAAAACTTAAACACCTTTAAAACAACAACTTAAAGCATTCCAAAACATCGATTTTCATTAGCTATTAATTGGCAAGGCTATATAAATGTAAAAAAAAATATATAAAAAAAATCATACTGACGGTTAAGAGAAAATAAAATGTGAACAACTTGTAGCTAACTGAAAGCAAACTTACCCCAAAAAAAAAAAACAATAAAGTATTCGACAGTCCACAATACAACATGCAGTAGGCCTGCGTTAAGATACGAGGCAAAAAAAGAAATAGTGAATAAATATACCATCCTTGTACATTATACGGGCCTTGAAACATTTATATAATTGTTATGAGACGTAAAGAAAAATTAAAATATTGTTAATAAAAGCGGAAAGGTGTATTATAGCTCACCCTCTCTCCTGAAAACGTCTAAAACCATTTACTACTAGAGCTAACATAAAAAAGGTGAAATATTTGATTATGGGATATACTGAACTTATCGTTAATACTTCTGATGAACCTATCAAATGAAGCATGCAATATTAACTAGTATTGTACAAAATAAAATTACAGAAATGCGTCTGAGTAAAGAAGTACCTTAGGGATACTAAAAACTAAATTTAAAATGAACGTTTTCTGATTACGTATTAATTTTCTGTCCTTCGAATAAGTAAAACCCTTAAAAGATTTATTACTGGTGAGACCGCTTGATCTGGTAGTAACAGCTGTTGATTACTCGCAGGAGTTTCGGAATTAGATACACACTTCTTTAGTCTGTTTATGTGTATCACCTCTGGAACCATCTTACCATATTTTTCGAGAAGAATTTCATAAGACACTGGAGTAACTTGCTTAACAACTTGGAAAGGACCACGGTAAAAATTTGTGAATTTTGTTGTCTTAGAATCTTTGGATTGTGGGAAATAGACAAAAACTTTATCAGAGGGCCTGAACTGAACGAAAGAATGTTTCTTGTCAAAGAAAACTTTTTGTGTAGCCTGGGCTTTTTGCATGAAAGCTGGAATAGTCTTGCGAACATGTTGCAATATAAGAAGTTGATGGTCAAGGGAAGAATCTAATTGTTCAGTTACAAATGGGAGATCGGCGGGACAGATTGGATGAAATCCATGCAGCAGGTAAAAGGGTGAATGACCTACAGATTTTTGAAGTGAAATGTTGTACGAAAATAGTGCTGGTTTGACATATTCGTGCCAATTAGAATGACGTGAGTTTACATAAAATTTTAAAATTTGAATTATTGTCGAATTGAAGCGTTCTACCAGGCCTTGACTTTGGGGGGCATAAGACGAACTAGTGACATGTTGAATACCTAAAAGTGTACAAAAACGCTTGAGTAGGGCGTTGACAAAGTGTGTACCATTATCAGATTGTATAATTTTTGGAATGCCATAAGTGAGAGAAATGTCTAAAAGAAATTTTGCGACTGTAGAAGCGTCTGCTTTGACCGTGGGTTTAGCAATTGCAAAGCGCGTAGCATGGTCTAAGGCAATGAGAATGTATTGGAAATTGCTGCTTGTGGGCGGAAGTGGTCCTAAGAAATCTAGTTGAATACGGAAGAAAGGTTTCGTAAAAATAGGCAAGGGCTGAAGTGAACCATGAGGCTTAGATCTAACTGTTTTGAGTTTTTGACACAGTTCGCAGGATTTAATAAAATCAGTTACGTCCTGGATCATATTAGGCCAATAATATTTTGATTGTAGTTTGGATAAAGTTTTGGAAACGCCTAAATGGCCGCCACCGACGGAATTACAGTGATAAAATTCTAAAGTTTGGGTAACTAGACATTTTGGTAAGGCGAGCAACCGGGATGGAGAGTTATTATTAGACCTATAATAGAGAATATTATCCTGTAGCACATATTTCCTTGAAGCTCAAGCATATTGTTTCTCAACAGCATTGCAGTCTAAAAGTGCTGAAAATATTTTAGATAAGAAATCGTCTTGATGTTGCAGTAACTCAATATTAATTTTATTGCACAACAATACTGGCAACGACCTTTTCTCGTCGAAGGTGTGTTTTGGCTGTTCTGTTGCAGTAATGCTGTTAATCTGTTGTATGCTATTGTTATTACCTCCTTTACTTATTGTTACCCTATCAACTGAAACTTCAACAGGAATATCCAAGGGATTTCTGGATAATGCATCAGGGACATTTAAAAACTTACCTGGAATGTATTTAATTTTAAAATTATATTCACTTAGCTGTACCAGAAGTTTAGACAAACGTGAACCTGGATCTTTTAAATTCCTGACTGACTCCAAAGTCTTATGGTCAGTAATGATCGTAAATTCCCTTCCATACAGAAAATGCCTGAAATGTTTTACACTGTAGACGATTGCTAAAAGTTCTAATTGCGCAACAGTCCAGTTCTCTTCATTTTTCGTCAAACGGCGGCTGACAAAAGCTATTGGTTTTAATTCGTTTGCTTCGGTCTTTTGGGTTAAACAGCCAGCTACCCCAACTCTCGAGGCATCGCAGTACAAAAATGTAGGGCGATCATCCACAAAGTGTGCTAAGACGGGAGGATTTGAAATTAAATGTTTAAGTTTTATGAATGCTTGTTCACATTCTTCTGACCACACAAATTTACGTTTTTCACAATCTTTGGTTGTTAACTGTGTTAGTGGGTAGGCAATCTGAGTAATATTTTTAATAAAACGCCTGTAATAATTAACCAACCCAAGGAAAGACCTCACCTGTTTAACTTTCTGTGGCCTCGGAAATCTAGTTACTGATTCAACATTTTCAGCTAACGGCGTTAGACCCTCATTTGAAACAGTGTGTCCTAGGATTTTGACTGAAGGAAAGAAAAATCTACATTTTTCCGGATTTAAACGGAGAGAAGCAGTACGTAGGCGGGTTAAGACCTCGCGGAGAACATCAAAGCATGCGGAAAATTCGGAAGAATGAACAAACACGTCATCTATATAAAAGCTCAAGTTTCGGTACAGTAGATCTGAGAACAGTAGAGTAATGTTTCGATTAAAGGAAGAAGGACTTATAGATAAACCCATCGGAAGTCGTTTAAAACCATATAATCCATTTGGAACGATAAAAGCAGTGATAGGTACGCTTTCCGGAGAAATTTGTTGACAGTAGAATGCTTGCGATAAATCCAGTGTGGTGAAAAACTTAGATCCCGAAAAAGATTCTAGAATAGTGTTTGTATTTGCTAATGGAAATTTATCCTGAATTATTTTGGAATTAATTTTCTTATAATTGATTACTAAACGGCCTGATCCATCAGGTTTGCGAACAATGAAACCTGGTGATGCATACGGAGATTTAATTGGAGTAATGACATCTGCTTCCAGAAGGTTATTGATAATGACATCTAATTCTTTTTGTTCGGCTGGAGCTAACTTGTATGGACCCTGGAAAACAGCGTCAGTATCTGATAACTTAATTTGAACTGGAGGCAATTTGGCTTGAGGAAGATCTGTTTCGCCGCGCGAAAATACATCTGAAAACTCTAACAATAATTTTTTAACTTGAGTAAACTGATCGTCCGTCAAATCGGGAGAAATATGAATTTCTTTGCCGTGAATAGTTACATCTCTAATGCTTTCTTGAGAAATCGAAGATACAGGGATTGTATTTTTGTCTACATGGGAGAAGAACGAGATTTTGCCTAATAAAGAGTCGGCGTTCAGAACCAGGGGTATACCTGAAACGTTTCGTAAATAGAACTTATCATTTGAGAAGCCTGAACGATCAATGTAGTAAGTAAGACAGTTTTTGTTTAGATAATGGGTGTTCGGACTGAAATGGTATGAACTTACAGATGGAAACAAGTGATCAATAGACGTATTTATAACTACGGAAGATTTTGGTAGCAAAAAAACTTTATCAGAAATACGTACGTTCATGGGATCGTAAGAAACAGTGGGTAATAATGGCGGTGTCTCTTCAAAACACGTAAAAGAAATACTATCGTTAAGGTGTATGATTCTGCCGGAAACATTGAAAATGATAATCTTACGAAGTTGTTTGTCAAAAGAAACAGTCATAATATGTACATCAACACGTGAAGCAAAAGACGTATTCTCAAACAAATCAGAAATATCTGTTTCTAAAGGAAACCGGATTTTAACAGATGTAAACGGTTTTATGAGGCAAGGCCGACTGAAACAATAGGTAGATGAGAGATTAAGCATACTCGCTGATGGGATGGTGGGTGCACTGACACACAAGGACGAAGCGGAAGGACTTACGGGGGTGTTTGTTATTGTTTCTAGAGTAGTAGCGGTGGGGTTATCAGTCTGTACGGCCACTGGAGAGGCATCATTGACAGTAGTTATTGTCTGAGGTAAAAAGAGATTACTAACAGTCTGTCTCCAAGCTGGATCTATTTTTATTTCCATTAAACCTTTGCCAGGAAAATTAAATGATAAAGTATTGTTTCCAAAATCCAAGACGACCGCATATTTAATCAAGAAATCGTTTCCCAAGAGTAGTGAACAATTTAAGTTCTTAACGACTAAACAAGAGTGTTGTAGATTAACATTTTGCAAGTTAAACATTAGATGTGTATGTCCCAAAACTTGTAAAAGTGACTTATTAGCTGCCGTTAATGAAATGTTGTTAACGGGTTTAATTTTATTTGGGTTAACGAGTTCACTATGAACCAGACTTAAATTTGAACCAGTATCCAGGGTTATTTGAACATTAACACCCGAAATGGTTCCCAAAATATTCAATGCTGACGAAGAAACGTGGTACACAGAGTTATCCGTATTATCACTTGAATCTGTTACCACAGGTTCCAGTAACGGAAACCCTAAAAATTTGATAAGAGATTCCAACTTCGCTATTCCTGCAGGTTTCGAGTTCAGAATAGAGAAAGGTAGTTTAAGTGTACACAATTTAAAAATTTCAGATAACTGACTACGGGTAAGATAACTGTTATCGAAATTAGTGAAATTAATTCCTTGAAGAGTATGAAATTGGAACAAATAAGGAAATATTCGAAAAAATGAACCCACGAGTGCCAATCCAGAATTATAAGTATACAAGCAAAGAGGCGTTTTGATTAGAAAAAATTTGAACTTAGCACGAAAAGTAGTGTGCAAAAACCTACGAAAAGCTGTCATAAAATTATTTGGCGGAAAACCGTGAGCCGCTGACATAAAAATTTCAAACGAAGTAGTGTCAATAACGAAGAGTACCCAAATTCGAAAATTCGAGGTTTTAGTGGGGCATGAAAAACTAATTGGAATGAACCAAAAACGCATGTTCTTAAAATTAGGCGGTTTATGAAAAAAAGCGGAAGTGTAGTCCTGTGAAACATCATTACGAAACCAACGTGCAGGGGACAAAAAGAAGGAAAAATGTACTGCAGCTTTAAACTGTTCTGTAAAACTGCTTAATACAGTGTCAATCTGAGAACAAGTTAAATCCGTTTTAAAATGAAGCTTTAATGAATCTGGAACTTTAACTTCTGAAATATTAACCATAAGGCAAGGAGATGTAGCAGGAATTTGATTAAGAGCCCGTGTTGTGCCAGCATTTTTTGATCGGGATTTAACATGAGATGCCCTAGATAAATGTCTAAAAGACGCAAATCGATTTGCGTATTCACTGTTTAAGTAATTAATACGTCCAAATCGGCTGTGTAAGGGTCTTTTTAGAACAAGCGAAGGATCAGTTCGCGACTGTCCTCCGCAATTTAACAGTTTTTTGGAAATGTATTATATGGACAATCATTGAGAAGATGATCTTGGCCTTTGCAGATAAGACAAGTTACTGAGGATGGCCCAGCAATAGACGGGTTACTGGGACAACTCCGACGGGATTCGGTCGAGCTGTCAGCAGATTGTCGAGTGTCACAGCCAGAAGTTGGAGTCGGCGGTTTAGAAGCGAGGACTCTATCATTCCCGTTGGAGCTATTTCGGTTTTGAAAGTTTCGATTAGTGTTCGTAAAATTACCGGTTTGATTCCTATGGAAGGCATTTCTAGAAGCAGAGTTGTTGTGGAAAGGCCTATTATTACTAAATCGAGTCGTATTGTTAATTGGGTTTCTATGCGTGTTAACGTTACTAGAACCATCAGTATTATAAGAATTATTATTATTACGTGTAAAATGTGGTCTGTTTTGATGATTATTATTGTTATTATTATATTTAAAGTTCATATTATTATTATTATTATTGTTGTTATGGTTATTATTATTAGGCCTATTATTATTATTATTATATCTTGGGGGTCTCTCTGCGCGAAAGGTAATTTGTCGGTCATCACCTACAGAATTTTGGGAAGCCCCGATACTGTTTACAACCACAGAATCATTTAAGAGGCTGTCCAATCTAAAGTTTAAAATATCTTGAGTTGCCTGTAATTTTTTTAAGTTACCTCTTATAGCTGCAATAGACGAAACGTCAGTTAGAGCTAGTCTATCTAAGTAGGATGGTAATATTCCCCTAAGAACATATTTACATTTCCTCTCCTCCGACATTTCCGGGTCAAACTTAAAACACAAGGCCAAAACATCGGCCATAAAAGTAAAAACATTTTCAGTTGTCAGCTGTTTACGGTTTTGCAGCTGAATTTCATACATTCCTTTGGAGAGTGTACCAGAGAAATGATCAATAAGATGGGTTTTAAGCACATCGTACGTAAGTTGCTGTGTCGCATCCCCTTTGAGCAAGCAATTTAAATATTTTAGAGCCGTATCTGTCAAATATAGGGCCAAGTAGCGCTTTTTAAGATCTGCCGTCCATGCATTGACCTGAGCAGCTCGTTCATAAGATTCAAAAAAATCTGTTACATCTTGGTTTCCTTGTCCACTGAAGGAAGGAGGAGCATAGAACGGAACTTTAGGCTTAGGTGTAGCCATTTCCGTGGCCACCTCAGTAGGTGTAGTGCGATTTACCAACGAACCTGCAATAATTACTTGAGTTAAATGTTGTCTCAAGGTGTCAATGTCCGGGAAATTTTCCAACAGTTGAGAAGGAACGTACCCCGAAGTAAGCAGATAGTCAAAGGCTTCAACCCTTAAGGTTTCGATTTCTTGAGGTTTTTTAAGTGATTTTTTTAACAGGCCAATAGAACCTCGCAAATAGTCCAAGTCTGCCAACTTTGGCACGAAAATCTTATACTGCTTTGCCACTGAACGCGCTTCTTCCAGTGACAGATCTCTAACTTTAACTTTTAACAAGTCAGTCATGGGAACTCAAACTCGTTAAAAAAAATTGGCTCACTCTCAAAGAAAATCAGAAGATAAACACAACAATAATCACATTACATACCAGAAATGAGGTCTTTAATGTGGGATCCTCCGAGCAGGAATGTTGCAATGCGCCGCAGCGTGCGATCAGGTCTCTCACCTAATCGCAGTAGGATTGCAGCTCACTATGTCTCAAGGAAAGTCCCAAGAAATTGCTCCAAAGTCAGATTAGTAAATGCGATCACTCGTACAGGTCACCAGAATACTTTTTTAGAAAAAAAAAATACAAAATTAAGATTAGTAAAGATCCACACTTAAGGTAAATAAATTATCCTTAATCAATATTAAAAATTGGGTAATTAAAAAGAAATGTACATATAAATAAATATATGTACAGAAGAACACTAATTCGTATTATACCAAATGCCAATAATAATGATTGAAAGACACAGTCCATTTAACATTCATAGGAAACAGAATTAATTCGTACTAAAGAACATTGAACTCATGATGCCAAGTTCATACTACTGCACTATACAAATCCTTTGTCATTATACTCATGTTTCTCGCAAAAACATAGCGAAAAGTATGGCATTTAGTATTTGCCAAAAGTATTCATGTCCAACGAAGAAAAATTTGAAGCAGAAATATATTTCTTTTTAATAAAAAAAAATTGTTTAGAAAGTCACAGAAAGGCGGTATTTGACCGTGAAATCACATATGTTTGTTAAATGCATCGTGACGTCGCATATGTCACGTAGACAAACAAAGTAATATTATCTTTCATAGTAACATTCGCAATATTTCGATATAACCTTATTAAATACTATGCATTGTTAAACACATACAATAAAAAAAAATTATAAATTCCTACATGTAACTCTGATATGGCACGATAACACAATGTTGCCATGTCTACACTGTAAAAAAAATTAACTTATAAAACTTATTTACATTGAATAATTATAAATGTAATGTAACTGCTGAAAGAAAACAGAATTATTCACCAAGATCTCATAATGGTAATATAAATCCACAACATTTTCATCTCATAACGACGCTAAAAGAAAACAATACAATTATACACATTCCAAAGCCGCATATCTTGTACATAACCCTGAAAAAAAACCTACATTAACATAAAATATAACTCCATAATTTCTAGAAAAGAAATTTATTTAAAAAGAAAAAAGATCACTGTCTAAAATCAACCTTGGCGCTTCCACCATGTCATATATCCTATGAAAATATTGACAATTATCCTATAAAAATATTGAAAATTGTTGTTGATTTTAAAATACATGTCATATGTAATAATTTGAAACTTGTATTGTGCCTGTAATAAAAGTAGGGAAGATTATTATTAAAATGTACCGTGTTTTAAAACACGTGATTTAGTGTTTCCTTTGAACAGGATTTAATTTTAAAAAAAAAATTCTTTAATTTTATTTAAGGTATGATTTTGTTGTTCGTGAGGTAGTGTGAGTGATTAAAACGTATTCCAAGTAGATGTCTCCATTCTTCTACTCCATTCAGCAATAATAACCTGTAAATTTCACTCAACCACTTACCTGTTTTAAAATAATCTATATTAAAGGTTGCCTCCACCAGGACGTCGTAGAACGGCCCAACGTCCAAGACCCTGAAATTTCCTATGAAGGAATTAAAAAAAAAGGAAAGTTTGGGGGAAGTTTTGATAGGAGAATCAAAACCATGTTTCCAGTTGATACTGTGAAATATCAGCTCAGATTTCTCTAGAGAGCCACTGTTCTCGCTTTGTGGTTTGCGAGAAAGTACGGCTGTTTTCAGATTACGGAATCCTTTCAGACAGTGAACATAAATTTTGTAACCAAAACATATTGCAACTTAATAAAAATCACCATACAAGGCCATTGGTGAATAAATCTTGGAGAAACAAGAAATTTCAGTAAATTCGCCAAGACATATACCTTTTTGTGTTTATAAATAATCAAACACGGTGCAGTGTTTAATATGGAGGTTCAAAAATAAATTTGTAGGTACAGTATCTCTAAAACAGTACCCAGAAGCGTTATAACTGTACTGAATAACGTTCATTCAAGTATCACCCATTATGAATACAATTCAATGTTGGAGTACATCCATCTGAAAAACTTATTTCTAAGACTAGACTAACAAAACAGGAAGATATTCTTTTAAAATAAAAAACAAGAGACGAATTTCAGTTTAACATTTTAGATTTATTTTTATAAATTTATATTTTTTTAAACGTTTTTTTTTTGGTATTTAATTTAAAGTTTTTAACATTTTATAATTAAAATTTTAAATAATATTTCTTCTTTTTTTTAAATTTGAACAGAATTAAATTATTTTTGTTAATTATTTTTATTTTAATATATTTTTAACGTATTTAAAGTAGGTATTTAATTTAAAGTTTTTAACATTTTATAATTAAAATTGTGTTTTTATTATTAGCCCATTATTATTATTTTTAATATTATTATTATTATTATTATTATTATTATTATTATTATTTAATCAAAAAAACTAAATGATTTCACTAATTCTACATGAATTTTTTTTTTATTTACTATTATTTAACTATATTTTTGTTTTATATTTTCCATTTAAAATGGTTCTAAAAAAAGGTTATTTTTTTCTTTTCTTCATTTTTTTTTTATTTAGTTGTACCAAAGAAAATTAAAAGAAAATTACCTTTTTTAGTGAGTATCCAATCACAGCACCTTAGAAGTACGAACTTTTACGCGTACACAATAGGAAAAAACACTCTGACGATCTTCTGCACACACACGGCTGACCGGGGCGCTAATTACCGGCGTACGGAGGGGGAAAACCAATCAAACTAGCCGTTATGAAAGACGTTGGCAAACCGACTTAAAACAAACACGTTAATTGGCTGCAAAAAGTGCTGAAGTAACTGTAGGCCCCCTCTACAAAAAGTACGTAGAGGTGGAACTAAAAACTGTTCCCAGGCTCTGGAATTGCAAAGTAAGGGCTTTAAACAGTGAGAACTGAAAATAGGCCTTTAGGCTTTCTTATTTCCCACGAGAAAACGCGATGTAAAAACAAGTGTAATAAAACCAACTAGAATAAACTAATGAAACGTGATTTCTTTATGAAATAATAAAAATTATTGAAAAGAAATACGTTATGTAAAATTACAAACTTTTATTCATAATAAAATAATATTTTTCTTCTTTAACGAATAAAGAAAAAAAAACACCATTTTAATTATTTTAAAAAGACAAAATTTTGATCAACTCCAAGGGTCTAAGGAGATTTCCAACAAAAGTCGAAAATTTGGAATAGTAAAGTCAAAAACTTTACAATAATTTAAAAAATAGTTAACTTAATAGGAATACGACATCGGTAAAGTCGCAGACTCCAGCGTGCACCCTGTAGTAGCTGGCTTTGGTTTGTTGACAGTAGGAGCAAACTAAGAACGGCTGAACTTTGTACAGACAGTGGGTCATTTTACTAAATCATTCATCTTATTGTACCAACTTTCTCCCGGCTGACTGTGTGCTTGGCGAAAGACCAACCGTACAGTTTATACAATTAATTATATACAAATATGTTTTCTTTGTTTTTGCCATTAGGTGATGTAAAAGTAAGATTCTTTGACAAAAATACATCATGGGAAGGATGGGAAACATTTTCTATCTATAAAGGGATTATGATTACTTTGCTCAGCCCACCATACAATGCTGAAGTAAGTATTATTTTCCACACATATTGTGTAAAGAAAATCTTAACAATTTTTTTTTTTATAACTTTGAGCTATTTTAGATCTAGTTAAGGTTGATATATACAATGATCAAAGATTTTATACTTTTTTCTGTAAAGGGCAAATTTTAGACCATGTAAAGTAACTTTAGACGTTTCTTGAAGTAGCCCACTATCTCAGCTTCTGTTCATGGTTTGAACCATGCAACTATATTAGCGCGACTATCCGGCCGAATTTGAGTTGATCATATCAGTTTTTTTTAAATTTTATTAGTTTGTTTTCATTTGTACTGTTTCACTTTATTTTTGTTACGTTGCTATTAATTTTCAACGCCTTGCGACAAGAATAAGGACTGCGGGACAAGTTTAGCCTTTGAAGAAACAGATTCATTTGTAAGTAAAACTGTACAAATAAAAACTTATAAATTTAAAAAAATTGATATGATCAACTGACGTTTAATGAACAATTACATGGTCACAAATGTAGAATTGCATTGTTGAGAAATTTAATAAAATAAATAAAACTTTGTAATCAGCTTAGTAAACAAATTTTTAAACAATATTATTTTTGTTGTTACTGTATTATATGAAAATAATCGGTACATTTTCTCCTTTGGTCGTAACAAAGTTATTAGTTTTAAATAATGCAGTTTGTTTTTAATTGGTTTTAAAGAAACAGCTTACTTTAATATACCATCCCCTGATGTCGGAATTGCTTTTCTATTTTTTTAAAAATAAGTTTTCTATGAAATGACTAAAAATTTGTCTATACATTATTTGACTTAAATCTATTTAACCTACTTGCCCGAGCCAAAATGTTAATTTTTTTTTATTCCCAGAACGGTAATAGCTAGAAACAAATGTTAAGTATAAAATTTGTTCCTTTTAAAAATACCTATAAAACAATATGCCACACGACTTACCTTGCTATTTGAAATTTTAGATTTACGGCCATTTGGACTTTTTCAAAAACCAGTTTCAGGACACTCAACCAAATTTTCCTGAATACAGTCATGTGGCTCATCGTTTGAAAGCCAATTCTGAATAAAATTGAAATTAAAAATTTACAATTAAGTTTACAATGTGCTGCCATAAAGCCTAAAATGTGAAAACGTATTTTTTGCAGTTTTGCCACCATTTTAAAATTGATGAAAATAATTGAATTTTCTTTTGCCGGAGTAAATGTTTATTTGTAGATCTTTCAAACTGTGCCAGAAAACATACATGTTTACATTTGAAAATTACGAGATTCAAACACGGGCTTTCAGTTTTGGCACACCTGTACATTCGAAGTGGACAAAAATATTTTTGTCAAATAGCCAATGGTCACATTATTGGTAAATATTTTTTCCGTATCTTTCTATGTCACTCCGTTTTCCTGTAATCAATTAGGGACACCTTATCTGCCTCACCTGGTAGCTTAGGCTGGCCCGTTGGCGTAGTGGTTAACGCAACTGGCTTCTACGCCGTGGTCCCGGGTTTGATTTGCAGTCAGGTCTGGCATTTTTTCATCACTCAGTTTCATCTATCACCCTTCTCACCGTCTGCGTTAGCAGTAATTGCAAAACAGTCGGACATTAAACAACAAAAAAATCTGGTAGCTATATGTAGCGTAAACATAACCTACATTAAATTAACTGAGATATTTTGGTAATTTAATCAAAAATGTTTATTTTGCCAGTTCCTTTTTTTTTTTTTTATTGAGGGATGATGCCTACATAAGCCTTGGGCTTGTGCGTAGATAATGATATGTGGTGATTTACAGATAAAAAAATGCCAGACCTGACCGGGAATCGAACCCGGTCTATTTATTAGCTGTTTATTATCTATTTATTAGCTATTTACATAGCTAATCGCTCTATTTAAAGGTTTTTACAGTCATTAATAGCCAGCATCTACCTAGTTCATATTTTTGTATTAAAAACTAGGTAGTGGTACACCTGTTAATCGTACATCTGTTTCCATCGTGTCCACTTAATCTAACGATGTATATTTTCTGTCTAGAATCTGATGTAGTGGCTCACCTGTTTAGTTTGACCGTAGCCAGTAAATTTTTCATGTAGGTTATGTTTACGCTACATATATTTATAGGTTTATATAATATAGCTTCAAAAGATTAATGAAAAATTTTAATTGCAGATTTCAAAAGGAGTATTGGTGTTCATTGAACTTGTACGACTGTCTGATGGAGAAACCAGTGAACCACGACAAATCTACATAGTACCAGATGATAATTATCGGTTCTACGTGAGGAATACTGTGGACAAATACCTCAATCCTCAAAGTAATTTCTTTGTTTAATACAGTAAAATCCACTTATATGTACAAGGGTCATTCGGAAAGTAAAGAACATTTTGTTATGTACACTTTATCAGGAGAGATATTGAAACAAAAAATTTTTTAAACTTGAATGAGTCTTAGGACTCCTACTAAAAAAGTACAAGAATTTTTACATAATTGCTTTTCAAACTCAAACACTTAGACCTATCATAACGGTGTATAAGTTTTGGTATCCCTGCTTAATACTCGGTTCTTGCCAAAATTTTTAACCAGCTAGTAAAGCGTCTTCCACCTAGAAACTCTTTTAATTTTAGAAAAAGGAGATAGCCACTAGGTACCTAGAAACTACAGAATGAAATTACTTGTGGATGTTACGATCGTTGAGCCATGGCAAAAAAAAAATTTCTATTTTTCCGCTTTGGAAATATTATGGCCTATAATCTACGATAAAAATTTCAAATGTTATTACCCATATTCATAGAAGATAATATTATGGCCTACATAAGGCAATTTTTGACATTTTTCAAGATTTTCAAAATTTATTTTGAAAGAAAAGGAGAGTAAAGGTACAGGTATGAATCTTGCTGTGTGAGTAGAGGTACTTAATACCTGTAAACTAAAAAATTGTGTTTTGTAGGTTTTATTTGCTGTTTAAAAAATCACCTCTCAAAAATGGGGAAAAATTACGATAAGGATTTGATGAGTTTTCTTAAATTTTCACCATTAAAAATTCATAGTCGGTAATAAAATGAGAAAATGAAATAAATATAGATTTTTGTTTTTTAAACGAAATTATTTTTATCTCGTGTCAGTAGCATAAATAGATCTTGTGATATCTGCATTTATGTAAACCCTTGCTTTTAAACCTTTGGCAAAACAAAAATCTTCGCCACATGAAAACTAAGAACAGTAAAAATAAATGATTGATTGACTATTTTGAACTTCCAATATGGGTGATACTACATCAAATTTTTTTAAGAGTGGTCAAGAAACCATATAAATATATGTTTTCTGGTGAGTTGAAATGGATTGATCCAGCAACATACATCCGTAGTGGATCGCGGTTAGCGTCAGACTGAAGTAAGAGAGTGCTGGAGTCATTGTCTGGGTGGTGGAGTCGGTGATCGTACCATGGGTCATATGAAAATGTTTTTTACTTTCCGAATGATCGTCGTACATTTTTGTAATATTTTCCATAATGATATTTAAAATTAATAAGAACAAATCGAAAGTGTTGTGCCGTAGCAAGAGTGGTTTAGAAGAGATGGGAAATTTAAAAGTAGGCAATAAAAACGTACAGGAAGTTGGGGAATTCTGCTATCTAGGAAGTAAAATAACAAAGGGTGATGGAAGCACAATTCGTATCAAAAGTAGGGTTGCTTAAAGCTAAAAGGATCTTTGGAATGAAAAACAGCTTACTGACTACAAACATTGATTTACCGATTAGCAAAAATTTCTTAAAACACTATTTTTGGAGTTGTAGCATTATATGGGAGAAAAACGTGGATGATAGGGGCTGTAGAAAGAAAGATGATAGAAGCTTTTGAATTGTAGTATTATTGGAGAATGTTAAAGATTAGGTAAGTGGACAAAATAAATAATTTAGAGGTTCTTAGATGAGTGGATTAAAGAAGAAGTGTATGTAAACATCTCACCAGAAGATGGGATAGGCTAGTTGGACATATCTTAAGATATCCAGGTATTGCTCTATCAATAACGGAGGGTAATATTGAGGGAGTGAATTGTTGGGGGAGGCAAAGGTTAGAATATTAAAGCAAATCACAAAATTTGTAGGGTGTTACAGGTATGTAGATATGAAACGACTTGGGCAAGATAGAACTGCATCAAACCAGTCAAGAGACTGATGGCAAAAAAAATATTTACATAGATCGAAACATTCTAAAATAATGGAACTTTAAAAGTAGTTGTTTTTTATATAAAAGTTTTATACAATAGACTGAAGGGACAATATCTTCTGAAAGAATTTTAAGGAAATATTGATTCGTTTCAATTTAAATAATGTGCATACTCTGTCCATAATGAAGTATGTGTAGGTGAGAATATACATCAATAAATAGATAAAAATATTGAAATTAAAGTTACGGAGAATAAAAAAATTGGTGTGAAACACTCACACAACTTTCTCTTGCTAATACAAATAATTAACAATATAATCTAACATTAATTATAAAACATTAGAAATAAACAAAAAACTAACCTCAATACACATAACCTTATTTTAATCATGAGTGAATGACGCAGAATGAAAATCGACCTCAGTATGGCTTAAAAATACGGAAAATCAGTCTTTCACGCTAAACTAGGCTCTGTAGAGAAAAATGCTTTAAATAAAAGTTGTAGATCTTTTAATTTTCTATAACTTTGATTATATACACTTCTGTCGTAAAATGCATACTAAGTCCGAAATCTTGAAAAAATCAATTTTTCACATGTTTTTGTGAGAAAAAAACAAAAAATTGCTAATTACCGCTAAACTAAGCGGTATACAAAAAATATTTGAAATAAAAGTTGTAGAATTTTAAATTGTCTACATTTTTTATTTTATAAATTTTTGCGCAAAATACATATTAAGTTTCAAGTTCGTACGATGTTCCATTCTTGAGATATTCTGTTCACACACAAAACAATCGCTAAAAACATGTTTTTTTGGGTTCAGGGGGTCTGAAAACGTGTAGATCAGGTGAAAACTCGATTTCGAAAAATCAACATATGAAAACAATATTTTCCTTCTTATATATTCATATAGGCAAGAGAAAGTAAAAATTAGTAAATGAAAATTATTGTCATTTATAAACTTCAGGTCGACAAGGATGTACATACCAAATACGGCAGCTCATAAAATTTTATTGACTGGTATCATTCAACTGGGGCAGTGTGCGATGTACCAACTGCGGTGGATTTATTACCTGGATTCTTCAAAGATGTATTTATTAAAAACTATGAAGAGGTTACCTCTCTGAGTGTACCACAAAAGGTATAAAAGGTTGATCCATAATGAATATTACAACTATCGCATTAAAAAATGTCAATAAATTAATTGATTACTATAACTGTCATTAGTAATCAAGAAAGACTGAAAATCGGACTTATTGGACTTACAGTGCATTTGTTTTTGGAAGAAGCTTGTAAGGGGAGGGTGAGTAGGTAGAGTAGGGATAGTTTCAATGGGGCAAATGTTGTCTCCTTCTCACTTAATCATCATTCCCTCTCTTTTTAACTGTATATTACTCTGTATACATCACTTCCCTTCGATGTGCTTCCCCCACCACTAAACAGAACAGCTCAGCGGCACACAGAGCGTTGGTGGGAGAGCTTCTAGCTAGAACAAATGACCTTTTTGTACTTATCTCTCCTGTTGATTGAAATCTTGGAGAGAGGTAAATCAAATAATGAAAGTGTCAACAAGGATATTGCAAAATTGTAAATTTTATTTATACAACCAGAGTGCGTACTTTCCAAGGGTCGTATACAATTTCGCCACCTGACTTTAGCCCCACTCATTAAGCACAATGGGTGATAATGGCAATAACAAGGTACTTAGTAGGTAGGTGGTCGTAAATTAACCCTTTGATAAATTACCGATACTTGAGTAATTTACGACAGGGGTGTAATAAAAGTACTCTCTATCTCCTTCCCGAAGAAAGGGTAGAGAGTAATAAATAGCAAACCTAGAAATAATATTGTGGGACTAAATTACAAAAGAACGGGTCTTGCATCAGGTAAAAAATATGTTTGTTATTCAATAGATTTCTGAAAATGAAACCAACAAACTTTTAATATTAGAACCTATGTATGATAGACATAGTATTATAGTTGTTTTACTCCATGTATTTCAGTCAACGTTTATGTCAGTTATAACATTAATATATAAATTTAAAACTACTGTAGTTATATTAAATCAAATTATTATAATTTTAAAGTCTATTGTACAAACAAAAGTGGTTCTTTCGTTCCTATTTCCAGTATTACAGATTTTTATTTTTTTAAAGGTAGCTTGATCGAGAGTGTTCTTAGCTATGATTCAATCAAAATATAAAAACCGCATAGGCCTATATATTAAGGTTGTTCTGACGCCGGCTGATGTGAAGCCGATTCGAATGTGAGCAGCACAGTGGCTCTCCTTGAGTAGAAATTAAGAACTACATGAAATCCAGTTCTCATTTTGAGAATGAACCTGTTACTACTCCCCCACTGCTATAAAACTCCTTACTAATACGACTCCTCATTTTTGACCACCACACAATCATATTGACGAGGCCTTTTATTCACTCACATCTGTGTCGTGCTATTTATATCTACGACATTCATAAACATCAACTTTTTATATTTACGTTCACTGTCAGATGTGACTGAATATGTTAAAATTAGTAACATTTTAATAAAAAATTTACAATAATCCATGTGCGACTGATAGGTTTTAGAATATTAACTCTTTGAACACTAATTCCGAGATCGCGCCGATAGACTTCGCTTTTTTTATCCAAAAAAATTTAAAATTTTATGAGACATTAAGAAAACTTCGAGAGATGTTTAAAAAAAATAACATGAAACTCGGTTTTTTTACGCCAGTTACAGTTACGCAAAGTCGCGCGTTATTGTCAATATTTGGCAATAATTTTTTTTTATTCTGTTTAGTATTATAGTAAAAATGTCTAGCGAAAAATTTGATTCATCAAACGCCCTCGCTTACCACACTATACGACTATTCAAGCGATGTAAGAGTTAAGTGAATATGGATAGTAAAATGCAGGCGGAAAAATGTCTCTCTTTGAGCTGATGTCATTGACCCACTCCTACAGTTATTTATATGACATATGTTATTATATGAAAGCACGGACAAGTGCATTTAGAAAAAAAAAATTATAAAAGATAATATTATAACCTTTAGTTTTTTTGTGAAGAATGTCTGAAAATAGACTACTATTCTGTAAATTTCGGAGCGTTTATTCCCTTTTACAGGTCATATTCAATTCAGCCGGTTTTTTCTACAAAAGCAAGATTGAACAATATATACCTACCTTTATCATGCAAGCCTTCAAACGCAGTTATTACTCTATTTTTAAATGAAATACGTCCTTTACACGGGTTTTCTTCAAAAAAACCGGAATCGAGTGGTAGGTATCCACTAACATTCACAAATGAATAGAAAATTTCCCACGTACCTGATTGTGTTTCTAAATAGCTTACTTTCTTTCGCATACATTCAGCTACAATTTACTATGTTTACTGGTGTGCGCGTACATTGATCTTCATTATTACTCAAACTGTTGAGTACTTACACACTCCTCATCTAAAAAAAATATATTGACTATCTGTCGGGATAAATTTGGTATTTGCGACCGCTTCCGTTGCGTAGTGACTAGAGCGCTAGCTTACAAAGCAAAAGGTGCCGGGTTCAATTCACAACTAGGGCCTGGAAATTTTAACATACAACCGTTACAGTACCGATACCCAAAGTAGTCGCTAGTGACCAAGCTGTTGATGCGATTTTTCAAAAAAGGTATTCTGCTTTTCTCAAAATTCCGGGATTTTACTTAAATATTTGAAATATTGGTAACAAAATGAAAATACGGGTTTCAAAATGAAATACAAGTAAAATAAAATCGGTTATATACACAAGCTGATTTATTTACATTTTACAATAAAAATATAGATTACAATAGTGGTATTTAGATTTTTTTACATTTAAAAACATACTGTGTGAGCTTATGACCATTAATGAAATAAAATAATTTATTTTTATTTCTACATTCAAAGTAATATTAAATTCAAACTATATACATATTTGTGAATTAATCATTTAGTGAATTTTTGTGTTGTTTTTTTGTAATTTTAGGGTTTCTCGTGCTTCCCCAGTATCTGCGAGGTAATTATAGGGTTTCCTCGTGCTTCCCCAGTAATCTTCGACCGTCTGCATTAGCAGTAATTGCAGAACAGTCGGACGTTAAACCAAAAAAAAAAAAAAAAGTTATCTTCGAGGTAATTATAGGGTTTCCTCGTGCTTCCCCAGTAATCTTCGAGGTAATTATAGGGTTTCCTCGTGCTTCCCCAGTAATCTTCGAGGTAATTGTAGGATTTCCTCGTGCTTCCCCAGTAATCTTCGAGGTAATTATAGGGTTTCCTCGTGCTTCCCCAGTAATCTTCGAGGTAATTATAGGGTTTCCTCGTGCTTCCCCAGTATCTGCGAGGTAATTATAGGGTTTCCTCGTGCTTCCCCAGTAATCTTCGAGATAATTGTAGGGTTTCCTCGTGCTTCCCCAGTAATCTTCGAGGTAATTGTAGGGTTTCCTCGTGCTTCCCCAGTATCTGCGAGGTAATTATAGGGTTTCCTCGTGCTTCCCCAGTATCTGCGAGGTAATTATAGGGTTTCCTCGTGCTTCCCCAAAATTCTTTTTCCACTGTAACTGTTGCTAATTATTGGAATCAACAAAGCTTTAACATTTCTTTATTACACTAATATTAGTTAATTATTCTTTTGTCTCTCGCCTTGAGCTTCAATTACATATTCTGGATCTCTGGCTTTGAGACCTCGATTAATACGGCTATCAATAATTTTCTGGTAGCATGCAATTCATATAAAATTTAATTAATTTTGGAACCATAATATTGTTCCACAGGGCTTCATCTCTTTCAATATTTTCAATAAATATTTCCTTTCCCGTGTATACAACTAGATCGCACCAATCTCTTTTTGCAATATTTAGTTGCCCTTGAATCTGGAAAAAATAATTGTGGTTCCTTTTTAGTTTTAATTGTTTGTTTATATCTACATGAAGCCAGGTTTTTTTTTATTATCTGTTACAAATTCAAGTAATGTCTGTTCAATTTTTATACACTTAACTTCTATTAAGCCTCTGTCACCAATCAGTCCATCAGGACTAGCTCCCAGGAATGGATTATCACGGTCAATAAATAATCCACACTTATCAACTTTCCTACCAGTTTGGGTTTCGTACATGCCAACTGCAACATTTTCGTTACCTCTTCCAAAACGAATTGCTTTGGTGTTCAGTTCTTTTGGAAAAAGTAAAGTTTTTTACAAGACAATGACATGACGTATAAAGTCGACGTTTTATGACATTGCCAAAATTTGATGCAGTCAGCCTGTTTATACGTTTTTCCTTCCACTCAATACTAGAATGCTGGCCGATAGTTCGTCGTTCGAGTGCGTCTCTCTCTAGGCCTTCCTGCCTTATAATTTCTAAAAATTCTTCCTTTTTTCGAATCATTTCTTCTTCCTCTATGTCTGGTACTGTAGCATCTGGTCCGTATTCTTGATCGTAAGTAGCAAAACGTTTTCTCTTACGTGACTGTGGTACTGCGTTTTCTGAAAATCTTAATTTTCGTTTTGAGTGCACTACCTCCCTTCTTTCCATTACCTTCTTAAAATAAGCCCCGGGACTCCTACTCTGCATCTTTTTCCAGGGACTGAGATGCCATTTTGGGCCACCAAAGTGCGCCAGCCCAGCACCGAAGCATCGTCTTCTGTATGTACCTCTTTTTGTGAAATCGATTCGCTTACCGCCACAAAATTTTGCAATTATGCCCATAAACCTTTCTGCACAATTAGTGGTTTCATTCCACGCAAGGGAACCCGCTTTATCACAAAGAGGTTGAATAAACTCACGGATTTTATCCATAAATTCTTTGTCCAATTGGTTGGCAAGATTGACTTCTGCTCTTTCTTTCCTCTTGCAGAAATAATCCCTACACTTTTCATGCTGTCCAAACACGTGGTTTACGGAGTTAAAAATGTCCTGTCTCAGTAATTTTACTGACTCATCACTTCGATCAGGACAGTGTTTAATTGCCGTTCGAATGCCTTTTACTAGTCTTTCCAGACGACTAATTGTTTCTTCCGTAGTCACTGAAGACAGAGATTTACGTGAGAATAACGGATATCTGGAATCGGAGGAGAGCTTATGTAATTTAGCACTTAAATTTCTGACCATGTGATTGGCACACTCAATTTTTTGTACATACCTCCCGTACGGGCATCTTTCTTGAATTTTGGCGAATACATTTGAATCACCATCACCTATATAACACTTGTATACAAGTCCATAGTCTTGTTCACTCCTTCTAAATCCTTCTACAATTACTTCACTTTCCATTCCTGTAGAAGGTCCTTTATAATTTATGAAACATTCGTGTGCTATTTCTTTCTGTTTACTTTTATTCAGTGCACAGACGTAGCAGTACTTATTGCGCACTCCAACAAACAGAAGTTTTTTGGTTTCAGCACCAATTATAACGCTCTGAAAAAAATTTTATTTCAATTAAATAAAGCAGTTAAGGGACTATCTAATTAGACTAATTAGTTTGTGACAGAAATGTGGCTAATGCTATAAAAGGTCTTCCCAGTTGCAAGAGTTGTAATATTTACTAAAAACTAAAACTAGGGTATTCCAAAGCTTTATTAAACGTAGCTTTGATAATTAAAGCTTAAAATTACTTTATTAACGCCCGCAGGGCTCTATTTTGTAGCCTCTGCCTTTTCTTATAGTGATAAATTATCTGCCTCTATTCTTATTGGATGTACCTTGAAGAAAAAAATCAAACGTCACATGACGTTTGATTTTAAACGTCAGTTGACGTTTGCGGAAAGGTTATCCATCGTCCTTTTTATCCTCCGTAAACTCTGACCTTTGTTTCCCTAAATACACTGTTGTCGATTTATTTTTCGTTTTTCCAAAGCCACATTACCTATGGCATTCATTTATTGGGTCGTATCTCTGCACTTTACAAAATTTTGTTGGCTCAAAAAAACAATCAGACCTACTGCTTAACAAACCTTCGCGTGAGCGTTGCAAACCCCTTTTCAAGGAATTAAAAATTATGCCAGTACCTATACAATTTACGTAAAAAGAACTTGAATACGTATCAGCTAAGGTTTGATATCCACGGGTATAAACCAGATTAAGGACAGATCTGGACGTTCCACGTATTCAGTTGAGGGATACAAGCCATCAAGTTTTTGCGTAATGGAGTGAAAATATTTGGTTATATTTATAACTAATTGTCTTTAGCAGCAAGGACGGTGCCAACAAAAAATTCAGGACAAAAATCCGTTCTTGGTTGATGCAAAACCCGTTTTATAAGACGGAAGAATTGGCTTTTCTGTTATCCCCCCCCCCCCCAAGCAAAATTTGTCATATTTTGTGGATGTATGTAATATTAGAGTATTTCTAACGATAAGAATGGGAAAAATATTTAAAAAAATCCTACACGTCAGAAATAGGTAGGAAAATCCTAAATAGGTAGGAAAATCCTAAATGTAGGTAGGGTAAATAGATTGTTTTTTGTCAATATTGTTACTGTATGTAATGTAAACTCATTGAGTACTTACCTCATTTATCTTCATTCGATTTTTTATACAGTACTATTGTTCAATACACAGTAATGTTCAATAAAAAACAAATTAATCGGGATATTTTATTTTAAATCGGCAAAAAATCAATTTTTCAATGACATTAGTTTAGTAACATAATTAAATTAAATATTATTAAATAATTTAATAATTTTCAATAAATAGTTTTACGTATTTTCAATAACACCGTATTTTCGCTATATAGGCCTATATTTAACGTTAACTTGAAAAATATTAAAGTAGGATTTTTTAGATATGAAATACCCAAAAATGTGACAAATTTTGCTGGGGTGGGGGAGGATAACTGAAAAGACCCAAAAGTTTTTGCAGGTCGGGTCGACATAACTTTTTGATTATGGGAAGACAAATTAATCTAAGTTAGATGACTTTTAAAAATGATTTTTAGTTTTATTGTATGTTTTGTAAGAATATTTCTTGGTTGTGTTTTGCGTTACTTGTATTGTATATTTTAGTTTTGTGTTGTTTGTAAATTTGTAGCGTATTGACGCATTCTATTCTGTGATATCAGTCATTGAATAAAAACTTATTATTATTATTATTATTATTATTAAAAATTCCTACTATTTACTAATAAAAGTAATGACTAATTTCCATAATCAATTAATTATTTGACTGATATTAGTTGGACCGCTAGTTGGCAGACCTAGAAGTAACGACTAATTAGCCAAGAGCGAATACACACAAGACCGATAGTAGTAATAGTATATAGTTGTTATGTCTGTATTATAGTTACGTCTACACTAGCAGTAAAGGCGCACATATAGCAGTCGGTTAGCGCCTGAACTGCTCACCAAACCCAAACAAACATCAGTTTTTTGTTATGAAAGGTAGTGACTGATTTCGTGTATCAGCATGTCAGTTTACAATTTGTTCGTATAGGAAACTATACGGGTACTGTGTGTTATTTTTGTGATTGTAGTTACTGTTCCGAGTAATAAAATACGTCCAATATATTATAGGTAGTAATTTTTTTACTACCTATTCGACTAAATTTCGTTTTACTGCTGTAGTATTTGCTTTAGAAATTTTAAAAACAATAAATTTGTTAGGATCTTACATTACCCTTTAAATTTCTAAATAAAATTATTATAAAATTAATTTTTTTTTAAACGTTATTTCGTAATAATAATATCATAATTATTAGGTCTATATATGTGAAAAAATTCACGTAGGCTACTTCTTTAAAATAGTATTCTTTAGGTTACATTGTAGGAATAATCAAGCGGATGACAAATATTTGATTGCCGACTCGATTAAAGATTAGTTGTAGTACTCAAACTCGCGCGTAATTAGCGAGAAGGCTTTTCGACTAATTTTTTAATTAATTCGTGTGATTCGATAGTTTTAAAAAATCGACTAAATCGATCAATATTACTCGTTAGTCGCTCATCAGGATCTTTAATCCCTCCACGTTTTATTTTTTTCAAAAAATGAAAGCCGCCTCTACTTAAACTAGATGGTCCGTTACGGGTTACAATGGATGGATTAATATAGTAGATATGTTTGAAAAGAACCTTACCACTCCAGCAGATGAATTTAGCCCGTGACCGTATGATCTCTTAGCCCAGCTAGCATCCCCAACAACTGTTATGAAAGGGAGTCCATTCCATAAGTTGCCTTTCTGAACCGCTATACGTTTCTCTTCCTCAGCGTTTTCTAGCATTTTTTCCCCAAGTTTATCGTTCCAGCTCTGAAATTGAAAGATTTAAAAAACTTAATTATTTTTTTAGTCTACAACCTGAAGTACAAGATGTAGGCCTATGGTGTTTTTCATAACCTACGTAAGCTGCAACTAGAAAGAGGTAACGGATTTCGTGTGATGCTTCTAGTACGAAGTAACGCAAATGTGTTATTACACTTACCATAGAGAAATAATATTTTAATTCGATTCAGATTGTTTGAGTTTCTTAAACGTTACTGTGTATTTCTGTTTTACGATTTTTTTATTTATGTATTCATCAAATCATTGCGATTTTTCGTTGTTTTATAATAAATGGTTGAAGAAACATTTGCAACTACACAACTTTTGCTAAACAACTTCAATTTGTCAATAGACTGTATTACTCATTACCATTATCTCTTCTGAAATAACAAAGTAATGACTGAAATCGGTACTTCCAACTTCAAATAGTTTTGGGCTACAATAACAATGTAATTTCAGTTGTAAGCTTATTAAAAAAGTATTGGTATGTCGGCATACTATAAAAAGGGGCGTAAAGTTTTTATTTATATGATAGTACGAAAGTAACTTACCTCACCAATTTTTTTTTCATGTCGTTTGAACTTCCTGAAACTCATTAAAGGAACGTCCATTACACCGAACAATTCCTCAGCCTGGAAATGCCCGATTCCAATCGATAGTGCGCCCCATACTAATGCTTCATTTAACTCTTCTTTTTTTTCTTCTGGTTCTGAAGTAACACAGAACTCTTTTTCGCAGTTGTCACAATAATACACCCAGGTTGAATAAAAACCATTCACAATTTCTTTTTGTAATTTGAATTTCCCCATAGTGCATGTCAATCGGTGAGTGGCAACTGTTTCAAGCTGTCTCAAAACGTGGTCTACATTGACAATTCGCCTACCCGTAACAATGGTTTCGGGTATTTCTTCGTGTACCTCTATCACTAATTCCGGCAAGAAATCAGAATCTGAGCTGTCTGACGAGTTACGTTGATTAGCTTCTTCATTTTCATCGTATTGTATGTCCTCTGAACTGTAAGAAAGGAAGAACATGATACAAAATGTTTGAATGCAGATAAAAACATGAAGTAAAGGTCTCATTTACAGGGTTGAAAGTAGGTGATTTTCAGAGGGCCTGGCATGCTGATAAGCATACGTTTCCACTCAGTGAGGAAGGCAAGGTAAACCACCTTGCTCCACGTTTTGCTTGGTTAAGCCTTTAGATATTCAAACCAGCCTTTCGGCTAATGACATAAACAACAATATAGCAGGCACTCGCTAATCTGAACAGAAGTACTAGTCGAAAAAGAAGTACATATTTAAACAGTTAAATAAATGACAGTTTCATATTAAATAAATACTTTTACATTTAAATAAATTCAAACAGGTACATACACGATAATTTTATATAAAATAAATAAATTTAAACAAAATTACCGATTTTTGATCGATTTGATATGTGCGTAATTCGGAAAAACTCGTGTGATTGTGAAAAGGGCGTATCCCAGTGACCGTATATTTTTTGTTTTTGGAATACACGTCGCCTTTCTATTAGTTTCCTTTCCTTATTTCTTTCCTTACATATAATTTTTTCACTCTAAACTGAGTTCAAGGCCTCAAACTAACTAGTTTGAGGCCTTGATCTATAGTGAATGAAACCCTTCAAAGCGTCAATATTTGCATGTAAAACCACATGAGTTAAAAATATGGTATGAAACACTCACACAACTTTCTCTTGCCAATGCAAATAATGACCAATTTAACCTAACATTAGTAATAAAACATTAAAAATAAACAAAAACTAACCTCAAAAAATATAACCTTATTTTAATCATGAGTGAAAGACGCAAAATGAAAATCGACCTCAGTTCGGCTTAAAAATACGGAAAATCACTCTTTCACGGTAAACTAGGCTCTATAGAGAAAAATGCTTTAAATAAAAGTTTCTTAAAACCTAAAATTAATCTTTTAATTTCCTATAAATTTTATTGTATACACTTTTATCGTAAAATGCATACTAAGGCCGAAATCTTTTAAAAAATCGATTTTTCACACATTTTCGTGAGAGAAAAAAACAGAAAATCGCTAATTACCGCTAAACTAAGCGTTATACAAAAAAATGTTTGGAATAAAAGTTGTAAGATTTTAAATTCTCTACATTTTTTTATTATACTATATCTTTTTGCGCTACAATGCATATTAAAGCCGTAATATTAAAAAACCCATTTTTTACGAGAAAACAGCCTCACTAAGAATTTCAGCAGACATGGCGCCTACCCTATCTTGTAGAGCATACAAAATTTAGTAAATAAGGCGATTTTTAAAAATATCGTAGGACCAGTGTTTGAAAAAAAAGCCAAAAAGTGAGAAATTACACAAATAAACTACTACTTCCGGTTGACCGATTTTGATGGAAATGTTCGTGTCGGGTGCTCTAGTGGTATGTAGCTGAAGTTTCAAGTTCGTGCGATGTTTCGATCTTGAGATATCCTGTTCACACACACACACACACACACACAGACACACAGATGCACAGACCAATCGCTAAAAACATGTTTTTTGGATTCAGGTGATCTGAAAACGTGTAGATTCGGTGAAAACTCGATTTCTTAAAATCGACATGAAAACAATACTTTCCTTCCTACATATTCATATAGGCAAGAGAAAGTAAAAATGAGTGGTTTTTATTTTACCTTCACACTTTCGAACATTTCGCTAAACTAAAAACCTCTGTGCGTTAGGTTCGGATTAGCGAGTGCCTGCTGTACCTAATAGTAAACACAAATGGGCGGGTGACTAACATAAAATACCCAAGAATGAATAAATTTACTTCATTGCATGTAGCAAAATAATGTAATACATAAATAACAAGTTATATTTACCTGGGTTTTTGGATTAGCTGATCCCACAATTTTTCTGCGTTATCTGTCTCTACTTCTTTTGTTGTTCCTGGACAAGAATTCAACAGTTTCTCTTTCGCTAATTTTTCGCGAATCATCTTTCGTCGAGCTAGAGACATTTTATTTCTTTTACACCTATATGGTTTACGTGGCATATTTAAAATGTCACTAATATGAAACAAATAAATACAGTGTCTGTAGTGTATACAGGAATTGTTCCTATTACATAAACTACTCGTATATAGAATGTAACTATACAATAACTATAGTATATATGTACCATTATATAGCAAACACGGTGGTAGATATCGGTAACTGAAAAGAGCAGTTTGGTGGTGGGGATGGTTTGGGGAGGAAATATGAAAATACTACTACATAATAAACCATTTACTGTACAGTTACATGTGTGTGTCTGTGTGTGTGCATCTACTAGTATTGCTGGTCTGCCTAACTGCAAGGAGCAACAGGCCCTAAAAAAAAAACTAGCTAGATAAAAAAAAACTAGCTAGTGATAATCTCCTACTGCTTTTAAACCCTTATTCAAAATTTCATTGCTGTAATTAAAGTCGTTCTTAAAAAAGTTGTCTACCAATTTTAGCAAAAAATGCCCTTATAAATGCCTCTCTAGCCGACAAATTGAGAAAAAATAAAAATAAAATTATCTGAATGGACTTATATGAAGCTAATAAAGACTTTAAGACCAAAAAAACAGAAATCTATTTTTTGACAGAACAACCTTAAAGAAATAAAACTTACATAAAATTTTGAAAAGGCCCATACATAAAAAAAATTCAAAAGTTAAAAAAGAAATCTTAATTTTTGGCCATTTAACTGTAACGTGTGTTTTTTCTGTGCACAATAGCTCCCGAAAGGATTTACCGATTTTGATTTAGTGTTTTTTTTGTTTGAAATGTGACTTGATTGTGAGTATTCTTGGCTACGATTCAATAAAAAAAGTGTAGGCCTATAAAAATACTGAAATCTCTAAACTCGATCGTCGCGTGGTGTATCTGTGTGTCTCTGTGGCACCGTAGCTCGTGAACGGATGAAGTGATTTTGATTTAGTTTTTTACTTTCTGTTGCCCTATATGAATATGTAGGAAGAAAAGTATTGTTTTCATGTCGACTTTCCGAAATCTAGTTTTCACCGGATTTACACGTTTTCAGACCTCCTGAACTCAAAAAACATAATTTCAGCGATTGGTGTGTATGATATATTTCAAGAACGAAGTATTGTACGAAGTTGAAACTTTGAACTTTTGTTAGGTACCACTAGAAGAACCGACATGAAGATATTCATAAAACTCGGTCAACCAGAAGTAGTAGTTTATTCGTGTAATTTTTCACTTTCTTGCGAGTTTCTCAAAAACGGATCCTACGATTTTTTTTAAATCACTTCTTTTACTGAATTGTTTATGCTCTACAAGATAGGGTAAGCGCCGTGTCTGCTAAAGTTCTTTGGAAGGCTGTGCTCTCCTAGAAATTTTTTTTTTTAAGATTACCGCCTCATAAATGATGAGTGTTAGGGAAAAAGTGTAGCCTATATTATCAGAGTTGTAGAAACTTTAGAAACCTACAACTTTTATTTTTGATATGTTTTGTAGTATAACGTTTAGTTTAGCGGTAATCAGTGAATTTCTGTTTTTTCACCAAAATCTGTAAAGAAAAATCAGAGTTTTTAAGATTTCGGCCATTTTACGACAAAAGTGTAAATTACATATAATCAAATTTATAGAATATTAAAACCTACAACTTTCGTTGAAAGCATTTTTTTCAACAAAGCCCACTTTAGCGTCAAAGAATGATTTTCCGTATTATTAAGCTGAACGGAGATTGGTTTTCATTTTATATCGTATAGGCTACTCATGATTAAAATTAGGTTGTTTTTCAGTTTTTTGTTTACTTTAAGTCGCATCATTAGCAACTACGGAGGGTTAAGAAACTGTAATGTTGCGTTTTCGCACGAAACAATTTCCAGACCTAGCCGGGAATCGAACCCGGGACTTTCGCTTAGTAGGCTAGCGCGCTCTCCATACGTTACGTAGGCGGCCATTTTTAATTTTACGTTGTTTACTAATGTTAGTATATTGTTCATTAGTTACACCGACACGAGAAGGTCGTGTGACTGTTTCACACCAGATTTTTTCTAATTTTCTTTATTATTTTCATTTACATTAATTTTGGAATGTTAAAAAACTTCTCGAAAAAATATTTAAATGCAAATTTTGATGTATTAAATTATACAGGCTAATTTATAAACAATAAATACTTGTTGATAATAATTTATAAAATTTTCAACAATGTCAATTTACTAACTCAAGCTATGTCCACACTCGTGGGATGTCGCATGCGATGTGGCATGCTACATCGTATGCGCTTAGAGGCATGGCATTTCACCAATCCGCCTCGTTTGAAGAGCTTTATCTGAAAAAACCATAACGAATATTTTTGAACACTACATTAAATTAAAGCCTGTTCTTTTCTGCGCTGATTGGTTTGACTTAGATTATTTTAACTTTTAACTAGTCGGTGATACAGCAATTTACACATAGAGTTCTCAGATTTTAGCCGGTTTTTCGTTAATGTGGTTTTAAACGTTCGTTACTCCGTCCTGGCTTTTCATAAAAGAACGGCGTTTAAGTACGTTGAAGATCAGAGTTTCTCTGTTTGACCATTTTAACATAGAAGTCTAATGTTCGATTTTAAAATGCCGGCCATTTTTAAAAAAAAATGTGTATTTTGTCTTCACGTAAAGGTAGGGTTATGATTTTTCGACTGAACCATCCATTTTTACAGCAGTATTGTGCCATGTATAATATTTTTCATTTGTAATTAGAAATAGATATGTGATGTCAATAGAAAATTCTATTAGCCTCTAAACTTCTTGAGAAGAAAACTGAGCTCTGTAGCGGTATCCGCTCCGAGTATAGTCGTTGAGAAAAACAAACTGTTGTGTTTTTCCTGCTGCAACTCATTCCTTCGCTCATTTTGATTTATTTAACGATGTTTTTATTAAAAAAATAAACGCTTTGCTTGACATAATACTTTTATGAAGATGCATGGTTCAGTCCAAAATTCATTTCCCCACCTTTACGTGGAGTCAAAAAAACACGTTTTTTAAATAAAATGGCCGGCATAATAAAACGGAACATGAGATTTAACTTTTGGAATATTCATATTATAGAAAAAACTCTGGTCTTCAACGTACTTAAACGTCGATTTTTATGAAAAGCCTGTACGGAGTAATGGACGTTTAAAAACCACATTAACGGAAAACCGGCTAAAAACTGAGTATTTTCTTGCGTAAATTGCTGGAGTTATCTCCGATTAATTTCTAAATAAAATAATATAAATCAACGCAATCAATGCAGGAAAGAACAGGCTTTAATTTTGTGCATTGTTCAAAAATATTTGTTATGGTTTCTTTGAGATAAAGCTCTTCAAACGAGTGCGGGAAGGTGGTATGCCTCTAAGCGCATGCTACATCGCAAGTTGAAATAGAAAGCGCACGAGTGTGGAGATACTGACCCACCGGGCTGGTCCAGAGGTAAAGTCGTCGCCGTGAGTCAGCTGTCTAACAGCTGATTTTAGGAGACGAAGGTTCCTGGTTCAAATCCTAGTAAAGGTAGTTCCTTTTATACGGATTTGAATACTAGACAGTGGATACCGGTGTACTTTGATGGTTGGATTTCAATTAACCACATGTTCTCAGGTTGATCGCCCTGGATCTGTACAAGACTACACCTCATTTCCACGTCATACACATCATCCTCATCTCACTGGGTCATGGGGTTGCTTATTGTTTTCAATTGAACAGATTGCGACGTACACATTAGGAATTAAAAAACTAAAAACTAATTCACTGTCCGTAGCAACGATCAATCGGTACATAGACTGCTATTCTACTATCGCTACTATGATTTTTTAATAACTTTCCTATTGTAATAATTGCTATTCATTCTATTTCTACACAGGTTTCACAGTACTTTTTGTGTTTTAATGTCATTTGAATGGCAGGTGGGGTCGTGACAACCCCACTCTTCATAAGCTTTATGAAAAATATAAAAAATTATTATGTTACTCGAGAAAAAATATTTAAAAAAAATCTAATCTAGAGAAGTACGTAACTTAAATTTAGCAGTAATTTTTAAGTGACAGGGACATAAATTAGACAGTTTTCATTTTACAATTTCAGTTATGTATTACTAAATACAAATACATTTGTTAACATATTTACTAATTCCAGCATAGGACGAGCCTGTGCGCGGGAATGAATTGTACATTATTATAATAATTAATAATAGTCGTATTTTCCGGATGATAAGTCGCATTTTTTTCATAGGCAACAGAAAACGGCAAAAAATCACACTGCGTCTTATGAAGTGAATATATAAATTTTTAGCGACATAAACGGCAGTTAGGCAAGTTATGTTTCAAAGTAAACATTTTTTTCTTATCGCACTCATATCGTTCTATTAATTATCTCTCGCAGCAGATATAAAGGTAAATTACAGTAGTGTAGTAAAACAGCTTACTTGATTTCCGTTCTTTGGAATAGTGTTTACTAATTGTAATACAATATATATAGTTATATTAGTAAAATAATTAGTATAAAATTACTCGGCAAAACTCCAATATGTAATGCAATATCGGGGGATTAAAAATTGTTAAATTTATTGTTATATTAAAAGATTATGTTTTAAAATGTAAATAGAGTATGTGTTAAAAAATGACTTCTCGGTCATTCACCGACGTTAAGTGATCCTCCTTGATGTAGTTAGCTAAATGAGAAAAAAAAAACACTTCAAAACTTACCGGGTACTGCAATCTAACAGTACCTTAATACTGAAGGGGCACCCTCGAGAAAATCGGCCCCTATAAGCCAAAAACGGCTTATTTAATAGTTTTCACTTGGTATCGCGATCGCCTCCACCACTGAGTTTTTAGGATAAAATTAGAAACCTGTAAAACTATGGCTAACTACGGAAGACACATTAATAAAGGGGGTTTATAACTTTCTAACTAGAAAGTTTCTCTTGACGAGCTCAGACGCTGAACAACATGAGTCTTTAAAAGAACTCTCGCTTGTGGAATTGCGAGTGAAGGTACAAAGGTATTCAGCTCACGGAATCCAAAATCCAGTGGAGAAATCCATTCATGGATCACATACAAGACAATTTTGTTAAATTCAAACCTTCAGTTTGAAACCAGTTATGCTACCACATCACAGTTTGTTGGTTCCACATGAAACCAACTATTATAGGCACACAGTGGAGTGTACTAATTTGTATATTAAAAATTAAAATAAAACATTGCAGTCAGATGTGTCAATGTTTTCAAGCTCTTAGCAGAAACACAGGTGGTATACGGATGATATCATTTCCGTAAAATTCTGTTGCTGACTTGAATACTCAGCATTGTTAAAACTAACTACAACTAACTTAACTAGGAATTAGGAATATATTAAAAACTATGAGGCATTTTAATTGTGGTTAATTAATTTTATTTTATTCTTTTATTTTATTCTTTTTTTTTAATTATTTTTAAAGTAATTCAAATTAAAGATATTTATATATGCTTTTATATTTTTAAATTCAAGTTTTAAGTTTTTTTATAAATTTAAAACCTAATACGAAAATTATAAAATGGGGTTATCCATTTATCTTTAAGAAAATTTTTAAAATACAAGTTAATTTATTTTATAATTAAAAAAAAACAAAAATATACTTAAAATGATTTAACAAAACAAAACAAAGATAAACAAGACTTAGTACAAATATTTTTTTTTATTATTTTGATTTTAGATAACTTTTGCTGCTTTTATATATCTAATTTAAAACAAACTGGTTTGATTCTGTAAAATTAACTAACCCGCAAAAAAAAATATAAAATAACCCTAACTAAATATTTATTCCTAACACTAACCATGGTTACTAGCCTACATAATTAGCTTCATTTATTGTATTTATTATCTTAAACTCTAATTTTTAAATTTATATTTTATTTTACATATTTAATGGTTTAATGTTTTTTTTTCGCCTCATGATTATAAATGTACTTTACATTAAAAAAATAATAAATATATTATATTTACCTTATAAATTTTTCATAGCACATAACCACACAACGGCAGAAAACGAACTCCCCAATTTTTGAGCAACACACAACTGACCGGGGAGAAAATCATACAGAACGGTGGTGGGGTTCACCAATCAGAATCGAAAAAACCGAGAGGAAAAGTAACAAAAGTTGTGATTGGTTTTAGGAAAAAGGCTGTATTTGCTGAAAAACACTTACAGCCTGCAGGAGGGGAAAGAGGAGAGGTTCTTGGAAATGAACTACAAAACAACATATTTTTCTCTAATTTTTCCCAGGGTAAAAAGTGCTAACTAAGGGTTTCACATAAGAGAAAGATTTAGGCCACAAAGTTCTCAGGGTATTAGGATGGACGGATCGTGTAAAACAGTGTGAGAAAAGCAAGGCCTAAAGAGTGGTATGAATGAAAAACAACTTGATGGTAACTGCTAAGTTGACAATAAAAAGAAACTCAGATTCCATTGTAATAAGAATTACAATTCTCTCTTTTATTTATACAAGATTAAAAATGTTCTAATAAGCCAAAGAGCACGTATACGTAAAATTTATTTAAAAAAATCGAAAATAGGAATAGTAAGGTGAAACCTTACACTAATTTACTTTTATAAATGTCTGAACCATAGCACTAAAAAAGCATGGTTGAAAAGTGGGGGGCTTCCTGGATCGAATTACGATTCAGTTTGTTATTTCAGTTTGTGCAGTAAACATTACGTTGTATTTATTTTTTATTGTTTTTGAAAACGAATGTCAGTAAGACAAAAAGATTTTCATATAGTCTACTGTTGCTTATAAATTACCAGTTGTAAGTTATGCCAAGACAAACGGAAATCGGGCTGCCGAAATAGATTAGGACCTCCACCAACGGAGAAGATGATTCGCGAATGGAGAATATTTATGAAGATCAACTCCTAAAACAAGATAAGAAAAAACATTCTTCTCGTTCCGAAGTTGCTAAATGGCCTGTACTTGAAGAAGAAATAAAAACATGGATACTTGACCACAGGAATAATAAAATTTGTATATCAACTAAAATGACAATCCAAGAAGCTAGAAATAAAGCGGTGGCATTAGGTATTAATGATTTTACTGTTAAATGATCATGGTATTACAGGTTTATGAAACGGCAAGGACTCAGTATACGTACACGAACAAGACTAGCTTAAAGACTCCCACCGAAGTATGAGACTAGAATAATCGAGTTCCATAAATTCATCATTAACGCCAGAAAAAAGTCAAACTATGATAATGGACAACTAGGTAACATGGATGAAACACCTCTAACTTTTGATGTACCATCTAATAGAATTGTAGATCAAAAGGTACAAAATCAGTTATAGTTAAAACAAATGGACACGCAAAACACTCTATACAGTTTTTTCTGCTTTCTAAGTTGATGGAATAAAGTCACCACCAGGTAATATTGAAACGAAAAACAATGCGTGCAGAGCAAATTCCTTCTGGAATAATACTTCATGTTTATGAGAACTGGATGGACCAACACGGAATGAAAGTGTGGTCTAAACGTCCGGGAGGCCAATTAAGATAACTAATTAATTTCGGTCTCATCTTACACAGGCTACTAGAAGAAGACTGAAAGAAATTCGTACCAAAATTGCTGTTATCCCTGGAGGGTTTACAAGCTAACTTCAGCCTTTGAATGAATCCATCAACAAACCGTTTAAAGCAGCAATGTGAGAACACTGGACAAAGTGGTTGGGAACAACAGACCACGTAACCACTCCTACAGGAAGAATGAAGAGGCCTTCCATATCTCAAACATTTTTGGCTTTCAATAAAGTTTTAAATGGTAGTAAAATCCTTCAAAAAGTGTGGAATAAGTAACGCAATGGATGGAAGTGAAGATGACCTTCTGTTTCACTAGGATGATTATGAAGAAGAAGAAAGTTCACCGGAAAGTGAAGCGGGAACTGCAAATGAAAGTGAATAAATGAGTTAAGAAGTTTATAAATGAAGTGATTGTAATATGATTAAAATGTTTTTTATATTTCTCCGGTTTCTGTCTGTTTTTCATAACCTTTAAATTTGGATTTAATCGAGCGCAAAGGGAGAAGTGTTTAAAGGTTTTACTTTATGCTAACATCTTAAGTAGATAAATGGTGTATTGGTATTTAGGTAGTATATGTAGACCAACGTTATTTCCATTTTTGGAACAAATCTTCATTTATTTTTTTTTCAAATTTGCCTTGAAAAATAAGGGTGCGTCTTACAATCCGGAAGATACGGTAACTACTAAATATTTTTTAATAATTTTATCACATAGCTTACTGAAACTTAATTTAGATATAAAATTTACTAATCTTAATAATTAAAAATTTGCAGTATTATAAAAATTTACTTTCAACCAAATAAGATTTCTTAAAACCACTACGAATATTCCTTATTTTTTACTTTGGAGACCGCAAAGGATTACTTTTGTCAGCTATCTATAAGCTTTCTCTGCATTCTTTCCTCTGATTTTTCGCCAATATATATTTGGGCATTCTCACCGATCTGGCCTGTCTCTTTGCATCTGAAACAACCGTTTAAGTACCTCTGTTTTTGGTTTAGGTATTAAATCTAAAGTTTTTGTCTTTAAGTGTGTCTGTCTTAACTCTCTTCAGCTCCAGATCTCTAAAAGTAAAACCTAGTTCCTCCATATCCTCTTTGACTTCCTTATCCAGATTGGTGCTGTTTTTTTTTGCAAACAAGTTCCTTATAATTCTGTCTTCTGGTTTTCTAATTAAATGACCAAAGAAAGATATGCTTTTCTGTTTCATGGAGTCTAATATTGGCTCATTATCTTGATAAATAATTTGTTGGGTAAGAGTCTCCATTCCCCATCTTTGTGTTTTTTGCCTATACAAGTTCTAAAGATCCTTCGTTCAAGTTTTTGGATCTTGTCCGTCCTATTTTTTTGGTTAAGTTTAACCCTTACAGTGCCAGCGTCCTAATATTAGGACGTGAAGATTTAGACTAAAAAATCTGGTGTGAAACACTCACACAACTTTCTCTTGCCAATGCAAATAATGACCTATATAACCTAACATTAGTAATACAACATTAGGAATAAACAAAAAACTAACCTCAAAACCATAACCTTATTTCAATCATGAATGAAACACGCGAAATGAAAATCAACCTCAGTTTGGCTTTCAAATACGGAAAATCACTCTTTCACGCTAAACTATACTCTGTAGAGAAAAATGCTTGAAATAAAAGTCGTAGATCTTTAAATTTCCTATAAATTTTATTGTATACATTTTGTCATAAAATGCACACAATGCTGAATTCTTTAAAAACTCGATTTTTCACACGTTTTCGTGAGACAAAACAGAAAATCGCTAATTACCGCTAAACTATGCGTTATACAAAAAAAATGTTTGAAATAAAAGTTGTAGGATTTTAAATTTTCTACATTTTTTATTATATAAATTTTTGTGCTAAAATGCATATTAAAGCCGTAATCTTAAAAACAACAAAATCTTTACGTGAAAACAGCCTCACCAAGATTTTCAGCAAACATGGCGCCTACTCTATCTTGTAGAGCATAAAAATTAAGTAAACCAAGCGATTTTTAAAAAAATCGTAGGACCAGTATTTGAGAAAATCGCAAAAAAGTGAAAAATTACACGAATAATCTACTACTTCCGGTTGACTGATTTTAATGAAAATGTTCGTGTCGGGTCCGGTAGTGGCATGTAACTTAAGTTTCAAGTTTCAAGTTCGTACAATGTTCCGTTATTAAGATATTCTGTTCACAGGCACACAGACCAATCGCTAAAAACATGTTTTTTGGGTTCAGGAGGTCTGAAAACGTGTAGATTCGGTGAAAACTCGATTTTGAAAAATCGACATGAAAACAATACTTTCCTTCCTATATATTCATATAGGCAAGGGAAAGTAAAAATGCCAGCCTACTTTTGCGCGATTTGTAGCATTTTATATATTTATCCATAACATGGCTATTTTTCAAGGTACCTATCTTACTGATTTTTACTTCTCTTGCCTATATGAATGTAATATATTCATATAGGCATGAGAAAATCGACATGAAAACAATACTTTCCTTCCTATTATAGGAAGGAAAGTATTGTTTTCATGTCGATTTTTCAAAATCGAGTTTTCACCGAATCTACACGTTTTCAGACCTCCTAAACCCAAAAAACATGCTTTTTAGCGATTGGTCTGTGTGCCTGTGAACAGAATATCTCAAGAACGGAACATTGTACGAACTTGAAACTTGAAACTTAAGTTACATACCACTACCATATCATTGATGGTACCATATGGTACCATCAATGAAAATGTTACCCACAATTTTTTTACTTTCTCTTGCCTATATGTATGTAACAGGAAGAAAAGTATTGCTTTCATGTCGATTTTTCTAAATCGAGTTTTTATCGGATCTACACGTTTTCAGACCCCCTGAACCCAAAAACATGTTTTATAGCATTTGGTGTGTGTGTGTGTGTGTGTGTGTGTGTGTGTGTGTGTGTGTGTGTGTGTGTGGGTGTGGGTGTATGTGTGTGTGTGTGTGTGTGTACGTGTGCGTGTGTGTGTGTGCACGCGCGCGCGCGCGCGTGTGTGTGTGTGTGTGTGTGAGAGAGAGAGAGAGAGAGAGAGAGAGAGAGAGAGTGTGGGTGTTTGAACAAAAATCTCAAGAACGGAACATCGTACTGTACGAAGTTGAAACTTGGAACTTAAGTTAGGTACTACTACCGTACCCGACACAAACATTTTCATCAACATCTGTCAACCGTAAGTAACAGTTTATTCGTGTAATTTTTCACTTTTTGCGATTTTCTCAAAAACGGCTCCTAATATTTTTAAAAATCGCTTCATTTACTACACTTTTTATGCTCTATAAGATAGGGTAGGTGCCATGAAGTTCTTGAGAAGGCTGTGCTCTCGTAGAAAAAATAGTTTTTTCTTGAGATTGCAGCTTTAATATGCATTTTAGCGCAAAAATGTATATAATAAAAGTTGTAGACAATTCAAAAACCTAGAACTTTTATTTCGAACATTTTTTTGTATAACGCTTAGTTAAGCGAATTTCTGTTTTTTTCTCACGAAAAAGTGTAAAAAAATCGATTTTTTTATCTACACGATTTTTTTATTAAGATCTACACCTTTTACTGAAAGAATTTTTCTCTATAGACGCTAATTTAGCGTAAAAGAGTGATTTTCTGAATTTTTAAAGAAAATACCGTCGAAAATAACGTCTTAATTTTGCGTCTTTCACTCATGATTAAAATTAGGTTGTTTTTTGTTTATTTCTAATGTTTTATTACTAATGTTAGATTATATTGTTCATTATTTGCATTGGCAGGAGAAAGTTGTGCGAGTGTTTCACACCAGATTTTTAAAATTAACGTATCATTATAAGACTGAAATATTCACACTGATGACAAAACAACATATTTTAATACTCGCTTTACAAGAAACGCGTTTTACTGCCGCAAACACTTTTGATTCTTGGAACTTCAGGATGTTTACAGGACAACATGAATCAAGAATAGGAGCTGACCTACAGCAACCAGCGAGAACAGAATAAAGATTCTTTATTCTGTTCTCGCTGACAGCAACTCGGAATAATATTCTGCGTAAACAAACGGATCAAAGACTCAATAACAAAATCACACTCACCTTCTGAAAGGATCTGTACTTTAACACGGAAATGCGGAAATAAGAGATACACCAAATATGTAATGCATGCGCCCCTATCAAAGTGGGCAATCGGATAAATCCAGAAAAGGCGGAGGTATTATGGGAACCGCTAGAGATAAAGCACCAGATAAGAGCGTCAGTAGCTAAATAGTACCGGTTCACCTGTATATATAATTATTTAGCAATAAAGGTTGAAAATTTATGTTTTACGACAGGCATACTCATTAAAAACCTTTAAATGTAATCTCCTCCATGTAATTAATATGTGTTGTGTATGTTTATGACTTGAAAATTGTAAGGTGAACCACTGTTACTTTCAACAAAGGAAAAATTAAAGTGATCTTTACATTTTTTTGTTCAGTTTAAAAAAACAATCTTAAAGTAAATTAGGTAAGTTGATACCTGTATAATTATGTATATTTTTACAGAACAAAGCGTTATGTAGCTCTTAAAGACACCAGATCATATAAAAATCTAATAAAAAGAAATATTAGTTTGTATGATGTAAAAATGCACAAAGCAAAAATGCATTTGTCCTTTAAAAAATTATATTATACAAAATTTACTCTGAAGATATACAATTTAACATTGCTTCATGTTCATAATAAAAAATTATGTACAATAATTTCATTTTACGTTCAACAATAAATTTTAATTATCCTTTGCTAAGTATGTTTCATACAAATGATTTCTATAATACTTTTCAGTTTTATAGTCAATAAAATGTTACTTTTAAATTTTCTCATGATAGGCCTACATATTATAAAATTTATATTTAACATCTTAAAATTGTTTATTAAAAAAACAAAATTCTGCTTTGTTCAAATGTAACTTTACAATTTGGTTGATTACGTAGTACATACCAATTATGACCTACAATCTCTTTAATTTATGTTTTCAAACGCATTGCATGTCAAAATCATGTATGGGCTTTTATCGTTTGAATTTGTTCTATGACACCTTTTTTTTACTTTTAAAATACTGAAGATATAACCTCTGTGTTTTTATTACACTGTAAAACGATATGTATATAAACGCAGAATTTTCTCTTTGCGTATTCATCATTAAGCTATACAAAAAAAAATGAAGCGAGCCACGCGGAATGCAAGGCAAGCTATGGAGGAAGAAGTAATGCGCGCTAGCGAGGTAATTATTTACATTATTAATAATATTCTAATAGAGTCACCCCCTATTATCTGTGGAATTGGGTGGCATGTGTCACGGTTAATCCACTCAATGACAAAAAAAGTGTAGATTTATCTAAAATCTTTAATAATTTTTGTTATTTAAAGTACATAAATATGTACAATAATGAAAACACTAATTTTAACTACAAAATATAACATATAAATTTTAAATGTTGTTAATTAATTTTTATCCTTAAATATGTTTCTTTACTGTATTTTTTTTTTTTAAATTACTACATTGTATTTAGAAAAAATCATAAAATATTGTTTACTTACAAATGATGTTGTTGTTTAGGTCATCAGCCGAAAGGTTGGTTTGACCTCTATAAAGGTTTTACTAAGTAAATCGAGGAGTGAGGTGTTTTACCTTTGCCTTCCTCACTGAGTGGAAAAGTACGCTTATCAGCATGCCAGACCCTCCGAAAAGCACTCACTTTCCACCCTGCAAATGACACCTTCACTTCATTCACCACAGGGTCTGGCTGCGTAGTGAAATTCATTACTCTCAGAGGAGATAACTCTGACTAGTGTCTTTTACACCTCTGCCTCTTCTGTTATTTAATATTTCAGTCGTACGATAAGAAACAGATCTATTTTTTAGCCCTGAACAATAAGTACAGTATGTTTCTCAACATAAGTTTGTCACAAAACAAAACATGTATTTACAAATTTAAGCGTGTGCTTAAATAATCCACAAAGAGGATAATTAGGAATGGAATGAATAATTAAATAAATAAATAGGTGGTTTACCATTGGCTTCCTCACTGAGTGGAAAAGTACGCTTATCAGCATGCCAGGCCCTCCGAAAAGCACTCACTTTCCACCCTGCAAATGACACCTTCACTTCATTCACCACAGGGTCTGGCTGCGTAGTGTAATTCATTACTCTCAGAGGAGATAACTCTGACTAGTGTCTCTCACCCCTCTACCACTCCTCCTTCCCTTTCACTCTCTGCCCACTCCTCGTTCCACCTTCTCTCTCACTCTCCCCACTCCTCCTTCCGCCCTCTCTCTCACTCGCCCCCACTCCTCCTTCCCCTCTCACTCTATCTCTTTCTCTCTCTCTCTTTCTTTGTGATAGCGACTGAAAGTTGATGTTTATCGTACCGGATCGCAAAACGTTGAACAACGTTTGTGCTCGATGGCAATCTGATTACAGGAAGTGATAAACAGACGACAGGCTGTTTGCGGTTGATAAACATTGAAGCTAGGCTTTTGTTTGACACAGTAGCAGACGGTTGCGGACAGCGAGTTTGCACACCACACATGGAGCGTGACGACAAGTGTTTTACCCTTGAACAACAATCGTGGTGTGTCATTATTAATACGCTGTTAGAGCATGGTGAGACTTCCTACGACATCGACACATTACTCCATTTGGCACGACATTCACGTGGATGTACACTGTACTTGGCATACATCAAAAGGCATGAGTTTAAAAACAAGAGGTTAGAGACGATTGAATACAAGCCGGTGTCCCTCCACCATACTATAGACATGACCTTGCGAGATGGTTGGGAACACCGTACGCTCAGAGTGTTCACAAGTGAAAATGCTGCCTATTCGTATTGCAATTATTCATATACGAATTATTACAAGAAAAGAATTGTGGAGGAACTGTCAAGCAGCGAACTGATTTAAACAGAGAACTCTTTACAGACACAAGCACACTTACACACAAACACTGTAACCCCACCTGTCCTATCAGAAAAGATTTATTTGCATCCGTACACGTGTGCAGGTATTTTTTTTCTCGGGGGCAGACAGTCCGAAGTCTGCAAGCGGTGACGGCAGTGTATGGTAGAGGTAAATTTCATTACTGGGTAATTTAAGTAATTTGTAGATATGTCCACATAACAAACTGGATGTGGAGTATACTGTCATAATCAAAAACATTTATCACAACTCAATGTACCCTTTCGTACACCACCGCTCTCGACCGCCTACTTCCTCACTCTCTCACCCCTCTACCACTCCTCTCATCTCTCTTTCACTCTCTCCCTCACTCCTCCTTCCCTTTCACTCTTTGCCCACTCCTCCTTCCACCTTCTCTCTCACTCTCCCCACTCCTCCTTCCGCCCTCTCTCTCACTCACCCCCACTCCGCCTTCCCCTCTCACTCTATCTCTTTCTCTCTCTCTCTTTCTTTCTCTCAGGTTTGGCGAGAGCAGGACATACGTTGTTTCTGAGTTCATAATTACAATAATCATAAATGCAAATCTCAATATCAGCAATGTTCCTTAAATATCATACAACAGTATTATTTCTAAATTATCTTTTAGACAGCTGTATTTTCTCACTGATATATGGATAGGATAGTTGCATCCGATTTTCTATTGTTCAGACCATAGGATCGTTGGCATCAAATCCTGATGAGGTATGAATATATATAAATATTATTATTTTCCAAAAAATAGTTAATTAAAATTTTTATGCAGACCTTAATCATTTTTTTTTTTACATACGCATTACCTAATGTAGACGCATATTTCTGTTTTTAGAAAGTAAAATATTTCAAATCTGTGACTTTTCAGGTACGTATTTAACTGTTTCATGTATGATGGTTTTGACTTAACATTATGTTTGACAAATACAGGTAAATAAATAAAATGAAAACGTATATAAAATACATATTATTTATTGATCAAAGTACTGTTTATACATAAATTATTGAACAATAATGTTTTTCAGAAAAATAAATCAGTTAATATCTGTTTATATATTATTTAGCAATCGTGACATCCTTCAGCATGCCTCCATCCTGACTCCATGATCACCACTGTCAAACATTTACCTGTAACAAACACAAAAATAAAAGACTTATTAATAAAATATAATAATTTGTAAGTTTCAGGGTTAAAAATACAAGTTCTGTTTCTTTACATTTCGTAAAATATAGCTCATAATATTATCAACTTCAAGTTTAAAACTTTTGGCTAAATCAAGAAGGAATACTTTTTTAAACCATATATGTCTCGCTAATCGTTGTCTAGTTAAAACGCTCTTCATAAACTTCTTTTACATAGAGAAGTAATCTTCAAATGTCCTGTAATTTTTATTCCATACTCCTTCAACTCAATGAAGAAGGCAAAAGCCTAAACCTTTGGAGGTTCAAACCTGCGTTGATGACCTAAACAATATGCTACAATCTGTTCAATTTAAGGATTCATCCATATGACTCAATGAGATGAGATGTAGTTTTGTACAGACTCAGGCCAATCATTCCTGAGAGAGTATGGTTCAACCCCAACCATCAAAGAACACCAGTAACAAAGTCTAATATTCAAATCCATAGCTCAAATTTTATTATGATTTGAACAAGAATATAATCATTCTGTTTAAATTGCAAATTAATTTACACAATAATATCAATCTTAATTTATGTAAATTAGTTTAATGATTCTTTTTTCATCAACAATTCTTAAAAAAAAACAACTATATTTTACTGATTTTCATGTAAAACAAATACTGTAAAACACAACAAATAAGTAGAATGCAAATGAGTGTTCGCCTTAAATTCTAGTAGAATGTAATTGTTAATTCAGTAACATAGTAGTAGCAAAAATAGTATGTAAAAAAGTTTCTGTATTTTAGTGTTGGTAGTGTAAAAATAACGTTTCTGAGTTAGTCCTAACATATGAGTGTAGACACATGAAATAACAGTTGTAATATTATCATGACTTAGTTAATCGATTCTCGTAAACTACATTGAAAAAATATATACTATTTCCACAAAAGACTGTATAATGGTTAATTGTCCCATAATATTTATCTAACACACTGTTTTATTATTCTTTACTAGTAAGTGCGTCAACAATAGAGATAACAAATTAAATAAAACTGTAAAAGTACTACCGTTTAATTAAAAAAAAACCTTACACTTACCTTCTTTTTAATCTGAAAATCTCCTTTCCCAGTCTTAATCAACGTGTGAGATGAGCAGTCAAATGCGCAGAGTTCTTGATCAGTGAAACCAGCGTTATACTTGTCTGGCAAATATATAAAACATTCTTTTCCATCATCTAGTATGTTAACTCTTATCGACTCTCCGTACTTTGTAGACGAGCGATTCATTGATACAATATGGTACTCGTAGCCAGTTTTTAACTCGTTTGTTCGTTTATATTTAGGTGTAATTAATGAATTGAATTTAATAGCAAAGTCCATGGTGTGTAGTCGATGTAGTGACGTGAGAAGAACAAGCTGATGCTGCACATGTTATAGCTTATATAGTTAGTCAAGTACTGATGGGGATGATACAATGGTGGGAGTGGATAAATGTGGAAGGGGAACATAGTAGGAGGGAGAAGTAATGTTAAAATTGTGGAAGGGGCAGTAGGACGTTAAACGAACTGAAGAAATACCATCATCATCTACAACCTGTAACATGTAATAAAAATTAAACAACAATTCTATTGTTAAAAAATAATTAGATTTTATAAAAAGCAATGAAAATTTTAACAAAGGAAGTTTATGACTTTTTCAACTAACAACCTATAATTTACTGCAATCATAAATCTATTATTGTTGCATCTCAAGTATAATTATTAAGTTTCTCATGAGAAGCATTAAAATTATATGTCACAGGCAAAATTATACACTTTTACAATCAGTTTTACTACTTCAGCGATGTACGATGATACAATGGTGGGAGTGGATAAATGTGGAAGGGGAACATAGTAGGAGGGAGAAGTAATGTTAAAATTGTGGAAGGGGCAGTAGGACGTTAAACGAACTGAAGAAATACCATCATCATCTACAACCTGTAACATGTAATAAAAATTAAACAACAATTCTATTGTTAAAAAATAATTAGATTTTATAAAAAGCAATGAAAATTTTAACAAAGGAAGTTTATGACTTTTTCAACTAACAACCTATAATTTACTGCAATCATAAATCTATTATTGTTGCATCTCAAGTATAATTATTAAGTTTCTCATGAGAAGCATTAAAATTATATGTCACAGGCAAAATTATACACTTTTACAATCAGTTTTACTACTTCAGCGATGTACTATATAATTTTATTAAATATTACCGCAGCCTGGTACTTTTGTTTGCAACTTGAATCAACATGTCTAGACTTGAAAAGGTCAAAAGCGGTCATATCAATGGTTATTTCAAGTAACAACTTATAATTTGCTTAAGAATAAATCTACCATTGTTCTATCTAATATATAATTATTGTTGCTTTTGGAAAGCATTAAAATTACCCAGGCAAAATTATAAACTTGCGCCTGGTACTTTTGTTTGCATCTACATGTCTAGACTTGAAAAGGACAGAAGCGGTCATATCAAAGATATGTTTTCCTTCTGTTGTACAACACCCCCATCACAAGTTTAAAACACATTCCTTTATTCAAATCACAATAGTATGTGAATCGAATAAAGCAACATATTTTGCGCCTTTGGACGACTATAGGCTGAATCACAAATTTAGAAACAAATTTTCAAACCAAAAAATACATTTTTCGTCATAAAAATTTAAATTTATAAATTTGTATTTAGCCTAGGTGTTTAAGGTGTTTTTTGTTTGTCTGTAAGATGTATTTTGTGTTGTTTTGTGTAATGTATGTTGTATCCTATTCACCGACCATCTGCCTATCACTAACCGAATCAAATCTCGTTTTCTTTTAAACGTCTCGCTACCTCACAATTCACTTCACAAAAGACTTTCACGACATTTTCATCACACTTTTCTCCTTCTTTTGCTGTGCATATATTATACGTATGGACAATTCCGTCACAAGTGTCTATGTGATGTTCGGCCTGATGTTCCTGTCTTTTGTTCATTTCACACCTATCTGGAAGCCAGCACTCACTGCTAACATCTTGGGATCGTTCCCACGGTCCTGGACTCGAGCACATCACCCAGTGCCGACGTCCGTCGCAATATTCTCCATGGTATTTCTGACAATGTTCAGCGTACGAGCCGGACTGACAAGGTTCATCATCTCCGTTCATAGTGAATGTGAACCGATCACCGAGTTCACACCGCTTATATACCATCATATATTCCCCACCACCGTTTGCGGTTTATGACTAAGGCGCGTAGGGTTTTTTTAACCAAGCGGACCCTCCCCCCCACAGCTGTTGATTAAGCAACTGAGGTCACATAAAACGTGACGTAGGCCTACAAACCGCGCGTATTTTTTTTTTTTTATTTATACATATCTTTTTATATTTTTTTAATTTCTACATATCTTTTATTCTGCATAAATTAAAATCTGTTTCTAAGCATTTACAACATTGTTGATATATTTCAGATAAATATTCACATATAAATACCAATAGAGTTGATCAAGTTTTAAAATTATCCACACACACTCTTTAAAAGAAATACAGACGAGCATGGTTTTTATTTTTAACAAAATTCATGACACTTGATGATAAAAAATTAATTAATTTTTTTCACTACAAATCAGAGAGAGGGAATACATACATCTAAGACCACATTCACACACACACACACATTCAATCATACAAGAGGAATGCCGTGATATTTGTCAAACGGTGGAGTTTAGGCCAGCAGAGCTACATTGGTTTATTTGTTGGTGACCGGAGGACATCCGTAGCACCTGTAGAGTGCCCGCGACACTAATTTGTCAAACGGTGGAGTTTAGTCCAGCAGAGCTACATTGGTTTTTTTTTGTTGGTGACCGGAGGACATCCGTAACACCTGTAGAGTGCCCGCGACACTAATCAACGGCGAAGACCCCCTTTCATTCACACACACAACATTCATGAGGAGTGACGCCAGAGAAAAAAAATGCCTTTATTTTTTCTCAAACGAGACAATTATGCCAACAGAGCCCCATCATTCATACCAAAGATGATAAGTATTCCCTCCTCGGAACAATGTGCTCCAGAAACAGTGGTACATTATTGATGTAACCAATCAGCAAGTTACATGACGGTGAAACTTTAACATGATCCACCAGTACACTATCGATATGTTGAAAGTGCATTTTACATGAAAAACAACAAACAGTATCGGAACTTTTGTCGAAATAAAAACCACGCTTTGCTATTTCACGAACGTTTGCTGTGTGTTCTGCAAAAGTTGACAATCTGTCCCGTTCCCGTCTGTAATCGCAAGTTAACCATTTTGCGAGGTGAATACACTTTGCAAGTGAACATCGCATTCTACCATCGCTCTTATGTGTGCCCGTGTTCACGGGACAATGTACTTTATTATCGTTTGTCAACCTTGGTATTAAATGTTTACACTCATCCAAATTTACAACAACCACGTCAACTAATGACTTTAAAAAAACTTGTTTTTCAAGTCCTTTTGTGTAGATAATGCTATATTGTTTGAGAATATTTTTGACCGTTGTCAAACTGTATGCAATATCGCCTTCTTCCCAAAGTAAGCCGTGGAAACGTGTTTCCAACCAGTGAGCGGTTTTACGGTAAATACAATTTAATTCACTTCGATTGAATGGTGGCTTAAAGTGTAAATGAACAAAAGAACGTGTGTTTAAGTCTAAAACTACAAATTCTTTGAGCACAAACTCATTGTTGTTATCGTAAAAAGCCTGAAATTCACATATACAACTTGTACGAGACATTATTCCAAACTGATTGAGAAACTGATTGTTCTTACAATTTATTTATAACATCACGTAATAACCAGTATTGCCAATATAAAATAATATATACACAGACAAAAGAAGATTATCTTTTAAGTATCGTGTGCATAAACCGTACGACTCTTTTGATTTTTCCCGCCCTTCAAAACCGACCAGCGTTCGACTGCATGAATCAGTCCTAGTGGTACTACTGCTACTTGTTCCGTCTACCGTATCAAAGGCGACTCTCCTGTCAATTGTATCGTACACGGACAGTGAGAGAATCAATTTCTCGCCTTGTGCTACCGTTGACGATCGATTAGTGCACACATGATCGTCCAACATAAACTTTTGTATTTTCCCGTCATGCCAATCACGCGTGAAACCGACAAAAGATATTTTTTCTGAACCGACAAGAGATATTTTTTTCACGTCATTACATTCAAATGTACAGATATACGTGCTGGCTTTATTTTTAAATTTAATATCAATTTTAACATCGACCGGTTCGGAAAAATGATGGAACGAAAAATCAGCAATCATCAAATAACTGTGTTTTAACTTACATTTGGCCGAGAACGGAACGGCTACACCGCCGACAAAAAGCGTTAAATCTTCGACTATCGAATCGTTCATCATGAGAGTCACTAGTCAACTGTCTCCTCTTCCGATTTTGCAATCGTTTTAAACGCAGTAAACTCATCCTGCAACCTGTCCGTCCACCACGCAACATGTGACGTTTTGGCCTTTGTTATCCCCTCTACAATCTTTGATTCGTCATACCATAATTCACGAACATGTTTAGACAGGCTTGTCACGAGTTTATCGAACCGAAACCACTCCGAGGTCGACAATGAAATTTTATTTTTTTTATTATCGACAATTTGAACGTACCATTTCCCAAAAATTTGTTTCACCTCCACCGTGGAATGTGAGGTGTCATCTGTAATGTCTTTTAAGTGACATGTAATTTTTGTACCCTTGTCTAACGCGAGCTGGACATGATCCCGATTATTCACTAATAATTTCCACAAGTGATACGACAAGACCACACGTTTACGAGGGGCAGTAAATACGGCCGCGGTGTTAAAGTTTTGATCGGTACAAGCCAGCCCTACGGTTACATGTTTATCGAATTTATTGTTTAACGTATATGTTAGCGGTAAAAAGATGTAATACATACCGTTTATTGATGACGTTTTCAGTTCTGGCAACAGCGGTTCCGTCTCCTCGGACTCCTGCGACAGAGAATACCGTGAGCCCATGCTGTCAAGATAAAACTAAAGTGTTTTCTAGTATGTAGATTCAATTTATACATGAGTCGCCGTACACTCATTACAAAAGTTTTCGTACCGTGCCGGTCAGTGGCCTGTATTCTACTACGGCGTCGTAAACGATCAAGCAGTAAGCCGCCGTTTCAGCGGGTACTATTTTTTCCGTTTCGATTTCCAACCTTAAATCAACGGCACCTGTTTTTAAAGTTTCATTCTGTTTAGAACAATCAATGACGTATACTGCACCGTTCTGCTTGAAATCAGACAGATTCAAAAAAGGACCTGTACCGGCTTCACACAAGTAAGACGATTTGAACCGAGAATACGCTTCGTAAAACAAATTCATATCACCGTGAACATTATCGTATGGAAAATATTCACTGTTCAAAAAAAGTTTAACATTACGAACGGTGACTGAATCACTGTTGAACTGTGAAGGATTGGCGTTTGGGTTCGCCTTCTTTTTTGTATGAAAGGTGACAATCACGTACCGGGCCGTTTCCATGTGTGAAGAAGTTTTCACCGACCACAGATGTTGTTTTGTCTGCGGAAAAGATGGGTATTCGTGTAATTCCCATCTACGAAAGGATATCTGTACAGGTCTGTCTGATTCAACCAGTTTCAACAAACTTAATCGTGTAACGTCGTTCACACGTATGTAAGGAATTTTCCATTGTACTTTCTTCAAGGTCAATAAGAAATCTTTTTTTCCATCTGGCAAGAGGACGGCGTCTTTGTCGGTCGGAGCACGTAAAAGTATCAGTTCTTGCTTGACGGGTAAAGTGATTTTAGTGTAATCGTCAAAGACAGGCAAGAGAAATTTTAACGGATAGCAAAATGAAAATTTCCCACTCGTGCTATCTACAGCGATCGAACCGGTTGATTCGTCCCAACCGGCGTTCGCAAGAGCCTTATCGTTCGCATTTAAGGTTAGGTAATTTTTAATTGTGGACGTAATTCCCGGATTCTTCACTCTGTCCACTTCTATACCGCTGATCTCGTACCTGATTTCATCGAAAAGAAAAGCGACTGCGTTATTCACTAGTTTATAGTTGGCGTTCGGCGTGTCTGCCTTTTCCAGTAACGTGCCTTCAATGTAGAGGAAGCTTTCACTGGGCAATGTGAATACATCTTGTTGTTGAATAGGGATTCTTATCTCGTCATTATTGTTGTAAGTAGATGACGCGTACGGTGTGTGAGTGTGATACTCCCAACTTGTAAATACATCAGTGAAAATGGGTTTATCATGAACGTTCAACACTTCCATGATACTTTATACACGAAAACCTATGGATTTCAGAAAATGGATGTTGTGAGGTTTTAACTTGTTCACGGTCGGTTTACGACTGCCAACGGAACGCATGTGTTCATTGTACTTATATGTTTTGCGTGGTAAAATAACCAGACCCATCTCTTGTACGCCTTAAATGCAATCGCAAAGAGATTACTTCGTTTGCAAAGTTTATGAGATTGCCTTCTTGGTCTTCCAGGCGGATGACAATGGACTGAAGACGTTTAACGTTTACCGGCAAATATATAACGTTGGTAGGCGTCTCCAACAGTTTATAACCGGGGTCAACGGCCAATGGAAATTCGTGAAGAATATGTGTTTCTTTTCCGTTATCGTAAGATCGTTGCACAATATTGCACAACACCCTAATGATGTTCACCTTGATTATGTTCACTTCGTTCTCTGAAACGTGCCATTTGTTCGGCTCCAGCACCCGCTCTGTGAAACCCAACATTGACGACAAATTGTTCGGCTGTGTGAAATCTATGGGGCGTGAAGAGTAAATTTCCGTATGCAGAGTATTATTGTTTGCTTTTAGATGGAATTCCAGTGGAATGTTAGCTCGTAAACAAGTCTCTTTGATGTATTTTTCTAAATCTTCCAACTCGTACGCGCCCTGTGGTATCACGATCGTCACCCCGGCATTCGATTTATCTTTGTCTAGAATTTTCTGTTCGGCGTCCGAGTACATTGTGGTCGCCCTGCCCTTGGTGATGGGTTCGTTGGAAATTTTAACTTTACCCTCCGCGTCAGGCACTTGTTGTTGCCCAGCGTCTGCGTTGCCAAAGAAAAAGGTGTCGTTTACGTCTGTTTCTACGTTTGGGATTGTGTTGTAAGTGGACAGATTGATCAGTCCGACCTCCCAGTCGGTATTGCTGTCAAGCTCGACGGGAGGGAAAACATCGCATTGAAGTACCGAACCGCGACCGGAAATTGAAAACATTTTTTATTGCGCTCGTAAAAATTTTAAACACAAATGACCGCAGTTGACTTTTTTCTGCTCTCTTTTATAGTTGTATTGTACAGTGATTCGCGACCCGTCTAAACCCGTTTTCCAATATCGTACCAACTCCGGTGGTGGACGTAAATTACCATAACTGTCGTAATAGTTGACGTGATTGGTGAGTTTGTGATAACACACCCAATGAGTACCACGCCCACTTTCCTTGTCCAAATTCACGATTCCGCTTTCATTTTTACGTACCCGCGTCGGCAGATTGTTCAACATGAATACGCCCCGAAAATACGGAACGTGGTCGGCATATTGTGAAAGTTCTTGACCGTTTAGCGGACGTGACGGCAACGAGTCGAGGTTTTTTTTTTCTTCAACTGCAGACCGCGCCCTTTGTAATTTTTCAAGTACACACCGCGTCCTTTGTAATTTTTTAAATACAATCCTTGTCCTGCTGCTGCTGCTGCACGGCGAGACCGTTTCCGCCCACTCCTACGTCGTCGTAATGCACCCCCAAATTTAGTTTTCAGCTTCATCAGGTTTGTCACTGTCCACGCGGCCGCTTTCTCTGCTGCACTTGCGTCACCCGCTTTTACCCGTTCCCACGCTCGTTCAGCCAACACCCGATCCGCTTCTGCCCGTTTCCCGCTGTCGGTGTACTTTGAGTAAGCGATGTCGTGTTCCTTACACGCTGAATCCAATCTATTTATCCCTCGATCGCCTCGTCTCAACCGCTCCTGTAATTTAGTACCGGGTCCACAGTACTGGTAACCAGGGATATGTAGTTCTACCGGTAATAAGTCGATGGTACGATTCAATATCTTACCGCCGATCTCGCTGATTGCGTCAAGCAGTCCTGCTCCCTTCTGACGTTTTACAAACATTCTCACACATATTTATAGTTTTTGCACACACTTTTATATCTTTTTTTACATCTATATTGAGGAAAAAATGATGTTTTAATATGTAATCATCATATTATTTTAATCTCAAATGTCATCCATGTTAAGAGTATATGAAATCCCACTAGTGGGCTCTTCAGTTTTCATATTGCTGCCACTGTTTAGTCTATCGTTTAAATAAGATAATATTACTGCATCGTTTCCAATCGATGGTGCGCCTACGTTTGTAAGTCTTCTATTTTCCATATCATATCCATCACCTTTTTCATCTAATTTGAAGCCAAAACCCCTATCTCCTTTCGGTCCTGCTTTGCCTGGAGGTCCTTGAGGACCGACTATTGGTTGCAATTCTGGTCCCATCTTGTAATGTTGATGCCGATGAATAATTTTTATCAGCGTGTCCAAAAAATCTTTGGCTATTTGATCTATTTTTGGATCGTCCACCACTTCTTCAGGCGTCAATGGAAGCGCCTCCGGTCCATGTACACTTCTGATTTTACGCCGTTGCGATCTCTCTACAACATCTAAAAAGTTTGTTAAGGCTTGCGTAACGTAATCTCTGTTTACGGCGTCTGTCGGTCCTATTGGATGTGGAACGTTAATAATGCGTTTTCCTTGCACATCGAACGCTTGCAGTTTTGAATTAAATTTCATTCCTTCACCCGATTCTCCACGTGGTCCTGGCGCTCCCTGTTCACCCTGTGGACCTGGAACGCCTGCTGGCCCTGGAGGACCAACCAAAACTTCAGGTGAAATATAATACGTCTCGCTGAACTCTTGCAACCGGTCTCTCAACGATTGAGTCAGCTTTTTAAATTCGTTCACATCACCGGAGGCGGTTCGCTCGCCACGCTGTTGTTTTTGCAGATGAATCGCCATTTGCACAGACGTTTCAAACACTTCGTTGCAAACGTCCCGCACTTGATTTAAATTGGTCGCGTCGTTTCCACTTTTTCCACTCGCCACATTGATAAGTCTGCACTTTTTCACGTCCACACTTTTATCACCGAATACGAGCGCCTTTTCCAAAGCCGATTGCTTGGCATAATTCCAGTTTAGATAGCCGAGTGTGACGGCATCGTTGTCTTCATCGGGCACGCCTACATTTTTCACCACGTAATTGTGCATGTCTACCTGCTTTGCGGACGCGTCCACATCCAAATTAGTATGTTCTTTGTGATATTTCAAGGTGACTGCGTCTTGGTCGTTGATGGGTGAACCCACAGCCGTCAGGCGTTTATTGTTAAACGCTGGATTTCCTTCGGAATCTGTTGTCGCTGCTCCTGCCGCTACTGCGTCTAGACTCGCTGCTACGGCTGCTGTTGCTGATGACGTCGCTTCTAGAGTGGTTCGCATGTCCGCCTTGGTGGCGTAGTTTTTTGAGAGGTACTGGACGGGTACTGCGTCGTTTTGGTCAACGGGTTCTCCAACATTTTTCACGCGTATATAGTTGGCATCGTAAACGTTGTCAGACAGATCAGTTGTCAAACAGGTTTTTTTCATGGCCCGCAAATTGATTGCGTCACTATCCGCCTCAGGATCGGCGAGGTTAATAATTTTTCTCTTCTTTACATCAACGCTCAACGAGTTTGGATCAAGTGTAATACAATCGACTTTACGTGCAGCGTCTGTGTCTGATATAGGAACATTCAAATTACGCAATCGTTTTCCCTGCACGTCGATGTCACCGTCTTTGGTCAACTTTAAGGTAAACCCCGACGGGCGGCCAGCAACATGATGATGATATTGATCACCCTCACTAAAACGTCGTCTGACGTATCTATTGGAGTGACCAAACTTGTCGATACTCATTGTTCACTTAATAGTGTCGATTTGTTTTCAACGCACCGCCTTTTATAATACCGGCTTCACGCAGTTCCTCAACTATCGATTGGATTTCGTTTGTATGACCGACATTGCCGGCCGCTTGTGACGCCAACAACAAGCGCAACCGGTCACATAGTTCGTTCACATCGTCCCAATGCACGTACTGAATACGACTGTCTGTCAACACCATGCCGCTTCCTACGGTGGGAGGAGGAGTGGCTTTGTTGAAAAGCGGTTTGATAATTTGTGTGTATTTGTAACCACGATTCGAGTTTATCTGTCGCCCTGGATCATATCCTTGCCGATAGGCGTTTGTTTGTATCAATATCTTGTGGTATGTGTGTAGATCGTCTGTTGTATACGAGACGGGTTCCTTTTCAAAGATCAACGAGTGAAGACCCGCGGTCATGTTGTAACTAACTCTACCAATTGACAATTTCATACGACCAAATTTCACCTCTTTATCACCAATCATCAACTTGTCGTTTTCCAAGTATACCCCGTACACGTGATCCATCGTGTTAGTGGTATCATTTATCAACATTTGCAGGTAATATTTGGTGGGATTTTTATCGTTCATTGAATCAATGACTTTTGATTCGTTTGCTATTGACTTTCTTCTAGGCGCGGTCGGCGTACTGGTTTCCTTTGATGCAAACGGTTTAAATGGAAACTCTGTGTCATCCCAACGCTTTTCCTCATCTACATATTTGTCCTCAAGCACTTCTTCTTCTTCTTTCTTAAACACATCGTCCGATTTCCTGATGAATTCTTTCAAAGGAGAGACAATCGGTTTTAAACGTTTCTCCAAAAGCTCTTCAGACTCAATCACTCCCGTCGTGAAAGCTCTATGCTTACGTTTAATATTGTCTCGTAAACGTTGCACTTGTAACGCTACCGACAACTGTCGCTTATTCATTTTACAAACACACTCGAGTAGTTTGGTGGTGAATCACTTGTATTTATACCCGAACAAACTCATCGAACCCGACCCGATAACGGCCTTCATTTATATCGCTGTCTTTGTCTACTACGAGGAAATTTTTTCCATTGCTATTGGTCCATGCCAACGAGCATATTTCTTTGAATTTATTGAACGGAATGTCTGTATTTACGTGATCCGAATGAATATGATGTAAATTTAAATCGTCTTGTTTGAAAACGACAATCAGGTTGGCGTTGTCTCTGATCAAATGTTTGGGGATCCTACTGTACGATTGACCCAAATAAAAGGTGTCCAATTTATTGTGACGTCCCATTGTGAAATAGTTTCTTATGTTGTCGTGTTTTTCGCACGCAATGTCATCAAATACCATCAAAGAATCAGGTCTGGCTTTACTCGGATGGTAAACATTTTCGTTTTCGTTAAATGTAAAATAACCGACATTTGGTACGCCCTTCATTACATGAGATAAAAACTGATATTTCGGTTGCTTCAGCGACTTTGAAAATATGTATAAATTTTTGAATTTCAGTCCGTTCTCGGAGAAAATCAGATTAAATAGCAAATTCGTTTTTCCACAATTTGAGGGCCCACAAATTATACACCTGATTGTGTTGGGAAGGAGATTGCTGTGTCGTTTTTCGTGCTTAGATGAAGCGGATTCGGTGTACTTGTCGAAATTCACTACATCCAGTTTATCCTTTTGTGGAATACGCTCCATAATAGATGACTGGTAGATTGCAACAAAGCGATTATACTTAATTGCGTGCAATATATACCCTTTTACTGTTTTTGTACGCCATGTAAAAATTTGCTCCGATTCCGACAAAGACAAACAACGCATAGACAACCAATAAAGCTATTATACCTACACCGCTGTAATCAAATTTTAAGGTATTTTTTTCTTGTGGTGGTACACATGATTTGTTACACATGAATTTACCATCTAGTAGTGAAATTGAATTGTTGATAATATCATTCACTTTCTTGTCCAATGGATCGATTGTTTTAAGGTTTATGCATTTTGACACGCTATACTGTTCACGAAACGTACAGATTTCATAGGTTAAATTGTCTCTGCTCAAGTAGTACCATAAACTGTAAATTTTTTCAAAATCAGATGGGACATTATATCCTTGCAACGAATGGATACATCCCTTCAAGTGAAATTTGATCGTATCATCAAACGGTGAGCTGTTGAATAGTGTGTAATGGTAATTTGTTTTGTCTGTCACTACTATGCCGAGGAAGTGCATTGAAAGTACAAACGTCACCGACCACATGTCAAACTCAAATGTGACAACGGCAGTGAAACATGTACATTTATAAAATATCACCTTTCTTCACCCACGAGTCATGTGATTTATCGAAACCTAACCACCTGACCAACAGCATGTCTCCTTTACGACGCAATACCTTTTCCACCAGGAACACGTCGTCGTATTTTGTTTTCAACAACTCGTGACCGTAAAAGCCACCTTTTAATATTTCTCCTCTACTATCGCTGAGAAGGTACGTTAATGGTAAAGTTGGTTGTATTTTGTACACGGTAAAGACCTCATTGGTCCAATTAGGTAAGTATCCTTTGGTAAACACCATCTTGTGCTTACTAATGCGAACTTTATCACCGACTTTAAATTCACGTCTTATTATATTGGCTACACGTTTGGGTACAAGGTTTAATCGATTCAACACTTGTTTTTCATTTTTACCATCAACTTGATTCGGTTTCATTCCAATAGACCTGTGAAAAGTGTTGTTATATTTGGTGATAAGCCCGGGTAATATTTTCAACCAATTATACGAACCCTGTTTGGTGAAAACACGCCACATTTGCGTCTTTAACGTCCTATTGAACCGTTCTACTATGGCGGCCTTCTTTTCAGAAAACGTGGCGTAATGATTGATATTGTGTTGTTTTAGCAGATTCTGTACGTGTACATTGAAAAATTCCTTTCCATCGTCCGTTTGTAAATTACGCATTGGGTGTGATTTTAGAAACGGTCTCAATGCGTTAGCTACCATCACTCCTGTCTTTCTTTTTATCGGTATCGCGTCGGCGACTTTAGTAAAACAATTAATAATAGTTAGTATGTAATTAAAATTATTATTTAATTTTGCATATTTACCCATTTCCACTAGATCAGCCTGGTACAGGTCATGTCTGCCTTTCAACGTGGTCGTTCTCCTAGGAAAGTTCTTGCGCGCCTGTCTGTGCAGTTCGTTTGCGATACCCGATCGGATGTCCATGATGCTGTTGCTTTTAATTCGGGTGAAATTACAATCGTATGATCTACTATGGAAGGATATATATATAGCCTAAAGGAGGGAGTCGAGACAAGACAAGGGACCATCTAGTACATTGTGCTCTACTCAAGCACGTTTTTACAGGAGGTAGTTTAGTCTGGAGGAAGGGGGTCGGGACGGGAGGAGGGACCTGGTTCATTGTGCTCTATTCGAGCACGTTTTGCTGGAGATGGTGATATTGGTTCGTCGTCTTCGTCGTCGTCGTCGTCGTTATTGACCAAGGAGTAGTGACCGTACGGTAGTGTATCTAATCCATCGTCAAGGACGTATCGTTTATCGTCGAATGGGGAAAGTGACAATTTGTTAACATCTATTGAGAAAATATTATGTAAACGACTCTGGATCGATGAACATTTCGTGTATGACAATTTGTTTTTAAACAGGCAGTTCAAGTACGACTGATGTCTCAAGTCTTTCTTGATACATACCCGGTTGACCCCCTTTGCCACACGTTTTTCACTGTCATTAGTTGTAAAACTGTACATCTTAGCACGGAGTCCGACAAACTCTTTGATGGGCACTCCGTGCGTTTCATCGGCAAAAGTGCCGACTTTTTTCTTGTTGGTGGTGTTGTAACAGGGGTGAGTCGGGGGGAAATTGGAGGTGTCAAAGAGACTCAACCGTTCACACATGTCTTTGTAAACGTTTTCTGTTTTCACCTCGTACATCAAGCTGTCAGTGTCAGTCATTAGTAATCGTATATTGTCACCGTACCTGGCCTTTGCGTAATTGTAATGAAAGTTATACATTATAAATTTACTCAGGTCCAAGATGGTGAACCCTACGTAGATGGGACGGTTTAATGTGACTTGAGCTTTGTTTAGGGCGATACCTACTACTTCTGGGTTGTAAGTGTACCACCGTTTCATGCGTGGCTGGGTTATCCATTTATCTAGTTTGTTGGGTTCATTAATTAATTTGAAGTCGGTGTGTTTTCGAACATTTTCAAGTGATTTGCCGTACACTGCGTTATTAAGAAGTTTAAAGAACCGGGACTCGAAATCGTTACGGGCATGTTTCCGAAGATTGGCGTTGAACTCTATGTATGGACGAAGCCAATCGGACTGCTTGAATTGGATTACGCGATGGACTTTTTTCAATCGTAACCCAAGCGACAGATACAGTTGCAGTGTACGGTAGTGAACTATGTACTTTTCCTTGTCGTACAAGGTGGTCAAAAGTTTAGGTTGCTTGTCAATCTTTCTTGAGTGTTTTCTTAGAAACGGGGAGAGGTGTGGTGGTATTCGGTTTTCCGGGGCCAACGGGTAGTCACGGTGTTGATCGTGTAGCTCTTTTGGGTATTCGAGATCAACCTCTAAAACATAACCTGTGGGCGAATCAGAGGGAATGGACAACCAGTTAAATTTTGGAATTTCCTCTTTTTCGACCCACTTGAAATCACCGGTGGGGAGTGGCTGAGACATAGCATGGCCGTAGAGATTTACACAATCCAGGTACTGGATCCATGAAGTGGGGGCATTTTTGTTGTATTTTTCGGGGAAAGAACTGTTGTTGGCTGAGGCGAATCGTTTTGGAATTTGAGCCACTCCCCCTCGCACACCTCGTTCGATGAACAGGTGCATATCTATGTCGGTCAGCAGTTCAAGAGACACGTTAGTCATCTTCAACATGGCCGACCAGGACATGTTGGGCGCAGAGTAAAAATGGCAGGGGTCGAGGTTGTAATGTTGCATTGACAACGAGCGAAAGTTTTCAAACACATCGGCCAGAAGTAGTGTGTCACATTCAAGATAGAGGTCGTGGTAGTCGCCCATATTTTTTACTTTGCACACGTCCCATACACGTTGGGCGTGGTCATAATCATCGTCCGTCACCGATGTACGAGTCAGTGAACTGTAAAACTTTTCCTGAGTTGGTAATTGTGTCTCGTTAAATTTGGAACAGTCTGTCATGTATTCGTAACAGTAGACACCTTTTCTAAGCAGTAGGTCACGAACAGTGGTATTTTGAAAACGTGAAGAGAGACGTTTGAATGTGCCGGCCACGTCAGTACAATGGTTTTTCAAATTTTCCGTTAGAGTACTGAGAGAATCGTCCAGGAACTGATAGGAGTCTAGGAAGCGTAAATTGTTGACGGTAACTGACATGAACCGCTCACTATTGTTGGCGATACAGGATATCGTGTCACCTTTGAATTTGCCAAGTGCTTGGACGATATGGTGGCTGTCGTAGCCGCGAAGATTGTGGAAGAAAACAGGAATGTGTTTGACGTAAGGGGCTTGAAGATTGCATTGATTGTGAGCGGCGCCTAGAAACTTGCCTGTAGTATGGGAGTGATGACGCACCTTGTAATTATCGGCAGCGACAAAAGCCTCGTTACAAAGCATACACAAAGTAGCAGTATTGTATTTACGATAGTCGTCTGGGGTCATATTTATGGGGACACCTTTTTTTAACTTTTCATCAAGTTCTTTGCCGACCCCGATCAATTGTTCCATCAATTTTTCGACTACATTATCGTCATCACTCTGGGCTCGGTATGTGACTGGACCGCGAAATATGTTACCGTCTTCATCAACAATTACATATGAAAACCCGCTTGCTGTATGTTTATGTGTAGGATGGTTAAAAGACACTGGGTACCCATTCTCGTTTACTTGACGTGGGTGGGACGTTGTTATCGGTGTGACGAAAGATTCGAGGTCGGCGTAAATCGTGTAGGGGACTTTTAGAGTTTTTTTAAACTCTCTAAATTTCATAAACGATTTTACAGGGTCTTTGGGGTCTGGTAATTTTATCCGTTGGAGACCAAATTCTTGACAAGTTAACATATGCTTGTCCCGGTTTGATTTGGCGTTCACATTTGTAAATCGGTGATAGCAATAGTTGCAATAATATGCAGCATGATCGATTAATGATTGTGATGATCTTAATAGACGAGATAAGCCATTGTACTGCTGTCCCGTACGAATATCAGTTTTTGTATTTATTAAGCAGTAATGAAATTGGTCACGAGTGGGTCCGGGTAGCAACAGTAAATGTATTACATGTTTACGATTCCGGTATTTAGTCACATACACAGGGTAAAATATGTCAGTGTCACTTTCATAACTTAGTACGTTAATTGATATGGTAGGGTTTTGCCGTTCAAATTTGGGGATGTCTGTTAATTTCACGGGAAAACTGATTCCGTCAGTGTTTAAGGATGTTAAGTATTTTTTGTACCAGCTAATCATTTTGTGATAACCTGGTTGTTGGTAGATGTGTTCTAAAACGCACCAAATAAAACACATACTGTCGTTCTCGTTTTTAATATTTATGACAGCTTTACGGTCGTTAATCTTTTTGGGTGTGGGAATGAATGAACCAGCTCCGTAGAGTGGACAGTATTGGACAATGTGTAAATCACATATAGTGATTTTTTTCAAAGTCCATCCACTACCACGTGATGTATACGCATCAATACTACTTTGGATTTTTTGAATCGCGTCTTCATATTGATTGTCCATTTCGGGGATATTTATTTCTACGTTAATTAAATTTCTTGTCTTACCATGAAAAACGGCCGTCTGGACAATAGAGGTTGGTTCGGCCCCCTCCTCGTGGTATATAACTTTTTCCATTTCGGCGTGCATCGCAATATACCATTTGATGTTGCCACCCAACTGAACTCCATAGTAGACTAGCTCATCTATAATGGATGGTTTCATGTCACCGAAAAAAACCAATAGATCATGGACATCTTCTTCTGTGAAAGTGTACCGCAACGAAACTAGACGACCTTCGAGGGCGACAAGAACTTCAGCATCAGGAACGAACATGATCTTGCGTGTTTAATGAAAAACTGTGAGGAATGAAGGTAGTTACTTCTATTTATACGAAATCTTTTATCTTCTCTCACTGTTTAAGTGGGTTGAACAAAACTGGTAAAATTATTACCAAATTGATGTACTTAATTTATCTTCAGAAGATGTACTATGTTATTTACTATAATAAAAAGAAAATTGGTGATCGTTACTGAAGTAATTATCTTTATTGCTTTTCGTAGAAACAATATTACTTAAGATACACAGTACTAAAATTTATCTTCCAAATATGATTTATATTATTTACTATAATAAATAAAATTGACATTCATACTGAGGTAATTATCTTAATTGCTTTTCGTTATAACATAATTAGCTTAAATTACTCAGTAATAAAATTTATTTTCTGAAGTTGAACTGTGTTATTATCTATAATAAAAAGATAATTGACGTTCGTTATAGTAGCTATAAAACAAAATTACGGTAATAAAAACAGTCATTAATTTTATGACTTCCAAGAGTCGTAAAACATAAATTTTCAACCTTTATTGCTAAATAATTATATATACAGGTGAACCGGTACTATTTAGCTACTAGCGTCCAAATTTCAGATGGTGAATTCAACGCACTAATCAGAAAAAACAGTTCCGGAAGATTGTCAGCGACTATCCAGCACACAAGAGAACAAATCGGAATAATAAAATATTAATTGAATTGTGTGAAACATTTCATCTCAAACAGATGTCCACTAATTTCATGAAACTCCCTGAGAAACAGAAAATAATTATGACGAACTCTGGGAGGAAAATTTGGTGAATTCCAAAGAGATCACGTTGCAATCTCGGAGGAAAACACGAAGAAAATCATGAACGAAAATCATGATGAAGAAAATCGTGTGGAAAGATGAAGAACCCGAAGATAAATATTAAAAAAAAATCAAGGTGAAGAAACAAAACTGCATCCCCTCCGAATGTAAGAGGACTTCTAAAAATAGCAGTAGAACTGCATAAAAACGAAGCTGCCGAAGAAGATTGAATCTGTGCAGAAGTGTTGGGGAAGTAACCATCCAAGCACATGGAAAAGATCTGGGTAACTGAGAAGATTCCCTGTGAATAGAAAACGGCACTGATACATCCACTGCATAAAAAAGGAGGTAGAACGGATGTAAACAATTACCGCGAAATTTCTATTTTATTCGTGACGTAAAAAGCACTTTCCAAAAAACCGTTTGGCTAGAGTAGACAAACAGTCGATCGGAAACTGGTTGAACATCAAGCCGGATTTAGGAAAGGAAGATCCTATGGAGAGTAGATATTAAACGTAATTTTAGTACTTGAAAGTTATATTTCAAGAGATATAGTGGTAGTGTTTGTTGATTTTAAAAAAAGCTTATGATTCAATCGACCTAAAAACACTACTGATATTTTAGAAGAATTTGGAGTGGATATGAAGATAACGGCAATCATTAAAGAAACATTAATACAGACACGATAAAAAGTAAAAAATATAAAAAGTAAAATTTCTAGGAGAAATCTAAGAGTTTGAAATCAAAACAGGCGTTAGGCCGGGTTATGGACTGTTACCGAGGTTTTTACCCGTGTGCTAGAGAAAGTTATACAAGAATGGGAAATGGAACTTGCCAATAAAGGATTCTTAAAACACAGTAAACAATGGAAGACCAAAGAACGGTATAAACTGTGTTGCTTTTACAGACAACCTAGCAATCGTTTCTAGGAACATGAAAACACCAATAGATTTTATCAACGTGTTAGAAGAAGAAGCTGATAAAGCAGGAATACAGATTTCCTTCGAAAAACTGAATACTCAACGAACATAAAAAAAGCCCCGCGTCACTATATAATATTAGTCCATATCAAACCAACTTTTTTTCTGTAATCCTGGGTTCTCTTGGGTAGAGTACAACAAAGGAGATATGGCCTACACCAGTTTCGTTTCTCAGAACCTGGCTTTTTAACATATTACACACATCCTAATTACTATAAATCCATCCCACGAGGCAAAATTTGGGACCCGTTGGTCTTTGGGCTAAAATTAACGGCACTTTATCAGGATTGGTCGTCCCGCGTCTGTGCAATACTACACCTCACTTACACGCGGCATACACATCATCCTCATTTCATTGGGCCATACGATGACTTACTGTTTACAAGTTGAACAGATTGCAACATACACATTCAGCATGTAGAAAATAATTACTATAAAAAATAATGAGTACCTATCCTTACTTTTTTCCCAAAAACCAGTAGGCCTACGTGTAACCTGTGGAAATCGTGTATTGTAAAGAACATTAATGTATCTTAAGAATCGACTGTTTGTTTTCGAAGTGTGAATATTTCAGTCTTATAATGATATGTTAATTTTAAAAATCTGGTGTGAAACACTCGCACAACTTTCTCCTGCCAATGCAAATAATGAACAATATAATCTAACATTAGTAATAAAACATTAGAAATAAACAAAAAACTAACCTCAAAAAACAACCTAATTTTAATCATGAGTGAAAGACGCAAAATTAAGACGTTATTTTTGACGGTATTTTCTTTAAAAATTCAGAAAATCACTCTTTTACGCTAAATTAAGCTCTATAGAGAAAAATTCTTTCAGTAAAAGGTGTAGATCTTTAAATTTCCTATATATTTTGTTCTATACACTTTTGTCGTAAAATGCATACTAATGCCGAAATTGTAAAAAATCGATTTTTTTTACACTTTTTCGTGAGAAAAAAAAACAGAAATTCGCTTAACTAAGCGTTATACAAAAAAATGTTCGAAATAAAAGTTCTAGGTTTTTGAATTGTCTACAACTTTTATTATATACATTTTTGCGCTAAAATGCATATTAAAGCTTCAATCTCAAGAAAAAACCATTTTTTCTACGAGAGCACAGCCTTCTCAAGAACTTCATGGCACCTACCCTATCTTATAGAGCATAAAAAGTGTAGTAAATGAAGCGATTTTTAAAAATATTAGGAGCCGTTTTTGAGAAAATCGCAAAAAGTGAAAAATTACACGAATAAACTGTTACTTACAGTTGACAGATTTTGTTGAAAATGTTTGTGTCGGGTACGGTAGTAGTACCTAACTTAAGTTCCAAGTTTCAACTTCGTACAGTACGATGTTCCGTTCTTCAGATTTTTTGTTCACACACTCACACGCGCACACACACACACCAAATGCTATAAAACATGTTTTTTGGGTTCAGGGGGTCTGAAAACGTGTAGATCCGATAAAAACTCGATTTAGAAAAATCGACATGAAAGCAATACTTTTCTTCCTGTTACATACATATAGGCTAGAGAAAGTAAAAAAATTGTGGGAAACATTTTCATTGATGGTACCATATGGTTTTTGTTTTAAATTTTTTTTTTGGTTTTTGGTTTAATAAGCTTATGGTTGTTAAGAGCAGTGTTTGAATTGGTATAGGTAGTGATTCCCAAGTTTACACTTAATTTCAGCCGTATGTCGTTTCTTGCTAAACACAGTAGAAAAATTAGGTAATATTTAATACAAAATTTGAATAATATCATATTATTAGTTAATGTATAAACAGCAATTGACAAACATAGTTTGATTATTATTATAGAAAAATAGTACAGAAGAAAGAGTTACAGAGAGAGAGAGAGAGAGAACACTGTGGGGAAAAATATGGAATAAATAGAAAATGTGTTGAGGGTTGATGAGGCAAGTAGCAGGTAGTACAGAAGTGAGAGAGAACACTGTGGGGAAAAAATCAAAGAGTGACCGCCTTCTATAGAAGCTGTCAGTACATGCCAAGGAACAAAGAAGAGATTACTGACCCTTTTAGTGGCGAATTCGGACATGTGGGTCCAATGTAGAACTACCCTTTCCAAGTAATAAAATGAAATTTCTGTGTGATACAATTGATTTTATGTTTTATTAGATATTATATTTGCTTGTAAAATCCAAGACATTTTTATTATTTTATAGTATCCTCATCATAGGCGTAGTCAGGATTTTCCCCAGAGGGAAAAGCAGAAATAAGATAAAAGTTTTCTGTTAAAAAATGTTTTTATTTAAACATTTTTTTGAACAATAAAAATAATTTGTTGAAATCCTATTCCTCAAACCTATTTAAATCTTATTGCATCAGTAGCTTGGAGTTCTGGCTAAATCTTGATGAATTTGTTTCCCAAATTTATCTTTAGCTTCCAAAATCCTCTTTCTATGCACACTCACAAAAACTGTCAAGCCGATTTTCTTTTATTGTTAAACATAATCAAGTTTTTACCCTGCGTAAGGTGCTGAATATATTTTGATAACGCACATTATGCAGGGCTGTGCAAGAGAGATAAGTAGTGCCTGTTATATCGATGGGTAGAACAGTTGGGTTTCTTTAGAGAGCTTCTTCAATCTCCTTCAGTTTGGCATTTGGCATATTTTTTCTTTGCCATTGGTTGTACCAAAGTTCAGCTTCACAACTGACTCACTTGCAGTGATTTCTTGCTGCGCAATACTATTCCTATTGACCTATATTTTTTTGTTTTACTGTATGAACTTGGGGAGGGGGCAAGCCTATAATCCTAGTCTACACATGGTGTGAATATAACAGGTGTTTTATTAAGGACGCAACCCTGATTATAAGAAGATAGAAGTAATACATCGGTAAATTTTCTGTCCCCCAATCGGTATGTTGGCAACAGTGTACTCAAGGCCAACTACCTAAGACAGTTATAATGCTCCAGTCAAGCATTAGTGTGGTAACAGCAGTCGTTTCGTTATATTGTGTCAGCAATAGTTTTTTCCAAGGAAGAACGTGTGTTTATTGTAGAGACTTACGTAGCAAGTAAATCTTACAAATGTGTGCAAGAGAAGTTTCGGTTAAAATTTCCCCGTTCTGCCGTTTCGAATAAATCGTCAATATTGCGTTTGATAAATAAATTCTGTAGAACTGGGAGTGTACTCAATGAGAAACCACCTCACCAGCCAACAAAGTTCGAGCGGTTAACTTTGTTGGCTGGTGAGGTGGTTTCTCTTCGAGTACACTCCCAGTTCTACGAAATTTATTTATCAAATGCAATATTGACAATTTATTCGGAACAGCAAAACGAGGAAATTTCAACTGAAACTTATCTTGCACACATTTGTAAGATTTACTCGCTATGTAAGTCTCTACAATAAACACGTGTTCTTCCTTGGAAAAAACCATTGCTGACACAATATAACGAAACGACTGCTGTCACCCCACTAATGCTTGACTGGAACATTTTAACTGTCTTAGGTAGCTGGCCTTGAGTACACTGTTGCCAACATACCGATTGGGGGACAGAAAATTTACCGATGTATTACTTCTATCTTCTTATAATCAGGGTTGCGTCCTTAATAAAACACCCGTTATTATACCAAAGCAATTATGGATTTCGCATATTGTATTATATGGTTTCATTACGCAAGTTAGAAGAGAGCAATTAATCAAATTGTGTACCAGAGTTACCCCCATTATTTCTTTATAATCCTCGTAATTAGATGGTCTCATTTGAACACTTCCTGAGGTCATACTTTGACCGCTATAAGTACTTGTAATGCGCTATAAGTTGATGATTGTGCCTATCGTGCAGAGGACAGTATACTATCCATCCTACTAATATTGGCCGACATGAAAACATGAGTACTACTTAAAACGTATTAAGTGTGTAACGTAAAATAAAATTCATGGACTAATTAGCCTACCACTACAAAATATGTCAGTGTGCGTAATTCAGTGTACTGCTGATGACTAACAAAGAATACTAATTATAGCTTAGACCTATTAGTATGGCTTATTTAGAATGAATGTTTATTAAGGATCAATAAATTTTGATCTGTTATATCGATGGGTAGAACAGTTGGGTTTCTTTAACTAGAGAGCTTCTTCAATCTCCTTCAGTTTGACATTTGGCACATTTTTTCTTTGCCATTTGTTGTACCAAAGTTCAGCTTCACAACTGACTCACTTGCAGTGATTTCTTGCTGCGCAATACTATTCCTATTGACCTATATTTTTTTGTTTTACTGTACGAGTTTGGTGGGGGGGGGGGGACAAGTTGTAAACGTATAATGGGCCATAGTTGTAAATGTATAATAAATCAATGTAACAGTAAATAACTTCATGATGTCATGTTTAGAGGTATTGCTATGATGTATTTAAAAAAGCATACATAATAGTACTTGCATCTCTTACACTCTTTGATGATCATCAACTTATAGTGCGTTATACTGTTCACCAACTACGGCGGCATGTAGGGAGGGTAGCGGGACAGAGAGAGAATGTGTTGCGTCAGCCTTTCCCCTCAACTCATTTCAATCAGTGCACGGTGTTGAAGCGCAATAGTGACAATCCGCGGTACGGTAGGGCACTCTGCCGGCCAGTTTCGTTCACTACACTCTAACAAGCTCATTTTTCATCAAAAAATTCTGAAAATATTACTTTCGCTTCCTAATGGATCTTATTTTATTACACTAAAAATGTTATTATTATACTCTGATATTTATATAAGATACGCTCGTACAAAGTTAGACGTTTAAATCTCATCGCATTTTTTGCGTATCACGTATGCTAATATAGGCCCTAACTTCTTTTCCAGGATTACATAATATGCATTTTATTATTTTGTTATAAAATATAAAATTTTATCTGTAATTTGATGTAGGCTATGTAGGGCAGAAAGAGAAATAATAAACGAGCTTGAAAAAATCACTTTTTGAAGGGAAGTCAAAGATAGATCATCGTGTCTGGTAATAGTTGTGAATTTTATCCGAAACATACGCCAAATTTTAGAAATCAACTACACACGCACAATATCAGTTGTTTGACATTTTAACAAAAAGTACCGTATAGTAAATATAACAGAATGAGGTTATGACGTACCTTTCTTTTGGGCCTGTCAAAACTTATGGTAGGTACATCATTTAGAAAAAAACTTATTGCCTATTACCCGAAAATGAATCGCAGACATTTTCCCCGTATTTTGTGCGCGCGCAACTAATTTTGACGGGGTGTGGCTTTCGACAGCGACACCAATGTCAAAACGATTACCGCATGAACCCAACACAATTAGTGAGTACTACTTTAGAGGCAGCCGGTATCAGGCTACGACGCTGTGATGGGGGAGCTACTTACTGCGCATGTGTGGCCCACATGCCACCGTAGTTGGTTCTATTTATACCAGTAGTGTTTATAAGGTACCGACCTCAGTTGGTATTCTCCCGTTGGACAATTATTTTATTGTAAACCCAGTTTATTCAAATAAGAGTATGTGTAAAGAAATTCCATTAAAAATAATATATAATTTCATATAAATACATTTTTTTAAATTACATGTAAAATTTAAAAAAAAATAAGTAAAATACATTTAAAATCTAAACTTATGATTTTCAGGAAACGTTTCTACTAGCTGGCAAACACAAAGTTTTATCAGTCATTACTTGCTGGATTCTATTGTTACACGTAAGTTCATGGCTACATTACACTTAGACTAGCAGCCTTCGCTCGCTTTGCTTCACAGCAGCTAATGTTGGCTTCATTTAATTATTTTAAAACCTATATGTACAATATTTGTGGTTTTGTTGCCCTGTGGGAGCAAAATAAATTGTTTTTCTGCACTTCCAGCTCTAGAAAGTCCGACATAAAGTTGTCCATTAGTGAAGGAAGCACTCTTGTCTCAAATCGATGCCCACCATTTTAAATGTTTGTCCCCGCAATTTAACAGAATTGAATAGAATGCATAGAAGAATACCGATGGAAAAGAAGAGACAGTTGATATATGGCTGAGATAAGAGACAGTAATATGTGGGTGCGGTACGCAGAGTAATTGGAAATATATGACTTATTCACTACCTGTCGAATGAAATATATGAAATACAGTACAAAAATAAAAATTTTGAATATTTCCGAATTTTTAATGTTTTTGGAATCGAATGTTATTCTTCACGTTTTTCTATGAAATATAAAAGTTGAATCGTGCTTCTAGCCCAAGAAATACACCATCCAGAGGACTTAGAAAAAATAAAAGTGCTATGCACCTGATAAACTAAAACATGCGACATCGTCACAGTTTAAGTTGCTTAACTCACTTAATTAAAGTTACTAAAAGTTGCAAAATAAGCTATATTGATCAGGAAGCTCTAAGCTATGCAACAATGAAAGATTTTTTAAAATCAGTTCAGTAGTTTCTGAGATTACCTCATACAAACAAACAAACAGACGTTTCTTCTTTAGTATAGAAATATACGAGGTGTGTTCAAAAAGTAACGGGAATTTTTAAATTTCGCGGGTTTGGATAGTCCGATTGTAAAATTTTTTTTTATTATGTTGGTACACATGCCCCTGACGTACGATAAAATTTTCAACAATATTCAGTGCTTAGTTCTTAAGTGGAAGCCGCTAAGGTTAGACCTGTTTTTCGAGCACGGCTATTTTTGTTTGTTAAAAAAAATGGATCAAAGAATTTGAATAAAATTTTGCGTGAAAATGAAATTAAGTGTGTGAAATGTTAACAAAGGCATATGGTGAGTCTGCTATGAGTAAAACAAGGATTTACGAGTGGTATAAGCGTTTCCAAGATGGCCGCGAAAACGTTGAAGATGACGAACGACCCGGACGTCCAAGCACATCAACAACCGATGAAAACGAGAAAAAAGTGAAAGAAATGGTTATGAACGATCGCCGAATCACAATCAGAGAAGTCAGTGATGATGTTGGCATATCGATTGGCTCATGCCATGAAATTTTTTCGGATGTTTTGGGTATGAAACGTGTGGGAGCAAAATTTGTTTCAAAATTGTTGAATTTCGAACAAAAACAGCGGCGAATGGAAGTTGCTCAGGAGTCACTAAATGAAGTCGACAATGATGCGGATCTACTCAAACGTGTTATAACAGGTGACGAAACATGGGTTTACGGATACGATGTCGAAACTAAGGCTCAATCGTCCCAGTGGAGGTATTCTGGATCGCCAAGACCGAAAAAGGTTCGACAAGTGCGGTCGAATGTGAAGGTTATGCTCACTGTGTTCTTCGATTTTAATGGCATAGTGCATCGTGAATTCTTGCCACAAGGTCAAACAATCAATAAGGAGTACTACCTACAAGTTCAACGCCGTTTGCGTGAAGCAATCCGAAAAAAACGCCCGGATTTGTGGCAAAACAATTCATGGCTTTTGCTCCATGTGACTTTTTCTATTTCCAAAAATAAAGAGAACATTAAAAGGTTGTCGTTTTACAAGCATACATGACATTAAAAGCGAATCGGTGAAAGAGCTAAAAGCTATCACAAAGATCGAGTTTTAGAAGTGTTTCGAGGATTGGAAAAAGCGTTGGCACAAATGTATTGCATGTGAAGGGGACTACTTTGAAGGCGACAATATTAATGTAGATGAATAAATAAATATTTTTTTCAAAAAACGAAAATTCCCGTTATTTTTTGAACAAACCTCGTAGATATTAAGATCTTAGACTTATCTTGTAATGTTTTTTTTGTGATCTTTCAATTTCATAACAGACTAATATGCTGAGTGTCCCTGGTTATATTCTTCAGACTGAGCCCCCCCAAAAAAATCTCCAGGTTCAGCCCCTCGAACCAAAATCCTGGCTACAGACCTGCTAACATGGAATGTTTACAAATTGAAGTTAAAATTAAAATGTTGATACAATGAAGAGCTTTTATAAGTGTGCATTTACATTTAAGTGTTATGATGTTAACTTAGAGTAATTTAGTATAACTTTATGACATTAATTTTGTTTTGCTCAGCTGGTCAGAAGACAACCACACAACAGCTTGGAACAAAAGAATCCATATCAACAAATTTTGATAATCAAGCACTCGGAGAGCTGACCACCGATCTGCAACATCAGGTAGTGTTCATGTTTAGTGGTTACACAATTAGTTTTCATCCTGAACCCAAAAAACATGTTTTTAGCGATTGGTGTGTGTGTGTGTGAACAGAATATCTCAAGAACTGAACATCGTACGAACTTGAAAGTTAAGTTAGGTACTACTACCGGACCCGACACGAACATTTTCATCAAAATCGGTCAACCGGGAATAGTAGTTTATTCGTATAATTTTTCACTTTTTTGTGATTTTCTCAAAAACTGGTCCTACGATTTTTTTTAAAATCACCTGATTTTCTAAATTTTTTATTTTCTACAAGATAGGGTAGACGCCTTGTTTGTTGAAATTCTTGGTGAGGCTGTTTTCACGTAAAAAAATTGTTTTTTTAAGATTACGGCTTTAATATGCATTTTAGAGCAAAAATGTAGGGAGTTTAAAATCTTACAACTGTTATTTCAAACATTTTTTTGGTATAACACTTAGTTTAGCGGTAATTAGCAATTTTCTGTGTTTTCTCATGAAAACGTGTGAAAATTCGATTTTTTTAAGATTTCGGCCTTAGTATGCATTTTACGACAAACGTGTATATAATCAAATTTATAGGAAATTAAAAGACCTACAACTTTTATTTTTCATTACTTACATTGGCAAGATAAAGTTGTATGAAAATGTTTCATACCAGATTTTTTGTTTTAATTTTTCGAGACTATGAATTTTAATAAAACATTTGGTTAATTTAGATTAATTTTTACAGGTTGATCAAAAAATAGCAGAAATCGTCAATTATTATAAAGCACAATTTGGGTTTTGTCGGAAAACATTATTAGATTTAATAATGCAATCAATACATGAAAAGTTTCCAGACCAAGATTTTAAATATCAATCAAAAATTCTACCAAAAGCTACGTCAGTGGAACCAAACGGTACAGTATGCAATTCGTTTAATGAAGCCAATACACACCAATGTCGTTCTCCAATTATTCAAGATAACAACATATCCTCTCAAATTACAAATGTGGATTGTTTACAGGGTAACACTTTGATGGACGATTCTCAGAGTAATTTCGAAAATACTGTCGTTTCTGATTTACAAGGTAAAATGGTGGGCTATTCAGAAAGTAATAATATACTAAACACAGACTCTCCATATTTAACGAATCAATTAATGGACATTTCGCAAAATAATTTTAGAAACGCAAATACTTCAAATTTTCCTAATGTAATGGGGATATATCTAAGTAATAATGCTTTTGATGCATGTATTTCTAATGTGGAAAATGATTTGGATATGCAATCACAAATGTATTATGAGAATTTATTTTTTTAATTAATTGTAAATTTGAAAATACACTAGGTCCTCGCTGTAACGAACTTAGGTACAAAGGACTTTCACTATAACAAATTTTAAATTAGAAAAAACCCCGCAACAATGAGGATGAGCCATTAGCTCAGAAACTCAAACTTTTTATCATACGTGACGCCATTAATTCAGTGATTTCATACATAGATTTATCGGAAGAACAAGACGTTCAAAACTTTAGTGAACATTTTAGCCAATTTAAAGAACTTATTATTAGAAAGCAACATCAGTCCAGCATTCAGTTAAAAATAAACAATTTTCCTTTCACTTCAATCTTCTTCATATCAGTGATTAAAATAGGTTTTCCTTTTATACTTTTATGTTATCATATTTTCCGTTTTAATTCAGCTGTAAAAAACTCTGATGAAAGAATAATGTAAAGTGCGTAAATATGTAAATGTAGCCTAATGTGTAATGTAAAATAAGAACACCATTATTGGTGTAAAAAATAACATTAGGCCTACATTATATTTTCTTAATATACCTGTGTTTGATTATTTCATCCATTTCGTGACTTTTAATAAAATATACAACGTTGCTAAGATGAGTTTTTTCTGTTACTGTAGCTGACTATGCTGTGGTAAGTGAAAATATTTTAATGTATTTAATTTAATGATTACTTTGTATTTGTATTGATTACAAAACATTTAAACTGGCTACGATTTTGACTATAGTACAAAATTAACGGCTATAAGAATAATTGATAATTTGGCTGGCTGTATTTCGATGTAACAAACTTTGTGGCAACGGACTGTGGCCTCCTTCATTTAGTTCATTATAACGAGGACCTACTGTACTGGCATTTCTGATTACAAAATAAAATGGCTATTCAGAAAGTAATGTAGTAAATTTAGACACTCCATATTTACTGATTCAAATAACGGACGTTTCACAAACACTTCACACTAACAAAATTTTGGAAATTTAATACTTAAAATTTTCGAATGTGATGGGGACGTATCAAAGTAATAATGCTCTTGGCGCAAGTATTTCTAATGAGGAAAATGATTAGAACATATGAGGCGTTCCGGACCAGAAGGGCGAACTCAACATAGGGTTTTTTTTTTGTTTTATTTGGCATCTTTGGGTTACAAACTTCAATGTTATAGGTATATTTTGTTGAGTTCGCCTTTTAAATTATATGAAAAGAGAAATAGAAAAAAATCAGGGAGTTTACTTTGAACGATAGTTGCGCGGACCAGAAGGGCGAACTCAACAGGAAGACGTGAGTCTTGTCACCTCTACGCTACTGATCCCACCCCACTTCTACCCTTTCCCCTTCCTATCGCTATGCATCATACTCTCTGCAATTTTTGTTGAGTTCGCCCTTGGATCAAAAAGTTTAATTTGCGTTTTTCTCAAAACTACCCTTTGTTGAGTTCGCCCTTCTGGTCCGCAACGCCTCATATAATCACATTTTTTTTGTAATTAATTTGTAGTTAATTCACAAAGTGAATTTTAAAATTTCTCTCAAGTATTCACTTGAATTAATTTATCCACTTTCAACAGGAAATTATCAAGTTTCAGATGAAGTTAAACTTGTTATTTAGGTTATCAGCTGAAAGGCTGGTTTGAACATCTAGAGCAGTTGTCAACCTTGTTTTTTGGTCATGGCACATTATCCTATGTAGAGAGGTCTTGTAGCACACTAACATACAAGACTGAAAAAGAATACAGTAATTGCAATGGAAGTAGTTAATACCCTGTTACATTTTTTAACCGCAACAAAAACCGCAAGCTACTTGTGCGAGCTGGGCTTTTTGACACAAACAAACATAAAAAAAACAAGAAGCGCGGGAGACATTCTCTCAGTTGAATAGGAAATGCATGTGCGTTTGTTTGCCTTCAATTCTACCACGAATTGAACTTTTATGTAAGAAGCGACAAATTTCTCATTAATAACTATTAAATAATCTTTTCTTGTAAGGCGTAAAGCCATTAAATCCCCTTAATAAATATGTTTAAGCTCTTGAATATTTTTTTCTTCTTTTTTGAAAAAAAATATTGAGTGAAATTACTTTTTTTTTATCACAAACTCTCATAAGTTTTGTGGCACACGCAGCTAATCTTGCAGCATTTATAGTGTGCCACAGCACACGTCTTGATAACCACTTCTCTAGAGATTTTACTAAGTAAAATGAGGTGTGAGTTATCCTTCCTCACTGAGTAGGAAAGTAGGCTATGCTTATCAGCACACCAGATTCTCTGAAAAGCATCTACTTTTCTATCCTGTAAATGATACCTTCGCTTCATTTACCACAGGCTCAGAGGAGATAACTCTGGCTAATGTCTTTTATATCTCTTCCTCTTCCGTTCTTAAATGCTTAAGTTGTACAATTGGCTGACCATGTAATAAAAAACATTTATTTTTTTGTAGCCCTGGAACTAGCAGATCAAGTGCAATTGTTTAACATTCCACCAGCCTGTTATGGGCACAAAGGCAAAGAACAAGGTTAAAAATCTCACTTATTCTCGATTTAGATCTACGGTGAGATCTACTGTGATTTAGATCACAGACTGTTAGGAGAATAACAAACTTCAGGGAAAAAACACAAGAATAGAGCAGACGTCAAATAAGCTTGCCAGCGTAGCTACGCGAACAGTTTGGATTCAGTCAGTAGATTTCATGTCTTAGTACCAAACTGCCTATTAAATCAAAGGTGCTGAACAATGTAAATTATCTATTAGCAACATTAAAAACGTTCAATTGTAAACATTGTATACAACACTTAACGCCTACCACATATAACACATTACAGACTAATGTTTCAGGTTAGCTGATATAACGGGTGTTTTATTAAGGACGCAACCCTGATTATAAAAAGATAGAAGTAATACATTGGTAAATTTTCTGTCCCCAATCGGTATGTTGGCAACAGTGTACTCAAAGCCAACTACCTAAGACAGTTAAAATGTTCCAGTCAAGCATTAGTGTGGTGACAGCAGTTGTTTCGTTATATTGTGTCAGCAATGGTTTTTTCCAAGGAAGAACGCGTGTTTATTGTACAGACTTACATAGCGAGTAAATCTTACAAATGTGTGCAAGATAAGTTTCAATTGAAATTTTTCTGTTCTGCCGTTCCAAATAAATCGTCAATATTGCGTTTTATAAATAAATTCCGTAGAACTGGAGTGTACTCGATGACAGACCACCTCGCTAGCCAATAAAGTTAACCGCGGAAGTTCTCGAAGATTTGAAAAATCGTTTGACTCGATCACCTAAAACAAATCGCTTAGAAGATTATCATCGCTTGCTGGGCTAACATTAACTACTGTTTTCAGAGCTACGAAAAAGTTACATTTACATCCTTATCGCGTTGGCGTAACTCGTGAACTGAAAGCTACAGACCATCAGAAACGATTACAATATTGTCGGTAATTTCGATCTTCGGTTGAAGAAAATTGTATTCAATTGTTGGATCATTTTTATTTTAGTGATGAGGAACAAAATTTTACACAGCTCAAGGAGAATAAACTCATGCTGCCGTGCCTATACCGGTTGCACACATTTGTAAGATTTACTCGCTATGTAAGTCTCTACAATAAACATACGTTCTTCCTTGGAAAAAACCATTGTTGACACAATATAACGAAACGACTGCTACTAATACTTGACTGGAACATTTTAACTGTCTTAGGTAGTTGGCCTTGAGTACACTGTTGCCAGCATACCGATTGGGGGACAGAAAATTTACCGATGTATTACTTCTATCTTCTTATAATCAGAGTTGCGTTCTTAATAAAACACCCGTTATAACGTTGCGAGAGCGACGTGACTCTGATCACAGCTAGTACAGCACTGACCCCCACCACTCACTGAGGCAACCAAGCTTGCCATTACCTAAATAAATCTTCTACACACTCTAGATAAGTCAGCAGAAAATTTCACTTGCTTTTAAAAGATGAAACGAGAGATAGAACACTGTTAATAATGTTGCAGTTGAGATAAAGGAAGGGCAATGTAGCAATGGCTAGGTATTGAGAAGATAATGTAAATGTGTATTGTTAAGTTTTTTAATTATATTTAACAATTATTTTATTTATTAAAATGATATCTGAACCAACCACTATGTGAGTAGTTTAGAATCAAAACTCACGCTGTCCACTTCAGCCAATTTTAGTAAAAGATAAAAAATGGTACCAAATAAAGCAATGTGAAAACTCATGATTGTTTTGTTTGTCTGCTATTTGATTAATTTTAAACTGCCGGACCCTGTACAACATGATTATAGTGGATTGGCATATGTTTTACCATGAGATAAAAGCATCATTAGGCGTATTAAAGACTGCAATACATTATATTTTTCATGAATATTTATGTATGAAAAGATCTGTTTATGGTGGATTCTGCACAATTTGACCGAAGCACATAAAATGCGTGGTCAGTGATTTTCATAATCTCAAGAAGGTTTCGAAGCCTTCTAAAAATAATTTTTTAGATACCTCCTTCAGAGTGGAAAAAAAATATTTTGAGCAGTGGTTCAAAAATGCATGTTAAAGTGTATAAAACTTTTTGTAGGAATTTAAAAGATGGTCCTCTTACAAAAAAAGAAAATTAGTAATCTAATAATACCTATGTTAAGAACACTTACAATGTATTTGAAGTATTTTTCTCTACAGACACTAGTTTAGCGTCAAAATTCTTAATTTATATTTTAGTTTTAATTATTTTTATTTTATCAAACAATCTTATGTAGGATTATAAACAGCCGTATTATTTAAAATTTAAATATATATTCTAACCACCAGAATACGGTAACAGAAGACACTTACTAATATTGACTGAAGATGTGTACTGCTTGAGTCCCAGCTCTGTGTAGCTGCGGGGTGAAGGGTACGGATGAGGTATAATGAATGAGTGACGCATGCTGGGAGAACAATTTTGTTGTATTACTCTGATACAAAACATTCGTTTTCAAACTTTCTGTATTTAACATATTTGTTTGTATTTATTACAATTATTTATTTACATGTTTTGATATAAAATTGTAAGTTAAATATTATGAATCCGACCAAGTTAATAACCCGGTAGGTATTTCTTAAATTAATGCGCCGAATGATACGAATATGTTTTAGTTTAGTTAGTACAAGCTACCACTACAAATGCATCAGCTGTGAAACACTACTAAATTCATTCATATACTCTTTCATTCTCCCTCTACTATAACGCAGTGCATTCCTCCCCAACTACACGGAGCTGGGGCTCAAGCAGTGCAAGATACACGTAAGCGCTATAAACATTGGTAAGTGTTTTTTGTTACTGTATTCTGGTGGGTAGAAATACATATTTCAATTTAGTTTTAATACAGGGTGATTCACGAAGATATGCAGAAACTTTAGGAGCTCATTTTACATGTAAAAATAATGAAAAAAGTTTGTATAAACATGGGTCCCGGAAATGCTTCGTTTCCGAGTTAAGGCTAGCGAAAGTTTCGCCCGGATTTCAGCTCACGAAGTGAAATGAGGTCTTCCTGGAATTCTGGTAAGGTAGATTAAGGGGCAAATTCAATCATTTCTTATGGTTTTTGATCTGATAAATTGAATAAAACAGGTCCCAGAACTGTAAGTTAAATAGTTTTTGAGAAAACCAGTGTCAAATGCAAAACAAAAAATGGAGTGAAAAACACATTTTTTCATCTTTGGGCAAGAATAATTTTGTTATTTCACCAAGAAACAGTAAAATTTTTGAATAAAACATGTAGAAAATTTTATTCTGAACAAACCGGTGTAAATTAAGTACACAGAAAGCGAATAGATGTTTGATTAAATGAATTTTTATTCATAAGAGTACAAAGTAAAATTAACTGGAAAAACTAAGATGAAAAAATGTGTTTTTTTATTCACTCCATTTTTTGCATTTGATGCTGGTTTTCTCAAAAACTATTTAACTTACAGTTCTGGGACCTGCTTTATTCAATTTATCAGGTCAAAAACCATCAGAAATGATTGAATTCGCCTCTGAATCTACCTTACCAGAATTTCAGGAAGACCTCATTTCACCTGGTGAGCTGAAATCCGGGCGAAATCTTTCGCTAGCCCTAACTCGGTAACGAAGCATTTCCGGACCCATGTTTATATAAACTTTTTTCATTATTTTTACATGTACAATGGGCTCCCAAAGTTTCTGCATATCTTCGTGAATCACCTTGTAACTTGTTTACAGAGCCTTTTGACAAGTATAATAAGATTAATAATAAGTATAATAAGAATTGACATTGCTCATAACCGACAGGTGGAGTGTCAAATTATTTACACTCAACCTGTTCATTGCAGGGCTAAAATAAGTAGTTCTATTTCTTATCATATGCTCAGCCAATTAAATGACTGAATCATTTAAGAACAAAAGAGGTAGAGGTATAAAAGACACTAATCAGAGTTATCTCCTCTGAAAGTAATGAATATCATTATACAGCCAGACCATGTGGTGAATGAAGTGAAGGTATCATTTGCAGATTGGAAAATATGTGCTTTTCAGAGGGCCCGGCATGCTGATAAGCGTACGTTTTCACTCGGTGAGTGTTGGCAATGGTAAACCACCTCACTTCTCGTTTTACTTAGTAAAACCTCTACAGGTTCAAACCAGCCTTTAACTGATGACCTAAACAACACAAGAATTGACAAGTAAAATAGCTCGTAAAAGGAGGTTAAAAGTTAAAAAAGTATTTAAGAATTGAAGCGCTGAGTGGATGAAGGTGTTATGTAACATTTTTTAAAAATTCTGATTGGTGAAGGTGGGTTAGGTGCATATTTAGTCAGGTAGATGTACTGTACCTCTACAGTTTAAGGTGATACTAGTGGATGATGGCTGCTAAGTTTTGTTTTTAGCAATGGATAAAGGTGTTATGATAACTTGCCAACTTTTCCATCAGAATGCCCTACAATTTTAGATATTATCTTTTTAAAATTTGTTTTTAGTTACTGAGATTACCGTTCACCCAATCTCAGAGGATGCTGTGTACAATACAAATTTTTTTAAGGATGAAGGTGTTATAAACGTAAGATAGTTTCAAGAAAAATTATATTGAAGAGTTATATTTAGAAGTAAAGTTTTAAAAACTTTTATGTGCTTAATTTAAATTTCCATGAGTGGGTAATATATATGTACTAAAATTTAAAAAAAAACTTGAACAAATCACAAAGAAATTGGAGCCTAAGACCTTGGCCACCTTTTTCTCAAAACTATATTTTTGTAAGATAACACTTTCAACCACCAAGCTCTTTAATTGTAATATTTATACAGTTTCACAACTTGTAACATAACCTTATAAAAAGAATAAAAGGTCATTAGGACAAACAAAATAAAATAGTAAAAATAACAGAATAACTATATAAACCTGAAATATATGATACTTAAAAATTTCTTGCTTTTAAAACTCGATGTTTATAAATGCTATATCAATTTGAAACCCCGCCGGGTTGGTCTAGAGGTAAAGTCGTCACCGCGAATCAGCTGTTTAACAGCTGATTTTCGGAGACTAAGGTTCCTGGTTCAAATCCTAGTAAAGGTAACGGGTGATTCAAAAAGAGCGCCGGTTTTTAAATGGCTGGTAAATTTTTGTTTATCGGTTGGCAACATTGTTTGACCTCATTTCTATTTCGGAGAACATTCCGATTGACGATTCAGTTGTAGTTTCTCTTGTTCGCAATGTAGTACTCTCGCAGTCTGTGTCTAACCATGGAGAAGTTTACTATTGCACAACGAGTGTTAATCGTCAAAACATTTTACCAGAGTGGAGAGAGTTATGCGGCTACTGTCAGGCGACTTCGCGGTACTCTAGGACGTAATGAAGCACCGAATGAATCAACAGTTCGCAGGCTCATGAAAAAGTTTTTTGAGACGGGTTCAACAGTCGACCTTAAAAGTTCTGGACGTCGTCGTTCTGGCCGAACTGAGCAGAACGTTGCGTTGGTTCGTGACAGTGTGGCTGTTAGCCCAGCAAAATCAATACGTCGCCGTTCTCAACAATTGGGTTTACGATGTTCTTCTGTACGGAGAATTCTTCGGTACGATCTCCAATATCACCCGTATAAAATTCAGTTGACGCAACATTTGAAAGTGGCAGACCACCAGAAGAGACGACAGTTTGTTGACTGGGTATTGAGAAAAGGATGATGACACCTTCGCAAACAAAATCATTTTCAGTGATGAGGCGCACTTCCACTTAAACGGTTTTGTTAATAAACAGAACTGCCGTATGTGGGGTTTAGAAAACCCTCGCGTGGTTAATGAAAGGGAAATGTATGCACAGCGAGTGACAGTTTGGTGCGGCTTTTGGTCGGGCGGTGTCATCGGCCCTTACTTTTTTGAAAATCAAGAAGGACAAGCCGTGACAGTAAATGGAGACCGATACCGTACTATGATTAGGGAGTTTTTGTGGCGTCATTTGGATGGAATGGACATTGACGAGTTGTGGTTTCAGCAGGATGGTGCCACCTGTCACGCTGCACGAGAAACAATGTTGTTGCTCCGTGAACGGTTCCAGGATCGCATCATTTCTCGTAATTCCGACCATCAATGGCCACCAAGGTCGTGTGACTTGACGCCTTGTGACTTTCATCTTTGGGGTCATCTGAAGTCATTGGTGTATGCCAGTAAACCCCGAAACATCAATGACTTGAAGGAGGAAATTCGACGGTTATCGGGCAAATGGAAGTCGAAACTTGTCGTGCAGTAATATCCAATTTCATGGACAGAGTTGATGCGTGCCAGCGCAGTAGAGGAGGACACATGCATGACATCATTTTTCATACATGCAATCGGAAGGTAAGATGAACTTGTTGATGTATTTATTTTCAGTTTTTCAATAAAATAAATCTCTTAATTTGATATATCAAAACCGGCGCTCTTTTTGAATCACCCTATAGTTACTTTTAAACGGATTTGAATATTAGACAGTGGTTACCGGTGAACTTTTATGGTTGGGGTTTAATTAACCATACTCTCTCAGGAATGGTCGGCCTGAGTATGTACAAGACTACAACTCATTTTCACGTCATACACATCATCCTCATCTCATTGGGTCATGGGGTTGCTTATTGTTCTGAATTGAACAGATTGCAACGTACACTCGTTAGATTATAAAAAAAGAATAAAAATTGAAACAGTTAAGCAATGTTTGTAATTATTCCAGTAAAGACGAATGTTTTTTTATAATAGTTTTATGTAGAAATATTAATTGAAATGTCAGTAAATAATATAGATTATTAAAGTTTTCATAAGTTCATTACAATTTTTGAATGCACTAATAAAATTAATGCGTTTTCATTCATAAAGAAAACTGGATATGAGGATTGCAAATCATAAATTATTATTATTTCAAAAGTTGAATTATATTGCCTTCGTTACAAAAAAAAAATTTTTTTTGTAAACGTTACATAATTATATAGTCCTAAATTATCATATATTATGTAGCTTTCTTTATAAATTATAAGTAAATAAAATGGCTGAAACAAAATTTTAGGAAATGATTGAAGGTTAAATGAAGTAAATTTTGTTACGCGACACCTATTTTGGCCATGAAAAAATGGTGACTCTGAAATTATGGAGTTGAATTTTAGTGATCAAGGAATGAGGGGGTTTAGCAATGCTGCGTGATGAGGAGAGATGGAAGTTGGTTACTCAGTTTGCAGAGAGGTGATCAAGAAACCGCTGATGGATGAGACATCCGAACAGGGCAATAGAATACTATATAATATAATAGTATTCTATTACCCTGCATCCGAAGACCAGCAGAATCGCCATATTCCCACCCTAATCGCGTACGAATCACATAAAATAAAAAAACTTTTCCCTTACCTGGTGATGAAAGCGATGAATGAGAGAGTAAATTGATGGTTGTTGGCGGCAAGGGGTGAATTAGGCCGGTTTGCACTTACTGATACGATACCGACAATTGTTGAAAATTTTACATACGAATTGTCGGCTCCGATATCGGTATATAAAAAACAAAACTTATCTGTTTTGTCGGTCCAATATAACAAGATTTTTTTTTTTTTTTTTGGTTTAACGTCCGACTGTTCTGCAATTACTAATTACTGCTAATGCAGACGGTGAAGGATGAAATGGTTTTTTGTAACGTATGAAAATATGCCGTACCTGAATGGGATTCGAACCCAAGACCGTATGACGAGAGGCGAGCACGATATAACAAGAGACGACTGTGCCATCGATATGTCGGGTCCGATTTTACGACATTGACATGTCGGACCGATATCGGCAAATGTAAAACCGGTCGTATGTACTTCATTCAATACATTCCCGGTGCTCCGTTTGTCGGATTAGCGGTTTCGTATCGGTAAGTGAAAAAATATTCACTTCCATGCCTTTTGCCAACAGTGTGCTAAATTTTAACGCTAGCCTTGGAATTCTCTTTAAAATGATATATCACTTGTCCTAGTATATATTTAAAATTTACTCTGGTCAAATACATTTTTATTATTTTTACTTTTTATTCCTTTTCCTTTATTTATAGTATTGAAAAGGAATAAAGGGTTCTAATCAGAAATTTGTAAAACGTCTGTAAATCTGTACTGTAAAGTCAATAAAAAAAACTACTGACAATAATTCAGTGTATCATTTTTATTAAAACATTGTCATCAACCTTTTAATTCCCGAATTCCTTTTGATAAAATTCCTCAATACTTCTGCAGTTTGCACCCTGTAATAAATAACTAAGGTAAATACGGCAGTCAGATGATATTTGAGGTAATTCACACTTTGAAAAATGCATAAAAATATACTGTACCGAATAAAACTGTATGGTTTATTATCACGCTCAAGAGCGAATAACAAAACACAAATCAAAAAAGATGCAATCAATGAATGCGTGTACGGGCTAGCGGAGCGCTAGGAAACGTAAGTTGGATACCAGGATAGGATGATATGAGTGTAGGTTAGTTGGTCTTTCAAGCAAAGTAAAGAAAAATTTGTTAGTGGATAAGTACACACGAGATAAATTATTAATACACAACTTCCCTATAAGACGAACTGTTAGTGTGTCAAAATACTATAGTGTGTACATAGCCTCAATAAACAACATTCAGTTAATAAAACTATACTGAATTTGATACCACTTTTATTTCCTACTCTCCTGGTAGCATTAGAAGGTGTCACAACTTAGTCCCTACAGTCTATTTTCTTAATCGGCATTCAATTTTCAAAACTATGACGTAGCTTTTGTAGTCTCCATTCTCTGTTCCCCATATAATTCGATGTCTTCATTAATATATAGCAATGATATTTTAATATTTGCGTTTTTTTTTGTAAATTTCAACTAGGACCACCTAAGGGCCAACATTTATTAAGAAAGATTTACCTGTTCACCAAAATAAATTGCTTTGTTTTTTTTGTGTATCTTAACAATTCAAAGCAACTTTTACTTAAATTTTATAGGTAGAACATAAGTTTGTTAAACATTTTCCTGTTTAATGCTTGCAACCGCTCAAAAAAAACATGTGACATTGACATTAGCCCACGCCTAGAAACATTTTTAATAAACCAAATGTTTCAAAATGGTGATGCTATTTGTTGACTATAGATTTTTTGAAAACATTCTGGAACCTTGCAATAGTGAGCATTTATTACTGAGTAAAATTTAGTATTAATTACTCTAATAGGAAATATATCTGAATAGTAACTTTTCCACACCTACCTCTTCTGTTCTTAAATGATTCTGTCATTTAATTGGTCTACCATGTGATAATAGACAGAACTATTCTTTGTAGTCTTGAAACTAGCAGATACGAGTGTAAATAATAACAATAATGTAATATAATAAATTTTATACAACAGGATGAGGACAATAACAACAAACTCTTATTATTATATAATTCATTTTAATAGGTACTTATACATTAAATAGTATTCTAAAAATAAAATTACAATCACATTTTTGTATTTTAATGTTCAATAACTGTATTTAGTTTTTTCTTCAGGAATATAATCTCCTGTAGTTAGAATTATTTTATTTATCCAATTGCAAATAAGTTAACAATTAATCTGGTGAATTATATTTAAACTTGTTTTAGTTACAGAATTTATTTACATGATGTTAGGTTAGGTATTATCTTCTAAGTTTAAGAGTTCTTCCAATTAAACCATTCATGTACATTCATATTATTACAAAATTATAAAATTAAAAATATAAATACATTATATACATAGTACTATATATACATAGTTGAATACATAGTTGTATATACATAGTTGAATACATAAATTTATTCAAAAAAAGAAATAAACAAACAAATTATGATACATACACAAAAAGTATTTAAAACTAAATGAAAAAGTGGATGAAGATGCTATGCAACAAAAATACAGTTTTGAGAAAAATACGATCAAAGTTTTAAGGCTACCATTTTTTGAGAATTATTACATTTCTTTCATCTTTGTACTTTTAATTTTACCCCTTCACAAAAATTTTAAATATGTCAAAATTTTAAATAAATATTTATATAAACCTGTGTAATCTGGAACGGACCATTACCCTACATGGTGTTTCATAATTATTTATTTGTAATGAATTTTATTATGTTGGACGATATGGTAAACAAGCAGGTCACCTCTTAACTTTCTTTTAAAATCCCTACTGTGTGTATGTTTTTCAGGCCCCCTGACCCAAAAACATGTTTTTTGCAATTGATCTGTGTGTCTTTGAGCAAAATATCTCAAGAACAGAATAGCGTACAAAGTTGAAACTTGTGTTTAAGTTAAGTACTATACTAGGGGACCCAACATGAACATTTTCATCGAAATTGGTCAACTGGAAGTAGTAGTTTCTTGATGTGATTTTTCACTTTTTTGCGATTTTCTCAAAAACAGCTCATACAATTTTTTTTTTATATCGCTTCATATACTAGATTTTTTATGCTCTACAAGATAGGGTAAGCGCCATGTCTGATGAAATTCTTGGAGAGCTTGTAGCATAAAAATTTAGTAAATGAGATGATTTTTAAAAAAAATCAGGAGTAATTTTTGAAAAAATCACAAAAAGTGAAAAATTGCATGAACTACTACTTCTGTTGACCAAGATTATTACGAAAATGTTTGTCTGATTCCCTAGTGGTAATTAAGTTTCAAGTTTCAACAAAGCTTGATATTCTGTTCTTGAGATATTTTATTTACACGACCCAATCGCTTACAAAAACATGTTTTTTGGATTCAGAAGACATGAAAACGTGTATTTCTGGTGCTCGATTTTGAAAAAACAACAGTAAAAATAACCATAAATTGTGTATCGCTCTATTAAGAGTTTTATGAAGAAATTAAAAGACAAATTAGGCTAACTTGAAACAGTTTCATTGGTTGATCTTATTGAAGAACATTTAACAGTTCAGTCTTGCAAGAGGAACGAATCGCCCATAACACTGGCTGAAAAACTTACGTTAACTTTGAGGTAAGTAAGCAGCATTAATTTCAATACAACAACTAAAATGTATTCCATGACAGACAAAGCTCCAAGAAAAAATGTCCTTGAATTCCACTAGGCAATCCCAGCCAGCAGACTATGTGCTTCACTCTGAAATTGAACATTCATAAATTGAATATTCCTCGCCGATATTGTATATCAAGTATGTAGTGGTGTCCACTCGACTTATTCCATTATCCGCTGCAGAACATAATCCATCATGGAAAATACACCTTAAAGGTCTCTGCCCACTAGACCGTATCATAGTAGGACCATAACCGTACAGACATATACAAAAAAATAATCATAGTAACGGGTGTTTTATTAAGGACGCAACCCTGATTATAAAAAGATAGAAGTAATAAATCGGTAAATTTTCTGTCCCCCAATCGGTAAGTTGGCAAAAGTGTACTCAGGGCCAACTACCTAAGACAGTTAAAATGTTTCAGTCAAGCATTAGTGTGGTGACAGCAGTCGTTTCGATTTATTGTGTCAGCAATGGTTTTTTCCAAGGAAGAACATGTGTTTATTGTAGAGACTTACATACCAAGTAAATCTTACAAATGTGTGCAAGATAAGTTTCAGTTGAAATTTCCCCGTTCTGAATAAATCGTTAATATTGCGTTTGATAAATAAATTCCGTAGAACTGGGAGTGTACTCGATGAGAAACCACTTCGCCAGCCAACAAAATTAACCGCGGAAGTTCTCGAAGATTTGAAAAATCGTTTGACTCAATCACCTAAAAAATCGCATTAACTAAGGATGCAAATGTTTTTCGTAGCTCTGAAAACAGTAGTTAATGTTAGCCCAGCCTGCGATGATAATCTTCTAAGCGATTTTTTAGGTGATTGAGTCAAACGATTTTTCAAATCTTCGAGAACTTCCGCGGTTAACTTTGTTGGCTGGCGAGGTGGTTTCTCATCAAGTACAGTCCCAGTTCTACGGAATTTATTTATCAAACGCAATATTGACGATTTATTCGGAACGGCAGAACGGAGAAATTTCAACTGAAACTTATCTTGCACACATTTGTAAGATTTACTCGCTATGTAAGCCTACAATAAACACGTGTTCTTCCTTGGAAAAAACTATTGCTGACACAATATAACGAAACGACTGCTGTCACCACACTAATGCTTGACTGGAACATTTTAACTATCTTAGGTAGTTGGCCCTGAGTACACTTTTGCCAACTTACCGATTGGGGGGCAGAAAATTTACCGTTGTATTACTTCTATCTTCTTATAATCAGGGTTGCGTCCTTAATAAAACACCCGTTAGATTTCACACACTGTTCACAAGTTGTAGTTATCTCATTGACTCCTCTCCAAAAAATGATTATACAGTGACCGAAGCCGAACAGCAATAAACTGGTATGGAACGATTATCATACGCAATGTGTACGAATATAGGATACGGTTGATCTGTTGCAGTAGGCATAGTAGTGACCGGAGCGGTTGTTTTCGTGCCTGGCACAGTCCTAGTATGGTACGGCCTAGCGGGCAGAGACCTTTAGGCTGTTTTGTATACAATGCGCCCATATTCAATATTGACAATTAATTGAAAATTGTAATAACTTACCTCAATCACAACTGCCCCAAAACCCTAATAATTCTCTCATTTTCTAACTTCAAAGTTGAATTTCACCGAATTTGTTTCTTAGAAGTTTAACAAAAAAACTCAAGCAATTGTAATTTGATTTCATAATTTTATGAAATTCAATTTTTTGAAGTATTCATTTCCCAACACAAAAAAATAAACATGAGTAATGTAAAACAAATACACATTACTTACAAAACATTTTTATTCTAGTAGAGGCTAAAAAAAAATTGCTGTACAAATATATACACATAAACAATTTAAGTAAATAAATTAATAGTTTAGAGGCCAAGACGAGCTGGTGTACGCCGCGGAGTGCTTGGTGTTCCAGGTTCTCTCATTCCTGGTGTTACTATTTCACTTCTGAAATAACAAAATAGCATTTTAGTTGTTAAAGAAATTTTATATATGTAATGAAATTATGGTTTAGAATAAGCTTGTCGCCAACGGCTTTTAGTAGCACAATCTGTAGAGTGGACATAGGACCAGGGTGGCATCGGAGTTGTCATTCAAAATAAAGAAAGATGCTTGGGGAAGCCTTCGCTGCTATCTCAAAGAGGAGCAGCCGCTGGCAAGCGAAGGGGAAGGTCGTCTTTACCACTGTCTAAATGATTAGGAGTAGTTGCCGACGCAGCGAACACCTTTTACCGCTGCCTCTGAAGAGGAGCAGTCGCCGGTGAAGTGAAGCGGGGTCATCTGTACCACTGCCTAATCAAATACGAGCAGTCGCCGACGCAGCGAGCACCTTTTACTGCTGCCTCATACAGGAGCAGTCGCCGGTAAAGCGAGGGGTAGGGAAGGGAGGTGTAGCAGCAGAAAGAATAGACTCAAAGTTGAGCAGCAATTCTTCCGTATCGGCCTTTGATAACATTTGAATCGATACTGCCTGGTCACCTTCTCAACTATCGCTTCCGCCAGTACGTACAGTTGAGCAGTTGTTAGTTTGCTCCAACTGTCAACAAACAAAAGCCACCTACTACAGGGTGCACGCTAGAGTCTGCGACTTTACGGATGTCGTATTCCTTTCAAGTTAACTATTTTTTAAATTATAAGTACTTAAAGTACTAAAAACATCAGTCATGATATGATGTAGGCCTAACAATTTCATTTAGAAAAATACTTTTAAAAGTATTTTGTATTTAAATACTTTTGAAAGTATTTTGTTGTTACTTTTTAATCAGCGTGTACACATTTTGATATAATGCGCATGCTCAGTGAGGTCATTATTTGTTTACATTAGGAGCAAACTAAGAGAGGCTGGACTTTAGATACGTCTTGCCACTTGGCACATGCACTGCGAGAGTTATCAAAAAAAAGTTTTAATACGTAGGACTCGCATCATCTCATACAGTAATACCAAAAATAAATATACACTGACGCCTTTACGCGCCTGGCTAACGTTTAGACAATGGGTGCGAATTTTTTTCTTAACCCTTACTAACTGGGAGGCCCAATGTCACTCATTCATCATCATCTTTCTTTAAACTCAATTATCTCTGCAACTGCTTATTATTTTCTAACGGGTTTAGTTTTATAAGATAGAGAATTTTCTCTTCTTTCATTTGATGTATCTTGCATATTTGTATGATGAAAATTGATGACGTGATGTTATGTGAAATAAAGAGAATTTTTTTTGAAGAGCAATTACTAAAATTTGAACGTTTTTATCCATAACTTTTCAACAAAAAAACGTATTTATTTGGGAATGACATCATCAGTTAGCTTTAAATGTAATAATCGAAATCAATAAATTAGAAGTGCTGGCAACAAATTTTATGACTCTAAAATCAAACAAAGAAGGTTAACACTATCTGGCGCCTATCCCTCGGTTAAACCTTACAATTAGCATCAAAATAAACGATAACATATTTTGATTTGTGCTATCCTGTTTAGAAAAGGACAATACACAAAACAACATGCGGAAAAGAGATAGAACTTACATAGAAGAGGAGTAAATAAAAATCGGAAAGATACCACATTATTTTAAGGCGATTTTTCCCCATTTTTTTCATCCAGCATGTTACTTTATTGAACAAAAAGTGTGATATCTTTTGAATGCGTCAATCAATTTGCAATATCTAAATGTAGTAATTTTTACAATGAATTGCTTTATTTATGTATATAGCTAAACATATATGTTTTTGTATTTTTTTGTAATTTAGTGACATTTTTTCGTACATAAATTGATATTACTAAAAGAAAATATTTTTTTTTAATTTTCAATTTTTATTCTGGTCGTAAATGAAAATGGAAAAATTTGGTTCAAACGTTGTTCTAATAACAAATTCTTTATAAATAAATGGTAATTTTTTGAAATTTTAAGGAATGAAACTGAATGAAATAAAAGAGTTTTTATTAGGCATAAAATGACAGTCCGCGTGATTGTTAAAATCTCCGTTCTCGTTGGGATAAACATATTTTTGGTGGAAATTAACTTCATAATTAAAAAAAAAGTTACACTAAAAATTGTTACCTAACTTCACTTTTATCACTAAAGATAATTTCATTTTGTACAAAGTCACCAAAAATTATTTACATATTGTAAAAAAACAATAGTGCAATTAAAGTTTTGAGAATTCAATATTTAGGTTTTTAACGTTGGAAAGTACATACTAATCTTACTGTAGAACCAGTAATAGTTAGTAACTAATAATTACATTCGAAGTTTGCATGTTAAAAATTTATGTGTAGCACTAAAAACATACGAAATAATCAGCAATATAAAAATTCTATGAATTTTTTTATTTAATATACTAATAAAAGGACACCGACATTTTTTAGTTGAACTCCTGATGTCGTAATATTGGAACGCTGGCATTTTTAGTCAAAATCTTCACAATCTAATATTAGGACAGTGGGACTGTAAGGATTAAGAAAAACTGAGCCATTATGAAACGTTTTCTATTTCACTTAAAAATGAAAAAACCAAGACAGAAAATATAAAAAATTTTTACAACAAAAACATGACTTTTAGTAAATTGGAAAGCTGATCGCTTAGCAACTGTATGTACCATTTTTTTTTTTTTTTTTTTTTTTTTTTTTTTTTTTTTTTTTTTTTTTTTTTTGGTTTAACGTCCGACTGTTTTGCAAATTGCTGCTAATGCAGACGGTGAAGGATGAAATGAATTTTTTTGTAACGTATGAAAAAATGCCATGCCCGAGTGGGATTCGAACCCAAGACCGCGTGATTAACTGTATGTACCAAGAATGACCTTTTGATTACTACGTATTTCATTTATTTCCTCATGACTTTATGGTATTGACTTTGAGTGAAAAAGTTAACAGTAAAATTCACCATCTTGCTATTTGTTTCTTATTTTATTTTACATACCTGCGTGATCCAGCAGTATTTTTTCTTTCTCTTTCTTGTTGTCTTAACAACATTTCTTCCTGAGCAGCTTTCATTTGTCCTTCCATTTCTTGAAGATGCTCGAGAGCTTGTCGTCTTTTTGCAGAACCAGACCGTCCAGTTTCTTTTACAGAGAAGAACATTGGTCCTAATTCAGCCAGCCATTGGCCATCAACTGCAGTCACACACTGCATGTATTCCTGAACAAAGAACAACACAACTTCAAGAACCCACTGGTACCGCGGATGCGAGCGTGGTGCAGTGCGTTTGTTCCCGAGTGGAGACAAAAACGAAATCAAACAAAGGATCCCGCGGGACCCTCCTCCAGAGCAGTGGACTGTATGCGTGGTGCGTTCATAAAGCGTGGCGGCGCACTACCATAAAAGCTGCGGACCGACTGTCCACAGTACGTACTGGCGAGTGAGTGTCCGGTCAGCTGTTATGACACAAACGACAGCGGCGCCCTCAACCCTTCAACTATAAATTCAAATTGTGGCGCAACCACCCACTTAATACAAATAATCCACATAACTAAATTTTCATTTTCAAATTCTACTCGTGAGAATGAAACGAAAAATTCAATGTAGCAACTTGAAACGACACCATTTTATCAGTTTTATCACCATGTAATAATATATTTTCATGAAGATAAAACTGATAAAAATATTTTTAAAAAATTATACCAAATTGAAAAATACATAGTCTATGGTAGAAATTTATTTGGTTTAGATATGCTTTCTACATTTACTAAATGTTCCAATATAATCCAGAAAATTCTGGTGTGAAACACTCACACAACTTTCTCTTGCCAATGCAAATAATTAACAATAAACCTAACATTAGTAATAAAACATTACAAATAAACAAAAAACTAACCTCAATAAACATAACCTCATTTTAATCATGAGTGAATAACGCAAAATGAAATTCAACCTCAGTTTGGCTTAAAAATACGGAAAATCACTCTTTCACGCTAAACCAGGCACTGTAGAGAAAAATGCTTTAAATAAAAGTTGTACATCTTTTAATTTTCTATAAATTTGATTACATAAACTTTTGTCGTAAAATGCATACTAAGGCCGAAATCTTAAAAAAATCGATTTTTCACACGTTTTTGTGAGAAAAAACAAAAAAATCGCTAATTACTGCTAAACTAAGCGTTATACAAAAAAATATTTGAAATAAAAGTTGTAAGATTATAAATTCTCTACAACTTTTATTATATACATTTTTGCGCTAAAATGCATATTAAAGCCGCAATCTTAAAAAAACAAATTTTTTACGTGAACAGCCTGACCAAGAATTTCAGCAAACATGGCGCCTACCCTATCTTGTAGAGCATAAAAAATTAAGTAAATAATGCGATTTTAAAAACAATCATAGGACCAGTTTTTGAGAAAATCGCAAAAAGTGAAAAATTACACGAATAAACTACAACTTCTGGTTGACCGATTTTGATGAAAATGTTCGTGTCGGGTCCGGTAGTGGTATGTAACTTAAGTTTTAAGTTTCAAGTTCATACGATGTTCCGTTCTTGAGATATTCTGTTCACACACACACACACACACACACACACACACACACACACACACACAGACCAATCACTAAAAACATGTTTTTTGGGTTCCGGGGATCTGAAAACGTGTAGATCCGATGAAAACTTGATTTCGAAAAATCGACATGAAAACAATACTTTCCTTCCTATATATTCACATAGGCAAATGGTGTTAAATTAAAAATTACATTAAGTGCTCACTTAATCATCGACTAGCTGGATAAGATTATCACTGTTGTACGAAACTCGTTGACCAGACATAATAAATATTGTTCAGTTCAATACTAACTTCATATTTGAGGAACAATTTTGTAGAAATTAGCGTTGAATTAGAAAAAGAGACCTAGATCAGTTACAGAGATGCACAGGATAGGGTGCAACTGCCACTTCAGTAGGCTGAACAAGAGGAATCATTTGTATTAAAAAGTCATCATCATCCGTCAAGGATTAGGCTCAATAGCCTGTTTCAGCATCAATCTCTTTTTAGGTCTTCCCAAAACTCATTTCCCATGCTCGTAAAGGAAATCTGTGTGCTGGCATGCAAAGTTAATGGTTGGACCAGTTTCTCTTATATATTCTTAATGTTTCATAGAGTGACTGAACATTTAACTCAGCGCGTATACCTTCGTTATGTACCAAAAACCTCATTTCAGCAGCCTGGATACGAGATTCATTCCTCTTTAATGACACCCATGTGTTGTAAGTCGTACAGCCATTACTGTATAAATTTCATTTGGGTGTCCTGTCCTGTGAAAACTGGTCAACGGTCTTCACGGTGGAGGATTCTGAATGGCATAGAAAGTGGAACAGTCTAGGGAGTCAAACCAAATAAATCCAGGCCAGGTGGAACCTTGAGAAATGATCAACGGTCTCAAAGGCGGAGAAGAAATTTTCCCGACGATGAAGAGGGCGGATGAATCTCCAAGGTGGGTCTCCAAATGAAACCCAGGGTCCATCTAGAGGCTCTAAGGTGGCCCCACCATTAGACTACCCAGCGTACGGCTCCTAACTCAGCCTGGAAAAAAACTTTTTTACTGGCTAGCATCCAAAGTTAGCCTCGCATCAGGACTGGAATATTAAGAAGTAATATCATATTAAAAAGCAAAAATGTTTCAAATTGGTGTCACACTACATAATTAATTCGACAAATCGTAATCATAAACCAAAGTGCAACCGCTCTTTTTAATATAAATATGGCTATCCAAAAAAGGAACGAGTACATAATTATTTTTTCTTCTTAACACTTTCACTGCCTGGAGTTAAATTCAATACTTATGTACGATACTGGCCATTTATGACTTTTTTCAAGATTTTATTCAAATTTCATTTTTGAATGAATTTCATTGTCACTTACCTCAAATTAAAGTTATAATCTTTCCCTTTACCATGAATTTTTTGTTATTAACCTAAATACTTTTTGTGCTTCAAAATAATGCTAACAAATAGAACCACTTTTAGAAAGAAAAAAAAACACAAATTGAACCGTACTAGAAATATTAAAACTTGATTTAATTACGCCTATATTGGTTTTTTTTAGTTCATTTTTCCTCACAGCCCATTCATATACAATTCTTGTGACTCAAGTACCTACACCAATTAATAAAACAATTAGTAGTGGAAGAAAAAGAACTTATTAACCCCTTCTAACCCAGTGTGACGAAGAAGTCACACTGGAGTGAAATAACAGACATCAAAATTTTAGTTATTAGCGACTACTTTAGATTAGGAACGCTGGGTGTGAAGTTTAATAATTTTCTGTACCCTAGCCAGGAATCGAACTAGAGACTTCCGCTTTGCAGTGTAGCATGCTGACCATTGCGCTACAGAGGCCACCATTAATTAGTTTCTTTTAAAAATTAATTTTAGTTCTAAATATTTGTGTTCATTTACTACAATAAAGTAGCATTTCTTCGAACATGTCGTATGTACATACAAGTATATATTTTTTTAGACTGTTTATAAAAAGTGATTTTATCCATTTTATCAATATTTTTAATTGTAAAATATTTTGTCTTAAATGATGACTTTAAAATTAAAATCATATTTAGTTTTTTTGCTACAAATCTGAGTAAAAGAATATACAGGGCGTTTCAAAATGTTCTTCGGGGTTACGAAAATTCACTACAAAAAACTATTCCACTTACCTAAATGAAAGTTGTATGTGCAGATGCAGGGATTCAAACAGTTTTTTTTAACATCTATAAATGTTCAATGTGTGCTCCTTTGGTGACACGGCATACGTCAACACGAAAGTCTAGCTCTTGCCAAACACGCCCTAACATGTCTCTTTCGATAGAGTTGACCGCATTGATTATGCGATCCTTCAGCTCAGCGATATCGTTCGGCATTGGTGGCTTGAAGACCTTGTCTTTCACATAGCCCCAGAGAAAGAAGTCACATGGCGTGAGGTCTGGTGATCTTGGTGGCCACAGCAAAAGTTGTTGGTCTTCCTCAGACGCGCGTCCTATCCAGCGTCGAGGCAGTGTTGTGTTAAGGTACCGTCGAACCTCGTTATGAAAATGGGCAGGACAACCGTCTTGCTGGAAAATGAAGTCATTTAATAGCTGAGGCATAAGCCATAATTGCAACATGTCCAGGTACGTCATGCCGTTTACTGTCGTTTCTGCAAAAAAGAACGGCCCATACACTGCCTCACGAGAGATCGCGCAAAAAACGTTTACTTTCGGAGAATCCCTAACGTGTTCCACATAAGCGTGTGGGTTTTCACTTCCCCAAACTCGCACGTTATGACGATTTACTTTGCCGCTGATATGAAACGTAGCTTCATCGCTGAAAATTATCTTCTCTAGAAAACCTTCATCCAATGACACCTTTTGCTGTAACTCTAAACAAAAATGGAACCTACGTGTTTTATCTCCATCAGATAGATGCTGCAGTAATTGAAGATGGTACGGTTTGAATAACAAACGTTTACGGAGAACTCGCCACACTGTTGTTTTCGGAATTCCTAACTCTCTGCCTGCAGACGCAGTCGATTTTGACGGGCTGCGAATAAAACTTGCACGCACACTGTCAACACTGGCATCTGAGGTTGATGGACGACCAGTTGATTTCCGCTTGCACAAGCAACCAGTTTCGCTGAATTGTTTGTACCATGCACGAATTGAATTAACACTTGGTGGATCCTTATGAAATTTCAACCGAAACGCACGTTGCACAGTAATTACCGACTTTGACGAGTGAAATTCTAAGACACAAAACGACTTCTCGCTTCCCGTGGCAGCCATTTTCTCTACTGTCTACACCTAGCGGGCAGACGGTCAACTAACTGCCCAGTACCCGTGGAAAAAAACTGTTTGAATTGCTCTTTCGTACAGTACTTGTTTCATTCTTGTAAGTGGAATAGTTTTTTTGTAATGAATTTTCGTAACCCCGAAGAACATTTTGAAACGCCCTGTATATTTTGTTTAGGAAGCCTGAACATAATTTTACATATTTATATTGTTGTGTGAAACAATGAACAGGTATTTTTGTGTATAGTTTAAAAAATTGGGATTGAAAGGGTTAATTACCTTTGCTGTCATAATTAATTCATGGTAAACTACATAATCAGGTGTAAAACCCATTCCAAATAATGCTGAGGTTGGATGTAAATGACAAGGCATTCCTGTTCGACAGTTTACGTATTCTCCAATTCCTTTCAGTCTAGCTGCTTGATGAAAATATGCTGAAAAAGACAAGAATTTGATTTTGATAAAAAGTACTGTAAAATTACATGCGATTCAAATAAAATTAAGATATCCTATCCATTTTTTTCAGCAATGTTTTCTAAACTGTCAGTCTTTAATTAAAAATAATTAAATCAAAACTAAACACTAAAAAAAAATATCTGATGTTAAACACTCATACGACTTGCTCTTGCCAATGTAAATAATGAAAAAATACAACTTGATTTTAATTATGAGTGAATGACGATACAAATTAGAATCAAGCTCTGTAGAACTTAAAACATTCAGAAAATTACTAATTGATGCTTAACTAAACTATGTAGAAAAAAAGCTTACAATAAAAATAGAGTTTCAATTAGCTACTGTGAAAAAAATCTCGTTTTTTTACCGATTTTGATGAGCAAAATAAAGAAAATCACTAACTGATGTTAAACTAAACTCTGTAGAAAGAAAAGCTTGCAATAAATGTAGTAGATTTTTTAATTTCCTACAACTTAAACTGTATATATTTTTGCCCTAAAATGCATTTTAATGCCACAATCTAAAAACATTTACGAGAGCACAGTCTCTTAAGAATGTCAGCAGATATGGGACTTACCTAGCTTGTAGAGAATAAAAAATATAGTAAATCAGGAAATTAAAAAAAAAAACAAAATAGCCGTTTCTGAGACAATTGCAAAAAAATGAAAAATCTCACGAAAAACTACTAGTTGTTGACTGATTTTTATGAAAATGTTAGAGTCCCTAGTGATATTTACGTTAATTTCAAAGTTTCAACTTCGTACGATATTCCATTCTTAAGATATTTTTTTACACACACACAGACCAATCACTAAAAACATATTTTTTTGTTCAGGAGGTCAGAAAACGTGATTTTCAGTGAAAACTTGATTTTGAATAATTTTTTTTTTTATTCCTAATTTGTGTATGTTGCAATCTGTTCAATTTAGAACAATAAGCAACCCCATGACCCAATGAGATGAGGATGATGTGTATGACGTGTAAATGAGGTGTAGTCTTGTGCAGACCCAGGCCGACCATTCCTGAGAGAGTATGGTTAATTAAACCCCAACCATCAAAGTACACCGGTAACCACAGTCTAGTATTCAAATCCGTATAAAAGTAACTACCTTTACTAGGATTTGAACCAGGAACCTTTGTCTCCGGAAATCAGCTGTTAAACAGCTGATTCTGGCGATGACTTTACCTCTAGACCAACCCGGTGGGTTTTGAATAATTGACATGAAAAAAATGCTTTCCTTCTCTACCTATTTATATAGATCAAGAAAAAGTAAAAATTAACCAACTGAAAATCTAATTGAGTATGAAATGTGATGTAATGAAATAGATTACTTGATCACGTTTATTAATTAACTGAAAACATAATTACCTGAACAAATACATTTTCTAATTATATCCCAGTCAGTACCACACGAAACAATATCAATCTTCTGTTGTACTAAAATATCTTTTAATTGCTGACGTACCTCACGAACTTTTCTCATTGCTTTAATATGTATAAAATGTTCGTTACACCAGTTAGCAGAATAGCTAAAATACCACAAGATAAAAATTTCTATTAAAAAATATGAAATAATAATAAAAGTAGAATTTAATTCACAACACTAATCAACAAAAACTCAGATCTACTTTTTTTTTGTTTAACGTCTGACAGTTCTGCAATTAGTGCTAATGCAGACGGTGAAGGATGAAATGATTTTTCTTTTTATCTCTTCGTATATACATTTTGCCCATAACAAGCAGGTAGAATGTTAAATTATTTACACTCAATCTGCTAGTTCCAGAGGCTACAAAAAACTAGTTCTGTTTCTTATCATAATGATCAGCAAATTATATGACAGAAGCATTTAAGAACATAAGAGGTAGAGGTGTAAAAGACACTAATCAGAGTTATCTCATTTAAGTGTAATGAATTGCATTAGAGTTCAAATACACCACATTACATTCACATACACCACAGTACATTCACCACAGCCAGGCCCTGTGGTGAATGAAGTGAAGGTGGCATTTGCAGGGTGGAAAATAGATGTTTTTCAGAGGGCCTGGAATTCTGATAAGCATTGACTACTTTTCCACTCAGTAAGGACGGTGATAGTAAACCACCTCACTCCTCGTTTTACTCAGTAAAACCTCTACAGGTTCAAACCAGCCTTTCGGCTGATGACCTAAACAACAAAAACATCACATAAAACAACTGATACAACAATACGGTGCATAAATCAAAGAAATAATAAAATTCTTTCCGTTATAAAACAACAGAAATAAAACATGAATAAACTTACTTGTTTTGTTTCCATTGATTGTACACATTTAGGAACGTTAAGTGATCTGATTCAGGTACTTGGAATTTTTCTCTGACAGAATCTGCTTCTTCTTCTCTACCTTTTGGTCGATAAAATATGCTCGGTACAGACAGCATCGACACTGAGAAATTGAAGAAACAAAAAATCAGTACAGTGAATAATATGTTTAGAACGTGGATGTAATGAGAAGTGAATGCGACGTTGTGACCAAAACTTGTAGCCACCTCTCGCTAGATGACCATGTGTTGTATTGGGTAAAAGAGTTTATAGCAGGTAGCAAAGAACAATAGTTAATGGAACTGCTGTTCAACCCTGCTACAGATACTGAAGTAACGAGATTGCCTTTTGCATATGGATGGGCTGTGAGGAAGGGAAGTGAATATTGACAGTGCTGTCAACCTCAACAGTAAGACACTATTCATACATTTCACTACGGTGCAGTTTTTACATACATTTTGTAAGCTGTTGTTTATTCCAAAAAAAGGTTTTCTTCACATACCTTATAAGAAATAAATGTGACCTGTAATATTACCTATAGCTTAATTAATTATATGACTAGAAATGTTTAATTTACTGTAATTACCAGCTACCGTATTCCACTGGAAAAAAATTTTCTACGAATGAATCACCTTCTTTACTATCGCTGTCACCGGCGTCTCCACTATTAGTCTCACTAGTATATACCTAACCATTTTCTTTTTTACCAGGTGCCAACAAAGAATAGTTTCTTCATGTCTTTAATTACCTTTTTAATTTTTCGAATTGTGAAAAGAGAAACATCACAGTAGTTAGCCACTCGCTCATGGCTTTTGTTAAGAGGCAGGGAAAGGCATTTTTGTTTAGCTTCAACTTCACAGCATTTTATTACACTACATATTAGACTTTGTTCAGCACTGAGAATAGTCTGCCCATGTTTTCAAGAAATTAACATTTCTATTTACAGTAACAAACAGTTATATTCGTACAGTTAACCTACAAAACGTTCTGCGATATATTGTACAGAGCATATTATGCTCTGGGTATAGTATAAGTTGTTATGTTTGTCGTACTGAAATTAAAGCTATTTCATATAATGAATTAATATAATAATTTCACTAACCTTCTTTTTAAAATCGATGAACATTTTAATATATTAGAACAATGTAATATAGAAAATAAAAATAAAATTGAAAAATATGAGAAGTTCCACATTTATAAATATTTAAAAGAGCAAAAGCAGGACATTTTGAATGAACAGGTCAAATTTAGGAATGAAGAAGTGATATTGACGGCTGCTGCTATCTACAGTAAATATGAGAAGGGATAAATTAAAATAAATCAATTTTAAATCAGTTTTATACAAGTGACTGAAGATGTATCATCTTCTGTAAATTTTAAATAAGTGAGATAAAAAAAAATTTTTTTAGTTTCAATTTTTCATTTACTCTGATGATGGTGGATCCACCGAAACACGTGTAAGTAGGAATTAAAATAAAGGTGACGCAGTTTAAAAAGAAGGTTAGTGAAATTATTATATTAATTCATTATATGAAATAGAAATAATTTCAAACTGCAGGATGCATTATAGAGATTTATTTTTTAATGAAATTAAAGTAGTCGCGCATGCGCACAGATGCTGTTCCCCCTTTACCCCTCATTGCAAACAAGGGCAAACTCATAACTTAAGTGACTATAGGTGTGTGTACGCCATTATACTAAGCGAAGGACAGCAGTTAACTGGGACTTGTGCTGAATGGGAGTGAACCGGAGAAGTGTTTGATTGGGATTATGAGAACAGTTAATGTGTACGGCTGTAGTATCTGTTGTGGTAGTAAATACGTAGTATTAAAGGATAGTGTATAGGTTTATAGTGACATAACGGGTGTTTTATTAAGGACGCAACCCTGAAAATAAAAAGATAGAAGTAATACATCGGTAAATTTTCTGTCCCCCAATCGATATTTTGGCAACAATGTACTCAAGGCCAACTACCTAAGACAGTTAAAATGTTCCAGTCAAGCATTAGTGTGGTGACAGCAGTTGTTTCGTTATATTATGTCAGCAATGGTTTTTTCCAAGGAAGAACCGGGTGTTTATTGTATAGACTTACATAGCTTTCTGTTCATGAGTTACGCCAACGCAATAAGGATGCAAATGTAACTTTTTCGTAGCTCTGAAAACAGTAGTTAATGTTAGCCCAGCTTGCGATGATAATCTCCTAAGCGATTTTTCAAATCTTTGAGAACTTCCGCGGTTAACTTTGTTAGTTGGCGAGGTGGTTTCTCATCGAGTACACTCCCAGTTCTGCGGAATTTATTTATCAAATGCAATATTGATGATTTATTCACAACGGCAGAACAGGGAAATTTTAACTGAAACTTATCTTGCACACATTTGTAAGATTTACTCGCTATGTAAGTCTCTACAATAAACACCCGGTTCTTCCTTGGAAAAAACCATTGCTGACACAATATAACGAAACGACTGCTGTCACCACACTAATGCTTGACTGGAACATTTTAACTGTCTTAGGTAGTTGGCCTTGAGTACACTGTTGCCAGCATACCGATTGTAGGACAGAAAATTAACCAATGTATTACTTCTAACTTCTTATAATCAGGGTTGCGTCTTTATTAAAACACCCGTTATTTAAGTATACTACACAGAACAATTTAAATGTGTAGTGCGTAGTTTTAAGACCAGTGGAAAGAACCATATTAATGCAAATTACTGTTAAGAATGTGTAATGAACAGAAACTGCAATACTGTACTATTTTTACGCCGGTCGTTGTTCCTGTTTTGCCCGCTGTTTGCGCTGTGATGTAGTTGCTGCTGCCAGTAGATAGCGTAGCGAGCAAACCTCTCACAGCAGCTTGTACAACGGCGGGTACCTAACACCCATTACATGGACTCAGCCTAATCGAGAAAGAGACAAGTCGAGAAGGTGAACAGTCAGTATCGATCCGATCATTCAAGAAGGTCGATACGGAGAAGGAATTGACACTCAACATTAGAGTATTTCTTGCTCCACACACTCATTTCCCGTCCCCTTCGCTTCACCAGCGACTGCTCCTCTTTGAGGCAGCGGTAAAAGGTGCTCGCTGAGTCAGCAACTGCTCCTATTTGTTTAGGTAGCGGTACAGACAACCGGCTTTTTGCTTGCCAGCGGCTGCTCCTATAGAGGTAGCGGCAAAGGCTTCCCCAACCATTCTTTTTTTTTCCTTTTGAACTATGCCGCCGGATGCCCTGCCGCTCCAGCTGGTCCTATGATGACTTTACCGATTGGACAACTACAAGCCAGTGGCGACATCTGCGTAAGCTAAAAGAAGTATAAAAATTAAATTTAGTGATTACCTGTACAGTCCTCTCCGTGGTCTGCCAGTTCCAACAGAATTCGAGCCTATTCGTGAAGTGCTACCCAAATTGCAAGAGTCGGGAAAGCCCCAATTTGTGGGCGAAGCCAATTTGTGGTGATATGGGAGAGGACTGGCCAACCAACATAAGATTTAAGTCGTAGTTTATAAGGTTAGTAATACAATTAATCAGTAGGGAGTTAATTAATAATAATCTAGCAACTTAATGTAAATATTACAATAAGGAAATTGCAAATTCTTAAATAATGGAAGTAAGTTCATTTATTTTTTTTGAATCCAGGAGACTCCAAAGGGAGTATAGGACATGTCAAGATAAAACTGATAAACAAAAAGTTTATCACAATTATAAATTCACCACTTACCACCAAAAATTTGTTTCTGCTACTGCTTACTTCAGTAGACTAGTCATGAATTGTATCAAATATCACACAAAATTAAAAATTAAAAAATCAAACACAATAATAAATTCATCACTTACCAATAATTTTTTCCCGCTACTGCTTAACTCAGTAGGCTCGTCATGAACCCCTTTGTACCAAATAGTATGTAATATTTATTTAATTAGAAGTTAAATACTTTTCAACCAAAAACTATTTAGAAAGGAATTTGTGCACACTGTAAAATGTTTCATCAATCAAATATTGTTTTAGCTTTTATTAAAATGACTTAAATTGTCACAACTTTTTAAACCTTGTGGCAATTTATTGATGTATTTTCTACCTGCATAAGTTGGTTTTTGTTCAAACAATTTAGTGTTGTGATTAGCAACATAATAATCGATTCTGTTTCTTGTGTAGTGGTTGTGAACATCTAAATTCTGTAAAAAGGTATTTTTCTTTACGTACATTATCACTTCAAAAATGTACAAAGAAGGAACTGTGAGCAATTGCAGCTCTTTAAATAGTGATCTGCATGAGGTAAGGTGGTTGACTCCCATCATACACCCAACAGCTTTTTTCTGTATTTTGAAAATTCTTTCCTTGTTACACTGTGATGAATTACCCCATACTAATATGGCATACCTGATTGGCCCGATATTGACCCGAACAGCCCTTATACTAACATGATCACATGCACAAATACTAACCAATGATTAGAATATCAGCAGTACAGCCCATTTGTGCAGAAACTATCAACATCTGGCACTGAGGTGGATCCAACGGGAATTCAGCCATTTGTCTACCAAGTGGAGTCAACGTGCCCGTATGATCAAGAGCTCCAAGGATCCACAACTGATACAACGAATTCAGTATGTTATCCTAAAAACAGGAAAAACAAAATACAATTACTATATTAGATACTTTAACTTCTTTTAAAAAATCTGGTGTGAAACACTCACACAACTTTCTCTTGCCAATGCAAATAATGACCAATATAACCCAACATTATTAATAAAACATTAGAAATAAACAAAAAACTAACCTCAAAACACATAACCTTATTTTAATCATGAGTGAAAGGCGCAAAATGAAAATTGACCTCAGTTCGGCTTAAAAATACGGAAAATCACTCTTTCATGCTAAACTAGGCTCTGTAGAGAAAAATGCTCTAAATAAAAGTTGTAGGTCTTTTAATTTCCTATAAAATTTATTATATACACTTTTGTTGTAAAATGCATACTAAGGCCAAAATCTTAAAAAAATCGATTTTTCACACGTTCTCGTGAGAAAAAACAGAAAATCGCTAATTACCGCTAAACTAAGCGTTATACAAAAAATTGTTTGCATTAGCAGTAATTGCAGAACAATCGGACGTTAAACCAAAAAAAAAAAAACTTCTTCTCTTCATGGGTTAGGCATTTCCCTGTTCTGGAAACTATCTTTTCTTTAGCCTAACAATATCTCGACTTCCTACTGGTTAGCATCACCTTGCTAAACCAGGTAAGCGGCTTTCTCGCATTCTATTTAAAAGTTTGACACATTGGGTACAGTAAAATTTTATATGTTTGTCGAAAGGAAAAATTCCCAATTCTTGCCTTATATCTTCATTTCTGATCATGTCTAGTCTTGTACAACCCTTGACAGACCTTAAGAAATACAAATTACAATGATTAATACAAGGGCAGTCCAGAAAGTCTGTCACGTTTTTTTATAAAAAAAAACTAAGTACAAGAAAAAATTTTTATTATATACATTTGAAAGTGCAACTAAAATGCTATTTTTCTACGTAATCACCAAACAAATTAAGACACTTATCATAGCGGTGAACTAATTTTGAAATGCCGGCGTCATAAAAGTCTACCGCCTGTGATTTTAACCAGTTAGTCACACCCTCCTGCAGCTCCGCGTCGTCGACAAAGCTAATCGTCTTACCTAATTTTTCTGTAACAATTTCGTGCAATAAACTTTTTGAAATTTGTGGGAAATAAAGCAATAGCTCTCTTATGGTGAATCGACGGTCTTCTCTAATCTTCTCACTGACTTATTCACAATGTCATCAGTCACGAGGCTTGGTTGTCCACTTCGTTCTTCCTCGTGAACATTAGTTCGGCCATTTTTGAACTGAATGCACAAACGCCGTACTCCACTTTCAGTGTAAACATCGTTCCCATAAACTTCACAGATTTGGCAATAAATCTCAATTGGTTTATTGTTTTTAGCCAACAAAAACCGTATTACCGACCGTATTTCACAACTGGTGGGATTTTAAATTGCGGCACACATTTTAAATTGTTGTTGAAAAACAACGAAGAGCGACACAGACCTCTCGCTAGCACGGCTGGATAGCCACTAAACGGAGAAACGCCGCAGCACCAAAATGGCCGCAATAGCTCCGCCCCTAGCGGCTACAACGCAAAACGTGACAGACTTTCTGGACTGCCCTCATATAAGTGTAGCTTTTATAACTATAATTATTCTTATTGACGATAAAAATACGTACCTGTGGTGGTGGATCCATGAAATGAAACTGCAAAAGATCTTGAACACCAAGCGATTTCAATAATAAGACTGTATTTGCTAAATTTGTTCTTTGAATTTCAGGTACTGTAGTAATAAGCAATTCTTCTTTATATTGTCGTTCCGTATATAACCTTAAAATGAGAAAAACATTACAAAATTCATAGAAAAACAGTTTTGTAAAATATAATTATCTTAAAAGTGGAAGAAAGACTGTTAAAAGGACGCTAAACTAAGCATCGTAGAAAAAATTGTTTGAAATAAAATTTGTAAGTTCTTTAATTTCCTACAACTTTAATTATACAGTAATAATTGTTTTTACCTAAAATACATATTAAGGCTGTAATCTTAAAAAATCATTTTTTACCACAGGAGCAGAGCCCTCTGAAACTTTCAGCAGACACAACGCTTACGCTAACTTGAAGAGTAGAAATATGTACGTAGTATAGAAACTGAAGTCACGAGATTGCCTTTTGCGTATGTATGGGCTGTGAGGAAGGGAAGTGGAATATTTGCAGTGCTGCCAACCTTAACAGTGAGACACTACTCGTACATTTCATTACCATGCAGTTTCTAGATACATAGTAAGCTGTGGTTTATTCCGAGAAAATGTTTTCTTCATAAACCTAATAAGAAATAAATATGACCTGTAATATTGCCTGTAGCTTAAATATGACTAGAAATGTTTGATTTACTGTAATTACGAATGAATTACCTGCTTTACTATTGCTGTCATCAATGTTTTCATTATCAGTCTCTCTAATATCTACCTAACCCTTTTCTTCTTTTACCAGGTGTCAACAAAACTGTTAAAGAATAGCTTCTTCACATCCTAAATTTCCTTATTTATTTTTCGAATTGTGGAAAGAAAAACATCACAGTAGTAAGTCGCTCGCTCACGGCTTTTGTTAAGAGGCATGGATACGCATTTTTGTTTCGCTTCAACTTCATAACATTTTATTACATTGAATATTAGATTTCGTTCAACACTATGAATAGTTCGACCACGTTTTCGAGAAACCGACATTTCTGTAACAAACAACTAACCTACAAAAGGTTCCGCGATATACTGTATACGCTCTGGGTATAGTTTAAGTTATTATGTTTGTCATACTAAAATTAAAGCAGTTGGGCATGCGCACTGATGCTTTTCCCCCTTTACCCCTCGTTGCAAACAAGGGCAAACTCGTGACTCAAGTGACTATATATAAGGTGATTTTTAACAAAAATTGTAGTCATTTTTGAGAAAATTGCGAAGGTAAAAAAGTGTACAAATAAACTCCTATTCTAGTTGACTGATTTTTAGAAATGTTTATATTGTTTATCCTTGGGGTAGATAACTGAAATTCCAAGTTTGAACTTTGTGCAATATTCTGTTTTTAGATATTTTGTTTAAATATCGACCAATCGCTAAAAACATTTTTTTTTGTTCAGGCGCCCTGAAAACATGTATTTCCAATGAAAACTTGATTTCAAAAAGTTGACATGAAAACAATACTTTCCTTCCCTATATATTCATATAGGCCAAGAGAAAGTAATTAACATGTTCAGTGCGACCACCACATTTATATGGCGTATTGAACAGTCCCAGGGTGCGGGCCGCCACAAAAATTTGGTCCGTTGATAAAGTTTTATAATCTCTTCTTTCTGCGTTCCGCTACGGTAAATTGTATTTCTTTTATTGTTCAGCTGTAGAAAAAGGTTCATTCTATGCCAGTATACCTTTAGCTTTTGAAGAAACGTCACCGGTATTTTTTGGCGGAATTTTAAAAACTGATATATTTTCTTCTATGTTTCGAGTTTTACAGGCTGTTTTATTTGTTATTAATAAAATGTTATTTCATTATATTACTTTTCTTACAAATACGCAACATTTACTATACTTAGTAAATATTAAGTGTGGCAAAAATGCAACTAAATAAATAAATATGTGTATACGAATGTAATACCTAAATGCTTTAAATTTAAGTAGGCCTATTTTTCGTACAACAAACCTAAAGTTAACTTTTTTTAAAGAAACTAGTAGGTATTAACTTTTTTTTAAATGTTTCCCTCATTTAAAAATTGGTTATAGAAATATTTTATTAGTAATTATAATTTTAGGAGCCTACGAGGCGTGCACAGTCACACAAAGCGGCAGGGGCATTTACTTATAATAGTATACTAGTAGGCTTATTCAATTCTTTTCTTAGGTGACCTCATTTTTGGAATTGTATTTTTACCTGTCCACGGAAAGTCTTACTGCCGTGGGATCAGAAAGGGTAATAAAATATTGTTGAAAACAAGAAAAAATCGTAAAGCTGTCACAGATACCGATATCTGTCTGCCGTCTGTACCGTAATATTACTTACTTTCATTTTTTCAAAAACCTTTGGCCAGACCGCAGTTATTCAGCTAAGAGTGCCATAATGAACTATTATTATCCTTTTATTCCTATAAGTTTTTAATTTTTTCTCATAGGTTTACGTGATAAAAGCAAAGTACATTCAGACTTTTACACTTGTTTTGTATTAATACTTTTATGTGTATATTTTTAAAACGAAAAACAAATACATTTATCTATAGTAAAATACATAAACATACACGTATAAATATAAAGTAAAAGTATTGAATAAAAATATACACGAGAAATTGTAATTGTAGAGAGAATATGAGGATATGAAGTGCTGCGGACTTGTGCGCTTTCTGTGTGCGGGAGCATATAAATGCGGCAGGCGACGGTTCAGCCACAGTGAATAACATCGCTTCACCCGGGCCGCAGTGAACGTGTTAACAACTGTGGCCCAAAAGCATATCTACGTGTAAGATAAAAGTCTCGCACATAACAACAATCTTGTAAACACATTTTATAAAACATAAATGACTACGTAAAAGATGAGACAAAAATCTTAATGGAGAATACTAACCTAAAGCATTGACCAGGACCAGTACGTCCAGCTCGCCCAGATCTTTGGTTCGCATTTGCTTGACTGATAGGGTAAATCTGAAGCGCATCCATACCGATTCTTGGATTATAAACTTTTAGTTTGCAGTAACCAGAATCAACCACAAACATAATACCATCGACTGGAATAATAAAAATTTAATTAATTTTATAAATAAAATCACATGATTGAATAACAAAGAATGTTTACAATACAGAAGTAGATGCAAACATAAATTAATGTAATTGAAATATATATTTCTAACCACAAGAATACGGTAACAGAAAACACTTACCAATGTTTATAGCGCTTTCGTGTATCTTGTACACATCTTCAGTAAATTAAAATTCATTAAAATTTTTCTACGTCAAAATTTAAAACTTCCTACTCTTACCATGATAGATAAGGAATCTGATTCCTTCTATTTTACCAATTATATTTTATTGATATTTTAACAATCCTATAAAAAATGTAACTAGAATAGCAAATTTAACATTGGCGTGATACAAAGTACAGTCTCCCCTTAACGGTGGTTTTAACATGTTAAAATATGCAGACCCTAGCCGGGAATCAAACCCGGGACCTTTTTGTAGGCTAATGGGCAAGTCACTACGCCACGGAGGCAGTTTCAAAATACATTATTTCATTAATTTTTGTTTAAAAGGTTTTTTGGAAATTTTCGTTTATTTCGGACATTGGCACTTTATGCATAACTAACGGACGAACGGTACACCGGATGTTATTACTACATAAAAAGAATTGACATCCTGTTTTCCGGATGTTGGTACTAAAAGGGTTAAAGCACTAACCAGTGCTTTAAATAAAATTTAAAGCTGTAAATAAAATTTTACAAGGTGATACCCGACACGAACATTTTCATCAAAATCGGTCAACCAGAAGTAGTAGTTTATTCGTGTAATTTTTCACTTTTTTGCGATTTTCTCAAAAACTGGTCCTACGATTTTTTTTTAAATTGCCTGGTTTACTAAATTTTTTATGCTCTACAAGATAGGGTAGGCGCCATGTTTGCTGAAATTCTTGGTGAGGCTGTTTTCACGTAAAAAAATTGTATTTCAAGATCGCAGCTTTAATATGCATTTTAGCGCAGAAATTTATATAATAAAAGTTGTAGAGAATTTAAAGGTCTACAACTTTTATTTCTAACATTTTTTTGTATAACGCTTAGTTTAGCGGTAATTAGAAATTTTCTGTTTTTTTTTTTCTCATGAAAACGTGGGGAAAATTTATTTTTTTAAGATTTCGGCCTTAGAATGCATTTTACGACAAAAGCGTATATTATAAAATTTATAGGAAATTAAGAGATCTACAACTCTTTATTTAAAGCATTTTTTTGTACAGTGCCTAGTTTAGCGTGAAAGAGCGATTTTCCGTATTTTCAAGCCAAATTGAGGTTGATTTTCAGTTTGCGTCTTTTATTATATGATTTAATTAGGTTATATTTATTGAGGTTAGTTTTTTGTTTATTTCTAATATTTTATTATTAATGTTAGTTTTATTGTTAATTATTTGCATTGGCAAGAGAAAGTTGTGTGAGTGTTTCACAACAAATTTTTGTAATAAAGCAGGGACAGCCATCATCTTGTAAACTTTCATTTTAGTTCCTTCTTTGTTTTCCTGCCTAGGATTCTGCTAATACTTCTGCACACAGCTTGGAATTAGCCAATTTTCTTCTATACATCCAAATCTTGATCAAATACGATGTCACAACCTAATAATTGCGATTGTGATACTTGTTCCAGTACCACATCATACACCACAACTTTCGACCTGGTAGGATATTTACCAGTAAATACCATTATCTTTTGACGTTTAAACACAAATTTTGAAATTATATTTCTTGCATAATTCACTAGAAACATACACCGTTCACTAAAGCTCATCCTCACTGTCTTGTACAACCCACAAATCATTCACAAACAGTGAAGCATTCAGGTAAACGTCAAGAGTTCAGTCTAATTCCAGAACTAACTTAGTTTCTCCAGTGGCGGAAAATGAGACATATTGAATAAATTGGGCGATATACAACACCATTGTTTTATTCCTCGATTGATCCTAATTTTCTTCAATCGAATCTTATCTGTATTTATTACTATTTATATACTGGTGTATAAACTTTAAATCACATTTAATATATAAATTAGATATCTCCTTTTCTCTAAAATCTACTAAAGAATGTTTCAATTAACTTTCCCATTCTTTGTGCTAAATATTCTTAAACAAATTTTTTAATAAACTAAAACAAAACAAGTAGCACCAAATTCACATCAAAATATATTTTACAGTAATTTTAATGGACAGATGGGTTTAACCAACATATTTTAGAATAAGGAAGTAAAATTTAATTAAACATACCTGTTAATGAAGTTTCAGCAATATTCGTAGCAACAACACATTTTCTTAAACCCTCAGGAGATCTTTGAAAAATTTTCGCCTGTAGATCAGATGGCAATTGTGAATAAATTGGCAAAATAGATAACTGTGGTGCATTATCAATTTCACCGAGTCTTTCAGCTAATACTTCACAAGTAACTTCAATATCTTCTTGACCAGGCATAAAGATTAATATATCGCCTACAAAATATCAAGTAAATATCAATAAATAATATTATCTGAAAAAACATAAATGGTTTGAAATTAATTCTTTTACCTACATAAGTTCCATGTTTCAACTTCGTACACTATTCCATTTTTATACCAAATTCATTTTAAGAACCAACTGCGAAGTAAACAAACAGCGAATGACGTCACAGCTCCAGAACCGTGCGAACCAAAAGTATTATGTGATGTTCATAGTAGGCGTATGCGAAACGACTCGTGCTTAATACTCTTATGAGTAGTTAATTCTTTAGCTCAATAAAATTAAATGCTTAAATGTTTTTTATAATTTTAAATGCTTACTTTATAAATAAAATTATTATTGTTTACTAATTCTAAAACTCACTTACTTTATTCTCAAATGTTTACCTTTTTGGTGTTTGTAAATAGAGGACTCGGGTGCATTAGCCATCACTATAAATTAATATCAACTTTTTCAGCAAAAATAAAAATAAACTTACTTTTGTTCATACAGTCGAATAAAGTAATAACTACAATAAAATTAAACCGTACATGAAACTAAAAGCACCATTCGAACTAGACGCACAATTAAACCGAACCGAACAGTTTAAAATAACAAAGCCAACTAAATTGAAAACTCATTTAGGATCATAAAATTAAAAATGACACATACCTGAAGAATTTGTAATATAAACATTGAATAAGCCTATAAACAATACGGAGTAGTATGTAACTGAATTCTAAACAAAATTAAGTGATAAGGGAAAGATTTTATTGACGTTAGGGAACGCGGTTGTTCGTTGTTATTGTTCAGCAGTTATAAAAGTGTTCGTGTCCACCCGGTAACTAATGCTAGGCTGTTGCATGTATTTGTGTGGTGTATTTACACGTACTACCACAGATGCAGTTTGTTGATTCGACAGTTGGTTCTTACCATGAACTCACTTTAGACATTTTGTTTGCACACATACATACAAACAAACAAACAAACACACACACCAATTGCTAAAAACATATTTTTTGCATTCAAGGGGTCTAAAAATATGTATTTCTGGTGAAAACTCAATTTAAAAAATCTGCATGAAAACAATACTTTCCTTTCCTACATATTCATACATGTACGGCAGGAGAAATTAAAAACTGAATGTACAGAGAATTATAATCACAATACAAACTTAAAATAAATTATGTTAACATACCTTCAATAGGTTGTAAATGTATTTGTAAAGCCTGTTTAACAGCAGCATCCACATAATCTTCCACCGGATTTTTACTGAAGAAAAGCTCAACCGGAAATGTACGTCCAGGTATTGTAAATGTCGGAACATTGCCAAAAAATGTAGAAAACTTTCCAGCGTCCATAGTTGCTGATGTAACAATTAACTTTAAATCATGTCTGCGAGCAACAACCTAAAATTACAACAAAAAAACAGAGATCATTAATAACACGTAATTGTACAAAATAAAGAACAAGCTTTTGTTTAACTATAATCTGCGTACAATGCAATCTGTTGTTCAATTAAGAACACCAATAAGCAACCCCATGACTCAATGAGATAAGAATGACATATATGACGTGTAAATGAGGCTAGTCTTGTACAGACTCAGGCCAACCATTCCTGAGAAAGTATGAAAGTAATTGAACCCCAATTATCAAAGTACACTGGTAACCACATCAGCTGTTAAACAGCTGACTCGCAGCGGTGAATAAGCTAACAATTTTTTTTTTAAAATCTCCCAATAAAATTATTGTTTAATTAAATCCTAATTGTACAAAATCTACAACACTGTTAACCAAATCTTGATAGGCCTTCCTCTGTTGGCCAGTGGTTTGAATGCTAGCCCACGCTGCACATTGCAAAGAGATTAAAACCTACTGATACGACACTATAACCCAAAGTAATCACTAATAACCAGAAAAGTTGATGTACATAGGTAAAAAAATTTGGTGTGAAACACTCACACAACTTTCTTTTGCCAATGCAAATAATTAATATTACACCCTAACATTAGTAATAAAACATTAGAAATAAACAAAAAACTACCCTCAATAAACATAACCTAATTTTAATCATGAGTGAAAGACGCAAAATGAAAATCAACCTCAGTTTGGCTTAAAAATACGGAAAATCACCCTTTCACGCTAAACTAGGCTCTGTAGAGAAAAATGCTTTAAATAAAAGTTGCAGATCTTTTAATTTCCTATAAATTTGATTATATACACTTGTTAAAAATTAATTTTCATTATGTTCATAAAAAAAAGAAATTGTTTTAACACTAAAACTATTCAAAATAGTTATTTTTTAGTTCATTTAAAGTCACATCGACAGCTTGGTCATTAGCAACCAATGTGGGTTTCGGTACCTTAACGGTGGTTTTAACGTGTTAAACATTCCAGACCCTAGTTGGGAATCGAACCCGAGACCTTTCGCTTTGCAGGCTAGCGCGCTAGTCACCACTCCAAGGAGGCGGTTTTAAAATACGTTATTCCATTAATTTTTGTTTAAAAGTTTTTTGTAAAAATTTGATTATACGAACGTTGGCACTTGATGATGCCTAACATACGGACATCCGGTAAATCGGATGTAGTCACTACCTAAAATATATTGACGTCCTGTTTTCCGGACATTGGTACTGAAAGGGTTAATGAACCGAACCGAATTCAGACGACTAATTACAGACTTTCAGGGCTTCCATGAAGAGCAAAAAAAGAACACTGGGTGGACAGAAGAAAAGAGAAAAGCCGACAGTGAACAAATGTTGAGAATATAAGCTGCCAAAAGAGCTTCCAGAACCTCTTAAATCGGTCTAAAACTTGCCCTGTTTGAGAAAAAAAAATTCCTTACCTCACGAAGAAGTCCAAAGAGAACATCAGTACTAAGAGATCTTTCATGAGCTTCATCCATGATGATTGCACTATAATTATCCAGATCGGATTCTCTCAGTGATTCTCTTAATAAAATACCATCGGTCATATATTTTATGACAGTTTTCTGTTGAGAAAAAAATAACATCAATAATTTCACACATCATTAGTACTTCCTTACTAATAAAAAGTCCCTTTCATGAGACGATACATCACATGATTGGCGGCAATTTTTTTTTAAAGGAAAGGAGTCGGCCCACAAAATCACATCACGTGTTCACGTAACTCGGGGTTATTACTCCTCATAATGGGATCAAGTCCACTTAGCTTTCGGAAGAAAGCTACTCTTTAAAAGGAATCTAATGACACTAGTTTTGTTTCAAAATTCTGACCAGTCTTACTCTCGCTGATGATCGACAACTTATATTGCGTTACCAGTAACTTATTCACACTTGCATACTACTGGAAAAAAATCTGAAAAACTCACATGACTTTTTCTTGTCAATGTAAATAATGAAACATATAACCCATGTTTAATCATGAGTAAAAAATGTAAAATGAAAAAATAACCTTATGTTAATCAAGAGTGAATGATGCTAAATGAAAATCAACCTGTTTGATATAAAAATACAAAAAATCACTATTTGACACTAAAACTAAGTTTAGCTTAATGTTTACAGACTGAGCTAGATGGCTGAAACTTAGTGGAGATGTAATCTATGATGCACTTAAAAATATTACCCGTTAATGATTACAAAAATGTAACCATAAGGGGTTGAAAATGGTGTTCAAACCTTAAACCAATATTTTCTGTTTATTAAGTTCTGGACAAGGTAGATGTGTGAAACACAGTGTCATCTCCAAATAAATATATCAGATTTTTCCAAATCATAAAATCTTATTTTTTATTTCTTTATAACAATCATAAAAGCTTCGATAGTTTTTTAAAAATTAAAAAAAAAATTACCAAGTCTACCCAGTTTAATGATAATAAAGGTATATGTTCTTGAAAATTCCTAAGAGATTACTATTGTTAAGTCATGTTCATCCGGGGTCAAGTAAAGTTTCGGAGCCAAGTGCGGTGTTTCAAAATGCTTGCGCCTTGGCGCTCTTAATTTCAGCTATTAATCCCAATTATGCTGTATCATTCTATGTTCCTTCCCCCTCCACCTACGCTCTATTTCCTTTCCCGTTTCTGGACCACTAGTTCGAAAAAAAAAGAAAAAAAGAAGTGTATTTTGGCGGTCTCCAGTCCAGACTTCACCACGTGCTTCAGTCATTGGACTTCAATGTTATCATATTTTGAACCAAGTAAGTGACATTTAAGTTCATGATAATATTTGGTTGTTCAGATGGTCAAAGTTTCCTACGTGTGTTTTTCCTTTCATTCAGTCAATTTCTAACTCGTGTTTTAATTACAATCCCTAATCGCTTGGTCGTGAGTGCCGACCCCTATAAATTGTACTCTGGTTCTCCGGAAATTACCCCAATAAATAAATTATTGAATAATTATACTAATTATACCACATCCAACGGCTTGGTGGACTTAACAAATATCGCCTTGAAATCATCAAGAAAAATATTTTAATATAGTTTAAAATTCATTTGCTATATAAATAAACCAAAAATTTTGTCGCAAAATTTAATAAAAACTAAACTAACCTCAGAAGTACAATCTTCGAAACGTATAGCATAACCGACAGTGTCTCCAAGACGAGTACCCATTTCATCCGAAACACGCTTTGCTACTGACATCGCAGCAACACGCCGAGGTTGCGTACATCCAATCATACCATATTTGCTGTACCCATCTTCATGTAGATATTGAGTTAATTGAGTGGTCTTACCGCTGCCTGTCTCTCCGATTATTATAACGATATTGTTTTCTCTCACAACATTCAGCAACTGTACGGAAAAACAAATAAAATAATTTCCAAATGTATTGAGAAAACAGGAATGAACCGAACCAAATTCAGACAACTAATTACAGATTGTAAGGGCTTCCATGAAGAGTAAAAACAGAACATCGGTTGGGTAGAAGAAAGGTAGAGTTAAGCTTACAGTGAGCAAATGCTAAGGATATCAGCTGCAAAGAGAGCTTCCAGAAACCTCTAAAGTCACCTCATGTGGTCTATAATTGGACCTATACGAGGTGGAAAAAACTTTAGTCTATGTAACAACGGCAACAACAGCAAACTCTAATTGCCAAACTTCTTGTCACCGACCGGGGCCAACGACACGTAACCAAGCCTTCCCTTGCATGGTGAGTGGCCCTGAAAAGGGCAGTTTCTTATTCAAATGGTGTGACTGTTGGTGGTGGGTGGACGCATTGAGCCGGCGTGTGTGGCTCGGCTACCGGGTTCAAAAGCCTAGCCTTCCCTCAGCGGCAGTTGGGTCCCCACTATAGCGTGGCAGTGGTGGCCCCCAGAGCCCCGCGGTGTCGGGTCGGCGTAGGCCGTACACCGATAGCGCAGCCGAGGCGGTTCCCTGCGGTCCTGCGCCGAACTCACTCTTCACCGTGGTGTCGACCGACACGCATGGGCTTTCTTCGGCTGACTGGTGCGGGAATGTGACATCCGCCACCGGTAGCGTCGACCAGGGATGGCTGCGTCCGAGCTCGTCTCTGCTGGGCTATTCCCCTCGGCTGGGCTGGGCTTCCTCTTCTTTTCTTGTTGTTTCCTGGTCGGGAGCTGGCTAGCGAGTGAGGTTAGCGGTTCAAAACACCTGTTTATATACCTCGCCGGTGAGTCCACTTCACGTCGTGGGGGTTACACTGCTTGCTGCAAGTTGAATGCGCTCTGTGGCAGGCTCCGGGACCGTCTGTTGGCGACAATATTTAGTGGGACAGCTGGTGACATTCTACATCTACACCAATATTATAAAGAAGTAATATTTCTTTGTACAAAGTAATCTCAGAAACTGCCACACCGATTTAAAAATTATATCACTGTTGGAAAGGTTAGATGTTTCTGAGTAACGTAGGATACATTACATAATTTTAAAATTTTTTAAAAATTTGTGGTTGATAAAATGAAGTCTTTTATTTTATTTGTTTCATTTAAGGTCATTTGGGAGGATTCGTTTGGGAGGAACGAGTAAGTCCTTCATTACATATCAATGTAGTAGAGGACACCTTAAGATTTCATTACTTAGTTGAATTAATTTTTAGTGTAGTCATAACGAATTTAATGTTTTCTGAACTTTTCGACATAATCACCTTGACAATTGAATCATTTGTGTGGATGAACTTTTAAATATGCTGCTCTTCATAAAATGTTGCTTCCAATGAATTTAAATGAGTTTTGATGTTGTCTTGAAGCTCCTTGTTGTTTCTAGTAGAGTTCATACATCCGGGGATCACAATTAATACAGTTATGAGGTACGTTCGTAAAGTAAGTTCCGTTTCCGTCATTCTCCGTGGTAGCGCTGCGATCACAGTTCCGCGCATGCACGGCCATTACTCTGTGTCAAGCAGAATGAAATGACATCATTTTGAGGTTACTAATTGTTGTGTGCACTTTGTAGCGCTTGATTGTAATGGCTGAGTTTATCAAAAATCCCGCCGCTTGTGAAATTCGATCGGTGATTCGTTTTCTGAATGTAAGAAACATTAAACCAATTGGCATTCATCGACAAATCTGCGTGGTTTACGGGCCAAATGTGATGAGCGATTCAATGATGAGAAGATGGGTTAGGCAGTTCAAAGAAGGGCGTGATACAGTGCACGATGAAGATCGAAGTGAACGTCCATCTGTGGTTAGTGATGAACTGATTCATGCAGTTGATGAGAAAATCAAAGGAAACTGTAGGTTTACAATGAATACTCTTTCACTTGAATTTCCACAATTTCACGGACAGTAATTTACAAGATTGTAACTGAAAAACTGGGGTTTCATAAACTTTGCGCACGTTGGGTGCCTAAACTTCTGACTGAAAGGCACAAAGAACAACGAATGAGCAGTGCACTTAATTTCTTGACTCGTTATGACGAGGATGGCGATACATTTTTATCGCAGATAGTCACAGGGGATGAAACTTAGGTTACTTATGATACCCCTGAAACCAAACGGAAATCCATGTTATGGAGACACATTTCACCCCAGCAAAGTTAAACCAAAACAAATCTTGAGACCTCGAAAAGTCATGTGTACAGTGTTTTGGGATAGAAAAGGAATTTTACTGATTGATTTTTTGCCGTGAGGTCAAACAATCAATAAAGAAGTTTACTGCGAGACTCTCAAGAAACTGCGTCACGCAATACAGAACAAGCACCGAGGAATGCTCATGAAAGGCGTGGTTTTCATTCATGACAATGCCCGACCACACACTGCAAATGAGACAAAAAGACTCCTTCAGGACTTCGGCTGGGACTTGTTCGACCATCCTCCATACAGCCCTGACCTCGCTCCTAGCAACTTTCATTTGCTTCTGCATCTGAAGTCTTTCCTTGGCGGTCAGCAGTTGAACAGCGATGAAGAGCTGAAAGAAAATGTTACCTCTTGGTTGACTACACAGGCTGAAGCAATCTATGAATGACAAATGCCTGGAAAATCACGGGAGTTATGTCGAAAAATAGTTTAAGAGTTGTAGATTTTTATGAAATAAATTTCATTGTTGTATCTATACTTGTTCTTTTTTTTATTTCAAAACAGAACTTACTTTACGAACGTACCTCATATTTATTGTAAAACTTTACAAAGTTTGTGGCAAGCCATTCGAAACAAAAGGTTTAAAACAGGTGTGCTGACATCTGGAATTGATCTGATCCATGAAAACGCCCGTCCTCACAGTGCTGGTGCAACCCAACGACTAACTATTACAACATTACTAACTAACTATTACTAACTATTACTATTAAAACGACTAGCTATTTTCATGGGACATTTTCGATCACCCGCCATACAGTTTGCTCCCAGCACCAAGTAAAATCAATCTTTTCCCTGAACTGAAGAAGTGGCTAGGAGGACATCTTGACTAATGAAAAGCTTCAAGACAACATCAAGACTCATTTAAATTCATTGGCAGCATTTTATGAAGACCGTATTGGAAGGCTTGTCCACAGTTACAACAAATATTTCAATCATCAAGGTGATTATGCTGAAAAAAAGCCTTAAGTATACAAAACATTTAGTAATAAAAATTTTTTTCTACATTCACTTATCTTTTATTTACGACCGTTCAGGAATAAAGAAAAACGATCCTTGTATTTTTATGTTAAAAAGATGTATAAATTATATACCTCTTGTCGAACAGCAAATACAGGAAGATAACGACGCTGTTCTAAGATAGTTTTCTTCTTGGCAAATTCACTGGAAGCTTCTGACTTATCCCTCATATGTTCAGCAAATTTCTGATCGGTTTTGTAATCGGTTTCACCATCACCCTCACCGCTATGTTTTTCATCCTGTTATTCGAATAACAATAATAATAGTAAATTATTTACGAGCAACAGTTTTATACAGAGTGTCTCACAAGTAACCCGACAAACTTCTAAGGTGGTTTCCTCTCATCAAAATAATGAAAAAAGTTTATAAAAACATGGGTCCGGAAACGCTTCGGTAGCGAGTTACGGCAAGCGAAAGATTTCGCCCTGGGTTCAGAACATATGCCTAAATAAAGTCATCCTAGAGGTCTAGGAACCCAATTTTATGAGTACATTTGATAGTTTCTTATATATTTCAACCTGAAAAATTGAATAAAATAAGTTCCAGAACAATATCTTCAGTAGTTTTGGTAATATCCAATGAAAAACAGACAAATCTGTGCATAAAAATAGGTTTTTTTAGGTTTGAAGAACAATAACTGTGTTAAATGGCTAATAAATGTGTAAATTTATTTAGCAAAACTTGTAGAGATTTTAATTCTGAAGAGAATGATGTAAAATAGGCCAATAATAAACAAACACAAAGTTTAAAAAATTTATGTTTAATTAAATCAACACATAAGAAAAAAACAATATGGTTCTGGAACTTATTTTATTCAATTTTTCGGGTTGAAATACATAAGAAACCATCAAATCTACTCATAAAATTGGATTCTTAGACCTCTAGGATGACTTTATTTAGGCGTATGTTCTGAACCAAGGGCGAAATCTTTCGCTAGCCGTAACTCGCTAACGAAGCGTTTCCGGACCCATGTTTATATTATAAACTTTTTTCATTATTTTGATGAGAGAAAACCACCTTAGAAGTTTGTTGGGTTACTCGTGAGACACCCTGTATAGTCATACTAAAAATACAGACCTAACTTATAAATTAACCATACTGTTAAAAGAAACTTATTCTCAAATATTAAATATTAACTAATTAACAATTATCTATTTTTATAATGTTTATTGCCCATTCCACAAAATTATTGTACAACTATAATAAAAAAAACAAGGTTTTTACCCCTATTTATTTCTGTTTTACCCCAGATTTCTCAAAAACTACTGAAAATATGTTTCTGGGATTGGTTTTATTTGCTTTCTTGAATCAAAATCCATTAGAAACTACCATTTTTGACTCTAAATTAACCGTAATATTTCATTACAAACTTATTTCATGGGATGTCCCAAAATCCGGGCGAAATCTTTCGTTAGCAGTCACGCTAATAAAGTACTTCCAAACGTATGTTTACATGAACTTTATTATAATTTTTCGATGTAGATTCGTCTCCCGACGTATTTCTGGGAGAAATACAAGTCATGGTTCGACTTGTTCTTTTCTTGATTGTCCACTAAAATCAATTGAGCCAAAAGGTAGCTCAGTCTAAAATCATATAGTAATACAGTCTCTATTATAGTCACTTGAGTCATGAGTTTGCCCTTGTTTGCAACGAGGGGAAAGGGGGAACAGCATCAGTGCACATGTGTGACTGCTTTAATGTCAGTACGACAAACATAACAACTTATACTATCCCGAGAGCATATTGTACAGTATATTGCAGAACCTTTTGTAACTGTACGAATATAACTGTTTGTTACCGTAAACAGAAATGTCGGTTTCTCAAAAACGTGGTCGAACTATTTACAGTGCTGAACGAAATATAATATGCAATGTAATAAAATATTGTGAAGTTGAAGCTAAACAAAAATGCCTATCCGTGCCTCTTAACAAAAGCCGTGAGCGAGTGGCTGACTACTGTGATGTTTCTCTTTCCATATTTCGAAAAATAAAGAAGGAAATTAAAGACGTGAAGAAGTCTTCTTCAACAGTTTTGTTGACACCTGGTAAAAAAGGAAACTGTTAGGTAGATACTAGTGAGACTGATAGTGAAGACGCCGGTGACAGTGATAGTAAAGAAGGCGATTCATTTGTGGAAAATTTTGTTCCAGTGGAATACGGTAGCTGTTAATTACAGAAAATTAAACATTTCTAGTAATAAAATTAATTAAGTTATAGGCAATTATACAGGTCACATTTATTTATAATGTGATTTATAATTATATATATATATATATATATATATATATATATATATATATATATATATATATATATATGTGTGTGTGTCTGATGACAACTGATGACAACAATAAAAGGTATAACGGATATGGCATTGAAAACAAAATATGGGAAGATTAACATTGTGGATAAATTCAAATATCTGGGCGAAATAATCATGAAGAATGGAAGTGATAAAGAGGCGTTAAAAGCCAGGATTAAGAAATTGGATCTGGCATATTTAGCTACTAAAAATATTTACAACAAAAAATGTTTCTCAAGAACTGCAAAGTTAAGACATTACGAAATAGTAGTAAAGCCTGTGCCTTTATATGCATCAGAGACATTGACCTCAGAAAATAAAGGACTTATAGAAGATGTCGAGAAGAGAGAAAGAAGGATTCTGAGAAAGATCTATGGGCCACGATATGATGAAGAACACAATACCTATAAAAACGTTTCAAACACCAAATTGTATGAAAATGTAGAGAGGATGTCAGAGACTTTCAGAAGAAGGAGAACACGATTTTACAGGCACATAAAGAGGATGAGCAATAACAGACTGACAAAGAAAATTTTGAATAACTTTGATAATACTAAGACTACTTTGAAGTGGTTTATCAATACTAAAGAGGATCTAAAAAAAACTTCGAGTTGAAGAAGAGGACATTTACGATAGAGACAAATTTAGGCAGAAGACAAATGACAAAAGGATAAGTCTGCCTGTGCAATCTGCAAGAAGAGAGGGTACTGGTGGGAGGTGGACGGATGAGAGAAGAAAGGAGCATTCCGAACGAATGAAGGCTTTTTGGGCAGATAAGAGGAATGACATCCTGAGAAGAAGAAACCAAAATGCATAGTGCTTAACGTGATCCTTAGTTGGTCGATCAACGAATTAATAATAATAATATATATGTGTTTATATTATTATATTATATGTGTTTATTTATAATTTACTTATAATGTTTATGAAGAAAACATTTTCTCAGAATAAACAACAGCTTACAAAATGTATGTAGAAACTGCACGGTAGTGAATGTATGAATAGTGTCTCACTGTTGATGTTGGCAGCACTTCAAATTTTCACATCCCTTCCTGACAGCCCATCCATACGCAAAAGGCAATCTCGTGACTTCACTGTCTATACATATAATATGACTTGTGACTTTTTACAACTAACATTTGTCTGACATGAACAAAGACTTTTTCTCATACAACAACTTTTCCAATGCAACAACTTTCCATTCACATAGGTAATAATAAAGAAGATGTTTAGCTCAATCAGTCCTTATTCTTTAAAAAATCCCTGAGTGAAAAACACACTACTTTCTCTTGCCGACAATGAGTAAATAATGAACTATATAATCTATGTTTAATCATGCGTAATAATGTAAAATAAAAAAAATAACCTAATTTTACTCTTGATTAAATGATGCAAAACGAAAATTAACCTTTGTTCAACTTAAATATCCGGAAAATACACTAAACTAGGCTCCATAGAAGAAAATCCTTGAAATAAAATGTGTAGATTTTTTCATTTCTAATAACTTTGATTATTACACATTTGTCATGAAATCCAAATCAAGACCACAATATAAAAAAATCCCATTTTTTACCAATTTTGATGAAAAACATACAGAGAATCACTAATTAACGCTAAACTAAGTGTTGTAAAAAAAGTTTGATATAAAAGTTGTAGGTTTTTAAATGTTCTACAACTTTACGTTTATATACTTTTATTTTTTCTCCTAGAATGCAAATTAAGGCCACGACCTTAAAAAAAAACCATTATTCTTATGAGAGTACAGGCCCCCAAGAATTTCAGCATACACGGCGCTTACTCTACATTGTAGAGTTAAAAAAATGTAGTAGGCGATTTAAAAAAAAATTTTAGAAACCATTTTTGAGAAAATCGTAATAATTAAAAAATTGTGTGAATAAACTACTACTCTTGGTTGACCAATTTTGATAAAAATGTTCATGTCGGGTCCCCTAATGGCACCTAACTTTAAGTTCCAAGTTCCAAATTCATAAATATATGCTATTCCATTCTTGAGATATTTTGTTTATACCAGACCAATTGCAAACAAACATGTGTTTTGGGTTCAGGGGTCTGAAAACTTGTATTTTCGGTGAAAAGCTGATTTCATAAAAATCAACATGAAAACGATAGCCATCTTCCTTCCTTCCTTATATATTCATATAGGGTAAAAGAATGTAAAACTTCAAAAAACTAATCATGCATAAATACTAATACAACACTTTTAAATGTGTGTGAGAGCAAACCAACTAACTTCTACAGCAATCAAATTCACACTGACTGCAGAAGTTTAGCATGGGTACTGGTAACTCTATGTTACCAAATGCAGAAAATCTGTTAAAAATTCTTAATAGTGTAGTCATTAACTTATCTTATGAACAAACCTTTTCATCTTTCTTCTCGATTCCCATAATATTACCGATTGAAGTACCAGCTAATTCCCAATGTTTCTTTTGAGCTTTCCTCCTTTCTTTCTGTTCACGGAATACTCTGACTAAAGATGAACCTTTTCTAGCAACCATTGCCATATCAGATGATGGATCCTAAAAACATAACGGCTAAGTAAGAAAATGTTTCGCAAAAATTTGATATCTACCTTTTCATATTTATTTACACTAGTTTTATCAATCTGTATTTAATGTGTTACTTTCTACATTATTTTTATTTATTTAAATTGAATTTTGAAATTGTTTTATTTAATTTTGAAAATTTTTATCTACTTGATTTTGAATTTCAAACCTTAGTTATGTTAAATTTAAATTGCTATTTTAGGTTAGTGTTATTGTTTTGAATTGGGTTGTGTTAAGTTTTGAATAGAATAAAAACAAGTTACTGTAAACTTCATTTATTTTACACAAGTTACAATAGTGAGACATTCAAAGAAATAACGTAACATTGTACAGCAATATTCTAGAAATGGTTCTGGGAATAAATTGTTCACTGTGCGAAACTATGTATTCAATTTAGTGTCGTGTACTTAAGTATATTAATATGTGCTGTTTAGGTCATCAGCTGAAAGTCTGGTTTGAACGTTTAGAGGTTTTACTAAGTAAAATGAAAAGTGAGGTGGTTTACAATTGCCTTTCTCACTGAGTTGAAAAATATACGTATCAGCATGCCAGGCCCTCTGAAAAGCACTATTTTCCACCCACGACACCTTCACTTCATTCACCACAAGGACTGGCTGTAAAATGAAATTCATTACTAGTAGAGGAGATAACTCTGACTATAATGGTTTTCACGGTTGATGAGCTCTGCTGTTCCATGCGTTAAGACCAATCAGAACGTTTGCCAGCGTTGTCAGATTGTACGAATGTATCAGCATGACAAACATGCGCACACTCATATAAGAGCAGCAGTAGTTCACTCAAGTCTTACATCTCGTACTGAACACATCAATTATAAAGTGCATTAACATGCAATACTTTATAATATAATCAGCTGGTTGTAAAGATAAAAAAAAATCTGGTGTGAAACACTCGCACAACTTTCTCTTGCCAATGCAAATAATTAACAATAAACCTAACATTAGTAATAAAACATTGTATATAAACAAAAAACTAACCTCAAAAACATAACCTTATTTTAATCATGAGTGAAAGACGCAAAATGAAAATCGACCTCAGTTTGGCTTAAAAATACGGAAAATCACTCTTTTACGCTAAACTAGGCTCTGTAGAGAAAAATGCTTTAAATAAAAGTTGTAAATCTTTTTATTTTCTATAAAATTTATTATATACACTTTTGTCGTAAAATGCATTCTAAGGGCGAAATCTTAAAAAAATCGATTTTTCACACGTTTTTGTGAGAAAAAATCAGAAAATCGCTTATTACTGCTAAACTAAGCGTTATACAAAAAAAATGTTTAAAAATAAAAGTTGTAGAATTTTAAATTCTCTACAACTTTTATTATATAAATTTTTGCGCTTAATTGCATATTAAAGCCATAATCTTAAAAAAAAATTATGTTTTTACGTGAAAACGGCCTTACCCAGCATTTCAGCAAACATGACGCCTACCCTATCTTTTAGAGAATAAAAAATTGAGTAAACCAGGCGATTTTTAAAAAAATCGTAGGACCAGTTTTTAAGAAAATCGCAAAAAAGTGAAAAATTATACGAATAAACTACTACTTCCGGTTGACCGATTTTGATGAAAATGTTCGTGTCGGGTCCGGTAGTGGTATGTAACTTAAGTTTTAAGTTTCAAGTTCGCACGATATTCCGTTCTTGAGATATTTTGTATACACACACACAGACACACACATGGACACACACACAGACCAATCGCTAAAAACATGTTTCTTGGGTTCAGGGGGTCTGAAAACGTATAGATCCGGTGAAAACTCAATTTCTTAAAATCGACATGAAAACAATACTTTCCTTCCTATATATTCATATAGGCAAGAGAAAGTAAACAGTGGCTGACAAAATATATAACAGAGCTATGAGAACTAGAACTGGCAACGTTGCTGGCAAGTCATTAGCAAGCAATGAAGTGGATAAAGGGCAATGCACACATTCATAGCTCATCAACTTTTAAAAAATAGTGTACCGTCTTTTACACCTCTACTTTTATCATTCTTAAATGATTCAGTCATTTAATTCGCTGAACACGTGAAAAGAAACACAACTATTTTTTTTAGCCCTGGAACTAACGGATTGAGTGCAAAAACTTTAACACTCCACTTGTCTATTATAGGCAGGTATTTAATATGATGTATATTTATATCAACGTATAATAATATCATACCTTAACAGGAATCACAGGTTCTGGTTGTTTAGTAAACACAATCCTTCCATCAAGAAATGGTGGAACAATATTGTGAACTAAAAGGTGAACTCTAGCTTCATTTTCTTCATCAAAATCTTCATCGACATCAACAGACTGAACAACTCCACTAGTTAACATTCTGTTACGTTCCCATAATTCGTTGTCCTTAAAAAGACAAAAACAAAAATTAATCAAAATCTTATTTTCAATAAACAAAAAAATAAATAAGGTTTCTAGTTTCATGTTAGGAACTTCTCCAAAAATAAGAAACTGGTAGAATGTTTTAGTAAATCAGGTAAATGAAATTCCTTTGAACCGTTTCCTTTATTTATTGGAATTTGAAAAAATAGACTTTGCCACTATATAGGATAGCATTAAATGCACGAGTATTCACATCCAGTTAAATACAATTGGTTCCATTACAAAAGCAATAAAACTGCATTCAAAATTACATTTTAACTGTTATTATATTGTTGTTTAGGTCATCAGCCAACAGGCTGGTTTGAACCTGTAGAGGTTTTACTAAGTAAAACAAGGAGTGAGGTGGTTTACCATTGCCTTCCTCACTGAGTGGAAAAGTAAGCTTATCAGCATGCCGGGCCCTCTGAAAAGCACATATTTTCCACTCTGCAAATGACACCTTCACTTTATTCACCACAGGGTCTGGCTGTATAATGAAATCCATTACTTTCAGAGGAGATAACTCTGATTAGTGTCTTTTACACCTCTACCTCTTCTGTTCTTAAATGATTCAGTCATTTAATTGGTTGACCATGTGATAAGAAACAGAACTATTTATTTTAGCCCTGCAACGAACAGAGTGAGTGTAAATAATTTGACACTCCACCTGTCCGTTATGGGCAGGTTATTATATTATAAGGCATAAAATTACACACGTACCAACCCACATGGCTTGTAGAGAGTGGGAGGTGATTATAGTCGTTGCAAGTTACTGGTTACTACTAGTGGGAGGTGGAGGGTACTTTGTTGATGCCGGATCAAGTGGCCAGGCGGCGGGTTTTTGGTTGGTAGGGGGTTGCGACCTCCTTGGGGTTGGACAAGGACACCTCAATTGAGTCCAACACTACTTCCCCCATCGTGAGGGAGAGAACATAAGTTTTTCTCGCCGCCTCGGATAAAAAAAAAAGTTACAACTATACCAGGGAGCAAAGGTTTTGTCATGTGGAGGCTTACTCCTCTTTTTTTTGCATCCAGGAGACTCCAGGAGGAGTATAGGACATGTCAGTTATAACACCTGAAATACGTATAAGAATCACACAATGTATCGCTACTATCAAGAAAGAAATTCTAGTACGCTATAAAAAGTTTCACCGATTAAGTAATTTTTCAGATTTCTTTAAAAGGAATGCAAATTATCATAACATTTTAAAAATTGGGGTAATTTATTCATGAATTTTTTTCCTGCATAGGTAGATTTTTGTTCAAACAATTTTGTGGAGTGATTAGCCACATAATAATCATTTCTGTTTCTTGTGTTATGATTGTGAACATTGAAATTTTGCATAAAATTATTTTGCCAAACATACATAATCACCTCAAAAATGTAGAGAGAGAGGGAAATGTAGAGGGAAATGCTCCTTAAATAGTGGCCTGCATGAGGTTAGCTGGTTAGCTCCCACCATACATCTATCATCCATGCTCATTTTTGAGCCAATACGTATGCGTAGCAGTGGTGGGAGTACAATGTCCATCAATGTCTGTGTGTAAATGATGCAAAATAAATGTGTGCTGGATATGATTAAACAAATGAAATAAAATTAATATACGCATCATCATAAGCAAAACGCCGTGGGTCAACAGGAAAGTAATGGCAAACGGTAGAGAAAGGATATATCCACTTTCCTCCAACATAACATAATTTCATAAACGATTTATTCTGTATACACAATCAACAATTGGCCAATATATAGTACGTTTTTTCTAAGTTGAGTCCAAGCGTAAACAAGCCACCAGGCGAGTGGAACGAACAGAACACAGTGTTCAAAAAATTCTGCTTACACTATGCCCGCTCGTACCTTTCATGCTGTTGCATACTTTTATATGATAAACTATTGAACCTGCTATTGAATATAAACCCCATAGATAGAATAAGTTTAAGAAGAGTGGACCGACTAATATTGGGTAAATCAGGACCATTACTGACAACCGACAAAATCTTATTTAAAGAAGTGTCACCGAATGGCGACATTATGTGGCTAACCTTATTTGTTTGGTGGCCCTGAAAAGGGCCGTTTAAGCGGTGGTAGTCTTGGAGAGACGTCGGTCGTAGTCATCGTAGCGGTTGAGGAGCTGGGCAACACGGCATGTCGTCGTCCATCGGAGACATTATCTTCTTCTCTCGCAGTAGTGCGTCGATGGCTGCTTCGTCGAGTCCGGTGGGCGTAAGGCTCGGTCAAGAACCGCTGTGGACATCGCTCGCGCTAGCAGGTGATGACGGTTCGGTCGACGGCGTACTGTGACAGGTTGGCGAGCGGAAGCATCATCTTCTTTCTTGCGGGGTCGTCGATTAGTTCTCGCTGGAGTCCGGCAGCCGTGTGCCGTGGTGGACATCTTGTCGATGCTGTCTGGTGGAAGTGGATCCGTCTGTGTCTTGATTAGAAATGAATCGCTGCTCAATGCAGTGCTCTTTATACAGTCGCCGATAGCGCTGTGGTAGAGAGCGGCTACTGGCTTGGCCTTGATGACAAAGGCCTCAGCGGTGCGCAGCCGAAAGGTTTGTCGGTATGCCGTCAAAGTGCCTACCGCACCGACAAAGGCCGGAAGAAGTATTGAAGCCAGCAACACAGTAAATGATTTATTAGAAAGAATGGCGGTGACAGTAGGTCACTCAATTCTAAAGGAAAATTGATGAATAATAAGTCTTAAAGCAGTTTTGTTATCATCAAATTTGTCTAAAGCAGGCGTTTTATGTTTTCTTTTTTTAACTGAGGTTTTTAAAACATCACTCTGTTAAAATTCTTTTCGTACTCTGTGAACACTTGAACAAGATGCATCGGTAAATTCAGCCGTAAATGATTCTATCTTTTTAATTTCTAGGTTAGGATATTTATTAGCAAACTTATTGAAAACATTAATTGCAATTGTCTTTTCTCCGCTTCGTAAAGGTTTCCGATTTTTATGTTTAATATTACTTCCGGAAGAAGAAGGTTCGTCCGCCATCGTCAATACATCAGTTGTCGCACAATCATGTACACAACCACGCACTAGCACCCAAAAACTAAGAAAAAGTACGAAAATTTATGCGAATAAATAGAATTTTACATCAAATTGCACACTAAATCATGAAGAAATCACACACCACGTATTCCAAAATGTGACTGACTCATATACTACAAGATTTATTTTGTTTTGATTACACCAATCTATAAATAACTGATAAAGTCATGTGAAATGAAAAAAATTTGAGTATAAAAATGACGAAACCATTATAATTTTATTATTAGGCCACTGACAATTGAATTGACAAAATGTAATGAGTGGGTGTTTTTTTTTTTTTAGATCACCGGTTAGCTTGCAGAGAGTTCACCCAAGGCCACGCGTATTTGTGTGTTGTGTATTTACAGGGACTAACACATATACACAGTTTGTTTACAGCAGGACTCAACTAACAAAAAACGGACTATAGACTGTACACTCACAGCAAGGTGAGTAGTGGCAGAATTATTCTTGCAGAAAAGAGGTGACAGGTTCACAAGCTATATGAAAGGCACCTGTAATGTATACCACCACAGTAGATCAGTTAAAAATAAACTTAATTTACCATGTAATAAATAACATTTTCTATAAATAAACTAGTCAATAATGTTTAGAACTGAAATGTCCATGTTAAAAACTTATGTAATATTACCTATTGTTGTTTTCTAGCTAAATAAAAAGTTGAAAGGGTGCACAAGTAAGAGGTTGCTCATTTCAAGCCTTTTACCAGAGTCTGCTTCTATGAGGGCTGTTCAAAAAGTATCGGACTATTGTTAATTAAAAGTGCATTTATTGAACTAGAGCTACAAACTTCTAATCCCCTTCAAAGTAGTCTCCTTGGTAATGCACACACTTCTCCCACTGTTCAAAACATTTCTGGAAGGCATCTTTTGGAATGCTGTTAAGCTCGGCCGTCGTATTCTGTTTAATGTCTTCTCTTTCTTGAAATCGAGTTCCTTTCAGGGGCATTTTCAGCTTAGGAAATAGCCAGAAGTCGCAGGGAGCCATGTCGGAGGAGTACGGAGCTTGGCGAACCAGAGGAGTGTTGTTTTTAGCAAGAAAACTCTGAATAGATGTGCAGAGTGGGCAGGTGCATTGTCGTGATGGAGCTGCCAAGCTTTTGTTGCCCACAGATTCGGTCGTTTGCGCCGTACAGCATCACATAGGCAACGGAGAACCTCTAGATAGTGTTATTTTGGTCCTCGATGACTAAAGTTCGCACTTGTTCAATAACATTCTCATTCCGGTTTGTCGATGGCCTGCCTGAACGCAATTCACTTTCCACTGACGTTTGACCATTTTTGAATCGATTATACCACTCTTTTATTCGAGTACAGCTCATGGCAGACTCCCCAAAAGCCTGTTGAATCTTGCGAATTATTTCTACTTGCGAATCGCCAAGCGTTTGGCAAAATTTAACACAGTAATGCTGCTCAAGTTTTTCTGTCATTTTATAACTTGATAAAAATCGCCGAGCACAACAGAGAGGTCTACACTACTAGGCTGACTGCCGGCGACGGAAGCTTTGTCATGACACGAAACAGTGCATGCACGCGCATGACAGGCCCCTCCACATCCCCACTAAGCTTGGCCGCCAGCGCTTCATTCATTTCAGTGGGAGGACAGAAGGTTCAATATTTTTTGAACAGCCCTCGTATACAGGGCTTAAGACTTATATGTAAACGTTCCACAACCCACCTTGCTTCTGTATTTCTGTGGCAAAGAAACAATTACGGTCATTAAGGGATAACCGGTGAGATAATCCTGTTGGTCCATCACTTGTCGAATTTGAGATATCGACACTTTTTTTTTTAAAGATATTAAAATTTTTTTATTTCCGTCTTATACAAAATACTGCCTTCTGTATACATCTATCACAGTGTACTTCAAGTCACGCACATATCCAGGTGAAAATTGTAATGTTTAATACTTCTTAAGAGAAAATGTACCTACTCTCAGTTGCCAATGTTTTTTTGTTTTGTGATGGCCTTGGTTTGTTACATATATTATGTGTTTACACATTGAACATGTTTTTCTTGACAACGCCTGCTGCACATTTTTGTTACGTTAAAGAACAAAAAAAATTGTTATTATTAATAATTGAGAAAGGAATGGAAAATTGCCGATCAAAGATTGCAAAAAGGTTGACAAATACTTGACTGTTGAACTGAAGGTCTTGGATTTGATTCCTTGTTAGGATCTAGAGGACATAGATAGATCTATAGATAAATAGATATATAGGACACATCCTAGATCTAAACAGATCTAGAGGACCGAGTATTAATAAATCCTTGTAATATTTGTCATATAATTAAATTATAAGCAATGACCCATTTTATACCATACATTTTAGTCAATACCAATACAACAAACAAAATAAATTATAAAATTAACTTGGTTAAAATAAATAAAATGATTACCTTATTAATTTGTCTTTGTTGTGCAGACATTCTTTTCTTTTTCCTCTGCTCTAACTGCTGTTCTTTCTTGCGTGCATATTCTTCACTGACATTTGAGAATGGATTATGCGTTTCATCAACACCTTCATCCATTCCGTACCATTCTCTATCCAAACGCATCTGTTCAGCTTCCCATAATTCCCGATCTGCTTCATTTCCTCCCCAAGCAACTTCATTTTCTGTATTACAAGATAATACATATTCAAAAACCAAATAAAATGTTGTTAACAATAGGAAACTAAAAACACAAAAAAAGTGAAAACTATACCCCGATGAATTAGAGACTACAGATGAGATCTAGCCAATAACAGACAAGGTCAGGTGTGAGGTTCCTGCATCGCTAAGTCACACTCTGTTCCACCAAACTCCAGGTTTTTGTTAGTTTGTCATGCACAGCGGGACTACGTGATAACGCAGGATACAATAAACGAAAGTCAGTTGGCACTGTGCTGTGTTATAGTTCAGTACACTCCACAATCACCTGCAGTCTCTAGTTCATTAAACTATAAGGCCTCTAATTCAATATTAAACAACAAAAATAAACTTTCATATGTCAAATAAACTTACTTAAATTTAAACAAATACTAGACTACAGAATATCCTATATTATAGAACAATCCATAACCAGAAATTAATTATGATAATGTTAAACAAAATTATACAAATAAATTATAATTACAGATATCACATGAATTAATGTCCCATAGCCAAGCGAGAGAGAGGGAGATATGTGGCATAATCATGCATGCGCCCAAAGTCTTTACCGTTATAATCCAGATCTGAAAACATACTACAGTCGTTATCTTGCTTGTTAGTTTACTGCGTGCATAAATGCTTCCTCACAACAATGAGTAAAATTATACAATGTTATTGGAATGGCGCGTATGGCTTGTGCGAGTGAGAGCGTTATGCATTCTCTCACTCCCATGGCTAGGGAACTTTAGATCGTCTGAATACTGTAGAATTGTTTATACACAATCTGTCCAGTATATAAATACAAGTATAATTAAACGATTTTCATCATATTACAAACAGTAACTTTGTTTAATAATTGGTGTTACACTTTGGTTAATTTTTTTTGGTGGAAAGAGTACTTGCCACTATTATCTACATCTTGGGTATCATAACTACTAAGTGTTACACAGAAAAGATGACAATTAGTAGATAACTACGGTTTCTTTATACCGAAAGTAGATAAAAATTTCATTTACAAGTCTCTATTAGTTAAAAAATAAAATAGTTTGATGAATGGATGAACACATAATATTTCAGAAAAAAAACACGACTTAAATTATGGAAATCAACAGTTTTTTAAAACAATGATGTGTATTGACTAAAATCTATCAGGAGTTAACAAAAAGGTAACTGAAATTCTGACGAAATCTTTCACCCTGTATAACTCGGTAACTAATGATTTTCGGACCTATGTTAATTTGAACATTTTTCTTCTTTTGTTCTGGGGAATCACACCCTGAATTCTTGGAACCCTTTTTCAGAACGGCCTGTATATCAGAATGATCATTTACAGTGACATATCCTAGGACATAACTACTATCGGTTTCATAATCATAGACACCCGAGTTTGAACCCAAACATCTCCAAAACTATGAGTCGGATTTCAACATACTTTACATCAAAATATAGCTCATTTTATTCTGCGTTAACCTATAATAGTCCTTTATTTTTAATGTTATTTAAAAATTGCCATAACGAGGTTGGAAGACAAAAAGACCCGGTTTTTCGTACCACAACAAATTTCATGCGTTTAAAGGCATATAACTCGATAACTATTTGACCGAAAAGTTTGAAATTTTAACACAACGTAGACAATTAAATTCTTACAGAATGTACAAAATTTCAAATTTGTACGTCATTTAAATTTTGATTTATTAACAATATTCTGAACTCTAGCTATCTCGGTAACCGCTCGATCGTTCGGCACAGGAAAAATATCGTTTTATTCAGCGTAAAAAACTTAGTACAAATATGTTAATAACATAAAATATTTATTGGCCAATGTTGGGATAGAATTTTTAGAATTTTGAAAAATAGACTGGGTATTGCAGAGGGAGGCGCTACTACCCATGTTGCCTGAATCTCAATGTCTACCTGAATTGACAATGCAGTCTGTCAGTCTACCTGACAGTTAGACCTGTCAGTCTAACTTTCTACCTGAGCTGACAGACTGCATTGTCAATTCAGGTAGACAATCCGACAGGATGTCACGTACACAAACTAGCAACATGGATAGTAGCGCGCCCCCCCCCCGCCTACAATACCCAGTCTATTTTTCAAAATTCTAAAAATTCTACTCCAACATTGGCCAATAAATATTTTATGTTATTAACATATTTGTACTAAGTTTTTTACGCTGAATAAAACGATATTTTTCCTGTGCCGAACGATCGAGCGGTTACCGAGATAGCTAGGGTTCAGAATATTGTTAATAAATCAAAATTTAAATGACGTATGAATTTGAAAGTTTGTACACTCTGTAAGAATGTAATTAATTGTCTATGTTGTATTAAAATTTTAAACTTTTCGGTCAAATAGTTATCGAGTTATACGCCTCTAAACGCATGAAATTTGTTGCGGTAGCAAAAAATCCGGGTCTGTTTGTCTTCCAACCTCAATATGGCAATTTTTAAACAACATTTAAAATATAGGACTATTATAGGTCAACTCAGAATAAAATGAGCTAAATTTTGATGTAAAGTATGTTGAAATCCGACTCATAGTTTTGGAGATGCAAGGGTTCGAACTCGGGTGTCTATGATTATGAAACCGATAGTAAATGTATTATTGTCATAGACACAGTAGTTTGAAAAACCGGCTGCATTCGTGAATTTACAAGAGTGGTCAAAAAATGTTTAATCTTTTAATAATTGTTACTTATGAGTTAAGAGTGTAGTATTATATGTGAAATAACGGGTGTTTTATTAAGGATGCAACCCTGATTATAAGAAGATAGAAGTAGTACAACGGTAAATTTTCTGTCCCCCAATCGGTATGTTAGCAACAGTGTACTCAAGGCAAACTACCCAAGACAGTTAAAATGTTCCGGTCAAGCATTAGTGTGGTGGCAGCAGTCATTACGTTATATTGAGTCAGCAATGGTTTTTTCCAAGGAAGAACGCATGTTTATTGTAGAAACTTACATAGCGAGTAAATCTTACAAATGTGTGCAAGATAAGTTTCAGTTGAAATTTCCCCGTTCTGCCATTCCGAATAAATCGTCAATATTGCATTTGATAAATAAATTCCGTAGAACTCCAGGAGTGTACTCGATGAGAAACCACTTCGCCAGCCAACAAAGTTAACCGCGGAAGTTCTCGAAGATTTGAAAAATCGTTTGACTCAATCACCTAAAAAATCGCTTAGAAGATAATCATCGCAAGCTGGGCTAACATTAACTACTGTTTTCAGAGCTACGAAAAAGTTATATTTACATCCTTATCGCGTTGGCATAACTCATGAACTGAAAGCTACAGACAATCAGAAACGATTACAATATTGCCGGTGGTTTCGATCTTTGGTTGAAGAAAATGGTATTCAATTGTTGGATCATTTTTATTTTAGTGATGAGGCTTGGTTTCATTTAGATGGCTATGTGAATAATCAGACCTGTAGAATATGGTATTTATCTTGCACACATTTGTAAGATTTACTCGCTATATAAGTCTCTACAATAAACACTCGTTCTTCTTTGGAAAAACCATTGGTGATACAATATAACGAAACGACAGCTGTCACCACACTAATGCTTGACTGGAACATTTTAACTGTCTTAGTAGTTGGCATTGAGTACACTGTTGCTAACATACCGACTGAGGGACAGAAAATTTACCGATTTATCACTTCTACCTTCTTATAATCAGGGTTGCGTCCTTAATAAAACACCCGTTAGTTCAAGTACATATGTATTACAAAAGTTCCAAATCACAAAGAATTTTAACAGAATAATAATTTTAACTGACCTTTCCCAGGTAGCGGAGTGGCACCAGTACGTTTTCTGTCTTTAGCCCAACTATTAAATCTATGAGCAGGTGTTGGCCTGCTGCTTCTGTCAGACCAATCAGAAGTGTCGGATGAATGAGCTTTAGGTGTGGGTAAATCCCAAGTCGATTTACGAGATGGAGTTGGATCATCTTCATCCCAACTAGTTCTGTTCAAACAAACACAAACAACGAAAAATGTACGAATGTAAAAGACATGAACATTAAAAACACTTTTTATTACTATAAAATCCCATAAAATTATGATATTTTATCCTTTCCTCCATATTTTGTAATAACCCATAATAAACTGTTCACTTCTATCCACCAGATTCCATACTAATCCTTACTTCAAATATGAAATCATATACAGCTGCCACCTATAAATCTATTTACTTTTCCAATCATGGAAATGACACCTTCAATTCATTCACTGTAGGTCTACCTATATTACTACGAGGGCTGTCCAGAAAGTAACAGACGTTTTGAAATAAAAAATTAACTAATAAAAAAAAACAATTTTTATCATGTACATTTTGAAGGTTAACTCAGGCTATTTTTCTATGAGCTTTTCAATGCGCTCTTTGTAGTAATCTACGAGTTCAACCACTGGTTTACACCGGCATGGAATTCAGAGTCAGTGTCGAAGCGTTGCGTAGCAAGCCATGTCTTCATTGCTGGGAACAGATGGTAATCGCTCAGCGCCAAATCCAGGCTGTACGGTGGATGATTAAAAACTTCCTATCCAAGACCTTCCAAGAGCTCTTGAGTACGTTTGGCCGTGAGTGGACAGGCATTGTCGTGGAAAAACAAAACTTTCCCACTAAGTTTTCCCCAACGCTTGTTTTGTATCGTCTTAATTTTCTGAGTCTTTCGCAATATCTCTCTGAATTGATTGTTTGGCCTCGTTAAAGAAAATCAACGAAAATCACTCCATGAGCATACCAAAACAGAGTAGCCATGATTTTACTTGCTGATAAGAGTCTGCAGACACTTCCTCGGTTTCTTGGGCGAATCCGTGTGACCCCACTCCATCGACTGCCGTTTTGTTTCACAGTTGACGTGCTTTACCCAAGTCTCGTCACCAGTTACGATATGATCGATAACATGGTTTCCACTTTTGTCGCACTCTTCCAGAAATGTCAGTGCTGCAGCAAGTCTTTGTTTTTTGTGGTCTTCCGTAAGGATTTTTGGAATCCACCCGGCACAAAATTTGTGGTATCCAAGTTCACCAACCACAATTTCATGAATTAAACTCTGTGAAATTAGGGAAAATGTTCTGTAAGTTCTGTAATAGTGAAACGGCAATTTTCACGGATTTTTTCATTGATTTTCACCACCAATTCATCAGTCACAAGACTAGGCCTACCACTGCGATCCTCATCGTGAACATTGGTTCGGCCATTTCTAAAATCAATGCACCACTGCCTCACTCGGCTTTCACTCATTATTCCTTTGCCGTACACGTCACAAATCTGGTGATAAATTTCAATCGGTTTGTAATTTTTCGCTAACAAAAACTGTATCACACCACGCACTTCACAACTAGTGGGATTTTCAATTGCAGCGCGCTCATTTTAAAACTCCACAGTATAAAAAGTACAATACGCACGATGCTCTAGCTACCACACCTGGTTGCGTACTGAATGTAGAAACAAGCTGACACCAAGATGGCGGCGCTAGCTCCGCCCACTGCCACCCCAGGCCAAAACGTCTGTTACTTTCTGAATTGCCCTCGTTTAATAGACACAACGTGTTTTCTTGTGCGGACTAATTTCCAAAACTTCTGAACAGATTTTCATGAAAATTTGACAGCATATTTGTATTTATATTCACAGCAACATTTTATTTTTAAATTTTCAAAAATGACAACCCTACGGACCCTAATGAAGATTTTCATAAATATGTATGCACGTGTGTGTGTGCGTGTACAAGTAAGTTGGCATTGCTGTGACATGCTGAAGTAGATAAAGGGTTTGATGATGGTGATAGACCATGCTTAGAGGGGGAGATTAATAATGTTGTTTTGTGTGTGTGTGTGTGTGTGTGTGTGTGTGTACGTTGAAGAATAGTCAATCTAACAGCTCTTTACAGTACGTACATAACATATTTTTTGACTTACTGTATACTGTAGTACGTTTTGTAAACAAATATAGCCGTAAATTGTAATTGACAACTTGGCATTTTTTCAACTGTATACATCCATTGTACTGTACTGTATTTCAGAAATTCAAACATCCCTTTTCGTATTTCCCATAACTGGATTTTCTCATATCTGGCTTACTCTAGGTTTCAATTGATCCGGATAAGGGAGTTTCCACCGTACCATGGAACCCTAAGAGCTGTTTGTAAAAATTTTATCTCAAAATGTTATATAATATCAATATTGGAATTTATGTTGTTCCCCGTATGTCTAGACACACTTCAGATTGTCTTGTACAGCGTGAGTTGATAGTTTTGAGCGTCTCCCAATTAATCAAAACATATTTGTATTTAACACTTTGCTAGTCTGAAACAGACATTTCTATTTCATATAATGAATTAATATAATAATTTCACCAACCTTCTTTTTAAACTGCGTCACCTTTATTTTTATTCTTACTTACACGTGTTTCGGTGGATCCACCATCATTAGAGTAAATAAAAAAACTGAAACTAAAAATTTTTTATCTCGCTTATTTAAAATTTACAGAAGATGTATCATCTTCTGTAAATTTTAAATAAGTGAGATAAAAAAATTTTAGTTTCAATTTTTTTATTTACTCTAATGATGGTGGATCCACCGAAACACGTGTAAGTAAGAATAAAAATAAAGGTGACGCAGTTTAAAAAGAAGGTTGGTGAAATTATTATATTAATTCACTATATGAAATAGAAATAATTTCAAACTGCAGGATGCATTATAAAGATTTATTTTTGAAACAGACATTTAGAAACGTTAAGGGAAAAGACAAACCTTGATGGCGTATCCTTTATCTTAATATTAGGAGTTAATGGTTCATCTTTGAATCGAACATCTGGAGTAGTTTCTTCCCAACTTCGGTAGTTTCTTTCAGATCTGTGGCTGTAATCGTCACGATCTTTATCTCTACTTTTACTTCTATGACGATCACGCTCTCTACTTTTCTCCCTTTCTCTATCTGTAAACAAAGAGATTTAAATAAATATATATTAAGTGTCTTGAAAATTTCACTAAATATAAAAACAAGCCATACAACTTTATGAAACACATGAAAAATTAATCGACTCGTTTTATAAAAAACATTACCTCTGTAATATTTTGAATCATCATCACTATGTTTATCTTTAGTACTAGCAGAGACACCTCTTCCTTTGAGACGACGATTGCGTTCTTCCAGCCTTAATCGAGCTTCATATGATAATCCTCCAGTATGTGTGGGAGTTTCATCTAGCGCTTTACGAAAATGTCTGTCAAAACAATATAAAATCAATCAATTTAAAACAATCATACATATACAAAAATGCAGTTTCATGCAGTTTTCTTTATGTTGTAATTATTATGTCGGTGCAGGTTTTAGGCTATTAAAACCCTTAAAAGTTAGCCCTCAAGAATTTTTTTTTTTTTTTTTTTTGGTTTAACGTTCGACTATTCTGCAATTACTGCTAATGCAGACGGTGAAGGATGAAATGATATTTTTTTGTTTTTGATGAAATTGGTTTTTGTGGCAACATCACACCATCATTTTATTAGAAGAACATTCTGGAGGATCCTAAGAACCAGTAAATGAATTACCAGAATAGTGCAAGGTTCGTACATTTGAAAAAGAAAAACATTCAAGCACTAGCAAGGACAAAAATTTGTAAAATTAGGGAACAACAAAATCAACAAAACCTAAAGCACTATCATGTGTTGGAGCATGGTTGGATACATTAAAAAACTTTATTTAAATTTTCAAAATGCCTAGATCAAATTTTTAAAGGCAAAACTTACCAAAAAATATATACAAGATGTGAAGCACCCGGCTGAATTAGTCAGCACCGTTTCACTAAGAAAAATGTCCTAAAAAATTTACACTACAATTCAAGTCAATAAATCAATTAAAATTTTTTTCAGCTTCGTAAAAACATCATTTAAAAAAGTCTTCTGATACTGTACGATAATCTCTACATTTTTTTTTAAACGTGTAGATCCGGTGAAAACTCGATTTCTTAAAATCGACATGAAAACAATACTTTCCTTCCTATATATTCACATAGGCAAGAGAAAGTAAAAAACTTTTAGTAAAACTACCAACAGTTCTACTGGTATGAACTGCACTGCAGTAGATGAACAAAAAAGGTAGAATCAACATTCCAAGATCTCGAAATGCTGACAGATAGTTTTTTCTCACTAGTACACGGAAAAGCAGTTTGCCAGGTATAAATAAAGGAAAAATGTTTTTTCTTGCCCAAATTTGTAACTACTCATATCAAAAATTCAGCTAAAAAAAATAACATTGACTTAAACATTTTCTGATAATACTTAAATGATGAAAAGTTAAACACGTTACCTATCTTTTTCTCTATCTCTGTGATTATTTTTACTTTTTGAATGTCTTGGACTGTCTTCAATACAGTTACCATCTTCCTCGTCTTTATAAGAAGTTAATTTTGATTTCTTCACATCTCTCTCTTCAGATTGTTCTCTTTCTTTCCTACGCTGTTCTGAAAATAGTCATTCAAAATCAAAATGATACAATAAAATCCAATAAGCTTGGTAAACTGCTTATAATTAAAAATAAATTTAGCTTGAATTAAATATTTTATCTTAGGAGATAAAAATTATTAATAGGCCTAATACAAAGTTGACACCAAACGCAAATTTGATGAGCTTGTTTACATTTTACTGTTAAACTAATTAGACCTAATTGAGTTTATAACACAGAAAATTTTCCAAAAACAAAAATAATGAAATTTATTATTATATTTACTTATTTATAAAACCAACAAATTCTAAATTCAAAAAATCTGGTGTGACACACTCACACAACTTTCTCTTGCCAATGCAAATAATTAACAATAAACCTAACATTAGTAATAAAACATTAGAAATAAACAAAAAACTAACCTTAATAAACATAACCTAATTTTAATCATATATGAAAAACGCAAAATGAAAATCAACCTAAGTTTGGCTTAAAAATACGGAAAATCGCTCTTTCACGCTAAACGCTCTGTACAAAAAAAATGCTATAAATAAAAGTTGTAGATTTTTTAATTTCCTATACATTTTATTATACAGTAAAATCTCTCTATAGCGGAATTGAAGGGACCATGAGGTACCGCCGCTATAAAGAGAGTTCCGTTATAGAGAGAGCGAGTAATTAACGGTGGGAGGGAAGTTGGAGTACTAATTTTTCTGTACAAAATAACTTATATACGTATGTAAATGGTGCATGGAATAAGTTTTTGAAAAACTACTGAATAGATAACCTTATGACGAATGTTTAATACAGTAGATTACTTCAATACAGTGAGATATTTAAATTAATTACATAAAGTGTAGGTTATTAACTTAACAAGAAATTTGGATACAAACTGGTTTTATTAGATGTTGTGTTACTAATGTTTAACAATAGAATTTCACTTTTTGTATTGAACTTTTTCAATAATCATTCATACAGTAGGTACATACCGTAATAGATAGCCAAAAATTAATTAGCACTGAAACTCGTTTTTCACTGAACAGTAATAAACATAGGATACAAACAATTAAAATCTCCTAAAACATAGGCTACACAAACACAAGAAAATACACAGTAGGCCTACAGTATATATTTTTTTCGTTATTAAGGAAACAATGACTGTGAAGTACATTTCATTTCGTAAAATAAGTTGTAAATTTTGTTTCGTTTTCAATTCATAAAACATGTCTTCAATCTCATTTTCAATGTTTAAAACTTGTAAATTTTCATTTACATATTGGCAATGACAGTACGTGGAAACAACAAGACTAGCGTCTAGTGCCTGTTTACTTGAAGGGACAACATTTCTGTTTCCATTTCATCGTCATCTTCACTTTCTTGCTCGTTGTTTTGGGCTAAGATATTTTCGATTATTGCATCATCACCAACATCTGCTGAAGTGGCTAAGTCATTGTCTGCCCCTACATAGGTCTAAATCCATATCCTGAAGATATTGTTTCGCCGCTATAGAGAGATTTTTGTGCCGCTATAACGAGAGTTAAATACATGATCGTAGTATACGAAAGGGTCGGGGTCGGCAAATAATGCCGCTAAAGAGAGATTTCCGCTATATAGAGTTCCGCAATAGAGAGATTTTACTGTATATGCTTTTGTTGTAAAATGCATACTAAGGCCAAAATCTTTAAAAAATAGATTTTTCACACATTTTCGTGAGAAAAAACAAAATCGCTAATTACTGCTAAACTAAGCGTTATACAATAAAATGTTTGAAATAAAAGTTGTAGAATTTTAAATTCTCTACAACTTTAATTAAGTTACATACATTTTTGCAGTAAAATGCATACTAAAGCCGCAATCTTAAAAAAAAAAATGTTTTACGTGAAAACAGCCTCACCAAGAATTTCAGCAAACATGGCACCTACCCTATCTTGTAGAGCATAAAAAATTTAGTAAACTAGGCGATTTTAAAAAAAATCCTAGGACCAGTTTTTGAGAAAATTACAAAAAAGTGAAAAAATTACACGAATAAACTACTATTTCCGGTTGACCGATTTTGATGAAAATGTTCGTGTCGGGTCCAGTAGTGGTATTAAACCTAAGTTTTAAGTTTCAAGTGCGTACGATGTTCTGTTCTTGAGATATTCTGTTCACATGCACGCACGCGCGCGCGCGCACACAAACACACACACAGACCAATCGCTAAAAACATGTTTTTTGGGTTCAGGGGGTCTGAAAACGTGTAGATCCAGTGAAAACTCGATTTAGAAAAATCGACATGAAAACAATACTTTCCTTCCTATATATTCATACAGGCAAGAGAAAGTAAAAATTAATGGTTTATCCACCACCAACAGCCTATCCTGAAATATAGTTCATTTTTTTTTTTTAATAACTAGTAAACCTGACCTAAAATTGAAAATAAACTGTTTAACTACTACACTAACAAAGCAATTTTTGTCACATAAAAAATTATTTTAAGGCTGACAAAGAGTTTCAGATTACATAAACTCATAGTACCAAGGATACTTCATTGCTTTCAACTGCTTAACACTACATTGGAACAGCTGCTAACATCAATAAATTACCTTTGGTAAAAGAAATAAATAAAAATCTGGTGTGAAACACTCACACAACTTTCTCTTGCCAATGCAAATAATTTACAATATAATTTAACATTAGTAATAAAATATTAGAAATAAACAAAAAACTAAGCTCAATAAACATAACCTTATTTTAATCATGAGTGAAACACTCAAAATGAAAATCAACCTCAGTCTGGCTTAAAAATACGGAAAATCACTATTTCACGCTAAACTAGGCTCTGTAGAGAAAAATACGTTAAATAAAAGTTGTAGATCTTTAAATTTCCTATAAATTTGGTTATATACACTTTTGTCGTAAAATGCATACTAAGGCCAAAATCTTAAAAAAATCGATTTTTCACACGTTTTCGTGAGAAAAAAAAACAGAAAATCGCAAATTACCGCTAAACTAAGCGTTATACAAAAAAATGTTTGAAACAGAAGTTGTAGGTTTTTAAATTCTCTACAACTTTTATTATATAAGTTTTTGCGCTAAAATTTATATTAAAGCCGTAATCTTAAAAAAACAACGTTTTTACGTGAAAACAGCCTCACCGAGAATTTCAGCAAACATGGCGCCTACCCTATCTTGTAGAGAATAAAAAATTGAGTAAAATAGGCGATTTTAAAAAAAATCGTAGGACCAGTTTTTGAGAAAATCGCAAAAAACTGAAAAATTATACGAATAAACTACTACTTCCGGTTGACCGAATGATGAAAATGTTCATGTCGCGTCCGGTAGTGGTATGTAACTTAAGTTTCAAGTTTCAAGTTCGTACGACGTTCCGTTCTTGAGATATTCTGTTCACACACACACAGACCAATCGCTAAAAACATGTTTTTTGGGTTCAGGGGGTCTGAAAACGTATAGATCCGGTGAAAACTCGATTTCGAAAAATCGACATGAAAACAATACTTTCCTTCCTATATATTCATATAGGCAAGAGAGAGTAAAAAATACTTCTACAAAAAACTGAAAATATATCAATTGCCTAAACAGCTTAACAGTATTTTTACTTCCATCATATTTTATTTTGAGGTACCTAATTTCTCAAAAGTTTTTGAAAAAATATTTTCGTTAAACTTATGTCTTGCCATAAAACCTAGTTTACATAGGTCGAGTAGCAACGGTCGAGTAATTTAGTAACTGTCCGCACGAGTAACGTAGACAGCAAATTTAGTGCATTGTTACAGCTCCACGGGGAGGTGGGGTCTCGCTCGTAAATTACGTTGTGCGTAGTGGTGGGGGTAGCTACTAAACTGTGCACTCGACCGTTCTACTCAACTACAACTAAACTACTCGACTAAAACGTCGCGTCCAAACAAGTCGAGTACTAAATTGCTAATCTACTCGACTAAAATACTCGACCCGTGTAAACTAGGCTTAACAGGCAGGTGGCGTGTTAAATTATTTGCACTCGATCTGCTATCTCTAGGGCTACAAAAAATAGTTCTGTTTCTTATCACATGATCAGCCAATCATAAGACTGAAGCATTTATACTGAATAGGAAGAGGTGTAAAAGACTCTTGTCACAGTTATCTCCTCTGAGAGTAATGAATTTCATTATAAAGACAGACCGTGTGGTGAATTAAATGAAGGTGTTATTTGCAGGGTGGAAAGTAGATGTTTTTCAGAGACTCTGGCATGCTGATAAGCATATTTTTCCAATCAGAAGGAAGGCATTGTAAACCACCTCACGCCTCAATTTACTTAGTAAAGCCTCTAGAGGTTAACACCAGCCTTTTTGCCGATGACCTAAACAACAAACATATTGTGACAATATCGAAAAGACATGGTTCGCGTAATTTCTAGAATTTCATTCATGAAAATAGTAAAGAGAGGATAATAGAGTGAAATAGTAACAATAAGTGACAATAAAGGTATGCCTATTCATGAAAGTTGTTTGAAATAACTGCGCTGTTGTGTAGGATACAAGGTCGGGTATTGTGTACAGCTATTTATAAAGTTGTTTACGTTTTCTATTTACAATAGTTGACTTGTTTACAATAGATTTTTCTAGCACTCATTTATAAAGGGTTATTTTTTGTACTTAATTATTTACATGGAGTTTCTCTAGAATTATATTTTTGAATGAGAATATAAAGAGACCCCCGAGCGCGGTCAGAGTAAGTATTCGTTTGATCCTTGACGAGCGATTATCAGCGCATTATTTCAGGTTAACGGTTCCGAGGTATTGTTAAACCGTCTTTGTGTGTGTGTGTGTGTGTGTGTGTGTGTGTGTGTGTGTGTGTGTGTGTGTGTGTGTGTGTGTGTGTGCGCGCGCGCGCGCGTGTGTGTGTGTGTGTGTGTGTGTGTGTGTGCGTGCGTGTGTGCGTGTGTGTGTGTGTGTGTAAAGTTTATGTGTAGGTGCAATAAATTCAGTTTCTGTGTTTTGTATATGTATTCTATAAAATTGATTATAAGAAGTGCTAAGTAAATTATTAAGTTATTTATTGTTTATTATTTATTTTAAGTAAATTAATAAGTTATTTCCTGTATTACTTTATTATAATTAGTTTATTATTTATTTTGTAAATCGTTTAGTGTAATAAATATTTGTAATTGTAAACTTTAGTGTATTAATTATTTAATAACCTAGATCCCGAAACGGACCTTAGCGTGTAACGTCTAAGTTGAAATACGTTACTGTGGGTTTTTGTTTCATATCTGGCGCTGCATTTCAGTTTGTATTAATACTTAACTCTGTTCACCGTAAGCTGACGCTATCTGTCTTTTTTCCATTGTACTATTCTAGCCTGTGTCGAATTTTCTAGTAAATTTAATTTATGTACGTTTTTTCCTTGTTCGTGTACACTCTTGGTTGTATTGTGTAACTGAACGGTCGCTTACATTAATATGTTTCGCCGAATTTATACTTTTATTCTTTTAGTAAAAGAATGTCGTTTTTATTTTAAAATGTTGCATATTTATTATTGAAATGTGAAATTATGATTCGTCTTTTATCTGCAGTTTTTTTAATAACTTTTTATGATATTACGTAATTTGTAATAGTCTTTACCGGGTTCGTGTTTAACCATTTTGCTTATGAAATTTTCTTGGTTTCATCGATTAAATTTATTTCGTGTTCTACTCTGGGACTGTTCTTCGGCTATTGGAGATTTCAAGTATGGTTTCTTTTCGATTCTGGAATCTTTTCTGTTCTAACAATTTGGAGGGTTGAAGTTTGGACAGCAGTGCCACTCACCTCACCTTGCAATTTGGTTCCGGAGGATGACTCTCCCGGGTTCGATTCCCGAATCCCGAAGATTTGGCAGTTTATCTATTCTACTGTTTAATTTGGTCGAAGATCATCGATTCTATCCTGGAAGGTTTGATTTCTGCAAACCGGTATGTCTGGTTAATTTTTTTTTTTGGGGAAAATCTCTGTTGTTTCTACTTGAACATTTCTGCGCTCGTCAGGAATGTTTGCCTGTACTGTGCATGTCATGTACGGAAAATATTGGTGAACGAACTTGCCTATTACTTAACTTAAAATTATTTAAAATCAGAACTATTTCATGTTTTGCTCTTTCATAATGAATATTCTTTATTTATAATTTTGGCGTTTATTATTACAAATTTTATATTTTTTTTATATATTTTGTTTTTATTATTGTCTTTAATAATTATGTAAAAGCTGCCATGGTACGCAATGCATTTCTAAAAACAACTATTATGATATTATACTATTAACAGACTATGATTTGATTTGATGCAAAATTAATTCTTATATTAAAAAGTTTTTTTACTATAGTAAATTCAAAAATTATAAATCAGTATAATTCTGGTAAAATTGTATCTGTTACAATGAAAACTTAAAATATCTAACTGAATCTTAGTATTCTTTAAATTTTGCTGTTTAAATTCATTTGTGATATTCTCTTAAAATTTTCCTGAAGTTATTTATTCAGGGACTTAATTTTGATATATCTATATTGTGTTCATATTACTATTTTTTTTTTGCTTTTATTTTAAAAGAAACAACTTGGTTTTGTTACTAATTAATTAATATTATTATATTCCTTTTTTGTGATTTTTTTTTTAATGCAATTATAATCATATGCAACAACAACTCTTTTTTATTTGGCTTCCTTATGTGTTTTTGTCCACCCCTGGGCCAACCTATCAATGTGGATAGAGGGGGAGGTGACAAGCGATAAGTGTCACAATATAATAAGGCAAGATAAAAAAAAACTATATTACAAATACTGAAGTCACAAGATTGCCTTTTGCGTATGTATGGGCTGTAAGGAAGGGAAGTGAAATATTTGCAGTGCTGCCAACCTCAACAGTGAAACACTACTCGTACATTTCACTACCGTGCAGTTTCTGCATACATTTTCTAAGCTGTGGTTTATTCAAAGAAAATGTTTTCTTCATAAACCTAATAAGAAATAAATATTACCTGTAATATTGCCTACAGCTTAACTACACGACTAGAAATGTTAGATTTACTGTTATTACGAATGAATCTCCTTCTTTATTATTGCTTTCACCGGCATTTTCATAACCAGTCTGTCTCGTATCTGCCTAACCGTTTTCTTTTTATTACCAGATGTCAACAAAACTGTTAAAGAATAGCTTCTTCACGTCCTTAATTTCCTTCTTTATTTTCCGAATTGTGGAAAGAGAAAAATCACAGTAGTTAGCCGCTCGCTCACGGCTTTTGTTAAGAGTCACGTATAGGCATTTTTGTTTAGCTTCAACTTCATAACATTTTATTAAATTGCATAATAGATTTCGTTCAACACTGTGAATAGTTCGACCATGTTTTCAAGAAACTAACGTTTCTGTAACAAACAGTTAACCTACATAGGTTCCGTAATATACTGTATATGCTCTGGGTATAGTATACACTGTTATGTTTGTCATACTGAAATTAAAGCAGTCGGGCATGCGAACTGATGCTTTTCCCCCTTTACCCCTCGTTGCACACAAAGGCAAACTAGTGACTCAAGTGACTATACATTGTATTCAACTCTCTTACCAGCCAACTTATCTAATCCCAGTAACGAAGGTCGAGGAACTTTAAACTCAATATTTGATCCTGGCAGCGGCTTTTTTTTGATAATCAAACCACCTTTTTCTTCTTTTACACCTTCCAAACGATAAATATTATCATCATCTTCATCCATTTCTACAAAAAAAAAAAATTAGAACTACCCACAAGTTCACAATATTACACAGCATGAAATCAATGTACAACCAAAATTTTAATTCTTTATCCATAATTTGACTCCAGATTTTCACAATACTCCTGAAGTTATATGATACACAACTCAAATAGTTCTAGCCATTGAATTTCAGACATAACGGGTGTTTTATTAAGGACGCGACTCTGATTATAAGAAGATAGAAATAATACATCGGTAAATTTTCTGTCCCCCAATTGGTATGTTGGCAACAGTGTACTCAAGACCAACTACTTAAGACAGTTTAAATTTTCCAGTCAAGCATTAGTGTGGTGACAGCAGTCGTTTTATTATATTGCCTCGGCAATGGTTTTTTCCAAGGAAGAACACGTGTTTATTGTAGAGACTTACATAGCGAGTAAATCTTACAAATGTGTGCAAGATAAGTTTCAGTTGAAATTTCCCTGTTCTACCGTTTCGAATAAATCGTCAATATAGCGTTTGATAAATAAATTCCGTAGGATTCCGGGAGTGTACTCGATGAGAACCCACTTCGCCAGCCAACAAAGTTAACCCTGGAAGTTCTCGAAGATTTGAAAAATCATTTGACTCATTCACCTAAAAAATCGCTTAAAAGATTATCATCGCAAGCTGGGCTAACATTAACTACTGTTTTCAGAGCTACGACAAAGTTACATTTGCATCCTTATTGCGTTGGCGTAACTCATGACCTGAGAGCTACAGACCATCAGAAACGATTACAATATTGTTGGTGGTTTCGATCTTTGGTTGAAGAAAATGGTATTCAATAGTTGGATCATTTTTATTTTAGTGATGAGGCTTGGCTTCATTTAGATGGCTATGTGAATAGTCAGAACTGTAGAATATGGAGTGAAACTTACCTTGTAGACATTGTAAGATTTACTCGCCATGTAAGTCTCTACAATAAACACGCGTTCTTCCTTGGAAAAAACCATTACTGACACAATATAACGAAACGACTGCTGTCACCACACTAATGCTTGACTGGAACATTTTAACTGTCTAAGGTATTTGGCCTTGAGTACACTGTTGCCAACATACCGATTCGGGGAAAGAAAATTTACCAATGTATTACTTCTATCTTTTTATAATTAGGGTTGCGTCCTTAATAAAACACCCGTTACATTCAAACGAATTGATGCGTAAAATAAGTTGTTAATTTTTTTTTCTTTAACATCCAACAATTCTGCAATACTGCTAATGCAGATGATGAAGGATGAAATGATATTTTGTAACGTATGAAAATATGTTGTGCCTTAATGGGATTCGAACCCAAGACCGCATGATGAGAGGCGAGCACATTACCAACTACGCCAATGCGGCTGGCAAGTTGTTAATTAGGTAGGCCTACTTATAAAGAATACGATTCATCAGCTATGAATAAAATGGTGCTAGCAAAAATTAAACAGAGATTGTCTTTTCTGTAACCATCTGTTACTCTAATTTGGTCTCTTTATCTCATTTACTTTGTTAATGCTGATGACAGCCCAATTGTAATAAGTAGATCGTTGTCCATTACTGAAATGAGAATTTAACTGAAAAGAGTAGAAGCATATTTTTGTCAACTGAACTGACCTTCTAAAATGCCCCTTGACCATAAAAACCCACAAACCTATAATAAGCCCTACTGCGATGTCAATGCATTTCCCAGATTAATTTTTCGTATATTATACACTCTACAGTAAAAAACCAAAACGAAATGATTATTAAAAATATGACCATTGGTTTCATTTAGGTTCTTCAAAAGTAACTATTTAACAGAAAACTCTAAAGCAAATCACCGTTAACATAACATCGGCATTTTCAAATATACCAATACTAGCCGAATTTCGTATAATCTAACCGATAATTTTCTGAATAACCTTGTAAATCTAGCCAGACCATAAATAAACAAACAATGTGTAAATGGATTTATTGTAACAATAAATTGCAAATACTACTGAAAATATTCATGGAGTATAAAGAGCAACATAACCTTAAACTAAAATTTATACGTACTTGGAACGTTTACCAAAACGAATTCTTAATTCCCACACAATGGTTGCAATTGAATTTATTGCACGTACATAAACTAATACTGCTAATATTTAAGTGTAGTAAACAGAAATAATGTGATGTATCAGTCACCAGTCTCATACCAACTGTTTACAACTTCTATATGCACACGATCCAGAAAGATTAGTAGGTTTCGAACGACCTGTTCTATTCTCATGATTCATTTATTTATTTCTGAATCTGAATCCGTGTTGAAGATTTTGATGAAGGCGATACATTGGGGGTCACCAACCGATCGCTCGTAGAAATTGTAAGGGGCGGGGTACTTCAGAAAAAATTTTAAATGAAGATTGTGTGTGTAAATTTTAATTTCAATAAATGGCGGCTCTTTTAAATGTGCGTGTAGTGTATACGTGAGGCCTTTTTTACGGCTCTTTATATTTAATGTGTCAGTGGCCTTTTTTTTGTACATATTTATTTCTTCGTGTCCTACTAGCTTAAATACCCGTTCTCCGAACGGTTTTCTTGTCGCTGTGGACGGTCCGTTGGTGTACAGAGTCAGTCCCTGTCAGGCCTGATATTCTTTAATCATTTATTGTCATCAGACCTCCTTCCATCATCAGCAATATTTTTTTTTGTAATCCCTAATTTGTGTACGTTGCAATCTGTTCAATTCAGAACAATAAGCAACCCCATGACCCAATAAGATAAGGATGATGTGTATGACGTATAAATGAGGTGTAGTCTTGTACAGACTCAGGTCGACCATTCCTGATAGGGTATGGTTAATTGAACACCAACCATCGAAGTACACCGGTAATCACTGTCTAGCATTCAAATCTGTATAAAAGTAACTACCTTTACTAGGATTTGAACCACGAACCTTCGTCTCCGAAAATCAGCTGTTAAACAGCTGATTTTGGCGATGACTTTACCTCTAGACCAACCCGGTGGGTTATTATTATTATTATTATTATTAGCCGTAGAGCTCCCGAAGTAGAAGACGCTGAGCATTATTCACGATCATTGATTATTGGACTTGGTGTTTTTCTTGTTTGCCCACCAGCCTTTCATTTTCTGAGAAAAATCAGCTTTTCTTTCCTCACTCCATCTTGTTCCAACTCTTGGAATTTTAACCTCTGGAATAATCTCCCATTCATTAATTTTTGTTCTAAAACTATTTCGATTGGTAACTTCATTATCAGTAATGTTTGCCAGAACTAGATCTTTCTTAACGTGTCGAATCCATTCCCCTCCATTGACAAGCGAAACTACATATTTTACCATCTTTTTTGTAACTCTATGATCAGGAAGCCTCATGATATGACCAAAAAATTTAAGACGTCTTTTCCTCATGTCTGTTACAATATTTGAATGTTGCTCAACTGTGTTATATTTTTGTAATCTATAACCGTTTTCAGTTAATCTTGGACCGAGAAATTTTCCTTATTATTTTCCTTTTCTCCTTTTTCAAATTTTCTAAATCGGCTTTCCTGTTGAGGTTCAGGGTCTCACTGGCATAAAGCATTGATGGCTTGATCACTGTGTTGTAGTGTCTAATTTTTGTGTGAAGAGACAAGCATTTTTTATTATAAATATATTGCACCAGCCCTAGACCTTTACGAGCTTTCTTTATTCTCTCCTGCTGTGAAAATTTCTCCGAAATAACTTCTCCTAAATATTTGTGGGTTATTATTATTAATGACGAAAAAGTTGGAGGTAAAATAACAGCAAGATCTTCATGTTTTTAAATTAAGACACGCAGCCCTTTATTATTTTCAGAAGCGTAGTTAATTTTTAACCCAAAATAATGATTACTTTCATGGAAATAAATTAACCTCTATTGAGATATGATATATATTTCAATGTACTCATATTAACTCAATGGCCTGTTGAGATGCCAGGCCGCATGGGCCTGTTGAGACCTCGCCGGCCGCATTGGCATAGTTGGTAACATGCTCACCTCTCATCATGCGGTCTTGGGTTCAAATCCCATTCAGGCACGGCATATTTTCATACGTTACAAAATATAATTTCATCCTTCATCGTCTGCATTAGCAGTAATTGCAAAACAGTCGGACGTTAAACCAAAAAAAAGATGCCAACCTTATTTCATGTTCAGCAACAAACACCGCCTCGTGAAATTGTGTCCGTCTTTCCCTGTCGGCCTCAAGGCGATTAGAACGGGCTTCAGAATACTCACTTCTGTGAATAGAAGCCTAACGGAAATGTTGAGACGCTAGTCGTACCTCATGTTCTTCCACAGACTTGGCCTGGCGAAGCAGTGAGTATCTCTTCTTGTCAGCCTCCAGGCGACTGGAACCGGCTTAAGAACTTCTGCGAATAGAAGCCTGGCAGACCATTGAGGTACCAATCGTGGTTCACATTGTTCAACGGATTCAATTTGGCGGTTATAACTAAGCCTCCCTCGATTTTGTTGTTTAGCCTTGATGTACAAGCCTTGTAGTAGCTTCCTGGCTCTCATTAGTTGTTTATTCTGGTACGTTTTGTAACTTAGTTTTGTAACTTTTAGCCTTGTAGTAGCTTCCTGGCTCTCATTAGTTGTTTATTCTGGTACGTTTTGTAACTTTGGTCAAACATTACCTCTTCCGCGAAGTCATTATGATATTCTCTATAAGAAAAAAATTAGCGAACAAAGTTAAGAGATATCTAGGAGTAAAGAAAACGAACTAAATAAGAACACCAGAACTTGTAAAAACGTCAAAATCTTTGAAGAATAAAAGAATTAAAATAAGATAAAATTGCAAGAATCGAAATACAATGTGTACAACAGTACCGATAATGCAATTTTTATACAGACTGCGACCTCTGGACAGCCAGTATTGAGTATTGTTTACTAGTGGTTTGAGGTAAGTATTGCATGAGTCCCAGCTCCATGTAGTTGGAAGGAATGCAGTGCGTTGTTATAGTAGTGGGAAAATGATGAGTTAGTAGTGTTTCACAGCTGATGCATTTGTAGTGGTAGCGTGTACTAACTAAACTACCTACTACTAACTAAAAATATTCTTATCATCTGGCGCATTAATTTAACAAATACCTACCGGGTTATTAACTTGGTCGGATTCATAATATTTAACTTACCAATTCATATCAAAATATGTAAATAAATACAAACCAATATGTTAAATACAGAAAGTTTAAAAACGAATGTTTTGTATCAGAGAAAATTGAAACAACAATAGTTTTCCCAGCATACGTCACTCATTCATTATACTCGCCCGTACCCTTCACCCAGCAACTATACGGAGCTTGGACCGCACAATATGAGGGCGAAACTCAGATTCAACAAAAATTAATTTACATTGTTCTAGATAAATAAATAAATATATTTATTATAGAGCAATGAAATCGATATTTTGAATATTTAATCACACACAGATTCTGTGTGCGTAATGTAGGTAACTGTAGGGAATTTAATTATTCGCTACAGAACAACGATTTTCTATTTTGATACCGTTAATTGAAAGGAAAATCACAATGAAATTTGTACTTCTTCAGACTATTTATTTATTTTATACAAGTCTGTTTAAGACCGTAATATTAGCTTGCTGTTTGGCAAGAACAAGTCAATGCTATCAAAGGTATGGCAGCAATGGTGTTTAACGTATGGCCAAGTTACTTATTAAAAGTAAAAACAAACACTTAAGTTTACTAAGTATAGATACTGAAGTCACGAGATTGTCTTTTGCGTATGTATGGACTGTGAGAAAGGGAAGTGAAATATTTGCAGTGCTGCCAACCTCAACAGTGAGATACTACTCGAATATTTCGCTACCATGCAGTTTCTACATACATTTTGTAAGCTGTGATTTATTCAAAGAAAATGTTTTCTTCATAAACCTAATAAGAAATAAATATTACCTGTAATATTGCCTACAGCTTAATTACACGACTAGAAATGTTAGATTTACTGTTATTACGAATGAATCTCCTTCTTTACTATTGCTGTCACCGGCGTTTTCGTTATTAGTCTCTCTAGTATCTACTTAACTGTTTTTTTTCTTTACCAGTTGTCAACAAAACTGTTAAAGAATAGCTTCTTCACGTCCTTAATTTCCTTCTTTATTTTCCGAATTGTGGAAAGAGAAACATCAGAGTAGTTAGCCGCTCGCTCACGGCTTTTGTTAAGAGGCACGGATAGGCATTTTGGTTTAGCTTCAACTTCACAACATTTTATTACATTGCGTTCAGCACTGTGAATAGTTCGACCACGTTTTTGAGAAACCGGCAGTTCTGTTTTCGGTAACAAAGTTATATTCGTATTGTTAACCTACAAAAGGTTCCGCGATATAGTGTATATGCTGTGGGTACAGAATAAGTTGTTATGTTTGTCGTACTGAATGAAATTAAAGCAGTCGCGCATGCGCACTGATGCTTTCCCCTATACCCCCGTTGCACACAAAGGCAAACTCGTGACTCAAGTGACTATACAGGGTGATTCATGAAGTTCTCCCCCCACTTCTACAGCACATTGTACTAGTAAAAATAATGAAAAAATGTTATATAAACATAGGTCCGAAAACGCTTCGTTAGCGAGTTACAGCTAGCGAAAGATTTCGCCTGAATTCCTGGGCAAAGAGTAAAATAAAGCCATACTGAACTTTTGGAAAGGTTAATTAAGTAAGAAATGTCGTGGATTCTTATGTAATTTTACCTGATAAAGCTAATAAAATAGGTTTCAGAACTGTACCTGTAGTAGTTTTTGAGGGATTCACGGTTAAATGCAAAAAATTGGGGCACGAAACAATGTTTTTTTAAGTTTCATGTACAATAACTTTGTTAAATTGGTAATAAATACATAAAATCAACAAACATTAATTGTAGAGAATTTAATTCTGAGAAAATTGATATAATCAAAGTCTAAAATAAAACAGAAATAAGTATCAAAAAATCGATTTTATTCAGTATAATACTGTAAACACCCCTATCGCTGCCGATAACACACACACGGCCACAAAAAAACAAGCGACAGGTCGGACGGGGTGTAGACAAAATAAAATAAAAAAATTTAGGAAGCGGTAAACAAACACGGGGATCGTTGCATGAGTGAAAAAATAAACTCATTCACAGTAGGTTGCAAAATTTTAATTAATAACAGAATAAGACTATCATATTATAAAGTATTAAACAGTAAATATTTCAATAACAAATTTTTAAATCGGTAAAGACCGAACATTAGCAACAAATCCAAATAATTACAATATGGGTAATTCAAAATTAATAACTTTATAAGTTGTAAAATAATGCTTTTATACAAACTAATAATAGCATTTGTTTGTTGGCCAACATATGCATATATTGATTCGGTTTTCTAATGACTTAGCAACTATTATGTATAATTTTCAGAATTACTACATAACTATTAAATAAATAATTTAGGATCATTATTACTTTCGTATTAACGTTAAATAAAGCAGCAAAATTTAAGATTATTTTTGATTTACATAAGAATTTAAAAGAAAAACAAAACTAGAACTAAGCTAGTTATTTTAAATTTTAATATATAAAAAATTTTATTATGTGTTACACTAGGTTGTGCAAACAAAAATATTTTAATTTTTAACATTTAAATAAGTTAATTAGTGATTATGAAACGACATGAAAATAAATATATATAAGGTAATGTCTCGACAAAGATTTTCTTGTCCATTACTTGCAATTTATATTAAGGTTTCGACTACAGAATCTTTCATGCAAGATAATTAAACATTTCACCGATTAACTGTTGACCGGAACTGAGAATTTCACAAAAATATAAAAAGATGATGGTCACATACCTCATGTTAATAACACTTATGTTGTAAATAAAACACTCACGAATCCCACAGGTAATCTTATTCTCAAAATGGTAGAACTAACAGTATTGGAAAAGCTCCAGACATTTGAAAATCCCATCAAGACACAGAATATTGGCGAATGAAGAAAATCATATTCGAGAATCGAATATCCAAATGATGATCAGTAAACTGAAGGTAGTAGACATTGAAATTCTGGATTGCAGTTTTATTTTGGTTAGAACTTGTTACCTCGAACCCGGTACTCCAAACCATGCACTTGAACCGTGCACTCGAACCGTACACTCGAACTGTGTACTCGAACCCTGTAGCAAAGATCGGGCCAGTGTCAATAATTTATATAAAATAAACGATCTTAACATCAGCACAAGTCATAAGTTATACAATAAGATTTAGTAGTTTTTATGAATTAGGTTAAGTAACTTAAAGAAGTAAGAATTTCTACGAGCCGTAATACAATAAAATTAAAGGTACAAGACAAAATACAATTGAGCAATTACTATTGCAAAATGATCTTAATTAGAAAACATAATAACTTTTACAAATGAAATAATCGAAATTAAAATTTAGTTTTGTTGGATGTGACACGTATTCAGCAAACTGAAGCAAACCCACACAGAGTAGCTTACTTTTACAAAAATAAGACATTAAACAGCTCGTAGCAAAACTCACAACTTTTGGAATACAAAGAAAAATAAATAATCTTACCATTTCAAAGAATGGGCAGACGTTTTACTTTAGCCAAAAGTAAAAAACTGAAAATTAATCACGTAAAAATTACAACATTACGGTATCACTATACTCGGTGAAGCGACGACAAAGAGTGTAGCCAGGCAACTCATCTAGGCAGCTTGTCGCGAGGGGCAGAAGCAGTTCGTACGAGAAACGAAGAGCGCGCCACCAGACGGCAGACAGTTCTACATCACAAGCAAAACAGTTAAGGAAACCAACACAATAAATTACGCCGACAAAACCCTAAAACACGTAACAATCTGTAAACAGATGTTACAGACTCCCCCCGCCAAGGACAAACAAAACCAAGAAAAGGTTTTGTTTGCCCCAGCCGAGAGGAGAAACAACAACAACGGGGAGTTTAAAGTCGTCCCCTAGCGCGACTGACATCAACCCCCCAACAGAACCCCACAGGAGTAGTTAAGGTCATCTCCTTCGCGTGACCGACAAAATCGAAAGAAGGAGGACCGTAAAGGTCTCCGTAACCCTCCATCGTCCGCCCAGCTAAGGGAAGAGACCGAAGGCTCAAGAGACCCCACAAGTCCTTGGTGACTGCACTGACACATCCGCCCAACTAAGGGAAGATGCGGCAAATACAGCACCACCAAACACCTTACCATCACCAAAACCCAAAAACATAACCAACCAAAGTCCAAGACACAAATAAACTAACCTAAGACAGAGGACTCACTATGTCCGACGGGCAAGAAACCCAAAGATGGCTTGAGAAAGCCAATTGATCAGAAGATCAAGGTGAGGGATGCGAGGACGTCTCCCCGAAGTATCCCAAAAATGCGTGAGGCACCAACCCCAAACGCACCTAACACAGGGCACAAAGACCCTAGCTAAGACAAATCAGGTAAAACGAGGTAATTCCCGACAAGGGAGACCCAACAAAACGAGGGCAACAAAACAAAGTAGGAAAAGTTTTTTCCAAAAGGAAATAAAAAACAAGTCAAAAGAAAAGGTAAACATACCTATCCAAGACATAAACAGGGGTAAATCCAAACAAACAACAAAACAAATATTTAACAAGAGCGGACAAAATCCACAGTGGATACGTCCAAATCGTCGCAATCGGAAACTTCTTCATCAGATACGGGAATGTCCTTATGTCGCACAGGCCCATAAGCAACCTTGAGTTGGGACAGATGAGCTTTCCGAACACACTCGGAACACCCAGGACGAGCCAATTCCACTGTGACGGGAGTAAGGAATTTAGAAATAGTAAACGGCCCAAACCAGCGCGTCATGAGCTTGGCCGATTGTTTGTTAATAGCGGAGCTTAAATTATGCTTCATGCACCATACCAGGTCTCCAACTTTAAAATTGTTCTCAGTTCTTCCTTTGTTATAGCTCTGTGCGAAACGCTTTCGCGCCTTTATTAAATTATCCTTGGCACTTTTCCATACTTCGGTGGCAGAGCTAGCATCGTGCGGCAATAAATCATTTATTTTCCAAATATTGGATAGGGGACAGGAGGGAAGGATTTTAAAAATAATATTGAACGGAGAATTTTTAATGGAATCGTGAAAAGAAGAATTGAAGGCGAGCTGTAACCATGTGAGGGATTGGTCCCAATTAGATTGAGAATCAGAATGAAAGGCAATAAGAGCCGCCTTAAGATTTCGGTTGAATCTCTCGGCATTAGAAGGTTGGGGATGATAAGGGGATAGAGTAGAAAACTTAATACCCAGCGAGAACAGAAAGTTTCTGAAAAGATGGGAAGTAAAACAGGTAGCGTTATCGGAGATAACAATATCAGGAAAGCCAAAACTTTGAAAAACGTGATCCTTAAGGGATTTAATAGTGTTAGCAGAAGTAGCGTTGCGTACAGGACAAAGCCAGGTAAATTTCGAAAAGGAATCGACAATGACCAAAATATAACGATACCACAACGGGTACGGGGTAAAGGACCTACATAATCGATGTGAAGAACATGGAAGGGGCGAGTGGGGACGGTGGAGGCTAAGAGACCTATTTTGGTGTTGCGAGAAGGTTTACTAGTGGCGCAGATGTTACAGGACTTGATACGATTTTCGATGTCTTTGGACATAGAGGGCCAATAGAAATACTGTGAAATTTTACGACGAGTTTTCATGAAACCGAAATGACCTCCTAACACAGAGTCGTGAAAATAAGCAAACACCATGTCAACTAATACAGAAGGGAGAACAATACGCGAAGGGAAGGTACCTAACGGTTTAATACATAGGACACCTTTAGAAAGGTAAAATTTGGATGAAACAACACCGTCCTTTAGAGAAGAAATAATAGACAACAGCTTGGGATCTTGGTTTTGATAGGAGCTAATATCACCGAAGGCCAAAGGGAAATTATTGAGGATAGGGAAACATTCTATATCGTCTTCAGCTCCAACAGCTTCGTTCTCCTCGAACATTCGAGACAAGGTATCGGCGATCACATTTTGCGTTCCTTTTATATGTGTTACAGTAAATTTCAAGGACATAATTTTTGCGATCCAGCGCCCTAACTTTCCAAGAGATCTGGGTCGAGCTAACAACCAGGATAACGCTTGGTTGTCCGTTTCCAGAGCAAATTCGCGGTGTTCCAAATAGGGGCGAAATTTCTCCATGCCATACACCACCGCGAGGCATTCCAGTTCGTAAGCGGAAGCTTTTCTTTCTTGCTGCGTTAAACTTCTGGATGCATACGCCACGGGTTGACGTGAGCCGTCGATTTCCTGTAGAAGAACAGCGCCTAAAGCGCAAGAGCTGGCGTCGGTTTGCAAAATGAAACCATTTTCAAAGTCGGGTATCCTTAGCACAGGCGGGTTGCTAATAGCGCTTTTCAAGGTATCAAACGCCTTTTGTGCATCTTCACTCCAACAAAACTTGCTCCTTTTTCCACGAAGAGCATTCAGAGGAACGGCAATTTCAGCAAACTTTGGGATAAACTTCCTAAAGAAGTTCACCATGCCCACAAATCTCGACACGGCCTTGGCGTTCTTAGGTGTAGGAAAATTTAAAATAGCAGATGTACGGTCGGGGTTAACCTTAACACCACCTGCTGAAATAAGGTGCCCAAGAAAACCAACTTCGCTAACAGCGAACTTCACCTTATCCGGATTTACAGTTAGACCAGCTTTAGACAAACGTTGAAGTATGTCACGCACGTGTTCAACATGAGCATCGAAATCGTTAGAAAAAATCAAAACATCATCCAAGAAATTAAACACATACTGAAATTTGACGTCATGGAAAATTTTGTCTAAAAGTCGAGACAATACTTGACCGCCGGTGGCTAAGCCAAAAGGAATACGTGTGAACTGATATAACATCCAAGGAGTGCAAAAGCTAGTCACATGCTTGGATTCTTGAGAAAGAGGGATTTGGTGGTAAGCGGAATTAAGGTCAAGTATCGTGAAAAATTTGGCCTTACCGAACCAATCGAAACAGGAGTGGAGATTGGGAAGGGGAACTGCTTCAACATCAACATGCTGATTGAGTTTCCTATAGTCGATCACCATGCGCGGTTTCCTGTCGTCACGAGTAACGACAAAAGCGGGACTAGCGTAAGATGAATTGCTCGGCTCGATTATACCTTGTTCGAGCAATTTGTCGACCAAATTGCGCAAAAGCAACATCTTAGGTGGGGCTAAAACATAAGGATGTGATTTCACGGGAACTTTACTATCTAATTTGACGTCATATTCAACAAGGTGGGTCAGACCTAAACGAGTCGTAAGTACCTCGGAAAATTCATTAAACAACTCCACAGCGCGTTCACGTTGTTCAATGTTAAGATGAGAAATAAGTTTCCCCCAGTCCATACTATCAGAATCAAGAGATTCTACTTGGTGATCTATAGAATTAGCAGAAATCGGACTACCGAATAAGGGTATTTTATATTTGGGACGGAATTTGAAATGAAGAAGACAAGAAGATAAATCAAGTACTAGACCAGTATGAATGAAGAAATCTGATCCAAGAATAAAAGAACAGGCCAGATTACTTGCTACAAGGATGGGAAAATTCCAAGTAAAACAATCAACTTTTATTTTACATAAGACTTCATACATAATGTCCAATTTGGAGCTGGTAGCTGATGAACACACAACGTTTGACACTTTTACAGATTTGAAGTTGCGAGAGTTATTCAAAGAATTAAAGGTATTCAAACTCATAAACGATCTTACAGATCCGGAATCAAGAAGAGCAGGAATGTCACATGAATTAAATTTGAGATTCACTCTGGGGCGACTCCTAACAGGACAAACATTTATAATATTACTACGATTAGGCTGCAGTATGCCATCAACAGCTTTAGGCCAACGGACCAATCTTGAATAATTATTACCTAAGTGCGAATCGGAAACAAAATTCCGCCCAACATCGTTAGAATAATTGCGACTAACACGAGCGGTATAAATTCGCTTGCACCTGAAACGAGAACAATCCCATATGTAATGTCCCATAACATTACACAAGAAACATTGAGGAGGAAACTTATTATTAAAGTTAGACTTAAATTTCGAACAGTGAGGTAGGCTAACCGTATCTACCCCACTACACTCTAGTTTTTTTGGAATATTGTTATTATTATTTGAAGACGAAGAAACATTTCTCCCTATTGCAGCCTTTCTAAAACAATTCGCAACGATGTGCCCTGGTTTATGGCAAAAATGACAGACGGGTACATTACTATCACGTGTTAATAATTTGATACTCTCGTTCACTTTCAGACGCCTGTGATCGGTGAACAATGTGTTCATGACTTGAACGCATAATAAATTTAATTCGGTGAAATCACGCGGCCGATTGCTCATGACCAGACAAGACCTCGTTTCTGGCGACAAACCATCCACAATATTGCTGACAATTTCAGCTTCACTCAAACCTAACTGCAAAATAGCGGCAGATTCTTTGATTTCAGAGATATATCTATGCAGATCCTCTCCAACCATCTGACTCCTAAAAAACAAGTTTTGCTTTAACTCGACGAACTGCCGGGTAGGTATAAAAGTAAGGATAGCTTCACGTTGAAATTCACTAAAGTTTTGTGAAGAAGTGTGTTTAATTAGTACGTCACGTAATGGACTTACGGCGTAAGGCAATAGTAGGGAAACGATGCTTTTCCGGATATCAGGAAATGAATCGTGTAAGTTGATTCCTATACGAAACAATTTTAATAAATCGTCCACACTAAAACCATTACAGACCGGTAGTTTGCTTAAAAATTTTTCAGCCGGGTGGGGCAATTTACCATATAAGGAGTATGTAGGTCGTACTCCTTCCAGCACAGTGACGCTGTTAGTGTTATTAACAATATTAGAAGAAGGACTGCTATCAATATTATTTATGGCATTATTAGTATTTTTATTAACGTCCGTATTGGTAGTGTTACCGGGAGGATCATTCTCAATACACATACTGCTTACGGCTTTAATAGAGCTTTCAAGGTTTGAAATATGTTCGCCAAATTCTTTTATTTTATCGGAGTTCAACAAATCTTCGCCGCATAAGGATAATAACATGTTAAAACGTTTAGTAACGGAAGATAACCGGCCTTTCAGGCCATTATAATATCTAACAGTAATCTGAGCTTCAATATTCTCCAATTCATAGACAAAAGTATGCAAGCGCAAGGTTAATAGTTGAATTTCTTTTTCTAGAGGAAAAATTTTAAGATATTCAGGGGCAGGTTTTATATTTTGGGCAATGACCCTCCGTAACTTAACCCTCAGTTCGGATACAGACCCGGATACATTTACTCCCCTACAACGTAATTCATACAAGAGGTCGTCCTTGGTCAGATAATCAATGTAAATATTGTCATCAGCTGATTCCATGGTTGCCTGACAAGACATTCAAGTTTATAAAATAAACTGACAAGTGAAGAAAACGTAATATAAGATATGGTATTCCAAAAGCTGTAAATTTTGAAAATATTACAATGTTTATTTCAGTTATTATTTCACTATGCAACGATTTACATAATTACAGTAATATGTCAGGTTAATGAAACAAAATACTAATAAATAAAATAGACCGACCTGATTATAAAACCACTTGTTCTGGTACCAATTTGTAAACACCCCTATCGCTGCCGATAACACACACACGGCCACAAAAAAACAAGCGACAGGTCGGACGGGGTGTAGACAAAATAAAATAAAAAAATTTAGGAAGCGGTAAACAAACACGGGGATCGTTGCATGAGTGAAAAAATAAACTCATTCACAGTAGGTTGCAAAATTTTAATTAATAACAGAATAAGACTATCATATTATAAAGTATTAAACAGTAAATATTTCAATAACAAATTTTTAAATCGGTAAAGACCGAACATTAGCAACAAATCCAAATAATTACAATATGGGTAATTCAAAATTAATAACTTTATAAGTTGTAAAATAATGCTTTTATACAAACTAATAATAGCATTTGTTTGTTGGCCAACATATGCATATATTGATTCGGTTTTCTAATGACTTAGCAACTATTATGTATAATTTTCAGAATTACTACATAACTATTAAATAAATAATTTAGGATCATTATTACTTTCGTATTAACGTTAAATAAAGCAGCAAAATTTAAGATTATTTTTGATTTACATAAGAATTTAAAAGAAAAACAAAACTAGAACTAAGCTAGTTATTTTAAATTTTAATATATAAAAAATTTTATTATGTGTTACACTAGGTTGTGCAAACAAAAATATTTTAATTTTTAACATTTAAATAAGTTAATTAGTGATTATGAAACGACATGAAAATAAATATATATAAGGTAATGTCTCGACAAAGATTTTCTTGTCCATTACTTGCAATTTATATTAAGGTTTCGACTACAGAATCTTTCATGCAAGATAATTAAACATTTCACCGATTAACTGTTGACCGGAACTGAGAATTTCACAAAAATATAAAAAGATGATGGTCACATACCTCATGTTAATAACACTTATGTTGTAAATAAAACACTCACGAATCCCACAGGTAATCTTATTCTCAAAATGGTAGAACTAACAGTATTGGAAAAGCTCCAGACATTTGAAAATCCCATCAAGACACAGAATATTGGCGAATGAAGAAAATCATATTCGAGAATCGAATATCCAAATGATGATCAGTAAACTGAAGGTAGTAGACATTGAAATTCTGGATTGCAGTTTTATTTTGGTTAGAACTTGTTACCTCGAACCCGGTACTCCAAACCATGCACTTGAACCGTGCACTCGAACCGTACACTCGAACTGTGTACTCGAACCCTGTAGCAAAGATCGGGCCAGTGTCAATAATTTATATAAAATAAACGATCTTAACATCAGCACAAGTCATAAGTTATACAATAAGATTTAGTAGTTTTTATGAATTAGGTTAAGTAACTTAAAGAAGTAAGAATTTCTACGAGCCGTAATACAATAAAATTAAAGGTACAAGACAAAATACAATTGAGCAATTACTATTGCAAAATGATCTTAATTAGAAAACATAATAACTTTTACAAATGAAATAATCGAAATTAAAATTTAGTTTTGTTGGATGTGACACGTATTCAGCAAACTGAAGCAAACCCACACAGAGTAGCTTACTTTTACAAAAATAAGACATTAAACAGCTCGTAGCAAAACTCACAACTTTTGGAATACAAAGAAAAATAAATAATCTTACCATTTCAAAGAATGGGCAGACGTTTTACTTTAGCCAAAAGTAAAAAACTGAAAATTAATCACGTAAAAATTACAACATTACGGTATCACTATACTCGGTGAAGCGACGACAAAGAGTGTAGCCAGGCAACTCATCTAGGCAGCTTGTCGCGAGGGGCAGAAGCAGTTCGTACGAGAAACGAAGAGCGCGCCACCAGACGGCAGACAGTTCTACATCACAAGCAAAACAGTTAAGGAAACCAACACAATAAATTACGCCGACAAAACCCTAAAACACGTAACAATCTGTAAACAGATGTTACAATACATTACTAGTTTTAAGCAAAATTAATCAGGTTGGGCCAACCGTACGCACCTTTTTATAATAGATGTTCGAAAATGAGGCCATCATTATCAATACATTTTGCAGCACGTTTGTGTATTGCTTTTGTTGCGTTTCTTAATTTTTCAGGGCTTCCCTGTATCTGCACAGCCGAATCCATAATACGGGCAATTAATTCATCACGAGAATTCACTTTTGTCTTGTATACAATGTCTTTCATCCATCCCCAGATGCAATAATCCAATGGAGATAGATCTGGGGATCTTGGTGGCCAAGGGTGAGGCCCTCCACGACCAATCCAGTGTCCAGGAAATTGATGATTTAAATAAGCAGAAACGGCACGTGAAAAGTGGGGAGGTGCTCCGTCATGCTGGAAGTACAAATTTTGTCTGAGACGTAAAGGAACATTCTCTAACAGCTGCGGCAACTCTTCTTGAAGGAAATGCAAAAAAAACTCAGCATTCAGGCGTCCAGGTAATATGAAAGGTCCAATCAGCCGATTGTGCAAAAGGCCACACCAGACATTGACGCTAAATCGGTGTTGAAAGTTCTGTTCCACTACCTCATGTGGATTTTCTTCTGCCCATGAGTGTTCATTGTGCAAGTTATTGACACCATCCCGAGTGAATTGTGCCTCATCCGTAAACAAAATACGCTTGTAGAGTTGATTATTAATATTCAAAAAGTTGCAAAACTCCAAGCGAAGCGGACCATCCCCTGGCTGTAGATGTTGAACCTTTTGTTTATGAAACGGATAAAATTTGTTTCGATTTAGTGACCTCCACACCGTTGACTGCGAAACTCCTATCCGCCTAGAAATACGTCGTGTACTTACACCTGGACTGCGATGAACAGCATTAATAACAATATCATCATCAAGTTGGACAGCTCGTTCATAATTGGTTCTAGTACTTGGTAGTGATCCTGTTTCCCGAAGAGTACGAAAAGTTCCTGAAATTGTTTTGGTATCTGGAATCCTCCTATTAGGGTAACGTAGTTCATATTCTACTACAGCAGCTCTAGCATTACCATTACAGTAACCCAAAATAAAAACCATATCAGCGTATTCCTCTGATGTAAATAAGTAAGGCATTTTTTCGCTGAATAAACAATCGAATTATAACTCACAAAAAAATTGCATTTAATAACACGATTCACAGAACCCGATCTCCTGCTGTAGCTTGCAAAACACCACTAATACACAGTTCTAACGTAACAGTACAGAATACCATTGTTGATCAGCTGTTATTCGTGCGTTACCAACTTAGAAATTAATAAAACAAAAAACTGCATTTCGATTATTAGTAAACAATAATTGGAAAATGTTTGCTTCATTTATTTTCGAACATTTAATGTAAATTTTTATTTAAAAATAAAATACAACGTAATAAAACATGATATTTTTATTTACAAACAAATTTATTTAACAGTTCATCTTGTTTTCTCAATTTATATCATCATTAAGGAACAAACATTTTGTTTTTGTTTTATTTTAACTAAATACCGTACGGTATTTCTTTACAGATAGTAATGTATTATACTGAATAAAATCGATTTTTTGATACTTATTTCTGTTTTATTTTAGACTTTGATTATATCAATTTTCTCAGAATTAAATTCTCTACAATTAATGTTTGTTGATTTTATGTATTTATTACCAATTTAACAAAGTTATTGTACATGAAACTTAAAAAAACATTGTTTCGTGCCCCAATTTTTTGCATTTAACCGTGAATCCCTCAAAAACTACTACAGGTACAGTTCTGAAACCTATTTTATTAGCTTTATCAGGTAAAATTACATAAGAATCCACGACATTTCTTACTTAATTAACCTTTCCAAAAGTTCAGTATGGCTTTATTTTACTCTTTGCCCAGGAATTCAGGCGAAATCTTTCGCTAGCTGTAACTCGCTAACGAAGCGTTTTCGGACCTATGTTTATATAACATTTTTTCATTATTTTTACTAGTACAATGTGCTGTAGAAGTGGGGGGAGAACTTCATGAATCACCCTGTATATGAAATCAATCACGTGATTTAAGAGGACGCGTGTGAACATTTTTGTAGTGGGAGTAAGCAGACAGTAATAAATATTAGATATACGTATTTAAGAGGCGGCTCGTGCCTTCAAAAATATATACTTAGATGAAGAGTTGCAAAAACATTTATACACGTGTACAAAACACTATGCGAGACCGCATATACAAAAAAATCTGGTGTGAAACACTCACACAACTTTCTCTTGCCAATGCAAATAATTAACAATAAACCTAACATTAGTATTAAAACATTAGAAATGAACAAAAACTAACCTCAAAAACATAACCTTATTTTAATCATGAGTGAATGACGCAAAATGACAATCGAACTCAGTTTGGCTTAAAAATACGGAAAATCACGCTTTCACGCTAAACTAGGCTCTGTAGAGAAAAATGCTCTAAACAAAAGTTGTAGATCTTTTAATTTTCTATAAATTTAATTATATACACTTTTGTCGTAAAATGCATACTAAGACCGAAATGTTAAAAAAATCGATTTTTCTCACGTTTTCGTGAGAAAAAAAACAGAAAATCGCAAATTACCGCTAAACTAAGCGTTATACAAAAAAATGTTTGAAACAGAAGTTGTAGGTTTTTAAATTCTCTACAACTTTTATTATATAAGTTTTTGCGCTAAAATTTATATTAAAGCCGTAATCTTAAAAAAACAACGTTTTTACGTGAAAACAGCCTCACCGAGAATTTCAGCAAACATGGCGCCTACCCTATCTTGTAGAGAATAAAAAATTGAGTAAAATAGGCGATTTTAAAAAAAATCGTAGGACCAGTTTTTGAGAAAATCGCAAAAAACTGAAAAATTATACGAATAAACTACTACTTCCGGTTGACCGATTTTGATGAAAATGTTCGTGTCGCGTCCGGTAGTGGTATGTAACTTAAGTTTCAAGTTCGTACGATGTTCCGTTCTTGAGATATTCTGTTCACACACAGACACACACACACACACACACACACACACACACACAGACCAATCGCTAAAAACATGTTTTTTTTTGGGTTCAGGGGGTCTGAAAACGTATAGATCCGGTGAAAACTCGATTTCGAAAAATCGACATGAAAACAATACTTTCCTTCCTATATATTCATATAGGCAAGAGAAAGTAATAACTAACGTACTCGTGAACATATAAGAATATTCTGTACTAACCTTGCATAGAACGTGCAGGTGCAGTAGACTGGTCGACCCCAAAGCAATCTCATCACTATTCGGGGCCAGGTTGGGGGGGGGGGAGAGCTAGACACGCATATTTTCCGCCGACTCTCAGTTGTCATAGCAACCCGCTATACGCTGTAAGAGAAACGGCGGCTCATTACGTAAATATTAAGGCCACTACAAGGGCTAAAACATTAGAAAGCGCTCTAAGCAGATACAATAATTTTATGTACTTTTTTACATGACTTCTTTATATTTATTGTAAAACAAAAAATAATTTTAACAGAAATATATTTATATTTTTTAATTTATTACTTTCTCATGCCTATATGAATATGAAGGAAAGTATTGTTTTCATGTCGATTTTTCAAAATTAAGTTTTCACCGGATCTACACGTTTTCAGACCCCGTGAACCCAAAAAACATGTTTTAAGCGTTTGGTCTGTGTGTATATGTGAACAGATTATCTCAAGAATGGAACATCGTACGAACTTGTAACTTAAGTTACATGCCACTACCGGACCCGATACGAACATTTTCATCAAAATCGGTCAACAGAAGTAGTACTTTATTCGTGTAATTTTTCACTTTTTTCCGACTTTCTCGAAAACTGGTCCTACGATTTTTTAAAAAATCGCCTGGTTTACTAAATTTTTTATGCTCCACAAGATAGGATAGGAGCCCTGTTAGCTGAAATTCTGGGTGAGGCTGTTTTCACGTATTTTTTTTTTAAGATTGCGGTTTTAATATACATTTTAGCGCAAAAATGTACTATATAATAAAAGTTGTAGAGAATTTCAAATCCTACAACTTTTATTTCAACAATTTTTTGTTAACGCCTAGTTTATTGGTAATTAGCGATTTTCTGTTTTTTTCTCACAAATCGAGTAAAAAATCGATATTTTTGATTTCGGCCTTAATATGCATTTTACGACAAAAGTGTATATATAATCAAATTTATAGAAAATTAAACGATCTACAACTTTAAATAGAGCATTTTCTCTATAGAGCCTAGTTTGGCGTGATTTTCCGTATTTTTAAGCCAACTGAGGTAGATTTTCATTTTGCGTCTTTCACTCATGATTAAAATACGGTTATGTTTTTTGTTTATTTCTAATGTTTTATTACTAATTTTAAGTTATAGGTATAGGTCATTATTTGCATTGGCAAGAGAAAGTTGTGTCAGTGTTTCACACCAAATTTTTTTACTACTTTCAGTTAGTTTTTGTTATTATATACTCACAGTCATCAGTTTTTAATTCTTTGTAGACTTCAATCCACACATCAGTTGATAATTCTCTGTATATGAAATGCTAATCCAACACGACCCATAAAATGGCACATTTTATACAGCCGATATTAGTGATCAAATGGCGAAATCCATGATTAAGAAAATATAAATATACACATTAACAGAATGGAAATTGAACTGTGATGTGAGCTTATTCTTCTTAACGTGCCTGTCCGATTCGAACGTTGGCTACCATCATAGCTATCTTGGAACTGTCTTCTGCAATGCGGAAAAGTTGGGCTGAGCTCTGTCCATACCAGTCTCTCAGGTTAGCAAGCCAGGATATTCTTCTTCGGCCTGGCCGTCTTCCACCATCCAATCTACCCTGCAGGATGCGCTGCAACAGTTCATATCTACCGTGGTTCCTCATAATATGACCAAGGTATTCCAACTTGCGACACTTTATGATGTTTATTACCTCTGGTTCCTTGCTCATTCGGCGCAGTACCTCGGTGAGCTTATTAACCTGGTAAAATTAAACTACCGTATTTCATCGAATTTAAGATGCACCTTTTTCGCAATATCTTCGTTGGCAAAATCATGGTGTCTTAAATTCGCTGTACTTTAATACAGGGATTTATACCTGTTATGTTTAAAGTAATTAGGCCGCTTAGGTTTACAGAACCCTTACTACTACACTCACAACTCACAGACACGCGGACCAAGTTTTGACTTTCAGTTGAAATGTAAGAAAAAAGCAGTTATAATATGTCTTTATGTGTGGTGGTAAGAGTTTACTAATGTCTCAGTGGCCAAGTTCAAACAATAAATCCATGTTTATACCGAATCCTCGTTAAACCCATTCCCATATTTTGTATTTTTAATTACCTAATTACGACTCTTATTGGAACTCGCAACACGATCATCAAAGTTTTAAATATTAATTAATTAAGTTTATAAACTAACTGCAAAATTACTGTCATTTATTTTAAGGAGATGTACAACTCAGCACTGTTTGCACACAATTAAATTTTTTTTAACACTTACTTATTGTGTACTTTAATTTTACCTTGCTTTATTTTACCGCACAAAATATGATTATATTTTGGGGTGCGTCTTAAATTCGATGCAATAGTTTATTTTAGAGCAGTACAGCAGGTCTTGCTAATGGAGTGGCCACACCTATTTTCTAGTATTAGTTTGTCCCAACCTGCTTACATGTTGCTACAACCAATGCTTGCTGTCAGGCCACACGACCTCAGGTTTTCATAATGTCATCAAATTCTACAATTGTGTCATATAGTGAGTAGTGACACTGATAGTTTTTGAGTAACAAAGTTGCTCATCCCAAACAAACAATTCCAGACAATGTCACACATGATTCATTGTGAAAATTTATTGGCATGGATCAGCTAGTGTGTTTTTACCTTCTGAACATTGAAGAGTATTCTGTAATAAACTTTTTAAAAACCAATTTTGTAGTTTTTAATATTTATGTTTGATTTGATGAATTTTGATTTATCAATGACCTTTAAAAACAGCTGCTTATCAATAAGCTGTAATAAAACTGTTAAATGGATATTTTAAAAAATAATCACCAAAATTGTAGGTTATGAATAAAAGGACAACCTTAAAAAATCACATTATTTATTTATACAGATAAAAAACTTAATAAAATTTACAATAATTTTGTTGTTCTTCCTTTAAAGTTTTCAATCGTCAACAAAACACTAGCATTTCCGTTGATTTTTTTAATGTACAAAACATGAAATGGCATGAAAATCAAAATATATAATTTTAACTTATAGTCTAATCATTGATTACATAAAAGCGATAATTGTATAACCTAAAATCTAGTTTGGAATGAACTATGATAGTTTCGCATTCTACGTGCTCTACCTCTAAATGCAGTTCCACCTCTTGCCATGTCCGAGGTTGCCCCACCACGCGTCGGTGTTGGAGCACGAACTCTAAACTGACTGACTCCCCTTTGCATAGCTGCATCTTCTTCCCATGTAATTCGTTGAGGTGGTGGCTTTGCGCGACTTCTCTGAACAACTTGGCGATGTGAACGACGAGCAGTTCCCGTTCCACGAGTCACTATACTTGTTGATCGACTGGGTCCAGCTTCACTGGCTTCAGCCTCTCGGCCTTCTTCGATGTCTTCAACTACCACTTGAGATTTTTCACCTTCGGAACTGACACCATCTGCTCCTTCTTCAGGCATTTCTAAACTCACCAATTCCGGTTCATCCAATGCTTCAGCGGATCCCTCGGTAAGTCTACCTTCTACTTGCTCTTCCAATTCTACATCAGCATCTGATGGTGGTGGCATGTCATGCGAGACTGTCACTGTTATATTAGGAATCAAATTGTCATTTATATGTCCCATTGTTTCATCGCTGCTAGATTGACCGACTTCACCTTGTGCAGTTTCTTGAGGTGACACCTGAAGAGGTGTTGTAGGAACACTTCTACCGGTTCCAGCATCTTCCAACTGGCTCAAATCCATGCGAGTATCATCCATACCTTCTGATGCCACTTGAGCAACTCCAGCTCTAGTAGAAGGTGTGCTATTGTTGTCAGCAAATGTAAACCTACCAGATGGCACATGTGGTGAGCTAACAGCTTCACCAAAACCATCTGTACGTCTCGGGGTAAACAAGGTGGGCGTGCTAGGTACTATACTGTCATCACCAGCATCTTCGTATCCCTGAGGTAACATTAGTTGTTGCTGTTGTCTGGTCAATGGAGGAATCGCAGATGCTCGACGAGTAAAATGACCTGGAGATGCTTGATTACAATGGCCACTACTCGTCGCTTCTGACATTCCTCCGCCACCACTTTCTACAGGTCCACTGCTGCTACTCTCAGACTGATTGGGTACTTCATTGCTATCATCTGTAAAAAAAGCAAAATTAATTTCATAACTCACTTAAATCTTTTGAGTAATATACCCGAGTATACTTATTTCACATATAGAAGCAAGCCAAAATACACTAGTTTTGAAATTGGCCACTGTAGTATTCTTATATAATTGTTTGGCATTTTAATGTACAGTTAGATACTGGTTATCTTTTTGAAACATTTAGAATTAAATTAAAGATAGCTGTTTATAAACTAACTTTCCAATGAACGATTTGCGTGTATTCTCATCATGTATGAAAAGTATAAAATATGTTTACTATTATTTTTGTGTTTACCTCAGTGAATTTAACAAATTTTATTAAGAATGCGCATTATGAGAGCAGGTCCAGTAGCAAAAAATTCCCTAAAGAAAAATTTATAAAAGACAACGGATTTTTCTGAAAGTGTTCAGTGCAGTGTGTGTTGAGTTTAACACACACTGGTAATAATTTAATAATTGACTGTTAATTATGGGTAGCTGATAAAATCCCGACCAGATTTAATAAAAAACAGTACATTTAAAAATAATTATTTATTACCCCTAAATTTTAACAATATTACCATTTATTCTTATTCTGAGTAAATTTAACCCCTTACTGGTTTTTGCCGGAATATTCCGGCGTACGAGAAGTGCATAAAAAGGGCCACTGACAGAATATTGCAACAATAGATTTTGTCCAGTTTTAAAACGTCCGTTGTTGGGCTATTCCGTTTTAACTGTTGAGTATCTCTTTGTATAGCTATTTTAGTTCTATGTTCTAACAATTATAGCGCTAGTAAATATTTTTGTAGAAGTCTATCTTCGAAATAACGTTGCTATTCTGCTATGGGTACTCGGACAGTTTTAGGTTAGTGTTAGCCAGCCGACTTGTTTACTATTGTAAAGAGTTACGTCGACCTGTCATTTTCTGTTAAATGCTGTAGGTATTATGGTTTATAATAGTGTAGGGTGCGTACACTATTGAGAGAACGACACTTCGCAGAATATGTGCCCACAGAAGGAAAAAGCAAGAAAGCATCAAGACGTTGTGTAGTTTGTTCTGCTAACAAAATTAGAAGGGAATCAAGGTATCAGTTATCTCCGTGCGATGTAGAGTTGTGTGCCGCTCCTTGTTTCAAGGTTTTTCACACCCTTAAAGACTTTTAAAATAATTTATAAAAACAGGACCTGTAAATAGTGTAAATATATAACAAAATAAGTCGAGCTACATAACATTTATTCTATGGGAAAATGACGCACGACTTCAAAATGACGCAAAACTTCAGTCACCAAAAGCAGCTATGACAGGTTAGGTATCCATTTCTTATTATTGTAATAACATCCAATCTGCATGCAAAATACCAGTGTTTGTTACTTAATAAGTCATAACTAGGATATACACAACTTTCCATGCAATAAAAAAAATAGAGCAACTTAGTATCGTTTTCTGAAAAAAAAAGAAACCGGTAAGGGGTTATTATTCAAACTTATTCAAATAAGTTAGGGGTAACTTATTCAAATATTATTTAATTTATTACTCCCTTATGGAGTACGACAAATAAAATGCAAAGGCTGCAACGGAACCTGTTTTAGACAGGTGCGGTCAAATCGACTGTCCACTATATCAAGGCTAAAATCATATAATGAACCCATTGATCCTAATACTTCTTGTAATAAGCCATCAATGAGTTTATTTATGAAACACACATTTTTAAAACAACTAAAAATTATAACAAAAAGCTACAGACCCATCCCCCTAAATGTATTTCACAGAGACATTAAAATTATATAAACAATGAATAGTGTTAACTAGTTCGTAATAACTTAAAACACTATAAACATAAGTTACTGAATATGAATAATTCAAGAATTGAGATATTACACTTTATTCTACATAAACATTAAATTTTTATTGAATTGAGATAATTGAGTGAATTGAGATATTACACTTTATTCTACATAAACATTAAATTTTTATTGAATTGAGTGAATTGAGATATTACACTTTATTCTACATAAACATTAAATTTTTATTGAATTGAGATAATTGAGTGAATTGAGATATTACATTTTTTCTACATAAACATTAATTTTTTATTGAATCGAGATAATTGAGATATTACACTTTATTCTACATAAACATTAAATTTTTAATTCACTCAGAAAATGGACAATGTTATTATACTGAACATTTAATTATTTCTTGTGGATTCTCACTGAATATCTGGTCCAGGGTAGGTTTCATGGACAACTGTTGTTTCCCATTGTAGAAGAGAGCATTCTTCCTTAATTAGGCGAGTGGGCCAGGTTTTACAATGTCTTTAACATCGACCCACTAAGCACACTGTTGAAGATTGTGCAGGTATTCTGTAGACCAGCGTTTCCAAAGAAATTGCATGGTTTTCTTGATCTGCTGCCATCAGGAAAGCCTGTTATAGTACACTAATTAAGTCAGAGTCAGGAAGGAAGAACAATAGTTCACTGGTAAGGAACTGTCCTCGGGCGGGGAATAAAATATTTTCAGGATCATCAGTCACAGGAGTAAGAGGTGAAGAGTTGTAACATGCTTCAGTTTGACAGAGAAGGGTATTCATTTCCTCATAATTGAATATTTTATTACCTGCACACCAATGCAAATGATATTTCATGGATTTTACTGATGCCTCCCAAAGTTCTCCGAAGTGAAATGAGCTAGGTGGAATAAAATCCCATGAAAATTCCTCTGAAGCAGCAAATCTTTTTAATTAGAATTGTTCTTTTTTTGACTGTAACAACATTCCTAGATACTTTAACAGATCATTGGCACCTACAAATTTCCACCGTTATCATTATATAGATTTATGTAACGTCCTCTTCGGCTAACACATCGTCAAAATGTAGCAATGAATCAATCAGTGGACAGTGACGGCACTAGTTCCACGTGAACAGCTTTCATAGATAGGTATACAAATACAAGACACATAAGCTTTGATTGTTGATTTACTCCGAACTAATCAATATATCAAATTAACTTGACCAGTATAGTCTACTCCAGAGTTCAGGAATGGTCTGGATGAATGAACTTGTAGAGCAGATAGGATTCAAATTTGCTGTTCAATAACTTTTGGATTAAATTTAAAACAAGTTAAACATTTGTTTATAATCTTTTTAATGACTTTTTTGGGGGGGTTTTAACGTCCGACTGTTCTGCAATTACAGCTAATGCAGACGGTGAAGGATGAAATTAATTTTTGTAACGTATGAAAATATGCCGTGCCTGAATGGGAATCAAACCCTAAACCACATGATGAGAGGCGAGCACGTTACCAACTACACCAATGCGGCCGGCCTGATTAATGATCTGACAAATTCTCTGTATCCAACACAATTGTCAAAGTGAAGCAATTACAAGTTACTTATTCACATGTAGAAGTTTCACGCGTTCACTCAACTATAATCTCGGTTAGTGTGAACACTGGGCAATATAATTAAAATTTTTTTGGTATATGTTAAATTGGATTCAAGAAGTCGGCGTCCAACACGACACAGCCGATGACCAGCGAGGAAAGGTGCTTACGAACAGAGACCACTTTTCTTAGATATAAGTTCACTTTCCTTTAAAGCATGAAACTCATGATAAAAATAAAACACAAGGTGTGTTTGCCTTAAGCATATATTTAAAGCTTCATTGAACTTGATGTAAGAGGTTCGCAGTATTTTATTCATGTGCGACATGCAGTGATAATCTAAGACAATAGGCTATAACCCGTTTTAATTTATGTATACTAGAAAATTTTAGGAGAACATCCCATTCTGAAGTGTTACTCGTTAAGCAGCTCATCATCTTGATTTAATGTTCTGGAACATCTTTTCAAGTGAAAATAAATAACTTGAACCGGAAATTCTTGACAATACAACCAGGATGATCGATTCCATCATAAACCTTCATTTTTCAGTTGCTAAGGTGAGATTCCTCTACTTATTAAATCTGCAAGGGTTGTTTTAGAACTGACATGATTCCATAGTGCTTCAATTGTTTTGTTTTTAATACTCGTTTTGTTTTAATGCGACTCTGTTACCGATGAAAGTCTATTTTCTATAATTAAGCTCTTAAAAATATTTTGCAAATCGATCCACAGACCCAAATCTCCGTTAAATGTTGGCAAATTTATAGTCAGTAATTGAATTTTTGACAAATGTGGCTTTACAATAGAACCATTTGTTCAATTTTCTTTCTTAACTGTTCTATTGTTAATTAGCTGTTGCAAGCCACCCTTATCTCTGCTATATTTTCTCAATTTTTATTATGTCATTATCATCTTCCAATTGTCATTAATATCTGTTGTACTTCTAAATACCTTTTCCATGTTTAATCAAGTAATGCCAGCCAAAACACAACTTGCTCAATTCCATTGGTTGCTGTATTAAAACTGTTAATGAATGTTGCAGCCCTGAGTTACCTTATGAAACCCTCTCGTTTTAATTAATTTAGCCTTCTCTTTTAAATCCATTTTAACAAAAATTAAAGAAGCAATAAAACTCACGTGGTATAAATAATAAAAGGAACACAAAGAAATGAGTTAGGAACTGGAATACACTAAGGTACTAATCAGATAGCAGGGATGATAAAAGAATAAAAAACACACATGGATATATGAACAGTAGGATACACAGGAGGAAATATTAAATGTTAGGAGTATGACTCTGATCTTACTTGTGTATATGAAAACTTGATGTCCAACGCCAAACGATTGATATCGAGATCCAACTTGAAGTCCAACTAATTGGGTGACGTCATGAAGATGTGTATAAGCGACAGTTCAATACTACAGTAAAACCTGTAATCCGATATTCAAAAATCCCGGCATTGCTTGGGATGCTCAAAGATAAAATACGTAAATATCCATGGAAGTAAGCATGCGAGTTGCAAACGGGCACTGGGTGTGTGTTTAACAGATTCCAAGGGCGCTCGGTAGAGCTACGACAAAGCGAGCAGCGGTGATTAATTTATTACAAAATACACTGAATGAAATCATCACAAATTTTCCTGAACATGAAATTTTACAATGGATGGATATTGATGAAAAAGGAAGCTATTGTAGAAGAAATAACTGATGACCAGCTAATTGAAAGTGTGCCAAGTCCTGAACAATTTCAGCTTCTGAAAATAGAGTCCGATGAAAAAGAAGGTGCATCATCTAATTCAACAATTACCTGGAATGATGCAGCTGCCGCCCTAAATACTTTTATTAAGTTTGCAGAAAGTAACAAGTCTACCAACACTGCAGAACTCATAAATTTCGGCATTTTACGAATTGAGATTTCAATTATTATTTTTTTTAGAGTGTAGTTTATTATTGTAATAATAATACCTATTAAAGGTACCTATTAGTTTCTTTTAAAATTGATGAAATATTGTCTGTATTACACTAATTACGTATGTCATTAGAATTGTTCAGTACACTGTATACGTACAGGCAATAAATTTGAAAATTTTTTCAGACTAAGTTTACTGTTTTGTAGGTTACCTACTTTTTTATCGCTCTGGCCCAAGTAGAGAAAACACAATAGAATACATACTTTAATGCTGAGCCATCGGTGCTATTTGCTCACGTGTCTTACCCAATTCATTCTCATTTTTAGACAACACTTGGAAATCCAGCATTTTCAATAACTTGGCACCATCAACGTCCCGAACATGCCGGATTAACATGTTTTTACTGTACTTAGATGTAGACACAAAAAAAATGTTTTTAACTTTATATAGATCCAACCCAGAGGACCACAATGTTTGTAATTAGGGTTCGACACACTTTGGTAATAATTTAATAATGGACTGTTAATCATGGGTACCTGACAAAATCCTGACCGGATCTAATAAAAACACAGTACATTTAAAAACACTAATTTATTATCCCTAAATTTTAACAGTTATCGTCACTATTTTTTCATATTATGAGTAAATTTAAACTTATTTGAATATTATTTAACAGATTGCTCCCTTACAAAGTACAACAAATACGATGAAAAGACCGCGTATTGCAACAGGACCCGACTTGGACGTGCGACAACAACACGTGCGGTCAGATCCGACTCTCCGCTACGTCAACGCTAAAATCATAAATTATTTCAACAATTAAATTCAAAAAATGAAGAAAAAATACTTTAAGTCAAAACAGAAAATAATAATAAAACTGAGAAAAATGTTTACTAAAAGAACTTGTATGACAAGGATGTTCATTGTCACCACTACTTTTTAACTGTATATAGAAAAGGCTATAAATGAAGTGATGGAAAAATTTGACGCAGGAAAAAAAATTCAAGGAGAAACAATAAAAATTCTGAGATTTGCCGATGATATTATAGTATTAGTCGAGACAAAGAACGAACTAGAGGATATCTTAGATGGAATGGATGAGATCATGAGAAAGGATTACTTCATGAAAATTAATAAGAACCAAACGAAAGTGTTGAGCAGCAAGCAGTAAGAGTGGTTTAGAAGAGATGCAAAATTTAAAAGTACGCAACGAAAACATATACGAAGTGGAGGATTCTTTTAAGTACGGAGTAAAATAACAAAAAATGGTAGAAGCACACGTGGTATCAAAAGTAGTATTGCTCAAGCTAGGAAAGCATTTGAAATGAAAATTACTGATTACAAACATTGATTAACAGATTAGCAAAAATCTCTTAAAAAACTACGTTTGGGGTGTAGCATTATATGGGAGAAAAATGTGGATGATAGGGGCTGTAGAAAGGAAGATGATAGAAGCTTTTGAATTGTGGTATTATAGGAGAATATTAAAGATTACAAGGGTAGATAAAATAAGATTTAGAAGTTCTTAGACGAGTAGATGAAAGAAGAAGTATGTAGAAATATCTTACCAGAAGTAATAGGCTAGTGGAGCATAACGTTAAGACATCCAGGTATTGCTTTATCAGTAATTGAGGGTAATATTGAGGGAGTGAATTGTAGGGGGAGGGAAAGGTTAGAATATTTAAAGCAAATTACAAAAGATGTAGGGACTTACAGGTATGTAGATATGAAAAGACTTGGCCCAAGATAGAACAGCTGGGAGAACTGCATCAAACTAGTCGAAAGACTGATGACAAAAAAAGAACTTGCTCCTACATTGGTACTAGATACAGTAATAGACCTGCCACTCAAAAGATTAAACTCTAATTTATCATCATATCACAGAGCAGAATATTAGACACAATTTGCAGATAGATTATAAAATTAAATTTGATAGGTAAGTTATAAATTTGAGGGTCTTTGTTAACCCAATCATTAAATTAACCACCATCTGTAAATATAAATGGGAAAATCCACATCACTGTCTTGACTGATTCACTTGACACTATTTCTTCTGCTTGCACGATAGCTAGAAAGCTAAAATTTGGAAGGAATTTACCCTATAGGGTAAAAAAACTACCCTGTATGGTAGAAGAGTTAAACACAAACGATTTCTATTTACTAAGTTCCAGACAAGCTAGATAGTTGAAACAATGTGGAGATGTTATGTGGGAAAAAAATTATCCCTTAACCATTCCAAAATGTACCTCTAAGGGGATGAAAATTGTGTTCAACCCTTAAATCAATATTTATTTTTTACAAAGTTCCAGACGAGTAAAATGAATGACTGAATTTTAGAGTAATATTATTTGCAGGGTAACAAAAAAAAAATTATGCCTTAACAATGTAAAATGTAGCCCTAAAAAGTTGAAAAGGGTGTCTAACCCTTACACCAATATTTTTTATTTACTCAGTTACAGATGGAGCTAGAAGGCTGAAAAATACATCTCAACTATTTAAAAAATTTACCCGTAAGGGGTTGAAAAGGGTGTTCAATCCTTAAATCAATATTTTCAGTTCACTCAGTTACTGACGAGCTAGATGGCTGAAACTCAGTAGAGATGTTACCTACAATGCACCTAAATAAATTACCCCTTAACGACTACAAAAATGTAGCCGAAAGGGGTTGAAAATGGTGTTCAACCCTTAAACCAATATTTTTTATTAAATTTCAGATGAGGTAGATGGATGAAACTCGGTGGAGGTTTTACCAGTCGTGCACCTAAAAATTATTTCTTAATTTCAAAAATGTACACCAGAAGGGTTGTAAAAAGGGTATTTAACCCTTTTAAATCGTTAGATGTTTTATACAAATTTCAAACTAATAGGTAGGTCTTATTTTTGATTTATTTATAACCCGAATTTAAAAGTTATTGAAATAAAGCAAAATTATCCCTGGATGAAGCAAAGACAGGTAGTCTTGTATAAGTGTTTGGCTTACATTTTTTTCCATTCCAACTGCAAGGAATAAATTTATAAAATTTCTTTCTTCTTTTTAAAATGCCTGCATTTTTTTACTATGTGTTTTTCCTCTCTCTACTGTCCATTTTTGCCATTTATAGTTTCGTTCTGTTTACCTGGAATTTTAGACTCGACCATTCTGGTAAAATTAAAATTTAATAATTTAACTAAACCAATAAAATTTTTACTGACCGATAATTTCAACTTCGTTATTATCTTGATCAGTGATGTTCTCATCAATATCAGGTCCTTCTCCAACGTCGTAACTAGTCATAGCCATGTCCTAAACAAACAAGAATTGGAACTATTTAAAATTTCAAAATACATTTACAATCAATTAATTTTAAAGTTTGTTGTGCTAGTCTATACTAATATAATAAAGAAGAAACATCTGTTGTTTGTTAGTATGAGGTAATCTCAGAAACTACTGAACTGATTTTAAAAAAATCTTTCATTGATGCATAGCTTAGAGCTTCCTGCTCAATATAGGCTATTTTGCAACTTTAAGTGAGTTAAGCAAATTAAACTGTGACGATGTCGCATGTTTTAGTTTATTGGGTGCATAGCACTTTTATTTTTTCCAAGTCCTCTGGATGGTGTATTTTTTGGGCTAAAAGCATGATTTAACTTTTATATTTCATAGAAAAACAGCAAAATTAACATTAGATTCCAAAAACATTAAAAATTTAGAAATACAGTATAATACCGATTATCCGTGGTAATTGGGGGGATAACTATACCGGATAACCGGAAAACACGGATAATGCAAACCAATTCGGTCGAGACCACTTACGTCATAAACAAAACCACCAGTTACGCGTATGTTTTATTCTACTGATTAATACATGTTAATACTATCGGATATCGGAAATAAATAAACAAATTGTATTGAAATAAAAATATTTACTACATAAATTCATATACGTCTTACCTTAAACTACGTACCAAAAAAAATCACAAAAAATCTGTTATTTTACTTAGTTTCATTTTATGCCGCAATATTTTTTCTTTTATTTTTCTTATATAACCACGAATATGTAAAATGTTCTTTGCAACTTATTTTAGGAGCTGGTAACGTGCTCGCCTCTCATCACGCGGTCTTGGGTTCGAATCCCACTCGGGCATGGCATTTTTTTATACGTTTCAAAAAATTCATTTCATCCTTCACCGTCTGCATTAGCAGCAATTAGCAAAACAGTCGGACGTTAAACCAAAAAAAAAAAAAAAAATTTCTAGTGATCGCACGGTTAATCCAAACCCCGATTAAACGATCCACGGAAAATCGGTACTCTACTGTATTCAAAATTTTAATTTTTGTACTGTATTTCATATAATTTGTGTTCACTCGCCAGGTAGTGAATGAGTCCTATTTCAAATTACTCTGCGTACCGCACCCACCTATTACTGTCTCTTATCTCAGCCATATATCAACTGTCTCTTTCTTTTCCATCGGTATTCTTCTATGCCTTCAATTCAATTCTGTTAAATCGCAGGGACAAACATTCAAAATGGTGGGCATTGATTTGAGACAAGTTTGCTTCCTTCACTCATGGACAAGTTTATATCGGACTTTCTAGAGCTGGAAGTGCAGAAAACCAATTTATTTTGCTCCCACAGGGCAACAAAACCACAAAAATATTGTATATAGAGAGGTTTTAAAATAATTTATTGAGGCCTTCACTACATTAGCTGCTGTGAAGCGAAGTGAGCGGGGGTTGCTAGTATTTTTATAAACCAGTGAGAGGGCAAGTTGTAGGAGATTGATACTTTGGAACCGGTACAAGTATGTCTGCGGGGGGAGACCCAAAGGTAACAAAACTCGGGCTGTGGAAGGAAGCGATCGTGGGGGGAACAAGTTCTCGGTGGTGAACTCTTGCAGAGAAACTCTTCCTGAATCAGTATGCAAAGCCCCGTCATTGAGAGTCCACCACCTGTTCATCTGTAGTGAATTTTTAAGTGGAACAAGATTCTCTCTTTTGGCGAAAACATGAAATAAAGTGAAAACTGCCACAGAAACTCTTGCACGGCTCCAAATTGCTTACAAGGAAGATGCGTCGAGTAAATCTCAGGTCTACGACTGGTTTTTGCGTTTCAAAAGGGGGAAATGTCGATTGAAGACCAACCTAGTTCTGAGCACCCCTCAATCTAACAGAACAATGTTTTTTGATATCAGACGTGTTCTGCACATTTGAATTTGTTCCTCCAGGCCAAACAGTTAACCAATATTTCTATATAAAGGTATTCAAGAGGTTGCGAGAGATCAGGAAGAAAAGAGCGAATGTTTGGCGCACAGGGAACTGGTTCTTTCACCCAGCTCGCACCACATTGTCTGTGTAGTGGTTTCTGAGCAAGAATGGAATGACTCTGACCACCCTATTCACCCAATATGGCTCCCAGTGACTTCTGTTACCTAGACTGAAAAGGGATATGAAAGAGAAACATTTCAGGACTGTGGAAGAAGTGAAACAAAAATCGCTGGATGGCTTAAAAAGGACATCCCAACCAATGAGTTTTTAAAAATTGTTTTGAACCGTGGAAAAAAAGGATAGACAAGTGCGTACTATCTAATGGTGAACACTTTTGAAGGTGATCAAATTTTGGTGAAAAAATATTAATAAGTAAGAAAACTATAAAGAAAGTCTTGTTACTTTTGGATCCTCCCTTGTACCAGGTACATGTGAGTACACAGTAAGACTACCTGGTAAATTTTGTATCAGTTTCATGTTATCAGTAACACACGCGCTTTATAATGGAGAGTTAATAAAAAAATATCTAAAAATCTGGTGTGAAACACACACAACTTTCTCTTGCCAATGCAAAAATTTAACAATAAACCTAACATTAGTAATAAAACATTAGAAATAAACAATATACTAATTTCAAAAAACATAACCTTATTTTAATCATGAGTGAAAGGCGCAAAATGAAAATCGACCTCAGTTTGGCCCAAAAATACAGAAAATCACTCTTTCACGCTAATTTAGGCTCTGTAGAGAAAAATGCTCAAAATAAAAGTTGTAGATCTTTTTATTTCCTATAAATTTGATTATATTCACTTTTGTCGTAAAATGTATATTAAGGCCGAAATCTTTAAAAAAATTGATTTTTCACATGTTTTCGCGAGAAAAAAAAGAAAATCGCTAATTACCGCCAAACTAAGGGTTATACAAAAAAATGATTGAAATAAAAGTTGTAAGATTTTAAATTCTCTACAACTTTTATGGTATAAATTTTTGCGCTTAAATGCATATTAAAGCCGTAATCTTAAAAAAAAACCAATTTCTTTGCAAGAAAATAGCCTAACCAAGAATTTCAGCGCCTAACCTAATCCGGTGAAAACTTGATTTTTTAAAATCGACATGAAAACAATATATTCATATAGGCAATATAAAGTAAAAAACAATTTATAAACACATAAAAGAAAACTAACCCCATCATCTGGCATCCCTTCATCATCATCTTCCTCTTCATCAGTGGTATCAACAAGGATAATGTCATCCTCTTGATCCCTCTGAGATGATGTTGGTACCTGATATTCAACTTCCAGGCCGTCGGCTCTAAGTAGCATTTCACCACCTTCAGTAGCACCCAGCAAAGTCCTACTGCGCTTCATCTGTAAAAGAAAATAACATAATGAATTTATATAATAATTTCACCAACCTTCTTTTTAAACTGCGTCACCTTTATTCTTATTCTTACTTACACGTGTTTCGGTGGATCCACCATCATCAGAGTAAATAAAAAAATTGTTATCTCACTCATTTAAAATTTACAGAAGATGATACATCTTCAGTCATTTGTATAAAACTGTTTTATACGATGTATCATCTTCTGTAAATTTTAAATAAGTGAGATAACAATGTTTTTATTGCGCAGTTATTCCTATGATTTACGGCGCGGATATAGCGCGGTTATTCGGCGGTAATAACCGCGCGCGGAATGGTTATTGATGTAGGAAATAATTGACGTGGTCTGCGACCATAACTGTTTTAATGTTTTATGTGATTAGTGTGTTTTTTTAATTCCTGATGATGTCTCCGAGGGGGACGAAAGATCTTGAATGAATATAATACTCTTGAGGTGAGTTTTATATTTAATTTGTTTTGTTTTGGCTGTTCATTATCATATAATGTAGTGGTGCAAACAAAGGAAAATAATGTTAAATAAAATAAAACATTTTAATATAGTACCGGCTGAGAAGCTTTAGATGATTCTCCCTCTTCGTTTGGAGCTGAGCCATCTCTAGGACGTTTGAGCCCCGGAGCAGTTTGAGTAGTAGTCACCGTGTTACTGCTTGTACTCGCTTGACTGCTAGCGACCGCTACCGATTGCTCAGCTTGTGTTTGTCTGCTGCTAGCTACCGACTGATCTGACATCACTAACTGACTGCTGGCAACTGATTGATCTAAAAAAAAAAAAATCTGGTGTGAAACACTCACACAACTTTCTCTTGCCAATGCAAATAATTAACAATAAACCTAACATTATTAACAAAACATTAGAAATAAACAAAAAACTAACATTAATAAACATAACCTTATTTTAATCATGAGTGAAAAACGCAAAATGAAAATCAAACTCACTTTGGCTTCAAAATACGGAAAATCACTCTTTCACGCTAAACTAGGCTCTATAGAGAAAAATGCTTTAAATAAAAGTTGTAGATCTTTTAATTTCCTATAAAATTAATTATATACACTTTTGTCATAAAATGCATTCTAAGGCCGAAATCTTAAAAAAATCGATTTTTCACATTTTCGTGAGAAAAAACCAGAAAATTGCTAATTACCGCTAAACTAAGTGTTTACAAAAAATGTCTGAAATAAAATTTGTAGGATTTTATATTTTCTACAACTTTTATTATATACATTTTTGCACTTAAATGCATATTAAAGCTGTGTTCTTAAAAACAGAATTTTTTAATGTGAAAATAGCCTCACCAAGAATTTCAGCAAACATGGCGCCTACCCTATCTTGTAAAGCATAAAAATTTTAGTAAACCAGGCGATATTAAAAAAAATCGTAGGACCAGTTTTCAAGAAAATCCCAAAAACGTGAAAAATTACACGAATAAACTATTACTTCCGGTTGACTGATTTTGATGAAAATGTCCGTGTCGGGTCCGGTAGTGGTATGTAACTTAAGTTTTAAGTTTCAAGTTCGTATGATGTTCCGTTCTTGAGATATTCTGTTCACACACACACACACACACACACACAGACCAATCACTATAAACATGATTTTGGGTTCAGGGGGTCTGAAAACATGTAGATCCGATGAAAACATGATTTCTTAAAATTGACATGAAAACAATACTTTCCTTCCTATATATTCATATAGGCAAGATAAAGTAAAACTATTCGATATCATAATCAATACCTTTGATTAGCTCGGTCATTACCAACTACTCTGGGTTACAGGACTGGAACAGTGGGTTGTAACAAATTATTTTTAAGACCCCAGTTGGGAATCTAACCTGAAATTTATATGTTTAGTAAGTAGTATGCTAACCACTATGCCATGGAAGTGGAGAATTAATGACTGAAAATGAACAGAAATATTTACCTGAGTAACCTATCATTCTTTAACGTTCAGCGCCATGGATGCATACGTGACGCCCACCAGCACCTCATCTGCTGCGCTGAGAGCGCCATGTGTGCGTCCCACACAGTATTATTTTTCTGATGTTTTCACATCATCGGTTTTTCAGTTGTGCTCTTTAAATTTTAGTGGTGTGTTGATTAAAATACAGTAAACGTGTATTAGTTTGTGGTTTCAGTTTTTTTGTTTTAATAAGTTTTTATAATGGCTGATGAAGGAGTCGGTGGCCCGTCCCAACAAAAGCGGACACGATTTACGAAAAAACTACTGTCAGATGACAAATTGCGGGCAATATTAGATGACAATAGCGATGAAGATTTTGACGGTGATAAGGATTATTATTGATCAATGACTATAACCGATCATAATTACATCATCAATGTTATTTTCTATGTAACTTACTCCTTATTTTTGTAAACAAAAAAATATTTATAGTGTACTACTACTCATTAAAATCAACATTGTTCTTAATTTTTCTAATAAACATAAAACAAATAAAACATTCTTTGTTTATTAGTCAAACCCCTTCTACATTTTACTAGGGTACAATTATTTTAATAGAACCAGCGGATTTTGTGCAGTAACATGTTTACAATTTATGAATCATATCCAGTGCCGTTCCTGCTTACTGCTGTCAAAACAATCGTATTTATAGAAAAATGTTTCACAAGATGTCGTCATAAGGTAATAAATCCTCTTTGTTGGTTTTACCAAGGATCTTTTGTTATGCAACTTACAGTTTTGTCGAATATTAAGAATAATAATACAATACATTTTTGATTAATACGTACACAATAAAACAGTAACGAAACTGAAAATGCATGCGCTAGTTGTGTATAAATACAAATAACAAAGCAGATGCCACATGTGCGTCCAGCGGCCCCTCAGTCAGGTAATTCAATCGCAGAGCCTTGTATGCGTCTTTATTTTTTTTTGCTGTAAAATTGCACAATATAATCCCAACTAAGGACAAATATAATTTTTATACATTATTTAACCAAATTATTTAAAAAAAGTATGTTGGGCTTACAAAATCTTCTAGTCATTTCTAGGTGGCACTCAACGAGTTAATATTAACAAACAATAAAAAAGTGGAACTTATACGAGAAGTTTAAAAACAGATAATTAATTTTTTTTAAATTACCTTGCCGACTACTAGCAACAGACTGATCAGAAACACCATGATGACTGCTCGCTACTGACTGATCACTTTGCTGGCTGCTAGCAACAGATTGTTCTGACATTCCCTGTTCACTAGGCCCGGCTTGTTGACTAGACACTGTAACAGACTGTTCAGCCAGTTGCTGCTGACTGCTGGCCACTACAGACTGCTCCGACTGAGCCGCTGATTCATCAATGTCCTGCTAAATAATATATTTAAATTTATTCGTCTCTCAACCAAACGACACTTAATACAAAATATATAATAAATAAAACCTGACAAATTTATTCCCAGAATAACTATTAAAAACAACGTAGTAAAACTTAACGGGCGTTTTATTAAGAACGCAACCCTGATTATAAAAAAATAGAAGTAATACATCGGTAAATTTTCTGTCCCAAATCGGTATGTTGGCAACAGTGTACTTAAAGCCAACTACCTAAGACAGTTAAAATGTTCCAGTCAAACATAGTGTGGTGACAGCAGTCGTTTCGTTATATTGTGTCAGCAATGGTTTCTTCCAAGGAAGAACGCGTGTTTATTGTAGAGACTTACATAGCAAGTAAATCTTACAAATTTGTGCAACCGGTATAGGTACGGCAGCATGAATTTATTCTCCTTGAGCTGTGTGAAATTTTGTTCCTTATCACTAAAATTAAAATAATCAAACAATTGAATACCATTTTCTTCAACCAAAGATCGAAACCACCGACAATATTGTAATAGTTTTTGATGGTCTGTACCTTTCATTACATGAGTTATGCCAACGTGATAAGGATGCAAATGTAACTTTTTCGTAGCTCTGAAAACAGTAGTTAATGTTAGTCCAGCTTGCGATTATAATCTTCTAAGCGATATTTTAGGTGATTTGAGTCAAATGAGTTTTCAAATCTTCGAGAACTTCCTCGGTAAACTTTGTTGGCTGGCGAGGTGGTTTTTCATCGAGTACACTCCCAGTTCTACCGAATTTATTTATCAAACACAATATTGATGATTTATTCGGAACGGCAGAACGGGGAAATTTCAACTGAAACTTATCTTGCATACATTTGTAAGATTTACTCGCTATGTAAGTCTCTACAATAAACAAGTGTTCTTCATTGGAAAACACCATTGCTGACACAATATAATGAAACGACTGCTGTCACCACACTAATACTTGACTGGAACATTTTAACTGCCATAGGTAGTTGGCCTTGAGTACACTATTGCCAACATACCGATTGGGGGACAGAAAATTTACCGATGTATTACTTCTATCTTCTTATAATCAGGGTTGCGTCCTTAATAAAACACCCGTTAGTATCATTTAGATATTTTAATTTTGTAAACTAAATACAGGGTGATTCATGAAGTTCTCCCCCCACTTCTACAGCACATTGTACTAGTAAAAATAATGAAAAAATGTTATATAAACATAGGTCCGAAAACGCTTCGTTAGCGAGTTACAGCTAGCGAAAGTTTCGCCTGGATTTCAGTTCACCAGGTGAAATGAGGTCTTCCTGGAATTGTGGTAAGGTAGATTAAGGGGCGAATTCAATCATTTCTTATGGTTTTTGATCTGATAAATTGAATAAAACAGGTCCCAGAACTGTAAGTTAAATAGTTTTTGAGAAAACCAGTGTCAAATGCAAAAAATGGAGTGAAAATCACATTTTTTCATCTTTGGGCAAGAATAACTTTGTTATTTCACCAAGAAACATTTAAAATTTTTCAATAAAACATGTAGAAAATTTTATTCTGAACAAACCGGTGTAAATAAAGTACACAGAAAGCGAATAGTTTTTGAGAAAACCAATGTCAAATGCAAAAAAATGGAGTGAAAAAAACACATTTTTTCATTTTAGTTTTTCCGGTTAATTTTACTTTGTACTCTTATGAATAAAAACTCATTTAATCAAACATCTATTCGCTTTCTGTGTACTTAATTTACACCGGTTTGTTCAGAATAAAATTTTCTACATGTTTTATTGAAAAATTTTAACTGTTTCTTGGTGAAATAACACAGTTATCCTTGCCCAAAGATGAAAAAATAAGTTTTTCACTCCATTTTTTGCATTTGACACTGGTTTTCTTAAAAACTATTTAACTTACAGATCTGGGACCTGTTTTATTCAATTTATCAGATCAAAAACCATAAGAAATGATTGAATTTGCCCCTTAATCTACCTTACCACAATTCCAGGAAGACCTCATTTCACCTGGTGAACTGAAATCCAGGCGAAACTTTCGCTAGCTGTAACTCGCTAACGAAGCGTTTTCGGACCTATGTTTATATAACATTTTTTCATTATTTTTACTAGTACAATGTGCTGTAGAAGTGGGGGGAGAACTTCATGAATCACCCTGTATATAGCCTACATACAAACTTAATTTATTTTAATTACACATAGACAGTGATAAAGTTCTTATTTTACACAGTCGTATAAAACTTTAACAAACAAAAACAAATTAGTAGATCACAAATAGCAATTAATTTTTTGTTCATTAAAAAATTATCTTGTCTATGACCACGTGTGCCTTCCAGAAATACTTCTCATGCTTCACCAGTGTTAAATGTGTGTACTTTTTTATAACGTATAATTAGGTGACAAGTAAATCTTCATCAATGACAACAAATTTCTAACATAAAATTTATGACAGATTTAATAGATGAATCTACATGATAAAAAATGTACAAACATCCAGTCTTCAACAATATGGCTTCAGACGTAATAAAAAGATACAAACTTTTAAAAAAGTTCACAGAATCTACTTTGAATTTGAGAATCAAAATCAATTATTTCTTTTATATAATGAATTTATATAATAATTTCACTAATCTTCTTTTTAAACTGCATCACTTTTATTGTTATTTTTACTTACACGTGTTTTGGTGGATCCACCATCATCAGAGTAAATAAAATAATTGAAACTAAAAATTTTTTATCTCACTTATTTAAAATCTATAGAAGATTATACATCTTCAGTCATTTGTATAAAACTGATTTAAAATTAATTTATTTTAAATTATCCCTTCTCATATTTACTGTAGATAGCAGCAGCAGTCAATATCACTTCATCATTCCTAAATTTGACCTGTTCATTCAAAATTTCCTGCTTTTGTTCTTTTAAATATTTATAAATATGGAACATCTCATATTTTTCAATTCTATTTTTATTTTCTATATTACATTGTTCTATTATATTAAAATGTTCATCTATTTTACCAAATTTATGTTTTTCTTCTTTTATATGATTGGTATAGCTATAAAATTGGATAACTATACCAATCATATAAAAGAAGAAAAACATAAATTTTGTAAAATAGATGAACATTTTAATATAATAGAACAATGTAATATAGAAAATAAAAATAAAATTGATAAATATGAGATGTTCCACATTTATAAATATTTAAAAGAGCAAAAGCAGGAAATTTTGAATGAACAGGTCAAATTTAAGAATGAAGTGATATTGAGTGCTGCTGCTATCTACAGTAAATATGAGAAGGGATAAATTAAAATAAATTAATTTTAAATCAGTTTTATACAAATGACTGAAGATGTATCATCTTCTATAGATTTTAAATAAGTTAGATAAAAATTTTTTAGTTTCAATTATTTTATTTACTCTGATGAAGGTGGATCCACCGAAACACGAGTAAGTAAAAATAACAATAAAAGTGACGCAGTTTAAAAAGAAGGTAAGTGAAATTATTATAAATTCATTATATAAAATAGAAATAATTTCAAACTGCAGGATGCATTATAAAGATTTATTTTTGAATCAAAATCAATTAGATTCCTAATACTGTAATAACGCAGCGGTTCAGATGTTCAAAATTTTTAACCCTCTTCGTTCCCCCAAACTTAAATATTGTCTTGACATTTTTTAAGTTCATAATAAACTTTCATACATAAAGATTAGTTTTTAACCATACTTGTCTGTAATAAGCAGATGCGGTACTGCACATCTGTGCATGGCCACTGCTGGCGGAGACAAAACTTTGATCGCTGGATGGTGTATGGCTGGAAGCCGAAACCACTGACTGATCCAATGATTGTTCCTGGTTTGAAGCGGAAACCACTGACGAATTTTCAGCGCTTACAACCTGAACAACATCATCGCCATCAGCAAATTGGAAACAATCATATTATGTCATCATCATTAAAAATTAATAACAGTAACAATAATATACTAATCGCATGCGAGTCAACACTGAATTACAAATAACTATTGTGTTATTAAGCAAAAAGCACTCAACAATTCTGAAATTAATTCTTTATAAACTTTTGAGAAAATGTTATATAGTAATTTGAACCCCAACTAATCACCGATCTGTTAGTATATTATTTTGATTGTAAAAAAAACTACAAAAAAAATAACAACTGGTAAATAAGTGAAAAAAATACCTGAGTTTGTGTTGTCTGACTGCTGGAAGTTTGTGCGGTCGGTTGTGGCAGAACAAGAGCAATAGATACGGCTTGGGTAGGTGTACTGCTAGACTGACCTTGCTGCTGCACATCCGTTTCAGCATCCATATCCTGAACACAATTATATAATAAAAATCAATAGATGATAAATGCACCCAAACCACATTCTCAAGTTGTTCAGGCAGGATATGCATCATCTACCTTGGTCTCTATTGCCCACGATTACGCAGCATTAACACAACTTAAAAATCCCCTTTCATGAGACGACGTGTCTCATGGCTGGTGGCAATTTTAATAAGGCTTAGGGTAACCGCACAGTGAACGCTGGTCATGATGGCGAATGTGCGTATTGGGAGCACGTACAGGACGTTTGGTGAAACGGTAGCTATGGCTGTGCGCGCTCCAAGTGCACCTGGAAACTAATGGGTGACTAAGAGAGTGTTACTGTACACTTACATTTGACAATACAGTACTACCTACAATACATCTAGATTTATTATTGCCCATATCACATTATTATACTACCTACATAAAAATCGCCTTACTTCATGATTAAGATTTTTATCATGCAAATCTAAAATAGTTGTATACAATTAATTTTAAATTTCAAAATCAATGTCTTTTCAATGTTGCTTTAATTGTAGCCAAAAGAGGGAACATTTTTTCACTTTGGTAAAATTTATGTACTACCCGCCTAACAAATTACTTATCAAAGTCGTCTTATCTCAGTCACCGGGCGCTTCCTCTTTTTCTTAACTAGAGTTTGAAATGACGCCTCTCCTTTACCAGTAATCATTTCTTGATTTCTTTGTGGATGTTTTTAACCGTAGCCACAGAAACTCCACAAGCTGCTGCTGTTCTGTTACCACACTGGTGAACAGACATAACAAATTCACCCGATTGTAATGTTCCGATTCTTTTTTCATTAAGCCATTTAAATTTGAAATAATTTCTCATGCCTGACTTCGTAGTTTTTTTACCAAATTTGGACCGAACAGTTTGTGTTCCCATTTTTTTCATAACTAAGGCACTCACTTTTACAACAAAAAAAACACTGTAAAACAGAAAAACAAACTGAAACGCGTCAACTCAAAACGTTTAGTATAAATGCAAAAAAAGGAAGTGAAATAATGGTTTGCATGCTTCCTTTACCAAATTCAAACACAGGCTAATTATTTATTAGAACCCAGTTCAATGCACGCATTAAGAAGTTAAATAACAGGACGTGTGTCACAGTAAACAAGAGATTAATCGGTGACTAATTGTTTTGACTACACTCGGTGGACAACATTGTCCCCTGCGAGCGTCCTTTCTGTCATAGGTCACAGCTATCATTCCAACAAAAGAACTGTAACTACGTGCTTAACCTTCATTCAGTTTTCAGTATTCAACAAGAGTTCCAGTAGCAGCAGAGATGATGAATTATTTCTTATGGAAAATGTTTCCACGAAATTATCATCATTTAAAGACGATACCGTTAGTGACATTAATAATAACAGGAAATTGTTCAGCATAATCATCTTTTTTCACAGTGACAGTCTCCCGTCCATACATTTTTTTTTTGAAATTGTGGCTTCCCATCTCGCGACGGAATAGTTACAAGTATTGCATGTTAACGTGCTCTATAATCAATGTGTTCATTACGAGTGAACTACTGCGGCTCTTATACGCATGCGCGCATAATTTAGTCAAGCTGATACATTCGTACAATCTGAAAACGCCGGCAAACGTTCTGATTGGTCTAAACGCATGGAACAGCAGAGCTCATCAACCAGAAAAAATATTACAGCTAGTAATGTTAGTCATTAACAGTGATCAAACTATCAGAATAATAATGTTTCAACCGTTAACTAATTCCTTTCATTACTATCAAGTTTGGTGTCGCATAGTTAACAATTTATCATATAAATCATTCGTGCTAACACCATCTCAAAGGTTCATCTTTCACAACATAAACAAAAGAAATTAGGTTAACAAATTTAATTTTAAATATGTTACCGTTGTATCGGACAAAATAATACCTGAGTTGACTGAGTTGGTGGCACAGTTGCTTGACGAATGGTAACAGCAGAGCTTGTAGCAGGCATGTAGTCAGTGTGAGAAGATGTTGGAGAAGAAGATAATGCTTCAGCAACACCCGTGCTCGTGTGAACCATTTGCTGTTGTGGAGGCACCAACACTGCCTGCCCCTGACTAAATATTTAAACAGAAATTAAAAACAGATCTTTAGTCTCTTATAATTTGTAAGATTCTTCTATAATTACGGAATACAGCACTACCCTACCATATTTTTACTTTCTCTTGCCTATATCAATAAATAGGAAGGAAAGTATTGTTTTCATGTCGATTTTTTGAAATAGAGTTTTCACCGGATCTACATGTTTTAAAAACCCAAAAAACATGTTTTTAGCAAATGATCTGTGTGTGTGTGTGAACATAGAAGGTTCAATATGTGTGAACATAGAAGGTAGAAGCACAAGTGATATCAAGAGTAGAATTTGCTCAAGCTAGAAAAGCCTTCGAAATGAAAAACAGGTTACTGACTACAAACATTGATTTACAGATGAGGAAAAATTTCTTAAAACATTATGTTTGGAGTGTAGCATTACACGGAAGTGAAACGTGGGTGATAGGGGCTGTAGAAAAGAAGAGGATAGAGAAGCTTTTGAAATGTGGTGTTATAGGAAAATGTTAAAGATTAGGTGGGTGAACAAAATAAGTAATTTAGAGGTTCTTAGGCGAGTGGATGAAAAAAGAAGTATATGGAAGCATCTTACCAAAAGAAGGGATAGGCTAGTGGGGCATATCCTAAGACATCCAGGTATTGGGCTATTAATAATGGAGGGTAATATTGAGAGTAAATTGTAGAGGGAAGCAAAGATTAGAATATATAAAGCAAATTACAAAAGATGTAGGGTGTTACAGGTATGTAGATATGAAACGACTTGCGCAAGATAGAACAGGTTGGAGAACTGCATCAAACCAGTCGAGAGACTGATGACAAAAAAAAATGTGTGAACTGAATATCTCAAGCCAATTTACTTTTTCTGAACTGTGTAATGTGAACGGACCTGCATTGCACCATTGATTGTATCTATTATCCCATATCTACGACATCTTATTTTCTTTCAATATAAAAGTATTGTATGTTGTAGTACTGTTTTAATGAACAAGTCCATTTAATAATACCAAATAATAATAATTGCTCATCCAAAAAAAATTTTTTTTAAAGTTTTTAAGCCAGATTTCTCAGAATTGATTAACATTGTAACCAAATATTTGCTGAACAAATTCTAATTCCTCATGCAAAGAAAATAAAATACATGCATGACTTTTATGAGAAAAGCACTTTTTGTGATTTTTCCAACAGATTTTAGACTCTTGGGATACCTATACATAAATACATATTTTTTTTAAAAAAAACCTGGTTTTAATCTTAACAATACATGTAACAATATGCCACTATGCCGGGGTCCCGGGTTCGATTCCCGGTCAGGTCTGGCATTTTTTCCATCTGTAAATCACCACATATCATTACCTACGCACAAGCCCAAGGCCTATGTAGGCATCATCACTCAATAAAAAAAAAAAAACACAATAAGGGAAAATATATCAACCAAGGTTCTGTCTTTTACATGTCTTGAGAAATGTGAAGACTAAATATATAGGAAGTTGGACACCTCTTAACAGTTAGGGTGCTGATGGCGTAATATTACGATGGCTGTTGTTTTGGGGTTATGGCGGACGGCGCAATATTACGCCGCCGTTGTTCCAATGCATGTAAATCCTGTCCGGCGTAAGATTACGACGGCTTATGTACATTGTATGGACATTCACTATTTTAGAATTGATTTCCAAACACTATTTAGATACATACAATCGATAGTGTACTCGTGTGTCAAAAATATTTAATCGTTGCAGATCCAGATTGTGGAAGATTGTATTTGTTTTGTTGTGTATAAAACGGTTTGTTTACAATCTTTTCAGTTAATTTTGAGTGTAATTTAGTTAATTTGTAATGAACAACTTTTTGCATGGTAATTCCAGTTCTCCTAATAATAGTTTTGATAGTGATGATGATGAGTTTAGTTTTAGTGACAACACAGACTTTCTGTGTTTCTCCTTGCTTCCAAATACATAACACCAAAGCACAACATGACTTGTAAAATTTTATTCTCATTAAAATTTTTCATTTCCCTAATTTTAATTGTTATTTTACTTTATTGTTTTTCAAAATAGCTTAGTAAATGTGTTAGAAATTAGTAATATAGTGAAATAAGTGAAAAAACAATTTATTTATTATTTCGGAAATTTAAAAACATCAACTAATGCTGAACCAAATTGTAAATCATTTAATTATTAAAATATATTGAACATTATAATTATTTAGAACAGAAAACTACACAGAAAAAGAAACTGTAAGTACCATCTTAAAATAATTAAGTATAGGTTAGGTATGAAATTGTAAAAATTTGTATTTTTCATTAAAAAAAACTCGGCAGAGGGAGTGGAACTACATCTTAAGTCCCACCACCTTAAGTATTTTAAACAACATAAATATATCACTTAAAAATAATTTAATAATCTTCTATTATACAAAATTAAAAAAACCGAAAAATTAATTAAAATAAACTACCTTTGGTTTGTAGTTGGATGAACAGCAGCTGTTCGAGACTGAGATATAGGACGAATACTGGCAAAAGGAGTTTCTGGTCCACCACGCCATGGTGTAACAGTAGCTGAATGTTGAATCTAAATAAAAGAAAACAAATTATAAATAATATGAAAGCCCACACACACAGACACAAACAAAATCAATACTGTACAATGATAACACAAGCAACTTCTCAAGAATCAACTCTGTTAAAGAAAATCTATTTAGAATCAAAGGATAAAATTTATTTTCGGCTACTACACCAAATAAATAATTCAACATGTTTATTTCTATCATATTGATATTTTAGTACAAACAATAACCACATCATGCAACACTTAACTGTAAATGTGAATGTTGTTTAGGTCATCAGCCGAAAAGCTGGTTTGAACCTGTAGAGGTTTTACTAAGTAAAACGAGGATTGAGGTGATTTACAATTGCCTTCCTCACTGAATGGAAAAGTACGCTTATCATATTTTTAATGGAAAAGCACATATTTTCCACTGTGCAAATGACACCTTCACTTCATTCCTCACAGGGTCTGGCTGTATAATGAAATTCATTACTTTCAGAGGAGATAACTCTGATTAGTGTCTTTTACACCTCTACCTCTTCTGTTCTTAAATGATTCAGTCATTTAATTGGCTGACCATGTGGTATAAAACAGAACTATTTATTTTAGCCTTGCAATGAACAGATTGAGAGTAAATAATTTGACTCTCCGCCTGTCTGTTATGGGCAGAAACGTGACTATAAACTTTTAAACAATTTAATGACAAATTGTCTTTTTTTACCAAAAACTTGTTTTTTCTTGGTTCCAAACCAACATTTTATACATAAAATTACATAACATTTGTTCATGGTAAATTTTTTTTTGAAATTTTACGTCCGATAATGAAATCTAATAACCATTACATACTGCTGTTGTAATACTTTACGAGAACATCAAACAATTTTATAGTATAATATACCCTATTAAAAGAAATATAGGCCCATAACAAACAGGTAGAATGTCAAATTATTTACACTCAATCTTTTTGTTGCATGGCTAAAATAAATAGTTCTGTTTCTTATCACATGACCGGCCAATTAAATGACTGAATCATTTAAGAACAGAAGAGGTAGAGGTGTAAAAGACACTAATCAGAGTTATTTCCTCTGAAAGTAATGCATTTCATTATTATACACCCAGACCCTGTGGTGAATGAAGTGAAGGTGTCATTTGCAGAGTGGAAAATATGTGCTTTTCAGAGGGCCCGGCAGGCTGATAAGCGTACTTTTCTGCTCAGTGAGGAAGGCAAATATAAACCACCTCACTCCTAGTTTTACTTAGTAAAACCTCTACAGGTTCAAACCAGCCTTTTGGCTGATGACCTAAACAACAAAAGAAATACAAATATCCTAATCACTTTTTTTATCACAAATATTACAGTCTCAAAAGTTTCGCGGCACACCTGTAGCGAACCACTGCTCTAGAAGCTTTACTAGGTAAAATGAGGAACGAGTAATTTACAATTGCCTTCCTCACTGAGTGGAAAAGTATGCATATCACCATGCCCGGCCTTCAAGAAAGCATCTGCTTTCCACCCTGCAAATGACAACTTCACTTCATTCACAACAGGGTCTGGCTGTGTAATGATGAAATTCATTACTCTCGGAGGAGATAACTCTGACTAGTGTGTTTTACACCTCTACCTCTTCTGTTCTTAAATGGTTTAATCATATAATTATCTGACCAAGTGTCGAGAAAAAGAACTATTTTTTGTAGCCCTGGAACTATCAGATCGAGAGCAAATAATTTAACACTCCCCTTGTCTGTTATTGGCAAACGCAAGTACTTATAGTAATTAATCTCACCGGTTGTTGTTTGGACCCAGAAGATGATGGTCCAGCCATAGGTTTTATATTAGCCGTAGGTGGTTCAACATTTGTCTTTTCAGTCAAACCAGAACTAGTGGATGGTTTGGATCCCTGTAACATAAAAATAATAATTAACAATAGATAGAAAAAAAATTAAAATCAGGCATTAGAACATAACTGAGCCTCTGGCAGAACCGTGTTATTTAGATGTTAAAAGATTGCTTCAAAACATTAAATTAAACCCATCTAGAAAGCAACTTGTTAACAGCAACTGACTGGTTGTAACTCAGATAATTGGCAATAACAATGTTGAATGAATATATATTTCTACTTTCTTAACCCTTTTAAAGCCAGTGAAAAAAACGGGACTTTCACCCTGTGCAATAAATGAAAAAAACAGTAATTTTTTAAAAGTAAAAATATTTTTTTATTTCATGCTTAAATGAACAAAAAATAATGAATGAACATAATGAACAATATAACCTATGTTTAATCATAGGTGAATGACTTATCTTGCAGAGCATAAAAATGTAGTAAATGAGGCGATTTAAAAAAAAAATTGTAGGAACCATTTTTGAGATAAATTACAAAAACAATAAAATATTACACGAATAAACTACTACTTCCAGCTGACAGATTTTGATAAAACTGTTCGTATCGAGTCACCTAGTGGTACCTAACTTAAGTTACAAGTTCAACTTTGTATGTTAGTTTGTTCTCGAGATATTTTGTTTACACGCCCGCGTGCACACACACACACACAAATCGCTAAAAACATGTGTTTTTGGTACAAGGGACTTGAAAACAATACTTTCCTTCCTTATATATTCATGTACAGCAAGAGAAAGTAAAAATAGTCATGATGTGCTTTATAATATTTGATCAACTAAATTCCAGAAATAAAGAAAAATACATAATTCTACTTCCAGACTGATTTCCACATAAAAATTTATTGCTTTTCCCACCACTACTTAAACTTTTACAATATTACATACTTTACTTTTTGGGTATACTATAACTTATACAATTTTACTATACTTTGAACTATAATTAAACTATTTAATTATAATTAACTATAATTTTTTTTAACGAAAAAACACTAATAATGAGAAACTAACATTTAAAATACTAACCTGTTGCTTTTCAAGTTGCCGCTGCATCAAGTTGAGCCTTGACGTTAAAAGTTCAAGTTCTCTAGACAGTCTTTCTTTTTCAGAATGATGTTCAGTCCTCTCTTTCTCAGTACGTCTCGTTGATTCATCTGCAACATTGAATAAGTTTGCTTTAAACATTTTCAATGGAGTAAATAAAGTTTCACCAATTCTGACCTTAACAGATATACATATAAAAATTATATTTTTTTCAAACAAACAATAAAAACTAATTAAAAAAACTTTAACAAAGAACAATGGTAAACTGTACTCTCAGTCAAATGATTTTAAAAAAATGTTAATTTTCACCTTAAACTTTTTCATCGTGATAAATTAACACCAATATTTTTACCCAAGGGAGTTTATTGTTTGCTGATAATACAAGAGCTGTTCAAAAAGTATCGGACTATTGTAAATTAAAAGTGCATTTATTGAACTAGAGCTACAAACTTGTAATCCCCTTCAAAGTAGTCTCCTTGGTGATGCACACACTTCTCCCACTGTTCAAAACATTTCTGAAAGGCATCTTTTGGAATGATGTTAAGCTCGGCCGTCATATTCTGTTTAATGTCTTCTCTTTCTTGAAATCAAGTTCCTTTCAGGGGCATTTTCAGCTTAGGAAATAGCCAGAAGTCGCAGGGAGCCATGTCGGAGGAGTACGGAGCTTGGCGAACCAGAGGAGTGTTGTTTTTAGCGAGAAAACTCTGAATAGATGTGCAGAGTGGGCAGGTGCATTGTCCCGATGGAGCTGCCAAGTTTTTGTTGCCCACAGATTCGGTCGTTTGCGCCGCACAGCATCACGTAGGCAACGAAGAACTTCAAGATAGTATTCTTTTGGTCCTCGGTGACTAAAGTTCGCACTTTTCAATAACATTCTCATTGCGGCTTGTCAATGGCCTGCCTGAACACGATACACTTTCCACTGACGTCTGACCATTTTTAAATCGATTGTACCACTCTTTTATTCGAGTACAGCTCATGGCAGACTCCCCAAAAGCCTGTTGAATCTTGTGAATTGTTTCCACTTGCGAATCACCAAGCTTTTGGCAAAATTTAATGCAGTAATGCTGCTCAAGTTTTTCTATAATTTTATAACTTGATAAAAATCGTCGAGCACAACGGAGAGGTCTACACTACTAGGCTGACTGCCAGCGACGGAAGCTTTGTCATGACACGAAACAGTGCATGCGCACGCATGACAGGCCCCTCCACATCCCCACTAAGCTTGGCCGCCAGCGCTTCATTCGTTTCAGCGGAAGAACAGAAGGTACGATACTTTTTGAACAGCCCTCGTATCGTTATACAAAAAAAGACAGAGGATGTAGAAAGGGTACTGGAGTTATGAAATAACGAGATTGTTACATATCGTTTAGAATTCAATGCCGTAAACACAAAAGTGCTGTTGCAAGAGTCCCAAAGTGCGCGTTCTGCCAGTCCCTGTTGTTCGTTGGTTCGTTTGTTGTGGCGATTAAAATGGAAGAAGCTATAGTGAACAGTGAACTTGTGTCTGATACCCTTGAACTAGTGGACATCGATAAACTGTTGCTGCAAATTGAAACTAGGCTGAAATTTATGATTATAGAAGGAAAGATTACCACAAATAAGACAAAATTTGAACATTTGAACAAACTGCCACAAAGCTAAGGCAACACTGACTTCTTCTTCCACAACCTCAACACTCATGTCTACTCTGTCAATCGTAAACTCAAAATGATCAAATAGCCGCTCAATGATTCTTGCGTCAGCCCTTCCACCACACTTTGCAAGAAGTAAAGCATATATATTACTTGGAGCAAAATGTTTCATTGCTCCTGCTCCTTCTAGCGTGCGCTCACCCTGAGCAATCAATAATTAATAAAAATAAACTTTTGAAAGAGATTTAAAATAAATTACCCTTGTTACGGTCATAATAATCAAGGCGGGCACGGATATCCAACAATTCCTTAGTCATTTTATTCTTCTCTTCGGTCAGTTGCATAATTCTTTGGCGAGCATTTTTCAGAAGACCTTTGGCACGTTCTTCTTTGTCAGCACTTGCAGCTTTCAACTGATCATTTTCTTTCCTTAAAGTATCAGCTTCAGCCTGTGTTGTACTAACCTGAAACGAGTATAAGTATATTTAAAATGTGTTTTACAGGAACCTGTGTCTATTTTGCTAAAAATTCACAAAATCAATTTGCTAGTTCTCACCATAAAATAATTTACCACATAATTATTTTTATTCTAAGTTGTCAGATTATATCACCAGGATCAAATTTTTCAGATTAACTTCCCCCAATAAATTTTTGAAAACTTTAAAAATGCTCTTTGCAAGAAAAATTTACAAGAAAAAACTTGTTAAATGTTACACTGGTTTTAAAATTAATGGCCAGCGTCACAAAGCACTTAAATGCATAATTTTATGAAAACTGAAGCACAAAACGCGGTTTGTTCTAACGGGTATTTTATTAAGGATGCAACCCTGATTATAAGAACATAGAAAAAATACATCGGTAAATTTTCTGTCCCCCAATCGGTATGTTGGCAACAGTGTACTCAAGGCCAGCTACCTAAGACAGTTAAACTGTTCCAGTCAAGTATTAGTGTGGTGACAGCAGTCGTTTCGTTATATTGTGTCAGCAATGGTTTTTCCAAGGAAGAACGCGTGTTTATTGTAGAGACTTACATAGCGAGTAAATCTTACAAATGTGTGCAAGATAAGTTTCAGCTGAAATTTCCCTGGTTTGCCATTCCGAATAAATTGTCATTATTGGATTTGATAAATAAATTCCGTAGAACTGGGAGAGTACTTGATGAGAAACCACCTCGCCAGCCAACAAAGTTAACGGCGGAAGTTCTCGAAGATTTGAAAAATAGTTTGACTCAATCACCTAAAAAATCGCTTAGATTATCATCGCAAGCTGGGCTAACATTAACTACTGTTTTCAGAGCTACGAAAAAGTTACAATTGCATCCTTATCGCAGTAATACTTATCTTGCACACATTTTGTAAGATTTACTTGCTATGTAAGTCTCTACAATAAACACGCGTTCTTCCTTGGAAAAAACCATTGCTGACACAATATAACATAACGATTGCAGTCACCACACTAATGATTGACGGGAACATTTTAACTGTCTTAGTTAGTTGGCCTTAAGTACACTGTTGCAAACACACTGATTGGGGGACAGAAAATTAATCGATTTATTACTTCTATCTTCTTGTAATCAGGGTTGCATCCTTGATAAAACTCCCATTATTACTATATCTCTAATGATATACTTTTGGTATTCGTAAAACACAATTCTCTCAAAAACACACAGAATAATGTTAAAACAAGACTAACACACAACGTAAACAGTACATAATCTGTACCAAGTTTCTGACATTTTAAGCATGTGGTCAGTTTTACTCAATACATAAAAAGTATCACACTTATTATACATTAGGTAACTGATCTTTTAACACGAGTGAAATTATAAAACCACACCTGATCGGTAAGTTCTTTAAGTCGTTCAGCTTGAGTAGTTTCAGCTTCACGCCTTCCTTCCTCACGCAGTCGATCCTGTGCCTCTTGACTGACTTCGCCAACACTACTTTCTTTATTTTCCTCAACCGAACGCGATAATTCTTCATATCGCAGCTTATACTTCTTCGCAATCTGGCGAATCTGTCGGACAGAATAATAAAACTATACAAAAAATTCCATTTCAACTTAACTTCACAAAAACAAATTTCACAATTTTTATTAATATAATTCTAGAATTAAAAGAGAAAAATATTTTATGCAACTTTATCACAGTTTTTAACAAAAGGTGTTAACCTAACAATCAGTAAAATTAAATGTTACATGAGTATAACTACGTTCTTTAATCAGTTTCAAATTTTTATACTACTGTAAAAAGTACTTTACAAAAAGTATTCAATTAGTCTGATATTTTCTTCCAGGATCATCAAAATTATGTTATGAAAGCTTTGTGTAAAATTACCTGTAAGGGCTACAAATTTTATGAAAAACATTTTCCCAAGGTATGGCTAACAATTCTGCAAATATTTAAATAAATTTATTGATTACAACCTAAATAATTGAAATTAAAACATGAATTTTCAGAATATAATTACATAATTTTCAAGAATTACAATTCTCATTGTTACTTCAAAAAAATTATTATCATAGAATTATTACTAATGAAGCTGAAATTTTCACCTCGGTAATTACACAAAAATGGTACTCCATAAAAAATTCAATGTTAGACCCTCTAATGCAAATAATTTAAACACAAAAAAGTTTTTTTTACCTGCATCTCTTTATTTCTAATTTCAGTCAACGCTTTCTCTTGAGCAGTTCCATTCTGGGTTAATTTAGCAATCTGTTCTGCTTTCTGCTTATTTTCTTCTTTGGATTCATTCAACTGCTGTGCTACTTGATTAAGTTCATTTCTGAGTGCTGTTATTTCATCACTTTGAGCTTGCTGTTGTTGGCGAACTTGTGCCAACTTCAGAAAACAAAAATAAATTAATAATCAAAAAACTATGAAAAGAAAAGATATTTCTGTTACTCAATGACTATTTTTTAATCAACTCACACACTCATGAAGAGATAGTGGTTAAAGTAACCTACATAAGTCCCTCAGGACAATTCCAAGATAAAAATACATATTTATTCACACAATGCTCTTTGATTTTTCACCATTTTATATTAAGTACAGCAATAAGTTACAACTGTCAAATTTGAATGCGTATGGGGGGCCAGATTATAAACAAAATATGCCATTCTGGCAGAATTGCCAACGTTTTACACCCGGCTGGCACCTGTTATTACTTAAATCCCAGTAAAAATAATAATAGACTTGCCAATTATCCAATCGCTATTTTAATTCAAGAATACTATAATAAGGATTGCATCTATTCAAATCCAATCTTATATAACACCTTGACAGAAATTACCAGATCACGAATAATGTACCCATTACATTCAGGAGGAGTGTTAAATTATTTACACTCGATCTGCTAGTTCCAGGACTATAAAAAATATGGTTAGTCAATTATACGACTGAAGCTTTTAAGAACAGAAGAGGTAGAAGAGGTAGAGGTGTAAGAAACACGAGTCAAAGAGTTATATCATCTGAGAGTAATTTTTAACATTGTTTTTTAGGACTTTTTTTTAACATTATACAGCCAGACCCTGTGGTGAATGAAGTGAAGGTATCATTTGAAGGGTGGAAAGTAGATGCTTTTCAGAGGGCCTTGTATGCTGAAAAGCATACTTTTCCACTCTGTAAAGAAGGCAACTGTAAACCACCTCACTCTTTGGGGCATATTTCACTAGGTTCAAACTTCTTGAAGTACCTAAATGTCAGCTGTGCGATAGTGAAGAGGATGAGTCTGTTTTGCACGTATTTGAAAGATGTCCCTATTTTGGCCTCGACAGAATGGAGACATCTGAGAAGATAGGCGTTGCACGGTGGATCCCAGAGAGAGTAGGGGCAGCGATGCTGCAGGATGAGGAGAGCTAGAAGTTGGTCGCTCAAGTTTGTGGAGAGGGTGGTTGGGAGGAGACATATGGAGATCAGTGGGATCGCCCTCTCCCACAGTGAATCAATCCTGTCCCGATCTCAGTAGGTAAGGTAGGCACACTAATTTCCTGAGCTGGTGATGAATGAGATGAATGAAAGTAAGAGAGTGAGTGTAGGTCAGTGACAGCGAGAGGGGAATTAGGCTACGATTCCCTTCCTCGCCCTGCTAACAGTATGTAAATTTTTTTTTTAACCTGACTTTTCCCTTGTAGTATTATATAAACAGTTCCGAGGGAGGTGGAGGGTTGTTTGCTGATATCGGATCAAGTGACTAGGCAGCGGGTTTTTGGTTGGTAAGGCGGTTGCGGCCTCCTTGGGGCTGGATGAGGACGCCTCAATTGAGTCCAACACTACTTCCCCCATCGTGAGGGAGTGAACATGAGTTTTTCTCGCCGCCTCGGGGAAGAAAAAACCACCTCACTCCTCGTTTTACTTAACAAAGCCTCTTAAGAGGTTCAAACCAATCAGCCTTTTGGCTGATGACCTAAACAACAACAAAACATTATTTAACTTCCAATAAATTCAAGAAATAACTAATGAAAACACATAATAATGCACTGCAACAAACTGAATAACTAAAGTGAGGAATGTTGTTTCTGTTTGTAGACACATTACAATAACAGAACAGATGCAAACGGGGGAAAACATAACCATAAAATTCTTTTTTTTATTCTGATGAAACAGATATATAGTGATGAATATATTATATTACAGGGTTCAATGCAACTAACGTGTGTTTTATTAAGGATGCAACCCTGATTATAAGAAGATAGAAGTAATACATCGGTAAATTTTCTGTCTCCCAATCGGTATGTAGGCAACAGTGTACTCAAAGCCAACTACCTAAGACAGTTCAAATATTCTAGTCAAGCATTAGTGTGGTGACAGCAGTCGTTTCGCTATATTGTGTCAGCAATGGTTTTTTCCAAGAAAAAGATTGTGGCTTTTAACATAGGGTTGCGTTCTTAATAAAAACCCCCGTTTTAATAATAATTCAGATTAATTGATAATTTGTAAAGTACGGAAAATAAAAATATGCCGTAGATTGTGGGCTTTTAACAAAGGGTTGTAACCCTATGATTGAGAATCATATATAACCCTATGTTAAAAGCCACAATCTTTTCCTTGGAAAAAACCATTGCTGACACAATATAACAACTGCTGTCACCACACTAATGCTTGACTGGAACATTTTAACTGTCTTAGATAGTTGGCCTTGAGTACACTGTTCCAACATACTGATTGGGGGACAGAAAATTTACCGATGTACGAGGCGTGTTCAGAAAGTAAGTACCGTTTTTAAAAAACACAAGTAAAACAATTTTTTTTCAACACAATTTTATTTCTACATGAAAGCCGAAACCTTAAACTATTTTGCGACATAGTTTCCACCAATGTTCAAACACTTATCGTAGCGGGTGATCAATTTGTCTATACCCTCTTCGTAGAAGGTTCCCGCCACGACGTGTACAAAACCAAGAGACTCGGAAGTGCTTTGACTTTTCTCACACGGTACAGTGATGATGGTGAGGATTTTTTAAACGAAATTGTGACAGGTGATGAAACTTGGGTCCGTCATGTCACACCGGTAACTAAACAGCAGTCAATGGAGTGGCGACACACGCAATCCCCGAAGAAACAAAAATTCAAGACAACAATGTCTGCACAAAAAATCATGTGCCCTGTCTTTTGGGATCGGAAAGGTGTTTTGCTGATTGATTTTCTCCCAAGATGTGAAACCATTATTGCGGCAAGGTATTGCGAAACCTAAAGAAAACTAAGGCGGGCAATTCAAAACAAACGGAGAGGAATGCTCAGTAACTGAATTGTGTTGCTCCATGACAATGCTCAGCCCCATACCGCTGGTGACACTCAAACATTGGTTCGACTATTTCGTTGGGAGTAGTTCGATCACCTGCCCTACAGCCCGGACTTGGCACCGTCTGACTACCACTTTTTCCTGCACATGAAGCGCGAGCTAGGCGGCCAATGTTTTGAAACCGACGATGAAGTGAAAACTGCCGTGGAGTCGTGCCTACATTCGTTGGCGGGAACCTTCTACAAAGAGGGTATAGACAAATTGATCACCCGCTACGGCAAGTGTTTGAACATCGGTGGAAATTATGTCGAAAAATAGTTTAAGGTTTGAACTTTCATGTAGAAATAAAATTGTGTTGAAAAAAAATTGTTTTACTTGTTTTTTTAAAAAACGGTACTTACTTTCTGAACACGCCTCGTATTACTTCTATTTTCTTATAATCAGGGTTGTGTCCTTAATAAAACATCCGTTATTATCGATCAATAGCATGCCAATGTTTGAACTGCATTTTACGAGATATTTCATCGTTGCAATGCTAGTACAGTATACGAAAGGCAAAATATCTTGTCAATACCCGCGACAGGATTTAACATAAACATTCATTGCAAAAAGGAATGCAATACAGATATTATAGTTTACTTGATTCGATTAAAATCAGTAATCAGATGTTTACCTTCAAAATTGACTTGTAAAACCCTTAAGAACATAAAGAACATAACCCTTAAGAACGTACTAAATACAAACAAACATGACAAGTTTATTCAGTGTTAAGAAGAGTGTGGAATGAAAAAATAAAAAAAAATTATCGATTTTTCGTTAAAAATATAGTTTGAAATGTGCACTTTAAAATGCCGTTACAATCATGTTGCCATGGCAACTAGAAAATATTTTATTAATTTTTTTGTGATTGTATGTTTAAGCTGAATTTGCCATCTGTCACGAAATTTTACAAAATAATTTTCCCTTTCGATTAATATTTTACTGTGATTTATTATACTATTTTTTCACATTGCCGTCCCTCTTTTATTTATTCATAGGTTGGCAGTATAACCTAAAAGTTTGTAACCTGCACTATTTTTGTTGTGGTCTGTCTTTGTTTATTTACACTCGTCTCAAACTTTAAACGCGAATATCTCAAAATGTCATTTTTAGAACTTTATGTACCTTTTTCTCAGCTTCCAAAAGAGGTACAAGGCTAAAATTTTTACGGAGTATGTTAATCGTCCAGTTCTATTGATTGAATGTGCTGTTTTTAAAAATATTGAAAATCGTGGGAGAAAAAATTTTTTTCGGTGATTTTTTGATGAAAAAATTGGTCTCTTTAACCCTTTTAGTGCCACCCTCTTTCACCATGGTTGTGCATAAAATGCCAAGCCACTTTTGATGTATAAAGCAAGCATATTTGTTTAATTAGATTACAGATAAAGTAATAATTCTAGAGGCTTGAAATTTTGGTCTTACCTTAAAAATAGATGAAGAATTGCATATACATGATCAAAACTAATGCTTGTCTTTTTTAAAAAATTTAAAAAAAATTAAATTCAGTACAAGCAACCGACGAAAATTGTTTTTTACACTTTCACACAAAATAACTAGTTTATAATTATATTTTTTACACAAGTTGGCACATCTATCATGTAGCCCATTTAATTTTGAACAAAACCATATTAAATTTGTTTATAAAATGACACTACAAACATACTTATTGAGGATATTAGTTCAGCATGACGCGACAGAAAATTTGAGTATTATAAAAAATGACAATTGTATAGTTTGTAACATAGGTTCACTTTCAGAGCCCGTATACTAAGCTAACTCGCAAATTTCATCAACGTCAAGACCAAAATGTAATTTATCTTCCGACATTATAAAGAAATAAACCAATCACTAAGACAAATAGTTGCAAAACTAAACACAAAATACAACAGTAGAGGTTATACACGCTGTTATAAAATGTAAACAACGGACTCGACACAACATGAGAACACCGGCCTGTTAGATCGCTTGTAAAATCGTCACCGTACATCCAAAGAGGCTAAAAATATACGGTCATGTACAGCAATAACTGCTCTTTCGTTTAAGAGTAAAAACAGCACAATCTGTTGAGAACTGAGAGTACTACAGTGGTTTGAAACTGGCGGCCGATTCGATCGGCCATGGCAATTTACGCACAAGCAATCGTGGCCGATTGAATCGGCCATGGCACCGAAAGGGTTAAAAAATTGTGAAAATCAAAATTCTTACCATAATTGAATGCTCCACATTCTAATTATGTACCAAAGAGCGATCTTTCTTTCATACAAAATAAAAATTGTAGCTCTAGCTGTAGTGGTTGCTGAGAAAAAGGTACAAACATTAAAATTGCTCAGGATAGGGATCCACACTCCCCTTAAATCACTGGATCTCTAAAGACAATATTTTAAAGTATCCACTAATTAGAAAACTACAACACTGTAGTACATCAAATCACAAGTATGTAAAACAAGCATTTACAAGATCTAAAAGTATTTTTTAGTTAAATAAACAAAAAACAAGACATTCACGTACCTGCTCATCTAGTTTCTGTTTATCAGAGCGAACAGCTTTGGTTTCTTCCTTTTCAGTATTAAGCTGTTTCTGCAAGTTTTCTTTCTCCATAGCCAACCTTTTAAAATCTTCTGGGCTATTTTTGTTAGATCTTTCTAACAGCATATTGGAACGCTGCTTCCACCTAAGAAAATAAATAGACGAAAAATAAAATTACAAACAAAAACGACACAACTACAACCAAACAGGGTTCAATATTAGGTTATAGGTTACTCAGGTTTATATTTAGAAATACGAAGCAGTTTGATGGAATTGAGGTCCCAATAAGGCTATTTGAAGCTCTAGTTAGAAGCAGGTTAGAATATGCTGCAATTGCGTGGAATCCCCATCGTCTGAATTACATAGACTCGATTGAAAAAATTCAAAATAGATTATTGCGTCTCCTGTATTACAAAAAATATTTTATGTCATGCCCGTTAGGGTTTTCTACGGAGACGATGAGAAGAATTTTTGACATAAAATCCCTTGAAGTCAGAAGAAATGTGATGTGTATGCAATTTTTATATAAAATATTAAATAATAAGGTTGACCTAGAGGATATTGTTAAAAACATTTTTTATTATGTACCTTTTGTTAGAACCAGAACTTTTAATCTGTTTTACTTGCCCAAAGTGAACACTGTGCAATACAGTAATACTTTCTTAATACGAACATTATCCTTTTTTAATAAATTTAATCTGGAACTCGATCATTCTTTTGATAATTATAAACAATTCTCATAAAAATGTTATCAGGCGCTCACCAACCAATAAATGACATAAATTCACAGAGCAGACTCACATCTTTTTCTTTCCTTCTTTTTTTCTCTTTTATCTACTGTTTCTTTTATTAATTTATTAATAAATAATATTATTTTCGATCAAGTTTTGCTAAACTACTTTTTGTGGGAATTTTTGTTTTTTTTCTTATTAATTTGTTATTATAGTAAGTAATTTTATTGAAACATTATTTTATTTTATGAGAAAGAGACAAAAAGTGTATTAGAATGCATATTATGTAGATAAAATAGTTATAAGCAAAGATTGTTTTGTAAATATGTAAATTTTTTTATGTCAATAAGGCTTATATGGATAAGTTCTGTTAGCCTTTATATTCTTGTAAATAAATAAATAAATAACATTCTTTCTCTTGGATAAATTTTTTTGCTCAACTTAAAGAGATATTCAAAAATAAATCTTTATAATGCATCCTGCAGTTTGAAATTATTTCTATTTCATATAATGAATTTCTCATAGAATTTCATAGAATGAATGTCTCGTGTTTCTGTAGACGTGCAGGATGGTTTGTGAGTTCGGAACAGGCTTATGCCTAATCCTTGATAGTAAGAAGAAGAAGAAGAAGAAGAAGAAGAAGATAATGAATTTATATAATAATTTCACCCACCTTCTTTTTAAACTGTGTCACCTTTATTTTTATTCTTACTTACACGTGTTTCGGTGGATCCACCATCATCAGAGTAAATAAAAAAATTGAAACCAAAAAAATTTTTATCTCACTTATTTAAAATTTACAGAAGATCATACATCTTCAGTCATTTGTATAAAACAGTTTTATAACTCAGTCTTTGTAACAGTGACTCGTTCACAGTGACAGTTCTTTTGTCTCTTCTCTAATAAAAACTAACAAAAAAACATTACTTTATAATAATAATAATACAAATATAACACATAAAAAATTATTTTTTTAATACCTTGCACTTTCACTTTTAAGCGCCGTATTTTCAGTCGATAACTGTTCCACTTGACCAATTAATTGAGTGATACGTTCCTGATTAGTACGAACGACTTGGTTTTCAATTTTCTCTATTTGCTTTTCTAATTCATCGACACGCGTTAATAATTTTTTATTCTCTTCACGTAATACATTGTTCGTATCAACAACAACATTCAATGACTCCACCTGTAAAAAAACAAATTGGTTTTTCTTTTAAATCATGACCACAAAAATATAAACATCAAATAGGAATAGCGATTGGTATAGTACATTGTTTTTGGAAGAAGCTTGCAAGGGGAAGGCGAGTATGTAAAGTAGGGATAGTTTTAATGGGACAAGTTTTGTCTCCTCACTTAATGATCATTCCCTCTCTTTCTAACTGTATACTACTCTGTTACAACTGCTACGCTAGACTAAAAACTAGTTAAAAACTTAATATTTTCTATTGTCTTTGCCTTTCTCCATCTGAATCCAATATCTTTAACAATTTTCCACAGCGACCATTTACTTCCTTTGAAATTAATTTTCTACCGCAAAACGGGGAGTAACAAATTCAAAGTTGGCTATTCAGTGTTTGTTTTATGAAAATCATATTCTGTTCCTCTCACAACACACAGCTTTGTTGTTTGCTGATGATACTTCAGTAATCAGTAACAGTTTACTGGTAGATGCTCTTGAAGAAAATACACACGTTAACATAGAGTCCGTAGTACAGTTCTTGAATCAAATGTTATTAACAGTTAATAGGAAAAAGTGTCAGTACTTGCAGTTTAAAAATAAACATAACGTTAAAGAAAGTAGAGAAGTGGATGTATTTATTCATAATAATAGTTTAGAGCATGTAGAAACAGTGAAGTTCCTGGTCATATATCTAGATAGATCTTTGTCTTGGGACTTCTATACCAATCAAGTTTGTAGTAAAATATCATCTGGGGTATTTGCACTAAAACAAATTGCCAGATTAAATTATAAAAAATTACTAATGGCAGCTTATCATGGCCTCATTCTGTCTCATATCCATTATGGTATTTTAGTATGAGGTAATTCTAGCATGGGTAATATAAATAGGGTTTTTAAAATTCAAAAGAAAGCTATTAGGTGTATGGTGGGAGCTAACCAGCTAACCTCATGTAGGCCACTATTTAAGGAGCTTAAATTGCTTACAGTTCCCTGTCTCTACATTTTTGAGGTGATTATGTATGTTGGGCAAAATAATTTTATGCAGAATTTCAATGTTCACAATCATAACACAAGAAACAGGAATGATTATTATGTGGCTAATCACTCAACAAAATTATTTGAACAAAAACCTACTTATGCAGGGAGAAAATAAATGAATAAATTACCCCAATTTTTAAAATGGGGTGAAACTTTTTATAGCGTACCAGAATTTCTTTCTTAATAGTAGTGATACATTGTGTGATCCTTAAAAATGAAGTCACGAGATTGCCTTTTTTCATATGTATGGGCTGTGAGGAAGGGAAGTGAAATATTTGCAGTGCTGCCAACCTCAACAGTGAGACACTACTCGCACATTTCACTACCGTGCAGTTTCTAGATACATTTTGCAAGCTGCGGTTTATTCCGAGAAAATGTTTTCTTCATAAACCTTATAAGAAATAAATATGACTTGTAATATTGCTTATAGCTTAATTACATGACTAGAAATGTTTGATTTACTGTAATTACGAATGAATTGCCTTCTTTACTATTGCTGTCACCGGCGTTTTCATTAACAGTCTCTCTCTAGTACCTACCTAACCGTTTTCTTTTTTTACTGTGCCAACAAAACAGTTAAAGAATAGCTTCTTCACGTCCTTGATTTCCTTCTTTATTTTTTGAATTCTGGAAAGAGAAACATCACGGTAGTTAGCCTCTCGCTCACGGCTTTTGTTAAGAGGCACGGATAGGTATTTTTGTTTAGTTTCAACTTCACAACATTTTATAACGTTGCGTTCAGCACTGTGAATAGTTCGACCATGTATTCGAGAAACCGAATTTTGTGTTTGCGGTAACAAACAGTTATATTCGTACAGTTAATCTACAAAAGGTTCCGCGATATATCGTATATGCTCTGGGTATAATATAAGTCGTTATGTTTGTCATACTGAAATTAAAGCAGTCGCACATGCGCACTGATGCTTTCCCCCTTTACCCCTCGTTGCAAACAAAGGCAAACTCGTGACTCAAGTGACTACAGTAGCTAGTGATACATTGTGTGATTCTTATATGTATTTCAGGTGTTATAACTGACATTTCCTATACTCCTCCTGGAGTCTCCTAGACGAAAAGAAAAAAATACTGACAACCCTAAATATTAACACTATGTTTAATTCATTACTTACCAATTCTGGTATTACTATGTACTTGCTTATTTCAATAAGCGTGCAATCCAATCATTTTCATCAAATAATACCTACACAAATTAACTCAACATAGTATACTTCTATTTGGAAATTTATTTATTTTTCTACCAGATAATTATTTAGAAAGACTTCTTATACGCTGTAAAATGTTTCATCAATCAAGTATTTATTTAGCATTTTTAAACAAATTTAGATTCAGGTATTACGTAGATTTTTGTACATTAATCAGAGTATTTAAAATTTAAATGAATATATTATAAAATAAATACTGTAACAGGAACGAAGGAGAGACGAGAACACACATGAATGTTCGAGAAATTCTATTCATAAAAATACTTAATAAATAATAATAGTACATTTACTATTGATAATAGTAACAAGAGGGAGTAATAAAGACAGAAATAACAATACACAATAGATCAGTTTTGTAAATGACAGATTGTAACCATAAAAGTGTCTATTCATTCATAAGGGTATTGTGTGTTATAAAAAGGGTATTTTTATAAAGTTGTTTACGTTTTCTATTTACAATAGTTGACCTATTAACAAAAGGGATTTTTCTAGCATTCATTAATAAAGAGTTATTATTGTTGTACTTGAGTAGATTTCTCTAAATTGTTCTGGAACGGTCCTTGTGAGTAGGTATAAAAAGAGACCCGCCCCGAGGCGGTCAGTCAGTAGTCGTGTGATCTTTGCCGAACAGTGACGGGTGTGTATTTGCAGGCTATACATCCGAGTATCGAATCCGTGCAAGATTGTTATACCGTTTCTTTGTGTTTGTGTATTGTAGAGTTGTTAATGTGTAATTGTGTGAATTCCGTTTGTGTTGTATGTTAGTGTAATTTATAAAAGTGATTGTAAGTAGACTAAGTAAGTTGTAAGTTATTTATTGTTTATCTAGCTTAAGTGAATCATTAAATAATTTATCATGTTATTTAATTATAATTAGTTGAATCATTATTTTGTAATCTTTTAGCCTAATAAATATTTGTAATTTGTAAACTTTAGCGTATTAATTATTTAATAACCTAGATCCCGAAACGGACCTTAGCAATAAGTGTCACAATACTTTTGTATAACAATTAGACAGGGTTGTTTATTATTTTATTGCTAGGTACATAATAATTCTGTGCTGTAATTCCCAGCTTGCAAGTGCATCAAACCTGTTTCTGCATGTTTTGTTCAAAACAAAGGGAATTTCCTACATTCCTACATTCCCCGAATGGCTCGGGGATCCAGTAGTACTTAAGAGTTAAGTACCTTCCAATAGTACTTAGGAGTTAAGTATCTTCCAATAGTACTTAAGAGTTAAGTACCTTCAAATAGTACTTAGGAGTTAAGTACCTTCCAATAGTACTTAAGAGTTAAGTACCTTCCAATAGTACTTAAGAGTTACGTACCTTCCAATATGACTTAAGAGTTAAGTACCTTCCAATAGTACTTAAGAGTTAAGTACCTTCCAATAGTACTTAAGAGTTACGTACCTTCCAATATGACTTAAGAGTTAAGTACCTTCCAATAGTACTTAAGAGTTAAGTACCTTCCAATAGTACTTAAGAGTTACGTACCTTCCAATATGACTTAAGAGTTAAGTATCTTCCAATAGTACTTAAGAGTTAAGTATCTTAACTATTAACATCAAAAACAAATAAGTAAAATAATAACCTTTCTCATTAATTCACTATGTTTAGTTGCAGTTACGTCTTCAACATCTTGTCTGCTACGTTCTTCGGCTAACGTGCGGTTAACTTCCTCAAGTTGATGGGTGAGTACTTCAACATTTGCTTTCAGATCTAAATTCTCATCTCTCAATGTTCCCAATTGTTTTACGGCATGATTCTTTTCATTTCGAAGATATTTCAATACTTGCATAAGTTGATCTGTACTCTGAATCTGTTCTTCAGTTAATGACACATCTCCTGCAGAAGTAGATTCATTGCCCTGTAATGAAATAAAAATACAAAATAAAAAAATCTGGTATAAAACACTCGCACAACTTTTTCTTGCCAATGCAAATAATACAATAAACCTAACACCTAATAATAAAACATTAGAAATAAACAAAAACCTAATCTCAATAAACATAACCTAATTTTAATCATGAGTGATAAGATGCAAAATGAAAATCGACCACAATTTGGCTTAAAAATATGGAAAATCACTCTTTCACGCTAAACTAGGCTCTGTAGAGAAAAATGCTCTGAATAAAAGTTGTGGATCTTTTAATTTTCTATAAATTTGATTACATACACTTTTGTCTTAAATTGCATAATAAGGCCAAAATCTTTAAAAAAATCGATTTTTCACATGTTTTTGAGAAAAAAAAAACAGAAAATCGCTAATTACCCCTAAAATAAGCATTATATAAAAAAATGCTTGAATTAAAAGTTGTAGGATTTTAAATTCTCTATGACTTTTATTGTATACATTTTTCCGCTTAAATGCATATTGAAGTTGTAATCTTTAAAAAAACAATTTTTTTACATGAAAACAGCTTCACCAAGAATTTCAGCAAACATGGCGCCTACCCTATCTTGTAGAGCATAAAAAATTTAGTAAACCAGGCGATTTTTAAAAAAATCGTAGGACCAGTTTCTGAGAAAATCACAAAAAAGTGAAAAATTATACGAATAAACTACTACTTCCGGTTGACCGATTTTGATGAAAATGTTCGTGTTGGGTCCGGTAGTGGTATGTAACTTAAGTTTCAAGTTTTTACGATGTTCCGTTCTCAGATATTCTGTTCACACACAGACACAGACACAGACACAGACACACACACACACACACACACACAGACCAATCGCTAAAAACATGTTTTTAGGGTTCAGGGGGTCTGAAAACGTGTAGATCCGGTGAAAACTCGATTTCAAAAAATCGACATGAAAACAATACTTTCCTTCCTATATATATATTCATAAAGGCAAGAGAAAGTAAAACTAACAACATACCTTTGACTGAGACACTGTGCATTTCAGCCCAAGAGTTTCAATCTGTTCATGGAGCAGATCATTCTGTTTATTAAGATCTTCCAATCGCAACTGCATCTGTTCAATCTGAGTTTTCAAACTACTTTCTTGCGTTTCCCAGCTTTGTTTACCTAGATTTAGGGCCTCAATGGCTTGATCTTTTTCAACTTCTATTTTCTTATAATCCTCTCTAAGGATGTCTAATTCTTCTTTCAATCCATTGAGTTCCTGAAGAAAAAAGAATCATATTACTATTAATTTTATACAATTTTCAATATTTACTCAATTAACAATAATCTTTTTAAAAAAATTACTATTATATTTCTCTATTAATTACCGCTTTGGGTTAAAAAAAACATGGGGTTTGACTTATAACAATCCAGACCCTTACTGGAAATAAAAATTTAACCCGATATACCTTTAAATTGCCAGCGTTAAATTATCCATAATTCCAAAATAGTTTATTTTTCTGACATTTCTGAATATTTTTACCATTCAATCCAGTCCTATCCGAGGCTGTGGGGGTAGTAAAGTCCTCGGTACTTGGAAAGAAACATGAACGGCAGATCCATGCAGTGGAAATGGAGTTCTTGAGAAGAATTCGGAAATGTAGTTGGAGGGATCACATTAAAAATTAGGAAATCCGGGCCCATTTAAAAAATATCTCCTCTATTAGAAACAATTGACCAATACAGAAAGAAGTGGGAGGAATTTTATTAAAAAAGCTGGCTAAAGGATGTCACAGTAATATTATTTCAATTTAAATTAAGTTATTTTGTTATTTGAAATTTAAATAAACATATTGTAAATAAATAAATTTATTAAAATTATTCATAAAACTACACTTGTTTTTTTTTATGAAAATATAAAAATTGATTTTAATATTTATGGGTGAAATTAATTTGAATTTGAATTCAAAATCACATGAAGTAAATCTTTTGTTGAATATTGAGAAGTTAGGTTTTTTTTTACGCCCGACTGTTCTGCAATTACTGCTAATGCAGACGGTGACTGATGAAATGATTTCTTGTAACGTATGAAAAAATGCCGTGCCTGAATGGGATTCGAACCCAAGACCGCATGAGAGGCGAGCATGTTACCAACTTCACCAATGCGGCCGGCGAAGCCGGTTTTTAGAAATATGGCAAGTGTTTTATAATATTTTAAGATTATTATAAATTAAACTGTTATACTAATATTGTAAATGAAATTATGTACAGAAATAAAGAATTATTATTATTATTATTATTATTGGCGAATTCTCCTTGGATAGAAGACGTTAAGCATTATGACTCAGTTTTGTCATTTGTTTTTCTTATTGGTCCAGTAAGCCTTCATTGTTTCCGAGAAAGCTTTTTTGCGGTTTTCAGACCACTTTGGTCTAAACTGCTTCTCTCTTGAGGGCTCTGAAACTTTCCACTTGTCTACCTTGTGACGGAATAAGTTTTTATTAAAAATTTCAGTTTGATGTATATTTGCGCTTTTTAGGTCCTAACGAATTTCGTCCAGCCAAGGTGTTGAAATTTTAAGTTTTGTTATATATTCAATTATTCTTTTTGTTAACCTATCCTCCTGCAATCTGTTAAGATGTCCAAAGAACTTCAACCGCCTTTTACGCATGTCAATTTCAATGTTTGAATAGCTCTCGGTTGTTTTGTTGGATTGCAGCCTATAACCATCTTCTGTAAGTCGAGCCCCTAGAATTTTTCTAATAATTTTTCTTTCCTCCTTTTTGATTTCTTCGATTTCGTGTTTTCTGTTAAGTGCTAGTGTTTCGCTTGCGTAGAGGACCATTGGTTTAATAACTGTGTTGTAGTGCCGAATTTTAGTTTGTCTTGATATGGATTTTTTGTTGTAGAGATTTTGAACTAATCCTAGAGCTTTTTTCATTTTTTGGAGACGATTTTGTTGGGAAATTTTTTCAAGACCTGTTGGTTCAATGAATTCCCCCAAATATTTGAAGTATGGAACCTTGTTTATTCTACCATATTTTGTCCTCAAGCTTATGATATCTATTTTTGAGGATATGAATTCCGTTTTCTCAAATGAGATTTGTAGCCCTACTTTTCCAGCACATTCCTTTAATGTCTCAAGCTGCTTGATGGCGGTCTTCTCGTCATCCATTAATATAGCTAGATCGTCAGCAAAGGCGAGGTATGGTATGGAAAGGTTGTTTCTGGGAAAACCAAGTTGTACTGGCTTCCACTGTCCACATCTCTTCAGCTCTTTCTCCCATTCTTCCATGACTTTGTCCAGAACGACGTTGAACAGAAGCAGAGAGAGTCCATCCCCCTGCCTTACACCTGTTCGAATTTCAAAGGGTTCTGAGATTTCTCCCATGAATTTTACTTTAGATTTTGTGTTAGTCAGCGTTTGTTCAATGAGTCTTCGTGTTTTAGTATCAAGTCCCCTTTCCTCCAAAACGTCAAATAGAGAGGACCTATCCATTGAGTCGTACGCCTTTCTGAAATCCACAAATGTGCATATCAAAGGTTTTTGTCTGAGGGCTCGCATTTTGACTATAATTTTGAGGTTCATTATTTGTTCTGGGCATGACCTAAATTATTAAAAGAATTATTATTATTATTATTATTATTCCCATGAGTGAAGATAGATGTGCAAAACAGGGATGAGGCTACATATTTGTGGGATGAATTGATGTAGGTAGACTGCGGAAAAGATGGGCAAAGAAGTCGGAAGACCTAATCCATGGCAAGAAGAAGCAGACCTTTAAATTGGTACATCAGCTAACTAACCACAATGCCATGACCCATTCAACAATATTTCGTTTCTGCTTAATTTCGTAAAATCCACAGGAACGTGAATGGAATGAAAGCTTATATAGGAACTTCATGACTTTCCACAAAATAATATTGGATATTGTAATAAACGTCAATGACCCTGTATTTGAATATAATACAATATCGTACTATTATGAAATAAATTAGAAGACCTAAAACTCAGTGTTGCATAGTGGATTTATACACTGAAAGATAGTGAAATGATCTTAAATGTGTCTAAGACTAGAACTACTTATACTGAAAAAGGGTTCCAAGAATTTAGGGCATGATTCCCCACAACAAAAGAAGAAGAAAAGTTCAAATTCACATAGGTCCGAAAATCATTAGTTACCGAGTTATACAGGGTGAAAGATTTCGTCAGAATTTCAGCTACCCCGTTGAAACGAAGCCCTACAGATATTTGTTGGGCGTTAAATTAGGCATAAATTTTATCGTATCGTATGTAAAATGAACAGAAAAATTGAACAAAACAGGTTTCAGACCTGTAGCTGCAGTAATTTTTAAGATATCTGATGAAATACGCAAAACAAAGTTTCTTTTAGGTTTGGAGCAGATGAACTTCGTTAAATGGATAATAAACACAAGAAATTCTTATACAAAACTTGGAGAGAATTTAATTCTGAAGAGAATGATATAAAATAAGTCAATAATAGACAAACGCAATTTTTAAAAAAATTATTTTTTAATTAAATAAAAAAAACGCATGAAAAATAGACAAAATCTGTTAAACTCTCTACTAACTTAATTAATGTAGTACTTACAAGAAAACACTTGTATTAAAATAAATTAATGAGTTGCTTACTGTTTATTTTTATCAAGTAAACATTTTTAACACCCATAAATTATCATACATCAAAAAAATAAGTTGCCATAAAAAATAGCCACGTCACAATAGATGTTCAAAATTATTACCCTCGTTCAAAATACAAGCATCCAGCCTTAATTAAAAAATAATTTTTTTTAAAATTGCGTTTGTCTATTATTGACTTATTTTACATCATTCTCTTCAGAATTAAATTGTGAAAATTTGTATTTTTCATTAAAAATAGCTCGGCAGAGGGAGTGGAACTAGATATTAAGTCTCACCACTCTAAGTGTTAACAATAACATTTTACAACATATGCAAAAACTACATTAAAAAAAATCGACCAACCTTTTGCATTTCAGAATGCTGCGCAAGTCCAGTTGCATATTTCGCTTCAGCAGCATTGTTTGCTTCTTGCAATGATTTCAATTGTTCAGAGGTATTTTCAAACTTTTCTTTAGTAGTAGCCAATTCAGTCTTGACTTCTGCCAACTGTTCTTTTTGTATATTCATCAAATCGCGCAAACTTGCAATCGCCTGTTCTTTGTTAGTAGTCAACGTTTTCACTTCCTCTTCCAATTTCTGAATAGTGTTCTTCATTTCAATCTCTGATTTTTCCATACTTTGTAACCTGTTAAACAAGAGTATATAAGTTACAAAAATCAATAAATAAATATATATATATATATATTATATGACGGAACAATTTGAACATTATTTGATACTTTTACACATACATTTGAATAAATTCAAGTGTGACTAAATTGAAAACAAATCCCACAAATAGACAAAACACCTTATATACTCGAGTAACCTCCGCCCTCAAATAAGCCCCGCACCATGATTTTATGGACCGAAAATAAAAAAAAAAATAACTCATGTATCACCTAATATGATACAAAAAACAACAAGACACCCGATGCAGAATATGAAGTATTTATTCAGTCTTGTTTAAGTTACAATAATAATTAGGTAATTAGTATTACAATATTACATTAACAATTACTTATTCATTTGAGAATTGGTAGGGCGTAGATATAATGTCAGCATATACAGCTTACAGAATCGGATACTCGATTCTGTAAAACAAAAAGAAGATACCACCTTAAAAATATAGTTTCAACAGGCATATAGATAGGCCTACCTGTTTTAGTATGATAACTTTTTATTGATTAGCGTTTTTTTTAAATTATAAGGAGTAAGCGTTTAGTAGGGCTACTTATTACATGTTATTCCGGACTTTCATGACACTCATCGTCTGTAGAAGAGTTGGCTCCACGTTGCTTTGCCAAAGGTGATCATATCATCGAGTCCGTTAGTTATTCCGCATTTTTAAAAACTCTTCTGCACTAATTTTCCAGAAATTCCATTCCAAGCATCTTTTATCCAAACACAAATCTGGTAAAAGATCAGCCGGCCGCATTGGCGTATTTGGTAACGTGCTCGCCTCTCATCATGCAGTCTTGGGTTCGAATCCCACTCAGGCACGGCATATTTTGATACGTTACAAAAAAATAATTTTATCCATCACCTATATCTTATATTTTTGTGTAGGATAGTTTTGTGTAGGGAAGTACTAGAATAAATGCGGTAAGTAACAGAAACTACACATTAGGCCTACACGTTAAATAACAAAGAATTATAAAAAAACCAATCAATAGAAACAAACATAAATAAAAATAAAAATATTTAATTACATGTAATTATATTAAAAATTATTATTATCATACTATTATAAAATTTCTAGGGCGTTAAAAATTACCAAAAATTTACTATAAACATGTACACTCGGACGACGCTGTTAAATCCGGTTTTTCATAAATTGATTACAGTGGATACTAAAAAATTCTTGGATATTATAAAATTGTTTTCTAGAACAAACTGTTTAATTTTAAAACTGAGACAAAACATCTTCCAAATGATTCGGTAGGTTGTTATAAATTTTGACAGAGGCATAAACGGTGCTTTTTTGTATCCGGTAGTTCTGCGTTGGATAATAGGTACTAAAATAATTTTTGTGTCTTATCGGGTACGAATGGATAGCTTTATTTTTCAAGAATAAATGCTCGTTCTTCTTCAGAAATAATGCACTCTCACTAAAAATTTAAATGCATGAGAACGTTAGTACATCTATTTTTTAAAAAAGTTTCTAACAATCACGTCGTTAGCTATCTAAAATGGCCCTAACAGCAGGTTTCTGCATACAGAAGGCGGCACCTGTTTTACTTGGAGATCCCTAAGACGTAACGTTGTGTTTTAAATGTGAGAATTTGTAAGCATAATAAATACTCAAAGGTATTGGTACGCTCTGTACCTTATTTTAAGCGATTTAGGGCGTACCAGTAGGATTTATCTATTTTGATTTTCTAAACATTTGCAAGGGTAGTAAAGTAACATTCAGCAAAACCAGAAAGTTGTTAGAACACTAGACTGGCTGCATACTTCCATGTGAAAGGTCATAGATTCAATTCCTGACTAGAGTCGGGAATTATTACATGTTAAACGCATAGTAGTCACTAATGACCAAAGTATTTTTTTTTAACAAATAAAAAATTAACAAAAGGTTTTTAAAATCAGGACTGTTTCTTAGGTAACAAAAAATATTTCATTTATATATTTTATTTTGACTGATGAACACAAACGTTAAATGTTATTGCAATATTTTGTAATTTTATTATTTTTTGGAAAGAATCTCACAACCTATAAAAATATGTCTTAAAATTTCATTCTTAAATAGAATCTTGTTATGTGGATGACATCATTTCTCTGGCCTGGATTAACCTGGTTTGGTCAACCCTAGTCTCATATTTCCATACCGGCCATCTGCCATCAAACTGCCATCCAATGCCAAGAAGAACGAAGAGGACTCCAGGATGGACGCATTGGAGAGAAGAGTGCGAGGTCAAGAGAGAAGAGGGAGGAAATATTAGTACTAGTGTTGACAATCATCCAGTGGTTTTATTCCAGGAGGGGGATGATGTTACCTTCTAGCAAGATTATAAATTGGACGAAGTGAAAATAAAAAATCTGGTGTGAAACACTCACTTGACTTTCTCTTGCCAATGCAATAATTAACAATATAATGTAACATTCATCATAAGAAATAAACAGAAACCTAACCTCAAAAAACATAACCTTATTTTAATCATGAGTGAAAGACGCAAAATGAAAATTAACTTCAGTTTGGCTTAAAAATACGGAAAATCACTCTTTCACGCTAAACTAGGCTCTGTATAGAAAAATGCTTTAAATAAAAGTTTTAGATCTTTTTATTTCCTATAAATTACATTATATACACTTTTGTCGTAAAATGCATACTAAGGCCGAAATCTTAAAAAAATTCGATTTTTCACACGTTTTCGTGAGAAAAAAACAGAAAATTGCTAATTACCGCTAAACTAAGCGTTATACAAAAAAAAGGTTTGAAATAAAAGTTGTAGAATTTTAAATTCTTAATAGTTCAATAGTAGATTTTATAGTAGACAAGTTCTTTAATACGCCTGTTCCAGGATAGTTTCCTACCCAACATTAATTCTAAAAAATTTGTAACTGACTTGTTACAGGAGATTTTGATATATTGTCATTAATGGAGATATTCTTAGTTTGGTTACTAATTTACTTACGACCAGTGAAGCACTTGGCCACAGTTTTATCTGAGTTGAGAACCAGATTATTTTTTGCATCCAGTCTACAAGCTTACTTCCAGCTTCTTTAGTCTTAAACCTTGTTCACAGTTTTCATCTTCGAGAGATATTGTCACATCATCAGCAAATAATATAATAATGAATGGGGTAAGAAAATCAGCGAGATCGTTAATAAAAATAAAAAATAGCAAGGGTCCTAAAATGCTATCTCGTTGAACTCCACTTTTAACTTGTAGAAAATTAAATCTGTCTTTTGTTTTAACTTTGCTGTGATTGGATGACAATTCGACGGATTTTTCCCTGTCACTGAGATAAGATATGATCCAATCAATAGCTGCCTCTCTAATACCATACATCTCAATCTTTTTATGGTTAAATCATACGGGACAAGGTCAAAAGCTTTACATAAATCAAAAAATAAATAAAATGGGATTTTTTGCTATTGATTAATTTCACTAAGTTTCTTCAGTACCGGGATATTACAGTCTCTGTTAACCTACACTTTCGGAACCAGTGTTGGACATTTGCGAGTGTACTGAATTTACTTAAAAAATCGGCTAATCTACTCTCTTATCAATTTATTATCATTTGTAAAAAATTTTCGCAGTTTTGTAAACATTTTCTCAATGTGGGTATTCTTTAATTTATCAATTTAAATTTACTCGCCTAAATGACAAATAAACTGCATGTTCTGATTGTCAGTGGCAACTGTCTAATAAAATAATAGTACTGTAAGGAGTTGCACATAACAGGCAGGTGGAGTGTTAAATTATTTGCACTCGATTTGCTTGTTCCAGGGCTAAAAAAATTTAGTTCTGTTTTTATCATATGATAAGCCAAACATATGACTGAAGTATTTAAGAACAGAAGAGGTACAAGTGTAAAAGATACTGGTCAGAGTTATCTCCTTTGAGAGTAATGAATTTTATTATGCAGCCAGACTTTTAATATGCTTTTCACGGTTGATGAGCTCTGCTGTTCCACACGTTTAGACCAATCAGAACGTTTGCCAGCGTTGTAAAATTGTACCTGACAAACATTACGGGCGCAAAGCGTATAAGAGCCGCAATAATTCACTCTCGCCTTGCATCTCGTACTGAACACATCGATTATAGAGCGTGTTAACATGTAATATAATCAGCTGATTGTACGTTTGTAGGTTATAATTATTATTGAAAGACCAAAAAAATGGCCGACGAAATATATAACAGAGCTACGAGAGCAAGTATTGGCAACGTTGCTGGAAAGTCATTGGCTAGCTATAAAGTTCGTAGGTGGCAATCCATATTTTTTTTTTTTTTTTTTATAAAAAAATTAATTTATTTATGAATTTTCTCCCTGCATAAGGATTTTGATAAAACAATTTTGTGGAGTGATTAGCCACATAATAATCATTCCTGTTTCTCGTGTTATGATTGTGAACATTGAAATTCTGCATAAAATTATTTTGCCTAACATACATAATCACCTCAAAAATGTAGAGACAGGGAACAGTAAGCAATTTAAGCTCCTTAAATAGTGGCCTGCATGAGGTTAGCTGGTTAGCTCCCACCATACACCTAATAGCTTTCTTTTGAATTTAAAAAACCCTATTCATATTACCCATGCTAGAATTACCCCATACTAAAATACCATACCGGATATGAGACAGAATGAGGCCATGATAAGCTGCCATTAGTAATTTTTTATCATTTAATCTGGCGATTTGTTTTAGTGCAAATACCCCAGATGATATTTTACTACAAACTTGATTGATATAGAAGTCCCAAGACAAAGATCTATCTAGAGATACGCCCAGGAACTTCACTGTTTCTACATGCTCTAAACTATTATTATGAATAAAAACATCCACTTCTCTACTTTCTTTAACGTTATGTTTATTTTTGAACTGCAAGTACTGACACTTTTTCCCATTAACTGTTAATAACATTTGATTCAAGAACTGCACTACGGACTCTATGTTAACATGTGTATTTACTTCAAGAGCATCTACCAGTGAACTGTTACTGATTACTGAAGTATCATCAGCAAACACCAAAGCTCTGCCATTAGGTATGACTTCTGGTAACCTATTAATGTACAATAGAACAATAGAATAGATGTACAATAGAATAGATTAATGTACAATATACGTTCAGAGCTTATCAGCCTTGAAAAATAGTATAAATATTCAATGATTAAACAGAAACATACTTTCCAGATACTTCTTTTTTATAATTATCAAATGCTTCAGACACTTCAGCCAACTGTTTTTCCGATACTTGAGCCATATCACGGAACTCTTGAACATTTTTCTTCGACAAAGCTAGCTGTTCTTTCAAACTGTTAACTTCACACTCCTTCTGACCTAACTGCTGTTCCAGCGATTTTGCACGTTCCTCTATAGCAAAAACAAAACAATTAATTTATGCAATATTTTAACAAGCTACATTATGCGTACTTCTGTCACAAGAAAAATCACCAATTAGTATTTTCATATTAAATTATGTTTTAACAAATAGTCTGTGGCTAGTTTTAGGACCTTTTTAATAAATCTCACAGAAGAAGATAGTATTTCCTTAAGCTTTATTTTACAATATGTCCATGTCTGGTGAATGTCAACATCATTATGGTGTTGGTTTCAGGACAAAAATTCATAAACAACCATTGAAGTGTGAGCAGGTGCATTATCACAATGCAAAAGCTATTTACGAGGCGTGTTCAGAAAGTAAGTACCGTTTTTAAAAAAAACAAGTAAAACAATTTTTTTTCAACACAATTTTATTTCTACATGAAAGCCCAAACCTTAAAACTATTTTTCGACATAGTTTCCACCGATGTTTAAACACTTGTCGTAGCGGATGATCAATTTGTCTATACCCTCTTCATAGAAGGTTCCCGCCAACGAATGTAGCCACGACTCCACGGCAGTTTTCACTTCATCGTCAGTTTCAAAGCGTTGGCCGCCTAGCTCACGCTTCATGTGCAGGAACAAGTGGTACTAAGACGGTGCCAAGTCCGGGCTGTAGGGTGGGTGATTGAACTGCTCCCAATGAAATTGTCAAACTAATGTTTGAGTGTCACCAGCAGTGTGGGGCCGAGCATTGTCATGGAGCAACACAATTCTGTTACTGAGCATTCCTCTCCGTTTGTTTTGAATTGCCCGCCTTAGTTTTCTTAACGTTTTGCAATACCTTGCCGCATTAATGGTTTCACCTCTTGGGAGAAAATCAATCAGTAAAACACCTTTCCGATCCCAAAAGACAGTGCACACGATTTTTTGTGCAGACAGTCGTCTTGAATTTTTGTTTTTTCGGGGATTGCGTGCGCCGCCACTACATTGACTGCTGTTTAGATTCCGGTGTGACATGACGGACCCAAGTTTCATCACCTGTCACAATTTTGGTTAAAAAATCCTCACCATCATCACTGTACCGTGTGAGAAAAGTCAAAGCACTTCCGAGTCTCTTGGTTTTGTGTACGTCAGTGGCGGGAACCTTCTACGAAGACGGTATAGACATATTAAACAAATATGCTGGCTTTATAGATCAAAAGTGGCTTGGCATTTTATGCACAACCATGGTGAAAGAGGGTGGCACTGAAAGGGTTAATAAGTATATTAAATCATATAATATATTTTCTTACCCTATTTATTTAAACACAGAATACTCCTACTATTGTATTTTACATACTTTTTTTAAGAATCATTAAACAGAAATTAATATAAAATTTAAGTTTTGTTCACCGATTTAATTATCAACATTAACCTGGGAAGCAAATAATTAGGATAATCAACTCTATTGCAGCAGTTAATAAGGATAGAAATAGCGAGCTTGAAAACTAAATATGGTAAAATCAATAAGATCCCTTACTTTAAATATCTGGGAGAAATCATTAAACCAACAGGCTGAGAAAATATCTCACAACAGAGTCGCCTACTAAAGATGAAAAAAGGATTATTTCTGTTTCATATAATGAATTTATATAATAATTTCACCAACCTTCTTTTTAAACTGCTTCACCTTTATTTTTATTTTTACTTACACGTGTTTCGGTGGATCCACCATCAGAGTAAATAAGAAAATTGAAACTAAAAAGTTTTTATCTCACTTATTTAAAATTTACAGAAGAAGTATCATCTTCTGTAAATTTTAAATAAGTGAGATAAAAATTTTTTAGTTTCAATTTTTTTATTTATTCTGATGATGGTGGACCAACTGAAACACGTGTAAGTAAAAATAAAAATAAAGGTGATGCAGTTTAAAAAGAAGGTTCGTGAAATTATTAAATAAATTCATTATACGAAATAGAAATAATTCAAGAGCATTAAAAACAGAAAAGCTGCAGGTTTGGATGGAATTACTGGTGAGCTTTTCAAGTACGGTGGTTTGTTACTAGAATTAAGGGTCTTACACCTGATAAATGAATGCTGGATGAAATGTCAAATTCCGAAAGAGTGGAGTAAAGCAGAAGTAATCTCTCTCTTCAAAAAAGGCAAACGAAATGACTGCAAAAATTATAGAGGTATCAGTCTTTTGAATGCAGGATATAAAATATACTCAAAAATAATCAATTCTAGAGTGAAAAGTATCGCTGAAGCAGTTTTAAATGAGGAGCAGTGTGGGTTCAGAAAAGGTCGTTCATGCACAGACAACATTTTCTCAGTTAAAAGACTGATAGAGAAAAGAAGAGAGTTCAACCTCGAAACGCATATGGCTTTTATTGATTTTGAAAAAGCTTTTGATAGAGTGAATAGAAGTCTTATGTGGAGAATTCTGATGGAAAGAGGATATCCTTTGCATCTTGTAAACGCAATACGATCTCTTTATCACAATACTCAAATAATAGTCAATACAGGTGATAAACGACTAGATGAAATCACGATCAACCAAGGTGTTAGACAAGGGTGTAGTTTATCGCCCACCTTATTTAATATATATGTGGACCACATTTTCCGAAAATGGAAATGTAGAGTAGATTTAGGAATCAATCTTGGTAAAGACGTTTACCTAAATGCACTGTTGTTTGCTGATGATTTGTGTGTGATACAGGAAAACGAAGATGACCTCCAAAAATCTGTGCATATCCTCCACGAAATTTGTAAAGAATATAATCTCAAAATATCAAAGGAGAAAACAAAAATCATGGCTTTTAAAGGAAAGTACCCAATACGATCTAAAATTGTGATAGACAACAAAGTATTGGAGCAAGTGTCTCAATTCACATATCTGGGCTGTGACATAAGTTACAGAGATGAAATGGATGTGGAGAAGAAAATAGGAAAGTTCCAAATGATTTGTGGAAGTATCAGTAGGAAATTGGCGAAAAAAGCTACCATAAACACAATAATGAAATTCTATAAAACAATGGCAGCTCCAATACTCCTCTATGGTAGTGAATCTTGGGTCACATCAAAAACACTTGAGAGTAAAGTGCAGGCAGCGGAGATGAAATTTCTTCGCAGAACTAAGGGCTGTGACAGGAGAGATCACATCAGGAATGAGGAAATAAGGAGGGAGCTGAACATCTTCTGCCTGAATGAGAGAGTTGCATCGTATCGCCAACAGTGGAAAGAACATGTTGAACGAATGTCAGCCGATAGGCTTCCACTAAAAATTTACAAGTATCAACCGGTAGGCAAAAGAGGTATAGGCAGGCCACGGAAAAGGTGGCAATGATTGTACCATAAGGAAAAAAAACAAATGTTATAAGATAGACTTAAATTTATCATTGATAAAATATGAATTACATATTTAATATAGATGTTTTCTAAAATTATTAATATAAGCTGAATGTGAGTCGGAACAGGCCATGGCCTAATCCCTGTTTGAAAGAAGAAGAAGAAGAAATAATTTCAAACTGCAGGATGCATTATAAAGATTTATTTTTGAAAAAAGGATTAGGCCTAGTCCAGCATCTTTATAACAAAAATCTGGTGTGAAACACTCACACGACTTTCTCTTGCCAATGCAAATAATTAAAAATAAACCTAACATTAGTAATAAAACATTAGAAATAAACAAAAAACTAACCTCAAAATTATAACCTTATTTTAATCATGAATGAAAGACGCAAAATGAAAATAGACATCAGTTTGGCTTAAAAATACAGAAAATCACTCTTTCACACTAAACTAGGATCTGTAGAGAAAAATGCTAGAAATAAAAGTTGTAGAACTTTTAATTTTCTATAAATTTGATTATATACACTTTTGTCGTAAAATGCATACTATGGGCGAAATCTTAAAAAAATCGACTTCACACGTTTTCGTGAGAAAAAAACAGAAAATTGCTAATTACCGGTAAACTAAGCGTTTTACAAAAAAATGTTTGAAATAAAAGTTGTAGAATTTTACATTCTCTACAACTTTTATTATATAACGTTTTGCGCTAAAATGCATATTAAAGCTGCAATCTTAAAAATAAAATGTTTTTATGTAAAAACAGCCTTACCCAGAATTTCAGCAAACATGGCGCCTACCCTATCTTGTAGAGAATAAAAAGTGTAGTAAACCAGCCGATTTTTAAAAAAATCGTAGGACCAGTTTTTGAGAAAATCACAAAAAAGTGAAAAATTATACGAATAAACTACTACTTCCGGTTGACCGATTTTGATGAAAATGTTCGTGTCGGGTCCGGTAAGGGTATGTAACTTAAGTTTCAAGTTTCAAGTTCGTACAATGTTCCGTTCTTGAGATATTTTGTATACACACACACAGACCAATCGCTAAAAACATGTTTTTTGGGTTCAGGGGGTCTGAAAACGTATAGATCCAGTGAAAACTCGATTTCTAAAAATCGATATGAAAACAATACTTTCCTTCCTATATATTCATATAGGCAAGAGAAAGTAAAAAAAATCCACGTCAAGGCAAATAAAATTGCGACACTACAACACAGTTATAAAACCAACAGCCCTCTATGCAATTAAAACACTAACACTCAATGGGAAACGAGAACTTGAGGAAGTCAAAAAAGGAGGAGAGAAAAATCATAAGGAAAATCTTAGGGGCTAGGCTTACTGAAGACGGTTACAGGCTACAATCAATCAAAACAACGGAGAAATATTCAAACATCGAAATTGACTTTAGGAAACAAATAATGAAATTCTTTGGTCATCTTAGTAGGTTATCACAACATCGATTGACTAAGAAAATTGTAGACCATGTAACCGCACTTAAAACCTCAACACCATGGCTTCAGGAAATTCGTAAAAACCTCGAACGTGCAAACATAAGTTCAACCGATAAAGTAAAAAGAGACACGTTTCGAGACAAAGTAAATAAGTGGGAAGTTTCAACTGAGCAACCACAGCAAAAACAAGTCAGGCCAAAATGGTCAGAAGAACATAAACAAGCTTTCTCAGAAAGAATGAAAGTCTATTGGAAGAACAGGAAGAACCCAAAGAAAAGTTAATTGAACTATCTGCTTAACATCTTCCCTTATTGGGAGAATCCGCTAATAATAATAATAAAATAAATATTATCTTAATTAAAAAAAATTCACACTAACCAGTTGTTGGATCAGGTACGATGGTATGTTTTATATCTCTCATTTTCGAGTTGATGCTATCAATTTGAGCTTGTTTTTGTCGCAACTGTTCTTGAGCTTGTTCAAGTTCTTCTCGAACTCTGTTAGCCAATTCTGCTTCTTCTTCTTGGCGTTGTTTAGCTAATGTAGTTTGTGTCTCTAAAAGGTTCATTCTTTCTCTGAATCTATCCTGCTCATCCTAAATGAACAAATAAATTTAATAAAATGTAATTTTTATTATACCTATGTAAATAGTAATTTTTATTATACCTATGTAAAATGTAATTTTTATTGTACCTATGTAAAATGTAATTTTTATTATACCTACGTAAAATGTAATTTTTATTACACCTATGTAAAATGTAATTTTTATTATATCATGTAAAATGCAATTTCTATTATATCATGTAAAATGTAATTTTTATTATATCTATGTAAAATGTAATTTTTATTACACCTATGTAAAATTTAATTTTTATTATACCTATGTAAAATGTAATTTTTATTATACCTATGTATGTATCTGGTTTTAACAATAACTTCACACATGAACAAGATTAACTAATAAAACATAGAAAAGTGCAAAAAAACCTGTTGAAAACAGACAAACACAGACACTGTTTGTCATTTTGTATTTTAACCTGACGAGAATGGAGATTTTAACGATCATACAGACTGTAATTTTACGCCTAATAAAAACTCTTTTATTTCATTTAGTTTTATTCCTAAAAATTTCAAAAATTACCATTTATGTATAAAGAATTGTTATAAGAACAACATTTGAACCAAATTTTTCCATTTTCATTTACAACCAGAATAAAAATTGAAAATTAAGAAACAATTTACGTACGAAAAAGTGTCACTAAATCACTAAAAAATATAAAAACATATGTTTAGCTATATACATAAATAAATCAATTCATTTTAAAAATAACATTTAATTGCAAATTGGTTAAGACGTATTCAAAAGATATCACACGTTTTGTTCAACAAAAAACGTGCTAGATGAAAAAATGGGGGAAAAATCGCCTCACAATAATGTGGTGTCTTTTCAATTTTTATTTACTCCTCTTCTATGAAAGTTCTATCTCTTTTCCGCATATTGTTTTGTGTATTATCCTTTTCTAAACAGGATAGCATGAATCAAAATATGTTTTCGTTTCTTTTGATGCTAATTGTAAGGTTTAACCGAGGGATAGGCGAGACGGATAGTGTAAACCTTCTTTGTTCGATTTTAGGGTCATAAAATTTGTCACCGGCACTTCTAATTTATTGATTTTGATTGTTACATTTAAAGCTAACTGATGATGTCATTTCCAAACAAATACCTTTTTTCGTTGAAAGAAAAGCAAAACAAACGTTCAAATTTTAGTACCGGCTCTTCAAAATAATTCTCTTTATTTCGCGTAACACCAAGTCGTCAATTTTCATCGTACAAATATGCAAAATACATCAAATGAAAGAAGAAAAAAAGTCTCTATCTAATAAAACTAAGCCCATTAGAAAATAATGAATAGTTGCTGAGATAATTGAGTTTAAGAAAGATGATGACGAATGAGTGATATTGGGCCTCCCAGTTAGCAAGGGTTAAAGCATCGTACGGTACCAATATGCTAACGACTGATACCTTAAAAAACTTCTCCCAGCTCAATTTCATTTTGATCGTTAAACAACAATTTCATTAACACTTTCGTGAACTTTAACAAACACGATAAATAAACACTGTGGACTACCCTAAAACAAAATATAATGTTTATTTCGTTGATGTGAACAAACATACCAAAATTCTGTGGAAATGGCATCAGATATAGACTTTTTAAATTACTAAAATAAAAAGCGAAACAAAACTGTTAAAACTGGCTAATGTATTCATACCGCTTTATCGCTTGTACTTGACCACAAATATAACAGTAAAGAATACAAGGACAGATTTCCAGTTCGAGTTAGGTGCAGTGCATTGTTTATCGTTCCTGATATTTTTATAAAATACTTTGTTATTCAGTTTGTTTTCATTTTGAAGTGTTACTTACGTGAATTTAAAATGTGAGTTAATTATTATTTTTTGTTTCTCTTAAAAGACTATTATATATACATATTTTTTATTGTTATTTTGTAGCACTTTAATAGGTTAAGTTATAATTTTTCTGTAATGGCTTTGAATTCTTCTTCTTCTTCTTCTTCTTTATCGTCATCGGCAAATTTAGCCGTGTTTAATGAACAACTTCAACCTGACATCGGTTTACGAAATACAGAAGGCACTGAATCAGCTGGTTCTTCTCAGCAGATCTTCCCGATCTTATCCGAGGATACACGATTACGGCGGAGCCAACGAACTGTGACTCATAAACGAACGGGTCAAATTGATGACGTACCTGTCAGCGCACAGGAATGTTTCAAAACGGTGGAAGCAAGGAATAAAAAACGAAAGGCAGAAAAACATTCCAACGAATTGCATGCATTTAAAAAAATTGGAGAAAATTGTGTTACCACGAAAAATTCATTTGATCCATTAACAGATAACTCTGACATGGAGGAAGAGTTAACGCCGTCTGAACCGAAACCTCCTCCTATATTCATTCCGAGTATTAGTAGTGTGCCTCAGATGACACGAATTATTCAGGGCGATAATGTAAATTCGAAGGATTATATACATAAAATATTGTCGCGGAACTATATGAAAATTAACGCGAATAGTAGTCACGTTTATTTTCACATAGTTAATAATCTTCGGAAATCAAAAATAGATTTTCACACATACCAATTGAAACAAAACCCCGCATTTCGAGTAGTTTTACGGCATGTGCATCACTCGATGGATGTGGTTGAAATTAAACAAGAACTACAAAGTTACGGTCATCACGTACGAAATATCTGCAACATACTTCATAAGGTCACCAAGGAACCGTTATCATTATTTTATGTAGACCTGGAACCTGCTGGAAACAACAAGGATGTCTACAAAATTGAATTTCTCCAAAACACCAAGATTCAGTTTGAAGCTCCATACAATAAACGAGAAATAATCCAATGTAAACGCTGCCAGAGATATGGTCATTCAAGATCCTATTGCTCGAGGCCTTTTCGATGTGTTAAATGTGGCGATAACCACAAAACATCCGAATGCAGAAAACGTAACGACACACCAGCAAAATGCGCGTTATGCCAAGGAGTCCACCCAGCTAATTATAAGGGATGTGAGGTCTACAGAGACATAAAGAAACGACGATTTCCACCCTTACGGGAACGAAACATTTCATCTTTGCAGACTAAACCTTCTGAAAATGAACGAACCACTGGGCCTACTAAAGACCAGGATACGCTCGCTCCTGTTCATGAGACTTATGCGGATGCACTCCGAGGTACAACTCGCCGACCAACAACTTTCGCGGTGCAAGATGATCATATGAAGTTTTTTCAGAACTCTTTTGAGGAGTTGAGAAAAGTTATTGAGAAACAAGCAGAGCAAATGGCCACACTACTAAATCTTCTCACCATCATCGCTTCAAAATTAAACTAAATGCCGGATTTTATGTACAAAATCTCTCTATGGAACGCTAATGGTTTAGTTCGACATTATCATGAATTCATATCTTTCATTAATTTAAATAAATTTGATATAGTTTTAATTTCAGAGACCCATTTTACAGACAAGAGTTTCTTTAGTTGTCCAGGCTATTCTTTGTACCACACAAATCATCCCGACGGAAGAGCACATGGTGGAACAGCCGTAATTATAAGGAATAATATTACTCATTATGTGCTTCAGAAGTCTGAAAGTGCTTCGTTGCAAGCTACTAGTGTTGCAGTGAAAGACGTGTATGGTTTTCTCACACTATCAGCAGTGTATTGTCCTCCCAGGCATAGGATAACCGAAGCTGAATTCACGAATTTCTTTGATTCTTTAGGGAATAGGTTTATTGCCGGTGGTGACTTTAATGCCAAGCACCAACTGTGGGGATCCAGACTCGCTAATCCTAGAGGCCGATCACTTTATAACGTAGTACGACAAAATAACCTCAACACATTGTCAACAGGAGAACCTACGTACTGGCGGTCTGATCCAAACCGGCGACCTGACCTTCTCGACTTTTTCATCACAAAAAAATGTTCCTCAAAATTCAGTGCAACTCGAAGCTAGTCTTGAGTTATCATCAGATCATACACCTGTCATAGCAGTAATTAATTCGAGGTTCATTGTTAAAGAACCACCTCCGACGTTACATAATAAACATACTGACTGGCAATATTTCCGACAGCTAATAGAAAACAAAATTACATTAAATGTCTCGTTGAAAACGGTAAGCGAAATTGAAGATGCGATTGAACATTTCAATGGAATAATACAAGAGTCAGCCTGGGAATCTACACCAGTTAAGGACTACCCAACGAGACAGCAGTTTTATCCTGAAAACGTCCGGGAAAGAATTGCTGAAAAACGACGACTGAGACGCATTTGGCATAACACTAAACATCCAGACGATAAAAGACGATTTAATAGAGCATCGAGAAGACTAAAAGAGTTGCTTTCCAAAATTAAGAACGCCTCCTTCCAAGAGAAACTATCTAATCTTTCTCCGTCCAGTGCATCTGATTACTCACTCTGGAAGGCTACAAAATTTTTGAAACAACAAAAGAATATGGTTCCACCACTTAATACCGGAGACGGAAACTGGGCAAGAACTCCAGCAGAAAAGGCTGATATATTTGCTAGGCATCTTGTGGAAGTCTTCAAGCCGAACGAACTTCATGATCAAAATCTTACTGACGAAATTACGGAATATCTAGAGGCGCCCTTCCAGATGTCTCCACCCATCAAACCATTCAGCCCTGCAGAAATTGGGAGGACTATCAAAAATAATCTTAACCGGAAGAAAGCACCAGGATACAACTTAATAACAGGCGAAATCTTGAAACAACTGCCTAAAAAAGCGTTCTTGTTACTTACAGCGATTTTTAATGCTATTATACGTATCGGATGCTTTCCTGCTCAATGGAAATATGCCCAGGTGATTATGATCCTTAAACCAGGCAAGGATCCTTTACGACCGAGCTCCTATAGACCAATTAGCCTGCTTCCAATTACCTCTAAGGTATTTGAGAAAATGCTGTTAAATCGTTTAAAACCTTTTATAGAAGAGTTTAAACTGATTCCAGATCATTAATTTGGGTTTCGAGAATGACACTTGGCTGTAGAACAAGTCCACAGACTAGTCAAACTTATTCAGAAGAGCTTAGAATTGAAGAAGTTTACTTCAGCTGTGTTCTTGGATATTCAGCAGGCGTTCGATAAAGTTTGGCATCTAGGTCTGTTATACAAAATTAAAATGAAATTAGAATATCCATACTTCTTGATTTTTAAAAACTATCTTTTAAATCGTTTCTTTCAAGTTAAATATGATAATGTCTTTTCCAAATTCTACTTATTTAATTCCGGCGTTCCTCAAGGCAGCATTTTGAGCCCATTCTTATATACGCTTTATACAGCCGACCTTCCAGAACATGAATCTGTAATGACGGCAACGTTCGCAGATGACACAGCGATTTTAGCGACGGACGCTTCTCCGACATGTGCCTCGGAGAAGTTACAAACCCATCTTGACGACATTCATGAATGGTGCAAGAAATGGAGAGTGAAGATTAATGAGGATAAGTCAACGCATGTAACATTTACATTAAAGAAACCAACATGTCCAGTGGTCAGCTTGAACGGGACAGTAATCCCACAGAAGGATGCAGTTAAATATTTGGGTTTACATCTAGATCGAAGACTCACGTGGAGAAGTCATATATGGGCGAAACGAAAGCAACTTGGGCTGAAGTTACGTCAATTATTCTGGCTCTTAGGCAGTAGGTCTCAACTCTCCCTTGAAAATAAAGTACTCGTATACAAAGTAATACTCAAACCAATTTGGACGTATGGGTTAGAGCTATGGGGTACAGCTAGTTCATCAAATATAGAAATACTGCAGCGCTTTCAATCAAAATGCCTGAGACTGATCACTGCAGCCCCATGGTAGTAACAAATGAAATACTACACAATGACCTAAACCTGCCCTTCATAAAAGAAGAAATTAAACAACATAGCGAAAAACATTTACAAAAACTAGAAGACCATCAGAATCCATTAGCGATTAGCCTCCTGGACAACAGCGAAGATACTTACAGACTGAAGCGCTTTAAACCATTGGACTTACCTCTACGATTTTGTTAGTCATTTAAATTTTTATTTTTATCTTTTCTACTTCAACTCCTAATCATCGGCGTCTCATAATTGGCGTCGTTTTCATCTCTACCATCGTCATTGTCATCTCCAGCTTCAACACTTTGAGTTTCGGGATGTTGATTCACGGTTCATCAAGTTTGGTTTTGTATAGATATATTTTTTGTTTCTTCACAGTTTGGTCTTTTTCAAACACACTACTGAGTGTCGTTTGTGTTTTAATACTAAGGACATTACTAAGACTTTCTCATATCTGCTTAAAGTTATTGTATTTATTAACTGATTGCAAAAGAAATACTATATTGTTCAAAAAAAAAAAAAAGAATACAAAATTTTAACCAATAAAACTATGCAAAATATTATACTCAATACAATTAAAAAAGTATTGTAAACTAAAATTGTTTTTTTTATTTTTTAATTAAGTGATGATGCTTACACAAATCATGGCTTGTGCGTAGGTAATGAAATGGAGGGATACACAGATGAAAGAAATGCTAGATCTGGCCGGGAATCAAACCGGAACCTCGTCATAAATGCCATTTGCACCACACCACATAGGCAAACCAAATAAGGCTTCTGTATGGAGGAGATTATAATTTGTGACGTTTGTTACTTAGTCCTTATTTTTCGTGGCATGCGTCTGGTTCGTTTTTTGCGCATGCGTGTATTTATATCTTGTTGTTTTGTGTTTGTGGGCTTTTCAGACAGTCCTGCAATATCCTTGGAGGTGAGCGGGCGTTACTTATGTAACAGAGATGTCAAAGTGTTAATGTTTAGTTTGAAATCGACGGTGGTAACCGAACTATGTACAAGAGGGTACGATTAGTTTGGAGACAAAATAAAAAATGTTTTTCAAGAATTTGTTTCAATGTTATAAGAATTTTATGGTATAAATTATCTATATAGATTATCATGAAATTCATTTCTTTTTTATAAAATATTATTCTGCCCATAACGGACAGGTGGAGTGTCAAATTATTTACACTCACTCTGTTCGTTGCAGGGCTAAAATAAATAGTTCTGTTTCTTATAACATGGTCAGCCAATTAAATGACTGAATCATTTAAGAACAGAAGAGGTAGAGGTGTAAAAGACACGAATCAGAGTTATCTCCTCTGAAAGTAATGAATTTCATTATACAGCCAGATCCTGTAGTGAATGAAGTGAAGGTGTCATTTGCAAATTGGAAAATATGTGCTTTTCAGAGGGCCTGGCATGCTGATAAGCATACTTTTCCACTCAGTGAGGAGGCAATGGTAAACCACCTCACTCCTTGTTTTACCTAGTAAAACCTCTACAGGTTCAAACCAGCCTTTTGGCTGATGACCTTGTTTTTTTGTGATGTATTTTTTTTTGTTTTCTCTTGTAATTATAATTTTTCAAATGTAAAGTTTTTAGTTCAATATTTTTCTACTTATTTTTATTCATTTTGTTTCTTGTAATTGTTTATTTCATATAATATTTTATTTTTTATTTTAATCAATATATATTTACTTTCATGTATAAAGTATTATGTCTTTTTATCTAATTACACCTGTTTCCTTAAATTTTACCACTACTCATTGAGTCGTTTTCGAACTGTAAATTCTATTTCATTAAAATTTGTTTTAAATTTTTGTGCATGTCACAAATTTTTAGTTAAAAATTTAAAAAAACCGTATAATACAATTACCTGCAACCTATGACGTAAAGCAGTGCATTCTTTCTGAGCTTCATCGAGACGAGCTTCCAACCGGACTTTACCTTCAACTTCTGACCGTTCCATACTAGCTTTAATAGTATCAAGGCTGGCCAATAACATTTTCTGACCTTGACGTTCTCTTAGTAATATTTCTCTCTCTTTATTAAGTCTAGCTTCGGATTCTTTTAATAACTGATGTTCTTGTCTTAAATTTTCCAACATAACTTCGGCACGAGAAAGTTTACTATTAGCATTTAATGCTTCCTGTGCAAAAAATTTGAAAAACACACCTTTAAACTATTACATAAATGATCATTTAAATTCATTAAGCTTTATAGCTTATAGCGGGTGTTTTATTAAGGACGCAACCCTGATTATAAGAAGACAGAAGTAATACAATGTTTTCATTGCAATTTGCTATTCATTTGTAAAATAATAAATTTAGATTAATTAATAATTTGTAAAGTACGGAAAATAAAAATATGCCGTAGATTGTGGCTTTGAATGTAGGGTTGCGTCCTTAATAAAACACCCTCATCATACAGATGTAACAGTGAAGTTCTCTAAGCATCCCATTCCATTTTATATTTCAATTGCACATTAATGCTAATACAAAAAGTGAAATAACAGATAAAAATTAGTGAAAAAAGTCAAGTGTGACCAGGAACCATTCCTATGGTCCCTAATTAAGAAACCAGTTATATTAAACCAACACTCAAATACAATTTCATTCTTTTTTCCTGGCCATTCATGTAGACAAAGCCAATTTTAAGCCGGTCTCTAATATCAAGGATGTTTCACAAGACATTAGACTTTAGATAAAACAAGGAAGTACCTACAATGTCAAAACCAGAGGTTACCGTCAATAGCCGCCATCCTCAAGAAATTTATTGTTAAATCATAATAAATTAAAAATAAATAAAATAATTTATAATTATTACTTACGTCTCTAAAATACACAATTGACTGCTCATGTTTTGCTACAATGGTAGTATAATGTGTTACTTTACTTTCTAACGAAGCAATTTGAGATTTATACAAATTAGCATTAGTTTGTAACGTTTTGAAATTCTGTTGGGCGTATTCAGACTTCGCCAACAAATCGCTTATTTGTTTCATATTTTTCTGGGCTTCACTGCGATACCTTTCTAATTCTTCATTTAACATTTTTTCGTTGATATTTTTCTCTTTACGATAATTATCAAACTCTGATCGCAGAGAAGCCAATTCAGTTTCTCTTTCATGCAACTTCTTTTCAAGCTGTAAAAAAATTAAAAAATAAATCAATTAACAATAGATCCATTTAGCAACTACATATTGAAAACAATTAAAAAACATGCCTGTTTAGTATTACAAATAAGTTTTAAATTTCGCGCTATGTTTGTTCTCGAATGTTCCAGAAAGTCTTTCCCGCGCTTAACATTTCGTAATATTGATTCTTATTATCGATTTCCTAATTAATTGGGCCTAGCGCGAGACTATCGGTCATTTATAAGATATTAATTAGTATAAAATCATGCAACCAATCACAAAATTAATAATTATTGTGCTTCCACACTTCGCCATTGTCTTCATCCTTCTTCTCGTAGCCACGCTCCAGTACCACGCCGATATTCGAAACGAACAGCAGCTTTGTTTATGAGCTCCGTAACGCCTCATAATGCCTAACGTTTTCACGCCGTCTGTGAATGCCAAATAACGTCTCCTTCTTTGTCGCTGGTATTCAAGTGCTTTGTCCAGCCCCGAATGTAAATTCTGTGAATCGTATTATTGTAATTTACGGTAATAACGCACGTTGTTCTATCTCCCTTCAACGTCCTAACCGATATTTGTTCCTTAAACTGTGCCTTAACGAACATTGCACTCCTATGATTAATAATAGTCAACCACTTCAAGCATTATTAAACGTGTACTTTATAATTATCTCAATATTGTGTCTGTTTTGTGTAAGTGAACTGTTAACGTACTTGTGTGTTACATTCCCCGTGCAGTGTAGTGTCTGTAGCTATAGATCAACCAGGATCTGCATCTTCATTGGATATTGTGACGAAAAACCAGTAAGTGTCAAACTTTATTTTCATAGGCTAATAGCAATTGTACCTTATGTCTACCTTTCCTTTCTATTAATTTTCCTGTTTCAAACGAGCTTAGCATCGCTTAATATATGCGCCGAAACTGTATTGTGCCTTTAAGTGTACTGGCCGTAATCGATTCGGCCCCTTTAACGAAACAAAGCAAAACCTCTGGGGTAATAAAACCATTTAATTCCCAGAGGTTACAATGCCACTTAAATATTATTTATATTTTCATAAATTTCAAAAATTCAAAAATACAGAACCAAAAACTAACCTCAGCTAGTTTATCACCACTCACAGAAATCTGTTTCTGTGATTGTTCAACTTTTGGTGATGGAATAGCAGCACCATTGGAATCCACAGCATCATCTTCAACCTCCATCTAAAAAAAAAATGTCATTCACAATTAAATAATTCATACAAAATACATAATTATATACATTATAGAAGGCGGTGGTGATACTGTTTGTTGATTTTAAAAAGCTTATGATTCAATCTACCAAGAAATACTACTAAAAATATTGCGAGTGGACATCAAAACAAATTCTAGGAGAAATCTCTGAAGAGTTTGAAATTAAAACTCGAGATAGGCAGGGTGATGGACTGTCACCTATTCTTTTTAACTGTGTTCTGGAGAAGGATAAACTGGAATTGGAAATGGGCATCCCAACTTCTTCATGAAACAGCAGACCACTAAGTTTGAAGCAGGAACAGGCCAAGAGGCCTAATCTATATTGTTTATGATGATGAATGTACAAAACTATATGTTTAATTAATTCCAAAAAACTGAATCTATTTTAAAATCATATTACCTATATCATTCACCTTCTTAAAAGTCCCATTTCTATCAGAGGTCGAAAATCATCATTATGCAAACCTTATTCGTTGCTGCATGGAACAGTTCAGTATTACTGCAGCCAAACCAGTCTCTCAGGTTCTTTAGCCAGGATGCTCTACATCTGCCAACGTTCCACTCGCCCTTTATCTTCCCTTTCATGATTAATCGAAATATGTGTTATTTAAGACCACTAACCACAGTCCGAGATATTAAAGTTTTCTCTTCTTCACTGTTTCAACCAATTCACATTCTTTGCTCATTTTATCAAGCACATCTCTATTTGTTACTCTGCCTGTTCACAGAATTTGCCACATTTTAAAGCTCAGTATTTTCTTTAAATGCATCTTTTTGTTTAACTACCCTTATGTATTATATAAAAAGTTGTATGACCTCATACGATCACTTTAGTCAGTCCATTATCCAACTTTTTTCAAAGAAATTGTTCGGACCTTGTGGTCCTCCCAGTATCTTTTTCATACGTTCCGATCTTTGTGCCCTTTCTGGTGTTACAAATATTTGTGTTGTGAGTTTGCTTCAAGTACATGTGAAGCGGGTCTTTCTGTCCTGGATCTTATTGTTTAATTCTTCTTTGTCTGTGATGTCTTCTGGTGTAAGACCAATTTCCTTCAGATCCTCTCCTATTTCTCTGATCAATCTGCATCCTGTTGTTGTGTTTTTTGAGTTCAGATTGTACCGTATCAGAAGTTTTAGGCATTTTGAATCTTGCATCCTCATGATGAGATCAAAGAATCCCAGTCTCCTCTTATGCATGGTATCAGTAATGGGTTCAAGCTCCCTGTACACCAGTTCGTTTGGTACGATTCGCCACTGTCCATCTTTCTGGTACTTTTTATTGATGCAAGGTTTTCCAATTTAACTACTCTTATATTACACATAACACAACTTAACTTTAATAGATTTTATTCTGCCATTTAGGATTAAGGAAAATAAACAGTATCATGTATACATACTGGATCTGCAACCGACTTTCCTCGTACATGTTGTTGAAATAATGTTCTGTACATATCCCGCTGACCTTTCACAACTTCTAACGCTTTCCTCGTATGCTTTTCATTTTCTAACATTTCATTGTACAGTTCTTGTACACTGCGCACCTGATCCTAAAAACAAATCAAAGTAAATTAAAATAATTAACCGTTCATCAAGAAAGAGATACACAACAGACTAAACTGAATGAAGAAGATAGAATATCAAACATATTGTAACATGGGAGCTTGACTAACAATAGTGTTTGTCAACAACGGATTTTGTATGAAGTTTTGACAGATCTGGCTTATTACCTACTGAAGACTGTTGGTTTTGTTTAAAAGTTATCCTTAAGAGTATAAGTTGCCCTTTACGCTCTATTCTTTTTACTTTCTCTCGCCTATATAGATATACAGGAAGGAAAGTATTGTTTTCATGTCGATTTTTAGAAATCGAGTTTTCACCGGATCTACACGTTTTCAGACCCCCTGAACCCAAAAAACATGTTTTTAGCAATTGATCTGTGTGTGTGTGTGTGTATACAAAATATCTCAAGAACGGAACATCGTACGAACTTGAAACTTAAGTTACATACCACTACCGGACCCGACACAAACATTTTCATCAAAATCGGTCAACCGGAAGTAGTAGTTTATTCATCTAATTTTACACTTTTTTGCGATTTTCTCAAAAACTAGCCCTACGTTTTTTTTTTAAATCACCTAATTTACTCAATTTTTTATTCTGTACAAGATAGGGTAGGCGCCATGATTGCTGAAATTCTTGGTGAGGCTGTTTTTACATAAAAAAAGTGTGTTTTTTTTTAAGATTAAGGCTTTAATATGTATTATAGCGCAAAAATTTATATAATAAAAAATATAGAGAATTTAAAATTCTACAACTTTAATTTCAAACATTTTTTGCATAACGCTTAGTTTAGCGGTAATTAGCGATTTTCTGTTTTTTCTCACGAAACGTGGGAAAAATCTATATTTTTAAGATTTCGGCCTTAGTATGCATTTTACGACAAAAGTGTATATAATCAAATTTATACGAAATTAAAAGATCTACAACTTTTATTTAGAGCATTTTTCTCAACAGAGCCTAGTTTAGCATGAAAGAGTGGTTTTCCGTATTTTTAAGCTAAACTAAGGTAGATTTTCATTTTGCGTCTTTCACTCATGATTAAAATTATGTTATGTAAGTTAGTTTTTTGCTTATTTCTAATGTTTTATTAATAATGTTAGGTTTATTGTTAATTATTTACATTGGCAAGAGAAAGTTGTGTGAGTGTTTCACACCAGATTTTTTTATGTTCTGGTGGCAATTTTCAAAATACACCATTGAGTGAAAATACATCATTTTCCTTTGTCCGTCGTCACACCAAGATGTCATAAACTACAAAAAGAGATAGCAACAAACTATTTTCGAATTTGTCATCTACACAAAATGTTAGTGGTTCTGGATTGGGTTCGAAATTCTGGCTTCGACCGGAAATGCCCCAAAACCAGAAGTCAAGAAATCAAAGTCGAAATTTGGGAACAGAAATAGTCATTCGATTCATTCCTCATCATTCCATTCCTCTTAAAGTGTAAATTATACAAAAATCACTTACTTCAATCATTCACTCAAATCATTTACTTTCTCCTACTTGTAGGAATACATAGGAAGGAAAGTTTTGTTTTCATATCAATTTATCACCGGATCTACACATTTTCGGAAACCCCTGAACCCAATAACCCCATATTATGCCCATAACAGGTAGGTGGAATGTTAAATTGCAATATTTGCATTAGATCTGCTAATACACGACTACAAAAAATAGTTCTGTTTTTCATCACATAGTCAGCCAATTTTGTATGACTGAAGTACTTAACCTATTGACCTACAATTGTAGACCTACAATTTGTAGTAAAATATCATCTGGGGTATTTGCATTAAAACAAATTGCCAGATTAAATGATAAAAAATTGCTTATAGCAGCTTATCATGGTTTAATTTTATCTCATATCAGGTATGCCATATTAGTATGGGGTAATTCATCACAGGGTAACATGGAAAGAGTTTTTAAAATACAGAAAAAAGCTATTAGGTGTATGATGGGAGTCAACCACCTTACCTCATGCAGATCACTATTTAAAGAGCTGCAATTGCTCACGGTTCCTTCTTTGTACATTTTTGAAGTGATAATGTACGTAAAGAAAAATACCTTTTTACAGAATTTAGATGTTCACAACCACTACACAAGAAACAGAATCGATTATTATGTTGCTAATCACAACACTAAATTGTTTGAACAAAAACCAACTTATGCAGGTAGAAAATACATCAATAAATTGCCTCAAGGTTTAAAAAGTTGTGACAATTTAAGTCATTTTAAAAAAAAGCTAAAACAATATTTGATTGATGAAACATTTTACAGTGTGCACGAATTCCTTTCTAAATAGTTTTGGTATTTAACTTGAATTAAACAAATACAATTTGATACAAAGGGGTTCTTGACAAGCCTGCTGAGTTAAGCAGTGGTAGGGGGAAATTATTGGTAAGTGATGAATTTATCATTGTGTTTGATTTATTTTTATTATTTATTGTGTGTGATATTTAATTCATTAGGGTTCATGACAAGCCTACTGAAGTAAGCAGTAGCAAAAACAAATTTTGGTGGTAAGTAGTAAATTTATTACATTGGTGATAAACTTTCAGTTCATCAATTTTACCTTGACATGTCCTATACTCCCTTTGGAGTCTCCAGGATGCAAGTAACAAAAAAAAAAAAAAAAAAAAAAAACAAATTGTTGTGTACTGTTGGTGGCCTTACAGTTGGATTTAATTTTGCATAAAATGACACTATATTGTAAATAGACAATAACTTTTTTTCTTTTAACCAATTCTCTTAATTTTTTCCATTTTTTTTAAATTTTGATACCATTTAGACCAACAAATTACTTTTTATTGTCTTTGAAATAATTTTTTTCTACAAATTTTTAAACATTTTTTTTTCTTGTATATGAACTTTTTTTAAATTTTTTAAATTGTAAATTAGAAATTTATAATTTTCTATAAAAACTTCAATGAGGGCCATCTAGAGAATATTTTTTCTACAAAACTATTTAAAAAAATTGGTTAATATAAAAAAAAGTTATGCCCTATTTTCTAATCACCAGTCATTGTCGTTTTCACTTATTTACTCATCAATATCCTGTCGGTAATGAAATTAATATTTTAGCATGCAGAGAATTTATTTAATAGTTAAAAATTATTAAATTAATAATATTGAATATTGTTGTTGTTGTTTAGGTCAACAGCCAAAAGGCTGGTTTGAACCTGTAGAGGTTTTACTAAGTAAAACGAGGAGTGAGGTGGTTTACCATTGCCTTCCTCACTGAGTGGAAAAGTACGCTTATCAGCATGCCGGGCCCTCTGAAAAGCACATATTTTCCACTCTGCAAATGACACTTTCACTTCATTCACCACAGGGTCTGGCTGTATAATGAAATTCATTACTTTCAGAGGAGATAACTCTGATTAGTGTCTTTTACACCTCTACCTCTTCTGTTCTTAAATGATTCAGTCATTTAATTGGCTGACCATGCGATAAGAAACAGAACTATTTATTTTAGCCCTTCTTGAATATTTTATTATTTATTATAGTATATTTTATTATTTTAGCCCTTATTGAATATTATGACTTGATATAAAACACCAAAAAATACGATAAATAACCTAAAAACTCTTAACAAACACGCATTTACAGAACGTAAACAAACGCCATATTTCAACACAATGGTATAGGTTATTTTGATCACAAAATTATAACTGAACGCTTGCACGCATTCTATTGGTAAATATATGAAAATAAAGTAAAAATTATGTAGTTTTCGGTAGTGCTGCTACATCAAGAATTTTTTTAAAACTACGTAGACGGGACTAAATAAAGTACGAGGACGTTGAATCGCCGTCATTGTACACAACGGCACAAGTATGTTGGACGGCGTTTCGCCATCGATATATGCCAATGGGTTAAGAACAGAAGAGGTAGAGGTGTAAAAAAAAACACTAATCTGAGATTCGTTATACAGCCAGACTAATGGTGAATAAAACGAAGGTGCCATTTGCAGGGTGGAGTAGTAGATGCTTTTCAGAGGGCCTGGCATGCTGATAAGCATACTTTTCCACTCAATAAAGAAGGCAATGGTAAACCACCTTACTCCTCGTTTTAATTAGTAAAGCCTCTGTTGGTTCAAACCAACCTTTCAGCTGATGACCTAGACAACAAGTTTTAAAGAACGTTTCGTTAGATTTATTATTTACCAGATCTTGAGTGAACCTGAAATAGATGTAATAATATTTTTAATACTATCACACAGAATATCATTTACATCACCCATCAATTAAGTATATATACTCACTTTCAATTCTTCAACCTTGGCATTTTCCCTCTCTTTTTCATCCTGTTCTTGTTTGCTACTTAATTCTCTAATTACAGCCAACAGTTTCTGATTCGTAGCTTGTAACTCCTGAATGTCACTAAACGTAACCAAATGCTTTGATATTACCTGTAATCAAAACAAAATACAGATAAAATAAATGAAAACTGAGTTTTAAACACTAGAAGAAACCCACAACAGATCACATTTGCTTCAAGCAGTCTGAGACTGCTTGAAGCAAATGTTGCGCCTGGTGGGCTGCAGATACATAACAATCCACATCTACTTAATACTAGAGTCGGTCTCCGACATAAATGACTCATCACGTCCTGTGTGCAGCCAACCTTACACACAATAATTTATTCAAAAATACAAACTTATTTTTCAGAGCATTTAACTAAAAATATTAACTAATAGTTATGAAAAATACAGTACGGAACAATGCTACATTAGAATTGTAGTATTGGCTACACAGTACAATAAGCTAGACTAACTATTTTCCATAATTTTTTTATACTACAGCAGTTTAATCTAGTTAGTAATTTTACCTGGGAGTTCGAATTAACATGTTCTTGTAAAACATCACAATAAAATTCAATATATTCTACATGGTATGGTATTCAAATTTAATATAAATTACAGTATAAATGAAATTTATCACCTTACCTTTGGTTGCTTATTTAAGTTTAAAAAAACTTACGCGCGCGCTTAGGTGGTACCATCTTCTTCAGAGCAGAATTTATTTTTATAAATTTTTTTTTTTACGGATTAATTTTACAGCAAACGCCGTTTTTTCCGTTCCCAACTTTCATTTTCCTCTATCGAAGCAAACGTCCTCCTCCAGGTTTCTAGCATCCATTGCCTCCCCTATATCGACCTTCCAACCCCTTCGTGGTCGCCCTCTCTTCCTCCTTTCTGGTGGGATCCATTCTAATATTTTTCGGGGCCATCTATCTGCTCCCATCCTCTTCACATGGCCGAACCATATCAACCGTCTTCTTTCCGTCTCTTCATTAATTGTTCTTGATAAATTTTTATAAATTTAATTTAGAATAATCCCTTCATGTAACTTTCACACCCCGTCATGGTGATTGCCCACCAGTATACATAGACAATGAACCTTTCACAAAAACAGATACGGTCAAGTATCTCGGTCTGACTTTTGATAAACGACAAACTTGGAGCACACATATCAAACGGAAACGTTTATTACTGAATTCCCAACTAAAACTTCTACATTCCCTACTTCACAAACGATCAAAATTACCAATGGCACAAAAATTACGCATACATTGTTCTCTTTTGAAACCTATGTGCACCTACGGGTCCCAAATTTACGGTTCAACCAAACTCTCTAACTTGCAACGAATTCAAGCATTCCAGTCAAAAACATTACACCTTATAGCAAATGCACCTCTTTACGTTAGCAACAAAACCTTACATACAGATTTGAAAACACCACTTATACAAAATTCCATTGACTACCTTTACAAACGCTTTCACAAGTCACACAAACACGAGAATCCCCTGGTGCTTGTTGTAAAATTTTACAGTTGTAAATAAAGAATTAAAGAGAAAAAACAATTAGAATAATACTTACATCAGCTGATGTCTTAATATCGGCACGAAGAGGTTCATGATTGATCAACATAGGAACAGCAACACCTCTGGATTCTTCTACTTCTTTCAACAGGAAGCACACCTATAAAAATCAAGAGCATGTAAATTGATTAATAGACATTAACAAGCTGATTCCAAGATGGAAATATCTAACAAGACAAAAAAAGAGACAATTGGCTTAATTTGGTCATACAACAAGGCTAAGTAGTCAGATGACATAGAGAAATTTTAGGATGAACATCTTTTGAACATAACAACGGTGCAACAGGGAGGATTGGGAAAACGATACAGTACAGGCAATCTCCACGAGGAATCTACAATAGGAACAGTGTTTTGATTGAACAAATAAAAATTATTATTATAGCGATTGTTTTAAACCACTCGGCCCATTCACCACTCATTCCTATTACAAATGTCATCATCCCTTAAAGCAGTGGTTCCAAACTTTGTAGACTTTGGCTCCCTTTATCTACAGATCATTTCTGGTGGCGCCCTTGCCCTTTATTATGAACCAACCACTGTACAGTAGAAATTGTACATTGAAAAGAACATTGTCATCATGTACATTACGCAAGCGATTATGTTACCAGAGAAGGAGATAAGAAGGTAAAAAGTTTAAAAGGAAATGCTGTATATGGAGAGGCACAGCGCCCCTGGACGCCACGGTGCATACTTTGAAAATTGCTGCCTTAGACCATTCTTCTCCATAGCTCTATCCACTCCTTTCTGGGTCATCTTTGTTTCGTTGTCTAGCTGGAACCCTGTCGCCACAGGCTTGTAGTAGCACAATCTAAAGAGCTGTCATAGGATCGACTGGAGCGGCAGGGCATCCGGCGGCATAGTTCAAGCGGGGATTAAATGGTTGGGGACGCCTTCGCTGCTACCTCAAAGAGGAGCAGCCGCTGGCAAGCGAAGGGGAGGTCGTTTTTACCGCTGCCTAAACGATTAGGAACAGTCGCCGACGCAGCAAACACCTTTTACTGCTGCCTCCGAAGAAGAGCAGTCGCCGGTAAAGCGAAGGAGAGGTTGTCTTTACCGCTGCCTAAACGATTAGGAGCAGTCGCCGACGCAGCGAACACCTTTTACTGTTGCCTCCGAAGAGGAGCAGTCGCTGGTGAAGTGAAGCAGGGTCGTCTGTACCACTACCCAAGAGAATAGGAGCAGTCGTCAACGCAGCGAACACCTTTTACCGCTGCCTCAGAGAGACACAGTCGCCAGGAAAGTGAGGGGTAGGGAAGGGAGGTGTAAGAAGCAGAAAGAAAAGAAATAAAGAAAAGTTGAGCGGCAATTCTTCCATGTTGACCTTTGATGGTGATTGAATCAATACTGCTTGGTCATCTTCAACTATCGCATCCACCGGTGTCTCAGATACATCGTGCCACTTGGCACACGCACTGTGAGAGGTGTGACCGCTGCGCTATCAGCAGCAGCAACCCCATCACAGCGCCAACAGTGGGCCAACAGCGGACCGGCGTAAAAGTAGTACAGCATCAACCCCCAGCTAAATCTTCTGTGGCAACCTGTTATCCTTAATTCCTTACAGAGAACTCTACAAGATGACTTTGTCTTTCTTCAATTATATCAATTAATAAAATTTTCGGTCAACAATCTTTAAATTTTTTTCATTTTTAACTCCATCTAGCATCTTATTACAATTGCTAAGACTATCCTGTCAGTATATAAGTCGAGATATAACGGTGTATGAAATACACATAAACCTTGTCAAAGATATTGTTGAAAGAACAGTAAAAATTTAAAATAAGATGAACATATAGAAGAACATTGAAGATCAGTTGGTAGGGTAAGCAATAAAGAAGTACCTTTCAAAGTAGATGTAAGGTTGATAAAATATGTTGATATTACAAAAATGGTTAGGAAAGAAAATTTGTTACAATACATTGGTCATGTGACATTCTAAAAAATATCATCTATCTGTGGATAGAGAAGCGTTTTGGTTAAATAATTTGTGGCAATGGTTCTCTTTATAAACAAGGTCCCCTTGTTCAAAGCATTGGGTGACACAGTGGTAGTAGACCAGATGAACTAACATTCAGACATGAAACTGAAAGATCCTATATAAAAAATATCATCTATTGTGTCTCTTACTGCAAGAAAAAGAACAGAGGTTATGTTTGTGGATAGAGAAACATTTTGGTTAAATAATTTGTGGCAATGGTTCTCTTTATACACAAGGTCCTTTTTCAGAGCATTGGGTGACACAGTGGTAGTAGACCAGATGAACTAAAATTCAGACATGAAACTGAAAGATCCTGTCAGTACCCAAGTAATTGCTAAACAAATACTTTACATCCAAACACAACTCGCATACTTGAATCACACCAAAGTCTGACAATCCTAATCCGACTTCAAAATAACCAGAAAGCACAAACTTGACAAATTCTGAAAAGAAAAATCATGTACCTGTCTACTTAAATCAGTGAGACTTTCAGTTAGTCGTTTGTTTTCACGAATGAGATGATTAGTTTTTTTCTCGGCTTCGTGCGCTGTATGTCTTAGTTTTGCACTTTCGCCTTCCATTTCATCAACTCTAACAGTGAGCGTCTCAACAGTATTCATCGCATAATCATAATCTTCTCTTTGTTTTTTCAAGATAGGCGCTTTCTCTTCCAATTCCTACAAAATCAACAAATAAACTAAATTAAAATTATTACATACAAACATTACTAAAAATCAATAAACTTTTTTTCTTATCCTAACACTGTACCATAAGCTTAGCCCAGAACCTTAAAAAAAGTAATAATTTGTTAAGAAATAATAAAAATAACAATTACTTTGTTGATAACAAATGTTTTCCTTTTACAAAAAAACACTTTAAAGAATAAACTGCTTTCAACTAATTTTTCCAAATATTCTTAAGATTTGGTCAAATTTATTTTGTTTTATTATTTTTTTAGAAAAACAAAATATAAAAATTTTCATCTTTATCCTTCAAGGATTAGGACTTGACTTGCTCCAGTACCCATCTTTTGACTGGTATGTCAATATCTGTGCCACCTGACTCGTACTTCCACCATAAGAAACCTGTTCAAATTCATCTTACACCACTGTTTCCTACAAACTCTAATCCTGTCGCTCATGGCTGGACATTTCTCTCGGTTATTCCAATAATTGGATTCTTATCCAGCAGTACCTTTAAGTACAATAAACTATATCTCACCTGTTAAGATTTTTTTTTTATCGGCTGGTTTTGAGATTTTTTTGTATTTTACAATCATATGGATATTTACACTAAATTTGTCCATTGCAGGGCTAAAATAAATAGTTCTGTTTCTTATCACATGAACAGCCAATTAAATGACTGAATCATTTAAGAACAGAAGAGGTAGAGGTGCAAAAGACACTAATCAGAGTTGTCTCCTCTGAAAGTAATGAATTTCATTATACAGCCAGACCCTGTGGTGAATGAAGGGAAGGTGTCATTTGCAGAGTGGAAAATATGTGCTTTTCAGAGGGCCTGGCATGCTGATAAGCGTAATTTTTCACTCAGTGAGGAAGGCATGGTAAACCACCTCACTCCTCGTTTTACTTAGTAAAACCTTTACAGGTTTAAACCAGCCTTTCGGCTGATGACCAACAACAACAACACAATCATATGGAGGAGTAATATAATTTCTCATGCATTAAAAATTCCATTGTACCTTTAAAATTCAATTGCAAAGTAACAATCGTAGGTTCTATTTTTTACACAGATTAAATTTCTATAACAATTAAAATTTTTGAGATATACTTATTTATTCGACAATATAACGTGGTTGACCAACCTGAAGATAATGTCATACTAAAAATCACACAAGAGACTTTTTTAAGATGCACAGTAAAACCCCGAACTCCGCTTATCCAAACCTTGCTCAACCGTAACCCGGCTTAACCGAAATGGATCCAAAGAACTAATTTAATTTGGTGATTACTTAATCTCAATACTGTATAAATGTTCAGTACAGTACTTAAATACATAACATAAATCAAGTTACAGAATGGTGTACAATTAAATAAATTACAAATAGTATAAGGTTTCACTCTGGGAATCCGTGTACTGACATGTACGTTGAACTGTCATTTATCCGTTGTGACAAAAGATTTATCTACTGTACCCGTAGAATATTTACAATGTATTTCCAGGATTCAATCAACCCTACTAGCAAACAGTACAGTATCAATACTACCAAATAGTACAATAATACATATTTCTAATAAAATGACGGTAAGATATTGTTGCAAGACAACGGTTTCATCATTATTAAATTGTATTCTCTTGAAATTATAGTATTTTCATTTATACTTACTAACAAACAGTTGTAAGAAATACTGGGAAGAAATGAAGAAAGAATAGAAAAAATAATAAGGAATAATTAATTTACTTAAACAATTTTTATACTCTAAAAGTACGTCTGCATGTTATCTGGAATTTCACGTATTCACAGAGTTTTACTGTATGTGCTTCCATTTTAATTGGACACTTAAAGCAAGATCGGCAAACACAGAGAAGTGCCATCAAATGTGACAGTGTAAATCCAGCCTCTCTTAGTTTGCTCCTAATGTAAACAAATAATGACGTCACTGAGCATGCGCATTATATAAAAATGTGTACACGCTGATTAAAAAGTAACAACAAAGTATTTAAATACAAAATACTTTTTTAAAAGTATTTTTCTAAATGAAATTGTTAGGCCTACATCATATCATGACTACTGTTTTAAGTACTTATAATGTAAAACATAGTTAACTTAATAGGAATACGACATTCGTAAAGTCGCAGACTCTAGCGTGCACCCTGTAGGAGGTGGCCTTGGTTTGTTGACAGTAGGAGCAAACTAAGAACGGCTGAACTGTAGACTGACTATTTTAACATGTTTTCTCCAGATACAAGATAGTCAATACAAATAAAAACAATTGAAATAATATTAACCCATCAGCAGCGGTAAGCGTAAAATTATGTGTCTTTGATAAGTGTGTAAGCATTCAACAGTCTGTTAGTTTGTGGAGGTCATTCAAGGCGTACCCTAGTAACATGTGTAGTTTAAATGTAGCCAATGAAACGAGGTACAAGCTATGCTTTTCAGAAACAAAATACGATACGTGGGAAATTTTCTATTGATGTCAAAATGTTGTGGTAAAACTGATTGTGTACATATTTCCTAAAAGACCTGTGCGAGGCTATAGGTCATGGAAAATTTAGTTACAAGTGCGTTTGAAAGCTAGAATTGTAGAGGGGAATGTTTTACGTAGAATAGTGGTCTTTGCAAGGTCAAGCATAGCTCATTGGGTACAAGAGAGAGATCGAAACATCTGTATGTCTGTATTGTGTAATATGTTTACATTCCCCTTTCCATAAGATTTATGGCCACCCTTCAAAAATATACTACGATTGTTATATATGTATTTGTTCACAAAATCACGCTCTTTTATATGTTGCTTTTATATATGTAATATCTGTACGAATGGTTCAATGAACTGAGTTGAAAGACGCGGGATTTTTTACTTTCCTTCAGTCTGACTGCATATCCCACTTCGTTTTTATTAGCCGTGGCATATAGTGGTGAGTTTGTTTAATACGTTACGTTTAATACACGTACGTTACATCAAATTTTTTGTTAGACATTTTTCTATAATACCAACTAAAAAAAACAGGAAAAAAATATATATGTAGGCTTGAAATTTTAGCTCCAAAGCTGAAAATGTACACGAATTGCAACATGTTTTACGTAAGTTAGCTTTATAAGGCGTAAAAAAAACGGATTTGCATGGTTTTTTTTTCAACAACGGCCAATAATTTGTGAACGTGTCATAAAAATTTCAAATTTTTTGGATAAAAGATGGATAAAAAAAACAATTCAAACGGCGGCTTCAATGCTACGTATGTTGCTAGCGTCTGTCGCTCACTTCAATGCGAGTGCTACGGGTTAATGTACTTACTTTTAGAATCGTATTAATATAAAGATTCAATTTCCTAGTCTGTTCTTTTTCTAATATCAGTTCTTCCGAAACTTGTGCGTACTGGCAATATATCTGAGTCAATGTCATTCCAGATTTTATTAAACGCCCGGCAGCGGCAGCAGCAGGCGATAAAGTCTCGACAACACTTTCCAGTTGTTCTAATAATGAAAAAAAATATAAACTTTACAAGTTATTTAAAAATTATTTAAAATTACACATATTGTATTCAAATAAGATAATTATGACCACCAAAAGAAAAATCTGGTGTGAAACACTCACACAACTTTCTCTTGCCAATGCAAATAATTAACAATATAACCTAACATTAGTAATAAACCATTATAAATAAACAAAAAACTAACCTCTAAAAATATAACCTTATTTTTTATACATGGCTAAAAGACGCAAAATGAAAATCGAACTCAGCTCGGCTTAAAAATACGGAAAATCACTCTTTCACACTAAACTAGGCTCTGTAGAGAAAAATGCTTTAAATAAAAGTTGTAGATCTTTTTATTTCCTATAAAATTCATTATATACACTTACTAAGAGGAATTGAATGATAGTATTTTTGTATCCAAATTCAAACTTCAATTTTTTGACTTCTGGTTTTGAGCCACTTCCAGGCAAAACAGGAACTTCAAACCCAATGATTCCTGTATCTACTCTTTAAGATAAATCAAATGACACTAATTTTGTTTCCAAATTTTTATATTAATTTCTTGACGACTTCCAGTTTTGGACCATTACTTTATTATTACTACGAATCCAAAAACAGTTTTTTGCTATCTCTAGTAGTTTCTGACATCTGGGTGTGACAGACTAACACAGGAAAAATATAAATGACAATTTTAAAAATTACCACAAATATTTAACATTACATATTGTATTCACAAAAGATAATATTATGCCCACTAACTGAAACAAAATACTATTTCAATTATAAAATTATTTAGTTAACATTATAATGTTGCTAACTGTACAATATATAGTAACAATGAAAATAGGAGAACGATGGATTAACGCGGCGCTGGAGTGGCGAATTAATCATTAAGACAACACAAAGATTCCACAAAAATAGAAAAATAAGGTGAAGCAAATATCAGTTACCATATTTACCTTCTTTCGCAACTTTCACTAAGACATTAGCATGTTCTAGTTCTTTCTTTAAGTTTGCAATACATTCATTCTTCTTCGCAACAATAGCTTCATGCCTAGCTTCTTCCTCCTTCAGTTTAGTTTCTAAATCACCATATTGCTGACTTGCATCATGAAGTAATTTTTGTAGTTCTTTCACAGCCAAAGTCAATTCTGCATTTTTACTTGCAGCTTCCTCACTAAGTCCTGATAAAAATCATAAATTAAAACAATTACTAACATATAGTGTATTACTACATACTTCATACTACACATTATTACAACAAATAGTAGTATAAATTCTCGCACACAGACACGAAAACTTTAAAAAATGTAGATGCATAACAACTTAATATATTATCTTAACGCTGTATGTGTAATTAGTAATCTTGAGCAACACATAGAATACACTATTGATTTCAAGATAGATTTACAATTTTCAAATATTAACTCTTAGCTTGTCTTCATTTTAAAGAAGGGCGAGATTATTTTCTTAGTTTCTGAGTTCCAACATTATTACTAATTGTAAATGATTTTTATTCCACAATATTACTCTAAATACAATTAATAATAGAGTAAAAATACTGTTAATACTATTAATACTTTTACATACCATATTATTCCGAAAACAAGCCGCACCCGAATTTAAGCCGCATCGGAAAAATTAAAATCAAAACTAGGAAATAAATTTCAAGTACAGTACTTTTATGTTTTTGAAAGTATTTTATTTTTTAAGAAGAAAATACCGTACAAACAAATACACTTACTACTTAATTAGCATTTAGAAGTTTTTGTTTATTTTTTGTTCAATGCCAAACACAAGGATTCATCTACATTATATGTGTTTTCTTCCGGCTTCTTTGGTGGATGTCTTTTCCGCGTTTTTACCCAAAAAGTAGCGCAGGACTTGCGATACCAATAATTCGAAATTGGTATCGCAAAACCTGCGCTACTTTTTGGGTACGTGTATAGATAAAGTGCCCTTAACTTATAACATATGGCGATTTATAAAATACAACAAAAAACAAATGATCAGATAAATAAACAAAATGAAATATAAGAAAACTGCTACCAAACTTTATACTGCAATACCAAACTGATCAAAACGACTGTACACGCACTTTGTAAGGAGTGTGTCTCACTCTCTCCCCCTCCCTCTCTCTTCCCCCCTCTCTCTCTCTTTATTCATACCTACTTATGCTTAATAAGAAACGATTATTATTATTAAAGCGCGAATGCAAGCCGCAGGTCAAATTATGGAACCGATTTTTAGGAAAAAACTGCGGCTTGTATTCGGAACAATACGGTATATGATAATGAACAGCCAAAACAAAACAAAATTAAATATAAAACTCACCTCAGAGTATTATATTCTTTCGAGATCTTTCGTCTCTCTCGGAGACATCATCAGGAATTAAAACACACTAATCACATATATAACAAAAAAACACTAAAACAATTATGGTCGAAGACCACATCAATTATTCCCTATATCATAAACCATTACGCGCGCGGTTATTCGGCCGAATGACGGTATAATCATTTGTACCTAGTTTTATTTCTTATCGCAACTAATAATTTTAAATAATTTGTCGTTATCGAATTCTGCCTGGCTGTTCATCAAATTTATCTTCTTATTTTTAAATTTATAAATATAATATTTTTCCAACTGCCATTTAGGCTGTTCATTATCATACATGTAGTGGTGCAAACAAAGGAAAATAATGTTTAATAAAATAATATTATTACCTTTATATAAATCGGCTAATTTAGTCTGAGCCTTTATCTCCTGATGGTAACCATCACTTAATTTTGTTTCGTTTTCACACTGTGCTACTAATTTTTGTGTCAATGATTCCAGTCTTGATTTTAATGAATTTATATTCTCATTCAATTCCGCATTTGACGCTAATGCTTGCCGTAACTGAAAATAAAAACAAATATATAAACGCTACATAAAAACCCACATGACAGTCTCAGTAGAATTGGTTATGAGGTTATATGTCATACGTTCACATATTAATACGTCCAGTGCGGCTGCCACATTTATGTGGCTTATTGAACAGTTCCAGGGTGCGGGCCACCACAAAAATGTGGTTCGTTTATACAGTTTTATAATCTCTTCTTTCTGCGTTCAGCTAGGGTAAATTGTATTTGTTTTATTGTTCATGACCGTAGAAAAAGGTTCATTCTATGCCAGTATACCTTCAGCTTTTGAAGAAACGTCACCGGTTGTTTTTTGGCGGAGTTTTAAAAACTGATATATTTTTTTCTATGTTTTGAGTTTTACGGGCTTATTTGTTATTAATAAAATGTTATTTCATTATATTACTTTTCTTACAATTACGCAACATTTACTATGCTTAGTACATATTAACTGTAGCAAAAATGCAACTAAATAAATAAATATGTGTACACGAATGTAATACCTAAATGCTTTAAATTTAAGTAGGCCTCTTTTTTCGTACATACAGACCTAAAGTTAACTTTTTTAAAAGAAACTAGTAGGTATTAACTTTTTTTTAAATGTTTCCCTCATTTAAAAATTGGTTATAGAAATATTTTATTAGTACTTATAATTTTAGGAGCCTACAAGGCGTGCATAGTCACACAAAGCGGCAGGGTCATTTACTTATAATAGTATACTAGTAGGCTTATTCAATTCTTTTCTTAGGTGACCCCAACCGTTGCTATTTGGAATTGCATTTTTACCTGTCCACGGAAAGACTTACTGCCATGGGAACAGAAAGGGTAATAAAATATTGTTGAAAACAAGAAAAAATTGTAAAGCCGTCACAGGTACCGATATCTGTCTGCCATCTGTACCGTAATATTACTTACTTTCAACTTTTCAAAAACTTTTGGCCACACCGCAGTTATTCAGTTAAGAGTGCCATATAGAACTATTATTATCCTTTTATTCCTATAAGTTTTTAATTTTTTCTCATAGGTTTACGTGATAAAAGCAAAGTACATTCAGACTTTTAAATTTGTTATGTATTTATACTTTTATGCTGTATTTATACTGTATATTTAAAATGAAAACAAATACATTTATCTATAGTAAAATACATCAACATACACGTATAAATAAAAAATAAAAGTATTGCATATAAATACATTAATATAATTATATTATATTAATATAAAGTATTGAATAAAAGTATACAATAACTTGTCGCAAAATGGCGAAAAACTGGATCAGTAGCGAATTGTAAACGGGAACGTACACTAACAATCAGGACGCCAGAGGCAATCGCAAATATTGAACAAAGAATCACTTGAAGCCCAAAGAAGTCGGTACGAAAGTTATCTCAACAAAGCGGTATGAAATATTCATCATGCTTGCGTGTTCTTAAGTCTTTAAAATTGAAACCTTATCGTGTAACATGTGTACAAGAAATCAGGGAGCCAGACAAAGAGAAGCGTTTGAACTACTGTTTCTGGTTTTTTAACAAAATAACGAATGGTGAATTAGATCCTACACGATATTTCATGAGTGATGAAGCTTAGTTTCATTTGTCTGGCCATGTAAATTCAGAGAACACTAGATATTGGTCAGTTGAAAATCCTCATGTGTTACATGAATCTCTACTACATGATGAAAAAATTGGTGTATGGTGTGCAATTTCTGGACATCGTATTGTAGGGCCCATATTTTTTCATAAAACTGTAAATAGCGATGTGTATGTCAGAATTTTTAATGAATTTCATGAACAGTTAACCGACAATGAACGCGAGTACAATTTTTTCCAGCAAGATGGTGCAACATGCCACACGTCTCGCCAGTCCCTATCTCATATCAATCAGGCTTTTCCCATGCGAGCTGTTAGTAAAGATTTGTGGCCTCCTTGTTCACCCGATTTGAGTATGTGTGATTTTTTTCTATGAGGTTATTTAAAAGGAACTGTTTACCAAACAAACCCCCGCAGTATACATGAGCTAAACAATAACATCATGGCAGCCATTCAAGCTATAGACGTTTCCGTATTGCGTCGTCTGTGCATTAATAACATTGAACGAGCGCAAAAATGTGTAAGCATTCAAGGACGCCACTTTCAGCATCTACTGTAAAGGTGAAGTTGAAATATGTATATAAATTTTAAATAAATATGTAAAATTATGTATTAAGTAATTCTATTTATTCATTTACTATCTGAATCCAATTGAGTGCCGAAGGCTGCTGTTAAATGCAGTGGCTACTTTTAAATGAATCACCCTGTATATACTCATTGAGACAGGCATTGGTAAACCACCTCACTTCTTGTTTTACTTAGTAAAGCCTGTCGAGGTTGAAACGTGCCTTTCAGCTGATGACCAGAGCAACAGCATACTAAAGTAACAAAAATACTTTTAAAACACTACAATAACATAAATTACAATATTAAGCAATAATAAAAACAATAAATTACTTCTTCAGTCTTTTCAGTTAGTTGGCCTTGCAGATCCAACACATTAGCAGTGTGTTCTCTGCGCAAATTGACGAGATCCGTAGTGTGTTTCGCAACATCAAGAGAGAGACCATTGATTCGTTCTTGTAAAAGTTCCCTTTCTTTATCTAGCCTTTTTTCTCTGAAAATCAAAACAACCTGTGTGTCAATAATAAACAACACAAAACAACAAGAATACTAACTGAATTACACTAAAAATTAAAAATAAAAACAATATTACTAACATATTTTCAATCACTAAAAGGAAAAACAGAGTAAAATTCATACAAGCATCTCAACTGACATTTATTCTTTTCTCACGTATGTAAGTGCTCATGGATCATATTACTTAAGACAAAGCTCACTTGTTAACCCCTTGCCGGTTCCCGACGGAATATTACGTCGCACAGATAGTGCACGAACAAGGCCGCTGATGGAATATTAGGTCGGCAGTTTCTGTCCCATTTTATTTCGTTTTGTGTCGGCTTATTACGTCGATAGCATTAATTATTTAATTTCACTGTTTTTCACAATGATATAGAGCGCTACTACGTAGCTTCAAAGTAGTCTACGCATATTATCACGAACACGAAGTGACGTTGTCATTAGTTACGGTGGTCCACATGCTCGAATAACCTATAAATGTAATGATTTTTATGTATTAAAAAGTATTTTTCAAGTGATTTTTATAAGTGTTTATTTTATGAGTATTTTTTAAGTAATTTTATAGAAAACAATTATTCATATAAGTAAATGAAATAATTATGGACTTATATTTTATTTTATGGACTTACAGACTTTATTTCAATAATACAACATAAAGATAGGTTGGGTAACCAATTTTTTTAAAATTATGAATAAAATATATTTTACATGCAAAAATGTTGCTCTTAGTATCATATTAGGTCATAATTAGCTGCAATAATTGTGTTGAAGCAAAATAAAAATAGAGCAAAATAATATTCATTTCTGAAAAAAATAATAAACCGACAAGGGGTTAACAAATATATTGTAATATAGATTGTTGTTAGTCTAGAAATGGTTAATGTAATAGATTGTTTATTTTTGTACAGGTTGCTTACATTTTATTGAAAGAATTGCGTATTAAGAATGAGGTGAAATGTGTTGAACAAAGATGGTGAATGGCAATGATTGATATGTTGTTCTAGGAAATCAAAAGTAATAGAAAAGTTTGTTTTTATTTTTATTCTTTATACACACTGTTAGAAAAGCGGCGAAGCATCTTGAATGTTTGCGAAACTATTAGACCGGAGGTATAAAAACAGTTAGCACCTTTGTAGTGGCAGTCAATAGCTGTCTTGTTGAATGGAAATTGTGTCGGGCCATGTGAAATAAAGTCGTTACAGAACGGTTTCTGAGTTACACTGTGTGTGCGGGTGGTAGCGAGTATTGGTGGATCTAAATAACAATAATCTATTGTTATTGTATTTGTAATTTGTATTGTAATTGTATTTGTCAGTAGGTCAAGTTTAATCATTAACTGTAATCATAAATTTTATCAATAGATAATTGTGATAAGTCTGATTATTAGGTATTTATTTAAACCCAAATCCCAAACGAACCTAGGTTTAGGTGTTGACAGTATTTTTTAAAGCAAGTCTCATTCCAACGCCACCTAAATAATTTAAATTATTATTATTATCACAACTTAATCAGCAAGATTCACTTTCACTAACATTCCATTAACACTTTGAACCTTAAGCCCATGTATTATTATAAGGGCTATCATATTTAATTCCATAACACATTACAGATTGCTTGTGCTCAGTGTTGTGTCATAGAATCTTTCCTCAGGTTATTTTGTACGACACTAGTCAGTGTTATTAATCGGATATTTAAAAAAAAATACTTAACACGTACTAATCACATGTTGGAAACGTTAACAAGATGTTGTAGTGCAGTTCAAACCAGTGTTTAATTTATGTTGTGCACTAATCTTGTCTTGACACTCATAAACAAATTCTTGTAATGCATCCTGTTAACCATTTAATTTATCAATTACAATACAAATTAAATTTCTCTCTAACCTATTTATGGTTGCAATACAGTTTTCTTTTTAAAAACCTTACATACATTTCGGTGGTAACACCTTCAAAGTAAGTTTAATAAATTACAATATTAAATGGTAGGTTCCATTCAGTCATCTTAAAAAAACTGGCTTAAATTTATATATATTGTATATTTGTTTGGATTTATTGGTATAGATGGTAACAGCAATAAATAAAAATATAAAATATTTATAAAATTAAGCCAGTTTCATTATGACTGAATGAAATACCATTAAAAAATTTAAGTTTAATTTAAATTTAAACATACTCTTAAGAAGATGGTTCACCGAAACGTACATAAGATTTTTAAAAAGAAAACTATAAGACAACCGTAAATAGGTAAGAGAGAAATTTCATTTGCATTATAATTTGTTTTAATATTGTTATTTCGTGTAGTTTTGTGACAACTACATTTTCAAGTACAATAAGTATAGGAAGTAATATATTTATACATATACAAAGTAAGTATTTTGGTGAGAAAGCCGTTGTGTTGTTAGCTCCTGTTGAAGAAGGAAGTTTTACAGAAATAAAGTATCGATAAGTATTGATTTTGTGTTCTAAGTTAAGTGTGATAACTAGTTTCACGTATAGTAATTTAGATTGTCCATTTTTTCAGCGATATTTTTTAATTTTTACAAAATAAAGTTAGTCGTAATTTTAAGGTTAGGTCAACCCGTAATATATCTGTAATCTTCGTGAAGTCTGTGTACCCAATTAAACGTTAAAACTTTATTTTACTTTTTATAATAATATAAAATATATTCATTAAATAGATATTGTTAAGAATGGCCAGTAAAATTGGAACATTAGGTAAAAATAAAAGCTCTCCACCCGTTACGCGCTCGAAAATAAACATATCATCTCCAGCTGTTAGCCTTGAAAAAAAAGTAGCCAAATTAGTTGAAGAACAAAAAAACATTAGGGAATCTATAATAAATAGCAATAAACAAAACGAGGATATAAGAAATAAACTTGAACAAGAGATAGCTTCACTAAAAGAACTAATTAAAATAAATGAAAATGATCACAAAGTCGAAATTAATAAACTTATGGAAGCAAATAAAATTTTAGAAAATGAGATAAAATTAGTTAATTTAAAATTAAAAAATGGATTAGGGCTAAATAACAATAATAATAATAACAGCAAAATAAATAATACCCCTAAAAATAAATCTAATTCAACAGTAAAAAATGATCCAAAGAAACTTTTGTACAGTGAAGCATTAGCATCTAAAAAAGCTACTAAAATAAACAATAATAATAAAAACAAGGTCTTGGTGCTTGCGGACAGCCACGGACGTGGGTGCTGTGATCTGTTAAGTAAAAAATTAAATGATTTTGATGTTAGTGTAGTTTTTAAGCCGAATGCTTCTTTAAAAGAAGTAGTAAAATCAGCTAAAGATGATTTAAAAACCCTTAATAAGAATGATCATTTGATAATTATCGGAGGAACCAATGATATCAGTTCTAAAAATTTCCAAAATACTCCTCAAATCCTAAAAACAATTGAAGAACTGGTTCCAATGAGCAATAAACCAAATTTAATAATAAATACAATTCCCGTTCGACATGACAAGCCAGAACTAAATACAGTAATAAATAAACTAAACCGTGATATTCATAAAAAAATTAATAGCCTAGAAAATAAAACAGTAAACAGGATTAAAATTAGCTTCATCAATGAAAGGCTTAATCGTACTAATTTCACTAATCATGGGTTACATTTGAATCAGTCTGGTAAAAACGTGTTGTGTGATAGGTTAGCATCCCTCGTCACTTGTAAACTCCCTGACAAATTAAAAGCTAAAGAGTCTTTTTTAATGAGTTGGCTGAAACAAGGGGTAAAGAGATAGGAAATATAAGGTTAGGTTTTATTGGTGAAACGCAACTGAAGAGGAGATCACAGGTTTTTAATTACAGTAACGGTAGGTTAGGTTTACATGATGTCAGGTTAGTAAATAGGCTGCGACCAGCTTCCATAATTGGAGTCAACACAGTTGTAGACAACCAAAACAATCAGGAAAATAATGCATCCCACTTCTCTATTTTACATCAAAATATTCAATATGTAAGTAATAAAATAGACAGGTTAGATATATTTTTAAGTTCTGAGAACCCAGATATGGTGGTATTTACTGAACACGGTTTAAAATGTAATGAGATGTCACTAATAAACTTTTCAGGGTTTTCTATTATTGCTTCATATTGTAGGAAAATGCACAAAAGTGGGGGGGTTTGTATATTAGCTAATTCAAGTAAGAAACTTGACACTCGTAATTTACCTTATCTAGAACGGTTTTCTCGGGAAATGGTTATTGAAGTGGCTGGGGTAGAAGTTAGGTTAGAAAAGAGGGGAAAGATGGTTGTGGTGGGTGTCTATAGATCCCCTAATGGTGATTGGGGTCAGTTTTGTTCATCGTTCAGTGAACTACTAGAAGTTTTAACAGAACGATATGTAAAAGTGGTAGTTTTGGGTGATTTTAATATAAATCTTGCTGTTGAAAATAAAATGGCTGAAGAGTTTAGGGATATTGTGGAGATGAACAATCTTGATATAAAAGTTAAAGGTTATACAAGAATTACTACTCACTCACAAACCATAATAGATAATATTTTAACAAATATGGAGAGTTGTCAGGTTAGGTTAAGGGGTTCAGAGCTCTCTGATCACGGCTACCAAGTATTAGAGATTCAGGATTTAGGTAGTCATGTCCCAAATCAAAAAAATATTAAAGAATTTAGGCAGGAAGACCAAGGGAATATTAATTGTTTGTTACATAGTTTATCCAAAGAGGATTGGAAGACGGTTTTCAATTCATCTGATATTAATCAAAAATATCATAATTTTATTGAGACATTAAAATTTCATTATAATAATAGTTGTCCAATTAAAAAGAAAGATGTAAAAAATATTGTCAGTGAAACAGATGAGTGGGTCACAGGGGAAATTTTGCAAATGAGGTCTGAAGTTAGAGATGCATACTCAGATTTTCTTTCACATAGGACTACCTTTAATGAACAAAGGTACAAAACTATTAAAAAACATTATGCCAGAGAAGTCCAGAGAGCTAAATGTAAAAAAACTGCCGAAGTTCTTCATAATTCACCAAATCTAAACTCAGCAATATGGGAAATAATTAATAAGAATCGAGGTGTAGTTAGCAACAAAAGTTTTACTGACATACCTAATATTGTTAACAAAAACAATGAACTTATAGAGAATGGTATAAAAATTTGTAATTATTTTAACAAATATTACCAGGAAGTAGCTTTAAAACTTAAACAACAGATTGGGGAAACAGTGGGATGTTATGATCCAAAAGGTAACAAGGTAGTTAATCAATTCTTATTTAGCCTAGTTTCAAGGGAGGAATTAGAATCAGTTATTGATAGTTTGAAAAGTAAGAAAACATGTGGGTTAGATGGGATTTCTAGTATAATTGTTAAAGAATGTAAACATCTTTTAATTACTCCTCTCCTTCATTTGATTAACTTCTCACTTGAAGCAGGTGTATTTCCAAACAAACTGAAGGAGGCTAAAATATTGCCTATATTTAAGAATGGAGATAGCCAGTTAGTTGAAAATTATAGACCCATAAGTATTTTAAACACAATCAGTAAAATTTTTGAAAAGGTAGTATTTATTAGGTTAATCAGTTTCTTGACTGAAAACCTAATCATCTCAGAGGATCAGCATGGTTTCCAAAAAGGTAGATCAACTAAAACTGCAATTGTTTCACTTGTGGAGCAAGTAGTTGATATATTGGACGCCGGGGAGAAAGCATTGGCAGTGTTTCTGGATCTGAGTAAAGCTTTCGATTGTGTTGATCATGAAATTTGATTGAAAACACTAGAGTCATTAGGCGTTAGGGATGTAGAGTTGAAATGGTTTCAATCTTACCTTATTAATAGATTACAGTGTGTGGAGTTAACTAGGGTTGTTAGAGGGAAACTCACAAAAGTTGTATCTGGAAAGCTTGAAGTCAAAGCAGGCGTTTCACAGGGGTCAGTTTTAGGTCCAATTCTGTTTCTATTGTACATTATTAGGTTACCAGAAGTCATACCTAATGGCAGAGCTTTGTTGTTTGCTGATGATACTTCAGTAATCAGTAACAGTTCACTGGTAGATGCTCTTGAAGTAAATACACATGTTAACATAGAGTCCGTAGTGCAGTTCTTGAATCAAATGTTATTAACAGTTAATGGGAAAAAGTGTCAGTACTTGCAGTTCAAAAATAAACATAACGTTAAAGAAAGTAGAGAAGTGGATGTATTTATTCATAATAATAGTTTAGAGCATGTAGAAACAGTGAAGTTCCTGGACGTATCTCTAGATAGATCTTTGTCTTGGGACTTCTATACCAATCAAGTTTGTAGTAAAATATCATCTGGGGTATTTGCACTAAAACAAGTTGCCAGATTAAATGATAAAACATTACTAATGGCAGCTTATCATGGCCTCATTCTGTCTCATATCCGTTATGGTATTTTAGTATGGGGTAATTCTAGCATGGGTAATATGAATAGGGTTTTTAAAATTCAAAAGAAAGCTATTAGGTGTATGGTGGGAGCTAACCAGCTAACCTCATGCAGGCCACTATTTAAGGAGCTTAAATTGCTTACAGTTCCCTGTCTCTACATTTTTGAGGTGATTATGTATGTTAGGCAAAATAATTTTATGCAGAATTTCAATGTTCACAATCATAGCACGAGAAACAGGAATGATTATTATGTGGCTAATCACTCCACAAAATTGTTTGAACAAAAACCTACTTATGCAGGGAGAAAATTCTTAAATAAATTACCCCAATCTTTAAAGTGTAGTGAGGATTTGAATTCCTTTAAAAAAAATTTAAAAAATTACTTGATCGGTGAAACTTTTTATAGCATACAAGAATTTCTTTCTTGATAGTAGTGATACATAGTGTGTTTCTTATACGTATTTCAGGTGTTATATCTGACGACATGTCCTATACTCCTCCTGGAGTCTCCAGGGCGCAAAAAAAAAAAAAAAAAAAATTTTAATAAACGAAATTTTTCAAATTTTGTAAGCTAGTAATTAATGTAAGGAACAGCATAACTTGTAAAAAGTACATTTTTCTCGTACATTTTTACTTTCTCTTGCCTATATGAATAAATAGGAAGGAAAGTATTGTTTTCATGTCGATTTTTCGAAATCGAGTTTTCACCGGATCTATACGTTTTCAGACCCCCTGAACCCAAAAAAACATGTTTTTAGCGATTGGTCTGTGTGTGTGTGTGTGTGTGTGAACAAAATATCTCAAGAACGGAACATCGTACGAACTTGAAACTTGAAACTTAAGTTACATACCACTACCGGACGCGACACGAACATTTTCATCAAAATCGGTCAACCGGAAGCAGTAGTTTATTCGTATAATTTTTCAGTTTTTTGCGATTTTCTCAAAAACTGGTCCTACGATTTTTTTTAAAATCGCCTATTTTACTCAATTTTTTATTCTCTACAAGATAGGGTAGGCACCATGTTTGCTGAAATTCTCGATGAGGCTGTTTTCACGTAAAAATGTTGTTTTTTTAAGATTACGGCTTTAATATAAATTTTAGCGCAAAAACTTATATAATAAAAGTTGTAGAGAATTTAAAAACCTACAACTTCTGTTTCAAACATTTTTTTGTATGACGCTTAGTTTAGCAGTAATTAGCGATTTTCTGATTTTTTCTCACGAAAACGTGTGAAAAATCGATTTTTTAAGATTTCAGCCTTAGAATTTATTTTACGACAAAAGTGTATATAATAAATTTTACAGGAAATAAAAAGATCTACAACTTTTATTTAAAGAATTTTTCACTACAAAGCCTAGTTTAACGTGAAAGTGTGATTTTCCGTTTTTTTAAGCCAAACTGAGGTTGATTTTCATTTTGCGTCTTTCACTCATGATTAAAATAAGGTTATGTTTTTGAGGTTAGTTTTTTGTTTATTTCTAATGTTTTATTACTAATATTAGGTTTAGTGTTAATTATTTGCACTGGCAAGAGAAAGTCGTGTGAGTGTTTCACACCAGATTTTTCATTTTAAAAACTTTGTAAAGGTCATTGTTAGTAAAATAACTATGTAATATAAAGTATAGGAAAAATGTAAAAATTATGTACACAACATAAACCTGTAAAAAAAATTGAATGTATGACAAATTGTTTTGTTACAAAAAGCATAATGATTCCTGAACAAAGCATGTGTTAAACATCCATAGTTCAAAATATTAAAGGTAACTCTATTACTAATTTCTAAAAATTTAACGAATAAATTTAAAAAATAACAAATGTAGGCATATTTAAGAACAGAGTGAATAATCTGGAATATAAGTGATTTATGTTTACCAGGATCTACAAAAAAAAAGCATGAAGTACAGTTTTTAATAAAAACAGTCCTGCATGTTGAAAAAATTTAGAAATCTCTAAGTGATCCACTTTGAACGTAAACTTAAAATCCCATATATATTATCACACTCTTTTAAATTAAAATGGCCCATATTAATTTTCCAGTGTTAAGGATAGCTAACCATGGATTAATTCCCATGGTGCTAGGGTGACACTGGATTTTTGCAATATTGTATGACGGTTGCCTTTTATATTTCGGAAATAGAAAACAAAAACAAATTAATCAATGTAAACGGCTTGCATATTCAAAATATACTCCATGATTATTAATACATTTTTCCATGCGCTTGAACCAATTTTCGAACACTCGTTCCACTCCGATTGAGGTACCACAAAAATGTGCTTTTTGAATGCATCAACTGCTTCTTCAGGCGTCGAAAAACGTTGACCTCTTAATTTATTTTTGATAAGCGGGAATAATAAGAAGTCGTTGGGTGCCAAATCAGGGCTGTATGCCAGATGGCCAATCAATTCGATTTTTTATTTCTCAAAAAGTTCATTGTTTCAGCTGACATGTGAGAGCTCGCATTGTCCTGGTGGAGAATGATTCGTCTTCGGGGGTTGGTTTCCTTTATTTTTCCAAAAACTTCTGGCAAACAAATGGTTGTGTACCATTCAGAATTGACCGTCCGACGTTCCACTAGCAGTACAGTTGCCACACGCCCGGTTTTTCCAAAAAAAAAACAAGCGACCATTTGCTTGGAGGTGCTTCATGCACAGACAACTTTTGTGGGATTTGGCTCGTCTAGAAAGATCCATACAGTCGACTGCTGTTTAGTTTCGGGTTCATAGGCATACATCCATGATTCGTCACCCGTGGGGATGTCATAAACGTGTTTTGAAGTACCGCTATTATATTTCATGAGCATTTCTTTCGACCAATCGACACAAGCCTTTATCTGAGCGATTGTCAAATTATGGGGAATCTAATGCGAATAAATCTTCCTGGTGCCCAAACGTTCATGCAATACTGAATATATGCTGGTCCCACTAATGCCCAAGGATGCCGTAATCTCATGACATGTTATACGACGATCTTGCATAATCAGTTCACGCACAGCATCAACATTTTCTTGAACAACAACCGATTTTGGACAACCTTCGCGAAATTCATTACTGAGCGAACCACGGCCACGACTGAATTCCGTATACCACCGATATACAGTGGTTTTCGATGGTGCTTCATCGCCAAATGTCAAATTAAGTTCATTGGTCCACTGCTGTTGAGATAATCCACGTCGAAAGTTGTAAAAAATAATTGCACGAAAATGTTCACGACTTACCTCCATTTTTTGACCGAGATAACAATTTAAAATTACTACTAAACAACACAACAATGGACTGTACAAGCGAAACAGAGTGCAAGCTATCGAATAAAGTCGAACTTTAAGATAACGATATTGGCTAACAGATTGCAGCACCAGTATTGTCCATTCCCGAAATATAAAAGGCAACCCTCGTACACATTAAAAAGAAAATATTGGTTAAGTTAGCACTAATAATACATTATAGAACAACCCTGATAATTTGTCACCAAAAAATTTTCATAATTTAAAAAGAAAACATAATACTGTATGATAATTATTATTGATACAAACTATCAAAACTTAAGTAATCAATTTGCCTATAACAGGCCAGTGGAGTATTAAATTATTTGCACGTTATCTGTTAGTTCCAGGGCTAGAAAAGTAGTTCTTTTTCTTATCACATAGTCAGCCATAGCAGGCACTATGGTACAAGCCAAGGGGTAAAAGGGATCGAGGACGTCCAAGGAAGAGATGGGCAGATGGTGGAGGTTCGGAACAGGCAGCAACGCCTAACCCGTGAAAGGAAGAAGAAGAAGAAGATAGTCAGCCAATTAAATGACTAAAGTATTTAAGAACAGAAGAAGCAGAGGTGTAAAAGATGCTAGTCAGAGTTATCTCTGAGAGTAATGAATTTCATGACTATACACCCAAACCATGAGGTGAAGATGTCATTTACAGGGTAGAAAGTAGATGCTTTTCCAAGGGCCTGGCATGCTGATAAAAATACTTGTCCACTCAGTGAAGAAGGTGAAGATTAACCACCTCATTCCTTGTTTTACTTAGTAAAGCCTCTAGAAGTTCAAACCAGCCTTTCGGGCTTAAAAGTAGTTTTTAAGTTTAAAAATTCATACGATGTTCCGTTCTTGAGATATTCTGTTCACACGCGCGCGCGCACACACACCAATCGCTAAAAACATGTTTTATACCCATAAAACATGTTTTTAAAATATGTTTCAGGGGGTCTGAAAACTTGTAGATTCGGTGAAAACTCAATTTCAAAAAATCGACATGAAAACAATACTTTCCTTCCTATATATTCATATAGGCGAGAGAAAGTAAAAAAAACTGTAGATCATATATATTGCCCTTTGGTTTCACACATGTTGGAAACCACAGACTACGATAATTTTGCTAGACAAGTATAAACATTCAGCCAGGCTATTCAACATTTTTGTTAGTTTGCCAAAACCTCCTTTCAAAGAGTAACAAATTATCAAGGTTCAGCCAGGCTATTCAACATTTTTGTCAGTTCGCCAAAACCTCCTTTCAAAGAGTAACAAATTATCAAGGTTCAGCCAGGCTATTCAACATTTTTGCACGTTCGCCAAAACCTCCTTTCAAAGAGTAACAAATTATCAAGGTTCAGCCACACTATTCAAAATTTTTGTTAGTTTGCAAAAAACCTCCTTCCAAAGGGTAACAAATTATCAAGGTTGCATAACACATCCACACCACTTTGATTCAATAACCAAGCAATAAAACTAAGCCTACATTAATTTTTAACTCAAGTAAACAAATAAATGATAAAAACTAAAAGTACCGGGTGATTTTTTAGTCCTGTTATCCAATTGTTAATGTATGGTAATTTTTTTCTAAGAAAGGGATATTTTTTTTTGTGACACAAAGTTGGTAGCCCTACTCAACCGGTATAGATACGACAGTTTGAGTTGATTCTCCTTGAGCTGCGTAAAATTTTGTGCTGTTTCCAGTTGTGTTACGAACAGAATGTCTTTTACCCTAGAACAACGGGTTTTCATTCTTGAACAATATTTTGCTACAAAATCGTATGCGAGTGTAAAAGAATCATTTCAAATTGAATTTTTTGGTGTTCCTCCACTCTATTCTAGTCAATTTCTAGGCTAACTAACTGATTTTTAGAGGCAGGTATTGTTTGCAGCAGAAAACGTAGTGGTCGACCAACTCTCTTGACAGATGACGTTAAGAGAATGTGAAAACAAGATTGCTCAATTCTCCATGGAAAAGTTTACAAAAACTTTCCTCGCATGTTGATTTGTCATGTTCGAGTGCTCAGAAAGCTGCTAAAAAATTGAAATTGTATCTGTAACATATACGATTAGTTCTAGAGCTTCAGCCTCCAGATTTAAACAAGAGATTGTTTAAGGATAAAAGACATTCTGTTCGTAGCACGACTGAAAATGGCACAAAATTTTACACAGCTCAAGGAGAATCAACTCACACTGCCATATCCATACTGGTTGAGTAGGGCTACCAACTTAGTGTCACAAAACAAAATTTATTTTTTTTAGGAAAAAATTACCAGACATTAACAATTGGGTAACAGGACTAAAAAATCACTCTGTATTACGAATAAAATAAAAATGGTACAAACTTGTAACTGAGCTCCAATTTTAATCCTTCTATTTCATCGTTTTTGGCTATCGCTTCACACTTGGCTCTTACAGCGGCTTCCAACTGAGTTGATAATGTGCTAACATCTTCTTGCAGTCTTTTCAGTTGGGCATCTCGCCTCTCTACCATTTGAACAGCTTCTTCTCTATCATCCACAGCAAGATTTCGTTCTTGTCTATACTTACTGTTCTCTTCTTCCAATCTGCAATCAAAAATAAATTATAACTTCAGAAACTCAAAGCAAAAATATTACAACATGCCAGGTGTTCATTGTATGTAATACAACAGCACTTCAAATTTTGATAACCGGTTCGTAGAAACAAAAACTTACAAATGTTAAATACAAAACTGAAATACGAGTTCACAGACTAAAAAATCTGGTGTGAAACACTCACACAACTTTCTCTTGCCAATGAAAATAATTAACAATAAACCTAACATTAGTAATAAAACATTCGAAATAAACAAAAAACTAACCTTAATAAACATAACCGAATTAAATGATATAATGAAAGACGCAAAATGAAAATCAACCTAAACCTGGCTTAAAAATATGGAAAATCGCTCTTTCACGCTAAACTAGGCACTGTAGAGAAAAATGCTATAAATAAAAGTTGTAGATCTCTTAATTTCCTATAAATTTTATTATATACATTTTTGTCGTAAAATGCATACTAAGGCCGAAATCTTAAAAAAATCGATTTTTCACACGTTTTCGTGAGAAAACACAGAAAATCGCTAATTACCGCTAGACTAAGCGTAATACAAAAAAATGTTCGAAATAAAACTTGTAGGTTTCTATTCTCTACAACTTTTATTATATAATTTTTTGCGCTAAAATTTATATTTAAGCTGTAATCTTAAAAAAACAATTTCTTTATGTGAAAACAGCCTCACCAAGAATTTCAGCAAACATGGCGCCTACCCTATCTTGTAGAGAATAAAAATTTGAATAAACCCAGGTGATTTTAAAAAAATTGTAGGTTTTTACCAGGTTTTGAGAAATTCGCAAAAAAGTGAAAAATTACATGAATTAACTACTACTTCCGGTTGACCGATTTTGATGAAAAGGTTCGTGACGGGTCCAGTAGTGGTATGTAACTTAAGTTTCAAGTTTCAAGTTTGTACGATGTTCCGTTCTTGAGATATTCTGTTCGCACATGCACGCGCGCGTGCGCGCACACACACACACATATACACAACTTTTAAGTTTCAAGTTCATACAATGTTCCGTTCTTGAGATATTCTGTTCACACACACACACACACAGACCAATCGCTTAAAACATGTTTTTTGGGTTCAGGGGGTCTGAAAACGTGTAGATCCGGTGAAAACTCGATTTCAAAAAATTGACATGAAAACAATACTTTCCTTCCTATATATTCATATAGGCAAGCAAAAGTAAAAATCAGAAAATCACTAATTACCGTTAAACTAACCGTTATACAAAAAAAATATTTGAAATAAAAGTTGCAGGAGTTTAAATTCTCTATAACTTAAAAAAAAAAAAAATTTTGCGCTAAAATGCATAATTATTAAGCCACAATCTTAAAAAAAATTTACGTCAAAACAGCCTCACCAAAAATTCCAGCAGACATGGCGCCTACCGTATCTTGTAGAGCATAAAAAATTTAGTCAGCCAGGCGATTTTTAAAAAATCATAGGACCCGTTTTTGAGAAAATTGCAAAAAAATTAAAAATTACACGAATTAACTACTACTTCCGGTTGACCGATTTTGATAAAAATATTTGTGTCGGGTCCGATAGTGGTGTCTAACTTTAAGTTCATACGATGTTTCGTTCTTGAGATATTCTGTTCACACACGCACGCAGACCAATCGCTAAAAACATGTTTTTTGGGTTCAGGGGGTCTGAAAACAAATAGATACGGTGAATACTCGATTTCGAAAAATTGACATGAAAACAATAATTTCCTTCCTATATATTCATATAGGCAAGAAAGTAAAAAGTGTATTTAAACAATGATGACATATAAATCTACCCCACAGGCATAGAACACAATTTGTACTTTTAACTCTCACAACAACCACCTTAGTTCAGTCATATTGCAAAACCAAACAGTTTAACGAATATAACCTAACATAACCTAAATAACGTGATGAAAAACAGCCAAACTTACAAGACTGAAAAAGAAATAACATCATATCAAGCTATTTTCTAAAATAAAGTAGAAAATGTTGGTCTAATAATAAATTCCAAAGGAAACTTAAATTTTTATTGAACTTAAATACAATGCATTTTAAGTATCAACATGAAAAATTATACCTAAGGAATAATACACATATTACCATACCTTCTAATTTTTTCTTGGCTCTTTGATAAATCTGCTTCTGCAGATGCAAACTTTTCTTTGAGTTCCTTAAATTCATCTTGAAGGGAATTTAATTTACTTTGCAAACTATCACGTTCCTTTTTTGTCTCAATTAATTCATCTGATACAGTCTTTATCTTTTCCTCTAAAATAAAAACACAAAAATGAATACAGAAATTTATAATACTCAGTAAAATAATGTATTTTGTGAAATTAAACTGTTGATTTTATATCTATCTTTTTCTAACTGTAAAAATTTTAAACATCACTGTATATGGTTCTGTAACATCATTCTTATTCCTGTGTACACTCCAAATTAGAGATAAGTATTGTTTTTTTCTTCTATAGAAGCAATTGGACTAAATTAATTAATTTCCTTCTCTGGAAATTCATTTTTTCATCATTATTACATACACCAGACCTTGTAGTAATCTAAAATGAAAGCAATTACATATTATTTCAGAACAGACCAATATTGGATTGGGCCAAATAATATTAGCTTTAAAATGAAATTCCCAAACATTAGTGTAGCACAGCACTGAGAGTATTGACTCAATATTAGTAATGAAACTATCAGCAAACACAAGATTAATTTCCCCGATAGTACAGGATAGATTATCAAGACGTGCAACAACAAAATATACAGTCTATTGCTGTATTTAAACTAGTAATGATTATTCTGAAACTTGAGACTTTAAGACTAAAATCAGTCACTCCGCCTTGGGTTCAAACAAATGCTTGCTTTAGCTTGTGCTCGGCGTAGAGTTTAATACTTAATTAGAACAATTTTGCTCAAAAACGATAAATTAAGCACAATTAACTATTACATTTTACATCAAGTCCCTTACAATAACACACAGAGCTACAAATTAAAACTACACAAATAACTTTCAGAGCAGACTCGTAAAGATCGACAATATTACTTAAAGGACGCCTCAAACTACACGCATCCTAACCTAAGAAATGAAAACAGTAAGACCAGAATTAATATTATTGTTCGTACGGCATACATTTAGTAATTCATAGATATTCACTAGAATAGAACAAACTGTGTAAAATAAGGAATCTAACAATTGCAGGGCCAAAAACCCTAATGAAGACCGGAATATTCGTCTAAAAATACGGTTTTCATTTAGTAAATTCAAGCCTCAATACTAGAAATAACCAATTTATTCTCCAACAAGAATGCCAGTGGCACATAATATAGAAATCCCGAAACCGCACTTATAATAATGTAAAAGAAATTCAGTTACACTAAAAAATTTAACATCAATCCTTAAAAACTGTTAAAACGCTGGTGAATCAAAACATGTCGCCCACTTACCACTGTTAACTTTAGATGTTTCATAAACGGCTTTTGCTCTTAAGTAATCTTCCAAATTTTCATTTAAGAAAGTTTCTAGTTTATCTAGAATATTTTTAGGAATCTTTTTACGTTCTTCATTGTTCAAAATGTTACTTAACGTAACACCTCCACTAGCAGCCATTTTAACGCCATAAATACAAAAACAACTGCGAAAGTAAAACGCTCATGAAACGATACTGCCAACATTACACAAATTTAAATAAAACATTCGTACAATCTTGAACTATCACGACAATAATTAGAACCAAAAGTAAGCAGCTATATTCAGTACAAATCGTAACGGTATAATATATTTTAACCAAAAAGACCATAATCTTAAAACAATTTACTACATTTTATAATACTCAATTGCGAAACTGACTTAGGTACATATTATTAACCTTTCTCAACTAGAGAGTTAACATTCTTAAAAATATCGTAACATGATAAAACATAATAATGCAAGAGTAAAGGAGCAAATTTACTTAAAATTCAATTGTTATTTAAACCAAAGAAAACCTGCATGAAATAATATTCGTGCATTGGCAGACTAAAAACGTTCTTGTAGGTAAAAGATTTCCCGCCATCGAGTAAAAATGATGCTCTATCATGTTTTTTTTACTTCATTTTTAAAAAAGTCCTATCAACCGATCTGTTGATTAGCGACTACGGTCAGATAATTTAACGGTGGTTTAACTTTAGAAAATTTCCAGACCCTGGCCGGGAATCGAACCCGGGACCTATGCGTGGTAGCGCGCTACCACTAAGCTACGAAGGCGGCCTCTATCACGTGTTGTTTTAGGTAGGGCGGATATGTTTTAAAACTTTTTAACTCATTCCTAGGGCTCACGTCACAAAGAAGGGGAACATTTTCAAATTAGAAAAACGAAAAATTCACAGCCATCTCGGCTCTTTGCACGGCTGAACTGGTTATTGTACCGTATCCGCCTGGTCCCAAAACCCCCAGGAAAAATGTGAAACCGCAAACTTTTCACTTATTTGGTATCGTTTGGAAGAGGGGGAAAATGAGAAATTTAAAAATTCTAATTTTGTAAAATCTTTTAAATTCAAAATTTTCAGCTGCTAATTCTACTTAAGTTTTTGATTAGCAGAAAATTTCGCGGGAACTCGTCACTCCATAAATTTAAATAAACTAACTTTCTATTTATTAGGGATTTTGGTGAATTTTTATTATATTGTCTCGTTAGTGCTGCATTAAGGGTGTACGATTAGCTCGGATTGAACGTCATGTTTTTATATTTAGAGTGGTGGAGAGAGGCGATTTTTTTGGCTGCGTTATAGAAGCCTCCCAGCGAAAAAGTAATAGACACCTTTTTTTGTCGAGAATGAGCCGAAACATAAGGTCCAGTAAACGGATTTCAAAAATATTTAACCGTTTTCGGGTAAACCGGGGAACAAACAAAGAATTTTGAGATATTCGAAATCATTTTTTAAAAATTCATGATAAATCGCGGTTACTATGTAAACACTTTTTTATTTTTTTATATTAAGTAGTTTTTTTGCGTAGAATTCGATTTTGTTGTCTAAAATACGGTAAAAAGTGACACCGATTTTATAAATGGATTTGAATTTTTTAAATGCCATTTTTGACCCCAAGCACTTCAGCAATCGACTTGGTTATGCGTTTTTTTTTCAATTTTTGAGCTCAAAAATTACTAATACACCGAATTTTAAAATTCTTCTAGTGACCATAAGTCTTCCAGAACCGTAAACAAGTATTTTTACTCCCATTGGAAAACCGATAGATTTTAAGAAAAACGTTCGCTCAGACATTTGTTTCCGTTTACAAGACGAATATGCGAAAAACGCATATTTATTTCTATCATGCATTGTTTACAATTTTCTCCGCTGGGCAGCGTTCTTTCATTTTGAAAGGCGGGAAACATTTTTTATGTTTTTAATTCAATCGATAAGTAGTGCTTTAGAACTTAGTCGTTAGCCATTTTTTTTTTTACCGAATGTACAAGTTTTTTAATGGAGATTCTGAAAATAAAGTCGCCGATCCGATACAGAGTACCCCCGAATAATTACGGAGATTTGTATTACGTTTTAAGGTTACATAATTTTTGAAAATTCATGATAAATCGCTGTTTACATGTACAATTTTTTTTTCTTATAGAAAGTAGTTATTTGCATAGAATTAGATTTTTCTGTCTTGGATACGGTAAAAAGTCACCCTGAATTCATAGTTGAAAAAACAAATGTTCAAAAAAAGGCTTTATACCATCAAACAGTCTTCAAACTTTTTTTTAGCTTTTATTTGTTATCGGGAACTGTACATTATTAACAACTACACAATTTGATTGCTGCTTTCCACTGTATTATTTTGACATGAGTTTGAACAGGGACTCCCAGTAGAGTTTATTCGTGGATGGCTGTCAGCCGGTCACCATACAAAGTTGCTTGCCCAACCAGTGTTACTTAACAAATAATAACGACTTTCTACCAGCTGAGTGACTGGGTTAGCCAATGAACTTAATTCGACAGTTCGACATATGAAGCACCATCGAAACCCACTGTATATTGGTGGTATACGGGATTCAATCGTGGCCGTGGTTCGCTCAGTGATGAATTTCCCGAAGGTCGTCCAAAATCGGTTGTTCAAGAAAATGTTGATGCTGTGCATGAACTGATTATGCAAGATTGTCATATAACATTTTGTGAGATTACGGCATCCTTGGGCAGTAGTGGGACCAGTATACATTCAATATTGCATGAACATATGGGCACCAGGAAGATTTGTTCACGTTAGATTCCCCATAATTTGACATTCGCTCAGAAAAAGGCTCGTGTCGATTGGTTGAAAGAAATGCTCACAAAACACAATAGCGGTGCTTCAAAACACATTTATGACATTGTCAAGGGTAACAAATCATGGATATATGTATATGAACCCGAAACTAAACAGCAGTCGACTGTATGGGTTTTTCAAGATTCCAAATCCCACAAAAGTTGTTAGTGCATGAAGCACCTCTAAGCAAATGATCGCTTGTTTTTTTTGGAAAAACCGGGCATGTGGCAACTGTACCACTAGTGGAACGTCGGACGGTCAATTCTGAATGGTACACAACCATTTGTTTGTCAGAAGTTTTTGGAAAAATAAGGGAAACCAACCTCTGAAGACGAATCATTCTCAACCAGGACAATGCACACGTCGGCTGAAACAATGAACTTTTTGAGAAATAAAAAAATGAAATTGATGGGCCATCCGTCATACAGCCCTGATTTGGCACCAAACGACTTTTCCTTATTCCCGCTCATCAAAAATAAATTAAGAAGTCAACATTTTTCGACGCCTGAAGAAGCAGTTGATACATTCAAAAAGCACATTTTGGAGGTACCTCAATCAGAGTGGAACAAGTGCTTCGAAAATTGGTTCAAGCACATGAAAAAATGTAATGATCATCATCAAGAATATTTTGAAAAACAATAAAGCCATTTACATTGATTAATTTGTTTTTTGTTTTCTATTCCCGAAATATAAAAGGCAACTCTTGTAGAATCATTTCAAAATAATAGTTATTGTTGATACGGCTATAAAACAGTCTACAAAAATATTATACATACCTGGAAATAAATTAAAGAGTTATTGAGAAACAAGAATTATGCCAATGGGCACATACATTATTTTTAAAATGTGATAATTTGCATTCCTTTAACAAAAATCTGAAAAATTAATTGATCGGTGGAACTTTTTATAGCGTACAAGAATTTCTTTCTTGATAGTAGTGATACATTGTGTGATTCTTATATGTATTTCAGGTGTTATAATTGACATATCCTATACTCCTCCTGGAGTCTCCAGGACGCATTAATAAAAAAAAAAAATACACCTGTAAGGTGACAAATGCTGATTTCAGGAAGCGTGTAAACGTGTTCCTATTACTGACAATAATCATTGACTGAATAGAGAGCACAACTGGATTTTACAAATAATGCAAAAACTGTTCTCAGCATTTGTGAGGTTAAATTTGTTATGAATAGGCCCAAAGGCCTAAGTGTAATTGTAATTATTGATGAATTTGTTAATGAATAGGCCTACTTGGCTTCCTTCCTCACTGTCTCACAACACAAAAGTTTTATCAATTATTAATAATCAGATCTCCAGTGTCACTGGTGAACTGGTGTGTGGCGGCAAAACCAACGCAGCCATCTGTTTCATAATCATAGACACCCGAGTTTGAACCCTTGCATATCCAAAACTATAAGTCGAGTTTAAACATATTTTACATAAAAATTTAGCTCATTTTATTCTGCATTGACCCTTAATAGTCCTATATTTTTAATGTTGTTTAAAAATTGTGATATCGAGGTTGGAAGACAAAAAGACCCAGTTTTTTTGATACTGCAACAAATTTCATGCATTTAGAGGCGTGTAACTTGATAAATAATTAACCAAAAAGCGGTTACAGAGATAGCAAGGGTTCAGAATATTGTTAACAAATCAAAATTTAAATTACGTATGAATTTGAAATTTTGTAAACGCTGTAAGAATATAATCGTCTATGTTGTGTTAAAATTTCAAACTTTTCGGTCAAATATTTATCGAGTTACACGCCTCAAAACGCATGAAATTTGTTGCGGTATCAAAAAAACCGGGTCTTTTTGTCTTCCACCCTCGATATGGCAATTTTTAAACAACATTAAAAATATAGGACTATTAAGGGTCAATGCAGAATAAAATGAGCTAAATTTTGATGTAAAATATTATTTTACATGGTTTCAACATATTATGTTGAAACCCGACTTATAGTTTTGGAGATGCAAGGGTTGTCTATGATTATGAAACCGATAGTAGTTCAATAATTATTGAACAAGATAAGCACGTGAAAGCACAAATAAAAGTCAACACTTGATTTTCAAATAAATTTATAATGATACACATCGATATTGAATACAGATATCGCACGTATTAAAATCGGTATCAATAATTTGATTGATTCTTGCTGCTTCTCATCATCGATACGATCATCCTAGTCTAAACACAAATATGCTTCATATACGAGCGAAACGTCAACAGAAAGTAAAACACACCATTCAAATTCAACAAATTCATCACACTCTTTACGTTGTCATGCGACTTTATCGACCTGGCCCTAGTCAGGGTCTGTCCCACAAGTAGAGATTTATTGCTTTTTAACTTACACAACCTTACCCCTTAACTGGTATGGCGGCGTACGTGAGACGGCTAATGGTTTTGTACTCTAATTATTCCCATTTATTGTAAACACTACGAGATGACGTCTTGTCTACCTTCCACATAGCAGATGATTAGCAAGTTTCAGTTGTGAAATAGCTAATGTGGTGTTTCAGTTCATGGTTTTATCTACAATTACATCAGAGCGGTCTGTGTGGCACCACTGTACCGGTTGCGTTTGTGATTTTTGTATAGCTGTTACTGTTACATCTTTTGCTTTTGGTTCGATTACAACGATTTATCACAAACTGTATGTTTGTTTTATATAGGGTGATTAAAAAAGAGCGCCGGTTTTTAAACGGCTGGTAAATTTTTTTTTATTGGTTGGCAACATTGTTTGACCTCATTTCTATTTCGGAGAACATTCCGATTGACGATTCAGTTGTAGTTTCTCTTGTTCACAGTGTACTACTCTCACAGTCTGTGTCTAACCATGGAGAAGTTTACTATTGCGCAACGAGTGTTAATCGTCAAAACATTTTACCAGAGTAGAGAGAGTTATGCGGCTACTGTCAGGCGACTTCGCGGTACTCTAGGACGTAATGAAGCACCGAATGAATCAACAGTTCGCAGGCTCATGAAAAAGTTTTTTGAGACAGGTTCAACAGTCGACCTTAAAAGTTCTGGCCGAACTGAGCAGAACGTTGTATTGGTTCGTGACAGTGTGGCTGTTAGCCCAGCAAAATCAATACGTCGCCGTTCTCAACAATTGGGTTTAAGATGTTCTTCTGTATGGAGAATTCTTCGTTACGATCTCCAATATCACCCGTATAAAATTCAGTTGACGCAACATTTGAAAGTGGCAGACCACCAGAAGAGACGACAGTTTGTTGACTGGGTATTGAGAAAACGGCAGGATAATGACACCTTCGCAAACAAAATCATTTTCAGTGATAAGGCGCACTTCCACTTAAACGGTTTTGTTACTAAACAGAACTGCCGTATGTGGGATTTAGAAAACCCTCGCGTGGTTAATGAAAGGGAAATGTATGCACAGCGAGTGACAGTTTGGTGCGGCTTTTGGTCGGGCGGTGTCATCGGCCCTTTTTTTTGAAAATCAAGAAGGACAAGCCGTGACAGTAAATGGAGACCGATACCGTACGATGATTAGGGAGTTTTAGTGGCGTCATTTGGATGGAATAGACATTGACGAGTTGTGGTTTCAGCAGGATGGTGCCACCTGTCACGCTGCACGAGAAACAATATTGTTGCCCCGTGAACGGTTCCAGGATCGCATCATTTCTCGTAATTCCGACCATCAATGGCCACCAAGGTCGTGTGACTTGACGCCTTGTGACTTTCCTCTTTGGGGTCATCTGAAGTCATTGGTGTATGCCAATAAACCCCGAAACATCAATGACTTGAAGGAGGAAATTCGACGGGTTATCGGGCAAATGGAAGTCGAAACTTGTCGTGCAGTAATATCCAATTTCATGGACAGAGTTGATGCGTGCCAGCGCAGTAGAGGAGGACACATGCATGACATCATTTTTCATACATAAAATCGGAAGGTAAGATGAACTTGTTGATGTATTTATTTTCAGTTTTTCAATAAAATAAATCTCTTAATTTGATATATCAAAACCGGTGCTCTTTTTGAATCACCCTATAGTTTATAGATTTAAAACATTTGGTTTAGAATAAGCTTTTAATCTTTACATACCTAATTAATTTTTTATAATCATACGTTTTTTAGTATTATCCATGTAGCCTATTACATGGAAGTTCTGATGAGGACAAACAATAAAATTCACAGTACTTGAGCCAATTATAAAGATTTGACTGACACATCTTACACTCATACAATATCGACAAAGTTAAATTGAAAGCTTTTTAGTCTTCTTTTACTTACGGCTGTACTCAAACGACACAATTCAGAGAGAAAGCAATGACAGAAAATATACTGACATTTTTGAAAAGAGAAAAACATGCTGCATTATATCTACCAAGACTAAAGAAAAACACCTCAGTAGTATCCCTGCATAAAGTGTGAACATCTGACATCTTTGCAATGTTCAAAACAATTTGAAAAGACTGCAGTAAAATAATATTTGCTATAAATTTATGTTTACTTTCTAATATTGTTTTTGTTTTACCAAAAATATGTAATATGGAATATTTTTGAAACAACATATTTTATTTGTTGTAATATTCTTTCAAAATTGTATTATGAATTTGAAAAATAAATTAAAAACCATATGTAAAAAAGATAAGATGAAAAAAAAAAAAAGATGATAATAAACAAAGATCTACCTTAAAAATAAGAATGGAACTGATAAAAATGCATGCGCAGCAGTATAAGCAGACCGCGCTGTACCACTTACGTTAGCTTATTATTCTACATAAAATAATATCGGTCACTCAAACCTCACCGTACCAGTTAAAGGTTAAAATCCTTCAAAGTAAATTCTTTATCTATCCTCCCAGATCTTGTGCCAAGAGACATAAGACATTCCACAAAAAAATATAACCAGGTGCACAAAAAACACTTACATAGAAAAAATGTAGAGAATGTGGGCCAAGAAATGTTTAAAGCTACGCATGACATGGTCTAAAATCAAACACTTATACGAGGGCTGTTCAAAAAGTATCGAACCTTCTGTCCTCCCACTGAAACGAATGAAGCGCTGGCGGCCAAGCTTAGTGGGGATGTGGAGGGGACTGTCATGCGCACACATGCATTGTTTCGTGTCATGACAAAGCTTCCGTTGCCAGCAGTCAGCCTAGTAGTGCAGACCTCTTTGTTGTGCTCGGCGATTTTTATCAAGTTATAAAATAATAGAAAAACTTGAGCAGCATCACTGCATTAAATTTTGCCAAAAGCTTAGCGATTCACAAGATTCAACAGGCTTTTGGGGAGTCTGCCATGAGCTGTACTCGAATAAAAGAGTGGTACAATTGATTCAAAAATGGTCAAATCAGTGGAAAGTGAATCAGGCAGGCCATTGACAAGCTGGAATGAGAATGTTATTGAACAAGTGCGAACTTTAGTCACCGAGGACCAAAAGAATATTATTTTGAGGTTCTTCGTCGCCTACGTGATGCGGTGCGGCGCAAACGACCGAATCTGTGGGCAACAAAAACTTGGCAGCTCCATCACGACAATGCACCTGCCCACTCTGCACATCTAATTCAGAGTTTTCTTGCTAAAAACAACACTCCTCTGGTTCGCCAAGCTCCGTACTCCCCTGACATGGCTCCCTGCGACTTCTGGCTATTTCCTAAGCTGAAAATGCCCCTGAAAGGAAGTCGATTTCAAGAAAAAAAAAGACATTAAACAGAATACGACGGCTGAGCTTAACAGCATTCCAAAAGATGCCTTCCAGAAATGTTTTGAACAGTAACAGAAGCGCTGGGAGAAGTGTGTGCATCACCAAGGAGACTACTTTGAAAGGGATAAGAAGTTTGTAGCTCTAGTTCAATAAATGCACTTTTAATTAACAATAGTCCGATACTTTTTGAACAGCCCTCGTAGATCTCAGATAACGGTAACAGTTAAGTGAAAACCACTGAAAAAATTGTAAAAACAATCTTGGAGAGATTTTGAACGGCCAATGATTAGTTGTTTACTTTCTGAAGACGTTTCACTCGATTCATTTAAAATAAATAATATCAATAGACAGAGCTAGGTATGAAAAATCTACACACTTTATACAAATATCACTATCAATAATAATAATAATAATAATAATAATAATAATAATACTAATAATAATAATGAGCTGAATGTTACATGTTAATATAACGGTTAGAACGGTCAATACAATTACACATGCAGTTGAACTTAGCCTAGAGTAATACAGATAGAGATAGAGATAGTAACAAGTAGGGCTATGTAATAACACTAATCATATTTTAGTGACAACAGTGAGATCGGTCATTATGCATCCTCAACGCAGCAACCATGTTGCAACCTGCTCTACAAGTTCACATTGCAGTTCAGTTTCCATTCCGTTCCGTTAATGTGTACGAGGCGTGTTCAGAAAGTAAGTACCGTTTTTAAAAAAAACAATTCTGTTACTGATCATTCCTCTCCGTTTGTTTTCAATTGCCCGTCTTAGTTTTCTTAAGGTTTCACAATACCTTGCCGCATTAATGGTTTCACCTCTTCGGAGAAAATCAATCAGCAAAACATCTTTCCGATCCCAAAAGACAGTGCACATGATTTTTTGTGCAGACATTGTCGTCTTGAATTTTTGTTTCTTTGGGGATTGCGTGTGTCGCTACTACATTGACTGCTGTTTAGATTCCGGTGTGACATGACGGACCCAAGTTTCATCACCTGTCACAATTTTGTTTAAAAAATCCTCACCATCACTGTACCATGTGAGAAAAGTCAAAGCACTTCCGAGTCTCTTGGTTTTGAGCACGTCAGTGGCGGGAACCTTCTACGAAGAGGGTATAGACAAATTGATCACCCGCTACGACAAGTGTTTGAACATCGGTGGAAACTATGTCAAAAAATAGTTTAAGGTTTGGGCTTTCATGTAGAAATAAAATTGTGTTGAAAAAAAATTGTTTTACTTTTTTTTAAAAAAACGGTACTTACTTTCTGAACACGCCTCGTACATTAATTGCACCTGCCATTATTGTACATGCCATTTTGTGGAATATATCGGGGTAAGCATTTCAAAGACGGAGAATTATCTATAGACGGGAGCTCACTTGATTGCTAGCTAGCGTAACGAATTCCGTCGGAGAGGATTGTTTGTACGATTCCCCTCCTCCTACAACCTATTAGTAGTAATAATACCATTAGTACACGCTCTTCTAAAAATATTACTCACAAACCACTGTAGTACCAAAATATTTTATTAATATACTAAAAGTTTATTATAAAAAAATTTCTTAATATTATTACTATAAAATTTTTTTTATAAAAAATGTATTAGTTTTTAATATTTTACTACAGGGTGTTAATATTTTATATCAGTTTGTTTACAAATAGGCCGTGTATAACAATATTAGATTACATACAATAACTAGATTAATAACTTTACGAGCCGCGAGCGTAATTAACACCACTACAGTGAACGGTCTCACAGTAACAACTGACAAACATGAAGAGTAATATTTTCAGAATGTAAAGTAAACATGTCGCCATGTAGATTTAAAGCAACCGTTGCTATGACAACATTATGTCTCACTGTCGCCAGTCCCACTTGTCCTTCATCCCGCACTAGCAAACAAGTCAGCTCCTAACTATACTGCTGCGTAGAATGAAGTATTATAATAACAAAAAACTAACTGAAATAACTAAAAAAATCATTGAATAACTTTTAGTTATCCCACCGGGTTGGTCTAGAGGTAAAGTCGTCGCCAAAATCAGCTGTTTAACAGTTGATTTTCGGAGACGAAAGTTCCTGGTTCAAATCCTAGTAAAGTTACTTACTTTTATACGGATTTGAATACTAGACAGTGGTTACCGGTGTACTTTGATGATTGGGGTTTAATTAACCATACTCTCTCAGGAATGGTCGGCCTGGGTCTGTACAAGACTACACCTCATTTACACATCATACTCATCTCATTGGGTCATGGGGTTGCTTATTGTTCTAAATTGAACAGATTGCAACGTATACAAATTAGGAATAAAATAAAATAAAAAACTTTTAGTACACAAAATAGATAAAATAAATCAATAAAAATAGTTAAGTCAGTCAAAATAATTTAAAAAAAAATCATTAACGTAGGGGAAGTTTCACACTTAAAAGAGAGAACCAAGTGTGTTATTGGCTAACTGCTCTAAATGAATGATTTTTATTATAATCGGATAAAATGTAGGTCTACAAATATCAACTATTTTATCCAACGATCCCATTAACCCCTCCTCCCCCTAACCACACACCTCTTGACACAGTGAACCGATGGATTGATCATCTACCTTTCAGTTACTTTCCTCTACATCAATCCATCGGTTTGATCCAGTTTGTGGAGATTTCAGATGCCAACAGGCAGAGACTCAATTTATCTGGAAATGTTTTTTTTTTTGTTTAACGTCCGACTGTTCTGCAATTACTGCTAATGCAGACGGTGAATGATGAAATGATTTTTTTGTAACATATGAAAAAATGCCGTGCCTGAATGGGATTCGAACCCAAGACCGCATGATGAAAGGCGAGCACGTTACCAACTTCGCCATTGCGGCCGGCTATCTGGAAATGGATCACCTGCTTCAGCCAGTAGACAACTACGAAGGTAAGTCAATTATTGTCCGCATTTTAGTTATATTTTTGGTTATATGTATGCAAGTTTCAAGCTGCTAGGTTAGTTTCGTTATCACTGTCGTGCTGTTAATCATGGCTGCTCCGCTTTCTATTTGCACCAAAGAAGAGCAACGTTCAGTGATCCGTTTTTTTTAGTCGGAAGGTGTATCAGGGGCCGAAATTCATAGAAGACTTTCAGTACAGTACTGGAACATTATCAGGAAAGGGACACAACAATAAACAGTGTATGATACAGTGAGATGCTTACTGCCAAGCTAAAGCCGGCAATTCGAAGCAAACACCGAGGACTGCTGTCAAAAGGTGTTGTGTTGTTGCACAACAACGCCCGTCCGCAGCTGCCCACACTGCTGAAACGCTCCAGAAACTCATTTTTGAAGTACTGGCTCATCCTCCATAAAGTCCTGATCTTGCTCCTTCTGATTATCACTTGTTTGGTCCACTCAAAGAGGCATTAAGGGGCTATCGTTTTACCTCGGACGAAGCATTGAAAGAAGCAGTACATTCCTGGCTCGCATCTCAACCAAAAACCTTCTTTTATGAGGACATCAGGAAACTTGAACAACGATGGACCAAGTGCGTTGAAAACCAAGGGGACTATGTCGAAAAATGATGTACTTGTAAGTTTCCTATTTGATTATAATAAAATTTTATAACTACATTGCGGATAATAATTGACTTATCCTCGTATACTCGGTTCATCGAACGAAAGATATGTCGAGTAAACAAACAGTGGTTACCGAATCAGCTGATAAAGCGGTGACTCAAAAAAAATGCAAAACTTTTAATGAAAACATCATAATGATAACTGATACGTGCTTTTAACGATAAGCAGAACTAAACAATTAAATAGAAATGAAAAAAAACAAAACAAAAAGTACTATAACACTAAATTCTTAATTGAAAATAAATTATAATGCTCGTAAGAATGATGTGAGACAATACGATGTCAAAAATTTGGAGAGATTTATGGGTTTGGATTAGTCATTGTTAAATTCAATTGTGAAATAACGAGTCACTGTACTAATATTAGATGACTAATCATTAAAATAAAAATGTTTACTTTTAAAGTTGTCTTGTTTCGTCATACAGATCAGAGATAATACATATAACTTATGACCACATTTATTTATGAAAAAGAATCGAAATAAAGTATAGACCTAACATTTTTATAAATTTATTTAAACATCAGTCATGATAGGCCTAACAATTTCATTTATAAAAACACTTTTGAAAGTATTTTGTTGTTACTTTTTAATTAGCGTGTACACATTTTTAAATAATGCGGATGCTCAGTGACATCATTATTTGTTTACTTGACACATCTTTCTTACGATAAACCGAGTATACTGTTACACACAATTCAGGTTGCAAACATAAAATATGTCGTACTTTTTGACAGCAGCTGCACACTGAAAAGTACAATCCCTGATGTGTGAACGTTACAATCTAATCCCGTGACCCAATCATATGGGGGTGAAATCTATGACTCATATTTAAAAAAATTATATTAGTGAAATTTAAAAATGGTATTTTCTTGCGCTTTAAAAAACAAATACTTTTAAACAAAGAGGAAGCAGATCAAAATTGATTCGATCTTATTTTAACCTCCTTAATTTATAAGCCTTTGGTCGCTTAAAAATTAGTGGTAAAGTTTCAAACGACAGATATGAGGAGTAGGCAAAGCAATACAATGACAAACTGACTCGGTTGGCACAGCAAAATTCTATTTCAAATAAAATAGGCCGCCAAAAAATAGATTCAGAACAATAATACTTTGATAAAATAAAGTAATATTTTCCATCATGAGCATCTAGCACCGTGTTATGACATGGTCATAGGTCATTATTTTTGTCTGTTTAAGGGGTTAGTCAACTCAAGAAGATGATTTTTTTTAAATTTTCATGTTTTTTGCATATATTTGAAGTTTAAAATTTTCTGAATCACAACATTTGTTTACTTTCTTTGTACGTTGACAAAAAGTTATAAAAACATCTGTTTAAAATAAAGCTCACTAGCAAGGCAAGAGAAATCATTCCTTCAACTTTAAGTTTTTCAGAAATGTAGTTTTTGCATGATTGTACATTCTTGGGAATTAAATATTTTGGTTTGTATTGGAGGTATTTGGATGATGTTTGTTTCAATTGTTCATAATTTCTTGCTCTATTATCTGTGGAATGATTATTATTACAAAAACCTTAATAGTGATTTAGTTAAAAAGCAATTTGTGAATACATAAAATAAATGTTTATGAAAAGATGGTTTTTCTTCAATAAATTTCTTGTAAGAAAAAATACATACAAGCGCATACAACAGATAATAGACATCAATTTTCTGTATTTTGTAGCATAAGAATCATGTTGATATCTTTCTTGGTTACTGAGATATTTGATTCCCCGTAAAAGTCCGCTTTTCCAACCTCACCCTTATATTAAGGGCTGTAATTAATTTTTTGGCTTGGTTCAAATGGTAGATTATTACTAGTAAATTACTCTTTTATTTAAAATAAATAATGATAAATTATAGCTAGAAGTTTTCATTTTCATTTTCTGGGTTGACTACACCCTTAAAGCAATAACGTAAAACTGTAAGAGAAATTATATTCAGTCAAGGTACATCAAGCAGAACACAAACAAGCATCTGCAATTATTTCTCTTGAAAAACTGTTGCAATGTTACAAGCGGTGAACTGTTTTGCATTTGACCTCACCCGATCCAATTCAGATACAAAGAATACATGAATAGATATTTTGACGGATAATAAATTAGGCTAGTGAATTCATTCTGTATAAAAACACCCACGATGAACGATAGATATGATAATATACATATGTACACGATATAAAATACATACAATTAAAAGTCTATAATAAATACTTTATGGTCATTCATTATGCATGTTCATACAGGTAGATAATAAATAAATAGTTTGATCGATTAAAATTTCACAGCACTAAAACGACCACATAACATTATATAATATTGCCGACACATTATGCTACAGATAAAAAAATGTGACGTATAAAAATGATAAGTAATAAATAGATATGGTACATGGGAAAATCTATAAAAGACCAATACGTGTATAAAAATGTCACCGTACCAAAAACTAACACTCGTTACTGTCTATTCCTTACATAAGTCTACACTTTCACCATCTACTCGATGAAATCCCGACTGTTACAATCTAAAACCAAAATTTCTCTTCTTTCAAGCCGGTGGTCATCATCGGCACGATGTCTTCTTCAGATTCATTCCAGCTTCTGTGCCAGACGGTTCTGATTCAATATACAGTCGGCTGTGGATGCCTACTTCAGCACTGATGTACATGAGGCCGAGGAGCTGGGTGAAACTTATCCACAAACTTAGTTTCTGTGATCAATGAATGCGTTGAGTCAAGCAGAAAACACCAGTGGATAATTTGTTTTGAAAAAATTTGTCTTGTCGAAATACCGACCATCCATTCTCAGAGGATACAATAACGGATGAAGAAGGAAAGTCAAGTTTGAATACCTGTCGACTGCATAACATAAATACTTGTGTATCGAAATGAAAATAAATAAGAAGGTTCATGAAAATATGGAAGCCTCGGAACTTAGATTGCATTTTTGTGAACATAATGTATAATTTTATTACATCCATTAATGTTTGTCGAATAAGCTCTTGGATTCCGTTTTTAGTTATGATCATTAAATGCAGATTGATATCTCTTCTCTACTCCTACACAATTTTTTTTGACATCCAATTAACATATAGATTCTAATTAGATAGAATACGTGTTTGCAGCTAATCATAATTAGAATCATCCGAGGGGAAAACCAAAAGAAAACTGAAACATGGTTATAGAGAGTGATAAAAACACGATATCAGTACCAAGTCTGGATAACGTATACACATTTCTTATGAATGTTCCATACAAAATTTAATTTCATTGATACACAGAAGCATGTTACAGCTGGGTCATCATACAAAGTGAACCGATCGATGAACACACAATCTGTCATTAACTTTTCAACAATTGACGAGTTGTAATATAGGCCGGTCTGCTACATCTGACAGCATCCACCAACGCTCTCTGCTGCACACCTGCAACAAACACATTCATCCTTTGTCAGTGGACAATTTAAATATATGCCTCTGTCTACGATATCTGATCCCAGGCGCATTTATATTTTTAATTAAAAACATAATACTGTATAATTTTAATCACCAAAGAATGACATTATAAAATTCGACCACTGAAAAATATGAAACATCACCACTCGACGCTAAACTACGCTCTGTAGAAAAAAAACCGCTTGAAAATATAAGTTGTAGGTTTTAATTTAAATTTTTACTTTCTCTTGCTTAAATGAATACATAGGAAGGAAAGTATTGTTTTCATGTTGATTTTAAGATATCGAGTTTTCACCGGATCTACACGTTTTCAGACCCCCTGAACAGACACAAACATGTTTTTAGCGATTGGTCTGTGATTATTCGTGTAATTTTTCACTTTTTGCCATTTCCTCAAAAACTGGTCCTACAATTTTTTGGTCCTGGTTCACAAAAAATTTTTATGCTCTACAAGATAGGGTAGATGCCATGTTTGCTGAAATTCTTGGCGAGGCTGTTTTCACGTAAAAAAATTGTTTTTTTTTCAAATCCGGCTTTAATATGCATTTTAGCACAAAAATGTATATAATAAAAGTTGTAGAGAATTTAAAATCCTACAACTTTTATTTCCAACATTTTTTTGTATAACGTTTTTTTTTATGTAGTGTACTACATTTTATTAATGTCCGTTTTATTAACCTTTTATTTACATTTAGTTTACATTACTTACAAAATTGCTTTCAGAATTAAATTCTCTACAATTTTCATTTGGAAAATAATTTGTTTATTGGCCATTTAACAAAGTTATTAAGCATCAAATTTAGAAGACTGTGTTTTTCTACTAAGATTTTTTAAATATTTTATCCTTTTTCTCAAAAACTGCTAACACTACAGTTTTCAGACTGGTTTTATTCAATTTTTTACATGATTTTCCACATAAATCCACCAAGTAGCCTCCAAAAAATGTCAGTATTATTGTACTTCACCAGGGGAACTGAAATCGAGGCAAAATTTTTCGCTAGGTATAACTCGCTAATGAAGCGTCTGCGGACATATGTTTATATGAATTTGTTTTCTAATTTTTACCACTACAATCATGTATAAAATTATTTTACAATAATTTAGAATCACCCTTTTACAATAGCTTGTCTCCAGGATTTAATACAAGTTAATTGTATAACTGAGAAAAGTCAAATCACAGATTAAGAAAATAATTGTTAATAAACGTAATTATACAAAAATTATACATTGGCAAGACGAAGTCGAGTACGTGTTTCATATCAAATGTTTTCTAACTGAGATTTTATAATATTATAGGTACAAACATGTATTAAAATGTGATACGTTCAACTCACCTTCATCATGTTTTCGTTTACTTCTTTTTGCTGGCTTTCTCGGCAAGCTTCTCCGCCTTTTTTAGAAGGCGTTCCTTCTCCTTTCTCTCCTTGTCATGCTGTCGCCTTTCCTTCTCCATCTGCACCCTCAACTCCTTCAACTTCCTCTTCAGTCTTGACTTGTCATCGCCCACCACCCCGAGATTCTTAAGATCCCGCGATTCCAGCATCAGCAACGCATCGCCACTTATATGTTGCTCTAAGAATTTCGGGATGTGCTGTTCGAGGCCCAGCGCCAACAACCACTGGCACACCTAAACAACATTTCATCAGTAAGCGAAATTGAGATTTATTCACATGTATTCCATAAAATTATTGTAAAGTAGTTTTTTCTCTCTATTAATACAATTGTACATAATCTAAGGTAATTTTAAAAAATTTTATTGTTATTAAAATTATTATTATTTAATTTTTTGTTGATGTTTAGGTCATCAGCCGAAAAGCTGGTTTGAACCTGTAGAGGTTTTACTAAGTAAAACGAGGAGTGAGGTGGTTTACCATTGCCTTCCTCACTGAGTGGAAAAGTACAATTATCAGCATGCCAGGCCCTCTGAAAAGCACATATTTTCCACTCTGCAAATGATACCTTCACTTCATTCACCACAGGGTCTGGCTGTATAATGAAATTTATTACTTTCAGAGGAGATAACTCTGATTAGTGTCTTTTACACCTCTATCTCTTCTGTTCTTAAATGATTCAGTCATTTAATTGGCTGACCATGTGATAATAAACAGAACTGTTTATTTTAGCCCTGCAACTAACAGATTGAGTGTAAATTATTTGACACTCCACCTGTCTGTTATGGGCAGATTATTTATTTATCGTATTATTATTATTTATTTTATTAATAAAATATTATTTTTTATAAAAATTTAATGGTATTTATCATTTATTTTTAATGCTTTTAACAAAAAATGTTTAATGTATTTCTTGTACCCTTTTTACTTATCTCTTGCCTATATGAATATGAAGGAAGGAAAGTATTGTTTTCATGTTGTTTTTTCGAAATCGAGTTTTCACCGGATCTATACGTTTTCAGACCCCCTGAACCCAAAAAACTTGTTTTTAGCGATTGGTCTGTGTGTGTGTATGTGAACAGAATATCTCAAGAACGGAACATCGTACGAACTTGAAACTTGAAACTTAAGTTACGTATCACTACCGGACCCGACACGAACATTTTCATCAAAATCGGTCAACCGGAAGTAGTAGTTTATTCGTATAATTTTTCAGTTTTTTGCGATTTTCTCAAAAACTGGTCCTACGATTTTTTTTAAAATCGCCTGGTTTACTCAATTTTTTATTCTCTACAAGATAGGGTAGGCGCCATGTTTGCTGAAATTCTGCGTGAGGCTGTTTTTACGTAAAAACATTTTCTTTTTAAGATTGCGGCTTTAATATGCATTTTAGCGCAAAACGTTATATAATAAAAGTTGTAGAGAATGTAAAATTCTACAACTTTTATTTCAAACATTTTTTTGTATAACGCTTAGTTTAGCGGTAATTAGCGATTTTCTGTTTTTTTCTCACGAAAACGTGTGAAAAATCGATTTTTTTAAGATTTTGGCCTTAGAATGCATTTTACGACAAAAGTGTATATAATTAAATTTATAGAAAATTAAAAGATCTACAGCTTTTATTTAGAGCATTTTTCTCTACAGAGCCTAGTTTAGAGAGAAAGAGTGATTTTCCGTATTTCTAAGCCAAACTGAGGTTGATTTTCATTTTGCGTCTTTCACTCATGATTAAAATTAGGTTATGTTTTTGAGGTTAGTTTTTTGTTTATTTCTTATGTTTTATTGCTAATATTAGGTTTATTGTTAATTATTTGCACTGGCAAGAGAAAGTTGTGTGAGTGTTTCACACCAGATTTTTAGATATTATAATAGTATGTTTTGCAGTAGTTATTAGTATATATATAAATTTGTTTAAATAATTTTTTTGTTTACTCCTATGCGTGGACAGAACTCTTCATGAAGAAGAGTTTTTGCGTACAAGTATATTTAGTTAAAAATATTATAAATAGCTTAGTATAACAATAATTGTATTATGTTTAACTAAATAAAACAAATAAATAAATAAATAACTTAAGTGCCCATAACAGATAAGTGGAGTGTTAAAATTATTTACACTCAATCTGTTCGTTGCACGGCTAAAATAAATAGCTGTTTCTTATCACATGGTCAGCCAATTAAATGACTGAATCATTTAAGAGCACAAGAGGTAGAGGTGTAAAAGACACTAATCAGAGTTATCTCCTCTGATGGTAATGAATTTCATTATACAGCCAGATCCTGTAGTGAATGAAGTGACGGTGTCATTTGCAGAGTGGACAATATGTGCTTTTCAGAAGGCCCAGCATGCGGATAAGCATACTTTTCTATTCAGTGAGGAAGGCAAAGCTAAACTACCTCGCCTCGTTTTACTCAGTAAAACCTCTACAATTTGAACCCAGCCTTTCGGCTGATGACCTAAACAACGGTCTCACTAAATTTATAACTGATTTTATCAATTCCAGGATGATGAACAACCTATTATTCTTTCATCTGTAAAACAGACAGAGCCAATTCTTTGAAACTGGATTGTCCGTATCAAAAATTTACAATTCTGCTTTCACTTAACCCACTGACTACAGTTGGCCACTTCAGTGCCATTCACACAGACTATATTTCAAATAAATTTATCTACATCACAATATGCGTTAATGACAAAGGTAGGCAACAGTAGTTATTTTATTTTGAAAAAAAAAAAACAGATCTGTCAGTTGGTTTTACAGTCAAAATATTTATCTCATTAATATGTTCATACTCTAGCCTCCTCTGCATGTGCGCGTGCACACACACACACACACACACACACACACACACACACTGTCCTTATTACTAACGCAACACAACACGTGCCTTTACTGCAAACTTTCGCTTGACCCAATCGTCCCAATGGAAGCGGCAAGAAGAGCTAAGACCAAAACAGCACGTCAAGTCTGATCAAATGTGAAGGTTCTGCTCACCATTTTCTTTGATTACAATGGCTAGTGCATATGAGTTTTTGGCCACAAGCTTGTACGGTCAATGAAGAACTACTACCTGGAAGCTATGCACTGATTGCGTAAAGAATATAAAAAAACCCGCCTGGAATTGTGGAAAAACCACTCATGGGAATGTCACCACGATAATGCACCAGCGCACACTTCACTGCTTGTTCGTGAGTTTTTAGCAAAAACAACACTATTATGATGCCTCATCCTCCATATTTACCGGATTTGGCCCCTGCGACATTTTTTTATTCCCAAAACTTAAAAGGCCCATGAAAGGAAGATGTTATGATACAATTGACGAGAAAAAATCCACATTGTTGAAGAAGCTGAAGGCAATACCATAAAACGATTTTCAGAACTGCTCTGAAGATGTAATACATCTGAGGAGGGATACTTTGAAGGGGACAATATATATTTTGACAAATAAATAAATATTTATTTTTTGGACGGTAACCTATACGTCCTGAACCTTCATTTTTGTGGTTTGATAAATATCAACTTGATAAAATAAATGTTAATAATGTGGCTTCTGTTGGCCCCTCCACGCCATCAATCCATCCACTCCTCACTTTCACAGTCTAGTTGTTTTGTCTGCTTTTTAAAATTTCTTCATTTCTAACTGAATCAAGCACAGTTGACAGACAACGTGTTCATAAACTTGTTTCCATAGCTGTTATTCTGCTTTGAAATGCCAGAAGAAGAGTTGAAACGTCCAAGCCATAGATCTCAGGAGATCCTCTTTTAACCACTAAACAGGATGTACCAAGTGTATCAAGAGATTTATAGTCATGCTCCAATGACCATTGCAGGTATTTAGTTATCTCAATGTCCCCACTCATTCATTTGGCAATTCCAACAGGCACTTTAGTCACGGGCACTGTGAAATGCTGTGTTCAAACCACTGTCATAAGCTAACCGGTGTTTTATTAAGGGTGCAACCCTAATTATAAGAAGATAGAAGTAATCTCATATATGCTGGATAATAGATTGCGTACAGATGTAATATACTTAGATTTTAAAAAAGCCTTTGATAGAGTAAATCATGATATATTGTTAATGAAAATGGAAAAAATTGGCTTTACAAAAAATTTAATATTGTTTTTTAATAGCTACTTGAAAAATAGATCGTTGTATGTGAGATTTAGAAATAATTGCTCTCGTAATTTTTCAAATAGCATGGGTGTACCACAGGGCAGTAAACTCGGGCCTCTTTTATTTTTATTATTAGTTAACGACTTGCCACTAAGCGTTCATAATAGTGTATGCATTTTATTTGCTGATGATATGAAACTGTATAAACATATATATAATTTTGATGATTGTAAACTTCTTCAAAAAGACTTATATAATGTATATTTATGGTGTGAAAAAAATAATTTAGAGTTAAACATTAATAAATGTAAATATATGATATTTTCCAACCAAATTAATTTCCATATATTTGATTATTCTGTAAAAAATGAAAAATTAGATTTAGTCCATGAGATCCGTGATTTAGGGGTGCTAATTGACAGTAAGTTAACATTCAAGCAACACATCCATATGATTGTGAATAATGGTTATAGGTTACTCGGATTTATATTTAGAAATACACAGCAGTTTGATGGAATTGAGGTCCCAATAAGGCTATTTGAAGCTCTAGTTAGAAGCAGGTTAGAATATGCTGCTATTGTGTGGAATCCCCATCATCGGAATTACATAGACTCGATTGAAAAAATTCAAAATAGATTATTGCGACTCCTGTATTACAAAAAATATGGTATGTCATGCCCTTTAGGGTTTTCTACGGAGACGATGAGAAGAATTTTTGACATACAATCCCTTGAAGTTAGACGAAATGTGATGTGTATGTAATTTTTATATATAATATTAAATAATAAGGTTGACCTAGAGGATATTGTTAAAAACATTTTTTATTATGTACCTTTTGTTAGATCCAGGACTTTTAATCTGTTTTATTTGCCTAAAGTGAACACTGTGCAATACAGTAATACGTTCTTAATACGGACGCTATCCTTTTTCAATAAATTTAATCTGGAACTCGATCCTTTTTTTGATAATTACAAACAATTCTCATCAAAATGTTATCAGGCGCTCTCCAACCAATAAATGATATAAATTCACAGAGCAGACTCACATCTTTTTCTTTCTTTCTTCCTTTCCTTCTTTCTTTTTTCTTCTTCCTATTGTTTCTTTTTCCTTTTCCTTTTATTAATTTATTACTAAAGAATATTATTTTTGATCATGTTTTGCTAAACTATTTTCGTGGGAATTTTTATTATTTTTTTTCTTATTAATTTGTTATTATAGAAAGTAATTTTATTGAAACATTATTTTATTTATTTTTTTTTTTTAGAAAAAGAGACAAAAAGTGTTATAGCATGTATATTATGTAAATAAAATAGTTATAAGCAAATTTGTTTTGTAAATACGTAAAAAACTTTTATGTCAATAAGGCTTATATGAATAAGTTCTGTTAGCCTTTGTATTGTTGTAAATAAATAAATAAATAAATAAATAAATAAATACATCGGTAAATTTTCTGTCCCCAATCGGTATGTTGGCAACAGTGTACTCAAGGCCAACTACTTAAGACAGTTAAAATGTTCCAGTCAAGCATTAGTGTGGTGACAGCAGTCGTTTCGTTATATTGTGTCAGCAATAGTTTTTTCCAAGGAAGAACACGTGTTTATCGTAGAGACTTACATAGCGAGTAAATCTTACAAATGTGTGCAAGATAAGTTTCAGTTGAAATTTCCCCGTTCCAAATAAATCGTCAATATTGCGTTTGATAAATAAATTCCGTAGAACTGGGAGTGTACTCGATGAGAAACCACCTGGCCTTTTAAGTTGGTAAAACATAACTCTGTTTCCATTTCGCACCATTGGCGCAACTGGAATACTTCCACAACCAGATGACTTATTATTTTTCATTTTTGTCAGAAAATGTAGTACACCATCAGTTGTCATAACCAAACACAAAAATCTTAAAAGCCACTCTATTTTGTGAAATATTTTTCCATTTTGCAACGCCACAGTGATTGTGACCATCCTCTATTCTATCACAAGTTTTTGCCAGTAAGCTTCTTTTGTAGGTTACCACTTATGTCCTGAGCATCCATCTACATCTACTGTAAGAGCTTCTTAAATGTTGCCAGAAGAATTGGTGTATCTCAACTACTTCAGCTGAGTGATCCAACTTCAGAAAGTTGGTCAAATCTAACTGTAGGCCCTGTATGTCCTTTCTTCCAGTGGGCATCATCCCCTCGCCAAACTCTTACATCAAGCATAAAATAATATTCAAAACGGTTGGTTTCCCGGATGTCGGAAACCAAAGTACATTGTTCTTAACTTAGTCAGTTGAAAAATTGTGAATGTTACAATCAACGATGCAAGCATATGCATCGGATATACTCCTGAAACAATTGTTTTTGGCTTTGTATCATGGATATTTTTAAATGGATGCAACACTCGGTTTACCTGTTCTTTTGACCAATCGTGCACAGGAGCCGTATGCCAGATATGTGAAGAGCCTTTCTTGTCTGGTGTGGTCGCCGAAGATGAGATCGATGATGAGGTGTTGAGCTCTTGAGGCTGCGATGATGGACTCCAGATGTCGCTTGAGTCTAAAACAATACCGATCATTAAACATTGCAACAATCTAATTAATCAGATATGGTGGGAGCAAAAATCAACCTCTGTACATCTTAAAAACATACAAAATCACTCATTGACTCTAAACTAAGCTAAGTTAATACGTTTTTTTTACTTTCTCTTTCCTATATGAATATATAGGAAGGAAAGTATTGCTTTCATGTCAATTTTTCGAAATCAAGGTTTCACCGGATCTACACGTTCTCAGACCCCCTGAACCCAAAAAACATGTTTTTAGTGATTGGTCTGTGTGTGTGTGAACAGAATATCTCAAGAACGGAACATCGTACGAACTTGAAACTTAAGTTACATACCACTACCCGACCCGACACGAACATTTTCATCAAAATCGGTCAACCGGAAGTAGTAGTTTATTCGTGTAATTTTTCACTTTTTTGTGATTTTCTCAAAAACTGGTCCTATGATTTTTTTAAAAATCGCCTCGTTTACTAAATTTTTTTATGCTCTATAAGATAGAGTAGGCGCCATGTTTGTTAAAATTTTTGGTGAGGCTGTTTTCAAGTAAAAAAATTGTTTTTTTAAGATTGCGGCTTTAATATGCATTTTAACGCAAAATTTATTTAATAAAAAATGTACAGAATTTAAAATCCTACAACTTTTATTTTAAACATTTTTTTGTATAACGCTTAGTGTAGCGGTAATTAACAATTTTCTGTTTTTTCTCACGAAAATGTGTGAAAATCATTTTTTTAAGATTTCGGCCTAGTATGCATTATATGACAAAAGTGTATATAATCAAAATAGGAAATTAAAAGATCTACAACTTTTATTTAAAGCATTTTTCTCTACAGAGCCTAGTTTAGCGGAAAAGAGTAATTTTCCGTATTTTTAGTCTTTCACTCATAATTAAAATAAGGTTATGTTTTTTGAGGTTAGTTTTTTGTTTATTTCTAATGTTTTATTACTAATGTTAGGTTATATCGGTCATTATTTGCATTGGCAAGAGAAAGTTGTGTGAGTGTTTCACACCAGATATTTTTTTATAACGAATGAATGTCACAAGCTTCTCAATTAACTGCTCGAGAATTAATAATTTTAGAAAAAACAGAAAAATGACAACTGGTATTCTAGTCTATAAATAATGGTTACAACAATGAATCGACGTACCTGTAGATCCAACTTTACTCGGTGATGGATCTGCAGTGACGACTCCAGGGGACACGCTTCCAGACGACGAAGGAGAACTGTGTGCCTGCCAGTACTGCTGCTGCTGCTGTTGCTGGTGAAGATGGCTGCCTAGCAGTGGAGGTGCCAGACAGTGAGGCACTTTTTTAACTGTCAACAACAACACCATTTCTACCTTTGGTACACAACTAAATTATCGTTGATCATTCTAAGATAGTGTGGATGGTAGAGTTAACAGCGATCTTCAAGATAAGCACATGCAAGAGGTAAAATATTGGATAAAGTAAACTGGACGAGGCCATCTACCTGAGGGACCGGAGGTTTAAGGAAATCGGTGTTTTATTAGTGTAGAAAGGGTTGCCTATTGTGTTTTATTACTAGTGAAAGGGTCGCCTGTTGTTATGATGCGATGGATTCGTCTAGTTGCCTAAAGGCACTTTTACAGTTAACCTATTTTAAACTTATGCCATGCAAATGAACATGCAAAGATCTGTGGCCGCTTTTGGTAAATGAGAAGTTTATTGTGAAAAAAATTATTAATTTTCCATATTATCTAAAGCGGCTGCATGAATAGTGAAAACGAAGAACTCAAGAAATAAAATCTTCTCTCTTGTTGCACTACTGCACAATTTGTATTTTTACTTTTTAAGTTTTATTTGTTAATTTGAAATACATTATCTTTGCATGTTCATTTGCATGACATAGGTTTAAAATATGTTAACTATAAAAGTGCCTTTAGGGAACTAGACAAGTCCATCGCATCATAACAACAGGCGACCCTTTCACTAGTAATAAAACACAATAGGCGACCCCTTCTACACTAATAAAACACCGATTTCCTTAAACCTCCGGTCTGTCAGGTAGATGGCCTCGTCCAGTTTACTTTACCCAAAATATTTTTTAGAGAAAGGTGGAAAACTAAGAGAACAAGCAGATACAACTCAGTTTTACACTTTCAGGATGGCACCTGTATACGATATGGGCGCGCCATTTTGATCGGCTGGACGGCACCCGTATACGATACAGGCGCCTATTTCATTTGGTTTTATATCCATTAGCTCGTATCGTATACGATTGCCGTCTATGCTGTCACTTAATTTAGTTCATTCTGAATCTAAGAGAGTACACTCATAGTCCTAATATTGTCAGATTATCGAATATATCGACTTTTACAGCATCGATGTTATCGAGTGTGAGCAAGCAATCTGCTGGTACTTCTGCACGTTGTTGTTAGTTATTAGTTCATTATTATAATACTTAATTTTTTTTAAATTTTACTTAAAAAATAAAAAAGTAAATTGGTTATTAGAAATAGGTAATTATTTTGTAAGAATTTAACTCACATAATTGATTTTATTATTCTTAATAATTATCATTATACGGTGAAGTTTTTTTTAAATTCAAGAAAACATACCTCTCTTCAGTCAAACATCTTTATGATTATAATGCAAGTAATCCTAATTTTAATAAATGAAAAGTAATCTACTAATCTTTAATTTAATCTTTACTTTTTGAATTTATGACCAATGGTTGATTTTTTACAATTTTTTAAAAATCCCCGAAAAATGGCAGTCCAAGGGCAAAACTACATAAAAATGTTAGTCTTTAAAGTGTTAATTTTCAAGGTTTTTCCATTTAATTGTTATGTTTTTGCACAGAGATACAGTCGATTCCGGATAATTAGTTTTTTGGGGCAGTTCTTTAACCCTTAAAGTGCCAGGGTCCGATGTTTTCCGATGTGAGGTTCTTCTGAAAAGTGCCAGATCCGTTCACGTCAGATGTCGGTAAACTGTTGCGTACACCGCTATACACCGGCAGATTGCAGTGAATGTGAGTTTTATTAATAGTGTAAATTATGAACTTTCATTTTATGTCAATAGATTTCGCTACTATTTAGTTAGCGCATACTTCGTCGCGCAGTTGTAATCATGATGTGATTGTTGGGGGATGATAGTATTGATAAAGAATGTGTACATGATGATTATTACCAAAGTGCGTTGTTTGTATCAGAACAAGTACAAAAATAAAATGACAACTTAGAGGTTAGTAAATCATCAGCTAGTAGTTGTTTTTTCGTTATCTATGATAATAGTAATTTAAAATAATATTGTATATTATTATAATAGAATATAATATATATCAATCTAACCGTAACAAAATTTTCTATAAAATAAAATTTTCCATAGTAAAATTAATTTTAGTTTGAAACACAACGAATGAAAAATATTACATAACATCAAAATTAAGTAAGTAACTGAAGATATTTTAGTAAATAGAAATAAATTATCAAAGAATATTTTTTTTAAAAATGCTTGTTTATAGATTACGGTTTTCTGCAAATTTTGGTGAAAGAATTAAGCTAATAACATAAATAGTTTTGACGTGGCATTTTTCACCAGTTCTTCACTACAAGGCATGGCATTTAAAGGGTTAAAGAACAAAAACAAAACGGGATTTTACATTGATAAGTACTCCATTTAATCGGTCCATATCTGATGTGTGTATGTAAATGTTTTATTAAAACCATTACAAACCAGTGACTAACACGTGGTTCAAAGTGGCAGGATAGAGGTAGTGAACATTTCAACAGATAAACAACAGTAATCACACATCAGTCATAACAGAGATATTATTTACAGTACAATGTGTATATTAATCTGTCGTTGCACAAATTTTAGTGTGTCATATCCACTACAGTCCAGCCTCTCTAAGTTTGCTCCTAATGTAAACAAATAATGACGTCACTGAGCATGCGCATTATGTAAAAATGTGTACACGCTGATTACAACAGTCTGTTAACAGACAGGTGGAGTGTCAAATTATTTACACTCAATCTGTTCGTTGCAGGGCTAAAATAAATATTTCTGTTTCTTATCACATGGTCAGTCAATTAAATGACTGAATCATTTAAGAACAGAAGAGGTAGAGGTGTAAAAGACACTAATCAGAGTTATCTTCTCTGAAAGTAATGAATTTCATTGTACAGCCAGACCCTGTGGTGAATGAAGTGAAGGTGTCATTTACAGAGTGGAAAATATGTGCTTTCAGAGGGCCCGGCATGCTGATAAGCGTACTTTTCCACTCAGTGAGGAAGGCAATGGTAAACCACCTCACTCCTCATTTTACTTAGTAAAACCTCTAGAGGTTCAAACCAGCCTATCGGCTGTTGACCTAAACAACAACAACAACGCTGATTAAAAAGTAACAACAAAATATTTTCAAAAGTATTTAAATACAAAATACTTTTAAAAGTATTTTTATAAATGAAATTGTTAGGCCTACATCATATCATGACTAATGTTTTTAGTACTTTAAGTACTTATAATTTAAAAAATAGTTATCTTAATAGGAATACGACATCCATAAAGTCACGGACTCTAGCGTGCACCCTGTAGTAGCTGGTTTTGGTTTGTTGACAGTAGGAGCAAACTTAGAGCGGCTGAACTATAGTTATGTTCATCCTAACAAGCTGTACTTATATCCTCCTTGAAATTTATGGCTAGTTGGAACTTGTCATATGTATTCTGTACATGTACACCTTTCGTAATTTTAATTTTTAATTTTATCATTTTTTAATTTTCCTTAAAAAATTTAATTTAAATTAATAAAAACTTTTATTATTGAGTGATGATGCCTACATAAGCCTTGGGCTTGTGCGTAGGTAATAATATGTGGTGATTTACAGATGAAAAAATGCCAGACCTGATCGGGAATCGAACCCGGGACCCCGGCATAGTAGCCAGTTGCGCTGACCACTACACCATGGATGTGGTGGCCGTGGTGTAGATAAATTTTAATTAAATTAAAATTTATCATTTTTTCTTTAAAATGAAAAAATGATAAAAATCATTTATCATTTTTTAATTTATTTTCACTTTCATTTGTAATTTTTCATCAGTTTTCTTGATTTCATGAATGTACTGTGTACTGTAACACACTTTTTTCCTGTCTGGTTGTTTTGTTATCTGCAGGCATACTTTTTTATTTTTTTTTAATTCCCATATGTTTCACACATTTTGTTGACATTTTTATGCGTAGGTTTTACAGTACGTACTATCAATGTCTTTGTGAGTTAAAATGCCACATAGCAATATGACTACGTGAACGAGTAAAGCATCTCGAAAAAATAAAACGTATCCATCTAACTTAAGCCAACATAAACTATCGGAACTAACCGGTGTACCGAAAAGTACAATTGCTTGCATAGTGCTCCAAGAAGATAAAATACGCCAAGAGTGGGCATTAAAAGATCATGGAACATCTCAAAAAAAAAAAAACGTGAAGGAAAGGACCCACTGGTTGAGAAGCGCTGATTGAATGGTTCACCATTGTAACCTCGCAAGATGTTATGAGTTAATGGTCCAATGCATAAAACCACGGTAAAAGATTTTGCTAAAAAGTTGATTCATTGTTCTGATACCCTTTTATTGTTTTCATGTGTATAGAACTTGGATGTACAATGTACGTGTATGATAAGTTTATACGCTGCAGTCCCAATTGTCCGGAATTGACTGTGATTTGAGAGTCAGTCAGTATGACTGCTGCCTGATTTAAACAGTTAATCATCTACTGTCTATTTCTAGGTTTCAGTTTAATAAAAGTATAATACTGTTTTGAAAAGAATATTAAATTAATTTTGTATTTTTAGAATTATTGTAAAAAAACTTTGTAATACGAGGCGTGTTCAGAAAGTAAGTACCGTTTCATTCTACTGCCGCCGTAGCGCTGCAATCAGTGTTCCGCGCATGCGCACTAGTCGTCCTTGTTCACTGGCTATTGACTCACACCATTGTAGTTGTTCTACGCTGTGTTTTCAGTTTTCTCTGAACGTTTAAAATGTTTAAGACAATTATTGATCCCGCCGATTGTGAGATTCGTTCTGTAATAAGATTTTTGAACGCAAGGAATGTGAAACCGGCTGAAATTTATGGTCAACTTCGAGATGTTTACGGGGAAGACGTGATGAGTGAAGGAATGGTGAGAAAGTGGGTTAGAATGTTCAATGGCGGTCGAACAAATGTGCATGATGAGAATCGGAGTAGTCGGCCTTCTCTCGTCACCGATGATCTGGTAAGGGCAGTTGACGAAAAAATCCAAGAGAACAGACGTTTCACTATGACAACGCTATCTGAGGATTTCCAACAAATTTCACGCACTCTTTTGTACGAAATTGTTACGGACCACTTAGGTTATTGCAAGCTGAAGTGAAAACTGGTGTGGAGTCGTGGCTACATTCGTCGGCGGGAACCTTCTACGAAGAGGGTATAGACAAATTGATCACCCGCTATGACAAGTGTTTGAACATTGGTGGAAACTATGTCAAAAAATAGTTTAAAGTTTGGGCTTTCATGTAGAAATAAAATTGTGTTGAAAAAAAATTTTTTTACTTGTTTTTTTTTAAAAAAACGGTACTTACTTTCTGAACACGCCTCGTATTTGTAAAATTCACTTTTATTATTATTAGGTATTATATAATTATTTAACAACATTTATTATGAAACCCAAGAAATGCTACAAATAAAGTATAACAGAGACATTAGTCTGCTTTGTCAGATGGAATGGTTCACAGAATATTGTTATGTTCATACATGGATGGATGAAGCTGAGGTGGCAACTGAAAAAAATAGTTAATAAGATCCATGACATTCTGCTGAAATGATCAGATCAACTCTTGATCATTTGACTGGAAAAACAGTTTCATAATTACCTCTAGCATTAGCTTCGTTCACCGCCTGTCTGATTTCATCGGCCAATGTCTGAGAAATGTTATTGGCGGTTGTGGTTGTGGTAGTGTTAGTGGAGTCACTGCTACTGGACATCCGCCTCTCTCGTTCGGCCAACACCTGCTTCAGCTGTTCCGCTAGAGATGGAGGTGGCCCACTCAATGCAGCTGTACCTGCACATAACATTCAACATCAACTGTTACTTTTTTGATGTATGATAATTTATGGTTGTTACAAATGTTTACTTGATAAAAATAAACAGTACGTAACTCATTAATTTATTTTAATACAAGTGTTTTCTTTTAAGCATCACATTAATTAAGTTAGTAGAGAGTTTAACAGATTTTGTCTATTTTCATGGGTTTTTTTTATTTAATAAAAAATAATTTAAAAAAAAATTGCATTTGTCTATTATTGACTTATTTTACATCATTATCTTCAGAATTAAATTCTCTACAAGTTTTGTATAAGAATTTCTTGTGTTTATTATCCATTTAACAAAGTTCATCTGCTTTAAACCTAAAAGAAACTTGTTTTTCGGGACCAAGTTTTGTGTATTTCATCAGATATCTTAAAAATTACTGCAGCTACAGATCTGAAACCTGTTTTGTTCAATTTTTCTTTTCATTTGACAAACGATACGGTAAAATTTATGCCTAATTTAACGCCCAACAAATATCTGTAGGGCTTCGATTCAACGGGGTAACTGAAATTCTGACGAAATCTTTCACCCTGTATAACTCGGTAACTAATGATTTTCGGACCTATATTAATTTGAACTTTTTTTCTTCTTTTGTTGTAGGGAATCACTTCCTGAATTCTTGGAACCCTTTTTCAGAACGCCCTATATAATAAGCTTTATTGATCTATGTGCTTTAGAAACATTCTCAATTCCTAAATTAGTTTTGTGCAAGCCTATGATTTACCCATTATCCATGATTTTCAATTACCATGGATAATCGCCGCTTAACCGTACTTTAAATTTGTAGTGCTCTTAGGCCTCAGAGAGGCCGCACAAAACAAACGGGTGGTCACACGTCAGCAGTTAAAAAAAATGAACATTTATTGTGATGTCATCATTAAAGTGGGGCTGACCACGCATTTGCTCAGAATAATAACCTTAACTGGGACACCCAAAACCATATCTATTGGTAATAAATGTATGACATGAAAAAGCACTGACCCTTATTAATATGGTGGTGCCTTGACAGCCACGGATCAGGGCTGGGCCTGTGTGTGTGGCCGTGTTGCCTGACGACAGACGCATACTGTTGGTGCGGTGTACCTGTCACGACGGTAGTGACAGTGGCAGTGGTTGTACCTGAAGCGGCATCCATCGTGTTGGCGTTGTTGAGCGTCGCAGCAGAGATGTTTATGTTGGACAGCTCATCCCTTCCCACGTACTCAATGTACTGGCGGCGTCTCCTGCTTTCCTCATCATCTGAACCCTCGCAACTCTCATCATCCAACCCGTACTCCTTCAAACAAATCACAATACAATCAGTTATCGCCTCTTTAAAAATAAACGTTTATGTTTTTATGCTTCGATAAAATCTGACTGTGTTTGCATGAATCCATATGTGGTTTGCATGAGTCCAATATATGTGGACATTACAAAAAACTAAATTGAATCTTAAAAAATGAGTACTTCTGATAATTGAGAGTACTGATAGGCGGCTTAGCAGCAACGGGGGAAGGGGTAAGCCACACTGGTCATATTTGGGGCAAATCAGCACAGTATAAGGATCCCATCACAATGATGTGTTGTTGTTTAGGTCAACAGCCAAAAGGCTGGTTTGAACCTGTAGAGGTTTTACTAAGTAAAACGAGGAGTGAGGTGGTTTACGATTTCCAATACTCACTGAATGGAAAAGTACGCTTATCAGCATGCCGGGCCCTCTGAAAAGCACATATTTTCCACTCTGCAAATGACACCTTCACTTTATTCACCACAGGGTCTGGGTGTATAATGAAATTCATTACTTTCAGAGGAGATAACTCTGATTAGTGTCTTTTGGACCTCTACCTCTTCTTTTCTTAAACGATTCAGTCATTTAATTGGCTGACCATGTGATAAGAAACAGAACCATTTATTTTAGCTCTGCAACTAATAGATTGATTGTAAATAATTTGACACTCCACCTGTCTGTTATGGGCAGAAACAATGATGTAGGCGACCAAAAAACAAAGACTGAAATTAGATGTAGGCCCTACGCATTTATTTTTACTTTCTCTTGCCTATACGAATACATAGGAAGGAAAGTATTGTTTTCATGTCGATTTTAAGAAATCCAGTTTTCTTGGACTTTGCATAGGCAAGAGAAAGTCGCGTGAGTGTTTCACACCAGATTTTTAACTATACAATCACTTGCAACAGTTTGGCCATTCCCTTCGTATCTGTTACGCTTTGTTATTGCTGTTTCCACATTTCGGCAGGAATGTGGAAATACTCATTCCTTCTTTTTTTTTCATAAAAAAAAGAATGAACCTTTTTTCATTCTTTCACTGCTTATTCTTCTTATTTCATCTCCAAGTCCAGCTGACTCGCAGCGATGACTTAACCTCTAGACCAACTCGGTGCGTTATCTGGCATGAAAGTTTTAAATTTTGATCATGTAAGATTTTTAAAATCCATTACTGAAGCTGTGTACAAGATAAACAAAAGCGCTATAAACATTGGTAAATGTTTAATGTTTGCTGTATTCTGGTGGTTTAGAAATATATATTTCAAATTTAATCAAAAATATATAATATATTCTTTAAATCACCAGTAATACGGTAAACACTTACCAATTATAGTGCTTTCGCGCATAAAATGCCCATCTTCAGTAATTTTTCATATTATTTACAATTTAAAAACATCCTATCATGGTAGATACCGATCCTTATCTAATCCTTATCTTTGATCCTTATCCTTATTTCGATCCTTATCTTTGGTGGAAGTAGGATAAGTATGATGAAAATGAAATACTATTGAAGATGTGGTTTAAAGAAATAATATTTATTTTAATTATAAATATAGGATGTTTGATAAGATTACAATAAATAGATAGGACATTAGATAATACATATATTATTTTATCAAACATCCTATGTAGGATTATAAACAGCCGTGTTATTTAAAATTGAAATATATATATATATTCCTAACCACCAGAATACGTTAACGTATTCCCAGTGTATGAATCCTGTGGGACAATGTTATCCCTACAACAGATTTTCGCTGTCATCACCTATTTATCACCTGATTTTTCCCAGACTATTCAAATAAACAAAATTAAAATTTGAATCGTGTGGTGGGTTGTCCAATATATGTGGGCATTACAAAAAACTAAATTGAATCTTAAAAAATGAGTACTGAATAGGTGGCTTAGCAGCAACAGGGGATGGGGTAAGCCACTCTGCTCATATTTGGGGCAAATGAGCACAGTGTAATGATCCCACCACCTGTTAAATAACGGGTATTTTATTAAGGATGCAAGCCTGATTATAAGAAGATAGAATTAATACATCGGTAAATTTTCTGTCCCCCAATCGGTATGTTGGCAACAGTGTACTCAAGGCCAACTACTTAAGATAGTTAAAATGTTCCAGTCAAGCATTAGTGTGGTGACAGCAGTCGTTTCATTATATTGTGTCAGCAATGGTTTTTTTCCAAGGAAGAACGCATGTTTATTGTAGAGACTTACATAGCGAGTAAATCTTACAAATGTGTCCAAGATAAGTTGATGTGGTTTTAACCAATTTTAGTCTTTCAAATTTCTGTAAAGACAGCCATATAAAAGAGATTGAATAAAAAAACCTACGGAACTGCTGTTGCTGAGCCCTCCGGATTTCTTTCCGCCGGAAGTTGGCAATTGACGGTTGGCAAGGCCTCCTCTGGTGGCGAGTTCCCCTTTTGATTTGTTTGCCGAGACATCGAGAAGGTCATGGGGCGGCACTGCTCTGTCCAACTCTTCTTTCACTGGCATCTGGTAACAAGCGTAGGGTACAATCCAATTTATAAAATATCAGTAGCTTAAAGAAAATGAAGCAGAACATAAACAAACCACCGTTCGCATTGTAATGGTTCTGTTCCTATTTTTAATTTGTGCACCGTCAGTTCTTTCTCCGAAATATGTTGGATATGATCATCAGAGAGCAAAGGCGTATGGAGCTGAAAATTGTAATTCTGACGTCCATTTCCTTTTCTTTGCGTTGAATCCAGTCAGTTGTTTAAAAATGTTAAATTTTAGATCACCATACAATGTAATCAATTTAAAGTATTAACATTCCGTGCGGATGTGGTATACCTACCACGTAAGGATTTTTGTAAGTGACAGACGTGGTAGCAATACTACGGCAGTACTTTTCATAAACTCTTTTACTAACCAATTCAACGTTTCAAAGGAACAACTTTCACACACTCTCAACTCAATATGTTATTCTAACTGTTACTACTGAACTACGATTCTAAAAAATCAGATCTATCAGCCCTACTGACAAAAAACTTGAATAGTGTTTTACAAATATCCAAGTGGTAGTCCTACCACATCCATCAGTCACAAAAATCTCTGCGTGGTGGTCCTACCACGTCCGTAATTCGGTAAAGTCGTTTTACGTCTCATTTAATTCTGTCGTAATCAATATTTGTCACGTATATTGACACCGCACTGAATGTTTTAAGACACTATTTTACCTACCGACTTGATTATGTACTCAACATTTTCTTTTACAGTGAATAAAAAACACCTTACAACAATTTCATTTTATTTTCATCTGTAGTAATTCTAACTTTCTCTTGCCCTACATGAAAGGAAGGTTAGGCAAGGTAAGTTTTGTTTTCACCGATCTCATGAACCCAAAAAACATGGTTTTACTGCTTGGTCCATGTGTACATGTTTGTGTATTTATTAGGTTCCATGAGGGGACCCAACATCAACATTTTCATCAAAATCGGTCAACCTGAAGTAGTAGTTTATTAGGGGAATTTTTCAACATTTTCCCGTTTTCTCAAAAACAGTACCTACAATATTTGTTAATATCACCTCATTTTCTAGACGTTTTGTGCTCTATAAGATAGGGTAAGATGAATATCTGCTGAAATTTGTGGCCAGGCTGTGCTCTCAAGGTAGAAAATGGTTTTTTGAAGATTTCAAGCATTTTTTTGGATCAATTAGTGATTTTCTGAATTTGTAAGTTGAACAGAGGTTGATTTTAATTTAGCATCCTTCACTCACGATTACAATTAGATGATGTTTTTAATTTTATATTGTTTACTCATAATAAAACATAAATTCTATAGTTTTCATTATTAATATTGGCAAGAGAAAGTTGTGCGATTGTTTCACACAAGAAATTTTTTTGTAGTGTTGTTAGTCATTGTGTTGTTCCCATAGTTTGGTTCTTGTTGACCACACTGCCATCAAGCCGTCTTTGACTTTTCTGCTGGTTATATATTGACTTTTTCATCCGGCAATGAAATTAATATTTTTCATAAAACCAATATGGTCAGAGTAGTGTCTGGGAGATGATACTCTACCAGTGATCAATTCCAGGTAACCGGAATCCGAGCAACACGATTTCAGTTCATGTTATTTTTGATTTGAAATTGATTTGTTGTTTAGGTCATCAGCCAAAAGGCTGGTTTGAACCTGTAGAGGTTTTACTCAGTAAATCAAGGAGTGAAGTGGTTTATTGATGCCTTCCTCACTGAGTGGAAAAGTGTGCTTATCAGCATGCCGGGCCCTCTGAATAGCACATATTTTCCACCCTGCAAATGACACCTTCACTTCATTCACCACAGGGTCTGGCCGTATAATGAAATTCATTACTTTCAGAGGAGACAACTCCGATTAGTGTCTTTTGCACCTATACCTCTTCTGTTTTTAAACGATTCAGTCATTTAATTGGCTGACCATGTGATAAAAAACAGAACTATTTATTTTAGCCCTGCAACGAACTGATTGAGTGTATATAATTTGACATTCCACCTGTCCATTATGGGCAGAACATGAATTATTAAACAGTTATTAGTGTTTCAGGGAGGTAAACCGCTGCATGTAATTGTTTGGGTAGAGAATAGTGAATTTAGAAAAATAGAAAATACCTTTCTTTCGACTGTCGCAGTCTTATCACCTTCTTCGGGACTGTCTTCCGCTTCAGATATTTCAGCACCCAACTGTTCCAATAATGGTTGAACAGCCTGAAACAAAAAATAAAATCACTTCACTTGCTCACTACCAGTTGAGCTTGAAACGTGTCATACAAAGAAGCTTTCCACCGACTGGCAAAACAAAGCATCAGACACTTTTTTTTTTGCGCCCTGGAGACTCCAGGAGGAGTATAGGACATGTCGTCAGACATGACAATCCAATCACACCATCTAACTTATTAGACAATAAAAACCAACTACTGCACACCACCTAAGTGACATTTTTACAAAAAACTTCCTTATTACTTTCTCTTGCCTATATGAGTATACAGGAAGGAAAGTATTGTTTTCATGTCGATTTTTAAGAAATCGAGTTTTCACCGGATCTACACGTTTTCAGACCCCCTGAACCCAAAAAACATGTTTTTAGCGATTGGTCTGTATGTGTGTCTGTGTGTGAACAGAATATCTCAAGAATGGAACATCGTACAAACTTGAAACTTAAAACTTAATTTAGACACCACTACCGGACCCGACACGAACATTTTCATCAAAATCGGTCAACCGAAGTAGTAGTATATACATGTCATTTTTCACTTTTTGCGATTTTCTCAAAAACTGGTCCTACAATTTTTTTTAAATTGCCACGTTTACAAAATTTTTTATGCTTTACAAGATAGGGTAGGCGTCATGTCTGCTAAAATTCTTGGAGAGGCTGTTATCACATAAAAAATTTGTTTTTTAAGATTGCTGCTCTAATATGCATTTTAGTACAAAAATTTATATGATAAAAGTTGTAGAAAGAAAAATAGCAACGAAAGAAAAAAAATAAAAGTTGCAGAAAGAATCTGACAAATTACTTGATCGGTGAAACTTTTTATAGCGTACAAGAATTTCTTTCTTGATAGTAGTGATACATTGTGTGATTCTTATATGTATTTCAGGTGTTATATCTGACATGTCCTATACTCCTCCTGGAGTCTCCAGGGTGCCAAAAAAAAAAATCTAATATTCCATTAACAGCATTGAAACGTGCTTGGTTTTAATTTGGGCAAGATTTTTGCTCTCCGAAGGCATATACCGGGTGATCGTAAAGTCGCGCAACCAAATGTTTGAAGCCGTGTAGGAATTGAAGGTAAATTTGTAAAGTATGATTAGAATATGGGAATTTTTCGTTTAGTAGTACAGTATGTGGCAGCACTGCTAGATCACGCCACCGGGCGACAGTTAGCCAGAAACCAGTTGGTTTGTTCAGTTCGAGTCGCAATGTCTTTTACGCAAGAACAACGCGTCTCTATCGTTTTGAGTTACTGTGAATCGAAATCCTACGCGAAGTGTCAAGAACATTTCTCCAATGCCTTTCCAGATGCTAAAGTGCCAAATAAATCGACCATATTTCAATTGTTTCATCGTTTTCGGGATACAGGTAGCGTGAATGACCGTAATCGTACCGGTCGACCAAGTGTTTTATCTGACAACAGTCTGCAGACGATAAGTGAAACGTTTATTCATTCTCCAAAAAAGTCTCTTCGAAAATTTTCTACTCAGACTGGACTGTCTTATGGAAGTGTTCATAAAGCCACTAAGTTATTAAAATTACATCCGTACCGGATTAACGTAACTCATCAGCTTGAAGAGCCAGATAAGGAGAAGCGATTGCGGTATTGTCATTGGTTTAAAAATTTCATTCGAAATGACATATCTGTTCTGGACAAAGTTTTTTTCAGCGATGAAGCTTGGTTTCATCTAAGTGGATATGTTAATAGTCAAAATTGTAGAGTATGGTCTGCAGAGAATCCACATGAATTCCATGAACAGCCATTACATTCTCAAAAAATTGGGGTGTGGTGTGGTGTATCTCATCGGAGAATTCTCGGGCCTATCTTTTTTTCGGATACAATCACAGCAGAACGTTATCAAGAAATAATCATGCAGTTCGTAGCACTCTACGTGTTGACGAACGTTATTGCTGGCTACAACAAGACGGAGCAACTTCACGGGGCAAACAGTACTATCCAATTTCTCCACGATTTCTTTGATGACCGAATAATTTCTCGTGGTTTGTGGCCTCCTCGGTCACCAGAGCTGATTCCTCCTGATTTTTATTTATGGGGCTATTTGAAAGATTATGTGTACAAAAACAACCCTCATACAGTAGATGAACTTAGAAGAAACATTGACGACTGTATATCAAATATTGCTACTGCTACACTCAAAAAGGTAGCGTGCAATGTAAGAAAACACGTTGATGCATGCATTGCAAACCACGGTGGACATTTCCAGCACTTATTGTGAACTTGTAAGTAAGTAAGTAAGTAAGAAAGTTGTAATTATAACTTGTATCGTAAACTTTGAAAGAAAAATAAAAAATACATTACAGCTTTCTAAGACTGTTATCATTTTGGGTTGCGCGACTTTACGATCACCCTGTATTAGGCATGTCTAGATGATTTCATGGTTCAGTGGATGAATGATAGATAGTTACCGTAGGTCGCCTGGTCATCTGAGGCGTGGTTATCCTGATGTTGGCATTGTCATGAGGTAAACGAACAGGGAACCCGGCCCTCCTTTGAGTCTCCAACAGCTCTTGTTCAATCTGGATCACCTGCAAAATCAAAACAAATACCCATTGCTAATCAACCAATCACAACAGGCCTCTAAGAGCGGCTGCATCACTTTCCTTACACCATATATCAGCGAATGAACGTCCATTTTTACTTTCTCTTGCCTATATGAATACATATAGGAAAAAGTATTGTTTTCATGTCGATGTTTCGAAATCAAGTTTTCACTGGTTCTACATGTTTTCAAACACCCTGAAAAACATGTTTTTAGCGATTGGTCTGTGTGTATACAGAATATCTCAAGAACGGAACATCGTCCAAAATCGGATGTAGTTCAAGAAAATGATAATACTGTGCGTGAACTGATTATGCAACATTGTCATATAACATATCGTGAGATTACAGCATCCTTGGGCATTAGTGGGAACAGCATACATTCAATATCACATGAACATTTGGGCACCAGGAAGATTTGTTTGCGTTGAATTCCCAATAATTCGACAATCACTCAGAAAAAGGCTTGTGTCGATTGGTCGAAAGAAATGCTCACGAAACACAATAGCGGTGTTTCAAAACATGTTTATGACATCACCACCAGTGACAAATCATGGATATATGCTTAGGAACCTGAAACTAAACAGCAGTCGACCATATGGGTCTTTCAAGACAAGCTAAATCCCACAAAAGTTGTTCGTTTACGAAGCACCTCCAAGCAAATGGTCCCTTGTTTTTTTTTGGAAAAACTGGGCATGTGACAACTGTACTACTAGTGGAAGGTTGGACGGTCAAATTCTGAATGGTACACAACCATTTGTTTGCCAGAAGTTGTTGGAAAAATAAGGGAAACCAACCCCCGAAGACGAATCATTCTCCTCCAGGACAATGCGAGCTCTCACATGTCAGCTGAAACAATGAACTTTTTGAAAAATAAATAAATTGAATTGATGGGTCATCCGCTATACAGCCCTGATTTGGCACCCACTGACTTCTTATTCCTGCTCATCAAAAATAAATTAAAAAGTCAACATTTTTCGACGCCTGAAGAAGCAGTTTATGTATTCAAAAAGGACATTTTGAAGGTACCTCAATCGGAGTGGAACAAGTGCTTCGAAAATTAGTTCGAACGCATGAAAAAATGTATTGATCATCATGGAGAATATTTTGAAAAACAATAAAAAAATAAATTACATTGATTAATTTTTTTTTTTTCTATTCCCGAAATATAAAAGGCAACCCTCGTACAACTATATGTGGTGACTTATTATCCACACTTTTTATAGTTATAACTGGCCATTACACAAGTAATTAACTAAATATACTAACATACTCAATAGAATACGACGAAACCACGCCAAGTTATAATTTGATTCACTTGACTTTCATTATAATTTGATTCACTTGACTTTCATTTACCGATTGATTTTCAGATACTTAATTTATATTCAATAAGCCAACATGAAAGTCGTATGAGTTTTGTTATTTGTAACTCAGTCCCTCCTTCAACCACCAACCACATAGGAGGGAACAAACAATATGGATCCATCATATGGCATTTATTCTCCCTGGTACAACCACAACAGCAAACGGCACAGAAATACTTGCCCTGTCTTTGAGAGCTTTCACTAAAGCATTATATTCTGTATCTTTCTCTTGGAGCATCTGTAGATAGAACTCCTCCCGATGTAGCAGATCGGTCTCACGGCGGTGGAATTCACGCAACAGCCTCTTTGCTTTGCAGTATTTCTTTTCTAGTACCATGTATTGGCCCTGCAATCACCAAAAACACACTTCCACTTTAACAAACACGGCTAAAAAAAACATGCACACAAGAAAAGCAAAGATGGTAAGGTCTCTTACACAAGATGCACTGATTAAACAAGAAAAGATCCAAAGGCATTTTAGTTCGACTAGTTTTAAACCTTGCTAACCTGGAAGCCAGAAATCACGCATGCGTCATCACGTTTCTTTAAACTCAATTTTCTCCGCAACTATTCATTATTTACAAACGGGTTTAGTTTTATTGGATGAGAATTTTCTCCTCTTTCATTTAATACATCTTGCATATTTGTACGATGAAAACTGACGACGTGATGTTATGCGAAAGAAAGAGACTTTTTTTAACGACCCAGTACTAAAATTTGAGCGTTTTCGTTCATAACTTTTCAACAAAAAAAGTATTTGTTTGAAAATGACATCATCAGTTAGCTTTAAATGTTACGGTACAAATCAAAATTAGAAGTGCCGGCAACAAATTTTATGACTCAAAAACCGAACAAAGAAGGTTAACACTACCCATCTCGTCTATCCCTCGGTTAAACCTTACAATTAGTGTTAAAATAAACGATAACATATTTTGATTTATGCTATCATGTTTAGAACAGAATAATCCACAAAACAACGTGCGGGAAAGAGATAGAAACTTTCATAGAAGAGGAGTAAATAAAAATTTAAAAGAGACGACATTATTTTGAGGCGATTTTTTTCATCCAGCACATTACTTTGTTGAGCAACAAGTGTGATATCTTTTGAACACATCTATTAATTTTCAATATCTAAACATAATTATTTTTACAATGAATTGTTTAATTTATGTACATAGCTAAAAATATTTTTTTGTATTTTTTAGTGATTTCATGACACTTTTTCGTACATAAATTTATATCTTTAAAAGAAAATACTTTTTTTTAATTTTCAATTTTTATTCTGGTCGTAAATGAAAACAGAAAAATTTGGTTCAAACTTTGTTCTAATAACAAATTCTTTATAAATAAATTGTAATTTTTTGAAATTTTTAGGGATGAAACTGAATGAAATAAAAGAGTTAATTTAGGCGTAAAATGACAGTCCGCGTGAATGTTAAAATCGCAGTTCTCGTCGGGTTAATGTACAGTTCAGTGTTCAGATGTTTAGCAGGCTGTCGATTGTTGAACCAACTCCATACGCAACACGTGATGGATGATCCAACACCTAAACAGGTCAATGTCACACTGTTTAGTCCATAAATGCTAACGTTGACGATGATGGGTGATATGTGCGAGGCTAAATAAAAGAGAGAAAGACAAAAATTCAATCTACAACAGTTTAGGGAAGAGTAAAGTTGCCCTTGTAATGAGATATGTTGTGAGACCGGTGAAAGTGTAGATACTGAAGTCACGAGATTGCCTTTTGCATATGTATGGGTTGTGAGGAAGGGAAGTGAAATATTTGCAGTGCTGCCAACCTCAACAGTGAGACACTACTTGTACACTTCACTACCGTGCAGTTTCTAGTTACATTTTGTAAGCTGTGGTTTATTCCGAGAAAATGTTTTCTTCATAAACCTTATAAGAAATAAATATGACCTGTAATATTGCCTATAGCTTAATTACATGACTAGAAATGTTTGATTTACTGTAATTACGAATGAATCGCCTTCTTTACTATTGCTGTCATCGGTGTTTTCATTATCAGTCTCTCTAGTATCTACCTATACCAGTGTCAACAAAACTGTTAAAGAATAGCTTCTTTACGTCTATAATTTCCTTTTTTTATTTTTTGAATTGTGGAAAGAGAAATACAGGAGTTAGTCGCTCGCTCACGGCTTTTGTTACGAGGCACGGATAGGTATTTCTGTTTAGCTTCAACTTCACAACATTTAAAAATAAATCTTTATAATGCATCCTGCAGTTTGAAATTATTTCTATTTCATATAATGAATTAATATAATAATTTCACTAACCTTCTTTTTAAACAGCGTTACCTTTATTTTAATTCTTACTTACACGTGTTTCGGTGGATCCACCATCATCAGAGTAAATGAAAAATTGAAACTAAAAAATTTTTATCTCACTTATTTAAAATTTACAGAAGATGATACATCTTCAGTCACTTGTGATTTTTCATTTATTCTGATGATGGTGAATCCACCAAAACATGTGTAAGAATTAAAATAAAGGTGACGCAGTTTAAAAAGAAGGTTAGTGAAATTATTATATTAATTCACAACATTTAATTACATTGCGTTCAGCACTATGAATAGTTTGACCACGTTTTCGAGAAACCGACATTAGTGTTTACGGTAACAAACAGTTATATTTGTACAGTTAACCTACACAAGATTCTGCGATATACTGTATATGCTCTGGGTATAGCATAAGTTGTTATGTTTGTCATACTGAAATTAAAGCAGTCGCGCTTGCGCACTGATGCTTTTCCCCCTTTACCTCTCGTTGCAAACTAGGGCAAACTCGTGACTCAAGTGACTACATATGAGGTGATTTTTAACAAAAATTGTAGTCGTTTTTGAGAAAATTGCGGAGCTCCTAGCAGTGTTCCAGTTACCTGTGACTGATCCAACATGTCCTGGTAAGTGTTTGCTTGATTCTTGGCGACAGCAAGGCTACGTTCCAATTCACGCAACCTCAAACTGGACAGCCTCAATTTTTCACCACATTCCTCTCTGCTTGCTCCACTCTCTTCTAGTTCCTCAAGCTGTAAACAAACAATGCTCCATTCACTATTATGAAAAGACAAAGACATCAGTAAAAGAATATACGGCAACAACAAACATCATGCAGACCAAAACATAGAGCAAGCGATGTGATAATTTAAATGTTCCTTGAGGTCAGTTTTACATGTGCACCTCAATTACATAACGATAATACATGCGTGTTACGTTCCTTTTCTAAATGTCTTAACAATTCAACCCCACTCCACAACATTTTATTTTACCTGAGAGTTTTGGGATAGAATGTTGGCGATTTGTAATAAAACACATCTTTCTTACGTATTTTATATGTGATAATGAATTGTTGAGAAAATTTTGAGAATGATAGAATGCTAGATGGTGTACTCAAAAAGAAAACAATGAATGGTAATTGAGTGAATGACATGAAAATAATAGATGTGTGTATGTTTAATGAAAACACAGCATGCAGAATGCACCGAAATCATGTTATCAGACTGGAATTATGGCTTGTATCCACTTGGAGGAAAACACTAATCAGTAAAGTGCGGAAAGAGACAGCTGAGATGACATTGTCAACACCTTTATCCGAGTAAACAAATGAAAAGGAAAGAGTTGTAAAGTCATCGGATGGCCTCGGAAGAGACTGACATATCAACTTGCAATGGTAGAAATGACAAATTACTAAGTGACAAGTGTCATCTTAAACTCGAATACTTCACTGTAACTGAGAAAATGTGTTTTCCATTAATTTACCTGAATACAGACTCTGTGCTTAATTGACCAAGTGACATGTCAAGTAAATAAATCGATACTGTTTTGTAACACACCATTTTTTGATTAACCCATGCAAGCGGTAAGCATCACATTCTAGGCATGCAATGCCAAGCTGAGTGCAGCTCCTCTCCCATTAAGTCGGCATTCAAAATGGAATTCCTTATTCTCCTATAACAATCTACAATGATATGTAAATACCCACAACCTCTAATATTGAATAAAAGTAAAAGTAGCTTTATGTTTGTTAGCATAATAAATGAGAAAAGAATCGCGTACAATAGAGAACATTATACAAATATTTATTCATCTAGAAATAGAAAACCTAGAATCAGTGGAAGCAGAATACATTAAAGCCACAGTAACTTCTTATTTGAATCTCCATCACCATAATATGATTACAACTAACGGGTGTTTTTTTTAGAGGTATAGAACTTTAAAATGAAATAAAACACAGAATAATTGAACAATTGACGTGGAATTGGTTTTATTTTAAAGATAATTATTTGCTATTTTTATATAAAAATAATTTCCGGCATGTGGCAGTTGCGGCTGGCTCGGACGTGGTCCAATCGAGACGTCCAATTTGAGATCACTTTTTGCAGCATTTGGGGCCGTGTATTGGTAATAATGCGGCGAATGTTCCCTTCCAAGTCGTCAATTGTTTGTGGCTTATTGGCACAGACTAGCGACTTCACATACTCCCACAGGAAATAGTCCAGCGGTGTTAGATCGCACGACCTTGGAGGCCAATTTACAGGTCCAGAACATGAAATTGTGCGTTCACCACACGTTTCCTTCAGTAAATTGATTGTGGCACGCGCTGTCTGACATGTTGCACCATCTTGTTGAAACCACAGCTCTCCAACATTAAGGCGATTCAATTCAGGAACAAAAAAGTCATTGATCATGGCTCTGTAGCAGTCACCATTGACTGTAACATTCTGCCCAGCATCATTTTTGAAGAAGTAAGGACCAATGACTCCACCAGCCCATAAAGCACACCAAACAGTCACTTTTTCTGGATGTAAAGGCTTCTCAGCAATATATCAAAGATTACCTTCACTCCAAATGCGACAGTTTTGTTTATTCACGTAGCCATTCAACCAAAAATGGGCTTCATCACTGAACAAAATTTTCATGTGAAAATCGGGATCAACAGCGATAAGTTTCACGAACCGAACCATGATTTTCAAAATAAATCTGCTCAATTTGCAAGCGTTGTTCACGCGTCAGTCTATTCATTATAAAATGGCAAACCAAACTGAACATAAATTACAAAACAGTTTTCAAAATGGCCGTCATGGAAATCAGTACTGCCAACTTAAAGATCTATACCTCTAAAAAAAACACCCTATACAAGGGAAGAAGTTGTCATCGCGCGAGTTAGAATTGGGCACACCAGATTAACGCATGGGTATCTCATGACGTCTGGTGATGCTCCAATGTGTGGCGGATGCGATTGTCCTTTGACAGTTAAACATGTTTTGGTTGATTGCATCTGCTATGCAGCTCTGCGTCGGCGATTAAGGATACTGTTAGAATTAAGGGATATACTCGGCGACAAAATTATTGCCCTATTTTGGATGTGGCTTTACGATTTCTACGATCCATCGGTGTATATAACGGTGTCTGACAGTCTTCGGTGTCTGACAGTCTTGGGTGTCTGGAATGTTATATTTATTTTAATTTGTTTCAAGTTTACATTCATGTAAGTATGTTTTTTATTTATTTTACATTTTTTGTGGCCTCTATACAGCCTTTTTGTGATCCTTTATGTCTGTGATATTACTTATTTTTATATGTAAATTTTATTCCCAAAGTTGTGATACTAGCTTTAAGATTTTAATTATATATGTTTCAATGTTGTGTTATTTAAGCTAAATGTGATATTAGGTTTAAGTATACGTTTGTGGCCCCTTTACAGCCTTTATTTTATTTTTTGTGATATTACTTTTTATGTACATTTTATGTTTTTTCCTGTGATACTAGTCAGTAAGATTTTAAATACAATGTTTTAAATACAATTTAAGTCATTTTTTAAAAAAAGCTAAAACAATACTTGATTGATGAAACATTTTACAGTGTGCACGAATTCCTTTCTAATTAGTTTTTGGTTGAAATGTATTAAACTTCTAATTAAACAAATATTGAGTACTATTTGATACAAAGGGGTTTATGACAAGCCTACTGAGTTAAGCAGTAGTGGGAGAAAATTATTGGTAAGTGATGAATTTATCATTGTTTGAATTTTTAATTTTGTGATATTTGATACACTGGGGTTCATGACAAGCCTACTGAAGTAAGCAGTAGCAGAAACAAATTTTTGGTGGTAAGTGACTAGCATCGAAACTTTAGACCCGTGACATTCAAGATGGCTTTGTATTATTGGTGGACCAGAAATCCGGGAAAATCTTTCACTAGCTGTAACTCGCTAACGAAACATTTCTGGGCATTTTTTGTACCAACTTTTTCGATATTTTTAACTGTAGAATAATATCCCAAGAGATTAAAGTACAGTTCCGAAACACCCAGTTACTTCAGGCTGCCTCAGGCATAAGTTTCAAACGAACCGACTTAGATGTGATATTTAATGTAATTACATTACAAATTGGTATAAAATGAAGTTTCGATGAAAGGTTTCCCATTTTGGTCTCGGCTCCAACTGGACTGATTTCTATTATCCTTTCTCCCTTAAACCCTTTGCTGGGTGAGGCTGGTAATCAAGAAACAGAGATATTTGAGAGAAATATTCTGTGCAAGAATGCGTCCTAATATATTAGACCAGCGGTTCCCAACCCGGGGTACGCGACGAACCAGTTAGGGGTACGCTGAAAATAAAGGGCAATGGCGGACGTTGTTTTTCTGAGTAACTTGGTGGGGTTATTGTACTGACAAGCTTAATGCAAACTGACATGTTGACAAAGATCTATTGTCAACATTTGAACCTGATTTCAAACAATTAAGTACAACAAAACAGCCTCAAGGGTCACACTAAAAAAGAGTTCTGAAGACGTTTCCTGGACTGATAATTTAGTTTCAATACATCACAATTTTCATGTTAGATTTTGTATTTACAAATTTTAAAAGAATTTTGTATTCGATGTGAGTTTTTTTTCCAAAGTTCCAACTAATCTGTCTTGTCTTAGATTAGAAAAACTATAATTATTATAACTCTGTCATTAGTATTTTGATGTACAATTAAGACCATACAAGATATGTTCAGTTTTCAATAAAATATCTATTTTAAATGCTTGTTAACTTTCATTTTCTTGGTTTAAATTTATATCTTAAAATGAACACATAATAAAACGTACAAGTGAAGTATTGTAGTTACAGTGATGTTATATTTTTGGGGGTACAATTTTAGTTAAAGATTCACCAAGGGGTACGGGAGAAAAAAACGTTGGGAACCGCTGTATTAGACCAACAGTATGGGTGACACAGAGAACACCAACCATTGGAAAATAGAAGATTAAATTTTAACAACACCTTTATAGAATAGATGAGAAAAGACATTTTGAAGACACTAAACGAAATACCTGATGAGTCGGATTAGTGGTTTGAAGAAGTCAGAAAGGATACTGGAATAACTGGAACTGGATAGAACATAATGGATTGACCCAAATTCAGGCAACTGATAACTGACTACACCCCAACTAACTGAAGACTGCAGATGAGATTTAGCCAATAACAGCCAAGGTCGGGTGTGAGGTTGCCCCTTCGCTAACTCACACTCTGTTCCACCCAACTCCAGCTGACTTTTTGTCAGGCTGTCATCCACAGTGGGACCACAACATAACAACACAGGACACGATTATCGAAAGTCAATTGGCTCCGTGCTGTGATCTAGGTCATTATGCTCCGCCTTCATCTGCAGTCTCTAGTTCGTTAAGGAATAGAAGAGCTTCCATGAAAAACAAAGGAGAAAAGCCAACAGTGAAAGAATTCTGGGTGTGGCTGCAAAAAGAACTTCCGGAACTACAGCCTACTGAAACACCAGTAATAAATATTCATTAACAATTAAAACTAATAACCCTAAATATTCACCACAACACGCACGTTAGGAAACACAAATAAATCAGCTGTTGAGTGGGAAATAGGCAAAGAGCATCTTCTATACTCATAGATGAGACAGCAGACCGTATAAGTGGTTTTAGAAATCATTACTACACTCTCCACTCCTACAGCACCTCTGATAGTATTCAAGATCCGAGTATATGCGAGTGAGAGAAGCTTAAAGCCAAAGTGTAAGTGCATTGTTCATTATTCAACCTAAGAGCTTGCAATCGTTGTGATTAATAGAATTATCAGATCCATTTTGGATACATTTTTACTCCGCATCCGTAATGAGTGGAAGCAATACAGTTGATAAAACAAAAAACCGGACACAATCTTTTGGCCCTCCCAACCCGGGTAAGTGCAGATGCAGCGAGTGAAAGCCAAAGAAGCGAAAGCAAAAGGAGCCCGACACAAGAGAGGAGGGTACTGGTGTTGGATTATTCTCACCGTTGCTTTCAGCCGAGTGACTTCCGTTTCGGCCAGAGCAGTCTTTAGCTGGCTCTGTAACATAACAATAACACAAGACAAGAAACTAAAAACTATCTCACACCATGCACGACACATAATTACATTACACATGCACTAAATATTAAATACTCTATACCCTCTAATAACTAAAACACATAACACACAATCTCCCGCTTTTCCTGCATTCAATCAGTCGGACAAACGTGCTTTTCTTCTGCAAAACACGGTTTCAGTTGATGCTGCGACCGATCTGTGTTCATCAAGAATTCACATTTCTTCATAGAAAAATGAAACCACAACCAAAACAAAAATGTTTTTTTTTATCACCTCCGTACTTACTTATAAATGGGTGAGTTGGAAGTTGTCATTTACTACAGTTTTAAAACAGAAAGACATAAATACATACAGCTAATTAAATTATTTGGGTTTTTACACTACGTCAACAAAGTAAATTTCCTTAAAAATACAACAACTAGTGACATTGTACAGTAACAAATTATTACTACGATAAAACATTTACTTCACCAGATGCTAAAAAACTTGTACCATTTTGTAGCTAAATTTTACTTTTCCCCACCACAGGCAAGTACTGGGTAACACAGTGACTCAACAAGGTACAGTGAATCTACCACGATGGTACACACAAATCTTAATGTTTACAGTAAACCCTCATATAACAGACGGCGGATATGTTGGGAAACTAAATATTTTTAATCAGTATTTCCTGCGTCTTTTGAAACCTGTCCGATATTTCTTTGTTAACTGCATCCAGGAGACTGCAAAAGGGAGTATAGGAGAAGTCAAGATGAACAAAATGTTAACACTTTGAAACCTAAGCCCGAGTATAGCTCGGGGTGAGGGTAAATCACGGTTGTCCGAAGCCCGAGTATACCTCAGGCCGCTACATTAAATTCTGTAGTAAGCTTCAGACAAGGTAATATCGGGCTTCCGTTGCACCGATTCATTCTATATTTTATTTAGTTTAATTTTCTATGCTTGCAGTAAAATCTAACGAATATTTTATGAACTATGTAAAAAAACATTGAGCAGTGTTTGAGGTTATGTTTTTGTTGATGTATACATGTGTACTTTGTCGTGTTTTTTTCGTAGTTATATGAAGTTTGTAGTTATTCTGTATTTGATATTTGTAGATAATATAGTTATTTCTACTTTGTAATAATTGTTTTTCTTTTGTATTTTGTCGGGAATCGTTTTCGTTCGGTAAATCATTCGGCTGTATACATCGTACTGTTTTGTATTCCAGATCGCTTTGTTTGTGCGGTTATTTGACAGTAATATTTATAATTTCTTTTTCATTTTATGTTTTCTGTGTTTTGCTGTAAAGTTTGCTCTGAAAATAGCAAAGCTGCAACTGGAAAGGCTGGAAGGAAAGAAACAACCTGGTACTGCCCTGACTAATTTTCTATTGTGCTTACCAGTGTGTTACAGAGTGTTTCATACAAAGGCTAATTATGTGCAAAATATTTTAAATTTTAGAACTCAAACATTTTTAGTGTGTAGTCTATTTCATTGCCTTTCTGTAGAATTTATATAAACTGTTTTTTAGTAGTGTTTAGGATTGTAAAACTCGAAAAATAGGTAGCGTGTAGCAAGTAACAATTTCTTTTTTCATAATTTGTTTGTGTATAATTAGAAAACTCTCATAAATGTAGTAAGTATAATAATTTCAATGTAAATTAATAGTAATAAACTTTCTAATTTTTAATCAATTTGATGCAAAAAATCATTAAGATGTGATAGAAATTAAATCTGCCCATAACAGACAGGTGGAGTGTCAAATTATTTACACTCAATTTGTTCATTACAGGGCTAAAATAAATAGTTCTGTTTCTTGTTACATGGTCAGCCAATTAAATGACTGAATCATTTAAGAACAGAAGAGGTAGAGGTGTAAAAGACACTAATCAGAGTTATCTCCTCTGAAAGTAATGAATTTCATTGTATAGCCAGACCCTGTGGTGAATGAAGTGAAGGTGTCATTTACAGAGTGGAAAATGTGTGCTTTTCAGAGGGCCCGGCATGCTGAAAAGCGTACTTTTCCACTCAGTGAGGAAGGCAATGGTAAACCACCTCACTCCTCATTTTACTTGGTAAAACCTCTAGAGGTTCAAACCAGCCTTTCGGCTGTTGACCTAAACAACAACAACAAGAAATTAAATCTTTTAGAATTTTTTTAAGTTTACTCTAAAACCCCCCTGGATACCGTGACATTACTGCATGCTCAGGCTTCAAAGTGTTAAATTCATTACTTTCCACTACTAGGGTAAGCACACAGTGAACGCTGGTTGCTGGTTGCAGGTACTGATTCACGCTTGTGAGCACGCATAGTGGGAGCATGTAACTAAGCGCTTAACCTTCCATCAGTTTTCGGTATTCAACATGAGTTCTAGTAGCAGCAGTGATGATGAATTATTTCTAACAGAAAACGTTTACACAAAATTATAATCATTTAAAGATGATACAGTTAGTGACATTAATAAGAACAGAAAATTGTACAGCGAGTATCATCTTTTTCCGCAATTAAAAAATGATAAAGACAGGTTTTTAAATACATGAGAATGACTCTGGAAACGTTTAATTTTATATTCTCAAAAGTAAAACTTCTTTAAAAAAACAATGATACAACTTGCACAAGCAACCAATATTACCGGAAGAAAGACTTGTGATTACTTTAAAATACGTATTTTGAACATTTTGACTACCGATATTCAATATTATAAAGCATTATTTGCCCAGTAATAATCTTTCACAGTTATTTTTATAAACCTATGTTATAATTTAATTAATTAACAGGTTGTTATTATTTATGAATACGTATTATACGACACCAAGTACGCTTAGCAACCTGCTGCTTGCTGGCAGGTTTATACAAAACAAACCCGTAAGCTGATATGCGCAGATGACCAGCGCACCGCTTTCTCCACCAGCGTTTTGAGCGATGGGATGATACGGAAATAGGTGAGAGCTTTTAAAGATGGCCGTACGAATGTGCATGACGAGGAACCAAGTGGGCGACGTTCAATCGTTATTGACGACTTGGAGCAGAAAGTTGAGTAAAAAATGAGAGAGAACAGATGCTTTACGATTTCGTCGTTATCTAATGAGTTTCCTGTAGTTTCAAGAAGTGTGGTTCATAAAATTGTGACAGAACGTTTAAATTACTGAAAGTTATGTTCATATTGGGTTGCAGTGGTAGTCTAATCAGGCGGCAGATTTCTACGAGGATGACATTCAAAAGCTGGTAGTACAATATGATACGTGCCTTAATATTGGTGGGAATTATGTAGAAAAGTAGATTAAAATACAGACTTTCATAAATATAAAAATAAAATTATTATGAGAAGTCTACTTGTTTTCTTTTTATTTCAAAATGGCACTTATTTTAAAAATACACCTCGTAGATTGTAAGATTATATTTCCAACGGACTGATCCCTGCCCCACCCCCTAGGAGTATCCATTATACAAGGGTTTACTGTGTGTAGCGGCATAACGTTTCCATCCCCGCCCCACGCCCCAGGAGTATCAATTATACAAGGGTTTACTGTGTGTAGCGACATAACGTTTCCATCCCTGCCCCACGCCCCAGGAGCATCCATTATACAAGGGTTTACTGTGTGTAGCGGCATAACGTTTCCATCCCTAAACCAAATGTACTATATGATGTCAAAATTATTTTACATTACAATAAATTATATTAATCGATTTATTTAATTCATGCAACCAAATACTACGTGCGTTGCACTGACAGCCGTTCCAGACTGATATAAGAAAGAGGGATTACCTCATGCAAAAGTTGTCTCAACGCGTCTACGTTTGAATCATCTTGATGGTGGGGCGAATGATGCAGTACAGATTCCTCACTGCTGGCAGCAGACGGTGCATTCTCTCTCTCCTCTTCCTGCATAAACTGATTCCTGCTCCTCTCCAGTTGCCTCCTGTGTTCATCGCGCTCTCTGTCCGCCTGTACACAAATCAGAACATAGTAATGTTAATTTTAATGGGACCATTCCCAACTAGAGTTGTACACAATGACAGATATGAGGGAAAAGTTGTATTTAATACACACATAAATCAGTTTTGAAGCTGGTAGAGTAAAACAGCCACAGCGTTTCTTATTTAACAACTACTATCGGTATAGAGAGCATCTTCGTGCACCACATGCCAGGCACTGTAGCAGCGGTAGCAGTTATCTTCCATCAGGTCTCCAGTTCTGTTTCAACCGAAGAAAAACAACCTTTGTCCGTTGAGTGGATATTTTCGTATCGGGCACTTAGTGTACCAGAAACAGAAGAATCCTGTTCCGACCCACAACTACTCTACACCCCCTCGGGTGAATGCCTTATCATAACTTTATTAGATGATACAAATGCGTTCCTTTAACAGTCATGAAATCTGATAGTATATGATTCACAAGTTTTTTTTCCTTTAACGCCTAACTGTTCTGCAATTACTGCTAATGCAGACGGTGAAGGATGAAATGATTTTTTATAACGTACGAAAATATGCCGTGCCTGAATGGGATTCGAACCTAAGACCGCATGATGAGAGGCGAGCACGTTACCAACTACGCCAATGCGGCCGGCATATGATTCACAAGGTCACATATATTTATACAGGGCATGAAATAGGTTTATTATTCCAGAAACATGATACCTGATACATAGACCGTATCTGTCAGAACAATGGTACGATAAGAAACTGGATGCCATTTTACGGCATTAATAGAGATGGAGTAAAGATATAAAGAAAGCAACTGTGGATGACAATGACTGACATCAGTATAAGTGGATGGATGGATGGATAGTCTTACCTGTAAAGACTGCCTGATCAATTGAGCCACTTCGCTGTTGTGTGGGTCTTTTTCACGGCCGATGAGGAATTTCACTCGTCCACATGTGTTGCGCAGCACAGATGCAGCGTACGCTTGAGTCACACCGACCAGAGATTTTCCATCCACTTCAATGATTTGGTCATTTACCTGTAAACGTCAATATAACATTTTTATTTGTAGCAGCTGTTCCAATGTACAGTTCAGCCGTTCTTAGTTTGCTTCTACTGTCAACAAACAAAAGCTACCTACTACAGGGTGCACGCTAGAGTCTGCAACTTTACGGATGTTGTATTCCTATTAAGTTAACTATTTTTTAAATTATAAGTACTTAAAGTACTAAAAACATCAGTCATGATATGATGTAGGCCTAACAATTTCATTTAGAAGAATACTTTTAAAAGTATTTTGTATTTAAATACTTTTGAAAGTATTTGTTGTTACTTTTTAATCAGCGTGTACACATTTTGATACAATGCGCATGCTCAGTGACGTCATTATTTGTTTACATTAGGAGCAAACTAAGAGAGGCTGGACTTTAGAACCAGTTGCTTTTGCTGAGGGAATTTTTTACAGAGAATAGTATAATTTTTCTTTACTAAAGTAGGATCATTTATTGGTTTTTAATTTTCCAATTGTTTTAGATTAATAATAAAATATATTTTACATGCAAACATGTTGCTTTTAACATCATATTTGGTCATAATTAGCTGTAATAATTGTGTTATAGCAAAAAAAAATGAAGCTAAATAGTATTCTTTTCTGAAAAAGATAATAAACCGGTAAGGGGTTAATATTAAGATACGCACCTGTATCCGGCCATCTCTGGCAGCAGCTCCATGTTCAGTGATAGTTTTCACAAATATTCCCAATTTCTCGAGGCCAGCGTCCGCACCCACACCCATTCCGATAATGCTGAGGCCAAGCCCCTCGGGACCTTTTATCAATTCTACCGACAACATCTCCAGTTTTTCCACTCTCTTCTCCAATTCATACTCGGCTGAGGCAGCCACTGGATCGACATCTTCGTTTCTTCTGTCATACTCACTCATGGAAAACGTACTGTACACCTGCACACACCACCAGACAACATTTTTTTTTCTCTTTAATTCTTTATTTACAACTGTAAAATTTTACAACAGGCAAATGTGATGATTATGATAATATTGAAATTGAAATATATATTTTCTAACCACCAGAATACGGTAACATAAAACACTTACCAATGTTTATAGCGCTTTCGTGTATCTTGTACACATCTTCAGTAAATTAAAATTTATTACAAGTCAAAATTTAAAACTTCCTGCTCTTACCATGGTAGATAAGGAATCTGGATAGATAAGGCTGGATTCCTTATCTACCATGGTAGGAGCAGGAAGTTTTAAATTTTGACTTGTAATAAATTTTAATTTACTGAAGATGTGTACAAGATACACGAAAGCGCTATAAACATTGGTAAGTGTTTTATGTTACCGTATTCTGGTGGTTAGAAAATATATATTTCAATTTTAAATAATACAGCTGTTTAAAAATCCTACATAGGATGTTTAAAAAAATGATTATGATAATAATGTAAATGACATGATAGGCATGAGAGGGGTAGGGCCCCCATTGGTGCCTCCCCAAAAATGAAATTTGTGTATCAAATTAGCAGGTCTCTAATCTAGCGTCTTTTAAGGCGTCTCGGAGGATTATCAGGTAAACGGAAGGTGGAAAGTGAACGCACAAGTGGGTTCTCATGTTTGTGTGACTTGTCGTGAAAGCGTTTGTATAGGTATTTGATGGAATTTTGTACAAGTGGTGTTTTCAAATCTGTATGTAAGGTTTTGTTGCTAACGTAAAGAGGTGCTTTTGCTATAAGGCGTAATGTTTTAGACTGGAATGCTTGAATTCGTTGCAAGTTAGAGGGTTTGGTTGAACCGTACATTTGGGACCGTGCTTGGTGGACTTAACAAACACAATAAATAATTTACAGTACAAATGAGATTTATCACCTTAAATAACAATTAAAATGGTACGGAATGTGTAGATGGAAAACAAATGAACAGAAAGATTTACCTTGATGGGACCACAGCTGAAAGTCACTTTGGTGTTGAGCTTGACCGGCAATGGGACATTGGAATTGCTGTCGTCATCCGATTCAGATTCTGCAGCCAATCCGGGCACTTCCATCCAAAAGTGTCCGTCCTCATAATAATGGACTCCGCTCTCTTCAAACACCTGCAAACAAATCAACCATAAAACTTACCAGATGGAGTAAAAAAACAATACCGACTACAGTTTTTATCACAATTGACCATTCCCACTGAAAGCCACTTGTCACAAAAATCATACAACATTCACAAGTTCTGTCCAAATACTATTTTAACACGACAGCTGACAAAGTGGCTTCACTTTTCAAAAAATTATTATATTTCAAGTTGTATATTTCAAGTTTATTTCAATAAGTAAATATAAGTTTATTTCAAGGTTTCTGTATATTTCAAGTTGCCCCTAACAGACAGGTTGGGTGTCAAATTATTTACACCCAATCTGTTTGTTGCAGTGCTAAAATAAATAGTTCTGTTTCTTATCACATGGTCAGCCAATTAAATTACTGAATCATTTAAGAACAGAAGAGGTAGAGGTGTACAACACACTAATCAGAGTTATCTTCTCTGAAAGTAATGAATTTCATTATACAGCCAGACCCTGTGGTGAATGAAGTGAAGGTGTCGTTTGTGGAGTGGAAAATATGTGCTTTTCAGAGGGCCCGGCATGCTGATAAGCGTACTTTTCCACTCAGTGAGGAAGGCATTGGTAAACCACCTCACTCCTAGTTTTACATAGTAAAACCTCTACAGGTTCAAACCAGCCTTTCAGCTGATGCCCTAAACAACATATTTCAAGTGCAAATACAAGAGGGTATCGTAAATCAGAGTATAGTATAATAAATTACTCTTATTACTATTATATAAGCATATTATTTTATCAAACATCCTATGTAGGATTTTTAAACAGCTGTATTATTTAAAATTGAAATATATATTTCTAACCACCAGAATATGGTAACATAAAACACTTACCAATGTTTATACCGCTTTCGTGTATCTTGTACACATCTTCAGAAAATTAAAATTTATTTTACGTCAAAATTTAAAACTTCCTGCTCCTACCATGGTAGATAAGGAATAGTCGATTCTTATATTTAAAACAGTCTTGCCAACTTAATCAGTTGATTGTCATATTCATCTGTGTGTTCATTAATTTTCCCCTGTTATTTATTTCTAATATTTTTAGATTATTTTTTATACTCGACATATTATGTTTTTTTTTTGATCATGTGTTCAGTTACATTGGAGAATTTTCGATTTCCTTTTTTATAGTTTGAATAGTGTTCTGTAAACCATTTTTTAAAAGATCTGGTGGTTTTACCTATATATATATTTCATTACATTCATTGCATTTAATTTTATAAATTCCACATGAATTAAATTGATTATTTTCTTTTTCTTTATCATTTACATTCATATTAATATTATGTTTTTGTAAAATAAATTTTATAGGAAACTGGGATTTATATGCTATTTTGTATTTATTTTTATCGTATATATTGGTAATTTTATGTATTTTATTGTTTATGTAATTATATGTAATGTATTTATTACCATTTTTGTTTATTTCATTATTTTCATAAAGCAATTAATAAATAAATATTTACATAAAATTAATCAGAAAAAAACACATCTATTACCATTAAACAATAAAGAAGAAATAAACAAAAATTGTAATAAATACATTACATATAATTACATAAACAATAAAATACATAAAATTACCAATATATACGATAAAAATAAATACAAAATAGCATATAAATCCCAGTTTCCTATAAAATTTATTTTACAAAAACATAATATTAATATAAATGATAAAGAAAAAGAAAATAATCAATTTAATTCATGTGGAATTTATAAAATTAAATGCAATGAATGTAATGAAATATATATAGGTAAAACCACCAGATCTTTTAAAAAATGGTTTACAGAAGACTATTCAAACTATAAAAAAGGAAATCGAAAATTCTCCAATGTAACTGAACACACGATCAAAAATAAACATAATATGTCGAGTATAAAAAATAATCTAGAAATATTAGAAATAAATAACATACAAAATGAAATTGAAATTTTGGAAAAATATTATATTTATAAATACAACAACAGGGAAAAATTAATGAACACACAGATTGAATATGGCAATCAACTGATTAAGTTGGCAAGACTGTTTAAAATATAAGAATCGACTATTCCTTATCTACCATGGTAGGAGCAGGAAGGTTTAAATTTTGACTTGTAATAAATTTTAATTTACTGAAAATGTGTACAAGATACACGAAAGCGGTATAAACATTGGTAAGTGTTTTATGTTACCGTATTCTGGTGGTTAGAAATAAATATTTCAATATATAAGTATAATATAGTAATATCATGATATAAATTATCTATGTAGATTATCATGAAGTTCATTTCTTTTTTATAATTTATTATTTTTGTTTTTTGTGATGTATTATTTTTTTCTTTTTTCTTGTAATTATAATTATTCAAATGTAAAGTTTTCAGTTCAATATTTTTCTACTTATTTTGATTCATTTTGTTTCTTGTAATTGTTTATTTCATATAATATTTTATGTTTTATTTTTTTTTAAATTTTAATCAATATATTTTTACTTTCATGTATAAAGTATTATGTCTTTTTATCTAATTACACCTGTTTCCTTGAGTTTATCAGTACTCATTGAGTCGTTTCCGAACTGTAAATTCTATTTCATTAAAATTTGTTTTAAATTTTTGTAAATGTCACAACCTGAAGATGGAGTGAGGGTAACTTACCTCCCTAGTTGGTTCTGGAACATAACCGCGATAGCTGTCATCGTCATCGCCATCTACGTCGTGTTTATCATCGACATTTGTTCTTGATGAACCATCCAAGTCATCGAGGCTATCTCGAGATCCCAATTCAGAGCCCGATTGGGAACCAAACTGACTAGACGACACCACCGAATCTTCCATGGTCGCAGTTGACCCAATCCGTCCGCTCGCAACAGATGCCATCGAATCATCCAGTCTGTCATTTGTCACTCTACAACAGCAAACATCACCCTTACAATTGAAAAACCATTCAAGATAGTCGACTGAAATTTTACAGCCAAAATTTATGGACAAAATTTTGTCCATAATGATTTATAAGTGCAATAGTAAAGTTAATCTTTTTACTTTCTCTAGCCCAACATCAAGTATAAAGAAGAAAAGTTTTTTTTTATTTTATTTTTTTTTTAAATTTATTTAACGTCGCATCAACATCAAGGTCATTAGTGACGACGTTGGGGTGTAACTATGTGTAATGAGGATGAAATGATTTTTTGTAACGTATGAAAATATGCCGTGCCTGAGTGGGATTCGAACCCATGACCGCATGATGAGAAGCAAGCACGTTACCAACTGTGCCAATGCGGCCGGCAAGGAAAGTATTGTTTTCGTATTGATTTATCAAAATCAAGTTTTCACTGGAATAAACATTTTCAGGCCCCCTGAACCCAAAAAAAGACATGTTTTTACAGATTGGTCTGCGAGAACAAAGTATCTCAAGACTAGAAAGATGTACAAAGTTGAAATTTCAAATTTATATTAAGTATCGTAAGGAGACCTGACAAATATTTTTATCAATATCGGTCAACTGGAAGTAGTACATTACGCATGCAATTTTTCAATTTTATTAAAAACGGTTCCTATGGTTTTATAAAAATCATTTTTTACTAAATTGTTCGTACTCTTCAAGATCAAGTAGGCGGCTTGTCTGCTGAAATTCATGGACGAGGTATGCTCTCATAGTAAAAAATGTTCATGAATTCAGCCTAAATATACATTTTAGGGCGAAAGCAAAAATAATCCTAAACCTACAACTGTTATTTTCAGCATTTTTTTTATAGTGCGCCAATTGGTGAGTTTGCTTATAGAAATCAGTGAAAAATCGGGGTTTTTTTAAGATTGTGGCCTTAGTATCCATTTTACAACACAAGTATATCAAATAAAGTTATAGAAAATTGAAAGATAAACAACTTTTATTTCAAGCATTTATTCTACGTAACGTAGTTTAGTATCCATTAGTGACTTTCCGTATTTTCAATTATTTACAATAGCAAGAGAAAGTCGTGCGAGTGTTCCACACCAGTTCTCTGTCATGTAATGTTAGAGATACAAAAAAATTTGAAAAGAGCAAAAATGACTCGGGTAAAAAACAAGCTAGTTTGAAACATTTGTTTAACGATTTTACTACAGTGATCTGAAATGGATGTACGTAAATAATATGGGCCCATAATTCCAGCTTCTTCCAACGGTTTCACAGATAATGGGTCATTTATTAAAAAATAATTAATCTGCAATTTTAAACTTGAAAACTTCGACGTAATTGAATATTTGGTTATAACCAAAACTTGATAGGAACAAAATATCAAGTGGACCACTTTTAGAGGTGGTATACACATCAAGAAAATAGATAAATAAATCAGCATGAGGCTTAATAAGTAAAGAAACATTTTAAAGTACACAAGAGTTTCAAGTGTTTCATAAACACACCAGTGAATGCTGAATAAAAACTAAAAACTGTACACATGTGAATGTGTACATACTGTCTGTCTATAACTTGATGGCCTCCCGCAGAGAGGAGCAGAATCAGGCCACTATTAGCCTTCTCAATAACATTTCATTATGTAGTACTACTATAGTAACTTTAGTAGTTTGCACATTCAGTTGATACAATGGATCTTATGGGAATCGTCACTGCTATTAGCGCAACTAAAAACATCAATTACAGACATCTGCATGTGTATATAAATATAGTTTTTAAACCTCTGTAGAACACATATTTTTTTAAGGTAGAACTACAGTTCAAGTTTTGCTTGACAGAAAAGAAATACGAGGCGTGTTTTTTAAGTCATAACACGAGAAACAGGAATGATTATTATGTGGCTAATCACTCCACAAAATTGTTTGAACAAAAACCTACTTATGCAGGGAGAAAATTCATAAATAAATTACCCCAATCTTTAAAGTGTTGTGAGGATTTGAATTCCTTTAAAAAAAATTTAAAAAATTACTTGATCGGTGAAACTTTTTATAGCGTACAAGAATTTCTTTCTTGATAGTAGTGATACATAGTGTGTTTCTTATATGTATTTCAGGTGTTACATCTGACGACATGTCCTATACTCCTCCTGGAGTCTCCAGGGCGCAAAAAAAAAAAAAAAAAAAAAGAAAAAAAAGTAAGTACCGTTTTGCGATTCCGCCGCCGCAGCGCTACGGTCGGCGTTCCGCGCATGCGCGCTGGTTACCTACATCTCTTGTCTACGCACTGACGCCATTACAGTCTGATTCTTCATTGTATACGTTGTTTACTGAGTGGTTAAGATGCCTCCGACAATCGTGAGTCCCGCTGATTGTGAAGTACGGGCTGTTATACGATTTCTTAGTGCTAAAGGCGTAAAACCGATCGATATTCATCGTGAGATCGTTGAAGTTTACGGACAAAACATTATGAGTGATGGAATGGTAAGGAAATGGGTGAGAGCATTTAAAGATGGCCGCACAAATGTGCAACAATTTCTGCCCGGAAAATCATGTGCACAGTTTTTTGGGACAGAAAAGGAGTATTGCTAGTGGAGTTTCTGCCTCGTAATGAGACAATCAATGCAGCGTCTTATTGAGAGACATTGAAAAATCTGCGTCGTGCAATCCAGAACAAAAGACGTGGCAAGTTGAGTAAGGGTATCGTTTTGCTGCATGACAATGCCCGTCCATATGTGGCTAATCAGACCAAAGATCTCATCAAATCATTTAAATGGGAAACTCTAGATCATCCTCCATACAGCCCTGATTTGGCGCCCAGCGACTACCATTTGTTCCTGCACTTGAAGAAACACCTGGGCGGTCGGCGTCTTCAAGACGATAACGAAGTCAAAACATTTGTGATGCAGTGGTTAACAAATCAGGCGGCAGAATTTTATCAGGAGGGTATTCAAAAACTGGTGCCACGTTATGACAAGTGCCTCAATATTCACGGAAATTATGTAGAAAAGTAGATTAAGGTACAGGCTTTCATGTAAAAATAAAATTATTGCGATATCTTTGCACGTCTTTTTTTAATTCCAAAACGGTACTTACTTAAAAAACACGCCTCGTAATATATTATGTAGAATGTTTGAATTACGTAGAATGAATTGTAATAAATCCAGAAACTGTAAAAACATTTTCTTCTATTAGGAGGAGGGGGGGTTAAAATGAGTATCTTATATATTTTACTGCATATTAATGCCCTCTCCACATTCCCACGCCAGACTTTCTAAACACTGCGTGATAAATCTAAACAAATGACGCAATCGGTTATTACAAATCTAAAAAATCTTTCCCAGTACAGATATCGAAAAAAATTTCACATTTGGAATCCGCATATGAATTTGAGTATAAACTAATTATTGTGTTAATTATTAATTAACACTTTCCAGTCTACCATTTTTTTCACGACTATGCACTACAGACTGAAGTAAATTACAAGTATCTTGCACTGTAGACTGACGTTTTTTCAACTTTTTCAAAAAATCAGTGTGCAGTCACTTCAGTTTTTATCAACAAGGGTATTATATGAAAATAAAGTTTGAAATTTGCTCTTTTTAACAATAATTTAGTTTAAGTCAATTGTTACATTATTTATAAAATAATACTATTTACAATTACTCTAATTTACACATTTTCGAAAGATTTTATATGAAACTTATATCAATATCGCTTTCATTCACCGCATGGTTGTATGATTCATCAATGTCCGTGTCATCTAATTCTGACCCAGAATCTTCTGCCAAACAATCTAATGCATTTCTAGACATCGTTTCATTAAATGTATAATAGCACAATAACAGTTAAACACATACACTGCAAACAACGTGGCATTGTAACCCGCTATGTCGGTACTCGGTAGTAGACGCTATGGTTCGATCTCGCGAATTAAGTAGTGGTCGATATATCAGAAAATACTAATCGATTCAGTTAACTATCACTGTAGGTAAATGGAGAACAAAGTGAACGGGAAACGGATAGCGTACGGGTAGCCACATTTATTACAATGTGAAAGTAGCAAACGTATGAGATACGTTTGCCGTCTAGAAATGTATATTGCTGTGCCCGTACAACATACGTTTGCCGTCACTCGGTGTATATCATTACGGCCATATCGCGTACGGTTGTCGTCTCGAAAGTGTTAATAGTCATGAAGACTACTCTACATTACAAAGGTTTGTTATCGAACGGGCGAGGAGGAGGGGAATGTTATTGGTTATGATGGCATTGATTGATTTAAAAAGCCGATGTTTGTGTATGTGCTAGTAGCAGTAAGAGCCCCGTAAGAAATACACTGTACTATACTGCTCCATTGTGTCAACTGAACATGCAAACGACTATAGTACACTGGGATTGGTACATAATCAAGTGTTATTGAGAAGGCTAGTAGCGGGCCAATTCTGCTCCTCTCTGCGGGAGGCCATCAAGTTATAGACAGACAGTAGGTAATTTTATACAGGGTGATTCAAAACTACACGGCAATCTCTTGCGATCTCATTCTATAGCAAAAAATAAGAAAAAAAGTTCATATAAACATATGCCTGAAAACGCTTAGTTAGCGAGTTACGGCTGGCGAAAAATTTCACCTAGAACTCTGTACCCTTGGTGAAGTAAGGCCGTATAAAAATGTTAAACGTAGTTACAAAGATACAAATACTATTGTTTCTTATGTTTTTTAATCTGAAAAATTGAATAAAATTGGTTTCAGAGCTGTAAATGCAATACTTTCAGAGATATCTTACATAAAACACAAGAATTAGTGCAAAGAAATAACACATTCTTGTGTTTAATGTAAGATTACTTCCATAAATGGTAAAAAAAGGTGTATTTTTTCTTAAATAAATTTGTAGAAAATTTAATTCTGAAAAGATTCATGTAAATTACTCAGGAAAAAATGAACAACAGATATTGAAATTTCGCTTTATTTCAAATCAAAACAGACGCATATTTTTCAATATGTAGGTTGGGAGTAACAGCTGATCAATCAGCTTTTACTCCCAACCTACAAATTATTAGTTAATATTTTATGCAGTTAAAAATGTGCGTCTGTTTTGATTTTAAATAAAGCGAAATTTCAATATCTATTATTCATTTTTTCCTGAGTAATTTACATGAATCTTTTCAGAATTAAATTTTCAACAAATTTATTTAAGAAAAAATACACCTTTATTTACCATTTATGTAAGTAATCTTACGTTAAACACAAGAATGTGTTATTTCTTTGCACCAATTCTTGTGTTTTATGTAAGATATCTCTGAAAGTATTGCATTTACAGCTCTGGAGCCAATTCTATTCAATTTTTCAGATTAAAAAACATAAGAAACAGTAGTATTTGTATCTTAGTAATTACGTTTAACATTTTTATACAGCCTTACTTCACCGAGGGTACAGAGTTCTAGGCGACATTTTTCGCTAGCCATAACTCGCTAACTAAGCGTTTTCAGGCATTTTATGTTTATATGAACTTTTTTTTTGTTATTTTTAGCTACAGAATGAGATCCCAAGAGATTACTGTGTAGTTTTGAATCACCATATATATTAAGTTGTACATCGTCCAGATACAATTCACAAAAACTACATCATAAAAATAAATAAATAAGAAGATTGAAACAGCATTAAAACATTATGAACATCTACCCACAGGTTTGAACCCGGTACCTTATATCCGGTTGATCGGTCGACATTGCATCACCTTCATCATAATGAGCTAGCGGTGAGGAAACAACCGCTCGACTTTCACTCTCGGTCTGAATGTTATCGTCAGGCAATGGCTCGACAGCAGCAGTCGGTGACAACAGCCGTACGACCTCCTGGGCTTCTTCGTCCGACAGCAACGCCTCTTGACTTCTACACACCATGCAACACGTCATGCAAACTCTTACAATGAAATGATGAAACAAACCAATAGCAAAAAAAAAAAAACACTGCGTCTATTAATTACCGTGACAAAACTTGAATTACATTTATACCTGTTTTAAGTGAGGTTTTTAACTGATGGATTACAGTTACACCCACTGTAAATAGAAGAGATGGTAGGGGTCATGTAAGGATGCGCACTAGTCGATGACGTCACCGGTGCTTAATAACACGCCCAGCAGTTTGGATTATTTCGGTATTGTGAATGTTGTCAGTCTGTCTAACTAGCGAATAACGATATTACATGAATTCTTTGTGCATTTAGTTTAATAGAATACATTATTGAACATAACAAGAACTAGTAAATATAGGCCTACTAATAGTTATAATGAATTTAATTTTTTTAGTTATTTCTAACATATAGTCCACGTTTATATCTAGTGAGTTCTAATATACAAGGTACGTTTGTAAAGTAAGTTCCGTTTTGAAATTTAAAAAAAAGTACAGATACAACAATGAAATTTATTTCATGAAAATCTATAACTCTTAAACTATTTTTCGACATAACTCCCGTGATTTTCCAAGCATTTGTCATAGCGTGGTACAAGCTTTTGTATACCCTCTTCATAGAATGCTGCCACCTGTGTATTCAACCAAGAGATAACATGTTCTTTCAGCTCTTCATCGCTGTTCAACCGCTGACCGCCAAGGAAAGACTTCAGATGCAGAAACAAATGAAAGTCGCTAGGAGCGAGGTCAAGGGCTGTACGGAGGATGGTGGAACAAGTCCCAGCCAAAGACCTGAAGGAGTCTTTTTGTCTCATTCGCAGTGTGTGTTATGGCAGATCCTTTTATGACTATTTCATCAAGTGATGCCAAACTAATGTTTGACTGCTAATAAACTGCACATTTTCAATTACCAAAATATCTATTAGGGATATTTTAACAAAAGTCGATAATTCATGGTATAATGTTCCCCGATTACGGTGGCGTGTAGGAAGGGTAGCGAGACAAAGAGAGAATCTGTTCCCCTCAACTCACTTCAATCAGTGCATGGTGTTCAAGCAGAATTGTGACAATATGCAATCGGTAGGGCACTCTGCCAGCCAGTTTCATTAACTACACTCTAACAAGCTCATTTTTATTCAAAAAATTCTGAAAAAATTACTTTCGCTTCCTAACGAATCTTATTTTATTACGCTATAAATTATATTATTTTACTCTGATATTTAGATAAGATACGCTCGTACAAAGTTACACGTTTAAATCTCATCATATTTTTTTGCGTATCATGTAATATATAACTTCATTTCCGGGACGACACAATATGCATTTTATTATTTTGTTATAAAATTCCATCCGTAATTTGATATATGTTGGGTGGAAACAGAAATAATAAACGAGCTTGAAAAAAAATCACTCTTTGAAAGGAAGTCAAAAATAGATCATCGTGCCTGGTGTCTCCTTCTTGTTAGTAGTATTCCAAGAAGGTGAATAATTTTTTATAGTTGTGAACTTAATACCAAACAAACTTCAATTTTTAGAAATTAATTACACTAGCATAGGCCTAACATCAGTTGTATGAAATTTTAACAAAAAGAACCACATAGTAAATATAAGAGAAAGAGGGTATGACGTCCCTCTCTTTTGGGCCTGTCAAAATATATGGTACATTATTTACAAAAAACTTATTGCCTATAACCCCAAATTATATCGCAGACATTTTTCCCCGAATTTTGTACACACGCATCCACTCGGCTTTCAACAGCGACACAAATGTTAAAACGATAACCGCACGAACACAACACAATGAGTAGTGAGTACTACTTTAGAGGCATCCTGTATCAGGCTACGACACCGTGGTGTGGGATCTACTTACTGTGCACATGTACCCCGCACGCCACCGTAGCTGGTTACCATTATAACTTGGGTTTTACACAGCACACAACAGTTCAAAAGTATTTACAAAGTAATGAATGCGATAAACAGGAACAACAACTTGGGAGTGATAACAGAAAATAGTCATCACATTCAACTAAAACTCACCAAACAAAAGGACGCAACTGACAACTTTTAAATGAAAAACATTTTGGATGCATGAAAATCATGACCGACTGTACAAAATAACAGGAGAGTATAAAATAAGCCATTACAGGAAATGCTTTTCAGTAATTTCATGTCAGAAAGGAGTGTCGGGTCACTCAACAGTCAAAATTTGTTCTGTTTCATGTCCAATCACATGCAGGTTGCAACAATAGCCGTAACAAAGCCATGCTTTCTGTTTCCGGTCGGAATGTGAGCGTTTATATATCATATATTATTAGACGTAAATGCAGCGAGTGTACTTACCTCGTCCGTTTTGCCAATATTCTGGTCAGATTGCAATCATGGACATCACCACCAGCAGCAGTAGCAGCAGCAGAAACACCAAGGGTGACAGCAAACGACGGCAGGAAAACGTGCAGAGCGGCGCATTCAGCACAGATCATGGGGTACACAGAGAAGATTAAGAAAGGGCCAATTTTAATGACATTAATAAAAACATTGTTAGCTGAAGCGAGCAAAATCATATGACAAATAATAATAAAAAATAAATAAGTTACACAAGCAATTCTAAAAGTTACACAACATACATTCCAAAAAAACATTTAGACAAAACTGATTTAGCCTGATACGGTTATTATTCATAATTATACTTGCAGAGGAGGCTATGATATCTTACCTTACAAGAGTGCCTTGTGCCTTGTGCCATGTCTCCTACATCTTAATAGGTATGTCCACACTCATTCGACTTTCGATTCGACGTCGCATGCGTTTAGAGGCATGCCACCTTCCCGCACTCGTTTGAAGAAATTTATCTCAAAAAAAAACAAAATATTTTTGAACAATGCCCTAAATTAAAGCCTGTTCTTTCCTGCATTGAATGGTTTAATTTAGATTGTTTTATTTAGAAATTAATCGGAGATAACTCCAGCAATTTACGCAAAGAAATACTCAGTTTTTAGCCAGTGTTCCGTTAATGTAGTTTTTAAACGTCCGTTACTCCGTCCAGGCTTTTCATAAAAATCGGCGTTTAAAAACGTTGAAGATCAGAGTTTTTTTTATAATATGAATATTTTAAAAGTTAAATCTCATGTTCCGTTTTAATATGCCGGCCATTTTTTAAAAAAGTGCTTTTTTGGCTCTACATAAGGGTAGGGAAATGATTTTTGGACTGAACCATGCATTTTCACAACGGTGTTATATCAAGCAAAGTGTTTATTTCATTTAAATAAAATCATCGTTAGATTATTCAAAATGAACTAAATTATTTGCAGCAGGAAAAACACAGAAGTTTGTTTTTCTAAACAACTATACTCGGAGCGGATACCGCTATATAGCTCAGTTTCCTCTTAAGAAGTTTAGAGACTAATAGAATTGTCTATTAACACCACATATCTATTTCTAATTACAAATGCAAAATACGATACATGGCACAATACTGCTGTAAATATGCATGGTTCAGTCCAAAAATAATTTCCGTCTCTTTATGTGAAGCCAAAATACACTTTAAAAAAAATGGCTGGCATTTTATAATGGAACATCAGACTTCTATTTTAAAATGTTCATATACAGAAAACTGTGATCTTCAACGTACTTAAACGCCGGTCTTTTATGAAAAGCCTGGACGGAGTAAAGGACGTTTAAAAACCAATTTAACAAAAAACCGGCTAAAATCGGAGTACTCTTTATGAGTAAATTGCTGCATCTCCGACTAGTTTCAAGTTAAAATAATATAAGTCAAACCAACCAACGCAGGAAAGAACAGGCTTTAATTGAGTGTAGTGTTCAAAAATACTCGTTTTTTTTTTTTTTTTTTTTTGAGATAAAGCCCTTCAAACGAATGTGGACAGATGATGTCATGCCTCTAAGCGCATGCGATGTAGCATGCGACGTCGAATGAGTGTGGACATAGCTACTGAGATTCACCATTTCTATCAAACAATCCACATTTCTACATCAGATGAGTCCATTAATTCCCTCCTGTCTTCCCAGTCACCCTTTCTTTCACAGATCCAAATATAAATGAAAAATGTGGAAAATCAAAGGTGATGGTGTCGAGAAGATTCACTGGGTTCATAGACAGTCATCCTCCAACAAAAGACTTACCAAAATTCAGGAAACATGCCATGCCTGAAGACCTCTCATTGGCGAATGGTGAGTTACATTACTGTGACCGATACAAATACCTCGGGTTTGATATTTTTGTCATTTTTTTTCTCTGAAGAGCTTATTGTTTGCAAATTATCCGGTTATATGAGCAAAGACAGAGAAAGAGGTGGAACAAAGAGATTGTCAAGTCAATGAAGAAAGAAGCAAACTGCTGGTGCACAAGAGATGCGAGGAGGTAAGGCATATGACAGGGACTGAGCAACTATTTTCTCATCAAATGGAAGTGAAGTAAAACGGTCCATAAAGCAAATGGCTTGCTCCAATATGAAAAAGCTCAGCTGCTATAGGCATACACTCTAAAACAGTTATCACGTACATCCAGAAAGTAAGTCGCGTCTGCTAAAAATAACAAAATGAGTACACTGACAATATCTACCATCTTAAGAGGTACTTGGCACATTTTTTTCTATGCCTTCTTCATGTAACGATGCCGCCTGGGTTGTCAACCATCTTGACATCATTGTTCAATTTTTTTCCACCGAGCAACGTTTTCCGGTACTAAAAAGAAATGAAAGTCGCTGCATTGTGTATTGTGTGACAAGAGTCACATGATTAAAGATCCTACTGTAGAATGCCATGTCAATAACAAAGACTGTGCTCATAATATTTTTGACGTGTCATTTGCTTGGCTGGTGACAAAGTGAAACACCTGACAAACCTGTTGATGAATGTTTTTTTGTTTTAGTGTTGTTTGCACTCACAAAAACGAATGACACATCTAAAATCTCACATTCGGTGACCGAGCACTATAAAGCGTAAACAACAGACAGCTAACTCAAAATGGTCTCATTTCCTTCTCCTTAACTAGGAGCAACAGATAAAAACAGAATTTAATTTCTGGATGTACCTTGTACAAGGCACAGTTTGTGCTAATTTTGACCTGTGCAGCTGAGACATTTACTGGGGAGAAAGGAGGTAGAGAGTTTGGGTGGCAGAGATGAATTTCAAGAGGGTTACGCTGGGGAAGAGATGGAATAAGAAATGAAGTACTGTAATTACGGAACAACTAGAAATGGACAGCCCATTAGGGAGGGTTGGTTTGTACATGTCAAACAGGTTATGGGGGAGAGATGGGTCAGTGACAGAGAGAGGTGGAAAAGAGTTGTGTTGGGCCTGACCCGAGCAAAACTTGGAAGAGGGATGTAGAAAATTATAATGCTGAATATTTTCATCACAGGGAACGATTGAGCGGGATATCAGAATAGTGCTAGTCTTCAAATACTAAATTCTACGGAGACTGAAGATGTCTGCACTACAAATGGTGACAAATAAGCTTCAGAAACAAACAAAGACTAAACAATTTAGAGATGGATAAGGATCTCCAAAGGGGAAGGAGCACATGTGAAATGAAGACATAAGGAAAAGATACCACAGTCAGTATGTTCAAAGAATGGCAGTGGATAGACAGACCCAGGGAGCATAACTTCCGCTCAGAAAACAAAGATAGAGGGAATCTAAAACACTACTTTAGAAAGAAATATCAGAGAGACAGGAGTTGATGGGCTGCAGAATGCAAGAAGGAACAAATGGAACTCTCTTCAAGTAAGAAACGTATTCTATTAGAATTATTTATAAAGAAAAGTGTCGATCGACTGGACATTGATACATGAAACAATTCAACACGCCTGCAAAGACGGGTAATGACAACATCTTTCTGGTAAATAAAACGGATGCTTTTAAACATGCAAGCTTACAAAAAACTATAATAAGATGCACATCACACGTCACACATCACTTATCATATTAGAGATTATGCCATGTTAAAAGAAATGATTAAGAAACGTGTTAAGGAGTCATGACATGGTTAACATACAGTAGTTATTATGAAACAGCTACCATTCATTTACTGTTTCATCAACAATCTGGTTACGCAAAATTTATGCCAACGCTGTTAATGGCAGACCGTAAGAGACTTGACGTTTTTGATCTCGAGTAATTTTGATATGCATAACAAATAGAAAAAAAGCTATACCATTACTGCTCCAGTGACACAGTGCGTCAAGATTTTTGGCATTTTTTGACGCTGAAAAGGATCAGAGGACTTTTAAAAAAAATGAGAAATAAAATAATATGATTTTCCTGAGCTCAGATCCAATGCATTTTCAACGCCGCTTACAATCTATTCGCTATGTTATGTTAGACATGCATGAATAGTACGTCACAAAAATAAGTCAACAAAATATAAAATGTGTAACGGCAATAAAATCAGGAAAATATATGAAAGAAACCAACTACCTCGAGCTGAGTAGGTTGTCAGCTTCATCAGGAGTCATGAAACTGCTATCAACGGACTGTTGCTGAGTTTCTTTAGCATCCGTTTGAAGATCGGGCTCACTCTGAAAGCACACACATGACCAACATCAAACAAACAGTTGTATCTGGACTGTGCAAGTTGCTTTGGATCTCCACTTGAATTACAAATGGAGAGTCACTTATGAAAGGGCAAAACATCTGTTACATACAGTTATACGCATAAATTAGTTTTCACCTTCTCTTAATTAGTAACGCAGTTTAGGTACAGTGCTTCTACGGCTGTTTTTTTTATTACTTTGTTATACTTTAGTTTTTCTTTGCTTCTTCACTCGCTTACTTCTGTTGAATATTTAAAAGTCTTTTATTAATTGTTACGCCTTTCCATCAACCTTTAATGCTAGACATCAGATAAGATTTCATCAGTTTTATCTGTGGTCCTCCCTCTCATGCCCACCCACCTGAACATTATTGCAGGTTCTTTGTCCACCTCTAGTCGCCTCTATTAACTTGGATGTCAACTGCTAATATTATTCACAAACAATGCAATTTCATTTTTCTTAACTGTGAACATGTAGAAGATGTAACATCTTCTACTGATTTTAAAAAAAATTTAGTTTCAATGATATTATATACTCTGATGTTGGTGGATCCACCAAAACACATGTAAGTGAAAATAAAAGTTAAGGCAGCTTAAAAAAGATACGTTAAATTTATTGTATAACATAGAACATCACATCAGTATAATAATGACATTTTCAAATACGAGAGGTTATATTTTATCAAACATCCTATGCAGGTATAGATAATGAAGTCTTGAGATTGCCTTTTGCATATGGATGGGCTGTGAGGAAGGGAAGTGAAAATATGGCAGTGCTGCCAACCTCAACAGTGCGACACTACTTGTACATTTCACTACCGTGCAGTTTCTACATACATTTTGTAAGCTGTGGTTTGATCAGAGAAAATTTTCTTCATAAACCTTATAAGAAATAAATCTGTTCTCTAATTTGGCATATAGCTTATTAACACAAAACCTTCCAAGAGCTCTTGAGTATGTTTGGCCGAGTGTGGATGGGCATTGCCACACCTGGTTGCGCACTGAATGTAGAAACACTCTGGCGCCAAGATGGCGGCGCTAGCTCCACCCACTGCCATGCCAGGCCAAAACGTCTGTTACTTTCTGGATTGCCCTAGTATTATTTCAACCAAACCCAAGGCAAAACCTTAACAACAGTCTTCTTCAAGAGAGAGCAGCTCCAACATTGCGGGAATCAAAGAGGTTTCCCTGTCACACAAGATATGAGTAATGAATGGTCTTTTTAGGGCGGTGGGTTTCTGTCACCAAGTTTACAACAACAGAGGTGTATACGCCAAACAAAAAATAGTAATCACGTACCTGTTTCCTGTCCTGTTCTTCTTCTGACGAATCCTCGTCTGCAAATTGGACGTCATCAGGCACGTCCAACAGCCCACCTTCCAACAGACGTTCCTTACTGTCTGTCAGTCCATTCTCAAGAAGACCACCACAACTGTCCGACAGGCCGGCAACACTGTCCGACAGACCGTTTTCCTAAGCACAAGGATACAGCCGTCACATAATTGTTTTTTAAAAAACACTTTTACTTTCTGAAGTTGCATACTAAAGTCGTAGCATTAACACTTATATGGAAACATCGGTCTCTCAGGCACCAAGGGTGATTTGTTTACATAATACTGGGGTCCCTGAGCGAGGGTTGGTGCTCACCTTCATAATAGCTCCCTCCCTCATCCCTATCTAATTCACAGTGCAATACGGTTCAGTTCGCGTAAATCGTTGCGCAAGCGTACATTGTTCTAAAAAATCGTACCGGTCTGTGATACGTGTGTTTTGTTTTGTGTATTTTGTGTAACGGTGGCCTGTGGAACCGTGTGTTTCCTAACTGTATTTAATGGTCTGTAAGATGGGTGTTTCCTTTATGGGTTTTGTATATATTTTATACATGTTTTGGACATGTTAAACAAATTGTTAATGCCTCAACTCCAGGAAGATAGTGATAACTTCATTTTTGTTCAAGATGGAGCTCCGCCTCACTGGCACTTACAGGTCAGAAATGATCTTGATGAATGTCTTCCTAGTCGATGGATCGGCTGTGCAAGTGAGGAAAACATTGTGTTTACGCGCTGTGGCCACCTCATAGTCCAGGCTTAACGCCCTGCGACTTTTTCTTATGGGGTTACGTAAAAGACAAAGTTTTTGTACCACCGCTTTCTGTAGATATCGATGATCTAAAACAACATATCGCAAATGCTCTTCCCGCAGTTGATCCTCATATGATTAATCGTGTGTGGAAAGAATTCGACTACCGTGTTGATATCTGTCGTGTTACAAATGGTGCACACATTGAACATCTGTAAATATTTTCAATAAAAACTTAATGAATTCTTCTATATAATCATGTAAGTAATTACCTTAACTTTTCAAAAATAAATTTTCTATAAGCTATCGAAACTATTTCATTTATAATCACCCCGTATATTACTTACAAATATCAAATACAGAATAACTACAAATCTCATAAATACGAAAAAATCACGACAAAGTACACAATATATATCAACTAAAACGTAACCTCGAACACGGCTCAATGTTTTTCTATATAGTTCACAAAATATTCAGTAGATTTCGCTGCATGCACAGAAAATTGAACTAAATGAAATATAGAATGAATCTGAGAACCCGAAGCCCAATATAACCTCGTCTGATTCTTACTACAGAATTTAATATGGCGGCCCGAGGTATACTCGGGCTTAGGCTTCAAAGTGTTAAGCATAAAAAAGTGGATATAATATTTTGGACCAATGCAAAATGGCGGTCACTAGAGAATGTGAAAGCAGCTGTAGAGGCATACCATTCTGTTAGCAGTAGCGATGTCAGATGAGATGAACCCAGAGTCCTCTTCGCTGATTGAGCTGTTGCACATGACAGCACCCGTGCCAGAAGCTGTCACCGACACACATGTACTGAAAGCCAACAACACACAATAAAATAAGTTACCCTACAATCCAGTTATCGTTCATGTTACATCAACACTTTGCCTCTCATACATTGCATACCTTACCACGGCTTTAACCCAATGAGAACGGAGATTTCTAACGATCACACGGACTGTCATTTTACGCCTAATAAAAACTCTTTTATTTCATTCAGTTTCATTTCTAAAAATTTCAAAAAAACTACCATTTATTTATAAAGAATTTGTTATTAGAACAACGTTTACACCAAATTTTTCCGTTTTCATTTACGACCAGAATAAAAATTGAAATTTAAGAAAAATATTTTCTTTTAGTAATGTCACTTAACGTATGAAAAAGTGTCACAAAATCAGTAAAAAATACAAAAACATATGTTTAGCTATATATACATAAATAAAGCAATTCATTGAATAAAAAAACAACATTTAGGTATTGCAAACTGATAGACGCATTCAAAAGATATCACACTTTTTGTTCAACAAAGTAACGTGCTGGATGAAAAAAATGTCGAAAAAATCGCCTCAAACTAATGTAGTGTCTTTTCAATTTTTATTTACTCTTCTTCTATGCAAGTTTATCTCTTTTATGCATGTTGCTTTGTGTATTATCCTTTTCTTAACAGGATAGCATAAATCAAAATATGTTATCGTTTATTTTGACGCTAATTGTAAGGTTCAACCGAGGGATTGACGAGACAGGTAGTGTTAACCTTCTTTGTTCGATTTTAGGGTCATAAAATTTGTCGCTGGCACTTTTAATTTATTGATTTCGATAGTTACATTTCAAGCTAACTGATGATGTCATTCCCAAATAAATACCTTTTTTTGTTGAAAAGTTATGGATAAAAACGTTCAAATTTCAGTAATGGCTGTTCAAAAAAATAAATCTTTTTTTCGCGTAACACCACGTCGTCAATTTTCATCGTACAAATATGCAAGATACATCAAATGAAAGAAGAAATAAGTCTCTATTTAATAAAACTAAATTTGTTAGAAAATAATGAATAGTTGCGGAGATAATTGAGTTTAAAAGAAAGATGATGACGAATGAGTGATATTGGGCATCCCAGTTTGTAAGGGTTAATCATCAATAACAGAATCAGTGTACACTTGCTTACTCCCCACAATGACATGAAAAAACCACAAGTGGATGCTGGTCACTGCCACATAAACATCACTTCACTTCATTTTACAATGCACGGGGAGACAAGAATAATGTGAACTTTTTTTTTGCGCCCTGGAGACTCCATGAGGAGTATAGGACATGTCAGTTATAACACCTGAAATACATAGGCCTACAAGAATCACACAATGGATCACTACTATCATGAACAAAATTCTTGTACGCTATAAATAGTTTCACCGATCAAGTAATTTTTCAGATTTTTTTTAAAGGAATGCAAATATCACAACATTTTAAAAATTGGGGTAATTTATTCATGAATTTTCTCCCTGCATAAGTAGGTTTTTGTTCAAACAATTTTGTGGAGTGATTAGACACATAATAATCATTTCTGTTTCTCGTGTTATAATTGTGAACATTGAAATTCTGCGTAAAATTATTTTTCCTAACATACATAATTACCTAAAAAATGTACAGAGAGGGAACTGTAAGCAATTTAAGCTCCTTAAATAGTGGTGTGGATGAGGTTAGCTGGTTAGCTCCCACCATACACCTAATAGCTTTCTTTTGAATTCTAAAAACCCTATTCATATTACCCATGCTAGAATTACCCCATACTAAGATACCATAACGGATATGAGAAAGAATGAGGCCATGATAAGCTGCCATTAGTAATGTTTTATCATTTAATCTGGCAATTTGTTTTAGTGCAAATACCCCAGATGCTATTTTACTACAAACTTGATTGGTATAGAAGTCCCAAGACAAAAATCTATGTAGAGATACTCCTAAGAATTTCACTGTTTCTACATAATCTAAACTATTATTATGAATAAATACATCCACTTCTCTACTTTCTTTAACGTTATGTTTATTTTTAAACTGCAAGTACTGACACTTTTTCCCATTAACTGTTAATAACATTTGACTGTTAACAACATCATTCATACTGACGCTCTTAACAGTGAACTTGTGAAAAAACTTTAGCTCATCCAAAACTGCACGATGCACGATGCGGGACAACTTATCAAAAGCACCAACATATACAAATGGTATACGGGACAACAGCCGTAATGACCATCCCGTATTGTATGTGGGAAAAATTAACAAGTCGCACTTCCACTTGACTGTCAACGGATCGACACGGAATAACGATCGGGTACCGATTGCACTTTCACTTGACCCATAATTATTAACGAATCGACTTGTTTATAAAAACAATACACTCGGGCAAGCTCACCTGTCACCGAGATTGAAACTGATAGGCTTACAGTTGTCGTCATCATCATTGGCGAGAGCAACTGGAGAAGCGAAACAGATTGCATCATCATCTTGAGACCTGACACTCAATTCATCGAGTCGTCTAAGCAGCGCTTCTTCCTCCTCTTGTAAACTCATCAACCCACTGCAACAAAACATCATTCCATCTTCATCCACGGTTCACATGTACACGCTCATTGTTCATAGATATACGAAGGTAAGTCAATTATTATCCGCAGTTTAGTTATATTTTTGTTTATGTTGGCAGTACTGTCGTTTTGCGTTTATGATGCATGCTTTGTTTATTTGTGGTTATATGTATGCAAATTTCAAGCTGCTAGGTTAGTTTCGTAATCATAGTCGTGCTGTTAATCATGGCTGCTCCGCTTTCTATTTGCATCAAAGAAGAGCAACATTCAATGATTTGTTTCTTGTGGTTGAAAAGTGTATCAGGGGCCGAAATTCATAGAAGACTTTCGGTACAGTACGGGAACAGTGTTTTGCCATAACAGAGTGTCTACAAATGGAATGAAAAATTCAAAAATTTCGCACAAGTGTTACACACAATGAAGAAGCCGGACGACCGTTTACCGCCGTATATGAAGAAAACATTAAACATTCACGAGAAATGATTCTCTTAGACAGACGAGTAACTATTGACCAAGTGCCACATCGTCTGCAAATTAGCCATGGTTCTGCCTACGAAATCATTCACAACACACTTGAGTTTCATAAAGTTTGTTAAGATGGGTCCCAAAACAACTGAAACTGTTGCATAAATAAACGCGCATGGGCATCTGCAAAAAACATTTGAATCGCTATGATAACGAACGGGACAACTTCTTAGACAGGATCATTACTGGTGACGAAACATGGATCCATCATTACGAGCCGGAGAGTAAACGGCAGAGTATGGAATCGAAACATCCAAATTCGCTGTACAAGAAAAAATTCAAGACCCAACCGTCCGCAGAAAAACTGATGCTTACGGTTTTTTCAGACTCACAAGGTCCAGTACTGGAACATTACCACGAAAGGGACACAACAATAAACTTTACGTTACAGTGAGATGGTTACTGCCAAGCTAAAGCTTGTTATTCGAAGCAAACGCTGAGGACGCTGTCAAAAGGTGTTGTGTTGTTGCACAACAACACCCGTCTGCATACTGCTGCCCACACTCCCGAAACGCTCCAGAAACTCAGTTTTGAAGTACTGGCTCATCCTCCATATAGTCCCGATCTTGCTCCTTCTGATTATCACTTGTTTGGTCCACTCAAAGAGGCATTAACAAGCCATCAATTTACCTCGGACGAAGCATTGAAAGAAGCGGTGCATTCCTGGCTAGCATCTCAACCAAAAACCTTCTTTTATGAGGGCATCAGGAAACTTGAACAACGATGGACCAAGTGCGTTGAAAAGCAAGGGGACTATGTCGAAAAATGATGTACTTGTAAGTTTCCTATTTGATTATAATAAAATTTTATAACTACATTGCGGATAATAATTGACTTATCCTCGTAGATTTCCTCACCTCTAGTTTCATCAAACAGATGGCAATCAACTGAGAAAAAGAACACGCGTTTGATGAGTATTGTCTGAGGGGACAACATCTCACATGATAATAATAATAATATTAATGATACTTAGAATTTCCAATGTTCAGAAAGAAAACCGATTCCGTAATCGTACTTGAAGGGGGAAAATAGAATAAAATATCTGGTGTGAAACACTCACACAAATTTCTCTTGCCAATGCAAACAATGAATAATATAATCTAACATTAGTAATAAAACATTACAAACAAACAAAAAAACTAAGCTCAATAAACATAACCTTATTTTAATCATGAGTGAAAGTCGCAAAATGAAAATCAACCTCACTTTGGCTTAAAAATACAGAAAATCACTCTTCACGCTAAACTAGGCTCTGTAGAGAAAAATGCTCTAAATAAAAGTTGTAGATCTTTTAATTTTCTATAAATTTGATTAGATACATTTTTGTCGTTAAATGCATGCTAAGGCTGAAATCTTAAAAAATTGATTTTTTACACGTTTTCGTGAAAAAACATAAAATTGCTAATTACCGCTAAACTAAGCATTATATTATAAAAAATTGAAAGAGATAAAAATTACAAGAATGAACTACTACTTCTGGTTGACCGATTTTGATGAAAATGTTCGTGTCGGGTCCGGAAGTTGTATGTAACTTAAGTTTCAAGTTTCAAGTTCGTACGATGTTCCGTTCTTGACATATTCTGTTCACACACACAGACAAATCGGTTTTTTGGGTTCAGAGGGTCTGAAAACGTGTAGATCCAGTGAAAACTCGATTTCGAAAAATCGACATGAAAACAATACTTTCCTTCCTATATATTCATATAAGCAAGAGAAAGTAAAAATATTAAAAATAGAATACTTAGCTCCAGAATTATAGATTTCTCTTTCAGAGATGTTTTTCTCTGGTTCTAACAAACAACTGAATCATCAAGGTCAGGAAATGATAAAAAACTGAAAATCAATTCAGGAAAAGTTTTTGAAGACCAAGTAAAGAAGACGATTGAAACAAAAAACGAGATAAAAATGAAGGTCGTATCAGCTGCGTAACGGCATACCAATACAAAGAAGCAAAGCAGAATTCAATGGATCACAAGCATCAGATGGTTGATGAAAACAGTTACCTGTCGAGAACATTATCTTCTGCAGGGGCACCACTACTGGTGGTCAATTCATCAACAACAGAAGTGGCTGGTTTAAAATGATAGACGCCAACGGACGATGGATCATCTGTTTTCTCCGCACTGCCATCATTATCGGTGAACTTGTAACTCTGCAACAGACAAATTGTGGGTTCATTATGGCGCTGTGTTGTTAAGGTCACTATTTAAAGAGCTGCAATTGCTCACAGTTCCTTCTTTGTACATTTTTGAAGTGATAATGTACGTAAAGAAAAATACCTTTTTACAGAATTTAGATGATCACAACCACTACACAAGAAACAGAATCGATTATTATGTTGCTAATCACAACACTAAATTGTTTCAACAAAAACCAACTTATGCAGGTAGAAAATACATCAATAAATTGCCACAAGGTTTAAAAAGTTGTGACAATTTAAGTCATTTTTAAAAAAAGCTAAAACAATATTTGATTAATAAAACATTTTACAGTGTGCACTAATTCCTTTCTAAATAGTTTTGATTGAAAAATATTTAATTTCTAATGAAACAAATATTACATACTATTTGATACAAAGGGGTTCATGACAAGCCTACTGAGTTAAGCAGTAGCAGGGAAAAATTATTGGTAAGTAATGAATTTATCATTGTGTTTGATTTTTTATTTTGTGTGATATTTGATTCAATGGGGTTCATGGCAAGCCTACTGAAGTAAGTAGTAGCAAAAACAATTTTCTGGTGGTAAGTGATGAATTTTTCATTGGTGATAAACTTTCAGTTTATCAGTTTTATCTTGACATGCCCTATACTCCCTTTGGAGTCTCCTGGATGCAAGTAGAAAAAAAAAGGTCAACAGCCAAAAGGCTAGTTTGAACCTCTAGAGGTTTTACCAAGTAACACTCCACCTGCCCGTTATGGGCAAAGTTAAAAAATTATGACACTAGAACAATTAAAACTTTCAGAAAAAAAATTTCTACATCAGGTGAGCTTGTTTCACGACACCCGCTAGAGTCTTCAGCGAGAGACTAAGCTCTAGTTTGAAAAATCGCTATTAACGTTACATTTTAGGATGACAATTAAGAAAACTTGAAAATGCCTCGATTTTTGGAAACCATTTTTGGTCTGTTCAGCAGTGACTTGCCGATGGAAAAAAGCAACAAAACCAGTTGATAACGACATAATTAATTAAAGAAAATAAAACACTATTAAACTTTTATACAGAATTATTTTTTTGTCAAGTACAGTAATTAGCTGTTAAGGGGCCATATCAAAAAAAAAATCTGGTGTGAAACACTCACACAACTTTTTCTTGCCAATGCAAATAATTAACAGTAATCCTAACATTAGAAATAAACAAAAAACTAACCTCATAAATATAACCTAGTTTTAATCATAAGTGAAAGACGCAAAATAAAAATCAACCTCAATTTGGTTTAAAAATATGGAAAATCACTCTTTCATGCTAAACTAAGGCTCTGTAGAGAAAAATGCTCTAAATAAAGGTTGTAGATCTTTTAAATTGCTATAAATTTGATTATATACATTTTTGTCGTAAAATGCATACTAAGGCCGAAATCTTAAAAAATAGATTTTTCACAGGTTTTCGTGAGAAAAAAACAGAAAATCACTAATTACCGCTGAACTAAGCATTATACAAAAAAATATTTGAAATAAAAGTTGTAGAATTTGGAATTTTCTACAACTTCTATTACATAAATTTTTGCGCTAAAATGCATATTTAAGCCATTATCTTAAAACAATTTTTTTACGTGAAAACAGCCTCACCAAGAATTTCAGCAAACATGGGGCCTACCCTATCATTTAGAGCATAAAAAACGAGGCAATTTTTAAAAAAAATTTTAAAACTAATTTTCCTGTTTTAACCATTCAAAATACTATAAGATTACATATGAAATATCCACAAAATATAAAAAAAAAACATGCTGGTGGGGCACTACGAGAAAAGACCCCCCCTTTTGGAGACCATCTGGGACTCACGTTGATTTATAAGAGTGGTCTTGTGGGGGTGGATGTCTACACTCCACTTCCACACAAGAGGTTATCTGGAACAATAGAGCTGCAGTGACCACCAACTGACAACAAACTCAAAGTTTTATGATAATTCAATTCATTTTTACTTTCTCTTGCCTATATGAATATATAGGAAGGAAAGTATTGTTTTATGTCGATTTTTCGAAATCGAGTTTTCACCGGATCTATATGTTTTCAGACCCCCTGAACCAAAAAAGCATGTTTTTAGCGATTGGTCTGTGTGTGTGTCTGTGTGTGTATGTGTGTCTGTATACAAAATATCTCAAGAACGGAACATCGTACGAACATGAAACTTGAAACTTAAGTTACATACCACTACCGGACCCAACACGAACATTTTCATCAAAATCGGTCAACCGGAAGTAGTAGTTTATTCGTGTAATTTTTCACTTTTTTGCAATTTTCTCAAAAACTGGTCCTATGATTTTTTTTAAAATCGCCTCATTTACTCAACTTTTTATTCTCTAAAAGATAGGGTAGGCGCCATGTTTGCTGAAATTCTTGGTGAGGGTGTTTTCACGTAAAAAAAGTGTTTTTTTAAGATTACGGCTTTAATATAAATTTTAGAGCAAAAATGTATATAATAAAAGTTGTAGAGAATTTGAAAACCTACAACTTTTATTTCAAGCATTTTTTTGTATAACTCTTAGTTTAGCGGTAATTAGCGATTTTCTGTTTTTTCTCACGAAAACGTGTGAAAAATCGATTTTTTTAAGATTTCGGCCTTAGTATGCACTTTACGACAAAAGTGTATACAATAAAATTTATAGAAAATTAAGAGATCTACAACTTTTATTTAGAGAATTTTTCTCTACAGAGCCTAGTTTAGCATGAAAGTGTAATTTTCCGTTTTTTTTTAAGCCAAATTGAGTTCGATTTTCATTTTGCGTCCTTCACTCATGATTAAAATAAGGTTATGTTTTTGAGATTAGATTTTGTTTATTTCTAATATTTTATTAATAATGTTAGGTTTATTATTAATTATTTGCATTGGCAAGAGAAAGTTGTGTGAGTGTTTCACACCAGATTTTTAACATATAATATATGTTATATGTTATAATATACTATATATTATATAGTCTTGTCTGGTTCATTTTGGCTAACAACTGTTTGCCACAGAGAACTCACGGCTGGTATAGGAGTATCGTTGAAAATGGTGCCACTAGTCGGCTGCAAACGGTCAGCCGATGATGATTTCTTCCTCTTGCTCTCTTGGAACCCTCCGTTCTCTTTCTCACTGTCATCATCCCTCAACCGCTTCTCACTTTCACAATCTATACTCGTTCTACCTGAACATAACAGAAAACACTTCATCTTATTCTTTATATAAGTTAACTACCATCACCATCTGACAACCATTTTAAATTTATACTAATATTATAAAGACAAAGCGTAGTTTTTTGTGCAGACTAATTTCAAAAACTACTCAACGGAATTTCGTTAAATTTTGACACCATATTTGTATTTATATTCACAGCAACTTTTTTTTTAATTTTCAAAAATGATAACCCTTAGGATCCTTGTGTGTGTGTGTGTACATGTGTGTATTGGTGTTGAAGTAGATGAAGAGGTTTGATTATGGCGAAAGACGTGTGTGTGTGTGTGTGTGTGTGTGTGTGTGTGAACGTTAGAGTGACCTATAGTATATCCCAGAGAACCGCGCAGCTAATAGAAAAAGACTACAGGTTGAAAGTGAGTATAAAGGATGTGTAATCATGTTTCACTCGACCAACCGGTGACAGACCGGATGTTTTTAAAATACAGAAAAAAGCTGTCAGGTGTATGATGGGAGTCAACCACCTTACCTCATGCAGATCACTATTTAAAGAGCTGCTTCTTTGTACATTTTTGAAGCGATAATGTACATAAAGCAAAATACCTTTTTACAGAATTTAGATGTTCACAACCACTTCACAAGAAACAGAATCGATTATTATGTTGCTAATCACAACACTAAATTGTTTGAACAAAAACCAACTTTTGCAGGTACAAAATACATCAATAAATTGCCACAAGGTTTAAAAAGTTGTGACAATTTACGTAATTTTAAAAAAAAGCTAAAAGCTTTTAGAAAAAAAGCTTGATTGATGAAACATTTTACAGTGTGCACAAATTCCTTTCTAATTAGTTTTTGGTTGAAAATTATTTCACTTCTAATTAAACAAATATTGTCTACTATCTGATACAAAGGGGCTCATGACAAGCCTACTGTGTTAAGCAGTGGCGGTAACAAATTATCGGTAAGTGATGAATTTATCATTGTGTTTAAGTTTTTAATTTTGTGTGCTAATTGATACAAAGAGGTTCATGACAAACCTACTGAAGTAAGCAGAAGCAGAAACAAATTTTTGGTGGTAAGTGATGAATTTATCATTGTGATTGACTTTTTGTTTATCAGTTTTAACTTGACATGTCCTATACTCCCTTTTGGAGTCTCCTGCATGTGAAAAAAATGTTTTATAATAGGCTCACTGTATGAATTCTTTCTACTGGTAGTATATGTTTCAATTAGAATATAGCAAAAGTATCATCTGACAAGCAAAGAACATTCTTTTTTTTTCCTTTGTAATGGATCGCTCACAATTTCAATCGTACAGTATTGTGCGAATTAATATGAACAAACAGAAATAATTTGTAAATATGATTTATTTAGGACAAAGATACATTTAGGTTCACTTACATGAGATAATTTCCATTAACTAGTATTTAATGTGTCCCCCTTTTACTTTTATGACTTCCTGGAGTCTTCTTGGCATGGAATCCACAAGTTTCTTGCAATTGTTTGTGATGGCTTCATCTCTAAACTAAACCTGAATCACTGCTTCCACCAGTTTTGTTTTTGTCGTACAGTCCAATTTTTGTAGCCTAGCCTTACATATTGCCCACAAATTTTCTATAGGATTAAGATCAGGTGAATTCCCAGGCCAATCAAGAAGGGTAATATTATTATCTGGCACGGAGCCGAGTCTTGTTGAAAAATTGCGGTCCCTTCGGCCTGTACTTTATTAAGTTCTATAGCTAAGCGTTGCCCTAGCAATGCTTTGTATTTTTCACTATTCATCATACCTTCAATTAGAATAAGTGTGCCAGTACCTGAGTATGAAAAACAGCCCCAGAACATTTTTTTGGGGGGATGTTTGACTGTTTGGTTAACCAACTTATGAAAACTGAAATTTTGTCTCTGTTCACATTAATTCACACAATACTGTAAGTTCAATCACAATTTCAATACATTTATGTTTTGACGTGCTGCACGATTCCAATTGTGTAGCAGCTACACAATTTCTTATCTAATTTTTAAAAAAAACTGATCACTTATGTTTCGCATGCAAAGACACGTGGGGCATTCTAGTTTTACGTAAGTACAAAATTAGATGCTTAACTGAATGAAGTTATAAATGTCATGCTGGGTTCAACTTGATAAAGCTTGACAAATGTTATCTATCAAGACATCATCACAAAGTTTATTGTGCCACGTAACACATCTAATAAAACCATGCATTTCTTACATGTACAGGAGTATGGCCCCAACGTTCTCCTCATTTAAATTGCCACATTTTACCCGGTCAATGAAAATAGGCCGCACACACTGGTGGAACTAAAGAGAAATCTAACAAACATCAGCTGCTCAAATTTGCCTTCAACATGCATCATTTAACGAGTAAAATAAAAGGGCAAAAAATGATGACCGTATCGAATATAAGGTTGTATAATGAATGTTTATATTTTATACACATATGGTTGCTTTTCAATAACACTATACAATTACCTGAAAGAGCATGAGCACAACACAACGCTCGAAGACACATTTTAATTTACACCACCACACTGTATATGACTTGATGCACAAAACAATGCAAAAAGTACTTGCATTCCAATTACTGCAATGAATCCATCATATGACACACAAAATGCAAATGTAAACTGCCGGAGTAGGCCCACTCAACTTTACTCTCTCACTACAATAAAGACCGAGTCCATATTGTTTCATCATTTCCTTTTATACATAGTCAGACTGAAACTCAAAAACCAACTCAACTTCCTCGATCAACTTCCATGGAGTTTTCAGAATCTTCTTTACTCGGGTGTAAACGATCACAAAATATCCCAATCGACCTTGATTGAACCGACAGATTCAGAAAGCTCATTACGATAGCAAACATTCAACCGATCACAATTTAAGCATAACTTTTAACCTGATGGACATTTCAAAGAGAAAGAGTTCCAATAGCACATGCTAAAAAAATGCCAACACCCTTGAACTCGACAATATCTCTGTGGGCTCAGATCAATCTTGATACGAGTTGAACTTACTTGAACCGCATCTCAGCAAAAAAACACACATTACAGAAACCTATCTATATTTTTTTATGACTGAGGTTTCAGGTTTTGTAATGAAACACACATGACAGTCAATTTAGTAACGATTCAATACCACGTTGTACAGATTAAAATCTGAACAATTCAACAAAACACAAGACATCAGTGAAAAAGTCAATATGGTTTACTGAATAACATTTTTTTGAAAACAAAATGCCTACCGCGCAGCACGAAATGAGAGATCGAGTGTTTAGAAAAGCACATGCAACCGTAGGCACCACATTTAAAGCGCACAATATCAACTAAAAACACAAATAAAACAAGATGAAAGAATAGGTGAAGATTCGGGATAAAAATATCTGTACTGAAACGAGGACCGTTCCTCATTCTGTTGTTTAAAAATTCATCATACCGTTGCAGACAAAGACAGAATAGAGAAGAAGAAAAGAGAAAAGAGATTTGAGAAGAGAGAAAAAAGAAGAAGAGCATTGCGTTAAGTTGGCCAGATGCCATCTTCTGTTTACTAATTTAACCGACTGTTGACCCCTCCTCCCTCCCTACCCTACTATGCTCATTCATACACTCCACCACCACCGACCCCAACGCCAACCAAATAGGCCACCTCATTTAACAAGCCCCACACGGCCAATCATATAGTGACTCTAGATAACGGATCCATTAGGCACTGTTCACCTTACATAACAACACTTGTTGTGGATAACAAAATATAATTCACGTGCAATTTATAAATTCAAGTCTAATGACCGTCCCGAACTGCCCATAACAGACAGGTGGAGTGTCAAATTATTTACACTCAATCTGCTAGTTGCAGGGCTAAAATAAATAGTTCTGTTTCTTGTCGCATGGTCAGCCAATTAAATGACTGAATCATTTAAGAACAGAAGAGGTAGAGGTGTAAAAGACACTAATCAGAGTTATCTCCTCTGAAAGTAATGAATTTCATTATACAGCCAGACCCTGTGGTGAATGAAGTGAAGGTGTCATTTGCAGAGTGGAAAATATGTGCTTTTCAGAGGGCCCGGCATGCTGATAAGCGTACTTTTCCACTCAGTGAGGAAGGCACCGGTAAACCACCTCACTCCTCGTTTTACTTAGCAAAACCTCTACAGGTTCAAACCAGCCTTTCGGCTGATGACCTAAACACGACCGTCCCAAAATATATTGTATACAGGGTGTCTCACGAGTAACCCGACAAACTTCTAGATCCTAGACCTCCAGGATGACTTTATTTAGGCGTATGTTCTGAACCCAGGGCGAAATCTTTCTCTAGCCGTAACTCACTAACGAAGCGTTTCCGGACCCATGCTTATATAAACTTTTTTCATTATTTTGATGAGGGAAACAACCTTAGAAGTTTGTCGGGTTACTTGTGAGACACTCTGTATAAGTAAAACGACCACATGGTTGACAACACTTTTCAAACCATAAAACGGGCAATAGAAAATTAATATTAATATTAATTAATATTCAATACAGACATAAAAAATAATTTACGAATTATTTTTTCGATAAGATTAATAAGAAACAAAGCAACATTGATATTTTTGAGAAAGAGATAGCAAAAAGTCAATCAATTACGACAACATTCAACTATTCTTTATCAACGTTTCTAACAAAAACAACTTTCAAAGTTTACTGAAAACTGAAAATGTGTATCGCAAAACAAAACCAAAATGCTTGACAAAAACAAAGCAATGATGTGTTTACAGTTTACCATACAAAAAAATCTGGCAGCAAAAAAAATGGCTCCTACAGTTTAGTTTAAAATCACCTTGTTTACTGCATTTCATGTGGTAACACGCATACAAGGGCAAAAGGGCAGAAGTGTGCATCATGAAAATTGTAACAAATTAAAATACCCAAAACTTTTATTCCAAGTATGTTTTTTAAAAGAACCTAGTTTAACGTCTTAAGCATTTTACTCATTGAAATCAATTAAAAAGTCACCAATATTTCAACCAAACGTTTTGAAAACCGGATATCATTCGATTCTTTGAGCGCTGCATTATGCACGACTTTACATTTATTCAAGAAAGAAGTATTTTTAGAATGAACTAGGGAGTGGCGTTGCAACAGCAAGAAAATAAAACCTTCACTAAAACAACGACTGCCTATTACAATTACGCAGTGAAAAATTATCCGTTTTGTAAAGTTTTCCACTTAAAATATATGCATTTGGTAAATAGCAAATTAATTAAAAATTCATAAAAAATAACTTACCCAGGGTAATGTTTATTTTAAAGTGAACATTTACAGTGGGTCTAACAACAGACAATATTTTCTTATGGAGCACCCCAATCTAGGATAAATGACACTCACCTGTTAGATGGCAAGCTAACCATTGATGCACATCATAAGATGTGAGGCTACTAGTACTTACTGAAGCGTGTAGGAGAAGCGTTCGTTGCAGGATAAAGATGTTTCTCAGGTGAAGAGAGAGGTGAATACGGTGGTGAGCTGAAAGCAAAAGAAAAGTTCACTGCAATTTTGATAGACAAGTGAATACAATCCTTCAAAAGCATTCTTTATTTTCAGGATACCTGAAATGCCTACCTTTGCAATGTTAACGTAAGGAACATTTTCTGAAAATGGAAAACGGGTATCATCCCCAAAATGATACAAATTTCATTATAATACTTTTCACGGTTGATGAGCTCTGTTGTAGACCAATCACAACGCTTGCCAGCATTGTCAGATTGTACCTGAAAAACAATATGCATCCAAGCGTGTAAGAGCTGCAGTAGTTCACTCGTAAAGGACACATCGTTTATAGAGCGCATTAACATGCAATACTTTATAATATAATCAGCTGATTGTATTTTCATAGATTATAATTGTTATTGAAAGACCAAAAAAATGGCTGAAGAAATATACAACAGCTAGGAGAGCAAGTATTGGCAACGTTCCTGGCAAGTGGGTAGGGGGCAATGTGTACGTTAAAAATAGTATAGTGTAATAACGATTAAGGTAAAAACTAACATTTAACTTAAGACTTGATGCTTTTTACAAAATTAACTCAGTAGTGTTAGAATATTGCGTGCAAATTGTCTGACAATTCCTTTAGTGAAGATTGAGAAAATGTTCCTTACATGTCAAAAACTAAAAGTTCAACAACCTTACTTAAACTTGTATCATAAGTTAAAAAATAAAGCCCATTTCATATCGTGAAATACACACAACGCATTCAAAACATCTGGCCATCATCAAACTGTTTTAACATAACGTCAAATAGCGTACACAATTTTACAAAATACTCCTTTCATTCAAAAGTTCAAGCTTTTTCTCAACTAACAACTTTAAAGAAAATAATTTCTGGGTAAAATATATTTTTAAAAATGACGCTTTCCTCTAAATCTGTAATTGTATACACTTCCCCATTGAGAAAATAACGAATTTAAATAATATGTAAAAAACTAGAAATATAAAATAAAAAAATGTTCCCTGTAGCGTATACCTTTAACCGGTACCTTTAAGGTAGCAGAGAAAGATTGGCTCAATGACATAACTGATGTTGATTCACTTGTAAGACATGTTGGTTAGTGTTGGTGTTTTACCGTTGCTGACTTGCAATGCTTGCTATTCAGTACTTGTAGGAATTTACTGATCTTGGTAAATAATATAAGAATAATAACTGATTCCAGTGTTAGTCATGTACAATGACTGTGAATATCTGCTCTGAAGACTGACAGCTTGGTTAATATTATTGTTAAAAATAATATATTTAACATGCGCTGTACCTGCCGTTACAATTTGAATTGTCATTTGTAGTGGATGACGACATTGATTTGTAATTAATTTGTAAACTTGTTCTTAGGTAATTTGTTTTTTGTTTTTTTTTATATAACCACCGTTTATTTGAGTTGATGGTTATTTATTCCTAGTAGAAAAGATATAATTTTGTATTTGTATAAAGTGGAATAAATAAAAATTATTATTATTATTATTTGTAACCCTATTTTAGGGTACTATTTTCTTTTGAGCTATGTATCCCAAAGTACAACTTTCTTTGACAGCCGCCATGCCGTCTACGCAGGCACTGCAGATGCACTGCACAGGCTGAGATAAGGTAGTACGCCTACAAGCATTTTTCATTGTTAATAGTTGGTGGTATTATTCTACTGCAAGACAGCACGTAATACGCTTTGTGATAAATGAAATCGGTGACAGTTTTTAACAATTTCGCCAAGCTCAGATTGAGAGATTGGCATCAAATAACTAAAAAAAATATATAGCAACAACTTCAATATTGTCAGCATCCAATAAACTGGCCTAGATTAGGAAAAATTTCTTAAAACACTATGTTTGGAGTGTAGCATTATACAGAAGTGAAACGTGGGTGATAGGGGCTGTAGAAAGGAAGAGGATAGAAGCTTTTGAACTGCGATGTTATAAGAAAATATTAAAGATTAGTGGGTGGAGAAAAAAGTAATTTAGAGTTTCTTAGACGAGTGGATGAAAAAAGATGTATATGGAAACACCTAACCACAAGAAGGGATAGGCTAGTGGGGCATATCCTAAGACATCTATCAATAATGGAGGGTAATAGAGGGAGTAAATTATAGGGGGAGGGGCAAAGGTTAGAATATATAAAGCAAATAACAAAAGATGTAGGGTGTTACAGGTACGTAGATATGAAACGAATTGCGTAAGATAGAACAGCTTGGAGAACTGCATTAAATCAGTTGATAAACTGATGGCAAAAAAAAATGTCAGATTAACTTCATCTGACACCAATCAGTAATTTAGGTTCTCATATAGCCAACAAACTGTAACAGCTAAAATAATAAGGATGATCTTTTCAAAGTTTGGTCTTGCCCCCTCCACCCACGAAATGATTTTGATGATTTTATAGTTTTGTTTAAATTCAACTTGTCACACAGATCTCCATTCAATTGCAGTTATTTGTACAAACTTTCTGATTCACACAGAAAATGGAAACATACAATTACAATACATGACAATACAAGATACAATACAACTTACAATACAAGATAACCAACATAAACTAGACAATTATAGTCACTTGAGTCACGAGTTTGCAACGAGGGGAAAGGGGGGAAAGGGGGGAAAAGCATCAGTGCGCAAGCGTGACTGCATTAATTTCAGTACAAAAACAACACAATTTATGCTAATACTCAGAGCATGTACAGTATATTGCGGAACCTTTTGTAGGTAAACTGTACGAATATAACTGTCTGTTACTGTAAACAGAAATGTTAGTTTCTCGAAAACAAGGCCAGACAATTCACAGTGCTGAACAAAATTTAATATGCAGTGTAATAAAATGGTGTGAAGTTGAAGCTAAACAAAAATGCCTTTCCCTGCCTTTTCACAAAAGTTACGAGCGAATGGCTAACTACTGTCATGTTTCTCTTTCCACAATTTGAAAATAAGGAAGGAAATTCAAGACATAAAGAAGCTATTCTTTAACAGTTTTGTTGACACCTGGTAAAAAAGGAAACAGTTAAGTAGAGATACTAATGAGACTGATAGTGAAGACGCTAGTGACAGCAACAGTAAAGAAGGAAATTCATTCGTAGAGAATTTTGTTCCAATGGAATAAGGTAGCTGGTAATTACAGTAAAACAAAAATTTCTAGTCGTGTAATTAAGCTATAAGCAATATTAAAAGTCACATTTATTTCTTTTAAGGTTTATGAAGAAAACATTTTCTCGGAATAAACCACCGCAGCTTACAAAATGTACGTAGAAACTGCACGGTAGTGAAATGTACGAGTAATGTCTCACTGTTGAGGTTGGCAGCACTGGAAATGTTTCACTTCCCTTCCTAATAGCCCATCTATACGCGAAAAGCAATCTCGTGACTTGAGTATCTACAGAGCTGCCACCACTGAGCAATTGGTTTGTTTGCACAGTTGCCATTTAGGAGGAAGGCATACGTAATGAGTAACAGATGAGATTGATACCTGTCGGGTGGTCTGGGAGGTGCAGCTGCCACTTTCCACTTGTCCCCAGTAGGACTAGTTATCGATGGTGGTGAATCCGACGCGGGCCACGTCTTGCCGAGTGGAGGTGGTGGGGGTGGTGATGCAGGATGCGGAGGGGGTGGTGACCTTGCAGTTCGAGGAGCGTTGAAAGAAGCAGACCGCGTCGCCAGCTCCGGTACTTTATTGACGGACGTCGTGGACAATGCTTTGATGCCTCCCGCCCCTAAGTTAAGACCGGTCTTCACATCATTCTTGCTGGGATCACTGTTGTACCTGCACACATCAATCCATACACCTTCAGCCTTTCCTTTTCGTCTCCGATATCACATGCAAACGGGTGATAAGGCATATACAGATAAGAAAAATATCGGAAGGAGCACTTAGCAAAACAAAATGATGAAAACACCTATCTGTGATAAAGGAAATACAATAGACCGCACATTTGACAGGACACTCAGATTGCTTTCACATCCACTAAACACTGTATATAATCATGTCTGACAATAGATCACAAAATACGTCGCACACACAGGGAATATGCAAACTACTTCCAATAACTTAGATCCTGTTTTCATTTTAAATATTCATTTGACGTGAAATGTAAAAATGAAAAAATATATGAGATCCAAATATAATTCACACAAATGTGATAACAATTTGTCCCAGTAATGCTAAAGTTTATTAAATATTTTTTTTACTTGTTCATCAACAAAATCCAATCCTCCCAGATGTTGCAACAACACCATGCACCATGTATTGTAATGTCGGAATATGATGCAGCGTAAAAGTTTGCCCGGCATGTTTCAGTGCATGACTCAGTTTTATGAGAGCCACTTTCAACAATTAATATTTCGTGAATCCCTTTTTTGGTTGAAAAAAACAGACATCTTCTAAGATGTAAATTGTCAAAGAAGCCGTTCTCATTGGACAGCAGCTCATTTGATCGACAACAAAACAGGCAATGGATGTTCCTTTCAAAAGGTAGCGATCCATTAACATGTAATACAGAATAAGCGTCTTATATACTTCCACAACTGGCCATCTCAAATTTTATAAATTTCACATGCAGCTCAAAGAACATTACAAATCCTAATTTTGCTTTTTAAGAAAAATTTGATTTCTATTTTATTAAACCTATTCTATTGTACGAGGGTTATCCAGAAAATAACCTCCGTTTTGAAATAAAAAGTAAACGAGTGAAGATACAAACACTTTATTATATACATATTAAAACTACAGTTTTTCTCTATTTTTCGACATAGTCGCCAAACAGATTCAAGCACTTGTCGTACCTTGGAACAGTCTTTGAAATACCCTCTGCATAAAAATCTGCCGCCTGTGAATGTAGCCAACCATTCACAGCGTTTTGAAGCTCTTCGTCATTGGCGAACCGCTGAGATGCAAGCCACCGCTTCATGTTCGGGAACAGGTGAAAGTCACTAGGAGCCAAGTCCAGGCTGTATGAAGGATGATCAAAAACGTCCCATTTAAACATGGCCAAAACTTCATTTGTTCTTCGAGCTGTACGAGGGCGAGCGTTGTCATGCACAGACACAACACCTTACTCGTCTTACTCGTTGATTTTATAGAACGTGGAACGACCATCACTTCTACTGTCTACTGTGAAACTTTAAACATACTAAAAAGAGCGATCTAAAACAAGCGTCGTGGCCTTCTGACACGTGTTTTTGTGTTTGTGCATGACAACGCTCGCCCTCATACAGCTCGAAGAACAAATGAACTTTTGGCCAAGTTTAAATGGGACGTTTTCGATCATCACCCATACAGCCCGGTCTTGGCTCCTAGTGACTTTCACCTGTTCCCAAACATGAAGTGGTGGCTTGCATCAAAGCGATTCGCCAATGACGAAGAGCTTCAAAATACCGTGAATCGTTGGCTACATTCACAGGCGGCAGATTTTTATGCAGAGGGTATTTCAAAGACTGTTCCAAGGTACGACACGTGCTTGAATCTGTTTGGCGACTATGTCGAAAAATAGAGAAAAACTGTAGTTTTAATATGTATATAATAAAGTTTTTGTATCTTCACTAGTTTACTTTTTATTTCAAAACGGAGGTTATTTCCTGGATAACCCTCATAAGTTTTTAATCCGAAGAAAATAATTTTTCAATCACATTGTTTTCCATTCCAATAGTAAATTATATTTTCGAGATGGCCGGTTATGAAATAATTCTGGGAACTGTGATAGAAAATTAGTTTCTCAATAGTTTTACTATGCTAAAAATATAATAACAGAAAGTATTGAGTATTTAATCTTATACAATAATTGTTCTTTAAAGTAGAGTGAGGTGGTTTACCAAAGCCTTACTAACTTTGATTGCTTTCGCATTGCTTTGGGCATACCACGCCCTGCAAATGAAACCTCCACTTCATTCACCACAGGGTCCAACTGTATATTGAAATAGGAGATAACTGTGACTAGTGTATTTTAGACCTGAATCTGTTCTATTCTTAAATAAATGCTTCAGTCATATAATTGGGTGACCACGTGATAAGAGACAGGGAATTAGCAGATTGAGTGCAAATAAATTTAACACTCTACCTGCCTGTTACAGGCAGGTGCATACAATACTTAATAATTGATTCCCAGTTGAACCCGTTGTGTTTTGTTAATAATTCTTAAACACCTCTCACTTTTTCACTTATTATCCTTCAGCTTCTCCCCCTGGTAATAAATTGTAATTTGTCAAATATCTTTCCTTTAACTTCAACTTTTAATATGTTAACTGAAAAACTACAACCAACATAACGTCAGAGCATGCACTGCTCTTTTGGAATCAGTAATATTTTGTCGTAGCATACTTTGTGACCGACATATGCACGGATTTGTCTGTGGACTTGGCCGGTTATGGAAACAACAATTTTACGTATGCATTATCCATTGAACATAGTTGGTTTTGCTAGAAAAAGACTCTAAAAATATAAAGAAAGTCAGTTATAGAAATATTCGACACAAGTGTTAGTAACAGATAAATTCCCTCTGGACGTACTTTAGTAAATTATTCAACTGTGCCAGTCAAACGGATAAGATAAAGCAGAATAGGCCTACTGTAGATCAGAGATCTGCAGACGACAAGAAACCAGGTGTCCATTTAATGATCAAAAGAAATATATCAGAGTGAAACTCGGTTGCACTTGTACTGATACTGACACTTCATGAGCTAAAAATGCAGAAATACCAAAAAGTGTTGTATAAGAACATGGGCTGAAAAATAAATTTACTTAATCAGTCGGTGAAGACAAAAATAGCCACATGATACAAAAAAGAAACACTTGGTGCATCCTATGAGAACAGTTGAAAAGTGAATGTCCTTTTCTAGTGTTAATCGTCAAAGAGTGACTTGTCAATTTATATCCAAGGAGAAGTTTGTTCAGTTAATAGAAACCATTTGATGTAATTGATACGAGAAATGTTTACTGATGGTCTATCGACCGATATTGTTCCGTGCGTCCATGACCTTGTTCGTGAAAATAGTTAGTCAACTCCCGATTATCTGCGGAATTGGGTGGCACGAGTGCCGCGGATAATCCGCAAAATGATGAAAAAAGTGTACGCAGAAAAGTGTAGTGTAGGCGTATACGTATAAAATCTTTATTAATTTTTTGTTATTTAAAGTACATAAATATGTACAATAATGAAAACACTAACTTAAATTACAAAATATAACATTAAAATTTTAAATGTTGTTAATTATTTTTTGTCCCTAAAAATGTTTGTTTACTGTAATTTTTTTAAAATTAGTACATACAATGTATTTAAAAAAAAACATAAAAATATTGTTTACTTACAAATGATGTGCAGAAGCTATGTTGTAATAGAAGTCACAACGTTTTAAAAAGTCAGTCATCTGCTTTTGTTTTTTTGAGTTAAAACACTTTTTCTTGATTTGGGACAGAAGTTTTCTCAACGTAAGTTTGTCACAAAGCAAAGTGTGTGCTTTACAAATTTAAGCATGTGCTTTACTTAAGAAAGCGCGTGTTTACAAATTTAAGCATGTGCTTTACTTTACAAAGCGTGTACTTCCTGTGCTGTACAAATTTTATCTTTAATGTTATCAAATTACAAGAAATTTACTTAACGTTAAGAAAAAGGAATGAAAAAAAATTTCATCCGACGTGCGCGGATAATTCGCAAAGCGGATAATCGGGAGTTGACTGTATATCCATATCCGTCATCTTGTAAAACTGCTCATCCGATTAGAAAGGAAGAAATGGATTACCATAAAATTTACACTCTCTAAGTTCTTAAACAACCGATGAACACAAATCATGGCGAATGGCTGCATCTTTAGAACATCTCTGCTCCATTACCAGGATAACACAACCAGGTAAACTTTCCCACAGTCATTTTCATTTTCTAACTTGATAATAAAAAAGCACATCCACATGTCATAGAATCAACAGTTTCGCTTTTAACAGGTTGGCTGCCGCCCATGTTAAAGGAAACCCCTTCCCGACAGGCCGCACAATAAAAACACAGTTTCTTTTTAATTATGTGTTTATTATTCTATTAATATAAAAAAAAAACCATTAATACAATTAAAAATAATTAAAAAAAAGTGAGTTAGCCGGTTTAAATTAATTAGATAAAAAACTAATATGATAAAACAACAAACTAAACTAAGAAAATGGACTAAATTCACAATAAAACGATGTTTATTCAATGAAACAACGGAAGCGAATGGCGTCAGTTCTCTCGCGTGTTATTAGAGTTCTTATGGCTTCTCAAAGATGTCGCTACCGTACATATACACGAAAGTATGCCATAGAGGCCGTATTAAAATTACAACACTCTCCAAGCAGGCCGCGAAAAGATATTAACAAAATTGTAGAATAGGAATTGAGTAGCAACCGTATTACTCACGGCCTGTGGGTAACAAAAGCCTGAATAGCGCCGGCGCATCTCAAGGCAGCCAACCTGTTAAGATGGTACATTGGCAGAAAATGACTGACTCTCCACACAGTCCCAACCTTTCACAGAAGCTTAGCACATTGGGAAATTATATAGAGACGTAAAACAGTAAATATGATTAATTAATTTTACAAAACATCAAAAATATAAAAGGATGTTGCTGTTGAAACATTCGTCAGTTAGAAATAATGCAGATCACTTACCTTCCACCACCAGTGACTGATGAGCGTGATTTTGAGAAATGAGAAGTCCAGTTCTTTTGTTTCTCTATTAATTCTCTGTTGTTCAACTTCCTCTCCGGTTTTTCAGGTTTTGCCGGTTTCTCAGGCGGGACACCATTGATGGTATTTTTAATCGGCACAGGTCCGGTACAGAGTTCAGTAGGTCGTACTGGAGCACCTGAAGAAAGTTTGGTCATCGGCGCAGATGGAGCTTTATGAACTGCATTTGACTGCGGTCTATTTGTGAATGGTACCGATGTGACACCAGAAGTTATAGAGTCGTTTGTTTCATGAACAGTCGCACCGTTTGATTTATGGTTGAGCACACCATTGGCTGCAGATATCACAGGCACCTACACAACACATCACATTGGTTAGCTATGATGGCCAATCATTTATTAGACACAGGTTAATGATATAAACGCTTGGGAGAGAAAATACCTTGAATTTTAATTTTGGATCAATTTTTTACTTTCTCTTGCCTGTATGAATACATAGGAAGGAAAGTATTGTTTTCATGTCGATTTTTCGAAATCGAGTTTTTACCGGATCTACACATTTTCAGACCTAAGAGTTAACCTTCAAAATGTACGTAACAAAAATTGTTTTTTTTACTTGGTTTATTTTTTTATTTCAAAACGTCTGTTACTTTCTGGACAACCCTCGTATTAATGAGAGGGACCAAGGAAAAGGGAAAAGGTGGTTTGAGGCTGGAACAGAAGTGGTACAACAAGAAGACGATTAATGAGAATGGCAAAAACATAAATGTAACGATCTACAATCACACGGCTATTGCAGTTGAGACTGGACTGGAGTGAGTGGAAGACAGGGCTGTCCAATGTCAAATGCACATGATACAGTAATCATCCAATCAACTACAAAGCGTCTAAGAACGTTGATATTTATATTCAAGAAACTTAGAGGACTACTGAATGGAGATACATTCAAAATTGTTTACTTAATTATTGTGCAGTCGGTACTAACATACGGTATAATTGGGCAGGTTGGTACCAATTTGTCTTCTTTGAACTCTGATATCCGCCAAATATTTGCAAGCGAAACTCTTAATTTCGCATATAAAAATATAAACTATTTTACTACAAGAGCACACCATTATAATACCAGGAACAAGGATCTCTTATTTTTACACAAGGCCTCAAAAATGTTATACCAAAGGCATTTCTGCTATTTAGCGCCCAAACTGCTCAATCTGCTCCCCTTACAAATTAAAAATATATCAGACATCATCAGGTATAAAAAAGCAATAACCATTTGGGTGTCAGAAGTACGGAAAGAAGCTATAGAAAAAATGGTTACTCCAGAAAATAAACAGTTTTGAGAGCTCATTTACCGGTTTCAATTTTAGTTTTCTATTTTTAAATAGATTCTTTTGTTTTCCACATTTTATTGTTTGTTTTGTTTTTCATTCGTACATAAAATTATATAATAGCATATTTTTTTAATAAAAATGTCATAGTAGTTTAATTAGTATTTAAGTAACCAACATTTAGTTGTAATTATTAACGCACTAATAACGGGTGTTTTATTAAGGAGCAACCCTGATTATAAGAAAATTGAAGTAATACATCGGTAAATTTTCTGTCCCCCAATTGGTATGTTGACAACAGTGTACTCAAGGCCAACTACCTAACAGAGTTAAAATTTTCCAGTCAAGCATTAGTGTGGTGACAGCAGTCGTTTCGTTATATTGTGTCAGCAATGGTTTTTTCCAAGGAAGAACACGTGTTTATTGTAGGCTTACATAGCAAGTAAATCTTACAAATATGTGCAAGATAAGTTTCAGTTGAAATTTCCCCATTCTGCCGTTCTGAATAAATCGTCAATATTGTGTTTGATAATTAAATTCCATAGAACTAGGAGTGTACTCGATGAGAAACCACCTCGCCAGCCAACAAAGTTAGCTGTGGAAGTTCTCGAAGATTTGAAAAATTGTTTGACTCAATCACCTAAAAAATCGCTTAGAACATTATCATCGCAAGCTAGGCTAACATTAACCACTGTTTTCAGAGCTACGAAAAAGTTACATTTGCATCCTTATCGTGTTGGCATAACTCATGAACTGAAAGCTACAGACCATCAGAAACCATTACAATATTGTTCTTCCTTGGAAAAAACCATTGTTGACACAATATAACGAAACGACTGCTGTCACCACACTAATGCTTGACTGGAACATTTTAACTGTATTAAGTAGTTGCCCTTGAGTACACTGTTGCCAACATACCGATTGGAGGACAGAAAATTTACAGATGTATTACTTCTATCGTTTTATAATCAGGGTTGCGTTCTTAATAAAACACCCGTTAGATTACCGTAGTACTGGGTGATTCATTTAAAAGCTCGAGTAATTTTCATATGCTGTATTGGCAGCACTGATCACGATGTGATCCACTGGCCTTTATAGTACAATTTATATTATTATTTAATTATTTAATTATTATAGAGTACAATTTTTTCCAGCAAGATGGTGCAACATGTCACATGTCTCGCCAGTCCCTATCTCATATCAATCAGGCTTTTCCAATGCGAGTTGTTAGTAAAGATTTGTGGCCTCCTCGTTCACCCGATTTGAGTATGTGCGATTTTTTCTATGGGGTTATTTAAAAGGAACTGTTTACCAAACAAACCCCCGCAGGATACATAAGCTAAAGAATAACATCGTGGCAGCCACTCAAGCTATAGACGTTTCCGTATTGCGTCGTGTGTGCATTAATAACATTGAACGAGCGCAAAAATGTGTAAGCCTTCAATGACGCATGCCACTTTCAGCATCTACTGTAAAGGTGAAGTTGAAATTTGTATATAAATTTGAAATAAATATGTAAAATTATGTATTAAGTAATTCTATTTATTCATTTACTATTTGAATCCAATTGAGTGCCGAAGGCCGCTGTTAAATGCAGCGGGCTACTTTTAAATGAATCACCCTGTAGTTGCAGTAGTTAATAAACAAAGAAACACTAAATTGATGTACCCTTAAACATGGGAAACCATGGTTGGGTGGATTAATTTTCCCACCACGAATTAAAATATTTTTAGATTTCCAGAGTATAATTAATGAGATTAACATTTATATTGTAATGATATTATCTTGCAAACAATAGGAAAATAAAAAAAATAATTAAATAAAAGGCTAAGTCCATTTACAACACATTAACCGCACAAATCAAAGGTGTTTGCTTTCCAAGGCCCGTCCATTCAAAAATTGAGTAGCATAGCCAGATCCAAAATGTTTTTTTTTTTTTAATTAATTTATTTAACGTCGCATCAACTACAACGGTCATTAGCGACGACGTTGGGGTGTAACTATTATACGATGGAGGATAAAATGATATTTTGTAACGTATGAAACTATGCCGTGCCTGAGTGGGATTCGAACCCAGGACCGCATGATGAGATGCGAGCATGTTACCAACTGTGCCAATGCGGCCGGCCGAAAAAAAAAATGTTTGGTACTTGGAAAAAGATGTATCGTTTACTACAGATTTAGATGTCCAGCATAAGCTTGTACAAGTTGATCTGTGTTTGTGGTCCAATACAAGAGCGAGATTAGATAGAGCACGCTTTTAACATGCAGCCCATGCAGCTGAAGTGCAGTTTTTCAAGAGTAACACCTTTCAACACGGTACACGGTACAGATCATCTCTAATGTATCTGATAAGCGTGCCAAGAATAGATGATGCTGATACACATTCAGATCACTCCAAAACTTTTCAACAGTGTACTTTAGAGGGTCATAAGTGAAAAATTAATTCGCTTTTAACGCTTTGCATGCGACACAAATAGCAATAGTTTATTTCGAATAGAACGCAACACCCAAGAAAAGTAAATTTCAGTAATTTTATTCATGGAATGTATACAATCAATAAAAGCCTTTCATTCATTTACAATCTCAAGGCCATTTTCTATTGCTTTCAAAACAATCACAAGATTCGGATAAACTTAAAACCCGATTGATCTTTTCAATCACAATTACACCGACATGGAACTGGATTAATGACATTTTTAGATCTACCGCTGTTTCATAAACAGATACACTAAGTTGTTGTTGTTGTTTAGGTCATCAGCCCCTTTAGGCTGGTTTGAACCTGTAGAGGTTTTACTACATAAAACGAGGAGTAAGGTGGTTTACCATTGCCTTCCTCACTGAGTGGAAAAGAACGCTTATCAGCATGCCGGGCCCTCTGAAAAGCACATATTTTCCACTCTGCAAATGACACCTTCACTTCATTCACCACAGGGTCTGGCTGTATAATGAAATTCATTACTTTCAGAGGAGATAACTCTGATTAGTGTCTTTTACACCTCTACCTCTTCTGTTCTTAAATGATTCAGTAATTTAATTGGCTGACCATGTGATAAGAAACAGAACTATTTATTTTATCCCTGCAACTAAGAGATTGAGTGTAAATAATTTGACACTCCACCTTTCTGTTATGGGCAGGCACACTACTTATAAGCCTACAAAAAGAAAAATCAAATTAAGCCTGGCCTCGTCATGCTCAGGGTCCTTGAATTCCGTTTCAGCCACGTATCATTGCAGTCCGTGTAATTTCTTTTACCTGCAACCGACTAAAACTACTACTCCTGGTATGGTCACCAAATGGCTTTTCCCAGCGGATGGACTGCCCTGCTATTTACCTGTTGTACTTTGGTTCCGGCGGGTGACGGATCCCGGTTCGCTCTGACGGGTGAGTCTCCGCCACCGGATGAATTGGTCGAACTGGATCTTGATCGTAAGTCAGTCACTTTGGATGACTTCTCGCCCGGCAATGATCTCCCTCTGTTCTCTTCACCTGGTTTCGGACAGAAGGCACAACCGAATTCATAAACATCATGGCAAACTGCAAATTCAACAATCTCATGAATTTTCATTATTTAAATTCCATGCATAAATAACTACATTCTATGACGACATTGGTTAAAATGTTTATTACAAATGACAAGCGTTGGTCCTGTAGTAAATTAACAACAAACAAAGTGCATGGTTCTGGCTTGTTGTCATACAAATTGAAAGTTACAAGTCTCACAACTCGGAAATTTAAGGAATAACTTAAACCACAAAGATGCAATGAAACAGAACATACACAGTCAATGTTAAATTATTTAAAAATTAAAAGTATACATTTATGGCTGTGAAACGTGGAGTTTATCAGAGGCAGATTGAAAAGAACAACTTTAAGAAAAATTGTTGGGCAGGAGAGGGACAGAAGGCAGAGTGAAAGTAAAATGATAATATGGATTGAAGGGCCATTCTAGGAACACGTTGGTGTATGACAAAGCCCACCAACGACTGTACAGCTGCAATATAATCATAATGGTATAGTTGTGAGAAAGTGAGAAAGGAATTCCCCTTCCACTCCACATCACATGTAATACTAGCCGAACCGCATAACAAAAGCAGCTTAAACGCTACCTCTGCCTGATATTATTAGCTGCTATTATAAGAAATGAAAACCAATGATACACCAGGTCCCTCTTCCACTTCCCACAAAACTCTTTCTTTCAAAAAACATTATCACACTATTAATAATTTCACGACTATGACTGCAAAACTTGACCTTTTTTGCCGACTTTATTTTTTCCCTATTGTCACTCATTTTATATGAACTCAGAACTAAACCGAGTCAATGAAAAAGTAAACACCTTTGAATAATATAAGACACTACATTGGAAATTAAAATCCAATAAATAGCAATATATAGTAAACAATAAAAATAAATACATGAGATAGAAGAACAAAGATAGATTATAACATTTGTGTAGAATAACACTTCACTTCAATAACTAATTAATTAATTATAACTAATTAATCACTTCAATACACTAAGGTTAGAACTCAACTAGAGAATTGTCAAGTAGCACTACTCACGCACACCCCTCTCCTTATTAAATGGACTTTTCCATACAGACTACTCCCACCAGCTTAGACTGGCCCAACACACTGTTATGTCACTTTTTCCTTTTACAGAATACTTTCACTATAACAATTTTTTTATTTTTGGCAATCAGCAAAACACATGCATTTCATAACCTTATAAGAAATGAAGCTCAAAGGATTTCACATGACAAAGTATGCTTTATTTTTGGTAACAAACGGTATGAACAGTTTTTCTGTTGAAATGTATTTTAAGACTAATTAAAAAAATCTGGTGCGAAACACTCACACGACATTCTCTTCGCAATGTAGATAATGAACAATGTAAACTGTATTTAATATCATGAGTGAATGATGCAAAATGAAAATCACCCTCTGTTAAAACTTAAAAATACGGAAAATCAATACACCTCATTGCCATCAAACTAGACTCGGTACAAAGAAATGCTTACATAAAAGTTGTACGTTTTTTTTAGTTTCTGAGAACTTCGATTACTTACACTTTTGTCGTAAAATGCACACTAAGGCCGCAATCTTCAAAAAACAAAATTTTTTTACAGATTTTGATGGGAAAAACCCAACATCACTAATTGCCCCTAAACTGCGCATTGTATAAAAACACCACTCAAAATAAAAGTTGTGGGTTTTTAAATGTTGTACAACTTTTATTACGCACACTTTTGTCATAAAATGTATAATAAGACCGGAATCTTAAAAAATCCTGACACATCTGCAAGTAGATCAAAACAATCAAGGCACCTGAAATTCATACAATATAACATCTTGGAGAAATGTACTTTTGCAGCAAATTTGATAATGAATTTCAACAGAATATTGCAGAGAAGCTCAACAAACTTGTTTACGCCTACCTCTAGAACAAATTCTGTCTTATCACATTTTGAAACTAAATAAAGTTTGCAGATTATACTCGTAGATAAAAACATCCATCATACGTACATACATATTGGGGTGAAAACAACCCCATCTAATGTATGAACAACTTACTGCTGTTTTTTTTTTAAGAGGAGTCTAACTTGATGCTACAATTGTAAAAGATCGGGCTTTGATTTTCTTGTCGATTGCTTGCACAGTCATTAATCGGAATAAGACCAAAAAGGCCTATCTACTGTATGACTCTGAGCTTTGTACAGCTGCGGGATGAAGGGGACAGACGAAGTACCAGACTACTGCTACGTCATAACACTGTACTAATCATCTCATTGCTATTCGCTGGGCAGTAGGCTGCCTAGTGCGGTGACATACGTGAGAGTTATTTTGACTATTCGCTGTAGACGGCGACACAGAATAAATATTATGTAGTTTGGATAGTACCCGTGACTACTACAAACACAATACTAGTAAAACATTATTACTACTAACGCAATCTCTCACAGTAGTAGTGACGTAATGCATTCTTCTCAGCTGCCAAAGCTTAAGAACAGGCAGTAAACTCGCCTGAAAATGTCATAAACAATGTTTTTCTCAAAAAGTACTAGCATATAGAGTTATCCAGAGGGTAATCGTCAAGTAACTATAACGTACATGTTGAACAGTTGGTGAAATAGGTAGCTTGGTAGGCTACAATGTCATCCATGAAAACGTTAAACTAGTAATTGTGAGAAAACAATCGATTATGTTGCACTGTTCACAACAAGAGAATAGTTGGCGTAAGATGGCAGTGTGTCAGTGTATGTTTTACCCATAACCCGGATGCAGTGGCTTTAATACAGACCGAGCTTTTCGAAGAGCGCCCTCGCATTGTTGAACCTGGCCACATGGCTCTGAGTGCGGACGACGGTGACAGGAGGCGGGCCACCGTCCGGTGTTTTGATAGGGTCCATCACCAGCAGATCGCTGTCGGCCGTCACCTTCATCGCCTGAAATATATTCGCTATCTGAGACACCTTGGAGCCGACCACAACACGGCCTCCTCCACCGACACCACCACTTCCTGACTTCTTCTCCTCCATTCTGAAACAGACGCACCACACAACCTATAATACATCAAACACTTCCCTTCTAACAGCCAACACGGCTCTTCAACTTGGCTCCTACAATGATGGGTCACCAGGAAGAGGAAAAACAACTCCCATCACAAAACCATGAGTATGAGTTCTGTTCTCATCCGGCGGATGAGAAACAATCAATAAAACATAGCCGTCAGGCTATGTTTTAATTTGTTAAATTTATTTGTTATTTATTTTTTTGTTAAATTTTTATTTTAGTTACGAGGGCTATTCAGAAAGTAGAGAACGTTTTGTAAATAAACAAAAACTATGTAAAAGAAAATTTTTTTATTATATACATCTGAAAGAGTGACTAAAATACTACTTTTCTACATAGTCACCAAGCAAATTGAGGCACTTGTCATAGCGGTGGACAAGCTTCAAAATTCCTTCGTCATAGAAATCCGCCGCCTGCGACCGCAGCCACTCAGTGACGCGCGCCCGGAGTTCCTCGTCGTCGTCGAAGCGCTGTGTTGCTAGCCAGTTCTTCATTCTTGGAAACAAGTGAAAATCACTCGGTGCAAGATCAGAACTATAGGGTGGATGAGGGAAAACCTTCCATTTGAATTAATCAAGGAGTTCTTTTGTGCGGTTTGCACAAAAATCAGCAAGGAAGATTATGGCTACTGTGTTTTGGGACAGGCAAGGTGTGCTGCTCATTGAATTTTTCGAGCGTGGTGCAACAATAAACTCTGATCGGTACTGCCAAACATTGCGCAACCTTAGGAGAGCAGTTCAAAACAAGCGCCAAGGAAAGTTGTCGTCAAAAATTTTGTTTCTTCTTGACAATGCCCGACCTCACACTGCAAACACAAAATAACTCCTTGAATTATTCAAATGGGAGGTTTTCTCTCATCCACCCTATAGTCCTGATCTTGCACCGAGTGATTTTCACTTGTTTCCAAGAATGAAGAACTGGCTAGCAACACAGCGCTTCGACGACGACGAGGAACTCCGGGCGCGCGTCACTGAGTGGCTGCGGTCGCAGGCGGCGGATTTCTATGACGAAGGAATTTTGAAGCTTGTCCACCGCTATGACAAGTGCCTCAATTTGCTTGGTGACTATGTAGAAAAGTAGTATTTTAGTCACTCTTTCAGATGTATATAATAAAAAATTTTTCTTTTACATAGTTTTTGTTTATTTACAAAACGTTCCCTACTTTCTGAATAGCCCTCGTATATATGTAGCCCGAATTTTTAATATATCAATTATTATTTTATGATAACAACTGAAAAATATACTAAGTATATACACAGTTATTACTAAATCACTAGTAACTATTAAAAGTAACGGTGAACGCAAAATCATTGTCACCGTGATCACGGTGACTGGTTGAAACAGTGAACGCTCTTCACTAATATCAATTAATTAATTTATTATCACTACTGTTTGAGAGAGCGGATGCCTTAGCAAAGAAGGGTGCAGCCTCTCACTTCATAGGCCCAGAGCCATTCTGTGGAATTGGTGAAGGCTATTATAGAAGTATAATTAGGGTCTGGGAAAAGGAGGAAAAGACCTCCTATTGAGAGAAGGTGCCAGGCTGTGAACAGGCAAAGAAATTTATTGCCTATTCCAGCAAGAAGGCTGGAATATATAATAGACTAGGAAGACAGGAACTGAGGAGGGTAGTGGGCCTGATGACTGGTCACTGTAATCTTGGGTATCATTTATCCAAGATAGGAGTTGCTGGAGACAGCCTATGTAGATTCTGTCATGAGGCAGAAGAGAAGGCTGAGCATATTTTATGCAGCTGCAAAGTGGTTGGCTGCAAAAGAAGAGCGCTGATGGGTAGGGAAGTGTTGACACCCTCTCAGGTAAGTGCACTAGATCTTAGGCAGATTCTGCGCTTTATTGAAAGTGTGGGTCTTGCTTAAATAAGGGATAGGGGCAGTCACAAAAGATCTTTTAGGTTGCGGTGAGGAGGGGCTGAAGAAGCCTGAACGCCCTTGGTGTAATGTAATGTAATGTAATGATAACAACTGAAAAATATACTAAGTATATACACAGTTATTACTAAATCACTAGTAACTATTAAAAGTAACGGTGAACGCAAAATCATTGTCACCGTGATCACGGTGACTGGTTGAAACAGTGAACGCTCTTCACTAATATCAATTAATTAATTTATTATCACTACTGTTATTATAGGATTCATGAAATACCAGTAGTTAATTAGTTTTTTTTTTTTTGTCATCAGTCTCTCGACTGGTTTGATGCAGTTCTCCAACCTGTTCTATCTTGCGCAAGTCGTTTCATATCTACATACCTGTAACACTCTTGCTGCTGCACAACACTTTCGTTTTGTTCTTATTAATTTTCATGAAGTAATCCTTCCTCAAGATCTCATCCATTCCATTTAAGGCATCCTCTAGTTCATTCTTTGCCTCGGCTAATACTACTATATCATCGGCGAATCTCAACATTTTTATTGTTTCTCCTTGAATTTTTATTCCTACGTCAAATTTCTCCTTCACTTCATTTATAACCTCTTCTATATACAAGTTAAAAAGTAGTGGTGACAAAGAACAACCTTGTCGTACACCTTTTCTTACAGCAGCCTCTTTTTCGTACCCCTCGATTCTCAAAACAGCCGTTTGATTCTTATACAGACTGTAGATAACTTTCCTTTCTTTGTATTTAATTCCTAGCCTTTTCAAAGTTTTAAACAAAGTTAATTAGTTGTGATGCTCATAACCTTACAATCCACACGTTCAGGTGTGCCGCACTTACGCCGCACTCGGTATAATCAGCTGGTTGTATGTTCTAACGTTACAATTGTTAACCCTTTCACTGCCAAACACGAGTATACACGTAGTGGGCTAACCATGCTTACACGCCAAACACGAGTTAACTCGTTTTGAAGTTTTAAATCGTATTGCCAAACACGATTTAACTCGATTGATATTGAAATTTTTGCCCATATTTTGCCCATATTTTATTTGTTTATTTTTGTTTATTTTATTTATTTATTTATATTTATTTGTTTATTTTATTTATTTTTGCCCATATTGAAAGTTTTGCCCATAACAGACAGATGGAGTGTCAAATTATTTACACTCAATTTGTTCGTTGCAGGGCTAAAATAAATAGTTCTGTTTCTTATCACATGGTCAGCCAATTAAATGACTGAATCATTTAAGAACAGAAGAGGTAGAGGTGTAAAAGACACTAATCAGAGTTATCTCCTCTGAAAGTAATGAATTTCATTGTACAGCCAGACCCTGTGGTGAATGAAGTGAAGGTGTCATTTACAGAGTGGAAAATATGTGCTTTTCAGAGGGCCCGGCATGCTGATAAGCATACTTTTCCATTCAGTGAGGAAGGCAATGGTAAACCACCTCACTCCTCGTTTTACTTAGTAAAACCTCTAGAGGTTCAAACCAGCCTTTCGGCTGTTGACCTAAACAACAACGATATTGAAAGTGTTTGAATTAACTCCAGTATGTGTTACCAACTGTATTTACGCATTTACTGTTGACTTTTTTTTTCTTTGTCGATGAAATCAAGTACGTAGTAAAGAGATATTTTCATTTCTGCGCGGCCTGTTTTGTTTGTTAACACGAAATGGCGTCAATAATGATACTGATTTTTCTTTATTCCTCTCCGATAGTGATTTAGCCCCAACAGTGATAGTGATTGTGACATGGAAGAACAATCTAGTGTAATTAAACCTCCACCTAAATGACGTAAAAAGGTTAGACCTACTTCGGAACGCTACCGGTAGGCTTCCAATAAATTTATTCATGTTTTTCATGATTTTAGTGATACAAATAGTGGAATAAATCTAATATAAATTTTAATAAATCTGCTACAAATAAATAATTTTATTTAAATAAATATTTTAATCGATAAAACGAGTAAAAATTCAAAATGTTTAAAAACTTAAGATGCATCCAAAGAAATATTTAAAAAAACCGGGCTCACTGGTTTAACCCACGATTTTATAACTTGGCAGTGAAAAGGTTAATGAAAGACCAAAAAAATTATCATAACAGAGGTTGGAGAGCAAGGGCAGTGAAGCCGCCACCCGCCTATTGACATACCTCAGGTGTGGGTGAGTGGAGCCATCAAGTACGGCTGCACAGACACCGTGGTTAACAGGAGCGCCGCCGCCTCGGGCTGACCGCAGCCACTACCTCATCGTCATCGTGCCGGCGGGTCACCCGCTGCTCCTCTACCATCCTAGCGCTGCCGCATCTGCCTCCTCCTCCTCCTCCTCCTCGTCCACCTGAAAACCAAAACTCATCTCAAATACCAACAAATAGCGTCATTGCCCAACCACACTACAGTCCAGCCTCTCTTAGTTTGCTCCTAATGTAAACAAATAATGACGTCACCGAGCATGCGCATTATATCAAAATGTGTACACGCTGATTAAAAAGTAACAACAAAATACTTTCAAAACTATTTAAATACAAAATACTTTCAAAAGTATTTAAATACAAAATACTTTTAAAAGTATTTTTATAAATGAAATTATTGTTAGGCCTACATCATATCATGACTGATGTTTATAGTAATTTAAGTACTTATAATTTAAAAAATAGTTAACTTAATAGGAATACGACATCCGTAAAGTCGCGGACTCTAGCGTGTACCCTGTAGTAGGTAGCTTTTGTTTGTTGACAGTAGGAGCAAACTAAGAACGGCTGAACTGTACATCACTTTGTACCAACGACCAATCACACAATAAATATTAAATATCGCTACGGCTACACGCGTTAAAAGAACAAATTTTGATAAGTCACATCCTTATCGCGTGTGAAATTCAATCTGATAAACCCAAGAGTGCCGGCCGCATTGGCGCAGTAGGTAACGTGCTCGCCTCTCATCATGCGGTCCTGGGTTCGAATCCCACTCAGGCACGGCATATTTTCATACGTTACAGAAAATCATTTCATCCTCATTACATACAGTTATACCTTAACGTCGTCGCTAATGACCTTAATGTTGATGCGACGTAAAAAAAAAAAAAAAATCTGGTGTGAAACACTCACACAACTTTCTCTTGCCAATGCAAATAATTAATAATAAACCTAACATTATTAATAAAATATTAAAAATAAACAACAACTAACCTCAAAAACATAACCTTATTTTAATCATGAGTGGAAGACGCAAAATGAAAATCAAACTCAATTTGGCTTAAAAAAAACGGAAAATCACACTTTCACGCTAAACTAGGCTCTGTAGAGAAAAATTCTCTAAACAAAAGTTGTAGATCTTTTAATTTTCTATAACTTTTATTATATACACTTTTGTCGTAAAATGCATACTAAGACCGAAATGTTGAAAAAATCAATTTTTCTCACGTTTTCGTGAGAAAAAAACAGAAAATCGCAAATTACCGCTAAACTAAGCGTTATACAAAAAAATGTTTGAAACAGAAGTTGTAGGTTTTTAAATTCTCTACAACTTTTATTATATAAGTTTTTGCGCTAAAATTTATATTAAAGCCGTAATCTTAAAAAAACAACGTTTTTACGTGAAAACAGCCTCACCGAGAATTTCAGCAGACATGGCGCCTACCCTATCTTGTAGAGAATAAAAAATTGAGTAAAATAGGCGATTTTTAAAAAAATCGTAGGACCAGTTTTTGAGAAAATCGCAAAAAACTGAAAAATTATACGAATAAACTACTACTTCCGGTTGACCGATTTTGATGAAAATGTTCGTGTCGCGTCCGGTAGTGGTATGTAACTTAAGTTTCAAGTTTCAAGTTCGTACGATGTTCCGTTCTTGAGATATTCTGTTCACACACACACACACAGACACACAGACACACAGACACACAGACACACACACAGACCAATCGCTAAAAACATGTTTTTTGGATTCAGGGGGTCTGAAAACGTATAGATCCGGTGAAAACTCGATTTCGAAAAATCGACATGAAAACAATACTTTCCTTCCTATATATTCATATAGGCAAGAGAAAGTAAAAAAGAAAAGAGCCACGCAACTGTAAACGCAGAGTACAACGCCGGTCAGTTTTGATCATTTAACTCACTTGCCAATAATTACACACCATTCTTACAATACGCCAATTTTTGTTTTTACTTTCTCTTGCCTATATGAATATATAGGAAGGAAAGTATTGTTTCATGTCGATTTTTCAAAATCGAGTTTTCACCGAATCTACACGTTTTCAGACCCCCTGAACCCAAAAAACATGTTTTTAGCGATTTGTCTGTGTATGTGTTTGTGAACAGAATATCTCACGAACGAAACATCGTTCGAACTTGAAACTTAAGTTACATACTACCAGTACCGGACCCGACACGAACATTTTCATTAAAATTGGTCAACTGGAAGTAGTAGTTTATTCGTATATTTTTTTCACTTTTTTGCAATTTTCTCAAAAACTGGTTCTACGATTTCTTTTTACATCGCCTGGTTTACTAAATTTTTTTATTCTCTACAAAATAGGGTAGGCGTCATGAAATTCTTGGTGAGGCTGTTTTCACGTAAAAACATATTTTTTTTAAGATTACGGCTTTAATATGCATTTTAGCGCAAACATTTATATAATAAAAGTTGTAGAGAATTTAAAATCCTACAACTTTTATTTCAAACATTTTTTGTATAACGGTTAGCTTAGCAGTAATTAGCGATTTTCTGTTTTTTCCTCAAGAAACCGTGTGAAAAATCCATTTTTTTAAGATTTCGGCCTTAGAATGCATTTTACGACAAAAGTGTATAATTAATTTTATAGGAAATAAAAATATCTACAACTTTTATTTAAAACATTTTTCTCTACAGAGCCTAGTTTAGCGCGAAAGAGTGATTTTCCGTATTTTTAAGCCGAACTGAGGTTGGTTTTCATTGTGCGTCTTTCACTCATGATTAAAATAAGGTTATGTTTTTTGAGGTTAGTTTTTTGTTTATTTATAATGTTTTATTACTAATGTTAGGCTTATTGTTAATTATTTGCATTGGAAAGAGAAAGTTGTGTGAGTCTTTCACACCAGATTTTTTTTTAATTGTAACTGTACCCACCGGGTTGGTCTAGAGGTAAAAAGTCGTTGCCGTGAGTCGGCTGTTTAACAGCTGATTTTCGGAGACGATGGTTCCTGGTTCAAATCCTAGTAAAGGTAGTTACTTTTATATGGATTTGAATACTAGAGTGTTTACTGGTGTACTTTGATGGTTGGGGTTCAATTAACCATACTCTCTCACTCTGTACAAGTCTACACCTCATTTACACGACACGACATTTTATATCATCCTTATCTGATTGGGTCATAATAGAACAGATTGCAAGTACATAAATAAGGGATAAGAAAAAAAAATTTGGTGTGTAACAATCACACAACTTTCTCTTGCCAATGCAAATAATTAACAATAAACCTAACATTGTAATACAACATTAGAAACAAACAAAAAATTAAACTCAAAAAACATAACCTAATTTTAGCATAAGAATGATGCAAAATGAAAATCAACCTGTTTGGCTTAAAAATACGGAACTCCCTTCACGTACGGAATATAATACGGAATACAATAAATAATACGGAATATAATAAATACGGAATACTCTTTCACGCTAAACTAGGCTCTGTAGAAAAAAATGCTTTAGATAAAAGTTGTAGATCTTTTAATTTTCTATAAAAATTGATTAGGTACACTTCTGTCGTGAAATGCATGCTGAGGCTAAAATCTAAAAAAATCGATTATTTACAAGTTTTCGTGAGAAAAAACAGAAATCGGTAATTACCACTAAACTAAGCGTTACACCAAAAAATATTTGAAATAAAAGTTGTAAGATTTTAAATTCTCTACAACTTTTATTATATAAATTTTTGCGCTAAATGCATATTAAATCCGTAATCTTAAAAAAATAATATTTTTACGAGAAAACAGCCTCACCAAGAATTTCAGCCAACATGGCGCCTACCCTATCTTGTAAAGTATAAAAAATTTAGTAAACCAGGCGATTTTAAAAAAATCGTAGGACCATTTTTTGAGAAAATAGCAAAAAAGTGAAAAATTACACGAATAAACTACTACTTCCGGTTGACCGATTTTAATGAAAATGTTCGTGTCGGGTCCGGTAGTGGTATGTAACTTAAGTTTCAAGTTCGTACGAAGTTACGTTCTTCAGATATTCTGTTCACGCACGCGCGCGCGCGCACACACACACACACACACACACACACACACACACACACACACACAGACCAATAGCTAAAAACTTTTTTGTGGGGGTTCAGGGGGTCTGAAAACGTGTAGATCCGGTGAAAACTTGATTTCTAAAAATCGACATGAAAACTATACTTTCCTTCCTATATATTCATATAGGCAAGAGAAAGTAAAAATTTATAATATGTCAGTTTCAGTTTGAGTTTCAGTAAGGCAGTGAGTGGGAGAAATGAAAACACTTGTGCAACCCTTCAGGGAATCCGGATTTGATAGTGGCAAAACGGAAAAGACCCGAGGGAAGATATGAAAAAGTAGTAATTTGGTTGTTTGTAATTGATAGAGTAGTGATACACGCGTACCGTTCAATTATGTATCCAAGTGATACAGGGGCGGTTCCAGGCTGATTTTCGGGGGGGGGGCTATCTTGTTTTTATGTAGCTCTTACTACATAATTTGTAATACATAGTTTGTAATCGAGTCATTGAAAAGTCCTCTTTTATGCTGTATTGCTGTAACCACAATTTTAATTCATAGAGAAATTTTTAAGGTGCTGACTGGATGCGAGTGGCTTTTGGCTACTGACACTGATTGTTATCTTAATACTATTTAAAAATAAATATTTTCTACTTTCTGTTTGGCTCATTTTTATACTAAAATAATTACTGTTAATTGATAGGTACAAGTATTGGGATTCAGTTTTGTTAGAAATAATAGCTTATAGAAAATATTAAACTAAGTTTTCCTAGTATTTCGGGAGGGGGGGGCATGGCCCCATCCCTGAAACCGCCCCTGAAGTGATAAGCACGTGTTAAGATTTTAAGAAACAAAATGAGTGAGGAGACCTAATGATAATATGGTATATCCGCATAATAGCGTGTGTTGGAGCCCATTTGGCAATGTAGCAACTGGACATTAACGATAACGGTACTCGTGGTTGCTGCCGCAACAGACATTGCCAAGGTCACACGCCGATCTATATGCGAGAACACCTTTCTCCTTCCTCTTCGTCCCTCTCTATTCAGGTCACAGCCACAGCGCAATATTTTCCTCCACATACATCTTAACCCAACGACCAGTAGGTACTTAGATTTCCATCATGCCCCAAGTGAGCGGTTTTAGGCGGTACACCAATCGACTGATTCAATTAGTTCATCGATTGTCGCCGAACCGGTCAACAATTCGACATTTTTCAGTACGGTGTAATTTGATTGGAAACAGAATCGTTTTCATGTGATTAACGCTAGTTATATCTTTTATTTTAAAAGCCGGGTTAACCCTTTATAGGACAGAACTACGGGGAAAAATATACATGTGGTAATATGTTAAATTTTGTTGTATAGGGACTTGAATAATGTATTTCTAGTGCCAGAACAGTGAGATATTTTTACTTTCTCTTGCCTATATGAATATATAGGAAGGAAAGTATTGTTTTCATGTCGATTTTTCGAAATCGAGTTTTCACCGGATCTATACGTTTTCAGACCCCCTGAACCCAAAAAACATGTTTTTAGCGATTGGTCTGTGTGTATGTCTGTGTGTGTGTGTGTGTGTGTGTGTGTGTGTGTGTGTGTGTGTGTGTGTGTGAACAGAATATCTCAAGAACGGAACATCGTACGAACTTGAAACTTGAAACTTAAGTTACATACCACTACCGGACCCGACACGAACATTTTCATCAAAATCGGTCAACCGGAAGTAGTAGTTTATTCGTATAATTTTTCACTTTTTTGCGATTTTCTCAAAAACTGGTCCTACGATTTTTTTTTAAATCGCCTATTTTACTCAATTTTTTATTCTCTACAAGATAGGGTAGGCGCCATGTTTGCTGAAATTCTCGATGAGGCTGTTTTCACGTAAAAACGTTGTTTTTTTAAGATTACGGCTTTAATATAAATTTTAGCGCAAAAACTTATATAATAAAAGTTGTAGAGAATTTAAAATTCTACAACTTTTATTTCAAACAATTTTTTGTATAACGCTTAGTTTAGCGGTAATTAGCGATTTTCTGTTTTTTTTTTTTCACGAAAACGTGAGAAAAATAGATTTTTTTAACATTTCGGTCTTAGTATGCATTTTACGACAAAAGTGTATATAATTAAATTTATAGAAAATTAAAAGATCTACAACTTTTGTTTAGAGCATTTTTCTCTACAGAGCCTAGTTTAGCGTGAAAGCGTGATTTTCCGTATTTTTAAGCCAAACTGAGTTCGATTGTCATTTTGCGTCATTCACTCATGACTAAAATAAGGTTATGTTTTTGAGGTTAGTTTTTGTTTATTTCTAATATTTTATTAATAATGTTAGGTTTATTATTAATTATTTGCATTGGCAAGAGAAAGTTGTGTGAGTGTTTCACACCAGATTTTTTTTTATGTAAAGCCCTGGTAAGTATACTTACCAAGGGATGTTTATTGAAATGGAAATCACATAATGCGTTTGATAAATAAATTCCGTAGAACTGGGAGTGTAATCGATGAGAAACCACCTCGCCAGCCAACAAAGTTAACCGCGGAAGTTCTCGAAGATTTGAAAAATCGTTTGACTCAATCAACTAAAAAAATCGCTTAGAAGATTATCATCGCAAGCTGGGCTAACATTAACTACTGTTTTCAGAGCCTCGAAAAAGTTACATTTGCATCCTTATCGCGTTGGCGTAACTCATGAACTGAAACACGCTGAATAAACACGCGTTCTTCCTTGGAAAAAACCATTGCTGACACAATATAACGAAACGACTGCTGTCACCACACTAATGCTTGACTGGAACATTTTAACTGTCCTAGGTAGTTGCCCTTAAGTACACTGTTGCCAACATACCGATTGGGGGACAGAAAATTTACCGATGTAATACTTCTATCTTCTTATAATCAGGGTTGCGTTCTGAAGGGGAGCAGACCATTTTCATTATCCCTATACCTGAAATACTAACTTAAGTAGATTTTTTGTAGAAACCGTTAAAGCTACAAAGCTGAGCTTTGGCACACCTTTCTACAGTACCGTTTTACAAATTTGTACCAGAGCTTTTTCATTTACCTTCATCCAATCTAAAAATGATTTTTATTCTCAAAAAATGTTCAAATGTGCCCACATTTTTTTATTAAAAACACACCCAAAAAATAAAAACTCCAACATTTTTGAAATACCTCTGGAGTAAATAAATACACACCTTAGTATTAAAATGTAGTGTGTGAAATTTCACACTCCTAGGTAGGATGGTTCCTAAAATAAGTGTACCTAAAGTAAAAAAATACAATACGCGGAAAATGCAGATATAGTAAAAGCATAATACCGTGACAGAAACTATTACCAATTGGAATTAACTTCCAAACAAAAACACACCAATATTTCCTCTACGGCTGATTTCTACGTGTTCTAGAAATTATCGTTTTTATGTAAACGCGATCTCCGTAATATTAGAGCAGTAACATGATTATATTAATCTCAATTTACAAGAATGAAAAAACGTGAAAAAATATCAAAAAAAAACACTACGTACCCCACCAATGTAAAAACATAATTTTTCTCAACAGAAAAAGCAACAAATGTCGTGTTATACATAAATTTAAATAGGGGAAAACAATCGATCAATATTTATGGTAAAATTGAAAAATCAATATTTTTTATTAAAATCAGTCTGCTCCCCTTAAGGGGAGCACTATACCTCCTATCTAACCCATATTAAATTGATCTCTTTTTAGGTACGAATCCTGAATCCTGGTTGAGAGGGCTGAGAAGCCCTATGATGGCGACATCGTGTTAAGGAACACCTGGTCGCTCGGGGAACAATTTTACCGAATAATTGCAACCTCATGAAATTTAGGGGGAATTTTATAGTTTAAAATTAGGAAATAGGATTCTGGCTCTTGCGGGATTGGGACTGGGACTTCAAAGGAGGTAATGTATTTTAAGAAGTTACTCGTGGATGAAAATTTATATTAAGGGACAAGTGGGTTTAAGAGCGGCTCTTTTCTTTTTTTGTTTTTCAGTGGCCTTTTTCAGTTATGTGGGAGTTTTATTGTCTTGAGGAGGGGAAGGCACGCACCGTACTTAACGTGGACAAATGGTACAATTTTAGGTAGGGGTTAGTTTATGATTTTAGGGGAGACGGAAAGGGTAGAGTTTGGCATAATCACCGGCCTTTTATTTTCTAAGTGTTTAATAATTTAAAATGGCGGCTCTTTTCACCGTAGTGGAGTGATTATGCATAGGAACATGGGGACTACTACCAACTGGGGGGCGTGAGTCATACAAGTAGATGAAGGGGCATGGGTATATAAGAGGAATACAGGGCGGAATAAAAATGTGGCAACTCAAAATTTTGATAAGTGGGTCATACTGGAATTTAGATAAAGTCGTGGAATGGTAATGGCATAAAGACTTCGGGCGGATGTGGGCGTCGGTACAAGTCCTGAATGATCTGGGGTCCGTCAGTTTTCCCGGCGTCGTGGAGCCGTTTCGAGGTATTGTAAATAAAGTCCTCCATAGAGGGGAAGAGAAGGTGTTCGTGTACGATGCGATTGGAGATAAGATAGTGAAACTTTGTGATGCAACGGAGGGTACACGTTTCTAAGAAACCGTTAAGAGTTAGGGATTTAATTTTTTTGTTTTTTTTCTATGACATGTTTTTAATCACTGGTACTAGAATTATTATATATAAAGCTAGCGATACCATTTCGAGAATTTTTTTTGAAAAATGCAAAAACAATTTAATATTTTTTTGTAGAATTTTTTATTTTATTTCGAACTTAGTGATAATACTGCAATGATTCTACATATATTCTACCATATGTCACAATTATACTGGGAAACATGATAAAAAATTTTAACCTTCAAAGTCAAATAGTTATTGAGAAAACTGTACCTTTATGGAAAAAAGTGAATTTGCGGGAAATGAGCTGTAAAGTTTTACTTTCCCTAAAATCGGCCTTCACCATAACATTGATCCTCATCAGACTGTTCTTTTTCCTCAAATAATTTCCTTTTTTTTTACTCTTGTCTTGCTTCTTTTGACACACTTTCAATTGCCTTCTCAGCTTTCTGTGTTCTTTGAATATTGCAACTCTTAATTGTTTCCACAGATTAACTCAATAAAAAAAATTCTGGCCAAAACACTGCTTAACAAAAATCTGCATAGCTTCCGTAACTTCTATCGTAAAATTATAATTTTTATATGCAATTACACAAAAATATATACAGAAGGTAATGGTGCCAAAATTATGAAAATCGATTTTCTTCGATTTTCGAGGTATAGTGCTCCTCTTAATAAAACACCCGTTATGATCTAAGTTTCATGTCGGTGAAGTTTATCAGTTTACAGTGTCAATTAAGAGTTTGTAAGTTCCATGTACATACTGTAGGCCCCAGCTGAGCAAAATAGCCAGCCTACTGTGGGATGATCCCCGAATATAGTTGGTTGGGGTTGGGTGAAGCACATCAGGCTACTATTACGAGTAGGCCAGTTGCAGTTGCAGTGGATCTATGAGAAATGCAAGTGAACAGCTCAAGAGCGTTGAACCTGTCGCCGCCAGCCGTACACCTTGACCTGCTTCTTTCTTTTCCTTCCTCCCGCCCGCCCAACGGTCACTGTGCGTTGCATATTCACGCGGTGTTTTTTCTTTGGATGTCTCACACAATACCAATACGGAAGACCACGTTAACCAAAGTTCTCGCCATTGATAATGCGATCGGAGCGGAAGGAATGTTGTCTGTTGCAGGCAGAGATACCAATACAGTAATCCCTCGTTATCCGCGGGGGTTACGTTCCGGAGGGTTACCACGGTTAGTAAAACCGCGGATAATAATACCTTATATGGACGAAAAGATGGGGGTTAGGTTCTAAAGGTAAAGTCCTGTAGTCGTTTTAAGTGTTTAATAGTTTTAGGAACAATTCACCATTATTATTATCTATGAATATTTAATAAATACAGTAATGTACGCATAAAAACTTTAAGTTGCTTTAAAATAGTTAGTTATGGCTCTTTACTTCATCTTCTTTTCAAACTCCTTGTGTACTTCTTCGTATGGTATCATCAGCTCCTAAGTCCCCTTTTGAATTGAAGGGCCCTTTCCATGACTGGATCCGTCTCCAACACGTGATCAGCCAATGCGTTGCCATGCTAAGGATCTCGTTGATGGTTTGTGAAGAAATGCTTGGCTTCGTTTCAGGATCGTCGAACACACAAATAACTGTACGTACGTACGATAAAATTAGACTGACACATGGAGGAAAACGTACGGAGAAATTACAGGATGGTGCCTGGGCGTACGTATGATGGTGAGGGTGGGGTGCAGTGTTACTGGGGGGACCCGGTACCCGGTGACTGGCTCACTACGTACATTACGCGGAAATCTAGCTTGGCTCATGGTGGCGGTCGCCATACTAGTGTGTGAGTCAACATGATACGGATGCCAAAACATTTATTCAAACACATGTTTTCAGAATTGTATGACTTCCCAACCAAGTACGGTGACAAAAGGTGAGAAAACGTACGTATTTTAAGGTTTTACGCCCATGGACAAAGTCCGCGGATACCAAGGGATTACTGTAGTTGGACAGCAGTCGCACGTGGTAATCGTGGTACAGGTGGGTGCAACCACGGTTACTTTACTAGACGGTAGGGATCATCAACAATATGCCCAGTGACAAGCCCCGCCTTCTGACGTCACTGGTCACCAGCCACAGCCGACGCACCATGTGTACGGTGTCGGTCTGTGATGTTTACTAGTATTTAATAATGGTTTGCTGTGCGATTGCCGGGTGTTCAAATCACGATAGACACCAAAAGGAGTTGGGCATTATAAGTTGTACCAGTTTTCCAAAGGCCATTGAAACTAGATTGAAGTGGATAAATGCTTACAAGCGGGCCGATTTATTTTCTGCTGATAGCGGTCGCGTGTGTTCAGTACACTTCGACGAATCAGATTATGTACGCGATTTAAAGTCCGAGTTGCCACATCGTCCATTAAAACGTGTCTTTAAGAAGAATTCAGTCCCACATTTAAACTGCAAGTTGGAAAAGCAATAAATAGAATGCAGTAGTTGGAGAAGGAAAGAAATCGGAGAATATGGTCTAGGGAAGAAAAATGACAGAGGGAGGCGGCTGGTAGATTTCTGAACCAAATATAATTTAGCGTTAGGCAATACACTATTTAAGAATCACAAAAGAAGGTTATACACGTCGATGGTGCCAGGTGACAAGGGAAGATATTAAATAGATTATATAATGGTTAGACAAAGATTCAGAAACCAGATTATGAACTGTAAAGCCTATCCAGGTGCAGACATAGGAAGTGATTATAACTTCGTAGTAATGGATAGCAGGCTTAAACTTAAAAAACTGAAGAAGAGACAGAGAAATGCTAGGTGGGATGTAGATAAACCAAGAGAACAAGACAACCAGATAGGTTTCCAGGAGAGTATTGAAAAAGGGATAGAAGAAAGAGGTAATGACACAAGAAGTGTAGAGAAGGAGTGGATAAACTTCAAGGAGGTGGTAGTGAAAGCAGCGGAAGAATAGATAGGACATACTAAAAGAAGAGGTAGAAAACCTTGGATTACTAATAATATTTTGGAACTGATGGATGAGCGAAGGAAATATAAAAAACGCAAAGGACGAAAGAGACAAAAGGCATTGACTTACAGACTAGGAAAAATTTATTAAAACACTACCTATGCTTGGAGTGTAGCATTATACGGGAGTGAAACGTGGGTGATAGGGGCTGTAGAAAAGAAGAGGATAGAAGCTTTTGAAATGTGATGTTATCGGAAAATGTTAAAGATTAGGTGGGTGGACAAAATAAGTAATTTACAGGTTCTTAGGCGAGTGGATGAAAACAGAAATATATGGAATCCTCTTAACAGAAGAAGGGATAGGCTAGTGGAGCATATCTTAAGACATCCATGTATTGGGCTATCAATAATGGAAGGTAATATTGAGGGAGTAAATTGTAGGGAGAGGCAAAGATTAGAATATGTAAAGCAAATTACAAAAGATGTAGGGTGTTACAGGTATGTAGATATGAAACGATTTGCGCAAGATAGAACAGCTTGGAGAACTGCATCAAACCAGTCGAGAGACTGATGACAAACAAAAATTTAATTTGCCGATTTGTAGTACTGCTGTACGTCCGGTAAACTCGATTTGTAGTGAACGTAAAAATCGAGCAGAGAAACTATACGCTTGTAAGGAAGTTTATAATATTTTAAACTCATCATCCAATTACAACACAGCCAGTTCACAAAATGAAGGATAGCCGCAGAGTCTGTCTACGCTATTAGAGTAAGATTAGGCAACCAGCAATATAAGTGAGCATGCGTATTAATTAAAAATACGCACAACATGATCAAAAACAACAATTACATACAGCACTAATTCGCTCTAAACTTAATATAATAAAAACACGTTCAATTCATTAGTTAGAAAATGTTCCATAAATCGAACATTAGTTTACCATTAATAACTGAAATTTTACTATTGTTACTCTTTCATTGATATTTTATTCGTTACATTATTTATTATTACTAGATTTTATTTATGATTATTAGGTATTTATTATACTCAGTTTTATTTTTGGTCACAAGTAATTTAAGACTAATACGCTTGAATTATAACAGGAGAATAAACAATTCCAGCGATTCGTTGTTTATCATTTCAGATTGTTTATTTCGTATCATTAAAATTAATGTGTGTGACTAGTTTAATACAACTGTTTCCACTTGCCCGTGTTTAACTCAGTTTTAGTTTCGTCAGTTATCTTTTGGTATTGTGTCGATTCGTTTCGATTTTCTTTGTAGACTGAAGTTGAAAAGTTTTGTAAGCTGTGTTTTGTTAACATGCGTGATAGTGAATGTGTTAGTTTTTGAAACATAAAAGCGGTAAACGTTAAAAAGTAGAAAAAAATTGTTTTATTAAAATGTAATGATTAAAATAATTAATTAATTAAGGAGTCGCTTAATGAAACTACAATAATTACAAATAATCTGAACGGTGTAATTGAAAACGCTTAAAGGATGTTGTTTATTTTAGCTGGAAGTAAATATTTTTTATAATTAACTTAGTGTAAGATAATATTGTCAGGCGGAGAAGTAGATACGCGCCAATTAGTGCAAAACTTTCGTTTGCAACCTATATGCGCTTGCCTCGAGTCGAGTACTCTTACAATAGGCCTCGTTTTAATGAACAACACCCAAATTTTAATGTTGCGCAGTCAGAGGAAACTGATCTCTTAAAACGTGAAAACGCCGAATTAAAAGAAGAAACAAGAATTATTAATTTTTTTTTTTAGCTTTTATTTGTTATCGGGAACTGTACATTTTTGACAACTATCCAATTCGATCGCTGCTTTTTGAAGTGGATTAGGCATGAGTTTAAACAGGGACTCCCAGTAGAATTTGTTCATGGATGGCTGTCAGCTGGTCACCATACAAAGTCGCTTACCCAACCGGTGTTACTTAACAAATAAAAGCGACTTTCTACCAGCTGACTGACTAGGCTGGCCCGGAGGCCAATTTTTTTTTTTTTATTCCTAATTTGTGTACGTTGCAATCTGTCCAATTTAGAACAATAAGCAACCCCATGACCCAATGAGATGAGGATGATGTGTATGACGTGTAAATGAGGTGTAGTCATGTACAGATCCAGGTCGACCACTCCTGGGAAAGTATGGTTAATTGAACCCCAACCATCAAAGTACACCGGTAACCACTGTCTAGTATAAAACGCCGAATTAAAAGAAGAAAACAAGAATTATTAAAACTTTTTTTTAGCTTTTATTTGTTATCGGGAAATGTACATTTTTGACAACTACCCAATTCGATCGATGTATTTTTGAAGTGGATTAGGCATGAGTTTGAAAAGGGACCCCCAGTAGAATTTGTTCATGGATGGCTATCAACTGGTCACCATACAAATTCGCTTGCCCAACCGGTGTTACCTAACAAATAATAGCGACTTTCTACCAGCTGACTGACTAGGCTGGCCCGAAGGCCCAAGAATTATTAAAATTAAACTCGATTTCCCTCGTAAACATACAATGCAAAAATCCTACGTCACTACGCACCGGCCGAGTTGTTGGGGACCAGACTACGTCATCTTATATTTGACAGCGGCTGCGCGTGACAGCTACCGTCTGCAACACACACAAATGGTTTACATTTTTGCATGAACCACTCGACGGCACCCCGCACCCGCAGTCAGTTCAATATTACGTACACGTAGTGACGTAATAGATCTACTACGATACGCTTTCATCGCCTCCTCAAACCAAAGAACATGGTGTGCAACGCTCACACGACTTTCCCTTGCCAATGTAAATAATGATAAACATAACCTTATTTTAAACACAAGTTCCGCTTGAAAATAAGAAAAATCCAATAATTCACGCTAAATTAAGCACTGTGTAAAACGGCTTATACAGAATGATTTAGGAGGACAGTCGATACTCTGACAACTGATTCTAAAGCTAAATATAAGAGAACAAATTCATATAAACATAGGTTCATTCATATAAACAAAACGCTTTATTTTCCAGTTGTTGTTGTTGTTTAGGTCATTAGCTGAATAGCTGGTTTGAACCTGTAGCGGTTTTACTAAGTAAAACGAGGAGTGAGGTGGTTTACCATTGCCAACACACACTGAATAGAAAAGTATGCTTATCACAATGCCGGGCCATCTGAAAACCACATATTTTCCAATCTGCAAATGACACCTTCACTTCATTCACCACAGGGTCTGACTGTATAATGAAATTCATTACTTTAAGAGGAGATAACTCTGATTAGTGTCTTTTACACCTCTACCTCTTCTGTTCTTAAATGATCTAGTCATTTAATTGGCTGACCATGTGATAAGAAACAGAACTATTTATTTTAGCCCTGCAACTAATAGATTGAATGTAAATAATTTGACACTTCACCTGTCTGCTATGGGCAGGTTATTCCATTAATTTTTGTTTAAAAGTTTTTTTTTTAAATGTTCGGTTATCCGAACGTTGGCACTTTATGCATAACTTACGGACGTCCGGTAAACCGGATTGTATAACTACGTAAAATAAATCGACGTCCTGTATTCCGGACGTTAGCACTGAAAAGGTTAAGTGGCGAGTTGAAACCTTTACTGTTTGGTGGCCCTGAAAAGGGCCGTTTAAACGGTGGTCGTCTTGGCGAAGCATCGGTCGAGGGGCTGGGCTGTCGTCCAGCGGAGACGTCATCTTCTTTCCTCGGAATAGTCCGTCGACGGCTGCTTCGTCGGATCCGATGGGCGTAAGGCTCGAGTGGGCGAGCGAAAGCATCATCTCTCTCGCGGGGTCGTCGATCAACCATTGTAAATCCATTTCAGAAAACCTTTCTAATTTTTTTAAGAAACTAAAACTTGTCGGAAATAACGTATTTTTATAAAACTGTACACTTGCAGAAAACGAAACAAAGAGAAAATTTGCAATTAATTTTTAGTGAAATTCCGTCCATTCGCGATTTTCCAAAATTTATTTATTAAAGTACCTCGTCACTTAAAAAGTATCGATTTTCTGTTAAATTTGTTTGCATCATCGTTTTCCATAATTATCACACAACAAACATGCCAAATATTATTTTAATCCGTGAAAAAGTTGTTGAACAATGACGATGTATTTACGTATTTGAATATATACGGTTTCTTCTTAAATAGCAAAGGTTTTACTAAAATATACTTTATCTCATTAAGCGTTTGTTTTCGAAATAATTTTATAGAAAAAAATCCGGTGTAAAACACTCACACAACATTCTCTTGCCAATGCAAATAATTAACAATATAACCTAACATTAGTAATAAAACATTGAAAATAAACAAAAAACTTACCTCAAAAAACAAAACCTTATTTTAATCATTAGTACAAGACGCAAAATGAAAATCGACCTCAGTTTGGCTTATAAATACAGAAAATCACTCTTTCACGCTAAACTAGGCTCTGTAGAGAAAAATGCTCTAAATAAAAGTTCTAGATCTTTTAATTTTCTATAAATTTTATAATGTACACTTTTGTCGTAAAATGCATAAGGCTAAAATCTTTAAAAAAATCGATTTTTTACACGTTTTCGTGAGAAAAAAACAGAAAATCGCTAATTACCGCTAAACTAAGCGTTATAAAAAAAATGTTTGAAATAAAAGATGTAGAATTTTAAATTCTCTACAACTTTTATTACATACAATTTTGCGCTTAAATGCATATTAAAGCAGCAATCTTAAAAAATACAAATATTTTTACGTGAAAACAGCCTCACCAAGAATTTCAGCAAACATGGCGCCTACCCTATCTTGTAGAGTATAAAAAATTTAGTAAATGAGGCGATTTAAAAAAAATGATAGGACCCGTCTTAGTACAAATCGCAAAAAAGTGAAAAATTACACGAATAACTACAACTTCCGGTCGACCGATTTTGAAGAAAATGTTCATGTCATGTCCTCTCTAGTGGTACCTAACTTAAGTTTCAAGTTTCAATGTCGTACAATGTTCCGCTCTTGGGATATTTTGTTCACACACGCACAAACACAAACACACACGCGCACACACCGATCGCAAAAATATATTGTATGGGTTGAGGGGTCTGAAAACGTATACATCCGCTGAAAAATCGACATGAAAACAATACTTTCATTGCTAATAACCATAAAGGCTAATTACAGGTGGAGGAATTTGACCCACCAAACTTAAAACATTCTACTTTACAACAGCCTCATGTTCAGCCCTCTTTTCCCGGATCCCGGATGGTTTACTCCAGTTACACGTGGTATTGGTCAGGTCGATCGCAGTATGAACGTCAGCGACACAATTATTGCGGGTTGCCTTGTCTTTTCAATTCGAGCAGAAAGAAGGAAAGGCGATGGAGATATGATCTTCACACTCTCTAACCATCGGCCAACTTTCACGAGGAGAGTCGGCAACCATCACACACACACATCGAACGGACAACATGGCCAGTGGAATTGACAAGAAAATTTGTAGAAGGCCCTAAATCATATAACAGCGGAATAAAACTGGATATGGATATCTGATACCGATACTGGGCGAACAAAGATTGTTTACAACTGGTACAGTACCAGATGTTAAAATCCCCGTCCGTGTGCATTCAATACAAGTTACAAGACATGAACAGCGGCCAGTCTACCAATCTACACCCTACACCGTTCGCAATGAGGTGCACCGTCTACTTTTTTTTTATCAGTCTCTCGACTGGTTTGATGCAGTTCTCCAAGCTGTTCTATCTTGCGCAAGTCATTTCATATCTACATATCTGTAACACCCTACACCTTTTGTAATTAGTTTTGTATATTCTAATCTTTGCCTCCCCCTACAATTTACTCCCTCAATATTACCCTCCATTATTGATAGCCCAATACCTGGATGTCTTAGGATATGCCCCACTAGCCTATCCCTTTATTTAGTAAGATGCTTCCATATACTTCTTTTTTCATTTACTCGCCTAAGAACCTCTAAATTACTTATATTGTCCACCCACCTAATCTTTAACATTTTCCTATAACACCACATTTCAAAAGCTTCTATCCTCTTCTTTTCTACAGGCCCTATCACCCACGTTTCACTCCCGTATAATGCTACACTCCAAACATAATGTTTTAAGAAATTTTTCCTAATCTGTAAATCAATGTTTGTAGTCAGTAAGCTTTTTTTCATTTCATTCAAAGGCTTTTCTAGCTTGAGCAATTCTACTTTTGATATCACTTGTGCTTCTACCATCCTTTGTTATTTTACTCCCTAGATAGCAGAATTCCCCAACTTCCTGTATGTTTTCGTTGCCTACTTTTAAATTTCCCATCTCTTCTAAACCACTCTTTCTGCTGCACAACACTTTCGTTTTGTTCTTATTAATTTTTACGAAGTAATCCTGTCTCAAGATCTCATCCATTCCATATAAGACATCCTCTAGTTCTTTCTTTGTCTCGGCTAGTACTAATATATCATCGGCGAATCTCAGCATTTTTATTGTTTCTCCTTGAACTTTTATTCCTGCACTGTCTACTATCGGTTTCATAATCATAGACACCCGAGCTTGAACCCAAAGAATCTCCAAAACTATGAGTCGGATTTTAACATATTTTACATCAAAATTTACCTCATTTTATTCTGCGTTTACCTATAATAGTCCTACATTTTTAATACTGCTTAAAAATTGCTATATCTAGGTTGGAAGACAAAAAGATCGGTTTTTTGATACCGCAGCAAATTTCATGCGTTCAGAGGCGTGTAACTCGATACGTATTTGACCCAAAAAATTGAAATTTTAACACAACATAGACAATTATATTCTTACAGCGTGTACGAAATTTCAAATTCATAAGTTATTTAAATTTTGATTTATAAACAATATTCTGAACCCTTGCTATTTCGGTAACCGCTCGGTCGTTCGGCACGGGCAAACTATCGTTTTATTCAGCGTAAAAAACTTAGTATAGAAATGTTAATAATATTAAATATCGATTGGCCAATGTTTAAGTACAATTTTTATTTAAGTATGAGTTGGTTAAGTATCGATTGGCCATGATTAAAATTTTATAGTTCAGCCGCTCTTAGTTTGCTCCTGCTGTCAACAAACAAAAGCCACCTACTACAGGGTGCACGCTAGAGTCTGCAACTTTACGGATGTCGTATTCCTATTAAGTTAACTATGTTTTAAATTATAACTACTGAAAGTACTTAAAACATCAGTCATGATATGACGTAGGCCTAACAGTTTCATTTAGAACAATACTTTTAAAAGTATTTTGTATTTAAATACTTTTGAAAGCATTTTGTTGTTATTACTTTTTACTCAGCGTGTACACATTTTGATATAATGAGCATGCACAGTGACGTCATTATTTGTTTAAATTAGGAGCAAACTAAGAGAGGCTGGACTATAGGTAAATGTTATTGAGGTTGGTTTCTAATGTTTTATTACAAAAATGTTAGATTATAATGTTCATCATTTGCATTGGAAAGAGAAAGTTGTGTGAGTATTTTACACCAGATTTTTTTATAAAGAATTCACGTACGCCTATTGTTTTCCGCTGAACTTAGTTTAGCGTCAAGTAGGGATTTTTGTGTTTTGCCCATTGAAATCAGTAAAAAATTTATTTTGTTAAGATTACAGCCTTAGTACGCCTGTGCATTTTATGACACAAGTGTATACAACTGAAGTTATAGAAAAATAAAAATCTGGTGTGAAACATTCACACAACTTTCTCTTTCCAACGTTAATAATGAAACATTAAACTTTGAGTTTCATCACGAATAAAAAAATTTAAAATGAAATACAACCTAATGCTAATATTATGAGTGAATGAAGCAAAATGAAAATCAACTTTTCCGTTCAACTTAAAATACAGATAATCACTAACTGAAGCTAAACTAGGCTGTCCAAAAAAATGCTTGAAATAAAAGTAGGAGATTTTTGAATTTTCTGTAACTTTTGTCGTTAAATGCATAATGAGGCCGCAATCTTAACATACCCAAATACACCGATTATTATAAGCAAAATTCAAAAAAAAAATACTTAAAATACAAAAGTTTATAGACATTGTGATTCCTTACACCTTTCATCACATGCATATGCCAAGTGATGTTCTACCCTCAAATGCATATGGCCGCAAACTTTAAAAAAAAATTTTTATTACATCATCTCACAAATTTCTGCAGACGCTATGTTATAAAGCACAAAAAAATTGAGTGAATGAGGCAATTTTTAAAAAATTGCATGATGTAAGAGCCGTTTTTTGAGAAAATCGCACAATTTTTTTTTTTAATCCTAAGGTATGTACGTTGCAATCTTTTCAATTGAGAACAATAAGCAAACCCAATGGGATGAGGATGATATGAGTGACGTGTGAATGAGGTGTATCTTGTACAGAACCAGGCCGACCATTCCTGAGAGAGTTAGTTAATTGAACCGCAACCATCAGAGTACACCGGTAACAACTTTCTAGCATTCAAATCCATATAAAAGTAACTACCTTCACTAGGATTTGAACCAGGAACCTTCGTAATCGCAATAATAAACTACCAATTTACTGCCCATTGACCGATTTTTATTGCCCATAAGTTACCTAACCTGATCCAAGTTTCAACTTAAGGTGCTGCTATAGAATAATAGTATGCTGCTTACCACGATATGTTTAGTGAAGTCTGTATTTGTTGATGTGGTACCACTGTCCACACTAGAACTTTTCGCATACTTTTATAATAAAAGGATAAAATGATTAAAAAAACAAAACAGAATATTAAAAATCTTAAAAAATAAGGAAAGTAGATTTAATTAAAATCAGACGGAAGAACAAGCCCAAGCAGGAAGAAACTGTTCGTTACAGAGGGAGTTTGGCAAGCGAGATCAGCCCGAATGAAGGCATACTGGCAGAACATCAAGCTAAAGAATATGAAAAGGAAGAAGCTTTCTAAATTTGACTAAAGTGATCCATTGTGGTCATAAAAGACAAAAAAAGATAAAATAACGACAATGAAAAAGATAATTTACAAAAAATGAATAATGATATGATAATTATTTACAATAGCAAATAATACTATAATTCAGTGATTCTCAACCTTTTTAGCTCCACAACCCCCAAATAGTAAAAATAAATAAAAATAAAAATTTTACGACCCCACCCCAAATAAAAACAGTAAGCGTTGCTATTAATAACTGAATTTTGACTGTAATTAAAAACGTAAAATATTTTTTTAACATTATATATAATAAAGTTCAAACCCTAGTAAAGGTAGTTACTTTTACAATGATTTGAATGCTAGACAGTGGTTACCGGTGTCCTTTGATGGTTGGGGTTCAATTAACCATACTCTTTCAGGAATGGTCGGCCTGGTTCTGTACAAGACTACACCTCATTTACACGTCATACATATTATCCTCATCTCATTGGGTCATGGGGTTGCTTATTGTTCTAAATTGAACAGATTGTAACGTACACACATTAGGGATTACAAAAAAAAATTAATCAAACTACACTAATTTTATCTCTTTAGAGAAAATACAGACAGTAAAAAAATATTCCGGATTTTAAAATATTTTCCAGAAGTAGTTCCCGGAAGATAAAAATGATTTCTCAAAGAGATGGGTACTGAATCTGTTTAGTGAAAGTGTTGTCATCGTTAGGTTGAGTTCAGCCATGTCCCTTTGAACCTCTGTGATCCATGTGAAAGTGCTGGTTTTCTGTTTGGAGGCCAGAAATTTATCCAGAAGTCTCCTAAGTAACCTTGTATGTGGAGTTCTAATAATGTGCCCGAAGAAAGATACACGTTTTTTCCTCATCATTATTGTAATCGGTTCAATGTCTGTGTACAATTGGTCGTTTGGTAAAAGTCTGTAGTGTCCATCCACAAAATGGTTTTTATTGATGCAAGTCCAAAGAATCCTAAGAATTAACAGCATTTTATTATACTGCATATTAGATTTCGTTCAGCACTGTGAATAATCTGCCGACGTTTTCGAGAAACTAACATTTCTGTTTACAGTAACAAACAGTTATATTGATTCAAAAATAAATCTTTATAATGCATCCTGCAGTTTGAAATATTTCTATTTCATATAATGAATTAATATAATAATTTCACTAACCTTCTTTTTAAACTGCGTCACCTTTATTTTAGTCCTACTTACACGTGTTTCGGTGGATCCACCTTCATCAGAGTAAATAAAAAATTGAAACTAAAAATTTTATTCATTTATTTAAAATTTACAGAAGATGATACATCTTCAGTCACTTGTATAAAACTGATTTAAAATTAATTTATTTTAATTTATCCCTTCTCATATTTACTGTAGATAGCAGCAGCAGTCAATATCACTTCATCATTCCTAAATTTTATCTGTTCATTCAAAATGTCCTGCTTTTGCTCTTTTAAATATTTATAAATATAAATATTTAAATTTATAGAGATGTTCCACATTTATAAATATTTAAAAGAGCAAAAGCAGGACATTTTGAATGAACAGATAAAATTTAGGAATGATGAAGTGATATTGACTGCTGCTGCTATCTACAGTAAATATGAGAAGGGATAAATTAAAATAAATTAATTTTAAATCAGTTTTATACAAGTGACTGAAGATGTATCATCTTCTGTAAATTTTAAATAAATGAATAAAATTTTTAGTTTCAATTTTTTATTTACTCTGATGAAGGTGGATCCACCGAAACACGTGTAAGTAGGACTAAAATAAAGGTGACGCAGTTTAAAAAGAAGGTTAGTGAAATTATTATATTAATTCATTATATGAAATAGAAACAGTTATATTGGTACAGTTAACCCACAAAAGGTTCCGCGATATACTGTATAAATGCTCTAGATGTAGTATAAGTTGTTGTGTTTGTTGTACTGAAATTTAAGGAGTCACACATGTGCACTGATGCTTTCCCCCTTTCCCCCTCGTTGCAAACAACGGTAAACTCGTGACTCAAGTAACTATACCACGTCAACAAATACAAACTTGACACTAAACATAACATGTTCGGCTGCAAACTATAGTAGCACCCAACTTTGTACTAGATTCTGTTGGTTTTTGGGTTCAAGGGGCCTAACAACTTATATTTCCAGTGAAAACTATGTTTTGAATGATGGACATGAAAACAATACTTACTTTCCTCCCTATAGGCTAATTGATGTAGGGCAAGAGAACGTATAAAATTAAAAATTTTAGTTCAGCAACAATGTCATGCAAATATAGTCAAACAGATCTGCCCATAACAGACAGGTGGAGTGTCAAATTATTTACACTCAATCTGTTCATTGCAGGGCTAAAATAAATAGTTCTGTTTCTTATCACATGGTCAGCCAATTAAATGACTGAATCATTTAAGAACAGAAGAGGTAAAAGTGTAAAAGACACTAATCAGAGTTATCTCCTCTGAAAGTAATGAATTTCATTATAAGCCAGACCCTGTGGTGAATGAAATGAAGGTGTCATTTGCAGAGTGGAAAATACATGCTTTTCAGAGGGCCCGGCATGCTGATAACCGTACTTTTCCACTCAGTGAGGAAAGGGCATGTAAACCACCTAACTCCTCGTTTTTTACTTGGTAAAACCTCTACAGGTTCAAACCAGCTTTTTGGCTAATGACCTAAACAACAACAACAGTCAAACAGAGCGTCATCCACTATCCATTATCAAAATTTGGTAATAAATGTCATCATTTACTTTGGCAAGGGAATCATTAAAGCCATACGAGTGTAAAGTGGATACTGATAAATACCAATTAGGGTGCATCACTTGACTGGGGAAAAGGCTAGTTTTCCACTGATTCAGTAAAGCACACTATCATTTAAAAGAAATTTATGAAATGGATGTGATTCATCCAGGAATGGCAATGATTACGCTGTTTCTAAGTGAGGCAAATTCTTTCCACTAAAGCTGCTGATGTTTGTTTATGTAGAATGCTATCACATTAGATTTTACAACGTGTTTAAGTTCATTTCTAAGCGTCTGGCTTTTGGCTTCCGCAGCGGTCCTCCGAATACACGTCTACAATTACGACGACAGTTTCTCAGTGCTGAAGCATTCTTTGTTGATGCAAAATTTACAATTCTCATTTGAATGTGATTTCTCGAAGTGAAACCATAAGTACCTACTGGTTCCACTGATATTAGGTCAAATACCAAAAATGATGAAGGCTAACAATTGCTATCAAACTTTGGGTCATTTCCGTTTTCCATATGCCACTATCAAATCCAAATTCCCTGGAGGATAAAAGCGCACTTGTTCATTTCTCCTTTTCCCTGCCTTACTGAATACTCTACTGGACACACTCGCGTGCGTCAAGAGTGTACACACGTCCTACCCAGAAGCAGAATATAGTTTTATGTTACACATGCCGTTGTTTTATTTCATATTGTGATTGTTTTATTTTGCTATTGTTGTTTAGGTCATCAGCCAAAAGGCTGGTTTGAACCTGTAGAGGTTTTACTAAGTAAAACGAGGAGTGAGGTGGTTTACCAATGCCTTCCTCACTGAGTGGAAAAGTACGCTTATCAGCATGCCGGGCCCTCTGAAAACCGCATATTTTCCACTCTGCAAACGACACCTTCACATCATTCACCACAGGGTCTGGTTGTATAATGAAATTCATTACTTTCAGAGGAGATAACTCTAATTAGTGTCACAATACACCTCTACCTCTTCTGTTCTTAACCCGGGAGCAATCGCAAGCTTTGTGTCACCTATTTGGGTCGCTGCGGGTCATCATGACCCGCATTTGGAATTTTCGTTTTTAACTGTTTTCTTTTTGTGTTTTGTTATCTAAGCATTTTATTGACATAATTTGGGGTATTAGATAAGTAAACAACACATTCTCAAACAAAAATTGATTTATTAAGGATATTTAAATGATACAAAGAAAAGCCTTTACAATTTTACCTTACAAAAACATTATGGTGAATTCATTAATTCAAAAATAATTTAAAAAAATACTGCGTGAAATACTATTGAAAACAAGTTATTAACATTTAAGAGATACTGAAAACATAACATTTTTTTGTGGTTAGTTACACATTTTTTAAAATTAAAATTAAAATTCTAGAGGAGTATTGGCTTGTCTTGCCACGCCCTTACAACCAGGCCGCTGCAAAACTATATTTCGTTGCCTGGTATGCACTGATTGTGTAGGCTCAGCTTTTTTCCATTTGGTCTGGTCCTTTCCAATATAATATCCACAATAGGCTAAAGGAATTTCATCTTCCGAAGTGCTACTGTCAACAGAGTCATCGCGTATTTCTTCCTCTTCTTCTTCTGAACTCTGTTCCGTATCCGTATTTCTTTCACGATCGTCAGCTACTTCTTCTTCAGGATCTACGTCACTACCAATATCACTCATATCTTCTTCAAAACCATCCTTTGAACTATCGTCGTTTTCCAAAAAATGAAGAATTGCTCGCTCATCCATTTTACTAATATGTTTTAAACGTAATCTATGATTATTATTATTTACACGATATAACTAAAAAAATAAAGAAACTGATAAGTAATACGACAAATATAATTATTATAACGATAAAATATACAAAACACAGCCAAAAACAACGCATATAACACACTCTTGTTAGGTTCAATACGTATACACAAACGGTCGCGGTGGGTCACGGTGACCCGCAGATGTCTATCAACAACGAACGCTTCACGTAAACTAAATGAACAGGTGGGTATCTGTAGATTAGTTGTAAAGAGTAAGGTACAGAGCGTGGCATACATGTGTTGCCAACAGTACAGTCAGGACAGAAAATAAAATACCGACGCGGGTCATAGTGACACGCAGCGATTGCTCCCGGGTTAAATGATTCAGTCATTTAATTGGCTGACCATGTGATAAGAAACAGAACTATTTATTTTAGCCCTGCAACGAACAGAGTGAGTGTAATTTACACTCCACCTGGCCGTTAAGGGCAGATTTTGCTATTACTACATTACTATTAAGTTATATCTTTTTGCTATTACTAGGCTACATTATACTATTACGTTATGTTTTTTAATTATTTACATCGGGAAGAGAAAGTCGTGGAAGTGTTTCACGCAGACTTTTCTAGTTGACACAACTTCTGGAATTATGTAATAATCCCTTTTCCTGAAGGAACTCTGCACCATCTTCCCCCGGCCGAATATTATTAAGTAGCTCTGCAAAATTCATAGCAGACTGTGTAGGAACTAACTGTGAAATCGCAGTGGAGTTGACACTACGCAGGAATACTGCTAGTCAGATTGGCATGCTAGATGCACGAGTGGGAGAATTGTGCAACCCTTCAGGGAATTCGGATTTGATAGTGGCATACAGAAAATGAAAAATATCCCAAACTTCTACTCATTTTACTCGTGGATACTGAGCATGCGCATTATATCAAAATTTGTACACGCTGATAAAAAAGTGACAACCAAATACTTTCAAAAGTATTTAAATACAAAATACTTTTAAGTATTTTTCTAAATGAAATTGTCAGGCCTACATCATGTCATGACTGATGTTTTAAGTACTTTAAGTTTAAAACATAGTTAACTTAATAGGAATACGACATCCGTAAAGCGCAGACTCTAACGTGCACCCTGTAGTAGGTGGATTTTGTTTGTTGTTGCTTTCTGTTTTGCATAGGCGTATATGTTTTTCAATTGGGAAATGTATCAAATATGCCAAAGTACGTAGCAGAATCTGGTACAGGTAGGCGTACATCTGTATAACACATAAGATTTCCCAGACACGAACTGTTGAAACTATTTCAATTGAGAATCATTTTAATTACACATTATGTGTAATTTAGACTCTGCAGTCGTAGAGAAGAATCAACAATAGAGGCGACCACAGATTATAAATTAAGTTATAGTAAGATAGTAAGTTTATCTAGCACAAAAAAATTTTGACGATTACTTCTGACAAAAATTATTTTAAAGAATTCGGTACAGTTCAACTGATTTTGTGCACCTGGTTAGGTAAGACATCCCACATTCAGGGATATCCATTCTACAAACCAAAAAACAAATTTTATTGACATACAGAAGGTATTTGGACTTTGCCAGATCTTCCCCATTGTTAAAGCAAACAAATTCAAGTGAAAATTATTAACTTTCTACAACATTTATTAAATTTTTTCAAGTAGTCCACAAGTTTTTGTAATTAGCGCATGCTATGGGTTTTATCATGTCAGTACTTCCAATTGCTTGCCGGGAATCGAACTCACAACCTTTCACTTTGTAATGTGCAGCACTTTAACCACTGGACCAAAGATGCGACTAATTTTACATCTTAGTTCCTTTACTTGTCCAAATTTACAAATGTTTAAGATAATTGTTTGTACAAACCGAATGAAAAAAGGCATTTCCAGTTGATCTCATACAAATGTTTGTTATCCTAACACTGCTTATTATAAGTACTTGCCTCAATTCTACCACTCATGGTAAACATAAACACAACAGGCCCTATACCCAACTTGGCTCTTAAATGATCAGCACATCTGACCCCAGCTTATGACATTCTTATGAATAATGGTTTTTGCTCTTGTGGTAATGGTAAGTGTACCAAATGTGACTGACTCAAAAGCTTATGAAACCTATGTCACAATGATTACATGCGTAATTAAAAGCTCAGTACATATCACGAAATAATTATACTTCACTTTTGTACTACCGCTTTTTAAAAATCCTCCCGATATTGAGAAAATGCAGTCTTAATAAGGTTATTGTTTCAAAAGAAAATTGGACATCAGTTACAGTATGTCTTGCAGTAAACAAGAAGATTTAAGTGATGATAAAATTAGCTCTTGCCCATAACAGACAGGTGGAGTGTCAAATTATTTACACTCAATCTGTTCGTTGCAGGGCTAAAATAAATAGTTCTGTTTCTTATCACATGGTCAGCCAATTAAATGACTGAATCATTTAAGAACAGAAGAGGTAGAGGTGTAAAAGACACTAGTCAGAGTTACCTCCTCTGAAAGTAATGAATTTCACTAAACAGCCAGACCCTGTGGTGAATGAAGTGAAGGTGTCATTTGCAGAGTGGAAAATATGTGCTTTACAGAGGGCCCGGCATGCTGATAAGCATACTTTTCCATTCAGTGAGGAAGGCATTGGTAAACCACCTCACTCCTCGTATTACTTAATAAAACCTCTACAGGTTCAAACCAGCCTTTTGGCTGATGACCTAAACAAACAACAAAATTAGCTCAACTATTTCTTGACACACAAATTAGCGAAATATTTCTAGATATAAAACAAACGGAAACCATAATCCAAAATTATACGCTTATCGTCGTTTCAAAGGTAGTTGTTTAGGCAATCGTAATTTGTACACCCACATAAGTCATATCGATATTTTCTGGTTACTAGGCTTCATTTTTAAACGCATCCGTGAAACGAAAAATAAGCCAAAGGTGTTACAATTCTCGACTACATTACAGTCGATTTTTTTACGATAGGCGTACTTATTCGCCACGGTATAAACAATGCATCATCGCCGATGGCATACGGTTGCGTCCGTCTCTGTACACACCTATTAATATTAAATCAATTTATCGACTGTTGATGTAGTACACACGTAATTTACGTCAGTACCAGTAACACATAATACACAATTCAAGACCGTCAAATAAATAAACAACTTCGTATCTACACACAACCCACTTTGCTAATAATATCAACCGATCACGATCCCAGTTAATTCTCACGACATATTCGTTTAATTACAATACCCATTTTTCAATTATGCGTTCCGTAATCAATTTCAATGCGTTTTAAAAACAATAACTAACGTTATTTGGTAAAACAACAGCCGGTGTAGATTCGTTTGAGTCACACACAAGTTACAGACCGATTTCGAACGAGTAAGCAATTGAATGACACCTTTACCTGTCAATTGTTATGTAGGCCTAATTATTTAAACACATAAGATTAATTACAATAATAAACTTACCCTCACGGTAATATCCGTCCTATAAATTTAGATCCAGATGCGATTCATTCACAACACTGATCACTTTCACACAAAAACAGGGTCGATTTTGCCCTAAAGGCTATCGAGCATAGCAGCACCTATATCAGAAGAACGAACCAACAATATTAAGAAACTGAATAAAAAAACCTACACTGATCGGGATAACAAATACGTAACACTAGAACAAAACATTATAACGACACAAAATTGAACACAATCGATTTTATCATACAACATAAACACGTTGAACGCACTTTCGTAATTATTTTGATGCACACAAACGATAGTTTAACACAACTACAGACGAATTATTATCCGTCTGGTTTCCACTACTACAGTCAACAACCCGACTCACCGGTTTTGCACCCGCTAGGTTGCGTGCGAAACGCTATTGCCAACCGCACAGATCAAATCCACTTAATAATTTAAAAATAAATGATAAACTTCTATTTATTTACTTCAAGCATATTTCCGACATTGATACAATTGCATTACTCGACATATTTAAATTGAGTTAAAAACTTCCCTTAACATTTTTTATCACATCATACATCAGTAACGTTTGATATTCCTGATAGACAGCTTTACAAAAACTATCGCAATTACATCACTGCCGATAGTAATAGTGCCCTGCATTCACGATTCGATACTGTATGTCGATAGTTATAGATCGATATCAGTTTAAACCATGGTGTACGTATAAAGGTTTGTCCGTACAAAGTTCAAAATTTGTTCGCTCTGCGCATGACGTCAGTAGCGGAGCACGACAGCATCAGTTGATTTGAAAAACGCGGCTAAGTTATAAAATAAGTCATTGAATATTGCAAACGTATTTAGTTAGAATTATTTTCTTAATTCTGCAGTAGGCCTATTTTTTTCAGAAATATTAATTTACTAAATTTTTTATTTCTTTTGTTCATAGGCCTACTTAGTTTCGTGTGCATTTGCACATTTCTTTTTAGGTTTCCGTTTTTTATGTTAAATACTTTTGAGGCTCAATTTTTGTTTATTTTTGTTATTGTTATTTACAAAATATGTAAGTTTTAATTATTTTTAATTACCATAATGCCTGGTTGTGATGTTTTTGGGTGTTTTAATTATTCTCGAAAGACAAAAGGTTCAGTTATAAAATATTTTTGTTTCCCAAAAAATGAAGATTTACACAAGCAATTAACTAATGCGTGCCGACGTATTGACAAATTTAATCTGAAAACAAGTACAATTTGTTCGGTTCACTTTGATTCTTCAGATTTTTTTCTATCCCTTAAACACAGATTACTTAATTACATAACAAATAACTGTAGTACACTTAAACCAAATCCTGTACCTACAAAGTGCTAGCCTTTTAAAACAGTACCTAGATTCTGACCACCAGAATGAAAGAAAACAACGTGTAAACAAACGATGTCAGAAAAAAATAGTGCAAAATATTTTAAACTCCAGTACTTTACTCTCAGATGAAAATATGAATATTTTAATATATGATATTGTGCCTGATAGGCCTACTTCTATTCATGACAATGATTGTTCATCAGTGAAATCAAATAATTCCTTTGAAGAAGAAATTTTACTAAATTAAGAAATACAGTAAAACAGCTGGAAAATGAGAACTCAGAATCGAAGATTCAGTAAGAGCAGTTTATAAAATGGTCACAATTTTTCTAAAATTTTCCGGGGGAGGACCCCCGGACCCCCCGTTCGTCCCCCCCAAAGTTTTGATGCTGGCGACGCCACTGCCTGGTCAGATAAAAATGTCAATGAATCCTAAGAAACGAATTCATTTCAATTCTGAGGATATTGCTGCTGCAATTTCTTTAAGTGTCAGCCCTAAAGCATACAGATACTTAAGAGGCAATAACTACCCATTTGTGGTTTGTATATCTACCCTTCATTGTCATTAAAATTCAATCCAGGAATTGTAAATATCATTCTTTTATTGAAAAACAAGTCACATGAATTGAGTGTGGAACGTCTAACAGTGATATCTTTTGATGAAATTCATATTTCTAATTCAATTTCCATTGAAAAAAACAACAACAAAAATTTGGTCCTCATATGACCTGCCAAACTGTTATGATCAGAGGATTGCTTAGCCAGTGAAAACACCCTGTATTTTATGATTATGACCAGCAAGTGAACAAAAATATAATAACTGAAATCATCTCTAGATTATACGATGGAGGTTTTACTGTTGTTTCAATAATAAGTGACATGGGTACTAAAAATGTTGGCCTGTGGTCTGAATTAAATATTAATCATGATGGAATGTGCTATTTTAATCATCCTAATAATGACCAGTTAAAAGTTTTTGTATTTGCAGATGTCCTTCATTTGTTAAAATTAAATATATATTAATTAAATATATTAAATTAATATATATAGATATTAATTATATCTATATACAGGGTGATTCATGAAGTTCTCCCCCCACTTCTACAGCACATTGTACTAGTAAAAATAATGAAAAAATGTTATATAAACATAGGTCCGAAAACGCTTCGTTAGCGAGTTACAGCTAGCGAAAGTTTCGCCTGGATTTCAGTTCACCAGGTGAAATGAGGTCTTCCTGGAATTGTGGTAAGGTAGATTAAGGGGCGAATTCAATCATTTCTTATGGTTTTTGATCTGATAAATTGAATAAAACAGGTCCCAGAACTGTAAGTTAAATAGTTTTTGAGAAAACCAGTGTCAAATGCAAAAAATGGAGTGAAAATCACATTTTTTCATCTTTGGGCAAGAATAACTTTGTTATTTCACCAAGAAACAGTTAAAAATTTTCAATAAAAAATGTAGAAAATTTTATTCTGAACAAACCGGTGTAAATAAAGTACACAGAAAGCGAATAGTTTTTGAGAAAACCAGTGTCAAATGCAAAAAAATGGAGTGAAAAAAACACATTTTTTCATTTTAGTTTTTCCGGTTAATTTTACTTTGTACTCTTATGAATAAAAACTCATTTAATCAAACATCTATTCGCTTTCTGTGTACTTAATTTACACCGGTTTGTTCAGAATAAAATTTTCTACATGTTTTATTGAAAAATTTTAACTGTTTCTTGGTGAAATAACACAGTTATCCTTGCCCAAAGATGAAAAAATAAGTTTTTCACTCCATTTTTTGCATTTGACACTGGTTTTCTTAAAAACTATTTAACTTACAGATCTGGGACCTGTTTTATTCAATTTATCAGATCAAAAACCATAAGAAATGATTGAATTTGCCCCTTAATCTACCTTACCACAATTCCAGGAAGACCTCATTTCACCTGGTGAACTGAAATCCAGGCGAAACTTTCGCTAGCTGTAACTCGCTAACGAAGCGTTTTCGGACCTATGTTTATATAACATTTTTTCATTATTTTTACTAGTACAATGTGCTGTAGAAGTGGGGGGAGAACTTCATGAATCACCCTGTATAAGAAGAAGGGGTAGAAGGGATGTGGGTCGACCGAGGAAGAGGTGGAAACCGGAACAGGCTCAATAGCCTAAACCATGACGGATGATGATGATAAATATATTAAATGCCTGAGACTGATCACTGCAGCCCCATGGTACGTAACAAATGAAATACTACACAATGACCTAAACCTGCCATTCATAAAAGAAGAATTTAAACAACATAGCAAAAAACATTTACAAAAACTAGAAGACCATCAGAATCCATTAGCGATTAGCCTCCTTGACAACAACGAAGATACTCACAGACTGAAACGCTTTAAACCATTGGACTTACCTCTACGATTTTGTTAGTCATTTAAATTTTTTTTTATCTTTTCTACTTCAACTCCTAATCATCGGCATCTCATAATTGGCGTTGTTTTCATCTCTACCATCGTCATTGTCATCTCCAACTTCAACACTTTGTGTTTCGGGATGTAAATTCATCAAGTTTGATTTTATATAGATATATTTTTTGTTTCTTCACAGTTTAGTCTTTTTCAAACACACTACTGAGTGTCGTTTGTGTTTTAATTCTAAGGACATTACTCAGATTTTCTCATATTTGCTTAAAATTATTGTATTTATTAACTGATTGCAAAAGAAATACTATACTGTTAAAAAAAAAAAATTATATATATTTCATATATTAGCAAACAAAATTAGTAGGTATTGTCTAGATATTAAGGGTTCAGAGAGACAGAAAGTGCGACCAGCTGCTCAACTCTTGTCAAATTCTGTGGCTTGAAAGGTTTTATGGAAGATACAAATTGGAAGGAAACATCGGAGTTAATTAAATGATTAAACGACTGATTTGACACCTTCAATTCAAAACAAAATTCGGTCGCTCTCCACATTGCAGTTGATTTAAATAATCAGATTGCCTCGGTTAGAAAGTTTCTGAAATTATTTCTACAGTGACTGTTGGTAGACATAAAAATCTGGTGTGAAACACTCACACAACTTTCTCTTGCCAATGCAAATAATGACCAATATAACCTAACATTAGTAATACAACATTAGAAATAAACAAAAAACTAACTTCAAAAAACATAACCGTATTTTAATCATGAGTGAAAGACGCAAAATACCAATTGACCTCAATTTGGCTTAAAAATACGGAAAATCACTCTTTCACGCTAAACTAGGCTCTGTACAAAAAAATGCTTTAAATAAAAGTTGTAGATCTTTTAATTTCCTTTAAATTATATTGCATACACTTTTGTCGTAAATTGCATACTAAGGCCGAAATCTTAAAAAAATCAATTTTTCACACGTTTTCATGAGAAAAAAACAGAAAATTGCTAATTACCGCTAAACTAAGCGTTATACAAAAAAAGTTAGAAATAAAAGTTGTAGGATTTTAAATTCTCTACAACTTTAATTATATACATTTTTGCGCTAAAATGCATATTAAAGTCGCAATCTTAAAACAAAAGTTTTTTACTTGAAAACAGCCTCACCAAGAATTTCAGAAAACATGGCGCCTACTCTATCTTGTAGAGCATAAAAAATTTAGTGAACCAGGTGATTTTTAAAAAAATCGACCAGTTTTTGAGAAAATCGCAAAAAAGTGAAAAATTACACGAATAAACTATTATTTCCGGTTGACCGATTTTGATGAAAATGTTCGTGTCGCGTTGGGTAGTGGTATGCAACTTAAGTTTTAAGTTTCAAGTTTGTACAATGTTCCGTTCTTGAGATAATATTCTGTTCACACACACACAGACCAATCGCTAAAAACAAGTTTTTTGGGTTCAGGGGGTCTGAAAACGTGTAGATCTGGTGAAAACTCGATTTCGAAAAATCGACATGAAAACAATACTTTCCTTCCTATAAATTCATATAGGCAAGAGAAAGTAAAAAACTACTACCTTTTCAAAAAGGTATAATTTTAACTAATAAAGCTTTAATTTAATTAGATTATTATTTGAATTCCAAGTATGGTGTAGAGTGTATTTTGACATATCGGTTGAACCAAGATGTGTTGGAAAATTTCTTTTCACATATTCGAGGAGTGGGTGGGGCAAATGACCAACCGAATTCCCTAGATTTGAAATATCATTTTAAATGGTACATACTGGGTAAACACTCAACTGCTCTATTCACTCAAATTAAAAATACAGAAGAACAAAATGAGGATTGGTTATGAAAGCCACTGGAACAGAAAAATCTAGTTACTGAAGAAGTTTATACATCCCAAGATATTTTTAAAAATGTAATTAACTCTAAAAAAGTATGCAAGAACTAAATAAAGAAGAAAAGCAATTACATTCACATTTTCTTCAGCTTGAGTATCTTCTTCTTCTTCTTTTAGTGCGCTATCCGTTTCGGATGTTGGTGACCAGCATGGCAATTCTCACTTTGCTGACAGCAATACGGAAAAGTTCAGCAGATGTCTTTCCGGTCCATTCCCTGTGGTTGTGTAGCCAGGATATTCTTCTTCTTCCTGGTCCTCTCCTTCCATCTATTCTCCCTTGCACAATGAGCTGTATCAAAGAGTATCTGGACTCATTCCGCATGACGTGTCCCAAATACTGAAGTTTACGGATCTTGATGGTGTTCAATATTTCTCTGGATTTCTTCATCCGTCTCAGAGCTTGAGTATAGTAATCCTGAATTAGTTGTAACGAATGTAATCATCAGTACAGACTGCAAGGATCTACTAAAAACATATGAAGAAGAAATGTTTTAAGAAGATATTATCAAGGAAAGTTTACGATATATATAGCTGGGTATGTTGTTCACTGTTTTCAAGATAAATATGGTTACCTAGGAATAGTTACAAAAATCTGAAGCCTGTAGCCAATCCAGAACCGGGCTGGTTACAATTTGTGTCACATGGAGAATTGATGTATCCAAGTGATGAACTTCTTCAAATTACATTTTTAATGGAAACATTAAACACTTATGAATAATTAGAATATCTTTAAAAAAAATGTAATTAAGCACTAAGAAGGTTAAAAGTAAGGTAACTTTGGATGGTGGTCCATCCAAAAGCACCCTTTTTGGGTACTTTTTGAATATAAGCCAAAATAAAAAATTTATGTTACTAATATTGGGTTGGATTCAATTAAAATTATCACTTTATGTGACAATGTTTGAGTCAACAAAATGTGAAACAACTATGATCATATTAATAAGAACAAATAAGTAGTAATAAGGCATTAAAAGTTTTGAAGCTAATGTTAATGTTCTTGACAAGAAATTTTATAAAAGGTTAAAACATAGTGAAGATTACTTATCTTCAAATGTCACTGTATTGACTACTCTTTTCCGCTAAATTCAAATAACAGCCTTCGGGGGAGCCCAGTCAATCAGCGGGTAGAAAGTCGCTATTATTTGTTAAGTAACACCGGTTGGGCAAGCGACTTTGTATGGTGACCAGTTGACAGCCATCCATGAACAAACTTTATTGGGGGGTCCCTGTTCAAACTCATGTCTAATCTACGTCAAAAAAAAAATACAGCAAAAAGCAGCGATCAAATTGGGTAGTTGTCAACCATGTACAGTTCCCGATAATAATTTTTTTTTTTGTAATCTAGTTTATGTACGTTGCAGTCTGTTCAATTCAGAACAATAAGCAACCCAATGACCCAATGAGATGAGGATGATGCATATGACGTGTTAATGAGGTGTAGTCTTGTACAGACTCAGGTCGACCATTCCAGAGAGAGTATGGTTAATTGAACCCCAACCATCAAAGTACACCGGTAACCACTGTCTAGTATTCAAATCCGTTTAAAAGTAACTACCTTTACTAGGATTTGAACCAGATAATAAATAAAAGCTAAAATTCAAATAACACCTTATAACCGCCTTTCATTATTCGACAGAGCCGCCAACCAAAAAAAAATAAGAAAAACAATGTATTGTAATTGTATTTTGTCACCCGCATTTGCGCTATATGTTTTCTTAGATTTAAGTATTTAATCTAATCATTTTTCAGTTGTACAGATTGTACAGTTTCAAATTTAAAATAAATTAAAAATTTTGTTAATGTCATTGGTGAGTCTATTGTACAATATTTAACATTCGTGAGTTACCAAAACTGCGTTTTCATTGAACTGGGTTTGCTTTTTTGCTGACATTCGTCGGTTGGAGAAGAAGCTTGTTGACAGTTGTAAGGATTATTCTTGATTTTGTTATCATCGTAAGTAGTTTGGTCTGTTATTTTTATTATATTTTGTTATAATGTTTTGTAATTTATTCTGGTAGTTTGATGTATTCTGAAGCCCCTCGAACGGTCTATTGAAATTTGTAAACTAGAATCATTTGCGTTTTCATTATTGCATCTAGTTGTGTTCATGTTACGTTATGCAGATGATTCATCTAGAAAATTCTTTACAGCTGCCTTATCAATTTTTGTCGGTGGTTTGTTTTGTTATCTTATTAATTATGTGTTTTGTTGTAAATTATCATAATAATTGTTTAACCCTGACAAAATCTAATTTGAAATGTTCGGTGAGTAAATTAGCGATTTTATTCATTACAACGGATGCTATTTTTTCATCCCTCGCCGTTCTCCCTTCTGCCTGCAGTTGACGCTCTGAAACTGTTAATGTTATGTAATATGGAGTACGAATCGGTGAGATCTCATCGTCGCAACCTGCCCGATACTTTTTTTACTTAGCGTCATATTAAGTTCCTGGAAGTGATAAAAGGTTTTGTAGTGGTGGTTTGTTATTTTACGTTATACGCATCTCCCGGTTGTATGGAGTGTGTACCAAGTACAATATAGTATCGTAAGTCCGTCACCTTCTACAGATCGTCTAAATTGACACTTTAATAACGTAGGCTATAATTTAAATTAATTAAATAATCATGAACCCAACAAGTGCCTACGTTAATAATGCGATTAAAATTCACATTAGCTCTCGAGATTTTAACAGTATTTGGGCCTAGTACTAATCAACTACTGTTCCTATTTCATTTAAAAAAAGTTGTAAATACCTACTGTTTGGTTTCTACCATGTGGTAATTATTAGTATTTATAAATATAATTCTCCCAAAAGTTCAAAGCCCCATGCTGGGTTTAGGAGTAAATAAAATAATAAAGCGACCCAAAAATATAAGTATGAACATGCACAACTAATAATCTTGTGACGCTCACGCGAATATACGCCTTATAACCTATGCTCAATTTATTGTAAACAACGTTAAATGAAAAACATAACCTAATTTTAATTATGAGTGAATGATGTAAAATTAATATCAACCTCTATTCAGATTTAAAAATACGGGAAATCAATTAATTGATGCTAAACTAAGATGTTAAGAAGAAAATGCTAGAAGTGATGTTTACACTGTATAATTATTGGCTGGGAATGAGCTATTGCTAATTATTACTTGACCAGTTAAGGTGGATAATAAATAATGAAATTTTTTAGTTACTGTAAGCAAATTGTCATAGAATGGAGGTTATTTGGTTTAGTTCACCAAATCTAGGAAGGTCGATTTCCGTTAAACTGGGATGGACAAGTTAAACCGGTTGATTTTTTGGTTATAGAAGACCACTACTGAACTACAGTAATTTTTGAAATGCCGTAGTTAAATTGGTGTTGATTAATTTTAACTAAAACTGACTAAGTCTTAATTGGTTGATCTTAAAATTTTCGTACCTTACTTTGAACTCGTCCAAAAATCGCACTCTCCTATCAAATCATGTTAACTTTCTCAACATTATATTACCCTTGTAAAGCAGCTTCTAATTTTTCTATAATTTTTGAAAAAAAAAATGATTTTAATTGTTTTAATTACAATTTGAAAATAAAGAATTAATAAATTTATATAAATACAGAATTGAACATAAATCTGTTGTGAGACTTAAAATGTAATAAATAGGTATTTAGGATTTGAAATAAATCAATTCTTAGATGGTACGATAAATTGATGAAAAAAAAAAGTTTAATCATATTTATTAGAACTAGGTTGTGAAAAAAGCAGCAGATTAGGGACATGAAATTAACCTACCGGTTTGTAACAATGTACATATGTTTCAGTGAACAAAAATAAACTTCCTTCTACAGGCCTAGACCATAAATAGAAGAGAGATGAATCCAAAATATTGAACAATAAAATTTATTGTTCTATATGTTATTTAATAACTTGTTGACATGTTTAAAATTATAAACAGCTCTTATAACACATCGCTTAATTTGTATCCAAGTTTAAATACCTTTTCCTTGTTTGTCAGTTTCACCATGGTGTACCATAAAGCACTAAATATCATGACTGAACCACATAAGTACATTTTGGTTTGATATTTGGGTTTCTCAAATGAACGTTAGTCATGGATGGTTTTGAATGGTGCCGCAGATGATAAACTTTTGCCACTTTGACTTGGCTGCAGCGAGACGTCAACATGTATCTTACGTTTTGATGAACAACTGTAGCTAAAGTACTAGCATCTCATAGTAGGCCAAGAAAAAGTGAAAAAAAGCAAACGTGCCATGCCAAGACATTAATGTTTTGCTTTAGCTACAGTTGTTCATCAAAACATGTAAGATACATGTTGACATCTTGCTCCAGCCAAGTCAAGGAAACAAAATTAGTAATAACTTTTTTACAGTCCGTTTTTTGTGAACCTCGTTTAAGAACATAAAGTTTATTATCTGCGGCACCATTCAAAACCATCCATGACTAGTGTTCATTTGAGAAACTCGAATACCAAGCCGAAAGTACGATGGTTATCCAGAAAATATTCTCCGTTTTGAAATAAAAAGTAAACGAGTGAAGATACAAAAATTTTATTATATACATATTAAAACTAGTTTTTCTCTATTTTTAGACATAGTCGCCAAACAGATTCAAGCACTTGTCGTACCTTGGAACAGTCTTTGAAATACCCTCTGCATAAAAATCTGCCACCTGTGAATGTAGCCAACCATTCACAGCGTTTTGAAGCTCTTCATCATTGGCGAACCGCTGAGATGCAAGCCACCGCTTCATGTTCGGGAACACATGAAAGTCACTAGGAGCCAAGTTTGGGCTATATGGGGGATGATCAAAAACGTGCCATTTAAACTTGGGCCAAAAGTTCATTTGTTCTTCGAGCTGTATGAGGGTGAGAAAACAAATGAACTTTTGGCCAAGTTTAAATGGGACGTTTTCGATCATCCCCCATACAGCCCGGACTTGGCTCCTAGTGACTTTCACCTGTTCCCGAACATGAAGCTGTGGCTTGCATCTCAGCGGTTCGCCAATGATGAAGAGCTTCAAAACGCCGTGAATGGTTGGCTACATTCACAGGCGGCAGATTTTTATGCAGAGGGTATTTCAAAGACTGTTCCAAGGTACGACAAGTGCTTAAATCTGTTTGGCGACTATGTCGAAAAATAGAGAAAAACTGTAGATTTAATATGTATATAATAAAGTTTTTATATCTTCACTCGTTTACCTTTATTTCGAAACTGAGGTTATTTTCTGGATAACCCTCGTACTTACGTGGTTCAGTAATGATTTTTAATTTAACAATTATTATAATTGTTAAATTACAGGAACCGAATGTATGATCATTACTTGTATCAGATTAAAACTGGGAAAGAGTGGATGTTATAATATGCTATCATATCCGAGGAAAAAATATTTTATTAAAAGAACAGTTAAGTGGATAAAAAGTGAACTGTCACTTATCAGTTGTAATCATGTTATAGCATTCATTACAAATGTACTAGGTGATATTAACCGTGTTTTTATAACCTGACTGCTATTGATAATTATGTAAACATTTATAATTAAATTCTTACATTTTGTAAATTATTAAACTGGCTAATTATAATTAAAATCTTATTTCTAAATTATTAAATTGATTAACCTAATAATTTTTAGCTAATAATTAAAAATAAAGTGTTAATTTAGTGATGAAAGTTTTTATGTTGAAATGAATCAAAAGAGTATTTAAAAAGTTACAACAAACATTTATTAAATTTTTAAAATAAAGAAATATCTACGCAGATTATCAAATAAGTTTAAAATACATATTTACAACACATTTATATTTTATTTGAAAGTTTTAAAATTTATCAAACAAAAAGTATGTAAACAAATATAAGCGAATGTATATTTGATTTGGTGTGCTGTTGACCAGGGCAGTTTGAAGAGAATGGTTGTGTTTATGTGCGGTTTGATTTATGGAATGTGTTAAGTAAATAAAGAATAATTATTATAAAATTCATAGTATAAAGTCACAGACAGACCTACAAAATGAAATTGAAGTGAAAGAACATTAGTTAATTGAATTACAGCAAGAAATATACTAAGTACCATTAGAACATTGAACGAAATTCTTACGGCGAGCGATGGATTTCAGAAACGATACGAATAGTATAAACCGGTAAACTTAGTAAATAAATTATTTCAATAATAGCCGAGATACACTTTATAAAATATATTTGATAATAATAACTAAATAAGTCCTAAAATATTATAAATTTATTTTTTTTTTTAAAAAAGCCAGTCAGATTTAATTAACTCACCGGGTTTGTCTAGAGGTAAAGTCGTCGCCAAAATCAGCTGTTTAACTGCTGATTTTCGGAGACGAAGGTTCCTGGTTCAAATCCTAGTAAAGGTAGTTACTTTTATACGGATTTGAATGCTAGACAGTGGTTGCCGGTGTACTTTGATGGTTGGGGTTCAATTAACCATAAACTCTCAGGAATGGTCGACCTGAGTCCGCACAAGACTACACCTCATTTACACGTCATACATATCATCCTCATCTCATTGGGTCATGGAGTTGCTTATTGTTCTGCATTGAACAGTTGCAACGTACACGCATTAGGGATTACAAAAAAAAAATTAAGATTTAATTAAAATTTTATTTAAAACCGACGTTCTTTTGTTTTTATTTTGTGTTAAAGAAGTTACAATTAAAAATATTAAATGTTACAATGGCAATAAATTTAAAAAGAGATAATCTCTCTAACCTTTCTTCGAATGGCTTTTAGTATTACATTGGACTGGACAAAATTTAAGTTGTGAGTTTGTGTGATGAATGATCGTATTTTTAATTGATAAGATAAGAGACATGAATTACGATTGATTGGGTGTGTTGTGGTAGTTATCTTATCATTAGTGCTCTGCCTCATTAAATTTGCCCGATTAATTGAAATATCTTGAAACCCTTATTCTTATTACCGTTATGAATGAGTAATTGTTAGTACTGTGTTGTGCTAGCATCAGTGGGGGCTCATGAAATACTTGCTACTACAGGGTGATTCATTTAAAAGTAGCCCGCTGCATTTAACAGCGTCCTTCGGCACTTAATTGAATTTAAATAGTAAATGAATAAATAGAATTACTTAATACATAATTTTACATATTTATTTAAAATTTATATACAAATTTCAACTTCACCTTTACAGTAGATGGTGAAAGTGGCGTCCTTGATCGCTTACACTTTTTGCGTTCGTTCAATGTTATTAATGCACATACGTCGCAATGCGGAAACGTCTATAGCTTGAATGGCTGCCACGATGTTATTTTTTAGCTCATGTATCCTGCGGGGGTTTGTTTGGTAAACAGTTCCTTTTAAATAACCCCATAGAAAAAAATCGCACATACTCAAATCGGGTGAACGAGGAGGCCACAAATCTTTACTAACAACTCGCATGGGAAAAGCCTGATTGATATGAGATAGTGACTGGCGAGACATGTGACATGTTGCACCATCTTGCTGGAAAAAATTGTACTCTATAATAATATAATAATTAAATAATAATATAAATTGTACTATAAAGGCCTGTCGATCACATCGTGATCAGTGCTTCCAATACAGCGTATGAAAATTACTCGAGCGGCAGGCTACTTTTAAATGAATCACTCGGTACTAACTAACTCAACTGTTTTTACTTTCTGTTGCCCTGTATGAAATTTAGGGACGATAAGTATTGTTTTCATGTCAATTTTTCACTTTAAGTACGTAAATGTTTTTTAGGTTCCCTCAACACAAAAAAAAAAACAGTTTTTATGCATTGGTCTGTGTGTTCGCACACCTGCATGTGAACAAAATATCCTTGAAAGATGAAACTTGGAACTTATGCTAGATACCATAGTGGTGGTGGGGGGTAACCTGATGGTATTTGGTTTTCACTAAAACCACACGTAGTAGTTTATTTATGTATAACTTGTGTGTGATTTTTCTCAAAAACGCCTACTACGATTTTGTTTAAATTTTGTAATTAGTAAAGGCCTACATTTTGGTGTTATTCAAAATGGTAAAAAGAGCATGTTTGCTGAAATTACATGGCGACTATGCTATCTTGATTCATTTCTTTTTTAACATCGTGCATTTTAAAGCAAAAACATAAAATAATCGATGTTACAAAAAATTAAAAAAAAAGTATAGCTTTTGTTAGAAGCATTTTTCCTACAGAGTTAAGTTGAAAGTCAATTACTGATTTTCCATTTGTAAGTCCAACAGAATTTAATTTTCATTTAGCGTGTCATTCACTCAAGTGTTGTTTCCAAGTAAATGCGTAGATGCAAACTTACCCAGCATGATGTCATAAATGAATTGACAGCTATAGATCATATTTCCTGAAGTAAACAAACCAGTTAGTGGGCGGAGCAGTTTGAATCGGTTGCACATAAACATACGTGACAGCTACTGCACGCCTCATGTGGTTCTGATCGTAAAGTACAGAAATCGGTTTATTGTTTCGTATGAGTCTAAAAACAGTAAGTGCTTTTTGTGAAATCGCTTTGCACAAACGCTGAAATACTATGGAAATGGATGAAACAATTTCAATTAAAAATTATTTAAAAATATTCTTACCATTTTATGTTGTTTTCTTTTGCAATGGATTCCTTGTGTCGAATCGCATCCACTCAAAACCTCATCTTCATATTCACTAGCACTAGATTCATACAGCAGTTATAAAATTATCCATCTCTATATCAACAGAAAAATTCATATCCCACTTTTTTACTTTCTTCTTGCCTGTACGAATATACAGGAAGGAAAGTATTGTTTTCATGTCAAGTTTTCACTGGATATATGCTGAGTTTTTAGGAACCCAAAAAAACGTGTTTTTAGTGATTGGTCTGTGTGTGTGCATGCGTGCGAGTGAGTGGGAGTTGGAATGTGAGTAAGTTGAGTGAAAGTGAGTGAGCGTGTGTACGTGTGTGCACGCACGTACGCACGCACGTGTTAAGTGTGAAGAAAATATTTCAAAAACAGTACATCTTACGAAGTTGAAACTTAAGTTAGGTACCACTAGAGGACCTGACACAAACATTTTTATCAAGATCGGTCAATCGGGAATAGTAGTAGTTTATTTGTGTAATTTTTCATTTTATTACTATTTTCCTTAAAACTGCTACAATTTAATTTTTTTTTTAATCGCCTAATATTCTAAATTTGTTATTCTCTACAAGATAGGGTAGGCCCCATATCTGCTGAAATTCTTGGGGAGGCTGTTCTCTTGTAGGAAAAATGGTTTTTTTTTAAGATTGCAACCTTAATTCGCATTTTAACGCAAAAGTTTGTATAGAAAGTTGTAGACAGTTTAAAATCTACAACTTTTATTTTAAACATTTCTTTGTATAACGCTTAGTTTAATAGTAATCGGTGATTTATGTATTTTTTTTTCATGAAAATTGGTAAAAAAATTGATTTTTTAAGATTTCGGCCTTGGTATGCATTTTATGACAAAGGTTTATATAATCAAACTTATAGGAAATTAAAAGATGTACAACTTTTATTTTATGCATTTTTCTGTACAGAGAGCCTAGTTTAGCATGAAAGAGTGATTTTGGTATTATTAAGCCAAACTGGCTAGTGGTTATCAATTTACACCATTCACTCATGATTAAAATTGGGTTATGTATTTTGAGGTTAGGTTATATTGTTCATTATTTGCATTGGCTAGAGAAAGTCGTGCGATGTTTAACTCCTGAGTTTTTTCTATTTTCAGCACGTGTTCAACAGAGTTCAACCACTTATCCACCGTTACCTCTGCGATAGGCGTATACTGTTTTCGAGTAATACCTTTACGCCCACTAATTTTTAGGTTTCAGTGTTCCGAGCTACAAATCTTTTTACTTGACTCGACACCAGTTGTATTGGATTAAACAGCGTATGACGCTTGAATCTGAATGTATTACATTGTTTCATAATTCGTATACTAATATTTTTTAACGATTGAATATCCTTCTACTTGCACAAAATTTGGTCAGATGGTCTGAAATTATTGCTGCAGGTTGTGTTGATATATGAATAACTACAAAGCAATCCGTCACAGTTTCGCAAATGGTGTAGTAAAAGCCATATAAGGTTTGCAGTGTGGACAGTCACTTTTGAAAAAAATGGACAAATGTTTTGTAAATTGACTGTTTAAAGCCTAACTTATTGATAGAAATCGCAAACAAATAGTCGTAACACAACTATGATAACGGTTGATCATCAGGGAGCTCAGATCAAACTTGGAAAATACAACCTGCTTAAAATGAAATGTAGATTGAAGAAACTGTGCAGCTCTTTCACAAACAAATTGGCCATTTTTTAAGAAGGTGAAAGAGAAACTAAAACTTTACCGTTGGCCATCTCAATGGTTTGTCACTAATTGTCATGTATTACTTGAATTTTTATTTTTTATTAAATCAAGGTAAATGTGTAAGTCCAATATAGAATGTTTTCAAATATCCAATGGTATTAACGTTAGATCGGCATTCAGAAACCAAAGGAAAATTAAAAACTGTACCGACTGTAACAGTAAAGGTACAATTTTGATTCTTGCTACCGCTGCCATTGCATCGCGCTGCCGTAGCAGCGGCTGCTAACTACTGGTTCAATTCATTCGTTATAGGGATGTTTCCGATATCCGCCCCAGCAGCACAAGCTGCGCTGCTCAAGCTGTCCAGCCGCCAGAAGCAGTCTGGCAGCGGCAGTGTGTTGTAGAACTGACGGGCGGTACAGACAACATGTCAATCATTTTTCGGTGTGTAATGATCAAAAGCTGGTTCAAGTTGTCTGCAAACATCCAATTATTTATGATGCTAGTACAGCGGGTTATAAAGATGCTGTACTCAAGGAAAATATATGGAAAGAGATTGGTGAAAATTCTTCTTCTTTAAATCGTCGGCCACCAAACTTAACACCGTTTCGAATTGGGAGTAATTTAGCCTACAGTATTTTTTTAAACAGGTCTTCATCACGTTTCAAGTGCTGCTCGATAAGTATCTGAAAGCAACCTTCCTCTTCACGGGTTTTGTGTATTTTATTTACAGCTTTGCGTTTGTGTAATAGCTCAACATCGATATCTCATCATCCTTTTCTTCTTCTGCTTGTAAACGTTATCTCATTTTTTTACAATCTACATGTTGTAAGTTGTATGTCGGAGTAGTAGTATATTGTATCACGTTTTATGATCAACTGGTCTAGCAGCTGCCACTAGCAGCGATACTCGAAAACATAATGCCGCTGCTATGCCAGCGCGATGCATTGGATGCGGCAGCGTGTTGCCACGGCAGTGAGGATCGAAATCGTACCTTAAAATGAAGGAAATATTAAATGACTGTTCTGGCCAGAAAACATGTACTTTGTAGGTACAGTGCACAAGCTGTTTTCTGATAAGAAGAGCGGTTCAAGATTGTGGTAGTTAACTGTCAATGTTGAAATTATTTTAAATTGTTTTGGAAGTGCCTGTCATATTTCAGCGTTTGAGGGAGCCATTGAGATGGTGGAGGTGTAGTTTTAGTTTAAACGTGTAAGGGGTTAATTTATTAAAATTGTCTATGAAATTGGAGTATATGTTTGTTGTTTGAGGCGTTGTGTGTGTGTGTGCGTGTGCGATAACTGTCAAGTGATTGTGCTTTTTGTTTTGTTGTACAGTGTATAGATAGCGAATAGCGATTAATTGGAGTGAGGGTTATGGCGGCGTGGCAGCAGACACCCACCGGCTACTATCCAGGCCAACCAGGTGTTCATCTCTTCCATTTTCTCTATCTACTTTCTCACAACCGCTTTTTATTTTTTTTCCATTTCTGCTTTGTAAATATTGCTGCTTTGTTTTTTGGTTTGTTGTCGATACCACATGTTTAACTCCTCTTGTGTGTGCACTCACTCGGTTTATTTGTTCACGTGTTTAGAGTTTAGAGTTAACATGCTGTTGTGTATCGGTTTGCCGAAGGTGTGGGTTTATTTGAGTAAGTACAGTCCGATACACAGTGCATGGCAATCGGAGAGAAGAAAAGTGACTGCATCTGACAATCACAACAAACTCAAACTGGAGGTACAGTATTCAGATGAACTAAAGTCCCCTAGCCGTGGGAGTTAGAGAATGCATAACGCTCTCATTCGCACAAGCCATTCCAATAACATAGTATAAATTTTACTCATTGTTGTGAGCAAGCGTTTATGCACGCAGTAAACTAGGAAGCAAAATAACGACTTTCAGATTTGGATTCTTTCAGACTGTTTTCAGATTTGGATTATAACGGTAAAGACCTTTGGGCGCATGCGTATTCATTCATTCATTATAACAAGGGCGTTCGGGCTTCTCCAGCCCCTCCTCACCGCGACCTAAAAGATCTTTTGTGATTGCCCCCATTCCTAGTTTATGCAAGGCCCGCACCTTCGATAAAGCGCAGGGTCTGCCTAGGATTTAATGCACTTACCTGAGCAGGTGTTAACACATCCCCACCCAACAGTGCTATACCTTTGCAGCCACCCACAATGCAACTGCAAAAATATAAATGTGCGACCCACTGAGGCGCCTACAATACGCCTCTCCGCACAGACCTCAATGGCCCATATTTCATCTTGGAAGACGGTCATGTTACACCCAAGGGCCAGGGAAGTCATTCCCCCGGACCCCCAGGCCCCCAATCCCGCTCTTCCACTCATCACAGGGCCTTCAATATACCAAAAGGTAGCCCCTTCCGGCCTCACCGGCCTACCCTCCGCCCACTCCTGACGATCAAAAATTTTCATCCTCAGTGTGTCGGAGAATTTGTATGATCTGCTCATACGGTCCCAAGGACCACATACCACACCCATCCCTTCAAACCTTGAAGATCTCAGTGTGGCCCATCTCCACTGATGGGACCCCGATCCCGTCCTCCAGCCTCAAGGCAGTTCCAATCGCCTCTCCCCTCACTTGCACATGAAAAGGAGGCAAATCAACCATCGCCTCCATAGCGGCCGTTGGACCAGTGCACATTGCACCACATATCCCTAGGCAGGCCAGTCTCTATAGCTCCTCAGCCGATCCTGCGCCGTCCTAGATCTGTTGTTGGCCACCATCCAGCAACTTCGTACGTGACCATTGGCAGAATGATGCCCACATAAGCCCATTCCACCATACGAGGCCCAAGCCCCGGAGTCCTCCCAGCAGACTCTCACATATCCATAAGGCCTTTATAGCCTTCTCCACAGTCCTGGACCTGTGGCCTTACCAGGTTAGGCCACCATCCATGACAGCCCCCAGATACTCTAACTCAGGGGAGTAGTTTAAATCCACTCCTTCCAGAGTCACAGCATCCATAGCTGTTTTTCATAATTTCAAATGAAATGGGTACCATCTGGTCCCCACTTGCAGCTAGGGAGATAATAGGTCCGCCCCTGCATAGCCCCGCGTACAGAGGTAAGGCACCATACTGTAGGAGGAGCCAGGTATCCTACAGGCACCGTTAAGACACCGATTAAAAGCCCCAGTGCCATCCACCCTTGGGCACGGTACGACTAACACCACTTGGGTTGGGCAAAAGCTAAAGTAGGAGAAGTTGCCTCTAGCACGGATAGAAAAAGTGCTAGATGCCGAGGACAAGGATAGGGATAGACAGACTGAAGCCCAGCATCTCAGCTCACCTCGGCGAGACCAATGCGTGGCTGAAAAGTAGCCATAAAAAGCCGAGGAGTTTCCAGAGGCACAGGCACGAAAAACTGCTACAAAAAGTAAGGGAGCAGGTGTGCTCTCTTGGACGTGATGCTTCGGCACATGCAAGCCAGCCGATCACTGACTTGCTTCGCCTCCGGGCGCATGCGTAGTTATGCCACATATCTCCCGCTCACTCGCTCGGCTATGGGGGACATTAATTCATCTGATACCTGTACACTAAATTGTACGTGTGTTGACTCATTTCCATGACATTACACACAGTTAGTTTAACCCGTAACCCTTGCATTGAAGTGAACGACAAAGACGCTAGCAACATCCGTAGCATTGAAGCCACCATTTGAATTGTTTTTTTTATCCATCTTTTATCCAAAAAATTTGAAATTTTTATGACACGTTCACAAATTGTTGGCCGTTGTTTTAAAAAAAAACCATGCAAATCCGTTTTTTTTTTACGCCTTATAAAGCTAACTTACGAAAAACATGTTGCAATTCGTGTACATTTTCAGCTTTGAAGCTAAAATTTCAGGCCTACATATTTTTTTCCTGTTATTTTTAGTTGGTATTATAGAAAAATGTCTAACAAAAAATTTGATGTAACGTGCGTGTATTAAACGTAACGTATTAAACAAACTCACCACTATATGCCACGGCTAATAAAAACGAAGTGGGATATGCAGTCAGACTGAAGGAAAGTACAAAATCCTGCGTCTTTCAACTCAGTTCATTGAACCATTCGTACAGATATTACATATATAAAAGCAACCTATAAAAGAGCGTGATTTTGTGAACAAATACATATATAACAATCGTAGTATATTTTTGAAGGGTGGCCATAAATCTTATGGAAAGGGGAACGTAAAAATATTACACAATACAGACATACAGATGTTTCGATCTCTCTCTTGTACCCAATGAGCTATGCTTGACCTTGCAAAGATCACACTCCTACGTAAAACATTCCCCTCTACAATTCTAGCTTTTAAACGCTCTTGTAACTAAATTTTTCCATGACCTACAGCCTCGCACAGGTCCTTTAAGAAATATGTACACAATCAGTTTTACCACAACATTTAGACATCAATAGAAAATTTCCCACGTATCGTATTTTGTTTCTGAAAAGCATAGCTTGTACCTCGTTTCATTGGCTACATTTAAACTACACATGTTACTAGGGTACGCCTTGAATGACCTCCACAAACTAACAGACTGTTGAATGCTTACACACTTATCAAAGACACATAATTTTACGCGTACCGCTGCAGATGGGTTAACATTTATAACTGATTTTCTATTTCGCATTTTATCAGTTCTCGGAATTGTCAAACGAATAATTTTTTTATCTGTAAACGGTCACAGTCGATTTTTTGAAACTGGAGCCTCAGTTTCAACAATTTGCAATTTTTGTTTCTTAAATTTCACTAATGTTTTCAGTAGACCGTAACAAGGCAGCCAAAAAGGTGAGTGAAATTTATAAAATAGAATTTACAATTTTGCATCGATTGAGTTCATTCTTGTAGTTTACTGATGTTAATCGGTAGGTATAGTCCCTTGAGTCACAAGTTTGCCCTTGTTTGCAACGAGGGGTAAAGGTGGAAAGCATCTGAGCGCATGTGCGATTGCTTTAATTTCAGAACAACAAACATAACAACTTTTATTATAACCAGAGCATATACAGTATGTCGTGGAACCTTTTGTAGGTTAACTGTATGAATATAACACTGTTTGTTACCGTAAACACAAATGTCGGTTTCTGGAAAACGTGGGCAGACTATTCACAATGCTGAAATAAAATCTAATACGCAGTGTAATAAAATGTTGTGAAGTTGAAGCTAAACCAAAATGCCTATCCGTGCCTCTTAGGCCGAAAACACACTGCATCAGTCAATTTGGTTGAAGCAAACTGAAACAAAATGTTTGTTTGCGACTGAACGTGACTCGAACACCTCCAACCCACACTGCAGCCAAACACAGTCGGTCAGTTGTGAACCGTGATAATTAAAAGACGCGCGTGTACTATATTTAGATACTTACTTTCTTTTTATTAAGTTACTTCTTCAGGTGAAGAAGTGGAAAATTGTGTACTGGTTTTATGGCAGTGCTTATTGCTACAATCACAATCATCAAGGCCTAAGTATTGGGTGCACCCTTATAATCAATGTAGAAATTACAATAATAATGATACTAGTTCACTTTTAAGTGAATTAAAACAGTACCGTAACAAGTATTGTAATTTTACTAGCATGAGTCCAACAAGTTTTGATTTTAGTAAGTGTCATTCAGCAGAGGATTACAAAAGTAGATTCTAATTTTCGGAATAGTATTAAACTTGATGAGAAGCTGCTTGTGACATTAAGAAATGTGAAACCAATAAATTTTTTTGATTTTATTTGTTTTTATATTATGCATAAAATTGCAACATTATTATGCAGCGCCCATCTCACGCGAAATTGTACCCTACAATTTATCAATTCTATTTATTAATTTATCAATTTATCTATTTATCAATTTTATTTTATAAACTACTCTGTACTCGGTAGCAGTAATCTTTCATTTTAAAATTGTAGATCGGTGGACGTTGTTCAACTAAAGCCAGTAGGTAGCTTCTCTGCATCGCATTCCATCTAAAAATTCAATAAAATATTATTAATTATTAAATAAAAATATAAACAAATATTATTCTACAATTTTTTTTGTGTTTTAATATTTGCTAAATTTTGAGAATTATATGTCCATGAAAAATTATTGTATTATTATATTGTAGGCAATGAATTCAAGTTTTTGAGTGATGATACGTACATCCTAGCTTATTTAGTTTATATTTTCGTACATACATGTGTATACAAATCATCTGATTGATATTGGACTATATAATTCTCTATTCTGTATTGTTTTTTTAAATAAAAATATTAAAATAAATAAAATATAAAATAAAGTAATAAAATTATTAGTTGTGGGTCTTAATAAAATAAAATTGAAAGAAAATAAAAGCGTTGATGTACGTACCTTTGCTTGAAAATGTTTGCAGCAAACCGCAGTTCAACAAACTACACCAGGCAATGACTGGGTGTGACTGGAACAGAATGAAGCAAACAAAACGTTTGCCTTCCCAGTGTGTTTGCTCCCCGCTTGACTCTATACTAAACCGGTTATTTAGGTTTGCTTCGAACAGCTCCAGGCAGTTCCAAACATACCCAGGCTGTTTTGACTGATGCAGTGTGTTTTCGGCCGTAACAAAAGCCGTGAGCGAGTGGCTAATTACTGTGATGTTTCTCTTTCCACAATTCGAAAAATTAAGAAGGAAATTAAGGACGTGAAGAAGCTATTCTTTAACAGTTTTGTTGACACCTGGTAAAAAAATAAAACTGGTAGATATTAGAGAGATTGATAATGAAAACGCCGATAGTAGTAAAGAAGGCGATTCATCCGTAATTACAGTAAATCAAACATTTCTAGTCATGTAATTAAGCTATAGGCAATATTACAGATGACATTTATTTCTTATAAGGTTTATGGAGAAAACATTTTCTCGGAATAAACCACAGGTTACAAAATGTATGTAGAAACTGCACGGTAGTGAAATGTACGAGCAGTGTCTCACTGTTGAAGTTGGCAGCACTACAAATATTTCACTTCCCTTCCTCACAGCCTATGCATATGCAAAAGGCAATATCGTGACTTCAGTGTCTATATCATTTACTTTGGTAAGTAAATGATGGAATGGAATAAAGGATGAATCGTGCTGCCATGCACTGTTTGTCGGTCTATAATATAGGATTCTTTAACCCCTTACCGGTTTATTATTTTTTTCAGAAATGAATATTATTTTGCTTTTTTATTTTCTTCTTCTTCTTTAAGAGCCGTGTCCTCCTAGAACATTGGCGATCAGTCGCATGACCTTCACTCTGTCCACAGCCAACCGAAATAGTGTCGTGGTGCTCACCCCGTACCACTGGCGAAGGTTCCTAAGCCAGGACGTTCTCCTACGTCCGGGGCCGCGCGTCCCCTCTATCTTCCCCTGGATGATCACATGCAGCATTCCATATTTTGGATTTCTCATCACGTGGGCAAAGTACTCTAATTTCCTTCTGTTTATGATATTAAGCACTTCTTTTTCTTTGTTTAGCCGCTGCATTACCACTTGATTCGTCACTCTGTCCATCCACGATATCCTCAACATTCTGCGGTAAGCCCACAGTTTGAAAGCCTCAATCCTCCTGCACATTGCTTCTGTGAGGGTCCATGCTTCCATCCCATAGAGCAAAATGCTAAACACATAACAGCGCAATAAGCGTATTCGCAGTACAAGTTTTAACTCTCTTACTTGTTAGTACCCTTTGCATTTTCCTAAATGATGTTCTCGCCTTTGATTTTTATTTTGCTTTAACACAATTATTACAGCTAATTATGACCAAATATGATATTAAAAGCAACATTTTTGCAAGTAAAATATATTTTATTCATAATTTAAAACGATTGGTTACCTAACCTATCTTAATGTTGTATTATTGAAATAAAGTCTGTAAGTCCATAAAATAAAATATAAGTCCATAATTGTTTCATTAACATAATTGAATAATTGTTTTCTATAAAATTACTTAAAAAATACTCATAAAATAAACACATAAAAATCACTTAAAAAATACTTTAAAAAAACATAATCATTACATTTATAGGTTATTTGAGCACATGGACCACTGTAACTAATGACAACGTCACTTTGCGTTCGTGATAATATGCATAGACTACTTTGAAGCTACGTACTAGCGCTCTATATCATTGTGAAAGACAGTGAAATTAAATACCTAATGCTATTGATGTAATAAGCCAGCACAAAACAAAATAAAATGGGACAAAAACTCCCGACGTAATATTCCGTCAGCGGCCTTTTTCGTGCATTATTGGTGCGACGTAATATTCCGTCGGGAACTGGCAAGGGATTAATAGATGTACAGCAGCAATCCCTTGCCATTCAAATAGAATTGGGTTGGTGGGGGTATTGTATTGCCTACAATACATACAAACAAACAGATGTTTGTTCTTTATTATATTAGTATAGATTATTTTCCAACAGAATTGCTTTTTTGTTTTGTCACAAATAAAATTAACTGAGATGTAGTAAGGTGATGTAATGAAACATTGGTTCATAAAATAAGGTGGATCTTTTCACTTGAAGGGTGAATTTGTGTATGAAGTTAGGCCGGATTTTGAATTGTAGGCTGCTGCTTAACCAAAAGGCATGTGGGACTTGTTTACTAACCTACCATTAACAGAGGTTGTGTGGTAGAAAACACTGGGTGGCATTGTTATGAATTGATTATGGAGTTTAGATTGTGAGTGATCATTTTGGAGCCACTCAATATGAATTTCTTATGTTAGAAGTTGAAATAGCTTGGAGGTCAGGTTTATAATTTTTTCAACCGTTTTCAGATAAAAGTTTTATTTTGTTTGGTTTTGTGTACAGTTTACAAACGCGTTGCCATGCGAGGAACATTTTATCAAAAACTAGTGGAGATCTTACTGAAATTTATAGTGTTATTGAACTTGTTCACGGGGATATTATAATGTAAGACAACTTTTGACTGACGTGGACACATTCCAATATAGTAACGGGTGTTTTATTAAGGACGCAACCCTGATTATAAGAAGATAGAAGTAATAAATCGGTAAATTTTCTGTCCCCCAATCGGTATGTTGGCAACAGTGTACTCAAGGCCAACTACCAAAGACAGTTAAAATGTTCCAGTCTAGCATTAGTGTGGTGACAGCAGTCGTTTCGTTATATTGTGTCAGCAATGGGTTTTTTCAAGGAAGAACCGGGTGTTTTATTAAGGACACAACCCTGATTATAAGAAGATAGAAGTAATACAATGTTTTCATTGCAATTAGCTATTCATTTGTAAAATAATAATTTAGATTACCAATTTAGATTAGGTAATTGATAATTTGTAAAGTACAGAAAATAAAAATACGCCATAGGTTGTGGCTTTTAATATAGGGTTGCGTTCTTAATAAAACACCCAGTTCTTCCTTGGAAAAAACCATTGCTGACACAATATAACGAAACGACTGCTGTCACCACACTAATGCTTGACTGGAATATTTCAACTATCTTACTTAGGTAGTTGGCCTTGAGTACACTGATGCCAACATACCAATTGGGGGACAGAAAATTTACCGATGTATTACTTTTATCTTCTTATAATCAGGGTTGTGTCCTTAATAAAACACCCGTTATTTCTTTATAATCAAGTAAAACTTTATTTTATGAGTAATAAGTTATAAAAGGTTGGAAAAATGTGTTGTAAGAATGTTATATAATTTTCTAAATGACATTGGAGTTATTTCTAATATCTCCGGATAAATTAGAAGTTTTATTGAGATGTGTTCACTAGTTTTTGAGAAGATGTTCCTCGCTAAAATGAATTACAATGAAGAGCCTTGCAAGTGACTGGTAGATTTGTAAATGGTAAATGTAACAGTGACTTGTGATATACGCCCACATGGTATGTTTGCGTGTTGACATGTTGTTTATTTACAGGCGTGAAATGGTTTATTAATAAATATGTACCGCATGCAGTGAATGTGTTTTTCTGTGTGGTTTGGTTGCAGCACCCCCACCTGGTTTCTTTCCGGACGGAGGCGGTTATCCGAAACAGCCAGGCTATCCGAACCAAGGAGGTCAAGGATTTCCACCTCCACCGTACAGCGGAGGAGGTTTTGTACCACCAGTGCCACCAAATTTTGGACATTTTCCGCCAGGACCAGATCCAAACATGCATTCTTACCAAGATGAGCCCATCAACACGGGAGCATTCGCATTCTCGGAGAAAACCATTCGAATGGCATTTATCAGGTGAGTCGATAAAAGCGATCACTTTTGACAAGTTGAAACCACAAGCACTTTTAGTAGCGAGTAGAGTGTCTATAGTCGATCTATTGTAAGAGTACTCCGTGTGAGGCAAGCGCCTATAGATTGTAAATGAAAGTTTTACTCTATTTGACGCATATCTACTGTTTGATACGCCCAATAAATGGTGGTATGAAAGGCGTATCTTTTGAGAATAATGTTCGTTAAAAGGCGGACCGCGTCCAAAACTGCTCCTAACGTTAATTACGCAATATGGTTTCGGAGCACAAATTAGGCATAGGCGGGATTCAAATAGGAACAACATACATAGGTAAAATAATCGCACACAGATATAGCAAATTAAGATTGCACTTACTTGACACTTGTTATTAGACAGATCCGTGGAGTAGCTGCTTGGAGAGCCAGCCGACTTTATCGTTGGTACAATGAGGTTGCAGCGTAAAAACTGAGCACTAAAGTTCACAAAATGTAATTTGACAGTAAACAAATAGCTCAAAATTGTACGTTTTACGTTAGCACACATAAACACTTGACACAAACATAATTTGCATACCCTGTGCGAGGGATTACAAAGCGTGGAAAGGAACAATGTTACAGGACGGAGAATGCGTTAAAGATAACTCTAAAAACTTGTTAATACAAAAGGATTGACGCTCGTTGAATATAATATTGAGTGCACGTTAATAAGAGATTGCACGTTAGCAAAGAGACGGGCGTTGTAACCGAGCGGCGGTTGGCGTCGGGCATTAGCCTATGACGGACGAGACTGCACGTTATTACTGGACGGCGGTGGACGTTGCACTAAACTCTGGCAAGACTCGAAAAAGATGGCGTGAAGAAGAACACTGAAGGTCACGCAATAATTATAAAATATGTGATTGGCGCACAGAGATCACGTGATTCGACTAGGCTTGAATGGGGAGCCGATATATTAAAATCGATGAGATAGTCAATAAAGTGACGTAATTCAGAAGCGCGGCAAAAATCTTTCTAGAAAAATCCAGAAAGATGTAGGTGCCAGCGTGAGATTTAAAAATGATTACAGTACTAAACATCTACTTTTCCACCTGAGAATTTCTTGCACTACATTCCATCATAATCATAAAAATCTACAATCTACATCCAGCTAAAATAAACATAATCCTTTAAGCGTTTTCAATTGTAACATTCAGATTACTTGTAATTATTGTAGTTCCATAAAGAGACTTCTTAATTAATTATTTTAACCGTTACATTTAACAAAACAATTTTTTTCTACTTTTTAATGTTTGCCGCTTTTATGTTTCAAAAACTCGACACATTTACTATCACGTATGTTAACAAAACACAGTTTACAAAACTCTTTAACTTCAGTCTACAAAAATAATCTAAACGAACCGATACCAAAAAGAAAAAATTCTAAACGAACCAAACAATACCAAAAGATAACTAATGAAACAAAAAATGAGTTCAACACGGGCAAATGCAACAGTTGTATTAAACTAGTCACAGACATTAATTTTAATCATACGAAATAAACAATCTGAAATGATAAACAACGAATCACTGGAATTGTTTACTCTCCTGTTATAAATCAAGCGCATTAGTCTTATTTTATTACTTGTGACCAAAAAAAAAAAACTGAGTCTTTATTAAAAACCTACTAACCATAAATAATAATGTAATAATAGTAAATAATGTAACGAAAAATAACAATATAAGAGTAACAATAGTAAAAGTTTTAGTTATTAATGGTAAACTAATGTTCGATTTATAAAATATTTTCTAACAGATGAATTTAACGTGTTTTCATTATAATATTAAGCTTAGAGCGAATTAGTGTTTGTTCATTTAATAATGGAATTTTGTTTTTGATCGTGCTGTACTAATTAATTATTGTATTAATGCGCATGCTCACTTGTGTTGCTGGTTGCATACGTCGGAGTACTCTTAGCGTAGACAGACTCTAGACTATATTTAATTTCAGATCGTATCTGTACTCTCTCCAGCAGTCTGAAGATACCATTGCTTATATGGCCAACGCACTGTTATAGCTATGCCCGTGTAACAACCAGGCTGAATGACCCTTACAAACAGTGGGAAAGAAAGGAGTAGAGGTATTTTATGACTGCAGTTCGTGCGTTCATAAAAACATTGTCTCTGCCCCACTATTAACACGTCATAGCTTTAGTATACTACCATGAACAAAAACATTTATCGCAACTCAATGTATCCTTCAGTACACCGTTCTTTGTCCTCCACGCTCTCTCGCTCTATCTATTTCCAAGAATTGAAAAGAAGCAATACGCGCACCACAGATCACACACACACGTATGCGCAAGTGTGTTAAACTCATGTTTTTCTTTTGTCATTGTTATACATTTTTGTTTTGTTTGATACAATTATATTTTTACTGTTACTATTAATTTTATTTTCTAAAGAAATGGGAAGGACGGGAGTTGTAGGATTATTAATCTAATTAATAACTAATCTATTACCAATAATAATTTCCGTAATACTGATTACTAAAAATACTAATTAATAAGAAAGTTATCTAAATAAATAAACTAAGTAAATCTTAATAAATAAATATACCTAAATAAATAAATTAACTAAATTTGTAAGGAAAGGTAAGCTACAATTTAACTGAAATTATAAAAAAATAACTACTGTTGGTACAAGAATCGAAACGGCAGAAGAGAGAGAGAGAGAGAGATGCAACTACAATGATCAACAGCTATATTAGGGTAGCACTGAGAAGACGGTGACAACAACAATGGAAGGCGGAATGTGTTAATAGCGGGGCAGAGACAATGTTTTTAGGAACGCACGAAACTGCACTCATAAAATACCGCTACTCCTTCTTTCCCCTTGTTTGTAACGGTCATGTAGCCCGGTTGCTGCATGGGTGCATCATTACAATGTCACTCTCTGAAACCACATTAGTAATACTCGACTTAAAAATGAGTTATGTGCTGTGACTCATTTTTGATGCATATGGCCTATTTTTAGAAAAAAGTATGATACTTATTTGGGTCACATAGCAGTCAACGTGTTAATCTCAAATAAACATACTGTAACTAATATAGATAATATGAACATTTTGAAAAATGTTATAATAATAATAATAAATGGCTGAGTTGGAGAAATTGTATATTTGTAAATACAAATGAAAATATTAATAAACGACCAGATGAACTTTTTAAGTAGGTAAACCCAGTGATGTAGTTGTCTACTTAAATTGGATGCAGCTACTGAAGAGGAGCTCTGTTATAGATACTGAAGTCACGAGATTGCCTTTTGCATATGTATGGGCTGTAAGGAAGGGAAGTGAAATATTTGCAGTGCTACCAACCTCAACAGTGAGACACTACTCGTACATTTCACTACCGTGCAGTTTCTAGATACATTTTGTAACCGGTAATTTATTTCGAGAAAATTTTTTCTTCATAAACCTTATAAGAAATAAATGTGACCTGTAATATTGCCCATAACTTAATTACATGACTAGAAATGTTTGATTTACTGTAATTACGAATGAATCACCTTCTTTACTATTTCTGTCATCGGCGTTTTCATTATTAGTCTCTCAAGTATCTACCTAACCGTTTCCTTTTTGTACCAGAACCAAAACTGTTGAAGAATAGCTTCTTCACGTCCTTAGTTTTCTTCTTTATTTTTCAAATTGTGCAAAGAGAAGCATCATAGTAGTTAGCCGCTCACGGCTTTTGTTAAGAGGCGTGGTTAGGCATTTTGGTTAGCTTTAACTTTACAACATTTTGTTACATTGCGTTCAGCTCTGTGAATAGTTTGACCAAGTTTTCAAGAAACCGACATTTGTGTTTATGTTAACAAACAGTTATATTCGTGTGGTTAATCTACAAAAGGTTCCGTGATTTACTGTGTATGCTCTGGGTATAGTATAGGAGTTATGTTTGTCGTACTGAAATTAAAGCAGTCGCACATTTGCACTGATGCTTTTCCTCCTTTACCCCTCATTGCAAACAAGGGCAATCTTGTGACTCAAGTAATATTACCTGGTGAGAGGCAAGTAGAATCTATTGGTGGTATTAACAAACAAGAGTTAATGAAAAGGTGTAGTTCGATAATTGCATTTGTTATTTTGTTGTTTGTAGGAAAGTGTATGCCATCCTTATGGGCCAGTTGGCTGTCACATTGGCTATCGGAGCATTGTTTGCTGCACATGAACCTACCAAAGATTACGTACGCAGTCATCCTGGATTATGGTGAGCAAAAACATTTCATTTTATATGATTTTGAAAAGTGGGCAGCATGCGGCCACCACCGTGGTGTGGCATGGTGTTGAGATAATGCTTCTGTTTAAATTATAGCTGTCCAATAGAATTTCCGGTTTGACTGTACTCTGTAATCCATTGCTATCGACAGGTGTAATGTGGCAATTGGGACATTAAGCTCAATAAATAGCAAATATTTGAAACATTATTCCCTTATCTGTTCAGTTGACAACAGTGAGCAACCTCATGGCCCAATTAGATGAAGATGATATCTAGTCTTGTACAATTAATTGAACCCAACCGTCAAATTCTATTTTATGTAATGAATTTATATAATAAATTTCGCTAACCTTCTTTTTAAACTGCATCAACTTTTATCTTTACTTACACGTGTTTCGGTGGATCCACCATCACAGTAAATAACATAATTGAAACTAAAAAATTTGTTCACTTATTTAAAATCTATAGAAGATGATACATCTTCAGTCATTTGTATAAAACTGATTTAAAATAAATTTATCCCTTCTCATATATACTGTAGATAGCAGCAGCAGTCAATATCACTTCATCATTCCTAAATTTGAGCTGTTCATTCAAAATGTCCTGCTTTTGCTCTTTTAAATATTTATAAATATGGAACATCTCATATTTTTCAATTTTATTTTTATTTTCTATATTACATTGTTCTATTATATTAAATTGTTCATCTATTTTACCAAATTTATGTTTTACTTCTTTTATATGATTGGTATAGTTAGATATAATGTAGTCACATTTCAGTGCTTTTTTTATATTCATTTTACCTCACTTGAAAATTACGACTTACATGGAATACCAAACTTTTGATTTATTGAATAATAACTATATTATTTAAACTTTTGATTTTAAGGTGAATGGGAATACCAAACATAAGGAAGGGTAAGTGATCCCAATTCTTGTACTGTTAAACCGACGGCCCTGCAGCAAGTTACAATGTTGTTTTTTCCAATTTTCAGTTCACGACGATTGCTTTCAATAATACCATAAACTTTGGATGATGGGATCATTACACACTCTTGTTTGTGTTAGGAGTAACAGATTAAAAGTTTCTCAAAGAACAGAATCAAGAGAGATTTTGTGTAAATTATTTGCCGGAAGGTTTTTGTAATAACCAAAGTTTTTGTACCGTTAATACCAAACAGATCTGACCGGTGAACCGTGGAATTTTTTTTAAATATTGAAAAATTTTCAGCCAGATGCACCAGCTATGTGTGTAAGCACTGATTTTAGAGTCAGAGTTGTCATGAAATAATTTCTTTGAAGCTGTTCTTTTCTTATGCATGCATCACTGCAGTGTAAAGCTCTGTCTTGTACTTGTACAGAAAATAAAAGTGAAATTTTAATATCGTAAATTATATTTACATATTTTAATTTGTGTTTATTTTCTTGTTATTTAATGTTCTATGTGTTGATTTGAAAACTTAAAAGGCAAATTAAGCATTGAGGAGCAGTCATTTTATGCCAAAGTTATGAGTGTTATTTTTAATTTATCGTAAAGTATGTTTAAACAGTAAGAGATACAGTTTTAAGTCATAAACACCAACGTGCCATCGGATTTGTGTATTAAAGAGTGGAATCATTTCACCATGGTAACTGAATTCTGAGTAGAATTTTTTGCCAACTATTACTCATTAATGGATATGAAAATTTTATGAATTCGTAGCTGTAGAATCATCGTGTGAGAGAATGTCATGAACACGGTCGGTTGTTAAAAAAAAAAGATTGTGATACCCATCCTACCACGCTGGAATTGGTGATATACATGGTTGATACCTGTCCTAATTACACAAGAATAAAAGTGGATTGTCTCTTGGATTTTGTATTTGAACCAGACGGTGCAAAAACACGCCCCACAAAAAATGACATTTATGCGACAGATAAAATATTATAAATAAAAATTTTACAGTACAATTTTGTGCATCGAATGTAATGTTTAAGGGGAGTGTGGAATGAAAAAAAATAAAAAAATAATTGATTTTTTGTTTTTTTTTGTTAAGATTATAGTTTAAAATGGCGTTAGAATCATGTTGCTATGCCAACTAGAAAATATTTGATTAATTTTTTTTGTGATTGTATGTTTAAGCTGATTTTGCCATCTGTCTCGAAATTTTACAAAATAATTTTCCCTTTCGATTAATATTTTACTGTGATTTATTATACTACTTTTTCACACTGCTGTCTCTCTTTTATTTATTCATAGGTTGGCAACCTAACCTAACACTTTATAACCTGCATTATTTTTGTTGTGGTCTGTCTTTGTTAACACTCGTGTTTTTGTTTCTCAAACTTTTAACGCGAATATCTTAAAACATCATTTTTATAACTTGATGTATGTACCTTTTTCTCAGCTTCCATAAAAGTTACAAGGCTGAAATTTTTATGGAGTATGTTTAATTGTCCAGTTCTATTGATTGAATGTGCGGTTTTTAAAAACATTGAAAATTGTGGGAGAAAAAAAATTTTCTTTAGTGATTTTTCGATGAAAAAAATGGTCTCTTTTTAAAAAAATTGTGAAAATCAAAATTCTTACCAGAATTATGTGCTACACATTCTAATATTATGTACCAAAGAGTGGCCTTTCATAAAAAAAATATATAGCTCTAGCTAGCTAGTGGTTGCTGAGAAAAATGTACTAACATTAACATTGCTTAGAATAGGGATCCACACTCCCCTTCAGAAAATTTAAATTTCACTCTTGATGTGTAAAAATGATATGCTTCCGTAGCAAAATGAGTTTTTTCAAAAATCAGTTTTTTTTTGGCTCTTTTCAAAAATGTTGTATTTGTGGGTCAGCATGTGAATACAAAATGTTGACAAAATAGTTAGGTTGGGGTTTTCAAGATAACATGCATTGTACATTTTGTTGTTTGGTGAATGTCCAGTCGATGTTGTGTTGCTTTTAGTGATTCAAGTCACTCATATTTTATAAATGAACAATATTTTCATATTTTTACATGCCCCCACAAGAAACTACTCTGGCCTCCAACGAGTCCACACCTGACGCCTTGCAGTTTTTCACAGATTTCAAATTTCTGGTAAAATTTGTCGAGTTAACAAGAAGTTTCGGTTTAAAATATCTTGTCGCGCAGAACCCTGGAAAAGCTGTTCCATATTAGAAATATCAAGGCAGAATTATTGGCCACTTTAAAATACGTTTTTCAGTTTTCTTGAATTTTTTTATTGTTGCAAGAGGCTTCAGTTAATTGTAGAGATTAATGGTTACAGAGTGTTTGGTGGTTTTGTGATGATGTGTCAGTCTGTCATGATTAGCTTTTAGAATGACGCAAGCATGAGGTGCGAGTTATATAACGGGTGTTTTATTAAGGACATAACCCAGATTATAAGAAAATAGAAGTAATACATCGGTAAATTTTCTGTCCCCCAATCAGTATTTTGGCAACAGTGTACTCAAGGCCAACTACCTAAGAAAGTTAAAATGTTCCAGTCAAGCATTAGTGTGGTGACAGCAGTCGTTTCATTATATTGTGTCAGCAATGGTTTTTTCCAAGGAAGAACGCGTGTTTATTGTAGACACTTAGATAGTGAGTAAATCTTACAAATGTGTGCAAGATAAGTTTCAGTTGAAATTTCGCCGTTCTGCCATTTCGAATAAATCGTCAATATTGTGTTCGATAAATAAATTCCGTAGAACTGGGAGTGTACTTGATGAGAAACCATCTTGCCAGCCAATAAAGTTAACTGCAGAAGTTCTTGAAGATTTGAAAAATCGTTTGACTCAATCACCTAAAAAATCGCTTAAAAAATTATCATCGCAAGCTCTGAAAACAGCTCTAGTTTCGTAGCTCTGAAAAGAGTAGTTAATGTTAGCCCAGCTTGTGATGATAATCTTCTAAGCGACTGCTGTCACCACACTAATGCTTGACTGGAACATTTTAACTGTCTTAGGTAGTTGGCCTTGAGTACACTGTTGCCAACATACCGATTGGGGGACAGAAAATTTACCGATTTATTACTTCTATCTTCTTATAATCAGGGTTGCGTCCTTAATAAAACACCTGTTATATGAGTAGCAGTGGTCAATTGTGGTGACAAGAGGACCCTGCTGTAAGTATGTGATTTTTAAATGTGCCATTGTTGTTGTTTTGCAGGTGGGTGGCATTCGTAATAGCATTTGTGACGCTGATTGTGCTGTCATGTTTTGGTGATGCACGGCGTAAAGCGCCATTGAATTACATATTCCTTCTTCTCTTCACATTCGCAGAATCATTCCTAGTCGGTGTTACAGTCTCTGTGCACAGGCTTGACTCTGTAAGTATGCAGCATGCCATTTTGTTTAAAATTACACTTGGAGCTAAGGAAAAGTGTTTAGTGTATACCACTGATACAAGTTGCAGCTACCATATGGCACCTACCCTATCTAGTAGAGCATGAAAAATTTAGTAAACCAAGCGATTTTTAAAAAAATCGTAAGACCAGTTTTTAAGAAACTCGCAAAAAAGTGAAAAATTACACGAATAAAATACTACTTCCGGTTGACTGATTTTGATGAAAATGTTCGTGTTGGGTTCGGTAGTGGTATGTAACTTAAGTTTCAAGTTGGTATGATGATCCGTTCTTGAGATATTCTGTTCACACACACACACACACACACACACACACACACACCCACAGACCAATCGCTAAAAACATGTTCTATTGGGTTCAGGGGGTCTGAAAACGTGTTGATCCGGTGAAGAGTGGATTTGTTAAAATCAACATGAAAACAATACTTTCCTTTCTATGTATTCATGTAGGCAAGAGAAAGTAAAAATATAGACATTTTACTAATGTAGCCGAGGAGCTAATATAGATAACAATATATGGACATTTTGGAAGTATGTAATAAATTATGAAATTTGACAGTGATGAACTGTGCAAGTTGGTAAACCTGATTACATACATAGTACCTGTTCTACCATGTATAATTTTTGACATTATCATACAACTGATGATGTATTTGGTGTGGTTTCTTTATTATTTCATTGTAAAGAAAAAACTGTTTCTTTTATTTATGAAAAAGGGTGAAAATGTCAGTCTGTACGCCAGGTATAAAATTGTTAAGTGTTAATGCAGTATTTACATATGAAGTTTATCTTAGTTGGCTAATATGTATTTTGCGGTTCACTTGAACATTCTAATGCAGGTTTGTTTGTTGACAGGTAGTGTATGCAGTTGGAATCTGCGCCGTGGTGTGTCTGGGGCTGACCGTGTTCGCATTCCAGACAAAAATAGATTTCACCCTGATAGGTGGATTTCTGTTTGTCGGTGTGATAATATTGTTGCTGTTCAGTATACTGTTGATGATTTTCCCGAACAAGATCGGCATACTGATTTATGCATGCATCGGCGCTTTCATATTCTCGCTGTACATTGTCTACGATACTCAGATGATGATAGGTGGCGAGCATAAGTACTCGATATCGCCGGAAGAATATATATTCGCCGCTTTGAATCTGTATATTGATATCATCAACCTGTTCCTCTACATCCTTACCATCATCTCTTCTTCTAGAGATTAAAAACGGACGCCTGCCTGCGTTATCAATTGTTTTACTAATTTCATCGTATTTATCGCATTATTCTGTCATAAAAATGTTATTAAAATAAATGAATCAAAATTAAATACAATACTATTATTATCATTAATCTGTCAGCATCGTTATTATTATCGATTATTTTTATTTGATGTAAAAACGTGGCGTTAATGTGATCAATAAATGGCCGTGCATTAAACTATAAAAGAGTATTTTCTTTTCTCGTGTTGAGAAATAAGGGATGAGTTACTTGGAATCATATAGGAAATATGCTTGATGATAAAAGTGAGCAATAGAGAGTCGTTGGGTGCCCGTACAAACAAAACCCTTTTCCATGCTCTACTCATTTGAAATGGTTTCAAGGGAAGTGCTTTTACTGGCTCATTTCAATCAACATGCAAACTCTGATGTCATCCGGAGATGAAATGCATTCATGTGTGTGTGTATATGTACATGTACGAGGGCAGTCCAGAAAGTCTGTCACGTTTTGATATAAAAAAAAAACTAAGTACAAGAAAAAAATGTTTTTATAATACATTTGAAAGTGCAACTAAAATGCTATTTTTCTACATAATCACCAAACAAATTAAGACACTTATTATAGCGGTGAACTAATTTTGAAATTCCGGCGTCATAAAAGTCTACCGCCTGTGATTTTATCCAGTTAGTCACACCCTCCTGCAGCTCCTCGTCGTCGTCAAAGCGCTGCGTCACAAGCCATGTCTTCATTGTCGGGAACAAGTGATAATCGCTGGGCGCAAGGTCCGGACTGCATTGCGGATGTGGGAAAACCTCCCATTTGAAAGCATCCAGGATTTCTCGTGTTCGATTTGCCGTTTGTGGTCGGGCGTTGTCATGCAAAAAGAGAATTTTTCCAGTCAACTTTCCTCTGCGCTTGTTTTGGATCGTTCTTCTTACCTTTTCAAGTGTTTCACAATACCTCGAAGAGGTTATTGTTGTGCCACTTTCCAAGAAATCGATAAGAACTCCTTTCCTGTACCGAACGTACTTCAAAAACTGACGGGATTTTGAATTGTGGCACACATTTTAAATTGTTGTTGAAAAACAACAAAGAGCGACACAGACCTCTCGCTAGCACGGCTGGATAGCCACTGAACGGAGAAACGCCGCGGCACCAAAATGGCCGCAATAGCTCCACCCCTAGCAGCTACAATGCAAAACGTGACAGACTTTCTGGACTGCCCTCGTATATATACATGCATATTGTGGGCGTGGTTGTAACGACCTTTAAAGACATCTTTCATTGATAATTGTTTTCTGTATAAATAAATTATGATCCAATAAGTTGGCAATTGACTTAGCAAACTGATGGGTCGGTTGTGTGTTTGTGACAAGTAGGCCTACATTATAAGTGCCATACTTGATAATAATGGTTTGCTGTTTGAATTAAAACGGGGAATTATTGTTTTAGTTTATTGTGACCTCGCTGTCATTTTATTTTTAATGTGTGTTAATTGTTAAGTAGCTTGTAATTATTTTTGTATTAAGATTGTACTGTTAAGAGTTAATAAAATAAAATTACTATTTATTTATAGTTTTTATTCGTTACTAAATCCATGATAAATGACAACATAACTGAACTAAAGTCCAGCCTCTCTTAGTTTGCTCCTAATGTAAACAAATAATGACATCACTGAGCACGCGCATTATATCAAAATGTGTACACGCTGATTAAAAAGTAACAACAAAATACTTTCTAAAGTATTTAAATACAAAATACTTTTAAAAGTTTTTTGATAAATGAAATTGTTAGGTCTACATTATATCATGACTGATGTTTTTAGTACTTTCATTACTTATATTTTAAAAAATAGTTAACTTAATAGGAATACGACATCCGTAAAGTCGCGGACTCTAGCGTGCACCCTGTAGTAGGTGGCTTTTGTTTGTTGACAGTGGGAGCAAACTAAGAACGGCTGAACTGTAGGTTGATGACCAAATTAAGAACATTTTCTGTTTCACTTTTCTTTCATTTTATTACTTTTGGTTGTTGGTCATGCAATCTCGGCAAACAGAACTATTTTTCATACCCCTGGAACCAACAGATGAAATTCAATTAATATAATACCACCTGCCCGTTACAGGCAAGTACTTCATCTATGCTGCCTCAATTACAATCTCTACCTTTCTCCCGGTCCATCTCTTACCAACATAAACCAATATTGGACCAAAGTATACAAAATAATAAACTATGCATACTAGCAATTTTCTTCATTGTTTCCACCTCCACAACATTTTATTACATTGCGTTCAGCACTGTGAGTAGTTCGACCACGTTTTCGAGAAACCAACATTTGTGTTCTCCCGGTCCATCTCTTACCAGCATAAACCAATATTGGACCAAAGTATACAAAATAATAAACAATGCATACTAGCAATCTTCTTTGTTTCCACCTCCACAACATTTTATTACATTGCGTTCAGCACTGTGAGTAGTTCGACCACGTTTTTGAGAAACCAACATTTGTGTTTACGGTACCAAAGTTATATTCGTACAGTTAACCTACAAAAGGTTCCGCGATTTATTGTATTTATGCTCTGGGTAAAGTATAAGTTGTTGTGTTTGTTATATTGAAATAAAAGCAGTCGCGCATACGCACCGATGCTTTTTCCCCTTTTCCCCTCGTTGCAAACTCGTGACTCAAGTGACTATATTAGAATTTAGCTGACTAATAAAATTACTACAAGCTGGCTCATGCAAATGAATTCTCCGAGTGGCATCATTATCCCTAGAACTAATATTTGCTGTTTTTCCTCCAATTCTTTAACTTTTTAATAGTTCATGGTCACAACAAAAATGAAATACCAACAGCATGGTGACAATTGGTCAGGAAGATAAATTAAAAATGGATGGGTTGATGAAAATTAAAGACGGTAGCAAACAGCTATTGGTGACTGTAATTAGGTTAGATTTAGGCTGCTTAACAGGTTAACAGCCAGATCACCACAAAAATTGTAAAAATTGACCACTGCACAAATAAACATCAGTTGGTGACTTATAAGAGAGTATGTAGTTTCATTCATGAAAGGATACTATTTAATCTCTTAATTACAGTCTCTGTTTTTATCACTGTTAAAACAATAATGCTGCTTCAAAATGCATTTTTTTGCTAAGAAATGTTCAACACGTGACTAAGATGAATATATATATGTATTAACTTGCATAATAATAGTCCTAGTATAACTAAACAGCGTAATATTTTGTCTACTCTACCGACCTGATCACAATTCCAAGTCCCAAAAATTTCAAATATTTTGTATCGATTTCGACTGTAGTAAACTATTTTTGAAAAAACTGTTTTTTTTTTTCGCCAAAAGTTGAATGAAATTCATCTATTAGGTCACCCAGATACTACATAAATACAGCTCGATATAAAAATTTAACACTTTCAGTGCGGCGAACGCATTTATGCGGTTTATCGGACACTGCCAGGTGACTGGCGAATGCTAAAATGCGGCCAGTTTGTAGGTTTTATTATCTCTTCTTTCTATGTTTTGTCAGGGTAAAAAGTATTTCTTTTATTGTGCTGTCCTAGAAAAAGGTTCATTCTGTGCCAGTATATTATCAGTTCATGCGTTACAATTATGCAAAAATAATTAAATTCTTGTACACGAATAAAATGACATCAGGCTAGTTAAACATTCAAGTATTGCTCCGTCATGGCGAATGACATTGGGTCTACCAAGCAGGATTGAACGTGTTGTATGGTAATTGTTGCCCCTTCTATCTTCCAATAGATCAAGATACAATTTACAAAAAAATACAAAGCGTTGAAGTAAATTCCATACAGTTTTGATAATCTTATTCTGATAAACCTGCGGTACAAATGACTGAACAATCTTTGTGCAGGTAGATGAATTTTAAGTATCAAAAGACATTAGTGACTGGGTGAGTCATAGGAATGGATACCGTGTAAAGAGTTCATTATATATCCTGATACACAAAAGAGGAGAGCTGAAAAGTTTCTTAAGCTAGTAGAGAAGAAAAGACAGACAAAACATAATTAACAAGTGGCGCACCAAATCCAAACAGTGTTGCTGACTTAACTACTAACTAGTTTTACTTTCTCTTGCCTATATGAATATATAGGAAGGAAAGTATTGTTTTCATGTTGATTTTAAGAAATCGAGTTTTCACCAGATCTACACATTTTCAAACCCCCCTGAAACCAAAAATCATGTTTTTAGCGATTGGTCTGTGTGTGCGTGAACAGAATATCTCAAGAACAGAACATTGCACTAACTTGAAACTAAGTTAAATACCACTAGAGGACCCGAGATGAACATTTTCATCAAAATCGGTCAACCGGAAGTCGTGGTTTATTCGTGTAATTTTTCACTTTTTCTGAAAAACGGCTTCTACAATTTTTAAAAAATCACTTCATGTACTAAATCTTTTATGCTCTACAAGATAGGGTAGGCGCCATGTCTGCTGAATTTCTCGGGGAGCTCGTTTTCTCGTAAAAAAAATGTTTTCTTAAGATTGCGACTTTAATATGCATTTTAGTGAAAAAACGTATATAATAAAAATTATAGAGAATTTAAAATCCTACAACTTTTATTTCAAACATTTTTTTTGTATAACGCTTAGTTTAGCAGTAATTAGTGATGTTCTGCTTCTTTCTCATGAAAACGTGTAAAAATAATCAATTTTTTTCTAAGATTTCAGCCCTAGTATGCATTTTACGACAAAAGTATATATAATCAAATTTATAGAATATTAAAAGATATACAACTTTTATTTAAAGCATTTCACTACAGAGCCTAGTTTAGAGTAAAAGAGTGATTTTCCGTATTTTTAAGCTAAACTGGGGTTCATTTTCGTTTTGTGTCTTTCACTCATGTTTAAATAACGTTATGGTGTTTGAGGTTAGTTTTTTGTTTATTTCTAATGTTAGGTTATACTGTTCATTATTTGCATTGGCAAGAGAAAGTTGTGTGAGCGTTTCACACCAGAATTTTAGTATTTAGTGAGTAAAGGGTGACAATAATAATCTTTCTTTCTGTCAGTTGGTCAGTGCAAGATATAAAAAGTACCAATTATTTCAAGTACTCTATTTCCAGAAGGGTGATCATGTCAGATGGCTTACCCAATCAGTGTGAATGCAGTAGGGATTAAAAATAGTATGTGTAGTTTATTTATTATAATTAGATTAAAATGTTGGCGCCGCAATGGCAAAGTAATAAATAATCTGATAAGATTAATGATAGTTGTGTCAGTTTTTAAATTTGCAAACGAAGCAGATTAATTCCTCCGCAGAATTTAGTATCTACTGAAAAAATACTGTTGCTAGTAAAAATGCATTTTGAGGAAGATTGTCTTTTAACTGGTAATAGGGATCGAAATGATTCTGTGAAAAGTTTTAATGTTCATTATGACCAACCAATATCCCAATCTCCCTTGACATTCAAGTATGCCACAAATAATAAAATCAAAATCGACTGACATAAAAGAAAAACATACAAGCAGAATCAGATAGCTAATTTTCCATTAGCATGTACTAAACAAACTTAACATAAAAGTTTATTAGAAATTTTTAGTGAAACACGTGCCAGTGGTAATGAAAACATAAGTAACACACAAAAACAACACTAGCAAACCGATAAAAAAATGTAACTTTTGTTAAATAGAAGCAGGCTTTGGTGGGAGCATCAACATTATCTCTTGTTTTTAACTCTTACAGTGCCAGCGTCCTAATATTAGGATGTAGCAGTTAAACCAAAAAATGCCAGCGTCCTTTTATTATAGTACGTTGACTAAAAAATTCATAGAATTTTTATTTTCCGCTCTACGTTTATTGTATATTATTGCAGATTATTTCTTGTGTTTACAGTGTTAAACATACAATTTTAATTTACAAACTTTTAATATAGTTATTCGAAATTAGGATGTTCTACAGTAGATTAGTACGTACTTTCAAAAGTTAAAAAACTAAAAATTAGATTTTCAAAACATTTATCACAGTATTTTTATATTTTACAATACGTATGAGTTTAAGTGACTTGAATACAGGATGATTCACGAAGATATGCAGAAACTTAGGGAGCTCATTGTACATGTAAAAATAATGAAAAAAGTCCTTATAAACATGGGTCCAGAAATGCTTCTTTACCGAGTTACGGCTAGCGAAAGATTTTGCCCGGATTTCAGCTCACCAAGTGAAATGAGGTCTTCCTGAAATTCTGGTAAAAAAGATTAAGGGGTGTGAATTCAATCGTTTCTTATGATTTTGACCTGATAAATTTAATAAAACAGGTCCCAGAACTGTAAGTTAAGTAATTTTTGAGAAAACCAGTGTCAAATGCAAAATATGGTGTGAAAAAAACACATTTTTTCATCTTTGGGGAACAATAACTATGTTATTTCACCAAGAAATAGATAAAAATTTTGAATAAAACTTGTAGAAAATTTTATTCTCAACAAAACGGTGTAAACAAAGTACACAGACAGCGAATAGATGTGTGATTAAATGAATTTTTATTTATAACAGTACAAAGTAAAATTAACAGGAAAAACATTAATCTAAACCTATTCAACCAAATTACTGTAAATTTTCAAAAGTTTTTCCGCCGACTTCAATGCATTTTTGTGCTCGTTTAAGGATAGCTCTTGTTGCTTTCTGTAGTTCAACAGGGCTTTCCTTTAATGGTGCAAAAGCTTCATTAATATGTCTAAATATTAATGTTATTTTAAAAAATGATTTTTCACTACATTTTTTGCATTTGACACTGGTTTTCTCAAAAACTATTTAACTTACAGTTCTGGACCTGTTTTATTCAATTTATCAGATCAAAAACCAAAAGAAATGATTGAATTTGCCCCTTAATCTACCTTACCAGAATTTCAGGAAGACCTCATTTCACTTGGTGAGCTGAAATCCAGGCGAAATCTTTCGCTAGCCGTAACTCGGTAACGAAGCGTTTCCAGACCCAAGTTTATATAAACCTTTTTCATTATTTTGACATGTACAATGAGCTCCCAAAGTTTCTGCATATCTTCGTGAATCACCCTGTATAACGAAATAATCTTTAAAATGATATAAGTGAAGTTAAGTAACAAGATTTTTAGTGATTATTTAAATTAAAAAATAAATTTCCACAAAATAAATGTTTAAGCAGAAGTTATTTTTTTAAGTTATCTTTAAAAATAGCCAAGTTATGGATAGACATATAAAATGCAACAAATCGCACAAAAATAGGCTGGCATTTTTAAGCAGTACCTAGTGGCAAATACCTGGCATTTTTGGTAAGCACTCACAATATTCTCCTGGCACTATAAAGGTTAAGAAGGGAAGCCTCTCGGATTAACATTTTCAAGGGCTATACTTTACTCACGTTTCTCATTATGAAAGAGAAACCAACATGGTTATACCAAACGGCCCTTACTCTGGTATCCAAGGTGTCTTGGGCCACTGTGACACACCTGTCCATCTCGTATTTAATGAAGTGAGGCCAAACAGAATGGCGTATGTTTCTCCTTTAATTATTGTACAAGCATAATAGGCTACTATAAAAGGCAACGTGCCATTAGAAACTCATCAGTGAATGAAAATTTCAGCACATAAGTCAAAGGTGCTGTTTTTCATGACAAAATAATAGCACATATGTAGAGATCATACCGATATCAGATGAATTGATGTCCCATAGCCGAGCGAGTGAGGGAGATATGTGGCATAACTACGAATGCACCCAAAGATCTTTACCATTAAAATCCAAAATCTGAAAACATTCTACAGTAGTTATCTTGGCAGGTGCTTCTGATTGTTCTTTTCATATGTTACACTGTTCTCTTGTGAAAATATTCATTCTATCGGTGTTTGTTTTCGGACTGATTATTACTAGCCTACATATGAGGGCTGTTCAAAAAGTATCGGACTATTGTTAATTGAAAGTGCATTTATTGAACTAGAGCTACAAACTTCTAATCCCTTTCAAAGTAGTCTTCTTGGTGATGCACACACTCCTCCCAGCGCTTCTGCCACTGTTTAAAACATTTCTGAAAGGCATCTTTTGGAATGCTGTTAAGCTCGGCCGTCGTATTCTGTTTAATGTCTTCTCTTTCTTGAAATCCGAGTTCGTTTCAGGGGCAATTTCAGCTTAGGAAATAGCCAGAAGTCGCAGGGAGCCATGTCAGGGGAGTACAGAGCTTGGCGAACCAGAGGAGTGTTGTTTTTAGCGAGAAAACTCTGAATTAGATGTGCAGAGTGGGCAGGTGCATTGTCGTGATGGAGCAGCCACGTTTTTGTTGCCCACAGATTCGGTTGTTTGCGCTGCACAGCATCACGAAGGCGACAAAGAACTTCAAGATAGTATTCTTTTGGTCCTCGGTAGCTAAAGTTCGCACTTGTTCAATAACATTCTCATTCCGGCTTGTCGATGGCCTGCCTGAACGCGATTCACTTTCTACTGATGTTTGACCATTTTTGAACCGATTGTACCACTCTTTTATTCGAGTACAGCTCATGGCAGACTCCCCAAAAGTCGGTTGAATCTTGCAAATCGCCAAGCTTTTGGTAAAATTTAATGCAGTAACGCTGCTCCAAGTTTTTCTGTTATTTTATAACTTGATAAAAATCGCTGAGCACAACAGAGAGGTCTACACTACTAGGCTGACTGCCAGCGACGGAAGCTTTGTCATGACATGAAACAGTGCATGCTCGCACATGACAGTCCACTCCACATCCCCACTAAGCTTGGCCGCCAGCGCTTCATTCGTTTCAGCGGGAGGACAGAAGGTCCGATACTTTTTAAACAGCCCTCGTATAATTTTAACTGAAATTGAAATTTTGCAGTGCATTTTATGTGGCATACAAATAACCTCTACTGATGTAAGTGTTAGTAAACATGGGCAAACAATCCATAACGGAGAAAGAAATGATATTACATGTATTAAAGTGCTGTGAGGAGAAAGCTAATTTTAATAGACTTACTGTTCCTATCAATAAACCATTTGAAAGAATTTCAAAACATTGTAAAACATCCCGAAAAACAATTCAACGGATAAAGAAAGAACAATAAGACTGCTTGTTAGTTTAATGCATGGATAAACGCTTGCACATAACAGAGTAAAAATTGGAATGGTACGCAAGGTTTGTGCGAGTGAGAGCGTAATGCATCGTCTCACGGCTAGGGGACTTAATTCATCTGAATACTGCACACTAGCACAACACAAGACAACTTTGACTTGTTTGGCTTTATTGTTGAATTAAACCCTTCAAGCGTCAACCAGAAAACAGATGTTACAAAAATTATTGGAATAATGTATTTTGAATATTATTTCATTGATTTATCCACTAAAGACCGCCTATTTTGGTAATTTGTACAGGGCTGATAAGTATGCACTGTTGGACTCATTCTTGTAGGGCAGGCACAATGGCTGTGATCGAATATTAGTGACTGGAAAACGTGACAACTCTTTACTCTTTTCAGGGTATTTCATGATATAGACCAAATGCCTAGTCTAGGACAACAACATTATCAATAAATTGAACATCTATTTATATAATTATATTAAATTCAATGTATGTGTGTATGTTCCCCTTTATCTCCTAAATTACTGAACCAATTTTCATGCAGTTTTTTTTTAATGTTGTAACTATGATGCTGGTGCAGGTTTTAGGCTATTGAAACCCTTAAAAAGTTAGCCCTAACGGGTTGAAATACGTTTATGTCCTACATTAAGGCTTTTATGAGGTTAGATAATCTGCTGCTTTTAAACCAGCTGATGATTTAAATAAAGATTTGTCATAAAATAAAGTCACATGATTTAGAAAATAGTGACGTGGTGATAAGGATCAGCTGGTGACAACATCACATGATAATTTTATTACGTAGATACGATTTTGTATTGTTGAGTATTTTATAAAAGTAAAGTTCCGTGTTTCTTTAATTCGTTTTAATTTTTCTCGATTGCAGAAAAAGTGATTACACCATTTTTCACGTGCAAAGCTGCGACGGGGAATGCTAGTTTCATATACAGCAGAAAAAAGTTAAAAGCCAGCATGGTTTTTGGGAAAATGCTGTAATGTAATTTATTTGTAAAACTAAATTAAATTTTATGCATGAAACAAACATGTCTTTTGCGTAGTGTACGCAGACATTTTCTACGACTTACTTCAGCAGACTGAAATATTAAAAAAAAGTTTTTCGTAATTAACAAATTAAAAAAGCTTTTACCTTCACACGACAAATTGAACTTACACCATCATCTTAAAAGCTCATTCAATTTCTGACGAAACAAATAACAAATTGTACAATTGTTGGAAACAAAAGTTTCCAACAAAAAGATTTAACAGAAAATGTCTGAATAAGCTACCTCCTTCACGGTAAGATAATTGAATCATATGTATGGGAAAATTTAGGAAATTTCAAATGTAGATAACATTTGTCTGTCTGTTGATTGATTATCTTCTTAACTTATAAAAGGAAAATGTAACAAAGAATCTACGAGATAGCAACAAATGGGTTTTGGTTTCGTAATCTACTTAAAAAGTTCAGATTGGGTTTGAAGTTCTGGTTTTGACAGCAACTCAAAAAACCAGTTGGAATTTGGAAACAAAAACAATGACATTTAATTCCTCTTCAAAAAGTAGACAAAGAAATGAGTAATGGTTTTTGGCATAAGTCTTTGGCATAAGTTTTGGTAAGTCTTTTCAAAAACTGCCACCAACCATTAGACGCTTCATGTCATCTCGTGAAACGGATTTTGTTCGTTTAATTTGTTAAAAGGAAATTAGAAATATCTCTGCTATTAAGAGTGGAAATGAAAAATGCCATATAAAAACTTTGTTAAGGTTGATGTACCCCTGTCAATTAGTCTTTTGTATTTGCTTTGTTGATTTTAAATATAAGCGCCGCGGCTGGCGTATTCTGATTTATACGAGGGCTGTTCAAAAAGTATTGGACCTCCTGTCCTCCCGCTGAAACGAATGAAGCGCTGGCAGCCAAGCTTAATGGGGATGTGAGGGGACTGTCATGCACACGCATGCACTGTTTTGTGTCGTGACAAAGCTTCCATCACCAGCAGTCAGCCTAGTAGTGTAGACCTCTCTGTTGTGCTCGGCGATTTTTATCAAGTTATAAAATGACAGAAAAACTTGGGAGCAGCGTTACTGCATTAAATTTTGCCAAAAGCTTAGCGATTCGCAAGTGGAAACAATACGCAAGATTCAACAGGCTTTTGGGGAGTCTGCCATGAGCTGTACTCGAATAAAAGAGTAGTACAATCGATTAAAAAATGGTCAAACGTCAGTGGAAAGTGAATCGCGTTCAGGCAGGCCATTGACAAGCCGGAATGAGAATGTTATTGAACAAGTGCTAACTTTAGTTACAGAGGACCAAAAGAATACTATCTTGAGGTTCTTCGTCGCCTACGTGATGCTGTGCAGCGCAAACGACCGAATCTGTGAGCATCAAAAACTTGGCAGCTCCATCACGACAATGCACCTGCCCACTCTGCACATCTAATTCAGAGTTTTCTCGCTAAAAACAACACTCCTCTGGTTCGCCAAGCTCTGTACTCCCCCCGACATGGCTCCCTGCGACTTCTGGCTATTTCCTAAGCTGAAATTGCCCCTGAAAGGAACTCGATTTCAAGAAAGAGAAGACATTAAACAGAATACAACGGCCGAGCTTAACAGCATTCCAAAAGATGCCTTCCAGAAATGTTTTGAACAGTGGCAGAAGCGCAGAAAGAAGTGTGTGCATCACCAAGGAGACTACTTTGAAGGGGATTAGAAGTTTGTAGCTCTAGTTCAATAAATGCACTTTTAATTAACAATAGTCCGATACTTTTTGAACAGCCCTTGTACTCTTCGTTCCTCCATGCGTCCACCCCACACCCACAATCCTACATCAGTTTCTTCTCACACTTGTGCATTAGGCTTTACCACGAACGCATCGTGTTCTTCGAACAAGGTTTTCCTTTCGGCCATGCATCAAGCAGGATGCTCCATCAAATGCTAATGTTATCGTACTATTACTTTTAAGTGTATTCACATGGTTAATGTGTGTACAATATTGTGTTTTTGTGTGCTTATTGAAACGTGTAATAGTAGCTAAAGTGTTCTTACAACGGTCAACAAACGGGACTTGCTGTACATGTGCTCACCGGTTGGATTTCATTCTGCGTCATTCTGTATCAAGTAAGTGTATGCTTTCGTTTGTGGGTCTAAGTTTAAATGTTCAAGTAATTGTTTCCCTACTGTATTTGAGTTTCCCTGCCCTTCCTCTCTTTCCCTTCGTTTTACTGCTTGTAAACTTTAATCGTTTGGGTCGTGAACGCAAACCCCGTTAAATGCGTTCTGGTTAACAAACTTATTTTAAATTTTGATTAAACTACATATATATAGATACTTTAATCACGAGATTGCCTTTTGCGTATGGATGGGCTGTGAGAAACGACAGTGAATTATTGACAGTGGTGCCAACCTCAACAGTGACGCACTACTCATAGTATACATTTCACTACCATGCAGTTACTACGTACATTCTGTAAGCTGTGGTTTGTTCAGAGAAAATGTTTTCTTCATAAACCTTATAAGAAATAAATGTGACCTGTAATATTGCCTAAAGCTTAAGCCTTCGACCACGTTTTCGAGAAACCGATATTTATGTTTACAGTAACAAACAGTTATATTCGTACAGTTAACCTACAAAAGTTTCCGCGATATACTGTAGGTCTGTATGCTCTGGGTATAGTATAAGTTGTTATGTTTGTACTACTAAAATTAAAGCAGTTGCGCATGCGCACTGATGCTTACACGACTAGAAATGTATGATTTACTGTAATTAGGCTACCAGCTATCTTATTCCATTGGAACAAAGTTTTCTACAAATGAATCGCCTTCTTTACTACCGCTGTCACCGGCTTCTTTACTATCAGTCTCACTAGTATCTACCTAACCGCTTTATTTTTTTACCAGGTGTCAACAAAACTGTTGAAGAAAAGCTTCTTCAGGTCTTTAATTTCCCTTTATATTTTTCGAAGAGAAACATCACAATAGTTAGCCACTCGCTCACAGCTTTTGTCAAGAGGTACGGATAGGCATTTTTGTTTAGCTTCAACTTCACAACATTTTATTACACTGCATATTAGATTTCGTTCAGCACTGTGAATGGTTCAACCATGTTTTCGAGAAACCGATATTTTTGTTTACGGTAACAAACAATTATATTTGTACAGTTAACCTACAAAAGGTTCTGCGATATACAGTAGGCCTGTATGCTCTGGGTATAGTATAAGTTATGTTTGTACTACTAAAATTAAAGCAGTCGCGCATGCGCACTGATGCTTTTCCCCCTTTACCCCTCGTTGCAAACAAGGGCAAACTCGTGACCCAAGTGACTATAACAGACATATTTATAAAATTGTTTTACCCTTGCTCATTTCTCAGTGATTGGCAGATTAACAGCATATCTTCATCCTGATCATGTCCACAACCTAAATACAAAAATTCACTGAATTTGGTTCAGCAGCGTTCGTGCGGTATAGGCAGCACCACGAATTTCCAAGCTTACCGTCCGGTATTACGGTGCATACTATCTACAGCGAAAACATTACCTCATGTTTATTTCATATGACCATACAAGCTTTATCACATGGTCAGCCAATTAAATGACTAGACCATTTAAGAACAGAAGAAGTAGAGGTGTAAAAGACACTAATCAGAGTTATCTCCTCTGAAAGTAATGAATTTCATTATACAGCCAGACTCTGTGGTGAATGAAGTGAAGGTGTCATTTGCAGAGTGGAAAATATGTCCTTTTCAGAGGGCCTGGCATGCTGATAAGCATACTTTTCCACTCAGCGAGGACGGCAAAGGTAAACCACCTCACTCCTGGTTTTACTTAGTAAAACCTCTACAGGTTCAAACCAGCTTTTTGGCTGATGACCTGAACAACAACATACTAGCTTGGGTGATTAGTAACCAAAAGTTGATAGGCCTAATGTATAAATTTATGTAGATAAAGAATAACAATTCGTAATTGTTATTATAAATAATAACAATGTCATTTGTTATTTTAAGGTAAATAATAGATGGACGGCGCGTTGACGCGCAGCCAACGTTGAGTATTAACAAGAATTGAAAAATCCAATGTCGGTCTTTGTCACATCACCGGGGCATTACCATTTAATCATCTGTCCTTCAACATCTGACTCATGTATGTAACTCACCGTTCGTCTGCACCCAACCTAATATATGTCATTGTTTATAATTTTTATAAACATTATTTATACTTTCAACAACACACGAAATGAAATACGTTATAATAAAAGGGTAGTAGAATGACAGTTGGCGGTGGACTCGGCATTACAACGGCAAGCTTGGAAATTTGTGGTGTGACCTTTTCAAGTAATATTCAGAGTTCACTTGGTAGATCTGACTCGGTAACAAAATCACAATCAATTTATACTTAAAAGGATAAGCAATTTCTTTTTTCACTCGACCTTTTTTAACCCTACTAGTGGCAAACATCGCAACAGCGACTCTATTGATATTGGCTGGAGCGGTAAAGTCGCAATTGCAACGTTAGTTGCACGTCTTCAACTGTTGTTTAAATTCTTATTTTTCATATTTGCTGATAGTGCGTGTAACTAATCGATAGAGTACATTTTTATTTCCCTTTTAGAACCGTAATACAATAGTTTTGTCTAAAATAATTCCGTTTAATGGCTTTCTGAAAACGGTAAAAAAATCACCACATGGGTTGCGATCTTGTTGTTTCTACACGTGGTTTTCGTTTGTTTACGTTTTATCGTGTAAGTTTTCTGCACGGTTAATTGTGTTTTAGCACGAGTTGTAAATTATTTTAGTGCGTTTATTGTTTATTTTGTGTGTTAAAAATGAGTGATGAAAATATCAGTTTGAACGATGACGAAATAAACGATTTATTACAATGTGTTGATGAGGAGTCCGATTTTTGAGCATGGCACCACATGCAAAAAATATTGTTAATTCTTTTCTGGTGCAACAAGAGTGAACTTTTTTCTTCTACTCTCATCTACATAAAATAGTGAACAATTTGTATATAATGAAATTAGTGTTAGTGTCTCGGATAGGTTTAAAAATTAAGTGAAAACTTTGTAAAACGGTTTTCATTTTTTGCGAAAATAACTACTTAAATATAAAGGTAAGTTACCTTTACATACACTGTATTAAAATTTGAAATTTTCTGTTTAATTTGATTTGTTGTATATTTAATGAGAATTGATTTTTTGACAAATTTTTGAAATACCAGCTGCAACAAGCGTAAAAAGTACTTGCCAATTCTAGGTGTTACCATTGCCTCAGATAGGGTTAAAATGAACTTCACCACGTGGAGATTGCCATCACCTCTTTTCATCTTTAGCAAATTCCTGAATCACGCAAGAAATAAAACAAAATTTTGTTCAATAAACCAAGTTTTTTTAACATTTACTGCACTGATTTTATGCTTATGGGCACAATGAAGATGAAAAATAGCTTAGTTTCGGGTGAGACTACAGTTTTCAAGAATCTGAAAATTGTCTTCTCCACACCAACCCACAAATTGAAAATTAACCCTCAACTGGTATCATGCGGTCTATGAGACCGCTATCATTTTTTACCCCTCCAACACTTCCCTCCCAATTGCCTGACATCATGCATATGTTGTATACCTTTCACTTGTTTGAACTGTGTATGATCAAGATTGTTTTCGGTACGAGCTAACAAGTTGTGAGTTATTTGTATTTTGTTTTCTACTGGCGGTCTCCTGGACCTATGATACCAGTTTTGTAACTTTTTTACGACTTTAAAACCGAGAAGTACATGGATTGTTTAAAGTTTTAATGAATATACAGTCGACCCTCGCAATAACGGACACCGTTATTACGGACTTTCAATACAACGGACTAGCTGTCAGAAATCGGCTAAAACGACAGATCGTGTAAAACCATCGTGATAACGCGTCTAACTTATTCCGACATGTGCTGCTATCTGGTTAAAGTTATGCCGTACTGTGCGTACGAGGGGTAAAGGTTAACTCACGGTTACTTGTTAGGAAACGGGTTGGTCTATTTCTAGTTGTCTTTGTCCGGTAGGGTTAATCTAGTAGCCTATGTGTTAGTTTTATCTGTTTGTGGTCTTTCTTAGCTAGCGTACGTAGTTCTGTGCCCTTTCTTAGCTTTTTCAGTAAAGTGTTTACTACTGAATTGTAGTTTATTTCATTACTCATACAGTTTATTATTTCATTATATTTTATTATTGTTGGTGTACATATTACGTTTTGTGTTTGGGGAAAGTCGTGAAATTGTTGTTAGCTTTCTAGAAATTTAAGATGGCGTCCTCGTCTAAAAGAAAACGAGTTAATTTGTCCGTTGGCGACATATTGCAGTTAATAAAAAAACTGGAATCTCGTGCTAGTGTTGCAAGTTTGTGTGACGAGTACGGTTTTAAAAAGCAAACTGTTTCAGACATACGGAAATCTAAAGAGAAACTTCTGAAATTTTCATTAAACTATAATAATGCAACGAATTTAGAGAACGAAAGAAAACATATGAGAGTTGCGGGAAATCAAGATCTCGAAAATTCCGTTTTTAAGTAGTTTATGCAACTACGATCTTCTGGAATAAACGTGCGTGGTGTAGAAATTCAGAATGCTGCTAAACGATTCGCAAATCGACTAGGAATAGAACATTTTGAAGCTAGTGATGGATGGTTGTGGCGATTTCGAAGCAGACATGGTTTAACAAACCATATAACTCATGGCGAAGCAGCCAGTGCACCGACTGAAGAAATTCAACCTTTCAAGGACAAATTAAAAAAGTTAATGAAAGATGAGTCTTTGAAACTTTTTCAAGTTTACAATGCTGACGAGACGGGATTATTCTGGCGATCAGTTCCGAAAAATACTCAAGCGTATGAACACGAAAAAAACTACCGGGACGTAAAAATAGCAAAGACAGATTGTCAGCGCTATTTTGTGCCAATGCTGACGGATCACATCGTCTGAAATTAGCCATTGTTGGAAAGGCTGCACGTCCTCGTCCTTTAAAAAATATTATGAACACTCTTCCTGTGCATTATTATAGCTCTAAAAAGGCGTGGTTCAATTTACAAAAATGTGAAGATTGGTTTTTCAAAAAATTTGTCCCTTCTGTGCGTGAATTTCAAGAAACAACCTTAAATATTCCAGCAAAAGATGTAAAAGCTCTTTTAATTATGGATAATGCACCAGCACACCCGCTTCCTGAAAAGCTCGTCAGTTACGACGGAAAAATTAAGTGCCTGTATTTACCCCCAAATGTGACACCTTTACTCCAGCCAATGGATGAGACTGTCATCTCGGCATGTAAAAGATTGTATCGGCGAAAATACATGGATGAAGTCCTTGAAGTATTGGAGGACGACGATGATGCAACAGAAGATCGCCGAGGAGAAAAAACTCTATACAACATCAAAAAGTATTCAATTAAATCAGCTATTTTTAATATAAATGCCTCATGGAATTGCGTAAAAAAGGATACTCTTGTAAATTCGTGGAATAAACTATTGAAAGAAAACTACGATGTAGAAGAAAACTTAAAAGATTATCTACAAGAATCTGGTGAACTAGTAAACATTTTCATACAAAGTGGAGAGAACAAAATCATGGAAGATGACGTCCGACAATGGTTAGAAGATGATGACTGCGATCCCGGATATCAAGTGATGAATGAAGACGAGATAGTAGAAGAAGTTCTCAAAAGAAATGACAATGATTCCAGTGACGAAGAGGAGGAGGTACAAAAGCTAAAACTTTCTGTAGTTCGGGAGGCAATTGATACCGTTATTTCATTCATCGATTCATCCGACGAGCAGAATGTACAGCAGTTTTATGAAAATATTAGACAGTTGAAAGAACTTATAATAAAGAAACAGAACCAATCAGGCACACAATCAAAAATAAGCAAGTATTTTTCTCCAATTCAATCTTCGAGTCAATAATTAACATTTTTCGTTTTTCCGTTATAACTCTTGTGATATTTCATTTTTTTATGTACAATATATTTATTGTAATCAAGTTTTACGACAACTGTTTTTGTGTTATACTGTAAGCTACACCTACTGTAATTTACGTGTAAATACTGTGTACAAATAATGAAGCCTAATGTGTTTATCCAATGTGACGTAATATGTAATATACTAGGTAAGTTTAGTGTAAAATTAAATTACGTTTTTCGAAATATATTTCATTTTAGATTATTTACTCATTAAGTTCACATCGTACAGTATTATGATTCTGCAAAATGTACTTCTATATTAGTTACAGTACATATTTCCCCTCAAGTTTGGTTATTTCGTAACTTTCAATATAACGGACATTCACAATAACGGACATCGATGATCCCCATTTAGTCCGTTATTGCGAGGGTCGACTGTATAATAATTTTTCATACAGCTTTTCTTTGTTTAGTACTATTATAAAATATTTTCATATGTAATTTTATAAAATTTTCATTATGGATGATACATTTAAAATTTCTGAAGCGGCTTCAACACAACCAGGTCCATTACGTAAACAAGTTGTACGTGTTAATAATGTAAATTTTTATTAACATATAAATCTTTAAATTTTATTGTAAATAATCAAAAAGTAAAAAACAACGAATAAATTTTAATAAATGTTTGTCAGAGTGTACTGCCTAACAACAGACATAAATAGCAAAACTCTGAACCAAAATGTAAGTTGTACTTCATAATTTTGTAAATAAATTTGTCTGTATCATATTAATTACTTATTTATTTATAATTATTAGACCACAGAATGTTTCTAGGGGCCACAAATTTTATTGTTCTGTTCAAAATGGAAGTAAGTCAAAAAAATGCACAGTGTTCATTTTTTACTTTTGTAAATAGTATTTTTGCATTTATGCAAAGTATTTTACATTTACATCTTAGATTATATATGGTTTTATAAGATTAAAATAAAACAAATTAATTAAATAAGTATGAAGAACTTAAATAAAAAAAACAAATTTGGAGGTCTGTCAGACCTCTGATACCGTTATGTCACAAAAAATGATACCAGTTGAGAGTTAATTACCCAAACAAGCGTTACCATAAAACGTGGCAGAAACATTTCCAATCACTCAATTTATTTAGAGGTACAGTGTATCGGATTCGTGCCTACATTTTTCGTAAGTTAACTCAAAATTAAGAAAGTAACATGGCATTAATTTTTTACAGTTTTAGTCGTTTAGGTTATGTAATTTGTTATTTGTTTATGTTGCAGTTGGAACAGTTAATTTACATGTTATTATATGATCATTATATTTATAAAATCTGCTTTAATATCTACAATTGTGTAAACGAACCTTCTGAGGCCACACTGGCCATATTCACGTTCAAGTGTTGGCACTCACCGATCAACAATTACAGTAGAAGACAATGGGTAAACAGTTTATCTCGTATCTACCCTGCCACTGTTTGTGCAGCCTTCAGACAAGCTCTACGCTCTACCGTTGAAACCGTTCTCTTTCGACCATTTTAGAGAACATAATATATGATTCGGGATAAGAATGAAGCATCCACACGCACAAGCACGCACGCACGCGCACACACACTACATTCAATATAGATGATCATATCACATTTTATATGTAAATATAAATATACTATAGATATAGATATAACAACAACAACAATTTCAGTTAATAATAATAATACTAATAGTAATATATCACACTGTTATAAATCAGTCCTTTTGTTTCCCTAAAGTAAAAATTACACGTCACTATTTAATAAGTCCATTCACTTTCACGCTAAAAACTATTATCGTACTCTACAACGTCCGATGCAGAAATTTACTTACAAAAAGCAACCGCCGACAAAGCGTTGCATTTATTACTGCCATTATTTAATCATTAAAAAAAAATATATCATTAAAAATTACATACCATCGAAAAGAAAGTCCTTCGCTAAATTAAGTCCATCCTATCGTTACGATTAAATAGGAAATTAATATTGTAAAAAAAAACTAGTACAAAAACATTCAAGTCCTTACAGAGACTAGAGATAAGATGTCATAAAAGTCCTCCTCATCGATCAAAAATGATCATTATGCCCTGACGTGAAAAACATAGCTAGATACAAAATACATTTAACCAGATATGTAAACTACGTTATAAAAATACTTATTTGATAAAAATATATCACACATTTGTACTTTTTTCCAATAAAATTACTTATAAAATGATCAATAAACATATCTCTGTATATACAAGATAAACAGTCCAGTCAAGCGGTGACGTTGTAAAACCAACGTGTATCAATTGATCATGACCGCACGTATGTGCTCGTGTTCTCGACACATACCGATCCATCGGAAAACAAGGAACAGAAATCCTGGACAAAAGTCCACAACAGATATCATCATCAACAACAAACATTTTCAAGACTGCTACACATTTTTCTTTTTTTAAAATATATTTAATGTCTCTCATTTAAAATAATGAACACTGGAATGAACAACAAAAAAAAAAACACATAATCTTATATAACTTTTCATACAGGTAATTAAGTCAAATCAAAGTCATTCTATCAACAGAATCACTCTCTCCTCTCTCCTCATCTCGTTTCTTATCGACGATCTCTGTAACGGTGGTGATCTCTGTCACGATCTCGATCCCTGTCGCGCTCCCTATCTCTGTCCCTGTCACGCTCCCTCTCACGATCACGGTCACGGTCTCGTTCTCTGTCGCGATCTCTCCTTTCGCCGCTCGTGCGCCACAGGAATTCATCCACCGAACGATCATACGAACGTTTATCTGCGTACCCATTGCTCCTGGGTGGCAGCGGATATTCGGGAGGTAACGGAAGGCCTTCGTAATATCTCGGCGGTGGTGGCAGTCCTTCGTATGGCGATGAAGAGGAGAACACGACACCAGGGGGTGGAGCGTACGGCATCGGGGGCAGTTGATGCTGGAGATTGCGCATGTAATCAGCGACATACGCTTCGGCAGCGGCTGCTGCCCCTCCGAATGGCCTCCCACCATCTCTTGAGCTGTTGAACCACACTGACAGTCGTTCTCTTGTTCGTGTCGTGGGTTTGTACACGCCACCCGTCGAAGACAATCTGCTTCGGCCGCCAAACACAAACTTTCCTCTGGCACCTCTGTTGAAGGAACCCCTGCCTCTCCACGAAAATGATGGTGATCGCAATGAGAAGCGAGGACCTCCACCCATGTTACGATTGAAACCACCCTCTCGACGAAACCTTGAGTTTCTTGGTCTAACTGTTTTTGCTGCTTCCTTTGATCTCCGCAGGATTGTGCTGAGCTCAATGCCCTCATCTTCTGGAAACAGTCTGCATAACTCTTCGGCCACTCTGGGTTCGATCTCCTGGCCGTCTCTGCCTATCTTGACAGGTTTGCCTTCGTTCCAAGGGTTGTACAGATGCATGGTGCTGTTGAAAGGTAACTCTTTGCGACATATCCAGTCCACTTTGAACACGCCCCCGAGCGCTTTTGCATTCAGTCCAGGAGGCAAAACCCAATTGATCGGAGGAACATCTCGCCGCGACTCACCGTACAGTCGCGCGAAACCGGCAAACTTTCCACTCTCTTTCACAGAAAATATCAAAAGCACATTCCTCGACTCTTTGAAAGCTTGGTTGAGTTTTGTTTCATTCTGCGGCAATGTGGACCAGACACCTTTTGCTTTCGACAGGGTCACATTTTCTGCATTATTACTTTTTATCACAAAAAATCGTGCGTCACGAAACAGATAGTTCAATTTTGTGAAATAATCGTAAGACTTGCTTTTCTCCCTCGATTTTGGTCGTTTCTGTTCTGGAGTGGGACTTTTGTCATCCCTGGAGTTACGTTTGTGCCTGGACCCTCTTCCTTTGTGGCCAAATGATGACTCTGAACTGACAGAACTGATGAGCGGCTGGCTGGAATCGCTGTCGGATGATGATGATGTGACCTCGCTTCTGGTATCATACTCCGGCATCTCGTCCAATTTTAGCTCGTCGCCGACGTCATCCCCATAATTCAAACTCAAATTTTCTGCCTCATTTGTTTCCATCGCTTCCATCTCTATTTATTTCAGTTCTGGTCACGAAATGCAATCTGAAAAAAAAATAAAATTATTACTGCATCAGTCAAAATAATCACTCACATCATTCACCGCTTTATCGCAGTATCAGTCTGCACTGACCTAGCACAATAAACATCACAGATGCCATCTATCTTATTTCTTGCCTGCCCTATCACTACGCATCAATAAAATATCGCAAACAAAAGTGGGCCTAAGTTTTATTGTTTTCAGGTCTCCTCAACCCAATAAACATTTTTTTATTGACTGGTCTGCGTGTTAAATCACACAATTACAACACAAAGTGTTGCTCATCAATTTTCTTTTCTTTTTAAATTTGGTGTGAAACACTCACACGACTTACTCTAGCCAATCCAAATAATGAACAATATGACCTAACATTAGTAAAAATACATTTGAAATAAACAAAAAAAACTAACCTCAAAAAACATAACCTTATTTTAATCATGAGTGAATGATGCAAAATTAAAACCAATCTTAGTTTGGCTTAATAATACAGAAAATCACTCTTTCACCCTAAACTAGGCTCTTAAAAAAAAAATACTTTAAATAAAAGTTGTACATCTTTCAATTTTCTACAAATTTTAATTAAGACTTATGTCGTAAAATGCATACTAAAGGTAAAATTAAAAAAAAAACATTTTTTTACATGGAAAAAAACAGAAAATTACTAATTACCACTAAACTAGTTTTTTAAATTTTATACAACTTTTATTACAAACATTTTTGCGCTAAAATGCATATTAAGACCGCAATGTAAAAAAAAACCATTTTTTCTACGAGAGCACAGCCTCCACAAGAATTTCAGCAGACTTGGCGCCCTACCCTATCATGTAGAGCATAAAAAATGTAGTAAATGAGACGATTTAAAAAAAATTTGAAGGAGACGTTTTTAAGAAAAGTGAAAAATGACACGAATAAACTACTACTTCCGGTTGACCAATTTTGATGAAAATGTTTGTATCAGGTCCTCTAGTCGTATCTAAGGGAAAGCGCAAGTGAACGCTGGTCACAAGTACTGATTCACGGTGGCGAACGTGCATAGTGGGAGCATGTAACTACGCGCTTAACCTTCATTCAGTTTTCAGTATTCAACATGAGTTCCAGTAGCAGCAGTGATAATGAATAATTACTAATGGAAAACGCTTATACAAAATTGTTATCTTTTAAAGACGATACCGTTAGGACATTAATAACAGAAAATTTTTCGGCATAATCATCTTCCTCCGCAATTAAAAAAAGATAAGAGACAGGTTTTTTAAATGCATGATGAATGGAAACGTTTAATTTTATATTGTCTAAAGTAGAACTCGTTTTCAAAAAAACAATGGTGCAACTTGCACAAGCAACCAATATTACCGAAAGAAAGACTTGTGATTACTTTGAACATTTTAAACGTATTTTGAACTTTTTGACTACCGATATTTTTTTTTTGGGCCAGTAATAATCTTTTTAAGTTAGTTTTATTAACCCATGTTAAAAATGAATTAACAATTTATTATGAATACGTATTATATGACGCCAAGTACATTTAGCAAATTGCCAGCAAGCAGCAGGCAGGTTTATTCAAAACAAACCAGTAAGCTGATATGCGCAGATGACCAGCACGCAGCTTTCTCCACCAGCGTTTACCGAGAGATGTTCGATTAAAATATAATGGCCTATTCCTACATGCAGGCTCCTACTTGTAAGCGACCAGCGACCAGCATTCACTGTGCGCTTACTCTAACTTAAGTTTCAAGTTTCAACTTTGTACGATGTTCCATTCTTGTGATATTTTGTTTATACACACACACAATCGAAGTAGTAGAAAATTAAAAATTCACAACTTTTACAGAGCTTAGTTTAGCATCAATTAGTGATTTGCTTTTCATTCAGCCTCATTCTCTCATGATTATATTTTTCATTATTCACATTGGCATGAGAACGGGGTGCAAGTGCTTCACACTAGATTTTAATCATTCCAATATTATTCTTTGATGCACACGCAGTGCATCAACTTGTTTATTGCAACAATGAAAGAGCTTTGTCGATAAGATGAAAAATATTAAAGCGACAGGCTCTCTCCCATCTTTCATTTTGATAGATTACCTTTATAAAACACTTAATCATGTAATTTTGCAGCTGTTGTTCAATATCACTTTTCTTATTCATTTAACATCTTAATCTACTGAAAATCTGTACAGTAATGAAAACAATGGATCCTCTGAAATGGACGATTTTTTTAATGATGCAATGCAACATTTTCATGTGAGAATTTCTCAAAGAATACCTGAAGAGACCTGATGACCTTTTTACTGACATAAACATAAATACATTTATTTTATGTATCAGAGTTAGCTGTTCATAATGTCTATGAAACTGCAATGTACTGGAAGGGGAGGTGACAAGTAATGTTAACTCTTTCATTGAAAACAAAATACAAAATTAAGCTGTACATAGTGGTATTTCTGCCCATAACAGACAGGTGGAGTGTGAGATTATTTACACTCAATCTGTTCGTTACAGGGCTAAAATAAATAGTTCTGTTTCTTATCACATCGTCAGCCGATTAAATGACTGAATCATTTAAGAACAGAAGAGGTAGAGGTGCAAACGACAATAATCAGAGTTGTCTCCTCTGAAAGTAATGGATTTCATTATACAGCCAGACCCTGTGGTGAATGAAGTGCAGGTGTCATTTGCGGAGTGGAAAATATGTGCTTTTCAGAGGGCCTGGCAAGCAGATAAGTATACGTTTCTACTCAGTTAGGAAGGCAGTGGTAAACCACCTCACTCCTTGATTTACTTAGTAAAACCTCTACACGTTCAAACCAGCCTTTTGGCTGATAACCTGAACAACAACAACATAGTGGTGTTATCCCACTGCAATGCTTTTCACGGTTGATGAGCTCTGCTGTTCCACACGTTTAGACCAATCAGAACGTTTGCCAGCATAGTCAGAAGGTGTACGAATATTTCAGCCTGACACACATTACGTGCGCATGCATGTTAGAGCCGCAGCCTGTGTAGATTCTGTCATGAGGCAGAAGAGAAGGCTGAGCATATTTTATGCAGTTGCAAAGTGGTTGGCTGCAAAAGAAGAGCGCTGATGGGTAAGGACGTGTTAACACCTTCTCAGGTAAGTGCACTAGATCCTAGGCAGATCCTGCGCTTTATCGAAAGTGTGGGTCTTGCATAAATAAGGAATAAGGGGCAATCACAAAAGATCTTTTAGGTCGCGGTGAGGAGGGGCTGCAGGAGCCTGAACGCCCTGGATGTTGTAAAGTAAAGTAATGTTAGAGCCGCAGTTGTTCACTCATGTCTTGCATCTCGTACTGAATACGTCGATTACAGAGCGTGTTGCAATACTTTATAATAATCAGCTGATTGTATGTTTGTAGGTTATAGATGTTATTGAAAGACGAAATAATATACAACATAGCTACAAAAGCAAGTGGCGGCAAGTTATTCGGTAGAGGGGCAATGAGTATAATCAGAACTCATATAGGCCTACACTTATAGTCACTTGGGTCACGAGTTTGCCCTTGTTTGCAACGAGGGGTAAAGGGGGAAAAGCATCAGTGCGCATGCGCGACTGCTTTAATTTCACTATAACAAACATAACAACTTAAACTATTCCAGGGCATACACAGTATATCGTGGAACCTTTTGTAGGTTAATTGTTAGTTACAGAAATGTCGTTTCTCGAAAATGTGGTCGACTATTCACAGTGTTGAACAAAATCTAACATGCAGTGTAATAAACTGGTGTAAAGTTGAAGCTAAACAAAAATGCCTATCTGTACCTCTTAACAAAAGCCTAATGTGCTCGCCTCTCATCATGCAATCTCGGGTTCAAATCCCATTCAGGCACGCCATATTTTCATACGTACAATAAACATTTCATCCTTCACCATCTGCATTAGCAGTAATTGCACAACAGTCGGACATTAAACAAAAAAAAAACAACGCCATGAGTGAGCGGCTAACTACTGTGACGTTTCTCTTTCCACAATTTGAAAAATAAAGAACGAAATCAAGGACTTGAAGAAGCTATTCTTTAACATATTTTTTGACACCTAGTAAAAAATAAGAAAACGGTTAGGTAGATACTAGAGAGACTGATAAAGAAAACGCCGGTGACAGCAATAGTAAAGAAGGCGATTAATTCGTAATTACAGTAAATTAAACATTTCTAGTCATGTAATTAAGCTATAGGCAATATTATAGGTCATATTTATTTCCTATAAGGTTTATGAAGAAAACATTTTCTCAGAATAAACCACAGCTTACTAATTCTATGTAGAAACTTCACGGTAGTGAAATGTACGAGTAGTGTCTCACTGTTGAGGTTGGCAGCACTGCAAATATATCATTTCCCTTTCCACAGCCTATACATATGCAAAAGGCAATCTCGTGACTTCAGTATCTATAATACTTGTATCAACTTCATAGCCTACACAATCTCAAGTTACGTGTACCACTTTCTAGTATGTGTTCGTATAATCAGTAGTGGGATTCCTCAATACACAATTGTATTTAGCTGATGAGAAAACTTACCAACAGTTAAAAAACAAACAAATATTTATTCAAAAAAATGTCCCAAAACAGGCACAATTAGAGATCAAGTTTTTATAAGCGTCACTAGATAGGCATATATCTATCATATTGAAATTTTTTACCAATCAAATCTCTAGCAGCCTAACCAGTAAATGGTAAAATTTTAGTCCAGAGTCAATCTTCACTAGGCAAAGCAGTTTTTAAATTCAGAAAAAAAAACAATCAAGTGTACGGTGGGAGGAAACCCTTTTAAGGCAACTAATAAAGCAACTTGAATGCAGTACACTTCTTGATGATAAGTATAAACCTTTTACAGAATTTAAAAGTTCACGATCACAACACAAGAAATGCAACTGTTCACAACAAAACAAAAATATAGGTTACATAGGGACAAAATACATTAACAATTACTGGCTGGGAGGTAATTTGTAACAGTCTAAAATGCTACTGATTTATCAAACACTTTACAAACACACAAAAATTTCTTTCTTTAAAAACATAAGTAAATTTCTATTTAAATGCTAAGGTAAATTGTGTATGCTTACTATAGGGTAGACAGGCTATCATAAGATAACTCACGTTTTGGAAGAATGTAAGTAAACATGTAGATTGGTTAAGTAATCTGTAGCTTATGTGGTTTAAAAGTTATTAATGTCCTACACACCCCTTGAAAATCACCAGGTTGCAATTCACAAAAAATAATCATTCCCAAGAGTAATCCATGGGCAAGGTTTAAAGTAACAAGATACATCAGTAAAGTTACTGTGGTACGTACCGAAAACTTCCATTCAAAAAAATACAACCCCTTCTCAAACCCAACATAACCACACACAACTACATCGTACGTATACGACTCAAACTGAATTTGATTAAAACGAACTAATTTTTCTAACGAGATAATCATCAGTAAAAATGTAAATTTTCACCCGATCCACAATATCAATACGAACTGAGCTCATTCTAACTAGAAGTTTCCCTCTTTCATCAAGTGGATTTGATCAGAATATAAAGTATTTAGATCTTTTTCACGTATGCGACCGGTTTCAACAGTAATCTGCACTTTCATGTGGGATTAACAATAGATAATTTTTTAAAACACAATAAATGCGAGTTGCAGAAAAAAGAAACTTATAAAATGCCTACTGAAATCCACTATGCAACACCGAAACGAGCTAACGCGCTTTCTAACAAGAAATAGACGTAAACACATGAAAATTTTGGTTTGATTGCTTACCTAATTTTAATTTTTTTATAAAATATTTATTTACATGGAGGATACACAACTAATAATACTGTTTATTAACACTTTTCGGATTAACACTAACACAAACACAAAACACAACAATCTAATCGGCGCTTGCCAAGGCCATCTTTATCTGATCTCATGAAAAATCCACTAAAACAATATTGCGTTACATCATGTTTGCGACAGAACCCAGAATGAACGTAAAAATTTACTTTCAGAATGTACGTTTTCCCAAATTTTATTGAACTTTGAGCTTACTGAAATGTTCATTAAAAGTGTTTAATACCTCAAAATAACTAGCAAAAGAAATTTTACTTCGTATTTTCATGACGAACATGAAATATCGTTCGCAAATATTTACTTTTAAACACTGAATAATTCATCTAAATTATTTTTTTCCTTCCAAACTTACGTTATAAGACTAACGATGAGGTCTTTCTGATTTGTTTTATTCTCTATCAAAACCGTATACAGTAAGGATATTATAGTATACTCAAGGGTAAGGGATAAACAACTTAAATATTAATATAAATTTGCCCTTCAAAAAGTGTCAAAATTAATACAGAATAGCAAAAATTAAAAGATGGTTAGATTATCATCATAAATAATACGGATTACATGGTAACTTTTAGTATACTCAAAGGATGGTAATGTTTGAAAATTAAAAAAAAACTATACATTGGGATTCAATAATTTCAAGTCGTTAAGTTGGTAGTAGTCGATTCTCCCTCTTCTGTATACGACGTTACCATAAGTTGCTTTGTTTTTGTGGTTTTGGTACGTAAACATGGCTGCCGGAATTGCCGGTGTGTTAGGAGATGATCTCCAAAAGTCTGTTATAGATAGTAAAGTGCTTGTAGTTGGTGCTGGAGGTATAGGATGCGAAATACTAAAAAATCTTGTTCTCACAGGATTTAAGGATATCGAAATCGTAAGTATTTTGTTTATTATTTACAGATTTGTTTCCGTTTTTATCAAATAATCTGTTAAAATATAAAAAATCATTCTAGTTTCAAAATTCGTTCAAAACTCTTCATATAAATTCCAAGATTTTGTCATGTGTGAGACTTTTTGTTTTCTATCAGTGTCAAGTATTAAGGTATTAATATTGAGGTTGTGAATGTAAGTTGAGGTTATTCCTTTTGAAATTTTTGTTGCTTAATTTTCAGATCGATCTCGACACGATTGATGTGAGCAATTTGAACAGGCAATTTCTGTTTCATAAACAACACGTCGGAAAATCTAAGGCCCATGTCGCTAGAGAGAGCGCCTTGAAATTCAATCCAAATGTGAATATCCGAGCATATCATGATAGCATCATCAGGTGAGAATATTGTACTTTTAAAAAAACTGGCGATTTGCTTACCGTATTAGATTGTTTAGCTGTCTCATGAGAGCTTACATCTGACGTAATAGCTTATTTTATTTTCTATTCCAAGAAATGTAACTAACATTTCTTAACTTTGATAATGCAAGTCAACTAGATGTGCATGGTGAGGGATATGACATGTGGCGTTTGTCCTGTTGAAACCAACAATTTCGGTCGTCCATTGTCAACAATGAAATGAACTGTTAGATTAAATCACTATAAACTACACTGTCTACAGTACTGTCAAAAAATAATGGCCCTATTATACGGCAGCGGGAAATTGCACACCAAACATCAATTTTGTGTGAGTGCAATGCTTTTTCATGGAAAGCATGGGGATTTGTTGCACTCCATCACACAGTGATGGAGTTCTACAGTTCTGACCATTTGCATAGCCATCTTAATGAAACCAAGCCAGATCACTAAAATAAAAATGATCCAACAATTTAATACCATTTTTTTCAACCAAAGATCGAAACCACCAACAATATTGTAATCGTTTCTGATGGTCTGTAGCTTTCAGTTCATGAGTTATGCCAAGGTGATGAGGATGCAAATGTAACTTTTTCGTATCTCTGAAAACAGTAGTAAATGTTAGCCCAGCTTGCGATGATAATCTTCTAAGCGATTTTTTTAGGTGATTGAGTCAAACGATTTTTCAAATCTTCGAGAACTTCCACAGTTAACTTTGTTGGCTAGTGAGGTGGTTTCTTATTGAGTAAACTCCCAGTGCTACGGAATTTATTTATTAAACGCAATATTGACGATTTATTCGGAATGGCAGAATGGGGAAGTTTTAACTGAAACTTATCTTGCACACATTTGTAAGATTTACTTGCTATGTAAGTCTCTACAATAAACACGCGTTCTTCCTTGGGAAAAACCATTGCTGACACAATATAACGAAACGACTGCTGTCACCACACTAATGCTTGACTGGAACATTTTAACTGTCTTAGGTAGTTGGCCTTGAGTACACTGTTGCCAACATACAGATTGGGGGACAGAAAATTTATCGATGTATTACTTCTATCTTCTTATAATCAGGGTTGCATCCTTAATAAAACACCCGTTAGTAAATGTGCCAATTTTTTAAAACCTCTTTGGAGCTGTTTTTGAGAAAATTACTAGAAAGTGAAAAATTGTACTACTTCCAATTGACCGATTTTGATAAAAATGTTAATGTTGGGCCTCCTTGCAGTACTTAACTAAAGTTCCAAGTTTCAAATTCATACAATATTTTGTTCGCACAGACTCAGACCAATAAGTAAAAACATGTTTCTTTTAATTCAGGATGCTGGAAATCTCGACTGAATGTCAAATTTTCAAATGAAAACTACTTTCCTTCCCTACACATTCATGTTGGGCAAGAGAAGTTTTATTTCAACTATTTTTTACTTTCTCTCGCCTGTATGAATATTTAGGAAGGAAAGTATTGTTTTCATGTCGATTTTTCAAAATCGCATTTTCACCGGATCTACAAGTTTTCAGACCCCCTCAACCCATAAAATATGTTTTTAGCGATTGGTCTGCGTGTGTGTGAACAAAATATCTCAAAAGCGGAACATCATATGAACTTTAAACTTGAAACTTAAGTTAGATACCTCTACCAGACCTGACATGAACATTTTCATCAAAATCGGTCAACCAGAAGTAGTAGTTTATTTGTGTTATTTTTCATTTTTTGCGATTTTCTCAAAAACTGGTTGTATAATTTTTTTAAAAATATCCTGGTTTCCTAAATTTTTTATGCTCTACAAGATAATGTAGGCGCCATTTCTTGTGATACTCTTGTTGAGGCTGTTTTCACATAAAAAAAATTGTTTTTTTTAAGATTGCGGCTTTAATATGCATTTTAGCGCTAAACTTTATATAATAAAAGTTTTAGAAAATTTAAAATCCTACAACTTTTATTTAAAAAATTTTTTTTGTATAACGCTTAGTATAGTGGTAATTAGCGATTCTCTGTTTTTTCTCATGAAAACGAGTGAAAAATCAATTTTTTTAAGATTTCAGCCTTATTATGCATTTTACGACAAAAGTGTATATAATCAAATTTATAGTAAATTAAAAGACCTACAACTCTTATTTAGAGAATTTTTCTCTACAGAGCTAGTTTAGCGTGAAAGAGTGATTTTCCGTATTTTAAAGCCAAACTGAGGTTGATTTTCATTTTGCGTCTTTCACTCATGATTAAAATTAGGTTATGTTTATTGATAGGTTAATTTTTTGTTTATTTCTAATGTTTTATAACTAATGTAGGTTTACTGTCAGTTATTTGCATTGGCAAGAGAAAGTTGTGTGAGTGTTTCACACTAGATTTTATATTTCAGTAAGGAGTATGGATTGAACTTCTTCAAACGGTTTTCTGTAGTTCTGAATGCACTGGACAATTTAGCCGCCAGAAATCATGTGAACCGTATGTGCCTCTCATCAGGTGTGCCTTTGGTCGAGAGCGGTACGGCCGGTTACGAGGGTCAGGTGGAGTTGATTGTAAAAGGTCGAACAAAGTGTTACGAGTGTTATCCGAAGGCACCTCAGAAGTCGTTTCCTGGCTGCACCATACGCAACACACCTTCTGAACCGATACACTGCATCGTTTGGGCCAAACATTTGTTCAAGTGAGTAATATTCGACCTTTTTAACCGCCTTTAACTATTTTATTGCTATAGATACTGAAGTCATGAGATTGCCTTTTGCATATGGATGGGCTGTGAGGAAGGGAAGTGAAACTATGACAGTGCTGCCAACCTCAACAGTGCGACACTACTTGTACATTTCACTACCGTGCAGTTTCTACATACATTTTGTAAGCTGTGGTTTAATCCGAGGAAATTTTCTTCATAAACCTTATAAGAAATAAATCTGACCCTTAATACTGCCTATAGCTTAATTACACGACTAGAAATGTTTGATTTAGTGTAATTACCAGCTACCTTATTCCATTGGAACAAATTTTCTACAAATAAATTGCCTTCTTTACGATCGCTGTCACCAGCGTCTTCACTATCCAAGCTGAAATATTGGCCATTAAGGTCTGTGCGGAGAGGTGTATTGAGAGGCGCCTCAGTGGGTCGCACATTTATATTTTGTCCGATAGTCAGGCGGCCATCAAGGCTTTGAGTTCTTGTACTTTTGAGTCGCGATTGGCCTATGAGTGTCGGGAAGTTTTGAATGCCGTGGCCAAGCGTAACGTGGTGACGCTGCGTTGGGTGCCGGGGCACCAGGGAGTGCCTGGAAATGAGAGAGCGGATGCCTTAGCAAAGAAAGGTGCAGCCTCTCACTTCATAGGCCCAGAGCCATTCTGTGGAATTGGTGAAGGCTATTATAGAGGTATAGTTAGGGCCTGGGAAGAGGAGGCTAAAACCTCCTATTGGGAGAAGGTGCCAGGCTGTGAACAGGCAAAGAAATTCATTGCCTATTCCAGCAGAAAGGCTGGGATATATAATAGACTAGGGAGACAGGACTTGAGGAGGGTAGTGGGCCTGATGACTGGTCATTGTAATCTTGGGTATCATTTATCCAAGATAGGAGTTGCTGAAGAGAGCCTGTGTAGATTCTGTCATGAGGCAGAAGAGAAGGCTGAGCATATTTTATGCAGTTGCAAAGTGGTTGGCTGCAAAAGAAGAGCGCTGATGGGTAAGGACGTGTTAACACCTTCTCAGGTAAGTGCACTAGATCCTAGGCAGATCCTGCGCTTTATTGAAAGTGTGGGTCTTGCATAAATAAGGAATAGGGGCAATCACAAAAGATCTTTTAGGTCGCGGTGAGGAGGGGCTGCAGAAGCCTGAACGCCCTGGTTGTAAAGAAGAAGAAGAAGAAGAAGCGTCTTCACTACTAGTCTCACTAGTCTACCTAACCGCTTCCTTTTCTTACCAGGTGTCAACAAAACTGTTGAAGAATAGCTTCTTCACATCTTTATTTTCCTTCTTTATTTTTCGAATTGTGGAAAGAGAAACATCACAGTAGTTAACTCATAGCTTTTATTTTTACCAGGTGTCAGAAAAACTGATATTGCTTAGCTTCTTCAATAAATTATTTTATTATTCTTATTTCAAATCGTGTGAAAGAGAAACATCACAGTTGTTAACCGCTCGTGACTTTTGTCAAGAGGCACGGAAAGGCATTTTTGTTTAGCTTCAACTTAACAATTCATTACACTGTATATGAAATTTTGTCGAGCACTGTGAATAGTCCAACTATATTTTTTAGACTCCAACAGACATTTCTGTTTACGGTAACAAACTGTTACATTCGCACAGTTAACCTATAAAAGTTCTGCGATAGTTTGTATGTGCTTTCGATATAGTGTATGTTGTTGTGTTAGCTGAACCGATAGCAAAGCAGTCGCGAATGTGGACTAATGCTTTTCCTCCTAAAATCAATGGCGTTCTCGTGAGTCAAGTTATTATAGATGTAATGAAGTAGTGTACAACCCACGGGGTTGGTCTAGAGGTAAAGTCATCGCCAAAGTCAGCTGTTTAACAGCTGATTTTCGGAGACGAAGGTTCCTGGTTCAAATCCTAGTAAAGGTAGTTACTTTTATACGGATTTTAATTGACAGTGGTTACCGGTGTACGTTGATGGTTGGGGTTCAATTAACCCTTTATAGAGCAGTACTGCGGGGAAAAATATACATGTTGTAAAATGTTAATTTTGTTTTATAGGGACTTGAATAATGTATTTCTAGTCTCAGAACAGTAAGATATTTCTTTTTTTATGTTAAGCATAAGTATACTTATGCTTAATTACTAGCTTACTAGTTAAGCTGGTAAGTATAATTACTAAGGAATGTTTATTGAATTGGGAATCATATAATGTTTAGTGGTGAATGCATATTAAAACAACTTGCAGCCCTATATAACAAAAAAATGTGTAGAATAACTTATCTCAACTTTATATTAGCATGAGTGGTTGCTTTCCCGTAAAAAACTTGAATTTTCAAAGCACTGTACAAAAGTAACAACAAAACAACACGGTTGCGTACGCTGGTATAAATGCTTACCAAATTCGTGTAACTCATGAAGCAAATGGTCGCTGTGCAGTAATTTCAGTATGTGGATAGCCTACTTACCAGAGAACATTGATAAAACCACAAAATGCCAATAGGGTTCAACTGCATAGCTATTCTTTAAAAAAATCGACCTTATTTTAGTGGTAAGTATACTTACCAAAGACCTATAAAGGGTTAACCGTACTTTCTCAGGAATGGTCGACCTGAGTCTCTGTACAAGACTACATCTCATTTACACGTCATACACATCATCCTTATCTCATTGGGTCATGTGGTTGCTGATTGTTCTGAATTGAACAGATTGCAACATAAACTCAATAGGGATTGTACAAAAAAATTAAATGTACACATGTTGCTGAAGATTTCAATGTGTGTGTTGCAGTCAGTTGTTTGGCGAGGAAGATTCAGATCAAGAGGTTTCACCCGACACCGAGGACCCTGAAGCCGCAGGTAATGTCTGCTCTCATCTCTCTCATATCTGATCAATTGTAATATTAACTATCAGATGAAAAAATAGTTTGTACCGGGGCCTATTTCATGAAATCCAAAGTATTATCTTCATCATAACAGATGTTACTGCCCATAACAGACAGGTGGGAGTGTCAAATTATTTACACTCAATCTGTTCTTTGCAGGGCTAAAATAATTAGTTCTGTTTCTTATCACATGGTCAGCCAATTAAATGACTGAATCATTTATGAACAGAAGAGGTTGAGGTGTAAAAGGCACTAATCAGAATTATCTCCTCTGACAGTAATGAATTTCATTATACAGCCAGACCCTGTGGTAAATGAAGTGAAGGTTTCATTTGCAGAGTGGAAAATATGTGCTTTTCAGAGGGCCTGGTATGCTGATAAGCATACTTTTCCACTCAGTGAGTGTTGGCAATGGTAAACCACCTCACTCCTCGTTTTACTTAGTTAACCTCTAAAGGTTCAAACCAGCTTTTTGGCTGATGACTTAAACAACACATCTTAATCCGACAGTAGATCAAAAACGGTTTCTAGTAGTCTGATACACATGCAAATTTAGTTGTTCAGTAAATTACCTTTGCAATGAACCTTTTGCAATTTTACTTATTTTGTTGTTAAGGCAAAGGCTGGTTTGAAACACCAGAGGCTTTACTATAAGTAAAACGACGAGTGAGCTGGTTTACCTTGCCTTCCTCACTGAATGGAAAAATATGCTTATCAGCATGCCAGACCCTCTGAAAAGCATCCACTTTCCACCCTGCAAATGACACACCTTCACTTCATTCACCACAGACTCTACCTGTGTAATGATGAAATTCATTACTCTCAGAGGAGATAACTGTGACTAGTGTCTTTACACCTTTAGCTCTTCCGTTGTTAAATGCTTCAGTCATATAATTGGCTGACCGTGTGTTAAGAAACAGAACTTTTTTGTACCCCTGTAACTAGCAGAGATCCAGTTGCAAATAATTTAACAATCAATCTGCCATGAGGGATATAATAAAAAGAAAATGAAATTTACATAGCTTTTTTAGCTTGTGGGGTTAATACAACATGTAAATGATGAACAAATACAATTATATATATATATTTTCTAACCACCAGAATACGGTAACATAAAACACTTACCAATGTTTATAGCGCTTTCGTGTATCTTGTACACATCTTCAGTAAATTAACATTTATTACCAATAAATATTATAATAAATGTTAATTTACTGAAGTAATAACTGAGGTAATTTACTGATACACGAAAGCGCTATAAACATTGGTAAGTGTTTTATGTTACCGTATTCTGGTGGTTAGAAAATATATATTTCAATTTTAAATAATACGGCTGTTTAAAAATCCTACATAGGACGTTTAATAAAATAATATATATATATTACAATAATCTTGTTGGCGTGAGCAGTCGTACTGGAACTTTACACTAGGAAGTGATCCTGTTTCCCGTAACGTAAGAAATGTAGCACTAATTGATCTAGCATTTGGAATTCTGCGGTATGGGTAACGTTGTCTGTATTCTTCAACAGCGGCGTAGCACTGCCTTCACATACGCCATAAATAAACACCATATCGACGCATTCTTCACTTGTAAATAATTGTGGCATTACTACTCCAATAATTTAGTAATTACTACGGATAAACAATACTCACACGGACTGAAACTCAATTACTACGAACAGAACAATACGCACATGGACTGAAACTTAGATGTTAGCTCTCAAAATAATTCGAATTCTACAATTCAAATCACATCATTGTTGAACAGCTGCTTCTTGTATTACCAACTTATAAAATAAAAATTTCCCGCAAAACAACATTCTGTGTTTTTAAATCAAATTAAATCAAGCCGTACAGTATGTCAGCAGCACCTTAATGCATTGCTAAAACCAATCTACTCTATGAAATAATTTTTCATTTAAGAATTGAAATTTATACAATTTCTTAGTAGAAATATAAAAGCTATTTGTGATGAAAAAAAAGTGTGTGATTTAGTTTAGTGAGTGGTGTGTCGTGTTGTGTTGATAGGTGGAGCAGGTGACAGAGCGCTGGAAACCGAAGCAAATAAAGAGGGAAATGTGAAGAGGGTGTCAACAAGAGGCTGGGCTCATTCCTGTGATTACGACCCACAAAAACTCTTTGCGAAATTGTTTCATGATGACATAGAGTACCTGTTGTCGATGCACGACCTTTGGAAAAATCGACAGAAACCGACACCGCTCAGTTGGACCGATATCCTCGATTCAGGTATGTGTGAAATGAAACATTTCTACATTTTCTTCATTTTTCTCATTCACATATTTAATCCTTTCGCTGCTGTTCTGAAAGGCTGCATATACCGGGTGTTTAAAAAATGAATAGCAGGGTTTTAACACTCTATAATATTTAATACATTATACTTACAGGTGATAAATGATACATCAAACGAAAGTGCAACTCAAGCAGTTTTGTTTGTTGGTAGCAGTGTGGAATGTTTCCACCGCCAGCTGTTAGAAAGCTCTAGTAGCAAAGATGGCGACTAAATAACAAAGCGTTTTGTGTATTACAGTTCGCAAAGACGCTAACGAAATGTTGTTGCATGAAGATTTTCTACATCATATCGTCTTCAGTGATGAGTTGACCTTTCACCTTTGTGAACAAGTGAGCACTCATAATTTGTTAATGTGGGGCACAGAAAATCCTCACGCGATGGTACAAGTGCAACGAGACTCCCCTAAATTGAATGTTTTTTGTGCCATGTCCTGGCAGAAAGTTAACGGGCCTTTCTTTTTTGTTGAAGCAACTGTAACTGGTGCTTCTTACCTTGATACTCTAGAGCTATGGCTCTTCCCTCAGTCGGAAGATGAAGAGCCAGAGAACTTCATTTTCCAGCAACATGGTGCGCCGCCTCACTGGCATAACGAAGTATGCGATTGGCTGAACGTCACTTTACCCGACCGCTGGATTGGCTGCAAGGGGTGCAATGACAGGGTTCGTTTTCCATGGCCTCCACAGTCACCCGATCTGACACCATGTGATTTCTATCTTTAGGGGTTCATAAAGGATCGTGTATATGTGCCTCCACTACCAGCTGACTTTTCCGAATTAAGAATCAGGATTGAAGCAGCTGTTGCAACAATTATTCGAGACACTAAACGACGTTTTGGAAGAACTTGCATATTGTATTGACGTGTGCCGTGTGACCAATTGTGCGCACATTGAACACTTGTAGACATTTATGTAAAACTGTTTTGAGTTGCTCTTTTGTTTGATGCATCATTTATAATTGTAAGTATAATGTATTAAATATTGTGTTGTTTAGGTCAACAGCTGAAAGGCTGGTTTGAACCTGTAGAGGTTTTACTAAGTAAAAACGAGGAGTAAGGAGGTTTACTTTGCCTTCCTCACTGAGTTGAAAGAGTATGCTTGTCAGCATGCCAGGCCCTCCGAAAAGCATTCACTTTCCACCCTGCAAATGACACCTTCATTTCATTCACCACAGGGTCTGGCTGCATAGTGAAATTCATTACTCTCACAGGAGATAACTCTGACTAGTGTCTTTAACACCTCTACCTCTTCTGTTCTTAAATAGTTCAGTCATATAAGTGGCTGACTATGTGATAAGAAACAGAACTATTGTTTTTAGCCCTGGACCAAACAGATAGAGTGCAATTAAAATAACACTCCACCTGCCCGCTTAGGGCATGTATTAAATATTATAGAGCATTAAAACCCCGCTATTCATTTATAAACACTTGGTATGTTGTGGACTTGGAGTTTCTCTGCCAATTTGTCTAGCTTTATGGCTTGCTTTATGATCTTTCTTTAGTGGTTTTTACCATGCTGGATCTATTGATTGATTGAAATGTCGCTTCATTCCGCTAATCACGTTTCCAGACATGTGGAAAATACTACTGTGAGCTGGGAATTTTGGGAATGCATTGAACACGCATGTGTCCTTACACCATTCCCACTTCAGCAGTGAAAAGGTTAAAGTGTCACAGTGAGTGTCAGGTAGAAAAGTTGTAGCATTTTGTTCAGTCTTTAACTTTAACTATTTATTATGTCCATTTTTGTTCTACCTTGCCTCAACACTGTAGCGGTTCATGTCTGTAAAATTTCTAATTTTTTGTGAAACACTAAACAGACTTGCCGGTTCTCTGGATTTAAGACGGAATGTCCGTATTTTTAATGCAATCTCAAAATTTACAGCAAATTTCTCCATTATTTAAGAGAAATTATTTACATTGCACAATGACGAGCGGATAAAATTAAGTTTGTTAACAAAAATTTTTGTTTGGCGATGAAATTTGTGTGGAATGAAACGGGGAGTGCAACTGCAACAGTTACAAATCACACTGTGCGAGGGGTGGCTGAAGGCCGTGCTGTCCCATACCTTGAGACATTTTATTTCTCCTTGGAGAGCGCATGTATAGTACATTTGTTTTTGGAAGAAGCTTGTTAGGGGAGGGGGAGTAGGTAGAGTAGGGATAGTTTCAATGGGGCAAGTGTTGTCTCCTTCTCACTTAATCATCATTCCCTCTCTTTCTAACTGTGTTCTACTCTGTTACAACTGCTACGTTGGACTAAAAACTTTATAATTTCTGTTGTCTTTTGCCTTTCTCCATCTGAATCCCATATCTTTAATAATTTTCCACAGCAACCATTTACTTCCTTTGAAATTAATTTTCTCCCGCAAAATGGGGAGTAACGAATTCAAAGTTGGCCATTCAGCGTTTGTTTTATGAAAATCATATATTGTTCTTCTCACAACACACTTATCAAAATCGTCTACTTGACTCTTCACTTTCCTTCTCATTCTTTTCTTATTTGGTGTTCTGATTAGCACATCAGGGTTTTTTCTTTTTTCTTTCAAAATTCTTTGAACTGTACTACGCAAAATCCCCATAGCTCTAGCTACATGATTTTGCACATCGGTCAGTAAAATTGGTCCGTTTTGTTCAGCTTCTTTTTTCATAAAATTGTATACAATGACTATATACTCCCTAGCCTGACCGCGTATTACCTGCCTTTTCCGTATTACACTAGCACTCGTGCTCGAATTTTCACTCCTACAACTGGGTTCCATATTAATAACAAAATAAATAAAAAATAGAAATGAAACAAAGAATACATACAAAAAATTAATATAAACAAAACCGAACAGCAAAAGAGTAAAAACAATAGGCCTACTACCGAATGCACGAGTTGAAGACTTGTGAAGGGAATAGAACAACAAAAATATAAAATTACAACATACAGTCAATGTTTTTAATATTTATAGTACACTTAGGCTCTTAACGCTGCTAGCACTATGGAGAGACTGATCACTTCCGTTCGAGGTGCTTCCGCCACCACTAAACATAACAGCTCAGCAGCACAGAGCGTTGGTGGGAGAGCTTCTAGCTAGAACAAATGACCTGTATGTAAATGATGCCTAAGAGGGTTTCAGCGTAGATAAATATATGTTTTGTTGTAATGCGAAAACAAATTTTATTAAATAAAAAGATATTAAGTCACCTCCATGGCGTAGTGTTTAGTGCGCTAGTCTACCAAGTGGAAGGTGCCGGGTTCGATTTCTGGCTAGCCTGTAAATTTACTGTCGGCTATACATGTTGTATTTATATTTTTGCTATGATTAATAGATATTACAACGTTAAAAGTAAATAGCTTCTAAATATCGATATTACTTAATCATACGTGATATAGAAACAGATATATAAGTCGCTTCTGCGAAAACTACTAACACATAATATCTTTCACGCGTATTTTGTGTATGTTATTTAGTCAAACAATTATTTACTAAGAGTAAATTTTATTAATCCATACTTAATTCAGGAATAAATTAGGATTCCCTTAAGCCATTGACCTGTAATTTGCACCAAAATCGTCATCTCGGTTTGTAGTTTAATATTTCAACTGATGGATTAACAAATTTAATATATTTTATACGATTGTTGAAGAAGATTGAATTGAGAATATGAACTGTGGTACAGCGGGACCACGATATGACAATGCATCATTTTTTAGATTGCGGCCCTAATATGCTTTCAAGGGGAAAATTGTATGTCTATATATATATATATATAAAATTTGATATATGTGTGTATGTACCCCTTTATCTCCTAAATTACTGAACTGATTTTCATGCAGTTTTTTTTTATGTTGTAACTATGATGCTGGTGCAGGTTGTAGGCTATTGAAACCCTTAAAAAGTTAGCCCTACAGTTTATTTTTTTGTTCAACGTCCGACTGTTCTGCAATTACTGCTAATGCAGGCGGTGAAGGATGAAATGATATTTTGTAACGTATGAAAATATGCGTGCCTGAATGGGATTCGAACCCAAGACCGCATGATGAGAGGCAAGCACATTACCAACTACGCCAATGCGGCCGCCTGCATTTTCAACCCCTAAAGGGTTGAAAATAATGTTTATAACCTACATTAAGACTTTTATGAGGTTAGATAAAAAAATCTGCTGCTTTTAAACCAGCTGATGTGATTCAAAATCACATGAATTAGCAAATAGCGACATGGTGCTAAGGATCAGCTGGTGACAACATCACATGATAATTTTATTGTATTTTATTATGTAGATACGATTTTGTACTGTTGAGTGTTTTATAAAAGTAAAGTTTCTTTAATTTCTTTTAATTGGTGAAAATTTAAAAATTTATATATTTATACTCCAAATAAAAGTACAAAGAATATTGTTTATCCAATAGCATTAATTTAACTAAAACAAATTAATGTCACAGTCATCATTAATTACATGTTTTTTTTTTAAAACATTGCCGGTTTAATATTTCCCGGCGGCGTAGCAACACACGCCGGGTACTGCTAGTAATTAATATAAACCTACATCTCTAATTTCGAGAATTTCTTTCTACGGAGCGTAGGATAGCAACAATTAGTGATTTTCGATGTTTTTAAGTAGAACAGAGGTTGATTTTCATTTAGTGTCATTCACTCGTGATTAAAATTATTATTAATGGTTTCCATTATTTCATTGGTCTCACTCTTGGTAAATTCTTGGAGAGTTTCTCTAGAAACATGCTTTAAGGTGGATTCACCCACAAGAAGTGAAGTGAGTAAACAGGTGTTTCATTTCAGATGCAAGCAGCAGCAAGTCTAAATCAAATGATTCAAATAAAACAGTGCAAGCCGGTCTGAAAGATCAGCGTACGTGGTCGATCAAGGAATGTATGGATTTCTTCGCCAACAGCTGTAAGAGTTTGAGTGTGCAGTTAAAGGAAAAACAGGTGACCGACTATGTATTTGTCTCTTTCTTTTTATTTGTAATGGGTTAGACATACGAAAAGTGAAAAAGTTGACTGTGTGCGTAGTGTGTGTGTGTGCGCGCATGCGTGCGTGTGTGTGCGTAACAACTGTGCACCGAGAAAATGAGTGGGTTGAAGCAGAGTCGGGAAACATATACATAGGACCCACTCCGACTGTCGCAAGCTAAACGGGGCATTTTCTGTGTATCATATGTTAAAAAAGTCATTAAATCTATACTAATATAATAAAGAAGAAACATCTGTTTGTTTGTTTGTATGAGGTAATCTCGGAAACTACTGAACTGATTTTAAAAAATCTTTCATTGTTGCATAACTTAGAGCTTCCTGATCAATATAGGCTATTTTGCAACTTTAAGTAACTTTAATTAATTGAGTTAAGCAACTTAAACTGTGATGATGTCGCATGTTTTAGTTTATCCGGTGCATAGCACTTTTATTTTTTCCAAGTCCTCTGGATGGTGGGTGTATTTTTTGGGCTAAAAGCACGATTCAACTTTTATATTTCATAGAAAACTTTTTATTTTTGTACTGTATTTCATATATTTGTTTTCATTCGACAGGTAGTGAATGAGTCATATATTTCCAATTACTCTGCGTACCGCACCCACCCACGCATTACTGTCTCTTATCTCAGTTATATATCAACTGTCTGTACCATCAGTATTCTTCTATGCATTCTATTCAATTCTGTTAAATTGCAGGGACAAATTTATACGGTCTTACTTCACCGAGGGTACAGAGTTCTAGGTGAAATTTTTCGCTAGCCTTAACTCGCTAACTAAGTGTTTTCAGGCATAGCTTATATGAACTTTTGTTCTTATTTTTAGCTATAGAATGAGATCCTAAGAGATTACCGTATAGTTTTGAATTACCCGGTATATTCTAGAGCTTTTTAGCAAATTTATGTTTGTTTTTTATAAGTACTTTGCTTCAGCAACAGCATCCAACATGGTGGTTTAGCAAGTGTTTCATAAGAATAACAGTTTATTTTGTTTGTTTCAGAAATTGTCACCCGATGACCATCTGGTGTGGGACAAAGACGATAAAGATGCAATGGAGTTTGTTGCCGCATGTGCCAACATTAGAGCACACATTTTCAAAATACAACAGAAAAGCCTGTTTGAAATCAAATGTAAGTGCATTCGTTGATAGCTAAGGGGATAAGGGTGTTTATTATCGTGCCTGTGATAAATTTTTACTTTCTCTTGGCTATATGAATATATAGGAAAGAAAGTATTGTTTTCATGTCGATTTTTCGAAATCGAGTTTTTACCGGATCTACACGTTTTCAGACCCCCTGAATCCAAAAAACATGATTTTAGCGATTGGTCTGTGCGTGTGTGTGTCTGTGTGAACAGAATATCTCAAGAACGGAGCATCGTACGAACTTGAAACTTGAAACCTAAGTTAGGTACTACTACTGGACCCGACACGAACATTTTAATCAAAATTGGTCAACCGGAAGTAGTAGTTTATTCGTGTAATTTTTCACTTTTTTGCGATTTTCTCAAAAACTGGTCCTACGATTTTTTTTTTAAATCGTCTAATTTACTAAATGTTTTGTGTTCTACAAGATAATAAGGTAAGCGCCATGTTTGCTGAAATTCTTGGTGAGGCTGTTTTCACATAAAAAAGTTGTTTTTTTAAGATTGCGGTTTTAATATGCATTGCAGCGCAAAATTTATATAATAAAATCTGTAGAGAATTAAAAATCCTACAACTTTTATTTTAACAATTTTCTTGTATACCGCTTAGTTTAGCAGTAATTAGCGATTTTCTGTTTTTTCTCACGAAAACATGTGAAAAATCGATTTTTTTAAGATTTCGGCCTTAGTATGCATTTTACGACAAAAGTGTATATAATAAAATCTATAGGAAATTAAAAGATTACAACTTTTATTTACAACATTTTTCTCTACAGAGCCTACTTTAAAGTGAAAGAGTGATTTTCCGTATTTTTAAGGCAAACTGAGGTCGATTTTCATTTTGCGTCTTTCACTCATGAGTAAAATTAGGTTATGTTTATCGAGGATAGTTTTTTGTTTATTACCAATGTTACATTATATTGTTAATTATTTGCATTGGCCAGAGAAAGTTGTGTGAGTGTTTCACACCAGATTTTTATATAAAATAATATTTACGTTATATTTTCTTTCACAGCGATGGCTGGAAATATAATACCTGCAATAGCAACAACAAATGCGATTGTTGCTGGACTGGTAGTTTTATTTGTGATGAACGTGTTGCGCAACAAGTTGGAATCGTGTCCATGTGTGTACGTGCGTGGCAAACCAAATCATAGAAACCAACAGGTCGTACCAGAGAAGTTCCTCAACCCACCAAACACAAAGTGCTATGTTTGCTCGGCAAAACCAGAGGTGAGTTTTTACTTTCTCTTGCCTATATGAATATATAGGAAGGAAAGTATTGTTTTCATGTCGATTTTTCGAAATCGAGTTTTCACCGGATCTATACGTTTTCAGACCCCCTGAATCCAAAAAACATGTTTTTAGCGATTGGTCTGTGTGTCTGTGTGTGTGTGTGTGAACAGAATATCTCAAGAACGGAACATCGTACGAACTTGAAACTTGAAACTTAAGTTACATACCACTACCGGACGCGACACGAACATTTTCATCAAAATCGGTCAACCGGAAGTAGTAGTTTATTCGTATAATTTTTCAGTTTTTTGCGATTTTCTCAAAAACTGGTCCTACGATTTTTTTTAAAATCGCCTATTTTACTCAATTTTTTATTCTCTACAAGATAGGGTAGGCGCCATGTCTGCTGAAATTCTCGGTGAGGCTCTTTTCACGTAAAAACGTTGTTTTTTTAAGATTACGGCTTTAATATAAATTTTAGCGCAAAAACTTATATAATAAAAGTTGTAGAGAATTTAAAAACCTACAACTTCTGTTTCAAACATTTTTTTGTATGACGCTTAGTTTAGCGGTAATTTGCGATTTTCTGTTTTTTTTCTCACGAAAACGTGAGAAAAATCGATTTTTTTAACATTTCGGTCTTAGTATGCATTTTACGACAAAAGTGTATATAATAAAAGTTATAGAAAATTAAAAGATCTACAACTTTTGTTTAGAGAATTTTTCTCTACAGAGCCTAGTTTAGCGTGAAAGTGTGATTTTCCGTTTTTTTTAAGCCAAATTGAGTTCGATTTTCATTTTGCGTCTTCCACTCATGATTAAAATAAGGTTATGTTTTTGAGGTTAGTTTTTGTTTATTTCTAATATTTTATTAATAATGTTAGGTTTATTATTAATTATTTGCATTGGCAAGAGAAAGTTGTGTGAGTGTTTCACACCAGATTTTTCCATTTGTTGTTATAACTCCATGCAGGAGACTCGAAAAGAAAGTATAGGAGATGTCAGTATGAAAGTGATAAGTGTAAATTTGTGACTTACTAATACCGTAAGACCTCGACTTAACGCAAGGGATGCGTTCCCCAAAATCATTGCGTAACGTGAAATTTGCATAACTTGGGTTGTTTGGTTTAACCTTAAAACATCTGCTAATTGTCCGTACCATTAAAATCCACTAATTATTGTCTGTAGTGTTGGTTCAGTAAACCAAGTCGTTACTTTCATGTCCTACGTTTTTTCATCCCTTTCCTATCTTTTAATGACTTCTAACTTTTCCTCTAAACTAATGTAATCGCTTTCTGTTTTTTTAACTTTTATTCAAACTCATAATAACACACTATACAGTACTAATAGTTTATTTAGAACAGAAGAAAATCTATATAAAATTCCAGTGTAAAAATGGTGTAGGGAAACTACGATAACGGTTTCGAGAGCAAAATTAGCAAAACACTGGTCATAAATGTAAACATCCGAAGATCAGCGATAGAAGCGATGATTCTTGGAATCAATTTGTAATAATGTTAAGTTAGGATATACATATGCCTCACACTTTCTCTCATTTTGTGTAACATATTACCGAAACAAAAAAAAAAGGAATGTTTTCAACAAATGACGGGAAGCGAGTCAAATATTTTCAATAATGTACGCGTATTTGTTGGCGTACCCACCCTTAGCTGTATCTTTCTATCCCTCTGACATTTTTACATTATACCTACTCTACAGTACATAATCTATATATATAAAATTTGATGTATGTGTGGATGTTCCCCTTTATCTCCTAAATTACTGAACCGATTTTCATGCAGTTTTTTTAATGTCGTAACTATGATGCCGGTGCAGGTGTTAGGCTATTGAAACCCTTTTAAAAAGTTAGCCCTAAAGGGTTGAAAATAATGTTTATATCTAAGATATTTATATTTAATTTATATTTTATTAATTTTAATTTATATTATATTTAATTAAAATTTATATTTATATTTAATATCCTACATTAAGGCTTTTATAAGGTTAACCCATTCATTCACCTTGGCCATATACATGTACATAAAATTTTACCAATTCTTATTCACTAAACTGCGCACATATCGCTTTGCGTAAAATTGGCCACATACATGAACAAATTCTTTAAGAGTCCAGCAAGTGCTGCAATCTATTGGGACTTTTGAAAAGTTTTAATAATAAAAAAAATAGTACTTTAAGAATATATACAGTATATATATATATAAATATATTTTTTAATTCCTAGTATGTGTACGTTGCAATCTGTTCAATTGAGAACAATAAGCAACCCCATGACCCAATCAGATGAGGATAATTATGTATGACGTGTTAATGAGGTGTAGTCTTGTACAGACTCAGGCCGACCATTCCTGAGAGAGTATGGTTAATTGAACCCCAACCATCAAAGTACACCGGTAACCACTGTCCAGCATTCAAATCCGTATAAAAGTAACTACCTTTACTAGGATTTGAACCAGGAACCCTTGTCTCCGAAAATCAGCTGTTAAACAGCTGATTTTGGTGACGACTTTACCTCTAGACCAACCCGATAGGTAAGAATATAATTTTTTTTTTAAATTCTAAGATAAAAATTCGTGACTGAATGGGTTAAATAAAAAATGCTTGCAGAGAAATCTACTGAATATTTTGTGAACTATGTAGAAAAACATTGAGCCGTGTTTTCGAGGTTATGTTTTTGTTGATGTACGTATACTTTGTTGTAATCTTTCATTAATTACATTAGTTGTCATTAATTACATGTTTTTTTTTTTAATATTGCCGGTTTAATATTTGCTGGCGGCGTAGCAACGCATGTCGGGTACTACTAGTGTACAGTATAGTATACAACAATATCGCGCAAACGTGAATTTGCGTAACTTGAACTCACGTAAGGCAAGGGGTCTTACTGTAGTCGATTACCACTATTGAATTGCTTATGTGAATAAGCGTGTCATCCACCATTTGTATCAAGTACTACACAATTTGCCTCAATGTTTCATTACAAGTCGACCAAAACTATTTAGAAAGGAATTGGTGTTCACTGTAAAGTGTTTTTACTTTCTCTTGCCCTCGTATATGAACATATAGGAAGGAAAGTATTTCTTTTGTGTTAATTTTATGAAATTGAGTATTCACAGGTGAACCCAAAAAGCATGGTTTTTGTGAAGTTTAAACCTAACTCAAAGATAGGTACCATTACGGCACCTGACCTGAACATTTTCATCAAAATCAGTCAATTAGAAGTACTGTCTGTCAATAAATTGATGGCGTCCCGCAGAGAGGAGCAGAATCGGCCCGGTACTAGCCTTCTCAATAACATTTCATTATGTACTTCTACTAACTAGTACACTGGAATTGGTACATAATCAAGTGTTGTTGAAAAGGCTAGTAGCCGGCTGATTCTGCGCCTCTTTGCGGGAGGCTATCAAGTTATAGAAAGACGGTAGTAGTTTTTCACTTTTTTTATGATTTTCTCAAAAACTGCTCCTACGATTTTTATTTTTTTAAATCGCCTCATTTAGTACTTTTTTTATACTTTACAAAATAGGGTAGGCTGGGCCGTTAACGTAGTGGTTAGCGCAACTGGGTTCTATGCTGGGGTCCTGGGTTCAATTCCCAGTCAGGTCTAGTATTTTTTCATCACTCATCTTTTTATCTATCATCCTTCTCACCGTCTGCATTAGCAGTAATTGCAAAACAGTCTTAACGTTAAACCAAAAAAAAAAAGGTAGGCGCAATGTCAGCTGAAATTCTTGAGAGGCAGTGCGTTTGTAGAAAAAAAAAGTTTTTTTTTTAAGATTGCGATGTTAATATACCGTTTTAGGGCAAAAGTGTATATAATCAAAATTGTAGAAAATATAAAAACCTACAACTTTTTTTAAACATTTCTTTGTATAACGCTTAGTTTAGCGGTAATTAGTGATTTCGTTTTTTTTTTTCATGAAAATCTGTAAAAAAATGTATGTTTTAAGATTTCCCCATAGTATGTGTTTTACGACAAAAGTGAAAGTAATTAAATTTATAGGAAAGTAAAAGACCAACTTTTATTTTAAGCATTTTCTCTACAGTGCCTAGTTTAATTTGAAAGAGTGATTTTTCGTATTATTAAGCGTAACTGAGTTAGTTTTCATTTTGCATCATTCACTCATGATTAAAATGAAGTTAGTTTCTTAGTTTATTTTGAATATTTTATTACTAATAGGTTATATTGTTCATTATTTGCATTGGCAAGAGAAAGTTGTTTAAGTGTTTCACACCAGATTTTTCTGTCTTGTGGCAAAGCAATCGATGGAAGGTCTCAAGACATTTAGCGTATGTCGTTGATAAAAATGATGTTTTTCGGATGGCAGGTGTCTGTTGGAGTGAACGTGCAGACGATGACCGTGTTGGAATTTGTGGAGCAGGTGCTGAAGAAAAGCTTGAATATGGTTGAACCAGATGTGACAATGGTGCGGACTGGGTCAATTATCATATCAAGCGATGAAGAAGAATTTGAGGAGAACGCTTCAAAAACTTTGGCGGTTTGTAACTATTTTGCTTCACTTTCACGTTTTCAATTGAAATTTTTGCAGTTTCTGTCTGCAGTACAGTGATTGTATGAAAAAAACCATTGTGTGCACAATACAAGTGAAAACTTCTCTGATATAAAATTATTCATTTTTACTTTCTCTTGTCTATTTGAATGTATAGGAAGGAAAGTATTGTTTTCATGTCGATTTTTCAAAATAGAGTTTTCACCGGATCTACACATTGCCAGATCCCCTGAACTCAAAAACTGGTCCTACAATTTTTTTTTAAAATCGCCTGGTTTACTAAATTTTTTATGCTCTACAAGATAAGGTAGGCGTCATGTCTGCTGAAATTCTTGGAGAGGCTGTTTTCACGTAAAAAAAGTTGTTTTTTTAAGATTTCGGCTTTAATATGCATTTTGGCGCAAAAATTTATATAATTTATGTAAATTTTTCATATAAAAATTTATATGAAAAATATAGAGAATTTAAAATGCTGCAACTTTTATTTCAAACACTTTTTTGTTTGATGTTTAGTTCAGCGGTAATTAGCAATTTTCTGGTTTTTTTTGCATGTAAACATGTGAAAAATCGAATTTTTTTAAAGATTTCGGCCTTAGAATGTATTTTACAACAAAAGTGTATATAATCAAATTTATAGGAAATTAAAATATCTACAACTTTTATTTAGAGAATTTTTCTCTACAGAGCCTAGTTTAGCGTGAAAGAGTGATATTCCGTATTTTTAAGCAAAACAGGTTGATTTTCATTTTGTGTCTTTCACTTATGATTAAAATTAGGTTATGTTTTTTAAGGTTAGTTTTTTGTTTATTTCTAATGTTTTATTACTAACGTTAGGTTATATTGGTCATTATTTGCATTGGCAAGAGAAAGTTGTGTGAGTGTTTCACACCAGATTTTTATTTCTATACTCGTACAGTAATATTAGATACAATTTGTGAATTAATCAGTTAGTGGAATTTTACTCTCATTGGACTTCTTCATTACTATTTTCTAAGAATGAAACTATAGGTTTATGAAATCTATACTTTATGAAAAGTGAAATCTATACTAATATAATAAAGAAGAAACGTCTGTTTGTTTGTTTGTATGAGCTAATCTCAGAAACTACTGAACTGATTTAAAAAAATCTTTCATTGTTGCGTAGCTTAGAGCTTCCTGATCAATATAGGCTATTTTGCAACTTTAAGTAACTTTAATTAAGTGAGTTAAGCAACTTAAACTGTGACGATGTCTCATGTTTTAGCTTATCGGGTGCATAGCACTTTTATTTTTTCTAAGTCCTCTGGATGGTGTATTTTTTGGGCTAGAAGCACGATTCAACTTTTATATTTCATAGAAAAACGCGAAGAGTAACCTTCGATTCCAAAAACATTAAAAATTCGAAAATATTCAAAATTTTTATTTTTAAAATTATTATTATTATTAGTATTTGATATATTTGTTTTCATTTGACAGGTAGCGAATGAGTCATATATTTCCAATTACTCTGCGAACCGCATCCACGTATTACTGTCTTATCTCAGCCGTATATCAACTGTCTCTTTCTTTTTCGTCGGTATTCTTCTATGCATTCTATTCAATTCTGTTAAATTGCAGGGACAAACATTGAAACAGTGCGCATTGGTTTGAGAAAGGGATGGTTCCTTCATTAATGGACAACTTTATGTCAGGCTTTCTATAGCTGGAAGTGCAGAAAAACAATTTATTTTGCTGCCGCAAGGCAACAAAACCACTAATATTGTATATAGAGAGGTTTTAGAATAATGTAATGAGGCTTACATTAGCTGCTGTGAAGCGAAGCGAGCGGGGATTGCTAGTATCTTATAAATGCTTTATATTCAAATTTATTTAAATATCTAAAAAAAATAACCAGCATTGGCTTTATAAAGTATTTAGTACAAATAATTTTTTATGGAATCAAGTGATTGTTTGAGGGAATTTAGTGTCGGCACAAAATTTGCGGGAAAGTTGTAAAAATGAGCTGTTAATAATTGGTTTTGTGTTGTTATTAGGAGTGCGGAGTCGATGACGGATGCATACTTGAAGTAGACGACTTTGTTCAGGACTACAAACTGACCGTCAACATCACTAACAGGTGACTATTAGTCTCTTTCATTTTCTCTACTATCATAGATGTATATTACCCTTTGAGGACCAATCGGCGATATATCGTCATTCAAAAATAGTGTTAAAAGGACTACTCGCTGATATAGCAGCAATCGGGAGAATCGATAGAAATTATGTATTTGTTGTGATATTGTCCATCCAATGGTAAACTCGCGAATGTGAAAATTTTCAGTTTTACGGGAGAGCAAAAAACAAATTCAATGCTTTCTTCTTTAACACACTTCGTGTATTTCGTAAGTTTACAAAGGCTGTATCTCCCTAACCGAACAAGATACGTTGGGTTATATATATCAGCTTGCACTAACAAACTTATATTCGTAAAATTTGCACATTTACGAGTTTACCATTGGAGGGACGATTATATATAGTCGTTTTGCAAAGAAAACTTTATTTTATTCATTTATTTATGCAGTCGAAACTAACAATACATGATAGAAACAGTAGTAATTGTAATTGATATAATACACAACAGACGACGATTATTCAAGTTGCAGCCACGGGGTATGTTCATCTTTGTGTTGCTGCAGCAGCTATGCATAGTTGAGTTCAGTTGTAAACAACTTTAGTAAGGTTATGAATTAGTGTGTGGTTATATTTTTGTTTTGATTTATAAACAAATTCATTATAATGTTTATAATCTGTTTTATTTTATAAAGAAATTTATATTTCTTTGTAAATTTATGAAAATGGATTCCTTACACCTAGTGAAATTAATCGGCAACTAGTAGAAGATGATAATGACTTGTGTAGTGTACTTAAGACATGCTTGGTTTGCTCAAATAGAGCATATGGGTCCAAAGGTCTAGGATACTGTGTGTGGAATGTGACATTCTTTTGTAAATAGTTATTTTTATTCATTTGTAAGACAATCCTTAATTTTCTGTCAATTATTTTGTGATTCATTATCAACATTCCATGTAAGTAACCAATTAGATATTAATCTTAAATCTTATTTGCACATCTCTATTCAACAGCTACGTCTACCCAATAAAATGTTAGATAATCCTGTATAAGCTTTGTAATATCAGTGAAACCTTCTAGAATATGTACCAAGAATTAAAAAAAATATATTATTTACGGTAAAACTGTTCCCCAATTTTGAGATAGAAACAATTCAGTTGTCAAAAAAATTACTAAAAATTGAAATTTTGCGAAAAAAATCTCAAAAATAAAAAAAATATAAACAAAAAATTATAAAAAATGTAATTTTACATGAAAGTACATTCAATTATTTAAAATTTGAAAAAAACTTCATTGAAATCCATGCACAACAAAAGAAGTTAATGGATATTAAAAAATTAGTGGTAAAATGGAATTTAACTTTATCTGTTGTTTTTAGAGCCTACTGTGTGAAATATTGAAATGTTGTATGGTGCTTGTGAAAAAAGGTGCGGTGTTCAAATCTATTTTTTAAAGAATGAGATACAATTATAATACAATTTATGGCGTGTCAAAATGGATACAATGAAAAAGAAACACATATAATAACATGACTTAAGAATCACCATTACAAGAGATAATCAAATAAACCAAAAACCATTCATATCATTAAAATTTATAATAAAACAATAATAATAATAATAATAGTGTGTTTATTTACAATAATACAAAATACAAATACAAAAAAAAACAAGTACAAATGGTTCAAATCCTTGTAAAGGTAGTTACTTTTATACGGATTTGAATACTAGACAGTGGTTACCGGTGTATTTTAATGGTTGGGGTTCAATCCCAACCATACTCTCTCAGGAATGGTCGACCTGAGTCTGTACAAGACTACACCTCATTAACACATCATCCTCATCTCATTGGGTCGCTTATTGTTCTGAATTGAACAGATTGCAACGTACACAAATCAGGAATTACAAAAAAATAAATAAATTTAGCACACAATGGCGTGACTGCCAGATTGGCAAAAGGAACAATCAATAATTGAACTCAACGCTGCCCTTACAAACTATACTGAAATGTCCCAGTTTTCCCCATATAAAATTTGTACCACTGATCCTCACGTCAGGAAATGCTCTATACCTTCCTGTTGATCTTCCCTTGAATTACAAAAGGAACATATCTGAGGAGAACCAACTCTATGAGGACCATCTACATCTACAAATCATGCCCATAGAATTCCTAGAGTTATCATCTCTCAGACTTCTAATGTAACTCTGATTTAGCTGCTCTGTCTAACCATTTTAATCTCATGTCCCTCTCATCCATATTAAACGATGCTTGCTCATTACTTTGTACAACAGCTTACAAGTTAATCTGCTATCTGGTAAATGAGCCACCCTGCCGATATACGAGGATAAGTCAATTATTATCCGCAATGTAGTTATAAAATTTTATTGTAATCAAATAGGAAACAAACAAGTACATCATTTTTTGACATAGTCCCCTTGCTTTTCAATGCACTTGGTCTATCGTTGTTCAAGTTTCCTGATGCCCTCATAAAAGAAGGTTTTTGGTTGAGACACGAACCAGGAATGCACCGCTTCTTTTAATACTTCATCCGAGGTAAATTCACGGCCCCTTAATGCCTCTTTGGGTGGACCAAACAAGTGATAATCAGAAGGAGCAAGATCGTGACTATATGGAGGATGAGCCAATACTTTAAAATTGAGTTTCTAGAGCGTTGCAGCAGTATGCGGATGGGCGTTGTGCGACAACACAACACCTTTTAACAGCAGTCCTCGGTGTTTGCTTTGAATTGCAAGCTTTAGCTTGGCAGTAAGCATCTCACTGTAACGTACACTGTTTATTGTTGTGCCCCTTTCCTGATAATGTTCCCGTATTGGATCTTGTGAGTCACAAAAAACCGTAAGCATCAGTTTTCAAGTGGACGTTTGGGTCTTGATTTTTTTCTTGCATGGCGAATTTGAATGTTTGCATTCCATACTCTGCTGTTTACTCTCCAGCCCGTGTGGCCGGCCGCGTTGGCGATGTTGGTAACGTGCTCGCCTCTCATCATGCGGTCCTGGGTTCGAATCCCACTCGGGCATGGCATTTTTTCATACGTTACAAAAAATTCATTTCATCCTTCACCGTCTGCATTAGCAGCAATTTGCAAAACAGTCGGACGTTAAACCAAAAAAAAAAAAAAAAATCTCCAGCCCGTGATGATGGATCCATGTTTCGTCACCAGTAATGATCCTGTTTAAAAAATGGTCCCGTTTGTTACCACAGCGATCCAAATGTTTTTTTGCAGATGTCCAAGCGCGTTTGTTTATGCAACAGTGTCATTTGTTTTGGGACCCATCTTGCACAAATTTTATGAAACCCAAGTGTGTTAGAATGATTTTGTAGGCAGAACCGTGGCTAATTGCTGACGATGTGCCACTTGGTCAATAGTTACTCGTCTGTCGAAGAGAATCATTTCACGTGAACGCTCAATATTTTCTTTATTTCATTCAGGCGGTAAATGGTCGTCCGGCTCCTTCATCATGCGTAACACTTGTGCGACCGTTTTTGAATTTTTCAATCCGTTCATGGACACTCTGTTGTGGCAAAACACTGTTTCCGTACTGTACCGAAAGTCTTCTATGAATTTCGGCCCCTGATACACCTTCCGACCACAAAAAACGGATCACTGAACATTGCTCTTCTTTGGTGCAAATAGAAAGCGGAGCAGCCATGATTAACAGCACGACAGCGATAACGAAACTAACCTAGCAGCTTGAAACTTGCATACATATAACCACAAATAAACAAAGCATGCATCATCAACGCAAAACGACAGTACTGCCAACATAAACAAAAAATATAACTAAATTGCAGATAATAATTGCCTTACCCGTGTATTTAAATGCTGTGTTACGTGGAACAGCTAAAAACCTCCAATTCTTCCCCTGATATAAACCCCACACCTCAGTAGCGTACATAAAAATTATGTCTTTACATGTAACTGTACGGGGTTGCTTTCTCCTTAAAATGTTGTGAAAACGTTAATTGTGTTGTAAGTGTAAACCCATCTATATATTAATAGCGAGCAGGTTTTTTTTCAACGCGATTTTAACCACCTGAACCTTCACTGATTTGCCCCGAAGTGGGCTCAAATGAATCGTCTGTTCAAGTAGATTTGCAGAAAACTATCCAAAATCAAATATTTCGATTTATGACCGTAAAATAGTAGGTTTAAAATAGATTAGAGAGGGGGCAAGTTTAGTATTGGTTGATCAGAGTTGTTTTCCAGTTATTATTTGAACTAAGTAGAGTAATAATGTTAGAAGCAACTACATCATCAAAACACTATTTTCTTCAGGCAACCACACTACTATCATTTTCTTCTCGATAATATATTCAGGAAATTAATTTCCTATTTTTTCTCTTACTCTGCTTCTCTTTTTATTTTTTTAATGGATAGTCGTCCATTAGGGGGAAGACCAAGAGGAAGGAGACGAGGCACGCCTCGAAGTGCTCAAACGGAATCAGTTCGGCAGATACCTTATTATAATGCGCGAAGACAAAATTCAATTAGATAAAACCCGAAATAATTTGGAAAATTAGTAACATCGGAAATCTAAGAATGTATGAAAATTTTCTAGATTTAGAAGTCATAACAGGGGCAGCCAAAGGCAGAAGGGTTTTACTACCGTGGTTAAATCTAACCCCTTCGAATGGTACTTTGCCATTTACATTTAAGAGAAGACAGTTCCCCATCCGTTTAGCATTTGCGATTACAATAAATAAATCCCAAGGCCAAACATTCAACAAAGTTGGCCTTTAGCTGCCACAGCTGGTATTTTCACATGGACAAATGTACGTTTACACTTTAGTGCGGGTTTTCCCGCACAGGTTCACCTAGTAATACTTAAATTGAGTCACTACCTCGATTGGGCTTCCATTATATAATCTTTTTCATAGTTCTTTAACCTGTCTCCACCCCTGAATATCATTATTTTTGATTTGCTTAAATTCATTATTAAATTCCATCGATTACAGTATGCTTCAAAATTCTGTATCATTCTTTGCAATGTGTTTGCACTGGATGCCAGAATTACCATATCGTCTACACAGAACAATATCCTCACTTTAATTTCATCCACCCAAATACCGTCTCTAATTACCTCGCATAAATTTTTAATAAACAATGGCAAGAGTAGTGGCAACAGTACACATCCCTGCGTAACCCCTGCAGTGCATGCAAAAGGTTCTGTTAACCCTCCACTATACACTACTCTTCATACCTGTGAATGAGTGTTTGTGTACAATCCCTTTAGCACCCTTAACCTCAGACTGTGTACAATTTATAAAACACAGAATTTCTACACACCTTATCAAATGCTCCCTTCTAATCCTTGTGATAACATATCAGAAAATCGAGTGCGCTGCCGATCTGTTGTTTTTTGTGTTGTTCAGTAAGAACTTTAGGGACCCAACGTGCGCAAAGTTTCTGAAAGCCCAGTGTTTCAGTAACAATCTGTAAGTTACTCTTGGTGAAATTTGCGGAAATTCAAGAGCAATAAATAGCATTTACCTTAGTCTTTTCTTCACGTGCTCGAAACAGTTCATCAGAAACTACAGATGTATATCCACTTGATCACGCCCTTCCTTGAACTATCAGACCCATCTTCTCACCATCAAATTACTTGTTGTATTTTTCCCGTAAACCTCGCAGATTTGTCAATTGGTTTAACATTTTTCGCATAGATTTGATTTCACAAGTGGCAGGATTTTTAATTAACACCTCCATTATAAACTAGCAGTACAAGGCGTACACATCACACAGTGGTCTCAGAGTAGCGTCATTTCATTCTCCTTGAACCAGAGTGACTACCACACATGAACAGAACTGCGATCGAACCACTGGTGCGGAGAAAAATTGAAATGGAATTACTTTCCGAGTATGCCTCGTAAATAAAGATTTTAAAGTTTCAAATGATATTGTGAACTCTGATGATGGTGGATTCACCGAAACACTTGTAAGTATCAGATAGTAGAAATCAAGGCAGGTTAGTGAAATTTATTGTGTAACTTTATATATTTTTCGTTTGTGAGTAAGTAACAAATGCTATGATTTAACAATTGTTTTTGTACCAATAAAACTTATTTAAAGTAAATATTCAATTTTTTATGATCATTTTAAAAACATCTGGTTCCCGTGAATGACCCTATATAAAATAGAAATTCTATTTAGTGGTGTATCAATGATTTTGTTAAGCCAGCGATTGCAGTTGTCGTTAATTACAGAAACTGAATCTATTGTTTCAGGGTGGCACCGAGAGAAGGTCCTGAATTTGTGGTTACTGGAGATCCTGAACAATTAAAGCCCAACGCTTCAAAAGATAACGGTATGTATCTGATCTCAAGTGTATCTAAATTATGAATCGATTTTGCATGATCTTCATTATTAGTTATCATTCTGTGAAACGGTTAATAGATCATCACAGTACGAGTGACATGTGTTAATCTTTGTCACCTAAACTTCATTTCTTGGCTTCTATAATTGAATTTTTACAAACGTTTTAAAAATACTGATTGTACGTAAGTAACATATGGATATATAGGAAGGAAAGTATTGTTTTCATTTCGATTTTTCTCAATTGAGTTTTCACCGGATCTATACGTTTTCAGACCCCCTGAACCAAAAAAACATGTTTTTAGCGATTGGTCTGTGTGTGTATACACATAATATCTCAAGAATGGAACATCCTACGAACTTGAAACTTAAAACTTAAGTTACATACCACTACTGGACCCGAAACAAACATTTTCATCAAAATTGGTCTACCGGAAGTAGTAGTTTATTCGTGTACTTTTTCACCTTTCTGCGATTTTCTCAGAAACTGGTCCTACGATTTTTTTTAAAATCGCCTGGTTTACTCGATTTTTTATTCTCTACAAGATAGGGTACGCGCCATGTTTGCTAAAATTCTTGGTGAGGCTGTTTTCACGTAAAAATATTGGTTTTTAAGATTGCAGTTTTAATATGCATTTTAGCACAAAATTTATATAATAAAAGTTGTAGAGGCTTCCTGATCATAGAGTTACAAAAAAGATGGTAAAATATGTAGCTTCGCTTGTCAGTGGAGGGGAATGGATTCGACACGTTACGAAAGATCTAGTTCTGGCAAACATTACTGATAATGAAGTTACCAATCGAAATAGTTTTATAACAAAAATTAATGAATGGGAGATTATTCCAGAGGTTAAAATTCCAAGAGTTGGAACAAGATGGAGTGAGGAAAGAAAAGCTGATTTTTCTCAGAAAATGAAAGGCTGGTGGGCAAACAAGAAAAACACCAAGTCCAATAATCAATGATCGTGAATAATGCTCAGCGTCTTCCACTTCGGGAGCTCTACGGCTAATAATAATAATAAAAGTTGTAGACAATTTAAAACCCTACAACTATTATTTCAAACATTTTTTTTGTATAATGCTTAGTTTAGCAGAAATTAGCGATTTTCTGTTTATTATTCTCACGAAAATGTGAAAAATCGATTTTTTTAAGATTTCGGCCTTAGTATGCATTTTACAACAAAAGTGTATATAATCAAATTTATAAGAAAATTAAAAGATCTACAACTTTTATTTAGAGAATTTTTCCCTACAGAGCCTAGTTTAGCGTGAAAGAGTGATTTTCCGTATTTTTAAGCCAAATTGAGGTTGATTTTCATTTTACGTCTTTCACTCGTGATTAAAATAAGGTTATTTTATTTGAGGTTAGTTTTTTGTTTATTTCTAATGTTTTATTACCAATGTTAGGTTATATTGGTCATTATTTGCATTGGCAAGAGAAAGTTGTGCGAGTGTTTCGCACCAATTTTTTTTTTTATGAAATAGCCATAAGAAATTGAATGATTTGTGTTGCAGGTGTGACTGAAAGCGAAGCTGACGACAAAGACAGCAACGGAGCAGCTTGTGATGAAAATGATGAAGATAGTGATGATGACATAATCATGACGTTTGGTGACCAAGAGGTGGTTGTTGCAAGTGATCGTTCATTGAAAAAGCGAAAAGCACCCGAAGGTAGCATGCCCGTCAAGAAAAGAAAAACTGATCCAGATGTGGTCAGCAACAATGAAAATGAAGACGAAGACATCATGATTGTAGAGTGAGTAAGGATTGTCCGCTTAACCGATCTTAACATTTATGCGATAATCGATAATGAATAGCGATTCTTTGCTTCTATCGGTAGAAAACGTCAAGTGATTACAACAATCTCTCAGGATGTACGAGGGTTATCCAGAAAATAACCTCCGTTTTGAAATAAAAAGTAAACGAGTGAAGATACAAAAACTTTATTATATACATATTAAACTACAGTTTTTCTCTATTTTTCGACATAATCGCCAAACAGATTCAAGCACTTGTCGTACCTTGGAACAGTCTTTGAAATACACTCTGCATAAAAATCTGCCGCCTGTGAATGTAGCCAACCATTCATGGAGTTTTGAAACTCTTCGTCATTGGCGAACCGCTGAGATGCAAGCCACCGCTTCATGTTCGGGAACAGGTGAAAGTCACTAGGAGCCAAGTCCAGGCTGTATGGGGGATGATCGAAAACGTCCCATTTAAACTTGGCCAAAAGTTCATTTGTTCTTCAAGCTGTATGAGGGCGTGAAAAATCGATTTTTTCAGATATCAACCTTAGTATGCATTTTACGACAAAAATGTATAAAATTAATATTTATAGTAAATTAAAAGATCTACAACTTTTATTTAAAGCATTTTCTCTACAGAGCCTTGTTAGCGTGAAAGTGATTTTCTGTATTTTTAAGCCAAACTTAAGTCGATTTTCATTTTGCGTCTTTCACTCATGATAAAAATAAGATTGTTTTTTGAGGTTAGTTTTTTGTTTATTTCTAATGTTTTATTATATTGGTCATTATTTGCATTGGCAAGAGAAGTTGTGTGAGTGTTTCACACCAGATTTTTTTGTTTCAGATAATGCAACCGCTCAGAGAACTCAAACAAATATAGGTGTTTTCTTGGTGGGTACCGGTACAAATTCCTTATCGAAAGAACTGCGAGTGATTTTCTGGTTGTACAAGTGTGCGAAGGTCATCGATAAAATTCACATCAAGTTTTCTTACGACCATTGTGTTTTGTTGTTATAGATTTTGTTATAAACTGTGCAGCCACTTTTAAAATATGCTGCGAACAAGCAACAGTTTTTTCTTCTTTTTTATAAATTAATCTCTTAGTTGTACGCACGGTTAATTTTCTAGTCGGTAGGGATCATCAACAATATGCGTAGTGGCAAGCCCCTCCTCCTGACGTCATCTGGTCACCAGCAACAGCCGACGCACGCTATCGGTCTGCGATGTTTACCTCTTATACGGTCTGTAATACTTTACTAGTCTTTAATAATGGTGTGTTGTGCGATTGCCGGGTGTTCTAATCACGACAGACACCAAAAGGAGTTGGGCATTACGTTTCACCGTTTTCCAAAGGCCAGTAAAACGAGATTGAAGTGGAAAAATGCTTGCAAGCTGGGCGATTTTCTGCTTATATTAGTCATGTGTTCAGTATACATTTCAACAAATCAAATTATTCTATTTTATATAATGAATTCATATAATAAATTTCCCTAACCTTCTTTTTAAACTGCGTCAACTTTTATCATTACTTACACGTGTTTCAGTGGATCCACAATCATCAGTAAATAACATAATTGAAACTAAAAACTTTTTTATTTATTTAAAATCCATAGAAGATTATACATTTTCAGTCATTTGTATAAAAAGTCAGTTTTATACAAAAATGACTGAAGATTTATCATCTTCTATAGATTTTAAATAAATAAAAAAGTTTTTAGTTTCGATTATGTTATTTACTCTGATGATGATGGATCCACCGAAATACGTGTAAGTAATGATAAAAGTTAATGCAGTTTAAAAAAAAGATTAGTGAAATTAAGGTTATTATATTAAAATAGAAGGTTATTATATAAAATAGAATTAATTTCAAACTGCAGGATGCATTATAAAGATTTATTTTTGAAAATCAAATTATGTACGCGATTTAAAGTCCGAGTTGCTACAGCTTCCTTTAAAACGTGTCCTAAAGACGAATTCAGTCTTACATTTAAATTTGCCGATTTGTAGTGCCGTCCTATGGTCACTACGCACCAGTTGAGTTGTTGAGGACCAGTTTCGTCATCACTTATATATATTATTATATCTCACTGCAGTTGTGGGTGACCGCTACTGTCTAGAATAATAACCGTGGTTGTAATTAATAAATATATTCTTTTGTATTGAATTATGTGCATTTTTTATTCATATTTTAAAAACTCCTTCCACGACTGTCAAAAATTAATTTTATTCATAACATCTAAGAGAATGGCTGTTTTTAGCTAATTTTTGCATGCTGAATTCAAAAATGATACTTTAAAAGCTGTAATGTACAGGTTTTTATTGTAAGAATCCTGACCATTATGATCCATAGCTGAACTTTATAAGAAGTGGTTCATTTGAGTGATTATTTCCTCCTAATATGTCTTGATTCACTGGCGAAGGCAAGTCTGGATAGTTTATTTGATGTTTATGAATAGTATTTAGCGGTAACACAACAACTTGCCACCAGCTTTGACACTGTTTCAAGATGTATAGCCCATGAGCATATCAAAATCGATCAGGTAAATGTCTTATGTCTACTTGCTTAACTAGCCATCAATAACAAAAAATTTTACTTAAAACTGGTTCAACATGAACTACACATGGTAAGGCTGAGCTGATGCAGTTAGGCATGTTTTTAAACCAACAACATTGTTTTAAGTGGATTTGACATGATTTTGAACAAGGACCACCAGTAGAGTTTGTTCATGGATGGCTGTCAGCTGGTCACCATACAAAGTCGCTTGCCCAACCAGTGCTACTTAACAAATAATAGCGACTTTCTACCAGCTGACTGACTGGGTTGGCCTGGCCCGGAGGCCAACCCAGTCATTTAAAAAAAAAAATGAATTGCGTTATTACTTTAATAACATCTGGTTTGTTATAAAGTAATGTTATGAAACCTGTGTAGACTAATGTTATTTATTATTTTGCGAAGGATCTTTGAGATATTTGTGCTTCTCTTAGACCAGCCTTCCGGGTAATTCTGAAGTACTCACAAGCGTACAGACATACAGGTTTTATCATTGTATTATAATGTATGATCTCAGCTTGTCTTGAGAGTGCTTTCTTCCTATACAAGTGGTGAATTACTTCTTCATCACTAATGTTGTTCACTTCCTTTTCACCGTTCTTTGGTTGTATTGTCTTCAAGAGATACTTGAAGCAACAAATTTTTCTGTATTATCTAAACAGTTGGTACAACTTTGATCATATGTCTATAACACCTCAAGGCTGATTGCATCAAGGAACAACTACAGACAAGAGGCAAGTACGTGTTCAATATAAACAATACTTTTTACTTCAAAAATTTATTTACACAAAAAAAACAGGTATTCCTTTCAAATCTGATTCACAATAATATGTACAATTTTAAGAGGCAATATAACTAATTCAAAAAAAACACAAAGGAAAATTATTTTCTACAGTTTATGGCTGCAACATATTTTACTTTTATACTACCTGAAAAATGTTAATCCATCAAACATGATCAAGATCAAACCTTATCACCCAACTATACCTTTGACTCAATCATTAACCCTTTCAGTACCGTCCTAAAAACAGGACGTCAATATATTTTACATAAGGACGACTTCCGGACCGGATGCATAACTTACCGGAGTGCCATTGTCCGGATAACTGAACTTTAAAAAAATACTACAAACAAAAGTTAATGGAATAATGTATTATTGAAACCACCTCCGTGGCGTAGTGACTAACTCGCTAGCCTGCAAAGCGGAAGGTCCCGGGTTCGATTCCCGGCAAGGAACTGGAAATTTTAACACGTTAAAACCACCGTTAAGGTACCAAAACCCACAAAAATGCAAATGACCAAGCGGTCGATGCGACTTTAAATAAACTATTTTGAATATTTTTCTGTTAGAACGATTTATTTTTATCATGAACATAATGCAAATTAATTTTTAACAGGAAATTTTATTTTTCTGTATCGTTGAAATTTTGGTCAGCAATGGCAGACAAAACATGGCCTGCAATTTGTTGAAATAAGGGCTGGCACTTTTTGTACACCCTTATTCAAATTAAATGGCACTTAAGATCAAACTTTTAAACATTGTTTCGGCAGTGAAAGGGTTAAACATGGCTGGCCTGAGTGTGGATTATTTACTCTTTGGAAAAAATGTACTTGTTACAGTTGCCTGTAATGAAAGTGAGGAAGCTGCTTTGAACCTTTATAAACACAAGGGGCTTAAATAAGAGGACCTTGTTATAGTTACATCCCATCTTTAGCTTTAATTAACCATTTATCAGATAAGTACACAAAGTGCTCTTGATTGAACATTTAAACACAATTAATTTGTTGAGTTTAACTTTGACCACCTCACTTCAACGACATGAAGGTATTGCTTAAAAAGCTTGGAACCTTAACTTTCTTTCATTTTAGTGTTTTATTAAATCAATCTCTGGAAAAGATACATTGGTACTGAAACTAATTGCATTTGGTACTTAGAAAAATGTCTCGCAGCATATGTGACATGTGATGTAATTGTTTAACCCTACAACCGGGCAGGCATCGATTTTTCGACGTGTGGATCGTTTTCTGTACCGGCAGCATCGATAAATCGTATCGATCAACAATGCATTAGTTTTGAAATTATGACGTAAAAACTGTATTGCATAACCAAGGCAAGTAATAAATATTTTTAATCAGAAAATTCAGCTTTATACAATAAAAATATTTTTGTTTTTTAAAATTGATTGTTGTTGATGTATTATTCAATGAAATTTATGTATAATTGTCATGGAAGTCAGTTGGTGTTACTTGTTGTCATCTGCTTTGCAAAGGTCGTTCACATTTACTCGTGTTTGTTTGTTTATTAGTTATTATAAATATATTCATTTAGATTTGTGTATGATAATCATCAATTATGATTTTATTATTATTAGTTATTGCGTAATTCGTTGTTTTGGTGATGTTTATGGAACTAAACCGATTTCGTAGTAACTCAACTCGTGAGTGTTTGTGTTTTATAGGTTAAGTTTTATTTATTATTATTTCATCATGAATTTCAATGTAAATAAAGAAATAGGCGATTTAGTAAATAGCGTGCTTGATGAAAGGGTTAGCGATGAAAGCCCTAATATCAGCTTTTGTAAAGTGTTTCTTTTATTTGCTTTTGAACTGTATATCATTTATGCGTCGACATGAAAATATTTAGTTATGTAGTATTCTTGTATTATTGACTATAGAAAAAAAAGTTTTCAGTGCATCAACACAATATTTATATCATATTCTGCAGAATAAAAAACTCTACAAAGTGGCTATAATGGAATTCTTGTAAAAAATTATTATGTGTTTCAATTTTAGGGGTAAGAGGTTAATTATAACCGTATTCATATATGTAGTAAATGGGGGGGATGTAAAAGAGGGGGATCCCTAAATATTTAATTTTTAATTATAGTTCATAAATATTTGAGATTTTCTGAGCATTTTGATGTATGATATGTGATACCAAGATTATAAAATTATTGTAAAATAAATAATTTAATAACACCTTACATTTGGCACATTTTCTGCTGCCGGTTATGATAAAATAGGCTACCGGTCGTTGGGTTAAGATAGTGTACAGTAGACACAAGTAAACTTTGCTTTGTTCTAAATGTGTTACCTTGTTAACTCTACTGGTAGCATCAGTTGCTACGATTATTCTACACGTGGATCACACTCTGTCACCATATAGCTACACTTGCACTTGTTTCTTGAGGTGAACAAAAGTTACATTATACAAATTAATTACACATGAAAAAATAATATTTCTAAACTTCACCGGTGAAATTTTTTACATTTCTGTACCATTAAAATTGATTGAAATCTTGTAACACATTTTTTAATGGATTCATTAGGCATGTTAATTTTTTCAAATAAATCGAAAATGTTCGTAAGATTTCTACAGACCTACAAAGGCCTACTCTTAAACAATCAATTTCTGCATTTTTTCAACACAGAATATCATGACAAATATCAACACAACGTTTTCAAGACGGGTGAAATTATCAGCCTACCACTAGATCCATAACAGGTAACCAACTGTCTTCAAAGTTTTCATCTTTGTAGTAATCGTACATATTTGAATCAGATTTAATAACAGCTAAAAAAATCCTCACAACAAATTCAACAGACAAGAAATAATTACAAAAATATATTTTATATACATACATAAAACAAAAAAACAAATTGTATTTTTTCCATTGCCTAAAGTACATGAAAACTCATTGAAGAGTAACGGGATGGTTAATGTGTCATTTTAATAGCAAAACACATCAAGACTGATGCGGTATTTTTCCCACCTAAAGTAAATATCTTGGCTCAGAGAGATCAGCAAATTAAAATTCTCAAAAGTGACTCTTTGGTGAAATTCACAGAAATAAATGTAAAGGAACTACTACCTTCGAAATGTGTGACCTCTACGTAGTGAATAGAAAATTTCTTCATTCCAGAAGTAAACCAAGATGATTTGGAAGGGTGCCTTCGTGCCTTCTTCACTACTGCCCAAGAGGTCACAGATGTTTATCTCCTCAATCGTCGGCAACTTTTACTTTATTAAACTTAAGATGTAAATTTTTCAATATCAGATGAAAAACATTGTGCGTTTTGCTATAATACAACACATTAACCGATTCAGTGATTTCAACAAAAAATTTCACGCACTTTTAGAGTGAAATGCTTTCTAAAATTCACTGTACAATTATGAAAAGAAACTAAACTATAGTAAATGATTTTGATTGACAAATTTTAACAAAGAGAGCGGGGTTCAGATCGCAGCCAATTCGTCATCTATGATGAAATTCTCATCTCCGTATTCATCGATCAGATAATCATCTTCGCCTACTTCTTCATAAAAAATGAAACCGTTTTCATCATCTTCGTCATCATCCGGTATGCCTTCGAACAACTGGTTGTGGCAACGAGACACAGGATCCGAATAATGCTTGTACGGATTCGATGGATCCAATCGTGCCTGGCAGACCCAACAGAAGAATGTACTGCACCTCCAACACACCATCTTGTTACAACCTCCTGATTTCTAGACAACAACAATTAAACATAATTATGCAACATGTGATTGGAACATTTAACCCTTTCTTACCCAGTGAGGCATAGAAGTCACATTGGAGTGAAATAACAGACATAAAGACTTCGCGACTACTTTTGATTAAAGAGCGCTGGATGTGAAGTGTAATAATTTTCTGTACCCTAGCCAGGAATCGAACCTGAGACCTCCGCATTGCAGTGTAAGATGTTGACCATTACGCCACGGACGCGACCATTAGTTTATTTATAAAGTTAATTTTAGTTTTAAATATTCGTGTTCATTTACTAAAATAAAGTGGCATTTCTTCGAGTATGTTGAATGTACATACAAGTATATTTTTTAGGCTGTAAATAGTGACTTTATCCATTTTACCTACATTTTTGAATTGTAACATTTTTTAAGTCTTAATAATGCTTTGATATTAAAATCATATTTAGTTTTTTTGCTACAAATTAATAAGAGAATATTGTTTAGGAAGGCTGAACATGATTTTACTTATTCGTATTGTTGGGAACTTTATACCATCAAGCTCAATGTGACGTAAGTGTCACACTTTTTTGTCACGCCATCAAAAAGGCTGAAGGTCTAAAAGTGATTTTATTTCACATAAATGTCAGTAAAGTGTATGAAACAATGTACACATATTTGTTTGTGCATAGTTAAAAATTTTGGGATTGAAAGGGTTAAAGGGATGGGTCATGGATGTAACCAGGATCTTCTGACTGTGTGTTTACACAAACTCCAATGCCCACGGTAGACTCTTTACAGTTCACACATCCTCACTTAACTGGGTCCCACATCAACGCAATAATTGCTCCCACATGTTTCAACTACAAAATAACCTTTCTTACAGGAGCAGGAAAACCTACTATTGGTTTCATAATCTGACGCCCGAGTTTGAACCCAAAACATCTCCAAAACTATAAGTCGGATTTCAACATACTTTACATCAAAATTTAGCTCATTTTATTCTGCGTTGACCTATAAAATAATAATCCTATATTTTTAATGTAGTTTAAAAATTGCCAAATCAAGATTGGAAGACAAAAAGACCCGGTTTTTTTGATACCGCAACAAATTTCATGCGTTTCGAGGCGTGTAACTCGATAAATATTTGACCAAAAAGTTTAAAATTTTAACACAACATTGACAATATTTATACAGCGTGTACGAAAGTTAAAATTCGTACGTTATTTAAATTTTGGTTTATTAACAATATTCTGAACCTTTGCTATCTCGATAACCGCTCGATCGTTCAGTACAGGTAAACTATCGTTTTATTCAGCATAAAAACCTTAGTACAAATATGTTAACAACATGAAATATCGATTGGCCAATGTTTTTGGAAAATAGATAGGTTATGCGGGGGGTGGGTGTTACTACCCACGTTGCCTAAATCTGACTGTCTACCTGAATTGACAATTAATTCAGGTAGACAGTCAGGTTTAGGCAACACGGGTAGTAGCGCCCATCCCCCGCATAACCCATCTATTTTTCAAAAACATTGGCCAATTGATATTTCATGTTATTAATGTATCTGTACTAAGAATTTTCCCTGAATAAAATGATAGTTTGCCCGTACCGAACAAGCGGTTATCGAGATAGCAAAAGTTCAGAAAATTGTTTATAAATCAAAATTTAAGAAACATATGAATTTGAACTTTCGTACACGCTGTAAGAATGTAATTGTCTATGTTGTGTTAAAATTTCAAACTTTTCGGTCAAATACTTATCGAGTTACACGCCTCTAAACGCAGAATAAAATGAGCTAAATTTTGATGTAAAGTATATTGAAAACCGACTTATAGTTTTGGAGATGCAAGGGTTTAAACTCGGGTGTCTATGATTATGAAACCGATAGTAGTCCCTCCTATAGAGTAGTGGCAGCACCTCTCTTAACCCCTTAAAGGTTTATCATGAAATACTACGTCAGAAGAATTGTACACAAAAAGTGCCTGTGACATAATATTACGTTTCTGTCAAAACACAAACACATTTTTACTTTAGAACGTAATATTTCATCCCCAACAGTTGGTAAAGCATACCAACAAACATTTTCTTTTTAGTTTATCTTAAGTTTGAGTAGTAGCAGTAGAGTATACATCACAACTGTAAAAATAAATAAATAAATTAGTTACTGTAAAAGTTTTGTCATTTTATGCCTCATTTTTTACCTTCACCAGCTAAATTTTTCTGTCTAATTTGTCAATGGAGGCCTATATACCTTTTCAAATTACCATAAAAATCCTAACTCGCTTTTTTACTACATTTTTCAAATACAGTAGAGTACCGATTTTCCGTGGATCGTTTAACCGGGGTTTGGATTAACCGTGCGATCACTAGAATTTTTTTTTTTTTTTGGTTTAACATCCGACTGTTTTGCAAATTGCTGCTAATGCAGACGGTGAAGGATGAAATGAATTTTTTGTAACGTATGAAAAAATGCCATGCCCGAGTAGGATTCGAACCCAAGACCGCGTGATGAGAGGCGAGCACGTTACCAGCTCCTAAAATAAGTTGCAAAGAAGCTTTAACCGGTGCCGAAACATTACTAACTTTCATGGAAAATCAGGATGACACAGATTACGTGGACATTTTACATATTCGTGGTTATATAAGAAAAATAAAAGAAAAAATATTGCGGCATAAAATGAAACAAAGTAAAATAACAAATTTTTTGTGATTTTTTTTGGTACGTAGTTTAAGGTAAGACTTATATAAATTTATGTAGTAAATATTTTTATTTCAATACAATTTGTTTATTTATTTCCGATATCCGATAGTATTAACATGTATTAATCAGTAGAATAAAACATACGCGTAACTGATGGTTTTGTTTATGACGTAAGTGGTCTCGACCGAATTGGGTTGTATTATCCGTGTTTTCCGGTTATCCGGTATAGTTATCCCCCCAATTACCACGGATAATCGGTACTATACTGTATTAACCCTTTAATGCATGATTTTTTTCAATAAAAAAATTAAATTACGTGGTAAAAAACATTTAGATTAAAGGGAAAAATAATTTAAAATTTTTCTTTCATTGTTTTTCTGGAAAAGTGAGTTTTTCTTTGTGTGACCCGTGAGCAACACCATGGATAAAGGGTGTGCGTGAGTGGTAGACCTATTTTGGACAATGAATAAATGAAAGCAATGATTGATTATTGTAGTACAACTTTATTAACTAATTGTATAAAAAATACTTTACTCCATGATTCCTGAGGAACAACAAGAATAAAACAAGCTATATTGTAATTACTAAAATAAGATTATAGTTATCTGATTATTATTGATGAACATAACGTTATGGTAACATGTAGATTTTTTACTTTCTCTTGCCTATATGAATATATAGGAAGGAAAGTATTGTTTTCATGTCGATTTTTCGAAATCGAGTTTTCACCGGATCTATACGTTTTCAGACCCCCTGAACCCAAAAAACATGTTTTTAGCGATTGGTCTGTGTGTGTGTGTGTGTGTGTGTGTGTGTGTGTGTGTGTGTGTGTGTGTGTGTGTGAACAGAATATCTCAAGAACGGAACATCGTACGAACTTGAAACTTAAGTTACATACCACTACCGGACGCGACACGAACATTTTCATCAAAATCGGTCAAACGGAAGTAGTAGTTTATTCGTATAATTTTTCACTTTTTTGCGATTTTCTCAAAAACTGGTCCTACGATTTTTTTTAAAATCGCCTCATTTACTCAATTTTTTATTCTCTACAAGATAGGGTAGGCGTCATGTTTGCTGAAATTCTGGGTGAGGCTGTTTTCACGTAAAAACAAAGTTTTTTTAAGATTACGGCTTTAATATGCAATTTAGAGCAAAAATTTATATAATAAAAGTTGTAGAGAATTTAAAATCCTACAACTTTTATTTCTAACATTTTTTTGTATAACGCTTAGTTTAGCGGTAATTTGCAATTTTCTGTTTTTTTCTCACGAAAACGTGAGAAAAATCGATTCTTTTAACATTTCGGCTTTAGTATGCATTTTACGACAAAAGTGTATATAATAAAATTTATAGAAAATTAGGAGATCTACAACTTTTATTTAGAGAATTTTTCTCTACAGAGCCTAGTTTAGCGTGAAAGTGTGATTTTCCGTTTTTTTTAAGCCAAATTGAGTTCGATTTTCATTTTGCGTCTTCCACTCATGATTAAAATAAGGTTATGTTTTTGAGGTTAGTTTTTGTTTATTTCTAATATTTTATTAATAATGTTAGGTTTATTATTAATTATTTGCATTGGCAAGAGAAAGTTGTGTGAGTGTTTCACACCAGATTTTTTATTTAAGTAAAATGTTAATTTACAAACTGTTATCAACAGTTAAAAACTATCCAATATTGTGTGGTTCTCGTCACACCCGTTCCTAAGCAAGTCGCATGTAATAGAACAAAAAAGTAAACAGAAAATAGTCAAACATATATTCCATATTCCATGATATAGCTTGTTATTAACACATATAACTTCAAAATAAGGTTACCAGAATGGGCTAGAATCATTAATACAGTTGATGTTGCTTCTGAGCTACACCATGCATTAAAGGGTTAATATTTTTGTTTAAATTTGTAACAGATGGAAAATGTGGCGATCATATGCCGACACAGGCTAATAATGGTTTAATCTAAATAGAGAAATAAAGTGAGGAGTTTTCCTCATATTGAATGTCGATATACCTCGATGGAAGCGTTGCAGTGCGGGCAATCGTGACTGTTGTTGGATATCCACGTCTCTGAAAGTGACGCTTCTATCAGCGTGTTGAGCTGTTTCCTTCCGTAGCGTTGCTCCATCAACCTTTTCACCTGCTCATCTCCCTCCAAATATTGCTTCACCAGAGCCGCTTTTTCATCTGAAAACAATAACAAACCACAGCACCGCCTTAACAAAATTAGCTCTAGAGCAACTTATTTGTCCAAAACATATGATTGCTACTACAGTACTATTAGAAATTGACCCCTCCATGTCATTCCAGTGTATTTTTTTTGCATCCAGGAGACTCCAAAGGGAGTATAGGACATGTCAAGTTAAAACTGATAAACAAAAAGTTTATCACAATAATAAATTCATCACTTACCACCAAAAATTTGTTTCTGCTACTGCTTACTTCAGTAGGCTTGTCATGAACCCTTTTGTATCAAATAGTCTACAATATTTGTTTAATTAGAAGTTAAATACATTTCGTCCAAAAACTATTTAGAAAGGAATTCGTGCACACTGTAAAATGTTTCATCAATCAAATATTGTTTAAGTTTTTTTTTTTAAATGACTTAAATTGTCACAACTTTTTAAACTTTGTGGCAATTTATTGATGTATTTTCTACCTGCATAAGTTAGTTTTTGTTCAAACAATTTAGTGTTGTGATTAGCAACATAATAATCGATTCTGTTTCTTGTGTAGTGGTTGTGAACATCTAAATTCTGTAAAAAGGTATTTTGCTTAACGGACACTATCACTTCAAAAATGTACAAAGAAGGAACTGTGAGCAATTGCAGCTCTTTAAATAGTGATCTGCATAAGGTACGGTGGTTGACTCCCATCATACACCTAACAGCTTTTTTCTGTATTTTAAAAACACTTTCCATGTTAGACTGTGATGAATTACCCCATAATAATATGAGATAAAATTAAACCATGATAAGCTGCCATCAGCAATTTTTTATCATTTAATCTGGCAATTTGTTTTAATGCAAATACCCCAGATGATATTTTACCACAAATTTGATCGGTATAATAATCCCACGATAGAGTCCTATCTTGTGACACTCCTAGAAACTTCACTGTTTGCACATGATCTAGGATATTTTGTATAAAGACATCTTTTCTTTTAACTCAATAGACATTTGTATGTATTATATTTGAAGACGGTACGCCTATATCTCCAACTTAATTAATATCAAGTAATAATCTCATACTCTGTTATGTGTTATAGTTTTTTTATAAACCACTTATTCCATCGAACCATTTCTCGAACCACGTATAAATAAAAAAATAAAGTTTAAAGAATATTTTAAGAACGCACAACTGTTTACATATCTTGTAATACAACTCTTGGTTTGTTATTCATGTAATTTAAAATAACTTTACAATTAGAAGTGGATTATTTGGATGATGGCCCTATTTGTATTAGTAATTTGAGTTTGAATAAGAGCGAATGTAAGGATCATGTGCTAGGTGCTACAGCTGTTGGATCTAACAAAAGATGCAAATGAACAAATCTATTAACTTTTGCCCATAACAGACAGGTGGAGTGTCAAATTATTTACACTCAATCTGTTCGTTGCAGGGCTAAAATAAATAGTTCTGTTTCTTATCACATGGTCAGCCAATTAAATGACTGAATCATTTAAGAACAGAAGACCTGTAGAGGTGTAAAAGACACTAATCAGAGTTATCTTGTCTGAAAGTAATGGATTTCATTATACAGCCAGACCCTGTGGTGAATGAAGTGAAAGTGTCATTTGCAGAGTGGAAAATATATGCTTTTCAGAGGGCCTGGCATGCTGATAAGTGTACTTTTCCACTCAGTGAGGAAGGCATGGTAAACCACCTCACTCCTCGATTTACTTAGTAAAACCTCTACAGGTTCAAACCAGCCTTTTGGCTGATGACCTAAACAACAACTATTAACTTATTATGGCTGTCAATATGAAGTATGCTAGTGTCAAGTTGCCGCTTTATAACGGGACAGTTTTTTAACAAGCAGCGTTGGTTCGATGAACAATTTGAATCAACTCAATGCCAGGTAATTGCATCGCTCAATTAATTTAGAAAGTAACTTGTGTACAACAGAGTGGCATATTTCAATGATGTAAATGAACAATTTTTATCGATCAAGGACTGGGAATCAGTAGAAAGGTTTAACCCTTTCAGTGCCTAAACAACATTTAAAAGTTTGATCTAAGTACCATTTAATTTGAATAAGGGTAAACAAAAAGTGCCAGCCCTTATTTCGAAAACTTGCAAGCGTAAGCCTGCCATTGCCGACTAAAATTTCAAATTTACAGAAAAACAATTCCTATTAAAAATTAATATTTGTGTTCATAAAACCAGAAATTGTTCTAAAACTAAAAATATTCAAAATAGTTTTTTTTTAGTTTATTTTCAGTCGCATCGACAGTTTCGTCATTAGCAACTACTAAAAGTTTTGGTACCTTAACGGTGGTTATAACGTGTTAAAATTTCCAGGCCCTAGCCGAGAATTGAACCCGGGTCCTTTCGCTTTGTAGGTTAGAGCGCTAGTCACTACGCCACGGAGGGGGTTTCAAAATACCGTTAATCCATTAATTTTTGTTTAAAAGTTTTTTTGGAAATGTTTGGTTATCCAAACGTTTGCACTTTATCCATAAATTACGGACGTCCGGTAAACCGGATGGTATAATTATATAAAATATATCGATGTCCTGTTTTCCGGACGTTGGCACTGAAAGGTTTAAAAGGAATAAGTAATAATGGAGCAAAGAGTGGAAATGTCCATCCGGAGTGGTGGTCCAATATTGTATGCTGCCCTTTTGTGAAGGCATAAACATTGGACAATGTGGTAGAAATGAACATACTGGTTCAATGCTCCTGTCAGGACATGAACCCAGATGATTCAGGAAAAGGGCACCGACCGAGTAATAAATAGTTGCTGTGGTCCCACCGACCTTAGCTTAAAACCAAGTGAATGTAACAAGAGTAAATGAAGCATACCAGATCTGAAGCGGCACGGTTCGATTCCATGGTAAACCATTTTACAGTAAACGCAGAACACATAGTGACAAGATGGACAGACTGCCATTTTCTCATCCGGTTCTTGACTGACTGGGTACTGACAGGCTGACCTCGGGCACAACGTTATGTCGGTCATCGTTTCCAGAGTCGTGGTGAGAAGTATGCCGTCATACTTGGCAAACAATTCAGGACCGACTAAATCACGCACCTGCCAACAAAAATACAAAAAAAAAAAAACGCTTAAACAGTTTTCCTCCATAATCATTGATAATGCAAACTTATACCTTGATATGTCACAAACAGAATTTTCAAAAGAAAATGATCAATAATAAGCAAAGCCAGAAATATCGATAGCTTTGTTACTTGCACTGATTTTTTTCCAAAAATGCCAAACACGTTTATTTACACCAAGGACAGTATGTTATTTACATTTAACTGAAAGCGGTGTACTTAAAAAATGCAGTAAAAATTGAATGGATGTCATATGTGAGGTGAGCCCAATGGAGGCACCTGCAAAGTAGCCATGTGATACCCTAGCACGTTAACAGATAAGACTGTGCCAACAGGAATTGTACGCCTATATATTATGTGAGCTACGTTCGTAAAGTAAGTTCCGTTTTGAAATTAAAAAAAAACAAGTACAGATACAACAATTAAATTTATTTCATTAAAATTTACAACTCTTAAACTATTTTTCAACATAACTCCCGTGATTTTCCAGGCATTTGTCATAGCGTAGTACAAGCTTTTGTATACCCTCTTCATAGAATGCTGCCACTGTGTAGTCAACCAAAAGTTAACATGTTCTTTCAGCTCTTCATCGCTGTTCAACCGCTGACTGCCAAGGAAAGACTTCAGATGCAGAAACAAATGAAAGTCGCCAGGAGCGAGGTTACGGCTGTACGGAGGATGGTCGAACAAGTCCCAGAACAAGTCCTGAAGGAGTCTTTTTGTCTTATTCGCAAAGTGTGGTCAGGTATTGCATGAATGAAAACCACGCCTTTCGTGAGCATTCCTCGGCGCTTGTTCTGTATAGTGCGGCGCAGTTTCTTGAGAGTCTCGCAGTAAACTTCTTTTTTGATTGTTTGACCTCGCGACAAAAAATCAATCAGTAAAATTCCTTTTTTGTCCCAAAACACTGTATGTGTATGAGAATGACTTTCCGTCATTCTCCGTAGTAGCGCTGCGATCGTGATGGTGAAAACAGCCTCACCAAGAATTTCAGCAAACATTACGCCTACCCTATCTTGTAGAACATAAAGAAATTAGTAAACCAGGCAATTTTTAAAAAAATTGTAGGACCAGTTTTTGAGAAAATCGCAAAACAGTGAAAAATTACACAAATAAACTACTTCCGGTTGACCGATTTTGATGAAAATGTTCGTGTCTGGTCCGGTAGTTGTATGTAACTTAAATTTCAAGTTTCAAGTTCATACGATGTTCCGTTCTTGAGATATTCTGTATACACACACACACACAAATCGCTAAAAACATGTTTTTTGGGTTCAGGGGGTCTTAAAACATGTAGATCCAGTGAAAACTCAATTTCGAAAAATCAACATGAAAAAAATACTTTCCTTCCTATATAAGGTGATTCAAAACTATACGCAATCTCTTGGGATCTCATTCTATAGCTAAAAATAAGAAAAAAAGTTCATATAAACATATGCCTGAAAACGCTTAGTTAGCGAGTTACGGCTAGCGAAAAATTTCACCTAGAACTCTGTACCATCAGTGAAGTAAGGCCGTATAAAAATGTTAAAGGTAGTTACAAAGATACAAATACGATTGTTTCTTATGTTTTTTAATCTGAAAAATTGAATAAAATTGGTTCCACAGCTGTAAATGCAATACTTTCAGAGATATCTTACATAAAACACAAGAATTGATGCAAAGAAATAACACATTTTTGTGTTTAACGTAAGATTACTTCCATAAATGGTAAATAAAGGTGTATTTTTTCTTAAATAAATTTGTAGAAAATTTAATTCTGAAAAGATTCATGAGAATTACTCAGGAAAAAAATTAATAATAGATATTGAAATTTCGCTTTATTTAAAATCAAAACACACGCACATAAAACGCACATTCTTAACTGCATAAAATATTAACTAATATGTAAGTTTGGAGTAACTGCTGATCATTTATCAGCTGTTAGGTTGTTACTCCCAACCTAAATATTAGTTAATATTTTATGCAGTTAAGAATGTGCGTCTGTAATAATAAGTCGCGTCTGAGCAATATAATAAAATGACCTTTACCTGTGATGGTGTGATATCACTGTCGCAGCTATCTTGAGGGCACTTGATCACAAAAACAGCTCTTTCATCAATTTTCACTTTGACGTACTGGCCGATGCAGAGCTTGCAGAACACATGTCCACACGGCTTGAACTGTGTACATAGGTGACCCATCTTGTCCTACAACATCATCAAACAACATAATTTCATTCAAAAGTGCCCCCAATCCACAAATATGTATTGTGCGGTTCCAAGCTCCGTGTAGTTGCGGGTTGAAGGGTACGGGTGAGGTATAATGAATGAGTGACGCATGCAGGGAGAACGATTGTTGTATTACTCTGATACAAAACATTCGTTTTCAAACTTTCCATATTTAACATATTTGTTTGAATTTATTACATTTGTTTATTTACATACGAGGGTTATCCAGAAAAAAAACCTCCGTTTATGTGTAGCAGGAAAACTAGTACGCGTAGCTCAGCTGAGTTGAGATATCACTGCGCGCAGTGATTCAGTACACTTCTAACTGTGCAAGGTGGAGCATCATACGTTCGTGCGTTGTCCTTTTATAACCTCAAAACATGAGTGCCGTAATAGAAAATCCCACCAAGTGTGAATTGCGTGGCGTTATAAGATTTCTGTGGGCAAAAAATCTCTCAGCGGCTGAAATTCATCATGATTGTGTGCGGTTTATGGCCCAAACATTATGAGTGAAGGTGTAGTCCGTCAATGGGTGCGTTTTTTTAAAAATGGAAGAACAAACGTTCACGATGATGAAAGAAGTGGTAGGCCTTCTCTTGTCACTGATGACTTAGAGAACAAAGTGTGTGAAAAAGTTCGTGAGGACCGTCGTTTTACAATCTCGGAACTTTCTCATCATTTTCCTGAAATTTCTCGGAGTCTCGTACACGAGATAGTGACAGAAAAACTACGCTACCATAAGTTTTGCGCTCGTAGGGTACCAAAACTGCTGACCGATGACCACAAAACAAAAAGAATGAGTTCTGCCATAGACTTTCTTTCTCGGTATAACTTTGAAGGAGAAGAATTTTTGAACAGGATTGTTACTGGCGATGAGACTTGGGTAGCCTACGTGAATACTGAGACAAAACAGCAGTCAATGCAATGGGGACATACCGCTTCTCCAAACAAGCCAAAGAAAGTCCGTCAAACTTTTCAACGAGGAAACTTATGGCTACCGTTTTTTGGGATGCTAAGGGCATCTTACTCGTTGATTTTATGGAACGTGGAACGACCATCACTTCTGCTGTCTACTGTGAAACTTTAAACAGACTAAGAAGAGCGATCCAAAACAAGCGTCGTGGCCTTCTGACACGTGGTGTTGTGTTTGTGCACGACAACGCTCGCCCTCATGCAGCTCGAAGAACAAATGAACTTTTGGCCAAGTTTAAATGGGACGTTTTCGATCATCCCCCATACAGCCCGGACTTGGCTCCTACTGACTTTCACCTGTTCCCGAACATGAAGCGGTGACTTGTATCTCAGCAGTTCGCCAATGACGAAGAGCTTCAAAACGCCGTGAATGGTTGAATACATTCACAGGCGGCAGATTTTTATGCAGAGGGTATTTCGAAGACTGTTCCAAGGTACAACAAGTGCTTGAATCTGTTTGGTGACTATGTCAAAAAATAAGAGAAAAACTGTAGTTTTAATATGTATATAATACAGTTTTTGTATCTTCACTTGTTTACTTTTTATTTCAAAACGGAGGTTATTTTCTGGATAACCCTCGTATGTATTGTGCGGTTCCAAGCTCCGTGAAGTTGCGGGTTGAAGGGTATGGGTGAGGTATAATGAATGAGTGACGCATGTTGGGAGAACGATTGTTGTATTACTCTGATACAAAACATTCGTTTTTAAACATTCCATATTTAACATATTTGTTTGAATTTATTAAATTTGTTTATTTACATATTTTGATATAAATTGGTAAATATTATGAATCCGACCAAGTTAATAACCCGGTAGGTATTTGTTAAATTAATGCGCTGGATGATAAGAATATTTTTTTAGTATAGTTAGTACACGCTACCACTACAAATGCATCAGCTGTGAAACAGTACTAACTCATTCATTTTCCCACTACTATAACAACGCACTGCATTCCTTCCTAGTACATGCTTCTGCGACTCAAGCAATAGTTCCTAAGTCTGTCACTGCTTCAAACAGAATCAGCGCAAGAATTTCACACAAGTGTTAGCTTACATTCTGAATCGATGTGTCAGATTGTTTTCATGGTGTTCTTATCCCTTCTACTTTAATGTGCAACAGCTTAATTGTTTTTAGGTTATAAAAAAAGTAGATTAAGCTGAATTTTCGAATGTTTGTGACGGTACATAGTGGTTGCATTTGCTGGACTCAGTCCACTCATTTTGCTGTGAACAGATTGTTTCACTTGTGTCATTTTATTCTATTCCTATTTGCCCCATACTTAATTAATATACAAGAGAGCATTTGATGTTCGCATGATCTGAAACTTAATTTTTATCGTTTTAATTCATTAAAAAAAAATTGGGTAAGATAAAATAATTTTTGATGGAAAAATGGGAAAGTGTTTCTGGTAGAAGGTGGATTATTCACTCACACAGTTCTCTTTTGGTCGTTTGCCTTCAACTAAACATCTGCCCCCGTCTTGTCTTATTCAAATCAGACACTTTTCATTTTCTGCTTTATATCTAAATAGTTTTAGAAAAGTCTGCTTTAAAATTATCTAAAATATTTCATATATATTTCTTCAAACATATTATGAAATTGAATACTAGGCTACATACATTTAAAACACAAACGACTTAATTAGGATGGACTCTACCAGCGTGATAAAACTATTAAAGTATAAAACACAAGTCTACTGACCCTCTTATAGTCGAAGGTCATTATCAGAGGCAATGCTACATAACACATCCCATGTTTGTCATTTTTTCAGCAGCATTGTACGTCCTCATGAAACTAAAAACTTCTTAATACCTATTAACAACTTCATACCCGTGTAAAACACATTAATAATGAAAAATCATGTCACGTTTTTGAATACTGTTGTTAATATGTAACAGTCAGTACAAAAATTATTTCCGTATCATTACCGGTAGCCGAAATAACAATTATTTTTAAAACGGCCGCCATTTTAAAACCAGTCGCCCAAAAATAAAACAAAAATATGTAATACACGTAGAAACCTTTATTTTATAATACTTAGTAGCCATATATATTTTAAAGTACCCATAAACAAAGTAATAGTACCTTGAAGTTGGGTATACTGGAAAAGTGGTTAAACACAGGGTACTCTTTATGCGTAATTTGTTATACTTAATACATTATTGATTTCCGAAAATATTAATGTACGAGGTGTGATCAAAAAGTAAGGTGACTTTTCATTTTTATAAAAAAATATTCATTTATTCATCCAAAATTATGTTATCCCCTTCAAAATAATCCTCCTCTGATACAATGCACTTGTGCCAGCGCTTTTTCCAGTCGTCAAAACATTTCTGAAATGCACTTTTGGGTATTACCTTGAGCTCCTCCAGCGATGCAGCCTTAATCTCCAAAGAAGAGCCTGAGCTCTTCCACTAGGATGATTGGGCTTTGGTTTCGACGTCATAACCATAGACCCATGTTTCGTCACCAGTTATAACCCTTTGAGCAGATCAGGATCATCATTGACGTCGTTCAACATGTCTTGGGCGATGTTCGTGCGACGCTGCTTCTGATCAAAATTAAGCAGTTTTGGAACGAATTTCGCTGACACACGTGTCATACCCAAAACATCTGTTAAAATTGATTGGCATGAGCCAACGATATGTTAAGATCATCAGCTTTTCTCTAATCATGATTCGACGATTTTTCAACACAATTTCTTTCACTTCCTGAACATTTTCGTCGGTTTTTGACGTGCTGGGCGAGGTTCATCGTTAACATTTTCTCGGCCCTCTTGGAATAACTTATACCATTTATGAACTTTTTTTTTGCTCAAAGTTCACTGTACGCCACTGTCAACATTTCAAGAGTTTTTGAACACTTAATACCATTTTTTACACTCTGCTTCATTATTTTCAACAGCAAAAAATCGCCGAGCACGCAAACATGAGTTTAACCTTTATGCCTCTCACATAAAAACAACACGTGCTATATAGTCAAAACTTTGAACATATGATCGTGACGAGTGTACAAACACAAAAAAAAATTGGAAATTAGAGTGTACAGAGCGTGCGAAATTCAAAAAGTCACCTTACTTGTTGATCACACCTTGTATATCCTGTAACCAACCATAAAACAAACTTTAATTTGATGTATCGTAATTGTTTTTACTTATGTTTCAAAAGATATTGCTCTTTAAAAGACAGACTATAGGGGGTCAGAAGACATCTATACCAAACAGTGAGAGGGACAAAAGCAATCAATTACCTGGAAGCAGATGGTGCAGCAGTAATAACTTTTGTTGAACTCATTCACAATCCTTTCTTCATTGTAACTTCGCAAATAGTTTACCAAATTATTCACACTGTACTGTGACACATTCTTTTTCACACGTTTATCTTTATCACCACTGTTTTTATTCACCAAAAGAGCGACGCACTGCGATAATGTGCACGCATCTTCACCAACGGTACAGTTATTTTTGTCGGGCATTATAACAGATTGCTTTGAGGCTACTTTATTATTATCATCATCACCACATGTAACAGATTTTGATGATAATTCAGACAATGAATTTCCTCCATTATCACTTTCATTTACGTTTTCCGACTTCTTGTCCTCTGAAACGGTTGATACCGACAGCTGATCACAGATTTTGCTGACATCTGATTGATCATTGGTCGACATAGATGGCTGAATGCATACATCGCTGTCGTTTTCATATGGTTTATTACTATGACCATCGCTAACCTTATCACGATCGGCGATACCGACAAAACAAACATCATTACTTTTATCGTAAACTTTATTGGCTTTTCTATTTCTAGTGTTATAATTATTATCATGATTGTGCGGTCTGCGTCCATTGTAATGTCTATATTTGTACACCGGTTGTTTATTCCTCTTTTCATCTATTAGTTTTTCTTCATGGACTGCAGCCACGGCCTGCGTACCACCACCACCACCATCATCGCATGACTTATCAGTACCCACTGTCGTTGTCGACGACGACCAATGATTATCACAATTAAAATTATTATAACTATTTCTTTTCCTGTAGTTTTTTTGGTGCGAGTTATTATTATTATGATTATAAAAATGACTGTAATTTTGATGCCGATTAAATTTGTACACTGGTTGTTTATTCCTCTTTTCGTCAATTAGTTTTTCTTCGTGGACTGCAGCCACGGCCTGCGTACCACCACCACCATCATCATCATCATCATCGCATGACTTATCCGTACCCACTGTCGTCGTCGATGATGACCAATTATTATCACAATTAAAATTATTATAACTATTTCTTTTCCTGTAGTTTTTTTGGTGCGAGTTATTATTATGATTATAAAATTGATGACTGTAATTATCACTGTAATTTTGATGCCGATTAAATCTCTTATTGAACTTCTGGTGACGGTCGTTGCCATAATTATTGTAGAACAATCGAGTCTGAAACATTTTATTGGTGTTGCTTTTATGGCTACAGCCCCCACTGCTGCCATTTGTGCAATTTATTGTCGGTGCAGAAGAGGTAGATGCATCGGTAGATGCAGGCACATGTTTATCACCATCATCTTTTTCCGCTCCTGAGACCAACGCAATGTTTTCATTCACGCTTTCATCTTCCAACGATAAATTTTTATCTTTCGTCAATGTACTATCATCGCTGCAACTGTCAGACCGTTTATCGTTCTGGTTATCACCGACTTGGGAAGTACTCACGCTATTTAAATTGTTTTCACTTTTCACGGATTTAACAGTCGGCTGTTGAACTTTGGCAGGCGTTTTTTTCGCGATGATCGCTTGTTGCCGTTTGTTGAGTGAAGCGTAATCATTTTTTAAACAGCTTTTATTCACCACCAAATTATTGTTGTCATCCAAACTGAAAAACCTCAGGGTGTCTTCTTTCAGAAATTCAGTCCATGTATACAGAATCTCCGATGATCTGTTCTCTTCCCAGATAGTGTCAAACTGTTTACAGAGTCTTGTCAGCTGAAACATGAAGAAAAAAAAGTGAATTTCAGTTCTTGTAGATATTTATACCAGTAAAAGAATTAATATCAAATTAAGCAATGGAGAGTTTTGTCAGAGGCAGAGGTGTAGTGTACCACCTGTTTTAATAAGCGTTAAGAGAATGGAAGAAAGTATCACACAAGATCAGTCTGATGAACAATTTATAAACTCCCTTCTGTACCCCGATGATCATGGGCTTGTTTGCGATAACGAATACACTCTTTAGCTTGCATTGTATGAGCTACAAGCTGGTGAAAGTCAAGAGTGGTACAAGTCACGAATTTGAAATTTGCGGGTTTTTTGTGTATGAAAACTCATTCACTGATGTGGAAAAGTGATACAAATCAAGACAAAATAATAACAGATTTAGAAGGCTGTGGTGTTTTGCTTTGCAATGATCAGCTGATTCTGGTGGTACAAATGAGACTTATACCACTTTTTTTAAGTGAATGAGTTTCTTTGCATAATAACTTGTGACCTGTGGAACCAAAGATGAAAAAAAGGATGCTACAACTCTTGGATTTTTGTACACCACGTCACCATCAATTTTTCTACAATTTAACTGATTCTATTCACGCACAATAAGAATATCCATTCACCAAATAATCTGATATTGAAAAAAAACCTGAATTTTTTTGAAATTTTAATTTTCTTTTTAGCATTTTGTTTTATTTTGATTTTTTCAAGTAAATTACTTGAGTTTGGGACTTCTTCAAGACTCTTAACTAGTACGCTAGTACACACTAACTAGATAACTAGTACACAAAAATCACAGATAAAAATACACTCTTCTCCTCTTATTTCAGTTGAGCTATGAAATGATATAACTCAGCATAAAACTATTGCAACAATGAAAATGGAAAACTGTACATAACCTTATAATGGAACCAGAACTGCTCGTCGAATTATGGAGGTTAGCGCTTCTAGCGGCCAACATATGTACTAAATAACCTTCACTACTTCGTTAGCAATGCGTGATTTTCATAATTTGTACTTTTGCATGTTCCTTAACCCCTTAACAGTTCCTTTTTTTAGCCAAAAATGTTCATATCCTGCTCAATTTTTTTTTCATAATTTTGTATAATATGACTGAATAAGACATATAGATCAATTTCCATGCACAAAAACATCATTTTAAAAAAACAAAACAAATGAATAAATAATAAACAATCCTACTACAATAAATGGAATTGAAATACTGGACTAAATACTATGTATGAAATGATACCTACTACTAAAAAACTATAAACAATATCGAATAGCTTACAATTTCTTTTCGTAAACACTTATAATAAACTTATAACTTTACAACGAAACGCACCGAACTAACCAAAACATAACCTTTAACGCAACATTGGAGAGTACGACGTAAGCAAATAACATAGTCATCTAACCTATAGAAAGGAACCTTTACTAGCACTAATATTAAAGTTACAGATATAAGATAAACTACTTTTAATGTTACGGCGAGATATTTCAACAGAATAAATCGAGATAAATTCAGTTGCGAGTTATCTCGTCAGGGGCACTTTTCTACAACATTTACGTTGCGAGATATCTCGTCATAAACCGTTAAGGGGTTAATAAAATTGAATTTAAAAGAAAATTATTCAGTTTTTATTGATTTTATTTACATTATTTTTTTTGAGAATAAAATTCTCTACAAATTGTATTGAACATTTTTCTTTGTTTATCGGCAATTTAACAGAGTTATTGTAGTCCAAACGCAAAAAAAGTGTGTTTTCAACCCTAACCATCTTTACTTTACCCCGATTTTCTCCTAAACTATTGGATATAGAGTTTTGGGACATGTTTTATACGATTTGTCAGCTCATTTTACAAAAAACTTATCTAATTAACAAACTCAATTAACATCCTAAAAATTTCAGTGTGAGTTAATTTCACTGAGGGAGCTGAATTTCAGGTAAAATCTTTGACCCTGTATAACTTGCCAATGAAGCATTTCCGGACCCATGTTTATATGAACTTTTATCATTATTTTGATGAGAGGAATAAGCTTGTGCAGTACGGCAGATTCCTCCTGAAACACCCTGTATAAATATAACTGTTCATTACATAAACAGAAATGTTGGTTTTTTTTGGAAACATGGTCGCACTGTTTACAATGCTTAACGAAATCTAATATGTAATGTAATAAAATGTTGTGAAGGTGAATCTAAACAAAAATGCCTTTCTGTTACTCTTAACAAAACCCATGAGCGAGTGGCTAACTACTGTGATGTTTCGCTTTCCACAATTTGAAATATAAAGAAGGAAATTAAAGACAGTGAAGAAGCTATTCTTTTTTATTGACACGTGGAAAGAAAAACGAAACAGTTCAGTGAATACTAATGAGACACATAGTGAAGACGATGGTGATAGCGATACCAAAGAGGCGATTCATTCGTAGAAGATTTTGTTCAAGTGGAATAAAGTAACCGGTAATTACAGTAAATCAAACATTTCTAGTCATGAGATTAAGCTATAGGCAATATTACAGGTCAGATTTTTTTCTAATAAGGTTTATGAAGAAAACATTTCCTCGGCAAAAAACCACAGTTATAGGCAATATTACAGGTCAGATTTTTTTCTAATAAGGTTTATGAAGAAAACATTTCCTCGGCAATAAACCACAGTTCACAAAATATATGCTCTCTAACTGACAAAGACACTCAATCGAATCCATTCTTTTTCCAGTCTTTTTCTGGACCACGGCTCTTCTCGCGGGGCCACATTCAAACTTAGCAAATAAATGACATGAAACAACAGCACATGTACTGACCATATCTGCGGTCAACCAGGAACAAGACAATGAGAACTGAGGCGACGATTTAGATGGGTAATCGGGCGGTAGGGCTGCAGTCAGCTCAAGAGGAGGCAAGTGTTTCACCGTTACTGCTTCTTCTTCTTCTTTCTCTTCCCCATCTTTACAGCTGTCACTGTTACCATCATCTAGAAAAACAATGTGTTTACTTAATTAACCCTTTCCACTCGTATTATAATTCCACTGTGATTCCCCTCCACTTGTACAAGGGTTATCCAGAAAATAACCTCCGTTTTGAAATAAAAAGTAAACGAGTGAAGATACAAAAACTTTATTATATACAATATATTAAGACTACAGTTTTTCTTTATTTTTCGACATTTTTTTTTTACTTTTTGTACCTTAGAACAGTCTTTGAAATACCCTCTGCATAAAAATCTGCCGCCTGTGAATGTAGCCAACCATTCACGGCGTTTTGAAGCTCTTCGTCATTGGCGAACCCCTGAGATGCAACCCACCGCTTCATGTTCGGGAACAGGTCAAAGTCACTAGGAGCCAAGTACGGGCTGTATGAGGGATGATCGAAAACGTCCCATTTAAACTTGGCCAAAAGTTCATTTGTTCTTCGAGCTGTATGAGGGCGAGCGTTGTCATGCACAAACACAACACCACGTGTCAGAAGGCTACGATGCTTGTTTTGGATCGCTCTTCTTAGTCTGTTTAAAACAGACTTGCATTTCAGCGGTTCGCCAATGACAAAGAGCTTCAAAACACCGTGAATGGTTGGCTAAATTCACAGGCGGCAGATTTTTATGCAGAGGGTATTTCAAAGACTGTTCCAAGGTACAACAAGTGCTTGAATCTGTTTGGCGACTATGTCAAAAAATAGAGAAAAACTGTAGTTCTAATATGTATATAATAAAGTTTTTGTATCTTCACTCGTTTACTTTTTATTTCAAAACAGAGGTTATTTTCTGGATAACCCTCGTTATTTATTTTATGATTTGTTGATAACCTATTACATTAATCATACGCATAATGTGTTGTTGTTAGTTTTAAGAGCGTGCTATACTTTTTATGTTCGTTATTACTTTAATATTAATAATGATACATAAAAAAAGCTTTTTCTCACCTAAAAACTTCTAAAATATAACCTGCAAAACATACACTGCTGTTGTAAAAACTAAGATAAAATAAACAGTGTAAATAGAAATTGATACCTAAAACCTAATAAAAACACGCAAAATAATCTGAATATTATTTTTGTGAGAATTAGTTACCTAAAAACATTAAACTGATCTTTAAAAGACACAAAATACCGCAAACTAAACAACGCATGTTCACAATTAGGTTAGTTTGTTTACTAGTTTGGTATGGCGACATCGATTCAATTAATTTCGTTTATATCGATAATCGGTCGTAGTCAACTAACAAAAACTACAAGAATTAATTTTTAAAACATCCCGTAGAGGCCAGCACATTACAACAGCTTTCTTAAACGTGTATTTTTTTATACAAAATCAGCTGCGAAAACGGAGTCAAATGGGGTCCGACATACGAGTGGAACGGTAATACTATAGTGTTGGATCAGATCCGACAGTCGAGTGGAAAGGGTTAAAATTTTAACTATTACTGCCTATCACTGAAATAACATTTTAAGGTGGCCACCTCCATAACCACCAAGTTCACTTTCCAACTAGCTGGGCACTGATTAATATTACGTTGATCCAGCTTTAAATAAACTAAAAATTCTGGTGTGAAACACTCACACAACTTTCTCTTGCCAATATAAATGACGAACAACATAACCTGTGTTTAATTGTGATAAAACAATGTAAAATGTAAAACATAACCTAATTTTAAAACTTTGAAGCCTGAGCTAAAAGAACATGGTTTGTCACGGTATCCTGGGGGTTTTAGAGTAAACTTCAAAAAATTTTCAAAAATTTAATTTCTATCATATTGTCACCGGATGGTGACATTTAGTGGCGAGTTAAAACCTTTAATTGTTGGTGGCCCTGAAGAAAAGGGCTGTTTAAGCGGTGGTCGTCTTGGAGAAGCATCGATCGTAGTCGTCATGGCGGTCGGAGGCTGGGCGACATGGCGTGTCGTCACCCAGCAGAGACGTTATCTTCTTCCCTCGCAGTAGTGCGTTGATGGCTGCTTCGTCGGGTCTGGTGGGTGTAAAACTCGGTCGAGGGACCGCTGCAGGCATCGCTCATGTCAGCGGGCGATGACGGTCCGGTCAACAGCTATATGACATTATATTTCTAAAAACACCATCAGATGCATTAAAGAATTCCCTACAAGAAAAGTCCATAATTTACCGGTCTCCGATTTATACTGACCTTACAGAAGCACATTTTATCGCCCCAACCACAATCCATTTGGCATCATCTAAAATTAAGATTACCAGTGTGAACAGGGTTAACGTATAAAGTTTCTAACTAAAATTGAGCCTTTTGTTCAAAACCGGTAATAATGTTTCACATCTTGGCATCACTTTCTTATGGATATAACAATTTTTTTTTTTTACCAGATATAAAAAAACTGTTGATGAAGAATTATCTTCTTTACTTTCTTTAACTTCCTTCTTTATAATTCAAATTGTGGCAAGAGAAACATCACAGTAGTTAGCTCATGGCTTTTGTTAAGAGGCACAGAAAGGCATTTTTGTTTAACTTCAACTTCACAGCATTTTATTACATTATACATATTAGATTTCGTTCAGCACTGTGAACGGTTCGACCGCATTTTCAAAACACCAACATTTCTGTTTACAGTAACAAACAGTTATATTGGTACAGTTAACCTACAAAAGGTTCCACAATATACACTGTGATTCAAAAAGAATACCACAACTTTAGAAATTTATAACTCTGCAGAGAAGAAAAGGAGAGCTAAGCACTATCTGTCGGCGAATTAAGGAAGCTCTAAAGTTTCATTTAGTTGCTCATTCATTTAGTCGCTTAGTAGTTTCATTTAGTCGCAACTACCCGAGGCGATGGATTGGCCACCAGGCAGCCCGTGACAGAGCACTTCATCACTGGCCTCCAAGAAGCCCTGACCTTACCCCCTGCGATTTTTTCTTATGGGGGTATGTTAAGGATAAGGTGTTTCGGCCACCTCTCCCAGCCACCATTGATTATTTGAAACAAGAAATAACAGCAGCTATCCAAACTTTTACGCCTGATATGCTACAGAGAGTGTGGAATGAGTTTGAATATCGGGTAGATATCACTCGAGTGTCTGGAGGGGGTCATATTGAACATCTCTGAACTTGTTTTTGACTGAAAAAAACTTTTTTAAATACTCTTTGTAATGATATATAACAGAAGGTTCTATTATGTTTCTTTCATTAAATACACATTTTTAAAATTGTGGTATTCTTTTTGAATCACCTGTACTGTATGTCCTCTTGGTATAGTTTACGAGGTTGTGGTGGTGAACTGATACCAAAGCAGTCCCCCTTTACCCCTCGTTAAAACCAAAGGCAAACTCATGACTCGAGTAACTAAAGTAGGCGAAACACGTAAGCCATAGTACGGGTTGTGTTCCTCGTATTTGCTCGTATTCGATCAGAATAATGTTTTTTGCTCGGCTGGTATTTACGTGTCGGTCGAACTAGAAACAGAATAAACGTGTTCCGACTGAGGACTAGTTATGCTAAAAGTTTAAGTGATTATTTATAATCGCTTGCCATGTAGTGACATACCAGAACAAGTGTCTTGATGAAAAGTGATGGAGAAGTCTTTGGTTAACAACAGGAATGCATAGAACTGAATGCAGATCCAGCCATTGTCATCTGTGTACCAACTGAATTCTTCATCGTTGTAGATGCTTTGCAGCACTTCCACCTCCAGGCGCTGCCTCTCCTTTTCCTTTTCTACATCTACATCCACAATGACATCCACCATTTCTGTCGCCATCGTAACATCTCTTCCACTTGATCCAACAAACTACAACAAACACAAATATTTCATTAATTTTCATTTTTCAACACAACATATTTCAAGACTCTAAATGTTGTATTCATCATGAGGAGGTGCCAATGTGTAAAAATCATTGAAATAATGTATCTAAATAATGTATGTAATAAATAATAAAATGTAATGTAATAAATAATGTATATAATAGAAAACTCAGCCCCACTGGATCAGGGAAATTAAGGAGGACATGGACGGACTCCAAATCTCACTTGCGGACCTCAAAACAAAAGCCGGAAATTACCACAGGCTGAAAACCACAAGACTTGAACAGCAGAAACCGACGAAACGACAGAAAGTTGTGTATTCTGACAAGGAATGGCAGAGAAGATCAAATGGATTGAGGGACTACTGGAGAAAGTTCAAGGAAGGAAACATCAGGAAAGGACTCCAAAAACTGAAAAACTGAACCGCAAAAATTGAAATGAGCTTTTTTTTAGTTTGATGAACTTATGTAGTCCTGTGGCTTTAAAAAGGAAAAAAATATGTATGTAATAAGTAACTAAAATATATCTTTCTATTCACTTCAGATATTGGCAAAGGAAAATTGTATGATAAAATTGTTGTGGCTCCAATATTGTGTTACATCGTCCAACTAAACGAGGAATGAACAGCTTAGGTTTTGGCGAAACTATACGGGTGCTGGCATTTTAATACCATGGACCCTACAACAACTTTTCCACCAGCACCAGCTGAACACTGCTCCATCGGTACATTTCTGTTAAGTATCACTACTAGACACAGTCAGCAGCTGATCATCGACTGGTTTTAACATTGTTTTTCAAGAACAATTAAAAGTGAACTGGATTAAAAGTGTGTAAACTTATCCCAGGCACTGTGTAAACATGCCTTCTGAAGGGGCACGTTTACAGAGGTGACTTTCTTTCAAAAAAGATTTCTAGATATAGGGTGATTCAAAAAGAGCGCCGGTTTTTAAACGGCTGGTAAATTTTTGTTTATCGGTTGGCAACATTGTTTGACCTCATTTCTATTTTGGAGAACATTCCGATTGACGATTCAGTTGTAGTTTCTCTTGTTCGCAGTGTACTACTCTCGCAGTCTGTGTCTAACCATGGAGAAGTTTACTATTGCGCAACGAGTGTTAATCGTCAAAACATTTTACCAGAGTGGAGAGAGTTATGCGGCTACTGTCAGGCGACTTCGCGGTACTCTAGGACGTAATGAAGCACCGAATGAATCAACAGTTTGCAGGCTCATGAAAGTTTTTTGAGACAGGTTCAACAGTCGACCTTAAAAGTTCTGGACGTCGTCGTTCTGGCCAAACTGAGCAGAACGTTGCGTTGGTTCGTGACAGTGTGGCTGTTAGCCCAGCAAAATCAATACGTCGCCGTTCTCAACAATTGGGTTTAAGATGTTCTTCTGTACAGAGAATTTTTCGGTACGATCTCCAATATCACCCGTATAAAATTCAGTTTACGCAACATTTGAAAGTGGCAGACCACCAGAAGAGACGACAGTTTGTTGACTGGGTATTGAGAAAACGGCAGGATGATGACACCTTCGCAAACAAAATCATTTTCAGTGATGAGGCGCACTTCCACTTAAACGGTTTTGTTAATAAACAGAACTGCCGTATGTAGGGTTTAGAAAACCCTCGCGTGGTTAATGAAAGGGAAATGTATGCACAGCGAGTGACAGTTTGGTGCGGCTTTTGGTCGGGCGGTGTCATCGGCCCTTACTTTTCTGAAAATCAAGAAGGACAAGCCGTGACAGTAAATGGAGACCGATACCGTACGATGATTAGGGAGTTTTTGTGGCGTCATTTGGATGGAATGGACATTGACGAGTTGTGGTTTCAGCAGGATGGTGCCACCTGTCACGCTGCACGAGAAACAATGTTGTTGCTCCGTGAACGGTTCCAGGATCGCATCATTTCTCGTAATTCCGACCATCAATGGCTACCAAGGTCATGTGACTTGACGCCTTGTGTGACTTTCCTCTTTGGGGTCATCTGAAGTCATTGGTGTATGCCAATAAACCCTGAAACATCAATGACTTGAAGGAGGAAATTCGACGGGTTAGCGGGCAAATGGAAGTCGAAACTTGTCGTGCAGTAATATCCAATTTCATGGACAGAGTTGATGCGTGCCAGCGCAGTAGAGGAGGACACATGCATGACATCATTTTTCATACATAAAATCGGAAGGAAAGATGAACTTGTTGATGTATTTATTTTCAGTTTTTCAATAAAATAAATCTCTTAATTTGATATATCAAAACCGGCGCTCTTTTTGAATCACCCTATACATAAAAGATATCATAGTAACAGGCTGTTCATAGGTGTCAAAGTGGAGCTTAAATCTCAAATATAGTCACTTGAGTCACGAGTTTGCCCTTGTTTGCAACGAGGGGTAAAGGGGGAACAGCATCAATGCATATGCGCGACTGCTTTAATTTCAGTACGACAAACATAACAAATTATACTATACCCAGAGCATAGCCCAGGGGTCTCCAACCTACGGCCAGCGAACAGATTTTTTTCCGGCCCGCGGAAAGCTAGCATACTGAAAAAAAATTTTATTTGATAATATATTTCCTTTTAAGCATTTTTACCATTAAATATGAGTACAGTACTCGTCTCTCACTTGCCACTTCTTTTCTCAATAAGTGTAAAACTAGCTGTAAACAAGTAGTGATCAACCATTGTTTGACCCTAAATGGGCTGAAATTATAAGTGGCAAACAAATGCAATCTTCTCACTAAAAAATAATTGTTCTTTTTAAGCTTTACACTTGTAAACTCATGTATTGTCAAGTTTTCTTTAAAATTCAATGAAGTACATTTTGTAGTAAATTGAAAAGATTTGGTTTTGTATCATCCTGTGTTTTTATTAAGCCTACTTGAAAACTCCTTTTACAGAACAAATATTATTTTATAGCAAATATAATTATTTGTTTGGTCACAGCTTTTTTTTACAATCACGTAAAGAATTTTAGTTAGCCAACAACAAAGATATTATAAGGAAATATAGCAACTTAAAAAACTAAGCAAGAAAGTCTCAAAAACCACCACTGAACTCTTAATTAGAAAATACTTTGAGGGTGTATGGAGGGGGGCTACTTTTTGCCCTGAAATATTGCTGGCCCGCCTTTCCTCCAAAAATTTACAATATGGCCCTTGAGTAAAAAAGGTTGGAGACCCCTGGCATAGCCTATACAGTATATCGCGGAACCTTTTGTAGGTTAACGGTACCAATATAACTGTTTGCTACCGTAAACAGAAATGTTAGTTTCTCGAAAATGTGGGCAAACTATTCACAGTGTTGAACAAAATCTAATATGGAGTGTAATAAAATGCTGTAAAGTTGAAACTAAACAAAATTTCCTTTCAATGCCTCCTAACAAAAGCCACAAGCGAGTGGCTAACTACAAGACGTTTCGAAGAAGTTATTCTTCAACAGTTTTGGTAAAAAAAGGAAGCGGTTAGGTAGACTAGTGAGACTGATAGTGAAGACGCTGGTGACAGTGATAGTAAAGAAGGTAATTCATTCGTAGAAAATTTGTTCCAATGGAATAAGGTAGCTGGTAATTACAGTAAATCAAACATTTCTAGTTGTGTAATTAAGCTAAATGGAGTATTACAGGACAGATTTATTTCTTATAAGGTTTATGAAGAAAATTTTCTCAGACTAAACCACAGCTTACAAAATGTACACAGAAACTGCACGGTAGCGAAATGTACGAGGAGTGTCTCACTGTTGAGGTTGGCAGCACTGTCATATTTTCACTTCCCTTCCTCACAGCCCATCCATACGCAAAAGGCAATCTCGTGACTTCAGTATCTATAATGATTGGGTATGAAAAGCATGTAAATAACTGCAATACAAAAAATTAGAAAAATCAAAAAACCTTGTAAAACATGCCCAGGTCTACCCTAACCCTGGCCATTCATTGCAGGTTGTATACACACTCCTTACATTACTTACACGGGTTGTTTGAAAGTCAATTTCATTGACATTGTTCTATAAAATTTTCTGTGGCAGAGAATAAATTCTCTGTTTATGGTGTGATTGAGACATTTAAGTATTTAATACCTCCCTAGGTTCTTGTTCAAGTGGTGACAATAAGTAAAGAATGAATTCATAACATAAAAGGTTAGGTTGACATCGTCAATGAAATGAACAGTCAAACCGATAATACAGTAGGTCCTAATACTAATGACAAAGTAATGTCGGGATTACCACAATTTCATGTAATAAAAATATTCACACTAACCTGAATGAAACGCGGTCGCTGGTCACAAGCTTTGAGGTCAATGCACGGGACCAAACGAGCAAAACCTCAAGCACACGTTCTCTGACAACTTGTAACCGTAATTTACTGATAACCCCAAACCGAAACGTGACCAAGTCAACGAAATATATTAAAATTGTAGGCCTTAGTACTAAAGTCACGTTCAAATCGAATTCAATTTTTTATATGCCGAAGAGTTTCATTAAATTAAATGCTAAGGTTTCTACAAACCCCTAATGTTTCAGTAGATAAAGAAATCAGAACATGACACGATCATTTCAAGGACCAATCGTGAAGACGAACACTACCGGTGAATTTACAAGACCAAAGTACTCTGCTTGCCTAACCGCACAATATTACGAAATAAAAACAACCAATTCTAATTTTTATCGATTACTTAACCTAAAAGCAGAATTGGGTTTATTATCTGCAACTAAATTCATAAACAGGCACTTAAAGGAAAGTAACGTTTTTAACGCAAGAATACAAGTCACGTCAATTTCGCTCAATAGCCTACTTCCATTCCTAATCCTTCTTTTCACGAAACTTCGAGCAAAGGTTACACGAACAATTGCTACCGTATTAATCGCATAGACTGAATTCGTGTATCTATCAAAAGATCAAGAAAAATCACGTAACATCCGACAAAACGTATGCCAAAATTCCTAAACAACTTTGAAACAATTACACGAGCTTTCCGCCATTTTTTGGACAACAATCTTTATCGGTACGACTTAACTAATCATATCTGGTCATATTATGTAAACACTATGGCTGGCACCTATTTTTACAAAAACTGATGTTCGTACTACTAAACTATGTTTTTTAATTTTATAATATGCGCTGTATATATATCTATAACGCACAGTCAATTTTATAAGGTTAACAAGACTTGGTAACGAAAAATCACCAATGGCCACAAATTATTCCATCGAAGAAAGTAAATTCAATACAGTTCAACAAATAATGTTTTTTTAATATGGCACGTACACCACCAATTTCTTTGATGTTTTGATCATTATTTCCTCTTATACTTGCAGCAAAGATTACAGACTAAATGTATTAACGAACAACTAGAGTGGAGTCAGTAGGGGTGGACGGCTCTGGCAAGATCTAAGATCAGATAAAAAGTCGCGTTGAATTAAGTAACAACACTGGTGGCCTCCGGGCCAGGCCAGTTAGTAGGCGCTCTTATGCTCTGAAATGTGGGAAATTAATTCTAAATTATGACCACTACGTGTTGGTTTCTCCCGCCTTCATTAACCGGCCAGAGGTTCACTATGCATCTTTCAGTCGTAGTCCCAAAAACAAGCAACCAGGGTATATCTGCAAGACCATGGAGTAAGTATAAAGGTGTGTCATTGCTCAAGTACTCCAAGAGCAGCACTTACTCGTGACGTCACTCTGGGAACAAGCAAGTTCAAAACGGTTTATTGCTTTAATAATGCTCATTAACCACGAATGTTGCGGTTAAAAAAGCCCTTAAAATGTTGTTGCACTTGTTACAAAGCGTTTTATTGGAAAGAAAAATATTTTGAAAATATTTTTTGCCGGCCGCATTGGTGCAGTTGGTAACGTGCTCGCCTCTCATCATGCGGTCCTGGGTTCGAATCCCACTCAGGCACGGCATATTTTCATACGTTACAAAAAAATTATTTCATCCTCCATCGTACAAAATGTTACACCCCAACGTCGTCGCTAATGGCCGTTGTAGTTGATGCGACGTTAAATAAATGAATTAAAATAAAATAAATATTTTTAATGAATTACGATAACTTAGGCAATAAATATTTTAATGTTAACTGAATATACATTTGACTTAAATGTGTAGATGATCTTGAAGATTGTAAGCAAGCCGGTATAAACCTTGGGTTTATACTGCAAGAGTTTATTATAATAATTAAAATTGGTAGATTTCGATTTTTTTTTTCTTTAATTATCGCGTACGATTGTGGTAACTTATTTTTCTGTTTAAATATTTCAACCTTGTATACGTTCCTGTCTTAACCAAACAAAGTAGCACTTCATAGGGAATATTACACATTAATTTCGATTGAATTTTTTTCGCTAATTTATCAACTATATATTTACCATCAGAAAGACTGTCACCGTGAAAAAATTAAATTCTGTTTCCATTCAAAATGTAATTTGAAGAAGTTCAATTAGAAGTTAGATACATCAATTCTCCACGTGACACAAATTGTAACCAGTTCGGTTCTTTCTTGATTGGCTACAGGCTTCTGTTTTTTTTTTTGTAGCTATTCCTAGGTACAAGATACAAGGTATTAAGTAAGCTATTCCTAGGTACTCGGCCTGAGTCTGTAAAAGACTACACCTCATTTACACGTCATACTCATCCTCATCTCATTGGGTCATGGGGTTGCTTATTGTTCTGAATTGAGCAGATTGCAACGTACGCAAATTAGGGATTAAAAAAAATAATAATTCCAAGGTAACCATATTTATCTCGAAAACGTTGAGAAACATACCCAGCTATATATCGTAAACTTTCCTTATTAATATCTTCTTTAAACATTTTCTTCTTCATATGTTTTTAGTAGATTTTTGCAGTCTATACTGATGCTTGCATTCGTTAAATCTAATTCAGGATTACTATACTCAGGCTGAAGAAAATGTGATTGTAATTGTTTTTCTTCTTTATTTAGTTCTTGCATACTTTTTTTAAATTTAATTACATTTTTAAAAATATCTTGTGATATACAAACTTCTTCAGTAACTAAATTTTTTTGTTCCAATGGCATTAATAAACAATCCTCATTTTGTTCTTCAATATTTTTTATTTGACCGAATAGAACAGTTGAGTGATTACCCAGTATGTACCATATAAAATGATATTTCAAATCTAGAGAATTCAGTAAGTCATTTGCCCACCCATTCCTTGAACATGTAAAAAGAAATTTTCCAACACATCTTGGTTCTACCAATTTGTCAAATTATAGTCTACACCATACTTGGAATTCAAATAATAATATAATTAAATTAAAGCTTTATTAGTTAAAATTTTACCTTTTTGAAAAGGTAGTTGTTTTTTATGTCTACCAACAGTCACTGTAGAAATAATTTCAGAAACTCTCTTAACAAAGGCAACCTGATTATTTAAAACACTAGCAATATCCTCGGAATTGAAATGAATTCGTTTCTTAGGATTCATTAACATTTTTATCTTACCAGGAGCTCAATACTTCTTACTCTGACCTTACTTACTTTTTACTTTGACTCAATATCATCTGACTTATTGCTTTTGAAATACCATTAGGCCTATTATTTCCTATAGAATTTCCCTGTAATTTCCCATATTTATTTTTAAATTGCTCCAACTAAATCGTCAATTCTGAGTACTCATTTTCCAGCTCTTTTACTCTATTTTTTAATTAAATAATTTCTGCTTCAAACGAATTATTTGATTTCATTGATGAACAATCATTGTCAAGAATAGAAGTAGGCCTATCAGGCACGATGTCATTTTTAAAATATTCATATTTTCATCTGTGGGTAAAGTACTAGAGTTTAAAATATTTTGCACCAATTTTTTTCTGACATCGTTTTTCAACACACTGTTTTCTTTCACTCCGGTGGTCAGAATTTACTGTTTTGAAAGGCAAGCACTTTGTAGGTACAAAGTGTGGTTTAAGTGTACGACAGGTTTTTGTTTTTTTTTGTGGTGTAATTTAGTAATCTGTGTTTAAGGGTTACAAAAAAATCTGAAGAATCAAAGTGAACCGAGCAAATTGTACTCGTTCTCAGATTAAATTTGTCAATACGTCGGCACGCATTAGTCCATTGCTTCCATATATCTTCATTTTTTGGGAAACTAAAATATTTTATATCTGAACCTTTTGTCTTTCGAGAATAATTAAAACACCCAAAAACATCAAAACCAGGCATTATGGTAATTAAAACTTACGTATTTTGAAAATAATATTTACAAAAAAAACACAAATTTAGCCTCAAAAGTATTTAACATAAAAAACGGAAACCTAAAAAGAAATGTGCAAACCAACGCGAAACTTATTATAAACAAAAGAAATAAAAAAATTAGTAAATAGATATTTTTTAAACAAAATAGGCCTACTGCAGATTAAGAAAATAATTCTACAATAATTGTACAATAATAATAGCTATACACATAATAATAATAATAATAATTATACAATAGTTGTTACTAAATACGTTTGCAATATTCAATCACTTAACTTAACATTGACGTAGTTGGTAACGTGCTCGCCTCTCATCAAGCGGTCTTGGGTTTGAGTTCCATTCAGGCACGGCATATTTTCACATGTTACAAAATGTCATTTGATGAAATGATATTTCACCGTCTTACAATGATACTTCATCGTGTGCATTAGCAGTAATTGCAGAACAGTCAAACGTTAAATCAAAAAAAAAAAAACAACAAAAATTAACTAGCACGTTTTTCAAATCAACAGGATGCTGCCGTGCTTCGCTAAAGACGTCATGTGCAGAGCGAACGAATTTAGAATTTTGGACGGACACACCTTTGTACGTACACCATGATTAAAACTGCGTAAAACAACATAAAAGAAATTACCTTTTATATAGGCGTAAAAAGAAATGTCTCTTTACGCCATGTTAAATTCCCTGTTATGTACTATGGGCATAAAGAGCTGTTGCCTGTCACCTCTGAGTATACTATAGAATACTCAAAGGCTGTGGCTGGTTAGAACTAATACTACTGACAGCCACATGCGAACAAAGTCTACTGACTGTCCGTATTCAAATTCATGCCGAAATAAATAAATAGTGAAACTACTGTATCTGTGTAACTTACTCGCTAATCGTAGGTACATAGTGAGTTTTACTACTTTTGATGGTTTTTTAAAATACTTTAACATTTCTCAATTTGTAGCATTTATAATTACCATTCTATTGTAACAAAAATGTTACTGCATTTTTAAACAATTATTTTTACTTATCACTAGTTTTATCTAATGTTAAACGGTGTGGGTCCGTAATAAAATTTCACTATCACAGTAATGGAACAGGTACATGATTTTGTATATCTGGGAGCTTGTTTAACTAGTGATGGAAATGTCTCAGAGGAAATAAAAAGAATTCCTGCAGGAAACAGATCTTACTATGCTAGCATTAAATTGTTTAAGTCAAGACTCTTATCTAGAGCAAAAAAAATTTAAGTTGTTCAGAGCATTAGTGAGACTTGTGGTATGTTATGGATCGGAGACTTGGGTGCTTACTTTTGGCGAAGCTTCAAAACTGAGAGTGTTTGAGAGAGGAGTAATAAGAAGAATCATTGGTCCTGTATGCGAGAATGGAATTTGGATATCAAGAAGGACCTGTGAGATTGATGAGTTTCTGCATAGTGAAGACATTGTGAGGTTCATTAAAGCTGGAAGAATACGTTGGATTAGGCACTTGTCAAGAATTCATGAGTACAGAATCGCTAAAAGCTTGTGGAAGGAATAAATATTTAACAGACGGAGGAAGGGCAGACCAAAGAGTGATGACGTGGAGCGAGATTTGTGGATTCTTGGAGTGCGTAATTAGAAGAGGCAGGCAGTAAATCGCATTATTTAGAGAGGCTTTGTTGAGGAGGCCAAGGGTCACATCGGCCTGTAGCTTAGGAGTAGTAGTAGTAGTAGTATCTCAGTAATGGAGGTCATAATTAAGAAAGGAAATCCTGCTTTTAAGGGTAAACCAATTTTGCTCACAATGATTGCTTTGAGTAGATACCTAAGGCCTTCTTTAACTGCGTGTCACAATGATCCTCTTGCAGAGATTGATCTGTGGTGCATGCGATTTAATGAACTTTCGTTTAACAAATTTGATTATTTTTTTTAATATATATGTACTTTTGTAAAAGTTTTTACATCTCTCCTTAATCACTTATTTTAATTTTTATTTTATTTATTGACGTAGTTAGAGGAAATTTAAAGATTAGATAGAGAAGTCCGGTTACGACCACACAAATGATGTAATGAGGTGAACCTTCCTTTTCTCCCTCTATCAAAGTGTTGGTAGGGAGTCAAGGAAGGGTAATCCATGCAAAATTAACTGACACAACCTTTTTGAGACTCATAGGAGGAAGACTGCAGGCTGAGATGGGAAAAGCACCAGTCTGGGTGTGGTCGGGTGTAAATGTTGGTGAGTGGCAACAAAACTAAATTAACATTACCAGTGTCAATCAAAATTCAAATATAACTTTATTGGGGAAAAATTTATAGTAACGTTACTTATTTATGGGGATAACTTTCAATAAAATAATGAGTGATTAAGGGAGAAGAGATGTAAAACCTAAATTAAACGCTGTTGGAATACTCATTGAACGCAATAAATATGAATGCTTTCCTTCAAAACGTGTGCCAATTTATTTCTTAGAGACCATCTGCTAACATCAGTGCGACAACCGCTCGGTGCACTACAGATCAACTACAACATCGCAGGTGTTGCCCTGATAGGGCTCGTCATATTTGGTAGTAGAAGTCAAATTGTGACTCTCTGGAGCACTGATGTTAATGAACGGCGTTTCTAGGGGTTTCAGCCTCCACCTCTACTAAATTTAATTCTAGTCGTGGTCTCGACATAGAAAAAGTATTTCGTTCTATGCAGATGATCCTGTCTCAGAGAGAAGCTAATGCTATAACAATAAGAATTTATTACAGTATTATAATGGCTGACCTTGGCTTGTCTCGTGAGTGCTTTTTCTTATACATGGTGTGACAACTTTATTGCAAACCAACAACCCTATCTTTCTTCTCTTATGTTTCGTGGTCTTCCGCTGTATTGTCGTTTCAATGTACGGGACACAATATAATTGGGAGAAGTTTTCTCGAAATTGGTCTAGCCGTTTTTAGGGAAAAATTAATATTTTTGCGCCTGAATGAAATATTCTCTATTTTAGGGTCGGATACCAAATTCCAAAACCTACTATAGGTTTGGTTGACGAAATGATACTTCTGAAATTTCGGCCCAATTCACTAAGAGACTTTCGTTCCAGAACTAAATCTCATCTTTATTGTACAATTTAATCGAGAAAGTAGAATGGTATTATGTTGGATGCATGGACATCCATACGATCATGGTTGGATGCGTTTGAATACCCGGTCATAATGTGTTGCCAACAATACGCATCGATTTGCACGCGTTCAGAAATTTTGAGTGAAATAAACGGTAACAAAATTGATACTTATTTGATTATTGCGGATGGAATTTTGATAAATTATCTAAAACTATTATTGTGGTTATAAATAATAGGTGTAGTAGTTTTTTTACGCGTAATATTATTTATTGCTATCTGTTGAGCCAATTAATTTATTGAAAACAGAGCACATACAATTTACAAGTGTTGAGCAGAGAGAGTAAATTTTTGTCTTATTACGTACAAAGGTATATTAAGTTGGACTGTTTATTATATTGTTTGCAATAAAGAAGCGTTACATTTTTTTAAAGTAAGAATTAAATTATGTTTAATAAAGGCTCATTGAAGCTAATAAAAAGCGAGTTAAAATAATATAGTACAAACTGAATGTAAACAAGACTGTTCCCGCCACTTTGATTGTGAAGTGAGAGTGGTTGTTTGAGGACGAAGACTGTTTTAGAAGGAGTTACATCTGCTAAACGCCATTTATTCGTTATAATTTTGTTGTAGTTTCATTTTCATCTTGAAACGATAGTTTAAACGCAGATCTTAGGTCAGAAGAGAAATTGTTAGTTAACGATGGCTGATTTGACGAAAAATGATGTCACCAAATCTAATGAAGAACTGTTAGAGGATGATAACATAATAACGATGGTAGATGTTTTGGAAGAAGAGAAAAAATTGGAAGAGGATGCATTTGCCGTCTTAGGAGCATCTGACGACAAGAATTGTACCTACAGTCAGGTTCGATATCATTTTTTTTTTAACCTATGCAACTGCCTATTTCTTTGAATGGTTTACGCTACACAACCTTTTACGTAATTTATTGTGCCACGAATGTTATAACCTTCCTCATAAATTACCTGCCGTTGTATGCGTACACTAATTTCGTACCCAAGTAACCTGTATTATTGTTATATTAACATTTCATTATGTTTTTCAATGGATTTAATTTGGCTGTAATTATATAGCTGTGATACTCGAACAATCAAATGCCAGAACAAATTGCAATTTTTAGCAATTACAATTGAAAGGTATGCATTGTGACCGTTGTGTGTGAATAATTTGCAGAAAACTTAGTTCAGTTGTACCTATATGCCTTTATTTTAAACATGCAAGTAGTCCAGGGAAAAATAACAAACACAGTCTATGATGGATAGACTGCACGGTGTTTTGAGGTGAAACTTGGCCTTACAGAACATGAATCAAATGATTGGAAATGATACTGTTAAATACTCTGGATGACTCGCTAGATGACATTCTGCAGATCGTATTTTAAAAAGTTAAAATTTTATATAAAAACCGGCTTTGTTGTGAAATATGTGAACATATTTACAAGAGCTGAGTCATTTAGGTGTGACAAAAAATAGACTACATAATAAATAGACTAAAAAAATAGACTACAGGTATTTTGTAGATAAGATTAATTTGTGTCTTTGACGGTTATATCTGCAGTCCTAGCTGAGTCTTTTGGAGATTTCAGAAATAGAGTCAGGCCTATAGGACAAGTGAATGTAACAACGTGTTAAATTCATTTATTACTACTACTTACCCCAATAAATTTGTGATAATCATTTTTAACCAGTAATTGCAGTTTATCTTGGTATTTATTTAAAAAGGAACTCTTGTATACAGGCCTACTATAAAATGTTCTATAGTCCGTTTTTTGTAAGTCCTGCTGTAAACAAACTGCCTATGTGTTAGTCCCTGTAAATATACAACACACAAACACACGTGGTGTTAAGTGAACTCTCTGCAAGCTAACCAGTGATCTAATAAAAAAAACACCCACTCGTTACATTTTGTCAATTCAATCATCAGTGGTATAATCTAATAGGCCTAATAATAAAATTATAATGGTTTTGTCATTTTTATACACAAATTATTTTCATTTCACATGACTTTATCAGTTATTTATAGATTGGTATAATCAAAACAATATAAATCTTGTAGTATATGAGTCTGTCACATTTTGGAATACGTGGTGTGTGATGTCTTCATGATTTAGCGTGCGATTTGATGTAAAATTCTATTTATTCGCATAATTTTTCGTACTTTTTCTTAGTTTTTGGTTGTTAGTGCGTGGTTGTGTACGTGATTGTGCGACAAAAGATGTATTGACGATGGCGGACGAACCTTCTTCTTCCGGAAGTAATATTAAACATAAAAATCGGAAACCTTTACGAAGTGGATAAAAGACAATTGCAACTAATGTTTTAAATAAGTTTGCTAATAAATATTCTAACCTATAAATTAAAGAGATAGAATCACTTACTGCTGAATTTACGGGTGTATCTTGTTCAAATGCTCACAGAATATGAGAAGAATTTAAACAGAGTGGTGTTTTAAAAACCTTAGATAAAAAAGAAAACATAAAACGCCTGCTTTAGACAAATTTGATGATATCAACAAAACTGCTTTAAGACTTATTAGTCATCAATTTTCCTTTAGAAATGAGTTACCTACTTTAAATAAGATTTTGTCGGTTGTCACTAATGGTCCTGATTTACCCAACATTAGTCGGTCCATTCTTCTTAAACTTATTCTATCTATGGGGTTTAAATTCAATAGCAGGTTTAATAGTTTTTCGTGAAAAGTAGCGAGCGTAGTGAAAGCAGAATGTTTTGAACACTGTTCTGTTCGTTCCACTCGCCTGGTGGCTTGTTTACTCTAGGACTCGGCTAAGAAAAAACGTACTTTACTACTATTGGTTTCATAATCATAGACACCTGAGTTTGAACCCTTGCATCTCCAAAACTATGAATTGGATTTCAATATACAGTAAAACCTGTCACATCCGAACCTGTGATATCAGGACCCTCCCATATCCGGACGTATCTCCAAACTAACTTTTTAATTTTGGTTAAATGGTAAGAAATGGAAAAGTGAAAGTTGCAGCTGGGATGTCGTTTGACAGTTTGCAGAGCTTGTAAAAACCCTCCCTGGTGTTAAGAAATCAATGACGATGAAGTTAAGCGGTGGTTACTCAGAGGTTTTAAGTGGACATTAATTCAACAAAATTGCATACAGTAACATCATAGAAATGGTGTGCAATAGCGATGAGAAAATCTCTGAACCCAAAGAGGATAGCAACAAGCCTGTAATGAGTCACTCTGAGGCATTCAAGACCATCGAATCTGTGATCAGTTATGTTCAACATCAAGACGAAATAAGCGAAACTGAAGTGATGCGATTACAAAGATTGAGTGACATGGTTTCCAAAAAAAATGTGTGCAGTGTGTAAAGCAGACGAAAATCACAAACTTTTTCTAGTAGGCGTATAGTAACTTATGTACTGATGTAGACGTACTATAAGTAAAAACTTTTAACCAATTTTAGTTGTTTTATTTTAAAGAATACAGTGTACAAACACAAATGTTAAACCAACAGAAATGTTGAGAATAACATTAAACTATTTCTTGTTATTTATTTCTCGGCCTCTAACTATTTATAATTACCTTGGTTTATCCGAATTTTTTCATATACGGATCGGCTGGTCGCCATATTAGTCCGGATGAGACAGGTTCTACTGTACTTTACATTAAAATTTAGCTCATTTTATTCTGCGTTGACCCTTAATAGTCCTACATTTTTAATGTTGTTTAAAAATGGTTGGAAGACAAAAAGAACCGGTATTTTTGATACAGCAACAAATTTCATGTATTTAGAGGCGTGTAACTCGATAAGTATTTGACCGAAAGGTTTGAAATTTTAACACAACATAGAAAATTATATTCTTACAGCGTGTACGAAATTTCAAAATTGTAAGTTATTTAAATTTTGATTTATTAACAATATTCTGAACCCTTGCTATCTTGGTAACTGCTCGATCGTTCGGCACAGGAAAACTATCGTTTTATTCAACGTAAAAAACTTAGTACAGATATGTTAATAATATGAAATATCGATTGGCCAATGTTGTGGTAAAATTTTTAACAGCTTCATGGTGTGCAGGAAGAGAGTGATTTTCCGCTCTTAAAATACAGGAATACGCTTTTCTCTTGCATACACGCACCCCTGCTGTCCTAATCATCTCATCTATTCGTGGTGCTTTCCCGCTCTTCATTTCATTTCATTTAGTCCATCCTCCTCCCAATTCTTTTCTTCCACTCCTTTCTGTTGAAGAAGCCTATAAAGTTGAGTAAAATGTTACAATTAGAATAAAATTAGTCTGTATATGTGTGGGTGTACTTATGCAAGTAATTTAAAACATAATTAACTTAATAGGAATATGACATCCATAAAGTGGTGGACCCTAGCGTGCACCCTTTAGTAGCTCGCTTTGGTTTGTTGACGACAGTAGGAGCAAACTAAGGACGGCTGAACTTTAGTCTTGTGATTAGCAATGTAGTAATCAGTTGTGTCTTGTGAGCGATTGTCAGTACTTAAATTCTGTAAAATGTTATTTTTCTTACATTTAGAAATGTACAATGAAGACACTGTAACTAATAGAAGCTGCTTTGTTTCTCACGTCTCTTCTGCACCAGTACCTTGCTTTTACCACACTTAAAAATCTCTCATCTGCAACTCTTCATATATATATACACACCATCTATTGTTATTACGAACAGGAGGAAGGAAAATGGATAATAGACCACTGTCGTCTTTTGCTCATGTGCACCATCTCCTTTCCTATACCTCTCACTCCTCACATGACCCTTCTAAAATCTAGCCTCTCTTAGTTTGTTCCTAATGTAAACAAATAATGACATCACTGAGCATGCGCATTATATCAAAATGTGTACACGCTGATTAAAAAGTAACAACAAAATACTTTCAAAAGTATTTAAATACAAAATAATTTTAAAAGTATTTTTATAAATAAAATTTTTAGGCCTACATCATATCACGACTGATGTTTTAAGTACTTATAATTCAAAAAATAGTTAACTTATTAGGAATACGACATCCGTAAAGTTGCAGACTCTAGTGTGCACCCTGTAGTAGCTGGCTTTTGTTTGTTGACAGTAGGAGCAAACTAAAAATGGCTGAACTGTATTTACGCTGTTGCAAGCCAACCGGTTCTTTTTTCCAGTTCCAGTTCTTTTCATAGATTTGTCTCCGTACAAATATTGCATCTGTTGTTGCTATATAAGTCTAAATCCCATTTGCCTCTCTTCTAAACGTGCTTCTGTTTTCTCTAATGCTCCTTTCTAGGATTTTTCTTTTAACAGCTTCATGGTGTGCAGGAAGAGAGTGATTTTCCGCTTTTAAAATACAGGAATACTCTTTTCTCTTGCATACACACACCCCTGCTGTCCTAATCATCTCATCTACTCGTGGTGCTTTCCCGCTCATTTCATTTCATTTAGTCAATCCTCTTCCCAATCCATTTCTTCCACTCCTTTCTGTTGAAGAGGTCTATAAAGTTAAGTAAAATATTGCAATTAGAATAAAGTTAGTCTGTATATGTGTGGCTGTACTTATGCGAGTGTGGTTTTGCATATCGACCTTTGATATTTTGGCATTTTCCAACATTAGCCATTGAAATGGAATTTCACAAAAAATATATTTGTCGATACCCTTTCAAATAATCCATTTGTATTCTGTTGAAATTAGGGTTACGTGAAGCGCCAAGCATTGTACGCATGCAAGACATGTATGCCGAAAAGAGAAGGAGCTGGTGGGATATGCCTTGCGTGTAGCTACCACTGCCATGAAGGACATGATCTTGTCGAATTGTACACTAAAAGGTGATTTTTTTGCAGTATTAATCAGTTGATAGCAAATAATCATAGTTTTTTTTGTGCTCTTTTTAATATGATTTGTGTAGAATAGAAACAAAAGTGCCAACCATAAATGACTAAAGTGACAAAGAGAAAAAAATAGAAAGTGGTGTATTATGTTGGTATGACCAGTCGTTATTTTCAAGTGCTATGCTTGAACACTGAAATGTAGAAAAAAATAAAGCGATAAGTTGAGTAAAATTGACACACATTTCATTAGACTGAAATTAGAACGATGGAAAAGTAGAGAAGAAAGATTTTGAATGAACAGGTTACATTAAAAAATGGGTGTCAGTCAGTCGATTTTGGAGACAATTAAGGGGTTTTGTAAATACTGATGTTGTTGGGCTGCTAGTGCGCATGTCTGTTGTACAATGTTTCATCCACTTTGGATGTTGTAACATGCATTAGTATGATTTGTACGTGAGCGTGCTCTCAATCAGTTTATTTTCTCTTTGGTTTGTCTGAAAGATGAATGGAAGAATCTAATCAATTATTTGTAACTGCGCTTTTGTGTATACAAAAATTCTCTAATGGTGAGTGTGATTTTATTGCTTTTGTTTCAGGAATTTCCGTTGTGATTGTGGCAACAGTCTTTTTGGCACGTTCAAATGTAACCTGCAACCGGTAAGCGAATACTTTACTAGTAGCTTATTTGTTGTTGTTTAGGTCATCAGCCGCAAGGCTGGTTTGAACCCGTAGAATTTTTACTAAGTATAACAAGGAGTGAGGTGGTTTACTAATGCCTTCCTCACTGAGTGGAAAAGTACGCTTATCAGTATGCCGGGCCCTCTGAAAAGCACATATTTTCCACTCTGCAAATGACACCTTCACTTCATTCACCACAGGGTCTGGCTGTATAATGAAATTCATTACTTTCAGAGGAGATAACTCTGATTAGTGTCTTTTACACCTCTACCTCTTCTGTTCTTAAATGATTCAGTCATTTAATTGGCTGACCATGTGATAAGAAACACAACTATTTATTTTAGCCTAGCAACGAACGGATTGAGTGTAAATAATTTGGCATTCCACCTGTCTGTTATGGGCAGAGCTTATTTGTATTTATCAGGAAATGATCGGTTAGTAATTCCTCTCAATCTTATCTGCCCATGTTTTGCTTTTTATTTGAGACAGGAGAATGAAGCGGAGTAATTGTTATTTGTAATCATTAGGCGACCCGTTGGAACTATTAAAATGATGATATACAGAGTGATTATAAATGAAATAGACAGTTTCAATAGCTTATAGAAAATTTATTTTTGAAAAGTTAAGGTAATTACTTACATGATTATAGAGAAGAATTCATTAAGTTTTTATTAAAAATATTTACAGATTTTCAATGTATTCACCATTTGTAACATGACAGATAACAACACGGTAGTCGAATTATTCCCACACATGATTAAGCATATGACGGTCAACTGTGACGAGAGCATTTGCGATATGTTGTTTTAGATCATCGATATCTATAGGTAGCGGTGGTACAAAAACAAACCCCAGAAGAAAAAGTCGCAGGGCGTTAAGTCTGGACTATGAGGTGGCCACAGCGTAAACACAATATTTTCCTCGCTTGCACGGCCGATCCATCGTCTAGGAAGAAGTTCATCAAGATAATTTCTGACCTGTAAGTACCAGTGAGGCGGAGCTCCATCTTGTACAAAAATGAAATTAACACTCTTCCTGGAGTTGAGGCATTAACCATTTGTTTAACGTTTCCAGATAAATTACTCTGGTTACTGACACTTAGTGAAAGAAGAATGGCCTGTAAATCTTTTCACAAGATAATGCGCAAAAGACTTTAGGGGAATCGGATGTATGCTGATAAGTTATTTTTGGGTTTTCTGTGGCCCATATTCTAACATTATGTCTATTAACTTTTCCACTAATGTGAAAATTACATTCATCACTGAAAATTAGGCGATTAAAGAATGCATCATCATTTTCAACACTATGTTGCAGCTACAGACAAAAATTTTTACGTATGACTTTATCACTGGTATTTAAACTTTGTACTCACTGCAATTTATAACATGTCATTTTCAAACGTTTCCGCAGAATTTTCCACGCAGTCGGTTGAGGAATTTGCAATTCTAAACTTGGTGATCTAGTTGATTTTCCTGGACTTGGTACATAAACATCACGAACACTATCAATTTGTTCTTCTGTAACAGAAGGTCTTCCAGTACTCTTCCTTTTACACAGACATCCACTGTTTTCAAAATGTTTATACCAGTCATAGATTAATTGCCTTGGTGGTGGTTTACCATATATTGTTCTGAACTGACGTGCACAACCATATCCGAGTTTGTTTTGGCTAATTCAAGAACACAATAAGCTTTTTCCACTTGAGTAGCGGCCTTTTGCTAGACTGGTCATTGTAACAGCAGCCAACAACAAAATGCAGCAACAGTTGTACCAACATAAACTTTAAAAAAATTCCCTACAAATCTATAAAGTTATTTATCATTCACTATATTCAAATACACCAGTTTGATGTTTAAGAAGCTATCGAAAGTGTCTATTTCATTTATAATCATACTGTTCATCCCCATCCCCATACCCCCAGCTCTTTTTCATGATATGCGTATCTGTAGCATTATCTTCATGTGACAATTGCTTAAAAACTGTTCCAGTTTTTCAGATAACATTTCAAATTTAATTGTCCAGTGAATAATTCATGAAACTTATGAAGATTTCTGAATTTTACTTCTTTGTTCTATGGATGATTTTTTTTGAAAAAATCACATTTGTACAGACACAAATAGCCAGTTGTAGAAAATCTGTAAGATGAAACTGCATAGCAAGAAAGTGTAACATTTGTGTATAGTTGTTCGCGCTAAGAGCTTGCCTGAGGTAAACAAACCACTCTGACACCGTATAGTTTGCCCCAAAAAGTTTTCTATTTTATTTATTTATTTTTTTTATTGAGTGATTATGCCTACATAAGCCTTGGGCTTGTGTGTAGGTAATGATTTATGTGGTGATTTACAGATGAAAAAAAATGCCAGACCTGACCGGGAATCAAACCCGGGACCCCGGCATAGTAGCCAGTTGCGCTGACCATTACACCACGAGCCGGCCAAATCATTATTAACCAGTAAAATGTTATAATAATTTACTTTTTTTTACGTCTTATGCAATTGCTGCTAATGCAGACGGTGAGAAGGATGATAGATGATAATGAGTGATGAAAAAATGCCAGACCTGACCAGGAATTGAACCCGGGACCCTGGTGTAGAAGCCAATTGCGCTAACCACTACGCTAATGGGTCGTTCAATTTTACTTATTACTATTGACAAAATGTACCTACCTGATATATGATAATTTCCTCATCAAGACAAGTAATTCCCTTCCAAACCCGAATCATCGAGTGATTCAGGAGTTGATGAATCCGAATTTTTATCCAAATTTATGATCATGTCATTGGCAGCTGTGTCAATTATAGAATCCAATTCCCAAAAGTGTTCCTCTTCTTTTTCTATGTGTCTTTCATAATTTCGCCAATTTTCTGCTGTCACTCATGTTATACCTTATTCCAGTAACTTCTTGACGTCACGTATTTTAAATGATTTATTATTCCAAGCTACATTTCCCTTGACTTGGCTCCCAACCATCTCTACTGGATTTAGAGAACAGTGGTAGAGAGGAAGCCTTAAAACGGTTTGCCCTTGTCCACTTGCTATTTCATCTACAACAATTTGTTTTCATTCTGCTGATGAGTTTAAATTTTATGCTAGAATTATTGAAAGGAATATTTTTGTCCACAAGCCATGAAATAATATCATCCTACCGCCATGGGATGTTCGGTATACGTTCACTTAACACAGAATTATAAGAAGCATTATCCATTACAATTACACTTCTTTGCGGCAAAATTTGAGAGATTTTTTTGAACCAATTAAGAAAAACATCTCCAGTCATTTCTTGATGATAATCACCACTTTCTTTGATTTAAACACTAGTAGTCCATTTTGCAAAAAGAAAAAACACCGCGGCTCCCGATATGCAAAACAATTAGCCATCTTCTTTTGTTCGGAGCATATCTTATACCACAAGTCAAACTATCCAGGAATGCTTGCCTAGCTAAAGTAATTTTTGTATCGCACCACACTTATGATAAAACATGTCCTTCATTCTCCCATGTTTCATCAAAGTAAAAAATTTGTAGACATTTTTCTCGGTACTCCTTTATTTTTTTAAGTAGTCCCTTCTCCACACAGCAAAATGTCTTCCCGTTTGGTAATTATATTTTTCTTCCTCTTTTCAAATACTCAAATCCGATTGATTTCTGTAGATGATAGAGCGACGTTCTTTAAAAATCTGGTGAATCCAAATAATAATAATAATAATAATATTTATTTATTCCACTTTATACAAATACAAAATTATATCTTATCTACTAGGAATAAATAACCACCAACTCAAGTAAACGGTGGTTATGTATATATAAAAAAAAAACACAAAATACATAAAAACAAGTTTACAAATGAATTACAAATCAAATGAATTATAGAAATAAATTACACATCAAATGTCGTCATCCACTACAAATGACAATTCAAATTTTAGCGGCAGCTACAGCGCATGTTAACTATATTTTTTAACAACAATATTAACCCAGCCGTCAATCTTCAGAGCAGATATTCACCTGTACATGACTAACACTAAAATCAGTTATTATTGTTATATTGTTTACCAAGATCAGTAAATTCCTACAAAGACTGAATAGCAAGCACTGCAAGTCAGCAACGGTAAAACACCAACACTAACCAACAATTCTTACAAGTGAATCAACATCAGTTATCTCATTGAGCCAATCTTTAACCTTTCTTGAAAATATTAACAGGTTTAAGCTATTTTTAATTTCAATAGGCAACAGATTAAAACACTTCGGACCCAAAAAAACAAAAGTTTTAGCAAAAAAGGATTTATTAACTTTCGGTCTTACAAAAAGTTGTTGGCTTGAACCTCTAGTTCTGTGATATAAGTTTTCAGTACCTCTGTTGCCACTTTTTTTATAAAATAGTTTTAAAACTTTAAAAATAAATAAGTTTTTAATGGGCAAGATACGTAAATTTTTAAAATCATTAACAGTACTGTCTCTCTGACGTTTAAATAATAATATTTTAATGAAATATTTTTGAGTTACAAACAATTTATTTATTAGTTTATCATGAGTACCCCCCCAAAATTCAATAGCATACTGAAGACGCGATTGAACCAAAGAAAAGTATAAAGATCTCATTAAATTTAAGCCACATAGGTTTCTTAAGAAATAAAATGCCCGAATTGATTTACTGATATCAGAATGTAGCTGATTTACATGATTTCTAAAGGAGACCTTATCATCAAGAATCAATCCTAAATATTTTATTTCTTTTACCTGTTCAATTACTTCGCAGCTGCATCCAACAGGATCGGAACAAACGTGATATTTAATGTCACGATCGAAATTGACACCAACTAAGTCAAAACTAATTATTTTTGTTTTTGATGCATTTACTACCATTGCATTTCTCTCACACCATTTTCTTAGCAATACTAAATCATGTGATATAAAGTCATAAATTTGCGACCATTCATCGCGTGCGTAGATAAATGCAATATCATCAGCAAAATCCTTGTTTAAGACAGATATTAAGCGTAGGAGCTTCCTTATTTTCGAAAACTGTGAACTTTTAGTTGAGCTACAGTTTTAGTAAATTCATTGTACTGTTGAAAAACGGGGTTGCTTTGTTTTCTTTTCTTGCTAAGTATCTGCAACTTGCCATTTTCTTTCATCTCTTTTCTTATACCGTATAGACACGCCCGTCAATTGCTTTAAACGCCACAGTAGGGTACTTTATGCATAAATAATTAAACACATTTAAAATTATAATTTTTTTTGTCCACTTTTATGTTTTATAACTGTGAATCGCTGGTCGCCATGAATCATAATTTGATCTTGTTCATTATCTCTTCATTCACTCCTTTTGACATAACTTGCACAAATTTTTATGATTCATCACATATCCCCATAAACAGTTTTCATCTCATTAAAAATCTGGAACGGCACACTTGTGTTTGCTAGAAGAAACCGGATTACACTCCTCGCTACCAGTGATTAGCATCGACAGCCGATGTTTTCAAAACATCGATGTAATCAGTTGGATGTCAATATTTTTACCATCGATGGTAATAGGTTGATGTTTATTGGGTATCGATGTTTTAATGTCCATGTTTTCTGTACTGATGTAGGGAATTTTACTTGTTGCTCAGAACATGTTGGCTATCCTGATTAGAGCGTTTGGGCTTAGGGGGAATTGCCCGCCATCCAGCCCTAATGTTTTGTTTCAGTTTGACCTTGGCTGTCTGTTATCTGTCCGTTAGTATTTCTCACTCTTAGTATTTTGTTTCTTAATTAATTTCTTAATTAAAATTTCGAGTTTCTTTTTTGACTGTAGTTTTATTTAAGTAATCCACCCATGACCCAACCTACTTAAAACGTTTGAAATTAGAATACTATGATCTATTTATAAGCCTATTCACTCATAGAGCATTAACTTTTCTAAAAAAAATTTATTTAAAAAAAATATGTTTAAATAATGTTTATTTCATTAATATCATAAGTTTTAAACGATGTAGATCCAAACATCGATGTTTTTCTCCAGAAAACATCAATGTTTGATGTTCGATGTTTTTGACACATTGATGGTCTTGGTCGATGGTGAACATCGATGTTTTCCTTTCGATGCTCATCACTACTCGCTACAGTAATCTAGATAGTTGATGATCACTTTTGTTTATTGTTTTATATGGCAATGAAAATGAATGAACGTGGTGTGATTTTGGTGTTATTTTACAGGAGAAAGACGAATCAAACGTGAATAACAAGTACAATCATAACTTTGTGGGTGTTTACTGTACATGCGAAAGGCCGTACCCGGATCCAGAGGACAACACGATGGATGAGATGATACAGTGTATTGTCTGTGAAGATTGGTATCACACCAGGGTCAGTTAAAATTGATTGTTGGTTTTTGTTTTTAATAGACTAAATGTTATTTCATAATCGTATTGCCAAAAAAGGCTCTTTCTTGTACAGATTCCTATGTCATGGGAATGCCTTTTGCATACGGATGGGGTGTGAGGACAGTGCTGCCAACCTCAAAAGTGAGACACTACATTTCACTACCGTGCAGTTACCAAAAAAACTTACGTATTGTAAAGTGTGGTTTATTGTCGAGGAAATGTTTTCTTCACGAACCTAATAAGAAAAAATCTGGTGCTTTCTCTTGCCAATGCAAATAATTAATAATAAACCTAACATTATTAATAAAATATTAGAAATAAACAAAAAACTAACCTCAAAAAACATAACCTTATTTTAATCATGAGTGAATGACGCAAAATGAAAATCGAACTCAATTTGGCTTAAAAAAACGGAAAATCACACTTTCACGTTGAACTAGGCTCTGTAGAGAAAAATGCTCTAAACAAAAGTTGTAGGTCTTTTAATTTCCTATAAATTTTATTATATACACTTGTGTCATAAAATGAATACTAAGGCCGAAATCTTTAAAAAAACAATTTTTCACACGTTTTTGTGAGAAAAAAACAGAAAATCGCTAATTACCGCTAAACTAAGCGTTTTACAAAAAAATGTTTGAAATAAAAGTTGTAGAATTTTACATTCTCTACAACTTTTATTATATAACGTTTTGCGCTAAAATGCATATTAAAGCCGCAATCTTAAAAAGAAAATGTTTTTACGTAAAAACAGCCCCACGCAGAATTTCAGCAAACATGGCGCCTACCCTATCTTGTAGAGCATAAAGAATGTAGTAAACCAGGCGATTTTTAAAAAAATCGTAGGACCAGTTTTTGAGAAAATCACAAAAAAAGTGAAAAATTATACGAATAAACTACTACTTCCGGTTGACCGATTTTGATGAAAATGTTCATGTCGGGTCCGGTAGTGGTATGTAACTTAAGTTTCAAGTTCGTACGATGTTCCGTTCTTGAGATATTCTGTTCACACACACACACACACACACACACACAGACCAATCGCTAAAAACATGTTTTTTGGATTCAGGGGGTCTGAAAACGTATAGATCCGGTGAAAACTCGATTTCGAAAAATCGACATGAAAACAATACTTTCCTTCCTATATATTCATATAGGCAAGAGAAAGTAAAAATCTGGTGTGAAACACACAACTTTCTCTTGCCAATGCAAATAATTACTTTAAACCTAAAATTAGTAATAAAACATTAGAAATAAACAAAAAACTAACCTCAATAAACATAATCCAATTTCAATCATGAGTGAAAGACGCAAAATGAAAGTCAACCTCAGTTTGGCTTAAAAATGTGCGTCAACATAAACACTCATGCATCCCTTTCCACTAACAAATTTTTGTCATGTGTCTATCTTTGTTTTGTATGCACGTGGTAAAATTGTTACAGTACAGTACAATGGTATTTTACAACCACTTGTCTCAGGGTTGTTGTAGTATAGTATGAAAGAATAATGTCCCTCTCTCCGCACCTGCCGGCCGCATTGGCGCAGTTGGTAACGTGCTCGCCTCTCATCATGCGGTCTTGGGTTCGAATCCCATTCAGGCTCGGCATATTTTCAAAAATCATTTCATCCTTCACCGTCTGCATTAGCAGTAATTGCAGAACAGTCGGACGTTAAACCAAAAAAAAAAAAAAAAAAAAAAAAAAAAAAAAATCTCTCTCCGCATTCGTCTCTTACACCTTCACAAACAGAGGCAGAGTTTGATAAGATATGTATACTTTCCATGCAGCGTTTAGGTATAGGTAGCCCTTGCTATGATGCGACTAGAGAAAAGTGGTTTAGTCGTGGTGGGGATGTACAGCTCAGCTCTGTGCGAAGAGCGTGCTGCGTGGGGAGAAACACTCGGTGTGCTGATCGTTCAAAATAAAAGAGCTGGTAGCTCATCGCTCAGTTAAAAGAACTAGTTCTTTTGTGTGACTCGCTCATGAGCATCACATCACTACAGTGTAGACCTACTGTTACCGAGGGTTGTGCATCTGTTCTAAACTGTTGTAAGTTATAAAAACACTAGCTATTCCCGCTCGCTTTGCTTCACAGCAGCTAATGTAGGCCTCATGGGGGCTGGAAGGAAGATTTCCCTGGCCCTTGGGTGTAACATAACCATCTTCCAAGCAGAAATTTTGGCCATTAAGGTCTGTGCGGAGAGGTGTATTGAGAGGCGCCTCAGTGGGTCGCACATTTATATTCTGTCCGATAGTCAGGCGGCCATCAAGGCTTTGAGTTCTTGTACTTTTGAGTCGAGATTGGCCTATGATTGTCGGGAGGTGTTGAATGCCGTGGCCAAGCGTAACGTGGTGACGCTGCGCTGGGTGCCGGGGCACCAGGGAGTGCCTGGAAATGAGAGAGCGGATGCCTTAGCAAAGAAAGGTGCAGCCTCTCACTTCATAGGCCCAGAGCCATTCTGTGGAATTGGTGAGGGCTATTTTAGAGGTATAGTCAGGGCCTGGGAAGAGGAGGCTAAAACCTCCTATTGGGAACAGGTGCCAGGTTGTGTACAGGCAAAGAAATTCATTGCCTATTCCAGCAGGAAGGCTGGGATATATAATAGACTAGGAAGACAGGACTTGAGGAGGGTAGTGGGCCTGATGACTGGTCATTGTAGTCTTGGGTATCATTTATCCAAGATAGGAAGTGCTGAAGAGAGCCTGTGTAGATTCTGTCACGAGGCAGAGGAGAAGGCTGAGCACATTTTATGCAGTTGCAAGGTGGTTGGCTGCAAAAGAAGAGCGCTGATGGGTAAGGAGGTGTTAACACCTACTCAGGTAAGTGCACTAGATCCTAGGCAGATCCTGCGCTTTATTGAAAGTGTGGGGTTGGCTTAAATAAGGAAAAGGGGCAATCACAAAAGATCTTTTAGGTCGCGGTGAGGAGGGGCTGCAGAAGCCTGAACGCCCACACAGTAAAGTAAGTAAGTAAGTAGGCCTCATGAAATTGTTTTAAAACCTCTCTATATACAATATTTGTGGTTTTTTTGCCCTGTGGCAGCATAATAAATTGTTTTTCTGCACTTCCAGCTCTAGAAAGTCCTACATAAAGTAGTCCATGAGTGAAGGAACCACTCTTGTCTCAAATCGATCCCCACCGTTTTAAATGTTTGTCCCTGCGGTTTAACAGAATTGAATAGAATGCATAGAAGAATACTGTTGGAAAAGAAAGAGATAGTTGATATATGGCTGAGATAAGAGTCAGTAATGCGTGGGTGCAGTACGCAGAGTAATTGGAAATATATGACTCATTCGCTACCTGCCGAATGAAAACAAATATATGAAATACAGTACAAAAATAAAAATTTTGAATATTTTCGAATTTTTAATGTTTTTGGAATCAAATGTTATTCTTCACGTTTTTCTATGAAATATAAAAATTGAATCGTGCTTCTAGCCCAAAAAATACACCATCCAGAGGAATTAAGAGAAAATAAAAGTGCTATCCACCCGATAAACTAAAACATGCGACATCACAGTTTAAGCTGCTTTACTCACTTAATTATAGTTACTTAAAGTTGCAAAATAGCCCTATATTGATCAGGAATCTTTAAGCTATGTAACAATGAAAGATTTTTTAAAATCAGTTCAGTAGTTTCTGAGATTACCTCATACAAACAAACATACCGATGTTTCTTCTTTATTATATTAGTATAGATGTCCAACATTTTCCTGAAAACCCGACTTTCTCACAACAGACTTTACGAGCGTTGACACTTGCACCTCTCATGAAATAGCTTTTATGTTGGCTTCTAATATTTGTGATATGTCTTTTGTTGCAGCATTTAGGACTGGATTCAACATCGTTGCCTACGATAGAGGATTACTCTGAGATGATTTGCAATTCATGTTCGGATAAATTGACGTTTCTAGATAACTACATCGGTCTTTCTGGTAAGAGTGAAGTGGTTTATTGTGTTTTGCACTTTATAAGAGGATTTGAGTCTGTTACACTCTGTAGAGTGTGAAAGATGTACAGGGTCTACAGTTGAGCTGTCCTTAGTTTGCTCCTACTGTCAACAAACTAAAGCCAGCCACTACAGGGTGCACGCTAGGGTCCACCACTTTATGGAAGTCGATTCCTATTAAATTAAGTATGTTTTAAATTATAAGTACTTAAAGTACTTAAAACATCAGTCATGATATGATGTAGGCCTAACATTTGCATTTATAAAAATACTTTTAAAAGTATTTTGTATTTGAATATATTAGAAAGTACTGCTTGACAACGATCGAAATAGGATTCCCTCTCTTCCCCACTTCTTCCATTCCCGTTCGCACTACGTGCCGGATCGAATACATCGGTACCCACAACACAATGAGCAATTAATATGAATATCACTTATACTAGATGCTTGTTATCCATAACATTTTGTACAGATTATGTGACCACCAGCAGAAAGTCATTAGTGTTTCCATTATTTTTGTTTACTATTAGGTAGTGTAGCCATAATATAACTCCGCAAGTTCTCAATTTATAATGTTGACTGTTAATGTAAATAATGGATTCGATTTAATTATTAAATGAAGTAAGCATTATTCTTTATTTACTTGAGAGCAGCTAATATAAACTAAGCTTTTACTTCAGTTGTACAGTGTTAGCGACCGTTCAATAGTGGTTTTGTAGTCGGTGCAGTTTTATTATATTTTAGGTTTGATCGGCTGTTCAATATACAGATAAATTCGTTTCGATTAAACAAATACAGTGTAAGTGTATTATTTGTGATTTAAACAGGTACAGGTTAAATAAGTGCAAATAATAATAAATAATAAAGTAATAGTAAGTATGAATATAAATACTGTTGTAGTAATAAACTGTACTAGTAGGCTGACTATCCGAGCTAATGTTTTTGGGATGGTGCATAATGCGAAGTGGCGCGGATGAAGTGCGGTAGGGAGGGAATTTTATTTTGAAACTAGTCTGACAGTATTTTGTTGTTACTTTTTAATCAGCGTGTACACATTTTTATATAATGCGCATGCTCAGTGTCATCATTATTTGTTTACAGTAGGAGCAAACTAAGAAAGGCTGGACTGTAGATGAGTTTTGCAAAAGCAACCTTCAGTTGTCATTATCCACTGTAAATGATACAGTTTAGGCCCCTCGGTGATTTCAACTTGAAACTTACTAATCAGCCATTTCGTAAAAAAAGATGGCCATCATCTGGCATCCACAAATTTGCCTGTAACCGAATGGTTGATATTAACCCTGGTACGTTAACCACTGCATGGTGGAAGACTATGCATGGCTGTGGGACTGTGGACTAGCATCATTTGTAGTCCCATGAGTGCTTTTATCCATCAGTAAATAACTTTTTATAAATACTTTAATGACTTAATATTAAAATTATTATAGTTTTTACCTTCTCTTGCCGTAAATTTTCCTTTTCAGCCCCCTGAATCCAAAAAAACATGTTCTTACCGGATTGGTCCGTATGAAAACAATATCTCAAGAACGGAATAGTGTACAAAGTTGAAACTTAAATCTTAACACTTTATAGACTGACTTTTTTTTGTAGTTTTGCCCATGGACTGCCATTTTTCGGGGATTTTTAAAAAAATGTAACAAGTCAACCATTGGTCGTAAATTCAAAAAGTAAAGATTAAATTAAAGATCATAATTATTAGATTACTTTTCATTTAGTAAGATTAGGATTACTTGCATTATAATGATAAAGATGTTTGACTGAAGAGAGGTATGTTTTCTTGAATTTAAAATTTTTTTCACTGTATAATGATAATGAATTAATATAATAATTTCACTAACCTTCTTTTTAAACTGCATCACCTTTATTTTAATTTCTACTTACACGTGTTTCGGTGGATCCACCATCATCAGAGTAAATGAAAAATTGAAACTAAAACTTTTTTTTTCTCATTTATTTAAAATTTACAGAAGTTACATCTTCTGTAAATTTTAAATCAGAGTAAATGAAAAATTGAAACTAAAAATTTTTTTTTCTCATTTATTTAAAATTTACAGAAGTTACATCTTCTGTAAATTTTAAATAAATGAGAAAAAAAAAATTTTTAGTTTCAATTTTTCATTTACTCTGATGATGGTGGATCCACCGAAACACGTGTAAGTAGAAATTAAAATAAAGGTGATGCAGTTTAAAAAGAAGGTTAGTGAAATTATTATATTAATTCATTATATGAAATAGAAATAATTTCAAACTGCAGGATGCATTATAAAGATTTATTTTTGTATAATGATAATATATAAGAATAATAAAATTAATTATATGAGTTAAATTCTTACAAACTAATTACATATTTCTAATAACCAATTTACTTTTTTTATTTCTTAAGTAAAATTTAAAAGTGTTATAATACCGAACTAATAACTAACAACAACTCGCAGAAGTACCGGCAGATCGCTTGCTCACGCTCGATAACATCGATGCTGTAAAAGTCGATATATTCGATAATCTGACAACATTAGGACTATCAGTGTACTCTATTAGGTTCAGAATGAACTAAATTAAGTGACAGCATAGACGTTATAAATGACATGTCCTATACTCCTCCTGGAGTCTCCAGGACGCATTAAAAAAAAAAGTTAAATTTTTTTAGTAAAACAGGCAAAGCTTGTCATCTTCTGCCGGCCTCAAAGTGAGCATTGTCCACCTTACAAAGGCATAGCAGATGAACTTGGTGTGGGAGGAGGACGAAACCTCTCACATGATAGCACAGTTATTTTGTAGTGACAGTGTCCAACAATCTAAGCTTGTTTCTGTTTCACTCTGTTGTCATGGTCTCTCTACTCCATTGTTAGAATAGACTCAACAGTGTAATGACCATCTTAATGATGTTCCTTGTTAAATTATTAGGAATTTTTATTATCATTAAAATTATTAATTACAATTAAAAGTGAATCATCAAATGACTCCTAATTATGACTGGAAAGCTGTATGGCTAATTCAAAGAATGGTTTATTCTGATTTCACACAATTACATAATAATGTTACAAATTAGATGACTTTGGTCACAAGTTCCAGCTATTTGAGATGGCATTTGCATTGCTTTAGGTATCGAATGTAGATTGATAGAGGTTTTTTTGTTGCAGTGAGTAAAATTAAGAATGGAGATGATTGCTCAGCTGATGGTGATGGTAAAGAGATAAACGTTGGCGATGAAAATGTGATTGAGACAAAACCACCGACTGCAGTAATAGAAAATGTAATAAATCCGACAGTAAGTTGACATGTTTTGAAGAAGTTAAACATTTGGAGTGAAATGCAGGCTGCCCCGGCTCTAGGGGTAGGCGCTGGTGCCGCCGCCTAGGGCGGCAAATTTTAACGTTTTATTTTAAAATTTTATAAATATACAACTTTACAATCATGATCCAAAAAACTATAAACCCAACAACTACAAAATGCAAAACTTGACAATAGATACTCTATGATCTACATAGACGCACACATCTATATTTAACTTTGTAGATATCTAGGGTGATTCAAAACTATACAGCAATCTCTTGGGATCTCATTCTATAGCTAAAAATAAGAATAAAAGTTCATATAAACATATGTCTGAAAACGCTTAGTTAGCGAGTACGGCTAGCGAAAAATTTCACCTAGAACTCTGTACCCTCGGTGAAGTAAGGCTGTATAAAAATGTTACGTAGTTACAAAGATACAAATACTATTGTTTCTTATGTTTTTTAATCTGAAAAATTGAATAAAATTGGTTCCAGAGCTGTAAATGCAATATTTTCAGAGATATCTTACATAAAACACAAGAATTGGTGCAAAGAAATAACATATTCTTGTGTTTAACATAAGATTACTTCCATAAATGGTAAATAAAGGTGTATTTTTTCTTAAATAAATTTGTAGAAAATTTAATTCTGAAAAGATTCATGTGAATTACTCAGGAAAAAAAATGAATAATAGATATTGAAATTTCGCTTTATTTAAAATCAAAACTGGTCCTACAATTTTTTTTTAAATCGCCTCGGTTACTACAGTTTTTTATGATCTACAAGATAGTGTAGGCAAAAATTGTATCGGTTCGTTTCGATTTTCTTCGTAGACTGAAGTTGAAAAGTTTTGTTAGCTGTGTTTTGTTAACATGCGTGATAGTGAATGTGTTGAGTTTTTGAAACTTAAAAGCGGTAAGCATTAAAAAGTAGAAAAAATTGTTTTGTTAAATGTAGTGGTTAAAATAATTAATTAAAAAGTTTTTATGAAACTGCAATAATTAAAAGTAATCAGAACGGTATAATTGAAAATGCTTAAAGGTTAATGTTTATTTTAGCTGGATGTAGCTATTTTTATGATGGAACGTAGTGCAAGATAATACTGTCTGGCGGACAGGTAAATACACGCCAAGTAGTGTAAAACTTTCGTTTACAACCTATAGGCGCTTGCCTCGCGCGGAGTACTCTTACAGTAGATAGACTATATTTTATGTTGTTGTGTTGGCTCAACTGATACCGGAGCAGTTTACTCACGTAGGATAACTATAACTATGTAACTTGCATTTGTATGTGAATTAAAGATGGTGTTTTGTTGACAGGATGAAAGTGGTGCAGCTGGTGCGGCAGGTACCGGGTCACCTAATCAACCAAATGAGTCCAATAACAAAACTGTTGTTCAAGGTGATCATTATTACTATTTAGGTTATGTTATGTGATTGTGTCACGCATGTAAAGAAATTTATATAAAATGAATTTTTTTTTTTTTTTTTAATTTGTTATTGGGAACTGTACTTTGTTGACAACTACCCAATTTGATCTCTGCTTTTTGCTGTTTTTTTTTTTTTTGGTGTGGATTAGACATTAGTTTGAAGAGGGACCCCCAGTAGAGTTTTGTTCATGGATGGCTGTCAACTGGTCACCATACTAAGTCACTTGCCCAACCGGTGTTACTTAATAAATAATAGCGACTTTCTACCAGCTGACTGACTGGGCTGGCCTGAAGGCCTAAAATGAAATTAAATTAAAAATGAAGAAATGAAATAAAAACGCAATTAAGGGTCAATCTGTAGTAGTGGTCCAGAAGAAATTAATTGGTTGCTTTACCATCTCCAAAAAATGTTATATTTGGTGGGTGGTTTCTGTCATGTTTTGTGAGTTAAAAAATATCTCAGAAAATTTTTTGTTGTTTACCATTTAGGAATGGCGGCCATTTTGATTTAAGGTCTCACACTATTTTTAGCGTTTGCAGGCATCTACGATTTGCCATTCTATTCAACAATGAGTTGCCCTAGACTTTTCAAATAAATTGCATTGAATTAAGTACATTCTGGGCTACAAATTGAACACATAATTACTTGAGTACTTGTATTTCTTAATATATTTTTAACAGCTCAAAAGTATTGGTTGCAAATAAAAAAAATTCAATTTTTGAAGGGTATTTTTTTCAAAGAAGGAAACATTTTTCAGCTTCAGTATTTTTTGTGCTGTTAAAGTATATTGAATTGTTACTTTTTGTAAAGTATCAATGGTGAGATGCTTACCCTTTAAAAGTTATTGCGTTTCAAAAAATGAAATTTTGAGTTTTTCCCAATTTTGTATCTGCCATATCTTTGTTGGGGGACTAAGCAAAAATCTGAAAATTTAACAAGTTAAAGTACTAAATGATATCAAACTTCAGTATAAATTTCAACTTTGAGATTTGGCTGGAAGTGGTAAAAAAAAAATTGTTCAATGGATGAAAAACCATATTTGTACTCTGCGGTATTCGGGTTAATTAAGTAGGTAGGTGTATAGAAATTAACATATCTAATTACAGATAATGTAACACTGGTGACATTACATGATTTTAACATAATTTGTTCAAAAAAAAAGTTGGGTAACACAGGTACTTAAATGAAAAAAACTTGATTGCATTGTTCTAATATTAGTTTGTCTTGAGAAAAAAAAGGAATAGGATACACAAAGTCCTTTAAGTGACCAATAATTATTCAACCATGTCTATCTTTGATCATTACAGATAGGAGAGGGAGTGGTAAATTATTTACAGGACTACAAAAAATGGTTCTCTCTCTTATCATATGGTCAGCATTAACAACAGAAGTGGTACAGGTGTAAAAGACATTAGCCACAGTTATCTTATTACGGGTGTTTTATTAAGGACGCAACCCTGATTATAAGAAGATAGAAGTAATACATTGGTAAATTTTCTGCCCCCCAATCGGTATGTTGGCAACAGTGTACTCAAGGCCAACTACCTAAGACAGTTAAAATGTTTCAGTCAAGCAATAGTGTGGTGACAGCAGTCGTTTCGTTATATAATATTATGTTAGCAATGGTTTTTTTCCCCAAGGAAGAACGAGTGTTTATTGTAGAGACTTACATAGCGAGTAAATCTTACAAATGTGTGCAAGATAAGTTTCGGTTGAAATTTCCTCGTTTTGCCATTCCGAATAAATCGTCAATATTGCAGGGAAACTTTAACTGAAACTTATCTTGCACACATTTGTAAGATTTACTCGCTATGTAAGTCTCTACAATAAACACGGGTTCTTCCTTGGAAAAAACCATTGCTGACACAATATAATGAAACGACTGCTGTCACCACACTAATGCTTAACTGGAACATTTTAACTGTCTTAGATAGTTGGCCTTGAGTACACTGTTGCCGACATACCGATTGGGGGACAGAAAATTTACCAATGTGTGTATTACTTCTATCTTCTTATAATCAGGGTTGTGTCCTTAATAAAACACCCGTTATTTCATTATCCAGCCAGACCCTGTGGTAAATGAAGTGAAGGTGTCATTTGCAGGGTGGAAGGTAGATGCTTTTCAGAGGGCCTGGTATAGCATACCACCTGACTCCTCGTTTTACTTAGTAAAGCGTTTAGTGGTTCAAACAAGCCTTTCGGCTGATGACCTAAACAACATCTGTCATGATTCCTTTCTCGTTAAAAATGACGGCCATTTTCCTATTGTGTTGGCCAGCGTTGTTGTCGAGTGACATGGCAGTGTATCTACAGTTAATAATAAGAGATGATTAAATGTTGCAGAATGCAAGTTGAAGCCGAGTGTAAAGGGGACTGCAGTTGGTTTCAGTGAAAGAAGAAAAGGAGGTGGTGCCACGTTCTGGAGAGACGGATTTAGAAGTAGTCTGTGCAAATGTCCCTCGTGCATGGTATGTCAAATAAATTTATTTTTTTCATGCCATTTTTTTTCTTATGCCTATATGAATATATAGGAAGGAAAGTTTTGTTTTCATGTCAATTTTAACAAATTGAGTTTTCACCACATCTACACACTTTTAGACCCCCCTGAATCCAAAACCATGTTTTTAGCGATTCGTCTGTGTGTGTGTGTGTGTGTGAACAGAATGGTTAAAAATGTTTGAGTACTAAAATTTAAAATATTTTACACATAATTAGCCTTTGTATGAAACACTCAGTAACACTGGTAAGGACAATGCAACCGTACAGTCAGAGCAGTACCAGGTTGTTTCTTTCCTTCCAGCCTTTCCAGTTGCAGCTTAGCTATTTTCAGAGCAAACTTTACAGCAAAACACAGAAAACATAAAATGAAAAAAAAATTGTAAATATTAGAGTCAAATAACCGAACAAAGCGATCCGGAATACAAAACAGTACGACGTAAACAACCGAACGATTTACTGAACAAAAACGATTACCGATAAAATACAAAAGGAAAACAATTATTACAAAGTAGAAATAACTATATTATTTACAAATATACGGAAACAAATATATTATTAAATACAGAATAACTACAAACCTCATATAACTACGAAAAAATGACGACAAAGTACACGTGTACATCAACAAAAACATAACCTGAAACACGGCTCAATGTTTTTCTACATAGTTCACAAAATATTTGGTAGATTTCGCTGCAAGCATAGAAAATTGAACTAAATAAAATATAGAATGAATCTGTGCAACCAAAGCCCGATATAACCTCGTCTGAATCTTACTACAGAATTTAATGTGGCGGCCTGAGGTATACTCGGGCTTCGGACAACCGCGATTTACGCTCACCCCGAGCTATACTCGGGCGCTTCAAAGTATTAAACATAGGTTATATTGTTGATTATTTACAATGGTCAGAGAAAGTCGTGTGAGTGTTTCACACCTTTTTTTTAGATGTTAAGGTTTTATATTGAGCAGTGTTCTTTTTACCCGCGTTTGTTTGTAGCTTGAGATCTGTTTCTGTTGGCAGGGTCTTATATTTGCTCTGTTTCTCAATAAGTTGTGCTTTCCGACTCGTGGTTTTGTTTTTTTTTTGATTAACAAGTCTTCTGTTGATGTTCTTGTATAATTCTTTATCTGACCTGACCTTTCTCTTTTTTTATTTAAACCTTCTCCCCATAATTTTTTTCTTTCGGCTATTATTATTCTGCCATTTGTGAGTTTCTCGGTTTCAGTTGCGTGTAAGAGTGGTTGTTTTGTCTTCATTTTGAGTTGATTGATACATTTGGTTGCAAAATACATCCTTTCAGCGTTTATAATGTTGTTGATTGAAAGATATAATTTGTTGTTTGTCTGAAAGGATAACGGTTTTTTCAACCGGTTGGCTCTTGGCTCCAGTGGATTGACAAATGTTGTAGAAGATTAAAAAAGTTCAACTTTTATTTTAAGCATTGTTTTGTACAGTGCTTAGTTGCTTAGTTTAGCATCAATTGGTGATATTCCATATTTTCTCGATTGGGTTTTTTAAGATTGCAGCTTTAGTATGCTTTTTACGACAAGTATACATAATTTATGTTGTGGAAAACGTACAATTTTTATTTCATGCGTTTTAAAAAATGATGCACTGGCTGCTGTTGTTTATTTGAAGCATTTTGTGTGTTGTGGTCAGGATGTGTATGCGGAGAATGACGTCAGTTATTTGGTAGACCCGATGGATACAGTGCAAGCGTACGAAGAGGAGGGAGAGTCAAGGCGAAATATAAGCCGGAGCGGGCCAGGTTCTGGTTCCAGATCCGGTTATGAGCAAGGTTTGGAGGCGTTGTCATCTTTGGATCGTGTCAAACAAGTAGAAGCAATACACAGTAAGTTTATTTGTACGGTTTCATTCTGAGAGTAAGCGTCACCTCAATACACATTTTTACACGACTTGTTCGTGTTTGAGTTAGAGAAGAGAGAAAAGAACTGTCACTGTGAACGAGTCACGGTTACTTATAATTCACGGTGACCACAGTTATTCAGATAGGCGAGTAACCACTCCCCAGTCACTGTTAAATAGATTGCTTACTCTTCTGTCACTGGAAGACAGGATGACACGGCGAATGTTAACCATACAATTCTACCATATAGCACAGCCTCTCGTTTCCCAGTCACTGTTACAAAGATCGCTTACTCATTCTCTGTTCACTGTCACTTTTAAGAGAGAACGAATTCTTTACCTTAGGAATTAGTGAACAAATTCACTCACTCATTCACTGTTCACAGTTACTAGAGAAAATGACAGAATATGCTTACTCTTCTTCAAGGCCCCTATGATAGCTACGTAAGATATGTTGGTCTGTTCTCTGGGCTTTGTGCTCTCCTTTGATAACCGGCACGTCCATTCTTTTTTACTTCAATTTTTATGCACTCTTCTCTCTCTCTTTCTCTCTCCCTCTCTCAGTCTCTTCCCCTTGTTATGTTTGTTATCTACTAGACTAAACAAAACGAGGGTAGTTCCTTTACATTTCTGATCGCGGTAACACAATTACATTACAGTATTACTTTTATTGCACGCCGCGTTCTACCTAGCTATTTTATTTATAATGTGTGTTGTTATTTTTCAGTTGTAAATATTGTTTCTTGTACTTTCTCTTTTTTATACAAAATGTTATTTTTATTACTAATCTAGGATACCCTGTGTTAATCAGTTATAGGCTAAATTTTTATTTTAGTTATATATTATGTAGCCCATTTTTTTAATTTATCAAAACTTCAGTTATCATGAAATAACAACTGAAAACATTACTATTATTTCATGATAACAGCTGAAAAATGTACTAAGAAAATACACAGTGATTGATAAATCACTAGTAACTATTAAAAGTAACGGTGAACGCAAAATCACTATCACCGTGATCACGGTGACTGGTTGAAACAGTGAACGCTCTTCACTAGTTTGAGTGTGTTTACTCATTTTTCATTTATGCAGTTTTGTCTGCACCTAGCCTCAAATTTGCTTTTAACATCGTATGACCAGGGCAGTTAGTCTCCCTATTGGCCGCTTGGCTAGTCAATCAGGTGGCCACATTTCCAAAACATAATATAGCAAGAAGGTATAGTGCATCGAGCGGTTAAGGCACAAGAATAACACAGTTTCTAAGGTAAAATAACTTCAAGTAATTTATTCAAGAAATAAATACAATTACGCAAGCTTTCCTTAATTACTCTGCACATGATTTAATTACGCAATTTAGAATTACGGGACCCATGTAAAAAGGTTTTTTTTAGTCACTTAAGAAGTGATATTACTTAATATCACTATTAAAATTATTGCTATTACTATTTCTTTTATCATAATTATTATTAATTCTTCAGTTTATATATACTAACTTGTTCATTATTATTAGTTTTGTTTTTAGTTCCCTATTATTTACATTTTTTACTATATTCTTATACTACCTGTTCCTAAGCTTTGTGCAGCTGAGAGGCATGCATTACGTCGCTACTACTGTGTGAGATCGCCTTAGTAGTAGTAACGTTTTACTAGTACTATGTTTGTAGTAGTCACGGGTACTATCCAAACTACATAAATATTCTGTGTCGCCGTCTTCAGCGAATAGTCAAAACAATACCCACGTATGTCACCGCACTAGGCAACCTACTGCCTAGCGAAGAGCAATGAGATGATTAGTACAGTGTTATGACGTAACAGCAGTCTGGTACTTCGTCTGTCCCCTTCATCCCACAGTTGCACAAAGCTCACTTTCATACAGTACATTACAGAAAATAAATCTGAATACTAACATCTACCCCAAAAGAGTAATATTTTATATATTAGATTTTAAGGTTCTGGTGTACAACACTCACTCCTCGAGCACATATTAAACTGCGACTTCATACTAGAGTCTGTCTACGCTAAGAGTACTCCGACGTAGGCAACCAGCAATACAAGTGAGCATGCGCATTAATTAAAAATACGCACGCATGATCAACACACAACAATTACATACAACACTAATTATTCGCTCTACACTTAATATAATAAAAACACGTTCAATTCATTTGTTAGAAAATGTTCATAAATCGAACATTAGTTTACCGTTAATAACTAAAATTTTACTATTGTTACTCTTACATTGTAATTTTCATTACATTATATACTATTATTACATCATTATTTATGATTAGTAGGTTTTTATTATAGACTCAGTTGTATTTTATTTTTGGTCACAAGTATATAAGACTAATGCGCTTGAATTATAACAGGAGAGTAAACAATTCCAGTGATTCGTTGTTTATCATTTCAAATTGTTTATTTCTTATCATTAACACTTTGAAGACATTTTTTTTTGTAGTTTTGCACGTGGACTGCCATTTTTCGGGAATATTTTTAAATTTTGTAACAAATCAAACAATGGTAATGAATTCAAAAAGTAAAGATTAAATTAAAGATCATAATTAGTAGATTACTTTTCATTTATTAAGATTAGAATTACTAACATTATAATGATAAAGATGTTTGACTGAAGAGAGGTATGATTTCTTGAATTTAAACAATTTTTCACCGTATTATGATAATACAATGCGTTCTGAAAGTCGCTGTGCACCAAGTGACATGACAGGGAATAATTTCATGGCTAAGTTGGTAGCTCTGTGCTGTTCAATTGTTGCCGAACACGTCGAGGCCTGTCAGTCATTGAGTTGAAGTTGTATATGTTTCATTTATTGCAGTTCTGTTGCACGTTTTTTGTTGTTGGACGCGATTGTTCTTTCAGTAGAGGAGCGCATTTTCCTCGTTGAATACGTATTTCGCGAAGGTGACAAGTACAGTGATTTAGTGAAGCGCAAATTTTCTGAAAAGTTTCCAGATTCAATTATTCCTCACCGTAATGCAGTACGAACACTGATAGAAAAATTTCGGGCAACTGGCTCTGTTGAGGACGCTGAACGTAGTGGTAGGCCCCCTAAGCTAGACGAACAAAAGCTGCTGGATATTTCTGATTCTATGGCACAAAGTCCAAAAAAATCAATGCGTAAGTTAGCACAACAGCATAATATCGGACTTGCTACCGCACATAAAGCTGTCAGACAAGAACTTAAACTATTCCCATACAAAGTGAGGTGTGTTCAAGAGCTGAAACCTTCAGATAATGACAAGAGACTAAATTATTGTCATTGGTTTCAACGTTTCATCAACCAAAATTCCGAAGACATCCTTGACGTAACGTTTTATACAGATGAAGCGTGGTTTCACTTGGGAGGGTATATAAGTTCACAAAATACTCGAGTATGGTCGACAACTAACCCTTGCGCTTTACATGAACAGTCCTTACACGAAGCAAAAATTGGAGCCTGGGTTGCTGTGAGTAGAGCACGTATTGTTGGACCAATTTTTTTTGCAAACACAATCAATAGTGAACGTTATTGTTCTGATATTTTAGAGAACTTTACGCATCAAATAACACAAGTGGAAATGAATAATGGTTGGTTCCAACAAGACGGGGCAACAGCACATACATCTAACATCTCAATGGCTTTCCTGCGCAACGTGTTTGGTGAACGAATAATTTCAAAGAATTTGTGGCCTGCAAGATCTCCTGATCTGACTCCCCCCGATTTCTTTTTATGGGGTGCGGCGAAACAAACTGTGTATCGGAACAGACCACACTCGATTGACGAACTTAAAGCCGCAATAACGGCATACATTCAAGGAATCACTGTTCTTCAGTTGCGAAAGGTGTTTGCAAACAAAATGAAACGAGTGCAATGCTGTATTGATGCCAATGGAGGTCATTTCGAACACCTTCTATAAACAATGTAATCACGGTTTAACAATGTAATTAAGGTATTGAATAAATTTTTTTCCAAAATGCTTAGTCATTTCTTTATACATATTTTCATAAATCCATAGTCACAATTCCAGTGCACAGCGACTTTCCGAACGCACGGTATATAAGAATATAAAATTAATTATGTGAGTTAAATTCTTACAAACTAATTACCTATTTCTAATAACCAATTTACTTTTTTTATTTCTTAAGTAAAATTTAAAAGTGTTATAATACCGAACTAATAACTAACAACAACACGCAGAAGTACCGGCAGATCGCTTGCTCACGCTCGATAACATCGATGGTGTAAAAGTCGATATATTCGATAATCTGACAACATTAGGACTATCAGTGTACTCTATTAGATTTAGAATGAACTAAATTAAGTGACAGCATAGACGGGAATCGTATATGATACGAGCTAATGGATATAAAACTAAGTGAAATAGGCGCCCGTATCGTGTACGGGTGCCGTCCAGCCAATTAAAAAGGCGTGCCCATATCGTATACGGGTGCCGTCCTGAAAGTGTTAAAATACTTAACGTTTGTGACTAATTTAATACAACTGTTTGCACTTGCCCGTGTTTAACTCATTTTTAGTTTCATCAGTTATCTTTTGGTATTGTATCGTTTCGTTTCGATTTTCTTTGTAGACTGAAGTTGACTAAAGTTTTGTAAGCTGTGTTTTGTTAACATGCGTGATAGTGAATATGTTGAGTTTTTGAAACATTAAAGCGGTCAACATTAAAAAGTAGAAAAAAATTGTTTTGTTAAATGTAATGGTAAAAATAATTAATTAAGGAATCTTTATGAAACTACAATAATTCTAAGCAATCTGAACGATATAATTGAAAACGCTTAAAGGATAATGTTTATTTTGAAAGATGTAGATATTTTTATGATGGAACGTAAGGCAAGATAATTGTCAGGTGAAGAGGAAGATACGCGCTAACTAGTGTAAAACTTTTGTTTACAACCTATAGGCGCTTGCTTTGCGTGGAGTACTCTTACAGTAGATGGACTATAGATCTCCGAACTTCAGTATCACTGGTATACTAGTAGTTGTATGTGATGATTCTAAGGGCGAACAGGCAGACTCACCCTTCTGGCGATCAATTTATACCATCCGCCTGTCTACCGCGATGACGAAATATCACGCCAGTTCGTAGTTAACAACAGATATCATGTACAGAGTTCACATAAAAGATGTAAAATAATAAGAATTTGTTATCTTTTTAGAATGGTAAATTCCTAAAGAATTAATAAAAAATGTTCGTTTGAACGTTTAAAAATGATAGCTCGATTGAATTCTTAATCCTACAACAGGGTGGGTGAATGGAACTTGATCAACCACTATCACCTTGTTTTTCTCACGTAAAGTCTCTCTCTCTCTCCCCTCCCTCTTGTCCCTCCCTCTCTCCTCTCTTTCTCCCCATCTCCCCCCTCCCCCCCTCTCTCTCTCTCTCGCTCTTTCTCTCTGTTGTTCAGAAATACTATCTAGCACCGTATAAAGTCCTACTGAATCTGCAAACACGAATTCTAATTCATTATAATTGAAATGATTCTATAAGATTCTATTTTATATAGTGAATTAATATAATAAATTTTACTAACCTTTTTTTTAAAATGTGTCAACTTTTATCTTTACTTACACATGTTTCGGTGGATCCACCATAATCAGAGTAAAAAACAACATAATTGAAACTAAAATTTTTTTTTAATTTATTTAAAACCTATAGAAGATGATACATCTTCAGTCATTTGTATAAAACGACTTCTATAAATCTATAGAAATATCTATATTTAAGATATTTAATATTTAGACCTATATTTAAAATCTATAGAAGATGATACATCTTCAGTTCATTTCAAGTATCATCTTCATTTTCATTGAAATCTATAGAAGATGATACATCTTCAGTCATTTGTATATAACTACTTTTATACAAATGACTGAAGATGTATCATCTTCTATAGATTTTAAATAAATAAAAATAGTTTCAATTATGTTATTTACTCTGATGATGGTGGATCCACCGAAACACGTGTAAGTAAACATAAAAGTTGACGCCGTTTAAAAAGAAGGTTAGTGAAATTTATTATATAAATTCATTATATAAAATAGAATTAATTTCAAACTGCGGGATGCATTATAAAGATTTATTTTTGAATGAAGATTCTATAAGATATAACTCGAGCGGAGTCATTCATCCAAACTTACCAATTATCTGGACTAACTTTTCAACAAAAATAAAAGTTGCTACAATAATGATGAAATGCTTAAGTAAGAAAGATTGGTGACAAAATAATGAAGTGAATGACATGCTACCTATTTCATTAAGATCAAAAGCAGTATAGACCATAAAAATGTCTAAATACTGGATGAAATGATATATGTTCACTTGTGGAATACAGTAACAACTTTTTTCAAGTTATTGCTCCGCTCCACTAAGTTTTTGTTTCTGATTAAATTTTACCGTTTGAAAAATTTGAGAATTTTCAAAAAAAGCTGTTTTTGGTCGGACCATTGAACATTTTGGTTTTCTTGTGGTTGTTGGGTGTAGAAAATGGTAAGGCTAAATCAGGAGTTGAAATTCCTTACTGTCAAAACTGGTATCTTAAAATTCCAAGTCACTCTATTAAAAATGTAATGATATACCCATGAATAAATTTTATTTATGGGTTGAGTTTTTTTAGCTTAGTGACTATTTGTACGACTGGTTTTCATCTGTTATTTGTAATAAACAGCTGATTGACATAGAATACTTTTTACATTGGAGCTGTTGTTTTCCTGTCTCTGAATTCAGTAGACAGTTTATATTTATAGGGGTTGAAATAATTTTTTATATTTACAGGATATAATGAGATGCAGGAGCATCTGAAAGCTTATCTGGCTAAGTTCGCAGAAAATAAAAAAGTGGTCAGACCTGAAGACATTAAAGAATTTTTCACGAAAATGGAATCAAGAAAACGACAAAAGGTTGAGCTGCCGTACTTCTGTCATTGAACCGATAGTATTTCAAACACGAGTATTATTTTGGATCGGGTCTAGTTTCAGTAACATAAGAAACTGGTTATCATTCGTCGAGATAACTTTTTTTCCTTTGTATTTGTGTTTTTCTTTGTTTTTTGTTAGCGATAAGAGAATAGAATACTGTAATGAAAACAAATAAAATAAACGATTGTTTTAAATGAAGTTTGTTAGTGGGTTTTGTAATCCATTCCTATTTGACTTACAGACTGTAATGTTGCAGTGAGGCAAGAAGCAGTAATGTTGTGTTCCAGTTAGAGCTAATTTACTTCATTTAAGGGTCGTGAAGGGATTTGGTGACCAAAAGCTGCCAGTTATTTTACCAACTGCGATACAATGATTAAAAACTAATACAGTAATGTGAAACATTACACTCTGGTAATAATGTAAGTTGGGCTTTTTAGTTGAAAACAGTATTGCCATTCATGTACAGTTTAGCATCATCCTTATCGTGCGGCCTAGCCGAAAGTCTGATTTGAATGTGTAGAGGCTTTACTAAGTAAAACAAAGAGTCAGGTGGTTTACCATTGTCAACACTCACAGAGTTGAAAAGTATGCTTACCAGCATGCCAGGCCCACCCTGCAAATGACACTTTCACTTCATTCACCACAGGGTACAGCTGTATAATGAAATAGGAGATAACTGTGACTAGTGTCGCAGTACACCTCTACCTCTTCTGTTCTTGAATGCCTTTTCAACCTTTTTTTTAAACTGCGTCACCTGTATTTTTATTCTTACTTGCACATGTATCGGTGGATCCACCACCATCAGAGTAAATAAAAAAATTGAAACTAAAAAAAAATTTTATCTCACTTATTTAAAATTTACAGTAGATGATACATCTTCAGTCATTTGTATAAAACTCTTTTTTTTTAGTTTCAACTTTTTTATTTCCTCTGATGATGGTGGCTCCACCGAAACACGTGTAAGTAAGAATAAAAATAAAGGTGACGCAGTTTAAAAAGAAGGTTGGTGAAATTATTATATAAATGATAGAAATAATTTCAAACTGCAGGATGCATTATAAAGATTTATTTTTGAATAAAAAATAATCTAGAAATATTAGAAATTAATAACAGACAAAATTGGAAAAATATTATATTTATAAATACAATAACAGAGAAAAATTAAAGAACACACAGACTGAATATGACAACTGATTAAGTTGGCAACACTGTTTTAGATATAAGAATTGACTATTCCTTATCTACCATGGTAGGAGTAGCAAGTTTTAAATTTTTTTTAAAAATAATGTGTGGGATTCAAACTCACGACTTCTCATACTGTAATATCAAAAATGAAATCAAACTGACCGTTTTACACGTGCGGCCAATGTTCAGATAAATTAAATTAAATTAGATAATGTTCAGAAAAATTCATTAAATTTTAATGTAGAAAAATTTCATGAATTTTAATTTACTGAAGATGTGTAAAAGATACATGAAAGCGCTATAAACATTGGTAAGTGTTTTCTGTTACCGTATTCTGGTGGTTAGAATATATATTTCAATGTCAATAATTGTATCATGTAATTTATTGTTTATGATTGTTACAAGTCATCTGTTTAAGAGGATATCTGCTAGAATCAAATGTTATATGACAATAAGTATATTATTATTATCTGTGATAAAGTTGATGCAGTTTGCCAATTGTTTTGTTATAATTTGAAAGTGAGTGAAGTGTTGCAGTGGTCACGCTCTCATGTAATTGACAAAAGAGGAGAGAAGAGATGAGAAATAGGATAGTGGTTAGATACGTAGTACATTGTATTGTGGTTGTTGTTTGTTTCTTCAAGCGTAAACTAAATGTGGGTGAGTGATACGTGATATGTGGTCATGGCGTGTGGTTGTTAAGCTTTATAAATGAGTGAAGATTAGAATTGGATGTCAATCTGGAAGTGAGATGGCGTTATACACAGGTGGAGGTGGTCACGTGAATCCAACCAAAAGGCAGAAGACTGCTGGACTCAGAGATGTCACTGCTGCAACTGGTACGGGTGTTGGTAGTAGAGCCGTTAACACCAATCTCACTGGTGAAGCCAATGAATTTTTCCCGGGTGAGTACCAATGGAAAATAATGTCAATTTTTAATTTCTCTAGCAATATATCTACAGTTCAGCCGTTCTTAGTTTAGTCCCTATTGTCAACAAATCAAAGCCAGCTACTACAGGGTGCATGCTACTATCGGTTTCATAATCATAGACACCCGAGTTTGAACCCTTGCATCTCCAAAACTATTAATCGGATTTCAACAAACTTTACATCAAAATTTAGCTCATTTTATTCTGCGTTGACCTATAAAAGTCCTATGTTTTTAATGCAGTTTAAAAATTACCATATCGAGGTTGGAAGACAAAAAGACCCGGTTTTTTGATACCACAACAAATTTCATGCGTTTAGAGGTGTGTAACTCGATAAATATTCAAGCGAAAAGTTTGCAGTTTTAACACAACATAGACAATTATATTCTTACAACGTGTACAAAATTTCAAATTCATACGTTGATTTAAATTTTGATTTATTAACAATATTATGAATCCTTGCTACCTCGGTAACCGCTCAATCGTTCGGCTCGAGCAAAGTATTGTTTTATTCAGCGTAAAAAACTGAGTATAGATATGTTAACATGATATTGATTGGTCAATGTTGTGGTAGAATTTTTAGAATTTTTAAAAATAGATGGGTAATGCAGGGGGTGGGTGTTACTATCCATGTTGCTAGTTTGTGTACATGACATCCTGTCGGACTGTCTACCTGAATTGACAGACTGCATTGTCAATTCAGGTAGACAGTCAGATTCAGGCAACATGGTTAGTAGCACCCACCCCCCGCATTACTCATCAGTTTTCCAAAATTCTACCACAACATTGGCCAATCAATATTTCATGTTATTAACATATCTATACTAAGTTTTTTACGCTGAATAAAACGATACTTTGCCCGAGCCGAACGATCGAGCAGTTACCAAGATAGCAAGGGTTCATAATATTGTTAATAAATTTAAATTTAAATAACGTATGAATTTGAAATTTCGTACATGCTGTAAGAATATACTTGTCTATGTTGTGTTAAAATTACAAACTTTTCGCTTGAATATTTATGCACGCCTCTAAATGCATGAAATTTGTTGCGGTATCAAAAAAACCGGGTCTTTTGTCTTCCAACCTCGATATGGCAATTTTTAAACTGCATTAAAAATATAGGACTTTTATAGGTCAACGCAGAATAAAATGAGCTAAATTTTGATGTAAAGTATGTTGAAATCTGATTAATAGTTTTGGAGATTCAAGGGTTCTAACTCGGGTGTCTATGATTATGAAACTGATAGTAGAGTCCGCGACTTTATGGATGTCGTATTCCTATTAAGTTAACTATGTTTTAAATTATAAGTACTCAAAGTACTTAAAACATCAGCCATGATATGATGTAGGTAGGCCTAACAATTTCATTTATAAAAATACTTTTAAAAATATTTTGGAAAGTATTTTGTAATCAGCGAGTACACATTTTTCTATAATGCACATGCTCAGTGACGTCATTATTTGTTTACATTTGGAGCAAACTAAGAAAGGCTGGATTTTATATGAAATAAAGGTAAGCAAAGTATCGTGTTCAGGTCACGAGATCCCAAAAAAAAATGTTTTTATGTACCTATTGGTACATAAACAAAATATCTCAAGTTTGGGAATAACGTACAAGGTGAAACTTTGAACATAAGTTACGTACCGTGAATGAACCTGACATAAATATTTTCATAAAAATCGATCAGAGATAGCAATTTGATGTGCAATTTTTTAATTTTCTTAAAAATGCTATTATGCCGTGAACTAGACAAGATTTCTTTACACAAACTAATTTTCAAACATTTTTTTTTACTGATAATATTACAGCTTACAACGTTTTTCTACTTGATATTGTTCATTGAAATAATATTCCAATTTTTCTAAATCTACTCAAAGGGTTAAAGCTAAAAAAACTAAAAACTAGAGTTTTAGCATTTTTTTTAAAACCAAGCTTTATCGTTAAGACAAAAAAAAATTAATTTCATTAAACTTTTAAATTTGATTCGACAAAAAGTATACCGGATTCAGAAACAATTTGTTACACAGCTAGTTTGTGGTGAACTGCAAAACACAACTGTCTGGATTCGAATAATACCTTATTGTTTGGTGAAAATTTTGGGGATAACTTTTATTATTTGAGATGAAAATATATTTTTTGCATGTAATGAATTGGTTAAAGTGATAATGGAGTGGATATACACTACAAGCAATAACTAGAGTCTGTCTATGCTAAGAGTACTCCGACGTAGGCAACCAGCAATACAAGTGAGCATGCGTATTAATTAAAAATACCCACAGCATGATTAAAAACAAAATTCCATACAACACTGATTCGCTCTAAGCTTAGTATAATAAAAATTCATTTGTTTGAAAATGTTTCATAAATCGAACATTAGTTTACCATTAATAACTAAAACTTTTACTAATTGTTACTCTTACATTGTTATTTTTCATTACATTATTTACTATTATTACATTATTATTTATGATTAGTTGGTTTTTATTATAGACTCCGTTTTATTTTATTTTTGGTCACAAGTAATATAAGAATAATGCGCTTGAATTATAACAGGAGAGTAAACAATTCCAGTGATTCGTTGTTTATCATTTCCGATTGTTTATTTCTTATCATTTAAATAATTAATGTCTTTGACTAGTTTAATAGTACAACTGTTTGCACTTGCCCGTGTTTAACTCATTTTTAGTTTAATCAGTTATCTTTTGGAATTGTATCGGTTCGTTTCGATTTTCTTCGTAGACTGAAGTTGAAAATTTTTGTAAGCTGTGTTTTGTTATCATGCGTGATAGTGAATGTGTTGAGTTTTTGAAACATAAAAGCAGTAAACATTATAAAGTAGAAAAAAATTGTTTTGTTAAATGTAAAGGTTAAAATAATTAATTAAAGAGTCTTTATGAAACTACAATAATTACAAGTAATCAGAATGGTATAATTGAAAACGTTTAAAGGATAATGTTTATTTTAGCTGGATGTAGATATTTTTATGATGGAAAGTAGTGCTAGATAATTGTCCGGCGGTGAGGTAGATACGCGCAAACTAATGTAAAACTTTTGTTTACAACCTATAGGCGCTTGCCTTATGCGGAGTACTTTTAAAGTAAATGGACTATAGGCCTGCCCTTTGGGTGAGCCCAGTCAGTCAGCTGGTAGAGAGTCTGTATTAATTGTTAAGTAACGCAGGTTGGGCATGCAACTTTGTATGGTGACCAGCTAACGGCCATTCACAAACAAACTCCACTGAGGGGCCCTGTTCAGATTCACATCAACAATATAGATAGATCATTTGTCACACCTTGGTGCTTTTTGGTGTTGGTTATTTCTTACTATGAGTCCCTGTATATCAGGGACTAAAGACTTGGTTGTTTTTACTTTCTCTTCCCTACATGAATATATAGGAAGTTCTTGAAAATTTGAAAAATCGTTTGACTCAATCACCGAAAATATCGCTTAGAAGATTGTCATCGCAAGCTGGGCTAACATTAACTACTGTTTTCAGAGCTACAAAAAAGTTACATTTGCATCCTTATCGCGTTGGTGTAACTCATGAACTGAAACACACTGAGTAAACACGCGTTCTTCCGTGGAAAAAACCATTGCTGAAACAATATAACGAAACGACTGCTGTCACCACACTAATGCTTGACTGGAACATTTTAACTGTCTTAGGTAGTTGGCCTTGAGTACACTGTTGCCAACATACCGATTGGGGGACAGAAAATGTACCGATGTATTACTTCTATCTTTTTATAATCAGGGTTGCGTCTTTAATAGAACACCAGTTATATGATAAAATAGAATAAAATGATCATGTGATCAACATCACGTCATTATAGATAATAGATTCATAGCTAAGCCTAGAATGCCTATGAGCATAGATTCATATGGATTCATAGCTGATCCTTAGCACCACATCGCTATTTGCTGAATCATATGACTTTATTTATGACAAATCTTTATTTGAATCACATCAGCTGTTTTAAAAGCAGCAGATTATCTTACCTCATAAAAGCCTTAATGTAGCACATAAACATTATTTTCAACCACTAAGGGCTAACTTTTTAAGGGTTTTAACAGCCTAAAACCTGCACCGGCATCATAGTTACAACATAAAAAAAACTGCATGAAAATTGGTTCAGTAATTTAGGAGATAAAGGGGAACATACACACACACATACATCGAATTTTATATATATATATATATCAATTTTTTAAACATGTTGTACTGTGTGCTGAATTTACTTTAGATAATATTAAACCACCAGTAAACACACAAAATTATAGTCCATTCGCTCTTAGAGCTTGCCTGAAGTAAACAAACCTCTCCCTTTGTAGTAGTGAGTAACAGTATACATGTGTCCTTGTATTGCTGTTGGGGTCGTGTGTGTTAGTACACAGTTTATATAGGATGACTAATACATAATAATGACATTTGATGGCTATTCATATAACTGCACGTAGCCTAAGTAAAATTGAAAATAGTTTATTTTTTTATAAATTATTGTTTTCAGTTGAAATAATGAAACAATTCCACTATGATCGTATATTGTGTTACTCATTCCATCAGTCGCAACTTGGTTATTGTTACATAAAAATCCTACTTCATATGTGTATGCAATTTTTCTTTGTGCTATTTGTAATTTATGTTTAAAATATTTTCTTCCTTCTTTTATTAATATTGTTTAAATCCGTGTGACTTTTTCCTCAACTTCGTTGTTATTGTTGTGAGTACATCTTTTTGTTTTGTTACACTAGCAAGTAATGATGAATGACGGCGCTTCATTTCACTTTTAAAACATAAACGTGGACAACTTCTAAAAAGTGGGAAAAAATTATAATTTACAATGTGTTTAATTCTTTATGCGTAAAGTATCCTACTATGCCCTTAAAAGACGTAGAAAAAAAAGGGAATCAGATTTGACGGGCTTGTCTACATTTAGTGTTCACGGTATAAGAAAAGGGATGAAATAAAGTGGCAAGTTGCAGACACTAGCAAGAGAAGGAAACGAAGCAAACCAGTTTTTGAACAGTACGACGAATTTATTAAAACTGCAGTTCGTCTAAAAGTTCACAGTTTTTTCCAAAATAAGGAAGCTCCTACGCTTAATAAACTTTTATCTGTCTTAAACAAGGATTTGGATTTACCACATTCTAAAAGAACGTCGCTCTATCATTTATTGAAATCAATCGGATTTGAGTATTTGAAAAAAAGGACTATCTGTCATAATGAAATAATTAAAATAAGTAAATTGTATAACATTTTACTGGTTATTAATGATTGGATGGAAAACTTTTCGAGGCAACCTGTACGGTATCAGAGCTGTTTGTTTACTTCAGGCAAGCTCTTAGCGCGAACAAACTATAGCAAGAATGATCTTACCGTTAATAAGGCCTTTTCAGATCCCTGGATCCATCATCAGTTAACTCACAAACACTATAAAATTCTTTCACTGGCAATGCATTGCCTTGTCAATTCAAGTCATGACTGAATAAAATTATTTGTTACTAGTTAAAATTATTTCTTATCAAACAGGTGTACCAATAGAAATAGATCATCTTGCTCAAAATTTACCTGGTGGTTTATTAGTTTAAAATTTTTGTGTTTATAAATGTAATATTTCTCCAAATGTTCAAGTTTATTTTTATCATTGCAAATTTCCAAGATTTCAAGATTATTTTCTATATCTGTAATTTTATGTTTGTTGGAAATCATGTGCTCTGCTACATTTGAAACTGTTTTCTTTTTATTCTTAAATGCCCTCAAGTGTTCCAAAAATCTGGCTTTAAAGGATCTATCTGTTTTCCCTATATATATAGCCTCACAATCCGTGCATTTTATTTTATAGATACCGCTTTGATGATATTTATTCAATGAATAATCCTCTGTGCAACTGAAATATCTTGAAATACCATTGGCTGGTTTAAATGCAATCGTGTATTGATCTCTATTATAAACATTTATTATTTTATTGGTGTTTTCATTTATGTAGTTGTAAGAAATATATTTTTTATTATTAAATTTTTTAGATTCATTTATTAGGATTAGAGTAGTATTTTTATTATAATTTCTCCTTTTTAAGTAACCCTTATATAAACCATCAATAAATTCATTGTTGTAACCATTTTTCAAAGCTATATTTTTTATAAGTTGTATTTCATTATCCAATATTGTTTGGTTACCATGAGAATAGATAATAGCTCTATGTATCATGCCAAAATAAGTGTTCCTTTTATGTGACCATGGGTTATTTGAATTTTTATGAATTGTTGTGTTATGGTTGGTAGGTTTTCTATAGACGCTAGTTTCTATCTTGCTGTTATTAATCTTTATATTTATATCCAGAAAATTTATTGTTCTATTTTTATCAGTTTCAAATGTAAATTTAAGTTTACTATTGAATGAGTTGAGCTTATTTAATATGATAGTATGCTCTGATGTTATACTTGGATTGTAGATAACTAATATGTCATCAACATATCTTGCCCATAAGACTATATCATGTATTTGTGTTATGCTATATACAATGATGTTTTCAAAATGTTGAATATATGCTTCTGACATAATCGCTGATAGTGGCATACCCATGGGTAATCCCTCATCCTGTGAATAGAATTTAAAAATATATGCAAACAAAATTACTTTTCATTCAACAATAAATTCTATTCACAGGATGAGGGATTACCCATGGGTATGCCACTATCAGCGATTATGTCAGAAGCATATATTCAACATTTTGAAAACATCATTGTATATAGCATAACACAAATACATGATATAGTCTTATGGGCAAGATATGTTGATGACATATTAGTTATCTACAATCCAAGTATAACATCAGAGCATACTATCATATTAAATAAGCTCAACTCATTCAATAGTAAACTTAAATTTACATTTGAAACTGATAAAAATAGAACAATAAATTTTCTGGATATAAATATAAAGATTAATAACAGCAAGATAGAAACTAGCGTCTATAGAAAACCTACCAACCATAACATAACAATTCATAAAAATTCAAATAACCCATGGTCACATAAAAGGAACACTTATTTTGGCATGATACATAGAGCTATTATCTATTCTCATGGTAACCAAACAATATTGGATAATGAAATACAACTTATAAAAAATATAGCTTTGAAAAATGGTTACAACAATGAATTTATTGATGGTTTATATAAGGGTTACTTAAAAAGGAGAAATTATAATAAAAATACTACTCTAATCCTAATAAATGAATCTAAAAAATTTAATAATAAAAAATATATTTCTTACAACTACATAAATGAAAACACCAATAAAATAATAAATGTTTATAATAGAGATCAATACACGATTGCATTTAAACCAGCCAATGGTATTTCAAGATATTTCAGTTGCACAGAGGATTATTCATTGAATAAATATCATCAAAGCGGTATCTATAAAATAAAATGCACGGATTGTGAGGCTATATATATAGGGAAAACAGATAGATCCTTTAAAGCCAGATTTTTGGAACACTTGAGGGCATTTAAGAATAAAAAGAAAACAGTTTCAAATGTAGCAGAGCACATGATTTCCAACAAACATAAAATTACAGATATAGAAAATAATCTTGAAATCTTGGAAATTTGCAATGATAAAAATAAACTTGAACATTTGGAGAAATATTACATTTATAAACACAAAAATTTTAAACTAATAAACCACCAGGTAAATTTTGAGCAAGATGATCTATTTCTATTGGTACACCTGTTTGATAAGAAATAATTTTAACTAGTAACAAATAATTTTATTCAGTCATGACTTGAATTGACAAGGCAATGCATTGCCAGTGAAAGAATTTTATAGTGTTTGTGAGTTAACTGATGATGGATCCAGGGATCTGAAAAGGCCTTATTAACGGTAAGATCATTCTTGCTAATTTTGTGTGTTTACTGGTGGTTTAATATTATCTAAAATATATATATATATATATATATATATATATATATATATATATATATATATATAGATTCTTTAAACCACTAGTAATACGGTAAACACTTACCAATTATAGCGCTTTTGTGCATAAAATGCACTTATTCATTCATTTCTTTCCATTGTACTTCCAATGAGATAGATAACGATTGAAAATGTTAAATCTATATGAAAAGTGAATGAGGGCTCTGTAAATTGAAACGTTATAATTTTTATGATTTTGCTCCGTAAGAGCTTCAAAGTTTACTCTTTATATTTTTTTTTGTTTTTTTTTTTTGTTTAACGTTCGACTGTCTTTATATTTGAGTAGTGTTGTGTTTATATTTAGTGTTACACAGTCGGACCTCCATATATCGAAATTGTAGGTTCGTCATAAAAAATTTGATGAATAGAAACTTCGATAAAGAGAAACGCTGTTTTATTTTCATTATGACTGCTACTTATATTAAGTGAGATTACTCGACCGTAACCATATTCCCTAAAAACAGTATTTTTTTACAATAAAGTTTGTTTTAGTGTGAAGACGGATGTCCAGGGCAATTGTCCACAAGAAGAATAACTTTTCTCTTTTGCTTAGGCATGATTTTATCTCGTAACAGTTTTAGGTACCCATTTGAAAACTTCTTAGTCGTATTTACATATTTTTGTTCGTACATAGTATAAATGTATCACACTACTCTTGTACGTGGACCACAGTGGTCAATGTACTGACGTACTTATTGTCACGTTGCTCTCTTTCTCTCTCTCTCTCTATCTCTCCCTACTCTCTCTCTCTCTCTCTCTCTCTCTCTCTCTCTCTCAATGTTTCGGATTGGCTAGTGTGTCATGGGAGGGCTATATGGAGTCCTATTTATATTTTCACTAAAATTAAATTCGATATATAGAATTTGTTTTCGATATACAGAAACATTTTTCATTTAAAATTTCATGGGTCTCAGGAAATACTTCGATATATAGAGAATTTTGATGTATAGAAGTTCGATAAATAGAGGTCCGACTGTATTTGAATAGTGTTATAGTCATGGGTGTTGTGTTTGTTGTTTCCAGGAGTGCAGAAGATAGAATACAAACAGGATGCCGGCCCGGATGAGACACTTTGTTTCCGTTACTACAATGCAAGTGAAAAAGTACACGGCAGACAGATGGAAGAATGGTTGAGACCTGCGATATCCTTTCTTCATGCATTCCATCCTTCATATGATGATCGCGGTGGGTATTCCTCTTATAGATTCATTGTGCACATACTTTGCGTACCGATGTTAGTACACTGACTAACTAATATAATTTAACACAGCGGAAGAATGTTTCTCAGTAGTAACGGGTGTTTTATTAAGGACGCAACCCTGATTATAAGAAGATAGAAGTAATAAATCAGTAAATTTTCTGTCCCCCAATCGGTATGTTGGCAGCAGTGTACTCAAGGCCAACTACCTAAGACAGTTAAAATGTTCCAGTCAAGCATTAGTGTGGTGACAGCAGTCGTTTCGTTATATTGTGTCAGCAATGGTTTTTTCCAAGGAAGAACACATGTTTATTGTAGAGATTTACATAGCGAGTAAATCTTACAAATGTGTCCTAGATAAGTTTCAGTTGAAATTTCCCCGTTCTGCCATTCCGAATAAATCGTCAATAATGCGTTTGATAAATAAATTCCATAGAACTGGGAGTGTACTCGATGAGAAACCACTTTGCCAGCCAACAATGTGTTAACCGCGGAATTTCTCGAAGATTTGAAAAATCGTTTGACTTAAAAACCTAAAAAATCGCTTAGAAGATTATCATCGCAAGCTGGGCTAACATTAACTACTGTTTTCAGAGCTATGAAAAAGTTACATTTGCATCCTTATCGTGTTGGCATAACTTGTGAACTGAAAGCTACAGACCATCAGAAACGATTACAATATTGTTGGTGGTTTCGATCTTTGGTTGAAGAAAATGCTATTCAATTGTTGCATCATTTTTATTTTAGTGATGAGGCTTGGTTTCATTTAGATGGCTATGTGAATAGTCAGAACTGTAGAATATGGAGTACAACAAATCCTCATGCTTTCCATGAAAAAGCATTGCACTTGTGTAAAATTGGTGTTTGGTGTGCAATTTCCCGCCGCCGTATAATAGGGCCGTTATTTTTTGACAGTACTGTAGACAGTGTAGTTTATAGTGATGGATTTTGAATGAAAGCAGTGGGCTTTGTTGAGATCCCAAAGTGAAGAAATGTAAATACATTCCATGCGAAGGGTCAGCATGCATGAACTATGTTCTCCATAAACTCCCTTCATAGCTTTTATGTACTATACGAGGGGGTACCCAAAAGAGACCGGAATTATTTTTTAAAACTATTTATTTTTAATTTTTTTACAAAAGAACCTTATCCCCTTCAAAATACTCTCCATTACAACTAATACATTTGTCCCACCGGTGCTTCCACTGTTCAAAACATTTTTTGTACTCCTCTTCAGCGATGGCTGCCAGCTCATCCGTCGTTTTTTTCTTGACATCATCAACGTTGTTAAATCTGAGACCTTTCATGCCCCTTTTCATGCGTGGGAACAAGAAAAAATCACACAGAGCCAGATCGGGTGAGTACGGTGCGTGTGGTAACAAAAACTGGGTAACCGAGATTGCCGTGTGTGCAGGCGTGTTGTTGTGGTGGAAAAACCAGTCCCCTGTCTGCCACAAATTAGGTCTTTTACGACGAATGCTGTTTCGTAGTCTTCTTAACACTTCAAGATAAAAAGCTTGATTTACCGTCTGGCCTGGTGGAACGAACTCTGAATGGACAATTCCCCTCACATCAAAAAAACAAATCAGCATTGTTTTGATGTTCGATCTGACTTGACGACTTTTTTTTGGTCGGGGTGATAATGAAGTCTTCCATTGACTGGATTGTTGTTTGGTTTCTGGGTCGTACCCATAGCACCAAGACTCGTCACCCGTAATGATCTTTGACATGAAATCTGGATCAGTTTCAAGCTGTTGTTTCAAATCACTACACGTTTCAATTCGACGTTCCTTTTGAGTGTCTGTTAAAATGCGTTGGACTGAGCTCCAAGATAACCCACTAACCTGTGATATTTGGTCAATGGTCTGTCGTCGGTCTGTTCGTACAATTTCTTTCACTTTCACAACATTTTCGTCTGTTCGGGAAGTCGACGGTCGTCCAGAACGAGGTTTGTTCTCAATCGACATGTCGCCATTTTTAAAGCGCAAAAACCACTCGTACACTTGGGTTTTTCCAATAGCGTCGTCTTTGTAAGCTGTGTTCAACATTACAACTGTTTCCGCGGCGTTTTTACCGAGCAAGAAGCAAAATTTCACAGCCGCACGTTGTTCATTAAAACTTGCCATCATGAAAAACGACACGAGCGCAAAACAGCACTAGCGAGAACAATCACTGCACGAGAACAGAACAAGCTAGATCAACGAACAAAATGGCATTGAACTGGCAATGAGTAGCGCTACAAGCAGCCTAGTGGCGGGAATTTGTACTGCACAAGCTCCGCCCACAGCAGAGCTATTCCGGATACTTTTGGGTACCCCCTCGTAAATGTATAAATGTGGAGACAAAGTGTGCTGATAATTCTCTTCTCCTGGCAATGTTCTAGGTGTCGATATGATTAACAAGAGCAGTTTTTCAAGGTCATGGGATGAAGCCACTGTCTCTTTGGAAACGTACAAGAGGAGACTACGAGCCGCTTTTGAAATGTACTCAAAAATTGGTACGCCACTATTTTTATTTTAACATTTTCATCTCTAAAACATGCTTTAAAAATAAATTGAACCTGCTAATTTATTTGGCTTCTATTCATCAATATAAGAAAGCCTACTTTTCTGATATTTATATGTTTATATCTGGTGGTTGGTTTGAGATAGCTTTTTACAAATTGGAGCACTTGTTCGTATTAAAGTTTGAACGATAGAAAAATAATCTAATATATGAAATTCTCGTGTCGCAGTGTTAGTTGCCGTACTCTTTTTTTTTGCATCCAGGAGACTCCAAAGGGAGTATAGGACATGTCAAGATAAAACTGATAAACTGAAAGTTTATCACCAATGATAAATTCATCAATTACCACAAAAAAATTGTTTCTGATGTTTTGTTTCTGTATGTTTCTTCCGAAACGTCTTAACCGATTTTGATAAAATTTTATTTGTATACTTGGTAGGTCTGAGAATAGGTTTTTATCTATTTTTTATACCCCTAAGTGATAAGGGTGGTCCACACCAAAAATGTTTTTAATTTTTTGGACAAAATTTTTATTTTTTATTTTTTTATAATGTGGCATTAAAAAATACATACACTCCTAAATTTTCACCCCTCTACCACCAACCCCTATTTTTTATAGTAATATTAGTAATTTAATAATTTTCTACCCTCGGTGGTCGATAACTGATCAGTTGTCACTCGATCAGTTATTCCCGTCAGGCGCCTACCAGTGTCACTCTCACTTCGTAAACAGCGCAGAGTAGGGATGAGAACAAAGTCGGTCTTCGGTTTTTCTCTCACAATAAGCTTTCTCTCACTCCCTATACTATTTTCGGCCATTATTATTGTTTGTGCATCAATCGTAGTAGTGACGTTTACAATTATCATTTTATGCCCCTGGGATTAGTTTTTTTTTTGTTTTATGTCTGATTGTTCTGCAATTTCTGCTAATACAGCTGGTGGATAGTGATAATAATGAAAATGAGTGATGAAAAAATGCCAGACTTGACCGGGAATCGAACCCGGTACCCTGGCTTAGAAACCACTTGCGCTAACCACTACGCTAATGGGCCTTAGACAAAATAAAATAAATTTCATACTTTCCATAAAAACATGTTTTCTGTTCTTGGGAGAAGCAACATGCGCCGGGTACCATTAGTAATAATAATAATATTTATTTTTATTCCACTTTATACAAATATAAAATTACATCTTATCTACTAGGAATAAATAACCACCAACTCAAGTACGCGGTGGTTATATAAAGAAAAGAAAAATATATAAAAACAGATTACAAATCAATGTCATCCACTGCAAACGATAACCCAAATTGTAGCGGTAGCGACAGCACATGTTAACTAAACCACTGCTAGTAGTTTTCAGATGAGATATTCACCTGTACATGACTTACACTAAAATTAGTTATTGTTGTGTTATTTACCTATACTATTTTTCAGGGCTAATGAGCTCTGAACGTACGCATTGCCCCTTACTCACTTCATAGCTAGCCAATAACTTGCCAGCAACATTGCCAATACTTGCTCTCGTAGCTCTGTTATATATTTCGTCAGCCATTTTTTTGGTCTTTCAATAACAATTATAACCTATAAACATACAATCAGCTGATTATATTTTAAAGTATTGCATGTTAACGCGCTCTATAATTGATGTGTTCAGTACGAGATGCAAGATGAGAGTGGCCCTTATACGCATGTGCGCGTAGTGTTTGTCAGGTACTATCTGACAACGCTGGCAAACATTCTTCTTCTTCTTCTTCTCATAGCGCTACAGTCCGTGGTGAACCTTGGCTTTCTCTACGATCTGCCTCCACACGTCTCGCTCCATCGCTTTCCGCTTCCAACCTCTCACTGACGTTGCTGTCAGATCCATCTCGACATCCTGCAACCATTGTTTCCTTGGTCTGCCTCTCCTTCTTGCACCCATCATATTACCTGTGAGCATTTGCCTCTGCATTCGCTGTTCATTCATTCTGTAGGTATGCCCAAGCCAGCTTATTCTCCTTGACTTTATGAAACGAACAATATTAGCACCTTCCAGGATTTCCTCAATCTCTGAGTTTGTTCTTGTTCTCCATTCTCCATTGGTCCTTACTGCTCCATATATTTTCCTGATAGCTGGCAAACATTCTGATTGGTCTAAACGTGTGGAACAGCTGAGCCATGGCGTTCTCTTGTTACAGGCGGGATAGCAGTGGTGGGGAGAAGTCTGACTGGTGACGTCAGAGGTCCAGTTTCTAATTCATTACATTACATTGTAATAGGCTATACGTACATAATATATTATTATGAATCCTCACTTACTATCTGTATTTTTGTGTGTGTGTGTTTGTTTTGAATACGGATTATAAATAAGATTACTATAAATTTATTTATATAAACTTGTTTATTTAGATCTAAATACGTAATTACAGTTTATAGAATAAAATGTTTCTTCTCTTACCTTACCTATTTTAAATTTGCTAATTCATTTTAAAGTTGTTAATTTTCTTGCACATGATTTATTTCTTTAAGCCGCCACCTTTCCAGATGGCGGCATAACCCCAACTTGACAACATGGCATACATAGGTAACCCACACGGAATAGGAAACAACAAACAGATCTGATGACGTTAACATGTGGCTAAATAAATACACTATACATATATAATGCTATTACAAGCCTATTATCAACACAACTTTTACATACCTCAATAATTTGAAAGCAAAAAATTAGATGAAATTTTCAATAAAAACTAAAATTGTTCTACACACTAACTTAGTTCTCACTCAACTGTGAATGCAACAGATAGTTCTTAGGGCGTTGTCTGCTAAGTTCCAGCACCTATTCCAGGAACATCCGACTCAAGGCTTGAGTTATACATGGGGTGGCGGAATAACCCAGGATGGCGCGATTCCCCCGGTCTCCCCTACTAAAATATGCGAATAAGACAGTGTGTAGACAGCGCCACGTCAGTAATTAAGACTGCTGACGCCATTAGCCCCACTCCAGTACTCCCGCCTGTAACTAGAGAACGCCGTGGCTGAGCTCATCAACCGTGAAAAACATATGATCAGCATGTTCCTATAAATTAGACCTGCTGGATACCATCCACTACAAACCAGCATCGGTAAAATACCAACATTAACCCACCATTCTTACAAGTTTTTTTTTTTTTTTAATTCCTAATGTGTGTACGTTGCAATCTGTTCAATTCAGAAAACAATAAGCAACCCCATAACCCAATAAGATGAGGATGATATGTATGACGTGTAAATGAGGTGTAGTCTTGTACAGACTCAGGCCGACCATTCCTGAGAGTATGGTTAATTGAACCCCAACCATCAAGGTACACCGGTAAACACTGTCTAGCACTCAAATCCGTATAAACTACTTCTGTAAGTAACTACCTCTACTAGGATTTGAACCAGGAACCTTTGTCTCCGAAAATCAGCTGTTAAACAGCTGATTTTGGCGACGACTTTACCTCTAGACCAACCCGGTGGGTTATTCTTACAAGTGAATCATCAGTTACCCTATGTCCTTAAGCCAATCTTTAACCTTTCTTGAAAGTGTTAACATGTTTAAGCTATTTTTAATTTCAATAGGCAGCAGGTTATAAGTAGGCAATGAAAACATACAGGAAATCGGGGAATTCATACAGGATTTCTGCTATCTAGGGAGTAAAATAACAAAGGATGGTAGAAGCACTAGTTTTTTTTTTGCGTCTAGGAGACTCCACGAGGAGTATAGGACATGTCGGTATAACACCTGAAATACATAAAAGAATTACACAATGTATCACTACTATCAAGAAAGAAACTCTTGTATGCTATAAAAAGTTTCACCGATCAAGTAATTTTCCAGATTTTTTTAAAGGAATGCAAATTATCACATTTTAAAAATGAGGTAATTTATTCATGAATTTTCTCCCTACATAAATAGGTTTTTGTTGAAACAATTTTGTGGATTGATTAGCCACATAATAATAATTATTATTTTTGTTTCTTGTGTTATGATTGTGAACATTGAAATTTTGCATAAAATTATTTTTCCTAACATACATAATCACCTCAAAAATGTAAAGAGAGGGAACTGTAAGTAATTTAAGCTCCTTAAATAGTAGAAACTCATTTTTAGCTAGTTTTATAGTGGAAGCTAGTTTTTAGCTCCTTAAAAAGTATACTTTATGCGGAACTGTGTGTACTTGTAGAGGAAGAGTTGTGCCTTTTTGAATTGTCCACGATATAAGTTTAGTTCTGTTGATGAAAGGGCAAGTGAGAGAAGGTGCAAAATTTTTCAGGTGTCAAGTACTGGACGGTTTATGATCGTGATTTGGCACCAGAAGGCGAGACGATTGAAGAGACAAATCAGAATCTGGACGAAATGGTCGAATTTGTGTCAGAACTGCAACAGCGGACTAATATCAAACCACTGTGGGTGGCTGCTAATCTTCATTACAACATCAGGTAAGAACTAGCTTAGCTAATATTTATCAGTTCTTCAACCCTACAGGCTACAAGCCAAAAAAATGTATTTGTTCACTCTAGAGGAATATTTGTTTCTGTAATTACACTGAAACCTTAATAAGGGTTTTTCTTATGGAAATATCCTAAAGTTAATAAACTGCACTTTAATAAAATAATAATTCATTCATATTAGTTCAGATGCTGGAAAGAAGGATGCTAAGAACCTGCATTGGAAAATGAGTATTTAGAGATGGTATCTGGCTGATTTTACCAACCAGAGAAGTTTACAGTGATATTGAACCTGTAACAGACACAATGCGCAAAAAACAGATCTTTTTCCTTGAACACATCATAAGAACTCCACAAATAAGAATCCTCAGATAACTAATAGAATATATGTGGGACCTTAAGTCGGAGCCGGCTTGGATTCGTGAAGTGAAGAAGGACTTAGTGGAGCTGAACCTAACATTGGAGGACCTTGAAAAAAAATTCGATAACCTGAAAGCGATCAAACTCAAAGAAACGGTTAGGCAAATACAGAACCCTAGAGTTTTTTCAGATGCTGAACGGGCTGCTAGATCCCAGAGAATGAAGAACTACTGGGAGAAGATTAGGAGGAAATCGAGGAACTGATATTCTTTGACTAAAGTGGTCAATGGGCCTTACAAGAAAAAAAAAGGCCAGTTGTTGATGGTCGCCCATGAGTTGATTTTGGGTCTTTTCCGTTTTTTGTATGCCACTATCAAATCCGAATTCCCTGAAGGTTACACAATTCTCCCACTCGTGCCTTTAGCACGCCAATCTGACTAGCAATATTTACACAGTCAGCCATGAATTTTGTAGAGTTACTTAAGCGTGAAAGAGTGAATTTTCTGTATTTTTAAGCCAAACTGAGGTTGATTTTTATTTTGTGCTTTCACTCATGATTAAAATTAGGTTATATTTGTTGAGGTTAGGTTTTTGTTTATTTTTAATGCTTTATTACTAATGTTAGGTTATATTGGTAAATATTTGCATTGACAAGAGAAAATTGTGTGAGTGTTTCACACCAGATTTTTCGTATATGTATCTAAGGTTTTTCAAATTTCTCTTCTTCTCTTCATGGTAATTGTAAGACATTGTCTATTTACCACAATGTAAATACACAGTGATGTACGTACAACTGATCTCATTTGAGTGTTAATAATGTGATTTGTATGTGGTGATGCTGGTAGATATCAGAATGGAGCATGCACAAGTTCAGAACCGCAAGTGATCAGTTATGCCGGTGGACAGTTGAAGAAGGCGATGGAAGTAGCACAGAGGCTTGGTGCAGAGTGTTTCCTGTTCCGTGGCGGGCGTGAGGGATACACTTCACCCCTCAACACTGACTTCACTAAACAACTCAGAAATTATGCTCGACTTTTAAAAATGACTGCAGGTGAATGATTGGTTTAACAATAAATTGTATTTAGAGTCTGTCTACGCTAAGAGTACTCCGACGTATGCAACCAGAAATACAAGTGAGCATGCGTATTAATTAAAAATACGCACAGCATGATCAAAAACAAAATTCCATACAACAATGATTTGCTCTTAAGCTTAATATAATAAAACACGTTCAATTCATTTGTTAGAAAATGTTTTATAAATCGAACATTAGTTTACCATTAATAACTAATATTTTACTATTGTTATTCTTACATTGTTATTTTTCGTTACATTGTTATTTATGATTAGTAGGTTTTTATTATAGACTCAGTTTTATTTTATTTTGGTCACAAGTAATATAAGACTAATGCGCTTGAATTATAACAGGAGAGTAAACAATTCCAAAGATTCGTTGTTTATCTTTTCAGATTGTTTATTTCATTTCATTAAAATAATTAATGTCTGTGACTAGTTTAATACAGTTGTTTGCACTTGATAGTGTTTAACTCATTTTTAGTTTCATCAGTTATCTTTTGGAATTGTATCGGTTCATTTCGATTTTTTTCGTACACTGAAGTTGAAAAGTTTTGTAAGCTGCGTTTTGTTAACATGCATGATAGTGAATGTGTTGAGTTTTTGAAACATAAAAGTGGTAAACATTAATAAAAAGTAGAAGAAAAAATTGTTTTGTAAATATAATAGTTGAGTCTTTATGAAAGTACAATAATTACAAGTAATCAGAAAGGTATAATTAAAAAAAGCTTAAAGGATAATGTTTATTTTAACTGGATTTAGATATTTTTATGATGGAATGTAGTGTAAGATAATTTATTGTCCAGCGGAGAGGTAGAAACGCGCCAACTAGTGTTAAACTTTCGTTTACAACCTATAGGAGGCGCTTGCCTCGCACGGAGTACTCTTACAGTAGATCATAGATTAAGTAATAACTTCTTTCTTACTCTATGCAGTAGATGGACTATATCTGTTGGTATTTCTACCTCTGTGAGATTTATGTCGAGTCTGACAAGCAAGCCTAAAAACAAATGGTGCGGGCAGAGAATATGTGGATAATTGTCAATTGTTTACTGTAGGATTTAGTTTTAAAATGAGTGTTTAGTTTGAAAGAGTGGGCAGTCGTAGGAGTCCCCTTTTAACCTTTAACCTCCTCATTTATTTGGTGCACACTTGTTATACTACCTTTACACAGTACAAGTTTTCCTTTTTACTTTCTCTTGCCTATATGAATTTATAGGTAGAAAGTATTGTTTTCATGTCAATTTTTCAAAATCGAGTTTTCATCGAATCTACACGTTTTCAGTCCCCCTGAACCCAAAAAAACATGTTTTTAGCGATTGGTCTGTGTGTGTGTGAACAGAATATCTCAAGAACGGAACATCGTAAGAACTTGGAACTTTAGTTACATACCATTACCGGACCCGACATGAACATTTTCATCAAAATCGGTCTATCGGAAGTAATAGTTCATTCGTGTCGTTTTTCACTTTTTTGCGTTTTTCTCAAAAACTGGTCCTACGATTTTTTTTATATCGCCTGGTTTACTCAATTTTTTATGCTCTACAAGATAAGTGTGGCGCCATGTTTGCTGAAATTCTTGGTGAGGCTGTTTTTTCGTAAAAAAATGGTTTTTTTAAGATTGCGACTTAAATATGCATTTTAGCGCAAAAATGTACATAAGAAAAGTTGTAGAGAATTTAAAATCCTACAACTTAAAATTCAAACATTTTTTTGTATAACGCTTAGTTTAGCGGTAATTGGTGATTTTATGGTTTTTTTCTCACGAAAACGTGTTAAAAGTCGATTTTTTTAAAGATTTCGGCCTTAGTATGCATTTTTCGACAAAAGTGTATTAATCAAATTTATAGGAAATTAAAAGATCTACAACTTTTAAACTAAAACAATTTTCTCTACAGAGCCTAGTTTAGCGTGAAAGAGTGATTTTCCGTATTTTTAAGCCAAACTGAGTTCGATTTTCATTTTGCGTCTTTCACTCATGATTAAAATTTGGTTATGTTTATTGAGGTTAGTCTTTTGTTTGTTTCTAATGTTTTATTACTAATGTTAGGTTTATTGTTAATTATTTGCATTGGGAAGAGAAAGTTGTGTGAGTGTTTCACACCAAATTTTTTTACTTTCCCTTGTATCAATACATAGGGAAGGAATGTATTGTTTCCAAAATCCAGTTTTCAGACCCCCTGAACCCAAAACCCATGTTTTTAGTGATTGGTCTGTGTGTGTGAACAAAATATCTCAAGATTTGAAACTTTAAAATTAAGTTAGGTACCACTAGAGGACCCGACAAACATTTTCATCAAAATCAGTCAACCAGAAGTAGAGTCTGTGTACGCTAAGAGTACTCCAATGTAGGCAACCAGGATCACAAGTGAGCATGCGCATTAATCAAAAATACGCGCAGCATGATCAAAAACAAAATTCCATGCAACACTAATTCGCTCTAAGCTTAATATTATAATGACAACACTTTCAGTTCTCTTTATGAAACTACAATAATTACACGTAATCTGAATGGTATAATTGAAAATGCTTAAAGGATTATGTTTATTTTGGCTGGATGTAGATTGTAGATTTTTATGGTTATGATGGAATGTAGTGCAAGATAATTGGCAGGCGGAGAGGTAGACGCGCCAACTAGTGCAAAACTATCGTTTACAACGTATAGGCACTTGCCTCACGTGGAGTACTCTTACAGTAGATAGACTATAGTCTTTTATTCATGCCATTTTTCACTATTTTACGATTTCCTCAAAAACTGGTCCTACAATTTTTTTTAAAAATCACTTTATTTACTACATTTTTTATGCTCTACAAGATAAGATAAGTTCCATGTCTGCTGAAATTCTTGGGGAGGCTGTGCTCTTATAGGAAAAACGGATTTGTAAGGCGGCCTTAGCATGCATTTGAGGGCAGAAGTGTACTACATGTAATTAAAGTTTGTTGTTCAGATCAGCAGCCGAAAAACTGGTTTGAACTTCTAGAGGTTTACTAATTAAAAACGAGAAGTGAGGTAGTTTACTATTGCCTTCCTCACTGAGTTGAAGGAGTATGCTTATCAGCATGCCAGGCCCTCCGAAAAGCACTTACTTTCCACCCTGCAAATGAGACCTTCAGTTCATTCACCACAGGGTCTGGCTGTAAAGGGAAATTCATTAGTCTCAGAGGCGATAACTCTGAGTGGTGTCTTTTGCGCCTCTACTTCTTCTGTTCTTAAATAGTTGCGTCATATAATCGGCTGACCATGTGATAGCAAACATAATGCTTATCAGCATGCCAGGCCCTCTGAAAAGCACTTACTTTCCACCCTGCAAATGACACCTTCAGTTCATTCACCTCAGGGTCTGGCTGTATAGTAAAATTCATTACTCTCAGAGGCAATAACTCTGAGTAGTGTCTTTTGCACCTCTACCTCTTCTGTTCTTAAATAGTTGCGTCATATAATCGGCTGACCATGTGATAACAAACATAACTTTTTTTGTAGCCCTGGAACCAGCAGATTGAGTGCAAATAATTTAACACTCCACCTGCCCGTTATGGGCAAATTAAAAGTTATATAACATTTAAAAACCTACAACTTCGTTCTAGCATTTTTTTTATACAATGCTTAGTTAAAAGGCAATTAGTGATTTTCTGTTTTTTTCATGAAAATTTGTAAAAAAATTGGTTTTCTTTGTGATTCTCTGGCCCTAATGCATTTTATGACAAAAATGTATTAATCAAAGTTGTAGGAAATTAAAAAACTTACAACTATTACTTAAAGCATTTTTCTCTACAGAGCGTAGTTTAGAGGGAATTCCTGATTTTCCGTATTTCTAAGTTGTACAGAGGTTCATTATCTACATTGGCAAGAGAAAGCAGTGTGTACTGGTAAGTACAGGTTGTAAGTACTGGTGGGTAGACCTGACTGGGAAGCCAATTGTACTGATCGAGAGAGTTGGTACGTGGTGGCATTTGAAGGAATTGATTGGATGGTATGCAGACCAATTGAAAACAGGTAGTTTCTGGTGGTATACGATACAGATGCGATTGTGATAATATTTTCAGATTACAAAGAGAGGCTTGGCTACCGTGGTCGATTGCTGTTTCAACCGAACTTTGAGGATTTCCAAAACGGATGCGTCAACTTACAGAATTATGATTTTGATTACAACAGGACTTATTACAGATACGATTATGATACGACCAGTGGATTGTGCTTCCTCAAACACTTCAATCTTGACAAGGTTGAGTTCAAAATAAGCACCCGACCTGGACATCAAATGGTTTTGGCTTCTGCGTAAGTACAATATCCATTGAAATCCTATTTATGGTATGCGGGGGGAACTGAAAGTGCATGGCTGCTCCTAGTGTAGTGTAGCATTCTCCCACTAAGCTGGTCCCATTCATCACCTGCAAAATTGTTATTGCAGAATTAAAGGAACACATTTTTTGCAGTTTTGGCTGCCATTTTGAAACTAATAAAGATATTTGGCATTTTCTTTTACCAGATTAAATGTTTTGCCCATACAGACAAGTGGAGTGTCAAATTATTTACTCTCAATCTGTTCGTTGCAGGGCTAAAATAAATAGTTCTGTTTCTTATCACATGGTCAGCCAATTAAATGACTGAATCATTTAAGAACAGAAGAGGCAGAGGTGTAAAAGACACTAATCAGAGTTATCTCCTCTGAAAGTAATGAATTTTATTATACAGCCAGACCCTGTGGTGAATGAAGTGAAGGTGTCATTTGCAGAGTGGAAAATATGTGTTTTTCAGAGGGCCTGGCATGCTGATGAGCATACTTTTCCACTCAGTGAGGAAGGCAATGGTAAACCACCTCACTCCTCGTTTTACTTAGTAAAACCTCTACAGGTTCAAACCAGCCTTTCGGCTGATAATCTGAACAACAGATTAAATGTTAACTTATATATCTTTCAAACTGTGCCAGAAAATATACACATTTACATTTGAAAATTATGGGATTCAAACACAGGAGGACTTGTTCAGTTTCAGCACAGCTTGTATATTCAAAGTGGACGAAAGTTCAAAAAAGGCCTACAGTAGGGCCTACTTGGTTACTATAGTTAGTTGTTGTTTAGGTCAACAGCCGAAAGACTGGTTTTTTACCTCTAGAGGTTTACTAAGTAAAAACAAGGAGTGAGGTGGTTTACTATTGCCTTCCTCACTGAATTGAAAGAGTATGCTTATTAGCATGCCAGGCCCTCTGAAAAGCACTTACTTTCCATCCTGCAAATGACACCTTCACTTCATTCACCACAAGGTCTGGCTGTATAGTGAAATTCATTACTCTCAGAGGAGATAACTCTGAGTAGTGTCTTTTGCACCTCTACCTCTTCTGTTCTTAAATAGTTCAGTCATACAATTGGCTGACTATGTGATAAGAAACAGAACTTTCTTAGTAGCTGTGGAACAAGCAGATCGAGTGCAAATAATTTAACACTCTACCTGCCCGTTATGGGCAGTATAGTTAGTTGAGTGACGAGTTTGCCTTTGGTTTTAAAAAGTTGTAAAGGCGGGAAAGCATCAGTGTGTATGTGAGACTGCTTAAGGATCAGTTCGCCAACACAACAACGTAAACTATACTTAAGGACATACATTATATTGCGGAACCTTTTGTAGGTTAACTGTGTGAATATAACTGTTTGTTACCGTAAAAAGAAATATTGGTTTCTCAAAAACCAACACTGGTCGAACCGTTCACAGTGCTGAACGAAATCTAATATGCAATACAATAAAATGCTGTGAAGTTGAAGCAAAACAAAAATACCTTTCCGAGCCTCTTAACAAAAGCCGTGAGCGAGTGACTTACTACTGTGATATTTCTCTTTCCGCAATTCTAAATATAAAGAAGGAAGTTAAAGACAGTGAAGGAGATAAATCTTCATCAACAGTTTTTTTGACACCTAATAAAAAAATGAAATGGATATATCAATAAGTGATGCTGATATGTGAAATGTTTTGAAAGAAAGGCAAAATTTTAGTTGGAAACTTTGTACGTTAAGAAAAATGTTAAACAAAATTGGGTTTAAGTGGAAAAAGTGTCGGTCACAACAAAGTACATTAATTGAAAGGCAACTTGTGGTTAACTAATGGTGCAATTGCACAGAAGTAAAGTGTAGTGTATCAGTGTTGAGGTTGGCAGCACTTTCAGATTTCTCTTCCCTTCCGCACAGCCCATCCATACACAAAAGGCATTCCCGTGACTCACTACCTATATAGAGTCTGTCTACGCTAAGAGTACTCTATAACCCACCGGGTTGGTCTAGAGGTAAAGTCGTCGCCAAATTTAACAGCTGATTTTCGGAGACGAAGGTTCCTGGTTCAAATCCTAGTAGAGGTAGTTACTTTTATACGGATTTGAATACTAGACAGTGGTTACCGGTGTACTTTGGTGGTTGGGTTCAATTAACCATACTCTCTCAGGAATGGTCGGCCTGAGTCTGTACAAGACTACACCTCATTTACACGTCATACATATCATCCTCATCATTGGGTCATGGTGTTGCTTATCGTTTTCTGAATTGAACAGATTGCAACGTACACACATTAGGAATAAAAAGAAAAAAGTACTCTGACGTAGGCAACCAGCAATACAAATGCGCATGTGTATTAATAAAAAAAAATACGCACAGCATGATCAAAAACAAAATTCCATACAACACTGATTTGCTCTGCTAAGTGCAATAAAAACACGTTCAATTCATTTGTTAGAAAATGTTCATAAATCGAACATTAGTTTACCATTAAATAACTGAAATTTTACTATTGTTATTCTTACATTTTTATTTTTCGTTACATTATTATTTATGATTAGTAGGTTTTTATTATAGACTCAGTTTTATTTCATTTTTGGTCACAAGTAATATACGAGGCGTATTTTTAAAGTAAGTACCGTTTGAAAATAAAAAAAAAAATAAAAGGACATTTGCAAAAACTAATTTTATTTTCGGAATCTACATACTTTTATCTATTTTTCTACATAGTTTCCAAGTTTTTGTAAACACTTATCATATCGCACAACTAAATTTTGGAAACCTTCTTCATAAAAACTTGCCGCCTGCTGTGATAACCAAGAATTCACGGCCGTTTTCAATTCGTCGTCATCGTCATAACGGCTGCCGCCCAAGTGATGTTTCAGATGACGGAAGAGATGAAAGTCGCTCGGCGCAAGGTCAGGGCTGTAGGGTGGGTGGTCCAAAACTTCCCAGCCAAAAGAGTCCAATGCAGCTCGGGTCTGAGCGGCAGTGTGAGGCCGCTCGAGAGAGTTCAAAAGACTCGACAGTTCCTTGAATTTTCTGACACGTTATGACGAAAACGGTGACGATATGCTGAGTCGGATCGTAACTCGAGACAAAACGTGGATTTCGCATTTCACTCCCGAATCGAAACAACAAAGCATGGATTGGAGACACACGCACTCTCCCGTAAAGGTCAAAGCCAAAGGTCAAATCACAGCAGGCGGCAAGTTTTTATGAAGAAGGTTTCCAAAATTTAGTTGTGCGATATGATAAGTGTTTACAAAAACTTGGAAATTATGTAGAAAAATAGATAAAAGTATGTAGATTCCGAAAATAAAATTAGTTTTTGCAAATTTCCTTTTATTTTTTTTTTATTTTCAAACGGTACTTACTTTAAAAATACGCCTCGTAAGACAAATGCACTTGAATTATAACAGTAGAGTAAACTATTCTGGTGATTCGTTGTTTATCATTTCAGATTGTTTATTTCATATCATTAAAATAATTAATGTGTGTGACTAGTTTAATAAGTTATCTTTTGGAATTGTATCGGATCGTTTCGATTTTCTTTGTAGACTGAAGTTGAAAAATTTTATAAGCTGTGTTTTGTTAACATGCGTGATAGTGAATGTGTTGAGTTTTTGAAATATAAAAGTGGTAAACATTAAAAAATAGAAAAAAATTGTTTTGTTAAATGTATAATGTTTAAAATAATTAATTAAGGAGTTTTTATGAAACTACAATAATTAAAAGTAATCAGAATGGTATAATTGAAAACGCTTAAAGGATAATGTTAATTTTAGCTGGATGTACGAGGGGGTACCCAAAAGAAACCGGAATTATTTTTTAAAACTATTTATTTTTAATTTTTTTACAAAAGAACCTTATCCCCTTCAAAATACTCTCCATTACAACTAATACATTTGTCCCACCGGTGCTTCCACTGTTCAAAACATTTTTTGTACTCCTCTTCAGTGATGGCTGCCAGCTCATCCGTCATTTTTTTCTTGACATCATCAACGTTGTTAAATCGGAGACCTTTCATGCCCCTTTTCATGCGTGGGAACAAGAAAAAATCACACGGAGCCAGATCGGGTGAGTACGGTGCGTGTGGTAGCAAAACCATGCCGTTTTTCGCCAAAAACTGGGTAACCGAGATTGCCGTGTGTGCAGGCGCGTTGTCGTGGTGGAAAAACCAGTCCCCTGTCTGCCACAAATTAGGTCTTTTACGACGAATGCTGTTTCGTAGTCTTCTTAACACTTCAAGATAAAAAGCTTGATTTACCGTCTGGCCTGGTGGAACGAACTCTGAATGGACAATTCCCCTCACATCAAAAAAACAAATCAGCATTGTTTTGATGTTCGATCTGACTTGACGACTTTTTTTTGGTCGGGGTGATAATGAAGTCTTCCATTGACTGGATTGTTGTTTGGTTTCTGGGTCTTACCCATAGCACCAAGACTCGTCACCCGTAATGATCTTTGACATGAAATCTGGATCAGTTTCAAGCTGTTGTTTCAAATCACTACACGTTTCAATTCAACGTTCCTTTTGAGTGTCTGTCAGAACCCGAGGCACAAACTTGGCAGCGACTCTTTTCATTGTCAAGTCTTCTGTTAAAATGCGTTGGACTGAGCTCCAAGATAACCCACTAACCTGTGATATTTGGTCAATGGTCTGTCGTCAGTCTGTTCCTACAATTTCTTTCACTTTCACAACATTTTCGTCTGTTCGGGAAGTCGACGGTCGTCCAGAACGAGGTTTATTCTCAATCGACGCCATTTTTAAAGCGCAAAAACCACTCGTACACTTGGGTTTTTCCAATAGCGTCGTCTTTGTAAGCTGTGTTCAACATTACAACTGTTTCCGCGGCGTTTTTACCGAGCAAGAAGCAAAATTACACAGCCGCACGTTGTTCATTAAAACTTGCCATCATGAAAAACGACACGAGCACAAAACAGCACTAGCGAGAATAATCACTGCACGAGAACAGAACAAGCTAGATCAACGAACAAAATGGCATTGAACTGGCAATGAGTAGCGCTACAAGCAGCCTAGTGGCGGGAATTTGTACTGCACAAGCTCCGCCCACAGCAGAGCTATTCCGGATACTTTTGGGTACCCCCTCGTAGATTGGAACGTAGTGCAAGATAATTGTCAGGCGGAGAGGTAGATACGCGCCAACTAGTGTAAAACTTTCGTTTACAACGTATAGGTGCTGCCTCGCGCGTAGTAGTACTCTTACAGTAGATGGACTATATGCCGGGTACGGCAGTAACGACTGTTGTGTGCTCCACTCGGTTGGTATTTCAGTGGTAGGAACAGTGAAATAGCCCAGTTTGCTGGTTAAAACCAGCACAAGTGTTTACCTGATTGATTGTGTTAGTTTTGGTATTTCAGGTATGGCATGTTGGGATCCGTGGATGCAACGTACATTTCATCTCCACCAAAAATCAGAGAAGCTGCTTTATTGATGAAATCTGTCATCGAACATGTACGTACAAAACATTCTAAGGGAAAATGATTATTTTTCAAAAAAATATGTTGCAGGCTGCCTTTGTGGCCCAGTGGTTAGCATGTCACGCTGTAAATTGCAGGTCTTGGGTTCAAATCCTGGCTGGTGTCTAGAAAATTATTACACATTAAACCCACTGTTACTTAACCCAAATTATTCACTATTTTTTTTTTATTGTAGATTTACTGCAACTAGTTACTTAAAACTAACGAACAGTTTTTCTTTAGCGATATTATCTCCCTATCATGTATATAATCATGCTAGCACTTATTTTCTAATGACACTTCACAGTGTTCTATAAACTTATTAATTTCTTAAATCTCTTACTTAATCCTATTGTTAATTTAAACACTAATTTAGTAACTTGCATAACTAGGCCTATATGACTTAAAAGTAGCCTTATACAGGGTGTTCAATTTAAAACAGAACCCAACTCTTAGTTCAGTGTGTAAATAACAATTTATTGACAAACACTTACATTACGAAATTACAGCAGATGTTGAAAATGTTGTCCATCCATTTCAATGCACTTATCAACACGTTTCACCATGTTCCTGGCCACTCTTTTCAGCTTTTCTCTGTCTATCTCATTAATAGCATTAGTAATGTTTGTCTTCAATTCCTGTAGGGTATGAGGATTGCTCCTGTAAACAATTTCTTTTAAGTAGCCCCACAGAAAGAAGTCAAGGCTAGACAGATCAGGGGATCGTGGTGGCCACAATCCTGTTGAAATGATCCTTCCATCAAAAAATTCCTGTAGCATCTCCATACTAGAGCGAGCTGTATGGCAAGTGGCACCGTCCTGTTGCAGCCAGCAGTAACGCTCACCCTCTTGCAGTAAGGCTATGAACTGTTGGATAATGTCTTGGTAGACGGCAGCATTCACAGTTGTTTCAAAAAACAAAGGTCCTATTATTCTTCGCCTTGAAACCGCACACCACACGCCTATTTTTTGTGGGTGTAGAGGAGATTCAATGAAAATGTGCGGGTTATCAGTACCCCAGGTCCTGTAGTTCTGGCTATTAACATAACCTCCAAGATGGAACCAAGCTTCATCTGTGAAAAACAGTTGATCTAAAATGCCAATGTTGCCTCTAATGAATGTCTTGAACCATTGGCAGTAGTGAACCCTTTTGGGAAAATCAGCATTACTCAGTTCATGGAAAACCTGCATTCGGTACGGATAACATTTCAGTATTCTTCTTACAGCAGTGTGGGCTGAACCTAAGGAAATGTTATTTTCCCGGCTTACTCTTCGCAAAGATTTATGTGGAGATCTCGTAATTGCTGCATTAATACCCTGAACGACCTGCGGAGTTAAAACTGACCGCTGCCTGTCACGTTGCTTGTCTAACACTGAACCTGTTTCACGAAACTTTTTAACTAACTGATGAATTACACTTTTAACTGGTGCTTCTTTTTCAAATTTCTCCCTGAATTGATGCCGATACACAGCATAAGATTACGTCACTAAATAAGTTTCAATTACGAATACACGTTCTTCAACAGTTAAGCGCATTTTAACAAACGACAAGACACGATCATGCAACCTGACTTGACAACGTTCAAACGTAAATGCTTGACCTTCACTAGTTCAACTGCTATGCGCAAGGAATAAATAGCCATCCCTACTCCAGCTCCAGTCATACCAACATTAGAAACAGTATTTTACCCGTTTCACACAAATATATGCATTTTCCAAAATAAATACATTTAGTACAAGCTAATGAGCAACGGGTTCTGTTTTAAATTGAACACCCTGTATTACTTATAGCTAACCATTAGTTTTAGTAACTTATATTATACTAGCAACCCCCACTCGCTTCGCTTCACAGCAAGTAATGTAGGCCTCATTAAATTATTTTAAAACCTCTGTATACACAATATTTGTGGTTTCGTTGCCCTGTGGCAGCAAAATAAATTGTTTTTCTGCACTTCCAACTCTAGAAAGTCCGACCTAAAGTTGTCCTAAAGTGAAGGAAGCACTCTTGTCTCAAATCGATGCCCACCGTTTTAAATGTTTGAACAGAATTGAATAGAATGCATATAAGAATACCGATGGAAAAGGGACAGTTGATATATGGCTGAGATAAGAGACAGTAAAACATGGGTGCGGTACGCAGAGTAATTGGAAATAAATGACTTATTCGGTGACTCGCTTATTCACTACCTGTTGAATGAAAACAAATTTATAAAATACAGTACAAAAATAAAAATTTTGATTACTTCCGAATTATTAATGTTTTTAGAATCGAATGTTATTCTTCACGTTTTTCTATGAAATATGAAAGTTAATTCGTGCTTCTAGCCCAAAAAAATACACCATCCAGAGGACTTAGAAAAAATGAAAGTGCTATGCACCCAGTAAACTAAAACATGCGACATCGTCACGGTTTAAGTTGCTTAACTCACTTAATTAAAGTTACTTAAAATTGCAAAATAGCCTATATTGATCAGGAAGCTTTAACACGTTCACTGCGGCCCATGTTAAGCGATGTTATTCATTGTGACTGAACCGTCGCCTGCCACATTTATATATGTTTCCCGCACACAGAATGCACAAGTCCGCAGCGCTTCATATCCTCATATTCTCTCTACAATTACAATTTCTCGTGTGTATTTTCATTCAATTTTTTTATTTTATATTTATATGTGTATGTTTATGTGTTTTACTATTGATAAATGTATTTGTTTTTATTTTAAAAATACACACATAAAAGTATAAATACAAAACAAATGTAAAAGTCTGAATGTTCTTTGCTTTTATCACGTAAACCTATGAGAAAAAATTAAAAACTTATAGGAATAAAAAGATAATAATAGTTATATATGGCACTCTTAGCTGAATAACTGCGGTGTGGCCAAAGGTTTTTGAAAAGTTGAAAGTAAGTAATATTACGGTACAGACGGCAGACAGATATCGGTACCTGTGACGGTTATATGATTTTTTCTTTTTTTCAACAATATTTTATTACCCTTTCTGTTCCCACGGCAGTAAGTCTTTCCATGAACAGGTAAAAATGCAATTCCAAAAATGATGTCACCTAAGAAAAGAATTGAATAAGCCTACTAGTATACAATTATAAGTGAATGACCCTGCCGCTTTGTGTGATTGTGCACGCCTTGTAGGCTCCTAAAATTATAAGTACTAATAAAAAATTTCTATAACCAATTTTTAAATTGTGCTAACATTTAAAAAAAATTAATACCTACTAGTTTCTTAAAAAAAAGTTAACTTTAGGTCTGTATGTTTGAAAAAATAGGCCTACTTAAATTTAAAGCATTTAGGTACCTATTACATTCGTATACTCATATTTATTTATTTAGTTGCATTTCTGCTACACTTAATATTTACTAAGTATAGTAAATGTTGCGTAATTGTAAGAAAAGTAATATAATGAAATAACATTTTATTAATAACAAATAAAACAGCCCGTAAAAATCTAAACGTAGAAGAAAATATATCAGTTTTTAAAACTCCGCAAAAAAAAACTGGTGACGTCTATCCAAGAACTGATCGCTCACTACCATAGAATGAACCTTTTCCTATGACTGGGCAATAAAATAACGACTATTCACCCTACCTAAACGTAGAAAGAAGCAATAACAAACTGTATACCTCGGACGCGGATCCGTGTCCGCCCGTCACCTGGGAGTGTTTAGGCCGACGCGTATCCGCGTCAGCCGCAGTCAACAAGTTAAGCTATGCAACAATGAAAGATCTTTTAAAATCAGTTCAGTAGTTTCTGAGATTATCTCATACATACAAGGGGGTACCCAAAAGAAACCGGAATTATTTTTTAAAACTATTTATTTTTAATTTTTTTACAAAAGAACCTTATCCCCTTCAAAATACTCTCCATTACAACTAATACATTTGTCCCACCGGTGCTTCCACTGTTCAAAACATTTTTTGTACTCCTCTTCAGTGATGGCTGCCAGCTCATCCGTCGTTTTTTTCTTGACATCATCAACGTTGTTAAATCGGAGACCTTTCATGGCCCTTTTCATGCGTGGGAACAAGAAAAAATCACACGGAGCCAGATCGGGTGAGTACGGTGCGTGTGGTAGCAAAACCATGCCGTTTTTCGCCAAAAACTGGGTAACCGAGATTGCCATGTGTGCAGGCGCGTTGTCGTGGTGGAAAAACCAGTCCCCTGTCTGCCACAAATTAGGTCTTTTACGACGAATGCTGTTTCGTAGTCTTCTTAACACTTCAAGATAAAAAGCTTGATTTACCGTCTGGCCTGGTGGAACGAACTCTGAATGGACAATTCCCCTCACATCAAAAAAACAAATCAGCATTGTTTTGATGTTCGATCTGACTTGACGACTTTTTTTTGGTCGGGGTGATAATGAAGTCTTCCATTGACTGGATTGTTGTTTGGTTTCTGGGTCGTACCCATAGCACCAAGACTCGTCACCCGTAATGATCTTTGACATGAAATCTGGATCAGTTTCAAGCTGTTGTTTCAAATCACTACACGTTTCAATTCGACGTTCCTTTTGAGTGTCTTGTCAGAACCCGAGGCACAAACTTGGCAGCGACTCTTTTCATTGTCAAGTCTTCTGTTAAAATGCGTTGGACTGAGCTCCAAGATAACCCACTAACCTGTGATATTTGGTCAATGGTCTGTCGTCGGTCTGTTCTTACAATTTCTTTCACTTTCACAACATTTTCGTCTGTTCGGGAAGTCGACGGTCGTCCAGAACGAGGTTTGTTCTCAATCGACATGTCGCCATTTTTAAAGCGCAAAAACCACTCGTACACTTGGGTTTTTCCAATAGCGACGTCTTTGTAAGCTGTGTTCAACATTACAACTGTTTCCGCGGCGATTTTACCGAGCAAGAAGTAAAATTTCACAGCCGCACGTTGTTCATTAAAACTTGCCATCATGAAAAACGACATGAGCACAAAACAGCACTAGCGAGAACAATCACTGCACGAGAACAGAACAAGCTAGATCAACGAACAAAATGGCATTGAACTGGCAATGAGTAGCGCTACAAGCAGCCTAGTGGCAGGAATTTGTACTGCACAAGCTCCGCCCACAGCAGAGCTATTCCGGATACTTTTGGGTACCCCCTCGTACAAACAAACAGGCGTTTCCTCTTTATTACATTAGTATAGATACATGACTTAAATGTAATTTATTCTTATATATAATTTAACAGTTCTTTTATTAGTCTATTTCTTTAAACACTAAATCTATCAGCTTAGTTCTTTTCAGTCGCCACACTATTATCAAGTGGAACTGTGATTAGGTTGGTGATTACAAGTGATGTGTTTTTGTGTTTAGGGCGGTCTCCAGCCAGGTGGAGTCAACATAGGAGTGACGTTACGACCGGATTCAACAGAGCTCAAGGATGTTTTGGTTGCATATGTCAATACAATCGATGTCTACGCCAAAGGTTTCCGCATCGCTGCAAGGTTGATCGCCGACTCCACTTTTGCTAAAAATTTGCAGGTGCGTAGTCATGACATCTGTTATATTTTTTTCCTAATTTGTGTATGTTGCAATCTGTTCAATTCAGAACAATAAGCAACCCCATGACCCAATGAGATGAGGATGATGTGTAAATGAGGTGTAGTCTTGTACAGATCCAGGCTGACCATTCCTTAGAGAGTATGGTTAATTGAACCCCAACCATCAAAGTACACCAGGAACCACTGTATAGTATTCAAATCCTAATAAAAGTAACTACCTTTACTAGGATTTGAACCAGGAACCTTTGTCTCCGGAAATCAGCTGATTTTGGCGACTACTTTACCTCTAGACCAACCCGGTGGGTTCCGTTATATAATGCATCTTTTATGATTTATGGAAAATTTTGGCTCTGGTATGCAAGTTTCAATACTACAGCAAATTTAGCTGTTTGTTTCATGAGATAGTGAATATAATATGAAGTTCAGAGATGGTAAAGGAGGGCAGTAAAAATAACAGTTTTTCTTTAAGCAGCCAAGAATCTGTTGTTTAGGTCAATAACTGAATTGCTGGTTTGAACCTCTAGAGGTTTTACTAAGTAAAAATGAGGAGTGAGGTGGTTTACTATTGCCTTCCTCACTGAGTGGAAAAGTATGCTTATCAGCATGCCAGGCCCTCCAAAAAGCACCCACTTTCCACCCTGCGAATGACACCTTCACTTCATTCACCACAGGTTCTGGCTGTATAGTGAAATTCATTACTATCAGAGATAACTCTGACTAATGTCTTTTAGACCTCTACCCCTTCTGTTTTTAAATAGTTGTCATATAATTGGCTGACTATGTGATAAGAAACAGAACTGTTTTTTGTAGCCCTGGAACCAACAGAACGAGTGCAATTAATTTAACACTCCACCTGCCCATTATGGGCAAACCAAGAATCTATACAAATAAAATTGTGATTTTGTTCATACAATTTTTTAAAATGACCCGAATTTATTTATATATATTTATACTACATTTATCTGAACTGTAAAACGTCAAGATACCCATTCAAAGAGTGAGTGTTTTAACTAGTTTTAAAAGTGAACATACCCACACAATTTTTGCTGCGGAATAAAAACACTATGAAAGTGTATGAAAATGATAAAGCATCCTGTTAGTTCTTAAACAACTATAGAGTTCAATGTGAACAAGAATGAGATTGGTGCAAATTTTCTTTTTTTCAAATAGCTCTTGCTTGTGTTGTGTCTGTGTCAATCATGCCAGTCCATAACCTTATCATAAATTGTTTCGCCAGCTATTCTTGTTGTACTTTACTTAATAAAATAAATTTCTTGTGAATTTTCAGCAACGGTATCTGGGATTTCATTCCGGATTTGGGAGTCGATTTGTAAATGGTGAAGCAAGCCTTGAAGAATGTGAAGAACAAATGAAGAAATACTATCAGAATCAACAACACGTGGAGAGCTCGGCTCGTTCTGAACACTGGGAATCTGTTTTCACTCGATACTGTAACACCAACAGACATTGATTGCCACAATCACTCTACAAAAGTCCAGCCTCTGTTAGTTTGCTCCTAATGTAAACAAATAATGACGTCACTGAATGCGCATTATATCAAAATGTGTATACGCTGATTAAAAAGTAACAACAAAATACTTTCAAAAGTATTTAAATACAAAATACTTTTAAAAGTATTTTATAAATGAAATTTTTAGGTCTAGATCATATCATGACTGATGTTTTTTAGTACTTTAAGTGCTTATAATTTAAAAAAATAGTTAACTTAATAGGAATACGACATCCGTAAAGTCGCGGACTCTAGCATGCGCCCTGTAATAGGTGGCTTTTGTTTGTTGACAGTAAGAGCAAACTAAGAACAGCTGAACTATACACAGCTTTACAAATAGGTCAAGATCTATTTGCCTTTTTCGCATCCTCTAAGTTCCCCTTTATCCTCAAATGGGTTGTGGTAGGTGACTGTACTCTAATAAAATGAATCTTTTTATACATCCTGCAGCTGCCTTCATTTTTATCTCTTTACAATTACACATGTTTTGGTGAACCCACCATTATCAGACGGAGAACATGTTTAATGAGGATTTTAATAAATTTTATATCAGTATGATTATAATCGGTTTCATAATCATAGACATCCGAGTTTGAACCCTTGCATCTCCAAAACTAAGTTGGATTTCAACATACTTTACATCAAAAGTTAGGTCATTTTATTCTGCGTTTATAATAGTCCTATATTTTTAATGTTGTTTAAAAATTGCCATTTCGAGGTTGGAAGACAAAAAGACCCAGTTTTCTTGATACCGCAACAAATTTCACGCGTTTAGAGGTGTGTAACTCGATAAATATTCAAGCGAAAAGTTTGCAATTTTAACACAACATAGACAATTATATTCTTACAACGTGTACAAAATTTCAAATTCATACGTTATTGAAATTTTGATTTATTAACAATATTATGAACCCTTGCTACCTCGGTAACCGCTCAATCGTTCGGCTCGAGCAAAGTATTGTTTTATTCAGCGTAAAAAACTGAGTATAGATATGTTAACATGAAATATTGATTGGTCAATGTTGTGGTAGAATTTTTAAAAATAGATGGGTAATGCAGGGGGTGGGTGTTACTATCCATGTTGCTAGTTTGTGTACGTGACATCCTGTCGGACTGTCTACCTGAATTGACAGACTGCATTGTCTATGAACAATCAATTCTATTCTTGTTAAACACAAGAATATGTTATTTCTTTGCACCAATTCTTGTGTTTTGTGTAAGATATCTCTGAAAATATTACATTTACAGCTCTGGAACCAATTTTATTCAATTTTTCAGATTAAAAAACATAAGAAATAATAGTATTTGTATCTTTGTAACTACCTTTAACATTTTTATACGGCCTTACTTCACGGAGGGTACAGAGTTCTAGGTGAAATTTTTCACTAGCCGAAACTCGCTAACTAAGCGTTTTCAGGCATTAGTTTATATGAACTTTTTTTCTTATTTTTAGCTATAGAATGAGATCCCAAGAGATTGCTGTATAGTTTTGAATCACCCGGTATAGTAACACTTGTGCCAAAGTCCCATTTGGGACCTGGCTATAAGAAATACCTTTAAACTTTTTACAATTAGGCCTATTTTACACTACGAAGACCATTTTTATAACGTACTTGTTGCAATACAAACACTCACTCATTGATAACATGAAATGGCTAGCGCCTTTAAATACCTGAGACCGTGGTAGTTTCCACAACGGCAAAGATTTTTTACATAATAAGACACATTAGAGATAAACAAGCGTACGTCACACCCATGTACTCTGATTGGCCGATGCGTTGTCATTTACATTTATTATAAACTGCATGACAAATTTTATACTTATTCAGAAATATTGTAAAAAGCATTTGCTTTCTACATATTATATAGGGTGATTCAAAAAGAGCGCCGGTTTTGATAAATCAAATTAAGAGATTTATTTTATTGAAAAACTGAAAATAAATACATCAACAAGTTAATCTTACCTTCCGATTTTATGTATGAAAAATGATGTCATGCATGTGTCCTCCTCTACTGCGCTGGCACGCATCAACTCTGTCCATTAAATTGGATATTACTGCACGACAAGTTTCGACTTCCATTTGCCCGATAACCCGTCGAATTTCCTCCTTCAAGTCATTGATGTTTCGGGGTTTATTGGCATACACCAATGACTTCAGATGACCTTAAAGATGAAAGTCACAAGGCGTCAAGTCACACGACCTTGGTGGCCACTGATGGTCGGAATTACGAGAAATGACGCGATCCTGGAACCGTTCACGGAGCAACAACATTGTTTCTCGTGCAGCGTGACAGGTGGCACCATCCTGCTGAAACCACAACTCGTCAATGTTCATTCCATCCAAATGACGCCACAAAAACTCCCTAATCATCGTACGGTATCGATCTCCATTTACTGTCACGGCTTGTCCTTCTTGATTTTCAAAAAAGTAAGGGCCGATGACACCGCCCGACCAAAAGCCGCACCAAACTGCCACTCGCTGTGCATACAATTTCCCTTTCATTAACCACGCGAGGGTTTTCTAAACCCCACATACGGCAGTCTGTTTATTAACAAAACCGTTTAAGTGGAAGTGCGCCTCATCACTGAAAATGATTTTGTTTGCGAAGGTGTCATCATCCTGCCGTTTTCTCAATACCCAGTCAACAAACTGTCGTCTCTTCTGGTGGTCTGCCACTTTCAAATGTTGCGTCAACTGAATTTTATACGGGTGATATTGGAGATCGTACCGAAGAATTCTCCGTACAGAAGAACATCTTAAACCCAATTGTTGAGAACGGCGACGTATTGATTTTGCTGGGCTAACAGCCACACTGTCACGAACCAACGCAACGTTCTGCTCAGTTCGGCCAGAACGACGACGTCCAGAACTTTTAAGGTCGACTGTTGAACCCGTCTCAAAAAACCTTTTCATGAGCCTGCGAACTGTTGATTCATTCGGTGCTTCATACGTCTTAGAGTACCGCGAAGTCGCCTGACAGTAGCCGCATAACTCTCTCCACTCTGGTAAAATGTTTTGACGATTAACACTCGTTGCGCAATAGTAAACTTCTTCATGGTTAGACAGAGACTGCGAGAGTATTACACTGCGAACAAGAGAAACTACAACTGAATCGTCAATCGGAATGTTCTCCGAAATAGAAATGAGGTCAAACAATGTTGCCAACCGATAAACAAAAATTTACCAGCCGTTTAAAAACCGGCGCTCTTTTTGAATCACCCTATATTATTTAAAATAGATTTTTAAAATTTTCTTTTCTAGTTTCAAATAAAGGTTTTGTTGGCGCACAAATGAGCTGTTATTAATTTTATTAATATTTCATTGTGAAATGTCTTACTATCAATTCCATAACATAATGCCGGCCGCATTGGCGAAGTTGGTAACGTGCTCGCCTCTCATCATGTGGTCTTGGGTTCGAATCCCATTCAGGCACGGCATTTTTTCATACGTTACAAAAATTCATTTCATCATTCACCGTCTGCATTAGCAGTAATTGCAGAACAGTCGGACGTTAAACCAAAAAAAAAAAATCCATAACAAGAAGAGATATTGCAATCATAAATGATGTCTCTTTGTTTCCCTCACTAACATAAACAAATAATTGGTCTGTGGTGCAGTGGTCAGTGCAACTGCCAGGACCTGGGTTTGATTTCGGGCATTTTTTCATCAATCACCCTTTATTGTAGTACAGAGAGTCAACATCCAATATCTTAAAAACGATGGTACAAGATCCAGTTATATTTGTGTAAAGATTTACGTTGATATCGTGTACTAAATAACCTAACACCATTCAACATGGATGCATGATGGGCAACAGCAATTTTAAACACAGCCCACAGAATTTGTTTTACAGTAATCCAGTTAAACCACCAAGTCACACTCACTATTACATGGAAGTGAAGCCAATGAAGTTTGTACAAGTCACCAAACACTAACCAAATCTGTAGTAAACTACCAAACTATGTTTATGTGTACACTATGCAGCGACTCCTTCCAATTCATAGTTGATTTTTCCGATTGTCAAATATAATTGAAAAATAACAAATATTTTATTCCCCGATTTTATTCAACACAATATTCACCAAGACATACTGACGCAAACAGCAAACAAAGTGTTGTAGGTCAGTTGTGAAGACAATTTCAATCAAACTTTGACAAAGAACGATGCAGTCTTAAAAAAATCTGGTGTGAAACACTCACACAACTTTCTCTTGCCAATGCAAATAATTTAAACAATATAACCTAACATTAATAATAAAACAGAAATAAACAAAAAACTAACCTCAAAAACATAACCTTATTTTAATCATGAGTGAAAAACGGCAAATGAAAATCGACCTGTTAGGCTTAAAAATATAGAAAATCACTCTTTCACGCTAAACTAGGCTCTGTAGAGAACAATTCTTTAAATAAAAGTTGTAGATCTTTTAATTTCCTATAAATTTTATTATGTACACTTTTGTCGTAAAATGCATACCAAGGCCGAAATCTTAACGTAATTGATTTTTCACACGTTTTCGTGAGAAAAAAACAGAAAATCACTAATTACCACTAAACTAAGCATTATACAAAAAAATGTTTGAAATAAAAGTTGTAGGGTTTTAAATTTTCTACAACTTTAATTATATAAATTTTTGCGCTAAAATTTATATTAAAGCCGTAATCTTAAGAAAACAATGTTTTTACGTGAAAACGGCCTCACCAAGAATTTCAGCAAACATGGCGCCTACCCTATCTTGTACAGAATAAAAAATTGAATAAACCATGTAATTTTTAAAAAAATCGTAGGACCAGTTTTTGAGAAAATTGCAAAAAAATGAAAAATTACACGAATAAACTACCACTTCTGGTTGACCGATTTTTATGAAAATGTTCGTGTTGGGTCCGATAGTGGTATGTAACTTAAGTTTCAAGTTCGTACGATGTTCCATTCTTGAGATATTTTGTATACACACACAGACCAATCACTAAAAACATGTTTTTTGGATTCAGGGGGTCTGAAAACGTGTAGATCCGGTGAAAACTCTATTTCGAAAAATCGACTTGAAAACAAAACTTTTCTTCCTATATATTCATATAGGCAAGAGAAAGTAAAAAATTATTCTAGAAGCTTTATGTTATTACCTGGAGAAGCGGAGCGGAGCGCACCGCCAAAGTGTTCGAAACAAGTTGGAGAAAAAGAAAGCAGTCACAAAAGGTAAATATTTAAATTTTTTTTTACAATAAAAAAAACATTACATTAATAAAAAAAAAACACTGGTAGGCTTGTTAAAATTTTATATTCTTTATCAAATTAGGTCAGCTGTTAGATGGAAGTGTTATGATTGCGAATGAATATTGGTAACTGGAAGGTGTCCTGATGAGAACAACAGAATACTTTTTAAAACGGTTCGATGAAAGTGATGAGTCACTCGACCGAAATTTTATTAAATCTAATAAAGAAGTTAACGTCACATAACCTAAGCCGTAACCACAAGACTGTGAAAAACAATAATCACCATTGGTAACGAAACCCATTGTTTTACGATCGGACGAATTCTTGACATCTCTCAGATCGTTAGGAAGCCACAGCTCATGAAACTCTTCTGCTTCTTGCTTTATAAATTCTTCGCTACATTTTTTAATCAGATTTAAATTTTCCACATCGCCGTCCATTTTAAGCTTTTTACGTTTTTTCGTTAATTTTTTTAATGTGTTTAAATGTTGTTTATGTTTATCGCTGCGTTTTTGTTCGTTGGGATCTTTGTGGGTCGATTCAATCGGACGTTTGTTGGTTAATTTATCGTAAAACATTTGTAAATCTTCAGCGGTTGGTAAACAGATCGATGAATGTTCTTTGATATCACCTCGGCCGCTAATTTTAACGCTCACTCCGACCAATGCTTCCGATGCATTATATCGCTCTGCGATTTTACTGATATCAACAGAATTAAAATTCTTCATTGCACAATCCATTGTATTTAAACAGTTTTTGTCTCGCAAAACAAAAAATGATGAAGGTGATTCATGCAGGTTATTCCAGTCTCTTAACAATTCTCTCCACGGATAAAAGAAAGGAGAACGAACACCGAGCTTTGTATAATTTGGTCGTTTTGCTGGAGGTTTCCTGTTCAACAAACAAATGCAAACAGTTTATTAACATTTTTATTTATTACGATATACTAAGTGACTCGTCATCATCCAGTCCAGAAATGTCTCATTCTTTTTAGAATTTAGGCATGTCACAACAATTTATCATATACTTTCATCATCCTGTAGTGCAGAAAACCCATTTCAATTTTATGACTTACTAGCGTGCCCCGTCCCGGCTTTACGTGCAAAAAATGGTGTAATCACGTTTTTTTAAAATATGTAGCAGAAATTGTGTAGCTGCTACATTGACTGTATACTCCAATGTACATGCACACACACAACATTTTTACTTAGAATTGATCACTCACCAATTAAAAGAAAATTAAAGAAACACGGAACTTTACTTTTATAAAATACTCAACAATACAAAATCGTATCTACATAATAAAATATAACAAAATTATCATGTGATGTTGTCACCAGCTGATCCTTAGCACCACATCACTATTTGCTAAATCATATGACTATTTATAACTAATCACATCAGCTGGTTTAAAAGCAGCAGATCATCTAACCTCATAAAAGCCTTAATGTAGGACATAAACATTATTTTCAACCCTTAAGGGCTAACGTATTAAGGGTTTCAATAGCATAAAACCTGCACCGGCATCATAGTTACAACATAAAAAAAAACTGCAAGAAAATTGGTTCAGTAATTTAGGAGATAAAGGGAAACATACACACACATACATCAAATTTTATATATATAGATAAAGAAACTATTTCAACATTTGTACCATCAAAAACCTTGCATAAGGTATGAAAGGAAAAGTCTTAAGACACTACCCACTCAACAAACTGACTCCAACAGAGGTTCCACTTTTCAAAGCACTCCTAGACATTTTCTTTCTTATGGCTTTTAAGAACTCGCTTTGTAATTGTCAAATTGGTCCAATTTTAGTTAAATTGTCAATTACAACTGGGGGTTGCAGAACGACAAGAATTTGTGCTTAAGCCAGGGTGTTGTTTGGGAGGAGGGCTCAATTCTTTTGCTAACACTATCAACTCATTCGACTGTCTTTGTCACACTTTTCCCAAAAGTGGATAACTCGGCCCTTCTGTGATTTTAGGATCATACCTACTCCAATTCAATTTCAAACTAATACATTAGTACTTGGGACTCAAGTGCATAAACCGTAAAGTCACAATCGGTTCTCTCAAGTTGATTACAATTTAAAAATTAATTTTACGACATTCAAATCTTAATTTAAATTGGCTGACCATATGGAAACTTAAAATTCAGTTAATCAGGCACCTATGTAATTGTAAGTCTAAAAATAATTTTAAAAAGGAGACCATAGGTCATCTTTGAATCTATTAAACCAGATGAAAACATCTGACCCGCTCAGATGTTTATCATTGAAAACAATTGTTTTAGGAGTTGATAAGTCTCTGAAGCTGATTTCCTGGTTTAAAAGCGTTTGAAACAAACGTGTGATAGGCCTACTGCCGAAGTGTTTGGTTCATCTGCCGAAGTCCAATCACACATTCTCACTCTACTGCACACATATCAAGCTCCTCATTGTTCTCTGACATCAAAGAACCAAACGGGCTTCTCCTTCCACACCCAGATTCATGGCCCTGGCCTCATTCTGTCTCATATCCGTTATGGTATCTTAGTATGGGGTAACTCTAGCATGGGTAATATGAATAGGGTTTTTAAAATTCAAAAGAAAGCTATTACGTGTATGGTGGGAGCTAACTAGCTAACCTCATGCAGGCCACTATTTAAGGAGCTTAAATTGCTTACAGTTCCCTCTCTCTACATTTTTGAGGTGATAATGTATATTAGGCAAAATAATTTTATGCAGAATTTCAATATTCACAATCATAACACGAGAAACAGAAATGATTATTATGTGGCTAATCACTCCACAAAATTGTTTGAACAAAAACCTACTTATACAGGGAGAAAATTCATGAATAAATTACCCCAATTTTTAAAATGTTGTGATAATTTGCATTCCTTTAAAAAAAATCTGAAAAATTACTTGATCGGAGAAACTTTTTATAGCGTACAAGAATTTCTTTGTTGATAGTAGCGATACATTGTGCGATTCGTATACGTATTTCAGGTGTTATAACTGACATATCCTATACTCCTCCTGGAGTCTCCAGGACGCATTAATAAAAAAAAAAAATTATAGGGCTGACTTGTAGTGGTCAGCATAATTGGCTTCAATTCCAGGTCAGATCTGGCAATTTGTAAAACAGTTGTACATAATTCATGCCCATAGGCAAACCTATCCCTCCTAACATTTTCCAATGACACCTGGATAACAAACTTAGTGAAAGTGATGAAAAGTATTAAAATGGTTTAATTTTAGCATATGTACGGGGGTTCTGTTAGACAAGAACACATACCTGAAATACTCATCGGTCAGTTGGCGTTTGGTTTCTTCGTTTTCAATATCACCCGCATCAGAATCTGGTTGGATAGGTGAGAAAAGACCGGCTTCTCTTGATAATGCGGTAGTCTCTCTCAACCCACCGACACGGGCGCCACGCCAAACTAAGCTCAACCAGATTGGCATCGCCCAACGTGAAGGTAATACTATGTCCCAACCGCTTACTATTCCTGCAAAACATCAACATACAGAGCCAATTATTGGTACGCATTCATAAAGTAAGTAATCTTTCAACAAAATACAGTAGGCCCTCACATTACGATTGTAATTCGATATGGAACAACGATTGTAAAGCGAAAATATTGTATTGTCAGACCGCATTCTTGCCCAATCATTGAACCATATATACAGGGTTATTCTAAATGATGGACCCAATTTTATAAACTTGTATTTATTTAGGCATAAATTCAAAATGAACAATGAATACACAATTAGAACTAGGAAGTTTTAAAGTTTTTTTTACACACTTATAAAATGTTCAATGTGTCCGCCTTGTGCTGCACGGCAAACATCTAAACGAAAGCCAAACTCGCCCTACATACGAGAAAGTGTATCTCCTGTTGCTGAGTGCACCGCAGCAGTGATACAGTTCCGCAGATCAGCCAGAGTTATTGGTAGAAGTGGGATGTAAACTGCTTCCTTGACATCAACCCCATAAGAAATAGTCACATAGGGTGAGATCAGGAGATCTCAATGGCTAGTAGTGTAGAGTTAGGTCTTGATTTCCCCTGCGGCCTATCCAGCATAAAGGAAGGGACTGATTCTAAAAGTCTCAAACATCAATGGGCTGGAGCTCCATCTTGTTGGAAAATGAAGTCCTGTGAATCTTCCATAACTTGGAACAGCCATTGTTCCAGCATGTCTAGGTATGTCATTCCAGTCACAATTCTTTCCATGAAAAAAAATTATCCGGTAAACCTTTGTACGAGATAAGGCCAGAACACATTTATCTTTGGCGAGTCTCTTTCATGTTCCAATGCAATGGCGGCTGGCAGCACATTGGTGCGAGAACTCTATAGGCCATTTCTGCAACTACCCCCGCCCAATTCAGGGGGCAAATCTGCGGAACCGGATCACTGCTGCGGTGCACTCAATAACAGGAGATACGCTTTCTCATAATGTAGGGTGAGTTTGGCTTTCGTTTAGATGTTTGCCGTGCAGCACAAGAGGGACACATTGAACATTTTATAAGTGTGTAAAAAAAACTTTGAAACTTCCTCTTTCTAATTGTGTATTCATTTTTCATTTTGAATTTATGCTTAAATAAATACAAATTTATTAAATTGGGTCAATCATTTAGAATAACCCTGTACAATACCACAAGAAATTTACACTAGCCTCTACATACAGATTTTTTTTTTTTTTTTTTTTTGGTTTAACGTCCGACTGTTCTGCAGTTACTGCTAATGCAGACGGTGAAGGATGAAATGATAGTTTGTAACGTATGAAAAAATGCCATGCCTGAATGGGATTCGAACCCAAGACCGCATGATGAGAGGCGAGCACGTTACCAACTGCGCCAATGCGGCCTACATACAGATAACCCTATACATTTTTCAAATAGCGCTCATTTCAGTACAAATGATTTGATAATAGGTATAATTATAAAAAAAACGTGTAAAACACTCACACAACTTTCTCTTGCCAATGCAAATAATTAACAATAAACCTAACATTAGTAATAAAACATTACAAATAAACAAAAAACTAACCTCAAAAACATAACCTTATTTTAATCATGAGTGAAAGACATTAACTGAAAATCAACCTCAGTTTGGCTTAAAAATACAGGAAATCACTCTTTCAGCTAAACTAGGCTCTGTAGAGAAAAATGCTTTAAATGAAAGTTGTAGATCTTTTTATTTTCTATAAATTTGGTTATATACACTTATGTCGTAAAATGAGTACTAAGGCCGAAATGTAAAAAAAAATCGATTTTTCACACGTTTTCTTGAGGAAAAAAATAGAAAATCGCTAATTACCACTAAACTAAGCGTTACACAAAAAAATGTTTGAAATAAAAGTTGTAGGACTTCAAATTCTCTACAAATTTTTTTATATACATTTTTGCGCTGAAATGCATAATAAAGCCGCAATCTTAAAAAAACAATTCTTTTACGTGAAAACAGCCTCACCAAGAATTTCAGCAAACATGGCGCCTACCCTATCTGGTAGAGCCGAAAAAAATTATTAAACTAGACGATTTAAAAAAAAATCATAGGACCAGTTTTCGAGAAAATCGTAAAAAAGCGAAAAATTACACGAACGAACTACTACTTCCAGTTCATCGATTTTGATGAAAATGTTTGTGTCGGGTCGGGGTCGGTAGTGGTATGTAACTTAAGTTTCAAGTTCGTACGATGTTCTGTTCTTGAGACATTCTGTTCACACACACATATACAAACACACACACACACACACATACCAATCGCTAAAAACCCGTTTTTTGGGTTCAGGGGGTCTGAAAACGTGTAGATCCGATAAAAACTTGATTTCGAAAAATCGACATGAAAACAATACTTTCCTTCCTATACATTCATATAGATTGAAGAGAAAGTAAAAATATATCATCTCAATCCATACCTGTTGCACTATCGTTGCGAATAATGGCAACAGGGAGATAATATTTGCTGTCATAACGGTCACCAAGTGCTTCACACAATGTCCCTGGTACGAGCAAGTCTGACTGGAGACGGGTGATATCGCTTGTAGATAATTTATTATCGCTCACTTTCTTTCTTGTTTTGAGGTCCCATAATGGATTGTCAGCTATCACCTCGTCACTCGGTACATCTATTGGCAGGTGGTCGTTTAACGCCACACCTGAAACAAAAACAATACGGATTACGCCTCCTGCCCTATTCCACCTTCACACTTAATAGTCTGCTATGATGCCCAACCCACCCAATGATGTCTTCTGAGTTCATCCTATTGTGTTTTATGTAAACACCTATTTTGGTATTCAATCATCTGGCATCCTCAAGAAATTACCATACTTGGCTGTATTTTTCAATAGCTGATATCGCCCCTGGCACATCAAGTTCATGCCTAATATTTTCATTTATTTTGTAGAACGGCAAACGATAACCTGCTAAAGTTTTAACAATCTTATCAGAGCAGTGCCCTTAATTGACAGGTAGAGTGTTAAATTATTTACACTTATCTGTTAGTTCCAGGGCTAAAATAAATAGTTCTGTTTCTTATCATGTGGTCAGCCAATTAAATGACTGAATCATTTAAGAACAGAAGAGGTAGAGGTGTAAAAGACATTAATCAGAGTTATCTCCTCTGAAAGTAATGAATTTTATTATACAGCCAGACCCTGTAGTGAATGAAGTGAAGGTGTCATTTGCAAAGTGCAAAAAAATGTGCTTTTCAGAGGGCCCGGCATGCCGATAAGCGTACTTTTCCACTCAGTGAGGAAGGCATTGGTAAACCACCTCATTCCTCGTTTTACTTAGTAAAACCTCTAGACGTTCAAACCAGCCTTTTGGCTGATGACCTAAACAACAACATCTGAGCAGCCTCTATTCTTCACATCAACACTGTCCAACTATACAGTTAAACAGTTATATATAAAAGACGCAAATAATGAATGATGTGAAAGGTGGGTGGCCACCAGTAATACAGTAATCCCTCGGTATCCGCATAGGTTACATTCCGGAGGGTTATCGCAGATAATGATACCTTATATGAACGAAAAGATGGGGATTAGGTTCTGAAGGAAAATTCCTGTAGTCGTTTTAGTGTTTAATAGTTTTAGGAATATTTTACTATTATTATAATCTACGAATATTTAATAAATACAGTACTGTACGCATTAAAAATTTAATTTGCTTTAAAATAGTTATGGCTGTTTGCTTCTTCTGCTTTTTTTCAAACTCCTTGTAGACTTCTTCATATGGTATCATTAGCTCCTGGAGTCCTCTTTTGAATTGAAGGGTCCTTTCCACGACGGAATCCATCTCCAACACGTGATCAACGAGATGTATTGCCACGCTGAGGATCTTGTTGATGGTTTGTGAAGAAATTCTTGGCTTCGTTACAGGATCAGTTATCTCATTGTGGGGTGTCATCAGTTCCTCTAACTACTCCACTGTTAGTTCCTGGTTATGGCTTTGGATCATTTCTTCTATGTCCTGGTGGTCGATTTGAGCAAAACCCTCACCCTCCACGTTGTGAACGATTTCTAAAATTTCAAACACGTACAGTGACAAATGTTTTCGGAATTGTATGACTTCCCCACCTCCCACCATGTACGGTGTATGCAAGGTAAGATTAGTTACGTATTTTAAGGTTTTAGGCCTACGGACAAAGTCCACGGATAACCGAAACCTACGGATACTAAGGGATTACTGTATTTACAAATCAGACAAACCAAATGGATATGAAAGAAAAATTAAATTATATAGATAACTGTCCTAATTTTTAACACAGATTCTATCAATACAATATCACTAGATAGGACCCTATCATAGGATTATTACACCGATCAAATTTGTGGTAAAATATCATCTGGGGTATTTGCTTTAAAACAAATTGCCAGATTAAATGATAAAAAATTGCTTATAGCAGCTTATCATGGTTTAATTTTATCTCATATCAGGTATGCTATATTAGTGTGGGGGTAATTCATCACAGAGTAACATGGAAAGAGTTTTAAAATACAGAAAAAAGCTGTTAGGTGTATGATGGGAGTCAACCACCTTACCTCATGCAGATCACTATTTAAAGAGCTGCAATTGCTTACAGTTTCTTCTTTGTACATTTTTGAAGTGATAATGTACGTAAAGAAAAATACCTTTTTATAGAATTTAGGTGTTCACAACCACTACACAAGAAACAGAATCGATTATTATGTTGCTAATCACAACATTAAATTGTTTGAACAAAAACCAACTTATGCAGGTAGAAAATACATCAATAAATTGCCACAAGGTTTAAAAAGTTGTGACAATTTAAGTCATTTTTAAAAAAAGCTAAAACAATATTTGATTGATGAAACATTTTACAAATTTAAAACTTCTAATTAAACAAACATTGTGCACTATTTGATACAAAGGGGTTCATGACAAGCCTACTGAGTTAAGCAGTAGCAGGAAACAATTTATTGGTAAATGATGAATTTATCATTGAGTTTGATTTTTTTATTTTTCATTTTGTGTGATATTTGATTCAATGGGGTTCATGACAAGCCTACTGAAGTGAGCAGCAGCAAAAACAATTTTCTGGTGGTAAGTGATGAATTTATCATTGGTGATAAACTTTCAGTTTATCAGTTTTATCTTGACATGTCCTATACTCCCTTTGGAGTCTCTTGGATGCAAGGGAAAAAAAGTAACCCCAATAGATACAGTGATTTGAAATTGTTTGGTAAGATCTGAAAACACAGACTCAGTGTTTCAGTGAGGTCACTGAGTTGTTGTTTTCTATCCTTAATCTGTGAACAGCTGATAATTTTCATATTTTCTCAAAAAATTTCATGTGAATTAAAAAGAACTGCAGTAAAACTGGAGCGATTAGTGTTGATGGAGGTGACAAATGAATTAAGCATGGCTTTGGTCCAATTATAAACAAAATATCTATTCTTTATTTTGTGTTAATTGGCAATTTGGAAAAAAATAACGATGAAGATGAAAAATGTGCACGCGGAGACCTTCATTCTGAAAATGGTTGACCAGAAAGTCTAGTGGCAGCTGAGACTGAACTAGACAAAAACACCTGACACACAGAGATAGTATACAGTGACGGAAAGACTGCACTTCACCTCCTGGCTACCCTTCTTTTCTTTTTTTTTTTGTCCTGGAGACTCCACGAGGAGTATAGGACATATCAGTTATAACACCTGAAATACATAATAAGCATCACACAATGTGTCACTACTATCAAGAAAGAAATTCTTGTACACTATAAAAAGTTTCACCGGTCAAGTAATTTTTCATTTTCTTTTTAAAGGAATGCAAATAATCACATTTTAAAAATTGGGGGAAATTTATTCATGAATTTTCTCCCTGCATAAGTACGTTTTTGTTCAAACAATTTTGTGGAGTGATTAGCCACATAATAATCATTTCTGTTTCCTGTGTTATGATTGTGAACATTGAAATTGAAATCTCTTATCTTGCAAAGTATCACTTTCATTTACGATTGCATTATTATTTTATCATGATATTCAAAAAAAAAGATATGCCTACAAGAAATATCTATAACATACATCAACGTTTTTTTACCCTGCAGCTTTTAAGGATATACAATTTCTATTCTAAAAATGATAATGCCCTTTAAACTTGGTCGATACTTCCAAGCTCTCTTTATTTTAAATTTAAAATGAGGAAACAGAAATTACATTTTGAAATGGAGTTTTGTCAAGCAAATCTACCATAACGTTTGTTATAGATGATAACAACGCCATAAAGTTGAATGAATTTCAGGCTATTTGCGACACAATAAAGAGATCCTTGCAGAGGGAAACAAGATGGAATTTTACCATGTGATGGCAGTCTTAACTTTAATCTATGGATCCAATCAGCAAGGAGAGACTGCAAAAATGAGATTTCTACATTATATGAGAGCCTCCAGCAGAAAAGGTATAATTCATAATGTGGATATTAGACAGGAATATAATACAAAGAGAACTGGGAACAACATATAAGAAGAAAGGATAATGACCTGCATCCACATGCAGCAGGAAGAAGACAATGTGAGAAAAAGATGGCAATGAGTTTGCTAGAGACTGGAAAAAGTGATACTTGGCTAAACCAAGTTAGGAAACGATAACGACGAGTTATACCCTGGATTATCGTGTATCATAACTTACCGTCAACATCATTTACAGCTTTAGTCCTTTTGTTGGGCAGATTGAATCTCGGGTCACGGATAATGAGAGGCAACACCATCCTAGAAGGCAACTGGGACGGATCATTACACATTTTCATTTTCGACCAGATCGATTTTCTTTCGTCGGACAACTTTTTCATTCTATCACTATCACAACGATAATGATCGTTAATCCAATCGTCATCGGTTATCATGCACGATTGTTTCTCATTGTTTGCATTCAACAGATGAAAAGCATCTGTTATAATGGATTGTGATAAAGGACCGACCAGACGAAACCGATTCAGCATATCCTTCAAAACACTGATATGGATATCATCATATTTATCACTTGTATAACCGGTCGTTATATTCCCACGATCCGGTTTAATTCTTTCACCATCCACATCCATTTTATCTTCGTCCCCGATTAAATCTTTTAAGACGAAAACATTTTTAAGTTCTGTCATGAATTGTTGAAAATGAGCCGGATGTATCCACACCCATATTGTTTTTTCTTTTGGATCAGAAACCTCTACAAAATGGCGAGACGGTTTCCATAAAAATTTTACGACACCTATCATTCCATACGGATATTTATCCGCCTTATAAACAACTGTTGAGCCTTCTTTTTTCCCACTCGAAGTATATTTGGCAGCAAATGTCAGACCGCAGCGAACATCAGTCAGCCTGCTGAAACCATCGATTATATTCTTATAGCCGCCTCTTATTTCTACACACACATAGTAAGAGACATCCTGTAACAAACCACCACAGATTTATTAATGACTTACACACAAGGAGATTATAGTACATTCCAGTTAAGTTGTCAGTAGATTCATTGCTGTGGAATGTGGGACGGCAACTGCTCATTGATTGTTTGTGTTGAACATAACAACCGTTTCACTTGTAGCCTGCTGCTGAGTCACGTACGCCTATACATGCAATTATATCAGTTTTGCTTCTGCATTCAAATAGTGTAGTACCCTTTACATATCCAGAGTCGTGTTAATTCTTATTATAATAGTGTTTGTGATATTTTTAAACGTATGATACTAATATATTTTGTTGTTATTGTGTTGTTTTAATTTTATTAAGTAGTATTATTAGTTCGTAGTTGCATTCTCTTAAATCAATAATAATGGATTCTCCGGTTAAAAAAAACAAGCGCGGACAAGGCATTAATTCTAAACAAAAACTATTAATTATAAATGCTTTGAAATCTTTTAAAACTGAACATGCTAATATAACAATTAGTGAAATTATAGCAAAAAATTCAGCAATGGTAGGTGTCTCTGAACGATCAGTTTACCGAATAATTAAGGAAAAGAAAATTACTGGTCAAGTCAAATCTCCAACTAAAAAGCGAAACAGAGTTAACACGATTAGCAATACGCTGGACGAAGCAACAAAAATTTCATTTTTAAAGTTTCTTATAAAGTTACTTTAAGTTTTACCTCTACGTATGGGAAGATCTCTATCAAAATGCGGTTTGAACTGTTCCTTCGTGCACCACCTGTGAATCGGAATTTATTTTGTAGGCACTGCCAACTTAATTGGAATAGACTATAGTGTGACTAGTTATCAGCACCTGTTACTTGACACAAAAGTGTACACGGCCCCACCTTAATCAACAACAAATGTGACGTTCAGTTATGCCGCAGTGATAACAGAACAGCAACATGTGCTTTCGAAAACCCATCATCAAACAGAGTAGTGAAAAACAGTACAATGTCCATTTTTAAAAGCTGCGCATCTTACATGCGATGCAAAATAGCATCACAGGCAAAGGAAATAAAAATTAATACTGTAAATTAATACAGCAGCTAAACAATCTTCAGTCTCAGGAAGATAAACACGGAGCAGAGAATCTCAAAATTGGAGCGTCAGATCATCAGGAGGTGCCTGAACAAAAGATGTTTCTCTGATGGGATATGGAAACCCGTCTCGAAAGAAATATACAGAAATACAGAACCTCTAGCAGACCAGATGAGGATAAAGAGAATTTCCTTCTTTGGACATCTCTTGAGGACCGACTCTTCCAGAATCTCAAAACAAATCATCAACTTTTTCCTAAACAGAAAAACTCAGCCCCAATGGATCACGGAAATTAAGGAGGACATGAATGGACTCCAAATCTCACTTGAGAACCTCAAAACAAAATCCGGAAATTACCACAGGCTGAAGACCACAATACTTGAACAGCAGAAATTGACGAAACAACAGAAAGTTGTGTATTCTGACAAGGAACGGCAGAGAAGATCGGATGGATTGAAGGAATACTGGAGAAAGTTCAAGGAGGGAAACATCAGGAAAGGACACCAAAAACTGAAAAATTGAATCGCAAAAATTGAAATGAGTTTTTTTTTAGTTTGATGAACTTATGAAGTCCTATGAGGCTTTAAAAAAAAAGGGCCTTATAAATAACACAAACATCACATCCAGGGTAAATCGAATAGTCTGCTACACCCAAAACTGTAAACATTGGCCTTGTGTGAAATGATAAAGAGTCATAGAGACTTAAAATTACGATCACAAGTTATTTGTCGATGTCTGAATGCATCGTTTATATTCCGACTGACTGGAGGAAGTTAAAGAGTTATATCCAAACATACGTGTCCTCAATTTGGTCCAATCCGCACAGCTACATTACTCAAGTGGGCTTCCCAGCATCTGACACTGGTGCTGCAACCAAATACTGTACAGGCATGCATTCTTACGTGAGCTTCAATAATTGATATTGAATTCTGTGTTGTCTAGGATTGGGGTCACAACACAGCACCACAAAAGAATTCACGGCTCAACAATGCAAAGAGATAACAAATGTGACGTTCAGTTACGCTGCAGTGGTAAAACAGAACAGCAACATGTGCTTTTGAAAACCCATCAGCAAACAGAGTAGTGAAAAACAGTACAATGTCCATTATAAAAGCTGCGCACTATCGTTTGAATTCACGTTTGTTATTAACCCCTTACCGGTTTCTTTTTCTTTCAGAAAACAATACTAAGTTGCTCTATTTTTTTTATTGCATAGAAAGTTGTGTATATCCTAGTTATGACTTATTAAGTAACAAACACTGGTATTTTGCATGCAGATTAGATGTTATTACAATAATAAAAAATGGATACCTAACCTGTCATAGCTGCTTTTGGTGACGACAGATCAACGCCTCTTTAGGAAGCAGTAATTTACGAAAAACAAAATACCAAAGTAAATTTATTCAAATAGAAGATTATAATTATAAAAAGTGAAAAAACTAAATTTTCTACACTATAATAAACCATAATACGGCATTTAACAAAAAATGACAGGTCGACATAACTCTTTACAAAAGTAAACAAGTCGGGTGGCTAACACTAACCTAAAACTGTCCGAGTCCCCGCAGCAGAATAACAACGTTATTTCGAAGATAGACTTCTACAAAATTATTTACTAGCGCTATAAGTGTTAGAACATAGAACTAAAATAGCTATACAAAGAGATACAAAACAGTTAAAATGGAATAGTCAGACAACGGACGTTTTAAAACTGGACAAAATCTATCGTCGGAATCTTCTGTCAATGGCCCTTTTTATGCACTTCTCGTATGCCGGAATATTCCGGCAAAAACTGGTAAGGGGTTAAAGAGTTAAGAGGACTGCAGACTACACAATGCACTTCTCAATTCTTATATAACCTAATCAAAATCAGATTTTTAAAAAATGGAGGCTTATTAAAGTTTTTGTTTTGTTTGAGTGAAATATTGTTTAGTACATTTTTTGTTTTTACATCTGACTGTTTTGCAATTTCTGCTAATGCAGACAGTGGATAGTGAAGATATAAGAATATGTCACTGGAGAACTTAAAAAATAGCAAATTTCTATAATAATTTCACTAACCTTCTTTTTAAACTGCGTCACCTTTATTTTAATTCCTACTTACACGTGTTTCGGTGGATCCACCATCATCAGAGTAAATGAAAAATTGATATATATAAATATATCATAAATATTTATATTTATAAATATTTAAAAGAGCAAAAGCAGGACATTTTTAATAAACAGATAAAATTTAGGAATGATGAAGTGATATTGACTGCTGCTGCTATCTACAGTAAATATGAGCAGGGATAAATTAAAATAAATTAATTTTAAATCAGTTTTATACAAGTGACTGAAGATGTACCATCTTCTGTAAATTTTAAATAAATGAGAAAAAAATTTTTTAGTTTCAATTTTTCATTTACTCTGATGATGGTGGATCCACCGAAACAGGTGTAAGTAGGAATTAAAATAAAGGTGACGCAGTTTAAAAAGAAGGTTAGTGAAATTATTATATTATTCATTATATGAAATAGAAATAATTTCAAACTGCAGGATGCATTATAAAGATTTATTTTTGAATAGCAAATTTGTTCACTTTTTCGAATTAACAGTAGCCTACTCTGCCACAAAAATGGGTTTGGGTAGATAATTTTAGTACCAAAATTTTTATCTGTATGTGCTCTACAAAAACGCTAATAAAAATATTTTCAAAAAACAATAATCCCCAAAAAGGAGAAATACAAAATAGTTTGAAATGACAAATTTTTTTTTGAAAAATGCAATAACGGCATGTTTTGATTTGTACTATGAACTTAAAATAAATGTATTGCCATCAAGCTTTTTCTGTATTTTTCTGTATGGAATTTAGATTACCAGTGAATTTTTTCAAAGTTTTTTTTAAAGATAAATAGGTGAATATAAATTATTGTATGCAGATGGTGAGTGTATGTAGATTGAGAGGTCTAACTTACACATAGAATTGATTTTTAACTGGAGGAGTTTTTAAGAGAATGAAATAAATTAGCGATTGGGCGCACCTGGAGTAAACAATGCTGAGTGGAAGCCCTGTAACAAGCACGATAACTCTTGTCGTTGGGATGATGTGGCAGCCTATAACCCCATTTGTTGATCATGTGGAAACGTTTAGCATGCCAGATGTGTGTCTCCAACCAGACAAATTCACGCTGCCTTCTGTTGTACTCGCTCATCAAATTCTGTGGCCTTCTTCTATACTTCCGTCGAGGACGTTTACTCTGCAAAGGTCCGCTGCCAGATTTCTCCATCTGTAAAACATTTATAAATAAATAAACTGACATTTGTATCGCAAACTACACACGCATTTTCGCTGATATTCAAACAGGACTGCATTTGTGTCGTTCATAAACATGCGGCTCAAAGTCACACGTATGAATCATTTGAATGAATCAAATGAAACAAGCGATTCCATTTACATACAACTGGGATATACAACTATAACGCTTTTCACCGTTGATGAGCTCTGCTGTTCCATGCGTTTACACTAATCACAATATTTGCCAGTGTTGTCAGATTGTACGAATCTATTAGTTGACAAAAATATTAAGCCCGCATGCGTATAAGAGCCACAGTAGTTCACTTGTACTGAACACATTTTTTTTTTTTTGCGCCCTGGAGACTCCAGGAGGAGTATAGGACATGTCAGCTATAACACCTGAAATATATATAAGAATCACACAATGTATCACTACTATCAAGAAAGAAATTCTTGTACGCTATAAAAAGTTTCACCGATCAAGTAATTTTTCAGATTCCTTTTAAAGGAATTCAAATCCTCACAACATTTTAAAAATTGGGGTAATTTATTCATGAATTTTCTCCCTGCATAAGTTGGTTTTTGTTCAAACAATTTAGTGGAGTGATTAGCCACATAATAATCATTTCTGTTTCTCGTGTTATGATTGTGAACATAGAAATTCTGCATAAAATTATTTTGCCCAACATACATAATCACCTCAAAAATGTTGAGAGAGAACTGTAAGCAATTTAAGCTCATACCATACACCTAATAGCTTTCTTTTGAATTTTAAAAACCCTATTCATATTACGCATGCTAGAATTACCCCATACTAAGATACCATAACGGATATGAGACCATGATAAGCTGCCATTAGTGATTTTTTATCATTTAATCTGGCAATTTGTTTTAGTGCAAATACCCCAGATGATATTTTACTACAAACTTGATTGGTATAGAAATCCCAAGACAACGCAAAGACAAAGTACACCCAGGAACTTCACTGTTTCTACATGCTCTAAACTATTATTATGAATAAATACATCCACTTCTCTACTTTCTTTAACGTTAAGTTTATCTTTAAATTGCAAGTACTGACACTTTTTCTCATTAACTGTTAATAACACTTGATTCAAGAACTGTACTACAGACTCTATGTTAACATGTGTATTTACTTCAAGAGCATCTACCAGTAAACTGTTACTGATTACTGAAGTATCATCAGTAAACAACAAAGCTCTGCCATTAGGTATGACTTCTGGTAGCCTATTAATATACAATAGAATAGAAACATCGATTATAGAGCATGTTAATACACAATACTTTAAAATATAATCAGCTGGTTGTATGTTCATTGGTTATAATTTGTTATTGAAAGACCAATAAAATGGCTGACGAAATATATAACAGAGCAAGTATTGGTAACGTTGCTGGCAAGTGATTGGCTAGCCATGAAGTGGGTAGGAGGCAATGCCTACGTTCAGAGCTCATCAGCTTTGAAAAATAGTATAGTTAATTTTTATACATACTTTAAAATTGAATAACACAAAAATGATTTGGTTTGTTACCTGTTTCGTCTGAATCTGGGTTTTAATTAATAATACAATTTTCTATTCACTGTCATGTCACAAAACAGATCTTTATATTGTTGTTCAATTTTTTCAACATGATTGCCACATTAATTCGACAATTGGGTAATATATGTAGCAAAATGGATGAGTTATTAAACAAACACAAATTACTCACTCCATATTAAATTTAAAAACATATATGCTAAACTATAAACAAAGCACACGCTCCAATGAAGCTGACAAGAAATCCTTTACACTGAGGGCTGACTATATCTTTTAAAACTGCTAGGCCCATTCAAATTAAAGCTATAATTAACAAGAACCAACACGTAAGTAAGGAACATGAGTCATGCGGCATCACGTCACAATAACATGCCCAACTGGACTAAAAAGCAATAATTTATTTCAATGGAATGGAGCCACAACTAAAAAAATATGGTGTTAAACACTCACATGACTTTCTCTTGCCAATAAATATAATGAACAAATAACTTGTTTTTAATCATTAGTAATCAATGTAAAGTGAAAAATTATAACCCAATTTTAACCATGAGTGAATAACGCAAAATAAAAATCAACCTCTGTAGAACTTACAAATACCAAAAATCAGTATTTGCCTCTAAACTAAGCTCTGTATAGAAAAATGCTTAAACTAAAAGTTGTAGGTTTTTCAATTTCCTATAACTTTGATTATAATGGGAGTTTTATTAAGGACGCAACCCTGATGAGATGATAGAAGTAATACATCGGTAAATTTTCTGTCCCCCAATCGGTATGTTGGCAATAGTATACTCAAGGCCAACTACCTGAGACAGTTAAAATCTCCCAGTCAAGCATTAGTGTGGTGACAGCAGTCGTTTCGTTATATTGTGTTCGCAATGGTTTTATCCAAGGAAGAATGCGTACTTATTGTAGAGACTTACATAGCGAGTAAATCTTACAAATGTGTGCAAGATAAGTTTCAGTTGAAATTTCCCAGTTCTGCCTTACCGAATAAGTCGTCAATATTGCGTTTAATAAATAAATTCCATAGAACTGGGAGTGTACTCAATGAGAAACCACCTCGCCAGCCAACAAAGTTAATCGCGGAAGTTCTCGAAGATTTGAAAAATCGTATGACTCAATCACTTAAAAAATCGCTTAGAAGATTATCATTGCAAGCTGGGCTAACTACTGTTTTCAGAGCTAGTTAATGTTAGCCCAGCTTGCGATGATAATCTTCTAAGCGATTTTTTAGGTGATTGAGTCAAACAATTTTTCAAATCTTCGAGAACTTCCGCGGTTCACTTTGTTGGCTGGCAAGGTGGTTTCTCATTCCCAGTTCTCTCAGTTCTACGGAATTTATTTATCAAACGCAATATTGACGATTTATTCGGAACGGCAGAACGGGGAAATTTCAACTGAAACTTATCTTGCACACATTTGTAAGATTTACTCGCTATGTAAGTCTCTACAATAAACACGCATTCTTCCTTGGAAAAAACCATTGCTGATACAATATAATGAAACGACTGCTGCCACCACACTAATGCTTGACTGGGAGATTTTAACTGTCTTAGGTAGTTGGCCTTGAGTACACTGTTGCCAACATACCGATTGGGGGACAGAAAATTTACCGATGTATTACTTCTATCTTCTTATAATCAAGGTTGCGTCCTTAATAAAACACCCGTTAGATTCAATTCTGTAACGGGTTAAAACAGCAATTCATTAGATAATGACACCATTTAATCTGGGCAGGGGTTATAATGTACTTACAATTTCAGAATGTAATTTCCTCAGAGCAGTCGGCATTCTTTTCGCATTATGACTCATGATTCGCCTCTGCATATGTTTTGGCAACCTCTGACTCACTAGAGTCACCCTTTGAGGATTTTCTGCAACATCACAACATGCAATCTACATATAGTTGTAACAAAGCAATAAAACAATAACTTAAAAAATATATTAACATTTTTAGTGATTTGATAGAGTTTTGAATGTATATAGAGCTATCGCTACTATGGATTTCTGTATCAGCCTCTATAATCAACCATAATATCAATGTTATTTTCTAAAAACCTTTTGACTAAATCAATTTGTGATTCAGGTGTGAAAAAGTTTGAACACAAGGAAACTTTAATCATGAATTACATAAAACAGGTTCCTTGCTGGACCGTGCTAAACTATTACATAATATTTAGTGATTAAATCATTACTAGGTACTCATCATTACAAGAACAAAAAAAATTTCAAATGATCTCTGATCTCTGTACCAATCAATTTTCTTTCCCATTTATTGGATCTTGTTAAATCACCAAATCTTAAACCAGAAATAAGATACGAAGAAAAAGTAACTCTTATGTTTTAAATATAAAAATAAATACTGATTAATGGTAAGCAGGTAATCAATTTCTGAACGAACCTATAGCTTCAGAAAGTGCTGATATTTCTTGAGAACGTGATGCAACAAATTCCATAGTTTTAAAAGCATACGGCAATTTTTTGTCCCCCCCGAGGGTGGAATCAAACTGACGTTTAGGAAACATTATCACTCACTGCAAAACAGTTGTTATTTTTATCAAATAATGACTATTTAACTAACTATTCCGGACTTCATGATAAATAAACAATTCGAATACACAGAGATTATTACTCATAGTGAAGCCAATAAAAATGGCATTCGTAAGAGTCAAGATTTGACAATTTTTAATCCTTCTGAACAACTCTTTTGGTAAAGAAAGTATAACTATTCTCTTTCTTATCACGTGTAGTAACGAATGAAAAACGTCGTACAAATGAGAATACAAAAAAACACATGCGTTAGCACACCGGAAGATAAACAGTTATCAGAACAACACTCAGCTGGAGCAACAGGCAACTTTCTAAAAAGGCAAAATATAGTTGGGATATAACAAAAATATATTAACTGAATATATTGTTATAAAATACGCTTAAATATTTTTAATTTATGCCTGTCTGTCAAAATAAAAAAATAAGTCGTGAATAACTGTTCATATAATTGTCATTTAAAAGTTCAATATATTAAAGAATATCGTGTTAGCATCACTGCTAACACATTTAGCTGCCGAGAACAGTTGATCGCAGTTCCGTGTTGTCCTTGAAAAAAATCGGGTCGTGTATGTAAATGGTGTAGTAAATACAGCGAAATTTCTGGTCGTAAGTTATTGTTAAAATTATTTATTAGTGGACAGAAATGTGGAACGAAAAGAACACAGTGAATATGTAAAATTAATGCGCAGGTATTTTTATTGTCTTACTTATTAAACAGTATGTTTCTAGATATTTTGTCGTTGGTCTCCTTTGTTCCTTTTTGAGTCATTCCATTTGGAAAATTTGTTCGTATCGTTGAATTTTAGTATTTATCTGTAAAGTTTGTTGTAATTTAAACTGAAAAATAGTTTTAAATCGGTTTGGTGTTATTAAATAGTGGCTGAAATGTTTTATTATTGTTATTACGGTCTCGTGTTGCAATCGTGAAACCAATCGCCTGAAGTATGTTGTCAGCATCTTCCTGTTTAGATATTTTGTTGTTACTTGTTACAAATACATAATAGAATTACATTTACAAACGTACTTAATATTATTTTTTAAACTTGTATGTGCAATTTTTATAATTCTCGTGAAAGATTATGAAACTGCAATAAGATAACGCTTGAGGTTTTTTTTTATAGCGTTCGTTATTATTATTAATGATAAGAGCACAAACTTTCACTGTCGTACGTCTTAAGTGGCTACGCTATAAAATTGTAGTACATTACTGTTATTAGCATGCGTCTTGCACATGTGCTGTTCTTTATAAATTTCTATTGGAAAAATCAGTTTTATGTCTTATGTTTCATTTGTTGAGAGTTTTATTTTATCCTCCTTGCCTAAAATATTGTAATATGATTAAAACACATTATTTACTCTTTTAAATTGTTTTATTTTTCATATTATATTTGCTGTAGTGTTTTGTACTATCTATTACATCTATATAATTATGTCTGAAGCCAATTTCTTATCTAGGTAGGCCTATAATGTTGTAAATTATGTCCACAGTTGGCTCTGAGGATATGAAAGTTATGTAGGCTTTATTTTGATCAAACATCAATTATTTAGCTGAAACCTTAATGCCTTAAAAATTTTAGTGATAAAAATAAATCTTAAAATAAAAATAAAAGTGTTGTGTTAAAATTTATTGTAATAATAAAAAACGTAAATATAAACTCACCAGAACAAAAAGCTGTTAATTTGTATGATAAAGTAAAGTTTCTTTTTGCTAAAAAAACTAATATAAGTTTGAAATTGTAGTCCGTAATATTTACATACTCTTAACACTTCGAAGCCTGAGCTATAAGAACATGGTATGTCACGGTATCCTAGGTGTTTTAGAATAAACTTCAAAAAATTCTAAACTATTTAATTTCTATCATATCTTAATGATTTTGGCATCAAATTGATTAAAAAACCAGAAAGTTTATTACTATTAATTTACATTGAAATTATTATACTTACTAAATTTATGAGAGTTATTTAAATATACACCAAAAAATTGTGAAAAACGAAATTGTTACGTGCTACACACTACCTAACTTTAGAGTTTTAAAATCCTAAACTCTACTAAAAAAACAGTTTATATAAATTCTACAGAAAGGCAATGAAATAAACTACACACTAAACATGTTTGAATACTAAAATTTAAAATATTTTACACATAATTAGCGTTCGTACGAAACACGAATGCTGTGTTTTGAAAAAAAACCGGTAAGCACAATGCAACATTAGTCAGGGCAGTACCAGGTTGTTTCTTTCCTTCCAGTCTTTCTAGTTGCAGTTTTGCTCTTTTCTGAGCAAACTTTACAGCAACACACGTTCCGTGTGTTGCTGTAAAGTGTTTTGTAAAGACGAAATAGTTCTACAACGTATACAACCAAACGAAAACGATTACCGATAAAATATGAAAGAAAAGCAATTATTAAAAAGTAGAAATAACTATATTATTTACAAATATCGGTAAAATACAGAATAACTACAAACCTTATATAACTTAAAAAAAAATCACGACATAGTAACATGTACATCAACAAAAACATAACCTCAAACCCGGCTCAATGTTTGTTTACATAGTTCACAAAATATTTGGTAGATTTCGCTGCAAGCATAGAGAATTGAACTAAATGAAATATGGAATGAATCTGTGCAACCGAAGCCCGATATAACCTCGTCTGAATCTTACTACAGAATTTAATGTGGCGGCCTGAGTTATTCTCGGGCTTTGGACAACCACGATTTACGCTCACCCCGAGCTATAATCGGGCTTAGGCTTCAAAGTGTTAAAATTCATTATTAAATAAAGATTTAAGAATTATTTGAAGGGCCTCTCCAGTGGGCCTATGTTGATATGCTAACGATGCATAAGAATACGTTCGGTTACAATGACTAATTTTAATGTTAAGTCCAGCCTCTCTTAGTTTGCTCCTAATGTGTTGTTGTTTAGGTCATCAGCCGAAAAGCTGGTTTAAACCTGTAGAGGTTTTACTAAGTAAAACGAGGAGTGAGGTAGTTTACCATGCCTTCCTCACTGAATGGAAAAGTATGCTTATCAGCATGCCAGGCCCTCTGAAAAGCATGTATTTTCCACTCTGCAAATGACACCTTCACTTCCTTCACCAGAGGGTCTGGCTGTATAATGAAATTCATTACTTTCAGAGAAGATAACTCAGATTAGTGTCTTTTACACCTCTACCTCTTCTGTTCTTAAATGATTCAGTCATTTAATTGGCTGACCATGTGATAAGAAACAGAACTATTTATTTTAGCCCTGCAACAAACAGATTGAGAGTAAATAATTTGACTCCGCGCCTGTCTCTGTTATGGGCAGTTGCTCCTAATGTAAACAAATAATGTCACTCAGCATACGCACTATATCAAAATGTGTACACACTGATTCAAAAGTAACTATAAAATACTTTCAAAAGTATTTAAATACAAAATTCTTTTAAAAGTATTTTTCTAAATGAAATTGTTAGGCCTACATCATATCATGACTGATGTTTTGGGTACTTTTAGTACTTATAATTTAAAAAATAGTTAACTTAATAGGAATATGACATCCGTAAAGTCGTAGACTCTAGCATGCACCCTGTAGTAGCTGGCTTTTGTTTGTTGACAGTAGGAGCAAACTAACAACGACTGAACTGTAGATGTAATGTATCAAAGTAAGCGTACTTTGTTGCGTCTCCAAATCTAAGACTGGAAATATTTATATGAATTGACTATTCTCATTAAAATTTAGTTGCTTGATAATTGTAGGCTATATAAAAAATCTGGTGTGAAACACTCACACAACTTTCTCCTGCCAATGCAAATAATTAACAATAAACCTAACGTTAGTAATAAAACATTAGAAATAAACAAAAACCTGACCTCAATAAACATACCTAATTTTAATCATATATGAAAGACGCAAAATTAAAATCAACCTCAGTTTTCCTTAAAAATACGGAAAATCGCTCTTTCACGCTAAACTAGGCTCTGTACAAGTAAATGCTGTTAATGAAAGTTGTAGATCTTTTAATTTCCTATGAATTTTATTATATACACTTTTGTTGTAAAATGCATACTAAGGCCGAAATCTTAAATAGATTTTTCACACGTTTTCGTGAGAAAAAACAGAAAATCGCTAATTACCACTAATTTAAGCGTTATAAAAAAAATGTTTGAAATAAAAGTTGTAGGATTTTAAAGTTTCTACAACTTTTATTATAAACATTTTTGCGCTGAAATACATATTAAAGCCTCAATCATAAAAAAAATAATTTTTTTACACGAAAACAGCCTTACCAAGAATTTCAGCAAACATGGCGCCTACCCTATCTTGTAGAGCATAAAAAATTTAGTAAATAAGGCGATTTTTAAAAAAATCATAGGACCAGTTTTTGAGAAAATCGCATAAAAGTGAAAAATTACACGAATAAACTACCATTCCGATTGAGCGATTTTGATGAAAATATTCGTGTCGGGTCTGGAAGTGGTATGTAACTTGAAATTTCAAGTTCGTACAATGTTCCGTTCTTGAGATATTTTGTATACACACACACACACACAGACCAATCGCTAAAAACAAGTTTTTTGGGTTCAGGGGATCTGAAAACGTGTAAATCCGGTGAAAACTTGATTTCTTAAAATCGACATGAAAACAATACTTTCCTTCCTATATATTCATATAGGCTAGAGAAAGTAAAAAATATATCTGGAAAAATTTCTTAATTTTTGGTTTATGTTATAAAATTGTAGATGATGGTCATGCATGCTTTCCTATGAATTAAGCTGACTGTTGATAAGTATTTTTTACTTTCTCTTGCCTATATGAATATTAGGAAGGAAGGTATTGTTTTCATGTCGGTTTTAAGAAATCCACTCTTTCACCGGATCTACACGTTTTCAGACCTCCTGAACTCAAGAAACATGTTTTTAGTGATAAAACTTAAGTTACATACCACTACCAGACCTGACATGAACATTTTCATCAAAATCAGTCAACTGGAAGTAGTAGTTTATTCGTGTAATTTTTCACTTTTTTCGATTTTCTCAAAAACTGGTCCTACAATTTTTTTAAAAATCGGCAGGTTTACTACATTCTTTATGCTCTACAAGATAGGGTAGGCGCCATGTTTGCTGAAATTCTGCGTGAGGCTGTTTTCACGTAAAAAATTGTTTTTTTTTAGATTGCGGCGTTAATATGCATTTTAGCACAAAAATTTATGTAATAAAAAATGTAAAAAATTTAAAATCCTACAACTTTTATTTCAAACATTTATTTTGTATAATGCACAGTTTAGCGGTAATTAGCAATTTTCTATTTTTTTCTCACAAAAAACGTGTGAAAAATCAATTTTTTTAAGATTTCGGTTTTAGTATGCATTTAACGACAAAAATGTATATAATCAAATTTATAGAATATTAAAAGATCTACAACTTTTATTTAGTGCATTTTTCTCTACAGAGCTTAGCTTAGCATGAACAAGTGATTTTCCGTATTTTTAAGCCAAACTGAGGTTGATTTTCATTATGCGTCTTTAACTCATGATTAAAATCAGGTTATGTTTATTGAGGTTAGTTTTTTTGTTTGCTGTTAATATTTTATTACTAATGTTTGGTATATTGTTAATTATTTGCATTGGCAAGAGAAAATTGTGTGAGTGTTTCACACCAGATTTTTTTAAGTATGCAATCTGTTGCCGTTATCTGTGCATTTTATTCGGGTATTTATTTATTTTGAAAATACATATTAAGTAACATTACGGTACTGTGACAAAAATTAAATTCTTTCAGTTATATTAGTAACGTGTTAAATTGGGACAATGAAAATGACATTTGCAAAAATTGTTATCACAATAGGCTTATGCAATTACGTCGCTATCAGTGAAAATGACAACTAGTATATCAATTCAATTGGAAGTAGGAAGTTTTTCACCAATTTATAATTTACCATTATTACTTTCTCTTGCCTATATGAATATATAGGAAGGAATGTATTGTTTTCAGGTTGATTTTTTGAAATTGAGTTTTCGCTGGATCTACACGTTTTCAGACCCCCTGAACCCAAAAAACATGTTTTTAGTGATTGGTCTCTGTATGTGTGTGTGCGCGCGCGCGCGCGCGCGCGTGTGTGTGTGTGTGTGTACAAAATATCTCAAGAACGGAACATCGTACGAACTTAAAACTTAAGTTACATACTACTACCGGACCCGACACGAACATTTTCATCAAAATCGGTCAACCGGAAGTAGTAGTTTATTCGAGTAATTTTTCACTTTTTTGCGATTTTCTCAAAAACTGGTCCTACGATTTTATGTAAAATCGCCTGGTTTGTTAAATTTTTTTATGCTTTACAAGATTGGGTAGGCGCCATGTTTGCTTAAATTCTTGGTGAGGGTGTTTTCACGTAAAAAACGTTGTTTTTTTTAAGATTGCGGCTTTACTAAGCATTTTAGCGCAAAATGTTATATAATAAAAGTTGTAGAGAATGTAAAATCCTACAACTTTTATTTTAACATTTTCTTGTATAACGCTTAGTTTAGTGGTAATTAGCGATTTTCTGTTTTTTTTCTCACAAAAATGTGAAAAATCGATTTTTTTTAAGATTTTGGCTTTAGTATGCAATTTACAACAAAAGTGTATAATCAAATTTATAGGAAATTAAAAGATCTACAACTTTTATTTAAAGCATTTTTCTCTACAGAGCCTAGTTTAGCGTGAAAAAGTGATTTTCCGTATTTTTAAGGTAAACTGAAATCGATTTTAATTTTGCGTCTTTCATAATATATATGATTAAAATTAGGTAAATTAGGTTATGTTTATTGAGGTTAGTTTTTTGTTTATTTGTAATGTTTTATTACTAATGTTAAAGTCCAGCCTTTCCAAGTTTGCTCCTACTGTAAACAAACAATGACATCACTGAGCATGCGCATTACATAAAAATGTTTACTCGCTGATTAAAAAGTAACAACAAAATACTTTCAAAAGTATTGTTATAAATGAAATTCTTAGGCCTACATCATGTCACGACTGATGTTTTAAGTAATTTAAGTACTTATAATTCAAAAATTAGTTTACTTAATAGGAATACAATACCAATAAAGTACTGCCCATAACAGACAGGTGGAGTGTCAAATTATTTACACTCAATCTGTTCGTTGCAGGGCTAAAATAAATAGTTCTGTTTCTTATCACATGGTGAGCCAATTAAATGACTGAATTGTTTAAGAACAGAAGAGGTAGAGGTGTAAAAGACACTTATCAGAGTTATCTTCTCTGAAAGTAATGAATTTCATTGTACAGCCAGACCCTGTGGTGATTAAAGTGAAGTTGTCGTTTACAGAGTGGAAAATATGTGCTTTTCAGAGGGCTCGGCATGCTGATAAGCGCACTTTTCCATTCAGTGAGGAAGGCAATGGTAAACCACCTCACTCCTCGTTTTACTTAGTAAAACCTCTACGGGTTCAAACCAGCCTTTCGGCTGTTGACCTAAACAACAACCAATAAAGTGGTTGACCCTAGTGTGCACCCTGTAGTATCTGGCTTTGGTTTGTTGACAGTAGGAGCAAACTAAGGACGGCTGAACTGTAGGTTTATTGTTAATTATTTGCACTGGCAAGAGAAAGTTGTGTGAGTGTTTCACACCAGATTTTTTTTCTTCAAACAATAGGTGCTTGAAAGCACGTATATAAGTGATAACAACAACATGTATCACTCACTTGGAAGTGATGAATGCGTTGATGGAGATTGAGTGTGTCTGATGATGAATATGTGTAGGCATAATCATACTCATACTGTGTGTGAAAGAAGATTGGCTTGCTATTAATCACCTCAGTTAGTCGATTTATGAGTTTCTATTGCTGATGTTGTGTTCCTCCTCTTTGTTTCTCTTCTTTATGTTCCTCTTTTAATTTATCATTTGGATCCAGGAGACTCGAACGAATACGGGTTTAGAAAGATTGTATAAGCAGTGTGGTAAATTCATTTCATTTATTTTAACACTTTCCAGTCTACCATTTTTTTCACGACTACGCACTATAGACTAAAGTAAATTTAACCTATCTTGCACTGTAGACTGACGTTTTTTCAACTTTTTCAAAAAAATCAGTGTGCAGTCACTTCATTTCTTATCAACAAGGGTATTATATGAAAATAAAGTTGGAAATTTGTTTTTTTTAACCATATATTTAGTTTAAGTCAATTATTAAGTTATTTATAAAAGAATACTATTTACAATTACTCTAATTTACACATTTCCGAAAAGTTTTGTATGAAACTTATATCAATATCGCTTTAATTCTCCACAGAGTCATATGATTCATCAATGTTCGTGCCATCTAATTCCGACCCAGGATCTTCTGCAAAACAATCTAATGCATCCCTAGACATCGTTTCATGAAATGTATTACAGTAAAACACATACACTGCAAACAACGTGGCCTTGTAACACGCTATGTCGGTACTCTGTAGTAGACGCTACAGTTCGATCTCGCGCATTAAGTAGCGGTCGATAGTTTTTTCGATATATCAGAAAATACTAATCGATTCGGTCAACTGTCGCTGTAGGTAAACGGAAAACAAAGTGAACTAAATAACCGTGAAAACAGAAAACGGATAGCATACGGGTAGCCACATTTATAACAGTGTGAAAGTAGCAAACGTATGAGATACGTTTGCCGTCTAGGGATTTATATTGCCGTGCCCGTATGACATACGTTTGCCATCACTCGGTGTGTATCTTCACGGCCGTATCATGTACAGTTGTCATCTCGAAAGTGTTAATAGAAGTGTCATAAACTTATATTTACGTGGTGTACGTACAGTAATGTTTAAATGTATAACCGATTCCATTTGACTTTGAAACTTGTGTAAACAAATCGTACGAGTTTACGATTGAAAGAATCTGACTGATGTAACTGGGGCGATTCACAACAGGTACTGTTATAACGACATATTGTAAGTTTATGTCAGCTTCTGGTACAGTTATACTTTGGCGCCTGTTGTTTGTAGCTCAGTGCTTTATTGTTCGTCCTCGTTTTAAGTTGTGTTTTGCATTTTGTGAAGTAAGTCATTTACATAATCGCAGGCTGTTACTAATTTCATATTAACAGTATTTAATTCGGTTTTAAATTCGTGATGGTTTTATTATTTTTTATCAGCGTAATAATTAATGACAAGTGGAATCTGTTGGATAGTTGCGAAAGACAAATGAAGGGGTCGGGAGAAGACAGTGCTAACCCACATCAACATAATTTTACGCCGTGTCATTTTAAACGTTTACTGAAATCTACAAATCATGATTTTGAATTTTTTTTAAGCATTTGTTATTTTCTCTTAATCTACGTTCTTAAGATCGTAAATATAGCATCGTGTTTAAAACGTGTTGTACATTTTATTTATACAGAATATTTAAGAACAATCACGCTGAAAATTTTGTGGGTTAGCACTTTCTTCTGCCGACCCCTTCAAATGGTTAGGAATGTGTTTGTTGTTTAAAAGCAAGTAAAGTAATGAAGGTGTTTCCTTGTTGAATTTTGTGAATATGACAGCAACTAGGACAGGTTCTATCTTGTACAGCATACAAAATGTAGTAACTGAAATGAAAAGATAATTTTTATAAAAATCGTAGGAACTATTTTGGAGAAAATCGCGAAACATGACATAATCAAAATTTATGTCATTAGATTTTTCATATTCTAGCTATACCACTCCTACACACACACACACACACACACACACACACACATGCACGCACATTTCTGGAATACACTGGTAACTTACAAAACATTTGTCATTATTACTAATACATACAACATGCCGCTTTCCTAGAAACTTCCGTTTGCGGTGTTATAATAATATAATAAAAATCCTTTGTCTGATGATAATGAAAAACATCTTGAATACTTTTCTTGAGATTTCGGCGTGAAACATTGTTTTTGTGAAACATTGTTTTTTTGTGCATACAATCTTTATACCTATTTATGGTACAGTAATTATTTCTAAGTTTTCAATTCAGAAATAAACATAAATTTTAATTTGTAATCGATGCTTGGGAAACATGATAAAAGTGGTGAATTTTTTCTTTTGACAATATATTTTGAATTGACAAGATTTTTGTAAAAATGACAATAAGTTTAATGAAAAACCATAAATGTTTCAATTGTTATTATTACAAAATAAATGCAATGATATCGCATTCTGTTCGATATTTAGATTTCCTGCGATTTTTTCAAATTTTTTAGCAAAACTGGCTGAATGAAAATTGTGTTACGCGTGCACTGCGTACTGTAGATATTGACTTAATAAGTAAGTTGTTTTAGAAGAGTAAATATGCACATGTGTAAATAAATTTAAGATGTTTTAAATTTAGAAATTAAAAAATCAAAATGATTACAAATATAAATTTCTAAAATTGTATTACAAAAATTATAAACCCACCGGGTTGGTCTAGAGGTAAAGTCGTTGCCAAAATCAGCTGATTTTCGGAGACGAAGGTTGCTGGTTCAAATCCTAGTAAAGGTAGTTCCTTTTATACGGTTTGAATGCTAGACAGTGGTTACCGGTGTACTTTGGAACCGGAAACCAAGACTAGAAAAGTGCAGAGGGTGACGGAAGAACTCCGGGCTCAGAGATCACAAAGAATGAGGGAATACTGGGTAAAGATCAAGGCTCAGAGATCGAAGTAGAGTCTTCCATGTTGTGGCTGAAGTGGTCCATTGTGGCCTCACAAGTAGAAAAAAAAAATTCAATTAATAATTGGGGTTCAATTAACCATACTCTCTCAGGAATGGTCGGCCTGGGTCTGTACAAGACTACACCTCATTTACACGTCATACTAATCATCCTCATCTCATTGGGTCATGGGGTTGCTTATTGTTCTGAACTGAACAGATTGCAACGTACACAAATTAGAAATTATAAAAAAAAAGAAAAAAAGAATTATAAATAAATCTGTTAAAAATCTATTTGAAAGTAAGCTATTAACCACGAATAGTTGCGATGAAATTTTATGGGTGCAGAAATTTGAAAAAGTAATATATAGATACTGAAGTCACGAGATTGCCTTTTGCATATGGATGGGGTGTGAGGAAGGTAAGTGAAAATATGACAGTGCTGCCAACCTCAACACTGCGACACTACTTGTACATTTCACTACCGTGCAATTTCTACATACGAGGGCCATCCGGAAAGTAGTACCCGTTTCCGCCGCATGAGGCGCTGACGAGGCGAGCAGCCGCCGGTCAAGGTCAGATCGCTTCAGTGGCTTGTCTGCCTTCTCTGTTGCAAGTTCCGTGACGCTAGCATTGCCTGTCTTGTTTCTGTGACCGTTCATAATGTTTAAAAAAATTGAGAACGCCGCCAGTTGTGAAGTGAGGGCTGTAATAAAATTTCTCAATGCAAGAAACGTTCGACCTTGTGATATTCATCGCCAATTAAAGGAAGTGTATGGAGACGATGTGATGGATGAGTCATCTGTTCGGCGCTGGTGTCGTAATTTTAACTTGGGGAGGGGGAACACACACGACGATGAGCGTTCAGGGAGACCATCTGTCATTACAGATCAACTGCTGAGGTCAGTAGACGAATTCGTGAGGCACGATCGGCGCGTTACAATTGATGACATCTGTGAACATTTCCCTAATGTTTCTCGCACAATTCTTCATGAAATTGTCAAAGACCATCTGCATTATTCAAAAATTTGCGCAAGGTGGGTCCCTCGCATGCTTACAGATGAGCACAAAACCAAGCGTATGGCTGCTGCATTAACATTTTTGGAACGTTATTCTGATGAAGCAGACGCGTTCTTGCATCGCATAGTTACTGGTGATGAAACGTGGGTTTGTTATGCTTCACCTGAGAGTAAACGACAGTCAATGGAGTGGCATCATCCTCATTCACCAAAGAAACCAAAAAAATTCAAGACTGTTCTGTCCACCAGGAAACTTATGGCAACCATTTTCTGGGATCGACGTGGTATACTGCTTATTGATTTTATGGCCCGTGGAGACACTATTAACGCTAATGCGTATTGTGAAACATTAAAGAAATTACGGCGGGCAATACAAAATCGACGGAGAGGTCTATTGTCTGATGGCGTCATTCTCCTCCATGACAATGCCAGGCCTCATGCAGCGGGGATAACACAACAACTTCTGCAGCAATTCAATTGGGAAATTTTCGACCATCCACCGTATAGCCCGGACTTGGCCCCTTCAGATTTTCATCTCTTTACAAAACTTAAAGAGTTTTTGGCGGGAAAAAGATTTGACAGCGATGAAGAACTTAAAGAAGGTGTGACTACGTATTTCGATCGGCTGGCGGCGGAGGAATATGATGCTGGAATACAAAAACTCGTCACACGTTATGACAAATGCTTAAATTTGCTTGGAGATTATGTGGAGAAGTAGTTTAAGGTATGCTCTTTTCAATAAAAATGTTTACATTTGTTAATATTTACTTCTGTGTCTTTATTTCACAAACGGGTACTACTTTCCGGATGGCCCTCGTACATTTTGGAAGCTGTGGTTTAATCCGAGGAAATTTTCTTCATAAACCTTATAAGAAATAAATCTGACCTGTAATATTGCCTTTAGCTTAATTACATGACTAGAAATGTTTGATTTACTGTAATTACCAACTACCTTATTCCATTGGAACAAATTTTCTACGAATGAATCGGCTTCTTTACAATTGCGGTCACCAGCGTCTTCACTATCAGTCTCACTAGTCTACCTAACCGCTTCCTTTTTTTATCACATGTCAACAAAAATGTTGAAGAATAGCTTCTTCATGTCTTTATTTTCCTTCTTTATTTTTCATATTGTGCAAAGAGAAACATCACAGTAGTTAGCTCATAGCTTTTGTTAAGAGGCATTGAAAGGTATTTTTGTCTAAATTCAACTTCTCAGTATTTTATTACACTGCATATTACATTTCGTTGAGCACTGTGAATAATCTGCCGACGTTTTCGAGAAACTAACATTTCTGTTTACGGTAACAAACAGTTATATTCGTACTGTTAACCTACAAAAGGTTCCGCGATTTACTGTGTACGCTATGCTCTGGGTATAGTATAAGTTGTTATGTTTGTGTACTGAAATTAAAGTAGTTGCGCTTGCGCACTGTTGCTGCTTCCCCCTTTACCCCTCGTTGCAAACAAGGGCAAACTCGTGACTCAAGAGACTATACTATACCGAAACAAACACGACTAATCTGAAGAATAGAATGACGTTACTTGATGGTTTCTGCCTAAATAGTAAGAATGGGTTCACTGGTGATTATAAAGGGTGCCCTAGTGAAAGCCATAGCATTGGAAGAAACATATCGTCCCTCCACTGGTAAACTTGCGAATGTGCAAATTTTACGAATAGAGGTTTTTAGTACATGCTGATGTATACAACCCAACGCTTGTTGTAGTAAACTCGCTAATGTGTATCTTGTTCGGTTAGGGAGATACAGCCTTTGTAAAGTTACGAAAATACACAAAGTGTGTTAAAGAAAAAAGCATTGAATTTGTTTTGTGTTCTTCTGTAAAACTGAGAATTTGCACTTTTGCGAGTTTACCATTGGATGGACGATATCTTAAACCATACGGTATATGGAACCGGCAGCAAAACAGATAAACGGCTGACTTGCAGTGACGTCCTCAATGGGTTAGGTCGTTAACAATTGTAGGACTTTTGATATTTCCATCTGAGTTTGCATCATGTAGGCCTCCTGACGTGTTTCAACTTGGGACTCAATAAATTGGGATGCTGTACCGGAGTCGTCCGGTACGAATTGTCCGGTTGGTTTGTGTCTAAGAAAAGTGGACATCAGTCGATGCCGGATGACTTGATCACTTTACCCTTCAGACAGCTCAGTTCTTGATCTATACTACAATACTATCAACCAGACATCGAAACTTTACAACGGTTTCCCCTTATCCTTTTCCTGTTAGTGAGTCTAGAGCTATATATGCGGTAAATTTAAAAACTGTTGTTTAGGTCATCAGCCAAAAGGCTGGTTTGAACCTGTAGAGGTTTTACTAAGTAAAACAAGGAGTGAGGTGGTTTACCATTGTCAACACTCACTGAGTGGAAAAGTACACTTATCAGCATGCCAGGCCCTCTGAAAAGCATATATTTTCCACTCTGCAAATGACACTTTTACTTCATTCACCACAGGGTCTGGCTGTATAATGAAATCCATTACTTTCAGACGAGATAACTCCTATTAGTGTCTTTTACCTCTACCTCTTCTGTTCTTTAATGATTCAGTCATTTAATTGGCTGACCATGTGATAAGAAACAGAACTATTTATTTTAGCCCTGCAAATTTAAAAACTAATCCTATTTAATTATGTCTTGCAATGGCTCATCAGATATGTTCCCTAAGTGGCATTCAATTTTTAAATATACCAGTTTAAACATTGTTGGATTCTGATATTGTGTCGGTTTGTTTGCAGGAATTTAAAGTTAGTTGCTCGCTATTAGGAGGAGGGAGGTGGTGGAGAGGGGTGGCAGAGGCGGTGGTGGTGGCGGAGGAGGAGGAGGAGGAGGGACTCATCTGCCGATATCTGCTTTGCTGATTCACGCACGCTTTTTCTCATCTGATTCTGGTATGTATCGCATCCTTGTGCTTACTCGATGCATGTACGTAAAATAGTCCTGTTTGTTAATTCATGCTTAATGTACTATTCCCTTCTGACTTGTCAAGAAATGAACTATTTTTTAGAGGTTCATGCTAGTGTCGCCATGTTCAGTGACACGAGTTGTATAATTTTACAGATGCATTTTTTTTTTTAACACCTTCAATTGTTCCATTTTATTGAATAAGTTTGCTATTGAGCACAGTTTTTTTGTATTGATAAGGAAATAATGTTTCATTGTTGTTCTGTAAACAATGATAAATTGTATTAATTTCAGCGAGATCAACAATCGACTTGTGTTCATTGGGCATTTTGCAAGAGCAAATGTATGTTAAAACGTTCAGTGCGGCCGCCACATTTATGTGGCATATTGAACACTCCCCGGGTGCAGGCCACCACAAAAATGTGGTCTGTCTATACGGTTTTATAATCTCTTCCTTCTGCGTTCAGCTAAGGTAAATTGTATTTCTTTTATTGTTCAGCCGTAGAAAAAGGTTCATTCTATCCCAGTATACCTTCAGCTTTTGAAGAAACTTCACCGGTTCTTTTTTGGCGGAGTTTTAAAAACTGATATATTTTCTTCTAAGTTTTGAGTTTTCCGGGCTGCTTTATTTGTTATTTTTTTTTTTTATGCCCTACAAAGGACCACTTTAGTCATTTTACATTTAAAGTCTTTCCTTCTTTCTTCCTTTTCTTTTCCGCCCAATATTTTTTCATCCTTTCCGAGCGCAACCTTCTTTCCTCCTCTGGAACCACTCTTCCCAATCGTTGCTTGTTCCTTCCCGACTGTAGTATAACGCGTTCGTCCTCCAATATCTTCAATGCATTTGTCTTGTGTTTTAAATCTTCCATTGTAATTTGTAACCTTCTAATATCTTCTTTTAATTCTGTGATCCATTTAATATCACTTTTACTATACCACAGTTTTTCTATTATTTTCCTGCTAGTTCTATTTTCAGGTGTCCTTAAAAGGTATCCCAGGAATGATATTCGTTTCTTTTTAATTATACTTGTAATAGGTTCTATGTTTTTGTAGACCATTTCGTTGGAAGCTAGTCTCCAAACTCCGTCTACTTGATAGTTTTTGTTCAAGCAAGTTCTGACTATTCTTCTCTCAATCCTGAGGACCTTATCTATTGCAATGGTATTTGTGGTTTTAAATATTGTTGTACTTGCGTATGTAATTTGTGGTAGGGCGACTGTTTTGTAGTGTCTTAGTTTTGTATTTATTGAAAGACATCTTTTATTATATGTGTTCTTAGTAGCATGTTTAATCCTAGTTAGTTTGTCTATTCTATTCTGCCAAGATGGTTTTTCGTTCAAGTTGCAGGTGATTACTTCCCCCAAGTACTTAAATCTCTGCACAATTTTTATATTGTGGTTGTCCAACCTTATTTTATCTGCAAGTGGAGTATGAGTTAGTAAAATTTCTGTTTTTTCAAATGATATCTTTAAATATCTTTAAAGGCAATCTTCTGAGCTATATCTTCCAAAGACCTGATTTGCTGTTTTGTTTCCTGAATGTTGTTGGCCAGAAGAGCTAGGTCATCCGCAAACCCCAGGCAGTTTATTTGTTATTAGTGACATTAGTTTTGAATAAAGTATTTTTTATTTATTATTGTTCTGTATTTTTTTTATTATATTATTTTTATTATTCAGTTTTAGTGATTATTTCATCTATACTCTTATAATCAGGCAAGGAAACTTAATTTTTTGCATGAATTTTCTTTTTCTAGTCGTAGTAATAATTCCGTATAATAATAAAATCGCACGAACGCAACACAAAAAGCAGTGAGCACTACTTTAGAGGCAGCGTGTGTCTTTAGTTGACAGGCTACGGTGCCGTGGTGGGGGATCTACTTACTGTGCATGTGCGGCCCGCATGTCACTGTAGTTGGTCACCATTACACCATGTTATACCTCACAATGAGAAATATTTCACGAGTCACCAGCAACGGGTCACAGACTGTCTCCGACCGTTTTGTTGTGTCTTGTGAGTGGCCGGCCATAGCTTACATTTTATGAGAAAAGTGTACAAAAAACCGTGCAACTTTGATTTTAAACATTTTTCTCTACTGAGCCGTTTAGAGTCAATTTCTGATTTTCCATATTTTTTATGTTCTACAGAGGTTGATTTCAATTTTGCATCATTCACTTAAAATAAGTTCTTCATTTTATTTTTTACTTTACTTTTATTTTTTTTGTTTACTCTGAAAGTTACATTGTTGACTAGCTAAAATCATTCATTGTTATCTACCTCCTTTTAACATCAGTAATATTATTAATGAAGAAGAAAACAGTTGTACGTATAATAATAAAACTGGTCTTTGTTATTATTTACAGAAGCGTAGTAAATTTTTTATTTCCAAATAATGATTTCTTTAACAATAATGAATGTGAATTTAGCTGATATTGAGATATGATACAGGACAGACATGCTGCAATTGATAAAAACCAATTTAATAGTAGACGAAAGTATGTTTTGAGATTTAAAACACATGCTTTCCAGAGAAGAAGATTGAGTATTTCAATGTATTCATATTAATTCAATGACCTGTTGAGACGCTAACCTTAGCTCATGTTCATCAACAAATTCGGTCTCGTGAAATTGTGGGTGTCAGCGTCAAGGCGATTACAATGCGATTCAGAGCACTCACTTCTCAAATAGAAAGTGCTAACCGTAGCTCATGTTCTTCAACAAATTCAGCCTCACTAATTTGTGAGGGTCTCTCCCTGTCAGCCTTCAGACGACTGGAACGGGTTTCGGAACACTCACTTCTGCGGTTAGACTCATTAAGCACCATTCATTCAAGAGGTTAATGTCAAACAACACTATCTACAAAAACCTATTTTTTTAATATTTTTCAGGAGAGCGCAAAAACTACTTCTAATCTGATTCTCTTCCTATTATCTCAATTATTTATACATGCAGTCAACTATAAATTTAGTGTAATTTAATTTGTTGAATTTATTTCTTAATGGTAAATGTGCCCATAACGGGCAGGTGGAGTGTTAAATTAATTGCACTCGATCATTTGGTTCAAGGACTACAAAAAATAGATCTGTTTCTCATCATATAGTCAGCCAATGACTGAATTATTTAAGAAAAAAAGAGGTTGAGGTGTAAAAGACACTAGTCAGAGTTATCTTTCCTGAGAGTAATGAATTTCACTATACAGCCAGACCCTGTGATGAATGAAGTGAAGGTGTCATTTGCAGGGTGTAAAGTGGGTGCTTTTCGGAGGGCCTGGCATGCTGATAAGCATACTCTTTCAACTTGGTGAGGAAGGCAATTGTAATCCACCTCACTCCTCATTTTTACTTAGTAAAACCTCTAGAGGTTCAAGCCAGCTTTCCGGCTGTTGACCTAAATAACAACAACAATGGTAAATAAATGGCTCTCCTGAAAAATGAGGTTTTGGTAGATAGTGTTGTTTGACATTAACCCCTCGCATTGTTCTCAATGTTCTACATATTCAATTTGTTGGGTATGACTTACGCTTTCTTGATTCGTTTTTAGCCTTCATGTACATAGTAGCTTCCTGGCTCTTAACCCTGTTAAATTTTACAATTTTGGCATGACTTTCAACTTCGGACAAGTATGACCTCTTCCGTGAAAACATAATTATCTTTGGAATAAGAAAAAAAATAGTGTAAGGAGTTAACAGATATTTAGATGGAAAGAAAACGAACTAAAAAATCTGGTGTGAAACACACACGATTTTCTCTTGCCAATGGAAATAATTAACAATAAACCTAACATTAGTAATAAAACATTATAAATAAACAAAAAACTAACCTCAGCAAACATAATCTTAATTTAATCATGAGTGGAAAACGTGAAGTGAAAATCAACCTCAGTTTAGTTAAAATATAAGGAAAATCACTCATTTATGGTAAACTAGGCTCTGTAGAGAAAAATGCTCTAAATAAAAGTTGTACATCTTTTAATTTCCTATAAATTTGATTATTTACACTTTTGTCGTTAAGTGCAGACTAAAGCCGAAATCTTTACAAAATTGATTTTTTACACAATTTCGTGAGAAAAAAAACAGAAAATTGCTAATTAACGCTAAACTAAGCGTTATGCAAAAAAAAATGTTTGAAATAAAGGTTGTACGTTTTTAAATTTTCTACAACTTTTATTACATAAATTTTTGTGCTAAAATGCATATTAAAATCTTAAAAAAACAATTGTTTTACGTGAAAACGGCCTCACCAAGAATTTCAGTAATAATGGCGCCTACCCTATCTTGTAAAGCATAAAAAATTTAGTAAACCAGGTGATTTTAAAAAAAATTGTAGGACCAGTTTTTGAGAAAATTGCAAAAAAGTGAAAAATTACACGAATAAACTACTACTTCCGGTTGACCGATTTTGATGAAACGTTTGTGTTGGGTCCGTTAGTGGTATGTAGCTTAAGTTTCAAATTCGTACGATGTTTCGTTCTTGAGATATTCTGTTCACACACACAGACCAATCGCTAAAAACATGTGTTTTGGGTTCAGGGGGTCTGAAAACATGTAGATTCGGTGAAAACTCAATTTCTTAAAATTGACATGAAAACAATACTTTCCTTCCTATATATTCATATAGGTAAGAGAAAGTAAAAAGAATACCAGAACTTGTAAAAACTTCAAAATTCATACACAATATGTAGGGATTAAAAATAAGATGAAATTGAAGGAATCTAAATACAATGTGTACAACGGTAATGCAATTTTTATCGCGGCTGCATCCTTCAGTAATGCAACTGTAGGAAATTTAATTATTCACTATAGAGTAATGAAAATTGCTATTTTTAACCATTACATCACGGTAGCAGACGCTACATGATGGTTAACTAACAAACTAAAAAGACAATTCTTTTTTGACAATGTGGAGGGGAATAGAATAGGTGTGTCATGTGTGGTAGGGTAAGTAATTGAACGGAGCTGCTGAATGAAAATGGGTTTTAGGAGCGCGTAGGCCTATAATTATTGTTGTTTATTTTGTATGTTAATAGTCTTCGTAAGTATTGATATGTATATATTTTATAAAATTGGTAATATCTCCGTTATTATGCATGATAATGATAAACTTTACATAATCAAACTTATTTGTCTTTAAATGTTTCATAATTTTGATTATATAACATTTTTTTTGTTCACCCTCTCTTTGAACTCCCCCGTCACATTATAGCCTATTTTCATTTTGATTATGTCCAGAACTTGAATACTTAAATTTGGTTCAGCGGTTCTGCCATGACGCCATAACATATAAACAGTTAAAGATTCAGTTGAACTTATTTTCGGTGTTTACTTGGTAGATCTGGCGTAGAAAGAAAATTTGGGGCATTTTGAAAAATTTTACAAACAAAATTAAAATTTTATTTATATAGGAGGGTAAGTCAATTATCCGCAATGAAGTTATAAAATTTTATTGTTATCAAATAGGAAACTCATCATTTTTCAACGTAGTCCCCTTGTTTTTCCCCCTCCCCTTGTTTTCCCCTTGTTTTTTAACACACTTGGTCCATCGTTGTTCAAGTTTCCTGATGCCCTCATAAAAGAAGGTTTTTGGTTGAGATGCGACCCAGGAATGCACCGCTTCTTTCAATGCTTCATCCGAGGTAAATCGACGGCCCCTTAATACATCTTTGAGTGGACCAAACAAGTGATAATCAGAAGGAGCAAGATTGGGACTATATGGAGGATGAGCCAGTATACTTCAAAATTGAGTTTCTGGAGCGTTTCAGCAATATGCGGACGGGTGTTGTCGTGCTACAACACTACACCTTTTGACAGCAGTCCTCGGCGTTAACTTCGAATTGCAGGCTTTAGCTTGGCAGTAAGCATCTCACTGTAACGTACACTGTTTATTGTTGTGCCCCTTTCCTGATAATCTTCCAGTACTGGACCTTGTGAGTCCCAAAAAACCGTAAGCATCAGTTTTCCTGCGGACGGTTGGGTCTTGAATTTTTTCTTGCACGGCGAATTTGGATGTTTCCATTCCATACTCTGCCGTTTACTCTCCGGCTCGTAATGATGGATCCATGTTTCATCACCAGTAATGATCCTGTCTAAGAAGTTGTCCCGTTCATTACCATAGCAGATTTTTTTTTGCAGATGTCCAAGCGCGTTTGTTTATGCAACAGTCAGTTGTTTTGGGACCCATCGTGCACAAACTTTATGAAACCCAAGTGTGTTATGAATGATTTTGTAGGCAGAACCGTGGCTAATTTGCAGACGATGTGCCACTTGGTCAATAGTTACTCTGTCTGTCAAAGAAAATCATTTCACGTGAACGCTCAATGTTTTCTTCATTTACGGCGGTAAACGGTCGTCCGGCTTCTTCATCGTGCGTAACACTTGTGCGACCATTTTTGAATTTTTCAATCCATTCGTAGACACTCCATTGTGGCAAAACACTGTTCCCGTAGTGTATTAAAAGTCTTCTATGAATTTCGGGCACTGATACACCTTCCGACCACAAAAAACCGATCACTGAACGTTGCTCTTCTTTGGTGCAAATAGAAAGCGGAGCAGCCATAATTAACAGCATGACAGCGATAACTAAACTAACCTAGCAGCCTGAAACTTGGATACATATAACCGCAAATAAATAAAGTATGCGTGATCAACGCAAAACGACTGTACTGCCAACATGAACAACAATATAACTAAATTGCGGATAATAATTGACTTAACCTCGCAGATTATATCTACATTGGCAAGGTAAAGTCGTGTGAGTATTTCACACCAGATTTTTAGAATAATAATCTTTTGTGAGATATTTCTAGCGGATTTTACATCCTTGGTGGAAAATTTTTTTAAAAAACCGGTTTCATTGCGATGTAAAAAATTCAAGTAAGAGTCTATCAGTAAGTCACTGTTAAAGGGAGTTGTCCGCCTTTAACCGTGCGAGACTGAACGTGAGTGCTTAAACATCTGTATTGAAAGCAAGACTGAAGCGCGCTTCATTCGTAAAAATCTGGTGTCAAGCACTCACGTGACTATCTTGCCAATATAGATAATAAACAACAATGTAACCTACGTTTAATCATGGGCAAACAATGTACAGTGATGTAAAACAATCTAATTTTATTCGTGAGTGAATGACGCAAAATGAAAATTAGTAACTGGCTCCAAACTATGCGCTGCAGAGAAAAATGATTGTAATAAAAGTTGTTGGGTTTTCAGTTTCCTATAACTTTAATTTTATACACTTGTGTCTTAAAATACATAGGCTAACTAAGGCCGCATCTTAAAAAATTCAATTTTGATAGTAAAATACAGAAAATCATTAATGAATGCTAAACTAAGCTATGTAAAAGAAAATGCTTGAAATAAAAGTTGGCGATTTTTACTTTCTCTTGCCTATATGAATATATAGGAAGGAAAGTGTTGTTTTCATGTCGATTTTAAGATATCGAGTTTTCACTGGATCTACACGTTTTCAGACCCCCTGAAACCAAAAAACATGTTTTTAGCGATTGGTCTGTGTGTGTGTGTGTGTGCGCACGCGCGCGTGAACAGAATATCTGAAGAACGGAACATCGTACGAATTTGAAATCAAAACTTAAGTTACATACCACTATCGGACCCGACACGAACATTTTCATCAAAATCGGTCAACTGGAAGTAGTAGTTTATTCATGTAATTTTTCACTTTTTCCCGATTTTCTCAGAACTTGTCCTATGATTTTTTTTAAAATCACCTGGTTTACTAAATTGTTTATTCCCTACAAGATAGTGTAGAAAAAAGTGGCTTTTTTAAGATTAAGGCCTTAATTTGAATTTTAGAGCGAAAGTGTATATAATCAAAGTTGTAGAACATTAAAAACCCTACAACTTTTATTTGTAATATTTTTTTTTACAATGCTTAGTTTAGTGGCAATTAGTGATGTTCTGTATTTTATTCAACAAAATCTGTAAAAGAAATGGGTATTTTTTAAAAGATAGTGGTCTTAATAGGCATTTAAAGACAAAACTGTATGTAATGAAAGTTATAGGAAGTAAAAAACCACTACTACTTTTATTTTAAGCGTTTGTCTGTACAGAGCTTAGTTCAGAGTAGAGGCAATTACTGATTTTCCGTTTTATTAAATTCTACAGAAATTGATTTTCATAATTGTGTGTTCGCTCATGATTAAAATTTGGTTGTTTTTCTTTTTACATTGTTTGCTCATGATTAAATTGTTGTTCATTATCTTCATTGGCAAGAGAAAGTCGTGTGCGTTTGTCACACCATTTATATAATATTGCCCATAAAGGGTAGGTGGAGTGTTAAATTAATTGCACTCGATCTGTTGGTTCCAGGGCTACAAAAAATAGTTCTGTTTCTTATCACATAGTCAGCCAGTTATATGACTGAACTATTTAAGAACAGAAGAGGTAGAGGTGTAAACGACACTAAACAGAGTTATCTCCTCTGAGAGTAATGAATTTCATTATACAACCAGACCCTGCGGTGAATGAAGAGAAGGGGCCATTCGCAGGGTGGAACGTGGGTGCTTTTCGGAGGGCCTGGCGTGCTGATAAGCATACTCTTCAGCTCAGTGAGGAATGTGATAGTAAACCACCTCACTCCTCATTTTTACTTAGTAAAACATCCAAGAGTTCAAACCAGCCTTTCGGATGTTGACCTAAACAACACATATGTAATACATACAGGGTGATTCATGAAGTTCTCCCCCCACTTCTACAGCACATTGTACTAGTAAAAATAATGAAAAAATGTTATATAAACATAGGTCCGAAAACGCTTCGTTAGCGAGTTACAGCTAGCGAAAGTTTCGCCTGGATTTCAGTTCACCAGGTGAAATGAGGTCTTCCTGGAATTGTGGTAAGGTAGATTAAGGGGCGAATTCAATCATTTCTTATGGTTTTTGATCTGATAAATTGAATAAAACAGGTCCCAGAACTGTAAGTTAAATAGTTTTTGAGAAAACCAGTGTCAAATGCAAAAAATGGAGTGAAAATCACATTTTTTCATCTTTGGGCAAGAATAACTTTGTTATTTCACCAAGAAATAGTTAAAATTTTTCAATAAAAAATGTAGAAAATTTTATTCTGAACAAACCGGTGTAAATAAAGTACACAGAAAGCGAATAGTTTTTGAGAAAACCAGTGTCAAATGCAAAAAAATGGAGTGAAAAAAACACATTTTTTCATTTTAGTTTTTCCGGTTAATTTTACTTTGTACTCTTATGAATAAAAACTCATTTAATCAAACATCTATTCGCTTTCTGTGTACTTAATTTACACCGGTTTGTTCAGAATAAAATTTTCTACATGTTTTATTGAAAAATTTTAACTGTTTCTTGGTGAAATAACACAGTTATCCTTGCCCAAAGATGAAAAAATAAGTTTTTCACTCCATTTTTTGCATTTGACACTGGTTTTCTTAAAAACTATTTAACTTACAGATCTGGGACCTGTTTTATTCAATTTATCAGATCAAAAACCATAAGAAATGATTGAATTTGCCCCTTAATCTACCTTACCACAATTCCAGGAAGACCTCATTTCACCTGGTGAACTGAAATCCAGGCGAAACTTTCGCTAGCTGTAACTCGCTAACGAAGCGTTTTCGGACCTATGTTTATATAACATTTTTTCATTATTTTTACTAGTACAATGTGCTGTAGAAGTGGGGGGAGAACTTCATGAATCACCCTGTATATATATATTTTTTTTTTTTTAACTGACAGATGAGTTAATTTTTAGTTAACTTTTGTTTGAAATTTTAGGTTTTCATTTATTTGTTGAACTGAAAAAAAGATTTCAAAAATCTGGCGTGAAACACTCACACCAGTTTCTCTTGCCAATGCAAATAATTAACAATAATCCTAACATTAGAAATAAACAAAAAACTAACCTCAATAAACATAACCTAATTTAAATCATGAGTGAAAGACGCAAAGGAAAATCGACCTCAGTTTTGCTCAAAAATACGGAAAATCACTCTTTCACGCTAAACTAGGCTCTGTAGCGAAAAATGCCTTAAATAAAAGTTGTAGATTTTTTAATTTTCTATAAATTTGATTATATACACTTTTGTCGTAAAATACATACTAAGGCCGAAATCTTAAAAAAATCGATTTTTCACACGTTTTCGTGGAAAAAAAAACAGAAAATCGCTAATCACCGCTAAACTAAGTGTTATGCAAAAAATGTATGAATTGAAGTTGTAGAATTTTAAATTCTCTACAACATTTGTTTTATAAATTTTTGCGCTAAAATGCATATTAAAACCGTAATCTTAAAAAAAGTATTTTTTTACGTGAAAACAGCCTTACCAAGAATTCCAGCAAACATGGCGCCTACCCTATCTCGTTGAGCATAACAAATTTAGTAAACCAGGCGATTTTTAAAAAAAATTGTAGGACCAGTTTTTGAGAAAATCGCAAAAAGTAAAAAATTATACGAATAAACTACTACTTCCGGTTCACCGATTTGGATGAAAATGTTCGTGTCGGGTCCGGTAGTAGTATGCAACTTAAGTTTTAAGTTTCAAGTTCGTACGATGTTCCTTTTTTGAGATATTCTGTTCACACACAGAGTAATCGCTAAAAACATGTTTGTGTGGGTTCAGGGGGTATGAAAACGTGTAGATCCGGTGAAAACTCGATTTCTTAAAATCGACATGAAAACAATACTTTCCTTACTATATATTCATATAGGCAAGAGAAAGTAGAAAAGTGGCTTTAGGTTTGTCGGTTGAATTATTTGTTGTTGTTTAGGTCAACAGCCGAAAGGCTGGTTTGAAACTCTAGAGGTTTTACTAAGTAAAACGAGGAGTGAGGTGGTTTACCTATGCCTTCCTCACTGAGTGGTAAAGTACGCTTATCAGCATGCCGGGCCCTCTGAAAAGCACATATTTTCCACTCTGCAAATGACACCTTCACTTCATTCACCACAGGGTCTGGCTGTATAATGAAATTCATTACTTTCAGAGGAGATAACTCTGATTAGTGTCTTTTACACCTCTACCTCTTCTGTTCATAAATGATTCAGTCATTTAATTGGCTGACCATGCGACAAGAAACAGAACTATTTATTTTAGCCCTGCAACAAACAGATTGAGTGTTAATTGAATTATTGAATTGATTGAATTATTTAAGATGCGTAAAATGTGTTTTTTTTTTGTCGTGACTACCCGTATTGTTTATTGGGTTCAATGATTTTGCATTGACAAAGGTCTGTGCCCAGATGAGAAGTTGGCCTAAACTTAGCCCCCCTACGTTGGGGTCATCTTGTCTTTTTGTGCAGTTACTTAACACCTTGGGTCTGTCGGAATGTTAACAGTATTTTAGGCAGCTCGTGTCATTAATCTATCAATCGATAGGCTACATTGAAATGAGACAAACTGAAAAATCCCTTTCCTTAGCCGGCCATTTACACAGATACTTACTGGCGGGTTTGGAACGCCACTTACTTGCTGGCGTGTTTGTTGGACCGTACTGTGTACTTACTGTGTGTTGCCCACTAACATAGGTAAGTTGAATTTACACGTGCTAGACTCGCGCTCCAGGAACGCCAAATACTTGCGCGTTCGTTTATGGGAGAGATAATTGGAATTTTGTACGTTCCAAGAACGCGAGTAAGTATTTCATCCGGTTAGAAATACTAAATGTTTAGAGTGTGATAAATCTGTTTCAGTTCACGTTGTTTTAATATTTTATTATTATTATTATTATTGGCGAATTCTCCTTGGATAGAAGACGTTAAGCATCATGACTCAGTTTCGTCATTTGTTTTTCTTATTGGTCCAGTAGGCCTTCATTGTTTCCGAGAAAGCTTTTTTGCGGTTTTCAGACCACTTTGGTCTAAACTGCTTCTCTCTTGAGGGCTCTGAAACTTTCCACTTGTCTACCTTGTGACGGAATAAGTTTTTATTAAAAATTTCAGTTTGATGTATATTTGCGCTTTTTAGGTCCTTACGAATTTCGTCCAGCCAAGGTGTTGAAATTTTAAGTTTTGTAATATATTCAATTATTCCTTTTGTTAGCCTATCTATATTATTATTGGTTATAGTTTTTAGTAGACTCAGTTAAATTGTTTTTTTTTTTTTGTTATACACGTGCTTAGTTTAAGTTATTTGTTTAACATTTATTAAAATTGTGAAATATGAGTTTAATAAGCCTTGAAAAGAAAAAAGCTTTGGCTTTAGCCGATACATTTCTACGCTGATGACAAGCCTAAGAAACGGAAACGTAGAACGGAAAAACGTTGGTTACAAAAAACGGGAGTATACACACGTTAACCTTTTAAACGAATTACGGGAAGATAATCCTGAGGCTCCACGCCGTTTTGACTGCTCTACTTTTTTAAAATCCTTTCGAAAACGGACACGTATCGCTTGAATTTTTTCAACAACAAACTTCTTATCAGCCTTATCGTAGATATTTTTACACAGCTCAATCATTTCTTCATAAGCTTTTAATTTTAAATTGCGGTTCGTATACTCACTACTTCTAACTTTCCATAAACTTGGATGCGACTTACACAATTCTATAAATTCCATCATGAACTCCTTACTCCAATATCGTATATCTATTTTCAATACGAAACAACAAAAAACTAAAGAATCCTAAAAATTAAAAAAATACAAAAAATAAAAACTAAAAATTTAGGAGAAAAAATATAACAAAAGTTAATGAACGGTTTGGATGCAATTTCACAACTGGATGAAATAAGAACGGCACGTTCTAGACCTCAAATTAGTGGGATTGTCACAACGCTAAACCCGTGCGCCAAGTGTCTCGATCCAAGTATCTGATGCGTCTCTCCTCTTAACACACACTCTTGTACGCGTTCTTGGTACTTGGCGTTCCAAACCCGCCAGTAAGTATCTGTGTAAATGGCCGGCTCTTGTCTGTGATATCAATCCCAGTTACGCTTAACCTTTCACCTATGGCAGTGATTCTCAACCTATTTTGCTCCGCGACCTCCAAATAGTAAAAATCTGGTGTGAAACACTCACACAACTTTCGCTTGCCAATGCAAATAATTAACAATAAAACTAACCTCAATAAACATAACCTTATTTTAATCATGAGTAAAAGACGCAAAATGAAAATCAACCTCAGTTTGGATTAAAAATACGGAAAATCACTCTTTCACGCTAAACTAAGGTCTTTAGAGCAAAATGCTCTTAATAAAAGTTGTAGATCGTTTAATTTTCTATAATTGATTATATACACTTTTGTCGTAAAATGCATACTAAGGCCGAAATCTTTAAAAAAATAGATTTTTCACACGCTTTCATAAGAAAAAAAAACAGAAAATCGCTTATTACCGCTAAACTTAAGTGTTATACAAAAAAATGTTTGAAATAAAAGTTGTAGGATATTAAATTCTCTACATTTTTTATTATATAAGTTTTTGCGCTAAAATGCATATTAATACCGTAATCTTAAAAAAAAACAGTTATTTTTACGTGAAAACAGCCTCACCAAGAATTTCAGAAAACATGGCGCCTACCCTAATTTGTAGAGCATAAAAAAGTTAGTACACGAGGCGATTTTTAAAAAAATCGTAGGACCAGTTGAGAAAATCGCAAAAAGTGAAAAATTACACGAATAAACTTCTACTTCCGTTTGATGAAAATGTTCGTGTCGGGTCCGGTAGTGGTATGTAACTGAAGTTTCAAGTTCGTACGATGTTCCGTTCTTGAGATATTCTGTTCACACACACACACACACACAGACCAATCGCTAAAAACATGTTTTTGGGTTGAGAGGGTCTGAAAACGTGTAGATCCGGTGAAGAGTGGATTTGTTAAAATCGACATGAAAACAATACTTTCCTTCCTATATATTCATACAGGCAAGAGAAAGTAAAAATGAGGAGGGCAACTATGTGTTGAGCAATTAGCAAAACAGTGGTGATGAATGTGTAAACATCCGTAAATAGAATAACTATTGTTCACAATATAATGTGTATTACGTTCAACAAAATCGCTTAAGACGAGGTCTTACTTTACTTTCACTTTGATGGTATCACATGCTCATCGGATTCGGTGATGGGGTTGCTTATTGCAACCATATAATTACATTTGGCAAGAGAATTTTTGGATCTTCTCTGTCTGTTATATGCCTACCATTATTAACTCCAGTTTCCCTTGTGCCAAAGTGATTTTAATTTGAACAAAAAAATTGCACAATTACTTTCGGTTTCCTAATTATATATACCCTAGTTTGAATTGTTGCATCTCCAAAATGTTTAGCCGGATTTCAACATACTTAACATGAAAATTTAGCTCATTTCATACTGCGTTGACCTATTACAGTCCTATTTTTTTACTATCTCTTGCGTATATGAATATGTAGGAAGTATTGTTTTCATGTCGATTTTTCTAAATCGAGTTTTCACCGGATCTACACGTTTTCAGACCCCCTGAACCCAAAAAAACATGTTTTTAGCTATTGGTCTGTGCGTGCGTGTGAACAGAATATCTTAAGAAAGGAACATTGTACGACCTTGAAACTTAAGTTACATACTACTACTGAACCCGACACGAACATTTTCATCAAAATCGGTCAACCGGAAGTAGTAGTAGTTACTGTGGGAGTAGTAGTTTATTCGTGTAATTTTTCACTTTTTTGCGATTTTCTTAGAAACGAATAAAACAGCAGAAATGTTTCATTTATGCTCAGTGGTTGTGTGCGTGCATACGCTCACATATTGACTGCGTGTGAGAAGAACACGTGCTGTGTAGTGTGAACCTTCAGCAGTGGGAGAACTATTGCACTAGGGGAACTGGAGTTAATAGTGGTAGGCATATAACGGAGAAGATCCGAATTTTTTAGCAAAAATATTGAACTTTTAAAATGATTGCTGGTTAAATATGTTAGCGGTCGTAGGTGGTTTTCTTTATAGAATCGTCATTTTGATATTGGTGGTGACGGAAAATGATAACTGTTGTTTGTAAGCGAAGCGGTACGTTAGTAAGAAAAACTGGGTGCCGTTTGTGTATTTGTTATCATCAGATGTTTGTAGGCCTAACGTTTATTTGCTAGTAGGAGGGGGGTGGGCACCGCTTGCCATTTGGATGCCGTTCAAGAATCCACTGCGTCGTCCCTTCCCCCCCCCCTCACTTACGCTGGCTCCACAACAGACCGATATGCGCACTTGGTTTCTTTAGTTAATCGTTTGTTTCGTTTCGTAGTTTGCAAGTGCTTGGCCTGCCACAATCTGGTGAGTGGCCAGGTTTGTTGGATGTTGCATCATGTCGATCCGTGTAAACAGCATGTACATTAGAATCGTCTAATTTTTACTACTTTCTCTTGCCTATATGAATAAATAGGAAGGAAAGTATTGTTTCCATGTCGATTTTTCGAAATCGAGTTTTCACCGGATCTATACGTTTTCAGACCCCCTGAACCCAAAAAAACATGTTTTTAGCGATTGGTCTGTGTGTGTGTGAACAGAATATCTCTAGAACGGAACATCGTACAAACTTGAAACTTAAGTTACATACCACTACCGGACCCGACACGAACATTTTCATCAAAATCGGTCAACCGGAAGTAGTAGTTTATTCGTATAATTTTTCACTTTTTTGCGATTTTCTCAAAAACTGGTCCTACGATTTTTTTAAAAATCGCCTGGTTTACTACATTTTTTATGCTCTACAAGATAGGTTAGGCGTCATGTTTGCTGAAATTCTGCGTGAGGCTGTTTTTACGTAAAAACATTTTCTTTTTAAGATTGCGGCTTTGATATGCATTTTAGCGCAAAACGTTATACAGGGTGATTCATGAAGTTCTCCCCCCACTTCTACAGCACATTGTACTAGTAAAAATAATGAAAAAATGTTATATAAACATAGGTCCGAAAACGCTTCGTTAGCGAGTTACAGCTAGCGAAAATTTCGCCTGGATTTCAGTTCACCAGGTGAAATGAGGTCTTCCTGGAATTGTGGTAAGGTAGATTAAGGGGCGAATTCAATCATTTCTTATGGTTTTTGATCTGATAAATTGAATAAAACAGGTCCCAGAACTGTAAGTTAAATAGTTTTTGAGAAAACCAGTGTCAAATGCAAAAAATGGAGTGAAAATCACATTTTTTCATCTTTGGGCAAGAATAACTTTGTTATTTCACCAAGAAACAGTTAAAATTTTTCAATAAAAAATGTAGAAAATTTTATTCTGAACAAACCGGTGTAAATTAAGTACACAGAAAGCGAATAGATGTTTGATTAAATGAGTTTTTATTCATAAGAGTACAAAGTAAAATTAACCGGAAAAACTAAAATGAAAAAATGTGTTTTTTTCACTCCATTTTTTTGCATTTGACACTGGTTTTCTCAAAAACTATTCGCTTTCTGTGTACTTTATTTACACCGGTTTGTTCAGAATAAAATTTTCTACATTTTTTATTGAAAAATTTTAACTGTTTCTTGGTGAAATAACAAAGTTATTCTTGCCCAAAGATGAAAAAATGTGATTTTCACTCCATTTTTTGCATTTGACACTGGTTTTCTCAAAAACTATTTAACTTACAGTTCTGGGACCTGTTTTATTCAATTTATCAGATCAAAAACCATAAGAAATGATTGAATTCGCCCCTTAATCTACCTTACCACAATTCCAGGAAGACCTCATTTCACCTGGTGAACTGAAATCCAGGCGAAATTTTCGCTAGCTGTAACTCGCTAACGAAGCGTTTTCGGACCTATGTTTATATAACATTTTTTCATTATTTTTACTAGTACAATGTGCTGTAGAAGTGGGGGGAGAACTTCATGAATCACCCTGTATAATAAAAGTTGTAGAAAATGTAAAATTCTACAACTTTTATTTCAAACATTTTTTTGTATAAAGCTTAGTTTAGCGGTAATTAGCGATTCCTAAATCCTAAAAGGATTTCTAAATCCTTCATCTCGTCATCCAGGGGAAGATTATGGGCAAACGATCGGTTGGAAGAAGAAGAACCTCCTGGCTACGGAACCTGCGAGAGTGGTTTAATTTGTCATCCATCGACCTATTTAGAGCTACAGTTTCCAAGGTCAGGATTGCCATGATGCTAGCACACCTTCGTAATGGAGATGCTACATGAAGAAGAAGAGCGATTTTCTGTTTTTTTCTCACGAAAACGTGTGAAAAATCGATTTTTTTAAAGATTTCGGCTTTAGTATGCATTTTTCGACTAAAGTGTATATCATCAAATTTATAGTAATTTAAAAGATCTACAACTTTTATTTAGAGCATTTTTCTCTACAGAGCCTAGTTTAGCTTGAAAGAGTGATTTTCCATATTTTTAAGCCAAACAGGTCGATTTTCATTTTCTGTCTTTCACTCATGATTAAAATAAGGTTATGTTTTTGAGGTTAGTTTTTGTTTATTTCTAATATTTTATTAATAATGTTAGGTATATTATTAATTATTTGCATTGGCAAGAGAAAGTTGTGTGAGTGTTTCACACCAGATTTTTTTTTTTTTGCGCCCTGGAGACTCCAGGAGGAGTATAGGACATGTCAGCTGTAACACCTTAATTATAATATAAGAATCACACAATGTATCACTACACTACTATCAAGAAAGAAATTCTTGTCAACGCTATAAAAAGTTTCACCGATCAAGTAATTTTTCAGATTCGTTTTAAAGGAATTCAAATCCTCACAACATTTTAAAAATTGGGGTAATTTATTCATGAATTTTCTCCCTGCATAAGTAGTATCTGAACATGATGTTTACCCGTGGAGGCAGTGCCGATGTATTTTGGATTTTATGCTCAGTATCTCGTCATTTAATTTTTAATTAAATTTATATTATTACTTTCTTTTGCTTGTATGAATATATAGGAAGGAAAGTATTATTTTCATGTCGATTTTTCGAAATCGAGTTTTTACAGGATCTACACGTTTTCAGACCCCTGAACCCCAAAAAACATGTTTTTAGCGATTGGTCTGTGTGTGAACAGATAATCTCACGAATGGAACATTGTACGAACATGAAACTTAAAACTTAAGTTACATACCACTACCACCGGACCCGACACGAACATTTTTATTAAAATCGGTCCACCGGAAGTAGTAGTTTATTCGTGTAATTTTTCACTTTTTTGCGATTTTCTCAAAAACTGGTCCTACGATTTTTTTTAAAAATCGCCGGGTTTACTAAATTTTTATTCTCTACAAGATAGGGTAGGCGCCATGTTTGCTGAAATTCTTGGTGAGGCTGTTTTCAAGTAAAAAATTGTTTTTTTTTTTAAATTACGGCTTTAATATACATGTACGAGACCAATTTGTTTTAATTAGGTACTTCAACTATTTGAGTCAATAAATAATGTTAATAATTAATAAGTCAATGACTAATTATAGATTGATATACTTTCAATGTACAGTTATGCCGTCAGTCATGTTGACAGTAAAAACGTAAAACTAATTTTTTGTTATAAATACTGTAATACTGTAAAGGTAGTTACTTTTATACGGATTTGAATACTAGACAGTGGTTACCGGTGTACTTTGATGGTTGGGGATTAATTAACCATACTCTCTCAGGAATGGTCGGCCTGGGTCTGTACAAGACTACACCTCATTTACACGTCATACACATCATCCTCATCTCATGGGTCATGGGGTTGCTTATTGTTCTAAATTGAACAGATTGCAACGAACACAAATTAGGAATAAAAAAAAAAATAATAAATACTGTAATAACAAAAACATAAATAAAATTTTTGTTTAGTGCTACTGGTTTCATGAAGTTTTTCAGCTATTTCTCTCCATGATTGTACTTTCGTAACCAAGTTTTTGTAATCATTATCTTGCACATCATATAAATGTGGGTACTTCCTAACAAGTTTAATTAATTTTTCAACTTCATCGGCTATCCTGTCCGTCGCGAACTCTGTAGAAAAATACAACCTCCCAACAGTCCGCCGCGGAATCGATTGGTACGCGGCGTAGGCCGCTGTATTTGACTATGATGATGCAACAATGCCGAACACAGTGTCCGCGCGGACAAGAGCGGACAGTTCGCGTTCTGTTTGACAAGACTTTTTTTTTGTAATCCCTAGTTTGTGTACGTTGCAATCTGTTCAATTCAGAACAATAAGCAACCCCATGACCCAATGAGATGAGGATGATGTGTATGACGTGTAAATGAGGTGTAGTCTTGTACAGACTCAGGCCGACCATTCCTGAGAGAGTGTGGTTAATTGAACCCCAACCATCAAAGTACACCGGTAACCACTGTCTAGCATTCAAATCCGTATAAAAGTAACTACCTTTACTAGGATTTGAACCAGGAACCTTCGTCTCCGAAAATCAGCTGACAAGACTTTAAGCGGTAAAAACACGTCCGCTGGGTTCAAGGAATCCGGAAATGTGTACTTCCGTCCTGTATTCCGTTGTACAGGGCTAGAGAAAGTAACAATTTGCGCGTGTTGTGAAGACGCGCGCGCGTATGGTGGTGTTTATTTGTTAATTAGTTTATTTATTGAGGTAGCGTAGTAGTTTATTTTGGCCGTCACCTTGACTGGTATGTGCGGTGTGGGGTGTGGGATGGGATCGGAGGGTCGTCCATCCTTTGTTTATTTTATTCGCGGTTGTTTGCCAACACCAGACCGACCCCTCTTCTTATACCGCAATTCTTTCTCTTTCCTTTTAGTTATTCTTTGTAATGGTATTAAAGAAATGCTTTCTCATCTATACAAAATATGTTTGCGCTGCCAAATCGCTTGGATTTATTTTATTTATGTTTTAGTTTGTTCTCTTTGCCTTCACCTTACCCCTTAGCCCCCACCCAATCATATTTATTTCAACCCAACAGAAAACTTGCTGCAATTTGTACTTTTCTCCAACTGTTGTTGTTTACCAGATTACAAATGGAGATTGTGTTTACCCTCTCTTTAGTACACAGTTCAACCGCGAACGGATGTAATTCGTGTTTACTTGGTCGCCAAGAGAGCGAGGAGGGATTTTACTAAAAACCAGATAATTGATAGACCCCCCCCCCCCGCTTCTTATAAACTATGTTAAAAATGTGGCTTATTTTTACTTTCTCTTGCTTATATGAATATATAGGAAGGAAAGTATTGTTTTCATAAAGGACTACCTTTAATGAACAAAGGTACAAAACTATTAAAAAACATTATGCCAGAGAAGTCCAGAGAGCTAAATGTAAAAAAACTGCCGAAGTTCTTCATAATTCACCAAATCTAAACTCAGCAATATGGGAAATAATTAATAAGAATCGAGGTGTAGTTAGCAACAAAAGTTTTACTGACATACCTAATATTGTTAACAAAAACAATGAACTTATAGAGAATGGTATAGAAATTTGTAATTATTTTAACAAATATTACCAGGAAGTAGCTTTAAAACTTAAACAACAGATTGGGGAAACAGTGGGATGTTATGATCCAAAAGGTAACAAGGTAGTTAATCAATTCTTATTTAGCCTAGTTTCAAGGGAGGAATTAGAATCAGTTATTGATAGTTTGAAAAGTAAGAAAACATGTGGGTTAGATGGGATTTCTAGTATAATTGTTAAAGAATGTAAACATCTTTTAATTACTCCTCTCCTTCATTTGATTAACTTCTCACTTGAAGCAGGTGTATTTCCAAACAAACTGAAGGAGGCTAAAATATTGCCTATATTTAAGAATGGAAAATTATAGACCCATAAGTATTTTAAACACAATCAGTAAAATTTTTGAAAAGGTAGTATTTATTAGGTTAATCAGTTTCTTGACTGAAAACCTAATCATCTCAGAGGATCAGCATGGTTTCCAAAAAGGTAGATCAACTAAAACTGCAATTGTTTCACTTGTGGAGCAAGTAGTTGATATATTGGACGCCGGGGAGAAAGCATTGGCAGTGTTTCTGGATCTGAGTAAAGCTTTCGATTGTGTTGATCATGAAATTTTATTGAAAACACTAGAGTCATTAGGCGTTAGGGATGTAGAGTTGAAATGGTTTCAATCTTACCTTATTAATAGATTACAGTGTGTGGAGTTAACTAGGGTTGTTAGAGGGAAACTTACATAAGTTGTATCTGGAAAGCTTGAAGTCAAAGCAGGCGTTCCACAGGGGTCAGTTTTAGGTCCAATTCTGTTTCTATTGTACATTAATAGGTTACCAGAAGTCATACCTAATGGCAGAGCTTTGTTGTTTGCTGATGATACTTCAGTAATCAGTAACAGTTCACTGGTAGATGCTCTTGAAGTAAATACACATGTTAACATAGAGTCCGTAGTGCAGTTCTTGAATCAAATGTTATTAACAGTTAATGGGAAAAAGTGTCAGTACTTGCAGTTCAAAAATAAACATAACGTTAAAGAAAGTAGAGAAGTGGATGTATTTATTCATAATAATAGTTTAGAGCATGTAGAAACAGTGAAGTTCCTGGGCGTATCTCTAGATAGATCTTTGTCTTGGGACTTCTATACCAATCAAGTTTGTAGTAAAATATCATCTGGGGTATTTGCACTAAAACAAGTTGCCAGATTAAATGATAAAAAATTACTAATGGCAGCTTATCATGGCCTCATTCTGTCTCATATCCGTTATGGTATTTTAGTATGGGGTAATTCTAGCATGGGTAATATGAATAGGGTTTTTAAAATTCAAAAGAAAGCTATTAGGTGTATGGTGGGAGCTAACCAGCTAACCTCATGCAGGCCACTATTTAAGGAGCTTAAATTGCTTACAGTCCCTGTCTCTACATTTTTGAGGTGATTATGTATGTTAGGCAAAATAATTTTATGCAGAATTTCAATGTTCACAATCATAACACGAGAAACAGGAATGATTATTATGTGGCTAATCACTCCACAAAATTGTTTGAACAAAAACCTACTTATGCAGGGAGAAAATTCTTAAATAAATTACCCCAATCTTTAAAGTGTTGTGAGGATTTGAATTCCTTTAAAAAAAATTTAAAAAATTACTTGATCGGTGAAACTTTTTATAGCATACAAGAATTTCTTTCTTGATAGTAGTGATACATAGTGTGTTTCTTATACGTATTTCAGATGTTATATCTGACGACATGTCCTATACTCCTGCTGGAGTCTCCAGGGCGCAAAAAAAAAAATGTAGATTTTTCAAAATCTAGTTTTCACCGGATCTACACGTTTTCAGACCCCTGAACCCAACAAAACATGCTTTTAGAAATTGGACTGTGTGTGTGTGCGCGCGCGTGAACAGAATATCTCAAGAACGGAACATCGTACAAACTTGAAACATAAGTTACACACCACTACCGGACCCGACACGAACATTTCCATCAAAGTCGGCAACGGGAAGTAGTAGTTTATTCGTGTAATTTTTCACTTTCTTGCGATTTTCTCAAAACTGGTCCTACAATTTTTTTTAAAATCGCCTGGTTTACTAAATTTTTTATGCTGTACCTACAAGAAAGGGTAGGCGCCATGTTTGCTGAAATTCTTGGTGAGGTTGTTTTTATACTTAAAAATATTGTTTTTTAAGATTACCGCTTTAATATGCATTTAGTGCAAAAATTTATGTAATAAAAGTTGTAGCGAATTAAAAATTTTACAACTTCTATTTTAAACATTTTTTTTGTATAACGCTTAGTTTAGCGGTAATTAGCGATTTGCTGTTTTTTTCTCATGAAAACGTGTGAAAAATCGATTTTTTTTAAGATTTCGGCATTTCGCGACAAAAGTGTATATAATGAAATTTATAGGAAGAAATTTATAGGATATAAAAAGATCTACAAATTTAATTTAGAGCATTTTTCTCTACAGAGCCTAGTTTAGCGTGAAAGAGTGATTTTTAAGCCAAACTGAGGTTGATTTTCATTATGCGTTTTCACTCATGATTAAAATTAGGTTATGTGTATTGAGGTTAGTTTTTTGTTTATTTCTAATGTTTTATTACTAATGTTAGGTTATATTGTTAATTATTTACATTGCCAAGAGAGTTGTGTGAGTGTTTCACACCAGATTTTTTTAAAGAGTAAATAGATTCTTCTTCATTTAACAAAGATTTTTGGTGAAATATTCAAGACCTAATTTAATAAAAATTTGTGCGAGTTGTAAAATGTCTGTACAAGACTACACCTCATTTACACGTCATACACATCATCCTCATATCAGTGGGTCATGGGGTTGCTTATTGTTCTAAATTGAACAGATTGCAACGTTTACAAATTAAGAATAAAAAAAATAAGTTGTAAAATTGTATGAGTTGAAAAACAGCTGTCCTAACTTGATTAAACACGTTAAGAGGTGGCTGACACCTCTCGGGCATCATTCTACTATGTCAGCTCTGTTGTAGTTTTGGTTTTATAATTTTTTTTTGCATTCAGGAGACTCCAAAGGGAGTATAGGACATGTCAAGATAAAACTGATAAACTGAAAGTTTATCACCAATAATACATTCATCACTTACCACCAAAAAATTGTTTCTGCTACTGCTTACTTCAGTAGGCTTGTCATGAATCCCATTGAATCAAATATCACACAAAATGAAAAAAATCTAACACAATGTATAAATTCATCACTTACCAATGATTTTTTACTGCTACTGCTTAACTCAGTTGGCTTGTCATGAACCCTTTTGTATCAAATAGTACACAATATTTGTTTAATTAGAAGTTAAATACTTTTCAACCAAAACTATTTAGAAAGGAATTCGTGCACACTGTAAAATGTTTCATCAATGAAATATTGTTTTAGCTTTTTTTTAAAATGACTTAAATTGTCACAATTTTTTAAACCTTGAAGGAATTTATTGATGTATTTTCTACCTGCATAAGTTGGTTTTTGTTCAAACAATTTAGTGTTGTAATAATGTAAAGTCTTCATTTTAAAAGATAAGCATATTGAAATTCGACAGGACGTTTGAGAGGCCTCAAGGCTGAATCTGTTGCAGGATATAACTTGTCAATACCTGCTTCATGTTCAATGTGTCTAGTGAGAATTAGCCAATTTAACACATTGACTGCTAGTGACTCAACTTTGCGAACATGAACATTCCTCACTGACAGGCTGACGCTGTTTTGCGTCACATCTATACGGTTTGTTATTGCGTTTTTCTACGTTCAGGTTGTGTGAATAGTCTTTCTGTTACTGTCTAATCCTAGAAAAAGCTTTATACTTTGCTGGTACCTACGTGATTAGTTTGTGAACATACATCACGGGTTTTTTCGATAGAAATTTGAAAATTGATATATTTACAACCTGTTTACAGTTTTCCATGCAATTTTATTTTTTACTTATAAATTATTAGTTTTAAATGAAATATTTTTATATATTTCATGTACATGTTCTTATAATCACGGAAGAAAACTTAAGCACTTACATGATTTTTCTATATTTTCCAGTCGTAGTAATAATATTATAAAATTTATTTTATGACATTACTTGTGTTACAATTACTCAATTATGCAAAATTAATTGTAAAAAATATTGATTGTTGCAAAAATTAATAAAATATTTGTATATAAATTAAATGGCATCGAGCCAGTTTACCATTGAAGTATTGTGTCTACCGGGCTGCATTGAACTTGTTGACTTGTTGTTTCGTAAAGCAGTTTTTATGGGTGCTGTTTGTTTCGTAATAGAAACATCTATTATGAAGATGTGCGCAATTGTTTGATGGGATGTTTTTTGTTTTGTTGCAGAACAGAGTCAGAGGAGAAGAAGAAGAAGGGAAGGAAAAGTGTGAAAGAGGAGAAGGTGGAGTGGCCGGGTTGTGGTCCAATCGTAGCCACAGCCACGTGCGACTGCCAAAATGAGTGACGTGGATCCAGAAACGTTGCTTGAATGGCTCAACATGGGCCAGGGCGACGAGCGAGATATGCAGCTGATCGCTCTAGAACAATTGTGCATGCTTCTGTTGATGTCTGACAACGTCGACAGATGCTTTGAAAGGTAATGTATCATTACCATCTTATATCTGATTTTTGCCTATAACAGACAGGTGGAGTGTCAAATTATTTACACTCAATCTGTTGGTTGCAGGGCTAAAATAAATAGTTCTGTTTCTTATCACATGGTCAGCCAATTAAATGACTAAATCATTTAAGAACAGAAAAGGTAGAGGTGTAAAAGACACTAATCAGAGTTATCTCGTCTGAAAGTAATGGATTTCATTATACAGCCAGACCCTGTGGTGAATGAAGTGAAAGTGTCATTTGCAGAGTGGAAAATATATGCTTTTCAGAGGGCCCGGCATGCTGATAAGTGTACTTATCCACTCAGTGAGGAAAGCATTGGTAAACCACCTCACTCCTCGTTTATGTAGTGAAACCTCTACAGGTTCAAACCAGCCTTTTGGCTGATGACCTAAACACATATCTGATTTACACAATTATTCACGTACCGGTCGTATAATTTGGTAGTCTTTGTTCTGGAAACGGTACGTGTACCGAATGATATATGTCAGACATTAGGGTTAGGACTGGCGAGCAACATTAACCCTTTGGAAACGAACTGTTACGCGTTAAAACAGAAGAATTGCAAAATTGAAAACGCGCTCTCAAAACAACTGTTTTATCTAACGTCACTCCTCATGAAAAATTCTCAAAATATTACAGTTGATTCATATAATACATATGTGCCTTTTGAATATAATTACAACAAAATCGCTTGATAATTCTTTGCGTTTAGGCGAGCGAAATTTTCAACCGCGAAAATGTTTGTGTTTACTTTATTTTTTTTTACTATAACGGGCTTAAATTTCTGTTTAGCAGAAAAATTTATAAAACATGTTTTGTAGACAAGAGTTTACTGGAATAAATGTTCATTATTATTTCAAAAATGTACAAAGAAGGAACTGTGAGCAATTGCAGCTCTTTAAATAGTGATCTGCATGAGGTAAGGTGGTTGACTCCCATCATACACCTGACAGCTTTTTTCTGTATTTAAAAACTCTTTCCATGTTCCACTGTGATGAATTACCCCATACTAATATGGCATACCTGATATGAGATAAAATTAAACCATGATAAGCTGCTATTAACAATTTTTTATCATTTAATCTGGCAATTTGTTTTAATGCAAATACCCTAGATGAATATTTTACCACAAATTTGATCGGTATAATAATCCCACGATAGAGTTCAAATAGTGATGATGGTTGTGTTGTTACTGTTGCAGTTGCCCACCACGGTCGTTTTTGCCGGCCCTCTGTAGGATTTTTCTTGATGAATGTGCCCCGGACAACGTGTTAGAAGTAACTGCGAGAGCGATCACTTACTACTTGGATGTGAGCGCAGAATGCACGAGGAGGATTGTAGCGATGGAAGGTGCTGTCAAAGCGATATGCGGCAGATTAGTGGTGACAGAAGTCGCGTCAAGGACCAGCAGGGATCTCGCCGAACAATGCATCAAGGTGAGATAATTTCACCCTTTCATAGATATAGAGCTTTTTTAACATGTTGAGCGCAGAGGCTCGAATCACGGATGTACCGCTGTACTGACGTCTCATTGCAGCAATGGTTTGGTATTATATGCGTTTGTTTTGTTTCTGTTCCGTTGCGAAACGGAAAGCCACAAGTTTTTCCAAAAAATAAATGAGTAGGAGATTGCCACCGCTAATGGTCACCAAAAGAAGTAAAACATATTCTGTCTGCTAAAATAAGTTTTAATAAAAAGAAATCGCTAAAAGTTAAGAAAAGTTTAACAAGATGAGTTTCCAAAAAAAAACAAAAATATTGAATTTAAATTTAAAAAAAATTTTTTTGACTAGTAATTACTAAAAAAATTTGTAAGGTATCCCAAATAGAAGTGATTACAAAATCATTAAAACTAAATTCATGACAATTAGATTTTTTTTACAATCAAAATTTAGTTGCTGGCCAGCAAAAATACCAATTTATAGAAGGTAAGACAGTTTATAAAAAAAAAATTTTTAAAGGAAATTAAAAAAATAATAATTCAAATAAAAGGTTAAATTAACTAGTGCCATTAATAAATTGTGAATCATTACAAAATTTTGAATGGGAAACGCCTTATGTTTTTTATAAAAAATTTTTTTTTTAAATTTTAATGTTAATAAAAATGCAAGTTGCTGCCATTTTCTAGAAAATACCGGCCTTTCAAAATGAAAATGCTGTTACACAAAGAGCTAGTACAAAAGTACTGGTGGATTATTCCTGGTTGTACATGATGAGCACAGTAGAATTTGAATAAAGTAATAAGGTGACACTCAGCGGTTTTAACGCAACAAAATATCTCCTGACAGATTTAATTATTTTAATGTTGGATGATTTGGAATCTCATACCAAAATCAAGCTGGTAGTGGTGGTGAATTTTAGGTTAGCAGACGCTTGCATTCTTAATGAAATTTAATAAGCAAAACTTGACATCAATCCGGAACTCAGGCTTGAAATCATTCTTCAATTTAATCACGAACTTAATCTTAAATAACTCAAACTCGGACTTAATCTTGAATCCTGGAAGTACCAAAATAGGTCCCCCAGAAATTAGTAAAAATAATAAATAAAAGATAATACGAAAAAAAATTTACATAATTATTATGGAAAAGCATAAAAGGTACAATTCATTTTAACAACTGTTTTCCTGGTACGTTAATTAAATTAGGATAACATCTCCCAAACAAAATTTACAAAATTCGCTGAAGGCAAATATACAGATTTAAATACAACACTAGCAAAAAACATACAAATTAATAATACAAAAGGTTACATTTACAATAGTACAAAATACAGCAACGTACCAGAAGACTGTTAAGCGTTTCAGAAGAAAAGTTTAAAAAAAAAAATGCTTACCTTTAACGGGAAATAAGCAGACAGGTACATAATAAACGGAAATAAACAATTAATAATTACATAAACAATTAATAATAAACAATTAATAATTACATTTTAAACATCACAAATGGAAATACTTTAGTTTAAGAATAAAAGAAAAAAGAATGAAGTGAACCTACAAAATAGGTCTTTTCATTGCAAAAACATGACTCGTAGTATCCAACAGATGGAGAGGTTTGAGAGAAGATTCAAGTGGCAAGCACTAGAATGCGCCTCCGTCAACTCACAACCGTTACGTCAAACCAAGAAAGGGCGTCCGGATTTCAAAACACAACAAACAAGTAACGTAATAGAACAACAGACGTTACAGTTTTATTTCTTGCAACATTAAAAGTAAAAACATTTATTATGGTATAATATACAGTACGTAAGAAATTCAGTACATAGAGGTCGCGAGTTCTCAAAGTAACAGACATTATTTTTGAGTACATTTTCTAACCACCAGAATACGGTAACAGAAAACACTTACCAATGTTTATAGCACTTTTGTGTATCTTGTACAAATCTTATGTTTTTTTTTAGCAATATTAGTAAATTAATAATTTTCTACTCTCGATGGTAATGAAAATGAGTGATGAAAAAATTCCCGACCTGACCGAGAATCGAACCCGGTACCCCAGCGTAGAAACCACTTGCGCTAACCACTACGCTAACGGGCCTTAGATAAAATAAAATAAATTTCATATTTTCCATAAAAACATGTTTTCTGTTTTTGGGCGTAGCAACGCGCGCTGGGTACCACTAGTAGTATTATAAAAAGTACTTTAAAATGATTTGAAAAACATGGGTCTGATTTTGGAGGTTTCGGGTGAGGAAGGGTGGGAAGCTTTACTGTAAACATAATGGTATCGTTAAAATGAATCAAGTTTTCAGTTTTGTATACGATGAAAATTACTTTTGATAATTTTCACTCTTTCTCGTTAATAAGCTCATTTTAGTTTATCCGACTTTCTAAGCCCAAGAATTTTGTTGAACGAAACAGAATTGATAAATTGAATGCAAGATATTCTGATCGGGGGAACTGTAAATGTGATTATTGATGTGCGTTGTGTTTTTGTAACAGGTATTGGAGCTGATATGCACGAGAGAAGCGGGTGCGGTGTTCGAGTCGGGTGGATTGCAGTGTGTGCTGTCATTTATTAGGGATCATGGCGTAAGGGTGCACAAAGACACTCTGCACTCAGCGATGGCTGTCGTCTCCAGGCTCTGCACCAAAATGGAACCGGCAGATCCATCGTTACCGGCATGTGTTGAATCATTGTCGACTCTTCTGCGTCATGATGACACTCATGTCGCTGATGGTGCTTTACGGTGTTTTGCATCTCTTTCTGACAGGTGATCTGATGTTAAAATTTTTATCAAGTTTTTTTCTGCTTTTAATCAGAAATATTATCAATTATTTTGTGGTGGTAGACCCTGATAACATTCGCATTAGTGTATGTTTCTGCACAGCCATGTAAGTGGTGTGCAAAGATAGTTTGTTGTCACATCACATCATAATAGTAGTTATTGAAACTTTGTAATGTGACATTTGCTAAAGATGTTGGGACATCACGCCCATCTATCTTGACGTTGGTGGACCAGTGTGTGAGTGAACACTTGTCATCTAGCATCCATGAGAAATGGCTATACCATATGCACATGTGTCTACCTTTGTTTGATATCACCCCGATATCCTCATTTCTTAATGGGATTAAAGAATTTAAAACTTTTTGAATTAAGCTAAGCATCAAGTGAGTGTTAATGGACTTGAAGGATATCAGATCCCAATTAAATAAATTAACGTACCTGTTGTAAAGTTTTCTATTATTTCATTTGGAAATCTGTCATCTCTCTTTTGGAAGTGTTGTTTGATGTTTGTATTGTTTGTTAGTTTGGTATATCCCCAAATTGTGTAATGATGTCCAGGCAGGATTTTGTATCTGGCAACCTCCTAGAATGACAAGTCAGAATTGTGACTGACATTTCATAATACAGTTGATTCTGGATAATTGGTCCACTGGTTAATTAGGACAGTTCTTTAATGTACAAAAACAGAACGGGATTTTACATTGATAAGTACTCCATTTATTCGGTCCGCTTATTGGGACCAGTCTGATTTATGTACGTATATCTTTCATTAAAACCGTTACAGGGCAGCGACGAACAACTCCTGGTTCTTAGCGGCAAGATAAGGTAATGGGCAGGATGGAGTTAGTAAACAATTCGACAGATAAACAACAGTAATTACACATCAGTCATAACAGAGATGTTATTTACAGTACAATGAGTAGGTTACATAATCGTCATTGCACAAATTTCCGTGAGTCATATCCATTAGTTATGCCCAACCTTACAAGCTGTATAGCCTCCTTGCAACTTATGGTTAGTTGTCACTTGTCATACATACATAAAACATTCGTAATTCTATGTTTCTCATCAGTTTTTGTGATTCTATGAGTGTACTCTAACACACAGTTTTTCAAGTCTGGTTGTTTTGTTATTTGCAGGTATACTTTTTTATTTTTTTTAAATTCCCATTCGTTTCACACATTTTGTTGATATTTTTATGCGTAGGCTTATAGTACCTACTATTAACGTCTTTGTGAGTTAAATGCCGCATAACGATATGACTGTATGAACAAATAAAGCTTCTTGACAAAATAAAAACGTATCTACCTAATAAATTAAGCCAACGTAAATTATCGGAACTAATCGATGTACCGAAAATTACGATAGCTTCTATCGTGCTCCAAGAAAATTAAAATATGTCAAGAGTGGGCATTAAAAGATCATGGAACATCTCAGAAAAGAAAACGTGAAGGAAGGATCCATTTGTTGAGAAGCGTTGAATTAATGGTTCGCTATTGTAACTTCGCAAGGTGTTAGTGTCAATGGTCCAATGCTTAAAACCAGGGCAAAAAGTTTTGCTAAAAAGTTAATCATTGTTCTGATACCCTTTTATTTTTTCGTGTGTATACGGATAGAACTTGCATGTAAAATTTATGTATATGATAATTTTAATAAATTAACAGTATCATATACGCCACATTTTACGAATTCGTTTATTAGGGCCAGCCGTTTAATTGGGCCAAAATGCTCCGGTCCCGATGTGCCCCAATTATTCGGAATTGACTGTATTTGGTAAGATAATTTTAAAATTTTGTTTCGGCACTCGGTCAGAACAAACTTCCAGTTGGCGTATAATTATTGTATATATTGTTATACGACTGTTGTACTCTTTAAGTTTTGTCTGATGACGTGTCATTCCAAGCCGGTTCAATTTTTGTTGACTTAGTGAATGTATTGTGGATTGGTGTTGGTGCCTTGATTGAAAGAAGAAATGGTTTTGTGTTGTGCAGATTCACTAGGAGAGGTGTAGATCCAGCCCCGTTAGCTGAGCATGGTTTAGTCAATGAATTGTTGAATAGATTATCAAATGCTGCTGGACCAGTCACTGCTGCTGTTTCTGGACCTGGTAAGAAATTTCACTGGTTTTTTTTTCTTATTTAACAAATGAAAAGGTCACACAAAAAAATCACAGTTGTTGCATATTGAAATATTTAAATGGTTTCAGTTTTTAAATTGTCCATGGGAACATTTAAAATTTGCTGTACCAATGTAAAACAGCGAGTAGAAGTGTGCCAGATTTTGTCGTTGCGAAGTTATAAATTTATTCGTCAACAATACAATAAGGTGGTCCCACAGACCTATCTTATCCCACAGACCTATCTTATCTGGAACTGCTTTTTTACATTTTTTTTTGTTTTCTCTGGTGCTACATGAAATTTTGGGAAGGAAAGTGTTGTTGTCATGTCAATATGTCGATAACACATTTTTAGTTCTACTGAACCCCCAATAAAACACGTTTTCACCGATTGGTCTGTATGAACAAAATATCTCTAGAATGGAATATCGTACGAAGTTGAAAGTTGAAACTTAGGTAAGGTACTTCATTTGTAATTCAACATGATCATTTTCATGAAAATCGGCCAACCAAAAGTAATAGTTTATTTATGTTATTTTCCCAAAAACAGCTGGGATGTTTTTTAAAAATTGCCTCATTTAGTGCATTGTGTGCTTTACAAGCTGGCATAAGCAGCATGTCTGCTGAAATTTGTGGGGTGCTATACTCTCATGGTAAATAATGGTTTTTTACCCCGATTTTATCAGAATGTTTTAGAAAATGAAAAACCTACTACTTTTATTTCTAGCATTTTTTTTAAAGCACTTAGTGTCAATAAGTGATTTTCCATATTTGTAAAACCACCGGACGTTGATTTTCATTATGATTCCCTCATGATTAAAATTAGGTTATATTTTTCATTATATACGATGGTAAGTCAATTATTATCCGCAATGTAGATATAAAATTTTAAAATAGGGAACTTACAAGTACATCATTTTTCAACATAGTCCCCTTGCTTTTCAACGCACTTGGTCCAACGTTGTTCAAGTTTCCTGATGCCCTCATAAAAGAAGGTTTTTGGTTGAGATGCGAGCCAGGAATGCTTCTTTCAATACTTTGTCCGGCTCCTTCATCGTGCGTAACACTTGTGCGACCATTTTTGAATTTTTCAATCCATTCGTAGACACTCCATTGTGGCAAAACACTGTTCTCGTACTGTACCGAAAGTCTTCTATGAATTTCGGCCCCTGATACACCTTCCAACCACAAAAAACGGATCACTGAACGTTGCTCTTCTTTGGTGCAAATAGAAAGCGGAGCAGTCATGATTAACAGCACGACAGCGATAACGAAACTAACCTAGCAGCTTGAAACTTGCATACATATAGTCATCAACGCAAAACGACAGTACTGCCAACATAAACAAAAATATAAATAAATTGCAGATAATAATTGACTTACCCTCGTACGTCGGCAAACCAAATTTTTTTTTGTCATGAACTAGAAGAAGTTTACTACGCGTTTGAGTGAGTACGTGAGTTTTGTATTTGTAACTGGTGTTGTGTGTAGGTACACCTGGACCAAACACGAGCATGAACAGTTCTGCACCAGAGAGCAAGTCATCTGCTTCCGTATCCACTATAATCAGCCTGTTATCCACACTCTGCAGGGGATCACCTAGCATCACACACGTAAGTTGCATCACGCCACTTCCCACGCATGTTACCACTGCATTTCACATTTTATTATGTATTCAGTTAAGTAGTGTCCATTAAAAGTGAGCAAGAACTTTTCACATCCAATATTCATTATTATTATTATTATTATTATTATTATACAGTTAACACGTTCATTGCGGCCCGGGCGAAGCGATGTTATTCGCTGTGGCTGAACCGTCGCCTGCCGCATTTATATGTTCCCTGCACACAGAAGCGCACAAGTCCGCGGCGCTTCATATCCTCCTCATATTCTCTCTACAATTACAATTTCTCGTGTGTATTTTCATTCAATACTTTTATTTATACGTGTATGTTTTATGTATTTTACTATAGATAAATGTATTTGTTTTTAGTTTTAAAAATACACACATAAAAGTATAAATACAAAACAAATGTAAAAGTCTAAATGTACTTTGCTTTTATCACGTAAACCTATGAGAAAAAATTAAAAACTTCTAGGAATAAAAGGATAATAATAGTTAATTACGGCACTCTTAGCTGAATAACTGCGGTGTGGCCAAAGGTTTTTGAAAAGTTGAAAGTAAGTAATATTACGGTACAGGCGGTAGACAGATATCGGTACCTGTGACAGCTTTACGATATTTTCTTGTTTTCAACAATATTTTATTACCCTTTCTGTTCCCACGGCAGTAAGTCTTTCCGTGGACAGGTAAAAATGCAATTCCAAAAATGGGGTCACCTAAGAAAAGAATTGAATAAGCCTACTAGTATGCTATTATAAGTAAATGACCCTGCCGCTTTGTGTGACTGTGCACGCCTCGTAGGCTCGTAAAATTATAAGTACTAATAAAATATTTGTATAACCAATTTTTAAATGAGGCTAATATTAAAAAAAAAATTAATACCTACTAGTTTCTTTAAAAAAAGTTAACCTTAGGTCTGTATGTGCGAAAAAATAGGCCTACTTAAGTTTAAAGCATTTAGGTATTACATTCGTATACACATATTTATTTATTTAGTTCCATTTTTGCCACACTTAATATATACTAAGTACAGTAAATGTTGCGTAATCGTAAGAAAAGTAATATAATAAAATAACAATTTATTAATAACAAATAAAACCGCCCGTAAAACTCGAAACACAGAAGAAAATATATCAGGTTTTAAAACTCTGCCAAAAAAAACCGGTGACGTTTCTTCAAAAGCTGAAGGTATACTGGCATAGACTGAACCTTTTTCTATGGCTGAACAGTAAAAGAAATACAATTTAACCTAGCTGAACATAGAAAGAAGAGATTATAAAACTGTATAAACGGACCATATATTTGTGGCGGCCCGCACCCTGGGACTGTTCAATATGCCACATAAATGTGGCGGCCGCACTGAACGTGTTAAAAAGAAATTCGAGTGATGCATCCTGTCCATCATTTCTTTTATAAATGAAATTTACCTCTTACCTATTTTATCGTTTCTTTTTTAGTTTTCTATCTTTATAAACTTATGTAGATTTCATTGTAGTCATGGGACGGCAGAGTAAAGAATAGGTATCAGACGAACTAATGTCCCATAGATGAGCGAGTGAGAGGGAGATATGTGGGATAATTACGCATGCGCTCAAAGGTCTTTACCGTTATAATCCAAATCTGAAAACATACTGCAGTCGTTATCTTGCTTGTTAGCTTACTGCATGCATAAACACTTGCTCACAACAATGAATAAAATTATACAATGTTATTGGAATGGCGCGTATGGCTTGTGCGAGTGAGAGTGTTATGCATTCTCTCACTCCCACGGCTAGGGGACTTTAGATCGTCTGAATACTATATAAAGATTTTTTGATTATTTGGCACTTTTCTTCCTTCATTATGCAAGAAATTTTTGTTTTAGAATAAAAACTTTAACTATGGTAATAGATATTTATCTTTATCTATTCTAGTAAAAGTGTGAAGTAATGTTTTTTTTTTAATTTCCTTATTTAGAAACTTATTTGGTGTTATTTACAATAAATACTGTTCGTCCTATCTCAGAGGAGATAGTGCGCAATACAAATTTTTAATGGATGTAGGCATTACAATCATAAGAATGTTATAAAAAAAATAAATGAGAAGTACATTCAATGTTACAGTAGTAATTTTGTTTTTTATTTGTTTTTTAGGATTTGTTAAGGTCGGAATTGCCAGATGCGATTGAGAAGGCGCTGAAAGGAGATGAAAGGTAATAATATTACTATCTTATTTTTTGTTTTTCTTGACAACTGATAAAGTTATAGTTTTGTTCATAGGCTGGATGTTACAACTTGTAATTAAATTATTACGGAATGTTGTGAAAATATAGCCGACGTTTGGTAAATGATATTCTACGTTAGTATTGTGAAGACGAAATGTCCGCTTGAGGGAATCTTATTTCTAAACTACTATTTTATTTTAAATAGATGGCAACTGGTCGTTTCAACCTTAAATACAGGGTGATTCACGAAAATATGCAGAAACTTTGGGAGCCCACTGTACTTGTAAAAATAATGAAAAAAGTTTATATAAACATGAGTTCGGAAATGCTTCGTTTCCGAGTTACGGCTAGCGAAAGATTTCGCCCGGATTTCAGCTCACCAGGTGAAATGAGGTGTTTCTGAAATTCTGGTAAGGTAGATTAAGGGGTGAATTCAATCGTTTCTTATGGTTTTTGACCTGATAAATTGAATAAAACAGGTCCCAGAAGTGTAAGTTAAATAGTTTTTGAGAAAACCAGTGTCAAATGCAAAATATGGTGTGGAAAAAACAATTTTTCATCTTTGTTTTTCCGGTTAATTTTACTTTGTACTGTTATGAATAAAACTTCATGTAATCAAACATCTATTCGCTTTCTGTGTACTTAATTTACACCGGTTTGTTCAGAATAAAATTTTCAACATGGTTTATTCAAAAAATTTAACTGTTTCTTGGTGAAATAACAAAGTTATTCTTGCCCAAAGATGAAAAAATGTGTTTTTTTACTCCATTTTCTGCATTTGACACTGGTTTTCTTAAAAAATATTTAACTTGCAGTTCTGGGACCGTTTTATTCAATTTATCAGATGAAAAACCATAAGAAATGATTGAATTTGCCCCTTAATCTACCTAACTAGAATTTCAGGAAGACCTCATTTCACCTGATGAGCTGAAACCCGGCTGAAACTTTCGCAAGCCGTAACTCCGAAACGAAGCATTTCCGGACCCATGTTTATATAAACTTTTTTCATTATTTTTACATGTACAATGAGCTCCTAAAGTTTCTGCATATCTTCGTGAATCAGCCTGTATCTAAGAAATTATTTAGATATATCAAAATTTTCCTCGTGACAAAACCACTTGTAATTACAAAAAAAAGGTTTATTAAAAAATAGTGGCTGTCTTCTTTATTATATTGCTTAGATGACGACTGAAATTTGTCGATTAAAGTTATTAAATATTAAATTGAATATAAGTACTAATTTGAACATTACTACTGTATGTACATTTTATTCATTAATTAATTCTCTATACCCCAATGAACTACAGGCTGCAGATGAGATTTACCCAATAACAGCCAAGGTTGGGTGTGAGGTTGCCCCTTCGCTAAGTGATACTCTGTTCCACCCAACTCCAGCTGACTTTTTGTTAGGCTGTCATCCACAGCGGGACAACGCAAGATACGATTAACGAAATTCAATCGGCTCTGTACTGTGGTCTAGTTCAGAGGTTCTCAAACGTTTTTGGTGGCGTACCACTTAATATGTCTTGACATGTTCACATACCACCAGTGGTTCTATCTCAAAATATGTCTTTATTTTTTTTATTTTTGATCAAACATCCTATGTAGGATTTTAAACAGCCGTATTATTTAAAATTGAAATATATATTTTTCTAACCACCAGAATACGGTAACATAAAACACTTACCAATGTTTATAGCGCTTTCATGTATCTTGTACAGTAAATTAAAATTGTTTACGTCAAAATTTAAAACTTCCTGCTCCTACCATGGTAGATAAGGAGCAGGAAGTTTTAAATTTTGACGTAAAAAATTTTAATTTACTGAAGATGTGTACAAGATACACGAAAGCGCTACAGACATTGGTAAGTGTTTTATGTTACCGTATTCTGGTAGTTAGACAAATATATATTTCAATCTCAAAATATGTATATAATGTATAATGTATATAATGTATAAACGTGGTCAAGAGCACAGAAGAAGGGGAGGTGCGCGCTTATCATACACTTTTAACACTACTATAAATAACTGATTAGTCGGTGACCACTTTTTATTTGTACAGATTAGTGTCCAATCAAATCAATTTTTTGAACTTGGCTTAAAACACTTCAAACAAAACTTAGTTCATTATGGTAAAATTAAACAAAAATAAAAGTACTTTATGAAAAAAACGTTCAAAAAATTTTATTTAAAACTCATACATGAAAATGAAACATTATAACAGGATGTTGCTGCTCGGAAATTGACGGCTCGCAACTACAGAGCGTTCACTGATTTAACAGTTTTATTTTCTTTTGGTTTTTCTTTTTCTTTTGCTCTAGAAAGAATGAATGCAGGAATGATTCCATACAGGCTTTGTGACGTGTAAATCTCACACACAAGTACAAATTTTACATTCTTCTTTTCTTGAAAATAAATGATCAGTCAGAAAGATACAAAATGAAATCAAATGTAAATACTCGCGTATCACCGGCCACGATCCGGCGTACCTCTTTGAAAACCACTGATCTAGGTTACCAATCTCCGCTTTTATCTGCAGTCTCTAGTTTATTAAGCTATAGTAATATTTCTTCTGTAAAATATCTTTTATTACTGGAAAAACTCTTACAAATGAATAATTTCTCAGAATCGTGATAAACAAAATGAAATGGTCTCCATTTTGAAATGAACAGTTGTTATCTGTGTATCTTTGATAGGTTTATGGGCATTTTTGTTGCCTTGTTCAGCAGATATTTTCCCTTCAGAATGCTGTGTAGACCACTGTGTTCTTTTGAGAACATATGAGTACTTCACATTGATAAATAAATTAAAATTGGTGTCGTGTGAAAAACGATGTAAAATATTGAACAAGTCTCTTTTTACGAGTGATTGTGTGAAAGTGAAGATTGTGATGCGCATTGTTTTTGTTTTGTGGTGTAGATGTTCATTGGACTCAATGCGCTTGGTGGATCTTCTATTGGTGTTGCTGTTCGAAGGGAGGAAGGCGTTGGCTAGAGGGGGAGGAAGCTGTGGTGGTGGGTCTGCGAGTGGTGTGGTCGGTGGACAACTGTTACCTCGCCTGAGGCGAATGGATTCAGCGGGAGAGAAGTCGCACAGGCAGCTGATTGACTGCATCAGGAGTAAGGATACGGATGCTCTGATTGAAGCCATCGATACCGGAGGTAATTCTGTCGAGATCACATCACCTGTTTTAGATAGGCGAGGGTTCCCTTGACACACACACACACACACACACACACACACTCATAGACCAGTTGCGAAAAACATATTTTCGTATCAGGGGGCTTGAAAATATGCCTGAAAACTACGCTGGCCACAATATCGTAGTTGGTAACGTGCTCGCCTCTCATCATGCGGTCTTGGGTTCGAATCCCAGTCAGGCACGGCATATTTTCATACATATTCTCGTGGTTAGAAATATATATTTCAATTTATTTATATATGAGTAGTGATGGTGACGTTGACAGGCGTGCCCCTGAAAAGGTTAATATAGTGTAATCTTTTCTGCTGTGGTTTTTCTTTTAATTTGTTTCTTTTCTAAGTATGGTGAAATGTACCTTCTAGAAAAGAATATTGTTTTAACTAAATTGATAATTGGAATTTCGCTCTTTTGAATGGAGTTTTTGAGTTGGGCTGTCTGTGCGTACGATGCAAGGGGTAGGGGTCGTGTAATATCCATCATACTTCTCCATCGCTTGACATGTGAAAACATAGTCGACAAATCTTGTCAAAAAGAAAATTCACCAACTTTTACATCATGAAATCTAGTCGTCACTTTTCTCGCACTAAGAATTATGTGGGGTAATGAAAATTTACGTATTAAATTCATTAAAAAAAGTGAAAAATTAAAATCATCGTACAAAATGCCTAAAATGAAAATTGTTCTAACATTCCTGCTATTACTTTGTTCTGATGTGTAAATTTTAAAAATTTCCTAACACGTTGAGTGCCACCTAGAAATGACTAGAAGACTTTGTTAGCCCAACATACTTTTTTTTAAATAATTAGGTTAAATAATGTATAAAAACGATATTTATCCTTAGTAGGGATTATATCGTGCAATTTTACAGCAAAAAAAATAAAGATGCATACGTGGTGCCAGTGGCCCTGCCATTAAATTATCCGACTGAGGGGCCGCTGGACGCACATGTGGCATCCGCTTTGTTTTTTGTATTTATGCACAACTAGTGCATGCATTTTCAGTTTCGTTACTCTTTTATTGTTTACGTATTAATCAAAAATGTATTGTATTATTAGTCTATTTAACTCATTTAACTCGACAAAACTGTAAGTTGCATAACAAAAGATCCTTGGTAAAACCGACAAAGAGGATTTATTACCTTACGACGAAATCTTGTGAAAAATTTTCCTATCAATACAATTGTTTTGACAGCAGTAAGCAGGAACGGCACCGGATATGATTCATAAATTGTAAACATTTTACGGCACAAAATCCGCTGGTTCTATTAAAATTGTACTCTGGTATAGTGGTAGAAAGGGTTTGATTAATAAACAATGAATGTTTTATTTGTTTTGTGTTTATTAGAAAAATTAAGAACAATATTGATTTTAATGAGTAGTAGTACACTATAAATATTTTCTGTTTACAAAAATAAGGAGTAAGTTACACAGAAAATAACATTGATGGAGTAATAATGATTGGTTATAGTCATCATAACCATTATAAACACTTATTAAAACAAAAAAATTGAAACCACGAACCGATACACGTTTACTTTAGTCCAATTAACACGCCACTTAAATATAAAGAGCACAACTGAAAAAACCGTTGATGTAAGAATGCCAGAAAAATAATGCTATGTTGGATGCACACGTGGCGCTCTCGGCGCAGCAGATGAGGTACTGCTTGGCGCCACGTATGCGTCCATGGCACTGAACGTGTTAACTGATTCTTCTATTTTATTTCTTATGATTTCATTTAAAAATTACATGTATTTTGGTGAATTCTCCGTCATCAGAGTGTATTAATCAAAAATTACTGAACAGATTTTTGTCTCATGATTATTTAAATTTATTATAATTATTATATTATTTAAGTTATTAGTTAGCATCATAGCAGTAGCGTATTTATAAAAAAAACAAAATATTAATTATTATATATTTTCTGTGATGGTGTCGGATCCACCGAAACATGTATACGTTTTCGAGTGAAATCGTAAAATGAAGTTAGCTAGGTGAGTTAAGTAGTTTAAAATATTAATACACTAGCTGCAGGATGTATTATTGAAGATTTATTTGTCAGTTTATTCATGGATGGAGAAAAGATGTTTATTTAAGTACTATTGTCACAATGAATATGTCAGTAAGCATCTATTTAAAACACGATAAAATAAATTTAATCAGGTCAATTATAAGATGACTATGATGCGATTATTACATCGCTCGGGATTAAAGAACCAATATATTGCCGGGCTTATAGTTACCCCCACCAACGTCCTGAAATGGTATTTAAAGGTGCATCCCATAGCACACACCTAAAACTCATTTATTATTGACTTGGACCCACCGGGTTGGTCTAGAGGTAAGGTCGTCGCCAAAATCAGCTGTTTAACAGCTGATTTTCGGAGACGAAGGTTCCTGGTTCAAATCCTAGTAAAGGTAGTTACTTTTATACGGATTTGAATACTAGACAGTGGTTACCGGTGTACTTTGATGGTTGGGGTTCAATTAACCATACTCTCTCAGGAATGGTCGGCCTGGGTCTGTACAAGACTACACCTCATTTACACGTCATACACATCATCCTCATCTCATTGGGTCATGGGGTTGCTTATTGTTCTGAATTGAACAGATTGCAACGTACACAATTTAAGAATAATAATTTTTAAAAAAATTATAGACTTGGGAGAAGAATTTGAGAAGAAATGAAAACGTTGGTTGTTAGGCGTAGCTCATTCCCCACCCTCAATTGAAGGTTGGTTCTATTTGACCATAGACAAAACGCAACCGTGTCCAGTCCATCGGTGCATTTTACTCAACGAGAGGATAGAATTACCAAAAAAAATTTTTTTTTGCATCCAGGAGACTCCAAATGGAGTATAATAGTACCTGTCAAGATAAATTTAAAAAAAAGTTTATCGATGATAAATTCATCATTTATTACCGAAAATTTGTTTCTGCTACTGCCTTACTTCAGTAGGCTTGTCTTGAACCCCATTTTATCGAATATCACACAAAATTAAAAATAAAAAAGTCAAACACAATGATAAATTCATCACTTACCAATAATTTTTTCCCGCTACTGCTTAACTCGGTAGGCTTTTCATGAACCCCTTTGTATCAAATAAATACATTTAAACAAAAAACCACTTAAAAAGGAATTCGTGTACACTGTAAAACGTTTCATCAATCAAATATTGTTTTAGCTTTTTTTTTTAAATGACTTAAATTGTCACACCTTTTTAAATTTTGTGGCATAGTTTTAGCTGATAGTGATGATGTAGCGTGTGGTCGTGAAGGACTTTAGGACAGTGGATTTGATTTAGTCGGTGATATTAGGGTGGACTGACGAAAAAGGAGGAAATGGATTGATGGATGATGAGAGGGTTAGGTTAGGTTATAGGTTTTCATAGTGATTGTGTTTAAAAAGTAGTGATTGTGATGTTATGTGCCGCAGGAATTGAGGTGAACTTTATGGACGATGTCGGTCAGACGCTACTTAACTGGGCATCCGCGTTCGGTACTCAGGAAATGGTCGAATTCCTCTGTGATCGTGGTGCCGACGTCAACAAAGGCAAGTCTCCTTCTTGTTCTACTTCTTATGTACTGTATATTTTTATTGATTCATTTCCTATTCCTCATTCCTTCTTTTCCTCCATCTCCTCGTCGTCCTCGGTTCATCCTTCAATCCTATCTCCTTCCTTTGATCAGTTGTTTCCTAAGCACGGTCATTCCCGCATTGTAAAGTCGCTTAAAGTTGCTTGTGTCAGTTATACTAGTTTACTGTTAGTCATGTAAGATGTTGTGTGTAACAGGCATGTACATCATTATTGCACATGTGTAAATGTGTGCCTGTTGTTATTCTCACAACCTGGAGGCTATGACTGGAAGCATACCAGTCTCTATCGAAGAAGTTTGACGCTTATCATCATAAAACAAGTGAAAATATAGTCTACCCTGGTAAGAGTAATACTGTGTAGTGTGGCGCTAGATTCATTACCTTGAAACCGGTTTGTCTCTGCCGTTTGTGTCGTAAACGATTACAACTTGTGAGCCATTAAATGATACGGGTGATGTTTTGTCTGTACAGGTCAAAGGTCATCATCGCTTCACTACGCCGCATGTTTTGGTCGTCCAGCGATCGCCAAAGTTCTGTTAAGGCACGGCGCCAACCCTGATTTAAGAGATGAAGATGGAAAGACACCACTCGATAAGGCCCGGGAGAGAGCCGATGAAGGCCACAGAGAAGTCGCTACCATTTTACAGTCGCCTGGTGAGATGGTCTAATTTATTCATCAATAAAACGATGTAGTTTGCTTAGAATTCGATGAAAAAAAATTCTATACCCCTTTCTCAATTGATGTTTGTGACTTTGACTCGACTGAAATTTGAAAACTAAGCTGAAAGATTGGTACCGATGCAAAGTCTAAAAGAAATGAGATTTTTTTCAAAATAGTTGTTACGATTTTTTAACATTTTGCCTTTTCTGTCTCCATTTTTGAGCTTGGTATACAAGATATCTCGGGAAATTTTATTGTCGGGCTTTTTGTTTATATGAAAACTTTCCAAAAATGTTTTCTTGAATAGAATACCAAAACCTTGGTTATCGTTGAAGTTTGCAAGAAAGACAGCACCAGTTTAGGCTTTGGCTTTACTTCACTGTTTAAACTGCACGTACACACTTTTCTAAACGCCACCAGTTATGCATTTGGTGAGATTCTGAAATTGGGATGATGAGATTCCGGTGCTTCTGCTTTTTAATTTATTTAGTAAAAATGTTAATTGTTACAAAACTGTACAGGATAAGTGAATATGAAACATTTCATCATTAAAAAGAAACATCACAGAAAACAAATGTTCTATGTCAGTCACATACAATTTGACAAGACAAAGTTAACACTTTGAAGCCTGAGCTATAAGAACATGGTATGTCATGGTATCCTGGGGGGGTTGTAGAAAACAAATTCAAAAAAATTCTAAAAGATTTAATTTCTATTATGTCTTAATGATTTTGGCATCAAATTGATTAAAAAATCAGAGAGTTTATTACTATTAATTTACATTAAAATTATTATTCTTACTAAATTTATGAGAGTTATGTAAATATACACAAAAAAATTATGAAAAACTAAATTGTTACGTGCTACACACGACCTAATTTTAGGGTTTTACAATCCTAAACACTACTAAAAAAACAGTTTATAAATTCTACAGAAAGGCAATAAAATAAACTACACACTAAACATGTTTGAGTTCTAAAATTTAAAATATTTTACACATAATTAGCTTTTGTACGAAACACTCAGAAACACACCAGTAAGCACAATGCAACATTACAGCCAGGGCAGTACCAGGTTGCTTATTTCCTTCCAGCCTTTCCAGTAGCAGTTTTGCTCTTTTTTAAGCAAACTTTACAGCAACACACAGAAAACATAAAATGAAAAAGAAATTATAAATATTACTGTCAAATAACCGCACAAACAAAGCGATCAAGACAAAACAGTACAACATATACAACCAAATGAAAACGATTACCGACAAAGTACGAAAGGAAAACAATTATTACAAAGTAGAAATAACTATATTATTTACAAATATCAAATACAGAATAACTACAAACCTCATATAACTTAGAAAACATCACGACTAAGTACACATGTACATCAACGAAAACATCCTCAAATACGGCTCAATGTTTTTCTACATAGTTTACAAAATATTCGGTAGATTTCGCTGCAAGCATAGAGAATTGAACTAAATGAAATATAGAATGAGTCTGTGCAACCGAAGCCCGATATAACCTCGTCTGAATCTTACTATAGAATTTAATGTGGCGGCCCGAGGTATACTCGGGCTTCGGACAACTGCGACTTACGCTCACCCCGAGCTATACTCGGGCTTAGGCTTCGAAGTGTTAAACTCCATCAAGATATCTTTTACAATATGAACAGTAGGAGGTGCCCTGAAAGGGTTGAGGCGTGTTTTAGTGATAAGTGTTTTTGTTTTGTGATTCAGGTGAGTGGATGATACCGATGGACAAAGAGAAAAAGCAAGACATGATCGAGCCGGAAGAATCAAGTGAACCAAAAGGCGATCCAGAAATGGCACCGGTTTATTTAAGGCGACTGTTACCCATGTTCTGTAACACATTCCAATCAACCATGTTAGCATCTGTTAGGTAAGCGGTCTCTAATCTCTGTTACACTCACCTGCACCCGATACAATGTTATGAAAGAAAAACACGCTGTGAATAATAGTTCTGTTTTATATAATGAATTTATAGAGGGTGTTTTTTAAGTATGGAAACTGCTTTATATTGCGTAACTAAGACATACTTGGCAGAAGAATCTTAGGTGGGAAAAAATCCAAAAAAAATAAGTGAAACTATGGCAGAAAGGTGTACCCACTGTTTACAGCCATTTCATTAATTGCATCGAACACAGTCTGTATTGGCAAAAAGCTGTAAAGTCCATTTACCCCTTTTTGCCTTAGCATGAATAGAAGAATAGAAAGGCATGAATAGATTACCTTAGGCGGTATGAATATACAGCCTAAGGTTGGACATTATCTGAAACTAACACCAAAACAAAATCTCATTGTGTATGAGCAGCAAAATGGTGTATTAAGTTCATACACCTTTTTGCCTTGTGGAATGACTGTTCATGAGCAGCAGTAAACATAATGTAAAATATGGTATACACCTTTTTCTATGTTTGTTTTGGATAGTTAATTTTCAGCATTTCATAGGCAAAAGGTATTATTTGAGCATACATTCTTCTGCCGTGTGCCTTTCTCTAAATGCAAATGATTATAAAACATACCAAAAAGAAGCGTAAGCCATTTAACCCCTTTTACCATTGACTAAAACTATTTTAACAACACAGTTTACTAAAGTAAAAAGTATTAATCGCACATACATCATATTCCCGTTTTATAAAAATGGGATTTTCAGTGTTTTCAGAAAGGAGAACTGGTGAAAAGAATTCATACATATTTGTGCCAATCTTTAATTACCAATTTATTAACACATACACCATTTTGCCTCTAAAATTTCTCAAAATAGACGTACATACAGCTTTTTCCCATCATTGTATCTTGAAAACTATAACTCATACAGACTTGGCAATAGGATTTCTGAAAAAACCGATTTTTTCACATACATCCTTTTGCCAAAACACAGGAGAGTTGTCGTTAGATAGGTCGATGTCCACCTCAGTTGGCGGGGATCAGTTGCTGTTACAGTGCATCGGTGACTATAGTGTCTCGGTTTGGAGGGGAAGTGATTGCAGTACATACATGAGTGAATGTTTCGTTTTGTTTTCCAGGAAAGCTAGTCTAAGTTTAATTAAGAAAATGGTCCACTACATCCAGCCATCGCTACTGGTGGAAGCGTGCAGCCCCGAGTCATCCACTTACAATTTAGGCACCATGCTTGTCGAAGTCATCGCTACCGTACTCGATAACGAGGTATGTCAATATCAACTAATTTATTTAAGCACTTTCTATAAAAATTTTATTTAAAATGTTCCACTCCGTTTTGATGTTGTCAATGCATCGTTAATTTGTTTTATGTAAATTTATTGTGACTTTGCAGTGAAAATTATAATTATCATGGCATTGAATTGGAAAATGAAATTCATTCGGGTCATATCGAAGATGAAGTGGTGGAAAATTTGAGAGATAGAAGTAGGGATCGAGTTTAAACCCAACCGTTGCAATATACACATCAAAGTTTTGCTTAGCGAATTCTCCCTTGCGTAATTTTTTTCTTTTGTTATTTACTGCAAAATTGAATGTAGGATGTATCAATATAAAACATGATACGTACAAATGTTGACACTATTTACTATTTTAAATCTGTTTTATATTTATTTCCATAAGTGTGTTATCTAGTAATCTTCACCTGATAATACAGGTTACTTGAAAAATTTATTTATTTTTAAAGCAACTCTTGTATTACCTGAGTGTTGGGAAAGTCGCTGGCTGGGTGTGTAATAGTAGTTTGTGAAAATAGTTAGCGCACGCTGTCTTAATAGCAACTGATTGAAATTGCACCAAAGTAGCCTATTACTGTGCCAAAACCAGACAAATATGCATACATTGATAAAAGATGATTTGTCACCAGCTGCTGCAAAGTTAACTGGAATGAGGTGTAGTTCCTGGGTAATTGTCGCATTTTATCACTTGTGTTGATAATAATTGTTCCCAAAGAAAATATTGACAAATAAAAATTGAAAGAGAAGAATAAAGAAGACTGGCTGTTGTTGGGTGTAAGTATGCTAACATTGGGGCCATCTTAACTATTTTTAAACGTGATATACACAAATTAACCTCTAGTCAAGAATTAAAAATGAACAAGAAAAATTACTTTGTTGTCATCATACTTGGACTGTGGCATTACCATACTATTTAATCCACTCTATAGTCAACAGGGGTCGTGGGTTTGATTCCTGGTAAGGTCTGGCATTGTTTCAACCCTAATTTTCATCCATTACCGGATGAGTTGATCGTTGCTTTTGAAAATGTTAAATAGCACCAGTACTTTTAATTTTGTGAAAAGATGAAAATGATGTACAGCCTTAATACTGTATCCTCTTTGTTAGCAATCTGTTGATTGTGCACAGTTCGTGTCTATGTACGTCATCTAGAGCAAGCTCCCTTCCACCATAATTATCCTGAGCAAAGACTTACGAGTCTTCCCATACGAAGCACAACAAAGGGGCGACCATTGCTCAGTCGTGGAGTCCCATTGTCAAATCAAATCAATTCTCTCTCGTGGGGATAAATTCCATGATACAGCTACATCCTCACTGAATAAGTTTACGTGACATCTTGCTATTCATCTTTTCACATAAGCTTCAGCTTGTGGATAGGTGGATAGGATATGAGAAATGCCAGACCTGACTGGGAATAGAAGCCGGTTACCAATGTTAATCTACAGGGCTGTCATTAAGTGTGTTCATTTTTATTTCTCTTGTTGGAGGTTAGTTTAGAAATAGCCGTGATTTATACTGCCCGTCCCCAAGCTTTGTGCAGCTGTGGGATGAAGGGGAAAGACGAAGTTCATTTGTTCTTTGAGCTGTATGAGGGCGAGCGTTGTCATGCAACTTTTGGCCAAGTTTAAATGGGATGTTCTTGATCATCCCCCATACAGCCCGGACTTGGCTCCTAGTGACTTTCACTTGTTTCCGAACATGAAGCGGTGGCTTGCATCTCAGTGGTTCGCAAATGACGAAGAGCTTCAAAACGCTGTGAATGGTTGGCTACATTCACAGGTGGCAGATTTTTATACAGAGGGTATTTTAAAGACTGTTCCAAGGTACGACAAGTGCTTGAATCTGTTTGGCGACTGTGTCGAAAAACAGAGAAAAACTGTAGTTTTAATATGTATATATTAAAGTTTTTGTATCCTCACTCGTTTACTTTTTATTTCAAAACGGAGGTTATTTTCTGGATAACCATCGTACAAGTAAAACGTTAGTACTAACGCAATCTCTCTCAGTAGTAGTGATGTAATGCATACCTCTCAGCTGCACAAAGCTTGGGAAACGGGTTGTACTGTGTTGTTATGTGTAGTGAAATAATGGGTTAGTTTTTGTTTGGTTTTTTATTTATATGCGTCGATACCCCATATGCCTGTATATTCCACACCCGATATGAGTGGCGGTGGTCATCCTGATTTGTGGTTTATTCCAGATATCGTACAGTTGGCCGACAAATCCGACCACGTCCAAATTGAATTTGAGCGTTGAAATGAAACATTACTGTTGGCTTCCCGAACTGGGACTGGGTCAGCGTCCTGTTGACGCGAACCTCTCTAGCCATAGCAATAGTGGTAGCAATGCAAAACCCAGTAAATATATTATTATCAACCAAAGTAACGCTAATTACAAAATGGTAATTCAACGTATCTTATTGGTTTTTTTTTTTTTTTGATTGAAAGTCACTGTTCTTCTTCTCATTAAACGATGGTTTTGTGTGTTTTATTTTATTTTTCTAATGAGTGGCATCATGGTAAAAGGTTCACGTCCATCGATTGTTTTGTTGTATTTCAAGAACCGATTTTGAGTTAACCGAACCAATTTTTCCTTGAAAGTTTCGTCATGAATAACTGAAGTCGACTCTTAGTGTCAACTATGTTTCATGTATGATTGTTATATTTTTAATAATGTACGCCATTGAGTTTTTACAATACTGTAAATGTGTTAGACCGATTTTATAGATTTTTCTATAATACATGGATCATACTCTAGTTTGTTTATCCTGTGGTGTGAAAGAAATTGTAATTACAACAATTAGTTGTAATTGAGAAATAATTGTTTATAAACTTGTGGGCTTCACTTATCACTTTTTTAATGTATTCGTGTGTTAGCAATCATCGTAAAGTTGTTATATATTATTCAGTTCGTCTATAATGCGTGTAAATAATTTGAAATTTAAAAAAGTTGATGCCTATGTTGTACAGGTGCCATTCTGTGAGTGCAAACTGACATCGGTAGTCACTCTGAATAGCACTATTGTAGACATACTAAGCAGTTTTTATTCTGTACCGCTGGTTTGGGGCTGTATATATATCGTGACACTTATCTCTAACTTCAGTTTCGGGATCTAGGTAATTAAATAATTAATATGCTAAAGTTTAAAGTTACAAGTATTTATTACAACTAAAAGATTTACAAAATAAATAATAAACTAATTATAATGAAGTCATACAATAAATAACTTAAAGAATTTACTTAGTACTACTTACAAACAATTATACAGAATGTACATACACAAAAATTATACACAATAAGACAGAATAACAATAGTTGACCAACGCCCGGACACGTTGACCTCTTCTAACGTACCGATAGCTCACGCAATAAACACTTGTCAAAGATCAAACGAATACTACTTCTCTGACCGCACTTGGGGCTCTCTTTATATAAGTAGATCAGAGATATTTCTGGAAAGACAGAGAGATTCGATGCAATAACAATATACAAAAATCCTTTTTAATGGTTCTGGAAAAATCTTAACTAAAGTAAATAAGTCATAATTGAATAAAAGTTGTTACAGGTAACCGACCAACTCTTTCACAAATAACGGGTGTTTTATTAAGGACGCAACCCTGATTATAAGAAGATAGAAGTACTACATCGGTAAATTTTCTGTCCCCCAATCGGTATGTTGGCAACAGTATACTCAAGGCCACCTACCCAAGACAGTTAAAATGTTCCAGTCAAGCATTAGTGTGGTTACAGCAGTCGTTTCGTTATATTGTGTCAGCAATGGTTTTTTCCAAGGAAAAGATTGTGGCTTTTAACATAGGGTTGCGTTCTTAATAAAACACCCATAGTGTATTTTATTAAGAATGCAACCCTATGTTAAAAGCCTCAATCTACGGCATATTTTTATTTTCCGTACTTAACAAATCATCAATTAATCTAAATTATTATTAGAACGGTTATTATTATTATACAAATTATTATTTCTATACAATAAACGGTATTTGAAATTTGTATATTTACAAAATTCAGCAAAAACATTAGTACATACATAATGAATTTATATAATAATTTCGCCAACCTTTTTTTTAAACTGTGTCACCTTTATTTTTACTTACAGAAGATGTATCATCTTTTGTAAATTTTAAATAAGTGAGATAAAACAATTTTTTTAGTTTCAATTTTGTTATTTACTCTGATGATGGTGGATCCACCGAAACATGTGTAAGTAAGAATAAAAATAAAGGTGACGCAGTTTAAAAAGAAGGTTGTTGAAATTATTATATAAATTCATTTTATGAAATAGAAATAATTTCAAACTGCAGGATGCATTATAAAGATTTATTTTTACATAAAAGTATATGATACATATTTTACGATTTTTTTTCCTAAAGGGCATCCGGATAACTGGTCGTCCGGTTGATAGACGTTCGGATAATCGATGTCCTACTGTAGTTTACTTAAGATTATCTTACTCTTAGAATCGCACAACTTGTAACTTGCTTAGGCTAATCGCTATAGACTTTGGTGTTAACATATTGTGGCTGGTAGACGGTTTGAGAAATACGGTTTTAATGGGGGACTCGTGACAATCTGGATTGAAATCTCTCGACTAAAATACTGTTACTACTGCGCTACATCTGTTGTCGCAGAGACTTATTTGCAGCTGGTGTGTCACATCTATTGAAATACCATGTGAACATTTTCAAGGAGAAACTTTTATTACTCGATCGGTTTGAAAATATACAAGAAAATTATGTTGAGTGAACCTTTTCTCATGATTCTATACCTATTTTTTTTCTAATCGTGTATTGTTTTGGTTTTAATTTTTTCTTAATAAACATTAGAATGAATGAATGTGGGAAGCCTCCCATCTGCCCTTCTGTACATATGTAGGTTGAAATGGAAGACAGTCTTTATTATTTGCAGCTCTTTCTCTCTCTCTCTCTCTTATTTGATCAATTGTTATTGAGCTAAAGTTTTGATAATATTGTGACATATGACAGTAAATGACAAAGAAACTTCCTTAATAGATTTAAATAGACTTAGTTTTACCAACCCTAAAGATGAAATTATCCCGAAGTTACACTATTTGAGGATTGGTAAAGCCAAAAGTTAGGTTGGCAATTTCACCAGCACTCTCAAAAGTAAATAGATAATGTTTTATATCAAATTTGATTACGTTTCGTACGCCCCGATAGCTTTTATAAATTTGACTGCTGAAAGCTCGCAACTACTTCGACCTCAAATATGTGGTTCCCGGCGCTAAACGGTTAAAATATAACATGATATAGCCGCTATCAGTTGGAAGTGACAACATACATCAATCTTTAGTAATTTAGGAATTGCTAATAATAATGATTTGGAATTTATCTAATGTATAAAATTCTCGTGTCACAGTGTTAGTTGCTATACTCTTCCAAAACCGCATAACCGATTTAGATGAAATTTTATATGTACACTTTGTAGGTCTGAGAATAGGTTTTTTATCTATTTTTTATACCCATAAGTGATAAGGGTGGTTCACCCCAAAAATATGTTTTTTTAATTTTTTATTAAAAAAAAATACATACACCCCTAAATTTTCACCCTTCTACCAACAACCCCTATTTTTTTATAGCAATTATTAGTAATTTAATCATTTTCTACTCTCGGCGGTCGATAACTGATCAGTTGTCACTCGATCAGTTATTCCCGCCAGGCATCTACCGGTGTCACTTGCACTTCGTAAACAGCACAGAGTAGGGATGAGAACGAAACCGGTCTCTGGGCTTTCTCACACAATAAGTTTTCTCTCACTCCCTATATTGTTTTTGGCCTTTATTATTATTATTGGTGCATCAATCATAGTAGTGATGTTTACAATTATCATTTTATGCCCCTGGCATTAGTTTTGTTTTTGTTTTACGTCTGACTGTTCTGCAATTTCTGCTAATACAGCTGGTGGATAATGATGGTAATGAAAATGAGTGATGAAAAAATGCCATATCTGACCAGGAATCGAATCCCGTACCCCGGAGTACCGAGCTTAGAAACCACTTGCACTAACCACTACAGTAACGGTCCTTAGATAAAATAAAATAAATTTAATACTTTCCATAAAAACATGATATATTTTCTGTTCTTGGGCGTAGCAACGTGCGGCGGGTACCGCTAGTTTTACTTTGAAACGTATAATTGTCGTTAAAAAATTGTGAAAAGAAAATCAATCGTCATTAAAATATGTTACTTAAATCAACTTGACTGGCGTTAAGCGGTTATATGATTTTCATGATCCAGAATATGAAGGTATACTTTAACTGGACTCGTGTGTGTGTGTGTGTGTGTGTGTGTGTGTGTGTGTGTGTATATATATACTGAAGTCACGAGATTGCCTTTTGCGTATGTATGGGCAGTGACGAAGAGAAGTGAAATATTTGCAGTGCTGCCAAACTCAACAGTGAGACACTACTCGTACATTTCAATACCGTGCAGTTTCTAGATACATTTTGTAAGCTGTGGTTTATTCCGAGAAAATGTTTTCGTCATAAACCTTATAAGAAATAAATATGACCTGTAATATTGCCTATAACTTAATTACATAATTAGAAATGTTTGATTTACTGTAATTACAAATGAATCGCCTTCTTTAATATTACTGTCATTAGTGTTTTCATTATCGATCTCTAATATCTACCTGACAGTTTTCTTTTTTACCAGGTGTCAACAAAACTGTTAAAGCATAGCTTCTTTACATCCTTAATTTCCTTCTTTATTTTTTGAATTGTAGAAAGAGAAACATCACAGTAGTTAGCCGCTCGCTCATGGCTTTTGTTAAAAGGCATGGATAGGCATTTTTGTTTAACTTCAACTTAACAACATTTTATTACATTGCGTTCAGCACTGAATAGTTCGACCACATTTTCGAGAAACTGACATTTTGTGTTTACGGTAACAAATAGTTATATTGGTACAGTTAACATACAATAGGTTCCACGATATACTGTATATGCTCTGGGTGTATTATAAGTTGTTATGTTTGTCGTACTGAAATTAAAGCAGCCGCGCATGTGCACTGATGGTTTTCCCCCTTTGCCCCTCGTTGCAAAGAAGGGCAAACTCGTGACTCAAGTGACTATACCTACATTTATTTTACTGAATAATGCCATTTGTTAAATAATAAAGAATTTCATATAATTTTTAAAACTTGAGAATAATTGGTAGGGTCAGTGGTGGAGCGTAAAGCAGCTTACTGTCGATAAATAAAAGTTTTATTCCACTCACCTTGGAAGTCCTGCGACTTACCAGCTGGTACCAGTGGCTTTCCGATGAGTGTTGAGCTGCTGAAGATCTTGAATAAGTGGACTGTATTTAGCGTGGTCAGTTTCCTGGAGTGTCTCCAGCGCGTAAATACGTAGCGATGCGTGAATTTAATAGAGAAATAAATTTATTTAATATAAAGAAAACAAATTAGCGGTCGCGGATAATTCCCAATACTAGGGCGAAAGCGGAAAAGCGTAAGACTTCACAGAGAGCGTTCTTTTGTGTTGCGAGTTAGCGGACGACTGTTTCCAGTTCAGTATAAAACTGTTTGTATGTGCAGGTAGAAATCAATCCTCATTGGTTGAGACCGATAAATGATATCTTAGAATAAAACACAAAAATAAATTGATGAATTGAACCAAACATAAAATGTATATAGTCCCAAACAATAATGAAATACTTGTTTGTATGTTTGTTAATTGTAAATATCTCAACAGGTGTACTTGTGAATGAAAAATTATTTTTTTATACACGTTGACAGATAAGTTATTCTGAATTTTTATATTGAAAGAGCTTGAGTGAAGTAGAGATTTGGTTACAGTTAACGTGGACGTGACGTAAAGGAATATATGGGCATATGGGAGCGCATCCTTTCTCCTTTTGTTTCTACTCCCTCCTTTTTTGTCCAATAAATATTTATTAACAAAATATAAATGATTGTTGAATTGGGTTGTGCTGCTTGTTGCGAAATTTCTCTCTCATATTGTTTTGTCGGTCGATTGTATCGTATTGTATCATGTGGATTGGCATTGTTTAACGAATAGTTTAGTTGCGATCGCATTATCTCTTAACATTATTCACGTGTGTGGTGTGTACACTTGCTTTCGTTTTAACATGATTTTAATTGAACTTGTAAAATGATATTTTACGATGTTGATGTGTGCTTATTTCATTTATGTGTTCAGCTTTTGTGTCTGTATTTACATTTTTGTGGTTGTGTGAATAAATTGCAGATTTGTAAAAACTAATTGCAATAATGATAGCTAGTTACGATCGAATGAACACCATAGTGCAATCGTAATAGTAAATGAGATGTGATATAGAGTTTCAAGACGGTCCTTGTTACTGGTAACGCAATGTAAGTTGACGATCAATAGCGAGAGTAAGACTTGACTATGCCGGGGTTGGAAGTGCTACTATATGTGCACTCCTAAATACATCATACATAGCGACTGCTCAAACTATTATGTTTACACAACTATGTCGTTTCATAAACATCCCATTGTATTATTTATTGATTTTTAATAATTATTCTAAATAATAAACATTCATTCTAAATAAGCCATATAATACTGCCCATGATAGACAGGTGGAGTTTCAAATTATTTATACTCAATCTGTTCGTTGCAGGGCTAAAATTATTAGTTCTGTTTCTTATAACATGATCAGCCAATTTAATGACTGAATCATTTAAGAAGAGAAGAGGTAGAGGTGTAAAAGACACTAATCAGAGTTATTTCCTCTGAAAGTAATGAATTTCATTATACAGCCAGACCCTGTGGTGAATGAAGTGAAGGTGTCATTTGCAGAGTGGAAAATATGTGCTTTTCAGAGGGCTCGGCATACTGATGAGCGTACTTTTCCACTCAGTGAGGAAGGCACTTGTAAACCACCTCACTCCTCGTTTTACTTAGTAAAACCTTTACAGGTTCAAACCAACTTTTTGGCTGAGTATCCTTTTTGGTCATCAGCGGTAAACTGAATTACTGCACTCTGACATTTAGTATCCTTTTTGGTCATCAGCGGTAAACTGAATTACTGCACTCTGACATTTGTAGAGGTAGACTAGTTAGTTCGTGAGTTCCGTTGATGCTAGCTTATTATTGCGAGTAATACTAGTTTACGGTAATTTCAAAATGTTATTGTATTTTTAGGGTTTTCATATTTCATTATTTTCAGTAAAGTTATGTTAAATTGCAATTTAATTTTAAACAATTCACTTTCTTTAAATAATTACATTACTCCTTACTTATTTAGTGTGACGGGTCATGCACTGAATTTTATTACTTAAGGGTTTGTGGTAATTACATTTTGAGTTGTATGGTTGATACATGTCTTATGCTTTCGGGTTGGCCGATGTAATAAGGATAGATAGTATACTGTCCTCCGCATGATATTTTTTTTTTTTTTTTTTTTTTTTTTTTTTTTTGGTTTAACGTCCGACTGTTCTGCAATTACTGCTAATGCAGACGGTGAAAGATGAAATGATTGTGTGTAACGTATGAAAAGATGCCGTGCCTCCGCATGATAGGCACAATCGTCAACTTATAGCGCGTTACCAGTACTGGGAAATGCCACGAGGTCTATTTAAGAGGCTATTGTCACTCAGCAAACTCAACTCAAACAATGTTTCCACTTTTCGATGGATTTCTGAAAATTTTCTTTGTTTACAGTCTTACGAATCCTTCCCTCATTTGTTCCTTGTCAGTGAATTTTGAAAATTTTGAAAATGGTACGACAGGAATCGGTATTTGGTCAAAGGTTACATGATAAAGAACATAGAGGAGTCTATGTGTTTTTGTGGTGAGGGCACAATTCGTGTCTAACCAGAGTGCAGGCCTTAAATTGTGCATATTTTTGCATAAATACTGAATTGCTGGTGGGTGAACAGTCTGCCCTGTCAGGGGACATTTGTGATGCCCAATACCCATTGAATTTATGGCCGTTTAGATCGGCGATGCATCACTATAAGTTTTTTAACAGTAATGCAACAGCACGTGCTAGTAGAATCCAGACAATTTTGAAAATTATATTTCTTGACATATTTTCAGCGCAAATGAATAAGTAATACTTCATTTTGAAGATAATAAACTACCGATTTATTTTATATAAAAAGAATGCGTCTATTTTACTTAGGAAAAAAGTTTTTAGACACATTTCAGGAAAAATAAAGTTATAAATTACAACTAAAAAATAAAAGGTATATGTTGATTTTTTTTTTGAGAAATCGGCTCAACAAACTACCAAAAAATGACCTTAAACAAATTTGTTTTAAAATAAATTATAATTTTCTGTCCCCCAATCGGTATATTGGCAACAGTGTACTCAAGACCAACTACCTAAGATAGTTAAAATGTTCCAGTCAAGCATTAGTGTAGTGACAGCAGTCGTTTTGTTATATTGTGTCAGCGATGGTTTTTTCCAAGGAAGAACCGGATGTTTTATTAAGGACGCAACCCTGATTATAAGAAAATAGAAGTAATACAATGTTTTCATTGCAATTTGCTATTCATTTGTAAAATAATAATTTAGATTAATTATTAATTTGTAAAGTATGGAAAATAAAAATATGCTGTAGATTGTGGCTTTTAACGTAGCGTTGCGTTCTTAATAAAACACCCGGTTCTTCCTTGGAAAAAACCATTGCTGATACAATGTAAAGAAACTTTCTGCTGTCACTACACTAATGCTTGACTGGAACATTTTAACTGTCTTAGATATTTGGCCTTGAGTACACTGTTGCCAACATACCGATTGGGGGACAGAAAATTTACCGATTTATTACTTCTATCTTCTTATTATCAGGGTTGCATCCTTAATAAAACACCCGTTATTATCTATCTTGATTGGGCTGTTGGTGTAGTGGTCAGCACATGGTGTCCATGCTCGGCACTCACACGTACGGTTCCCAGTCATTGGTGTTAATGTGCAATACAATGAATATGAATTGTGTTTTTTATGTTTTATGTGAGTAGTCTGTAGTGACTCGATTTTGAAGAGGAAAGAAGTGAGAAGTTGGAATATGAGTGTGTAAGTGAGACTGATTCTGTTACAGGATGATGAAGATGGACACCTGGTCGTATTACAAATAATAGAGGATTTAATGAACAAAGCACAGGAGATATTTTTAGATCATTTCGCGCGGTTGGGTGTGTTCTCGAAGGTGGCTCAGTTGGCAGGTCCACAGGAGCCGCCTACGCCCACTCCGCAACCACAGCCGCCACAACCGATCGATTTAAATAGCAACACTAACACAATCAAGAAAGATGATTCGGTAAGTAGACTGATATCTAGTCTTTGTTTTCTAGTTGAATGATCCAGTCCATTTGGAACTGATCTCAATCGATTCATTTTCTGGTTTCAGGGGGTCACGGATCCCTATAATTCACAATGTTAACACTTTGAAGCCTGAGCTGTAAGGAAATAGTATGTCATGGTATCCTGGAGGTTTTAGAGTAAACTTAAAAAAATTCTAAAAGATTTAATTTCTATCATATCTTGATGATTTTGGTGTCAAATTGATTAAAAATCAGAAAGTTTATTACTATTAATTTACATTAAAATTATTATACTTACTAAATTTATGAGAGTTATTTAAATATACACCAAAAAATTATGAAAAACGAAATTGTTACATGCTACACACTACCTAATTTTAGAGTTTTACAATCCTAATCACTACTAAAAAAAAAAACAACTTAAATAAATTCTACAGAAAGGCAATGAAATAAACTACACATTAAACTTGTTTGAGTACTAATATTTTCCACATAATTAGCCTTCGTACGAAACACTCGGAAACACCGCTAAGCACAGTGCAACATTACAGTCGGGGCAGTACCAGATTGTTTCTTTCCTTCCAGCCTTTCCAGTTGCAGGTTTGATCTTTTCTGAGCAAACTTTACAGCAACACACAGAAAATATAAAATGAAAAATAAATTATAATTATTACTGTCAAATAATCGCACAAACAAAGCGATCTAGAAGACAAAACAGTACAACGTATACAACCGAACTATTTACTGAACGAAAACAATTACCGACAAAATACAAAAGGAAAACAATTATTACAAAGTAGAAATAACTATATTATTTACAAATATCAAATACAGAATAACTGCAAACCTCATACAACTTAAAAAAACATATAAATACGAAAAAATCATGACAAAGTACACATGTACATCAACAAAAACATAACCTCAAACATGAGCTCAATGTTTTTCTACATAGTTCACAAAATATTCGGTAAATTTCGCTGCAAGCATAGAGAATTGAATTAATTGAAATTTAGAATGAATCTGTGCAACCGAAGCACGATATAACCTCGTCTGAATCTTATTACAGAATTTAATGTGGCGGCCCGAGTTATACTCGAGCTTTGGACATCCGCGATTTACGCTCACCCCGAGCTATACTCGGGCTTAGGCTTCAAAGTGTTAACCTTTCTATCTTTTTCCCAGCAACTATATGAGGTTAACATCTCATGTTATTTTGTATTTTAAGTAATTCTTTTGTTCACATTTTCAGCATTAAAATTTTTTAAATTGATTAAGTGAAAATTTTTACTAATTTTTTTCAAAAAGACCGTATGGTGGTATTGTTAAAATTTAATAAATAAAAAATTAATTGTAAACATTTTAAAATTTTTAAATGCTCAGAATCAGCAGAAAGAATGGATCTTCCAAACTAACGAAAATTCACTCTAAAATATCTTTGGTAGGTCCCGAGAAAAAGGTACAAATATGGTAAAAAGCCCAAATTTTTGGAAACAGCCATTTAAAATATATAATACAGTAGCTACTTATTTATATTAGTAGTAGTTGCATTGGTTGTAGAGGTTGATAAAAAAAAGATAAAAGAAGGTTGTCATTTTGTTGGTGTAAGAGTGCATACTTGAGGTTAATTAATGTTGTTCAATTTTAAATTCATTTATTATTTGCAAGATTATCTTTAACCGGTGAACTTATTCAACAATCCATCATCTCCTTTCCAAATTCATTAAATGGTACTTGTCAAAGAGAAAGCGGTATAAGGAAGGATTGCTGTTCTTGGTGTTGGTTACGCCTATGCATCACCCAACTCAAACCATGTGGCCTCTGAGAGCTGTGTGAGAAAGAGATGGAAATACTGTGACACGCTCAGTACAGTCTGATTGAAAACTTAAACTAAGTGTCGGAAAGTATTGTGACACTTATCGCTAAGGTCCGTTTCGGGATCTAGTTAAATAAAATAATTAATACACTAAAGTTTAAAATTACAAGTATTGATTACAACTAAAAGATTTACAAAATAAATAATAAACTAATTACAATGAAGTCATACAATAAATAACTTAAAGAATTTACTTAGTACTACTTACAAACAATTATACATAATGCACATACACAATAGGACAGAATAACATTAGTTGACCAGAGCCCGACAGTATGTTAAAACAACGTGAGCAGATGGATGGGGTTGACAGTCACTCGGGATATTGGTGTTGAGTGAAGGCAAATGACCAAGTTTTATTTGTGTTTGTAGCAGCCTTAGGATGTTTTGTACGGTGCTAGTACCGTGCGCATTTGTGTATGTGAGATGAAGATATAATTGTGACAGTTGCGGTATTTATTGTTTTTTTTTCCGTTTGCAGGAGGAGTGCGAGCAAGAACAGTTACTAGAAGACGCTAAAGAAATGTTACCAGGGAAAGCATACCACTGGAGGGACTGGTGCTTGTGTAGAGGAAGGGATTGCCTGTATGTGTGGTCAGACGCGGCCGCTCTAGAATTGTCCAACGGGAGCAATGGCTGGTTCAGGTTCATATTGGATGGCAAATTGGCGACCATGTACTCAAGTGGCAGTCCTGAAGGCGGGACCGATTCTACGGGTAAGACATTCTCTCTTGATTCTTACGTGATGCGTGGCGTGAGTCACCGGATCACGGATCATGGTAACATTAAGTGAGATGCTGTAGATACCGGTGAGAATCACTGACAGTCGATGAAAGTATGTGGAGTACATTTTTCATTTTTGAGACGATCGAAGTAACCTTTGTGGTATCGGTAAAATAAATTGCGTGACACTAATCAGCGTGATCTATAATGTATAACTTTTTTATTTATTTAGCAATCGATCAGCTAAACATGTTCAGTCCACTCAGGTTACAAAGTAATTGCTGGGACCATTGGTTAGCTACTACAGTATTTATTTTATTTTAATACACCTAAAAGTGAACAAAGTATTATTGTATAATGTGTGAGTTTTCTTTGCTTTCGTTTATTTAAGAATTCATCAGAAGAGTGAGTTGGCTTCTTATTTTTCTTCGCATTTTGTCGATTCTTTCACTTGCCACTTTGATTTTTCACTTTTCTACCTTGCAGAGTTAGCGGTAGAATAAAACACAGTTGAACATTTTTGTGCTTCGGTCTTCTTGTCTACACTCTACACAGATTTAATGACAGATAATTTCATTTCCATCAATAAACTTTTTCTCTTTCCGCCCGACAATTACATTTTTGTTACAGCACAGTACCTCTTAACTCATCGACACAATATAACAAAACTCTTATCGAGGAGCTTTTAAAATGGACATTGTTCTGTGTCATATTACATTATAAGATAGAACATTGTTTCCTTACGTTATCCTTATGGTAAAATTCATTTAAGACAAGCTAAAATCATAGTTTCCTTACGTTATCCTTATGGTAAAATTCATTTAAGACAAGCTAAAAACATTGTTTCCTTGCGTTATCCTTATGGTAAAATTCATTTAAGACAAGCTGAAAACATTGTTTCCTTACGTTATCCTTATGGTAAAATTCATTTAAGACAAGCTAAGATGAAAGTAATTTTAAGATACTGTATGTAGTCACTGTATTTTGATGATCAGTCATTTATATATACAGAGGACATTTATTTACCGATTTGAGCTATCAGAAATACTATTATTAATTCATAGAAACTTACAATAAATTTAGTTAATTTTATATGTATGAAACGTACAAGCAAATTTAAGTCACTTTATAACCGAAATCTAAGTCACTTTATAACTGATGGTCTTATGACTAGAGTCGACTGTATTTAGATATCTACATATTTTAGATTTGAAAATTCATTCAAAAATTCCCGGCATCCCACAGCACATATCGTATTGATATTGTTTGAATGTAGCTATAGAAAACTAAGCAGGCACTGTGATGCATTAAGGTATCATCCGATCTGGCAACTAAATGATCCTTGATCCTTGCCCAATCACATCGCACTTTTTTTTTAATTGAATATGAGTGAATTTTGTAGTACATTAATTCTGTTTTTGTTTTATACAACCATATCCATTTACCTATCAGAGGCAGTCTTGACATGTCCTATATTCTCGCGAAAGTCTTCAGAACACATTAAAAAAAAAAAGTAGCCGAGTCTTCAACAAACTCTAAGCACTGAAGAAAAAATTGCTTGAATTTAAATTTGTTGGTTTCTTAATAACGTGTAAGTGTTTGTGTACACTTTGGCCCTAAAATCCGTATTAAGGCCCCGCAGTGTTAAAAAAATCCCTTTTTATTGATTTCAATTAGCAAAATATGGAAAACTCACTAATCGACGCTGAACTAAACTAAGCCTTATAAAGAAAAATGGTTGCAGGTTATAAATTTTCTATCCTTTAATTGTATAAAATTTTTCCCTTGAAATGCATTTTAAACACCACTTTGGATCTGGTGTTGCGATTGTTTGTTTAAGGGGAGCAGACCATTTTCATTACCCCTATACCTGCATACTAACTTAGGTAGATTTTTTTGTAGAAACCGTTCAAGCTACAAAGCTGAGCTTCGGCACACCTATCTACAGTACCTTTTTACAAATTTGTACCACAGCTTTTTCATTTATCTTTATTTAATCTAAAAATTATTTTTATTCTCAAAACATGTTCAAATGTAGCCCATATAATTTTAATGAAAAAGACACCCAAAAAATAAAAACTCCGAAGTTTTTGAAATACCTCTGGAGTAAATACACACCTTAGTACTAAAATGTATTGTGCGAAATTTCGCACTACTAGGTGGGATGGTTCCTGAAATAAGTGTACCTAAAGTCAAAAAATACAATATGTGGAAAATGCGGATGTGGTAAAAGCATTATACCGTAACAGAAACACCTATTGCCAATTGGAATTAACTTCCAAACAAAAACACACCAAGATTTATCTTGCTTTACAGCTGATTCCTATGCGTTCTAGAAATTATTGTTTTTATGTGAACGAAATCTCCGTAATGTTAGAGCAGTAACATATCGCACCCTTAATGCAAGACTATCACAAGTCAAAAAACCTATATTTTGAGAAAACAGCAATCAAAGTTTTATCCAAAACTTTAAATGATTCTAACTTTTCCCTCAAATAAGTTACAGATATGAAATTTAGGGACATTATTTCTTATATCATAAGAATATAAGTGAACTAGTCAATTTTGCTTTTTTTACAGAAATTATCATTAAAATTGCATATGTGTTAGTCTTGCATTGAAACAAAACAGTGAATTAACACATTAAACCCCTAATGCAAGACTATCCTAAGTCAAAAAACCTATTTTTTGAGACTACAACAATCACATTTTTATCTCAAATTTTAATTGATTCTAACTTTTCGCTCAAATAAGTTACAGATATGAAATTTGGGGACATTATTTCTTTTACTGTAAGAATGTAAGTTAATTGGTCAAGTTTCCTTTTTAAACAAAAATTGTCATTAAAATTGCATATTCGATAGTCTCGCATTGAAACAAAACAGTGAATCAATACATTTCATACATCGTAAATAGGATTTTAAAATGAAAATACAGTATAGGAATTTCTTCTCTCTTACTGCTCCAATTGACTGAGAAACTTATACCTTATTTTAAAGTTTACTTCGCCCTTTACGCTCAAAAAATGAAAAAAAGAATTCAAATTAAAAAGTGAAAAATTTTGAACTGTTCTATTTTCGTGTTTACAAATTAGCTTATCGTATTTGGTTGTACAGAACTACTGCACGAATAAATATTTTATTACCTTTAGACTTCATACTTCGTACGAAAATTAAAACAAGATGTAAATTACATTTTGTTTCATACCCTACGGTAACGTTCCACTAAAAAATACTTTTTTACTAGGTACAGGTTATCTTGAAGTATTAGTTTCAATTTGTATATGCCAGACCCGATCAAAGGCTTGAGCTACATAAAGAAACACGGCTGAACAGTATTGACTGTTCAAGAGCTGAAGAGATTATATTATCAATAATGCGGTGACATCACTGAAGTGTGGAATGAGATAAATGAAATTCGAACTGATGATCAGGATAGGCGGGTCAGAAGGAGTTTTTTTAAGTAGTTTAGAGAGAATAGAGAGTAAACTAATTGGTCTGTAAGCAGTTAGTTGGCGAGGTGGCTTGTCTGGTTTTAAGGAATGAATTATGATAGTGTACTTTCACTGAATAGAGAAGTGAGCGACTTGGAGTATGGAATTATAGATGTGAGTTAAGAGTATAATGGATTTCCTAGGAAATGGCACAAAAGTATTGAAGTAATAAGATCATACCCCAGGGCTTAACCTAATATCAGATCGTGAATTGCTTGGAAGAGTTCCCCGGGGGAAACTGGCTTTGGAAGAAGGCTAAGTTGCAGAGGACCATTAAGGAAATTTTCTATGTTTGAATGATCTTCGTGTTATAGGTTGTGCGGGTGGAATGTGTTATGCAAGTGCTGAGCAAGCATTTCTGCTTTCTCTTTATTGGTAGTCGCCCAAGAACCATCAGGAAAAAATATCAAAATGAAAATAAAATAGGGAAGGCTGTTTATTATTTTCCAGTCGCCCAGACATGATAAGTTTAGTCTACATCAATAATTTATTGTCTTCTGTGCTTCTATATGCTACAATGTCTTTATTATGTACGCTTATTACTGCATACAATAATGAGTTCATAAATTTATAGTATTATAAAATAATCAAAAATATTACAACAGAACAAAACAATTGATTATAGCCAACAAGTAGGGCTGTTGGTTCGTCTGTTGGCGTTTAGGCTTGAAAAGATTATTGGATGTAAAGTTTAGTTTGGTAATTATATCCTTAAGAGTTATTCGGTTTGGTTGCGATTATTTCCCCATTGTTTTTATTAACTTTTATGTAGGGCTATTTTTATTTATATATCATGATTATCTCATCGGAATACCTGGTGTACTACAATAATTGTAGAATAATAGAATTATTCTATTTATATTAATAATAATACCGCAGTAAATAAATAGTAGGTATAGTGAATAAACTACTTCTATTTATTCTAACACATAAAAACAGTGCATAAATTTTTCGTTTTTGGTATAGAGGGCATTGTGTTTGCCGAGTTGCGATTGTCTTCCACTATGCTTCTAAACGTTTCAAAGAATATTATTCAATGCTAGACTATCGTATCTCGACTTACGATAGTCTTGAATGACAGAAGTCATGTGCAAGACTATACTAACTGAAGTTGTGATAGTCTTGCATGTGATGAGAGAACATTTTTAGAAAAAAAATTACTATCACAATGTTCAAAATAAACAATTATAGTCTATTTAGAGTTATGATAGTCTGGCACTAGGAAGATAATGAGAAATAACAGCCAAATCATGAATAAACAGAAAAATGAAAATTTTTGAGTTACAATAGTCTTGCATTAGGAGTGCGATATAATAATCTCAATGTACAAGAATGAAAAACGTAATTAAATACCGAAATAAACACTACATACCCTATCAACGTAAAAACATAATTTTTCTTAACAGAAAAAGCAACAAATATCAAGTTATATATCAATTTAAATAGGGGTAAACGATCTATCAAAATATGGTAAAATTGAAAAATCAATATTTTTTATTAAAATCAGTCTGCTCCCCTTAATGAAACTAGTTGTAAATATTGTGTAATTTTATGCTTTTGTCGAGATGAAGCAAAGTGTAAAGCGATCACTGGTCGAGTAGTGTTAGTGGGTGTATAAAAAGGTAAGCAATGATCTTATCGCTGTGTATAGACGTCATTCATCCATTAATGGACATGTTGCACGGATAGTGAATGTCTTAACAACATCCACACTTGGATTGTGCATGTCTTTCTGTCATTAATCATGTTCGTACTTCAATAATATGAATAATCTCCACATATTTTCGGCTTTCTTTTTAATTTAAAATATTTAATGAAAGGTGTTTCGGTTCATTTTCAAAACTTAAACCATATTTAAGAATATTTGGTAGCTTTAAGTACCTTCTCTTTAACACAGATATGTTCTAAGTTATTGTGTCAGGCTTACGGAACGCATATCTTTGAACGTGTTTGTTACAAAAAGAGGTGGTTTAAAAGAGTTTTCTAATGAAAAGTGCACGTTAAATGATTTTAAAGTACCTAGACATTTAAATTTGTAAGTCACATTCAATGTTGAGTAGTCATTATGAAAATTTATACATCTTTTCAAATAGGTTGGGAACGAGTGGTGAAAACACAACATCGCAGGCATATCATATGCCGGCCATATTGGCACAGTTGGTAATGTGCTCGCCTCTCATCATATTGGGTTCGAATCCCATTCAGGCACGGCATATTTTCATATGTTACAAAAAATTATTTCATCCTTCATTAGCAGTAATTGCAGAACAGTCTGATGTTAAAAAAAAAAGAAAAACTGCATATCACTGAAATCATGCATTTTTAATATCAAAGAGTAATTAATTGTAATTTGTGTAGAACTTAAAGCGAACATGAAGAAATTTTTTTTGTCGTAACTGATTGTGACAGTACTGGCGGCAGATGAGGCTGGTTACTTAGTTGTGACCCCTACAGAAGAGCAGCATCCCTCACCCATCACTTACAGTCACTTAACATATGTCTATCTGATAATATATTAGAACAATTGAAGAGGTTAGTGGATGAAGGTGCTATGTAACAAAAATATAGTTTAGTGGAAATTGCTACGAAAGTACTAAGGCTTATTCCTTCATGAAAATGTTTTCTTAAAAGTTCTTAAAACTTTACTTTTCTTTGTCACTTTTTTATTAGATTTATTGAGCATTGCTACCATTGTCATATCACACCTTACGATACTTAATCTTACGTGTACAACACTTTCATCAACTAAAAGTCTATTAAAGACTGTATCATCTACAAATGGATTAACGGTAATTTAATAATACAAAATACTCGTAAAGATCTTTATAAGAAACATTTTTAAAGAAATACTACACAGTGCATATTAATGATGATGATAGGTGTTCATTACTAAATTTAACTGTTATTACTCTAAAGATGTCTGTTAGGTTGTAGTGAACTCTGGTAGAAGAAGGTGTCAAATGATCTTAATGTCTTATTCCTCAACAAACCTTAAAATTAAGCTGTACATAGTCCGTTCATCCCCTAGTATTTCCGTAAACTGTAGATATACAGCGTTCTATGTCATCTACGTAACTAAGTGTGCACTTACCACCTTCAGCAATCACAAAAAATAAATTTTTGAAAAAAATGTTACATAGCTCCTTCATCCACTCAGCTCTACAATTGTTTTATTGTTGCTCGTTATAAGCGCGGATTTTATAAACAATCCGTTCACTCAACAGTAAGTTGATGAAATAAATTAATATTGGGTGGAAAACAATTTCTAAAACAAACAGACACAATATCCTAGTTTTTATGTTAACTAACCAACGTATATTTTTATTGTAATTTGATTGCACAAAGTACGAGGGCAATCCAGAAAGTAACAAGACGTTTTGGCCTGGCGCGGCAGTGGGCAGAGCTAGCGACGCCATCTTGGCGTCAAGAGTGTTTCTACATTCCGTACGCAACCAGGCATGGTAGCTAGAGCATCGTGTGTATTGTACTTTTTATACAGTGGAGTTTTAAAATGAGCGCTGCGATTGAAGATCCCCCTGGTTGTGAAGTGCGTGGTGTGATACGGTTTTCGTTGGTGAAAAATTACAAACCGATTGAAATTTATCACCAGATTTGTGACGTGTACGGCAATAGAATAATGAGTGAAAGCTGAGTGAGGCAGTGGTGCATTGATTTTAGAAATGGCGGAACCAATGTTCACGATGAGGATTGCAGTGGTAGGCCTAGTCTTGTGACTGATGAATTGGTGTTGAAAATCAATGAAAAAATCTGTGAAAACCATCGTTTCACTATTAAAGAACTCGCAGAACATTTTTTCCAGATTTCACGGGAGTTTAATTCATGAAATTGTGGTTGTTAAACTTGGATACCATAAATTTTGTGCCAGGTGGATTCCGAAAATCCTAACGGAAGAAAACACAGAAAACAAAGACTTGCTGCAGCACTGACATTTCTGTAACAGTACGACAAAAGTGGAAACCATGTTATCGATCGTATCGTAACTGGTGAGGAGACGTGGGTAAAGCACGTCAACTGTGAAGCAGTTGATGGAGTGGGGTCACACGTTTTCGCCCAAGAAACTGAGGAATTGTCTCCAAACGCTATCAGCAAGAAAAACTATGGCTACTGTGTTTTGGGATGCTTATGGAGTGATTTTCGTTAATTTTCTTGAACGAGGCCAAACAATCAATTCAGAGAGGTATTGCGAAACATTCAGAAAATTAAGACGCGTGATACAAAACAAGCGTCAGGGAAAACTTAGTGGGAAAGTTTTGTTTTTCCACGATAACGCCCGTCCACACATGGCCAAACGTACTCAAGAGCTCTTGGAAGGTTTTGTATGGGAAGTTTTTAATCATCCGCCGTACAGCCCAGATTTGGCGCCGAGCAATTACCATTTGTTCCCAGCGATTAAGACATGGCTCACTACGCAACGCTTCGACACTGATGCTGAACTCCATGCTGATTGTAAACCAGTGGTTGAACTCGCAGGCGGCAGATTACTACAAAGAGGGCATTGTAAAGCTTGTACCACGTTACGATAAATGCCTTAATTTACTTGACGATTACATAGAAAAATAGCCTAAGAGTTAACGTTCAAAATGTACGTAATAAAAATTGGTTTTTTTACTTAGTTCATTTTTTTATTTCAAAACGTCTGTTACTTTCTGGACAGTCCTCGTATTTTCACGATATATTAATAATGAAATAATGATATTAATAATTATGCTGCCCAGAACGGATAAGTAGAGTGTCAAATTATTTACACTCAATCTGTTCGTTGCAGGGCTAAAATAAATAGTTCTGTTTCTTATCACATGGTCAGTCAATTAAATGACTGAATCATTTAAGAACAGAAGAGGTAGAGGTGTAATAGACACTAATCAGAGTTATCGCCTCTGAAAGTAATGAATTTCATTGTACAGCCAGACCCTGTGGTGAATGAAGTGAAGTTGTCATTTACAGAGTGGAAAATATGTGCTTTTCAGAGGGCCTGGCATGCTGATAAGCGTACTTTTCCACTCAGTGAGGAAGGCAATTGTAAACAACCTCACTCCTCGTTTTACTTAGTAAAACCCCTAGAGGTTCAAACCAGCCTTTCGGCTGTTGACCTAAACTACAAACAACAATAATTATGATGGTTGTTATATGATTTTATTTAAATTATCTCATTATTGGTAATAATAATAAAAGTCAGCTGTTCCATACAAGACTGTATTATACAATTGTAGAGGTCTATTTGGCCCATTGTTGAGTGTCATTTGCTTTGTATGGAGGGGCCACAACCCAGTAGCCAGCGTATACCGCTGTAGGAAAACACGTGGTTAGTGTGGGTGCTGTTGAAAGAGTGAAGTAGACTTTAAAGAGTCTTATGACGAAAGGAATTATTATTTTCATTGTTTGTGTTTCGCACACATGGTACACTTATACGCTGCATTCAACATTTAAATGTAAATAACCATATCAGTTAATATTATTAACAAAATAATAACATAACGATGCACTTGTGGCTGCATACACACATACACTGGGGTGAATGGATACCATCTTTTAATTCACTTTCCACCTTCTCATTCTAGTGTAGAAACATTCAATTTCATAAAAAAAAAACACTGGCTTGGTATAGTGGCATATTTGCTGCTGCAAGTTAAGGTCTTGTCAAACAGAACGTGGACAGTCCGCGTGCAGTCCGCTGCGGACTGACAGAGCCTAACTTAATGCGAACAAATCAGGACGGACCAGAACAGTTGTAAAGAAAACGTGAATGAGTCGTGGCGAATTTATGATTTGTTATTTTTTCAACTATGAAACTTAAATTTATATTGTCTAGCAGTTCCTCAGACGAAGAAGAATTACTTCTTTGGTTTGCTTTGAGTCGGTCAATACGAAAATGAATTGCAAAAGAGAGGAGGTAGGCGAATTTGATCGACTTAGCAATGAATTGCATTCCTTTGAAGACCAATTTTTCATGTATTTTCGTTTATCCCAGCTATAATTTCATTATTGTTGATATAGGTATTTATGGGTGGCATAATGAGAGTAGTATCTTCAAAAATTCCGCTTTCTATTGTGAGTTCTTAAATAACAAAATTATACTGCCTCCAAAGTCACTACCAGGAACAGACATCCCTGTACGAGACCAATTTGTTTATTCATTAACTATTTGAGTCAATGAATATTGTTAATAATTAATAAGTCAATGACTAATTACAGATTGATACACTTCCAATATACAGTTATACTGTCAATCACGTCGACAGTAAAAACGTAAAACTAATTTTTTGTTATAAATACTGTAATAACAAAAAATAATAAAATTTGTGTTTAGTACTACTGGTTTGTTGAAGTTTTTCAGCTATTTCTCTCCATGATTGTGCTTTCTTAACCAATTTTTTGTAAACATTATCTTGCACATCATATAGATGTGGGTGCTCCCTAACAAGTTCAATTAATTTGTCCTCTTCATCGGCCATCTTGTCTGTTGCGGACTCTGTAGAAAAATACAACCTCCCAACAGTCCGCCGCGGAATAGATTGGTACGCGGCGTAGGCTGCTGTCTATTTGACTAGGATGATGCAACAATGTCTAACACAGAGTCCGCGCGGAGAAGAGCGGACAGTCCGGGTTCTGTTTGACAAGACCTTAAATGGCTGATTTTTTAAGAGAAAGGTTTTCTGGTTCAAATTCTAGTAAAGGTATTTACTTAAATACCCATTCGAGTACTAGTCAGTGGTTACTGGTGTACTTTGATAGTTGGGGTTACAAGTCATACATATCGGCCTTATCTGATTGGGTGATGGGCTCGCTTATTGTTCTTAAATTTAACAGATTGCAATGTTGACACATTAACATTTTTTATTCCTTAATGCTGTTTGAAATGTTTAACTCGGCTCCCGCACGTGCCACAATCCTTTGGGAGATTGTGTTAACACGTCGACAGTTTCTATATGGAGGTGTATTGTGTGTTTTGAAGGTGTAAAGTTGATTAAAAGGGTCTCAATTTTTTTCACTCGTGTTAATTGACATCCATTTATGTTAATGATAGAGATGAAAGATGAGATATGATATACTAACACTGGCTGTTTTGTTTGTTTCTTGTGTTTATTGATTGGATACAGGCAAAGGCAGAAACACTGACACTCTCACCACTGAAGGTAAGTGCCATTATTAACCATTAACCCCTTACCGGTTTATTATTTTTTTCAGAAATGAATATTATTTTGCTCTATTTTTTTTCAACACAATTATTACAGCTAATTATGACCTAATATTATATTAAAAGCAACATTTTGCATATAAAATATATTTTATTCACAATTTTAAAAAATTGTTTATTTAACCTATCTTAATGCTGTATTATTGAAATAAAGTCTGTAAGTCCATAAAATAAAATATTAGTCCATAATATTGTTTCATTTACATAATTGAATAATTGTTTTCTGTAAAATTACTTTAAAAAATACTCATAAAATAAACACTTATAAAAATAATTACATTTATAGGTTATTCGAGCGAGCACATGGACCACCATAACTAACGACAACGTCACTTCGCGTTCGTGATAATATGCGTAGACTACTTTGAAGCTACGTACTAGCGCTCTATATCGTTGTGAAAGACAGTGAAATTAAATACTTAATGTTATCGATGTAATAAGCTGACACAAAACTAAATAAAACGAGACAAAAACTGCCGACGTAATATTCCGTCAGCGGCCTTTTTTGTGCATTATCGGTGTGACGTAATATTCCGCCGGGAACTGGCAAGGGGTTAATCCCATCCCACTCTTTTCCTTACATGTGTACATAGATTGTGTTTGGTTTCTTAGTGATCCTCCAGCTGTTGTCTTCTCAAGTACTATTGTCTTCTCTTGTACCTACAATATTCCGTTGCTATTTGCGGACGTTATGTTCCGCTCACATAGTATTTACACTGTGTAATCAATTGGTTTCAGTTAATAAAATTACGTATTTTATGTATGTTTAATACAACAAAACGGAAGTTATTTTCTGGATAACCCTCATATTATGTTGTATTAAACATGTTGTTTAGGTCAACAGCTGAAAGGCTGGTTTGAACCTCTAGAAGTTTTACTAAGTAAAACGAGGAGTGAGGTGGTTTACCATTGCCTTCCTCACCGAGTGGAAAAGTACGCTTATCAGCATGCCGGGCCCTCTGAAAAGCACTTATTTTCTACTCTGTAAATGACAACTTCACTTCATTCACCACAGGGTCTGGCTGTATAGTGAAATTCATTACTTTCAGAGGCGATAACTCTGATTAGTGTCTTTTACACCTCTACCTCTTCTGTTCTTAAATGATTCAGTCATTTAATTGGCTGACCATGTGATAAGAAACAGAACTATTTATTTTAGCCCTGCAACGAACAGATTGAGTGTAAATAATTTGACACTCCACTTGTCTGTTATGGGCATAATAAAATTATGTATTTATGTTTAATACAACAAAACAGAGGTTATTTTCTGGATAACCCTCGTATTATGTTGTATTAAACATAAATACATAAAATACATAATTTTATTAACTGAAACCAATTGATAACACAGTGTAAATACTATGTGAGCGGAACGTAACGCCCGCAAATAGTAACGGAATATTGTAGGTACAAAAGAAGACAATAGTACTTGAGAAGACAACAGCTGGAGGATCACTATGAAACCAAACACAATCTATGTACACATGTAAGGAAAAGAGTGGGATGGGATTAACCCCTTGCCAGTTCCCGGCGGAATATTACGTCACACCGATAATGCACAAAAAAGGCCGCTGACGGAATATTACATCGGCAGTTTTTGTCTCGTTTTATTTTGTTTTGTGTCGGCTTATTACATCGATAGCATTAAGCATTTAATTTCACTGTCTTTCACAATGATACAGAGCGCTAGTACGTAGCTTCAAAGTAGTCTACGCATATTATCACGAACACAAACAGACTTTCTTTGAAGTCTGTTTGTTATCTAAAACCGTCTGTTGTGACTGTTTCTTTGTTTCTGGAGTGTAGTGGTGTATCCATGTTTCATCTACAGTTATGTATCAATGCAAAAACTCATCAGGATTGTGATGGAAAAGCGCTGAAACAGCATCAGAGTCAACCAAATAATTGTGTTTATTGTCCACCGAGAGTATACTTGACACCCGTTTTGCCGAAATTTTTTGACAACCAATTTTTGTTGAAAATTGAAAACTGTGTACTTTGTGATATGTCTGTAGCCTTAACTGTTTCATACACTATGACTCGTTGATCACTCAAGCCCATATCATGGATTTTATCAATCATTTCGGAGGTATTGACATCCACGGGATGTCCCAAATGATGTTCATCTTTTGTGGATGTACGACCAATTTTAAACTTATTTATCCGATTGTAAATAGTTGCAAATACAGGAGCAGATGTGCTATGAACTTCATCCAACTCAGCTTTTTGGTGTTGAGCGTTTTAAATAAAAGTTTTCAATCACCGCTTGAAACTCAAACAGATGCCTATATGAAGTACCTTCTGAAATCATACTTTTAGGACGGCGTAAGAAAATTGGAGAGCTGTTAAAATAGTTGTATAGAGTCAATAAAATTTCCAAAACTATTTTTTTTTCTAAGGACTTAATAGAGCGACCCTTGTACTTATTATGTTGAATAGGGACAGCAAAAACTGTTGTATTTCACATCTTTTAATAGTTTGATAGTCGGAATAAGCGATGCAAAGGATTACTGTACACAAAACAATAATTATATACTGAAATTTTCTACCACTCGTTGGTTTTTTAAACACAACATGGCCATTCCAAATAGAATGGATACGCCATGAATGAATACTTGGGTAGATATTGAGAATATGTTGAAATCATTGGAATTATGATGAATGAATCTCAGCGAGCAGACAAAGAAGATAAGACTGCTTCATTTGAATGAGAAGTGGGACCTCTTTGTGAATTCATAGCTATTGTCATATGTAAGGTTTGATTGCTATGCTTTTCACGGTTGATGAGCTCTGCTGTTCAACGCATTTAGACCAATCAGAACATTTGCCAGCATTGTCGGATTGTACCTGACAAACATTACGAGTGCATGCGTGTAAGAGCCGCAATAGTTCACTCTCTTCTTGTATCTCGTACTGAACGCATCAATTATAGAGCATTTTAACATGTAATCCTTTATAATATAATCAGCTGACTGTATGTTTATAGGTTATAATTGTTATTGAAAGACCAAAAAAATGGCTGACAAAATATTTAACAGAGCTACGAGAGCTAGTATTGGCAACATTGCTGGCAAGTGATTGGCTAGCTGTTAAGTGGATAGGGGGCAATGCATACTTTCAGAGCTCATCAGCCTTGAAAAATAGTATAGTTGTTATTCTGTTGGACTAGTATGTAGCAGCTGGAAGGAGACTTGTAGACCGGTGACGTTTTTTCTTAAATTTAATCAACAATTTTTCTAATATGATACGAGTCAATGATGTATGTGTTTGTTTTAAAGAAAACAGAGGAGAATTTCTGGAGAAATTGCAGAGGGCACGCGCTCAGGTCAAACCTAACTCACCCAGCCAACCGGTTCTGTCGAGGCCTGGCCCGACCAGAGTTGTCGTCGGCAATTGGGCTCTATCCAGCCGGAAGGAAGGCGAATTACACATACATAATTCTGATGGTCAACAGGTATGTCGATATTGTAACACTTATTGCTGAAATTCCATGATCCGGGTAAAATAAATAATTAACAAACAAGTACGCAATACACACTGTAAATTACAATTACTATAATCAAATTGATGATTAAATAAATAATAAATCAATGGCGTTAAGTTAACTTAACTACTTTCTATTTCTTTATTATAGATATACAAGTTTGGAGCCTTGTTTCTTCAAAACCGCTTGTTCAATTTCAACTTCTATACACCAAAATTTAGCTAATTTCAATCTGCATTGTTACATGTCAGTTTCATATTTTTAGCGTTTTTTGATATTCCGATATCAGGATGAGAAGAAAAAAAGAGCCGGTTTTTTTGTTGCTGCGACACATTAGATGCATTTAGAGGCTTATAACTCAAAAACCGCTTGACCGATTTACTTGAGATTTTGCCGGAATACAAACTTGTATGTTGTTATTTTATGTACGAAATTTCAGATTTGTAGCATATTTATATTTTGAGTTATTAGTGAAATTCTGAACCCCTGTTAACTTCGTAACTACTTATTTATTTGGCAATTTCAAAATTGCCGAATATTGCAGAATTTTTCTTCTCATCCTGATATCAGAATATCAAAAAACGCTAAAAATACGGAACTGATATGTAACAACGCAGATTGAAATTAGCTAAATTTTGGTGTATAGTAAGTTAAAATTGAACAAGCGGTTTTAAAGAAACAAGGCTCCAAACTTTGGTATCTATAATAAAGAAATCGACAGTAGTAATAAGATTATTTCACACATAATTGAACTAAATTGTACTTACAATTTTATACGGTTAGACCGTCTCAATGAAATGTATACAATCACTGATGACAACTCGACAACATTCCACAAAAAAGTTAAACACATTACCGTTGAATCACACCATGACAAACGAGTTAATTATCTAAATAGATACACCAACCCTTCTCATGTAGCCGTCACGACAGTACACCTATACTATTTCTTGGAACTAACCCGATTTATCAACTATTGTTATTTAATATATCTAAATGTTTTATTATTATTATTATTATTATGTGCGTATGGACCCTGATGGATCGCGCAAAGCATTCCGACTCATTTTTGGGAATTCTTTTTCCATTTTCCATACATTTCTCATTTTTTCCCCATGTGTTGCTTCCTCTCTTCTGTCCACTTTGTCCTTGTCCTCCTAAGGACCTCATTCTCTGACATCAAATTCCAATCGTTTGTCCTGTTTCTGAATGTATTTCTGTCTCCAATACCTGTTGGGTCTATTTGTGCCCTATGTAAGTCTATTTTCACGTGTGTAATCAATGGTGTTGTTGATTTAACTTTTTGTATGTAAGTAAGAATCTTGTTAGTGAGTCGTGTTGGGGAGGAGTCTACTGATGTGTCCATAGAATTCAGCCTTCTTTTTCGTATGTCTGCCACTAGGTTAGACATCTTCTCGGTTGTCTTTCTCGAGTGTAGCCTGTAGCCTTCTTCTGTTAATTTTAGACCTAGAATTTTCCTCATGATCTTCCGTTCTTCTTTCTGTATGTTTTCAATATCACCTTTGTTGTGGAATGTAAGGGTCTCATTTGCATATAATGCTGCTGGTTTAATGACTGAGCTGTAGTGCTTAATCTTCACCTTAATGGACATACATTTCTTATTGTAAATGTCATGCGTCATGCCATATGCCCCCTTCATTTTCTGCAGTCGAGTTATCAGTCCAATCTTCTCTCCACCTGTGGGTTCGAGGATCTCGCCTAAGTATTTAAAATGCTTGACTTTACTAATGTTTCCATATTTTGTGTTTAGGTTTTGAACATCTAATTTTGAGCAGAAGAATTTTGTCTTTTCAAAGGAGATTTGTAAACCTACTTTCTCTGCATTATTATTATTATTAACAACGCTTGTAAAAACTTAGTCCTGCTAGATGATTGTGAACAAACTTTTCCCCTTAGATATTGAGACGATATTTGTGGGTAATGCAGTGCCATAGCCTCTTGGAGGTGTACATATCTAATGATCAGCGATTAAGATAGCAAGGAGAGTAAATGTAGAGGATGGCATTATGTACTATGACTGTAATACTAAAGGTGTCTTACAGAAGTGGTGCAGCAGCACCAAAAACTCCGCAGCGGTCTCTTCACTGTTGTTGACGTTTTGAGACAAACTCATAACATCATAACATTGCGGTTGAAGTTTAAAAGATTAAGTCTTTTTACTTATTTGTGTGCTTTAAGTAAATCGCTTGTCAGTTAAATAATTGATCCTCTGTTGGTGATGTTTAAGATTCCAGATAATTTTGTTTTTTTTTTCCAGCAAGCGACAATACTGAGGGAAGATTTACCCGGATTTATCTTTGAATCGAACCGTGGGACCAAACACTCGTTCACCGCCGAAACTTCGTTAGGACCTGAATTTGCGGCCGGCTGGACCGGCAAAAGGGGAAAACGATTACGCTCAAAAATAGAAGCACTGAAACAAAAGGTAATTTTTGTCGATATCGCTTGGAAACACTGTTTGTATGTCTAGTGCAGGGTATTACTACAGTCAGTTTTTATGAATAACTAAGAATAATAATATGTAAATAAGAGTATGTTAGTTAAGAGTAGTGGACCAGTAATTGAGTCTGTATCGCCAGTCTCACAAACTGACCCCGTCATAGACTATGTGGCATTGTGTTATTTTGAAAGATTTGTTGTTGGTAAAATGAAATGATATTTTATTTGACCATATATTGTATAGACCATAGAGTGTGGTGTATGGAGTCAGGTACCACCCCACAATACGGCACCCTTTACTCTTTCTTTTTACTTTCTCTTGCCTGTATGAATGTATAGGAACGAAAGTATTGTTTCATGTCGATTTTTCAAAATTAAGTTTTCACCAGAACTACATGTTTTCAGACCTCCTGAACCCGAAAAACATGTTTTTAGTGATTGATGTGTGTGTGTGTGTGTGCATGTATGAACAGAATATCTCAAGAACAGAACATCGACCGAACTTGAAACTTAAGTTAGATACCACTAGACGACCCAACACAAATATTTTCATAAAAATCGGTCAATCGGAAGTAGTAGTTTATTCGTGTAATTTTTTTTAAAATCGCCTCATTGATTAAATTTTTTATTCTACAAGATAGGGTAGGCGGCATGTCTGCTGAAATTTTTGTAGAGGCTGTTTTCTTGTAAAAAAATTTTTTTTTAAGATTGCGACTTTTAATATGCATTTTAGCGCAAAAATGTATATAATAAAAGTTGTAGAGAATTAAAAACCCTACAATTTTTATTTCAAACATTTTTTGTACGTTTAGTTTAGCAGTTTTTAGTGATTTTCTGTTTTATTTTTTCACGAACACGTGTAAAAAATCTATTTTTTAAAGATTTCAGCCTTAGTATGCATGTTTCGACAAAAGTGTATATATTATCAAATTTATAGGTACTTAAAATATCTACAACTTTTATTTAAAGCATTTTTCTCTACAAAGCCTAGTTTACCGTGAAAGAGTGATTTTCCGTATCAGCCAAACTGAGGTTGATTTTCATTTTGTGTCATTCACTCTTGATTAAAATAAGGTTATGTTTTTTGAGGTTAGTTTTTTGTTTATTTCTAATGTTTTATTACAATGTTAGGTTATATTGTTCATTATTTTTATTGGGAAGAGAAAGTCGTGTGAGTGTTTCACAGCAGATTTTTTTCCATTAGGAGGCTATTATTTATTCAGACGTAGTACTAGAAGTTCCTATGCGCTTCACTCAAAATGTGCAAATAAAATGAACCAAAAAGGAAATGCTGGCAATAATTAAGAATAATTTGTTATAACGAATGATTAAAAAAAAAAAAAAGGACAGATTGAAGATGTTACTATTTTTTTAATATGGTACAAAAACAAATTAGATAATAAAACGAAGAATAACTTTGGTTATTATCTTTTTGCAAGACAGCGTTCTTAAAAGGAACTGATTGTTATTTTCAATAGTACGCTTATGTAAAGATTTAAAATCACAACAGTAATGAGCAACGCTCATGCTCCGTTCAGTCATCCTGTAACCATTGAGTCGCTGGGCCTGCACACAAAATGAGACGGGGAAATTGGCTACCAGCTCAATTATAAAAATGCCGTACTGAGTAGAATTTCTTGCCATTGTTCAAAATGTTTCTTTTAAGTAAAGTCTGCGACCCACCGTGTTGGTCTAGAGGTAATGTCGTCGCCAAAATCAGCTGTTTAACAGCTGATTTTCTTAGACTAAGGTTCCTGGTTCAAATCCTAGTAAAGGTAGTTACTTTTATACAGATTCGAATGCTAGACAGTGGTTACCGGTGTACTTTGATGGTTAGGGTTCAATTAACCATACTCACTCAGGAATGGTCGACCTGAGTCTGTACAAGACTACACCTCATTTACATGTCATACAAATTATCCTCATCTCATTGGGGTCATGGGGTTGCTTATTGTTCTGAAATGAACAGATTGCAACGTACACAAATTAGGGATTACAAAAAAAAAAGTAAAGTCTGCGACAAAGTTAACAGAATCGATATTATGGTTGTAAAAGTCTCTAGTTTTCTGGGTCGAGAAATCGATTAAAAACAGTCCAAACTCAATATCTTCAGCTATTGAGGAGTTAAAACATATTTTAAGATTTTTGAGTTCCAGAGGGGCTCAAAGGTGAAAGTTTCTAAAATATTTGTTTTGTTGTTTCAGGTTAAAATTCAAGCTCAAGAGATATACAATAAATATTTCAAAGTGGCTCAAGCGCAACCACGAGGTGTTGTCGCTAAACTCGGTTCAATTGTCGCTCAGATTGAACGTGCTTGTCAGAAACAGGTATGCTACCTTAGCTATAGTGTGATGATATAGCCGGCCGCGTTGGCGATGTTGGTAATGTGCTCGCCTCTCATCACGCGGTCTTCGGTTCGAATCCCACTCGGGCATGGCATTTTTTCATACGTTACAAAAAATTCATTTCATCCTTCACCGTCTGCATTAGCAGCAATTTGCAAAACAGTCGGCCGTTAAACCAAAAAAAAAAAAAAAAAAAAACCGTAGTGTGATCAGTATTATGAAAAGTGTGCTTTGAATATTTGAAATGGGTATTGTTCCGAGTGGGGCAGAATGGACTCCCTGATTTGACGGGTGTATTGTAAAAAAACTAACCAATATAATTAAGAAAGGTTTTTCTTTCTGAAAACTACATACAATGCCATTTTATTTTCATTGGGTTTTGAAAATTATATCATCCAGGTGACGACCTTGACGAGCGATGGACATATTGAGTCGTTCAAAAAAATTTCCATAAACTCTTTTCGGCATATCTTGCGTTATTCCAGCGATGACATCTGTAATTGTCTCCTTAAGAGCCTCCAAAGTCCTAGTTCGAACTTTATAAACCTCAGCTTTGAGATATCTCCAAAGAAAAAAAATCGCATGGGCTCAAATCAGGGGAGCGAGGGGGCCATGGAACATCCCCTCGTAAAGAAATCAGGGGGTCGGGAAACTGTTCTTGGAGAATTTGGCATGAACGACGGGCAGTATGAGCCGTGGCACCATCCTGTTTATACCGAAACGCTTGTGTGTCATGTTCCTCACTAGTTTACAAAATAAGGAGTGAGGTGGTTTACCATTGCCTACCTCAATGAGTGGAAATGTATGCTTTTCAGCATGCCAGGCATTGCATGTGAAATGACACGTTCACTTCATTTGCCGCAGGATCTACCGGTATAATGAATAGGAGATAACTGTCACTATACTATTTTTCAAGGCTGATGAGCTCTGAATGTATGCATTGCCCCCTACCCACTTCATAGCTAGCCAATGACTTGCCAGCAACGTTGCCAACACTTGCTCTCGTAGCTCTGTTATATATTTCGCCAGCCATTTATTTTTGTCTTTCAATAACAATTATAACCTATGAACATGCAATCAGCTGATTATATTTTTAAGTATTGCATGTTAATGCGCTCTATAATCGATGTGCTCACTACAAGATCCAAGACACGAGTGAAATACTGTTGCCCTTATACGCATGCGCACGAAATGTTTTTCAAGCTGAACAATTCGTACAATCTGATAACGTTGGCAAACGTTCTGATTGGTCTGAACGCGTGGAACAGCAGAGTTCATCAACCGTGAAAAGCATATTAGTGTATTTTATACTTGTACCTGTTCTTTTGTTAAGTGGTTAAATCGTACAATTGGCTGATGTGGTCATATGGTATCAGATGGAATCCACCTGCTTGTTATTGGTAGTGTCGTATCATATGATTCATTAAAACCTCTTTGGATCGTAACCGGCTTTACGATGTTTGTCGCCGTAACAAGAGTCCATATAAAATAGTCATGGGACGGCACAGTAAAATAGGTGAGCTAGCACACCCCGCTCCGCACACTTGACTGAACGGCACAGAGCGTGCCGTACAACTAAACGATGAGACGGGGTGAACTATGGGAATGAGCTAGTAGATTCTAATATGTGCAGCACTGAGCTGAGCTATGTGAATAAACAGACGGTGAGTCAAGCCGAGGGTGGCTTTTGCTCACTCCTTCGCACACAGCACGTTGTGTTTGCGCGTGCGTCAACCTGAACGTTCATGCATCCCTTTCCACAGTCAAATTTTTGTCATGTGTCTATCTTTGTTTCGTACGCACGTGGTAAAATTGTTACAGTACAGTACAATGGTATTTTACAACCACTTGTCTCAGGGTTGTTGTAGTATAGTATGAAAGAATAATGACCCCCCTTTCCGCACCCATCTCGTGCACCCTCACAAACGAAGGCTGAGTTTGATTTGATATATATACTTTCCATGCAGCGTTTAGGTAGCCCTCGCTATGATGCGACTAGAGAAAAGTGGTTTAGTCGTGGAGGGGATGTACAAGTCAGCTCTGTGCGGAGAGCATGCTGCATGGGGTGAAACGCTCGGTGTGCTGGTCGCTCAAAATAAAAGAGGTGGTAGCTCACTGCTCAGTCAAAAGAGTTCTCTTTTGTGCGACTCGCTCATGACCGTCACTAATATGAAACTACTATATGAAAGTACTATTGATGATGTTTTTTTTTTATGTAACTATCGATGGGTGGTTTGTAAGTATTTTGTCACGTATGTTTATAATGTTTCAGCATATGCGAAGTCGAGAAAACAGTGCAGGTACCGGTTGGCGTGATATATTACAATCAGCGCTGTGCGAATTGACCCAGCTGTTGGAAGAGGAAGGTCTGGTGTCAGCATATGAAGTGCACAGCAGTGGTCTCGTCCAGGCACTGTTGTCGCTGTTAGCCACTTCGCCGTGGGATCATGGGTGCACGCTTTCCAAAACTAATAAATTACAGAAACAAAGAGTCGCTCTATTCAAAAATTGTTTCAAGGTGATTGTAATTTATTTAATATTTTGCTGGTCATAGACCATGTGTACCGCTATAAAACCATTCCAGGATGTATTTTACGATGTACAACAAAGTACGCATTCGATTTAACCTGTTTATCAAAGTGTATACAAAAATTTGAAAATGTATTTTCGCTAACCATTTGTTGCTGTTTTAATTTTTTACTTTCTCTTGCCTATATGAATATATAGGAAGGAAAGAATTGTTTTCATGTCGATTTTTCAAAATCGAGTTTTCACCAGATCTACACATTTTCAGACTCCCTGAATCTAAAAAACATGTTTTTTAGCTATTTGTCTGTGCGTGTGAACAGAATATCTCAAGAATGGAACATCGTACGAACTTGAAACTTGAGTTACATACCACTACTGGACCAGACACGAACATTTTCATCAAAATCTATCAACCAGAAGTAGTAGTTAATTCGTGTAATTTTTCACTTTTTTGCGATTTTATCAAAAACTGGTCGTACGATTTATTTTAAAATCGCCTGGTTTACTAAATTTTTTTATGCTCTACAAGATAAGGTAGGCGCCATGTTTGCTGAAATTCTTGGTAAGGCTGTGTTGACGTAAAAAAATTGTTTTTTTAAGATTACGGATTTATATGCATTTTAGCACAAAAATTTATATAATAAAAAATGTAGAGAATTCAAAATCCTACAACTTTTATTTCAAATATTTTTTGTATAATGCTTAGTTTAGCGGTAATTTGCGATTTTCTGGTTTTTTCTCACGAAAACGTGAAAAATCGACTGTTTTAAGATTTCGGCCTTAGTATGCATTTTACGACAGAAGTGTATAAAATCAAAGATCTACAACTTTTATTTAGAGCATTTTTCTCTACAGAGCCTAGTTTAGCGTGAAAGAGTGATTTTATTTATTTTTAAGCCAAACTGAGGTCGATTTTCATTTTGTGTCGTTCAAGTGTCAATCAAATCAATTTTGATTTATTTTTTATTGTTATTTAAGAATTGTTTGTAAAAATACTATAACAACATTCAGTATTTAGTATGTAGATATTATAATTGACAGATGAGAAAGAGTAAATCTTTTTCTTATGGTCTCCTGAAAAATTTACATCTTTTGATTTGCAACCATTTTTCGGGTTGTACAATTTAGTAGTCATAAATTCATTTGATTTTTTCATGAAAATCATCTCTACTTTACAAATGTAACAAGAGTAAAAACAAAAATACATAAACTGGATATGATTATCATGATTTGCCGCATAAAACTGTATAAAATAAAAGCCACTCATGGTAATGAAGCGCAAGTGTTATTATTTTGTCGGTAATTAAAAATAAATAAATGGAGATTTTCATTCAGTTTGAATGTCTCTGTCTTTATGAGTGAACATGTTTGGGCTTATACTGATGAACTGTAATTCTAGTTGATGAGAAACCATTTTCATCTCGGTTTGTTATGCTGTCAGTTTATATTTATATAATGATATTGACTAATTAATTGAAATGACAATGGCAATCAAAAACACAATTGAAAAAAATTTTAATATAATGATATTAAATGATAATATTAGAAGTAGATATTTACCTAATTTAAATTAGAAGTATTAAATCTATTAAAAACACAATTTATGATCAAAAACACAATTGATTTTCTCCTATTACATGAGAAACAACATTTAATGTCATTAATTGTAGTTGTTTCTGTAGCCACAATCACTAATTACTTTTTGTGTTTGTTTACAATTTTTATTCAATCGTAACTATTAAAATATTTCTCAGCTGTTTATTTGTTTACATTGTTGTGTACGTTGTTTACGCTAATGCGGCACAATTCACAATAAGAAAATTATATGTTTCTTTACATTTAATCGAGTTATTTGGTGGTGATGGTGCAGTTTTACATACAGTTCAGCCGCTCTAAGTTTGCTCCTACTGTCAACAAACAAAAGTCACCTACTACAGGGTGCACGCTAGAGTCCGCGAATTAATGGATGTTGTATTCCTATTAAGTTAACGATGTTTTAAATTATAAGTACTTAAAGTACTTAAAACATCAATCATTATATGATGTAGGCCTAACAATTTCATTTATAAAAATACTTTTAAAAGTATTTTGTATTTAAATACGTTTGAAAGTATTTTGTTGTTACTTTTTAATCAGCGTGTACTCATTTTGATATAATGCGCATGCTCAGTGACGTCATTATTTGTTTACATTAGGAGCAAACTAAGAAAGGCTGGACTTTACAAACTATATCTATGTATGTATTAATCCAGTTATGAAAATTTTATTGTGTGTTGTCTATTGCAGGAGAAGTGTCTGGAGAACGGTAATGTGAATAATACGGCTGTGATTCTTGTACATAAATTGGTCTCCGTGTTGGAGTCTATCGAAAAATTACCCGTTTATCTGTACGATTCTCCCGGATCTTGTTATGGACTTCAGGTATGTACTATTTTTCAAGGCTGATGACCTCTAAACTTATGCATTGCTCCCTACCCACTTTATAGTTAGCCAATCACTTGCCAGCAACATTGCCAATACTTGGCTCTTGTAGCTCTGTTAAATATTTTGTCGGCCATGTTTTTTGGTCTTTTAATATCAATTATAACCTTTAAACATACAATCAGTTGATTATATTATAAAGTATTGCTTGTTAACGCGCTCTGTAATCGATGTGTTCAGTGCGAGATGCAAGACGAGAGTGAACTATTGCGGCTATTATACGCATGTGCGTGTAATGTTTGTCAGGAACAATCTGACAACGCGGGCAAACGTTCTGATTGGTTTAAACGTGTGGAACAGCAGAGCTCATCAACCGTCAAAAGCATTTTAGTTATAGGGCTAAATCCTTCTCCATATCGACCTTATCGAATGATCGCATCGATGCTGACTGTTGGCCTTCTCCGACTTGTCGATTAGGCTGAATCCTGTAGTTGGTGTTAGGTACCCACTGTCATACTAGCTGCTGTTAGAGGTTTGCTCGCTACGCTATCTACCAGTAGCAGCAACTACGTCACAGCGCCAACAGTGGGCAAAACACAAACGACGGACCGGCATAAAAATAGTACAGTATCAAGGGTATTACCTTGTTTGCATATTTACACATTTGCAATAATTCAAAGAATTTACAACAGAACAAAATAATTATATTTTGTATCGAGTTTTAAAACAGCTGATTTCTAGAAGCACCAGCGTGCATTATTGATATCAACCCCTTTTCCGATGCAACTCTTTAATAATTTAGTTTTTAAATAAATAAAAAAATATGGATGGTTAAAAGTTGTGAAGTTTGATTCCCTCACAGGATGGGTATTGATTTCATTATTATTGTTAAATCTGTTTTAGACAGGTATCAATGCCAGCGTATAAGATTGTACTTATATATGCAACCTGCAGAACATGTGTATTACAGCATCTAAAAACAACAACTATAGGAAACAGCTGATATAAATTTAGATAATGTCATAGTTGGTATTGACAGTGTGATGACATGTAAAAAATCAGCTGTTAGCGTTACTATACTAATACTATGTTATTAGAAAGGCATGACTATTGCACTGCGTACCTCACCACGCATTGGTGAGGTACGGCCAACACTATCTCTTTCTAGCACAAAAGCAATCTGACACACCGGCAATTATAAGTACCTGCAATTTCTCTTATTATTCTGTTTCTACCTGTATTCTCTCTCGCGTTGATCGTCTCTGAACACCCAGTTAGTTTTCTCAGTTTCCCTCAGATAATCGTTTTACCTGAGTAATTGCTTTCCGTTGCTTATATCTTCAGTTTTGTTTCCACCCATCTGTAGACCATTCTCAATTAGTTATTTGGTTTCTTGAAAGTTGAGAGTATTTTGTTTACTAGGTTTTCTGGTTTCATCAATACGATGTGCACGTATAAAGTTATTTTCCTTTTCACTGTCATGATTGAGTTGTTGTGAAATTTGTCATTCAACTTTATTTGGTCTCAAGTAGCACATGGACTCGTTCTTGGAAACTACCTTTTCTTCTGTCAGTTTCTGTGAGTTTAAGACGCACACAAGCATCCTAGTTTGACTGCTGTATCGTAGTGTCTGAAGTTGATATCTTTACCAGGTGATTTGTTAATGTGTTTTTCAGATACTGACGAGGAGGCTAAGGTTTAGGTTGGAGAAGGCGTCGGGTGAGAGTTCACTCATAGACAGGACCGGACGAAGTCTCAAAATGGAGCCACTGGCCACGGTCACCCAATTGGAACGTTACCTTTTAAAGATGGTCGCCAAACAGTGGTACGATTACGAGCGAGCCACTTTTGCATTTGTCAGGCGCCTTAAAGAGCCTGGCACCAAATTGACTTTCAAATATCAACACGATTTCGACGAGAATGGCATCGTTCATTGGATCGGAACCAACGGGAAGTAAGTGTATTTTTGCAGTTAAAAAACATGTTAAAAAAATGTTAAAACAAATTCAGTACTCGGCTGACAATATTGTTTATATAAACAGGCAAAACATAAATTTGATCCGTGTATGAAAATGGTTATTGTGAAAAGCATTTGCTTAAACGACACATTTAGTCTGTAAATATAAAGTAGTAAGTGCAATGTTAGGAAAGAGATGGATGTTATACGCATCTTTTGCTCTACATTTATCTGCAAGAGATTCCATAGAACATCCTTGGAAACTATATTTGGTAAAATTAAAATGTTCAGGACATTGTTCAAAATAATCTGTCCAACAGAGGGATAATCAGACTGCAAACACAATTTAATCTGACCAAAAATCTTTACAACAAAAAACCATTACAATCGAGACATAATTTGAACACCTTCAAACATTTTTGAAATAAGCAATTTTTTATGAAATAGAAATAACTCATTCATGATACGGTGAATTGAATAACATCCTCGGGGCAGTGTACTGCCCTGTCAAAGATCTACTCGAGCTCAGAAAACCCGAGCTTTGAGAAACGAACAAATTAAGAACTTTACCAACGTATAGAAACTCTTGAAGATACAAATCCAGAGGTGCTATACATTTTCACTGCCACATGGTGTAAATGAATGAAGAAAGATTAAAGATATTTTATGCAACCAAACAAATCAAAAGCATGTAAGGCATCTTGAAAAAGAAAATTGATGAAAACAATAAATTTCACATAAAAGATGTAAATAACTTGTATTCAGGGGAATTTATGATCTTAAAATAGTTGCGGCAAGTGATCAACCATCATTTGCTAGAGAAATTTATGATAAGGATAAGGAAAAAGAGGTGTAAAACAATGAGGAACCTTTGCAAGAAGGTAGATCTCTATTGGCTATAAGGAAGAAACAGTTGCTCCATTTAAAATCTAGGCTAGTGGGCAATTGTATAAGAAGACAATAAAAAAATATTGGGCCCCAGCTCTAGCAGTAGAGCATGAGAAAATTATATTAAAAAAATAAAACTGCTTCTTCGCATTAAACTAAAGCCTTAATTGTATAATTTATTGACAAAATTTTTTCCTTAACTTACCCTAACCTATTTTAAATATAGCCAACCTTTTTCTCTCACGACTAAAAACAAAACTTAAAAACTTAATATTTTATTTTGCAATTTTTTCTAATGCATATTAAATACCTCTTAACTAAATATTTCTCCTCCACATTCTCCTGGTCACCTGTTCAATTAATTTCTATCTACCCAACTATTCCAAGCTGAATTCCAAATAGAACTGATTTCAGTCTCCTGTATCCGAAACCAGGAAACCCCTCTGGTTTACAAGCGTCCATCTCCCACCCACCATTCAACCGACCTGGAGGGCCAAAGGGAAAGAAAACCATCCAATGATTGCCTGTAATTTGGCAGGTGGAAGAAAGAGCCAAAAACAGAGGGGGAAATACAACTGCCTTATGATACCAGGAGTTTATAAATGAATAGCGGGGTTTTAACGTTCTATAATATTTAATACATTATACTTACAGTTATAAATGATACATCAAACGAAACAGCAACTACAATAGTTTTACATAAATGCTTACAAGTGTTCACCATTCGTCACACGACAAACGTCAAGAAGATATTCGAGTTCTTCCCAAACGTTGTTTAGTGTCTCTCGAGTAATTGTTACAACAGCTGCTTCAATCCTGATTCTTAATTCGGGAAGGTCAGCTGTAAGTGGAGGCACATACACACGATCATCTATGAACCCCCAAAGATAGAGAATTATTGCATTGGCAAGAGAAAGTTGTGTGTTTCACACCAGATATTTTTATTTGCTAGAGTACACTTTTCTTTACAATTTCATGGAAGGATTTTTTATCACTTTCATTATTTTTAGTTCGGTTTAACCGTAGTTAAACCGAACATTTATGGTTAAAGGAAAAGGAAAAAGAAAAAGAAACAATAGAAAGAAGGAAAGGAAGAAAGAAAGAAAAAGATGTGTCTGCTCTGTGAATTTATCTCATTTATTGGTTAGTAAGCGCCTGATAACATTTTGATGAAAATTGTTTGTAATTATCAAGAAAAGGATCGAGTTCCAGATTAAATTTATTAAAAAAGGATAATGTCCGTATTAAAAAAGTATTACTGTATTGCACAGTGTTCACTTTAGGCAAATAAAACAGATTAAAAGTCCTGGATCTAACAAAAGGTACATAATAAAAAATGTTTTTAACAATATCCTCTAGGTCAACCTTATTATTTAATATTTTATATAAAAATTGCATACACATCACATTTCGTCTGACTTCAAGAGATTTTATGTCAAAAATTCTTCTCATCGTCTCCGTAGAAAACGCTAAAGGGCATGACATATCATATTTTTTATAATACTGGAGACGCAATAATCTATTTTGAATTTTTTTTACTGTACGGGTAAGCACACGTAGAATTGTCCTGATGGTCGAATACCATTTACAATGATTTTGAAATGAACATTCTCTTGTTGTTTCCGCATAGAATGTCACCAGAGTGGGTGAATCCTGGTCAGTATGGTCTGGTAGTTGTGACATCATCCGACGGAAGAAATTTGCCGTACGGTCGACTGGAAGACATCCTCAGCAGAGATTCATCGGCTCTAAACTGCCACACCAACGATGATAAACGTGCTTGGTTCAACATCGATCTCGGACTCTGGTTGATACCGTCTGCTTACACGTTGAGACATGCCAGAGGTTACGGCAGATCTGCTCTCAGGAATTGGCTCTTCCAGGTGTGTATTGTTGTGTATGCTTCATTTATCATCTGTATTGAGTTGCATGTTTCAATCTTAAATTGAATGGCTCAACAGGAAAACGTTGCAAGTGACAAAATTTACATAAGTGAGGTTTTAGTGGAATACGTTCTATAAATCCTCTATTTGATCATAATAGTGAATTCTAACGGGTAGAATTATAACTAAAATCTCGGAAATTCTTGAAACAAAATCGTTAAACCGTGAAAAATCGTTATACAGCTACAGATGGTATCTTTCACTTTCTGTAAAAATTTGTTCTTGTTACTTGCAATGTTTTTCCGTTGACCCATTCAATTGTCCTAGTGGCTATAATTTACAAAAAAAAATTTTTTTCCAAATGGGAGCAGAAATACCAGTATGCTGTCGACGAGCATGGGAAATTTAGTAAATGACAATAGTATAAGTTCAGATTGTCAGACCATTTATTAGGGAAAATGAATTTTCGTGCTTGAATCAAGTACATTCATAATCGCTCTTAAAAATGTTTTTATAACTTGTAAGATGACACTGTTCACCTTACCCAGTTGTTATCAAAAGCAACACTCAGTGAGGTGTAAATAACAGGTGTTTTATTAAGGACGCAACCCTGATTATAAGAAGATAGAAGTAATACATCGGTAAATTTTCTGTCCCCCAATCAGTATGTTGACAACAGTGTACTCAAGGTTAACTACCTAAGACAGTTAAAATGTTCCAGTCAACCATCAGTGTGGTGACAGCAGTTGTTTCATTATATTGTGTCACCAATGGTGTTTTCCAAGGAAGAACGCGTCTTTATTGTAGAGACTTACATAGTGAGTAAATCTTACAAAATTTCAACTGAAATTTTTTTTTACAAAAATCGGGGGAATTTCAACTGAAACTTATCTTGCACACATTTGAAGATTTACTTGATATGTAAGTCTCTACAATAATCGTGTTTTATATCAATTTATAATATTCAATATTATTAATTCAATAATTTTTAACTGTTAAATAAATTCTCTGCATGCTAAAATATTAATTTCATTACTGGACAGGGTATTGTTGCGTAAATAAGTGAAAACGGCAATGACCGGTGATTAGAAAATAGAGCATAACTTTTCTTTATATGAACCAATTTTTAAAAATTTGAAATAGTTTTGTAGGAAAATCTCTAAATGGCCCTTATATAATTTTTTATAGATGATAATAAATTTCTAAGTTACATTTAAAAAAATAATTTAAAATTTATTTAGAAGAAAAAAATGTTTAAAAATTTGTAGAAAAAAAATTATTTCAAAGACAATAAAAGTAATTGTTTGGTCTGACAAGAGTCTATTTACAATATAGTGTCATTTTATGCCAAATTAAATCCAACTTTAAGGCGACCGACAGAAAAAAACTATTCGTAGGTCAATGGGTTAATGACTTGCGTAGACTTGGTCGAAATAGAAATAGAAAATTATAAATTTCTAAGTTACAATTAAACAAAAACTTTAAAAAAAATTTAAAAGAAAAAAATTGTTTAAAAATTTGTAGAAAAAAATTATTTTAAAGGCAATAAAAGTAATTGTTTGGTCTAAATGTTAACTAAATTCTTAAAAAATGAAAAAAAAATTAAGAGAATTTGTTAAAAGAAAAATAAGTTAATGTCTATTTACAATATAGTGACATTTTATGCCAAATTAAATCCAATTGTAAGGCCACCAACAGTAAAAAAAAACAGTTCGTAGGTCAATGGGTTAATGACTAGTGTAGACTTGGCCAAATGAATGATGATAAGTATAAATAATGTGCGATTTATATGTGACAGGTATCAAAAGATGGTATCAATTGGACAACATTGTATACGCATGTTGATGACACTTCACTGAACGAGGCGGGAAGCACAGCCACTTGGACTTTGGAACCGACAAATGTGGATGAGGCCCAAGGGTATCGACATGTACGTATACAACAGACGGGGAAAAACGCTTCCGGACAGACGCATTATTTGTCTTTATCCGGTCTTGAACTGTATGGAACTGTAACCGGGGTCTGTGAAGATTTGGGTGAGTATCATTGTTTCTATATATGTATACTAGCTTGCCCCGTTGAGGCTTTGCACACAAAAAATGGTGTAATCACTTTTTTTTAAAATATGTAGCAGAAATTGTGTGGAAATTGTCAAAACCAAAAACTTAATAAATCTACGTTGAATAAAAGTCAAATTAAAATATCAAAGCAATTGATCACTTGCCAATTAAAAGAAAATTTTAAAAAATTAAAGAAACATGGAACTTTACTTTTATAATACTCAACAATACAAAATCATGTCTACATAATAAAATACAATAAAATTATCATGATGTTGTCACCAGCTGATCCTTAGCACCACGTCGCTATTTGCTAAATCATATGACTTTATTTATGACAAATCTTTATTTGAATCACATCAGCTGGTTTAAAAGCAGCAGATTATCACTAACCTCATAAAACCCTTAATGTAGGACATAAACATTATTTTCAACCCTTTAGGGCTAACTTTTTAATGGTTTCAATAGCCTAAAACCTGCACCAGCATTGTAGTTACAACATAAAAAAAACTGCATGAAAATTGGTTCAGTAATTTAGTAGATAAAGAGGAACATACACACAGTACATTGAATTTTATATGTACAGATGTTGTCCAGTGACATGGCTTCATCCATTCCAATCCAATCTCTTCTCTTATTCTTGACACGAGATGGTGAACATATTTTCTAGTTTTCTTTGTGGTCGTCGGTCGTGTTTTTTTAATTCAGTAATATGACATCATGTGTCGTTCATAATAATTAACATGAGAGATCAAAGTGGTTTTTTATTTTGAACCCTTTTTTGTTGAACATTGCAAAAACAGGATGTACGTGAACTGTAAGGTAGGCTTCTCAACATAATTATTCGAAAGTTTTTATCGTTGTTCTTTAAATTGAATGATGAGCTATTGTATCCTTGTGCGGCAATAGTAAGTGTATTATTGATAGAAGAAGAAGAAAAGGGAAAATAAAATTGTTTGGTTTAAGCCATGGATTGGTAGACATGAGTTAAAAGGAATTCACATGTATTTATTAACCTTTTCAATGCCATGGACGCATTACCGCGCAACGAGTTTACTCTGTGATGTGCCATGGACGAGTTTACACGCCGCATGCAGTTCGAATTTTACCGCTGTATAGCGTGGCATTCGTTCTACAAATCCCCTTAATATTGCATATCAAACTGTTCAGAATGAAAAGGGAATCTTTTTTCCCTCTTGAGTTTCAAGCTGCTGTCAACAGCAAATCTACTATAACGTTCTAAACAGGGAATTTTCTATCTCCCTGTTTACAACACATGTTGTGTTCCGCACTGCTCGTTGTCATATGTTGTTATTTTATTTGCCGCGTAAACATAACCAAATTATTATTAACTTTTAGTTCCGTGTTTATAACCTACACATTTAGTAGTGTTTTTTTTAAAAAATGAGTGGAAATAAACAGATCATTCATTTATTGGCGGGCACAGAGTGAAAGTCACTTTTTTTTCGCTGGCATTGAAAGAGTTAAAAGAGCTACAATTTAAAAATGTAAATTATAAAAAGTATCGTTTTCAGTTCTTTCTTAAAAAGTGTCACATTTAAGAACGTGTATAAGTGTTGAAGGTTACTCTTATGTCTATTTTTATAACCGTTCGTGTTTGCGATTATAAACAATATTCCATGAGATTCATACTTGGAAATCTATAATTTAGTCTCTTATAGAGTCCAACAATATTTACAGCTATTACAGTATGTTATTTTATTTGTTTCTGTGTTTAATAAAAGACGTCATATTACGCTGTTAAACATCTTTTGCAAATGAGTTTAATACACACACCATAAAATATGTTTGTGTGTAATTGACTTTATCACTTTCTAGCTGTACAGTCCTCGGTAGACTTTGTCTTCGTCCAGAACCTTTTTTGCTAGTTGCTAGTGTGCATTCTTTTACACTCATCAGAATCAGATCGTTTAAGGGGATCGAAAATCTACGGTTGCATACACCCTGGAGTGAAACAGTGAAGAAAATATTTGTTATCAGACGTTAGCCAAAACTCAAAGACACTATTGTTGAAAGTTTTTGTACTGAATCCCCGGATGACTGTACACTCCATCTACTGGAAAAGTGATAATGGAAGTTTTACCCGTAAACTAGATTTCAGAGCGATACTGATTACAAAAAATTTCTTCCGATTGAAAAAAGGAAGTATAAAAATCATCTATGCATAACTAAAAAAATTATTAATAAATAATTATTTGTATTATTGCTAGTAATAAACGAATATTGTTGTGTTATGTTTTTGTTACGGTATATTTTTTGTTATATAAGAACAATTGTATGAAATTAATCTAGATGGTAAGTTGTGTGGTTTGTCACCACCGGTAAAGTCAGGATAGGACTGGCAGGGCATCCGGCAGTGTAGTTTAAAAGGAAAAAATGGTTGGGGAAGAAAGACCTTTGCTGCTGCCTCAAGAGGAGCGGTCGCTGGCAAGCGAAAAGAGGGCCGTTTGTACCGCTGCGTAAATGAATAGGAGCAGTTGCCGACACAGCGAGCGCCATTTACCGCTGCCTACATGAGTAGCAGTCGCTGGTGAAGCGAAGGGTAGGGAAGGGAAGGGAAGTGATCGTGCGGAGCAAGAAATACTCAATGTTGAGTGCTACATCTTTCTCCGACTTGTCGATTAATTTGAGTCCTGTCGTTGGTGTTAGGTACCAGCTGCTGTGAGAGGTTTGCTCGCTATGCTATCTACCGGCAGCAGCAATTACAGCGCCAACAGTGGGCAAAACACTAACGACGGACCGGCATAAAAATAGTACAGTATCAGGTTAACCCCCTGTCCCTCTAAAGTAAACAGTAAGCAGGCACCACCCAAGTGCTTGTGTAAATGATAAATGTGATTTAGCCCATTACAGTTTTTAAGTTAAGCAGTGTGTAACTTCTAATTCGTTTTTTTTTTCAAGATCTGGTTATAATAATAAATTACGCTTGGATTAGGTCAATTGAAAAATGTTATAACCTAAACTTATCCCATAAAAAGGATGGGGTTCATTGTTAACTAACACGTATAATGAAAGTGTCAGGTGAATCAATGAACGTGTGCTATGTACAAATGGCCTCACTGCTTTATCATTCTTTCTATATTAGTTTCGTTTTGAATATTAATATTGCATCGTGTCCCAAAAATGCAACTTGGTTTTTTCTTCTTGTAACGATTTATTAAAACTCGTCTACTGTCCTGAAACTAGAAACAGAACGGGTCACTTTGTCAGTTTTATTTTTGTCATTTTCAGCAGTAAAGTAATGATGGATTGAACGAAAACCATGTGGGTTTGTCAGGAGTAGATGTTTAAAGTGGCGCAACGGAATGTTTCAGGTAAAGCGGCGAAAGAAGCAGAAGCGAACCTGAGGAAACAGAGGCGACTTTTACGAACGCAAGTGTTGAAACAGCTGATAATCGGAGCAAGAGTTATGCGCGGTCTTGATTGGAAATGGCGTGACCAAGATGGTACACCACCTGGTGAAGGTACAATAACTGGTGAACTACACAATGGTTAGTTTTAATATAAATTATAAATATATATGTCTGTCTTTATAGACATTGCATGTCGTCGGCCCCTCCTCCTCCTCCTCCTCCTTCTGTCTATCCTTCTACTTGTTGTTTTGATAAGTTTAGAAAGTTCAGTCGGGGATTGACTGCCGGCCTGGCTTGGTCGATGGAATTGATACCGCAAACAAATCACGTAAATCCACGTGGTCACGTAAATCCATTGCATTAAAGTTGTGTTTTTTTTATGGTATTCATTTATTGTATTTTGATCCAGAAAGAAGGATGAATAAGATTTTTTAATTGTACTGATAAATAAAACAAACATAATGAGTAGTTTTAAAAAATACTTTGGAAGAGGGTAGAAGTGTAGATTTTAAATACTAAGGATATTGCTGTACTGGTGAGAGTGGTGATAAACAAAGCTGTGCTATAGACATACTGGTAAGCGGCATATAGTTTTTTTACTTTCTCTTGCCTATATGAATATATAGAAAGGAAAGTATTGTTTTCATGTCGATTTTTAGAAATCGAGTGTTTACCGGATATACACGTTTTCAGACCTTCCTGAACCCAAAAAAACATGTTTTTAGCGATTGGTGTGTGTGTGTGTGTGTGTGTGTGTGTGCGTGTGTGCACAATATCTCAAGAACGGAACATCGTACGAACTTGAAACTTAAGTTACATACTACTACCAGACCCGACATGAACATTTTCATTTAAATCCGTCAACAGGAAGTAGTAGTTAATTCATGTAATTTTTCATTTTTTTTATAATAAACTACTATTTCCGGTTGACCGATTTTGATGAAAATGTTCGTGTCGGGTATGGTAGTGGTATGTAACTTAAGTTTCAAGTTTGTACGATGTTCCGTTCTTGAGATATTCTGTTCGCACAGAGACACACACAGACCAATCACTAAAAACATGTTTTTTTGGGTTCAGGGGTCTGAAAACGTGTAGATCCGGTGAAAAATCGATATGAAAACAATACTTTCCTTCTTATAAATTCATATAGGCAAGAGAAAGTAAAAAAGAGTAGTGAAAAAAAGAAAATTTTATGGAACAAGTGAAGAAAAAAAAAGTGCTAAAGATGATGTGGTTTATTTAAACAGACTAGAAAAGGAATGAAAGAGCTTCAGTGTTTTGTATGCGTTTTTTTTTTATAAACGAGGGAGTATTGATAGCAAATGACCAACTGTACGCCTATCTGTCTTTTAACCAGTTGGTCCACTTTACCTTCTCCTTCCATGTCCCTTGGTGCTCTTCTAACATGTGCAAACTGTGTGAACATATCGTCTTGTTGTCTCCCTCTGCCTTCCCTTTGTTACCATGCATGATAATACAAGGATTCTTTTCTTTGTGTATTTTGTAGTGAGTAGTGGGCTTCATTGTAGAACTCTATTGTGTGATGCATGCTTTCGTTTGACCTGATCTTTTTTTGCATTTCCTCAATTGTTGTCTCTTTCGAGATATAGCAGTGTAGTGCTCTGAAATTTGTTCCAACGTATTCAGTTTTAGAAAAATTTGTATTTCGTTTGTTCATAGAATGTAGTTAATAAATATATTTTTGAAATTTATCCTGCCAACCATTAATATAAATGAAATTAATCACCTTACCTTTGGTTGGTTTTTAAGTTTAAAAAACTTACACGCGTTTCGGTGGTACCACCTTCTTCAGAACATATTGTTAAAATTCAGAACGGTGTTTCTATTCAGTCATTCAGAATTTTAATAATATGCTCTGAAGAAGGTCATAAGTTTTTTTTTTAACTTTAAAAGCAACCAAAGTTAAGGTGGTAAATTTCATTTATACTTGTAGTTAACTTTTTGAAGCATGTGCTATAGATGCGCTTTTTAATTTGTGATGTGTAAACCTTGCTTGGTATAGAATTGTTTAGTTTGTTGCAAACTGGAGACCATTGTGGGATTTTGTCTCCTTTGCCTTCTCCATCTCTTAGATACGATTGCACTGCGTTTTCTAGCTGTAAGTGTTAGGTATAATGACACACTCTGTGTGTTACCGTTGTGATTGTGACTGTTAGGAGTTCATTTTTATAAGAGGTTGCATACATAGCCTTACCAGAAACTGAATAGATTTGTGATATTGTATGGTCGGTATAACTCAGTCACAGGTATAAAAAATGAAACCATAAAGTTAGCTGATAATACAGATAGTTTGTTGGACACAGTTTTATTTTGCCCTTCCAAAAATAAACGTACAGGTATGATTTCATTATTTTGTTTGTTGCTTTGGGCCTGTGTATTTGGTGGAATATTTTGTTAAGAGGCTCCCTTTTAACAAGATTTGACTTATAAATTTTTACTTGTATATGTCGAAGTAATCTGTTTTGAGTTGTATGTTGTATGTTGTATATATCAAACAAAGCACTAATACATTTATCTATACAGCGGTATGGTGCTGGTAGTGAATGGTGTTCTATTGAATTTCTGGCCGTGTAGTGGAATATATTTTCTGCAGAATAGCTGCTTCGGCCACGTTGGCCGCATTGGCGTAGTTGGTAACATGCGGTCTTTGGTTCGAATCCCATTCAGGCATGGCATATTTTCATACATTACAAAAAATAATTTCGTGCTTCACCGTCTGCATTAGCAGTAATTGTAGAAGAGTCGCACATTAAACCCCATTTAAAAAAAAAAAAAAAGCTTCGGCCACTGGTCTTTATTTCTTGTGCTTGACCTTTGGCTGGATGTCCATGTATCTACTTCAATCCTCTTACCGATCCAACAAAACAGACTTGTAGTTGTCGCCCTCGGCCAAGGAATGGTTTTTTTGTATCTGAAAAGTGATCCTTCACTTGCCCGAAGTATTATGCTGGCTTTGTTTCAATCTGCTGGTCAGTGCATGGCCTGACTCAATCCATGTAACTAAATACACATAGCAGGGAGCTGACTTGTTTGCTAGTGCAGGATGAAGGGCAAGTGGGACTGGCGACAGTGAGACGTGATGTTGTCATAGCAACGGTTGCTTTAAATTCACAAGGCGACGTTTCTACTGTACATTCTGAAAATATTTACTCTTCATATGTGTCAGTTGTTACTCAGTAACAACTGTCACATCTTCATTTGTGTTAGTGATTGCTCACTGTAGTGGTGTTAATTACGCTCGCGGCTTGTCAAGTTATTAATCTGAATACTATATATAATCTAATACTGTTATACGCGGCCTATTTATAAACAAACTTATATAAAATACCGTGCGTTCGGAAAGTCGCTGTGCACTGGAATTGTGACTATGGATTTATGAAAATATGTATAAAGAAATGACTAAGCATTTTGGAAAAAAATTTATTCAATACCTTAATTACATTGTTAAACCGTGATTACATTGTTTATAGAAGGTGTTCGAAATGACCTCCATTGGCATCAATACAGCATTGCACTCGTTTCATTTTGTTTGCAAACACCTTTCGCAACTGAAGAACAGTGATTCCTTGAATGTATGCCGTTATTGCGGCTTTAAGTTCGTCAATCGTGTGTGGTCTGTTCCGATACACAGTTTGTTTCGCCGCACCCCATAAAAAGAAATCGGGGGGAGTCAGATCAGGAGATCTTGCAGGCCACAAATTCTTTGAAATTATTCGTTCACCAAACACGTTGCATAACGTTTTATACAGTTGCGAAAGGTGTTTGCAAACAAAATGAAACGAGTGCAATGCTGTATTGATGCCAATGGAGGTCATTTCGAACACCTTCTATAAACAATGTAATCACGGTTTAACAATGTAATTAAGGTATTGAATAAATTTTTTTCCAAAATGCTTAGTCATTTCTTTATACATATTTTCATAAATCCATAGTCACAATTCCAGTGCACAGCGACTTTCCGAACGCACGGTATAACACTCTGTAGTAAAATATTAAAAACTAATACATTTTTTTATGATATTAGGCTATTGTACTAAACTTTCAGTATGTTAATAAAATATATTAGAATATTATTAGTTTAAAATCTAATAAAATATTTTGGTACTACAGTAGTTATTCGAAATGTTTTGTGAGTAATATTTGTTAGAAGAGCGCATACTAATGGTATTATTACTACTACTAGGTTATAGGAGGAGGGGAATCGTATAAACAATCCGCTCCAACCAAATATCTTACGCTAGCAATCAAGTGAGTCTTATCTCTATATATAGTTTGATTGAGAATGCATAATAGCAGTTACACAGTTGTGCAAGAAGAGAAATGTCATTGTATATGGCAAATCATAGTTACGAGGGCCATCCGGAAAGTAGTACCCGTTTCCGCCGCATGAGGCGCTGACGAGGCGAGCAGCCGCCGGTCAAGGTCAGATCGCTTCAGTGGCTTGTCTGCCTTCTCTGTTGTAAGTTCCGCGACGCTAGCATTGCCTGTCTTGTTTCTGTGACCGTTCATAATGTTTAAAAAAATTGAGAACGCCGCCAGTTGTGAAGTGAGGGCTGTAATAAAATTTCTCAATGCAAGAAACGTTCGACCTTGTGATATTCATCGCCAATTAAAGGAAGTGTATGGAGACGATGTGATGGATGAGTCATCTGTTCGGCGCTGGTGTCGTAATTTTAACTTGGGGAGGGGGAACACACACGACGATGAGCGTTCAGGGAGACCATCTGTCATTACAGATCAACTGCTGAGGTCAGTAGACGAATTCGTGAGTCACGATCGGCGCGTTACAATTGATGACATCTGTGAACATTTCCCTAATGTTTCTCGCACAATTCTTCATGAAATTGTCAAAGACCATCTGCATTATTCAAAAATTTGCGCAAGGTGGGTCCCTCGCATGCTTACAGATGAGCACAAAACCAAGCGTATGGCTGCTGCATTAACATTTTTGGAACGTTATTCTGATGAAGCAGACGCGTTCTTGAATCGCATAGTTACTGGTGATGAAACGTGGGTTTGTTATGCTTCACGTGAGAGTAAACGACAGTCAATGGAGTGGCATCATCCTCATTTACCAAAGAAACCAAAAAAATTCAAGACTGTTCTGTCCACCAGGAAACTTATGGCAACCATTTTCTGGGATCGACGTGGTATACTGCTTATTGATTTTATGGCCCGTGGAGACACTATTAACGCTAATGCGTATTGTGAAACATTAAAGAAATTACGGCGGGCAATACAAAATCGACGGAGAGGTCTATTGTCTGATGGCGTCATTCTCCTCCATGACAATGCCAGGCCTCATGCAGCGGGGATAACACAACAACTTCTGCAGCAATTCAATTGGGAAATTTTCGACCATCCACCGTATAGCCCGGACTTGGCCCCTTCAGATTTTCATCTCTTTACAAAACTTAAAGAGTTTTTGGCGGGAAAAAGATTTGACAGCGATGAAGAACTTAAAGAAGGTGTGACTACGTATTTCGATCGGCTGGCGGCGGAGGAATATGATGCTGGAACACAAAAACTCGTCACACGTTATGACAAATGCTTAAATTTGCTTGGAGATTATGTGGAGAAGTAGTTAAAGGTATGCTCTTTTCAATAAAAATGTTTACATTTGTTAATATTTACTTCTGTGTCTTTATTTCACAAACGGGTACTACTTTCCGGATGGCCCTCGTAGTTATATTGGGAGTCCCTAAAGTCCCTGTACGGCAAAATATTTCGCAAACAAGTGATGTTCTTCTTCAAAACACAATATAATGTTATAAATGCAAATAGAATCTACTGTAATTCATGTTAGTACATTTTTTTCCGCCATCTGGAATGAAAGTTTTCTTTAAATATGAAAGTGTGGTCATGTGACACATGATTTGCAGTTAAAATTTTGTGAAAAATCCTCTGGCGAAAACCGTTAATAAATATCTTTCCATTTTGAAGTTACAACCCGTTAAGGATGTTACTATCATCTATCTTAACTTTCTCTAAAATGTAGTTTACTGATTAATTTGAGTTTAATTTGAACAAATTAATGCAGATATTTATTACACCTTGCTTTTTAATGCTTGTATAATTCTAAATGTAAGTAAAGTAAAACACTTGACAAACTATTTCATATTGTGTATTATGTTACAGCTGACTTGAGTTATTTTTTATGAATCGAGTTATTTTTTTATAAATTGTTTTTAAAAATCGGCTGTTTTCATTTTTTAAATCTGTTGCAGGTTAATTGTTGTAATTACTTATTGATTGTTATTGATAACATTAGTTCTCATAGTTCACTTTTTGTACAGTTTTATCAGTGTTCAGTGATATTACTTTGTATTTTAATAAAAAGTTGCATTCAAGATGGCAAAAAAATGTACAAACATGAATTTCAGTAGATTCTATTTGCATTCACAAGATTATATTGTATATTGAAGAATTTTTTTTCAATCCCTAATGTGTGTACGTTGGAATCTGTTCAATTCAGAACAATAAGCAACCCCATGACCCAATTGAAAATACGAAGTAAGTATTTTGGTGAGAAAGCCGTTGTGTTGTTAGCTCCTGTTAAAGAAGGAAGTTTTTCAGAAATAAAGTATCGATAAGTATTGATTTTGTGTTCTAAGTTAAGCGTAATAACTAGTTTCACGTACAGTAATTTAGATTGTCCATTTTTTCAGCGATATTTTTTAATTTTTACAAAATAAAGTTAGTCGTAATTTTAAGGTTAGGCCAACCCGTAATATATCTGTGATCTTCGTGAAGTCTGTGTACCCAATTAAACGTTAAAACTTTGTTTTACTTTTTATAATAATATAAAATATATTCATTAAATAGATATTGTTAAGAATGGCCAGTAAAATTGGAACATTAGGTAACAATAAAAGCTCTCCACCCGTTACGCGCTCGAAAATAAACATAATATCAGCTCCAGCTGTTAGCCTTGAAAAAAAGTAGCCAAATTAGTTGAAGAACAAAAAAACATTAGGGAATCTATAATAAATAGCAATAAACAAAACGAGGATATAAGAAATAAACTTGAACAAGAGATAGCTTCACTAAAAGAAATAATTAAAATAAATGAAAATGATCACAAAGTCGAAATTAATAAACTTATGGAAGCAAATAAAATTTTAGAAAATGAGATAAAATTAGTTAATTTAAAATTAAAAAATGGGTTAGGGCTAACTAACAATAGTAATAATAACAGCAAAATAAATAATACCCCTAAAAATAAATCTAATTTAACAGTAAAAAATGATCCAAAGAAACTTTTGTACAGTGAAGCATTAGCATCTAAAAAAGCTACTAAAATAAACAATAATAATAAAAACAAGGTCTTGGTGCTTGCGGACAGCCACGGACGTGGGTGCTGTGATCTGTTAAGTAAAAAATTAAATGATTTTGATGTTAGTGTAGTTTTTAAGCCGAATGCTCCTTTAAAAGAAGTAGTAAAATCAGCTAAAGATGATTTAAAAACCCTTAATAAGAATGATCATTTGATAATTATCGGAGGAACCAATGATATCAGTTCTAAAAATTTCCAAAATACTCCTCAAATCCTAAAAACAATTGAAGAACTGGTTCCAATGAGCAATAAAACAAATTTAATAATAAATACAATTCCCGTTCGACATGACAAGCCAGAACTAAATACAGTAATAAATAAACTAAACCGTGATATTCATAAAAAAATTAATAGCCTAGAAAATAAAACAGTAAATAGGATTAAAATTAGTTTCATCAATGAAAGGCTTAATCATACTAATTTCACTAATCATGGGTTACATTTGAATCAGTCTGGTAAAAACGTGTTGTGTGATAGGTTAGCATCCCTCGTCACTCGTAAACTCCCTGACAAATTAAAAGCTAAAGTCTTTTTTAATGAGTTGGCTGAAACAAGGGGTAAAGAGATAGGAAATATAAGGTTAGGTTTTATTGGTGAAACGCAACTGAAGAGGAGATCACAGGTTTTTAATTACAGTAACGGTAGGTTAGGTTTACATGATGTCAGGTTAGTAAATAGGCTGCGACCAGCTTCCATAATTGGAGTCGAACACAGTTGTAGATAACCAAAACAATCAGGAAAATAATGCATCCCACTTCTCTTATTTTACATCAAAATATTCAATATTTAAGTAATAAAATAGACAGGTTAGATATATTTTTAAGTTCTGAGAACCCAGATATGGTGGTATTTACTGAACACGGTTTAAAATGTAATGAGATGTCACTAATAAACTTTTCAGGGTTTTCTATTATTGCTTCATATTGTAGGAAAATGCACAAAAGTGGGGGGATATTAGCTAATTCAAGTAAGAAACTTGACACTCGTAATTTACCTTATCTAGAACGGTTTTCTCGGGAAATGGTTATTGAAGTGGCTGGGGTAGAAGTTAGGTTAGAAAAGAGGGGAAAGATGGTTGGGGTGGGTGTCTATAGATCCCCTAATGGTGATTGGGGTCAGTTTTGTTCATCGTTCAGTGAACTACTGGAAGTTTTAACAGAACGATACGTAAAAGTGGTAGTTTTGGGTGATTTTAATGTAAATCTTGCTGTTGAAAATAAAATGGCTGAAGAGTTTAGGGATATTGTGGAGATGAACAATCTTGATATAAAAGTTAAAGGTTATACAAGAATTACTACTCACTCACAAACCATAATAGATAATATTTTAACAAATATGGAGAGTTGTCAGGTTAGGTTAAGGGGTTCAGAGCTCTCTGATTACGGCTACCAAGTATTAGAGATTCGGGATTTAGGTAGTCATGTCCCAAATCAAAAAAATATTAAAGAATTTAGGCAGGAAGACCAAGGGAATATTAATTGTTTGTTACATAGTTTATCCAAAGAGGATTGGAAGACGGTTTTCAATTCATCTGACATTAATCAAAAATATCATAATTTTATTGAGACATTAAAATTTCATTATAATAATATTTGTCCAATTAAAAAGAAAGATGTAAAAAATATTGTCAGTGAAACAGATGAGTGGGTCACAGGGGAAATTTTGCAAATGAGGTCTGAAGTTAGAGATGCATACTCATATTTTCTTTCACATAGGACTACCTTTAATGAACAAAGGTACAAAACTATTAAAAAACATTATGCCAGAGAAGTCCAGAGAGCTAAATGTAAAAAAACTGCTGAAGTTCTTCATAATTCACCAAATCTAAACTCAGCAATATGGGAAATAATTAATAAGAATCGAGGTGTAGCTAGCAACAAAAGTTTTACTGACATACCTAATATTGTTAACAAAAACAATGAACTTATAGAGAATGGTATGGAAATTTGTAATTATTTTAACAAATATTACCAGGAAGTAGCTTTAAAACTTAAACAACAGATTAGGGAAACAGTGGGATGTTATGATCCAAAAGGTAACAAGGTAGTTAATCAATTCTTATTTAGCCTAGTTTCAAGGGAGGAATTAGAATCAGTTATTGATAGTTTGAAAAGTAAGAAAACATGTGGGTTAGATGGGATTTCTAGTATAATTGTTAAAGAATGTAAACATCTTTTAATTACTCCTCTCCTTCATTTGATTAACTTCTCACTTGAAGCAGGTGTATTTCCAAACAAACTGAAGGAGGCAAAAATATTGCCTATATTTAAGAATGGAGATAGCCAGTTAGTTGAAAATTATAGACCCATAAGTATTTTAAACACAATCAGTAAAATTTTTGAAAAGGTAGTATTTATTAGGTTAATCAGTTTCTTGACTGAAAACCTAATCATCTCAGAGGATCAGCTTGGTTTCCAAAAAGGTAGATCAACTAAAACTGCAATTGTTTCACTTGTGGAGCAAGTAGTTGATATATTGGACGCCGGGGAGAAAGCATTGGCAGTGTTTCTGGATCTGAGTAAAGCTTTCGATTGTGTTGATCATGAAATTTTATTGAAAACACTAGAGTCATTAGGCGTTAGGGATGTAGAGTTGAAATGGTTTCAATCTTACCTTATTAATAGATTACAGTGTGTGGAGTTAACTAGGGTTGTTAGAGGGAAACTTACAAAAGTTGTATCTGGAAAGCTTGAAGTCAAAGCAGGCGTTCCACAGGGGTCAGTTTTAGGTCCAATTCTGTTTCTATTGTACATTAATAGGTTACCAGAAGTCATACCTAATGGCAGAGCTTTGTTGTTTGCTGATGATACTTCAGTAATCAGTAACAGTTCACTGGTAGATGCTCTTGAAGTAAATACACATGTTAACATAGAGTCCGTACTGCAGTTCTTGAATCAAATGTTATTAACAGTTAATGGGAAAAAGTGTCAGTACTTGCAGTTCAAAAATAAACATAACGTTAAAGAAAGTAGAGAAGTGGATGTATTTATTCATAATAATAGTTTAGAGCATGTAGAAACAGTGAAGTTCCTGGGCGTATCTCTAGATAGATCTTTGTCTTGGGACTTCTATATCAATCAAGTTTGTAGTAAAATATCATCTGGGGTATTTGCACTAAAACAAATCGCCAGATTAAATGATAAAAAATTACTAATGGCAGCTTATCATGGCCTCATTCTGTCTCATATCCGGTATGGTATTTTAGTATGGGGTAATTCTGGCATGGGTAATATGAATAGGGTTTTTAAAATTCAAAAGAAAGCTATTAGGTGTATGGTGGGAGCTAACCAGCTAACCTCATGCAGGCCACTATTTAAGGAGCTTAAATTGCTTACAGTTCCCTGTCTCTACATTTTTGAAGTGATTATGTATGTTAGGCAAAATAATTTTATGCAGAATTTCAATGTTCACAATCATAACACGAGAAACAGGAATGATTATTATGTGGCTAATCACTCCACAAAATTGTTTGAACAAAAACCTACTTATGCAGGGAGAAAATTCATAAATAAATTACCCCAATCTTTAAAGTGTTGTGAGGATTTGAATTCCTTTAAAAAAATTTTAAAAATTACTTGATCGGTGAAACTTTTTATAGCGTACAAGAATTTCTTTCTTGATAGTAGTGATACATAGTGTGTTTCTTATATGTATTTCAGGTGTTACATCTGACGACATGTCCTATACTCCTCCTGGAGTCTCCAGGGCGCAAAAAAAAAGAAAAAAAAAAAAAAAAAAAATAGATGAGGATTATGTGTATGATGCGTAAATGAAGTGTAGTCTTGTACATACCCAGGCCGACCATTCGTGAGAGAGTATGGTTAATTGAACCCCAACCGTCAAAGTACACCGGTAACCACTGTCTCTAGTATTCAAATCCGTATAAAAGTAACTACCTTCACTAGGATTTGAACCAGGAACCTTCGTCTCCGAAAATCAACTGTTAAACAGCTGATTTTGGCGATGACTTTACCTCTAAACCAACCCGGTGGGTTGTATATTGAAGAATGACATCAAAATATTTTGTCGTCAGACTTTTGGGACATCCAGTTCAATAAAATGATGAGTTCAATTCAAATGGAAAATATATCTTCATTTTGCAGCTAATGTGCAAATATTGTAATCACTTAACTGATCCTTTGTAGCTGCATTGATCCACAAGTTATCTAGTGAAATTGTACAGAAATAAGAATCAGTGCAAAGCGATTTGCAATTGATTTACGTTGTACTTTTGTGCCTTTTTAGTTGGGTGTAATGTTTGTATTGAAAACAAGTTAATTGGTTAGAGCATTCAGTGAGTGATGTACCGCCATACGCTCGGGTAATGAACACCGATGGTCGATTGAAATATAATTTTCTGAACGGTTTAGTTGAAAATTGAATGCCGAGTATTTTGTAGTGGAGGTGAGGGTGGATTGATGGATGAGTGTTTGTGTTGTCCAGGTTGGATAGACGTGACGTGGGACCACGGCGGTTCGAATTCATACCGGATGGGCGCCGAAGGGAAGTACGATCTGAAATTGGCATCGGATTGTTGCGACCCCGCCACACCGACTGCTACGCCAACGCCCACAGCGATGCCATCAACAACGGCCTCATCGAACAACACGACCACGACTACCACCACCACTATGACTGCCGCCTCTAACAATGCGGCTTCTACCACCACCACCACTACTACAACTACCAACAAACCTGCTACCCCTACTTCAGGTGTGTTCACACTTATACTCGCTACACTTTTCTTTCGTTTTTTTAACACGTTGACTGCTATGTGACCCAAATATATGTCACACTTGTCTTTAAAAATGGGCCATGTGCATCAAAAATGAGTCACAGTATATAACTAATTTTTAAGCCATGTGTTACTAATGTAATTTCTAAAGCTGTGGCTTTAAAGAGTGACATTGTGCACTTAGCTTGTTCAAGTAGTTGGGCTTTTTCAAATAATAGGATATTGTGTTGACAGGTAGTTTCCTGTTTTCCTGTAATAGAATGCTGCTATTATTAAATTTTTTTTTTTTCACATTTTTTGTCATACCACAAAAATGGGTCACATGGCTCTGAAATGTAAAATCATTCCAGTTGGCCATGTTGCCCAAAAGTGTGTCACAACTTTATTTAACAAAAAGAATTAGTATTTGTTTATTAAATAAAATACGTACGTAAAATAACAAGAAAAATGAATAAATTGTGAAAAAAAAATAAAAAAGTACGATGGCCCCGCTGTAAGTGTCACAAAATTTAGTGTGGCAGTCAACGTGTTAAAACAAAATACTGACACAACTTTCTCTAATTTTAATTTTAAGTTCAGCCGTCCTTACTGTATGAATCTAAGCTTGGTGCAGATGCAGGATGAAGGGGAAAGACGAAGTATAAAATTTAATTTTTTTTTCTTTCTTTTTTTTAATAGCAAGGCTTACTATTGTTATGATGGTGGGGTTGGGGGGTTGCGAAATATTAATTTTATTTATTTTTTACTATTTGGGGATGCAGAGCAAAAAAACTGAACTAAAAAATGGACTAAATTCACAATAAAACTATGTTTATTCAATGAAACAACGGACACGAATGGCATCAGTTCTCTCACATGTCATTAGAGTTCTTATGGCTTCTCAAAGATGTTGCTACCATACATATACGCAAAAGTATGCCATAGAGGCTGTATTAAAATTACAACACTCTCCAAGCAGGCCGCGAAAAGATATTAACAAAATTGTAGAATAGAAATTGAGTAGCAACCGTATTACTCACGGCCTGTGGGTAACAAAAGCCTGAGTAGCGCCGGCGCATCTCACGGCAGCCAACCTGTTAAGTACATAAACAAATACAATAATAAACACAACAAAGCACAATTTAATAAACACATAAGCAACAATAGCACAACATAAGCCTCAAACGCACGAAAGCCGATGTTAGCACCATAGCATGGTACTAACCGAAAAATACGCCTCTTAGCGGAGAACGCATCTGTTCATGACAAACTTCACCGAACGAGTGGCCACACAAAGAGGGAAAAAGGAAGTGGCGTAGGTGGAAGGGGAAGGACCATAGAGGAAGACATAGCATAATTGGAAATAACACAAAACATTAACTGCATTAAAGCGGGAGCATTTGAAACAACGCAAGCGGCGACGAACCTAGTAAAACCCCAGTGTAGATGCCTTAACACCCATGTTTTGTCACCCTGTTATTATCCTAATTAACAAATCCAGATCCCGGTATAAAATACAATTTGACACAATTGTTCTTTGTTTTCATCTGTTTTGGGAAAATCAATATTCTGTGAAGACCCAATAACATATCCTTCTCACCAAGATCCCATTCTCTACTCAACGATAATATCGGGTTGATAGTTTTGAAATGATAGTTAAGAAGGACTAAAAGAAGCTCTACTTGCCCTAGCCCCTCCTGTACCCATGGCATTACATTGAAATTTAAAATTTTATTCTATTGGAATCTAGTTATCGCTCTCCTAGACTGATTTGTCTAGGCTGGTTTAAACCAGAGAGAGGCTTTACTAAGTAAAACGATGAATGAGGTGGTTTATAATTACAAATGACACCTTCACTTCATTTACTACAGAATCAACCTGTATAATGATGAAATGATTACTCTGAGAGGAGGGAGATAACTGTAACTACGCTATTTTTCAAGGCTGATGAGCTCTGAACGTATACATTTCCACCTACCCACTTTATAGCTAGCCAATGACTTGCCAGCAACGTTGCCAATACTTGTTCTTGTAGCTCTATTAAATATTTTGTCAGCCATTTTTTTGGTCTTTTAATAACAATTATAACCCATAAACATACAATCAGCTGATTATATTAAAAAGTATTTCATGTTAATGCGCTCTATAATCAATGTGTTCAGTACGGCATGCAAACCGAGAGTGAACTATTGCGGCTCTTATATGCATGCGCGCGTAATGTTTCTCAGGAACAATCTGACAATGCTGGCAAACGTTCTGATTGGTCTAAACGTGTGGAACAGCAGAGCTCATCAACTGTGGAAAGCATATTAGTGTGTTTTACACGTGGACCTGTTGTGTTGTTTAATTGGGTGACCATGTGATAAGAAACACACTATTTTTCTATATCCCTAGAACTAGCATATGGAATAGAAATAATTTAAGTCTCCATCTAGACTGTTTTATTAAATTGTATTTGTCCGTGAGTGCAGAGTAGTGATTGTATTTTGTATTATACGTATAATAGTTGTGAAAGAAGTGTCGGAGCAAATGAAAAATTAACTTAAGTTGAATGTTGTTGACAGGGAAATGGAACAAAAGCAGCGGTGTGACTGGGCCAGATGTGGCGAGAACCAGCGTACTTACGACCAGGAAATCTAGTTCTACACCTAGTCTTCCAGATGCGACTGAAAACCAAGTGAAGTCATCTGTAGCGAGTACTGAGCAAGCGGCTTCTGCCGATAATCTCGCTGCAAAGGTCTGTTGCTTGTTTTATTATGTAAAATTTTTTTTTTGTAATCCCTAATTTGTGTACGTTGCAATCTGTTCAATTCAGAACAATAAGCAACCCCATGATCCAATGAGATGAGGATGATGTGTATGACGTGTAAATGAGGTGTAGTCTTGTACAGACTCAGGTCGACCATTCCTGAGAGAGTATGGTTAATTGAATCCCAACCATCAAAGTACACCGGTAACTACTGTCTAGCGTTCAAATCCGTATAAAAGTAACTACCTTTACTAGGATTTGAACCAGGAACCTTTGTCTCCGAAAACAGCTGATTTTGGCGACGACTCTACCTCTAGACCAACCCGGTGGGCATTATGTAAAATAAATGGATGTTTCTGTAGCAGTTTTTTAATAATAGTAAATCACGAAGGAGACATTAAGTGGATAACAACTTGATATGATACTTAATACATTGTGTAAATGTGAAATTATATTTGACTATAGTTCATTCCAGTATAGTTAAGGCCGTCGCAGTGGTGAGATCATAATCACATCTTATTGAAATTTTATTTAACCCTTTCAATGCCAACGAAAAAAAAAGTGACTTTCACTCTGTGCCAACCAATAAATAAATGGTCTGTTTATTTCCACTCATTTAAAAAAAAAACTACTAAACGTGTAGGATATAAAAGGTTATAAACACTGAACTAATAGTTAATAATAATTTGGTTATATTTACGCGGCAAATACTCGTAAAATAACTACATATGACAACGAGCAGTGCGGTACACGACATGTGTTGCAAACAGGGAGATAGAAAATTCCCTGTTGGAATGTTATAGTAGATTTGCCGTTGACAGGAGCTTAAAACTCAAGAGGGAAAAAAATTCCCTTTTCATTTTGAACAGTTTGATATGCAATATTAATGGGATTGGTAGAACGAATGCTACGCTACACGGCGGTAAAATTCGAACTGCATGCCGCACGTAAACTCGTCCATGGCACATCACGGAGTAAACTTGATGCGCATTAATGCGTCCATGGCATTGAAAAGGTTAACTGTGATAATTGTATGATGAAGCACCGAAGGAGCCTCTTAAGACGACACATCTCGTGGCTAGTGGTAAAAACCATTAGTGATTTCTGTATCTATTCTTCAAGAGTAATCGAATGACACTTTCCGACTTTCATTTCTTGACTTGTGGTTTTGGGCCTCTTCCGGTCAAACCTAATCCAGGCCCACTAACTTTTTGTGTAGTTGATGATCTCTTGTAGTTTCTGACATCTAGTTGTGACAGACGGATTTACGAAAATGATAAGGTAATGAAAAATTTGGGTGTTTGATTACAAATTTTATTGTGATACCTTTTCACATTTTTAGTATCGAATTACTTACATCATTTGTAAAGTTGCGTTTTTACCAACTGTTGGGCTTTTCGTCGGAAAGTATCATTTAGTGAATTTGGAAGAGGAACGATGGATTGTTGAATAAGTTCACGGATTCCAATTGGTATGTAAATTAAAAATTCTTACATTAATTGATGTTACGTTTCCGTAGGAATGTTATATGATGAACCGAGTCTTTTTTGTGCAAATCACAGTTGTTGGACTTCAGCAGCTGATGGCAGACACAAGTAGAATTATTTTTATGATTATATCGGTACACCTTTATGATGAACAGTTAACGGGATGGTGTTTCTCTTGTCTATTTAGCAAGCGGCCCAGGCATTGGCTGAAAGTGTTCTTTCCGTGGCGAGGGCAGAAGCGATTGTCGCAGTCACCAATGAGAGTCAGTCTTGTTCCACACCGGCGAGCGAATTGAGTGTGGTCGTGCATGCACTCAGAGATTCACATTCGGCGACCGCCAGTGATCTAGCGACCATTGTTGAAACTTTAGCCCTCGATGATACTTCCAGAGCGCATGCTAATTTAACAAGCGGTAAGTCACCCCTACATTCTTTTATATCTGTTAGAGGTGCAGGAACAACACGACTGATGGTTCCACATACTTTTCACTACTGGACTACCCGACAATAAAGCCGGCTGTTTATATTCACTACCCGAGATATAGTCCATCTACTGTAAGAGTACTCCGCACAAGGCAAGCGCCTATAGGTTGTAAACGAAGTTTTACACTAGTTGGCGCGTATCTACCTCTCCGCTAAACAATTATCTTGTATTACGTTCCATCATAAAAATATCTACATCCAGCTAAAATAAACATTATCCTTTAAGCATTTTCAATTATACCGTTCTGATTACTTGTATTATTGTAGTTTCATAAAGACTCCTTAATTAATTTTTCAACCATTACATTAAACAAAACAATTTTTTTTCTACTTTTTAATGTTTACCGCTTTTATGTTTCAAAAACTCAACACATTCACTATCACGCATGTTAACAAAACACAGCTTACAAAACTTTTCAACATCTGCCTCCTGTTGTCATGATTATAGTGAAAATATTCTGTAAAAGGAAAAGTAACGTTACAGTATCTTGGGCCAGTCTAAGCTGGTGGGAGTAGTCAGTTTGGAAAAGTCCATTTCATATGGAGAGTGGTGTGCGTGAGTAGTGCTACTTGTCAATTCTGTAGTTGAGTTCTAACATTAGTGTATTGAAATGATTAATTAGTTAGTTATTGAAGTGAAGTGTTATTCTACTCTTTTTTGAGCAGGAAGTGAAAGAGGGACCTGGTGTATCATTGGTTTTAATTTCTTATAATAGTAGCTAATAATATCAGGCAGAGCAGTAGCGTTCAAGCTGCTGTTGTTATGCGGTTCGGCTAGTGTTATATGTGATGTGGAATGGAAGGGGAATTCCTTTCTCACTGTTTTACGACTATACAAGATTTTACAATTTATTTTTGTTGATGCAGGCTTGGCCAGCTTGAATGGATCGAACAGGCGACAATCTTCCAACACCAACAGCAATACAACAGCCGCCGACAGTGACAACAAACAACCGCCCCCACCACCTGCACCTGTACCGACATCAGCTACCGCAGTCACCGTCTCAGGAGGCAGTGTGCTGGTCGACCAGACCATCGGAAAAACAAATCTGCTCTCTTGTTCAAACACGGGCACCGTTACGACCACTGCTAACACCACCATCAGTAAAGCTCTGTTCTCATCCAGAGCCAATAAGGTACTCTCATCTCTCAAGTCTGAGCTCTTTTTCAGTTCCCTCCCTTTAACAATAAGCCTTTGTCTCTGGACTTCTTTACCAATCAAGTTTGTAGTAAAATATCATCTCTCAAAGTATGAGCTCTTTTTCAGTTCCCTTCCTTTAACAACAAGCCTTTGTCTCTGGACTTCTATACCAATCAAGTTTGTACTAAAATATTATCTCTCAAGTCTGAGCTCTATTTCAGGTCCCTCCCTTTAACAATAAGCCTTTGTCTTGGGACTTCTATACCAATCAAGTTTGTACTAAAATGTTATCTCTCAAGTCTGAGCTCTTTTTCAGGTCCCTCCCTTTAACAATAAGCCTTTGTCTTGGGACTTCTCTACCAATCAAGTTTGTAGTAAAATATCATCTCTCAAGTCTGAGCTCTTTTTCAGGTCCCTCCCTTTAACAATAAGCCTTTGTCTCTGGATTTCTATACCAATCAAGTTTGTAGTAAAATATCATCTCTCAAGTCTGAGCTCTTTTTCAGGTCCCTCCCTTTAACAACAAGCCTTTGTCTTGGGACTTCTATACCAATCAAGTTTGTAGTAAAATATCATCTCTCAAATCTGAGCTCTTTTTCAGGTCCCTCCCTTTAACAACAAGCCTTTGTCTTGGGACTTCTATACCAATCAAGTTTGTTGTAAAATATCATCTGGGATATTTACACTAAAACAAATTGCCAGCTTAAATGATAAAAAATTACTAATGGCAGCTTATCATAACCTCATTATGTTTCACATCCGTTATGGTATCTTAGTATGGGGTAATTCTAGCATGGGTAATATGGTTAGGGTTTTTAAAATTCATAAGAAAGCTATTAGGTGTTTGGTGGGAGCTAACCAGCTAACCTCATCCACACCACTAATTAAGGAGCTTAAATTGCTTACAGTTCCCTCTCTCTACATTTTCGAGGTGATTATGTATGTTAGGCAAAATAATTTTATGCAGAATTTCGGTGAAACTTTTTATAGCGTGCAGGGATTTTTTTCTTGATAGTAGTGATACATTGTGTGATTCTTATATGTATTTAAGGTGTTATAGCTGACATTTCCTATACTCCTCCTAAAGTCTCCAGGGCGCAAAAAAAACAAAGTGCTATTGAACATTGAATGAAACATTCAAAATAATATTATCATTTAACTATAATATAAAAAGTTGAGTGACCAATGAGACATTTTATATGATTGTACAAAGATTTGTTTATAAATAATAACTTACTTTCTCTTGCCTATATGAATATTAGGAAGGAAAGTATTGTTTTCATGTCGATTTTTCACCGGATCTACACGTTTTTCAGACCCCTAAACCCAAAAAATATGTTTTTAGCGATTGGTCTGTATGTGTGTGAACAGAATATCTCAAGAACAGAACATCATACGAATTTGAAATTGAAACGTAAGTTACATACTACTACCGGACCCGACACAAACATTTTCATCAAAATCGGTCAACCGGAAGCAGTAGTTTATTCGTGTCATTTTTCACTTTTTTGCGATTTTCTCATAAACGCATCCTACGATTTTTTTTAAATCGCCTGGTTTACTAAATTTCGTATGCTCTACAAGATAGGGTAGACGCCTTGCTGAAATTCTGGGTGAGGCTGTTTTAACGTCAAAAGATTGTTTTTTTAAAATTGCATCTTTAATATGCATTTTAGCGCAAAATTTTTTACCATAAAAGTTGTAGAGAATTTAAAATCCTACAACTTTTATTTCAAACATTTTTTTGTATAACGGTTAGTTTAGTGATAATTACCGATTTTCTGTTTTTTTCTCACAAAAACGTGTGAAAAATTGATTTTTTAAGATTTTGACCTTAGTATGCATTTTACAACAAAAGTGTATTTAATCAAATTTATAGGAAATTAAAAGATCTACGACTTTAATTTTATTTAGTTTTTGGAGTCTCTGGTAGCTGTACAAAGCAGATTGCCTTCATACGGGCGTGTGTTGTTATGTGATAGCATGTGTTGTTGGTGGTTTAACTGGAGTATTGATGTGTTTTGTGGTGCATTTCCAGTTGGTGGGTTCATCATCAGAAGACTACAGTTGTGGCAGTGATGTGTCAGCTGACATCCAGCGGAGCATGAGAGAAGGCACCGATATATTGAGAAATAATACCAACAGCTTCTTGTCTGGTACGTCGTGCATTTTTGTTTTACTTTCTCTTGTCTATATGAAATGCAGGAAGGAATATTGTTTTCATGTCGATTTTAAGAAATTGAGTTTTCACTGGATCTACTTGTTTTCAGACCCCCCTGAACCCAAGAAAAAACATGTTTTTAGGGATTGGTCTGTGTGTGAACGTAATATCTCAAGAACGGAACATTGTACGAACTTGAAACTTAAAATTTTAATTAAACGCTACTAAAGGACCTGACACGAACATTTACATCAAAATCGGTCAACCGGAAGTAGTAGTTTATTCGTGTAATTTTTCACTTTTTGCGATTTTCTCAATAACAGCTCCTATGATTTTTTTAAAATTGCTTCATGTACTACATTTTTTATGCTTTACAAGATAGGGTAGGCACCATGTCTGCTGAAATTCTTGGATAGGCTGTTTACGTGTTAAAAAATTGTTTTTTTAAGATTGCGGCTTTAATATGCATTTTAGCGCAATAATGTATGTAATGAATGTTCTAGAGAATTTAAAATCCTACAACTTTTATTTCAAACATTTTTTTGTATAACGCTTAGTTTAGGAGTAATTAGCAATTTTCTGTTTGTTTTCTCACAAAAACATGTGAAAAATTTATTTTTTTAAGATTTTGGCCTTAGTATGCATTTTACGACAAAAGTGTATATAGTTAAATTTATAGGAAATTAAAAGATCTATGACTTTTATTTAGAGAATTTTTCTCTACAGAGCCTAGTTTAGCATGAAAGAGTGACTTTCCGTTATTTTAATCCAAACTGAGGTTCATTTTAATTTTGCGTCTTTCACTCATGATTAAAATAGGTTATGTTTATTGAGGTTAGTTTTTTTTGTTTATTTTTTAATGTTTTATTCCTAATGTTAGGTTATATTGTTGATTATTTGCATTGGCCAGAGAAAGTTGTGTGAGTGTTTACACCAGATTTTTTTTAATTCAATTGCTAGCGTTAAATGGGTTTCACTACATTTTGGGGTTAATGGTATGAAATGGTCAGTAAGACTATGGTAAGTCATATTTTATGAATACACCAATAGAAGGGCTAATCCACAGAAATAAAATTACGACTTAGATGTAATCAGAATGACGCAAGTCTGGTACCAGTGTCTACCTGTTTCATAAATATATATAAAATTAGTTGAAATTGAAATATATATTTTCTAACCACCAGAATACGGTAACATAAAACACTTACCAATGTTTATAGCGCTTTCGTGTATCTTGTACACATCTTCAGTAAATTAACATTTATTACAAGTCAAAATTTAAAACTTCCTCCTCCTACCATGGTAGATAAGGAATCTACCATGGCAAAATAATTGATTGATGATAATAAAATAATTAATGATTCCTTATCTACCATGGTAGGTGCAGGAAGTTTTAAATTTTGACTTGTAATAAATGTTAATTTACTGAAGATGTGTACAAGATACACGAAAGCGCTATAAACATTGGTAAGTGTTTTATGTTACCGTATTCTGGTGGTTAGAAAATATATATTTCAATTTTAAATAATACGGCTGTTTAAAAATCCTACATAGGATGTTTAATAAAAAAATAAAATTAGTTATATTATTTGTAAATAATCAAAGTTGTAGAAAATAAAAAATTAGTATAGGTAACGTGCTATAAGTTGACGATTGCGCCTATAATGGGGAGGACAGTATACTATCTATCCTACTTACATCGGCTAACTCGAAAGCATAGAATGTCGTGGTTAGAGCTGCCGCTATGATGTATTTAGAAAATCACATATAGTAGCACTTCCATCCCCCATATAATCCAGTCTTACTCTCGCTGACGATCGTCAGCTTATATTGCGTTACCTATACAACTTTTCAAGATGTTTTTCTACAGCGCTTAGTGTAGGGCCGACAGATTACAAAAAGAGTGTAATGTACTGCTTGACAACGATCAAAATAGGATTCCCTCCCTTCCCCACTTCTTCCATTCCTCTTCGTAGCACGTGCCGGATCGAATACATCGGTACCCACAACACAATAAGCAATTAATATGAATATCACTTGTACTAGATTCTTGTTATCCATAACATTTTGTACAGATTATGTGACCACCAGCAGAAAGTCATTAGTGTTTCCATTATTTTTGTTTACTATTAGGTAGTGTAGTCATAATATAACTCAGCAAGTTCGTAATTTATTATGTTGACTGTTAATGTAATTAATTGATACAGTTAAATTATTAAATGGAGTAAGCATTATTCTTTATTTACTTGAGAACAGCTAATATAAACTATGCTTTTACTTTAGTTGTACAGTGTTAGTGACCAAGCAGTATTGGTTTTGTAGTCAGTGCAGTTTTATTATGTTCTGGGTTTGATCGGTTGTTCAATATTCAGATAAATTTTTTTCGATTAAACAAATACAGTGTAAGTGTGTATTTGTGATTTAAACAGGTACAGGTTAAATAAGTGCAAATAATAATAAATAATAAAGTAATAGTAAGTATGAATATTAATACTGTTGTAGTAATGAGCTGTAGCAATAGGCTGATTATCCGAGCTAATGTTTTTGGGACGGTGCGTAATGCGAGGTGGCGCGAATGAAGTGCGGAAGGGAGGGAAACTTATTTCGAAACTTGTCGGACAGTACTTGCATTAAGAGTTAAATAAAAAGATGTTAGTCATGATAATAAAATTCATGTTGTCTGAAACACACACCACAACCTCAACTGATAGTTAATTGTGGTTATGCTGTGAGGGAATACCAATGATGGTATCGTTTGATAATGGTATTTGGTGTCTTGATAGGTCTGATGGGTGCAAGAGGTGCCGTCAGGATCAGCGTGTCTGGTGCCAACGACAACAACCAAGATGTAACTGGCAACCAGGATGACAACAAAACGCCCAGGATTAAGACATCATCCAAACATCAACCACCCACCGACTGTAAGTAACCCGGTAAACCGGTTCATTTTTTCATCTTTACACTTTTATCCGATTGGCTTGTTGGTATCAATTGGTGCATGTGTTTACATTATCATGTCATTCCATTGCTGCCTGACTTAACCTAATCGGTCTTTTCTCTTATTCCCCTCCCCCCCCCCCACAGACACAGTAGAACTACTGAATTTTTGTGTCTTATCTAATCTGAATTGTTCTACTCAAAATTGTAGTATCTTGATCTTAACACTTTGAAAACGGACTGTTTCTTGTTAAACAGAAGAATTGTAAAAATCAAAACGCGCTCTCAAAACAACTGTTTTATCTAACGTCTTTACCGACGAAAAATTCTGAAAAAACTACAGTTGATTCATATAATACGTACTCGCCTTTTGAATATAATTACAACAAAATCGCTTCATAATTCTTTGTGTTTAGGCAAGCGAAATTTTCAACCACGAAAATTTTGTGTGTTTTTAATATAACTGGCATAAATTTCAGTTTAGCAAAAATATTTATAAAACATGTTTTGTAGACAAGAGTTTACTGGAATAAATATTATTCTTTATTTAAATTTCCATAAATATTTGACAAAGTTACAAAATGTTCAACATGAGTCCATTTTCACATCACAGGGAAGCATGAAGGAATGGTACTTTACATTCTTTATGGTGATGTCTCAGAGCCTCTATTATATTTAGGTTACAGCTGTAAGCAAAGCAATATAGAAAATTCTTTTCCCTACAACCACGTGTTTTGAAAAATTGTGTTGGTGCGGTTAGAAGGAAGCTGTTACACGTCCTTTGCAACCCGGCAAAGTGTCGAATTTTTTTGCCTCTTGTGATGGTAAACCCCCTCCTGAAAAGTAAAATGGACTCGTCTTTCCTTTTCAAGGGCAAACATCCTAACAGAAACGTCATAGCTTCAACACAAATTAAAGAACATGCATGTACGTTGACTTACACACAAGCTACTGAGATTTCCATTCAAAACAAACAATTCCCAAACCATCAATGCTACCTACACACTATAGAGAGAATAAGCATTTCCCCTGTATTGATATTCTATTTCTGAAAACACTATCAGATGCGTTAAAGAATTCTCTACAAGAAAAGTGCAATATTTATCGGTCTTCAATTTATACTGACCTTGCAGAAGCATGTTTTATTGCCCCAACCACAATCCATTCGGCATCATCTAAAATTAGATTACCAGTGTGAACAGGGTTAATGCATTGTAACCTACTCCGTAATATAAAATATTAAATGACATAAATAGGTTAGTATTGAGTTATTGTTGTTCCTCACTGTACGGTAAGAAGCTGCTCCTGGTACAATGGCGATGAATTTGTTTAATTTATTTTGTAATGTCATCTTGTTGGAAATTAAGTTGATGAATGTTTTCAAGTTCATCTAGCTGAGGAAAGCAATAAGATGGTGCTCCCCCACACTTCAGTGCATTGGTCACGGACGCTTTGAATGAAAAATTTGGAGATCGATGGATAGGCCGGCAAGGACCTATGCTGTGGCCTCCAAGGAGTCCAGACATGACACCTTGTGATTTTTTTCTTGTGGGGGTACATCAAAAGCGTTGTTTATTCACAAAAAATTCGCGACCTGAACCACTTAAAAAACAGGATTAATGAAGCAATGACAACCATAACCGAAGAAATACGAGACGTGTTCAGAAAGTAAGTATCGTTTTTAAAAAAAACAAGTAAAACAACTTTTTTTCAACACAATTTTATTTCTACATTAAAGCCCAAACCTTAAACTATTTTTGAACATAGTTTCCACCGATGTTCAAACACTTGTCATAGCGGGTGATCAATTTGTCTATACCCTCTTCGTAGAAGGTTCCCACCACTGACGTGCACAAAACCAAGAGACTTGGAAGTGCTTTGATTTTTCTCACACAGTACAGTGATGATGATAAGGATTTTTTAAACAAAATTGTGACGGGTGATGAAACTTGGGTCCGTCATGTCACACCGGAATCTAAACAGCAGTCAATGGAGTGGACACACGCAATCCCCGAAGAAACAAAAATTCAAGGCGACAATGTCTGCACAAAAAATCATGTGCGCTGTCTTTTGGGATCGGAAAGGTGTTTTGCTGATTGATTTTCTCCCAAGAGGTGAAATTATTAATGCGGCAAGGTATTGCGAAAACTAAGGCGGGCAATTCAAAACAAACAGAGAGGAATGCTCAGTAACGGAATTGTGTTGCTCCATGACAATGCTCGGCACCATACCGCTGGTGACATTTAAACATTGGTTCGACAATTTTGTTGGGAGCAGTTCGATCACCAGCCCTACAGCCCGGACTTGGCACCGTCTGACTACTACTTGTTCCTGCACATGAAGCGCAAGCTAGGCGGCCAACGCTTTGAAACCGACGATGAAGTGAAAACTGCCATGGAGTCGTGGCTACATTCGTTGGCGGGAACGTTCTACGCAGAGGGTATAGACAAATTGATCACCCGCTACGACAAGTGTTTGAGCATCGGTGGAAACTATGTTGAAAAATAGTTTAAGGTTTGGGCTTTCTTGTAGAAATAAAATTGTGTTGAAAAAAATTGTTTTACTTGTTTTTTTAAAAACTGTACTTTCTGAACACGCCTCGTATTAACGAATGTTTGGAGAGAAGTTGAGTATCGTTCGGACATTTGTCGAGCGACTAAGGGCACAAATATTGAAATTTATTAATTATGTAAAAATACTGTTTGAGACGACAAATTAGATGAATAAACAACATTAACTGTAAGTAATTCGGTTTTTCTTTAAACCATGTTCGAAACCGCACATTCTTTTATGATAACCCTGTACAATGTTGGCGTGTACACATAGCATATTTCCTATAACTGAAATAAATCTTATACTTTAATAAAATATACTCTACTAATCTGTTAATTATGAACATAGTAATACAGTAAGACTTGGACTTGCGTGAGGGATGTGTTGCACAAAATTATCGGGTAACTTGGATTGTTTGGTTTAACCGTAAAACATTTGCTAATTGTCCATTGTGTTGATTCACTAAACCCAGTCGTTACTTATCTGTCCGTCATTTTTTCACTCCTTTTGTATCTTTTAACGACATATTACTTGTGCTCTAAAATAATCACATTCCGTTTTTTAGAACCTTTTTTTGAACTCATATTGTTCGCAAAGTAACAACAAAAACAAGAAAGTAAAAGACCTGCATATTGCAGCATAATAAAAATCACAAGTAAATCTACCATGTACGACCCATTATTTTTAACGCCCTAAACAGTACTTTAACACTTTGAAGACTGACTTTGTTTTTGTAGTTTTGCCCGTGGACTGCCATTTTTCGGGAATTTTTAAAAACTTTTAACAAATCAACTATTGGTCATTAATTCAAAAAGTGAAGATTAAATTAAAGATCAAAATTAGTAGATTACTTTTCATTTTTTAAGATTAGGATTACTTAAATTATAATGATGATGTTTGACCAAAGAGAGGTATGTTTTTTGAATTTAAAAAATTTTTCACCGTATAATGATAATATATAAGAATAATAAAAATAATTATATGAGTTAAATTCTTACAAACTAATTACCTATTTCTAATAACCAATTTACTTTTTTATTTCTTAAGTAACATTTTAAAAAACTAAGTATTGTAATAACAAACTAATTAAGACATTACAAAACGGTAATACAACCTGCAGTGACTTACTGTGGAGAGACCCTAACAAAACTGTCACAAAAAACTAAAACCCACAGAATCCTGACGTTAGAACGAAGAATCCTTAGAACCTGTATTGGTAAGAGAATATACAAAGATAATAGTTGGAGACTGCTACCAAATAATGAAGTCTATAAAATTTCGGAGCCAATACTAGACACAATTGGGAAAAAACGAATCTCCTTTTTGGGCCATATCCTTAGAACACCGGAGAACAGAGTACTTAGACGGCTTATTGAAAGTGTCTGGGATTTTAAAATCGGTTTGAACTGGACGAAGGAGGTCAAGGAGGACTTGGAAAGGTTTGGGTTGACGCTGGAGGATGTGAGGTTCAAGTCTGAAAGTTATAGAAAGTTGAAGGATCTGGCTTTGGAACCGGAAACCAAGACTAGAAGAGTGCAGAGGGTGACGGAAGAACTCCGGGCTCAGAGATCACAAAGAATGAGGGAATACTGGGTAAAGATCAAGGCTCAGAGATCGAAGTAGAGTCTTTCATGTTGTGGCTGAAGTGGTCCATTGTGGCCTCACAAGTAAAAAAAAAAAATAAAAAAAAATAAACTAATAACTACAACGCGCAGAAGTACTGGCAGATTGCTTGCTCACGCTCGATAATTTGACAACATTAGGACTATGAGTGTACTCTATTAGATTCAGAATGAACTAAATTAAGTGACAGCATAGATGGCAATTGTATATGATACAAGCTAATGGATATAAAACAAAGTGAAATAGGCGCCCGTATCGTATACGGGTGCCGTCCTGAAAGTGTTAAAATTCAGAAGAACCAGTCAGGATATATAAAAGGAACTGAACATTACTTAAGTGACTTGAATTTCTGATGGTTTCTGGTTTCCTCCCAGTGTAGTGATTGACCTTGTTGTTTACACTTTCAAAACCACTATTTTAAGCCCGGTTTGATAGGTACACTTGATCGTTTTCACCATTTTTTTTTTAAAGAATTTATTACTGTCATTGTTTTCACACGTGATGCTACATGCAGTATTCAATGTTGAAAATAAGCCGGACATTTCTTTTACACATTTCAGAAAGTGTACTTGCATTATAATTAATTATAAGGAGAAACATTCCTAATTTCATCATAGATGTTTGGAAAAAATAAGTATTTAGAAGCATCTTACCAAAAGAAGGGATAGGCTAGTGGGGCATATCTTAAGACATCCATATCTTAGGACTATGAGTGTATTCTATTAGATTCAGAATGAACTAAATTAAGTGACAGAATAGACGGCAATCGTATATGTTACAAGCTAATGGATATACGAGGGCCATCCGGAAAGTAGTACCCGTTTCCGCCGCATGAGGCGCTGACGAGGCGAGCAGCCGCCGGTCAAGGTCAGATCGCTTCAGTGGCTTGTCTGCCTTCTCTGTTGTAAGTTCCGCGACGCTAGCATTGCCTGTCTTGTTTCTGTGACCGTTCATAATGTTTAAAAAAATTGAGAACGCCGCCAGTTGTGAAGTGAGGGCTGTAATAAAATTTCTCAATGCAAGAAACGTTCGACCTTGTGATATTCATCGCCAATTAAAGGAAGTGTATGGAGACGATGTGATGGATGAGTCATCTGTTCGGCGCTGGTGTCGTAATTTTAACTTGGGGAGGGGGAACACACACGACGATGAGCGTTCAGGGAGACCATCTGTCATTACAGATCAACTGCTGAGGTCAGTAGACGAATTCGTGAGGCACGATCGGCGCGTTACAATTGATGACATCTGTGAACATTTCCCTAATGTTTCTCGTACAATTCTTCATGAAATTGTCAAAGACCATCTGCATTATTCAAAAATTTGCACAAGGTGGGTCCCTCGCATGACAATGCCAGGCCTCATGCAGCGGGGATAACAACAACTTCTGCAGCAATTCAATTGGGAAATTTTCGACCATCCACCGTATAGCCCGGACTTGCCCCCTTCAGATTTTCATCTCTTTACAAAACTTAAAGAGTTTTTGGCGGGAAAAAGATTTGACAGCGATGAAGAACTTAAAGAAGGTGTGACTACGTATTTCGATCGGCTGGCGGCGGAGGAATATGATGCTGGAATACAAAAACTCGTCACACGTTATGACAAATGCTTAAATTTGCTTGGAGATTATGTGGAGAAGTAGTTTAAGGTATGCTCTTTTCAATAAAAATGTTTACATTTGTTAATATTTACTTCTGTGTCTTTATTTCACAAACGGGTACTACTTTCCGGATGGCCCTCGTAAAACCAAGTGAAATAGGCGCCCATATCATATACAGGTACTGTCCAGCCGATCAAAATTGCGCGCACGTATTGTATACGGGTACCGTTCTGAAAGTGTTAATGTTTAGTTAGAACAAATGTAAATGAAGATAAAATTCCAGTGTAAAAATGGAGAGGGCAACTATGATAACTGTTTTGAGAGCATTAAGCAAAACAGCTGCCCATAACAGGCAGGTGGAGTGTCAAATTATTTACACTCAATCTGTTAGTTGCACGGCTAAAATAAATAGTTCTGTTTCTTATCACATGGTCAGCCTATCGAATGACTGAATCATTTAAGAACAAAAGAGGTAGAGGTGTAAAAGAACACTAATCAGAGTTATCTCCTCTGAAAGTAATGAATTTCATTATACAGCCAGACCCTGTGGTGAATGAAGTGAAGGTGTCATTTGCAGAGTGGAAAATATGTGCTTTTCAGAGGGCCCGGCATGCTGATAAGCGTACTTTTCCACTCAGTGAGGAAGGCAATGGTAAACCACCTCACTCATCGGTTTACTTAGTAAAACCTCTACAGGTTCAAACCAGCTTTTCAGCTGATGACCTAAACAACAACAAGCAAAACAGTGGTCATAAATGTAAACATCCGTTAAGATAACAATAACTACCACACACAATATAATAACGCTAATGTGAATTGCCGTAAGTCGAGGTCTTACTGTACTACTACTTTACCTATAATGAAAATTATCACCGTAGGTAGGAAGGAAAGTATTGTTTTCGTGTTCATTTTTCCAAAATTGAGTTTTTACTGGAAGTACGCAGTTTTGGGTCACAAAACCCGAAAACGTGTTTTTTTACTAATCAGTGTTTGTGTGCGTGCATGTTTGTGTTATTAACAGAATATTGTATTTGTACAAAGTTGAAATTTGGAACTTGAGTTAGATAAGCCTACCACAAGGGGACCCGACAAACATTTCCATCAAAAATCAGTCAACCGGCAGTATTAGTTAACGCTATTTGTTACAGTTTTTGCAATTTTTTCAAAAATGGTTCTTATGGTTTTGCTTTAAATCCCCTTATAGAATTTTAAATCCCTTTACTAGAATTGTGTGTTCTACAATGCGAAGTAAATGTCTGGCATGTGAGGCTGATTTTCATTCAGTGTTATTCACTGTTGATGGGTTAATGTAGATTACGTTTTTAATTATCTACTTTAATAAGAAAAGATTTTGTGAGTGATTTTTTGTTACTATAATAACATTTATGAGTTACCTATCACTCTGACTTCACTACGAATTAATTGAAGTGTTGTAGATTTTATTATAAAAATTAAACATTTTTACAATACTATTTTTATATAATGAATTTATATAATAAATTTCTCTAACCTTTCTTTTAAACTGCGTCAACTTTAAGCTTTACTTAACGTGTTTCGGTAGATCCACCATCATCAGAGTAAATAACATAATTGAAACTAAAATTTTTTTTATTTATTTAAAATCTATAGAAGATGATACATCTTCAGTCATTTGTATAAAACTGACTTAAAATTAATTTCTAGTCAGTTCTTTAGGAAATTAATTTTAAACCTTTCCACTCGACTGTCGGATCTGATCCGACATGATAGTATTACCGTTCCACTCGTATGTCGGACACCATCCAACTCCTTTTTCACAGCTGATTTTGTATGAAAATACGCGTTTAACAAAGCTGTTGTAATGTGCTGGCCTCTACGGAATGTTTTAAAAATTATTCTTGTAGTTTTCGATAGTTGACTACCACCGATTATTGATATAAATGGAATTAATTGAATCGATGTCCCCGTACCAAACTAGTAAACAAACTAACCTAATTGTGAACATGCATTGTTTAGTTTGAGGTATTTTGTGTCACTTTAAGATCAGTTTAATGTTTTTAAGTAACTAATTCACACAAAAATAATATTCAGATTATTTTGCGTGTTTTTATTAGGTTTTAGGTATCAATATCTAGTTTATACAATACACAGTTTATTTTATCTTAGTTATTACAACAGCAGTGTATGTTTTTCTGGTTATATTTTAGAAGTTTTTAGGGGAGAAAAAGCATTTTTTATGTATCATTATTAACATTAAAGTAATGAACATAAAAAGTATAGCACGCTCTTAAAACTAACAACAACACATTATGCGTATGATTAATGTAATAGGGTATCAATAAATCATAAAATAAATACAAGTGGAGGGGAATCAAAGTGCAAACATAATACGAGTGGAAAGGGTTAAGTCAGTTTTATACAAATGACTGAAGATGTATCATCTTCTATAGATTTTAAATAAATAAAAAAAAATTTAGTTATTTTCAATTATGTTATTTACTCTGATGATGGTGGATCCACCGAAACACGTGCAAGTAAAGATAAAAGTTGACGCAGTTTAAAAAGAAGGTTAGTGAAATTTATTATATAAAATAGAGTCAATTTCAAACTGCAGGATGCATTATAAGGATTTATTTTTGAATTTTTACAATAGGATTGAATACAGGCTGGCAGGATGCATTATTTTTTTTATAGATATCTTCAATTTCATTTTCTCTTAGATTTGATAAAAAGAATCTAACAGAAATGTAACACAAGACTGTATCTGACTAACTGACAGGGTTAGTAACTAATGGAGGTAGTGGGCTAATCAGAATTACAACATGGTCCATTAATGAAATAATAAACTATTAACAATGTGATCCATGGATATTTTATGGAAGCTCATATACAAATTTATAACAGTATAAAGTAAGTGTAGTAAGTAAAGTATTTGCTTGTATAAAGCACTGGTAACGCGCTATAAGTTGACGATTGCGCCTATCATGCGGAGGACAGTATACTATCTATCCTACTTACATCGGCCAACCCGAAAGCATAAGACATGTATCAAGCTTGTAATTAAAAATGTAACCACCACAAACACTTAAGTAATAAAATTTAGTTGATGACCCGTCACACTAAATAAGTAAGGAGTAATGTATTCTATTTTATATAATGAATTTATATAATAAATTTCACTAACCTTCCTTTTTAACTGCTTCAACTTTTATTTTCACTTACACGTGTTTTGGTGGATCCACCATCATCAGAGTAAATAACATAAAATTGAAACTAAAAACTTTATTTATTAAAAATCTACAGAAGATAATGCATCTTCAGTCATTTGTATAAAAGATTGTAAAGAGTTTTATACAAATTACTAAAGATGTATCATCTTCTGTAAATTTTTAATAAATAAAGTTTTTAGTTTAAATTATATATTATTTACTCTGATGATGGTGGATCCACCGAAACACGTGTAAGTGAAAATAAAAGTTGACGCAGTTAAAAAGGAAGGTTAGTTAAATTTATTATATAAATTCATTATATAAAATAGAATTAATTTCCAACTGCAGGATGCATTATAAAAATTTATTTTTGAGTAATGTAATTATTTAAAGAAAGTGAACTGTTTAAAATTAAATTCTAATTTAACTTAACTTTACTGAAAATAATAAAATATGAAGACCCTAAAAATAAAATAACATTTTGGAATTACCGTTAAACTGGTATTACTCACAATAATAAGCTTGCATTGATGGAACTTGTGGATTAACTAGTCTATCACTACAATTGTCAGAGTGCAGTAATTCAGTTAACTGCTGATGACCGAAAAGAATACTAAATAGGCCTAGTATTATGGCTTATTTAGAATGAATGTTTATTATTTAGGATAATTATTAAGAATCAATAAATAATACAATGGGATGTTTATAAAACGACATTATTGTAAACATAATAAATCAATGTAAGAGTAAAACTACAACATGATGTCATGGTTAGAGCTGTCGTTACGATGTATTTAGTAAAGCACATATAGTAGCCCTTCCACCCCCTGCATAGTCCAGTCTTACTCTCGCTGACAATCGTTAACTTATATTGCGTTACCAGTAATTGCATTGTAATGCTTTTCACTGTTGATGAGCTCTGCTGTTCTATGCATTAAGACCAATCAGATTGTACGAATGTATCGGCCTGACAAACATTATGCGCGCATACGCATAAGAGCCACAGTAGTTCACTTGTGTCTTGCATCTCATACTGAACACATCGATTATGTTGTTGTTGTTTAGGTCATCAGCCGAAAAGCTGGTTTGAACCTGTATAGGTTTTACTAAGTAAAACAAGGAGTGAGGTGGTTTACCAATGCCTTCCTCACTGAGAGGAAAAATACGCTTATCAGCATGCCGGGCCCTCTGAAAAGCACATATTTTCCGCTCTGCAAATGACACCTTCACTTCATTCACCACAGGGTCTAGCTGTATAATGAAATTCATTACTTTCAGAGAGGAGATAACTCTGATTAGTGTCTTTTACACCTCTACCTCTTCTGTTCTTAAATGATTCAGTCATTTAATTGGCTGACCATGTGATAAGAAACAGAACTATTTATTTTAGCCCTGCAACTAACAGATTGAGTGTAAATAATTTGACACTCCACCTGACTGTTAGGGGCAGACATCGATTATAGAGCACGTTAACTTGCAATACTTCATAATGTAATCAGATAGTTGTATTTTTACTTTCTCTTGCCTATATGAATATATAGGAAGGAAAGTATTGTTTTCATGTCGATTTTTCGAAATCGAGTTTTCACCGGATCTATACGTTTTCAGACCCCCTGAACCCAAAAAACATGTTTTTAGCGATTGGTCTGTGTGTGTGTGTGTGTGTGTGTGAACAGAATATCTCAAGAACGGAACATCGTACGAACTTGAAACTTGAAACTTAAGTTACATACCACTACCGGACGCGACACAAACATTTTCATCAAAATCGGTCAACCGAAAGTAGTAGTTTATTCGTATAATTTTTCAGTTTTTTGCGATTTTCTCAAAAACTGGTCCTACGATTTTTTTTAAAATCGCCTATTTTACTCAATTTTTTATTCTCTACAAGATAGGGTAGGCGCCATGTTTGCTGAAATTCTCGGTGAGGCTGTTTTCACGTAAAAACGTTGTTTTTTTAAGATTACGGCTTTAATATAAATTTCAGCGCAAAAACTTATATAATAAAAGTTGTAGAGAATTTAAAAACCTACAACTTCTGTTTCAAACATTTTTTTGTATAACGCTTAGTTTAGCGGTAATTTGCGATTTTCTGTTTTTTTTCTCACGAAAACGTGAGAAAAATCGATTTTTTTAACATTTCGGTCTTAGTATGCATTTTACAACAAAAGTGTATATAATAAAAGTTATAGAAAATTAAAAGATCTACAACTTTTGTTTAGAGCATTTTTCTCTACAGAGCCTAGTTTAGCGTGAAAGCGTGATTTTCCGTATTTTTAAGCCAAACTGAGTTCGATTGTCATTTTGCGTCATTCACTCGTGATTAAAATAAGGTTATGTTTTTGAGGTTAGTTTTTGTTTATTTCTAATATTTTATTACTAATGTTAAATTATATTGTAAATTATTTGCATTGGCAAGAGAAAGTTGTGTGAGTGTTTCACACCAGATTTTTATAGGTGATAATTGTTATTGAAAGACCAAAAAAAAAAATGGCTGACAAATTATTTAAGAGAGTAAGTCATTGGCTAGCTATGAGTTAGGCCGGGCATATACTGGAGCTCAGGTGACGCAGTTCAGGACAAGCAGGGCAGGAGCGAAAACTGTGCACCCGTTGTTGCCAGTAACGTACCGTATATTGGGAGGCAGACATGTGTGGCACAGCATTGTGTCTGTGTTGAGCAGCCACAGTTTGTAGTCGAGGCACAGTTTTAATACTTGCGTTGAGCAGGAAATATGTTTGTTTAAGAGAAGCTAATAAAATTTGTGCTGATTACACGAAAAACTATTCAGTTGTAAACCTAGTATAATTATTGAATGTAGTAGTATCGTCAAACTTGTGTTAGCTTGAACTTACCAAGCGTTTACGGTTTTTTTTTTTTTTTTTATAAAGTCACTTTGCCATAAAATTTTCTCCCTTCGCTTTGAAATACAATACAATTAAGTAATTCAATACGATACAAGTAAAATTAATTCTTTTATTCCGGAATCGGACGAATCTGATACTAACCTATTACTCTGACTAAAATGATCCAACGCGCTAAGTGGCCAGTATGGTTAATTGAACCCCAACCATCAAAGTACACCGGTAACCACTGTCTAGCATTCAAATTCGTATAAAAGTAACTACCTTTACTAACCAGGAACCAGGAACCTTTGTCTCTGATTTTCGAAGAAGAAGGTTCCTGGTTCAAATCCTAGTAAAGGTAGTTACTTTTATACGAATTTGAATGCTAGACAGTGGTTACCAGTGTACTTTGATGGTTGGGGTTCAGGTTCAATTAACCATACTCTCTCAGGAATGGTCGACCTGAGTCTGTACAAGACTACACCTCATTTACACGTCATACACATCATTCTCATCTCATTGGGTCATGGGGTTTCTTATTGTTCTGAATTGAACAGATTGCAACGTACACGCATTAGAGATTACAAAATGGCCAAACATGAGCTACTTTCTGAACCTGAAAACAATATTCACGTGTGCTGCGCTGGGAGAAATATCTGCTCTGCCTGCCCTGCTCTGCTTGTGTCCGTCACCTGGGCTCCAGTATACACCCGGCCTAAATGTGGGGGCAATGCGTACGTTCAGAACTCGTCAATGCTGAAAAGTTTTTTTTTCCATCCTGGAGACTCCAAAGGGAGTATAGGACATGTCAAGATAAAACTGATAAACTGAAAGTTTATCACCAATGATAAATTCATCGCTTACCACCAAAAATTGTTTTTGCTACTGCTTACTTCAGTAGGCTTGTCATGAACCCTATTGAATCAAATATCACACACAATGAAAAATAAAAAAATCAAACACAATGAGAAATTCATCACTTACCAATAATTTCCTCCTGCCACTGCTTAACTCAGCAGGCTTGTCATGAACCCCTTTGTATCAAATTGTACACAATATTTGTTTAATTAAAGTTAAATACCAAAACTATTTAGAAAGGAATTCATGCACACTGTAAAATGTTTCATCAATCAAATATTGTTTTAGCTTTTCTTTAAAATGACTTAAATTGTCACAACTTTTTAAACCTTGCAATTATTATTGATGTATTTTCTACCTGCATAAGTTGGTTTTTGTTCAAACAATTTAGTGTTGTGATTAGCAACATAGTAATCGATTCTGTTTCTTGTGTAGTGGTTGTGAACATCTAAATTCTGTAAAAAGGTATTTTTCTTTACGTACATTATCACTTCTAAAATGTACAAATAAGGAACTGTGAGCAATTGCAGCTCTTTAAATAGTGATCTGCATGAGGTAAGGTGGTTGACTCCCATCATAACACCTTATAGCTTCTTTCTGTATTTTAAAAACTCTTTCCATGTTACCCTGTGTTGAATTACCCCATACTAATATGGCATATCTGATATGAGATAAAATTAAACCGTGATAAGCTGCTATAAGCAATTGTTTATCATTTAATCTGGCAAGTAGTATAGTAGGCCATGCATAATAATATTGTAAATTGTGTGTTATTCGACAACCGTCGAATCTGATTATGCGATTAAAAGAGAAGATGTCAATTGAACATTTCCTGCAATTGGATTGAATTAACATATGAAGAGCATTTGATTAAGTGCTTTTCACAATATGATAATGAAATGGAATGAAAAAGGAAGGAAGATCTGTCTTGTTAGAAGAGAAACCGGTTATTGGGTTACAATTTAAACAGTACGGGTGCTTTTAAAATTCTTTACTTTTCTTTTGTCAGATCAGTTGTGTTGGCTTTTTTCATCCTACAGAATGGGTTCAAATAAGATGCGTTGGTTATCTGTATTACAAGATGGACTGACTGTGTTTTGGGTACAATCTTGTTAAATTATTGTGAGTACCAGTTGCCTGCCATCGTGTTTTAATAATCATGCCAAAGATTTGGTCTGTTGGAAAACCTTTTTAACCGATTGTGTGGAACACCATAAAGTACGACTTTTATTTAATTGATAAAAGCCTCATTTAGACTGCTTTGACATTAAGAAGGGTCTTCTTTTATTATGAAAAAATAGCAGGTTGATTCATATAATCTCTCTCTCACTGAGCTACAGGTAATTTTCAGTATGTACCCAAATTAGTTTAAAAAATGGTTGATACACTTAAAAATTCACTTTCTTTTAAGTTCAGCCGGGTTTTTTTTTGTGAGTAAACTAATGGTGCTGTTTGGCTCTCCGCCAGGGTTGTGTTGAGCATAAAAAATGGCCATATGCCAAGTAGCGGGCCAAAATGGTTTGAATAGAAGTTTGTCTGGTAAAGTCACATGTGTTTGTTAAAAGCTGTAAGGTAACACATTGGTATATTTAACGTTGTCTGTGGAACTTTGTTAGATTAGGTGAGCATGTTGTTGTGTGTGAGGTGAGACGAGAGTGTGGTAGGTATATGAGATAGTAATGTGATTGTGTCTAGGCGGTGGCAAGAAGGAGAAAGAGGTGAATGGCGGTGGCCGTGGCCCATCGTCCACGAATCCGATGAGCATCAGCGTGCCTAACTTGACGTCGGCTGCAAATTCCACCGGCATGGAGCCGACGAATCCAGCCGGCCTTCTTGAGACTTTTGCGGCGATGGCTCGCCGCAGAACGAGTGGCGGAGGAGGCATGACCGGTGGCAGTGTTGTCGGAGGCGGTGGAGTCGGAGGAGGATCGGGAGCGCCGCACGGCGCAAACTCCGGTGGTGGCAATCCGCAGACCAACAACCCATCGCCCTCCACCAACACTCCATCCTCCACACCGACATCTGGCTCCTCTTTGTTCCCGCGCGGGCCCAGCTCCGTGTCGAGTCTTGTTAGATTGGCCCTCTCGTCCAATTTTCCAGGTATTACTCACAAACAGCATCTGCTGAACCGGGCATCTCATTTGAATTGTGAAAGTGTTAACCATTCACGAGCTGGTTGGTCCATCTGCCAGATGGAACTGTTCACCATTCATAGCTCACGCGTTACATAATTGCTTTGTGACTACTATAGTCATTGATAGATTGGGTATTGTGGGGGCCTGGGGGGAATGGCTACAACTCAAATGAGATGCCTAGGACAGTACCTAAAATGATATCCACCCAGTTATGTTGCACCTTTCTCTTGTCAATTATTATACATCAGATGGAATGTACATTGTCTACTCTATTTAACAAACTGCAGTTTTCTCTTAAACATCCTCTATGATTTTTTTTCTCTACACACATTTCTGAAAACCAACCCGATCTTAACACATTGTGCCCTGGTATCGTTTCTATAACCAAAAATCTGTACTTTGCTCGGTATGATTTTATTCTCAAGCTCTATCCGACAGTTGAATACTATCTCGGTCAGTAACTTAAAAGTTTTTTTTTTAGTTTTTATCTATTATGGGCAGATAGATGTTTGTCGAGACATTTTAGTCTTAAACATTTGTTTGCCTGATTAATTTATTCCACAAGCTGCATAATTTTCGGTACTGAACGTCTGTAATGTTGAATAGAAGCACATCCGGTATAAATGAAGAAAAAACTGTTCACTTTGTGAACCGTGGATAATTGGGGTTTTTTTAATGGTCAGTTGAGATCGTAGAGTTTTGTTTGATTGTGAGTGGTAGGTAAATAAAGTATAAATTTAGTGAAATTTTGGTAAAACTGGTGGGTGAGTTTGGACTAGTACTGCAAATACTAACATGTATTTTTTGAGCTTCATCTGTAACCAAGTAACATGCGCATGGGTCATATGACCGTTACATATTAACATTGTTTGATAAATTGGAGCTAAAAAAAAATGCGTCCCAGTTTCATTTGACAAATTCACTCTCCTTAATGATAGGAGAGCGTTTTTATCAAATGACAGTCAGTGTTTATGGTTAAGTATGTTATGGACAGTCAGTGTTAATTTATATTTATTTAAGTATAAATGCAAAATGAACAATTCACATACCAATGGAAAGAGGAAGTTTCAAAGTTTTTTTTACACGTTTACAAATGTTCGATGTGTCCTCCTTGTGCAGCACGGCAAACATCTATACGATATCCAAACTCGTCCCACACACATGCAAGCGTATCTTCCATTACTGAGTGCTCCGCAGCAGTGATACGGTTCTGCAGGTCGGCCCCATAAGAAATAGTCACATGGGGTGAGATCAGGAGAGCTCGGTGGCCAGAAGTTTAGAGCCAGGTTTTGATTTCCTATCCGTCCGATCCAGCGCTGAAGAAGGGTTTCTGCAACTACAGCCACCCACTTGCGCGCATGTACAGGTTAAGAATGTGTAAAAAAAACTTTAAAAACTTCCTCTTTCCATTGGTATGTGAATTGTTCATTTTGCATTTATACTTAAATAAATATGAATTTATTTAATTGGGTCCATCATTTATAATAACCCTGTATTACATCTATGTAGTACTTGTTTCATAAATCTATTCTGCACCACTCTATGGATATGTCGATAAAACCGATTTATTTTTTCTACTAGAGTCATAGAGTCGTGTGGCACCTTGTTTAAACACATCATACACATGTGAGCGTGACAAGAGCAGTAGCAGCGAGTTGTGTTGGTAATAGTCGCCAAACTGTGTTTATATCTGTTTCTAATAGAGTAGTGTTTTTGAAGCTTCTTGTCAACAGTTGAGCGCTTCATTCTGTTTTGCGGTTAAATATGATTTCAATAAGATGTGAATGGGTTTACCTCATTTACGTATGCAGCCAATAGCAGAGCAGACAAGCACAATGAACTATATTATTTTTCTCTATTCTTCTATTCCCGAATATTTCCTTATTACTCGTTAGCCGTATTTTACATTTTCCTTTTTCCCATTGTTTATTTAAATTTACCTGTTACAGCTCGCCTTCTGGAAGTATTGGATGTTATTGATGGTACACGAGGCTTCCTTATCTATTTATGACAGAGCTTTTTCTATACACTACAACATAATTGATGTAATATAAAATGGGAAAGGAAACCTTGTCCATTTTGTAACAAAATGATTTCATTTTTGTTGATAGGTGGATTATTGAGTACGGCGCAAAGTTACCCGAGTCTTACTACTAGCGGCCCGACTGGTACCCGGATCTTGCGGTATCTCAACAACCGCTGGCGCTGGACCACAATGTCTCAGTCAGGCACTTACTATGAGTTTAACTTCCACTTCCAGCGATAGTGAACAAGTCAGTCTTGAGGTAATTCAGTCGTCCTAAGTTTTTTCTCTTTTGGACCGATTTTAAATCGTTTCGAGTAATTTAAGAAATTTCCTTCTAGACTTTTAGAATATGTTCTCACTGCACGCTTTTAATTTTTTTAAAAGCCCTTCAAGTTTGTAATCGGTGGTCCAAACTTCGTTCAGTTGGTTGTGGTTTTGTGATTTATTCCAGTGTTTGGAATATTTTCTGACTCGGTTTAACCAATGCTACACCTCTAGACCAGCTTGTAGTGTAGTGATCAGCGCAACTGGCTTCTACATCAGAAGCTCCAGGTTCCATTCCCAGTCAGGTCTGGCATTTTTACATCACTCATTTTCATCTTTTCACCGTTCTTCGTCTGTATTAGCAGTAATTCACAAAACAGTCGTAAAACCACAAAATAAAATTTTGAATTTTCAGCTCTATTGTTTTATCTGTACAGTAATCCCTTGGTATCCGCGGGTTTCGGTTATCCGCGGAATTTGTCCTTAGGGCTAAAACGTTAAAATATTTACGAAATCTCACCTTCTGTACACCGTACTTGGTGGGAGGTGGGGAAGTCATACAATTCCGAAAACACGTGTCACCCTACGTGTTTGAATAAATGTTTTGGCGTTCGTACCATGTTGAGTGACACACTAGTATGGCGACGACCGCCATGAGCCAAGCTAGATTCCACGTACTGTACGTAGTGAGCGCGTCAACAGGTACCGGGCCCCGCCAGTACAACCCCTACCCTCAACCACCATACATAGGCCCAGACGTGATACTGTAATTTCTCCATAGGTTTTCTCCCATTTGCCAGTCTAACTTCTTCGTACATACGTACAGTTCTTTGTTTGTTTGACGATCCTGAAACAAAGCCAAGCATTTCTTCACAAACCATCAACGAGATCCTTAGCATGGCAACGCAGTTCACTGATCACATGTCATGGAAAGGGCCCTTCAATTCAAAAGAGGACTCCAGGAGCTAATGATACCATATGAAGAAGTTCACATACGAAGAACTAATCTCCACAAGAAGTTTGAAAAGAAGAAGAAGCAAACAGCCTTAACAAACTATTTTAAAACAACTTTAATTTTCTATGTGTACAGTACTGTATTTATTAAATATTCATAGATTATAATAATGGTAAAAAGGTTCCTAAAACTATTAAATACTTAACACGACTACAGAACTACTTTACCTTCAGAACCTAACCCCCATCTTTTCGTACATATAAGGTATGATTATCCGCGGTTTTACGAACCGCGGTAACCCTCTGGAACGTAACCCCCGTGGATAACGAGGGATTACTGTATATACAGATTTCATAGAATTTTAATCTTTCTTTTCTGATTGTATGTTTCTTGCAGACATGTAGGTTTCATCAGTATTATGTCTGTTGTTGACTAATCATGTTGTGAGTGGTGAAGAATGCAGTAGCCATCTTTTCTCGTGTGCTGTTTTTTACTTTCTCTTGTCTATATAAATATATAGGAAGGAAAGTATTGTTTTCATGTAGATTTTTCAAAATCGAGTTTTCACTGGATCTACACGTTTTCAGACCCCCTGAACCCAAAAAACATGTTTTTAGCGATTGGTGTGTGTGTGTGTGTGTACAAAATATCTCAAGAATGGAACATCGTACGAACTTGAAACTTAAGTTACATACCACTACCACCGGACCCGACACGAACATTTTCATCAAAATCGGTCAACCGGAAGTAGTAGTTTATTCGTGTAATTTTTCACTTTTTTGCAATTTTCTCAAAAACTGGTCCTACGATTTTTTTTAAAATCGCCTGGTTTACTCAATTTTTTATTCTCTACAAGATAGGGTAGGCGTCATGTTTGCTGAAATTCTTGGTAAGGCTGTTTTTACGTAAAAACATAGTTTTTTTCAAGATTACGGCTTTAATATGCAATTAAGCGCAAAATGTTATATAATAAAAGTTGTAGAGAATTTAAAATTCTACAACTTTAATGTCAAACATTTTTTTGTATAACACTTAGTTTAGCAGTAATTAGTAGTGATTTCCTGTTCTTTACTCACAAAAACGTGTGAAAAATCAATTTTTTTAAGATTTCGGCCTTAGAAAGCATTTTACGTTAAAAGTGTATATAATTAATTTTATAGGAAATAAAAAGATCTACAACTTTTATTTAAAACATTTTTCTCTGCAGAGCCTACTTTAGTGTGAAAGAGTGATTTTCCGTATTTTTAAGCCAAACTGAGGTTGATTTTCATTTTGCGTCTTTCACTCATGATTAAAATAAGGTTATGTTTTTTGAGGTTGGTTTTTTTGTTTATTTCTAATGTTTTAGTACTAATGTTAGGTTTATTGTTAATTATTTGCATTGGCAAGAGAAAGTTGTGTGAGTGTTTCACACCAGATTTTTCTCTGTATTATACAGGCTACCAGATTGTTTGTAGTGCCAAGAAGGATGTTTTGTTTTGGTATAAGAATGAGTGATGATGATTGTCTGTTGTAGGATTTCCTGGAGAGTTGTAGAGCGCCGACACTGTTGGCCGAACTGGAAGATGACGATGAGATGCCAGATGATGATGACAATGATGATGATGAAAATGAAGATGATGACGAGTACGAGGAAGTGATGGTCTCCAGAAATCTGCTGTCGTTTATGGTAATATCAGTTACAATATTGTAATCAACTTTTATGATAACAGTTATTGTTTAGGGTTAAGGTTATCATTTTGTTTGTTGGCCACGCCACTTATTGTTATCTCCGGAGCTGTGAACTTGGTCCAGCCGTTGTAATGGTTTACAGACTTACAACACAACTACATAATTCTATTTTATATAATAAATTTCGCTAACCTTTTCAAGCTGCCTTGGTTTCTATTATCTGTTATTTAAACGTGTTTCAGTGGATCCACCATCATCAGAGTACACAATTTCTTTTGAAACTAAAAATTTTTATTAACACTTTGAAGACTGATATATATTACTTTCTCTTGCCTATATGAATATATAGGAAGGAAAGTAGGTATTGTTTTCATGTCGATTTTAAGAAATCGAGTTTTCACCGGATCTACACGTTTTCAGACCCCCTGAACCCAAAAAACATGTTTTTAGCAATTGTGTGTGTGTGTGTACACAAAATATCTCAAGAACGGAACATCGTACGAACTTGAAACTTGAAACTTAAGTTACATACCACTACCGTATCCGACACGAACATTTTCATTAATATCGGTCAACCGGAAGTTGTAGTTTATTCGTGTCATTTTTCACTTTTTGCGATTTTCTCAAAAACTGGTCCTACGATTTTTTTTAAAATCGCTTGGTTTATTCAATTTTTTATTCTCTACTAGATAGGGTAAGCGCCATGTTCGCTGGAATTCTCGGTAAGGCTGTTTTCACGTAAAGAAATTGTTTTTTTAAGATTACGGCTTTAATATGCATTTTAGCGCAAAACTTTATATAATAAAAGTTGTAGAGAATTTAAAATCCTACAACTTTTATTTCAAACATTTTTTTGTATAACGCTTAGTTTAGCAGTGATTAGCGATTTTCTGCTTTTTTCTCACGAAAACATGTGCAAAATTGATTTTTTTAAGATTTCGGCCTTAGAATGCATTTTACGACAAAAGTGTACATAATTAATTTTATAGAAAATGAAAAGATCTACAACTTTTATGTATAGCATTTTTCTCTACTGAGCCTAGTTTAGCGTGAAAGAGTGATTTTCCGTATTTTTAAGCCAAACTGAGTTTGATTTTCATTTTGCGTCTTTCACTCATGATTAAAATAAGTTTATGTTTTTGAGGTTAGTTTTTTTGTTTATTTCTAATGTTTTATTACTAATGTTAGGTTTATTGTTAATTATTTGCATTGGCAAGAGAAAGTTGTGTGAGTGTTTCACACCAGATTTTTTTTTTGTAGTTTTGCACGTGGACTGCCATTTTTCAGGGATTTTTTAAAAATTGGAACAATTCAACCCATTGGTCATAAATTCAAAAAGTAAAGATTAAATTAATGATCATAATTGGTAGATTACTTTTCATTTAATAAGATTAGAATTACTAACATTATAATGATAAAGATGTTTGCCTAAAGAGAGGTATGTTTTCTTGAATTTAAAAAAATTTTCACCGTATGATGATAATGTATAAGAATAATAAAATTAATTTTAGGAGTTAAATTCTTACAAACTAATTACCTATTTTTAATAACGAATTTACTTTTTTTATTTTTAAGTAAAATTTAAAAAAACTAAGTACAGTAAAACCTGTCACATCCGAACCTGTGATATCAGGACCCTCCCATATCCGGACGTATCTCCAAACTAACTTTTTAATTTTGGTTAAATGGTAAGGAATGGAAAAGTGAAAGTTGCAGCTGGGATGTCGTTTGACAGTTTGCAGAGCTTGTAAAAACCCTCCCTGGTGTTAAGAAATCAATGACGATGAAGTTAAGCGGTGGTTACTCAGAGGTTTTAAGTGGGCATTAATTCAACAAAATTGCATACAGTAACATCATAGAAATGGTGTGCAATAGCGATGAGAAAATCTCTGAACCCAAAGAGGATAGCAACAAGCCTGTAATGAGTCACTCTGAGGCATTCAAGACCATCGAATCTGTGATCAGTTATGTTCAACATCAAGATGAAATAAGCGAAACTGAAGTGATGCCATTACAAAGATTGAGTGACATGGTTTCCAAAAAAAATGTGTGCAGTGTGTAAAGCAGACGAAAATCACAAACTTTTTCTAGTAGGCGTATAGTAACTTATGTACTGATGTAGACGTACTATAAGTAAAAACTTTTAACCAATTTTAGTTGTTTTATTTTAAAGAATACAGTGTACAAACACAAATGTTAAACCAACAGAAATGTTGAGAATAACATTTAACTATTTCTTGTTATTTATTTCTCGGCCTCTAACTATTTATAATTACCGTGGTTTATCCGAATTTTTCCATATACGGATCGGCTGGTCGCCATATTAGTCCAGATGAGACAGGTTCTACTGTATTATAATAATGAACTAATAACTAACCGCAACGCGCAGAAGTGCCGGCAGATCGCTTGCTCACGCTCGATAACATCGATGGTGTAAAAGTCGATATATTCGATAATCTGACAACATAAGGACTATCAGTGTACTCTATTAGGTTCAGAATGAACTAAATTAAGTGACAGCTTAGACAGCAATCGTATACGATACGAACTAATGGATACAAAACCAAGTGAAATAGGCGCTCGTATCGTATACGGGTGCCGTCCAGCCGATCAAAATGGCGTGCCCGTATCGTATACAGGTGCCGTCCTGAAAGTGTTAAAAGTCTGTAGAAGATCATCTTCAGTAATCTATATAAAACTGTTTTGTATAGATGACTGAAGATTTATTATCTTCTACAGATTGTAAATAAAAAATTTTTGTTTCAAAAGATATTGTGTATTCTGATTATGGTGGATTCACCAAAGCACGTGTAAATGACAGATAATAGAAACCAAAGCAGTTTAAAAAGGTTAGTGAAGTTTATTATATAAAATAACATAACGGGTGTTTTATTAAGGACATAACCCTGATTTATAAGAAGATAGAAGTAATACATCGGTAAATTTTCTGTCCCCCAATCGGTATGTTGGCAACAGTGTACTCAAGGCCAACTACCTAAGACAGTTAAAATGTTCCAGTCAAGCATTAGTGTGGTGACAGCAGTCATTTCGTTATATTGTGTCAGCAATGGTTTTCTCCAAGGAAGAACGCGTGTTTATTGTAGAGACTTACATAGCAAGTAAATCTTACAAATGTGTGCAACCGGTATAGGTACGGCAGCGTGAGTTTATTCTCATTGAGCTGTGTAAAATTTTGTTCCTCATCACTAAAATAAAAATGATCCAACAATTGAATACCATTTTCTTCAACCAAAGATCGAAACCACCGACAATATTGTAATCGTTTCTGATGGTCTGTAGCTTTCAGTTCATGAGGTACGACAACGCAATAAGGATGCAAATGTAACTTTTTCGTAGCTCTGAAAACAATTAATGTTAGCCCAGCTTGCAATGATAATCTTCTAAGCGATTTTTTAGGTGATTGAGTCAAATGATTTTTCAAATCTTCAAGAACTTCCGCGGTTAACTTTGTTGGCTGGCAAAGTGGTTTCTCATCAAGTACACTCCCAGTTCTGTGGAATTTATTTATCAAACGCAATATTGACGATTTATTTGGAACAGCAGAACGGGGAAATTTCAACTGAAACTTATCTTGCACACATTTGTAAGATTTACTGGCTATGTAAGTCTCTGCAATAAACACGCGTTCTTCCTTGGAAAAAAACCATTGCTGACACAATATAACGAACCGACTGCTGTCACCACACTAATGCTTGACTGGACTTTTAAAAACCCTATTCATATTACCCATGCTAGAATTATCCCATACTAAGATACCATAACGGATATGAGACAGAATAAGGCCATGATAAGCTGCCATTTGTAATTTTTTATATAATTAATTAATTAATTTTTGATATAATAAGAGTTGCAATTTGGACATGCCCTGTTTGTTGGGAAGAATGATAAAGGTACACCCACTAGTGGCAAACATCACAACTGCGACTCTATTGATGGTGGCCGGAGCAGTAAAGTCGCAATTGCGATGTTAGTTGCACGTCTTCGTTCAACTGTTGTTTAAATTCGTATTTTTCATATTTGCCGCTAATGCGTGTTACTAATCGATAGTGTACATTTTTATTTCCCTTTTAGAACCGTAATACAATAGTTTTGTCTAAAATAATTCCCCTAATTTAATGGCTTTCTGAAAACTGTAAATAAATCACCACATGGATTGCCATCTTGTTCTTTCTATACGTGGTTTTTGTTTGTTTACGTTTTATCGTGCAAGTTTTCTGCACGTTTAATTGTGTTTTAGCACGAGTTGTAATTAGTTTTAGTGTGTTCATTGTTTATTTTCTGTGTTAAAAATGTGTGATAAAAATATCTGTTTAAATGATGAAGAAATAAACGATTTATTACTACAATGTGTTGATGAGGAGTCTGATTTTTGTGCATGGCACCACATGCAAAAAAAATATTGTTAATTGTTTTCTGGTGCAACAAGAGTGTTTTTTTCTTTTTTCTTCTACTCTCATCTACATAAAATAGTGAACAATTTATACATAATGAAATTAATGTTAGTGTCTTGGATAGGTTTAAAAATTAAGTGAAAACTTTGTAAAATGGTTTTCGTTTTTTGTGAAAATGTGAAAATTTGAAAATAGCTACTAAAATATATCAAGGTAAGTTACCTTTACATACACTGTATTAAAATTTGGAATTTTCTGTTTAATTTGATTTATTATTTGTTGTATATTTAATGAGAATTGATTTTTTGACATATTTTTGAATTACCTGCTGCAACATGCGTAAAAAGTACTTGCCAATTTTATGTGTTACCATTGCCACAGAAAGGGGTTAATGAAAGAATATTGTGTTATAGGAGGAGGAAGGTTATGAGTCGCGCAATGGAGGTGTAGTAGGAACAGGAGGTGGTGTTGGAGTAACGGGAGGAAGTGTGGTCGGAGGTGAATCCGGAGGAAGTGGTGGCGGCGGAAAGAGACGGTCGTGGGACGATGAATTCGTGTTGAAACGACAGTTTTCCGCTTTGATTCCGGCTTTCGATCCGAGGCCAGGCAGAACCAACGTCAACCAGACAACTGATCTTGAAATACCAGCGCCTGGTGGTGATGAAACCAGTGTCGGAATGTCATGTGAGAATGAAATTTTGCCGCAACCAAGGCTTCAGTTGGTGTTGAGAGGACCTAATATACCCGGGGTATGTATCGTAATAATTAGTAATAGTTTTAGTATAGCCTGATTTTCGTTAGGAGAGCGCTGAGCAAAACGTGCGTCTGCATTAGTCATGGGACGGCACAGTAAAATAGGTGAGCTAACACACCCTGTTCCGCACACTTGAGTGAACGGCACAGAGTGTGCCATACAATTGAACGATGAGACGGTGTGAACTGTGGCAGTGAGCAGTAGATTCTATACGTACAACACTGAGCTGAGTTATGAGAATAAACAGACAGTGAGTCGAGCCGAGGGTGACTTTCGCTCACTCCTTCGCACACAGCACGTTGTGTTTGTGCGTGCGTCAACCTGAACGTTCATGCATCCCTTTCCACAAACAAATTTTTGTCATGTGTCTTATCTTTGTTTGGTACGCACGTGGTAAAATTGTTACAGTACAGTACAATGGTATTTTACTACCACTTGTCTCAGGGTTGTTGTAGTATAGTATGAAAGAATAATGACTCCCTCTCCGCACCCTCACAAACAGAGGCAGAGTTTGATACGATATGTATACTTTCGATGCAGCATTTAGGTATAGGTAGCCCTTGCTACCAAAGACCTTCAGTTGCCTCTCAGATTGAGGGCTCTAAGATGTTATGTGTTTTCTATCGTACTATATGGAATGGAAGCTTGGACATTGAAGAAACAACACATAAAGAAGATAGAAGCGTTCGAAATGTGGTGTTACAGGAGAATATTGAAAATTCAGTGGGTCCAAAAGGTTACCAATGTTGAGGTGCTCCGACGTTTAAATAAGGAGTTAGAAGTTATGAAAAGTATAAAAACAGGAAAACTGGAATATTTGGGTCACATAACCAGAGGAGAAAAATATGAGTTGCTGAGAATTATTATGCAGGGAAGGATCCGAGGAAGAAGAGGCGTGGGAAGAAGACGCATCTCCTGGCTGCGGAATCTTAGAGAATGGTTCAACTGTAGTTCATTGCAACTTTTCAGAGCGGCAGCCAGCAAAGTGACCATAGCCATTATGATATCCAACCTCCGATAGGAGATGGAACTTTAAGAAGAAGAAGAAGCCCTTGCTATGATGCGACTAGAGAAAAGTGGTTTAGTCAAGGAGGGGATGTACAAGTCAGCTCAGTGCGGAAAGCATGCTGCGTGGGGAGAAACGCTAAGTGTGCTGGTCGTTCAAAATAAAGAGGTGGTAGCTCACCACTCATTTGAAAGAGCTAGTTCTTTTGTGCGACTCGCCCATGAGCGTCACATCACTAGTCTGCATTACTATAGTCTTGTATGTACTTCAATAGTACAGCGTATGTGATCAACAATGAAACAGCATGTTTATGAAATACAATGGGTGTTGTCAATTTTCAACAACTTTCTGACTACATCTAACTGTAGGTCAGAGAGGTATGCAGGGTTCAAGTCAAGTATGTGCATGCGTACCCCAGCGCTCACAGCAATTCGCTTGGCCTTTAGAAATATTTTTTCTTGATTCTTCTTGCAAAGACTCTGTTAGGTAGTTAATGTTACAAGTAATCAGCGTAAGAAAACTTTTGCTTGAAAATTATGAAAAAACTTATAAACGTTACAAAAAAAAAAACAAAGATTGTCGTATCTGTAAGAAACTACTTTTCTTGCCCTAATTGAAGTATAGGGAAGGAAAGTATTGTTTTTATGTCAATTTTTTGGTCTCGTAAACCCAAAAACCATGTTTTCACCGAATGAATGGCTATCTCTCACCTTTTTTTTTCTGTACGCGCACCTGTCTGTGTGTGTTTGTGTGTGTGTGTGTGTGAATGTGTATGTAAAATGACTTGTAAATATTATAAGATACAATGAGGAGGAGACTTGGCACATACGTTTTCATCAAAATCGGTCAACGGGATGTGCGATTTTTCAACTGCCTCATGTGCAACATCTTTTGTATTCTACAAGATAGGGCAAGTGACATGTCTACTGAAATTCGTAGAGGTTGTAGTGTCATGGTAAAACATGTTTTTAAGATTGCGGCCTTAGCATGCACATAGTGCAAAAGTGTTAATGTCCAAAGTTAAAGGAAATTGAAAACTTATAAGTTCTATTTCGAGAATTATTTCTACAATGCTTAGTTCAGCATCAATCAGGGATATTCCATATTTTGCTCATTAAAATCGGTAAAAAATGGGATTTTACGATTGTGGCCTTTTGATATGCATTTTAGGACAAAAGTGTTTGGAACTAAATTTTAGAAAATTAAAAAACGTTCAATTTTTGTTTGAAGTAGTTTTATGTACAGAACCTTGGTTAGCGTCAGCTAGTGAATTTTCATATTTTTCTCATCAAAATCAAAGACCAACACAGGTTGATTTTCTTGAAGCATCATTCACTCATGATTTAAATTATGTTGTTGTTTTTTTTTTCTTTTTTGTGTGTTTTTTTTAAGTATTTACGTTGGCAAGAGAAAGTCTTGTGAGTGTTTCGCACCATAATTTTTTTGTAATGTGATTAAGTAGCCGCTGTAAATTTATTATTGTTAATTGTTCACCATCAATAGTCTGTTGACATTCATTGTGCCGGTGCGACAGGAATTGTATTGCAGTACAAGTTTCAGTGATTAACCCCTTAATGGTTTATGACGAGATATCTCGCAACGTAAATGTTGTAGAAAAGTGCCCCTGACGAGATAACTTGCAACTGAATTTGTCTCGATTTATTCTTTTTTCTGTCGAAATATCTCGCCGTAACATTAAAAGTAGTTTATCTTATATCCGTAACTTTAATATTAGCGCTAGTAAAGGTTCCTTTCTATAGGTTAGATGACTATGTTATTTGTTTACATCGTACTCTCCAATGTTGCGTAAAAGGTTATGTTTTGGTTAGTTCGGTGCGTTTCGTTGTAATGTTATAAGTTCGTTATAAGTGTTTACGAAAAGAAATTGTAAACTATTCGATATTGTTTATAGTTTTTTTAGTAGTAGGTTTCATTTCATACATAGCATTTAGTCCGGTATTCCAATTCCGTTTATTGTAGTAGGATTGTTTATTATTTAGTTAGTATTTCAAAATTTTTGGTTTTTTTTTTTTTAAAAATGATGTTTTTGTGCATGGAAATTGATCTATATGTCTTTATTCAGTCATATTATACAAAATTATGAAGAAAAAAAAATTGAGCAGGATATGAACATTTTTGGCTAAAAAAAGGAACTGTTAAGAGGTTAATGAGCCGTTACGACAAAATGTTGAAAATTGTGGAGTAATTTCTATTGGAGGAAGAAAGTTTATGTTGATGGAACGGTGAGAGTGTCGTTATTAAATGGATGAAACGGTTTTGTGTATGTTTAGGTGCAAGATGTCGAGATTGAATTGTCTGATCCAAAGTGGACGATCTTCCATGCGGTACAAGAGCTGATTCAGTTGGCCGATCTAGGCAGCAGGCAAGAGAAATTAAGACGCATTTGGGAACCGACTTACACGTATGTATGCTTATATGCTTTCTCTTAACAATAATATTGGTTGGTGACTTCCCAGATAGACGTATGTCCCATATGAGCGCAGTATAATATACAGGTGATTCTGAATTGCACGGCAATCTAGAGAGGTGATTCTATAGCTAAATAAAAATAAGAAAGCCGGCCGCATTGGCGCAGTTGGTAACGTGCTCGCCTCTCATCATGCGGTCCTGGGTTCGAATCCCACTCAGGCACGGCATATTTTCATTCGTTACAAAAAATCATTTCATCCTCCATTGTAAACAGTTCCACCCCAACGTCTTCGCTAATAACCGTTGTTGTTGATGCGACGTTAAATAAAAAAAAAAAAAATAAGAAAACAATTTCATATAAACACAGGTCTGAAAATGCTTTGTTAGCGAGTTATGCCTGGCAAAATATTTCGCTATGATTCCTGGGATCTATTTTATATAATGAATTTTTATAATAAATTTCACTAACCTGATTTAAAATTAATTTATCCCATCTCATATTTACTAAATTATAATTTACTATATTATAAAGATTTATTTTTAAATGATTCCTGGGCAAACAGTGAAATAAAGCCATATTGAAATACTGGAAAGGTAAAAAATTTTATTGGTTACCTATGGTTTTTAATTTGGAAAACTTAAAAAAATGAGTCCTGGAACTGTATTGTTATCATGTAAATAACACATTTGGGAAGCGATGAATTGGATGAAACGGCTGAGTAAAATGGCCTCCTCGATCTCCTGATCTGACGCCAGCGGATTTTTTCCTTTGGAGTTGTATGAAGTCTATAGTCTATTCTATTCATATTGGACCTGAAGAATAATTGAAGGGTTCAGTGGGGATGATGGTGTTATGTGACATAAATACAGTTCTGAGATATTGAGTGTTAAAGTTGAAAAGCTGTAACTTTAATATTTACTGATTTCAGAAAGTTACATTTTTGGTGTCAGTTTATTAAATAGACATAGGGAATTTATTTAAGTATTCTGAACCTTGTCTAATTTAGTTTTTAAATTGAATTTAACTAATTTTTGTGTAGATAACACCTCCTTCTGTCACTAAAATATGTTTTAATAAAATGTCTATTTTAAAATGAATGAAGGTGTTAAGTAACAACTAGTATTAACAAAAAAATGTTAAAATAAAACAAATTTATTTTAATAGTAGGCCTAACTAAATTGCGTTTTTACATTATAAAGAATCTAATGAATAATAAAATGTATTTTAAACGGAAACTTATTGTTAATATTACTTATTTGACTTGTAGATAACACCTTCATCCTCTGGTAACTTCTTAATGGAAGCAGATAGAGAATTCTGTGTTAGTTCTATTGAAAAATATGCACATAAAAACTTTATTACCGATGAAAACTCAATTTTTGTGAAAAAGTCATGTAACACCTTCATCCATTGACCCCTTCAATTGAGAAATCGTGTAATAGAAGCTGGAGCTGCTATTAGAAATAATCCTGATGCTGTAACATGCTTGGCGAGTTCAACTATGCATTGAACATCTACTTTAAAGAAATGTTAGCAGCCACGTTTACAATTTTGATGGTTTATCATTTTTACTAAAAGTAAAACTAAAAAGTATGTCATTTTTTAATTTTTTTAAATATTTGTCATTAATTTTTCCGATATATTTTTACTTTCTCATGCCTATATAAATATGCAGGAAGGAAAGTATTGTTTTCATGTCGATTTTAACAAATCGAGTTTTCACCAGATCTACACATTTTCAGACCCCCATGGCTTAAAATTAAACCATGATAAGCTGCTATTAGCATTTCATCATTTAATCTGGGAATTTGTTTTAATGTAAATACCGCAGATGATATTTTACCACAAATTTGATCGGTATATTGATCCCACGATAGAGTCCGATCTAATAACACTCCTAGAAACTTCACTGTTTGCACATGCAGTCACAGCAGCTCTTCTTGAAAGATACATTAGTTTACTATTTGCGAATTTTAAATTCAAATAAAGTCAGCTATTTTCGATTAAATGATTTATCATCTGTTACCTACTCAATGAAAGAATTGTGATCAACTGTTGTAGCATGAAGAGGAGAACTACTGGCTCGTGATATGTTTACAAACATTCACCGCCCAACTTGTAAGCAGGCCTCATTTTATGTATTTACATCAGAATTTGTAGAAAGATGGAGAAAGAACCAAATAGATATTCCAATAGAAACCAATAGAAATAATTCCAGATAGTGAAAAAGATGAAATAACCTAATGTACTTGTATAATTACTGTTAACATCGCTCATATTCTGTTCTATTCATTATTTCACCAACCTGTTGATGAAGATTTATCATTTTCAAAATTTATTTAGTGGTTGTTGTTTTTGTTGGGATCAGAATAATCTACAGAGAAGTGAAAGAGAGTGGCGAACCAAGAGGTGGAGGTCAAGATGGAGGCGAATCGACTCCAGTGGTAACGATATTCTCGAGAGGTGGACATTCAGCGAGCACATGCAGCGGTGGCAGTGTTCTCTCGCCAGCCACACCGACTCCACTGCCTTCGTTGTCTTGCACGGTCGAGGACGTTCTTCAGCTGCTGAGACACCTGTTTGTCATCACGACTGGTGCACAACCGGAGGAACTCAATTATGGTATGTTCCGTTCATCTCATTGATTAATTGGACAGGTGCAAATGCTTCATCTTGTCTAGCCGGTCTATTTGCCCGATTGTACTTGTATCCACCTGTTTCTTAGTTGGAGTTGGAAATGAGACTGAAGTAGTTATTAAGTGGTGAGTCTTACATGCCACAAGAGAAAGTGGTATGAAAGACTCACCACTTTCTCTTGGCCTATATGAATACGGAAGGAAAGTACAATTGTATTCATATAGATTTTTTAAAATCAAGTTTTCATCGAATGTACTCGTCTTCAGATCCCCTGAACCCACAAAACATGTTTTTAGCGATCGATCTGTACGTGAACAAAATATCTCGAGAACGGAAAAGCATACAGTTGAAACTTGAAACTTAAGTTAGGTACCACTACAGGACCCAACACGAATATTTTCATCAAAATCAGTCAACTTGAAGTAGTAGTTTATTTGTGTGATTTTTCAATTTTTTTCAAAAACGGCTCTACAATTTTCTATTTGTACACTTTTGATCAATTAATTATTCAAAGTGAAATAAAAGTGGATGCGTAACATTTTTATGAAAAAAGCAGCCGACACATAATACTCCGTTACAATTGTATTACTCTGATAAAAAACATTCGTTTTCAAACTTTCCGTAATTAACATATTTGTTTGTATTTATTACATTCATTTATTTACATGTTTTGATATAAAATGGTAAGTTAAATATTATGAATCCGACCAAGTTAATAACCCGGTAGCTATTTGTTAAATTAATGCGCCGGATGATAAGAATATTTTTTGGTCTAGTTAGTAGACGCTACCGCTACAAATGCATCAGCTGTGAAACACTACTAACTCATTGCCGGCCGCCTTGGCGTAGTTGGTAACGTGCTCGCCTCTCATCATGCGGTCTTGGGTTCGAATCCCATTCAGTCACGGCATATTTTCATATGTTACAAAAAATAATTTCATCCTTCACTGTCTGCATTAGCAGTAATTGCAGAACAGTCGGACGTTAAACCAAAAAAAAAAAAAACATTCATTCTCCCACTACTATAACAACGCACTGCATTCCTTCCAACTGCACGGAGCTGTGACTCGAGCAATAATACACAATTTGTCACAGCATTTACTTTACAATTTATTTACTTTTCAACCAACAAACTGTTCAGAGAGGATAGTTGTACACTGTAAAATATTTCATTGATCAAGTGTTTTTTTTTCTTCAATAAATTGAAATTGCCGCAACTACTGTCCGACAAGTTTCGAAATAGGATTCCCTCCCTTCCGCACTTCATCCGCGCCACCTCGCATTACGCACCGTCCAAAAAACATTAGCTCGGATAGTCAGCCTACTAGTACAGTTTATTACTACAACAGTATTTATATTCATACTTACTATTACTTTATTATTTATTATTATTTGCACTTATTTAACCTGTACCTGTTTGAATCACAAATATAGCCTACACTTATAGTGTATTTGTGTAATCGAAAAGAATTTATCTGAATATTGAACAACCAATCAAACCCAAAACATAATAAAACTGCAATGACTACAAAACCAATATTGCACGTTCCCTAACACTGTACAACTGAAGTAAAAGCATAGTTTATATTAGCTGCTCTCAAGTAAATAAAGAATATGCTTACTCCATTTAATAATTAAATTGTATCAATTAATTACATTAACTGTCAACGTTATAAATTAAGAACTTGCTGAGTTATATTATGACTACACTACCTAATTGTTAACAAAAATAATGGAAACACTAATGATTCTTCTGCTGGTGGTCACATAATCTGAACAAAATGTTATGGATAAGAATAAGTGATATTCATATTAATTACTTATTTGTGTTGTGTGTACCAATGTATTCGATCTGGCACGTAGTGCGAACGGGAATGGAAGAAGTGGGGAATGGAGGGAATCCTATTTCGATCGTTGTCAAGGAGTATTTAAACCTTGTGATAATCTATGGATGTATTTTTTTACTTGCATAAGTAGTTTTAATTGGTTACACACCGACTATAAAATGAAAATAAAGTTTTGTTCGCAGAAAATGAATCGGAAGGCGGTCAGTTGTTGCCAGAAGAGTTTTCCAGCAAGAAGATCACCAACAAATTGTTACAACAGATCCAAGATCCTCTGGTGCTCAGTTCAGCCGCTCTTCCCGCCTGGTGCGAAGAATTGAACCATTCTTGTCCTTTCCTATTTCCGTTTGAGACTAGGCACCTGTACTTCAGCTGCACCGCTTTTGGAGCATCCAGGTAACGAATTGTATTTCAAAAGATAAAATGCAGTTTACATGAGGGCTTGATGAGCAGCAGTCGGTCCTCTAAATTGTGTCCCATTATAAATATAACATGTGTAAGGAGGAGGAATGCCCATAACGGGCAGGTGGAGTGTTAAATTAATTGCACTCGATCTGTTGGTTCCAGGGCTACAAAAAATAGTTCTGTTTCTTATCACATAGTCAGCCAATTATATGACTGAAATATTTAAGAACAGAAGAGGTAGAGGTGTAAAAGACACTAGTCAGAGTTATCTCCTCTGAGAGTAATGAATTTCACTATGCAGCCAGACCCTGTGGTGAATGAAGTGAAGGTGTCATTTGCAGGGTGGAGAATATGTGCTTTTCAGAGGGCCTGGCATGCTGATAAGCATACTCTTTCAACTCAGTGAGGAAGGCAATTGTAAACCACCTCACTCCTCGTTTTTACTTAGTAAAACCTCTAGGGGTTCAAACCAGCCTTTCGGCTGTTGACCTAAACAACAACAAGGAGGAGGAAGAGGTTCTGTTTTATAGCAGACCGACTGACACATGGTTAGAATAGCAAATGATACAAATTTATAATACAACTAGCAGTACCCGACGTGCGTTGGTACACCGCCGGCAATATAAAAAAAAAAACATGTAATTAATGACAACTGTGAAATTAATTTGTTTTATTTAAATTAATGCTTACTTAAAATCACGACAGAGTACACGTACATCAACAAAAACATAACCTCTAACACGGCTCAATGTTTTTCTACTTATATTCACAAAATATTAGGTAGATTTCGCTGCAAGCATTTTTTATCTAACCTCATAAAAGCCTTAATGTAGGATATAAACATTATTTTCAACTCTTTAGGGCTTACTTTTTAAGGGTTTCAATAGCCTAAAACCTGCAGTGGCATCATAGTTACTACTTATAAAAAATTGCATGAAAATCTGTTCAGTAATTTAGAAGATAAAGGGGAACATCCAAACATACGTACATCAAATTTTTTTAATATATATAGTAAATCAATTTTTTAGAGTAATAGTGAGGAAGACGCCATGGTCGAGCTACTGGCAATAATGGCAGCAATGATTAAAACATTTAATAATAGTACATTATGTATAATACCTGTTCAAAGAGGATAATCTGCAGTGTTTGTAAAGCATATTTTAAATAATTGAATTAAAGTTTTTATGGTGCAGCAACGTTGCAAAGTTCAATCTTGTGACTTGTAACAAGAATCGGTTTCATTTTGTGTGAAGCGCGTCTTTTATTTTTATTCTGACCAAATATTCGGAATATTTGAAGATATTTGTAAGTGTTACCGCTGAAAAATCTGTTCTAGTAATAATGATATCATTTACTTTCGCACAGCTTAGCGTGCGCCAGCTAGATTTTATAATTAGTCCTGAAGTAAAGATATTGTGGTCACCTCCATGGCCTAACTGTTATGTTACGCTGCAAATCAGAGGTACCCCGGGTTTGATACAGGGCTGGGATGTTAAGGATAATATTAAGAATAAATATTTGAACTCATTTTGGTATTTACAGTCGATATTATAAAAGTGAATGAACGTGTTTTGTAGGTCGATAGTGTGGCTGCAGACACAGCGTGACGTGACTCTGGAACGGCAGAGAGCACCCGGTCTGTCGCCTCGTCGTGACGATCCGCACGAATTCAGAGTGGGAAGGTTAAAACATGAACGTGTCAAAGTACCTCGTGGTGAACAACTGTTGTCTTGGGCGATCCAGGTGATGAAAGTGCACGCTGATAGGAAGAGCATATTGGAGGTGAGTACACCAACCAACGTCAACGGATTATCTTTTGTCTTACCTTCTCACGATTGGACGATCTAGTGAAATTATGTCACTGGCTTTGGCTTTGTCATACAGCCAAGTAAAAACTTATTCATTTTTCTGTTCAATAAGTATCCACATTGAGGCTACGAAACACTAATCATTAAGATCCAACATCCGTCATATCCGTCCTAAAATGTTGTTCTTTAAGGTTCCTTTTAAGCTTCAGGAAGAGAAGGAAGCTGCAGGAGGATTGGGGCAGCGTTGCCACCGCCACTTGGTCACAATGAGAGATGTGAGTGGGTGCATTGAAATGATGGAGAATCCAGGTGTTGGCAACCTCCGGTCGAACAGACCGGAGCAATTAATTGTATAATATTTAACTGCTGACAACCAGAGTTCAAAAGTTGATGCACGTCGGTCATATTGTTGAACCGGATGTCCTGTGCAGTTGTCTCTAAAAGCCATCTGAAGCATTTGAACAGTGTTTGTAGGGGTTTTGTTTAGTTGAACGCAAAACTGTGTGAATGATGGAAATTTTGCTATATCTTGACTACCACGAGTGGTGACAATAATAAGAGTTCACTTCTTTTACAATCTACACACTTTGGAGGCTTGGTGCTAGCTGAGTCCCCTGACATCTTGTACCACCATTTCCACCCTTAGCAACTATCCTCCATCACCTCCCCTCAACGGGGAAAAATCACTATGGATACTTAGTGGACAGACCCTTATAAAATTGCTTATGAACCACTTCCACTTCCTCCTAGGCCATAAAGGAATCTGTTCGTACAACTGCGTGCAAATTGTGATGATACATCAATACGTTTCTGGGGTTCATCTACAGGTGTAGCATAATAAGCTGTTTTTTATTGCAAATTGGATTTAGGATTTCAAGTGAACCGGAAAATTAGAAGGAATTAATGATTTCTTGCAATGATGGTTGTTTACCTTATTAATTGACATTTCTCTTAAAGTATTTGTTAAACAGTTGGAAGAATGTGCGTAGATTGGGTGACTGCAGTTTTATTGAGATATGTGTAAGGAAACAATATTGTGTTGCAGGTGGAGTTCCAAGGTGAGGAAGGCACAGGCTTAGGACCAACTCTTGAGTTCTATGCTCTAGTTGCTGCTGAATTACAGAGGAGAGATTTAGGTATGTCAGTTAACAATTTGAAGATTGCCTTTTTTTGTAGTTTTGCCCGTGGACTGCCATTTTTCGGGGATTTTTAAAAAATTGTAACAAATCAACCATTGGCCATAAATTCATAAAGTAAAAATTAAATTAAAGATCATAATTCTAGGAATTATGTAATTAAACACTCATAGGACTATGAGTGTACTCTATTAGATTCAGAATGAACTAAATTAAGTGACAGCATAGATGGCAATTATATACGATACGAGCTAATGGATACAAAACCAAGTGAAATAGGCACCCGTATACGGGTGCCGTCCTGAAAGTGTTAAATTGTAGAAGTATAAGAAAAGTTTGTGTGGTTCGTAAGTGTCTGTTCATGTTACGGATACTCTAATCCTTAGCCAGACATTTGTTACGCGATCTTGAAGTGCTACTTAATTACTTGCATGTTTGAAACGCCACGTTCTAAGTTGCTATTCCCCACTAACGTAAGTTAAAATACCATGCGCCAGACTTGTGCTCTAAGTGCGGCAAATACTTGTATGTTTATTTGTGCACGAGAACATTTAATTTTGTATGTTTCAAGTATGAGCATTAAAAATTCCAACTGGTTAGAAAAACTAAAGGTTTAGAGTGTGTTATGTATTTGTTGAAATCGGTTAATTGGTTATTGAAATTTTTCATTGGTATTGTAATATTTTACCAGAAAATCAAGTTTCTTTCTTTTTTGGTAAAATATTAAAATCCATTTTATTTCCAAGTGAATTTTATCTTTCAAAATAAAAATTATTCTTTTTATTCAGTCGAGATAATTCTTAACATTTTTATTTCTTTATTATTTCATAAAACGTTTTTAGGCCTATTTTATTCTTAATCGCAAATACAGTCACGGATGCTCGTGGAATTCGTTGACTCTGCATTGCATTTCCGTTAGTTTGTTCGTTCTCTGCTTCCCCCTTCGCCCCGCCATGCATTACGACATAGTTTTTCTATTTCTCTATGCGTTAGAAAAGGAAGTTGCACGTGTTCCTCGCTCTCTCTCTCTCTCTCGTTGCTACTGCCTTTTGGAGTGGGGGTTTCCGCTCAACCGTTGTGAACGCGCGATTTGTCTTTTGTCTTGCGCTGACGGCCTTAGAATTCACATCTTTTTCCAGGTAATTCAAATTTTATCATGTTTTATAAAAAATTCCTAAATTTTAACCCCCCTTAAAATTTTTATATAAAATAATACTGTTTGGTGGAAACTGAAAAATATGGGGTAGTTATTTTAACAAAATACTTATATTCTTTTTTCAATTTATTCATATTGTTTTTTTTTTTAAATTCATTCTTCCAACGAGGAATTTTGTACGCATGAGGTTCCACGTTGCATAAAATGTTTTCATCTCCTTAAGAGTTCCATTTGATAAAATCTTCATTTGTTCTTTTTCGTTAACTTTTTTTTGTTAACACTTTCCGTTTGAATAAATATCCAATTATTTTCCCTTTTAAAAAAATTATCACGTTTCTTTACCAATTGGATGTGTAGTGTTTAATCATGTAATAATCGTGTAAACTCATGCGTACAGAATTTTTCCCCGGACAAAAGGTTGTATTCACATTATCACATTCATATGTTTTTTTTTTAATTCTGTTTATTCATCTACTAATAAATTTTAATTTGGAATTTAATCTGAGGTTTATTTAACTGGAATTTAAAAACGTTGCCAAGATCCGTGAAGTTTTTTTTTATTTACTTCCATTCATTCACTAAGGTATATTAAATTTTTTTTGCTTCACGAAAAAAAAATGTCTTTTATTTTATATTTTTTTTTTGCCTTTAATGAAGGAATTTCATTACTGCAATCCCTTCATCTCAGTTTTTTTTTTTATTTTACCACTTTGAAAAACTCTAATGTTCTATTGGTATACTATAGAGCTTTTTCTTTTATATCCGTTTAAGCTGGGCTGGGCTAATAATTCGGCCGACTCATTCCCTGATAATTTTTGTTTGTACATCTGTTTGAAAACCCATGGCTAAGTGATTTTCTAGCGCAATTTCAGGTATTTAACATGGTTCATTTTCTTTCCAAATTTTGTTTTAAATCCTATGTCCTTAAGACCTAGATGTGTGTTTGTTTTTCTGAAGAATTAATTAAATTTAATAAATTAATGCAATGAATTAAAGATTCAATTATTTTGTTTTTAAATTAAAGTTTTATCTAATAAAAAGTTTAGTAATTTATTAAATTCTTTCTTTACAAACGCGAGGCTATGAATTTTCAGACAGAGGTTTAAATAAAATTTCTTTTTTAATTAGTTTTAAGATGGGTTTTGTTCATACATTTTGTCTTTCTAAACTTCATTTTTTGATTCATTATAAGTGCAAATTGATTTTTTTTATTTTTATCTCTCGTTCTCTGGAATGAGAATTTAACGGTTTTTTTTTTGTGTGTAAAAGAAAATTTCTATTTTTGTTTGTTTACAAAGATTTGGTTAACATCTTTGTGGCTATTATGTTTCATTATGTTTGAATTAAAGTAGTTTGTTTTAAATTCATCTCTGAGTGTCAGATTATAATTTATTTTTCTACCATTTGAACCGGCATAGATTTTTTTTCTACAATCTCACCCTCGCAGTACTAAGAGCGAGTTTTTACCATCGATAGAGCTACGTTATTCAAATCTGGGTTGCCAATAATCCCCTGAGTCCAATTTCAGCGTCTGGTTGGATTCTAAAATTGGCTGGTGGATTTTGCCCCCCTATTGGTCATTTAAGTTTCAGCGTCTTCGTGGTGTGAGCCGTTTTCTTTTCCTTTATCCGGTTTCGGGGTGGGCCACTTTTGAAGTTCTCCCGGTGGAGAATTACAACAGTGTTTTGTCCGTTCCGAAGTCTGGTGGAGGGGAGGGTTCGGTTTTTCGCCGCAGGGCGTTGTAACTTAGATAAAATTTTTAGTTGTGGTAACTAAAAATAAGTGTGTCGTTTCGACACACTACCAGTTTTAGTGGAAGCTTCGTTTCCACCTCCACAAATGTTGGTGCAAGTCACCGTGCCTTGTGTAACTTCATATTTTCCACTACAAATTTGGTGGAGGCTAACCGGTTTTTGTTATCTGACATTCGAATAATTATGATTAGGATTATGTTAGGAATAAGTTTAGTTTGATAGTACGAACTTATATTTAAGATAAGTTTAACAATACTTGTAAATATTACTAATTCTGTGAATTAACAATTCAATAGTAATTTGGGATTTTAATTTCTATCTTAATTATTGTGCTAATGTTGGCAATAATGTTCTTGCTTTAGGATGGAATAAGATTAGTAATATTTACAGGAATTATGATTTAAGAATCACAGCCCGAAGATTTTAAATTGACTTGTAATATTAACGCTTTAAATACACTAATGATATCTTTGAGAATTGTAAAGTTTTTCAGGTATTCTACAACAACATTACGGTCGTTTTCATGGGTTTACATACTATATGTCACAAGCTAATCTTGGAACAACCTGCTATTTATATTCTTCTTTGCCCAACATATTTTTCATCTGTCGTGTTGGCCATTCTGCAGCCTATTTACAGTTCGTTCAGTTCCGTCGTAATAATTCCCACAAAATGGACGTTTGCTTGTTATTCTTAAATAATTTCACGATGTTGCCTTGCCACATAGTTCCGGTTTTACTTCTAATTTTTGGTCGACACAGCTTAGTAAAGGCTTTTCGTTTCACATCTGTCCAGTGTTGAATTAGTTTCTTATCTATATTTTGTGCTATAAGTGTGTTTAATTCGTTCTTTGTTAACATTTGTGCATAATCAATTTCCTTCTTAAAGTTTCTGCTCTTGCCGTGGTAACATCCATCCAGCCTGCATTGGACATCAAGAATTGACGTATGAGCCTGTGGCTTCCCGACGATTTCTACATAAAGTTGAAGGAAAACTATTGGTTGTAATTATATTAATTTACGGTGATGTATTAACGTTGAAATATTTGTACTATATTCGCTAACTTTTAGGTTATTTATGGCTAGTTTTATTACCTAAAGAGTCAGTCGTAATGTAAATACTATACATATTGTTTTTGGAACTAACTGTGTGGTTTTGTTTTTGTTTTGATGGCATAAAATGGCGGCCAGACTTTTAATTACTGTTATTTAAACTGTTTAGTTTGGTCAAATTGAATACATTGTCTGCGACTATTGGATTGTAATTCAATACAAAAGCTGAATGCTTTTCTGTCTATTAAAGGAATTTTGACATTTCTCACGGAGTTCTTTAACGAAATTAGGTAATAAGGAAACTCATGTGGTTAGATGTAATCAATGTATGTTTTGTGACACTAATTTTTGTGTGCGTTTCGATCTCAAAGATTACACCTGACATAAAGCTGTAATATGAATTTTCTGTGAAGTGTAACAATATTGTGAGTTCCATTCTCCAGCCGACTCATACTATTTAGGTCGTATTATTGTTTTTGTGTTATAATTTCTAACCTAAAAAAAAGTACATTCTGAAGTACATTCTTAAGTGTACATTCTGTGATCTGAAGTTGTGAAGCCATTTTGTACACCCTGGATGTCAGTTAAGTTACACAACTTAACAATTCAGTTTCACAAACCTGTAAATTACATCTACAAGTTAGGAAAAGTTATTTTAGGTTAGATTTTTGGGTGAAAACAATTTATTTTCTCCCTTTCCAGAAAAACATATGACATATTTCATGACAAGCTAATCTATACTTCCACCTGACCTACAAATTTAGTTCACTAGAACAATTGTAAGTGATTTTCTAACATGATTGGAAATTTATCTTTCAGAACCAGCATTGGAGCGACACACCTTGACATTTCCAGTAAGCGATTTCATCTGAGCAACTCACCTCATTCATCTGACATACACTACTAACTGGGACATCTTTTCCACCTTTCATTCAACAGCAGTCATCTGCCAGCCACATTTTCCATCGATCATATCATTTGGTTATAGCAAGTATATCATTGGGCATCTGTCAGTATTAAACTTTCATTACATTTTATTCATTTTTGTGTTTACTGTTGAGGTTAAGTATACAGGTAAGGTTATCTCGTTTTGTGTGGTTATCCCTATGTCAGATTTGCGGGGTATTACAATCAAATCGCTTTCCTTGGATCAGGCTCGCCTGTTAGCAAGCCAACATAATATCTTCATTCCTTCTGGCGCCGACTTAGAATACATCCGAGGGGTTTTACGCCTGCGAAAGCATTTTTTCCAAAATCCGAGTTCTATAACGGTATCCCGTGAACACGCTTTGGACTATTTGGTCAATCACGCATCCTTGTCGGATGAATTGAAACAACAGTATCCTGATCTTGCTGACTTAAAGACCGCACTGTCTATTAAGTTTCTTCAACCATCGACTTCTGTTACCACACAAACGGACTCTGCTGTTATCATGGACGGTTCGCTCCAAACTTCTGGCCCTAAAGCTAAATTGCCATTTTTCACTCCATCAGTGTTCCAGGGGAAAGGCAACGATGACATTGCTACATTTTTTTAAGGATTTTGAAAGAGCAGCTATTGTAAATTTTTGGGACGATAAGTTTAAACTCCAGTTTTTACCGCTTTACTTAAAGAATACAGCGTTGGATTTCTTTGACGATCTTAAGTTACGTTTTGATTCAACCCAGATGAATTATTCGTTCGTGAAACAGGAATTCTTAAAACACTTCCGTTTGGATTGCGACTCTGATCTCTTGGAGATGACTTTATTTAATAAAAGACAACTAATTTCTGAACATACATCTTCATTCATAGCTGATGTAATGCATTTATGCTCACGTATCGATCCGCAAATGCCAGAACAGAAAGTTTGTAAATACATCTTGAGGGGCCTCCTGCCCTCCATTTTAGATAAAATTTCTCTGTGCGACAACTCTACTTTAGATAAATTGTTAACCAACGTTAGGAAGTTCCAGGAATCGAAAAATCTATTAAATTTCCATGTTTCTACATCTGTTGATTCACCGGTCAATGCCATTTCACACCAGACTCAAACTGTGTCAAATCAAAATAATAATCCATCGCACAACAAGTTTCAAAATAACAACAGTCATATCAAATCAACACAATCAGAGCGACCTGCTTCTAGTAGCAATCAAAATCGAAAACATGCAAATCAACAAAATCGGTCACAATTTAATTCGCAACCTCGACCTAGATTCAACTGCCCACAATTCCAAAACGGTTTTAATTCCAATCCAACTAGGCCCACTCAACAAAATTTCCCACAGATGCCAGGACCATCCCACTTCAATCAAGCTATCCCGTTTCAACAACCCCAAATGTTTTCTCCTAGGCCTTTGATGCCCCACAACTTTCCGAATGCTTCGTCTACACAATTCGGCCACCCTCTTCAACCTCAAGCGGCCATGCCCGCCCAACATAGATATTTCTGTCAAATTTGCAACAGACCAGGACACTCCATTAGTCGTTGTCGATATAACACACACCCATCAAAAAACGTGTAAGCCTTCGAGGTCGGTGTTTGACCTCATTTACTTCAACCGTATTAGCTGTTAAAAATACCTCTTCCAAAGCTTCTTTAACTTTAAATAAAAACAGCAATTCAAGTACAATTTCAAATGTTTCGGCGCGTTCCTCAAAAATGAAACTCATTAATCCTAATTATTCTAACAACCTAACCTCTTCTCATTATGACAGTAAAATTTCGCCATCCTTGGAGGTTGACCTCTGTGATTCATTTAGTTTTCAAGTTCCTAATGCTCAGTTTAACATTTCAACTTCAGTTTATGCGATTCAGCCTTCAGATTTATCACTTCCTTCGAATTTATGCGTTTCAGAAAATGCCGAATTGTCTTGTGAACAAGTCCACATTATTTTACAAACAATTAATAATCATTTCTTTCACGTTGTAGATTTTTCATACTCCGTTGCACACCCTATTCAATTAGTTTCAAACCAAGAATCCATCTCGTTACCAAATAACTTTGTTTCTGATTTCAAGAATTCTGACTTCATGTTTGTACCAGTTTTCCAAGCTTCGCATAGTGAATCTAACCATACCTATATTTGGTCTTTGTTAATTTTTGATGTCAAAGCTAGGCAAGTCTTCATAACAGATCCATCCTTAGGGAAAAATCTCTCTCTTACCAAACGCCTATGTGCTTCAATTATTTCTGAGTGCAATGTTAAATGTATTTCAACTTATTTCTTTAATTCTCGTAGAACTTCTGCCACCTATGATTCAACATACATTGTTATTGGTTCCTTTATTCGCACTTTCTGTTATATTTTCAAATACCGCACCTTAATAGGCATAAACTTTGAACCATTTAAGTATTCTTTTGTTTCAAAACAACAAATTTCTGAAATTCTGACATGCTTTGTTCATAACCTTCCAATTAATGTGATAGCATCCCACATTTGCGGTCTTAATCATTTATTATCGTTGATCAAATTTAAATCAGACCATTTTTCTTCCAAATCTGTTCTTCCTACGAAAGACTTAAGCACTTCCACCCAGGATTCATCGCAACATCTACTCTATACTGAAGTTTCAACACAACAACCTACAATGGCTTTGACAGTTATCGGCTCTCTCCAATCTGATTCTCTCCCCATAGTTCTAGATACTGGCTCCAATTTATCCCTTTGCAATGCGGCTTTAGTTCTTCCTTCTGAAATCACTCCTTCTTCGAATATTGTTTTGACCTCTGCGAACGGTTCAACATTAGAAGTTTTAGGTTCAACGAATTTGTGCTTTTCCATTTCCAAAATACCATTCTGTCATACTGTGTATGTTGTGAAGGACCTAACTTGTCAAATTCTTTTAGGCAACGAATTTCTTGTAAAATTTGGCATTATTTTGGACTTCAATAAAAATCAAATTTCGTTTTTCAAGAATGGCAAATGCTTTAAAATCAATTTCAATAAAAAATGGCTTCATAATTTGCAATCTTCTCACAATTATTCGTCAACTACTGATCTAAAAGTTACACCCACTAACAACGTTAATTTTCTCAAACCACATTCAGTACATAGTATTACTAGCTCAAGCATCCCTTCGCTTTCCGATGGTGTTTCCAATGCATTACAAATTTTCCCGGATAGTGACTCGAATTATCTTCTTTATAATATTTCTGATGAACTCCAATTCTTCGCTTCAGATGATTATTCCAATATAACTCCCCTCTTCGATAAAGCTCAGACACCAATCGTTAATATTCCAGAATATTTTTCCAAGCCCACACCTGTTCTTACTTCTCATACAATTTTATTACCATCAAATTCCTCGCTTCAGATAGACACTTCCGTTGACAAATTTTTATCTTCTGTGTTCAAGTTTGATTTCCAACAAAATTCTAATATCGCTGATGTTTCTCTTGTCAACATTACCCTAGTTCCCTCCGACGCTTCTCATTTGAAGTTCTCTATAAATAATGCTTCTCCGTCGCCCATTTATTTTCCAACTGGATTAATGCTCGGTACACTTATGATATCTTCCCCACAAACTCCTGTATTTCAAGTCAATGTTTCCTCTCCAGTCACAAACCAACATGAACCCATTATTATTCATGATAAATTAATAGACATTAATCCGGAATTGTCTCAGTCACAATACAAAGCTGTAACTTCTCTAATTTCCGATTTCCAAGATATATTTTCAAAAGATGAATTCGACTTACCAGAAGCTAACCTGCCGCCCGTACACATAAAGCTAGTTGATCAAGATGCAGTTTTTAACAGCCCGTATAAATTCTCTGCCTATGAATTGTCTGAACTTAGTAAAATCATTGACAAGCTTAAATCTTCTGATGTTATTATGGATGTGAAATCGCCTTACGCGAGTCCTGCGTTCTTAGTTCACAAACCTGATGGTTCTTCGAGACTGGTGGTTGATTACAGAAAAATTAATAAGAAAATCATTCACGATAAATTTCCTTTGCCAAATCCTTCCACAATCTTGGAGTCTTTCGGTGGTTCACAATTTTTCGCTACTATGGATATTTCACAAGCATTTTTCACACAACGTATTGCGGCAGAATGCATTCCAATCACGGCATTCATTACTCCAACTGGCTTATATGGTTTCAAACGTCTACCAATGGGATTATCTGTTAGCCCAGCTGCTTTCAACCGAAATATGACATTTTTACTATCCGATCTACTGTATAAAAATCTTAACTTTTACATCGACGACTTATATGTACATGCGGCCTCATTCGAAAAATGTTTAGAGGTACTTAAGGAGGTTTTCATTAGACTGCGCTCAGCGTCCCTGAAGTTAAAACCAGAGAAATGCAAGTTTTTCTATAATTCAGTGAAAGTTCTGGGTCATAAGATCTCCAATGAGGGAATTTCTCCACTTCCTCAAAACGTCGAAGCAATCACAAAATTCCCGACTCCTACTAAAGTCAAGGAGGTTCGTAGCTTTCTTGGTATGGTAGGCTTTTACAGAAAATTTATTCGTAATTTTACCCACATAGCCTATCCGTTAACTCAGCTTACTAGAGCTGATCAGAAATTTATTTGGACTACAGATCACGAAAAAGCTTTTGAAACACTTAAGAACTTAATTGTTAATCCACCTATCTTGGAATACTTCGACAACTCTAGACCAACGTTCTTGTTTTGCGACGCTTCACGCATTGGTATAGCAGGTTGTTTATGCCAAAGGAATAATAACAACGAGATGAAACCTATAGCCTTCGTTTCTCGACGCTTAACATCTAATGAGTCTAACTGGTCGGTCTCCCAAATTGAATTTTTAGCCATCGTATATTCCGTTAAACATTTTAGGCATTTCTTGTACGGTAGGCCTTTTACTATAATCACAGATCATTCCGCTCTTCAATATGTTAAAAATCTTAAAGATCCTGGATCTCGTTTAAGCAAATTACTACTTCAATTATCCGAATACACTTATACTATTAAACATATTCCCGGAAAATTCCTCAATGTACCAGACGCGCTTTCCAGATCTCCTCTAGATATTCCAGTAGAACATAACATAGATTTGATTAATGCCACTTCCACCTCTGCTTCAGTTTCACTTGATAATTTCAGTTCAGTTTCCCCATCTACGGCAGACACCCCTTCCACGTCCTTCCATGTACTTCAAACAAATTCAGACTCTGTTCCAATCCCAATTAATTCTAAATTAGATATTACCCTACTTCAGAAACAGGACGATTTGATCAGTAAAATTTATTTTGCTCTCATTTCTTCTCCAAACGCTTCTCAAAACTTCAAACGCATGTCCCGACGTTATACTCTTCAAAATGATCTTGTGTACTTCAAATTATTTCATGATAATTCCACTACTTTGCGCCTCGTCCTTCCTTCTGTCTTAGTTCCCGAAGTCATCAAAATGTACCATGATTCGCCCATGTCAGGTGCTCATTTAGGAATTCAAAAAACCATTTCAAAAATTTCTACGAAATACTTCTGGCCTAATATGTCTAAAGACATAACAGCCTACGTCAAATCGTGTCCCGAATGTCAAATTATTAAGGTTCCCCGTTCAAAGAAATTTGGTCTTCTTCATCCAATCAAAATTACCTCAACTCCCTTCACAAAAATAGTTCTCGATTTTTTAGGCCCTCTTCCAAAAACTACTGGAAATTTTCAACACATTCTCATAGCTCTGGACGCTACTACTCGATTCGCAATGGCAACCCCAACGGTTCATAATAATGCAAATGCTGTAGCAAATTTTCTATACAAACTCTTCCTTCAATACGGATGCGCTAAAATTATTCAAACAGACCAAGGTTCTCATTTCACTAATTCAACGATAAATCATCTGTGCTTACAACTAGGAGTTGAACACCACACCAGCACACCATATCGTCCGCAAACTACAGGCATTACAGAACGTTTTAACTCTACAATACTACAAATGCTAAAATTTTATGTCAACGAAAATCAGAGTAACTGGCATAAATTTGTACAACCTGTTATCTTCTCGTACAACATTTCAGTTCAAAAGTCTTTGGGGTATTCACCGTTTTATTTATTACATGGCTACCATCCGCTATCACCGTTTGATCTACCATTACTGGAAACAGAAAATGATGTCGAACTACTAGACCAGTTAAAAATCCTTCAACAGGTTCGTGAAAAATTACCAGCAATTCTTTCCAAGGCTCAAGACACACAAAAGAAGTATTACGACAGAACGCATCAAGATGTGAAATTTTCTGTTAATGACGAGGTATTGGTTTTCTTTCCACAAACAGCTCCAGGAAAATCGCCAAAGTTAGCATCTAATTTCCGTGGTCCGTACAGGATTTCAAGAGTCATAAGTCCATTAAATTATGAGGTTATTTTAGAACGTTTCGGCAAATTAACACCGCAGGTTGTCCATGTGAGCCGATTGAAGAAATTTATTCATAGAACTCAATCGCAGAATTGTAATGATCACTAACAATTACAGTTGTATGTTCATCTCACATTCATGACATACTCTCATTATCACCTTTGTGCTTTGATTTAATTTACTCACCAACTTTTTCCACAGGACTCACTAGTTGTTTTATTGATGTGCTTCTGTAAAATTCAATTAACAGAAGATTGAATTCACCACGCTGAATTCTAACAAGGGTTGTGCATTTCTAGTATAGTAATTTTTGAACAATGTATAATATATATGTAGATTTAAGGGCATAAATGGTCTCGAATTCGTTCAACTTTTCACAAACTGTTATTGAACTTCCAATCTTGGCGCTAATGTGTAGTTCTGTAGATTAGTGCTGCTGTGTTATCAAATACCAGGTGTCTTACTGCGGGTCGACTTACTGGCCGTTTGCTTCGTGTTTGCCATCCTTGCTTGCTGTTCCTTCGAGTTCTTGTCCTTTTCAGCTTGTAGTACCGCTCCGTTCTTGTTTCGGGTTTTCAGATCCTTGCTGCTAGCTTTTGGTGGTAGGTCCTCTCCGTTCTTGTTTCGGGTTTTCGGATCCTTGCTGCTAGCTTTTGGTGGTAGGTCCTCTCCGTTCGGTTTTCGGGTTTTCGGATCCTTGCTGCTAGCTTTTGGTGGTAGGTCCTCTCCGTTCGGTTTTCGGGTTTTCGGATCCTTGCTGCTAGCTTTTGGTGGTAGGTCCGCTCCGTTCTTGTTTCGGGTTTTCGGATCCTTGCTGCTCGCTTTTGGTAGGTTGATGGTAGGTCCGCTCCGTTCTGATTTCGGATTGCTTGTGCTACAAATCTGGTCCCTAGGTAGTCCCTGGTACTCCAAGTTTGGTTTTTGATATCCACTGCAAATTTGGTTAGGGCCATCTGTTGGATATCCATTTCCCAACTGGAATCTCTCCGGACGATCTCTCCTCAGGTATGAGTTGTCAAATGGAATTTCTTGCAGATTTTCATGGCCATTGTAGTATGTGTTAACGATCGAATTTGGGCATACCACACTACCTGTTCCTGGTCGTTTGATTAATTTTAAAAGTTTGTTGTCCGGTGTATGACTGGTCATCTTCTTCCTTAATTCACTAAAACTCACAATATTACTTAATAAATATAAAAAAATATTAAATAACTTAAAATTATTTACACTACAAAGTTACATAATAAAATAATTTTACATAATAATACTATACTATAATATAATATACATAAATATACATATAAATTTTACTTAAAATTTGATAACACTACAAATTTGATAACGCTACAAATGTCAATTCTTTTTTTTAATTCCATTCCCATTTCAAGTCAGAAATTTTGTTAACGCAATTTTTGCAATTTTTTTTTGAAATTTTGCACTCCGTTAGTTGTTTGTGTCTGATTTCTGCTTCCAAAAGTTTCTTTTTACCTACTTTTGTCGTCAGAACAATTTTGTGACAAGCGGCGAATTCGAGAGTTATTTATTTAACTAATTATATTTGGGTTGTGAATTAATTTATTAGATTCTAGGGTAATTACTAGTAAGCTTAGTTTTAAGATTAATTTTAAGTTCTCTTTTTCCTTATGCGTAGGCCCGCTTCACTATCTGATAAGTTTTACCTCGATCTGATCATCTTCATTTTTTATTTTTAAGTTGATGTCAAATTACACTTCGATAATTATTCTCCCCCACATCTTAAGTTTAATTTCCTACAGTTATCATTAATCAATCTCGTTTTTATTTTTCTTATCCATTAGTATAAATTTCTCCCCAACGTCATTTACCTTTCCACCTTTTCAACTCCTCAATTCATCAAGTTGTCCTCGTACTCTCACATTTTTCCTTCTGTTTTGGCCTTTCTTGAAGGATACAATTGGTAGTTCTAGCCTTTGTTTCAGTTCAGCCTTCAAGAACTAGCAGTACACCTTCGTTTCAGTCTTTTTCACGTTGTTTAAATTGTTTCATTACACCTTCTATTTCAACTCATTCATTTAACTTCTTCCGTGATGCGTCTTCATACTTTTCAAGGCTCCTGCGACGCCTAATTGTTTTTTATTTTGTATCAAAGGGTAGCTTCCTTTGATCCCTTCCTTTTTCCTCCCTTTCTTTCCAATGTCTTCCATTTGCCCTACCTTGATTGAGTACAAGGCCTTATTCTTTGCCTACCTTCTCGGGTTGGGTTCCGAGAGGTGAGGTGTTCAACCCACTGGATGGGGCTTTGTATGCAGTCAAGATTGTATGTGCTGTGTGAATGAAAGTGAATGCTGATTGAGTGATTGTACGTATGCGTGTACGTTTGTGGAAGTATGTATCAGGGGGCGAATTGCTGCGCATTTTTCCTGCTATCATTTTTTTTCTCCAATCCAAATTCCCGACGTGTGTCCAAAATTTTCTTGCTTTTTGGTTATTCCTTTCTCCTGTTCTATGCCCATTTAATTTCAGTCCGGAGTTAACCTTCAAAAGATTTCTGAGACACTATATATATATATTTTTTTTTTCTTTTTCTCCAAAATTTCAGTCAATCTCAAATTTTTCTTTTTCATTCGAGTTCTATGCAAATTTTAGGTTCTCTATTTTATTTCAGTTCAGTTTCCAACAATTACGAGGTATTACTTGTTGAATTTTTCCTTCATCCTTCCATTATTAGGTTGTTTTAATTCCAATCCGTCCTTCCTTATGTTAAGTAGAGTTTATTTATTATTTTACAATAGATAGCAATTCTAGTCCTGCTCCGTGTCAATTTACCATTAGTTTATACCATACTCTTTAAGTTTAAGATTTTTATTCCGTTATTTATTATTCCAAGGTTTGTTTAATTTTTGTGCAGCGTTTATGCCTTCTCTAAGTGTAACGCTTGATTTTAACTGATTCCTACATTAAGTTTAAGTACTACTGTTGCAGCGTTTATGCCCTCTCTAAGTATAACGCTTGATTTTCAACTGATTCCTACATTAAGTTTAAGTGCTATTGTTGTGTAATACCGAGATTTTAGTTTTAAGCTATATACTATGATTTAGTTATTGAGTTTATCCGTCCAGATTTAATTACTCTTTCACCTTAAGTGCTGAGAGGTCTAACTCTTGTGTCTCCACAAGACAGAACTCAGCGCCTTCTGCCAAACAAGTTTTGGTTGTTTGACAGTAACGTCCATGCCCTTTCCAAGCATGATGTTTTATTACGTGCAATATTCTAATACTCTGAACTGCTCTAATAACTTAAGATAGTACTAATATTCGGTATAATTTTCATTTAGGTTAAGATCCCCTTAAACAATCATTCCCTCTTAGATTTAGGATCCCTTTAATTATCTCCCCATTACATATAGGTAACTTCAGTCATTTAGTTCTTAGTGTGGTATAGTTTGTACCCATTCATGTGCAATACCTTACTCATTATAATTTAAAATATTACATTTCTCAATGTAATTTTTGCAAGCAATCTTTCCTTGCTTAAATTTACATCCTTTGTAATTTCAGCATTACAAGGACATATCTCCTAAATACATTTCACTCCGAGTTCATACAAACAATTATTGCATAACTTATTTTATCTTTGTTTGCTTAAAAGTTTTTAAAACTGTCAACAGATCGAAGAAAAACGAGAGTAATCCAGAGACGGCATACTTTGATGAACGTTCCTCTCCAATCGCTTGACCAGGCCTACGCATTCTAGACATTATCACAGAGTGGATGCTGGATTTCCAACACCATCGTCGGATTCCGGAGTCCATCTCGTATTCATCTACAGGTTTTCAAATTCCAACTAAATAATACAAGATTACAACATCAATTAAAACTCATTTCAGTTCCTACTAAAGACAATATCTACTCAAGATAATTATTTAACCTTGAAGATCTATTTAAACAAAAACATAAAAAACATTTCAATTTCTAGTCAAAAAAAGTTGTGAATTTCTCTTACCGTGCAATAGTTTTTAACAGAACAAAAATAATATATATTTATTTTTAAGATTATTTTAGAGATAAGTTAAATTACATTTAAGTTTAAGCATATTTAATACTTTTCACTCCACCAAACAATTTAATGAATTTATTCAGAATTTAGCTTCCACTTTCACTATAATTAATCTTTCATTTTTCATACTTATCTTTCCTGCAACTAAAATGCTCAAGTAATCTCGTTCATTCAAATAAGTTGTATTAAAATAATATTGTTTAAAAATATTCAACAGACACAATACAAACACATAACGCATATTATTCTAATGTTCTTTTAAAAAACAAAAGTTAACCTCATTCAAACTTAAACCTCTCAAAAAAAGACTAGAATAAAATTTTAAGATCACTAATTGTACTCATTATTTCATTTTTGTAGCAAAACTAAGACTTTCAATGTTCTAAAATTGCATTACTAACAATTTAAAATTAGCAGTTTCATTTTCAACTCAGATTCATTACTTGTAAAATAGCATTTCCGTCCGACTTCGACTTCAAACCATACTATCTCCTTAACATGCTTCCCTTACTGCTTCAGTTCTTCCCCATCATCTTTTCATCTTATTTTATCCATACGGTTCACCCGACCCCCGTACATGTCTTCCATGGTATTTTCTTAACACCACTGTCCGATACGATAATTTACGAGTCATCCATTCCTTTAATCTACTCCATTCCTGTGTCCAATCCACGTTCCTTTCCAAATCTCGACGTCACATTCCCATCCTGTCCTTTCCAACAATCCAACTCCTCATCCTGTCATTTCCAAACTCCTGAGTTATCGCTTCCAGACAATTTTACTAATTTCCTCTCCAAATTACTCAACCAAACGAATACAACCGAATCAACGGAAGATCAAACATGCCGTCCTACAAATCACTGTCAAATTCCAACGATGCTACAAACCTTACACAATGCTACAACCAAAATTCTCTTCCACAACCATGCTCATCGATTTGAATCAACACGATCCAGGCGTACTTTAGAATTCATTGGAAATTTTCTGAATTGGTGTTGTTCAATCGCCACAGTACACGAGTTACACGCAGTAGAAACTAATGAACAATTTCTCACGCAACACCTAAATGGTCTAAAAGGAATACTTCAGTCTGATCATCAACATCTTGCATCTACCAGTAAACACTTAAACACATCGTTTAACAAAATCAATGATTTGTTCAAGAAAACACATCAAGACTTTTCAGAAGTCATAAACCAAATTCAAACAGATGAAAACGAAGAAAACAAACATTTTATCTACATTTTGAAATACCTATATTTTGCCTACAGACACATATTCATCTCAACATATGAAATTCATTACAACAAAATCCAACAACGCTGCTCGTCGCATCAAGTTCCGAGCGAGATTTTACCTCCAAAAATGTTAGCTTCAGATCTCCAAAAATTACAGGATAAACTTCAACATCACAACAAGACATTGGCTATTCCTATACATCTACTCAGAGAATATTTGAATCTAAAATTAACCACTTGCACCTTCTACTCGGCACAAATTATCATCAAAATTCAAGTCCCGTTAACATCAGTGACTACAGCATATCAACTATACCAGTACACACCAATTCCGCTACAATGGTACGACCAAACCTGTTATCTTTCACACGACTCATTCTACATCATCAATTCTACAACCAGATTACAAATTATTGATAAGGCGTCAACATCATGCCAAGCCAACGATAGATTATGCTTATTACCTCGCCATACCTATACGCCAACGATGCAAACATCCTGTATACAACATCTCATCAAAGGAACAGCAATTCCAGAACTTCAAAAATATTGCGCTTTCACCTGCAGACCGTCGATAACAACATCCATCTTCGAGAAATCACCGGTTGAGTACTTAATAACAAATGTCCTACCTTACACCAATATAAATTGCCCAACAAAAGTTATTCCGCTTAAACCTGTCAACATTGGCATAACACATCTCTCCTTACCATGTAATTGCACACTTCAACAAGACCAGAATATCCTTATTCATACAACGTTTCCCTGCGATTCAAGATCTCCTGCAGATTTTACACTAAAACACTTTGTCCCGCATTCCTGGACACACTTTGCTGCATTACCTTTTTCACATATACTAGACTACTACCCACCCATCACAAACAACTTATCTCATATCCTCAACAAAAACTGGAATATTTCCTTTCCTGTCATCAAACAAGCTGACCCTTGGCCTTCTAACTTGAACAAACCAATCCAGACACCTAATCCTTGGAGTGCTATTATTGATCAAACTTATATTGTTCACTCAACAATTTATTTATGGTTAACTATTTTAACTTGTTTAAATATTTATATAATTTGTACTTTGACTATACGTAAATCTCAAAATGTTCAAGGAATTTCTCCTACAGTTACTATTTCTACATTACGGTAGAAACTAATACAATTATTTTAAATTCTTTTTCATATCATTAGAAATAAAACACGAACATATGCATTATCATAAATTACTTATGTAAAGACTACTTGACCATCTCCTTGCAGTAAAGATATTTTTAGATTTTTGCATTCCTCTAACGTTCACTTTTCTTTCTTATACTTTCTGTTTTCTATCTTCAGTCATCTCCTCCTGCCCAGTGTTTCAAAAAAAAAAAAAAAAAAAAAAAAAAAAAAAAAAATAAAACTTCTTTTTATTTTTTTTTTTTCCCCCAACGAAGCGGCGTGTAATATTTTACCAGAAAATCAAGTTTCTTTCTTTTTTGGTAAAATATTAAAATCCATTTTATTTCCAAGTGAATTTTATCTTTCAAAATAAAAATTATTCTTTTTATTCAGTCGAGATAATTCTTAACATTTTTATTTCTTTATTATTTCATAAAACGTTTTTAGGCCTATTTTATTCTTAATCGCAAATACAGTCACGGATGCTCGTGGAATTCGTTGACTCTGCATTGCATTTCCGTTAGTTTGTTCGTTCTCTGCTTCCCCCTTCGCCCCGCCATGCATTACGACATAGTTTTTCTATTTCTCTATGCGTTAGAAAAGGAAGTTGCACGTGTTCCTCGCTCTCTCTCTCTCTCTCGTTGCTACTGCCTTTTGGAGTGGGGGTTTCCGCTCAACCGTTGTGAACGCGCGATTTGTCTTTTGTCTTGCGCTGACGGCCTTAGAATTCACATCTTTTTCCAGGTAATTCAAATTTTATCATGTTTTATAAAAAATTCCTAAATTTTAACCCCCCTTAAAATTTTTATATAAAATAATACTGTTTGGTGGAAACTGAAAAATATGGGGTAGTTATTTTAACAAAATACTTATATTCTTTTTTCAATTTATTCATATTGTTTTTTTTTTTAAATTCATTCTTCCAACGAGGAATTTTGTACGCATGAGGTTCCACGTTGCATAAAATGTTTTCATCTCCTTAAGAGTTCCATTTGATAAAATCTTCATTTGTTCTTTTTCGTTAACTTTTTTTTGTTAACACTTTCCGTTTGAATAAATATCCAATTATTTTCCCTTTTAAAAAAATTATCACGTTTCTTTACCAATTGGATGTGTAGTGTTTAATCATGTAATAATCGTGTAAACTCATGCGTACAGAATTTTTCCCCGGACAAAAGGTTGTATTCACATTATCACATTCATATGTTTTTTTTTTAATTCTGTTTATTCATCTACTAATAAATTTTAATTTGGAATTTAATCTGAGGTTTATTTAACTGGAATTTAAAAACGTTGCCAAGATCCGTGAAGTTTTTTTTTATTTACTTCCATTCATTCACTAAGGTATATTAAATTTTTTTTGCTTCACGAAAAAAAAATGTCTTTTATTTTATATTTTTTTTTTGCCTTTAATGAAGGAATTTCATTACTGCAATCCCTTCATCTCAGTTTTTTTTTTTATTTTACCACTTTGAAAAACTCTAATGTTCTATTGGTATACTATAGAGCTTTTTCTTTTATATCCGTTTAAGCTGGGCTGGGCTAATAATTCGGCCGACTCATTCCCTGATAATTTTTGTTTGTACATCTGTTTGAAAACCCATGGCTAAGTGATTTTCTAGCGCAATTTCAGGTATTTAACATGGTTCATTTTCTTTCCAAATTTTGTTTTAAATCCTATGTCCTTAAGACCTAGATGTGTGTTTGTTTTTCTGAAGAATTAATTAAATTTAATAAATTAATGCAATGAATTAAAGATTCAATTATTTTGTTTTTAAATTAAAGTTTTATCTAATAAAAAGTTTAGTAATTTATTAAATTCTTTCTTTACAAACGCGAGGCTATGAATTTTCAGACAGAGGTTTAAATAAAATTTCTTTTTTAATTAGTTTTAAGATGGGTTTTGTTCATACATTTTGTCTTTCTAAACTTCATTTTTTGATTCATTATAAGTGCAAATTGATTTTTTTTATTTTTATCTCTCGTTCTCTGGAATGAGAATTTAACGGTTTTTTTTTTGTGTGTAAAAGAAAATTTCTATTTTTGTTTGTTTACAAAGATTTGGTTAACATCTTTGTGGCTATTATGTTTCATTATGTTTGAATTAAAGTAGTTTGTTTTAAATTCATCTCTGAGTGTCAGATTATAATTTATTTTTCTACCATTTGAACCGGCATAGATTTTTTTTCTACAATCTCACCCTCGCAGTACTAAGAGCGAGTTTTTACCATCGATAGAGCTACGTTATTCAAATCTGGGTTGCCAATAATCCCCTGAGTCCAATTTCAGCGTCTGGTTGGATTCTAAAATTGGCTGGTGGATTTTGCCCCCCTATTGGTCATTTAAGTTTCAGCGTCTTCGTGGTGTGAGCCGTTTTCTTTTCCTTTATCCGGTTTCGGGGTGGGCCACTTTTGAAGTTCTCCCGGTGGAGAATTACAACAGTGTTTTGTCCGTTCCGAAGTCTGGTGGAGGGGAGGGTTCGGTTTTTCGCCGCAGGGCGTTGTAACTTAGATAAAATTTTTAGTTGTGGTAACTAAAAATAAGTGTGTCGTTTCGACACACTACCAGTTTTAGTGGAAGCTTCGTTTCCACCTCCACAAATGTTGGTGCAAGTCACCGTGCCTTGTGTAACTTCATATTTTCCACTACAGTATTTTTAATTGTTTGTTTAATTTATTTAAGTTTTTCGTTTTAGTTGGTTAAAATTAATTTTTACCGTGTAAAATATGAGTTAACGAAGTTGTAAAAAGAAAAGAACAAGTTTTGCTGCCAACTCTCAACTTTCCATAAACTTTGTTGGTATCTGTACAAGTCTCTGACATGCATTCTTTATTCCAGCATTGCGTATCCATAATTACAGATGTGCCCATAACAGGAAGGTGGAGTGTTAAATTAATTGCACTTGATCTGTGGTTCCAGGGCTACAAAAAATAGTTCTGTTTCTTATCACATAGTCAGACAATTATATGACTGAACTATTTAAGAACAGAAGAGGTAGAGGTGTAAAAGACACTAATCAGAGTTATCTCCTCTGAACGTAATGAATTTCATTATACAGCCAGACCCTGTGGTGAATGAAGTGAAGGTGTCATTTGCAGAGTGGAAAATATGTGCTTTTCAGAGGGCCCGGCATGCTGATAAGCGTACGTTTCCACTCAGTGAGGAAGGCAATGGTAAACCACCTCACTCCTTGTTTTACTTAAAACCTCTACAGGTTCAAACCTGCCTTTCAGCTGATGACCTAAACAACAATATTACAGATGATACAACACAAAAATACAATGTTACAACAATACAACCCAAAAATTTAACAAAACTTAAAAACTAAAATAACTTAAAAATTATGCACAAATGTGATGGCTGAGTAATTAGATCGTGCCGTACTAGACTGCTGTGATGGGCTAAACACAGAACATTCAAAGTATGTGGCGCGTGACTCACACTAACCAGCACTCTAGTATGCATTCCAAAGCTGTACACTAGCATCCGTGTAAATAGCCAGTTTATTTCCGCTTGCTTTAGTTTATTTTCTTGAGATGCAAGGGTTGTCGGAGGGAGGGGCTCAACAACTAGGCATATTTTGCATGATTTTCGATAATAAATTCAATGATTAATCAAGTGCGATGTGTTGCAGGTATGTGGCTGTGCGATGATGAAGGAGATGCGGTCGAGACAATGGGTCTCGACCTAGGCGAAGGCATGAAACCACCCGGCTATTACGTGAGAAGGCCCAGCGGCCTGTTCCCTGCCCCGTTGCCACAGGACTCGACCGCTTGCGATAGGGCTGTCAATCACTTCTGGTTCCTGGGTGTTTTTCTGGCGAAGGTGTTGCAAGACAACAGGCTGGTCGATCTTCCGCTGTCACAGCCGTTCCTTAAACTGATATGCCAAGGAGATATTCAAAACAACATCAATGAAAGGTCAGTTGAGCCCATCATTCAGATTGATAAGAGATGTGCGTCATGCAGCAAGTTGATTGACTTGGACTATTTTCAGCACCGTATGGTGTGGTGTCGGGTCAGAACACAATTCTTTGTTCCTGGTATAATTTGGTACAAGTACTGAATGGTGTGGTATTGTGAATACTAGTTGTGATACAGAAGTACCATCCGAGCAAACAAAGATCATTATTTTCTTTGTACCGGGTTCTATAGAACTAGTGACAAGACTAATACTTAGCTCCGGCAACACAACTTCAGTGAACTTTTTGTATAATGAATCAGAGATGACCACGATAAATTGTTCGTCATATACAATAGATTCTATTGCTCGAATGATAGTCATTTTTTCTTCAATGCACAAAATTTTACATTTATTTGTGAATACAGTATACTAGGTTTAAAACACGATGCAAACGTACACAATAATAAAGCAGAATCACAGAGAACTGTAGTAATTTATAATGCATCCCAACTCCTCTAGAGCTTTGGACTTAAAAAGAAATTAAAAAGACTTAAAAACTTTAAGTCTTAAAAGACTTAAAAAGAAATTCACCAACTGCAGAGTGAGGTATTTAGAGTGGTGGATACATAACGTTGCAAGCAGAGGTCAAAGTTAGACTAAATTGTACGATTTATTGTAACTTCGTTGCATTCCATCTCATTCTTTAAAGTAGTTATCCATTTCACATTTTTTATTCGTTATAGAGAAGGTTCTCTAGAATTTTTTCGTGTTGGAGAGGGTTAAATTATTTAGATTGGTGTAGGAATTGTTAACGCATCAGGGAATTTATTCGTTACAGAGAGTTCACTGAACTGCTACTGTGGCATTTGGCCTGCTCTTTTACCTGACCTACTGCATTGCTCACCTTCTCCCAGTGTGTACAGTTCAGCCGTCCTAAGTTTGCTCCAACCGTAAAGAAACCAAAGCCAGCTACTGCAGGGTGCACGCTAGGGTCCATGACTTTATGGATGTCGTATTCTGGTTAAGTTAACTATGTTTTAAATTATAAGTACTTGAAGTACTTAAAATATCAGTTATGATTTGATGTAGGCCTAACAATTTTATTTATAAAAATACTTTTGAAAGTATTTTGTTGTTATTTTTTAATCAGCATGTACACATTTTTATATAATGCGCATGCTCAGTGACATCATTATTTGTTGACAGTAGGAGCAAACTAAGAAAGGCTGGACTTAAGTATGTTTATCATTAAAAGTGACAATAGTAAAAAAACACTTTTAATTGTTTTAGTTGTTTCAGCAGTAGTTATTTTAGTCGTGCAATTTACAAAAGAAAAGAGGTCATTTGATATGTGATCGGTAATATTTTGTTAATGCTCTACTACAATGTTTGGTTGTTTGTATTGTTTGCAGGATCGGTTTGTTGCCAAGAAGCCGGAGTGGAGTAGTAGATGATGATGTGATGATGTCGTCGTTGATATCGGAGGAATCTGAAAAGGAATTGGAATTAGATCCTCCAAAAATATATCCAGAGGAAACTAAACCTTGGTGAGTCACTTTACTATAATTAACCCTGTTCACACTGGTAATCTAATTTTAGATGATGCCGAATGGATTGTGGTTGGGGCGTGCTTCTGCAAGGGCAGTATAAATCGGAGACCGGTAAATATTGCACTTTTCTTGTAGGGAATTCTTTAACCCATCTGTCTGTGACTTTATACTGTGAATTATGAAACAATTATACTTTAAATTTACTTAAAACATTCCATAAATCAAACTGCAGTTAAACACAACCATTCTCTTCAAACTGCCCCGGTCAACAGCACACCAAATCAAATATGCATTCACTTATATTAATTACCTTTTGTTTGATAATTTTTAAAACTGTCAAATAAAATTTGTGTTGTAAATATGTCTTTTAAACTTATTTGATGATCTGCGTAGATATTTCTTTATATTTTTTAATTTTAAAATTTTAATAAATGATTTTTTGTAACTTTTAAACACCCTTTTGATTCATTTAAACATAAAAACTTCCATCACTAAATTAACACTTGATTTTTAATTATTAGCTGAGATTATTAAGTTATTTAATTTAATAATTTAGAAATAAGATTTTAATTATAATTAGCCAGTTTAATAATTTATAAAATGTAAGAATTTAATTAAATGTGTACATAAATTATCAATTGGGTTTTCTTCTTGGGTTTTATAGTTAGGTGATGAAGGATTGCATTTGGCTACAGAATTTTTCACGTTATTTATATATTAATAGCGAGCAGCTTTTTTTTCAACACGATTTTAACCACCTGAAACTTCACCGATTTTCCCCGAAGTGGGCTCAAATGAATCGTCTGTTCAAGTAGATTTGCAGAAAACTATCCAAAATCAAATATTTCAATTTATGACCGTAAAATAGGAGGTCTAAAATAGATTGGTGAGGGAGCAAGTTCAACGAACTGAAGTATAGGCCTCTCTCTTTCTCTATCTATTCCTCCCTAATCTCGCACAGCTATTTCAGTTTGGAGAGGGGGAAAGTTCAATGAACTAGAGTATAGGCATTGACAGTGTCACGGTCAGATCGCTTTGGAATTTCCAACGTAGTTGTTGTAAATTTGTATACAGTTCGATCTGCTATATTTTAGTTTTGTTTTATGTGGAATTAAATAATGAGATTTTTGAAAAAATTGGAGCAGTTATGACTGCTGTCAATCCGTATGCTCAAAGCTTGTAAGAAACTGGGTGACATGGTAAAATATGAAGAGGCAATTGCACGAAATGAAAATCGCCTGCCACTATACAATTTTTTTATGTAGTTCCATCATGAGCCGAATGAGGACAGAAGAAGATTCAATGAACCAGTAGTACAATAAAACAAAAAAAGTTGTTTACAGAGAAGTTCTATAAAAACAAATTTACACATTTGTGCGGGTTTTCCCGTACAGGTTCAGCTAGTAGTTTCTTATTATGACGTGAACAAGAGTAGTAATGTGTATCGATGGTGATTTTTGTTTCAGGTTCTATGGAATACTGAGTCCAGATGATCTCTCTGAAATCGATCCGGTCAGAGGTAAATTTTTAAAGGAATTACGTGACCTGGCCGCAAGAAAAGCGAAAATAGCGCAAGACAACACGTTATCACCGGAGGCTAAGGCTCATCAGATACAGAACCTGTCTTTGGTGTCATGCAGTGCGGGTCCGGTGGTCAGGTTGGAAGACCTTGCGATAACATTCTCGTATCTTCCTTCGTCGAAAGTGTTTGGTTACTTGGCCACAGATCTTGTACCTAATGGATCCGATATTGAGGTATGTTGTCTTGGGACTTCTATACCAATCAAGTTTGTTGTAAAATATCATCTGGGGTATTTGCACTAAAACAAATTGCCAGATTAAATTATAAAAAATTACTAATGGCAGCTTATCATGGCCTCATTCTTTCTCATATCCGTTATGGTATCATAGTATGGGGTAATTCTAGCATGGGTAATATGAATAGGGTTTTTAAAATTCAAAATAAAGCTATTAGGTGTATGGTGGGAGCTAACCAGCTAACCTCATGCAGGCCATTATTTAAAGAGCTTAAATTGCTTACAGTTCCCTCTCTTTACATTTTTGAGGTGATTATGTATGTTAGGCGAAATAATTTTATGCAGAATTTCAATGTTCACAATCATATCACGAGAAACAGGAATGATTATTATGTGGCTAATCACTCCACAAAATTGTTTAAACAAAAACCTACGTATGCAGGGAGAAAATTCATGAATATATTACCCCAATTTTTAAAATGTTATGAGGATTTGAATTCCTTTAAAAAAAATCTGAAAAATTACTTGATCGGTGAAACTTTTTATAGCGTACAAGAATTTCTTTCTTGATAGTAGTGATACATTGTGTGATTCTTATATGTATTTCAGGTGTTATAGCTGACATGCCCTATACTCCTCCTGGAGTCTCCAGGGCACAAAAAAAAATTGTAACACTCATTCCATTCTGTCAGCTTTGCTAAGTATTTGATCCATTTTATTTAAGATTACTGCGCGGGGTAGTTCCTTTTTTCCATAATGTGGAACGAGGTTTTAACACTTCGAAGACTGACTTTTTTTTTGTAGTTTTGCCCATGGACTGCCATTTTTCGGGGATTTTTAAAAAGTTGTAACAAATCAACCATCGGTCATAAAATCAAAATGTAATAATTAAATTAAAGATCATAATTAGTAGATTACTTTGAATTTATTAAGATTAGGATTACTTGAATTTTAATGATAAAGATGTTTGACTGAAGAGAGGTATGTTTTCTTGAATTTAAAAATTTTTTCACCGTATAATGATAATATAAGAATAATAAAATTAATTATATGAATTAAATTCTTACAAACTAATTACCTATTTCTAATAACCAATTTACTTTTTTATTTCTTAAGTAAAATTTAAAAAAAACTAAGTATTATAATAACGAACTAATAACTAACAACAACGCGTAGAAGTACCGGCAGATCGCTTGCTCATGCTCGATAACGTTGATGCTGTAAAAGTCTATATATTTGATAATTTGACAACGTACGGACTATAAGTGTACTCTATTAGATTCAGAACAAACTAAATTAAGTGACAGCATAGACGGCAATCGTAAACGATACAAGCTAATGGATATAAAACCAAGTGAAATAGGCGCCTGTATCATATATGGGTGCCGTCAAGCCGATCAAAATGGCACGCCCATATCATCGTATATGGGTGCCGCCGTCCTGAAAGTGTTAAAATTCAGAAGAAACTAGTCAGGATATTTAAAAGGAACTGAACATTACTTAAATGACGTGAATTTCTGATGGTTTCTGGTTTCCTCCTCAGTGCAGTGATTGACCTTGTTGTTAACACTTTCAAAACCACTATTTTGATCGGTACACTTTATTATTTTCACCATTTTTTTTTTAAAGAAACTTACTGTCATTGTTTTTACACATTTAAGAAAGTGTACTTGCATTATAATTATTAAGAGAAACATTCCTAATTTTTATCGTAGATGTTTGGAAAAGAGAAGTATATGGAAGCATCTTACCATAAGAAGGAATAGGCTAGTGGGGCATATCTTAAGACATCCAGGTATTGGGCTATCAATAATGGAGGATAATATTGAGTGAGTAAATTGTAGAGGGAGGCAAAGATTAGAATATATAAAGCAAATTACAAAAGATGTAGGGTGTTACAGTTATGTATATACGAAACGACTTGTGCAAGATAGAACAGCTTGGAGAACTGCATCAAACCGGTTAAGAGACTGATGATAAAAAAAAAACATGTTTGGAAATGAAATTGTCTCGAATCGAATAAAAAATTAATTGAGTTTGTATGAAAGTAGAATTGGTGAGGTTACTCTTGTGCTGTGTGAATAAATTGTCATTTGAGTTTATTTGTATGTCACGTTCAGGTCAGTTTGGACAATGTCGAAGAATATATAGACTGCACCACTCGTTTCTGTCTGGAGAAAGGAATTGCGCGACAGATGGAAGCATTCCGGGCCGGATTTTGTCGCGTGTTCCCTCTGAGCAAATTGAGAGCTTTCACGCCGGCCGAAGTGAGAGTGATGTTGTGCGGCGATCAAAATCCTCATTGGACCAGAGAAGACTTACTCAACTACACCGAACCTAAACTTGGATACACCAGAGACAGGTCAGTCAAATTTTAACGTTTATAATCCATCGCTTTCTGTTCATCTTTTCATTGCCTTATCAGTGCGCTCTGTTTTTTACTTTCTCTTGCCTATATGAATATATAGGAAGGATAGTATTGTTTTCATGTTGATTTTTCGAAATTGAGTTTTCACCAGATCTACACGTTTCCAGACCCCCTGAACCCAAAAAACATGTTTTTAGCGATTGGTGTGTGTGTGTGTGAACAGAATATCTCAAGAACGGAACATTGTACGTACTTGAAACTTGAAACTTAAGTTATTTACCACTACCGGAGCCGACACGAACATTTTCATTAAAATCAATCAACCGGAAGTGGTAGTTTATTCGTATAATTTTTCACTTTTTTGCGATTTTCTCAAAAACTGGTCTTACAATTTTTTTAAAAATCGCCTGGTTAACTAAATTTTTTATGCTCTACAAGATAGGGTAGGTGCCATGTTTGCTGAAATTCTGGATAAGGCTGTTTTCACGTAAAAAAATTGTTTTTTTTTTAAGATTGCGGCTTTCATATGCATTTTAGCGCAAAAATTTATATAATAAAAAATGTAGAGAATTTAAAATGCTACAACTTTTATTTCAAACATTTTTTTGTATAACGCTTAGTTTAGCTGTAATTAGCTAGTTTCTGTTTTTTTTCTTACGAAAGCGTGTGAAAAATTGATTTTTTCAAGATTTCGGCCTTAGTATGCATTTTACGACAAAAGTGTATATAATCAAATTTATAGGAAATTAAAATATCTACAAGTTTTGTATAGAGAATTTTTCTTTACAGAGCCTAGTTTAGCAATAGAGTGATTTTTAAGCCAAACTGAGGTCGGTTTTCATTTTGCATCTTTCACTCATGATTAAAATAAGGTTAAATAATAAATTAAATAATGTTTTTTGAGGTTAGTTTTTTGTTTATTTCTAATGTTTTATTACTAGATTATTGGTCATTTTTAGCATTGGCAAGAGAAAGTTGTGTGAGTGTTTCACACCAGATTTTTTTTTTGGAGTTCACTGAGCTTATCTAAGCATCGGTTTGTGTAATCAACAATGTCAGCCATTAAAAATAAAACGCTTTTGATTTAGTCCGAAAAGCCGCCACTTGTGAAACAGAAATCACATTAAAGCAGCTTTAAAGCATAAAAAAAAATCTGGTGTAAAACACACAACTTTTTCTTGCCAATGCAAATAATGACCAATATAACCTAACGTTAGTAATAAAACATTAGAAATAAACAAAATACTAACCTCAAAAAACATAACCTTATTTTAATCATGAGTGAAAGACGCGAAATGAAAATATACTTCAGTTTGGCTTAAAAATATGGAAAATCACTCTTTCACGCTAAACTAGGCTCTATAGAGAAAAATGCGTAGAATAAAAGTTTTAGATCTTTTAATTTCATATAAATTTCATTACATTCACTTCTGTTGTAAAATGCATACTAAGGCCGAAAACTTAAAAAAATTGATTTTCACATTTTCGTGAGAAAAAACAGAAAATTGCTAATTACAGCTAAAATAAGCGTTATACAAAAAAGTTTCAAATAAAAGTTGTAGGATAAATTCTCTACAGTTTTTATTGTGTAAATTTTTGCGCTAAAATGCATATTAAAGCCGTAATCTTAAAAAAACAATTTTTTACGTGAAAACAGCCTCACCAAGAATTTCAGTAAACATGGCGCCTACCCTATTCTTGTAGAGCATAAAAAATTTAGTAAAATGCGATTTTAAAAAAATCGTAGGACCTGTTTTTGAGAAAATCACAAAGAAGTGGAAAATATCACAAATAAACTACTACTTCCGGTTGACCGATTTTGATGAAAAAGTTCGTGTCGGGTCTGGTAGTGGAAAGTAACTTAAGTTTCAAGTTTGTACGATGTTCCGTTCTTGAGATATTGTGTATATACACAGACCAATCACTAAAAACATATTTTTTGGGTTCAGGGGGTCTGAAAACGTGTAGATCTGTAGAAAACTCGATTTGGAAAATCGATATGAAAACAATACTTTTTTTCCTATATATTCATATAGGTAAGAGAAAGTATAAAGAGAGAGGTATGGCCAAAATTTCAAAAAATATAAAATGCATGTTATCATTGGCCTTCTTTGTTGTGAATTGACCAGAAAAGAGTATGCACTGAATCAAACATTATTTCTCTTTGCTCTCCTGTTTTCTCTTCATTCACTTCTAAATTGTGAATAATGGATCTCTGTCCCAGCAATCATATTCTGAAATGTGATATTCCTCATTCGGTTTTCGTTCTCTGGAAATCAAGCTAATTTAATCCTCTTTAGTCAGAAAATTTGCTTGTTTAATCTGGGTGTAATATATTCTTTTTAAACGCATGCATAGACTATTTTGGAGTAATTATTTTATTGAATGTGTCAGAATTTGTTTTCAATAGTTGAAGTGAATGCGTGCATAAGTATTTGATTGTTAACCTCATCATTTTTTACATCTTCTTTGTCTGATTCTGCATTCACTCATTTATTTTGTTATCGTCTGTGTACATTTTACAAACAAACTTGCGACACAAAGAAGATGCACTTGCCGTAATTGTTTACATTTACTGGCTTCATGCTGGTAGTTGTTCATTTAACATTAGATACTTGAGATGACTGCAGCATATGGTGGTAAAAGCATCAAATTGGTCGTGTTAATATTGTGATAGCATGTTTCCCGTAAAGTTTGAAAACAAGTTTATGTGAGTGCCTTCATGGAAAGAACTTTGATGTACAATTGAGAATAGCGTTCTGTAGCAGGGTTTGAATTGATGAGGTAACACTGTAATTTTGGTGGGTGATATGGCAAGGATTGAGTTGGAAGCACTCCAAAGGGGTGATGCATTATTACAGAGGGAGCAACAGTCATCGCTTGCATGAGGCTCACACAGCTGTTATTTTAGAGAACACTCACTTTTTAAATTTCATTCTATTGTTAGACAATAAACATGCACTATGAAGATTAAATAGTAAACTAAAATATACTTGGTTCAGTAAAGTTGATACTGTCTGACACTTACGTAATCATCATCATGATCAGCATCACCAGTGAATATTTCCAGTTCTATTTCACAGTCACTGACACGACCTCTACTGTTAGAGCCCATTTCTTGTGCAACAAGAAAGTATATTCAGAAAACATCTATCCCCAGAAATGGCCTGTGATTTGAAACAATTTACAGGTTTATTTAAAAGTAAACTGTACTGGGTCTACTATACAATCTGAAAAGTACAAAAAAATGCACTAGATGACTGATATATGAAGTGTAGCTTCAGCAGGTTAAGTACCTGCTTATTAACACATTCCGTGCGGATGTGGTATACCTACCACGCAAGGATTTTTGTGAGTGACGGGCGTGGTAGGGATACCACGGCTTTTCATTAACTCTCTGACCTTACTAACCAATCAACTTCCGACTTTCAACTCAATATATTATTCTAACTATTACTACTGAACTACGATACTAAAAAATCAGATCTACCAACCCTACTGACGAAAAACTTGAATAGTGTTTTTAAAATATCCAAGTGGTAGTCCTACCACATCCATCGGTCACAAAAATCTCTGCGTGGTAGTCCTACCACATCCGTCAAGTCACAAAAATTTCTGCATGGTAGTCCTACCACATCCATCAAGTCACAATAATCTCTGCGTGGTAGGCCTACCACATCCGTCAAGTCACAAACATCTCTGCGTGGTAGTCCTACCACATCTGTCAAATCATAAAAATCTCTGCATGGTAGTCCTACCACATCCGTCAAGTCACAAAAATCTCTGCGTGGTAGTCCTACCACATCCGTCAAGTCACAAAAATCTGCATGGTAGTCCTACCACATCCGTCAAGTCACAAAAATCTCTGCGTGGTAGTCCTACCACATCCGTCAAGTCACAAAAATCTGTGCGTGGTAGTCCTACCACATCCGTAATTCGGTAACATCGTTTTACGTCTCATTTAATTCTGTCGTAATCGATATTTGTCACGTATATTGATACCGCACTGAATGTGTTAAATTGACAAAGACTGTAGTAGAGTAGTGAAGTGGTTGTTCTGGATATGCGGATGACTGGGTTGTTGTGAGTACCTAAAAGTAAAAGGTGTGATGGTTGTCTCTGTTACTGATGGATGTTGTATGTTTTTGTCTGTTTGCAGCCCTGGTTTCTTGAGATTCGTAAATGTTTTGGTAAAAATGAACGCCGAAGAACGTAAAGCATTCCTACAATTCACAACCGGTTGCTCGTCTTTGCCGCCAGGCGGTCTTGCAAATCTCTACCCGAGATTGACCGTAGTGAGAAAGGTGGACGCCGGAGAAGGCAGCTATCCATCGGTGAACACCTGCGTACATTACTTGAAACTGCCGGATTATCCGACAGAGGATATCTTAAAAGAAAGACTTCTTATTGCTACTCGCGAAAAGGGATTCCATCTCAATTAAATGTTCAGAACAGCTGACATTTCTTATATAATTGTTTTTAAATTCATCTTTGTAATTGATAAGAAATCGAATAAATTTTATCAAATCAATAAGATTAAAGATCTCAAATCAAAACCGATTCATCAAACTGTGTTATTTTCATTGTTTTCTACATTTCTTATGTTTTTCTTTCTTCTTAATTTTTTGTTTTGTGATAAGATTTGTATTGTTATTTTTTCTTTTTTTGTAAAATGTATTTTTTTTCTTTGATATGGTGTCTGGAGTGACGAATAAAAATGTTATAAAGAAACCGTACTCGTTTTGTCTTCAAAATTGGAAGTACACATTTTTTTATAACAATTCATTGTATAAAAAGATTTTCGTATTTATTTTTGTTTACTTTTGGATAACGGTGAACTGCTGCAGTATGTGATGCGAATTCAAATCTATGAACATTTTTGACACGGGCATTTAAAGTTATTGAATGAACGGTGGTGCTTTTAATGATAATTCTCGTGCTATTTGTTGTTTTTTTTTTTTAGATTTATCAATTATTACTATTTTGATTGATTGATTAATTGTGTGCCTTATTGCACAACAAATTTTATATATTTTTGTCTGATTTAAATAAAGTTGTTTCAATGTAAACGTGAACGAGGTGAGGAAAGAAAATTGTTTATTTCAGTTGATATAATTAATTAATAAATTAAACTAGTACGAAATTTAATGATATTTGTAAACGCTAACTGCAGATTACACTATATAATATATATAATATATAATTAGGTAGGTAGGTAGGTATATTATAGGCTAATTGTCAAAGTGTACATAATTATTACTGATTACTAAAATTAGTTCCTTTAGTTTTCTTTATCTTTGTTGTTATTATTCTTATTACTATTATTATGATTTAGATTGAAAATTTGTCATCTTAGTTTGCTGTTGAGTTTAACATTTAACGGTAGTTTATTTTCAACTGAAACTGTTTTTTTGTTTTTATGGTGGTTATCATAATATTATATTATTATATCGATTGAATTTGTATTATTATTATTTTGGATTAAGTAGTTAGAATTAAAACAAGTGATTTAGAGATGATGTAAAATGTGATGAAACAATATTTTGTTAGAAATTATGAATATATAAATACGTATAAAGTTAATAGATATATATAATATTAATTGGATTCATTATTATATTATTATAATGATGATCAAGAGAAAAGTGTTATTATGGTGACGTGAATGAAAGATATAAAAAATTTATGTAATGTAACAACTTCTAAATGGAGCAAATAAATTGCAAAAAGTAAATCTCAAATTGTCTCGTCTTTTATTTTAATCAATCCTTCAACAAATCATGTAGCGATATGTATTTACCTTCACAATATTTTTGTTTTTCTTTTCGTTCATCTACAAACTTGAAGGCTGACCTACTTTTAATGTGTTTGTGAATATTATTCGAGATTCCCGATAGAGTATAGGCCAATAAGTGTGTCTGCATCTAATATTTACATAAAAGTCGTATAGTCACTTCAGTCACGAGTTTGCCCTTGTTTACCACGAGGGGTAAAAGGGAAAAGCATCAGTGTGCATGCGCGACTGCTTTAATTTCAGTACGACAAGCATAACAACTTATACTATACCCAGAGCATATACAGTATATCGCGGAACCTTATACGAATATAATTGTTTTTTACTGTAAACACAAATCTCAGTTTCTCGAAAACGTGGTCGAACTATTCACAGTGCTGAACGCAATGTAATAAAATGTTGTGAAGTTGAAGCTAAACAAAAATTCCTAACCGTGCCTCTTAACAAAAGCCGTGAGCGAGCGGCTAACTACTGTGATGTTTCTCTTTGCATAATTCAAAAAATAAAGAAGGAAATTAAGGACATGAAGAAGCTATTCTTTAACAGTTTTGTTGGCACCTGGTAAAAAAAGAAAACAGTTAGGTAGATACTAGAGAGACTGATAATGAAAACGCTGATGACAGTAATAGTAAAGAAGGCGATTCATTTGTAATTACAGTAAATCAAACATTTCTAGTCATATAATTAAGCTATAGGCAATATTACAGGTCATATGTATTTCTAATAAGGTTTATGAAGAAAACATTTTCTCGGAATAAACCACAGCTTACAAAATGTATCTAGAAACTGCACGGTAACGAAATGTACGAGTAGTGTCTCGCTGTTGATTGAGGTTGGCAGCACTGCAGATATTTCACTTCCCTTCCTCACAGCTCATACATACGCAAAAGGCAATCTCGTGACTTCAGTATCTATACCTGGTTAACGCCCACCTTACACCCAACAGCTTTTGAAAACCCTCTCTATGTTACCCGTACTAGAATTACCATATAAATTTTTTAACTGCCGGTATTGACATTTTCCCCACTGACTCAGGAACTGTACAGCAGACTCTGTGTAAACATTTGTACTTACTTCAAGAGCATCTTCCAGTGAACTGATTACTGAAGTATCATCAGCAAACATTGAAGCTCTGCCACTAGGTTTGACTTCTGGTAACATATTAATGTACAGTAGAAACAAAATGGGATCCAAAATTCACTTGTGGAACGCCTGCTTTGACTTGAAGCTTTCCACATACAATCATTGTAAGTTTACCCGTAACAACTCTACCTAAACTCCACGTATTGTATTCTACCAATAAGGTAAGATTGAAGATTTCATTTCTACATCCTAAGGACAAATGTTTACTCATATCTAAGAATACAGCTAATGCTTTCTTCTACTTGCTCAACGAGCGAGTCTATTTCAGTTTTGCTCGTTGAGCAAGTAGAAGAAAGCATTAGCTGTATTCTTAGATATGAGTAAAGATTTGTCCTTAGGATGTAGAAATGAAATCTTCAATTTAATGTGCTCGCCTCTCATCACGTGGTCTTGGGTTCGAATCCCACTCAGGCATGGCATTTTTTCATACGTTACAAAAAATTCATTTCATCCTTCACCGTCTGCATTAGCAGCAATTTGCAAAACAATTGGACGTTAAAAAAAAAAAAAAAAAAAAAAACATTTTCAGTTTTGGTTAATTGACCTTTTTGGAAATCATGCTGATCCTCACAGATGATTTAAGTTTTCAGTCAAGAAACTGATTAACCTAATTTTGTTTTTATTTTAATTCCTAATATGTGTACGTTGCAATCTGTTCAGTTCAGAACAATAAGCAACCCCATGATCCAACGAGATGAGGATGATGTGTAAATGAGTTGTAGTCTTGTACAGACCCAGGTCGACCACTCCTGAGAGAGTATAGTTAATTGAACCCCAACCATCAAAGTACACCAGCAACCACTGTCTAGTATTCAAATCCGTATAAAAGTAACTACCTTTGCTAGGATTTGAACCTTCGTCTCCGAACAGCTGTTAAACAGTTGATTTTGGCGAAGACTTTACCTCTAGACCAACCTGGTGGGTAATTAACCTAATGACAACAATTTTTTCAAAAATTTTACTAATAGTGCTTAAAATACTGATGAGCCTATAATTTTCAACTGGCCTTTCATTCTTAAAAATAGGCAATATTTCAGCCTCCTTCAGTTTGTTTGGAAATCCTCCTACTTCGAGTGAGAAGTAAATTAAATGAAGGAAAGGAGTAATTAAAAAATGTTTACGTTTTTTTAGGATTATACCAGAGATTCTGTGTTAACTTTTTAACTGATCCTAATTGCACAATGAAACTGGGCTAATAGCAATAATCTATGCACTACTTTGTTGTAACCTTTTCATCACAATATCCCCTGATGATACTCATTTAAGTAATTAGTAATGTGTAATCCATTCTCAATAACTTCATTATTAGTGTTAAAAAATTTTGGTGTAACTGTATAAAGCTTTTGTTGCTAACTACAACTCGAATCTTATTTATTGGTGAGTTTAAATTTGATGATTTATTAAGGGCTTGACCAGTTTTTTGCATCGAGCTCTCTGAACTTCTCTGGCATAAACATTTTTTAATGGTTTTCTACCTTTGTTTGTTTTAAAGTATTTCTATTCAATTATTCTATGCGAAAGTATTTTAATGCGCCTGCCACATTGGCGTAGTTAGTAACGTGCTCTCATCATGTGGTCTTGAGTTTGAATCCCATTCAGGCACAGCATATTATCATACGTTACAAAAAAATCATTTCAACCTTCACCGTCTGCATTAGCAGTAATTGCAGAACAGTCGGACGTTAAACCAAAAAAAAAAAAAAATTATGCGATTTATTAACTTCAGAACTTATTTTCAAAATTTCACCTGTAACCCACTCATTTGTTTCCTTTTTTTAGCTTGTTATCGGGGACTGTACATTGTTGACAACTACCCAATTTGACCGCTGCTTTTTGCTGTTTTTTTTGTCGTGGATTAGACATGAGTTTGAACAGGGACCCCCAGTAGAGTTTGTTCATGGATGGTTGTTAACTGGTCACCAAACAAAGCTGCTTGCCCAACCGGTGTTACTTAACAAATAAAAGCGACTTTCTACCAGCTGACTGACTGGGCTGGCCCAAAGGCCGATTTGTTACCTTGACAACATTTTTTACGTCTACCTTTTTTATTGAACAACTTTTATATAGTGAAATTTTGAAGTTTCAATAAAATTAAGATATTTCTGAAGAATTGGTAACAGTCTTTCAATCCTGTTTAGACAACCTGTATAATAATTCCCTTGGTGCCTAAATGATGCTTTCAAAAGTTTGTTAACATCATAGTTTATTTACATTGACATTTTAAATAGTAATAATGACTAGTGAAGAGCGTTCACTGTTTCAACCAGTCACCGTGATCACGGTGACAGTGATTTTGCGTTCACCGTTACTTTTAATAGTTACTTGTGATTTAGCAATAACTTTGTATTTTCTTAATACATTTTTCATTTGTTATCATGAAACAATAATAATGTTTTCAGTTGTTATTTCATGATAAATGAAGTTTTGATAAATTAAAAAAATGGGATGCATATATAACTAAAATAAAAATTTAGCCTAAAACTGATTAACACAAGGTATCCTAAATTAGTAATAAAAATAACATTTTGTTTATAAAAAAGAGAAAGTACAAGAAACAATATTTACAACTGAAAAATAACAATGCACAGTGTAAATAAAATAGCTAGGTAAAACGCGGCGTGCAATAAAAATAATACTGTAATGTAATTGTGTTACCGCGATCAGAGATGTAAAGGAACTACCCTCGTTTTGTTTAGTCTAGTAGATGACAAACATAACGAGGGGAAGAGACTGAGAGAGGGTGAGAGAAAGAGAGAGAGAGAAGAGTGCGTAAAGATTGAAGTAAAAAAATAATGGACGTGCCGGTTATCAAAGTAGAGGCGACAAGAAGAGCACTAAGCCCAGTGAACAGACCAACATGTCTTACGTAGCTATCATAGGGGCCTTGAAGAAGAGTAAGCATATTATGTCGTTTTGTCTATTAACTGTGAACAGTGAATGAGCGAGTGAATTTGTTCACTAGTTCCTAAGGTAAAGAATTCGTTCTCTCTTAAAAGTAACAGTGAACAGCGAATGAGTAACTGATTTTTGTAAAAGTGATTGAAGGAACTGTAGAATTACGGTCGCCGCGTCGTCCTGCCTTAAACAGTGAATGAGTAAGCGATCTTTGTAACTGTGACTGGGGAACGAGAGGCTGTGCTATATTGTAGAATAGTACGGTGAACATTCGCCGTGTCGTCCTGTCTTCCAGTGAGAGAAGAGTAAGCGATCTATGTAACAGTGACTGGGAAACGGTTACTCGCCTATCTGAATAACTGTGGTCACCGTGACTTATAAGTAACCATGACTCGTTCACAGTGACAGTTCTTTTGTCTCTTCTCTAATGATGACTACTTTTGATATAAAGAGCAAGTCAACTGAATCGTGAGAGGCAAAGCAGCAAAACAATTCTTTTCGTTTCTGTAAGAAAGACTGGGAGTAACAAAGTGTATACAAGACTCATCTGTTAATAATACCAGAGAATAAATATTTATTTTAAAAATAAAATAAAAAATAACAATATAAAGGTGTTAACATTTAATTACATCTTATAATTATATACAAGCACTTAAAATTTACACTGCGGCACAATTTATACAAAACTATCAAAAGATAAAAAATATAATTGAAGAACTTAGTGGAAGAAGTTGTTATGTAACAAAAATACAGTTTTGAGAAAAATGAAATAAAAATTCTGAAGCTCACATCTTTTCATGAATTGCCTAATTTTTTTTATTTTGGTAACTACATATTAGCGACTTCTCTATGCAATTAAAATTTTTTTGAACGTTATTTTTCAGTGCTATTTTTATCACATTTTTCTTACGCATTTGACAACTTCGTCCTCTAAACATCTGTATCGTACACTATACTCTCTGAGGATGGATAAACGGTATTTCAAAAATAGAAGACAAAATGTTTATTTTTTTAAGAAATATTAAATAACAGCTTTTACTGGTGAAGATAAATACGAGGGTCATTTGAAAAGTTCGTGCAAAGTCAGATATATGGCACTACTGGCGCATATCGAGCATATGTTTAGTTATTAGCATCTGTTGGAAAAACACATGTGTAGTTTCAGCCAGATCGATCTATTTCTTTGTGTTTGACATTCGTTTTAATCGAGGAAGTCGAGTGATTTTCAAAAAATGGATGAAAAGAATTTCGTGTGAAGTGTTGCAAGGACGGTTTGCAGCTGTTCCAGAAGAATTCGCAGGACTTTAAGCGTCGTTTCGTCACTGTGGATGAAACATGGATACATCACTACACTCCTGAGACCAAAGATCAATCTAAACAATGGATTATGAAGGGGGATTCTGCGCCAAAAAAGGCGAAGACAGTTCCTTCGGCCGGAAAGATTATGGTGACTATCTTTTGGGATTCACAAGGAATAATCTTCATCGATTATCTGGAAAAGGGTAAAACTATTACAGGAGCGTATTATTCATCGTTATTGGACCGTTTGAAAACCAAGCTGCAAAAAAACGCTTACGATTGCCCCACAAAAAAGTCCTTTTCCATCACGACAATGCACCAGCTCATGCCTCAGCAGTTGTGGTCGCAAAATTAATGGAAATAGGGTTCCAACTCGTTTCATATCCCCCCTATTCTCCAGACTTGGCTCCCTCGGACTACTATTTGTTTCCCAATTTGAAGAAATGGCTAGCGGGAAAAAGATTTTATTCAAACGAGGAGGTGATTGCAGGAACGAATGGCTATTTTTCAGACTTGGACAAATTCTATTATTCGGAAGGGATCAACAAACTAGAGCAGCATTGGACGAAGTGTATAAGCCTAAAAGGACACTATGTCGAAAAATAAAAAAGGTTTACCCCAAACAATTAAGTAGTTTTTATTTTTGCACGGACTTTTCAAGCGACCCTCTTATACCACAGTTAAATGTTGTTTGTCCAAAAAGGTGTCCCTAAGATTGCAGTTCATTCTGGTGGAAGGCGTTAAGGTAATTTTGACACTTTAATGTAGTACAGAACATTAACACGTTCAGCACTGATGCCGCCTTAAGGCGGCAAATCGAGTTTCATTCCAGAGACTAATGCCGCCTTCAGGCGGCATATACAATACCACATTTCTATAGCTTTTTTTAAATCGCCGGTGTACTGGCAGTGTTAGTAAAGGTTGTTCAGGGGTTCAGATCTATTCTACGAGCGCCACTGTGAAGATCGTCTTTCATTACTAACTGCCGGGAATTTTTGAATGAATTTTAAAAGTGTAGTCTATTCGAACGTCCTAGTGCCGTGTAATTTTATTGTTTTATTTAATTATATCATTATTCTACGAATTTCTTCGTTCCCAGTGACTTCTTGTTACAAATAAAAGGTAGGAATAATACATTTTTTCGTAAAAATAGTTTAATTATTACTCAAAAGAAATTTCTGTTACTTTCTGAACTCGCGATTTCTATGCACTGTTTTCTTTGCAGGCCTACTGTACGTTGTATAATATACTGTACTATTATAAATACGGTCATAAAATAATTTTGTACGAATAGAAGTACTTTTATTACTAATTTTTCCATATTGCCATGGTCTCACTAAAAATTATTAAATTATTTATTGTAAACATGTAAATATATTTCTTTTTATTCTGGGATATTTAAAAAATATTTACATTTAAAAAATTTTAATTTTACATATTAAATTTTGTGTTATGATATTATAAATATGTTATGTTATAATATTTTTTATTATGAAAAATAATTATTGTATTTTGTTATTTTACACATAAAAATAATTTTCAATTATTTAATAACTTTTAAGTATAAATTTTTCTAATAATTAAAAAGTTAGTTTCAAATATAAATTTTGTAGAAACAACAAACGCTTATAATACCGTACTATATTGAGCTGGTGAGTAGATGAGCAAATAAGTAAGATTGTTTCCATGGCCTGATGGTATATTTTCACTGTAATGGCAGGTCGGCGTAGCGAAGCACCCGTGATTCTAGCCGCCATGCTGAACGTGTTAAATTAAGCAGTAGGCTACAATCGTATGCCACTACCACTTATCACCTAGTATTTCCTTAAAATGTAGAGACAGCATTTTAATCTTCATCAATCACAAAAACTAAGTTTTTGTAAAAAATGTTACATAGCACCTTCATCCTCTAAGCTCTTCAATTATGATTAACACTATTTAAGCTGTACACACAATAAACTATTGTACCAAAACACTATATTTACATAATTTGTAAACACTAACGGTTTATTTGCACAACTAATTAACAAAAAGGCTAAATTAATTAAAAATAGTAATGTAAATCTGTAATTCATACGACTTCTCTTGATATTTAAGGTCTTGGAGAAAAATATTAATAAAAAACATAAAAAAACCAATATTTTGAAAGGGACTGGTTATGCAATAAGGTGACAAAACTTCACACTGACTGCAGTGGTTCAATGAAGCAATTTGTTTGTTACTTGGTTAAAACATTCTGTTTTATATAATGAATTTATATAATAAATTTCACTAACCTTCCTTTTTAACTGCGTCAACTTTTATTTTCACTTACACGTGTTTCGGTAGATCAATTATATGTTATTTACCCACCGGGTTGGTCTAGAGGTAAAGTCGTCGCCAAAATCAGCTGTTTGACAGCTGATTTTCGGAGACGAAGGTTCCTGGTTCGAATCCAAGTAAAGGTAGTTACTTTTATACGAATTTGAATGCTAGACAGTGGTTACCGGTGTACTTTGATGGTTGGGGTTCAATTAACCATACTCTCAGGAATGGTCGGCCTGAGTCTGTACAAGACTACACCTCATTTACATGTCATACATATCATCCTCATCTCATTGGGTCATGGGGTTGCTTATTGTTCTGAATTGAACAGATTGCAACGTACACATATTAGGAATAAAAAAAAATAAAAGTTGACGCAGTTAAAAAGGAAGGTTAGTGAAATTTATTACATAAATTCATTATATAAAACAGAATTAATTTCAAACTGCAGGATGCATTATAAAGATTTATTTTTGGTTAAAACACTAAAAATAATTAGACCCAGAATCCAGGTTGAGAGGGCTAAGAAGCCCTATGATGGTGACATCGTGTTAAAGAACACCTAACCGCTCGTGGAACAATTTTACAGAGCAATTGCAACCTCGGGGAATTTATAGAAAGGTGGAGTGTTATTTTCATTGCACACTATCTGTTTGGTCCAGGGCTAAAAAAAATAGTTCTGTTCTTATCACATAGTTAGCCACTTATATGACTAAACTATTTAAGAACAGAATAGGTAGAGGTGTAAAAGACACTAGTCAGAGTTATCTCCTCTGAGAGTAATGAATTTCACTATGCAGCCAGAACCTGTGGTGAATGAAGTGAAGGTGTCATTTGCAGGGTGGAAAGTGAGTGCTTTTAGGAGGGCCCGGCATGCTGATAAGCATACTCTTTCAACTCAGTGAGGAAGGCAATGGTAAACCACCTTACTCCTCGTTTTTACTTGGTAAAACCTCTAGAGGTTCAAGCCAGCCTTTCGGCTGTTGACCTAAACAACAACAAATTAGGAAATTGGATTCTGTTTCTTGGGGGATTGGAAGTGGGACTTTAATGAGGTAATTTAAGAATTTAAGAAATTTTAGACCCCAAATTAAGAAATAATTAGACCCTGAGATGCACAAAAATAATTCTTAACTACCTGACTTCTTTACACGATGTATCAGTCTGTCTAGCCTCTAACCAAGGCCCTCGTTTACTGCATATCTTTTAGTGAACTTTTAAAAACGAGTAACTGGAGTAATTTTCTTGCATTAAAATGGTTAAAAACAACTAGGCTTATAGCAGAACTGTAGTCTTTTAGTTTTTATGACATGAAAACAATACTTTCCTTCCTATAGTAAAAAATATTAAACTTGAGTATATGAAACGTGCACGTTCTAAATTAAAACTTCAATCAGGAATTTATATTTTTAATACCTCTTGAGAAAAAGGTAAAACAATTAACACTGACGTAAATGGGGATCTGAACAGAATATATGATTTCATTAAATTTCAACAGGAAATTCAATATTTTTTCATCTGCATGTCAATGTAAAAGTTAGTTAATTAATTGTCTAATTAAAAAAATTTTGTGTATTTATTTATTTATTTACATATTTTATGACTGCATAGGATCACTTTAGTCAGTCCATTAACCAAGTCTGTTCAATGGGATTGTTCGGGCTTTGCGGTCCTCCCAATACTTCTTCATACATTCCAATCTTTGTGCCCTTTCTGGGGTTGAAAAAATTTGTGTTGTGAGTTTTCTTCTTGAAAGTGTGAAGCGGGTGTATTTGTTTTGGATTTTATTGTTTAGTTTTTTCTTGACTGTTGTATCATCTGGATTAAGGCCAATTTCCTTCAGATCCTCTCTTATTTCTCAGATCCATCTGCATCCTGTTGTGGTGTTTTTGGAGTTGAAGTTGTACTTAACCAGGTGCTTTAGAAGTCTTGAATCTTGCATCCTCATGATATGACCAAAGAATTCCAGTCTTCTCTTACGCATGGTGTCAGTAATGGGTTCAAGCTTCCTGTAAACAACTTCGTTGGGTATAATTCGCCACTGCCCGTCTTTCTGATACTTTTTGTTGATGCAGGGTCTGCCAATTCTTCTTTCAATTTTCTGGAGCCGTTCGGTCTTTGATTGCTCATTTAGGTGGAAGAGTATTTCAGATGCACACGTAGCCTCTGGTTTTATAACTGTGTTATAGTGTCTTAATTTTGCATTTATGGATAAACATCGTTTGCTGTAGGTGTACCAGGTTAGCTTTCGTGCTCTAGTTAATTTGTTTGTTCTAATTTGGATAATCATGTTGTTTATGGATTAATTAAGATAAAATTAATTCATAATTTTGATTACAACCACTAAATAGTATTTAACCTTTTTTAGTCTATTCATATCATTGTTATTTCATCGTATAAAGCGATAACTTTTTTAATAATTGTCTAAAATAAAAAGCCGTTATTTTCAGTTTTCATTTCTTTCCTCTTTCTAACTTTCAGGTTAGTCTAGAGAGGTAAAGTCGTCGCCAAAATCAGCTGTTTAACAGCTGATTTTCAGAGACGAAGGTTCCTGGTTCAAATCCTAGTAAAGGTAGTTACTTTTATACGGATTTGAATACTAGACAGTGGTTACCGGTGTACTTTGATGGTTGGGGTTTAATTAACCATACTCTCTCAGGAATGGTCGGCCTGGGTCTGTACAAGACTACACCTCATTTACACGTCATACACATCACCCTCATCTCATTGGGTCATGGGGTTGCTTATTGTTCTGAATTGAACAGATCGCAACGTACACATATTAGGGATTTAAAAAAAAAAAATTTATTTCCTTTCCAGGACTGCTGAAACTCATTTCAGCTGCTGTTTTAGCTTCTTCTAAAATAGTCCTTTCTGAAACACGAGTAGCCTGTAAACATAAGCTGGGACTCAGGCTGAAATTCAGACTTTCACGGAACGCAGGTAGATAGATTTTTAAAAGAAAACATACACATTATATATTAAATTACATTTGCCGCTATCAAGTGTTTTTCACCTTATTAATCCTGTCCTAGGACTCAGTGTGGGAGACGCGCTGCTGCTAGCGTAATACGTACATTTCTAAAAACATGCAACAGTGTAGTATAATTAGTTTATTTTTGCGTCTTCTTTACAACACAATTTTCATGCAGTTTTTTTTTTAATGTTGTAACTATGATGCCGGTGCAGGTTTTAGGCAATTGAAACCCTTAAAAAGTTAGCCCTAAAGGATTGAAAATAATGTTTATGTCCTACATTAAGGCTTTTATGAGGTTAGATAATCTGCTGCTTTTAAACCAGCTGATGTGATTCAAATAAAGATTTGTCATAAATAAAGTCATATGATTTAGCAAATAGTGATGTGGTGCTACGAATCAGCTGGTGACAACATCAAATGATAATTTTATTATGTAGATACGATTTTGTATCGTTGAGTATTTTATAAAAGTACAGTTCCGTTTTTCTTTAATTTGTTTTAATTTTCTTTTAACCCTTTCTAACCCAGTGTGCCATAGAAGTCACTTCTTCTTCTTCTTTATCTGCCCCTTCTGCCTCTCAGCGTAGGGTGTGTGCCATAGAAGTCACAATGGAGTGAAATAACAGCCTTCAAAATGTTAGGTGTTAGTGACTTCTTTGCATAAAAGAACGCTGGGTGTGAAGTGAAATAATTTTCTGTACCCTAGCCAGGAATTGAACCTTAAGACCTCTGCTTTGGAGTGCAGTATGCTGACCATTGCGCCACGAAGGTGATCATCAGTTTTTTTTTTAAAGTTAATTTTAGTTTCAAATATTCGTGTTCATTAACTAAAATAAATTAGCATTCCTTCGAATTTGTTGTATGAATGTAGAAGTATATTTTTACTTTTAGTAAATAGTGATTTTATCCATTTTACCAATATATTTTCGTAAAAATTTTTAAGTCTTAAATAATGACTAATATTAAAATCATATTTAGTTTTTTGCTACAAATATAAGTAAGAGAATATATTTTGTTTAGGAAGCCTGAACATGATTTTACTTATTAATATTTTTGGGAACTTTGATACCATCAAGTCCCAACGTGATGTACGGGTCACACTTTTTTGTCAGGCCATCAAAAGGGCTAAAGCACTAAAAGTGATTTTATGACACTTAAATTTATGAAACAATGTACACATAATTTTTTGTATGTAGTTAAAAATTTTGGGATTGAAAGGGTTAATTGGTGAGTGATCAATTGCTTTGATATTTTATTTTATTCAACGTAGATTTAAGTTTTTGGTTTTGACAATTTTTTTGCAGTTGTTTTTTTTCCATTTTCAATAATGCCATCAAAAAAACATCACTAGGAAGAAAATCTTCAAAAGCAAAAAAACTTAAAAAAGCAAGAACTGCTGAAACGGAGGAACAATGAGAATCTCGCCTAGTTTTTTGCTCTTTACTGCTACATATTTTTAAAAAAAGTGATTACAACATTTTTCACGTGGAAAGCAGCGACGGGGCATGCTAGTAATAATATAATATAGGGTGATTCAAAAAGAGCGCCGGTTTTGATATATCAAATTAAGAGATTTATTTTATTGAAAAACTGAAAATAAATACATCAACAAGTTCATCTTTCCTTCCGATTTTATGTATGAAAAATGATGTCATGCATGTGTCCTCCTCTACTGCGCTGGCACGCATCAACTCTGTCCATGAAATTGGATATTACTGCACGACAAGTTTCGACTTCCATTTACCCGATAACCCGTCGAATTTCCTCCTTCAAGTCATTGATGTTTCGGGGTTTATTGGCATACACCAATGACTTCAGATGACCCCAAAGAGGAAAGTCACAAGGCGTCAAGTCACACGACCTTGGTAGCCATTGATGGTCGGAATTACGAGAAATGATGCGATCCTGGAACCGTTCACGGAGCAACAACATTCTTTCTCGTGCAGCGTGACAGGTGGCACCATCCTGCTGAAACCACAACTCGTCAAAGTCCATTCCATCCAAATGACGCCACAAAAACTCCCTAATCATCGTATGGTATCGGTCTCCATTTACTGTCACGGCTTGTCCTTCTTGATTTTCAAAAAAGTAAGGGCCGATGACACCGCCCGACCAAAAGCCGCACCAAACTGTCACTCGCTGTGCATACAAGAGAAACTACAACTGAATCGTCAATCGGAATGTTCTCCAAAATAGAAATGAGGTCAAACAATGTTGCCAACCGATAAACAAAAATTTACCAGCCGTTTAAAAACCGGCGCTCTTTTTGAATCACCCTTTAATTAATTAATGAGCTTGATAAGTGGATTGGCTGGCAGCAGTCAAAGGGAGCATTCCATAAACAGACCACATTCTCACACTTTTCAAAAAATAGGTCTTCACTCAATTTATTTACAAAATTGCACACCAATAAGTTTTACTTACAAATGTTACTTTACATGGTTCATTTACAAAACATCTTTGATACATAAAATAAATAAAAACATCTATATTCAAATGATATATATACATAAACAAATAAATAAATTCAACAATGATTATTATATATCTAAAAATGTAAGCCATTATTAAAGAAATAATCATTTAATATCAACAAAACACCCTGTTAAAAGGAAATTTATTAAAATATGGAATCGATTACACTTAACGTACATTCATCCTAAATTTTATTCAAAGTAAAAAAAAACAAATAATTGATACTTGCGTAAAAATTTATGATTTTTCATAGAATAAAGCACACCATTTTGTTTCACGGATAATAATAGCCCATTTCCAGTATCTTAACAGAAATTTACGTGACACAATAATTGTATACTAGATACAACTCTTGTGATACCACTAGGAGAGTTGAACGATAAACAATTTTAATACTTTCAATTTTTTATTTTGTACTAAATATCTAAACTTTTCAATGTAAATAAATATAGGATAATGTATTAAGAATTTTTAAATTATAATGTGTCCATTATAATCTCCTTTTTAGCGCCATAGGACGTGGGACTTGGTATTTCTTACTGCAGACTTAAATTTTCTTCACTGTGAATGATTGAGAACTATGTAAAACTGTACCACAAATAAAGAGGTATTGAAGCTGAAGCATGCAGGAAGCATCCATATTATTATCTGGAATTCGGTTCAGAAAAATATTTGTAGGACACGATACACTTAAGTGTTGGAGTCTGTGACACAACACTCAGTTTTAATAATGGCAATGTGCAGAAACAAAGCGCTAGAAAAACTAGAGCAGAAAACTAGGGATGTCGGTGGAAATACAATCACAGCGCTGAAGAAACAAGGAAAGCAAAAATAAAAGGAAAAGGATAAGATGTTACAGCCCACGGACATTCTTATACAAACAAAATCCATTTGTGCAGATGATAAAAAATTATTAATTATGAATTGCACATTATACAAAATCATTTTTGTCAATCCAAGAAACACGCATACACTGTTTCAGAAGGCTATCTCATCATCGGTAGATGCAACCCACTCACAGTTTTGACTAGATCAAAAATCTTGGTAACAATTTTTTTTTCAAAATAGACCGAAAAAAATTATTTGTATAAACATCGATAAAACTTTCAGCCTACAACCGATTATCTGAGTAGTGGGGAATGATTTAATTTTAATTTTTAATACTGTAATACCTACTGTTGTTCAAAAATGAATCTTTATAATGCATCCTGCAGTTTAAAATCAATTCTATTTTATATAATAAATTTCACTAACCTTCTTTTTAAACTGCGTCAACTTTAATCTTTACTTACACGTGTTTCGGTGGATCCACAATCATCAGAGTAAATATCATAATTGAAACTAAAAAATTTTATTTATTTAAAATCTATAGAAAGATGACACATCTTCAGTCATTTGTATAAAATTAATTTCCTCTAATTTATCCCTTCTCATATTTACTGTAGATAGCAGCATGAACAAATTTTGAACGAACAGGTCAAATTTAGGAATGATGAAGTGATATTGACTGCTGCTGCTATCTACAGTAAATATGAGAAGGGATAAATTAAAAGAAATTAATTTTAAATCAGTTTTACACAAATGACTGAAGATGTATCATCTTCTATAGATTTTAAATAAATAAAAATATTTTAGTTTCAATTATGATATTTACTCTGATGATGGTGGATCCACCGAAACACGTGTAAGTAAAGGTAAAAGTTGACGCAGTTTAAAAAGAAGGTTAGTGAAATTCATTTATTGCAGTTCAACTGTAGTAATAAATAATTTACGTATATATTATAAAAATAATCGGTAAAAAATCACCAATCAAAATAATTTATCTTGAAATAAGTTTGAAAAAAAATTACTTTTTAATTTCCCTCTGAAGAGCCTCCTAATAAAAATTAAAACGTGTTAAATTTAACTTTTTCAAAAAATCATTAATAAAAGGGTAATGAATTTTATTGATCGATTAATACCAACAAAGTTGAGATGCATACCTTATGACTTACAAATCTCATAACGTCATGCACGATATTAATGGTAGCCGATTCATTATCAGTTTTTGATAATAAAAAAAAATACAACAGTTTTATTACACCGTATAATTATTATTTACAGCATCAATTTAACGACTAATAATAAAAAGTTATCGAAGATTGGAATAATGCCAAATTTATTACATCAAGATAAAATCAGGAATCGCTCGATTGAGTGAAATCAAATCGAATAAAGAAAAGGATGAATGTACCATAAATGGATAAAATAATTAAAATCACTACACATAAAATAGATAAACAAAATAATGGAGGTTCAATCCATTCCCACTCACAAGAACACAAGAATGGTTGGCTGTTTATTTTTCAAAAATCGGATAATTTACCACCAGTAACACCAATTGGAAGTTCAAAATGTCTTTGATTTCATGTGGCGGTCATTTTTGTTTCGCCAGACACTCAACTACAAGGGTTTGCGCAATCACAACATCTAGTTATTCTAACGACGAGGGCTAAAAACTAACTTGTTCAAAAAGCCAACGACTACACTTTTCGTAAGTTAACTTGTTATCGAGATATGGAGAAGGAATAAAAAAATAAAAGACACAATTTTTTTTTTTAACTTGCAGGTACTAAGTACCTCTACTTACACAGCAAACTCTTACAAGTATGTTTACTCCTTTTCTTTAAAACAATTTTTTTGGAAAAACGCCAAAAATTTTTATTTTTAAGCCATAATATCTTAAATAAGCACAGATAAAAAATGTATAAAGTTTGCCATATGATAATAATGGAGTAATATCCACATGAAATTTAATTTTGTAGTTGATGTTACGGCTATCAGTTATAATAAAGTAATTACATCAAAGATAGTATCTCAGGAAAAGTTGTTCACATGCATCCTTAACTCTCTAGTGGACGCGCTGGGGTACCGCTTACCCCATCGAAGGAAATATTGTTTATCTTTCATCTTTTCTGTTAGCAATAGTGCAAAATTCGGATTTGTATGAGGCATCTCAGGAAAAGTTGTTCACACGCATCCTTAACTCTCGAGTGGATGCGCTGGGGTACTGCTTACCCCATCGAAGGAAATATTATTTATCTTTCATCTTTTCTGTTAGCAATAGTGCAAAATTCGGATTTGTATGAGGCATCTCAGGAAAAGTTGTTCACACGCATCCTTAACTCTCGAGTGGATGCGCTGGGGTACTGCTTACCCCATCGAAGGAAATATTGTTTATCTTTCATCTTTTCTGTTAGCAACAGTACAAAATTCGGATTTGTATGAGGTATAAACAATTAACGTAAACTAAATAGTTCAGTTTACGGAATACCCCACGTGACTATCATATAAGTGTTTTTGATTTACATTATCTCTACTAATTAAATGTATTTATTTTTTAATCATAATTTCATATCCAAAATCTTCAATGCCATTGAGTACGAAGGAGTTTTGCAACAACTCTCACATGAAGAAATGGAAAAAATGATGGTGAACATCAACAAGAGATAATGAAGAAAATAAAAATTCCGATAGTACTAAATACTGATCTGTATATGATTTTATTAACAGAAATAAGTAAATTATTGTAGCTGTAATCGAAGCAAAAATATACAATAACATAGACTAGGGTACAGAATACCCCACCGATTGGTCACTGAACAACCATTTCTCAGGTGCTTACCTTACTTAATAGGATCAACTACAAAATAAAATTTCTTCTACATGTTAAAATTATCTACGGAAAACATTTAAAATCATTTTACTTTCCGATATTATGGCCTAAAAATGAGTTTTTAACATTTTTCATCCGATGTTTAAAAATCGTTAAACACTAAACCAGTGCCGGTGAAATGAAATGGACTGAACCTGGAATGACAATTAAAAAATGGATTGTTCTTTGGCTTGAATGAGAAATGATCAACGATATTTTACATCTACTGTAGATTAGGCTACCTTTTATACAAGTTCACAGACGCCACGCCATATCATATTATTCATAAAAGCGATTAAAAATAGACATGTATACATTCACGTTTCCTCCTTGGCTTTACAACTGTATCCAGAACCTTTATGTATAGTATACAGAGTGTTTGAAAACGATAAAACATTTCAAAGAAATGTTTAGTAAAGTTATGCCCAAAAATGTCTTAGTGTTCCTTGTGGCGGCCACTTTGCATTCTTTCAATATCATGAACCAATTTCCAACACGGGTTGAATGTTTTACACCCTACAAAACCAATAAATTACAAATAACAGTTCCACTAAAAGTTTCAAAATTTTGTGGCGATGCCAATTTTGTTAATTTCGAGCATAGTTACTTTACTCTCATGAGAATGCGTTTGATTTTAACAAGGGCTAAAGGGGTTGAGGGTGCTCTAAATGTCATTCTCAATTGAATCAATAATTTGACAAAGCCCATAAGTCAAAATTTTACATTTTTTTCTTTAATACATTTAGAACTTATTGAATGTAAACACACCATCCCTACAAAAATCTGGCTTTCCTTAAGCATTAAGTTTATAACACTAAGAAAAGGCTTATCCTTAAGGATATAAAGGGTTTCCTTCTAATTAAAAAATGAAAGCAAATGTTCTTTTGAAGCTTAAACTCTACTTTCTAGTAGAAGAGGCCATACAAAGATTCTATGCAAACACATTTTTAAGGTGAATAACTACTGTTTATGACAACGATGAACGTGAATAACCCTGAAAATCAACATTTTTCTTTCTTAAAGTTAAGAATTTCAATTTTTATTATTGCAGAAAGCTATTTTCAGTCTAATGTAAACTACTGAAATAAATAACTAAATACTATTCTAAAGTATAATTTTCTTCTGGTCTAACTATGTATTTTACGGAAATCATCGTAAGTTAACATTTTACTTCAATTTATTTGAGTAACGCCTTAATTCTAAATTTTTAATTTTTTTAAACAAGTGGTTTGTCTTCAAAAAGACAAAAGTAGTCTATATTTTATATTAAAAAGGGGACAGCCTTCTGAACAATTTATATTTTTTTAATTGAAACATAATATAAATTACAAGTTTTTTAATTTTTCAAAAAGTTACGTTTTTTGACTTACGGGCTTTCTGAAATGACTGATTCAATTGGACATTTTCATTCTAGACGTGTGAAATAGTTACGGAGGAGGAAAAAGTGAATGTAGACATTAACGTGTGTGTATATAAAATACATGTAGCGTTTAAAATAAAAATTCAATCTAAAATATAAATAGCAGTAGATGTAAGGTGGTTATGCGCTTGCTAAGATTTGGCGACAATTTTACACCTTTCCATCGCCTCTAATATCGCAATTTCTTTTTGTTCCTTTTTGTAGTTGCGCATCTCAAATTCGAGCCGGTGCCTGATGATCCGGTCTACTATCCGTTCGGTGGTCATCTTGTTGTGCGAATCTATCAGTTTGAATTTGCCGAGCCGTTTTGGCACCGAATACGGATCGGTACCGTCACAGTCCGGCATAATCGGAGTCTGTCCATGGCAGACGATGTCCACGTGGAAATGTGACATCAATTCTTCAGTCACCGCGTACGGTGCGCCAATCACCACCTCGGAAACGTACTGCAACACACAAGAGTCATTGAAATGATCAACTGACCACTTGGCTTCACACCAATCAATACCAAACCAAATCTAACCATCGTTTAGATCAGCGGTTCCCAACCTTTTTTTTCTCCCGTACCCCTTGGCGAATCTTTAACTAAAATTGTACCCCCAAAAATGTAACATCACTGTAACTACAATACTTCATTAAGTAGGGGCTATTTAATCACTAGCTAATCTCTAATCAATTTGCATATTTTCATATGTTTTTTTATTTACTGTATTTCTAAATATTTTGCAAAATGTAAATTTTTTTTTTATAATCATAATGGTATTTTTCTGTGAGTATACGTTGGTTAGTTTTTAAATACTGCAAAATATAAGTTACACTTGTACATTTTGTTATGTGTTGAAATTAAGGTAAATTTAAACTAAAGAAAATGAAAGTTAGCACAAGCATTTAAAATAGATATTTTATTGAAAACTGAACATTTCTTGTGTGGTCTTAATTTTACATCAAAATACTAATGACAGAGTTATAATAATCATAGTATTTCTAATCTAAGACAAGACAGATTAGTTTTAAACTGAAAAAACTCACATCGAATACAAAATGCTTTTAAAATTTGTAAATACAAAATCTAACATGAAAATTGTGATGTATTGAAACTAAATTATTAGTCCAGGAAACGTCTTCAGAACTCTTTTTTAGTGTGACCCTTGAGGCTGTTTTGTTGCATTTAATTGTTTGAAATCAGGTTCAAATGTAGACAAATAAAGCCTTAGATCTGGGCTTGCATTAAGCTTGTCAGTACAATAACCCCACAAAGTTACTCAGGAAAACAACGTCCGCCATTGCCTTTTATTTTCGGCGTACCCCTAACCGGTTCATTGCGTACCCCGGGTTGGGAACCGCTGGTTTAGATGCACTTGACAAAAAGCAGTTCTTCTGAACTAAGAGTATGACAGCATAGCCTCCTGATGTAGATGCCAGCATAGATAGGTCATTTCTACTTTTCTGGAAAGATATGCCACTATGCACTATGACTCAGAGGGGCTACAAGGGAGCATAAAAATAATTTAATAAATAATATACGTAATGAAGATACGTGCATATTTACAGATCCACTGATAATAAAGACAGGGCTAATAATGAGCAGAAAAGAAATAACTACACAAAAAAATATCAGCGTGAAACACTCACACAACTTTCTCTTGCCAATGCACTAATGCTTTCCTTTTGTTGTTATCATACTTTTTTAGCGGAATGTGTTAATAGCGCGGCAGAGATAATGTTATCAGGAACGTACGAAACTGCAGTCATTGAATAGCTCTACTCTTTTCTTTCCCCTGGTTTGTAACGGTTATTCAGCCCGGTTGTGACACAGGCGTAGCTATATTGTTAATTTTGGGGATGTACCGATAAATCAAATTGAAAACCTACAAGAAGTCTGCGGATAAGACTTTTAATTTTCGAGTATCGGCCCAACTGAAGGAGTAAAAATATTTGTAGACAACCGAATGGTTGTTAGTGGGTGGTGGTGGTGATAGTGATGACACAAATCAACCGCAACCACAAATCAATAATTATTGAATTTATAGGACTTTGGTCTGATGCTATATACTAGAGCTAATTAGTGAGTTACATACCTTGCAAGCAAGTACGCTGAGTACCCTCTCATGTAAATTCATGATCGGGTAATTGCTGCCCTTGTACCTGTTCACCACAGGATCCGTGTGTAGACCGACTATCAGGAAATCCCCTTCATTCCTGGCTTGCTCCAGGAAATCCAAATGACCGACGTGGAATACATCAAATGCACCGGCTACATACACCACCTTATCACCAGGCTGTTCAAACACGACATCAATTAAACAATGCCAACAAATTTTGGATTTATCATTTAGTATTGTAGTATTTAATTTTATATATACAGTAAAACCTCACTAATTCGGACTAATTGGGGGGAAGTGAAGTCCGAATTATCGCAAATATTTGTTTACATCTAAAAATTGAATAATTTAGGCAATAAAAATAAAAATATAAACGTTACTTGTCTGAAATATCGATGATCAATGAATTTACAATACAGTATATTGAAAAACAACAATGTTAAAAGTATAGAAATAAAAATATTTACGGCAGTAAAAATATTGTTAAATAATAAATGTCCTGTGTAAAATGATATTTAATTAAAACACTGTACTTACGTACCGATTATTTGGCACTTGTTGAAGTAGAGGGTTGACAAATATCCTCAGGGATCATTTGAGGTTGCTTAGAAAGAAAACTTGTTATTTTTTTCTGTGATTTTTTGCTACACTGTTTTCTTATAACTTGTTGGCGCATCTCTCTTAGGACAAGATAATAGTCACTGAATTCCGGATTGAAGTCTGCAAATTCAATAAGTTGGTCTATTTGGTTTCTCGCTTCACTAGCTTAAATTGTGGAACATTTTCTTCACTGAGTAACCAATAATGTATTACAGGATGAAACAAATTTTATTAGACAATTAAAAGCTATTATTTTTTGAAGTAGCACTTTATTAATTTTTAACTAAAAAACTTCTAAAAAAATCTGGTGTGAAACACTCACACAACTTTCTCTTGCCAATGCAAATAATTAACAATAAACCTAACATTAGTATTAAAACATTAGAAATGAACAAAAACTAACCTCAAAAACATAACCTTATTTTAATCATGAGTGAATGACGCAAAATGACAATCGAACTCAGTTTGGCTTAAAAATACGGAAAATCACGCTTTCACGCTAAACTAGGCTCTGTAGAGAAAAATGCTCTAAACAAAAGTTGTAGATCTTTTAATTTTCTATAAATTTAATTATATACACTTTTGTCGTAAAATGCATACTAAGACCGAAATGTTAAAAAAATCGATTTTTCTCACGTTTTCGTGAGAAAAAAACAGAAAATCGCAAATTACCGCTAAACTAAGCGTTATACAAAAAAATGTTTGAAACAGAAGTTGTAGGTTTTTAAATTCTCTACAACTTTTATTATATAAGTTTTTGCGCTAAAATTTATATTAAAGCCGTAATCTTAAAAAAACAACGTTTTTACGTGAAAACAGCCTCACTGAGAATTTCAGCAAACATGGCGCCTACCCTATCTTGTAGAGAATAAAAAATTGAGTAAAATAGGCGATTTTAAAAAAAATCGTAGGACCAGTTTTTGAGAAAATCGCAAAAAACTGAAAAATTATACGAATAAACTACTACTTCCGGTTGACCGATTTTGATGAAAATGTTCGTGTCGCGTCCGGTAGTGGTATTTAACTTAAGTTTCAAGTTTCAAGTTCGTACGATGTTCCGTTCTTGAGATATTCTGTTCACACACAGACACACACACACACACACACAGACCAATCGCTAAAAACATGTTTTTTGGGTTCAGGGGGTCTGAAAACGTATAGATCCGGTGAAAACTCGATTTCGAAAAATCGACATGAAAACAATACTTTCCTTCCTATATATTCATATAGGCAAGAGAAAGTAAAAATTAAAAAAGCTGTTCTTCTTGGAGTGGTCCAAAATATCGCAAATTCCGAATTAGTGAGGTTTTACTGTAATTTCTATTTCTATCTTATCAAACATCCTAGTAGGTATAATATTGATGATCAAAATATATATTATTTTCTTTAAACCATCACTAAACGGTAAACAGTACTGGTAACGCGCTATAAGTTGACGATTGCGCCTATCATGCGGAGGACAGTATGCTATCTATCCTACTTACATCAGCCAACCCGAAAGCATAAGACATGTATCAAGCGAGTAACTCAAAATGTAACCACCACAAACACTTAAGTAATAAAACTCAGTTCATGACCCGTCACACTAAATAAGTAAGGAGTAATGTAATTATTTGAAGAAAGTGAATTGTTTAAAATTCAATTGCAATTCACCATAACTTTACTGAAAATAATGAAATATGAAAACCCTAAAAATACATTAACATTTTGAAATTACCGTAAAACTAGTATTACTCACGATAATAAGCTCGCATCAACGGAACTCACGGACTAAACAGTTTATTACTACAAATGTCATCAGAGTGCAGTAATTCAGTTTACTGCTGATGACCAAAAAGGATAATAAATATAGCTTAGGCCTAGTATTATGGCTTATTTAGAATGAACGTTTATTATTTAGGATAATTATTAAGAATCAATAAATAATACAATGGGCTGTTTATAAAACAATATAGTTGTAAACATAATAAATCAATGTAAGAGTAAAACTACAACATAGTGTCACGGTTAGAGCTGTCGCTATGATGTATTTAGAAAAGCACATATAGTAGCACTCCTGCCCCTGCATAGTCCAGTCTTACTCTCGCTGACAATTGCCAACTTATATTGCGTTACCAGTAAACATTTACCAATTATATTCATATAGGAAAGAGAAACTAAAAATGATAGATGACAATTTAAAAAATTGAGTCAGCAGAGTATTGCCATTTGCCATTTACAAGCACAGTCTTTCTTACCTTTGGTTCTTTTCCTTCGCTAAACTGAATGATTTTTTGAGTGGTAGGTAAAAATTGAGAACATCCGGTCCACGGAGATCTGGCCGTTGAATCGAGACCGAGTGCGGACGATCCCTCGCGTTCCACTTCATACTCGTGAGGACCTTGACGAAAATGCTGCCTCGTCATCAACAACATACGGCCGACCACATCTGTCGTTGATACACCGGCAGTTCTCTTCACTTCCCTTTAACAAACCGATACATGTATATACACTGGAATCGCAACCATAACAATCAATCAAATACACCAAACATGATATATGGTATGGTATATACGAGGGTCATTTGAAAAGTTCGTGCAAAGTCATATATATGGCACTACTGGCGCACATCGAGCATATGTTTAGTTAGTAGCATCTGTTGGAAAAACACATGTGTAGTTTCAGCCAGATCGGTCTATTTCTTTGTGTTTGACATTCGTTTTAATCGAGGAAGTAAAGTGATTTTCAAAAAATGGATGAAAAAGAATTTCATGTGAAGTGTTGCAAGGACGGTTTGCAGCTGTTCCAGAAGAATTCGCAGGACTTTAAGCGTCGTTTCGTCACTGTGGATGAAACATGGATACATCACTACACTCCTGAGACCAAAGAACAATCTAAACAATGGGTTATGAAGGGGGAATCTGCGCCAAAAAAGGCGAAGACAGTTCCTTCGGCCGGAAATATTATGGCGACTGTCTTTTGGGATTCACAAGGAATAATCTTCATCGATTATCTGGAAAAGGGTAAAACTATTACAGGTGCATAATATTCATCGTTATTGGACCGTTTGAAAACCGAGCTGCAAAAAAAACGATCACAATTGCCCAACAAAAAAGTCCTTTTCCATCACGACAACGCACCAGCTCATGCCTCAGCAGTTGTGATTGCAAAATTAATGGAAATAGGGTTCCAACTCGTTTCACATCCCCCTATTCTCCAGACTTGGCTCCCTCGGACTACTATTTGATTCGCAATTTGAAGAAATGGCTAGTGGGAAAAAGATTTTATTCAAACGAGGAGGTGATTGCAGGAACGAATGGCTATTTTTCAGACTTGGACAAATCCTATTACTCGGAAGGGATCAATAAACTAGAGCAGCGTTGGACGAAGTGTATAAGCCTAAAAGGAGACTATGTCGAAAAATAAAAAAGGTTTACCCCAAACAATTAAGTAGTTTTTATTTTTGCACGGACTTTTCAAACGACCCTCGTATGATATAAACAAGATTCATGGGGTAATTCTAACATGGGTAATATGAATAGGGTTTTTTCAATAATTTTAAAATTTTTATAATTTATTTATAAATTATAAAAAATTACTAATGGCAGCTTATCATGGCCTCATTCTGTCTCATATCCGTTATGGTATCTTAGTATGGGGTAGTTCTAGCATAGGTAATATGAATAGGGTTTTTAAAATTAAAAAAAAAGCTATTAGGTGTCTGGTGGGAGCTAACCAGCTAACCTCATCCACACCACTATTTAAGGAGCTTAAATTGCTTACAGTTCCCTCTCTTTACATTTTTGAGGTGATTATGTATGTTAGGCAAAATAATTTTATGCAGAATTTCAATGTTCACAATCATAACACAAGAAACAGAAATGATTATTATGTGGCTAATCACTCCACAAAATTGTTTGAACAAAAACTTCTTATGCAGGGAGAAAATTCATGAATAAATTACCCCAATCTTTTAAGTGTTGTGAGGATTTGAATTCCTTTAAAAAGAATCTGAAAAATTACTTGATCGGTGAAACTTTTTATAGCGTACAAGAATTTCTTTCTTGATAGTAGTGATACATTGTGTGATTCTTATATATATTTCAGGTGTTATAGCTGACATGCCCTATACTCCTCCTGGAGTCTCCAGGGCGCATAAAAAAAAAAAAAAAAAAATTTCAATCACAATTAAATAAATAAAACCAATCACCGTATCTAGATATAGTCACTTGAGTCACGAGTTTGCGCTCTTGTTAGCAGCGAGGGGTAAAGGGGGGAAAAGCATCAGTGCGCATGCCCGACTGCTTTAATTTCAGTATGACAAACATAACAACTTATACTAATACTATACCCAGAGCATATATGGTATATCGCGGAACCTTTTGTACGTTAACTGTTTGTTACAGAAATGTCAGTTTCTCGAAAACGTGGTCGAACTATTTACAGTGTTGAACGAAATCTAATATGCAATATAATGAAGTTGTTATGAAGTTGAAGCTAAACAAAAATGCCTATCCGTGTCTTTTAACAAAAGCCATGGGCGAGCGGCTAACTACTGTGATGTTTCTGATCCCACAATTTGAAAAATAAAGAAGGAAATGAAGGACATGAAGAAGCTATTCTGTAACAGTTTTGTTGACACCTGATAAAAAAAAGAAAACGGTTAGGTAGATACTAGAGAGACTGAAAATGAAAACACCGGTGCAACAGCAATAGTAAAGAAGGCGATTCATTAATAATTACAGTTAATCAAACATTTCTAGTCATGTAATTAAGGTATAGGCAATATTACAGGTCATATTTATTCCTTATTGGTACGGTTTATGAAGAAACTTCACCTCGCGACAAAAATCAATCAGTAAAATTCCTTTTCTGTCCCAAAACACTGTACACATGACTTTTCGTCATTCTCCGTGGTAGCGCTGCAATTGTAGTTCCCCGCTTGCGCGGCCGTCACTCTGTGTCAAGCAGAATGAAATGACGTCATTTTGAGGTTACTAATTGTTGTGTGCACTTTGTAGCACTTGTTTGTAATGGCCGAGTTTATCAAAAATCTCGCCGCTTGTGAAATTCGATCGGCGATTCATTTCCTGAATGCAAGAAACATTAAACCAATTGACATTCATCGACAAATCTGCGAGGTTTGTAGGCCAAATGCGATGAGCGGTTCAATGGTGAAAAGATGAATTAGACAGTACAAAGAAGGACGTGATACAGTGCACGATGAAGATCGAAGTGGACGTCCATCTATGGTTAGTGATGAACTGATTCTTGCAGTTGATGAGAAAATACCTCTTGGTTGACTACACAGGCGGCAGCATTCTATGAAGAGGGTATAAAAAAGCTTGTACCACGCTATGACAAATGCTTTGGAAAATCACGGGAGTTATGTCAAAAATAGTTTAAGAGTTGTAGATTTTTATGAAATAAATTTCATTGTTGTATCTGTACTTGTTCTTTTTTTATTTCAAAATGGAACTTACTTTACGAACGTACCTCGTATTACTAAATAAATTTCATAATTAATTCTTATTTACAGCACCTCCTTTTAGACAAAGCTGACACTGCTGAGATTTCTATTTTATAATTTTTTTGTTTCTCCATTTAAAATTTTTAGTACACCTGTGTACTAGTGTTTGGGGCAGATGTGTTACAAGAGAGAAATTTTAGAGGGCTATACAGTGTGCAGTGTACACAGAATACTGACTTGTATCTTCCAGCAGCTTTAACTAGATGATAAGTGTCCACACCATCAGCTGTCATTGTTATGTCATCTGAAAACACAAACACAATTCCTTATTGCAATTAATATCAATACTCTCACCTCTCTTCAGTTGCCACACATCACTATTTCAATTCTATTTTATACAGGGTGTTTCACGAAGATATGCAGAAACTTTTGGAGCTCATTGTACATGTAAAAATAATGAAATAAGTTTACATAAACATGGGTCCGGAAATGCTTCGTTTCCGAGTTACGGCTAGCGAAAGTTTCGCCCGGATTTCAGCTCACCAGGTGAAATGAGGTCTTCCTGAAATTCTGGTAAGATGATTATGGGGCGAATTTAATCATTTCTTATGGTTTTTGATCTGATAAATTGAATAAAACAGGTCCCAGAACTGTAACTTAAATAGTTTTTAAGAAAACCAGTGACAAATGCAAAAAATGGAGTAAAAACACATTTTTTCATCTTTGGGCAAGAATAACTTTGTTATTTTACCAAGAAACAGTTAAAATGTTTGAATAAAACATGTAGAAAATTTTATTCTGAACAAATTGGTGTAAATAAAGTACACAGAAAGCGAATAGATGTTTGATAAAATGAATATTTATTCATAATAGTACAAAGTCTCTGCCCTAGGGATTGGGAGCCTAGTTGCGGGCAACAGGGCGCGTCCACAGGTTGCGGATAGTGGAATGGCCACCAGATATGGTGGTTAGCTGCAAATAGGGTACTGACTAGTATCTGAATAAGCAGTCGCGGACAGGTAACGGCAGTGTCAGAGGTGTGGTGGGGTGCTGTTAGGGGGAAATGGTACACCTATTAAATACCACAGTACTGAAAATGACACTGTGACATGGCGAGTATTAACCGCCAGTAAATAAGCTGAAGCCTCCCTCAAGCGCAGTGCCGCGGCAGTGTGCAAACATTCTAGAGCTAACTACTCTAGTCTTAGAGTGATGTGTAAGCACCAGCAATAAAATCGAGTACTGAGCATGATGGACAATTCTACAAAAAATTCTACCCCAGGGGGTGTCAATCCTCCACTACATAAAGTGGTGCAAGGGCTTCGTGCGGATTCTGGGGGAAGCCCGCCTTCATGCTATCGTCGTATCGGAGCGGCGAGAAAAACTCCTGCTTCAGACAAGAAGACACTTAAATTAAAGACGAAGACAAAAACATTCCTCGCCACCTTCAACATTAACTCCCTTATCCAGCCTGGAAAAATTAAATCGTTGACTAAGGCACTACATGAGAACAATATATCAATAATTGCCCTGCAAGAAACAAGGTGCCGAGACGAAGAGATTTTTGAACCTGATGGCTACCGACTCTTTAAAAGTAAAGCATGTAAAATAGTATTAAACAACTCTGTAGTGTGTGGCATGGTCTTTGCAGTCAAAACTAACGTATTGGAGTCTGTGGTAAACTTTGAACCTGTGAATGATAGGCTTTCTATTTTGACAATAAAGTGTGGCAATAAAAGATATGCACTAATAAACTGCCATGCACCTACAAATGATAAAAACAGATCGGCCCCTACAGAAGTAGAAAAATTCTGGGATAAGGTAGATGGAAGAATGGCGACACTCCCGGAAAATACAGTAAAGATTCTTTTGGGAGATTTTAATGCACAGCTAGGGAAAGAAAAAAGATACAAAAAAATAGTGGGAAACTACCCGGCTCATAAAAAGACAAACGTTAATGGTAAGCACCTTATCTCACTATGCGAAAGTCATAACCTACAAGTCATGTCCACGCATTTTAAACATTTGGCTCGAAAACAAACAACATGGAGGTCTCCAGTCTTATTTATGGGAGAATTTCAAATTGACCATATTGCAATTTCTAGAAAATACAGCCCTGAAATTCAAAATGTTAAAGTTAAGAAGAGTATAAATGCTGACTCTGACCACTATTTATCTATGATAAAATTTCGCCCCATCCCTCACAATAACAAAAGGGTTAAGAATAAAATAACTAAGTTTGACAGAGAGAAACTGAAAACAGAAAAAGACATTTTCCAACAGCTTGCCAAGCCAACAGATAAAAACTTTAATAACACTGTTAAAAGGATGGTAGAGGCAGCTAAGGAAGTGTCAGAATTAAAGGTGGTTAAAAAACATGCTTGGTGGAATAGTACTTGTGATAAAACTCTAAATGATAGGCTGGTAAAATGGAAGAAATTCTACTCCACAAAGTTGGAAGATGATTGGACTGAATATAAAGTACAAAGATCTAACACAGCTAAAATTCTAAGAGGCGAAAAAAGGAAATATGAGAAGTCTCTCCTCTTGCAAATAGAAGAAGATTTCAGAAGAAATGAAACTCGAAACTATTACAAAACATTTAAAAGGAAAATCGCTGGTTATAAACCGCCATCATTAGCATTCCAAAGGCTGGATGGAACACTGGCTACCTCAAACGAAGAAAATTGTAAAATCCTCGCAGAATACTTTAAAAACTTACTGAACTGTGAAAAACCCCAAAACCCCCTTAAAACAGAACCTCTAGAGAGTCTGAGGAGTGAATCTTTACCACCAGATTTAAATGAAATTGAAAGACACATTAAACGACTGAAAAATAACAAAGCTCCAGGAGAAGACTCAGTAATTGCAGAGCTCTGGAAATATGCCCCTGAAGAAGCCTTGATAAATCTACAACAACAAGTAGAGGAAATATGGAAAAAAGAGGAGCTGCCTGAAGACTGGAAAATGGCTCTTATACATCCTCTTCACAAAAAGGGTGACACAAAGAATGTGAACAATTATAGAGGAATTTCCCTGCTTCCTGTGACATATAAAATTCTTTCACTTGCAATTTCAGAAAGACTAGAGGATCAGGTAGAAAATCAATTGGGAGAGTATCAAGGAGGTTTTAGAAAGGGTAGATCAACAGTAGAACAAATACAGAACCTTAAAACAATTATAAAGTACTATGCCATTAGGTCAAAGAAATATGTTGCCACGTTCGTAGACTTCAGGAAAGCGTATGACAGTATAGATAGAGAAGTTTTAATTAAGATCTTAGAAGAATTTGGAGTAGATAGAAAACTTAGAGCCATGATCAAAGCAACTTTGACAGAAACTAAATCTAAAATTAAATTTTTAGGACATCTCTCAGAGCCCTTTGAAGTTAAAACAGGAGTGAGACAAGGAGACGGCCTATCACCTCTGCTTTTTAATTGTGTGGTGGAGAAGATAATAAGAAATTGGAGAGAAGAGTTACAGTCTAGGGAGTTATATAGACCTTTGAAAATTGGAAGAGGAACTGAAATAGACTGTCTGGCGTTTGCTGACGATATAGCTTTGCTCACAGATAATATAGAAACAGCTAAGGCTCAACTAGACCTACTGAAGGAAGTTGCAGAACAGGCAGGACTACAAATTTCGTATGAAAAAACAGAACTGATGACAACAAAGGTATAACGGATAAGGCATTGAAAACAAAATATGGGAAGATTAACATTGTGGATAAGTTCAAATATCTGGGCGAAATAATCATGAAGAATGGAAGTGACAAAGAGACGTTAAAAGCCAGGATTAAGAAATTGGATCTGGCATATTTAGCTACTAAAAATATTTACAACAAAAAATGTTTCTCAAGAACTGCAAAGTTAAGACATTACGAAACAGTAGTAAAGCCTGTGCCTTTATATGCATCGGAGACATTGACCTCAGAAAATAAAGGACTTATAGAAGATGTCGAGAAGAGAGAAAGAAGGATTCTGAGAAAGATCTATGGGCCACGATATGATGAAGAACACAATACCTATAAAAACGTTTCAAACACCAAATTGTATGAACATGTAGAGAAGATGTCAGAGACTTTCAGAAGAAGGAGAACACGATTTTACGGGCACATAAAGAGGATGAGCGATGACAGACTGACAAAGAAAATTTTGAATAACTTTGATAATGCTAAGACTACTTTGAAGTGGTTTATCAATACTAAAGATGATCTAAAAAAACTTCGAGTTGAAGAAGAGGACATTTACGATAGAGACAAATTTAGGCAGAAGACAAATGACAAAAGGATAAGTCTGCCTGTGCAATCTGCAAGAAGAGAGGGTACTGGTGGGAGGTGGACGGATGAGAGAAGAAAGGAGCATTCCGAACGAATGAAGGCTTTTTGGGCAGATAAGAGGAATGACATCCTGAGAAGAAGAGACCAAAATGCATAGTGCTTAACGTGATCCTTAGTCGGTCGATCAACGAATTAATAATAATATAGTACAAAGTAAAATTAACCAGATAAAACAAAGATGAAAAAATGTGTTTTTTTCACTCCATTTTTTTTGCATTTGACACTTTTTCTCAAAAACTATTTAGCTTACCATTCTGGGACCTGTTTTATTCAATTTATCAGGTCAAAAACCATAAGAAACGATTGAATTCGCCCCTTAATCTACCTTACCTGAATTTCAGGAAGACCTCATTTCACCTGGTGAGCTGAAATCCGGGGGAAATCTTTCGCTAGCCGTAACTCGGTAACCAAGCATTTCCGGACCCATGTTTATATAAACTTTTTTCATTATTTTTACTTGTACAATGGGCTCCCAAAGTTTCTGCATATCTTCGTGAATCACCCTGTATAATGAATTTATACAATAAATTTCACTAACCTTCATTTTAAACTGCGTCAACTTTTATTTTCACTTACACGTATTTCGGTGGATCCACCATCATCAGAGTAAATAACATAATTGAAACTAAAAAATTTTCTTATTTATTTAAAACCTATAGAAGATTATACATCTAGAGTCTGTCTACGCTAAAAGCAATTTTTTACGTGAAAAAAGCCTCACCAAGAATTTCAGCAAACATGGCCCCTACCCTATCTTGTAGAGCATAAAAAATTTAGTAAACGAGGCGATTTTTAAAAAAATCATAGGACCCATTTTTGAGAAAATCACAAAGAAGTGGAAAATAACACGAATAAACTACTACTTCCGGCTGACCGATTTTGATGAAAATGTTCGTTTCAGGTCCGGTAGTGGTAAGTAACAAGTTTTAAGTTTCAAGTTCGTAAGATGTTCTGTTCTTGAGATATTCTGTTTACACACTCACAGACCAATCGCTAAAAACATGTTTTTTGGGTTCAAGGGGTCTGAAAACGTGTAGATATGGTGAAAACTCGATTTCGAAAAATCGACATGAAAACAATACTTTCCTTCCCATATATTCATACAGGCAAGAGAAAGTAAAAAAGGAAAGGAATCAAATCATAAGTACCTTATTTGTATCTTATTCTAAATTCTATTTGATTAAATTTTGTTTTCTCAGCATAACCTTAAAATTCTGTTTTTTTATTTAACTCCATTTTTGGCTAGCTTTGATTTAGAGCAGTTTAATTATTAGGAACCGTGGCACATTACAAACTGATTTCAGATTTTAAGAAGTAAACAAAGGAAAAAATTAATTACGCTTTATTAAAATGATCTTTCTGGAATGATGGGAAATAAATAAATGTTGTCGTGTGTGTAGTGGTGAATCATGTGTCATGTGAAGGGGAAAGTCCACATCTGAATGAGAGCGATGACTTCTCTATTAATTATCTGTTAAACAATAAATCATACATGACCGACAATCCGTTATCAATTAATTTAATTTATTAAACATTTATCACTTCATTTTATATTAAAAAAAAAAAAAAAAAAATTTGTTGTGAAACACTCACACGACTTTCTCTTGCCAATGCAAATAATTAACAATAAACCTAACATTAGTAATAAAACAGAAATAAACAAAAAACTAACCTCAATAAACGTAACCTAATTTAATCATATAATGAAAGACGCAAAATGAAAATCAACCTCAGTTTTACTTAAAAATACAAAAAAACGCTCTTTCATGCTAAACTAGGCACTGTACAAAAAAATTCTTTAAATAAAAGTTGTAGATCTCTTAATTTCCTATAAGTTTTATTATATACACTTTTGTCGTAAAATGCGTACTAAGGCCGAAATCTTAAAAAATTGATTTTTCACACGTTTTCGTGAGAAAAAAAACAGAAAATTTCTAATTACCGCTAAACTAAGCGTTATTCAAAAAAATGTTTGAAATAAAAATTGTAGAATTTTAAATTCTCTACAACATTTTTTTTTTTTAGCTTGTTTGACCTCAATGGATCACTCTAGTCAACCTTCTGGTTCGCTTCCCATGTACTTCATTGGCTCGCCGTTTTTGCCAATACCTCCTCATGTTTTCAGATCTTACTTTTCGTTGTTCGTCAGTTACCTGCACAACTCTAGCCACCTTGTCCACATTAAAACATTTTGCATTTAGAAACGCCCTTATCATTGGTTTATTTGTCGCATCTTCAATCCTCAGTCCAACTTCGTCAAGATCCTCTTTAATTGCTGAGATGTATCTTCCACCAGATTTCACACCGATTCCTCTGGTTATAAGTTGTTTTAATAACCTATTCTCTGGCATTCTTAATATGTGAAAGAAATAAGAAATTCTGCGCTTTTTCATTAGACTGATAATCGGTTCCACGACTTCATACACTGTTTCATTAGTGGGGATTCTCCACACACCATCCTTTTTGTAGTTCTTATTAATGCAAGATCTAACAATTCTACGTTTTGCGCAAAAATTGATATTAAAGCCGTAATCTTAAAACAACTATGTTTTTACGTGAAAACAGCCTTACCAAGAATTTCAGCAAACATGGCGCCTACCCTATCTTGTAGAGAATAAAAAATTGAATAAACCAGGCGATTTTTAAAAAAATCTTATGACCAGTTTTTGAGAAAATTGCAAAAAAGTGAAAAATCACACGAATAAACTACTACTTCCGGTTGACTGATTTTGATGAAAATATTCGTGTCGGGTCCGGTAGTGGTATGTAGCTTAAGTTCTAAGTTTCAAGTTTGTACGATGTTCTGTTCTTGAGATATTCTGTTCACACACACACAGACCGATCGCTAAAAACATGTTCTTTTTGGGTTCAGGGGGTCTGAAAACGTGTAGAAACGCCCTTAGATCCGGTGAAAACTCGATTTCTTAAAATCGACATGAAAACAATACTTTCCATCCTATATATTCATATAGCCAAGAGAAAGTAAAAATCTGATGTGAAACACTTTCTCTTGTCACTAAATCTGTCTAATATATAAAATTCTCGTGTCACAGTGTTAGTTGCCATACTCCTCCGAAACAGCTAAACCGATTTTGATGAAATTTTATATGTACACTTGGTAGGTTTGAGAATAGGTTTTTATCTATTTTTTATACACCTAAGTGATAAGAGTGGTCCACCCAAAAATTTTATTTTTTATTTTTTGGACAAAGTTTTGAAAGTCACCTTTCAGAATTTGTTAGTTAACCATCATGGAGTGTTTGTTTATGGTTTAACATAATCAAAACTGCAATCTCATTGCTGTGAAGTAAATAATGAAAATTACTACAGTTATGTTATACTCCACATGGCTTCAAGTTTCAAGCCTTATATCGCTACATCAACGGCCAGCCCAAAGTGTAGTGGTCAGTGCAACTGACTTTTATGCCGGGGTCACAATCTGGCATTTGTTCACCTGAGTATCACCTTTGCTTATGCCAAGGCTTACGTACGCATTATTGCAGAATACATTTCTTTTTTAAATTCAAGCAAATATTCGTGCAGGAGATCAGTGTTGTTATACCCAAGTCCTGTAATTTTGAAGTATTTCTTTTTTACTTTCTCTTGCCTATATGAATATATAGGAAGGAAAGTATTGTTTTCATGTCGATTTTTCGAAATCGAGTTTTCACTGGATCTATACGTTTTCAGACCCCCCTGAACCCAAAAAACATGTTTTTAGCGATTGGTCTGTGTGTGTGTGTGTGTGTGTGTGTGTGTGTGTGTGTGTGTGTGTGTGAACAGAATATCTCAAGAACGGAACATCGTACGAACTTGAAACTTAAGTTACATACCACTACCGGACCCGACACGGACATTTTCATCAAAATCGGTCAACCGGAAGTGGTAGTTTATTCGTATAATTTTTCACTTTTTTGCGATTTTCTCAAAAACTGGTCCTACGATTTTTTTTAAAATCACCTGATTTATAACATTTTTTATGTTCTACAAGATAGGGTAGGCACCATGTTTGCTGAAATTCTGCGTGAGGCTGTTTTTACGTAAAAACATTTTCTTTTTAAGATTGCAGCTTTAATATGCATTTTAGCGCAAAACGTTATATAATAAAAGTTGTAGAGAATGTAAAATTGTACAACTTTTATTTCAAACATTTTTTTGTATAACGCTTAGTTTAGCGGTAATTAGCGATTTTCTGTTTTTTTCTCACGAAACGTGTGAAAAATTTATTTTTTTAAGATTTCGGCCTTAGAATGCATTTTACGACAAAAATGTATATAATAAAATTTATAGGAAATTAAGAGATCTACAACTTTCAGTTTAGCATTTTTTTGTACAGTGCCCAGTTTAGCGTGAATGAGCGATTTTCCGTATTTTTAAGCCTAACTGAGGTTGATTTTAATTTCGCTTATTTCACTAATGTTTTTCGGGGTTAGTTTTTTGTTCATTTCTAATGTTTTATTACTAATGTTAGGTTTATTGTTAATTATTTGCATTGGCACGAGAAAGTTGTGTGAGTGTTTCACACCAGATTTTTCAGTCTATTTTACCATTGCAATTACCTCAACAACAAACTCTTTCAGTGCTTGATCTGAATTGTTTACAATAATCGGGTGTTTTACTAAGGACGCAACCCTGATTTTAAGAAGATAGAAGTAATACATCGGTAAATTTTCTGTCCCCCTATCGGTATGTTAGCAACAGTGTATTCAAGGCTAACTACCAAAGAGAGATAAAATGTTCCAGTCAAGCATTAGTGTGGTGACAGCAATTGTTTCATTATATTGTGTCAGCAATGGTTTTTTTCCAAGGAAAAGCCACAATCTACGGCATATTATATTTTCCGTACTTTACAAATACAGTAGACTCTCAGAAATCCGGACGGCCGGTCCGGATTTCGAAAAATCCGGAATTCCCGGAGGTTGGCAATTTCATCTTTATGGCGAATAATTATGACAATAAGCATTAACGTTTATCTGCTAATATAAAAGTGAGCTTCTGAAAAAACTTTAAAACACTGTAGGCCTAATAAATTACAGTAGGCTACTGGTACTGTAATTATTCAATATACGAAGCACAAACATTGACTAAACTTAACGCTACTGTACCGTAATAAGATTCGATTGCACTCTTCGTAAGATTTGCAAGTTACGGATTTCAAACATGTAACAATGAACGTCATATATGTCTCAATTATAGAGTAATTACACGATCAACTAAATAAAATCTAAATGTACTGTAATACGGTACTGTGCTTAGTAAAGTACGGTTCTGGGATTAAATAAAATGCCTCGTAAAACCATAAACATAGATTTTACTGAAACACAGAGCTCCCGACGACGCAAACTACTGTGGGCCCTAAATGACAAAAAATGTCATTTACATACATTTTATATACGCAATTATTATTAAAAAGTACATACACACAAATTATAGTGCTAATCGCATGATCGTTCATCGGGCCAATCCCATGAAAACTTTTTACTGGTTGTTAATTTAAAAGTTGTAAATTTTTAGAAAATAAAGTAAAAAAATATCATCGTCCGGACTATCCGGAGTCCGGACTAGCGCGATCCGGATTTTTGAGTCTACTGTATTAATAATTATTCTAAATTATTATTAAAATGGGTGTTTTATTAAGAACGCAACTCTACGTTAAAAACCACAATCTTTGGAAAAAACCATTTCTGACACAATATAACGAAACGACTGCTGTCACTACACTAATGCTTGACTGGAGCATTTTAACTGTCTTAGGTAGTTAGCCTTGAGTACACTGTTGCCAACATACCGATTGGGGGACAGAAAATTTACCGAAGTATTACTTCTATCTTCTTATAATCAGGGTTGCGTCCTTAATAAAACACCCGTTATAATATTTAAAAAAACCACCAAATACACGAGAGATAACTTTCACCCGATTAAAAAAGGCCAACACAGTGGAACCTCAGTTATCCCGATTAATTGGGACCAGAAAGGATTATGATCATCAATACACTAAATACTGTAATTTGATACAATGTATCGTGATAATGTAATATAACCTAAATGTTTAATAGGTTAATAAAAACTAACATAAAACACTCATTTATTGCAAAAAATATATAAAAACAAACACAAAAATATACAATTCCAAAACTGAACAAATTAGCTAAATAAACTGCCGTAAAATCCGTTAGGAAATATTTTTTAACATACTTGTACATGCTATAGAGTAATTTTTAAAAAATGTTCAATTTTGCTCTAAACAGTTTCCACTGTTGCCAAGTTGAACAAGGAAACTAAACTGCAGTATAATTTTTCATTGAATTGTAATGGGTATTTTTATTAAGGACGCAACCCTGATTATAAGAAGATAGAAGTAATATATCGGTAAATTTTCCCCCAATCGGTATGTTGGCAACAGTCTACTCAAGGCCAACTACCTAAGACAGTTAAAATGTTCCAGTCAAGCATTAGTGTGGTGACAGCAGTCGTTTCGTTATATTGTGTCAGCAATGGTTTTTTCCAAGGAAGAACGCGTGTTTATTGTAGAGACTTACATAGCGAGTAAATCTTACAAATGTGTGCACGATAAGTTTCAGTTGAAATTTCCCCGTTCTGCAGTTCCGAATAAATCGCCAATATTGCGTTTGATAAATAAATTCCGTAGAACAGGGACTGTATGAGAAACCACCTCGCCAGCCAACAAAGTTAACTGCAGAAGTTCTCGAAGATTTGAAAAATTGCTTAGAAGATTATCATCGCAAGCTGGGCTAACATTAATTACTGTTTTCAGAGCTACGAAAAAGTTACAATATTGTTGGTGGTTTCGATCTTTGATTGAAGAAAATGGTATTCAATTGTTGGATCATTTTTATTTTAGTGATGAGGAACAAAATTTTACACAGCTCAATGAGAATAAACTCACGTTGCCGTACCTATACCGGTTGCACAAATTTGTAAGATTTACTCGCTATGTAAGTCTCTACAATAAACATGTGTTCTTCCTTGGAAAAAACCATTGCTGACACAATATAATGAAACGGCTGCACACTAATGCTTGACTGGAACATTTTAACTGTCTTAGGTAGTTGGCCTTGAGTGCACTGTTGCCAACATACCGATTGGAGGACAGAAAATTTATCGATGTATTATTTCTATCTTCTTATAATCAGGGTTGCGTCCTTAATAAAACACCTGTTATGTCCTTATTTTGGTAGTAAATATGTATATTTTTCCATCGATCGTGGTTTGGATTACTGATGTAGTTACTTTTGAATATTCTGCATCCATCAATAGTTGGAATTGTTGTTGTTGTTTAGGTCAACAGCCAAAAGAAAGGCTGGTTTGAACCTCTAGAGGTTTTACTAAGTAAAAACGAGGAGTAAGGTAGTTTACCAGTGCCTTCCTCACTGAGTTGAAAGGTATGCTTATCAGCATACCAGGCCCTCCGAAAAGCACTCACGTTCCACCCTGCAAATGACACCTTCACTTCATTCACCACAGGGTCTGGCTGCATAGTGAAATGCATTACTCTCAGAAGAGATAACTCTGACTAGTGTCTTTTACACCTCTACCTCTTCTGTTCTTAAATAGTTCAGTCATATAAGTGGCTGACTACATGATAAGAAACAGAACTATTTTTTTTTAGCCCTGGACCAAACAGATAGAGTGGAATTAAAATAACACTCCACCTGCCCGTTTTGGGCATTAGTTGGAATTATAAAATGTCAGTGCTTGCACACACCTTTGTCCAATCGTCATAATAATCAATTTTTCAAGCGTTAAGGGTTAACTTGTTGTAGTGACTTTCTACGGGCTAATCTCAAGGTCAGCCGATAAGGAAGCAGTTATAAGATAAATAATTTCCCCAAACCATTTAATATACAGGTTCGGTTACAGTACCTCCATGGACGCAGAAATCACAATTGTATTTGTCTAGTGTCTCCAGAGTGGTGATGTATGGAGCTCCTTCCACCACCTCGTTCACCCACTTTATCCCTCTCACCATTTTATACCTGAAACACAACAATCCACCCATCTTTATCACTTTACTAATCCTTACACCAGTTTTCATCGACAGTTTACTCTGACAACAAAAAAAACCATCTTTTATCAACAATAATTTTTATTTATTTATTTTTTTTTATTGAGTGATGATGCCTACATAAGCCTTGGCTTGTGCGCAGGTAATGATATGTGGTGATTTACAGATGAAAAAAATGCCAGACCTGACCGGGAATCGAACCCGGGACCCCGGCATAGTAGCCAGTTGCGCTGACCACTACACCACGGGCCGGCCGATTATTGGACTGGACATATTCACTATGTTTTTATCATAAACTAGAAGTTCCCATGCGCTCCTGCGGCTAGTGCAGAAATAAAATTAAAAAAAAAAAAATCTGGTGTGAAATACTCACATGACTTTCTCTTGCCAATGCAAATAATTAACAATATAACGTAACATTCGTCATAAAAACATTAGAAATAAGCAGAAACCTAACCTCAAAAAACATAACCTTATTTTAATCATGAGTAAAAGATGCAAAATGAAAATCAACCACAGTTTTGCTTAAAAATACGGAAAATCACTCTTTCACACTAAACTAGGCTTCGTAGAGAAAAATGCTCTAAATAAAAGTTCTTTTAATTTCCTATAAATTTCATTATCCTTTTATGTCGTAAAATGCGTAATAAGGCTGAAATCTTAAAAAAATTGATTTTTTTTTTACAAGATTTCGTGAGAAAAAAACAGAAAATCGCTAATTACCGATAAACTAAGCGTTATACAAAAAAACTTGCCACTCCAGCAGCGCTTCGCACTGCTTACGTGTATCGGCCTCAGAGGAGTGGGTGGATCAGAATTCATAAATAGATCAGAACCATTTGCCACAAGGTGAAGTTCAGCCGCCAAAGGGGTTGGATGGATCACAATATTTTGGTATTTGAAGATATGAAAGTTAATGTTTAAAGTTTCAAAATTTCAACTTTGAATGTTGAGGTTTGAATGTATGATACTTTGAGTTTTTCGTTTTCTCATGCGACCTGGGGTTGCGACCTGAAAATTTTCGGGTTACCAAATGTTTATGTTATTTCTTTGCTAAATAACAAGCCGTTATTCTCTGTGACCCTATGGGTATGTGTAACGTTTTGTCAATAAAAATTTGCGAAAAAAACCATTGTGAAGGTGTAAAGAAAGAAAACATGAGCCGTAAACATGAAGTAGTAGTTTATTCATGTAATTTTTCACTTTTCTGCGATTTTCTCAAAAACTGGTGCTACGATTTTTTTAAAAATTGCCTGGTTTACTAAATTTTTTATTCTCTACAAGATAGAGTAGGCGCCATGTTTGCTGAAATTCTTGGTGAGGCTGTTTTCATGTAAAAAAATTGTTTTTTAACATTGCGGCTTTAATATGCATTTTAGCGCAAAACTTTATATAATAAAAGTTGTAGAGAATTTAAAACCCTGCAACTTTTATTTCAAACATGTTCTCTGTGTTTTCTCTCAAAAACGTGTGAAAAATCGATTATTTTAAGATTTTGGCCTTAGTATGCATTTTACGACAAAATGTATATAATCAAATTTATAGGAAATTAAAAGATTTACAACTTTTATTTAAAGCATTTTTCATTACAGAGTCTAGTTTAGCGTGAAAGAGTGATTTTCCGTATTTTAAAGCCAAAGTGAGGTTGATTTTAATTTTGCGTCTTTCACTCGTGATTAAAATAAGGTTATGTTTATTGAGGTTATTTCTAATTTTTTTTGTTTATTTCTAATGTTTTATTACTGATGTTAGGTTTATTGTTAATTATTTGCATTGTCAAGAGAAAGTTGTGTGAGTGTTTCACACCAGATTTTGTTTTACAACTCTTCACTTATTTTTGAAACCATGAGCCAACATTGATGTGCAAATGAAACACGTTGTTTAGTTTGATTGAATGCCGATGTCTCTACCAAAACTTTGAACCAACAAATACTGTAATTGATTGTTTTTATATGACACCTGATACTCAACTGCTGTGAATGGAGAGAATGGAATGTCATACACAAACGATTCAAATTAACCAACCGTTTGTCAACAGCACATTACTAGCTACTACTGTAATAGTTTTCACATTCCACGTTCAAATGTTTACTCTCAACTCTAGCAGACCAATTATGGGACGACAATACTTTAAGAATTTCTTTTAAGAATTTCTTAAAACATTATGTTTGGAGTGTAGCATTATACGGAAGTGAAACTTGGGTGATAGGGGCTGTAGAAAGGAAGAGGATAGAAGCTTTTGAAATGTGATGTTATAGGAAATTGTTAAAGATTAGGTGGGTGGACAAAATAAGTAATTTAGAGGTTATTAGGCAAGTGGATGAAAAAATAAGTATATGGAAGCATCTTACCAAAAGAAGGGATAGGCTAGTGGGGCATATCCTAAGACATCCAGGTATTGAGCTATCAATAATGGAGGGTAATATTGAGGGAGTAAATTGTAGAGGGAGGCAAAGATTAGAATATATAAAGCAAATTACAAAAGATGTAGAGTGTTACAGGTATGTAGATATGAAACGAATTCCGCAAGATAGGACAGGTTGGAGAACTGCATCAAACCAGTCGAGAGACTGATGACAAAAAATATATACTTTAAGCCAAAAAAGTTGTTTTCAAAGGTATTAATACACGTCTTTTCAAGTTTTATTAGTTCAGGAGAAAAATGACTAAACTAATTGGAGCTGAAATTTCAACGTTTCCTTAACCGAATTCTGAGTGGCTTTTTCAATAAGCTATGTTCTTTTTTCCTAAAACCTACTCAATATAGATAATCAAGAGTTTTAAGCAAAAACAATCTTATGAGAAACACTCACTTGACTTTCTCTTGGTGATGTAAATAATGATATGTATAACTAATTGTCAATCATGAGTAAACAAGGCAAAATTAAAAATATAACCTAATTTTTTATGCCCATAACAGACAGGTGGAGTGTCAAATTATTTACATTCAATCTGTTTGTTGCAGGGCTAAAATACATAGTTCTGTTTCTTATCACATGGTCAGCCAATTAAATGAGTGAATCATTTAAGAATAGAAGAGGTAGAGGTGTAAAAGACACTAATCAGAGATATCTCCTTTGAAAGTAATGAATAACATTATACAGCCAGACCCCGTGGCGAATGAAGTGAAGCTGTCATTTGCAGAGTGGAAAATGTATTTTTTAGCCTGGTATGCTGAATTTTTCACTCGGTGAGGAAGGGAATTGTAAACCACCTCACTCCTCGTTTTACTTAGTAAAACCTCTACAGGTTCAAACCAGCCTTTCGGCTGATGACCTAAACAACACAACCTAATTTTAATCATGAGTGAATGACGCTAAATGAAAATCAAAACTCTGTTGGACTTTAAATATGGAGTATCAAAAATTGGCACTAAATAGCTGTGTAGAAAAAAATGTTTGAAATGAAGTTGAAGATTTAATTTTAAAACTTCATTTGAAGTTATAGGTTTTCTACAAGTTTTTTCTACTTTATTTATTTCAAGTCGCATCGACAGCCTGGTCATTAGCGACTACTGTGGGTTTAGGTACTGTAACAGTCAGTTTTAACATGTTAAAATTTCCAGACTCTGGCCAGGAATTGAACCTGGGACCTTCCACTTTGTCGGCTAATGAGCTAGTACTACATCATGGAGAATACTACATAATGGAATTTTGAAGGCAACTTTTAAGAACTACACTCTTAAATCAAAATAAGAGCATATTTAAAAAAAAATCTGGTGTGAAACACTCACACAACTTTCTCTTGCCAGTGCAAATAACTAACAATATAACGTAACATTCGTCATAAAACATTAGAAATAAATAAAAAACTAACCTCAAAAAACATAACCTAATTTTAATCATGAGTGAAAGACGCAGTATGAAAATCAACCTCAGTTTGGCTAAATACGGAAAATGACTCTTTCATGCTAAACTAGGCTCTGTAGTGAAAAATGCTTTAAATAAAAGTTGTAGATCTTTTTATTTACTATAAAATTTATTATATACACTTTTGTCGTAAAATGCATACTAAGGCCGAAATATTAAAAAAATCGATTTTTCACACGTTTTCGTGAGAAAAACAGAAAATCGCTAATTACCGCTAAACTAAGCGTTATACAAAAAAATGTTTGAAATAAAAGTTGTAGAATTTTAAATTCTCTACAACTTTTATTATATAAAATTTTTTGCGCTAAATTGCATATTAAAGCCGTAATCTTAAAAAAACTATGTTTTTACGTGAAAAAAGCCTCACCAAGAATTTCAGCAAACATGACGCCTACCCTATCTTGTAGAGAATAAAAAATTCAGTAAACCAATCGATTTTTAAAAAAATCGTAGGACCAGTTTTTGAGAAAATCGCAAAAAAGTGTAAAATTACACGAATAAACTACTACTTCCGGTTGACCGATTTTGATGAAAATGTTCGTGTCGGGTCCGGTAGTGGTATGTAACTTAAGTTTCAAGTTTCAAGTTCGTACGATGTTCCATTCTTGAGATATTCTGTTCACACACACACACACACACACACACACACACACACACACACACACACACACACACACACACACACGCATACACACACAGACCAATCGCTAAAAACATGTTTTTTGGGTTCAGGGGGTCTGAAAACGTATAGATCCGGTGAAAACTCGATTTCGAAAAATCGACATGAAAACAATACTTTCCTTCCTATATATTCATATAGACAAGAGAAAGTAAAAAGGTAAAGCATCCAGCTAAATCCCTGATAAAACCAATTCAAAGAGAAATAACATTGTATCAAGCACAGGTTCAACAATTAATATATAGCAAAACAAAAAAGAGATCCATACAAACTAAACAAAACAAACAAGAAACATGCACATTCTTTTGACTGTGATCAGTAAGCCTATTACAGGCCTGTATGAATAAATATAACACAAAGTGTGCTTCAATAACCATATTACAAACAAACAAGAAGAAGAACATGAAAATGTTAACGTACATAATACCTATCGGCTGCCATCTATATATTAATAGCGAGCAGTTTTTTTTCAACACGATTTTAACCACCGGAACCTTCACCGATTTTCCCCGAAGTGGGCTCAAATGAATCGTCTGTTCGAGTAGATTTGCAGAAAACTATCCAAAATCAAATATTTCAATTTGTTGTTGTTGTTTAGGTCAACAGCCGAAAAGCTGGTTTGAACCACTAGAGGTTTTACTAAGTACAATGAGGAGTGAGGTGGTTTACCATTGCCTTCCTCACTGAGTGGAAAAGTACGCTTATCAGCATGCCAGGCCCTCTGAAAAGCACAGATTTTCCACTCTGTAAATGAAACCTTCACTTCATTCACCACAGGGTCTGGCTGTACAATGAAATTCATTACTTTCAGAGGAGATAACTCTGATTAGTATCTTTTACACCTCTACCTCTTCTGTTCTTAAATGATTCAGTCATTTAACTGGCTGACCATGTGATAAGAAACAGAACTATTTATTTTAGCCCTGCAACGAACAAATTGAGCGTAAATAATCTGACACTCCACCTGTCTGTTATGGGCAGATTTCAATTTATGACCATAAAATAGGAGGTCTAAAATAGATTGGAGAGGGGGCAAGTTCAACGAACTAAAGTATAGGCTTACCAACGCATTGGCAGTGTCACGGTCAGATTGTTTTGGAATTTCCAACGTAGTTGTTGTAAATTTGTATACCGTTCGATCTGCTATATTTTGGTTTTGTTTTTATGTGGAATTAAATAATGAGATTTTAGCAGTTATGACTGCTGTCAATCCATATGCTCAAAGCTATAAGAAACTGGGTGACATGGTAAAATATGAAGAGGCAATTGCAAGAACTGAAAATCGCCTGCCACTATACAATTTTTTTATGAAGTTCCATCATGAGCCGAATGAGGACAGAAGAAGATTTAATGAACCAGTAGTACAATAAAACAAAAAAAGTTGTTTACAGAGAAGTTCTATAAAAACAAATTTACACTTTTGTGCGGGTTTTCCCCGCACAGGTTCACCTAGTATTATCATAAAACAACACCCAATATATAGTACATTTTCTTAGTCTGTATCAATATGTGTTGAACAGCAACGGCTGGAAATTGGCCTCCCTTGTTCTTGTTTTCACTCTCATTGTCCTCTAATGTCCCAATCATCAGACCACCTTTTCTGATGCAGTCTAATACCGGGTGTTTATAAATGAATACCAAAGTTTTAACACTCTATAATATTTAATACATTATACTTACAGTTATAAATGATACATCAAACGAAAGAGCAACTCAAACAGTTTTACATAAATGCCTACAAGTGTTCAATGTGCACACCATTCGTCACACGACACACGTCAAGACGATATGCGAGTTCTTCCCAAATGTTGTTTAGTGTCTCTCGAGTAACTGTTGCAACAGCTGCTTCAATACGGGAAGGTCAGCTGGTAGTGGAGGCACATACACACGATCCTTTATGAACCCCAAAAGATAGAAATCACATGGCGTCAGATCGGGTGACCGTAGAGGCCATGGAAAACGAGCCCTGTCATTGCACCCCTTGCGGCCAATCCAGCGGTCGGGTAAAGTGACGTTCAGCCAATCGCATACTTTGTTATGCCAGTGAGGCGGCGCACCATCTGGCTGGAAAATGAAGTTCTCTGGCTCTTCATCTTCCAACTGAGAGAAGAGCCATAGCTGTAGAGTATCAAGGTAAGAAGCACCAGTCACAGTTGCTTCAACAAAAAAGAAAGGGCCATAAACTTTCCTGGGACATGGCATGAAAAACATTCGATTTAGGGGAGTCTTGTTGTACTTGTACCATCGTGTGAGGATTTTCTGTGCCCCAGATCAGCACATTATGAGTGTTCACTTGTCCACTAAGGTGAAAGGTTGACTCATCACTGAAGACGACATGATATAGAAAATCTTCATGCAACAACATTTCGTTAGCGAAGTTGGCACGTAAACCATAGTCTGCAGGATTTAGAGCCTGCTGTACCAACTACAAACGATAAGGACGTAGTTGTAAGCATCTCCGTAAAACTTTCCAAACAGTCGTTACAGGAATTGCTACTAATTCACGACTAGCCTTCCAAATATATTTCTGTGGGCTACGCGTGAACGACTCTCACACTCGCTCAACGCTCTCCGCACTAACATTTGGTCGTCCCATACTCTTCCCTTTGCATAGGCAGCCGGTATCTTCAAACTGATGATACCATCTATGGGTGTTATTATCACCTGGAGTTTCACAACTAAACTTAATACGGAACGCAGGTTGCACAGTAACTACCAATTCCGTCTTTGCGAACTGTAAAACACAAAACGCTTTCTGTTCTTTAGTCACCATTTTTGCTACTAGCGCTTTCTAACGGCTGGCAGTGGAAACATTGCGCACTGCTGCCAACAAACAAAACTCCTTGAGTCGCACTTTCGTTTGATGTATCATTTATAACTGTAAGTATAATGTATTAAATATTATAGATCGTTAAAACCCTGCTATTAATTTATAAACACCCAGTATATTGTGACAATATATAAAAGGAAACTGTGTTTGAGAATTCTCGAGAAGGATCGAGATTTAAAAGGTGTAAATGTAAATAACAAATAGAAACATATGCGCAAATGGTTATCTATAGTATACGTCAGCCTATTGTTGAACGGCTACCTAAAGGAGTCTGGTATCTTTTTAAATAATTGGCACTTTTTGTAACCATTCTTTTCAGTCACAATGAGTTTTTAGATTTCATAAAAACATGTATTTTTACTTTCTCTTGCCTATATGAATACACATATAGGAAGGAAAGTATTGTTTTCATGTCGATTTTTTTAAATTGAGTTTTCACCGGATCTACATGTTTTCAGACCCCCTGAACCCAAAAATACATGTTTTTAGCGATTCTCTCTTCTAAAAAATTCTCTCTTGCTAAATTGCATAAAAAAAATTGCATTTAATTGCATAAAAATAATTAATAAATTGCTGCAATTTTAAAAAAACAATTTTTTTATGTGAAAACAGCTTCACCAAGAATTTCAGCAAACATGGCGCGCCTACCCTATCTTGTAGAGAATAAAAAATTGAGTAAACCAGGTAATTTTTTATACTATTCACACACGCACACACCCACAGGGGGTCTGAAAACGTGTAGATCTGGTGAAAACTCGATTTCGAAAAATTGACATGAAAATAATACTTTCCTTCCTATATATTCATATAGACAAGAGAAAGTAAAAAAACTGAGGGCATACACACAGACGAGCAGTAAACCACTTAATATGCTTTTCACAGTTGATGAGCTCTGCTGTTCCACACATTTAGACTAATCAGAACGTTTGTCAGCGTTGTCAGATTGTACCTAACAAACATTACGCGCGCATGCGTATAAGAGGTTCGCAATAGTTCACTCTCGTCTTGCATCTCGTACTGAACACATAAAATTATAGAGTGCGTTAACATGCAATACTTTATAACATAATCAGCTGAAATTCTGGGTGAGGCTGTTTTCACGTAAAAAAATTGTTTTTTTTTTTTTAAATTGCGGCTTTAATATGCATTTTAGCGCAAAAATTTACATAATAAAAGTTGTAGGAAATTTAAAATCCTACAACTTTTATTTAAAAATTTTTTTTTTATAAAGCTTAGTTTAGCGGTAATTAGCGATTTTCTGATTTTTTCTCATAAAAACGTGAAAAATCGATTTTTTTAAGATTTTGGCCTTAGTATGCATTGAACCCACCGGGTTGGTCTAGAGGTAAAGTCGTCGCCAAAATCAGCTGTTTAACAGCTGATTTTTGGAGACGAAGGTTCCTGGTTCAAATCCTAGTAAAGGTAGTTACTTTTATACGGATTTGAATACTAGACAGTGATTGCCAGTGTACTTTGATGGTTGGTGTTCAATTAACCATACTCTCTCAGGAGTGGTCGACCTGGGTCTGTACAAGACTACACCTCATTTACACGTCATATGCATCATTCTCATCTCATTGGGTCATGGGGTTGCTTATTGTTCTGCATTGAAGAGATTGGAACGTACACATATTAGGAATTAAAAAAAAAAGTATGCATTAGGATAAGTGGATTTACTAGTTGGACAGCTACGGCTTACCTTTCTTGTTGAGTGAACACAGGAGGTCCTTTATGCCTGGTGATCTCTTCATCTGTATGAATGCCGACTATTAAGTAATCGCCTAGAGCCTTAGCTTGCCGCAGAGAATTCGCATGCCCAAAGTGTACCATATCATAACTGAAACACATTCAAATAAAACTAAATTATACAAATGTTAAACACAGCAAGCTATCTATGAAAATATGAGGAAGGAAATTATTGTTTTCAAGTCAATTTTTCCAAATCGAGTTTCCACCCCGCAGAACAGTAACAATGAAAGCAGAAAACAGTAGCAATGAAAGTCAGCAGAACACCTGCGCAGTGTAACATAAAACTTGATGGAGAAAGGATTGAATGTGTGGGAAGTTTTGGATATCTTGGAAGCGTCGTCTTAAATAATGGGAGTGCTAAGCTAGAAGTTCTAAATAGAGTGAATAAAGGATCCTCCTTCTTTTACCAAGTGTGGAACTTAGTCTGGGATAATACAGTTCCCATAAAAGCCAAACAGACCATGTTTAAAACATATCTTCTTCCAATAATGACATATGGCCTAGAAAGCTGTGTCTTATTGAAAGGGGACATTAGCAAATTACAGGCATGTGAGATGAAATTTTTAAGATCAGCCTTGCAGAAGACCAGAAGAGACAAGGTCAGAAATGAATATATAAGAAGAGATATGCAGGTGACCTTAACGATGGAAGAAAGATTACGTACCGCAAGACTCAAATGGTTTGGACATGTACAAAGGATGCCAGAGGCGCGTATCCCCAGACAGTACTTGGACATGGAGGTATCTGGAAAGAGACCCGTTGGACATCCCAGAAGAAGATGGACAGACCAAATAAGGGATGATCTCCTAACAAAAGGAATGACACTACAGGATATCAGAATACAAAGGGTATATTAAGATAGAGATAGATGGAGGCATATCATCCACTCAAATCCTACCGGCCTGCTGGAAGGATACCCAGATGATGATGATGATCACCAACTTCAACTGGTTTGTTACCCATAAGGATATTCAACGATTATTTAAATATGCCAATGATTAAAGAAGAAATCAAACGATTTAGCCAAAGTTATCAAAATCATCTTATAGTCGTGAGAAAGTGAGAAAGGAATTCCCCTTCCACTCCACATCACTTGTAATACTAGCCAAACCGCATAACAACGGCAGCTTGAACACGCTACTACTCTGCCTGATATTATTAACTACTATTATAAGAAATGAAAACCAATGATAACACCAGGTCCCTCTTTCACTTCCCACTCAAAAAACGTTATCATACTATTAATAATTTCAAGTCTTTGACTATGCAAAACATGACCTTTTTTGCAGACTTAATTTTTACTTTCTCTTGCCTATATGAATATACAGGAAGGAAAGTTTTGTTTTCATGTCGATTTTTCGAAATAGAGTTTTCACCGGATCTACACGTTTTCAACCCCCCCCCATGTGTGTGTGTGTGCGCGCATTTGTGTGCGTGCGTGAGTAGTATAGCGGTACGTTCAGCACACTTAGGCTCTTAAATCAAAATAAGGACCACTTTTTCAAAATCACACCTTATTTTAAAATAAGGACCACCCCTTAAATCAAAATAAGGACCACTTTTTCAAAATCAACCCTTATTTCAAAATAAGCACCACCTCTTATTTCAAAATAAGGATCACTTTTTCAAAAACATATTCTTATTTCAAAATAAGGACCGCTTTTTGTTAATATAACGAGTAAGCACAATTTTGAAGGCAACTTTTAAGAATTGCGCTCTTAAATCAAAATAAGAGCATATTTCAAAAAAAGGTAAAGCATCCAGCTAAATCCCTGATAAAACCAATTCAAAGAAAAAAACATCAGTAAACTAAAAAGTGTCCCTTAAATCAAAAATTTCAAAATCACTTAAAAAACATTGTCAAAGAGCCGGAAGCCCTTTAAAAATGTTAAAACTTGTAATTTGCTTTATCAGTTACATGCATTATAAAATGTAAAAACAACAGCTATTAAGAATAAAATAATCACAAACACTTTATCAATTATACCATCAACTAAACAACATAAGCTCATTTATAATTAAAAACTTGCACTCCAGCGGCGCTTCGCGCCGCTTACGTGTCTCGGCCTCAGAGGGGTAGGTGGATCAGAATTCATAGTGGATCAGAACAATTTGCCACAAGGTGAAGTTCGGCCGCCAAAGGGGCTGGGTGGATCACAATATTTAGAAATTTCAAGATATGAAAGTTTAAAGATGAAGTTTAAAGTTTCAAAATTTAAAATTTGATGGTTTTAAAATTTTAGGTTAATGTTTAAAGTTTCAAAATTTCAACTTTAAATGTTGTGGTTTGAATGTATGTATGAGTTTTTCGTTTTCTCATGCGACCTAAAAATTTTCGGGTTACCAAATTTTTATGTAATTTTCTTCGCTTAATAACATGTTAAAAAAATATTTGTATTCCGAAAATTTTAAAATTTTTGTTGGGGTAGTAATCACCATAGGACCCCGCCTAAAATTTAATAAATTCTTCGTGACTCTAGGGGTATGTGTAACGTTTTGTTAATAAACGTTTGCGAAAAACCGTTGTGAAGGTGTAAAGAAAGAAAAACGTGAAAACGGCAAGCCCTAAAAGCCGGGATTCTAGTGTTTTGAGTTTTCTTAGCGAAGAGGTAGGTTAAGGAAAACTTTAGTTACATGGCCTTGAAGTACTTTGGAAGAGGCACAAAAAAGATTCTATACAATTTTCCTCTACGAAGCACCGTTAAGGAGGTAAAAAAATACAACCCCTTATCAACGGTAAGTTACCAAATTTTTATTTAACTTTTAACGTCGAAAACTTGCCGTTAAAATACATTTTGTATTCTAAAAATTTAGAAATTTCATAATTTTTGGATAGGGGTAGCAACCCCCATTGGATCGCTTTTTAAAATTTAAAAAATTACCTGTGATACTATAAGTACCTGTGACTTTTACTAATAAAAAATTTGCCTAAAAAACCGTTTTGAAGGTGTAAAGGTAGTTAAACCCCAAAAAACCGAAATTTGGTTTTTGAAGTTTACTCAGAGGACCGGTGGTTTAAGGGCAACTTTAGTTATATAATCTTGAAGTACTTTTTGTGGGGCACAAAACAGGTTCATGCATTTTGTCCCTTTTATTCACTGTTAAGGAGATAAGGAAATACAACCCCTACCGCAGGCTAGAGGGTGCTAATTAAAAATTTTCGGGTTATAAAATTTTTGTGTAATTTTTACGCCAAACAACATGCTGTCAAAAGACTTTTTGTATTCTAAAAATATGAACATTTCATATCTTTTGGATAAGGGTAGCGACCTCCGTAGGACCCCGATTTCAAATTTGAAAAATTACCCGTGACGCTTCGGGTACGTGTAACTGTTTAAAAATAAAAATTTGACAAAATAACCCATTTTGAAGGTGTAAAGAAAGAACAACATGCAAACGGCAAACCCCAAAAAGCTGAAATTTTGTTTTTTGAGTTTTCACACCGAACCGGCAAGTTAAGGGCAACGATAACTATATGTTTATAATAGAAAATATCTTTAATTTTAATATCCCCAAGGAAGTGTATCAATTATTCCATCTTCTTCTCTCAATATCATTCTCTTATCATAATCAAACTGAAATTTCTTAACTAACGATTTATTAACTAATTTCTTTGTCTTAGTGTCTCTGACTATCTGATTATACTCCACTTTTGCTGGTTCAGTATTTCCTTCGACCATTCTCCTCATAACATTCATATCGAGTACTTGTGTATTCTTATAGTTCAAAGTAAACCCTTTAATTGTCCCTTTAATACCCCTTTTATAACCCTTTAATTGTCTTGTAAGCGTAACTCTTTGGTCCGGTTGAGATAAATTCTGATATATAATCATCACATCCCAATTCATCTGTCCATTCACCTAACATAACGGGTGTTTCAAAAAGGATGCTCTTCGAAGTTTAAGGGTTAATATTTTCTGCATAGGGAATATTTTTTTCCCCCAAATAACAGTTGGCACTACCGTACTCATTGTTGACCCATTGTGTATTACTGACATGTACTAGTGCTATCCCAGTATTCATTTGTGTCTGTAGTGTCTGTATAAGTTCAAACGTGGTTTTTTCAAAGGATGAACGTGTTTTTATAATTGAAAGTTATTGCGCATATAAATCTTACGAACGAGTGAAAGACGAGTTCCAGTTAAAATTTCCCAATTCTGAAGTACCTAATAACACCACAATATCGCGTCTGATTAATAAATTTCGTGAGACTGGCAGTGTACAGGATCGGAAAAGCACAGGTCGACCATCAGTGTTAACAGAACAAGTTTTGGACGATGTGAAACAACGTTTGACTACCTCACCCGGCAAATCACTTAGAAAGTTATCTTCACAGGCTGGATTATCACTACCTTCCGCTTTAAGGACTACAAAAAAATTAAATCTGCATCCTAACCGCATCGTCGTTCATGAACTGAAAGAAGTTGACCATGGGAAACGTATACAGTATTGCCGTTGGATACGTTCTCTTGTTAATGACAACGGTGTTGAAATATTGGATCGTGTTTATTTCAGTGACGAAGCATGGTTCCACTTGGATGGTTACATCAACAGCCAAAACTGCCGAATATGGAGCGCTCATAATCCTCACACATTGCATGAACGTCCACTACACGCACGTAAAATTGGTGTTTGGTGTGCGATCTCCCGGCGTCGTATTGTTGGGCCTTTATTTTTTGACACATCTGTAGATGGTGTGGTGTACCGAAACTTAATTGAACAAATTTATAGCGTTGTTAGAATTACACGATCAAGATTGTTGGTTTCAACAGGATACCGCAACGTGCCATACTTCTACTGAAACGCTGAATATGTTACGAGAATTTTTTGGCCATCATGTGTTATCAAAAGGATTGTGGCCACCAAGATCCCCAGATCTTACTGCTGCGGATTTTTTTCTTTGGGGGAATTTAAAGAGTAAGGTTTTTAAAAACAATCCTCATACAATTGAAGAAATGAAGGCTAATATTGAAAGTGAGATTACAAACATTAATGAGCAAACACTACGAAAAGTGGCTCCAAATGTTATGAAACGTGTTCGAACTTGCATTACAAGCAGAGGAAGTAATTTTGAACATTTATTGTGAAGTTTTAAAGGTAATCTGAATGTTATAAAGGTAATAATTTCATACCGTATAATTTGTATAATTTATAAATTACTTAATGTAATAAATTAGCGTTCTCAAACTTCAAAGTGCGTCCTTTTTGAAACACCCGTTACAACCTGTTTGTACAGTATTATTACCATCATCAATATAAATTACAGAATCAGTGTCATAATACGCAATTTTATCACAAAGTCTATCCAACATATCAGATAGGTAAGATTTAGGGGATGGATATCATCGAAAGTATTTGAAACTATTTCCTACATAAATTCCACTAGAGATCGATTTTATTTTTCAACTAACCGCCTTTAATCTTAAAATAGCAACCACTTTTTCGACTACCCCTATTATTTAAAAATAACAGCCACTTTTCTTAATGCCTACAATTTCAGATTAATACGCAAAACACATTAGATATATGGTAGTTGGAAAAATAACATCCCGTTTTGAAAAACAAGTAGTTGTATAATAAAAAAGGATGCAAATAAAAAAGTTTAGAGAATTAATTATCCCAGCGGCAGAGATAAGAGAGGTTATTAGACAGGAAAGAGCGGAAGCAAAAGCAGCGAGTGCCAAGGAAGCGAAGAAACTGTTGACTCCTATAAATATTTAGGCTGATAAAAATTTAAGTTTTAATGAACATAAACATAAACAGATAACAGATAAAGTAATAAGAAGCATAAAATTGTATAAAAAAGCACTAAATGTTGCAAAAGAGAAAACATTCAAAAAATCTGCTACTCTGCTTGTGGGGGATAACATGAATGACCTTCAACATCTCCTCAACACAGTTGCAGTGCATAGCAAAGGTATGGGAATAGATATCAACGTAAGAAAGACAAAATTCTTAATAATTACTCGCAAACCAGATGAGTTTCAGAATTCAAAGCTAAAGCTCAACAATGAAGACATAGAGCGTGTGAAGAAGTTCAACTATTTAGGAACTTGGTTATGTGAAGACTGGTCATCAGATATGGAAATCAAGTGTCGAATAGAGAAGGCACGGAGTGCGTTTGTAAGGTTCAGAAGCATCATCACAAACACGGAATTTGACCTCAACCTTAAAATACGATTCACAAAATGCTATGTATGGTCCGTACTTTTGTATGGCATGGAGGGTTGGACGCTGAAGGTTAACACCATGAACAGGCTGGAAGCATTTGAAATGTGGATCTACCGAAGAATCCTGAAGGTTCCATGGACAGCAAAAAGAACCAATGAGGAGATTCTGGAGAGGGTAGGAAGGAAACGGGAACTGATGAGCACCATAAAAAGAAGGAAGACCGCTTATCTGGGACATGTGATGCGCAATGAGAGGTACCATCTGCTGCAACTGATAATTGAGGGGAAGATAGAGGGACGGAGAGGAGTAGGTAGAAGGAGGATGTCGTGGCTGCAGAATATCAAGCAATGGACAGGGATGGAGGCCGCAGGAGACATAATACACACGTGTGGTGACAGGGAAAAATGGTCAGCGGTGATCGCAAACATCCATTAATGGATAGCAGACAAAGAAGAAGAAGAAGAAGATTCTGCTTGTGTACAATCTCATATACAGTATGCGATAAAAATATGAGGTAAAACAATTTATCGCAATTATTAGCAGTACACAGCAAAATTGCAAAATCTTTCAAAATAGATAAAATCTTACCAGTAGATAAATTATATTTTTGTATAGTATGAAAAAAGGAGAACTTAAATCAAGAGAAGATAAGAGAACTTTTCTGGAGCAAAACTATTTCAAAATTTAGGTGCTCTCAAAATGAACGCTACCTATAGTACCATTAACGTATACTTACAATCGATTAACATTCCATTAATGTTTATTAAAATTCTTTTGGCGATCCATTAACGTTTACGAACGATCGATTGACATTTACTAACTATTCATTAACGCTTATGAACGATCGATTGACGTTTACTAACTATCCATTAACGCGCTTATTAACAATCGACTAATGTTTACTAACGATCTAATTACGTTTATTAACGATTGATTAATGTTTGCTCAGCGTTTGCTAACGTTCGGTTGACTTGTCAACGTTTGTTTATATCGAACGTAATGGTTTCTAATAATACGTAATATAAAAAAAAACATAATTTTTTTTATTTTTTATTTAACTTATTTATTTACAATCAGCCTTACAATGTGGCTTTAAGCAAATCATTATACAAGAACTAAACTGATGTGAGTGAAGTAGACAGCCTTTGCTCTCACTTCAACTAAATAAAATTAGAAAATAAAGTTAATAAAAACTAAGAAATGTTGTAAAGTTACAAAATTAACAAAAACAATGTAAAAGAAGTAAACAAAAACAATGTAGTAAACAATGCAAAAGAAGTTAACAATAAAAAAGTAAAATAAATAAAATTTTGAAATTTCACTTTAGATTAAAAAGTAGTGATGAGGATGAATGGTGAATTTAACTTTGTGTATGTATTAAAATCGTTGGTCTAAGTCGAGGATGTGATGTCTTTTGAGGCGCTTCGTTTCCTACTGTTGTCCAATAAATTTAATGCCAGGTGGTTCTGGTGATTGTTTAATATTAGCTGGTACCGGAGGCTCAGCTCTCTTATCTCTTCTGTTACGGTACGGATACGAAAATGGTCATGTATTTCCGAGTTTCTTATAAACCACCCAGCGTTACTCGTCGATCTTAATACTTTATTTTGGAAACGTTGTATCATTTCTAAATTGTATCTGCTGGATGTACCCCAAAGCTGAGCGCCATACTTCCAAACAGGCTTGAAAATTGTATTATAGATCAAGACCTTATTTTCAACAGATAATTGTGATCTTCTTCCTAACAACCAGTTAAACCTCATGTATTTTAAATTAAGCTCGTTCCGTTTACATACAATGTGATGTCGCCAAGTTAATCTCCGATCAAGATGCAAGCCAAGGTACTTCACATGATCTTGTTGTGGGAGTACATCATTACCTAGGAGTACTGATGGGCATTCCTCTCTTCTCATAGTAAACGTAACTTGGACTCAAACATAATTGAATAAAAACTTTTTTTCTAATGTATACCATTAAAATATTTTAATTTCCTAAATTTATACCTGAGCATAAAGTAACAATATCTTATGTTTTTACTAATTTGTAACATTTTATTTAAAATCTGCTATTTACAAGTAACTTATGGTAATTTGAGGTTGCTCGATATGAGCATAAAACAACTATACACTAAAATACAGTAATATGAATCTTAAAAATAACAATCTTAGTAGTTACTTATTATACTACTACACTACTACTTATACTACTACTACATTTATTATACTACTTATTATACGGCTCTGATTCAATTCTGACGTTTCTTTGTAAGAACGTTTAATTTCAGTTCTAGAGACAGAAAATAAAATTACATAACATTATTCAATAAAAACGTATTTCTTTCATAAACATGAAAACAAATCGGCTCTGTCAATTTTACAAGGTGTTTAACTCAGCACTTTATGTTTACTGTTGAATTTATGTTTGTCGTGTTGTATAAATAACTTAAAAAACAGTTTCCTATTTTATCTAAATAAATACTAACATATATATTACTTTTAACTTTAAATATCTTATCCTTAATAGTTAATTCGTCAAGAGTTTTATAATACCCTTTATCAATAATTTGTTTAAGATCTGCGTATGACTTGCCTCCCTTTTCACCGCTACTATGTTTCACCTCTATAACTATACATGCTTGATCGTTTCTCCTGAAAATCAAGATGTCGATTTCGTTTCTCGATTTAACTGTTAATTCACCACGGACGGTAAATGCTGTAAGCATCTTGCCTCAAAAAAGGGACTGTAAACAGTGGAGCATGAAATTCGAATTCTTTTTGGGGAAACATCGGCACGTTTTCAAATAATTTACGAGCACTCTTTCCAAATTCCTCATAGGCGCTTTCTTTTTTTCCTAAATTGATTATTGATTTCATATAGGAGCTCTGATCTGTTTCGGATACATTAAATTTTCGTTTAAAAAACTCTCTCGATGTCAAGCTTCTGCGAATTTCAGACACTATTTCGTAGTTTGGAATAGTTATATTATATGTTCCATGTTTCTTTTCCACAACAGTGTAATACCCTAAATCTAACATAAAATTTAAAAATAAAACTGCATCAACATCCTCTACCTCCATCCTTGTTGGGTTTTCAACTAAGTCTATCAAGTGGAAAATATATTTAATGCTAAATTTCTCAATCACATCAATCTCTACGAAGCCAAGCAATAACGTTGACATAATCTTATGATAAACTTTGTCATGAAGACAAACACCTTCTAAATTTAAAAAATAGTCTGGTTGCGCCCAATAGTTATTAAATTGTTTGCTCTGTAAAAAATTTACAATCGACCACACATTATAAATACGCATATTTAAACCCTCCACCCTGTATCCATCGTACCACTCTTCTATACCTTTCATGATATTTTTTTTCAACCCATGTTTTTTCCCCAACTTACCCATTTCTTCATTCGTAAATCCATAGTAATATTTAAAAGGGTGATTATCCACAAAATTAAAATATTGGATATTGTTTAAACTTCCTGAGAGCACGCCACTCAGCTTTAAGCAGCCAGTAATTAGTGCTCTTTCAACATAAAAATTTGACTTTAATAAACCTCCCATAAACTGTTGAATAAAATTTATAATACTTGCAACATCTTTACCAGCTTTAAAGATGGCATCTTGAATCGGCTTATCGAACTCGTCTATTAGTACAATCACCCTTTTCTGAAAATTAATATTTAACAATTCTGACAGAAACATAATCGCATCCTTCAAATCTGATTCGCTTAAACTATTATCTATTATTTGGTCATAATACCTACTTAGTTTTCTAAATCTAATCGGAAATAACTTAATATTATCACTGTTCAATAGATAGCGATGGCGTATAAATTCGTTACCTACTAGCTTCATTAAATCTCCTGAAAATTTATCAAATGACTCACCATTTAAATGCTTAAAATCTAAATGTATGACTGGGTATTTCCCAAAAGTATCATTAAAAAATGTACAAGTGTTTACATCTTTGTAAACGTTTAAATTTTGCAAATGTCCGGTCAAATTGTACCTTTTGGAAAACAATTTAAAATTATCAGTCTGTTCTTTTGCTATTACAGATCCATTCTGGTCAACATTAATCTCACAAAATCGCTTTACTATGTCCAAATTCGTAGATTTTCCAAACCTCCTTGGCGCTGTAATTAAAACATTTCAACTCTCTGGCTTAAAAAAGGTACTGATTAAATTGGTTTTATCGACAAAAAATGGAGTCTTAACAATTCTTTCAAAGTTACTAGAAGCTGTGTCTGTATCGGCCAATAAGTATTCGCTCTAAAATATAAAACAAGAAATTAGCGGTCGAATTATTTTTTTTAAAATTAGTTTGAAATTATTTTTAATAATTAGAAATGAACCCCAAAAACTTACAGCTTTTCGTATACTAAGGACAGTTTATCACCCACTTATTGTATACTTTATTTTCTAACTACACAATCCCTTATTTTTTACTTAAAAATAATAATTTTTTTTTTATAATGCTTCCAGTAGAAACTGTAGAGGATTACGTTATTAAAATTACTTCTCGGAACATTAACAAATAGTGTAAAGAAGTTGCCTTCAAACTTAAAAAATCTGGTGTGAAACACTCACACAACTTTCTCTTGCCAATATAAATAATTAACAATAAACCTAATATTAGTAATAAAACATTAGAAATAAACAAAAAACTAACCTCAATAAACATAACCTAATTTTAATCATGAGTGAAAGACGCAAAATGAAAATCGAACTCAGTTTGGCTTAAAAATACGGAAAATCACTCTTTCACGCTAAACTAGGCTCTGTAGAGAACAATGTTCTAAATAAAAGTTGCAGATGTTTAAATTTTCTATAAATTCGATTATATACACTTTTATTATAAAATGCATACTAAGGCCGAAATCTTAAAAAAATCGATTTTTCTCACGTTTTCGTGAGAAAAAAACAGAAAATTGCTAATTACTGCTAAACTAAGCGTTATACAAAAAAATGTTTGAAATAAAAGTTGTACAATTTTAAATTCTCTACAACTTTTGTTATATAAATTTTTGCGCTAAAATGCATATTAAAGCCGTTATCTTAAAAAAACAACGTTTTTATGTGAAAACAGCCTGACAAAGAATTTCAGCAAACATGGCGCCTACCCTATCTTGTAGAAAATAAAAAACTGAATAAACCAGGCGATTTTTAAAAAAATCGTAGGACCAGTTTTTGAGAAAATCACAAAAAAGTGAAAAATTACATGAATAAACTACTACTTCCGGTTGACCGATTTTAATGAAAATGTTCGTGTCGGGTCCGGTAATGGTATGCAACTTAAGTTTTAAGTTTCAAGTTCGTAAGACGTTCCGTTCTTGAGATATTTTGTATACACACACACACACACACAGACACACACACACACACACAGACCAATCGCTAAAAACATGTTTTTTGGGTTCAGGGAGTCTGAAAACGTATAGATCCGGTGAAAACTCGATTTCGAAATCGACATGAAAACAATACTTTCCTTCCTATATATTCATATAAGCAAGAGAAAGTAAAAAATAACATGTAATACATATTATATTATGAAAATTTTCGTAAATACTTACAAACGAGCTTCTGAATAGAATTGTTAGTACAATAATTATTAACGTCATAATGCACATATTTAAGGCTGGTTGCCGCATTTCTGTTCTTTTGTACAGAAAGCTTTTTACTTGTCGGTAAAGTGAAGTCGGGCCTTGTCTTCTTCTGTAGAATTTAGGGCAATAAAAATATTTAGTACCGCGTTATCTAGAATAATCGATTGCATTCCATATGATAAAATTCCTCTTCATAAAATATAATAAGCTATTAAAATAAATTTCTTAATGATCTTGTTATCGGGAAAGTAATCAAACAGTAAATATTAGACAAAAATGAAATAATCCTTGTGTAAAGTATAATATAATTACTATAATTATACTATAATAATTACTAATTATAATAATATTATAATTATAATACTAGTTATAATAATATTATAATTATAATACTAATAATATACTAATATTATAATTATAATACTAATAATATACTAATATTATAATTATAATACTAATAATATACTAATATTATAATTATAATATTATTATAATACTATAATAATTACTATATATAATTATAATTTACTACAGTATCATGTAATAAATAATTCGCGACAAAAAATCGCGTTCTAAAAAACAGTAATCCCAGCAAAGGTAAATTTTATTTTAGTACACACAAAAAGATTATAACGATAGAATAAAAAAACCTCTCTCATAAGAAACCGACTCTTAATATTAATTTGGTGACCTACTTGAATTTCAGAAGATTTACACTATTTTCGAATTATAATACATATCCCAGACCCTTTCGCAGTAGGCGACACTATTTGTTTTCCACATTTAGTTTGAAAACAAGACCTGGCGCAGGATAGCTGCACAGTGTCGAAGCGGTCGAGAGAATGAAAAAATCTTGCTACCAAGTAGCTTTATAACGCTCGATCTAAACAGGAAAATATTACAAACAAATAACTAAATTCCCAGAAAATTTCTGTATAAAAGGAAAATATGAGTACGTAACTGCTAAAAATAGATCTTATTTAGAACAATAACTCGGTTGGAAGTTTCTGGAAAACGTTACACGAAAAATTATGCATTAAAATATAATGTAACGCAAGTTTTTTTTATGTTAAAATCTCACTTTCTTATAGGAATGATATTATCTCTAAACTGACCATTTTTCTAATTTTGAATTTGGAAACCTCTACCTGGTAGATAAAGACTAAAGAAAATAAATGAAAAAAATATTGTACTAAATAAATAGAACTAGTATTCAACCTTTTAAAATGGGACAAATAATTATTTCACAAGAAGATATGGAATCTTTTAAAAAGCTGGGATTACTAAATTTCCACCCAAAAAAAACTAACAAGATTACAGAAGAGGAAATTAACTAGACTACTAAGTTAAATTACTACTGGTAGCTGTATTATAATAGCGATATTATATTTTTTATTTTATAACTAACTACTTTACAATAATATATTTTAACTAACACAATGTAAATATTTTAACTTTATACGAAATTAATTCAATAAATGAGCATAAAGAGACAGTTAAACTGTCGCAAACAGAAAATTAAAAACTAATAAAACAGTTATTTTAAGACCTGGAAAAGGTTCTCAAGTTCTTGCTCGCAGATCGATATTATATGATATTTTAGTTTATGTTTTAATAGATATGGTGACATAATACTGTGTATATGGGGTGGAAGTACGTTAACGAATCGCCTCTCAAGATAGAGAAATGACTTCTGAAAAAATTTACTATTTGGTTTTCTAGTCTTAATTTTTCCAGCGTTCCTAGTACCATATAAATAATGTTTAGTAATAGATAATAATTTTTCTAGTATAATACCATTTAATGTTTGTTTATATTTCTGAGTAAATATTATTTTTTAATGTTTTCTTTCATTTCTTAACCCTTTCTAACCCAGTGTGGCATAGAAGTCACATTGGAGTGAAATAACAGACATAAAAATTTTAATTGTTAGCGACTGCTTTGGATTAAAGAGCCCTGGTTGTGAAGTGTAATAATTTTCTGTACCCTAGCCAGGAGTCGAACCAAGCCAGATTTTTTTTAAGAATTTTCATATTACCTCACATACATGTGTAAGCTTCTCTTAAGGGGAGACTGTACTTTGTATCCCGCCAATGTTAAATTTGCTATTTTTAGGTATATTTTTCATATGATTGGTGGAAGATTTTTGCATATTACTATTTTTTTGAGCACCTGAGGAAGTAAAAACAATGTCGGTGAATGTGCATGTTCATGATAATTAACTGGTAAAAATTTCAGCCTGGTAGGTTAAATGGTTTCTGAGAAAAACGTACCTAAGTGTTAAAAATCTAAATTTACGGGAAAAGGCACGAATGAGAAACAAAATGTACACAAACAAGTTAAATTTGCCATCAACAGTTAAGGTTGGTTAGAAAGCTGCACCAACAGCGGAGAATATTAAAAATAGTGAAGCAGATATTTTAAAAAAGCTAAAATCCTTTTTTCACTAAAACGAGCAATATAAAAAATGAAAATATTTGTTCTTGGCAACAAGTTAATTTTTTAGGATACACCTGATAAAAAATTAAATTCTTTTCATTATAATAATTTTTTGTTGTAATTTAATGTTTTTGTGGTAGGTCTAGGTCTAACTATTAAATAACATAAAAACTGAAAATCAAAATTTTCATGTCAAAACAATCATACAGTCTCCCCTTTAAGAGATACAAGAGAAAAAATCTGGTGTGAAACACTCACACAACTTTCTCTTGCCAATGCAAATAATGACTAATATAACCTAACATTAGAAATAAACAAAAACTAACCTCAATAAACATAACTTAATTTTAATCATGAGTGAAAGACGCAAAATGAAAATCAACCTCAGTTTGGCTTAGAAATACGGAAAATCACTCTTTCACGCTAAATTAGGCTCTGTAGAGAAAAATTTGTTAAATAAAAGTTGTAGATCTTTTAATTTCCTATAAATTTGATTACATACACTTTGTCGTTAAATGCATAGTAAGGTCGAAATCTTTAAAAAATCGATTTTTCACACGTTTTCGTGAGAAAAAAATAGAAAATTGCTAATTACCACTAAACTAAGCGTTATACAAAAAAAAAATGTTGGAAATAATAGTTGTAGAATTTTAAATTCTCTATAACTTTTATTATAGACATTTTTGCCGTAAAATGCATATTAAAGCCGCAATCTTAAAAAAACAATTTTTTTACGTGAAAACAGCCTCACCAAGAATTTCAGCAAATATGGCGTCTACCCTACCTTGTAGAGCATAAAAAAATTTAGTAAATGAGGCGTTTTAAAAAAAAATCGTAAGACCAGTTTTTGAGAAAATAGCAAAAAAGTGAAAAATTACATAAATAAACTACTACTTCTGGTTGACCGATTTTGATGAAAATGTTCATGTCGGCTCCGGTAGTGGTATGTAACTTAAGTTTCAAGTTTGTACTATGTTCCGTTCTTGAGATATTCTGTACACACGCACACACACACACACACGCACGCACGCACACACGCAGAGAGAGTGAGAGACCAATCGCTAAAAACATGTTTTTTGGATTCAGGGGGTCTGAAAACGTATAGATCCGGTGAAAACTCAATTTCGAAAAATCGCCATGAAAACAATACTTTCCTTCCTATATATTCATATAGCTGCCCATAACGGACAGGTGGAGTGTCAAATTATTTACACTCACTCTGTTCTTGCAGGGCTAAAATAAATAGTTCTGTTTCTTATCACATGGTCAGCCAATTAAATGACTGAATCATTTAAGAACAGAAGAGGTAGAGGTGTAAAAGACACTAATCAGAGTTATCTCCTCTGAAAGTAATGAATTTTATTATACAGCCAGACCCTGTGGTGAATGAATTGAAGGTGTCATTTGCAGAGTGGAAAATATGTGCTTTTCAGAGGGCCCGACATGCTAATAAGCGTACTTTTCCACTCAGTGAGGAAGGCCATGGTAAACCACCTCACTCCTCGTTTTACTAAGTAAAACTTCTATACGTTCAAACCAGCCTTTTGGCTGAAGACCTAAACAACAACAACATATTCATATAGGCAAGAGAAAGTAAAAAAGATGGGGTTAAAATGGTGAAACCCAGGATGATTATAGTCCACGTAATTTCAATAGAAGCTTCCGTAACAAGTATTTTCACTCGCACACATGTAAAGTGGTTGCAGCAGTTTGTATAGTGTGCTGCAAAACGTACTACTACACCCATAATACTCTTGATTATAAACAAATTAGTAATAGGCACAAATCACCATCTATTTTTAATTTTTACTTTTATGATATATTACTTTAATGTCAAAATAAATACTTTATAAATCAGAATGTCAAATTCTTTTAGTTAATTAATTACAGATTGTATTATACTCTGCAGTGTTTGCGTTTATAACTGTCAACACAAAATGTATGGCTGTTTCTATTTTAAAGACATATATAAAAATATACATAGTCTTTTATAATTATTTTTTTATTAAACATCCTATGTAGGATTTTTAAACAGCCGTATTATTTAAAATTGAAATATATATTTTCTAACCACCAGAATACGGTAACATAAAACACTTATACTAATATACTGAAAATATATTAATATACTGAAGATGTGTACAAGATACACGAAAGCGCTATAAACATTGGTAAGTGTTTTATGTTACCGTATTCTGGTGGTTAGAAAATATATATTTCAAGTCTTTTATAAATGTATATGATTATATTATAGTACAAATAAACACCACCAGTTCAGTTTGAGTTTCCGTTCAGTGCACAAGAGATTAAAGTGTACGCAGTACCGGTCAACGATGAGTGAAAAACGTGATTTACGAAGCCAATCCAAAAACATTATTTACAGTGTGTATAATTACTTTAAAGAACTTCTGTATACTAACCCTGAAGCACCAATTCGTGAAATGTTTTCATCAACCCAGGAAGTGACTGCAACTGCTTGCTCATGCAGTCACAGCACTATATAATTATACTAAAATAGGATTATACAATTAAACACAATAAATTACTTTAAAACAATTAAATTCATACAAAAGTATTAAACACTGGTAACAATTTAGAGGCATACTTTTTTAACAACCAGTACATATGCTGACTACTCGGAATAAACGGACGAGGCAAGTAGAGGGAACGTATACAGTGCAAGCTTCTATTGAAATTACATGGACTATAGTAACAAATGTGTTCACTGAATGGATGTTGTAATAGCAACTTGTTTCATAACCAAAAGTTGTGATGAACGATTACGAGTAGTAATAGTATGGCCTAATCTATTTATCAAGCACAATGGAATATTTGGTTGAACATCAGACAATGAGAGAGTGAACAGACTCTGTTTTAAAGTAAACATCAGTTGGTTATCTGTAATCAGAGACAGTTCACCAGTTCAATAGTTCACTTTCAAATACCCACACACACGGATATTACACTCTTTTGTCAACACGCCAAAAATTAAATCACTTTCATTCAGTTCGTTATTTATCAAGTTTTCTCTTCTTTATCTATCTGTTGGGCCATCTTTTTACTGATTAATACTATCGCTTATAAATTGATCTTTGACAAATAAAATCGATAAGTTTCTCACATTACGTATAATAACAAATGAGTGACGTGCAGACGTCTGTCTGAGTAATGGGAAAACCTGAGCTCCATACTATTAACAACAACAGGGACCTTTTTTCCGTTATTTCACATCATGAAAATATCATGTGAATGTACCTTTACTGTTCAACCCAGCAACTTGTCAGGTTTATTTCATGACTTTTACTTAAGTTCATAATAATAAAGAATTACTAGGTGAACCTGTGCGGGAAAAACCGCACAAAAGTGTAAATTTGTTTTTATAGAACTTTTCTGTAACGACATTTTTTGTTTTATTGTTGTGTGGCATTATTTGAACTTTTAGGCTATCAAATGATCTGACACGTGACATAGCAACGTACAATTGTCCATGTGAAAATACCGGCTGTGGCAGATAAAGGACAACTTTGTTGAATGTTTGGCCTAGGGATTTATTTATTGTAATCGCAAATGCTAAACGAATGGGGAACTGTCTTCTCTTAAATGTAATGGCAAAGTACCATCCGAAGGGGTTAGATCTAACCGCGGTAGTAAAATACTTCTGCCTTTGGCTGCCTCTGTTATGACTTCTAAATCAAGAAAATTTTGTACATTCTTAGATTCTTAGATTTCCGATGTTACTAATTTCCAAATTATTTCGGGTTTTATCTAATTGAATTTTGTCTTTGCGCATTATAACAAGGTGTCTGACGAACTGATTCCGTTCGAGCACTTTGAGGCGTGCCTCGTCTCCTTCCTCTTCGTCTTCCCCCTAATGGACGACTATCCATTAAAATAATAAAAAGAGAAGCAGAGTAAAAGAAAAAATAGGAAATTAATTTCTTGAATATATTATCGAGAAGAAAATGATATCAGTGTGGTGGCCTGAAGAAAATAGTGTTTTGATGATGTATAGGGTGATTCAAAAAGAGCGCCGGTTTTTAAACGGCTGGTAAATTTTTGTTTATCAGTTGGCAACATTGTTTGACCTCATTTCTATTTTAGAGAACATTCCGATTGACGATTCAGTTGTAGTTTCTCTTGTTCGCAGTGTACTACTCTCGCAGTCTGTGTAACCATGGAGAAGTTTACTATTGCGCAACGAGTGTTAATGGTCAAAACATTTTACCAGAGTGGAGAGAGTTATGCGGCTACTGTCAGGCGACTTCGCGGTACTCTAGGACGTAATGAAGCACCGTATGAATCAACAGTTTGCAGGCTCATGAAAAAGTTTTTTGAGACGGGTTCAACAGTCGACCTTAAAAGTTCTGGACGTCGTCGTTCTGGCCAAACTGAGCAGAACGTTGCGTTGGTTCGTGACAGTGTGGCTGTTAGCCCAGCAAAATCAATACGTCGCCGTTCTCAACAATTGGGTTTAAGATGTTCTTCTGTACGGAGAATTCTTCGGTACGATCTCCAATATCACCCGTATAAAATTCAGTTGACGCAACATTTGAAAGTGGCAGACCACCAGAAGAGACGACAGTTTGTTGACTGGGTATTGAGAAAACGGCAGGACGATGACACCTTCGCAAACAAAATCATTTTCAGTGATGAGGCGCACTTCCACTTAAACGGTTTTGTTAATAAACAGAACTGCCGTATGTGGGGTTTAGAAAACCCTCGCGTGGTTAATGAAAGGGAAATGTATGCACAGCGAGTGACAGTTTGGTGCGGCTTTTGGTCGGGCGGTGTCATCGGCCCTTATTTTTTGAAAATCAAGAAGGACAAGCCGTGACAGTAAATGGAGACCGATACCGTACGATGATTAGGGAGTTTTTTTGGCGTCATTTGGATGGAATGGACATTGACGAGTTGTGGTTTCAGCAGGATGGTGCCACCTGTCACGCTGCACGAGAAACAATGTTGTTGCTCCGTGAACGGTTCCAGGATCACATCATTTCTCGTAATTCCGACCATCAATGGCTACCAAGGTCGTGTGACTTGACGCCTTGTGACTTTCCTCTTTGGGGTCATCTGAAGTCATTGGTGTATGCCAATAAACCCCGAAACATCAATGACTTGAAGGAGGAAATTCGACGGGTTATCGGGCAAATGGAAGTCGAAACTTGTCGTGCAGTAATATCCAATTTCATGGACAGAGTTGATGCGTGCCAGCGCAGTAGAGGAGGACACATGCATGACATCATTTTTCATACATAAAATCGGAAGGAAAGATGAACTTGTTGATGTATTTATTTTCAGTTTTTCAATAAAATAAATCTCTTAATTTGATATATCAAAACCGGCGCTCTTTTTGAATCACCCTATAGTTGCTTCTTACATTTTTACTCTACTTAGTTCAAGTAATAACTGAAAAACAACTCTGATCAACCAATACTAAACTTGCCCCCTCTCCAAACTGAAATAGCTGTGCGAGATGTGGGAGGGATAGATAGAGAAAGAGAGAGGCCTTTACTTCAGTTAGTTGAACTTGCCCCCTCTCCAATCTATTTTAGACCTCCTATTTTACGGTCATAAATCAAAATATTTGATTTTGGATAGTTTTCTGCAAACCTACTCTAACAGACGATTCATTTAAGCCCACTTCGGGGAAAATCTGTGAAGGTTCAGGTGGTTAAAATCGTGTTGAAAAAAAAACCTGCTCGCTATTAATATATAGATTCCCACGTGTTTATATTTTTATTTTGTTAAAACAAAGGCTTAAGATGATTAATTGATACGAAAAACCCTGGTAATAAATAAATAACTGTTTAAAACTGTAGTACCAATTACGAATGGACATTTTCAAAATTGTAAAAAAATAACCAACAGCCGATATCGTTGTAGGACTTTAAATTCTCTACAACTTTTATTATGTAAATTTTTGCCCTAAAATGCATATTAAAGCCGTAATTTAAAAAAAAACAATTTCTTTACGTGAAAACAGCCTCACCGAGAATTTCAGCTAACATGGCTCTTACCCTATCTTGAAGAGCATAAAAAAATTAGAAAATTAGGCAATTTTTAAAAAAATCGTAGGACCAGTTTTTAAGAAAAAAATTAAAATTTTAAATTGAAAAAAAAAATTGAGAAAAATTACATGAATTAACTACTACTTCCGGTTGACCAATATTGATGAAAATGTTCGTGTCGGGTCCGGTAGTGGTATGTAACTTAAGTTTCAAGTTTGGAGTTGGTAAGATGTTCCGTTCTTGAGATATTCTGTTCACACACACACACACACAGACCAATCACTAAAAACATGTTTTTTGGGTTCAGGGGGTCTGAAAACGTGTAGATCCGGTGAAAACTCGATTTTGAAAAATCGACATGAAAACAAACAATACTTTCCTTCCTGTATATTCATATAGGCAAGAGAAAGTAAAAAAGTACATTTCAAAACAAGTCTTTTATAAAGTTAAAATCTTATAGATTTACCATTTCCTGCACCTTTAAATTAACTTTGTTCCGACATACAAGCTGAAAGTGGTAAAATAAATAAAACATAAAAGTTCCAAGAAGAATTACATAAATATTTGCAAATTCATTTTTAAATCTGCAACATAGAAGCTCTTTTAAATAATTTTAAAAGTAACTGTAAATTTTCACAAAACCATAGTATCAATAGAAGGGCAGTACGGTTGGGAAATTTCAAAATTTATTTGTATTTTTGGTAGACATACAAATCGATGTCAGTTACCTATACGTTTCCACTAAATATATGAAATATATACAGCTGAATCTTTTTCAAAGTAGTTTTCAAATGGGGTGTCAAAAATGTCATTCCTGGTGCAAACTGTCACACACAAACTACTTGACTATAATTATTTAATTCACAATAATTAAACTGTACATAATGCTGTAGTTAAAAGGTATAAGTAGTAAGATTGATAATTAAAATTGTAAAGATACCGAAATGGATATGACCATTCGTTTAACCCTAGAATGGTGGAGTGGAGTAAATCTTACGCATATTACGTCAACAACGCTTGCCCCTCCATATCAGTAGGCTGCACCACCCTTATCTTCCAGATATGCTATAAGGAGTTAGTTGACCGTTGTCTCGTTACAACTTAAGGAGCAGAGTGTTGGCAAATCAGCAGCCGAAATGTTTATTATTTGGAGGCTTTGGAGATGGATTTTTTCCGCAGAGCTTGTCGGCTTTCGAGAATGTACCGAGTTAGGAATGAGGTAATAAGGGACAGAGTTGGAAGACCTCATTCTATTGTGGATAGGATTGAAGGAAGGCAACTGGAGTGGTATGGGCATGTACAACGCATGAGTGGGGAGAGGTGGCCAAAAAAGATTTTGGAGTACTGTCCAGCAGCAAGACGGAGGAGAGGTAGGCCTAGAGGAACATGGAGAGAGGGAGTGCGAAGGGCGATGGAGGAAAGAGATTTAGGAGAACGGGACTGGATGGACAGGAGGAGGTGGAGATCGAGATGCGGAGTAATCTGTAGGAACCCCGCATAAAGTAAAGTAAGTGTCTCGTAACGAAATCGTATCTAATTACTGCGTGTATTTATAGAACTGGTGCCTTTAACAAAATCTAGTGAGTAATTTTTTCGCATCTCCACTTATACACGATAATTCTAATACGTAAATTTTTTGCATCTCCACCGATGCTGTATATGTTATGCGTATAAATTTACGTATAACCACTAATAGAGCATTATAATTTTGTATGTTTGTACTACCATTTTATTTATATGTACAGTAACTGCCTTCAAACCTTCTAAACCTTTGCGAACTGCAATTCAAGCAGTATTGGGTGTAAAGGAACCAGCAATAAATATTACGTGCCAAGAAGAAAAAGCTCCAAGGAAGTACTGCAGTGAGTGTTCATACACAAAAAGAAGACATAGAACTACATACTGTCTCTTTTGCTGCAAACCTATATGCGATGAACATCAAAAGAAAATATGTTTTGGTTGTGCAACAAACTGCTAGAATAAGTAGCCCCAGCAACAAAAACACTCTGTTTGACTTTCGTGTTCACTTATTTGTATAATTTTATTTATTTCATTTTACTACTTTATTTTTCCTACTTTTAGTATCTTAATTTCGTCTACTATCTGGGGTTTTATAAAGTATTTTGCACAGTTGATGTTAGTAAATAAAATATTGGTATTCAAGCTACATAAATAGAATAAAAGAGCTTGGTGATTTACTAAGAAATCTTTGTAACTATTAACCAATATTTAACGAAATTTAAACAAAACCATCAAAAAAGAGAAAGAAAACACATGAAAACCAAAATGTTTCAAAAAAAATTCACAACCAAGTTTTCCCAGAAAAATCACCAAGTGAGTAAATTTTTCGCATCTCCACCAGTAATAGCTCACAGAATAGCCCCACCGTTCTAGGGTTAAAAACATTCATAACCTAAAAATTGATAAAAAACGTCGGACGATAATGCTACCACCCTGAGTTCCAGACATGAATACAATGAAATAAATTTATGACAGCAATACTAGTAAAATGATTTAAAAAACAAATATACGGCAATTACAGTTTATAACACATCAGAAAACCGTGACATTTAGATAAATCGATAACAGTGTCAAAAATTATGAATTCCAGTTATAAACGACATCGGTAGCTGAAAACAACGTAAATTTGCATTTATAAATACCTGATACAATTCAAGTACGTGCGTCATAGATGAATCATTTAACAAATTAAAATAAATCAATACCGACAGAGAAGACGTTCAAATGAAGGCGCGACTTAAAAGCACATATTAGGCTTCAGAAGATAAAATTTACACAATGATAAAATAAATTAAACGTTAAAAATACTCACCAGCCATCACACCAAACCCTCACTATACTATTAGAATTCTCTGACATTTTATTTTTCTATCCGTTAAAATAAATCGCTATCAGTCATGTAGCAAACCGCAACGAAGCGCAATTCCACTTCAAACCTCTTATCAAACGCATCAAGAAAGGAAATGTGACTGCTGCACTGCAGTGTCATGCTAAAAATTTTCTGTTTCATCAGCTGATCAATCATGTTCGGCAACTGTACAGACCATAGGAAAATATTATCAAAGTGATAAACCCCAAATAGTTTTCTTTCTTTTTTAAAATTCCCTAAAACATTCGCGTGATGTCTCCGTTATAAATCAGGCGTATAATTTTTACAATCTCGATGTTGTTCCAAATCTATTACAGTGGATAAAGTATAAAATTCGTATTAACATTTCACATAAATAAAACGAAAATGGTTTCCAACATGAAATATTTATTTTTATATTACGACTGGATGTGGGTATAGGTCGTTTAATAATGGTACAATAATAAAACTGTAATGACGTTGTAGTGGCGATAGTTAAGATTACCAACAGTCTATTCATTATTGCATCATTTCTAACCCTAGGTCTACAATTCTTAAGTTGACCGAGTATTCTGTTTATTAATACCGAAATTTTCTATATCTCAACAAAATGCGGGCGTCAAGAATTATGTCTTATCACAGCATTTTAAAACCAATTTCTAATTCTTCTACGAGAAGTTTACCCGCTAAACTTTCATTACATACGAGCTGTTCAACAAGGGATTCATTTAAAGTCCAAGACCTAAACGATTTCAACGAAAGAGTAAAAAACGCTAAGAAACCAGTCATTGTCGATTTCTTCGCTACGTAAGTATTAAGTTAGTAACTATTCATAATTTGTTTTTATTGGTGCAATTTTTTATAAAATCATTTTAGTGAGATGGGTTAAAAATAATGCAGAAAGTTTGTTGACAAAGAGGTTATGAACATTAATAACGAAGTTTGTTTAACGATCTGACAAAATCAGACCAGTAATTTTTATTGTTGGTATACAGGTCAGACAAACTTGAATACTTCGGTACAGTACCAAACATTCTTTAGATTTTGTGATCATGTGAACGATCATTGGTTTGATTATGTAATACTCTGTAGGTGCGCCTATTTGATTTGCAAAAATACACTTAAATAATTAGGGTTGATTTAAAAAAAACAGTTTTGAGCGGGGTTATTGATTGCTTCATTGTTAATAATAACTTTTAACATTTGAAATTGTTGAAGTTTTTTTTAGTACATAAATATTCAACTTTGTAAAACTCACTTCACCAGTATTGGTTGTTCATCAATATTGTTGCCAACTGGCAGTAATTGAGAGTAAAGCTTTCACATTATTCATTGGTGTTGCTTTGTAAGGTGTATGAATACAAGGTAATCTGATTTATGTACTACTGACCTTTTCACAGTAGAAACTGTATTGGCTATATTAGAAAAATGTAACAAAGGCATTCTTTGAACAAATCGGAGCAAAGCTTGTGATTTTGTGTTATTAGTTGGACATAGAGTCTATCTACGCTAAGAGTACTCCGACATAGGCAACCAGAAATACAAGTGAGCATGCATATTAATTAAAAATACGCACAGCATGATCAAAAACAAAATTCCATTCAACACTAATTCGCTCTAAACTCAATATAATAAAAACACGTGCAATTCATTTATTGAGTGATGATGCCTACATAAGCCTTGTTAGAAAATGTTTTATAAATCGAACATTAGTTTACAATTAATAACTAAAACTTTTACTATTGTTACTCTTACATTGTTATTTATCGTTACATTATTTACTACTATTACATTATTATTTACGATTAGTAGGTTTTATTATAGACTTAGTTTTTTTTTATTTTTGGTCACAAGTAATATTAGACTAATGCGCTTGAATTATAAACAGGAGAGTAAACAATTACAGTGATTCGTTGTTTATTATTTCAGATTGTTTATTTCATTTCATTAATGTCATTCATAATTAATGTGTGTGACTAGTTTAATAAACTGTTTGCACTTGCCCGTGTTTAACTCATTTTTAGTTTATCAGTTATCTTTTGGAATTGTATCGGTTCGTTTCGATTTTCTTCATAGACTGAAGTTGAAAAGTTTTGTAGCTGCATTTTGTTAACACGTGTGATTGTGAATGTATTGAGTTTTTGAAACATAAAAGCAGTAAACATTAAAAAGTAGAAAAAAATGTTTTGTTAAATGTAATTGTTAAAATAATAACCAATTAAGTTGTTGCTTTATGAAACTACAATAATTACAACTAATCAGAACGTTATAATTGAAAACGATTAAAGGATAATGTTTATTTTAACTGTATGTGGATATTTTTATGATAGAACGTAGTGCAAGATAATTGTCAGGCGGAGCGGTAGATACACGCCAACTAGTGTAAAACTTTCGTTTACAACCTATAGGCGCTTGCCTCGCGCGGAGTACTCGTACAGTAAATGGACTATAGTCTGTTACTAATTCTATCTTTAAGTTTTGTTTTGTTAAGCTGAAGGCATGTCAGCGAATCTTTTAGATCTTCTTTATAAAAAATTTCTGTGATTCTAAGTGCAAGTGAAGTTGTAATTTGTTTTTAGTTTATTTTTCTCCTCTCTTCCCAATATTTTTTCTCTTGTCTATATGGATATATAGGAAGAAATGTATTGTTTTCATGTTGATTTTTCAAAATTGAGTTTTCACCCCTGAACCCAAAAACATGTTTTTAGCGATTGGTGTGTGTGTGTGTGAACAAAATATCTCAAGAACGGAACATCGTACGAACTTGAAACGTAAGTTACATAATACTACTGGACCCGACACGAACATTTTCATCAAAAACGGTCAACCGGAAGTAGTAGTTTATTCGTGTCATTTTTCACTTTTTTGCGATTTTCTCGAAAACTGGTGATGGTGAAAGTGACATGATTTATGTATAGACCACAAGCTGATTTATTTTGTTGTATTTCAGATGGTGCAATCCGTGTAAGGCATTGGCGCCTCGCTTGGAAAGCGTAATAGCCGAGACAAATGGTAGAGTTGATTTAGCTAAGGTCGACATAGATGAACACTCAGATTTGGCGCTGGAATTTGATGTAAGTAATCGTAGTTGATTTGATGTAAATTTTACTTTAGTGAATGTGTTTGGATGGGCGTGTGTCCAGGGTGAGAGGTTACTGGGGATTGGGAATGACTGGATGTAAAGAGAAAAACATAGTGGTCAGCGCAACTGGCTACTATTCTGGGGTCCCGGGTTCGATTCCCTGTCAGGTCTGGCATTTTTTCATCTGTAAATCACCACATATCATTACCTACGCACAAGTCCAAGGCTTATGTAGCCATCATCAATCAATAAATAAAAAAAAAACATCACTTGGATAAAATATGTTAGAAAAGCGAATAAAATTGTTAACGAATTGTAATTGAAGAGGTGATGAGAATAGTATTTTTATGATAAACTAGCTAAAATGCCCGTTCTTCGGACGGTTTTCTTGGTGCTGTGTACAGTCTGTTGGTGTACCAAGTTTGATTCCTGTCAGGTCTGATATTCTTAAATCATTCATTGTAATCTATTCATACTTCTTTCAACGTCAGCAGTATTATTAATGACAAAACAAAATAGTTGGACGTAAAATAAAAGCGAGATTTAGATGACGTGTAGTAAATTATTTTACAAAAATAAATAAATTTACTATTTATATAGAGCAATGCAAATTGATGTTTTGAAGTTTAACTCGCACAAATCTGTGTGTAATGTAACTGTAGGTAATTTAATTATTCGCTACAGAGCATTAAAAATTGAAATGAAAGGTAAATTACAATTGGAACACTCCGCGATGGTTAACTATTAAGATGACTGTCTTTCGTTTTTGACAATGTGACCAAAAATGGGTGTGTCGTGTAAGGTTAGGTGGTTTTTTCTTCTTTTTTTTTTGTTTAACGCCGGACTGTTCTGCGATTACTGCTAATGCAGACTGTGAAGGATGAAATTATTTTTTGAAGGTTAGGTTGTGGTGGAAGGGGTAGGGTACAGAGCTTTGGAATGAATACCAGCGGCGCGTAGATTTATGTTTATTGTTCTGTTCATTTTGTTTTGTAAAATATTGCTATGTTTATTTTTATAAAATTGGTAATATCTCCGTTATTATGCATAAAAATGAAAAACTTTAAATAATCACACTTATTTGTCTTTAAACATTTTGTAATTTCGATTGTATAATATTTTTTGATAGATTGACTTTTAACAGAGATAGTCTCTGGTGAAAGTGAAACTTGTGTTAATAACTGACTATTGTGTCTATAAAGGCAAGAGAGTGAGTGAACATGTGAAACACCCTGCTAGAAGACCTCAAAAGAATTGGTGTAATTTTTGTATTTATGTAGTGAACTATTCCCTGAAGCAACGTCATGCCTTTATTTTGTAACGGAGCATTACAAGTGGCAGGGGAGTTGCCAACCGAACTGATTGCCTCATTAGATTTTGTAATTTACTAACTGTTTATTTATTTAGGAGGGTAGTTCGTTAAATTGAGCAACAGCGATTTACTTGTATCAGCTGTAATATTAATGTGATGAGTGTTACTCTAGATCAGCGGTTTTCAAAGTGTGGTATGTGAGATCATGGCCGGTGGTACGCGAGTATTTGCGTTTGATTGATTTCGTTTTGTATCTTTCTGATCATTTATTTTCGAGAAAAGGAGAATGCAAAATTTGTACTTGTGTGTGAGATTTACATGTCACACAGCCTGTATGGAATCATTCCTGCATTCATTCTTTCTAGAGCAAAAGAAAAAGAAAATAAAACCGTTAAATCAGTGAATGCTCTGTGGTTGCGAGCCGTGAATTTCCGAGCAGCAACATCCTCTTATAACGTTTCATTTTCAAGTATGGGTTTTAAATATAATTGTTTGAACGGTTTTTTTCATCAAGTACTTCTATTTTTGTTTGATTTTACCATAATGAACAAGGTTTTGTTTGGAGTGTTTTAAGCCAGTTCAAAAAGTTAATTTATTTGGACTCTAATTTGTATTAATAAAAAGTGGTCGCCGACTAATCAGTGTGTACTGTATGAATCTAAGCTTTGTGCAGCTGCGGGATGAAGGGGACAGACGAAGTACCAAACTGCTGCTACGTCATAACACTGTATTAATCATCTCATTGCTCTTCGCTAGGCAGTAGGCTGCCTAGTGGGGTGACATATGTGGGTGTTGTTTTGACTATTCGCTGTAGACGGCGACACAGAATATTTATGTAGTTTGGATTGTACCCTTGACTACTACAAACATAATACAAGTAAAACATTACTACTACTAACGCAATCTCTCACAGTAGTAGTGACGTAATGCATACCTCTCAGCTGCACAAAGCTTGGGAACGGGCAGTATTATTTTATTTATAGTAGTGTTAAAAGTGTATGATACGCGTGCACCTCCCCTTTTTCTGTGCCCTTGACCACGTTTATTCATAATTATTTTGAGACAAAACCACTGGTGGTACATGAATATGTCAAGACATATTAAGTGGTACGCCACCAAAAAAGTTTGAGAACCGCTGCTCTAGATGTTAGTTGGTGATCAAGATCAGACTAATATGAACAAAATAGTTAGTACTTAACACTTTCCAGTCTACCATTTTTTTCACGACTATGCACTACAGGCTAAAGTAAATTATACGTATCTTGCACTGTAGACTGACGTTTTTTCAACTTTTTCGAAAAATCAGTGTGCAGTCACTTTAGTTCTTATCAACAAGGGTATTATACGCAGGGTCGTATGATTCATCAATGTCTGTGTCATCTAATTCTGACCCAGAATCTTCTGCAAAACAATCTAATGCATCTCTAGACTTCGTTTCATGAAATGTATAATTCCACAATAACAGTAAAACACTTACACTGCAAACAACGTGACCTTGTAACCCGCCATGTTGGTACTTGGTAGTAGACACTACGGTTCGATTTTGTGCATTAAGTCGCGGTCGATGTATCAGAAAATACTAATTGATTCAGTCAACTATAGCTGTAGGTAAATGGAGAATAAAGTGAACTAAATAACAGTGAAAATGGGAAACGGATAGCGTACGGGTAGCCACATTTATAACAATGTGAAAGTAGCTAACGTATGACATAAGTTTTCCGTCACTCGGTGTGTATATCATCACGGCCGTATCACGTACGGTTGTCGTCTGGAAAGTGTTAAAGACAAAAGTTGAAAATAAAATGAGATATGAGAAGGTATTTATTTGTTGTTACAGGTCGGTTCAGTTCCGGTGTTGCTTCTGATAAGGAATGGAAAAGTAGAAGAAAGATTAGTTGGCCTTCAAGATGTAGATAAGCTGCGAAAATTTGTAGACAAGGTAAACACGAATTGACCGACCATCCACTCACACACACAGACATTAGTTGGATCTTTTAAAGAATATAAAAATATAGATGAATATAAATTAATGTGAGACGCACGTCTCATTCAACACCAAAGAATGACTGCGGCAAGTACTTGCCCACTCGTCAATGAAATGTCATCATTTTATTTTTTTGTGTAAAGAATTGATCATTATTTTTAGTGAGTTATTAATGTTGTTAACATCATCAAGGTTGTTGTTATATTTTATTCAACAATAAATTATTAATAATTTATTCTTTGTTCATTTAATTATGTGGCTTCCGAGATTGATGATGCTTTTCACGGTTGATGAGCTCTGCTGTTCTGATTGTACGAATGTTTCAGCATGACAAACATTATGCGTGCATGCTTATAAGAGTGCAGTAGTTCACTCGTCTCTTACATGTCGATTATAGAGTGGGTTAACATGCAATACTTTATAATATATTCAGCTAGTTGTTATTGAAAAACCAAAAAGATGGCTGACAAAATGTATAACAGAGCTACAAGAACAAGTGTTGGCAACGTTGCTATGAAGTGGGTAGGGGGCAATGCGTACGTTCAGAGCTCATTAGTCCTGAAAAATACAGCGTGATTCATTTAAAAGTAGCCCGCTGCATTTAACAGCGGCCTTCGGCATTCAATTGGATTCAAATAGTAAATGAATAAATAAAATTACTTAATACATAATTTTCATGCGGTCTTGGGTTCGAATCCCATTCAGGCACGGCATTTTTTCATACGTTACAAAAAATCATTTCATCATTCACCGTCTGCATTAGCAGTAATTGCAGAACAGTCGGACGTTAAACAAAAAAAAAAAAAAAAAATAATAATACATAATTTTACATATTTATTTAAAATTTATATACAAATTTGAACGTCACCTTTACAGGAACCAGGAACCTTCGTCTCCGAAAATCAGCTGTTAAACAGCTGATTTTTTCGTCGCTAAAATCAGCTGTTTAACAGCTGATTTTCGGAGACGAAGGTTCCTGGTTCAAATCTTAGTAAAGGTACTTTTATACGGATTTGAATGCTAGACAGTGGACCGGTGTACTTTGATAGTTGGGGTTCAATTAACCATACTCTCTCAGGAATGGTCGGCCTGAGTCTGTACAAGACTACACCTCATTTACACGTCATACACTTCATCCTCATCTCATTGGGTCATGGGGTTGCTTATTGTATTGAATTGAACAGATTGCAACGTACACATATTAGGAATTTAAAAAAAAAAACCTTTACAGTAGATGCTGAAAGTGGCGTCCTTGAACGCTTACACATTTTTGCGCTCGTTCAATGTTATTAATGCACACACGACGCAATACGGAAACGTCTATAGCTTGAATGGCTGCCACGATGTTATTCTTTTGCTCATGTATACTGCGGGGGTTTGTTTGGTAAACAGGTCCTTTTAAATAACCCCATAGAAAAAAATCGCACGTACTCAAATCGGGTGAACGAGGAGGCCACAAATCTTTACTAACAACTCGCATGGGAAAAGCCTGATTGATATGAGATAGGGACTGGCGAGACGTGTAACATATTGCACCATCTTGCTGGAAAAAATTGTACTCTATAATTAAATAATAATATAAATTGTACTATAAAGGCCAGTCAATCACATCGTGATCAGTGCTGCCAATGCAGCATATGAAAATTACTCGAGCGGCGGGCTACTTTTAAATGAATCACCCAGTAGTATAAATGGAGATTACTGTGGATTTTATCGGTCTGTTGTGTATTTGAGGTAAAAGTGTCACGTGTTACTGCATGGCGTCCATTGTTATGAATCAATGTGTGGAACTACTGTTGGTTTCATAATCATAGACACGTAAGTTTGAAGCCTTGCATCTCCACAACTATTAAACAGATTTCAACATATTTTACATCAAAATTTAGCTTTTTATTCTGCGTTGGCCCATAATAATAGTCCTTTATTTTTACTTTCTCTTGCCTATATGAATATATAGGAAGGAAAGTATTGTTTTCATGTCGATTTTTCACCGGATCTACACGTTTTCAGACCCCTGAACCCAAAAAACATGTTTTTAGCGATTGGTCTCTCTCTCTCTCTCTCTCTCTCTCTGTGTGTGTGTGTGTGTGTATACAAAATATCTCAAGAACGGAACATCGTACAAACTTGAAACTTGAAACTTAAGTTACATACCACTACTGGACCCGACACGAACATTTTCATCAAAATCGGTCAACTGGAAGTTGTAGTTTATTCGTGTAATTTTTCACTTTTTTACGATTTTCTCAAAAACTGGTCCTACAATTTTTTTTAAAATTGCCTGGTTTACTAAATTTTTTATTCTCTACAAAATAAAGTAGGCGCCATGTTTGCTGAAATTCTTGGTAAGGCTGTTTTCACGTAAAGAAATATTTTTTTAAGATTACAGCTTTAATATGCATTTTAGCGCAAAAATTTATGTAATAAAAAATTTAGAGAATTTAAAATCCTACAACTTTTATTTCAAACATTTTTTGTATAACGCTTAGTTTAGGGGTAATAGCGATTTTCTGTTTTCGATTTTTTAAAGATTTCAGCCTTTGTATGCATTTTACGACAAAAGTTTATTTAATCAAATTTATAAAAAATTAAAAGATCTACAAATTTTATTTAAAGCATTTTTCTCTACAGAGCCTAGTTTAGCGTGAAAGAGTGATTTTCCTTATTTTTAAGCTAAACTGAGTTTGATTTTCATTTTCCGTCTTTCACTCATGATTAAAATTAGGTTATGTTTGTTGAGGTTAGTTTTTTGTTTATTTTTAATGTTTTATTACTAATGTTAGGATTACTGTTAATTATTTGTATTGGCAAGAGAAAGTTGTGTGAGTGTTTCACACCAGATTTTTAATGTTGTTAAAAAATTGCCGTATCGCGGTTGAAAGACAAAAAGACCCGGTTTTTTTTTGCTACCGCAACAAATTTCATGTGTTTAGAGGCTTGTAACTCGATAATTATTTGACCTCAAATTTTGAAATTTTACCTCAACATAGACAATTATATTGTTACAGCGTGTATGAAATTTCAAATTCATACGGTATTTAAACTTTGATTTATTAACAATATTCTGAACCCTTGCTATCTCGTTAACCGCTAGATTGTTCGGCATGAGCTAATTATCATTTTATTCAGCGTTAAAAACTTAGTACAAATATGCTAATAACATGAATTATTGATTGGCCAATGTTGTGGTAGAATTTTTAAAATTTTGAAAAATAGACTGGATAATGCAGGGGGTGGGCACTACTATCCGTGTTGAAGGTTGTGTACGTGTCATCCTGTCGGACTGTCTACCTGAATTGACAGACTGCATTGTCAATTCAAGTAAACAGTCAGATTCAGGTAGCATGGGTAGAAGCGCCCACCATCCGCATTACTTAGTCTTTTTTTCAAAATTTTAAAAATTTTACCACAAACATTGGCCAATCAATATTTCATGTTATTAACATATTTGTACTAAGTTTTTTACGCTGAATAAAACGATAGTTTGCCCGTGCTGAACGATGGAGCCGTTACCGAGATAGCAAGGGTTCAGAATATTGTTAATAAATTAAAATTTAAATATCGTACGAATTTGAAATTTCATACACACTGTAAGAATACAATTGTCTATGTTGTGTAAAAATTTCATAATGTGCGGTCAAATAATTATCGAGTTACATGCCTCTAAACGCATGACATTTGTTGCGGTAGCAAAAAAACCAGGTCTTTTTATCTTCCAATCTCGATTTGGCAATTTTTAAACAACATTAAAAATATATACCGTATTTTCCGGACGATAAGACGCACTTTTTTCCGTAGGAAAATGACCTAAAAATTACCATGCGTCTTATGGTCCAAACGCTAGCTATATTTCAAGGTAGATGCTTTCTATAATAATATTTATTACTACCCTACTCTACTTAAACATGTTCAATAATTAGGGATTTCAAAACAAAACATACAATGGTATAGGACGTACCGTAGTTTTTAAACTGCATCGTCTTGAAGATTCTAAGCATACACAGTAGTTTCTGGATCGATATTACTTACGGTAAATATCATAGCATTTAAAATATGAAGCAAGTTTTGTACTCTTTCGCTTTTAAATTAAAAGTGGTTCAATATGCAAAAGATAAAATGGCATTCGGGAAGTAGAAAGGCATTTTGTACCTCCTCCAACAGAGAAAATGATTCGGGAATGGCGGAAACACGAAGATTTATTACTCAAGGCAGATAATAAGAAACATAACAGTAAATTTCGAACTCATGCTGTCAAATGGCCACAACTTGAAGCACAATTTGAAAATTGGATTATCAATTTATTACTATTAGACTAACCATGTTGCCTGAATCCGATTGTCTACCTGATCTGACAATGCAGTATGTCAGTTCAGGTAGACAGTCCGACATGATGTCACGTACACAAACTAGCAACATGGATAGTAACACCCACCCCCTGCATTACCAAGTCTATTTTTCAAAATTCTAAAAATTCTACCGCAATATTGGCCAATCGATATTTCATGTTATTAACATGTCTGTACTAAGTTTTTTACGCTGGATAAAACAATAGTTTGCCCGAGCCGAACGATCGTGTGGTTACCGAGATAGCAAGGGTTCAGAATATTGTTAATAAATCAAAATTGAAATAACGTATGAATTTGAAATTTCGTACACGCTGTAATAATATAATTGAAGAGTGTATGTGGAAATGGGTGTAAGTGCCACAACAACGAAAATTTGTTTTTTTCGTGGAAACGGTTGTTTGTGCCGTCGGGCACAATGTAGTAAAGGTTGGAAGTGCCATTTCTGTTTATAAGTAGGTTAAAAAGCTTTTCATAGATAGCGTTAGATGTAAGTGCCAGCTGTTCAAACATGGAGAAGGCTGTACGTGCCAAGCGCCAAACGGCATCCACTGTAGTTCCCATTGCTACAAATAGTTCGTTTGCTTATATCTTTCGTTTATGTTTTTAGCCTATTTGTTTCTACTTGTTTTCTTTTGTAATATTAATACTACAGTTGTTTTCTGCACTATCAGTGTACATTTGTTGCAAGATGGATCAAGTAGGTGTTATTAAAGTTGCTCGTAAATGTACAATACCACGCCCAAGGCACAAACCATATGACAAAACTGTACTAAATGAAGATTTTCTCATTCCGAATCTAAGTGAAAGTAAGTGTACGGGTAAATATAAACATCAATGCCCAGAACTGTTTCAAGTAAATGTTGATTCTATTTTTACTGACTTTTCTAAACTAAGTGATGAAGAAAGGGGGACATATTTATTAAATCGTATGCATGTAATGACTCCAAGAAGATGCTTTGAAAGTAGGTTTTGTAGTAAAATATTTAAGTATGGTTTCTTTCATTAATTTAATACACTTTTACAAACTGAAATGGTTGTTATCATTTTTCTACTGTGTTCGTTCATGTTAATGTGTTGAAGGAAGTATACTGGCACTTGCACCCTTTCCTGCGTACTACATGTATAACACATACGATATTTTCTGAGAAAGTATATCATGTAAGTACATTGCAATAAGTAATTTTACAGAATAATGTTTTAAATACAGACTAAAATACCATCATATTTTTTGAAAATTTTCTATTGGTTATTTAGGAATTTATTTAGTTTTTCTTAATACTGAAAAAAAATGTTTTTGGCACTTACACCCTTTACTGCATTCACTCCTCAATTGTCTATGTCGTGTTAAAATTTCGAACTTTTTGGTCAAATATTTATCGAGTTACACGCCTCTAAAACGCATAAAATTTGTTGCGGTATCAAAAAAAACCGGGTCTTTTTGTCTTCCAACCTCGATATGGCAACTTTTAAACAACATTAAAAATATATGACTATTATAAGTCAAAGCAGAAAAAATGAGCTAAATTTTGATGTAAAGTATGTTGAAATTCGACTCAAAGTTATGGAGATGCAAGGGTTCAAACTCGGGTGTCTATGATTATGAAACCGATAGTAGTAATTTACGTACTTACAGTTTCTATATCCACGTTTTTTTTTTGTAAATTTATGACTATAAAATAATTATATATATTGTATCTTCTGTACTTGCTGTTTTTCAAATAAAGAAATCACATTTACCTGTATTAAAAAACTAATTAAAATCAGTCAAAATAATTTTTAGATAATTTATGCCTTGCAAAACAAGGGTGCGTCTTTTCGTCCGAAAAATATGGTAACTATTATGGGTCAACTCAGAATAAAATGAGCTAAATTTTGATCTAAAGTATGTTAAAATCTGACTTATCGTTTTGGAGATGCAAGGGTTCAAACTCGGGTGTCTATGATTATGAAACAGATAGTAGTTATTGTAATGAAATTTCTCATGAATGAATTGTGCAAAACTTGGCTATGAGACTGAGTCACAATAAAATGTGTTGTGCAATAAAAGAAAGCCAGTGAATGAACAAGCAGACTCACCACCTGACAAAAAATTTCAAACCATTTCTTTTGCAGGCAAAGTTATGGCCTCAGTTTTTTGGGATAAAAAAGCATCATTCTCGCGAATGTCAGTAGTGAGTCCCACTGCAACATTGTTGAAAACATGCACAACGGAAACAGCCTGGTGTGATCACTGAAGGCATTCTACGAGGGTCATTCGTAAAATAAGGTTCCCTAAGCTGCCGAGACAGAATGCGATGTGATGGGAGAAATCTGGCAACACTGTCTTACTCATCAGCTCTCCCTCTCTTTTTCCGCACCACTCCCGCCTTGCTATGTCGATCAGTGCCGACCTAGCAGCCTTCGAAGATGGAGTTTCTATCGCTGTCACCACCAGATGCAAAATTCGCGCTGTGATACGTTTTTTAAATGCAGAACGGATTTCACCTATTGATATTCATCATGGAACAATAGTAAACTCTGACAGATATTGCGACACATTAAGAAAACTGAGACGCGCGATCCAGAACTGCCGGAGAGGAAGATTGTCCAGTGGTGTGAGGCCATGACAACGCTTGATCTCATGTCTCACATCAAACTCAAGAACTGCTGACAGATTTTGGCTGGACTGTTGTGACCTCACCCTACAGCCCGGACCTAGCCCCAAGTAATTATCACTTATTCCCAAAATTAAAGGAATACTTGGGTGGCCTACGCTTCAGTACCGATGATGAAGTCAAGGAAGAGGTTACTCGATTCCTCAAAGGATTGGTGGCAGAATTCTACAGCATGGGGATAGAAAAGTTGGAGCATCGTCTGCAAAAGTGTTTGGACAGAAACGGCGATTATGCAGAAAAATAGCGTAAGTTTTAAGCTTTAAATTGGTGTATAACACTAAGATAAAAAATATAGCTGTCTATTTTTAAAAATCATGGGAACCTTATTTTACACATGACCCTCGTATTTATGGATGACAGACTACCCTACAACATACACAATCTTGGCTGGAGTTATTGTCACAACCCCCTTAAGGCAATATTGACGATTTATTTGGAACAGCAGAACAGAAAAATTTCAACTGAAACTTATCTTGCACACATTTGTTAGATTTACTCGCTATGCAAGTCTCTACAATAAAATTTTAAATCAGTTTTATACAAATGACTGAAGGTGTATCATCTTCTATAGATTTTAAATAAGTGAAAAAATTTTTTAGTTTCAATTATGTTATTTACTCTGATGATGGTGGATCCACTGAAACACATGTAAGTAAAGATAAAAGTTGACGCAGTTTAAAAAGAAGGTTAGTGAAATTTATTATATAAAATTGGATCAAGTAAGTACGTATTTGAATTAAGAGAGCTCCAACTGTACCACTCTCAGATCCAGAGAGGGGGCACTGATGGCTAAACCTCCCCCCCCCAAAGTTCAATTAATTTTTTTACAGTAGGTACTGTAGATTTTCCTGTTGAAAATATAAATAGAAAACATTTTGTTTATTTTTATTAACTCACCTTGTAAGTAATAATAACTTTAGTACTTGATGAGGTAATTAAAACCTAAAAATATGCTTCACATATAAACACTTTTTTCAGTTAATAATGTTCTAAAGAATAGAAAGTAGCTTTCAGATTGTCCTTATTTATAGATTAAGTTTCCAGCTTTAAATTTTCTTTGGGAGAACCCCCTGGATCTGCTGTAACTGTATTAGGGTAATCGCAAGGTGAAGAGGGAGAGGTCGAGGTAGAGGTAGAGGTACAGGCAGAGGGAGTGTCGCATAGTGAAGAGGGTTACCACGCTGCTTTCTCACACGATTTGAGGGCAGTCTTTCTCCGTTTAGCGTAACCTCTCATTACAACCTGCATACATTCTAGATGCACTTCACTCTTTGTGTTGCAAGAATAGAGGTTGTTAGGATAGTTTATCTTTTTACAATGTTAAGCGACAGTAGTAAAGATAGTGATGACATGTCAATAGCGTGTAAATGGTGGCTGATTGGCACTTTAAGTAATTGTGAGTTTAGTGTTCATCCCATAAATCAAGTGCGACAAGATCTGGAGAATATCACCACCTTTTTTTGCAACTTAAGGAATACCCAGACAAATTCCAAAAATACATGAGGATGACTCCTGAAACATTTTCATACATTTCCGACAACATATCACCAAAGTTGGAAAACTGTACAAAATACTGCAACCTTCATGTCACCTATGGCCTTGAACGGATCAATCACAGAGAAGCCGCTTGATACACCGCTCCAAAAGACACTATTTTGTCATCAAAAGCGGACGGGCAAGACCTCCTGGAGGGCCGCGAGCTACACGTCTACCCCGACCTCTTCAATATGCGCGCGCTCATAACACACAATGTATTTATGTTACCTAGAGGTACCGTGACCTCCACCTCTATCTCTACCTCGACCTCTCCCTCTTCACCATGCGATTACCCTTAGGCAGAAATAAACTGCCACCTAGAGAAGGGGTGAAGAGTATGATCTCTTTAAATGGCTAATAGAAATAAAGAGACTAAGATGAGGAGAAATAAATTTATTATAAATGTTGTAATAACAATCTGGCTCTGTTGTACTTTTTAACATCTGGCTGTTTTATACTGGATGTTGCTTTTGTTTTTTCTTCATCCGAAAGGGATGACCATTTTTCCATCTGGTCGATTATTTCAGTCGCTTTACTGATGACAGTGTCTCTAATTTTTCCCTTGGATGACTCCATGTACTCCATGAGTATCGGGAACACATCATCTGGCACCTGGAAACAATTCCTAGTTATAATAAAAACACCAATTATCCATACTTCCTTTGTACTTTCTCTTGGCTATATGAATATATAGGAAGGAAAGTATTGTTTTCATGTCGATTTTAACAAATCCACTCTTCACCGGATCTACACGTTTTCAGACCCCCTGAACCCAAAAAAACATGTTTTTAGCGATTGGTCTGTGTGTGTGAACAGAATATCTCAAGAACGGAACATTGTACGAACATGAAACTTGAAACTTAAGTTGCACACCACTACCGGATCCGACATGAACTTTTTCATCAAAATCGGTCAACCGGAAGTAGTAGTTTATTAGTGTATTTTTTTCACTTTTTTGCGATTTTCTCAAAAACTGGTCCTACGATTTTTTTTAAAAATCGCCTGGTTTACTCAATTTTTTATTCTCTACAAGATACGGTTATCGCAATGTTTGCTGAAATTCTTGGTGAGGCTGTTTTCACGTAAAAAAATTGTTTTTTTAAGATTACAGCTTTAATATGCATTTTAACGCAAAAATTTATACAATAAAAAATGTTGTATGATTTTAAATCCTCATAAAATCATACAACTTTTATTTTAAACATTTTTTTGTATAACTCTTAGTTTAGCGGTAATGAGTGATTTTCTGTTTTTTCTCACGAAAACATGTGAAAAATTGATTTTTTTAAGATTTCAGCCTTAGTATGCATTTTATGACAAAAGTGCATATAATCAAATTTATAGAAAATTTAAAGATCTACAACTTTTATTTAGAGCATTTTTCTCTACAGAGAGTAGTTTAGTGTGAAAGAGTGATTTTCCGTATTTTTAAGTCAATTTATTAATTTTTTTTTATTTTTTTTGTTTAACGTCCGACTGTTTTGCAAATTGCTGCTAATGCAGACGGTGAAGGATGAAATGAATTTTTGTAACGTATGAAAAAATGCCATGCCGAGTGGGATTCGAACCCAAGACCGCGTGATGAGAGGCGAGCACGTTACCAACATCGCCAACGCGGCCGGCTTTTTAAGTCAAACTGAGGTTGACTTTCATTTTGCGTCTTTCACTCATGTTTAAAATTAGGTTATGTTTATTGAGGTTAGTTTTTTTTGTTTTATTTCTAATGTTTTATTAGTAATGTTAGGTTATATTGTTTAAATTATTTGCATTGGCAAGAGAAAGTTGTGTGAGTGATTCACACCAGATTTTTAATTATCCAAACTGAGTAGTACGCATGTTACACTCATTCGTGATGATTGTAAAAGATTGAGAGTGAAACACACAATTTCTCTTCTTGATGAAAATACAGTAAAACCTCGATAATCCGGCTTAAATGTGCGGCCGGTAGGCCGAATTTACGAAAAAAAGCCAGACCATCAAGAGACCGTTTAAAATGTAATGAATTTGAAACCCTTTATAGCTCCTCTAAGAAGTTAACAGCAAGTACTACTGTTCTATGTACTGGGTTTGTAGGCACTTCTCAAAACTGGCTCCTTCAATTACTAAAACCTAAATACACAGTAATTTCACGTGTAGAGTAAAAAGGTCACTGTACAACTACCTATATCGTTTAATAAACATCCCATTGTATTATTTTTATTGATTCTTACTAATTATCCTAAATAATAAACATTCATTCCAAATAAGCCATAATACTAGGCCTAACCTACATTTAGCATCCTTTTTGGTCATCCAGTAAACTGAATTACTGCACTCTGACATTTGTGGGATAGACTAGTTAGTTCATGAGTTCCGTCGATGTAAGCTTTTTATCATGAGTAATACTAGTTTTACGGTAATTTCAAAATGTTATTGTATTTTTAGGGTTTTCATATTTTATTATTTTCAGTAAAGTTATGTTAAATTGCGATTGAATTTTAAACAATTCACTTTCTTTAAATAATTACATTAATCCTTACTTATTTAGTGTGACGGGTCATGAACTGAATTTTATTACTTAAGTGTTTGTGGTGGTTATATTTTGAGTTACACGCTTGATACTTGTCTTATGCTTTTGGGTTGGCCGATGTATGTAGGATAGATAGTAAACTGTCCTCCGCATGATAGGCACAATCGTCAACTTCAGTAATCAGTATTCAGATGATACTTCAGTAATCAGTAACAGTTTACTGGTAAATGCTCTTGAAGTAAATACACATGTTAACATAGAGTCCATAGTACAGTTCTTGAATCAAATGTTATTAACAGTTAATGGGAAAAAGTGTCAGTACTTGCAGTTTAAAAATAAACATAACGTTAAAGAAAGTAGAGAAGTGGATGTATTTATTCATAATAATAGTTTAGAGCATGTAGAAACAGTGAAGTTCCTGGGCGTATCTCTAGATAGATCTTTGTCTTGGGACTTCTATACCAATCAAGTTTGTAGTAAAATATCATCTGGGGTATTTGCACTAAAACAAATTGCCAGATTAAATGATAAAAAATTACTAATGGCAGCTTATCATGGCCTCATTCTGTCTCATATCCGTTATGGTATTTTAGTATGGGGTAATTCTAGCATGGGTAATATGAATAGGGTTTTTAAAATTAAAAAGAAAGCTATTAGGAGTATGGTGGGAGCTAACCAGCTAACCTCATGCAGGCCACTTTTTAAGGAGCTTAAATTGCTTACAGTTCCCTCCCTCTTCATTTTTGAGGTGATTATGTATGTTAGGCAAAATAATTTTGTGCAGAATTTCAATGCTCACAATCATAACATGAGAAACAGAAATGATTATTATGTGGCTAATCACTCCACAAAATTGTCTGAACAAAAACCTACTTATGCAGGGAGAAAATTCATGAATAAATTACCCCAATTTTTAAAATGTGAGGATTTGAATTCCTTTTAAAAAAATCTGAAAAATTACTTGATCGGTGAAACTTTTTATAGCGTACAAGAATTTCTTTCTTGATAGTAGTGACACATTGTGTGATTCTTATATGTATTTCAGGCGTTATATCAGACGACATGCCCTATACTCCTCCTGGAGTCTCCAGGGCGCAAAAAAAAAAAAAAAACTTATAGCGTGTTACCAGCACACTCATAAGAATTATTTACATCAGTTCCAAAGTTAAGTGGAAAGAACTAATTAGTAATTAGAGAAGGTGAATCACACTGGGATTGAAATCTTAAAATCAAAAGTACCAACTGAACTCTTAATTTCGGAGAAGTGTGATTCAAAAAATCTGGCAACAGTTGATAGGAAACAATTTGGTTACCACGTTGATGTATGTAATCGATTTTAAAACGTAGGCCTCAATAAATTAAGAGGATATGACTTGAATTTTTTTTAAAAAGCACATGGCATGTCTTTATGACAACGTACAAAAATTCATACCCAACCAAATGAATCGACTGATTTTTTTTTACTTTCTCTTGCCTATATGAATATATAGGAAGGAAAGTATTGTTTTCATGTCGATTTTAACAAATCGAATTTTCACCGGATCTACATGTTTTCAGACCCCCTGAACCCAAAAAACATGTTTTCAGCGATTGGTCTCTGTGTGTGTGTGAATAGAATATCTCAAGAATGGAACATCATACAACCTTAAAACTTGAAATTTAAGTTGCATACTACTACCGGACCTGACACGAACATTTTCTTCAAAATCGGTCAACCGGAAGTAGTAGTTTATTCGTGTAATTTTTCACTTTTTTGCGATTTTCTCAAAAACTGGTCCTACGATTTTTTTTAAAATCGTCTGGTTTACTAAATTTTTTATGCTCTACAAGATAGGGTAGGCGTAATGTTTGCTGAAACTCTTAATGAGGGTGTTCTCATGTAAAAACGTTGTTTTTTTAAGATTACGGCTTTAATATGCAATTTATCGCAAAAATTGGTATTTGTTTACTTATAGGACACCAAACCAATTTGAACCATTTTGCTTATAATCGATACTTTTTTGTATGCTGAATCCGAATATGAAATTAGTTTTGCGCGCAAACAACTGTGGAATTAGTTATAAGCCCTTTTATTTCATTTACCAACATAACCTCACTTTCCCGCAACGTTCTCAATTTATCTCGTGATATTTATATTTATGTATACATTTTTGGCATACAGAATATATATATTGATAGTAATGTTAATATATATTGATCAATAAACATGAATAAATATAACGTAAATATATAAACAACGTAAATACTGTGAAAACGTAAAATGATATACTAGTGTAATGACGTCATGCAGTAGAATGGTTTCATTATTATGACGTCATTACAAGCGGCCTCAAAAATTAACATTAACCGAGTAGGTTAGCGGTTGGTACGGGCTTTATCGGTTTTTACGGGCGTTTATATTTGCACATAACAAACGATAACCTATTCAACATTAGCTCATTTAGAGTAGGTTATCGGTTGTTACGGGCGTTTATATTTGCACATAACAAACGATAACCTATTCAACATTAGCTCATTTAGCGTAGGTTATCGGTTGTTACGGGCGTTTATATTTGCACATAACCGATAACCTACTCTAAATGAGCTAATGTTGGATAGGTTATCGTTTGTTATGTGCAAATATAAACGCCCGTAACAACCGATAACCTACTCTAATTGAGCTAATGTTGGATAGGTTATCGGTTGTTATGTGCAAATATAAACGCCCGTAACAACCGATAACCTACTCTAAATGAGCTAATGTTGGATAGGTTATCGTTTGTTATGTGCAAATATAAACGCCCGTAACAACCGATAACCTACTCTAATTGAGCTAATGTTGGATAGGTTATCGTTTGTTATGTGCAAATATAAACGCCCGTAACAACCGATAACCTACTCTAAATGAGCTAATGTTGGATAGGTTATCGTTTGTTATGTGCAAATATAAACGCCCGTAACAACCGATAACTTACTCGGTTAATAATAACTTGTGAGGCCGCTTGTAATGACGTCATGAAAATTTAACCATTCTAGTGAATGACGTCATTACACTAGTATGTCATTTTACATTATTCATAGTATTTACGTTGTTTATATATTTACGTTATTTTCATTCATGTTTATTGATCAATATCAACATTACTATCAATATATATATATATATTCTTTATACCAAAAATGTATACATTCATAGAAATATCACTAGATAAATTGAGAACGTTGCGGGAAAGTGAGGTTATGTCGGTAGATCATATAAAAGGGCTTATAACTAATTCCACAGTTGTTTGCGCGCAAAACTAATTTCATATTCGGATTCAGCATACAAAAAAGTATCGATTATAAGCAAAATGGTTCAAATTGGTTTGGTGTCCTATAAGTAAACAATTACCCAAAAATTTCCATAATAAAATTTGTAGAGAATTTAAAATCCTGCAACTTTCATTTGAAACACTTTTATGTATAACGCTTAGTTTAGCGGTAATTAGCGATTTTCTGTTTTTTTTCTCACGAAAACGTGTGAAAAATCGATTTTTGTAATATTTCGGCCTTGGTATGCATTTTACGACAAAAGTGTATATAATAAAATTTATAGAAAATTAAAAGATCTACAACTTTCATTTAGAGTATTTTTCTCTAAAGAGCCTAGTTTAGGGTGAAAGAGTGATTTTCCATATTTTTAAGCCAAACAGGTCGATTTTCATTTCCGTCTTTCACTCATGATTAAAATAAGGTTATGTTTTTCGAGGTTAGTTTTTTTGTTTTATTACTAATGTTAGGTTATATTGTTTAAATTATTTGGATTGGCAAGAGAAAGTTGTGTGAGTGTTTCACACCAGATTTTTTTTAGTAGAGATTGATAAGTTGATAACGTAAAAATCTAGCAAGTTAAGATATATTGTGCGCTGACGAAAGAGGTTAACTCGTTGCTTCGGTAACGCACGTCCGATTTACATAATAAAACTCGCTTACCGGTTCAGAATGTCTAAAAAAAGTTTAACTTAAACATAACATAACTAAATTACCTTGTCCGAGTCCAACATTCCAGCAACAAGTCTCATTTGTTTCACTTTTTCAAACTTCCACTCACTCCTATTAGTTTTCCACAGCTGAAGGTAACTTACGATTTTTTTATAGTTTATTGAACTGCTATCGATCGCTTTTTCTTTGCTCACTTTCTTCTTTTTATTTTTTTTCTTGTTTTTTTTCATCGCCATACCAAATAAATGTTCAAAATATAGGCCTACACCTCACTTCGTAATCACAAAAACAGCGTGAGAGGATAACATAACCTGTAAACAGAAATGCAAAGTTTTGAGTTCTGTTTTGATACGTGGTGGTGCTATCTGTTGTGAAATCAAAACGACTACAAATTATTTGTTGCCATGGTAACAAAATTGTTCCTGACCACAGAAATCAAAATGAACAAGTGGTGAAAATTTTAATAATGTAACGCAAACAAACTAATCATTTATCTAGGATAATGAATTTAGAAGCGCGAACTATGCACAATGTTTACGTAGAAAACCTGGTGAAGTATAGGAGAGAGGTAAATTATTAAATGATTTCACTCATTATTACTTATTAGGTTTGTTTATAATTTAGGTAAAGTACTAATTTTATTACCATATCTATGAGGGCGTTATTTCGTTTTGCTCTGATTTTTAAGGGGGGAACATACCCAAAATATGAAAAACTTTCCCTTATGAGTTACAAACCTGATTTTGTTTTTGGAAGTTAGAGTTAAAAAAAAGTTAATTTTCCATATAATATGATATAAAAAATTTCCACCCTGTCGCCTTTTAAGGGGTGGGGGATGAAATATCAATGTGTTTTTGGAAAAGCTGTAACTTTTTTTGTATTTGACCTGTCAGTCTAATTTTTTTAAAATTAAAGATAAAATTCAGTTCTGTGATATGATGAAATAGTTTTTTTAAAATCTTATAATCTGAATTTTTAAAAAGATTTTAAATTTTTACATCAACGAAAAACTACAACTTGTATGTTTAAGTCTAAATAAAAAAAACAAATTGATGTTACTTTGTAATTTCCCTTCATCAGATCATAGAACTAAGTCTTCTGAACAATTTAAAAAAAATATTGCTTTATCTTTAACAGAAAATAAGTTATGATTTTCCCAAACTTCGAAAAACAGAAAATTTTTATTTTTTAGATAATTGAGGTAAAAGTCTTACTAATTGTGATGTAGTTCAGAATTTTCCTGCACTATAGGTTACATATTGTTAGTGCATATGGTTAGTACATACGGTTAGTGCTGCACTCTAGTGATATTATTATCAACTAAAACTGAATGAAACTCATTTCAAAACAAAAATAATCTGGTGTGAAACACTCACACAACTTTCTCTTGCCAATGCAAATAATTAACAATGTAACGTAACATTCGTCATAAAACATTAGAAATAAACAAAAAACTAACCTCAAAAAATATAGCCTAATTTTAATCATGAGTGAAAGACGCAGTATGAAAATCAACCTCAGTTCAGCTTAAAAATACGGAAAATCACTCTTTCACGCTAAACTAGGCTCTGTAGAGAAAACTGATCTAAATAAAAGTTGTAGGTCTTTTAATTTCCTATAAATTGTATTATATACACTTTTGTCGTAAAATGCATACTAAGGCCGAAATCTTCAAAAAATTGATTTTTCACACGTTTTCGTAAGAAAAAATCAGAAAATCACTAATTACTGCTAAACTAAGCATTATACAAAAAATGTTTGAAATAAAAGTTGTAGGTTTTTAAATTCTCTACAACTTTTATTATATAAATTTTTGCGCTAAATCGCATATTAAAGCCGTAATCTTAAAAAAACTATGTTTTTACGTGAAAACAGCCTCACCAAGAATTTCAGCAAACATGACGCCTACCCTATCTTGTAGAGAATAAAATAATGAGTAAACCAGGCGATTTTAAAAAAAAATCGTAAGACCAGTTTTTGAGAAAATCGCAAAAAAGTGAAAAATTACACGAATAAACTACTACTTCCGGTTGACCGATTTTGATGAAAATGTTCGTGTCGGGTGCGGTAGTGGTATGTAACTTAAGTTTCAAGTTCGTACGATGTTCCGTTCTTGAGATATTTTGTATACACACACACACACACACACACACACACACACGCGCGCACACACACACACAAACACACACACACACACAGACCAAGCGCTAAAAACATGTTTTTTGGGTTCAGGGGGTCTGAAAACGTATAGATCCGGTGAAAACTCGATTTCGAAAAATCGACATGAAAACAATACTTTCCTTCCTATATATTCATATAGGCAAGAGAAAGTAAAAAGATCATGGCTCTATCTTGTTTCGTTTTCATGCTAGAGATTATTGAAAATTAGTGTTGTTTTCGTAAAAAAACACAAAATTTAGTTTGAACACCGAGTCGTTTTTTCAAATTTTACATCAGTTTATAAAAGCCGTATTACATAAACAGATATACCATTTTAAAGAGTACATTTCAGAGAATCTAACTAAACAAAAAAACTTTTGATATTTTTTAAATTTGTTCAGCTGTTACAGGGTATGTTCCATCGTTTGAGGTTTAAGTGCAACTGCAATTAGATGTGACATTTATGAAAACTGGAGGGAACTAAATTCCACTAGGAATATTCATGTATTTAAAGAGAAATAATTGTACTTAAGCTAACAGTATGTATTTTTAAAGTACTAAATTTTCCACAATTTAGGCCAACCTAAGCTGTTATAGATTCACCATGAAAATGAAAAAAGTAAAAAGCCCCGTACTACGTACTAGTACGAGGCTATGCCTGAAGATTGCTATAATGCTGAGCTATAATGCCTGAAGATTGGTGAGACAGTTTGGTATGATGCCCATGCAAAAATGGCTGGTGCATGCAAAGAGCTAGATATAGACTGGAGGTAGCACTGTGAAAATGAATTGCGTGCCGTCAGGCTGCCGTGCCGCCATTATGTGATGAGGATAGATAACGCGCAGTATTCAAACTCTCATACAAATCAAATGACTGAACGTTGATAATTTAACGTTTAGGGAATCAATTCTCGATAACAAAGTTCATAGTAATTTTATTATTCATTATTAGTTAAATACAGTATTCCTGTAACGTAATATTTTGTTTAGAAAGGCAAAAACACATTACGTTAAATCTAACTGAAATGCAACACAGGCCAAATTACATTGATGTTACCTGAGTTCTTTCTTATTGGTTTCTTCAATATTGTAAATACACCAATATATATTGAGAATATTTTATTTTACAATTATATTAGTTATTTTAATATGTATCAAGTTAGCTATAACTAGTTATCAAGAAATTCAAAATCAAATAACTCTTACTTCTTTGTTTTTGATAAGCCTTTTAATTATTTTAAATTGTTCACACATATTTCAATTATCTTTGCTGAAAAATAACTTTTTGTAGAAATAATCAAATTTTAAAATAAGTAAAATCTTTTGGAAATTTACTTTGCAAACATTTTTACTCAAGATATTTGATTTTAGTTATTAGTATGTAGGTGTATCTTGTCCAGGATTATCACTTAACTCTCTTTGGATACAGTCGCCAGGTTACTAAGTCTTTGCCCTGCCATAGATGCTCGTAGACAAGGTTTAATTCGTCTCATTTGCGATACGTAAATATCGTAACCATTATTGTTTTCCATCTTGCTGTGAATAAAAATCTTCGTTGTTTTATTGTTTCAGTCAAATCATATTAAAAATGGGTTGGCCCGGGCCCACCCGCTAGGACCGCCACTGGTTGGTGCAGTGGTCATTACAACAGATATCTTTGTCATGGGTTCGATTCCCGGTTAATTCTGTCATTTATCTTTAGAATTTAAGGCCTTGATTTTAATAATGCTTATTATGTTTTCTTTGAATCAAAAAATAAATAATATTTGTCATGTTAGGGTGAAGTCTGTACTTAGCTGATGCTGATTTCAATAATCTTTATATTTTTATCACTGAATGAATTGGATCATCTGCAAGGTGGCATAATTCAACACTGTGGTCGTACTGATATAATATTAGTATTGGTATAATGTTCGCCAATTACGGCGGCAGTAGGGAAGCGAGACAGAGAGAGAATGTGTTGCGTCCGCCGTTCCCCTCAACTCATTTCAATCAGTGCACGTTGTTCAAGCGCAATAGTGACAATACGCGGTACGGTAGGGCACTCTGCCGGCCAGTTTCGTTCACTACACTCTAACAAGCTCATTTTTCATCAAAAAATTCGGAAAAAATTACTTTCGCTTCCTAAGAATCTTATTCTATTACACTATAAATGTTATTATTATACTCTGATATTTATGTAAGATACGCTCGTACAAAGTTAGACGTTTAAATCTCATCGCATTTTTGCGTACACGTAGGCTAACTCCATAATTTATTTTCCAGGATGACATAATATGCGTTTCATTATTTTGTTATAAAATATAAAATTTTATCTGTAATTTGATATAGACCTATGTAGGGCAGAAAGAGAAATAATAACCGAGCTTGAAAAAATCACTTTTTGAAGGGAACAGCATTGCCTGTTTTTTTTCTTATTTTATACTAACATGTTTTTTAATGTTATTTGATCATTTTCTCTTTTGTGTGACTTATTTTTTATGTAATAAGTGATGTATTTGTATTAACTGGTTTTTACTTTTCTTTTTTTTATCAGTGCTATTATTGTTGTACTGTAGTGTTATTTTTGTGCTGTGTTTTTTATAATTAGAGTAATCCTCCTCCAAGCATGGGCTTCGCTCTTTTGGAGGAATAATAAATGAAATGAAATGCACAAAACCAAAAATCTTAGATTTTTTTTCTGTTGCAGAAAGGCTCCATAAACCGGTTGATGTACTTATTTATCTATGATGAGCTGACTAATGAAACGATCAATCTGGAAGAGGAATTCCAGAAGCTGATAGATGAGCAAAATAAAGGACACCATGAAGACCGTATCTCCGGTTTCCTATTGCTCTATGATCGTCCAGTTGGCTTCCATTTAATCGAGGTAGATTGGCTGGTTTTTTTTTCGTTTAATGTCTGACTGTTCTGCAATTACTGCTAATGCAGACGGTGAATGATGAAATAGGTAATTATTTGCTACGTATGAAAATATGCCGTGCCTGAATGGGATTCGAACCCAAGACCGCATGCTGAGAGGCGAGCACGTTACCAACTGTGCCAATGCACCCGGCAGGTTGGGAGGGCTGAAACCTGTTTCAAAGCTAACTGGTAGTAGTGGTGGGTGGTACTGGTATACTGTTCGCCAATTACGGCGGCATGTAGGGAGGGTAGCGAGACAGAGAGAGAATGTGTTGGGTCCGCCGTTCCCCTCAACTCATTTCAGTCAGTGCACGGTGTTCAAGCACAATAGTGACAATACGCGGTACGGTAGGGCACTCTGCCTGCCAGTTTCGTTCATTACACTCTAACAAGCTCATTTTTCATCAAAAATTCTGAAAATATTACTTTCGCTTCCTAATGAATCTTATTTTATTACGCTAGAAATGTTATTATACTCTGCTATTTAGATCAGATACGCTCGTACAAAGTTAGACGTTTAAATCTCATCGCAATTTTTGCGTATCACGTTGGCTAACCCCATAATTTATTTTCCAGAATGACAAAATATGCGTTTCATTATTTTGTTATAAAATATAAAATTTTATCTGTAATTTGATATAGGCCTATGTAGGGCAGAAAGAGAAATAATAAACGAGCTTGAAAAAATCACTTTTTGAAGGGAAGTCAAAGATAGAACATCGTGTCTGGTGTCTCCTTCCTGTTAGTATTCCAAGAAGCTGAATCATTTTTTATAGTTGTGAACTTTATACCAAACATACATATTTTTTTAGAAATCAACTACACAAACAGAACACAATGAGTAGTGAGTACTACTTTAGAGGCAGCCTGTATCAGGCTACGATCTGTGGTGGGGGGAGCTACTTACTGCGCATGTGCGGCCTGCATGCCACCGTAGTTGGTTAAATTTATAACGCGCTATAAGTTGACGATTGCGCCTATCATGCGGAGGACAGTATACTATCTATCCTACTTACATCGGCCAACCCGAAAGCATAACACATGTATCAACCACCACAAACACTTAAGTAATAAATCAGCTTAAGAAATCAAATCAGCTTAAAAAGGTTAGTGAAATTTATTGTATGAAATAGAATCTAATAGAAACATGGTTGAGAAATGAGAACAGGAGATTGCGGCTATGGTGGGGGAAGCACAGGGGGCAAACATTGGCTGCAGATTAATTTACTAATTTGTTTGATTATACTGTTCTGGAGGATTTGGTTGCAGGGAACCGATATGACAATACTGAAGCATATACAGAGTCTTGCAAAGCCGACTGCAATCGCCAGCTGGTTGAAGAACCCAGTCGTCAAAGTTCTCATGTACCGAACGCACGTTCTGAAGGTAAGTGCCAAACATAAATACCTACTTTAGTTATTTTTATTATTTTATCAAACATCCTATCTAGGATTATAAACAGCCGTATTATTTAAAATTAAAATATATATTTCTAACCACCAGAATACAGTAGGTAACAGAAAACACTTACCAATGTTTATAGCGCTTTCGTACATCTTCTACAAATCTTCAGTAAATTAAAATTCTTTAAAAAAATTTTCGCATCAAAATTTAATAGTCGATATAAGAATCGACTATTCCTTATCTACCATGGTAGGAGTAAGATGTTTTAAATTTTGATGTGAAAAAACTTTTTAAGAATTTTAATTTACTGGAGACGAGTACAAGATACACGAAAGCGCTATAAACATTGGTAAGTGTTTTCTGTTACCGTATTCTGGTGGTTACAAATACATATTTCAATTTCAAATACTGTAGTATGTATTTTACTGCACTACATAGGTGCAGGATAAAATGAGAATATAACACCTTTTTTTGTCATCAGTCTCTCGACTGGTTTGATGCAGTTCTCCCAGCTGTTCTATCTTGCGCAAATCGTTTCATATCTACATACCTGTAACACCCTACATCTTTTGTAATTTGCTTTATATATTCTAATCTTTGCCTCCCACTACAATTTACTCCCTCAATATTACCCTCCATTATTGATAGCCCAATACCTGGATCTCTTAAGATATGCCCCACTAGCCTATCCCTTCTTCTGATAAGATTGTTCCATATACTTCTTTTTTCATCCACTCACCTAAGAACCTCTAAATCACTTATTTTGTCCACCCACCTAGTTTTTAACATATTCCTATAGCACCACATTTCAAAAGCTTCTATCTTCTTTTCTACAACCCCTATCACCCATGTTTCACTCCCGTAAAAACAATACTTTCCTTCCTATATATTTCATATAAAAAAATTTTTGTTATTGTAGGAGCAAGGTAATTACACCATTTTATTCAGCACAATTTAGCCAAAAACCAACATTTGCAAAAAAATATTGTATTTTTTAAGGTAGAGTCCCCTCTTAACTTATAATCGTGGAAGCAAAAAATCTTAAATAGCAATAGAGGTAATTGTGTACCTGAATTTGAGATACATGAATTTTAATTTACAAAAAAAATTTTTTTTTGATCATTTTAATTTGAGGTTTTGTAAGATGCTGATTCTAGCGAAGGTGTCTATTTTCATTGCTAAGAATCTTTTTGATCTTTTTCACTCTTTCTTCTAAACCAATCAAGGATTTGGTCCCAGGACGTGTTCCGGCATCCACCTAGCCACCGGTCACCCCAGATTGCACCATCTAATCGCCTGTAACTTGTGACCAGTCTAGGAATCCTGGTGGAGACATTCTTTCAAGATATCGGTCCATATCCGGTGGTACTACTTAAGAGAACACACATCTAACAATCTTGTTGATGTATGACAAAATTGCAATCTCCTCCATTCGACTGAATAATCTCTTTTCATGGACCCCTGAAGCCAAAAAAGTGGTTTTAGAAGGATGTACTTCATATGTACGCCTGTCTGTCTGTGTGTATCTGAATTCTTGTGGAGCAAAATCTGCAACCTAGACTGGACTGATTGGGCTGAAAAGGTTTTGTGACATCTTTCCTTTCCACCCCTCCAACCTTATCCTTCTGTTTCTCCCTCTCCCATCTCTATCGTTCTTCACCTTCTCTTACCTCTCACCCCTTCCTGTTCTTTTTCTCTTCCTCCCTCACTCTGTTTGTCTGCATGGGTCTGTGAGAGACTGAGAAAGTGAAGATGTCTGATGATCACTTTGTGATGATGCCAATGTGCCGTGTGTTTTCAGAGGTTATTCGCTAAAACATGGCACTGCTTAGAAGTTACTTCTCCGATATCTCCAGAAGAGACTTATGCAACCGTTGAAGACAAAGAAGCAATATACACTACGTTAATGACTTGTGCCAACATCATGAAAGATGTCAAGGAACAGTTGGGACTTATCATAAAAAATGTGAGTGGGTATGGGTACGGCCTATATGGTGAAATTAACACATTCCGTGCGGATGTGGTATACCTACCACGTAAGGATTTTTGTGAGTGACGGGCATGGTAGGGATATAGTATTCAGACGAACTAAAGTCCCCTAGCCGTGGGAGTGAGAGAATGCATAATGCTCTAACTCGCACAAGCCATACGTGCCATTCCAATAACATTGCATAATTTTACTCATTGTTGTGAGCAAGCATTTATGTATGCAGTATACTAACAAGCAAGTTAACGACTGTAGTATGTTTTCAGATCTGGATTATAATGGTAAAGACCTTTGGGCGCATGCGTAGTTATGCCACATATCATCTTCTCACTCGCTCAGCTGTGGGACATTAACTCATCTGATATCTGTACCTTGGCAGTCCTTTTCATAAACTCTCTGTCCTTACTAACCAATTCAATGTATCAAGGAACCACTTTCACACACTCTCAACTCAATATATTATTCTAACTGTTACTACTGAACTACGATTCTAAAAAATCAGATCTACCAATCCTACAGACAAAAAACTTGAATAGTGTTTTTGAAATATCTAAGTGGTAGTCCAACCACATCCGTCAGTCACAAAAATCTCTGCGTGGTAGTCCTATCACGTCCGTAGCCGTTTTACGTCTCATTTAATTCTGTCGTAATTGATATTTGTCATGTATATTGACACCGCACTGAACGTGTTAAATATATTACAAATTAAATTTTTTTTTTATCCCTAATGTGTGTGTGTACGTTGCAATCTGTTCAATTTAGAACAATAAGCAACCCCATGACCCAATGAGATGAGGATGATGTGTACAACGTGTACTTACTTACTTTACAATAAGGGTGTTCAGGCTTCTGCAGCCCCTCCTCACCGCGACCTAAAAGATCTTTTGTGATTGCCCCTATTCCTATTTCTGCAAGACCCACACTTTCGATAAAGCGCAGGATCTGCCTAGGATCTAGTGCACTTATCTGAGAAGGTGTTTACACAACCTTACCCATCAGTGCTCTTCTTTTGCAGCCACTTTGCAACTGCATATAAATATAAGTGTGCGACCCCCTGAGCCGCACAGACCTTAATGGCCCATATTTCCTCTTAGAAGACGGTTATGTTACACCCAAGGGCCAGGGGAATCTTTCCCCCGGCCCCCACTCCCGCTCTTCCGCTCATCACTGAGCCATCAGTGTACCAAAAGGTAACCCCTTCCGGTATCACTGGCTGTCCCTCCACCCACTCCTGACGATCAAAAATTTTCACCCTCAGTGTGTCGGAGAAGTCGTATGCTCTGTACATACGGTCCCGAGGACCACCTACCACACCCATCCCCTCAACCCCTATGAAGATCTCGGTGTGGCCCATCTCCCCTGATGGGACCCCGAACCCGCCCTCCAGCCTCAAGGCAGTTCTTATCGCCTCCTTCTTCACTTGAACATGAATAGGAGGCAACTCGACCATCGCCTCCATAGTAGCCGTTGGACCAGTGCTTGTTGCACAACATATCCTTAGGCGGGCCAATCTCTTCAGCTTCCTCAGCCGATCTGTTCTTGGCCACCATACAAAAGCTTTGTACGTGACCATTGGCAGAATGAAGCTCACATAAGCCCATTCTGCCATACGAGGCCTAAGCCCCCAAGTCCTCCCAAACGGACTCTTAAACATCCCTAAGGCCTTTACAGCCCTCTCAACAGTCCTGGCCCCTCCAAGTCAGGCCCCTATCCAGGACAGCCCCCAGATACTTCACCTCAGGGGAGTAGCTCAAATCCACTCCTTCCAGAGTCAAAGCATCTAGAGCCATCTTCCTTTTCCTAGTAAAAGGAACAACAACCACTTTTAGTTGTCGTGTCAGCTAGGGAAATAATCAGTCCGCCCCTGCATAGCCCCGCGTACAGGGGTAAGGCAAAATACTGTAGGATTTAGCCAAGTATCCTACAGGCACCGTTAAGACACTGATTAAATGCCCCAGTGCCATCCACCCTTCGGCACGGTAAACGCCTGACACCACTGGGTTGGGCAAAAGCTACAGTAGGAGAAGTTGCCTCTAGCACGGATAGAAAAAGTGCTAGATGCCAGGGACAAGGATCAGGATAGACAGACAGAAGCCCAGCATCTCAGCTCACCTCGGCGGGACCAAAGCATGGCTGAAAAGTAACCATAGGATGCCGAGGAGTTTCCAGAGGCACGGGCACGAAAAACTGCTACAGAAAGTAAGGGAGCAGGTGTGCTCTCTTGGACGTGATGCTTCGGCACATGCAAGCCAGCCGATCACTGACTTACTTCGCCTCCGTGTACAACGTGTAGTCTTGTACAGACTCAGAGAGTATGGTTAATTGAACTGCAACCATCAAAGTGCTCTGGTAACCACTGTCTAGTATTCAAATCTGTATAAAAGTAACTAACTTTACTAGGGTTTGCTTTGAATTGCAGGCTTTAGCTTGGCAGTAAGCATCTCACTGTAACGTACACTGTTTATTGTTGTGCCCCTTTCCTGATAATGTTCAAGTACTGGACCTAGTGAGTCCCAAAAAACCGTAACCATCAGTTTTCCTGCGGACGGTTGGGTCTTGAATTTTTTCTTGCATGGCGAATTTGGATGTTTCCATTCCATTCTCTGCCGTTTACTATCTGGCTTGTAATGATGGATCCATGTTTCGTCACCAGTAATGATCCTGTCTAAGAAGTTGTCCCGTTCGTTACCATAGCGATCCAAATGTTTTTTGCAGATGTCCAAGCGCGTTTGTGTATGCAACAGTGTCAGTTGTTTTGGGACCCATCTTGCACAAACTTTATGAAACCTAAGTGTGTTGTAAATGATTTCGTAAGCAGAACCGTCGCTAATTTGCAGACGATGTGCCACTTTGTCAATAGTTACACGTCTGTCTAAGAGAATCATTTCACGTGAACGCTCAATGTTTTCTTCATTTACGGTGGTAAACGGTTGTCTGGCTCCTTCATCGTGCGTAACACTTGTGCGGCCATTTTTGAATTTTTCAATTAATTCGTAGACACTCCGTTGTGGCAAAACACTGTTCCCGTACTGTACTGAAAGTCTTCTATGAATTTCAGCCCCTGACACACCTTCCGACCACAAAAAACGGATCACTGAACGTTGCTCTTCTTTGGTGCAAATAGAAAGCGGAGCAGCTATGATTAACAGCACGACAGCGATAACAAAACTAACCTAGCAGCTTGAAACTTGCATACATATAACCACAAATAAACAAAGTATGCATCATCAACTCAAAACAACAGTACTGCCAACATAAACAAAAATATAACTAAATTGCGGATAATAATTGACTTACCCTTGTACAAATGACTGATTGTGGTGGATTCATCGAAACACGTTTAAGTGAAAATAAAAGTTTAAGGGAAGTGAAAAGGCAGCTTAAAAAAGGTTAGTGAAATTTATTATATCAAATAGAATTAATTTCAATGACACGAATGTCATTGTCAGACTAATGTATCTACAGACAGTGGAGTGGTGACAATTGAAAGAGAATGCTTGATGGTCATACAGTATTCAGATGAACTAATGTCCCCTAGCTGTGGGAGTAAGAGAATGCATAACGCTCTCACTCGCACAAGCCATACGCGCCGTTCCAATAATATTGTCTTCAATATTACTCATTGTTGTGAACAAGTGTTTATGCGTGCAGTAAACTATAAACCATGTAATTTTAATAGAAGCTTGCACTGTACACGTTCCCTCTACTTGCCTCCTCCATTTATTCCGAGTAGTCAGCATATGTACTGGTTGTTAGAAAAGTATGCCTCTAAACAAGGATAACTATACAGAAGTTCTTTAAAGTAATTATACACACTGTAAATAAAGTTTTTAGATTGGCTTCGTAAATCATGTTTTTCACTCATCGTTGACCGGTACTGCGTACACTTTAATCTCTTGTGCACTGAACGGAAACTCAAACTGAACTGGTGAATTTAATTGAACTATAATATAATCATATACATTTATACAAGACTATGTACATTTTTATATATGTCTTTAAAATAGAAACAGCCTTACATTTTGTGTTGACAGTTATAAAAGCAAACACTGCAGAGTATAATACAATTTGTAATCAATTAACTAAAAGAATTTTTTGACATTAAAGTAATACCTATATCAATAAAAGTAAAAATTAAAAATGATGGTGATTTGTGCCTATTACTCATTTGTTTATAATCAAGAGTATGGAAGTAGTAGTACGTTTTGCAGCACACTATACAAACTGCTGCAACCACTTTACATGTGTGGGAGTGAAAATACTTATTACGGAAGCTTCTATTGAAATTACATGGACTATAACAAACAAGATAACGACTGTAGTATGTTTTCAGATCTGGATTATAACGGTAAAGACCTTTGGGCGCATGCGTAGTTATGCTACATATCTCCCTCTCACTCGCTCGGCTATGGGACATTAGTTCGTCTGATACCTATAGTAGCATTAGCCTCGCACCTAATATTCAGCCGGCCGAATTGGCGCAGTTGGTAACGTGCTCGCCTCTCATCATGCGGTCTTGGGTTCGAATCCCATTCAGGCACAGCATATTTTCATATGTTACAAAAACCATTTCATCCTTCACCGTCTGCATTAGCAGTAATTGCAGAACAGTCGGACGTTAAACAAAAAAATAAATAAATAATAATAATATTTAGTAATTAAATGTATTAACCTTTATCTTGATAAAGAACGTATAAGTTGTTGGTCGTTTTAATGAAGTGGGTTTTTGTGGACGGGACGGGGAAATTTAATCAGTTTCAGGGTGATGCAAGATCAGGTGAGCCGTTGAAAGCGAGACTGACAAAAAAGGCAGAAGAGCTGGTGCCGTCCACGCCTATGTTGATCCATCTGATGCGTCTCCCACTCCTTGAGGATCTCTTTTCCTACGAGAACATCATGGATTCCCTGCCTCCAAACGTACCATGCCACGGTAACAACTTGAACCATTTTTATATCATTCACAAGTTGTGGATTGAGCATCAAATCATTGTCTACCATACTAACGGCTCTACCTTATCTGTTCTCTTTCCATTTTGTCGCATATACGAGGGGGTACCCAAAAGAAACCGGAATTATTTTTTAAAACTATTTATTTTTAATTTTTTTACAAAAGAACCTTATCCCCTTCAAAATACTCTCCATTACAACTAATACATTTGTCCCACCGGTGCTTCCACTGTTCAAAACATTTTTTGTACTCCTCTTCAGTGATGGCTGCCAGCTCATCCGTCGTTTTTTTCTTGACATCATCAACGTTGTTAAATCGGAGACCTTTCATGCCCCTTTTCATGCGTGGGAACAAGAAAAAATCACACGGAGCCAGATCGGGTGAGTACGGTGCGTGTGGTAGCAAAACCATGCCGTTTTTCGCCAAAAACTGGGTAACCGAGATTGCCGTGTGTGCAGGCGCGTTGTCGTGGTGGAAAAACCAGTCCCCTGTCTGCCACAAATTAGGTCTTTTACGACGAATGCTGTTTCATAGTCTTCTTAACACTTAAAGATAAAAAGTCAATGGTCTGTCGTCGGTCTGTTCGTACAATTTCTTTCACTTTCACAACATTTTCGTCTGTTCGGGAAGTCGACGGTCGTCCAGAACGAGGTTTGTTCTCAATCGACATGTCGCCATTTTTAAAGCGCAAAAACCACTCGTACACTTGGGTTTTTCCAATAGCGTCGTCTTTGTAAGCTGTGTTCAACATTACAACTGTTTCCGCGGCGTTTTTACCGAGCAAGAAGCAAAATTTCACAGCCGCACGTTGTTCATTAAAACTTGCCATCATGAAAAACGACACGAGCACAAAACAGCACTAGCGAGAACAATCACTGCACGAGAACAGAACAAGCTAGATCAACGAACAAAATGGCATTGAACTGGCAATGAGTAGCGCTACAAGCAGCCTAGTGGCGGGAATTTGTACTGCACAAGCTCCGCCCACAGCAGAGCTATTCCGGATACTTTTGGGTACCCCCTCGTATGTTACAGATAAGTAAAAGTAATGTTAAGTTACGTCATACATCGTCTTCTTCTTTATTCCTGTTCCAAGTTTCCTCTCCATCTTTCTCTATCACTGAACGTCACTCCTTCATTGCACTCTCGGTGTCACATCTTTTTTCCGATTAATCCATTATTGAACTAATCCACATCAACTCTTGGTCTTTTTCCTTTCATTTCCAAGTATCTCATCCTCTGTCCTAATGGCATGACCAAACCAACCCTCCTGAATAGGCTGTCTATTTACAGTTGTTCCCTAATTACATCCTCTTTTTTATTCTCCCCTTGAACTTCATCTCTGCTTCTTCCTTCTTCCTTCTCCTCCTCCTTTTTTTTCTTCTCCTCCTCCTCCTCCTTCTTCTTCTTCCTGCCTTCTTTCTCCTAGTCCATGTCCCCATGTCTTGGCTGCATAAGACAAAATTGGGACAAATTATTTTACAACATTTTTACAACGGATGGGAACTTGGGATCTAAGACTAAGGCTCTCACACTTGAAAAGAAACCACTTGCTTTCTGCACCCTTTTCTTATAAATATGATGTATTCTGATGAATGTCGTCAGTTATGTAGTTCACTTTGCTATTTATTGCGTGAGATAGATCAGAAAGTATAGTATCAAGATGAACTAATGTCCCCTAGTCGTGGGAGTGAGAGAATGCATAACGCTCTCACTCGCACAAGCCATACGCGCCGTTCCAACAACATTGTCTTTAATTATACTCATTGTTGTGAGCAAGCGTTTATGCACGCAGTAAACTAACAAGCAAGATAATGACTGTAGTATGTTTTCATATTTGGATTACAACGGTAAAGACCTTTGAGGGCATGCATAGTTATGCCACATATCTCCCTCTCACTCACTCGGCTATGGGACAATAGCTCGTCTGATACCTATACTGGTAACGCAATATAAGTTGACGATCGTCAGCGAGAGTAGACTGGACTACGCAAGGGGTGGTAGTGCTACCATACATGCTTTTCTAAATACATCACAGCGACAGCTAACCATGACATTATGTCGTAGTTTTACTCTTACATTGATTTATGTATTATGTTTACAACTATATCGTTTAATAAACATCCCATTGTATTATTTATTGATTCTTAATAATTATCCTAAATAATAAACATTCATTCTAGATAAGCCATAATACTAGGCCTAAGCTATATTTAGTATCCTTTTTTGTCATCAGCAGTAAACTGAATTACTGCACTCTGACATTTGTAATGATAGACAAGTAAGTCTGTGAGTTCCGTCGATGCGAGCTTATTATCGTGAGTAATACTAGTTTTATGGTAATTTCAAAATTTTATTGTATTTTTAGGGTTTTCATATTTCATTATTTACAGTAAAGTTATGTTAAATTGCAATTGAATTTTAAATAATTCACTTTCTTTAAATAAATAAATTACTCCATACTTATTTAGTGTGATGGGTCATGAACTGAATTTTTATTACTTAAGTGTTTTAGTGGTGATTACATTTTGAGTTACACGCTTGATACATGTCTTATGCTTTCGGGTTGGCCGATGTAAGTAGGATAGATAGTATACTGCCCTCCGCATGATAGGCGCAATCGTCAACTTTTAGCGCGTTACCAGTATATTTTATTAATAGATGAATACAGTTGTTTTAATGTGACCATGTGCTTGTGTGAGTAGGCAGTCATACAAGTAGCACATGGGAAATTCTATCTGGCTATACTGCATTGACCTTCAAGCTGACAATGATGTGACGCATACCCTGATGAAATTGAAAATTGTAACGATCTAAGCTTAAGGGTACCTGGAACAAAAGAAATTGAAAATTTTCACATTTCCGGTTTTTTGCATATTATTAAAATTCAGAGTTTTCTGCATCCAAAGATATCGGTATAGGCTTAATTTGTTGGGGATTTTGCAATTATTTTCTTAGTTAAAAATATGTTGAAACTCTTACGTTATTTTTTAAATGTTACCATTTGCATAAATCTCTATTTTATCGCATGACAACTGATAAATACATAATTTTTTTTTTATTTTGTGCGATATTTTTGTTTTAAAACTTTAAGTTAGCACCAGACCACCCGTGAATGCAATATATTAAACTCTGAACTGTAAAAAATATTGCATTGAATTATTTAACGTATAATGTGTTCTCTTTTAGTTTTTTCTTGTGTTCCTGTAAATTGCAATTTTTGACACATAAGGAAAATTTTTTCAGCCAACGGTGAATGGATTTTAATGAAATTTTTGCACAGCCTTTCATATTATAATTTCAATGTACTGTGATAATATTACTGTAAAATAATGTGTTTATATATAGATATATATTTTCCACTTCAATAGGTAAAAAGTTATGATTTTCAAAAGTGGTAATTTAAAAAAAAAGTGTCTTACCTTTCTAACAATACAGAGTGTCTCACGAGTAACCCGACAAACTTCTAAGGTGGTTTCCTTTCATCAAAATAATGAAAAAAGTTTATATAAATATGGGTCCGGAAATGCTTCGTTAGCGAGTTACGGCTAGTGAAAGATTTCGTCCTGGGTTCAGAACATACGCCTAAAGAAAGTCATCCTAGAGGTCTAGGAACCCAATTTTATTAGTAGATTTGATAGTTTCTTATGCATTTCGACCCAAAAAATTGAATAAAATAAGTTCCAGAACCATATTTCCTGTAGTTTTTGTAATATCCAATGAAAAATGGACAAATCTGCGCATAAAAATACGTTTTTTTTAGGTTTGAAGAACAATAACTGTGTTAAATGGCTAATAAACGTATAAATTTATTTAGCAAAACTTGTAGAGATTTTAATTTTGAAGAGAATGATGTAAAATAGGCCAATAATAAACAAACACAAAGTTTAAAAAATTTGTGTTTACTTAAATAAAGCTGATTAAATGAAGGTTATATTGTTCATTATATACATTGGCAAGAGAAAGTCATGTGAGTTTTTCACACCAATTTTTTCGTAAAGTAATACCAAGAAAATGAAAGTAAAAGTGAAGTGATATCATGTTTCAGAAGTGGTATGGCCAATGCCTCTCGGTTATTTGCCAGATTACCGGGACATATTGTTGGTTAAAAAAAAAGAAGAGGGCTCGGAATCCAGAAAATGAATAAACTATTCATACTAAATCAAATCTGGTGATGGTGATAGTGTTTTTGTTTTGTAATACTGTATTAATAAAAATGCTTGGCTTTTCATGTGGTGTTTTCATTGTTCAATACTGCCCATCCTCAAGCTTTGTGCAGCTGAGAGGTATGCATTACGTCACTACTACTGTGAAAGATTGCGTTAGTACAGGGTGATTCATTTAAAAGTAGCCTGCTGCATTTAACAGCGGCCTTCGGCACTCAATTGGATTCAAATAGTAAATGAATAAATACAATTACTTAATACATAATTTTACATAGTATTTATTTAAAAGACTTAAGAACACGCAAGCATGAAGAATATTTCATACCGCTTTGTTGAGATAACTTTCGTACCGACTTCTTCGGGCTTAAAGTAATTCTTTGTTCAATATTCGCGATCGCCTATGGCGTCCTGATTGTTGGTGTGCGTTCCCGTTTACAATTCGCTACTGATCCAGTTTTTCGCCATTTTGCGACAAGTTGTTGTATACTTCTCTTTGCTGGTACTGTAGCATTAGGAAACCTTTCAGAGAAATATGCGCGTGTTCGTTTAATGGAATTTGTGCGCATGTAACCCTCAACTAACGCAATTCTTTCTTATAGTGAAAATGGCATTTTAATAACACAATAAGTAAACTATGCGTTGTAGCACAGCTGCGTGATGTGCAGCAGGGCGACGTGGACTTCTGGCTACTGAAAATCGCAAAGCATCTGTGTTTTCGGGAGTACGAGTGCTACGTGGACGGCCTGTAGGTTTCCGTTTTAAAGATGAAGCCGTTTCTCTAAAATTTTTAACTCAACGCATTATTGCATTGCGACTGGGAACACTACCACGTCTACTTACACCAAACTTTATACGGAACAAACGCTGGGTTTTGACTACTGAGTAACCGTTACTAAAGTAAGTCACTATGATGAAAACACGATGTTGTGCGTTCCACAACTCCATTGCAACTGTAATAGCATTGAGCCAGGGAATGAAAGTCATTGACCCAGATCTCCCCACTTGAATTGTTACGATGTACAGTCAGATAAAAAACCATCCACTTTTTCTGCTGGTCCGTGTATAATATAGTACTGGTAAATACTGGTCAACACCTCTTCAAAGATTAGGAAGTGGTACACTGTATACAGTTTGGTACATTTACCAATTGCCCATAACAGATAGGTGGGTTTCAAATTATTTACACTCAGTCTGTTTGATTCAGGGCTAAAATAAATAGTTCTGTTTCTTATCACATGGTCAGCCAATTAAATGACAATCATTTAAGAACAGAAGAGGTGGAGGTGTAAAAGACACCAATCAGAGTTTTATCCTCTGAAAGTAATGAATTTCATTATACAGCCAGACCCTGTGGTGAATGAAGTGAAGGTGTCATTTACAGAGTGGAAAATATGTGCTTTTCAGAGAGCCCGGCATGCTGATAAGCGTACTTTTCCACTCAGTGAGTGTTGGCAATGGTAAACTACCTCACTCCTCGATTTTAGTTAGTAAAACCTCTACAGGTTCAAACCAGCCTTTCGGCTGATGACCTAAAAACAACAACAACATTTACCAAACCATTCAGAAACCACTTTTCAATCGGCATGAATAAGTTAAATTTTAGTAGTATAGAAATAAAAAAACAAACTTGAACTAAAATTCTCTTTATTGTCCTATTTACAGCAGAAAACAATTTATCAATTGTTATTATTACGTATTTCAATCAGTTTTGCAGTTTAGTGTTGATATTTCTTGCCGACAAAGCCTTGTCGATGTCAGCTTCACTCATTATTTTCAAATGTTTAAGAGTGTATAGCAGTTGATTCGCAGCGTTACCGATGAATGAATTATTTAAGAACACTGGAAACCCTCTGTGGCCATCACCCATCGTGTACAATGGGACACGAATTGTACCCAACACCTGCAACATCCATATCAATCAACTACTTATTTCTATTGCCTGTATTAATGTATAGGAAGGAAAGTAATAGCGTATTCACCGGATATACACGTTTTCAGATTCCTGAATCCAGAAAACATGTTTTTAGCAATTGGTGTGTGTGGGTGTGTGTGTGAACAAAATACTTCAAGAATACAACATCAAACCAAGTTGAAATTGAAACTTAAGGTAGATATTACTAGAGGACCCGACATGAATATTTTCACAAAAATCGGTCAACCGGAACTAGTAGTTTATTCATGTCATTTTTCACTTTTTTGCGATTTTCTCAAAACGGCTCCTATGGTTTTTTTTAAAAATCATGTCATTTAATACATTTTTTATGCTCTACAAAATCGGGTAAGTGCCATGTCTGCTGAAATTTACGGAGAAACTGTGCTCTTGTAGAAAAAATTGTTTTTTTTCAAGGTTGCAGCCTTAATATGCAGCATTTTACGGGTAAAAGTGTATATAATCAAAATTGTAGAAAATTTAAAAACCAACAAATTTTATTTCAAACGTTTCTTTGTATAACACTTAGTTTAGCAGTAATTAGTGATTTTCTGTTTTTTTTTCATGAAAATATGTAAATAAAATAATTTTTTAAGATTTTGGCCTTAGTATGCATCCAATGACAAATAAGTATTTAATAAATGTAATAGGAAATTAAAAGATCTACAACTTTTATTTAAAGCATTTTTCTCTACAGAGCCCAGTTTAGCGTGAAAGAGTGATTTTCTGTATTATTAAGCCAAACTAAGGTTGGTTTTCATTTTGAATCATTCACTCATAATTAAATTAGGTTATGTTTTTCATTCTGTTGAATTATTATTAAAAAAAAACTTAGTAGGGATTTAGTTAAAAAATAATGTGTGAATTCATAAAATAAATGTTTTTGAAAATACAGTTTTTCTTCAATTAATTTCTTGTAAGAAAAAAATAATGTGTGAATTCATAAAATAAATGTTTTTGAAAATACAGTTTTTCTTCAATTAATTTCTTGTAAGAAAAAATACTTAAAATACCATACAACAGATAATAAACAGCAATTTTCTGTATTTTTTAGCACAAGAATCATGTTGATATCTTTCTTGGTTCCTGAGATATTTGATTCCCCGTAAAACCCTGCTTTTCCAACCCCACCCTTATATTAGGGGCTGTAATTAAATTTTTGGCCTGGTTCAAGTGGTAGATCATTACTAGTAAATTACTCTTTCATTTAAAATTTATAATTATAAATTATAGCCTGTAGTTTTGATTTTCATTTTCTGGGTTGACTACCGCCTTAAAGACTGCTGATTACGGCTTTTAACTTATTTATTTTCTAGTAAGTGCCCAGGTGGCATTTGGGTTACTAACTTTCGTTCTTTTCATTATTTTTTCGTAGATTAGCCGTTCTGTTGGCAGATTCGTATAACATTTGATATTGTTAACAACAAATCCCTCTGATGCATAGCACGAGCAGATGCTATTGATAATATGAAAATAAATAATATAAAATAATAAAAATTACTTCCCTCAGCGAAATTGCAGGGAAGATTGGCCTGAAAATTTGCTACGAAAAAACAAAAATCTTGGTTCGCGACCCTGTCTGCATTTCCAGGGTAAAAATTTGTGATCGGGAAATCGATCAGGTCAAAGACTTTAAATATCTGGGTGAAAACATCAAAGAAAATAACAATGAGAAACTTGACTGGACAGAAAGATTCAACAAACTCACAAAATCCGCAAAACACACACAAAACGTTTACAATAAAAAGTGTCTTTCAATAAATTCAAAACTCCGACATTACAACACCGTAATTCTTCCGGAGATCACATACAGCAGCGAAACAATCTTTAGTCTCAGGAAGATAAACACGAAGCACAGAATCTCAAAATTGGAGCATTGAATCATCAGGAGATGCCTGAACAAAAGATGTTTCTCTGATGGGATATGGAAACCCGTCTCAAAAGAAGAAGTATACAGAAATACAGAACCTCTAGCAGACCAGATGAGGAAAAAGAGAATTTCCTTCTTTGGACATCTCTTGAGGACCGACTCTTCCAGAATTTCAAAACAAATCATCAACTTTTTCCTTAACAGAAAAACTCAGCCCCACTGGATCAGGGAAATTAAGGAGGACATGAACAGACTCCAAATCTCACTTGAGGACCTCAAAACAAAATCTGGTAATTACCACAGGCTGAAAACCACAAGACTTGAACAGCAGAAACCGACGAAACGACAGAAAATTGTGTATTCTGACAAGGAACGGCAGAGAAGATCAGATGGGTTGAAGGAATACTGGAGAAAGTTCAAGGAGGGAAATATCAGGAAAGGACTCCAAAACCGCAAAAATTGAAATGAGTTTTTTTTTAGTTTGATGAACTTATATAGTCCTATGTGGCTTTAAAAATAAAAAAAAATAAAAAATAATCATACTCACTTCAGAGCCGTAGTCTTTACAGAAGATGGCATTTTTTTCTATCACAGATAATTCAGGTAAAGACAATTCCAAAGCGTAAAAATGTAAACAGATTCGTTTACTGATGCTGTAGTGGCTTACTATATAATTTTCAGGAGTCACTTTGATCTTGGACAAGTCTAAGTTCATCTCTTCGACCAATTCCCGATTCAGTCCCTCTACTAAATCTTCTCCAGGGTCGACAAGGCCACCTGGAAATCCTATGTAACCGTCAAACCTCAACTGCATCTGTTTCATTGCAAATAAAAACAATCATAAAAAATAACTAGACTTTCTGCCATTTTAATAGATCATTTTTCATGTGTTTAGGTGATCAGCCAAAAGGCTGGTTTAAACCTCTGCAGGCTTTACTTGGTAAAGCCTGCAGATCACTATTTAAAGAGCTGCAATTGCTCACAGTTCTTTCTTTGTACATTTTTGAAGTCATAATGTACGTGTTTAGCCAATTAAATGACTGAATCATTTAAGAACAGAAGAGGTAGAGGTGAAAAAGACACTAATCAGAGTTATATTCTCTGAAAGTAATGAATTTCATTTTACAGCCAGACCCTGCGGTGAATGAAGTGAAGATGTCATTTGCAGAGCGGAAAATATGTGCTTTTCAGAGGGCCCGGCATGCTGATAAGCGTACTTTTCCATTCAGTGAGGAAAACAATGGTAAACCACCACACTCCTCGTTTTACTTAGTAAAACCTCTACAGGTTCAAACCAGCCTTTTGGCTGATGACCTAAACAACAACAATACAATGTACGTAAAGAAAGATACCAGTGTACAGAATTTAGATGTTCACAACCACTACACAAGAAACAGAATCGATTATCATGTTGCTAATCACAACACTAAATTGTTTGAACAAAAACCAACTTATGCAGGTAGAAAATACATCAATAAATTGCCACAAGGTTTAAAAAGTTGTGACAATTTTAATCATTTTAAAAAAAAGCTAAAACAATATTTGATTGATGAAACATTTTACAGTGTGCACGAATTCCTTCCTTTCTATAGTTTCGGTTGAAAAGTATTTAACTTCTAATTAAACAAATATTGTGTACTATTTGATACAAAGGGGTTCATGACAAGCCTACTGAGTTAAGCAGTAGCAAGGAAAAATTATTGGTAAGTGATGAATTTATCAGTGTTTGACTTTTTTATTTTTTATTTTGTGTAATATTTGATTCAATGGGGTTCATGACAAGCCTACTGAAGTAAGCAGTAACAAAAACAATTTTTTGGTGGTAAGTGATGAATTTATCATTGGTGATAAACTTTCAGTTTATCAGTTTTATCTTGATATGTCCTATACTCCCTTTGGAGTCTCCTGGATGGAAGAAAAGTAAAATAAGGAGTGAGATGGTTTACAATTGCCTTCCTCACTGAGTGGACGAGTACGCTTATCAGCATGCCAGCCCTCTGAAAAGCAATTACTTTCCATTCTCCAAACGACACCTTTACTTCTTCACCACAAGATCTGGCTGTATAATTAAATTCATTACTCTCAGAGGAGATAATTCTGACTACTATTTTTCAAGGTTGATTAGCTCTGAACGTTTGCATTGCCCCCTACCCATTTTATAGCTAGCCAATGACTTGCTAGCAACGTTGCCAATACTTGGTCTTGTAGCTCTGTTAAATATTTCGTCGGCCATTTTTTTGGTCTTTCAATAACAATTATAACCTACAAACATACAATCAGCTGATTATATTATAAAGTATTGCATGATAACGTGCTCTATAATCGATGTGTTTAGTACGAGATGCAAGCCGAGAGTGAACTATTGCAGCTCTTATACGCATGTGTGCGTAATGTTTGTCAGGTACAATCTGACAACACTGGCAAACATTCTGATTGGTCTAAATGTGTGGAACAGCAGAGCTCATCAACCGTGAAAAGCATATTAGTGTTTTTTACACCTGTACCTCTTCTGTTGTTAAATGCTTTAGTCGTGGCTGACGACATGATAAGAGAGAGAACTATTTATTGTTTGTAGTCCTGGAACTAGCAGATCGAGTGCAAATAATGAAACACTCCTCCTGCCTGTTATACGAGGCATGTTCAGAAAGTAAGTACCGTTTAAAAAAAAAAAGTAAAACAATTTTTTTTCAACAATTTTATTTCTACATGAAAGCCCAAACCTTAAACTATTTTTCGACATAGTTTCCACTGATGTTCAAACACTTGTCGTAGCAGGTGATCAATTTGTTTATACCCTCTTCGTAGAAGGTTCCCGCCACTGACGTGCACAAAACCAAGAGACTCGCAAGTGCTTTGACTTTTCTCACACGGTACAGTGATGATGGTGAGGATGTTTTAAACAAAATTGTAACAGGTGATGAAACTTGGGTCCGTCATGTCACACCGGAATCTAAACAGCAGTCAATGGTGTGGCGACACACGCAATCCCCGAAGAAACAAAAATTCAAGACGACTATGTCTGCACAAAAAATCATGTGCACTGTCTTTTGGGATCGAAAAGGTGTTTTGGTGATTGATTTTCTCCCAAGAGGTGAAACCATTAATGTGGCAAGGTATTGCGAAACCTTAAGAAAACTAAGGCGGGCAATTCAAAACAAACGGAGAGGAATGCTTAGCAATGGAGTTGTGTTTCTCCATGACAATGCTCGGCCCCATACCGCTGGTGACACTCAAACATTGGTTCGACAATTTCGTTGGGAGCAGTTCGACCACCCACCCTACAGCCCGGACTTGGTACCGTCTGACTACCACGTGTTACTGCACATGAAGCGCGAGCTAGGCAGCCAACCCTTTGAAGCCAACAATGAAGTGAAAACTGCCGTGGAGTCGTGGCTACATTCGTTGGCGGGAACCTTCTACGAAGAGGGTATAGACAAATTGATCACCCGCTATGACAAGTGTTTGAACATCGGTGGAAACTATGTCAAAAAATAGTTTAAGGTTTGGGCTTTCATTTAGAAATAAAATTGTTTTACTTGTTTTTTTAAAAAACGGTACTGACTTTCTGAACACGCCTCGTAAGTAAATTTTTGATATAATGTGAAATATGTACTCAAACTTGAATTGGGATCATAATAGAAAAAAGCTGAACCATCTAAAATATGGTGATGATGTGTCCCTAATACAGTACAAGAGGAGACAAAAAAATAACCAGACAGAATTCACTGGACATTGTAGCATTACAAGGTGATATTAACCATGTGTTTATAACCTGACTGCTATTGATAATTTTGTAAACATTTATAATTAAATTCTTACATTTTGTAAATTATTAAACTGGCTAATTATAATTAAAATCTTATTTCTAAAGTATTATATCAATCAACTTAACAATCTCGACTAATAATTAAAAATCAAGTGTTAATTTGGTGATGGAAGTTTTTATGTTTAAATGAATCAAAAGAGTGTTTAAAAGTTACAAAAACCATTTATTAAAATTTTAAATAAAGAAATATCTATGCAGATCATCAAATACATTTAAAATACATATTGTGACAATAAGAAGGGCATGGTTCGCGAAAGTTCTAGCATTTCATTCAATAAACCGTAAAGAGTAGATAATAGAGTATGCCTATTTATAAAAAGATATCTATTCATAAAAATTATTTAATAGGACTGCGCTACTGTGTATGATAAAAGGTCGGGCATTGTTGTACAACTATTTATGAAAGGGACCTGTAACACTTCCCATTAAGAATAGATCTATTGTTACTTGTTTACATCAGTTCATCAGTAATGACTTTTCGAGAACTAATATAAAAGATTATTGATTGAATCTCTGTGTCATTCGAGAAGTCTCTTTGAACCCCCTCTATATAAATAGACCCCTGAGTGTGGTCAGTGAGTTAGTATTCATTTGATCTTTGACGAGTGGCTATCGGACGTAGTGCAGGCGCGTTCCGGGCATTGTGTTGGTCAACGATTGTTATACTGTCTTTGTGTGTGTGTGTGTGTGTGTGTGTATATTGTGTAAAGTTAGTGTGTAGGTGCATCAAATTTAGTTTTTGTGTATTCAGTTTCATTTTGTATGTGTATTCTATAAAATTGATTGTAAGTAGTGCTAAGTAATTATTAAGTTATTTATTGTATCACTTCATTATAATTAGTTTATTATATATTTTGTAAATCTTTTAGTGTAATAAATATTTGTAATTGTAAACTTTAGTGTATTAATTATTTAATAACCTAGATCCCGAAACGGACCTTAGCAATAAGTGTCACAATATTTACAACACAAATTTATATTTTATTTGAAAGTTTTAAAAATTATCAAACAAAAAGTAATTAATATAAGTGAATGCATATTTGATTTGGTGTGCTGTTGACAGGTATAAACTTGATTGGTATAGAAATGGCAAGACAAATCCTAGGAAATCTACTCCTAGGAAAGAGGATTAACAACCTGGTTTAGAGTGTGAAAACATTATGCTACAGACTTTTGGAAACAAAGTAGATTATTTAGCAATATTTGAAAGAAATAAGTTGTATAAATAATACTTTATTATTATTGTGTTTTGTCACACAGTGGTAGCCTCTTAACATTTGGGGCTTACAATAAAAAGTATGAAATTTTACATAGTTCATTTAAGAACTCGGATACAGTTAGCTTTTAAACTGTCAAGGTCCTATACAATCCTTGGCAGCTGGTAGTCATTAAGTTTGCATTTTAACCATTGAAGCGTAAGCAGATGTAAGTTAATTTAAATCAATTTGACAACACCGGGTTTCCTGGATGCAGTCTCTGTTGGGTTTGTACTTTTAATGAGGCTAATGATAATGGTAGTCAATGCCCAATAAACTAATAAAAAAAAAACAAATAATTTTAAACAGGCCTAGTGGAAGACAGCTGAATTCATCAATTTAATATGGCAAAGTACCTGGAAATATTATTCCTAAACATTAAAAATGCTACAAAATATGTTAAGTTGCTCACCAATACTGCAGCCCTTGGATGATAGACACCAAAAACTTTTTCATTATTTCTTGCGAATATCATGCAGTGGCTAGCTTGAGTACAATCTCTGTAGATGGGAGTTTTTAACTCGTCTTTACCGACCAAAACATAATCCTCAGATGCGGATGGCCTACCGAAGTGTTCCGTCGAAGCTAAATGTCCCCATGTTCTATCTCCAGTATCTTCACACATTTTTAGGCCGTTGAACTTTATTCTATGAATGTGTTTACGCAATGTACAACATCGAGATAATATCAACATTAAAAATAGGGATTTAATGGAATTAAGATATAGAAGGCAAGGTATCACATATTCATATTATCTGCCGGTACACTAGCACAATCTATATCTACACTGTGTAAATAATTAACTTTTTACTGAACACCCTTCGCCCGATTATTCAACGACACAAAGTAAAGGTAAACTATAAAATACAAATTAATAACATTTAAACACAAAATTAATACTGTAGGCCTATTAATATTACTATCGATACAATCTGTACTACTACAGCTGTTGTACTTCTAACTGGATTACCTTGAGTTTTGTTTCCCTTCACGACTTTCTCGAAAGTGTACTCTCTAACATATACGTTGCCGCCAACTATTTCTATTGGCTATAATTTAAAAATAGAAGTCTCTTGGCAAATATTTGTGCTAAATGTCTACATGAAGGAAATTAGTCAAAAATTTTTACGTGAAATTAATTGAATATACTTTACTGGGAAAATAACTGTGAAAAGAATCAGTCGATGCGTGTAATTTACTTTAGCAAGAAACAATATACTGTATATTAAAATAACTTACTAAGATTTACATAAAAGTAGGTTTTCAAACTATTTACACTGTACACGATTAAAAAATCATGACAACGTATAAAACAATTTGACATCTTATATATTGTTACGTGACAAAGTTTATTTTGAAGAGATCATTAACTTTTACCCTATGTATAAGTTTTGTATACTGTATTATGTATAAGACTTATTTGCGGAGTAATCCAGTCGTTTTCAATTTTATTTAGAGAATGAGATTGCTAAAGATTTTTTTTATTAATGCAGAAAAATCGCCAATCTGTTTTGATCATATTGATAATGGAACGATTAATAGGTGCAATGATTATTTTTAATCTTAATAATTAGTGTATTAAAACGTCGTAGTCCTCTTGAGTGTTTCTATGTTAGCTTAAGGAATTTAATGCTTGTGCTACAAAAGTAAGTACATAACTGTTTATGTTCTTGGAACGAACTTTTTAATATAGCGGATTGACTTTGCGGCGTATTTACATTATTTTATGGGAATTTGCTTCTTCTGTTATTCCTTAGCTATAGACCATTGCTGGCTAATAACAATCTGTAAGTTTTGTGTTTGCTTCCGTAGTCAACACGTACAATTAAAGCAGTATTCTCATGGAATAAAACTATTTTGTAATTAATAATAATAATATTATAATAAATAACCTGTGGGCAATAGAGCTTCCAGAAATTTTCTGGAAGCTCTTTTGTAAAAGTGACTTTAGACATTTAATGTCTAAAGTCACTTTTACGTTGTCTAAAAATATACTATGTTTTAAAAAATAATTATGCACTTAATCATTAAAACAAATTAAAATCAAAGGACGACTAACAATCTCTTTTCTTATTAATTTTTACAATCTGATAATACCCGAAAGACTTTCGATTAGTATAGAAAGTTGCTGTCTTGAGAATTCTTAGTTGTAGATTTGGCAACACGGTAGACCTTGACCTGTACAAACAACGTAAAGTCAGCTGTTGTTGTGGGTGTTACTGTTTGTTTTCATACTCATTCATTCAAATCGTGGTCGTGTCATGTAAATATTTACTTAGTTGTAGTGATCCTGTCTTATGTTTTTAATCTTAGTTTTTATCGATATTTTATTAATTGTTCGTGTGTATAGTTTTGTATAGGTAAAAATATAAGTATGGGATGGTTAAGCTATTTGTTTATTTTGTTGTTATTTGAGCAAGGTTTAAAACTTGTTAGTCACGATTCTAGTGTACTTTTTATCGCTGTTGCTGCTATAAATAAAGACTGTGGTTGTAGCGTTACCAATCGTAATACAAATTTTAAACATAAACTTTCTTTAGATGTGAACAATCTTCATATCTGTGATAAACCGACTTTCGAAAGTATATTTTTAGAAAGTATTAAAAATGAAAACGATAATACTCATGATATGGTGTACTTAAAAGGCGGTGTATTTCTTATGGGTACAAACGATCCAATTATTATTGCCGACGGCGAAGCTCCCGAGCGTAAAGTAACTGTAAACGATTTTTATTTGGATATCTATGAAGTCAGTAATTACGAATTCGGTAAATTTGTTAAAAATACAGGTTATGTTACGGAAGCTGAAAGGTTTGGAGATTCTTTTGTTTTTGAACCTTTGATCAGTGAAGCGGAAAAATCAAAAATAACTCAAGCTGTTGCTGCTGCTCCTTGGTGGGTTCCAGTGAAAGGTGCCAGCTGGAAGCATCCTCAAGGAATCGATTCTAACATTACATGTACGTTTGAAAAAAAAACTTATTCTCTGTAGTTACTCTAAGCTTAGTCATCATGTCAACAAATGGATGATGTGTGCTATTACATGAAACTGGGGTACAAAATATGAATGGCACATGCACTACCTCGGACCATCGTACTAAATACAGTACTGTATTAAATAGTATAATTATTTAGTATATATTATAATAGTATAATTTAGTATACTGTATAATAGTATTAAAGTATTTATCCCATTCAGGCATGAGATATTTTCATACGTTGCAAAAAATCATTTCATCCTTCACCGCCTGCATTAGCAGTAATTGCAGAAGAGCCGGACGTTAAACAAAAAAAAAGTAAAGTATTTATTTCTGTCCTTTGCAGTTTATCAATCTATACTAATATAATAAAGAAGAAACGTCTGTTTGTTTGTTTGTATGTATGAGGTAATCTCAAAAACTACTAAACTGATCTTAAAAAAATCTTTCATTGTTGCATAGCTTAGAGCTTTCTGATCAATATAGGCTATTTTGCAACTTTAAGTAACTTTAATTAAGTGAGTTAAGCAACTTAAACTGTGACGATGTCGCATGTTTTAGTTTATCAGGTGCATAGCACTTATTTTTTCAAAGTCCTCTGGATGGGTTATTTTTGGGCTAGAAGGACGATTCAACTTTTATATTTCAATGAAAACCGTGAAGAATAACATTCGATTCCAAAAACATTAATAATTCAGAAATATTCAAAATTTTTATTTTTGTACTGTATTTCATATATTTGTTTTCATTCAACAGGTAGTAAATGAGTCATATATTTCCAATTACTCTGCTTACGGCACCCACATATTACTGTCTCTTATCTCAGCCACATATCAACTGTCTCTTTCTTTTCAATCTGTATTCTTCTATGCATTCTATTCAATTCTGTTAAATCACAGGGACAAACATTTAAAACGGTGAGCATCGATTTGAGACAAGAGTGCTTCCTTCACTCATGGACAACTTTATGTCGGACTTTCTAAAGCTGGAAGTGCAGAAAAACAATTTATTTTTCTGGCACAGGGAAACAAAACCACAAATATTGTATTATTGTATATAGAGAGGTTTTAAAATAATTTAATGAGGCCTAAATTAGCTGCTGTGAAGCGAAGCGAGGGGGGGTTGCTAGTTTATAATAAAGGCTTAAAATCATCACGCTATTATATAACATTAGTTTTTTATATTACGCTAAAATTACACATTTGTTTTTTACTTTCTCTTGCCTATATGAATATATAGGAAGGAAAGTATTGTTTTCAAATCGAGTTTTCACCGGATCTACACGTTTTCAGACCCCGTGAACCCAAAAAACATGTTTTTAGCGATTGGTGTGTGTGTGTGTGTGTGTGTGTGTGTGTTGTGCGCGCGCGTGCGTGTGTGTGAGTGTGTGTGTGTGTGTGTGTGTGTGTGTGTGTGTGTGTGTGTGTGTGTGTGTGTGTGTGTACAAAATATCTCAAGAACGGAACATCGTACAAACTTGAACTTAAGTTACATACCACTACCACGAACATTTTCATCAAAATCGGTCAACCGGAAGTAGTAGTTTATTCGTGTAATTTTTCACTTTTTTGTGATTTTCTCAAAAACTGGTCCTACAATTTTTTTTAAAATCGCCTGATTTACTAAATTTTTTATTCTCTACAAGATGGGGTAGGCGTCATGTTTGCTGAAATTCTTGGTGAGGCTGTTTTCACGTAAAGAAATTGTTTTTTTTAAGATTACGGCTTTAATATGCATTTTAGCCCGAAAAGTATATAATAAAAGCTGTAGAGAATTTAAAATTTTACAACTTTTATTTCAAACATTTTTTTGTATAATGCTTAGTTTAGTGGTAAATAGCGATTTTCTGTTTTTTTTCTCTTGAAAACGTGTGAAAAATCTATTATTTAAAGATTTTGGCCTTAGTATGCATTTTACGACAAAAGTGTATATAATCAAATTTATAAGAAATTACAAGATCTACAAATTTTATTTAGAGCATTTTTCTCTAAAGAGCCTAGTTTAGCGTGAAAGAGTGATTTTCCGTATTTTTAAGCCAAACTGAGGTCGATTTTCATATTGCGTCTTTCACTCATGATTAAAATAAGGGTATGTTTTTTTGAGGTTAATTTTTTGTTTATTCCTAATGTTTTATTAATAATGTTAGCTTATATTGTTTAAATTATTTGCATTGGCAAGAGAAAGTTGTGAGTGTTTCACACCAGGTTTTTTATAAAATGATGGTAAATCCGGGTCTTCATTTACAATGGGTAACATTTTCTTAATGTTCGGTATTTCAATTCTTTAAAAGAATCACAGAATCTTAAGCCGTATAGCTGTTTTGCAAATTCATTGCATTCTTTTGAAGTTGGTGAATCACGGTTTCTTTTCTTTACAGGAGTAACTAATTTACCTCTTAGTCATTTCATTTACATTTTAATATTATTCGTTTCTCATCACTCAATACAGGTTTTCCTGCTTGATATTCATTACAAACAAGAGTCACTTGCACTCATTTTTCTTAGGCCTACTACAAATAATTTAAATATAAAAAATAAATTCACTTTTAATAAAACTACAGTTTTATAGTAGTGCCATAGGTAGTTAGGATTACCGATTTGTTCACATTTTTGAAAAAACCCTAAAAATTCCGCTTAGGCCCATAGTTAAGCTTTTTAAAAAGGTAGGAATAAATAAAATCAAAAACTTCTCTGTACTTACTATATTTAGTTGCGTTTAATGAACAAAGTAAGCCTAGTGTGTTCTGTGTAGCAATGCAGAGGTAGAGTAAAATAATAAAACTACAGTCTGTATTGTACTGTATACGCAGATTATACTGTATATTAAATTGAAAACAAACAAAAAACTATGTACAGTTAAACAAAAGGTTTACTACAAACCTTACTAAATCACTGAAATCTTACTTCAAAAACTTTCAAATTTTTGATTGCGTGATTTGTTTAAGCCTCGCTCATTCGTTTACAGAAAACATATTGTTTTAAAATAAGTTATAAAACATGTTACACAGTGTAAACATTTTACAAAATGTTTTTAAAAGAAAGGTTTATAAAACATGTTACCTTTCTCACGCAAATCAAAATATCGAAAAAATACTCAAATGGTGTTCGGAGTTTTGACGATTCGAATTTTTACTTTCTCTTGCCTATATGAATATATAGGAAGGAAAGTATTGTTTTCATGTCGATTTTTAGAAATCGAGTTTTCACCGGATCTATACGTTTTCAGACCCCCTGAACCCAAAAAACATGGTTTTAGCTATTGGTCTGTGTGTGTGTGTGCATGTGTCTGTGTGTGTGTGTGTGTACAAAATATCTCAAGAATGGAACATCGTACGAACTTGAAACTTAAGTTACATACTACTACCGCACCCGACACGAACATTTTCATCAAAATCGGTCAAACGGAAGTAGTAGTGTATTCGTGTAATTTTTCACTTTTCTGCGATTTTCTCAAAAACTGGTCCTACGATTTTTTTTAAAATCGCCTGATTTACTACATTTTTTATGCTCTACAAGATAGGGTAGGTGCCATGTTTGCTGAAATTCTGCGTGAGGCTGTTTTTACGTAAAAACATTTTCTTTTTAAGATTGCGGCTTTAATATACATTTTAGCGCAAAACGTTATATAATAAAAGTTGTAGAGAATGTAAAATTCTACAACTTTTATTTCAAACATTTTTTTGTATAACGCTTAGTTTAGCAGTAATTAGCAATTTTCTGTTTTTTTCTCACGAAAACGTGAGAAAAATCGATTTTTTAAAGATTTCGGCCTTAGAATGCATTTTACGACAAAAGTGTATATAATAAAATTTATAGGAAATTAAAAGATCTACAACTTTTATTTAGAGAATTTTTTTCTACAGTGCCTAGTTTAGCGTGAAAGAGTGATTTTCCGTATTTTTAGGCCAAACTGTGGTAGATTGTCATATTGTGTCTTTCACTCATGATTAAAATTAGGTTATGTTTTTGAGGTTAGTTTTTTTGTTTATTTCTAATATTTTATTAATAATGTTAGGTTTATTGTTAATTATTTGTACTGGCAAGAGAAAGTTGTGTGAGTGTTTCACACCAGATTTTTGATGTTTAGATTATCGACGCTCTACTGTATTTCAAAATATAAAGGCAGCGAGAGCATTTCAATTAAACACTAGCAGGAATATAATTACACCGGTTACAGTGGTAAATAAAATATTGAAACAGACTTTTATTTTGTAAATAAATTTTTGATTAACGTTAAAATGATGTCATTCAGTATTATGTATTGTGCAATAATATTTTGACACTTATCGCTAAGGTCCGTTTCGGGATCTAGGTAATTAAATAATTAATACACTAAAGTTTACAATTACAAGTATTTATTACAACTAAAAGTTTTACTAAATAAATAATAAACTAATTATAATGGAGTAATCTGCCCATAACAGACAGGTGGAGTGTCAATTATTTACACTCAATATGTTAGTTGCAGGGCTAAAATAAATAGTTCTGTTTCTTGTCACATGGTCAGCCAATTAAATGACTGAATCATTTAAGAACAGAAGAGGTAGAGGTGTAAAAGACACTAATCAGAGTTATCTCCTCTAAAAGTAATGAATTTCATTATACAGCCAGACCGTGTGGTGAATGAAGTGAATGTGTCATTTGCAGAGTGGAAAATATGTGCTTTTCAGAGGGCTCGGCATGCTGATGAGCATACTTTTCCACTAAGTGAGTTGTGGCAATGGTAAACCATCTCACTCCTCGTTTTACGTAGTAAAACCACTACGGGTTCAAACCAGCTTTTTGGCTGATGACCTAAACAACAACAACATTTTTGAATTAAAATTTGACGTACATTTGACTTTTTTTTTAAAACAGGAAAATACAATAATTAGTTCTATAAAAGATAGAGAAGTCGAATATGTGCTGAAATACTACTAATTTTTAAGGGCTATTTGGCTAATATTTTACAATTATATAGTTTAGCAAATGTGTAAGAACAATTAACCCAATAATGTGAGTTCTGTTTCTTATCATATGGTCAGCCAATTAAATGACTGAATCATTTAAGAACAGAAGAGGTGGAGGTGTAAACGACACTAATCAGAGTTATATCCTCTGAAAGTAATGAATTTCATTATACAGCCAGACCGTGTGGTGTATGAAGTAAAGGTGTGATTTGCAGAGTGGAAAATACATGCTTTTCAGAGGGCTCGGCATGCTCATAAGCATACTTTTCCACTAAGTGAGGAAGGCAATCGTAAACCACCTCACTCCTCGTTTTACTTAGTAAAAACTCTACGGGTTCAAACCAGCCTTTTGGCTGATGACCTATAGTCTATTCCAGTTAAGTTGGCAGTGCCTACAAAATAAATTCCGATTCACAGGCGGTGCACGAAGGAACAGTTCAAACCGCATTTTGATAGAGATCTACCCATACGTAGAGGTAAAACTTGAAGTAACTTAACAAGAAACTTTAAAAATGAACATAATTAAATGAAACTTTTGTTGTTTCGTCCAGCGAGTTGCTAATCGTGTTAACTCTGCTTCGCTTTTTAGTTAGAGATCTGACGTGACCAGTAATTTTCTTTTCCTTAATTATTCTGTAAACTGATCGTTCAGACGCCTATCATTGCTGAAGTTTTTGCTACAATTTCACTAATTGTTATATTAGCATGTTCAGTTTTAAAAGATTTCAAAGCATTTATAATTAATAGTTTTTGTTTAGAATTAATGCCTTGTCCGCGCTTGTTTCGTTTAACCGGAGAATCCATTATTATTGATTAAAGAGAATGTAACTACGAACCAATAGTACTACTTATTAAAATTAAAACAACACAATAACAACAAATATTAGTAGCCTATCATACGTTTAAAAATATCACAAACACTACTATAATAAGAATTAACACGACTCTGGATATGAAGTAGGTACTACACTATTCGAATGCAGAAGCAAAACTGATATAATTGCATGTATAGGCCTACGTGACTCAGCAGCAGGCTACAAGTGAAACGGTTGTTGCGTTCAACAGAAACAACCAATGAGCAGTTGCCGTCCCACATTCCACACCAATGAATCTACTGACAACTTAACTGGAATGAGCTATAAACAACAACAATGTAAAAAGTAGCAGTGTTCTTAAACTTTTGACAAACACTGTATACGATGGAATTATGTGTGTATGTGTTTATTGGCAGACAGAATGGATCACCCGGCAGTGCATGTCAGCTGGAATGATGCAGTTGCTTATTGCAAATGGGTCAACAAGCGGCTTCCAACGGAGGCAGAATGGGAGTATGCTTGCAGGGACTCGCTCAACAAAAGGTTGTTCCCTTGGGGCAACAAATTTCTACCTAATGGCAAGTACAGGTGTGTAATGTATTTATTATTATTTATTTATTTAGATTGTTTAGACCCATTCAGGATCACATAAAGTCAATTATGAACTGTTGCCGCCATTCCTCTTGTTTCTCCAGTACTCCTTCATAAATTCGTGGTGTCTAACACGACGTTCATCCGTCCATTTTGCCCTAGGTCTCTTCGGCTTACCCTCTGATGCAACTTCCCAGGTGTGAATTTTATGCCTGAAGGTTTTACGGTCTTTGAGGTCTGAAGGTGTGATATTTGCATCTCTTAGATCGGATTGCACTTGCTTGATCCAGACGGTTGTAATTTTGAGTTTCTGTGAGTGCATCAGAATCTTCTTTATAAGCCGAGAGTCATCCAGTCTCATTATATGACCATAAAATCTCAGCCGTCGTTTACGGAAATAAACTTCAATGTTTGAGTATTTTTCCGTCACTGTGTGTGATTGTAGACGATATCCTTCATCTGTGAGTTTTGGGCCAAGAATTTTCCGAATGATTTTTCTCTCATTATTTATTATTATTATTAGTCGTAAAGCTCCCGAAGTGGAAGACGCTAAGTAAATCTGGTTTGTTTTTGGGATTTCTTGTCCTTTTTATCCGCCTACCAGTTTTTCATTCTTTGTGAGAATTCAGCTTTTCTCTGTTCACTCCACTTTGTTCCGGTTCTTGGAGCTTTTGTCTCTGGTTTAACCTCCCATTTTTTTAACTTTTGTTCTAAAATTGTCTCTTATGAGAATTTCTTCTTTGGTGATTTTAGCCAATTCTAAATTTTTTTTAACACTTTGTATCCATTCCCCCCCCCCCCCCCCATTAACAAGTGATGATACATATTTTATTATTCTCTTTGTGAGTCTATTGTCAGGAAGCCTCATAATGTGGCCATAAAATTGAAGGCGTCTTTTCCATATGTCTGTCTCTATGTTGGAATATTCTTCAATTTTCGACGTTCTCTGTAATCTGTACCTGTTTTCGGTCCATCTAGGTCCAAGAATTTTCCTAATTATTTTTATTATTATTTATTTATTATTATTATTATTTGCGTATATTCCCCTTAAGGAGAGCGCTAAAAACACAAAAATCTAGCTCTTGGTGGTGGCTCTGTTTCTCCTTTTAGCTTCCCAAAAATCTTTCAACCTCTCACTTTGCGCCTTTTTCTCTTCGTTTGTCCATTTTCGCCCACTTCTTTTGGCTTGCGATCTGAACTGAATTTCCTGGTTTCTGATTTTTTCTCTACAAATTTTGCGGTCGTGAATGTCTTCCATTGTGATGCATAATTCTTGCAGGTCTTCCATAGTTTCTTTGTACCAAGAGGTGCCCAACTTTGAAGTGGAAATTATGCTTAATATTATTTTTGTCAGTCTGGTGTCGTTCATTCTGGCTATATGTGTTAAAAACCTCACTCTGCGTTTTCTGATGAATGTCGTGATGGTTTCAGTATGCCTGTATAGTTCTTCTGTGGGTCTTTTTTGCCAGAAGTTTTCTCTGAAAACTGCACCGTGTATTTTCCTCAGAATTTTCCTTTCTTGCTTTTCAATGTGTTTAATTTTTGCCATTCCCCTGGTACTTGTGGTTTCTGATGCATATAAGGCATATAAGGTAGGACCACCGAATTGTAGTGTCGTAACTTTGCAGCTGTGGAGATGCATTTTTACTTTCTCTTGCCTATATGAATGTATATGAAGGAAAGTATTGTTTTCATGTCGATTTTTCGAAATCGAGTTTTCACCGGATCTATACGTTTTCAGACCCCTTGAACCCAAACAACATGTTTTTAGCGATTGGTCTGTGTGTGTGTGTTTGAACAGAATATCTCAAGAACGCAACATCGTACGAACTTCAAACGTGAAACTTAAGTTACATACCACTACCGGACCCGACACGAACATTTTCATCAAAATCGGTCAACCGGAAGTAGTAGTGTATTCGTGTAATTTTTCACATTTTTGCAAATTTCTCAAAAACTGGTCCTACGATTTTTATAAAAATCGCCTCATTTACTTAATTTTTTATGCTCTACAAGATAGGGTAGGCGCCATGTTTGCTGAAATTCTTAGCGAGGCTGTTTTCACATAAAAAATTTGTTTTTTAAGATTGCGGCTTTAGTATGGATTTTAACGCAAAAAATTATATAATAAAAGTTGTAGAGAATTTAAAATCCTACAACTTTTATTTCAATCATTTATTTGTATAATGCTTAGTTTGGTGGTAATTAGTGATTTTCTGTTTTTTTCTCACAAAATCGCGTAAAAAAAAGATTTTTTTAAGATTTTGGCCTTAGTATTCATTTTACGACTAAAGTGTTTAAAATTAAATTTATAGGAAATTAAAAGATCTACAACTTTTATTTTGAGCATTTTTTGTACAGTGCCTAGTTTAGCGAGAAAGAGCGATTTTTCGTATTTTTAAGTCAAAGTGAGGTCGATTTTCATTTTGCGTCTTTCACTCATGATTAAAATTAGGTTATGTTTATTGAGGTTAGATTTTTGTTTATTTCTAATGTTTTATTACTTAATGTTAGGTTTTTTGTTAATTATTTGCATTGGCAAGAGAAAGTTGTGTGAGTGTTTTACACTAGATTTTTTTTTATTTTTGGTTAGGATGAACATCTGGCAAGGTGATTTCCCGATCAACAACACAGCCATCGATGGATACAAAAGCACTGCACCTGTAGATTCGTATCCGGCCACTCGGTCCGGTCTTCACAATATGGTCGGCAACGTTTGGGAATGGACAGCTGACTGGTGGACGACAAGGAGAGATCCACACCAACTCAACAATCCTGTAAGTTTACTTCACTTTTATAAAGTTCTCTATTGTTTTCTCTATTGTTTCTATTGGTCTCTATAGTTTGCTGACGATATGTCAGTGATCAACAGTTTACCAGTAGATGCTCTCAAAGTAAATAAACATGTTGATACAGGGTGATTCACGAAGATATGTAGAAACTTTGGGAGCCCATTGTACATGTAAAAATAATGAAAAAAGTTTATATAAACATGGGTCCGGAAATGCTTCGTTACCGAGTTACGGCTAGCGAAAGATTTTGCCCTGATTTCAGCTCACCAGATGAAATGAGGTCTTCTTGAAATTCTGGTAAGGTTGATTAAGGGGTGAATTCAATCGTTTCTTAGTTTTTTGACCTGATAAATTGAATAAAACAGGTCCCAGAACTGTAAGTTAAATAGTTTTTGAGAAAACCAGTGTCAAATGCAAAAAATGGAGTGAAAAAAACACATTTTTTCATCATTGTTTTTTCCGGTTAATTTTACTTTGTACTGTTATGAATAAAAATTTATTTAATCAAACATCTATTCGCTTTCTGTGTACTTTATTTACACCGGTTTGTTCAGAATAAAATTTTCTACATATTTTATTCAAAAATTTTAACTGTTTCTTGGTTAAAAAACAAAGTTATTCTTGCCCAAAGATGAAAAAATGTATTTTTCACTCCATTTTTTGCATTTGACACTGCTTTTCTTAAAAACTATTTAACTTACAGTTCTGGGACCTGTGTTATTCAATTTATCAGATCAAAAACCATAAGAAATGATTGAATTCACCCCTTAATCTACCTTACCAGAATTTCAGGAAGACCTCATTTCACCTGGTTAGCTGAAATCTGGGCGAAACTTTCACTAGCCGTGACTCGGAAACGAAGGATTTCCGGACCCATGTTTATATAAACTTTTTTCATTATTTTTACATGTACAATGAGCTCCTAAAGTTTCTGCATATCTTCGTGAATCACCCTGTATAGCGCGCTAACAGTCAATTGGAAAACTTGTTAATAACGGGTGTTTTATTAAGGATGCAACCCTGATTATAAGAAGATAGAAGTAATACATCGGTAAATTTTCTGTCCCCCAATCAGTATGTTGGCAACAGTGTACTCAAGGCCAACTACCTAAGACAGTTAAAATGTTCCAGTCAAGCATTAGTGTGGTGACAGCAGTCGTTTCGTTATATTGTGTCAGAAATGGTTTTTTTCCAAGGAAGAACGCGTGTTTATTGTAGAGACTTACATAGCGAGTAAATCTTACAAATGTGTGCAAGATAAGTTTCGTATGGGATAAGGATGCAAATGTAACTTTTTCATATCTCTGAAAACAGTAGTTAATGTTAGCCCAGCTTGCGATGATAATCTTGTAAGTGATTTTTTAGGTGATTGAGTCAAACGATTCTTCAAATTGTTTCTTCAAATCTTTGAGAACTTCCGCGGTTAACTTTGTTGGTTGGCGAGGTGGTTTCATCGAGTACACTCCCAGTTCTACAGAATTTATTTATCAAACGCAATATTGACGATTTATTTGGAAGGGCAGAACAGGGAAGGGTAGGCGCCATGTTTGCTGAAATTCTTGGTGAGGCTGGTTTTGCGTAAAAAATTTGTTGTTTTTAAGATTTCTGTTATAATATGCATTTTACCGCAAAAATGTATATGATAAACGTTGTAGAGAATGAAAAATCCTACAACTTTTATTTGAAAGATTTTTTTGTATAATGCTTAGTTTAGCAGTAATTAGTGATTTTCTGTTTTTTCTGACGAAAACGTGTGAAAATCGATTTGTTTCAAGATTTCGGCCTTAGTATGCATTTTACGACAAAAGTGTATATTATCAAATTTATAGGAAATTAAAAGATCTACAACTTTTATTTAAAGCATTTTTCTCTACTGAGCCTAGTTTAGCGTGAAAGAGTGATTTTCCGTATTTTTAAGCCAAACTGAGGTTGATTTTCATTTTGCATCTTTCACTCATGATTAAAATCAGGTTATGTTTATTGAGATTAGTATTTTTGTTTATTTATAATGTTTTATTACTAATGTTAGGTTATATTGTCATTATTTGCGTTGGGAAGAGAAAGGTCGTGTGAGTGTTTCACACCAGATTTTTTTTAATGCAGGTCGGTCCAAAAAGTGGTACAGACAAAGTGAAGAAAGGCGGATCATATTTGTGCCACGAAAGCTACTGCTACAGGTACAGATGTGCAGCTCGTAGTCAGAACACTCCAGACAGCTCTGCCGGAAACCTTGGATTCAGGTGCGCCAAATCATCTTCATAACCGATTCAATTGGTTCTTTATAAAACAAAAGAATTTATCACCTCCAATAATTTCCCAAAAAAAAAGCAGAAAACTGATTGTCCCTCTGTCACTCTCTAGATATTGTCCGTTTAAGACATACTAATGTACGTTTCTATAATTCCGTCTGTTTAGGAATGTACGGAAATAATAATTCACAAATAAATTTTTGAAACGCATCTGGCCAACCATTAATATAAATTGGAGTATAAATGAAATTTATCATCTTACCTTTGGTTGCATTTTAAGTTTAAAAAACTTACGCGCGTTTCGATGGTACCACCTTCTTCAGACCAATATTATTAAAATTAAAAATTAAAATTTAGAATGGTATTTCTATTCAGTCAATTAATTTAGAGTTATAATCTAAATGACTGAACAGAAACACCGTTCTAAATTTTAATTTTTAATTTTAATAATATTGGTCTGAAGAAGGTGGTACCATCGAAACGCGGGTAAGTTTTTTAAACTTAAAATGCAACCAAAGGTAAGGTGATAAATTTCATTTATACTGTAATTTACAGAAATAATATTTGTGGTGTTAGGATAGTTAATTGCCCATAACAGACAGGTGGAGTGTCAAATTATTTACACTTAATCTGTTTGTTGCAGGGCAAAAATAAATAGTTCTGTTTCTTATCACATGGTCAGCCAATTAAATGACTGAATAGTTTAAGAACAGAAGAGGTAGAGGTGTAAAAGACACTAGCCAGAGTTATCTTCTCTGAAAGTAATGAATTTCACTATACAGCCAGACCCTGTGGTGAATGAAGTGAAGTTGTCATTTACAGAGTGGAAAATATGTGCTTTTCAGAGGGCCCGGCATGCTGATAAGCGTACTTTTCCACTCAGTGAGGAAGGCAATGGTAAACCACCTCACTCCTCGTTTTACTTAGTAAAACCTCTAGAGGTTCAAACCAGTCTTTCGGCTGTTGACCTAAACAACAACAGATGTTCTCTGGTACGTAGGCTATCCACATTTTGAAATTAGCGCGCATCAACCATTTCCTTCGTGAGTTGCACGAATGTGGTAAGGATTCATACCAGCGTTTGCTACCGTGTTGTTTTGTTGTAACTTTTGTACAGTGCTTAGAAAATTCGAGTTTTTTTACGGGAAAGCAAGCATTCATGCTAATATAAAGTTAAGATAAGTTATTCTACACATTATTTTGTTATATAGTGCTACAAGTTGTTTTAATAAGCATTCTTACCACTAAACATTGTGGGATTCCCATTTCAATAAACGTTCCTTGGTAAGTATACTTACCAGGGGGCTTGACATCAAAACAAAGAAATATCTGCCTGTTCTGGTACTAGAAATACATTATTCAAGTCCCAATAAAGCAAAATTTAACATTTTACAACATGTATATTTTTTCCCCTGTAGTACTGCCCTATAAAGGGTTAAGTAATGTTTCGTCGCCGAGTGCGGTATTTCAAATTCACGTGCCTTGGCGCTCTTAATTTAATCTATTAATCCCAATTATGTTGTGTCATTCTATGTTCCTCCGTACTACGTCATCTCCTGCATCATCTCCCCCCCACTCTATCTGATCCTTCTCACTTTCTTTTTTCCACTTGTGAACTGATCTTGAATGAGTGTGCATGTGTGTCGCTACTCTCGCTGCTAGGCTTGGGACGCTACCTAGCCTATCCACTCAACTGATGATAATTTAGGCTAATTCGACTGAACATTTCGGACTCTTTGTGTTGTGCTATACAGGGTGATTTTTAAGTATGGAAACAGCTTTATATTGCATAACTGAGACGTATTCGGTGAAAGAAGCTTATGCAAATCGGCATATTTTTAAAAATCTTACCTTTTTTGGTTTTGAAATTTTTGTCTGCCATCGTGGATCCACCATATTGGATTCAGCTTTATTTTTTTAATGAGATGTTGGTCGTGTGATACATCATTTCAAAGTGAAATTTTAAGAAAAAAACAATGGCGCAAACCGTTTTTCAATAGATGTCTTCGTGTTTTAATTATAAGCATTCGAAGTTGCAATTTTGGGAAAATTGTGTTAGCAATAAAAAAGGTAGAATGCCAGTGCATTCTACCTTTTTTATTGCATTTTATTGCATTTTTCAATCATAAAGTATTCTATTAAATTCTATTAAACTGAACTAAAATTTTTTTTAAATTTCTAAAACTACAATTATTAAACTAAAATTCTATTAAAGTTTTCTACTACTTCGCAACGATTTCTAGGCTTTTAACAATTAACCACGGCTTATGCTTACGCTTCAAGAACTACGTTGTTTTTTTACACTGCAATTTATGGTAAGTGACAATTTGTATATCTTGTTCAGTTTAGTTCACTAGTCATTTCCTATTTGTTTTGCTCCTATGCTTATTGTTTGCCTTTATCCTAGTTTTCCTTTCTCTTATTGCGTTTCACTGTTTGTATTTCTCACATACTTGTCGATACTAATTCTCACAGTCTTGTGTGAAGATCGTAAACAAACACGCTGGTCTTTGGGAAATTACCGAATTAAATAGATTGTTAATTAATTATACCAATTTCAAGTTCAATGACGCGTTGGGTTTAACAGCGACACTTACCTCTAAGGTGTATTTCGGGATCTGGATAAATTAAATATAATTAATAAACTTTCGTTTAAAATCACAAGCAATTTTATTTATTAACCGTTTTAAATTACAATTAATGATGTTAATTAAATCCACGAATAAATTACAATTGACTACAATTTAATTACATACAATAGACTACAATCTAATTACAATAAATGGATAACATTAAATAAACTAAGTCCTACTGGTAACGCAATATAAGTTGACGATCGTTAGCGAGAGTAAGACTGGACTATGCGGGGGATAGAAGTGCTACTATATATGCTTTTCTAATACATCATAGCGACAGCTCTAACCATGACATCATGTTGTAGTTTTACTCTTACATTGATATATGTATTATGTTTACAACTATGTCGTTTTATAAATATCCCATTGTATTATTTATTAATTCTTAATAATTATCCTAAATAATATACATTCATTCTAAATAAGCCATAATACTAGGCCTAAGCTATATTTAGTATCCTTTTTGGTCATTAGCAGTAAACTGAATTACTGCACTCTGACATTTTGTAGTGATAGACTAGTTAGTCCGTGAGTTCCGTCGATGCGAGCTTATTATCGTGAGTAATACTAGTTTTACGGTAATTTCAAAATGTTATTGTATTTTTAGGGTTTTCATATTCATTATTTTCAGTAAAGTTATGTTAAATATTTATTGAATTTTAAACAATTCACTTTCTTTAAATAATTATATAACTCCTTACTTATTCAGTGTGACGGGTCATGAAGTAAATTTTATTACTTAAGTGTTTTAGTGGTGGTTACATTTTGAGTTACACGGTTGATACATGTCTTATGCTTTCGGGTTGGCCGATGTAATAAGGATAGATAGTATACTGTCCTCCACATGATAGGCGCAATCATCAACTTATAGCGCGTTACCAGTACTTACAAAGTTAACAACGATTATACGTGTCTACAATATTTGCTGGGTCTCTTGGCAGGCGTACTCGTACACAGTGTAACTCACTTACTCATTGATAGATCAAAACTCCTCGATGGTTGATCAAATACTAAAATAGGCTGCGCTTATATAGGTGAATCTATGGAAGTCACGAGAAGGACAGAGATTTTCAATATAATAATAAAAATAGAAGTTTTTACAAAACGTAAACAACTCATTATACTTTTTTTTGTAATCCCAATTTGTGTACGTTGCAATCTGTTCAATTCAGAACAATAAGCAACCCCATGACCCAATGAGATGAGGATGATATGTATGACGTGTAAATGAGGTGTAGTCTTGTGCAGACTCAGGCCGACCATTCCTGAGAGAGTATGGTTAATTGAACCCCAACCATCAAAGTACACCGGTAACCAATGTCTAGCATTCAAATCCGTATAAAAGTAACTACATTTTACTAGGATTTGAACCAGGAACCTTCGTCACCGAAAATCAGCTGTTAAACAGCTGATTTTGGCGACAACTTTACCTGTAGATCAACCCAGTGGGTTACTCATTATAATTGAATAGAATATTATACTATAGATGACCATTTGTGCGTTATGTTTTTGTTTCTTATTTACTACAAACTAATATTATTTACATTATTACCTTTTAAGTCTCTGTCCTTCTCAAGAATTCTCAAACACTCTTTACTTTTAGATATTGTCACAATATAAAACATACCTAGGCTTAAATACATTTTTTTAAATCTGTGAGTTGTTCAGGTTATTTTGGGTTGGCTCTCTACTTTTTGTACCACCATCAACTTTCACCGGTGGGAAAATACTTTAAGAACTAAAAAAAATAATAAAATAATTGTTGGGCGCCAGCTCTGTCAGCAGAGCATGAGAAAAATAAATAAAAACTAGATTTCCTTTTGTTAAACTAAATATTTAATGAATGAACTACTAACTTAATTAACTAAATATTTAACAAAACAATCCTTAAATTACGGTAACCTATTTTTAAGATAGAGCCAACCTTTTTTTGCCACAAAATTAATATTAAAACAAGAAATTAAAAACCCTTTATAAATATATGAATGAATTACGTTGAATTAAATGTGTCCATTTTCTTCTTCTTTTCGTTCACCTGGTCACTCCTCATTTTCCTAGTATCTACTTCAAATTCTGCTTCTTCTTAACAATTCCTCTGTTTCATTTTTAAGTCCCTAGGGAACCGACTGTAAATTTCCTGGGTCCGAACCAGGAAACCTTTAGTTGACAAGCTTCCCTCTTCCACCGACCGTTCAACCAACCTGGAGAGCCAATGGGAAGGAGAACTACTCCGAATCATTGGCTGAAAGTTGGTAGGTGGAAGAAAATTGTTTTCATAATCGTTCACTTAACTCAGGGCTATCCTTTCTCACAATGGGATCAAGCCAAGTATAGATACTGAAGTCACGAGATTGCCTTTTGCGTATGTATGGGCTGTGAGGAAGGGAATTGAAATATTTGCAGTGCTGCCAACTTTAACAGTGAGACACTCCTTGTACATTTCACTACCGTGCAGTTTCTACATACATTTTTTAAGCTGTAATTTATTCCGAGAAAATGTTTTCTTCATAAACCTTATAAGAAATAAATGGAACATGTATTGCCTATGGCTTAATACATGACTAGAAATGTTTGATTTACTCTAATTACGATGAATCGCCTTCTTTACTATTACTTTCACCGGTGTTTTCATTACCAGTCTCTCTAGTATCTACCTAAGCGTTTTCTTTTTATTACCAGATGTCAACAAAAGGGTTAAAGAATAGTTTTTTCATGTCCTTAATTTCCTTCTTTATTTTTCAAATTGTGGAAAGAGAAACATCGCAGTACCTAGTTAGCCACTAGCTCACGGCTTTTGTTGAGAGGCACGGATAGGCATTTTTATTTAGCTTCAACTTCACAACATTTTATTACATCGCATATTAGATTTCATTCAGCACTGAGAATAGTTCGACCTTGTTTTCGAGAAACCGACATTTGTATTTACGGTAACAAACAGTTATATTCGTACAGCTAACCTATAAAAGGTTCAGCGATATACTGTATATGCTCTGGGTATAATATAAGTTGTTATGTTTGTCGTACTGAAATTAAAGCAGTCGGGCATGCGCACTGATGCTTTCCCCCCCCTTCACCCCTCGTTGCAAACAAGGGCGAACTCATGACTCAAGTGACTATAAGAAAGCTACTCTTTAAGAGGAGTCAAATGATACTACTTTTGTTTCAAATTCACACTTTGCTTTTGGGCCACTTGCAAACCCAATTTAGGCCCACCAACTTTTTGTGCACTTTATGAATGCGAAAAATGTTTGTTGCTATCTCTTGTAGTTTATGACATGGGTGTGATGGACGGATATAGGAAAATGATAGATGTCAGTTTTATAATTGGCACCAATAGTAACAGAGTGGAAGATTGGTGTTTGACTCTGATCTAATGAACCGATTGAATAGTGATGTTGAATTGCAGTTGAGTGGATTTCAGCTTGGACTGTCACATTTGGGGGGGGGATATATGTTACATACTGTTCATTGATAAACGTTTTTAAACTTAGGTGGTGGCATTCAGGGTAATATAAGACGTGTACTTATCTCTTATTACATGTACGTATTTTTATAGACTGATTTTTCACTGATCAACTGAATAAGTGTTAAAGGGTATAAAAGTAATATCTGTTTATTATTAGTATTACAGTAGAATCTAGTGGATTTGGACGCCCAATAATATCAAGTGAAATTTATAGTAAGAGAAATAAACATAATCTAGGGCAGGGCTGTCTAACTGGCGGTCCGGGGGCTATTCTGTGCACCCCACCAATGGATTTTCAAAACTTCTTCTAAAAAAAATTCTATACCTGAGAAGTAAAAGGTGTTAAGTCCATTTTGGTAATTTTTCAGAAGAGCCAATAAGTAGCAGTATTATCTTTTCATTATTTAAACAAAATTTCAGTAGGTGGTAGAAACTTAAAATTTACACCCAGTTTGTGCAGAAATGCTTCTTATCTACAGATTTATTATCTCATAACTTTACCCCTTCCCACCCAAACAGGACTTAAAACCTTAACGGCTTTCTGCGTTTAGTCACTTTTTTACATTCTGCATTAGTGTTAACTCAAATGTACAAGTTGAAAAAAACTTATGTGAAATACCTAGTGCTAACACCATTTTTATAAAGAAGCGGCATTTTACATACATAGTTTGAACAAAATTTAAAATTAACCAGTAGCCTACTGTTTAGTAACAGATGAATAAAACACCAAATTCAACAAAATTCAAGCAAAATTTACTGGACTATCAGTAAAACACATTCAATAACGATTTTACAAAAACTTTTGTACATCAACTACAAAATTTAAGCATTAGAGCATTTATTTATGATTTTAAAGGCAGTTTTAACTCAATTTTGCCAAAATTGGAGTTTACACTCTTTACCTCTTTGGTACAGAATTATAATAACTGAAAAATATAGATAGACAAGCCGTGCTGCATCGCAAAAACGTCTCAAAATCGGATTAACCACTTCCTAGTTTGGCGTTACAAAATTAAGTTAAATTAAATGTCTACAAACTTGCACCACGAACATTGGTGTGCCCCGCGACTTGACCCAAAGATTGAGTTTTGGCCCCCCCACCGTTGTAAGAAGTTGGACAGCTCTGATCTAGGCTATTAACTAGTGATCATTTACATTTAAATTAAAAAATGACAAATAAGAAAAAAATTGAAAAGTTTTTGAGAAAAAATCTGGTGTAATAATAGTAGATAAGGGGTCGGCAGAAGAAAGTGCTAACCCATAAAATTTCCGGCATGATTTTTCTTAATTATCAGGATGCTATAATTACGATCTTTAGAACCTAGATTAACAGAAAACACTAATGTTTAACAAAAAATTTAAAAACATTATTTTGTAGTTTTTAGTAAACTTTTAAATGACATTGTGTAAAATAATGTTGATGTGGGTTGGGGTTAGCACTGTCTTCTCGTGACTTCTTCAATTACACCAGATTGTTTTCTAGAGTGGTTGACACGAAATGAAAATAAACCTCTCTTGTACTTATTTCGATGGCCAACTGATGCTGAACTAACCAATAAATGAAAATAAAAGTAATTACTCTGTTTTTATTTACTTTCTATGTTCTATCATGTTTATTTTTCTAATACTTTTGCCCTAAAATACACATTAAGGCTCCAATATTTTAAAAAACATTTACCATGAGGGTACAGCCATCCACGAATTTCAGCAGACATGCCACTTATCACAGCTTGTAAAGCAAAAATTAGTAAAATTAGAAAAAGTAAAAAAAACTACACGAGTAAACTTGTATTTCTGGTTAAGCAAAAACCAGTTAAGTTCCGAGTTTCAACTTCATACAATTTTCCGTTTTTGAGATATTCTCTCTCTCTCACTCACACACACACACACACACACACACACACACACACATACACACATGCCCGCAATCACGCACACATGATTAGAGAAGATTATAGAGATTATAAGAATGTTAAATTGATAAGAGAAGATTAGTGTTTTGTCAAAAACACTTGGCATATGCAAGTGTAGTAAAAAATTATCTCATAAACGATTTTATTGTAGTTTATTTTGTTAATTCAGTATTCAGTTTTGAAATTGTGTAATTTTCCATTTGTTTTTATAATCTTTAGAACTGTATATTTGCAATAAATGAGTGTTTTATGTTAGCCGATATTAACGTGTTAAACACTTGAGGTTATATTACATTTTTATATACAGTGTATAAAATTAGAATATTTAGGGTAGATATTTGTTTAATCAGAACCGCTCTGGTTCCAATTAATTCAGATAATTGACTCTTCACTCTATTGGAAATATGTGTGTTTTATGCTAGTGCGGTGATATGTGATGTTTAAGCAAATGTACTTATGTATTTTGTGTTAGTCAATACACAATACGAGGGTTATCCAGAAAATAACCTCCGTTTTGAAATAAAAAGTAAACGAGTGAAGATACAAAAACTTTATTATATACATATTAAATCTACAGTTTTTCTCTATTTTTCCACATAGTCGCCAAACAGATTCAAGCACTTGTCATACCTTGGAACAGTCTTTGAAATACCCTCTGCATAAAAATCTGCCGCCTGTGAATGTAGCCAACCATTCACGGCGTTTTGAAGCTCTTCGTCATTGGCGAACCGCTGAGGTGCAAGCCACCGCTTTATGTTCGGGAACAGGTGAAAGTCACTAGGAGCCAAGTCCAAAACAAGCGTTGTGGCCTTCTGACACATGGTGTTGTGTTTGTGCATGACAACGCTCGCCCTCAGACAGCTCGAAGAACAAATGAACTTTTTGCCAAGTTTAAATGGGACGTTTTCGATCATCCCTCATACAGCCCGGACTTGGCTCCTAGTGACTTTCACCTGTTCCCGAACATGAAGTGGTGGCTTGCATCTCAGCGGTTCACCAATGACAAAGAGCTTCAAAATGCCGTGAATGGTTGGCTACATTCACAGGCGGCAGATTTTTATGCAGAGGGTATTTCAAAGACTGTTCCAAGGTACGAGAAGTGCTTGAATCTGTTTGGCGACTATGTCGAAAAATAGAGAAAAACTGTAGTTTTAATATGTATATAATAAAGTTTTTGTATCTTCACTCATTTACTTTTTATTTCAAAACGGAGGTTATTTTCTGGATAACCCTCGTACAATAAATAATGTTGTTCCTAAAGCTCTTGGTCTATCTGTTTGGTCAAGATATTTTTAATTATTTTTCTATACAAGTAGTATTGTTTTTAAGGTCAATCCTATTCATGTAATAAATATTTTTTTAGTTTATTTATTTCTGCGTTATTTATTTTCCTACTCTATCAGTTCATGTACATTTAAATTTGTTTAGGTGGTCAGCCTGTAGGCTGATTTGAACCTCTACAGGCTTTACTAAGTAAAACAAAGAGTGAGGTGATTTACCGATGCTGTACTCACTGATTGGGAAGGTATGCTTATCAGGATGCCAGCATCTACAAGGGTGGTGTGAAAAGTGTCCGACCTAACAAACACAAGACATTTTTTCTGAAAATTTTTTAAAAATTTTTCTACAGTCTCCTTATAACTCTACAAACTTCTCCCAGCGATGGTCCCATCTCTGTAACCCATCCAAATAGTACTCGGCATTTTTCTCTGCAAAATAGTTGTTCACGAACGTGATCGCCTCTTCATTTGACGAAAATCTCTGTCCTCCGAGCGCAATTTTTAGATGAGAGAACAAAAAGAAGTCGCTTGGGGCTAGATCTGGTGAGTAAGGCGAATGATCAAGCAGTTCAAACTGTAATTCGTGGATTTTCGCCATGGCAACCGCTGAGGTGTGAGGCGGTACGTTGTCTTAGTGAAACAGGATTTTCTTTTTCTGCAAAAGTGGCTGTTTTTCCGCAAGATCTGTCTTTAGCTTGTCAAGTAATGATGCGTAGTATGCTCCTGTAATCGTTTTTCCTTTTTGAAGATAATCGATTAAAATAACTCCATGACTATCCCAAAAAACAGTCGCCATCACTTTCCCAGCCGAAAAAACAGTTTTTGCTTTTTTGGAGCCGGTTCCCCCTTTGCAGTCCACTGTTTTGACTGTATTTTTGTTTTGGGCGTATAAGGGTGTATCCAAGTTTCATCTGCAGTAATTAATCGGCACCAAAACTGGGATTTATTGCACCTAAACTGCGCCAACAGAGCGTTGGAAATGTTCATTCGAACACGTTTTTGGTCTAATTCGAACACGGCACCCAACGTGCGGACAGCTTACTCATGCCTAAATGTTGATTTAATATGTGGCAAACACGTTCTTTTGACATGTTCATAACCTCTGCTATCTTTCTCACTTTCATCCGGCAGTCGTCTAGAATTATTTGGTAAACTTTGGCGATGTTTTCGTCGGTAGTTGCAGTTTTTGGGCGTCCCGATCATTCATCGTCTCCCAAGCTCTTGCGGCCACGTTTAAATTCAGCTACCCAAAATTTCACTTTGGTAAATGATGGTGCAGCGTCCCCATACACAGAATCCAACTCATCTTTGATTTGCATAGGCGTATTGCCTTTCAAAAACAAATATTTAATGACAGCTCGATACTCGATTTTGTCCATTTTCACAAAAACACTCACACCAACTCACTCAAACGACTGTTACATAGCAACTGCGCGTCCAAAATGGGTGAAACTTTGGTGAGTAACTGTTAGCAGATGAACAACGAAATTCACTAGCTTTTATTTACGAGTGCTGCCATCTTCACATTGAGGTCGGAAGTTTTTCAGACCACCCTTGTACTTACCACACTGCAAATGACATCTTCACTTCATTCACCACACGGTCTGGCTGTAAAATGATAAAATTCATCAATCTGAAAGGAGATAACTGTGACTATAATGATTTTCACGGTTGTTGAGCTCTGCTGTTCCACAGGTTTAGACCAATCAGAATGTTTGCCAGCATTGTCAGATTGTATGAATGACAAACATTACGTGCGCATGCGCGTAAGAGCCGCAGTAGTTCATTCGTAAAGGACACATCGATTATAGAGCGCATTAACATGCAATACTTTATAATATAATCAGCTGGTTGTATTTTCATAGTAGTCATGGGAGGGCACAGTAAAATAGGTGAGCTAGCACACCTCGCTCCGCACACTTGAGTGAACGGCACAGAGCGTGCCGTACAATTGAACAATGAGATAGGGTGAACTGTGGGAGTGAGCTAGTAGATTCTAATATATACACCACTGAGCTGAGCTATGTGAATAAAAAGACAGTGAGTCGAGCCAAGGGTGAATTTTGCTCACTCCTTCACACACAGCACGTTCTGTTTGCGCGTGCGTTAACCTGAATGTTCATGCATCCCTTTCCACAAACAAATTTTTGTCATGTGTCTATCTTTGTTTCGTACGCACGTGGTAAAATTGTTACAGTACAGTACAATGGTATTTTACAACCACTTGTCTCATGTATGAACGAATAATGACCCCCTCTCCGCACCCGTCTCCTGCACCCTCACAAACAGAGGTAGAGTTTGATACAATATGTATACTTTCCATGCAGCGTTTAGGTAGCCCTTGCTATGATGCGGTTAGAGAAAAGTGGTTTAGTCGTGGAGGGGATGAACAAGTCAGCTCTGTGCGGAGAGCGTCCTGCATGGGGAGAAACGCTTGGTGTGCTGGTGTGCTGGTTGTTTATACAAATATAATAAAGAAGAAACGGCTGTTTGTTTGTTTGTTTGTTTGTTTGTGGTAATCTCAGAAACTACTGAACTGATTTAAAAAAATCTTTCACTGTTGCATAGCTTAGAGCTTCCTGATCAATATAGGCTATTTTGCAACTTTAACTAACTTTAATTAAGTGAGTTAAGGAACTTAAACTGTAACGATGTCGCATGTTTTAGTTTATCGGGTGCACAGCACTTTTATTTTTTCAAAGTCCTCTGGATGGTGTATTTTTTGGGCTAGAAGCACGATTCAACTTTTATATTTCGCAGAAAAACGTGAAGAATAACATTCGATTCCAAAAACATTAAATATTTGGATGTATTCAAAATTTTTATTTTTGTACTGTATTTTATATATTTGTTTTCATTTGACAGTTAGTGAATGAGTTATATATTTCCAATTACTCTGCGTACCGCACCCACGCATTACTGTCTCTTATCTCAGCCATATATCAACTGTCTCTTTCTTTTCCATCGGTATTCTTTTATGCATTCTATTCAATTCTGTTAAATCATAGGGACAAACATTTAAAACGGTAGGTATCAATTTGAGACAAGAGTGCTTCCTTTACTCATGGACAACTTTATGTCGAACTTTCTGGAGCTGGAAGTACAGAAAAACAATTTATTTTGCTGCAACAGGGCAACAAAACCACAAATATTGTATATAGAGAGGTTTTATTGTATAAAGAGGTTTTAAAATAATTTAATGAGGCCTACATCAGCTGCTGTGAAGCGAAGCGAGCGAGGGTTGCTAGTTCAAAATAAAAGAGGTGGTAGCTCACCACTCAGTTAAAAGAGCTAGTTCTTTTGTACGACTCGTTCATGAGTGTCACATCACTAGTTCATAGTGTAATATAAGAAGACACTTATACGCACACACACATCTATACATACATACATTCACACGACAAACTAAATACATTCACGCATAACATAAACATAACATAACATAAACATATAACAGATGATTTCCTACCTTCAGGTGTGAAAGATAAAAAGAATAATAACATAAAATATTTCAAAGGAAATAAAAAGAACATTCCTTTTTTTTTATTTAAAAAAAAAAAAAAAAGAAAGGATTGTTGACTCATTCTGTTTTAAATCTTTTAAAGAGAGAGACGTGAATTTACATCTTTTAAAACAGGAAAAACTTTTAATAATTTGAACACAATATTATCTGGAAAAAATAAAAGGAACCTTATTTTAGAAAATTGGTTCAAATAAGTGCTTCAAGGATTTTTAAAAACATTTTAAAGATTTTAAAAACATTTTAATAATTTTGATAATTTTTAAGAATTTTAAGATATTTACAAACAAAAGTTTTAATAAAGATCCTTGAGTTGTCGAATTTAAAATATTTTTATTATTTTGCGAACTTCTGGGACAATAGGTTATAATTGTTATTGAAAGAGCTACAAGAGCAAGTATTGGCAACGTTGCTGTCAAGTGATTGGCTAGCTATGAAGTATAGTGTCTTTGACACCTCTACCTGTTCTGTTGTTCAGTCATAATTGGGTGAACAGGTGATAAGAGAGAGAACTATTTTTTTGTAGCCTTGGGACTACCAGAATGAGTGCAAATCCACCTGCCTGTTATGGGCATAACTATAAAGAATAAAGTTCAATCGAAAAATGTCTGGTGTGAAACACTCACACAGTTTTCTCTTGCCAATGCAGGTAATGGACAATTTTATTTATAACCTATGTGTAATCATGAGTGAATGACGCAAAACGAAAATTAACGTCTCTAGAATGTAAAAATATGGAAAATCATTAAACGCCTCCAAACTAGGCTCTGTAGAGAAAAATACTTGAAATAAAAATTGTATATTTTTACTTTCTCTTGCCTATATTAATGTATATAGGAAGGAAAGTATTGTTTTCATGTCGATTTTTTAAAATCGAGTTTTCACGGGATCGACACGTTTTCAGACCCCCTGAACCCAAAAAACATGTTTCTAGCGATTGGTCTGTGTGACTGTGTAACAGAATATCTCAAGAATGGAACATAGTACAAACTTGAAACTTGAAACTTAAGTTAGACACCACTACCGGACATGACACGAACATTTTCGTCAAAATCGGTCAACCGGAAGTTTTCACATTTTTCACTTTTTTGCAATTTTCTTAAAAACTGGTCCTACGATTTTTTTAAAAAATCGCCTGGTTTACTAAATTTTTTATGCTTTACAAGATAAGGTAGGCGCCATGTTTGCTGAAATTCTTGGTGAGGTTATTTTCACGTAAAAGGATTGTTCTTTTAAGATTACGGCTTTAATATGAATTTTAGCGCAAAAATTGATATAACAAAAAATGTAGAGAATTTAAAATCCAACAAATTTTATTTCAAACATTTTTTCCGTATTTTAACTGAAGTTGATTTCACTTTATGTTTTTCACTCATGATTAAATTAAGGTTATGTTTTGTGAGGTTAGTTTTTTTGTTTATTTCTAATGTTAGATTTATTGTTAATTATTTGCATTGGCAAGAGAAAGTTGTGTGAGTGTTTCACACCAGATTTTTTAAATTATTTACATTGGGAAGAGGAAGTCGTGTGAGTGTTTCACACGGCCTTTTTTAGTTTTCACATCTTCTGGGATTATGTAATAACCCCTTTTCCGGAGGAACTCTGAAGCATCTTCCTCCGTCAATATTATTAAGTAAGTCTAGAAAATTCATAGCAGACTGTGTAGTAATTAACTGTGAAATGGGAGTGGAGTTGACACTACGCAGGAATATTGCTAGTCAGATTGGATCGCTAGACGCACGAGTGGGACAATTGTGTAACCCTTCAGGGAATTCAGATTTGATACTGGCAAAGATCTTTAGAAAGGATTACTTTCATGAAAATTAATAAGAACAAATCGAAAGTGTTGTGCAGCAGCAAGCAGGGGCGGTTCCAGGGCTGATTTTCGGGGGGGGGGCTTTCTTGTTTTTATGTAGCTCTTACTACATAATTTGTAATACCTAGTTTGTAATTGAGTCATTGAAAAGTCCTCTTTTATGCTGTATTGCTGTAACCACAACTTTAATTCATAGAGAATTTTTCAAGGTGCTGTCTGGATGCAAGTGGCTTTTGACTACTGACACTGATTGTTATCTTAATACTATTTAAAAATAGATACTTTCTGTTTGACTCATTTTTATACTAAAATAATTATTGTTAATTGATAGGTACGAGTATTGGGATTCAGTTTTGTAAGAAATAATAGCTTATAGAAAATATTAAAACTAAGTTTTCCTAGTATTTCGGGGGGGGGGGGCATGGCCCCCATGGCCCCTTCCCTGAAACCGCCCCTGGCAGCAAGAGTGGTTTAGAAGAGATGGGAAATTTAAAAGTAGGCAACGAAAACATACAGGAAGTTGGGGAATTATGCTATCTAGGGAGTAAAATAACAAAGGATGGTAGAAGCACAAGTGATATCAAAAGTAGAATTGTTCAAGCTAGAAAAGCCTTTGAAATGAAAAACAGCTTACTGACTACAAACATTGATTTACAGATTAGGAAAAATTTCTTAAAACATTATGTTTGGAGTGTAGCATTATACGGGAGTGAAACGTGGGTGATAGGGACTATAGAAAAGAAGAGGATAGAAGCTTTTGAAATGTGGTGAAATAGGAAAATGTTGAAGATTAGGTGGGTGGACAAAATAAATAATTTAGAGGTTCTTAGGCGAGTGGATGAAAAAAGAAGTGTATGGAAGCATCTTACCAAAAGAAGGGATAGGCTAGTGGGGCATATCCTAAGACATCCAGGTATTGGGCTATCAATAATGGAGGGTAACATTGAGGGAGTAAATTGTAGAGGGAGGCAAAGATTAGAATATATAAAGCAATTTACAAAAGATGTAGGGTGTTACAGGTATGTAACAGCTTGGAGAACTGCATCAAACCAGTCGAGAGACTGATGACAAAAAAAAAATCTGGTGTGAAACACTCACGTAACTTTCTCTTGCCACTGCAAATAATTAACAATTACCTAACATTAGTAATAAAACATTAGAAATAAACAAACAACGAACCTCAATAAACATAACCTAATTTAAACACGAGTGAAAGACGCAAAATGAAAATCAACTTTTTGGCTTAAAAATACGGAAAATCACTCTTTCACGCTACTAGGCTCTGTAGAGAAAAATGCCTTAAATAAAAGTTGTAGATCTTTAAATTCCCTGCAAATTTGATTATATACACTTTTGTAGTAAAATGCACAATGTAGTAAAATGTAAATTACTAAGGCCGAAATCTTAAAAAAATCGATTTTTCCCACGTTTTCGTGAGAAAAAACAGAAAATCGCTAATTACCACTAAACTAAGCGTAATACAAAAAAATGTTTGAAATAAAAGTTGTAGGATTTTAAATTCTCTACATTTTTTATTACATAAATTTTTGTGGTAAAATGCATAATAAAGCCTCAATCTTAAAAAAAAAATTTACGTGAAAACAGCCTCACCAAGAATTTCAGCAAACATGGCGCCTACCCTATCTTGTAGAGCATAAAACATTTATCAAATGAGGCGATTTTAAACAAAATCGTAGGACCAGTTTTTGAGAAAATCGCAAAAAATGTGAACAATTACACGAATAAACTACTTCTTCCGGTTGACCGATTTCGATGAAAATGTTCGTGTCGGGTCCGGTAGAGGTATGTAACTTAAATTTTAAGTTTCAAGTTCGTACGATGAAATCTTGAGATAGGTATTCTGTTCACACACACAGACCAATCGCTAAAAACATGTTTTTTGGGTTCAGGGGGTCTGAAAACGTGTAGATCCGGTGAAAACTCGATTTCTTAAAATCAACATGAAAACAATACTTTCCTTCCTATGTATTCATATGGGCAAGAGAAAGTAAAAAGCGGCATACAGAAAACGGAAAAGACCCACTTGTTTGAAGTGTTGGAGGAGGGTGGTTTTGGAGGGAGGGAGGGAGTATATAGATGCATTATGAAAGCTGGAACAATATCGGTTAGTGATCGATGGAAACCAAAGCGAAGCGAACCGGTATGGAAGGATCTGTTAACCCTTTATAGGTCTGTGGTATGTATACTTACCACTGGCAATAAGGTAGATTTTTTTAAAGAATAAGCTATGCAGTTGAACCTTATTGGCATTTTATGGTTTTATAGATGTTCTCTGGTAAGTAGGCTATCCACATATTGAAATTAGTGCGCAGTGACTATTTGCTTTGTAAGTTACACGAATGTGGCAAGGATTCATACCAGCGTACGCTACCATGTTGTTTTGTTGTTACTTTTGTAGAGTGCTTAGAAAATTCCAGTTTTTACTGGGAAGCAAGCATTCATGGTGATAGAAAGTTAAGATTCACCATATTTTTCTGTTACATAGGGCTAACAAGGTGTTTCAATAAGCATTCTTACCACTAAATATTATGTGATTCCCATTTCAATAAACATTCCTTGGTAAGTATACCTACCAGTGCTTGACATAAAAAAAAGAAATATCTTACTGTTCTGGCACTAGAAATTCATTATTCAAGTCCCTATGAAACAAAATTTAACATTTTACAACATGTATATTTTTCCCTGTAGTACTGGCCTATAAAGGGTTAATTAGGCGGACAGCGGTTTCTATAATCAGACACACAATACCAGTTGTTAGTGCGTAGGTACTTTATTATTGTTTCATACAAAGACGGAGTACGACCACAATACTAAGCTACATTAGTATCCTTTTTGGTCATCAGCCATAAACTGAATTACTGCACTCTGACATTTGTGGTGATAGACTAGTTAATCCGTCAGTTCAATGCGAGCTTATTATCGTGAATAATACTAGTTTTACGGTAATATCAAAATGTTATTGTATTTTTAGGGTTTTCATATTTCATTATTTTCAGTAAAGTTATGTTAAATCTTTATTGAATTTTAAACAATTCACTTTCTTTAAATAATTACATTACTCCTTGCTTATTTAATGTGACGGGTCATGAACTGAATTTTATTAGACTCACGTATACACGTCCTTCCAATTTTCCCATTTGTTTTATTTCTTATTTTGATAGTTTTATTTTGCTATAACTACATTACTATTATGTTATATTTTTAAATAATTTACATTGGGAAGAGAACGTCGTGTGAGTGTTTCACACGGACTTGTTTAGTTGCCACATCTTCTGGTTTTGTGCAATAACCTCCTTTCCTGAAGGAACTCTGCAGGATCTTCCTCCATCTGAATATTATTAAGTAACCACAAAAGTCATAGTTGACTGACTCTCTGCAGACTTTGTATTAATTAACTGTGAAATGGGAGTGGAGTTGACATTACGCAGAAATATTGCTAGTCAGATTGGCGCGCTAGACGCACGAGTGGGAGAAATGTGTAACCCTTCAGGGAATTCGGATTTGATAGTGGCATAGATCTTTAGAAAGGATTACTTCATGAAAATTAATAAGAACAAAACGAAAGTGTTGTGCAATAGCAAGAGTGGTTTAAAAGAGATGGGAAATTTAAAAGTAGGCAACGAAAACATACAGGAAGTTGCGGAATTCTGCTATCTAGGGAGTAAAATAACAAAGGATGGTAGAAGCACAAGTGATATCAAAAGTAGAATTGCTCAAGCTAGAAAAGCCTTTGAAATGAAAAATAGCTTACCGACTACAAACATTAATTTACAGAAAAGGCTGTTGAAAAGAAGAGGATAGAAGCTTTTGAAATGTGGTGTTATAGGAAAATGTTAAAGATTAGGTGGGTGGACGCACGAGTGGGACAATTGTGTAACCCTTGAGGGAATTGGGATTTGATAGCGGCATACAGAAAACGGAAAAGACCCACTTGTTTAAAGTGTAGGAGGAGGGTGGTTTTGGACGGAGGGAGGGGGTATATGGATGCATTATGAAAGGTGGAACAATATCGGTTAGTAATCGATGGAAACCAAAGCGAAGCGAACCGGTATAGAAGGATCTATTAATTAGGCGTACAGCGGTTGCTATAATCAGACATACAATACCAGTCGTTAGTGCGTACTTTATTATTGTTTTAACAAAGACTGAGTACAACCACAACCTGCTACTACTGAAACCGGCCGGCCAGCCTTTCATCCTCGCACATCGCACTCAGACAGGTGCGGATAGAGAAAGACGGAGCTATAGACCGGGGTGGTGTGATATTCGCCGAGCAAATCGGAGACAAGGTCGCCCCTCGACTTAACCAATTGCATCCACCGCGGCTCATGCGTCATACAACTAAATAAATATCCCCTCTGACGTCATCACCTGCGGCATTCAAAAGAAAATGCAAATAAACAACGGCAACCTGTTCTTTCATCAGATCGCTTCTGTTTACATGTTTTATGTATATCGTCGCTTTAGTTTGCCATCAGCCATTGTTCCGGGTTTCATCCATCCACCCCCACAACTCACTTTTACTTTCTCTTACCCTATCAAAGAAAGTATTGTTTTTATATAGATTTTTTAAAATAGAAATTTTACAGGAAATACACGTTTTCAGGTCTCCTGAAAACCCCAAAAAACCATGTTTTTATCGATTGGCCAGTTTGTGTGTGTCTATCTTGACACCAGAGACATAAAAATAATTAAAAATTTATATTTCCAACAAAAAGCGGAAGTGAGTTTCCAATCAAAAACCAGCAGAGAGCTTAAAATAATACGTGGGGTCCGCCAAGGTTGTGTTCTCTCACCGTTTCTGTTTAACTTGTACTCTGAAAGGAACATAGCAAAAGCTCTAGAAGGAGAAACAGCGGACATTGTCATTAATGGTACTCCTATAAACAACCTTGGGTGGGTGGGTGGGTGGGTGCGTGCGTGCGTGTGAAAAGAATATCTCAAGAACGGAACATCATACGAACTTGAAACTTAAGTTACATACCACTAACGGACACGAACATTTTCATGAAAATCGGTCAACCGGAGGTAGAAGTAGTTTATTCGTGTAATTTTTCACTTTTTTGCGATTTTCTCAAAAACTGGTCCTACGATTTTTTTTAAATCGCCTCATTTACTAAATTTTTATGCTCTACAAGATAGGGTAGGCGCCATATCTGCTGAAATTCTTGGTGAGGCTGTTTTCACGTAAAAATATTGTTTTTTTAAGATTACAGCTTTAATATGCATTTCAGCGCAAAAATCTGTGTAATAAAAGTTGTAGACAATTTAAAGTCCTACGATTTTTATTATAAACATTCATTTTGTATAACGCTTAGTTTAGTGGTAATTAGCGATTTTCCATTTTTCCTGACGAAAACGTGTGAAAAATCTATTTTTTTAAAGATTTCGGCCCTAGTATGCATTTTACGACAAAAGTATATATAATCAAATTTATTGGAAATTAAAAGATCTGCAACTTTTGTTTCTAGCATTTTTCTCGACAGAGCTTAAGTGAAAGAGTGATTTTCCGTATTTTTAAGCCAAACTGAGGTCGATTTTCATTTTGCGTCTTTCACTCTTTAGTAAAATTAGGTTATGTTTATCGAGGATGGTTTTTTTGTTTATTACTAATGTTACATTATATTGTTAATTTTTTGCATTGGCAGGAGAAAGTTGTGAGTTTCACATCAGATTTTTAGCTAATAAATTTCTTGTAAATTAACTTTTATTTAAAGCATTTGTTTGTGCGGTGCGAAGCTTAGTTTGTTGTCAATTAGTAGTTTTCCTGTTTTTAAGTTCGACAGAGATTTTCACTTACCGTCATTCCCTCACAATTAATTTTTTTTTTCATTAGCTACATTGGCAAGAGAAAGTCGTATGAATTTTTCACAGCATATTTACTCATAGGGCAATTTTAGAATAGGTAAAGTGACGAGATATTTCCGGAAGCTCTTTTTGCAGCCCACATTCTCAGCATTTGTTTACTGTACGCTTTTATCCTTTCTTCTTTCCACCGTTGATCTATTTTTGCTCTTTATGGAAGCCCTTAATGTGCGTAATTACAGTTCAGTCGAAATACCATTAGAGTAAGTCTCTGAATGGTGGTTAATTTTCAAAATGAAAAGTCCCTTTTCGAAAGTAAAATTTCCCTTTTTACTTTCTCTTGCCTATATGTTTATGATATGCCTATTCCTATATGAATATATAAGAAGGAAGTATTGTTTTCATGTCGATTTTTCGAAATTGAGTTTTCACCGGATCTGCACGTTTTCAGACCCCCTGAACCCAAAAAACATGATTTTAGCGATTGGTCTGTGTGTGTGTGTGTGTGTGTGTGTGAACAGAATATCTCAAGAACGGAACATCGTACGACCTTGAAACTTGAAACTTAAGTTGCATACCACTGCCGGACCCGACTCGAACATTTTCATCAAAATCGTCAACCGGAAGTAGTAGTAGTTTATTCGTGTAATTTTTCACATTTTTGCGATTTTCTCAAAACTGGTCCTACGATTTTTTTAAAAATCGGCTGGTTTACTAAATTTTTTATGCTCTTATGCTTTACTAAGCTTTACTAAATTTTTATTAAATTTATATTTATATTTATAATATTTTACTAAATTTTTTATGCTCTTATGCTCTTTTTTATGCTCTACAAGGGTAGATGCTATGTTTGCTAAAATTCTTGGTGACGTTTACACGTAAAAAAATATTTTTTTTTAAGATTACGGCTTTAATATGCATTTTAGCGCAAACATTTGTATAACAAAAGTTGTAGAGAATTTAAAATCCTAGAACATTTATTTCTAACATTTTTTTGTATAAAGCTTAGTTTAGCGGTAATTAGCGATTTTACGTTTTTTCTCACGAAAACGTGTAAAAAATTGATTTTTTTAAAGATTCTGGTCTTAGTATGCACTTAACGACAAAAATGTATAGACTATGTATAATCAAATTTATAGGAAATTAAAAGATCTACGACTTTTATTTCTAGCATTTTTCTCTGCAGAGCCTAGTTTAGCGTGAGCCAAACTGAGGTTGATTTTCATTTTGCGTCTTTCACTCATGATTAAAATTAAGTTGTATTTATTGAAATTAGTTTTTTTTAATTTTTGTGTAATGTTTTATTAACCCATTAACGCCGTGCGTGATCGTATGATCACGGGCGGACGCTTTCATCTTCTATAAGTTTTCTTGCCGAACATTTCGGTTTTTAATGTTGGTACGGGTGCTAATGTACGTGTAGGTGTCCTGGCGAATGTTTCCCTTTCATAACGTGTCTTTAGCTGATTTGAGTAAGGCACAATGGACAACGATTTCCATAACAAGTATGATGCGGCGGCATTCAGCGACTGCCGACTGACGAAAATATTTATTATTTCCTTATTGATGACTTTATATTTCTGTTATACAGTAATATGTAATGTACACATACCACTGTTGTTTTGTATAATGATATGCCTTTATTATTTTCTTCGTAAATGAATTTATTCCGCGTTATATGTCACTGTGATCATATGGACACGCTAGGCACTTGCTGGGTCAAATACCTTATACCGTTCATAAGAAGTAATTACTGTTCTTTTATAACTTTTAGGGGCTTAACTCTGCAAGAAGCGGTTGATTTGCTTGAATCCGATGATATTGGGCATGTTGACAGTATTTTCATTGAACCACTTTCAATCAATGTTGACACTGATGAGGATTCTGGTGACGAAGATGGCGGCGGATATTTAGATAACTTGACTGGTAGGCAGTTAGCAAGTAATGTGGAAGTAGTAGTGACTGATTCTGCTCAGAATATAGATAAGTCTGTAAATGATAACGATAATGCCGTGCCTAATAATTAAAGCAATAAAATACGAGTATGTCTAGCAAATCCAAGAAAAAAAATTAAACGAGAAGTTTTGAATTGGAGTGATGAAGGTTTACCACCAAGAGCTACGGGAAATAGTCATCACATATTTAACAAAGTACAGACAGTTACCAATGGGGCCAGGACGTCCATCAATTTCAAAATTCAGTAAAATGAACTGTAGGGTAAGTGATGACATAAGATTAGATGGGCTTGGGCATCTCGTAAAACCATGCAATAGACGTCGCTGTGCTGGGTCCTGTACAAGTACTGTAAGAACGGAGTGCGTTAAATGTAATGTCGGATTATGTGTAAATAGTTTTATTTTATTTCACAGTAGATAAGTTAGTCATGTAACTACGGAACTTTTTAATATTTTATAATTCTTACACTAATCGTTTTATTAACAATTTTGCAATATTCACCTGTGTTTATGTTATTTTTATATTTTTATAAATATTTTGCACTTTTATTTTATACTTTATATTACGTATTTCTTACATTTTTTTATTTGTTTATAGTAGTTTTATACACGTATATGTTTTTCAACGAATTTAAACATTTGTTTCTTCTAATCTGTTTGTTATAGGATAAACAGACTATTTGTTATAAAATTATACCTAATTATTATTTTATAAAAAAAAAGTTTTATAAATAGACTACTAATATGTATTGTATTATAAGTAAGTAACGCATTTGTACAAAAAAATACATTTAAAATTGTTATTTTGAGGTTTATTTTACACAGAACCTAATGCGATACTATAATCTAAAAGTATCAATTTTCCGACCCCACAAGCGCCTAGCGTGTCCATATGATCACACCCCATATCTCACGTTTGGCTCCAGTTAATTAATTAATATTTCACAGATAATATGTCCTATATGTGTATTGTCATATGCACAAAAATTAAAAAGATCGGGTGAAAAAAAAAAATTCGGCGTTAATGGGTTAAGCCTACTAATGTTAAGTTATATTGTTAATTATTTGCATTGGCAAGAGAAAGTTGTGTTTGTTTCACACCAGATTTTTGGTATAGTAGTTCCTCTGTGTGCGTAGATTAGTCGTCTACAGTGACAACTGACAACGTTGTCTGTGTTTGGCAATACTGCACGCCTAAGTGGATCGGAACAGCTTTTACCAGATTTGTGTTCGTCATAAAATCAGTAGATAGTAAAATGTCATGTTTATATCACGTGACCAACGTGGGCCCTACAATTGAATCGGTCACGCATTTCACCAATACTGGTCGGTGGCTATTGAGATTGTCATGTGCCTCCCCTCTAACCCTCAATATTTATTCTTTATATTATTATTATTTGCGAATACTCCCTTAAAATGGAAGACTCTAAGCAAATTCTTCGTTTTGTTTTCATCTTTGTTTTTCTTGTCTTCCCAATACAGTTTCATTCTTATGATGTGTTGCTTTTTTCGCTCCTCATCCCATTTTGGCCTGTATGGCTTCGGTTCCTTTGGCTCTAGTGTAACTTCCCATTTGTTGATTTTGCTTCTAAAGCTATCTCTGTCTAAAATTTCCCCGTTTCAATATTCGCCTTCTGTAGATCACCTTTGGTTTGTGTTACCCAGTTTGTTGTTGACTGCCACTTAGTAATTTGATCGAGAATCTGTCTTGTTAATCTGTATGTCGGTAATCTCTGTATGTGCCCGTAGAATTTCGCTCTTCTCTTTCTCATATCAATTTCGATGTTAGAGAATTTTTCTGTCGTTTCTATCTTCTGTAACCTGTATCCGTCTTTGGTCTGTCTTGGTCCTAAAATTTTCCTGATTATCTTTCTTTCCTCTTTCTTGATGTCTTCCATTTCGTTTCTTTTATCCAAAGCTAAAGTCTCGCTTGCATACAATGCTGCTGGTTTCACAACCGTGTTGTAGTGCCTGATTTTCAGTTTGATTGACATCGATTTATTCTTTAGTATTATTATTAATTTTTATTATAATCTGCCCTCAACAGCCAGGTGGAGTGTAAATCATTTGCACTCGATCTGTTAGTTGTCGCCGTCGGGCTATTCTTATCTCATCATGACAGGCATTTAACAGCACAACTGGTAGAACTACTATCGGTTTCATAATCATAGACACCCGAGTTTGAACCCAAACATCTCCAAAACTATGAGTCGGATTTCAACATACTTTACATCAAAATTTAGCTCATTTTATCATAATCTCATTTTTTATCATAATCTCATTTACCTATAATAGTTCTATATTTTTAATGTTGTTTAAAAATTGCCATATCGAGGTTGGAAGACAAAAAGACCCGGTTTGTTTTTGATACCGCAACAAATTTCATGCGTTTAGAGGCGTGTAACTCGATAAGGTTTTGACAAAAATGTTTGTAATTTTAACAAAACATAGACAATTATATTCTTACAGCGTGTACGAAATTTCAAAATCGTAAGTTATTTAAATTTTGATTTATTAACAATATTCTGAACCCTTGCTATCTCGGTAACCGCTCGATCGTTCGGCACGGACAATTTATCGTTTTATTCAGCGTAAAAAAACTTAGTACAGATATGTTAATATTATGAAATATCGATTAGCCAACGTTGTGGTAGAATTTTTATCATTTTGAAAAATAGATTGGTAATGCAGGGGGTGGGTGTTACTATCCATGTTGCTAGTTTGTGTACGTGACATCCTGTCGGACTGTCTACCTGAATTGACAGACTGCATTGTCAAATTCAGGTAGACAGTCAGATTCAAGCAAAATGGATAGTAGCGCCCACCCCCCGCATTACCAATCTATTTTTCAAAATTCTAAACATTCATTTCAAGTCGTGTAATTAAGCTGTCGGCAGTATTACAGGACAGATTTATTTCTTATAAGGTTTATGAAAAAAATTTTCTCGGATAAAACCACAGTTTACAATATGCATGTAGAAACTGCACGGTAGTGAAATGTACGAGTAGTGTCGCATTGTTGAGGTTGGCAGCACTGTCATATTTTCACCTCCCTTCCTCACAGCCCATACATACACAAAAGGCATTCTCGTAACTTCAGTACCTATAAATGCAATACTTTTTTTTTAGCTTTTATTTGTTATTGGGAACTGTACTTTATTAACAACTACCCAATTTGATCGCTGCTGTCTGCTGTATTTTTTTTGTCGTGGATTAGACATGAGTTTGAACAGGGACCCCCAGTAGAGTTTGTTCATGGATGGCTGTCAACTGGTCACCATACAAAGTCGCTTGCCCAACCGGTGTTACTGAACAAATAATAGCGACTTTCTACCAGCTGACTGACTGGGCTGGCCCGAAGGCAAAATGCATTTTTTTTTTTTTTTAATTTAACTTATTTATTTACAATTAGCCTTACAATGTGGCTTTAAGCAAATCATTATACAAGAACTAAACTTGCGTGAGTGAAGTAGACAGCCTTTGCTCTCACTTCAACTAAATAAAATTAGAAAATAAAGTTAATAAAAACTAAGAATGTTGTAAAGTTACAAAATTAACAAAAACAATGTAAAAGAAGTAAACAAAAAAATGAAGTAAACAATGCAAAAGAAGTTAACAATAAAAAAGTAAAATAAATAAAATTTTTAAATTTCACTTTAGATTAAAAAGTAGTGATGAGGATGAGTGGTGAATTTAACTTCGTGTATGTATTAAAATCGTTGGTCTAAGTCGAGGATGTGATGTCTTTTGAGGCGCTTCGTTTCCTCACTGTTGTCCAGTAAATTTAATGCCAGGTGGTTCTGGTGATTGTTTAATCTTAGCTGGTACCGGAGGCTCAGCTCTCTTGTCTCTTCTGTTACGGTACGGATACGAAGATGGTCATGTATTTCCGAGTTTCTTATAAACCACCCAGCGTTACTCGTCGATCTTAATACTTTATTTTGGAAGCGTTGTATCATTTCTAAATTGGATGTGCTGGATGTACCCCAAAGCTGAGCGCCATACAAATGCATTACTTGACCATACAATCGTATAGGCCTTCCATAAATCCAGATCAATTTAAAATAAACTTGTGCGATGTAGAACGGGTGTGGCGTATGATGGTTTAAAAAGCAAGCAGGTCATGTGTAGCCTAAATACCATGTGTACCAAAAAGAATGACCCGATTTTATATAGATTATTTATTATTAAGAATGGCTTAACACCAACAAATTACATACTAAATTACTCACAAAAGACATAAGTTTATGAAAATCTATCATAAATGCTCAATATGTCCTCCATTGGCTGCACGGACGACATCTAGCCGATAGATGAATTCATCCCAAACTGAGCGTAAGGTGGCTTCTGTCACTGAAGCTACAGCAGCTGATATTCTGTTTTTTAGTTCATCAGTGTCACGAGGTAAGGAAGGAACGTAAACAAATTGTTTAACATTGATGAACATTGATGAACTACGTGACATTGATGAACTAAAAAACAGAATATCAGCTGCTGTAGCTTCAGTGACAGAAGACAGCTTACGCTCAGTTTGGGATGAATTCAGCTATCGGTTAGATGTCGTCCGTGCAGCCAATGGAGGACATATTGAACATTTATGATAGATTTTCATAAACTTATGTCTTTTGTGAGTAATTTAGTATGTAATTTGTTGGTGTTAAGCCATTCTTCTTAATAAATAATCTATATAAAATCGGGTCATTCTTTTTGGTACACATGGTATATCGGTCCATCGGATCTCAATTGGCAGCTCTGGTGTGTACTATTCCGTAGAAAAATGATAAAATGATTTTGACAGAAACAATGACGCGAACGTATTTGGTTATTTGCATTCACTTTACTCTGCAAATAATTAGCAGTGAAGAAAAACAATTGTTAACAAACAACAATGAATAAAAGAATAAAAGTGTCGATGTTGATTTTCAGTTAGCTATGAATAGGTACGTAGTGCATCGTAGATTGGTGCTTTGCAAATTGCCTAACCTGTTCTAATAAGGGGACAGAAACAAGGTAGCCTCTGTTCAGTTTGTTGACATTACGGTATTTGTTAAATGCTACAGATAGCATCGTCACCTTCATCTCCTTCATTCCCCTCCTCTTATTCATATTATTTCGATTATTCCAAAATACAGTAAAACTTCATTAATTCGGAATATATGGGGAGGGGGGAGGCAAGTCCGAATTAGAAAAGTTTTTAAAATACGGTACTAGTAATGTATAGGCTACTAACGGGTGTTTTATTAAGGACGCAACCCTGATTATAAGAAGATAGAAGTAATACATCGGTAAATTTTCTGTCCCCTAATCAGTATGTTGACAACAGTGTACTCAAGGTTAACTACGTAAGACAGTTAAAATGTTCCAGTCAAGCATCAGTGTGGTGACAGCAGTCGTTCGTTATATTGTCAGCAATGGGTTTTTTTCAAGGAAGAACCGGGTGTTTTATTAAGGACGCAACCCTGATTATAAGAAGACAGAATTAATACATCGGTAAATTTTTTGTCCCCCAATCGGTATGTTGGCAACAGTGTACTTAAGGCCAACTATTTAAGACAGTTAAAATGTTCCAGTCAAGCATTAGTGTGGTGACAGCAGTCGTTCGTTATATTGTGTCAGCAATGGGTTTTTTTTCAAGCAAGAACCGGGTGTTTTATTAAGGACGCAACCCTGATTATAAGAAGAGAAGTAATAGGCCTACAGTGTTTTCATTGCAATTTGCTATTCTTTTGTAAAATAATAATTTAGATTAATTAATAATTGTAAAGTACGGAAAATAAAAATATGCCGTAGATTGTGGCTTTTAACATAGGGTTGCGTCCTTAATAAAACACCCGGTTCTTCCTTGAAAAAAAAACCATTGCTGACACAATATAACGAAACAACTGCTGTCACCACACTAATGCTTGACTGGAACATTTTATTTGTCTTAGGTAGTTGGCCTTGAGTACACTGTTGCCAACATACCGATTGGGGGACAGAAAATTTACCGATGTATTACTTCTATCTTCTTATAATCAGGGTTGCGTCCTTAATAAAACACCCGGGATAAAGCGAAATACTTTTATGCGGAATTAAAATGTAGTGGACAGTGGTTAGGAGTGTTGCTTATTTAGTCCCTTAAAGGGGGTAGTCAACCCAGAAAATGAAAATCAAAACTACTGGCTATAATTTATCATTATATATTTTTAATGAAAGAGTAATTTACTAGTAATGATCTACCGCTTGTCCAGACCAAAAAATTAATTACATCCCCTAATATAAGGTTGGGGGTGGAAGAGCGGGCTTTTACGGGGAATCGATTTTCTCAGGAACCAAGAAAGACATCAACATGATTCTTGTACTAAAAAATACAGGAAATTGCTGTCTATTATTTGTTGTATGCTCTTGTATTCAATTTTTCTTACAAGAAATTTGAAGAAAAACCATATTTTCAAAAACATTTATTTTATGTATTCACAAATTATTTTATAAAAAAGTCCCTATAAAGTTTTTTGTAATAACCATTCGACAGATAATAGAGCATGAAATTATGAACATTTGAAAAAAGAATTCATCCAAATATCTCCAATACAAACCAAAATACTTAATTCCCAAGAATGTACAATCATGCAAAAACACATTTCCGGAAAACTTTAAAGTTAAAGGAATAAATTTCACTCGCCTTGCTAGTGAGCTTTATATTAAACAGACATTCTTATTACTTTTTGTCAACGTACAGAAAAAGTAAACACATGCTATGATTAAGAAAATTTTAAACTTCAAATAAGTGAAAAAAATTGTAATTTAAAAAAATCATCTTCTTGAGTTGACTACCCCCTTAACCCTTTATAGGGCAGTAAGTACTACGATGCCCAAAACGGGCAGGTGGAGTGTTATTTTAATTGCACTCTATCTGTTTGGTCCAGGGCTAAAAAAAATAGTTCTGTTTCTTATCACATAGTCAGCCACTTATATGACTGAACTATTTAAGAACAGAAGAGGTAGAAGTGTACTGTGACACTAGTCAGAGTTATCTCCTCTGAGAGTAATGAATTTCACTATGCAGCCAGACCCTGTGGTGAATGAAGTGAAGGTGTCATTTGCAGGGTGGAAAGTGAGTGCTTTTCGGAGGGCCTGGCATGCTGATAAGCATACTCTTTCAACTCAGTGAGGAAGGCAATGGTAAACCACCTTACTCCTCGTTTTTACTTAGTAAAACCTCTACAGGTTCAAACCAGCCTTTCGGCTTTTGACCTAAACAACAACACGGCAGTACTACGGGGAAAATTATACATGTTGTAAAATGTTAAATTTTGTTCTATGTGGAATTGAATAATGTATTTCTAGTGCTAGAACAGTAAGATATTTTTTTTAATGTTAAGCCCTGGTAAGTATACTTACCAAGGAACGTTTATTTAATGGGAATCACATAATGTTTAGTGGTAAGAATGCTTATTAAAACAACTTATAATCCTATATAACAGAAAAATTTGTAGAATAACTCTTATCTCAACGTTATATTAGCATGAATGCTTGATTTCCCGTCAAAAAATAGAGTTTTCTAAACACTGTACAAAAGTAACAACAAAACAACACGAATGCGTACGCTGGTATGAATCCTTACCACATTCGTGTAACTCATGAAGCAAATGGTCGCTGCGCACTAATTTCAAAATGTGGATAGCCTACTTACCAGAGAACATCTAAAAAAACATAAAATGCCGACAGGGTTCAACTGCATAGCTTATACAGTATAATACCGATTATCCGTGGTAATTTGGGAGATAACTATACCGGATAACCAGAAAACACGGATAATACAACCCAATTCGGTCGAGACCACTTACATCATAAACAAAACCACCAGTCACGCGTATGTTTTATTCTACTGATTAATACATGTTAATACTATCGGATATCGGAAATAAATAAACTAATTGTATTGAAATAAAAATATTTACGACATAAATTTATATAAGTCGTACCTTAAACTACGTACCAAAAAAAAAAAACACAAAAAATCTGTTATTTTACTTTGTTTCATTTTATGCCGCAATATTTTTTTCTTTTATTTTTCTTATATAACCACGAATATGTAAAATGTCCACGTAATCTGTGTCATCCTGATTTTCCATGAAAGTTAGTAATGTTTCGGCACCGGTTAAAGCTTCTTTGCAACTTATTTCAGGAGCTGGTAACGTGCTCGCCTCTCATCACGCGGTCTTGGGTTTGAATCCCACTCGGGCATGGCATTTTTTCATACGTTACAAAAAATTAATTTCATCCTTCACCGTCTGCATTAGCAGCAATTAGCAAAACAGTCGGACGTAAAACCAAAAAATAAATTTCTAGTGATCGCACGGTTAATCCAAACCCCGGTTAAACGATCCACGGAAAATCGGTACTCTACTGTACTTAAATAAAATCGACCTTATTGCCAGTGGTAAATATACTTACCAAAGACCTATACAGGGTTAATTGAACAGATTGCAACATTGGCAAAAGAAAGTCGTACGAGTGTTTCACGCTAGATGAAATGAATAACTGTTGTGGTGTGGGTTCCACAAGTGTATTGCTGGTGTCAACATTAGATCTACGGGTAGTAGCAAATGATAGAAACGTGTTACGATCACGAAACGTGCACAATATGAATGTATAGCGTGTGCCTTGTGACTTGTAGCCCTAGTTAGTGCTTCGTTCATAAGGTTATCTAAAGGTCTCCCCTTTCGTTATTTATTACCAAGGTCACTTTTATTTTATGTCAATTATTCATATTTTAAATTAATATATATCTCGTATATTTATTTCCAAATACATTAATTCATCAACTAACAAAAAAAACAATCTGAATTTGCGTTTTCCATAAAACACTAAATTTCCATTATTCATCAATTATTGCACACATTTTAAATGATCAGTTCTACTGGTCTGCGTGTTTTTTATTTTTTCTTGCCTATATGAATATATAGGAAGAAAATTATTGTTTTCATGTCGATTTTTAGAAATCGAGTGTTCACGGAAGCTACACGTTTTCAGACCCCCTGAACCCAAAAAACATGTTTTTAGCGATTGGTCTCTATGTGTGTGTGTGTGCGCGCGCGCGTGTGTGTGTACAGAATATCTCAAGAACGGAACAATGGAAGGATCTTGACATTTGAAACTTAAGTTACATACCACTACCGGACCCGACACGAACATTTTCATTATTATCGGTCAACCGGAAGTAGTAGTTTATTCGTGTAATTTTTCACTTTTTTGTGATTTTCTCAATAACTGGTCCTACAGTTTTTTTTTAAAAATCGCCTGGTTTACTCAATTTTTTATTCTCTACAAGATAGGGTAGGCGTCATGTTTGCTGAAATTCTTGGTGTGGCTGTTTTCACGTAAGAAAATAGTTTTTTTAAGATTACGGCTTTAATATGCATTTTAGCGCAACAATTTATATAATAAAAGTTGTAGAAAATTTAAAATCGTACAACTGTTATTCAAACATTTTTTGTATAACGCTTAGTTTAGCAGTAATTAGCGATTTTCTGTTTTTTCTTACGAAAACGTGTGAAAAATAGATTTTTTTAAGAGTTCGGCTTTAGAATGCATTTTACGACAAAAGTGTATATAATTAATTTTATAGGAAATAAAAATATCTACAACTTTTAATCAAGCATTTTTCTCTACAGAGCCTAGTTTAGTGTGAAAGAGTGATTTTCCTTATTTTTAAGCCGAACTGAGGTTTATTTTCATTTTGCGTCTTTTACTCATGATTAAAATAAGGTTTTATGTTTATTGAGGTTAGTATTTTGTTTATTACTAATTTTAAGTTTATTGTTTATTTGCATTGGCAAAGTTGTATGAGTGTTACACACCAGATTTTTTATTATTATTTTTCCCTACACGGGGGGAGGGGGTGGTTCTTTAAGAGTGGTCTGTTACCATTCCCATGTGAAGAACTAGCCAAACTTGCCTACTTTTCCCATACATGAACAATATCGTACACTGTCTTCGATTGGAACGAATGCAATCCCCCTCGGAATGGTTGTGCAAAGTCAAACATTACTTATTTTAATTTAAATATTTCATATAATGAATTTATATAATAAATTTCACTAACCTTCCTTTTTAACTGCGTCAACTTTTATTTTCACTTACACGTGTTTCGGTGGATCCACCATCATCAAAGTAAATAACATATAATTGAAAGTAAAAACATTTTTTATTAAAAATCTACAGAAGATGATACATTTTCAGTCATTTGTATAAAAGAGTTTGTATTAATAGTTTTATACAAATGACTGAAGATGTATCATCTTCTGTAGATTTTTAATAAAAAAAGTTTTTAGTTTCAATTATATGTTATTTACTTTGATGATGGTGGATCCACCGAAACACGTTTAAGTGAAAATAAAAGTTGACGCAGTTAAAAAGGAAGGTTAGTGAAATTTATTATATAAAATAGAATTAATTTCAAACTGCAGGTTGCTTTATAAAGATTTATTTTTAAATATTTCAGTGAAGAAATTCCACTTGTAACTGCTAACCGGTAGTAGGCTATAGCCTACTGACAACGATTCACGTATAGGCCTACGTGTAAATAGAAAACAGTTTTTCTTTAGTAAACATTTAAGATTTATGTCGGTGGAAATGGCTTCTTTTCTACCAAACCACTGCTATTCAGTGACGTTTAACATTAGGCGTATAATTTTTGTAATATCTATTAGAAAATTAATTTCAAAAAGCAAAAGATCTAGATATGTGTAGGCTCTTGAAACTACGGAAAGAAACATTTTTACTTTCTCTTGCCTATATGAATATTTAGGAAGGAAAGTATTGTTTTCATGTCGATTTTAAGAAATCGAGTTATCACCGAATCTACACGTTTTCAGACCCCCTCAACTCAAAAAACATGTTTTTAGCGATTGGTCTGTGTGTTTGTGTGTGTGAACACAATATCTGAAGAACGGAACATCGTACAAACTTGAAACTTGAAACTTAAGTTACATACTACTACCGGACCCGACACGAACATTTTCATTATTATCGGTCAACCGGAAGTAGTAGTTTATTCGTGTAATTTTTCACTTTTTTGCGATTTTCTCAAAAACTGGTCCTACAATTTTTTTTTAAATCGCCTGGTTTACTAAATTTGTTATGCTCTACAAGATAGGGTAGGGGCCATGTTTGCTGAAATTCTTGGTGAGGCTGTTTTCACGTAAAAACGTTGTTTTTCTAAGATTACGGCTTTATTATGCACTTTAGCGCAAAAATTTATATAATATAAAATGTAGAGAATTTAAAATTCTACAACTTTTATTTCAAACATTTTTTTGTATAACGCTTAGTTTAGCAGTAATTACCAATTTTCTTTTTTTTTCTCACGAAAACGTGTGAAAAATGTATTTTTTTAAGATTTCGGCCTTAGTATGCATTTTACGACAAAAGTGTATGTAATCAAATTTATAAGAAATTAAAAGATCTACAACTTTAATTTATAGCATTTTCTCTACAGAGCCTAGTTTAGCGTGAAAGAGTGATTTCCCGTATTTTTAAGCCAAACAGGTTGATTTTCATTTTGCGTCTTTCATTATATGATTAAAGTTAGGTCAAGTAGTAGTTAATTCGTATAATTTTTCACTTTTTCCCGATTTTCTCAAAAACTGGTCCTACGATTTTTTTTAAATCGCCTTATTTACTTAATTTTTTATGCTCTACAAGATAGGGTAGGCGTCATGTTTGCTGAAATTCTTGGTCAGGCTGTTTTCACGTAAAAAGTTTGTTTTTTAAGATTGCGGCTTTAATATGCATTTTAGCGCAAAAATGTATATAATAAAAGTTGTAGAGAATTTTAAATTCTACAACTTTTATTTCAAACATTTTTTTGTATAACGCTTAGTTCAGCGGTAATTAGCGGTTTCTGTTTTTTCTCACGAAAATGTGTGATAAATCCATTTTTTTAAGATTTCGGGCTTAGTAACATTTTACGACAAAAGTTTATATATTCACATTTATAGAAAATTAAAAGATCTACAACTTTTATTGAAAGCGTTTTTCTTTACAGAGCCTAGTTTAGCGTCGAAGAGTGATTTTCCGTATTTTAAAGCCAAACTGAGGTCGATTTTCATTTTCCGTCTTTCATTCATGATTAAAGTAAGGTTATATTTTTTGACTTAAGTTTTTTGTTTATTATTAATGTTAGGTTATATTGGTCATTATTTACATTGGCAAATGAAAGTTGTGTGAGTGTTTCACACCAGATTTTTTAATTTTAATTGCCTAAATTATTCAATTTTTAGATGTAAACAAATATTCGCGATAATTCGGACTTCACTTCCCCCCCCCCCCAATTAGTTCGAATTAGTGAGGTTTTACTGTAGTAGGAAATATTTATAGGGATGTTTGTAGGGAGTCTATAGAAAATCGTGGAGACATAAAGCAAGCGGAGAACACGCTGCACGAGTAATCAGCCGAAAGGGAGAGACTAGAGTCCGTAGTACAGTTCTTGAATCAATTGTTATTAACAGTTAATGGGAAAAAGTGTCAGTACTTGCAGTTTAAAAATAAACATAACGATAAAGAAAGTAGAGAAGTGGATGTATTTATTCATAATAATAGTTTAGAGCATGTAGAAATAGTGAAGTTCCTGGGCGTATCTCTAGATAGATCTTTGTCTTGGGACTTCTATACCAATCAAGTTTGTAGTAAAATATCATCTGGGCTATTTGCACTAAAACAAATTGCCAGATTAAATGATAAAAAATTACTAATGGCAGCTTATCATGGCCTCATTCTGTCTCATATCCGTTATGGTATCTTAGTATGGGGTAATTCTAGCATGGGTAATATAAATAGGGTTTTTAAAATTCAAAAGAACAAAAACCTACTTATGCAGGGAGAAAATTCATGAATAAATTACCCCAATCTTTAAAGTGTTGTGAGGATTTGAATTCCTTTAAAAAAAATCTGAAAAATTACTTGATCAGTGAAACTTTTTATAGCGTACAAGAATTTCTTTCTTGATATTAGTGATACATTGTGTGATTCTTATATGCATTTCAGGTGTTATATCTGACGACATGTTTTATACTCCTCCTGGAGTCTCCAGGGCGCAAAAAAAAAGATACCCTTTTGGCTAATAATTAGTCAGCATTGAGTGTGTTAACTGGTGTGGATCTGGTATCAGGTGAGCAGTCTGTAGAACGGTAAAAGTGGGCTAAAATGATTAAGCAATTAGAGGAGAATGTCTAGCCTACTACGGGGCGTAAGCCTACTAGTACAGTATAATACCTATTATCCGTGGTAATTGGGGGGATAACTATACCGGATAACCGGAAAACACGGATAATACAACCCAATTCGGTCGAGACCACCTACGTCATAAACAAAACCACCAGTTACGCGTATGTTTTATTCTACTGATTAATAGATGTTAATACTATCGGATATCGGAAATATATAAACAAATGGTATTGAAATAAAAATATTTACTACATAAATTTATATAAATCTTACCTTAAACTACGTAACAAAAAAAAAACACAAAAAATCTGTTATTTTACTTTGTTTCGATACGAAAGAAAGATACTACGATAAAAATTAGTTTATGTCTACATTAATGTACCTGCTCATTGTTGTCGTAATCAAACAATATTATCGTAGTAAATCACAATAATTGTGATAATTACAATGACGAAAATGTCGGGAGTTGAAAAGTTTTAATTTGTAAAAGTTATACAGTACATACATAATTAATTTTTCTAGCCGGCCGCGTTGGCGTTGTTGGTAACGTGCTCGCCTCTCATCACGCGGTCTTGGGTTCGAATCCAACTCGGGCATGGCATTTTTTCATACGATACAAAAAATTAATTTCATCCTTCACCGTCTGCATTAGCAACAATTTGCAAAACAGTCGGACGTTAAACCAAAAAAAAATAAATAAATTCTAGTGATCGCACGGTTAATCCAAACCCCGGTTAAACGATCCACGGAAAATCGGTACTCTACTGTATTTTGCTTATTTCATATTTATTATTCGCTATTGTTTTGTTTACCAACAAACAACAAACAGACTGTCAGTTGCATTTTAAAAATGTGTCTAGTAAGTGTTTGTGCAATTGTGGATAAAGCGAATAATTGAAGTAGCCTAGAAAGAAAGAGATAGGGTGGAGGGCGCAGGGTGAGGGTGCAGGGTCTAAGGCCGCCATTGACGCCATTTAACAAGAAACCACCACTCAGCTCTCTCTCTTCTCTCTCTATTTAAACCGAATACAATTTAATTAAAATACCAAAGGTGGTATTATTATTATTATTATTATTGTTAGAGTTGGTGATAATATTGTTTTGGATGGTGTGTCTGACGTAAATCAGAATGAAGCTATAAAGACGTAATCTTTCAATAAAGAAATTATTTCTTAATTAAATTTAATCACTCATCAGTTTACACTTACAGCGCACATCACATATCATCCCGACTCTATCTGGACTATTTTTCCATATTTTATAATTCGCGCCAGAACGGCAAAAGTAAACCACGATTTACACCACAGGCGGATCCAGAGAGGGGGCGTTGAGGGTAATTGCCCCCCCCCTACCGAGATCGGATTTTCCTTTTACAAAAAATCTGGTGTGAAACACTCACATTAACTTTCTCTTGCCAATGCAAATAATTAATAATAAACCTAACATTAGTATTAAAACATTAGAAATAAACAAAAAAATAACTTCAAAAAACATAACCTTATTTTAACCATATATGAAAGAAAGACGCAAAATGAAAATCAACCTCAGTTGGGCTTAAAAATACGGAAAATCGCTCTTTCACGCTAAACTAGGCACTGTACAAACAAATGCTTTAAATAAAAGTTGTAGATCTATTAATTTCCTATAAATTTTATTATATACACTTTTGTCGTAAAATGCATACTAAGGCCAAAATCTTAAAAAAATAGTTTTTTCACACATTTTCGTGAGAAAAAAAACAGAATATCGCTAATTACTGCTAAACTAAGCGTTATACAAAAAATGTTTGAATAAAAGTTGTAAAATTTTAAATTGTCTACAACTTTAATTATATACATTTTTGCGGTAAAATGTATAATAAAGCCGCAATCTTAAAAAACTATGTTTTTACGTGAAAACACCCTCACCAAGACTCAGTAAACATGGCGCCTACCCTATCTTGTAGAGCATAAAAAAATTAATAAACCAGGCGATTTTTAAAAAAATCGTAGTACCAGTTTTCGAGAAAATTGCAAAAAAGTGAAAAATTACACGAATAAACCACTACTTCCTGTCGACCGATTTTGATGAAAATGTTCGTGTCGGGTCCGGTGAATGTTTGTAACTTAAGTTTCAAGTTTCAAGTTCATTCGATGTTCCGTTCTTGAGATATTCTGTTCACACACGCACACACACGCGCGCGCGCGCACACACACACACACACTAACAGACCAATCGCTAAAAACATGTTTTTTGGGTTCAGGGGGTCTGAAAACGTGTAGATCCGGTGAAAACTCGATTTCGAAAAATCGACATGAAAACAATACTTTCCTTCCTATATTCATATAGGCAAGAGAAAGTAAAAAACTAATGCCAGGGGCATAAAATGATAATGGAAAACGTCACTACTACGATCGATGCACAAGTAATACTATTATAAAAAAAATAGGGGTTGGTGGTAGAAGGATGAAAATTTCGGAGTGTATGTATTTTTTAATGCCACATTATAAAAAAATAAAAAATAAAAATTTTGTCCAAAAAATAAAAAAAAATTTTTGGAATGGACTACCCTTATTACTAAGGCGTATAAAAAATAAATAAAAACCTATTCTCAGACCTACCAAGTGTACATATAAAATTTCATCAAAATCGGTTAAGCCGTTTCGGAGGAGTATGGCAACTAACACTGTGACACGAGAATTTTATATATTAGATATAGACCAACCCACCGGGTTGGTCTAGAGGTAAAGTCGTCGCCAAAATCAGCTGTTTAACAGCTGATTTTCGGAGACAAAGGTTCCTGGTTCGAATCCTAGTAAAGGTAGTTACTTTTATACGGATTTGAATACTAGATAGTGGTTGCCGGTGTACTTTGATGGTTGGGGTTCAATTAACCACACTTTCTTAGGAGTGGTTGAACTGGGTCTATTCAAGACTACACCTCATTTACACGTCATACACATCATCCTCATCTCATTGGGTCATGGGGTTGCTTATTGTTCTGAATTGAACAGATTGCAACGTACACATATTAAGAATTAAAAAAAAAGAGATATAGGAAGAAGAATTTAAAACAACAGCGGTTGTTATTTACCCGATTCCAGTGTTTGCTAACATTGTTAAGTAACAGGAGGAACGAAAAGGTGATCGGATGGTGGATGACATTTACAATCAATTACGTATCATTTCCAATAAAAATCTGGTGTGAAACACTCACACAATTTTCTCTTGCCAATGCAAATAAATAACAATAATCCTAAAATTAGTAATAAGACGTTAGAAATAAACAAAAACCTAACCTAAATAAACATAACCTTATTTTAATCATGAGTGAAAAACGCAAAATGAAAATCAACCTCAGTTCGGCATAAAACTACGGAAAATCACTCTTTCACACTAAACTAGGCACTGTACAAACAAATGCTTTAAATAAAAGTTGTAGATCTTTTTATTTCCAATAAAAATAATTATAGTTTACACTTTTGTCGTTAAATGCATAATAAGGCTGAAATTTTTAAAAAAATCGATTTTTCACACGTTTTCGTGAGAAAAAAAACAAAAAATCGCTATTACTGCTAAACTAAGCGTTATACAAAAGATGTTTGAAATAAAAGTTGTAGGATTTTTAATTCTCTACAACTTTTATTATATAAATTTTTGCACTAAAATGCATATAAAAACCGTAATCTTAAAAAAACAATTTCTATACGTGAAAACAGCCTCACCAAGAATTTCAACAAACATGGCGCCTACCCTATCTTGTAGAGAATAAAAAATTGAGTAAACCAGGCGATTTTAAATAAAATCGTAAGACCAGTTTTTGAGAAAATCGCAAAAAAGCGAAAAATTGCACGAATAAACTACTACTTCCGGTTGACCGATTTTGATGAAAAGGTTCGTGTCGGGTTCGGTAGTGGTATGTAACTTCTATTAAGTTTCAAGTTCGTACGATTTTCCGTTCTTGGGATATTCTGTTTACACACACACACACACACACACACACACTCTCTCTCTCTCACACACACTCTCTCTCTCACACACACACTCTCTCTCTCTCTCACACACACACACACACACAGAGAGAGAGAGAGAGGGAGAGAGAGTGTGTGTGTGAGAGAGAGAGAGACAGACAGACCAATCGGTAAAAACATGTTTTTTTGGGTTAGTGGGGTCTGAAAACGTGTAGATCTGGTGAAGACTGGATTAGTTAAAATCTACATGAAAACAATACTTTCCTTCCTATAGTATATTTATATAGGTAAGAAGAATTGAAAACAACAGCGGTTGTTATTTACCCGATTCCAGTGTTTGCTAACATTGTTAAGTAACAGGAGAAACGAAAAGGTGAGCGGATGGTGGGTAACATTTACAATTAATTACAAAACATTTCCAATAAAAATGTAATATATTTGTATTCAATTTGCAATATGTATATTTAAAGAGATAATGTATGTAAGAAGAATTTAAACAATCCAAGGTCTAGATTAGATTGAAGGGCGCTCTGTTATTGCCCTTTCATATTAAGGGTACAAAGTGCGAAATTTCGTTTGCATGTGTGTGTGTGTGTGTGTGTGTGTGTGTGTGTGTATGTGAGAGAGAGAGAGAGAGAGAGACCGAACATATGTACTATTTGCATGGTGGTGATTGCCCACCAGGCCACAGCTGGTCACTCGCTAATCGAACATGCCTTTTAACCTGGTTTAAGCGCTTATTAATATTGTCCGTCATTTTCCTTTCTCAATTCGTCACACCCAAGAGAGCAACAAACGGGTTTCCCATTCGTAATCTACACTAAAATTTAGTGGGTCTGGCTAAGGTTTGAAGTTCCGGTTTTGACCGGAAGTCAAGAAATCAGTCGGAATTGGAAATAAAAACGGTGTTATTAGATTCCTCTGTAAGGAGTAGCTTTCTGTTAGCTTTTTACTTTCTCTTGCCTGAATATATAGGAAGGAAGAGTTTTGTTTTCATGTCGATTTTAAGAAATCGAGTTTTCACCGGATCTACACGTTTTCAGACCCCCTGAAACCAAAAAACATGTTTTTAGCGCCCAGACCCAACACGAACATTCTCATCAAAATCGGTCAACCGGAAGTTGTAGTTTATTCGTGTCATTTTTCACATTTTTCCAGTTTTCTCAAAAACGATTTTGAGACGATTTTTTAAAAAATTGCCTCGTTTGATAAATTTTTTATGCTCTACAACAGCGGTTCCCAACCTTTTTTTTCTCCCGTACCCCTTGGTGAATCCTCAACTAAAATTGTACCCCCAAAAATGTAAAATCACTGTAACTACAATACTTCACTAAGTAGGGGCTATTTAATCACTAGCTAATCTCTAATCAATTTGCATATTTTCATATGTTTTTTATTTATTTCCAAATATTTTGCATAATGTAAATTTGTTTTTTTATAATCATAATGGTATTTTTTTGTGAGTATACGTTGGTTAGTTTTTAAATATGGCAAAATATAACTTACACTTGTACGTTTTATTATGTCTTCAAATTAAGATATAAATTTAAACCAAGGAAAATGAAAGTTAACACAAGCATTATTTTTAAAATAGATATTTTATTGAAAACTGAACATTTCTTGTATGGTCTTAATTTCACATCAAAATACTAATGACAGAGTTATAATAATTATAGATTTTATAATCTAAAACAAGACAGATTAGTTTTAAACTTTGAAAAAAACTCACATCGAACACAACATTTTTTATTCCTAATTTGTGTACGTTGCAATCTGTTCAATTCAGAACAATAAGCCCAATGAGATGAGGATGATATGTATGACGTGTAAATGAGGTGTAGTCTTGTACAGACCCAGGCCGACCATTCCTGAGAGAGTATGGTTAATTGAACCCCAACCATCAAAGTACACCGGTAACCACTTTCTAGAACACAAAATGCTTTTAAAATTTGTAAATACAAAATCTAACATGAAAATTGTGGTGTATTGAAACTAAATTATTAGTACAGGAAACGTCTTCAGAACTCTTTTTTAGTGTGACCCTTGAGGCTGTTTTGTTGCACTTAATTGTTTGAAATCAGGATCAAATATAGACAATAATAAAGCCTTAGATCTGGGCTTGCATTAAGCTTGTCAGTACAAAAACCCCACCAAGTTACTCAGAAAAACAACGTCTGCTATTGCCCTTTATTTTCGGCGTACCCCTAACCGGTTCGTCTCGTACCCCCATGGGGTACGCGTACCCTGGATTGGGAACCGCTGCTCTACAAGATAGGGTAGCCGTCATATCTGCTGAAATTCTCGTACAGGCTGTTTTTTCGTAAAAAAAATTGTTTATTTAAATTGCAGCTTTAGTATGCATTTTAGGGTAAAAATATAGTATAAAAGTTGTAGAGAATTTGAAATCCTTCAACCTTTATTTAAAACATCTACAGAAGCTAGTTTAGCGTTTATCACTGCTTTTCCGTATTATTAAGTCAAACTAAGGTTGGTTTTCATTTTGCGTCATTCACTCATGATTTACACATATGTGTAAATCATGATTGAACATAGGTCATAATTTTAATTATTTACATTGGCAAGAGAAAGTCGTATAAGTTTTTTACACCATTTTTTTTAAACAGGTTAACTGTCAGGAAGGGAACCTTGTTTCTGTAAAGCCCATTTGTCCAATTTCGTACATAAACCTTTTGAACGTTTCCGTATTTCTTGTTGATCGATTTTAATGAAAATGTTCGTATCCGTTCCCTTTTGATACCTGACTGAAATTGTAAGTTTCAAATTTGTGTAAATCTCAAAAACGGAATATTGTACAAAGTTAAAACTTAAAATTTATGCCGATCGGTATAAATATGTTTTTTTAGGGTTCATGGGTTCTGAAATATTTACACTCAATCTGTTAGTTGCAGAGCTAAAATAAATAGTTCTGTTTCTTATCACATGGTCAGCCAATTAAATGACTGAATCATTTAAGAACAGAAGAGGCAGAGGTATAAAATACACTAATCAGAGTTATCTCATCTGAAAGTAATGGATTTCATTATACAGCCAGACCCTGTGGTGAATGAAGTGAAAGTGTCATTTGCAGAGTGGAAAATATATGCTTTTCAGAGGGCCCGGCATGCTGATAAGCATACTTTTCCACTCAGTGAGGAAGGCAATTGTAAACCACCATACTCCTCGATTTACTTAGTAAAACCTCTACAGGTTCAAACCAGCCTTTTGGCTGATGACCTAAACAACAACGGGTTCTGAAAACATGTATTTACGATGAAAAATCGACATAATATAATAGTACTTTCGTTTGGTACATTTCATGTAAGGTGAAATACAAATATGTAGCGTACATCTGAAGGCGTACATGTGAGGGGAAATTTTGCAATAATTAAAATGGATAGATGATTTGACAATAAAAGATAAATATAGAGCCTAGTTTAAAACTGTACAAGGTCAGTTTAAAATAATCAAATTGTAAGAAAAAATGTAAATAAATAAATAAGAAATGTAATGAAGTAGGCATATCAGGCTATTGTAGCCTAATGCAGCCTACACTTCAATTGCGCCTCAATTTACTCAACTGTATGCCTAGTTGAGTGTTAACAAATCTTGACTTATCACCCAACAAAACACCACCTATCTATATTTTCTCCTTTCTCTTGTTATTCAATACAAATCTGGGTTCATCTGGGAAACCACTCGACCGATTTCAACATTTCTTTCACTCTTTCAATCCTAATACTTGTAGCTTCCTCAATAACATGTACTGCTGTATGACATTTCGCATTTTTTTTACTTTTTCTTGCCTATATGAATATTATTATTATTATTTGCGTATAGCCCTCTTAAGGAGAGCGCTAAAAACACAAAAATCTAGCTGTTGGTGGTGTCTCTGTTACTCCTTTTAGCTTCCCAAAAACCTTTCATCCTCTCACTTTGCGCCTTTTTCTCTTCGTCTGTCCATTTTCGCCTATTTCTTTTGGCTTGTGATCTGAATTGAATTCCTTGGTTTCTGATTTTTTTCTCCACAAATGTATAGAAAGGAAAGTATTGTTTTCATGTCGATTTTCGAAATCGAGTTTTCACCGTATCTACACGTTTTCAAACCCTCCTCAAACCACACAAACATGTTTTTAGCGATTGGTCTGTGTGTGTGTGTGTGTGTGTGTGTGTGTGTGTGTGTGTGTGTGTGTGTGTGTGTGTGTATACAAAATATCTCAAGAAAGGAACATCGTACGAACTTGAAACTTAAGTTACATAGCCTACCACTACCGGGACCCGACACGAACATTTTCATAAAAATCGGTCAACCGGAAGTAGTAGTCTATTCGTGTAATTTTTCACTTTTTTGCGATTTTCTCAAAAACTGGTCTTACGATTTTTTTAAAAATCTCTCGGTTTACTAAATTTTTAATGCTCTACAAGATAGGGTAGGCGCCATGTTTGCTGAAATTCTTGGTGAGGCTGTTTTCACGTAAAAATTTTTTTTTAAATTTCAACATCGCAAAAATTTATAATGTAATAAAAATGTAGAGATTTTAAAATCCTACAACTTTTATTTCAAACATTATTTTTGTATAACGCTTATTTTAGGGGTATTTAGCAATTTTCTGTTTTTTTCTCACGAAAACGTGTCAAAAATCGATTTATTTAAAAATTTCAGCCTTTGTATGCAATTTACGACAAAAGTGAATACAATCTAATTTATAGGAAAATAAAAGATCTACAACTTTTATTCAGAGCATTTTTCCCTACAGAGCGTAGTTTAGTGTGAAAGAATGATTTTCCGTATTTTTAAGCGAAAACTGAGGTCGATTTTTATTTTGCGTCTTTCACTCATAATTAAAATTAGGTTATGTTTTTTGGGGTTACTTTTTTGTTTGTTTCTAATGTTTTATTACTAATTTTTTTTTTAATCCCTAATGTGTGTACGTTGCAATCTGTTCAATTCAGAACAATAAACAACCCCATGACCCAATGAAATGAAGATGGTATGAATGACGTGTTAATGAGTTGTAGTCTTGTACAGACCCAGACCGACCATTCCTGACAGAGTATGGTTAATTGAACCCCAACCATCAAAGAACACCGGTAACCACTATCTAGTATTCTTATTACTAATGTTAGGTTATATTGTTTATTATTTGCATTGGGTAGAGAAAGTTGTGTGAATGTTTCACACTAGATTTTTTTTTTATTTCAGCTCTTATGGCAGGGGTTGTAATGAAGCTGGAGAAAGTAGCTCTAGTAGGCCTAAGCTCAATGACTCCCTCCTTAATACCAGGGCTTGATATTTTACGAGCGGCCACATCTTTGTAATACGGCAACATTGTAAAGGGATTTAAATATTGGCACATTTTATTCACACCCAGTACGCTGTTTGCGAATAAAATGATTGATAATTAGAATAAATTTAATAATTATGTTTGTGTGTGATGGGGTCAGCTGATAAGTTCAGCTGTCACTGAACAAAGAACAGTTCGCTCAAGGTCGGACAAATTTATCTCTTCTCTTTGCAATAGTCCCATTAAACATCGATACAATTCCTCTGCCCTGCCCAGTTTGCTCAAAAACCCTTCGTAAATAATTAAGTTACATCGGCTCGTTAAGGTGGGGGCCAGTCGAACGTATTTATACCGTGAATTGTAAAATTAAAATTAAAAAATTCTTGAAATAAAAGTTGTAGGTTTTTGGAATATATAATAAAGGAAGTATTGTTTTCATGTCGATTTTAAGAAATCGAGTTTTCACCGGATCTACACGTTTTCAGACCCCCTGAATCCAAAAAAAAATGTTTCTAGCAATTGGTCTGTGTATGTGTTTATGTGTGTATACAAAATATCTCAAGAACGGAACATTGTACGAACTTGAAACTTAAAACTTAAGTTACTTACCACTACCGGACCCGACACAAACATTTTAATCAAAATCGGTCAACCGGAAGTAGTAGTTTATTCGTATAATTTTTTACTTTTTGCGATTTTCTCAAAAACTGGTTTCACGATTTTTTTAAAAATCGCCTGGTTTACTAAATTTGTTATGCTCTACAAGATAGGGTAGGCGCCATGTTTGCTGAAATTTTTGGTAAGGCTGTTTTTACGCAAAAAAGTTATTTTTATATCCTATATTTTATTTCAAACGTTTCTTTGTACAACGCTTAGTTTAGCGGTAATTAGTGATTTTCTGATTTTTTAATAAAAATCTGTAAAAAATGGATTTTTTAAGATTTCGGCCGTAGTATGCATTTTACGATAAAAGTGTATATAATAAAATTTATAGGAAATAAAACGATCTACAACCTTTATTTAAACCACTTTTCTCTAAAGAGCCTAGTTTAGAGTGAAACAGTGATTTTCCGTATTTTTAAGCCAAACTAAGGTTGATTTTCATTTTGCCTTTTTCATATACGAATAAAATTAGGTTATGTTTATTGAGGTTAGTTTTTTGTTTATTTCTTATGTTTTATTACTAATGTTAGGTTCAACCCACTGGGTTGGTCTAGAGGTAAAGTCGTCGCCAAAATCAGCTGTTCAACAGCTGATTTTCGGAGACGAAGGTTCCGGGTCAAATCCTAGTAAAGGTAGTTACTTTTATACGGATTTGAACACTAGATAGTGGTTACCGGTGTACTTTGATGGTTGGGGTTTAATTAACCATACTGTCTCAGGAATGGTCGGCCTGGGTCTGTACAAGACTACACCTCATTTACACGTCATACATATCATCCTCATCTCATTGGGTCATGGGGTTGCTTATTGTTCTGAATTGAACAGATTGCAACGTACACAAATTAGGAATTAAAAAAAAACCTGTTAGGTTTATTGTTAATTATTTGCATTGGCAAGAGAAAGTTGTGTGAGTGTTTTACACCAGATTTTTTTGTTTTAGGAGGATTAGGCGTACATGTGACTGGTAAGTGTGACTGCAGTCATTCCCATGAAGCAATTACGTCGTATCACTCAGCTATTCAGTCATCAACCGGGCTCACCTTACACTCTTCTATCTGGGAGACGTTCACGATTCCCAGCCGCAATCTCTCACCTATTAATATTCATTTTAAATTAATTATTTTATGTTAATCGTAGACTACGTATGTATGAAAATCGGCTTTAGTATTGTGTAAACGTTCACAAGAGAGGAATGTAGCCGGGAAAACCAATGAACCAGTTAAGGCTACCAAATAAATAATAAACAATTACCTAATTAATAGAATTCCCAGCATTGATTGAAACAGAAGCAGCGTTGCGTGGGCGGGGCAGGTACACAAGCGATTCATATCGCCGCAATTTTTACCCACAATTCAATGGACATACCGAACGACTTTCATTAGACCTTCACCAATTTGTCAAATTTATTTCATAATAAATAATTAATTTAGTTAATTTATTTATTTATTTATATGTTTATTATAATCGGGTCTTATAATTATGCACACGCGTAGATTCGTTTTCCCACGTGCGCCTGTGCAAAATGTTACGAAATCAACCGACAACTGATGGTAATCAAACATGGACATTTTTCCGAATGTGGTCGTAATGGCGGTACCCAGGTAACCGAGCATGACTAAATTTTTTCGACTACAAATCACACCACCGTTTCTATTCGGTATAAAAAGACCTACGCCTAATTTTTTTTCTCTTTAATTCTTTATTTACAACTGTAAAATTTTACAACAAGCAATGATGTGATAATTATGATAATAATGTAAATGATATGCCCAGAACGGGCAGGTGGAGTGTTATTTTAATTGCACTCTATCTGTTTGGTCCAGGGCTAAAAAAAATAGTTCTGTTTCTTATCACATAGTCAGCCACCTATATGACTGAACTATTTAAGAACAGAAGAGGTAGAGGTGTAAAAGACACTAGTCAGAGTTATCTCCTCTGAGAGTAATGAATTTCACTATGCAGCCAGACCCTGTGGTGAATGAAGTGAAGGTGTCATTTGCAGGGTGGAAAGTGAGTGCTTTTCGGAGGGCCTGGCATGCTGATAAGCATACACTTTCAACTCAGTGAGGAAGGCAATGGTAAACCACCTTACTCCTCGTTTTTACTTAGTAAAACCTCTAAAGGTTCAAACCAGCTTTTCGGCTGTTGACCTAAACAACAACAACAAATGTAAATGATATGATAGGCATGAGAGGGGTAGGGCCCCCATTGGTGCCTCCCCAAGAATGAAATTTGTATATCAAATTAGCAGGTCCAGCGTCTTTTAAGGCGTCTAGGGGGATTATCAGGTAAATGGACGGTGGAAAGTGAACACACCACGGGGGTCTCGTGTTCGTGTGACTTGTCGTGAAAGCGTTTGTATAGGTATTCAATGGAATTTTATACAAGTGGTGTTTTCAAATCTGTATGTAAGGTTTTGTTGCTAATGTAAGGAGGTGCATTTACTACAAGGCGTAAATGTTTTTGACTGGAATGCTTGAATTCGTTGCAAGTTAGAGGGTTTGGTTGAACCGTAAATTTGGGACCCGTAGGTCCACATAGGTTTCAAAAGAGAACAATATATGCGTAATTTTTGTGTCATTGGTAATTTTGATCGTTTGTGAAGTAGGGAACATAGAAGTTTAAGTCGAGAATTCAGTAATAAACGTTTCCGTTTGGTATATGTGCTCCAAGTTAGTCGTTTATCAAAAGTCAGACCGAGATACTTGACCGTATCTGTTTTTGTGAGAGGTTCATTGTCTATGTATACTGGTGGGCAATCACCATGACGGAGTGTGAAAGTTACGTGAAGGGATTTTTCCGTATTAAGTTTTATTTTCCATGTTTTACACCATTCGTGTAGAAGATTGAGATGATGTTGGAGTGTTAGTGAAGCGTGTATTAATTTATGAATATCAACCTCTCTTGTATTTGATTTTCATGAGAAAGATATGGACACGTTTAAAAATTAAAATATTGTAGTAGGTTTTTGGATCTATACTCTATACCTACTATTGGTTTAGGTCAACAGCCAAACGGCTGGTTTGAACCTCTAGAGGTTTTACTAAGTAAAATGAGGAGTCATGTGATTTACCATTGCCTTCCTCACTGAGCACAAAAGTAGCCTATGCTTATCAACATGCCAGGCCCTCCAAAAAGCATTTACTATGCACCCTGCAAATGACACCTTCATTTCATTCACTACAGGGTCTGGCTGTATAATGAAATTCATTACTTTCAGAGCAGATAACTCTGACTAGTGTCTTTTACACCTCTACCTCTTCTATTCTTAAATAGTTCAGTCATATAATTGGTGTATATGTGATAAGAAACACAACTATTTTTTGTAGCCCTGGAACTAGCAGATCGAGTGCAAATAATTTAACACCCCACTTGACTGTTACGGGTAAAATGGTAAAATGTTTTGTTGTGGCAGCTATTTCTGGCCCGATTTCAATGATTCTTGTGTCGTTTGAAACCTATTACCATATAAATTTGGTGAAAATTACGAAATGTTTGTTTTCCTCGGAAAACCCTTCTGGAAATTTAAAAAAATAAGTATCTTGATAATCGTTAAAATTATCGAATTGCAACCTTCGTCAGTGAATTCCTAGACCCAAAAGACTAAAGAATTTCAGTTTTAAACCGTACATCAGTGCATACTTTTTCAACTGAACGAACAGACACTGCTGGCCATTAGGACGGGCGTATACTGGAGCCCAGGTGACGGACACGAGCAGAGCAGAGCAGATATTTCTCCCAGCGTATACTGGAGACGCAGGACAGGCAAATATTTCTTTCAGGTTCAGAAATTAGCTCGTGTTTGGCCAATGAGCGCGTTAGATCATTTTAGTAAGAGTGATATGTTAGTATCGGATTCATCCGATTCCGGTAAAGAAGAATTAATTTTACTTGTATTGTATTGAATTACTTAATTGCATTGTATTTCAAAGCGAAGGGAGAAAATTTTATGGTAAAGTGACGTTATAAAAAAACGTAAAACGCATGGTAAGTTCAAGTTAACACAAATTTGACGATACTACATTTAAGAATTATATTACGTTTACATGCCCATAACAGGCAGGTGGAGTGTTAAATTAATTGCACTTGATCTGTGGTTCCAGGGCTACAAAAAGTAGTTCTGTTTCTTATCACATAGTCAGACAATTATATGACTGAACTATTTAAGAACAGAAGAGGTAGAGGTGTAAAAGACACTAGTCAGAGTTATCTCCTCTGATAGTAATGAATTTCACTATACAGCTAGACCCTGTGGTGAATGAAGTGAAGGTGTCATTTGCAGGGTGGAAAGTGGGTGCTTTTCGGAGGGCCTGGCATGATGATAAGCATACGCTTTCAACTCAGTGAGGAAGGCAATGGTAAACCACCTCACTCCTCGTTTTTACTTAGTAAAACCTCTAGAGGTTCAAACTAGCCTTTCGGCTGTTGATATAAACAACAACACTACGTTTACAACTGAAGAGTTTTTCATGTAATCAGGATGATGGGTAGCATACAATAAGGTATCGGTACACACAAATTTTATTAACTTCTCTTAGATCAACATGTTTCCTGCTCAACACATGTATCTAAAACTGTGCCTCTGCTACAAATTGTGGCTGCTCGATACAAGCACGTTGCTGTGCCACACATGTCTACCTCCCAATATACGGTACGCTACAGACAACAAGGGTGCACAGTTTTTGCTCCTGCCCTGCCTATTCTAAACTGCGCCACCTGCGCTCCAGTATATGCCCGGCCTTATGCCGTTGCGTTCATTTTTGTCTTCAGGGACCTCGCCCTCTTCATTTAAACGATTTTGATGACAAATTGTCTAAAAGAGAGTAGGTGAACAACAGAAAAATATTTTACTGTACGCCTGTTTAGAATATGGTAGAAAACCGGCGCGAGTTACAAACCAATAGAATTTATCATAAAAAAAACCAAAGTAATAAATAATTACGATGACGTCACTGGCGAGAATGTTTCCATCGAGGTAGAGGCGTTATTATACGAAAGGATGCCAATGAACCAAACAAAATTACCTGAAAAATAATAAAACTGGTCGAATAAAAAACAAAATCGAGTCTCGGAGGAGAAACACAGAAGCTAGAAGGGAGAAGGCTGTTTGGATTTGTACCGCTGAAGAGAATGGAAAAGGCAAACGCGATGCGTGATTATGTACGAGTAGCCTATATGCCTACAATGTAAAAAGATGAAAAACCGGAAATACAAGTCAAAAATCACTCACAAGTACGCTTGTATAATAATTTCCACCAAGAGCCGGATCATGTTGGCAAGCCTGTTTACAGTAATGACGTCACTGCAAATCGTATTCAAACTATAATTCGCGCCTGTGCTAAGTCGGGTTAATATTATCAAATTAATGACGGTCGATTTGTTTGTAAGTTATTCGATGAAATTAAAGCGAGACAAATCATTCGCTTCCTCCTCCTTCACTTTCAACCCGTCTCTCTCACTCTCTCTCCCTTCCTCCCTCCCTCTCTCCCCCCTCTCTCACTCACTCACTCTCTCTTACTCTAACTCTCTTCCCCCTCCCTCTCTATAACTCTCTCTCACTCTAACTCTCTCTCTCCCTCCCTCTCTCTAACTCTCTCTCGCCCTCTCCCTCCCCCTCTCTCTTTCTCTCTCTCTCTCTCTCTCACTCACTCTAACTCTCTCTTACTCTAACTCTCTTCCCCTCCCTCTCTCTAACTCTCTCTCTTACTCCCTCTCCCTCCCTCTCTCTCTAACTCCCCCCCTCTCTCTCTCTCGCTCGCTCACTCACTAACGGACAGAAGTCGCAGTTTGTTCCACTGTCAAAAATTGTAAGAAATTGTGCGATACTTCTATTACTTTCTCATTATTTTTACTATGTCGATTTCGCTGTCAATGTGTTAGGTTATATGACAAGTTAAACGCTATAAGTTTTAAAGTAGAAGAATTAACCAGAGACGAAACAGGAGTTGGGGCAGCTGTAGCTCCAGGAAGTCAAAAACAAAAAGAAATTGAGCACTTTTTTTAAATAAGCAAAAATAATTAAATTAACAATATAAAAAAATTTAATGGAAAGAACCAAAATTTAAAAAATCAATCTTAACCTTTAAGTTTGTGTTAACCCAACGGGTTGGTCTAGAGGTAAAAAACGTCGCCAAAATCAGCTGTTTAACAGCTGATTTTCGGAGACGATTGTTCCTGGTTCAAATCCTAGTAAAGGTAGTTACTTTTGTACGGATTTGAATACTAGACAGTGGTTACCGGTGTACTTTGATGGTTGGGGTTTAATTAACCATACTCTCTCAGGAATGGTCGCCCTGGGTCTGTACAAGACTACACCTCATTTACACGTCATACACATTAAGAAAAAAAGAAAGAAAAAAAACCTTTAAGTTTAAGTTACATAGACCTACGTAGGCCTACAACATTGGGGTCCCAAACGTGAAATCTTATGTGAAGCTTATATTATGAGAATCGATTGTGGAAATTGAAGCGTCCATTACAATCGATACTGAAAGGTTCGATACTGAAAAGGATCATGAGAAAGGATTACTTCATGAAAATTAATAAGAACAAAACGAAAGTGTTGTGCAGCAGCAAGAGTGGTTTAGAAGAGATGGGAAATGTAAAAGTAGGCAACGAAAACTTACAGGAAGTTGGGGAATTCTGTTATCTAGGAAGTAAAATAACAAAGAATGGTACAAATGATATCAAAAGTAGAATTGCTCAAGCTAGAAAAGCCTTTGAAATAAAAAATTCTTTTTCGTTTAAGAAGTACGAAGCTGATATTTTAAGTGATCATTGGGGGCACAAAGGAGAATGTATTGCTAAATTGTCATCATTAATCCCTCCCCTATTCACTATAAGATACGCTTATTCAGAAAATCTTTATTTATTTTTTTCATCAGATTTTTTGCTTTTACAAATTTTAACTTCCATGAAAAAATTTCCTAAAACTTACCCAGGCCCCTAGAGCAGATTATGCTGAATCAGTGGGTTTTTTTTTATTTAGCGTAATGCCGACTTCTTGATTATCTTGTGTGCACACGTGGAAATTGCTGAGGTGGGGTATGGAACGTTTATAATATCTTACTTGTTTACATTATCACGACAAAATAATGAGAACAATTTTAGTGACTGTTTTTATAAGAGTGTTTATCAACCCCCTTAGTCATGAGTGTTTGTCGCGACCCCCTTAGGGGTCGAAGGACTTGTCCTGGGGGGGGGGAAAGGTAGCGTAATACGGGGGGGGGGAATTAAAAATAGTTATTTACTTAAAAAGTGACACAAATTGTACTTAACTTTTACAACTTTCTCCAATTCAATTAACACGAAATTTGGGCTTGTTTGGAAAATTAACCAATTTTTGAATTTTTGGATTTATTTTAGTAACATACGAAACGATGTCATTTTCCAGTGTCAAACGATTTCTTGGCAGGATTTGGCAAATGGTACCAACATGTTAACGCTTATTTTATATTAGAGGGAAAGAGATTTTTTTTTGTTTAACGTCCGACTCTTCTGCAATTACTGCTAATGTAGACGGTGAAGGATGAAATGATTTTTTGTAACGTATGAAAATATGCCATGCCTGAATGGGATTCGAACCCAAGACCGCATGATGAGAGGCGAGCACGTTACCAACTACGCCAATGTGGCCGGCAGGGGGAGAGAGAGAGAAAGACGATTGAGAGGGAGAGAGAGAAGATCGAGAGAATGAGAGACAAAGGGTGAGGAGATCGAGAGGGAGAGAGACACAGAGAGAGAGAGAGAGAGAGAGAGAGGAGATCGAGAGGGAGAGAGACAGAGAGAGAGAGAGAGGAGATCGAGAGGGATAAGGAAAGAGGGAGAGAGAGGACATCGAAAGGGAGAGAGATAGTGGGAGAGAGAGGACATCGAAAGGGAGAGAGATAGTGGGAGAGAGAGGACATCGAAAGGGAGAGAGATAGTGGGAGAGAGAGAAGATTAAGAGGGAGAGGAAGACAGAGAGAGAGAGGAGATTGAGAGGGGGAGAGACAGAGATAGAGAGAAGATCGAGAGGGAGAGTGACAGAAAGAGAGAGGGGAGAGACAGAGATAGAGAGGAGATCGAGATGGAGAGAGACAGAGAGAAAGGGAGAGAGGGAGATCGACAGAGAGGGAGAGAGAAGAGATTGAGAGGGAGATCGACAGAGATAGAGAGAGAGAGAAGAGATTGAGAGGGAGATCGACAGAGATAGAGAGAGAGAGAAGAGATCGAGAGGGAGAGAGACAGATCGAGAGAGAGAGGGGGAGAGAGATAGTTAGAGAGAGAGAGAGAGAGAGAGAGAGAGAGAGAGAGAGAGAGAGAGAGAGAGAGAGAGAGAGAGAGAGAGAGAAGAGGTCGAGTTGGAGAGAGAGAGAGAGAGAGAGAGAGAGAGAGAGAGAGAGAGAGAGAGAGAAGAGATCGAGTTGGAGAGAGAGGAGATAGAGAGGGAGAGAGACAGAGGGAGTGTTTGGAGGGTTACATAAGAATAGTGGGTGCATTGGACTTGACCTAGCCCAACATCTCAATGGTTGGTTGTACTGTATTGCATAGTTATGGTGATCAGCTGATCGTGTCTAATGCGGTGTACTATATTATAGTGGGAAGTGCGTGCGCCAAACTGCCATCTGATGGAGGTAAGCGACATTACCTGGTAACCACCACCACTCTCTCATTCATTCATTCACTGGCCCACATCTTCCCTCTTTTACACCCCTCAAGCCAAATATGCATACGTGATAACGGGCAAAACTCTAAACTCCTTTAAAACTACTATACTTAACTTTTCCCCTAAACTTATACATTTTACGAGTCTTGAAATTCAAGAAAAAACATCTACTGCTGGAATTTGCAATTGTATTATAGGCCTACTAAGTACAATGCGACAGAAGCTTTTTACTCTCTCTTGCCTATGTAAATATATAGAAAGGAAAGTATTGTTTTCATGTCGATTTTAAGAAATCCACTCTTCACCGGATATACAAGTTTTCAGACCCCCTCAACCACAAATACATGATTTAGCGATTGTTTTGTGTATGTGTGTGAACAGAATATCTCAAGAACGGAACATCGTACGAAGTTGAAACTTGAAATTTATACTATTAGATACCACTAGAGGACCTGAAACGAACATTTTCATCAAAATCGGTCAACCGGAAGTAGTAGTTCATTCTTGTTATTTTTCACTTTTTTGTGATTTTCTCAAAAACGGCTACTACGATTTTTTTTAAAAATCGCCTTATTTATTAAATGTTTTATGCTCTACAAGATAAGGTAGGCGCCATGTCTGCTGAAATTCTTAGGGAGGTTTAGGCTTTAATATGCATTTTAGCGCAAAAAGTATGTATAATAAAAGTTGTAGAAAATTGAAAATTCTAACACTTTTATTTCAAACAACGATTTTCTGTTTTTTTTTCACGAAAACGTGTACAAAAAAATCAATATTTCAGCCTTAGTATGCATTTTACGACAGAAGTATATACAATCAAATTTATAGGAATTAAAAGATCTACAACTTTTATTTAAGGCATTTTTCTCTACAGAGCCTAGTTTAGCGTGAAAGAGTGATTTTCCGTATTTTTAAGCCAAACTGAGGTTGATTTTTATTTCGCGTCTTTCACTCATGATTAAAATAAAGTTATGTTTTTTGTGGTTAGTTTTTTGTTTATTTCTAATGTTTTATTACTAATGTTAGGTTTATTGTTAATTATTTGCATTGGCAAGAGAAAGTCGTGTGAGTGTTTCACACCAGATTTTTTTTTTGTAAATACTAATTTGTGTACGTTGCAATCTGTTCAATTGAGAACAATAAGCAACCCCATGACCCAATGAGATGAGGATGATGTGTATGATGTGTAAATTAGGTATAGTCTTGTACAAAATCAGGTCGACCATTTTTGAGAGAGTATGGTTAATTGAACCCCAATTATCTAAGTACACCGGTACCACTCGACCATTCAAATTTGTATAAAAGTAACTGCCTTTACTAGGGTTTGAACCAGGAACCTACAAATGAACACTTAACTTTACTTTTTAACCCTTTCCATCCAAATTTTTTACTGTACACAACTATACACAAAAAAATATGTGTACACTGTTTTATACCTTTTCTGAAATTTAAGTGAAATAAAATCACTTTTAGACTTTTGGCCCTTTTGATGGGCTGATAAAAAAGTGTGACACTTAAGTCACATTGGGACTTGATGGTATCAAAGTTTCCAACAATATGAATAAGTAAAATTATGTTCAGGCTTACAACAAAACAAAATATATTCTCTTACTTAGATTTGTAGCAAAAAACTAAGTATGATTTTAATATCAAAGTCATTATTTAAGACTTAAATAAAAAATAGATTTAGACTTAGATAAAAGGCACAGTGCTCAGCATGCTACACTGTAAAGCGGAGGTCTCCGGTTCGATTCCTGGCTACGGTACAGAAAATTATTACACTTCACACCCAGCATTCCTTAATCTAAAGTAGTCGCTAGCAACTACAATTTTGATGTCTGTTATTTCACGCCAATGTGACTTCTATGTCACACTGGGTGAGAAAGTGTTAAACAGCTGATTTTGGCGACGACTTTACCTCTAGACCAGTGGTTCCCAACCTGGGGGCGATCGCCCCCTGGTGGGCGATTTGGGTTCGCAGGGGGGCCGATAAATTTGTGGGGGTCGATAGGGGGGCGATGAGTATTCAAAGACAGAAAAATAAAACTGTACTACAGGGTAGAATCTTTACTGTCGCGGATACGTGTTTTTTTTTACAAACAAATAGTTTAGTTTTTACAAACAAATAAACTAAACTCTTTGTTGACATTTTTTATGGTCGAGCTCTTACACATGAGATGAAGAAGTCTGGACACAACTGCTTTGGTTGATTATTTGTTGTGAACAATAATAAATCTTTTTTTACAGAATAACATACTTTATTATTTATCAACACATTACTTCAAATTAAGTTAGGTATACGATGCTAAGAGAAGGGGGCGATAGGTGTAAGTCATTCTTCACAAAGGGGCGATGCCCCAGCCCGGTGGGTTATATTGTTCTTAACAGGTTGACTCCCATGAGTCTGGTTATACGTCTTTAACCAGATCTGTAAAATTTACTTTTGAGAGACTGATCTGTCTCTCACGTAATAGTGTTTTTAACAGAATCGTGAGACGGGATGGATACTTGTTTGCATTGAATCATATACTGTGAGCTGTTAGAAATGAGTTCAAAAAACATTTCCCCAGTCATGGTTCGTGATTTACTTAATCCGATCGAGCCAAAAATGAGTCTGTGAAACTTGACAACATATTATTGACTATTTATAGTTTATTATTAATTGCATTAATAGTTTATTATTATAGTTGCATTATTAATCATGTTTTAATAATATCGTACTATGGAAAATCATTTAATCTTTTAATTTTTTATGGTTTCATATTACAATATTTTTACTGTCTCTTGCCTATATGAATATACAGGAAGGAAAGTATTGTTTTCATGTCGATTTTTCGAAATTGAGTTTTCACCGGATCAACACGTTTTCGGACCCCTGAACCACACAAACATGTTTTTAGCGATTGGTCCGTGTGTCTGTGAGTGTGTGAACAGAATATCTCAAGAACGGAGCATCGTACGATCTTAAAACTTTAAACTTAAGTTACATACCACTACCAGACCAGACACGAACATTTTCATCAAAATCGGTCAATCGGAAGTAGTAATTAATTCGTGTAATTTTTCACTTTTTTGCGATTTTCTCAAAAACTGGTCCTACGATTTTTTTAAAAATCGCCTGGTTTACTCAATTTTTTATTCTCTACAAGATAGGGTAGGCGCCATGTTTGCTGAAATTCTTGGCGAGGCTGTTTTTACGTAAAAAAAGTTTTTTTTTTAAGATTACGGCTTTAATATGTATTATAGCGCAAAAACTTTTATATGAAAAAATGTAGAGAATTTAAAATCCTACAACTTTTATTTCAAACATTTTCTTGTATAACGCTTAGTTTAGCGGTCTTCTGTTTTTTTCTCACGAAAGCGCGTGAAAAATCAATTTTTTTAAGATTTCGGCCTTAGTAACTTATGCATTTTACGACAAAAAATATATAATAAAATTTATAGAAAATTATACGATCTACAACTTTTATTTAGAGCGTTTTTCTCTACAGAGCCTAGTTTAGCGTGAAAGAGTGATTTTCCGTATTTTTAAGCCAAACAGGTCGGTTTTCATTTTGCGTCTTTCACTCATGATTAAAATAAGGTTATGTTTTTTGAGGTTAGTTTTTTGTTTATTTCTAATGTTTTATTACTAATGTTAGGTTATATTGTTAAAATTATTTGCGGCCTTCGGGCCAGCCCAGTCAGTCAGCTGGTAGAAAGTCGCTACTATTTGTTAAGTAACACCGGTTGGGCAAGCGACTTTGTATGGTGACCAGTTGACAGCCATCCATGAACAAACTCTACTGGGGGTCCCTGTTCAAACTCATGTCTAATCCACGTCAAAAAAAAATACAGCAAAAAGCAGCGATCGAATTGGGTAGTTGTCAACAATGTACAGTTCCCAATATCAAATAAAAGCTTAAAAAAAAAAAAAAAAAAAAAAAAAAATTATTTGCATTGGCAAGATAAAGTTGTGAGAAAATTGCCTTAGGAGGCAACCTGTTAAATTGAACAGATTGCAACGTACGCGTACATTCGCCCTAAAGGGCCAATAAATTTTTTTAAAATTTTTCCAGGATTTTTTTTAATTTAATTTTTTTTTTAAAGAACAAATCAGTATTTTGCTATATTCAATGAAAAGGCTGATGTCGCTGCTAAAAGAGCTGCTTCAGAACATCTACAAGACCATGCTGTTACTCTGGCAGACGTTACTACTTTTTGTTTAAAACGTATGAAGGAAAAATCTGGTGTGAAACACTCACACAACTTTCTCTTGCCAATGCAAATAATTTACAATATAATTTAACATTAGTAATAAAATATAAGAAATAAACAAAAAACTAACCTCAATAAACATAACCTTATTTTAATCATGAGTGAAACACTCAAAATGAAAATCAACCTCAGTCTGGCTTAAAAATACGGAAAATCACTATTTCACGCTAAACTAGGCTCTGTAGAGAAAAATACGTTAAATAAAAGTTGTAGATCTTTAAATTTCCTATAAATTTGGTTATATACACTTTTGTCGTAAAATGCATACTAAGGCCAAAATCTTTAAAAATCGATTTTTCACACGTTTTCGTGAGAAATAATCAGAAAATCGCTAATTACTGCTAAACTAAGCGTCATACAAAAAAATGTTTGAAACAGAAGTTGTAGGTTTTTAAATTCTCTACAACTTTTATTATATAAGTTTTTGCGCTAAAATTTATATTAAAGCCGTAATCTTAAAAAACAACGTTTTTACATGAAAACAGCCTCACCGAGAATTTCAGCAAACATGGCGCCTACCCTATCTTGTAGAGAATAAAAAATTGAGTAAAATAGGCGATTTTAAAAAAATCGTAGGACCAGTTTTTGAGAAAATCGCAAAAAACTGAAAAATTATACGAATAAACTACTACTTCCGGTTGACCGATTTTGATGAAAATGTTCGTGTCGCGTCCGGTAGTGGTATGTAACTTAAGTTTCAAGTTTCAAGTTCGTACGATGTTCCGTTCTTGAGATATTCTGTTCACACACACACACACGCACGCACGCACACACACACACACACACACACACACACACACACACACACAGACCAATCGCTAAAAACATGTTTTTTGGGTTCAGGGGGTCTGAAAACGTATAGATCCGGTGAAAACTCGATTTCGAAAAATCGACATGAAAACAATACTTTCCTTCCTATATATTCATATAGGCAAGAGAAAGTAAAAATGGAACAATGAATGGACTTCAAAATTATCTAAGTTACACGAAATTAGAAAAGACATCTTTGAGAAACCCATAGAATTGGAGAGTCGACGAGATCAGGTGGTTATTTCACGATTACGTATAGGCCATACTAAATTTACGCACAGTTACATATTTTCAACCCCTGCAATCCCACCAATCTGTCATTTCTGCCATGAGCACCAATTGACGGTGAAACACATTTTATGTGATTGTCGTTTCACAGAAGTTCAGAGAAGAAAATGTCAGCTTCAAGATGTATCTCTGAGTAATCTGTTCTGCCATGAAGACAAGATTGAAAGTGTGGTGCAAGTGATGAAGAGCCTAAATTTGTATAACTGTACATAACTTTTGAGATCTTGAGGAAGGATTACTTCATGAAAATTAATAAGAACAAAACGAAAGTGTTGTGCAGCAGCAAGAGTGGTTTAGAAGAGATGGGAAATTTAAAAGTAGGCAACGAGAACATACAGGAAGTTGGGGAATTCTGCTATCTAGGAAGTAAAATAACAAAGGATGGTAGAAGCACGAGTGATATCAAGAGTAGAATTGCTCAAGCTAGAAAAGCCTTTGAAATGAAAAACAGCTTACTGACTACAAACATTGATTTACAGATTAGGAAAAAATTTTTAAAACATTATGTTTGGAGTGTAGCATTATACGGAAGTGAAACGTGGGTGATAGGGACTGTAGAACGGAAGAGGATAGAAGCTTTTGAAATGTGGTGTTATAGGAAAATGTTAAAGATTAGGTGGGTGGACAAAATAAGTAATTTAGAGGTTCTTAGGCGAGTGGATGAAAAAAGAAGTATATGGAAGCATCTTACCAAAAGAAGGGATAGGCTAGTGGGGCATATCCTAAGACATCCAGGTATTGGGCTATCAATAATGGAGGGTAACATTGAGGGAGTAAATTGTAGAGGGAGGCAAAGATTAGAATATATAAAGCAAATTACAAAAGATGTAGGGTGTTACAGGTATGTAGATATGAAACGACTTGCGCAAGATAGAACAGGTTGGAGAACTGCATCAAACCAGTCGAGAGACTGATGACAAAAAAAAAACATAACTTTTATGATGTCTAAGTAAAACTATGTAAATAGTTCTGTGTACATGTAAATGAGTGGTGTTTGTGTGTGTGTGTGTGTGTGTGTGTGTGTTTGTGTGTGTGAGACAGTACTTTTCTGTCACCGATTGAATTTTGCCGATCAGTCATTGTTATTATTTAATATTTTTAATTTTTCTAAGTAATTAATTCATTGTTGTTATTTTTTGTAATTATGTATCAGCAGTTTATTGGATAGCTACTGTTATAATTTTGTTGTAATAACTGGTCGCTAATGACTGCATTGTTGATGCGACCTTTAATAAGTAACTTAAAAAAAAAATCAGTATTTTTTTATGAATGCAGTACTTTCTGTTACTGTGATGTTATAAAATAAACAAAATTGTAAACACAGGTGGAAAAGTAAACAAATAAAAACAGTGTTATCATGACGTAGTGTTGTTTTGTTTACGTACGCGGGATGATAATAATGAACTGTGTGTGCGCTGATGTTTGGAAGAGATAAGCTCGCGTCTCGGTGTCTGACAGCAGACTGGGCGACCGTTGCGTGGTTAGATGGTGGTACAGTGATAGCAAAGTGGTGGGGGTGAGACGGAGCGTTTTCATTGGTGGAGATCACATGGTTCGACATCAGGCGATGATAAGCGGTTGAATAAAGCTTTGTGCTAACTGTACGCCGAGTCCTTCAAGCAATTTTGCGCGCAGTGTGCACTCGGAGTGAGAAAGAGCAGAATCTCTCTTCTACTCTTTTCTTTACTTTCAAATCTCCCTCAAATCGTGCCGTGTTCACAACACTCTTTTAATTCCTTTGGATTTTAAATCAACACAGGTATGTCTCATCCAAGTTTTTTATTTTATATTCTTAGTATTGTATAAACATTTAAAACAGTAAAACCTCACTAATTCGGACTAATTGGTGGGAAGTGAAGTCCAAATTATTGAAAGTCCGAATTATCGCGAATATTTGTTTACATCTAAAAATTCAATAATTTAGGCAATTAAAATTTAAAAAATAAACTTTACTTGTCTGAAATATCCATGTTTAATGAATTTACAGTACAGTATATTGAATAACAACAATGTTAAAAGTATAGAAATAAAAATATTTACGGCAGTAAAAATATTGTTAAATAATAAATGTCCAGTGTAAAATGATATTCAATTAAAACATTATACTTACGTACCGATTATTTGGCACTTGTTGAAGTAGAGGGTTGACAAATATCCTTAGGGATCATTTGAGGTTGCTTAGAAAAAAAACTTGTTATTTTTTTTCTGTGATTCTTTGCTACACTGTTTTCTTATAACTTGTTGGCGCATCTCTCTTAGGACAAGATAATAGTCATTAAATTCCGGATTGAAGTCTGCAAATTCAATAAGTTCGTCTATGTGGTTTCTCACTTCACTAGCTTAAATTTGTGGAACGTTTTCTTCACTGAGTAACCAATAATGTATTACAGGATGAAACAATTTTTATTACACAGTTAAAAGCTATTATTTTTTGAAGTAGGTATGATTTATTTTTAACTAAAAAACTTCTAAAACAATTAAAAAAGCTGCTCTTCTTGAAGTAGTCCGAAATACCGCGAATTCCGAATTAGTGAGGTTTTACTGTATTTTGTTTTTGATAAAATAAAACATAATCGTTAATTTTGTTTACCAAATGTGTTTTTATGAGTTACATTATATTTCTACGTAAACAATTAGTGAAGGCGTAAACATGACCTACCCGACCATCGTTTCTCATGTCAAAATAATTATCACATTATCAGCCGAAAGGCCATTTCTATGATTCCACTTTTCATGTTCCCGGTTTGGGATCTGAGTAAGAATAGCGTTTTTGTACAATGCAAAATATTTAGATTAATTTTTGTTTGCCTCCGGGCCGGTCAGTTAATCGGTCGATCGCAGAAAATCGATTTCACATGTTAAGTAACTTTTCTTGTACTGTAAATTGTACATTTTCGACGCGTATTTCAATTTCAATTAAATTTGGGCATAAATTCACTAACGTGCATAATTTGAAAATGCTTTAACAATTGCTCAGATCGATAGACCGGGTGATTTTTCTTGATAACTCGCAAAATTTCTTTTCAACTTTCCGTAGCAGCTAAATTAGATTTATTGTTTTTAGGTCATCAACCAAAAGGCTGGTTTGAACCTGTAGAGGTTTTACTAAGTAGAACAAGGAGTAAGGTGGTTTACCAGTGCCTTCCTCACTGAGTGGAAAAGTACGCTTATCAGCATGCCGGGGCCTCTGAAAAGCACATATTTTCCACTCTGCAAATGACACCTTCACTTTATTCACCACAGGGTGTGGCTGTATAAAGAAATTCATTACTTTCAGAGGAGATAACTCTGATTAGTGTCTTTTACACCTCTGCCTCTTCTGTTCTTAAATGATTCAGTCATTTAATTGGCTGACCATGTGATAAGAAACAGAACTATTTATTTTAGCCCTGCAACAAACAGAGTGAGTGTAAATAATTTGACACTCCACCTGTCCGTTATGGGCAGCTAAATTAGATTAAGGGTTGTTATTTTATAAGATTACAACCCCACCAATTTTCCCCGGTATACCGTTTATGATATTGTAGCCTATAGGCCTATATTTTAATATGATTTACTTGACGACCTCTCAAAAAATAATCAATGTGGAAATTCAATTAAAATCGTTAAAAAAATATTTGAGAAAAATTGATTTTTTTATATTTTACAACATATCTGTGTTAAATAATTACCTTTAATTTTGGGGCTACATTGCTGATACCAAAATATTTTTTAAGACTTTTTTTTAAAAAAACCTAATAATTTCAGTTCGAACAGTTTTAAAAACAACATTTTTACTTCAGGGTCATGAGTTGCCTACCGAAAATTATTATTTATGTTTCAAAAATTTCGTTAAACATAAACGAATACGGCATTATTTTATGATAGAAAAAATATTTAGATTAATTTTTTTGTTTGCCTTCGGGCCGGTCAGTTAATAGATCGATCGTAGAAAATCGATTTCACATGTTAAGTTACATCGAATTTGTATTTCGACCGAACATAAACAATGGGTGTCCCTTTTCAATTTCATATCCATTCGAAAGAAAATTGGAGAATCCAGCCAATAAATATTTTGTATGTTTATTTGGAGATAAATTTCGGAATTGTATGTTTATTTGGAGATAAATTTCGGAATTGTATGTTTATTGGAGATAAATTTCGGAATAAAACCTTTAGCCGTAATTGGTCACGGATGGATATTGGTAGGCATTTTTTTTTTTTTTTGTTTAACGTCCAACTGTTCTGCAATTACTGCTAATGCAGACGGTGAATGATGAAATTATATTTTGTAACGTATGAAAAAATGCCGTGCCTGAATGGGATTCGAACCCAAGACCGCATGATGAGAGGCGAGCACGTTACCAACTTCGCCAATGCAGCCGGCATTGATAGGCATTGAGAAAATAATTTGTCAGTTATAAAAATGTAACAATATTAATTAGTTCACGAAACACTTTTTAGCAACTTTATGTGAAAGCTCACGCTAAAATCTTTCATTTTTGTTTAATAACATCTAACTTCTTCATATAATATTTGAGTAAACAACCAAAAATATTAGGGCTGTACAACTTTTAAAATCTTGTTTATTTTGAAACTATGCGTTTAATTTAATAAATAACTTAATATAATAACCACTGATTGTTAGTGACAATTTTTTTTAAAAGTCGCATTAACTTTTTTAATTTAATTTTTTTTAAAGTCGTATAGTTATAAGCGACTACGATGAGTGGGTTTTCACGTGTGAAAATGCCGGGAATCGAAAGCGGGACCTGTGCTTTGTAGGCTAGCACGGTAACCACCACGCTACAGGGGCGGTTGATAACAACTTTTGTAGATTTAATTTCGTTTCGGATAAACAAATGAGAACTGTTAAATTTTTAAAAAATATACTTTTGTTTGGTGATTTTTTTGAATGTTTTATTTTTTACGTAAGGCTGTTATGCACCTTAAGGTTGATACAGACGGTGAAGGGTGATAGATGAAAAATTTTTTTTTTAAATTCCTAATCTTTGTACTTTGCAATCCGTTCAATTGAGAACAGTAAGCAACCCCATGACCCAATCGGATGAAGATGATACAAACGACATGTAAATGAGGTGTACGCACTCAAAGAGTACATTGTCAATTGAACCCCAACCATCAAAGTACACCGGTAACCACTGTCTAGTATTCAAATCCGTATAAAAGTTACTACCTTTACTAGGATTTGAACCAGGAACCATCGTCTCCGTAAATCAGCTGTTAAACAGCTGACTCGCGGCGACGACTTTACCTCTAGACCAGTGGTGTCAAACTCAATTTTGAAGAGGGCCATATATTAAATTTAGAATGTGTAGGCGGGCCAGATTCAAATAACAAAAAATGTACTGAATTATTATAACATTTTATATATTTAATTGAATAGTTATATAATATACGTTTGTTAAAAATCATATCAAAGTTATAAAAGATGGTAATTATTTTGAGCTCGAGGATCCAGATACCTGCCTTTTCTTGTTTTTGACAAGCTCATTAATGGCAGGTAGAGATGGCGTTACTGTCTATCTTTCTCGCTTGTCTAGGCACGCGCTACCCTTAAAATTACTTATAAATGTAGTGTGCGCATTTTAAAACTTCCGTAGAGGAATCGAATGAAGTCTTAAAGCTCTAAAAAAACATGATTCTTCTTTCTGTGACACATTGCGATCGCGGGCCGTATTGATACAGCCCGGGGGCCGGATGCGGCCCCCGGGCCGTATCTTTGACATGACTGCTCTAGACCAACCCAGTGGATCATGAAAATAATTTTTTTTTTTTGGTATTTCCTAATAGACCCACCGGGTTGGTCTAGAGGTAAAGTCGTCGCCAAAATCAGCTGTTTAACAGCTGATTTTCGGAGTTTACACGTCATACATATCATCCTCGTCTCATTGGGTCATGGGGGTTGCTTATTGTTCTGAATTGAACAGATTACAACGTACATATATTAGGAATTAAAAAAAAAGTCAGTAAAGTGTATGAAACAATGTACACATATTTGTTTGTGCAGAGGCGGATCTAGGGGGGGGCTATTGGGGCTATCGCCCCCCCCCAAAGCCCGGCTTTTTTTTTTTTTTTTGCTAAAAATTTTTTATAATTATTACCGATAATATAGTTTTTCAACTTTTTTTACTCGATTGAGTCAAATGGATTTTACGGATACAAACTAAAAAACTTAAGTTTCGAATTTGCTAACTTGGGTTCATTTACTCCTCTATTCAAACTAATTCTTAAGAATCTTATAGAATTCTATTTGAACAAAAAGAACAATGAAATACAGGATAATAACTTGTAATATAATGTTTTTTTAATATAATGTGTGTTCACATGTTCGTATGAATTTAGTGTACATCCCGCTAGAGGCGCTGTTGTGATTGGAAGTATACGAGAGTTTACAACTTTGTTATTGTTGCTACATTATTTCAGTAATAAACGTGTAAAAAAATTAAAACAATAAACTAAGATTTAAAAAATACATGAAAAATTATTTCGCAGAAGTAAAAAAATTGGGGGGGGGGTCAAGTCTCAATAGCCCCCCCCAAATTTGGCTTCTAGATCCGCCCTTGTGTTTGTGTATAGTTAAACAATTTAGGATTGAAAGGGTTAATACACCATTAATTTCTGAAAAAGTTAACGTGTATTCTGTAACCAACAATAAAACGAGCTTTAATTTGATGTATCGTAATTGTTTTTACATACAACGGTTCAAAAGATATTGCTGTTTAAAGACAGCTGTTTTCTTTAACTAATCGGATTATAAGTGGAGTTTGCTGAATCACTTATGTATTTATTTATGTATTTCACTTATGTATTATTACTTGATGAGTTTACTTATTACGCGGTAGGCGGTAGGCATTTGATAGCTATTATTGGGTAAACGTAAATGCACTAGAACGGGCCTATTACTCATTTAATTCAAATGACAGGGCGCAGGCCTTCTTTATTTGGAAAGCACGCTACAGTGACGTCACGGGGCTGGCTGTTTCCTTATCTGTACAAGATAAACGCCACCTAACCCTAGATCAATTTTAAAATATGCCAATATTTTATTGTTGTTGTTGTTTAGGTCATCAGCCGAAAGGCTGGTTTGAACCTGTAGAGGTTTTGCTAAGTAAAACGAGGAGTGAGGTGGTTTACAATTGCCTTCCTCACTGAGTGGAAAAGTACGCTTATCAGCATGCCGGGCCCTCTGAACATCACATATTTTCCACTCTGTAAATGACACCTTCACTTCATTCACTACAGGGTCTGGCTGTATAATGAAATTCATTACTTTCAGAAGCGATAACTCTGATTAGTGTCTTTTACACCTCTACTTCTTCTGCTCTTAAATGATTCAGTCATTTAATTGGCTGACCATGTGATAAGAAACAGAACTATTTATTTTAGCCCTGCAATGGACAGATTGAGTGCAAATAAATTGACATTCCACCTGTCTGTTAAGGGCAGGGGGTTGCTTATTGTTTTGAATTGAACAGATTGCAACGTACACGCATTAGTGATTACAAAAAAAAGGTTTCAGTTTTAGTGGAAGTAGGCCTGATACGTAGGCTAATGAAAATCGGATGGTAGGCCTATTTATCAAGGTCATACACAATTGAAATTACAATTGTTTAATTATGTAATAATGATATTTGAAAAAGTAGGCGGGGAGGAGGCAACGCGCAATGCGTAATTAAATGTACTGTGCAGTGGTGGTGGGCCTATGATGTGTATCAAGTCATTTACTTGGCAAGGCCTACTTCTTTATTATTATTGTTATTATTATTATTATTATTATTATTATTATTTTATGAATTGTGTGATTATTCGCAAGTCTCCCGTCTCCATCTTTATCAAACGAATTTAATGTTATTCAAATTTTCAACTTTTGTTTAAATAAAAACACTACACGCCTAATTATATTACGCGTACACGTGCTTTTTCATATATTCTAAATATGGTGTGATCGCCTCCGTGGCGTAGTGGTTAGCGCGCTAGCCTACAAACCGAAAGGTCCCGGGTTCGATTCCTGGCTAGGGTCTAGAAATTTTAACACAGTTATTGGCTGATGACTAATAACTGTCGATGCGACTTTCAATAAATTAATAAAAAACAAAAATCTAGCGTGAAACACTCACATGACTTAATATTGCCAATGTAAGTAATTAAAAACACAACGTTATTTAATAACGTTGTGTTTTTAATTAGTACTTAAATTAGACATACGTCCTAATAATAGAACGCAGGCATTTTTTAGCCTAAATCTTGACGTCCTAAAATTAGGACGCTGGCACTGTAAGGGTTAAAAAGAAAAATACCGCTTGCAATAAAAGTTGTAGGGTTTTTAATCTATAGGCCTATATATATATATATAAAATTTATGTATGTGTGTGTGTGTGTATGTGTATGTTCCCCTTTATCTCCTAAATTACTGAACCATTTTCATGCAGTTTTTTTTATGTTGTAACTATGATGCCGGTGCAGGTTTTAGGTTATTGAAACCCTTAAAAAGTTAGCCCTAAAGGGTTGAAAATAATGTTCATGTCCTAAATTAAGGCTTTTATGAGGTTAAATAATCTGCTGCTTTTAAACCAGCTGATGTGATTCAAATAAAGATTTCTCATAAATAAAGTCATATGATTTAGCAAATAGCGACGTGGTGCTAAGGATCAGCTGGTGACAACATCACATGATAATTTTATTGTATTTTATTATGTGTATACGATTTTGTATTGTTGAGTATTTTATAAAAGTAAAGTTCCGTGTTTCTTTAATTTGTTTTAATTTTCTTTTAATTGGTGAGTGATAAAATTGCTTTGATATTTATTTTAGTAGATTTAACATTTTGGTTTTGACAATTATTTAAAAACAAAGTGATTACATCATTTTTCGCGTGCAAAACCGCGACGGGGCTTGCTTATTACTTTCTCTTGCCTATATGAATATTTAGGAAGGAAAGTATTGTTTTCATGACGATTTTAAGAAATCGAGTTTTCACCGGATCTACACGTTTTCAGACCCCCTGAACACAAAAAACATGTTTTTACCGATTGGTCTGTGTGTGTGTGTGTGTGTGTGTGTGCGCGCGCGCGTGTGTGTATGTGAACAGAATATCTCAAGAACGAAACATCATACGAACTTGAAACTTGAAACTTAAGTTACATACCACTACCGGACCCAACACGAACATTTTCATTAAAATCGGTCAAACGGAAGTAGTAGTTTATTCGTGTAATTTTTCACTTTTTTCGATTTTCTCAAAAACTGGTCCTACGATTTTTTGTAAAATCGCCTGGTTTACTAAATTTTTTATGCTCTACAAGATAGGCTAGGCGCCATGTTTGCTGAAATTCTTGGTGAGGCTGATTTTGCGTAAAAAATTTGTTTTTTTTGAGATTGCGGCTTTATTATGCATTTTACCGCAGAAATGTGTATAATAATTGTTTTAGAAAATTTAAAATCCTACAACTTTTATTTCAAACATTTTTTTGTATAACGATTAGTTTAGCGGTAATTAGCAATTTTCTGTTTTTTTCTCACGAAAACGTGTATAAAATCGATATTTTTAAGATTTCGGCCTTAGTATGCATTTTACGACTAAAGTGTATATAATCAAATTTATAGGAAATTAAAAGATCTACAACTTTTATTTAAACCATTTTTTGTGCAATGTCTAGTTTAGCGTGAAAAAGTGATTTTCCGTATTTTTAAGCCAAACTGAAGTTGATTTTCGTTTTGCGTTTTTTACTCATGATTAAAATTAGGTTATGTTTATTTACGTTAGTTTTTTGTTTATTTCTAATGTTTTATTACTAATGTTAGGTTTATTGTTAATAATTTGCATTGGCAAAAGAAAGTTGTGTGAGTGTTTCACACCAATTTTTTTGTTTGTTTTATAATTCTGTACACGGTAGCACGACTTCGAGTATTTCAATCGGGAAATCGCAGACCGTACAAAGCTACTGTCTGAACAACATTCACCGAACAAAAAAATTAAGTCAGTTTTTACTCTAATTGTAAATCGTGCCATAATTTTTATTTAATAAAAATCTGGTGTGAAACACTCACACAACTTTCTCTTGCCAATACAAATAATTAACAATAATCTTAACATTAGTAATAAAACATTAGAAATAAACAAAAAGCTAACCTCAAAAAACATAATCTAATTTTAATTATAAGTGAAAGGCGCAAAATGAAAATCAACCTCAGTTTGGTTTAAAAATACGGAAAATCACTCTTTCACGCTAAACTTAGCTCTGTAGAGAAAAATGCTATAAATAAAAGTCTTAGATCTTTTGATTTCCTATAAATTTGATTACATACACTTTTGTCGTAAAATGCATACTAAGGCCAAAATCTTAAAAGAAATCGATTTTTCACACGTTTTCGTGAGAAAAAAACAGAAAATCGCTAATTACCGCTAAATTAAGCGTTATACAAAAAAAATGTTTTATGACATGAAAACAATACTTTCCTTCCTATATATTCATATAGGCAAAAGAAAGTAAAAATGAATTATTTGAAGGCACTGATAACTATTCCAGTTGAACAGATTGATTTGCAACTTGAACTTCACTGTTAGTCAATTGGTAAAAATGTCTTGTTGTTTACATAGGCTATCTATCACCTGTATTCTACAATTTAGGTTTAACCTTTAATTATTTTTTGTTATTCCTAATTTGTGTAGGCTACATTGCAATCTGTTCAGATTAGAGCAATAAGCAACCCCATCACCCAATCACGTGAGGATGATATGTATGACGTGTAAATGAGGTGTAGTCTTGTGCAGAACGCAGAACAGACCCAGGCCGACCATTCCTGAGAGAGTTTGGTTAATATAACCCCACCATCAAAAGTACATCGGTAACCACTGTCTAGTATTCAAATCCGTATAAAAGTAACTGACCCACCGGGTTGGTCTAGAGGTAAAGTCGTCGCCAAAATCAGCTGTTTAACAGCTGATTTTCGGAGACGAAGGTTCCTGGTTCAAATCCTAGTAAAGGTAGTTACATTTATACGGATTTGAATACTCGACAGTGGTTACAGGTGTACTTTGATGGTTGGGGTTTAATTAACAATACTCTCTCAGGAATGGTCGGCCTGGGTTTGTTCTGCACAAGACTACACCTCATTTACACGTCATACATATCGTCCTTATTTCATTGGGTCATGGGATTGCTTATTGTTCTAAATTGAACAGATTGCAACGTACACAAATTAGGAATAAAAAAAAAATAACTACCTATACTAGGATTTGTACCTGGAACCTTCCTCAACGAAAATCAGCTGTTGAACAGCTGATCGCGGTGATGACTTTACCTCTAGACCAACCCGGTGGGTAAACCTTTAATTTATTTTATTTATTTATTTCCCATTGCGTACAAGAAAATATCATTACAATATAAATGTTTATTATCTTAATTATACTTTGATAACCTAAAAACTATTGATTTTAATTCGTGGTGGGAAAATTAATTCACCCAACTATGGTTTCCCACGTTCAAGGGTAGATCAATTCAGTACTTCTTTGTTTATTAACTACTCAACTACTACGGTAATCTATTAGTGTGTTAGTAATTACAACTACATGTTAGTTACTTAAATACTTTTTTTATTTTTTTTTAATTTTATTGAGTGATGATACCTACACAAGCCTTGGGCTTGTGCGTAGGTAATGATATGTGGTGATTTACAGATGAAAAAAATACCAGACCTGACCGGGAATCGAAACCGGGACTAATAGGCTACTAATTAAACTACTAAGACATTTTTATTAAAAAAATAATATGCTATTATATAATTACATGTACAAATGAAAAACAAACAATATAATATGCAAAACAAAAGAATTTATTTAAAAATAGAAAACTAAAATTGAAACCAGTAGACGAGCTCACCAAACTATATGTTTCCTGGACAAACCATTTTTTCTATAACTTGTCTCCTTACTTCCATTAGCCAAATGGTTACTGCTTTTTTATATGATTTCCAATCAATGAAATTTATTGTACAGTCAACTCCCGATTATCCGCAGCCGGATTATCCGCGCATGTCAGATGAAATTTTTTTTCATTCTTTTTTCTTAACGTTAACGTTAAGTAAATTTCTTGTAATGTGATAACATTACATAAAGATAAAGTTTGTAGATAAAATTTGTACAGCACAGGAAATACTAGTTTTGTAAAGTAAAGCACACGCTTTGTAAAGTAAAGCACATGCTTAAATTTGTAAATACGCGCTTTGTAAAGTAAAGCACATGATTTGTAAAGCACACGCTTTGCTTTGTGACAAACTTCTGTTGAGAAAACTTCTGTCCCAAATCAAGAAAAAGTGTTTTAACTCAAAAAAAAAAACAAAAGCAGATGACTGACTTTTTAAAAAGTTGTGACTTCTATTACAACATAGCTTCTGCACATCATTTGTAAGTAAACAATATTTTTATGTTTTTTTTCCTAAATACATTGTATGTACTAATTTTAAAAAAATACAGCAAACAAACATTTTTAAGGACAAAAAACTAATTAACAACATTTAAAATTTTAATGTTATATTTTGTAATTTAAGTTAGTGTTTTCATTATTGTACATATTTATGTACTTTAAATAACAAAAAATTAATAAAGATTTTTTTACGTATATGCTTACTGTATATGCGTACGCTTTTATCGTCATTTTGCGGATTATCCGCGGCACTCGTGCCACCCAATTCCGCGGATAATCGGGAGGGCTAAAATAAATAGTTCTGTTTCTTATCACATGGTCAGCAAATTAAATGACTGAATCATTTAAGACCAGAAGAGGTTGAGGTGCAAAACACACTAATCAGAGTTATCTCCTCTGAAAGTAATGAATTTCATTATACAGCCAGACCCTGTGGTGAATGAAGTGAAGGTGTCGTTTGCAGAGTGGAAAATATGTGCTTTTCAGAGGGCCCGGCATGCTGATAAGCGTACTTTTCCACTCAGTGAGGAAGGCAACGGTAAACCACCTCACTCCTCGTTTTACTTAGTAAAACCTCTACAGGTTCAAACCAGCCTTTTGGCTGATGACCTAAACAACAACAACAATCGGGAGTTGACTGTATATATTTAAAATGTAATTTTCTTTTTTTTTGTATGAAAAAGCTAACATGTCTCCATTTAAATGGACCACCCCGGTATACAGTGGGCTGCTCTTACATCCAGCAAATTATCTGCAACAATTGATTTGTTTTTATGATCGCATTGTCAATGAATGAATTACAATCACCAAAAGATAGAAATTAAAAATTCGGTACGTGTTTATACAGTAAAACTTCACTAATTCGGACTAATTGGGGGGAAGTGAAGTCCGAATTATTGAAAGTCCGAATTATCGCGAATATTTGTTTACATCTAAAAATTGAATAATTTAGGCAATTAAAATTAAAAAATAAACGTTACTTGTCTGAAATATCGATGTTTAATGAATTTACAGTACAGTACTATATTGAAAAACAACAAACTTAAAAGTATAAAAATAAAAATATTTACGGCAGTAAAGATATTGTTAAATAATAAATGTCCAGTGTAAAATGATATTTAATTAAAACACTGTACTTACGTACCGATTATTTGGCAATTGTTGAAGTAAAGGGTTGACAAATATCCTCAGGGATCATTTGAGTTGCTTAGAAAAAAACTTATTTTTTTCTGTGATTCTTTGCTACACTGTTTTCTTATAACTTGTTGGCGCATCTCTCTTAGGACAAGATAATAGTCATTGAATTCCGGATTGAAGTCTACAAAGTCAATAAGTTCGTCTATGTGGTTTCTCACTTCACTAGCTTAAATTGTGGAACGTTTTATTCACTGAGTAACCAATAATGTACTACAGGATGAAACAATTTTTATTAGACAGTTAAAAGCTATTATTTTTTGAAGTAGGCCTGTTGTTTAGGTCATCAGCCGAAAGGCTGGTTTGAACCTGTAGAGGTTTTACTAGAGGTTTTATCCACGACACTCCTAAAACGAGGAGTGAGGTGGTTTACCATTGCCTTCCTCACTGAGTGAAAAATTACGCTTATCAGCATGCCGGGCCCTCTGAACATCACATATTTTCCACTCTGCAAATGACACCTTCACTTCATTCACCAAAGGGTCTGGCTGTATAATGAAATTCATTACTTTCAGAGGAGATATCTCTGATTAGTGTCTTTTACACCTCTACCTCTTCTGTTCTTAAATGATTCAGTCATTTAATTGGTTGACCATGTGATAAGAAACAGAACTATTTATTTTAGCCCTGCAATGAACAGATTGTGCGTAAATAATTTGACATTCCACCTGTCTGTTATGGGCAAGAAGTAGGCCTAGCACTTTATTAATTTTTAACTAAAAAACTTCTAAAAAAATTAAAAAAGCTATTCTTCTTGGAGTAGTCCGAAATATCGCGAATTCCGAATTAGTGAAGTTTTACTGTACTTGTGGGCCATTGAGGAGAGGGTCGCTTATAGGTGATTTGTTTGGTAACATGTTTAGCCTACGGAAAGCAAGTTTCATTCCTAAAGATAACGATGATAATAATAATGAATTCGGAATCGAAGTGAAGTAGCTAAGTCTATTCGATAGAAGCCGACCTTGACATTCGGCTGGAGTGACCGGACCGGGAAGGTTATGCTAGATCAGGTTCACGTTTCTATTACGCAGTCCACAGACTACTACGGAATGGTTTTGTTTGTTTTTTTTAATTTGTTTAATAACTTGTTTCACAGTTGTTGTTACAAGCCTAACTATAAATACACACTGGAAATCCTTTGTTCCTTCTATTATATTCTATTCTGTTTTCATTTCATTCCTTCTCATCGTTTTGCACATTCATCCTAATATCAGACGGTGAAAAAGTTGATGAAGAATGTCAAAAACTGACCGGGAATTCCGGTACCCCAGCATAAATTTCCAATCGACCATAAAATTTATGCCGGGGTACCGGAATTCGATTCCCTGTCAGTTTTTGACATTCTTCGTCAACTTTTTCACCGTCCGAATTAGCATGAATGTGCAAAACTATGAGAAGGAATGAAATGAAAACTGAACAGAATAGAATAGAAGGAACATCTGCTGTTAATTATTAAGAATTAATAATTTTATTAAGAATTATCTGCTGTTAATTATTAACAGCAGATAAAAACTAACTTCAACAAAAATAACCTTATTTTAATCATGAGTGAAAGACGCAAAATGAAAATCAACCTCAGTTTGGCTTAAAAATACGGAAAATCACTCTTTCACGCTAAAATAGGCTCTGTAGAGAAAAATGCTCTAATAAAAGTTGTAGATCTTTTAATGTTCTATAAATTTGATTATATTTTTTTGTCCTAAAATGCATACTAAGGCCGAAATCTTTAAAAAAATCAATTTTTCACACATTTTCGTGAGAAAAAAAAACAGAAAATTGCTAATTACCGATAAACTAAGCGTTATAAAAAAAATGTTTGAAATAAAATTTGTAGGATTTTAAATTATCTACATTTTTTATTAAATTAATTTTTCCGGTAAAATGCATATTAAAGCCGTAATCTTAAAAAAACAATTTGTTTATCTGAAAACAGCCTTACCAAGAATTTCAGCAAACATGGCGCCTACCCTATCTTGTAGAGCATAACAAATTTAGTAAACCAGGCGATTTTTAAAAAAATCGTAGGACCAGTTTTTGAGAAAATGGCAAAAAAGTAAAAATTTACACGAATAAACTACTACTTCCGGTTGACCGATTTTGATGAAAATGTTCGTGTCGGATCCGGTAGTGGTATGTAACTTAAGTTTCAAGTTCGTACGATGTTCCGTTCTTGAGATATTCTGTTCATACACACACACACACACACACACACACACACATACACACACACACACACACACACACACACACACACACACACACACACACACACACACCAATCGCTAAAAACATTTTTTTGGGTTCAGGGGGTCTGAAAACGTGTAGATCCGGTGAAATCTCGATTTTGAAAAATTTATATGAAAACAATACTTTCCTTCCTATATATTCATATATAGAGCAACCCACCGGGCTGGTCTTGAGGTAAACTCGTCGCCAAACAGCTGATTTTCGGAGACGAAGGTTCCTGGTTCAAATCCTAGCCGGCCGCGTTGGCGATGTTGGTAACGTGCTCGCCTCTCATCACGCGGTCTTGGGTTCGAATCCCACTCGGGCATGGCATTTTTTCATACGTTACAAAAAATTCATTTCATCCTTCACCGTCTGCATTAGCAGCAATTTGCAAAACAGTCGGACGTTAAACCAAAAAAAAAAAAAAAAAATCCTAGTAAAGGTAGTTACTTTTATACGGATTTGAATACTAGACAGTGGCTACCGGTGTACTTTGATGGTTGGGTTTCAATTAACCATACTCTCTCAGGAATGGTCGGCCTGGGTCTGTACAAGACTACACCTCATTTACACGTCATACACATCATTCTTATCTCATTGGGTCATGGGGTTGCTTATTATTCTGAATTGAACCGATTGTAACGTACACAAATTAGAGATATATTAGAATATATTCATATATAGGCAAGAGAAAATAAAAATGTATTGGAAATTGGAATGCGTAATAGAGTAAATAAATAAATGTGATAGAGCATGCGACGAATCGATGTAACTAGATTGTAATTGCCCTTGACAATGGGCTTTAAAAATGAGGGGGTCATCATAAAATGGATAACCTAACAACCTAACAACCGACCCGACTTTCCTCTTTTTATTTCTGTTGCCATTGTAATGTTATCTGGAGGGCCAAGGCATTTTGCTATTTTGTGTACAACGTGCAATAGTAGTAAAGACGTGTACAAATGTTTGCCAATTGTTACAAGCTGATACAAGCGTAACTCAATGTCAGTGGGATACATATAAATACATGGAATACATTATCTACCGATAAATAATTAATACGTAAACGAATAAATTAAATTTATAGCGTTAACCTTTCGTTATTCGGTGTCAAAAAATTAACTGATACACTTTACAATCGTTAGTTTTAAATAAAACAAGTACAATATTTAATTACGTCAGTTGTTTTTTCGCAAAAGGCTTATCTCGGTGTGTACTATTAATAACAAACTAGGCCTCCTATATTTATTATAATTTTAAATCGATAGCTGTACACATTTTCATAAACTTTCAAAGGAAAATAAACATTAGCGTTTTCCTTATTCGTTTTCTAGTCGGAGATAACAGAATTGAAATAATAAAATAAAAAAAAACATTTGATTTGAGAAGAGACAAAATTCGTGTTCAAGGTCATTTAAAAACGCGTATCGACTGGTCAGATTATGTATAAAGGGTCCGAAGGCTGTAGTAGGATCACCGGTTACGAGAAGAACATCTGAATGACGAAATCTAACAGTCTTAAAAGATCTACGACTTTTATTTAGAGCATTTTTCTCTATAGAGCCTATAGTTTAGCGTGAAAGAATGATTTTCCATATTTTTAAGCCAAACTGAGGACGATTTTCATTTTGCGTCTTTCACTCATGATTAAAATAAGGTTATGTTTTTGAGGTTAGTTTTTTGTTAATTTCTAATGTTTAAAAAACATTAGGTTTGTTAAATTTTTTATGTTCTACAAGATATGGTAGGCGCCATGTTTGCTGAAATTCTTGGTGAGGCTGTTTTCACGTAAAAAATTTGTTTTTCTAAGATTACGGCTTTAATATGCATTTAAGCGCAAAAATTTAGTTAATAAAAATGTAGAGAATTTAAAATCCTACAACTTTTATTTCAAACATTTATTTCAAAATCGATTTTTTTTTAAATTTCGGCCTTAGTATGCATTTTACGACAAAAGTGTATATAATAAAATTTATAGAAAATTAATTGATCTGCAATTTTAATTTAGAGCATTTCTCTCTACAGAGCCTAGTTTAGCGTGAAAGAGTGATTTTCCTTATTTTTAAGCCAAACTGAGGTCGATTTTCATTTTGCGTGTTTCACTCATAATTAAAATAAGGTTATTTTTTCGAGGTTAGTTTTTTGTTTATTTCTAATGTTTTTTTTTACTAATGTTATGTTATATTGGTCATTATTTGCATTGGTAAGAGAAAGTTGTGTGAGTGTTTCACGCCAGATTTTTAAATTACACTAACCCCAGATGGAGAGAGGGAGGGGGAGAGAGAGAGCAAGTAGGCCTACATACATATATATATACCATATAGGTATCACTGATAATAGAATAACGTGTATGCGAATACGAGAGTAGGTAATAGTGGTAGACCACTAAAAGAACGTGCAACGTGTTTTGTCGTCCCAATCTACAACTAGTGTGTGCGCAGCTCTTTCCTCTTCTTCACCACTAAACCTACTATTGTTACTTTATTATTATTATTATTATTATTATTATTATTATTACTATTACTATTATTAGTTGATAACATTTCCCTCCCGTCGCCCCCGACCTCCGACAACAGTCAACAACTATAACTCTTTTTAACTTTCCGCCGTGCAATATTTGCTCAATTGCTTTTCTATAGGCTATAGATTACATTTTATTGCCTTCTTTATTATAACCTAACAACTAGGCCTAATCAATATGTTCGTTGGGTATTTTCCGTTTTCTGTATGCCAATATCAAATCCGAATTCCCTGAAGGGTTGCACACTCCACTGCGTTACTCAATACTCTTAGGTACTGAGACAGACACACGCACGCGTACAACACGTCCTTCCCAGTCCCCACTATAGTAGGCCTACTATGTTACATGATCTCTTATTTTATTACTTTCTCTTGCCTATATGAATATAAAGGAAGGAAAGTATTGTTTTCATGTCAATTTTAAGAAATCGAGTTTTCACTGGATCTACACGTTTTCTGACCCCCTGAACCCAAAAAAACATGTTTTTAGCCATTGGTGTGTGTGTGTGTGTGTGTGTGTGTGTGTGTGTGTGTGCGCGCGCGCGCGTGCGTACGTGCGTGTGTGTGTGTGTGTGTGTGTGTGTGTGTGTGTGTGTGTGTGTGTGTGTGTGTGTGTGTGTGTGTGTGTGTGTGTGTGTGTGTGTGAACAGAATGTCTTATGAACGGAACATCGTACGAACTTGAAACTTGAAACTTAAGTTACATTCCACTACCGGACCCGACACGAACATTTTCATCAAAATCGGTCAAGCAGAAGTAGTAGTTTATTCGTATCATTTTTCACTTTTTTTGCGATTTTCTCAAAAACTGGTTCTACGTTTTTTTTAAATCGCCTGATTTACTAAATTTTGTATGCTCTAAAAGATAGGGTAGGCACCATGTTTGGTAAACCACCTGATGTAGGCCTAACAATTTCATTTTTAGAAAAATACTTTTAAAAGTATTTTGTATTTAAATATATTAGAAAGTATTTCGCTATTACTTTTTAATCAGCGTGTACACATTTTTATATAATGCGCATGCTCAGTGACGTCATAATTTATTTACATTAGGAGCAAACTAAGAGAGGCTGGACTTAAGTGAGGTTGAAACCAGCCTTTCGGCTAATGACATAAACAACAATTTCCGATCAAAGTGTTTTCACTTGAGTCGCCCCTGAATATGGGGTAATAAAGAGAGGTGGTGTGCAATAGGACGGTGGTAGTGTTTGCGAAGTTGTGTTTGGTTCGATGAAGGAAGAGTAAAGCCAATGTTAATTAGTTCAAGATGATAGCCGAGTTTTGTTATTGTTTTCTTTGGCTTCCCCCTCGCTTTCCCCTCGTGGTCTGTTGACGATGATCATGATCAGATGATTTGATTCATCTCGGAGGAAACTCTTCCTCCCCTCCCCTTGACCATCGCATAAAATCAATTAGACTGCATCTACAGTAGATATTTAGGCCTCGTTATCTACCAATAACATGTTCGTTTGCCATTACCATCCCCCCCACCTCCAAACACACTCAATTACATCTCGTCCTTCGCCTCGGTCAGTCAGCTGATACAAAGTCACTATTATTTGTTAAACAACACTAGTTGGGTAAGCTACTTTGTACGGTGACCAACTGACAGCTTTTCCTGAACAAACTGCACGGGGGTTCCCTGTTCAAAAACTCATACCCAATAATAAAAAAATAAATTAAAAAATCTAGTGTGAAACACTCACACAACTTTCTCTTGCCAATGCAAATAATGACCAATATAACCTAACATTAGTAATAAAACAATAGAAATAAACAAAAAACTAACCTCAAAAAACATAACCTTATTTTAATCATGAGTGAAAGACGCAAAATGAAAATTATACCTCAGTTTGGCTTAAAAACACTGAAAGTCACTCTTTCACGCTAAACTAGGCTCTGTAGAGAAAAATGCTTTAAATAAAAGTTGTAGATCTTTTAGTTTCCTATAAATTTGATTATACATATATATATACTTTTGTCGTAAAATGCATACTAAGGCCGAAATCTTAAAAAATCGATTTTTCACACGTTTTCGTGAGAAAAAACCAGAAACTCGCTAATTGGCGCTAAACTAAGCGTTATACAAAAAAAAAGTTTGAAATAAAAGTTGTAGGATTTTAAATTACCTACATTTTTTTTATTAGATATATTAATTTTTCGGTAAAATGCATATTACAGCCGTAATCTTAAAAAGACACTTTATTACGTGAAAAGTGCCTCTCCAAGAATTTCAGCCAAGATGGCGCCTACCCTATCTTGTAGAACATAAAAAATGTAGTAAACCGGGCGATTTTACAAAAAATCGTAGGACCAGTTTTTGAGAAAATTGCAAAAAAGTGAAAAATTACACGAATAAACTACTACTTCCGTTGACCGATTGTGATGAAAATTTTCGTGTCGGGTCCCAGAAGTGGTATGTAACTTAAGTTTCAAGTTTCAAGTTAGTACGATGTTCCGTTCTTGAGATATTCTGTACACACACACACGCACACACACATACATACACACGCGCGCGCGCACGCACGCACGCACACACACACACGCACGCACGCACGCACGCACGCACGCACGCACGCACGCACGCACACACACACACACACACACACACACACACACACACACACACACACACACACACACAACCAATCGCTAAAAACATATTCATTGAGTTCAGGGGGTCTGAAAACGTGTAGATCCGGTGAAAACTCGATTTCGAAAAATCGACATGAAAACACTTTTTCCTTCCTATATATATTAATATAGGCAAGAGAAAGTGAAAAACTTAGTACGATTTTTAAGCCGCCCCTGGCCGTCGCTTCGGTCGGGTTCATAACTGTGCTGTGTTCAGTTGACGTGATTGTGTCGGTAGGAAACGTACTGTATTTAGTGGCGGTATCAAAGGAACGCCTGGACACGGACGGTTGGTTTTATTGATAGTCTGTTGGGTTAGGCAACACGCAACGCATACAATCAGCGTTGACCAAAGCGATGCGATCCCATCCCTTTGAATTGGCTGCCTTTTGTCTGCCGGTCATGCCACACGTGACGCTAACTTCAGTTTCCATTCTATTGTATTTTATTATATTAGCAAATGTACTATCGTCCATGTTCTTACAGGCCCTTCCAGTAAACATCCACACACAACAAAAACTTAACCTACTGGCTCAAATTAGAATTCTGTTTATTTTTTTTTAGCTTTTATTAGTTATCGGGAAAGTAGTGTGCACTTAGATTAGTTATCAAACAAAAGTGTTGTGCAGCAGCAAGAGTGGTTTAGAAGAGATGGGAAATTTAAAAGTAGGCAACGAAAACATACAGGAAGTTGGGGAATTCTACTATGTAGGGAGTAAAATAACAAAGGATGGTAGAAGCACAAGTGATATCAAGAGTAGAATTGCTCAAGCTAGAACAGTCTTTGAAATGAAAAACAGCTTGCTGACTACAAACATTGATTTACAGATTAAGAAAAAATTTCTTAAAACATTATGTTTGGAGTGTAGCATTATACGGAAGTGAAACGTGGGTGATAGGGGCTGTAGAAAAGAAGAGGATAGAAGCTTTTGAGATGTGGTGTTATAGAAAAATGTTAAAGATTAGGTGGGTGGACAAAATAAGTAATTAAGAGGTTCTTAGGCGAGTGGATGAAAAAAGAAGTATATGGAAGCATCTTACCAAAAGAAGGGACAGGCTAGTGGGGAATATCCTAAGACATCCAGGTATTGGGCTATTAATAATGGAAGGTAACATTGAGGGAGTAAATTGTAGAGGGAGGCAAAGATTAGAATATATAAAGCAAATTACAAAAGATGTAGGGTGTTACAGGTATGTAGATATAAAACGACTTGCGCAAGATAGAACAGGTTGGAGAACTGCATCAAACCAGTCGAGAGACTGATGACAAAAAAAAAAGTTATCGGGAACTGTACATTATTGACAACTACCCAATTTGATGTAGGGGAAGGGAGCCATATATGGAATAGGGTATTATTATGGAATACTAGTGTTTTTCCAGACAGGACATTGGAAATCCTGATCTTATCGCACCATTGGTTATATCGACAGAAACAACTACCGGATTCAAACTGACCTAATACGGCGTGTTTTGTCAAAGGTGATTATAATGAAGATATAAAAGGTGAAAAGTGAATTCAATGCTAGAGGTGTAATAATTGATATCATGAACAATGCACTAGTGCTGAAAGGTTGTATTTTGTCTGCGATTACTGTGAATAAACTGAATGGACTAATAATACTTTGGTGCTTTAATAAATATGTAGGCAAATTATGTACCTATTCCAAGTAGGGGCCTATTCCAAATTGTAATCCAATGTATTCCATGTTAAGATCCTATTTTGTGAATTGTAAAAATTATGTCGCTAAAGAAAGTTTAAAAAAAAAATATTTTTGTAAATTTAAGATTTTGTATTTTCTAGTTGTGAAATAAACTATTTCTACTATTGATATAAAATTCTAGTAATTTCAAAAAAGTCATGGAACCCAAAAAAATCAAAAAATGAAAATGGTATTCCATATTTGGTTCGTCTCCCCTATTATTTTGACGTGGATTAGGCGTGAATTTGGACAGGGACCCTCAGTAGAGTTTGTTCATGGATGGCAATCAACTGGTCACCATACAAAGTCACTTGCCCAACCGGTGTTACTTAACAAATAATAGCAACTTTCTACCAGCTGACTGACTGGGCTGGCAGGACGAAGGCCAGTTATTTTGGTAGACGATTAACGAAAAAGACGGTGCAGTTTACAGTTACTTTGTTTAAATATGCCTGTTACATGATGTTGCATACTATTGTGTGTGCATGGAAATTTGCGCAACAACATAACGGCACGGCACCACACATTAATTAGACTACTGCGCGTATAAAACCACCAACCGACAGACAATATGAAAGCTAATTGATTCGGTACGCCCCTATCTCCACCTTCCTCAATATGGACTAAAAAAAAAAAATCTGGTGTGAAACACTCACACAACTTTCTATTGCCAATGCAAATAATTAACAATAAACCTAACATTATTAATAAAGCATTAGAAATAAACAAAACACTAACCTCAATAAACATAATCTAATTTTAATCATGAGTGAAAGACGCAAAATGAAAATCAACCTCAGTTTAGCTTAAAAATACCGATTTCACGCTAAACTAGGCTCTGTAGAGAAAAATGCTTTAAATAAAAGTTGTAGATCTTTTAATTTCCTATAAATTTTATTATCTATAAATTTTTGTCGTAAAATGTAAGCTACCACATTTGGTAGCACATTTGGCACATTTGGTTTGTTTTATGTTTTTTGGTTCATAAGGCCGAAATCTTAAAAAAAATCGATTTTTCACACGTTTTCGTGAGAAAAAAACAGAAAATTGCTAATTACTGCTAAACTAAGCGTTATATAAAAAAATGTTTGAAATAAAAGTTGGAGGATTTTAAATTCTCTACAACTTTTGTTATATAAATTTTTGCGCTAAAATGCAAATTAAGGCCGTAATCTTAAAAAAAGTATTTTTTGCGTAAAAACAGCCTTACCAAGAATTTCAGCAACATGACGCCTACCCTAACTTGAAGTGAATAAAGAATTGAGTAAACCAGGCGATTTAAAAAAAATCGTAGGACCCGTTTTTGAGAAAATCGCAAAAAAGTGAAAAATTACTCAAATAAACGACTACTTCCGGTTGACCGATTTGATGAACATGTTCGTGACGGGTCCGGTAGTAGTATGCAACTTAAGTTTCAAGTTTCAAGTTCGTACGATGTTCCGTTCTTGAGATATTATGTATACACACACTCATACACACATTGAACAATCGCTAAAAACATGGTTTTTGGGTTCAGGGGGTCTGAAAACGTGTAGATCCGGTGAAAACTCGATTTCTTAAAATCGACATGAAAACAATACTTTCCTTCCTATATATTCATATAGGCAAGATAAAGTAAAAATCTTCAATTATGAGTGAATGACGGTTTATGAAAATGGAATTGGAGCTGTGTTGGAGCTGGAATTTGATGAGCAATTCACTGATTGCCGCTCTTGGCGTTTACAACAAATGCTTGAAATAAAAGTTGTAGGTTAGGTTTATAAATTTCTGTAATCCAATACGCGTTCTAACGAGGAAATTGTAATAACCTTGCCGTGAGCATATTAGACATATTTGTGTGATTTCACACAAGTCGGACTTGTTATTATGGTAACTTATTTAATTGGCCGGCCCGTTGGCGTAGTGGTTAGCGCAACTGGCTTCTAAGCCGGGGTCCCGTGTTCAATTCCCGGTCAGGTCTTGCATGTTTTCACCACGCATTTTCTTATATCATCATTCTGTACCGCCTGCATTAGAAGAAAATGCAAAACAGTCAGACGTTAAACAAAAAAAAAAAATTTGGTGTGAAACACTCACACAATTTTCTCTTGCCGATGCAAATAATTAACAATAAACTTAAAATTAGTAATAAAACTTTAGAAATTAACAAAAAATTAACCTCAATAAACATAACCTAATTTTAATCATGAGTGAAAGACGCGAAATGAAAATCAACCTCAGTTTGGCTTAAAAAATACGGAAAATCACCCTTTCACGCTAAACTAGGCTCTGTAGAGAAAAATTGTTGAAATAAAAGTTGTAGATGTTGTAATTTCCTATAAATTTGATTATACATTTTTGTCGTAAAATGCATACTAAGGCCGAAATCTTAAAAAAATCGATTTTTCACACGTTTTGTGAGAAAAAAACAGAAAATCGCTAATTACCGCTAAACTAAGCGTTGTACAAAAAATGTTTGAAATAAAAGTTGTAGAATTTTAAATTCTCTACAACTTTTGATATATACGTTTTTGCGCTGAAATGCATATTAAAACTAAAAAAACAATATTTTTACGTGAAAACAGCCTGACCAAGAATTTCAGCAAACATGGCGTCTACCCTATCTTGTAGAGAATAAAAAATTTAGTAAACACGGCGATTTTTAAAAAAACGTAGGTCCAGTTTTTGAGAAAATCGCAAAAAAGTGAAAAATTACACGAATAAACTACTACTTCCGGTTGACCAATTTTGATGAAAATGTTCGTGTCGGGTCCGGTAGTAGTATGTAACTTAAGTTTAAAGATTCAAGTTCGTACGATTTTCCGTCATTGAGATATTTTGTATACACACACACAGAACAATCGCTAAAAACATGTTTTTTGGGTTCAGGAGGTCTGAAAACTTGTAGATCCGGTGAAGAGTGGATTTCTTAAAATCGATATGAAAACAACACTTTCCTTCATATACGAGGGTAGGCTGATAAGTAATGCACACATGCTTGTAGAAGACGAACAAAAAGAAATAGCAAGATGGGGTAAATAACAAATTAAAGTACAAATCTTAACCTACCAAATTATCTATTTATTTTTCAATATAGTCACCGTTAAGCATTACACATTTCTCCCAACGTTTAACAAGTTTTTTCATTCCGTCACTGAAAAATTCTTCCGACTTTCCTCGAACCCAGGACGCAATAGCTGCCTTCACCTCATTGTCCGAGCTGTAATGATTACCCTTAAGGTCTCTCTTCAGTAGAGGAAAAAAATAAAAATCGCAAGGCGCAAGGTCGGGAGAATACGGAGGGTGTAAAATTGGTTGAAACTTCAGGTTTCTCAGAGCCTCTCCAGTTGCACGCGAAGTGTGTGGACGAGCATTGTCGTGTTGCAAAATTATTGGCGCCAGGTTGCCTCTAACACGACAAACTCGACGTCGGAGGTGTTTCAGAGTCTGTATATACTGAGCAGAATTTACCGTTGCCCCTCGTTCCAGATAATCAGTCACATAAACTCGGCGAGCATCCCAAAACACAGTCAAAAGAATTTTTTTTGCGGACGGTTGTGTTTTGAACTTTTTCACAACAGGAGAATGTGGATGACGATATTCAGCGCTCTGCCTTTTTTCTTCGGGATCGTAATGATGAACCCATGACTCGTCCCCCGTCACAATATTCAAAAGAAAGTCGTCTCCTTCGTCACGGTAGCGCTTCAAAAGTTGTTCACAGCATTCCAATCGACGCTGTTTATTCTCGTCTGTCAGACGGCGTGGTACCCATCGTGCACAGATTTTACGGTATCCCAATTGTTCAATAATGAAGCCAACACGTTCCTTAGATATTCCAATTTGGTTTGCGATACGCTGTTGAGTGATTCGCCGGTCATTTTGAATCAAATCATCGATGAGTTTGCGACGATTATCGTCTGAGGCAGTGATTGGTCGTCCACTGCGTGTTTTGTCAACAATTAAGGCTTTTCCAGGTTGGCAATCACGAAATTTTATTACCCAACGATTCACAGTAGACCTATCAACAGTATCGTCACAATAAACAGCCTTTAAACGACGATAAATCTCACTAGGATTCACTTTCTCAGCAGTTAAAAATTCGATAACAGCGCGTTGTTTAATTCTCGTTGACATAGCACCAGAACACGACGCCATACTTCCACTACTCAAAACAAACTGAATGAAAGCAACGCCTTCAAACTGCGCAGGCTTGTAGAGGAGAAATAGTACTTCCACATGCCACCAGGCGCGCTACTGAAGTTTATTTAGTTGTCTTCTACAAGCATGTGTGCATTACTTATCAGCCTACCCTCGTATATTCATATAGGCAAGAGATAGTAATAAATAAATAAAAAAATAAATTAAGTGTGTTGGTATCAAAATTGATTCACGTTTTGAGTTTTTGAAAAGCACCCTTTTCCAATACAAATGGTTGGTGGTGGTGTAGTGGTCAGCGCAACTGGCTAATATGCCAGGGTCCCGGGGTCGATTCCCGGTCAGGTCTGGCATTTTTTCATCTGTAAATCACCACATATCATTACCTACGCACAAGCCAATGGCTTATGTAAGCATCATCACTCAATAAAAAAAAAAAAAAAAAAAACTCGGTGTAGAGTAGATAAATGAATGGGGCGAACATAATTAGATACGTGATGACGTAGTTTTTAGACTGCTACAGATTCATAAGTGTCAGTTGACTATCACGCCTAATAATAATAATTTATGAACTATTTTTTACTTTCTCTTGCCTATATGAATATATAGGAAGGAAAGTATTGTTTTCATGTCGATTTTAAGAAATCGAGTTTTCACCGGATCTATACGTTTTCAGACCCCCTGAACCCAAAAAACATGTTTTTAGCGATTGGTCTGTGTGTGTGTCTGTGTGTGAAAAGAATATCTCAAGAACGGAACATCGTACGAACTTGAAACTTAAAACTTAAGTTACATACCACTACCGGACGCGACACGAACATTTTCATCAAAATCGGTCAACCGGAAGTAGTAGTTTATTCGTATAATTTTTCAGTTTTTTGCGATTTTCTCAAAAACTGGTCCTACGATTTTTTTTAAAAACGCCTGGTTTACTCAATTTTTTATTCTCTACAAGATAGGGTAGGCGCCATGTTTGCTGAAATTCTGTGTGAGGCTGTTTTTACGTAAAAACATTTTCTTTTTAAGATTGCGGCTTTAATATGCATTTTAGCGCAAAACGTTATATAATTAAAAATTTAGAGAATGTAAAATTCTACAACTTTTATTTCAAACATTTTTTTGTATAACGCTTAGTTTAGCGGTAATTAGCAATTTTCTGATTTTTTTCTCACGAAAACGTGTGAAAAATCGATTTTTTTAAGGTTTCGGCCTTAGAATGCATTTTACGACAAAAGTGTATAAAATAAAATTTATAGAAAATTAAGAGATCTACAACTTTTATTTTAAGCATTTTTTTGTACAGTGCCTAGTTTAGCGTGAATGAGCGATTTTCCGTATTTTTAAGCTAAACTGAGGTCGATTTTTTTTTTGCGTTTTTCACTAATGTTTTTTGAGGTTAGTTTTTTGTTCATTTCTAATGTTTTAATACTAATGTTAGGTTTATTATTAATTATTTGCATTGGCAAGAGAAAGTTGTGTGAGTGTTTCACACCAGATTTTTAAACTAAATAAAGGACAATATATATATATATATAGGCTATATATACACATACGAGTACGTGGTTTTTATGACCGGTATAAGTTAGCAGTTTATTTGAAATTTTAAAGTGGTTAACCTCAAAAATCAAATGAACTATAATTTCCTGGACAAATCAAATCATAGAAGCCACTTAAGTAGTTTTCTCTCAAATGAAGACACGCAATTAATAATACGACTATTATTAAAATAATAATAATAATAATAAAAATACAAGTAAATAACTAGGAAAATATTTACTTACATGCACGATTAGTTTTTAGTTTTTTTCTTTTTTGTAATACGTAGACAAACTCCCTTCTAATTTTTTTCTTACTTGCTATTATAAAGTTAAGGTTAACTCCATTTATTAACAAATTTTATTTTTTCTTAATAATTGGCAATAAACTGGTAGACGTATAGGCTTACGCGAACAAATCTCGTTATTTTATTACACTTTATAATACTTGTCATTTAAAACAAGTAACAGAACAAAACTAATTCTATATTTATGTAAATAAAACGAACCAATTTTTTATTTATTTATTTATTTTTTTTAGTTCTAATTTGTGTACGTTGCAATCTGTTCAATTTAGAATAATAAACAACCCCATGACCCAATGAGATGAGGATGATGTGTATGACGTGTAAATGTGGTTTAGTCTTGTACAGACCCAGGCTGACTATTCCTGAGAGAGTATGGTTAATTGAACCCCAACCATCAAAGTACTCCGGTAACCACTGTCTAGTATTCAAATCCATATAAAAGTAACTACCTTTACTAGGATTTGAACCAGGAATCTTCGTCTCCGGAAATTAGCTGTTAAACAGCTGACTCACGGCGACGACTTTACCTCTAGACCAACCCGGTGGGTAACGAACCAATTTTTTTTCTTTAATTCCTAATATGTGTACGTTGCAATCTGTTCAATTTAGAACAATAAGCAACCCCATGACCCAATGAGATGAGGATGATGTGCATGACGTGTAAATCAGGTATAGTCTTGTACAGACCCAGGCCGACTATTCATATGAGAGTATGGTTAATTGAACTCCCAACCATCAAAGTACACCAATAACCACTGTCTAGTATTCAAATCCATATAAAAGTAACTACCTTTACTAGGATTTGAACCAGGAATCTTCGTCTCCGGAAATTAGCTGTTAAACAGCTGACTCACTGCGACGACTTTACCTCTAGACCAACCCGGTGGGTAACGAACCAATTTTTTTTCTTTAATTCCTAATATGTGTACGTTGCAATCTGTTCAATTTAGAACAATAAGCAACCCCATGACCCAATGAGATGAGGATGATGTGCATGACGTGTAAATCAGGTATAGTCTTGTACAGATCCAGGCCGACTATTCCTGTGAGAGTATGGTTAATTGAACCCCCAACCATCAAAGTACACCAGTAACCACTGTCTAGTATTCAAATCCGTATAAAAGTAACTACCTTTACTAGGATTTGAACCAGGAATCTTCGTCTCCGAAAATCAGCTGTTAAACAGCTGACTCACGGCGACGACTTTACCTCTAGACCAACCCGGTGGGTAACGAACCAATAAATTAATTTTAATGCTTCACAAATAGAATATTAAAAACCGTCTCTAAACAACAATTCCGCTACATAGTATATATACTACTTATTACCTATGTTAAAATATCTAGAAGAATGCTTTCCGAAGACCTAATTTAAAAATTAAGATAAAAATCTGGTGTGAAACACTCACATAACTTTCTCTTGCCAATACAATAAATGACCAATATAACCTAAAATTAGTAATAAAAAATTAGAAATAGACTAACCTCAAAAAAACGTTACCTTATTTTAATCATGAGTGAAAGATGCAAAATGAAAATCAACTTCAGTTTGGCTTAAGAATACGGAAAATCACTCTTTCACGCTAAACTAGGCTCTGTAGAGAAAAATGCTTAAAATAAAAGTTTTGAAAACGTGTAGATCCGGTGAAAACTCGATTTCGAAAAAACAACATGACAACAATACTTTCCTTCCTATATATTCATATAGGCAAGAGAAAGTAATAAAAATTCTCGTATGACAAATCAAAGTATGTAAAAAGCTAAGAGTATAGAAAAAATAAAGAGACGTGGTTAAAAAACCAGAAATATTTTGTCACACTAAACATAATTTAAGATGTAGGCCTAAATATGGGGTTCCAGAGCAACACGTTAAGGAAAACAACATACCAAAGTGGAGTGATGAAAAAATAAAAAATTTTTTAGAAGTAGTGAAAAAAGTTAACTGAAGTAAGGGATTTAACAAAAGTAACAAATGCTTATTGCATTCGTAAGTTGACTGAAACGGGAAAAAATCGTGTATAAACAATCATAAAAGTAAAGTTTTTTGAGATTTATTATTTTTAACCTTTTTTTAAATTATTTATTCTTACTACACATAGCGAGATAAAGAAATGTTAGTATACAGAGAGAAGTATTGGTAACACTAAAAAGGAAGCGTTGCTGTTTAGAGACAGATATTTGATAAAGCGGGAAAAGTAAAAAAACAGATGGAAGAAGACGTGTCGTCGTCGCTGTACCATAACCTAAAACCGTTCCGTTTTGTTGTTCAGTGCTGTCCTCATACAGGTAAAATGTTTACAGTTGTTTAATAAACATGGAAATAATTGTTGAAAAGTGCTGTTCAGATGTTGTTTCATCTTGCATGAACGAACTGCTTCTGTTATTTAATAAATGGGTAAATATTATTAAGTGTTAATTAGTATTTTTATGCTTTATAATAGTGTAGGCAGGCGACTGTTAACAAAACAATATAGTATACTTCTTGTTAGGCCATTGAAATCGGTTCGTTTTGTTGTGTTGCCTGTAGACCTATTTTCTCTTCAACTTTGTTACCGATTAGTGCAATCTGATATTGTTTACATTTTTAGGTCACCGAACCGATTTTAACATTTCTAATGAAATCTATACCTTTTTGTACTGAATCCGACAAGAACTTATTTCTGTGCACAAACCCCTGTGGAATTAGTTACAAGCCCTTTTTTTATCATTTAACTATATATAACCTCACTTTCTCGTACATTTTTAAATGTAGTCTTTTTTATTTCCCTTTATTTACCGTATAAATGTTCACAATAAATTAATAATGTTGTTTTATTCACAAATTTCACCTGTTATTCATTAATTTAAAAAAATTCATGCTAATACACGTATGACGTCATCCTGCCTCAACGACCACTGAAAATAATTACCCTTGATTAATTGTTTGATTTTTCTATTACTAATCATATCAAGCCATCTAAATTTATGAAATTGTTGAGAGACTCAATAAGTTATACACCTTTACCGGACCCGACACGAACATTTTCATCAAAATCGGTCAACCGGAAGTTGTAGTTTATTCGTGTAATTTTTCACTTTTTAGCGATTTTCTCAAAAACTGGTCCTACGATTTTTTAAAAATCGCACGTTTACTGAATTTTGTATGATTTACAAGATAGGGGTAGGCGCCATGCCTGCTAAAATTCTTGGTGCAGGCCGTTTTCTCGTAAAAAAGTTGTTTTTATGATTTCTGCTTTAATATGCATTTTAGCGCAAAAATGTATATGACAAAAGTTGTAGAGAATTTATAATTCTACAACTTTTATTTCAAACAGTTTTTTGTATAACGCTTAGTTTAGCGGTAATTAGCGATTTTCAATTTTTTTCTCACGAAATCGTGTAAATAAATTGATTTTTTTAAAGATTTCAGCCTTAGAATGAATTTTACGACATAAGTGTATAATCAAATTTATAGAAAATTAAAAGATCTACAACTTTTATTTAAAGCATTTTTCACTACAGAGCCTAGTTTAGCGTGAAAGTGTGATTTTCTGTATTTTTAAGCCGAACTGAGGTAGATTGTCATTTTGCGTCTTTCATTCATGATGAAAATTAGGTTATGTTTATTGAGGTTAGTTTTTTTGTTATTTTTAAAGGAACCCACCGGGTTGGTCTAGAGGTAAAGTCGTCGCCAAAATCAGCTGTTTAACAGCTGACTTTCGGAGACGAAGGTTCCTGGTTCAAATCCTAGTAAAGGTACTTTTATACGGATTTGAATGCTAGACAGTGGTTACCGGTGTACTTTGATGGTTGGGGTTCAATTAATGATACTCTCTCAGGAATGGTCGACCTGAGTCTGCACAAGACTACACCTCATTTACACGTCATACACATCATCCTCATTTCATTGGGTCATGGGGTTGCTTATTGTTATAAATTGAACAGATTGCAACGTACATACATTAGGGACTAAAAAAAAAAAAAATTTAAAGGGAGTACGATTTGCCAGCCGATCTTGTACAGAAAATAGTTGTTATTAAAATTACGGTAGTGTTGGGGGTAAAAATAGTAGGTGCAGTGGAGAACTTGTAAATGATAGAGTAGGCAGTGTTCGATTCAAATAGAAATAGTATATTGGATTGTTATGCGATGCGAGCGGTCTGCATTGAAACGATCACGCCACCATAAATCAGCAATCATTATGACGAGTGAATAATGCATACGTCATATAATATAGGCCAAAGTGGATTGTAGTATATATACACACACACACTCCTTTATTTCTCACCTGCGTTAAAATTGCGACTTATCCCCCGATATTAATAGGCCGGTTGGGCCTCCCGTTGCTTACGTCATCTCTCATTAAACAGCAGAACTACCATCTCGTCTAATATTGCTCATTGTACGCCGTAATTGCCTTCCGCCACTCGTTCTTGTTTCTTATTTTTCCCACATCTTAACAATAAATTTTTTTTCTTTTCTTTATTTAGGCCTAAATTAATGTTTGTTGTTGGTACACGGCATAGGCGACGCGACGTAGTTATTTATTATTTAATTAAGCGTTGTTCGCGGATTAACAAAACTGGCCCACCATCCTACAAAAAAAAAATAATAATCCGATATATTTTTCTCCTTTTTTCCTTATTCGTAATCTTCACTCTCTAGTACACGTATGTATATTTTAAGTAGATCTACAACAAAATTAAATTTTAAAAATTTATTCGAATCATTCACGACTTTCTCTTGCCATTGTAAATAATGATAACTATAACCTATATTTTCTCCTTTTTTCCATATTCGTAATCTTCACTCTCTAGTACACGTACGTATATTTTAAGTATATCTACAACAAAATTAAATTTAAAAAATTTATCCGAAACATTCACGACTTTCTCTTGACATTGTAAATAATGAAAATTATAACCTATGATTAATGACGAGTTAACCTAAACAGTGATTGGTTAAATGAAAAGTAACCCTGTTGGACTTAAAAAACGGAAAATCGTTGACGCTAAATTAAACCTTCGGAAGAAAAAGTGTTTTAAATAAAAGTTGTAGTTTTTTAATTTTTTTTGTATAACGTTGATTAATACACGTTTCGCTCTAATATGCATATCAAGGTCGCAATCTTAGAAAACCCCATTTGGTTTTCCCCTATTTTTTTTACCGATTTCAATGAGCAGAACACGGGAAATCACTAAATGACGCTGTAGAAAAATGTTTTAAATAACAATTGTAGGTTTTTCATTTTTCTATAATTTTGATTGTATAGCGGTTGTCCTGAAATGCATACTAAGGCCCCGTCTAAAAAAAAATTACTGGTAAAAACGTGTTCTATGGGTTCTGGGGACCTGAAAACATGCACTTATTTACGGTGAAAACACGATTTTCAAAAATCGACATGAAAACTGAACTTTCGTTCCCAAAATTTCATGTAGGGTAAGAGAAAGTAAAAATCCGTTTTTATAACATTCGTTTTATACACATTCATTAACTTTGGTCCCGTTTTTGCAATGGCCGCCCTCCGTGGCGTGGTGGTGAGTGCGCTGGCCTAGAGAGCTGAAGGCTCCGAGTTTGATTCCCGGCTATTGTGTTTAAAACCCACCGTTCCATAACCGACAGTACACGCTAATATATCCTAGACGTTGATACCACTTTAAATAACACTAAACAAACAGACGATAATACAGCAGTACAAATCTGTCAGATATTTGTCGATATAAAATCAATATTGTCGTTTGTAAAGCAAACGAAAATGAAATTTAATTTTGAATAAGAATGTGTTTTATAACAAGTCATTGTCAGTTGGCCAAGGTCATCTAGAAGATATTTACGTGTTGGATGGGCTCGATAAAGAAGAACGACTGGTACAGGTTGTCTACTGGATCCAGTTGAACGTGCATGTGATTATCATAACCGCCTTTGTGTGTGTGCGTGTGTGTCATAACAGAACTAGTTATCCGAATATTTGCGGCGACCTGTCGTTGTTTTGCGTTAAGCTCTCTTGTTAGATAATAAATATCATATAATATAATATAATTTATATAGTACCTACGTAGTATATACCCATACATCCTTCCTAATATTATATATATTTGTACAGGGTGACTCATAAATTATGTTTTTTTTATATAGGTACGTGATAATGAAAACTAGAGCTTATTTTCACTTGTGTTTGGAAACTGTACTTCTTCTTCTTCTTCTTCTGACATCCACGGCATAGGCATATCTGCCTGTTCCGGTCTATAAGATCGCCTCCTTCTGTTAATTTTTTAAGTTTGTCGATTACTTTTTAATTTTTTTAATTTCTAGTTTTGTTCCCATCTTTTCCTAGGCCTTCCAATATCTCTTCTTCCTGTTGGTTTATATTTCAGAGCCTGAAAGGGGATTCTATCAGATGGCATTCTTTCCAGATGTTCTATCCATTTGATTCGATACTTCTCCATCATCCCGTTCAATGACTCCACCTTTAGTTCACTTCGAATATCTTCATTTCGCAAGAGATTCAATCTTGTACAGCCTTTAACATTCCTTAGAAAGCGCATTTCGGCTGCCTGAATTCTGCTTGCTTCCTTTTTACCGAGAACCCATGCTTCACTTCCATACAATAATATTGGGATGGCCATGGTCTGGTAGAATTTCAGTTTCGTTTCTCTCCTTGCTTTGTTCTTCAAACTCCTATGGATTGTTCCGCAAAGATATTGGAATTTATTTATTTTATTCGAAACATCTATGTCTGGAAACAGGAAATTTAAAAAAAGGAAACTGTACTAAATTATAAAATGAATAGTGACAATTATATTTTTGAATTAATTGCTGGTGTTTTTTTTTAATTTGTAAACTCTCGTTTTAAAAAACAATCTGGTGTGAAACACTCGCACAACTTTCTCTTGCCAACGCAAATAATAAAATGTATAATATAACCTAACGTAAAATGCATACAATATAACCTAAAATTAGTAGTAAAACATTAGAAATAAACAAAAAAAACTATCAATAAATATCACCTTATTTTAATCATGAGTGAAAGACGCAAAATGAAAATCGACCTCAGTTTGGTTTAAAAATACGGAAAATCACTCTTTCACGTTAAACTAGGCTCTGTAAAGAAAAATGCTCCAAACTAAAGTTGTAGATCTTTTTATTTCCTATAAATTTGATTACATACTTTTTGTCGTAAAATGCATACTAAGGCTGAAATCTTAAAAAAATGGATTTTTCACACCTTTTCGTGAGAAAGAAACAGAAAATCGCTAATTACCACTAAACTAAGCGTTATACAAAAAAATGTTTGAAATAAAAGTTGTAGGATTTTAAATTCTCTACAACTTTTATAATATACATTTTTGTGCTAAAATGCATATTAAAGCCGTAATCTTAAAAAAACATTTTTTTACGTGAGAAGAGCCTCACCGAGAATTTCAGCAAACATGGCGCCTACCCTATCTTGTAGAACATAAAAAATTTAGTAAACCGGGCGATTTTACAAAAAATCGTAGGACCAGTTTTTGAGAAAATTGCAAAAAAGTGAAAAATTACACGAATAAACTACTACTTCCGTTGACCGATTTTGATGAAAATTTTCGTGTCGGGTCCCAGAAGTGGTATGTAACTTAAGTTTCAAGTTTCAAGTTAGTACGATGTTCTTGAGATATTTTGTATAGACACACACACACCAATCGCTAAAAACATGTTTTTTGGGTTCAGGGGGTCTGAAAACGTGTAGATCCGGTGAATACTCGATTTCGAAAAATCGACATGAAAACAATACTTTCCTTCCTATATATTCATATAGGCAAGAGAAAGTAAAAATAGTTATTTAAATTAAAACGGATCGCGTGTTTTTTGAGTTGTATAGTTTAGCGAATAAAGTTTAAAGGACACAGTTTAATTCAGACCGCAGTCAGTTACCTACGCAATAACTTTTCCCATATCCTATAACAGCTGATAGATACGCGTTAATCCGGTATTATTCACGTACACCTCTCCTTTTCATCTGAGGGCTACCGCACACGTTGCGATGTGATTAGTACAACGCGCGTGATTGCGATACGATTTGCTCGATCTATACAAGTACTGGGAAAATAGTTTAGTATACCTTGGACAATTTAAATTGGCACAAGCAGCTCCGGTGTTTATCTACTCCACTCTTCGCCCCTCGCCATGCAACGACGGTACAGTCACTAAAGTATACAATCGCTACTGTAATGTGCTACTCACGCTCGGTCACTACGCTTTGTTTTCACTGTTGTTATTAATAAATCTGTCTGACATAATGATGTAACTAATTTGTTTTCATGGATGATTTTATGTTCATTATATATTCAGACCAATTTGTTTAGTTAGTTGCTGGCGTGTGTACATTCCTGCATAGTAGGTTATTATTAATATATTTCTATTTTATATAATGAATTTATATAATAATTTCACTAACCTTCTTTTTAAACTGTGTCACTTTTATTGTTATTTTTACTTACACCGTGTTTCGGTGAATCTACCATCATTAGAGTAAATAAAATAATTGAAACTAAAAAAAAAAATTTTAGTTTCAATTATTGAAACTAAATATTAAAACTAAAAAAAAAAATTTTTAGTTTCAATTATTTTATTTACTCTGATGATGGTGGTCCACCGAAACACGTGTAAGTAAAAATAAAAATAAAAGTGACGTAGTTTAAAAAGAAGGTTAGTGAAATTATTATATAAATTCATTATATAAAATAGAAATAATTTCAAACTGCAGGATGAATAAAGATTTATTTTTGAATTATTAATATAAATACTACGTATTGCATTGCCGTTGTGTAATGAATAAGTGAATAATTGTTGTTGTTTAGGTCAACAGCCGAAAGGCTGGTTTGAACCTGTAGAGGTTTTACTAAGTAAAACGAGGAGTGAGGTGGTTTACAATTGCCTTCCTCACTGAGTGGAAAAGTACGCTTATCAGCATGCCGGGCCCTCTGAAAAGCACATATTTTCCACTCTGTAAATGACACCTTCAATTCATTCACCACAGGGTCTGGCTGTATAATGAAATTCATTACTTTCAGAGGAGATAACTCTGATAAGTGTCTTTTGCACCTCTACCTCTTCTGTTCTTAAATAAATCAGTCATTTAATTGACTAACCATATGATAAGAAACAGAACTACAGTATTTATTTTAGCCCTGCAACGAACAGATTGAGTGTAAATAATTTGACACTCCACCAGCCTGTTAGGGGCAGAAGTGAATAAATGAACGTTAAAAAATAATGAGCAGCCCGGTAAAGGTTCCCAAATGGTGCGGTTGGGGTGTATCAATCAAGCGAGATTGAGAGAAATAAAATCGGAGGACCGTGTGCGGAGGGTCTAAATGTGTTGTTGGAGTGAGTCGACCGGTCTGTTTCATTCCATTCCATTCTGTCAAGTCGTGAAGGACGTTCAAGGTACTTACTGGTTATCACCATTATCTATCCCCTCCACTTTCCACACATATACACACGCACACGCACACACGTGAACTTGCATAGATGAAAAGGTAACCGATGATTCTGTCTCACTCTCCTATTAACCGATCCAGTTGTGTTCATTTGCAATGATTACAAAACACCGATTCTGATGCACACGTGCGTGTATCTTCGATTCTATTGTAATTATAGGTAGTAGGTACTCTGCTTCCAATTATTAACATCTCCTTTTTATGTTTGAACATAATTTATATTGGCACTTTTTTTATATCTTCTTCTTGTTATAAAGTAAACACATTATACTGTGCAAATGTTTTTATACAAATATCAACAGGTATTTCTCATTAAAATTCTCTAATAGGATTTTTCTTATTCCTTTAATGATTATTCATTTTTTTTTAACCGGCAATTTGTGTACGCCTACGTCGTAATGTGTTCAATTAAAGAACAATGAAGAAGCCCATCGCCCAATGTTATCAAAGTACCTCTGCCACTGTCATCCTCACTACAATTTCAACCAGTCATCCTTTGTGTCAGCACATCACCTGTTGAACAACTGACTCGTTGCAACCCCTACACACCAACCTGTTTGGTTTCATAATAAAAACATTTTTTCATATCGATACAAACAATACAATATGACTTGATATATTATTATTTTTTTTTATTATTCCTAATTTGTGTACGTTGCAATCTGTTCAATTGAGAACAATAAGCAAAACCATGACCCAATGAGATAAGGATGATGTGTATGACGTGTAAATCAGGTATAGTCTTGTACAGACCCAGGCCGACCATTCCTGAGAGAGTATGGTTAATTGAACCCCAACCATCAAAGTACACCGGTAACCACTGTCTAGTATTCAAATCCGAATAAAAGTAACGACCTTTACTAGGATTTGAACCAGGAACCTTCGTCTCCGAAAATCAGCTGTTAAACAGCTGATTTTGGCAACGACTTTACCTCTAGACCAACCCGGTGGGTTTGATATATTATTAATAGTAGTAAGATATTTATTTATCATCAGTCTCTTGACTGGTTTGATGTAGTTCTCCAAGCTCTTCTTCTATCTTGGTCAAATCGTTTCATATTTTGTATTACTCCATTATAATTAGTTTATTATTTATTTTGTAAATTTTTAGTTGTAATAAATACTTGTAATTTTAAACTTAAGTGTATTAATTATTTAATTCTATTTCATATAATGAATTAATATAATAATTTCACTAACCTTCTTTTTAAACTGCGTCACCTTTATTTTATTCCTACTTACACGTGTTTCGGTGGATCCACCATCATCAGAGTAAATGAAAAATTGAAACTAAAAATTTTTTTCATTTATTTAAAATTTACAGAAGATGATACATCTTCAGTCACTTGTATAAAACTCAGTTTTATACAAAATTGAAACTAAAAATTTTTTTCATTTATTTAAAATTTACAGAAGATGATACATCTTCAGTCACTTGTATAAAACTCAGTTTTATACAAAATTGAAACTAAAAATTTTTTTCATTTATTTAAAATTTACAGAAGATGATACATCTTCAGTCACTTGTATAAAACTCACACAAACAGTTTTATACAAGTGACTGAAGATGTATCATCTTCTGTAAATTTTAAATAAATGAAAAAAATTTTTAGTTTCAATTTTTCATTTACTCTGATGATGGTGGATCCACCGAAACACGTGTAAGTAGGAATAAAATAAAGGTGACGCAGTTTAAAAAGAAGGTTAGTGAAATTATTATATTAATTCATTATATGAAATAGAAATATTTCAAACTGCAGGATGCATTATAAAGATTTATTTTTGAATTATTTAATAACCTAGATCCCGAAACGGACCTTAGCGATAAGTGTCACAATACTTTACCCAAGACTGGATTGTATAACTGTCACTTATTTTACTCGTGTAGAAATAAAACTACGCCTGAATATTTAATGGCTTGTGAATTAATTCGTTTTCGATTTGTGTGTGTTACAGATTAAAAGATGCCAGCACGTTTTCCAGATGTGGACGTTCACCGTGACAATGTCGGCAGTGGTCTTTCTAACGGCAACCACCAGCAGTACTCCAACTTGAATGACGATGTCGTCATCACAGGTCTTTCTGGACGTCTTCCAGAAAGTAGCTCCATCGAAGAATTCAAGGATCAATTGTTCGCTGGAGTCGATCTTATTACTGATGATGAAAGACGCTGGCCAGCTGGTAAGCCTCCCTTCCACATACAACATTCACATCTCTATTTCATATAATGAATTAATATAATAATTTCACCAACCTTCTTTTTAAACTGCGTCACTTTTATTTTAATTCTTACTTACACGTGTTTCGGTGGATCCACCATCATCAGAGTAAATGAAAAATTTAAACTAAAAATTTTTATCTCACTTATTTAAAATTTACAGAAAATGATTCATCTTCAGTCACTTGTATAAAACTGTATAAACTTGTATAAAACTTTTATATAAGTGACTGAAGATGTATCATCTTCTGTAAATTTTAAATAAGTGAGATAAAAATTTTTAGTTTCAATTTTTTTTTATTTACTCTGATGATGGTAGATCCACCGAAACACGTGTAAGTAAGAATTAAAATAAAGGTGACGCAGTTTAAAAAGAAGGTTGGTGAAATTATTATATTAATTCCTTATATGAAATAGAAATAATTTCAAACTGCAGAATGCATTATAAAGATTTATTTTTGAATTCACATCTCTCTGAACCAACCGCCATTGTTTTCTAGTTTACCCACAGATTTACTCTTTTAAATCTGTTTCACCTGAGTCAGTCAGCCGATAGAAAATCATTTTCAATTGTTAAGTACAGTAAAACCTTGTTTATCCAGACTAATTGGAACCAAAAGCAATTCGGAAAATCAAAATTCCAGATAATCCGGGTAATATGGTTAATTAGCAAAACAAATACTTAAGTAATCATACTTACTGTTTATTACGACACAAAACTATGTTTTGTAACAAAAAATATAAGTTTCTTAACAATTGACAATCATTTTCAATTGTTAAGTACAGTAAAACCTTGTTTAGCCAGACTAATTGGAACCAAAAGCTATCCGGAAAATCAAAATTCCAGATAATCCGGGTAATACGGTTAATTAGCAAAACAAATCCTTAAGTAATCATACTTACTGTTTATTACGACACAAAACTATGTTTTGTAACAAAAAATATAAGTTTCTTAACAATTGACAATCATTTTCAATTGTTAAGTACAGTAAAACCTTGTTTAGCCAGACTAATTGGAACCAAAAGCTATCCGGAAAATCAAAATTCCAGATAATCCGGGTAATATGGTTAATTAGCAAAACAAATCCTTAAGTAATCATACTTACTGTTTATTACGACACAAAACTATGTTTTGTAACAAAAAAATGTAAGTTTCTTAACAAAGAATTGGTCGATTGTCTTCTGTTTGAAACACGTGTGGCGTTTGAATGAAGCATGATCACGCAAACACTGTATCGTTAATAGTTGAACTGGAGCGACACTCTGGTAAAGCTTTCTTAGACTGGACAGAAATCATTTTATTACCATAATTAATTGTACAATCTATGCAGCAACTGTACATTTAATCAATATACAGGGCGTTCTGAAAAAGGTTTCAAGAATTCAGGGTGTGATTCCCCACAACAAAAGAAGAAAAAAAGTTCAAATTAACATAGGTCCAAAAATCATTAGTTACCGAGTTATATAGGGTGAAAGATTTCAGTTACCCCATTGAAACGAAGCCCTACAGATATTTGTTGGGCGTTAAATTAGGCATAAATTTTACCGATCGTATGTAAAATGAACAGAAAAATTGAATAAAACAGGTTTCAGACCTGTAGCTGCAGTAATTTTTAAGATATCTGATGAAATACGCAAAACTTGGTTCCGAAAAATAAGTTTCTTTTAGGTTTGAAGCAGATGAACTTTGTTAAATGGACATCATATATTGAGTAAATAATAGTAAAAAGTTAATACAATGTCATAAAAATAAGTGGTGAACAAACCTGTCATCCTCATCACCTACCAGAAAAAATATTCTCGGAACAGGCCGCATGATTAGCATGTGATCCTCACTTTCAATTGTAGTTAACAAAATAAACAGTGCTATAAATAAATTATAATATTATTACAAACATTAATTAACACATAGGCTATAATCACTAATGAAGAAGAAAACATTTCAATTGAAGGGTTTGGCAGAAGAAAGTGCTAACCCATAAAATTTCCAGCATTATTTTTATTGAATATTTTGTAAAAATAAAATGTTCAGCATGTTTTAAACAGAATGCTATAGTTACAATTTTAAGAAACTAGATTAACAGAAAAAATAAATATTTAGTAAAACATGATTTGCAGATATCAGTAAACTTTTAAAACGACTGCTTAAAATTTTTTGATGTGGGTTGGCACTGTCTTCTCCCGACCCCTTCAATTATACGAATAAACATAACGAAAGTATCAGTAGATTTAGTTTTTGTGTACTACTCAAATTTTGGCGTGCACAGATGGCACCTGCGTAAAAATGTATTTTACACTACAGTAATTCACTACAGTGTAGTTCTAATAAGCTTGCAACAAATTCAATATAATCTTAGCAGGCCTACAAAATTTATGATGAAAGAATCATAATGGCGTCTGAGGAACCACCATGGATTCTCACGGCCTGTGCGGACAAACCTGTGAGAATTGCCAGCGATCCTCATGGCCTGTATTGACAAACACGTAAGGGATTGCATGTGCATCTCACGGCAGCCAATCTTATAAATATAAAGATATAGATGTGTTGTATATTAATTTTGTATTGTTGTGATATTGTTTACAGGACTTCACGGTTTACCAACAAGAACAGGTAAATTGAAAGATTTGACACACTTTGATGCAACATTCTTCGGAGTGCACGCCAAACAAGCACATGTTATGGACCCACAGTTGCGTATGCTTCTCGAGTTGACACACGAAGCTATCGTTGATTCAGGTGATTATTCTACACAGTTCATACAGTTCGTTTTCAGTTTACCACCCGCTCCCTCCCTGTCAGTCTCACTACAGTTTGTACAAGCCACAAAAAAGTGGTTTTCGGGAGGATATTGGCATAACATTAAGGAGCACAAAAGGAGCAGAGACCATCACTGCAACATTAGAAATAGGCATTGAATACTTCTGCAGTTGGCATAAAAGGCTGTTTACCAGTGCCACTCTGGCTATGTGGTAATTAAAATGTATAATTTGCTTCCTTTACGTAAACGATACGCAGTTTAAAATTAATATACAGAAATGGGTTAAGAAATTTAGGTAGAAAATACATACACTTATTTACACTTCTTCTAGTTTACCAGATTGTATTGTATAGTTAATTGTATTTATTGTAAGTTAACTAAGTTTTGAATTATAAGTACTTAAATTACTTAAAACATCAGTCATGCTATTATGTAGGCCTAACAATTTTATTTATAAAAATACTTTTAAAAGTATTTTGTATTTAAATACTTTCGAAAGTATTTTGTTGTTACTTTTTAATCAGCGTGTACACATTTTTATGTAATGTGCATGCTCAGTGATGTCATTGTTTGTTTACAGTACAAGCAAACTAAGAAAGGCTGGATTTTATATTTAGTTGCTTTTAATGAACAAATAATGTAGTTGTATTGTGTAGTGATGCAGAGGTAGTAGTGCTGTAATTTAATTTCACCAAAAGATAATCAATTTAAATAATAAATTTGCATTCATTACTTTACTGTAAATTGGCTGGCCCCTTGGCGTAGTGGTTAGCGCAGCTGGCTTCTACTTTGGGGTCCCGGGTTCGATCCCCAGTCAGGTCTGGTATTTTTTCATCAGTCATTTTCATATATCATAATTCTCCACTGTCTGTATTAGCAGAAATTGCAAAACAATCAGATGTAAAACAAAAAAAAAAAATTGACTGTATATTCAGTAGGTGGAGTGTGTACTGTATAAAAGTCGATCTACTGTAAGAGTACTCCGCGCAAGGCAACCGCCTATAGATTGTAAATGAAAGTTTCTCACTAGTTGGCGCGTATCTACCTCACCGCCTGACAATTATCTTGTACTACGTTCCATCATTAAAATATCTACATCCAGCTAAAATAAACATTATCCTTTAAGCGTTTTAAATTATACTGTTCAGATTATTTGTAATTATTGTAGTTTCATAAAGAGACTCCGTAATAAATTATTTTAACCATTAAAGTTACAAAACAATTTTTTCCTACTTTATAATGTTTACCGCTTTTATGTTTCATTAACTCAACACATTTACTACCACGCATGTTAACGAAACAACTTACAAAACTTTTCGACTTCAGTCTACGAAGAATTTCGAAACAAACCGATACAATTCCAAAAGATAACTGATGAAACTAAAAATGAGTTAAACACGGGCAAGTGCGAACAGTTGTATTAAACTAGTCACACACATAAATTATTTTAATGATATTAAATAAACAATCTGAAATGATAAACAACGAATCACTGGATTGGTTTACTCTCCTGTTAAAATTCAAGGCATTAGTCTTGTATTACTTGTGACCAAAAATAAAATAAAACTGAGTCTATAATAAAACCCTACTAATCATAAATAATAATGTAACGGAAAATAACAATGTAAGAATAGCAATACCTAGTAAAATTTTAGTTATTAATGGTAAACTAATGTTCGAGTTATAAAATATTTTCTAACCAATGAATTGAACGTGTTTTCATTATAATATTAAGCGTAGAGTGAATTTAGTGTTGTGTGGAATTTTGTTTTTGATCATGCTGTGCATAAAATTATTAATTAATGCGCATGCTCACTTGTGTTGCTGGTTGCCTACATCGGAGTACTCTTACAGTAGATGGACTATAGATTAAGCTGTAAATTGTGTGACTGTAATTGTTGATTGACTGTAATTTGTTGATGTGTTATGACAGGTATCAACCCATCAACCATTCGAGGATCAAAAACCGGTGTCTTCATCGGAGTATCAGCCAGTGAATCTGACGAATTTTGGACCATGGACCCAGACAAGGTTAATGGTTACGGATTGACAGGATGTTGCCGTGCCATGTTCCCCAACAGAATTTCATACACTTTTGATTTCACAGGTTGGTATTGCTCATATTATGCTTTTATGTTGTTTTTCTATGTTTTTTTTTCATTTTGATGCTGCAAGCATTTAACCCTTTCAGTGTTGAAACAACATTTAAAAGTTTGATCTAAGGGCCATTTAATTTGATTAATGGTGTACAAAAAGTGCCAGCCCTTATTTTGAAAACTTGCAAGCGTAAGCCTGCCATTTGCCGACTAAAATTTCAAATTTACAGAAAAAAAATGCCTATTAAAAATTAATATTTATTGTGTTCATAAAACCAGAAATCGTTCTAAATCTAAAATTATTCAAAATAGTTTATTTTAGTTTATTTTCAGTCGCATCGACAGTTTCGTCATTACCAACTACTAAGAGTTTTGGTACCATTACGGTGGTTTTAACGTGTTAAAATTTTCAGGTCCTAGTCGGGAATTAAACCCGGGTCCTTTCGCTTTGTAGGCTAGAGCGCTAGTCACTACGCCACAAAGGTGGTTTCAAAATACCATTAATCCATTAATTTTTGTTTGAAAGTTTTTTTGGAAATGTTCGGTTATCTAAACGTTGGCACTTTATGCATAAATTACGGATGTCCAGTAAACCGGATGGTATAACTACGTAAAATATATCGACGTCCTGTTTTCCAGATGTTGGCACTGAAAGGGTTAATGTAAGTTACGTAATAGCCAACCGCATTGGCGCAGTTGGTAACATGCTCGCTTTTGGCATCATGCGGTCCTGGTTTCGAATCCCACTAAGGCATGGCATATTTTCATACGTTACAAAAAATCATTTCATCCTCCATCGTACAATAGTTACACCCCAACGCCGTCGCTAATGACCGTTGTAGTTGGTGCGACGTTAAATAATAATAAAAAAAAAAGTTACGTTATGTTTTAGATGTACAGCCAAGGTATGCCTCTTGGCTTTTCCTACAGTTCTCTTTCAATCCTCTTGACACACTTCAAAAGCAAATCATATCATTTGTGACATCATCCATTCATGTTTTCCTGGGATGAACCTTATTTGACTCCATTCTGTCAATGTGTTCCTACCATTCTATTATATCTTTTCCTTTATTGAGGTCACTCAGTCCCTCATTTTTACATACTGTCCAGTCATCTCCTTCCCTTACCACTCCGGAAAGTCTCCTGAAAATCTTTCTTATGAACCTTCTCAACATAACCAAATTTGGTATTCACGATTAAAGTGCATTATATCTTCATCTTGCATTATATTGCACAAAGAATGCTTTTTAACTTGTCACTTAATAAAGTTAAATGATAGAATACACATGTACAAATACAAACATGAACCAGGCGGTGGTATGTTTTCGGAGATGACAAAAGTACAACTGGGCTTAACAAACGCAGTATCATGTTATTATTATTTTTTTTAATCCCTAATGTGTGTACGTTGGAATCTGTTCAATTCAGAACAATAAGCAACCCCATGACCCAATGAGATGAGGATAATAATGTATGACGTGTAAATGAGGTGTAGTCTTGTACAGACTCAGGCCGACCATTCCTGAGAGAGTATGGTTAATTGAACCCCAACCATCAAAGAACACCGGTAACCACTGTCTAGCACTCAAATCCGTAGGAAAGTAACTACCTTTACTAGGATTTGAACCAGGAACTTTCGTTTCCGAAAATCAGCTGTTAAACAGCTAATTTTGGCGACGACTTTACCTCTAGACCAACCCGGTGGGTTTCATGTTATTTGTGAGTTTATTTTTGTCTTTAGACCAGGCTGTTGCCTAATAGTCTAAGAGTTGCTTAGTTTGTGCAATATATGTGTAGACTGAGGCTGATTGATATAATTTGTTTTTGTTATTCAGGTCCAAGTTATGCAATTGACACAGCCTGCTCAAGTAGTATGTTCGCATTACAACAGGCCGTTGCCGCCATGAGATCCGGCCAGTGTGATGCCGCCATCGTTGGTGGTGTCAACCTCTTATTGAAACCAACTTGCTCATTGCAGTTCCACCGTCTCAACATGTTGAGCCCACAGGGAATGTGCAAGGCTTTCGATGAATCTGGTATGTACATTACGTTTCTTTTTTTGACAGTTTATTTACAAAGTATATGCTTTTACAACGAAAATTATACAGGTTTGAAATTGTGCATGTTTCACTAAGGAATGAAAGTATGAGTATGAGCTGTGGCACCATCCTGTTGAAACCAAAACGCTTGTGTGTCATGTTCCTCACTATACTCTTCCATTTTGGGGAGTAGAAATGTCTCCAGCATCTCACCATAGTGCACAGAGTTCACAATAACAGTTGTACCTTAAAATTCAAAAAAGTAAGGCCCAATAATGCCTATGGAGGATACAGCGCACCAAACAGTCACTTTGGGGCTATGAGAGGTCTCTCATGAAGTTCACGAGGGTTTTCAGTCGCCCAGTAATGGAAATTTTGCTTATTTACTGTGCTAGAGAGGTGAAAATGCGCTTCATCGCTAGACCACAGAATAGTGTCGGGTTGCACAGAGGTTAAGTTTGCGTTGCAAGCATCTGTACGTTTCACCCAGTCTTCTGGATTCAATTCTTGAACAAATATCATCTTGTGGGGTGTAAGTGAAGGTCAGAGTGTAAAATTCGCCTTACCGTTTTGGACGATATTCCAAGTGCAGCAGCATGTTTCCACGCAGAGTGTGATGGAGACTGTTCAATGGACGCTCTCACTGCCGCGATATTTTCAGGTGTCCTCACACTTTTAGGTCACCCAGCTGGTTTTCTAGGAAGTGCAGATCCGGTCGACCGTACATTAGTAATCCATTGCCAAATGGTTTTAGCATCAGGAACCCTGTCATGCCGAGTCAAACCAAACCGCCTACGAAAAGCCCTCTGCGTCGCCAACACATGGTCATTGTTTTTAAAGAACGTTTCAACAACAAAGCCTCGATGCTCACCAGACCACTGCATGATGACTACTGAACATGGCGTAGTTTTCCCCAGCTAATGCCATTACTTCTACTCTGCTAACTCACCTGCGCGCTCTTCAGTGATTGTTTGAAACTAGGGAGTCCATTCTGCCCCACCCGGTACAGTACTAGTTTATTGTTAAGGCTGTTAACGTTCAAACTAAAGAGAAAAACAGATTTCGATGTAATCCGCATCTTTTAGAATAGGTGAATTTTCAAACATAATGTCATTGTTTTAGTGGTGACAACTGTACATTTTTTTAGCCGTTACCTTTTGGAATGATTGATGATGTTGTTTTTCCAGGTAACGGTTACGTACGTAGTGAAGCCGCAGTCGTCATCTACTTACAGAAAGCGAAGGACGCCAAGCGTATCTATGCGACTGTCGTCAACGCCAAGACCAACACTGACGGTAACAAGGAACAGGGTATCACTTTCCCATCCGGTGGTATGCAGAATAAATTGATCAAGGAAACTTACGCCGAAGTTGGTGTCAATCCAGCTGATGTCGTATATGTTGAAGCTCACGGAACTGGTACCAAGGTATGTCGTTCTATATAACTTCTCGATTAATTAAAATGACATTTTTTTTGCACCCTGGAGACTCCAGAAGGAGTATAGGACATGTCGTCAGATGTAACACCTGAAATACATAAGAATCACACAATTCAATCACTCTTTCACGCTAAACTAGGCTCTGTAGAGAAAAATGCTCTAAATAAAAATCGTAGATCTTTTAATTACCTATAAATTTAATTATACTTTTTTGTCATAAAATGCATAATAAGGCTGAAATCTTTTAAAAAAATTTGAAATAAAAGTTGTGGGATTTTAAATTCTCTACATTTTTTATTATATAATTTTGTGCGCTAAAATGCATATTAAAGTCGTAATCTTAAAAAAACAATTTTTTTACGTGAAAACAATCTTACCAAGAATTTCAGCAAACATGGCGCCTACCCTATCTTCTTGAGCATAAAAAATTTAGTTAACCAGGCAATTTTTAAAAATTCGTAGGACCAGTTTTTGAGAAATTTGCAAAAAAGTGAAAAATTACACGAATAAACTACTACTACCGGAAAAATTGACTACAGGAAAAGTCCTGTAGTCGTGGAACCTTACCCCAATCTTTTCGTTCATATATGGTATAATTATCCGTGTTTTACGAACTGCAGTAACCCCCGTGGATACCGAGGGATTAGTGTATTATATGTTACAGAAATATTTTTGTATGTTTTTTTTTTTAAAATGAACTCATGTAGTATGTTGCACTATTGTTGGCAGGTCGGAGACCCACAAGAAGTAAACTCAATCGCAGATTTCTTCTGCACCAAGGAACGATCAGCTCCACTCTTGATCGGTTCAGTTAAATCAAACATGGGACACTCTGAACCAGCATCCGGTCTCTGCTCCATCGCCAAAATCTTGGTCGCCATGGAACAAGGAGTCATTCCAACCAATCTTCACTTCAAGAATCCAAACCCAGACATTCCAGCTTTGAACGATGGTCGTCTTCAGGTAATCTATCCCTATATCCATTTCAATCAATTTGATCTGTACACAGAAATCTCGTCTATGCGCTTCCAGCTATAATATTACGAGTGAATTTTTAAACATATTTTTTAATTAACACTTTCAGCCCCAGACAAGTATTTTTCAGTTTTGGTAGTGGTCCAAGCCACTTACAGGTTAACTTTAACAACAACAAAACCATGCACAATCAGGTGGTGAGAACGCAAAAACCATGGGCACAATGTGCTGCTACCTGGTGAATATTTTTCCAATCCAAGGTCTGAAATCTATTGCTAGAACCCAGTAGGAATTGTTCATACGTTTAAATACACAGAAAATGCGAAGCAGATACACGTACACAGCATGCAGAACGTAACTATCCCCCATGTATCAAATTGATACACACGGGCTGATGATGAAACTTAACTGTGAATCATATTAGCTCACGCGGGTCCAGAGAAAACTCTTTCGTGAGCCAAATTATTGATATACATAGGGCTGAAAGTGTTAATTTATTAGGCAAGTTTGCATATGACGTGATAAATTTGCAGTTTTTGTGTGCTGTTTGCTCTGCCCCTATTTAAGATAAAACCAGCAGTTTTTCTTTTATTATGCAATGTTAACATTTTTTTTTGTAAATTATAATTAAATTGAAAGTCTTTGGTGATATTTTGTCATTAATCTTTGTTAGTAAAAAGTAAATTAGCAATCTATTTATTGTACCCTGTAGTGCTAGGAAGCAAGCTAACGTACTGTGATTAAAATTTTTTTCAAATATCTTTGATAACTTAACAGAAATTTTACTAAAAACTTAAAAAATTTGTTTTTGGTAAATAGCAAAAAAGGAACATACACAGTTAAGTTCTAAGAAACAAAGAAAATTTCCATGCAACTAACTTGAATTGAATTTCTTTATTCAATAAAGAAATTGAATAAAGAAATTTCTTTATTTCTTTATAAAGAAAGTTATAAAGAAATTCAATTTATAATTCATTAAATTCAATTTATAATGTAAAATTAAATTAACTAACACAAACTCTATTATTGTAAACTCTTAATTTTTAAAGAAAATTGTGCCATGCAGAGACATGATTATTTTTAAATTTCAGGTACTACATTTAAAGTTACAAGTGATTATTAGGTATCAAGGTAACCAGAAAATAATGGAGTTTTAAAACATTTAAGAAAAGAAAAAAATTTAATCTTTGTTATGGAATTAAGCCATTGGAACTTACACTTATTACCAAAATATAATTTAAATTTTTAAGATGATATGATCATGAAAAATTTTGGGTGTAATTTGTTTTACCAGCGTTGTAATTTTTTTAAGTTTTCTCTCCAATATAATAAGGGCTAATTACACCACAACAAGTATTAAAAAAGTGCCTTAAACTATTTTAAAATCATACCATTTAAAAATAGTGTTTTGGGGATGTATGTGCGAGGTGTGATTTATCGGTTGTTTTTCTGTGCTTAGGTTGTACACAAGAACTGGCCATGGCAAGGCGGTTTGGTAGGAGTGAACTCCTTCGGTTTTGGTGGTGCCAATGCCCACATCATCTTGAGGTCAAACCCAAAACCAAAAGCACCCGCCACACCAGACCCAGTACCACGTCTTTTACCGATATCCGGACGTACTGAAGAAGCCGTCAACAACATCTTTGACAAGGTATTTACCGTATATTTAATTGTCTGATTAGCATTATCTTTTTCTTTATTTATGGTGGAACTCTAAAACAAAATGCTCGATACAGATTTCTATAAAGCGTACATTTATACAATAATATTCGTATAGACCTAATTATAATTTATAAATCACTTTCTAACCTTCACAAAATTTTGGTAAAAATTTTGAAACAGTGCTACTTTAATTTTTTAATTAGTTGTTAATATTCGCCAATATTTCTAGAACACTGTTACGCACTGTTATGAATGACATTGAGATTCTTACTGTTTGTTTTCTTAAAATAATTTACCGGTGTAGCTAATAAAGTTTCTAGTAGTATATTAGAAAATGGTTTCTTTTACTAGTACAACTAGTACAATTAGTAGGGTACAAAATTTGTACCCTACTAATTGTACTAGTTTGTATTAGTTTGTACTAATTTGTACTAGTACCTATTTAATAGGTACCATAAAATAGTAAATAATAAAATAATAAACACTACACTTAACCCTTTCTTTCCCAGTGTGGCATAGAAGTCACATTGGAGTGACTACTTTTGATTAAAGAGCACTGGATGTGAAGTGTAATAATTTTCTGTACCCTAGCCAGGAATTGAACCTGAGACCTCCGCTTGGCAGTGTAAGATGCTGACCACTAAACGACGGACGCGACCATTAGTTTATTTTTAAAGTTAATTTTAGTTTTAAATATTCGTGTTCATTTACTAAAATAAAGTAGCATTTCTTCGAGTACGTTGAATGTACATACAAGTATATTTTTTAGACTGTAAATAGTGATTTTGTCCGTTTTACCAATATTTTTGAATTGTAACATTTTTTAAGTTTTAAATAATGCTTTGCTACAAATCTAAGCAAGAGAAAATTGTTTAGGAAGCCTGCGCACATGATTTTTACTTATTCATATTGTTGGGAACTTTGGTATCATCTAGCCCAATGTGACATGTGTCACACTTTTTTGTCATGCCATCAAAAAGGCTGAAGGTCTAAAAGTGATTTTATTTCACTTAAATGTCAGTAAAGTGTATGAAACAATGCACACATATTTGTTTGTGTATAGTTAAAAAATCTGGTGTGAAACACTCACACAACTTTGTCTTGCCAATGCAAATAATTAACAATAAACCTAACATTAGTATTAAAACATTAGAAATGAACAAAAACTAACCTCAAAAACATAACCTTATTTTAATCATGAGTGAATGACGCAAAATGACAATCGAACTCAGTTTGGCTTAAAAATACGGAAAATCACGCTTTCACGCTAAACTAGGCTCTGTAGAGAAAAATTCCCTAAACAAAAGTTGTAGATCTTTTAATTTTCTATAAATTTAATTATATACACTTTTGTCGTAAAATGCATACTAAGACCGAAATGTTAAAAAAATCGACAGAAAATCGCAAATTACCGCTAAACTAAGCATTATACAAAAAAATGTTTGAAACAGAAGTTGTAGCTTTTTAAATTCTCTACAACTTTTATTATATAAGTTTTTGCGCTAAAATTTATATTAAAGCCGTAATCTTAAAAAAACAACGTTTTTACGTTAAAACAGCCTCACCGAGAATTTCAGCAAACATGGCGCCTACCCTATCTTGTAGAGAATAAAAAATTGAGTAAAATAGGCGATTTTAAAAAAAATCATAGGACCAGTTTTTGAGAAAATCGCAAAAAACTGAAAAATTATACGAATAAACTACTACTTCCGGTTGACCGATTTTGATGAAAATGTTCGTGTCGCGTCCGGTAGTGGTATGTAACTTAAGTTTCAAGTTTCAAGTTCGTGCGATGTTCCGTTCTTGAGATATTCTGTTCACACACAGACACTCAGACCAATCGCTAAAAACATGTTTTTTGGGTTCAGGGGCTCTGAAAACGTATAGATCCGGTGAAAACTCGATTTCGAAAAATCGACATGAAAACAATACTTTCCTTCCTATATATTCATATAGGCAAGAGAAAGTAAAAAATATGGGATTGAAAGGGTTAATATTCTATAAATTCGGACCACATACGTCAATAAATTGACAATTTTTAGTGTGCGTTTCATTCGTTGGTTAGGCGTAACTAGTTGATAATATATGCTGTTAAAACCAGTATTATTTGTAAATAAACTGCGCCTATTAATAAGCGTATTACTATATAATAAATATAATAACTGATGATTAATTCTATTTCATGTAATGAATTAATATAATAATTTCACTAACCTTCTTTTTAAACTGCGTCACCTTTATTTCAATTTTCACTTACACGTGTTTCGGTGGATCCACCATCATCAGAGTAAATAACATATAATTGAAACTAAAAACATTATTTATTAAAAATCTATAGAAGATGATACATCTTCAGTCACTTGTATAAAAGTTACAGGTACAGGTTTTATACAAGTGACTGAAGATGTATCATCTTCTATAGATTTTTAATAAATAATGTTTTTAGTTTCAATTATATGTTATTTACTCTGATGATGGTGGATCCACTGAAACACGTGTAAGTGAAAATTGAAATAAAGGTGACGCAGTTTAAAAAGAAGGTTAGTGAAATTATTGTATTAATTCATTACATGAAATAGAAATATTTAAAACTGCAGGATGCATTATAAAGATTTATTTTTGAATGATGATTAATTATAATACGTTACATCACTCCCTGTTCGCTTTGTATTGTATTTTATAATAAACTTATTTCACTATGAAATGTAGAAAAATACAAGTATATACATTAGTTTTGTAAACAGTCTATAACAATAGTCGAGGGACGGGTAGATTTAGTATATGTAATATGATTCTTTTGAAGCCTTGACGTGCCAAATGAAATGCCTATACTTATAACTATAGTGCCTTGCTGTGTGTCCTTGAAAGATTCAGTGTGACTGGCCACTCTTGTGTTTGAGAAAACTTGCGTTTGTTTTGCCATGGTTGTATTTGGTTACAGGAAATTGTGCTGGTTGTCTTAACTTTGTGTTCGTAAAAGATTCAGTGAGATTTGTCACCCTTATGTTTGTATTAATAACAGTATTATAACTTAAGTTAGTTAAACTTAAAAATGGTGTTATTAGACAAAAAGGTTATTGATAACAGTGTTATGCTGTTATAACAGTCAGACAAGTGTTATTCGTACATCAGGTTTATGAAACGGCTTTGAATCACAGCGTTATAAAGTAACAGGTATAAATAGTGAAGTCACGAGATTACCTTTTGCGTGTGGATGGGCTGTGAGGAAGGGAAGTAAAATATTTGCAGTGCTGCCAACCTCAACAGTGAGACACTACTCGTACATTTCACTACCGTCCAGTTTATAGATACAAATTGTAAGCTGTGGTTTATTCCAAAAAAAAAGGTTTACTTCATAAACCTTATAAGAAATAAATGTGACCTGTAATATTGCCTATAGCTTAATTACATGACTAGAAATGTTTAATTTACTGTAATTACAAATGAATCGCTTTCTTTACTATTGCTGTCAAGAGCGTTTTCATTATCAGTCTCTCTAGTATCTACTTAACCGTTTTCTTTTTTTACCAGGTGTCAACAAAACTGTTAAAGAATAGCTTCTTCACGTCCTTAATTTCCTTCTTTATTTTTCAAATTGTGGAAAGAGAAACTTCACAGTAGTTAGCCGCTCGCTCACGGCTTTTGTTAAGAGGCACGGTTAGGCATTATTGTTTAGCTTCAACTTCACAACATTTTATTACATTGCGTTCAGTACTGTGAATAATTCGACCAAGTTTTCGAGAAACCGATATTTGTGTTTACGGTAACAGTTATATTGGTACAGTTAACCTACAAAAGGTTCCGCGATATACTGTTTATGTTGTGGGTATAGTATAAGTTGTTATGTTTGTCGTACTGAAATTAAAGCAGTCGTGCATGTGCACTGATGCTTTTCCCCCTTTACCCCTCGTTGCAAACAAGGGCGAACTCATGACTCAAGTGACTATAACAGGGTGTAACTGACTCAATCCAGTAACCATGTTATTAATGCTGTTATGTTAAATAATGGCCATCACTTGTACAAGTATCAGACGAGCTAATGTCCCATAGCCGAGCGAGTGAGAGGGAGATATGCGGCATAACTACGTATGCGCTCAAAGGTCTTTACCGTAATAATCCAAATCTGAAAACATACTACAGTCGTTATCTTGCTTGTTAGTTTCCTTCTTCTTCTTTACAACCAGGGCGTTCAGGCTTCTGCAGCCCCTCCTCACCGCGACCTAAAAGATCTTTTGTGATTGCCCCTATTCCTTATTTATGCAAGACCCACACTTTCAATAAAGCGCAGGATCTGCCTAGGATCTAGTGCACTTACCTGAGAAGGTGTTAACACGTCCTTACCCATCAGCGCTCTTCTTTTGCAGCCAACCACTTTGCAACTGCACGCTTGTTAGTTTACTGAATGCATAAACGCTTGCTCACAACAATGAGTAAAATTATACGACAATGTTATTGGAACGGCGCGTATGGCATGTGCGAGTGAGAGCGTTATGCATTCTCTCACTCCCATGGCTAGGGGACATTAGTTCATCTGAATATTATAGGTAGTTTAATGGTTGTGATTGATTGTTTCAGTTATCCAGCCAACCAATTGATGATGAGTTGATTGGATTGTTGCACAACATACACAGCACCAACATCCCAGGACACAGCTACAGAGGTTATGCTCTTCTTGGCGACAAACCACAACGTGAAGTTGAGGTAATTACATTTTTATACATTTATGTATGTGTGTTGTTTAGGTGATCAGCCAATTGTATTTTTATTTATTTTGAAGGCAAAAAACCAAAGCGGTTATCACTGCTTGTAATCATGATGTTTAGGTCATCAGCCAAAAAGCTGGTTTGAACCTGTAGAGGTTTTACTAAGTAAAACGAGAAGTGAGGTGGTTTACCATACCTTCCTCACTGAGTGGAAAAGTATGCTCATCAGCATGCCGGGCCCTCTGAAAAACACATATTTTCCACTCTGCAAATGACACCTTCACTTCATTCACCATAGGGTCTGGCTGTATAATGAAATTCATTACTTTCAGAGGAGATAACTCTGATTAGTGTCTTTTGCACCTCTACCTCTTCTGTTCTTAAATGATGACCATGTGATAAGAAACAGAACTATTTATTTTAGCCCTGTAATGAACAGATTGAGTGTAAATAATTTGATACTCCACCTGTCTGTTACGGGCTGATCATGATGTTATGTTAAGCCAAAGGCTGGTTTCGAACTCTAGAGGCTCAACTAAGTAAAAAAACAAGAGTGAGGTGGTTTACCATTGCGCATCTTGCTCACTGAGTTGAGAAGTATGCTTATCAGCATGCCAGGCCCTCTGAATGGCATCTACTTTCCATCCTGCAAATGACACCTTCACTTCTTTCACCATTTCAAATTAAACCTATTAAAACGTTTACAAGATTTTCTATCTTTATTCGTTCATATTCAACCTTCTTCATATACTGGTATGTGCAGATGGGAACACCAGTCAATATTACTTGATACTGATATAACTTTTTTTTAATTTAATCAATTCATTAAAAATCTTTTATTTCTGTTTATTTAAATGTTTGTACATATGGAACATCTCGCACTTTTCAATTTCATTTTTGTTTTTATTATTATGTGGTTATATTACGCTGAAAAAGTTTTTATCACAGTGTACTCTGATGTCGGTGGATCGACCAAAACATGTCAGTAAAAAATGCTAAGGTAAAAACGAGCGGTGTATTAGCCGTAGTGAAAATAATTAAGGTATAACCAACAGAATATGATATTGTAGAAGTGTGTGATCCCATGAACATATTACGATATCTCCAGTTCGGTTTTATTCATTGCGTTTGTCAAATGCAGTCACGTTTGTTTGATATAAATCGAACTGTAAATAATTGAAAAGTGAAAAGTTTAAAAACGATTTTTTTTTTCAATTCCTAATGTGTGTACGTTGCAATCTGTTCAACTCAGAACAATAAGCAACCCCATGACCCAATGAAATGAGGATGATGTGTATGAGGTGTAGTCTTGTACAGACCCAGGCCGACCATTCCTGAGAGATTATGGTTAATTGAACTCCAACCATCAAAGTACAATGGTAACCACTATCTAGTATTCAAATCCATATAAAAGTAACTACCTTTACGAGGATTTGAACCAGGAACCTTCGTCGCCAAAATCAGCTGTTAAGCAGCTGATTTTGGCGACGACTTTACCTCTAGACCAACATGGTAGGTTTGAAAACTATTGCAACGATTTTAGTATCCTAACCGACTTTGTGTTTTATTTTTGTTTCATTTTTTGTTTTAGCTCTACAACGGTGATAAGAGACCAACATGGTTCATTTACAGCGGTATGGGAAGCCAATGGGCCGGTATGGGCCGTGACCTCATGGTCCTCGAACCATTCGAAAAGGCCATCAGGAAGTGTGCCGATGCCCTTCAACCAGAAGGCATTGACCTTATCAATATCATCATGAAGAGTGATGAAACTACCTTCACCAACGTACTCAACTCTTTCGTTTCCATCGCTGCTATCCAGGTATGCACATTCATCGCTTTAAATGAACCAACATAAAATAAAATAACAATGCATTCCTTTGGAATAGGAAGGCCTATTCTTTAATATTTTGACAACATACTCCGTAGTAATAAATTTGAAATTTGCAATAAGACAAGTGTGCTGTTTTCAGTGCAGAAAAAATTGGATGGGGCTAGTTCTGGTGAATAGATGGAATAGTAGTTACGGACAAGGCCGATTGTGTGGGGGCATCGTCATGGCGAAGCGGCAATACAACTCATTTGCAAATCCTTAGTCAATATTCGCTCCAACTCATTTCTGTCTGTTTTGAAAATTCTTTGATCGTGAAACAACTTTGTTAATTTTTTGGTGGAGTTTTTTAAAATGTTTTTGGGGTTTGAGATGATGTAGGGTGCCCAGAACAAGCATGATCTTGCTTGGTCTTGGGTTCAAATCCCATTTAGGCATTAAACCAAAAAAACAAACAAAAACATGATCTTCAACACTCATTTCACCACTTTGAAGCGCTCACAACACTATAATGCTTTTTCACGGTTGAAGAGTTCTGCTTTTCCGCGTGTTTAGACCAATCAGAATGTTTGCCAGCATTCCAGCATTGTCATTGTACCTGACAAACATTATGCGCGCATGCGTATAAGAGCTGCACTACTTTACTCATGTCTTGCATTTCATACTGAATACATCGATTATAGAGCTCGTTAACATGCAATACTTCATAATATAATCAGCTGATTGTATGTTCATAGGTTAAAATTGTTATTAAAACACCAAAAAAGTGGCTGACAAAATATTTAACAGAGCTACAAGAGCAAGTATTGGCAACGTTGCTGGCAAGTGATTGGCTAGCTATAAAGTAGGTAGGAGGCAATGCATGCGTTCAGAACTCATCAGCCGTGAAAAATAGTATAGCAAACTTGCCTGTGGCCGATTTTTCAAGCAGGGCGAAAAATTTCTAACAGACTCTTTTTTCGTTTAATTCTGCTGTAATATTTTGCAGATGACAAACAAGAACAATCGGGAAAAAACACTGTTTGTCAAATGGGATGTTCTGTGCAGGCGCCGCTTGGGAAGGTCTCTTACTAGACCAAATCTAGTGGAAGAACACTCTGTTATGTCTAGTCTGCTTTTTTCTTTTTTTGTTTCCCTCTCATATTTGAAAGAATAAAATGTATTTATTGAATAGATGAAGAAATAATAGATTTTATAATTGTTGGTGTACTTGGAAGAAGCTTCCTAAATAAGGATGAGGTTACCCTCACGTGAATGTTTTTTGTTTCAGGTCGCTTTGACTGACACCCTCTTTGCCCTGGGAATCCACCCAGACGGTATCGTTGGACACTCAGTCGGTGAATTGGGTTGCGCATACGCCGACGGTACATTCACAGCCGAACAAACCGTATTGGCCGCTTACTGGAGAGGTCGTAGTATCCTTGAATCCAAGTTACCACCTGGTGCTATGGCTGCCGTCGGTATGTATTCTCTTTCACTTTCTTATTTTTACTCTTAATCATTGTAATGGTTTTCTGTACACTCAGGCTATTCAATGGAATGAGTCACACACAGCTTACAATTCTTATTGTAAATGCATGGGTATGTTGTTAGCATATTAAGTTATTTAGAGCACTGTTTACTGGAATCACACGTGTCTGGTAATGTAATGGCCGTAACAGCTCGTAGCATCTGAAGATGGCATCTGCTTCACTCAGATATCCGTAAATTTTATCTGGATTAAAAACAGCATTTATCTTTTTTTAAACACTTTTCATAGTTGTCATCCGTGAGATATAGTGGCTTATCATGTTGTTTAGGGGGGCTGGTTTCAACTTCTACGTGTTTTATTAAGTAAAATGAGAAGTCATCTGGTTTGCCATTACCTTCCTCACTGAGTAGAATCACGCCAAACCCTGTGGTGAAAAGCATCTACTTTCCACTCTGCAAATGACACTTTCATTTCTTTCACCACAGGGTCTGGCTGTATAATGATGAAATTTATTACTCTCAGAGGAGATAACCGTAACTAGTGTCCTTTACATATTACCTGTTCTGTTGTTAATTACTTCAATCATATAATTGACTGACTATGTGATAAGAAACAGAACTATTTTTTTAGCCCTGCTACTAGCAGATCGAGTTTAAATAATTTAACACTCCACCGGCCTGTTATGGGAAATGTTTTGTGATTTCAAGTGGTCAAGCCAAAAAATTAGATTTATAAGGATAGATAGAGATTTAATACGTTGAAGGTAGTTTTAAGTAGTTTTATTTGTGTGGTTGGTTGCAGGTCTTTCATGGGAAGAAGTTAAGGCCCGTTGCCCATCAGAAATCATTGCTGCCTGCCACAACAGCGCCGACAGTGTCACCATCTCTGGACCACCAGAAGCCATGACCAAGTTTGTCAAATCATTGCAGGCCGAAGACATCTTCGCCAAGGAAGTCGCCAGCTCCGGTGTCGCTTTCCACTCCAAATACATCGCCGATGCCGGCCCAAAACTTAGAGCCAGTCTCGAAAGGGTGCGTATTCATTTTACAACATTTGTATGTTCGGCACCTGTTTCTAATTTTGTATGAAAAATTATTGAGTGTTACATGAAATTATTGAAGTATACCGTGTAATACTTGAAAGTTTCTTGTGAGCAGTTGTGTTCTTTGGTAATTAGAATTTTAATTTGCGCCTACCCTATTTTGTAGAGCGTAAAAAATTTAGTAAATCAGGCGATTTTAAAAAAAATCGTAGGACTAGTTTTTGAGAAAATCGCATAAAACTGTACGAATAAACTACCATTTCCGGTTGACCGATTTTGATGAAAATGTTCTGTCGGGTCTGGTAGTGGTATGTAACTTAAGTTTCAAGTTCGTACGATGTTCTGTTATATTCTGTTCACACACAGACACACACACACACACACACACAGACCAATAGCTAAAAACATGTTTTTTGGGTTCAGGGGGTCTGAAAACGTGTAGATCAGGTGAAAACTCGATTTCGGAAAAATCGACATGAAAACAATACTTTCCTTCCTATATATTCATATAGGCAAGAGAAAGTAACAAGGCACCTTAAAAAAGGTTAGTGAAATTTATTGTATAAATTTATTATTATGTTATATAATTGAGGTAAGCTTTGTAATGGTATTTAGTTTATGGTTGGTGCTGTGGAACTGTTGTTGAAATAATTGTTACCACTGTTACAGATCATCCCAAATCCAAAGCCACGTACACCAAGGTGGTTGAGTACCTCCATCCCAGAATCAGCTTGGGACTCAGCCTTGGCCAGCTCTTCATCTCCAGCCTACCACGTCAACAACCTTTTGTCACCCGTCCTCTTCCACGAAGCCATCCAACACGTACCTGAAAACGCAGTCGTCTTTGAAATCGCACCACACGCACTCTTACAAGCCATCTTGAAGAGATCTCTTGGACCAAACTGTGTCAATATTGGTCTCGTTAAACGCGGTCACGCCGATAATCTCAGCTTGTTACTCAGCAACGTCGGAAAGTGAGTCAACACAAATGTTAATTACACATTAGTATAGTTACTCGAGTCACGAGTTTGCCTTAGGTTTTAATGAGCAGTAAAGTAGGGAATCTACCCACAACAGATACATGGAGTGTCAAATTATTTACACTCAATCCGTTCGTTGCAGGGCTAAAATAAATAATTCTGTTTCTTATCACATGTTCAGCCAATTAAATGACTGAATCATTTAAGAACAGAAGAGGTAGAGGTGTAAAAGACACTAATCAAGAGTTATCTCCTCTGAAAGTAATGAATTTCATTATACAGCCAGACCCTGTGGTGAATGAAGTGAAGGTGTCATTTGCAGAGTGGAAAATATGTGCTTTTCAGAGGGCGCGGTATCCTGATTAGTGTACTTTTCCAATCAGTGAGGAAGGCAAATGTAAATCACCTTACTTCTCGTTTTACTTAGTAAAACCTCTACAGGTTCAAACCAGCCTTTCGGCTGATGACCTAAAAACAACAACAAAGGGGGGAAAGCATCAGTGCGCTTGCGCGACTGCTTTAATTTCAGTACAACAAACATAACTTGTACTGTACCCAGAGCATATACCATATATTGCGGAACCCTTTGTAGGTTAACTGTACGAATATAACTGTTTGTTACCGTAAACACAAGTGTCTGTTTCTCAAAAATGTAGTCTAACTGTTGGCAATGCTGAACACTATACTGCGAAGTTGAAGTAAACAAAACTAACAGGTGTTTTATTAACGACGCAACCCTGATTATAAGAAGATAGAAGTAATACATCGGTAAATTTTCTGTCCCTCAATCGGTATGTTGGCAACAGTATACTGAAGGCCAACTACCTAAGACAGTTAAAATGTTCCAGTCAAGCATTAGAGTGGTGACAGCAGTCGTTTCATTATATTGTGTCAGCAATGGTTTTTTCCAAGGAAGAACGCTTGTTTATTGTAGAGACTTACATAGCGAGTAAATCTTACAAATGTCTACAAGATAAGTTTCAGTTGAAATTTCCCCGATTTCTGTAAGAAAAATATGTAAGTAAAATATTTTTGTAAGTAAAATTTCAGTTGAAATTTTGTAAGATTTACTCACTATGTAAGTCTACAATAAACATGCGTTCTTCCTTGGAAAAAAACTATTGCTGACACAATATAACGAAAAGACTGTTGTCACCACACTAATGCTTGACTGGAACATTTTAACTGTCTTAGGTAGTTGGCCTTGAGTACACTGTTGCCAACATTCCGATTGAGGTACAGAAAATTTACCGATGTATTACTTCTATCTTCTTGTAATCAGGGTTGCGTCCTTAATAAAACACCCATTACCTTTCCGTGCCTTGTAACAAAAGCCGTGAGCTAGCAGCTTAATTATTGTGATGTTTCTCTTTCCACAATTCTAAATATAAAGTAACAAGGTAAAGTTTCTCTACTTGTTAAAAAGTTGATAATTGTAAAGTGTTGCAGTGAAATAACAGTAATTATTTTGTGATGTTTCAGAGCTTACAATGCCGGTCTCCAACCAAACGTGGGCAAATTGTACAAGCCTGTCAAATTCCCTGTCTCCAAGGGTACACCTATGATTCAATCGCTCATCAAATGGGACCATTCCACTGAATGGAGTGTCGCCGACTTCTCTGGAAAGGTAACTAGCATTTAGTTAAGAGAAAAAAAGGTGTTAACATTTTTCATAAAACATTGGAGAAAAAACTTTAAAAAATCAAAAAAATTACTGCAACAATGTTCATTAATTTTTTTTAATTTATTCCATATTCTGGGGTGGTTTTTTATGTGACTATATGTGTCTAAGTGCTATCTTTGGGGACGTTTTGCTCTTTGTTAAAGAAATTAATTTTTTCAAAATTATGGTTAAGTTAAAATGCAGTTTGTAATGATATTTAAGTGAGCATGCACAATACACAGGTTTTCTTTACAAAAATCCCATTAAAATTGATTTCCCAAAATTACGAGGCGTGTTCAGAAAGTAAGTACCGTTTTTAAAAAAAACAAGTAAAACAATTTTTTTTCAACACAATTTTATTTCTACATGAAAGCCCAAACCTTAAACTATTTTTCGACATAGTTTCCACTGATGTTCAAACACTTGTCCTAAACAAGTTAGTACTTGTGTAAACAAATTGGTTGTAATATATAATGAAAACAAATTAGTCACATCATTGTGTCTGACAGATTTTTAATAACAAAAGTGAAAACAAAGCGCAGTGACTGTGAGTGAGTCACACATTACAGTAGCGATTGTTCACTTTTGTGACTGTACTGTCGTTGCATGGCGAGGGGCGAAGAGTGGAGTAAATAAACACCGGAGCAGCTTGTGCCAATTCAAATTACCCAAGGTATACCACAGAGCATGCTTCTCATCACATTCACCAGTGTACAAGAGGAATAATGTTAACACCTTTCACCAATATCATTAAGCAATACAGAGAGCATTGTACACTTTACAGCTTGTCTCTTACATATGCAAGCGTGCCAATATGAACCGGGGCTATAGGTGGATGTCTGAACGGGTCCAGTTCATATTATTCTATTTTATATAATGAATTTATGTAATAAATTTCACTAATCTTCTTTTTAAACTGCGTCAACTTTTATCTTTGCATACACTTGTTTCGGTGGATCCACCATCATCAGAGTAAATAACGTAATAGAAACTAGAAAATTTTCTTATTTATTTAAAATCTATAGAAGATGAAGAATCTATAGAAGATCTTCAGTCATTTGTATAAGTTTTATACAAATGACTGAAGATGTATCCATCTTCTATAGATTTTAAATAAATAAGAAAATTTTTTATTTTCAATTACATTATTTACTCTGATGATGGTGGATCCACCGAAAAACACGTGTAAGTAAAAATAAAAGTTGACGCAGTTTAAAAAGAAGGTTAGTGAAATTTATTATATAAATTCATTGTATAAAGTAAAATTAATTTCAAACTGCAGTATGCATTATAAAGATTTATTTTTGAGTTCATATTATGTTTACTATAAAAAATTGTTTAGATTTAATTAAAAGTTAATTTGGTTTGCGATTGTGTATGTTAATGTTTGTTGTTGCAGGGAGGTTCAAGATCTGGCGAATGTATCATTGAAGTCGATTTAAGCAAGGAAGCCGATTCATACTTGGCTGGCCACGCCATTGATGGCAGAGTACTCTTCCCTGCCACTGGATACTTGGTAATTACTACATCATTTAATCACAATCACAATTATTGTTCGTAAACTGGGATAACTTATTTTTAACCGGTTTTCTAACCTAATTTATGTAAAGTTAAAAAATTGGTTTTTTTGATAAATATATTTTTAACCCATACACTGGCCAGACTGCTTGTACCTACTAGTCCGATATAGTCTGAATTTGGTTGCTGTTTTTCTTAGGGCAGTCAAGAAAAGTCAAGTGCTGTAGTGTTGATGGTAAGACACCTAAAGAAGAAGTTCTCGTACGTGTTTAGAATTACCAGTTGACTGTAGGAAGATTATTATTCTCGCTGTACTCAGTTGTGTCAAAGTTATTGACTTTGGAATGGATACAACGGATTACCAGGAACAGAATTGCTACTGCACTCTTTGGCTAAGTACAGGAAGCACCTATTAAATAACAAAACTGTCACCAGAAGGCGACGTTAAGTGACTTATTAGTTTGGTGGCCCTGGAAAGGGCCGTTTAAGCGATGGTCGTTTTGGAGAGGGGTCGGTCTTAGTCGTCAAGGCGGTCGAGGAGCTGGGCGACACGGCGTGTCGTCGTCCAGCGGAGACGTCATCTTCTTCCCTCGCAGTAGTGCGTCGATGGCTGCTTCGTCGGGTTCGGTGGGCGTAAGGCTTGGTCGAGGGACCGCTGTGGGCATCGCTTGCATCAGCGGGCGATGACGGTCCAGTTGACGGCTTACGGTGACGGGTCGGCGAGCAGAAGCATCATCTTCTCTCTTGCGGGGTCGTTGATTAGTCTCACTGGAGTCCGTCAGCCGTGTGCCGTGGTGGACGTCTTGTCTGCTGTCTGGTTCGAAGTGAAGGTCTCGGTGTCTTGATTGGAATTGAATCTCTGCTCAGTGCAGCGCTCTTTATATAGCTGCCGGGAGCGCTGTGGCAGAGAGCGGCTACTGGCTTGGCCTTGATGACAAAGGCCTTTGTGGTGCGCAGCCGAAAGCTTTGTCGGTATGCCGTCAAAGGCCGGGAGAACTATTGAAGCTGGCAACACAGTAAATGATTAATAAAATTAGAAGGGGTGGCGGTGACACAACCAATATTGTTATTTTCAATGTCCTTTACACAGAACTGTTCATTCTAATTATCAATGTTAATGATTGATTTCAGACTCTCGTATGGAAAACATTTGCAAAACTTCAAGGTCTTGCTTTCGAAGAAACTCCAGTCATCTTGGAGAATGTACAATTCCACCGTGCTACCATCATGCCAAAAGAAGGTACGCTTACGTAATATATTCACAGCTCATATTTACTTTTTTTCATTTTTTTACTAAACATTTTCTTGTTTTTTTTTAAACGCTTCAACTTGTTTCAACCCATTTCTAAGTTGACTTGTTTCCTTATTCTATCCTGACACTTTCATCTCCTCTGTATCAAATAGGTATAATTGTTTTGTATTTTAAAACTGATTTTTTTCTCACTGTCTGTTTTTTATTTAATTCTTGTTAATATTCTCCATTTTCATCTTTGTTCGGACCATGCTTTCTCATTTCTATACGTTCTTGTATGATACATTACATTCTGATTGAACCTTTCCAACTATCTTGTATGTAGTGTCTTAATTTAAAGTTTAACGTTACCAACATGTTATTGTAGATTAATATACAGTAGCGTGCAAATTAATCCGAACACAGTTCATATCCATATGTTAGTTAAACATCCCTACAAAAAATGTTTTGGGGTTGTTTTAGATTTGAAGACCCGTGTTCAGTAATTTTAGTAGATGTGGCATCTTAAAAGCGATGGATGTATCAAAATTCTTAACTCAATGGTTGTGCCACAACTTCATAAGAAATTCCCACAAGGCAATGGAGTGTTCCAACAAGATTTAATACCACGCCATATTGCCAAGAAAGTGAAAATATATTTCAAACATGAAAACATTAAAGTGTTATCATGACCAGGTAATTCCACTGATATAAAAGCCCAGTTTAAAATCTTTGGGTAATAGTGAAAAACCGACTCTCAAAAGTGGATTTTACTATAAAAATAACCTCATTGTGTAGCAATAATCTCGGTATGGTTTCGAGACAAAAAAATTAAAAATTTTATAGTACACTAATTGAATCTATGCCAAATCGAATATGTGAAGTGATAAAAAATAAAGGGAAACATATTAGTTCCTAAATATTCACAAATTGTGCGTATATATAAATTTTTTCGTAAATAAAATTACTTTTTGGCCACCTCCGTAGAGTAGTGGTTAGCACATTAGCCTGCCACGCGGAGGTCCCAGGTCCGGGGATCTGGAAATTTTCACGTGTCAAATCTCACAGTTAATGTTACATTATCCACCGTAGTCACTAATGACCAAGCAGTTAATGCGACTTTATATAAAAAAAAAATAAAAAAATTTTTATTAAATAACATCTGTGTTCGGATTAATTTGCATGGTACTGTATTTGACTGTTGTACTATTTAAATATCTTTTGTTTCTCACTTTCTATCACCATTTACAATACACTAGCATAAGCAAGCCTGTACGCTGGTGTACCTAGTATATTAGGTAAATGCATGTATAATTATGCACATTATTAATGATGTAACTATTTTTTTAATCAAAATAATAATAATTATTATTATTGTTGATGTGCATTGTAGACATTCCTGTATTGATGTATTGATGAATGAATTTTTGGTTTTTGGTTTAGGTTCCGTTAAGTTTTTGATCAACGTATTCGATGGAACAGGCGACTTTGAGTTGTGCGAAGGAGGTTCAGTCGCTGTATCCGGTCGTGTCCGTCTTCCAGAAGATGTCGCTAAGGAACAATTGACCTTGGCCCCACCAACTGCTCCAGCCGGCAGTTTCTTGCAATTAGAGAAAGCCGATATCTACAAAGATTTACGTCTTCGCGGTTACGATTATGGCGGTATCTTCCGTGGTGTCAGCCAATCAGACAACAAAGGTATTAACAATTATGTTTTTTTTTACTCTGTTAAGCAGTTGAATGGTGCACACAAGGAGACTGGTCATCGGAAACTAAGTGAAAACCTTGACCACGACAGCCAGATTTAATAGTGATTAAAACAGAAAATAGTTAGGAATAATTTCTATTTTATATAATAATTTCACCAACCTCTTCTTTTTAAACTGCGTCTCTTTTATTTTTACTTACATTTGTTTCGGTGGATCCACCATCATCAGAGTAAATAAAATAATTGAAACTAAAAAATTTTTATCTCACTTATTTAAAATCTACAGAAGATGATACATCTTCAGTCATTTGTATAAAACATATACAAAGTATTTTTATAAATGAAATTGTTAGGCCTACATCATATCATGACTGATGTTTTAAGTAATTTAAGTACTTACAATTAAAAATATAGTCAACTTAATAGGAATACGATATCCATAAAGTGGTGGACTCTAGCGTGCACCCTGTAGTAGCTGGCTTTGGTTTATTGACATTAGGAGCAAACTAAGGATGGCTCAATTGTACAAGAGAGCGTACTAAATTTGTGGCCTTCTTTGAAAATGTGATTTTAATTATTCTATTTGATGGTAGTAAAACGTGAATGATGTTTGATATGGGATTGTGCAGGTGTCAGCGGTAAGTTGGATTGGGTCGGCAACTGGATCAGTTTCATCGACACCATGCTCCAATTCTCCATCTTGGGTCTCAACACTCGTGAACTCTACTTGCCAACACGTATGCAACGCGTCGTCATCGACCCAAAGAAACACGTACAATACGTCGAATCTTTACCAGAAAACGCCGGTGTACCAGTTTACATGTACCGTGATATCGATGTCATTAAATCCGGTGGTGTCGAATTGAGAGGAATGAAGGCTTCATTGGCTCCACGTAGACAACAGAGCCAGGCTGCACCAAAACTTGAAGAGTACACTTTTGTACCTTTCGTCTCTGAAAAGGTAAATCATTTTTTATTCATTGGCTCTTTGATCAGACGTGCTTACCATAACTGACATTTTATGGAAAATGTATACTCATACAACAAAGCCATGGCCATCGCTTATTGCAATGTGATGACCTGGATACTCAATTGTGGCTTGTTTGTCTTCGTCTATTTGCTGCTTTTTTATTATTATTATTTTTATTTGCGTATATTCCCCTTAAGGAGAGCACTAAAAACACAAAAATCTAGCTCTTGGTGGTGGCTCTGTTCCTCTTTTAGCTTCCCAAAAACCTTTCATCCTCTCACTTTGTGCCTTTTTCTCTTCGTCTGTCCATTTTTGCCCACTTCTTTTGGCTTGCGATCTGAACTGAATTCCTGGTTTCTGATTTTTTTCTCTACAAATTTTGTGGTTGTGAATGTCTTCCATTGTGATGCATAATTCTTGCAGGTCTTCCATAGTTTCTTTGTACCAAGAGGTGCCCAGCTTTGAAGTGGAAATTATGTTTATTATTCTTTTTGTCAGTCTGGTGTCACTTATTCTGGCTATATGTGTAAAAAACCTCACTCTGCGTTTTCTGATGAATGTCGTGATGGTTTCAGTATGCCTGTATAGTTCTTCTGTGGGTCTTTTTTGCCAGAAGTTTTCTCTGAAAACTGCACCGTGTATTTTCCTCAGAATTTTCCTTTCTTGCTTTTCAATGTCTTTAATTTTTGCCATTTCCCTGGTACTTGTGGTTTTATGATATACGATATGATCTTCTTGATAGCTACACAACTGTTTTTCGGTAGTTCAACGTACTCCCCAAAAAAGTTTTTCAGTTTATTTAGTTGACAATGAAAGGAATACTGGGCTCTGTAGGTAAAGTTTCTTGTATAGATGTGAAAGTGCTTCATGGAGCTGAGGAAAATTTTAGCCACGTGTAACTAATATTGTAGGAAGTGACTCGGTTGAGCCCACCTCAGTCTGTAGTATTACTGACCTTAAAAAAACCAATCTGACATTGGTGGTTGCGGGTTCTTCAAAGGTTAATTGCTCAGTACTCTTCGTTGAATAAATAAAGAGATACAATTTTATTGTCTCGTTAAATAATTTATATTACGTGTGAAAAACATTTGGATAGAGGTTGGGAAGATTATGTATGCTACGGCTTACAGTACAAAATGTTGGCTTCACTTTGATCGGTCAAGGGAAACTGTGCAAAAACCTTGACCAGATCGACCATATATTATGCAACTAAATGGCTAAATAACAAAAAAAAATTGGTGTTTAAGATGTTATGGACCCACCGGGTTGGTCCAGAGGTAAAGTCGTCGCCAAAATCAGCTGTTTAACAGCTGATTTTTGGGAACAAAGGTTCCTGGTTCAAATCCTAGTAAAGGTAGTTACATTTATACGGATTTGAATACTAGACAGTGGTTACCGGTGTACTTTGATGGTTGGGGTTCAATTAACCATACTCTCTCAGGAATGGTCGGTCTGGGTCTGTACAACACTACACCTCATTTACACGTCATACATATCATCCTCATCTCATTGGGTCATGGGGTTGCTTATTGTTCTAAATTGAACAGATTGCATTGTACACAAATTAGGAATAAAACAAAAAAAAAGATGTTATGAAATAAATTTTCTTTTGTTTGTGTTTGTGATTGAACAGCCAGTAGACCCAGCCAAGGCATTGACCGTCTGCTTACAATTGGCATTAGAAAATTCAGCCGGCGCTCTCAAGTTGAAGGTCGTCGAAGTCGGTAACAACCGTCAAGCCGATTCATTATTCGCCGCTGATATTGTCAACATTCTTGAATCTGAACCACAATTGGCTGTAAGTATTTTAAAATGCTGACTCATAGTGCGGCTGGTAAGCAAACCTAACCACTAATGGTGGATGGGAATGTTTGTATAGGTATCAGACAAACTAATGTCCCATAGCCGAGCGAGTGAGAGGGAGATATGTAGCATAACTACTCATGCGCTCAAAGGTCTTTACCGTTATAATCCACAATCTGAAAACATACTACAGTCGTTATCTTGCGTGCTAGCTTACTGCATGCATAAACGCTTGCTCACAACAATGAGTAAAATTATACGACAATGTTATTGGAACGGCGCGTATGGCTTGTGCGAGTGAAAGCATTATGCATTCTCTCACTCCCACGGCTAGGGGACATTAGTTCATCTGAATACTGTACTTTGTATGCAGCAGTCATGTAGATAGACAAGAATAGATGCCGGTATTTAATTTTGTTGCACTTTATTTCAATCGTTAATAACCAGTTTCATTTACGCGAAATATTTCAACGAAGTTAATATTATAATAAATATAGGTCAATTGACTTGTATAATTAAAACGAGTTGGGAGAAGAGAGTTCTAACCCACATCAATATAATTTTACGCTACGTCATTTTAAAAGTTTACTGAAATCTACAAATCATGTTTTTGAATTTTTGTTAAACATTTGTTATTTTCTGTTAATCTAGGTTCGTAAGATCGTAAATATAGTATCCCGTTTAAAACGTGCTGAATATTTTATTTTTACAGAATATTTAAAAAAAATCATGCTGGAATTTTTGTGGGTTAGCACTTTCTTTCGCCGATCCCTTCAATTTAAGTAGTTTTCTTTGGTAGAATAAAGAGAAAATGAATGTTAGCTTGGAAAAGTCAGAGCGGCGGAATCAGATAGTAGAGTAGAAGTGGTGGGTGGTCCCCGAGGGCAGCCCTATAGTCTGGACCAACCATCAACTTAATCAAGTTGTTTCTATTTAATCAGTTTTAATAAGTTGGCCCCAATAAAGGATTTTTTCACAATAACTTATCGAGCGCTTATTTTTTATTTTTGTGCACCATTATTATTATTATTATTTCTGTATAATAATATTTTACATTATTTACATTGGCAAGATAAAGTCGTTTGAGCGTTTCACACCAGATATTTTATCATAACTACATAATAATTGGATCTGGAAAGATTCCTTGTTAACGCAACGAACCCTTATCATGAATAAGGAAAAATTTCACCATTTTTTCGAGAAAGTGAAAGAAACGTTACTTGAAATGTATGGTATAGATACTGAAGCCACGAGATTGCCTTTTGCGTATGTATGGGCTGTGAGGAAGGGAAGTGAAATATTTGCAGTGCTGCCAACCTCAACAGTGGGACAATACTTGTACATTTTGTAAGCTGTAATTCATTCCGAGAAAATGTTTTCTTCATAAACCTTATAAGAAATAAATATGACCTGTAATATTGCCTATAGCCTAATTACATGACTAAAAATGTTTGATTTACTCTAATTACGAATAAATCACCTGCTTTACTATTGCTTTCACCGACTGTTTCATTATCAGTCTCTCTAGTATCTACCTAACCGTTTTCTTTTTATTACCAGATGTCAATAAAACTGTTAAAGAATAGCTTCTTCATGTCCTTAATTTCCTTCTTTATTTTTCAAATTGTGGAAAGAGAAACATCACAGTAGTTAGCCACTAGCTCACGGCTTTTGTTAAGAGGCACGGATAGGCATTTATTTAGCTTCAACTTCATAACATTTTATTACATTGCATATTAGATTTCGTTCAGCACTGTGAATAGTTTGACCACGTTTTCGAGAAACCGACATTTCTGTTTACTGTAACAAACAGTTATATCCGTACAGTTAACCTACAAAAGGTTCAGCAATATACTGTACATGCTCTGCGTATAATATAAGCTGTTATGTTTGTGTACTGAAATTAAAGCAGTTGTGCATGCGCACTGATGCTTTTCCCCCTTTACCCCTCGTTGCAAACAACGGCAAACTCGTTACTCAAGTGACTATATTTTTAATGATGATGATGTGTTTGTTAGGTGGATGTGACCGTCGTGAGCGACTCAGACGAAGCTCAAGCCACTTTGGAACCATTGGGCGTTAAACTTGTTAAGAAGGACCCAAGCGCAGGACCCGTTGAAAGCAACTGCCACCTTGCCGTCGGAGCCGATCTGATCAACAACAAGGCTGTTGTCAACAACTTAGTATCATCCGTTAAAGCCGGCGGTTTCGTTTTACTCGAAGAAAACGTCAACATTACCGAAGCTGCAGTTAAAGCCACCGGTTTGGAACTCGTTTCCAAATTGCCAGAAGGCAGCAAAGTTTTCTATTTACTCAGAAAGGTTTGTACCATCTCATATCATTTCGTTATTTTATTGTTCGGGGGAAATACATTCTAAATGCAAGTATTGGTTTGCTAGTACAACTCTGAGTACACCTGACTCTATTAACAGATAACCATTTATAAATGGTTAGAACAACAGACAATGTAGGGTGTTACAGGTATGTAGAGATGAAACAACTTGCTCAACTTTGAGAACTGCATCAAACCGGTCGAGAGACTGATGGCAAAAAAACAACAGTCATGTGAAACATTTTATCTCGGTTAATTTGCTTCACACATCTCTACACACTCTGTTAATTATTAATATCATCTGGTAATAACTTGTGTTGAATATTTGTATTCCATAAAAAAATAACCAAAACTCTAGATGATATCATAATAAAGAGAAATGGTACATGTCTCAGGTAAGCTCCCTGAGGAATACCATATGTGATGAGACTTTTTGTAGATCTAAAACCATTTTATACCATCGACTGTGCTTCCTAGCTGCATAGTGGTTTTAGTGTAAAGTGGTATGCGTACTGGAAGCAATGTGTACATGTAAATTTGTTGTTGTTGTTGTTTAGGTGATCAGCCGAAAGGCTGGTTTGAACCTGTAGAGGTTTTACTAAGTAAAACGAGGAGTGAGGTGGTTTACCATGCCTTCATCACTGAGTGGAAAAGTACGCTTATCAGCACGCCGGGCCCTCTGAAAAGCACATATTTTCCACTCCGCAAATGACACCTTCACTTCATTCACCACAGGGTCTGGCTGTATAATGGAATTCATTACTTTCAGATGAGATTACTTTGATTAGTGTCTTTTACACCTTTACCTCTTCTGTTCTTAAATGATTCAGTCATTTAATTGGCTGACCATGTGATAAGAAACAGAACTATTTATTTTAGCCCTGCAACGAACAGATTGAGTGTAAATTTGACACTCCACCTGTCTGTAATGGACATTAAAAATCGTTATAGAATCATTCAAAAGGTTATTTGTGATACTAGTGGCTCGGTTTCTAACGAAGGCCACTAAAATTACAAGTAATCAATATTACTTTACCTAGTCAAAAGATACAGTGCAGAAGATTTCTTTAATGCATTAAAACAGGATCTTTATATTTAAAATACAAAATCGCTTCCAATGTATTTTAAATGGGGAATTCTATTAACTCTTAAATACAGAGTTCTGCTGAACAGATTTTTTTAATTACATGGTCTTAAAGAATATTCTTTCCTGATTTGCCCAAAAATCAAAAAAATAAATTTATAGAAGAAAAATTTTACTTTTTATTTTTCTCTTTTATGCTCACTAGAAAGTATTGTGACACTTATCGCTAAGGTCCGTTTCAGGAGTTCGGTAATTAAATAATTAATACACTAAAGTTTACAATTACAAATATTTATTACACTAAAAGATTTACAAAATAAATAATGAAATAATTATAATGAAGGAATACTATAAATAACTTAATAATTTACTTAAAATAAATAATAAACAATAAATAATTTAATAATTTACTTAGCACTACTTAAAATCAATTTTATAGAATGCACATACAAATTGAAAACTGAATACACAAAACTGAATTTAACACAGATACACAATAACTTTACACGATACACACATACGCACGCACACACACACACACACACACACACACACACACACACACACACACAAATACAGTATAACAATACCTCGGAACCGTTAACCTGATTTAACGCCCGACAGTCACTCGTCAAAGATCAAACGAATACTAACTCACTGACCGCGCTCGGGGGTCCCTTTATAAAGTGAATCAAAAAAGAATCTTCTCGAACGACTCCGAAACTCGATACAAATAATAAAGTACAAAAGAAACCCTTTATAAATGAATGCTAGAAACATCTATTGCAAACAATCAACAATAGATCTTATTGTAAATAGAATAAAAGTTGTTACAGGCCGACCCTTTCACAAACAGTTGTACAACAATAACATTTTATAAATAGGCATACTTTTGTTGTTACTATTGTCCTATTGTCACTTTTTCACTCTATTATCTACTCCTTACCATTTCATGAACGTTTTACCATTTTACTAGAAACTTCGCGAACCGTGCCTTCTTCCATATTGTCACAGTATGCAATTTTTATATAAAATATTAAATAATAAGGTTGACCTAGAGGATATTGTTAAAAACATTTTTTATTATGTACCTTTTATTAGATCCAGGACTTTTAATCTGTTTTATTTGCCTTAAGTGAACACTGTGCAATACAGTAATACTTTCTTAATACAGACGTTATCCTTTTTTAATAAATTTAATCTGGAACTCGATCCTTTTTTTTTTTGATAATTACAAACAATTTTCATCAAAATGTTATCAGGCGCTCACCAACCAATAAATGACATAAATTCTTTCATCACATCTTTTTCTTTCTTCTTTTCCTTCTTTCGTCTTTCTTTTTTCTATTGTTTCTTTTTCCTTTTCCTTTTATTAATTTATAAATAAATAATATTATTTTTGATCAAGTTTTGCTAAACTATTTTTTGTGGGAATTTTTTTTTTTCTTATTAATTTATTATTATAGTAAGTAATTTTATTGAAACATTATTTTATTTTTATGAGAAAAAGAGACAAAAAGTGTATTAGCATGTATATTATGAAATAAAATAGTTGTAAGCAAATATTGTTTTGAAATATGTAATTTTTTTATGTCAATAAGGCTTATATGGATAAGTTCTGTTAGCCTTTATATTGTTGTAAATAAATAAATAAATAAAAGTATGTAATACCCCTCCTCAATACATGTTTTAATTCCCCGAACCGGCTATTGGTAACACCGTTTTGAGTCGATCAATTATTTTTGTGTAGGTCGGTGAACAACAGCCTTTCACAGTGATCAATGTTACCGAGAAAAACTTCAAGTGGGTAGAAGAATTGAAAGAAGCCCTTAAGACCAGTGAAGCCGAAGGCAAGAAATATGTTTTGGTAGCCCAAGGCGAAGAACTTTTCGGTATGGTCGGTATGATCAACTGTTTGAAACAGGAACCAGGTGGCAACAACGTCAGGTAATTGAACTATTGATTCTTCATAATAAATTTAGCATTTCCAACATTTACAACTGTGAGTGTTGTGTTTAGGTCATCAGCTGAAAGACTGGTTTCAACTTCTAGAGGCTTTACTAGTAAGTAAGAACGAGAAGTGAGGTGGTTACCATGCCTTACTCAGCGAGTGGAAAAGTATGCTTGTCGGCATGCCAGACCCTCCGAAAAGCACCTACCTATATTACACCCTGCAAATGACACCTTCACTTTATTTACCAGTTAAAAATACTGCACAAGTATACTATACGAAGGTATAAAATCATATGATGAAAATTCAAAAATGAACTGCACGGGTACAAAGAAAACACCTTTCTGAAGGCTGTACAATAGTAGCGAACTGATATCCGACAAGCGGTTGGGTTATAATTTTCTTGTGAATTTTAAAAGCTTTCTATATTACTTTGTGAAGAATTATCCCGTGCTGAAATAGCATACCAAAAACTAAAGTTTTTTACGAATGACTGAAGATTGTGAATGACTGAATGACTCTGCACAGCTAAGCACACACATTCATTTGAATGCGCATTGAATAATACAAAGCAAATGTACATTTTAATGCAAACAGAGAAGTGCGTATTGTTATCAAGTTGTTGTTTAGGTCATCAGCCGAAAGGCTAGTTTGAACCTGTAGAGGTTTCACTAAGTAAATCAAGGAGTGAGGTGGTTTACAATTGCCTTCCTCACTGAGTGGAAAAGTATGCTTATCAGCATGCCAGGCCCTCTGAAAAGGACATATTTTCCACTCTGCAAATGAGACCTTCACTTCATTCACCGCAGGGTCTGGCTGTATAATGAAATTCATTACTTTCAGAGGAGATAACTCTGATTAGTGTCTTTTACACCTCTACCTCTTCTGTTCTTAAATGGTCCAGTCATTTAATTGGCTGTCCATGTGATAAGAAACAGAACTATTTATTTTAGCCCTGCAACGAACAGATTGAGTGTAAATAATTTGACACTCCACCTGTCTGTTATGGGCAGCAAATAATACTATAATTTAATAATAACTTATATGTGACATGAATTCAGTTGACTTTTCTTTTCGTGTCTGACGTCACTAGTTACAAATGATCATGTGTTCCAGCTATATATAAAAATGATTTAGCAGCTGAAGATTAAATATTTGTACAATAGGATTGAGTATAGGTTGCAGGATGCATTATAAAGTTTATTTATGTATGAATTAGTTGGGTTTGTAATAAGAAACTGAATGAATGGATATTTTCAGAGCTGTATTCATCCAAGATGCCAAGGCAGCCACATTTTCACCAGCTTCACCACAGTACGCAGCTCAGCTGAAGAAAGATCTCGTCTTGAACGTATTGAAGGGAGGTGCATGGGGAAGTTACCGCCATTTGCGTCTCACCAACCCAACAGACAACGCTTCACTCCAAGTCGAACACGCTTACATCAACGCCATGACTCGTGGTGATCTCGCCAGTCTCAGATGGATCGAAGGACCTCTCACCTTCTACAAGTGAGTTTCTTATCGTTTATATATGTACTTTAGCAAACACTCTGCTCTACCCGTTTCAACACAACTTATAATAGCCGGCCGCATTGGCGTAGTTGGTGTAACGTGCTCGCCTCTCATCATGCAGTCTTCGGTTCGAATCCCATTCAGGCATGGCATATTTTCATACGTTACAAAAAAAAATATCATTTCATCCTTCACCGTCTGCATTAGCAGTAATTGGAGAAGAGTCGGACGTTAAACCCCCCCCCAAAAAAAAACCACTTATAATAATTATTAAGTCTAGCGAAAGCCAGGCTTGGAAATTTGATACAATTTTTAATAACCCGTTTAGAATCGTTTAGCAGTAACAAACGTGTGATTATATAGTAGGAAACGTGATATGAAAGTAAAATTGAACAAAGGAATGAACAGGGAATCCATTAATAAAACAGGATGGAATTCACCAATGCAATTAGCCTAAACAGTATCTACTTAAGCAGTCACTTACCAGGAATCCCAAAGCACAGATTACATTGTAAAGTTCAGCCGTTCTTAGTTTGCTCCTACTGTCAACAAACCAAAGCCAGCTACTGCTGGGTGCATGCTAGGGTCCGCGACTTTATGGATGTCGTATTCCTATTAAGTTAACTATATTTTGAATTATAAGTACTTAAAGTACTTCAAACATCAGTCATTATATGATGTAGGCCTAACAATTTCATTTATAAAACTTTAAAGAAAATCAACATCTATTCGACTTAAAAATTGTAAAATCACTAACTGACGCTAAACTAAGAGCTCTATAAAAAAGTAATTCCCAAAATAACAGTTTTACGTTTACTAATTTTCTACAACTTTGTCGTTGAATGCGTACTCAGATGGCAATATCAACACTAACATGTTTTACAGATTTCAATGAGAAAAAATATGGGAAATCGCTTATTGACACTCAAGCTTTATATTATCTACAGTTCAGCCGTTCTTAGTTTGCTCCTACTGTCAACAAACCAAAGCCAGCTACTACAGGGTGCACGCTAGAGTCCGCGACTTTATGGATGTCGTATTCCTATTAAGTTAACTATGTTTTAAATTATAAGTACTTAAAACATCAGTCATGATATAATGTAGGCCTAGCAATTTCATATATAAAAATACTTTTAAAAGTATTTCCATCCCACCGGGTTGGTCTAGAGGTAAAGTCGTCGCCAAAATCAGCTGTTTAACAGCTGATTTTTGGAGACGAAGGTTCCTGGTTCAAATCCTAATAAAGTTAGTTACTTTTATACGGATTTGAATGCTAGACAGTGGTTACCGGTGTACTTTGATGGTTGGGGTTCAATTAACCATACTCTCTCAGGAATGGTCGGCCTGGGTCTGTACAAGACTACACCTCATTTACACGTCATACACATCATCCTCATCTCATTGGGTCATGGGGTTGCTTATTGTTCTAAATTGAACAGATTGCATCGTACACAAATTATGAATAAAAACAAAAGAAAAAAGTATTTTGTATTTAAATACTTTTGAAAGTATTTTGTTATTACTTTTTAATCAGCGTGTACTCATTTTTATATAATGCGCATGCTCAGTGACGTCATTATTTGTTTAGAGCAAATTAAGAAAGGCTGGACTTTTAAGTTGAACGTTGAAGCAACCCCGTCGTTGTCTCGTTTGAATCGTTGAAAGCACTGGATTGTAGTAAACATTAATATTGCACATTAACACAAATAAATTAAATAATAGAGTTCTGAAGCCCGAATCAGAATAAGCATCAGCCTAAGTATATCTGGCTATCGTCTACTGGAATATACAATGTAAGCAACATGCATGTGTACATGTCAAAGCCAACAGCATAAGTGAAGCGAACGGGAAGAGAGCAAGATAGGAATGTTGATGGGTGGGGCAATAAGGATGTAGCGATCGATACACAGTTCACGGACCTAATTGGGATAAATCTCGCCAGGTAGAGCGCGAGATACAAAACATGTGACATATGGGTAGATAATAAACTATATGACAAAATGCGGCGTTAAAAATAAGTATTAGTATAGTATAATTATTAGTATTAGATCAAGTGTCTCACTATAACTATCTGGGCTGCGATGTGAGCTTTGATCGGGACTTGGATGTCGAAAATAAAATAAATAAATTTCAAGCTATTTGTGGTACCATTAACAGGACACTGGGTAACAGAGCTAGAACAGAGACAGTACTGAAGTTCTACAAGGTAATGGCAGCCCCAGTCCTTTATGGAAGTGAGTCATCGGTTACCACAAAACGCCAAGATAGTAGGATCCAAGCAGCTGAGGTTTTTAAGAAGGGTGAAGGGCTGCTTGAGGCTGGATCTAATACGTAACAAAGAAATTAGATCCGAGTTGGGTGTATTTAGCTTGAATGAAAAAGTGGAGGAGTACCGGAATCAATGGAGGCAACATTTGGAACGGATGCCAGAGGAGAGAATACCTCTCAAAGTGACGGAATATGTTCCAGTTGGAAGAAGGGAGGTGGGAAGACCTCGAAGAAGATGGCAGTAGTCGAGATGTACGGGTTGGAATGTCTCGTGTTTCTGTAGATGTGCAGGATGGTTTGTGAGTTCAGAACAGGCTTACGCCTAATCCTTGATAGTGAGAAGAAGAAGAAGAAGAAAAGTAATTATACGTAATTTATCTTTGTGCATTTCAGTTACATTGTGTATTTTTGTGTTACAGACCAGAAAACCACCCAAATAAAGAACTTTGCACTGTCTACTATGCACCATTGAACTTCCGTGACATCATGTTGGCATCTGGTAAATTACCACCTGATGCATTGCCCGGTGATTTAGCTGGACAGGTAAATCAATGTCTCTTTTCTTTTACATTCTATTCTTCTACTTGTATTCTTTACCCTCAATTAAATGCTCTAGCAAACCACATTGGTTTTTTTTTAACTTACCTTTGAATAAAAGTTGCAAAAGCTGGCAATTGTCTTAACTCTTTAACGTATTAGCTCACACAGGTGACTGTTACTTTAAAAAAAACTACAGGAATGTGTCATTAATGCCACGTGTTGACGAATATTTAGTAAACGTACTACAGTAGGTAGCTTACATTTGAAAAAGTAATATACAGTCAGCTAAAATATTTTTTTTTATCAGGGATGATGGATCTCAGAACACGGATCTATGGCTTAGCTAACTTCACAGTTGTTGTTGTTGTTGTTGTTTAGGTGATACCTTTAGAGTTTAGTTTGAACCTCTAGAAGCTTTTCTAAGTAAAATGAGGAGTCATTCACTGTGTGGGAAAGTATGCTTATCAACATGCCAGGTCCTCTGAAAAGCATATACTCTCTACCCTGCAAATGACACGTTCACTTCTTTCACCACAGGGTCTGGCTGTATAATGAAATAACCTGATAACTGTGACTAGTGTCTTTTACACCTTTACCTGTTCTGTTGTTAAATGGTTCAGTCATATAATTGGGTGATCATGTGATATGAAACAGAATTTTTTTTTGTAGCCTTGGAACTACCAGATTGAGTGCAAATTAACACTCCACCTGCCTGTTATGGACAGACTTCACAGTTAAGACAGGAATATTTTCACTTTTCCCATTACCATTGTTTATAAATATTGTAAATTGTGTGTAGTGCTTTTTTACCAATAGTTGGAATTCTCTTTGGGAAAGCCACTCAATGTGGAAGGTTGAAGCATCCAGGATATTGGAATGTGTTATACCGTGCGTTCGGAAAGTCGCTGTGCACTGGAATTGTGACTATGGATTTATGAAAATATGTATAAAGAAATGACTAAGCATTTTGGAAAAAAATTTATTCAATACCTTAATTACATTGTTAAACCGTGATTACATTGTTTATAGAAGGTGTTCGAAATGACCTCCATTGGCATCAATACAGCATTGCACTCGTTTCATTTTGTTTGCAAACACCTTTCGCAACTGAAGAACAGTGATTCCTTGAATGTATGCCGTTATTGCGGCTTTAAGTTCGTCAATCGTGTGTGGTCTGTTCCGATACACAGTTTGTTTCGCCGCACCCCATAAAAAGAAATCGGGGGGAGTCAGATCAGGAGATCTTGCAGGCCACAAATTCTTTGAAATTATTCGTTCACCAAACACGTTGCGCAGGAAAGCCATTGAGATGTTAGATGTATGTGCTGTTGCCCCGTCTTGTTGGAACCAACCATTATTCATTTCCACTTGTGTTATTTGATGCGTAAAGTTCTCTAAAATATCAGAACAATAACGTTCACTATTGATTGTGTTTGCAAAAAAAATTGGTCCAACAATACGTGCTCTACTCACAGCAACCCAGACTCCAATTTTTGCTTCGTGTAAGGACTGTTCATGTAAAGCGCAAGGGTTAGTTGTCGACCATACTCGAGTATTTTGTGAACTTATATACCCTCCCAAGTGAAACCACGCTTCATCTGTATAAAACGTTACGTCAAGGATGTCTTCGGAATTTTGGTTGATGAAACGTTGAAACCAATGACAATAATTTAGTCTCTTGTCATTATCTGAAGGTTTCAGCTCTTGAACACACCTCACTTTGTATGGGAATAGTTTAAGTTCTTGTCTGACAGCTTTATGTGCGGTAGCAAGTCCAATATTATGCTGTTGTGCTAACTTACGCATTGATTTTTTTGGACTTTGTGCCATAGAATCAGAAATATCCAGCAGCTTTTGTTCGTCTAGCTTAGGGGGCCTACCACTACGTTCAGCGTCCTCAACAGAGCCAGTTGCCCGAAATTTTTCTATCAGTGTTCGTACTGCATTACGGTGAGGAATAATTGAATCTGGAAACTTTTCAGAAAATTTGCGCTTCACTAAATCACTGTACTTGTCACCTTCGCGAAATACGTATTCAACGAGGAAAATGCGCTCCTCTACTGAAAGAAACATCGCGTCCAACAACAAAAAACGTGCAACAGAACTGCAATAAATGAAACATATACAACTTCAACTCAATGACTGACAGGCCTCGACGTGTTCGGCAACAATTGAACAGCACAGAGCTACCAACCTAGCCATGAAATTATTCCCTGTCATGTCACTTGGTGCACAGCGACTTTCAGAACGCATGGTACTTTCTTGGGAGTCTTCAGGATACAATTAACAAATAAAAAACGGTTCTTATTTTGTTGGATAAGTTCACCGCTTAGTGATAATCTTTCAAAGAATACATGGATATAAAATTGAAATATTAATTAAAGTTTTGTTGGCATGTAGCCATCAGGACTTTGGTTAAGGGTGTTGTTTAGGTCATTAGCCGAAAAGCTGGTTTGAACCTGTAGAGGTTTTACTAAGTAAAACGAGAAGTGAGTTGGTTTACCATACCTTCCTCACTGAGTGGAAAAGTACATTTATCAGCATGCCGGGCCCTCTGAAAAGCACATATTTTCCACTCTGCAAATGACACCTTCATTTCATTCACCACAGGGTCTGGCTGTATAATGAAATTCATTACTTTCAGAGGAGACAACTCTGATTAGTGTCTTTTGCACCTCTACCTCTTCTGTTCTTAAATGATTCATTCATTTAATTGGCTGACCATGTGATAAGAAACAGAACTATTTATTTTAGCCCTGCAACGGACAGATTGAGTGTAAATAAATTTACATGCCACCTGTCTGTTAAGGGCAGTTAAGGTTAAGGTAAAAGGTTAAGGTTAAGTTAAGGTTAAGGGTGATAAATAGAAAACTGCCAGACTTGACCAGAAATCTGACTCAGGACCCATGGCATTTATTAGTTAGTGTGAAATTTGGAATCCTTTTCCTGGGTACATGGCTGATGTTCTATTTACATTTAAGTAAGAATGATTTTTATTTACAATGACACTGTAATGGAGTGAATGTCATTTTAGTACAAATTATGGTTGGCAGAAAGCATTACAAGCATTCGAGGGTTAATTTTGAAGATTTTCCTTCGAGTAGAGTAATTAGATACACTCTCAGTATCTCTGCTTGTCGTAAGAGGCGACTAAAAGGGAATCTTGTGGCCTTTCTTGGCCTAGCCGATTACCTCCCGGGATATGGAGAAACTTTCACCAAGTGCCAACAGCTCCGGGTGGATGAGCAGGTGGAAGAAGGGCACCCTATTGCCCTTGGGATATGAAAGTGTCCCAGAAGACGGATGAACCAGACTCTGGTCAACGGCATTGGGATGTGGAAGGCCAGGAGATGACCACTGCATTAAAGATCCGTCAGGATATTCTCAAAAGCAGCCAAATTATCATGATGAGTCCATCTGTAACTAAATATTCCGGAGGTAAAATATTCCCCCATTCGGGTCTCCGGGTGGGGACAGCTTCAAATGGGTTTATCAAACAAGAGAAAATTTTTAGAGTTACAAAGGGGTCGTGGAAGGCCCCGGCTACAGTATCTAAACCAAATTACAAAAGATCTGGGTGCTGAGAGCTATGCGCAATGGAAGAGGGTGGCAATGGACAGAGCTAGATGGAGGGCTGCCAACCAATCTTACGATTGAGGTAGAAGAAGAAGAAGAGTAATTTTTACATGAGCGGCTCAAAATTTATTGAACTGATTTCATTTTCATTTTTTTTTATGATTTCACCTGGAATTACACCTAAACGTACATTAAATTTTGATTTAAAAAAACGTATCTTTCTAAATGTTACAAATTATCAGAAAAGAAAAATGTAGAAAAGCGTTGTTTTATTTGTATGAATTTTTTGTTCAGGATTGTATCCTCGGTCTTGAATTCACCGGTAGAGACACCAAGGGTAGACGTGTGATGGGTATGGTTGCTGCACGTGGTCTTGCCACTACTGTTCTTGCTGACCCAGGTTTCTTGTGGGAAGTTCCCGACAACTGGACTTTGGAAGAAGCTTCAACTGTTCCAGTTGTATATGCTACCGTAAGTATTCTTTTGAAGAAATCCTTATGCACACACACGCGCGCGCGCGCGCACAAATACGCGCACACACACACACACACACACACACACAAGTGAGTCATAAAAATTCAAATTTAAAAAAAAGTTTGTATTATTGTAGTAAGAATAATGGATATATTATAGAAAAAATTAGTAATGTGTCCTAGTTGAATGGAACTTGTTCAGAAAGACATTAGAAATTTTTAATGTTTTCCCAATACCCGATGTAAGAGGAATAATTCGAGTACTGTTTTGACAATTTAGTAATTCATTTTTCATTTTTAATAAACAATACCGATTTGGCCTCCTGGCATCTTCTTCCAGGTTTACACTTTTTAGTGTTCTACTATTTCATGAACAAGTTGAAAAGGAAGGTTAATGAAATTTATTATATAAATTCATTATATAAAATAGAATTAATCATCATCAGGAGATGCCTGAACAAAAGATGTTTCTCTGATGGGATATGGAAACCCATCTCGAAAGAAGAAGTATACAGAAATACAGAACCTCTTGCAGACCAGATGAGGAAAAAGAGAATTTCCTTCTTTGGACATCTCTTGAGCACTGACTCTTCCAGACTCTCAAAACAAATCATTAACTTTTTCCTAAACAGAAAAACTCAGCCCCACTGGATCGGGGAAATTAAGGAGGACATGGACGTGCTCCAAATCTGACTTGAGGACCTCAAAACAAAATCCGGAAATTACCACAGGCTGAAGACCACAAGACTTGAACAGCAGAAACCAACGAAACGACAGAGGGTTGTGTATTCTGCCAAGGAACGGCAGAGAAGATCAGATGGATTGAAGGAATACTGGAGAAAGTTCAAGGAAGGAAACATCAGGAAAGGACTTGAAAAACTGAAAAATTGAACCGCAAAAATTGAAATGAGTTTTTTTTAGTTTGATGAACTTATGTAGTCCTACGAGGCTTTAAAAAAAAGAAAACAAAGAAAAAAATCTGGTGTGAAACACTCACACAACTTTCTCTTGCCAATGCAAATAATTTACAATATAATTTAACATTAGTAATAAAATATTAGAAATGAACAAAAACTAACCTCAAAAACATAACCTTATTTTAATCATGAGTGAATGACGCAAAATGACAATCGAACTCAGTTTGGCTTAAAAATACGGAAAATCACGCTTTCACGCTAAACTAGGCTCTGTAGAGAAAAATGCTCTAAACAAAAGTTGTAGATCTTTTAATTTTTTATAAATTTAATTATATACACTTTTGTCGTAAAATGCATACTAAGACCGAAATGTTAAAAAAATCGATTTTTCTCACGTTTTCGTGAGAAAAAAAAACAGAAAATCGCAAATTACCGCTAACTAAGCGTTATACAAAAAAATGTTTGAAACAGAAGTTGTAGGTTTTTAAATTCTCTACAACTTTTATTATATAAGTTTTTGCGCTAAAATTTATATTAAAGCCGTAATCTTAAAAACCAACGTTTTTACGTGAAAACAGCCTCACCGAGAATTTCAGCAAACATGGCGCCTACCCTATCTTGTAGAGAATAAAAAATTGAGTAAAATAGGCAATTTTAAAAAAAATCGTAGGACCAGTTTTTGAGAAAATCGCAAAAAACTGAAAAATTATACGAATAAACTACTACTTCCGGTTGACCGATTTTGATGAAAATGTTCGTGTCGCGTCCGGTAGTGGTATGTAACTTAAGTTTCAAGTTTCAAGTTCGTACGATGTTCCGTTCTTGAGATATTCTGTTCACACACAGACACACACACACACACACACACAGACCAATCACTAAAAACATGTTTTTTGGGTTCAGGGGGTCTGAAAACGTATAGATCCGGTGAAAACTCGATTTCGAAAAATCGACATGAAAACAATACTTTCCTTCCTATATATTCATATAGGCAAGAGAAAGTAAAAATTGAATTAATTTCAAACTGCAGGATGCATTATAAAGATTTATATTTGAATTTATATGTTTGTTGAAAAGTAAGTCTAAATTAAACATATCTAATGGATGATATTTTTTTATAGAGTTACTACGCTTTGGTTGTAAGAGGTCGTATGAAGAAGGGTGACTCACTGCTTGTACACGCCGGTACTGGAGGTGTCGGCCAAGCCGCCATCGCTATCGCACTCCACATGGGATGCACTGTATACACAACAGTTGGTAGTCAACAGAAGAGAGATTTCCTCAAGAAGACATTCCCACAGGTATGGTTATCAACAGTTTGTCATTTGGTAAATTTAACTAGTACATTTTTACTTGACCAAATTATTTCAAGATTAAAAGTGCCATCGTGGCATCTACAATTCAGTCGTTCTTAGTTTGCTCCTACTGTCAACAAACAAAAGCCACCTACTACAGGGTGCACGGTAGAGTCTGCGACTTTACGGATGTCGTATTCCTATTAAGTTAACTATTTTTTAAATTATAGGTACTTAAAGTACTAAAAACATCAGTCATGATATGATGTAGGCATAAAAATTTCATTTAGAAAAATACTTTTAAAAGTACGAGGGCGAATCAAATATAAACGGTAATTTTTAAAATTATATTTATTGAATAATATTATACAAAAACTATGCCTTCAACATTTTTCAATATAGTCTCCTGCATTATCTACACACTTCTGCCACCGATTTGGAAGCTTGAATATTGCCTGTTCATAAAAAGATTGAGGGAGAGTTGTCAACCAATCGCGCACGTGCTTCTCGACATCTTCATTGCTTTCAAATCGTTTTCCTCCAAGTGATTCTTTCAGAGGTGCAAACAAAAAGTAGTCACAAGGGGACAAGTCTGGACTGTAAGGAGGGTGTTCGAAAGTTTCCCAGCCCATTTCTTCCAATTTATCCCTTGTCAACAATGCGGTGTGAGGCCTTGCGTTGTCATGGAGAAGGATGACATCTCTAATGGGCACACCTCGTCTTTTGTTTTGGTAACTGGTTTTTGCCGACTGTAGCACCTGGCAGTAGTAAGCCGCATTCACTGTTCGTTGATCGTGAAGAAAATCAATGAGTAGAACTCCCCTTGAGTCAAAAAAAATTGTTGCAAGAACTTTTCCGGCTGAGAGACGAGTTTTGGCTTTCACTGGGCAGCCTTCATCCTTCCTTTGCCACTTCTTACTTGCCATTTTCGATTCGGGAGTGTAATGGTGGACCCACGTCTCATCACATGTGACGATGTGCCTCAAAAAATCTTCACCTTCTTCTTGAAATCGATGCAGAAGTCTCCCGGCGATCTCCGATCTGACCTGTTTTTGATTTCCGGATAGCAACCTCGGAACCCATCGAGCACTAATCTTTCTGAAGCCAAGGTGGTCTGTGATTGCAGACTGAACACTCCCGTAGCTGATACCAATTTCTGACGAGATTTCTTGAACAGTTAACCAGCGATCACCTTCAATAAGCTCTCGAACGGCACTAATGTTGTCATCTGTGAGACTTGACCTTGGGCGTCAACGGTGACTTTAGTTTTCAACACGTTCTCGCCCACCCCTAAATTCTCTGGCCCACGTATACACTCGATTCTTAGACAGAGTAGTGTCCCCAAACTGTGCCCGCAAACGAGTAAAAATTTCCGAAGGCTTAACACGTTAATTTGCTAAATATTTTATGACGATTCGTTGCGCAACAGATGGCTGTACCTCTCGCTCAGTCATGGCTGTACTGACGGCAGAACACAACAATGTTGCGAAGTAAGCTGTTCCCCCCACTCCTATTAAACAAAACAACAACTGCTCACCGCCACATCTGGTCCGAACGTCTTTGGTACAGTCAACAGCAAAATTACCGTTTATATTTAATTCGCCCTCGTATTTTGTATTTAAATACTTTTGAAAATGTTGTTGTTACTTTTTAATCAGCGTGTACACATTTTGATATAATGCGCATGCTCAGTGACGTCATTATTTGTCTACATTAGGAGCAACCTAAGAGAGGCTCGACTTTACACCTATTACTTTCAACGTATTGCTTGAGTCCCAGCTCTGTGTAGTTGGAAGGAATACAACGCGTTGTTATAGTAGTGGGAGAATGAATAAGTTATTAATGTTTCACAGCTGATGCATTTGTAGTGGTAGCGTGTACTAACTGACTAAAAAAATATTCTTATCATCCGACGCATTAATTTAACAAATACCTACCGGGTTATTAACTTGGTCGGATTCATAATATTTAACTTGCTAATTTATATCAAAATATGTAAATAAATAAATGTAATAAATACGAACAAATATGTTAAATACGGAAAGTTTGAAAACGAATGTTTTGTATCAGAGTAATACAACAATCGTATTCCCAGCATGCGTTACTCATTCATTATACCTCACCCATACTCTTCACCCCGCAATTACACGAATCTTGGAACCGCACAATACATAACCTGATCCTCCGTTCACCCATTTTCTCCCAAGCCTCTCTCCTGACAATCTGTATAACCTCTTTCTTATCAGTGCTTTTGACCTACTCAGATTTGTATGTGTGGATGAACTGAAAAAGCAATGCTTTGATGAGGGTAGAGAAGAATGGAATATTGCTGTTAAGGATCTGACAACAGAAATTACCTTTGTTGGTTTTTATAATTTAATTATCGCTTAATTTATTTTTGTTGTATGTTTCAACAGTTGACCGACAAGAACATCGCCAACTCACGTGACACAAGTTTCGAACAGCACATCATGAGAGAAACTAACGGACGTGGTGTAGATCTCGTATTGAACTCTTTGGCCAGCGAAATGTTGCAAGCTTCCGTACGTTGTCTCGCCAAGGATGGACGTTTCCTCGAAATCGGCAAGCTCGATCTTTCAAACAACAGCGCTCTCGGTAAGATCAATGAAACATGTTCACACTGAAATTATTTAAAATAATTAACAAAAAAATTAATAGAAAATTATGCCTTCATTGTTAATGTCACTTGTTCAGTTAAATTTAAATCTCACCTAACTGCATTCAATAGGAGATGAACTACTTATCAGTACAACAAAACTTGCAAGTTTTTAAGCGTATTACAGATATTAAATCAAAATAGTTTGTTTGATTCTCCGACCGTGAAAACTTTAATTTGTCTTGAAATTTTCATATGAACAACTTGAAAATATTTTTTTGTCATCAGTCTCTCGACTGGTTTGATGCAGTTCTCCAACCTGTTCTATCTTGCGTAAGTCTTTTCATATCTACATACCTGTAACACCCAACATCTTTTATAATTTGCTTTATATATTCTAATCTTTGCCTCCCTCTACAATTTACTCCCTCAATATTACCCTCCATTACTAATAGCCCAATACCTGGATGTCTTAAGATATGCCCCACTAGCCTATCCCTTCTTTTGGTAAGATGCTTCCATATACTTCTTTTTTCATCCACTCGCCTAAGAACCTCTAAATTACTTATTTTGTCCACCCACCTAATCTTTAACATTTTCCTATAACACCACATTTCAAAAGCTTCTATCGTCTTCTTTTCTACAGCCCCTATCACCCACATTTCACTTCCGTGTAATGCTACACTCCAAACATAATGTTTTAAGAAATTTTTCCTAATCTGTAAAATTTACAAAATTTAAAAATATTACAAAAAAAATATTTCTTTTTAAAATATGGCCTCAACTCTCAGCAATGATGTGGTAACTAAATCAACATCAATAAAATTGTTGGCAATTAGAATAAACAGTCAGCTAAGCTGGAAAGAGAATTTAAGCACCATAAACTTTGATTTCAAAAGGAATTGTCATTATAGAACTACCACTTGATGATATTACAGTTTGTTTATACGTGTGTATGCATAGACATTGCTTTATCATATAGCAGTGAGCTTGAGGAGATCTTTAATCAGCTTAATAAGCTTTAATATGCATTTTACCGCAAAACTTTATATAATAAAAGTTATAGAGAATTTAAAATCCTACAACTTTTATTTCAAACAATTTTTTTTATAACGCTTAGTTTAGCAGTGATTAGCGATTTTCTGTTTTTTTTTCTCACGAAAACGTGTGAAAAATCGATTTTTTTAAGATTTCGGCCTTAGAGTGCATTTTATGACAAAAGTGTATATAATAAATTTTATAGGAAATAAAACGATTTACAACTTTTATTTGAAGCATTTTTCTCTACAGAGCCTAGTTTAGCGTGAAAGAGTGATTTTCTATATTTTTAAGCCAAACTGAGTTCGATTTTCATTTTGCGTCTTTCACTCATGATTAAAATTAGGTTATGTTTATTGAGGTTAGTTTTTTGTTTATTTCTAATGTTTTATTACTATTGTTAATTATCTGCATTGGCAAGAGAAAGTTGTGTGAGTGTTTCGCACCAGATTTTTTTGAGTAATGAGACTGTGCCTCCCGTATTTAACATATGAATATGGTATAACTTATCTAGATTGTGATGTTATATGTTGTATGTTGCAGGCATGGCATTCTTCTTGAAGAACACAACATTCCACGGTATCTTATTGGACGCCCTCTTTGATGCCGGCAGTGATAATGCAGACAAACAAGCCGTCGTTAAATTGGTGACTGAAGGTCTTAAGAATGGAGCCGTCAGACCACTCCCAGCTACCGTATTTGCTGAATCTCAAGTCGAACAGGCTTTCAGGTCAGTCTTCTTCTTCTTCTTCTCCTTCTTCTTCTTCTTCTTCTTATCAGTTCACTTTCCCATAAAAATTAAGCAGAGGCAATCAAAAATATATCCTATATATATGTATATATAGGAAGAAAAGTATTGTTTTCATGTTGATTTTAAGAAATCAAGTTTTCATCGGATCTACACGTTTTCAGACCCCCTGAACCCAAAAAACATGTTTTTAGCAATTGGTCTGTGTGTGTGAACAGAATATCTCAAAAACGGAACATCCTATGAACTTGAAACTTGAAACTTAAGTTCATACCTCTACTGGACCTGACACGAACATTTTCATCAAAATCGGTCAACCAGAAGTAGTAGTTTATTTGTGTAATTTTTCACTTTTTTGCGATTTTCTCAAAAACTGGTTGTACAATTTTTTTTAAAAATCGCCTGGTTTACTAAATTTTTTCTGCTCTACAGAATAGGGTAGGCGCCATGTTTACTGAAATTCTTGGTGAGGCTGTTTTCACGTAAAAAAATTGTTTTTTAAGATCACGGCTTTAATATGCATTTTAGCATATAAATGTATATAAGAAAAAATGTAGAGAATTTAAAATCCTACAATTTTTATTTGAAACATATTTTTGTATAATGCTTAGTTTAGTGGTAATTAGCGATTTTCTGTTTTTTTCTCACAAATATGGTACTCTATTTTTTTTAAGATTTCGGCCTTAGTATGCATTTTCCGACAAAATTATATATAATCAAATTTATAGGAAATTAAAAGATCTACAACTTTAATTAAAGTATTTTTTTCTACAGAGCCTAGTTTAGCGTGAAAGAGTGATTTTCCGTATTTTTTTTCGAAACTGAGGTCGATTGTCATTTTGCATCTTTCACTCATGATTAAAATAAAGTTATGTTTTTGAGGTTACTTTTTTGTTTACTTCTAATGTTTTATTACTAATGTTAGGTTATATTGGTCATTATTTGCATTGGCAAGAGAAAGTTGTGCGAGTGTTTCACACCAAATTTTTGTTTATTGATTGCTAATAAATTGTGACTATCAGTGCTTGACACTGATAGCTTGGAGACTAAAATTGAGTAAGGTTCTTTTGTAAAATTTATGCCTATAGTGGACAGTGGGACATACCGACTACGTATACCAAAAAGTGCCTTGTTATTGTAAGTGTCTTGGCACTTGTTATATATAGTCTCTTTAACTGCATCGTATTTGTTTCCTATCTCCAACATTTTTCACTACTTGTTATATGTAACATTTATTTTATGTAACAATTAAATTAATTAAGTGTAGTCACAAAATGCAAAACTGTACTGAAGAATGTGAGAAAGATCACACTCATACAGAGAATGGCCGGAACAGATTGAGAAAAAAGCAGTTTTTCGTGGATTAACCCTTTCGTACCCAGTGTGGCATAGAAGTCACATTGGAGTGAAATAACCGACATTAAAACTTTTAATTGTTAGCGACTACTTTGGATTAAAGAGCGCTGGATGTAAAGTGTAATAATTTTCTGTACCCTAGCCACGTATCGAACCTGAGACCTCCACTTTGCAGTGTAAGATGTTGACCACTATGCCACGGACACGACCATTAGGTTCTTTTTAAAGTTAATTTTAGTTTTAAATATTCGTGTTCATTTACTAAAATAAGTAGTATTTCTTCAAGTATGTTAAATGTACATACAAGTATATTTTTTAGACTGTAAATAGTGATTTTACCAATATTACTTTCTCTTGCCTATATGAATATATAGGAAGGAAAGTATTGTTTTCATGTCGATTTTTCGAAATCGAGTTTTCACCGGATCTATACGTTTTCAGACCCCCTGAACCCAAAAAACATGTTTTTAGCGATTGGTCTGTGTGTGTGTCTGTGTGTCTGTGTGTGAACAGAATATCTCAAGAACGGAACATCGTACGAACTTGAAACTTGAAACTTAAGTTACATACCACTACCGGACGCGACACGAACATTTTCATCAAAATCGGTCAACCGGAAGTAGTAGTTTATTCGTATAATTTTTCAGTTTTTTGCGATTTTCTCAAAAACTGGTCCTACGATTTTTTTTAAAATCACCTATTTTACTCAATTTTTTATTCTCTACAAGATAGGGTAGGCGCCATGTTTGCTGAAATTCTCGGTGAGGCTGTTTTCACGTAAAAACGTTGTTTTTTTAAGATTACGGCTTTAATATAAATTTTAGCGCAAAAACTTATATAATAAAAGTTGTAGAGAATTTAAAAACCTACAACTTCTGTTTCAAACATTTTTTTGTATAACGCTTAGTTTAGCGGTAATTTGCGATTTTCTGTTTTTTTTCTCACGAAAACGTGAGAAAAATCGATTTTTTTAACATTTCAGTCTTAGTATGCATTTTACGACAAAAGTGTATATAATTAAATTTATAGAAAATTAAAAGATCTACAACTTTTGTTTAGAGCATTTTTCTCTACAGAGCCTAGTTTAGCGTGAAAGCGTGATTTTCCGTATTTTTAAGCCAAACTGAGTTCGATTGTCATTTTGCGTCATTCACTCATGATTAAAATAAGGTTATGTTTTTGAGGTTAGTTTTTGTTCATTTCTAATGTTTTAATACTAATGTTAGGTTTATTGTTAATTATTTGCATTGGCAAGAGAAAGTTGTGTGAGTGTTTCACACCAGATTTTTTTTGCTACAAATCTAAGCAAGAGAATATTGTTTAGGAAGCCTGCACATGATTTTACTTATTCATATTGTTTGGGAACTTTGATACCATCAAGTCCAATGTGACATTATGTGTCACACTTTTTTGTCACACCATCAAAAAGGCTGAAGGTCTAAAAGTGATTTTATTTCACTTAAATGTCAGTAAAGTGTATGAAACAATGTACACATATTTGTTTGTGTATAGTTAAAAAATTTTGGGATTGAAAGGGTTAATTGTTAAGTTTCTCAATTGATTTTAATCTCTTTATCTAATTTTTAATTTAATTTTGTTGTTTTTAGATTCATTGGTTCTGGAAAGCACATTGGTAAAGTAGTATTGAAGATCCGTGATGAAGAACCAACCAAGAAGTTGATTCCAAAACCACACCCAGTCAGCGCTATTCCAAGAACTTACATGAACCCAGACAAATCTTACGTCCTTGTCGGTTAGTACAGCAGTAGTTTCATTTTTATTATTTTTACTTTCTCTTGCCTATATGAATATATAGGAAGGAAAGTATTGTTTTCATGTCGATTTTAAGAAATTGAGTTTTCACCGAATCTACACGTTTTCAGACTCCCTGAACCCAAAAAAACATGTTTTTAGCGATTGGTCTGTGTGTATGTGTGTGAACAGAATATCTCAAGAACGGTAGTCGTACAAACTTGAAACTTACATACTACTACCGGACCCGACACGATCATTTTCATCAAAATTGGTCAACCGGAAGTAGTAGTTTATTCGTATAATTTTTCACTTTTTTGCGATTTTCTCAAAAACTGGTCCTACGATTTTTTTAAAAATCGCCTGGTTTACTAAATTTTTTATTCTCTACAAGATAGGGTAGGCACCATGTTTGCTGAAATTCTTGGTGAGGCTGTTTTCACGTAAAGAAATTGTTTTTTTAAGATTACGGCTAATATAAATTGTAGCGCAAAAATTTATATAATAAAAGTTGTAGAAAATTTAAAAACCTACAACTTTTATTTCAAACATTTTTTTGTATAATGCTTAGTTAAGCAGTACTTTGCGATTTTCTGTTTTTTTCTCACGAAAACGTGTGAAAAATAAATTTTTTTAAGATTTCGGCCTTAGTATGAATTTTACGATAAAAGTGAATATAATTAATATTCTAGGAAATAAAAAGATCTACAACTTTTATTTAAAGAATTTTTCTCTACAGAGCCTAGTTTAGTGTGAAAGAGTGATTTTTCGTATTTTTAAAGCAAAGTGAGATCGATTTTCATTTTGCGTCTTTCATATATGATTAAAATTAGGTTATGTTTATTGAGGTTAGTTTTTTGTTTATTTCTAATGTTTTATTACTAATTTTAGGGTTATTGTTATTTGCATTGGCAAGAGAAAGTTTTGTGAGTGTTTCACACTAGATTTTTTCCTCTTGTGTTTAGACATAAATTGTAAAGGTGATTTGAATTGTGGACAATTATGATACTATTTGACATGTATATTTTGTCTTATCTGTTGTTAAGGTGGTCTTGGTGGATTTGGTCTCGAATTGGCCGATTGGATGGTTAAACGTGGAGCCACCAAAATCGTTTTGACATCTCGTAGTGGAATCCGTACCGGTTACCAATCACTGTGCGTCAGGAGATGGACCGAAAACAAGGTCCAAGTCGTCGTTTCCACCGCTGACGTTACATCAGCTAAAGGCGCCGAACAACTTATCGCTCAGGCTTCCAAATTGGGACCAGTCGGCGGTATCTTCAACTTGGCCGTCGTCTTGAGAGACGCCTTCATGGAAAATCAGACCGAAAAAGATTTCGCTACCGTATGCTTACCAAAGGTCGATGGAACTAAATATTTGGACGCCGCTTCCAGGAAATTGTGCCCAGAATTGGACTACTTTGTCGCATTCTCTTCAGTATCTTGTGGTCGTGGTAACGCCGGTCAAGTCAACTACGGTCTTGCTAATTCCGCTATGGAGAGAATCTGTGAAGCCAGACAAGCCGCTGGTTTACCTGGTGTAAGTTTTCTTTACTACATTTTTTATTTTTTAAGTTTTTGTACTCATTTAGTTGACTAAAGGTAGTTACTTTTATACGGATTTGAATGCTAGACAGTGGTTACCGGTGTACTTTGATGGTTGGGGTTCAATTAACCATACTCTCTCAGGAATGGTCGACCTGAGTCTGTATAAGACTAAACCTCATTTACACGTCATACACATCATCCTCATCTCATTGGATCATGGGGTTGCTTATTGTTCTGGATTGAACAGATTGCAACGTACACAAATAAGGATTACAAAAAAAAAAAATTTATTTGACTCAAAATTGAAACAGAGCTGGCCTTTGGTTGAGGCGCGTAGGGCAACCGCCCCTGACCCCGTAACCGCAAAAATGCAAAGATTACAAATACTACAACTCTGTTTTCACTTTAACAAGTTTAGCAACACATTTTGGACAAATGTCTTGGTAAAATAAACCATAGAATATAATAGCAACAATTAACTTTACCTTTCATTTTTATTAAGTCAACCTCTGTTTAACTTAAATAATATGGATTTAAAAAAAAAAGAATTTTTGACAGTTGCAACCTTAGGGGCTGGTGACTGGTGCGCTCAAGATCGCTAAACATCTCTTTAGTCTGGCTCGCCTCGGGTTCAGATCTAACAAAAAATAATACTACATTTTTTTGTAATAATATAAGCATTGTAGTAAACAAATCCTACAATTGTGCACAACTTTTAAATTTATTTATAAATTTGTAATGATTTTTTGAAGAAATAATTGGAATCACTTGGGCAAAGAGACTTGAGAGACTTTTCCAAGTGTGGTATGATAGACCTAACCTATTTCATTATTAATAATACATATACGGTAATGTAAGGGAATTCAATTTCAATTCTTTTACCGTTTTATAACTTCCATGTTACTCTGTGTCTAATCTTGCAATGTTTTTCAATGTTTTAATTAATTTTTTGCTCAAATCTAGTTTACTGTGTTCTAAACGCAATAATAAATCATTAATTGTGCAATAAATTCAGTGTTTTCCGTAAGGGGTGATTGCACGATGGTTTCAACTCAAAATTTCAATTTTTGGTTTTTTATGTTTTTCAGTAGTTTAGGCCTAGATCGACCAGAAAAGCATTAAATTAGTCAAACAAATATTTTTGTATGAAAAAATGAAGTTTTTATCAGATTTACGCAGAAAAACTATCATGTTAAGAAAGAAGAATATTTTTCATAATTTTATACTGCTCGTTTTAGTGTAAAGAGAATTTTAGTTTTAAAAATATCTGCATCATGATTTTTAATACTGCATTATTTTTTTAATAATTTTTAAACAACTGTTGATGGGAAATTTACTTGTTTGTATACATATTGTTTTTGATTTGTCCCTTCTTGTTTCTTACCTTTTCCCGTAAATTTAGATTTTTAACATTAAGGTACATTTTTCTCAGAAACCAATAAACCTACCGGGCTGAAATTTTTACCAGTTAATTATCTTGTATAGCTACATATATTGACATTTTTATAACTTCCTCAGGTGCTCCAAAAATTAGTAGTACGCAAAACATGTAGAAAACTATTTAAACAATTTTATGTTATTCGTAATTTAAAAAAAAAATGGTGTGGTACAAAGATTAAATTCAAAAAATGTAAGTACCTCAAGAAGAAACCCGACACCTATAGTTTGTAAAGTTTCATCGCCCTATCTTTTACCAATCCTATGAAAAATGTACCTAAAAATAGCAAATTTAACACGTTGACTGCCGCACTAAATTTTATGACACTTACAGCGGGGCCATCGTACTTTTTTATTTTTCACATTTTATTCCTTTTTTTCTTATTTTACTTCATTTATTAATTACAATAATAACAGCTATTTTTTTTTTGTAAAATTAAGTTGTGACATACTTTTGGGATACATGGCCTGCTGGAATGATTTTACATTTCAGAGCCATGTGACCCATTTTTGCGTCACAATAAAAAAAGTAATAAACATAATTGTGTTTAGTTGCAAAGTATTCTAGACTATTTCTTTTAACCAAAACAAGCAAAAGAAATAATAAAATTTAAAATAATAGCAACATTCTAGTACAGGACAACAAGGAAAACTACCTGTATACAAAATATCCTATTATTTGAAAAATACCAACTATTTAAACAGTCTTAAGTGTATAATGTCACTCTGTGAAGCTGTGGCTTTTGAAACCACAAAACACGGCTTAAAAATCAGTCATGTACTGTGACTCATTTTTGATGCACGTGGCCCATTTTTAAAGACAAGTGTGACACATATTTGGGTCACGTAGCAGTCAACGTGTTAATATCGTCGGGATACAAAGTAAAGTCTCCCCTTAACTGGTTGTGAATGTTTAAAACGTTTTGTGGTCTGACTGGGTATTTACAATCTAAAGTCCAGCCTCTCTTAGTTTGCTCCTAATGTAAACAAATAATGACGTCTCTGAGCATTCGCATTATATCAAAATGTGTACACGCTGATTAAAAAGTAACAACAAAATACTTGCGAAAGTATTTAAATACAAAATACTTTTAAAAGTATTTTTCTAAATGAAATTGTTAGACCTACATCATATCATGACTGATGTTTTTAATAATTTAAGTACTTATAATTTAAAAAATAGTTAACTTAATAGGAATACGACATCCGTAAAGTCGCAGACTCTAGCGTGCACCCTGTAGTAGGTGGCTTTTGTTTGTTGACAGTAGGAGCAAACTAAGAACAGCTGAACTGTACAAATATTATTAGCATGCGCGTACAATTTTAAATTCAGTACACTGTACTCAGTTGACCACTGTGTGTTGTTTAGGTCATCAGCCGAAAGGCTGGTTTGAACCTGTAGAGGTTTTACTAAGTAAAACGAGGAGTGAAGTGGTTTACCATGCCTTCCTCACTGAGTGGAAAAGTACGCTTATCAGTAAGCCAGGCCCTCTGAAAAGGACATATTTTCCACTCTGCAAATGACACTTTCACTTCATTCACCACAGGGTCCAACTGTATAATGAAATTTATTACTTTCAGAAGAGATAACTCTGATTAGTGTCTTTTACACCTCTACCTCTTCTGTTCTTAAACGATTCATTCATTAAATTGGCTGACCATGTGATAAGAAACAGAACTATTTATTTTAGCCCTGCAACGAACAGATGAGTGTAAATAATTTGACACTCCACCTGTCTGTTATGGGCGAAGTTGACCACTAGTGTTCTTAAATTGCCTGATTTATCTCGATTATCTTCAGAAAAATTACCCGTATTTAGTAATCTGGAAAAATCTGTAATTCAGTGTAATCACCTGAGTCCCAAATAAGTGTTGGACTACTGTCCGGGAAAAGATAGGTTACTGTTGGTAGTACAGGATTGTGTTTGGTAATCCGTCCATGCATCTAACATTTGTTCTTGTAACTGCATAATTTATTTTATTGTCTATATGTCTCGATTGGTTGTTGTGATTTCAGGTTGCAATTCAGTGGGGAGCCATCGGTGATGTCGGTTTAATTTTGGAAACAATGGGTGACAACGAAACAGTAGTCGGTGGTACATTGCCCCAGAGGATGTCATCTTGTTTGTCCACCATGGACATGTTCCTGCAACAACCACAGGCCGTTTTGGCTTCAATGGTCCTCGCTGAAAAGAGAAGAAGCGGTGGTGAAGCCAATCAAGTCAGCCTTGTTGATGCCGTCGCTAACATCTTGGGTCAGTTGTTCTTCTAATTCTATTTTTATCTACAATCTGTCCTCTATTGAGTGGCATCAAGTCATTAAAACGAGTGTGCATAATTAAAAACAGTATTGCATTAGAGATGTACATTAAAATGAGAAAAGTATTTCTCTTTAATTGGGTTCTCCTGCTCTTCAATGCAGTAGATAGCGTATCGGGTGAGTCTACGCAGTTATTACTGTGTTGTAGGGTATGGAGTAGACTGCCGAGTCGTCAACTGAGAGTATGACAGATGTATAAATCAATTTAGATGAGATATTCAATGGTGACATAATGATATAGTGTAAACCACCTGTAAACACTTAACAATGTTTACAGTGCTTTATTATGCTTCATAGGTATCTTCAGTAATGTATTTTAAAATTTTGTACATTCAAAATTTAAAACTTCCTACTCCTACAATAACAGATAAGAAAGCCGGCCGCATTGGCGTAGTTGGTAACGTGCTCGCCAATCATCATGCGGTCTTGAGTTCAAATCCCATTCGGGCACTGCATATTTTCATACGTTACAAAAATCATTTCATCCTTCACTGTCTGCATTAGCAGTAATTGCAGAACAGTCGAACGTTAAACGAAAAAAAAATGGCAGATAAACCCAGGCCCTCCGAAAAGCACCCACTTTCCACCCTGCAAATGACACCTTCACTTCATTCACCACAGGGTCTGGCTGTATAGTGAAATTCATTACTATCTTCAGTCATCCTAAAGTTTACCTTAAACTTACTTAGTTTACTTACTTACTTAGTTTACCTTAAACTATCATTACTATCAGAGGAGATAACTCTGACTAGTGTCTTTTACACCTCTACCTCTTCTGTTCTTAAATAGTTCTGTCATATAGTTGGCTGACTATGTGATAAGAAACAGAACTATTTTTTGTAGCCCTGGAACCAACAGATCAAGTGCAATTAATTTAACACTCCACCTGCCCGTTACGGGCATATTTGGTTTTTTAATACGCATTAAATGAAAATCCTGGCAAATTGCTAATATCTTCTCTACAGCTATTAGGCTCAACTCCAGTGTACCTGCTAAAGCAGGACGTCTGGTCTAGTCGCGGTATTCTAGACAAGTTGAATTCAATTGGATATTGTGTTGTGTTGCGCAGGTATCAAGGACACAAAGACAGTGAGCACAGCCTCTTCATTGGCCGATCTTGGTATGGATTCCCTTATGGGTGCTGAAATCAAACAGACTTTGGAAAGAAGCTACGACGTCGTCCTCAGCGCACAAGAAATCAGAGGTCTGACATTCGGTCGTTTACAGGAATTAGGATCCGGTTCAACCGATTCTGCACCGGCCGCTGCACCAGCTACCAACGGCTCATCACCCGCTCGTGATAACAGCCAGGTATGATATTTACATATTCCTTATAACACAGTTTCATTATTTCGAACCCAAACATTCACAATCTTTTACATATTTTAAGCACAAGGCTCTTTAACCCTTTATCAAGCAGTACGACGAGGAAAAATATACATGTTGTAAATTATTAAATTTTGTTTTATAATGACTTGAATAATGTACTTCTAGTGCCAGAACAGTAAGATATTTCTTTTTTTTATGTTAAGCCCTGGTAAGTATACTTACCAAGGAATGTTTATTGAAATGGAAATCACATAATATTTAGTGGTAAGAATGCTTATTAAAGCAACTTGTAGCACTATATAACAGAAAATATGTCGAATAACTTATGTTAACTTTATTATACTAACATGAATGCTTGCTTTCCCGTAAAAAACTGGAATTTTCTAAGCACTGTACAAAAGTAACAACAAAACAACATGGTAGCATACGCTGTTATGAATCCTTACCACATTCGTGTAACTCACAAAGCAAATGGTCGCTGCGTGCTAATTTCAATATGTGGACAGCCTACTTACCAGAGAACATCTATAAAACCATTAAATGCCAATAGGGTTCAACTGCATAGCTTATTCTTTAAAAAAATCGACCTCATTGCCAGTGGTAAGTGTAGCCTACCTACCACAGACCTATAAGGGGTTAACTTGCAAAGAAAATTTTCACAACCTTACATTAGAATAATAAGGTGTTAAATTGACAACTCTTCAATATTTCAAGTCCTTGTGTTTATGGGAACCGAGAAGAGGGTACTAGAATAGAGAGAGAAGCTGCTTTCGGAAAACTGTAAAAGAAATCCATAAAACATAAAACGTGGAATGTTAACAGCATTAAAAAATAAATCTTTATAATGCATCCTGCAGTTTGAAATTAATTCTATTTTATATAATGAATTTATATAATAAATTTTTTTTAACCTTCTTTTTAAACTGCGTCAACTTTTATCTTTACTTACATGTGTTTCAGTGGATCCACCATCAGAGTAAATAACATAATTGAAACTAAAAAATTTTCTTATTAATTTAAAATCTATAGATGATACACGTTCAGTCATTTGTATAAAATACAAATGAGGTTTTATACAAATGACTGAAGATGTATCATCTTCTATAGATTTTAAATAAATAAGAAAATTTTTTAGTTTCAATTATGTTATTTACTCTGATGGGAGGGAATCCTATTTCGAAACTTGTCAGACAGTACAATGTGTGGTATAGCGTTTGTGTTATGTATTGTGTGTTACAGGTACAGTTTGACACAGAAGGAACTCTGTTGATGCCAAAACAATGTTTAGTCCAGTTACCATCAAAATCTAACACCGGGGAACCAGTTTTCATCGTACATCCTATTGAAGGTTTTGTCAGCGCTCTTAAACCAATCGCATCTGAATTATCAAGGCCTGTCTGGGGTCTTCAGTGCACACAGGACGCTCCATTGAGTTCCATCCACGATCTTGCCGCCTACTACATCCAGCAAGTGAAATCTAAACAGAAATCCGGACCTTACACTCTGTGCGGTTACTCATTCGGTGCCTGTGTCACATTTGAAATGGGTCTCCAATTGGAAAAGGCCGGCGATAAGGTGTCAATCGTATTGTTAGACGGTTCACATTCATATGTAGCAAGTCATACCGGTAATTACAAGTCAAGACAGACAGATCCTAGTCAAGCGGAAGCTGATGCTCTCACATACTTCATCATGCTTTTCAGAGAAGACATCGACTTCCTTAAGGTAATTATTCTCTTTAAATACTTCGATCTAGTTGTACAATTTTAAACGGCTTGTCGGCTTGGAAATCGAAAGAAATTTTAACGGAGAACTGCATTCTGAGGGTGGATCTAGTTGCGGAGGTCAATAGATGATCCCTTTTCATAGGACTTTGCACAGCTTCAAGTAGGAGAGTAGCTGATAGAACTTTACCTGGATTGTATGCTTTACCGATGTGAGCTGTTAGATTTGATAGTGTTACTACATGTGCGTTAAACGGTGTCTCGATGGTCCGGCTTTTTTGTAAATCCGGCCTACCGGCCACCCATTTAACCCGGATTATCGAGGTCTTACTGTACATGGTTGTCCTTTTCGTATAACACATCACATGCCAAAGATCCAAAATAGCTGACCTGTTCTGATCAGGACAGGAAATATCGGTATACGAACTGGACAGAAGATTACTAAGAAATAATGGATTTCATGAATGTTTTAAAAGTACTTTATTATTATGAAACACATAAAATTGTTTTCACGTATTTGTAAATTATGTTTTCTATTGATTTTGCAGACCCAGAAGGAATTACAGTCATTAACAAACTGGAACAGTAAATTGAAGAAAACAACCGAAATCTTATCAGGTGCAACACCATACCCAGCCAACGAATTGGCAGCCGCTGCACAGTCATTCTACCATAAATTAGTCGCCGCTGACGGTTATCAACCATCCAGCAAATACTTGGGCGATGTCACATTGATCAGAGCACAAGACAACTACGTCAACTTAGGAGAAGACTACGGACTGACACCTGTAAGTTATACCGCAACATTTACATCACACTTTCATTCGGCAATCTATGATTTTACCTCACAATAACTGTCTCTGAATTAATTCCATGAGAAGTTTTAATAAACCAGTTTTGATTTAAGGGGGTAGTCAACCCAGAAAATGAAAATCAAAACTTCTGGCTATAATTTATCATTATTTATTTTAAATGAAAGAATAATTTACTAGTAATGATCTACCATACCAAGCCAAAAAAATTAATTAGAGCCCCTAATATTGGGGTAAGGTTGGAAAAGCGGGCTTTTACGGGGAATCAAATATCTCAGGTACCAAGAAAGATATAAACATGATTCTTATGCTACAAATTACAGAAAATTGCTGTCTATTATCTGTTGTATGCGCTTGTATGTATTATTTCTTACAAGAAATTGATTGAAGAAAAACCATATTTTCAAAAAACATATATTTTATGTATTCACAAATTATTTTTTAACTAAATCCCTATGAAGGTTTTTGTAATAATCATTCTACAGATAATAGCGCAAGAAATTATGAACATTTAAAAAAAACATCATTCAAATATCTCCAATACAAACCAAAATATTTAATTCCCAAGAATGTACAATCAAGCTAAAACCATATTTCCGGAAAACTTGAAGTTGAAGGTATAATATCACTCGCCTTGCTAGTGAGCTTTATTTTAAACAGATGTTTTTACAACTTTTTGTCAACGTACAAACAAAGTAAACAAATGTTGTGATTCAGAAAATATTAAACTTCAAATAAATGCAATAAACAATCAAAATTTAAAAAAATCATCTTCTTGAGTTGACTACCCCCTTAACAATCTATGGAATTTCAAATTCATTTAAGTTATTCTGGTAACGTGCTATAAGTTGACGATTGTGCCTATCATGCGGAAGACAGTATACTATCTATCCTACTTAAATCGGCCAACCCAAAAGCATGACACATGTATCAAGCGTGTAACTCAAAATGTAACCGTCACAAACACTTAAATAATAAAATTCAGTTCATGACCCGTCACACTAAATAAGTAAGGAGTAATGTAATTATTTAAAGAAAGTGAATTGTTTAAAATTCAATTGCAATTTAACATAACTTTACTGAATATAATGAAATATGAAAATCCTAAAACTACAATAACGTTTTGAAATTACCGTAAAACTGAATTACTCACGAAAATAAGCTCGCATTGACGAAACTCATGGACTAAACTAGTCTATCACTACAAATGGCCAAGTGCAGTAATTCAGTTTATTGCTGATGACCAAAAAGGATACTAAATATAGCTTAGGCCTAGTATTATGGCTTATTTAGAATGAATGTTTATTATTTAGGATAATTATTAAGAATCAATAAATAATACAATGGGATGTTCATAAAATGACATAGTTGTAAACATAATAAATCAACTCGCCACTCCAGCAGCGCTTCGCGTTGCTTCCGTGTCTTGGCCTCAGAGGGGTAGGTGGATCAGAATTCATAAGCGGATCAGAACCATTTGCCACAAGGTGAAGTTCAGCCGCCAAAGGGGTTGGGTGGATCACTAAATTTTGGTATTTGAAGATATGAAAGTTAATGTTTAAAGTTTCAAAATTTCAACTTTGAATGTTGAGGTTTGAATGTATGATACTTTGAGTTTTTCATTTTCTCATGCGACCTGAAAATTTTCAGGTTACCGAATGTTTATGTTATTTCTTTGCTAAATAACATGCCATTTAAATATTATTTGTATTCAAAAAAATTTAAATTTTTGTTGGGGTAGCAATCACCGTAGGACCCCGATTGAAAATTAGTAAATTCTCCGTGACTCTATGGGTATGTGTAACGTTTTGTCAATAAAAATTTGCGAAAAAAAACCGTTGTGAAGGTGTAAAGAAAGAAATATATGAAAACGGCAAGCCCTAAAAGCCGAAATGCTAGTGTTTTGGGTTTTCCCAGCGAACAGGTAGGTTAAGGGCAACTTAGCTACATGGCCTTGAGGTACTTCTACTTTTTTAGAAGCACAAAAAAGATTCTATACAATTTTTCGCTACGAAGCACTGTTTAGGAGGTGAAAAAATAATACCCCCTACTAAAGGTAAGGGAGGTTGGCGTTACCAAATTTTTATTTAACTTTTAACGTCAATAATGTATTTTTTTACCTTCTTAATAGATTATCACAAATTTCTGAGGAATTTATTAACTTTTAGCTTCAAGTATTATTTTTAGCACAACTTTTTGAATCGTGTGGTGATTGATTAATGCATTTCATCTCTGTACTTCTGTAACTCTGTGGGAGTTTCAAATAATTTAGTGTTTTGTTTTGGAACATAGTAATCAACGAATGTTTCTTTGTGTGTGTTACAGATTTGCAAGAAATCAGTGAAAGTGGTCTCACTGAAGGGTGACCACAGAGAAATAGTGAAAGGTGAAAGCGCCACTAAAGTAGCACAAATCATATCAGAGAATATCGCTAAATAGAGATTTTTAAATTATTCCTAGTGATACTAAATTAATTCATTATTTATTATGTAATTGTTTTCTGTATATAGAATCTCCATCTACATACGCGCTAAATTTCTTCTTTTTTTTTAAATAATTTTTGCAATGGTATTTATTTACCATATTTTTCTAATGTAAAATTCTTATTTTTATTATGTATATCGTATACATAATTATTCCTTTTATCGCCTGCGTAGATATCATCCGATTTATCTACTGTTAGTAAAATTTATTTTAGTGGATCACGACTGATATTTTTTTTTATCGACATTTTCTTTTTTTTTATTATTTATATAATTATTTAATGTTTGTTATATATTATATTTTTTTATATTATGTTATCGTTTTGTATTATATAAGTAGCGTTTATATTTATTTTCATTTAAAAACGTCGTCTTCTGTTTTCCTTCTTCCACTACTTCTATTTTCTTATATGCTTGTGTACATAGAGTGGTTGATACAGGGTTATTTTTTATTACTACTTATTTTCGTATGTGATATGATTTGTTGTCTACATTCCGGTGTGCTACTAAGTACTAGTTGATGTAAATATATTATTTCCATTTTGTAATTTCAGATCTTTTATAGTGATTCATAATAATAACTACAAAAGAATGTAGTTATTTTATTTTTTTCATCAAAAGACATCTTGTTTATATTTTTTGTCAGTTCCTAGCTCTTATGTTAAAACTCATATTTTATTTTTGGTGGTTTTTAATTTCTACTTTTAATAATCATTATGAAAAAAAGAAAACGGTAAATGATGTGTAAATATTTTCAAAATTTTTTTTCAACCATGACCAAAATGAAACTATCGTAGATTTAATGTAAATCTGAAATTGTACAAAATTAAAATACTCATGACATCTTAATTGTCTAATTTATAAAGATATTGAATTGTGTATTTTTATTAGGTACAATTAGGTTATTATATTTTAATAAATGCGCATTTAAATATATTTCTGTGGTGTTTTTTTATTTATTTTATACACATAATCCTCACAAATGTCTGCCTGCATTGAACATGCAATTTGCTCGTTTTTACTTTTCGTGAACATTACCAGTCTAACTAGTAAAAATTAAGAAAATACAGCCTTACAAGAATAAAAATATTTTTCACCTGAAGTATGTCTAGATTAGGATGGTAAGATGGTCAATAAAAATAATTTTAACCTCCAAATGTTCATGAAACTCACTGGGTTAGTCTAGAGGTAAAGTCGTCGCCAAAATCAGCTGTTCAACACTGATTTTCAGAGACGAAGGTTCCTGGTTCAAATCCTAGTAAAGGTAGTTACTTTTATACGAATTTGAATGCTAGACAGTGGTTACCGGTGTACTTCAATGGTTGGGGTTCAATTAACCATACTCACTCAGGATTGGTCGACCTGAGTCTGTACAAGCTACACCTCATTTACACGCCATACACATCATTCTCATCTCATTGGGTCATGGGGTTTCTTATTGTTCTGAATTAAACAGATTGCAACGTACACATACACACATAAAGGATTACAAAAATAAAAAAAAATAAAAAATGTTCATGAATCTTTGTAGTTTTTCATGTGAGATAGCTGCATTGAATGTGCAGTCTGTATATTTCCACTTTTTATCAATGTCAAAATATTAGAAAAATGGATTTTGGAATAGTGCTAATTTTCTGTTGAAAAAATTTAAGGGATTCTCCTGCAGTACTTAAAATCCCTTGCCAACATTAATACGAACTCAGCTTTATACTGTTTACAAAAGATTTCTTTGTAAATTAGTGTTTTTTTATGATTATGTTCTCATTAATCTGTACTTTCGTTTTTAACTGTTTATTGAAATGATACAAAAGGAATTTTAGAAAAAAAATCGAATTCTTTGTTGTGTAGAAAAAATAACGTGTGAAAAAATGTAAGTACGAATGATGATAATAAAAGTGTTATGGTCGCGTAGTGAACGGGCTGTGGTTGCGGCGAGTTAGTGCTCGCGCACTCTCTCGGACGGCGGTAGAATCACACAGTTTGAATTGTACGCGCTTACAATAAATAGTAAATCTTAAAAATTTTCCGTGAGGGAAAATGTTTAATAAAATTGTAAAATAGTTTAGATAATTTTGTAGTACAAATATTTGCCAACAGACAGCGGTAGTATAGAAATGGGTATATAAGAAAGATCAAAAATGGGGTTTGTGGGGGGGTCATTTCATTCCGTCGCCAACCTTCGAACAGTTAACATCGTTCTCTACTCTACTACTTTGATGTTGTGTTGTAGCGAAGGAAATATAATTGTTCTTTCCATTAGTGTATTGAGTCGTTGTTGACAATAGAATTGTTGAATATTTTAGAATTCTTAAGAGTCGTTACTTTCATTAAAATCCGCTAGGTAGCGTGAGAATGTACTATCTGTAACTCTTAGTTTCAATCAAATCCGTTAGATAGCGTTAGCATCCAACTATTGTAACTTTTAGTTTCAATTAAATCCGCTAGATAACGTTAGCGAATACTAAGGTACAATATTACTTATTTTACGTATTTTTAAGTTCTATAAAGGTTGATTTTTCATTTTAAACTTTTACTGTTAAATTGTTGTTTTTCTACTAATACATATTATGTATTAGTATCAAGTAGGTCTAAGAGTGTAAGATTTAAAATTTTAAATGTACTTATGAAGTTACCATTTTTGTTACCTAAAAAGGAATGGTATTCTAAAAATTGTAGTTTGTAATTTTCCAGTAATTACCGCTGGATACTTACTGTGGTTCTTAATGCCTGATGTCTTTAATAATTTCTCAACTTACAAATTTTCTTTAAAATCCAGTTTGAATTCTTTCAAGGTACTTCACTTAAGTAACATGACCTACCAGTACATACCAAAGTTTTGAGTTTGAACTGTTTTCTTAAGAAGAAGTTAGTTGAACAGGATCCCTTCTTGTTTATTTGCTGCCTTCACATTGTTTTTTATTTGCTGAACAAATAATAAAGATAATAAACGTGTAATGCTATCACTACAATACTTGATAATGAATAAAACATGACCATGTGAAAGCAGCTGTTTTATTTTATTATATTTAAAGATCAGGCCAAAAAAATATACAAAATCTTTTTCATTACAACAATCATACATTTTATTACATTTGAATAAAATACAAGATTATTTATTGTCACTTTTTTAATATTAATATTATTGTCAGTATTATTAAAGTGTGCTTGTAACACATTTACGACCCTGGACCTTACAACCCACAGTCTGTTACATTAACTTTTGTACCACTGTGGCAGCCAAATTGTTTTAGTTTTTAATAAGTCGATGGAATAATTATTGTGCGGAAGGAAGTGTGTCACTTCGTAGTGCAACTCGAAAGGTCAACAGAAATACCAAATGTGTTGGTGTAAAGAATCTTAATAATTATTCTCACTAGTACTGATTAGAAAAGGAAACCAGTCCAAAGTGTACAATTTTGTGCTAATACTCACTTGGGAGAGCAAAACATGGATTTGTAGAAGGTATAGATATCAGATGAACTAATATCCCATAGCCGAGCGAGTGAGAGGGAGATATGTAGCATAACTACGCATGCGCTCGAAGGTCTTTACCATTATAATCCAAATCTGAAAACATACTACAGTCGTTATCTTGCTTGTTAGTTTACTGCGTGCATAAATGCTTGCTCACAACAATGAGTAAAATTAAAGACAATGTTATTGGAACGGCGCGTATGGCTTGTGCGAGTGAGAGTGTTATGCATTCTCTCACTCCCACGGCTGGGGGACATTAGTTCATCTGAATACTGTAGGAGAATTTCTTCTTGAAATGGAAGTGCACGAGAAGTATGTTAGGAAAGACAAAAAGAGATATAGAGGGAAATAATGGAATCAGAGAACAGGATGGAGGACTCATTGTAATTATGGTAGGCGGAAAAAGATGGATAGTGGAATGTAAGGATTCAATTATGGATAAATGTGGAAAAAGATGTGATACCAAGAGGGATGGACTTGAAAGTGGACATTAATCCTCTGGTTCAATAGAAACGCAATAAAACTGAACATTAACCTTCTACTCTGTAGTTTCACATCCTAATCACTGCGCCACAAACATGGCATACTTAACCCTTTCAGTGCCGAAACAATATTTAAAAGTTTGATCTTAAGTCCCATTTATTTTGAATAAGGGTGTACAAAAAGTGTCAGCCCTTATTTGGAAAACTTGTAGGCGTTAGCCTGCCATTGCTGACCAAATTTCAACATTACAGAAAAATAAAATTTCCTGTAAAAAATTAATTTTTATTGTGTTAAAAAGAACAGAAATCGTTCCAACACTAAAAATATTCAAAATAGTTTCTTTTAGTTTATTTGAAGTCGCATCGACAGCTTGGTCATTAACAACTACTGTGGGTTTTGGTACCTTAACAGTGGTTTTAATGTGTTAAAATTTCCAGACCCTAGCCGGGAATCGAACCCAGGACATTTCGCTTTGTAGGCTAGCGCACTAGTCACTACGCCACAGAGGTGGTTTAAAAATAAATGTTTCTATTAATTTTTGATTAAAAGTTTTTTTGGAAACGTTCGGTTAACCGGACATTGGTAATTTACGGACGTCCGGTAAACCGAATGTCATAACTATGTATAAGATATCGACATCCTGTTTTCAGGACGTTGGCACTGAAAGGGTTAAGTAATTAATGGAACATGAATAAATTTGTAATATTATTAAATTTGAGCTCTAAGTTTTAAATAAATTGACTTTTTGAGAATAAACCAAACATTGTTCTGTTTAGTTGGAAGCGCGCTCTTATTAAATTGACATATAAAAAATTACTATTCATAAAACAATTCTCAAACTGGTATAGATAAAATAAGAACCAGTTTACGAAAAACTGTCGTCTTCAATAAATCGGTAATTAAAATAAGATAGATTTTGATAAAACAATGAAAGTGAAATAAAAAATCGATGAAGATGAGGCATGAAAAAATCAAAACAAAAATAAATAAAAAACATGATATATAATTTGTCAAATAAAAAAATATACATAATAATTACAATAAACATAAATGCATAAAAAAACAATTACAGTAATTTCCGGTCAAACTGGACTTGTGGGTCTAGGTCTGAACAAATGAGATAACAACATGATTTAAGTAATTTTATCAAACATCCTATGCAGGTATCGTATTATAAACAGCTGTAAATATTTAAAATTAAAATGTATACATCAAAACCACCAGAATACAGTAACAGTAAAAACTTACCGATGTTTATAGCACTTTTATGTATCTTGTACACATTTTCAGTAATTAATTTTGAAATTTATTAATAGTAAAAATTTAAAACTTCTTAATCCCACCAAGGTCGATAAAGAATAGTGCATTATAATATCTAGAACAGTCTTGCCAACTTAATTAGATCATTTTCAAACTCAAACTATTTAATTAAGTTGGCAAGACTGTTCTACATATAATAATTGGTTATTCCTTACCTGCCATGGTGGGATTTATAAATTTCAAAATGAATATTACCTGAAGATGTATCATGGAGTACATGAAAGCATAGCACTATAAACATTGGTAAATGTTTACTGTTACTGTAAATATATATGTATATCAACAGTATAATCTCCGTAACAGTATAATAATCCGTTTGTTATTCTCAACTAAAAACAGACAATCAAATTAAAAATTGAAAATAACTGTAAGATTATTTTATTTAAAGCACCCAGGCTAAGTTGCGTGTTGCTAGACTTTCTGGCTATATCAAAGAACAGTGCATCATCTCTGTCATAATTATATAAGTAACACAGACACTGGTTGTTTATTAAACGCTTTTATTTAACTTACTCTTGGATCCATCAAATCTTGCAACTTAAAATTTTAATACTTCTACCGTATCAATATGAATCAAACTTTGCACACTTGTTTATCTTCGATGACAATACGCTGTGGAGGTGTTTGTAAAAAAATATTTTTAAATTTAAAAAAAAAATTTTAAAAACGCTTTTATTTAACAATTACTTATAAAAATTAACTAAAAATAAAAAAATAAAAAAAATTTACAAAAAAATCACAGAAAAAAAATTACAAGAAAATCAAAAAAAAAAATAAAAAAAAATTCTTTTTAAGAAACGCTATTATTTAACAATTAATCAAAAAAAATGAACTAAAAAGAAAAAAAGAAAAAATTTACAAAAAAAAATCACAGACATTACAGTTAAAAATAAAAGCGTGGCGCATTAATATATATAATATTTTACAACGAATATTTTACAATAAATATTATATATATTAATGCGCCACGCTTTTATTTTTAACTGTAATGTCTGTGATTTTTTTTTTGTAAATTTTTTTATTTTTTTATTTTTAGTTCATTTTTTTGATTAATTGTTAAATAATAGCGTTTCTTAAAAATTTTTTTTTTAATTTTTTTTTTTATACCAATAACACTATATTTCTATGCAAATTAATTATACGTAGTTTCACCATGTGAGTAAATCGTTAAGACAATGTAATTGTCAACAACAGGATCCTGTCAAACAGGAAATTACTGTAACCGATACATTATGGCATAAATAGTAATAATAATAATAATACAATTACATTAATAAATAACAATAATAAGTTAACAAAATAAGACGCGGATACAACTTATATAACTTTTGCAAAAACAAAAAGTTATTTCTTTTACTTTTAAAGTATATTTACATACTTAACCCACTCATTCATTTTATAAATTTATATATGCACTAGGCTTAACAAAGAAAGAATTGTATGCGTTTTGAGCGGACCAGCTGACAATGAAGTAAACTAACAATAAAAAAAAAGGAGGACATGTTGAGCACCTGTTGCACACAAGCTAATTCCACCACAAATGAATTTCTGGTTGTAAATGTCCAAAGAGAGAATGCCAGAGGGAAGGATCCCCTTCAGTGTTTTGCAATACATACCGGTAACGAGGAGAGATGTTGAAAGGCCACTGTTAACGCCAGTTAGTACTGTCAATTTGCTTCCGTATTTCCCGCTTGGTTAATATTTCAACTTTGCTTGTTTCCGTATGACCTCACTGATCACGTCATTTTTTCTCCCTTCCACTTTCCTTATTTCCGTCTTCTTCATTACACACTATTGTTTCAGCATTCATGATGAATGGATGCGCACTTATCTTCGGCATGTAACGCGTGGCTTGGGAGACGCTACCCTCGCATTTTGCGTTTACAATCTTGTCTCGTTCGTATATTCATTCTTTCGCTATGAACTTAAGTCGTTTGTTGCTATTTGATTTGTGTGAATTATTATATTCGATTGCTCATGTTATTTATATTGTGAACTGTTGCGTTTGTTACTTGTGATGTTTATTAGTGCTACACCGCATGCGTTTCTACATACTTGAAGTCATTCCTGGATTAAAGGTAAGTGCGTATTTTATTTGTTATGTATTGTTGATCAATAGTGTGCGCTCCTATGTATTTTCATGTCCTGTCAATTCGTTTCCTACCTATTTCGTCAGTTTTACTTAACCGTCTATTTAATCATTCGTTTAATCTCTCAGTCGTTATAGTTGTGGCTGGCAACTACTTAAAAACCTGCCTGGTCCTCTGGTTGAATCGTTTAATCGTTTATTAATTACGTTAGAAATTATTAATCTCGATTTTGCTTTATTGTATTTTTTCAACAATCGTTTATGCTTTAACAGCCACGGAAAAGATGGCAATAATTCAGTAGTTTATCGCTATTGTAATTCAGAACAGATGGAAACCTAATCCTTGATTGTGAGAAGAAGAAGATGAATTTCTGTCAAGTAATTTTTAACCGCCCAATATAAGTATATCTTCCTACTTTTTTTGGTTTGTTTTACGTCTGTTTTTTATTGCTGCTAATGTAGATGGTGGATGATAGGTGCAGATGAGTGATGAAAAAAATTCCTGACTGGAAATTGAACCCAGGACTGCGGCGTAGAAGCCAGTTGTGTTAACCACTACGCCAACGAATGTTTAATCAGGTCACATATGTCAATAAACCAAATGTATGGTATTTTCAAGAACATCAAAAAATATTTTAAAATATTTAGGAAAAATGAAAGGTGCATGAAGAGATCAAAGTTAAAATTGTGTAAAAATTACTTTTAGAATAGAATGAGGAAATGAAGCTCTGAATTCAGCTTCTTACATGTTTTTGTGTTGTCAGTATAGAGAACATTACTAACAAATTGGAGCCATTCGAAATGTAGTCATATCAAAGGATTTGGAGTCGTGTCACAAAATAGAGCGTTATCAGAATGATAGAGAAAAGAAAAAAAGGCTGTAACAACTACAACACTTAGGTCAAGTGATGAGAGGGGAAAATAATGGGGAGATGACGCATATCCTGGCAGAACAGATTAAAAATGCGATTCAGGTGGTCCTCGACTCATTAATTAGAGCTGCAGCATCCGAATTCAAGGTCGTGGCAGCTCCTCCCTTCAAAAATTGGTGAAGAGTAGCAAAAACCGAGAAAAACTAGTAAACTAATAAGAAATAAATGTAAAATACACATATACAAAACTAATTGTAGTACATGTATGTAGAACATGCATGTGCAGTATGCTGGTCAACCCACCGCTATCTCTTCAATATTCAGAGACAGGTGGAGAGAGCTAGGTGTGCACTCACATCTCCATGTCATGCCAAACCATTAGCTTAGCAACAGAAGTGGCAGCCACTGATTTAACTCTTCACTCGGGCATTTATTACAAGGCCTATTAAATACATTATCCGTTATGGTATCTTAGTACGGGGTAATTCTAGCATGGGTAATATGAATAGGGTTTATAAAATTCAAAAGAAAGCTATTAGGTGTATGGTGGGAGCAAACCAGCTAACCTCATCCACACCACTATTTAAGGAGCTTAAATTGCTTACAGTTCCCTCTCTCTACATTTTTCAGGTGATTATTTATGTTAGGCAAAATAATTTTATGCAGAATTTCAATGTTCACAATCATAACACGAGAAACAGAAATGATTATAATGCGGTTAATCACTCCACAAAATTGTTTAAACAAAAACCTACTTATGCATGGAGAAAATTCATGAATAAATTATCCCAATTTTTAAAATGTGATAATTTGCATTCCTTTAAAAAAAATCTGAAAAATTACTTGATTGGTGAAACTTTTTATAGCGTACAAGAATTTCTTTCTTGATAGTAGTGATACATCGTGTGATTTTTTTTATGCATTTCAGGTGTTATAACTGACATGTCCTATACTCCTCCTGGAGTCTCCAGGACATAAAAAAACAAAAATTTTAAAAAATTAGAAAAAAGCGCTTTAAGCAAATACAATAATTTTATGAAATTTTTTATACGACACTTCTTCATTTAGGTACTGTATTGTAAAAGAGAAAATAATTATAACAGAAATTATAGTTATTTAATGAGAGAAATAAATATGGATACAATTTATAAAATACGTGAAGATGGTGTTGACCTCGTTCACGTGAATAGCCGCTGATGCTACAGAAGATGTGACGTAGACATAATGAATGAATGAGTTAAAATACTGACATTACAAACCACTATCAACTATTTGTATCGGCAGAAATTAAAATTAAAACAGACAACAATTAATATACTTGTACTGTACACTACATAAAAAATACTTTCACTTAAAATCTCGTGAGTAAAATATTACCAAATTAACAAAATCAAGAAAAAAATTTTGTTTACAAATAAATACCACTTGATACTGACAAAGTGGCAAAATACTTGAAGTGTCAAATCATAAAATTAATTCTACCGATACAGTAATTGATATTCCATTTAAATAAAATAATAATGAACATTATTATATAATAACAATGTTCAAAATAATTATAATACAAAATTAAACACATCGATTATTATCATTCTACACTTATAAACTTACTCAATAATTAACTAAATACTAAAATCATAATTGGAATGATGCCGTAAATCTGCAAGTAAGTACACACAGTTCAAGATTAACTGCAAATATCATTCGATATATTACATAATTCAAGTGAAATCACACACGAAAGTATATTTAAAAGTTAATGTAAAATAATTGATATTTTTATTAAAAAAACTAGCAGTACCCAGCGCGCGTTGGTACACCCAAGAACTTAAGTAACTTAAGTTTCAAGTTTCAAGTTCGTACAATGTTCCGTTCTTGAGATATTCCGTTCACATACACACACTCACAGACCAATCGCTAAAAACATGTTTTTTGGGTTCAGGGGGTCTGAAAACATGTAGATCCGGTGAAAACTCGATTTTGAAAAATCGACATGAAAACAATACTTTCCTTCCTATATATTCATATAGGCAAGAGAAAGTAAAAAGTTATTATGTTTGCGAAGAAAGAAATTTCTCTTTGTACTGCCTACCCTGCAGTTTGTGGTAACCCTGTATAAATGCCTTCAGAATTATGCGGCCCGCCAAGTGTTTGTGAAATTTTTAAGTGGCTGTCTGAAGGCTACGAGTTTGAGACCGCTGCAGTAGAGTACATAGTTTTCTTCAGACTTGCAGATTTAACAGACCAATTTTTGTTTCAGCTATAAACACATACAGTTCAGCCATCCTAAATTTGCTCCTACTGTAAACAAACTAAAAACAGTTACTACAGGGTGCACACTAGGGTCCACAACTTTATGGATGTCGTATTCCGATTAAGTTAACTATGTTTTAAATTATAAGTACTTAAAATATCAGTCATGATTTGATGTAGGCCTAACAATTTCATTTATATGAAGATTTTTAAAAGTATTTTGTATTTAAATATTTTTGAAAGTATATTGTTGTTAATTTTTAATCAGCGTGCACACATTTTTACATAATACACATGCTCAGTGAAGTAATTATTTGTTAACAGTAGGAGCCAACTAAGAAAGGCTGGACTTTACATGAATATTGATAACATACTTATTAAGAATACACAAAACCAAAAAAAAAAAATTATTTTTTAGCAGAAATAACCAAATTTTCACACGAGTCCTCCCTTGATTAGGATGCATTCCATGCATCATCCATTGTAGTAGGAATAGGATGGACAAAAGAACTCATTGCAAGCTTGATGTAAAGGAAGGCAAAATGTACTGCATATATTAGCAGACACAATAGAAAGACTAAAAAGGAAGACCAACGAATGAATCAGAACTCAGTTAATAAAAGATACAAATTCAATAAGACATAAAAAACGTTACTGAAACAAACTTATGATTATGGTGACGAGGCCTTTAGAAAAAAAGCCTTTACAATACGAGCAGATGAATTCACATTAACTTTTAAAACACTTTCTATGTCATGTGCATTGATTACTGGTGGCAATTTTTTAAATAATCTACAATTTTCCTTCGTCCACCCGTCCATTAAACCCAGATGTCCAAAATTACAAGAGATAGCAACAAACGGTTTTCGGATTAATATAATCTACACAAAAAGTTATTGGGGCTGGATTGGGTTCGAAGTTTCGGTTTCAACCGTAAGTCAAGAAATAAATCAAAGTCAAAATTTGTCAACAGAAATAGTATCATTTGATTCCTGTTAACCCTTTAAAGGTCTGTGGTAGGTATACTTACCACTGGAAATAAGGTCGATTTTTTTAAGAATAAAAAGTCTGCAGTTGAACCCTATTGGCATTTTATGGTTTTATAGATGTTCTCTGGTAAGTGGGTTATCCACATATTGAAATTAGTGCGCAGTGACCATTTGCTTTGTGAGTTACACGAATGTGGTAAGGATTCATACCAGCGTACGCTACCAAGTTGTTTTGTTGTTACTTTTATAAAGTGCTTAGAAAACTCCAGTTTTTTTATGGGAAAGCAACCATTCATGCTAATATAAAATATAAAGTTAAGATAAGTTATGCTACATATTTTTCTGTTATATAGAATTACAAGTTGTTTTAATAAGCATTCTTACCAGGGCTTGACATAAAAAAAGAAATATCTTACTGGTCTGGCACTAGAAATACATTATTCAAGTTCCTATAAAACAAAATTTAACATTTTACAACATATATATTTTTCCCCGTAGTACTGCCCTATAAAGGGTTAAAGGGTAGTTATAGAAATCACTAATGGTTTTTGCGTTAAGCCTTTTTTAAAAATTGCCCCCAGCTGTGAGACTCATGAAAGAGATTTTTGATTAATTGTTTTACTGTATATTTATTGTAAGAGAAGGAAGACTAATACAAACGATTATAAATTAAACAACAATTACAATTAACATTGATTATGATTTGACTTGGATATCACTTGAAAAGAATGAAGGACAAACGGTTTTCTACAGGTACACATTAATCATTTCATATCATTCATACATTCACACTAAACATTTACTAATTTCATTACTAAATAATTATAATTATTATAATATAATAATAATTATAATTTCATTATATTATCAAATAAACAAGAACAAGAGCTAATCATTTACGTTTTACTGACCCCCAAACAAGTACAATTGATTGTAAAATAATGTACGAAGGTGAGTCAAATATAAACAAGACATTTTTTATAAACGAGGGTGAATCAAATATAAACTGGAATTATTGTTTTACAATTTATTGGGACACGACACGAATATAAAGACATATAATTATTTTTCTTGAAATATTTATTTCTAACCACCAGAATACGGAAACATAAAACACTTACCAATGTTTATGCGCTTTCGTGTATCTTGTACACATCCTCAGTAAATTAAAATTTTTAATTGATGATGAAGATATGTACAAGATACACGAAAGCGCTATAAACATTGGTAAGTGTTTTATGATACCGTATTCTGGTGGTTAGAAATATATATCAATTTTAAATAATACGGCTGTTTAAAATCCTTCATAGGATGTTTGATAAAAAATAAAAATAATAAAATAATAATTTTTCTATATAATCTCCTAATTTCCCGACACATTTTTCCCAACGATGGGTAATTTTTTTATCCCGCCATCATAAAACGAAGATGGTTGTGCCACGAGCCAATTGTGCGCAAAAGCTTCAACTGCAATATTATCATCAAAATGTTGACCTGCAAGAGCATTTTTCAAGAGTCCAAACAGACGGTAATTGCAGAGCAATAAGTCTGGACTGTAGGAAGAGTGTTCCTATGCAGTCCAGAACATTTTTGCAATTTTTTCCCGAGTTAAAGCAGCCGTATGGGGTCAAGCATTGCCTTTGAGATGGACGTCTCTTACGGGAAAGCCGCATCTTTTTCTGCGGTTTACATGTGATTCCTCCTCGTAATAAAAGTATCTATTATAATAAATCAATAACTTTAAAAACGAAAAAAGCGTCGATTTAAAAAAACATGGTAACTCTTCAAATTGAAGAAAATGTAAAATGAAAGACATCTTAAGAAAAAAATATAATTAATTATAAAATAAAAAGCTATTCATAAAATCTATACAATTAAAACATAACATAAACCATTAAAAATCATTACATAACTAATACATTTATATATTCACATTCATACAAATACTTATTTCACTTACATTTATTATTTATTTATTGTCAATTAATATTTCATAAACATTTATTTATTTAACAGGTTGACTCCCATGAGACACTTTTACATCTCTCATTAGATCTGTAAAATTTACTTTTGAGAGACTGATCCGTCTCTCATGCAATAGTGTTTTTAATAGAACCCTGAGATGGATAGGATGCTCGTTTGGTTTGCATTGAATCATTTATACTGAGCTTTTAGAAATGAGTTCAAAAACATTTCCCCAGTCATGGTTCGTGATTTACTTGATCCGATCGAGTCAAAAATGAGTCATGAAACTTAACCGTTTATTATTACTATTAAATAATATTGACTATTATTATAGTTTATTATTGCATTATTAAACACATTTTCATGTCCATAACAGACAGGTGGAGTGTCAATTTATTTACACTAAATCTGTTTGTTGCAGGGCTAAAATAAATAGTTCTGTTTCTTATCACATGGTCAGCCAACTAAATGACTGAATCATTTAAGAACAGAAGAGGTAGAGGTGGAAAAGACACTAATCAGAGTTGTCTCTTCTGAAAGTAATGAATTTCATTATACAACCAGACCCTGTGTTGAATTAAGTGAAGGTGTCATTTGCAGAGTGGAAAATGTGTTTTTCAGAGGGCCCGGCATGCTGATAAGCGTAATTTTTTCACTCAGTGAGGAAGGCAGTGGTAAACCACCTCACTCCTCGTTTTATTTAGTAAAACCTCTAGAGGTTCAAACCAGCCTTTCAGCTTATGACCTAAACAACAAACACATTTTAATAGTATTGAGACAATATCGAAAAGGAATGTGGTTCGAGAGGCTTCTAGAAGTTCATAAAGTGTTAAATAGTAAATAATAGTGACAAAGTAACAATAGAGTTAGTTATAAAAGATTATTTAAAAAGGGTCGAGTATAATAAGGTAGGGTCTTTGTTGTACAACTATTTCGTTAACACCTTTTATTCTATTGCGACTTGTTTACCTTGTTAACATTTCTCCAGAACCAATAAAAAGGATTTTTGTATTTTATTATTGCATTGAATCTCTGTGTCTTTCGAGAAATCTCTTTGAACCACCTATATAAAGAGAGCCTCAAGTGCGGTCGGAGAGTTAGTATTCATTTGATCTTTGACAAGTGTTTATTGCGTGCGCTAGAAGAGGTCAACGTTCTGGGCATTCTATTGGTCAACTATTGTTATTCAGTTTTATTGTGTAAGTGCATTGTGTATGTGCATTCTGTATAATTGTTTGTAAGTAGTACTAAGTAAATTATTTAAGTTATTTATGGTATTACTTCAATTTGTTGTTGTTTAGGTCATCAGCCGAAAGGCTGGTTTGAACCTGTAGAGGTTTTACTAAGTAAAACAAGGAGTGAGGTGGTTTACCATTGCCTTCCTCACTGAGTGGAAAAGTACGCTTATCAGCATGCCGGGCCCTCTGAAAAGCACATATTTTCCACTCTGCAAATGACACCTTCACTTTATTCACCACAGGGTCTGGCTGTATAATGAAATTCATTACTTTCAGAGGAGATAACTCTGATTAGTGTCTTTTACACCTCTACCTCTTCTGTTCTTAAATGATTCAGTCATTTAATTGGCTGACCGTATGATAAGAAACAGAACTATTTATTTTAGCCCTGAAACAAACAGATTGAATGTAAATAACTTGACACTCCACCTGTCTGTTATGGGCAGATTACTTCATTATAATTAGTTTATTATTTATTTTGTAAATCTTTTAGTTGTAATAAATACTTGTAATTTTAAACTTTAGTGTATTAATTATTTAATTACCTAGATCCCAAAACAGACCTTAGCAATAAGTGTCACAATATTATATAATGAAAAATCATTTTATTTATTTTTTATGGTTTTCATATTACAATATTTTTTCATTGTAAAAGTTGACTCTGGTCGGTGCCTCTACGTAGACAACTGGTACTCAACAACTGCCTGATAGAGAGACACATCATCGATATTTATGTAGTTTTATTGAAAAACAGCCCAAAGTAAATTATTTATAAAATACATATAATATTTAAAAGAAATACAAGTAAAGTATCAGTGAGACACATATCAGTCTTTCACAGTAAATTTTATTTTTTTTTACTCATGAGTACCTGATCAGTCTCTCACCTAAAAAACAGTGCCAAAAAATTTAAGCCTTACAATACTCTAGACTTGAAAGAAAATAAATTAAAAAAAGCAAAAGAACCATAAACTATAGGTTTTTAAAGTAAAATTGCAAAAATTGACTTGGGAGTCAACCTGTTAATAAATTATACGTATTGTGCAATATAGGTATTGTGCAAAAACAGAAAAAATTACATCATCATAATATTGTAAAATTAATTGAAATTGTTTAGTATGCAAATATATGTTCATAAAAACTAAAATACAATACAATAAAGAAAACAGCAGTGGATGACTTATTATTAGTTGCAAAATTTTTAATATTTGTGTTAGAAATATAATTTCATTTAACACAATCTAAAAATTAAGCACTGTAAATAATAAATATTCATACCAGATTTGAAATGTTAAATGTTACCCACTTTACAAGATTATAAAAAGCTCTAAGATTGATTGCAAGAAGAAATATAACGTAAGATATAAATATGTCTTAAAACATGTTTTCTTTTTCATTTTTTATTTTCACACGCAATTGTTGTTAACAGAGATGAACTTAGTCGAAGAGCGAGGTCAGGAGCATATCTTTCTTGGGGGTTCGTTCTGGGAGAGATGAATTACGCCTTCCTTTACCACCATTTTAGGTTATCAAGGGCGGAAGCCACCCCTAAGACTAGAACTGTGAAAAATTCTTTTTTTTTCTAAAAAATTCATATTTAAGTCGAACAGAGGTTGACTTAATAAAAAGAAAAGGTAAAATTAATAAATCCTGTTATATTTAATTTTAAAAATCATGTCCGGATTAACTAACTGTCTAACAAGCGGAATCTGGATTAGTGGGATTCTACTGTAATATAAGTATTTGTTATCACAAAATGTATGTTTCACAGCCATCCAAGTTTTTGTACGAAAAAACTCACAAACAAAAAAACGATGTTTCTCACCGATATTTTTTATATGTAAGCTTGAATTTCAAATAGGACATGCAGTTAAATATCTGTTTATTTTGGTGAAGTCGTTACTTTACAACGATGTTAGTCCAAAATATGTTGCTTAACTTGTTAAAGCAGAGTTACAGTATTTGTAACCTTTCAAATTTTGCGGGTGCGGGGCCTGGGGTAGTTGCCCAGCTCGCCCCAGCGTAAGGCCGACTATGTCTATTACACGCATAGGTGGTGATTTCCCGCTTAGGTAAATGTTCCCAAAAAGTATCAATATATTGTACTTTTATTACATTTCGCTGAAAGTACTCATTAAAATTGAAAAGTAAAAAAATAATTTAGAAACGATAAAACTAACACTGGAAGGCGGTGAATCATTAGGCCACCGCTTTATGTATACACAAGAAAATTCAGAAAACATAAAAACATTTAATATTGTAGGTGGAAAATCACAGCTTTAAACGAAAAAATTTACGACCAAAAAAAAATATGTGCATGGCGACATGTGCCTGTGTAACCACAATTCTATGTTGTTACTGAACATGGAAGATATGTAAAGATAACAGCCTCCAATGACTCAGAAAAATATTTAAAAAATTCAGCAATGCCGAGGATCTCTCAGTTAATGGGAACAACACCAAAAATACATCACAAATAAAATATTTTAACTCAGAAATAATTTTTTCACTCCATTATGGTATAATATATAAAAAAAAAATTATCAGATAACAGGTTTTTAATTGATTGTTGTTGTTTTTGTTACGGTTATCAGCCAAAAGGCTGGTTTGAACCTCTAGAGGCTTTACAAAGTAAAACGAGGAGTCAGGTGGTTTACCATTGTCTTCCCCACCAAGTGGAAAAGTACACTTATCAGCATGCCCAACCCTCTGAAAAGCATCCTTTCCACCCTGCAAATGACACCTTCACTTTATTCACCATAAAGTCTACCTGTATAATGAAATTCATTATTCTCAGAGAAGATAACTCTGACTAGCGTATTTTACACCTGTACCACTTCTGTTCTTAAATCATACAATTGGCTTAGTATGTGATAAGAAACAGAACTATTTTTGTAGCCCTGAAACTAGCAAATCGAGTGCAAATAATTTTAACACTCCGCCTGCCTGTTATGGGCAAAAATTGATTGTATTTACTTAAAAAAATTATTATTTTAAAAATTTTGCAACAAATAATCTCAACTAAACTATTTTTAGGGACTGACAAACTAATTAAAATTGTACGTAGTTACTATTATTAATCTGTTACAACTTTGATAAACACTTTTTAGTTTTTGGACAATTTAAATCATAGTAGCTCAGCACAAAATATTCATTATTCATAAAGCAACAAAATTGAGTCAGCATACTAATTCAATCTCCATGGATTGAAAAACACGACCTATCATCTCTCTCCCACTCTTTTAACTGATGTGACCCCCGAGTAATCTGGATAACAGAAAGGATATTTAAATAAACAGGAAATGAGACAAAGCATTTACTTAGATTGCCATTGTGGCATTTGCCCTTCATTATGAAGGACAGCCCGAAATACACAAGTATTACATCAAAAGGTGCTAATTTCATTTGAAATTTTTTTGGATAAAATTTAACAAAAGACTCAAAGTACTGAACTACTGTAGTTCTCGTGATGTAAATTTCTCAACTGAAAATACAAAATGGTGCATTGATGGAAACGAAGATGTTTTACGCAACTTTTTTCCATAAATCGAAAAATAAAATCGGAAAATAAAGAAAGATTTAAAAAAAATTAAATCGATTCTAAAAAGAACAGATTTGTATTTTTAATATCGCTTAAAATTTTATATCAGATATTTTTTACTGAACTACCACGGTTTAAATTTTGTTACGTAAATAGACACTTACAAATTAAAATTAATCTAAAATAACAATACATAGATGAAATAAATAAAAATTAGATAAAATAAAATGAATAAAAAAATAAAGTTAAAAAAGAAAGAGACGACGAAAAAACTTAAAGATAATATTTACATTGAAACAATGACGATAATAATTTTGCAGACAATAAGACAAGAATTTACAGAGAAAACATTAATAGGTAATTAATTGGTTACTAATAATACATAATTATTTATAGAGGGGCCTAAATGTAGCAGGTAATAAATTAAATTTAACTAATAAATAAATAATCTATTTTCTATTCATTATAATAAATAGAACCTTTAAGGTACCATTTTAGTTCAACTTGTCGGCGATAGAATATTTAATAAGCTAACGTACGAACCAAAAGCGAATCCTAACAGACCGAAAAGCACGATGAAAAAATTTTTCATTATAGCTACGTAAGATAAGCCTTGATCCCAGAACGTGACCAGCTCTATGATTGGTGGAAATATCAGAGCCAATGTTGAACTGCTGACAGCTCCGACCAATGAGATCACTGATCCCAAATTTGGTATTGCGACCGCAAGTAAAACTGCAACAAAATATCACATTATTAATTACATTTTAAAAATCGGGATAATTTATTGATGTATTTTATACCAACATAAGAAGGTTATCTTAAAACAATTTTTTTTTTTTTTTAACAGTATAGTATTTCTTTTGCAATCAGTTAATAAATACAATAACTTTAAGCAAATATGAGAAAATCTGAGTAATGTCCTCCAATAATACAATCTATATATTTAAAACGCAAAATCACTTCTTATTTCTACTTATTTCTAAACTACTTATTTCTTAAAATCACATTCTTAAGAATGGGAATTCTTTAAACTCTTAAATACAGAGTTCTACCGAACGGATTTTTATAATTTTTACATGGTTTTAATGAGTATTCTTTCCTGATTCGGTAAAAAGTTCTAAACTTGAAATTCATGCTAAATTCGAGCTTCATTTTACGAAATGAAAAAGAACAAAATATCTATATATTTAAAACGCAAAATGAGAGCCACCAGGTCAAGGAATATGAAATTGATGTGGGAACGAAGAAAACAACAGTGTGGTGCCACAACTAACTCCTCAAGGAACACATGTCCATGAGTGACTTGAGCGCTCCAATTGGGGTGTAAATTAAAAAAAAAAAAAACGCAAAATTACTTCCAATGTATTTTAAATGGGAATTCTTTAAACTCTTAAATACACAGTTCTACACTGAACGGATTATTATAATTTTTACATGGTTTTAAAGAGTATTCTTTCCTGATTCGGTAAAAAGTTCTAAACTTGAAATTTATGCTAAATTCGAGCTTCATTTTACGAAATGAAAAAGAACAAAATATATTGTTTACAACGTATAGCTCTGTAATACCGTACAGCGGGTCTCCCACGTAATGAACACTAATGAATATATGAACACAATACAATATCATAAGGAAAGTCATGGTTAATTTTATTGAAATTCAATGGTAAGTGTTTCATATAAGGCCTTTGATAATAAAATATTTATGAAAATTTGTGTTGTTGTTTAGGTCAACAGCCGAAAGGCTGGTTGGAACCTATAGAGGTTTAACTAAGTAAAAACGAGGAGTGAGGTGGTTTACTATTGCCGTCTCCCTTATCTGCATCTTATTGTGCGAATTTATTCGCACGGGTCCACTAGTAATAATAATAATACAATAACTGTAAGCAAATATGAGAAAATCTGAGTAATGTCCTCCATGCACCTCTTTGTGCTTGGAAGGCCTGAACAGGAACCTCTCATAGAAAGGCTGTTGAAGCTCCTTTAATGCTCTCCAGAATTCCATGGTGGTGTCCTTTCTGAGTTATTTTTATCTTGAGAAACAAACAGAAGTCAGCTGGTACCATGTCAAGTTTTTAGTTTTCTTCGAGCAATTCCTGGCACTTCAACACAGGTGCTGTTCGTTCGTCAACTTTTGAGTGACTCAACTCAAAAGTTCAGTTCAGTGATATTGCGTTCTCCCTGTAGGCTTGCGTAAATATTTATTAGCTCATCCGCACCAAATTTACCCAGTTTAACGCAAAATTTAATTATGTAACGATCCCAAGGAAAAGAAACAATTTAGTGTTGTGATTATCCACATAATAATCATTTCTGTTTCTTGTATTATGATAGTGGACACTGAAATAAAAGAACTCTGTCTAACATACGTTATCGCCTGAAAAATGTAGTGAGGGAACTGTAAGCAATTTAAGCTGCTTAAATTGTTTTTTTTGTTTTTTTTTTTAACGTCCGACTGTTCTGCAATTACTGCTAATGCAGACGGTGAAGGATGAAATGATTTTTTGTAACGTATGAAAATATGTCGTGCCTGAACGGGATTTGAACCCAAGACCACATGATGAGAGGAGGCGAGCACGTTACCAACTACGCAAATGCGGCCGACTGCTTAAATTGTGGTGTGGGTGAGGAGAGGTGGTTAGGTCCCACCATACACCTAATAGCTTTCGTCAGAATTTTAAAAACCCTATCCATGTTACCCATACTAAAATACCATAACAGATATGAGACAGAATTAAACCATGAGAAGCTGCCGTTAGTAATTTGTTTTAATGCAAATACCCCACATGATATTTTTTCTAGTAAAATATATAGTATAGTTACTTGAGTCACAAGTTTGCCCTTGTTTCCAACGAGGGGTAAAAAGGGAAAAGTATCAGTGCCCAAGCATGACTGCTTTAATTTCAGTACAACAAACACAATAACTTATATTATACACAGAGCATATACAATATTTCACGGAACCGTTTCTAGGTTAACTGTTTGAATATAAGTGTTTGTTACCGTAAACAGAAATGTTAGTTTCTCGAAAACGTTGGCAGACTATTCACAGTACTGAACAAAATCTAAAAAGCGGTGTAATAGAAGCTAAACCAAAATGCCTTTCCCTGCCTCTTAACAAATGCCATGAGCAAGTGGCTAACTACTGTGATATTTCTCTTTCCAGAATTCGGAAAATAAAGAAGTAAATTAAAGACGTGAAAAAAATCGTAGGACGAGTTTTTGAAAATATCGCAAAAAAGTGAAAAATTACACGAATAAACTACTACTTTTGGTTAACCGATTTTGATGAAAATGTTCGTGTCGGGTCCAGTAGTGGTATGTAACTTAAGTTTCAAGTTTAAAGTTTGTACGATAGTCTGTTCTTGAGATATTCTGTATACACACACACCACCACCACCAGATTAATTGCTAAAAATATGTTTTTTGAGTTCAGGGGGTCTGAAAACGTGTAGATCCGGTGAAGAATGGATTTGTTAAAATCGACATAAAAACAATACTTTCCTTCCTATATATATTCATATAAGCAAGAGAAAGTAAAAAAGAGGAGATGAATGTGAGTGCAGACATGTGTACTTACACGTGATTAATACAAGGACAGTCCTCAAGCAGAGTTCAGCGATCTGTTGGTTTCTCTCTGAACGGATCTTATTCTTGAGTGGTGGCCAGATTATACTCATCGGAACGTAGAACTGCAAACAATACGAGAAGAATATCGCCGTCGCTAACATTATCCTAACCAACTGTGCCAATCTGAAAACAAACAATCAAATACATAAACAACCCATTCATTTATTCACATGAAAAAACATTGTTGTTTAGGTTGTCAGCCGAAAGCCTGGTTTCATCACTACAGGTTTTACTAAGTAAAGGGTGTTTTATTAAGGACGCAACCCTGATTATAAGAAGATAGAAGTAATACATCAGTAAATTTTCTGTCCTCCAATCGGTATGTTGGCAACAGTGTGCTCAAGGCCAACTACCTAAGACAGTTGAAATGTTTCAGTCAAGTATTAGTGTGGAGACAGCAGTCGTTTCCTTATATTGTGTCAGCAATGGTTTTTTCCAAGGAAGAATGCGTGTTTATTGTAGACTTAGAATCATCTCAAAAGACACCAAAATTCGATACAAAAGTCCTTTCTGGAGAAATCTTATTTAATGTAAACAGGTTATAATTGAATAAAAAGGTGTTACAGGTAACCAACCGACTCTTTCATAAATAGTTGTACAACAAAAGACCCTACCTTATCATACACAATAGCACAATCCTTTTTAAATAAACTTTTATAACCAGCCCAATGCCCATAACGGGCAGGTGGAGTTTTAAACTAATTGCACTTGATCTGTTGGTTCCAGGGCTACAAAAAATAGTTCTGTTTCTTATCACATAGTCAGCCAATTATATGACTGAACTATTTAAGAACAGAAGAGGTAGCGGTGTAAAAGACACTAGTCAGAGTTATCTCCTCTGAGAGTAATGAATTTCACTATGCAGCCAGACCCTGTGGTGAATGAAGTGAAGGTGTCATTTGCAGGGTGGAAAGTGGGTGCTTTTCAGAGAGCCTGGCATGCTGATAAGCATACGCTTTCAACTCAGTGAGGAAGGCAATGGTACACCACCTCACTCCTCGTTTTTACTTAGTAAAACCTCTAGGGGTTCAAACCAGCCCTTCCGGCTGTTGACCTAAACAACAACAACAACAACAACCAGCCGTATTGTTACTTTTTCACTCTATTATCTACTCCTTACCATTTTATGAATGAAGTATAAGAAATTTCGCGAACCATGCTCTTCTTCGATATTGTCACAATATTATGCTCTGAAGAAGGTGGTACCACCGAAATGCGCGTAAGTTTTTTAAACTTAAAAAGCAACCAAAGTTAAGGTGATAAATTTCATTTATACCCTAATTTATACAGTGCACTCTCGTTTATCCGGGATGCTTGGGAAATGCTGTTTCCCGGATAACGTATTTCCCGGTTAATCCGCTGTTGCAAAAAAACTACGTTTAGAGCCATTATTTACACTACCACCCTTCTTTAAAGTAGCTGACTGCCCCATTTCATAGTGCATATGAAACGTACACGTACATATGTATGTAGTACGTAATAATGTGATTTACAAAACGTTAAAACGAAATTTAGTTATTTGTACATACGTACATACATAGTACATATACGTTTACGTACTACAAAATACGAGAAACGATAAAATAATTACGAATAAATGTACGTAAATGTAGTAGGATTAAGTGTTGGCATTCTGAGGGTAAATTAAGAAATAATGCATATCGATAACGTAAATTAAAACTGTACTTACTTTATTTTCTGAAATATGATAACAGAGTTGTTTGTTTCTTATTTTCATTAACGCGACATGCAATTGTGCTGCGCAAATTTCGAAGCATCAATTTTTCAGACAGCGTACTTTCCTGACATTGTTCAAGATAATCGTATAGACCCTCAGCATAGATTAACGCAGTGCTGTGTCTGATGTCTCGATCTGGTATGAGGTCTTCCTCCTGGTCGTCTGCCGTCGTAGTTGGTTCGTCTTCTGACGAACCAACCTCATTACATTAGACTTACGCACCTCATTCCGAACGGGGGTGTCGGCATCTGCCAACTACCCCGATACATGAAGTACATGTTTGTAATTTGATACAAATTTCATCCCGGATGATCCGCATCCCGGTTGACACGATCCCGGATAAACGAGAGTGCTCTGTATTATATTAATGGTTGGCAGAATGCATTTCAAAAATTTATTTATAAATTTTGTTAAACATTTTCCTGTCTATTGTTTGGAGTTGTATAACATGAAACAAACCACCGAACACACATTAAATGACTCTCACTTCAATAATAATCAATGGTAGATATAGTTCTAGAACAGACTGTACTGCCACTGCATGTGACAGTGACAACCAACCTTTCTGTAGTTACTACTTATATCAAAATTTCTACACCGTTCTTATTTCAATTCCCGGTTTATTTTTCACTATATTTACAAAAATCTGGTGTGAAACACTCACACAACTTTCTCTTGCCAATGCACATAATTAACAATAAACCTAACATTATTAATAAAATATTAGAAATAAACAAAAAACTAACCTCAAAAACATAACCTTATTTTTTAATCATGAGTGAATGACGCAAAATTAAAATCGAACTCAGTTTGGCTTAAAAAAAACGGAAAATCACACTTTCACGCTAAACTAGGCTCTGTAGAGAAAAATTCCCTAAATAAAAGTTGTAGATCTCTTAATTTTCTATAAATTTTATTATATACTATTTTGTCGTAAAATGTGCACTAAAGCCGAAATATTAAAAAAATCGATTTTTCACACGTTTTCGTGAGAAAAACAGAAAATCGCTTATTATCGCTAAACTAAGCATTATACAAAAAAATGTTTGAAATAAAAGTTGTAGGATTTCAAATTCTCTACAACTTTTATTATATACATTTTTGCGCTGAAATGCATCTTAAAGCTGTAATCATAAAAAAAATAAAGTTTTTACATGAAAACACCCTTACCAAGAATTTCAGCCAAGATGGCGCCTACCCTATCTTGTAGAGCATAAAAAATTTTAGTAAACCAGGCGACTTTAAAAAAAATTGTAGGACCAGTTTTTGAGAAAATCGCAAAAAAGTGAAAAATTATACGAATAAACTACTACTTCTGGTTGACCGATTTTGATGAAAATGTTCGTGATGGGTCCGGTAGTGGTATGTAACTTAAGTTTCAAGTTTCAAGTTCGTACGATGTTCCGTTCTTGAGATATTTTGTACATACACACACACAGACCAATCGCTAAAAATATGTTTTTTGGGTTCAGGGAATCTGAAAACCTATAGATCCGGTGAAAACCAGATTTCGAAATATCGACATGAAAACAATACTTTCCTTCCTATATATTCATACAGGCAAGAGAAAGTAAAAAGTTATGCTTGGCATAACACTCTTCAGTTATCGATTCCAATACAATACCTGGTAGCGCCACTATCTGATATCTGAATATATAGTTGAAGGGTTGAGGGCACCACTGTCGCTTTTGTATTGTAACCGCTGACCGAACAATCGCTCACCAGTGCGTGCCGGGGACAGTTGGTCCGCCACTTTTATGGAAGTGCACCACCACGCTTTATTAACCGCAACGCCGATACGCCCACCCGGAAAACAGCACACAACCAGGAAGTTTCCTGTGAAGAAATCACTCCTTGGAAGAAGACAGCAGTGTACACGCCATTTGTTCTAGCTAGAAGCTCTCCCACCAACGCTCTGTGCCGCTGAGCTGTTCTGTTTAGTGGTGGGGGAAGCACATCGAAGAGAAGTGATCAGTCTCTCCATAGTGCTAGCAGCGTTAAGAGCCTAAGTGTACTATAAATCCTAAAAACATTGACTGTATGTTGTATTTTTTTATTTTTGTTGTTCTATTCCCTTCACAAGTCTTCAACTTGTGCATTTGGTAGCAGGCCTACTGTTTTATACCTATTGTTTTTACGGAAATTGCAGGTAATACACGGTCAGGCTAGGGAGTATATAGTCAGTGTATACAATTTTATGAAAAAGAAGCTGAACAAAACTGACCAATTTTACTGACCGATGTGCAAATTCGTGTAGCAGAGCTATGGGGATTTCGCGTAGTACAGTTCAAAGAATTTTGAAAGAAAAAAGAAAAAACCCTGATTTGCTAATTAGAACACCATATAAGAAAAGAATAAGAAGGAAAGTGAAGAGTGAAGTGAACGATTTTGATAAATGTGTTGTGAGAAGAACAATATATTATGATTTTCATGAAAAAAAACGCTGAATGGCCCACTTTGAATTCGTTACTCCCAGTTTTGCGAGAGAAAATTAATTTCGAAGGAAGTAAATGGTTGCTGTGAAAAATTATTAAAGATATGGGATTCAGATGGAGAAAGGCAAAAGACAACAGAAAATATAAAGTTTTTAACTAGTTTTTAGTCTAGCGTAGTAGTTGTAACAGAGTAGTATACAGTTAGAAAGAGATGGAATGATCATTAAGTGAGAAGGAGACAACACTTGCCCCGTTGAAACTATCCCTACTCTACCTACTCGCCCTCCCCTTACAAGCTTCTTCCAAAAACAAATGTACTATAATGGGTATATCGATCCCCTTATTCTTGTCTTTCCACTTTTACCCCCCACTCATCACGAGTACTAATCACGCTAGAAAGGAGATAAGAGGCTGCTTAATTTTGTATTTCTTTACATCACATTTCGAGTACGTCAACCAAATAAAAAGTGCACAAGACGCGCAGCAGAACACGCAACGCATACAGTCCACTGCTCTGGAGGAGGGTCCCGTGGGATCCTTCGATTAATTTCGTTTTTGTCTCAGCTCGGGGACAAACGCATCGCACCACGCTTGCAAATGCCCAAACAACACCTTTGTGTGAAACAATCCTAGCAGAAATATCATGATTTCTTTCCCATCCATTAATTTGAAAGATATATAAAAGCATACTCACAAATCTTTAGATGGCAGATACAAAGTGATGCTACCCTTTGTTGCTCGGTCACCATACTTGAGGTAACCGAAAAACCCGACGGCTGTATATAGACAAGCGACTATCACCATAGATGTATTCAATACACCAGTCATACCACCAAAATCTTGGGGTGTCTTCATATTGTTTTCCAGCGGCAATACCTGAATAACAAATAGCAAACACATACACAACAATCTAACACAGTTCATACATTACTCACTCCAGTCTATTATTACATGGTTCTATTATACTCAAGTATTTAAGTTTGGTAAGTCTCAAGTACTGATATGTAATGACGAGATGAACCTGGGACTCAGTGGGGCAATGCGCTGCTGCTAGAGTAGTATGTACATTTCTAAAAACATGCAACTGTGAAGTATATATAGTTTATTTTTTGCTTCTTCTTTACAACACTTAATAACATTTAAAATAACATTCCATTCCGCACTTTGAATTGAATTGTTTTCCGCTGCTTTTGAACGGTCGACACGATTAACTTATAATACACGGATAGATAACTAATTGATAACAACACTACAAAATAATGAATAAAATGTGAAGAAATAAAAAGAAACAGAATGAGTTTTAACGAATTAAAATACTTTTATTTGTATTAAATGTAGCCTAAAACGTAAAAACACAATAACCAAATCAAAACAATAATTCCTGTACCACCCATCACGTAATAAAACAAGGACTTTGTATTCCTATAAACTACAAGTGTCAGTATGTTTTTAGGATTGTAATAGAGAAACTGGGCAAGCGCAGTCGATCTGTACTAAGTTTTTTAAGCTGAATAAAACAATAGTTTGCCCGTGCTGAACGATCAAGCGGTTACCGAGATAGCAAGGGTTCAGATATTGTTAATAAATCAAAATTTAAGTAACGTATGAATTTGAAATTTTGTACACGCTGTAAGAATATAATTTTTTATGTTGTTAAATTTTCAAAATTTCCGATTAAATATTTATCGAGTTACACGCCTCTAAACGCATGAAATTTGTTGCGGTATCAAAAAAACCGGGTCTTTTTGTCTTCCAACCTCGATATGGCAATTTTTAAACAACATAAAAATATACGACTATTATAGGTAAACGCAGAATAAAATGAGCTAAATTTTGATGTAAAGTGTGTTGAAATCCGACTCATAGTTTTGGAGATGCTTCGGGTTCAAACTCGGGTGTCTATGATTATGAAACCGATAGTAGGGAGTAAAATAACAAAGGATGGTAGAAGCACAAATGATATCAAAAGTAGGATTGTTCAACCTAGAAAAGCCTTTGAAATGAAATACAGGTTACAGACTACAAACATTGATTTACAGATTAGGAAAATATTCTTAAGACATTATGTTTGGAGTGTAGCATTTTACGGGAGTGAAACGTGGGTGATAGGGGCTATAGAAAAAGGAAGAGGGTAAAAGCTTTTGAAATGTGGTGTTATAGGAAGTTGTTAGAGATTAGGTGGGTGAACAAAATAAGTAATTTAGAGGTTCTTAGACAAGTGGATGAAAGAAGAGGTATATAGAAATGTCTTACCAGAAGAAGGGATAGGCTAGTGGGGCATCTCTTAGGATATCTGTCAATAATAGAGGGTAATATTGAGTGAGTGAATAGTAGGGCGAGGCAAAGGTTAGAATATTTAAAGCAAATTACAAAAGATGTAGGATATTCAGTATATATCAGTATGCTATTGAATTTTGGGGGGGGTACTCATGATAAACTAATAAATAAATTGTTTGTAACTCAAAAATATTTCATTAAAATATTATTATTTAAACGTCAGAGAGACAGTACTGTTAATGATTTTAAAAATTTACGTATCTTGCCCATTAAAAACTTATTTATTTTTAAAGTTTTAAAACTATTTTACAAAAAAAGTGGCAAAAGAGGTACTGAAAACTTATATCACAGAACTAGAGGTCCAAGCCAACAACTTTTTGTAAGACCGAAAGTTAATAAATCCTTTTTTGCTAAAACTTTTGTTTTTTTGGGTCCGAAGTGTTTTAATCTGTTGCCTATTGAAATTAAAAATACCTTAAACGTGTTAATATTTTCAAGAAAGGTTAAAGATTGGCTCAATGAGATAACTGATGTTGATTCACTTGTAAGAATTGTTGGTTAGTGTTGGTGTTTTACCGTTGCTGACTTGCAATGCTTGCTATTCAGTCTTTGTAGGAATTTACTGATCTTGGTAAACAATATAACAATAATAACTGATTTTAGTGTTAGTCATGTACAGGTGAATATCTGCTCTGAAGATTGACGGCTGGGTTAATATTGTTGTTAAAAAATATAGTTAACATGCGCTGTAGCTGCCGCTAAAATTTGAATTGTCATTTGTAGTGGATGACGACATTTGATGTGTAATTTATTTCTATAATTCATTTGATTTGTAATTCATTTGTAAACTTGTTTTTATGTATTTTGTATTTTTATATATATATATAACCACCGTTTTCTTGAGTTGGTGGTTATTTATTCCTAGTAGATAAGATATAATTTTGTATTTGTATACAGTGGAATAAATAAATATTATTATTATTATTATTATTATTATTATTATTATTATTATTATTGCAGGTATGACAAGCCTGCTGAGTTAAGCAGTGGCAGGAGGAAATTATTGGTAAGTGATGAATTTATCATTTGTGTTTGATTTTTTTTTTTATTATTTATTGTGTGTGATATTTAATTCAATAGGGTTCATGAAAAGCCTACTGAAGTAAGCAGTAGAAAAACAATTTTTGGTGGTAAGTGATAAATTTATCATTGGAGATAAACTTTCAGTTTATCAGTTTTATCTTGACATGTCCTATACTCCCTTTGGAGTCTCCAGGATGAAAAAAAAAAATGTAGATATGAAATGACATGCGCAAAATAGAACAGCTTGGAGAATTGCATCAAACCAGTCGAGAGACTGATGACAAAAAAAGTCAATAAACTGTCACTTACCACACCGATTCCTTCAAAAGCATAAATGGCTGTTCCAAAATACAACGGTAACTGATGCCAAGATGCGAATGCATTGACAGTCGAGGTGCGTGGCAATCCTTGCAGCATGTAAGTGAACGTGATCACGATGCCAACTCCAGTGAGTACCGCGGCGAGAAGAGAGACAGGCGTCAGGTATTTCAAATTCTTTAACCAATTGAGGAGAATCATCGGCAGAAGCATCATCAGAAGGAACCAGTGCAAGTTGACCGGCTTGTAATACTTCATCACCACTTCTTGTAGGTTGGCCGCAACAAACACAAAATAGACACAACAGAAGCCCATCTGCGTGATCACCAGGAACAAGTTCACCAAGCTCCTGCAAATCACATCACATTATGCCAAACCAAGCAAACACATTTTCATCAATATACATTTATACTAGTGATCGGACTTATATAAAATAACCGGATGAATAACGTGGTTACGGATTGAGCCAGCTATTGTGATAACAGGTGACTGAAAACACTATGTTAGCTGTTATAACCCCGTGATTCAAAGGCGTTTAATAATCTGATGTACAAATGAGGCTTGTCTCACTGTTAAAACTAAACAAAGTTATCGATAACCTTTTTATTTAATAACACCACTTTTAAGTTTAACTACATTATAATACTTTTATAAAATACTTCATAAAAAGGTGTACAACAAGGTTGTTCTTTGTCACCACTACTTTTTAACTTGTATATAGAAGAGGCTCTAAATGAAGTGAAGGAGAAATTTGAGGCAGGAATAAAAATTCAAGGAGAAACAATAAAATGCTGAGATTCGCCGATGATGTAGTAGTATTAGCCGAGACAAAGAAAGAAGTAGAGGATGTCTTAAATGGAATGGATGAGATTTTGAAAAAGGATTACTTCATGAAAATTAATAAGTTTTCTGTTAATCACGAAAAACATAAAATTGCTAATTACCGCTAAACTAAGCGTTATACAAAAAAATGTTTGAAATAAAAGTTATAGGATTTTAAATTCTCTACAACTTTTATTATATAAATTTTTGCGCTAAAATGCATATTAAAGCCGAAATCTTAAAAAAACTATTTTTTTTTTGAAAAAACGGCGTCACCAAGAATTTCAACAAACATGGCGCCTACTCTATCTTGTAGAGTATAGACAATTTAATAAATGAGGCGATTTTTAAAAAATTTGTAGGACCAGTTTTTGAGAAAATTGCAAACAAGTGAAAAATTACACGAATTAACTACTTACTACTTCCGGTTGACCGATTTTGATGAAAATGTTAGTGTCGGTCCGGTAGTGGTGTCTAACTTAAGCTTAAAGTTTCAAGTTCATACGATGTTCCATTCTTGAGATATTCTGTTCACACACGCACGCACACACACACAGGCCAATCGCTAAAAACATTTTTTGGATTCAGGGGTTCTGAAAACGTGTAGATCCGGTGAAAACTTGAATTCTTAAAATCGACATGAAAACAATACTTTCCTTCCTATATATTCAAATACGCAAGAGAAAGTAAAATGACATTGTTAATAAATAAAACTTTTCATGGCTTGTTATGTCCATATTTACAATATAAATAAACTATAAATAAATATACTGTAATTTATATTTACAATAACTTGGATTTTACTTTCCATCCTGAAAATGAAATGACATTCTCATTTCACTCAACTCACCACACATCATCTCTCATTGACCGATTACGCAAAAAGTGAAAACAATGTAAACAGTAGATACCTTGCATGCGAAGAAAATCTACGTAGAGGCCTTGGGCCAGACTGGAATGCATGTTCAGCGACATCAGCAAAAGCCAAAGAAGGTAACTGGTTTCTTATGCATAGCTCGTGCGAACACCTTACCTGTAATCATTCATCATTCATTTATTAATAGTTCGAGAAATAATAGAGCGGTCACAATGCACAATGGACTCAGTGTGTGACATTTCACTTACATCACTTACTGTCATCTGTCTTATTTTACGAGGGTTATCCAGAAAATAACCTTCGTTTTGAAATAAAAAGTAAACTAGTGAATATACAAAAACTTTATTACATACATATTAAAGCTACAGTTTTTCTCTATTTTTCGACATAGTCGCCATACAGATTCAAGCACTTGTCGTACCTTGGAACAGTCTTTGAAATACCCTCTGCATAAAAATCTGCCGCCTGTGAATATAGCCAACAACCATTCACGGCGTTGAATGGTTGTTGGCCAACCGCTGAGATGCAAGCCACCGCTTCATGTTCCGGAACAGGTGAAAGTCACTAGGAGCCAAGTCCGGGCTGTATGGGGGATGATCGAAAACGTCCCATTTAAACTTGGCCAAAAGTTCATTTGTTCTTCAAGCTGTATGAGGGCAAGAAAACAAATGAACTTTTGGCCAAGTTTAAATGGGATGTTTTCGATCATCCCCCATACAGCCTGGACCTGGCTCCTAGTGACTTTCACCTGTTCCCGAACATGAAGCGGTGGCTTGCATCTCAGCGGTTCGCCAATGACGAAGAGCTTCAAAACACCGTGAATGGTTGGCTACATTCACAGGCGGCAGATTTTTATGCATAGGGTATTTCAAAGACTGTTCCAAGGTACGACAAGTGCTTGAATCTGTTTGGCGACTATGTCGAAAAATAGAGAAAAACTGTAGTTTTAATATGTATATAATAAAGTTTTCGTATCTTCACTCGTTTACTTTTTATTTCAAAATGGAGGTTATTTTCTGGATAATCCTCGTAGTTTATTTAAAGTAGTATCAACAGCTCAGTTATTGGTGACTATGGTGGGTTATGAAACAGTGACTTTTAACTTGTAGAAATTACCAGACTCTAACCTGAAATCGAACCCAAGACTCCACATTGTAGGCTAGCACACTACCACTATGCTATGGGCTCCGTATCTTTTATAAACAGTTCTATTTCATAAAAATTTAAGTGATTACCACCACAATCCATATTAATTTAATGAGCTTTTAAAACAACTTTTAATATTCACATTTCTTTTTCCTTAACTCCTTACGAGCATTGTCTCAATCAAAACCTTGACAAATATACAGGGTGTTTCATAATGTACTTCGGAATTACAAAAATTCAGTACATATTTCACTTATAAGAATGAAACAAGTACTGTACAAAAGAGCACTTCAAATAGTTTTTTCCACATATTCTGGGCAGTTAGTTAACCATTTGCCCTCTAGGCATGGACAGTAGAGAAAATGGCTACCACAGGGAGCGAAAAGTTGTTTTCTGTGTTAGAATTGCACGTGTTAAAGTCAGTAATTACTGTGCAATGTGCGTTTCGGTTGAAATTTAATAAGGATCCACCAACTGACAATTCAATTCATGCATGGTATAAACAATTCAGTGAAACTGGTTGCTTGTGCAAGCGAAAACCAACTGGTCGTCCATCGACCTCAGATGTCAATGTCAAACGGGTTCGTGCAAGTTTTATTTGCAGCCCGTCAAAATCAACTGCATCTGCAGGCAGAGAGTTAGGAATTCCGAAAAAAAGGGTTATGTGAAGGACAAGGTGTTTATCTCACCAATGCCAAACGATATCGCTGAGCTGGAGGATCACATAATCAATGCAATCAACTCTATCGAAAGGACATGTTAGAACACGTTTGATAAGAGCTAGACTTTCGTGTTGATGTGTGCCGTGTCACCAAAGGAGCACACATTTAACATTTACAGGTATGTTTAATTCAATTAACAGTTTGTATATTTTGTATAGTTTTATGTTCAGTTTTATACAAATGACTGAAGATGTATCATCTTCTATAGATTTTAAATAAGTGAGATAAAAATTTTTTTAGTTTCAATTATTTTATTTACTCTGATGATGGTGGATCCACCGAAACACGTGTATGTAAAATAAAAATAAAAGTGACGCAGTTTAAAAACAAGGTTAGTGAATTATTAAATAAATTCATTATATAAAATAGAAATCTATAAAACTGTCTTTAAACACCAAAAAAAAAATTTTTTTTTTTTAAATTCCTATAATGTGTACGTTGCAATCTGTTCAATTTAGAACAATAAGCAACCCCGTGACCCAATGAGATGAGGATGATGTGTATGACGTGTAAATGAGTTGTAGTCTTGTACAGACTCAGGTCGACCACTCCCGAGAGAGTATGGTTAATTGAACCCCAACCATCAAAGCACACCGATAACCACTGTCTAGTATTCAAACCCGTATAAAAATAACTACCTTTACTAGGATTTGAACCAGGAACCTTCGTCTCCGAAAATCAGCTGTTAAATGGCTGATTTTGGCGACGACTTTACCTCTAGACCAAACCGGTGGGTTACCAAATAATTAACACAATAATTTTCAAAGAAATTTAAAATATGAGATAAAATAATTTACACAGATTGATGTACGTATTGCAATTAGCTCGACTGTAAAACATTGATACATACCAACATGTGCATACAGTGTGTGCAAATGGCGCCCATAAGGAGAGTGCCGATGGTTCCTACGACAAGACCTGCGTTCCGGAACGCATCCGGCATAGCTAAAATACCGGTACCAATGTTTCCCTTCAACAGATGGATCATCGTGTCCAAATTTCTGCAACATGACAACATCAAAAACCTTTTTATTACAATAAACAAAGCAATTTAAGGGCAGTGGTTCCCTCTATACTAAACCATGTTAATGAAAATGCACTTTTCTCAACAACCAGTAAACAAATTTCTCTAGTTTTTCTTTTTTTATATTAAACTTTGCCCATAACAGACAGGTGGAGTGTCAAATTGTTTACACTCAATCTGTTTTTTGCAGGGCTAATATAAATAGTTCTGTTTCTTATCACATGGTCAGCCAATAAAATGACTGAATCATCTAAGAACAGAAGAGGTAGAGGTGTAAAAGACACTAATCAGAGTTATCTCCTCTGAAAGTAATAAATTTCATTATACAGCCAGACCCTGTGGTGAATGAAGTGAAGGTGTCGTAAAGTATATCCATAACCTATTATTCCAACAAGGTCTTCAAATTTTAATGTACGCAAATGCCTACAACCTTATTTCAATGTACAAACATACAAATAATTTTTTAATTTTAAAATACGTATTTAATTTGTCCCAGTAAAAATTTAAATTATAAATTACAAGAACTAAACTGCAAAAACTCACTAAACTATACTCTACAGACGCACGCTACTAACTGAACAAATTGGTCTGAATATAATTTTTTTTTTGTCATCAGTCTCATGACTGGTTTGATGCAGTTCTCCAAGCTATTCTATCTTGCGCAAGTCTTTTCATATCTACATACCTGTAACACCCTACACCTTTTGTAATTTGCTTTATATATTCTAAACCTTTGCCTCCCCCTACAGTTTACTCCCTCAATATTACCCTCCATTATTGATAGCCCTGGATGTCTTAAGATATGCCCCACAAGCCTATCCCTTCTTCTGGTAAGATGCTTCCATATACTTCTTTTTTCATCCACTTGTCTAAGAACCTCTAAATTACTTATTTTATCCACCCACCTAAATCTTTTAACATTTTCCTATAACACCACATTTCAAAAGCTTCTATCCTCTTCTTTTTTCTTCTACAGCCCCTATCACCCACGTTTCACTCCCGTATAACGCTACACTCCAAACATAATGTTTTAAGAAATTTTTCCTAATCTGTAAAAATCAATGTTTGTAGTCAGTAAGCTGTTTTTCATTTCAAAGGCTCTTCTAGCTTGATTAATTCTACTTTTGATATTGAATATAAATAATGAACAGAAAATCATATATGAAAACAAATTAGTCACATCATTATGTCTGACAGATTATTAATAACAAAAGTGAAAACAAAGCGCAGTGACTGTGAGTGAGTCACACATTACAGTAGCGATTGTTCACTTTTGTGACTGTACTGTCGTTGCATGGCGAGGGGTGAAGAGTGGAGTAGATAAACACCAAAGCTGCTTGTGCCAATTCAAATTGTCCAAGGTATACCTTTATTACCATTTGATATTCATCTATGAAAATCAGGAGTAAAACAGCTGACTTTGCCACTAGAGTGACCCGGAGGGTTAACATACATAAGAAAATTGAATACTTACGAAGTGGGATGTTCCAGATCTCTGTTCAACAATGGATTGTAATCGCCAACGATTGTATCTTTACCGTCAATGGTGACATGATGCGGTTTGGTGGGATCATGTGGTATAGCTGCCGCATGAGCAGACAATACACTGTCACCACCTGGACTGGAACCGACTAACAGAGCCGGTATTACTTGTGGCGTACTGAAACAACAAAACAGACACTATGAGAAAAAGAAAAATCTGGCGTAGAACACTCACATCAATTTCTCTTGCCAATGTACATAATAAAACTACATAACCTATGTTCAATCATGAGTGAAAAAAGCAAAATCAATCTCTGTTCGAGTTAAAAATACGGAAAATTTAGTAATTGCCTCTAAACTAGGCCCTGCAAAGAAAAATGCTTGAAATAAACATTGTAAGTTTTCTGATTTTCTATGACTTTAATTATAATACTTTAATATAATGTACTTTAATTATAATGTCACTAACGGTATCATCATTAAAAAATAACAATTTTGTTTAAGCGTTTTCCATTAGGAATAATTCATCATCACTGCTGCAACTGGAACTCGTGTTAAATACCGACAACAGAATTAAGGTTAAGCGCGTAGTTACATGCTCCCATTATGCGCGTTCGCCACCGTGAATCAGCACCTGCGACCAGGCGACCAGCATTCACTGTGCGCTTACCCTTACAATGTCTAATCTTGGCTTATCTCACATTACATACAAGACTATTGAAATCTGATTGACTTATACTATTAGAAAGTGATTATGTTTACCTGTCGTAGAGATCAGATCCATCGACCAGAAGTGGCTGCCTCTCTTCCCTCATCTTGCTAGATTTCACCTTGTTACCTGATCCACCCGTACCAATAGCTGTTGATGTGACCACGTTATTACCTCCTGCTGCACTCCCACTTCCCCCTCCAGTCTGCTGCACATTGAGCTGAAATACAACATTTCACATCATTCACGTTCATTAACACAAAGGATGCAATTGGAATATGTAAACAACATAACTACAAAACATTCAGCAAAAATAACTAATTATATGACACAAACGATACAACAAAAGCTGGGCTTAGGGAGGGATGAGCGGTGAAACTACCCCGGACCAGCAAACATTTAAAGATTACAAATACTATAACTCTGCTTTAACTTTGACAAGTTAAGCATATCGCCACCGGTTTGTAGTAGCACAATCTGTAGAGCTGTCATAGGACTGAACAGAGCAGCAGGGCATCCTAGTACGTAGTTCAAAAATAAAGAAAATTGGTCGGGGAAGCCTTTGCTGCTACCTCTAAGAGGAGTAGCTGCTGGCAAGCGAAAGGAGCGTCGTGTTTACCCCTGCCTAAACGATTAGGAGCAGTCGCCGATGCAGTGAACACCTTTTACCACTGCCTACAAAAGGAGCAGTTGCCGATGAAGCGAAGCGGGGTCGTCTTTACCGCTGCCTAAACGATTAGGAGCAGTCGCCGACGCAGCGAACACCTTTAACCGCTGCCTAAACGATTAGGAGCAGTCGCCGACGCAGCGAACACCTTTAACCGCTGCCAACGAAAGGAGCAGTCGCCAATGAAGCGAAGCGGGGTCGTCTTTACCGCTGCCTAATCGATTAGGAGCAGTCACTGACACAGCGAGCACCTTTTACTACTGCCTCTTAGAGGAGCAATCGCCGGTGAAGCAAAGCGGGGTCGTCTTTAACGCTGCCTAATCGAACAGGAGCAGTCGCCAATGAAGTGAAGCGAGGTCGTCTTTACCGCTGCCTAAATGATTAGGAGCAGTCGCCGACGCAGCGAACACCTTTAACCGCTGCCTACGAAAGGAGCAGTCGCCAATGAAGCGAAGCGGGGTCGTCTTTACCGCTGCCTAAACGATTAGGAGCAGTCGCCGACGCAGCGAACACCTTTAACCGCTGCCAACGAAAGGAGCAGTCGCCAATGAAGCGAAGCGGGGTCGTCTTTACCGCTGCCTAATCGATTAGGAGCAGTCACTGACACAGCGAGCACCTTTTACTACTGCCTCTTAGAGGAGCAATCGCCGGTGAAGCAAAGCGGGGTCGTCTTTAACGCTGCCTAATCAAACAGGAGCAGTCGCTGACACAGCGAGCACCTTTTCCTACTGCCTCTTAGAGGGGCAATCCCCGGTGAAGCAAAGCGGGGTCGTCTTTACCGCTGCCTAATCAAACAGGAGCAGTCGCTGACACAGCGAGCACCTTTTCCTACTGCCTCTTAGAGGGGCAATCGCCGGTGAAGCAAAGCAGGGTCGTCTTCAACGCTGCCTAATCGAACAGGAGCAGTCGCTGACACAGCGAGCACCTTTTCCTACTGCCTCTTAGAGGGGCAATCGCCGGTGAAGCAAAGCGGGGTCGTCGTTACCGCTGCCTAATCGAATAGGAGCAGTCGCTGACACAGCGAGCAGCTTTTCCTACTGCCTCTTAGAGGAGCAGTTGCCGGTGAAGCGAGGGGTAGGGAAGGGAAGAGTTAAGCAAGAAAAAAATTTAATGTTGAGTGATCATTCCTCCTCCGTATTGACCTTCTATAGATGGAATCGATACTGTCTGATCACCTTCTTTACTATCGCATTCGCCGGTACCTCAGATACATCTTGCCACTTGGCACACGCACTGCAAGAGGTGTGACCACTGCGCTATCTATCGGCAGCAGCAACCCCCATCACAGCGCCAGCAGCGGGCAAAATATGAACGACGGACCGGCGTAAAAATAGTACAGTATCAAGCAACATGTTTTGGTAAAGTAACCACCTCTCCAAAACACCATAAATACACATTTAACTGCATGTCCCATTTCAAATTCAAGCTTACACATAAAAAATATTGGTGAAAAACAACAAAAAAAAAACTTGGATAGTTGAGAAACGTTAGTTCTCTGATAACAAAGATAACAATTAACAGGATTTTAGTGGTAGAATCCCACTAATCCGGACTCCACTTGTTGGACAGCCGATTATTATCTAGACGGAATTAAAAAATTTAAAAGATAACAGGATTTATTAATTTTACCTCTTATATATTTATTAAGTCAACTCTATGCCCATAGCAGGCAGGTGGTGTGTTAAATTAATTGCACTTGATCTGTTAGTTCCAGGGCTACAAGAAATAGTTCTGTTTCTTATCATATAATCAGCCAATTGTATGACTGAACTATTTAAGAACAGAAGAGGTAGAGGTGTAAAAGACACTAGTCAAGAGTTATCTCCTCTGAAAGTAATGAATTTCACTATTACAGCCAGACCCTGTGGTAAATGAAGCGAAGGTGTCATTTGCAGGGTGGAATGTTGGTGCTTTTCAGAGGAACTGGCATGCTGATAAGCATACTCTTTCAACTCAGTGAGGAAGGCAACGGTAAACAACCTCACTCCTCGTTTTTACTTAGTAAAACCTCTAGAGGTTCAAACCAGCCTTTTGGCTATTGACCTAAACAACAACAAGTCAACTCTGTTCGACTTAAAAAAAATATGGAGTTTTCAAAAAAAAGTGAATTTTTGACAGTTCTGGCCTTAAGGTCAGGTGAATGGTGTGGTCATCCCAGGGCCCACCCTTGATGAACTAAAATGATAGTAAAGGAAGGGGTATTTACTCTCTCTCAGTATGGCCTTGCACAATAAAAATTAGCCTGGGGCCCTGCTTTGGCTTAGGTAGTCTCTGATATCAGAATCTCTTATAATAATATCATCTTTAGAAAAAATTACCATAAGTCGCATCGTCTCATGAAAGGGAAGTACATAAGAGAAAGTACATAAAGTTTTCCGTTGAATGTACATAAAGAGAAAGTACATAAAGTTTTCCGTTGAATGTTTCAATAAATATAAATAAAAAATAGATATATTATGTGGGCATATGGGCATGTAGGTGGTGAGTCACACAGAATAATTTAGATAGAAAGATAGGGCAGGCTAGGGATCCCTCTGTATACAAATACAATACATACACTGTGTTATCAATATTTTAACAACTATCGTTCGGAAAAAATTCCATTGCTCTCTTAACTGTTCTTATCCATACAAACAAATATTTAATATACACATAAATACACACAGCTGTGTCAGAGTCAGTGCCCACTCACAATCGGTTCATCCAACTTTATCTGCACGCACTCATCACACAATCTTCAAAATTATTCACACGATAGACGAATAAAAAATCTGGTGTGAAACACTCACACAACTTTCTCTTGCCAATGCAAATAATTAATAATAAACCTAAAAGTAGTAATAAAATATTAGAAATAAACAAAAAAACCAACCTCAAAAAACATAACCTTATTTTAATCATGAGTGAAAGACGCAAAATGAAAATCGACCTGTTTGGCTTAAAAATATGGAAAATCACTCTTTCACGTTAAACTAGGCTCTGTAGAGAAAAATGCTTTAAATAAAAGTTGTAGATCTTTTAATTTCCTATAAATTTGATTAAAAATTTTTTTGTCGTAAAATGCATACTAAGGCCGAAATCTTAAAAAAATCGATTTTTCACACGTTTTCGTGAGAAAAAAACAGCAAATCGCTAGTTACCGCTAAACTAAGCGTTATACAAGATAATGTTTGAAATAAAAGTTGTAGGATTTTACATTCTCTACAACTTTTATTATATAACGTTTTGCGCTAAAATGCATATTAAAGCCGTAATCTTAAAAAGCAAATGCTTTTACATGAAAACAGTCTCACCAAGAATTTCAGCAAACATGGCGCCAACCCTATCTTGTAGAGCATAAAAAATTGAGTAAACCAGGCGATTTTTAAAAAAATCGTAGGACCAGTTTTTGAGAAAATCGCAAAAAAGTGAAAAATTACAAATAAACTACTACTTCCGGTTGACCGATTTTAATGAAAATGTTCGTCTCGGGTCCGGTAGTGATATGTAACTTAAGTTTCAAGTTTCAAGTTCGTACGATGTTCCGTTCTTGAGATATTCTGATCACACACAGACAAATCGCTAAAAACATGTTTTTTGGATTCAGGGGGTCTGAAAACGTGTAGATGCGGTGAAAACTCGATTTCGAAAAATCGACATGAAAACAATACTTTCCGTCCTATATATTCATATAGGCAAGAGAAAGTAAAAATCTGGTGTCAAACACACACACACCACTTTCTCTTGCCACGGTAAATAATAAAAAAACATGACCTAATTTTAACCACGAGTAGACTGTGCTACGAGAAAATAAACCTCGATTCCACGCACAAATACGCGAAATCATTAATCCACACTAAACTGAAGAAAGAACTTAAATTAAAAGTTGTACGTTTTCTAAATTTATACATTTTTACTTTCTCTTGCCTAAAATATGAATATATAGGAAGGAAAGCAATTTTTTCATGTCGATTTTAAGAAATCGAGTTTTCACCGGATCTACACGTTTTCAGACCCCCTGAACCTAAAAAACTTGTATTTAGCGATTGGTCTGTGTGTGTTTGTGTGTGTGAGAGAAAAGAATATCTCAAGAACAGAACATCGTATGAACTTGAAACTTAAGTTACCGTATATCCCGGCGTACAAGTCGACCCGGCGTATAAGTCGAACCTAATTTTGAAGAGTGTTTTTGTTGATTTAAGCAAGACCCGTTGTATAAGTCGAATCCGAAAAGTAAGGTACCGGTAATTCATACGAAGTTTATTTTGATAACCCACTGGTACGTCAGATTATTTAAAAACGACTCTTTAATTAGCCATCTGTTCTACACAATGAATGAAAATACCTAGCTACTAGGTTTTGATAGATAGGTATAAGATTATACATTTCAGTTTACATTACTATATTTATTTTGGGACAGAAATGGGGAAGTATTATATTGTTGACGAATTCCACCTGTCAATCAAAAGGTTTTATGGCTACCTACCTAATGTTACATTTTGGGAATACCCAATATGTCGTGTGAATGACTTTCACAGGCTACTAGTACAGTACAGTCTATAGGTTATTATTATGTCTTCATTGCCGTGACTACAATCATCGAGTAAGGTTATCCACCTGCTTTCGTTTATTTATTTAGTGCATTTTGTATAGGCCTATTCGTGCGTGCAATACTACCTGTAGCAATGAGTGCGGTTAAACGAATGAAATACGACTCTTCATTCAAATTAAAAGTTATCGGTTTGGCAAAAACTACAAACAACAGTGAAGCGGGTCGTAAGTTCGGTGTTAACGAAAAACTTGTGCGTGATTGGCGGAAAAGTGAAGAAAAGATTAGAGGAATGCCTCGCTCTAAATGCGCTATGCGAACAGGAACTGTACTTTGGCCGGAATTAGAGAAACATGTAGTGGAATGGGTGCTTCAAAACCGATTGAGCGGCAATATTATCACACGTTGCGCAATTCGATTGCATTCAATAAACTGGGCAAAAGATAATCCTGAACACTCGGTAAGTTTCCTGGCAACTAGAAGTTGGTGTAGCCGTTTTATGGATCGACATAACCTAGTTCTGCGACAAAAAACTAAAATCGCACAAAAACTACCAAAAGATTTAGATAACAAGATTATTAATTTTCATAGATTTGTTATAAACCTTCGAAAAAAACATGACTATGAGCTGGCTAACATTGGAAATATGGACGAAACGCCGCTGAATTTTGACATGCCTGGTAATCGCACAGTGAACGTAAAAGGTGAACATTCGGTAATTGTTAAAACAACTGGACACGAAAAAACTTGTTTTACTGTGGTTCTTTCATGTATGGCAGACGGAACAAAACTTAAGCCTTTGGTTATTTTTAAGCGAAAAATTAGGCCAAAAATTAAATTTCCATCAGGCATAATAGTACATTTCCAAGAAAAGGGGTGGAGTTTTACTCCGGGCGGAAATATGCGTCCTGCGTCTTTAGACATTATTTGCCAGTGGGTAATTACAGCTTGGGATGAAGTGAAAATACAAACTGTGGTAAAATCATTTAAAAAATGCGGGATATCTAACGCTTTAGATTCATCAGAAGACGACGTACTGTGGGACGTAGGTGACGACGATGACGATACTGACAAGGATAGTGATGAAGCAAGGGAAGACTTGTGGGATCCATATGACGCTGCAGGAATAGACAATGGAGAGTCAGAAATTTCTGACACGGATCTATAACTGAATGTATTTTATGATACCTACCTAGGTAATTTTTTATTCTATTACTTTTTCTTTTAAAAAGAATATAGTTACGTATTTCTAACGAATATAGTGTTATGTAGTTACTTATTTCAGTTAAGTACCTCAGTGTATTTTGTTTCTCAGTCAACTACCCTGAACTTTAAAAAATTAAATTTCGTAGACCCGGTGTATAAGTCGACCTCTGTTTTTTAAACATATATTTTGCTTCTGAAACCTCGACTTATACGCCGGGATATACGGTACATACCACTACTGGACCCAACATGAACATTTTCATCAAATTCGATCAACCGGAAGTAGTAGTTTATTCGTGTAATTTTTCACTTTTTTGGGATTTTCTCAAAAATGGTCTAATGATTTTTTTTTAAATCGCCTGGTTTACTAAATTTTTTATGCTCTACAAGATAGGGTAGGCGCCATTTTTGCTGAAATTCCTGGTGAGGCTGTTTTCACGTAAAAAAATTGTTTTTTTAAGATTACGGGTTTAATATGCATTTTAGCGCAATAATTTATATAATAAAAAATGTAGAGACAAAAAATGTGATGTCCAAAAATGTATGCATTATTTGTGAAAATCTGATGTGATGTGAAAAATGTGATGTGTTTGTAACAGTGATTGCAAATAGAATACAGAACAATCATTTGATAGGCATAATGTAATCCATGTATTATTACTTTCTCTTGCCTATATGAATAAATAGGAAGGAAAGTATTGTTTTTATGTCAATTTTAACAAATCGAGTTTTCACCGGATCTATACGTTTTCAGACCCCCCTGAACCCAAAAAACATGTTTTTAGCGATTGGTCTGTGTGTGTGTCTGTGAGTGTGTGTGTGTATACAAAATATCTCAAGAACGGAACAACGTACGAACTTGAAACTTGAAACTTAAGTTGCATACCACTACCGGACCCGACACGAACATTTTCATCAAAATCGGTCAACCAGAAGTAGTAGTTTATTCGTATAATTTTTCACTTTTTTGCGATTTTCTCAAAAACTGGTCCTACGATTTTTTTAAAAATCGCCTCATTTACTCAATTTTTTATTCTCTAAATGATAGGGTAGGCGCCATGTTTGCTGAAATTCTTGGTGAGGGTGTTTTTTTTAGATTACGGCTTTAATATTAATTTTAGAGCAAAAATGTATATAATAAAAGTTGTAGAGAATTTGAAAACCTACAACGTTTATTTCAAGCATTTTTTTTTGTATAACGCTTAGTTAAGCGGTAATTAGCGATTTTCTGTTTTTTCTCACGAAAACGTGTGAAAAAACGATTTTTTTAAGATTTCGGCCTTAATATGCACTTTACGACAAAAGTGTATATAATAAAATTTATAGAAAATTAAGAGATCTACAACTTTTATTTAGGGAATTTTTCTCTACAGAGCCTAGTTTAGCGTGAAAGTGTGATTTTCCGTTTTTTTTTAAGCCAAATTGAGTTCGATTTTCATTTTGCGTCATTCACTCATGATTAAAATAAGGTTATGTTTTTGAAGTTAGTTTTTGTTTATTTCTAATATTTTATTAATAATGTTAGGTTTATTATTAATTATTTGTATGGCAAGAGAAAGTTGTGTCAGTGTTTCACACCAGATTTTTTACTTTGTAATGCAGTGTCTATGCAATAGCAATTCATACGAAAAAAATGTCAGTTTGAATTAAATTAGTTAAAACAAAGTAAACAAACAAACAAACAAACAAATACAGCATAAAATACGATGGTATAAAATAGTTTAGTAAAGCGAGATAAGAGAATAATGTCAACAGTGAATGGCCTACAATAAAATTGCATTTGTCTATTTTCAAGGAGACAGTCAAGGAAAGGCAACACGGGTCAAAGATCACAATGGAAAATTTTAAACCACTCTTTACTCTTACTATTTCAATTAGGCTCTCTTCGTTTCATTATCTTTTAACACTTTTTTACTTTCTCTTGCCTATATGAATATATAGGAAGGAAAGTATTGTTTTCATATCGATTTTAAGAAATCGAGTTTTCACCGGATCTACACGTTTTCAGACCCCCTGAACCCACACAAACATGTTTTTAGCGATTGGTCTGTGTGTGTGTGTGTGAACAGAATATCTCAAGAACGGAACATCTTACGAACTTGAAACTTAAAACTTAAGTTACATACCACTACCGGACCCGACACGAATATTTTCATCAAAATTGGTCAACCGGAAGTAGTAGTTTATTCGTGTAATTTATCACTTTTTTGCAATTTTCTCAAAAACTAGTCGTACGATTTTTTAAAAAATTGCCTGGTTTACTTAATTTCTTATTCTCTACAAGATATAGTACGCGCCATGTTTGCTGAAATTTCTTATGAAGCTGTTTTCACGTAAATAAATTGTTTTTTTAAGATTACGGCTTTAATATGTATTTAAGCGCAAAAATTTATATAATAAAAACTGTAGAGAATATAACATCCTACAACTTTTATTTCGAACATTTTTTGTATACGCTTAGTTTAGCGGTAATTAGCGATTTTCTGTTTTTTCTCAAGAAAACGTGAGAAAAATCGATTTTTTTTAATATTTCGGCCTTAGTATGCATTTTTCGACAAAAGTGTATATCATCAAATTTATAGTAATTTAAAAGATCTACAACTTTTATTTTAAGCATTTTTCTCTACAGAGCCTAGTTGAGCGTGAAAGAGTGATTTTCCGTATTTTTTTTAAATACTCAAATTTTCCACAAAACAGTACATGTATAGATACTGAAGTCACGAGATCGCCTTTTGCGTATTTATGGGCTGTGAGAGAGGAAAATGATATATTTGCAGTGCTGCCAACCTCGACAGTGAGACACTACTCATACATTTCACTACCGTGAAGTTTCTACATACATTTTATAAGCTGTGGTTTATTCCGAGAAAATGTTTTCTTCATAAACCTTATAAGAAATAAATATGACCTGTAATATTGCCTACAGCTTAATTACATGACTAGAAATGTTTGATTTACTGTAATTACGAATGAATCACCTTCTTTACTATTGCTGTCACCGGCGTTTTCATTAACAGCCTCTCTAGTATCTACCTAACCGGTTCTTTTTTTACCAAGTGTCAAGAAGTATGTCGGGTTACTCGCGGGACACCCTGTATATAGTAATTACCAAAGAAACAGATCTAACATGAGTAAAAACGTTCAATGATATCAGCATAGAGTAAAAACATTGCGCTGGCGCAATGATAATTGACTCTATCTAACAAAAGTAAAGTGCTATTTAAAATGCGTGTTTGTACGATAAGAACAAGAGAAGATTTAATAAGAACACACCCCCGGTAAGAGGGATGGGATGGGACACACCCCTATTAATCAACCACGTGAAAGAAACAGAACAAACATCATTATAGCATTCTTAATTAAATAAACAAACAACCTACACACACACGCACACACACATAAGAACAACTGATAAAGTGTTAAGAGTGAAAGGATAAATAATATCGTTTTTTTCTGGGAATGCATAACGAGCAAATACCCTAAGATAGTAAATAATAAAGTGTGATACTTTATAATAATGTAGTTCAGGTCAAATATTTTCACTGAAGAGCGATTAAGAGGAGAGGTCAGTTGTCGGTTATCAGTAGAGCAGTTGTCATTTGATGCCTGACAATGACCTATTAATAGGCGTGCCCGTGGCCGATACCCCGATAGGCACATATTAGCCTACAGGCTACTTGGCTAATTAAACCAAACATAAAAAAGATACGGTTGAAGAAGGAGGAGGAGGGGGACGTCACGCACGAGAAGTACGTGTGGTCGGGCCGAAAACCATGTGCATGCCAAGCAAGCCGCTCTCTCTGTCGCCATGGCGACTACAATCAAAACATGCTCATAACCTTTATTCTTATCGCACTTAATATTCATTTATTATGTAAATCGTAATATCCTACACCGCTCCCTCTCATTATGTAATAAATTATAACACAATACTATATACTCGTAATTTGCTCACACTTTGCCACTGGAAGCAAATTACAAGTATAGAACAAATTGATTTAAAATCTAATAAACATGAAACCTCAATCTGAAAAGTAAAATATCTTTAAATCTCATGGATTGTATAGGCTACCACGTTTTGATAAACTTCCCCGCGTATGGCTCTCCCCATCATCAAACCCCTTCATCTACAACACATGTTCTCTCTCTCTCTCTCTCTCACACACACACACACACACACACGCGCGCGCACATACACACAAACGTTTATGAAAATATTTATTAGGGTCCTTACTGTTATAAATTTGGGAAATTTAACAAGAAAATGGTGCTGTGAATATAAATATGATATGCTGTCAAAATTTCATGAAAATCCATTTAGTAGTTTTGACAATAAGCCTGCACAAAAATATGACGCTTTGTTTTTTTAATATTAGTATAATATAATAATTATGTACATCATTTAGTACAAATTTATTTGTAAATAAATTCTTTTGTTTAGCACATTTCATATTTTGTTTCTTTTATATGTAGGTAAATATACAAGCACACTATTTTATTAAACTGCCCACAACAGACAGGTGGAGTGTCAAATTATTAACACTCAATCTGTTCGTTGTAAAAAATAAATAAATTTAAAATAAATAAATAAATAGTTCTTTATTTAAAATAAATAGTTTTATTTATAAAATAACACATATCAGAGTGCGTAATAGGCTAAAATAAATAGTTCTGTTTCTTATCACATGGTCAGCCAATCAAATGACTGAATCATTTAAAAACAGAAGAGGTAGAGGTGTAAAAGACACTAACCAGAGTTTTCTCATCTGAAAGTAATGAATTTCATTATACAGCCAGATCATGTGGTGAATGAAGTGAAGGTGTCATTTGCAGAGTGGAAAATATGTGCTTTTCAGAGGGTCCGGCATGCTGATAAGCATACTTTTTCAATCAGTGAGGAAGGCAACGGTAAACCACCTCACTCCTCGTTTTACTTAGTAAAACCTCTACAGGTTCAAACCAGCCTTTTGGCTGATGACCTAAACAACATTTTAATAAAAATGTCTTAGTAGTTTAATTAGTATTTAAGTAACTAATATGTAGTTGTAATTACTAACACACTAATAGATTACCGTAGTACAGTAGTTGCAGCTGTATAATGAACAAAAATCTGGTGTGAAACACTCACACAACTTTCTCTTGCCAATGCAAATAATTAATAATAAACCTAACATTATTAATAAAATATTAGAAATAAACAAAAACTAACCTCAAAAACATAACCTTATTTTAATCATGAGTGAATGACGCAAAATGACAATCGAACTCAGTTTGGCTTAAAAATACGGAAAATCACTATTTCACGCTAAACTAGGCTCTGTAGAGAAAAATACGATAAATAAAAGTTGTAGATCTTTAAATTTCCTATAAATTTGGTTATAGACACTTTTGTCGTAAAATGCATACTAAGGCCAAAATCTTAAAAAAATCGATTTTCACACGTTTTCGTGAGAAAAAATCAGAAAATCGCTAATTACTGCTAAACTAAGCGTCATACAAAAAAATGTTTGAAATAAAAGTTGTAGGTTTTTTAAATTCTCTACAACTTTTATTATATAAGTTTTTGCGCTTAAATTTATATTAAAGCCGTAATCTTAAAAAACAACGTTTTAACGTGAAAACAGCCTCAAGCAGAATTTCAGCAAACATGGCGCCTACCCTATATTGTAGAGCATAAAAAATGTAGTAAACCAGTTGATTTTTTAAAAAATCGTAGGACTAGTTTTTGAGAAAATCGCAAAAAAGTGAAAAATTATACGAATAAACTACTACTTTCGGTTGACCGATTTTGATGAAAATGTTCGTGTCGGGTCCGGTAGTGATATGTAACTTAAGTTTCAAGTTTCACGTTCGTACGATGTTCCGTTCTTGAGATATTCTGTTCACATACACACACACACACACACACACACACACACACACACACACACACACACACACACACACACACACACACACACACTGACCAATCGCTAAAAACAAGTTTTTGGGTTCAGGGGGTCTGAAAACGTATAGATCCGGTGAAAACTCGATTTCGAAAAATCGACATGAAAACAATACTTTCCTTCCTATATATTCATATAGGCAAGAGAAAGTAAAAAAAGCACTCAATTCATCTACCCTTAAGGCTTGGGCACACAGAAAGCGGTCTGTCGCGGCGGTCAGCGATACAGAGACGCCACATAGGGAGCGGTCTGGTCTGATCTCATTCCTCTCGTGACGTGGTCTGTAACCGTGCGTTTTTTATATTGAGTAAGAGCTCGGACGAAGAAATTCTCCTTCTGCTATTTGCATTGCAAAGCCAAAAGAGGAAAAGACGATGCTGGGTGCATAAAATTAATAAAAAGAGAAAACAATTAGGGGAATATCACCGCTTATGCATCGAACTAGAGTCATATGAAGATAGGTTTTTCAAATATTTTCGGATGTCGCGAGAAAGTTTCGAGGAAATGCATGATTTGATAAAATGCAGGATTGGGAAGTGTACAACGAAGTGGAATTTAATTCTTTTGCTATCGCATTCCATGCTTCCGCCTTCATCAAAACATTTTTGTAATGCTCGTCGGCACTATCATACAAGCACTTATGTTTTCGAACATTTTCAATCAAAAATTCAATTTGTTCGGTCATTTTTTAATCGCAGTTGGTGAGGCGGTCAGAATCGAATCTGTAATTTTGTATTACTGGATCGCTTGTCGCCGCGACGAAGAATGGACCGCGTGCTGTTTGACGGAGATGATGCATTGTTGCGTATTACAACTAGACCGCCTGACCGCTTCGGTCACAGATCGCTGACCGCCGCGACAGACCGCTTTCTGTGTGCCCAAGCCTTTAACCATGAGGAACCATAGTTGAGTGGATTAATTTTTCCACAAAAGTAAAATAAATAAATAAATACATTAGAATCTCGGTAGTCCGGCCGTGCAGTAGTCCGGCACTTAAAATATTAGGTCTAAAAGTATGAAACCTCACCCAGGGTAGATTTTGATAAATGATTTAAATTGAATTTGGGAAATCAACTTAACCTAATTACGGCGGATTTAATATAACATGTATGTTTAGGATTTGATTAAAGAAATTAATAAGCAGGCCTTAATTATTATTGTTAATTGGAATAATTTTTGGCCTTCTATCCAAAACCCAAAACTGGGCCATAACTGGGTTGTGTATACTTAATGCTGAAGTGACAACGAAACGTAATTCTCAGAACACGAGCACCCCCCCCCCCCCCACCGTACTAGGCGATGTCAATAGCCGATAATTATGTTTAGTACAATGACTACAGAAGTACTCAGCAAACCTTTTTTAATTAGTTTATTAATTTTAAAATCATAGAGAAATCAATGCATATTCATTTTTTTTTTTTTTTTTTTTTAGGTCAACAGCCGAAAGGCTGGTTTGAACCTCTAGAGGTTTTACTAAGTAAAACGAGGAGTGAGGTGGTTTACCATTGCCTTCCTCACTGAGTGGAAAAGTACGCTCATCAGCAAGCCGGGCCCTCTGAAAAACACATATTTTCCACTCTGTAAATGACACTTTCACTTCATTCATTACAGGGTCTGGCTGTACAATGAAATTCATTACTTTCAGAGGAGATAACTCTGATTAGTGTCTTTTACACCTCTACCTCTTCTGTTCTTAAATGATTCAGTCATTTAATTGGCTGACCATGAGATAAGAAACAGAACTATTTATTTTAGCCTCGCAACGAACAGATTGAGTAAATAATTTGACACTCCACCTGTCTGTTATGGGCAGCATTTTTTGTTTAAATTTATAATTTATAGTTCCAAAATTCTAACACATCCAGTAATCCGGCGCCCTCTCAGTCCCGAACAGGCCGGACTACTGTGATTCTACTGTATAGGGCAATTGAAAATGAAAAGTAAACAAAATTAGAAAATAAAGCGATATAGAGAAATGAGGGGAGCAGTGAGAGAGAGGCGATGATCAAACCTTACTACTTTCTCTTGCCTATATGAATATATAGGAAGGAAAGTATTGTTTTCATGTCGATTTTTCGAAATCGAGTTTTCACCGGTTCTACACGTTTTCAGACCCCCTGAACCCAAAAAAAAATGTTTTTAGCGATTGGTCTGTGTGTGTGTCTATGTGTCTGTGTGTGTGTGTGTGTGTGTGTATACAAAATATCTCAAGAACGGAACATCGTACGAACTTGAAACTTGAGTTACATACCAATAACGGACCCGACACGAACATTTTCATCAAAATCGGTCAACCGGAAGTAGTAGTTTATTCGTATAATTTTTCACTTTTTTGCGATTTTCTCAAAAACTGGTCCTACAATATTTTTTTTAAATCGCCTAATTTACTAATTTTTTATGCTCTGCAAGATAGGGTAGGCGCCATATTTGCTGAAATTCTTGGTGAGACTGTTTTTACGTAAAAAAGGTGTTTTTTTAAGATTACGGCTTTAATATGTAGGCTATTATAGCGGAAAAATTTATATACTAAAAATGTAGAGAATTTAAAATTCTACAACTTTTATTTCAAACATTTTTTTGTATAACGCTTAGTTTAGCGATAATTAGCAATTTTCTGTTTTTCTCACGAAAACGTGTGAAAAATCGATTTTTTCAAGATTTCGGCCTTAGTATGCATTTTATGACAAAAGTGTAAATTATAAAATTTATAGAAAATTAAAAGATCTACAACTTTTATTTAAAGCATTTTTCTTCACAGAGAGTAGTTTAGTGTGAAAGAGTGATTTTCCGTATTTTTAAACCAAACTGAGTTCGATTTTCATTTTGCGTCTTTCACTCATGATTAAAATTAGTTTATGTTATTAAAGTTAGTTTTTTTGTTTATTTCTAATGTTTTATTAATAATGTTAGGATTATTGTTAATTATTTGCATTGGCAAGAGAAAGTTGTGTGAGTGTTTCACACCAGATTTTTTTTTTAAATGTATTTTTCATATTCTAACAAAGAAAGAGAATAAACAGTAGGGCAACTAGAGTTCAGTTCAATTACAATTATAGATTGCGTTTATCTCCATAAAAAATTCCACAAAATGGATAAAACACAAACTAATAATAACTGTCAGTACACGCCCACAGCCTGTCCAACTATCGTGCAACAGAACAGTGGGTGACAACCATTCCTTACTTACATTATCTCCACGACTAAAAAAATCTGCTGTGAAACACTCGCACAACTTTCTCTTGCCAACGCAAATTATGAACAAAATAACCTAACATTAGTAATAAAACATTAGAAATAAACAAAAAACTAACCTCAAAAAACATAACCTAATTTTAATCATGAGTGAAAAACACAAAATGAAAATTAACCTTAGTTTGGCTTAAAATACGGAAAATCACTTTTTCTCGCTAAACTAGGCTCTGTAGAGAAAAATGCTCTAAATAAAAGTTGTAGATCTTTTAATTTCCTATAAATTTGATTAAATACACTTTTGTTGTAAAATGCATACTAAGGCCGAAATCTTTAAAAAATCGAATTTTCACACGTTTTCGTGAGAATAAAACAAAAAATCGCTAATTACCGCTAAACTAAGCGTTATACAAAAAAAGTGTTTGGAATAAAAGTTGTAGGATTTTAAATTCTCTAAATTTATTATTAAATAAATTTTTGCGCTAAAATGTATTTTAAAGCCGTTATCTTAAAAAAACAATTTTTTTACGTGAAAACAGCCTCACCAAGAATTTTAGCAAACATGGCGAATACCCTATCTTGTAGAGCATAAAAAATTTAGTAAACCAGGCGATTTTTAAAAAAAATTGAAGGACCAATTTTTGAGAAAATTGCAAAAAAGTGAAAAATTACACGAATAAACTACAACATCCGGTGGGCCGATTTTGATGAAAATGTTCGTGTCGGGTCCGATAGTGGTGTGTAACTCAAGTTTCAAGTTTGTGTGTGTGTTTGTTGTGTGTGTGTGCGCGCGCGCGCACACACACACATACACACACAGGCCAATCGCTAAAAACATGTTTTTGGGTTCAGGGGATCTGAAAACGTGTAGATCCAGTGAAAACTCGATTTATTAAAATCGACATGAAAACAATACTTTCCTTCCTATATATTCATAAAGGCAAGAGAAAGTAAAAATCTGCTGTGAAACACTCGCACGACTTTCTCTTGCCAATGTAAATAATGAATAACGTAACCTATATTTCATCAATTTATAAACAATGTAATATTAGAAACGGCCGCTTCCGTGGTGTAGTGGTTAGCGCGCTACCCTATTAAAGTCCCGGGTTCGATTACCGGCCAGCGTCTGGAAATTATTACTTGCCAAAACCCAATCGTTACAGTTTCTTAACCCACAGTAGTCGCAAATGACCAAGCTGATGATGCGACTTCAACTTTAAATAAAAATAAAATTAATTTTAATCATGACTGAATGATACAAAATGAAAATCAACCTCAGTTCGGCTTTAAAATACGGAAAATCACTCATTCACGCTAAAGTAGGCTCTGTAGCGAAATATGGTTAAAAAATAAACGTTGTACGTTTTCTAAATTTCCTAAACTTTGATTATATACACTTTTGTCGTTAAATGCTGAAGCATACTAAAGCCAAAATCTTAAAAGATTCCATTTTTTACCGATATTCATAGAAAAAAAATCAATTTGCCACTAAACTAAGCGTTCGTTGTACAAAAAAAAGTTCGAAATAAAAATTGTAGGTTTTTAAATGTTCTACAACTTTAGAACTTTTGGTTTTAAAATTTACTACACTTTTGCCCCAGAATGCATATCAAGGTCGCAATCTTAAAAACACAATTATTTTTTAAGACAGTAGAGCTTTCCCAAGAATTTCAGCAGACATAGCGCTTACTCTATTTTGTAGAGCATAAAAAAATGTAAACGAGATTTTTAAAAAAATTGTAGAAGCTGTTTTTAAGAAAATTACACAAATTAACTAAGTTACTACTTCCGATTGACCGATTTCGACGAAAATCTTCGCGGCGGGTCCTCTTAAATTACCTAACTTACGTTGCAAATTTTAACCTTGTACGTTTCAGATATTCTCTTCCCACACAGAGACCAATCGTTAACAAATATGCTTTTGTGGAGTCAGTGGGCCTGAAAACTGGAATTGACAAAATCGATATGAAAACAATAAACTACTTTCCTTCGGTATATATTCATAGAGGGCAACACAGTAATAAATCGATAATCACAAAATCTGGCAAGCGATTTCCTACCAATCTACCATATAACAGCGAAAAGTGGAAAACCCTCACCAAAGCTTTTACTTAAAAACTCGTTCTTAATAAACTGAGTAACATTGCAGCCAAAGACTAACAAGCCTGACATTATCTCAGATTATTTTGTAAACAAAAAGAACCTTGTATCAACTGCTAAATGATTAAGACTGTATAAACTCTGATCTTGGACATAAATACTGATATAAAAAATCGGTATATAGGTACGAAATAGGTACATCCCCCCTTTATGGATATTTTACGTGGTGTAGTGAGCAGCGCAACTGGGTTCTACGCAAGGGTTCGGATTCGATTGCCGGTCAGATCTGGGAATTGTCATCACCCTTCACCGTCAGCATCAGTCAATATATGGAAGGATAGGGCAGGTCGTACTGTACATAAATTTGTTGGTAACAACCTGTTTAATATTAAATTTTTTACAACTTTTATTATGTACACTTCTGCGCTAAAATGCATATTAAAGACGCAATCTTATAAACACATTTTTTTACGTGAAAACAGCCTCACCAAGAATTTCAGCAAGCACGGCGCCTACCCTATCTTATAGAGCATAAAAAACTAAGTAAATGAGGCGATTTTTAAAAAAAAACGTAGGACCAGTTTTTGAGAAAATCGCAAAAAAAGGAAAAATTACAAATAAACTACTACTTCCGGTTGACCGATTTTGGTGAAAATGTTCGTGTCGGGTCCGGTAGTGGTATGTAACTTAAGTTTTAAGTTTCAAGTTCGTACGATGTTCCATTCTTGAGATATTCTGTTCACACACACAGACCAATCGCTAAAAACATGTTTTTTGGGTTCAGGGAGTCTGAAAACGTGTAGATCCGGTGAAAACTCGATTTCGAAAAATCGACATGAAAACAATACTTTCCTTCCTATATATTAGTTATATAGGCAAGAGAAATTAATAAATAAACAGATAAATATAACATGCAAATATGAAAGTAAAAAAATAAATAAATAAATAGATAAAAAGAAAAAAGAAAAACTTACGTTATTTTTGAAACTTTCAAGAGTGCCATAGTTAGTCGTGTAGCCGAAAATATTATTATTATTGCTGTTATTGTTATTATTATTATTATTAGTTTTAGTAGTAAGTTTTTTATTAGAGTGAAACATCACTGTAACCGTACAACAGCCACTTGAATACGACACGAGGAGATCATGTAAGTCAACGACTGGCACTCCCGACGTTCCACACCAAAACAAAACCAAATTGATAACGAAGAACAGCACAACAGAATAAAGCAGAAAAAGCAATAAACAACAAGCACAAGAAGAAGAAGAAGCAGAAAGCGCAGGTACGCAGGCACGTTAAATTCAGAGTAAATTGAAAAACCGCTCCACCAATAATACCAGACCAGATTGTTCTTGTATCTCTGAAAAAGACATGCAACATAATTTTTTTTATTCACTTATTTTCTTTATTCTTAATTTATGTACGTTGCATCTGTTCAACTGAGAACAATAAGCAACCCAATTACCCAATGAGATGAGGATGATATGTATGATGTGTAAATGAAGTGTAGTCTTGTACAGAGAGAGTATGGTTAATTGAACCTCAACCATCAAAGTATACCGGTAACCAGTATCTTGGTTACCAGTATACTTTGATAGTTGGGGTTGGGCAAGATACTGGTCCAGGAATTTAACTACTAATTATTAAGGATCATGTAGTATTATTTATGTATGTAATGTTTTGTTGTTTTCTTTTGTTTTGTTGTTGTTTAGGTCATCAGCCGAAAAGCTGGTTTGAACCTGTAGAGGTTTTACTAAGTAAAACGAGGAGTAAGGTGGTTTACCATTGCCTTCCTCACTGAGTTGAAAGAGTATGCTTATCAGCATGCCAGGCCCTCCGAAAAGCACTCACTTTCCACCCTGAAAATGACACCTTCACTTCATTCACCACAGGGTCTGGCTGCACAGTGAAATTGATTACTCTCAGAGGAGATAACTCTGACTAGTGTCTTTTACACCTCTACCTCTTCTGTTCTTAAATGATTCAGTCATTTAATTGGCTGACCATGTGATAAGAAACAGAACTATTTATTTTAGCCCTGCAACGAACAGATTGAGAGTAAATATCTTTTGTTTTAATTAAGGAATAAGAGAAAAATGTACTGTAAAATAGTTTTATGTTTTCTGTTATTGTTGTTACTTGATGAACTACAATAGAGGACTGTTTTAATTTTACTTAATATTTTCGTTAGTGATATAATTTATATTTTGTTTTGGCTGCCAGCCTGGCAGGCGACCTTTTGGATCTTGCCATATGTGTGTTTGTAATACCTGTTTTGTATTTTGCGATACTGTCAAATGTTATTCGTATTTATTTATATACAATGTATATACATATGTATTTTAGTAATAAAACACACTTTATTATTATTTTTTTTTTTCTACGGCCACAAAGGACCACTTAAGTTCAATCTTTCAACGTCTAGCTCTTTCAGATGTTCCACCCAAACGCCTCCGCAGTTGTCGTTCCCGTACTTCTCCTCTTCTTCGCCAATAATTCTTCAATGTTTCGGATCTTCTCAGTCTCTCAGCGTCCGAAATCACCATGGCTTTCCTGACCCTCATTTGTTCCCTAAATTTAACCGATCGCTGTTTGTATGTCCTGTAGCTCCCTGACTTAGTTTTGAGGTCAGCTATTGTGATGTTTAGTTCCTCCATATCCTTTTTGACTTCCCTGTGTATACAATCATAAGCCTTTTTGAAGTCAATAAAGGTCATGACTAGTTGTTTATCTCTAATTTTAAAGTAACCTATTATCAATTTCAGGGTTAAAATTTGGTCAGGACAGCCTCTCCACGGTCTAAACCCTCCTTGATACTCCCCTAGCTCTTTATCCAGCTGATCTTTAATCCTATTGTAGATGATTCTGGATAGAATTTTATACGTGCAGTCGAGGAGAGAAATTCCCCTGTAATTATCCGATTATTATTATTATTATTATTATTATTATTATTATTATTATTATTATTATTATTATTATTATTATACCGGTAACCACTGTCTAGTATTCAAATCGGTATAAAAGTATACTGTGGACAAATCGAACTGGCACAACTCTTGCTCTACGTGTACACTCAGTTCCACATAAAGTATATCCATAACCTATTCTTTCAACTAGGTCTGCAAATTTTAAGTACGCAAATACCTACAACCTTATTTCAATTTACAAATATACAAATAATTATTTCATTTTAAAAAACGTATTTAATTCGTCCCAGTAAAAATTTAAATTATAAATTACAAGACTGCCCACAACAGACAGGTGGAGTGTAAAATTATTTACTTTCAATCTGTTTGTTGCAGGGCTGAAATAAATAGTTCTGTTTCTTATCACATGGTCAGCCAATTGAATGACTGAATCATTTAAGAGCAGAAGAGGCAGAGGTGTAAAAGACACTAATCATAGTTATCTCCTCTGAAAGTAATGGATTTCATTATACAGCCAGACCCTGTGGTGAATGAAGTGAAGGTGTCATTTGCAGAGTGGAAAATATGTGTTTTTCAGAGGGCCCGGCTTGCTGATGAGCGTACTTTTCCACTCAGTGAGGAAGGCATGGTAAACCACCTCACTCCTCGTTTTACTTAGTAAAACCTCTACAGGTTCAAACCAGCCTTTCGGCTGATGACCTAAACAACAACAATATTACAAGAACTTTTTTTTTTTTTTATTCCTAATTTGTGTACGTTGCAATCTGTTCAATTTAGAACAATAAGCAACCCCATGACCCAATGAAATGAGGGTGATGTGTATGGCGTGTAAATGAGGTGTAGTCTTGTACAGACCCAGGCCGACCATTCCTGAGAGAGTATGGTTAATTGAACCCCAACCATCAAAGTACACCGGTAACCACTGTCTAGTATTCAAATCCGTATAAAAGTAACTACCTTTACTAGGATTTGAACCAGGAACCTTCGTCTCCGAAAATCAGCTGTTAAACAGCTGATTTTGGCGACGACTTTACCTCTAGACCAACCCGGTGGGTTATTACAAGAACTAAACTGCAAAAACTCACTAAACTATACTCTATAGATGCACGCAGCTAAACAAATTGGTCTGAATATATTTATAATGAACAGAAAACTATAAGTGAAAACAAATAATTAGTCACGTCATTATGTCTGACAGATTATTAGCAACAGTGAAAACAAAGCGTAGTGACGTGCATGAGTCGCACATTACAGTAGCGATTGTATACTTTTGTGACTGTACTGTCGTTGCATGGCGAGGGGCGAAGAGTGGAGTAGATAAACACCGAAGCTGTTTGTGCCAATTCGAATTTTCCAAAGTATAACTACCTTTGATGTGGGTTTACAGAAGGATGCACAAAATATCTTGGACAGAGAGAGTCACAAACATGGAAGTCCTAAGGAGGATGCAGAAGGGAATGGAAGTGATGATCGAAATCAAGAAGAGAAAGCTGGTGTACCTCGGCCATGTCTTGAGAGGTCCAAAATATAAAATCCTTCATATTGTCATCCAGGGAAAGATTATGGGCAAACGATCGGTTGGAAGAAGAACCTCCTGGCTACGGAACCTGGGAGAGTGGTTTAATTTGTCATCCATCGACCTATTTAGAGCTACAGTTTCCAAGGTCAGGATTGCCATGATGCTAGCACACCTTCGTAATGGAGATGCTACATGAAGAAGAAGAAGATAACTACCTTTACAAGAATTTTTTTTTAGCTTTTTTTTTGTTATCGGGAACTGTACAATATTGACAACTACCCAATTTGATTGCTGCTTTTTGCTGTATTTTTGAAATGGGTTAGGCATGAGTTTGAATAGGGACCCCAGTAGAGTTTGTTCATGGATGGCTGTCAACTGGTCACCATTCAAAGTCGCTTGCCCAACCGGTGTTACTTAACAAATAATAGCGAGTTTCTACCAGCTGACTGACTGGGCTGGCCCGGAGGCCTGATTTGCTTCTTTATTTATTTATTTATTTAACGTCGCATCAACTGCAACGGTCATTAGCGACGACGTTGGGGTGTTAACTGTGTGAGGATGAAATGATTTTTTTTTGTAACGTATGAAAATATGCCGTACCTGAGTGGGATTCGAACCCACGACCGCATGATGAGAGACGAGCACGTTACCAACTACGCCAATGCGGTCGGCATTACTAGAATTTGAACCAGAACCTTCGTCTCCGAAAATCAGCTGTTAAACAGCTGACCAACCCGGTGGGTTCAAAACATAAATAAACAACAAAACATTCTAAACAGTTTCCATATCTACGCAACGACAAACCAAACTAAATTTCTAGTAAATCTCCCAAGTAATACAATATTATTAAAAAATCTCTAAGCGGGGATTTTTTTAAATACAAAAATCCGGTGTCAAACGCTCACACGACTTTCTCTTGCCAATGTAGATAATAAAATTTTTATATTATAACGTATGTAGAATAAAAATCATAACCTACTAATTTTAATCGTGAGTGAATGACGCAAAATGAAAATCAACCTCTGTTCCATTCAATATTACGAAAAATCAGTAATTGCCGCTTAACTAAACTCTGCAGCCAATAAAAGTTGTACGTTTTTAAACGCTCCACAGACACTTTTGGCCTAGATTGCATATTAAGGCCACAATCTTAAAAAAACAAAAGCATTTTTTTCTACGAGAGCAAAGCCTCCGCAAGAATTTCAGCAGACATGGCGCTTATTCTATCTTGTAGAGCATAAAAAATGTAATAAATGAGGCGATTTAAACGAACATCGTAGAAACCGTAAATTAGAAAATCACAAAAAAGTGAAAAATCACACGAATAAACTACTACTACTACTTCCGGTTGACCGATTTTGAAGAAAATGTACGTGTCGGGTCCTTTAGAGGTACCTAACTTAAGTTTCAAGTTTCAACTTCGTACAATGTTCCGTTCTTGAGATATTTTGTTCACACACACACGCACGCGCGCACGCACGCGCGCGCACACACACACACACACACACACACACACACACACACACACACACATTTTTTTTGGGTTCAGCGGGTCTGAAAACGTATATTTCCGGTAAAAACTCGATTTGGTAAAATTGACATGAAAACAATAGTTTCTTTCCTATATATTCATACAGGCAAGAGAAAGTAAAAAGAAAATTCATGATTTTTTTAAAATTACTGTATAGTATGTAGGCTACAAAAGCATTAAAAGAATATTTCATAAAGGATTTTACCGAAGTTTATTTCGTTAATTTATTCAATTTTTGAATTCTGTATTTTCCGTATTTTATAATTTTTATAACTACAAAATTGCAATAAATGATTGTTTTTTTTTAAATTAAAGTTTTTTTTTATGTTAACGTATTAAACATTTAGGTTATATTACCTTGTATCAAAATTACAGTAATTTACCGTATTTGAGTAACAGAACCGTTCTTGTTCCAATTAGTTCGGATAACAGACGCCCTACTGCATGCTATTTTCAATTTCACATACGAATACTTTTCCGACATAAGCGTGTACAGTCGGTGGCGTTTGACAATAAATTGTAATTACTTAATACAAAAGAGAAATATATTTGAAAAATGCATAACTTACATGAAAGTGTTTGAGATTGATTGATTGCCTTTTATAAAGCGCACTAGTTAAAAGATATTGTAATGAGAAGTAAGTGTGCGTGCGTGATAGAGAGACTTTTCAGTGAAGCAGATGTCTAAGCGAGACTGACTAAAGAGAGTTTATTGCAACCCGAATAAAATTTTTCGATAGATTATCAGTTGAGACACGACGCGGTAGGGGTGGGGGCAGTAGATAGAACACCAAGCAACTGTTGGCGGGGGTCGCGATTCACAATCTTCCCTTCCTCCCACTACACAGACAACTTCAATTAATTATTAAACAAGTTAACCACCCGCCCCTATAGCTATAAATTTAATACATACTGTATTTTATTTGATAATAAAATAAATAATATTTATTATTACTTTCTCAGAGTGACTCTATCGACTGTTGTTTAGGTAATCAGCCGAAAGGCTGGTTTGAAACTGTAGAGGGTTTTACTAAGTAAAACGAGGAATCAGGTAGTTTACCACAGCTATCCTCACTGAGTGGAAAAGTACGCTTATCAGCATGCCGGGCCATTTGAAAAGCACATATTTTCCACTCTGCAAATGACACCTTCATTCACCACAGTGTATGGCTGTATAATGAAATTCATTACTTTCAGAGGAGATAGATCTGATTAGTGTCTTTTACACCTCTACCTCTTCTGTTCTTAAATTATTCAGTCATTTAATTAGCTGACCACATGATAAGAAACAGAGCTATTTATTTTAGTCCTGCAACGGGGGCCCTCTGAAAAGAACATATTTTTCACTCTGCAAATGACACCTTCACTTTATTCACCACAGGGTCTGGCTGTATAATGAAATTCTTACTTTCAGAGGAGATAACTCTGATTAGTGTCTTTGACACCTCTACCTCTTCTATTCTTAAACGGTTCAGTCATTTAATTGGCTGACCACGTAATAAGAAACAGAACTATTAATGTTAGCCCTGCAACGGACAGATTGAGTGTAAATAATTTGTCACTCCACCTGTCTATTATGGGCAGCTCTATCGACTATCGGATTTTAACTTTCTCTTGCCTATATGAATATATAGGAAGAAAAGTATTGTTTTCATGTCGATTTTTCGAAATCAAGTTTTCACCGGATCTACAAGTTTTCAGACCTCCTGAACCCAAAAAAACATGTTTTTAGCGATTGGTCTGTGTGTGAACAAAATATGTCAAGAACGGAACATCGTACGCACTTGAAACTTTAAACTTAAGTTACATACCATTACCGGACCCGACACGAACATTTACATTAAAATCGGTCAACCGGAAGTAGTAGTTTATTCGCGTAATTTTTCACTTTTTTCGATTTTCTCAAAAACTGGTCCTACGATCTTTTTTTAAATCGCTTGGTTTACTTAATTTTATGCTCTACAAGATAGGGTAGGCGCCATGTTTCCTGAAATTCTCGGTGAGGCTGTTTTCACGTAAAAACATTGTTTTCTTAAGATTACGGCTTTGATATGCATTTTAGCGCAAAACTTTATACAATAACAGTTGTAGAGAATTTAAAATCTACAACTTTTTTTTTGAACATTTTTTTGTATTTTTGTATTTTTTTGTATAACGTCTGATACCTATACGATTCTTTATATTTTCTTGAGGTCTCTGCTGTTACATGTGCCTTATTCCATTGACCGGGGATCTCGAATGGGGGAATTGTCTATTGTTGCAATTGGTTTTATACTAGTGTTGTTGTTGTTGTTGTTGTTTAGGTCAACAGCCGAAAGGCTGGTTTGAACCTGTAGAGGTTTTACTAAGTAAAACGAGGAGTGAGGTGGTTTACCATTGCCTTCCTCACTGAGTGAAAAATTACGCTTATCAGCATGCCGGGCCCTCTGAAAAGCACATATTTTCCACTCTGTAAACGACACCTTCACTTCATTCACCACAGGGTCTGGCTGTACAATGAAATTCATTACTTTCAGAGGAGATAATTCTGATTAGTGTCTTTTACACCCCTGCCTCTTCTGTTCTTAAATGATTCACTCATTTAGTTGGCTGACCATGTGATAAGAAACAGAACTATTTATTTTAGCCCTGCAACGAACAAATTGAGTGTAAATAATTTGACACTCCACCTGTCTGTTATGGGCAGTTTATACTAGTATCTATTCGATTCTCTTATAATTTTATCTGCTTGTCTTATAAATCATTAAGTTATTTTATTCAGTTTTATAATCCAATTGTTTGCCAATAATAAACAGGTGGAGTGTCAAATTATTTACACTCAATCTGTTAGTTGCAGGGATAAAATAAATAGTTCTGTTTCTTATCACATGGTCAGCTAATTAAATGACTGAATCATTTAAGAACAGAAGAGGTAGAAGTGTAAAAGACACTAATCAGAGTTATCTCCTCTTAAAGTAATGGATTTCATTATACAGCCAGACCCTGTGGTGAATGAAGTGAAGGTGTCATTTGCAGAGTGGAAAATATATGCTTTTCAGAGGGCCTGGCATGCTGATAAGTGTACTTTTCCACTCAGTGAGGAAGGCAATGGTAAACCACCTCACTCCTCGTTTTACTTAGTAAAACCTCTACAGGTTCAAATCAGCCATTCGGCTGATGACCTAAACAACAATTCAATTGTATCTTGATGTTCTACTAATTCCTTTTTTTATTATTTTTTAGTCAATATCAAATTATTTATTCAAAATTACACCTTCTTTTGTTTTTTATGACTCCACTTCAAATAAATTTGAATCTTTGGCTTCTGGAATAATTATTTACGTTTCTGATATTTTCTTCTTAAAGTTTAGTTTAATATTATTTAATTTTTGATTTAAAATATTTGGATAATAATTGGAAATTATTTATTCTGATGATTTATTATGATTATTTAATTTATTAATTTAAAATTCTTCAACAATTGATTTCTAAGCTTGACCTTCGATCAACCATATTGTAAAATCACGACTATTCCACAGTTTGTTGGTCAGCTTACAGTTTTTAACCTTTTCAGACCGAAAAAGATTTTTTTTTTAATCCCTAATGAGTGTTCATTGCAATCTGTTCAATTCAGAACAATAAGCAACCCCATGACCCAATGAGATGAGGATGATATGTATGACGTGTAAATGAGGTGTAGTCTTGTACAGACTCAGGTCGACCATTCCTGAGAGAGTATGGTTAATTGAACCGCAACCATCAAAGTACACCGGTAACCACCGTCTAGCATTCGAATCCGTATAAAAGTAACTACCTTTACTAGGATTTGAACCAGGAACATTCGTCTCCGAAAATCTGCTGTTAAACAGCTGATTTTAGCGACGGCTTTACCTTTAGACCAACCCGTTGGGTCAAAAAGATTTTTAGATGAATTTTTAAAAACAGCCTATTTTCGGGTATAAATTTGAAAGATGTAACTATGTCAGCTTATATCTCGAAAACTGTTTGTCCGATCGAGTTCAAACTTTGCAGAAACATTTATCATAATGTTTGTTATCATAATACTAAAGTTCAAACTTGTGGCACCGACGGTTGTTCATCAATACCGGTTTTTACACAACCTGGGTCTTTTCCGTTTCCTACATGCCACTATCAAATCCGAATTCCCTGAAGGGTTACACAGTACTCCTACTCCTACGTCTAGCGCACAAATCTGACTCGCAATATTCCTACAGTTAATTACTGCAGTTCAGCCATTCTTAGTACGCTCCTACTGTCAACAAACAAAAGCCACCTACTACAGGGTGCACGCTAGAGTCTGCAAATTTACGGATGTCGTATTCCTATTAAGTTAACTATTTTTTAAATTATAAGTTCTTAAAGTACTAAAAACATCAGTCATGATATGATGTAGGCCTAACAATTTCATTTAGAAAAATACTTTTAAAAGTATTTTGGTGTTACTTTTTAATCAGCGTGTACACATTTTGATATAATGCACATGCTCAATGACGTCATTATTTGTTTACATTATGAGCAAACTAAGAGAGGCTGAACTTTACAAAGTCTACATACATAGTCAGTCTACTGTGAATTTTGTAAGGCCTAGTGTCCATTTGAGAGAAACTGTCGAGAGAACTCTCGTCAGTGCTCTCAGGGTGCTTTCCATTTGAGAGTAGTTGCGCTGTCGAGAGAGCTCTCCGACAGTCGACAGCGACTGAACTGTCGACAGTACGAGAATTCCGTGTCCACTTGATAGTCTTGAGACCCGAGAGTCAACACAACAAGCAGTCTGCTGAGTGTCATCAAACGTGCGTGTTTTTAATTTGATAAAAATGGATTCACGTCAGGCCCTAGCTTTTCTAATAGCGTACAAAATCATTCAAAAACGAAAGGTAAAAAGAAAGGAGTGTTGTATAAAAAACTGGATAAATCGACGAAATTCCTTGGGAGCTTGTTCAGCACTCGTAAATGAGTTGCGGCTGGAGGATGCACAGCAATTTAAAAATTTTATTTGAATGTCTGCAGTGCAATTTGAACTGCTTTTAAATTTAGTTAAACACCAGATTGTCAAAAAAGATACAAAATTACGTGAAGCAATTTCTCCTCATGACAGATTAATGGTTACGCTTCGAAGAGATTATAAAGAGATTATAAAAGATTTGAAATATTGAAATTTAAAAAAAGATTAAAATTATTAAAAAGATTAAAATTTAAAAGAAAGATTTAAAAAAGAAATTAAAATATTAAAAAAGGACTATAAAAAGTAATAAAAATATTTTAAAATAGACAAATAAATGTAATGAACTGTCGACACAAGCTCTCAGCTTTTCCAACACTGACGGAAGAGTGGAGAGTAACTCTCGAGACTAGAAACGAGCATTTACACTTGCGAGAAATGAACTGTCGACAGCTGCACCTGCTTCTCTCGGAGAGTAGCTCTCAGGCCCGTATACATTTGCGAGTCTACTCTCGAGAGTACTCTCGGCAGTATTTTCTCTCAAGTGGACAAGTGGCCTTAAGTTACTTAATAACATTTGGACGGAAGATGTGACGACTAAAAAAAGTATGTGTGAAACACTCACACGACTTTCTCTTCTCAATGTACATAATTAAAAAATATAACGTAATAGTAATGAAAATAATAATTAAATGTAAATAATTAGAATACCGAAGTTATAAGTAACCTGTAAATAAAAAATAATAAAAAACTCAAAATAAAACTATCCATATAAGAAATAAAAAAAGAACGTGAAACATAGTGTTATTTGGCAGGCATTTTACCAGAGTTGCGTGGCAAACATTATAAGTATTATAGTAGCAAGGAAGAGCCGTACGTCACTCTGGTAGAATGTACAGCTACGCTCGTGTAACAACCGGGCTGAACAACCGTTACAAACTAGGGGAAAGAAAGGAGTAGAGGGGTATTTTATGACTGCAGTTTCGTGGGTTCCTGAAAACATTATCTCTGCCCCGCTACTAACACATTCCACCAAAAAAGTATAACAATAACGAAAGGAAAGCATGAGTGCAACATACTCGCGATATAAAACACGCTCTTGTGTGCGTACTGCTTCTTTTCAATTCTTGGAAATACATAGACAGATAGATAAAGAAGGAAAGAAATAAATAAAAAAAAGAAAGAGAGACAGAGAGAGAGCGAGGGGGAGAGACACAGACAGAGAGAGAGGGAGAGAGACAGACAGAGACAGAGAGAGAGGGAGGGAGAGAGACAGACAGAGAGAGAGGGTGAGGGAGAGAGACACACACAGACAGAGAGAGGGTGAGAGACACACAGACAGAGAGAGAGAGGGAGGGAAAGAGAGGCACAGAGAGAAGATAAGTTGTTATGTTTGTCGTACTGAAATTAAAGCAGTCGGGCATGCGCACTGATGTTTTTACCCCTTTACCCCTCGTTGCAAACAAGGGCAAACTCGTGACTCAAGTGACTTTACCCGTTGAAAAATTTGTGATTACAGTGCCACGCTACTCTGGTGGAATGCCGGCCTTAAAGAGTAGCTTTCGTAATTAGCTTTTTTCGTAGAGTGGGCTTAATTTCATTATGAGAAAGGCTAACCCCGAATTAAGTGAACACGGCATGTCACTTTTCGGGCCGACTCCTTTCCAGCCGTGAGATGCGTCGTCTAATGAAAGAGTTTTTGCTAGATGCCAACCTATAGGTTGGCATCTAGATTATTGCCACATTTTTATTCCGCCCTGTATTCCTCCCATATCCCCATGGCCCTTCATCTACTTGTATGTCTCACTCCCCCCAGTTGGTAGTTGACCCCACGTTCCTATGCATAATCACTCCACTACGGTGAAGAAAGCCGCCATTTTAACTTATTAACCGATTAGAAAATAAAAGGCCGGTGATTATGTCAAATTCTCCCCTTTCCGCCTCCCCTAAAATCATTAACTAACCCCTACCTCTTTAAATTTATAACATTTGTCAACGTCAAGTACGGTACGTGCCTTCCCCTCCCCATGACAATAAAGCTCCCAATTCAAATAGAAAACGGCCACTGAAAAACAAAGAAAACAGAAAAGAGCCGCTCTTAATCCCACTTGTCCCTTATTATAAATTTTCATCCACAAATAACTTCTTAAATACATTACCTCCTTTATAGTCCCAGTTCCAATCCCCCAAGAATCAGAATCCCATTTCCTAATTTAAAACTATAAAATTCCCCCTCAACTCCATGAGGTTTCAATTACTCCGTAAAATTGTTCCCCGAGCGACCAGTTGTTCCTTAACACGATGTCGCCATCATAGGGCTTCTCAGCCCTCTCAACCAGGATTCAGGACCATTATTTTGGCTTCAAGGGTTAATCTGTTCAAATACTACAATCGGTCTATATGCTGTAGATAGAGCATTTAAACATTTGGTATCGAATAACAGAATGCTGATAATGGAGATAAAAAAATTTAGGTGAGTCAGAGTTTGTGTTTGATGATGACCTTGTCGCATAAGTCTGTCTTATCAGACACGCACACCCGATTAAAACGTGTCTACTGCACTGACACTCGACCAATATGTAAATGTTATACATACAAGAATGTAATATTCGAGATGCCGCGACAACCAGCTGGAGTATTAAATTATTTACACTCCGTCTGCAAGTAACACGGCTACAAAAACTCTGGTGTGAAACACTCACACAACTTTCTATTGCCAGTGCAAATAATTAACAATAAACCTAACAATAGTAATAAAACATTAGAAATAAACAAAAAACTAACCTCAATAAACATAACCTAATTTTAATCATATATGAAAAACGCAAAATGAAAATCAACCTTAGTTTGGCTTAAAAATACGGAAAATCACTCTTTCACACTAAACTACTCTCTGTAGAGAAAAATTCTCTAAATAAAAGTTGTAGATCTCTTAATTTTCTACAAATTTTATTATATACACTTTTGTCGTAAATGCGTACTAAAGCCGATATATTTAAAAATCGTTTTTTCACACGTTTTCGTGAGAAAAAACAGAAAATCGCTAATTACCGCTAAACTAAGCGTTAAACAAAAAAATGTTTGAAATAAAAGTTGAAGGATTTAAAATTGTCTACAACTTTTATTACACTTTGGCGCTGAAATGCATATTAAAGCCGTAATCTTAAAAAACTAAAAACTAAAAAGCTCTACAAGATGGCGCCTACGCTATCTTGTAGAGCATAAAAAATTTAGTAAACCAGGCGATTTTAAAAAAAATTGTATGACCAGTTTTTGAGAAAATCGCAAAAAAGTGAAAAATTATACGAATAAACTACTACTTCCGGATGACCGATTTTGATGAAAATGTTCGTGTCAGGTCCGGTAGTGGTATGTAACTTAAATTTTAAGTTTCAAGTTCGTACGATGTTCCGTTCTTGAGATATTTTGTATACACACATACACACATTCACAGACCAATCGCTAGAAACATGTTTTTTGGATTAAGGGGGTCTGAAAACGTGTAGATCAGGTGAAAAATCGACATGAAAACAATACTTTCCTTCCTATATATTCATATAGGCAAGAGAAAGTTAAAAAAGAAATTTTTTTTGTTTTTTTTTTGTTTAACGTCCGACTGTTCTGCAATCACTGCTAATGCAGACGGTGAATGATGAAATGATTTTTTGTAACGTATGAAAAAATGCCGTGCCTGAATGGGATTCGAACCCAAGACCGCATGATGAGAGGCGAGCACATTACCAACTTCGCCAATGCGGCCGGCAAAAAAAAAGAAAGCTGTGAAAAAAGAGTAAATATTGAAAGTTTTTTATATTAATTATAGTTGTGGTGGTACGATGCTATAATAATAATTGATATACGTATATATATATATATATAATATAAAACCCACCGGGTTGGTCTAGAGGTAAAGTCGTCGCCAAAATCAGCTGTTTAACAGCTGATTTTCGGAGACGAAGGTTCCTGGTTCAAATCCTACTAAAGGTAGTTACTTTTATACGGATTTGAATGCTAGACAGTTGTTACCGGTGTACTTTGATGGTTGGGGTTTAATTAACCATACTCTCTCAGGAATGGTCGGCCTGGGTCTGTACAAGACTACACCTCATTTACACGTCATGCACATCATCCTCATCTCATTGGGTCATGGGGTTGCTTATTGTTCTAAATTGAACAGATTGCAACGTACACAAATTAGGAATAAAAATATATATATATATATATACAGGGTGATTCATGAAGTTCTCCCCCCCACTTCTACAGCACATTGTACATGTAAAAATAATGAAAAAAGTTCATATAAACATGGGTCCGGAAATGCTTCGTTTCCGAGTTACGGCTAGCGAAAGTTTCGCCTGGATTTCAGCTCACCAGGTGAAATGAGGTCTTCCTGGAATTCTGGTAAGGTAGATTAAGGGGCGAATTCAGTCATTTCTTATGGTTTTTGATCTGATAAATTGAATAAAACAGGTCCCAGAACTGTAAGTTAAATAGTTTTTAAGAAAACCAGTGTCAAATGCAAAAAATGGAGTGAAAAACACATTTTTTCATCTTTGGGCAAGAATAACTTTGTTATTTCACCAAGAAACAGTTAAAATTTTTCAATAAAACAGTAGAAAATTTTATTCTGAACAAACCGGTGTAAATTAAGTACACAGAAAGCGAATAGATGTTTGATTAAATGAATTTTTATTCATAAGAGTACAAAGTAAAATTAACCGGAAAAACTAAGATAAAAAAATGTGTTTTTTTTCACTCCATTTTTTGCATTTGACACTGGTTTTCTCAAAAACTATTTAACTTACAGTTCTGGGACCTGTTTTATTCAATTTATCAGATCAAAAACCATAAGAAATGACTGAATTCGCCCCTTAATCTACCTTACCAGAATTCCAGGAAGACCTCATTTCACCTGGTGAGCTGAAATCCAGGCGAAACTTTCGCTAGCCGTAACTCGGAAACGAAGCATTTCCGGACCCATGTTTATATGAACTTTTTTCATTATTTTTACATGTACAATGTGCTGTAGAAGTGGGGGGAGAACTTCATGAATCACCCTGTATATATATAAAACAATTGATATCATGCAAAACAAACATGCAGAACTAACACATAATTGTACAATACCTAGTGCTAGTGACAACGAATGAGATAAAAGAGAATAACAATAATCACTTACATTACACATAGGAGTTGCATCGACCATATTTAGTGAGTGTGCCAATCAGTGAATGCTTGCACATAACAACAATAAAAACACTTCAATCTCACACTCTATTATCTGGTACACAATTCACCTTCGGGGACAGGCACTGTTGCATTTTCGCAACAGATGTCATTTTTTAACCCTTACAGTACAATTCTTAACGTCCTAATAATATTAGGACGTCAAGATTCAGAATCCTATTTCCTAATTTAAAACTATAAAATTCCCCCTCAACTCCATGAGGTTTCAATTACTCCGTAAAATTGTTCCCCGAGCGACCAGTTGTTCCTTAACACGATGTCGCCATCATAGGGCTTCTCAGCCCTCTCAACCAGGATTCAGGACCATAACAATAATGGTCCTTTATTTTTTACAATACATGTATTGTTAGGACGTTAAGAATTGTACTGTAAGGGCTAAAATAAATAGTTCTGTTTCTTGTCACATGGTCAGCCAATTAAATGACTGAATCATTTAAGAACAGAAGAGGTAGAGGTGTAAAAGACACTAATCAGAGTTATTTCCTCTGAAAGTAATGAATTTCATTATACAGCCAGACCCTGTGGTGAATGAAGTGAAGGTGTTATTTGCAGAGTGGAAGATATGTGCTTTTCTGAGGGCCCGGCATGCTGATGAGCATACTTTTCCACTCAGTGAGGAAGGCAATGGTAAACCACCTCACTCCTCGTTTTACTTAGTAAAACCTCTACAGGTTCAAACCAGCTTTTTGGCTGATGACCTAAACAACAACAATATTAGGACGTCAAGATTTAGAATAAAATATGCCAGCGCCTTATTATTAGGACGTTAGCAGTTTTACCGAAAAATGCTGGCATCGTCCTCGATTAAAAAATTCATAGAATTTTTATTTTTTACTCAATTTTTAAAATCAACGTTTGAAAATAATCAATAAGTAATGTAGATTGAAAAAATAAATGTAGAGTTTTTTTATGAATGTTATTGATTCAAATAACTAAAAATTGAATTTTAAAACTTTTATAGCAGTATTTTTTTTACAATACATAAATATTTTTTTATAATTTTTGTATAATTAAATAATTGTCTTTAAAGTGATATAAATGAAATTGCTGCCCATAACTGTCAGATGGAGTGTCATATTATTTACACTCAATCTCTTAGTTGCAAGGCTAAAATTAAAAGTTCTGTTTCTTATCACATGGTCAGCCAACTAAATGACTGAATCATTTAAGAGCAAAAGAGGCAGAGGTGTAAACGACACTAATCAGAGTTATCTCCTCTGAAAGTAATGAATTTCATTAAACAGCCAGACCCTGTGGTGAATTAAGTGAAGGTGTCATTTGCAGAGTGGAAATATGTGCTTTTCAGAGGGCCCGGCATGCTGATAAGCGTAATTTTCCACTCAGTGAGGAAGGCAATTGTAAACCACCTGACTCCTCGTTTTACTTAGTAAAACCTCTAGAGGTTTAAACCAGCCTTTTGGCTGATGACCTAAACAACAACACAATGTCAAATATTCATTGTTACATTGCCAGTGTTTGTTACAGCAAATGAACCAGATTTATTTCCAAAGAACACTCAAAAGCAATTTATAATAACTGCCGCGAATCGGTTGATCAAGAAAGTACGATTGAATGATATTTTTAAATAAAACACATCACAAATACTAGTAATGCAATGATATTGTAGTAGTAACTTTAAAATATCACATAAAATAATGCCTGGCAATCTCTAACATTTTGTTTTTAAAAATATAACTTACGTTTTTGTAAAAAGTTTAAAATTTATAGTAATTTTCGTATTTTTAAAATATTTTTTTACAAAAATGCAAAATTATACAAATATGTATTTAATAATATTGCTTCAATAATAAGATAGGTAATCATAAGTGTTTGTAGGAATATTTTCAATATTACAAGACGTTGCAAAAACGCAACAGCGCAAGTTCCTGAAGGTGAACAACGTGTGCATCTTCAACAATAACAGTGTTATCAAATCACATCAAATTATTAGTCTACCATTATAATAGAAAAACACATACTCATCCAACAACCTTTAAACCAATCACAATGTGTTTACCAAAGTAGTGACATTTTCAGAATATGTACAAGTAAATAAATTATAGACTACACAATTTTTCAACGTTGATGAGCTCTGAACGTCCGCATTGCCCCTTACCCATTTCATAGCTGCCAATGACTTGCCAGCAACGTTGCCAACACTTCGTGAGCTTGGTTTGACAAGGTTCTAACTGGCCCGACACTAGTTTTAAAAAAAATCCATTTAAAGATTTACACTAGTAGTGTATGAACAATAATTAAAATGCAAAGTTAATAATTAGCAGACGGCTTTATATGGACAAGATCTACAAATTATGCATACATTTACTTCCCTTGAATCATGTTTGTGCTCAGTGAAGTCACAGCTGATTCTTTGGCAGTTAGTACCTTGTCAAAATTTTGTACTACTTTTTTGTCTGCAGATACAACCATGTCAAATTTTGAATTCCTTTATTTATGAAAATAGAGTAATTCTGATCAGTGCAAAGTATAGATCACATCATGAGGACAAATAATATGTAAAAACCTTAATTTTGTGAAAAATGTTAGTTAGAACTACGTCAAACCAAGCTAGCGACTTGCTTCCGGAGGTCTGTTATATATTTTGTCAGCCGTTTGTCTTTAACCCACCGGGTTGGTCTAGAGGTAAAGTCGTCGCCAAAATCAGCTGATTTTCGGAGACGAAGGTTCCTGGTTCGAATCCTAGTAAAGGTAGTTACTTTTATACGGATTTGAATGCTAGACAGTGGTTACCGGTGTACTTTGATGGTTGGGGTTCAATTAACCATACTCTCTCAGGAATGGTCAACCTGAGTCTGTAAAAGACTACACCTCATTTACACGTCATACACATCATCCTTATCTCATTGGGTCATGGGGTTGCTTATTGTTCTGGATTGAACAGATTGCAACGTACACAAATTAGGAATAAACAAATAAAAAATAAATTTGTCTTTAACCCACCGGGTTGGTCCAGAGGTAAAGTTGTCGCCAAAATCAGCTGTTATCAGCTGATTTTCGGAGACGAAGGTTCCTGGTTCAAATCCTAGTAAAGGTAGTTACTTTTATACGGATTTGAATGCTAGACAGTGGTTACCGGTGTACTTTGATGGTTGGGGTTCAATTAACCATACTCTCGCAGGAATGGTCAACCTGAGTCTGTAAAAGACTACACCTCATTTACACGTCATACACATCATCCTTATCTCATTGGGTCATGGGGTTGCTTATTGTTCTGGATTGAACAGATTGCAACGTACACAAATTAGGAATAAACAAATAAAAAATAAATTTGTCTTTAACCCACCGGGTTGGTCTAGAGGTAAAGTTGTCGCCAAAATCAGCTGTTTATCAGCTGATTTTCGGAGACGAAGGTTCCTGGTTCAAATCCTAGTAAAGGTAGTTACTTTTATACGGATTTGAATGCTAGACAGTGGTTACCGGTGTACTTTGATGGTTGGGGTTCAATTAACCATACTCTCTCAGGAATGGTCAACCTGAGTCTGTACAAGACTACAACCTCATTACACCTCATTTACATGTCATACACATCATCCTCATCTCATTGGATCATGGGGTTGCTTATTGTTCTGAATTGAACAGATTGCAACGTACACAAATTAGGAATAAACAAATAAAAAATAAATTTGTCTTTAACCCACCGGGTTGGTCTAGAGGTAAAGTTGTCGCCAAAATCAGCTGTTTATCAGCTGATTTTCGGAGACGAAGGTTCCTGGTTCAAATCCTAGTAAAGGTAGTTACTTTTATACGGATTTGAATGCTAGACAGTGGTTACCGGTGTACTTTGATGGTTGGGGTTCAATTAACCATACTCTCTCAGGAATGATCAACCTGAGTCTGTACAAGACTACAACCTCATTACACCTCATTTACATGTCATACACATCATCCTCATCTCATTGGATCATGGGGTTGCTTATTGTTCTGAATTGAACAGATTGCAACGTACACAAATTAGGAATAAAAAAATAAAAAATAAATTTGTCTTTAACCCACCGGGTTGGTCCAGAGGTAAAGTTGTCGCCAAAATCAGCTGTTTATCAGCTGATTTTCGGAGACGAAGGTTCCTGGTTCAAATCCTAGTAAAGGTAGTTACTTTTATACGGATTTGAATGCTAGACAGTGGTTACCGGTGTACTTTGATGGTTGGGGTTCAATTAACCATGCTCTCTCAGGAATGGTCAACCTGAGTCTGTACAAGACTACAACCTCATTACACCTCATTTACATGTCATACACATCATCCTCATCTCATTGGATCATGGGGTTGCTTATTGTTCTGAATTGAACAGATTGCAACGAACACGAATTGGGAATTACAAAAAACAAATTTGTCTTTCAATTACAATTATAACCTACGAACATACGAGTACAACCAGCTGATTATAAAGGGTGTTTTATTCAGAACGCCCCCTATTTTCAAAGCCACAATCTACGGCATATTTTTATTTTCCGTACTTTACAAATATTATTATAATCAATCTAAATTATTATTTTGCAAATGAATAGCAATGAATTTAACCTTTTATGTTAACAGTAGATGTTCGAAGTGATTTCCTGCAACTTCAATACAGATACGAATTTGTTTAATGACATTTGCAGTAACTTTTCTTTAACTCTGTTCACTAATGCTTGAAATCGCACTTGTAATGTTAGTTTTTAATTCATCGCTCGTATGAGGGTTGTTTTTGTAAACTTCACCTTTTAAAGAACCCGATAGGAAAAAGTCTGCTGGTGTAACTTAAGTTTCAAGTTCGTACGATGTTCCGTTCTTGAGATATTCTGTTCACACACACGAATGCGCGCGCACACACACGCACACAGACCAATCGCTAAAAACATGTTTGTAAGGGTTCAGGGGGTCTGAAAACTTGTAGATACGGTGAAAACTCGATTTCGAAAAATCGACATGAAAACGATACTTTCCTCTTTATATATTCGTATAGGCAAGAGAAAGTAAATAACAAAAACGATTAAACATTTGATCATTTTCAAGAGCTTTCTCCATTTGTGATGTTTAAAAAAGTAGTTGAAATTGAAAAACTGAAGAGTTTGGATGGTAGATGACTAATGGAATACGTAGCTCAACAACCTTTAAGTAGAAACAATGTAAGTAGTACAGGCCTACTTACAAATCACTTATTTACAGCCTAATACAAATTACATAAATGGAAACGCTTTAACAAACCATGACTGATAAGAGAACATGAAACACAACAGACAAATGATTCATGTGCGTCTATTATTACTATCAAAATTAACTTTTTATACTCTATATTCAGTAATAATGTAATAATAATGACTGATTAAGATAAACCTATACATGGCACACACGTTCATTTCTGATCGTCTTTCATTTTTAATACGTAATACATGTGAACGCAACATTTAGACACTTAAACACAAACAATCACTATTACGACCGTGTCAAATGCCAATACAACGCATATTCTTCAAGTGAGATCCATTTTTACTTTCTCTTGCCTATATGAATATATATATATATATATATATATATATATATATATATATAGAGCAAGGAAAGTATTGTTTTCATGTCGATTTTAAGAAATCTAGTTTTCACTGGATCTACACGTTTTCAGACCTCCTGAACCAGAAAAACATGTTTTTAGCGATTGGTCTGTGTGTGAACAGAATATCTCAAGAATGGAACATCGTACGAACTTGAAACTTAAGTTATATACCACTACCGAACCCGACACGAACATTTTCATCAAAATCGGTCAACCGGAAGTAGTAGTTTATTCGTATAACTTTTCACTTTTTTGCGATTTTCTCAAAAACTGGTCCTACGATTTTTTTTTAAATCGCCTCGTTTACTTAATTTTTTATGCTCTACAAGGTAGGGTAGGCGCCATGTTTGCTGAAATTCTGGGCAAGGCTGTTTTCACGTAAAAAACTTGTTTTTTTAAGATTGCGGCTTTATTATGCATTTAAGCGCATCATTAAATTTGTAGAGAATTGTAAATTCTACCACCTTTATTTGAAACATTTTTTTGTATAACGCTTAGATTAGCGGTAATTAGCGATTTTCTGTTTTTTTTTCTAACGAAAACGTGTGAAAAATCGATTTTTTTTAAGATTTCGGCCTTAGTATGCATATTACGACAAAAGTGTATAATTATAATCAAATTTATAGGAAATTAAAAGATCTACAACTTTTATTTAAAACATTGTTTTCTACAGTGCCTATTTTAGCGTGAAGGAGTGATTTTCCATATTTTTAAGCGAAACTGAGGTTGATTTTCATTTTGCGTCTTCCAGTCATTATTAAAATAAGGTTATATTTTTAGAGGTTAGTTTTTTGTTTATTTCTAATGTTAGGATTATTGTTAATTATTAGCATTGGCAAGAGAAAATTGAGTGAGTGTTTCACACCAGATTTTTTTAAATTCTATTAAATATGGCCTAAATAAACTGGATGTCCTGACAATTGAGATTCACTGAAAGCCTTATTATCTGAAGTTGACAAGATCAGCCTGTTCTAAATACTGAAGTCACGAGATTGCCTTTTGCGTATGTATGGGCTGTGAAGATGGATAGAACAATCGGGTGACCAAACAAGAGAAATAAGAGCGAGGATAGAGATAGCCAGATCAACATTTGTACGGATGAAGAAGTTATTTGCAAGTCGGAATATCAACATGGAACTTAGGATGAGGATGCTGCGTTGTTACGTTTTTTCCACGCTCTTGTATGGGGTTGAAGCATGGACCCTCAGGAAAGACCACATCGACAAACTACAAGCATTCAAGATGTGGTGTTACCGTAGAATGTGGCGTATTCCCTGGACGGATAAAGTTAGTAATGCCGAAGTGCTGATCCGGATGCAGAAGAAATGGGAAATCATTAACACCATAAAAAGAAGAAAGCTTCAATATCTGGGTCATATAATGAGAGGACAGAAATACAAGCTTCTTCAACTGATAGTTCAGGGAAAGATTAGTGGAAGGCGGAGCATCGGAAGACGCCGTGTGTCCTGGCTAAAGAACCTGAGGGATTGGTTTAACTGTGGCAGTGTTCAACTGTTCAGAGCTGCAGTCGACAAGGTCCGGATTGCTGTGATGATAGCAAACCTCCGATAGGAGATGCACTATAAGAAGAAGGGCTGTGAAGAAGGGAAGTGAAATATTGGCAGTGCTGCCAACCTCAACAGTGGGACACTACCCATGCAGTTTCTACGTACATTTTGTAAGCTGTGGTTTATTCCGAGAAAATGTTTTCTTTATAAACCTAATAAGAAATAAATATGACCTGTAATATTGCCTATAGCTTAATTACATGACTAGAAATGTTTGATTTACTATAATTACGAATGAATCGCCTTCTTTACTATTGCTGTCATCGGCGTTTTCAATATCAATCTCTCTAGTATCTACCTAACTGTTTTTTTTTTTTTATTACCAGATGTCAACAAAACTGTTAAAGAATAGCTTCTTTATGTTTTTAATTTCCATCTTTATTTTTGGGATTGTGGAAAGAGAAACATCACAGTAGTTAGCCGCTCGCTCACAGCTTTTGTTAAGAGGCACGGATAGGCATTTTTGTTTAGCTTCAACTTCACATTCTATTAAATTGCATTCAGCACTGAAAATAGTCTGCCGATGTTTTCGAGAAACTAACATTTCTCTTAACGGTAACAAACAGTTATATTTGTACAGTTAACCAACAAAAGGTTCCGCGATATATTGTATATGCTCTGAGTATAGTATAAGTTGTTACGTTTGTAGTCCTGAAATTAAAGCAATCGCACATGCACAATGATACTTTTCCCTCTTTAACCCTCGTTGCAAACAATGGCAAACTCGTGACTCAAGGAACTATAAAATAAAACCAAATAAGTATGTTATAACAGGTGTTTTATTAAGGATGCAACCCTGATTATAAGAAGATAGAAGTAATACATTGGTAAATTTTCTGTCCCCCAATCGGTATGTTGGCAACAGTGTGCTCAAGGCCAACTACCTAAGACAGTTATAATGCTCCAGTCAAGCATCAGTGTGGTGACAGCAGTCGTTTCGTTATATTGTGTCAGCAATGGTTTTTTCTGAGGAAGAACACGTGTTTATTGTAGAGACATCATAGCGAGTGAATCTTACAAATGTGTGCAAGATAAGTTTCAGTTGAAATTTCCCCATTCTGCCATTCTGAATAAATCGTCAATATTGCGTTTGATAAATAAATTCCGTAGAACTGGGAGTGTACTCGATGAGAAACCACCTCGCCAACCAACAAAGTTAACCGCGGAAGCTCTTGAAGATTTGAAAAATCGTTTGACTCAATCACCTAAAAAATCGCTGAGAAGATTATCATCGCAAGCTGGGCTAACATTAACTACTGTTTTCAGACCTACGAAAAAGTTACATTTGCATTCTTGTCGCGTTGGTGTAACTCATGAACTGAAGGCTACAGACCATCAGAAACTATTACAATATTGTCGGTGGTTTCGATCTTTGGTTGAAGAAAATGGTATTCATTGTTAAATCATTTTTATTTTAGTGATGAGGCTTGGTTTTATTTAGATGGCTATGTGAATAGTCAGAACTGTAGAATATGGAGTGCAACAAATCCTCATGCTTTCCATGAAAAAGCATTGCACTCACATAAAATTGGTGTTTTTTACACTGTAGACAGTGTAGTTTATAGTGATTTAATCCAACAGTTCATTTCATTGTTGAATTTGGACGACTGAAATTGTTGGTTTCAACAGGGCAACGCTACATGTCATACTGCAAATGAAATGCTAGCAATGCAACAGGAATTTTTCAATCACCTTCCTTGGAAAAAAACCATTGCTGACACAATATAACGAAACGACTGCTGTCACCACACTTATGCTTGACCGGAACATTTTAACTGTCTTAGGTAGTTGGCCTTGAGTACACTGTTGCCAACATACCGATTGGGGGACAGAAAATTTATCGATGTATTACTTCTATATTCTTATAATCAGGGTTGCGTCCTTAATAAAACACTCGGTTCTTCCTTTGAAAAAACCATTGCTGACATAATAGAACGAAACGACTGCTGTCACCACACTAATGCTTGACTGAAATATTTTAACTGTCTTAGTTGGCCTTAAGTACATTGTTGCAACATACAGATTGGGGGACAGAAAATTTACCGATGTATTATTTCTATCTTCTTATAATCAGGGTTGTGTCCTTAATAAAACACCCGTTAGCAGATGAAATGTAGGCCTATGTACAAAGTTACAGCACAGTATAGAGTAAATACTGCGCTGTATTTATTGTTTCTTTATTTCTTGTTTTTCTACATAAAAGAAAAACAAGCTGTGTCAATATAGGTAACACACATCCTAACTATCTACAGGCAGTTATTTAACACCTGTTCACTAACAACTTATCATTTCTTAAGGAAAAATCTGGTGTGAACACTCACACGACTTTCTCTTGCCAATTAAAATTATGAACAATATAACCTAACATTAGAAATAAACAAAAAACTAATCTCAAAAACATAACTTTATTTTAATCATGAGTGAATGATGCAAAATGAAAATCAACTTTAGTTTCGCTTAATAATATGGAAAAATCACTTTTTTATGCTAAACTAGGCTCTGTAGAGAAAAATACTTGAAAGAGTTTTAGATCTTTTTATTTATTATAAATTTGATTATACACACTTTTGTAATTAAATGCAAACTACGGCTGAAATCTTTAAATAAATACATTTTTTTAGATTTTTACAAAAAGAAACAGAAAATCACAAATTACCACTAAACTAAGCGTTACACAAAGAAATGTTTGAAATAAAACTTGTAGATTTTTAAATTGTCTACAACTTTAATTACAAACACTTTTGTTCTAAAATGCATATTAAGGCCGCAATCTTAAAAAAAAAGTTTTGTCTATGAGAGAACAGCCTCCTCAAGAATTTCAGCAGACATGGCGTCTACTCTAACTAGTAGAGTATAAAAAATATAGTAATTGAGGTGATTTTGAAACAAATCATAGGAGTTTTTTGTGAACATCGCAAAAAAGTGAAAAATGACACGAATAAACTACTACTTCCGGTTGACCGATTTTGATGAAAATGTTTATGTAGGGTTCTTTAGTGGTAAACTTAAGTTTCAAGTTTCAACTTCGTGCAATGTTCAGTTCTTGAGATATTCTTTTCACACACAGACCAATCACTAAAAACATGTCTTTTAGGTTCAGGGGGTCTGAAAAAATCTATATCCCGTGACAACTCTATTTCAAAATATCAACATGAAAACAATACTTTCCTTCCTATATATTCATATAGACAAAAGAAAGTAATAATTGTTTCCTTTTTCAAAACTTGTTTTGGATAACCAAAGGTTTAGGGTGACAAGAAAACAATTAGGAGTTGAATGTAAAAGGGGCATAATTCAGAAACTGAGATTTTAAGAAAACAAACGTAAGTTTTTAATTAGCTATAAAATATTGACGTTTTTTCCAAAATACTTGAAAATAATCTGTATTGTTACTCAGTCTTTCCTGGTTTGAACAAAATTTTAATTTTTAGGTTTCAAATAAGTACTTTATAACGGGTGTTTTATTAAGGACGCAACCCTGATTATAAGAAAATAGAAGTAATACATCGGTAAATTTTCTGTCCCCCCAATCGGTATGTTGGCAATAGTATACTCAAGGCCAACTACCAATAACAGTAAAATGTTCAAGTCAAGCATTAGTGTGGTGACAGCAGTCGTTTCGTTATATTGTGTCAGCAATGGTTTTTTCCAAGGAAGAACCGGGTTTTTTTTATTAAGGACGCAACCCTGATTATAAGAAGATAGAAGTAATACAATGTTTTCATTGCAATTTGCTATTCATTTGTAAAATAATAATTTAGAATAATTGATCATTTGTAAAGTACGGAAAATAAAATATGCCGTAGATTGTGGCTTTTAACATAGGGTTGCGTTCTTAATAAAACACCCGGTTCTTCCTTGGAAAAAACCATTGCTCACACAATATAACGAAACGACTACTGTCACCACACTAATGCTTGACTGGAATATTTTAACTATCTTAGATAGTTGGCCTTTAGTACACTGTTGCCAATATACCGATTGGGGGACAGAAAATTTACCAATGTATTACTTCTATCTTCTTATAATCAGGGTTGCATCCTTAATAAAACACCTGTTATAATTACTATAGGTACCCGAAAATCTGTTTAACTTAATGAAGTAATGAACAATCTTGAAAAGATCAGGAAAACACATTGAACCAGGTCAAGTACAGAATAAGATCACAGAATTTGTGAGATTCCATGAATCAGCACAACTGTTGAATGGATGAATGGAAGAAATAAGAAAAGCAAGCTGTGGTGAAATGATTCACAAAATATGGGCTGCAAAAACAATCCCAGAAATGTGTGGTAACTTGCCATAGTCTGTAATACCCTTAAACGTTACAGAAAATAACACAATCATATCTTGAATAATAAAATCATCGAAAAATTTCGAAGGAATTCCCATAAACAAATACATGAAGCGTTTATTTTTCCGAAAAATTATATGAATATGGAAACTGGGCTGCATAAGAGTAAACAAGAATTACGGCCGATTAATAATTCAAATAAATAATGTTAAAATTGTAATACATATTACAAAATAAAGAACGCACAAATTAAACAAATATAGATTAAGTAATTTTTACAGCAATAGGCCAGGCCAATTGGTCTTATCTAAATCAAACATGATAGACGTGTGAATCTATTTCATTAATGTGTATGATATTATAATAAACCTTGTCGTATTAAAACGAATTACTAATACATACTAATTTATTTAAGATTCTTTGACCCGAACATATCTGTACTAATCGAATACCAGTCCATTTATTTCTGAGCCTAACTTTTACTTTGTAAATTTCCACAGAGAACAATAGAACTACAAACGTAATTCCTATCAGACGATAAAGATAATTTTAACAACTCTTCACTCATTGGTCGGATACGAAATAAAAAATACATTACGGACGTTTAATATTTCAAAAAATCAAAAACAAATAGATTTACTTACAAACAAAGTATCCAAATATTTATGTTTATGATCGAACTCAAAACTGGAACATTTTCATGTCACTAACAGCTGATCAATGAATAAGCAGACAGGCCGAACGAGAACAACTGCTTGAAAATTCTGTTCTGTACATTCGTAACGGATTCAAGGTCGTGATACAGGTGGTGGGAATATAATGCAAAAAAGCGCTAAAAATTTGAAAGTGCTATTGTGAACTGTAGTTTTGTGTAATCGACTTGTTACATAAATAAATTGATTAATTTTTACGCAAATACAATTTCATTCAACACTTTAATTATATAAATTGGATGTGAAAAATAGATTTTTTATTATATAATTATTACAAACAACTTATGTAGTAAACTGTTGAAATATTTATTCGATTTTGGTCTGTTTAACAGAAAAATACAAATGTTAACTGAATTAATTTTTTGGGTTTTTTACATTCGATTGTATTCCTCATTAATTCAGATGATGAAGGGCGATAAATGAGAATGAGTGATGAAAAAATACAAGACTTGATTAGGAATCAAACCTGGGACCTCTAGCATTGAATCTAGTTGGGCCGATTACTACACCAAAAGGGTGACCTAAAGTATTGGACATAGGTATATATAGAGTCTGTCTACAGGTCTACACTAAGAATACTCCGACGTAGGCAACCAGCAATATAAGTGAGCATGCGTATTAACCCTTCACTGCATGAATTTTTTAATCTTTACAAAAAAAATTATTTGTGTTGAAAATGTTATAACACAACACCAAAAAATATTCAAAAATTTTTTTTTGAGTTTTAGGATTGAAATTTTGAAAAAAACTAAACTGATTCATAAATGAATCAGTATGCACTGTACGGAAACAAAAGTTAATACATGTATTCCCTTTATTGCATGGCGATTCAAATTTTCTATTAAGTACTAAAACAAGTTATTTTATTTGTAACAGATAATTTGTAACAGTTAATGAAACTTAAAAATAAAAATTTATTTACACAGAGGTTAGAAACAAAATTTACTTACAATATTTTATATACAATGGTAGTCCCGGAAACAATTATTGGTTCTGTTTAGACAAAGTCCAACGTTACACTTCACACAAATAGCAAATGTCTGCTTTTGACACCTAGGATGTTTGCATCTAATCCTATTTTCCACAAACTCTGCCCAATGTCCAACTCCATCAGTCCTTGTATCAATTGTAGGCACCGGTTGCATCGGTCCTCGCTTTTTCTTAGATAATAATTGTTGTATACTCTCTTGGCTTGGGCGTCCACGCTTAGTTTTTTTAAATACATCACCAGTTTTGCACAAAGTAATGGCTAGTTCTTCTCGAAAACTAGTAATTGTCTTTGATTTTCCATGTACTCTTCTATATACAAGCCATGCATTAACAATTGACATGTCAATCAAATGGTAGAACATTCTGAAGTACCACTTTTTAGTTCGCATTGTGATTTTATTTATTCCCATTATCATATCCATCAGGTCCACCCCGCCCATAAATTGATTGTACTCTCTAACAATCGCTGGTCTATCTACCGAAATTTTTACTTTATTTTTCCTGTCGTATCGCGTAACTGTATCTTTAGGATTTTCTCCAATGTATGTTGACGACAAATTCACAATTTTGTTATCGAACCAACTTACTACAGACACATCAGTTCCACCAATGTTGCAGTAATTTTCTACAGACGTACCTCTCCCAGACTTTTTGAAGTCTTTTTCACTTGGTACATCTAAATTAGAAAATCTGTTTTTTCTAATTGTTCCTACAGAAAGGATTCCTCGCTGTTGTAAGTAAACCAATAACCCTGGAGTTGTAAAATAATTATCACAATACAACCTAAAATTTTTTTTATCAGGTACAATAAGGGATAATCTTTTTACAATATTAGCGCATGCTCCTAAATCTGGCTCGGTTACTACATTATTTTCTTGTCCAGAATAGAATTCAAAACGGTAAGCATAGCCTGATACCCCGCATAGAACATAATTTTTAAACCCCCATTTGTGGGGTTTCATAGGATTATATGTCTTCATATGATGATGTGCTTTTGTTGCGCAGATCTGTTCGTCTACAGCTAAGTGTTCTTCTAGCGGTATTGAGCTAAACTTCAAGTTCAAATATTCAATAATTGGTCTAAGTCTATAGAGTCTATCAAATTCAGAATGATTTCTATCCGGCATTACTGTTAGATCATTGAAATGGAGAAAAGATCTTATTTGCTCAAATCTATTTACTGTCATTGTTTGCATGATGATATGATTTCCCACATTAGGACTCCAATACATTCTCATATTATTTAGTTTTACAATTGTCGTCATAACCAATATTCCGAAGTACCTTTTCAATTCATCAATTGAAATGTTGAAAGGTTTGTTTATATCTTTTAGTAAACTGTATTTTAGTGTTTCACTAATAATCATTTCATAAAAATTATCATCAATAAAAAAATTAAAAAATTCATAAGGTGTTTTTAATTGTTCTATTTCATCTGGAATATTGATGTGTCCAGTAAACGCATTATCATTAGTAAAAACTTGGTTACCTGTGTTCCACGTCAAATCACGGTAGGATTTTTGTACTAGCTTACTTGAAGTGTTCTTTTTTTCTATATTTTCCTGGTCTTTGTCTTCTCTACCCAAAATATTTGTAAACTCGCTACTACTTGTACTTTGTAAACACTGTTCATCTACACTGTCCAAAACCGGTGGAATTTCAGTTATATTTGATTCTTTATATACCACTGTATCAAACATATTATCAACTTGAATTAGTTCTTCTTCAGTAATATCATCATCAAAATCGCTTAACTCACTTCCACTTGGGATATCTAATAATAATAACTCACTTATCTCCTTTTCACGCAAACCAGCCATATTCACAACACTAACACAATATTCTAACCTACAAATTGAAACAGACGCACATGGCGTATCTTTGTGTGCCTAGTGCATAGAGATGCAAAAATGAATCGATTACAAAATGTGAAAAAGTAAATAAAAACCGATTAAATTGGGGTTTTGTATTTATAAATTATGAATTTAAATATATTGAATAAACAAATATATTTTTTTAAAAACCAAATTATGAAAAAATAAAAAAATTACAAGCTTTGAAAATACAGTTTTGCCAGCTACTGGTGACACAATATTTCAAAGGCTTTGAAAGAGTATTGCAAATACGTGCAGCACTCTATTGGCTATTTTTGGAAGTTTTTCAACAGGTTTTTAGATTTGATTCTTAAATGAACCAACATGCAGTGAAGAATTCGTTATTTGGTACCTACTTTTTGCCTCAATAGAAACTGATTCAAATTTGAATCACCATGCAGTGAAGGGTTAATTAAAAATAAGCACAGCATGATCAAACACAAAATTCCATACAACACTCATTTGCTCTAAGCTTAATATAATAAAAACACATTAAATTCATTTGTTAGAAAATGTTTTATAAATCGAACATTAGTTTACCATTAATAACTAAAATTTTAGTATTGTTACTCTTACATTGTTAATTTTCATTACATTATTTTCTATTATTACATTATTATTTATGATTAGTAGGTTTTTATTATAGACTCAGTTTTGTTTTATTTTTGGTCACACGTAATTAAAGACTAATGCGCTTGAGTTATAACTGAATAGTAAACAATTCCAGAGATTTGTTGTTTATCATTTCAGATTATTTATTTCATATCATTAAAATAATTAATGTCTGTGAGTAGTTTAATACAACTGTTTGTACATGCCTGTGTTTAACTCATTTTTAGTTTCATCAGTTACCTTTTGGAATTGTATCGGTTCGTTCCGATTTTCTTCGTAGATTGAAGTAGAAAAGTTTTGTAAGCTGTTTTGTTAACATGTGTGATAGTGAATTTGTTGAGTTTTTGAAACATAAAAGCGGTAAACATTAAAAAGTAGAAACAAATTGTTTTGTAAAATGCAATGGTTAAAATAATTAATTAAGAAGTCTTTATAAAACTACAATAATTACAAGTAGGCCCTAATCTGAACGGTATAATTGAAAACGCTTAAAGGATAATGTTTATTTTAGCTGGATGTAGGTAATTTTATGATGGAACGTAGTGCAAGATAAATTGTCCGGCGGAGAGATAGATACGCGCCAACTAGTGTAAAACTTTTGTTTACAACCTATAGGCGCTTGCCTTGCACGGAGTACTCTTACAGTAGATCGACTATACAAAAACTGGTGTATTGCATTTCCTTTAGTTCCTGTTAATTGGGTGATCTTGAAATTATACAACTCATTTCTAGTTTTGGTATTTTTTTAAATTTCTCAAAAAATTTCTACAATAATTTTTAAACATTTTAATGAGCAGAAATAACTGTTAACCTTTTTTTAACAGTTATAAACAGTTTACCAAACAACAGCTATTATAAAACATTCAAACCTATATAACATTTTCACCATTTTAACCCTTTATAGGGCAGTACTACGGGGATAAATATACATGTTGTAAAATGTTAATTTTTGTTTTATATGGACTTGAATAACGTATTTCTGGTGCCAGAACCGTAAGATATTTCTTTTTTTATGTCAAGCCTTGGTAAATATACTTACCAATGAATGTTTATCACATAATATTTAGTGGTAAGAATGCTTATTGAAACAACTTGTAGCCCTATAAAACAGAAAAATGTGTCGAATAAGGTATCTTAAGTTTATATTACCATGAATCCTTGCTTTCCTGTAAAAAAAACTGGAATTTTCTAAGCACTGTACAAAAGTAACGACAAAACAACATGGTAGCGTACGCTGGTATGAATCCTTACCAATATGTGGATAGCCTACTTACCAGAGAACATCTGTAAAACCATAAAATGCCAATAAGGTTCAACTGCATAGCTTATTCTTTAAAAAAAATCGACCTTATTGTCAGTGGTAAGTATACTTACCACAGACCCATAAAGGGTTAAATACCACAGTTGCATTTTTTTTTTTTTTTTTATTGAGTGATGATGCCTACATTAGCCTTGGGCTTGTGGGTAGGTAATGATATGTGGTGATTTACAGATGAAAAAAATGCCAGACCTGACCGGGAATCGAACCCGGGACCCCGGCATAGTAACCAGTTGTGCTGACCACTACACCACGGGTCGGCCGTGGTTTATTTGTCGAAACAATAAGTGTGGAATGATAATGTTACCAGCTAGAAAAAAAACACCTTAAAAATATTGTTGATTTAAAATGGTGGGAGGCCTTCGGGCCAGCCCTGTCAGTCAGCTGGTAGGAAGTCGCTATTATTTTTTAAGTAACACCGGTTGGGCAAGTGACTTTGTATGGTGACCAGCTGACAGCCATCCGTGAACAAACTCTACTGGGGGTCCCTGTTCAAAATCATGCCTAATTCACTTCAAATAATACAGCAAAAGCAGCGATCAAATTGGGTAGTTGTCAATAATGTACAGTTCCCGATAACAAATAAAAGCTAAAAAATAAAACAAAAATGGTGGGAGATGTTCTCAAAGTAAAAGTAAATACACACAAGTATTGAGTCTGAAGTCCAACTCCTGAATGAACTAACAGTCAGTGGGAAGAAGTGTCAGTATTTACAACTCAAAAACATACCTAATGTACTGAAACTGATAGAAGATAATAATTTAGATGATCTAGTGGAAGATTTTTTTTTTGCATCCAGGAGATTCTAAAGGGAGTATAGGACATGTCAAGATAAAACTGATAAACAAAAAGTTTATCACAATGATAAATTCATCACTTACCACCGAAGATTTGTTTCTGCTACTGCTTACTTCAGTAGGCTTGTCATGAACCCCAATGTATCAAAATCACACAAAATTAAAAAGTCAAATGTAATGATAAATTCATCACTTACCAATAATTTTTCCCCGCTACTGCTTGACTCAGTAGGCGTGTCATGAACCCCTTTGTATTAACTAGTACATAATATTTGTTTAATTAGAAGTTAAATACATTTCAACAAAAAACTATTTAGAAAGGAATTCATGCACACTGTAAAATGTTTCATCAACCAAATATTCTTTTAGCCTTTTTTAAAAATGACTTAAATTGTCACAACTTTTTAAACCTTGTGGCAATTTATTGATGTATTTTTTACCTGCATAAGTTGGTTTTTGTTCAAACAATTTAGTGTTGTGATTAGCAACATAATAATCGATTCTATTTCTTGTGTAGTGGTTGTGAACATCTAAATTCTGTAAAAAGGTATTTTTCTTTATGTACATGATCACTTGAAAAATGTACAAAGAAGGAACCGTGAGCAGTTGCAGCTCTTTAAATAGTGATCTGCATGAGGTAAGGTGGTTGACTCCCATCATACATCTAATAGCTTTTTTCTGTATTTTAAAAACTCTTTCCATGTTACCCTGTGATGAATTACCCCATACTAGTATGGCATACCTGATATGAGATAAAATTAAAACATGATAAACTGGTATAAGCAATTTTTTATCATTTAATCTGGCAATTTGTTTTAATGCAAATACCCCAGATGATATTTTACCACAAATTTGATTGGTATAATAATCCCATGATAGAGTCCTATTTAGTGACACTCATAGAAACTTCACTGTTTGCACAAGATCTACGATATTATTTTGTATAAAGGCATCTAAGATAAGATAAGATATATGATGGGGCTAGGTTTCTTCAATGAAACATTACAGAAGGATCATTGGAAGTAAAATTTAGTTTCAGAATCAGAAAAACAAGCGAGACTAAATACCAATATATACATTAATAATTTTATCAGATATGCTATGTATAGTTCAGCCGTTGTTAGTTTGCTCCTACTGTCAACAAACAAAAGCCACCTACTACAGGGTGCACGCTAGAGTCAGCGACTTTACGGATGTCGTATTCCTATTAAGTTAACTATTTTTTAAATTAAAGGTACTTAAAGTACTAAAAACACGAGTCATGATATGATGTAGGCCTAATTATTTCATTTAGAAAAAAAATTTAAAAAGTATTTTGTATTTAAATAGTTTTAAAAGTATTTTGTTGTTACTTTTTAATCAGCTTGTAGACATTTTGATATAATGCACATGCTCAGTGACATCATTATTTGTTTACATTAGGAGCAAACTAAGAGAGGCTGGAGCCAACTAAGCCAACTAAAGAGCAAACTCTGCCGGCCGCGTTGGCGATGTTGGTAACGTGCTCGCCTCTCATCACGCGGTCTTGGGTTCGAATCCCACTCGGGCATGGCATTTTTTCACACGTTACAAAAAATTCATTTCATCCTTCACCGTCTGCATTAGCAGCAATTTGCAAAACAGTCGGACGTTAAACCCAAAAAAAAAAAATAAATAAAAATATAAGAGGCTGGACTATAGGATTTTAAGCAGCCGTATTATTTAAAATTGAAATATATATTTCTAACCACCAGAATACGGTAATAAAAAACACTTTCCAATGTTTATAGCACTTTCGTGAATCTTGTACACATCTTCAGTAAATTAAAATTATTTTTACGTCAAAATTTAAAACTTCTTGCTCCTACCATGATTCCTTATCTACCATTTTCAAGGATTTAAAATGCACCACAGCTAGATAATAATAAAATAAAAACAAAATAACTTTATTTTTAATTTTTAAATGTCTGTACCCCCTTTAGGACAACATTAAGTTAGATTGTAAATATGAATACTGTACACGGCCAAGAATTAATTTGTAGAAAACATTTTGAATTGTCATATAACTAATGTATATAATTTTATGTGACAATAAATTTTATATTTTATTTATGATGAATATCCTATACTTTCTATAGAAGTCTGCTATATACAAAAGAAAAAAAAACAAAACAAATAATTGGAAATCTTCAGTTTACAACATTGTTTTTGATATTTTAAATTTACATAACAGAAGATAACAAAGTTAAAATTTGTTGTTAGAAAAAAAAGCATAATACTTTTATGGAAGAGCACATTTGAACGAATAATGTATGATGCAATTTTTTATAAAATAATTCCGTGTTGAGAAATACACATGGAATTAAGAACAGTAAAATTGTTATTTAAAATGCATCAATAATAATTGTGTAATATTGTTTGTCTTAGAAATGTTGATTGAGATTATATTTCACTAAAAATCAAATGCCAGTGCCTACCTCTGTGGCGTAGCAGTTAACATGCTAGACTACAAAACAGAAGGTCCGAGTTTGATTCCTGGCTAGGGTCTGAAAAATTATGACATATGAAAACCATTTCATAATTCGCAAAACTGGGTGATGCCCAATTTGATGATGTGACTATTATTAAAAAATCAGTAATCCAGGGACATACAGTTCTCCCGTATTTTGGCAAAAGGACGTATGTGAAAAAAATTGGTTTTTTTAATTTTTGATTCTAAGGTAATTTTTTGTGTTTTTTTCAAAAATCCTATTGCCAAGTCTGTACGAGTTTTCAAGATACAATGATGGCAAAAAGCTGTATGTACGTCTATTTTGAAAAAAATTAGAGGCAAAATGGTGTATGTGTTAATAAATTGGTAATTAAAGATTGGCACAAAGATGTATGAATTCTTTTCACCATTTTTCCTTTCTGAAAAAACTGAAAATTCCATTGCTATAAAACGGGAATATGATGTATGTGCGATTAATACTTTTTACTTTAGTAAACTATGTTGTTAAAATAGTTTTAGTTAATGGTAAAAGGGGTTAAATGGCTTATGCTTCTTTTTGGTATGTTTTGTAATCATTTGCATTTAGAGAAAGGCACACGGCAGAAGGATGAATGCGCAAATAATACCTTTTGCCCATGAAATGCTGAAAATTAACTATCCAAAAAACACTGAAAAAGGTGTATACCATATTTTACATTATGTTTACTGCTCTTCATGAACAGTCATTCCATGTGGCAAAATGGTGTATGAACTTAATACACTGTTTTGCCGCTCATACACAATGAGATTTTGGTGTTAGTTTCAGATTATGTCCAACCTTAGGCTGTATATTCATACAGCCTAAGGTAATCTATTCATGCCATTCTATTTTTCTATTCATGCTAAGGCAAAAAGGGGTTAATGGACTTTACAGCTTTTTGCCAATACAGACTGCGTTTGATGCAAATAATGAAATGGCTGTAAACAGTGGGTACACCTTTCTGCCATAGTTTTACTTATTTTTTTGGTTTTCCCCATTAAGGCAAAGTGGTTTAACTGAGTTTTTAGGGTTTTAACAAGTTTTTTACAAATTTTTGACAATGTAGTCATAAACAGAACATTAAAAACTATAACCAAACATAAAGTACTCAATTAGAAAGCCATTTACAACAAAACAGCCGCAATTTAAACTTTGAATGCAATTTCTGAAAAGTTGTGTTTTTGGGATACACCTTTTTGCCTTTTTAGGGGAGAGTTTTACACTTCTCACAATTTGACCCTTACTAACCAAAGTTTTTGGTAAATTTAAGCACAACCTCCCTAGGAATTTCCTATTTATTTGATTCAGGTAAGGGCGTGCTTACAGTTTACCCAATTAAATATTGGTATAGAGATGCAAATATTGGTTAAGATATGAGTTAATAGAATTGATTTTTGAAAAAAATCATCACTGAATTCAGAATTATGTTTTATATTATATAGGTAATATTTTTGGCTAACACGTACTTCTGCTTTACAGGTAAAAAATATATAATGGCTCTGGTAGGAATTCCAGTGAAAACCATTGCCTTAAATAATTATATAAGTTATTTTATCTTTTAATAAATAATATTAGCACAATTCTGTTACCAGCAAAATCAGGAAAAACAAATTTCCTTCTTAAAACTTTTAATTAGATTACCTCAAAACAGATTATCAAGGCGAATTTTAGAAAAACTCTAGGAGAGTAAAATTAACATTGAGTGGATCACAGAAATGAAGGAAGATTTGAAAGAACTTGGAATAACAATAAAAGATATACAAGAAAAAACAGACAAAATCAAGGAATTGAAAATTTTTTTGTTTTTTTTGTTTAACGTCCGACTGTTCTGCAATTACTGCTAATGCAGACGGTGAATGATGAAATGATTTTTTGTAACGTATGAAAAAATGCCGTGCCTGAATGGGATTCGAACCCAAGACCGCATGATGAGAGGCGAGCACGTTACCAACTTCGCCAATGCGGCCGGCAAGGAATTGAAAAAGAAACAAACTATGTTACAATCAAAGATAAATAGACAACAAATAGGAATGGGTGATTTCAGGAAGAGAAAGACAGACTAGATGTGAAAGGATGAAGAAATATTGGGAAAACAGGAGGCTAAAAGACCCTTCTTATGGTTGACTAAAGTGGTCCCATCTGGCCATAAAAGATTCATAAAAAAATATTACGCATAAACATACATTTTCTTTACAGAAAGATGAACCATTTGTACAATATTTTCAACTGTATTGACTAATTTAAGATAATTTATGTTGTCCTAAAATGATTCACTTTTATATTTTTTGTAATATATACACAATAAGTTTTTCTGGAACAACATACATAAATGAAAATAGATCAAGGAGGTCAGAACGGACATAACAACACAATATCACAATAAATGACTTAAAAAAATAAATCAAGAAACTTATCACAAAAATGAAAAACCCAATAATTCCAACAGAAAGTAAAGGTAGCAAGAAAACCAGTGTTTTCTGAAGCAGAAAGGCTCAGAAGATCAGAAGCCTTGAAGAAATATTGGCAGAACAAGAGAAAAGCTGAAGTGCAGCAAGAAGATTAAATGCAGAAATCAGCTTACCAGGCTCTGACTTAGGTGATCCAATGAGGCCTTAAAAGTACGTATTAAAAAAAAATGAAAAATATTGTTTTTATCGACGAAACATCAATTAGTGAAATAAGTTTTAATTTCTTCACAATCTTTGTGAGCTCAGTTATTTCTTTGCGATCAGTTTAGGGAATAATTTGCTGAGGTGTACTGAAATTACCGCCATCATCACTCATTTATTTACATGCCGTTAGGATATTGTAATCGTTTAGAACCACCAATGCAACCCTGATCACTGCATCGAAAATAAGATGGTTATAGTATAATCAGTATGGTTGTATTGTTTCATAAAAATTTTCATTTATAATACTTTCTTCTTACTTATACTAATATTACCTACTTATTTTAAATTAATTTGGATGCGCTAAGTATTGACTATTAACAAGAATGTTATTGATGTATAATGTTAATATTCGTTACGTTATTGCATAATTTGAATTTTTAAAATTTTAATGAGTAATATTCAGATTCTTAATTCGTATGATTCTAGAAAATTTTAGTAAATAATTTTAAAACTACCTTATTATATTTTCTTTCTGTACTCAATAGATGTAAGAAGCGATCTAAGAGGCTTAGAATGTGGCATGAATTTGTAATTAATCTGCCTTTATTCCTCGTGGTCTAACAAATAGTGATAGGCTTTGTTTAATTAGAATTATTATTTATACCTTTTGTATAATTTTCACCGTGTAAAATTTATTTTTAGGCAGAAATTAGTGTCAACATGACTACAGGAGGTGCTGGAGATACAAAACTGGCGAGAACCGGTGTTTATAAAGACAAAAGCAAGCCTACTGATATACGAGCCAGTAACATCACTGCAGCAAAAGGTACCTTAAAACACCGTGACAATTTATTAACGGTTTATTGATGTCAGTTTTTATGAAAAACTTAGAAATTATATGAAAAATCGCTTAATTCAAGGAATTTGAATTACGTATGATTGTGTAACTGCAAATATAACCTTGTTGGATTACTGCTTTCTAGAACACACCCACATGAGCACATGATTTACAAACTATGTTTTTACTTGGCATCGTTTATTTTTTATTGTAATAAATATTTTTATTCCAAACTCTAATGCAAAATGATTGTATACTGTTGAAAGTATGTAAAAAATATTGAAAACCTAAATATTCCTTTCCTTTTTTTTGTTTTGAAGTTCAGGTGTTGGATTGTTTTGAGTTTATTAGTATGAACATACAGGGAGTACCTCATCTATTTGTAATGTATTTTGTACTTTAATTTTTCTTTTATATTTCTAATCTATATATCCCTCAGGTCCAATGCATTTAAGTTACAAACTAGTAATAAGAACATATTTGTTGAAAGGTCCAACTAGTATAATTCGATTTTCATAGCTGGCTAATGACTTGCCAGCAACATTGCCAATACTTGCTCTCGTAGCGAGCATTTATTTTTTATCTTTCAATAACAATTGTTACCTGTGAACATAGAATCAGCTGATTATATTACAAAGTATTGCATGTTAACAAAGGTCTATAATCGTGTGTTCAGTACGAAATTCAAAACACGAGTGAACTACTGTAGCTGTTATGTATGCGCACGTAATGTTTGTCAGGGTGATACATTCGTGCAATCTGACAACGCTGGCAAACATTCTGATTGGTCTAAACACGTGGAAACATAATCTCATCAGCGGTGAAAGTATTACAGTCATTGAAAGAATGATTGAATTATAGTATGGCTGCATCAGTTTGACTAGTTGTTTACAAAAGGTTATGTAATCTGTTTTCCTACTACTTTGTACTGTACCTGTTGGAATGTAGTATTCTTAATTTTTGTATAATTGTGATTTTCTGCATTATTAACCCTTGCAAACCGGGATGCCCAATATCACTCATTCATCATCTTTCTTTAAACTCAATTATCTCCGCAACTATTCATTATTTTCTAACAGGTTTAGTTTTATTAGAGAATTTTCTCTTCTTTCATTTGATGTATCTTGCATATTTGTACGATGAAAATTGACGTCATGGTTTTATGCGAAATAGAGATTTTTTTTGAAGAGCCAGTACTAAAATTTGAACTTTTTCATTCATAACTTTTCAACGAAAAAAGGTATTTGTTTGGGAATGACATCATCAGTGAGCTTTAAATGTAACAATCGAAATTAATAAATTAGAAGTGCCGGCGACAAATTTTATGATCCTAAAATCAAACAACGAAGGTCTCGCCTATCCCTCAGTTAAACCTTACAATTAGCGTTTAAAATAAACGATACCATATTTTGATTTATGCTATCCTGTTAAGAAAAGAATAATACACAAAATAAAAAGTGGAAAAGAAATAGAACTTTCATAGAAGAGGAGTAAATAAAAATTGAAAAGACACCACACGAGGCGATTTTTCCCCATTTTTTCATCCAGCACGCTACTTTGTTGAACAAAAAGTGTGATATCTTTTGAATGCATCTATCAATTTGCTATATCTTAATGTTGTTATTTTTGAAATGAATTGCTTTATTTATGTATGTAGCTAAACATATGTTTTTGTATTTTTTACTGATTTAGTGACGTTTTTGTACGCAAATTTATATTGCTAAAAGAATATATTGATTTTTCATTTTCAATTTTTATTCTGGTCGTAAATGAAAACGGAAAAATTTGGTTCAAATATTGTTCTAATAACAAATTCTTTATAAATAAATGGTAATTTTTTGAAATATTTAGGAATGAAACTGAATGGAATTAAAGAGTTTTTATTAGGCGTAAAATGACAGTCCGCATGATCGTTAACAATCTCCGTTCTCTTTGGGTTTAAATATTAATGACGTATATTTTGATGATATTAGAGATTTTTTAATACCAGTAGAAAGTTAAAAGAGTTATGAGTAAGGTTTTTTATGTACAGTTCAGCCGTTCTTAGTTTGCTCTTATTGTCAACAAACAAATGCCAGCTACTACAGGGTGCACACTAGAGTCTGCGACTTGCTACGGATGTTGTATTTCTATTAAGTTAACTTTTTTTTAAATTATAAGTACTTAAAGTTCTAAAAACATCAGTCATGATATGATGTAGGCCTAACAATTTCATTTAAAAAAATACTTTTGAAAGTATTTTGTTGTTACTTTTTAACCCCTTAACGGTTTATGATGAGATATCTCGCAACGTAAATGTCGTAGAAAAGTGCCCCTGACGAGATAACTCGGAACTGAATTTGTCTCGATTTATTCTGTTTTCTGTCGAAATATCTCGCCGTAACATTAAAAGTAGTTTATCTTATATCCGTAACTTTAATATTAGCGCTCGTAAAGGTTCCTTTCTATAGGTTAGATGACTATGTTATTTGTTTACGTCGTACTCTCTAATGTTGCGTAAAGGTTATGTTTTGGTTAGTTCGGTGTGTTTCGTTGTGAAGTTATAAGTTTGTTATAAGTGTTTACGAAAAGAAATTGTAAGCTATTCGATATTGTTTATAGTTTTTTAGTAGTAGGTTTCATTTCATACATAGTATTTAGTCCGGTATTTCAATTCCGTTTATTGTAGTAGGATTGTTTATTATTTATTCGTAAGTGATGGCCGGTACCTCTTTTTTTTTAAAAAATGATCGTTTTTGAGCATGGAAATTGATCTATATGTCTTTATTCAGTCATATTATACCAAATTATGAAAAAAAAAATTGAGCAGGATATGAACATTTTTGGCTAAAAAAAGGAACCGTTAAGGGGTTAATCAGCGTGTACACATTTTGATACAATGCTCATGCTCAGTGATGTCATTATTTGTTTACATTAGTAGCAAACTAAGAGAGGCTGGATTATAGTAAAGTTATTAGTTTAATGTACTACTGTGTGTTGTGCTTGTTATAGCTGTTGCCGATGCGATCAGAACCAGCCTTGGTCCACGGGGCATGGACAAAATGGTGAGAGCTTTTTTCTATTATCTATATATTAATAGCGAACAGATTTTTTTTCAACATGATTTTAACCACCTGAACCTTCACCGATTTTCCCCGAAGTGGGCTCAAATGAATCGTCTGTTCGAGTAGATTTCCAGAAAACTATCCAAAATCAAATATTTCGATTTATGACCATAAAATAGGAGGTCTAAAATAGATTGGAGAGGGGCAAGTTCAACGAACTAAAGTGGTCACAGTGCTGAATTTCTCTTTCTCTATCTATCCCTCCCACATCTCGCGCAGCTATTTCAGTTTGGAGAGGGGGCAAGTTTAGTATTGGTTGATCAGAGTTGTTTTTCAGTTATTACTTGAACTAAGTAGAGTAACTATGTAAGAAGCAACTATATCATCAAAACACTTTTCTTCAGGCAACCACACTGATATCATTTTCTTCTCGATAATATATTCAGGAAATTAATTTCGTATTTTTTCTTTTACTCTGCTTCTCTTTTTATTTTTTTAATGGATGAGGATAGTCATCCATTAGGAAGAAGACCAAGAGGAAGGAGACAAGGCCCGCGTCAAAGTGCTCAAACGGAATCAGTTCATCAGACACTTTATTATAATGCGCGAAGACAAAATTCAATTAGATAAAACCCGAAATAATTTGGAAATTATTAACATCGGAAATCTAAGAATGTACAAAATTTTCTTGATTTAGAAGTCACAACAGGGGCAGCCAAAGGCAGAAGGGTTTTACTACCGCAGTTAGATCTAACCCCTTCGAATGGTACTTTGCCATTTACATTTAAGAGAAGACAGTTCCCCATCCGTTTAGCATTTGCGATTACAATAAATAAATCCCAAGGCCAAACATTCAACAAAGTTGGCCTTTATCTGCCACAGCCGGTATTTTCACATGGACAATTGTACGTTGCTATGCCACGTGTCAGATCATTTGATAGCCTAAAAGTTCAAATAATGCCACATAACAATAAAACAAAAAAATTTTGTTTACAGAGAAGTACTATAAAAACAAATTTACACTTTTGTGCGGGTTTTCCCCGCACAGGTTCATTGTGTAGAGTGGTCGATAGTATCTGGGTATGACCCAGCTACTATCCTTCTATACTACTAATATTATAATACTAAAAAATCTCGTGTGAAACACTCACACAATTTTCTCTTGCCAATGCAAATAATGAACAATATAACCTAACCCATAACAGACAGGTGGAGTGTCAAATTATTTACACTCAATCTGTTTGTTGCAGGGCTAAAATAAATAGTTCTGTTTCTTATCACATGGTCAGCCAATTGAATGACTGAATCATTTAAGAGCAGAAGAGGTAGAGGTGTACTGTGACACTAATCAGAGTTATCTCCTCTGAAAGTAATGAATTTCATTATACAGCCAGACCCTGTGGTGAATGAAGTGAAGGTGTCATTTGCAGAGTGGAAAATATGTGCTTTTCAGAGGGCCCGGCATGCTGATAAGCGTACTTTTCCACTCAGTGAGGAAGGCAATGGTAAACCACCTCACTCCTCGTTTTACTTAGTAAAACTTCTACAGGTTCAAACCAGCCTTTTGGCTGATGACCTAAACAACCTAAACAACATAACCTAACATTAGTAATAAAACAGTAGAAATAACCAAAAAATTAACCTCAAAAAACATAACCTTATTTTAATCATGACTGAAAGGCGCAAAATGAAAATCGACCTCAGTTTGGCTTATAAATATGGAAAATCACTCTTTTACGCTAAACTATGCTCTGTCAAGAAAAATGCTTTAAATAAAAGTTGTAGATTTTTTAATTTTCTATAAATTTGGTTACATACACTTCTGTTGTAAAATGAGTTCATTTCGCTACCATGCAGTTTCTAGGTACGTTATTTAAGCTGTGGTTTATTCCGAGAAAATGTTTTCTTCATAAACCTTATAAGAAATAAAAATATGACCTGTAATATTGCTGGTAGCTTAATTACATGACTAGAAATGTTAGATTTACTGTAATTATGAATGAATCGCCTTCTTTACTTTTGCTGTCATCAGCGTTTTCGTTATCAGTCTCTCTAGTATCTACCTGTTTTTTTTTTTTTTTTTACCACGTGTCAATGAAGCTGTTAAAGAATAGCTTCTTTAGTCCTCAATTTCCTTCTTTATTTTTCGCATTGTGGAAAGAGAAAAATCTCAGTAGTTAGCCACTTGCTCACAGCTTTTCTTAGAGGCACGGAGGGCATTTTTGTTTAGCTTCAACTTCACAACATTTTATTACATTGCGTTCAGCACTGTGAATAGTTTGACCACTTTTTCAAAAAACCGACATTTGGGTCTGAAGGCAGTAGTAGGCTTACCAGTTACGAGGAGAACAGCTGAATGATGAAATCTAACTGTCTTAAAAGATCTACGACTTTTATTTAGCGCATTTTTCTCTACAGAGCCTAGTTTAGCATGAAAGAGTGATTTTCCGTATTTTTAAGCCTAACTGAGGTAGATTTTTATTTTGCGTCTTTCACTCATGATTAAAATAGGGTTATGTTTTTTTGTTAATTTCTTATGTTTTATTACTAATGTTAGGTTATATTGGTCATTATTTGCATTGGCAAGAGAAAGTTGTGTGAGTGTTTCACCCCAGATTTTTTTTGTTTAATTTCGCCCAGACGAATAATAGTAAACACTGCTGCCATAAGTGAGGCGACTGCAGCTGTCATGTGAAACCTTGCAAATGTGTGAATCTAGTCATAGAATGGTTTTTTTTTTAATAATTCATTTATTTAACGTCGCATCAACTACAACGGTCATTAGCGACGATGTTGGGGTGTAACTATTGTACGATGGAGGATGAAATGATATTGAGTAACGTATAAAAATATGCTGTGCCTGAGTGGGATTCGAACGCAGGACCACATGATGAGAGGAGAGCATGTTACCAACTGCGCCATAGAATGGTGATTTGGTAGAAAGTTGTTTTTCTCTGTTTGTTGTATCGTCGTGTGTTTATTGAAAGTTTCAACTGTTAATAATATTAATGATAATAATAATAATGTTTTGTTTTAGATCCAGGCAGGAAACAATGAAGTGACCATCACAAATGACGGTGCGACCATTTTGAAACAGATGAATGTTATACATCCAGCCGCTAAAATGGTATGTTTATCTCCCCATCTAGCCCATATTGATGGTTTATGTTAAAAGTTTGTGTCTGTGGCAGAGTGGTTTCTGTGCTAGACAGCTGAGTGGTAAGTCAAGGGTTTGATTCTGAGATGGGGTTTGGATTATTATTTTAACATCCTTGTGTAACAGATAATGCCCGAACAGTTTGTGTGAATTTAAGGGGGTAGTCAACTAAATTTGTAGAAAATTTATTTAAGAAATAATACACCTTTATTTATCATTTATGGAAGTTATCTCACGTTAAACCCAAAAATGTGTTATTTCTTTGCACCAATTCTTGTGTTTTATGCAAGATATCTGTGAAAGTATTGCATTTACAGCTCTGGAACCAAGTTTATTCAATTTTTCAGATTAAAAAACATAAGAAACAATCGTATTTGTATCTTTGTAACTACTTTTAACATTTTTATACGGCCTTACTTCATTGAGGGTACAGAGTTCTAGGTGAAATTTTTCGCTAGCTGTAACTCGCTAACTAAGCGTTTTCAGGCATATGTTTACATGAACTTTTTTCCTTATTTTTAGCTATAGAATGAGATCCCAAGAGATTGCTGTATAGTTTTGAATCACCCTATATATTTCAATGAAGAAATAAATAAAAATGTTGCCTCTTACCTCCTTTTGTACCATGATTACTTGTAATGAATGGTAGTAAAGGGAGATGGCATAAAGGGATTGGAATACCCGCATTGCTGTCTTCTTCCAAGGAGCAATTTCTTTTGTTGTACCTTATGTGCATACGGTTTCCGGGTGTGTGTATAAGCAAGACAATGACATTTAGTGGATGGACATTCCAAATGGATACAATACATACTGGCGAGTGAGTTATTACAAAACATAACCTCACAATGCAACAAAACTGTGCACACTGACTCATTAGGTATTGCGTAATTGGACACTAGCATGCCGGCTTGTACAGACACTTATAAGTTTTATCTTGACTTGTCCTGTACTCTCTTTTTGAGTCTCCTTATTCTTCTTCTTCTGTCTTTCAAGGATTATGCATCTCTGCCTGTTCCGAACCTCTCAAATCTACCCATCTCTTTCTCGGGCGTCCTTGCTCTCTCCTCCCTTCCGGTGTATAGCCCAGTGTTTGCTTAGGTATTTTATCCTCCCGCATTCTGTTCTGGGATACCTTGTTTATAGAGAAGATGTTGCGTTCCTTTCTTATCTCTGTATTCCTGTAACGATCTTTTCTACTACACCCATACGTATGTCGAAGAAATTTCATTTCAGATGCTTGCAATCTACTCTCCTCTCGCTTTGATAGCACCCAAGTTTCACTGCTATAGAGTAGAGTTGGCTTGGGTAATATTTTATAAAATCTCACCCTCATGTTTTTCCTGGTGCAATTTTTTAAAGTGCGGTGGATAGTTCTGCATATTTGCTAAAATCGGTCCATCTTATTGTGTAAGGGGTGTTTTTTTAATACACCACATACATTCGCAAACACATACAATTAAATACTTGGCAAGGATGTCGGAGTTCAAAGCAATGAAACACTCGTGTATATATATTAACTAAATTTATTAATAATCTTAAAATACATAACACCGCATACACACACATCATAACCTTTCGCAAACACGAGGCGCACTCCCCTCCCTCAACGCTGTTACTCCAAAAAATCACAACCCCATATACTACCAACATAAAACATTAAATTTACAAAATAATAATTATTTCTAACAATTGTTAGCATCTTTATCCTGTTGGTATGTAATGTTGCAACCTAGATACTGAAAGTGGGAGATCTGTTCCAAAATACTCGTATTATTATCTATAACAATTTTACTTCTGACTGGCTCCTTCCCCCTAAATGCCATTACCTTTGTCTTCTTCGTCGAAACTGTCAACTTATATTCTTTGCAGAGTTTGTTCAGCATGAAAAGTGCTCTCTGCACGTCATCCTCATTCTCCTATAGCACTATCAGGTCATTGGCAAGTAATATGCAGTTTAGAACCCTATCTTCATCTATGAGAATACCAGAGTGTATTTGAGACTCCCACGTTCTGATCACGTCATCCAAATAAATATTAAACAAAGTGGATGATAGACCATACCCTTGTCTTACTCCTTTATTAAAAATTACTTCTTCAGAAAAATTGGAGTTCTCCACTGCTATTATCCCTCTGGTATCTTTGTACAGGATTTGAACTGCTTTTATAAGATGGGAAGGATGCAGTTATGATAAAACAAAATGTCCAACAGCCATGATAAGTACAGTCTGGGAACTTTGTGATAGCACCTCGTTTATGATATTTCAGGACAATTGTACTGAAGTATTATGTAAGGAATGCACACTTTGATAATTGTTGAATCGCATTTTCAGTTGGTAGAATTATCGAAGGCACAGGATATAGAAGCAGGCGATGGTACGACGAGCGTTGTCGTTGTAGCCGGTGCCCTCTTGGAAGCGGCGGAAAAGCTTTTGCAGAAAGGTATCCACCCGACCATTATATCAGACGCGTTCCAACGTGCCGCCGTCAAGTGTGTGGACATATTGAAGAGCATGTCTACACCTGTCGAACTGGTCGATAAGGAGAGCCTCATCAAGAGTGCTTCTACTTCTCTTAACTCAAAGGTATGTATCTTTGGTAAGGTTGTGAACGCATATTTAAAATTTTGTGTTGGGTGATGTCTTACCAACACTAGAACACTTGTCTTTCATGTGCGGGATGATATGATCCCTTACAGGGTAAAAATATGTGTATAAGTTACCTTATGTGTATAAGTGTATGTGTAAATATGTGCACAGTCCAGCCTTTCTAAGTTTGCTCCTAATGTAAACAAATAATGATATCACTGAACATGCGCATTATATAAAAATGTATACACGCTGATTAAAAAGTAACAACAAAATACTTTTAAAAGTATTTAAATACAAAATACTTTTAAAAGTATTTTTCTAAATGAAATTGTTAGGCCTACATCATATCATGACTGATGTTTTAAGTACTTATAGTTTAAAAAAATAGTTAACTTAATTGGAATATGACATCCGTAAAGTCGTAGACTCTAGCTTGCACTCTGTAGTAGGTGGCTTTGGTTTGTTGACAGTAGGAGCAAACTAAGGACGGCTCAACTTTACATGTGTAAAAGTTACCGGTGGACTTTGATGGTTGGATTTCAATTAACCATACTTTCTCAGGAATGGTCAGCCTGAGTCTGTACAAGACTACACCTCATTTATGCACGTCATCCTCATCTCATAGGATCATGGGGTTGCTTATTGTTCAAAATTGAACAGATTGCAACGTACACACATTAGGAATAAAAAAAAAAAGTTACAAAATATTCATTTTTAAATATCATCATCTTTATCTCTGTTCCAAGTTTCCTTGGGTCGGGCCCAACACATCTCTCTGTCCCTGAACCATCTCTTCCATTGCTGCATCCTTTTCAGCAGTCTTCCTTCCTCCATCCTATTGACAAGACCAAACCTTTTCAGCTTTGTCTGTCCATCATTTCTTATTCTATCGCTTGTTGTTGTCCCCAGCATACTCCTCTTGAACATCATCATGAATTCTACTCGCTACCTTCCTTCCCTTCAGTCCATGTCTTGGCTGCATAAGTTAAAATTGGCACTAAATATGTGTTATGTGTAACTTTTTTACTATTTTATAGAATGATATAAAAAACCACAAAATACATGATGACTCTTAGTTCATTTAAAAAAGTCACCAGGTCCTTTTGGATACATGATATCCGAAAGGACCTATTGACCTGTTTAATCAGTTGGAAGTAATATACAGTGGACCCTCACTTTACGATGCACTCACATTACGATATTTCACTTTACGATGTGTCATCAAATTAGTCATCGGATTCCCCAAGTCGTACGTGCACCTGACCTGCCAATCCTCAACCCCTACAGTAAGAAGTTCTGATTGAATGTACTCCCTCCCTCTTGTCAAGATACCCTCGACCATGCTACTCGCACCCTCCCATCATCAGCTCAAGGTTGTTTCTGTTTTTCAGTTTTGTCACAGCATCCGTACTATTTAGTATTGTTACGCGTATTATCTTGGTTATCGGTTTAGCATCTGTGCCGTAGTGTCTGTCGTGTTATTATACATACATATTCTTTGTAGTTTTGGTACTGTGTTTCCTGTGTACGTTACTGTGTAGTTATAGTGAAAATGGGTCCTAAATCGCGCATAAAAAGTAAAATTTGTATTAAAGAAAAGCAAGAAATTATAAAAAAAAACATGATGAAGGGGCTAGGATAAATGAATTACGTAGTTCACCAGTATGGTTACTTCCAGTCTGCAATTTCCACGATTTTCACCTTACCACCTCGCATCTCTTGTGCACCAGCAGTTTGCTTTTTTCTTCACCAACATAACAATCTCTCTGTTCCAGCTCCTCATCTGTCTTTGCCCATATTACCAGGTCATCTGCTGAAAATAAACTCCCAATATTTTCCTGGATATTTTGCAGATTATTATTTAAGGAAAGTAATGAGTATTCTTCCTTGTAAATGGCATGGCAGTGTTTGGGAGCCACATGTATGAGTGGGCAGTATACATTACTGTTGCGGCAGGGGAGGCTATTATTGTTACGAAAACCACTCGTTTGTTTGACAGCCCTTCAAAAACAATATAGTTAGGATCAATTTCCTTTTCATTTCTTACTTGAAATACTGTTACAGAAATATAACTGGCGGTGATGATTTAATGTTTGTTGATTCGTTTTTAGGTTGTATCTCAGCAGTCATCTCTATTGGCGCCCCTTGCTGTTGATGCTGTTCTGAAGGTGATTGATCCGAAGAAGGACGTCAATGTCGACTTAAAGGTACTAACTGAGTAATTATAGATTATTAAAAATTTAAATATCCAGACCACCAGTAATACATTAAGGGGATACTGTACTTTGTATACCGTCAGTGTTAAATATGGTATTTTTAGGTACATTTTTCATAGGATTGGTAAAAGATAGGGAAATTAAACTTTACACACTATAGGTGTTTGGTGTCTTCTCGAGTTACTGACATTTTTTCAATTTAATCTTTGGACCATACCATTTTTTTTACAAATTACGAATATCATAAAATTTTTACCAATTGTTTTCCACGTGTTTTGTGTATTACTAATTTTAGGAGCTTCTGAGGAAGTCATAAAAATGTCGGTATATCTGGATATACAAAATAATAAACTGTTAAAAATTTCAGTGTGGTAGATTTATTGGTTTCTGAGAAAAATGTACCTTAGTGTTAAAAATCTAAATTTACTGGAGAAGGTAAGAAACAAGAAGGCAGAAATCAAAAACAAGTAAATTTCTCATAAACGGTTGTTTAGAAAGCTGAACCAACAGCTGAGAATATTAAAAATCGTGATGCAGATATTTTAAAAATTAAAATTCTCTTTGCACTAAAACGAGCAGTATAAAAATTACGAAAAAATATTTCTTCGTAACATAATTTTTCTGTGTAAACCTGATAAAAACTTAATTTTTTCATAAAAAAATTTTTTGGCGTAATTTAATGTTTTTCTGGTAGATCTAGGCCTAAACTATTAAAAAACATAAAAAACCAAAAATCGAAATTTTGCGTTAAACCATCATGCAATCTCCCCTTAAACAGTAAACAATTACAGATACCTGAGTTTAGAGAACGCCTTTTGCGTTAGGAAGGGAAGTGAATCTGACAGTGCTCCCAACCACAACAGTGAGACACTACATTTCACTACCGTGGAGTTACTACACACATTTTGTAAGCTATGGTTAATTGACAAGGAAATGTTTTCTTCATGAACCTTATAAGAAAAAATCTGATCTGTAATATTGCCTATAGTTCAATTTCATGACTAGAAATGTTTGGTTTATTTTAATTATCTGTTACCTTAGTCAACTGGAACAAAATCTTCTAGAAATGAATTGCCTTCATTAGTATCTACCGAACAGTTTCCTTTTTTTTACCAGGTGTCAACACTCACTGTCTTTATTTAAATTGTGGAAAGAGAAATGTTACAGTAATAGTGTTATAAATGGTCGGTCTGTGAATAGTACACATTTTTTGGTGGTAATTCTTTTCTAACTAAACTTTTTAAAATATGAGGGTGATTCGTAAAATAAGATTCCTATGATTTTTAAAAATATACAGCTATATTTTTTATCTTAGTGTTATACATCAATTTAAAGCTTAAAACTTACGCTATTTTTCTACATAATCGCCGTTTCTGTTTAAACACTTTTGCAGACAATGCTCCAACTTTTCTATCCCCATGTTGTAGATTTCTGCCGCCAATCCTTTGAGGAATCGAGTAACCTCTTTTTTGACTTCATCATCGTTACTGAAGCGTAGGCCACCCAAGTGTTCTTTTAATTTTGGGAATAAGTGATAATCACTTGGGACTAGGTTCGGGCTGTTGGTGGGGGGGGGGCACAACAGTCCAGCCAAAATCTGTCAGCAGTTCTTGAGTTTGATGTGAGACATGAGGTCGAGCATTGTCATGGAGAAGCCTCACACCACTGGACAATCTTCCGTTCCGGCGGTTCTGGATCGCTCGTCTTAGTTTTCTTAATGTGTCGCAATATCTGTCGGAGTTTACTGTTGTTCCATGATGAATGTCAATAGGTGAAATCCGTTTTGCATTTAAAAAACGTATCGGTGCGAATTTTGCATCTGGCGGTAACAGCAATAGGGAGCTCCCTCTTCGAAGGCTGCTAGGCCGGCACTGATCGACGTAGCGAGGCGGGAGTGGTGCGGAAAAAGAGAGGGAGAGCTGATGAGTAAGACAGTATTGCCAGATTTCTCCCAGCTTATCGCATTCTGTTTCGGCAGCTTAGGGAACCTTATTTTACGAATGACCCTCGTATTCCAAAGCCTTAGAGTAGTACACCAACAGACCTAACAATTTTGTTTTATCCTGAAAGATTTTTCTTGCTTCTTAAATTTCCCAGCCATTAGTAATGTACGAAATGGTATCTAACAAAATGTATTCAGTCACCAGCCACTCTGCTGCAGCTGCCTACATACTGGTGATGTAGTAATGGGGCTTATTTAACATAACAGTTATAATAACATGGTTACTGGATTGAGCCAGTTATCTTGCACCCTCATTCAAAGCCAGTGTACGAATTACGCTTGTCTCACTGTTAAAACTAAATGAAGTTATCGATAACCTTTTCATCTAATAACACCACTTTAAGTTTAACTGTCTTATAATACTGTTATTTGTACAAACACAGGGGTGGCAATGTAGGCTAATAAAATGTTGCGAAGTTGAAGCTAAATAAAAATGCCTATCCATGCCTCTTAACAAAAGCCGTGAGCTAGCGGCTAACTACTGTAATTTTTCTCTTTCCACAATTCAAAAAATAAAGAATGAAATTAAGGACATGAAGAAGCTATTCTTTAACAGTTTTGTTGAAATCTGGTAATAAAAAGAAAACGGTTTAGATATATACTAGAGAGACCGGTTATGAAAATGCCGGTGAAAGAAATAGTGTAAAGAAAACGATTCATTCATAATTAGAGTAAATCAAACATCTCTAGTCATGTAATTAAGCTATAGCCAATATTACAGGTCACATTTATTTCTTTTTAGGTTTATGAAGAAAAAATTTTCTGGGAATAAATTACAGCTTAAAAAATGTATGTAGAAACTGCACGGTAGTGAAATGTATGAAGGAGTGTCTCACTGTTGAAATTGGCAGCACTGCAAATATTTCAATCCCTTCCTCATAGCCCATACATACGCAAAAGGCAATCTCATGACTTCAGTATCTATACCTTTTACTACATTGTATTGTAGGCTGGGTGATAATAACAGTGTTATTTTAATAACAGTGTTATTTTAATAACAGGTTATAGAATCCTGTTATCAACCAGGCTGTTATTTACAGTTACATGTTATCAAAAATAGCTTTATTTCCTATCACTAATACACATCACAGTAGCTATTGCAGCTGGTGATGGCATGACTCCATCTTCCATTTGCGATGTAGTTGCGCAGAGCAGACTTCATTGAATAGGGGGACGAACACACCCATCTAGTCTTTAAGCCTTGGTACCGAGTTGTGCTAGGAACTAGAGAAGAGACAAAAGAACTTGTCACTGTGAACGAGTCACGGTTACTTATTATTCATGGTGACCACAATTATTCAGATAGGCGAGTAACCGTTCCTCAGTCACTGTTACAAAGATCGCTTACTCTTCTGTCACTGGAAGACAGGACGACACGGTGAATCTTCACCGTACTTCTACATATATAGTACAGACCTCTCGTTCCCCAGTCACTGTTACAAAGATCACTTACTCATTCTCTGTTCACTGTTTAAGACAGGACGACACGGTGACTGTAATTGTACAGATGAAAGAGTAACAGTCCTCTCGTTCCCCCCAATCACTTTTACAAAAATCAGTTACTTACTCATTATTCACTGTTCTTTGTCACTTTTAAGACAAAACAAATGTTTTACCTTAGAAACAAGTGAAAAAATTTTACATAACTGAAAAATATACTACGTATATACACAGTTATTACTAAATCACTAGTAACTATTAAAAGTAACGGGAAACGCTCTTCACTACTAGGAACAGAAATATCTTGTAACGACCTAAGACTGCTATTGTACGACTGTAATTCATTTGAGTAAGCGTGGAAGAATAAACAAATAATAGTGTAGTGTTACTTATGTATGGGAAGTTTATATTCTATTGGATTGGATTGTGTTTGCAGGACATAAAAGTGATCAGAAAATTAGGCGGCACCGTAGAAGATACTGAACTAATCGATGGACTCGTATTCACACAGAAATCGGCCAATGTTAACGGACCAAAGCGAGTGGAGAAAGCTAAAATCGGTCTCATCCAGTTCTGCATTTCACCTCCGAAAACTGATGTAAGTATTTGTAACTGATACAGCAGTATTATTCTATATGATGGCATGGCCTACATGGTATAGGCCATGCCACGAATTTCCAAGCATGCCGTCTGACCAGTATTATTACGGTGCATATTATTTAAATTGAAAACATTCTCTCTTGTTTATTTCATATGACCATATAGGCTCGGGCAATTTATAACTTTATACAAATGTAATTAATTTTTACTTTCTCTTGCTTATATGAATGTGTAGGAAGAAAAGTATTGTTTATATGTTGATTTTTCCAAATCGAGTTTTCACCGGATCTACACATTTTCAGACCCCCTGAGAACCCACAAGACATGTTTTTAGCGATTGGCCTGTTTGTGTGTGTGTGTGTGTGTGTGTGTGTGTGAACAAAAAGTCTCAAGATCGGAATGAAGTACAAAGTTGAAACTTACAACTTAAGTTAAGTACTACTAGAGGACCCGATGTGAACATTTTCATTAAAATCAGTCAACCAGAAGTAGTAGTTTATTCGTGTAATTTTTCACTTTTTTTCAATTATCTCAAAAACAGCTCTTACAATTTTTTTAAAAATCGCCTCATTTACTACATTTTTATGCTCTACAAGATAGGTAGGTGCCATGTCTGCTGAAATTCTTGGGGAATTTACTACATTTTTATGCTCTACAACAGGGGTCTCCAACCTTTTTTACTCAAGGGCCACATTGTAAATTTTTTGAGGAAAGGCGGGCCAGCAATATTTCAGGGCAAAAAGTAGCCCCCCCCCCATACACCCTCAAAGTTTTTTCTAATTAAGAGTTCAGTGGTGGTTTTTGAGGCTTTCTTGCTTAGTTTTTTAAGTTGCTATATTTCCTTATAATATCTTTGTTGTTGGCTAACTAAAATTCTTTACGTGATTGTAAAAAACAGCTGTGACCAATAATGCAGTGACCAAGCTGTGTGTAGGCTTAATGAAAACACAGGATGATACAAAACCAAATCTTTTCAATTTACTACAAAATGTACTTCATTGAATTTTAAAGAAAACGTGACAATACATGAGTTTACAAGTGTAAAGCTTAAAAAGAACAATTAGTTTTTAGTGAGAGGATTGCATTTGTTTGCCCCTTAAAATTTCAGCCCATTTAGGGTCAAACAATGGTTGATCACTACTTGTTTACAGCTAGTTTTACACTTATTGAGAAAAGAAGTGGCAAGTGAGAGACGAGTACTGTACTCATATTTAATGGTAAAAATGCTTAAAAGGAAATATATTATCAAATAAAATTTTTTTTTCAGTATGCTAGCTTTCCGCGGGCCGGAAAAAATCTGTTCGCGGGCCGTAGGTTGGAGACCCTTGCTCTACAAGATAGTTAGGTGCCATGTCTGCTGAAAATCTTGGGGCATTTACTACATTTTTATGCTCTACAAGATTGGTAGGTGCCATGTCTGCTGAAATTCTTGGGGAGGCTGTTCTCTTATAGAAAAAAATTGTTTTATTTTTAAAATTCCAGCCTTAATATGCATTTTAGCGCAAAAGTGTATATAATAAAAAAGTTGTAGACAATTTTAAAATCTACAACGTTTTACTAACATTTCTTTTTGTAACGCTTAGTTTAGTGATAATTGGTGATTTTCTGTTTTTTCCCCTTGAAAATCTGTAAGAAAAGGATTTTTTAAGATTTTGGCCTTAGTATGCAGTTTACAACATAAGTGTATATAATCAAATCTATAGAAAATTAAAAGATCTGTGATGAGCATTATCTGTACAGAGCCTAGTTAAGTATCAAAAAGTTATTTTCCGTGTATTATTAAGCCAAACAAAAGGTTGGTTTTCATTTTTCATCATTCACTCATGATTAAAATTAGATTTTGTTTTTTGAGGTTAGTTTTTTGTTTATTCTAATGTTAGGTTATGTTGTTCATTATATGCGTTGGCATGAGAAAGTTGTGCGAGGGTTTCACAATAGATTTTTTTTTTATTAAATGAATAGTGCTGTCTATGACGTGGCACGGCACAGCACACTTTAATTTTAAATACTAATGGCAGCTTATCATGGCCTCATTCTGTCTTATATCCGTTATGGTATCTTAGTATGGGTAGTTCTTGCATAGGTAATATGAATAGGGTTTTTAAAATTCAAAAGAAAGCTATTTACGTGTATGGCGGGAGCTAATCAGCTAACCTCATGCAGGCCACTATTTAAGGAGCTTAAATTGCTCACAGTTCCCTCTCTCTACATTTTTGAGGTGATTATGTATGTTAGGCAAAATAATTTTATCCAGAATTTCAATGTTCACAATCATAACACGAGAAACAGAAATGATTATTATGTGGCTAATCACTCCACAAATTTGTTTGAACAAAAACCTACTTATGCAGGGAGAAAATTCATGAATAAATTACCCCAATTTTTAAAATGTGAGGATTTGAATTTCTTTAAAAGGAATCTGAAAAATTACGTGTTCGGTGAAACTTTTTATAGCGTACAAGAATTTCTTTCTTGATAGTAGTGATACATTGTGTGTTTCTTATATGTATTTCAGGTGTTATATCTGACATGTCCTATACTCCTTCTGGAGTCTCCAGGGTGCAAAAATAAAAAATTAATAGATAGACCGAATATGTGTAGTGTGACTGTATTTTGTGTTTGTTGTTTCCAACAGATGGACCATAACGTGATAGTGTCTGATTATGGTGCGATGGACAGAGTGTTGAAAGAAGAGAGAGCGTACATCTTGAACATCGTGAAACAGATTAAGAAAGCCGGCTGCAACGTGTTGCTAATCCAGAAGTCTATTTTAAGGGATGCGGTGAGCGATCTGGCGATACATTTCCTTGACAAAATCAAAGTGATGGTCGTCAAAGATGTTGAACGTGAAGACATTGAATTTGTTTGCAAGGTGAGTTGACTACGTTATGTATTCTGCTCATGGTAAACACCTATAAAAAAATCAATCGATTTTAATAATTAACTTTTTCAGTCACCATTTTCCTTGTATCTTAACACTTTGCGTGCTAACCACGTAATTATACGGAACGGTGATACGTTTACAGCTTGCAAATCATGTAATTTTACTGAATTCGTATTTACGCTGTTATACTATGTACAGTTCAGCCGTTCTTAGTTTGCTCCTACTGTCAACAAACAAAAGCCACATACTACAGGGTGCACGCTAGAGTCTGCGACTTTACGGATGTCGTATTCCTATTAAGTAAACTATTTTTTAAATTATAAGTACTTAAAGTACTAAAAACATCAGTCATGATATGATGTAGCCCTAACAATTTCATTTAGAAAAATACTTTTAAAAGTATTTTGTATTTAAATACTTTTGAAAGTATTTTGTTGTTACTTTTTAATCAGCGTGTACACATTTTGATATAATGCGCATGCTCAGTGACGTCATTATTTGTTTACATTAGGAGCAAACTAAGAGAGGCTGGACTATAGTAGTACGTTCTTATACGGAATTCGATCATTTATTCTGAATTTACGTACATTTTAGTACAAAAGTACACCGTTGAAGCGCTAGTACGTTAGCGTTTTATTCACTTATAATGAAACAGCTGTTGGAACAGTAAACAGTGATGTTATACACGAGTTCTGTTTTTCACAAAAGAAATTTTTGTGTTTAGTTTGTTTTTTTTAAATTCAATAACACAGTTATGTTTATAAAGTATTGTATAGGTGTATAATAGTTTTTTTTGTGTATAAAATTGTATAATAGTTCAAATAAATTGTTTAAACAACATGTGAAATGCAGTGGAAAAATTTTTGTTTTTTCTAAAAAATGTGCTATGAAAAAGTGATAGTTTTATTATTTTATTAAAACAATTTAACAACTTATAATGCACCATTGAAAACTGGAAGATTTGATGTTTCCAGCCGCCATGTTAGTACCATCTTAATACTCCTTATAATGTTATTTTTACAATATTTTAAATATAGACAAAATTGGCCAGCATTCTATAAACGTCCACGTTTTTTATCCCTAGCAGTCGGTGTTAAAAAAAAATTGTTTAGATCGTCTCGTTTTGTTTAGAAAAAAAACTGTTGAGTACTGCTGCATGAAGTAAAAAAGATTTATCAATAACATTCATTTGAGTAATGTGAATGGTGAACTTTTGAAAATGTGTTAAAACAGCTGTTGTAAATGGATATGCAATGCAGCAGGGTAACTCATCAAAAGCACCCAGAAATATGAATGGTGGGGTAAGATATCTTATTAAAATTAAATTTAAAAACAGGACACGTGATTCCGCAAGAAAGATATTTCAGCTATATTTATACTTTGCAAATGCTAATCCAAATCGGTCAGATTGTTTCCACAAAAGTGAGGTCCAACTTGGCCTTGTAAAAAAAAAAACACTTTTATGAAAGAGTAAAGCAAGTAACGGTAATAGGTATGAATAGTGTTTCATTGTGCTTATTAGTGAAAGGATTCTTTTTTAATAAATCCTTTGAAAAAAATTGATTTAAATGAAACAATTCATTGCCGATATCTTTTTCTAGTTAATGATACACAGATGTGTTGTTGGTTTGACAGACGCTGGGTTGCCGTCCAATCGCCAGTCTTGACCATTTCTTACCTGAGCACATGGTCTCTGCCGATTTAGCAGAAGAAGTACAGACCGGCAACAGTAGGTTCGTCAAGATCACGGGCATTCAGAATCCGGGTCGCACGGTGACCGTCCTGGTGCGTGGCAGTAACAAGCTAGTGCTTGAAGAGGCAGAGCGATCGCTTCATGATGCTTTATGTGTTATTCGTTGTCTTGTCAGGCAGAGGTAAGATTATTTTTCACGTCTTCATGGGATTGGTGGTTATCATATTTGCGATTTCTTCGAATTGTTGGCTTGCAACCAGTAGTGTAGCGATAAGAAAAGGGGTTACATTGAACTAGGTAACCTTTTTTTTAGTACAGAAATCCAGAACCAACAGAAAGATTTTGTATTACGAGGGCTGTCCAGAAAGTAACAGACGTTTTGAAATAAAAAATTAACTAAGTAAAGAAACCCAATTTTTATTATGCGCATTTCGAAGATTAACTCTTCAGCTATTTTTCTACGTAATCGCCCAGTAAATTAAGGCATTTATTGTAACGTGGTACAAGCTTTTCAATGCCCTCTTTGTAGTAATCTGCTGCCTGCGAGTTCAACCACTGGTTTACACCGACATGGAGTTAAGCGTCGGTGTCGAAGCGTTGTGTAGCGAACCATGTCTTCATCGCTGGGAACAGATGGTAATCGTTCGGCACAGAATCCAGGCTGTACGGCGGGTGATTAAAAACTTCCCACCCAATACCTTCCAAGAGCTCTTGAGTACGTTTGGCCGTGTGTGGACAGGCGTTGTCGTGGAAAAACAAAACTTTCTCATTAAGTTTTCCCCGACGCTTGTTTTGTATCTCGAGTCTTAATACTGCAATATCTATTAGTACTGCAATATCTGTTTGTACTTTATGACTTGGATTTTGGACCAAGAACAAGAAATTAATTACAGTCATACCCCGCTATGAGAACCTCTCATTATACAAACTTTTCGCTGTACGAACTGGTAATATTTTTTTCGCCTTGCATTTCAAACTTTGCTTCACAATACGAACATTGTTGTATAAATATGTACAGTGGACCCTCACATTACGATGCACTCGCATTACGATATTTCATTTTATGATGTGTAATCAAATTAGTCACAGCATTCCCAAAGTCGAACGTGCATCTGACCCGCCAATCGTCAACCCCTACAGTAAGAAGTTCTGATCAAATGTACTCCGTCCTTCTTGTCAAGATACCCTCGACCATGCTACCCGCACCCTATATAAGTTTTTATGTTTGTCGTACTGAAATTACAGCAGTCGCGCATGCGCACTGATACTTTTCCCCCTTTACCCCTCGTTGCAAACAAGGGCAAACTCGTGACTCAAGTGACTATATGTTGATGACATTTGGGAATGTCGATGCTGATGAAAGGGTTAACAGGGCCGACTTTAATAGAAATGTATGTTTATCTGGTGTTGTTATTTTAAGAGAATTTGGATGTGATTGTTGCTACAGGGCATTGATAGCTGGTGGTGGTGCACCAGAGATAGAGTTGAGTCTCCAGCTGGGACAGTACGCTGAAGGTGTTAAAGGTGTCGACGCTTATTGCTTCAGGTAACATTAAATATCTTTTTATTTTTTTTTTATTTTATCAAACATCGTATGTAGGATTTTAAACAGCCGTATTATTTAAAATTATAATATGTATTTCTAACCACCAGAATACGGTAACAGAAAACACTTACCAATGTTTATAGCGCTTTGACAGATGTAAATTGTTGCCACAGTCTCTCTCTTTTGATTTAAAAAGGAGGCTCCTTTGATGGTACATCTTCTCTGTCCTCTTTTATGGTGTACAGTCTTAAACCTTAAACGCTTTCGTGTATCTTTTTTTTTTTTTTTTTAACGTATCTCATACGTTTGCTACTTTCACATTGTTATAAATGTGGCTACCCGTTTCCTGTTTTCACTTTTATTTAGTTCACTTTGTTTTCCGTTTACCTACAGCGATAGTTGACCGAATCGATTAGTATTTTCTGATCTATCGATGAAACTGGACCGCTACTTAATGCGTGAGATTGAACCGTAGCGTCTACTACCGAGTACCGATATAGCGGGTTACAAGGCCATGTTGTTTGCAGTGTATGTGTATTACTGCTATTGTGCTATTATATATTTCGTGAAACGATGTCTAGAGATGCATTAGATTTTGCAGAAGATTCTGGGTCGGAATTAGATGACACGGACATTGATGAATCATACGACCCTGAGGAGAACGAAAGCGATATTGATATAAGTTTCATATAAAATTTTTCGGAAATGTGTAAATTAGAGTAATTGTAAATAGTATTATTTTATAAATAACTTAATAATTGACTTAAACTAAATATATGGTTAAAAAGAGCCAACGTCAAACTTTATTTTCATATAATCCCTTGTTGATAAAAACTGAAGTGACTGCACAATGATTTTTTGAAAAAGTTGAAAAAACGTCAGTCTACAGTGCAAGATTTGTTAAATTTACTTTAGTCTGTAGTGCATGATTGTGAAAAAAATGGTAGACTGGAAAGTGTTAAAATTTTTCTACATCAAAATTTAAAACTTCCTATTCCTACCATGGTAGATAAGGAATAGTCTATTCTTATATTTAAAACAGTCTTGCCAACTTAATCAGTTGATTGTCATATTCAATCTGTGTGTTCATTTTAGAAATATTAGAAATGAATAACAGACAAAATTAAATTGAATACGATGGACATCGTATTGTAGGGCCCATATTTTTTCATGAACAGTTAACCGACAATGAACGCGAGTACTATTTTTTCCAGCAAGATGGTGCAACATGTCACACATCTCGCCAGTTCCTATCTCATATCAATCAGGCCTTTCCCATGCGAGTTGTTAGTAAAGACTTGTGGCCTCCTCATTCACCCGATTTGAGTATGTGCAATTTTTTTCTATGGGGTTATTTAAAAGGAACTGTTTACCAAACAAACCCCCGATGTATACATGAGCTAAAGAATAACATTATGGCAGCCATTCAAGCTATAGACGTTTCCGTATTGCGTCGTGTGTGCATTAATAACATTGAACGAGTGCAAAAATGTGTAAGCGTTCAAGGACGCCACTTTCGGCATTTACTGTAAAGCTGTAGTTGAAATTTTAATATAAATTTTTAATAAATATGTAAAATTATGTATTAAGTAATTCTATTTATTCATTTACTATTTGAATCCAATTGAGTGCCGAAGGCCACTGTTAAATGCAGCGGGCTACTTTTAAATGAATCACCCGGTACAAGTAGGTGTTGCTGTGGTTGTTATGTACGTAAATCTACATGTGTTAAATTATTTTTGCAGAGCATTTGCAAATGCATTGGAAGTTATCCCGTCGACATTAGCCGAAAATGCCGGTCTGAATCCGATTGCAACTGTGACCGACTTGAGAGTGAGACACGCCGGCGGTGAAATAACTACAGGCATCAATGTTAGAAAGGTAAACACCAAATTAAACCATTGCCCGTTGTGACAATATTTAATTTACTATTGCTTTTATAATACTGGACTCTACCAACCTATAAATTCTTGCTATTTCAACTTCCTATATACAGTAAAACCTCTCTAATTCATCACCTTCTATAATTCGTCAGCCCTCCGCAGTTCATTATAGGAAAATATTTCTGCAGAGTTTGATATTTTCCGAAAATGAAACGCAGGTTCAAGAATTTTGGAAAAAGTATACAATCAAAGGATGCTATATATAACATATCACAAGCATGACATAACATTTTGAAAACAACACTTAAGTCTTGTTGGAACAATCTGTGGGCTGACCGAGAAGAAACTAGTAGCATCCGTTCTTACAATGAAACAAACAATGTCTTATCAGAATTAAAAGAAGTGTGCCAGAGTATACCTGTGACTAAAAATATTACCGACGAGGAATTAGTTGAATGGATAGAGCAAGATGCTAACGAACTTGAGTATGAGATTTTAAGTGACAAAGAAATTGTGCCCTACGTTCAAAACAAAGATTCACCTGTTGAGGAAGATAGCAACGAAGAATATGTTTCAAGCTCTGAAAATATTCGTACGAATCGAGAAATAGAAGGAATGCTGACGAAGTGCATCGAGTGGTATGAGAGACAGAAAGAAGCAGAGTTGTCATAATTAATTGTAATACGACAAATTCGCCAGTTGGCTGTGGAAAAAGAAAAGAACTCGTTGGTAGAAAAGAAGATAACTCACTTTTTCAAGAAATAAATTTTGCATTTTACATACATACATACATACATACATATTAGTGTAATTAAGTAACGTTTTCTAAATTTTAATGTGATTTTTTTGTAGTGTTAAGTGATACATAGTTAAAGATTCGTTTCATCGATTTTGCAAATGTATACTTTTTCGATTGTAATTTTATATTCGGTAACGTGTACTGTGTTGTGCCTTCTACAAATTAGAAAATGTAAGTACAACCATATACAGAATTTCTGAAGTAGTATAAAACTAGATACATAGACTAATACAAATTTACTGTAGTTATAGGACTTAGGATTACTTATTGTGTTTATCGTTAATGTAAGTTTCATTTATGTGATTCGACTTTAATCTAATATACGTATGAGTAGGCTATGTTATTTATTAACCGTGCATAGCAAAATTCCATAATTCGTCACTTTCTGTATTTCGTCACTCCTTCGGTCCCGAACGAGACGAATTAGAGAGGTTCCACTGTATTTCAATTATTTTGTGTATATTTTTACTTTCTCTTGCCTGTATAAATATTTAGGAAGGAAAGTATTGTTTTCATGTCGATTTTTGGAAATTGAGTTTTCACTGATCTACACGTTTTCAGACCCCCCTGAACCCAAAAAACATGTTTTTAGTGATTGGTCTGTGTGTGTGTGTGGGCGCATGCGTGTGTACAGAATATCTCAAGAACGGAACATTATACGAACTTGAAACTTAAGTTACTTACCACTACTGGACCTGACACGAACATTTTCATCAAAATCGGTCAACCGGAAGTAGTAGTTTATTTGTGTAATTTTAAGTTGTAGACCAATCGCTAAAAACATGTTTTTTGGGTTCAGGTGGCCTGAAAACTTGTAGATCTGGTGAAAACTCTTATTTCAAAAAATTAACATGAAAACAATACTTTCCTTCCTATATATTCCTACAGACAAGAGAAAGTAAAAAATATATTCACTGCACTGCAGCTGACTTACGTTGAGAGTATTGTTTGTTGTTGCAGGGTGCGATTACAAATATATTGGAAGAAAATGTCGTCCAGCCATTGTTGGTTTCAACTAGCGCAATCACTCTCGCCTCAGAAACCGTACGCAGCATATTGAAAATTGATGACATCGTCAATACGATATCGTGGTGAAAAGGATGGATCCAATATTATATTACCAATCCCCTCACGAACAACACTGATTCTATTGCGTTACTTTATTGTATTTCAGAGAAACATTCTTTTGTTTATTATCGTGATTATGGTTTAACAGATTATCAATCAGCTTATACTAATATATTTTTCATTATTTCTGATAAGTTTTTTTTTAAGAAACAATTATGATGATTAAATTAAGTTTAATTTGCGGCCTGTTGTGTATTAATTAACAGTTAGTTGTTAAAATAATAAATATTATTAGTTACAATTTCACAGTCATTTATATAAAAACAAGAAAAGTAGTACGTTTTTTTTTTATTGTCCTGTTTCTGTACTATTTTTCAAAGCTGATGAGCTCTGAACGTACGCATTGCCCCCTACCCACTTCATAGCTAGCCAATGACTTGCCAGCAATGTTGCCAGTACTTGCTCTCTTAGTTGTTATACAAGGGTAAGTCAATTATTATCCGCAATTTAGTTCATTTTGCGTTGATGATGAAAGCTTTGTTTATTTATGGTTATATGTATGCAAGTTTCAAGCTGCTAGGTTAGTTTTGTTGTCGCTGTTGTGCTGTTAATCATGGCTCCTCCGCTTTCTATTTGCACCAAAGAAGAGCAACGTTCAGCGATCAGTTTTTTGTGGTTGGAAGGTGCATCAGGGGCCGAAATTCATAGAAGACTTTTGGTACAGTATGGGAACAGTGTTTTGCCACAACGAAGTGTCTACGAATGGATTGAAAAATTCAAAAATGGTCGCACAAGTGTTACGCAGGATGAAGGAGCTGGACGACAGTTTACCGGCGTAAATGAAAAAAACATTGAGTGTTCACGTGCAATGATTCTCTTAGACAGACGAGTAACTATTGACGAAGTGGCACATCGTCTGCAAATTAGCCACGGATCTGCCTATGAAATCATTCACAACACCCTTGAGTTTCATAAAGTTTGTGCAAGATGGGTCCCAAAACAACTGACACTGTTGCATAAACAAATGCGCTTGGACATCTGCAAAAAACATTTGGATCGCTATGGTAACGAACAGGACAACTTCTTAGATAGGATCATTACTGGTGACGAAACATGGATCCATCATTATGAGCCGGAGAGTAAATAGCAGAGTATGGAATGGAAACATTCAAATTCGCTGTGCATGAAAAAATTCAAGACCCAACCGTCCGCAGGAAAACTGATGTTTACGGGTTTTTGGGACTCACAAGGTCCAGTACTGGAACATTATCAGGAAAGGGGCACAACAATAAACAGTGTATGTTACAGTGAGATGCTTACTGCCAAGCTAAAGCCTGCAATTCGAAGCAAACGCTGAGAACTGCTGTCAAAAGGTGTTGTGTTGTTGCACGACAACGCCCGTCCTCATACTGCTGCCCACACTGCTGAAACGCTCCAGAAACTCATTTTGAAGTGCTGGCTCATCCTCCATATAGTTACAATCTTGCTCTTTCTGATTATCACTTGTTTGGTCCACTCAAAAAGGCATAAAGTGGCCGTCGATTTACCTCGGACGAAGCATTGAAAGAAGCGGTGCGATCCTGGCTCGCATGTCAACCAAAAACCTTCTTTTATGAGGTTATCAGGAAACCTCATAAAAGAACAACGATGGACCAAGTGCGTTGAAAAGCAAGGGGACTATGATTACAATTTTTTTAATTTTTTTTCAAATTTTTCCTATTTGATTACAATAAATTTTATAACTACATTGCGGATAATAATTGACTTACCCTCTTATATTTTGTCAGCAAAGTTTTTGTCTTTCAGTAACAATTATAACCTATAAATATATAACCAGCTGATTTTATTATAAAGTATTTAATGATTACGCACTCTATAATCGATGTGTTCAGTAAAAGATACTAGTATCACTTGTGATACTAGTATATATTACTACTAGTATATTACTATACTAGTATTAGTATACTAGTATAGTGTGATACTAGATACTAGTATCACTTGTGTCTAGACACAAGTGAACTACTGCGGCTCTTACACACATGGGCGCATAATGTTTGTCAGGCTGATACATTCGTACAATCGGACAGCGCTGTCAAATGTTCTGATTGGTCTAAACATGTGGAACAGCAGAGCTCATCAACTGTGAAAACCATTGTAGTCATAGTTATCTCCTCTGAAGAGTAATCGATTTCATTATACGACCAGACCATGTGGTGAATGAAGTGAAGTGACATTTTCCAGGGTGGAAAGTAAATGCTTTCAGAGAGCCTTTTCCACTGAGTGAGTTGTGGCAATGGTAAACCACCTCACTCCTTCTTTTAATTAGTAAATCATCTAGAGGTTCAAACCAGATTTCGGCTCATGATCTAAACAATATACTGGAAGACTGATAATACTGTGTAAGTAATAACTTATTGATTTAATTCTATTTCATGTAATTTATACAATAAATTTCACTAACCTTTTTAAGCTGTTTTGATTTCTTTATTCTGTCACTTACACGTGTTTTGGTTGATCCACCATTATCAGTATGCACAATATTATTTGAACTAAATTTTTTATTTAAAATTTGTAGAAGATATTACATCTTCAGTCATCTACATAAAAATGAATTAAAATTTAATTCTTCTAATCTACCCCCTCTTATATTTATTACAGATTGGAGCAGCAGTCAATATCACTTCAATATTCTTAAATTTGATTTGTTCATTTAAAATTTCCTGCTTTTGCACTTTTAATTGTTAATAAACAGGAACATCTCATATTTTTTAATCTTACTTGTATTTTTGTTATAGAAAGATTTAACAATACAGTAGAATCTCAGTAGACCAGCCTGTTCGGGACCGAGAGGGTGCCGGATTACTGGATGTGTTAGAATTTTGGAACTATAAATTATAAATTTAAACAAAAAATTAATATGCATTGATTTCTATGTGATTTTAAATTAAATTAACGTAATTAAAAAAGGTTTGCTGAGCGCTTCTGTAGTCATTGTACTAAACATAATTATCGGCTATTGAGATCGCCTAGTGCGGTGTGGGGGTGCTCGTGTTCTGAGAATTACGTTTCGTTATCAATTCAGCATGAAGTATAGAGTATGACCCAGTTTTGGGTTTTGGATAAAACGCCAAAAATTATTCCATTTAACAATAATTAACCCAGATATGCCTGAATTATTTTTTTTTACTTTTTTTCAAAATAATACCATTTTCCACTTTACTGGGGTCTAAATAGGACATTGTTACCAAACTTTCGTATCTCCGCTGCCCTGGTTTCAAAAAAACGACCGTCCTTCCAGAAGGACGTTAGGCAAATACAATATAAGTGTACGTTATGGAAAGGATGAACTTGGACAGGTACAATTCCATAAAATATAATATAATGAGCGTAATATAACAGAATGAGATTTTCATTATAATTATTAATTTATTACCAATTAAAAAACCTCTTGGCCGTACCTCAAAATACCAATGTTAACAAAAATTTATTTTTGGAAAATATTTTATTTTCATTATTCACTGGGGTAATATTTACAATTCTACCGTAAATATAGTTTGCATAATGATAAGTAAAAAACTGTAAATATTGATTATATATTTTAGTGTTTACTATTATTGTTTTACTGCTTTGCTCCATGACGCCCAAAGTATGGAACCACACTTTCGTCAACAGAATGGTTTTCTACATGTGGAGCAAATCTCTCATACATCTCTCATTTATTTGTTCAATAAGAGGGCGCACCTTAGAAAATTTGTCATTTTTATTCAACTTATCATTGTCACAAACATAAAGCTTTGTCATGAAAAATTCAAACTTATCTCTCAATATCGCTTCAGAAACTAAATTATTGTGCACATCATCTGCTGTTTCTCAATACATTCTTCTTTTTGGAAGACAATTGTATCCACTCAAAAACAAAACGGCAACACTTCATTTCATCGGCGGTGCAACTTCCACATCGATTTTGTTTTGCCACATTCATTTGTGCTCATCACCATGTTATTTATAATGTCTTCATCACAAAAAAATTGAAAATATTCTAACGGAGTCCTTCCTTGAAAAGTTGCTGTTACCATGGGCAACCAGTTTTTATTACATGAAAGAGTATCTTCTTTAGTCCAATAAAAATCATCTTTATTTGTTTTCTTTTTATCGAATTTCGTTTTCTATTCTCACATTTTGATATTGGTGGTTCATCGTTTGTCGCCGAAGAAGTTTTTTCATAGCTTCTAGACATGATTATATTTGAAGCAACAATTACTGGTGCACTAAGTTGATTTGCAGGCAGATTATTGAGTTTTGGGTCATCCTTCTCATCAGAATCTTCATCCATAAGGTCATCAACAGGATTTATCGGGGGTTGAACTGCAATATCCATTGCACACCCAGGAATTATTTCTTCATTTCCTTCTAAAATATTGATCAGTTCAGTTAAGGTTATTTCTTTCTAAAACAAAGACAAATAAAAATAGAAGGTATATTTTTACTTAACCGCTAAATACATAACGTCACCCTTTTAGGTGCGTGATGTTCTGTACCTTGTTTATGATAAGACTACTATAATGGCTTTTTCTTAGACATATATTTTTAAAATAACATAATTTTTTGTCAAATTTAGTGTAGGCTGCTATCTAAGGTTTAGTTTATTACATAAACAAAATTAAATTACGCATTATTTCACACACAATATTATCATTTTATAAATAATGACGTAAAGTTGAATTTCAAGACTAATAATTCAGATAATTCATTTATTGTGTTAATATTTCCCTGTTCATCAAATAATAAACAAAAAGATTTTATTAGTAAATGTTTATTTTTAGTTCCACGTTTTAGTTCTTACATGTTCCTAGCGTCCTTCTGGAAGGATCCTGTCTAAAATACCACTACAGCTAGTCCGTGACTATCGTCCTTCTGGAAGGACTGCTTTAAAAAAGTCATTATAAGTCACGTTAGACACAAAATTGTTTTGAATTATTGTAACGTATACATAAATCAATCATTTAAGATGGATTAAATGTAAAAATAGTATAAATATAAATAAAAATTAAGCAGTATTACTCACCCATCAACAACCAGGTCGGTCAAGTCAGCCATTTTCCCGAAACGTTGTTTTTAAAACAATACTACATACTTCTAATAACAAATATATCATTCCGAACTCGTGTAAATCAAAAAACAGACTATTCTCCCCCAGTCTACACAATAAAAACCCATAACGTATGTACAGAGTTGCCAAAAATCACGGAAAAAGATTATGTGACACTCGTCCTTCTGGAAGGACGTCAGGGCTATCTGGGTTAAGGTCTGCTTATTAATTTCTTTAATCAAATCCTAAACATACATGTTGTATTAAATCCGCCGTAATTAGGTCGAGTTGATTTCCCTAATTCAATTTAAATCTTTTACCAAAATTTGTGCTGGGTGAGGTTTCATACTTTTAGGCCTAATATTTGAAGGGCCGGATTACTGGAGGTACCGGACTACCGAGATTCTATTGTATTTAGAAATATTTAAAAGAGCAAAAGCAGGACATTTTAAATGAACAAATCAAATTTAAGAATGATGAAGTGATTTTGACTGCTACTGCCATCTGTAATAAATATGAGAAGGGATAGATTAGAAGAACTCAATTTTAATTCAGTTAACTACATAAGTTCATCAAACTAAAAAAAGCTCATTTCAATTTTTCAGTTTTTGGAATCCTTTCCTGATGTTTCCTTCCTTGAACTTTCTCCAGTATTCCCTCAATCCATCCGATCTTCTCTGCCGTTCCTTGTCAGAATACACAACTTTCTGTCGTTTCGTCGGTTTCTGCTGTTCAAGTCTTGTGGTTTTCAGCCTGTGGTAATTTCCGGCTTTTGTTTTGAGGTCCACAAGTGAGATTTGGAGCCCGTCCATGTCCTCCATAATCTCCCTGATCCAGTGGGGCTGAGTTTTTCTGTTAAGGAAAAAGTTGATGATTTGTTTTGAGATTCTGGAAGAGTCGGTCCTCAAGAGATGTCCAAAGAAGGAAATTCTCTTTTTCCTTATCTGGTCTGCTAGACGTTCTGTATTTCTGCATACTTCTTCTTTCGAGACGGGTTTCCATATCCCATCAGAGAAACATCTTTTGTTCAGGCATCTCCTGATGATCCGACGCTCCAATTTTGAGATTCTGTGCTCCGTGTTTATCTTCCTGAGACTGAAGATCGTTTTGCTGCTGTATGTGATCTCCGGTTGAATTACGGTGTTGTAATGCCGGAGTTTTGATTTTATTGAAGTTTTATATAGATGACTAAAAATTTAATACCTTCTGCAGATTTTAAATAAAAAAAATTTAGTTTCAAATGATATTGTGTACTCTGATAATGGTGGATCCACCGAAACACATATGCAAGTGACGGATAATTAAAACTGAGGCAGTTTAAAAAGGTCAGTGAAATTTATTATATAAAATAGAATTGATTTCAAGCTGCAGGATTTAAATTGTTATAAAGAAGTGTCTGCCCATAACAGACAGGTGGAGTGTCAAATTTACACTCGATCTGTTCGTTGCAGGGCTAAAATAAATAGTTCTGTTTCTTATTACATGGTCAGCCAATTAAATGACTGGACCATTTAAGAACAGAAGAAGTAGAGGTGTAAAAGACACTGATCAGAGTTATCTCCTCTGAAAGTAATGAATTTCATTATACAGCCAGACCCTGTGATGAATGAAGTGAAGGTGTCATTTGCAGAGTGGAAAATATGTGCTATTCAGAGGACCCGGCGTGCTGTTAAGCGTACTTTTCCACTCGGTAAGTATTGGCAATGGTAAACCACCTCTCTCCTCGTTTTACTTAGTAAAACCTCTATAGGTTCAAACCAGCCTTTCGGCTGATCACCTAAACAACAACATAGAAGAGTGTAGTAACATTGAATGCTCAGGAATAATGTTATTTTAGTTTTTTAAATGCTTGTATTTTCAAGACAAACTGCAAAATGTGTACAAGTAAAGAAGATTGATAAGCTGGTAGAATGAATAATCCATTGATTTAGTAAATGGGTACTAACAGTTATTTGATTAGCCATTTGTGTACGCCATTTAATATGTTGATTAGTCAGCTAGTGCCGTTGAAATCATTTCACATTGAAAATTAAAGGCTCACCACAATGGTGGTACTTGTGAATCGTCGATAAAATCTTTAGATGGTATTTTTTCTTTGATGTCTTTCCTTTTAAGTAGTTTTTTAGTCGTTGCACATGTTTTTCCATCATATTTTTTTAGTGCGTTATTCTCGCATATCTTTGTGTAATCCATTTCTCTTATGCCACTTCCAATTTCCAAAAGTTCACGCCTCCTAAAAATAAAAGTGCATGTAATGTTTCCATTGATTTAAAGATGATGATAGAGAAAATACATTTAGCTAGTCCTCCATTACTTACATGGTATGGATTCACGCTACACCAGTGGTGGTTTAGACCTTAAAAAATATTTATGAAGAGTTATTAAAATATATACACAGTGTGTGTGTTTCAATTTCGATACAGTGCAATTCTTACAAAAGAAAATCTTTTGCAATAATTCTTGTCTGAACATGAACTGTATTATAATAGTCTTTATATTATAATAGTTCTGTTTCTTGTCACATGGTCAGCCAATTAAATGACTGAATCATTTAAGAACAGAAGAGGTAGAGGTGTAAAAGACACTAATCAGAGTTATTTCCTCTGAAAGTAATGAATTTCATTATACAGCCAGACCCTGTGGTGAATGAAGTGAAGGTGTTATTTGCAGAGTGGAAGATATGTGCTTTTCAGAGGGCCCGGCATGCTGATAAGCATACTTTTCCACTCAGTGAGGAAGGCAATGGTAAACCACCTCACTCCTCGTTTTACTTAGTAAAACCTCTACAGGTTCAAACCAGCTTTTTGGCTGATGACCTAAACAACAACAACAAGTTGATACTATACTTTTTATATTGACGGTTGTGAGTTTGAATCCCACACACTATTTAACCTTCGGAAACTGGCACTAAAAAAATTAAATGAGGACTGGCACCATTACATTTTTGCAATATCTTGTAATATTGAGAATATTCCTACAAACACTTATGATTAGCTACTTAAATATTTATTTAAGCAATTAAGAACATTGTATAAAGTCTGTCCATTGTTATCGATTGTTTTCAGTTTTGAACATTGAGTAAATTTTGCAGCCCTTGATAATTGTATGACAATTTTCTGTGTAAATAAGTTTTGGCTGTGAACCAACAACTCACCTGTCATGAAATGCTTGTACTTGTGAACTTTTCGTGTCATCATTTTTCTTAATTTCTGGTCTGTTAGTTTTCACATTTGTATAACTTGTTAAAGAACCTTTCACCTGGAACAAGTCGACATTAAATGTATTGTGCGGTTGCAAGCTTTGTGTAGTTGCGTGGTGAAGGGTACGGGTGAGGTATAATGAATGAGTGATGCATGCTGGGAGAACAATTCTTGTATTACTCTGATACAAAACATTCGTTTTCAAACTTTCCGTATTGTTTGTATTTATTACATTTATTTATTTACATATTTTGACATAAATTAGCAAGTTAAATATTATGAATCCGACCAAGTTTATAACCTGGTAGGTATTTGTTAAATTAATGTGCCGGATGATAAGAATATTTTTTTTAGTCTAGTTAGTACACGCTACCACTACGAATGCATATGCTGTGAAACACTACTAACTCATTCATTCTCCCACTATTATAACAACACACTGCATTCCTTCAAACTACATGAAGCTGGGACTCTAGCAATATGCATTACGTAAAAATTGTACTTACTTGATGTGGCTGTAGGGTGAAAGTACATTAATCAAATTTTTCTCAAATTCACTTTTTGTAATGAATGAAGCTGCCCTTAACAGACAGGTGGTGTGTCAAATTATTTACATTCAATCTGTTCGTTGCAGGGCTAAAATAAATAGTTCTGTTTCTTATCACATGTTTAGCCAATTAAATGACTGAATTATTTAAGAACAGAAGAGGTAGAGGTGTAAAAGACTCAAATCAGAGTAATCTGCTCTGAAAGTAATGCATTTCATTATACAGCCAGACCCTGTGGTGAATGAAGTGACTGTGTCATTTGCAGAGTGGAAAATATGTGCTTTTCAGATGGCCCAGCATGGTGATAGGCGTACTTTTCCATTCGATGAGGAAGGCAATGGTAAACAATTTCACTCCTCGTTTTACTTAGTAAAACCTCTACAGGTTCAAGCCAGCCTTTCGGCTGATGACCTAAACGACAATGAATGAAGAGCATTTCTTTTGCTGTGCATGTGGGTAAAACGACCCAAATCGTAGGATGGGTTGATACAAAGATACAGACTGGTCTCAAGTGGTTAATTAATGAGAGGATGTTAGCCATGTTTTACCTTGACATGACCTATACTCCCTTTGGAGTCTCCTGGATGCAAAAAAAATACAGTTTATCTACAAAAGGTTCTGTTATAAACTGTATGTGCTCTGGGTAAAGTGTACATTGTTGTGTTGGCTGAACTGATACCAAAGTAGTCACACATGTGCATTTATGCTTTTTCCCCTTTGCCCCTCGATAAATAAAAAATCATTCTCATGAGTTAAGTAACCATATTAGACTTTGCTTTAAGGCAAAACACTTTATCCTATTGGAGTTCAGAGGAAAGCTTAGTGATAGATCATTGGTGTACTGTATTCAGATGAACTAATGTCCCCTAGCCGTGGGAGTGAGAGAATGCATAATGCTCTCACTTGCACAAGCCATACGCACCGTTCCAATAACATTGTCTTTCATTTTCCTCATTGTTGTAAGCAAGTGTTTATGCATGCAGTAAACTAACGAGCAAGATAACGACTGTAGTATGTTTTCAGATTTGGATTATTACGGTAAAGACCTTTGAGCGCATGCGTAGTTATGCCACATATCTCTCTCTCTCACTCACTCGGCTATGGGACATTTGTTCGTCTGATACCTATACCTTTGGCATATTTATGAGAAGATGTCCAGTTGTTTGAGACCTCTTAGCTGTAGATTCTCCTGTTTTCACTTCTTCATCGAGAGCCAGCTGAAATACTTTACCTTTGATTAACGCCCTCACGTAATTCGGTTGCACATCCACATCTATTAACGTTGTGTCCAAGTATCTGAAAATAACAACAACTAATTTTAATTCTATGTATAATAAATATATGAAAATTTCACTGACGTTTTATCATCTATTTACACACATTTCAGTGGATGTGGGCCCACCGAAAACCATGTGGCTATCGAAAGCTATACAAAATTATCTATTGTGGGGTTCCAAGCCAACTAGTGTGCAGCAACTATCGAGGAATAACTTTGTTGAATGTTGCCTACAAAATATTGTCCTCCATCCTCTTGAAAAGAATATCCGAGAGAATTATTGGCGAATATCAGTGTGGTTTTAGGCCGGGAAGAGGGACAACTGATCAAATTTTTGCAATACGCCAACTCATGGAAAAATATACTGAATACGGTGTAGACTTACACATGCTATTCATAGATTTCAAGCAAGCATTTGACTCTGTGATAATTAATAATCTGTTAAAAGCGCTGGAGAGTTTCGGTTTCCCTGGAAAACTCATAAGATTGACGTCTGTGATTTTGACAAATAATAATGCCAAAGTACTCATTGGAGGAAAAACGAGCAGAGCATTCCAAATTGACCAAGGAGTAAGGCAAGGCGACGCACTATCAGCACTACTTTTCAATCTAGCTCTGCAGAAAGTAGTTCAAAAGCTAAATCTCACAGGGAATATCATCTTCAAATCCAGTCAAGGACTAGCCTATGCGGATGACATAGTATTGGTGGCTCGTAGTGCAGCAGCTCTAAAAGAAATGTTTCTCACACTTGAAAAGGAGGGGCTAGGGATAGGACTTGGAATCAACAACAACAAAACCAAGTACATGAAAGTGACTCAATCTCTGGCGAGGAGAACAGCTGAAGATTTTGAAGCAGGCAGATATAAATTTGAAAGTGTAGAAAAGTTTATTTACCTTGGTACTGAGCTCAATGTGAATAACAACCTCAGTAATGAAATAAGGAAGAGAATTGATCAGGGTAACAGAGCCTACTATGCAAACAGAAATTTAATAAAATCTAGGCTTATATCAAGATGTACAAAGAAGAAAATATATCAAACACTAATAAGACCGGTAGTGACATATGGCTGTGAAGCATGGGTTCTTGGCTCTCGGAACGTTAACGCATTGAGGATTTTTGAAAGAAAGATTTTGAGAAGAATTCATGGTCCAATATATGACGAAGGCGAATGGAGAATAAGAACCAATGCAGAAATCAACACCATTTTACAAGGAAAAGATATAGTACGGTACATAAAGTCTAGACGAATCAGCTGGCTGGGACATGTGCACAGGATGGAACAGGACAGGATGCAGAGACAGATGCTTGTTGGGAGAATGGAGGGAACGAGGAGGAGGGGTCGCCCTAGAACACGCTGGCTGCAGGATGTGGAAAAGGATCTGACGAGCTTGGGGGTGGGGAACTGGAGGAGACGGGCAGGTCAGAGGGATGAATGGAGGCGCATTGTTGAGGAGGCCAAGGTCCACGTAGGGCTGTAGCGCTTCGTAAGTAAGTAAGTAAGTAAGGGGTTCCAAGCTCCGTGTATTTGCGGAGTGAAGGGTACAGGTGAGGTATATTAAAATGAGTGACACATGCTGGGAGAACGATTGTATTACTCTGATACGAGGCGTGTTCAGAAAGTAAGTACTGTTTTAAAAAAAAACAAGTAAAACAATTTTTTTTTCAACACAATTTTATTTCTACATGAAAGCCCAAACCTTAAACTATTTTTCGACATAGTTTCCACCGATGTTCAAACACTTGTTGTAGCAGGTGATAAATTTGTCTATACCCTCTTCGTAGAAGGTTCCCGCCAATGAATGTAGCCACGACTCCACAGCAGTTTTCACTTCATCGTCGGTTTCAAAGCGTTGGCCACCTAGCTCGCGCTTCATGTGCAGGAACAAGTGGTAGTCAGACGGTGCCAAGTCCGGGCTGTAGGGCGGGTGATCGAACTGCTCCCAACGAAATTCTCGAACCAATGTTTGAGTGTCACCAGCGGTATGGGGCCGAGCATTGTCATGGAGCAACACCGTTACTGTACATTCCTCTCCGTTTGTTTTGAATTGCCTGCCGTAGTTTTCTTACAGCAACAGAAATGCTCTTCATTCATTGTCGTTTAGGTCATCAGTCAAAAGGCTGGTTTGAACCTCTAGAGGTTTTATTAAATAAAACGAGGAGTGAGGTGGTTTACCCTTGCCTTCCTCACTGAGTGGAAAAGTACGCTTTCCAGCATGCCGGGCCCTCTGAAAAGCAAATATTTTCCACTCTGCAAATGACACCTTCACTTCAGTCACCACAGGGTCTGGCTGTATAATGAAATTCATTACTTCCAGAGGAGATAACTCTGATTAGTGTCTTTTACACCTCTACCTCTTCTGTTCTTAAATGATTCAGTCATTTAATTGGCTGACCATGTGATAAGAAACGGAACTATTTTTATTTTAGCCCTGCAATGAACAGATTGAGTGTATATAAATTAACACTCCACCTGTCTGTTATGGGCATAGTCTAGAGTTCATAGGTGTAAAATACGAGTTAAGTGTCACCTGTAAACGTGCAGTTCGAGTAGATAACAGTTGTTTGCATCATCTTCAGTAAATAAGAAATCAATTTTTGCTTCGTTTATATTGTATGGTCTACCATCCTTATTAAAAAACTTTAGTATCCGTTTTTGCTTTTTGTTATCATCACTGTTTCTCTCCTTCAGTTCTTTCGTTTTTCTGATTCTATTTGCGATCTCGATCCTTGTTTCTGGAGTATTTTCTGACGATTGGCTCCAAAAGCTGCAACATCATTCATATTTACTTATAAAAGTTTGCGTATAATAATATGGTCCTATACGTGATCACTTATTTTCTTACAAGACCCAAACATAAATGTAAAAAATCTGGTGTGAAACACTCACACAACTATCTCTTGCCAATGCAAATAATTAACAATAAACCTAACATTAGAAATAAACAAAAAACTAACCTCAATAAACATAACCTAATTTTAATCATGAGTGAAAGACGCAAAATGAAAACAACCTCAGTTTGGCTTAAAAATACGGTAAATCACTCTTTCACGCAAAACTAGGCTCTGTAGAGGAAAATGCTATAAATAAAAGTTGTAGATCTTTTAATTTCCTATAAATTTTATTATATTCACTTTTGTCATAAAATCCATACTAAGGCCAAAATCTTAAAAAAATCAATTTTTCACACGTTTTCGTGAGAAAAAAAAGAAAATTGCTAATTATTTCTAAACTAAGCGTTATACAAAAAGATGTTTGAAATAAAAGTTGTAGGATTTTAAATTCTCTACAACTTTTATTATGTAAATTTTTGCGCTAAAATGCATATTAAAGCCGTAATCTTACAGACCCAGGTCGACCATTCCTGAGAAAGTATAGTTAATTGAACCCCAACCATCAAAGTACACCGGCAACCACTGTCTAGTATTCAAATCCATATAAAAGTAACTAACTACCTTTACTAGGATTTGAACCAGGAACCTTAGTCTCTAAAATCAGCTGTTAAACAGCTGACTCACAGCGACGACTTTACCTGTAGACCAACCCGGTGGGTCAGGTATCACAATTTGAAAACAGTGTAACAGCTATGGATATGATTTTTCAGTTGACTGTGCTAGATCGAGTTAGGTTTGAAGAACTAAAAAAAGTGATCAAAAAATTTATATCAGTTGATAATATTATTGAAGAATACAACTCATCTGGTACGATCATCTGCACCGAATGGACGAGAACAGATCGTGATAGTTATTTGAGTCACAAGTTTGCCTTTGGTTTTAACGAGGGGTAAAGGGGGGAAAGCATCAGTGCACATGCGCGACTGCTCTGGTATCAGTTCACCACCACAACAATGTAAACTATACTTAGAGAACATACAGTACATCACAGAACCTTTTGTAGGTTAACTGTACGAATGTAACTGTTACTGTAAACGGAAATGTTGGTTTCTTGAAAACGCGGTCAAACTGTTCACAGTTCTCAAAGATATTCTAATATGCAATGTAATAAAATGCTATGAAAATAAATAAAAAGTACCTTTCTGTGCCTCTTAACAAAATTTGTGAGCAAGCGCTAACTACTGCGATGTTTCTATTTCTACAATTTTAAATATAAAAGAGGAAGTTAAAGACAGTGAAGAAAATAATTCATCAACAGTTATTTTGACATCTGGTAAAAAAAGGAAATGGATATATCAAGAAAGTGATGTTGACATGTGAAACATTATTACCGGTTTTGAAAGAAAGGCCAAATTTTAGTAGGAAACTTTGTACGTTAAGAAAAATTTTAAAGGAAATAAGGTTTAATTGGAAAAAGTGTCAATCACAACGAAGTATATTAATTGAAAGGCAATATATGGTTAACAAACGGTGCAATTGCACAGTGGTAAAATAATAGTGTCTCACTGTTGAGGTTGGCAGCACTGTCAGATTTCTCTTCCTTTCCTCACAGCCTATCCATACGCAAAAGGCATTCTCGTGACTCACTATCTATGCATAAAATTTGGCTTCAGGTTTAAGCAAGACGGAGGAATGGAGGACAATAGAGAAAGGAGTGGATGGATAGTGTCACGAGAGATATGGAGAAGAGGGGCTGATGGATGAATGGCATTTATTGCTGTACAACAACCACTATAACAATATTAATAAATCTGCTGATACTTTATCAGTTGGTTACTGTGAGAGACCAAATCCAAATCAAATACTTGAATAACTTACGCCTTCTCACTTTCAGGATCTAATGCTTCATTTTTATTCTTCTTTTCTCTTTCATCATCATCATCATCATCTTCTTCAACCTCGGTGATGATGACACCTTTATTTACATTCATTTTTGACAAGGCAGCTTCTCTTTGTTTCTCTCGTTTTCCTGCACATGTACAAAAATAGAATATGCTTGCGACAAATCTTTCTCCAATGTATATTCAGAATTTTTAACTGTTAAAAAAAAACTAAGTTGTAAATTGTTTATTTCGCAGAAAAAATTACCATAAAAAATATGGTGTGAAACACTCAAACAACTTTCTCTTGCCAACGTAAATATAAACAATTTTGATGAGCAGTTTATGTAAAATTACGAAATACCACAAAAGCACCCAAGATAGAAGGGTAAGGCTATTGTTCGATGCTCAAAATATGGAAAATCACTAATCGATGCTAAACTAAGCACTAGAGAAAATAACACTAGAAATAAAAATTGTAGGTTTTTAATTTTCTAAAACTTTAATTCATACACTTTTGCCCAAAATACTTATTAAGGTCGTAATCATTAAAAAACATTACCCTGGGAATAGGGCCTGAAAATGTATGTTTTTGGTGAAAAACTGACAAAAAAAAACAGAACTTCCTACATATATTTCCTATAAGGGCATAATTTTTTTTAAATTTTAGACAGTGTTGTAGTAGATTATTATTTTTATATACTATTGTTGAGTGGTTATGCCTAAAGTCCAACCTCTCTTAGTTTGCTCCTAATGTAAACAAATAATGACGTCACTGTGCATGCGCATTATATTAAAATGTGTACACGCTGAATAAAAAGTAACAACAAAATACTTTCAAAAGTATTTAAATACAAAATACTTTTAAAAGTATTTTTATAAATGAAATTGTTAGGCCTACATCATATCATGACTGATGTTTTAAGTACTTATAGTTTAAAAAGTTTTAAAAGTGTTATTTTAATTGCACTCTATCTGTTTGGCCCAGGGCTAAAAAAATAGTTCTGTTTCTTATCACATAGTCAGCCACTTATATGACTGAACTATTTAAGAACAGAAGAGGTAGAGGTGTAAAAGACACTAGAGTTATCTCCTCTGAGAGTAATGAATTTCACTATGCAGCCAGACCCTGTGGTGAATGAAGTGAAGGTGTCATTTGCAGGGTGGAAAGTGAGCGCTTTTTGCAGAGCCTGGCATGCTGATAAGCATACTCTTTCAACTCAGTGAGGAAGGCAATGGTAAACCACCTTACTCCTCGTTTTTACTTAGTAAACCCTCTAGAGGTTCAAACCAGCCTTTCGGCTGTTGACCTAAACAACAACAGTTTAAAAAATAGTTAACTTAATAGGAATACGACATCCGTAACATCGTGCAACCTTGTAGTAGGTGGCTTTTGTTTGTTGACAGTAGGAGCAAACTAAGAACGGCTGAACTGTACATATGTCTTGGTTTGTGAATGTTTGGCTTTCCTGATCGAGGTCTTCACATGGTTTTCTGTGGCCATTGTAGTTTTTTTATCACAGTTTTGGACATAAAGGCTAGTTGTGGAATGAGCAGAATTCATTGATCAAAACTTCTCATGCGTACAACAACTGTCCATAAACATATGCTAATAAATTTTTAAAAATTGAGCAAAAATATAATTAAAATAAATATAATAATAAATAAATAATAATATTTATTAATAAAAATATAATATAATTTTTTTTGTCATCAGTCTCTCGACTGGTTTGTTGCAGTTCTCCAACCTGTTCTATCTTGTGCAAGTCGTTTCATATCTACATACCTGTAACACCCTACATCTTTTGTAATTTGCTTTATATATTCTAATCTTTGCCTCCCTCTACAATTTACTCCCTCAATATTACCCTCCATTATTAATAGCCCAATACCTGGATGTCTTAGGATATGCCCCACTAGCTTATCCCTTCTTTTGGTAAGATGCTTCCATATACTTCTTTTTTCATCCACTCGCCTAAGAACCTCTAAATTACTTATTTTGTCCACCCACCTAATCTTTAACATTTTCCTATAACACCACATTTCAAAAGCTTCTATCCTCTTCTTTTCTACAGCCCCTATCACCCATGTTTCACTTCCGTATAATGCTACACTCCAAACATAATGTTTTAAGAAATTTTTCCTAATCTGTAAATCAATGTTTGTATAATATAATATAAATATAATAATATTTAATAAATAAAATAATTAATAAATATAATAAATGTAAAAATTAAATATATTAAAAATATAAATATAATTGTGGGCCGGCCGCATTGGCGCAGTTGGTAACGTGCTCGCCTCTCATCATGCGGTCCTGGGTTCGAATCCCACTCAGGCATGGCATATTTTCACACGTTACAAAAAAAAAAATCATTTCATCCTCATCACACACAGTTACACCCCAACGTCGTCGCTAATGACCTTGTAGTTGATGCGACGTTAAATAAAAAAATAAATAAAAAAATATATAATTGTCTTACTTTCGTATTCATCCTGTTCGAATAATATTTCGTATTTGATTGTATCAAAATTCTGTAGCGCTTGTATTCGTTCGGACCTGTATATCTGAGTGCCATCCAGTGATTGAAGTTGTGGAACAACAGTTATAACGTAGTCCCTGTACCCAGTATAATCTGTACAAGGATTCCCAGTCAAGTACCTACACAAAATAAAATAACATTTAAATTGTGTTGGTTCATGAATTGTGCGGTTCCAAGCTCCATGTAGTTGCGAGGTGAAGAGTACAAGTGAGGTATAATGAATGAGAGACGCATGCTGGGAGAACGATTGTTGTACGAGGGCGAATCAAATATAAACGGTAATTTTTAAAATTATATTTATTGAATAATATTATACAAAAACTATGCCTCCAACATTTTTCAATATAGTCTCCTGCGTTATCTACACACTTCTGCCACCGATTTGGAAGCTTGAATATTGCCTGTTCATAAAAAGATTGAGGGAGAGTTGTCAAGCAATCGCGCACGTGCTTCTCGACATCTTCATTGCTTTCAAATCGTTTTCCTCCAAGTGATTCTTTCAGAGGCGCAAACAAAAAGTAGTCACAAGGGGACAAGTCTGGACTGTAAGGAGGGTGTTTGAGAGTTTCCCAGCCCATTTCTTCCAATTTATCCCTTGTCAACAATGCGGTGTGAGGCCTTACGTTGTCATGGAGAAGGATGACATCTCTAATGGGCACACCTCATCTTTTGTTTCGGTAACTGGTTTTTGCCGACTGTAGCACCTGGCAGTAGTAAGCCACATTCACTGTTCGTTGATCGTGAAGAAAATCAATGAGTAGAACTCCCCTTGAGTCAAAAAAATTTGTTGCAAGAACTTTTCCGGCTGAGAGACGAGTTTTGGCTTTCACTGGGCAGCCTTCATCCTTCCTTCACCACTCCTTACTTGCCATTTTCGATTCGGGAGTGTAATGGTGGACCCACGTCTCATCACATGTGACGATGTGCCTCAAAAAATCTTCACCTTCTTCTTGAAATCGATGCAGAAGTCTCCCGGCGATCTCCGACCTGACCTGTTTTTGATTTCCGGACAGCAACCTCGGAACCCATCGAGCACTAATCTTTCTGAAGCCAAGGTGGTCTGTGATTGCAGACTGAACACTCCCGTGATACCAATTTCTGACGAGATTTCTTGAACAGTTAACCGGCGATCACCTTCAATAAGCTCTCGAACGGCACTAATATTGTCATCTGTGAGACTTGACCTTGGGCGTCGACGGTGACTTTCGTTTTCAACACGTTCTCGCCCACCCCTACATTCTCTGGCCCACTTATACACTCGATTCTTAGACAGAGTAGTGTCCCCAAACTGTGCCCGCAAACAAGTAAAAATTTCCGAAGGCTTAACACGTTCATTTGCTAAAAATTTTATGACGATTCGTTGCGCAACAGATGGATGTACCTCTCGCTCGGTCATGGCTGTACTGACGGCAGAACGCAACAATGCTGCGAAGTAAGCTGTTCCCCCCACTCCTATTAAACAAAACAACAACTGCTCACCGCCACATCTGGTCCGAACGTGTTTGGTACAGTCAACAGCAAAATAATTACCGTTTATATTTGATTCGCCCTCGTATTACTCTGATACCAAACATTCGTTTTCAAACTTTCCGTATTTAACGTTTGTAGTATAACATTTTCGTATTTGTTTGTAGTTATTACATTTATTTATTTTCATATTTTGATATAAATTGGTAAGTTAAATATTATGAATCCGACCAATTTAATAACCCAGTAGGTATTAGTTAAATTAATGCGCCGGATGATAAGAATATGTTTTTAGTCTAGTTAGTACACGCTACCTTAGCAAAGAAAGGTGCAGCCTCTCACTTCATAGGCCCAGAGCCATTCTGTGGAATTGGTGAGGGCTATTATAGAGGTATAGTCAGGGCCTGGGAAGAGGAGGCTAAAACCTCCTATTGGGAACAGGTGCCAGGTTGTGTACAGGCAAAGAAATTCATTGCCTATTCCAGCAGGAAGGCTGGGATATATAATGGACTAGGAAAACAGGACTTGAGGAGGGTAGTGGGCCTGATGACTGGTCATTGTAATCTTGGATATCATTTATCCAAGATAGGAATTGCTGAAGAGAGCCTGTGTAGATTCTGTCACGAGGCAGAGGAGAAGGCTGAGCACATTTTATGCAGTTGCAAAGTGGTTGGCTGCAAAAGAAGAGCGCTGATGGGTAAGGAGGTGTTAACACCTTCTCAGGTAAGTGCACTAGATCCTAGGCAGATCCTGCGCTTTATTGAAAGTGTGGGGCTTGCTTAAATAAGGAATAGGGGCAATCACAAAAGATCTTTTAGGTTGCGGTGAGGAGGGGCTGCAGAAGCCTGAACGCCCATGTAGTAAAGTAAAGTAAGTAGTACACGCTACAACTACAAATGCATATGCTGTGAAACAGTACTAACACTCATTCATTCTCCCACTACTATAACAACGCACTGGATTCCTTACAACTACAAGGAGCTGGGACTCAAGCAGTACTCATATTTTAAGTGTGACGTAAACTATAATTGGGAGCTGACTTGTTTGCTAGTGCGGGATGAAGTGCAAGAGGGCCTAGTACTACAGTAGTTATTCGAAATGGTTTGTGAGTAATATTTGTTAGAAGAGCGCGTACTAATGGTATTATTACTACTACTAGGTTGTAGGAGGAGGGGAATCGTACAAACAATCCTCCACCCAAATTCCTTACGCTAGCAATCAAGTGAGCTCCCATCTATACTAATATAATAAAGAAGAAACGACTGTTTGTTTGTTTGTTTGTTTGTATGAGGTAATCTCGGAAACTACTGAACTGATTTTAAAAAATCTTTCATTGTTGCATAGCTTAGAGCTTCCTGATCAATGTAGGCTATTTTGCAACTTTAAGTAACTTCAATTAAGTGAGTTAAGCAACTTAAACTGTGATGATGTCGCATGTTTTAGTTTATCAGGTGCATAGCACTTTTATTTTTTCAAAGTCCTCTGGATGGTGTATTTTTTGGGCTAGAGGCACGATTCAACTTTTATATTTCATAGAAAAACGTGAAGAATAACATTCGATTCCAAAAACATTAAAAATTCGGAAATATTCAAAAAAATTTATTTTTGTACTGTATTTCATACATTTGTTTTCATTCGACAGGTAGTGAATGAGTCATATATTTCCAATTACTCTGCGTACCGCACCCACGTATTACTGTCTCTTAACTCAGCCATATATCAACTGTCTCTTTTTTTTCCATCAGTATTCTTCTATGAATTCTATTCATTTCTGTTAAATCGCAGGGACAAACATTTAAAATGGTGGGCATTGATTTGAGACAAGAGTGCTTCCTTCACTCGTGGACAACTTTACGTCGGACTTTTTAGAGCTGGAAGTGCAGAAAAACAATTTCTTTTGCTGCCACAGGGCAACAAAACCACAAATATAGTAGTATATAAAGAGGTTTTAAAATAATTTAATGAGGCCTACATTAGCTGCTGTGAAGCGAAGCAAGCGGGGGTGGCCAGTCTATAATATTTGCCCATAGCAGGCACCTGTTGTGTCAGACATACTATCCAAAACAATAATAGTGGAACTTTGTCTGAAAATGTGTTTTTGATTCATGACAACACTCGGCCTCATGCATCTGCACAAAAAAAGCCAAGAACTTCATCAGAGTTTTAGCCTCCTCCACATTGGTTAGCCTTCCTGGAGTTTCTTTATACAGACATACATCACTATACAAACTTAATCTGTTCTGAAGCAGGGTTCACCCTGCTACGTAATCATGAATTAAATTTCTGTGTTTATCAATTGTGGTTACATCTTTTGCAATGGCAGTTGCCTTATATTTTCTTTTTTTCTGATGATTGTGGCAATAATAGACTTGTTCAATCTATACATTGAAGCCAAATACACCTGTCTCATTCAACATTCAAATTTAGCAACAATATCTTTTTTAATTTCTATTGTCAATGGTTTCCTTTTCTTTGCTGACCCGGACGTCCTTTCAAAGGCATTCTCAAAATTAAAATTCTAAATTTTACAGGACAGTAGGAAACAAACAAACACAAAACTGAAATTAAACATAAAACAAAAAAAACCAGGCCTTCAAAACTCTGATGAAAACATGGTTGTTCATGAGTGTAAAGCAGGATTGAAACTGAAAGCAAGATGGCTGAATGTGAATTGATTTCAAAGAAAGAGTGTGAATCGAGCGGAAATAAAAGAGATAAGATTTAGTACATAATGTCGAGACAGTGGCTAGATGTTAGAATTCAAGTGATGAATCAAGCGGAGTGCTAGATATAAAGAACCAATTTTTGTAAAGGATCATACGTAGTCTACAATTAAATAAGCTTTACTGATAAACTATATATTTTTGTATGTTTGTATACGCATTATTAATGGCATTCTGAACTAAGAACATTGTTAACGACATTATAGTATAGCAATTCGTAAATTGGATCGCTTTTCTAGGAAAACAAAATACATATTTAAAAATGTTTGAATCGTGAAGCAAAGTTTGTAATGTGAGGCGTAAAACTGTTACAGCCAAGTTCGTATAGCAGAGAGTGACTGTATAGCTGAAACAGAACAAGACCTTAAACAACTAATTATCACAAAATGCGATGTGAATAACCGGGACAAATTCAGAAACAACAACAAACACAAATTTAAATGAGATACAAGAATGAGGAGAGGAAGTAAATGGACAAGGGAACAAAGAAGGATTGGGTACGAAGGAAGGATGGCCAGAAAAACATAAAGTTAACAAAAGAATTCAAGTTCTTATACTCTCTTAGATGGGGAATAAATGCCAATAATAATAGTAATAATAATTTTTTTTTTAGTAGAACAGCAATAGTATATCGCCTTGGTATACTGCACCATTATAAACTTAACATTGTCATTTTTTCTTTCACTAGAAAACAGTCAGCTGCCGAGCCCAACAAATACCACATAAACACTGAAGAACATAAAATAACATAAACATCACACAATATTTGCAGCCTTCTTTCACAGTATCTTGTATAATTTTTCTTTAATTTTGGTGACTCTGTGAAACATATCTACCTCTCCATTTAAGTTGTGCAAGGTACCCTCAGAAATATCTTAAGAGACAGCCAAAACTTCAACAATAATATACAATATTATTAGTTAATAATATTAAAAAATTTAGTGCTGTTAACTTACAGTTCTTCTAAAAATGAATTTTTTTCTAAATTTTTAATTGATGTTACATCGCCGATGAAATTCATAGTCAAGTCTAATTTTTTCAGTGATTCACATCCTTCCAAATTTTCTATTTTTTCTACATTGTTTAGAGTTAAATTCAGGTATTCCAGTTTTTTGAGTTTCTTCAAATTTTCTGAAACAAATCAAATTCTAATGATGTTTAACAAGTGGTATGACAATGGTGGATCAGTGGAAACTGAGACTGCTTTAAAGATTTTTAATTTTTTATATTGCTCATAAAAGGCAGATGGAGTGTTAAATTACTTGCACTCAATCTGCTAGTTCCAGGGCTACAAAAAAAAAAATCTGGTGTGAAACACTCACACAACTTTCTCTTGCCAATACAAATAATAAACAATAATCCTAACATTAGTAATAAATCATTAGAAATAAACAAAAAACTAACCTCAATAAACATAACCTAATTTAATCATGAGTGAAAGACGCAAAATGACAATTGACCTCAGTTTGGCTTAAAAATACGGAAAATCACTCTTTCGCGCTAAATCAGGCTCTGTAGAGAAAAATGTTATAAATAAAAGTTGTACATCTTTTAATATCCTATAAATTTGATTATATAATTTGTCGTAAAATGCATACTAAGGCCGAAATCTTAAAAAAATCGATTTTTCACACGTTTTCATGAGAAAAAACAGAAAATTTCTAATTACTGCTAAACTAAGCGTTATACAAAAAAATGTTTGAAATAAAAGTTGCAGCATTTTAAATTTTCTACAACTTTTGTTATATAAGTTTTTGCGCTAACATTTATAATGAAGCCGTAATCATAAAAAAAGTATTTTTTTACGCGAAAACAGCCTCACCAAGAATTTCAGCAAACATGACGCCTACCCTATCTTGTAGAGAATAAAAAATTGAGTAAACAAGGCGATTTTAAAAAAATAATCGCAAAACGTGAAAAATTACACGAATAAACTACTACTTCCGGTTGACCGATTTTGATGAAAATGTTTGTGTCGGGTCTGGTAGTGGTATGTAACTTAAGTTTCAAGTTTGAAGTTTGTATGATGTTCCGGTCTTGAGATATTCTGTTCACACACACACACACACACACACACACACACACAGACCAATCGGTAAAAACATGTTGTTGTGTGGGTTGAGGGGGTCTGTTTAGGCGTATATTCGGGTGAAGAGTGTATTTGTTAAAATCGACATGAAAACAATACTTTCCTTCCTAGATATTCATACAGGCAAGAGAAAGTAAAAATAGTTCTCTCTTTTATCACCCAATCATATGACTGAAGCATATAACAACAGAAGAAGTACAAGGGCAAAAGGCACTGGTCAGAGCTGTTATCTCCTCTCAGAGTAATCAATTTCATTATGAAGCCAGACACAGTGGTGAATGAAGTGAAGGTGTCATTTGCTGGGTGGTAAGTAGACGCTGGCATATTGATAAGCATACTTTTCCACTCAGTGAGGAAGGCAAGGGTAAACCACCTCCTCCTCATTTTAAGTAGTAAAGCCTGTAGAGGTTCAAACCAGCCTTTCAGCTGATCACCTAAACAACAACACAATTTTTTCTGAAATTTAATTTTATATGATAAGACTTATAATTGGTTAAGAGGACTGTAACCGGGAAAAAATAACTTTTTCTCATTTTTACTTTCTCTTGCCTATATGAATATATAGGAAGGAAAGTATTGTTTTCATGTCGATTTTTCGAAATCGAGTTTTCACCGGATCTATACGTTTTCAGACCCCCTGAACCCAAAAAACATGTTTTTAGCGATTGGTCTGTGTGTGTGTCTGTGTGTCTGTGTGTGTGTGTGTGAACAGAATATCTCAAGAACGGAACATCGTACGAACTTGAAACTTGAAACTTAAGTTACATACCACTACCGGACGCGACACGAACATTTTCATCAAAATCGGTCAACCGGAAGTAGTAGTTTATTCGTATAATTTTTCAGTTTTTTGCGATTTTCTCAAAAACTGGTCCTACGATTTTTTTTAAAATCGCCTATTTTACTCAATTTTTTATTCTCTACAAGATAGGGTAGGCGCCATGTTTGCTGAAATTCTCGGTGAGGCTGTTTTCACGTAAAAACGTTGTTTTTTTAAGATTACGGCTTTAATATAAATTTCAGCGCAAAAACTTATATAATAAAAGTTGTAGAAAATTTAAAAACCTACAACTTCTGTTTCAAACATTTTTTTGTATAACGCTTAGTTTAGCGGTAATTTGCGATTTTCTGTTTTTTTCTCACGAAAACGTGAGAAAAAATGATTTTTTTAACATTTCGGTCTTAGTATGCATTTTACGACAAAAGTATATATAATAAAAGTTATAGAAAATTAAAAGATCTACAACTTTTGTTTAAAGCATTTTTCTCTACAGAGCCTAGTTTAGCGTGAAAGCGTGATTTTCCGTATTTTTAAGCCAAACTGAGTTCGATTGTCATTTTGCGTCATTCACTCGTGATTAAAATAAGGTTATGTTTTTGAGGTTAGTTTTTGTTTATTTCTAATATTTTATTAATAATGTTAGGTATATTATTAATCATTTGCATTGGCAAGAGAAAGTTGTGTGAGTGTTTCACACCAGATTTTTTTGTTTTTCATTTATTTATTATTATTCTTCGCATAACACCTTTTTTTCAGAAACTCTGAAAAGGTTGGCGAAATGTCAATTACAGAAATAAGATACAATATAATTAAAACTTATTACAATCAAACAAACATGATAAAACCATCAACATGAAAAAACAATTAAATCAATAAACCATGACATGTTACAGTAGGGGGTCAGACAAAATCTTCAAAATTACTTGTATGGTATTGCATGTGATATTATGATATTGCTTCTGTGAGGAATTCATTCACAGAATAGAAACACTTTGATATCATGTACTCAAATAGGCGTTTCTTGTACATTTGAAAATTTTATATAATTCTGATACTAATTGGAAGATGGTTGTATAACTTTAGACCAGTATAATAAGGCCCTTTTTCATAAAAGACGGTCCTATGAATTGGATATTGTAATATATAATTTTTGTTTCGTGTTTGATAAGAATGTACTTGCCGCCTCTCATGGAAGACATCAGGATGAGATTTGACGAATAAAAGCAACTGAAATATATATATTGAGGGAAGACAAAGGATATTAAATTTTTTAAAAATAGGTCTGCATGTTTGTTTGTATTTCGCCTTCCCTATAATTCTTATTATCCTTTTTTGCATTTTAAAAACACGATCACTATATTGGGAGTTCCCCAAAATATAACACCATAGGTTAAATGGGAATATACGTTGGCGTAATATACACTAAGAATAGTTGCCAATGGACATATTTTCGATAAATTCAATACAAGATAATAGGCCTTATTTAATTTCATTAATAAATTATCGACATGTGGTTGCCATGATAAAGTGTCATCCAACACGACTCCCAAAACTCCTGCTGAATTCACTAGATTCAAGGAATTTAAATTATTGAGAAAAGTGTTTGATGGATTCAATGTCTTTTTGCGCTCCGTGCTAAAGTCTAGAGCAAAAGTCTTTGTCTCATTCAAGGACAGTCCGTTTGCATCAAACCACTCCTTCAGTCTTGCAATTTCTGTCTGTAACTCCTCCTTCAAAGAAATGTAATTGGGGTTAACAAAGAGAGCTGAGGTGTCATCAGCGTATAACACCAGTTTGCAATGTTCCACATGGAAAGAAAGATCATTTATATATATTAGAAATAAAAGAGGTCCGAGGATTGATCCTTGAGGAACCCCTGTGATAATCTTTTCAAAATTTAAATTAGCCTTTGGATTGTCTTTATGATTTATTATGACCTTCTGCTGACGACCTGTTAAGTAAGATGATAACCATCTATGTGCATTTCCCTTTATCCCGTATATCTGTAACTTTTTTAACAGAATATCATGTCTCACACAATCGAATGCCTTAGACAGATCAAAAAATATACCTGTAGCGAAGTTAGCGTTATCTATGTTGCAGACAATTTTATTAATAAAGTCAAAAATAGCTAAGGTTGTGTTTTTGGATTTTCGAAACCCAAACTGATTCTTGCTTAACAGACGATTGCCCTCAAAATAGTCAGCTAATGCATTACACATTGCTCTTTCAAAGATTTTGGAGAAAGATCTTCTTCTTCTTAAAGTTCCATCTCCTATCGGAGGTTGGATATCATAATGGCTATGGTCACTTTGCTGGCTGCCGCTCTGAATAGTTGCAATGAACTACAGTTGAACCATTCTCCAAGATTCCGCAGCCAGGAGATGCGTCTTCTTCCTACGCCTCTTCTTCCTCGGATCCTTCCCTGCATAATAATTCTCAGCAACTCATATTTTTCTCCTCTGGTTATGTGACCCAAATATTCTAGTTTTCCTGTTTTTATACTTTTCATAACTTCTAACTCCTTATTTAAACGTCGGAGCACCTCAACATTGGTAACCTTTTGGACCCACTGAATTTTCAATATTCTCCTGTAACACCACATTTCGAACGCTTCTATCTTCTTTATGTGTTGTTTCTTCAATGTCCAAGCTTCCATTCCATATAGTACGATAGAAAATACATAACATCTTAGAGCCCTCAATCTGAGAGGCAACTGAAGGTCTTTGTTTGTTAGCATTGTCTTCAATTTTATGAATGCTTGCCTTGCAGTTTCAATTCGTACTTTAATTTCTTTACTTTGGTCATTCTTGCCATCAACCCAGGTTCCCAGATATTTGTATGTCTCTACTTTTTCTATTTGGGTTTGCTCTATTGTTAATGTTTCATTTCCATGTTCTGCTTTTGGAGAAAGGTGGTAAGAGGGAAATTGGTCTGTAATTTTCCATTAACCTCTTATCACCCTTTTTAAATAAGGGTTTTACTACTGCATATTTTAAAATGTCAGGGAAAGTTCCTGAGTGAAAGGAGTGATTCACCAAATACGACAATGGAGCTGCCAGAAACTGAGCGCATTGTTTCACTAAAAAGACTGGAATTTCATCCCACCCTGATGACTTTTTATTCTTAAGACCTTTAATTATTTTGTAAATATCATCTACATTTACGTCTATTAAAACAATTTGGGTTTGAACATTGACATTTACCTTTAATGCATTAGAGAACGCTTTAGGTACGTCACTATTAATATTAAGATTTTTACTAATTTCTAAAAAATAAGTGTTGAAACTTTGAGCAATATTTTCAGGGCTTGTAACTGTCTTACTATCAATCACTATTTCATCTATAGTGCCTGAGGGGCTAGAAGCCTGTGTTACCTCTCTTACCACATCCCAGGAGGCCCTAACTTTGTTGTCTGAATCCCTAATGTATTCACAAATATTTATTCTTTTTGCCTGCTGTATACACTTCTTAAAAATTGCTTTATATTTTTTGACATAACTTAAGAACTTTATGTCCTTAGAAAATTTACTTAACCTGTGCAGCTCCCTTTTTCTTTTACTTGAAATACGTACTCCCTCAGTGACCCAATTTTTCAATTTACAATTGAAATCTTTACCCACTTTCACAGATGTCAAAGGAAACGACTGTTCAAAATGCATATGAAATTTCTTGAAAAACGAATTCATTTTTTCATTGGTTGAGTCAGTGCTATTCTTATATAAGAACCCCCATGACTCTTGAGATAATTTTGTAATAAAAGAATCTATATTATCTTTACTGAATTTCCTACCGCACCCTTGCTTGAGGCCCTGATTTCCTTTTTTGGGTAATTTGCTATGCAATGCAAATTTCACAATCTGAGCAGAGTGATCAGAAGTGCCCGGCTCAAACACAGAGTTCTCGCAGCACTGGGCTTGAACCAAATTTGAAATAATGTTATCTATACACGATTGGGTAGTGGCTGTAATTCGTGTAGGAATTAGTGAAGAGCGTTCACTGTTTCAACCAGTCACCGTGATCACGGTGACAGTGATTTTGCGTTCACCGTTACTTTTAATAGTTACTTGTGATTTAGCAATAACTTTGTATTTTCTTAGTACATTTTTCATTTGTTATCATGAAACAATAATAATGTTTTCAGTTGTTATTTCATGATAAATAAAGTTTTGATAAATTAAAAAAATGGGCTACATATATAACTGAAATAAAAATTTAGTCTAAAACTAATTAACACAAGGTATCCAAAATTAGTAATAAAAATAACATTTTGTATAAAAAAGAGAAAGTACAAGAAACAATATTTACAACTGAAAAATAACAACGCACATTATAAATAAAATAGCTAGGTAGAACGCGGCGTGCAATAAAAATAATACTGTAATGTAATTGTTTTACCGCGATCAGAGATGTAAAGGAACTACTCTCGTTTTGTTTAGTCTAGTAGATGACAAACATAACAAGGGGAAGAGACTGAGAGAGGGAGAGAGGATGAGAGAGAGAGAAGAGTGCAATAAAGATTGAAGTAAAAAAATAATGGACGTGCCGGTTATCAAAGGAGAGGCGACAAGGAGAGCACTAAGCCCAGTGAAAAGACCAACATATCTTACGTAGCTATCATAGGGGCCTTGAAGAAGAGTAAGCATATTATGTCGTTTTGTCTATTAACTGTGAACAGTGAATGAGCGAGTGAATTTGTCACTAGTTCCTAAGGTAAAGAATTCGTTCTCTCTTAAAAGTGACAGTGAACAGCGAATGAGTAACTGATTATTGTAAAAGTGATTGAAGGAACTGTAGAATTACGGTCGTCCTGCCTTAAACAGTGAATGAGTAAGCGATCTTTGTAACTGTGACTGGTGAACGAGAGGCTGTGCTATATTGTAGAATAGTACGGTGAACATTCGCCGTGTCGTCCTGTCTTCCAGTGACAGAAGAGCAAGCGATCTATGTAACAGTGACTGGGGAACGGTTACTCGCCTATCTGAATATTTGTGGTCACTGTGACTTATAAGTAACCGTGACTCGTTCACAGTGACAGTTCTTTTGTCTCTTCTCTAGTAGGAATGTCAATATGAACAGATAGATTATGGCTGGAAAGAATATTTATGAAATCATTTGATGTTTTAGTGTTCCTTAAGATATTTATATTGAAATCTTCCGCTAAAATTATTAATTTTCTTTGATCGCTACTCTTAATGCTGTCCAAAGTGTCGTTCAATCTCTCCAGAAAACTATTTATTGCATTTTTTTCATCATTTGATGGCCTGTATACAGCTAATATTATTATACCCGGATTGGCAGTTATTTCAACAGCACACATTTCAAAAATTCCCATCTCCAAAAATGTGCAAAGGTCGTCTCTTTTTTTAAACTTTAATTGCTGCCTGGTGAGAATACAAACCCCTCCCCTTAATTTATTTTTGCGGCAGAAATATGACGCTAAGTTGAAACCCTTGACCCTCTGGAGTGGAAAGAGATTATATTCTGTCAGCCAGTGTTCAGTGAGGCAAATAATATCTGGAGAAACGTTTAAACTCTCCAGGCACAACTGAAAACCCTCTAAAGAGGAATCACCTACACCCTGAATATTATGGTGAACCAAACATAAGGACCCTTCATTGCCACTAATAATTTTCTTCCCCCCCTTTAGCTTTAAATTTATTTGAAAGGGAGCTGCATTTAAATTTTTTCACTGTCTACATCTGAGATAGAACACATAAGATTTTTCTCAGTTAATTCCTTACCATTTTATGAAACTGCATAGTATTCTAGAGTAACGGTTCCCAAAGTGGGGGGCGCGCCCCCCAAGGGAGGCGTGAAGACACGTCAAGGGGGGCGCGGGACTTTGAGATAGTTTTACCCTCCATAACGGATCCTTTCAGTGTCAACATAGACTTTCTGTCCGAATTACTTAAAAAACAAGTTTTAGAAATAAAAAATGTTTCTGCTGCGAAAAACGATTTCGATAAAATTGGCAAAACATCACTTTGGGTTAAGTATTACCAAGTTTACCCCAGTATATAACAGCAAGCGGCAGTAATTTTAATTATCTTTATCAAGCACCTATCTGTGCGAAAAAGTGTTTTCAGCACTTGAACAATAAAAACAAAGCATCGGTGCAATGTTGGTTGTATCAATGATTTACGTTGTGCACTTTCTAATAATCAACCTTTATTAAAAAAAAAAATGCAAGGTCATCCATCCACTGATTTATTTTGTCTCTTGTTAAAATTAAATTGCAACTTCTAATGCTACAAAAAATAAAAAAATAAATGTATGGTGATTCAATGTAATACGTGATTTTTCATTGCCCAATAAAATTGTGTAAGGGGGCGTGAGAAGTTTTCTTTTTGGCAAAAGGGGGCGTAAAAGATAGAAGTTTGGGAACCGCTGTTCAAGAGTGTTTTGGTATATTTATGGTGGTAGTACAATTTTTACCAACATAAAATAATATTATATTATTGTAAGAAGAAGTAGGGCTGAAACGTGGAAAGAACATGATTCGACTGGATCCAGGATGAATAGAAGGCGCTAAAAGAAAAATGTGTGAATTTGAAAAACAAATACGGGAGAAGAGTAGTTTAAAAATTAAAAATCTTGAAGATTTATATCTTCAAGAAGAGGATCCAGACCATAAAAAAATACATAAAAATATTGTACCCGCTTAGAGTGGTTGTTGTTGTTTAGGTCATCAGCCAAAAGGCTGGTTTGAACCTGTAGAGGTTTTACTAAGTAAATCGAGGAGTGAGGTGGTTTACCATTGCCAACACTCACTGAGTGGAAAAGTACACTTATCAGCCTGCCAGGCCCTCTGAAAAGCATATATTTTCCACTCTGCAAATGACACTTTCACTTCATTCACCACAGGGTCTGGCTGTATAATGAAATCCATTACTTTCAGACGAGATAACTCTGATTAGTGACTTTTACACCTCTACCTCTTCTGTTCTTAAATGATTCAGTCATTTAATTGGCTGACCATGTGATAAGAAACAGAACTATTTATTTTAGCCCTGCAACTAACAGATTGAGTGTAAATAATTTGACACTCCACCTGTCTGTTACGGGCAATTAGAGTGGTATCTAATGTTTTAAATAACCTTTGTAATGGGCTTAAGACACTGGCAGAAAATATATCAAGTTAGGAAAACAGGGTGCAAGGCAGGGAAACCTCTCTACGATGGCTTAAGACATGGTGTGAGAAACACTAAAAAACTGACCAATTTTTGAGATCAAATTGTTTTGAAGGAGCAGTATTCTTAAATCCCTGCACCAATGTTGAAGATGTTCTATCTTCTCAATATCTTCTTGATGTAATGACAACTCCTCTAGGGTGCCAATCTCTCTCTCATTGTGCTCGGCTCGTTTCCTTACCAATTCCTCTGTAACTAAACAATCAAATATTTAAAAATTAATCCTTATAATGCATCCTGCAGCTTGAAATCAATTCTATTTCATATAATAAATTTCTGCCCATAACAGACAGGTGGAGTGTCAAATTATTTACACTCAATCTGTTCATTGCAGGGCTAAAATAAATAGTTCTGTTTCTTGTCACATGGTCACCCAATCAAATGACTGAATCATTTAAGAACAGAAGAGGTAGAGGTATAAAAGACACTAATCAGTATTATCTCCTCTGAAGGTAATGAATTTCATTATACAGCCAGACCCTGTGGTGAATGAAGTGAAGGTATCATTTGCAGAGTGGAAAATATGTGCTTTTCAGAGGGCCCGGCATGCTGATAAGTGTACTTTTCATTCAGTGAGGAAGGCAATGGTAAACCACCTCACTTCTCGTTTTACTTAGTAAAACCTTTACAGGTTCAAACTGGCCTTTTGGCTGATGACCTAAACAACAACAATAATAAATTTATACAATAAATTTTACTAGCTAACTTTTTAATCTGCCTTGGTTTCTATTAACTAAACTTTCTATTGAACAAAAACCTACCTATGCAGGGAGAAAATTCATGAATAAATTACCCCAATTTTTAAAATGTTGTGATAATTTGAATTCCTTTTTAAAAAAAATCTGAAAAATTACTTGATTGGTGAAACTTTTTATAGCATGCAACAATTTCTTTCTTGATAGTAGTGATACATTGTGTGATTCTTATATGTATTTCAGGTGTTATAACTGACATGTAACATACTCCTGGAGGCTCCGGGATGCAAAAAAAGAAGAGAAAAAATATTTTAAATAAAAGTTGTAGATCTTTTAATTTCCTATAAATTTGATTATATGCACTTTTGTTGTAAAATGCATACTAAGGCCGAAATCTTTAAAAAATAGATTTTTCACTCATTTTCGTGAGAAAAACAGAAAATCGCTAATTACCGCTCCTAAGCATTATAAAAAAAAGTTTGAAGTAAAAGTTGTAGGATTTTAAATTATCTACAATTTTTATTATGTAAATTTTTGCGCTGAAATGCATATGAAAGCCGCAATCTTAAAAAAATTATTGTTTTACGTAAAAACAGCCTCACCCAGAATTTCAGCAAACATAGGACCTACCCTATCTTGTAGAGAATAAAAATTTAGGAAATCAGGCGATTTTTAAAAAAATCGTAGGACCAGTTTTCGAGAAAATCACAAAAAAGTGAAAAATTACAAGAATAAATTACTACTTCCGGTTGACCGATTTTGATGAAAATGTTCGTGTCGGGTCCGGTAGTAGTATGTAACTTAATTAAGTTTAAAGTTCGTACGATGTTCCGTTCTTGAGATATTTTGTAGACACACACACAGACCAATCGCTAAAAACATGTTTTTTGGGTTCAGGGGGTCTGAAAACGTGTAGATCCGATGAAAACTCGATTTTGAAAAATCGACATGAAAACAATACTTTCCTTCTTATATATTCATAAAGGCAAGAGAAAGTAAAAATAGGCATGTAAAAACAATTTGTCACAGAACTGACATACATATCAAAAAAAATGTAACTATCTTAATTAAATATCTGTGCACCGAAATATCTCCCTGTTAAACATGGTGTTAAAACATAAATAAAAGTTTTCCAGTTTTTTCTTACGCACTTCTGACCATAACTATCTTCTATGTACAGTAGAGAATGGTTATCTTTATTGAATAACTGCAAGATTCCACAAGATGTATTCAAAATAGAACAGTGACGGATGTTTATACGCAATTCTGATCGGTTGCCATAGCAACGGGCGCCTATCTTCAGTTCGAGGAATGGCTGCCATGTTACAGCAATTTGATCCCCCCAGCTCAGCAAGTTCGGAAAGGTAAGGCAAATATATTATGTTATATTTATCATTAATTATTTATATTTGTGCGAACGAAATTTCATTATATTGCTGAATAAGTTATAATTAAGTAATAATGCAATTTTAGTCCGTTTAAAAAATAAAGCACATGTTTCTCGTATCATCATTCCATGAAACCAACCATTAACCTCTTCTTCAAACGATTTATCGTTTTCGTTGCTTTGTTTAACATCCTAAGATTTTTATTTATTTAAATACGTTATTAATTTTATATTACATTAAAATTCTAAGTAACCGTAATTTTTTGTTACATTTTGACGTCACCAAAATTATTAATCTATTTTTACATTATTATTCATTTTTTTATGTATTTTCCTTCTGTACATAAAACGTGGTCGTAAACAGATTGCGCAAAATTATAATACGTTATGTTTACTATCCAAATAATTTGTAACTGCGTGTAAAATTTTTTATAAAACCACATTGAGTGAGATGTTGATCCATTTAAATTTGTACAAAACAATATTGTACGATTACATCATAACATAAAAAAATAGTTTCGTTGTTATCGGTATTACGTTAATGATTATACTAGATGTTATAATGGTTTTAATTTTTATCACCGATCTTACATTACGTCATTTATAGTTCTTAATTATAATGGAAATAATTCATAGTTAGCTTTAAGGAACTGTGAATGTTCTAACCTTCCCATGTATGTTTAACAAAGCGCTGCGTTTTCGGTAAAATGCTTGAACGTATTTAATTTTAAAAAATAAACTTATTGTTTATACCCTAATCATGGAAATACATTTTGGATTGTGCAGTACAATACAGCTGGTTAAAAATTTTCATACTGTACACTTAAAGCTATGCTTCTAAGGTTTTATATAATTGAACTTTGCGAATTATTTCAAAGATCCTAAATTAATTAACCCTAACCTTATAAATAAATTCAATATTTCTTACAGAAAAACATTGGGCTACGTGGTTAAATAATTTTTTGTTAAGAGTAGTCTGTAAAAAAAATGTAATATCTATTACTTAATTGTCCTACAGGGTTAAAGAGAAAAATACAATAAATACACATGTTAACATAGAGTCCGTAGTACAGTTCTTGAATCAAATTTTATTAACAGTAAATGGGAAAAAGTGTCAGTACTTGCAGTTTAAAAATAAACACAACGTTAAAGAAAGTAGAGAAGTGGATGTATTTATTCATAATAATAGTTAAGAGCATGTAGAAACAATGAAGTTCCTGGGTGTATCTTTAGATAAATTTTTGTCTTGGGACTTCTATACCAATCAAGTTTGTTGTAAAATATCATCTGGGGTATTTGTGCTAAAACAAATTGCCAGATTAAATGATAAAAAATTACTAATGACAGCTTATCATGGCCTCATTCTGTCTCATATCCGTTATTGTATTTTAGTATGGGGTAATTCTAGCATGGGTAATATGAATAGGGTTTTTAAAATTCAAAAGAAAGCTATTAGGTGTATGGTGGGAGCTAACCAGCTGACCTCATGCAGGCCACTTAAGGCAATTTAAGGAGCTTAAATTGCTTATAGTTCCCTCTCTTTACATTTTTGAGGTGATTATGTATGTTAGGCCAAATAATTTTATGCAAAATTTCAATGTTCACAATCATAACACGAGAAACAGGAATGATTTTTATGTGGCTAATCACTCCACAAAATTGTTTGAACAAAAACCTACTTATGCAGGGAGATAATTCATGAATAAATTACCCCAATTTTTAAAATGTTGTGAGGATTTGAATTCGTTTAAAAAGAATCTGAAAAATTACTTAATCGGTGAAACTTTTTATAGCGTACAAGAATTTCTTTCTTGATAGTAGTGATACATTGTGTGATTCTTATATGTATTTCAGGTGTTATATCTGACATGTCCTATCCTATACTCCTTCTGGAGTATCCAGGGCTTAAAAAAAAAGAATATGTTTGTTGAAGGCTAGTCGTGTGTTGTCTATAAGATTGATTACGAGCTGAAGGATGCTTTTAAAATTTTCAATTAAAATGTACATTATTACTGTTTTGTTAATGGTTTACCCCTGGTGAGCTGACACGAGTCTAGAATACTAGTCATTAAAATAAAATTGGTCCAATAGTTATAATTTTTATTCGCACTGTATAGTCTGAAGTGTCATCGTCCTTTGCAATACACCTCGTCTCTTGTAAGCTATTCAGTCCTCAAGGGCAGGGGCATAGATTCAATTAAAATATTGTACAGATGGTGCTAGAACTTGCTTCTCCATTCATAATTAAAAGTTCAAATTAAATAAAAATAAACTGTTTAAAAACGGTGCTACTATAGTATGCGGCCTACCGCGTTATGTTTAGTGAATTTTGTATTTGTTGGTGTGGTAGCACTGTCCTCAGGCATTTTTTGCATACTTTTGAAATAAAATTATAATTTAAAGAAAACAGGATAAAATAACGACAATAAAAAGGATAATTTACAAGAAAAGGATAATAGAACAATAATTTACAATAGCATATGATACTATAATAATATTATGAAAACTGTATTAAATATTACACGTAAGTACATATAGTTTACGTTTATGGGTGTATTTCAGTAATGTTTATGTGAAGTCTGTCTGTAAACAACACTTACTATGAATATCATTAATACATTATTACTCACATTGTGTACTTCGTACTTTGTAGGGATGTCGTAAAATTCTGAAAACATGTGTTTGAATAAATGTTTTGATGTTCTTATGTTGAGTCACACACTAGTATGGTGACAGCCGCCATGAGCCAAGCTAGATTTCCACATACTGTACGTAGTGAGCGCATCACCGGATACCAGGCCCTGCCAGTACAATCCCATTCCCACTGCCATATGTACGCCCAGGCACACCATACTGTAATTTCTCCGTACGTTTTCCTCCATGTGTCAGTCTTTGTTTGTTAATAAAATTACTGTCTGTGACTATAGTCCATGTAATTTTAATAGAAGCTTGCACTGTACACGTTCCCTCTACTTGCCTCCTCCATTTTTTCCGAGTAGTCAGCATATGTACTGGTTGTTAGAAAAGTATGCCTCTAAACAAGGATAACTATACAGAAGTTCTTTAAAGTAATTATACACACTGTAAATAAAGTTTTTAGATTGGCTTCGTAAATCACATTTTTCACTCATCATTGACCGGTACTGCGTACACTTTAATCTCTTGTGCACGAAACGGAAACTCAAACTGAACTTGTGAATTTATTTGAACTATAATATAATCATATACATTTATACAAGACTATGTACATTTTTATATTTGTCTTTAAAATAGAAACAGCCTTACATTTTGTGTTGACAGTTATAAAAGCAAACACTGCAGAGTATAATACAATCTGTAATTAATTAACTAAAAGAATTTAACATTCTGATTTATAAAGTATTTTTTTAACATTAAAGTAATATATCAATAAAAGTAAAAATTAAAAATAGATGGTGATTTGTGCCTATTACTCATTTGTTTATTATAATCAAGAGTATGGAAGTAGTAGTACGTTTTGCAGCACACTATACAAACTGCTGCAACCACTTTACATGTGTGGGAGTGAAAATACGTATTACAGAAGCTTCTATTGAAATTACATGGACTATAGTTTTATACAACTGTTTGTACTTGCTCGTGTTTAACTGGTTTGTAGTTTCATCAGTTATCTTTTGGTATTGTATCGGTTCGTTTCGATTGTCTTCGTAGACTGAAGTTGAAAATTTTTTTAAGCTGTGTTTTGTTAACATGTGTGATAGTGAATGTGTTCGAATTTTTGAAACATAAAAGCGGTAAACATTAAAAAGTAGACAAAAATTGTTTTGTTAAATGTAATGGTTAAAATAATTAAGGGTTCTCTTTATGAAACTACAATAATTACAAGTAATCTGAACGGTATAATTGAAAACGCTTACAGGATAATGTTTATTTTAGCTGGATGTAGATATTTTAATGAAGGAATGTAGTGCAAGATAATTGTCAGGTGGAGAGGTACATACAGGCCGGCAAGATCCAAATGAATTGCGAGGTTTTTTTTTTTTTTTTTGTTTAACGTCCGACTGGAATAAGAAAGAAATATTAAGAAAGAGAGGGGTATATTGCTCCCCACACTTATCGGTGAAGAACAGCCTGCCTACAAAGTGCTGTGTGCTGATCACATACACAGACACACGTACAAACATTATTGTTATATTTCTAGTTACAAGTAATTTAATTTTCTCTTGTTGTACTATTACCGAAATGAAATTAAAATTTACCGCTTATATGCAGATGTTGTCTTTTATAAATATTCAATCTTAATGTAGGCCCTACTACGACAAATCACAAGTCTTCCACACCGGAAATCTCACTTCCTGAATAACTCTCGTCTGAATCGTCACTGTCAGTATTAGGATTTATTACCACGCTATCAATCACGTCGTCTACAGTATATTCGTTTTGCATTAGTTCGGTTTCTAATCTAAGACGTGTTCGCATTGATTTCCAGTTATCGGCAGAAAATATAATAAAAAAGTCATCACACAGTTTTCTGACATAATTACGTAATCTTTAAGTGAAGCCCAAACCAACTCGATAAGGTTCTAATCGGGATGGTACGGAGGAAGTCGTAATTCAACATGACCTTTACTTTCTAAAATTTTATTTAAAAAAAAAGTTGTCGCTGCAGCCACACGCTCTTGAACTTAGACTAACGGAATTTCTGGGCTCCCGTAAATTGCTTCCTGACGCATGAATTCTAATAATGAGCCGATTACTTCACGTCCTTGAGAGTGAATAGGTTTTTGCTTCACTCTACTTTTTACACTCATAGCACTGTTAATAAAATATTATGCTGTTATTTTAAATACACTAAAACATTATTTTAAATGAGCATACAATTACACTTTTAAATAAACTAACAGTGAACATGAGTTTTTCTTGCCGCCTCGGATAAAAAAAATAATAAACTTAACACTGGAACACTATTTTAAATATACACAATTAATTACACTGTTTTAAATAAACTGGTTTTCGGTAACGCATGAAAGAAAATAAGGTACTATTCTAAAGAAACCGACTGGACTACAAAACTGAAACAGTACTTTTTTGACCCACTGTACGGATGTTCACTGTTTGGTGACTGGGAACGCACTGGCTCTGAAACCCCCCACTACTTCCTTTGCTACTGCGCATGCACAACTCATATCTCATTTGGAATGAGTTGGCCTGTAGATACGCGCTAACTAGTGTAAAACTTTTGTTAACAACCTATAGACGCTTGCCTCGCGTGGAGTACTCTTAACAATAGATCGACTATAGATTGTGATTGTGTGCATGCATCAGTAATTATGCAGGGTGTAATAATAGGAATTGTGATGTGGTGATTATTGTTGTTGCAGTGGTGTAGATGAGAGAGATGTGCCTGAATTCCAAGATTCAGCTGATGACGAAGAACACAGGAGTGGTGATTTCTATGATGGAACCACATCCCCTCCCCTTCCTCAGTCACCTCGGCCACCATCTGCAGGTAACACATCTATAGTGAAAATATTCTGTACAGGGAAAAAGTGACGTCACTGTGTGTTTGACCAGTCTAAGCTGGTGGGAGTAGTCTGTATGGAAAAGTTCATTTAATAAGGAGAGGGGTGTGCATGAGTTGTGTGTTTATAATTTGACAATTTTGTAGTTGAGTTCTAACCTTAGCGTATTGAAGTGATTAATTAGTTAATTATTGAAGTGAAGTGTTATTCTACACAAATGTTGTAATCTATCTTTGTTGTTCTATTTTGTGTATTTACTTTTATCTTTTACTATATTGCTATTTATCGGATTTTAATTTATAATGTAGTGTCTTATATAATTCAAAGCTGTTCACTTTTTCGTTGACTTGGTTCAGTTTTGAGTTCATATAAAATGAGTGAAAGTATTGAAAATAATAAAGTTGGCAAAAAAGACCCAAGTTCTGCATAGTCAAAGTTGTGAAATTATTAATAATGTGATAACGTTTTTTGAGCGGGAAGTGAAAGAGGGACCTGATGTATCATTGAATTATAGAAAGTGTGCCGTTATGGAACGCGTCTTACAGGCAACAGGGATTTCAAAAATACTTTTCCTTACTTTTTAATTTATTTCCGATTGCATAAATGTCAATAAATTAAGTTAACTGTAAGTCTGGTTTTCGTTTCTTATATTCTTCTTCTTCAGATGCCTTCTTCATTACGAAGGTTGGCTATCATCATGGTCAGTCGTACCTTGTCCACTGCTGCTCTGAAAAGGTCATACGACAAGCAGGTAAAGGTTTCTCTCAGGTTTCTTAACCAGGATATTTGTCTGCGTCCCACTGAGCGTTTACCAACGAGTTCCCTTGAATTATAAGATGCAGAATCTTGTATTTAGGTCCCCTCATAATGTGTCCAAGGTATGTCAGTTTTCTTATCTTTATGCTCTGCAAGATTTCCAGCTCTTTCCCCATTCTTCTGAGGACCTCCATACTTGTGACCCTGTCCATCCACGGTATTCGAAGCATTCTCCGGTAGGTCCACATTTCAAACACTTGTAGACGGGTCTCACATTCTTTGGTGAGTGCCCACGCCTCTACCCCATACAAGAGGATGGGAAAGACATAGCACTTCAAGAGGCGGGTCCTGGTTTCGAGGCTCAGGTCGTGGGCTGATAGAAGAGGTCTCATTTTTAGGAATGTTTCTTATATTAGTAGCTAATAATATCAGGTAGAGTAATAGCATTCAAGCTGCCGTTGGTATGCGGTTTGGCTAGTATTAGACGTGATTTGGAGTGGAAGGGGAATTCCTTTCTTACTTTCTCACAACTGTATCTACAGTTCAGCCGTTCTAAGTTTGCTCCTAATGTAAACAAATAATGACGTCACTGAGCATGCGCATTATATCTAAATGTGTACACGCTGATTAAAAAGTAACAACTAAATAATTTCAAAAGTATTTAAATACAAAATACTTTTAAAAGTATTTTTCTAAATTAAATTGTTAGGCGTACATCATATCACGACTGATTTTTTTAGTACTTTAAGTACTTATAATTTAAAAAATAGTTAACTTAATAGGAATACGACATCCATAAAGTCACGGACTCTAGCGTGCACCCTGTAGTAGCTGGTTTTGTTTTGTTGACAGTAGGAGCAAACTTAGAGCGGCTGAACTATATAGTGAGTTCACAGTAAGAACCAACTGTCGAATCAACAAACTGCATCTGTGGTAGTACATGTAAATACACCACACAAGTACATGCAACAGCCTAGCATTAGTCACCGGGTGGACACCAACACTTTTATAACTGCTAAACAATAACAACGAACAGCCGCGTTCCCTAACGTCAATAAAATCTTTCCCTTATCACTTAATTTTGTTTAGAATTCAGTTGCATACTACTCCGTATTGTTTATAGGTTTATTCAATGTTTATATTAAAAATTCTTCATGTATGTGTCATTTTTAATTTTATGATCCTAAATGAGTTTTCAATTTAGTTGGCTTTGTTATTTTAAACTGTTCGGTTCGGTTTAATAAGTGCGTCTAAGTTCGAATGGTGATTTTAGTTTCATGTACTGTTATTACTTTATTACTTTATTCGACTGTATGAACAAAAGTAAGTTTATTTTTATTTTTGCTGAAAAAGTTTATATTAATTTATAGTGACCCACCGGGTTGGTCTAGAGGTAAAGTCGTTGCCGAAATCAGCTGTTAAACAGCTGATTTTCGGAGACGAAGGTTCCTGGTTCAAATCCTAGTAAAGGTAGTTACTTTTATACCGATTTGAATGCTAGACAGTGGTTACCGGTGTACTTTGGTGGTTGGGGTTTAATTAACCATACTCTCTCAGGAATGGTCGGCCTGGGTCTGTACAAGACTACATTTCATTTACACGTCATACACATCATCTTCATCTCATTGGGTCATGTGGTTGCTTATTGTTCTGAATTGAACAGATTGCAACGTACACAAATTAGGGATTACAAAAAAAAAATTTATAGTGATGGCTAATGCACCCGAGTCCTCTATTTCCTCCTCCTTCCTCTATATGCCTGCTCCGCGTCGGAGATTGGCGATCATAATCATGATTCTAACCTTGGAACCAGCCGCTCTGAAGATTTGATCTGAGGTGGTCCCAAACCACTCCCGCAGGTTCCCCATCCAAGAAATTCTCCTTCTCCCCGGTCTTCGTCTACCTTCAATTTTGCCTTCCATGATGGTATTTTTTACCATCATGGAGGTGGTATTTTTTATTCCGTACTATATGGCCAAAATATTGGAGTTTCCATCTTTTGATATTGAAAAGAAGTTCTGTATTTTTGTTCAAACGGCTTAGAACTTCCCCATTTTTAATTTTATCCTTCCATGAGATGCGGAGCATCCGCCGGTAAGTCCACATCTCAAACGCCTCCAATTTCCTTTCCAAGGACTTAGTCAATATCCATCCCTCATGACCATAAATGAGTACTGGAATTACATAACATCTGAGTATGCGAAGTCTGGTATTGAGGTTGAGTTCTCTATTGCAAAGCAAATTTTTCATTTTTATGAATACAGCTCTTGCCTGTTCAATGCAGGCCCTGATCTCCTGACTAAAGTCCCATCTTTCATTCAAGAGACACCCAAGATATTTATAGAACTTGACTCGCTCAACCACACTACCATCAACCGAAAGGACAGCATTTACTTCATGTCTACTGACAACCAGGAACTTTGTCTTGTGGATATTCATTCTCAAACCATAAGCGTTGCTGACTAAATTCACATGGTCCAACAATGTCTGCAGATCCTCAGCACTTCCAGCCATCAGGACTGTGTCATCTGCATATCGCAGGTTGTTGATTTCCAAACCATTTACCATGATGCCACGTCCACATCCCTCCAGGGCCTCTGACAAGATGGCCTCCGAATAAAGGTTGAAGAGCATTGGAGACAATACACACCCCTGACGAACTCCCCGCCGAATTAGGATCTCCTCCGACCCGTCATCGCCAATTTTTATGTTTGCACGTTGACTTTAATATAAATTTGCAATTACTCGAATGTCACGTCCATCAAGACCCACCCGCTGCAAGATTTCCAACATTTTAGCATGCTGCACCCGGTCAAACGCCTTCTCATAATTAATGAAGCACATGAACACATCTCTGTTGACATCCTGACACCTCTGAGTGAGAACCTGTATAGCAAACAGTGCATCTCTAGTACCAAGTCCTCCACGAAATCCAAATTGAGTCTCAGTCATAACCTCCTCACATTTTCGAAAAACCCGATCATGTATTATCTTTAAGAAAAGCTTAAGTATGTGACTCATCAAACTAATTGTGCGATACTCTTTACAACGTTTGGCATTTGTTTTCTTTGGCAGTGGAATGAATGTCGATTTAAGCTAGTCCTTGGGAATGATACCAGTCTGATATATCCTGTTGAACAAAGATGTCAGAGTTCCAAGGTCCTCCTCATCCAAGGTCTTCAGAAGTTCTGCATTAACTTCATCTGGTCCTGGAGCCTTTCCAGGCTTCATTTTGTTAATGACATTTTTCACCTCCTTTCTAAGGATACTTGGACCTGTATCTGTTGTGGTAACACCATGCTCTTCTGTACGATTGTCCTCAAAGAGTCCTTCCAAGTATCTCTCCCAAATTTTCAATTGATCAGAAGTAGAGGAGATCAAGTTACCGTCTTCATCCAGCAAAACACTAGTGTTCCTCTTAGGTCGTCTGTTCGCCAATTCATCAATCTTCCTGTGCAGATTGAAATTGTCATGTTTGCTCTGGAACTCCTCAATCTCCTGACACCTTTCATTCGTCCACCTCTCTTTAGCTACTCTTATTTAAAACGTATCCCTCTCTGCAATGCAATATACCTTCCTCGATCTTGTCCCTTGCTTTCTCTTCTTTGATCCATTAGCTCAAGAATTTCCTCCGTCATCCATACTTTATGTCGAGTTTTCTTGTCTGCTTCCAGTTGCTTTTTTGTTGTTAAGAGTGTCTCCTTTATTACTAACCACTGAGAGTCAATCTCTGCATTCTCGTCCATCCTCCTAAATCCCCTAATCAGTTCCTGGCGAACACTCTCTCTGAGATTAACCTGTTTCAACTTAGTCACATCTATCCTAGTTCTCACTGAATGCCTTTGTACTGCATGTAATCTGACTCTCAAGTTTCCCACTAGTGGATTGTGGTCTGATGCTATGTCAGCACCTGGATAAGTCCGGACAGAAACAATGCTGTTTCTGAAACGCTTATTTACTAAGACATAATCTATTTGGTTTCGAACTATATTATCAGCCCTATCCTGAGGTGATTTCCATGTGTATAACCTTCTACGTGGTAATTTGAAACACGTATTCATGACAACCAGATTGTTTTCCTGGCAAAACCACCAGTTTGTTGCCTCGCTCATTCCGCTTCCCAGACCAAACTCACCTACCACTCCCTCCACTCTCCCTTGACCAATCTTAGCATTGAAGTCGCCCATTATGATATTGATGTCATGAGCTTTAGTTGATCTCAGGGCCAAAGCAACTTCCTCATAGAATGTCTCTATGCTTGCTTCATCAGCATCTGTTGTTGGCGCATAAACTTGAATTATGTTTGTGTCTATTGGTTTAGCATGTATCTGGAGCAGCATTACTCGGTCTGAAAGGGATGAAATTTTTGATGGCAATGTTCACTTTCTTTGACACAATTACACCTACTCTATTTACAAACACCAAAAAGGTAAACCTTTGAGAATAAAGTAAGTGAGTTTTAAAATTAGTAAAACAATAATAATTTTATTTATAAAGTGAGCATTTAAAATTATAAAAAACATTTAAGTATTTAATTTTGTTAAGGTAAAGAATAACTACTCATAAGAGTATTAAGCATGAGTCGTTTCGCATATGCCTACTATGAAAATCACATAATACTTTTGGTGCGTACGGTTCTGGAGCTGTGACGTCATTCACTGTTTGTTTATTTCGCAGTTGGTTCTTAAAATGAATTTGTTTTATATGTTTGGCTGTTAGGCAGCAAGCACGTTGGAACAAATAAGCGTGGCCACACCGTCACCGGGATTTGCTAGACTCACAAGTTCACATTGTTGTTCACTTTCTGTTCTGTTATTGTGCGCATTAATTTTTCAATCATGGATTTCGACACCCGATCACTAATATCGGCTGTATTAGTTACTGTACTTGTCATTTTGTGGGATATGTCGGATATGCATTTCAAGGACAGAAAATTATCAACTGCAAAGAACTGGTGCGTCGAATGAAGTCTGCAAAGAATTACTAACTAATGACTGCGATTATATAATAACAAAAACCGAACTGAAATAACTAAAAATAATTCAATAACTTTTATTTTTGTTTAGCTTCAACGACTTCACAGTATTTTATTACATGGAATATTAGATTTCGTTCAGCACTGTGAATAGTTCAACCGCCTTTTTGAGAAACCAACACTTCTGTAACAAACAATTAACCTACAAAAGGTTCTGTGATATACTGTATGTCCTCTAAGTATAGTTTACGTTGTTGTTGTGGTGAACTGATACCAAAGCAGTCGCACATGCGCACTGATGATGTCCCCCTTTACTCTGTGTTAAAATCAAAGGAAAACTCGTGACTGAAGTAACTATACCTCTGAAATGCGGGTAAGTTTTTTTTTTTTTGAACAAATAGGCAACCAAAGAAAAAGTAATTAACAAATTTTATATAAATATTGTCTGCCCATAACAGACAGGTGGAGTCTCAAATTATTTACACTCGTTCTGTTAGTTGCAGGGCTAAAATAAATAGTTCTGTTTCTTATCATATGATCAGCCAATTAAATGACTGAATCATTTAAGAACAGAAGAGGTAGAGGTGTAAAAGACACTAATCAGAGTTATCTTATCTGAAAGTAATGAATTTCATTACACAGCCAGACCCTGTGGTGAATGAAGTGATGGTGTCATTTGCAGAGTGGAAAATATGTGCTTTTCAGAGGGCTTGGCATGCTGATAAGCATATATTTCTACTCAGTGAGGAAGGCAATGGTAAACCACCTCACTCCTCGTTTTACTTAGTAAAACCTCTAGAGGTTCGAACCAGCCTTTTGGCTGATGACCTAAACAACAACATAAATATTGTGATTTATAAAGTTTATATAATGACATATTTTTATTCCACCACTTATTGTATTGAAATATAGTATATATTGTCCAGCCTTTCTTAGTTTGCTCCTAATGTAAACAAATAATGAGGTCACTAAGCATGCGCATTGTATAAAAATGAGTACACGCTGATTAAAAAGTAACAACAAAATACTTTTAAAAGTATATTTATAAATATATTAAAAATAAAAATATATTTAAAATTAAAATAAAATATATTTATAAATATATTCGGCCGGCCCGTGGTGTAGTGGTCAGCGCAACTGGCTACTATGCCGGGGTCCCGGGTTAGATTCCCGGTCAGGTCTGGCATTTTTTCATCTGTAAATCACCACGTATCATTACCTACGCACAAGCCCAAGGCTTATGTAGGCATCATAACTCAATAAAAAAAAATTAAACTTGTTAGGTCTACATTATATCATGACTGATGTTTTAAGTAACGGGTGTTTTATTAAGGACGCAACCCTGATTATAAGAAGATAGCAAGTAATACATCGGTAAATTTTCTGTCCCCCAATCGGTATGTTGGCAACAGTGTACTCAAGGCCAACTACCTAAGACAGTTAAAGTGTTCCAGTCAAGCATTAGTGTGGTGACAGCAGTCGTTTCATTATATTGTGTCAACAATGGTTTTTCCAAGGAAGAACGCGTGTTTATTGTAGAGACTTGCGTAGCGAGTAAATCTTACAAATGCAATGCCAAAGCGATAAGGATGGAAATGTAACTTTTTCGTAGCTCTGAAAACAGTAGCTGATGTTAGCCCAGCTTTTGCGATGATAATCTTCTAAGCTATTTTTTAGGTAAGCGAGTCAAACGATTTTACAAATCTTCGAGAACTTCCGCGATTAACTTTGTTGGCTGGCAAGGTGGTTTCTCATAGAGTACACTCCCAGTTCTACGGAATTTATTTATCAAACGCAATATTGACGATTTATTCGGAACAGCAGAATGGGAAAATTTCAACTGAAACTTATCTTGCACACATTTGTAAGATTTACTCGCTATGTAAGTTTCTACAATAAACACCCGGTTCTTCCTTGGAAAAAATCATTGCTGATACAATATAACGAAACTACTGCTCTCACCACACTAATGCTAGACTGGAACATTTTAACTGTGTTAGGTAGTTGGCCTTGAGTACACTGTTGCCAACATACCGATTGGGGGACAGAAAATTTACCAATGTATTACTTCTATCTTCTTATAATCAGGGTTGGGTCCTTAATAAAACACCCGTTACTATAAGTACTTATAATTTAAAACATAGTTTACTTAATGGAATACGGCATCCATAAAGTCGCGGACTCTAGCGTGCACCCATTCATCGTTTCCTTACTTACTCGGACAGGCAGAAAGCGTGAACGTCGGAGGCATTCCACCCCGGGGGAACGAGTTTCTCGCTTCAATCTTCCGAGGGTTGTCGGTGGCCGAACGGTCATGCCGGCACGTGTTCACTTGCATGCGGTTCTCAATGTATGGGAACCGAGTGTCGTTTGGTTCGCGATTAACCAGGCGTGTCCGACCCGCAAACACTCCCTCGCGTCATCCGATCCGAGGACACTGCCAGGCGGGGAGTTTGATTGGGGTGGTACATCTGTCAAATGATAACGCAGGTGTCGTAAGGCCAGCTCAGCGAGGACAGAAACCTCGCATAGAGCAAAAGGGCAAATGCTGGTTTGATCCCGATGTCCAGTACACATAGGGACTGCGAAAGCAGGGCCTATGTAGCTGGCTTTGGTTTGTTGACAGTTGGAGCAAACTAAGGACAGCTGAACTTTACGAACTTATCTTTGGGACCTGATATCTGAAATTAAATGTGATTAAAGGGGAGTTTGTTTTATCTAACTTTACTTATTTTAAGTGGTTAGGCCTTTGGTACGATTAATCTCGTAGTATTCGAACACATAACACATGGAATTCTTTTTAGAAGGGTTTAGCTTGTAACTGACTACAGTAATGGTAAGAGGACGATGTGATAATGCAACGCAATGGGGTAAACCCTTTTCCCACACGTGTTCATGTAGCCTACAAAAGCTCATTGATAATCTCGCCTAGAGAACACTCATGTGCTGTTATCAGTTACATGTTTATTAAACATGTTTTAATATAAATACTATGTAATTTTACAACACATTTTTTTATAAGCTTTTGCACATTAAAATTAAATTAAAAAACAAGAGAAGAGTTTAGTTGAGAATAGAAAATGAACATAACCAAGTTGTTAATTCATGATTTACCTTAAAGTATTGTTTTAATGAAGCGGCGAAAATAAAATCGGATAGTCAAATAAAATCAGCTGACAGATTAAATATAAAAACAAAACATTTTGATTGTTGGGCGCCACTGCGGTTTGAATGGCTGACGTGTTAGTGGCCTTAATTGTACGGGATGTCATCAGACATTGTATTTAATGTTTAATTCGGTAAGGGATATTGTTTATTTTATTTTTATTAATGAAAAATTATGTGAATTGTGATGTTTTAAATGTTTAATAACAACTTATTTTCATAAACTCATAATTTTCATTGTTGTCATTTTTATTGGTTTGGTTTTTTGTGTCGAATAATTTTGTTAAATAAATATATGTGAATTAATTAATTAAATTAAAGTTTACAATTTTATTTTACTATAATGAGTTGTAACAGTATAAATCGCTTGCTGGTGAACATTTTTCTTTTATTTCATTATCTGTTATAAAAAATTATACGTTCTCACTCGGTACTGCCTGACTGTGTAAAATCATTAACCCTTTAACTGCTACCTTAGAAATCGTCATGTGTAACCTCCTGTGCTGAATTAGGAATGACTTTTTTGGTGTCATCTTAAATCATTACTTATTTCTTTTAAGTTTAAAATAAAATCAAAATTACACTTCATCAATCAAAATACACACTTAATAAAAAAAGAAACACAAAACTCATATGCAACAGCTGTTTCGAAAAAATACTTATTTATTTACTATTTTCATTGTAAAATGCAATATTTTATTTATTTTTATAATAAAAAAATGAAGGAAATGATATAAGCGAAATATAACTTGAAAATAATCGAATAAATTAGACACCAAAATACCACGGCAACACATCTGACAATATGCGATGTAGCTAATAAATACAGGACACTGTCAAAAAGTTTCACGTAATAACCAGTAGATGGTGTAACATGTCCGTTATGTAGTGTTATGATTTCCCAATGATTTAACATTAGAACGTACAAATGCGGAAGTAGCACGTGCGTTTGATTTTCAATAACGTAAAAGTACGCTAGTAGCACAGTAAGTGCTGCGAGCTCCGAACGTATATATACGTCAATAGCAGTTAAAGGGTTAATTGTTTGGTGTGATACTGGTGAAAAGATTAATGATGGATGTGATGCGTTGCCAGTGTCTGTGTGCTATATTTATTGTTGTGCTGATTTAACCCTACAACCGGCAGGCATCGATTTTTCGACGCGTGGATAGTTTTCTGTACTGGCAGCATCAATAAATCGTATCGATCAACAATGCATTAGTTTTGAAATTATGATGTAAAAACTGTATTGCATAACCACGACAAGTAATAAATATTTTTAATCAGAAAATTCAGCTTTATAAAATAATAAATAATATTTTTGTTTTTTAAAAGTGATTGTTGTTGATGAATATTATTCAACAAAATTTATGTATAATTCTCATGGAAGTCAGTTTGTGTTACTTGTCATCTGCTTTGCAAAGGTCGTTCGCATTTACTCGTGTTCGTTTGTTTATTAGTTATTATAAATATATTCATTTAGATTTGTGTATGATAATCATCAATAATTATGATTTTATTATTATTAGTTATTGCGTAATTTGTTGTTTTGGTGATGTTTATGGAACTAAACTAATTTCGTAGTAACTCAACTTGCAAGTGTTTGTGTTTTATAGGTTAAATTTACTGCCCATAACGGACAGGTGGGGTGTCAAATTTTTTACACTCAATCTGTTCGTTGCAGAGAGGGCCCGGCATGCTGATAAGCATACTTTTCCACTCAGTGAGGAAGGCAATGGTAAACCACCTCACTCCTCGTTTTACTTGGTAAAACCTCTACAGGTTCAAACCAGCTTTTTGGCTTATGACCTAAACAACAGGTTAAATTTATTTATTATTATTTCATCATGAATTTCAATGAAAATAAAGAAACAGGCGATTAAGTAAATAGTGTGCTTGATGAAAAAGTTACCGATGAAAGCCCTAATATCACCTTTTATATAGTGTTTCTTTTATTTGCTTTTGAACTGTATATCATTCATGCGTATTATTGACTATAGAAAAAAAAGTTTTCAGAGCATCAACACAATATTTATATCATATTCTGCAGAACAAAAAACTCTACAAAGTGGCTATAATGGAATTCTAGTAAAAAATTATTATTTGTTTCAATTTTAGGGGGGAAAAGAGGTTAATTATAACCGTATTCATATATGTAGTGAATGGGGGGGGGGAGTAAAAAAGGGGACCCCTAAATATTTAACTTTTAGTAATAGTACATAAGTATGTGAGATTTTCTGAGCATTTTGATGTATGATGTGATATGTGTTACCAAGATTATAAAATGATTGTAAAATAAATAATTTAATAACACCTTACATTTGGCACATTTTCTGCTGCCGGTTATGATAAAAAAGGCCACCGGTCTTTGGGTTAACATACATGTTCCCAGTGTTTCTGCTGCTTCTGATTGTGAAATAAGCCGATCGTGTCACGTATTTTATTGTATCTGTATTATTATATAGGAAGGAAAGTATTGTGTCACTTAACTCTAAACTCTAAGTTTCAATATCTGCGTAAATTAAATAATTAACACAATTAAAGTTTAAAATTACAAGTCCTCTGAAAGTCTGAAAGTAATAAATTTCATTATACAGCCAGACCCTGTGGTAAATGAAGTGAAGTTGTCATTTGCAGAGTGTGAAGTTGATGCTTTTCGGAGGGCCTGGCAAGCTGATAAGCATAGGCTACTTTTGTACTCAGCGAGGAAGGCAATGGTAAACCACCTCACTCCTTGTTTTACTTATTAAAACCTCTAGAGGTGCAACAGCCTTTCGGCTGTTGACCTAAACAACACATTTGCATAAACGCAATTAGTTTGGATTTACTTTGTATTCAACAAGCCGAGTTAAAAAAAAATTAAAAGTAATTGAGTTTTAAACTTTTTTTTTAAGAATTAGCTACATCCGGTAGATTGAAAAATCTGGTATGAAACACTCACACAACTTTCTCTTGCCAATGCAAATAATTAACAATATAACCTAACATTAGTAATAAAACATTAGAAATAAACAAAAACCTAACCTCTAAAAATGTAACCTTATTTTAATCATGACTGAAAGACGCAAAATAAAAATCGAACTCAGTTCGGCTTAAAAATACGGAAAATCACTCTTTCACACTAAACTAGGCTCTGTAGAGAAAAATGCTTTAAACAAAAGTTGTAGATCTTTTTATTTCATACAAAATTAATTACATACACTTTTGTTGTAAAATGCATACTAAGGCCAAAATCTTAAAAAAATCGATTTTTCACATGTTTTTGTGAGAAAAAAAACCATCACTAATTACTGCTAAACTAAGCGTTAACAAAAAAATGTTTCTATAAAAGTTGTAGGTTTTTAAATTCTCTACAAGTTTTATTATATAAATTTTTGCGCTAAAATTTATATTAAAGCCATAATCTTAAAAAACAATTTCTTTACGTGAAAACAGCCTCGGCAAGAATTTCAGCAAACCTGGCACCTACCCTATCTTGTAGAGAATAAAAAATTGAGTAAACCAGGCGATTTTAAAAAAAATCGTAAGACCAGTTTTTGAGAAAATCACAAAAAAGTGAAAAATTACACGAATAAACTACTACTTCCGGTTGACCGATTTTGATAAAAATGTTCGTGTCGGGTCCGGTAGTGGTGTGTAGCTTAAGTTCAAGTTTTAAGTTTGTACGATGCTCCGTTCTTGAGATATTCTGTTCACACAGACACACAGACCAATCGCTAAAAACATGTTTTTTGGGTTCTGAAAACGTGTAGATCCGGTGAAAACTCGAATTTGAAAAATCGACATGAAATCAATACTTTCCTTCCTATATATTCATATAAGCAAGAGAAAGAAAAAAAAGTGATTGAGTTTTAAACTTTTTTTTAAGAATTACATCCGGTAGATTGAAAAAGGAGTAATGGGATGTCAAGATAAAAACTGATAAGTGTGAATATGAATACTGTGATAATTTCATGGATTAATACTATTTGTTTACTTTCTTTAATAACTGTGTCGTTTAATAACTTTTGCCAGACTAAACGCAATTTACAATTAACTTGGTAAATTGATTATTTTTTTAAAATAAAAGTTATTTAGAAAATAATTTGCATGTAGGCGTACTTAAAAGTGTTTTGTTAGTAAAGTTAATTTTAGCGTAAATTTTTAAAGGTTGTGGGAATGATGATTGATTTATTGTGGTGTGTAGAGACATCGGTTGATTTATTGATTCCAGCGTAAGTAGGTTGCTGTTGAAACAATCAAGTGTTGTGATTAGCCGTGTTGTAACCTATTCTGTAATTAGCGCAACAATTTATATAATAAAAGTTGTAGAGAATTTAAAATCTTACAACTCTTATGTCAAACATTTTTTTGTATAATGTCTAGTTTAGCGGTAATTAGCGATTTTCTGTTGTTTTCTCACGAAAATGTGTAAAAAATCGATTTTATTAAAATTTCGTCTCAGTATGTATTTTATGACAAAAGTGTATAATAATCAAATTTATAGAAATTAAAAGATCTAAACTTTTATCTTTCTCTTGCCTATATGAATATATAGGAAGGAAAGTATTGTTTTCATGTCGATTTTTCGAAATCGAGTTATCACTGGATCTACACGTTTTCAGACCTCCTGAACCCAAAACACAACCGGACCCGACACAAACATTTTCATTAAAATCGGTCATTCGGAAGTAGTAGTTTATTTGTATAATTTTTCACTTTTTTGCGATTTTCTTAAAAACTGGTTCTACAATTTTTTTTAAAATCACCTGGTTTACTCAATTTTTTATTGTCTACAAGATAGGGTAGGCGCCATGTTTGCTGAAATTCTTGGTGAGGCGATTTTTACGTAAAAAAGTGTTTTTTTAAGATTACGGCTTTAATATTCGTATTAAGAGCGCAAAAATGTAGAGAATTTAAAATTCTACAACTTTTATTTCAAACATTTTTTTGTATAACACTTAGTTTAGCGGTAATTAGCGATTTTCTGTTTTCTTCTCACGAAAACGTGTGAAAAATCTATTTTATTAAGATTTCGGCCTTAGTATGGCATTTTATGACAAAAGTGTATATAATCGAATTTATAGAAAATTGATCTACAACTTTTATTTAGAGCATTTTTCTCTACAGAGCCTAGTTTAGCGTGAAAGAGTGATTTTCCGTATTTTTAAGGCAAACTGAGATCAATTTTCATTTTGCGTCTTTCATATATGATTAAAATTAGGTTATGTTTATTGAGGTTAGTTTTTTGTTTATTTCTAATGTTTCATTAATAATGTTAGGTTTATTGTTAATTATTTGCATTGGCTAGAGAATGTTGTGTGGGTGTTTGACACCAGATTTTTTTTTAAAGGTTGTGGCAATGATGATTAATTTATTGTGGTGTGTATAGGCATCGGTTAATTTATTGATCCGAGCGTAAATAGGTTGTGTTGAAACAATCAATTGTTGTGATTAGCCGTATCATAACCTATTCTGTTTGCTATGTTTAGGTTATTGTGTAAAAAGAAGGTACCTTATTTTAGTGTCATTATCACTTGAAAAAATTGCCAAGAAGGAATTTTGTAAGCGTCGGATTGAAATTTCTTAAATAATGGTCTGCTTGAGGGTAGGTGGTTTAAGGGAACCCGGTCCTCAAAAAAAAATTTTCACCAATTTTTTTTATTCCTTTATTTAATTCTCCTGGATTTTCTGCGTAAGCTGATATATAAGAAGTGACCTTTTGATTAGGTATTACATTTTTTATTGATTTTTACTTTCTCTTGCCTATAAAAATATATAGGAAGGAAAGTATTGTTTTCATGTCGATTTTTCGAAATCGAATTTTCACCGGAACTACACGTTTTCAGATCTCCTGAACCCAAAAAACATGTTTTTAGCGATTAGTCTGTGTGTGTGTGTGTGTGTGAACAGAATATCTCAAGAACGGAACATCGTACGAACTTGAAACTTGATACTTAAGTTTCATACCACTACCGGACACGACAAGAACATTTTCATCAAAATCGGTCAACCGGAAGTAGTAGTTTATTCGTATAATTTTTCACTTTTTTCGATTTTCTCAAAAACTGGTCCAACAATTTTTTTTTAAATCGCCTGGTTTACTCAATTTTTCATTCTCTACAAGATAGGGTAGGCGTCATGTTTGCTGAAATTCTTGGTATGGCTGTTTTTACATAAAAAAGTGTTTTTTTAAGATGACTGCTTTAATATGTAATATAGCGCAAAAATGTAGATAATTTAAAATTCTACAACTTTTATTTCAAACTTTTTTTTTGTATAACGCTTAGTTTAGAGGTAATTAGTGATTTTCTGGTTTTTTTCTCATGAAAACGTGTGAAAAATCTATTTTTTTAAAATTTCGGCCTTAGTATGCATTTTATGATAAAAGTGTGTATAATCGAATTTATAGAAAATTAAAAGATCTAAAACTTTTATTCAGAGCATTTTTCTCTACAGAGAAAAAAATCTAAAAAAAAATCAGAGAAAAAATAGAGTTTTCACCGGATCTACACGTTTTCAGACCCCGTGAACCCAAAAAACATGTTTTTAGCGATTGGTCTGTAAGTGTGTGTGTGTGAACAGAATATCAAGAATGGAACATCGTACAAACTTGAAACTTAAGTTACATACCACTATCTATTTAAGATGAAAGTTATGTGAGTGTTTCACTGCAGATTTTTTTATTATACGTGAAAAAGTGTCAGGATCATTGGACTGAGCATGTCTCCGAACATCCATGGTTCAACGTGTTAATAAAACGATTGGGATAAATGGAGGCGGGGATAACGGTAGGAAATAATTTCCAAAATGAAACATCGCTTAAAAAGTTACCTTTTTGTTGAGTCGAAACAAATAATGCATGAAACTGAAATAGTTAAAGGTGTTGACATATTTTTTGGCCGCCCAGTCATTATTTATACGGATTTTTTTTATCTTAAACCTAAAATAAATATGTTAATCGTATTTCTTTTTCATTTCACTTGAAATGATTGAATGCAGGCCTTCCCCATTTTGTTTAGTTGGCTTATGAGATTTCTTTCGTGCATTGTCCGGGATGTTGTGATTTTTTTTAGTTTGTACTTATTGTGGTTGCTGGTAAGTGTTTTTTTCTTTCTCTTGCCTATATGAATATTTAAAAAGGAAAGTATTGTTTTCATGTCAATTTTAAGAAATCGAGTTTTCACCGGATCTACACGTTTTCAGACCCCCTGAACCCAAAAAACATGTTTTTAGCGATTGGTCTGTGTGTGTGTGTGAACAGAATATCTCAAGAACGGAATATCGTGCGAACTTGGAACTTGAAACTTAAGTTAGGTACTACTACCGGACCCGACATTTTTATTAAAATCGGTAAACCGGAAGTAGTAGTTTATTTGTGTAATTTTTCACTTTTTTGCAATTTTCTCAAAAAAAGGTCCTACGATTTTTTTTAAAAATCGCCTTATTTACTAAATGTTTTATGCTCTACAAGATAGGGTAGGCGCCATGTTTGCTGAAATTCTTGGTGAGGCTGTTTGCACGTAAAAAAATTGTTTTTTTTAATTTATTATGCATTTTACCGCAAAAATGTATGTAATTAAAGTTGTAGAGAATTTAAAATCCTACAACTTTTATTTCAAACATTCTTTTGTATAACGCTTAGTTTAGCGGTAATTAGCGATTTTCTATTTTTTTTCTCACGAAAACAGTTGCCTTATCAACAAACAAATCCTTATCAACTGCGCTGAATAACTTTTCGAAAACTATCGCGTAAGTAATACGCTTTAAAACATGTGAGGACAGATTGAACCATTGGCTGGAGTAATGATGACGTATTCGGTGGCATAAAAATGACTTAAATTTGAATTTTTACCATCCAGGCCTCTGCGGCAGTGTGACTTTTGACATTGTCAATTAACAATATTGCTTTGAATGGCAAGTTATTGTTGATCTTTTTGTACGGTCGGTAGCTATACCGAGCTGGTGTAAACCGAGCCGTCGTAAATCGGGGGACTTCTCTCTATAGCGGAATTGAATGGACCATGAGATTCCGCCGCTATAAAGAGAGTTTCGTTTATAGAGAGGGTGAGTAATTAATGGCGGGAGGGAAGTTGGAGCACTAATTTTTCGGTACTAAAAATTCATATACATATATGTAAATGGTACATGCAATAAGTTTACTTTGAAAAACTACTGAATAGATTACTTTATGATGAATGTTTAATACTGTAGATTACTTCAATACCATGAGATTTTTAAATTACTTACTTAAAATGTACGTTATTAAATTAACAAGAAATTTGGATACAAACAGCTGGTTTGATTAGATTTTGTGTCACTAATTTTGAACAATAGAATTTCACTTTTTTCAATTATTCATACAGTTACATACCGTAATAGATAGCCTAAAATTAATTAGCCGTGAAACTCATTTTTCGCTGAACAGTAATAGACATACATACAATTAAAAACTCATAAAACATAGGCTATACAAACACAAAAAAAAACAGTACAGTATATATTTTTTCGTTATTAAGGAAACAATGACTGTAAAGTATATTTAATTTCGTAAAATAAGTTGTAATTTTTGTTTGTTTGGTTTTCAAATCGTAAAACATGTCTTCAATCTTATTTTCAATGTTTAAAACTTGTTGTAAATTTTCATCTACATTGTGGCAATGGCAGTACGTGTTAACAATATGAATAGCGTCTAGTGTCTGTTTACTTGAAGGGGGCATTATTTCTGTTTGCATTTCATCGTCATCTTCACTTTCTTCCTTGTTGTTTTCGGCTAAGACATTTTCGATTATTGCATCAACGCCAACATCTGCTGAAGTGGCTTAAGTCATTGGCTGCCCCTACATAGGCATCTAAATCCATAACCTGAAGATATTGTTTAGCCGTTATAGAGAGATTTTTATGCCACTACAAAGAGAGTTAAATACATTACCATAATATATGAAAGGGTCCGGGTCGGCATATAATGCTGCTAAAGTGAGATCCGCAATAGAGAGATTTTACTGTAATTAATTATACTCTAACTTATCTGTTTAATAATATTCGTTATAACATTGCTGGTTAGTTTCCGCTGATGTATTGAAAAAGTCTGTCTACGCTAAGAGTACTCCGATGTAGGCAACCAGCAATACAAGTGAGCATGCTCATTAATTAAAAATACGCACAGCATGATCAAAAACACAAAATTCCATACAACACTAATTCATTCGCTCTAAGCTTAATACCGTGCGTTCGGAAAGTCGCTGTGCACTGTAATTGTGACTATGGATTTATGAAAATATGTATAAAGAAATGACTAAGCATTTTGGAAAAAAATTATTCAATACCTTAATTACATTGTTAAACCGTGATTACATTGTTTATAGAAGGTGTTCGAAATGACCTCCATTGGCATCAATACAGCATTGCACTCGTTTCATTTTGTTTTCAAACACCTTTCGCAACTGAAGAACAGTGATTCCTTGAATGTATGCCGTTATTGCGGCTTTAAGTTCGTCAATCGTGTGTGGTCTGTTCCGATACACAGTTTGTTTCGCCGCACCCCATAAAAAGAAATCGGGGGGAGTCAGATCAGGAGATCTTGCAGGTCACAAATTCTTTGAAATTATTCGTTCACCAAACACGTTGCATAACGTTTTATACAGTTGCGAAAGGTGTTTGCAAACAAAATGAAACGAGTGCAATGCTGTATTGATGCCAATGGAGGTCATTTCGAACACCTTCTATAAACAATGTAATCACGGTTTAACAATGTAATTAAGGTATTGAATAAATTTTTTTCCAAAATGCTTAGTCATTTCTTTATACATATTTTCATAAATCCATAGTCACAATTACAGTGCACAGCGACTTTCCGAACGCACGGTATTATAACGAAAACACGTTCAATTTATCTGTTAGAAAATATTTTATAAATCGAACATTAGTTTTACCATTAATAACTAAAACTTTTACTATTGTTACTCTTACATTGTTATTTTTTGTTACATTATTATTTATAATTAGTGAGTTTTTAATAAAGACTCAGTTTTATTTTTGGTCACAAGTAATAATATAAGACTAAAAACATATATACTTGACTAATAATATGACTAATATATAAGACTAATAATATATATACTTGAATTATAAAAGGAGAGTAAACAATTCCAGTGATTCGTTGTTTTATCATTTCAGATTGTTTACTTCATATCATTAAAATTAATGTCTGTGACTAGTTTGGTACGACTGTTTCCACTTGCCCGTGTTTAACTCATTTTTTGTTTCATTAGTTGTTATCTTTTGGTATTGTATCGGTTAGTAAATATATTACTAACAAACATTTTGGTATTGTATTATAGTAAATTTAGTATACACAATTGAATTTTCTTCGTAGACTGAAGTTGAAAAGTTTTGTAAGATGTGTTTTGTTAACATGCGTGATAGTGAATGTGTTGAGTTTTTGAAACATAAAAGCGGCAACCATTAAAAAGTAGAAAAAGATTGTTTTGTTAAATGTAACAGTTAAAATAATTAATTAAGGAGTCTCTTTATGAAACTGCAATAATTATAAGTAATCTGAACGGTAAAATTGAAAACACTTAAAAGAATGAAAATTTTATTCACGCACACGCAGACTGGTCGCTAAAAACATGTTTTTTGGGGTTCAGGGGGTCTGAAAACGTGTACATCCGGTGAAAACTCAATTTTGAAAAATCTACATGAAAACAATACTTACTTTCCTTCCCTATGTATTCATATAGGGAAAGAGAAAGTAAAAAATAAATATTGAGAAGTCAGTTGAAATAGGGTGAATGATTTGTTGGAAAGTTTGTGTTGTGTTTATTTTATTTGGATGTAGATTGTAGATTTTTATGATTATAATGGAACGTAGTGCTAGATAATTTTCAGGCGGTGAGGTAGATACGCGCCAAATAGAGTAAAAATTTCGTTTACAACCTATAGGAGGCGCTTGCCTCACACGGAGTACTCTTACAGTAGATGGACTATAGACTATGGTATAACAATAATAATCATAAAATAATTATAGTAAATTTGTTGTTGTTGTTTTTAGGTCATCAGCCAAAAAGCTGGTTTGAACCTGTAGAGGTTTTACTAAGTAAAACGAGGAGTGAGGTGGTTTACAATAGCCTTCCTCACTGAGTGGAAAAGTATGCTTATCAGCATGCCGGGCCCTTTGAAAAGCACATTATTTTCTACTCTGCAAATGACACCTTCACTTTATTCACCACAGGGTCTGGCTGTATAATGAAATTCATTACTTTCAGAGGAGATAACTCTGATTAGTGTCTTTTACACCTCTACTTCTTCTGTTCTTAAATGGTCCAGTCATTTAATTGGCTGACCATGTGATAAGAAACAGAACTATTTATTTTAGCCCTGCAACAAGCAGATTGAGTGTAAATAATTTGACACTCCACCTGTCTGTTATGGGCAGATAGTAAATTTAGTATACACAATTGACTTTGTTTGCAAAGGGAATAGTAGGATAGGTGAATGTTTTCACAATGAATAGTAGAAGTGCATGGCCAATACTACTCAATTGTCTCAACTAATTATCTCATCAAGTATACCTAACTTAAGTTTCACGTTTCAACTTTGTACAATATTCTGTTCGTGAGATATTTTATTCACACACACACGCAGACTGATCACTAAAAACATGTTTTTTTTTGGGTTCAGGGGGGTCTGAAAACGTGTAAATCCGGTGAAAACTCAATTTTGAAAATCTACATAAAAACAATACTTACTTTCCTTCCCTATATATTCATATAGGGAAAGAGAAAGTAAAAATAAATATTGAGAAGTCAGTTGAAATAGGGTGAATGATTTGTTGGAAAGTTTGTGCAGTTTGCCATGTGCTAAGTGATCCTCATATAGCCCGTATTATTTTTTTAACAATATGCAGGGTTATTATAAATGATGGACCCAATTTAATAAATTCATATTTATTTAAGTATAAATGCAAAATGAACATCAAGAATGAATATCTTGAATTTGTCTCACATCATACTCGGACACATGCGGTCGGCCTGGGCTTTTTAATTTACACACACTGCCAGTTTCCTGAAATTGCTTGAACCAACGGTTAATGCTTTTTCTAGTTGGTGGTTCAATACTGAATTTTAGACGAAATGCCCACTGCACTGCAATTGGCTGGCGACTCACTTTTTGCAAATACAATAACGCAGAAAACCTTGTGCTGCACGGTAGCCATCTCACTCACAACTGAGAAACAATGGTGGCGGGCGACGCATTGGCGCGAGAACTCTAGCGGCCGTTTCTGCAACTATAGCCGCCCACTCTTGCGCATGTATAGGTTAAGAATGTGTTGTAAAAAAACTTTGGAACTTCCTCTTTCCATTGATATGTGAATTGTTCATTTTGCATCTATATATTAATAGCGAGCAGCTTTTTTCAACACGATTTTAACCACCTGAACCTTCACCAATTTTCCCCGAAGTGGGCTCAAATGAATCGTCTGTTCGAGTAGATTTGCAGAAAACTATCCAAAATCAAATATTTCAATTTATGACCGTAAAATAGGAAGTCTAAAATAGATTGGAGAGGGGCAAGTTCGAACTAAAGTATAGGCCTCTCTCTTTCTCTATCTATCCCTCCCACATCTCGCACAGCTATTTCAGTTTGGAGAGTGGGCAAGTTCAACGAACTAAAGTAGAGGCCTACCAACGCATTGGCAGTGTCACAGTCAGATCGCTTTGGAATTTCCAACGTAGTTGTTGTAAATTTGTATGCAGTTGGATCTGCTATAGTATTTTGGTTTTGTTTTTATGTGGAATTTAATAATGAGATTTAAGAAAAAATTGGAGCAGTTATGACTGCTGTCAATCCGTATGCTCAAAGCTATAAGAAACTGGGTGACATGGTAAAATATGAAGCGGCAATTGCACGAACTGAAAATCGCCTGCCACTATACAATTTTTTTATGAAGTTCCATCATGAGCCGAATGAGAACAGAAGAAGATTCAATGAACCAGTAGTACAATAAAACAAAAAAATTTGTTTACAGAGAAGTTCTATAAAAACAAATTTACACTTTTGTGCCGGTTTTCCCGCACAGGTTCACCTAGTTTATACTTAAATAAATATGAATTTATTACATTGGGTCCATCATTTATAATAACCTTGTATATACGAGGGGGTACCCAAAAGAAACCGGAATTATTTTTTAAAACTATTTATTTTTAATTTTTTTACAAAAGAACCTTATCCCCTTCAAAATACTCTCCATTACAACTAATACATTTGTCCCACCGGTGCTTCCACTGTTCAAAACATTTTTTGTACTCCTCTTCAGTGATGGCTGCCAGCTCATCCGTCGTTTTTTTCTTGACATCATCAACGTTGTTAAATCGGAGACCTTTCATGCCCCTTTTCATGCGTGGGAACAAGAAAAAATCACACGGAGCCAGATCGGGTGAGTAAGGTGCGTGTGGTAGCAAAACCATGCCGTTTTTCACCAAAAACTGGGTAACCGAGATTGCCGTGTGTGCAGGCGCGTTGTCGTGGTGGAAAAACCAGTCCCCTGTCTGCCACAAATTAGGTCTTTTACGACGAGTGCTGTTTCGTAGTCTTCTTAACACTTAAAGATAAAAAGTCAATGGTCTGTCGTCGGTCTGTTCGTACAATTTCTTTCACTTTCACAACATTTTCGTCTGTTCGGGAAGTCGACGGTCGTCCAGAACGAGGTTTGTTCTCAATCGACATGTCGCCATTTTTAAAGCGCAAAAACCACTCGTACACTTGGGTTTTTCCAATAGCGTCGTCTTTGTAAGCTGTGTTCAACATTACAACTGTTTCCGCGGCGTTTTTACCGAGCAAGAAGCAAAATTTCACAGCCGCACGTTGTTCATTAAAACTTGCCATCATGAAAAACGACACGAGCACAAAACAGCACTAGCGAGAACAATCACTGCACGAGAACAGAACAAGCTAGATCAACGAACAAAATGGCATTGAACTGGCAATGAGTAGCGCTACAAGCAGCCTAGTGGCGGGAATTTGTACTGCACAAGCTCCGCCCACAGCAGAGCTATTCCGGATACTTTTGGGTACCCCCTCGTAAATTATACTGTACACATGTATTTTGTTTTCTTTAAATTTTTTGCATACCACTTAATAAATAATGAATGGCTCTGCCTTGTCCAATTTTAATTACTCTAGTAAATACACATTGTTATTAGTATTAGTATTACTGTTATTATCTGCTTGTTGTTAATAAGCATTGTGTGTGTCTGTGTGTGTGTGTTAGTTAAAGTTGATAAGTGAAGTGTGTGTGTGTGTGTGTTTAATAAAACATGTTTTTTTTGGGTTCAGGGGGTCTGAAAACATGTATATCCTGTGAAAACTCAATTTTGAAAAATCTACATAAAAAAAATACTTACTTTCCTTCCCTATGTATTCATATAGGGAAAGAGAAAGTAAAAAATAAATATTGAGAAGTCAGTTGAAATAGGGTGAATGATTTGTTGGAAAGTTTGTGCAGTTTGCCATGTGCTAAGTGATCCTCATATAGCCCGTATTAATTTATTAACAATATATACAGGGTGATTCACGAAGATATGCAGAAACTTTAGGAGCTCATTGTTCATGTAAAAATAATGAAAAAAGTTTATATAAACATGGGTCCGGAAATGCTTTGTTTCCGAGTTATGGCTAGCGAAAGTTTCACCCGGATTTCAGCTCACCAAGTGAAATGAGGTATTCCTGAAATTCTGGTAAGATGATTAAGGGGCAAATTCAATCATTTCTTATGGTTTTTGATCAGATAAATTGAATAAAACAGGTCCCAGAACTGTAAGTTAAATATTTTTTTAAGAAAACCAGTGACAAATGTAAAAAATGGAGTGAAAACGCATTTTTTCATCTTTGGGCAAGAATAACTTTGTTATTTCTTTAAGAAACAGTTAAAAATTTTGAATAAAACATGTAGAAAATTTTATTGAACAAACCGGTGTAAATAAAGTACACAGAAAGCAAATAGATGTTTGATTAAATGAATTTTTATTCATAACGGTACAAAGTAAAATTAACTGGAAAAACAAAGATGAAAAAATGTGTTTTTTTCACTCCATTTTTTGCATTTGACACTGTTTTTCTCAAGAACTATTTAACTTACAGTTCTGGGACCTGTTGTATTCAATTTATCAGGTCAAAAACCATAAGAAACAATTGAATTTGCCCCTTAATCTACCTTACCAGAATTTCAGGAAGACCTCATTTCACCTGGTGAGCTGAAATCCGGGCGAAATCTTTCGCTAGCCTGTAATACAATATACAGCTTTATTGGTAAAAAATTAGAATAAAAAAATTAACCGGCGAGACTCCAACATGTAATACACCATATTCAGTTTTAATAGGTAAAAAATTTAGAATAAAATCACCCGGTGAAACTCCAACATGTAATACAATATCGGGGGATTAAAAATTGTTAAAATTATTATTAAATTTAAAGATTATGTTTTAAAATGTAAATAGAGTATATGTAAAAAATGACTTCTCGGTCATTCACCGATGTTAAGTGATCCTCCTTGACATAGTTAGCTAAATGAGAAAAAAAAACACTTCAAAACTTACCGGGTACTGCAATCTAACAGCAGTACCTTAATACTGAAGGGCACCCTCAAGAAAATCGGCCCCTATAAGCCAAAAACGGCTTTATTAATAGTTTTCGCTTGGTATCGCGATCGCCTCCACCACTGAGTTTTTAGGATAAAACTAGAAACCTGTAAAACTATGGCTAACTACGGAAGACACATTAATAAAGGGGGTTTATAACTTTCTAACTAGAAAGTTTCTCTTGACGAGCTCAGATGCTGAACATGAGTCCTTAAAAAAAAAAACTCTCGCTTGTGGAACTGCGAGTGAAGGTACAAAGGTATTCAGCTCACGGAATCCAATATCCAGTGGAGAAATCCATTCATGGATCACATTCAAGACAATTCTGTTAAATTCAAACCTTCAGTTTGAAACCAGTTATGCTACCACATCACAGTTTGTTGATTCCACATGAAACCAACTATTACATGGGTACACAGTGGAGTGTACTTATTTGTGGATTATAAATTAAAGTTAAAATAAAACATTGCAGTCAGATGCATCAATGTTTTCAAGCTCTTAGCAGAAACACAGGTGGTATACGGATGGTACCATCTCTATAAATTATGTTGCTGAGTTGAATACTCAGCATTGTTAAAACTAACTACAACTAACTTAACTAGGAATTAGGAATATATCAAAAACTATGAGGCAGTTTAATTGAGGTTAATTAATTTTATTTTATTTTTTTATTTTTAAATTATTGTTAAAGTAATTCAAATTAAAGATATTTATATGTTTTTTATATTTTTAAATTCAAGTTTTAAGTTTTTTTATAAATTTAAAACCTAATACGAAAATTATAAAATAGGGTTATCCATTTATTTTTAAGAAAAAATTTTAAAATACAAGTTAATTTATTTTATAATTTAAACAAAAAAACAAAAATATACCTTAAATGATTTAACTAAGCAAAACAAAGATTGTCAATACTTAGTGACAGTACAAAATATTTATTTTATTATTTTGATTTAGAGATAACTTTTGCTGCTTTTATATATCTAATTTAAAACAAACTGGTTTGATTCCTTAACATTAACTAACCCACAAAAATATAAAATAACCCTAACTAAATATTTATTCCTAACACTAAACCATGGTTAACTAGCCTAAATCGTTAGCTTCATTTATTGTATTATTTATCTTTAAATCTATATTTCATGTTTCTTATATTTATTCTATTTATCTATATTTAAATTTATTTTTTCATTTTACATTTTTAAAATGGTTTATTTATTTTTTTTTTTTTACGCCTCATGATTATAAATGTACTTTACATTTAAAAAAAAAATATGATATTTACCTTATAAATTTTTCACAGCACATAACCACACAACGGCAGAAAACGAACTCACGAATTTTTGAGAAACACACAACTGATCGGGGAGAAAAATCGTACAGAAACGGTGGTGGGGTTCACCAATCAGAATCGAAAAAAACCGAGAGGATATGTAACGAATGTTATGATTGGTTTTAGGAAAAAGGCTGTATTTGCTGAAAAACACTTACAGCCTGCAGGAGGGGAAAGAGGAAAGGTTCTTGGAAATGAACTACAAAACAACATATTTTTTCTAATTTTTCCCAGGGTAAAAAGTGCAAACTAAGGGTTTCACATAAGAGAAAGATTTAGGCCCAATAGGCCACAAAGTTCCCAGGGTAGTAGGATGGACGGATCGTGTAAAACAGTGTGAGAAAAGCAAGGCCTAAAGAGTAGTAGGAATGAAAAATGACTTGATGAGAATTGACGAGTTGACAATAAAAAGAAACTAAGATTCCATTGTAATAAAAATTACTATTCTCTCTCTCTTTTATTTATACAAGATTAAAAATGTTCTAATAAGCCAAAGAGCACGTATACGTAAAATTTATTTAAAAAAAAAACGAAAACAGGAATGGTAAGGTAAAACCTTACATAGCCGTAACTCAGTAACGAAGTATTTCCGGACCCATGTTTATATAAACTTTTTTCATTATTTTTACATGTACAATGGGCTCCCAAAGTTTCTGAATATCTTCGTGAATCACCCTGTATATAAGCTGTACTGTATACATGTATTTTGTTTTCTTTAAATTTTTTGCATACCACTTAATAAATAATGAATGGCTCTGCCTTGTCCAATTTTAATTACTCTAGTAAATACACATTGTTATTAGTATTAGTATTACTGTTATTATCTGCTTGTTGTTAATAAGCATTGTGTGTGTCTGTGTGTGTGTTAGTTAAAGTTGATAAGTGAAGTGTGTGTGTGTGTGGTGGGTATTCATGTCGTCGGTTCGTTTGATAGTAGTGGTGTGCAAGTATTTAAATTAGTCAAGTTAACATCTTGGTGCTATGTTTTAGTTGTTTACAATTTTGTATTTTTTTTCCTTATTATTATTCTTTTTCTTTGTTGTTTATCAGTGGAACCGAGACTAATTTTCTTGTCAGGTTTTTTTTTATCTTAGTCGATTGTTATTCTTGATTTGTGTCTAGATTATTGAGTGTGGCAAGTAAATTGACTTGTTGTTTATTTTTATTTGTGAATGATTTTATCATTTACAGGTTATTATTGGTTGTGATGTGTGCCAGTAGGTGTTTGTTAGTTATACAAAAGAATATTGAGGTAATACGTATTTTGTGTTGCGGTATTATTTTTTGAGTGGCTCTGGTTTTTTTGATTAATATTGTTTCAACAGTTTGGGTTGAGTGGTTTACGTGACGGTTCTTTGAAATGTGTTTTGGTTGTTGAAGGTGTTTCCCGGGAATCGAACTTGGATTCCCGGGGATCGAACTAGTGATCGGGCGAGTCATGCGAGACTGACAGTTTGTAGTTTCTTGTTTTTTCCTTTTTTGGTCAGTTAGGAGACTCCCGAATGATGTACACAATGACCCCCTCTTGTTCGATATTTTGGATAATCAACTAATTTCTAATTTTGTTACTCTTTCTCTTTCCCTATGTGAATATATAAGGAAGCAAAGTATTGTTTCTATGTCGAATTTCACTGTAAATACATGTTTTCTGGCGCCCTGAACCCAACAAAACATGTTTTTTTTTAGTGATTGATCTGTGTGTAAGTGTGTGGAGTGTGCCATACACATTAGAGTGTGTGGCACAAAAACGGCTCTTTTGATTTTCTTTAAAATAGCTTAATTTACTACTTATAATAAACTAAAGAAACACAGTATAGGCCTAATTAAATCAAGTTTTAATATTTGTAGTGCGGTTAAATTCTTGTTTTTTTCTCTTAAAGTGCTTTGTTTTGTTTGCATATTTTTAAGCAAAAAAATTATTTTGGTGAAAAATAAATAATGCTCGTTAAAGGGAAAGATTAAAGCTTTAATTTGAGGTAAGTAACAAAGAAATGAGTTCAAAAACAAAATATTGAAAACAGTCATAAATTGCCGGCACGGTACATAGGTATTGAATTTAATTCCTAGCTGTGAAAGTTTTAATATGCATTTTATGGCAAAAGTATATACTATTAAAGTTATAGAAAAACCTAAAACTTTTATTTTAAGCATTATTTTTTATAGAGCTTAGTTTCAGCATTAGTTGGTGATTTTCCATATTTATAAGTGGAACAGAATTTGATTTTCATTTTAACATCATTCACTCATGAATTAACATAGGTTATACGTATTCATTATTTTTATTGACACGAGAAAGTCATGTGAGTGTTTGACATGAGGTTTTTACTTTTTAGTTAAGTGTAAGTGGCTATATTGAAAATTCTATTAGTTCTCCTACAGAATGATATGTATGGAAAAATGAGCTGACTTTCAGATCTTTGGATCGGGAACTTAAAAACATTATTAATGAGTGAGTTTGTGAAAAAAGGGTTTTCCGTTAGTGTTTTTTTTTTTTAATTAAAATGAAATGTTTTTTTTTATATTAAACAACTTAAAATGTTTACCTATTTTTTTTACTGCTTTCTGTCTTCAACTTGTTACAAGCACTTAATGTGGTTCGCACCGCTTCTTCAGGTAATAACATGAAGCTTGTAGAATAATTATTTTGAAGACTGCATCGTCTTTTGTCTAAGTTTTGAATCTAAACGATGTGGTTCCCACCGAAAAAGTGCTCGTAACAAGTTGAAGACAAAGAAAGCAGTAAAACTAGGGTAAATATTAATTTTTTTTTAATTACTCTTGCCTATATGAATGTATTGCGAAGGAAAGTCGGTATTGTTATCATGTCGATTTTTCTAAATCGAGTTCTCACCGGATATACATATTTTCATACCCCCTCAACCCACACAAATATTTTTTTAGCGATTGGTATGTGTGCGTGAACAAAATATCTCGAGAACAGAAGTATAAAGTTGAAACATACAACTTAAGTTTGGTATCACTAGAGGACCTGACACGAACATTTTCATTAAAATCAGTCTACTGGAAGTAGTCTATAATTGTGTAATTTTTCACTTTTTTGCGATTTTCTTTAAAACAGCCTGGTAGCGGTAACCGGAGTGTAACTAAGACTTTCAGTTCTGTCTTTAGATACTTTTGTGGGCATTTAAGTCCGGAGTTGTTTTCGCCGTAACAACCCTAACGTAAATCGATGAAATAGAGGAAGGAACACAACATAAGGATTGATTACAGAGAAAATGAACCAACAAATGACAATACAGCATTGAAATGTACTTACGTTTATTGTGAAAACTGTACAAACATCAGAAGACTTGATAAGTCCATGCGGCGACCAGCTATGAAACGTGCTAACAACAGGTTGGCGGTAAACGGCTTGTAGAATGTATAAAACGGCTTGGATTATTGAAGAACAAAACACAAGATACATACAACACAGTATTTATCACTAGTTAGTCATTATGCGGGAAACAGCTTGGATTAAAACGGATGAAGGACAATGGATGGATACATCGGAGCGGCCATAACGGTGGCTTGAACAAGAGAGAACGACGGAAGGAAGCAGGAATGACGTGCAACAGGTTGCAAAGAGATAGGAGAAAACCGCGCGCTAACAACCGGCGCAGAATTCAAATTTAAACGTATGTAATACTGAACACAGCCGCTACAATTTTTTTAAAAATTGCCTCATTAACTGCATTTTTTATGCTCTACAACAGGGGTTCTCAACCTTTCAGGCTCTGTGCCTCCCTTAGTAGACTGACTTTTTGTCATGCCTCCCCTGTACTATTGCAGATAATACAATAATTAAATATTTGATAACCTTTTTACAAAATGTTTAATACTACCTTCAATACATTTTTGAACATATAGTCAAATCACAGAACCAAAAAACTAAAATATAATTGTTTACGAAATCTTCAAACTCTAACATTGAGTGTTGTACAATAAAATAAAGGTGTTTGAAATATAAAGGCAGGAACTAACCTGGGTTAATCATAGCTTTTTTTCTATTCTAATACGATGACGCCTCCCTTGAAAATCTTCTACGCCCCCCAGGGGGGTGCCCCCCCTAGGTTGAGAACGCCTCCTCTACAAGATAGGGTAGGCGCTATGTCTGCTGAAATTCTTGGGGAGGCTGTACTCTTGTAGAAAAAATGGTTTCTTTTAAGACTGCGGCCTTGATATGTATTTAGGGCAACAGTGTACATAATTAAAGTTGTACAATATTTAAAAATCTACAAATTTTATTTCTATAATTTCTTTGTATAATGCTTAGTTTAGTGGTAATTAGTGAATTTCTGTTGATGCTAACTAATCACTTAAATAGATAAGAAATTGTTTAATGCGAAAGTAAAAAATGTTTAAATTTGTTGATCGGCAGGATCTCAGAAGTCGCCGAGAGCGAGGCGGCAAAGGACTACATCGATGACGATGCAGCAGTCAAAGATAACCGCTTCAGTATCCGTACTCCGTAGTCACACAAGAACTATTTACACAGCCGGTCGTCCGCCATGGTACAATTCCGCTGGACAACAAGTCGAACCGTTTGTTATTGGTATGTAAATCCATTGTAAAGAGGTTCATTGAAAGTTTAAAGAGCTCATTGTACATGTAAAAATAATGAAAAAAGTTTATATAAACATGGGTCTGGAAATCCTTCGTTTCCGAGTTACGCCTAGCGAAAGTTTCGCCCGGATTTCAGCTCACCAGGTGAAATTAGGTCTTCCTGGAATTCTGGTAAGGTAGATTAAAGGGCGAATTCAATAATTTCTTATGGTTTTTGATCTGATAAATTGAATAAAACAGGTCCCAGAACTGTAAGTTAAATAGTTTTTAAGAAAACCAGTGTCAAATGCAAAAAATGGACTGAAAAAGACATTTTTTCATCTTTGGGCAAGAATAACTTTGTTATTTCACCAAGAAACAGTTAAAATTTTTGAATAAAACATGTAGAAAATTTTATTCTGAACAAACCGGTGTAAATTAAGTACACAGAAAGCGAATAGATGTTTGATTAAATGAATTTTTATTCATAAGAGTTCAAAGTAAAATTAACCGGAAAAACTAAGATGAAAAAATGTGTTTTTTTCACTTCAATTTTTTGCATTTGACACTGGTTTTCTCAACAACTATTTAACTTACAGTTCTGGGACCTGTTGTATTCAATTTATCAGGTCAAAAACCATAAGAAAAGATTGAATTTGCCCCTTAATCTATCTTACCAGAATTTCAGGAAGACCTCATTTCATCAGAAATCAAGAGTTTGATTCAAACCATTGACAAAGGAAGATGCAATCTTCATGATATTCTACAATTTTTATTACCATTACCTGAAGAAGCGGTGCGCACCGCAAAAGTACTCGCAGAAGAATTTTTAAAAGCAGTATAAGGTAAATTAAAAAGGTTTTATATTAAAAAAAAAAAACAAATATTTGTATAGATTCTACTGCTATGATGCTAACTAATAACTTAAATAATTATAACCATTATAGTACATAATATTTCTAACTATTTATTGGAAACCGTACTTATGACTTTATTATTTACGTTAACATTTTTTAAATCTCAGTCGTCCTTGAAAATTTTCAAACACAAACATTCCAGTTAGATATAATGTCACAATATGAAACAACTTGTACAAGATGGAACAGCTCGGAGAACTGCATTAAATTATTAAATTACTAGTGTTAGGTTATATTGTTAATTATTTGCATTGGCAAGAGAAAGTTTGGTGAGTGTTTCACACCAGATTTTTTTGTTTAGTTTTGGTTTAACGTCCGACTGTTCTCCAATTACTGCTAATGCAGACGATGAAGGATAAAATGATTTTTTTTGTAACGTATGAAAATATGCCGTGCCTGAATGGGGTTCGAACCAAAGACCGCATGACGAGAGGCGAGCATGTTACCAACTACGCCAATGCGGCCGGCCTTTATAATAGGTTACAGAATCCTGTTATCGATCAGGCTGTTATTTTCAGTAACGCGTTATCAAAACAGCTTTATTTCCCATCACTATGCAAGTGTTGCATTATTGAGTTGAGCTTTTGATGGCGGTGCACCTATCTTGCTGAGATATGAATCGTGTGTCTATATCCTGTTGTAACAGTTACAGGTTACTTGTTTGTAAATCTAAAAACATGTGGTGCTATTGAAACGTTTAATAACCGTTTGAAGCTTAAGCTATTTGAAAAGTGTTTCGGAAATGTTAGATGGTTTGATTTTTGTTTTTGTGTTCTTTTCAGGTATTTGCGGTGGCAGTGCGTCTGGCAAAACGACAGTAGCGACTAAAATAATTGAATCGCTGAATATACCATGGGTCACCTTACTCAGTATGGACTCGTTTTATAAGGTATTATTTGTTTTCATTTCTGATCGATGATTTCGTCTTGTGAATAGTTCTCGTTCTCTAGAAAACTTAACCGTAGAATTGAAATTGAAATGTAATGCGTTTCTGTAAGAGGGTTACTATAATCACCTCATTTACTACAATTTTTATGCTCTACAAGATAGGGTAGGCGCCAGGTCAGCTGAATTCTTGGGGAGGCTGTGCTCTTGTAGAAAAAAATGGTTTTCTTAAGATTGCGGTCTTAATATGTATTTTAACGCAAAAGTGTATATAATAAAAGTTGTAGACAATTTTAAAATCTACAACTTTTATTTCAAACGTTTCTTTGTATATCGCTTAGTTTAGTGATAATTAGTGATTTTTTGTTATTTTTTCTTGAAATTGTGTAAAAAATGGATTTTTTAAGATTTCGGTCGTAGTATGCATTTTACAACAAACGTGTATGTTATCAAAGTTATAGGAAAATAGCATTTTCTGCGTGGCTTTGCACACGAAACTTGTATAATCATTTTTTTTTAATAAATATGTAACAGAAATTGTGTAGCTGGTAGTCGACTGTATACCCTCGAAGTACAGATATCAGATGAATTTATGTCCCATAGCCGAGCGAGTGAGAGGGAGATATGTGGCATAACTACGCATGCGCCCAAAGGTCTTTACCGTAATAATCCAGATCTGAAAACATAGACAGTCGTTATCTTGGTTGTTATTTTACTGCGTGCATAAACGCTTGCTCACAACAATGAGTAAAATTATGCAATGTTATTGGAATGGCGCGTATGGCTTGTGCGAGTGAGAGCGTTATGCATTCTCTCACTCCCACAGCTAGAGGACATTAGTTCATCTGAATACTGTACACGCATGTGCGCGTACACACACACACACATACAACGTTTTGATAAATTCCCCTGCGAACGTCTCACATTAGTCTTTATACGTATGTACTGTACTTCAACATAGTACACTTACACACTCAAAACGACATTTTGATAGATTACCCTGTGTACGTCTCTCGCCATCATCAAACACCTTCATCTTTTTCAATAGCAATACATACTCACATAAGAGAGAGACACACACACATACATATTTATGAAAATTTTCATTAGGCCCCTTAGGGATATCATTTATGAAAATTTAAAAATAAAACGTTGCTGTGAATATAAATATGAATATGCTGTCAAAATTTCATAAAAATTTGTTCAGTAGTTTTGAAAATTAGCCTGCACAAAAAAACACGCTTTGTCTTTATAACATTTAGATTAAAAGATGTACAACTTTTATTTCAATCATTTTTCTCTACTGAGCCTAGTTTAGCGTGAAAGAATGATTTTTCCTTATTATTAAGCCAAACTAAGGTTGGTTTTCATTTTGCATCATTCACTCATGATTAAAATTAGGTTATGTTTTTTCAGGTTAATTTTTTGTTTTATTTCTAATGTTAGGTATATTGTTCATTATTTGCATTGTCAAGTAAAATAAATTCGTGTGAGTGTTTCACACCAGATTTTTAATATTTTGCTCATCAAAATAGAGTCGATCAGAGGTTCTTTTTCATTTTAGGTCATCCTTTCGCGATCGTTTTCTTATTACTTACATTGGCAAGGTGGTTTGCATTTGCCTATAACAACCAGATGGAGTGTTAAATTATTGGCACTCGATCTGCCAGTTCCAGGGCTACAAAAAGTAGTTGTAGCCCTATATAACAGAAGGATTTAATAATCAAATTTATAGGAAATTAAAAGATCTACAACTTTTATTTAAAGAATTTTTCTCTTCAGAGCCTACTTTAGCGTGAAAGAGTGATTTTCCGTATTTTAAGCCAAACTGAGGTCGATTTTCATTTTGCGTCTTTCACTCATGATTAAAATAAGGTTAGGTTTTTTTAGGTTAGTTTTTTGTTTATTTCTAATGTTATATTATTATTTGCATTGGCAAGAGAAAGTTGTGTGAGTGTTTCGCCCAAGGTTTTTTTTTTGGTTTTACGTCTGACTGTTTTGCAATTTCTGCTAATGCAGACAATGAGAAGGATGATAGATGAGAATGAGTGATGGAAAAATGCCAGACCTGACTGGGAATCGAACCCGGGACCCCGGCGTAAAAGCTAGTTGTGCTAACCACTATGCCAATGGGTCGGCCAAGCCTAAATAATATTGGGAAGAGAAAGTTATGTGAGTGTTTACACCAAATCATTTTTCAGTTTTAGTTTTAGAGAGACCGGTTTGTGTTGACAAAGTATAGACGTACATTAATGTGATACGTTGTTTTGTTTGTTCCAGGTGCTGAGTGCGAAACAAAGCGAGTTGGCCAGTCGCAACGAGTACAATTTTGATCATCCGGACGCGTTTGATTTTGAGTTGATCATTGAAACACTGCAAAGACTGAAAGAGGGTAAAAAAGTGGAAGTACCCATTTATAATTTTGTCACGCACAGAAGAGAAAGCCGAACTGTAAGTATTATTGACAGATTTATCGGCTGAATGTTGTTTGTTGATGTTTGATAATGAGAAATGTGTGATCTGGTATAGTCACTTGAGTCCACGAGTTTGCTCTTTTTTGCAAGGGGGGTAAAGAAGGAAAGCATCAGTGCGCATGCGCAACTGCTTTAATTTCAGTACGACAAACATAACAATATATACTATACCCAGAGCATATAAAGTCTACCCTCTGTTAGTTTGCTCCTAATGTGAACAAATAATGACGTCACTGAGCATGCGCATTATATCAAAATGTATACACGCTGATTAAAAAGTAACAACAAAATACTTTCAAAAGTATTTAAATACAAAATACTTTTAAAAGTATTTTTCTAAATGAAATTGTTAGACCTACATCAATCATGACTGATGTTTTTAGTACTTTAAGTACTTAAAATTTAAAAAATAGTTAACTTTATATGAATACGACATCCGTAAAGTCACAGACTTTAGCGTGCACCCTGTAGTAGGTGGCTTTTGTTTGTTGACAGTAGGAGCAAACGGCTCAACTATAGTATAATATATCGCGGAACATTTTGTAGGTTAGCTGTATAAATATAACTGATTGTTACCGTAAACAGAAATATCGGTTTCTCGAAAATGTGGTCTAACTATTCAGTGCAAAATGAAATCTGATATGCAATGTAACAAAATGTAGTGTTTTAAGTCCGGTTTGGGTGGGAAGGAGTATAGAAGTTGACAAAGTTATGAAATAAAAAATTTGTTTAGGCCACCTACTGTAAGAGTACTCCGCGCGAGGCAAGCACCTACAGGTTGTAAACAAAGTTTTACACTAGTTGGCGCGTATCTACCTCTCCGTCTGACAAAATTATCTTACACCACGTTCTATCATAAAAATATCTACATCCAGCTAAAATAAACATTACCCTTTGGGCGTTTTCAATTATACCGCTCTGATTACTTGTATTTATTGTAGTTTCATAAAAAGACTCCTCAATTAAATATTTTAACCATTACATTTAACAAAACAATTTTTTTCTACTTTTTAATGTTTACCGCTTTTATGTTTCATAAACTCAACACATTCACTATCACGCATGTTAACAAATAAAAGCTTACAAAACTTTTCAACTTCATTCTACGAATAAAATTGAAACGAACCGATGCAATTCCAAAAGATAACTGATGAAACTAAAAATGAGTTAGAAACTAAAAATGAGTTAAACTAAACATGGGCAAGTGCAAACAGTTGTATTAAACTAGTCACAAGCATTAATTATTTTAATGATATGATGTTATAATTCAAGCGGATTAGTCTTATAACGGGTGATTCAAAAAGAGCGCCGGTTTTTAAACGGCTGGTAAATTTTTGTTTATCGGTTGGCAACATTGTTAGACCTCATTTCTATTTCGGAGAACATTCCGATTGACGATTCAGTTGTAGTTTCTCTTGTTCGCCGTGTAGTACTCTCGCAGTCTGTGTCTAACCATGGAGAAGTTTACTATTGCACAACGAGTGTTAATCGTCATAACATTTTACCAGAGTGGAGAGAGTTATGCGGCTACTGTCAGGCGACTTTGCGGTACTCTAGGACGTTATGAAGCACCAAATGAATCAACAGTTCGCAGGCTCATGAAAAAGTTTTTTGAGACGGGTTCAACAGTCGACCTTAAAAGTTCTGGACGTCGTCGTTCTGGCCGAACTGAGCAGAACGTTGCGTTGGTTCGTGACAGTGTGGCTGTTAGCCCAGCAAAATCAATACGTCGCCATTCTCAACAATTGGGTTTACGATGTTCTTCTGTACGGAAAATTCTTCGGTACGATCTCCAATATCACCCGTATAAAATTCAGTGTCTGCACGAGAAACAATGTTGTTGCTCCGTGAACGGTTCCAGGATCGCATCATTTCTCGTAATTCCGACCATCAATGGCCACCAAGGTCGTGTGACTTGACGCCTTGTGACTTTCATCTTTGGGGTCATCTGATGAAGTCATTGGTGTATGCCAATAAACCCCGAAACATCAATGACTTATAAAGGAAGACTTATCTTAAAGGATGACTTATCAATGACTTATTTGGAAGGAGGAAATTCGAAGGGTTATCGGGCAAATGGAAGTCGAAACTTGTCGTGCAGTAATATCCAATTTCATGGACAGAGTTGATGCGTGCCAGCGCAGTAGAGGAGGACACATGCATGACATCATTTTTCATACGTGAAATCGGAAGGTAAGATGAACTTGTTGATGTATTTATTTTCAGTTTTTCAATAAAATAAATCAAAATATATCAAAACCGGCGCTCTTTTTGAATCACCCTATATTATTTGTGACCAAAAATAAAACAAAACTGAGTATAATAAAAACCTACTAATCAAAAATAATAATGTAATACATAATAGTAAATAATGTAACGAAAAATAACAATGTAAGAGTAACAATAGTAAAAGTTTAGTTATTAATGGTAAACTAATGTTCGATTTATAGAATGTTTTCTAACAGATGAATTGAACGTGTTTTCATTATAATATTAAGCTTAGAGCGAATAATTATTAGTGTTGTATGGAATTTTATTTTTGTTCCTGCTGTGCGTATTTTTAATTAATGCCCATGCTCACTTGTGTTGCTGGTTGCCTATGTCGGAGTACTCTTAGCGTAGACAGACTCTAGATAAGAAACATTTTTTATAAAAACTGGGTGTAAATTTCAAGTTTCTAAAACGTACTAAAATTTTGTGACAATAATGAAAAGATAATACTGTTACTTATTGGCTCTTCTGAAAAATCACCTAAATGGGGTTAAACACGATTTACTTCTCAGGTACAGAACTGTAGAGATTATTACTATTGAATTTTTGTTGATTTTGTTGCAGAAAACTATGTATGGGGCTAATGTGATTATTTTTGAAGGAATCCTTGGATTCTATAAGTCTGAGGTGGTAAAGGTCAGTACTGATGTTTATATTTATTATATTTCTACCTGTTACTTTATTGCGATTGCATAAGTTATATAATCTAACGACATATAACTGTGGTGGATTCCTTAACCCATTCTTTCACTAATTGAACAAAAATTTACCAAAAAGAAAATGGCCATACAACAGCTATTTATTACTTTCTCTTGCCTATATGAATATGTAGGAAGGAAAGTACTGTTTTCTTGTCGATTTTTCGAAATCGAGTTTTCACCGGATCTACACGTTTTCAGACCCCCTGAAACCCAAAAAACGTGTTTTTAGCCTTGGTCTGTATGTGTTTGTATACAAAATATCTCAAGAATGGAACATCATACGAACTTGAAACTTAAGTTACATACCACTACCAGACCCGACACGAACATTTTCATCTAAATCGGTCAACCGGAAGTAGTAGTTTATTCGTGTCATTTTTCACTTTTTTGTGATTTTCTCAAAAACTGGTGCTACGATTTTTTTAAAATCACCTGGTTTACTAAATTTTTTATGCTCTACAAGATAAGGTAAGGTAGGCGTCATGTTTGCTGAAATTCTTTGTGAGGCTGTTTTCACGTAAAAAAAATTGTTTCTTTAAGATTGCGGCTTTAATATGCCTTTTAGTGAAAAAATTTATATAATAAAAGTTGTAGAGAATTTAAAATCCTACAACTTTTATTTGAAACATTTTTTTGTATAACGCTTAGTTTAGCGGTAATTAGCGATTTTCTGGTTTTTTTTTTTCATGAAAACGTGTGAAAAATCGATTTTTTAAGATTTCAGCCTTAATATGCATTTTACGATAAAAGTGTATACAGTCAAATTTATAGGAAATTAAAAGATCTACAACTTTTATTTAGAGCATTTTTCTCTACTGAGCCTAGTTTAGCATGAAAGAGCGATTTTCCGTATTTTTAAGCCAAACTGAGGTTGATTTTCATTTTGTCTTTCACTTATGATTAAAATTAGGTTATGTTTATTGAGGTTATTTTTTTTTTATTTCTAATGTTTTATTGCTAATGTTAGGTGTATTGTTAATTATTTGCATTAGCAAGAGAAAGTCATGTGACTGTTTCACACTGTTTAACGATGCTTTATGCGTTTGGTTGTGTTTCAGATGTTAGACATGAAAGTATTTGTGGACACGGATGCAGACGTGCGGTTAGCGCGCAGGTTGAAGAGAGACATCTGTCAACGTGGTAGAGATCTAGATGGCGTATTAAAACAGTATTCAACATTCGTAAAGCCGGCCTTCTACCATTATATCGCTCCCACGATGGTCCATGCCGATATTATTGTGCCACGAGGCGGCGATAATATGGTCGCCATTGAACTGATTGTACATCATGTTCATACGCAGCTCACTTTGGTATGTCGACTGGCTCATGTGTACCGTTTGTATTTTGTGAAATAAAGAGAGATTTCTGTTTGATCATATTCGACCCTGTTTTGTAAGAAGGTTGTTAGGGTTTTCGCAGCCCAAATCCCTGCAATGCCTGAGTTAAAACCTTTACATAAATACAAGGTGTGATTGGAAAGTTTTAAGAATGGGCTTGTAATGGTACAATGGTGGTACTTACATGCTACTGTGATGCATCTCCTTCAAAATAGTCCCCTTCTAACTGAACACACCGACTCCAACGGTGTTTCCACTTTTGGAAACATTCCTGGAAATTTTTTCCTGGAGTGTGTTAAGAACGCTCTCTGTATTTGCCTGGATGTCTTCAATCGAGTCAAATCGCTTCCCTTTCAGTGAAAATTTCAGTTTAGGAAACAGTTAAAGTCCACAGGGGCCAAATCGGGGGAATATGGCGGTTGTGGAAGCACAGGAATGTTGAATTTGGTCAAAAATTCAACGATGGAGAAGGCATGATGAGCCGGAGCATTGTCATGGTGTAGAAGCCAACTCCTGTCTTTCCACAATGCAGGCCTTTTCTTCCGCACCTTTTCGCGCAAACGCTGAAGGTTACTTTTGTAGTATTCCTGGTTAATTGTCTGTCCTCCAGGCGTAAATTCATGATACACAATACCGGTAGAATCGAAAAGACGGACCGTGGTTCATCTTCAAATGATTCGCGGCCATTTTTAAACCTGTTGAACCAGACAAAAACATTTGACTGGCTCATACAATTATCTTCAAAAACTGTTTTCAATAGTTCGTAAGTCTCAGAAGCTGATTTCCCGGTTTTGAAACAAAATTTCACACAAACTCGTTGCTCCGTTTTTATGTCCATTTTCACGCAGACAGAATCCGGCAACAAGCACTAACAGACCCGCACTCAACCAACTGCCACAGCAAACTGAATAAAGGAAATGCAGTTTCCTGTCAGAGGGCGTTCAAGGACAAGGCAATGACTCACTCCCCACTCTCTGTGTACCCACCCGCCAAAAAAATAAGCAGTAGCAAATCCATTCTTAAAACTTTCCAACCACACTTTGTAATAATTCATGGTGCAGCCTGAGTTTTACACAATAAATAAACAAAGGAGAACCAGGACAGTTTATAGGGGTCTTATCCAAGACCAGAACGAAAGGATGGAATAACAAAGGAAGACAAATACAGAATAGAACAGTCACTTGTACAATTAAACGTATACCCACAAACGAGAGCATACACTTACTTGATACAAAATGACAGAATGAAGTCCAACCGGTGAGCACATGTACAGCAAGTCCCGTTTGTTGACAGTTGTAAGAATACTTAAGAGGAGCAGACCGATTTTAATTTTAGAAAATATTGATTTTTGATTTTACCATTTTATTGATAGATCTTTTTCCCTGTTTCAATTAATATATAGCATGCCATTAGTTATATTTTCTGTTAATAAGAAATATATGTTTTTACATTGGTGGTATGTAGTGTGTATTTCAATATTTTTTTCACGTTTTCATTCTTGTAAATTGGCATTAATGGATTAATATAAGCACGTTACTGCTCTGATATTATGGAGATCGCGTTCACGTAGAAGTATACAATAAAAGTACATTAGAAAGAACTGGCATTAGCTATAACACAAGATAATATTACATTGGTGTGTTTTTGTTTGGAAGTTAATTTCAATTGGCAATTAGTTTTTCTGTTGTGGTATTATGCTTTTATATACGCGTTTTCCCATATTGTACATTTTTAATTTAGGTACACTTTCTTAGGAAGTATCCCACGTCGGATTGTGAAATTTTGCACAGTACTTTTTAGTACTAAGTTGTGTATTTACTCCTGAGATATTTCAAATATTTTAGATGGGTTTTATTTTTTTAATGTTTTCTTTTCATAAAAACCGTCTACATTTTTTAACATATTTAAAGAAAAAAGATTTGTTTTAGATTGGACAAAGATAAATGAAAAAGCTCAGGTACAAGTGTGTATAATGGTAATGTACATAAGTGTGTGAAAGCACAGCTTTGTAGCTTTAACGGTTCCTACAAAAAATGTACCTAAGTTAGTATTGTAAGTATAAGGATAATGAAAATGATCTGCTCCCCTTGAGCTACTAATACACATTTCAATAAGCACACAAAAACACAATATTGTACACACATTAACAATGTAAATACTTTTAAAGCAATAGTACGATAACGTTAGCAATTGCCGGAGCATCCCACTAGAGGCATGGCCGAAAGGAAAGCCTCGTTCGAAGAACACAATGCGTTTGTGGTAAAGCCTCATGCACAAGTAGGGAAGAAACGGATGCAGGTTAGTAGGAACAGAGAGTAGGGGGAGGAAGCAAAGAGAAAAATATGAACGTGATTTGGTAGGACATGCAATGATGCAGCAGTACCTAAATACAAGACGAACTAGCAGTGAATGAGCGTGCGTATATTCAAACATTAATTAGCATTGTAAATAAAACGTATTACCCTGGGTGAAATGGACTTAACAAAGGTGTTAACTGACATTTTTGGCGAAAATGGGTTAACTGCAGTATGAAGGTTCTAAAGATGTATACTTTTATGTGTAAGAAAGAGACAACGTGTATAAGGAATATTTACTGCTCGTTCCCAAGCTTTGTGTGGCTGAGAGGTATGCATTATGTCACTACTACTGTGAGAAATTGCTTTAGTAGTAGTAACGTTTTACTTGTATTATGTTTGTAGTAGTCAAGGGTACTATCCAAACTACATATAATCTGTATCGCCATCTACAGCGAATAGTCAAAACAACACCTACGTATGTCACGCACTAGGCAGCCTACTGCCCAGCGAAGAGCAATGAGATGATTATTACAATGTTATGACGTAACAGCAGTCTGGTACTTCGTCTTTCCCCTTCATCCCGCAGCTGCACAAAGCTTGGGGACGGGCAATACAAAGTTATATATCGGTATTTAGTGAAAATTTTTCAATTCTAATCTGTAAAAAGGAGTTAACTACCGGTTAGCTCCTGTTCACAGTTTCTAGAACTGTCACATGAAATACGTTTGAAGGGGTCAATAATAAAAGGAATATGGAAGATCTAATTTGACCATATGAGTAATGTGTGCTAAAATTAGCTTTCTCCCTGAACAACTATTTAGGTTATAAGTTACGTACATTATGTGCAGTGGTTATTTCTTTTGCTTCTCCTCAACAATTATATAAATGTGGGTTATAGACCCTTCTTCTGCCCATAACAGACAGGTGGAGTGTCAAATTATTTACACTCAATCTGTTTGTTGCAGGGCTAAAATAAATAGTTCTGTTTCTTATCACATGGTCAGCCAATTAAATGACTGAATCATTTAAGAACAGAAGAGGTAGAGGTGTAAAAGACACTAGTCAGAGTTATCTTCTCTGAAAGTAATGAATTTCACTATACAGCCAGACCCTGTGGTGAATGAAGTGAAGGTGTCATTTGCAGAGTGGAAAATATGTGCTTTTCAGAGGGCCCGGCATGCTGTTAAGCGTACTTTTCCACTCAGTGAGGAAGGCAATGGTAAACCACCTCACTCCTCGTTTTACTTAGTAAAACCTCTACAGGTTCAAACCAGCCTTTCGGCTGCTGACCTAAACAACAACAGACCCTTCTTACAAAACAGGGTCGAATGCAGATTATTAAAGGTGCAGTTGTCATGGTGGAAGGGCCGCAAAAAAGAGCATAAAAGTATGTCAAATGTGAAGCCAGTGTTGGTGGTTTTTAGACTTTATCTTGCCATGTACGAAATTAGGGAAGGAAACTATTGTTATGTTTGAAGTTATTAGTCAGCATCATACCAGCACAATCCGTATTAATATAGTGTTTTTTACTTTCTCTTGCCTATATGAATATATTAAGTTATTTATTTAGTATATTAGGTTATTTAAGGAGCTTAAATTGCTTACAGTTCCCTCCCTCTACATTTTTGAGGTGATTATGTATGTTAGGCAAAATAAATTTATGCAGAATTTCAATGTTCACAATCACAACACGAGAAACAGGAATAATTATCATGTGGCTAATTACTCCACAAAATTGTTTGAACAAAAACCTACTTATGCAGGGAGAAAATTCATGAATAAATTACCCCAATCTTTAAAGTGTTGTGAGGATTTGAATTCCTTTAAAAAGAATCTGAAAAATTACTTGATCAGTGAGACTTTTTATAGCGTACAAGAATTTCTTTCTTGATAGTAGTGATACATTGTGTGATTCTTATATGTATTCCAGGTGTTATACCTGACGACATGTCCTATACTCCTCCTGGAGTCTCCAGGGCGCAAAAAAAAAATAAAAAATATAGGAAGAAAAGTATTGTTTTCATGTCGATTTTAAGAAATTGAGTTTTCACCGGATCTAAATGTTTTCAGAACCCCTTAACCCAAAAAACATGTTTTTAGGCGATTGGTCTGTGTGCGCGCAAGCGTGTGTGCATGCACGCGCGCGCGTTTGTGTGTGAACAGAATATTTCAAGAACGGGCCATCGTATGAACTTGAAACTTAAGTTACATACCACTACCGGACCCGACACGAACATTTTCATCAAAATCGGTCAACCGGAAGTAGTAGTTTATTCGTGTAATTTTTCACTTTTTTGCGATTTTCTCAAAAACTGGTTCTACAATTTTTTTTAAATCGCTTGGTTTACTAAATTTTTTATGCCCTATAAGATAGGGTAGGCGGCGCCATGTTTGCTGAAATTCGTGGTGAGGCTGTTTTCACGTAAAAAAATTATGATACAGTTTTAATATGCATTTTTGCGCAAAAATTTATATAATAAAGAATGTAGGGAATTTTAAATCCTACAACTTTTATATCAAACTTTTTTTTGTATAATGCTTAGTTTAGCGGTAATTAGTGATTTTCTGTTTTTTTCTCTCACAAAAACGTGTGAAAATCGATTTGTAAAGATTTCAGCCTTAGTATGAATTTTACAACAAAAGTGTATATAATCAAATTTATATGAAATTAAAAGATCTACAACTTTTATTTGCCAAACTGAGCTCGATTTTCATTTTTCATCTTTCCCTCATAATTAAAAATAAAGTTATGTTTATTGAGGTTAGCTTTTTGTTTATTTCTAATATTTTATTACTAATGTTTGGTTATATTGGTCATTATTTGGATTGGCAGGAGAAAGTTGTGTGAGTGTTTCACACCAGATTTTTATAAATGAAATTATTAGGCCTACATCGTATCATGACTGACGTTTTGAAGTACTTGTAAGTATTTATAATTTAAAACATAGTTAAGTTAATAGGAATACGACATCCATAAAGTTGTGGACCCAAGCGTGCACCCTGTAGTTGCTGGCTTTGGTTTGTTGACAGTAGGAGCAAACTAAGAACGGCTGAACTATGTGATATATTGGTCGATTAAGTTTGTTGATCTTTCATAAAATATAAAGTGGTTGAAATGAATATTGTTTGATAAGTAATAATTATAAATGTGTAATAATAGTGGTGGTTGTTTTTACAGAGAGGTTTCAAAGTGAGAGAGGAGTTGGCGCATTCGTTCACCGGTCAGCCATTACCGAATTCGCTCCACTTATTGCCCGACACGCCTCAGATTAAAGGGCTTCACACATTCATTCGGAACAAAGACACGCCGAGGGACGAGTTCATATTCTATTCAAAGCGTTTGATTCGACTCGTCATTGAGTTTGCACTCTCTTTATTACCATTTAAGGTAATCTTACTTTCTCGTCTTGTTGGAAGTGATTGTACAGGTATCAGATGAATTTATGTCCCGTAGCTGAGCGAGTGAGAGGGAGATATGTGGCATAACTACGCATGCGCTCAAAGGTCTTCACCATTGTAATCCAAATCTGAAAATATACTACAGTCGTTATCTTGCTTGTTAGTTTTACTGCATGCATAAACACTTGCTCACAAAAATGAGTAATGTTATTGGAACGGAATATGGTTTGTGCGAGTGAGAGCATTATATGCATTCTCTCACTCCCACGGCTAGGAGACTTTAGTTTGTCTGAATACTATATTGTTATTTAGGTCATCAACTGAAAGGCTGGTTTAAACCTCTAGGAATTTTACCAAGTAAATTGTATACAAAATCAATACCTTATTATGTAAACATTTTAAAGATGAGTTGAAATGTTTAAACTTAAATTTTTCAACAACAATATTAGGATTAATATTTTTTTGAAATAAGGTAAAATTTGTTATAATAAGGTATTAATTTTGTTGTATATAATTACTTTCTCTTGCCTATATGATTATATAGGAAAGAAAGTATTTTTTTCATGTCGATTTTTTGAACGTCAAGTTTTCACCGGATCTACACGTTTTCAGACCCGTTGAACCCAAAAAAACATGTTTTTAGCGATTGGTGTGTGTGCTTGTGTGAACTGAATATCTCAAGAATGGAACATTGTATGAACTTGAAACTTAAAACTTAAGTTAGTACTACTACCGGACCCAACATGAACACTTTCATCAAAATTGGTTAACCAGAAGTTGTAGTTAATTCGTGTCATTTTTCACTTTTTGCAATTTTCACAGAAACTGCTCCTACAATTTTTTTTTAAATCACTTCGTTTACTTAATTTTTTTTTTGCTTTACAAGATAGGGTAGGAGCCATGTCTGCTAAAATTCTTGGAGAGGTTGTTTTCACGTAAAAAATTTGTTTTTTTAGGATTGCGGCTTTAATACGCATTTTAGCACAAAAATTTATTAAGAAAAGTTGTAGACAATTTAAAATCCTACAACTTTTTCCTAATCATTTTTTATGTATAATGCTTCGTTAAGCGGTAATTAGCGATTTTCTGTTTTTTTTCTCATGAAAACTTGTATAAAATCAATTTTTTTAAAGATTTCAGCCTTAATATGCATTTTACGACAAAGTGTATACAATCAAATTTATAGGAAATAAACACAGAAAGATCTGCAGACTTAATTTTTGATTCATCACTTAATCAAAATCTGCAATTTTGATTTTGTTTGCAGAAAGATCTGCAAACTTAATTATAGCATTTTTCTCTACTGAGCCTAGTTTAGCGTGAAAAAGTGATTTTCCGTATTTTTAAGCCAAACAGGTTGATTTTCATTTTGCATTTTTCACTTATGATTTATATTAGGTTATATTGTTAATTATTTGCATTGGCAAGAGAAAGTTGTGTGAATGTTTCACACCAGATTTTTTTTTTTAAGTTTTAAAGAAGCTCTTTAAAATGGTTTTTGTTTCAATTATTTATCTCTGTTCTGTAATAACTTGCGAACGAAAATATAAATGCCGGCACGGTGAAAATCACCCATTTTAAGCAATTTCTAAGGGGCACAAACCACAAGACATAAAAATTTAATATTTTAGATTTTTCATTTGAAAAAAATCAGTGGTGGTGAGGTAAAATCCATTGGTTTGCTTGAGCTGAAATTACCAAACAAACTCCCTCTGTAACCGTTATAAACAATATTGTTAATTTGAAGAGCAAACTATGAAAATAATCACACAACTGATAAAAAATCCAATGAAATTATTAAATGAAAAAGTATGAAAGGAGATGAAAATGGCATTTGGTGATTAATTTTTAGAATGATGTGAGAACAAAGTGGCATTTGGTGATTAATTTTTAGAATGATGTGAGAACAAAGTGGCATTTGGTGATTAATTTTTAGAATGAAGTGAGAACAAAGTGTATAGAAGAGTGTTGGTGATTTTTTTTGTGCATCTGTTGACAGGAACTAATAATAGAAACGCCACAAGGCGTGTTGTACCAAGGAAAAAGATGTGCGAGTGATAAAATCTGTGGTGTCTCCATACTGCGGGCCGGTGAGACGATGGAACAAGCAGTCTGTGATGTGTGCAAAGATATACGTATAGGAAAGATATTGATACAGACCAACCTGACCACTGGGGAACCTGAGGTATGACAACACACTCTGCGCTAATTCAATGTGATTTTCTGTATATTTTTCATCAGTCTGTAAAAAAAATGGTAATTTTTAAGATTGTGGCCTAAGTATGCATTTTACGACAAAAGTATGTAATTATTAACGTTGGAGAAAATTAAAAAACGTACAATTGTTTTTTTTAACATTTTTCTCTGTCGATTCTAGTTTATAGGCAATTAGTGATTTTAATATTTTGAAGTTGTGCAGAGGTTGATTTTCATTTTGCATCATTCACTCATGTTTAAAATTGGTTATATTTTTCCTTTTACATTGTGTACTAACGGGTGTTTCAAAAAGGAAGGATCGGTACACCATACCAACAATACGACGCACTTTGAAGTTTGAGAACGCTAATTTATTACATTAATTTCAAATTATACAAATTTTACGGTATGAAATTATTATCTTTATAACGTTCAGATTACCTTTAAAACTTCACAATAAATGTTCAAAACGACTTCCTCCGCTTGTAATGCAATTTCGGACACGTTTCATAACATTTGCAGCCACTTTTCGTAGTGTTTGCTCATTAATGTTTGTAATCTCACTTTCAATATTAGCCTTCAATTCTTTAATTGTATGAGGGTTGTTTTTAAAAACCTTACTCTTTAAATTCCCCCAAAGAAAAAAATCCGCAAGAGTCGAGTAAGATCTGGGGATCTTGGTGGCCACAATCCTTTTGATATCACACGATGGCCAAAAAATTCTCGTAACATATTCAGCATTTCAGTAGAAGTATGGCACGTTGCGTTATCCTGCTGAAACCAACAATCTCAATCGTATAATTCTAATAACGCTATAAATTGTTCAATTAAGTTGCGGTACACCACACCATCTACATATGTGTCAAAAAATAAAGGCCCAACAATACGACCCCGGGAGGTCGCACACCAAACACCAATTATACGTGCGTGTAGTGGATATTCATGAAATGTGTGAGATTATGAGCGCTCCGTATTCGGCAGTTTTGGCTGTTGATGTAACCATCCAAGTGGAACCATGCTTCGTCACTGAAATAAACGTGATCCAATATTTCAACACCGTTGTCATTAACAAGAGAATGTATCCAACGACAATACTGTATACGTTTCCCATGGTCAACTTCTTTCAGTTCATGAACGACACCGATGCGGTAAGGATGCAGATTTAATTTTTTTGTAGCCCTTAAAGCGGATGATAGTGACAATCCAGCCTGTGAAGATAACTTTCTAAGTGATTTGCCGGGTGAGGTAGTCAAACGTTGTTTCACATCGTCCAAAACTTGTTCTGTTAACACTGATGGTCGACCTGTGCTTTTCCGATCCTGTATACTGCCAGTCTCACGAAATTTATTAATCAGACGCGATATTGTGGTGGTGTTAGGTACTTCAGAATTGGGAAATTTTAACTGGAACTCGTCTTTCACTCGTTCGTAAGATTTATATGCACAATAACTTTTAATAATAAAAACACGTTCATCCTTTGAAAAACCATGTTTGAACTTATACAGACACTGCAGACACAAATGAATACTGGGATAGCACTAGTACATGTCAGTAATACACAATTATACGGTAGTGCCAACTGTTATTTGGGGGAAAAAAATATTCCCTATGCAAAAAATATTAACCCTTAAACTTCTAAGTGCGTCTTTTTTAAACACCCGTTAGTTAGATTGTAAATTTATAGCTCGTGGTATTTGGGGAACTGACAATCTGATGGCAATGTAGTAATGATTAAAACATTAGATTATGTGTTTCATTATTTACATTGGAATAAGAAAGTCGTGTGAACATTTCATATCAGTTTTTATTTTTATTTTACTCTCTCTTGCCTATATGAATATAGCTATAGGAAGGAAAGTATTGTTTTCATGTCAATTTTTTGAAATCAAGTTTTCACCAGATCTACACGTTTTCAGACCTCCTGACCCAAAAAAATATGTTTTTAGCGATTGGTCTATGTGTGTATGTGTGTGTGAACAGAATATCTCAAGAACAGAACATCGTACAAACTTTAAACTTCAGTTGCATACTACTAGAGGACCCGACACGAACATTTTTATCAAAATCGGTCAACCGGAAGTAGTAGTTTATTCATGTCATTTTTCACTTTTTTGCGATTTTCTCAAAAACGGCTGCTATGATTTTTTAAAAATCGCCTCATTTACTAAATTTTTTTATCATATACAAGATAGGGTAGGCGCCATGTCTGCTTAAATTCTTGGTGAGGCTGTTTTTTTTGTAACAAAATCGTTTTTTTAAGATTGTGGCTTTAGTATGCATTTTAACACTAAAATGTATAATATAATAAAGGTTGTAGAGAATTTAAAATCCTACAAAATTTATTTTAAACATTTTTTTGGTACAACGCTTAGTTTAGCGTAATTAGCGATTTTCTGTTATTTTTTCTCACAAAAACGTGTAAACAATCAATTTTTTTAAGAGTTCAGCCTTAGTATGCATTTTATGATAAAAGTGTGTGATCAAATTTATAGGAAATTAAAAGATCTACAATTTTTATTTAGAGCATTTTTCTCTTAAAAGCCTAGATTAGCGTGAAAGAGTGATTTTCTGTATTTTTAAGCCGAACTGAGGTAAAATTAGGTTGTTCATTGAGGTTAGCTTTTTGTTTATTTCTAATGTTTTATTACTCTTCTTCTTCTTCTGCCTTTCAAGGATTAGGCATGTCTACCTGTTCCGAACCTCTCAAATCCGCCCATCTCTTTCTCGGGCATCTTTGCTCTCTCCTGCCCTCCGGCGTACAGCCCAGTGTCTGCTTAGGTATCCTATCATCCCGCATTCTGTTCACATGCTCTAACTACTGCATTCTGTTCTGAGATGTTTTATTACTAATGTTAGTTTATATTGTTAATTATTTGCGTTGGCAAGAGAAAGTTGCGTGAGTGTGTCACACCGGATTTTTGTGGATGTACAGCTGTTTTGGCTGCGTAATGTATTGGCCATGATCTAAATAAGTTGAATGAATTGTTTTTCTGTGTTGGCAGTTGTATTACCTGAGATTACCAAAGGACATAAAAGATTACAAAGTGATATTGATGGATGCGACGGTGGCAACAGGAGCAGCTGCGATGATGGCGATAAGAGTGCTGTTAGATCACGATGTTCCTGAACAGAATATACTTATTGTCTCTTTGTTGATGGCCGAATCAGGTGAGTTTTATTATCAGTTGACCTACTTTAGAGTTGTAATTGTCAACACTTAAAATAAGCTGAAAAAAGCTTCTCATATCAGGTATTAAGGTAGGGGCACACATTCCTGGTCTGTTGGAACATCTTCTTCTTCTTCTTACTATCAAGGATGCTAAGCCTGTTCTGAACTCACAAACCATCCTGCACGTCTACAACACGTCTCCTGCACGTCTAGAAACACGAGACATTCCAACCCTTACATCTCGACTACTACCATCGTCTTTGAGGTCTTCTCACCTCCCTTCTTCCAACTGGAACATATTCTGTAACTTTTAGAGGTGTTCTCTCCTCTGGCATCCGTTCCAAATGTTGCCGCCATTGATTCCAGTACTCCTCCACTTTTTCCTTCAAGCTAAATACACCCAACTCGGATCTAATTTCTTCGTTATGTATTAGATCCAGCCTCAAGCAGCCCTTCACCCTTAAAAACCTCATTTCAGCTGCTTGGATCCTACTTTCTTGGCGTTTTGTGGTAACCCATGACTCACTTCCATAAAGAAGGACTGGGGCTGCCATTACCTTGTAGAACTTCAGTACTGTCTCTGTTCTAGCTCTGTTACCCAGTGTCCTGTTAATGGTACCACAAATAGCTTTAAATTTATTTATTTTATCTTCGACATCCAAGTCCCGATCAAAGCTCACATCGCAGCCCAGATAGTTATAGTGAGACACTTGATCTAATATTACATTGTCTAAAACAATCTTTGAACAAAACTCATAAATTATACTTTTTGCATAAATCATTTAAAACAAACTGCTCTTTGAAGCTCATCTTAACTCTCTTGTATGATCCACATGTCATCCGCAAATAGCAATGCATTGAGGTAATCGTCAGTACTTATTCTAACCCCAGGACTAACCACACTGTTGGAACATATCACCTGAATTTAAGCTGAACCATCCTGGCAGTCTGCTGTTAATAAAAAAAAAAAAAACACTCAAATATAGCTACGCCCGTGTAACAACCGGGCTGAATGACCGTTACAAACAATGGGAAAGAAAGTAGTAGAGGTATTTTATGACTGCAGTTTCGTGCGTTCCTGAAAACATTGTCTCTGCCCCGCTACTTACACATTCCACCAAAAAGTATAACAATAACAAAAGTAAAGGATGAGTGCAACATATTTGCGCATGTGCGTGTTGCTCTTTTCAATTCTTGGAAATAGATAGAGAGACCATGGAGGAGGATGAAGAGCGGTGTACGGAAGGGTAAATCGAGTTGGGATAAATGTTTTTGTTCATGGCAGTACACTAAAGCTATGATGTTGCACATCCCGGTTGTTATGTGGGCCTATCTGTACCTCTAGATCCACCGGGTTGGTCTAGAGCTTTAGTTCCCAAACTGGGGGGCGTGAGGACATGTCAGGGGGGGCGCAAGACAAGTTGAATATTAAATTAAATTTAGGTAGTCTTTGTAAAATTCTAAATTAACCATGATATTTAGAAAATTAAAACAAACCACTGTAACATCTGACTTTACTATATAAACTTGAAATCGAAGGCTTGAAAGAATCGAATGTGAGCCGTTCAATGTAGCAACAGCGCGCATTTGGCAACAGAGCGTTTCCAAGCACTGCCTCCCCCTTCCCTCCCAAAAATAAATGTTTTGTTTTCAATGTAATACTTATTTGTTTTTGTTTTGTTCCTAGGCCCATACAATTTATTGTTAAGGGGGGGGGGCGCGAGAAGCTTTCATTTCAACAAAAGGGGCGTGGTACAAAAAAGTTTGGGAACCCCTGGTCTAGAGGTTCTTGGTTCAAATCATAGTAAAGGGTAGTTACTTTTATACGGATTTGAATACTAGACAGTGGTTGCCGGTGTACTTTGATGGTTGGGGTTCAATTAACCGTACTCTCTCTGGATGGTCGACCTGGGTCTGTTTAAGACGACACCTCATTTACACGTCATACACATTATTCTCATCTCATTGGGTTATGGGGTTGTTTATTGTTCTGAACTGAGCAGATTGCAACGTACACTTATTAGATAAAAAAAAAATCATGCAATTGTGGTGTTTTTATGAACTAATCCATTTTACTATTCTACATGTTCTTGTTTTCTGAAAATTTAAAAGAAAAATTTTGTCGGGTTTTTTTCATAGTCGATAAATATTACTGTGTACAAATTTTCAGGGTTTGTTAAATATGTTAAATAATTGTTGTTCCATACACAGGGAAATTGAAATATTGCATCCCTATTTGAGAAAACAATTTTTCTATAATATGTCCAGGTTATTTTAGACACTTTTTTTTTAAACTGGTTTTATTCCTATAAATAAATGCCCATGTAAAGATCTAAAAAAAATAGATCTACAAAAGAAAAATGATTGAAGTTATATTTCAGGTTGTTGTTCAGGTCTTCAACCAAAAAGGTGGTTTACCATTGCCTTCCTCACTGAGTGGAAAAGTAAGTTTGTCAGCATGCCGAGCCCTCTGAAAAGCACATATTTTCCACTCTGCAAATGACATCTTCACTTCATTCACCACAGGGTCTGGCTGTATAATAAAGTTCATTACTTTCAGAGAAGATTACTCTGATTAGTGTCTTTTACACCTCTACCTCTTCTGTTCTTAAATTATTCAGTCATTTAATTGGCTGACCACCTGATAAGAAACAGAACTATTTATTTTAGCCCTGCAACGAATAGATTGAGTGTAAATAATTTGACACTCCGCCTGTCTGTTATAGGCAAATATTTCCGGTGCCTGTATGAATGTGTAGGAAGGAAAATATTGTTTTCATTTCAATATTAAGAAATCAAGTTTTCACCGGATATACACCTTTCCAGACCCCCTCAACCCAACAAAATATGTTTTTGTTGGTCTGTGAGAACAAGATATCTCAAGAACGGAACATCGTACAAACTTGAAACTTAAGGTACTATTAAAATACCTGACACAAACATTTTCATTAAAATCGGTCAACCGGAAGTAGTAGTTTATTCGGGTAATTTTTCACTTTTTTGCAATTTTCTCAGACGACTCGTACAATTTTTTTTTAAATCACCCCATTTGCTATAGTTTTTATGCTCTACAAGATAAGGTAGGCACCATGTCTGCTAAAATTGTTGGGGAGGCTCTTGTAGAAAATAATGTTTTTTTTTAAGATTGCAGCCGTAATATGTATGCTAGGGCAAAAGTGTGTTTAATATAAGTTGAAGACAATTTTAAAAATTACAACTTTTTTTTCAACAATTTCTTTGTATAACGGTTAGTTTAGCGGTAATTAACGATTTAATGTTTGTTTTCTTGAAAATCTGTAAAAAAAAGGATTTTTTAAGATTTTGGCATTAGTATGCATTTTACAACAAAATTGTATATAATCAAATTTACAGGAGATTAAAAGATCTACAACTTTTATTTTAAGCATTTTTCTCTGCGTAGCCTAGTTGAGCGTGAAAGATTGATTTTCCGTATTATTAGGCTAAATAAACGTTCCTTTTTATTTTGCATAATTCATTCATGATGAAAATTAGGTTGTGCTTTTTTAAGGTTAGTTTTTTTGTTTATGTCTAATGTTGAAGTTATTCAGGTCATTATTTGCATTGGCAAGAGAAAGTCGTGTGAGTGTTTCACACCAGATTTTGTTAATATGTTAAATGATTCTGGAGGGAGACCACTTGTCAGATATCAGTTTGTTGCGATTGTGTAGCCCTCAGAATTGTTTTTTTCTTTGTAATTGCAGTTTGTTTTTAAATTTTGATTACACGAATGTACACCCTCATATAGTACACTCACACAATATTTTTAATTGGTGTCCAGGATACATTTTTACTTTCTCTTGCCTATAAATATGAATATATTATAGGAAGGAAAGTATTGTTTTCATGTCGGTTTTTTTGAAATAGAGTTTACACCGGATCTACACGTTTTCAGACCCCTTGAACCCAAAAAACATGTTTTTAGTGATTGGTCTGTGTGTTTGCATGTGTGTGTGTGTGTATACAGAATATCTCAAGAACAGAACATCGTACGAACTTGAAACTTAAGTTACATACTACTACCGAACCCGACACGAACATTTTCATCAAAATCAGTTTACTGGAAGTAATAGTTTATTCGGGTAATTTTGCACTTTTTTGTGATTTTCTCAAAAACTGGTCCTACGATTTTTTTTAAAATCGATTGGTTTACTAAAATTTTTATGCTCTACAAGATAGGGTAGGCGCCATATTTGCAGAAATTCTTGGTGAGGCTGTTTTTACGTAAAAAAAATGGTTTTTTTTAAGATTGTGGCTTTAATATGTATTTTAGCGCAAAATTTATATAGAATTTTAAATCCTACAACTTTTATTTCAAACATATTTTGTATAACGCTGAGTTTAGTGGTAATTGGTAATTTTCTTTTTTTCCCACGAAAATGTGTGAAAAATAGATTTTTTTAAAGATTTCGGCCTTAGTATGCAGTTTACGACAAAAGTGTATATAATCAAATTTGTAGGAAATTAAAATTTTTCTCTACAGAGCCTAGTTTAGCGTGAAAGAGTGATTTTGCATATTTTTAAGCCAAACCGAGGTTGATTTTCATTTTGCGTCTTTCACTCATGATTAAAATAAGGTTATGTTTTTTGAAGTTAGTTTTTTGTTTATTTCTAATGTTTTATTATTAATGTTAGGTTATATTGGTCATTATTTGCATTGACAGGAGAAAGTTGTGCGAGTGTTTCACACCAGATTTTTAATAATGCGCATACTCAGTGACGTCATTATTTGTTTACTCGACATATCTTTCTTACGATGAACCGAGTATTCTTTTCTTTTTGATCATGTGGGGAACAAATGTGTGAAACTGTAGATTGTTGCAGAAATTAAAGCCATTCAGAGTGATATTGTGTGACCAGTGGAATATGAGTAGTTTTCAGAAGACTTTTTTTTGTATAATCTGTTCAAATGTTAAAAATGGTCAAATTGTTAGTCCAAAAGAAAAATGTCATAACTTAAAAATATACATTTTTCAGGTGGGGCTATTAAAATTTCCATTTCTTCAATTGTTTTTTTTTTTTTTTGTAATCTGTCTCGACTGGTTTGATCCAGTTCTCCAAGCTGTTCTATCTTGCACTAGTCGTTTCATATCTACATACCTGTAACACCCCGCATCTTTTGTAATTTACTTTACATATTCTAATCTTTTTCTCCCTCTACAATTTACTCCCTCAATATTACCCTCCATTATTGATGGCCCAATACCTGGATTTCTTCAGATATGCCCCACTAGCCTATCCCTTCTTCTGGTAAGATGCTTCCGTATACTTCTTTTTTATCCACTCACCTAAGAACCTATAAATTACTTATTTTGTCCTCCCACCTAATCTTTAACATTTTCCTACAACACCACATTTCAAAAGCTTCTATCCTCTTCCTTTCTACAGCCCCTATCATCCACGTTTCACTCCCGTGTAATGCTACACTCCAAACATAATGTTTTAAGAAATTTTTCATAATCTGTAAATCAGTGTTTGTAGTCAGTAAGCTGTTTTTTATTTCAAAGGCTTTTCTAGCTTGAGCAAATTCTCCTTTTGATATCACTTGTGCTTCTACCATCCTTTGTTATTTTCTTCAATTGTATGAAATTCTAAAATTCTAAGATCCCTAGGACTCATTTTGAAATTATTAATGAAACTGATCAATTCACGTATTTTCTAAATGTTTTATTATGATATTTTTTATTTCGTGAACCCCCAAAATATAAATTCATCCATTAGTTCTAGTTGTATCATATTTCTTCTTAAATATTACGTACCTTATCATGAAAACTGACAAAACTAATGTCACTCATCTTGATTAAGCATGGTTCACTTCCAACACAAATTCCTGTCGATTTTCAACCACACACTAAACACTCAGTGTTAAAATTCACTAAAAATATGACGCTTTTCTTGATAAGTTCCAGACAACTATTACGTGGAAGAAAAGTTACACTGGTGTGCTCTACCGTTCAGATCAGTAAATTCTGTAGTGACATTTTCCTGATAAAAAAAATATATATTTACAAATGATAGAAACATCAAACTCAAAATCATGATTTTTTGAGTTGTGACGCTTTCCTTCCGGACTAACAAAATGAACTTAATATTACACAAATTTGAAGTATGATCACATAATTAAAGATTTACATTTTGATAAGTAAAAATGTGTCGGTAAGTGAGTGATGGCTTATATTATTAGGAAGATCTGTAAAAAATGTTTAATTGCTTGTTTCATTTTTAGGAGTGCACACAATCGCTTATGCGTTTCCACAAGTGAAAATTGTCACTTCGGCCGTCGATCCTGAAATAAACGAGAAATTCTACGTTCTGCCCGGTATCGGTAATTTTGGTGATAGATATTTTGGTACCGAACCGAACGATGTGTGATTAAGAATCGCAAGTCAATAATTGTCTGTGAGTTTGCGAGTGGCCGATATCATCGCGATATGCGGCAACTTGTTTGTCGGTCGTACCCGATGCATGTGTAACGTATATTTTACGCGGCGAAAGGATCTGTGAACAAGATGAGTAATTAAGTGATGATGATGGTGATGATAATAATGTAAAAGATGTGATATTTGTTTTTGACGTGATCGTGTCAAGTTTGTATGTTAGATGGGCAATCGTTATACAATTACCTGGAAAGTAACTATCATTTCGTACTGTTGTCTCAATTTACGACCAAGTGGCTACTGGTGGTTGAAAACACCTGCTGTTATCAAAAATTTCAGGAACAATTTTTTTTTAACTGTATCTAGGGGACTCCTGATAGGAAGTGTAGCACATTTATGTCAAGACAGAACCGATAGGTCTAATCTGCTATTTACCCTCTTATTACAGCTATAGATAGTGAGTCTAGAGGATGTCTTTCGCATATGGATGGGCTGTGGGGAAGGGAAGAGAAATCTGACAGTGCTGCCAACCTCAACAGTTAGACACTATATTTTACTACCGCGCAATTGGACCGTTAGTTAATATAGTTAGTTGCACTTGAGACTTTTTCCATTTAAACCTCATTTCCTTTATAATTTTTCATAACGTACAAAGATTTTGTAGAGCACTGTGAATAGTTCAATTGCGTTTTTGAGATACCGACATTTCTGTTTACAATTAACTAACAGTTATATTCGTACAGTTGACCTACAAAAGGTTCTGCGATATACTGTTTGTCCTTCTGAGTATAGTTTATGTTGTTGTGTTGGCAAACTGGTACTGAAGCATGCGCACTGATGCTTTCCCCCCTTACCCCTTGTTAAAACCAAAGGCAAACTTGTGACTTAAGTTAACTGCACACATGGTTTCACAACTATGATTCATTAATTTTGGATTTATCGGGTAGATATGTTGGTGAAGTGAGTAGACTTAAAAAACATTGCGGTACGGATCTTATGCAAATTTAATTATATTACAATTCATAGATTTATAGTTAGAAATCTCTTTGCTGAAATAACAATTTGTTGTATCAAAACCCAACACCTGGAAACTGCCTGCACTGTAGAATGTCAGTCTGCTGGGAATTGATTTTCTTTATTCTAGGTATGTGATGCTCTTGAGCGAGTTGCACAAAAGAGCTAGCTCTTTTAACTGAGTGGTGAGCTACCACCTCTTTTATTTTGAACAACCAGCACACTGAGTGTTTCTCCTCACGCAGCACTTTCTCCGCACTGAGCTGACTTGTACATCCCCTCCATGACTAAACCACTTTTCTCTGGTCACATTATAGCAAGGGCTACCTAAACGCTGCATGGAAAGTATCGTATCAAACTCTGCCTCTGTTTGTGAGGGTGCAGGAGACGGGTGCTGAGAGAAGGTCATTATTCTTTCATACTATACTATAACAACACGGGCAGATTATATGACAAGTGGTTGTAAAATACCATTGTACTGTACTATAACAATTTTACCACGTGCGTACGAAACAAAGATAGACACATGACAAAAATTTGTTTGTGGAAAGGGATGCATGAACGTTGAGGTTGATGCACGCGCAAACACAACGAGCTGTAAGCGAAAGTCACCCTCGGCTAGGCTCACTGTCTGTTTATTCACATATAGCTCAGCTCAGTGCTGTACGTATTAGAATCTACTAGCTCACTCCAGCAGTTCACCCCGTCTCATCGTTCAATTGTACGGCATGCTCTGTGCCGTTCATTTAAGTGTGCGGAGCAGGGTGTGCTAGCTCACTTATTTTACTGTGCCGTCCCATGACTACTTTATTCATTTGCAGTTGCTTTGTTAGCTTCAAGCATTTATCAAACTTATTTGGTAGTTTTACAGAATTGTATAGTTTAAAATTTAAAATAAAAGATGGAAAAGTTATTGTGTAGAATTACTTGGTACATATTTGACGATACTTGTAATGAACCGTAAGTTAGTCTGCAGATGAATACTATCTGTATAGCTGTTGGATGGTTATAAATGAAACGATTGTTACTTTCCATGTGATACCAAACGACGTGTAAGTGCGTATAATTATGTTATTTTTATAGAAAGATGCAGTATTATCGACACATTGTCTGTTACTTTATTTATTATTACCTATGATAAAGAAGATGGTGATTGTAAATTTTTTCAATTTCTTTTTTATTTATTGTTTATAATAATAATAATTTATTATTCGACTTAGTATTATTTTCTGAGGTTATTGCATACTGAATTATATTTGTGTCTTAATTACAATTGTAATTTTGTTGATCGTTTGTTTTTCTATTCATATAATGTAATTTGTATTATTAATGTTTTTCATTCTTTTTTTGGTTTTTTGCCCAAAGATTTATAAAGTTAACCTATTATTATTATAAATGTAAGAAAAAGATTGGTGATTTGTTTTTTAGTTGTAATTTATTATTTTGTATCTTAAATTCAGTCATGAAAATGATTTAATGTGAGTCATTTTGTAATGTTGCATGATGATGTTTAAAATTTTTATTTTACTACTTATTTTTAAAAATTGTTAATGTGGTTTTATTCTGTAATGCTGGATTGTCTTTTTATGTTACATGTAACACAATATAATCACAATAATGGGACTTTGGTTTTATGTTACGATTTATGATTGTTTTATGGTCCAGGAGGGAACAGGACATGTCAACAAATAATATACAGTTCAGCCGTTCTTAGTTTGCTCCTACTGTCAACAAACATAAGCCACCTACTACAGGGTGCACGCTAGAGTCTGCGACTTTACGGATGTCGTATTCCTATTAAGTTAACTATTTTTTAAATTATAAGTACTTAAAGTACTAAAAACATCAGTCATGATATGATGTAGGCATAACAGTTTCATTTATAAAAATACTTTTAAAAGTATTTTATATTTAAATACTTTTGAAAGAATTTTGTTGTTACTTTTTAATCAGCGTGTACACATTTTGATATAATGTGCATGCTCAGTGACGTCATTATTTGTTTACATTAGGAGCAAACTAAGAGAGGCTGGACTGTACCTATATATTGTAGTACAGTAGAGTATCAGAAATCAAAACTAATTGAGACCGTAGGCAGTTCGGGTTATTGATTCATTGGGAATTTTCAATGACTCTTTCATAACGATAAATTGCCGTTATTCATCTTCTTCTTCGTCTTCTTCTTCTCTTAACGGGTTAGGCCTTGGTCTGTTCCGACATCACTCTCTTCAGCTCCATCTTTTCCTCGGTCTACCCAGAGCTCTTCTGCCTTGTGGTTTATATTCCCACATCTGCTTCGGTATTCTTCCATCCGTCATTCTGTTTAGATGTTCCTTTCATCTTTTCTTGTACTTTATGATTCTCTCATGTATGTTAACAACCTGTGTAGTTCCTCTCTTTTGTCCTCACTTCTTATGTGGTCCACCCTTGAGCATCCTTTTACTGCTCGCAAAAAACTCGTTTCTACCGATTCGAACAGTTGTTTTTTTCTGTTGCTTCAATTCCCAAGCCTCTGAGCCATACAACAGGGTAGGAACCATCATCACCTGATACAATCGTATTTGTTGGGTAACTGTTCTCGTCTTATTTCTCAGCGTCCTTCTGATCTAGGTATATTTCTAAACCTTACTACCTTCCTGTCTATATCCTTCTCAGTGTCTATACTTAATTCATATCCAAGATATCTATTCATAGCCTTTATTCATAATACCAAAAAAAGAAAATAAAAAATATTTGCTGAATACTTAAGGCTTGGGCACACAGAAAGCGGTCCAGTCTGGTCACTTTCTTTTTGAGAAGCAGTAGTGCGTTTTCATATATTTTTTTTATTGAGTATGAGCTCGGACGAAGAACAACTCAATTTGGAAAAACAATTGCCGAGAAATTTGGAACATTGTACAGCTGAAATTTTTACCTAAACTTACGTTAGATATGTGGAACTGAGCTGAGGAAGGATTCACAGAACTTAAGGGTTTTCCAAATTCCAAATTTTATAAGAAAAATTTATATTTCCTAAAAGAGAAATAAAATTAAATTCCAAGTGACGTATTAAGTTGTTAGCAGGATAGTTTTGTTTTGATATGTGGGGTGTAATATAACTTCACTGTGCATTAGAGATGTGTAGCCTTATTGCATATCTAGTGCAGAAGTTTATTATAACGGGTGTTTATAAATAAATAGCGGTGTTTTAACCCTCTATAATATTTAATACATTATACTTACAGTTATAAATGATACATCTAATGAAAGAGCAACTCAAACAGTTTCACATAAATGCCTACAAGTGTTCAATGTGCGCACTATTTGTCACACAACACACATCAAGACGATATGCGAGTTCTTCCCAAATGTTGTTTAGTGTCTCTTGAGTAATTGTTGCAACAGCTGCTTCAATTCTGATTCTTAATTTGGGAAGGTCAGCTGGTAGTGGAGACACATACACACGATCCTTTATGAACCTCCAAAGATAGAAATCACATGGCGTCAGACCGGGTGACCGTGGAGGCCATGGAAAATGAGCCCTGTCATTGCACCCCTTGTGGTCAATCCAGTGGTCGGGTAAAGTGATGTTCAGCCAATCTCGTACTTCGTTATGCCAGTGAGGCGGCGCACCATCTTGCTGGAAAATGAAGTTCTCTGGCTCTTCATCTTCCAACTGAGGGAAGAGCCATAGCTGTAGAGTATCAAGGTAAGAAGCACCAGTTACAGTTGCTTCAAAAAAAAAGAAAGGCCCATAAACTTTCCGCCAGGACATGGCACAAAAAACATTCAATTTAGGGGAGTTTTGTTGCACTTGTACCATCACGTGAGGATTTTCTGTGCTCCAGATTAGCACATTATGAGTGTTCACTTGTTCACTAAGGTGAAAGGTTGACTCATCACTGAAGACGACATGATGTAGAAAATCTTCATGCAAAAACATTTTGTTAGCGAAGTTGGCACGTAAACCATAGTCTGCAGGATTTAGAGCCTGTACCAACTGCAAACTAAAGGACGTAGTTGTAAGCGTCTCCGTAAAACTTTCCAACCAGTCGTTACAGGAATTGCTAATTCACGACTAGTCTTCCGAACAGATTTTTGTGAGCTATGCATGAACCACTCTCGCACTCGCTGAACGCTCTCCGCACTAACACTTGGTTGTTCCGTACTCTTCCCTTTGCATAGGCAGCTGGTATCTTCAAACTGATGATAACATCTACGGATATTATTATTACCTGGAGGTTCACAACCAAACTTAATATGGAACGCACGTTGCTCAGTAACTACCGGTTCCGTCTTTGCGAACTGTAAAACACAAAATGCTTTCTGTTCTTTAGTTCTTTAGTCACCATCTTAGCTACTAGCGCTTTATAATGGCTGGCGGTGGAAACATTGCGCACTGCTGCCAACAAACAAAACTGCTTAAGTTGCACTTTCGTTTGATGTATCATTTATAACTAAGTATTATGTATTAAGTATTACAGAGCGTTAAAACCTTGCTATTCATTTATAAACACCCGGTAGTATTGTTGCACACTGTTAGTTCCTATTAATTATGTAAGATTCTCGTAAAAGGCAATCCAGTGTCATAGCATGATATTTAGGAAATGGACAATGAGTCTTTAAGACAATTTATGGTTATGTAATACGATAGTGATCTCTTATAAATTTTTCAAATTTTGTAAATTATTTATTATTCTGTATATTCAGTATTCTTTCTTATAATTTGTTTTGAAATTTATTTATTTATTTAGTTAGAATGTGATTTTGTTTTATAGTATGGGCACTGATAATAATTCGTCACCAGTGGCCAGATAGATACTGCGTATGTATTTTATAAAAATACAAAATTCTGGTCAGAAAGTTTGTGAATAATTTGTACAGCTGATTCAATTTTATTTTATAAATATTTGTGATTCGTTTTTAACTCTTTGACTGCTCGATTGTGATATTTAAAAAATTTCATGAAAATATAAATCTAGCCATGTCATGTACCTATGTTGAGGCACGCCACGAATTTCCAAGCTTGCTTTTGTAATGCCGAGTCATCACCAACTGTCATTCTACTACCCTTTTAGTATGACATATTTCATTTTGTGTTGTTGAAAATATAAATAATGTTATCATAATCAATGACGTTTTAGGCGTGGTACAGACGGATGGCGTGTTACACTGTCGTTACGATTCGGCGGTGAGTTACATACATGAGTCAGGTGGTGTGTCAGTGTATTTTTCAACGGTTGTGAATACACGCTGTTGCATCTTTTGTGTGCACTACCGCTCAACATTAGATGCATGGTAACGGTGCGTCAACGCACAGAACCTGATTATACATCGGGTCACGGGTACTCAAAAGGTTAGATAAATGCAGTGAAACCTCACTAATTCGGACTAATTGGGGGGAAATGAAGTCCGAATTATCACGAATATTTGTTTACATCTAAAAATTGAATAATTTAGTCAATTAAAATATAAACGTTACTGTCTGAAATATCAATGTTTAATGAATTTACAGTACAGTATATTGACAAACAACAAAGTTAAAAGTATAGAAATAAAAATATTTACAGCAGTAAAAATATTGTTAATTAATAAATGTCCAGTGTAAAATGATATTTAATTAAAACACTGTATTTACGTACCGATTATTTGGCACTTGTTGAAGTAGAGGGTTGACAAATATCCTCAGGGATCATTTGAGGTTGCTTAGAAAAAAAACTTGTTATTTTTTTCTGTGATTCTTTGCCACATTGTTTTCTTATAACTTGTTGGCACATCTCTCTTAGGACAAGATAATAGTCATCGAATTCTGGATTGAAGTCTGCAAATTCAATAAGTTTGTCTATGTGGTTTCTCACTTCACTAGCTTAAATTGTGGAACGTTTTCTTGACTGAGTAACCAATAATGTATTACAGGATGAAACAATTTTTATTAGACAGTTAAATGCTATTATTTTTTTGAAGTAGCACTTAATTAATTTTTAACTAAAAAATTTCTAAAAAAATTAAAAAAAGCTGCTCTTCTTGGAGTAGTCCAAAATATCACGAGTTCCGAATTAGTGAGGTTTTACTGTATTACCTTTTGAAAAGTTTTGGCATTTCCCGATTCACATATTTTCTTTCACCCATTAACATTAATTGTGATTTTTAAACTTGGATGGTCAGGGGTGAGTAATGCAGATGATTGACTGGATGGACCTGGTGTTGTGAAATGAATTATCAATTATTCCTTTAATGTAAATTGCACGTGATGGACAAATACTTAATCTGTGTATACAATTTTTTTTAATGATTATGTCGGCAGCAGTCACTATTGTTTTTGTAATATAATATATTATGTTTACGTAGAATTTATTTAATATTAAAAGAGAAGGATATTAATGCTTACCATTTCCCGACCAAAGCATAACACTGCCTTTAATTTCACCCATTCATTTTTGTTGTGTTATCATAAATTATATATATCTCGGTTTCGGCCAATTATTATGTTTGGTTTCTCATGATTGTAAATGAAAATTAGTTTCTCGGTGTTTTATTCTTTATTCATGGGATTTTTTTTTGTTTTAATTGCGTTCAGGAGATTCCCGAGGGAGTATAAGACGTGTCTAGAAGTTGTAACGCGTGAAATAACACAATCACACATTGTTCTACTACTATTACTGTTTAGAAAGAAATTCTTGTACACTATAAAGCCTACTTTACACGGGTCGAGTAGATTAGTAATTTAGTACTCGACTTGTTAGGACAGGACGTTTTAGTTGAGTAGTTTAGTTGTAGTCGAGTAGAACGGTTGAGTATGTACGGTCGAGTGCACAGTTTAGTACGAGGGTCATTTGAAAAGTTCGTGCAAAGTCAGATTTATGGCACTACTGGCGCATATCGAGCATATGTTTAGTTAGTAGCATCTGTTGGAAAAACACATGTGTAGTTTCAGCCAGATTGGTCTATTTCTTTGTGTTTGACATTAGTTTTAATCGAGGAAGTCGAGTGATTTTCAAAAAATGGATGAAAAAGAATTTCATGTGAAGTGTTGCAAGGACGGTTTGCAGCTGTTCCAGATGAATTCGCAGAACTTTTAAGCGTCGTTTCATCACTGTAGATGAAACATGGATACATTACTACACTCCTGAGACCAAAGAACAATCTAAACAATGGGTTATGAAGGGGGAATCTGCACCAAAAAAGGCGAAGACAGTTCCTTCGGCCGGAAAGATTACGGCGACTGTCTTTTGGGATTCACAAGGAATAATCTTAATCGATTATCTGGAAAAGGGTAAAACTATTACAGGTGCATATTATTCATTGTTATTGGACCGTTTGAAAACAGAGCTGCAAAAAACACGCCCACGATTGCCCCACAAAAAAGTCCTTTTCCATCACAACAACGCACCAGCTCACGCCTCAGCAGTTGTGGTCGCAAAATTAATGGAAATAGGGTTCCAACTCGTTTGACATCCCCCCCTATTCTCCAGACTTGGCTCCCTCGGACTACTATTTGTTTCCCAATTTGAAAAAATGGCTAGCGGGAAAAAGATTTTATTCAAACGAGGAGGTGATTGTAGGAACGAATGGCTATTTTGCAGACTTGGACAAATCCTATTATTCGGAAGGGATCAACAAACTAGAGCAGCGTTGGACAAAGTGTATAAGCCTAAAAAGAGACTATGTCGAAAAATAAAAAAAGGTTTACCCCAAACAATTAAGTAGTTTTTATTTTTGCACGGACTTTTTAAACGACCCTTGTAGCTACCCCCACCACTACACACAACATAATTTACGAGCGAGACTCCGCCTAAGTGGAGCCATAACAATGCACTAAATTCGCTGTCTACGTTACACGTGCGAACAGTTACTAAATTACTCGACTAAAATACTCGACCTGTGTAAACTAGGCTTAAGAAAGTTTCACCAATCAAATAATTTTTCAAATTTTTTAAAGGACTGCAAATTAGCACAGCATTTATATCATAAATTGATGTAATTTATTGATTTATTTTGTCCTTGCATAAGAAGGTATTTGTTGAAATAAATTTAGTTTTGCAGTTAGCCACGTAATAATAGTTTCTGTCTGTTGAGTTATGATATTGCATGAAAGTATTTTGCCAAACATAAATTATCACCTGAAAAATGTAGAGTTAGGTAGGGTGGTGTAAGCAATTTAAGCTCCTTGAATAGTTGCTTGCATGAGGTTCTTTTTTTTTTTTAATGCGTCCAGGAGGAGTATAGGACATGTCTGTTATAACACCTGAAATACATGTAAGAATCACTCAATGTATCACTACTATCAAGAAAGAAATTCGTGTACGGTATAAAAAGTTTCACCGATCAAGTAATTTTTCAAATTTTTTTTTAAGGAATGCAAATTATCACAATATTTTAAAAATTGGGGTAAATTTATTCGTGAATTTTCTCTTTGCATAAGTAGGTTTTGGTTCTGACAATTTTGTGGGGTGATTAACCACAAAATAATCATTTTTGTTTCTCATGTTATGATTGTGAACAATGAAATTCTGCATAAAATTATTTTGCCTAACATACATAATCACCTCAAAAATGTAAAGAGAGGGAACTGTAAGCAATTTAAGCTCCTTTAATTGTGGCCTGCATGAGGTTAGCTGGTTAGCTCCCACCATGCACCTAATAGCTTTCTTTTGAATTTTGAAAAGTCTATCCATGTTACCCATACTAAAATACCATAACAGATACAGGGTGATCGTAAAGTCGCGCAACCCAAAATGATAACAGTCTTAGGAAGCTGTAATATATTTTTTATTTTTCTTTCAAAGTTTACGATACAAGTTATAATTACAACTTACTTACTTACAAGTTCACAACAAGTGCTGGAAATGTCCACCGTGGTTTGCAATGCATGCATCAACGCGTTTTCTTACATTGCACGCAACCTTTTTGAGTGTAGCAGTAGCAATATTTGATATACAGTCTTCAATGTTTCTTCTAAGTTCATTTACTGTATGCGGGTTGTTTTTGTACACATTATCTTTCAAAATAGCCCCATAAATAAAAATCAGGAGGAGTCAGATCTGGTGACCGAGGAGGCCACAAACCACGAGAAATTATTCGGTCATCAAAGAAATCGTGGAGAAATTGGATAGTACTGTTTGCCATATGTGAAGTTGCTCTGTCTTGTTGTAGCCAGCAATAACGTTCGTCAACATGTAGCAGTGCTACGAACTGCATGATTATTTCTTGATAACGTTCTGATGTGATTGTATCCGAAAAGAAGATAGGCTTGACAATTCTCTGACGAGATACGCCACACCACACCCCAATTTTTTGAGAATGTAATGGCTGTTCATGGAATTCATGTGGATTCTCTGCAGACCATACTCTACAATTTTGACTATTAACATATCCACTTAGATGAAACCAAGATTCATCGCTGAAAAAAACTTTGTCCAGAACAGATATGTCATTTCGGATGAAATTTTTAAACCAATGACAATACCACAATCGCTTCTCCTTATCTGGCTCTTCGAGCTGATGAGTTACGTTAAACACTTCCATAAGACAGTCCAGTCTGAGTAGAAAATTTTCGAAGAGACTTTTTTTGGAGAACGAATAAACGTTTCACTTATCGTCTGCAGATCTCTTTGAAAATATGTTTAGTTTTGTGTTAGGCCTGAACAGATATTTAATGAACGTTACTGTTCGTATTACACAACTAAAGTTTTCGTCATAGCTCTTTAGAAATGGATGATGCTTGTGCAGTTATTGCCGTAAATTTATGTTTTAAACCGTAAATAGAAAGATGAGATCTAAAAGCAATTTATGAGAACTTATTCATATTTTGATTGTTGGAAAAAGGACCATGATATCAAGACCACAAATTGTGAATTTTCTTCTTCTTTGGCATCCTACAGTAGTAGTACAATGTATGAAAGCTTTTACAACATTCAATAATGAAATCGTGGAATGAACCATTTAAATCAACCGGGGTTTATGAAATCGTGGAATGAACCATTTAAATCAACCGGGTTTTATGAAATCGTGGAATGAACCATTTAAATCAACCGGGTTTTATGAAATCGTGGAATGAACCATTTAAATCAACCGGGTTTTATGAAATCGTGGAATGAACCATTTAAATCAACCGGGTTTTATGAAATCGTGGAATGAACCATTTAAATCAACCGGGTTTTATGAAATCGTGGAATGAACCATTTAAATCAACCGGGTTTTATGAAATCGTGGAATGAGCCATTTAAATCAACCGGGTTTTATGAAATCAACGCCAACGTGTTAACGTTAATATTTTTGTAGTGAATTTTATTTTTCATAAAAGCATTTCTTCTTCTCATTTAGAATTTGTGATTCGATTTTGTTCATCATCAAAATTCGTGGTGAATTAAAAAATCTTAGTAATTATTATTTATCAATGTAAACAAGAAGTAAAAAATAACATTTGTATCATTATTGTTATGTATGTATTTATTGATGGTTCATCGATACTTCTCAGTATTGCAATTCATTCAACCTTTACTCCTGTTTATATGTAACAACTCAGTTAATCTGAAATTTCTGGTAACTGAAACTTGTATTGGTTTGTTTACTACACTGATATTATTCAATATAATTAACACACTAATTAGTTCTGAATAATACTTTATTTGAAGTCTGATTTTGTTTGGGTGATTACCTTCTATCAGGTTCAAACGCCCACTCATTAACAATAACCGATGATGATGTTCTTAAATTAAATTAACTTAAAAAATTAATTACATTTTTATATAATTTGTTTTAATTTTGGATTTAAATAATAATGTTTATAACATTTTGTATTTGAATTTTGTCGTTGATATAAATTGAAAAAATTAAAAACGTACAGAACAAGGGTTTTTTCAGTTTAAATGTTTGCGTCAGCTAAGACACCATGATAAGTCATGTAGTAAACTGATGTACCTAAAATCAAAAATAAATATAATGTAACCACTCTCTTCTTTTTCTACTAATCTACCAAAACAAACCCACATTTCAAGGGTTTAGTTTGTTATGGCTTAGAATGTAAAACAATGCGTGAAGTCACGCGAGAAAATAGTTAGTTCTTTATTTTTTAGAATTCTTCATTAATTTTTACATTTAAAATAAAGTTAGTACTTAACAAATATTACTAAACGAAACTATAAATGCTAGATTTTTACAAATAAATAGATAAGGAATATACGCGTAAATACACAACAAAAATGTGCACATGTTGTAAACACGAAATGGCGACAAACAAAACATCAAAACAGCTACTGGTAACGCGCTATAAGTTGACGATTGCACCTATCATGTGGAGGACAGTATACTATCTATCCTACTTACATCGGCCAACCCGAAAACATAAGACATGTATCAAGCGTGTTACTCAAAATGTAACCACCACAAACACTTAAGTAATAAAATTCAGTTCATGACCTGTCACACTAAATAAGTAAGGAGTAATGTCATTATTTAAAGAAAGTGAATTGTTTAAAATTCAGTTGCAATTGAACATAATTTTACTGAAAATAATGAAATATGTAAACCCTAAAAATACAATAGCATTTTGAAATTACCGTAAAACTAGTATTACACACGATAATAGGCTCACATCTACGAAACTCATGGACTAGCTAGTCTATCACTACAAAGGTCAGAGTGCAGTAATTCAGTGTACTGTTGATGACCAAAAAGGATACTAAATATAGGTTAGGTCTAGTATTATGGCTTATTTAGAATGAATGTTTATTATTTAGAATAATTATTAAGAATCAATAAAATATAATACAATGGGATGTTTATAAAACGACATAGTTGTAAACATAATAAATCAATGTAAGGGTAAAACTACAACATGATGTCATGGTTAGAGCTGTCACTATGATGTATTTAGAAAAGCACATATAGTAGCACTTCCACCCCCTGCATAGTCCAGTCTTACTATCGCTGACGATCATCAACTTATATTGCGTTACCAGTAAATAAGACAGCAAAAATATTTTTGTACTAGCGCCCCACAGTAACATTGCGATAAAAAATTTAACTATTGGTTCATAAATGATAATTATGTTTTTAGTCCTGCCATCTCCCAATGGTTGAATGACTTATACAGTAAAGGATATGCGATTTATAAAATGCGTCGCAAAATCAATGATGCCACTTCAACAATGGGTGAAATGCGTCGATTTTGTGATGGTTGCCACTTTTTGAGGGTTAAAGTGTTACAGTGTACATTTTTTCGGAGAAACTGAAAAGATCTTGGCCCAAAATAGTTTTATTATTAATACAATAGTTGGATTAGCTGGGTTGTTGTGTACAGTATAATTTTATTGCATTTTAAGAAATTGTTGAAATTTGTTTACTTTGATAGTTATGAATTGAAAATTATACTATTACTATTATTATTTGCCATTTGTTAATCAAATGGTATAGTTTAATGTGTTAATGACTATACATAAGTGTGTGATAGTTTATTATTTTATTTGTGAATAATAAAATGATGATCTTTTTACTGTAAATTAGAGAAAAAGGGCAGTTTAGTATAATGGGTGTATATGTTAGACAACGTCAGTTGTTTTCAGCTGGAATCAAGTTATTTGATATCTATTTTATATAATGAATTTATATAATAAATTTCACTAACCGTCTTTTTAAACTGTGTAAACTTTTATCTTTACTTACATAGGTTTCGGTGGATCCACCATCATCAAGAGTAAATAACATAATTGAAACTAAAATATTTTTTTATATATTTAAAATATATAGACATTTTATACAAATGACTGAAGATGTATCATCTTCTATAGATTTTAAATAAATAAAAAATTTTTTTAGTTTCAATGTTACTGTGATGATGGTGGATCCATTGAAACACATGTAAGTAAAGATAAAAGTTGACGCAGTTTAAAAAGAAGGTTAGTGAAATTTATTACATAAAATATAATTAATTTCAAACTGCAGGATGCATTATAAAGATTTATTTGTTATTTTGTTTTCTTTATTTTTGTTAAAAAATATATTAAAATCTCACCAAGAGGTTTCCAAATTTTCTCGTAATCGGTAAAAATTGTGTCAAATTCTTTTCAGTTTTGTACGAATATCGTGACCACTTTGCATACTAGTCTTGTGGTGGATCTTCCCGAAATTTTTTTGTATTAGTACAGTAGTTGATTTAAATATAGTAAAGGAATGTAATTTTTTTTTATGGTTGAAAGATCATCATTGATACTATTACCATTAGTGAATAGAAGTAAATGATGTTTCCTGTATCGATTGCTCCACTGTTACCTGAAATTATGTGGTTGGTTGGATGTATTTGACATTATTTCTTTCTTCTTTACACTATGTTTATCATGTTAAGAAAAGAAAAACAGTGTTGCCAACTTGTATGAAATGTTGTTTTTAATACTTAATAGTTGTTATTGTATAAATGATATATTTAGTGATTAAATGTACTTGGGGTGCTCCCCTCTCCTTCTCCCTCTCCCGGTTTAGTTATTTATTATTGAAATTGTTGTTATTGTTTAGTATGAAAATAATGTTTATGTTCGATCCAAAGATAAAAAAAATATATACTAATTAAATATGTTTCATTATGCTTTTATTATTTAATTACTCTTTTTCTTAATGTGGTGCTGTCTCCACCAAGAAAGTTGGCAGTAATGATTTTAGATGCCGCAGCTCTAAACAGATTAGTAGAGCTGCACCTCCGTCATGATCTGATAGCTTTTACATTTTTTTTTTTAAATCTTTTCATTACCCTTTTTATGCTCTACTAGATAGCGTAAATGTCATTTCTGCTGAAATTCTTGGGGAGGCTGTACTTTTGTAGAAAAATTAGACGTTTTTTTAAATTACAGCCTTAATATACATTTTATGACAAAAGTATATGTAATCAGCGTTTTAGAACATTTAAAAACCACAACTTTTATTTTAATTTTTTTTTTTGCAGAACGCTTAGTTTAGCGACAATAAGTGATTTTCTGCTGCTGTTGTTGTTGTTACATCAAAATCTGTAAAAAATGGGATTTTTTACATAAAATTTTAATGTATAGGTATTTAAAATTACTGAAGGATGTGTACAATATATGAAAGTGCTGTAACCATTGGTAAGTGTAACTGTATTTCGGTGGGTTAGAAATAACGGGTGTTTTATTAAGGACGCAACCCTGATTATAAGAACATAGAAGTAATACATCGGTAAATTTTCTGTCCCCCAATCGGTATGTTGGCAACATTGTACTAAGCCAACTAACCAAGACAGTTAAAATGTTCCAGTCAAGGATTAGTGTGGTGACGGCAGTCATTTCGTTATATTGTGTCAGCAATGGTTTTTTTCCAAGGAAGAACACGTGTTTATTGTTGAGACTTACATAGCGAGTAAAGCTTACAAATGTGTGCAAGATAAGTTTCAGTTGAAATTTCCCCGTTCTGCCATTCCGAATAAATCATCAATAAATAAATTCCGTAGAACTGGGAGTGTACTCGATGAGAAACCACCTGGCCAGCCAACAGAGTTAACCATGGAAGTTCTCGAAGATTTGTAAAATCGTTTGACTCGCTTACCTAAAAAATCGCTTAGAAGATTATCATCGCAAGCTGGGCTAACATTAACTACTGTTTTCAGAGCTACGAAAAAGTTACATTTCCATCTTTATCACGTTGGCATTGCATTTGTAAGATTTACTCGCTATGTAAGTCTCTACAATAAACACGCGTTCTTTGGAAAAAACCATTGCTGACACAATATAACGAAATGACTGCTGTCACCACACTAATGCTTGACTGGAACATTTTAACTGTCTTAAGTACTTGGCCTTGAGTACACTGTTACCAACCTACCGATTGGGGGACAGAAAATTTACCAATATATTACTTCTATCTTCTTATAACCAGGGTTGTGTCCTTAATAAAACACCTGTTATATATTTAAATTTATGACAAAAGTTGTAACCGTTTTCTCAATTTAGTAAAATTATATTATTAATTTTTAATTAAATAATTTTGGATGGTATAAATTAATACCCAGTATGCTGCTACTTGGTTTCCAAAGGTAGTACGTGTGTCCAACGAAAACCTGTGTCTGTGGATAAAAGGATCTCTTAACACAAAAATCTGGTGTGAAACACACACAACTTTCTCTTGCCAATGCAAATGATTAATAATAAACCTAACATTATTAATAAAATATTAGAAATAAACAAAAACTAACCTCAAAAACATAACCTTATTTTAATCATGAGTGAATGACGCAAAATGACAATCGAACTCAGTTTGGCTTAAAAAAAAGGAAAATCACGCTTTCACGCTAAACTAGGCTCTGTAGAGAAAAATGCTCTAAACAAAAGTTGTAGATCTTTTAATTTTCTATAAATTTAATTATATACACTTTGGTCGTAAAATGCATACTAAGACCGAAATGTTAAAAAAATCGATTTTTCTCACGTTTTCGTGAGAAAAAAAAACAGAAAATCGCAAATTACCGCTAAACTAAGCGTTATACAAAAAAATGTTTGAAATAAAAGTTGTAGAATTTTACATTCTCTACAACTTTTATTATATAACGTTTTGCGCTAAAATGCATATTAAAGCCGCAATCTTAAAAAGAAAAGGTTTTTGCGTAAAAACAGCCGCACGCAGAATTTCAGCAAACATGGCTCCTACCCTATATTATAGAGCATAAAAAATGTAGTAAACCAGGCGATTTTAAAAAAAATCGTAGGACTAGTTTTTGAGAAAATCGCAAAAAAGTGAAAAATTACACGAATAAACTACTACTTCCGGTTGACCGATTTTGATGTAAATGTTCGTGTCGGGTCCGGTAGTGGTATGTAACTTAAGTTTCAAGTTTCAAGTTTGTACGATGTTCCGTTCTTGAGATATTCTGTTCACACACACACACACACACACACAGACCAATCGCTAAAAACATGTTTTTTGGGTTCAGGGGGTCTGAAAACGTATAGATCCGGTGAAAACTCGATTTCGAAAAATCAACATGAAAACAATACTTTCCTTCCTATATATTCATATAGGCAAGAGAAAGTAAAAATAACACAAAATATAGTATTAACAAATATTTATTTAAATTAAACAGCATGCAATTATTAATTATTAAATTTATAAAAGTTCTTGTGACTGGTGTTATTCTAATGTCAATTTAAATACGATTTTATGGATTAACCTTACTGGTAATCGGAGAAAAGATGGATATTCAGTCTGTAACTATTTCGATGTTCCTTGAAATTCAGCATTTAGTGTTTAGTTCTCAGCACACCATAACTATTTAATGTCCACAACCAAAAAAAATGTTTAAAATGAGCGGCCGTATTGATTGTTGTTTACGTACGAGAGTCCAAATCCAAACTCACACTCAACTGTTCGTATAACACTTATGTACCACTGCCTATGAACAACTGCTGCTGGACACTCAACTCTTCAAGACCACGTCACCATTTCTTGCTCGGATTAATCCGCCAATCATATATTTATTTTTCAACGCTCTATTTTTTATGTAATTCTGTATATGTTTATACGTTTTGATGTTCAACTCCCCGCTTTCTTACGCATCAGTCCCATTTAGTTTAAACAAAAATGTATCTTTAAAATTTACACAATTAGTATCATATTAATATATTAAGATGCTTGAAATAAATTATCCGCTATTAAATAATTCATCTTAGAGAAATAAATACTCTAGAATCAGACCACAAAATGTCACGCTATAAAGTATCTAATCAAAGTTATAGGAAATTAAAAAACATGCAACTTATATCTTAAATATTTATCTCAACAGAGCCTAGTTTAGAGGCAGTTACTGATTTTCTGTATTTTTGCTTTCTCTTGCCTATATGAATATATAGGAAGGAAAGTATTGTTTTCATGTCGATTTTTCAAAATCGAGTTTTCACCGGATCTATATGTTTTCAGACCCCCTGAACCCAAAAAAACATGTTTTTAGCGATTGGTCTGTGTGTGTGTGTGTGTGTGTGAACAGAATATCTCAAGAACAGAACATCATACGAACTTGAAACTTAAAACTTAAGTTACATACCACTACCGGACCCGACACGAACATTTTCATCAAAATCGGTCAACCGGAAGTAGTAGTTTATTCGTGTAATTTTTCACTTTTTTGTGATTTTCTCAAAAACTGGTCCTACGATTTTTTTAAAAATCGCCTGGTTTACTCAATTTTTTATTCTCTACAAGATAGGGTAGGCATCATGTTTGCTGAAATTCTGGTTGAGGCTGTTTTCACGTAAAAACATAGTTTTTTTAAGATTATGGCTTTAATATGCAATTTAGAGCAAAAATTTATATAATAAAAGTCGTAGAGGATTTAAAATTCTACAACTTTTATTTCAAAAATTTTTTTGTATAACGCTTAGTTTAGCAGTAATTAGCGATTTTCTGTTTTTTTCTCACGAAAATGTGAGAAAAATCGATTTTTTTTAACATTTTGGCCTTAGTATGCATTTTATGATAAAGTGTATATAATGGAATTGATAGAAAATTAAAAGATCTACAACTTTTATTTAAAGCATTTCTTTGTACTGATCTTAGTTTAGTGTGAAAGAGTGATTTTCCGTATTTTTAAGGCAAACTGAGATCGATTTTTATTTTTCGTCTTTCATTTATATGATTAAAATTAGGTTATGTTTATTGAGGTTAGTTTTCTGTTTATTTCTAATGTTATGTTTATTGTTAATTATTTGCACTGGCAAGAGAAAGTTGTGTGAGTGTTTCAAACCAGATTTTTATTATTCTTTTGATGAGGAATGATTGCTTCAAAAAAGCAGTATTTGATACGAGGATAGTATGAAGTATAGGGTGATTCAAAAAGAGCGCCGGTTTTTAAACGGCTGGTAAATTTTTGTTTATCGGTTGGCAACATTGTTTGACCACATTTCTATTTTGGAGAACATTCCGATTGACGATTCAGTTGTAGTTTCTCTTTTTCGCAGTGTAGTACTCTCGCAGTCTGTGTCTAACCATGGAGAAGTTTACTATTGCGCAACGAGTGTTAATCGTCAAAACATTTTACCAGAGTGGAGAGAGTTATGCGGCTACTATCTGAAGTCATTGGTGTATGCCAATAAACCCCGAAACATCAATGACTTGAAGGAGGAAATTCGACGGGTTATCGGGCAAATGGAAGTCGAAACTTGTCGTGCAGTAATATCCAATTTCATGGACAGAGTTGATGCGTGCCAGCGCAGTAGAGGAGGACACATGCATGACATCATTTTTCATACATAAAATCGGAAGGAAAGATGAACTTGTTGATGTATTTATTTTCGGTTTTTCAATAAAATAAATCTCTTAATTTGATATATCAAAACCGGCGCTCTTTTTGAAACACCCTATATTAAGAGGTAGAATGAAGCAAACAAATGCTCTGAGAATACAAATATTCTGACTGACCCAATGCAGGGAAACCTCATTGCTTTCATACTATCCTGGTATCAAAAATCTCGTCTAACTTTGGTTATTCTACTTTCTACTATATTTTTGTCATTTCTTCTTATGCAGCAGCTACTGTGCCTCCTATCATAATTCTCTTGAATTATTTTCTTTCCCATTACTATGACAGATATGTGTTGCAATCATGAAAAAAATTAAATACTGAGTATAGTCACTTGAATCAGAAGTTTTCCCGTATTTGCAACGAGGGGTAAAGGGGGAACAGCATCAGTACGCATGCGCGACTGCTTTAATGTCAGTATGTCAAACATAACTTATACTATACCCAGAGCATAGCCTATACAATATATCGCAGAACCTTTGTAGGTTAATGGTACGAATATAATTGTTTGTTACTGTAAACAGAAATGTTAGTTTCTCGAAAACGTGGGCAGACTATTTACTGCTGAACGAGGTCTAATACACAGTGTAATAAAATGCTGTGAAGTTGAAACTAAACAAAAATGCCTTTAACTATTTCTTAACGAAAGCCTCGAGCAAGTGGCTAACTACTGTGATGTTTCTCATCCCACAAATCAAAAAATAAAGAAGGAAGTTAAAGACATGAAGAAGCTATTCTTCAACAGTTTTGTTGAAACCTGGTAAAGAAAGGAAGCGGTTAGGTAGATAATAGTGAGACTGATAGTGAAGACGCCCGCCGGTGACAGCGATCGTAAACAAGGCGATTCATTCGTAGAAAATTTGTTCCAATGGAAAAAGGTTAGAGCTGGTAATTACAGTAAATTAATCATTTCTAGTCATGTAATTAAGCTATAGGCAGTATTACAGGTCAGATTTATTTCTTGTAAGGTTTATGAAGAAAATTTTCTCGGATTAAACCACAGCTTACAAAATTACGTAGAAACTGCACGGTAGTGAAATGTACGAGTAGTGTCTCACTGTTGAGGTTGGCAGCATTGTCATATTTACACTTCCCTTCCTCACACCCCATCCATACGCAAAAGGCAATCTCGTGACTTCAGTATCTGTAGTTAAAGGGTTAATGAGGAAGATACATGATGAAATAAAAACATTTTAATTAAGTAAAAAAGATTATATAATCATTTTATTAAAAATAGTGAAATACAAAAAAAATGTAATCTAACTAAAAAATATATCATAGTACAGTATCAGTAATATTTAATTTAAATCTAGGACTAATTGTAATATAAATTGGATGTGTTTACGACAATCCCCTCTTGTTTCTTACACTAGCAATGTCAATCAATGTTGAGGGGATGGAATGTGTGTGACCTTTACTTACCAATTATTTTTAATCGTATAATATTCTCAATTCACTTAATGATTAAATAAAAAATTAATTATCTTAATTATTGCTTACTTATTAAAACGAGTAAAATCTTAAAACAAAATTTTTGTGATGCAATTTACATCAATTGTTATTTCACTACGCCCATTCTTATCAAGATAAAAATTGGTCACAAACATTCTGATGTACACTACTTATGAATAATATAAAGTGGCTGTGAAGAAACATTAAAAAAGGTGCTCATCGTAAATTTTTAATGGAATTATGATGACCTAATCCAACCATTTATAACAGCCGTAGTCATGTTTACTCAATTTTATCGATGTTAAAAAATTAACAAAGTACAAATCGAGGGATTAATGTCAAACAAAACTATCTACAAAAACCTATTTTTTTAATATTTTTCAAGAGAGCGAAAAAACTACTGATCTGATTCTCTTCCTATTATCTCAGTTATTTATATAATGTATTCAACTATAAATTTAGTATAATTTAATTTGTTGAATTTATTTCTTGATGGTAAATTTGCCCATAACAGGCAGATGGAGTGTTAAATTAATTGCACTCAATCTGTTGGTTCAAGGACTACAAAAAATAGTTCTGTTTCTTATCATCTAGTCAGCCAATTATGACTGAACTATTTTAGGAATAGAAGAGGTAGAGGTGTAAAACACACTAGTTAGAGTTATCTCCTTTAAGCGTAATGAATTTCACTATACAGCCAGACCCTGTGGTGAATGAAGTGTTGTGTGATATGCAGGGTGGAAAGTGGGTGCTTTTCGGAGGGACTGGCATGCTGACAGCATACTCTTTCAACTTGGTGAGGAAGGCAATAGTAAACCACTTCACTCCTCGTTTTTACTATGTAAAACCTCTAGAGGTTCAAACCAGCATTTCGGCTGTTTACGTAAACAACAACAAAGGTAAGTAAATGGTGATGGCTCTCCTGAAAAATTAACATTTTTGTAGATAAAGTTGTTTGATATTAACCCCTCGAAATGACAATTTTGAAATAGCAAATGTCTTTTCAGCCACTGTATATGAATAATAACCTAACAAGAATCGCTATAAAATTACATCAGTAAAAAAAAAGTGAAATTAAAAATATTAGAGCATAATTTAAAATAATTTATACAAATACAAATTGGTCTAATACTGTTATTAGTAATAAAAATTAAACAATTACAAATATTCTAATTACAACAATAAATTATTGTACAGTTGGATCAGTAGATTCACATTGACCAGACAATGTGGAAAAATCAATAGAACTATAATAAAGTCCAGCCCCTCTTAGTTTGCTCCTAATGTAAACAAATAATGACATAACTGAGCATGTGCATTATATAAAAATGAGTACACGCTGATTAAAAAGTAACAATAAAAGTATTTATATACAAAATACTTTTAAAAGTATTGTTATAAATGAAATTGTTAGGCCTACATCATATCATAACTGATGTTTTAAGTACTTATAATATAAAACGCAGTTAACTTAATAGTAATACGACATCCATAAAGTGTGGACCCTAGCATGCACCCTGTAGTATCTGGCTTTGGTTTGTTGACGACAGTAGGAGCAAACTAAGGACGGCTGATCTTTACTTCTACCTCTACTAGCACAATATTTTCTTTACACTGAATTATGACAACTTAGCCTGAAATTCACTCGCCACAAAATCCATTATATTAATTTTCAAAAATAATTACAGTAAAATGTCGATAATCCGGATTATTGAATTATCTGGATTTTCAAAATGAACCGATAAAATACCCGGTAGATGTGTTCAAAGTGAAATATTAGTTTCAATCGGCCATAATTTACTGTGATGTTTCCAGAAGAGGAGAGGATGAATAAAACCATTCATATACATAAACTAGCGGTACCCGGCTAAGCGTTCCTACGCCGCCGGCAAATATTAAACCGGCGATATTAAAAAAAAAAACATGTAATTAATAACAACTGTGAAATTAATTTGTTTTATGTAGATTAATGCTAATGGATAAACAATATTCTTTGTACTTTTATTTGGAGTATAAATATATAATTTTTTTAATTTTCACCAATTAAAAGAAATTAAAGAAACATGGAACTTTACTTTTATAAAATACTCAACAATACAAAATTGTAACAAAACATAACCTCGAACACGGGTCAGTGTTTTTCTGCATAGTTCACAAAATATTCGGTAGATTTTGCTGCAAGCATTTTTTATCTAACCTCATAAAAGCCTTAATGTAGGATATAAACATTATTTTCAACCCTTCAGGGCTAACTTTTTAAGGGTTTAATAGCCTAAAACCTGCACTGGCATCATAGTTACAACATAAAAAAAACTGCATGAAAATCGGTTTTGTAATTTAGGAGATAAAGGGGAACATCCACACATACACACACACACACATCAAATTATATATATAAAATAGATGTAGTAACAATTTTACATGTTTTACTTTAAAAAAAATATGTATATATAAAAATGTAGGGCTAAAAGTAAAATAAAAGTAAAATACACACAACATGCCACTTGCCCACACTCTATATGGGAGCGGTGTGTATTAGTCGTTTTTGGCGTTTTTTTACAAATATACTGTAACTGAACAAGCAGTCAATTTTTTATACCAAAATCAAATCCAGATTATTGACGTTGTACTGTATTTAGAAAAAAAATTCATGTTTTCATTTGATACAAAGTTATCTGAAATTGTTATTCATAATTACAATAAAATGTCCATACGGAAACATTTATACAATTTGTTCAAAAATTTCAGAACTGAAGATGACGTTCGCTGTACCATTTATAGGAACATTTGCTTACACTACCAGCAGTATGCCGTGATTAAAACAAAAGCTATAAAATGCAAGTATATATTAAAGGTGTCATTCAACACCAACATGTTAATAAACAACGTTACTTAACCTTCACATTTTTACATAATCGGTTGAGTAGATCCAACTTAACAAGGTAATTTACGTACTAAATATTATAATAATGAAACGATTAAGTCCTTAGTGCCACCAGTCAGTCAATTTGTAATGGTAATATAAATGAGTTAAGTTACAACCATTGAGTGAGCTAATTGGTACGGTGATCGACCGGTCATTTGCTAAAAACACTGGTTTTTCACATTTATGTATTGGGTGATTGTTCGACGGAAAAATTTATGAAAAAACATCACAAGATTTATAGTTGCCCATAACAGGCAGGTGGAGTGTTAAATTATTTGCACTCGATCTGCTAGTCACAAATAAAAATGTAAGTAACTTACAGTTGTAAATAAAGCAAACGGAGAACAGACGACATGAGTAACCAGTCCAGGTGGGACCTCATAATTACCTCATAATTTCTCAGCATTCAATGTGTTCAAAAGTACAAAAAAGTATAAAAAATATTTAAAGTTAAGTTATTTTCTAGGTAAAAATAATCATCTAAAAAAACTAACATTTGGAGTGATTTTTTTTTTTAAATTTATATACGAGGGCGAATCAAATATAAACGGTAATTTTGCTGTTGACTGTACCAAACACGTTTGAACCAGATGTGGCGGTGAGCAGTTGTTGTTTTGTTTAATAGGAGTGGGGGGGAACAGCTTACTTCGCAGCAGCGTTGCGTTCTGCCGTCAGTACAGCCATGACCGAGCGAGAGGTAAATCCATCTGTTGCGCAACGAATCGTCATAAAACTTTTAGCAAATGAACGTGTTAAGCCTTCGGAAATTTTTACTCGTTTGCGGGCACAGTTTGGGGACACTACTCTGTCTAAGAATCGAGTTTATACGTGGCCCAGAGAATTTAGGGGTGGGCGAGAACGTGTTGAAAACGAAAGTCACCGTTTTGACGCCCAAGGTCAAGTCTCACAGATGACAACATTAGTGCCGTTCGAGAGCTTATTGAAGGTGATCGCCGGTTAACTGTTCAAGAAATCTCGTCAGAAATTGGTATCAGCTACGGGAGTGTTCAGTCTGCAATCACAGACCACCTTGGCTTCAGAAAGATTAGTGCTCGATGGGTTCCGAGGTTGCTGTCCGAAAATCAAAAACAGGTCAGGTCGGAGATCGCCGGGAGACTTCTGCATCGATTTTAAGAAGAAGGTGAAGATTTTTTGAGGCACATCGTCACATGTGATGAGACGTGGGTCCACCGTTACACTCCCGAATCGAAAATGGCAAGTAAGGAGTGGCGAAGGAAGGATGAAGGCTGCCCAGTGAAAGCCAAAACTTGTCTCTCAGCCGGAAAAGTTCTTGCAACAATTTTTTTTGACTCAAGGGGAGTTCTACTCATTGATTTTCTTCACGATCAACGAACAGTGAATGCGGCTTACTACTGCCAGGTGCTACAGTCGGCAAAAACCAGTTACCGAAACAAAAGACGAGGTGCGCCCATTAGAGATGTCATCCTTCTCCATGACAACGCAAGTCCTCACACCGCATTGTTGACAAGGAATAAATTGGAAGAAATGGGCTGGGAAACTCTCGAACACCCTCCTTACAGTCCAGACTTGTCCCCTTGTGACTACTTTTTGTTTGCGCCTCTGAAAGAATCACTTGGAAGAAAATGATTTGAAAGCAATGAAGATGTCGAGAAGCACGTGCGCGATTGGTTGACAACTCTCCCCCAATCTTTTTATGAACAGGCAATATTCAAGCTTCCAAATCGGTGGCAGAAGTGTGTAGATAATGCAGGAGACTATATTGAAAAATGTAGAAGGCATAGTTTTTGTATAATATTACTCAATAAATATAATTTTAAAAATTACCTTTTATATTTGATTCGCCCTCGTATTTAAAAGTCGCATCAACTGCTTGGTCATTAGCGACTAAGGTGGATTATGTATCATTAACTTGGGATTTGACACGTGAAGAAAATTTCCAGACCATGGTCGGCAATCAAACCCAGGACCTCCATGTGGCAGGCTAACACTAACCAGTACGCTACCGAGGCAGCTGGGAGTGAATTATTATTTATTTAAAAGTTGCATCAACTTCTTGGTCATTAGCGACTAAGGTGGATTATGTATCATTAACTTAGGATTTGACACGTGAAAATTTCCAGAACATGGTCGGAAATCAAACCCAGGACCTCCATGTGGCAGGCTAACACTAACCAGTACGCTACCGAGGCAGCTGGGAGTGAATTATTTATTTAAAAGTCGCATCAACTTCTTGGTCATTAGCGACTAAGGTGGATTATGTATCATTAACTTACGATTTGACACGTGAAAATTTCCAGAACATGGTCGGAAATCAAACCCGGGACTTCCATGTGGCAGGCTAACACTAACCAGTACGCTACCGAGGCAGCTGGGAGTGAATTATTATGTATTTAAAAGTCGCATCAACTTCTTGGTCATTAGCGACTAAGGTGGATTATGTATCATTAACTTACGATTTGACACGTGAAAATTTCCAGAACATGGTCGGAAATCAAACCCGGGACCTCCATGTGGCAGGCTAACACTAACCAGTACGCTACCGAGGCAGCTGGGAGTGAATTATTATTTATTTAAAAGTCGCATCAACTTCTTGGTCATTAGCGACTAAGGTGGATTATGTATCATTAACTTACGATTTGACACGTGAAAATTTCCAGAACATGGTCGGAAATCAAACCCGGGACCTCCATGTGGCAGGCTAACACTAACCAGTACGCTACCGAGGCAACTGGGAGTGAATTATTATTTATTTAAAAGTCGCATCAACTTCTTGGTCATTAGCGACTAAGGTGGATTATGTATCATTAACTTACGATTTGACACGTGAAAATTTCCAGAACATGGTCGGAAATCAAACCCGGGACCTCCATGTGGCAGGCTAACACTAACCAGTACGCTACCGAAGCAGCTGGGAGTGAATTTTAGATTTGTGGTATTTGTGCTGTTACATTTTCAACTACCACCCGTATTGATTTATTGAAAAAAACTGATAGTGTTTTTTTGCAGATGGCAGGCCTGATTATGGTTAGTTATTTTACAGCTGATATAACTTAACTAGGCAGATATGTTGCTTATTTGTCGCATTCTTTAGAATTGTTCTCTTCTGTTTGAAGCTGGTCAATTTTCTGGATCATCCGAGTGACAAGTTCTTTTAAGACGGGTTCCCTCATTTTTCCCGTGTCGATAACTTCAGTATGGTTCACTTCGTAAGTGTCTTCATAATCCATCACGCATTTGTTCGTGATCAAACTGAACGCGAATATCGTCATTCCAGCGTGGTACGCCATCAGCACTTCATGAACTGTACTCATACCTGAGCAAAAGAAATAAAATTAAAAATCTCATCGAAAACACTCATACAACTTTCTCGTGACAATGTACATAACAAACAAAATATTCCATTCTTTAATCATGAGTGGATGACAGAACATGAAAATCAACCTCTGTTTGACTTAAAAGTATGGAAAATCAGTAATTGCCTCTAAACAAGGCTCTGTTAAGAAAAATGCTTAAAATAAAAGTTGTAGGGTCACCGCCATCCCTTCTAATTAATCATTTACTGTGTTACCGGCCTTTGTCGGTGCGGTAGGCCCTTTGGCGGCATACCAACAAACCTTTCGGCTGTGCACCGTCAGAGGCCTTTTGTCATCAAGGCCGAGCAAGTAGCCGCCCTCTACCACAGCACTCTCGGCAACTATATAAAGAGCGCTGCACTGAGCCAAGAGATTCACTCCGATCCAGACAGAAGAAGATGAGACCGGAAGCACCATCCCTGGTCTACGCTACTGGTGGCAGACACTACATTCCTGCACCGGTCAGCCTTCGCCGGTCCGGAGAGAGCCGCGATATCGACAGACGGCCTACGCCGACCCAACACTGCGGGGCTCTGGGGGCCACCACTGTCACGCTGCAGTGGGGACCCAACTGCCGCTGAGGGAAGGCTAGGCCTGAACCCGGTAGCCGAGCCGTCACTCTTCGGGCTCCGCTTCCACCATGCCAGCTCGCCGCTTTCAATCCAGACAACGACAAGACGTCCACCACGGCACATTGCTGCAGGACTCCAGCAAAGACTAATCGACAACCCTGCAAGAGAGAAGATGATGCTTCTGCTCGCTGACCCATCACTGGCCGTCGACCGGACCGTTATCGCCCGCTGACGCGAGCGATGCTCACAGCGGTCCCTTGACCGAGCCTTACGCCCACCGGGTCCGACCAAGCAGCCATCAATGCATTACTGCGAAGGAAGAAGATAATGTCTCCGCTGGATGACGACACACCGTGTCGGCCAGTTCCTTGATCGCCACAACGACTATGACCGATGCCTCTCCAAGACGACCACCGCTTAAACGGCCCTGGCTGATGTAAGTAGGATAGATAGTATACTGTCCTTCGCATGATAGGGGCAATCATCAACTTATATTATAGCGCGTTACCAGTAAGAGGAAGAGAGTGTTTTTAGTAACCTGTTATAACTGGCTCAATCCAGTAACCATGTTTTGTTAAATAATGCCCATCACTAATTGATAATGTATGGTACAAAAAATACTAACCGACAGCATCGACTCCACAAGTTTTCAACAGTCTGAGTTCAGCAATAGTTTCAAAATTTGGTCCACCCAACACAGCATAAACACCTTCTTTCACATATTCATCGATGCCGACTTCTTTTGCTATTTCCTTGGCGTGATTCCTAAGTTTAGCATCGTAAGCTCTGTTCATCGCAATAAATCTCGGACCAAAACTGAAATCATAAATATAATTCCATTATATTATTATTATTATTTTATTATATAATCACATGGATGTGTGTCTTTGTAACAGAGACATCTGTTCATAACTACACTATAGTGATGTGACGCTCATGAGCGAGTCGCACAAAAGATCTAGTTCTTTTAACTGAGCGGTGAGCTACCACCTCTTTTATTTTGAACGACCACCACACCGAGCGTTTCTCCCCACGCAGCACGCTCTCCATACAGAGCTGACTTGTATATCCCCTCTATGAATAAACCACTTTTCTCTAGTCGCATCATAGCAAGGGCTACCTAAATGCTGCATGGAAAGTATACATATCGTATCAAACTCTGCCCCTGTTAAAGATAAACACATGACAAAAAAATGTTTTTGGAAAGGGATGCATGAACGTTCAGGTTGACGCATGCGCAAACACTACGTGCTGTGTGCGAAGGAGTGAGTGAAAGTCACCCTTGGCTCGACTCACTGTCTGTTTATTCACATAGCTCAGCTCAATGCTGTACGTATTAGAATCTACTAGCTCACTTCCACAGTTCACCCCATCTCATCGTTCAATTGTACGGCACGCTCTGTGCCGTTCACTCGAGTATGGAGAGCGGGGTTTGCTAGCTCACCTATTTTGCTGTGCTGTCCCATGACTACTACACTGATACACTGAGCAAAAATCCCATTTCAGCAGCCTGGACATGAGATTCTTTCCTCTGTAATGACACTCGTGTTTCACTCTTATATCTTATGAGTGGTACAGCCATTGCTCTATAAAATTTAATTTGGGTGTCCTGTCTTGTTTTCTTTCCTATTGTCCTACGAATAGAACTGCATACAGTGCTGAATTTTGCCAGTTTTTCACTCATGTCATCATCTTTGTCATAGGAAAGTTGGTCAACTGTCTTCAAGGCAGAGATGGAGGATTCCGAACGGTGTAGATAGCAAAAGAGCCAAGGGAGTCAACCCAAAGAAAATTCAGGGCAGGTGGAGGCCTGAGAAATGGTCAATCTCGAAAGTGGAAGAGGAATTTTCCCAACGGTGGAGAGGGCGGACCAACCGAGGAGGTGGGTCTCCAAATGAAATTCAGACCCATCTAGAGGCTCTTAAAGTGGCAGCCCCACTACTGGACTACCCATCGCACAGGGCTTGTAACTCGGCCTGGGGAAAACTTTAGTATCACCGGCAAGCATCGAAAGTTACCCTCGGATCAGAACCGGAAGAGGTGAGTAAAACAATTAAAGTATTTTACAATAGAATTGAATGTAAGTTGATAAAGATTTATTTGTAGATGAAGACACATTTGTATCAACATACAAACAGAAGAAACCCATAAATAATTTTGTGTTATTTAGCATTTGATCATAATAAGCAGTTATTATGTAGTTTTTAATTAAATTCACCAATAAATTTTTGAAATGCATCCTGCCAACCATTAATATAAATTACAGTATAAATGAAATTTATCACCTTACCTTTGGTTGCTTATTTAAGTTGAAAAACTTATCGCATTTCAAGGGTACCACCTTTTTCAGAGCAATATTATTAAAATTAAAATTCAGAATGGTGTTTCCATTCAGTCATTTAGATTAAAACTGTCTTAAAATTTCATTCCTGTATTCGTTTATATTTATTACAATGGATGGCAGCAGCACCTTTTTTTATTTTATTTTTTTAAATCATGTCCTGATTCTAATTTTGGAAAAATGTACATAAATGATAATAAAAATATAAAATATAGGTATCAGATGAACTAATGTCCCCTAGCTGAGCAAGTGAGAGGGAGATATGTTGCATAACTACATGCGCTCAAAGGTCTTTACCGTAATAATCCAAATCTGAAAACATACTACAGTCGTTATCTTGCTTGTTAGTTTACTGCATGCATAAACGCTTGCTCACAACAATGAGTAAAATTATACAACAATGTTATTGGAACGGCGCTTATGGGTTGTGCAAGTGAGAGCATTATGTATTCTCTCACTCCCACGGCTAGGGGACATTAGTTCATCTGAATACTGTACAAAAAAATGAAATATTTGAAATATATATCCACATAAATTTTTTTTTAATCCCTAATGTGTGTACGTTGTAATCTGTTCAATTGAGAACAATAAGTAACCCCATGACCCAATGAGATGAGGATGATATGTATGACGTGTAAATGAGGTACAGACTCAGGTCGACCATTCCTGATAGAGTATGGTTAATTGAACCCCAACCATCAAAGTACACCGGTAACAACTGTCTAGCATTCAAATCCATATAAAAGTAACTACCTTCACTAGGATTTGAACCAGGAACCTTCGTCTCCGAAAATCAGCTGTTAAACAGCTGATTTTGGCGACGACTTTACCTCTAGACCAACCCGGTGGGTTCACTTAAATTTAAAAAAAGAAAAAGATAATTAATGAAAAATTAAAATATAAAGATGACAATTTAATTAAAGAAGCTGCTGCCATGTATTGTAAATTATAAACGAATACAGGAATAAAATTTAAGACAGTTTTAATATAAAAGACTGATTGGAAACACCGTTCTAAATTTTAATTTTAAATTTTAATAAAATTGCTCTGAAGAAGTGGTACCATTGAAATGCGCGTAAGTTTTTTAAACTTAAAACGCAACCAAAGGTACTGGTAACGCAATATAAGTTGACGATTGTCAGCTAGAGTAAGACTGGATTAGGGGGGGGTGGAACTGCTACTGCTTTTTAAATAGTGACAGCTCTAACCATGACATCATGTTGTAGTTTTACTCTTACATTGATTTATTGTTTGTTTACAACTAAGTTAATTCGTTTTATAAATATCCCATTGTATTATTTATTGGTTCTTAATAATAATCATAAATAATGGACATTCATTCTAAATAAGCCATAATACTAGACCTAAGCTAAACTTTGTACCCTTTTTGCTTATCAGCAGTAAACTGAATTACTGCGCTCTGACATTTGTAGTGATAGACTAGTTAGTCCGTGAGTTCCGTCGATGCGAGCTTATTTATTGTCGTGAGTAATACTAGTTTTACGGTAATTTCAAAATGTTATTGTATTTTTAGGGTTTTCATATTTCATTACATTCAGTAAAGTTATGTTAAATTGCAATTGAATTTTAAACAATTCACTTTCTTTAAATGATTACATTACTCCTTACTTATTTAGTGTGATGGGTCATGAACTGAATTTTATTACTTAAGTTTTTTTTTTTTGCACCCTGGGGACTCCAGGATGAGTATAGGACATGTCAGTTATAACACCTGAAATACATATAAGAAGAATCACACAATGTATCACTACTATCAAGAAAGACATTCTTGTACGCTATAAAAAGTTTCATCGATCAAGTAATTTTTCAGATTTTTTTTAAAGGCATTCAAATCCTCACAACATTTTAAAAATTGGGGTAATTTATTCATGAATTTTCTCCCTGCACAAGTAGGTTTTTGTTCAAACAATTTTGTGGAGTGATTAGCCACATATAATCATTCCTTTTTCTCGTGTTATGATTGTGAAAATTGAAATTCTGCATAAAATTATTTTGCCTAACATACATAATCACCTCAAAAATGTAGAGGGAGGGAACTGTAAGCAATTTAAGCTCCTTAAATAGTGGCCTGCATGAGGTTAGCTGGTTAGCTCCCACCATACACCTAATAGCTTTCTTTTGAATTTTAAAAACCCTATTCATATTACCCGTGCTAGAATTACCCCATACTAAGATACCATAACGGATATGAGACAGAATGAGGTCATGATAAGCTGCCATTAGTAATTTTTTATCATTTAATCTGGCAATTTGTTTTAGTGCAAATACCCCAGATGATATTTTACTACAAACTTGATTGGTATAGAAGTCCCAAGACAAAGATCTATCTAGAGATACTCCCAGGAACTTCACTGTTTCTACACGCTCTTAACTATTATTATGAACAAATACATCCACTTCTCTACTTTCTTTAACGTTATGTTTAATTTTAAGTGTTTGTGGTGGTTACATTTTGAGTTACATGCTTGATACATATGTTATGCTTTCGGGTTGGCCAGTGTAAGTAGGATAGATAGCATACTGTCCTCCACATGATAGGCGCAATCGTCAACTTACAGCGCGTTACCAGTTAGGTGATAAATTGCATTTATACATTAATATTTTAATAATGGTTTCATCAACATTTTATTCAATCAATAAAAAATAAGGGTTTGAATGACTGTTGTGCAAATAATTCACGACTAAGAAGACAAGTTGTTAAATGTTTCAATGCTAACGATGAACAAAATGTGAAATTTTTATTAAACATGATGTGACGATGAAAGTGGACGTACCGTTCCTCGTTGACTCCTTGAAGTGGGTTGTTGCCGGCAAAGCCCATAAGATTGACGTGATCTTTCATGATCATAATATCACCGGCATTGAAGTCCGGGTTGAGACCTCCTGCAGCGTTGGTAACGATCAGGTGAGTCACTCCGATCAACCTCATCACTCGGACTGGCATCGAGCACTGCAACAAACAACATACCACATCATTTATAAATTATTATAAACTCAAAATAAAATTCTGTTTGACTTAGTGTTGATAAAATAAAGTATGTACAGAAATTTGTCTCATCTTTAACCATTGTTTAGATGCACTTTTACTTTAAAACTCACCACAAGAATAAAATAAAAGATATTTGGTACCTAGTCACCCAACTTTACAAGCTGCTTTCCAAAAATTGTACGGAATATGAAAAAATCTGGTGTGAAACACTCACACAACTTTCTCTTGCCAAATGCAAATAATGACCAAAATAACCTAACATTAGTAATAAAACATTAGAAATAAACAAAAAACTTACGTCAAAAAACATAACCTTATTTTAATCATGAGTGAAAGACGCAAAATAAAAATCCACCTCAGTTTGGCTTAAAAATACGGAAAATCACTCTTTCACGTTAAATTAGGCTCTGTAGAGAAAAATGCTCGAAATTAAAGTTGTAGATCTTCTAATTTCCTATAAATTTGATTATATACACTTTTGTCGTAAAATGCATACTAAAGCCGATATCTCTAAAAAAAATCAATTTTTCACACGTTTTCGTGAGAAAAAAAATGAAAATTGCTGATTACCGCTAATTTAAGTGTTATACAAAAAAATGTTTGAAATAAAAGTTGTAGGATTTTAATTTCTCTACATTTTTATTATATAAATTTTTGCGCTAAAATGCATATGAAAGCCATAATCTTAAAAAAAAACAATTTTTTTTATGTGAAAACAGCCTCACCAAGTGTTTTAGCAAACATGGCGCCTACCCTATCTTATAGAGCATAAAAATTAAGTAAACCAAGCGATTTTTAAAAAAATGGTAGGACCAGTTTTTGAGAAAATTGTAAAAAAGTGAAAAATTACACGAATAAACTACTACTTTTGGTTGATCGATTTTGATGAAAATATTATGTTGGGGCCAGTAGTGGTATGTAACTTAAGTTTCAAGTTTCAAGTTTGTACAATGTTCTGTTCTTGAGATATTCTGTTCACACTCACACACAGACCAATCGATAAAAACATGTTTTTTTGGGCTCAGGGGGTCTGAAAACGTGTAGATCCGGTGAAAACTTGATTTCAAAAAATCAACATGAAAACAATACTTTCCTTCCTATATATTCATATGTGTTGTTTAGGTCAACAGCCCAAAGGCTGGTTTGAACCTCTAGAGGTTTTACTAAGTAAAACGAGGAGTGAGGTGGTTTACAATTGCCTTCCTCACTGAGTGGAAACGTATGCTTATCAGCATGCCGGGCCCTCTGAAAAGCACATATTTTCCACTTTGTAAATGACACCTTCACTTCATTCACCACAGGGTCTGGCTGTACAATGAAATTCATTACTTTCAGAGAAGAAAACTCTGATTAGTGTCTTTTACACCTCTACCTCTTCTGTTCTTAAATGATTCAGTCATTTAATTGACTGACCATGTGATAAGAAACAGAACTATTTATTTTAGCCCTGCAACGAACAGATTGAGTGTAAATAATTTGACACTCCACCTGTCTGTTATGGGCAGATATTCATATAGGCAAGGAAAAGTAAAAATTAAAGGCAAAGTACATGTCAATTAGAATTAGCTCTTTAGCTTAGATCTACAATGACAAACCAATTTGATTCCCACTTAGTATGCATACTAGTGATGTGACACTCATAAGCGAGTCGCACAAAAGAACTAGCTCTTTAACTGAGCGGTGAGCTACCACCTCTTTTATTTTGAACGACCAGCACACCGAGCGTTTCTCCCCACACAACACGCTCTCCGCACAGAGCTGACTTGTACATCCCCTCTACGACTAAACCACTTTCTGTAGTCGCATCATAGCAATGGCTACCTTAACGCTGCATGAAAAGTATACGTATCGTATCAAACTCTGCCTCTGTTAAAGATAAACACATGACAAAAATTTGTTTGTGGAAGGGATGCATGAACGTTCAGGTTGACCCACGCGCAAACACAACGTGCTGTTTGCGAAGGAATGAGCGAAAGTAACCCTCGGCTCGACTCACTGTCTGTTTATTCACATAGCTCAGCTCAGTGCTGTACGTACTTGAATCTACTAGCTCACTCCCACAGTTCACCCCATCTCATCGTTCAATTGTACGGCACGCTCTGTGCCGTTCACTCAAGTATGGAGAGCGGGGTGTGCTAGCTCACCTATTTTACTGTGCTGTCCCATGACTAATGCATACAACTAAATTCAATATATTTTATATTCTATATAGTGTAACTATAAAGGTTGTTGTTTAGGTGATCAGCTGTTAGGCTGAATTGAACCAAAGAGAGGCTTTACTAACTAAAACTGGGAGTGAGGTGGTTTACAATTGCCAACACTCACTGAAAAGCATCTACTTTCCACCCTGAAAATTACGCCTTCACTTTATTCACCACACAGGGTCTGGCTGTTTAATGAAATAGGAGATAACTGCGACTAGTGTCTTTTACACGTGTTCCTTTCTCTTGTTAAATGGTTCAGTCATGTAATTGGGTGACCTTGTGATAAGAGAGAGAACTAGCAGATTGAGTGCAAATAATTTAACACTCACCTCGTATCTGTTATGAGCAAAGGTAAATAACAGTAAGAGTAATAAATGTGATGATACGCACCTTCCAAAGTGGATATCCTTCATAATAATGGAATCTACCCTGCATACATATTATGGGAATTCCAGAGAGTTTACCAAACACTAATCTTCCTGGATGTCCGGGAACAGTGGATTGTGGGAAATGCGGTATCACTTCATATGGAAACGTCTTGCTGTCTGTTAACATGTCAGCCAAAGAGCCTGAAACAGAGAACATATCGATTCAAAAAATTATAGCAGTAGTATCAGTACAGTATTCAGATGAACTAATGTCCCCTAGCCGTGGAAGTGAGAGAATGCATAACGCTCTCACTCACACAAGCCATACGCGCCGTTCCAATAACATTGTCTTTAATTTTACTCATTGTTGTGAGCAAGCGTTTATGCATGCATTAAACTAACAAGCAAGATAACGACTGTAGTATGTTTTCAGATTTGGATTATAACGGTAAAGACCTTGGAACGCATGCGTAGTTATGCCACATATCTCCCTCTCACTCGCTCGGCTATGGGACATTAGTTCGTCTGATAACTATACCTGTACATCATTCAAACCAACTTTTTTTTTTACAAAAATGCTTCATGTAAGTTGTAGCGGACTATAGATGGGCAATGTAATCAGGATGGGCAAACGGGGCATTTGCCCCTCCCCGAAATTTTTACATTTGCCCCTAAAATATACTTAACAAAGAATTAAAATTCTTTAATAATTGAAAAAAAAACAATATTTTGTAATCCCATTGTTTCAAATTAAACTTTTCATTGGAAACGCAAGTCTATATACTGTGGACAATTCGAACTGGCACAACTCTTGCTCTACGTGTACACACAGTTCCGCATAAAGTATATCAATAATCTATTCTTTCAACAAGGTCTACAAATTTTTAATGTACAAAAATGCCTACAACCTTATTTCAATGTACAAACATACAAATAATTACTTAATTTTAAAATATGTATTTAATTTGTCCCAGTAAAAATTTAAATTATAAATTACAAGAAGAAACTGTAAAAACTCACTAAACTATACTCTACAGATGCACGCAACTAAACAAATTGGCCTGAATATGTTTATAATGAACTGAAAACCATTTGTGAAAAAAAATTAGGGATCCAAAATTGGTCACATCATTATGTCTGACAGATTGTTAATAACTGTGAAAACAAAGCGTAGTGATCGTGCGTGAGTCGCACATTACAGTAGCGATTGTATACTTTTGTGACTGTACTGTCGTTGCATGGCGAGGGGTGAAGAGTGGAGTAGATAAACACCAAAGCTGCTTGTGCCAATTCGAATTGTCCAAACAGTTAAAAGAAGTGGATGACCAAAAACAACAAAACAAAACTAATGAATAAATGAAAATTGAAAATAACGGGTGATTCAAAAAGAGCGCCGGTTTTTAAAGAGAGATTTTTTTTAAAGAGCGACGATTCAGTTGTAGTTTCTCTTGTTCGCAGTGTAGTACTCTCGCAGTCTGTGTCTAACCATGGAGAAGTTTACTATTGCACAACGAGTGTTAATCGTCAAAACATTTTACCAGAGTGAAGAGAGTTATGCGGCTACTGTCAGGCGACTTCGCGGTACTCTAGGACGTAATGAAGCACCGAATGAATCAACAGTTCGCAGGCTCATGAAAAAGTTTTTTGAGACGGGTTCAACAGTCGACCTTAAAAGTTCTGGACGTCGTCGTTCTGGCCGAACTGAGCAGAACGTTGCGTTGGTTCGTGACAGTGTGGCTGTTAGCCCAGCAAAATCAATACGTCGCCGTTCTCAACAATTGGGTTTACGATGTTCTTCTGTACGGAGAATTCTTCGGTACGATCTCCAATATCACCCATATAAAATTCAGTTGCTGCACGAGAAACAATGTTGTTGCTCCGTGAACGGTTCCAGGATCGCATCATTTCTCGTAATTCCGACCATCAATGGCCACCAAGGTCGTGTGACTTGACGCCTTGTGACTTTCATCTTTGGGGTCATCTGAAGTCATTGGTGTATGCCAATAAACCCCGAAACATCAATGACTTGAAGGAGGAAATTCGACGGGTTATCGGGCAAATGGAAGTCGAAACTTGTCGTGCAGTAATATCCAATTTCATGGACAGAGTTGATGCGTGCCAGCGCAGTAGAGGAGGACATATGCATGACATCATTTTTCATACATGAAATCGGAAGGTAAGATGAACTTGTTGATGTATTTATTTTCAGTTTTTCAATAAAATAAATCTCTTAATTTGATATATCAAAACCGGCGCTCTTTTTGAATCACCCTATATTTTTAAACACACCGATTAGTCTCACTCACTACGTATTTCGGCAGCCTTAACTGCAGAAAGTGCAAAGTGAAATCTTTTAATTTCTATGCACATGTACTGTATGCAATATTTATTTTGCCCCCTCCGGAATAAAATTTCTGGATACGTGACTGATGGCTGGACTAGAGAGAGATAACTGTGTAGCCTGCGAGTAGGCCTGTAGCATGCTTACCCATTCCTGATCCGCAAATGATGCCGATGGTAGGTCTTATAGCAACACGCTTCAGCAGCCAATCAGCGATCCCTTGCAACAGCTCGTATGTGTAACTGAAACATTCCAAACAGAGACAAAATTAAAACCAATTCATAAAACTCTGGTGTAAAAAACTCACACAACTTTCTCCTCTCAATGTAAATTAAACCCCAAAAATAACTTATGTTTAATCATGAGTAAACAATGTAAAATGAATAACATAAGTTAATGTTAATCATTAGTGAATGACGCAAAATTAAAATCAGTCTCTGTACAACTTAAAAATATGGAAAATCAGCAATTTCCACTAAACTAGGCTCTATAGAGAAAAATTCTTAAAATAAAGCTTGTACATCTTTTAATTTCCAATAATATATACATGGAGAACTTGATAACTTGGTTTATTTTCTTTAAATGCGTACTAAAGCAGCAATTTGATGCTAAACTAAGTATTGTAAAAGAAATGTTTGAAATAAAAGTTGTAGGTTTTTAAATGTCCTGCATCTTTAATTTTATTACACTTTTGCTCTAAAATGCATATTAACGCCACAATCTTTAAAAGATAATTTTTTACTACTAGAGCTCAGCCTCCCCAAGAATTTCAGCAGACGTGTCGCTTATACTATCTTGTGGAGCATATAAAATGAGGTGATTTTTTAAAACAATTGTAGGAGCTGTTTTTGAGAAAATCGCAAAAAAGTGAAAAATTACACGAATAAACTAGTACTTCCGGTTGACCAATTTTGATGAAAATATTTTTCCGGGTCTTCTAGTAATAGGCCTGTATTCTACTTAAGTTTCAATTTCGTACGATCACTTACTCCGTTCTTTAGATAGTTTGTTCACATGATCATACATTCAGCCGATTGCTAAAAACATGTTTTTTTTTTCGATCAGGAGCTGGAACAGTGGCTAATTTCAGTTATCTAGGATGTGTTAACCCACAACAGATAGGAGGTGGTGTGTTAAATAATTAGCACTTGATCTGCTACTTGTCTGCCCATAACAGACAGGTGGAGTGTCAAATTATTTACACTCAATCTGTTCGTTGCAGGGCTAAAATAAATAGTTCTGTTTCTTATCACATGGTCAGCCAATTAAATGACTGAATCATTTAAGAGCGGAAGAGGTAGAGGTGTAAAAGACACTAATCAGAGTTATCTTCTCTGAAAGTAATGAATTTCATTGTACAGCCAGACCCTGTGGTGAATGAAGTGAAGGTGTCATTTACAGAGTGGAAAATATGTGCTTTTCAGAGGGCCCGGCATGCTGATAAGCGTACTTTTCCACTCAGTGAGGAAGGCAATGGTAAACCACCTCACTCCTCGTTTTACTTAGTAAAACCTCTAGTGGTTCAAACCAGCCTTTCGGCTGTTGACCTAAACAACACAGGATGTGTTAACCCACAACAGATAGGAGGTGGTGTGTTAAATAATTAGCACTTGATCTGCTAGTTGCAGGACTACAAAAAATAGTTCTCTCTCTTATCACATGGTCACCTAATTATATAACTCAAGCATTTAACAACAGAAGAGGTACAGGTATTAAATACACTAGTCACAGTTATCTTCTATTTCATTATACAACCAGAACTTGTGGTGAATGAAGTGAAGGTGTCATTTACAGGGCCTGGCATGGTGATATGTATAGATTACTTTTCCACTCAATGAGATGAGGAAGGCATTGGTAAACCACCACACTCCTTATTTTACTTCATAAAGCATCTGGAGGTTCAAACCAGCCTTTCGTTTTATGACCCTAAACAATAATGAAACTTAATGAACCACACTAAAGAAATTTTCCACAAAAATTTCCTTAGTCACGTTACAATTAGATTTTTTTATCATCTCATTGATTTCATAAGAAACAAGAAACAAACAAAAATATGATGAAATACAAAGCTTGTTTTTTCAAACTAATTGTTTTACTTCATTTTACTTGACGAAGTAAAAATAAACTGCATTCTATTTTAATTAGACAAGTAAATGTAGTTAAAACAATTAATAATAGGCCTACACCATCTATCTATTAATTGATATTAATTAAAAAACAATAAAAAATTAATCTGTTATTTTATATTTGTTGATTAGGAGGGCTACTGATAAGAGATTATTTTTCATCTATACGAGCACATTATCTAATTATTGTACCGTGTGTTTCTAAAGTAGTTACACAAAAGTTAAGTATAATTGTGAAAAAATAAGTGTACTGACACACATGTCAGTTTTTTGACGGTTAACGCAGCCAAGGTTCTCAGAAATCTCGCCCCGTCAATTTCTCCATCCAGGAGAGATGAGCTCATGTCACTATACTCGCGAAATCGATCAGTCTGTTGCCTGCCGCTCAACAGAATAGGTCCTATTTGTCGAATCGTGCTTGAGGCCCACACATTAAAATAAAAATTATTGTGTATTTCGTTGATAATATCATTAAATATAGAAAAGAAAAAAGTTTTGGTGTGGGTCAAAAACGATGCTCGGTTGATTACTGGCCATCCATGAGACATCTATCTGTCGCAGTGAGCTAGCCAGCGGGTAGTAGAAACCAAGCATCATAACGCAGCGGGTGAAAATCGCGCGGAAAAATATGCATATCAGCAGCATGCCAGGCCTTCTTAAAACCAATTAATTTCAACCATGCAAATGGGCCTTCGGGCCAGCCCAGTCAGTCAGCTGGTAGAAAGTTGCTATTATTTGTTAAGTAACACCAGTTGGGCAAGCAACTTTGTATGGTGACCAGTTGACAGCCATCCATGAACAAACTCTACTGGGGGTCCCTGTTCAAACTCATGTCTAATCCACGCCAAAAAAAAAAAATACAGCAAAAAGCAGCGACCAAATTGGGTAGTTGTCAACAATGTACAGTTCCCAATAACAAAAAAAAACCCTGCAAATGACACGCACACTTCATTGACCCAAGGGTCTAGCTGTATAATGAAATGAAATAAGATTACTCTGAGAGGAGATACCTGTGACTAGCGTCTTTTAAACCTGCATCATATCCACAGACACCTCATCGGGTTCGGGTGCTCTTCCAATACGCATAATTCCCGTAGCATCCTCCAACTCCTTCCAGATGATCTTTCTTATGTTTTCTCACTGATTGCATGTCGCTTTACTTGATTTTCTCCGATCAAAACTGAACTGTTCATCAACCAATTATAAGTCTTATCATATAAAATTCAATTTCAGAAAAAAATTGTGTTGTTTAGGTGATCAGCCGAAAGGCTCGTTTGAACCTGTAGGAGGTTTTACTAAGTAAAACGAGAAGTGAGGTGGTTTACCATTGCCAACAATCACTGAGTGAAAAAGTACGCTTATCAGCATGCCGGGCCCTCTGAAAAGCACATATTTTCCACTCTGCAAATGACACATTCACTTCATTCACCACAGGGTCTTGCTGTGTAATGAAATTCATTACTTTCAGAGGAGATAACTCTGATTAGTGTCTTTTACACCTCTACCTCTTCTGTTCTTAAATGATTCAGTCATTTAATTGGCTGACCATGTGATAAGAAACAGAACTATTTATTTTAGCCCTGCAACGAACAGATTGAGTGTAAACAATTTGACACTCCACCTGTCTGTAACAGACAGGTGTATTGGGGCAGAAACAGACAGGTTTCTGCCCCATAAACCTGTCTGTTAGAAACAGACAGGTTTCTGCCCATAACCTTAATGAGGTATAGACGTTTAAAAATTACGTTTAAAAAAAATGATTTTCTTCTTATTTTATTTTATTATTCTCTATAGGTATCTGATTAATTCGGTATATAAATTGTAGCTGTAGTGTTATTGTAAACCCTTGAAAATTAATGAAAGAAATGATTGTGCCCGCTAACTTTTTGGATTTTTTACTTGTTTATTGCTTAATTTTTGTTTCATTTGAATTCTATTAGTATTATAGTTCTTTCCCTTACAGATGGAATCGTATGCAAGAATTAGCTGTCATGTTGTGAATGCTTTGTTTGTGGGAAAGTAACCTAGAAATTTGTGCTGTACTATTTAGGTTTTAGTATTGTTTCGTACTTATACATATTTGTATTATTTTGAAAAACGGTGATTTTTTGGAAATTGTGGTTTTTTCCACTTCAGTACCATTTTCTTAGAGACTAATTAAGATATCCCCTTTAATTTTTGGCCAGAGTATCTTCATAACTTTCTTTATCTAGTATACCAAATGATTTGCTATTATATTCTTAATTTTATGAGTTAGATGAGCAAAATATTTTAAATTTACCCAATTTTAGAACAAGTAAAAAAATTTTATTTAAAAAATTCAGAATTTAAAACAGCAAAGTATTATTAGTATACACTAAAAAACATAATTCAATAAATAAAATAGGTTATGTTAATTCATTAAAATTAGGTTATGTTTATTGAGGTCAGTTTTTTGTTTATTTCTAATGTTTTATACTAATGTTAGGTTATATTGTTCATTATTTACATTGGCAAGAGAAAGTTGTGTGAGGGTTTCACACCAGATTTTTTTTGTAGTTTAGGAACTACCAGGTAAAGTTCAAATAATTTCACACTCCACCTGCCTGTTATGGACAAAAATTAAACATTACGTTTGTTTATAAACACCCAGTATTTAAGTACAAAGATATTTTATAAATGAGAAAAAGTTTCGCGCTAGTTTTACTTTGATGATAAGTGAGAGAAAACAATTAAATTCTGGTTAGCAGCCAATGTTAAGTTTAATCTTAGTATGATAATTAATTAGGCAACAGTATATACCGTTTATAATTATTATAATCACTCATTTTTATATACATATATTATATTAGGCCTATATGTACGCACACAATAATCTCTAGGCTCATTGTCACTGATTATAATACCACATTAATTATTCGTTTTTAACTGGGAAAAAACAGAAAAAAATCCCAAGTGTTTATTTTACTCAGAAAAGTTTACTCGTAAAATTATAACTTGTTGTCATCTAAACCAGTGCCCAAAAACCAAGAGCTAAATCAAGAACAAAAAAAAAAGAGTTAGGGGTGCCCTAATAGGAGTTACCGGTTGGGGTACCATGGTAATCTCTGAATATGCATCAATTTTTTTGTTACAGTAGCTAATTTTAAAAAGATTTGTCAATATTAGCCGTCAGATGGAGTGTTAAATTATTTGCACTCGATCTGCTAGTTCTCTCTCTTAACACATGGTCAGCCATTCAAAGAAAGTAGAGAAGTGGATGTATTTATTCATAATAATAGTTTAGAGCATGTAGAAACAGTGAAGTTCCTGGGCGTATCTCTAGATAGATCTTTGTCTTGGGACTTCTATACCAATCAAGTTTGTAGTAAAATATCATCTGGGGTATTTGCACTAAAACAAGTTGCCAGATTAAATGATAAAAAATTACTAATGGCAGCTTATCATGGCCTCATTCTGTCTCATATCCGTTATGGTATTTTAGTATGGGGTAATTCTAGCATGGGTAATATGAATAGGGTTTTTAAAATTCAAAAGAAAGCTATTAGGTGTATGGTGGGAGCTAACCAGCTAACCTCATGCAGGCCACTATTTAAGGAGCTTAAATTGCTTACAGTTCCCTGTCTCTATATTTTTGAGGTGATTATGTATGTTAGGCAAAATAATTTTATGCAGAATTTCAATGTTCACAATCACAACACGAGAAACAGGAATGATTATTATGTGGCTAATCACTCCACAAAATTGTTTGAACAAAAACCTACTTATGCAGGGAGAAAATTCATAAATAAATTACCCCAATCTTTAAAGTGTTGTGAGGATTTGAATTCCTTTAAAAAAAATTTAAAAAATTACTTGATCGGTGAAACTTTTTATAGCGTACAAGAATTTCTTTCTTGATAGTAGTGATACTTAGTGTGTTTCTTATATGTATTTCAGGTGCTATATCTGACGACATGTCCTATACTCCTCCTGGAGTCTCCAGGGCGCAGCAAAAAAAAAAAAAAAAATTTAACACAGAAACATTTAACAGAAGAGGCAGAGGTTTAAAAGACACTAGTCATAGTTATCTATTTCATTATACAGCCAGACCCTGTGGTGAATCAAGTGAACGTGTCATTTGCAGGGTGGAAAGTAGATGCCTTTCAGAGGGCCTGTTATGATGAAAAGCATAATTTTCCACCGAGTGTGTTGTGGCAATTGTAAATTACCTCCTCCTCGTTTTACTTAGTAAAGCATCTAAAACACCTATACATTAACAACAATTAAAAAGAAATGAGTAAGCAGATAAAAAAGATAAGGTAAGAAAAAATATCAAGGGCAAGTTTCTCATTAAACTGCAAGTAATTTTGTTTGAAAGAGTCTCCTTACAATTATAAATTGACATGAAAATAATCACGTTCCTTCCCTAATATATGTATATTTATACATAAAAAAATCTAGTGTGAAACACTCACACAACTTTCTCTTGCCAATACAAATAATGAACAATATAACCTAATATTAGTAATAAAACATTAGAAAAAAAAACAAATAACTAACCTCCATAAACATAACCTAATTTTAATCATGAGTGAATGACGCAAAATGAATATCAACCTCAGTTTGGTTTAAAAATATGGAAAATCACATTCACGCTAAACTAGGCTCTGTAGAGAAAAATGCTATAAATAAAAGTTGTAGATCTTTTAATTTCCTAAAAATTTTATTATTTACACTTCTGTCGTAAAATGCATACTAAGGCCGAAATGTAAAAAAAAGATTTTTCACACGTTTTCGTCAGAAAAAAAAACAAAAAATTGGGGACCATGTGATCACAGAGACTACATGCAGATGGAGTGCAAATAATTTATTACTCCGCCTCCTTCCTATCTGTTATGGGCAAATGAATCCAATGTAATCCATTGAAATGAAAATGTCTAATATTGGCGTTGATCCGACAAAAACGAACAAAGTGAATGGGTTGGCCTAAATCATTAAGATAATACCAGGCCGTAATTAATAATAAATATTAACTATTACTAGTACTATACAAACAGTTGAACAAGATAACAGAAAAACTAATCTTATGTAACAGTCCAGTTTACAAGTTATAAATTTTTATGAAATATAAATAGTACAATAAATTCAGACCGAGATATGTACAGATAGTATGCAATAGGCCGACGCGTGAAAACATACTTATTATTGTTTACTTATGTAACAATACACCGTGGTCCTTGACTACTACCTCACCCTAATTGACTACACGTGCAACCGCACAACTTAAAACTCAAAACAAATTACATAACTCAATTTTAAGCCTAATATTAATAACAATACGAAAACATTGTAATTTTCACAAAAAAAAACATACTTTCATAATTTCTATGATATTTATATGACCCGTTATTCAGTAGGAGAGAAACAGCAGGAATAAAAACGGAACACCAATAGTTAATAAACCCACCGGGTTGCTCTAGAGTAGGGTGACCAGATTGATACCATGCAAAAACGGGACACTAATAATATAACACACACTACCGGTGCTGTGGTCTAGGGGGGGGGTATGGAATTGGGTCAACAGAATCTGGTTTAATGTTCGTCTGTTAATAATATTATAAAATAAAAAATCTGGTGTGAAACACACACACAACTTTCTCTTGCCAATGCAAATAATTAACAATAAACCTAACATTATTAATAAAATATTAGAAATAAACAAAAAACTAACCTCAAAAACATAACCTTATTTTAATCATGAGTGAATGATGTAAAATGAAAATCAACCTCAGTTTGGCTTAGAAATACGGAAAATCACTCTTTCTCTCTAAACTAGGCTCTGTAGAGAAAAATGCTGTAAATAAAAGTTGTAGATCTTTTAATTTTCTATAAATTTAATTATATACACTTTTGTCGTAAAATGCATACTAAGACCGAAATGTTAAAAAAATTGTTTTTTCTCACGTTTTCGTGAGAAAAAAACTGAAAATCGCAAATTTCCGCTAAACTAAGCGTTATACAAAAAAATGTTTGAAATAAAAGTTGTAGGTTTTTAAATTTTCTACAACTTTTATTATATAACGTTTTGCGATAAAATGCATATTAAAGCCGCAATCTTAAAAAGTAAATGTTTTTACGTAAAAACAGCCTCACGCAGAATTTCAGCAAACATGGCGCCTACCCTATCTTGTAGAGAATAAAAAATTAAATAAACCAGGCGATTTTTAAAAAAATCGTAGAACCAGTTTTTGAGAAAATCGCAAAAAAGTGAAAAATTATACGAATAAACTACTACTTCCGGTTGACCGATTTTGATGAAAATGTTAGTGTCGGGTTCGGTAGTGGTATGTAACTTAAGTTTCAAGTTCGAACAATGTTCCGTTCTTGAGATATTCTGTTCACACACACACAGACCAATCGCTAAAAACATGTTTTTTGGGTTCAGGGGGTCTGAAAACGTATAGATCCGGTGAAAAATCGACATGAAAACAATACTTTCCTTCCTATATTCATATAGGCAAGAGAAAGTAAAAAAATCAAGTGTCTAAACTTGATTTTAAAACTTTTAAAGCGTGAATTTTCTTTACTTTTAAGCCTATCAAAACACACAAGTTGCTAGTTTTTCAAGGAATAAAAATAAATAAATAAAATGTTGAGGTTCATATTACTTTATTATTAAAGTTATTTCTCAAGTATACATTAACAAGAATTAAACCATTAAAATACACAACTGGTAACAGAATTTAATAAAATGCAATACATTATTAAGTTTTGGTGTACTTTTTATTTGCTCCAGCCAACTTAATAATGTCTTTTTTCTCTATTATGTAATTTATAAAAGTGAGAAAACGGGACATTTTGACGTCCCGACAACGTTTTTGGGGACAACGGGACACAACGTGAAAAAACGGGACTTTTCCGTTTTTACGGGACGCCTGGTCACCCTAGTCTAGAGGTAAAGTCGTCGCCGGGAGTCAGCTGTTTAACAGCCGATTTTCGGAGACGAAGGTTCTCCTGCTTCAAATCCTAGTAAAGGTAGATACTTTTGTAAAGTCCAGCCTCTCTTAGTTTGCTCCTAATGTAAACAAATAATGACGTCACTGAGCAAGCGCATTACATCAAAATGTGTACACGCTGATTAAAAAGTAACAACAAAATACTTTCAAAGGTATTTAAGTACAAAATACTTTTAAAAGTATTTTTATAAATGAAATGGTTAGGCCTACATCATATCATGACTGATGTTTTTAGTACTTTAAGTACTTATAATTTAAAAAATAGTTAACTTGATAGGAATACGACATCCGTAAAGTCGCGGACTCTAGCGTGCACCCTGTAGTAGGTGGCTTTTGTTTGTTGACAGTAAAAGCAAACTAAGAACGGCTGAACTATAAGGACGATTATAGTGAAGTTAACAATTAGGTTAGGTATTAGGCTTGAGGGTCTTCAGTCCCCCGAACGGAAAATGCGAATTATGTATCAGACTAATATGCTTGGGGTACCGGGTTCGATTCCTGCCGTCAGGCGTGCCATCTTTCCATCTATCACCCTTTACTAGCGTTAAAGTGATTAAGTGGATTGTAAAAAGAGCTTCCAGAAATATAAGTATAAAAGTACTAGACATGGTCTAAAACAAACTGTAGGGTCTTTTCCGTTTTCTGTTTGCCACTATCAAATCCGAATTCCCTGAAGGTTACACAATTCTCCCACTGGTGCGTCTAGCGCGCCAATCTGACTAGCAATATTCCTGCGCAGTGTCAACTCCACTCTAATTTCACAGTTAGTTACTACAAAGTCTGCTATGAATTTTGTAGTTACTTAATAATATTCGAACGGAGGAAGATGCTGCAGAGTTCCTTCAAGAAAAGGGATTATTACATAATCCCAGAAGATGTGACAACTAAAAAGTATGTGTGAAACACTCACAAGACTTTCTCTTCCCAATGTAAATAAATAAAAAATATAACGTAATAGTATAATGTAGCCTAATAATAGCAAAAAATATAACTTAATAGTAATAGCAAAATAAAACAATCAAAATATGAAATAAAACAACAAAACATATTACTGTATACTGGGATTGGGAAGGACGTGTGTACGCGTGCGTGAGTGTGTCTGTCTCAGAAAAGTATTCAGTTTCAGTAAGGCCGGGAGTGGGAGAAATGAACAAGTACCTATGCGACCCTTCAGGGAATTCGGATTTTATTGTAGCATACAGAAAATGAAAAGACCCCAAATGGTATTACATTATGAGATTCACGTCACGCATGACATGTTCACTACATTATCAAGTCCAGAGAAAAAGCATTTCATTACAACAGTTGTCATTTTTAAGTGGATCCGTTGAAATTTAACTGAAATGATTCCCTTGAGACAGGTGGAGAATATGGATTGTTAACAAATTAACATCTGTCATAGTTGGACACAGCCCTGGCTCTAGGGGGGCCGCCGCCCAGGGCGGCAGATTTTGGGGGCGGCAAATTTGAATGTTTTATTTTAAAATGTTATAAATATACGACTTTACAATCATGATCCAAAAAACTATAAACCCAACAACAACTACAAAATGCAAAACTTGACAATAGATACTCTATCATCTACATAGACGCACACACCTATTTTTAATTTTGTAGATATATAACAACTCAGATTCGTATAACAATAAATTACCCATACGTTTGAAGAGGAGTTCTATGTATTTTTGTGCGGATCAATTTAGTGGTTGATGAGTGGGTGGAGGGGGGCACTTGTGAATTTCGCTTGGGGCGGCAAAAGTACTAGGGCCGGGGCTGGTTGGACACAGAACAATTTTTTTCTTTACACTTGTCACATCTCACACGATTAACGAAAAAGAGAATTGTTTGGTGTGCGGCTGCCTCATTAGGCCTACACTCTATTATCAATCTTATTACACACAATTACCAAAACAAATTATGCAATTCATTACATAACTCTACTAATTATTTAATAATAGTTTATGTAATTAATTAATATATGTTTAATTAATAGAAAATAATAAATATTATATAAATTTATATAATATAAAATCTAGAAGAATCCCGAAAACAAATTGAAATGACTTGTTAGATTTAAACCCGAGGCGTGCAGTACTAAAGAGAGGTTACTGTACCTCTTTGTTTATTTTGTAGCATATTATTTCACACTCAAACCCCGTTAATCCGAACTAATTAGGACCAAACCCTGTTCAGATTACCAAGTTTTCGGATTAACTAAAATACAGTACAATCATACAAATATATTTTCATTAAAAGAATTCAATTCATTTAAATGCGTCTTGAAGGTATGTCCTCGCGTGGGTGGGTTTAATCTATTTTAATTTTGTCACCAAATTTTTTAAAGAATATTCTTTTTACGTAAAACATTGTTTATTTTCGTACTCTTGGTATTAAAATTAAAGAATCCAGAACGTGTTCGGATTAACGGGGTTAATGTGTAGGTACTTTATTGATCATGCGGTGGAATTTATAAACTGTCGGCTCTTTTCGTTTATTTTTTTACAATGCAGGGCATCAAGTACACGAGTGCTTTACCCACAGTTTATTTTATTTCAACCCATCTATATAGGAAGAAAATATTTACCACTTCGAACAGATTTTTGGACAACGCTTAATTAGTTTAACGACAAATTAGTGATTTCCTGTTTTTTTTTCATCTAAATCGGTAAAAAAAAGTATTTTTTTTACAACTGCGGCCTTAGTATACACATTACGACAAAAAAGTGTATATAATCAAAGTTACAGGAAATTTAAAAAAAATTTACAACTTTTTTTTCTAAAATATTCTTCAACAGAACCTATTGTAGCGTCCATTAGTGATTTCCCGTAATTTTAAGTTTTACAGATTGATTTTTATTCATGATTAAAATTATTTCATGTTTTTCATTTTACGTTATTTACTCATGATTAAACATACTCGTAGGTTATATTGGTCATTAACTGCGGTGGCAAGAGAAAGTCGTGTAAGTGTTTCACACCAGATTTTTCACCCATTGACTTTGTATACTGCTTAGTTATATAGAAAAAATATGGATGTATTAAATAAAACTACCTAACTAAATAGATAATTATTTTTATAAAAATCTGGTGTGAAACACTCGCACAACTTTCTTTTGCCAATGCAAATAATGACCAATATAACCTAACATTACTAATAAAACATTCGAAATAAACAAAAAACTAACCTCAAGAAACTAACCTCAAAAAACATAACCTTATTTAGGCCTACATCATGAGTGAAAGACGCAAAATGAAAATCGAACTCGGTTTGGCTTAAAAATACGGAAAATCGATCTTTCACGCTAAACTAGACTTTGTAGAGAAAAATTCTCTAAATAAAAGTTGTAGATCTTCTAATTTTCTATAAATTTGAATATATAAGTTACACTTTTGTTGTAAAATGCATACTAAGGCCGAAATCTGTAAAAAAAATCGATTTTTCACACGTTTTCGTGAAAAAAAAAACAGAAAATCGCTAATTACCGCTAAACTAAGCGTTATACAAAAAAAAAATTGAAATAAAAGTTGTAGGATTTTAAATTATCTACAACTATTATTATACAAATATTTGCGCTTAAATGCATATTGAAGCCGCAATCTAAAAAAAAAAAACATTCTCAAAAAAAACAGCCTTACGAAAATTTCAGCAAACATGGCGCCTACCCTACCTTGGAGAGCATAAAAACTTAAGTAAATCAGACGATTTTTAAAAAAATCGTAGGACCAGTTTTTGAGAAAATCGTAAAAAAGTGAAAAATTACACGGATAAACTACTACTTCCGGTTGACCGATTTTGATAAAAATGTTCGTGTCGCGTCCGGTAGTGGTATGCAACTTAAGTTTTTAAGTTTCAAGTTCGTACGAAGTTTCGTTCTTGAGATATATTCTGTTCACACACACACACACACACACAGACCAATCGCTAAAAACATGTTTTTTGGATTCAGGGGGTCTGAAAACGTGTAGATCCGGTGAAAACTCGATTTCTTAAAATCGACATGAAAACAATACTTTCCTTCCTATACATTCATATTGGCAAGAGAAAGTAAAAATAACCATAATCATTAATTTTTTTAAAAACTAGGTGTATGGAGCAATGCTAGGTAGGCACGGTGCTTTGCAATAAATTATTTTATTTATATAATCCAATTAACAGTGGAAATAAAACTGCATGCAGCGATTGTGCAGTTGCAATTTATTTCGTAATTACATTCTGATAAAAAAAATAACAGCTCACCAAATCGTAACCTGTTCACATTTTTACGTACCGATAAGGTAATCTTTGACTGCATAACAGTCTGGTCTAACTTTTTTTTTAAAAAGTGGATAAACACAGTTAAAAAATGTCTTATTCTAGTAACCTTGAAGTAAACTACTTAACATGAAAAATCTAGTGTGAAACACTCACACGACTTTCCTTTGGCTATGTAAATAATAAACAACCTAATTTTAATCGTGAATGAATGACGATACATGAAAATTAAACTAAGTTCGACCTAAAATTGAAAAATTTGGTGTGAAACACTCACACAACTTTCTCCTGCCAGTGCAAATAATTAACAATAAACCTAACATTAGTAATAAAACATTAGAAATAAACAAAAAACTAACTTTAATAACATAACCTAATTTTAATCATGAGTGAAAGACGCAAAATGAAAATCGAACTCAGTTTTGCTTAAAAATACAGATAATCTCTCTTTCACGCTAAACTAGGCTCTGTAGAGAAAAATGCAATAATGTTGTAAAAATGCAAAATAAAAATTGTAGATCTTTTAATTTCCTATAAATTTAATTACATACACTTTAGTCGTAAAATGCATTCTAAGGCCGAAATCTAAAAAAAATTAATTTTTCACACGTTTTCGTGAGAAAAAAAATTGCTAATTACTGCAAAACTAAGCGTTATACAAAAAAATGTTTGAACTAAAAGTTGTAGAAATTTAAATTCTCTACAACTTTTGTTATTCAAATTTTTGCGCTAAAATGCATATTAAAGCCGTTATCTTAAAAAAAACTATTTTTTTACGTAAAAACAGCCTCACCAAGAATTTCAGCAAACATGACGCCTACCTACCCTATCTTGTAGAGAATCAAAAATTGAGTAAACCAGGCTATTTTTTTAAAAATCGTAGGACCAGTTTTTGAGAAAATCGCAAAAAAGTGAAAAGTTATACAAATAAACTACTACTTCCGGTTGACCGATTTTGATGAAAATGTTCGTGTCGGTTCCGGTAGTGGTATGTAACTTAAGTTTCAAGTTCGTACGTTGTTTCGTTCTTGAGATATTCTGTTCACACACACACACACAGACACACGGAATCGCTAAAAACATGTTTTTTTTGGGTTCAGGGGGTCTGAAAACGTGTAGATCCGGTGAAAACTCGACATGAAAACAATACTTTTCTTCCTATATATTTATATAGGCAAGAGAAAGTAAAAATCTGGTGTGAAACACTCACACGACTTTCCTTTGGCTATGTAAATAATAAACAACCTAATTTTAATCGTGAGTGAATAACGGTACATGAAAATTAAACTATGTTCGACCTAAAAAAATATAAGTTCACTAAATTTATGCTAAACTAAGCTCTACAAATTTTATTACACACACTTTTGTCCTAAAATTCATGTTGAGACCGCAATATTTGAAAAACCGTTTTCAACAATACGTGAGCACATCCCCCACGAATTTCAGCAGACATGGCGCTAACCCTATTTTGTACAGCAAAAAAAAATATGGTAAATAAGGCGAACAAAAGTTTCGGGCCGGCCGCATTGGCACAGTTGGTAACGTGCTCGCCTCTCATCATTCGGTCCTGGGTTCGAATCCAACTCAGGCACGGCATATTTTCATACGTTACAAAAAAAATCATTTCATCCTACATTATTAGACAGTGGTTACCGGTGTACTTTGATGGTTACGGTTCAATTAACCAAACTCTCTCAGGAATGGTCGGCCTAGGTCTGTACAAGACTACACCTCATTTACACGTCATACACATCATCCTCATCTCATTGGGCCATGGGGTTGCTTATTGTTCTGAATTGAACAGATTGCAACGTACACAAATTAGGAATACAAAAATAAATTTAAAAAAATAAAAAATCCTACATTGCATAAAGTTCCACCCCAGCGTCGTCGCTAATGACCGTTGCAGTTGATGCGTCGTTAAATAAATATATATAAAAAAAAAGTTTCGGGTTTCAACTTCGTACCATATTCTGTTCTTGATACAAATTTTGGTCTCACACACACATCAATTGGTAAAAACATATTTTATTTGGGTTCAGGGGGCATGGAAACTAAATGTTTTTTAAACTAATTTAATATTTTTTTAAACTTATGTATTTCCGGTGAAAACCCGATTTCAAAAAATCGACTAGAAAACTATACTTTCCTCCCCTACATTTCATATAGACCCGTTTTTGATGAAAATGTTCGTATCGGGTCCCCTGGCGGTACCCAGTTTTAACAACTTGTACCTGGCGGTACAAGTTTTAACTTCGTACCATTTTACGTTTTTGAGATATTTTGTTCACACACACACCAATCGCTAAAAACATTTTTTTTTTTTTTTTTGGTTCACTGGACTTGAAAACTTGTAATTCCGGTGAAAACTCGATTTAGAAAAATTAAAATTAAAACAATACTTTTCTTCCCTAGAGCACGAAAAGTAAAAAATGATGTACCTATTTTAGTAGCGTTAAGGTGGTACAGTTAACCTCGGTGTTTGTTAGTAACACGATCAGCTGACAAACAGCCATCACTGCAGGGAAGCAGCCCTTTAATTTTCAAGATATCTTACACCACTCAAACCAATCAAAAGAATTACTAATCTAATAACATCGTTTCAAACAACAGTTCTCAACTTAAAATTTTTTAAATATAATGATTTTTCTTGAGAAGTATCATTACTACTAGATTAAAGAAACTAGAAAAATCATTATCGAAACACACAACGTTTATTTTGTCATCTTAAAATTCTAATTAACTACTCAATAATAAATAAACTTATAATAAAATAAAAATAATTAAACTTACAAGTTTTCATGATTGGCAACAGAAGCGAGATCAGCTGCTACAGTTGTACCATTTTTAAGATGTAATGGTGTGCGGTAAGGACCCGGCGATTTTTTAACACCATTTTGAACAGGTACCCCATTACCGTTAATATTCTTTTCGTTTATACCACCGTTCATATTAGTCTGTTTTGTTGTACCGTTACTCATTTTTAATTATTAATAATATATAATAAATATAAATAATATAAAAAAACTTTTCGTCGTGGAAGAAAACCGTTAAAATTGTTGTTTATTATTCCAATAGGTTAGTTAATAGTTATGAATGTAAAAGCACAGCTGGTGTTATATATATATGTACCGTCAACTAACTCACACGAACACACATAGATAGAGATGTAAAAAGAAGGAAAGCAAGGCAATCGTTCATGTGTTCTCTTAATAAATAGATAACAATCCTGCTATTACGACAATAAAACGCACATTGATAATACAAATAAATGACAACAACAACTGACTTTTAATAAAACCTAATTATAGTGATGCGTTAAAATCGTAATTACATCATTACAAACGCCGTCATTATTAGAACTAACTGTTTTCATTATCATAAACAGTCTTGCCACCACTGGCCAGTTAAAAAGTTTTTATCACATGTAACATTACATTTTTTTTTAATCCCTAATGTGTGTACGTTGCAATCTTTTCAATTGAGAACAATAAGCAACCCCATTACCCAGTGAGATGAGGATGATTTATGTATGACGTGTAAATGAGGTGTAGTCTTGTACAGACCCAAGTCGACCATTCCTGAGGGAGTATAGTTAATTGAACCCCAACCATAAAAGTACACCGGTAGCCACTGTCTAGCATTTAAATCCGTATAAAAGTAACTACCTTTACTAGGACTTGAACCAGGATACCTTCGTCTCCGAAAATCAGCTGATTTTGGCGACTACTTTACCTCTAGACTAACCCGGTGGGTTTTACAAACATTAAAATAAAATAACTTACTAAAGCAGCATACAGTTTTCTGTAGCAACTTCATCGAAAGTGAAGTTTCATTGTTATTTACATTAATTTTGATACTGCATCCAGTGCAGTATCAAAATTTTTTTTTCATCAAAAATGTAAAAAAATGTATTTTTTAGGTAAAAATCTGGTGTGAAACACTCACACAACTTTCTCTTGCCAATGCAAATAATTGACAATAAACCTAACGTTAGTAATAAAACATTAGAAATAAACAAAAAACTAACCTAAATAAACATAACCTAATTTTAATCATGAGTGAAAGACGCAAAATTAAAATCAACCTCAGTTAAGCTTACAAATACGGAAAATCACTCTTTTACGATATACTAGCTCTATAGAGAAAAATGCTGTAAATAAAAGTTGTAGATTGTCGTAGTGGTATGTATTCATTCATTCATTACATCAAGGGCGTTCAGGCTTCTCCAGCCCCTCCTCACCGCGACCTAAAAGATCTTTTGTGATTGCCCCCATTCCTAGTTTATGCAAGGCCCGCACCTTCGATAAAGCGCAGGGTCTGCCTAGGATTCAGTGCACTTACCTGAGCAGGTGTTAACACATCCCCACCCAACAGTGCTATACCTTTGCAGCCACCCACAATGCAACTGCAAAAACATAAATGTGCGACCCACTGAGGCGCCTTACAATACGCCTCTCCGCACAGACCTCAATGGCCCATATTTCATCTTGGAAGACGGTCATGTTACACCCAAGGGCCAGGGAAGTCATTCCCCCGGACCCCCAGGCCCCCAATCCCGCTCTTCCACTCATCACAGGGCCTTCAATATACCAAAAGGTAGCCCCTTCCGGCATCACCGGCCTACCCTCCGCCCACTCCTGACGATCAAAAATTTTCATCCTCAGTGTGTCGGAGAATTTGTATGATCTGCTCATACGGTCCCAAGGACCACATACCACACCCATCCCTTCAAACCTTGAAGATCTCAGTGTGGCCCATCTCCACTGATGGGACCCCGATCCCGTCCTCCAGCCTCAAGGCAGTTCCAATCGCCTCTCCCCTCACTTGCACATGAAAAGGAGGCAAATCAACCATCGCCTCCATAGCGGCCGTTGGACCAGTGCACATTGCACCACATATCCCTAGGCAGGCCAGTCTCTATAGCTCCTCAGCCGATCCTGCGCCGTCCTAGATCTGTTGTTGGCCACCATACAGCAACTTCGTACGTGACCATTGGCAGAATGATGCCCACATAAGCCCATTCCACCATACGAGGCCCAAGCCCCGGAGTCCTCCCAGCAGACTCTCACATATCCATAAGGCCTTTATAGCCTTCTCCACAGTCATGGACCTGTGGCCTTACCAGGTTAGGCCACCATCCATGACAGCCCCCAGATACTCTAACTCAGGGGAGTAGTTTAAATCCACTCCTTCCAGAGTCACAGCATCCATAGCTGTTTTTCATAATTTCAAATGAAATGGGTACCATCTGGTCCCCACTTGCAGCTAGGGAGATAATAGGTCCGCCCCTGCATAGCCCCGCGTACAGAGGTAAGGCAACATACTGTAGGAGGAGCCAGGTATCCTACAGGCACCGTTAAGACACTGATTAAAAGCCCCAGTGCCATCCACCCTTGGGCACGGTACGACTAACACCACTTGGGTTGGGCAAAAGCTAAAGTAGGAGAAGTTGCCTCTAGCACGGATAGAAAAAGTGCTAGATGCCGAGGACAAGGATAGGGATAGACAGACAGACTGAAGCCCAGCATCTCAGCTCACCTCGGCAAGACCAATGCGTGGCTGAAAAGTAGCCATAAAAAGCCGAGGAGTTTCCAGAGGCACGGGCACGAAAAACTGCTACAACAAGTAAGGGAGCAGGTGTGCTCTCTTGGACGTGATGCTTCGGCACATGCAAGCCAGCCGATCACTGACTTGCTTCGCCTCCCGTAGTGGTATGTAACTTAAGTTCCTAGTTTCAATTTCTTACGATGTTCCGTTCTTGAGATATTTTGTACACACACACACACACACACACACACACAGACCAATCGCTAAAAACATGTTTTTGGGTTCAGGGGGTCTGAAGACGTGCAGATCCGGTGAAAACTCGATTTCGAAAAATCAACATGAAAACAATACTTTCCTTCCTATATATTCATATAGGCAAGAGAAAGTAAAACCCTTAGTACCCCTAGAACCCTAGTATATATTGGTATAAATTTCCTTCCTTAGTATGCATTTTATGACAAAAGTGTACCTGTAAAATAAAATTACAGCAAATTAAAAACCTACAACTTTTATTTAAACAATTTTTCTCTACAGAGGCTAGTTTAGAGGCAATTATTTACAAGATTTTCATTTTTTATCATTTACTCATGATTAAAGTTAGGTATGGCAGCTTATCATGGCCTCATTCTGTCTCATATCCATTATGGTATCTTGGTATGGGGTAATTCTAGCATGGGTAATATGAATAGGGTTTTTAAAATTCAAAAGAAAGCTATTAGGTGTATGGTGGGAGCTAACCAGCTAACCTCATCTACACCACTATTTAAGGAGCTTAAATTGCTTACAGTTCCCTCTCTTTACATTTTTGAGGTGATTATGTATGTTAGGCAAAATAATTTTATGCAGAATTTCAATGTTCACAATCATAACATGAGAAACAGGAATGATTATTATGTGGCTAATCACTCCACAAAATTGTTTGAACAAAAACCTACTTATGCAGGGAGAAAATTCATGAATAAATTATCCCAATTTTTAAAATGTTGTGATAATTTGCATTCCTTTAAAAAGAATCTGAAAAATTACTTGATCGGTGAAACTTTTTATAGCGTACAAGAATTTCTTTCTTGATAGTAGTGTTACATTGTGTGATTCTTATATGTATTTCAGGTGTTGTAGCTGACATGTCCTATACTCCTCCTGGTGTCTCCTGGACGCAAAAAAAGTTACATTTTCCATTTTTTTTTAAATTTAAAGTCTGATCATCAGCTCGGTCATTAGCAACTATGTTGGGTTAAGAAAGTGTAACAACAGGTTTTGCCACATAATAATTTTCAAACCCTAGCTGGGAATCGAACCTGGGACCTCCACTTGGTAAGCAGGCTAATACGCTATCCAGTACGCCACGGAGGCAGGCATTTTTCATTTAACATAGTTTGTTTTACGTTATATTGGTAAATATTGACATTGGCCAGAGAAAGTCGTGTAAGTGTTTCACGCCAATTTTTTTATACTTCATATTAATTTTTATAACATTTAACTCGAATTATTAGTATGAATTACATGCAAAATAAAAACGGAGTAATTTTACATGAAAATTATCATGAAAACATGTCAAATGAAAAAATCACAAGCAAGTGATATTTAAACCAATTGTCACAGTAGTATGGTTTATTCTTCACAGAGCAGTGAATGTGTTATACACTTTAATTTCATTGGTTTTTAGGTCATCAGCCGAAAGGCTGGTTTGAACCTGTAGAGGTTTTACTTAGTAAAACGAGGAGTGAGGTGGTTTACTATTGCTTTCCTCACCGAGTGGAAAAGTACGCTTATCAGCATGCCGGGCCCTCTGAAAAGCTCATATTTTCCACTCTGCAAATTACACCTTCACTTCATTCACCACAGGGTCTGGCTGTATAATGAAATTCATTACTTTCAGAGGAGATAACTCTGATTATTGTCTTTTACACCTCTACCTCTTCTGTTCTTAAAGGGGGTAGTCAACTCAAGAAGATGATTTTTTTTAAATTTTGATTGTTTTTTGCATTTATTTGAAGTTTAAAATTTTCTGAATTACATCATTTGTTTACTTTGTTTGTACGTTAACAAAAAATTATAAAAAGAATCTTTTTAAAATAAAGCACACTAGCAAGGCGAGTGAAATTATTCCTTTAACTTTAAGTTTTCCGGAAATGTGGTTTTTGCATGATTGTACATTCTTGGGAATTCAATATTTTGGTTTGTATTGGAGATATTTGGACAATGTTTTTTTTTTTCAAATGTTCATAATTTCCTACTCTATTATCTGTGGAATGATTATTACAAAAGCCTTAATAGGGATTTAGTTAAAAAATAATTTGTGAATACATAAAATAAATATTTTTGAAAATATGGTTTTTCTTCAATAAATTTCTTGTAAGAAAAACTACATGCAAGCGCATACAACAGATAATAGACAGCAATTTTCTGTATTTTGAAGCTTAAGAATCATGTTGATATCTTTCTTGGTTCCTAAGATATTTGATTTCCCGTAAAAGCCTGCTTTCCCAACCTCACCCTTATATTAGGGGCTGTAATTAATTTTTTGGCTTGGTTCAAATGGTAGATAATTACTAGTAAATTACTCTTTCATTTAAAATAAAATAATGTTAAATTATAGCCAGAAGTTTTGATTTTCATTTTCTGGGTTGACCACCCCTTAAATGATTCAGTCATTTAATTGGCTGACCTCAAGATAAGAAACAGAATTATTTATTTTAGCCCTGCAACATTATGGACATTTTTCTTTATGGACATTTACAACCAGAAATTCATTCTTCTTCTTACTATCAAGGATTAGGCACAAGCCTGTTCCGAACTCACAAACCATCCTGTACATTTACAGAAACACGAGACATTCCAACCCCTACATCTCGACTACTGCCATCTTCTTCAAGGTCTTCCCACCTCCATTCTTCCAACTGGAACATATTCCATCACTTTTAGAGGTATTCTCTCCTCTGGCATCCATTCCAAATGTTGCCTCCATTGATTCCGGTACTCCTCCACTTTTTCATTCAAGCTAAATACACCCAACTCGGATCTGATTTCCTCGTTATGTATTAGATCCAACCTCGAGCAGCCCTTCACCCTTCTTAAAAACCTCAATTCAGCTGCTTGGATCCTACTTTCTTGGCGTTTTGTGGTAACCGATGACTCACTTCCATAAAGAAGGACTGGGGCTGCCATTACCTTGTAGAACTTCACTACTGTCTTTGTTCTAGTTCTGTTACCCAGTGTCCTGTTAATGGTACCATAAATAGCTTGAAATTTATTTATTTTATTTTTGACATCCAAGTCCCTACCAAAGCTCACATCGCAGCCAAGATAGTTATAGTGAGACACTTGATCTAATACTACATTGTCTAAAACAATCTTCGAACGAGTGGGATACTTCCCTCTGAATGCCATAACCTTCGATTTAGCAACCGAAACTCGTAAATTATACTTTTTGCATAAATCATTTAAAACATAAACTGTTCTTTGAAGCTCATCTTTACTCTCTTGTATGATCCACATGTCATCTGCATAGCTGAAAATTGTACCATATTTGTTGAAAAATTAATCCTTATAATGCATCGTGCGGCTTGAAAATTCTATTTCATCATGATAAATTTCACTAATCTTTTTAAGCTGCTTTAGTTTCTATTATCTGTCACTTAAAATTGTTTCGGTGGATCCACCATCATCAGAGTACACAATATCTTCTGAATCTAAAATTTTGTATTCTTTTTTTGTAATCTTTTAGAAGATATTACAGCTTCAGATGACTGGAGATGTAATATCTTCTGAAAATGTTATTTTGTACCCTGATGATGTACATGATTCCACCAGAACACATGTAAGTGACAGAATAGTAGAAACTAAAGAAACTTAAGAAGGTTAGTGAAATCTAATACATAAAATTCTTGTGTCACAGTGTTAGTTGTCATACTCCTCCGAAACAACTTAACTGATTTTGATGAAATTTTATCTGTACACTTGGTAGGTCTGAGAATAGGTTTTTATCTATTTTTTATACCCCTAAGTCAGCGGTTCCCAACCCGGGGTACGCAACGCACTGGTTAGGGGTACGCCAAAAATAAAGGGCAAGGGCGGACGTTGTTTTTCTGAGTAACTTGGTGGGGTTATTGTACTGACAAGCTTAATGCAAGCCCAGATCTAAGGCTTTATTTGTCTACTTTTGAACCTGATTTCAAACAATTAAGTCCAACAAAACAGCCTCAAGGGCCACACTAAAGAAGAGTTCTGAAGATATTTCCTGGACTAATAATTTAGTTTCAATACATCACAATTTTCATGATAGATTTTGTATTTACAAATTTTAAAAGCATTTTGTATTCGATGTGAGTTTTTTTCAAAGTTTAAAACTAATCTGTCTTGTCTTAGATTAGAAATACTATAATTATTATAACTCTGTCATTAGTAATTTGATGTAAAATTAAGACCATACAAGAAATGTTCAGTTTTCAATAAAATTTTAAATGCTTGTGTTAACTTTTATTTTCCTTAGTTTAAATTTATCTTAATTTGAACACATAATAAAACGTACAAGTGTAACTTATATTTTGCAGTATTTAAAAACTAACCAACGTATACTCACAGAAAAATACCATTATGATTATAAAAAAATAAATTTACATTATGCAAAATATTTGGAAATAAATAAAAAACATATGAAAATATGCAAATTGATTAGAGATTAGCTAGTGATTAAATAGCCCCTACTTAGTAAAGTATTGTAGTTACAGTGATGTTACTTTTGGGGGTTCAATTTTAGTTAAAGATTCACCAAGGCGTCGCATTGGTTTGACAAGGTTCTAACTGGCCAAGAAGTAATTCTGAGTAAATTGATTTCAAAGATTGTAATATCCATAACTTTTTTTTTAATTCAGATAAATTATTTATTTAATTTACCTAAAATATTCTAAGGGCAATATTGTATGTACACCCATAATTTGTTGTAAAATGGGTCAATACTTGCAAGAAAAAAATTCTTCAAAATGCAGTTAAAACCTTGTCACAGTGAAATAACCACTATTCCACTGTGACAAGGTTCCAACTGCACTTAGAACCTTGTCAAACCAATACAATAGTAGAAATTTTGCCTCAAGGAATTTTTTTAAAACAGAAAAAGCTAAAATTTAATTTCCATTAACATTGTAAAATTTATTATTACTAAAATAGAAAAATACATAAAAATATAGGATGTACATTATTTTTTGTTCTTTAAAGTTAGGATTACAGATGAACTACTGTCTTATAATATTCACGGTCTTGAAGTGGCATGAAAGGTAATGCAGCCCTAAGATTCTTCTTTTTCAACTCTGATAACTCCATATTAAATGTTTGAATTTTTGGTTTTACTTCAAAAACACTCAGTGAATTTGAAGATCGAGGAATAGATCTTTTCCTCTTAGGAGCTTCGTTAAACTTTATGTTAACACAATTGCTTGGTTCTTGTCTGTCGTGGCTTGTTTTATATTCAACTAGGTGTGAAGTTTGTGTGAACCTAAGTACAGCTACTTGGGTGAACGGAACTAATTTATAGTTCAACAGTTTTGCTGTAGAGGCAAAATCTTTAAAATCTGTGGGTTTCATTTGGATAACCCTGTAAGGGTTACTCCTATTAACCTGTTTTAGTATCCTGATCAAGCCAATTGGACTGTAGAAATCAACCTTCCTCATCAGTTTTTCAATTTCACTGTGCGCGTGATCCACTTCCTGGACACAAGAATGACCAGGAAGAGAGTATTTCATGGTAATACTATTGATTGTGGGGTTTTCTCTCACAAAATGTAACACTGCATTAGATATTAAACTATTTCTGTTGTGCAGGACACAAGAATCACACCATGTCAGTAAATCGGTCACATCATTATCTTCAACCACAGCATTTAATATTTTAACAAAGGCACTAGCGATATCATTTCCTGCTCTGCCAGCCATCGTTTCCGTCCACAATGCGCAATAGACTTTTTTGGTTGTAGAAAAATAAGCTGTTAAATTATAAACATTAAGTTTTCTTAAATAAAAAAACGAACTAATTTCAGCATGCGGTGTCATAATAACATTTTGTAGATCAAATAATAAAACTGGGACGGTTTTTTCTTTTTTTTCTACAGCTCGGGTTTCTCTCATCTCGGTTTTGAAAACTTGGTGTCTTTCAAAATCTTTCCTTAAGTCTTCAGATACGGTTTCTGTTTTTTCAGCTACATGATACTTCTCACACAGATCGCACCGATCTTTTTTCGGTACATGAAATCCAAGATTGAATTCGGTTGAAAATATGTGGTTGTATAGAGATTTTTTTACTGGCTGTTTATCCTCTATATCACACTGCTCCTTGTATAAGTCATACATTTTTGACACATTCAGGTGTGACTCCAGGTAATCTCTTTTAGAGCTGCTTCGGCAATAATGCGACTCTACTTTAGGAAAGGATGTTATATGCATCCTTGCCGAATCAGCATCACCTATTGGCTTCCGTCTGCTTTCTTTACTTTTGCCGTGCATATCTTGTGCAGGAGTATTTGTTTTTTCATCTTTTGTATTATGAGTAGTGTATATAGGTTTTTGTGATATTGCCAGAGTTGTAAGGTAGAATGTTTTACACACACGGAGTTTTTCACCCTTAACGTGAAAAAATATCTGTAGGAATACTTCCGTCTTGTAGTTATTTCTGCGCTATTATTATCATCACTTTCTCCATATTCTGTAACACTCTCTACATTATCTTTCTCACCTTTTCTTTTAGGCCTCACTGTAAGTGTTCGTTCAGTGGAACTAAGTATGAAATGTCTTTTTTCAATGGCAGAAGGTAATGAATAATATGAAGCAAAAATATCATCACGTTCATCTTGTGATATTTTTTTCACATTCGTACTTGCAGTTAGCTACGCAGTTATTCTTCGTTTGTATACTTTTTTCAAGAACTTCTTTTCCTCTCCGACTTTTATTGGTACCACTTTGGTGTGCCTTTTTTATGATGTTATACCTCCAGGTCTCAGGCTTCAGAATTCGTTTCCGAACATTCTTTTTTGGTGTGACATGAACTCCAGTCCTGAAAAAGAACAATATTCTAATATAGACAGGGTACGGTACCTAAGTATAAAGTTCTAATTACAATAATCACACACATATACGACGTTTTGATAATTTCCCCTGCGTACGTCTCTCATCATCAAACCCCCTTCACCTACTTCAACAGCAATACGTACTCACATGTACACACACACCTACATATTTATGAAAATCTTCATTAGGGCTCTTAGGGTTATCATTTTTTTAAATTTAAAAAGAAAATGTTATAGCGAATATAAATATGAATATATTGTCAAAATTTCATGAAAATCCGTTGAGTAGTTTTGGAGATTAGCATGCACAAAAAAACACGTTTTGTCTTTATCATATTAGTATAGATTTATGTCCCAATAATAACTGGGACATATAAATAAATTATTTTTACAGTTTACTTACTCAATATTAATTGGCTCCGAGTTGTCCTCATTATTTTGTTGCATTCCAATGTTCGAGTTGGTTTTATTTACATTAATTGTACTGCTCCCTTCCATAGCTTCCATGTTTTTAGGATACTGTGATGGAATTATTTCACAAGAAAAACGCCTCCTTTTCCATTTCCTGTAACAACAAAATCATTTATATTTAGATAGCTAATCAGTTATTTAGGAAAAAGTTTAAGCCTAAGTTTTAATTTACTAATAATATTGCATCATCAGCAATTTATTGTTCAATACAATGGGACTACTTTGATACCAAATGAAGTAGGCCAAATTATGGATTAATATTAGGTAGGTCTATTATTGAGTTTAAAGAAACTAAGCATAAGTAAAAAGATTTAATTTCTGTTGTTGTATTCTGCGTTTTTGCAAAAATTTACAATAGTGTTGATCGTTCATTAATGACAACAAAGTCTACAACATAACCTAAAATTAATTTGTATGATACTTATGATTCATTCTTTAATGCAACAAGAATTCTTTTAACTAACAATGTTAGTCTTGCTTTAACTGTATTAGTTTACTTAAAAGAGTACAAATACTAACCTGTTACTTGGTTCACAGAAGTCATCGCTATTGCTTTCACTTGTTGGAGGTACAAAATCGTCACTATCTTCTGTATTGCTAAATATATCACGCGAACTTTCCACATCAGATAATTCTTCCATTTTTCCACTTTATAATACAAGCAAATGAGAAACTTTAATAAACACTATTTACTCAATAAACTCTTAAGAAGAAGGCCTAGTGGTCTACCAAACACCAAAACAACAATCCAGAACAGCTGTGATTTTGAAAACAGCTGACGACAATGAAGTTGGAAACTTGTCAAACTGAAAAACAATTCTAATGCTTTGCAGATAGAACTTGGGCACATTGGTAGTTCTTTTGTTTTCCACTAGATCGCAGGGAGAGTCAGTTCTTCATGTTCTAAAAACTTCAATGCATACCGACCCAAAACTTTTTTTAAATTTTTTGGACAAAATCTTTATATTATATTGTTTTATAATGTGGCATTAAAAAACCATACACTCCTAAATATTCACCCTTCTACCACCAACCCCAATTTTATTATAGCAATATTAGTTTATCAATCGGCATTAGTTTTTTTTGTTTTACATCTGACTGTTCTGCAATTTCTGCTAATACAGCCGGTGGATAATGATGGTAATGAAAATGAGTGATGAAAAAATGCCAGACCTGACCGGGAATCGAACCTGGTACCCCGGCGAAGAAACCATTTGCGCTAACCACTACGCTAACGCGCCTTAGATAAAAATAAAATAAATTTTTTATTTCCCATAAAAAGATGTTCTTGGGCGTAGCAACGCGTGCCGGGTACAACTAGTTGTACATTTTATAATTATATGAAATAGAATATTTTTGTTGAGTTGTGGAATTTAATTTTTTTTACTGTGAATTTACAAAAAAAACACTGAATGTGAATATTATTATAATTAAAAAGAAAGTCAATGATAGAGTTTATATAATTTATGTATTTGTACGTACATTTTTTGATGAATTAAAGATAAAGATGTATTGACAAAAACAACTTACAAGAGAAAAATCAAAAACGGCGTAAAGTGAATGTAGCTTACGTTATCAAGAAGCCAGTATTGTGTACCAATCTATTTATGGCAATTACGAACATAGTTTTATGTCAACTTTTTTATTTTTACGTCTCCTTCTTTGTATTCAATTATTTTTATAAATATAAATGTATGTATACAACTATCACTAATTAATAAAATAATTACATTTTATAAAAATAAATGTATTAATTAATATATTATTTTTATGTCAGGAGACCAAGGTTCGAATCCCAATCAGGTCTGGCGTTTTTCATCACTCGTTATAATTTATCAGCGTTCATCATATGGATTAGCAGTATTGTGCAGAACAGTTGACAGTAAAACCAAAAATTTGGTGCGAAACACTCACACAACTTTCTCTTGCAAAGGCAAATAATGAACAATATGTCCTAACTTTAGTAATAAAACATTAGAAATAAACAAAAAACATAACCTTATTTTAATCATGAGTGAAAGAAGTAAAATGAAAATCTACCTCAGTTTGGCTTAAAAATGCGGAAAATCACTCTTCACGCTAAACTAGGCTCTGTAGAGAAAAATGCTTTATATAAAAGTTGTAGATCTTTTAATTTTGCTATAAATTTAATTTTACACTCTTGTCGTAAAATGCATACTGAGGCCGAAATCTTAAAAAAATAGATTTTTCACACGTTTTCGTGAGAAAAATACAGAAAATCGTTAATTACCGCTAAACTAAACGTTATACAAAAAAATGTTTAAATAAAAGTTGTAGAATTTTAAATTGTCTACAACTTTTATTATGTGCTTTTTTGCGCTAAAATGCATATTAAAGCCGTAATCTTAAAATATTTTTTTACGTGAAAACAGCCTGACCAAGAATTTCAGCAAACATGGCGCCTACCCTATCTTGTAGAGCATGAAAATTTAGTAAACCAGGCGAATCTAAAAAAAATCGTAGGACCCGTTTTAGAGAAAATCGCAAAAAGTGAAAAATTACACGAATAAACTACTACTTCCGGTCGACCGATTTTGATAAAAATGTTCGTGTCGGGTCCGGTAGTGGTATGTAATTTAAGTGTCAAGTTCAAGTTCGTACGATGTTCCGTTCTTGAGATATTCTGTACACACACACACACAGACCAATCGCTAAAAACATGTTTTTTTGGCTTCAGGGGGTCTGAAACCGTGTAGATCCGGTGAAAACTCGATTTCGAAAAATCGACATGAAAACAATACTTTCCAATGAACTTTACACGCTTGGCATATTTGAAACAGTAAATAAATTATTAACACATCATAAAGATTAAAAGAGATTGCACAAAATCCTAAGCAAACATTCAAGTCCTTCTATTTGGTAATCTATTTTATTATTTTTTAAGTAAGTGTTGAAATGAAAATATGTTATTTAGAAAATTCTATTCTATGGGTTTCTAGAAGATTCTGCAACTGCATTGTGTGAGGACCTCTAAACGCATGAAAATTGTTGCGGGACCAAACAAACCGGGTCTGTTTCTTCCAACCTCGATATGGGAATTTTATACAACATTAAAAATATAGGATTATTATAGGTGAACGCCTGCCCAGAGCAGAGAGGTGGAGTGTCAAATTATTTACACCCAATCTGTTCGTTGCAGGGCTAAAATAAATAGTTCTGTTTCTTATCACATGGTCAGCCAATTAAATGACTGAATCATTTAAGGACAGAAGAGGTAGAGGTGTAAAAGACACTAATCATTAGAGTTATCTCCTCTGAAAGTAATGAATTTCATTATACAGCCAGACCCTGTTGTGAATGAAGTGAAGGTGTCATTTGCAGAGTGGAAAATATGTGCTTTTCAGAGGGCCCGGCATGCTGATAAGCGTACTTTTCCACTCAGTGAGGAAGGCATGGTAAACCACCTCACTCCTCGTTTTACTTAGCAAAACCTCTGCAGGTTCAAACCAGCCTTTCGGCTGTTGACCTAAACAACAACATAGGTGAACGCAGAATAAAATGAGCTAAATTTTGATGTAAAATATGTTGAAATCTGACTCATAGTTTTGGAGATGCAAGGGTTCAAACTCGGGTGTCTATGATTATGAAACCGATAGTAGATATTTGTTCCACAATCACTCCGTTTATGACAATTTTCGATCTCTCTAGGTATTTCCCACTTTAGTGGGAAATATGCTTTTTTTAAAAGCCATCACTTTTGATGGTTATAAAAAATAATATGTAAGTAATTCTTTGAAAGGGGTTTATTTTAAGGTCGATTGGTCACAGATGGTGGTGTAGGATAAAAATGTACCTGCTATCTGATGTTACAATTCGTATTTTTACTTTCTCTTGCCTATATGAATATATAGGAAGGAAAGTATTGTTTTCATGTCGATTTTTCGAAATCGAGTTTTCACCGGATCTATACGTTATCAGACCCCCTGAACCCAAAAAACATGTTTTTAGCGATTGGTCTGTGTGTGTGTGTGTGTGTGTGCGCGTGCGTGCGTGCGTGCGTGTGTGTGTGTGTGTGTGAACAGAATATCTCAAGAACGGAACATCGTACGAACTTGAAACTTGAAACTTAAGTTACATATCACTACCGGACCCGACACGAACATTTTCATCAAAATCGGTCAACCGGAAGTAGTAGTTTATTCGTATAATTTTTCACTTTTTTGCGATTTTCTCAAAAACTAGTCCTACGATTTTTTTAAAAATCGCCTGGTTTACTACATTATTATGCTCTACAATATAGGGTAGGCGCCATGTTTGCTGAAATTCTCTGCTTAAGGCTGTTTTTACGTAAAAACATTTTCTTTTTAAGATTGCGGCTTTAATATGCATTTTAGCGCAAAACGTTATATAATAAAAGTTGTAGAGAATGTAAAATTCTACAACTTTTATTTCAAACAATTTTTTGTATAACGCTTAGTTTAGCGGTAATTAGCGATTTTCTGTTTTTTTTCTCACGAAAACGTGAGAAAAATTGATTTTTTTTAACATTTCGGTCTTAGTATGCATTTTACGACAAAAGTGTATATAATTAAATTTATAGAAAATTAAAAGATCTACAACTTTTGTTTAGAGCATTTTTCTCTACAGAGCCTAGTTTAGCGTGAAAGCGTGATTTTCCGTATTTTTAAGCCAAACTGAGTTCGATTGTCATTTTGCGTCATTCACTCATGATTAAAATAAGGTTATGTTTTTGAGGTTAGTTTTTGTTTATTTCTAATATTTTATTAATAATGTTAGGTTTATTATTAATTATTTGCATTGGCAAGAGAAAGTTGTGTGAGTGTTTCACACCAGATTTTTTTCTTTGATAGCCTACTATTGTTATGTAAAAAAGTGCTTATGTGTTAACTAATGTAAAAACAAATAAATATGTTTTTAATATTAAGAAAATGATGCAACTGTGGTAAAAGTTGGGGTCATTAAGCCTAGTTTAACATTTACATTAATAAATACTCGATTAGCTTATTAAAAGTTACACTTTTAACTGTAAAAATTAATTTAATTGCTTAAAATTATCAGTAATTATTGTAGTACCTATACTTGTAATTACATTCAATTACACACCGTCTATTAATTGAACAAAATCACACAATTCTAATGTAACTGTAATTTTAAATTATAATATTTTATGTAGCTGCAGATGGTTTACTTGTTATTCCTACCAATCGCTTGAAATTTTCCTAAATTGTTTTGTTGTAATTGGCCTACTTTGTAAAGCACGTTTTCTTCGTTTATATTACTTTTTTCCTATAATACAAGTAATGTAATAGTAATGAAATTCTAATGTAACTGCACCATCAAAGCTTTACTAAATTATTCTATTTCTACTTCACAAAATTTGGTTTTACCAATTTCCATTTTCGGATTATTTGCAGAATCCCGAAAATATCATTTTTACAATCATGTTTATTTTAAAAACTCGATTTTTTTAAATTGTCTTACTTTGAAACTTGGTCGGTTCTGATCATTTTGGTGAAAAATTCACAGCTAAATACCTTTTAATCCACCGGGTTGATCTAGAGGTACAGTCGTCTCCGAAAATCAGCTGTTTAACAACTGATTTTCGAACGTTCCTGGTTCAAATCCTAGTAAAGGTAGTACTTTTATACGGATTTGAATGCTAGACAGTGGTTACCGGTGTACTTTGATAGTTGGGGTTCAATTAACGATACTTTCTCAGGAATGGTCGACCTGAGTATGTACAAGACTACACCTCATTTACACGTCATACATATCATCATCATCTCATTGGGTCATGGGGTTGCTTATTGTTCTCAATTGAACAGATTGCAACGTACACATATTAGGAATTTAAAAAAAAATACCTTTTAATACACCGGGTTGGTCTAGAGGTAAAGTCGTCGCCAAAATCAGCTGTTTAATAGCTGATTTTCGGAACCTAGTAAAGGTTATACGGATTAGAAAGGTTTATACGGATTTGAATGCTAGATAGTGGTTACCGGTGTACTTTTATGGTTGGGGTTCAATTAACCATACCTCTCAGGAATGGTCGACCTGAGTCTGTACAAGACTACACCTCATTTACACGTCATACATATCATCATCATCTTATTGGGTCATGGGGTTGCTTATTGTTCTGAATTGAACAGATTACAACGTACACGCATTAGAGATTACAAAAACAATTACCTTTTCTTAACATTATTTATTTAGTTTTTTTTTGAAAATTGTATTGCGTGTAAAATCTTAGCAAAAAATACTATTTAGTCTAAAAGGCAGCAGTTTTTTTTTTGGTTTTGAAAAGAATTTTTTATTTTATTTTTTATTATTAAAAGTCGTATAAACTACTTGGTTATTAGCGATTACAGTCGGTTTTAACTTGTGAAAATGTGCAGATCCTGGCCGGGGATCGAATCTGTGACAACCGCGGGGTGGTACGCTAACGCGCTAAAAGAGAAATTTTAATTTTCCCCTTTTAATTGGCTAACTTGGAAATGGGCAAAACATCTGGACTGGACTGGTGTAGTAAACAAACCCACATGTGTGGATGTTGTTTGTCGAAATAAAATTTTTTGTAAACTTTGTTGAACTATTGTTTTGAGTTGTGCAGTTTATTCTTAATTTTAGTTGTATTAAATGTCGAGATTAAACAAAATACTTAAAAAGCGAATTAATAAAGGAAATAGATATTACTACTATTCATGATGAAGTTAAGAAAGAACAATTTGAAGTTGCTGCACTCTGTAACAAGCAGGTGGATTTTACATCTAGTAAGTTATCAAAACTTTCATTCCTTCACTTTACTGGTGTTTTCCCGTAAATCATATTGATACAATAATTATATAAATATTTTTTTGTACTTTTTCATTTGTTTTTAGGAACAATTGGGTTTACAGAGCTGAATTTTACCCGTGTTAAAACTTACTAGGTAGCTATGTAGTTAACCTGTACATCTGGAAATTGTCTTCATTACTTGAATAGTTTATTTTTCTATGTTTTTCAGTAGGAAATAACTAAAAAACTTAACATTACCAAATTTTTACTTTCTCTTGCCTATATGAAATATAGGAAGGAAAGTATTGTTTTCATGTCGATTTTCCGAAATCGAGTTTTTACCGGATCTACACGTTTTCAGACCCCCTGAACCCAAAAAACATGGTTTTAGTGATTGGTCTGTGTGTGTGTGTGCGCGCGCGCGCGTGTGTGTGTGTGCGTGAACAAAATATCTCAAGAACGGAACATCGTACGAACTTGAAACTTAAGTTAGATACCACTAGAGGACCCGACTCTAACATTTTCATCAAAATCGGTCAACCGGAAGTAGTAGTTTATTCGTGTAATTTTTTACTTTTTTTGCGATTTTCTCTAAATCGGGTCCTACGATTTTTTTGTAGAATCGCCTGGTTTACTAAATTTGTTATGCTCTACAAGATAGGGTAGGCGCCTTGTTTGTTAAAATACGTGGTGAGGCTGTTTTCACGTAAAAAAATTGTTTTTTTTTAATATTGCGGCTTTATTATGCAGTTTACCGCTAAAATGTATATAATTAAACCTGTAGAGAATTTAAACTCCTACAACTTTTATTTCGAACATTTTTTTTGTATAACGCTTAGTTTAGCGGTAATTAGCAATTTTCTGTTTTTTTTCTCACGAAAACGTGTGAAAAATCTATTTTTTAAGAGCCTTAGTATGCATTTTACGACAAAAGTGTATGTAATCAAATTTATAGAAAATTAAAAGATCTACAACTTTTATTCAAAGCATTTTTTTTTGTACAGTGCCTAGTTTAGCGTGAAAGAGCGATTTTCCGTATTTTTAAGCCAAACTGAGGTTAATTTTCATTTTGCGTCTTTCATATATGATTAAAATTAGGAAATGTTTATTGAGGTTAGTTTTTTTTTTATTTCTAATGTTTTATTACTAATGTTAGGTTTATTGTTAATTATTTGCATTGGTAAGAGAAAGTTGTGTGAGTGTTTCACACGAGATTTTTTTTTTAGAAATAACTGGGTTTACAGAGCAGATTTTTACCCGTGTTAAAACTTACTAGCTATAGTTAACCTGTACATCTGGAATTGTCTTTACCTGAATAGTTTAGTTTTCTATGTTTTTCAGTAGGAAATAACATAAAAACTTGATAACATGACCAAATTTTTACTCTCTCTTGCCCATATGAATATATTGGAAGGAAACTATTGTTTTTATGTCGATTTTTCGAAATCGAGTTTTTTACCGGATCTACACGTTTTCAGACCCCCTGAACCCCAAAAAACATGTTTTTAGCGATTGGTCTGTGTGTGTGTGTGAACAAAATATCTCAAGAACGGAACATCGTACGAACTTTAAACTTTGAACTTAAGTTAGATACCACTAGAGGACCCGACTCAAACATTTTCATCAAAACCGGTCAACCGGAAGTAGTAGTTTATTCGTGTAATTTTTCACTTTTTTGCGATTTTCTAAAAAACTGGTCCTACGATTTTTTTAAAAATCGCCTGGTTTACTAAATTTTTTATGCTCTACAAGATAGGGTAGCCGCCATGTTTGCTGAAATTCTTGGTGAGGCTGTTTTTACGTAAAGAAATTGTTTATTAAGATTACGGCTTTATTATGCATTTCAGCGCAAAAATGTATATAATAAAATTTGCAGTCCTACAACTTCTATTTCAAACATTTTTTTGTCTAACGCTTACTTTAGCGGTAATTAGCAATTTTCTGTATTTTTCTCACGAAAACGTGTGAGAAATCAATTTTTTAACATTTCGGCCTTACTATGCATTTTACGACATAACAGTTTAATCAAATTTATAGGAAATTAAAAGATCTACAACTTTTATTGAGAGCATTTTTCACTACAGAGCCTAATTTAGCGTGAAAGAGTAATTTTCCATATTTTAAAGCCAAACTGAGGTTGATTTTCATTTTGCATCTCTCACTCATCATTAATAAGAGGTTATGTTCTTTGAGGTTATTTTTTGTTTATTTTAATGTTTTAATCCTAATGTTAGGTTATAGTGTTAATTATTTTCATTGGCAAGAGAAAGTCGTGTGAGTGTTTCAAACCAGATTTTGTTGATATTTAATTTATTTACTACATTTTTCGTGCTCTACAAGATGGGATAAGCGGTGTTGTTGTTTAGGTCAACAGCCGAAAGGCTGGTTTGAACCTATAGAGGTTTTACTAAGTAAAATGAGGAGTGAGGTGGTTTACCATGCCTTCCTCACTGAGTGGAAAAGTACGCTTATCAGCATGCCGGGCCCTCTGAAAAGCACATATTTTCCACTCTGTAAATGACAACTTCACTTCATTCACCACAGGGTCTGGCTGTACAATGAAATTCATTACTTTCAGAGAAGATAACTCTGATTAGTGTCTTTTACACCTCTACCTTTTCTGTTCTTAAATGATTCAGTCATTTAATTGACTGACCATGTGATAAGAAAGAGAACTATTTATTTTAGCCCTGCAACTAACAGATTGAGTGTAAATAATTTGACACTCCACCTGTCTGTTATGGGCAGTAATGGGATAAGCAGTATGTCTGCTAAAATACGGGGAGTGGGCTGTGCTTCGTGGTAATTTTAACTTTTTTGCCCTTTATGAATATGTTGGGAAGGAAAGTATAGTTTTCATGACGATTTTTCGAAATTGAGTTTTCACCGGAAATACACGATTTCAGACCCCCTTTTTGTTTTAATCCCTAATGTATTGTGAGGTTGCAAGCTCCGTGTAGTTGCGGGGTGAAGAGTATGGGTGAGGTATAATGAATGAGTGACGCATGCTGGGAATACGATTGTTGTATTACTCTGATACAAAATATTCGTTTTCAAACTTTCCATATTTAAAATATTATTTTGTATTTATTACATTTATTTATTTACATATTTTAATATAAATTAGCAAGTTAAATATTATGAATCTGACCAAGTTAATAACCCGGTAGGTATTTGTTAAATTAATGCGCCGGATGATAAGAATATTTTTTTAGTCTAGTTAGTACACGCTACCACTACTAATGCATCAGCTGTGAAACACTACTAACTCATTCATTCTCCCACTACTATAACAACGCATTGCATTCCTTCCAACTACACGGAGCTGCGACTCAAGCTAAATGTACGTTGCAATCTGTTCAATTCAGAACAGTGAGCAACCCCATGATCCAATGGGATGAGGATGATATGTGTGACGTGTAAATGAGGTGTAGTCTTGTACAGACTCAGGCCGACCATTCCTGAGAGAGTATGGTTAATTAACCCCAACCATCAAAGTACACCGGTAACTACTGTCTAGCATCAGACACCCTGAACCCAAAAAACATGTTTTTACCGATTGGTCTGTGTGTGTGTGTGTGTGTGTACCAAATAACCATCTCAAAAATTTAATATCGTAAGAAGTTGAAACTTGGATACCGTAGTTAATTTGGATACCGTACCACTAGGGGACCCGACTCGAACATTTTCATTATAATAGGTCAACCGGAATAGTTTGTTCGTGAAATTTTTCACTTTTATCTAATTTTCTCAAAAACGGCTAACTCAACTTTTGTGCTCTACAAGATAGGGTAAGCACCATGTCTGCTGAAATTCTTGGGAGACTGTGCTCTCGTAGAAAGAAAGGTTTCTTTATGATTGCGGTGTTAATATGCATTAGGGAAAAAGTGTTTATATGCTAATCAAAGTTGTACAAAATTTAAAAATCTACAACTTTCATTTCAAACATTTCCCTGTATATAAAAGGCTAAGTATAGTGTAATTAGTGGTTTTCTGTTGTTTTCATGAAAATCTCTAAAATTCTGGTGTGAAACACTCATACGACTTTCTCTTGCCAATGCAAATAATGAAAAATATAACCTAACATTAGAAATAAACAAAAAACTAACCTCAAAAAAACATAACCTCATTTTAATGATGAGTGAATGATGCAAAATGGAAACCAACCTTTGTTTGGCTTAATGCGGAAAATCACTTTTGACGCTAAACTAGGCTCTGTAAAGAAAAATGCTAAGTTGTAGATCTTTTCATTTCCTATAAATCTTAGATTATATGCATTTTGTCGTAAAATGGACACTACGGCCGAAATTGTACAAAAACATTTTTTTACAGATTTTCATTGAAAAAACAGAAAATCACTAATTATTACCGCTAAACTAATACAAAAAAAGTTAGAGACAAAAGTTGTGGCGTTTTAAATTGTCTACAGCTTTTATTATATACTTTTACGCTAAAATGCATATTAAAGCTTCAATCTTCAAAAAATCATTTTTTTCTACGAGAAAACAGCTTCTCCAAGAATTTCAGCAGACATGGCGCCTACTCTATCTTGTAGAGCATAAAAATTGTAGTAAATTAGGTGATTTTTAAAGAAATCGTAGAGTCATTTTTGAGAAAATCGCAAAAAGTGAAAAATTACGCGAATAAACAACTACTTTCGGTTGACCGATTTTGATGAAAATGTTCGTGTCGGGTCCGTTAGTAGTATCTAACTTAAGTTTTAAGTTTCAACTTCGTACGAGTTCCGTTCTTGAGATATTTTGTTCACGCACGCACGCACGCACCCACACACACACACACACACATCAATCGCTGAAAACATGTTTTTTGGGTTCGGGGGTCTAAAAACGTGTAGATCCGGTGAAAACTGGATTTCTTAAAATCGACATGAAAACAATACTTTTCTTCCTATATATTCATATCAGGCAAGAGAAAGTAAAAATCTATTTTTTTAAGATTTCGGCTGTAGTATCCATTTTTACAACAAAAGTGCATGTAATCAAATGTATAGAAAATTTAAAAACCTACAAATTTTATTGCAAGCATTTTTCTCTATAGAGCCTAGTTTAGGATGAAAGAGAAATTTTCCGTATTATTAAGCTAAACTGAGGTTGGTTTTCATTTTTCATCATTCACTCATGAATATATTGTCCATTATCTACATTGGCAAGTGAAAGCGAGTGAGTGTCTCATACCAGATTTTTTATTACAGTACTTTCTCACGCGACATACGGTATTTGAGAATGAAAGTAAGATTTACGCGTAGGCAATACGCTTACAATAGGCCTACTCTTTGAAGATGAATTATTTAGCGTACAATAAATTTGATTGCATAACGTAATATGTAATAATTGTATTAGCCTGTTTGCCTACTTTAATCTTTTTCTAACAAATATTAGTTTATTCAAGGTTAAAAAACAAATTACATAAAAAATTATGATTAAAAATATTACAATGTTGGTGACAAAAATTCAAATAAATAATTTTCTCTATTTTTAAAACTGTAAATTTTTTTTATCACTCGAATTTTATAGGTTCAAATTTTGATCGAATTACTGCAACCATTGCCGATTAGCGTAATCAAAAGTAGGCTGTACTTTGTATACAGATGGCCTACGATTGCGTTTCATTTCATTCTAACCAAACTAAGTTTTTCATGAATGAACCATTTTTTTTATCCATCAAATATAAATGAGCTAAATTAAATCTACAATTTTTTTACTTTCTCTTGCCTATATGAATATATAGGAAGGAAAGTATTGTTTTCATGTCGATTTTTCGAAGTCGAGTTTTCACCGGATCTACACGTTTTCAGACCCCCTGAACCCAAAAAACATGTTTTTAGCGATTGGTCTGTGTGTGTGTGTGTGTGTGTGCGCGCGCGTGCGCGCGCGCGTTTGTGTGTGTGCGCGCGCGCGCGCGTGTGTGTGTGTGTGAACAGAATATCTCAAGAACGGAACATCGTACGAACTTGAAACTTGGAAATTAAATTAGGTACCACTACCAAATGCTACACGAACATTTTCATCAAAATCGGTCAACCGGAAGTAGTAGTTTATTCGAGTAATTTTTCACTTTTTTGCGATTTTCTCAAAAACTGGTTTTACGATTTTTTTTTAAATCGCTTGGTTTACTAAATATTTTTTGCTCTACAAGATAGAGTAGGCGCCATGTTTGCTGAAATTCTTGGTGGGTCTGTTTTCACAAAAAAAATTGTTTTATTTTTAATTACGACTTCAATATGCATTTAGCGCAAAAATGTATATAATAAAAGTTGTAGAAAATTAAATATTCTACAACTTTTATTTCAAACATTTTTTTGTAAAACGCTTAGTTTAGCGGCAATTAGCAATTTTCTGTTTTTTTTTCTCACGAAATCGTGTGAAAAATCGATTTTTTTTAAGATTTCAGCCTTAGTATGCATTTAACGACAAAAGTGTATATAATAAAATCTATAGGAAATTAAAAGATCTACAACTTTGGTTTAGAGCATTTTTCTCTACAGAGCCTAGTTTATAGTGAAAAAGTGATTTTCCGTATTTTTAAGCTAAACTGAGGTCGATTTTAATTTTGCATCTTTCCCTTATGATTAAAATAAGGTTATATTTTTAAGGTTAGTTTTTTTTTAATTTCTAGTGTTTTATTACTAATGTTAGCTTATATTGGTCATTATTTGCATTGGCAAGAGAAAGTGGTGTGAGTGTTTCACACCAGATTGTTTTATCCAACGAATATAAATGAGCTAAATTAAATCTACAATTTTTCTTTGTCATCAGTCTTTCGACTGGTTTCATGCAGTTCTCCGAGCTGTTCTATCATGCGCTAGTCGTTTCATATCTACATACCTGTAACACCCTACATCTTTTGTAATTTGCTTAACATATTCTAATCTTTGCCTCTCCCTACAATTTACTCCCTCAATATTACCCTCCATTATTGATAGCCCAATACCTGGATGTCTTAAGATATGCCTCACTAGCTTATCCCTTCTTCTGGTAAGATGCTTCCATATACTTTTTTACTTTCTCTTGCCTATATGAATATATAGGAAGGAAAGTATTGTTTTCATGTCGATTTTTCGAAATCGAGTTTTCACCGGATCTACACATTTTCAGACCACCTGAACCCAAAAAACATGTTTTTAGCGACCGGACCGATTTTGATGAAAATGTTCGTGTCGGGTGTGGTAGTGGTATGTAACTTACGTTTCAAGTTCGTACGATGTTCCGTTCTTGAGATATTTTGTACACACACACACACACACACACACCCGCACTCACACACACACACACACTCCCACACAGAGAGAGAGAGAGAGAGAGAAAACATGCTAAAAACATGTGTTTTGGTTCAGGGGTCTGAAAACGTGTAGATCCGGTGAAAACTCGATTTCTTAAAATCGACATGAAAACAATACTTTCCTTCCTATTTATTCATATAGGCAAGAGAAAGTAAAAATGTTGAAACAAGTTTTGATCAGGTTATGTTTGTCAAAGTGTTTCGTAAATTTCATCAGTGTATGGTAACCGAAAAAAAAATAAACAGCAGATAATTTTATTTATTAATATTAATGGTACGATAATAGATATTGTTTTTGTTAGTACGTAATAATTTATATTTTATTGCTGTTTACATGTTCTTTATTTTTCTTATTTAGTTGTGTTTCGTATCAGATTGACCTCATGCTGGCTGAAAACATCTTTACCAGCATCTCATCTTATTACACACAACGGCGTAGGCCTACATTTCCTTTCTCCCGTCTATTTCCGGAATTATTTTTATTATCACTGATATTGTCGTAATATCTATGAATAATTTACGCAGAGCAAAGTAATTATGTTTATGCCAGGCTTTAGTCGAAGAATTAGCCGATTGTTCCACTAATCTTTAGTCTCAACGTCATAAATTTTATTTTTATTTGTTTACTTTCTCTTGCCTATATGAATATATAGGAAGGAAAGTATTGTTTTCATGTCGATTTTAAGAAATCGAGTTTTCTCCGGATCTATACGTTTTCAGACCCACTGAACCCAAAAACATGTTTTTAGCGATTGGTCTGTATGTGTGTGTGTGTGTGTTTGTGAGTGTGTGTACAAAATATCTCAAGAACGGAAGATCGTAAGAACTTGAAACTTGGAACTTAAGTTACATACCACTACCGGACCCAACATGAACATTTTCATCAAAATCGGTCAACCGAAAGTAGTAGTTTATTCGTGTAATTTTTCACTTTTTTGCGATTTTCTCAAAAACTGGTCCTACGATTTTATTTAAAATCGCCTGGTTTACTCAATTTTTTATTCTCATCATGATAGGGTAGGCGCCATGTTTGCAGAAATTCTTGGTGAGGCTGTTTTCACGTAAAAAAGTGTTTTTTAAGATTACGGCTTTAATATGTAGACTATTATAGCGCAAAAATTTATATAATTAAAAATATAAAGAATTTAAACAACTTTTATTTCAAACATTTTTTTGTATAACGCTTAGTTTAGCGGTAATTAGCGATTTTCTGTTTCTTCTCACAAAAACGTGTGAAAAATCTATTTTTTTTAAATTTCGGCCTTGGTATGCATTTTAAGACAAAAGTGTATATAATCAAATTTATAGAAAATTAAAAGATCTACAACTTTTTTTTAGAGAATTTTTCTCTACAGAGAGTAGTTTAGTGTGAAAGAGTGATTTTCCGTATTTTTAAGCCAAACTGAGGTCGATTTTTATTTACCGTCTTTCACTCATGATTAAAATTAGGTTATGTTATTAAAGTTAGTTCTTTGTTTATTTCTAATGTTTTATTAATAATGTTAGTTTTATTGTTAATTATTTGCATTGGCAAGAGAAAGTTGTGTGAGTGTTTCACACCAGATTTTTTATTTTTTCTTTCAGAGAAGAATTGCAAGCCTATTGCGATGCGTAGTGGAGTGAGCAAACGCCCGTTATAAAATAGTATAGTACATTTGTTTTAGGAAGAAGCTTGTAAGGAGAGGGCGAGTAGGTAGAGTAGGGATAGTTTCAAGGGGCAAGTGTTGTATTCTTCTCACTTAATGATCATTCCCTCTCTTTCTAACTGTACACTACTGTTACAACTAGGACGTGCTTCCCCCACCACTAAACAGAACAGCTCAGCGGCACAGAGCGTTGGAGGGAAAGCTTCTAGCTAGAACAAATGACCTATACACCTTCTCTAACACCGACTCAACTTCATACTGAACTGAATTGACTACAAATCATTTACAAAGATGCGCAGAAATTTGCCGAGCTCATTCTTTAAAAGAAAATAATCTGGTGTGAAACGATCACACGACTTTCTCTTGCCAATGCAAATAATTAACAATAAATTTAACATTATTAATAAAACATTAGAAATAAACAAAGAACTAACTCTAATAACATAACCTAATTTTAATCATGAGTGAATGACGCAAAATGAAAATCGACCTCAGTTTGGCTTAAAAATACGGAAAATCACTCTTTCACACTAAACTACTCTCTGTAGAGAAAAATTCTCTAAATAAAAGTTGTAGATTTTTTAATTTTCTATAAATTTGATTATATACACTTTTATCTTAAAATGCACACCAAGGCCGAAATCTTAAAAAAATCGATTTTTCACACGTTTTTGTGAGAAGAAACAGAAAATCGCTAATTACCGCTAAACTAAGCGTTATACAAAAGCCTAGCCTATCTTGTAGAGCATAACAAATTTAATAAACCAGTCGATTTTTAAAAAAATCGTAGGACCAGTTTTTGAGAAAATCGCAAAAAAGTGAAAAATTACACGAATAAACTACTACTTCCGGTTGACCGATTTTGATGAAAATGTTCGTGTCGGGTCCGGTAGTGGTATGTAACTTAAGTTTCAAGTTTCAAGTTCGTACGATGTTCCGTTCTTGAGATATTCTGTTCACACACACACACAGAGAGAGACACACACAGACCAATCGCTAAAAACATGTTTTTTGGGTTCAGTGGGTCTGAAAACGTATAGATCCGGTGAAAAGTCGATTTCGAAAAATCGACAAGAAAACAATACTTTCCTTCCTATATATTCATTTAGGCAAGAGAAATATTTTTTCTTTCAGAGAAGAATTGCAAGCCTATTGGGATGCGTAGTGGAGTGAGCAAACGCCCGTTATAAAATAGTACACCTTCTCTAACACCGACTTAACTTCATACGGAACTGAACTGACTACAAAGTCATGTACAACGATGCGCAGAAACTTGCCGAGCTCATTCTTTAAAAGAAAATAATCTGGTGTGAAACGATCACACGTCTTTCTCTTGCCAATGTATAATAATGAACAATACTGTGATACTTATCTCTAAGGTTCGTTCGGGATCTGGGTAAAATTAATAATTTACAGACTAAAGTTTAAAATTAACTAACGGATGTTTCAAAAAGGACGCACTTAGAAGTTTGAGAACGCTAATTTATTACATTAAGTAATTACAAATTATACGGTATGAAATTATTACCTTTATAACATTCAGATTACCTTTAAAACTTCACAATAAATGTTCAAAATGACTTCCTCCGCTTGTAATGCAAGTTCGGACACGTTTCATAACATTTGCAGCCACTTTTCGTAGTGTTTGCTCATTAATGTTTGTAATCTCACTTTCAATATAAGCCTTCAATTCTTCAATTGTATGAGGATTGTTTTTAAAAACCTTACTCTTTAAATTCCCCCAAAGAAAAATATCCACAGGAGTAAGATCTGGGGATCTTGGTGGTCACAATCCTTTTGATATCACACGATGGCCAAAATATTCTCGTAACATATTCAGCGTTTCAGTAGAAGTATGACATGTTGCGTTATCCTGCTGAAGCCAACAATCTCGATCGTGTAATTCTAATAACGCTATAAATTGTTCAAGTAAGTTGCGGTACACCACACCATCTACAGATGTGTCAAAAAATAAAGGCCCAACAATACGACGCCAGGAGATCGCTCACCAAACACCAATTTTACGTGCGTGTAGTGGACGTTCATGAAATGTGTGAGGATTATGAGCGCTCCATATTCGGCAGTTTTGGCTGTTGATGTAACCATCCAAGTTGAACCATGCTTTGTCACTGAAATAAACACGATCCAATATTTCAACACCGTTGTCATTAACAAGAGAACGTATCCAACGACAATACTGTATACGTTTCCCATGGTCAACTTCTTTCAGTTCATGAACAACACCGATGCGGTAAGGATGCAGAGTTAATTTTTTTGAAGCCCTTAAAGCGGAAGATAATGAAAATCCAGCCTGTGTGAATAACTTTCTAATAAATTTGCCGGGTGAGGTAGTCAAACGTTGTTTCACATCGTCCAAAACTTGTTCTGTTAACACTGATGGTCGACCTGTGCTTTTCCGATCCTGTACACTGCCAGTCTCACGAAATTTATTAATCAGACGCGATATTGTGGTGTTATTAGGTACTTCAGAATTGGGAAATTTTAACTGGAACTCGTCTTTCATTCGTTCGTAAGATTTATATGCGCAATAACTTTCAATAATAAAAACACGTTCATCATTTGAAAAAACCATGTTTGAACTTATACAGACACTATAGACACAAATGAATACTGGGATAGCACTAGTACATGTCAGTAATACACAATGGGTCAACAATGAGTACGGTAGTGCCAACTGTTTGGGGGAAAAAGTTATTCCCTATGCAGAAAATATTAACCCTTAAACTTCGAAGTGCGTCTTTTTTGAAACACCCGTTAGTATTTATTACAAACTAAACGTAACAATTTTTTTTTTTTTTTGGTTTAACGTCGACTCATATGCAATAATTGTTAATACATTCGGTGAAGGATGAAATGATTTTTTGTAACGTATGAAAATATGCCTTGCCTGAATGGGATTCGAACCTAAGACCACATGATAAGAAAAAAATTACAATTAATGAAGCATCTTAAATCTACGAGTAAATTACAATTCCATTAATAATTACCATAAATAGTGATAATAAATAAACTTATTTCGCACTTAATTAAACGGAATACTACTTACAAATTATACTAAACGTTAGACAATAATTCACAGTAATGTTAACCTTTTCTAACACACTGTACCCACTGCGCAATTCGCTTAATGATTAGGTATGTCCACACTCGTGTGCTTTCTTTTACAACTTGCGATGTCGCATGCTAGATCGCGTGCGCTTAGAGGCATACCACATTCCCGCACTCGTTTGAAGAGCTTTATCTCAAAAAAATAACGAATATTTTTTAACTATACACTAAATTAAACTGCCCATAACAGACAGGTGGAGTGTCAGATTATTTACACTCAATCTGTTCGTTGCAGGGCTAAAATAAATAGTTCTGTTTCTTATCACATGGTCAGCCAATTAAATGACTTAATCATTTAAGAACAGAAGAGGTAGAGGTGTAAAAGACACTTGTCAGAGTTATCTCCTCTGAAAGTAATGAATTTCACTATACAGCCAGACCCTGTGGTGAATGAAGTGAAGATGTTAATTGCAGAGTGGAAAATATGTGCTTTTCAGAGGGCCCGGAGGGTTATGAGGGTTATGGAGTGAAGCTATCTGCCGCTAAGTCAAAGACTATGGCCTTTAAGGGCAAGTATCCAGTCAGAACGAAAATCGTTATAAATGATAAAGTTTTAGAACAAGTCTCGCATTTTAAATATTTAGGATGTGACGTAAGCTTTTTAAAAGATGACGATGTTATGAATAAACTGAATAAGTTTAGAACAATTTGCGAGACAATACATCGAACTTTGAAAAATAAGACAAGAAAGGATACAAGAATTAAACTGTACAAAACTATGGCAGTCCCGGTTTTGCTGTATGGCAGTGAAAGTTGGACCATGACGCAACGAGAGAGAACTCTAATACAAAGTGCAGAAATGAAGTTTTTAAGGGCGACGGCAGGCTATAACAGACTGGACATGAAACGTAATGAAAGTATTAGAGCAGAATTACAGGTCCAACCACTATTAGACGGCATTGCGCGACACAATTCCAGGTGGTGTGAACATGTGAATAGAATGCGAGAGGAAAGACTACCAGTCCAAATATTAAGTTATGCCCCACGGGGTAGACGTGATAGAGGAAGACCGCTACGAAGATGGGTGCCGGAACAGGCTTTAGGCGTATCCGTGTTTGGGTGATGATGATGATGACTATACAGCCAGACCCTGTGGTGAATGAAGTGAAGATGTTAATTGCAGAGTGGAAAATATGTGCTTTTCAGAGGGCCCGGCATGCTGATAAGTGTACCTTTCTACTCAGTGAGGAAGGCAATTGTAAACCACCTCACTCCTCGTTTTACTTAGTAAAACCTCTACAGGTTCAAACCAGCTTTTCGGCTGATGACCTAAACAACAACAACAAAATTAAAGCCTGTTCTTTCCTGCATTGATTGGTTTCATTTAGATTGTTTTATTTAGAAATTGATCGGAGATAACTCCAGCAATTCACACAAAAAAGTATTCAGTTTTTAGCCGGTTTTCTGTTTAATGTGGTTTATTAACGTCCGTTACTCCGTCAGGCTTTTCATAAAAATTGGCGTTTAAGTACGTTGAAGTTTTTTTGTATAATATGAATATTTTAAAAGTTAAATCTCATGTTCTGTTTTAATATGCCGGCCATTTTTTTAAAAAAGTGCTTTTTGGCTCCACGTAAAGGTAGGGAAATGATTTTTGGACTGAATCATGCATTTTCACAACCGTATTATGTCAAGCAAAGCGTTTATTATTTTTAATAAAAACATCGTTAAATAATTCAAAATGAGCTACCGAATGAGTTGCAGCAGGAAAATCACAGAAGTTCGTTTTTCTAAACGACTACACTCGGAGCGGATACCGCTAAAGAGCTCAGTTTTCTCTCAAGAAGTTTAGAGGTTAATAGAATTTTCTATTAACACCACATATCTATTTCTAATTACAAAGCAAAGTACGATACATGGCACAATACTGCTGTAAAAATGAATGGTTCAGTCCAAAAATCATTTCCCCATCTTTACGTGAAGCCAAAACACACTTTAAAAAAATGGCCGGCATTTTAAAATGGAACATCCGACTTCTATTTTAAAAAGTTTATATAGAGAAAACTTTGATCTTTAACGCCATTCTTTTATGAAAAGCCTGGACGGAGTAACGGACGTTTAAAAACCACATTAACGGAAGAACTGCTAAAAACTGAGTACTCTTTTTATGTAAATTGCTGCATCTCCGACTAGTTTAAAAAAAAGTCTAAGTCAAACCAATCAACGTAGGAAAGAACAGGCTTTAATTTAGTGTATTGTTCAAAAATATTCGTTGTTTTTTTGAGATAAAGCTCTTCAAATGAGTGCGGACAGGTGTAATGGCATGCTACAAGAGTTTGAACAGGGACCCCTAGTAGAGTTTGTTCATGGATGGCTGTCAACTGGTCACCATACAAAGTCACTTGCCCAACCGGTGTTACTTAACAAATAATAGCAACCTTCTACCAGCTGACTGACTGAATGGGCTGGCCCGAAGGCCAATTTTAGAAACTTACAACTTTTTATTAACACTTGTTGTTACAGGATTATTATAGGCCTATATGAAGAAGACTGCTTCCCTGAAGACAAACAAATGAACAACTGACACATTTTTTAAAAACACGATTATTGATGGATCAGTTGAGATGATTGTAATATTGACGAAATGACATCATTATTGGAGGAGAGTAATAAATTAGTGTGAATAACATGTTATTTTGTTAAAAGACATAATAACAAGATTAAGTAAGTACCAATATTTTAAAAAATTGTAATAAAATTTATTTAGTTATTGATGATTGTTAAGGAAAATAACAGTACTTGTATCAAACAGTTAAAATAGGTCTAACTCTTAAATACTGCCTACTAGGTGATCCCAAAATTTTTTCACAAAATTACAAAATGAAATTCTAAAGGTTTTTTACTTTCTATTGCCTATATGAATATATAGGAAGGAAAGTATTGTTTTCATGTCGATTTTAACAAATCCACTCTTCACCGGATCTACACGTTTTCAGACCCCCTGAACACAAAAAAACATGTTTTTAGCGATTGGTCTGTGTGTGAACAGAATATCTCAAGAACGGAACATCATACAAACTTGAAACTTAAGTTACATACCACTACCGGACCCGACCCGAACATTTTCATCAAAGTTTATTCGTGTCATTTTTCAGTTTTATGCGATTTTCTCAAAAACTGGTCCTACGATTTTTTTTAAATCGCCTGATTTACTAAATTTTTTATGCTCTATAAGACAGGGTAGGCGCCATGTATACTGAAATTCTGGGTAAGGCTGTTTTCGTGTAAAACCTTTTTTTTAAGATTGCGGCTTTAATATGCATTTCAGCGTAAAAATGTATATAATAAAAGTTCTAGAGAATCTAAAATATTACAACTTTTATTTCAAACATTTTTTGTATAACGCTTAGTTTAGCAGTAATTAGCAATTTTTTTTTTGTACGAAAAAGTGTGAAAAATCGATTTTTTAAGATTTCGGCCCTAGAATGCATTTTACGACAAACGTGTATAAACCCAAATTTATAGGAAATTAAAACATCTACAACTTTTATTTAAAGCATTTTTCTCTACAGAGGCTAGTTTAGCGTAAAAGAGTGATTTTCCGTATTTTTAAGCCAAACTGAGGTCGATTTTCATTTTGTGTCTTTCATATATGATTAAAATTAGGTTATGTTTACTTTTTTTTAATTCCTAATTTGTGTGCGTTGCAATCTGTTCAATTTAGAACAATAAGCAACCCCATTACCCAATGAGATGAGGATGATGTGTATGACGTGTAAATGAGGTGTAGTCTTGTACAGACCCAGGCCGACCATTCCTGAGAGAGTATGGTTAATTGAACCCCAACCATCAAAGTACACCAGTAACCACTGTCTAATATTCAAATCCGTATAAAAATAACTACCTTTACTAGGATTTGAACCAGGAACCTTTGTCTCCGAAAATCAGCTGTTATACAGCTGATTTTGGCGACGACTTTACCTCTAGACCAACCCGGTGGGTATGTTTACTGAGGTTAGTTTTTTGTTTATTTCTAATGTTTTATTACTAATGTTAGGTTTATTATTAATTATTTGCATTGGCAAGAGAAAGTTGTGTGAGTGTTTCACACCAGGTTTTTTAAATTTCTCTTGCCTATATGAATATACGAGGTGTGGCTATTAAATAATGAGACTGTCATTGTAAATTTTGTTTTTTTAATTTTATACATAATTACTTATTGTCACCTTCAATATACACTCCTTCTTTATCCCTACAACGCTCCATGCGAATTTTCCATTGTTGGAAACAGTGCTGGAAGTCATCTTCTGTCAGCTCTTTCAGGACACGTGCCGCTTTCTCTTTTACAGCTTCCACAGATTCGAATCTTGTCCCTTTTAATGCAAATTTCACTTTACGGAACAGGTAGAAGTCACATGGTGCAAGATCTGGTGAATGAGGTGGATGTTCTAACACTGAGATGCTGTACTTGGCTAGGAACCTCTTGACAGATAACTCGGAATGAGCTGGTTCATTGTCTTGGTGAAGAACCCATGATTTGTCTTTCCACATTTCAGGGCGTTTTTTTCTTACTCTTTGACGTAGTTTAGAAAGTACCATCACTGGGTTCCTGAAGGTCAAACAATCAATATTACTACCTTGAGGTACTTTCTAAACTAAGTTAAAGAGTAAGGAAAAATGCCCCGAAATGTGCAAGGACAAATCATGGGTTCTGCACCAAGACAATGCGCCAGCTCATTCCAGGTTATCTGTCTATTTTTTTAAAAATGCTCCGATTTTCAAAAAAATATCGCTTCTTTTACTACGTTTTTTATCGTCTACAAGATAGGGTAAGCGCGATGTCTGCTGAAATACTTGGGGAGAATTTGCTCTTGTCATAAAAGTAATTTCTTTTAAGATTGCGGCCTTAATATCCATTTTAGGACAAAAGCCTATATAATTAAAGTTATAGACAATTAAAAAAACTTACAAGTTTTTTAAAACATTTTTTGTAAATGCTTAGTGTAGCCACCAATATTATTGATTTTCTGTTTTTTTTTTCATCAAAATCCGTAAAAATTTGTATTTTATAAGATTGTGGCCTTAGTATGCACTTTATAACAAAAGTGTATTTAATCAAAATTATCAGGAAATTAAAAAACCTAATGCTTAAGAAAAACCATTTTTCTCTGAAGAGCCTAATTTAGAGGCAATTATTGATTTTCTGTATTTTTAAGTAGAACAGAGGTTGATTATATTTTGCATCATTCGCTCATAATTAATAAAATTAGATTATGTTTTTCATTTTACGTTGTTTACTAATGATTTAACAGGTGTACAATAATAATAAGTGTGGTTTTTATTTTCACTAGCAAGAGAAAGTCGTGTGAGTGTTTCACATTAGATTTTTTTACCAAAAATACATTGTTCAAGTACATTTCACGGATAAAGTGTAAAAACAAGAAGGGTACTTTTACATTAAGGGGTAGTCAACCCAGAAAATGAAAATGAAAACTTCTGGCTATAATTTATCATTATCTATTTTAAATGAAAGAGTTATTTACTAGTAATGATCTACCATTTGAACCAAGCCAAAAAATTAATTACAGCCCCTAATATAAGGGAGAGGTTGGAAATGCGGGCTTTTATGGGGAATCAAATATCTCAGGAACCAAGAAAGATATCAACATGATTCTTATGCTACAAAATACAGAAAATTGCTGTTTATTATCTGTTGTATGAGCTTGTATGTTTTTTTTATTACAGGAAATTTATTGAAAAAAAAACCGTATTTTCAAAAACATTTATTTTATGTATTCACAAATTATTTTTTAACTAATTCCCTATGAAGGTTTTTGTAATAATCATTCCACAGATAATAGAGCAAGCAATTATGAACGTTTGAAAAATTCATCATCCAGATATCTCCAATACTAACCAAAATATTTAATTCCCAAGATTGTACAATCATGTAAAAACACCATTCCGGAAAACTTGAAGTTGAAGGAATAATTTCACTCTCCTTGCTAGTGATCTTTATTTTAAACAGATGTTTTTATAATGTTTTGTCACATTATAAACAAAGTAAACAAATGTTGTGATTCAGAAAATTTTAAACTTCAAATAAATGCAAAAAACATCAAAATTTAAAAAAAAATCATCTTCTTGAGTTGACTACCCCTTTAACAGGGGTGGGGGGGGGGCACTATGATTACTAATCTTAACTAATATCCTGATATCCTGCGACTAATTCTTGACTGAAACTTAAACACAATCATGAATGTAATGTAAAAATAGTATCACTACAAGGGTCTGTAATTTATTCTCTCATGGTGTTCATATTGCACTGCCACTTCTGAGAATATCGGTTTTTACCACTTTAAAGTGAATCATAAATACAATTTCGTTGATCCAGAAACTGGAACTCACATACAGACCATCGAGCGGTTGTAGGGCAGTGCTAAATGACAAAAAAAGACGTATTTTTTTTGTTGGTTTAATGTTTGACTCTTCTGCAATTACTGCTAATGCAGACGGTGAAGGATGAAATGATTTTTTGTAACGCATGAAAATATGCCATGCCTGAGTGGGATTTGAACCCAAGACTGCATGATGAGAGGTGAGCACGTTACCAAAAAAAGACATCATGGGAAAGCTAGACACCATTTGAAGTGATACCTGGTCGAGTTCCAGTGGCAGCTTACAACTAGAGATGATCGTTTTACTGCAATTTTGTGTGCTATTAAAGATTTCAATCTTCCAGAAATCAACTTATAATGTAATACGAGGCGTATTTTTAAAGTAAGTACCGTTTGAAAATAAAAAAAAAATAAAAGGAAATTTGCAAAAACTAATTTTATTTTCGGAATCTACATACTATCTATTTTTCTACATAGTTTCCAAGTTTTTGTAAACCCTTATCATATCGCACAACTAAATTTTGGAAACCTTCTTCATAAAAACTTGCCGCCTGCTGTGATAACCAAGAATTCACGGCCGTTTTCAAATCGTCGTCATCGTCATAACGGTTGCCGCCCAAGTGATGTTTCAGATGACGAATTTCCCGACGTTTCGAGGTCTGTGATTTACAAAATTGTTAATGAAAAATTAAACTTTAAGAAACTGTGCTCGCGTTGGGTCCCTAAACTCCTGACGGAGGAGCACAAACACAAAAGACTCGAGAGTTCCTTGAATTTTCTGACACGTTATGACGAAAATGGTGACGACATCCTGAGTCGGATCGTAACTGGAGACGAAACGTGGATTTCGCATTTCACTCCCGAATCGAAACAACAAAGCATGGAATGGAGACACACGCACTCTCCCGTAAAGGTCAAAGCCTAACAGACTTTGTCACAGCGCAAGATCATGGCGTCCGTGTTTTGGGATAGGCATGGTGTTTTGCTGGTCGACTTTATGGAACGAGGAACGACAATAAATGCAGAAGCCTACTGCCAAATCCTGAGGAAGCTGCGCAGAGCAATTCAAAACAAGAGACGTGGCATGCTCACAAAAGGAATTTTGTTTCTGCACGATAATGCAAGCCCTCACACTGCCGCTCAGACCCGAGCTGCATTGGACTCTTTTGGCTGGGAAGTTTTGGACCACCCACCCTACAACCCTGACCTTGCGCCGAGCAACTTTCATCTCTTCCGTCATCTGAAACATCACTTGGGCGGCAGCCGTTATGACGATGACGACGAATTGAAAACGGCCGTGAATTCTTGGTTATCACAGCAGGCGGCAAGTTTTTATGAAGGTTTCCAAAATTTAGTTGTGCGATATGATAAGGGTTTACAAAAACTTGGAAACTATATAGAAAAATAGATAAAAGTATGTAGATTCCGAAAATAAAATTAGTTTTTGCAAATTTCCTTTTATTTTTTTTTTATTTTCAAACGGTACTTACTTTAAAAATACGCCTCGTATATCAGTGTTCAATTTTTTTTTTAGGTTTTACGTCTGATTGTTTTGCAGTTTTTGCTAATGCAGATGATGGAGAATGATGATATATGAGAATAAGTGATGAAAAAAATTACAGATCTAACCGGGATTCGAACCTGGGACCTCGGCGTAGAAGTCAGTTGCGCTAACCACTACACCAATGGGCCGGCCAACAGTGTTAAATGGTGAGTATCCATTTCTAATGAATTTCCAACTGAAATTAGAGTGGCCCCTTGTTAATGTAAAAGTACCACAAAAAGCAAGATATGATAAAAATGTAGCAATTTTCGTTTTAAAATTATCTGTACAATAATTTTAGGGAATACATGTGGATATTTTTACTTTCTCTTGCCTATATGAATATATAGGAAGGAAAGTATTGATTTCATGTTGATTTTAAGAAATCGAGTTTTCATCGGATCTATACGTTTTCAGACCCCCTGAATCCAAAAACATGTTTTTAGCGATTGTTCTGTCTGTGTGTGTTTATACAAAATATCTCAAGAACGGAACATCGTACGAACTTGAAACTTGAAACTTAAGTTACATACCACTACCGGACCCGACACGAACATTTTCATGAAAATCGGTCAACCGGAAGTAGTAGTTTATTTGTATAATTTTTCACTTTTTTGCGATTTTCTCAAAAACTGGTCCTACTAAATTTTTTATGCTCTACAAGATAGGGTAGGCGCCATCTTGGCTGAAATTCTTGGTAAGGGTGTTTTCACGTAAAAACTTTTTTTTTTAAGATTACGGCTTTAATATGCATTTCAGCGCAAAAATGTATATAATAAAAGTTGTAGACAATTTTAAATCCTACAACTTATATTTCAAACATTTTTTTGTATAACGCTTAGTTTAGCGGTAATTAGCGATTTTCTGGTTTTTCTCATGAAAACGTGTGAAAAATCGATTTTTTTAATACTTCGGTTTTAGTACGCATTTTACGACAAAAGTGTATATAATAAAATTTATAGAAAATTAAAAGACCTACAACTTTTATTCATAGCATTTTTTTGTGCAGTGCCTAGTTTAGCGTGAAAGTGTGATTTTCCGTTTTTTTTTAGCCAAACAGTTCGATTTTCATTTTGCCTCATTCACTCATGATTAAAATAAGTTTATGTTTTTGAGGTTAGTTTTTTTGTTTATTTCTAATATTTTATTAATAATGTTAGGTTTATTGTTAATTATTTGCATTGGCAAGAGAAAGTTGTGTGAGTGTTTCACACCAAATTTTTACTTATGAGAATTAATTCAATTAATGAGCACAGAAACAAAAAAAAAACTAATGCAATGAGGAAAGCAAAAAATAATCAGAGAACAGTTATTTTAAAACTTGGAAAAGTTTCTCAAGTTCTTGCCCGTATATTTATATTGATAGGATATGATATTTAAGTTAATGTTTCATAAGATGTGGTGATGTAATACTGTGCATATACGATTGTTTCAATTCGTTTTCAAACATTTTACCCAACTCACCGACTATGATTCCTTGAATGTATCCAGTTATCGCGGTTTTTAGTTTATCAATCGTGAGTGGTCTGTTGCGATAAACTGTTTGTTTCACCCCCACCCCACCCTCATAAAAAGTAATCAGGGGAAGTCGGATCGGGTGATCTTGGAAGCCACAAATTCCTGGAAATGATTTTTTCTCGAAAGACATACGAAGGCAAGAAAGTCATTGAAATGTTAGATGTGTATGTAACGATTCGGAATGAATCGTTGTTGATTTTCACTTCTGTTAATTTTTTAACTATTTTGAATGAGGCTTACCATTATTGATTTTTGTATCTACTCTTTAACCCTTTCAGTGCCAATGTCCGGAAAACCGGACGTCGATATCTTATTCATAGTTATGACATCTGGTTTACCGGGCGTCCGTAAATTACCAACGTTCGGTTAACCGAATGTTTCCAAAAAAACTTTTAAACAAAAATTAATGAAAACATGTATTTTTAAACCACCTCTGTAGCATAGTGACTAGTGCGCTAGCCTACAAAGTGAAAGGTCCCAGGTTCGATTCCCGGCTAGGGTCTGGAAATTGTAACACGTTAAAACCTCCGTTAAGGTACCAAAACCCACAGTAGTTGCTAATGACCAAGCTGTCGATGCGATTTTAAATAAACTAAAAAAAAAACTATTTTGAACATTTTTAGTGTTAGAACATTTTCTGTTTTTTTTTAACACAATAAAAATTAATTTTTTTACAGGAAATTTTATTTTTCTGTAACGTTGAAATTTTTGTCGGCAGTGGCAGGCTTACACTTGCAAGTTTTCGAAATAAGGGCTGGCACTTTTTGTGCACACTTATTCAAAATAATTGGGACTGAAGATCAAACTTTTAAATATTGTTTCAGCACTGAAAGGGTTAAGAGGAATCAAATGACACTGTCTTTGTTTCCAATTTACATTTTGATTTCTTGACTTCTGGTTTCGGGCCACTTTAGGTCGAAACTAGAACTTCAAACCCTATCCAGGCCCTCTAATTTTTTGTGCAGATTATGAACCTGAAAACCATTTGTTGCTGTTTCTAGTAGTTTTTTTTACATCTGGGCATGATGGATGGACAGATGCAGGAAAATGATAGATGACAATTTTCAAAATTGCTACCAATACTAAGGTGTAAAACTAACTTTTAATGTATACTGTTCGCCAATTACGGTGGCATGTAGGGAGGGTAGTGAGACAGAGAGAGAATGTATTGCTTCTGCCGTTCCCCTCAACTCATTTCAACCAGTGCACGGTGTTCAAGCGCAATAGTGACAATACGCGATACGGTAGGGCACTCTGCCGGCCAGTTTCGTTCACTACACTCTAACACGCTCATTTTTCATCAAAAAATTCTGAAAAAATTACTTTCGCTTCCTAATGAATCTTATTTTGTTACACTATAAATGTAATTATTATACTCTGATATTTAGATAAGATACGCTCGTACAAAGTTTGACGTTTAAATCACATCGCATTTTTTTTGCATATCACGTAGGTTAATATAACTTCTTTTCCAGGATTACATAATATGCGTTTTATTATTTTGTTATAAAATATAAAATTTTATCTGTAATTTGATATATACTGGGCAGAAACAGAAATAATAAACGAGCTTGAAAAGATCACTTTTTGAAGGGAAGTCTAAGATAGATCATCGTGTCTGGTGTCTCCTTCCTGTTAGTATTCCAAGAAGCTGAATAACTTTTTATAGTTGTGAACTTTATACCAAACATACATCAATTTTTAGAAATCAACTACGTACCCACAATATCAGTTGTATGAAATTTTAACAAAAAGAACCGCGTAGAAACAGAAAGAGGGTACGAAGTTCCTCTCTTTTGGGCCTGTCAAAACGTATGGTAGGTACAACATTTAGAAAAAAACTTATTGTCCATTACCCCAAACTGAATCGCAGACATTTTTCCCCAGATCTTTGCGCGCGCAACTAATTTCGACGGCGTGCGGCTTTCAACAGCGACACAAATGTCAAAACGATAAACGCATGAACAGAACATAACGATTAGTGAGTTTTACTTTAGAGGCAGCCTATATCAGCCTACGACGCTGTGGTGGGGGAGCTACTTACTGCGCATGTGCAGCCCGCACGCCACCGTAGTTGGTTATAGTTATACCCAGATTGCTGCCAAAGGACCTAATATCTTCGTAATCTTCAGGTGCAGAAAAATTGTGTCGTAACCTGAAACTAGTAGTGACTTTCAACCGAGTTAATAGTGACCAGGCTCAACCTGCGATACGCAGACGACACGGTATTGCTTGCCGAAAGCATAGAAGGCCTGCAAAGAATGCTGAACAACATAATTAAAGCCAGTGAAGAGTATGGGCTCACTTTAAATGCTAAGAAGACAAAACACATGGTCATTACTAAAAGAAACAATCCACAAGAACAACTTTTTGCTGGGCTAGACAGAATCGAACAAGTGGAAGCCTATAACTATCTGGGAACCCGAGTCAACGGCAGTGCAAGCCACCTGCCAGAAATAAAGATCAGAATTGAGAAAGTCAGGGCAGCATTCCTAAAAATTAGACCTCTTCTATCGGCCCGCGACCTGAGCCTCGAAACCAGGACCTGCCTCTTGAAGTGCTAAGTCTTTCCCATCCTCTTGTATGGCGTAGAGGTGTGGACAATCACCAAAGAATGTGAGACCCGACAACAAGCGTTTTAAATATGGACCTACTGGAGAATACTTCGAATACCACGGACGGACAGGGTCACAAATACGGAGGTCCTCAGAAGAATGGGGAAAGAGCTGGAAATCCTGCAGAGCATAAAGATAAGAAAACTGAGATACCTTGGACACATCATGAGGGGGCCTAAATACGAGATTCTGCATCTCATAATTCAAGGGAAACTCATTGGTAAACGCTCGGTGGGACCCTAACGAATATCCTGGTTTAGAAACCTGAGAGAAGCGTTTAACTGCTCATCGCATGACCTTTTCAGAGCAGTAGTAGACAAAGTACGACTAAACATGATGATAGCCAACCTTGGTAATGAAAAAGGCACCTGAAGAAGAAGAGACTAAAAGAAAACATGAGTGATATATTCAATCAAATATTTCTGGATACCCTGTAAGACACAAACACATTGTAAAGGTTTCATCATTTTTAAAAAAAATCAATAAAAAATATATGCGTTGATAATATAACAATAGAAACTAAAATTAATTGTACTTTTTTTATCAAATTGTATTGTATTGAATTGTATTGTATTTATAATTTATTACATCAGCCAATTGAAAATTTGTTCTCGACTGGGGGCACTCTTATTATTTGCTTACTTATTTTCATCGCTGTTTATCACAACGTCAAAAAAAAATAAATGTAATTTTATTAATTGATTTATCTGTACACTTTGTTGTTTGTGATTGAATTTATTTGTTACAATGTTTTCTCATCGTTTATATCAGCTTCATGTTACGTCAGTATCACACGGGTCATCATCGGGGAAAGTACGGCTATCATTAAAAAAGTTTCCATGCCCTAATTTAAATGTGACCGAATTACTTCAATTGAAAAATAAACTGTTTGTCGATTCCATACTAATTTTATCAATAATCTTTCTTCAGCCGATGTTGTAATTTGATCGGTTCAGCAACTGTAAAAATTCTTAAGGGAATTTTGTGTAATTTTTACTTTCTGGTTTTCAGGCCGGCCCAATTTGTCAGCTGGTTGAAAGTCACTATTATTTATTAAGTAACACTGGTTGGACAAGCGACTTTATATGGTGACCAACTGAAAGTTGTTGTGAAATAATTAAATCATATGTCAATATCAGTGAATAAATTCTTGCTTTATTTAATTTATAAAATCTTTCACAACCTAGATCATTGTTACATAAGTTTTTTCATGTTTCTTGTTAAATTTCTTAGTTTTTAAAGAATAAAAATTATTTTGTAACTTTTAAACCGTCATTCTTTCAACTATTAACTTAGTGTATCTTGTGTAATCTTTTTTTAAATATGTACATATATTTATATTTAAGAATGGATGTGTGGACCTTCCATCTTGGTAGACGTTCAGTACCACACTCTCATTAATTCCTTTACAAATCTTACTTCTTATTTCCCAGTTTCCTAGCAACGAAACTTTGTTTAGATAAATTAAATAATTTTACATTTATTTTAAACCAGCTGAGTTTGTTTATACTCTCCACTAGAGCAAACATAAACAGATCTATCTGTGACTCATTTTCGAATCGTTACAAAGTATTTTTTTTATATACTTAATCTGTATGTTGCAATCTGTTCAAATTTAAGAATAAGCAACCCATGAGCCATTGTGATAAGGATGACGTGTAAATAAGGTGTAGTCTTGTACAGACTCAGGCCAACTATTCCTGATAGAGTTTAGTTAATTGAACTCCAACTTTCAAAGTACATCAGTCATCTCTATCTAGTATTCAAATTTGTGTAAAAGTACCTTTATTAGGATTTGAACCTGGAAACTTCTCCGAAAATCTGCTGTTAGCCAGTTGACTCGTGGCGACGACTTTACCTCTAGACCAGCGGTTCCCAACCTTTTTTTTCTCCCGTACTCCTTGGTGAATCTTTAACTAAAATTGTACCCCCAAAAATTTAACATCACTGTAACTACAATACTTCACTAAATAGGGGCTATTTAATCACTAGCTAATCTCTAATCAATTTGCATATTTTCATATGTTTTTTATTTATTTCCAAATAATTTGCATAATGTAAATTTATTTTTTTATAATCATAATGGTATTTTTCTGTGAGTATACGTTGGTTAGTTTTTAAATACTGCAAAATATAACTTACACTTGTACGTTTTATTATGTCTTCAAATTAAGATAAATTTAAACTAAGGAAAAGGAAGGTTAGCACAAGCATTTAAAATAGATATTTTATTGAAACCTGAACATTTCTTGTATGGTCTTAATTTTACATCAAAATACTAATGACAGAGTTATAATAATTATAGTATTTCTAATCTAAGACAAGACAGATTAGTTTTAAACTTTGAAAAAACTCACATCGAAAACAAAATGCTTTTAAAATTTGTAAATATAAAATCTAACATGAAAATTGTGATGTATTGAAACTAAATTATTAGTCCAGGAAACGTCTTCAGAACTCTTTTTTAGTGACCCTTGAGGCTGTTTTCTTGCACTTAATTGTTTGAAATCAGGTTCAAATGTAGATAAATAAAGCCTCAGATCTGGGCTTGCATTAAGCTTGTCAGTACAATAACCCCACCAAGTTAGTCAGAAAAACAACGTCCACCATTGCTCTTTATTTTCGGCGTACCCCTAACCAGTTCGTCGCGTACCCCGGGTTGGGAACCACTGCTCTGGACCAACCCAGTGGGCCATCGATGAACAAACTCTACTGGGGGTGCCTGTTCAAACTCATGTCTAAGATAAAGATACAAAGAAAGCTGGTTGCCAGCGTTTACCGGTGCCGATTTGCGCAAAGAATGTTCCCATGCGATTGAATGAGTATACACATAATAACTGCCCATGACGGACAGGTGGAGTGTCAAATTATTTACACTCAATCTGTTCATTGCAGGGCTAAAATAAATAGTTCTGTTTCTTATCACATGGTCAGCCAATTAAATGACTGAATCATTTAAGGACAGAAGAGGTAGAGGTGCAAAAGACACTAATCAGAGTTATCTCCTCTGAAAGTAATGAATTTCATTATACAGCCAGACCCTGTGGTGAATGAAGTGAAGGTGTCGTTTGCAGAGTGGAAAATATGTGCTTTTCAGAGGGCCCGGCATGCTGATAAGCGTACTTTTCCACTCAGTGAGGAAGGCAACGGTAAACCACCTCACTCCTCGGTTTACTTAGTAAAACCTCTACAGGTTCAACCCAGCCTTTCGGCTGATGACCTAAACAACAACACATAATAAAAGCAGGAACGTGTATGTCGGCTCAGGCTGCTGGCACTGACAAGTTTACCAGAATGAATCTAGCAGGTTCAGTCACGCTATGTACTCCACTAATGGACAAGATTTTTTATTGCCAGGGTGTTTGTTAAAACTCCCGTATGGGATAAAAGAAATAAATTACATACTGATAGACATGCTCTTTATTTAATACATAATTGAAAGTTTCTAATATCATTCTGGTTTATTGAAAACAAATTATCTTTATCATTCTATTGCTCTATAAACAAACGATGATATTCACCATGTAGTTTTATAACATGAATACAGTATGTCGCTGCTATAATGCGGGTGTCGGGGGACATACCCGACCCCCACGTTTTTTCAAAAAGTACCGTAAATCTTAACAGGGATCAATAAAAATTTGGCAGAAATCAAGCAATAATGGTTTAATAATAAAAGCCAATAGTACTATATGTGTACTTACATAGAAACAAGTTAAATGTGGAATGATATTTTTTCTTTAAATGTTAATTATTTTTCAAAATAAGAACTTATTGTTTTTTGTTTAGCGGTTATACAAGTATATATTTTTTTTGTTTTTTTGTTTTTTAAAGCCTCATAGGACTACATAAGTTCATCAAACTAAAAAAAACTCATTTCAATTTTTGCGGTTCAATTTTTCAGTTTTTGGAGTCCTTTCCTGATGTTTCCCTCCTTGAACTTTCTCCAGTATTCCTTCAATCCATCCGATCTTCTCTGCCGTTCCTTGTCAGAATACACAACTTTCTGTCGTTTCGTTGGTTTCCGTTGTTCAAGTCTTGTGGTCTTCAGCCTTTGGTAATTTCCGGATTTTGTTTTGAGGTCCTCAAGTGAGATTTGGAGTCCGTTCATGTCCTCCTTAATTTCCCTGATCCAGTGGGGCTGAGTTTTTCTGTTTAGGAAAAAGTTGATGATTTGTTTTGAGATTCTGGAAGAGTCGGTCCTCAAGAGATGTCCAAAGAAGGAAATTCTCTTTTTCCTCATCTGGTCTGCTAGAGGTTCTCTATTTCTGTGTACTTCTTCTTTCGAGACGGGTTTCCATACCCCATCAGAGAAACATCTTTTGTTCAGGCATCTCCTGATGATCTGACGCTCCAATTTTGAGATTCTGTGCTCCGTGTTTTTCTTCCTGAGACTGAAGATTGTTTCGCTGCTGTATGTGATCTCGAAGAATTATGGTGTTGTAATGCTGGTTTTTTGAATTTATTGAAAGACACTTTTTATTGTAAACATGTTTCTTCTTTTATTGTTCTTTATTGTTTTTTATTGTTCGGTATGTTTCTTCTTTATAATAAATAATTTTACACTTTGTAAATGGAATAAATGACAATCATCAATATCACTTTGTTGCTCCATCCATGTTATTTATGGACCAGGGTATAGTAAGCGGATATATTGGGTTCGATTCCCGGCTAGGATCTGGCAATTATTACGTGCCAAAACTTATCGTTAGGTTTCTTAACTCACTTTAGTCGCTATTGACCAAGCTGTTGCAACTTTAAATAAACAAAAAAGTCTGGTGTGAAACACTCATACGACTTTCTCTTGCCAATGCAAATAATAAACAATATTACATAACATTAGTAATAAAACATTAGAAATAAACAAAAAACTAACCTTAAAAACATAACCATATTTTAATCATGAGGGAAAGACGCAAAATGAAAATCAACAGATTGGCTTAAAAATACGGAAAATCACTCTTTTACGCTAAACTAGGCTCTGTAGAGAAAAATACTCTAAATAAAAGTTGTTGATCTTTAAATTTCATATAAATTTCTTTATATACACTTTTGTCGTAAAATGCATACTAAGGCCGAAATCTTAAAAAATCGATTTTTTTACACGTTTTCGTGAGAAAAAACAGAAAGTCGCTAATTACCGCTAAACTAAGCGTTATAGAAAAAATTTAGAAATAAAAGTTGTGGGGTTTTAAATTCTCTACAACTTTTACTTAATACATTTTTGCGCTAAAATGCATATTAAAGTCGCTATCTTAAAAAAAACAATTTTTGAACCAGAAAACAGCCTCACCTAGAATTTCAGCAGGTATGGCACTTACCCTATCTTGTAGAGCATAAAAAATTTAGTAAATGAGGTGATTTTTTTTAAAAATCGTAGGAGCCGTTTTTGAGAAAATCGCAAAAACAGTGAAAAATTACACGAATAAACTACTACTTCCGGTTAATCGATTTTGATGAAAATGTTCGTGTCGGGTCTGGTAGTGGTATGTAACTTAAGTTTCAAGTTCGTAAGATGTTCCGTTCTTGAGATATTCTGTTCACACACACGCGCACAGACCAATCGCTAAAAACATGTTTTTTGGGTTCAGGGGGTCTGAAAACGTGTAGATCCGGTGAAAAATCGACATGAAAACAATACTTTCCTTCTTGTATATGTATTTATATAGGCAAGAGAAAGTAAAAAAATTTAGTCTTTTTTTCAATTTATAAGAAAAAGTCATGTGAGTGTTTTACAACAGAATTTTTGATAACTGGTCGATAGATAGAAGGTTGTTGTTGTTTAGGTCAACAGCCGAAAGGCTGGTTTGAACCTGTAGAGATTTTACTAAGTATAACAAGGTGTCAGGTGGTTTCCCATGCCTTCCTCACCGAGTGGAAAAGTACGCTTATCAGCATGCTGGGCCCTCTGAAAATCACATATTTTCCACTCTACAAATGACACCTTCACTTCATTCACCACAGGATCTGGCTGTATAATGAAATTCATTACTTTCAGAGACGATAACTCTGATTAGTGTCTTTTACACCTCTACCTCTTCTGTTCTTAAATGATTCAGTCATTTAATTGGCTGACCATGTGATAAGAAACATAACTATTTATTTTAGCCCTGCAACGGACAGATTGAGTGTAAATAAATTGACACGCCACCTGTCTGTTAAGGGCAGAACTGGTTGATAGAAAGTGGAAACACAATTTGGGGCATTTTGAAAAGTGACAATAGCCAAATAGTGATGTAGATACCAAGTGAGTCAGTGACCACCGATCAGTGTGATAACTTAACAAATAATGAAATAAATAATAATCAGACTAAAGATAGGAAGAGGTTATCATGCATCAAATGAAGGCCTAAAAAATGTAAAAATAAATTGGCCACATCAACTAATATGCCATGTCATCTACTGCTATCTCTCTCATTTGTATTCTTCATATTTTTGCTTTGCTTTGCTCTCTGCTAGGCCTACCTACTGTCTCACAAGTATACTTCCATTCACTCTATTTATCTACCATATTTGCCTCTGTACAAGACGCACTCTTGTTTTCAGTCTTTAATGTTACATTTTATATTTAATTTTTACTTTCTCTTGCCTATATAAATATATAGGAAGGAAAGTATTGTTTTCATGTTGATTTTTAGAAATAGAGTTTTCACCGGATCTACACGTTTTCAGACCCCCTGAACCCAACAAAACATGTTTTTAGCGATTGATGTGTGTGTGTGTGTGTGTGTGTGTGCGCGCGCGCGCGCGTGTGTGCGTGTGTGTGTGTGTGTATGTGTGTGCGTGCGTGCGTGCGTGTGTGTGTGTGTGCGCGCGCGCGCGCGCGCGCGCGCGCGCTGTGTGTGTGTGTGTGTGTGTGTGTGTGTGTGTGTGTGTGTGTGTGTACGGAATATCTCAAGAATGGAACAATGTACGAACATTTTCATCAAAATCCGGAAGTAGTAGTTTATTTGTGTAATTTTTCACTTTTTTCAATTTTCTCAAAAACTGGTCCTACAATTTCTTTAAAAATCGCCTGATTTACTAACTTTTTTATGCTCTACAAGATAGGGTAGGCGCCATGTTTGCTGAAATTCTTGGTGAGGCTGTTTTCACGTAAAAACATTGTTTTTTTAATATTGCGGCTTTATTATGCATTTTGCCGCAAAAATGTATATAATTACAGTTGTAGAGAATTAAAAATTCTACAACTTTTATTTCAAACATTCTTTTGTATAACGCGTAGTTTAGCGGTAATTAGCAATTTTCTGTTTTTTTCTCACGAAAACGTGTGAAAAATCTATTTTTTTAAGATTTCGGCTTAAGTATGCATTTTACGACAAAAGTGTATATAATAAAATTTATAGGAAAAAAAAGATCTACAACTTTTTTTATGGCATTTTTTGTACAGTGCCTAGTTTAGCGTGAAAGAGTGATTTTCCGTATTTTTAAGCCAAACTGAGGTCGATTTTCATTCTACGTCTTTCACTCATGATTAAAATAAGGTTATGTTTTCGAGGTTAGGTTTCTTTTTAATTCTAATGCTTTTATGACGAATGTTACGTTTTATTGTTAATTATTTGCATTGACAAGAGAAAGTCGTGTGAGTGTTTCACACCAGATTTTATCTTCTATAGTTCATATACTGTAACAGTACTCCGCGCGAGGCAAGCGTGTATCTACCTCTCCGCCGGACTGTTATCTTGCACTACGTTCCATCATAAAAATATCTACATCCAGTTAAAATAAACATTATCCTTTAAACGTTTTCAATTATACCGTTCTGATTACTTGTAATTATTGTAGTTTCATAAAGACTCCATAATTAATTATTTTAACCAATACATTTACAAAACAATTTTTTTCTACTTTTTAATGTTTACGGCTTTTATGTTTCAAAAACTCAATACATTCACTATCACGCATGTTAACAATACACAGCTTACAAAACTTTTCAACTTCAGTCTACGAAAAAATCGAAACGACCAAAAGATAATTGATGAAACTAAAAATGAGGTAAACACGGGCAAGTGCAAACAGTTGTATATCCAGTGAAACTTCGATTAGGAAAAATTTTAATGAAAATCAATCTGTCAATGTTTTTTGTAAGCGCAGTTCGCGCAGAAATGAGAAGTGAGTGGGGAGAATACTGCCGGCTGTAGAAGGGATGACATACGTTCGATGCATGCGTGAATTGTCTCATTCTACTGAAGCGGTCGCAGAGGACAGATGGTAGCTCGAACGGTTGACTATTTTGTCTTATTGTCTGTGGTCGGTGGACATTTGTGAAAAGCCCCCAAGGAAACGTCAACCCTTCCACCATGTTGGAGGTCGCTCTTTTAGGAAAAAGAGGCTCCCGTAGGCCTAGACCGTATAAACCTACGGTACGGTACTGCACGTTATGCATTCCTGCGAGTCGGCTGTGAATTTCCCCCTCTACTGCTGTACTACTCACACCATTATTTCTCCCTTCATCGTACCTCAACCAAATCCGTCTATTGCGCATAAGCTTACATAACTTTGAAGGCTTTGTACTTGTACTTTGCTTCCTTATATATACATTGATGAGGAGAAGTAAAAATGAAAGGGGATTCTCCTGCTGTACTTACAACCACACAGTTATATCTACGCCATACGTTAATTCGATATGTGTGTGTGTGGATGTTCCTTTTTACTTTCTCTTGCCTATATGAATATATAGGAAGGAAAGTTTTGTTTTCATGTCGATTTTTCGAAATCGAGTTTTCACCGGATCTATACGTTTTCAGACCCCCTGAACCCAAAAAACATGTTTTTAGCGATTGGTCTGTGTGTGTGTGAACAGAATATCTCAAGAACGGAACATCGTACGAACTTGAAACTTGAAACTTAAGTTACATACCACTACCGGACGCGACACGAACATTTTCATCAAAATCGGTCAACCGGAAGTAGTAGTTTATTCGTGTAATTTTTCAGTTTTTTGCGATTTTCTCAAAAACTGGTCCTACGATTTTTTTTAAAATCGCCTATTTTACTCAATTTTTTATTCTCTACAAGATAGGGTAGGCGCCATGTTTGCTGAAATTCTCGGTGAGGCTGTTTTCACGTAAAAACGTTGTTTTTTTAAGATTACGGCTTTAATATAAATTTCAGCGCAAAAACTTATATAATAAAAGTTGTAGAGAATTTAAAAACCTACAACTTCTGTTTCAAACATTTTTTTGTATAACGCTTAGTTTAGCGGTAATTTGCGATTTTCTGTTTTTTTTCTCACGAAAACGTGAGAAATTCGATTTTTTTTAACATTTCGGTCTTAGTATGCATTTTACGACAAAAGTGTATATAATAAAAGTTATAGAAAATTAAAAGATCTACAACTTTTGTTTAGAGCATTTTTCTCTACAGAGCCTAGTTTAGCGTGAAAGCGTGATTTTCCGTATTTTTAAGCCAAACTGAGTTCGATTGTCATTTTGCGTCATTCACTCGTGATTAAAATCTAAGGTTATGTTTTTGAGGTTAGTTTTTGTTTATTTCTAATATTTTATTAATAATGTTAGGTTTATTATTAATTATTTGCATTGGCAAGAGAAAGTTGTGTGAGTGTTTCACACCAGATTTTTATCTCCTAAATTACTGAACCAATTTTCATGCAGTTTTTTTATGTAGTAACTATGATGCCGGTGCAGGTTTTAGGCTATTGAAACCCATACAAAGTTAGCCATAAAGGGTTGAAAATAATGTTTATATCCTACATTAAGGCTTTTATGAGGTTAGGTAAAAAAATACTTGCAGCGAAATCTACCGAATATTTTGTGAACTATGTAGAAAAACATTGAGCCGTGTTCGAGGTTATGTTTTTGTTGATGTACGTGTACTTTTTTTAGGCTGCTGATAATTTTATTATGTAGGCCTACATACGATTTTGTATTGTCGAGTATTTTACTAAAGTTCCGTGTTTCTTTAATTTCTTTTTTTTTTATTATATATACAGGGTGATTCATGAAGTTCTCCCCCCACTTCTACAGCACATTGTACTAGTAAAAATAATGAAAAAATGTTATATAAACATAGGCCCGAAAACGCTTCGTTAGCGAGTTACAGCTAGCGAAAGTTTCGCCTGGATTTCAGTTCACCAGGTGAAATGAGGTCTTCCTGGAATTGTGGTAAGGTAGATTAAGGGGCGAATTCAATCATTTCTTATGGTTTTTGATCTGATAAATTGAATAAAACAGGTCCCAGAACTGTAAGTTAAATAGTTTTTGAGAAAACCAGTGTCAAATGCAAAAAATGGAGTGAAAATCACATTTTTTCATCTTTGGGCAAGAATAACTTTGTTATTTCACCAAGAAACAGTTAAAATTTTTCAATAAAAAATGTAGAAAATTTTATTCTGAACAAACCGGTGTAAATAAAGTACACAGAAAGCGAATAGTTTTTGAGAAAACCAGTGTCAAATGCAAAAAAATGGAGTGAAAAAAACACATTTTTTCATTTTAGTTTTTCCGGTTAATTTTACTTTGTACTCTTATGAATAAAAACTCATTTAATCAAACATCTATTCGCTTTCTGTGTACTTAATTTACACCGGTTTGTTCAGAATAAAATTTTCTACATGTTTTATTGAAAAATTTTAACTGTTTCTTGGTGAAATAACACAGTTATCCTTGCCCAAAGATGAAAAAATAAGTTTTTCACTCCATTTTTTGCATTTGACACTGGTTTTCTTAAAAACTATTTAACTTACAGATCTGGGACCTGTTTTATTCAATTTATCAGATCAAAAACCATAAGAAATGATTGAATTTGCCCCTTAATCTACCTTACCACAATTCCAGGAAGACCTCATTTCACCTGGTGAACTGAAATCCAGGCGAAACTTTCGCTAGCTGTAACTCGCTAACGAAGCGTTTTCGGACCTATGTTTATATAACATTTTTTCATTACTTTTACTAGTACAATGTGCTGTAGAAGTGGGGGGAGAACTTCATGAATCACCCTGTATACACATATTCCTAATATGTGTACGTTGCAATCTGTTCAATTCAGAACAATAAGCAGCCCCATGACCCAATGAGATGAGGATGATGTGTATGACATGTAAATGAGGTGTAGTCTTGCACAGACCCAGGTCGACCACTCATGAGAGAGTATGGCTAATTGAACCCCAACCATCAAAGTACACCGGCAACCACTGTCTAGTATTCAAATCCGTATAAAAATAACTACAGTCCAGCCTCTCTTAGTTTGCTCCTAATGTAAACAAATAATGACGTCACTGAGCATGCGCATTATATCAAAATGCGTACACGCTTATTAAAAAGTAACAACAAAATACTTTCAAAAGTATTTAAATACGAAATACTTTTAAAAGTATTTTTATAAATGAAATTGTTAAGCCTAAATCATATCATGACTGATGTTTTTAGTACTTTAGGTGCTTATAATTTAAAAATCTGGTGTGAAACACTCACACAACTTTCTCTTGCCAATATAAATAATTAACAATAAACCTAACATTAGTAATAAAACATTAGAAATAAACAAACAACTAATCTCAAAAATATAACCATATTTCAATCATGAGTGAAACACGCAAAATGAAATTCGAACTCAGTTTGGTTTAAAAATACGGAAAATCACTCTTTCTCTCTAAACTAGGCTCTTTAGAGAAAAATGCTCTAAACAAAAGTTGTAGATCTTTTAATTTTCTATAACTTTTATTATATATACTTTTGTCGTAAAATGCATACTAAGACCGAAATGTTAAAAAAATCGATTTTTCTCACGTTTTCGTGAGAAAAAAACAGAAAATCGCAAATTACCGCTAAACTAAGCGTTATACAAAAAAATGTTTGAAACAGAAGTTGTAGGTTTTTAAATTCTCTACAACTTTTATTATATAAGTTTTTGCGCTAAAATTTATATTAAAGCCGTAATCTTAAAAAAACAACGTTTTTACGTGAAAACAGCCTCACCGAGAATTTCAGCAAACATGGCGCCTACCCTATCTTGTAGAGAATCAAAAATTGAGTAAAATAGGCGATTTTAAAAAAAATCGTAGGACCAATTTTTGAGAAAATCGCAAAAAACTGAAAAATTATACGAATAAACTAAGTTACTATTACTTCCGGTTGACCGATTTTGATGAAAATGTTCGTGTCGCGTCCGGTAGTGGTATGTAACTTAAGTTTCAAGTTTCAAGTTCGTACGATGTTCCGTTCTTGAGATATTCTGTTCACACACAGACACACACACACACAGACACACACACACACACACACACACACACAGACACACACACACAGACCAATCGCTAAAAACATGTTTTTTGGGTTCAGGGGGTCTGAAAACGTATAGATCCGGTGAAAACTCGATTTCGAAAAATCGACATGAAAACAATACTTTCCTTCCTATATATTCATATAGGCAAGAGAAAGTAAAAAATAGATAACTTAATAGGAATACGACATCCGTAAAGTCGCGGACTCTAGCGTGCACCGTGTAGTAGGTGGCTTTTGTTTGTTGACAGTAGGAGCAAACTAACAACGGCTGAACTATACCTTTACTAGGATTTGAACCAGGAACCTTCGTCTCCAAAAATCAGCTGTTAAACAGCTGACTAGCGGCGACGACGCTGCTACACCAACCCGGTGGGTTAATTTCTTTTAATCGGTGAAAATTACAAAAAAATTATATATTTATACTCCCAAGTAAAAGTACAAAAAATATTGTTTATCCATTAGCATTAATTTAAATAAAACAATTTAATTTCACAGTTGTCATTAATTAGGCCTACATGTTTTTACTTTCTCTTGCCTATATGAATATATAGGAAGGAAAGTATTGTTTTCATATCGATTTTAAGAAATCGAGTTTTCACCGGATCTATACGTTTTCAGACCCCCTGAACCCAAAAAACATGTTTTTAGCGATTGGTCTGTGTGTGAACAGAATATCTCAAGAACGGAACATCGTACGAACTTGAAACTTGAAACTTAAGTTACATACCACTACCGGACGCGACACGAACATTTTCATCAAAATCGGTCAACCGGAAGTAGTAGTTTATTCGTATAATTTTTCAGTTTTTTGCGATTTTCTCAAAAACTGGTCCTACGATTTTTTTTAAAATCGCCTATTTTACTCAATTTTTTATTCTCTACAAGATAGGGTAGGCGCCATGTTTGCTGAAATTCTCGGTGAGGCTGTTTTCACGTAAAAACGTTGTTTTTTTAAGATTACGGCTTTAATATAAATTTTAGCGCAAAAACTTATATAATAAAAGTTGTAGAGAATTTATAAACCTACAACTTCTGTTTCAAACATTTTTTGTATAACGCTTAGTTTAGCGGTAATTTGCGATTTTCTGTTTTTTTTCTCACGAAAACGTGAGAAAAATCGATTTTTTTAACATTTCGGTCTTAGTATGCATTTTACGACAAAAGTGTATATAATTAAATTTATAGAAAATTAAAAGATGTACAACTTTTGTTTAGAGCATTTTTCTCTACAGAGCCTAGTTTAGCGTGAAAGCGTGATTTTCCGTATTTTTAAGCCAAACTGAGTTCGATTGTCATTTTGCGTCATTCACTCATGGTTAAAATAAGGTTATGTTTTTGAGGTTAGTTTTTGTTCATTTCTAATGTTTTAATAGTAATGTTAGGTTTATTGTTTATTATTTGCATTGGCAAGAGAAAGTTGTGTGAGTGTTTCACACCAGATTTTTTGTTTTAATATTGCCGGTTTAATATTTGCCGGCGGCGTAGCAACGCACGCCGGGTACCACTAGTTATTTATAATATTATAAACTTTTTTTTTGCTACTTGCATCCTGGAGACTCCAAAGGGAGTATAGGACATGTCAAGATAAAATAGATAAACTGAAAGTTTATCACCAATGATAAATTTATCACTTACCACCAAAATTTGTTTTTGCTACTGCTTACTTCAGTAGGCTTGTCATGAACCCTATTGAATTAAATATCACACACAATAAATAATAATAAAAAAAAATCAAACACAATGATAAATTCATCACTTACCAATAATTTCCCCCTAGCACTGCTTAACTCAGCAGGCTTGCACACTGTAAAATGTTTCATCAATCAAATATTGTTTTAGCTTTTTTTTAAAATGACTTAAATTGTCACACCTTTTTAAACCTTGAGGCAATTTATTGATGTATTTTCTACCTGCACAAGTTGGTTTTTGTTCAAACAATTTAGTGTTGTGATTAGCAACTGTTTCAATTGGCCTTCGGGCCAGCCCAGTCAGTCAGCTGGTAGAAAGTCGCTATTATTTGTTAAGTAACACCGGTTGGGCAAGCGACTTTGAATGGTGACCAGTTGACAGCCTATCTATGAACAAACTCTACTGGGGGTCCCTGTTCAAACTCATGTCTAATCCACGTCAGAAAAAAGCAAATAGCAGCGATCGAATTGGGTAGTTGTCAACAATGTACAGTTCCCGATAACAAATAAAAGAAAAAGAAAGAAGAAAACTGTTTCAATTACTTTGATTACCAACTCAAAATCCTTCATGAATTCAAATCACTTGTCTTGTTTCTAGGTTCCAATGAAAACCAGAAGAATGAGAAAAGTATCTGCAATACAACAAACATTATTTTATTGTATTCATTTTTGGAAATGAATTTAGTACAGTAGTACTTCGACTATCCGGGGGCGGTTAAACCATGGTGGTGAAAAAATAAATTTAAAAAAATTTACCGGACAAAACCAGTAAAAATGAGTAAGGAAGTTCACTTTTACGGTAATTTATTCAATTTCGAATTTATAATTGAAATAACAGGCAACGTATTCAGCCTCTTAGTTCTAATGGGTAATAACGGGTGTTTTATTAAGGACGCAACCCTGATTATAAGAAGATAGAAGTAATACATTGGTAAATTTTCTGTCCCCCAATCGGTATGTTGGCAACAGTGTACTCAAGGCCAACTACTTAAGACAGTTAAAATATTCCAGTCAAGCATTAGTGTGGGGACAGCAGTCGTTTCGTTATATTGTATCAGCAATGGTTTTTTCCAAGGAAGAACCGGGTGTTTTATTAAGGACGCAACCCTCATTATAAGAAGATAGAAGTAATACCATGTTTTCATTGCAATTTGCTATTCATTTGTAAAATAATAATTTAGATTAATTAATAATTTGTAAAGTACGGAAAATAAAAATATGCCGTAGATTGTGGCTTTTAACATAGGGTTGCGTTCTTAATAAAACACCCGGTTCTTCCTTGGAAAAAACCATTCCTGGCACAATATTTATGAAACGACTGCTGTCACCACACTAATGCTTGACTGGAACATTTTAACTGTCTTAGGTAGTTGGCCTTGAGTACACTGTTGCCAACATACCGATTGGGGGACAGAAAATTTACCAATGTATTACTTCTATCTTCTTATAATGAGGGTTGTGTCCTTAATAAAACACCCGTTATTTTGTCGAACGAAAAAATTTAAAAATTGAAGATTGCGCGTCAGATACGCAATGCTCGTTTGTGAAGGTGAAAAAATAGAGGGATGATCAGAAGTGGCAATTAGGCTGACGACTGAAGGCCATAGTCTATTTTACAAGGTTGTCAACCCCTATTTCACAACTTTCACATTCCTTTCTAAAATTATGCGCGATGATTTTTTTTATAAATCACAACCCCTTTAGTTTAAAAGTACAGTAGTACTGACATTGTTTCTCGTGTCACGAACTCCGATCTTCAATTTTAAAAAGAAACAAGGAGAAGCAAAAAAAGCAATAAATAATGACCGATTATTTCAGTCGTCTATTAGAAAATAATTTTATTTTTAGGTTATTTAAAGTCGCATCAATAGCTCGGTTATTAGCGACTTCGATGGGTTTTAACTTGTGAAAGTTTTCCAAAACTAGCCGAGAATCGAACCCGGGACCTCCGAGTTGTAGGTTAGCGTCCTACCCCTACGCTACGGAGGTGGCATATAAAATAATTTTAGGACCTTTTCCGTTATTTCACTTCATGAAAATATCGTGTGAATGGACCTTTACTGTTCAACCCAACAACTGCCTGCACGTGCTCTCTACTGTTCGATTAGCAATCTCTTGATTCTTTTATTTTCGGTTGTTTTCATTTTCATTATATTTTTGGTTGGTTTTTCCTTCATTCTTTTACAAGTTTCACAAATTAATTGTGTCGCTTGTTAGAGGTTTACTTATTCTACAGATTGCTTTATTACGCACCCAACGATCCTAGCCAGTGTTCAGTATCATATTGTGTCCATTTAAACAAATGCGCGGATTATGAAATATTCCTTTCTCTTGAAGGAAATATATAGCTCTTTCCTTATTAGAAATAATAGGAGCCAATTCCAAAAGATTCATTATGTATTGAACAGAACATTTGCAAAGGAAACAACCAACTGATGTGTATTAATAAACATGCAAACAATATCTACAATATTAATTATAGTGAGTGGAAGTCATCAGTCATAACAATAAAGATGAGGTGACTTTAAAGTTACAGATAGTGTGATGTGAAATAACGGAAAAGATCCCAAGGTTGTCAACCCCTATTTCACAACTTTCACATTCCTTTCTAAAATTATGCGCGATAATTTTTTTTATAAATCGCAACCCCTTTAGTTTAAAATTACAGTAGTACTGACATTGTTTCTTGTGTCACAAACTCCGATCTTCAATTTCAAAAAGAAAGAAGGAGAAGCAAAGAAGCAGTAAACAATGACCGACTATTTCTGTCGTCTGTAAAAAATAATTTTATTTTTAGGTTATTTAAAGTCGCATCAATAGCTCGGCTATTAGCGACTTCGGTGGGTTTTAACTTGTGAAAGTTTTCCAAAACTAGTCGAAAATCGAACCTGGGACCTCCGTGTTGTAGGTTAGCGCCCTACCCCTACGCTACGGAGGTGGCATATAAAATAATCTTATTTCATTGTGTTCGTAAATAAGTAGTGTTTGTGGACGTTTATTTTGTGTACTAGTTTTGTTTGTGATTGTAACATTCACAATTGATATTAAGGTGAGACTGTACTTTGTATCCCGCCAATGTTAAATTTTCTATTTTTAGGTACAATTTTTAATAGGATTGATAAAAGATAGGGAAATTAAACTTTACACACTGTAGGTGTCGGGTTTATTCTCGAGCTACTGACATTTTTTCAATCTAATATTTGGACCATACCATTTTTTTAAAAATTATGAATAACATAAAATTGTACAAATTGTTTTCACGTGTTTTGCGTATTACTAGGTTTTGGAGCACCTGAAGAAGTAATAAAAATGTCGGTGTGTGTGGCTATACAAGATAATTAACTGGTAAAAATATCAGCCTGGTAGGTTTATTGTTTTCTGAGAAAAATGTACCTTAATGCTAAAAATTTAAATTTACCGGAAAAGGAAAAAACAAGAAGGCACAAACCAAAAACAATATGTTCACCAACAAGTAAATTTCCCATCAACAGTTGTATAGAAAGCTGAACCAACAGCTAAGTGTATTAAAAACCGTGATGCAGATATTTTTAAAACTGAAATTCTTTTTGCACTAAAACGAGCAGTATAAAATTATGAAAACATATTCGTTCTTCGTAACGTGATAATTTTTCTGTGTAAATCTGATAAAACTTAATTTTTTCATTAAAAAAAATACATTTTTGACGTAATTTAATATTTTTCTGGTAGATCTAGGCCTAAATTATTAAAAAATTAAAATTTTGAGTTAAAACCATCGTGCAATCTCCCCTTATGTGTTCATTTCGTAATATAAACAAGTGCAGAACATCTACTTTGAACAGGTGCCTAATAAATGATTTTATACGTAATGTATAATGCAGTAAGTACTATGATTAAATAGCTTCAGTCATTACTGCCGACGGCTCAACCGTGGTTTTTGGTGATCCGTGGCCTTCCTCCCAACATTACCCCGGATAGTCGAGGTATAATACTACTGTCTGTGGAATCGAGAATTACAAGTAGGTAACCCTACTATAAAAATATTTTTATAAATAATGTAACACCAAGTTCTTTAAATTAAAATTTAATATTTGTCAAACTGTAATAAAATTTAATAAAGATTATTCTTTCTAAATTAGTGTTTTTATTTTTATGATTAGTTCCTTTATGTCTGTACATAATTTTTTTAGTTGTTGATTTAAGGAAAGTTATTAAAACGATACAAAAGGAAATAAAATAAAATAAAATGGTGGTGTAGAAACAATCACAGGTGAAATGAAATGTAACTATGAGTGATTATAAAAGAGAAATTTATTGTCAAATGAACGGGTTGCGTTTGTAGCGAGTGAATGCTCGCACGATCTCTTGGACGGCGGCCGAATTAAATAAGTTTGAATTGTATGCATTTTGTAAATCTGTAAAAATTTACCGACAGGACGACAAAAATGTTTCAATGTTTAGTTTAATTTTGTAGTACAAATATTTGCCGACTGACAGAGGTAGTGTAGAAATAGGTATTTAAGAAAGATCAAAAATGGGGTTCGTGGGCGGGTCATTTCATTCCGTCGCCGACATTCGAGCAGTCAACATCGTTCTCTTATTACAGCCTTAATTTCTCCGTTCGATGTTAGAAGGTGTGTATGTGCGTTTGTTTTGAAGAATACAATCCAAGTAGAGTAGATTAAATTTGAGTCGTCTAGTACTTACACTAGAATCCGCTAGAGAACGTTTGCTGATACTTATTGAAAAGTTAGTTTCAACCAAATCCGCTAGATAGCGCAAGCATCCACCTATACAAAGATTAATGTCAGCGAAATCCGCTAGATAGCGTGCAATACTTTTTAAATTCGAATTTTTATAATAATATGAATCGGTGAGTGGAAAAAGGGTAATATTCCAAAATCCTTATTTTCGAGAAATTAAAAAAAAACTGTTTTGTGACTTTGTTTTTGGTTTAATGGTAAAATGTTCAATTGGTCTTTTGTAGTACTATATTAAAGCTTTTTAATGGTGACTATTCACCTTTTTCTAGATTTAATACAAGCGAATGGGAAAAATTAAGTTGAAAAAACAATATAATGTGCCAATATGCTACAAAACTTTATTTTAATTTTAAAATAATTTTGTTACATTTTGAAAATAACACAGAAACCATTGGTCCAACAGCTGTTCACTATTGAATGGAAGAAGGGTAATATTCCTGGAATATTATCCTTTTTCCACTCTTCTAAATTTTTAATATAGCTTAGCTGCTTTTAGATACAAGGAATATTTCCCTTTTATCAACCAATACATGCGCCTAAGTAAACTTAACAAAACTGCTATCTTCGTTCAATTTCGCATTTTTTGGAATATTACCATTTTTCCACTCACCGATTCAATATAATAATAGAAATTAGAAAGTTATTTTAAATTATAAATCCGATACATGAATAATTTTTAAATCACATACAGTATTCTTCTGCAACAAGTTGCCAATTTATTGTTCTGTATTTTGTAACACAAATTATTTCAAATATCCTATATATATTGAAATAGGAATATTATGTCAAAAATAATCCAACATACTAAAACTATTTTTCTTTACTTTAATTTCCACATACAACTTCCCAGCTTGTTAACATTTTAAAATTATTTTATTTTACCTTGCGAATGACTGCCAATGCAGACAGTAAGAAAGATATTATATAAAGATGAGTGATGAAAAAATGCCAGATCTGACCGGGGAATCAAACCTGGGAGCCTGGTATAGAATTCAGCAACACTGACCACTATGCCACAGGTAAAAATAGTCTTCATATTATTTTAGTATGGTATGGTTAACAAAAGGTAAATAACAGACAAATCCACTGCAAAAATTTTATTTATTTGACAAATAACAAACAATATTATACTAACATAGTTTACAATTAAAACACAACTTAAGAAGAATTTGTTACGAGTAATTCTATTATTCATTTCAACATTTGTGGGATAGTACAGGGTTCATCAGAATAATCTGATGATTTTGGAGGGTCAATATATTGTAGGCTGCTAATTATTATACTCTATTTATTTCAAAGTGTTTTACTTTTTAATTTTAATTACCTAATACGACTCTTATTGGAACTCACAACACGATCATCATATTTTTGAAACACATTAAACAAATTGAAATTAGTTTACAAAATGTATTTTAAGCTATAACTGAACTGGGGCACATACTTTAACACATTCCGTGCAGATGTGGTATACCTACCACAAAGGATTTTTGTGAGTGACGGGCGTGGTAGGGATACCTTGGCAGTCGTTTTCATAAACTCTCTATCCTTACTAACCAATTCAATGTATAAAGGAACGACTTTCACACACTCTCAACTCAATATATTATTCTTACTGTTACTACTGAACTACGACTCTAAAAATCAGATCTACCAACCCTACTGACAAAAAAAATTGAATAGGTTTTTGTTTTTAATTCCTAATATGTGTACGTTGCAATCTGTTCAATTCAGAACAATAAGCAACCCCATGACCCAATGAGATGAGGATGATGTATAATACCCAGGTCGACCACTCCTGAGAGAGTATGGTTAATTGAACCCCAACCATCAAAGTACACCGGAAACCACTGTCTAGTATTCAAATCCGTATAAAAGTAACTACCTTTACTAGGATTTGAACCAGGAACCTTTGTTTCCCAAAAATTAGTTGTTTAACAGCTGACTAACGGTGACGACGTTACCCCTAGACCAACCCGGTGGGTTAATTGAATAGTGTTTTTGAAATATCCAAGTCGTAGTCCTACCACATCCGTCAGTCACAAAAATCTCTGCGTGGTAGTCCAACCACATCCATAATTCGGTGAAGCCGTTTTATGTCTCATTTACTTCTGTCGTAATCGATATTTGTTATATATATTGACACCGCACTGAATGTGTTAAAATTGCACCAACCTTTAGTTTTTAGTTTGGCAAGTTGTACGCAATATGAAGTTTAATTCGATGATATTGGCTGTTGTACAGGTCATTTGTTCTAGCTAGAAGCTCTCCCACCAACCCTCGGTGCTACTGAGCTGTTCTGTTTAGTGGTTGGGGAAGCACCTCGAAGGGAAGTGATCAGTCTCTCCATAGTGCTAGCAGCGTTAAGAGCCTAAGTGTACTATAAATCCTAAAAACATTGACTGTATGTTGTAATTTTATATTTTTGTTGTTCTATTCCCTTCACAAGCCTTCAACTCGTGCATTCGGTAGTAGGCCTACTGTTTTATGTACCTATTGTTTTTACTCTTTTGCTGTTCGGTTTTGTTTATATTAATTTTTTGGATGTATTCTTTGTTTCGTTTCTATTTTTTATTTATTTTGTTATTAAAATGGAACCTAGTTGTAGAAGTGAAAATTCGAGCATGAGTGCTAGTGTAATACAGAAAAGGCAGGTAATACGCGGTCAGGTATATAGTCAATGTATATAATTTTATGAAAAAAGAAGCTGAATAAAACGGACCATTTTACTGACTGATGTGCAAAATCGTGTAGCCAGAGCTATGGGGATTTCGCGTAGTACAGTTCTAAGAATTTTGAAAGAAAAAAGAAAAAACCCTGATGTGCTAATCAGAACACCAAATAAGAAAAGAATGAGAAGGAAAGTGAAGAGTGAAGTGGACGATTTTGATAAGTGTGTTGTGAGAAGAACAATATATAATTTTCATAAAACAAATGCTGAATGGAACTTTGCAACTTGAATGGAACAAATGCAACTTTGAATTTGTTACTCCCCGTTTTGCGGGAGAAAATTAATTTTAAAGGAAGTAAATAGTCACTGTGGAAAATTATTAAAGATATGGGATTCAGATCGAGAAAGGCAAAAGACAACAGAAAATATTAAGTTTTTAGTCTAGCGTAGTAGTTGTAACAGAGTAGTATACAGTTAGAAAGAAAGGGAATGATCATTAAGTGAGAAGGAGACAACACTTGCCCCATTCAAACTATCCCTACTCTACCTACTCGCCCTCCCCTTAAAGCTTTTACCAAAAACAAATGTACTATACCACTGATAGGCGTAAAGTACGTTTTGTAGAAGTACAAAAATTCCTGACTTCATTTATATTGTGGTGTGATATAATGTTGGTCAGCGAATGACTCCGTACACCGCATTGTAACCAAGGACCACTGTACAAATTTCTTCATTATTTTAACCCAAAAGCAAGATAAATGATATTTTAAATGAACAACTTAAACACTACATCAGGGGTTCTCAAACTTTTTACGCCAAGACCCCCCCCCCCACCCACCTTGATCTATTCTAGGCTCGTGCCCCCTCATGTAAAGAGTTAGAAATTAAAACCAACAAAGCAAATGAATAAGTTTATTCATTTTTTCTTTACTCTTTTAGGCTCGCGCATAAAATTTTAAAGCTAAGATTCAATTGTTAAGAGTAAATTTTATTTAATTGAAAAACATCATTGTAAACCTAAAGTGTACTGTTATAATCTTATGTTATGTAACTTGTGTTTTTTATGTAATGGGGTTGCTAAAAACTTAGGATGTTGATGCGACCATAATAAACTAATTATAAAAAACAGGAAATGAATAAGTTTTTTATCATTTTTATGTGTTTTATCAAACAGAAATAGTTCTGTTTCTTATCACATGGTCAGCCAATTTATTAAATGACTGAATCATTTAAGAACAGAAGAGGTAGAGGTGCAAAAGACACTAATCAGAGTTGTCTCCTCTGAAAGTAATGAATTTCATTATACAGCCAGATCCTGTGGTGAATGAAGTGAAGGTGTCATTTGCAGAGTGGAAAATCTGTGCTTTTCAGAGGGCCTGGCATGCTGATAAGCGTAATTTTTCACTCAGTGAGGAAGGCATTGGTAAACCACCTCGCTCCTCGGTTCACTTAGTAAAACCTCTAGAGGTTCAAACCAGCCTTTCGGCTGATGACCTAAACAACATCATTTTTTCTGTGTTATTAATACAGTTTTTTATTTTTCTAACTTTCTCGCGCCTCCCTTGGGGGTTGCGCCCCACAGTTTGAGAACCCCTGCACTACATTATACAATAACACTGAAACACTTGTGTATTTTTGGCTGATTTTTGTAGTGATCTTTTATTACCGCAACATAAAATATAAATGCTGTATTTGATTTTATTTGTCATTTCCTGTTTACTAAGATATTCCTTTAGATATACAGATTACCTGGTGCCACATCAGTCCAGATATCACACATCTTACTGTATGTAACTCACCCTTCAGAAAACAAAACATATTCCTAGTCAAAAAATTTACTAAACCATAATACATAAAATAAATATAGAAAATGCCCATAACAGGCAAGTGGAGCGTTAAATTATTTGCACTCAATCTGCTAGTTCCAGTGCTACAAAAAAAAGGGTGCTACTATAGACGTGGCCTACCGCGTTATGTTTAGTGAAATTTGTATTTCTTGATGTGGTAGCACTTTCCCCTAGCACTTTTGGCGCGTAAATATTCACATATTTTACAGGTTATGTGAACATTAGGTTTTAAAAATATTTATATATTTTACAGGTTATATGAACTATATTAGGTTATGGTGAACATTTGGTTATCTGTATTCAACAGTTAACCATCTGCGAAATTACATAAATTCACAAACAGAGGCCAAAACACAAGCAATTGAGAGATCGAGGTTGAACGCAATAGTAAACATTCTTGAACAAAAAAAAAGAGGCGTTCCAAAAGAATTATTTCATTTGCACCTCGACCATATATCATGGAAAATTATGAGAAAAGTAGAACCTGAATTGTTTGTTGCTTTTCTCAATGATATTCCCAGTGTGTACCGTGTGTAGACTGACTAAAAATAACTGGGTGAATCCTTATCGTATTATTAATAACAGCATATTTGCTATTGTAAATTTTTGTATGTAATATTATCATAATAATTAAAAAAGTATATTATTATAAAATTATTGAATGTAATTTGTCCTTTTTTCTTAATATCACATAACCTGTAAAATATGTAAATATTTACGCACCAAAAGTGCTAGTGAACGGACAGTGCTACCAAATCAAGAAATACAAATTTCACTAAGCATAACGCGGTAGGCCACGTACTATAGTAGCACCAAAAATAGTTCTGTTTCATATCACATGGTCAGCCAATTATATGACTGAAGTATTTAACAACAGAACTGATACAGTATTTAAATGAACTAATGTCCCCTAGCCGTGGGAGTGAGAGAATGCATAACGCTCTCACTCGCACAAGCCATATGCGCCATTCCAATAACATTGTCTTTAATTTTACTCATTGTTGTGAGCAAGCGTTTATGCATGCAGTAAACTAACAAGCAAAATAACGACTGTAGTATGTTTTCAGATTTGGATTATAACAGTAAAGATCTTTGAGCGCATGCATAGTTATGCCATATATCTCCCTCTCACTCGCTCGGTTATGGGACATTAGTTCAGCTGATACCAATACATATGTAACAGACACTACCATTGGTTTCATAATTATACACACCCAAGTTTAAACCCAAAGCATCTCTAAAACAATGAATCAGATTTTAACACACTTTACATCAATATTTAGCTCATTTTATTCTGCTGCGTTGTCCAATAATACTACTAAATTTTTACTTTCTCTTGCCTATATGAATATATAGGAAGGAAAGTATTATTTTCATGTCAATTTTTCAAAATCGAGTTTTCACTGGATCTACTCGTTTTCTCGAGTTTTCACCGGATCTACTAGTTTTCAGACCCCCTGAACCCAAAAAACATGTTTTTAGCGATTGGTCTCTGTGTGTGAACAGAATATCTCAAGAACAAAACATTGTACGAACTTGAAACTTGAAACTTAAGTTACATACCACTATCGGACCCAACACGAACATTTTCATCAAAATCGGTCAACCGGAAGTTTTAGTTTATTTGTGTAATTTTTCACTTTTTTGCAATTTTCTCAAAAACTGGTCCTACGATTTTTTTTAAAACCGCCTTATTTACTAAATGTTTCATGCTCTACAAGATAGGGTAGGCGCCATGTTTGCTGAAATTCTTGGCGAGGCTGTTTTCAGTAAAAAAATTGTTTTTTTTAAGATTGCTGCTTTAATATGCATTTTAGCGCAAAAATTTATATGATAAAATCTGTAGAAAATTTAAAATCCTAAAACTTTTATTTCAAAATTTTTTTTGTATACCGCTTAGTTTAGCAGTAATTAGCGATTTTTTGTTTTTTCTCACAAAAACGAGTGAAAAATCGATTTTTTTAAGATTTCGGCCTTAGTATGCATTTTATGACAAAAGTGTATATATTAAAATCTATAGGAAATTAAAAGATCTACAACTTTTGTTTAGAGCATTTTTCGCTACAGAGCCTAGTTTAGAGTGACAGAGTGATTTTCCGTATTTTTAAGCTAAACTGAGGTCGATTTTCATTTTGCGTCTTTCACTCATGAGTAAAATTAGGTTATATTTATCGAGGATAGTTTTTTTGTTTATTACTAATATTACATTATATTGTTAATTATTTGCATTGGCAAGAGAAAGTTGTGTGAGTGTTTCACACCAGATTTTTAATGTTGTTTGAATATTGCCATATCAAATGTTGCAAGGAAGACAAAAAGACCCGGTATTTTTGCTACCGCAAAGAATTTCATGCATTTAGAGGCATACAACTCTTGAATTATTTGACCAACAAGTTTGAAATTTTGACACATCATAGCGAATTACATTCTTACATCGTGTACAAAATTTCACATTCATACATTACTTAAATTCTGATTTATTGACAATACTCTGAACCTTTGCTATTTCAGTAACTGCTCAAATTGTACGATACAAGTAAACTATAGTTTTATTCAGCGTAAAAAAATTAGTACAAATGTATTAATAACATGAGCTATGATTGGCTATGTTGTATGATTGGCCAATGCATGGTAGATTTCTTTTAAATTTTGAAAAACACACTTAGCCGTGATGGGGTGGGTGCTACTACCCACGTTCCCAGGTTGTGTATGTAACATCCCGTCGGATGTTCTACCTGATAGTAGTGCCAACCCCTCCCAACCTAGTCTATTTTTCAAAATTATAAAATTCTACCACAACATTGATCAATCAATATTTCATGGTGTTAATATATTTGTACTAATTTTTTAGGGCTTGGGCCAAACAATTGAGCAGTTACCCAAATAGCAAAGGTTCAAAATATTGTTAATAAATCAAAATGTAATGTACGAATTTGAAATTTCATACACGCTGTGAGAATGTAAAACTCTATGGTGTGTTAAAATTTCAAACATGTCGGTCAAATCATTCTCCAGATGTATGCCTCAAAACACATGCAATTCTTTTTTTCGGTAACAAAAAACAAGGTCTTTTTGTCTTCCAACCTCGATACGTCAATTTTCAAACAACATTAAAAAAATTTGGTGTGAAACACTTACACAACTTTCTCTTGCCAATTCAAATAATGACCAATATAACCTAACATTAGTAATAAAACATTACAAATAAACAAAAAACTAACCTCAAAAACATAACCTTATTTTAATCACGAGTGAAAAACGCAAAATGAAAATCGACCTCAGTTTGGCTTAAAAACACGGAAAATGCTTTAAATAAAAGTTGTAGATTTTCTAATTTTCTATAAATTTGATTATATACACTTGTCATAAATTGCATACTACGGCCGAAATCTTAAAAAATTCGATTTTTCACAAGTTTTTATGAGAAAAAAACAGAATATCACTAATTACCCTAAACTAAGCATTACACAAAAAAAAAAATGAAATAAAAGTTGTAGGATTTTTAATTTTCTACATTTTTTATTATATAAATTTTTGCGCAAAAATGCATACTTCCGCAATCTTAAAAAAAACATTTTTTTACGTGAAAACAGCCTCGCCAAGAATTTCAGTAAACATGGCACCTAGCCTATCTTGTAGAGCATAAAAAATTTAGTAACCAGGCAATTTAAAAAAAATCATAGAACCAGTTTTTGAGAAAATCGCAAAAAAGTGAAAAATTACACGAATAAACTTCTACTTTCGGTTAACTGATTTTGTTGAAAATGTTCATGTCGGGTTCGGTAGTAGTATGTAACATAAGTTTCAAGTTCGTACGATGTTCCGTTCTTGAGATATTCTGTTCATACACACACGCGTGCGTGCGCGCAGACACACACACACATAGACCAATCGCTAAAAATATGTTTTTTGGGTTCAGGGGGTCTGAAAACGTGCAGATCCGGTGAAAACTCGATTTTAAAAAATCGACATGAAAACAATATATTCCTTCCTATATATTCATATAGGCAAGAGAAAGTAAATAAAAATATAGGACTATTATAGGTCAACACAGAATAAAATGAGCTAAATTTTGATGTAAAGTTTTTTGAAATCCGACTTATCGTTTTGAGATGCAAGCTTTCAAACTCGGGTGTCCATAATTATAAAACCGTTAGTAGTCACAGTTATCTCCTCTCTCAGTAATTAATTTCATTATACAGAGTGACCCTGTGGTGAATGAAGTGAAGGTGTCATTTGCAGGGTGGAACGTAGATGCTTTTCAGAGGGTGTGGCATGCTGATAAGCATACTTTTACTATTCTGAGGAAGGCAATAGGTAACCCACTTCAAATGTTGGTTTACTTAGTAACAAGCCTTTTGGCTGATCACCTATACACTAAACAACAAACACAAGAAATACTTTTAAATAATTTATTATATATAAATGTTTCATGTGTTATGAAAAATGACAATGTAATTGAAGTAAAAGTGATTAATTTGTGTAGTAATGAGAGAAAAAAAAATGAAATAAAAATGGATATAAAGTTGCTCAGCTTTTACTTACATTATTCATACTGAGATGGAAATATGAGTGACCTTTAAGAAAATTTTTCACTATATCACAGCAGAAATCTTTCACCACAATAAAAAAATCTACGTATGCCAAACAATAACTGTTTATTGAACCTGTATCGTAATATACCTATTAGAAATTATTATTTCAATAATAATACTGAAGGATTATCGAACAATGTATAGACATCGTATGCGTACCCAATACACAACAATCGTTTATACAACGGTCGCTACGTATCAAATCTAATTATTCTACAAAACATCTGTAATTATTTGTTATACAATTGATCCTTTTCATTAACAATTTTCAAGTTGCATCATAGCGGGGATATCCTTAAGCGAGTGAAAAGTTATTTAAAAAGGTCCTTTTACATTTTACATTTAGATGTATTATTATTTATAAAAAAAAATATACTAAACGTCCCACTACATTTTCGACCTAACATTCAACAGCCTATATAATTTCTTCTACGTTACCCGATCAATACTCGTTTTTCGTACGTTCTTCGATTTAATAATCACACGAACCGTCGCGCCAACCGTCTCGCCATCTCTCGTTCACCAGTCTGCAGTCAAACTGCGGTTTACCTAACCGTCGGTTCACGTTGTTGTGAACCCAACACAACCACTGAGTCAACGCTTCTTGGCTCTGAACCATCGGAGGGCTTGCTCTTAATCTGCAACCATTCAAAACACAAAACAATATTAAAAAATCTGGTGTGAAACACTCACACAACTTTATCTTGCCAATGCAAACGATTAACAATATAACCTAATTTTAGCAATAAAACATTAGAACTAAACAAAAAACTGACCTCAAAAAACATAACCTAATTTTAATCATATATGAGAGACGCAAAATGAAAATCGACCTGTTTGGCTTAAAAATATGGAAAATCACTATTTCACGCTAAACTAGGCTCTGTAGAGAAAAATGCTCTAAATAAAAGTTGTAGATCTTTTAATTTTCTATAAATTTGATTATATGCACTTTTGTCATAAAATGCATACTTAGGCAGAAATCTTAAAAAATCGATTTTTCACACGTTTTCATGAGAAAAAAACTGAAAATTGCTAATTACCGTTAAATTAAGCGTTATACAAAAAAATGTTTGAAATAAAAATTGTAGAATTTTAAATTCTCTACATTTTTTATTATATAAATCCTACATATTAAAGCCGTAATCTTTAAAATAAACACTTTTTTTACGTAAAAACAGCCTGACCAAGAATTTCAGCAAACATGGCGCCTACCCTTTCTTGTAGAGAATAAAAAATTGAGTAAACCAGGCGATTTTAAAAAAAACCGTTGGACCAGTTTTTGAGAAAATCGCAAAAAAGTGAAAAATTATACGAATAAACTACTACTTCCGGTTGACCGATTTTGATGAAAATGTTTGTGTCGGGTCCGGTAGTGACATGTAACTTAAGTTACAAGTTTCAAGTTCGTACGATGTTCCATTCTTAAGATATTTTGTATACACACACACACACCCACACAGACCAATCGCTAAAAACATGTATTTTGGGTTCAGGGGGTCTAAAAACGTATAGATCCGGTGAAAACTCGATTTCGAAAAATCGACATGAAAACAATGCTTTCCTTCCTATATATTCATATAGGCAAGAGAAAGTAAAAATTACAATTAACTAAACAAATTTACATCGTAATGAATAACAGGTGACCATGAGAAACGTTTACATTTTGGATGGGACAGTACTCCGAAATGGTCAGTCACTGTGTGGTGGTTGAGGGGGGGGGCGTTCATTCGTATTAAAAAGGACGGCCTTTTCCCCCAACAGTACCCCCTCAAACCGACTACCCCAACAGTATGATTTTGCTGCAAAAATGCAAGTTCTTATTTTCGATGAATTGCATGCTCTCATTTTATGAGCGATGAAGCCCAGTTTTACCAAAATGGGACTGTGAATCAACAAAACTTTCACCAATGCGGTCATCAAGACAGACACGTGGCTTTTAATCATGACTATGCACATGGTCAGCCAATTAAATGACTGAATCGTTTAAGAACAGAAGAGGTAGAAGAGTAAAAGCCACTAATCATAGTTATCTTCTATGAAAGTAATGAATTTCATTGTACAGCCAGACCCTGTGGTGAATGAAGTGAAGGTATCAGAGTGGAAAATATGTGCTTTTCAGAGGGCCCGCATGCCGATAAGCGCACTTTTCCACTCAGTGAGGAAGGCATTGGTAAACCACCTCACTTCTCGTTTTACTTAGTAAAACCTCTACAGGTTCAAACCAGCCTTTTGGCTGATGACCTAAACAACAACACCAATGCTTTCTCCCTTTACCAGTTATTAAAACCAAATGCATTCTCTTGACTTACTTAACTACAGCAATGTGTCAATATTAAAGGAGAGTACAAATATCTGCGATAATATTTTTTTTATATTCCCAATATGGATACATAAGTTACTGCAGAAAACAATTTTCTTGCCCATCTAAATGAAACCGTAGTAGAACAAGAGACCTCTAAATGGAAAATTGTGCTTTAAAACGCCTTCTTCTTCTTCTGCCTTTCAAGGATTAGGCATCTTTGCCTGTTACGAACCTCTCAAATCTGTCCACCTATTTCTCGGGCGTCCTTGCTCTCTCCTGCCCTCCGGCGTTTAGCCCAGTGTCTGCTTAGGTATCCTATCCTCCCGCAATCTGTTTACATACTCTAACCACTGCATTCTGTTCTGGGATACCTTGTTGTTTATAGAGAAGATGTTGAGTTCTTCCTTATCTCGGTATTCCTGTAACGATCTTCTCTACTACACCCATATGTATGTCAAAGAAATTTCATTTCAGATGCTTGCATTCTACTCTCCTCTCGCTTTGATAGCACCCAAGTTTCACTGTCATAGAGTAGAGTCGGCACTGCTAATGTTTTATAAAATCTCACCCTCGTGTTTTTGCTGGTGCTATTTTTTAAAGTGCGGTGGATAGTTCCGCATATTTGCTGAAATCTGTGCATCTTATTGTAAGCATCTTTATCCTGTTGGTATGTAATGTTGCAACCTAGATATTGAAAGTGGGAAATCTGTTCCAAAATATTATTATCTATAACAATTTTACTTCTGACTAGCTCCTTCCCCCTAAATTCCCATTACCTTTGTCTTCTTCGCCGAAACTGTCAACTTATATTCTTTGCAGAGTTTGTTCAGCAGGATTAACATGTAAATAAAAAAAAAACACACTTACTGATTCCTAAAATGTTCGGCACAAGCTTCGCACGGATAGAATCGGGAGAAGAGTGTGAAAAATGTCTGCATGTCTCTCTGTTGTTGTACCGTTGGCCTATCTGGGTAATAGGCAGCCATCGTGTGTAGAAATGCCCAAGTCCTTGTACCGAGTTGGTCTCGATCTAGCGGGCAATCGGCTGGCAAACGTTTCTGCGTTTGTTGCTACAAAAACATCAACAAAAAACAACAAATACTTCATTAGAAATATTCAACGACAACTAATTTATATTTCAAATTCTACTACAGTTTTTATAACTCAATTTACATTACAAAAATTAAACCTCAACATACAACACTCACTCTGTAAAAAAAACCACGTTTCATCACATGTTATTATAGTTTCCAAAAAATTTGAGTCATTTTCAATCGCGTACAAAGTGTCAGTACAAACATTTATGCGGGCTTCATTTCAAACATTTTTAAGCAGCACGGGTCCTGAAGGAGCTGACAGAAGATGACTTCCAGCACTGTTTTGAACCATGGAAAATTCGCATGGAGCATTGTAGGGATAGAGAAGGAGTGTATATTGAAGGTGACAATAAGTGATTATGTATAAAATAAAAATACAATTTTTTACAATGTCAATCTCGTTATTTAATAGCCATACCTCATACATCTTATACACAAATTTCAATTCGCTTAATATGTTTAAAAAAAATACATGTTTTTAAAAAAAATTTAAAAAAAATCCTACTGTGTTTTTAAATTCTGTAAAAATATGGAAAAAATTATCCTGGGACATAATTCAACCCGAGTTATATATGAAAGCGTAGTATAACCAGTGACCACTGTATCACATGTATTCAAAACTATTGCCAAATTATTTTTTGACAACTAGAAAAAGTTGTAACAAGAAGTTTTCAGACAACAGAGGATGTATGAAATAAAAGGATTCAAAATGTTGCAATGTGATTGGCAAATTGAGATTTCACACGTTTACATTTCACACTAATGCAACTAACTCTATATAAAGTCCAGCCTTTCTTAGTTTGCTCCTAATGTAAACAAATAATAACGTCACTGGGCATGTGCATTATATAATAATGAGTACACGCTGATAAAAAGTAACAACAAAATACTTTTAAAAGTATTTAAATACAAAATACTGTATTGTTCCGAATACAAGCCGCAGTTTCTCCCGAAAAACGGTTCCATAATTTGACCTGCGGCTTGCATTCGCGCTTTAATAATATAAATGGTTTCTTATTGAGCATAAGTAGGTATGAACAGCGAGAAACACGCACTCCTAAAACGAGGCACACTTCTTACACAGTGCGTCTATAGTCATTTTTATCAGTTTGGTGTTACACTATAAAGTTTGATAGTAGTTTTCTTATATTTCATTTTGGTTTTTTATCCGATCATTTGTTTTCTGTTGTTTTTTTTTTGTATTTTATATAATATCGCCATGAGTAATAATATGTAGGTTAAGGGTACTTCGTCTGTAAAAATGCCCAAAAATTAGCGCAGGACTTACAATACTAATTTCAAATTAATCGTAATTAACTACGCTGAAAAGACATCCATCAAAGAAGCCGGGAGAAAATACCTATAGTGTAGATGAACTAGTGTTTGGCATTGAACAAAAACTTCTAAATGCTAACTAATTAAGTAGCAAATGTATTTGTTAGTACGGTAATTTTTTTCTTATAAAATAAAATATTTTCAAAAACATAAAGGTACTGTACTTTAAATTTTTTTTCCTAGTTTTGATCGTAATTTTTCCAATGCGGCTTAAATTCGGGTGCAGCTTGTTTTCGGAATAATACGGTACTATTAAATGTATTTTTATAAATGAAATTGTTACGCCTACACATATCATGACTGATGTTTTAAGTACTTTAAGTACTTATAATTTAAAAAATAGTTAACTTAATAGGAATACGACATCCATAAAGTCGTGCACTCTAGCGTGCACCCTGTAGTAGCTGGCTTTGGTTTGTTGACAGTAGAAGCAAACTAAGAACGGCTGAACTTTACACAGTGTATTCCAAACTGGTCCATACAACAATCAATTCAAACACCGTATTAACAACTGTGGCAGAATAGTCCTACAGCATATGGTAAATTGCACTGAATTTCTCGTATCTTTAGTCTTATGCCAACTTCATCTAACATTATTTACTTACTTGACTACACAATTATAAAACAACTATATAAATATAATTATAAAACTATATAAATATATCATATATGTAATTATAAAACTATATAATTATTTTACTACTATATTATTTAAAGATTGAAATATGTATTTCTAACCACCAGTATACGGTAACATAAAACACTTACCAATGTTTATAACTTCCTTCTCCTACCACGGTAGATAAGGATTCCTTATCTACCATGGTAGGAGTAGGAAGTTTTAAATTTTGAAAAAGAAAAATTTTAATTTACTGAAGATGTGTACCAGATACACAAAAGCGCTATAAACATTGGTAAGTGTTTTATGTTACCGTATCCTGGTGGTTAGAAATAAATATTTCAATTTTAAATAATACAGCTGTTTAAAATCCTACATAGGATGTTTAATAATATAAAAATAACATTTAAAGATTATATATTGCAAAATCTGGTGTGAAACACTCACACGGCTTTCTCTTGCCAATGCAAATAATGAAAAATATAACCAAACACATCAGTAATAAAACATTAGAAATAAACGAAAAAACTAACCTCAAAAAACCTTACCTTATTTTAATCATGAGTGAATGATGCAAAATAAAAACCTACCTTAGTTTGGCTTAAAATAATGGAAAATCAGTCTTTTAAGCTAAACTATAGGCTGTGTAGAGAAAATTGCTTAAACTAACAGCTGTAGATCTTTTAATTTCCTATAAATTTGATTATATACACTTTTGTTGTTCAACGCATACTAAGGCCGAAATCTTAAAAAAATCCTTTTATTTTTTACAGATTTTCATAAAGAAAAAACAAAAAACAAATCACTAATTACCGCTAAACGAAGTGTTATACAAAGAAACATTTAAATAAAAGCTGTAGTAGGTTTTTAAATTGTTAACAACTTTTATTTTATACACTTTTGCCCTAAAATGCATATTAAGGCCAAAATCTTTAAAAAAAAAATTTTTTTTTTCTAAAGAGCACAGCCTTGTCAAGAATTTCAGTACGCATGGCACCTACCCCATTATGTAGAACATAAAAAAATGTAGTGAATGGGGCAATTTTTTAAAAAAAATTGTAGGATCCATATATGGGAAAATTGAAAAAAAAATTCAAAATGACACGAATAAACTACTACTTCCGGTTGACCGATTTTGATGAAAATGTTCATGTCAGATCCTCTATCTAGTGGTATCTAAATTAAGTTCCAAGTTTCAACTTCATACAATATTCCGTTCTTGAGATATTCACACAGACACACATACCAATCGCTAAAACATGTTTTTTTGGGTTCAGGGGGTCTGAAAACGTGTAGATCCGGTGAAAACTCGATTTTTTAAAATCTACATTAAAACAATAGTTTCCTTCCTATAATATTGATATATTATATCCTATATTAAACAACCCGGTGGGTTGTATCAATATAATATAATATCAATATAATATGGTCTAGAGGTAAAGTTGTTGCCAACATCAGCTGTTTAACAGCTGATTTTCGGAGACGAAGGTTCCTGGTTCAAATAAAGATTTTTATAAAGATTTGAATGCTAGACAGTGGTTATCGGTGTACTTTGATGGTTGGGGTTCAATTAACCATACTCTCTCAGGAATGGTCGACCTGAGTCTGTACAAGACTACACGTCATACACATCATCCTCATCTCATTGGGTCATGGGGTTGCTTATTGTTCTGAATTGAACAGATTGCAATGTACACGAATTAGGGGGGTATATTGATATAGGCAAGAGAAAGTAAAAAAAGCAGGCATCTTCATGACCACAGGTGATGGCAGAAAAAGAAGAAAATGAAGCATTCAATTCACAATGAATACTTACTGAGCCACGTTTACGCCAACCGAAGAAAGATCTATCTAGTGGTATATAAATTAAGTTCCAAGTTTCAACGTCATACAATATTCCGTTCTTGAGATATTCACACACAGACACACATACCAATCGCTAAAAACATGTTTTGTTGGAGTCAGGGGGTCTGAAAAGGTTTACATTGTCGCCGCCTGTCCTTCCAATATTAGCGTCTACACACAGTCCCCACTACCGCCTGATGCAGAGAGCCTACAGCCTCTCCCCACCACCTTGAGAGGTATTTAACAGAGCGCTATCGACCGCGAGACTGACTCTTCGCCGAACTCTCAACCGGAGAACAAGAAGAAAGAAGAGCTCCAGCCAGAAGACGAGCCCAGCCGCACCATCCCTGGTCTACGCTACCGGTGGCGAACGCTACATTCCCTCACCGATCAGCCTTCGCCGGCCCGGAGAGAGCCGCCTCGGCCGTACTACCGGCAGACGGCCTACGCCGACCCGACACTGCGGGGCTCTGGGGGCCACCACTGCAGCTAAGGGAAGGTTAGGCCTGAACCCGGTAGCCGAGCCGTCACTCTTCGGACTCCGCCTCTACCACGCCGGCTCGCCGCTTCCGACCGTCAACAACGGCCCTTTTCAGGGCCACCAACATAATTAAACGGCCCTTTTCAGGGCCACCAATTTTACAGACAAGGTTTCGCCACGTGTCGTCGGCCCCGGTCGGCGACAACATTTAGTGAAAACTTGACACGAAAACAATAGTCTCCTTTCTATATATTGATATAGGTAAGAGAAAGTAATAAAGCACGCATCTTCATGACCACAGGTGATTGCAGAAAAAGATGAAAATGAAGCATTCAATTCACAATGAATACTTACTGAGCTACGTTTACGCCAACCGAAGAAAGAAGGTCGAAGCGAAGAAGGTTGAAGGTTCAAGGTTGAAGAAGAAGATGAAGAAGGTTGAACCGACGGTTGTTGTCCGAACCGACAAATGCAGAGTTCAGATATTATATAGAGTAAGATGATAACGACTAATAGTGTGAATAGCGTACTTTCAAAGAGCATAATACGTAATAAGTTTTCTTGTAAGTCAAGTGAATCTATAAACGACACACTCGTATCGATTTCACGGACCCGTTGGAACCGAATCGGAAAATATCTGCAAAACGGAAAGAAATTAATCATAGGCGATCAAATTTTCTACGAACGAGGGTGGTTTTAAAAGTGACATCAATTTCTTATCTACTGCCAGTAGTACTGTAGAGCCAATCAGAAAACACAACCTTCATTTATCTATACTAGTCTGTACTAATATAATAAAGAAGAAACGTCTGTTTGTTTGTATGAGGTAATCTCAGAAACTACTGAACTGACTTAAAAAAAATCTTTCATTATTGCATAGCTTAGAGCTTCCTGATCAATATAGGCTATTTTACAACTTTAAGTAACTTTAATTAAGTGAGTTAAGCAACTTAAACTGTGACGATGTCGCATGTTTTAGTTTATCGGGTGCATAGCACTTTTATTTTTTCTAAGTCCTCTGGATGGTGTATTTTTTGTGCTAGAAGCACGATTCAACTTTTATATTTCATAGAAAAACGTGAAGAGTAACATTCGATTCCAAAAACATTTAAAATTCAGAAAAATTCAAAATTTTTATTTTTGTACTGTATTTCATATACTTATTTGTTTTCATTTAACAGGTAGTGAATGAGTCATACATTTCCAAATACTCTGCGTACCGCACCCACCTATTACTGTCTCTTATCTCAGTCATATATCAACAGTCTCTTTCTTTTCCATCGGTATTCTTCTATGTATTCTATTCAATTCTGTTAAATCGCAGGGACAAACATTTAAAACAGTGGGCATCGATTTGAGACAAGAGTGCTTCCTTCACTCATGGACAACTTTATATCAGACTTTCTAGAGCTGGAAGTGCAGAAAAAAACATTTTATTTTACTGCCACAGAGCAACAAAACCAAGTAGTGAAGTAATTTACAAATTTCCTTAATTGCATTCATTCATTTCAGAGCAAGATTCCACAGAACAGTGATTCCCAAAGAGTGGTTCACGATCGGCTGATGAAAATAAGTTTAAATAAACCGATCACACAAAAAGAAATTGTGATTTTATCCTACTTTTACACTAAAGTACTCTCTAAGTTTTCTTCACCTTTAATTGGTTTTTTCACTAATTTAAATTAAATTGAAAAGAGTGGTGATAGTCTGTGTATAAGTGAAAGACATAATCAGAGGTCCTCCCCCAACATAAATTTATTTAGTACTGAGAAGTCCATGATTATATACTGTTCGCCAACTACAGCAGCAAGTAGGGAGGGTAGCGAGACACAGAGAGAATGTGTTGCTTCCGCAATTTCCCTAAAATCATTACAACCAGTGCACGGTGTTCAAGCACAATAGTGACAATACGCGGTACGGTAGGCACTCTGCCGGCCAGTTTCGTTCACCACACTCTAACAAGCTCATTTTTCATCAAAAAATTTTGAAAATATTACTTCAGCTTCCTTATGGATCTTATTTTATTACACTATAAATGTTATTATTAGTCTATACTCTGATATTTAGATAAGATACGCTCGTACTAAGTTAGACGTTGAAATCTTATCGCATTTTTTGCGCATCACGTAGGCTAATATAACTTCTTTTCCAAGATTACATAATATGCGTTTTACTATTTTGTTATAAAATTTTAACTGTAATTTAACAATTTACATTCACCGCCCCATATATATTGGTATATTGGTATGTTTGTAATTTAATTTTAATTTTGTTTGTGATATATGTTGGGCAGAAACAGAAACAATAAACGAGCTTGAAAAAATCACTTTTTGAAGGGAAGTCAAAGATAGATCATCGTGTCTGATGTCTCCTTCCTGTTAGTATTCCAAGAAACTGAATCAATTTTTATAGTTGTGAATTTTATACCAAACATACGTCATTTTTTAGAAATCAACTACACACGCACAATATCAGTTGTATGAAATTTTAACAAAAAGAACCGCATAGTAAATATAACAGAATGAGGTTATGACGTACCTCTCTTTCGGGCCTGTCAAAACTTATGGTAGGTACATCATTTAGAAAAAAACTTAATGCCTATTACCCTAAAATGAATCGCAGAAATTTTCCCCGTATTTTGTGCGCGCGAAACTAATTTCGACGGCGTGCGGCTTTTGACAGCGACACAAATGTCAAAACGATAACCGCATGAACAGAACACAACGAGTAGTAAGTACTACTTTAGAGGCAGCCTGAATCAGGCTTTGACGCTGTGGTGGGGGAGCTACTTACTGCGCATGTGCGGCCCGCATGCCACCGTATAGTTCAGCCGTTCTAAGTTTGCTCCTAATGTAAACAAATAATGACGTCACTGAGCATGCGCATTATATCTAAATGTGTACACGCTGATTAAAAAGTGACAACTAAATACTTTCAAAAGTATTTAAATACCAAATACTTTTAAAAGTATTTTTCTAAATTAAATTGTTAGGCCTACATCACATCACGACTGATGTTTTTAGTACATTAAGTACTTATAATTTAAAAAATAGATAACTTAATAGGAATACGACATCCATAAAGTCACGGACTCTAGCGTGCACCCTGTAGTAGCTGGTTTTGGTTTGTTGACAGTAGGAGCAAACTTAGAGCGGCTGAACTATAGTTGGTTATATTTATACTAAACTTTGGTAACCGCTGCCATAGAGTAACTAAATGATATAAAAATACAACCACCTTATTAGACCTGATAAAGAGAATGTATTTTAACCCCTTAATGGTTTGTAACGAAATATTATGTCAGAAGCATTGTACGCGAAAATTGCCAGTGACTGAATATTACATTTTTGTCAAAACACGAACTTATTTTTGGTTTAGAACGTAATATTTCGTCGCCAACAACCGGTAATGCGTACCAGTCTTTTATAGTACAGTTTTCATCCGTTGGACCCAAGCAACGCTTTTGTTTAATGTTAATCTTTCCATAGAGTGACAGTTCCTAGGTAATTATAGTCGAATTCACGAAAGAAAATACCTGTCTTTAAAGAGCAATATCTTTTGAACGGTTTTATGTAAAAACAATTACAATACATCAAACTAAAGCTTCTTTTATATATTACAATACAATACATCATATAAAAGTAATTACAATACATCAAACTAAAGCTTCTTTAATACATCAAACTAAAGCTTCTTTTATTGTTGGTTACAGGATATAGATTAACATTTTCGGAAATTAATAGTGTAGTAAATAACGGGTGGTTTTTAGAGGTATAGAACTTTAAAATGAAATAAAACACAGAATAATTGAACAATTGACGTGGAATTGGTTTTATTTTAAAGATAATTATTTGCCATTTTTATTTAAAAATAATTTCCGGCATGTGGCTGCCGCGGCTGGCTCGGACGTGGTCCAATCGAGACGTCCAATTTGTGACCACTTTTTGCAGCATTTGGGGCTGTATATTGGTAATAACGCGGCGAATGTTGCCTTCCAAGTCGTCAATTTTCTGTGGCTTATTGGCATAGACTAGCGACTTCACAAACCCCCACAGAAAATAGTCCAGCAGTGTTAGATCGCACGACTTTAAAGGCCAATTTACAGGTCCAGAACGTGAAATTATGCGTTCACCAAACGTTTCCTTCAGTAAATCGATTGTGGCACGCGCTGTATGACATGTTGCACCATCTTGTTGAAACCACAGCTCTCCAACATTAAGGCGATTCAATTCAGGAACAAAAAAATCATAGATCATGGCTCTGTAGCAGTCACCATTGACTGTAACATTCTGCCTGGCGTCATTTTTGAAGAAGTAAGGACCAATGACTCCACCAGCCCAAAAAACACACCAAACAGTCACTTTTTCTGGATGTAAAGGCTTCTCAGCAAAATATCGAGGATTACCTTCACTCCAAATGCGTCAGTTTTGTTTATTCACGTAGCCATTCAACCAAAAATGGGCTTCATCACTGAACAAAATTTTCATTTGAAAATAGGGATCAACAGCGATAAGTTTCACGAACCTAACCGTGATTTTTAAAATAAATCTGCACAATTTGCAAGCGTTGTTCAGGCGTCAGGCTATTCATTATAAAATGGCAAACCAAACTGAACATAAATTACAAAACAGTTTTCAAAATGGCTACCATGGAAATCAGTACTGCCAACTTAAAGTTCTATACCTCTAAAAAAACACCCTTTATAATGAATTTCCCATAAAAAGTACCCTGTTTTTAACCACTTTTCCAGTATACCCAACTTCAAGTACTATAAATTTGTTCACGCGTACAATCTGTCAATGTTTTGTAAGCGTAGTTCGCGCAGAAATGAGAAGTGAGTGGGGAGAATACTGCCGGCTGTAGAAGGGATGACATACGTTCGATGTGTGCGTGCGTGAATTGTCTCATTCTACTGAAGCTGTCGCAGAGAACAGATTGTAGCTCGAACGGTTGACTATTTTGTCTTATTGTCTGTGGTCGGTGGACATTTGTGAAAATCCCCCAAGGAAACGTCAACCCTTCCACCATGTTGGAGGTCGCTCTTTTAGGAAAAAGAGGCTCCCGTAGGCCTAGACCATATATACCTACGGTACGGTATGTTATGCATTCCAGCGAGTCGGCTGTGAATTCCCCCCTCTACTGCTGTTCTACTCACACCATTATTTCTCCCTTCATCGTACCTGAACCAAATCCGTCTTCTGCGCATACGCTTACATAACTTTGAAGGCCTGTACTTTAAAATGTATAGGGCTACAAAATATTACATGTTAATGCAATCCTGTAACCAACAATAAAACAAGCTTTTATTTGATGTATCGTAATTGTTTTTACATAAAACGGTTCAAAGGATATTGCTCTTTAAAGACACGTGTTTTCTTTCGTGAATCGGATTATAGTTGCCGCGTGCTCGTATTAGTTTTTTATCACATAGTATTAGTTTCAATTCTTGTTTTATAGGGTTGAAATAATTACAAAATAGTTTTTGAACTGTTAACTTTCTTAAATATACTTATAAAAATATCATAATAAAAAATAAAAAACACATAATATGTAAATAAAATAAATAATAAAAATTAATGAAAATAATTATTCAGTGGGAAAAAATAAAGCAAAAGAACACTACTTTTGGTTTCAAAAATCAACCGGGCACTAATGGGTTAAAGGGTTTTTATAGAGATTCCCACCAATTTCATTGATGAAACCAATTTTTTTTTAAAAATAAAAACAACAAAAGAAATTCAGTGTGATTTATTAGTGGAACCATTTGGATTAAAATGTCGTAAAATATGGACCAGTTTGGAATTACATCCAAACAAAACATAAAAACAGCTGTTCAAAACTCGACCACTCAAGAAGAACCGGTTCAAATGAGAAACAAGTCGCCAACATATTGTGGATGGGTTATGAACCAGTTTGGATCCACAATAATAAATTACGAGACAATCAATAAAAATCGTAGCCGGTTCTCACCCGTTTGGTTTTTCTCCTGGAGCAGACCGATTTTGATTTATGTGTGCGCCGCTTAACAATTTTCCTCCTTTTTCCCGCTTTTCTCTTCACTCTCATACCTAACAAATTTACCGATGACTTCAAAAGAAAGAAAAACAAATGATGTCAACACACAACTTTTAATAAATACACCACGCCTATCCATACACTTCCATATCCATACAGACTCTCAATATTTGCATTGCGTCTGGCCACTATGAATCCAGTAGGGTGTAAGCAATGTAGGTACCAGTCATCATAAATCTACTGGTTTGAGGCCTCTCCACACAAAGCGAACGACACTCAACAACGGGCCAAATAGACCTCTACAATAATTGTATAATGCAGTCTTGTGTGAAACAGCTGATTTATTATTATTATTATTACCAATAATGAGATAATTTAAATAAAATCATACATATACTGTCGCCGACGGCCCCACCATTATCAGCGCTACAGACGGTCCCAGAACCTGCCGTGGGGAGTGTTAACGACACGCGTATTTATCTGTTCACTCCTCGGCTGACCACGCCCATTCCGGAGGAATTTTAGCAGCTTATTGGCTTTAGAGCGCTACCTAGGAACCGACAACCCCTGAGAGGCCAACCTGAATGAGTGGGTGCGGTCACGTCCGCAGGGCGCCCCACTCCCTTCAGTACTCGTGTAAAAACGTTGGACGAGTAGCCGTCGAGCTTGTTACGCAGCTAATGATTTGCACGTGGCTCTACCACACATGGATGTACTACGAATAGCACACGGAGGTGCTACGGCCAGCGCCCGCCCCTAACCTCAAAAGCAGGTAAGGATAGGGTAGCTAAACCGTAGTTTTATGGGCACGCTCTGTGTGGTCTGGGGGGCGTGCCCCCGGAGCGCTAACGACACGCAGCCAGCAGTGCGGCGTGTCGTTATACCCAACATTTATTTATTTCATCAACTTACTGTTGAGTGAACGGATTGTTTATAAAATCCAAGCTTATAACTAGCAACAATAAAACATTTGTTCTAATATATCGTCGGAATGACATAAATTACTTATGTAAAGTGAGTATACATGATGGGTGAAAAAATGTTGAAGGCAGACTCTTCAATTAAGTGGATAAAATATACAGACACCGTGTCATTAAAATAATCTAGGTACTAATAAAAACAATTTCCCCGTTTATAATATTGGTGGATGTAGGGTACACAAGTAAGAAAAAAATAATTTTTTTCAAGTGAGCAGTTCAAACACTTAAAAATACTCCATAAATCACTGAATAAATAAAATAAAAACGTACTTGGTAGATTTTGAAAGTACATTGAAACACACACCTTATAAAATAAGATGAACTGAGATGATTTGACTCGGGTACTTCATTCACATACGAGTGAAAAATGCATAAGTTCACTTTTGTAAAATCACTCGCAGCATTAAGGAAAACTAATTAAGCTTAATACGTTAACATAATAAAGTTCCTTTACAAAACTGCACAACATTAGAAAAGTAAACTTTAAACTGCGGGTAAACTAGCATAAATTAAGTAACGTCATTATTAGTGGGTAAATTTTGTTAAACGCCCTGCTGTTACTTACGCACCTGACGCCTGTCTCTAACTTTGTGTCGACTCATCATATGACTTGTCATTTTACTCATTCGCACAGGCAGAGGGTGGCTCCTCCCTTCAAAAATCCGTTAACAGTTGCAAAAAAAAACTAGAATAGGATTCTAGCATGGATTCTAGAAGTATCCGCTCCCGAGAACCCACAGGGTAAATAAATATCAAATACACACATTCCAAACAACTATATAACTAATAACTTTATAATTACAAAAAAAAAATCTGGTGTGAAACACTCGCACAACTTTCTCTTGCAAATGCAAATAATGACCAACATAACCTAACATTAGTAATAAAACATTAGAAATAAACAAAAAACTAACCTCAATAAACATAACCTAATTTTAATCATGAGTGAAAGACGCAAAATGAAAATCAATCTCGGTTTGGCTTAAAAATACGGAAAATCACTCTTTCACGCTAAACTAGGCTCTGTAGAGAAAAATGCTTTAAAAAAAGTAGTAGATCTTTTAATTTCCTATAAATTTTATTATATACACTTTTGTCGTAAAATGCATAGGCTAACTAAGGCCGAAATCTTACAAAAATCGATTTTTCACACGTTTTCGGGAGAAAAAAACCGAAAATTGCTAATTACCCCTAAACTAAGCTTTACACAAAAAAAGTTTGAAATAAAAGTTGTAGGATTTTAAATTCTCTACAGCTTTAATTATACGTACATACATTTTTGCGGTAAGATGCATAATAAAGCCGCAATCTTAAAAAAAAATTTTTTACGTGAAAACAGCCTCATCAAGAATTTCAGCAAACATGGCGCCTACCCTATCTTGTAGAGCATAAAAACTAAGTAAATCATGCGATTTTTAAAAATATCGTAGGACCAGTTTTTGCAAAAATTGCAAAAAAGTGAAAAATTACACGAATAAACTACTACTTCCGGTTGACCGATTTTGATGAAAATGTTCGTCGGGTCCGGTAGTGGTATGTAACTGAAGTTTCAAGTTTCAAGTTCGTACGATGTTCCGTTCTTGAGATATTCTGTTCACACACACAGACCAATCGCTAAAAACATGTTTTTTGGGTTCAAGGGGTCTGAAAAGTGTAGATCCGGTGAAAACTCGATTTCTCAAAATCGACATGAAAACAATACTTTCCTTCCTATATATTCATATAGGCACGAGAAAATAAAAAAAAACACTTAAAACTACCAAGTACAGGTACACAGAACATGAAGGTGCAATCGTCGATGGATATAAAGATTGGATAGCGCGCTGTGTAGTACGGTAAATAACTACAGTTCAGCCGTTGTTAGTTTGCTCCTACTGTCAACAAACAAAAGCCACATACTACAAGGTGCAAGCTAGAGTCTCCGACTTTACGGATGTCGTATTCCTATTAAGTTAACTATATTTTTAATTATAAATATTTAAAGTACTAAAAACATCAGTCATGATATGATGTAGGCCTAACAATTTCATTTAAAAAAATATTTTTAAAAGTATTTTGTTGTTACTTTTTAATCAGCGTGTACACATTTTTATATAATGCGGATGGTCAGTGACGTCATTATTTGTTTACATTAGGAGCAAACTAAGAGAGGCTGGACAATAGAAGAGATTCCCATTATTACCGTGCTGTGTAGTATCGAAAACGGTCCGACGGGTGGTGCGACTCCCCCACCCATGGCGACACAGTGAGCCAGCTCAGAGCATTACAACCGAGTTACTCTTCCAAATAACATATTTTGTTGTATTTACTTCAGTAAGACAGCTTCAACAATATCAATCAAATATTACTTCAAAAACGAAGTTTGACATTTGACAATTATAATTATTTCATCGCTGTTTTGTAAATATTTTATATGTAATCATATAAAAAATAAACTTATGTTTTATTTTTCTGATGAACAATGAAAATCTGGTGTGAAACACGCACACAACTTTCTCTTGCCAATGCAAATAATTAATTTAATTAAACTACACAATTTCAACTAAGAAATTCGCACAACTACGTAAATAATATTACGTTTGACTGCTGTGCTTACCGTTCATTTCTTTATTACAGATACCCGAGTTTGGAGTCTTGTTTGAGTTTGGAGTCTTGTTTCTTCAAAACCGCTTGTTCAGTTTTAACGTACTTTATACACCACAATTTAGCTGATTTCAATCTGCGTTGTTACATGTCAGTTTCATACTTTTAGCGTTTTTTAATAGTGCGATATCAGGATGAGAAGAAAACCCCGGCTTCATTTTTCTTCTCATCCTGATATAGCAATAAAAATAAAATTGAAAAAATAATAAAGAGAAAAATAGCAATTAGAAAAAAAAACCGGTTGTTTTTTCTTCTCATCCTGATATCGCAATATAAAAAAAACACTAAAAATATGAAACTGCCTTGTAACAACGTAGTTTGAAATCAGCTAAATTGTGGTGTAAAGTACGTTAAAACTGAACAAGCGGTTTTGAAGAAACAAGGTTCCAAAATCGGATGTCTATAATAAAGAAATCCGAAGTATTAGCTGGATGGCAATGGTATGTTTCGGCGCATGCGCAAAGCCGAACAACTCGTTAGCGACGAGACCTAATTCCATACACCTGCACTATTTTGCTTCAAAGCGAATGTTTGGCCCGGTGTGCGGTGTGCCTGATAGCCTATAGCCTGATTTTCGTAAGCAGAGCGCTGGGCAAAATGTGCGTCTGCATTAGTATAGTCTTGTACTGCTTCAATAGTCCCAGCTCAAAGTAGTTGCGGGGTGAAGGGTACGGGTGAGGTATAATGAATGAGTAACGCATGCTGGGAGAACGATTGTTGTATTACTCTGTTACAAAACATTCATTTTCAAACTTTCCGTATTTAACATATTTGTTTGTATTTATTACAATTATTTATTTACATGTTTGGTATAAAATGGTAAGTTAAATATTATGAATCCGACCAAGTTAATAACCCGGTAGGTATTTGTTAAAATTAATGCGCCGGATGATAAGAATATGTTTTATAGTCTAGTTCAATAATTAATATTAATAATATAATATATAATAATAATTATTATTAATCTAGTTATTGTATGTAATCTTATAATGTTATACGCGACCTACTTATGAACAAACTTGTATAAAATATAACACTCGGTAGTAATATATCACAAACTAATACATTTTTTTTACTTTATTATGCTATTATAATAAACTTTTAGTATATTAATGTTGTTGTTGTTTAGGTCATCAGCCGAAAGGCTGGTTTGACCTGTAGAGGTTTTACTAAGTAAATAGAGGAGTGAGGTGGTTTACCATTGCCTTCCTCACTGAGTGGAAAAGTACACTTATCAGCATGCCAGGCCCTCTGAAAAGCATATATTTTCCACTCTGCAAAAGACACTTTCACTTCATTCACCACAGGGTCTGGCTGTATAATGAAATTCATTACTTTCAGAGGAGATAACTCTGATTAGTGTCTTTTACACCTCTACCTCTTCTGTTCTTAAATGATTCAGTCATTTAATTGGCTGACCATCTGATAAGAAACAGAACTATTTATTTTAGCCCTGCAACTAACAGATTGAGTGTAAATAATTTGACACTCCACCTGTCTGTTATGGGAGTATATTAATAAAATATTTTAGAAAATTAATAATTTAAAATCTAATAAAATATATTGGTTCTACAGTAGTTATTCGCAGTTGTTTGCGAGTAATATTTTTAGAACAGCACGTACTAATGGTAGGTATTAGTACTATTAGGTTGTAGGAGGAGGGGAATCGTACAAACAATCCTCTCCACCAGAATTCCTTACTGCCCGTTCACAAGCTTTGTGCAGCTGAGAGGTATGCATTACGTCACTACTACTGTGAGAGATTGCGTTAGTAGTAGTAGTAACGTTTTCCTTGTATTATGTTTGTAGTAATCAAGGGTACTATCCAAACTACATAATATGTATAGTCTATTCCAGTTAAGTTGGCAGTGTCTACAAAATAAATTCCGATTCACAGGCGGTGCACGAAGGAACAGTCAAACCGCATTTTGATAAAGATCTACCCATACGTAGAGGTAAAACTTGAAGTAACCTTTTAAGAAACTTTAAAAATGAAAATAATTAAATGAAATTTTTGTTGCTTCGTCCAGCAAATTGCTATTCGTATTAACTCTTGTTTCGCTTTTTAGTTGGCCAGTAATTTTCTTTTCCTTAATTATTCTTTAAACTGATCGTTCAGAGACGCATACCATTGCTGAAGTTTTTGCTACAATTTCACTAATTGTTATATTAGCATGTTCAGTTTTAAAAGATTTCAAAGCATTTATAATTAATAGTTTTTGTTTAGAATTAATGCCTTGTCCGCGCTTGTTTCGTTTAACCGGAGAATCCATTATTGTTGATTTAAGAGAATGTAACTACGAACTATAGTACTACTTATTAAAATTAAAACAACACAATAACAAATATTAGTATCATACGTTTAAAAATATCACAAATACTATTATAATAAGAATTAACACTAATATTAACACGACTATGTAGTAGGTACTACACTATTGGAATGCAGAAGCAAAACTGATATAATTGCATGTATAGGCGTACGTGATTCAGCAGCCTACAAGTGAAACGGTTGTTGTGTTAAACACAAACAACCAATGAGCAGTTGCCGTGCCACATTCCACACCAATGAATCTACTGACAACTTAACTGGAATGTACTATAGTTTGGATAGTACCCTATTATATTCTGTGTCGCCGTCTACAGAGAATAGTGAAAACAACACCCACGTATGTCACCGCACTAGGCAGCCGACTGCTCAGCGAAGAGCAATGATTTTTTTTTGCGCCCTGGAGACTTTAGAAGGAGTATAGGAAATGTCAGATATAACAACTGAAATACATATAAGAATCACACAATGTATCACTAGTATCAAGAAAGAAATTCTTGTACGCTATAAAAAGTTTCACCGATTAAGTAATTTTTCAGATTCTTTTTAAACGAATTCAAATCCTCACAACATTTTAAAAATTGGGGTAATTTATTCATAAATTTTCTCCCTGCATAAGTAGGTTTTGTTCAAACAATTTTGTCGAGTGATTAGCCACATAATAATCATTCCTGTTTCTCGTGTTATGATTTTGAACATTGAAATTCTGCATAAAATTATTTTGCCTAACATACATAATCACCTCAAAAATGTAGAGAGAGGGAACTGTGAGAAATTTACGCTCTTTAAATAGTGGCCTGCATGAGGTTAGCTGGTTAGCTCCCACCATACACCTAATAGCTTTCTTTTGAATTTTAAAAACCCTATTCATATTACCCATGCTAGAATTACCCCATACTAAAATACCATAACGGATATGAGACAGAATGAGGCCATGATAAGCTGCCATTAGTAATTTTTTATCATTTAATCTGGCAATTTGTTTTAGTGCAAATACCCCAGATGATATTTTACTGCAAACTTGATTGGTATAGAAATCCCAAGACAAAGATTTATCTAGAGATACTCCCAGGAACTTCACTGTTTCTACATGCTCTTAAACTATTATTATGCATAAATACATTCACTTCACTACTTTCTTTAACGTTATGTTTATTTTTAAACTGCAAGTACTGATAAGAGAGATGAGATGATAAGTACAGTGTTACGACGTAACAGCAGTCTGGTACTTCGTCTGTCCCCTTCATACCGCAGCTGCACAAAGCTTAGATTTATACAGTACGCTAGCAATCAAGTGAGCTCCCATCTATGCTATGGTCACAATTGCGTCAAGTGTGCGGCCGGCCTAAGTAATGCTAACCTATGACCAACGTGAGAGGCGAATACATACAGACATACCCTAAACCCGTACTGTTGACTGTGTTGTGTGTACTGTTGCTGATGCTGTTGCTGTTGTGGATACTGATAAGCCATCGGTCTCCGTTAAGTTGCTGTTATTTCTCTTCATTTCATTTCATTTCAACACAAATCAAACATCCATAAACAAAAAACAAAATATAATCAATTACCAATACTTACTCTAGCCCAACACTATATTTTTGTTCATTCTAAGACCAAACCCACCGGGTTGGTCTAGAGTACAGCTGATTTTCGGAGACGAAGGTTCCTGGTTCAAATCCTAGTAAAGGTTAAGTCCAGCCTCTCTTAGTTTGCTCCTAATGTAAACAAATAATGACGTCACTGAGCATGCGCATTATATTAAAATGTGTACACGCTGATTAAAAAGTAACAACAAAAATTTTAAATTTTTTTTCTAAATGAAATTGTTACGCCTACATCATATCATGACTGATGTTTTTAGTACTTTAAGTACCTATAATTTAAAAAATAGTTAATTTAATAGGAATACGACATCCGTAAAGTCACACACTCTAGCGTGCACCCTGTAGTAGGTGGCTTTTGTTTGTTGACAGTAGGAGCAAACTAAGAACGGCTGAGCTGTAGTTACTTTTATTCGGATTTGAATACTACACAGTGGTTACCGGTGTACTTTGATGGTTGGGTTTCAATTAACCATACTCTCTCAGGAATGGTCGGCCTAGGTCTGTACAAGACTACACCTCATTTACACGTCATACACATCATCCTCATCTCATTGGGTTACGGGGTTGCTTATTGTTCTGAATTGAACAGATTGCAACGTACATAAAATTAGGAATTAAAAAAAAAATTCTAATACCATGATTATAGTGGAGTGGCGAGCAGAGCAAACAGGTCATCACATATAATAGAGAAGTGAGCAACGCAAAACATCTCAAAAGTTTTGTGTCGCAGGAACGTAAATTGGTATTCGGAAAGTGGTGCTACAAAGTTTAGCCGTCCTTAGTTTGCTCAAAACTTAACAAACCAAATCCAGCTACTACATGGTGCACAGGGGCGGTTTCAGGGAAGGGGTCATGGGGGCCATGGCCCCCCCCCAAATACTAGGAAAACTTAGTTTAATATTTTCTATAAGCTATTATTTCTAACAAAACTGAAACCCAATACTCTTACCTATCAATTAACAATAATTATTTTAGTATAAAAATGAGTCAAACAGAAAGTATCTATTTTTAAATAGTATTAAGACAACAATCAGTGTAAGTAGTCAAAAGCCACTCGCATCCATTAAGCGCCTTCATTTTTCAAGATTTACAAGGACTTTGACGTAGCGAAAATTTCTCAATGAATTAAAATTGTGGTTACAGCAATACAGCATAAAAGAGGACTTTTCAATGACTCAATTACAAACAGTAAGAGCTACATAAAAACAAGATAGCCTCCCCCCGAAAATCAGCCCTGGAACCGCCCCTGATGATGCACCCTAGAGTCCGCGACTTTGCGGATATCGTATTCCTATTAAGTTAACTATGTTTTAAATTATAAGTACTTAAAACATCAGTCATGATATGATGTAAGCCTAACAATTTCATTTATAAAAATACATTTAAAAGTGTTTTGTATTTAACCATTTCAGTGCCAGTGCCCTAATATTAGGACATCAAGATTTAGACTAAAAAATGCCGGCGTTGTCCTTTTATTAATACGTTGACTAAAAAATTCATAGGATTTTTATTTTTCACTTAATTTTTATAAACAACGTATGAAAATGAAAGAAATATAGATTGAAAAAATACATGTAGAGTTTTTTATGAATGTAATTGATTAATATTGATGAAAAAATAGTATTTTTATTTTTTACAATACATAAATATTTTTTTTGTATTTTTTGCATAATTAAATCGTCTTTTAAGTGATATAGGCCTAAGTGAAATTGAGTAACATAATTTTTTAGGGTGATTTGTTTTTTAAATTAAAAAGGAAATTTTCATAAAAATGTCTATGTTTCATTTAATTTTTTAATTTTAAGAAATATGTTCCAAGTTAAATGTCATAAAAGATCAATTTTTTGATCTTTGGGCCTTCGGGCCAGCCCAGTCAGTAAGCTGGTAGTAAGTTGCTATTATTTGTTAAGTAACACCGGTTGGGCAAGCGACTTTTTATGGTGACCAGCTGACAGCCATCCATGAACAAACTTCACTAAGGGTCCATGTTTAAACTCATGCCTTATTCACGTCAAAAATACAGCAAAAGCAGCGATCAAATTGGGTAGTTGTCAAAAATTCACAGTTCCCGATAACAAATAAAAGCTAAAAAAAAAAAAAATACTTTTGAAAGTATTTTGTTGTTACTTTTTAATCAGCGTGTACACATATTTAAATAATGCGCATTCTCAGTGATGTCAGTATTTGTTTACTTGAGATACCTTTCTTACGGTGAGCCGAGTACACAGTTACCAATGTTTAATACTTTCATATGAATTTATTTCTTGTAAACTTACTGTGGTTAATTGTATAATCCTATTTCAGTTTACATACTGTATATACCATGCACCGATCGGTACATGCGTAAATTACCACGTTCATCATTGACCGGTACTGCAGAACTTTTTAATCTCTTGTGCACTGAATTGGTGAATTTCTTGGTACTATAATATAAACAGCGTTACATTTTGTGTTGACACTGCAGAGTATAATACAATCTAATTAATCAACTAAAAGCAATTAATTGGACTATTCTGGTATAAAGTATTCATTTTCACAATAAAATAATACAGTCGGACCTCTATTTATCGAACTTCTATATAAATCGAAGTATTTCCTGAGTCCCGTGAAATTCTAAATGAAAAATCCTTCTGTATATCGAAAACAAATTCTATATATCGAATTTAATTTTAGTGAAAATATAAATAGAACTCCATATAGCCCTCCCATGACACACTAGTCAATCCGAAATATTGAGAGAGAGAGGGGGAGATAGAGATAGACATAGGGAGAACGAGAGAGAGAGAGGGGGGAGAGAGAAAGAGAGCAACGTGATAAAACAGTACGTCAGTACGTTGACCACTGTGGTCTACGTACAAGGGTAGTGTGATACGTTTATACTATGTACGATCAAAAATATGTAACTACGACGAAGTTTTCAAATGGGTACCTAAAACTGTTACGAGATAAAAACATGCCTAAGCAAAAGAGAAAAGTTTTTCTTTCTGTGGAGAATTGCCCTTCACACTCGTGTTCACAATAAAACAAACTTTATCGTAAATAAATACTGTTTTAAGGTAATATGGTTACGGTCGAGTAATCTCACTTAATATAAGTAGCAGTGATAATGAAAAAAAAAACAGCGTTTCTCTTTATCGAAGTTTCTATATATCAAATTTTTTATGAGGAACGTACAATTTCGATATAAGGAGGTCCGACTGTATACGAATAAAAGTGAAAATAGATAGTGATTTATATTCTGCCTATAACGCATTTGTTTATAATGAAGAGTTTCAGTCAGGTGTAGTAGTACACTGTGGACAATTCGAACTGGCACAACTCTTGCTCTACATATACACACAGTTTCGCATAAAGTATATCCATAACCTTTCTTTCAACAAGGTCTACAAATTTCAATGTACCCTAATGCCTACAACCTTATTACAATGTACAATCATACAAATAATTATTTCATTTTAAAATTAAAATACGTATTTAATTTGTCCCAGTAAAAAATTTAATTATAAATTACAAGAACTAGACTGTTAAAAACTCACTAAACGATACTCTACAGACGCCAGCAACTAACTAAACAAATTGGGCTGAATATAATATATAAAAAAAATTTAAAAAAAAATTTAAAAAACGATTTATTTAACGATTACTTAAAAAAATAAACTAAAAAGAAAAGAATAAAAAAAATTTACAAAAAAAACGCAGAAAAAAAATTACAAAAAAATAAAAAAATAAAATTTTAAGAAACGCTATTATTTAACAATTAATCAAAAAGAAATGAACTAAAAAGAAAAAAAGAAAAAATTTACAAAAAAAAAATCACAGACATTACAGTTAAAAATAAAAGCGTGGCGCATTAATATATATAATATTTTACAACGAATATTTTACAATAAATATTATATACACTGCACCCTCAATGCTCGAGATTAATTGGGCCCATGAAAACCATCATGAAAATCGAAATCATGAACATCGAGATCCATTTTCAATGTAAAATTTCTAATCGGTTCCATGTGAGTGATAAGTGCCTATTTTTTAAAGAGATAAACAAGGCGTTTCGGCTTATTTTAAATAAAAAAAACTGTGTGTTATAGAAAAATTTAGTTTTAAAAAAAAGAATACAAAATTATTAAAGAATACAATATTATTAACTAACTTGATTAAAATGTAAAATGTGTTTTGCAATCGAAAAATATTGCCCTATTATACAAGGTTCATACAAAAGGTTATGATATAAAACATACATAAGGTTCTCCATTTTCACAAAAATATCTTCACGAACTTTTAATAACCTAACTTCAGCGGAGGTTGATTTAGCTGCCGTTTTATATTTTTCTTTATTCTTTATGATACTATTTACAGTAGTCCAAGGCATATTAAATTGTTTAGAAATATCGGCTGTACGTACACCACTGTTACTTTCTTAAATAATTTTTACTCTAGTTTCTAAATCTATAATATTTTTCGATCTTTTATTTGGATTATTTATTGAACCAATCTGTTTTTAGGCCCCATGCTTGTGTGTAAACAATTATAATATTAAATTTTAAAAAATCACTTACTGACTAATCGAAGATAATAACTGCAGAGGACAAAATTGACTTGTTAACTACTCACAATAACAAACTGCACTAAGCCAACAGGTCAATGCACTACGCAAGGGAAGTACACGGGAAGGCCGGGGCTGAGAGAGACAGTTCTTGTTCAAGATCCCAGTACAAATCACGAACACCGAGTGTTAATATCGAAAATTGAATTTTTTGGGTACAAATACAAAATCTCGAACGGTCGAAACCTCGAACATAGGAGTCCACGAACATCGAGGGTCGAGTGTATATTAATGCGCCACGCTTTTATTTTTAACTGTAATGTCTGTGATTTTTTTTTTGTAAATTTTTTTCTTTTTTTCTTTTTAGTTCATTTCTTTTTGATTAATTGTTAAATAATAGCGTTTCTTAAAAAAAAAATTTTTATTTATTTTTTTTTTTTTTTCTGTGATTTTTTTGTAAATTTTTTTTATTCTTTTCTTTTTAGTTAATTTTTTTAAGTAATTGTTAAATAAAAGCGTTTTTTTAATTTTTTTTAAATTTTTTTTTAAATTTAAAAATTTTTTTTTACAAACACCTCCACAGCGTATTGTCATCGAAGATAAACAAGTGTGCAAAGTTTGATTCATATTGATACGGTAGAAGTATTAAAATTTTAAGTTGCAAGATTTGATGGATCCAAGAGTAAGTTAAATAAAAGCGTTTAAATAAATGAACAGAAAATCATAAATGAAAACAAATTAGTCACATCATATGCCTGACAGATTATTAATAACAAGAGAGACAACAAAGGGTAGTGACCGTGCGTGAGACGCACATTACAGTAGCGATTGTATACTTTTGTGACTGCACCGTCGTTGCACGGCGAGCGGCAAAGAGTGGAGTACAGTACAACACATACGTTTGGCGAAACGGTAGCTATGTCTGCGCGCGCGCAGCCGCCCTTTAGCTGGAAACTAATGGGTGACTAAAGCCGGGTAGACAATTAAAAAACAACATTAAAAAAGACATTGATTTTGAAATTTAAAATTAATTGTATATAACTATATTAGATTTGCACGATAAAAATATTAATCATAAAGTAAGGCGATTTATATACTACAGGTATAACTGACAGGTCTACCCGTCGCAGGCAAACTGTCATGTCAAACGTACAATGTAGATGAACAATAACTGTCAGTTTTTGCAACTGTCAGGTCGCCTGTCACCCTTCTGAAAATTCGGCAGGCGCACGGTTCACCCGCCGGTCGACCTACTATTGTGTAGGCATTTCATTTTAACTGTCAGTTGTCCATGCTGTTGCTGAACGAATGAGCTCTCTTGCGGCGTAAATACGTTTTTTACTGCTTGTGATTTGCTTTGTTTTAATTTTGTTTTGCGATTTGATTTGTTTTGTGTAGTTTTATATCGCGTAGTTTTTATATTATATAGTTCATTATTTTAATTTTAGTAGTTTTTGTGTTTTATATTGCGGTTGTCCGGTTTTTCGATAGTCAGATAATTGAATCTAGGAAGAAAGAAGTCATGGAAGATTTCATCGAAATTTATCGTAGTGAGTCATGTATATGGAACGTAAAGAGCGCAGAATATAGTAATCGCCCCCGAAAAGAAGCTGCTAACGCAAAACTATTAGAAACTCTGAAAGGAATTGAACCGAGTGCCACCAGAGAAACAGTGTTAAAAAAATCTCTTTTTCAACCACTCTTTACACCACACACTTCGTGATTTACGTTTACGGTTTGAATCCATAGCAAATAATAAACCAACCACAGCAATAGTGTTATCTCTCGACATTTTTGAACCAACTGATGGACGGTAGACTGTACGTGTGGATGCCCCTGCATTTAAGTTTGACATGATAGTTTACCTGTGACGGGTAGACCTGTCAGTTATACCTGTAGGTGTGTACCCGGCTTAAGAGAGTGTATGTACTTACATTTGACAATAAAGTACATACACGTACAATACATCTACATTTATTATTGCCCACATCAAATTTATTATACTACCTACATATAAATCGCCTTACTTTATGATTAATATTTTTATCGTGCAAATCTAATATAGTTATATACAATTAATTTTAAATTTCAAAATCAATGTCTTTTTTACTTTCTCTTGCCTATATGAATATATAGGAAGGAAAGTATTGTTTTCATGTCGATTTTTCGAAATCGAGTTTTCACCGGATCTATACGTTTTCAGACCCCCTGAACCCAAAAAACATGTTTTTAGCGATTGGTCTGTGTGTGTGTGTGTGTGTGTGTGTGTGTGTGTGTGTGTGTGTGTCTGTGTGTGAACAGAATATCTCAAGAACGGAACATCGTACGAACTTGAAACTTGAAACTTAAGTTACATACCACTACCGGACCCGACACGAACATTTTCATCAAAATCGGTCAACCGGAAGTAGTAGTTTATTCGTATAATTTTTTACTTTTTTGCGATTTTCTCAAAAACTGGTCCTACGATTTTTTTAAAAATCGCCTGGTTTACTCAACTTTTTATTCTCTACAAGATAGGGTAGGCGTCATGTTTGCTGAAATTCTGGGTGAGGCTGTTTTTACGTAAAAACATAGTTTTTTTAAGATTACGGCTTTAATATGCAATTTAAAGCAAAAATGTATATATTAAAAGTTGTAGAGAATTTAAAACCCTACAACTTTTATTCCAAACATTTTTTTGTATAACGCTTAGTTTAGCAGTAATTAGCAATTTTCTGTTTTTTTCTCACGAAAACGTGAGAAAAATCGATTTTTTTAAGATTTCGGCCTTAGTATGCATTTTATAATAAAAGTGTATATAATCGAAATTATAGAAAATTAAAAGATCTGCAACTTTAATTTAGAACATTTTTCTCTAAAGAGCCTAGTTTAGCGTGAAATAGTGATTTCCGTATTTTTAAGCCAAACTGAGGTCGATTTTATTTAATTTTATGTATTTCACTAATGTTTTTTGAGGTTAGTTTGTGTGTTTATTTCTAATGTTTTATTACTTATGTTAGGTTTATTGTTAATTATTTGCATTGGCAAGAGAAAGTTGTGTGTGTTTCACACTAGATTTTTTAATGTTGTTTTTTAATTGTAGCCAAAGTAGGCATTATTTTTTCACTTTGGTAAAATTTATGTACCACCCGCCTAACAAAACACTTATCAAAGTTGTCTATCTCAGTCACTGGGCGCTTCCTCTTTTTCTTAACTGGAGTTCCAAATTACGCCTCTCCTTTACCAGAAATAATTTCTTGATTTCTTTGCGGTTGTTTTTAACAGTAGGCCCAGAACTCCACAAGCTGCCGCTGTTCTGTTATCACACTGATGAACAGACATAACAAATTCACCCGATTGTTTGTAATATTCCGATTCTTATTTCATAGTCATTTACATTTGAAATAATTTCTAGCGCGTGACTATGTACTTTTTTACCAAGTTTGGACCTAACAGCTTGTGTTTTCATATTTTTTTTTATAACTACGGTGCTCACTTTTACAACAAAAAAAAATCTGGTGTGAAACACTCACACAACTTTCTCTTGCCAATGCAAATAATTAATAATAAACCTAACATTATTAATAAAATATTAGAAATAAACAAAAACTAACCTCAAAAACATAACCTTATTTTAATCATGAGTGGAAGACGCAAAATGAAAATCGAACTCAATTTGGCTTAAAAAAAACGGAAAATCACACTTTCACGCTAAACTAGGCTCTGTAGAGAAAAATTCTCTAAATAAAAGTTGTAGATCTCTTAATTTTCTATAAATTTTATTATATACACTTTTGTCGTAAAATGCATACTAAAGCCGAAATGTTAAAAGAATCGATTTTTCTCACGTTTTCGTGAGAAAAAAACAGAAAATTGCAAATTACCGCTAAACTAAGCGTTATACAAAAAAATGTTTGAAATAAAAGTTGTAGGATTTTAAATTCTCTACAACTTTCATAATATAAATTTTTGCTCTAAATTGCATATTAAAGCCGTAATCTTAAAAAAACTTTGTTTTTACGTGAAAACAGCCTCACCCAGAATTTCAGCAAACATGACGCCTACCCTATCTTGTAGAGAATAAAAAATTGAGTAAATGAGGCGATTTTTAAAAAAATCGTAGGACCAGTTTTTGAGAAAATCGCAAAAAAGTAAAAAATTATACGAATAAACTACTACTTCCGTTTGACCGATTTTGATGAAAATGTTCGTGTCCCGTCCGGTAGTGGTATGTAACTTAAGTTTCAAGTTTCAAGTTCGTACGATGTTCCGTTCTTGAGATATTCTGTTCACACACACACACACACACACACTCACACAGACCAATCGCTAAAAACATGTTTTTGGGTTCAGGGGGTCTGAAAACGTATAGATCCGGTGAAAACTCGATTTCTAAAAATCGACATGAAAACAATACTTTCCTTCCTATATATTCATATAGGCAAGAGAAAGTAAAAAAACTGTAAAACAGAAAACAAAATGAAACGCGTAAACTCAAAACGTTTAGTATAAATGCAAAAAAATGAAGTGAAATAATGATTTGCAAGCTTCCTTTACCGAATTTATTATCAACACAGACTAAGTAATTATTTATCAGAACTAAGTTGAATGCACGCATTAAGAAATTACATGACAGGACGTGTGTCACAGTAAACAAGAGATTAACCGGTGACTATTTTTTGACTACACCCGGTGGACAATATTCCCCTTCCCCCACGAGCGACCTCTATGTCGAAATCATAGCTATCATTCCAACAAAAGAACTTTAGATAAACGCCAAAGCTACTAGTGCCAATTCGAATTGTCCAAGGTATACACAATACAAACTGCTATAACCACTTTACCAGTGTGCGAATGCAAAGACGTACTACGGAAGCTTTTATTGACATTAGATTAATATGGTATAGTTTGTTCGCGCTAAGAGCTTGCCTGAAGTAAACAAACAGTTCTGATACCGTACACGTTGCCCCGAAAAGTTTTCCCTCCAATCATTAATAACCTGTAAAATGTGATACAATTTACTTATTTTCATTAAGACAGATAGTCCTCTTTTCAAATACTTAAATCCGATTGATTTTAGTAAATGATAGAGCGACGTTCTTTTAAAATGTGGTAAATCCAAATCCTTGTTTAAGACAGATAAAAGTTTATTAAGCGTAGGAGCTACCTTATTTTGGAAAAAACTGTGAACTTTTAGACGAACTACAGTTTTAATAAATTCGTCGTACTGTTAAAAAACTGGTTTGCTTCGTTTCCTTTTCTTGCTAGGTGTCTGCAACTTGCCACTTTATTTCATCTCTTTTCTTATACCGTGAACACTAAATGTAGACAAGCCCGTCAATTCTGATGCCATTTTTTCTACGTTTTTTAAGGGCATAGTAGGATACTTTACGCATAAAGAATTAAACACATTGTAAATTATCATTTTTGCCCACTTTTTAGAAGTTGTCACGTTTATGTTTTATAACTGAAGTTAAAGCGCCGTCATTCATCATTACTTGCTAACAAAACTTGCTATAGTGTAACAAAACAAAAAGATATACTCACAACAATAACGAAGATGAGGAAAAAGTCACACGGATTTAAACAATATTAATAAAAGAAGGGAGAAAATATTTTAAACTGATAAATTACAAATAGCACGAGTAAAAATTGCATACACACATATGAAGTAGGATGTTAATGTAACAATAACCAAGTTGCGACTGATGGATTGAGTAACACAATATACGATCATCGTGGAATTGTTTCATTATTTTAACTGAAAACAATAATTTATAAATAAACTATTTTCAATTTTATTTAGGCTACGCGCAGTTATATGAATAGCCATCAAATGTCATTATTATGTATTAGTCATCCTATAACAACTGTGTACTAACACACACGACCCCAACAGCAATACAAGGACACATGTACACTGTTACTCACTACTACAAAGGGAGAGGTTTGTTTACTTCAGGCAAGCTCTAAGAGCGAACGGACTATATAGTTGAATAGCAAATATAATAATACGACTGTACCTGTACAATAACATCAACTGACAGAGAACGTTGCTCAGATTGGACAATTACGATGGCAACAGTATTTGTATGTGTAAAATATAAGAGACAACATGTTCGTGTGTGTTTCACTTTTGTATCGTCTGTAATTTAGTGTACGACATCACAATGGTAATGTGTGTCTATAAAAGATTTTGTGATTAGTAAAATTCTGTGATGATCATGTAAACATGTCATAGGCTACATTTTCAATTTAACAAAACAAACTAACAGAGACCAAGAATAAGAAGAAAAATCATATGATCAAAAACATATTCCGCCTACGCCAGACGTCGATCCATTTTCTTTTTACTTTCTCTTGCCTATATGAATATATAGGAAGAAAAGTATTGTTTTCATGTCGATTTTTCACCTGATCTACACGTTTTCAGACCCCCTGAACCCAAAAAACATGTTTTTAGCGATTGGTCTGTGTGTGTGTGTCTGTGTGTGAACAGAATATCTCAAGAACGAAACATCGTACGAACTTGAAACTTGAAACTTAAGTTACATACCACTACCGGACCCGACACGAACATTTTCATCAAAATCGGTCAAACGGAAGTAGTAGTTTATTCGTGTAATTTTTCACTTTTTTGCGATTTTCTCAAAAACTGGTCCTACGATTTTTTTTAAAATCGCCTCATTTACTCCATTTTTTATTCTCTAAAAGATAGGGTAGGCGCCATGTTTGCTGAAATTCTGGGTGAGGCTGTTTTCACGTAAAAACAAAGTTTTTTTAAGATTACGTCTTTAATATGCAATTTAGCGAAAAAATTTATATAATAAAAGTTGTAGAGAATTTAAAAACCTACAACTTTTATTTCAAACATTTTTTTGTATAACGCTTAGTTTAGCAGTAATTAGCAATTTTCTGTTTTTTTTCTCACGAAAACGTGAGAAAAATCGATTTTTTTAAAATTTCGGCCTTAGTATGCATTTTATAATAAAAGTGTATATAATCAAATTTATAGAAAATTAAGAGATCTACAACTTTTATTTAAAACATTTTTCTCTACAGAGCCTAGTTTAGCGTGAAAGAGTGATTTTCTGTATTTTTAAGCCAAACTGAGGTTGATTTTCATTTTGCGTCTTTCACTCATGATTAAAATTAGGTTATGTTTATTGAGGTTAGTTTTTTGTTTATTTCTAATGTTTCATTACTAATATTAGGTTTATTGTTAATTATTTATATTGGCAAGAGAAAGTTGTGTGAGTGTTTCACACCAGATTTTTTATTTTAGTCAAGCGGTAAAGCCGCCATCACCTGACGTACGGAGACCCGCCGTTCAAATCCTAGTAAAGGTAGTTACTTTTTAATCAACCCCCGACCGAAAAAGAGAGATGTTTTTTTTAATTTAAAATCCTAATATATGTGTACGTTGCAATCTGTTCAATTCAGAACAATAAGCAACCCCATGACCCAATGAGATGAGGACGATGTGTATGACGTACAAATGAGGTGCAGTCTTGTACAGACCCAGGTCGACCACTCCTGAGAGAGTATGGTTAATTGAACCCCAACCATCAAAGGTCACCGGAAACCACTGTCTAGTATTCAAATCCGTATAAAAACTCGCGTATCTGTTTTTCTATAAAAAAAAATCTGGTGTGAAACACTCACACAACTTTCTCTTGCCAATGCAAATAATTAACAATAAACCTAACATTAGTATTAAAACATTAGAAATGAACAAAAACTAACCTCAAAAACATAACCTTATTTTAATCATGAGTGAATGACGCAAAATGACAATCGAACTCAATTTGGCTTAAAAATACGGAAAATCACGCTTTCACGCTAAACTAGGCTCTGTAGAGAAAAATGCTCTAAACAAAAGTTGTAGATCTTTTAATTTTCTATAAATTTAATTATATACACTTTTGTCGTAAAATGCATACTAAGACCGAAATGTTAAAAAAATCGATTTTTCTCACGTTTTCGTGAGAAAAAAAACAGAAAATCGCAAATTACCGCTAAACTAAGCGTTATACAAAAAAAATGTTTGAAACAGAAGTTGTAGGTTTTTAAATTCTCTACAACTTTTATTATATAAGTTTTTGCGCTAAAATTTATATTAAAGCCGTAATCTTAAAAAAACAACGTTTTTACGTGAAAACAGCCTCACCGAGAATTTCAGCAAACATTGCGCCTACCCTATCTTGTAGAGAATAAAAAATTGAGTAAAATAGGCGATTTAAAAAAAAATCGTAGGACCAGTTTTTGAGAAAATCGCAAAAAACTGAAAAATTATACGAATAAACTACTACTTCCGGTTGACCGATTTTGATGAAAATGTTCGTGTCGCGTCCGGTAGTGGTATGTAACTTAAGTTTCAAGTTTCAAGTTCGTACGATGTTCCGTTCTTGAGATATTCTGTTCACACACAGACACAGACACACACACACACACACACACACACACACAGACACACACACAGACCAATCGCTAAAAACATGTTTTTTGGGTTCAGGGGGTCTGAAAACGTATAGATCCGGTGAAAACTCGATTTCGAAAAATCGACATGAAAACAATACTTTCCTTCCTATATATTCATATAGGCAAGAGAAAGTAAAAATCTAAGTAAAAACTACAAAAACTATCTGAATATCCAAAAACTATAAAAATAATACTTACAGTTATAGCACCGTAGCTCCCGAACGGACGAACTGATTTTGATTCAGTTTTTACTTTCTCTTGCCTATATAAATATATAGGAAGGAAAGTATTGTTTTCATGTCGATTTTTGGAATTTTTCACCGGATATACACGTTTTCACACCCCTGAACCCAAAAAAAACCATGTTCTTAGCGATTGGTCTGTATGTATGTGTGTGAACAGAATATTTCAAGAACGGAACATCGTACGAATTTGAAACTTAAGTTACATACCACTACCGGACCTGACATGAATATTTTCATCAAAATCGGTCAACCGGAAGTACTAGTTTATTCGTGTAATTTTTTTTACTTTTTTGAGATTTTCCTGAGATTTTAACTGGTACTACGATTTTTTTTAAATCGCCTGGTTTACTAAAATTTTTATGCTCTACAAGATAGGGCGCTAAGTTTGCTGAAATTCTTGGCGAGGCTGTTTTCACGTAAAAAAATTGTTTTCTTAAGATTGCGGCTTTAATATGGATTTTAGCGCAAAAATATACTAAACAATAAAAGTTGTAGAGAATTTAAAATCCTACAACTTTTATTTCAAACTTTTCTTTTGTATAACGCTTAGTTTAGCGGTAGTTAGCAATTTTCTGTTTTTTCTCACGAAAACGTGTGCAAAATTGATTTTTTTACGATTTCGGCCTTAGTATGCATTTTACGATAAAAGTGTATACAATCAAAGTTATAGGAAATTAAAAGAGCTACAAATTTTATTTAAAGCATTTTTCTCTACAGAGCCTAGTTTGGCGTGATAAGAGTGATTTTCCGTATTTCTAAGCCGAACTGAGGTCGATTTTCATTTTGCGTCTTTCGCTCATGATTAAAAGGTTAGTTTTTGTTTATTTCTAATGTTTTATTACTAATGTTAAGTTATATTGGTTATTATTTGCACTGGCAAGAGAAAGTTGTGTGAGTGTTTCACACCAGATTTTTTTTCTTTTATTCAAGCGGTAAAGCCGTCATATGACGTACGGAGACCCGTGGTTCAAATCCTAGTAAATGTAGTTACTTATTAATCAACCCCCGACCGAAAAAGAGAGATGTTTAACGTGCGTATCTGTTTGTCTATAAAAAAAAAATCTGTTGTGAAACACTCACACGACTTTCTCATGCCAATACAAATAATTAACAATATAACGTAATATTCGGCATAAAAACATTAGAAATAAACAGAAACCTAACCTCAAAAAACATAACCTTATTTTAATCATGAGTAAATGACGCAACATGAAAATCAACCACAGTTCAGCTTATAAATACGGGAAATCGCTCTTTCACACTAAACTAAGCTCCGTAGAGAAAAATGCTCTAAATAAAGGTTGTAGAGCTTTTAATTTCCTATAAATTTCACTATATTTTTTTGTCGTAAAATGCATAAGGCTGAAATCTTTAAAAAATCAATTTTTTTAAACGATTTCGTGAGAAAAAAAACAGAAAATCGCTTAAATTACCGATAAACTAAGCGTTATGCAAAAAAAATGTTTCAAATAAAAGTTGTGGGATTTTAAATTCTCTACATTTTTTGTTATATAGGCTACATTTTTGCGCTCAAATGCATATTTAAGCCGCAATCTTAAAAAAACAATTTTTTTACGTGAAAACAGCCTCATCAAGAATTTCAGTAAATACGGCGCCTACCCTATCTTGTAGAGCATAAAAATTATAGTAAACCAGGTGATTTTCAAAAACATCGTATGACCAGTTTTTGAGAAAATCTCACCAAAGTGAAAAAATTACACGAATAAACTAATACTTCTGATTGACTGATTTTGATGAAAATGTTCGTGTCGGGTCCGGTAGTAGTATGTAACTTAAGTTTCAAGTCCGCACGATGTCCCGTTCTTTAGATATCTGTTCACACACACACACACTCAGACCAATCGCTAAAAACATGTTTTGTTGGGTTCAGGGCGTCTGAAAACGTGTAGATCCGGTAAAAACTCGATTTCTTTAAATTGACATAAAAACAATAGGTTCCTTCCTATATATTCATATAGACCAGAGAAAGTAAAAAATCGACATGAAAACAATACTTTCCTTCCTATATATTCATATAGGCAAGAGAAAGTAAAAAATCGACATGAAAACAATACTTTCCTTCCTATATATTCATATAGGCAAGAGAAAGTAAAAAATCGACATGAAAACAATACTTTCCTTCCTATATATTCATATAGGCAAGAGAAAGTAAAAAATCGACATGAAAACAATACTTTCCTTCCTATATATTCATATAGGCAAGAGAAAATAATAATAATAATTACAGTTATAGCACCATTTTGATTTAGGTTTTTACTTTCTCTTACCTATATGAATACGTATACGAAAGAAAGTATTGTTTTATGTCGATTTTCAGAAATCGAGTTTCCACCGGATCTACACGTTTTCAGACGCCCTGAACCCAACAAAACATGTTTTTTTAGCGATTGGTCTGTGTGTGTGTGTGTGTGAACAAAATATCTTAAGAACAGAATATCGTTGAAACTTAAGTTAGATACTACTAGACGGACCTTAAATAACATTTAAATTGTATGAGTAAATTTTAAAAATGCGGCCTTAGTATACATTTTACGGCAGGCAGAAGTGTATTAAATCTATAGAAAATTAAACGATCTACAACTTTTAATTCAAAGATTTTCCCTAGAAGGCCTATTTTAGCATAAAAGAGTGATTTTCCGTATTGTTAAGCCAAACTAAGGTTGATTTCCAATTTGCATCATTCACTCACGATTAAAATTAGGTTATGTTTATTTTTATTTTTATTGATAGGTTATATTGGTCTTTTTTTGCATTGCGAAGAGAAAGTACTGTGAGTGTTTCACACCAGATTTTTACAAATACTGTAATTACGTAAGTTTGCAAATAATGTTTTTTCTTATTTAAATAACACCGCGATTGTCCACCAGTATACATAGACAATGAACCTCTAACAAAAACAGATACGGTCAAGTATCTCGGTCTGACTTTTGATAAACAACTAACTTGGAGCACACATATAAAACGGAAACGTTTATTACTGAATTCCCGACTTAAACTTCTATATTCTCTATTTCACAAACGATCAAAATTACCAATGGCACAAAAATTACGCATATATTGTTCTCTTTTCAAACCTATATGGACCTACGGGTCCCAAATTTACGGTTCAAACAAAACTTGTAACTTGCAACGAATTCAAGCATTCCAATCAAAAACATTGCGCCTTATTGCTAAAGCACCTCTTTATGTTAGCAACAAAACCTTACATACAGATTTGAAAACACCACTTGTACAAAATTTCATAGAATACCTATACAAACGCTTTCATGACAAGTCACACGAGCACGAGAACCCACTGGTGCATTCACTTTCCCCCTTCCATTTACCTGATAATCCCCCTAGATGCCTTAAAAGACACTGGAGTAGAGACCTACTGTATTTAATACACAAATTTCATTCTTGGGGAGGCACCAATGGGGGCCCTACCCCTCTCATGCCTATCATGTCATTTACATTATTATCATAATCATCACATTTGCTTGTTGTAAATAAAGAATTAGAGAAAAAAAACACCGTGGCTGTAAGTTATTGTAACTTTCAGCAACTTTTTAAGGACCACAGTACACTTTTGGGTAAATTCATTAATTTAATTTCAAGAAAATATCATATTTTACAATAACCGTATGATAAAAATTTAGTTAATTACAATGTGAACAGAGCTCACCTTTTAATCCTACAGACCCGGATAAAGAGAACAGTAGGCTAGGAACCATAATAAAACAAGCAATGGGAAAACACAGAGAAAATAAAATTCCATATACGCACAAATACAGCAATAACGGGTATTTTATTAAGGACGCAACCCTGATTATAAGAAGATAGAAGTAATACATCGGTAAATTTTCTGTCCCCCAATCAGTATGTTGGCAACAGTGTACTCAAGACCAACTACCTGAAACAGTTAAAATGTTTCAGTCAAGCATTAGTGTGGAGACAGCAGTCGTTTCGTTATATTGTGTCAAAAATGGTTCTTCCAAGGAAGAACGCGTGTTTATTGTAAAGACTTACATAGCGAGTAAATCTTACAAATGTGTTCAAGATAAGTTTCAGTTGAAATTTCCCCGTTCTGCCGCTCCGAATAAATCGTCAATATTGCGTTTGATAAATAAATTCTGTAGAACTGGGAGTGAATTTGATGAAAAACCACCTCGCTAGCCAACAAAGTTAACCGTGGAAGTTCTCAAAGATTTGAAAAATCGTTCTCAAATCACCTGAAAAATCTCTTAGAAGATTATCATCGCAATTTGGGTTAAAATTTACTACTGTTTTCAGAGCTACGAAAAAGTTACATTTGCATCCTTATCGTGTTGGCATTGCATTTGTAAGATTTACTCGCTATGTAAGTCTCTACAATAAACATGCGTTCTTCCTTGGAAAAAGTCATTGCTGACACAATATAACGAAACGACTGCTGTCACCACACTAATGCTTGACTGGAACAATTTAACTGTCTCAGGTAGTTGGCCTTGAGTACACGGTTGCCAACATATCGATTGGGGGACAGAAAATTTACCGATATATTACTTCTATCTTCTTATAATCAGGGTTGCGTCTTTAATAAAACACCCGTTATTTAATCAAATTAATCCCATGTCCAACAGTCAAAACTTTACTTTTGCAACGAAAACAAAACAAAAGATATAATGTATTCCGTGTGGCATTTCCGGTGAAAAACCTCACAGACTTTCTAAGGGGGGGGGGGGTAACTAGATTTCTTTCTCTCACAAAATAACTATGTTATTTTTACTTTCTCTTGCCTATACGAATATACAGGGTGATTATAAATGAAATAGACACTTTCGACAGCTTCATAGACATCAAACTGGTGTATTTGAATATAGTAAATGATACAGGTTTGTAGGGAATTTTTTAAAGTTTATGTTGGTACAACTGTTGCTAGCATTTTGTTGTTGGCTGTTGTTACAACGACCAGTCTATCAAAATGGCCGCTACTCAAGTGGAGAAAGCTTATTGTGTTCTTGAATTAGCCGAAACAAACTCAGTTACGGTTGTGCAACGTCATTTCAGAAAGATACGGTAAACCACCACCAACAAGGCAATCAATCTATGACTGGTATAAACATTTTGAAAACAGTGCATATCTGTGTAAAAGGAGTACTGGAAGACCTTCTGTTATAGAAGAACAAATTGATAGTGTTTGTGATGTTTATGTACCAAGTCCAAGAAAATCAACTAGATCAGCAAGTTTAGAATTGCAAATTCCTCAACCAACTGAGTGGAAAATTCTGCGGAAACGTTGAAAATGACACGTTATAAATTACAGTTAGTACAAAGTTTAAATACCAGTGACAAAGTCGTACGTAAAAATTTTTGTCTGGAGATGCAACACTGTGTTGAAAATGTCGACGCATTCTTTAATCGCCTAATTTTCAGTGATAAATGTAATTTTCACATTAGTGGAAAAGTTAATAGACATAATGTTGGAACATGGGGCACAGAAAACCCAAAAATAGTTTTACAGCATACACGCCATTCCCATTAAGTAAACGTCTTTTGTGTATTATCTCGTGAAAAGGTTTATGGGCCATTCTTCTTTCACGAAGTGTCAGTAACCGGAGTAATTTATCTGGACATGTTAAACGAATGGTTAATGCCTCAACTCCAGGAAGATAGTGATAACTTCATTTTTGTACAAGATGGAGCTCCGCCTCACTGGCACTTACAGGTCAGAAATTATCGTGATGAACGTCTTCCTAGACAATGGATCGGCCGTGCAAATGAGGAAAACATTGTGTTTACACCATGGCCACCTTGTAGTCCAGACTTAACACCCTGCAACTTTTTCTTATGGGGTTATGTAAAAGACAAAGTTTTTGTACCACAGCTTCCTGTAGATATCGATGATCTAAAACAACATATCGCAAATGCTCTTGCCACAGTTGACTGTCATATGCTTAATCATGTGTTGGAAGAATTTGACTACCGTGTTGATATCTGTCATGTTACAAATGGTGCTCACATTGAACATCTGTAAATATTTTAAATAAAAACTTAATGAATTCTTCTATATAATCATGAAATAATTACCTTAACTTTTCAAAAATAAATTTTCTATAAGCTATCGAAACTGTCTATTTCATTTATAATCACCCTGTATCAGAGTATTACAATGTTTTTAAAAAATTGTTTAAATATGACCATTCGATTTAAATGTTTACAATAAGTTACTAGTAAAAAAAAGATGGATATTGCCAGAAAACCACCACCAATTCACAAGCTTAATGAAAGCTTGTACACTTGAATTATAAACATTCATAAAAAACCTAAAACCCTTCGATGGTATAAAACGGTTGCCATGAAAGTACACACAAACGAACACTTGCAGGCTAGATGATGATGCACCATAAAAAAAATCAAGGCGGAAGGAACATGGCAACATTAAAGTCAAAATAAGCCAAACACTCACCAAAAATAAAAAATATTGTTCTTAGGTCGAATGATATGGTGTCTCAAAAAAATAGGATGCATATAGAGTAATCCCTTGGTATCCGCAGGTTTCGGTTATCTGCAGACTTTGTCCGTGGGCCTGAAACCTTAAAATACGTACGTAATCTCACATTGCATTCACACTGTACTTGGTGGGAGAGGTGGGGAAGTCATACAATTCCGAAAACATGTGTCACCGTACATGTTTAAAATTTTATAAATTTCAAACACCCGTGGAGGATGAAATTTTAGAAATCGTTCACAACGTGAAGGGTGAGGGTTTTGCTCAAATCGACCACATGGACATAGAAGAAATGATCCAAAGCCATGACCAGGAACTAACAGTGGAGGATTTGGAGGAACTGATGACACCCCAAAATGAAATAGCCAAGCAGTCTAAGAGGAAGACGAAGATTCTGACGATCCTGAAACGAAGCCAGCATTTCTCCACAAACCATCAACGAGATTCTCAAAATGGAAACGCAGCTCGCTGATTACATGTTGGAGACAGATCCCATCATGGAAAGGGCTCTTCAATTTAAAAGAGGACTCCAGGAGCTGATGATACCATAAGAAGAAGTCCACAAGGAGTTTGAAAAGAAGTAGAAGCAAACAGCATAACTATTTTATAGAAATGACTTGCACACGATTTAACAGCTTGGAGAACTGCATCAAATCAGTCAAGAGACTGATGACAAAAAAGATTATAATAATGGTAAAATGTTCCTAAAACTATTAAACACTTAAAATGACTACAGGACTTTTCCTTTAGAACGTAACCCCCATCTTTTCGTTTATATAAGGTATCATTATTCGCGGTTTTACGAACCGCGGTAACCCTCCAGAACGTAATCCCCGCGATACCGAAGGATTACTGTATCTTGAAAAGGGCATGTTTTTGATATATACTCTAGTAAAATATCCTGCGATGAAGTTAAAAATAAAAAAAAAAATAGATTGAATTAAGTAGAAAACAAACAAAAAATCACTTAAACTGTAGTTAATATAACTTCATTGAAGTATGGAAAAATTAAAAAAAAACAGTATTTTTGCTCATAACATAGTGAGATAGATTACATAGTGTAAAGCAGATTTTCATAGATTCCCTTATGTTAACCATACCTTAAGGAGGTAGTCAACCCAGAAAATGAAAAAGAAAACTTCTGGCTATAATTTATCATTATTTATTTTAAATGAAAGAGTAATTTACTAGTAATGACCTACCATTTGAACCAAGCCAAAAAATTAATTACAGCTCCTAATATAAGGGTGAGGTTGGAAAAGCAGGCTTTTACGGGGAAATAAATATCTAAGGAACCAAGAAAGATATCCACATAATTCTTATGCTACAAAATACGGAAAATTGCTGTCTATTATCTGTTGTATGCGCTTGCATGTATTTTTTCTTACAAGAAATTTATTGAAGAAAAACCATATTTTCAAAAAAAATTATTTTATGTATTCACAAATTATTTTTTAACTAAATTCCTATTACAGTTTTTGTAATAATCATTCCACAGATAATAGAGTAAGAAATTATGAACATTTGAAAAAACCATCATTCAAATACCTCCAATATAAACCAAAATATTTAATTCCCAAGAATGTACAATCATGCAAAAATTACATTTCCGGAAAACTTGAAGTTGAAGGAATGATTTCACTTGCTTTCCTAATGAGCTTTATTTTAAACAGATGTTTTTATAACTTTTTATCTACATACAAACTAACAAAGTTGTGCTTCAGAAAATTTTAAACTTCAAATAAATGCAAAAAACAATCAAAATTTAAAAAAATCATCTTCTTGAGTTGACTACCCCCTTAATGATAAAGGGTGATTCACGAAGATATGCAGAAACTTTGGGAGCCCATTGTACATGTAAAAATAATGAAAAAAGTTTATATAAACATGGGTCCAAAAATGCTTCGTTACCGTGTTATGGCTAGTGAAAGATTTCTCCCGGATTTCAGCCCACCAGGTGAAATGACGTCTTCCTGAAATTCTGGTAAGATAGATTAAGGGGAGAATTCAATCGTTTCTTTTGGTTTTTGACCTGATAAATTGAATAAAACAGGTCCCAGAACTGTAAGTTAAATAATTTTTGAGAAAACCACTGTCAAATGCATAAAATGGAGTGAAAAAAAAACACATTTTTTCATCTTTGTTTTTCCGGTTAATTTTACCCTGTACTATTATGAAAAAAATTCATTTAATCAAACATCTATTCGCTTTCTGTGTACTTTATTTACACCGGTTTGTTCAGAATAAAATTTTCTACACATTTTTTCAAAAATTTTAACTGTTTCTTGGTGAAATAACAAAGTTATTCTTGCCCAAAGATGAAAAGATGTGTTTTCACTCCATTTTTTTCATTTAACACTGGTTTTCTTAAAAACTATTCAACTTACAGTTCTGGGACCTGTTTTATTTAATTTATCAGGTCAAAAACCATAAGAAATGATTGAATTTTCCCCTGAATCTACCTTACCAGAATTTCAGAAAGACCTCATTTCCCCTTGTGAGCTGAAATCCGGGCGAAACTTTCGCTAGCCGTAACTCGGAAACGAAGCATTTCCGGACCCATGTTTATATGAACTTTTTTCATTATTTTTACATGTACAGTGAGCTCCTAAAGTTTCCGCATATCTTCGTGAATCACCCTGTATTTATACAGTAGAAAAAACAAATCACATTACAATGTTTAATCACATAATTACAGATGTACAATAACATCATAATTTTTAAGTAAGATATTAGGGAACATTTCATCAAAAACGTTCCAGTCGTCTCAAAGATATTTTCATACGGGCCTACAAATACAGTGCAAGGAAACTTTCCCCATACGAGGATGGTAAGTACCAGTGCTAGTGCTTAACATGGTATAATAAAATCATGTAATACAAGAAAGCCGGAAGTACATATAAATACGTCGATAGTAAAAAAAAATACAGACCAACCGGTTAACGATAAAACTTTTGGTATGATGAAACACGTTGCAATCCTTAACCAACAACAAACAGATAATTCAAACGACAACACTACAAAAAGAAAATAACTCTATTATTATAAATATACCTACCATTTTCAGATCTTCACTTTCAACAGTGTTAGGTTTACCGTCCGTATGTAACTTTGCCCACGATTTAAAATCTGTACAAGTTCTACACGGTTTTTTACCTGTTTCATTACTTGTATTACTACCACCATAATAATCAGACCCATGACGCGAACTCATTTTACTTAGAAATAAATATATTATTTACAAAACCCACACACCACCGACAATGTTACGCACAGTTATAAAAATAAAATAAGATATTTTATAAAATGTCATAACACACTTATCGCACTACCGCAAAACATTACACCGCAACATAATCTAACCTCTATCGAATATACACGCAACAGCTGATATTATGTACAGCTAAAAAATAAAACTAGCATGGTTTTCGGTTTTCTCATTTGCTTGATAAACCCGGTTTTAAAGATAATTTTATTATTATTTTTTTTAAATTACAACAAATTAACTGCATTCAAGCTACAGCTTTCTATTCATTTATTTTAAAATATATTTTCTACATAATATATTATGTATATAATACATAATATTACTCAATATATTAAATTGAGTTGTAACGTATAATATGTATTACAATCATTCAAATAATACTTTTTTGCCAATTTTATGTAATCAGAGAATTGCATATTAACTCTATGAATAATTTCTTTCATTACTGTCAAAATCTTTTTTAATACATAATTACATACAGTAAGTTGGCAGTTGCTCTTGTACAGGTTATGTTTGAAATAGAAGAGTAAAGGTCCCGTTCGAATAATTTAACTTAAGGAGGTAGTCAACTCAAGAAGATGATATTTTTAAATTTCGATTGTTTTTTGCATTTATTTTTAAGTTTAAAATTTTCTGAATGACAACACTTGTTTACTTTGTTTGTACGTTGACAAAAAATTATAAAAACTTCCGTTTAAAATAAAGCTCACTAGCTAGGCGAGTGAAATTATTCCTTCAACTTTAAGTTTTCCGGAAATGTGGTTTTTGCATGAATGTACATTCTTGGGAATTAAATATTTTGGTTTATATTGGAGATATTTGTAAGATGTTTTTTCCAAATGTTCATAATTTCTTGCTCTATTATCTGTGGAATGATTATTACAAAAACCTTAATAGGGATTTAGTTAACAAATAATTTGTAAATGCATAAAATAAATGTTTTTGAAAATATAGTTTTTTTCAATAAATACCTTATAAGAAAAAATACATACAAGCGCTTACAACTGATAATAGACAGCAATTTTGTGTATTTTGTAGCATGAGAATCATGTTGATATCTGTCTTGGTTCCTGAGATATTTGATTCCCCGTAAAAGCCTGCTTTTCCAACCTCACCCTTATATTAGGGGCTGTAATTAATTTTTTGGCTTGGTTAAAATGGTAGATCCATTACTAGTAAATTACTCTTTCATTTAAAATAAATAATGATAAATTATAGCCAGAAGTTTTGATTTTCATTTTCTGGGTTGACTACCCCCTTAACGTATCCTGACACCATTATCATACGAACAGATTCGTATTGTGATAAATTTGATTGGTGTGAATCACATCTAATTTATGCTAAACTGGTCGTTAAAGTTATGACATGTAAAGTTATGACATGACTAATAAATGGTCTTGCTCTGTGGTTAAAATTAAGGTAATGACTACAGTTTTGTTTTGTGTGGGTATTCATTTACTCAAGAATAATTTTGTTTGTGTAAAGACTAATTCAATTACACAAATAACTCTTTAATAAACTAAATTAACAAATCCTACATAGATTCCATTCAAACCAGCTCAATTCAATCAGCGGTTGCTGGTTATCATTCCGTTCATGTAGACAAGTAGTATTGTAAAGTAGACTATAAGTATTTGTAAACACAAGGTATTTATTTCGATCACGTTGTTAATGTACCTTGGCAAACAGCTATCAACAAAAGAAAAACAGACCACATAACTGTTTCAAATTCTGAAATCCCCATGGTAAAACACTGAAGTCGTGAACTACGCATTCGAGCTTCTTCTTATTTATCAAAGCCAATAAAAATATAAATCGGTTTGATATTCTCAATATAGATAAGATTGGCCTATTCATAAAGATGAAACAGAAAAACGAACACCAATTTATTTTTCCGAAGTTTACAATATTATAAAGCTGAATACATATAGAATAGAGTTTAAAGATGCCTTACCTCTGGCCCGTTGTGCTGGTATTGCAAATAATTTTGGTAATGAAGTAGACTATTTTAATTTGGAAATTGAAATTTTTAAGGTGGAATTACTGAAGAGTGTGATTTGACGTAACTGACTGTGATAGTATGTTGATATAATTTATGTTTTTATGTTCAAGTCCTTTGTACCTGCGTGTTATGTGTGTCTATGTTCATGTCTTCGTGTCTGCAGACGTTCTTCGTGAATACATATGTTGATATAGGATTTGGTAAATTTGGAAATGATAATAATAAATAGGAGTGGTGAAATATGATATAATGAATCATTATAGCAAGTATATTAAGGCTGTTTGCCGTTCTACTTGCTGACAGACTTCCGTACCTGGCTGCACACTGTTCTGTGGGAGGATTTTTTTTTTTTGTTTAACGTCCGACTGTTCTGCAATTACTGCTAATGCAGACGGTGAAGGATGAAATGATTTTTTGTAACATATGAAAATATGCCGTGCCTGAATGGGATTCGAAACCAAGACCGCATGATGAGAGGCGAGCACATTACCAACTGCGCCAATGCGGCTGGCGCATTCTGTGGGAGGAGAAGAGAGGGTGTAGGGGAGTGTGGGAGCCCTGAAAAAATAAAATAAATAAACATTGTCAATGATAGCTGCAGGTGATAAATTCCACTGTAAAGCTACTACGGAATGATAATCCACCGACGCCTTACCTTGTAAAGAAACATTTATGTTTATTCACTAAGTACAAATATTTTTGTTTTCCACACATATCAGTTGCCCTAGGAAAAAATGCAGAGAGTGGTCATTCATGGCCTTTGTTACAAACTCCAATTGACCATCTCGCCAGAACTTGGCTTTCATGCCTGCAACATTACTAATGTGAAATTGCAAAATAATAAATCATCGTGTCCATTATTCTTCATAAATGATTTGAAATTTATACATTTGACATGTTTGCTTCACACTGTCATTCAAATTGAAGAAACTGGTACATTCAAGTTGAAAAAGGAAAATTAGTGTACAATGTACGAGATGTCAAAATTGTGGACACCCTAAGACTTACTGAAATGGCATTCCTCTTTTGTACGCTGCAGTCAACATCATTCTATATACTGCACCAAATCAAAGCAGACTCCAGCAAAATATACATTGTGTGGACAAGCTCATCCAACCAATTACCTTGGTATAGATACTGAAGTCACGAGATTGCCTTTTGTGTATGTATGGGCGGTGAGGAAAGGAAGTGAAATATTTGCAGTGCTGGCAATCTCAACAGCGAGACACTACTCGTACATTTCACTACCGTGCAGTTTCTACATACATTTTGTAAGCTGTGGTTTATTCCGAGAAAATTTTATCTTCATAAACTTATGAGAAATAAATATGACCTGTAATATTACCTACAGCTTAATTTCATAATTAGAAATTTTTGATTTACTGTAATTACGAATGAATCGCCTTCTTTACTATTGCTGTCACCGGCATTTTCATTATCAGTCTCTCTAGTATCTACCTTACAGTTTTATTTTTATTTACCAGGTGTCAAAAAAACTATTAAAGAATAGCTTCTTCACGTCCTTAATTTCCTTGAACAAAACAAGCAGGTAAAAGTTAAGAAAGAAACATTTATGATAAAATTTAAATAATTTTTTATTACATCACAATCATATTTATAATAAAATAAATAAAAAATAAAATAATTTCAGATTTTCTTCTCCTTTTTCTTATAAATCAATCAATCAACCGTTTCAATATATTTTAATTATTCTCATTTTTTAATCAATCATCATCATCATCATCAACCAATTATACAAATACGTACATCATTAATACAATTACAATTAAACTGTCCAATTAAATGAACGTATCCCAAACAAATCTATTTAAAATAAATATATATATATATCTATAAACTGTTATCTCATGAAATACAAGTATTTTTAACAGCTGTATTATATCGATAATCAGAATACAGTATATATCATCCATCAAATGGTAAACTCGCAAATATGCAAATTCTCAGTTTTACAGGAGAGTAAAAAAACAAATTCAATGCTTCCTTCTTTAAGGGGAGATGGAACGGCCTATCTACCCAATGTTAATTTCTATGATTTTAGGAACATTTTTCTCAAAAACTATTAGACCAATTCCCTTCCAATTTTTTTTTGTTACTTTGCTTGTAATTTTCTCTACATGTTGTGATAATTTTGTTAATATATTGCTATTCTTTCTTTTTCTATAATTTTTTTAATATCTCTATAACAAAATAACTCGTTTTTTCATGTTTTCTTCCACTTAGTGATTTACAACTTAAAAATTTTAAAACCTATAATAATGATTTTATATCCACATATGTAGTACACACTTTTCTATTAATGGGCAAAATTTCAACTCTCTAGCTTTAGTAGTTTTTGAGAAAAATGTACCTATTTATGAAAAAAATGAATTTTCAGAAAAACGCAATTAAAGTAAAAAGTCCCATTTTATGCACATGCAGCAAAATGCACATTTTTTCGACTTGTCACCTGTTTTTAATTTAATTATTTTTAATACTTCTAGTCCACCAATGTATATGATATTAATATCGTTTTAACCAGAAAACCCGGGAGAATTCAAATACGTAATAAAAAAAAAAATTCATTTTTTTTTTAGATTTTTCCATTCCATCTCCCCTTAACACACTTTGTGTACTTTCGTAACTTCACAAAGGTTGTATCTCCCTAATTGAACAAGAAACATATTCGCGAGTTTACTACAATGTGCATTGGGTTGTATACATCAGCCAAATAGAGGGACGATATTATTTTCTTTAAACCATTAGTAATACGGTAAACAGTAAACAATTACCAATTATAGTTCTTTCGTACTTAAAATGGACATCTTCAATAAATTTTCATATTATTTAAAATTAAAAAATTTAAAAACATCCTACTTTGACCTTGGTAGATAAGGATTCCACATCTTATCCGGAATCCTTATATATAGTCACTTGAGTCACGAGTTTCCCCTTTTTTGCAAGGAGGGATAAAGGGGAAAAGCATCAGTGCGCATGCCCGACTGCTTTAATTTCAGTACGACAAACATAACAGTTAATACTATACCTAGAGCACTATACAGTATATCGTGGAACCTTTTGTAGGTTAATTGTTTGTTATAGAAGTGTCGGTTTCTTGAAAACGTGGTTGAACTATTTACAGTGTTGAACAAAATCTAATACGCAATGTAATAAAATGTTATGAAATTGAAGCTAAACAAAAAAGCCATGACCGTGCCTCTTAAAAAGACGTGAGTGAGCGGTTAACTACTGTGATTTTACTCTTTGCACAATTTGCAAAATAAAGAAGGAAATTAAGGACGTGAAGAAGCTATTCTTTAACAGTTTTGTTGACACCTGGTAAAAAAAGAAAATGGTTAGGTAGATACTAGAGAGACTGATAATGAAAATGTCGGTGACAGTAATAGTAAAGAAGGCGATTCATTTGTAATTACAGTAAATCTAACATTATTTCTTGTCATGCAATTAAACTGTAGGCAATATTACAGGTCATTTTTATTTCTTATTAGGTTTATGAAGAAAACATTTTCTTGGAATAAACCACAGGTTACGAAATGTATGTAGAAATTGCATGGTAGTGAAATGTACGAATAGTGTCTCACTGTTGAGGTTGGCAGCACTGCAAATATTTTACTTCCCCTTATTACTGCCCACACATACACAAAAGGCAATCTCGTGACTTCAGTATCTATACCATGGATTTCGGATAAGAATCCTTATAGCAGCCGCGTCAGCTCGTGATATACTATTCATAAAAAAAACATTTATCATAATGTTCTTGTCATTATAAAGTAACCTTTTGTTTTATTATTTCAATTCATTCTATAATATAGTAACTCTTTTACTTTTCTTTCATTGTATTTATTAATATTTAGTAATTATTTACAGTTTGAGTCAGGCAGTCCTCAGGAATTAAAATATGTACGTAGCATAGAAAATAAGGAAATTAAAAAATATATATTTCATAACATTAATTTATAGGAGGTAAAAAAAATCGAATGGTTAAGCCAATTCCGAGTCCAGTTTTTTATAACTGATGCAATAATTTGTCGCACTTCCGAATGAATTACCGCTTTATTTTTCCGGGAAGACATATTAAAATAAAGCAAAAGATATGAAAAATACACGTTGAAATTTACCTAACACAAAACACACAAAACTAATAACTTTTGGCACGTTAAAACGCTTTAAATTTCAAAATAAAAATCACTTTAGTGATCAAAAATCATGAATAATGATTAACACATCCGAGACGCATTAGCACAAATGTACAACTGTATATTGTGACACGTGTATCCGTTGTGAAAAGCAATAACATGTAGGCCTATAATGAATAAATACATAGACATAATAATAATATTTACATGATGACTAAATGTTTTTGTACTGCACGATAAGACAAATATATTACTCACATTCTATTACGCCACCCGTCCCACTTCCCCAGGCGACAGAGATCATGAGCTGGCGCGCGTATAGTACCTACCCTGGTGAAAGTAGGATTTTTTTTTAATTTAAATAATACGAAAAATTATTGAAGATACGCTTTTTAAGCACAAAAGTGCTATAATTAGTGTTTACTGTTTACCGTATTACTAGTGGTTTAAAGAATACAATATACATTTTGATAATCAATAAATTGATATTACATTTTGGTTTAATTAAACAGATTGAGATCCAAGTGAATGTTCATAATTGAAATGTAAATATTTTTAATAATATTGCGTTGGCGTCTCATGCAAGTAGTTGAGTTTTTGACCATGTACAGTACGAGGTTGTTTTATAAAAATTAGCCTACATCTCTCGTCAATCAGACAGCTAATCTGGTATAAATCACAATTGTCCCACTATCGGTAAAAGCTTCAGTACCGTTTATTTCAGACTAATATATCATTTTCAGTAAATTATAATTATTTAAGTTACAAGTTAGCATCAGAATCCATATTAATGTTTATTTTTATTTATATACCAGCGACCCCCGCTTGCTTCACTTCACAGCAGCTAATGTAGGCCTCATTAAATTATTTTAAAACCTCTCTGTATACAATATTTGTGGTTTTGTTTCCCTGTGCCAGCAAAATAAATTGTTTTTCTGCACTTCCAGTTCTAGAAAGTCCAACATAAAGTTGTCCATGAGTGAAGGAAGCACTCTTGTCTCAAATCTATGCCCATCGTTTTAAATGTTTGTCCCTGAGATTTAACAGAATTGAATAGAATGCATAGAAGAATATCGATGGAAAAGAAAGAGACAGTTGATATATGGCTGAGATAAGAGACAGTAATACGTGGGTGAGGTACGCAGAGTAATTGAAAATATATGACTCATTCACTTCCTGTTGAATGAAAACAAATATATGAAATACAGTAGAAATTTTTTTAAGTATTTCCAAATTTTTAATGTTTTTGGAATTGAATGTTATTCTTAACGGTTTTTCTATGAAATATAAAAGTTGAATTGTGCTTCTAGCCCAAAAAATACACCACCCAGAGGACTTAGAAAAAATAAATGAGCCATGCTCCCGACGTACTAAACCACGCGACACCGTCACAGTTTAAGTTGCTTTACTCAATTAGAGTTGCGAAATAGCTTATATTGAGCAGGAAGCTCTAAGCTATGCAACAATGAAAGATTTTTTAAAATTATTTTAGTAGTTTCTGAGATTACCTCATACAAACAAACGTTTTTTTTTCTTTTTCGTTTTTTTTTTTTTTTTTTTTTTTTTTACTTGTGAGGCCACAATGGACCACTTCAGCCACATGAAAGACTCTACTTCGATCTCTGAGCCTTGATCTTTACCCAGTATTCCCTCATTTTTCGTGATCTCTGAGCCCGGAGTTCTTCCGTCACCCTCTGCACTCTTCTAGTCTTGGTTTCCGGTTCCAAAGCCAGATCCTTCAACTTTCTATAACTTTCAGACTTGAACCTCACATCCTCCAGCGTCAACCCAAACCTTCTAAGTCCTCCTTGACCTCCTTCGTCCAGTTCAAACCGATTTTAAAATCCCAGACACTTTCAATAAGTCATCTAAGTACTCTGTTCTCCGGTGTTCTAAGAATATGGCCCAAAAAGCAGATTCATTTTTTCCTAATTGTGTCTAGTATTGGCTCCGAAATTTTATAGACTTCTTCTTTATTATATTCGTATAGATAAAATTTAGTTCCAATTTATGACACAAGATAGCAATAGCAGTCAATTTTTTCATTTTATAATCAGTTTGATTCAAACCATTGACAAAGAAATATGCAATCTTTGTAAACTATTTCTAAAAACTATTATTATTATTTCTATTTCATATAATGAATTAATATAATAATTTCACTAACCTTCTTTTTAAACTGCGTCACCTTTATTTTTATTTTAATTCTTACTTACACGTGTTTCGGTGGATCCACCATCAGAGTAAATGAAAATTGAAACTAAAAATTTTTATCTCACTTATTTAAAATTTACAGAAGATGATACATCTTCAGTCACTTGTATAAAAACAATGTATTTTATACAAGTGACTGAAGATGTATCATCTTCTGTAAATTTTAAATAAGCGAGATAAAAATTTTTTAGTTTCAATTTTCATTTACTCTGATGATGGTGGATCCACCGAAACACGTGAAGCATGGAGTGACATGACTGAATATTACAAAGAAAGTAGCCTATAAGTAGTTCATTTCTATAACTACTTTGCTTTAAGTAAATAAATCTGTACTAGTCAAATAAACATCTCCAGTTGAATTCCTTGAAATATTCTTGTGGCATAAAAACTACTTGAAAAATTTATCTTTATATGGTGGTATTCTTCTAATCTTTCTCCCTTCTTGTAGACTTTCACGTATCCAACATGGTTTTTTCATTTTTTTTTTTAGTATTTTGTTACGATAATAGCACAAGTTGCTCTTCATCCGAAATCATAATCAAAAATTATGAAAACACACTACCAAATTGTGCGCCATGGCTGGGTTGCCATGCTTGGACGTACACAATCATTTCCTTTTTAATGTTTTACCTTGTTATCTCCTTCTCTGGGAATTGAATCACTCGTCTAACGTAAGTGCTGACAATGTACAATGGTTGTTGCAGTATAATAACAATTTATACAGTTGTACCCTGCTATACAAACTTGGTTGTAACATTTTTTTTTGCCTTGCATTACAAACTTTGCTTCATAATACAAAAATTATACATGTATTTTGTTTTCCTACGAAAGCAATCCAATTTACAATTTGCTGTGTTGGATTGCCATTAATAATAATGTTCTTAGTTGAAAATATCATTAATAATGCGTATACATACATACATAGTTTTTCAGTAAGGCCCGTTACGCACTGTTGATCAATCGCTGGCAACCAGAAACAAGGAAACCAAAATACAGAGAATAAACTGGCAACCAAAATTTTTAAATGTATCAACATCGTTCAAAAGAACACGGGAGACCAGATGGTCTCCCATTAGTCGCTCACGTATTCTTGGTTGCTGCGACCAAGTCTGTATTTGTGAATATAATCTTTTCAATCTCGTGGTTGCCAGTGCGTAACAAGCCTAAAGACTGTAGACCACATACACTACCTTACAAAAATTTTTTCTTTATCTCGAGCACTTCTCGTGATTCATCAGTTAAATTCTATTATCCAACCAGTGTCCATTATGTACTGAATCTTATCTCTTTTATTTCCACTTGATTCACACTCTTTGTTAGAAATCAATTCACATTCAACCTTCTTGCTTTCAGTTTCAATCCTGCTTTACACCTATGAACAACCATGTTGTCATTGGAGTTTTGAAGGCCTGGTTTTTAATGTTCCATGTTTAATTTCAGTTTAGTATTTGTTTGCTACTGTACTGTACAATTTAGAATTTTAATTTTGAGAATGTCTTTGAAAGGTATGTCCAGGTCAGCAAAGAAAAAGAAACCATTAAAAATTAAACTGTTGCTAAATTTGAATATTGAGTGAGATAAGCAGATTTGGCTTCAACGTCCAGATTGAACGAGTCTAGTATTGCCACAATCATCAAGAACAAAGAAAACATTAAAGAATCTGCCGTTGCAAAAGGTGTAACCACGATTAACAAACACAGAAATGTAATTCATGATTATGCAGCGGGGGCGCGACTCATTATACAAACTCCACTTCAGAATGGATTAAGTTTGTATATAGTGAGGTATGACTGTACATTAATTCAAAGGCAACATGTGGTTAAAAAATAGTGCAATTGCATGTTAGTAATATTTAGTGTCTCACAGTTGAGGTTGGCAGCACTGACAGATTTTCTTGTCCCTTATTCATAGCCCATCCATACGCTAAAGGGATTCTCATGACTCAAGTATCTATACCAAAAATTCAATGTAATATGCTTTTCATAGTTGATGAGCTCTGCTGTTCCACACGTTTAGACCAATCAGAACGTTTGCCAGCGTTGTCAGATTGTACCTGACCAACATTACAAGCGCATGTGTATAAGAGCCTCAGTAGTTTACTCATATCTTGCATTTTGTAATGAACACATCGATTATAGAGCGCGTTAACAAGCAATAATTTATAATAAAATCAGCTGGTTGTATTTTTTAGATTATAATTGTTATTGAAGTAACAATAAAATGTCTGACGAAATATTTAGTAGAGCTACAAGAACAAGTATTGGCAACGTTGCTGTCAAGTCATTGGCTAGCTATAAAGTGGGTAGGGGGCAATGCATACGTTCAGAGCTCATCAGCCTTGAAAAATAATATAGTAAATAACTCCACAGATGCAATATGCTAGTTCATTATAAAAACCACCAACTCGTACAGCCTTAAACACTTAAAATTTGGTTGAACCAACCCACTGATTGATAGATAACAATAGACAAAATGATGACACTTGAATCATTAACAATATTAACAAAACTCAAACAATCAACTTCGACACGTTTCAACCTTTTCTAATCTATATATTAATAGCGATCAGCTTTTTTTTCAACACGATTTTAACCACCTGAACCTTCACCGATTTTCCCCGAAGTAGGCTCAAATGATTCGTCTGTTCGAGTAAATTTGCAGAAAACTATCCAAAATCAAATATTTCAATTTAAGACCATAAAATAGGAGGTCTAAAATAGATTGGAGAGGGGGCAAGAACTGAAGTATAGGCCTCTCTCTTTCTCTATCTATCCCTTCCACATCTCGCACAGCTATTTCAGTTTGGAGAGGGGGCAAGTTCAACAAACTAAAGTATAGGCCTACCAACGCATTGGCAGTGTCATGGTCAGATCGCTTTGGAATTTCCAACGTAGTTGTTGTAAATTTGTACACAATTCGATCTGCTATATTTTGGTTTTGTTTTTATGTGGAATTATATAATGAGATTTTAGAAAAAATTGGAGCAGTTATGACTGCTGTCAATCCGTTTGCTCAAAGCTATAAGAAACTGGGTGACATGGTAAAATATGAAGCGGCAATTGCATGAACTGAAAATCGCCTGCCACTATACAATTTTTTTATGAAGTTCCATCATGAGCCGAATGAGAACAGAAGAAGATTGAACCAGTAGTACAATAAAACAAAAAATTTGTTTACAGAGAAAATCTATAAAAACAAATTTACACTTTTGTGCGGGTTTTCCCGCACAGGTTCACCTAGTTAGTTATGAATGCTAGACTGAATGAAATTACAGACCTTCATTTTATAAACAAAATTTATCTCTACCTCTTCATTGGATGCCCTTTAGTTTAAAAAAACTTATGTACATTTCAGTGGTACCACGTTCTTCAAAGTAATATTAAGTAAAAATAAAAATGCAGAATAGTATTTTCATTCAGTTATATCAAATAAAACTGGCTAAAATTGATCAATCCTGTAATTGTTGATACACCAGGGGTCCCACAGAATTTAAACCATAGGGAAATAACATTAATTTTCATTAGTTAGTTAATATTTTCTTCCAATAAATACATTAAGATTTGTTATAATCAGAAAACATTTTCGAATGTTTAGACTTTTACAAAATATCAATATGGATACATTTTAAACTGTATTTCAGCTTAAAATCATTTAAAAATATATAAATGTGAATGCAACAGTGTCTATTTAAATAGCTTAATGATACGAAATAAACAGTCTGAAATAATAAACAACGAATCACTGGAATTGTTTGCTCTCTGTTATAATTCAAACGCATTAGTCTTATATTACTTGTGACCAAAAATAAAACCGAGTCTACAATAAAACCCTACTAATTATAAATAATAATGTAATAGTAGTAAATAATGTAACAAAGAATAAAAATGTAAGAGTAACAAAAGTTTTAGATTTAATCGTAAACTAATGTTCAATTTATGAAACATTTTCTAACAAATGAATTGAACGTATTTTTATTATATTTGAGCGAATTAGTGTTGTATGGAATTTTGTTTTTGATCATACATGTGTATTTTTAATTAATATGCATGCTCACTTGTATTGCTGGTTGCCTACGTCGGAGTACTCTTAGCGTACGTAGACAGACTCTACATGCATTTGTCCACATCATATCGATTTTCATCTTTTCTATAACGTAGTTTAATTTACGGAAAATCTGTTGGTAGCATTTATTTTTAAAATAAATCTGTTTGAATGACTATATCAACTTTTTTGTACATCGATTATACTCATCCGCCATTTTGTATCGTACTAAAACAAGTTAGTTTCTTTACGATGTGTTGTGATAGAAAGAAAGTGCAATTACAAAAATTAACTACAAATGAGAAGACATTATGTATAAACTTCTGGGGTAAACTTATTAGTTTTATCTTACATATAAATATGTAAATTGTTTTGAAATTTTTAAAACGAGCTATGTAATAAGCAAAATTTTTTGTAAAATTATTTACAAAGTTTTTCCAACATCACAATAACTTTTTTGAAAAAGTATCAAATCTGTTTAGTCTACTAGGTACATGAGTGAAGTCTTTAAAATGTTAAAATATTTAAAAAAAACACAGTACAGCACTTACTGAGAAATATATAAAATACATGGTTTCTAAACGGCAAAGTTACATTACAGGCTTTATGTACACGCTGATAACATTCTGGAACGTCCATATTCCGACTGGCACGCCAGCATATCCATGTTCCAGAACGTACACGCTCATTAAATGGTTAACACTTTCAAGACGACAACCATACGTGATACGGCCGTGATGATATACACCGAGTGACGCCAAACGTATGTCATACGGGCATGGCAATATACATCCCTAGATGGCAAGCGTATCTCATACGTTTGCTACTTTCACATTGTTATACATGTACGCTATCCATTTCCCGTTTTCACGGTTATTTAGTTCACTTTGTTCTCCGTTTACCTACAGCGATAGTTGACTGAATCGATTAGTATTTTCTGATATATCAATGAAACTATCGACCGCTACTTAATGCGCAAGATCGAACCGTAGCATCTACTACCGGTTAATCTTGGGTATCATTTATCCAAGATAGGAATTGCTGAAGAAAGCCTGTGTAGATTCTGTCATGAGGCAGAAGAGAAGGCTGAGCACATTTTATGCAGTTGCAAAGTGGTTGGCTGCAAAAGAAGAGCGCTGATGGGTAAGGATGTGTTAACTCCTTCTCAGGTTAGTGCACTAGATCCTAGGCAGATCCTGCGCTTTATCGAAAGTGTGGGGCTTGCATAGATAAGGAATAGGGGCAATCACAAAAGATCTTTTAGGTCGCGGTGAGGAGGGGCTGAAGAAGCCTGAACGCCCACATAGTAAAGTAAAGTAAAGTCTACTACCGAGTTGTTTGCAGTGTATGTGTTTTACTGTTATTGTGCTATTATACATTTCATGAAACGATGTCTAGAAATGCATTAAATTGTTTTGCAGAAGATTCTGGGTCAGAATTAGATGACACGGACATTGATTAATCATATGACCCTGCGGAGAATGAAAGCGATATTGATATAAGTTTCATATAAAATTTTTCGGAAATGTGTAAATTTAGAGTAATTGTAAATAGTATTATTTTATAAATAACTTAATAATTGACTTAAACTAAATATATGGTTAAAAAGAGCAAATTTCAAACTTTATTTTCATATAATACCCTTATTGATAAGAGCTGAAGTGACTGCGCACTGATGTTTTGAAAAAGTTGAAAAAACGTCAGTCTACAGTGCAAGATAGGTTAAATTTATATTAGTCTGTAGTGCATAGTCATGAAAAAAATGGTAGACTGGAAAGTGTTAATCTCTGTCTGAAGACGACATGATATATTGAAGATTGAAACATGTCGAGGTTAATTATAAAACGTCGCAAGTCAAAGTGTAACCGAGTATCGCCAATAAAATGAATAATCAATCATTTGTTAATCACACTCGTTGGCGATATGCATATAATTACAATGATTTATTACATAATAAATTTATTACACTATCAAAGTCAAATTCAAATTAAATGTTACACACAATTATTACATAATCACATTTGGGATTATCAGTTCTTAAATGGACGATAATTAAAAAACACCAACAACAGTTTATTTGCACTCCATGATGATGATGATGATGATGATGATGGCGATAATTATTTCATTATGGACAAAATATGGATAACAATTATAAAACAATGTTCTTTATCAATTAACGTTGATGCTGGTGTGGTTGCTGAGGTGGTGAACGTCTTCTTCTTTTCGTCAGCGATATAACCGCGAGAATCCTCTTAATACATGCGTTACACCTTTGGAATTGTCCGCACTGAAATTTAAAACAAAACAAATTTTAATAAATTCAGTAAATATATGCAGAGGTAAATGGTAGGTACTCAAACTGTGGTTCATTGCCAAGAAAATGTTTTCTTCATAAACCTTCCAAGAAAAAATGTGACCTGTAATACACCCTACAGCTTAATTACATGACTTGAAATGTTTAATTAACTTAATTACCAGTTACCTTGTTCTACTGGAACAAAATCTTCTACGAATGAATCACCTTCTTTGCTTTGCTCTTGCCATTGTCTTCACTATCAAAAGTCTCAATAGTATCTACCGTTTCCTTCCTTTATCAGGTGTCAACAAAACTGTCGATGAAGAAGAATTGGCTTCTTCACCGTCTTTAACTTCATTTTTTTATATTTAAAATTTCGGAAAGAAAACATCACAGTCAATAGCAGCTTGCTCACGGCATTTGTTAAGAAAGACGGAAAGTCATTTTCGTTTAGCTTCAACTTCACAACATTTTAATACTGTGAGTAGTCCGAACATGTTTTCGAGAAACCAACATTTCTGTTTACAATAACAAACATTTACATTCGTACAGTTAATGCACAAAAGATCCTGCAATAATACTGTACGTGGTCTGGGTATAGTGAATGTTGTTGTGTTGATTAACACGTTCACTGCGGCGCAGGAAGAGCGTGGTTCTCCCTGTGACTGAGGTCGATTTCAAGGCTAAACTGGCCTGAATCAATTCTGCGTCCGCAGTTATACGAGAGAGCAAAATTCTCTGACTACGTCATAGCCTGTATCGTTCTGATATTTGATATAGGCTACCTTTTTAAATGTAATTTTTTTTCATTATTACTTTGCTTTTGTCCCGTAATATGAAAAATATTTAAAATAAATTACAAAACAAATTAATTAAAAATAATTTAAAAAAACTGTGAAATAGCTCAAGTTCGCAGTGACTTATTTTAAAACAAACTAAAATAATTATTGAATAAATGATTTTTAATTTCTAATAATAATTTAATAATAAACGTAGCCTACTTTATTTTTGAAAAATAAAAATAATAATAATATTAATAGTAAATAAGAATATTGACAATAACCTAATGATTAACTTACGTAATAAACAATAATAATAATAATACACGTCCAATAAGCCTAATAAATAATAATGGTAATACAGTACATAATTAATTTAAAATAATAGTATTCACAATAAAATAAAATTATACTTGAAATTATTCACACAATAAAATCAGAAAAAATCAGAAATCAGAAATCTTTATTACCATGAATCACATACAATTATTATATTCCCATTACAATTATTATATTTACAAAATTTAAATAAACTCAAAATAAGGAACACTTATATTCTACTTTTTGCGTGATACCTGGCTAGGTACCTCAGAGCAATTGCTGTGTTGAGGTTACCTTCTCAAAAAAAAATATTTACATTTTATGATCAGTAGCAGAAGACAAGTAGTATATATTAAAGAAATATGAGTAACAAAAAAATATATATTTACATAAGATTTAATAATCCTGAACACGGAATAAATACAATTATTATTGACACAACTCATTTGTGCATTATAACTGCACTTCACTTAGGCTTATGATATTCAGCGAAGCCTCATTCAAACATAAAGCGGGTTGACTCGGACACTGCTCACAATAATACATTGTGTCTTTTCTAATTTTTTTTCAACACACACACGGCAATGTTTACGTACATTTATAGTCTTCCCTGATTCTGTCTTTTGGTTTTTTTTTAGGTAGGTGATTTGGTATCGTCTGTTGTAGTGGGGTCTGTCGTGGTACGGTACGGGTAGAAGGGTTGTTAACAATTGCAGGGCGGTATGACGGAAGGACAAGTGATTTTATGACGGATAATATAAATAAATATAAGGAAACTTTGGAGGTGGGAAACTAATATTTAAACAAACTAATAATCTTACTAATAATAATAACTAAACTTATAATTAATTAAATAATAATACACAAGGAGATGCGAACTGAATCGGAAAAGTAAGTGATTTTAAAATTCCACTAAAAAAAGCAGGTAGTCCCTGGTCAAGAACTGATCACGCACTGGCTTAGAACGAACCTTTTTCGAACCACTGAACAATAATACAAAGACTTCTCACCCATGCTGAGCCGAGAAAGAAGTAAAGTAAAACCATATAGTCGGGACGCAGAATTGCGTCCGCAGTCACCTGGGAGTGTTCAGTTGGACGCAGAATTGCGTCCGCAGCAGTGAACATGTTAAACTGACACCGAAGCAGTTGCGCATGCACACAAAGGGGGAAAGCTACCCCCTTTTACCCCCTGTTAAAAGCAAAGGCATTCTCGTGACTCAAGTAACTACAGTATATAGTAGGAAAAACGAGGACCTGGAAGAAATTGGACTGACTGAGGACGCAATGAATAAACTTCTGAACACAAATGGGTTTCAAATGGACAAAGTGACTAAGAGTTGTGTGGTTGACGAACGGACAAACAGTGGAAAGTGAGATTGGAAAATTTAAAGAAGTGTTGGCAGAGGAAACAAAACTAATGAATGGTAGCCAAAGGAGACCATTCAAATGATCCAGTCAGGTAGTACACTTCCATGAAACAACTCTTAACATTTGCCTGACCAAGTGGTCCAATCTACTAATAACACTTTGAAAGAGTTGAACCCTCCTTCTATACCCCGTATAGTGTGACGTCATAATTATGTGACTATCGCCAGACGGGATATTCCCACAGTTACCATTACTAATATGTTTTCATAGTTCACTGTCAACGATTCACTGTTACTTCTTGCATATTTGAATGGAATTCTCTGAAAAAAAATTTGTTTATTCAACCATGTGTTTCTTCCGATTTATGTTTATGAGGTTAGGTTATGGCCATTTCTTGGTAATATGTTATACTGTTTTCGTAAGTAAATCAAAATATACTGTAATTATTTAATTGTAAAATATTATTTCGTTATTTTATATAAATGTACATCGGAAATGTGTCTATAAACTTTAATTCTAAAAACACACTGCGACAATTTTTCAATAGACATAATATGTCAAATAATAAATACTTTCAAAATGGTCAGGACTAATTAAAATTCAGCGTGGTAAATCACGCTACAGATTTAATACACACATGAAACTAGTTCATTGTAAAAGCAAAAACAAAAGGACGAATATGGAATGGAGGAAAGTTTTGAAATTCAAAAGGTATTTGGCTCGTTGACTACCTACAAACTCAAAGGACAAGGATGGTGATTGTGGTCTACTACGCTAACCGTTGGTTCATGCCAAGGCTGCTTATAACAACAAACGATGCACAATGTCCTCCTTCTGCATGACAATACACGGCCGCATACAGCAGTTCTAACTCATGATAAACTCACTGCGAATACACTGGCAACCTCTTCAACATGTTCATTACAGTCCCAACTTGTCACCATGTGGTCCGTGGACAACACATTACAAAAGAAAAGATTCAAGATGAAGGTGCGGTCAAACAGTACAAGTAAAACTGGCTACTGGAGAAGCCATCTTCTTTTTTCTATGATGGGACCAGAAAGCTTCCAATCGGTTGGAGAAAATATATTTCTGTTGAAGAAACTATGTGAAAAATTAACTACTCCGTTTGTATTTTTATCTATTACCAATTAAGCTGTGTGAAAAAAATTAGTATATTTGAATGACGTTGGTATAACTATAACCAACTACGGTGGCATACGGGCCGCACATGCGCAGTAAGTAGCTCCCCCACCACAGCGTCGTCGTAGCCTAATACAGGCTGCCTTCAAAGTAGTACTCACTACTCGTTGTGTTCTGTTCGTGTGGTCATCGTTTTGACATTTGTGGCGCTGTCGAAAGCTGCATACCATCTAAATTAGTTGCGCACGCACAAAATTCGGGGAAAAATGTCTTCAATTTAATTTGGGATAATAGGCAATAATTTTTTTTCTAAATTATGTACCTACTATTGTTTTGAAAGGCCCGAAAGAGAGGGACATCATACCCTCATTCTGTTAAATTTATTATGCGGTTCTTTTTGTTAAAATTTCATACAACTGATATTGTGCGTGTGTAGTTGATTTCTAAAAATTGACGTTTGTTTGGTATATAGTTCACAACTATAAAAAATGATTCAGCTTCTTGGAATACTAACAGGAAGGAGACACCAGACACGATGATCTATCTTTGACTTCCCTTCAAAAAGTGAATTTTTTCAAGCTCGTTTATTATTTCTGTTTCTTCCCAACAAAATATAAAATTACAGATAAAATTTTATATTTTATAACAAAATAATAAAACGCATATTATGACGTCTTGGAAAAGAAGTTATATTAGCCTACGTGATATGCAAAAAATGCGATGAGATTTAAACGTCTAACTTTTTACGAGCGTACCTTATCTAACTACCAGAGTATAATAATAACATTTATAGTGTAATAAAATAAGATTCATTAGGAATCAAAAGTAATTTTTCACAATTTTTTGATGAAAAATGAGCTTGTTAGAGTTTAGTGAACGAAACTGGCTGGCAGAGTGCCCTACCGTATCGCGTATTGTCACTATTGTGCTTGAACACCGTGCACTGAAATGAGTTGAGGGGAACGGCGGACGCAACACATTCTCTCTCTGTCTCGCTACCCTCCCTACATGCCACCGTAATTGGCGAACAGTATAAGATGATCTATCGATTTATCATTGTCACCTCCCCCTCTATCCACATCAATAGGTTGGCCCAGGGGTGGACAAAAAAAAACACAAGGAAGCCAAATAAAAAAGAGTTGTTGTTGCATATGATTATAATTGCTCAAAGAAAACACAAAAATAGAATAATATTAATTAAACAGTAATAAATGCAAGTTGTTTTTTTTTAAAAAGACAGCAGAAAAATAGTTATACGAACATAATTTAAGTTATTACAAAATTAAATACCTGAATAAATAATTTCAGGAAAATTCTAGAAAAATCTCAAAAATGAATTTAAACTACAATATTTAATGAATAATAAGATTCAAATAGTTATTATTTTAAGTATTCATTATAACAGATACAAATTGACCAAAATTAGAAACTGATTTATTTATTTAAAAGAATTTACTATTGTAAGAAAATTTTTTTTTATGGAAGAATTAATTTTACATAAGATCAGATCATTGTCTGTAAATAGTATGATATCATAATAGTTTTTATAAATGTATTGCATACCATGGCAGCTTTTACAAAATTATCAAAGAAAATATTAAACAAAATATATTTTACAAAATTTATAAAATTTATAAAAATAAACTCCAAGAATATAGATAAATAAAACATGATAAAAGTTTTCAAGATTTTAACTATTTTTAAGTTAGATTCTAGCCAAGTTCGTTCATCAACATTTTCAGTTCAGGACATGCACAGTACAGAAAACATTCCTGACAGGTGCAGAAACGGTCAAGTAAAAATAACACAGTTTTCCCAAAAACGAATAAATAATTAACCAAACATACCGTTATGCAGAATCAAACCTTCCTGGCTAAAATCGATGCTTAACGTCCAAATCAAACAGATGAATAAATTGAACAGCCACGGCAGGAAATGACACAAGTTTAGCTGCCAATTTTCTAGATTCGGGAATCGAACCCGGGAGAGTCATTCTCAGGAACCAACGTCCTGCAAAGGTGGTGAATGGCACTGCTATCCAAAACTTCAACTCTCCAAACCATCAGAACAGAAAATATTCCTGAGTTGAAATGTCCCCAGAGTAGAAATCTCTCATAGTACAAAATCCAAAATAAATTTGGTCGACGAAACCAAAACTTCATGTACAAATTAGTGAAACACCAACACGGAAAAGACTGATAAAATTCACGCAGCATCATAAAATATAAGAAAGCACAGCAGATAAAAATAAATGAATCATAAATAAACATTAGCAATAATCATAACGCAACATTAAAACCAAAAACGACATTCTTTAAATAAAAGAAAGAAAATACAAAATCGGTAAAACATTCTAATGTAATAGAAGACTACCGTTCCATTTCACTACACAATCAAGAGTGCACGTCGAACAAGGAAAAAACGTACATAATTAAATTAGCAGAAATCAAACTCAACTCAGGCCAGAATAGAGCAATAGAAAAACGCTAGATAGCAACAGCTTGCGGTGAACAGAATTAATTATTAATACAAACAGAAATACGGCGCCAAGATATGAAACAATAAATCCCAACAGTAACGTATTACAACAAGACGTTACATCATATTACCTAGAAACAGGTAATAACCTGTTTCTAGGCTGACAGTGTCTCCTTTAGTCCTCATACAATTAGGTGCAACTAGAATCAACACCTTTCTTCGCTCTGTCGGTAGTACGCATAATAAGGCCGCAATCTTACTAAAACCATTTTTTGTACAAGAGCACAGCCTCTCCAAGAATTTCAGCAGACATGCACTAATTCTATCGAGTAGAGCATAAAAAATGTAGTAAATGAGACAATTTAAAAAAAAAACAACCGTTTTTGAGAAAATCGAACGATTAAAGTACTACTTCTGGTCGATCGATTTTGATTAAAATGTTCGTGTAGGGTCATGTAGTGGTACCTTACTTAAGTTCCAAGTTTCAACTTTGTACTATCTTCCATTCTTGATATTTTGTATACACACACACACACAAAGACCAATTGCTAAAAACATGTTTTTTTGGGGAGGGATAAGGGTCTCTGAAATGTGTATACCTGGTAAAAACTCGATATGAAAACAATACTTTCCTTCCTTGTGTATTCATAAAGGACAAGAGCAAATAAAATACATGTCAACAAGTGGACAAATAACATCAATGTGTGATACATACCTAACAATCGTTCTATGGAAATCTTCTAGTTGTACGTCAGTTGCCGTTACACTGCCACCCGAATTATGTTTTGGTAACACCTTCAACGCTTCTTCTAACCACCTGCTTGTACACTGAAAACATAACCACCACAACCGACTTTAAAATTTGCAAGAGTATTGGTGACCATAATGATAAAACAACCAAAAACGCAACATATACAGGGTGATTATAAAAATTTATTTTTGAAAAGTTAAGGTAATTACTTACATGATTATATAGAAGAATTCATTAAGTTTTTATTGAAAATATTTACAGATGTTCAATGAGTGCACCACTTGTAACACAACAGATATCAACTCGGTAGTCAAATTCTTCCCACACACGATTAAGCATATGACGGTCAACTGTGGCAAGAGCATTTGCGATACGTTGTTTTAGATCATCCATATCTACAGGAAGCCGTGGTACAAAAACTTTGTCTTTTATAATTATAACCCCAAAAGAAAAAGTCTGGACTACCAGGTGGCCACGGCGTAAACACAATGTTTTCCTCACTTGCATGGCCGATCCATCATCTAGGAAGACGTTCATCAAGATAATTTCTGACCTGTAAGTGCCAGTGAGGCAGAGCTCCATCTTGTACAAAAATGAAGTTATCACTATCTTCCTGGAGTTGAGGCATTAACCATTCGTTTAACATGTCCAGATAAATTACTCCGGTTACTGACACTTCGTGAAAGAAGAACGGCCCATAAATCTTTTCACGAGATAATGCGCAAAAGACGTTTACTTTAGGGGAATCGCGTGTATGCTGTAAAATTATTTTTGGGTTTTCTGTGCCCCATATTCTAACATTATGTCTATTAACTTTTCTACTAATGTGAAAATTACATTTATCACTGAAAATTAGGCAATTAAAGAATGCGTCATCATTTTCAACACAATGTTGCATCTCCAGACAAAAATTTTTACGTACGACTTTGTCACTGGTATTTAAACTTTGTACTAACTGCAATTTATAAGGTGTCATTTTCAAACGTTTCCGCAGAATTTTCCACCCAGTCGGTTGAGGAATTTGTAATTCTAAACTTGCTGATCTAGTTGATTTTCCTGGACTTGGTAAATAAACATCAGGAACACTATCAATTTGTTCTTCTGTAACAAAAGGTCTTCCTGTACTCTTCCTTTTACATATATATCCACTGTTTTCAAAATGTTTATACCAGTCATAGATTGATTGCCTTGTTGGTGGTGGTTTACCGTATCTTGTTCTGAAATAACGTTGCACAACCGTAACCGAGTTTGTTTTGGCTAATTCAAGAACAATAAGCTTTCTCCACTTGAGTAGCGGCCACTTTGCTAGACTGGTCGTTGTAACAGCAGCCAACAACAAAATGCTAGCAACAGTTGTACCAACATAAAGTTTAAAAAATTCCCTACAAATCTATATCATTTACTATATTCAAATACATCAGTTTGATGTTTAAGCTGTCGAAAATGTCTATTTCATTTATAATCACCCTGTACTGTATGCTATCTAAGTGTAGTTTATGTTTTTGTAGTGGCAAACTGATACCAAAGCAGTCGCGCATGCACACTAATGCTTCCCCCTTTACCCCTCATTAAAACAGAAGGCAAACTCATTGCTCGAGTAACTATAGCAACTAATGGTTCTTGGATTCGTAATCTATACAATACAGTTAGTGGGCGCGGATTGGGTTTCAAGTTCGGTTTCGACCTGAAGTGCCCCAAAACCGGAAGTTAAAAACTCATACTTGTAATTTATAAACCAAAATAATGTTATTTAATTCCTCTTTAACCCCTTACCAGTTTATTATTTTTTTCAGAAATGAATATTACTTTGCTCTATTTTTTTTTTTGCTTCAACACAATATTACAGCTAATTATGACCTAGTATGATATTAAAAGCAACATGTTTGCATGTAAAATATATTTTATTCATAATTTTAAAAAAATTGGTTACCTAACCTATCTTTATGTTGTATTATTGAAATAAAATCTGTAAGTCCATAAAATAAAATATAAGTCCATAATTGTTTCATTTACTTATATGTAAATATATTTTAACGGCATGTTTTCAACGTTAAAAGTTAAATAAAAATTTGGTAACGCGAAAACTTTCAGGTTCCACCCCTTTACCTTTAGTAGGTGGTATTATTTTTTCACCTCCTGAAAGGTGCTTCGTAGCAAAAAATTGTATAGAATCTTTTTTGAGCTTCTAAAGTACTTCAAGGCCATGTAGCTAAAGTTGCCCTTAAACTATCTGTTCGCTGAGAAAACTCAAAACACTAGCATTTCGGCTTTTAGGGCTAGCCGTTTTCATGTATTTCTTTCTTTACACCTTCACGATGGTTTCTTTTCGCAAATTTTTATTGACAAAACATTACACATACCCATAGTCACGGAGAATTTATTAAATTTTAGATTGGGGTCCTACGGTGATTGCTACCCGAACAAAAATTAAAAAATTTTTGGAATACATATAGTATTTAAATGGCATGTTATTTAGCAAAGAAATAACAAACATTTGGTAACCCGAAAATTTTCAGGTTGCAACCCCAGGTCGCATGAGAAAACGAAAAACTTAGAGTATCATACACCTCAACATTCAGTTGAAATTTTGAAACTAATCATTAACTTTCATATCTTCAAATTTTAAAATATTGTGATCCACCTACCCCTCTGAGGCCGAGACACGGAAGCAGCGCGAAGCGCTGCTGGAGTGGTGAGTTGTTTTCTATAAAATTACTTAAAAAATACTCATAAAATAAACACTTATACAAATACTTTTTACACTTAAGATTCAACTATACAGCTGAGCGCTGGTTGTAATAACGCGATTTTCTGTCAAGTTGCTGCACACAAATCTCAAATACGGACTCATTTCTCTCGACGGCTTTTAAACAGCATGTGCCCTAGACCTTTTAAAAAATGACTTACGTTTTAAAAAATCGATTTTCCACTGTATTTTCTTTTTATGATGGGATTTCCTATTAAATGCCAATTCTTTAATTAAACATCGATTAAAGTATTTGAAAATTTTGCTGGCTTTCAATTAATAACAGAATTCTAAATTAGTTTTTATTTTTTTAAAATTCCGAGTCGTTTTGATGGAAAACGCGCACGAAAAATGTGTGACGTCACGATTTTTTCTTATGTTATGCAGCGTTAGTTAGTTGAACTGGTTACTCATCAGACAGCGCAGCGAGCGGTAACGGATTTTACTACTCCCACTTCTTCCTCTAGCCTTCCCCTCACGGCGTTTGTTAACAAGAAATGTCACATAGTACGTGCACTTAAGTAGACCTACTCTGTTATGTTATTTTTCAGTTAATTTTGCAGTATACATAAAGATGAGTTTTTCGCGATGTCTCCTTCAACCAAATAAACAAGTTCAATTCTTGTAAATTTTTAGCATTGTGCCTACGGCCAGATATCGGAAAATTTAAGAGTGTGAGGGTTTAATAGGATTTTTTTAAATAAAATGATATTTACGTTACAGCCTATTATGTTCTGTTATATTTGTTTTAGTTTTGAGTGACATTCATAATAACTTAGAAACACATTTGCTTTTATTCACATAAACATACATATTTTATAAATACTACAATTTTATACTGTTACGTAATATTTATTACGCTTGTTTCATTTATCATGAAAATGTGTGCAGTCTGAAGTAATGTAGGTGACAGTGATATATAATATTTTGATATGTCCCTCTCCCTTTGTTATCAAATAAACGCGATTTCCTTTGTCTGGACAAAATTGCTAGTTTCAAAGTAATTAATAAAATATTAATAATTTATTCAGTACTAGGTAATTATTTCTTACATTTGACACCAAAAACAGTTCAGTAATAATTTCCAAAATACAATATAGTACAAATAGTACAATACTTATTTACTTTCCTGGGCGCTATCGTTGGATTTATACAAAAAAATAATCTGGTGTGAAACACACGACTTTCTCTTGCCAATGTAAAAACCCATATTTATAACCTTTATTTCATCATAAGTAAACAACGGTAAATGAAAATTATCTAATTTTAATCATGAGTGAATGAAGCAAAATTAAAATCAATCTATGTTAAACTGCGGAAAATCACCAATTTACGCTAAAATAGTCTGAAAAGAAAACCGTTTGAAATAAAAGTTGTTGATCTTTTTATTCCCGATAACTTTTATACATTTTTGTCATAACTTCTAAGGCTACTAAGGCTGTAATATTAAAAAATCCCATTTTTTACCGATTTTGATGCAAAAATACAGAAAATCACTAACTGACGCTAAACGTTGTACAAAATATGTTTGAAAGAAAAGTTGTAGGTTTTTTAATGTTCTACAACTTTAATTTTTTACACTTTTGCTCTATAATGCATACGAGGTGTGGCTATTAAAAAAAGAGACTGACTTACAAAAAATTATTTTTATTTTATACATAATCACTTGGTGTCATCTTCAATATACACTCCTTCTCTATCCCTACAACGCTCCATGCGAATTTTCCATTGTTGGAAACAGTGCTAGAAGTCATCTTCTGTCAGCTTCTTCAGGACACGTAACGCTCAAAAATGTTTGAAATGAAGCTCGCAAAATTGTTTGTACTGACACTTTGTACGCGACTGAAAATGACCCAAATTTTTTGAAACGATAATAACATGTGATTAAACGTGCTTTTTTACTTATGATCAGGAAACGAAGCGCCAATCCATGTACTGGAAGAGCCGAACTTCAGGCTCGTGTCCTGAAGGAGCTGAGAGAAGATGACTTCCAGCACTGTTTCCAACAATGGAAAATTCGCTTGGATTGTTGTAGGGATAGAGAAAGAGTGTAGGCCTATATTGAAGGCGACAATAAGTGATTAAGTATAAAATTAAAATAAAATTTCTTACGTCAGTATCGTTATAATAGCCACACCTCGTATTAAGAGCGGAAACTTTAAAAAATGATTCACCACGAGAGCACAGGCCTCTCAATAGTTTCGCCTAACATGGGTCTTACTCGATCGTTTAGAGCACAAAAATTTAGTAAATGAGGCGATTTAAAAAAAAAATCGTAGAAGCCGTTTCCGAGGAAATCGCAAAAAGTGAAAACTTGCACGAATTAACTACTTCTTCCGGTTGACTGATTTTGATGAAAATGTTTGTGTCGGGTCTTCTTATGGTACCTAACTTAAGTGGTAAATTTCAACTTCGCAATTCCGTTCTTGGGATATTTTGTTCACACGTGCGCGCGCGCACACATTGGGGACCAATAGCTAAAACCATGTTTTTTGAGTTCGGGGACCTGAAAACGTGCGTATCTCTTGAAGGCTCGATTTCAAAAATGGATATTAAAACAATACTTTCCCTTTCTATGTCATTATATTTATATAGGGCAAAAAAAGTAAAAATAGGGGAACTTACACAGACTTTGGTATGCCATTACTGAAGCGATAACATTGGAAACGTAAAGTTGCCAAAACAGGGTGGACCTCCTCAAAGACGATATCTTAAATGGCCCAAATCTTGTATTTTTTGGGAACCACTAGATTTGTCTTAAGTTTGGTTACTTTTGCGAACATACTCGTATAAAAGGAACCAGTCTAATTTGCTGCCCGACCTGAAATCTTGTGGGCTATTTCAACTCACTGAAGAAGCAACTCGCTGTCAGCTTGAATTCCTACAGCCTTTTAAATGATATAGACAGGAACTTTGGTGATCACTACAACCACGCAGTGGCAAAATTCACTGGTGGGAAAAGAACTTTACAAGGCTTAGAAGTTACGAGGCGAGGTATCAAGGAGCGGTAGTTCAACACAATTCAGTGATGACACACTATAAATTACATAAGTCATTGCTGAGCTGCAACCCTGGAATGTTTTCAAAAAATACATTGTTGAAAAGAAAAAAGAATGTACATCAATACAGGGAAAGAAGAAAAAGGAAAGAAAAACCCTGCCAAGTTTTATTTTCGGCTGAAACGTCGCAGAATGATAAACATAACGGCCGTAATTTACAGCGCCCTAACTAGTCATCGGTGGTCACTTTGAAGAGGAACGAAACCGCTTTCTAACTAGTCTGAATATTGATGCAATTCAACGACAGCAACTTGCAGAAAGGACAATGCTTCCGTGTCACTAAGCCGAGTAGCTTGAAGAGCGCAGAAAACGGATCTGTTCTTCTTCGTTCGGCAGCCTCACCAAGAATTTCAGCAAACATGGCGCCTACCCTATCTTGTAGAGCATAAAATTTTTTGTAAACCAGGCGATTTTTTAAAAAAAATCGTAGGACCAGTTTTTGAGAAAATCGCAAAAAAGTGAAAAATTATACGAATAAATTAATACTTCCGGTTGACCAATTTTGATTAAAATGTTCGTGTCGGGTCCGGTAGTAGTGTCTAACTTAGTTTACGTTTCAAGTTCGTACGAGGTTCCGTTCTTGAGAGATTCTGTTCACACACACACACACACACACACACACACACACACACACACACACACACACAGACCAATCGCTAAAAACTGTTGAATTGCGAAGTTATGTTTTTTTGGGTTCAAGGGTCTGAAAACGCGTAGATCCGGTGAAAACTCGATTTCGAAAAATCGACATGAAAAGAATACTTTCCTTCCTATATATTTATATAGGCAAGAGAAAATAAAAATATCGTACAAAATTAAAAATATTGTGAATTTATCTTTTGTTATTGAAATGTTTATGGAAACTGGTAATGTTTACAAAATAACGTAAGGGTTCAACATATTTTTTTTGGATAGAAACTGCTAAATCCCCAACAAATTGTATACCATTGGATGGAGAAAACACTTCATTTCAATATTTTGCAAAAAACCGGAAACGTGAAAATTTTCAATATTTTCCATTCCGTACCCTTAGGTATCGTACTTGTAAATTTGTTTGCAATTTTTTTTTCCAACTAATTTAGCCTAATTGGGGATGAATTATTTATTTATGACATAACTAATTTGGCACATATACATCTGTAAATCAGAATGTTATCGTATTTAGTTATATTTGATTTTTTGAGAATATATCAGTGAGGTAATCATTGACTTTATATTGTAAATTTGAATATGTTTGCCACTTGAAACAATACTACCAATAGGCCTATTGTTTAGAATTTGGGTTATCTATAAAATCAATCTTTTACTGTACCTAATAAAATTGTAGGTACTTCCATTACCAAACAATACAATTAATCAGTCACAAGCTAAAAGTATAACTGAGTAAGAAATTTCGTTACATAATTTTTATTGATGTGTTTATAAATCAATCGTTAGGTTACATTTACACAAAACAGAATACTGAATTACGCTATTTTAGGCTTGGAGTGTGGGTGGATATATATTTTCGGACTCCCTCGATCTCTCTCTATAAGAGAGATCGAGGTATATGCAGATAACCAGTTGTGAAGTAGTGGGGAGAATGGTTTTGTTGGGGAAACGCGTCTGTGTTAGAACGTACGGACGCACATAAACACGCACACGTAAACACACAACTATTCCTAGCTGATGATTCATAAAACGATCAAAACAAGCCTGCTATATAGTTGAATCTTAAAACACACATAAAAATCATTACATTTATAGGTTATTTGAGCACATGGACCACCGTAACTAACGACAACGTCACTTCGCGTTCGTGATAATATGCGTAGACTACTTTGAAGCTATGTACTAGCACTCTATATCTTTGTGAAAGACAGAGAAATTAAATACTTAATGCTACCGACGTAATAAGCCGACACAAAACAAAATAAAACGGGACAAAAACTGCCGATGTAATATTCCGTCTGCAGCCTTTTTCGTGCATTATTGGTGAGACGTAATATTCCATCGGGAACCGGCAAGGGGTTAAGAGTACCTACAGAAATCACTAATGTTTCTTTGCCATAGGTCAAAGGTAAGCCTTTTTCTTTCTTTTTCGTTTTCTTACGAAAACTATGTGGGCTTAATTTCTTACAGTTATATTTTCTTTAGAAAAAATTTCCACCAGCCATATGCTATGAGACACGTCAACTGATGAAAGGGATTTTTTTTGTTACACAACTGATTTGTGCAGATCAAGGCAACAAAATAATGCCAGACCTGACCAGGACCTTGTGGTGACCACTAACTCAATGGGCGAATAAAAAGTGTGATAATAGATAAGATAGATAACAACCTCTCTGTCGCTGAGCATCAATTCCATAATAACATCTGCTACATCACTCAACATATATGAATGCAACGAGAATACGCAAGCGTGTATCAGATTGTTGACTAAAGTCTGGCCGTGTTTCTGTACAATCTCCTTCACCAGTCTCGATCTCACTTCGAAATCTTCTTTCTCCTGAAACATGGACGCATACGACATCAATTAGCAAGACTCAAGTACTGCATGTAAAACATTCACACTATCTTGTAGAGCACCAAACCCTTTAGTAAATGAGACTATTTTAAACAAAAGCTATTTTTTAAAAAATGTTAATTTACCTTATACTACTTCTTGTACCTTCTTCCTTACAAGCATTTATGCAATGCGCACCGCTTCTTCAGGTAATAATAATAAACGTTTCTAGAAATACCGGGTGTTTATACATGAATAGCGGGGTTTTAACGCTCTATAATATTTAATACTTTATACAGTAAAATGTCGTTAATCCGGCATTCAATAGTCCGGAATTGTGTATAATCCGGCATCAACGGCAATAGACAAAAATTATATAATTGCCTTCACAATGAACATTCTAAAGTGAGCAACCAGACAGCTACCGCCAACACTCAAGAGCCATAAAGCGTCACGCTTTGAGTTTGTAAACTCTGTACGCTTTTTTATACGTTTGTAAAATTTGCTGAGTCAAATAAACAATACAGTATGGCCGAAGTTATGAACTTGCATATAATAAAAAATGATTTTTTAAATAAAAAAAATACTAGTCGTAAGAAGCAAGTAGATATTAGACCTTTTTTCCAGCCATCTACCAGTGCTGTTGCTAAAAACCACGAATAGTACAGTACTGTACTGCATTTCATACTGTGTTCAAATTTATTTCATCATGTACTGTACATAAAAAATGCATTTTAATATTTCACCTGTACTTACATATTGATTTATATTGTTTAAATAACCCATGTTTAATAATAAATACGTATACAGTAAAAGTTTCTTGTGCAAATTGTGTTTTTTTTTTATACGACTCCTGTATTTTTATAAATAACCTCCATAGTCCGGAATTTCCTTTAATCCGGCAAGCTTCGAGTCCCAAACGTGCGGGATTAAAGAGGTTCTACTGTACTTACAGTTATAAATGATACATCAAATGAAAGTGCAACTCAAGCAGGTTTGTTTGTTGGCAGCAGTGCGCAATGTTTCCTGCGTTGGGCTTAACAATTAGCTTTTATTACTATGCGACTTATTTTATGTAAATTAAAATTTTTCAATACAATAATATTGAAAAATTCAAATTTACAAATGTAAACCAATGCAATGCTCTATTTATAAAACACGAGTCATAAATAACTTAAGTGTCTTCACATTTTTATATGTTTCTTGGTTTATTAAGATTATAATGAATTTAAAAAGTAACGCAAGATTGTTGTGTAAATATGATGATCCGATGATAAATAATTACAATTTTTTTTAAGACATCTATTTTAACCTTTGGCCAGCCCGTGGTGTAGTGGTCAGCGCAACTGGCTACTATGCCGGGGTCCCGGGTTCGATTCCCGGTCAGGTCTGGCATTTTTTCATCTGTAAATCACTGCATATCATTATCTACACACAAGCCCAAGGCTTATGTAGGCATCATCACTCAATGAAAAAAAAAAAAATCTGGAATCACCAATGTAAAAAAAAGTATCGATAAAATATTATATGAGAGGTTCACTGAAACTAAACCACGTAGACACTTAGATAGTGGTGGTTCATACATGACTGAGTAGTAAAAGGAAACCGAAGTGAAAAATGAAAGCCCCGCCAGCCTTGACACAATCTTTGGCCACAGTCATACAAGTTAGTCTACTTGGGTGACGATTGTCATCCATAGCATCCAAAGGGTTAAGAAAGGTTAAGGGTTAAATCAATTAATTCTAATCAGAACAAAAAAAGGATTATTTTTCTTCCTCCTTTATGGATTAGGCGAATTGCCTGTTTCAGCTTCTATCCATCTTCTTCGTGGTCTACCCGATGACTGTGCTCATAGCAGACGGTATCTTAAGGCCACTAACAGAAATCGATCCTCTGGCATGTGGCTTACACATTGAAACCATCTCTCCTTATAACGTTCAACCCTCTGCCTCACAGTGTCTGTTCTGGCCAAATCATGCCGGATTGGCCACTGTGCACTATCGATGCAATCCCTCAGTTTTGCTATTCTCACTGATCTAAAAAAAAAAAAAAACATATCCAGCTGCTTCCAACTTCCTACCCTCAGATTTGATGAGGACCCAAGTTTCACTACTGTACAACGAAAGAGGCAGTGCCATTAACTGGGTTTCTGTCCAGGCCCTTGCTTTAAATCTTTTATTAATGTAACCACTAACATGTTGAAACCTAGAAACTTTTGTAATTACATCAAATTCCCTTTCATATGTCATGTCACAACCCAAGTATAGATACTGAAGTCACGAGATTGCCTTTTGCGTATGGATGGGCTATGAGGAAGGAAAGTGAAATATTTGCAGTGCTGCCAACCTCAACAGTGAGACACTACTCGTACATTTCACTACCGTGCAGTTTCTACATACATTTTGTAAGCTGTGGTTTATTTCGAGAAAATGTTTTCTTCATAAACCTTATAAGAAATAAATATGACATGTAATATTGCCTATAGTTTAATTACATGACTAGAAATGTTTGATTTACTGTAATTACAAATGAATCACCTTCTTTACTATTGCTGTCATTGGCGTTTTCTTTATCAGTCTCTCTAGTACCTACCTAACCGTTTCATTTTTTTACCAGGTGTCAACAAAACTGTTATAGAATAGCTTCTTCACGTCCTTAATTTTCTTTATTATTTTTCAAATTGTGGAAAGAGAAACATCACAGTAGTTAGCCGCTCGCTCACGGCTTATGTTAAGAGGCATGGATAGGCATTTTTGTTTAGCTTCAACTTCACAACATTTTGTTACATTGCATTCAACACTGTGAATAGTTCGACCACGTTTTCAAGAAACCGACATCTGTTTATGGTAACTAACAGTTATATTCATACAGTTAATCTACAAAAGGTTCTGCGAAATACTGTAATGCTTTGGGTATAGTATAAGTCAGGGGTCTCCAACCTACGGCCCGCGGGCCACATCCGGCCCGCGAACAGATTTTTTCCGGCTCTCGGAAAATACTGAAAAAAAAATTTTTATTTGATAATATATTTCCTTTCCTTTCAAGCATTTTTACCATTAAATATGATTACAGTAGTCGTCTCTCACTTGCCACTTCTTTTCGCAATAAGTGTAAAACTAGCTATAAACAAGTAGTGATCAACCATTGTTTGACCCTAAATGGGCTGAAATTTTAAGTGGCAAACAAATGTAATGTTCTCACTAAAAAATAATTGTTCCTTTTAAGCTTTACACTTGTTGTAAACTCATGTATTGTCAAGTTTTCTTTAAAATTCAATGAAGTACATTTTGTAGTAAATTGAAAAGATTTGGTTTTGTATCATCCTGTGTTTTCATTAAGCCTACTTGAAAACCCCTTTTACAGAACAAATATTATTTTATAGCAAATATAGTTATTTGTTTGGTCACGTAAAGAATTTTAGTTAGCCAACAACAAAGATATTATAAGGAAATATAGCAACTTAAAAAACTAAGCAAGAAAATCTCAAAAACCACCACTGAGCTCTTAATTAGAAAAAATTTCGAGGGTGTATGGGGGGGGGGCTAGACTTTTTGCCCTGAAATATTGCTGGCCCGCCTTTCCTCCAAAAATTTACAATGTGGCCCTTGAGTAAAAAAGGTTGGAGACCCCTGGTATAAGTTGTTATGTTTGTCGTACTGAAAATAAAGCAGTCCCGCATGCACACTGATGCTTTTCTCCCTTTACCCCTTGTTGCAAACAAGGGCAAACTTGTGACTCAAATAACTGTACTTAAAATGTGAAACCTGCTACAACACTGTTCTCCAGTACTATCTTCGTCTGAATACCTTACCTTACCCCTAAAAGCCATTACTTTTGTCTTATCAATAGAAATAATCAGAGAGTACTCTTCACAAAGCTGCTTTACCAGAAATATCAACATGTGAAGATTGTCCTCGGTTCCAGAATGATCACTAAACCACCTGCATATAGAAGCGAGTTCAAGAAAATCCCATCAGCCAAATACAAACCTTGAAGCTGATGTTTAAAATATAAAAATTGAGAAAACAAAACTAGTTAATCTACCTCATGATTTCTCCCGCAGTGAATCAGATCGTAAAAGAATTTCATGACCGAAGCGTTTGCATCCCGATGATCTAATGAGATAGCCATTAAAGCGCATTGCAATATCGATACTAACGCCGGTGCTGTTAAAAATGGTACCGGTGCTCTTTGTAAGAACCTGTTCAACGAAAAACCAAAACCACAAAATTAAACAAAGTTATTATAGTCACAAATCAAATACTGATATGTATTCCAGTAACAGACCTTTCAAATAACTGACCAATCATCACTTTTTTCCCAGTCTGAATTAGACAAGAGACAAAAGAACTGTCACTGTGACCACAGTTATTCAGATAGGCGAGTAACCGTTCCCCAGTCACTGTTACAAAGATCGCTTACTCCTCTGTTTCTGGAAGACAGGACGACACGGCGAATGTTCACCATACTTCTACAGATATAGTACAGACCTTTTGTTCCCCAGTCACTGTTACAAAGTTCGCTTACTCTTTCTCTGTTCACTGTTTTAGGCAGGACAACACGGCGACCGTAATTCTACAGCTAGAAGAGAAACAGACCTCTCGTTCCCCCAATCACTTTTACACAAATCAGTTACTAACTCATTCACTGTTCACTGTCACTTTTAAGACAGAACGAACGCTTTACCTTAGAAACTAGTGAACAAATTCACTCACTGTTCACAGTTAATAGACAAAACGACAAAATATGCTTACTCTTCTTTAAGGCCCCTATAATAGCTACGTACGATATGTTGGTCTGTTCACTGGGCATAGTGCTCTCCTTTAATAACCAGCACGTCTATTCTCTTTTACTTCAATTTTTATGCACTCTTCTCTCTCTCGCTCTCTCAGTCTCTTCCCCTTGTTATGTTTTTCATCTACTAAGACTAAACAAAACGAGGGTAGTTCCATTACATTTCTGATCGCGGTAACATAATTACATTAGTGTTACTTTTATTGCACACTGCGTTCTACCTAGCTATTTCTTTTATATTGTGTGTTGTTATGTTTTTCTAGTTGTAAATTGTTTCTTGTACTTTCTCTTTTTTATAGAAAATAGAAAATGTTCTTTTTATTACTAATTTAGGATACCTTGTGTTAATCAGTTTCAGGCCACGTTTTTATTTTAGTTATATATGTAGCCCATTTTTTTAATTTATCAAAACTTCAGTTGTTATCATGAAATAACAACTGAAAACTTTATTATTATTTTATAATAACAACTGAAAAATATACTAAGTATAGTACATTTGTTTTTGGAAGAAGCTTGTAAGGGGAGGGCGAGTAGGTAGCGTAGGGATAGTTTCAACGGGGCAAGTGGTGTCTCCTTCTCACTTAATGATTATTCCCTCTCTTTCTAACTGTATACTAGTCTGTTACAACTACTACGCTAGACTTGGTCCTTTTTGTTCAGCTTTTTTTCCATAAAGTTGTATACACTGACTATATACTCCCTAGCCTGACCGCGTATTACCTGCCTTTTCCATATTACACTAGCACTCGTGCTCGAATTTTCACTACTACAACTAGGTTCCATTGCAATAACTAAATAAATAAAAAGTAGAAACGAAACAATGAATACATACAAAAAACTAATATAAACTAACCCAAACAGCAAAAGAGTAAAAACAATAGGTACATAAAACAGTAGGCCTACTACCAAATACACGAGTAATGCACGAGTTGAAGGCTTGTGAAGGGAATAGAACAACATAAATGTAAAATCACAACATACAGTCAATGTTTTTAGGATTTATAGTACACTTAGGCTCTTATCGCTGCTAGCACTATGGAGAGACTGATCACTTCCCTTCTAGGTGCTTCCCCCACCACAAAACAGAACAGTCTGCATTAGCAGTAATTGCAGAACAGTCGGACGTTAAACAAAAAAAACAAACAACAAAACAGAACAGCTCAGCGGCACAGAGAGTTGGTGGGAGAGCTTCTAGCTAGAACAAACGACCTGTATATACATGGTTATTACTAAATCACTAGTAACTATTAAAAGTAACGGTGAACGCAAAATCACTGTCACCGTGATCACGGTGACTAGTTGAAACAGTGAACGCTCTTCACTCGTCTGAATGTATAGTGATGGAGCAACAGTTCATATACAGTAAAACCTTGTTTATCTGGGCTAACTGGAACCAAAGTGTAGAATAGCAGTCTATGTTACAATGGATCGTTGATGTAAAGACTGAATTATTAAATAATTGCATTGTTAAAAAGTTTCATAAATTATAAAACAATACATCCAAAATTAATAATTAAAAAATATTTTTCCAAATAATTTCACGATATTTCTTATCAAGATAAATAATATAAATAAAAAAATCTGGTATGAAACACTCGCACAACTTTCTCTAGCCAATGCAAATAATGACAAACATAACCTAACATTAGTAATAAAAAACATTAGAAATTAACAAAAAACACAACCTTATTTTAATCATGAGTGAAAGACAAAAATAAAAATCGACCTCAGTTTGGCTTAAAAATACGGAAAATCACTCTTTCACGCTTAACTAGGCTCTGTAGAGAAAAATGCTTTAAATAAAAGTTGTAAATCTTTTAATTTCCTATAAATTTGATTACATACACGTCATATAAATGCATATAATAAGGCTGAAATCTTATTAAATGATTCAAAATAAACAAACAGACTCCATCAAATGACGTGATATTAGATAGCATAACCATGTAAGTACAAATTCCATCAAATGACGTGATCCACAATTTGTAAATGTTTCATCAATCTGTCAAATGACGTGACTAGCATTTCCAAGTGTTAAAATAAAGTGAAAAAAAAACAAATGCTATACATACCTGGAACATAGTCTAAAGAGATCCTCAACGGTGTCAGGATGATTTTTAAGGCCATTATTCTCTTGCAACAGAGTGAATGTGGGTGTGATGAACGCCTGCAGCATTTCCAGTAACCCTTGTATGCATCCCGCTTCGCTCGCGTATTCGTTCACCAATATCGAACCGAGGTAGAGGAAACAACTATGCTGGTGTTGGCTGTACAGCGTCACCATCTGGAAAACAAACGCAAACACACTATCATTAATATTCTCTTTTTTCTAGAGAAACAGGTCATTTCAGAGCGTAAAATACGAGGGGGGAATCAAATACAGGGTGATTCATTTAAAAGTAGCCCGCTGCATTTAACAGCGGCCTTCGGCACTCAATTGGATTCAAATAGTAAATTTTAGCGGCCGGCAGAACGATTTCAGTTTTTGAACAAAGAGCTTAGAACATTGCATCATTTTGTTGATTTTTAAACTAGTGAAAGCGAAAGAATGTCAAGTTTCCCATTGAACTGAAAAATCACCATTTTGATGTTTTTAGTTTGGTTTTGAGTTTTGTAACATGTTTAAGTATAAGTATATGTTTCAATATTGATATTTACTGTCATTTTCAACCAACATAAGCTTTAAAAAAATCATGTTATTTCTTTTAACCTGACACAATATGTTCATATATGTTTATACAAGGTGATTCATTTAAAAGTAGCCAGCTGCATTTAACAGCGGCCTTCGGCACTCAATTGGATTCAAATAGTAAACGAATAAATAGAATTACTCAATACATAATTTTACATATTTATTTAAAATTTATATACAAATTCCAACTTCACCTTCACAGTAGATGCTGAAAATGGCATCCTTAAACGCTTACACATTTTTGCGCTCATTCAATGTTATTAATGCACACACGACACAATACGGAAACGTCTATAGCTTGAATGGCTGCCACGATGTTATTCTTTAGCACATGTATACTGCGGGGGTTTGTTTGGTAAACAGTTCCTTTTAAATAACCCCATAGAAAAAAATCGCCTATACTCAAATCGAGTGAACGAGGAGGCCACAAATCTTTACTAACAACTCGCATGGGAAAAGCCTGATTGATATGAGATAGGGACTGGCGAGACGTGTGATATGTTGCACCATCTTGCTGGAAAAAATTGTACTCTATAATAATATAATAATTAAATAATAATATAAATTGTACTATAAAGGCCAGTCGATCACATCGTGATCAGTGCTGCCGATACAGCATATGAAAATTACTCAAGCGGCTATAAATTAAATTACTCGAGTGGCAGGCTACTTTTAAATGAATCACCCAGTGCTATATATATTCATATATAAATATACAAACACATGCGTAGATCAATGCGGCTCTCAAGCCCATCCATAATAAAAATTTGGCCCTTTATTAAGATAAGGTTGAAGAACACTGCTCTACAGGTTCAAACCGGCCTTTCAGTTAATAACCTAAACAACACCTTTTATAGGGTGATTCAGGAGGCGAAGCAAGTCAGTGATCGGCTGGCTTGCATGTGCCGAAGCATCACGTCCAAGAGAGCACACCTGCTCCCTTACTTTTTGTAGCAGTTTTTCGTGCCCGTGCCTCTGGAAACTCCTCGGCTTTTTATGGCTACTTTTCAGCCACGCATTGGTCTCGCCGAGGTGAGCTGAGATGCTGGGCTTCAGTCTGTCTATCCCTATCCTTGTCCTCGGCATCTAGCACTTTTTCTATCCGTGCTAGAGGCAACTTCTCCTACTTTAGCTTTTGCCCAACCCAAGTGGTGTTAGTCGTACCGTGCCCAAGGGTGGATGGCACTGGGGCTTTTAATCAGTGTCTTAACGGTGCCTGTAGGATACCTGGCTCCTCCTACAGTATGTTGCCTTACCTCTGTACGCGGGGCTATGCAGGGGCGGACCTATTATCTCCCTAGCTGCAAGTGGGGACCAGATGGTACCCATTTCATTTGAAATTATGAAAAACAGCTATGGATGCTGTGACTCTGGAAGGAGTGGATTTAAACTACTCCCCTGAGTCAGAGTATCTGGGGGCTGTCATGGATGGTGGCCTAACCTGGTAAGGCCACAGGTCCAGGACTGTGGAGAAGGCTATAAAGGCCTTATGGATGTGTGAGAGTCTGCTGGGAGGACTCCGGGGCTTGGGCCTCGTATGGTGGAATGGGCTTATGTGGGCATCATTCTGCCAATGGTCACGTACGAAGTTGCTGTATGGTGGCCAACAACAGATCTAGGACGGCGCAGGATCGGCTGAGGAGCTATAGAGACTGGCCTGCCTAGGGATATGTGGTGCAATGTGCACTGGTCCAACGGCCGCTATGGAGGCGATGGTTGATTTGCCTCCTTTTCATATGCAAGTGAGGGGAGAGGCGATTGGAACTGCCTTGAGGCTGGAGGACGGGATCGGGGTCCCATCAGTGGAGATGGGCCACACTGAGATCTTCAAGGTTTGGAGGGATGGGTGTGGTATGTGGTCCTTGGGACCGTATGAGCAGATCATACAAATTCTCCGACACACTGAGGATGAAAATTTTTTGATCGTCAGGAGTGGGCGGAGGGTAGGCCGGTGATGCCGGAAGGGGCTACCTTTTGGTATATTGAAGGCCCTGTGATGAGTGGAAGAGCGGGATTGGGGGCCTGGGGGTCCGGGGGAATGACTTCCCTGGCCCTTGGGTGTAACATGACCGTCTTCCAAGATGTAATATGGGCCATTGAGGTCTGTGCGGAGAGGCGTATTGTAAGGCGCCTCAGTGGGTCGCACATTTATATTTTTGCAGTTGCATTGTGGGTGGCTGCAAAGGTATAGCACTGTTGGGTGGGGATGTGTTAACACCTGCTCAGGTAAGTGCACTAAATCCTAGGCAGACCCTGCGCTTTATCGAAGGTGCGGGCCTTGCATAAACTAGGAATGGGGGCAATCACAAAAGATCTTTTAGGTCGCGGTGAGGAGGGGCTGGAGAAGCCTGAACGCCCTTGTTGTATGAATATGAATGAATAGGGTGATTCAAAAAGAGCGCCGGTTTTGATATATCAAATTAAGAGATTTATTTTATTGAAAAACTGAAAATAAATACATCAACAAGTTCATCTTGCCTTCCGATTTCATGTATGAAAAATGATGTCATGCATGTGTCCTCCTCTACTGCGCTGGCACGCATCAACTCTGTCCATGAAATTGGATATTACTGCACGACAAGTTTCGACTATGTGGGACAAGTTTCCGTATGTGGGGATTTCTAAACCCCACATACGGCAGTTCTGTTTATTAACAAAACCGTTTAAGTGGAAGTGCGCCTCATCACTGAAAATGATTTTGTTTGCGAAGGTGTCATCATCCTGCCGTTTTCTCAATACCCAGTCAACAAACTGTCGTCTCTTCTGGTGGTCTGCCACTATCAAATGTTGCGTCAACTGAATTTTATACGGGTGATATTGGAGATCGTACCGAAGAATTCTCCGTACAGAAGAACATCTTAAACCCAATTGTTGAGAACGGCGACGTATTGATTTTGCTGGGCTAACAGCCACACTGTCACGAACCAACGCAACGTTCTGCTCAGTTCGGCCAGAACTTTTAAGGTCGACTGTTGAACCCGTCTCAAAAAACTTTATCATGAGCCTGCGAACTGTTGATTCATTCGGTGCTTCATACGTCCTAGAGTACCGCGAAGTCGCCTGACAGTAGCCGCATAACTCTCTCCACTCTGGTAAAATGTTTTGACGATTAACACTCGTTGCGCAATAGTAAACTTCTCCATGGTTAGACAGAGACTGCGAGAGTATTACACTGCGAACAAGAGAAACTACAACTGAATCGTCAATCGGAATGTTCTCCAAAATAGAAATGTGGTCAAACAATGTTGCCAACCAATAAACAAAAATTTACCAGCCGTTTAAAAACCGGAGCTCTTTTTGAATCACCCTTTATAAGACACTACATTAGAAATTAAAATCCAATAAATAGCAGTATAGTAAAGGATCAAAATAAATACATGAGATAAAACAACAAAGATAGATTATAACATTTGTGTAGAATAACACTTCACTTCAATAACTAATTAATCACTTTAATACACTAAGGTTAGAACTCAACTACAGAATTATCAAGTAGCACTACTCACGCACACCCCTCTCCTTATTAAATGGACTTTTCCATACAGACTACTCCCACCAGCTTAGACTGGCCCAACACACTGTGACGTCACTTTTTCCTTTTACAGAATATTTTCACCATACTTTCCATCCTGCAAATGATATCTACACTTCATTCACCACAGGGTCTGGCTGTATAGTGGTGAAATAGATTACTCTGAGAGGAGTTAACTGTGACTAGTGTCTTTTACACCTCTCCCTCTTCTGTTCTTAAATAGTTCAGTTATATAATTGGGTGACCATGTGATAAGAAACAAAACTCTGGTACTAGCCGATCGACCGTTTTGACGATTAACACTCGTTGCGCAATAGTAAACTTCTCCATGGTTAGACAGAGACTGCGAGAGTATTACACTGCGAACAAGAGAAACTACAACTGAATCGTCAATCGGAATGTTCTCCGAAATAGAAATGAGGTCAAACAATGTTGCCAACCGATAAACAAAAATTTACCAGCCGTTTAAAAACCGGCGCTCTTTTTGAATCACCCTATATTATGTGACAACTGAACAGAACGATATATTTTACTGACCTGTTTGACAAGAGGTTCTAACAGATGAGCTGACTGTTTGCCGACACAACGCACTGCAAATTTCAGACACCTGCAACACCTTTCCATCACCCTCAGATCGGATTGGTACTTGTTACACGTCGTTGACAGAACCGGCCAGATCTGCAACAACGTATTTAACTACATACAGTAACTCCAAAATAAAAGAAAATCTGGTGTGAAACACTCACACAACTTTCTCTTGCCAAAGCAAATAATTAACAATATAACCTAACACTAGTATTAAAACATTAGAAATAAACAAAAAACTAACCTCAAAAAAACAATCTTTTTTTAATCATGAGTGAAAGACAAAGTGAAAATTAACCTCAGTTTAGCATAAAAATACAGAAAATCACTCTTTCACGCTAAACTAGGCTCTGTAGAGAAAAATGCTTTAAATAAAAATTGTAGATCTTTTAATTTCCTATAAATTTGACTATATACTTTTTCATAAAATGCACACTAAGGCCGAAATTTTAAAAAAATCGATTTTTCACACGTTTTCGTAAGTAAAAAAACAGAAAATCGCTAATTACCGCTAAACTAAGTGATAAACAAAAAAAAAATTTTTTGAAATAAAAGTTGTAGGATTTTAAATTCTCTACAACTTTTATTATATACATTTTTGTGCTTAAAAAGCCGCAAACTTAAAAAAATCAATTTTTTCACGTAAAAACAGCCTGTCCAAGAATTTCAGCAGACATGGCGCCTACCCTTACAGAGCATAAAAAGTGCAGTAAATAAGGCAATTTTTAAAAAAATCGTAGGAGCCGTTTTTGAGAAAATCGCAAAAAAGTGAAAAATTACACGAATAAACTACTACTTCCAATTGACCGATTTTGATGAAAATATTCGTGTTGGGTCCATTAGTGGTATGTAACTTAAGTTTTGAGTTTCAAGTTCGTACGATGTTCCGTTCTTGAGATATTCTGTTCACACACACACACACACACAAACCAATCGCTAAAAACATGGTTTTTGGGTTTAGGGGGTCTGAAAATCTGTAGATCCGGTGAAAACTCGATTTCGAAAAATCGACATGAGAACAATACTTTCCTCCCTATTTATTCATATAGGCAAGAGAAAGTAAAAATGAATATATTAGACTTTTAAAGTCGAGAAAAATGAACATACTTACCTTGTAAAGTCAAATATTTTTAACAGAAAATCAAATTTTGAATGAAATAGATAAAACTGAAATGTTACGCTAGTGATAAGGTTTGTTGAAGTTTTACCTCGGTTATGACGCCCTGGCACGGATGTACAGCACCGTTGTCTACTGGTGGATTGGTATTTCTAAAGATGGCGGCCAATCTGTCCAACCAGAGCACAGGATCAGTCTTTGTACCTCTTTCCAATTTCAAGTCACTCTAAAACACACACACCTAACTACAGTAATTAATATGCTCAACTGTCATTCTATACACATCAACACATCCTATTCATAACAAAACAAAGCCAACTGGTTTACCATTTTTGTGTATCAGTCGACATTTAGGCTGCAGCCTGAGTGGAGCAGAGGTTTAGCGGGGCGTGCAGCACTGCAGCACCAACGCTGGAGTGCAACTCATCACCTCAGTCAACCCCAGTTATAGGTATCAGACGAACTAATGTCCCATAGCCGAGCGAGTGAGAGGGAGATATGTGGCATAACTACGCATGCGCTAAAAGGTCTTTACCGTTGTAATCCAAATCTGAAAACATAGACTACTACAGTCGTTATCTTCCTTGTTAGTTGACTGCGTGCATAAACGCTTGCTCACAACAATGAGTAAAAATCTGGTGTGAAACACTCACAGAACTTTCTCTTGCCAATTCAAATAATTAACAATAAACCTAATATTAGTAATAAAACATTAGAAACAAACAAAAAAAAACATAACCTTATTTTAATCACGAGTGAATGACGCAAAATGACAATCGAACTCAGTTTGGCTTAAAAATACGGAAAATCACGCTTTCACGCTAAACTAGGCTCTGTAGAGAAAAATGCTTTAAACAAAAGTTGTAGATCTTTGAATTTTCTATAACTTTTATTATATACACTTTTGTCGTAAAATGCATACTAAGACCGAAATGTTAAAAAAATCAATTTTTCTCACGTTTTCGTGAGAAAAAAAACAGAAAATCGCAAATTACCGCTAAACTAAGCGTTATACAAAAAAATGTTAGAAACAGAAGTTGTAGGTTTTTAAATTCTCTACAACTTTTATTATATAAGTTTTTGCGCTAAAATTTATATTAAAGCCGTAATCTTAAAAAAACAACGTTTTTACGTGAAAACAGCCTCACCGAGAATTTCAGCAAACATGGCGCCTACCCTATCTTGTAGAGAATAAAAAATTGAGTAAAATAGGCGATTTTAAAAAAAATCGTAGGACCAGTTTTTGAGAAAATCGCAAAAAACTGAAAAATTATACGAATAAACTACTACTTCCGGTTGACCGATTTTGATGAAAATGTTCGTGTCGCGTCCGGTAATGGTATGTAACTTAAGTTTCAAGTTTCAAGTTCGTACGATGTTCCGTTCTTGAGATATTCTGTTCACACACAGACACACACACACACAGACCAATCGCTAAAAACATGTTTTTTGGGTTCAGGGGGTCTGAAAACGTATAGATCTGGTGAAAACTCGATTTCGAAAAATCGACATGAAAACAATACTTTCCTTCCTATATATTCATATAGGCAAGAGAAAGTAAAAATATATGACAATGTTATTGGAACGGCGCGTATGGGTTATGCGAGTGAGAGCGTTATGCATTCTCTCATCCCACGGCTAGGGGAGATTAGTTAATCTAAATACTGTACAGAAATTGGTGCCACAATTTCAGGCTACTTTTCCATATCATTTTGTGATTTCTGTTTCACGGATACATCTGAGTTGTTTTTATTCGACATGGTCTTAGAAGAAAGCTCTTGTCTGGAATTAGACTTATTTAATGTTAAAGGCGGTCCAAGTTCAATAATGAAAGAAAGATAGAAATTTGGTGAGTTTGTTATGTTGTATGAAACACTAGTGGTACCCGGCGTGCGATGCTACGCCGCCGGAAAATTTTAAACCGGCAAAATTTAAAAAAAAAACATGTAATTAATGACAACTGTGAAATTAATTTGTTTTAGTTAAATTAAAGCTTACTTAAAATCACGACAAAGTACACGTATACATCAACAAAAACATAACCTCGAACACAGCTCAATGTTTTTCTACATAGTTCACAAAATATTCGGCAGATTTCGCTGCAAGCATAGAAACAATGTTTATCTACATAGTTCACAAATAATTCGGTAGATTTCGCTGCAAGCATACAAACAATATTTTTTACATAGTTCACAAAATATTTGGTAGATTTCGCTGCACGCATAGAAACAACGTTTTTCTATATAGTTCACAAAATATTCAGTAGATTTCACTGCAAGCAATTTTTACCTAACCTCATAAAAGCCTTAATGTATGATATAAACATTATTTTTCAACCCTTTAGGGCTAACTTTTTAAGGGTTTCAATAGCCTAAAACCTGCACCGGCATCATAGTTACAACATAAAAAACTGCATGAAAATCGGTTCAGTAATTTAGGAGATAAAGGGGAACATCCACACATAGAATTTTATATATATAAATATATAGATTAAGATCTCAGCTTGATAAATTCCATGGCTATATCAGAATATCTGTTTCTACGTTTGATTATATTTTACAAAAAATTAAGCTGCCTTTGAAAAGGGCTGATTCCACCTTCCATTGCAGTATTTCACCTGCGGAAAAGTTCCTCGAAAGACAATATCTCCACGCTCACAACACTTGTAAAACGCAAACTGGATTGAACTGAATGCTCGAGGCTGTAGCCACCGCTGCTAAGCGTGCTACACGTCTCGCTCAAAATTTTTGTCACCAGACCATGCTAATGGTGACAACATGTTTATCTTGCACGCTGCACGCCCCGCTCTACTCAGGTCACAGCCTTAGTCACCATTTTAGAGCACGTATCAAATTTTAAATATCTGGAATATGACATGTCTTTTGTGAACCAGCAGAATGATGAATAAACAAAATAGTTTTAACAATATTTGTAGGATGATATTTATATTAAATGTTGAAGCACAAGACCACGCAAGATACATATTTAAAGCTTTTTAAGGCTAGGAGGACGATACCTGTTTTTTTTTTTTTTTTTTGGTTTAACGTCTGACTGTTCTGCAATTACTGCTAATGCAGACGGTGAAGAGCGAAATGATTTTTTTGTAACGTACAAAAATATGCCGTGCCTGAATAGGATTCAAAGCCAAGACCGCATGATGTGAGGTGAGCATGTTACCAACTACACCAATGCGGCCGGCAAAATAACAAAATACCTGTGGTGCTATGTGCAAGTGAGGTATGAGCATTTTTAAATGGGAACAAGACAGGTTGCCAGTGGCGGAAATGAGGCTTCTGGGAGTGCGAAAAGGACTGAACCTGGAAGGATACGCTAAGGAGTGATGATTTATAAGAGGAACCGGTGCAGCAATTGGAACACATGAAGGAGGACTGTTTGCCCCATTCAGCCCATGAGTAAAGACATAGGTAAAACGAGGGTTCTACCCCCAAGTAGGAGATGGTTTCTGGAACAAGCTGAGCTTCCATGTTTGACTAAAACTAAGTTGAAACTAAGCTACAGTAACATACACAGTAAAACAAACAAAAAATAAAATAGTTTTTACAAAAATATTAAATACATTATTTTATTAAAATAAATTATTATACTGGGTAGTGCAAAAGTCACTAGTAACGTGTATTAAAAAATACACAATTTATTCTATTTATTACAGACAAAACTTAACAATTATTTTTTATGTTCAAATCACATTCATCTTCATTAATACATTATTGAAGTCTTTAACCCTTAAAGTGCCAGGAAAATATTGAGAGTTCCTATCGAAAAATGCCAGGTATTTTCACTATGTACTTCTTAAAAATGCCATCCTATTTTTGTGCGATTTGTAGCATTTTATATCCATAACTTAGCTATTTTTCAAGATAGTTTAATGTTATTTTAGTTTTTTTTTCATAATGGATTAGTCTTGTATGATATTTACCTAATAACATATTTCTTACAATTTAAAAAAACAACAAATTTCTACTTGCACACACTACAATAAACAATAAACATCACAATTGAGACTACAATAAACATCAATACATTAGTTCCCAGTTCATGGACACCAAATAAGCTTGCTGGCGTAACTGTGCAACAGTTTGGATTCAGTCGGTAGATCTCATGTCTTAGTACCAAACTGCCTATTAAATCACGATGTAAATTATCATCTATTAGCAACGTTAAAAACATTCAATTGTAAACATTGTATACAACAATTAACGCCTACAACAGTCATACAACAACACATTACAGACTAATGTTTTCAGGTTAGCTGATAGATAACGTTGCGAGAACAATGTGACTCTGATCACAGTACTGACCCCCACCACTCGCTCAGGCAACTGAGCACCCCATAACCAAAATAAACCTTCTGCGTACTTCAGAAAACCGGCAACCTTATTTGGTCAGTAAAATAATTTATAATATTTATAAATCATACAAGATTATTCAGAGAATTTAAAAAACGATTTTAACTCTTACAGTGCCAGCATCCTAATATTAGGACGTCAGCAGTCAACCAAAAAATGCCAGCGGCCTTTTATTGTCGTACGTTAAATAAAAAAATCACAGAATATTTATTTTTCGCTCTATTTTTATTAATATTATTGCTGATTATTTCTTGTGTTTACAGTGTTATACATCCATTTTTAATTTACAAACTTTTAATGTAATTATTAGATATTAGGAGGTTCTACAGTAGATCAGTACGTACTTTCCAAAGTTAAAAAACTAAAAATTGGATTTCAAAAATATTTATCGCAGTAATTTTATATTTTACAGAACGTAAATGAGCTTAGGTGAATTTGTAGATAATGAAATCACCTTTAAAATGATATAAATGAAGTTGGATAACAAAATTTTTAGTGTGATTTTTTTTAAATTAAAAAAGAAAGTTCCACAAAATAAATGTTTAAGCAGAAATTTTTATTTTTGTATTGTTTTAAGTTACCTGTTGTTGTTTAGGTCAACAGCCGAAAGGCTGGTTTGAACCTCTAGAGGTTTTACTAAGTAAAACGAGGAGTGAGGTGGTTTACCATTGCCTTCCTCACTGAGTGGAAAAGTATGCTTATCAGCATGCCGGGCCCTCTGAAAAGCACATATTTTCCACTCTGTAAATGACAACTTCACTTCATTCACCACAGGGTCTGGCTGTACAATGAAATTCATTACTTTCAGAGGAGATAACTCTGATTAGTGTCTTTTACACCTCTACCTCTTCTGTTCTTAAATGATTCAGTCATTTAATTGGCTGACCATGTGATAAGAAACAGAACTATTTATTTTAGCCCTACAACTAACAGATTGAGTGTAAATAATTTGACACTCTACCTGTCTGTTATGGGCTGTCTGTTAAGTTACCTATCTTTAAAAATAGCCAAGTTATGGATTGACATATAAAATGCTACAAATTGCACAAAAATTTGCTGGCATTTTAAGCGGTAGCTAGTTGAAAATACCTGGCATTTTTCGGTAGTGACTCAAATATTCTCCTGGCACTGTAAGGGTTAAGCAAAAAAATAATTTTTTTTTCTTGTAAGGCCCATTGGATTACTTTAGTTAAATAATATCAGTTCCTCGGTTTCCTCCTAATCCTCTCCCAGTAGTTTTTCATTCTCTGGGATCTAGTAGCCCGTTCAGCATCTGAAAAAACTCTAGGGTTCTGTATTTTTCTAACCGTTTCTTTGAACCTGATATTTGTGTGTTTGATCGCTTTCACGTTTTCGGATTTTTGTTCAAGGTCCTCCAATGTTAGGTTCAGCTCCACTAAGTCCTTCTTCACTTCACGAATCCAAGCGGGCCCCGACTTAAGGTCCCACATATATTCTATTAGTTGTCTGAGGATTCTTGTTTGTGGAGTTCTTACAATGTGTCCAAGGAAAAAGATCCGTTTTTTGCGCATTGTGTCTGTAACCGGTTCAATGTCTCTGTAAACTTCTCTCATGAAAAAAATTTGCACATAGTTGCAGTTAGAGAAACTACTGAATGCGTTCACATATAAAGGTCTACAAGGAAACCTATACCAAACCAGAAATAAATCAAATACCAGTTGTAACAGATAAAAAAAAAAAATAGAAGAAAAACAAACCTCAACTAACAGGCATAACGGTTTAATCTGGAACCAGCAGATCTCCTTCATCGCTTCATGTATCTCATGGTGCGGCATACGGCCAAGAATTATCGACACACCTACACAAAAAAATCACCATTCATGTTAGCATTCGCTAAATATAGTAAACATCTTACAAGATCACCACCACTATCTATGACAGCAGTCCAAAAACTGACACACATTAAATTCTCAAATAAAAAAATATCATGTAAACACTTACACGACTTTCTCTGGCCAATGTAAATAACAAAACATAACCTAATTTTAATCACGAGTGAATTGACGCAAAATGAAAATCAAACTCTGCTCGACTTGAAAATAAAGAAAATCACAAATAACTAAGCTCTGTAAAAAAAAATATTGAATTAAAAGTTTCAAATTTTTTAATTTTCTTTAACTTTAATTTTATATGCACTTTTGTCGTAAAATGCATACTTAGGCCGCAGTAAATACCAGTTTTTTTAAATTAAATTGACGCTATAGTATAGTCCATTCCTAGATATCGCCTGTAACAATTTATACCATCTGACGAAAGTGGTAATGGTATTGGCCTGAAGATTCTTCAATGTTCCAAATCCAAAACGGAAATGTAATCATGAACGTAATACAGAAGCTGGAAACAGGAATACTAATTTCATAAGTTCAGTTGAGATCGTGTATATGGAGCTCATTGCCCACTCTTTCTCGCAACAAAAAGTCAAATGTTGCCAGGTACATCCTGAAAACATGATTAGCCTTCTTTTAAATGTTGAAATAGATGCGATGTTGTCCCCGTACCTTAGCCTAGCTTTCTTAAGTGGATGTACACCAAATTTTCTTTTGTTTTTCATCAACAATAATCCTCTTTTTATAAGAAAAATATTTCAACAACTGTATGAAATAGTCATGGGACGGCACAGTAACATACGTGAACAAGCACACCCCGCTCCGCACACTTGAGTGAACGGCACAGAGCGTGCCGCACAATTGAACGACGAGACAGGGTGAACTGTGGGAGTGAGCTAGTTGATTCTAATACGTGCAGCACTGAGCTGAGCTATGTGAATAAAGAGGCAGTGAGTCGAGCCGAGGATGACTTTCGCTCGCTCCTTCGCACACAGCACGTTGTGTTTGCGCGTGCGTCAACCTGAACGTTCATGCATCCCTTTCCACAAACAAATTTTTGTCATGTATCTATCTTTGTTTCGTACGCACGTGGTAAAATTGTTACAGTCCAGTACAATGGTACTTTACAACCACTTGTCTCAGGGTTGTCGTAGTATAGTATGAAAGAATAATGACCCCCTCTCCGCACCCTTACAAACAGAGGCAGAGTTTGATACGATATGTATACTTTCAATGCAGCGTTTAGGTAGCCCTTGCTATGATGCGACTAGAGAAAAGTGGTTTATAGTCCCGTAGCTTCGTGAAATTATTGTAAGAATTGCGCATTTAGTGATAGAAGCATACAACTTGGTACATATATACTATATATGTAGAGGTTTGATTTTAGATATGAGGCCACCTTTGATTTCCCCTATTGCAGTAATGGCGGACATTCAAAATGGCGGCTTCTGAATATTGTTATACGCCAACGTTTTATTGTTATTTAACCATTTAAACTGTGTTTATTATTTTATTTGACTTTAATTTATACTGTTATTATGTGTTCAAGTCAGAATTATACATTTATACACATTTTCTTGCTTCCAGGTGATGAGTAAATAAGAAAATAAGAGAAGAATATAATAGAATATGGCTGTTATGCATAAGTTAATGAATCCGTTGAGTGATAATCCAAATACATTTGTACAGTTGACTGAAACTGTATAAACATATAAGGAAAGTTTATTATAATTTAGTATAAATACCTATATTATTAACAAAATGTGTCTATATATTTTTAAAAACTAAACTTTTTAAGCACAGAACAATACTTACTCCCCACTACTATACTATATATCATTTAATATCATCTAAGAACATTTAAAGACAGCACTTAACAAACTCTTTGAGACCGCCATTTTGAAAGTTCGCCATTACTGTGAAAAGCAACATCTGAGATGGCCTCATATCCAAATTTAAACCTTTATATGTGTAGTAAATGTGGTCCAAATTATATGCTTCTATCATTAAATGCACAATTCTTTCACCTATCTGCCGTACTATTTAGTCGTGGAGGGGATGTACAAGTCAGCTCTGTGAGGAGGGTGTGCTGCGTGGGGAGAAACGCTCGGTGTGCTGGTCGTTCAAAATAAAAGAGGTGGTAGCTCACCGATCAGTTAAAAGAACTAGTTCTTTTGTGCGACTCGCTCATGAGCGTCACATCACCAGTATGAAAGCATCGCTGTGCCACTTGTATCTTGGCCGGTGCCTCTCTACCCTTTCCTGCCCGCTGCTTGCATTGTGACGGAGGCCTTACAATGAGAAATGATGTAACAATTGGGAATGGACCACATGAGATGGAGAGTCAGAAAGACAAAGCTAATGATGATTTGGTAATGTCAGTAGGACACAGGAGGGTAGACTACCTAAAAGGATTCTGTACTTGAAGATTGAGGGGAAAACCAAAAGGCAGACCGAGTGAAGTGTACAGGTTTTGAGGCAGATTAACTGGGAAAAAGAAGCAATGCCTAATGACCAATGGAGGTGAGATGATGCAGTGACAGAGGAAAGTGGAAACTTAGAGGGAATTTTTTTTGTTTTACGACCAACAGTTTTATAATTACATTCGTACCTCACTATACAAACTTAATCCGTTGTGAAATGGAGTTCGCATAGCAGGGTGCGCCCCTGCTACATAATCATAAATTACATTTCTGTATTTGTCAATCGTTGTTACACCTTTTGCAACAATAGTCGCCTAAATGCTTTCTTTGTTCTTGATGTGTGGCAATAGTAAACTTGTTCAATCCATACGTTGAAGCCATTAATGCTCCCGGGTTACCTGGGAATACCTTTCGAAGACGTTCTCAAAATTAAAATTATAAATTGTACATTACAGTAGCAAACAAACAAACACGAAATTCTAAACTGAAATTAAACATGAAACATAAAAAACTAGCTTTTGAAACTCCGATGACAACATGGTTGTTCACAGGTGTAAATCAGGAATGAAACTGAAAACAAGACGGTTGAATGTGAATAGATTTCTACGAAAGCGTGTGAACCAAGCGGAAATAAAAGAGATAAGATACATACACGTTTCACCCACGTGAAAAGTGGGTGATAGGGGCTGTAGAAAAGAAGAGGATAGAAGCTTTTGAAATGTGGTGTTATTAGAAAATGTTAAAGATTAGGTGGGTCAACAAAATAAGTAATTTAGAGGTTCTTAAGCGAGTGGATGAAAAAAGAAGTGTATGGAAGCATCTTACCAGAAGAAGGGATAGGCTAGTGGGGCATATCTTAAGACATCCAGGTATTGGGCTATCAATAATGGAGGGTAATATTGAGGGAGTAAATTGTAGAAGGAGGCAAAGATTAGAATACGTAAAGCAAATTACAATAGATGTAGGATGTTACAGGTATGTAGATATGAAACGACTTGCGCAAGATAGAAGAGCTTGGAGAACTGCATTAAACCAGTCGAGAGACTCATGACAAACAAAAATAAAAAAGAAACATAATGTAAATAATGTACATTACATAAAGTAAAGACAGTGGCTGGATGTTACAATTCAAGTGATGAATCAAGCGGAGTGCTAGAGATAAAGAAACAATTTTTGTAAAGTAACATACGTAGCCTACAATTAAATAGGCTTAACTGATAAATTATTTATGTATGTACATGCATTAAAAATGATATTCTAGTACAGCAAATTGTAAATTGGATTGCTTTTCTAGGAAAACAAAATACATATTTATATAACATTGAAATATATAATTCTAACCACCAGAATACGGCAACAGAAAACAATTACCAATGTTTATTATAGCGCTTTCGTGTATCTTGTACATATCTTCATCAAAATTTAAAACTTCCTACTCCGACCATGGTAGATAACCCTTATCTACCATGGTAGGAGTAGGAAGTTTTAAAGTTTGATGTAAAAAATTTTAATGAATTTTAATTTACTGAAGATGTGTACAAGATACATGAAAGCGCTATAAACATTGGTACGTGTTTTCTGTTACCGTATTCTGGTGGTTAGAAATATATATTTCAATTTTAAATAATACAGCTGTTTAAAATCCTACATAGGATGTTTGATAAAATAATCAATTTATATAACAATATTTGTACTGCGATGTAAAGTTTGTAATGCGAGGCGAAAAAAATGTTACAACCAAGTTCTTTCAGCGAGTGGTTCATGAAGGCTACGACTGTATTGCTACGCAGATGGTGAGAAGGAAGATAGATGAAGGTGGGTGATGAAAAAATGAAAGACCTGCTTGGGAATCGAATTTGGGTCCCCAGCATAGAAGAGGGATAAGAGGATAATGATGGACAGACAGAATTTGAAAATTTAAATCACAAGATGTTCATATTTTACCTTTGAGCAATCCGATAGCGGCTTCATTAGATATTAAGAAAGTATCCAGCGATTGTATGATCTGTACAAGCCCATTGAAATGTACGGCCATGTGGTCTCTACATGCGCTGCAAATGCTTTGCAGTGAATTAGCGGCTACACTCGCCAGCTGTGGCTGTTGCAAGCAGTATAAAAGACAGTTCAACACTGGTTCTGCAAAAAAAAAACAAATCAAATCAAGTGATGAAGCCATCCGCACAAATGTTTTCGTGCAGATTTCATTAGCTGCTCCAAGCGACACCTACCTCAACATTTTATGTCATAAAAATACTGTATATTTTTCTATTTTGTGGACGCACATTTTGTGTAGCATGCCATAAAACGTTAAATTACTACATTTTTTAGTAATACAGCGTAATGATGGGGAGGAAGGCCACGGATAACCAGTTGGGTTGCCAGCAGTAACGACTAAAGCTATTTAATAACAGTACTGCTTGATACATTATGTATAATAATTTATTAGGCCTACCTGTTCAAAGTGGATATTCTGCATGTGTTTGTATTATCCCTTACAAACCGGGATGCCCAATATCACTCATTCGTCATCATCTTTCTTTAAACTCAATTATCTCCGCAACTATTATTATTTTCTAACGGGTTTAGTTTTATTAGATAGAGACTTTTTTCTTCTTTCATTTGATGTATCTTGCATATTTGTACGATGAAAATTGACGAAGTGGTTTTACGCAAAATAGAGATTTTTTTTGAAGAGCCAGTACAGTAAAATTTGAACGTATTTATCCATAACTTTTCAACAAAAAAAGGTATTTGTTTGGGAATGACACCATCAGTTAGCTTTAAATGTAACAATCAAAATTAATAAATTAGAAGTGCCGGCGACAAATTTTATGACCCTCAAATCAAACAAAGAAGGTTAACACTACCCGTCTCGCCTATCCCTCAGTTAAACTTTACAATTAGCATCAAAATAAACAATAACATATTTTGATTTATGCTATCCTGTTTAGAAAAGGATAATACACAAAACAACATGCGAAAAAGAGATAGAACTTTCATAGAAGAGGAGTAAATAAAAATTTAAGACACTACATTATTTTGAGGCAATTTTTTCCTCACTTGTTTCATTCAGCACGTTACTTTGTTGAACAAAAAGTGTGATATCTTTTGAATGCGTCTATCAATTTGCAATATCTAAATGTTGATATTTTTGCAATTTTTACAGATTTAGTGACACTTTTTTTTACGTAATTGATATTACTAAAAGAAAATATTTTTTCTTAATTTTCAATTTTTATTCTGGTCGTAAATGAAAACGGAAAAATTTGGTTTGAACGTTGTTCTAATAAAAAATTTTTTATAAATAAATGGTAACTTTTTGAAATTTTTAGGAATGAAACTGAATGAAATAAAAGAGTTTTTATCAGGCGTAAAATGACAGTCCACGTGATTGTTAAAAATCTCCGTTCTCGTCGGGTTAAGAAATGAACACTTAAAATCCATTGTGAATGTTAATAATCGCAAACAAAACCAGTTAAAAAAATAAAAGTCCACAAACGCTACTTATTTACAGACACAATGAAATAAAATTATTTTATATGCCACCTCCATAGCGTAGTGGTAGGGCGCTAGTCTATAACACAAAGTTCCCAGGTTCTATTGCCGGCTAGGTTCAGAAAACTTTCACAAGTTAAAACCCACCGCAGTCGCTAATAACCGAGCTATTGATCTAACTTAACCTAAAAAAACAATTATTTTATAGACGACTGAAATAGTCTGTCATTGTTTTACAGCCAGACCCTATAGAGAATGAAGTGAAGGTGTCATTATGCAGGGTAGAAAGGGTGTTAGATGGGAAACCTTATCCCCATGTACAAAAAGTAGCTCAATCGTCAATGTGATTATGTGGAAAAATAGCTTTAAGTGCAAGTAACTTTTGGTAATAAAACATTTTTCTTTATTCACTTGTCTTTTATTTATGGCCTATCAGAGGTTGAAAAAACGACCCTCATGTAGGGCTATTGTATTTTACGCTAACAAAAAAAAATCGATCATTTTAAATTTTTCGTACGGTGACTACCCTTAAAAATTTGTTTACTCGTAACTCACTATAATTTGACGATTGCGCCTATCATGCGGAGGACAGTATACTATCTATCCTACTTACATCAGCCAACCCGAAAGCATAAGACATGTATCAAGCGTGTAACTCAAAATATAACCACCACAAACACTTACGTAATAAAATTCAGTTCATGACCCATCACACTAAATAAGTAAGGAGTAATATAATTATTTAAAGAAAACCAATTGCTTAAAATTCAATTGAAATTTAAAGTCAAAGTTTCTTATATGTGTTTTTCCTTTCATTCAGTCAATTTCTAACTCATGTTTTAATTACAATCCCTAATCGCTTGGTCGTGAGTGCCGAACCCTATAAATTGTACTCTGGTTCTCCAGAAATTACCGCAATAAATAAATTGTTGAATAATTATACTAATTATATCAAGTCCAACGGCTTGATGAACTTAACAAGCGCTATATATAACCAATCGAAACCTAAGGGAGGAGGACCAAAGTTGAAATTTCTCAAAGAGATTCAGTTCACGCCCTCTCAAGTCAACAGTCAAATAATGCCACTTACTCCCAGTCCAACAGGTATTTTTCTATTTATACTTTTATTCTTAATTTATTCTTCGCCCACCATAGTGCAGTCCATTCGAAATTGCATAATAGTTGTTCCAATCCATTTAATTAGATAAGATAAAATTGTTTGAATCATACTGTTACATTCACTCTTTCTTGGATAGAACGGCATGATTCAGGGATATTGGTATACCTGTATACCTGGTAGATTGTTATATCAATCTTTAACTTTATTGATAATAATGATTGATATATAATAGAATAATAATAATAAGATAATGTAATATTACTACAAAATTGTACATCGTTTTCATTTTATTCGTATGTATTTATGATTTGCCTAGTTACACATTTAAAATTGCCTAAATTTAAAATCTCAAAATGTGTAACTAGGCAACATACTAAGCAAATCATAAATACATACGAACAAAATGAAAACGATGTAAAATCGTACTAATATTACATTATCTATTATTATTATTCTATTATATACCAATCATTATTATCAATAAAGTTAAAGATTGATATAAAAATCTACCAGGTATACAGGTATACCAATATCCCTGAATCATGCCGTTCTATCCAAGAAAGAGTGAATGGAAAAGTATGATTCAAACAATTTTATCTTATCTAATTAAATGGATTGGAACAACTATTATGCAATTTCGAATGGACTGCACTATGGTTGGCTAAGAATAAATTAAAAATAAAAATAAATAAATAGAAATACTTGTTGGACTGGGAGTAAGTGACATCATTTTGACTGTTGACTATTATAAATAGTTATAATAAGTCATAGTTGTTGACTTATTATAAATTTTATAAAATAAATAATTGTAAACATTTAAGGTATGGCTGGACGTAACAATAATATTACTTAACCCCTTAACGGTTCCTTTTTTTAGCCAAAAATGTTCATACCCTGCTCAATTTTTTTTCTTAATTTCGTATAATATGACTGAATAAAGAAATATAGATCAATTTCCAAGCACAAAAACATCATTTAAAAAAAATTACAATCGAATAAATAATAAACAATCCTACTACAATAAACGGAATTGAAATACCGGACTAAATACTATGTATGAAATGAAACCTACTACTAAAAAACTATAAACAATATCGAATAGTTTACAATTTCTTTTCGTAAACACTTATAATGAACTTATAACTTTATAACAAAACGCACCGAACTAATCAATACATAACCTTTTATGCAACATTGGAGAGTATGACGTAAACAAATAACATAGAGTCATCTAACCTATAGAAAGGAACCTTTACTAGCGCTAATATTAGCCTAAAGTTACGGATATAAGATAAACTACTTTTAATGTTACGGCAAGATATTTCGACAGAAAACAGAATAAATCGAGACAAATTCAGTTGAGAGTTATCTCGTTAGGGGCACTTTTCTACAACATTTACGTTACGAGATATCTCATCATAACCGTTAAGGGGTTAACAAGCGCTATATATAACCTATTATGGAGGAGAAAACCTAAGGGAGGAGGACTAAAGTTGAAATTTCTCAAAGATTTTCAGTTCACGCCCTCTCAAGTCAACAGTCAAATAATGCCACTTACTCCCAGTCCAACAGGTATTTTTCTATTTATACTTTTATTCTTAATTTATTCTTCGCCCGCCATAGTACAGTCCACTCAAAATTGCATAATAGTTGTTCCAATCCATTTAATAAGATAAGATAAAATTGTTTGAATATTGGTTTGAATCGAACTTTTCTATTCAAATTCAATCTTATTTGGATAGAAACGCACGATTCAGGGATATTGGTACATCTGTATACCAGGTAGATTGTTATATCAATCTTTAACTTTATTGATAATAATGATTGGTATATAATAGAATAATAATAATAGATAATGTAATATTAGTACAATTTGTACATCGTTTTCATTTTATTCATATGTATTTATGATTTGCTTAGTATGTTGCCTAGTTACACATTTTAAGATTTTAAATTTAGGCAATTTTAAAAGTGCAACTAGGCAAATCATAAATACATACGAATAAAATGAAAACTATGTACAATTTGTACTAATATTACATTATCTTATTATTATTATTCTATTATATACCAATCATTATTATCAATAAAGTTAAAGATTGATATAAAAATCTACCAGGTATACAGATGTACCAATATCCCTGAATCATGCCGTTCTATCCAAGAAAGAGTGAATGGAACAGTATGATTCAAACAATTTTATCTTATCTAATTAAATGGATTGGAACAACTATTATGCAATTTCGAATGGACTGCACTATGGTTCGCTAAGAATAAATTAAAAATAAAAATAAATAAATAGAAATACTTGTTGGACTGGGAGTAAGTGACATTATTTTGACTTGACTATTTGTTGTTTAGGTCATCAGCCAAAAAGCTGGTTTGAACCTCTAGAGGTTTTACTAAGTAAAACGAGGAGTGAGGTGGTTTACCATTGACTTCCTCACTGAGTGGAAAAGTATGCTTATCAGCATGCCGAGCCCTCTAAAAAGCACATATTTTCCACTCTGCAAATGACACCTTCACTTCATTCACCACAGGGTCTGGCTGTATAATGAAATTCATTCTTTCAGATAAGATAACTCTGATTAGTGTCTTTTACACCTCTACCTCTTCTATTCTTAAATGATTCAGTCATTTAATTGGCTGAACATGTGATAGGAAACAGAACTATTTATTTTAGCCCTGCAACTAACAGATCGAGTGTAAATAATTTTACACTCCACCTGTCTGTTATGGGCATTGTTGACTATTATAAAAAGTTATAACTCATTGTTTGTTGCGTAAACTTGACCAACATTTATTATTAACTGGCTAAGGTTGAATTCACAGGTTTACCAGTACTTAATTTTTAGATAGAAAAGATCAACTACAGAAATGCTGGCTATTCGTAATTGTTAAAACTTTTAAATAGAATAACTAGCTATGTAAATGATAAGTACTGGCAAAAAATAAGCATTTTTAATTAATATAATATCTCAGTTATTCTCAGTCGTATTATATTTTATTTAACCTGTAAACAACAAAATTGCAAGCGTGGACTACGTTATTGAAGTGGACAACTTAATCATAATTAATAAAAGAAAGATAAAAAATCGAAATTAAAATAAACTGTTCAACTAAAAATATTAATAACCAAATTAATAAACGATGTATCTTTCTAAATAGTGATCCGAATTTTTTGAACAATTTTAAATTATTGAATCAAATTTTAAATATGATATAGTCACTTGGAACATGGTCTCAGGGAGCTGTGTAATGACGCCATCCGTACAGTAAAGATCAAATGTGGACGCTCCAATGAAAATTTAAATTACAATTTAAAAAAGTAATAAATAGATTCTGTGCTATATATTAATGAAAAGAACAAGTTTTGAACTATATGTAGATATAAAAATCTAACCGGGAATTCGGACATTCGATAAATTAACATTATTTTCTTAAAATTCAAATATTAGTTTCATCGCCAGACGCCGTATCGACACCAACGCTTACATTTCGATCATCAACAAGGAAAAACAGACTGGTAATCGTTAATAAATTGTTATTTTAATACACAGAGATATATTTTCTAAATTTATTTTTTTATTTAATCTATTCAAAATTATTTAATTTAATATTTAAAATTAAAAAAGGCCAGCAATACAATTCTAATAGTTAAGTACCGGTTGTCAATTGTTAATTTTAGATCGTCAATTGTTTTTCATTATAAATTTTTTTTTTTTGTTCACGAATTGACCTGCTATGGATCATGTTACCAAGTTGTTCCTCTGGCCTACTGTATTTGCCAGCTTCCCTTGCGTTTGGCCCATAACGCCTTCATTCTCGCGCTTTGTTGCTGTCTCCTCTCCTCTGACCATTCAAATAAATTATTTTATTAAACAATAAACAATTATTAAAATTAAAGCCCTGAAATTAATAAAATTTAGAGTCATCATTTTTGTTTTATTATAAATTATTCAGTATATTTATTTATTTTTAATTTTATTTAAATTAAACGTCTTAACAAACAATTTGTGTTTATTTATTCATTTCCAATCTAACCCATCCGTAGTGTTGCTACAAGTTGTTGACTTATTATAAATTTTATAAAATAAATAATTGTAAACATTTAAGGTATGGCTGGACGTAACAATAGTATTACTTAAATGAAATCAAGAACAGGGGAAGTTTTGAATGTGCTCAAGCGTCAGTATTATACCACTTAACAGATTTTTCTTTGTGTTAACTTACCCTGTAAGTAAATGAAAGCGTTTTAAAAGATAAATATTAACCCCTTAACGGTTTATGGCGAGATATCTCGCTACGTAAATGTTGTAGAAAAGTGCCCCTGATGAGATAACTTGCAACTGAATTTGTCTTGATTTATTCTGTTTTCTGTCGAAATATCTCGCCGTAACATTAAAAGTACTTTATCTTATACCCGTAATTTTAATATTAGCGCTAGTAAAGGTTCCTTTCTATAGGTTAGATGACTCTATGTTATTTGTTTACGTCGTACTCTCCAATGTTGTGTAAAAGGTTATGTTTTGGTTAGTTCGGTGCATTTTATTTTATTTTCATTTTATTTTTTATTTTCTATAAAGAATAGCAATGAGTTTTTTTTATAAAATATGTGAAAACAATATAGTACAAAGACTAATTGAAGCTGAAATAGTGTTGTTTCTATACTATGTTTGATGGATTACAAGTCAGATTAGCATTTCAAAATTTTTTTTTTTTTTAAATGATGTTTTTGTGCATGGAAATTGATCTAACTCTTATGTCTTTATTCAGTCATATTATACAAAATTATGAAAAAAAAAGTTGAGCAGGATATGAACATTTTTGGCTAAAAAAAGGAACCGTTAAGGGGTTAATAAAGGAAAAGAAAAAAAAAGTTTTTCCAATAACACATGGAAAATTAAAATCAAATTTATTAACCCTTTCGGTGCCAACGTCTGGAAAACAGGACGTCGATATCTTATACGTAGTTATAACATCCGGTTTACCAGACGTCCGTAAATTACCAATATCCGGTTAACCTTACATTTCCAAAAAACTTTTAAACAAAAATTAGTGGAAACATGAATTTATAACTATTTATAACACTACGCCACGGAGGTGATTTAACCTCCGTGACGTAGTGACTAGAGCGCTAGCCTACAAAGCGAAATGTCCCGCTTTCGATTCCCTGCTAGAATCTGGAAATTTCAACATGTTAAAACCACCAGTAAGGTACCAAAACCCACAGTAGTTGCTAATGACCAAGCTGTTGATGCGACTTTAAATAAACTAAAAAAAAACTATTTTGAATATTTTTAGTGTTAAAACGATTTCTGGTTTTTTTAACATAATAAGAATTAATTTTTTTACAAGAAATTTTATTTTTCTGTTTACGTTGAAATTTTGGTTGGCAATGGCAGGCTTACGCTTTCAAGTTTTTGAAATAAGGGCTGGCACTTTTTTGTACACCCTCATTCAAAATAAATGGCACTGAAGATCAAACTTTCAAATACTGTTTCGGCACTGAATGGGTTAATTCTTCTTTTATTATTCATTAAAAATCTGGTGTGAAACAATCACACAACTTTCTCTTGCCAATGCAAATAATTAACAATAAACCTAACATTAGTAATAAAACATTAGAAATAAACAAAAAACTAACCTCAATAAACATAACCTAATTGTAATCATATATGAAAGACGCAAAATGAAAATCAACCTCAGTTCGACTTAAAAATATGGAAAATTGCTCTTTCACGCTAAACTAGGAACTGTACAAAAAAAAAATGCTTTAAATAAAAGTTGTAGATCTTTTAATTTCCTATAAATTTTATTATATACACTTTTGTCGTAAAATGCATACTAAGGCCAAAATCTTGGAAAATCGATTTTTCACAAGTTTTCGTGAGAAAAAAACATAAAACCGCTAAACTAAGCGTTACACAAAAAAATGTTTGAACTAAAAGTTGTAGGATTTTAAATTCTCTACATTTTTTACTCTATAAATTTTTGTGCTAAAATGCATATTAAAGCTGCAATCTTAAAAAAATTTTTTTTTACGTGAAAACAGCCTCACCAAGAATTTCAGCAAACATGGCGCCTACCCTATCTTGTAAAGCATAAAAAATTAAGTAAACCAGGCGATTTTAAAAAAAATCGTAGGACCAGTTTTTGAGAAAATCGCGAAAAAGTGAAAAATTATACGAATAAACTACTACTTCCGGTTGACCAATTTTGATGAAAATGTTCGTGTTGAGTCCGGTAGTTGTCAAGTTTCAAGTTTGTACAATGTTCCGTTCTTGAGATATTCTGTTTACACACACACAGATACACAGACCAATCGCTAAAAACATGTTTTTGGGTTCGGGGGTTTAAAAACGTGTAGATCTGGTGAAAACTTGATTTCTTAAAATCGACATGAAAACAATACTTTCCTTCCTATATACTCATATAGGCAAGAGAAAGTAAAATTAATAATTTTTCCAATAACACATGGAAAATGAAAATCAAATTTATTAATAATTAAAAATAAAATTAATCACGTCTTGGGTATTGACATGCATGGGTTACTGAATACAACAATAACAAATAATTAATTCCATATGATTTTCAAAATCTCAAAAAGATTTATATTATGTTTTGTAAGAATAATTAAAACAGAAATTTTTCTTTCGAAAAATATGATTTTGATGAAAATGTTCATGTCGGGTCCAGTAGTGGTATGTAAATTAAGTTTCAAGTTCGTACGATGTTCCATTCTTGAGATATTCTGTTTACACACACAGACCAACCCCTAAAAACATGTTTGTGTGGGTTCAGGGGGGGGGGGGTCTGAAAACGTGTAGATCCGGTGAAAACTCGATTTCTTAAAATCGACATGAAAACAATATACTTTCCTTCCTATATGTGAGGTGGAAAGCGAAAAGGGACCTCTTGTCGGAAGAAAAATGAGTTGTTAGGGTCGGTACATTGATATTTGGATTTTTTTGTAATTTATTTTGTCCGATTCTATTCTCAACGTAATTACTTCTGTAAGATGACTAAGCAATAAAATATGTATTCAAAAAGATCAGGGTATTTTGTAAACAAGAATGTAAAGCGTTCCATTGGGTATCCCGAGTCATACCCAATGATGACTCGGTTCAGATGACTCGATTCAGACCTACCGGACTCAGTTAAAGAACCACAAAATAAAAGCGAAGGCACTCATTTAAAAGAACGTTCAGCATTGTCAGACATTAACATTTAGTACTACTAGGTGAACCTGTGCGGGAAAACCCGCACAAAAGTGTAAACGTACAATTGTCTATGTGAAAATACCGGCTGTGGCAGATAAAGGCCAACTTTGTTGAATGTTTGGCCTTGGGATTTATTTATTGTTATCGCAAATGCTAAACGGATGGGGAACTGTCTTCTCTTAAATGTAAATGGCAAAGTACCATCCGAAGGGGTTAGATCTAACCGCGGTAGTAAAACCCTTTTGCCTCTGACTGCCCCTGTTATTACTTCTAAATCAAGAAAATTTTTGTACATTCTTAGATTTATTCTTAGTTTCTTAGATTTCCGATGTTACTAATTTTCAAATTATTTCGGGTTTTATCTAATTGAATTTTGTCTTCGCGCATTATAATAAGGTATCTGACGAACTGATTCCGTTCGAGCACTTCGAGGCGTGCCTCATTTCCTTCCTCTTGGTATTCCCCCTAATGGACGACTATCCATTAAAAAAATAAAAAGAGAAGCAGAGTAAGAGTAAAAATAGGAAATTAATTTCCTGAATATATTATCGAGAAGAAAATGATATCAGTGTGGTTGCCTGAAGAAAATAGTGTTTTGATGATGTAGTTGCTTCTAACATTATTACTTTACTTGGTTCAAGCAATAACTGGAAAACAACTCTGATCAACCAATAGGTACTAAACTTGCCCCCTCTCTAAACTGAAATAGCTGTGTGAGATGTAGGAGGGATAGATAAGAGAAAGAGAGAGGCCTATACTTCAGTTCGTTGAACTTGCCCCCTCTCCAATCTATTTTAGACCTATTTTACGGTCATAAATTGAAATATTTGATTTTGGATAGTTTTCTGCAAATCTACTAGAACAGACGATTCATTTGAGCCCACTTTGGGGAAAATCGGTGAAGGTTCAGACGGTTAAAATCGTGTTGAAAAAAAACCTGCTCGTTATTAATATATAGATAATTGCTATCTGTCATTTTTTCTTTAATGTGAAATTCAGACCATATATACATTCTATACTCTTTTTTTTTTTTTTTAATTGCATTTATTTATATGTGTTGTTTAGGTCATCAGCCAAAAGGCTGGTTTGAACCTGTAGAGGTTTTACTAAGTAAAACGAGGAGTGAGGTGGTTTACCATTGCCTTCCTCACTGAGTGGAAAAGTATGCTTATCAGCATGCCGGGCCCTCTGAAAAGCACATATTTTCCGCTCTGTAAATGACACCTTGATTTCATTCATCACAGGGTCTGGCTGTATAATGAAATTCATTACTTTCAGAGGAGGTAACTCTGATTAGTGTCTTTTACACCTCTACCTCTTCTGTTCTTAAATGATTCAGTCATTTAATTGGCTGAACATGTGAAAAGAAACAGAACTATTTATTTTAGCCCAGCAATGAACAGATTGAGTGTAAATAATTTGACACTCCACCTGTCTGTTATGGGCAGGATTTATTTATATACATATCGAAATATAATTAAATGAAAGCGTGATGTAAAAATTTTAAATGCATTTAACACCAAAAACTTAAGCTGTCGTAACTTAAACAATTTTTGAAAAAAAGTCTGAATTTTGCATTACATTGATCACAATTTAATGCTAAATGTAAAATGGTTAAAGCTCAAAATTCAAAATTTCCGATAATAGGTCCCTTTTCAGATTCTGGCTCACATATATTCATATAGGCAAGAGAAAGTAAAAAAGGTGAATAGATTCTTACCTAATGACTGTGGATGCCTTTCGATCCATTCACATAATTCACCTAATAACAATATGGACGTATATCGAACTGCAATGTGCGTTCCAGTCGGCAGATTTAGTATCGCTTCTACTACTTTAGGCACTACATCGTTTTCCTCACTGCAACAAAATCAATATTATCATCATCAACATCAATAAACGAGGAGGAGCAAACATTCAAAATGTGTTTTAGTCACGAAAAATATAAACCTGAGTTAGACATGCAGTCTTATTCACTTTACTTTCTGGAACGGATATGTGACAGAATGAGGCCATGATAAGCTGCTAATAGTAATTTTTTATTATTTAATCTGACAATTTGTTTTAGTGCAAATACTCCAGATGATATATCTTACTTTTACTGGTAGAACATTTTGAGTACTTCAAGAAATTTTGGCTAGTGAAAGTGTTTCGATGAAACTCGCCAACTGATTTGGAAAAATTTTGCCAATATTTAGAAGAAGTTGCTGTAATTACTTAAAATTGAAATTAATATTTTCGTTAAATATGCTTGAAACCTATTTACAAGGCTTTTAATGTTATACAACTATCGCATGTGGCCGTCTCCGTAGCATAGTGGTTATCACTTTAGCTTACTATGCAGAGGTCCTGGGTTCCATTCCTCGACAGGATTTTGAAATTTTCACGAGTCAAATCCCACAGCCTAACCTAAAAGTGTATTTTTTATTTAATTACATTCATGTTTTTTACTATGAACTAGGGAAAAAATTTAATTTTTTAACCGGAATCCCCTTCGCGCCCTTTATTTCAGATAACAGAGGTTATATTGTATAGCATAATAGCAGAATCTCTTGTTTACGCTTTTCAAGGGAACGGCATCTCTACATCTTTCAACTTCTGTTTCTTTCTTTCTGTAAGAGTCCAAGTTTCACTGCCGTTAAATAAAATAAATTAGTTTAAATTTTAGTGTTTTATATACTCTCACTGTTTGGGACTATACAAATTTTATGTTTGTTCAATTCTTCAATTTAGTTTTGTGATCTATTATAAGATATCATTTATCGGTCTCAACCAATGAGGGTTGATTTCTATCTGCGCATACAGACAGTTTTATACTGAACTGGACACAGCTAACTCGCAAACGCAAAAGAACGCTCTCTGTGCAGTCTTACGCTTTTCCGCTTTCGCCCTAGTATTGGGAATTATCCGCGACCACTAATTTGTTTTCTTTATATTTTTTTAGTGTATTTCTCTATTAAATTCACGCATCGCTACGTATTTAACGCGTTGGAAACACTTTGAAAACTAACCGCGCAATTACAGTCCACTTCAAGATCTTCGGCAGCTCACCACTCATCGGAAAGCCACTGGTACCAGCTGGTAAGTCGCAGGACTTCTAAGGTGAGTGGAATTCAACTTTTTATTTATCAACAGTAAGCTGCTAAACGCTCCGCCACTGACCTAGGTGGGAAATTGAAGCAGCAATAAAAGACCTGCGAAAATTCTTTAATATTTTTACATTTGGATCAATTGAAAGCGATATGATACTTAAAAAGTTTCGTTTTTGTTTCATGTGAAAACCATAAAAACTGTTTGCTCGATAAAAACGTTTTTTACCTGTTGTGTATCATGTGTGCTAAAACTGGATCATTAGTTTAAATACTACAGTGTAACATCCATTTATGAACAACAATCTGTCCATACAAACAAACACCAAACTAATTTTTGTTTAATAAAGTCTACTGGTACAAGGGTAGTTCGGAAAGTAACCACCGTTTGGCTGTAAATAAAAAAACTTACATAGAAAAAATCTGGTGTAAAAAACTCACACAACTTTCTCTTGCCAATGCAAATAATTAACAATATAACCTAACATTAGTAATAAAACATTAAAAAAATGAAAATCAACCTCAGTTTGGCTTAAAAATACGGAAATCACTCTTTCACGCTAAACTAGGCTCTGTACACAAAAATGCTCTAAATAAAAGTTGTAGATCTTTTAATTTCCTATAAATTTGATTAAATACACTTTTGTCGTAAAATGCATACTAAGGCCGAAATCTTAAAAAAATCGATTTTTCACTTGTTTTCGCGAGAAAAAAATAGAAAAACGCTAATTACCGTTAAACTAAGCGTTCTACAAAAAAAAAGTTTGAAATAAAAGTTGTAGGATTTTACATTCTCGAAACTATCGAAACAGATCAGAACTTGAAACTTAAGTTACATCCCACTTCCGGACCCATCACGAACATTTTCATTAAAATCTGTCAACCGGAAGTAGTAGTTTATTCGTGTAATTTTTCACTTATTTGCGATTTTCTCAAAAACGGCTCCTACATTTTTTTTTAAATGGCCTCATTTACTACACTTTTTATGCTCTGTAAGGGTAGGCGCTATGTCTGCTGAAATTCTAGGAAAGGCTGTTTTCACATAAAAAAATAGTTTTTTTAAGATTGCGTTTAATAAGCATATTAGCGCAAAAATGTGTATACTAAAAGTTGTAGAGAATTTAAACACCTTCAACTTATTTTCAAACATTTTTTTGTCTATCGCTTAGTTTAGCGGTAATTAGCGATTTTGTTTTTTTTCTCACGAAAACATGTAAAAAATTGATATTTTTAAGATTTCAGCCTTAATATACATTTTATGACAAAAGTGTATATAATCAAATTTATAGGAAATTAATAGATCTACAACTTTTATTTTGAGCATTTTTCTCTACAGAGCCTAGTTTAGCGTGAAACAGTGATTTTCTGTATTTTTAAGCCAAACTGAAGTTGATTTTCATTTTGCGTCTTACTCATAATTAAAATTAGGTTATGTTTATTGAGGTTAGTTTTTTGTTTATTTCTAATGTTTTATTACTAATGTTAGGTAATATTGTTAATTATTTGCATTGGCTAGAGAAAGTTGTGTGTGTTTCACACCAGATTTTTTTATTCACATTCAAACAGAGGTTGCTTTCCGTACCGCCTTAGTACTAAAAACTAAATAAATATAGCTAATAGGTATTTTGTGAATCAATAATTTTACCACGACACTACGTACGGTAGAATGTTTTTAGCGACCGCTTGCATAATGAAAAGCGCAGCCTCTGAAGAGTCCCACGTGACGTTCGCTGACTGTAAATTGATAAACATCTGACGGAAACAATTCGAAGATCCAACTATAAAAACTACATCCTTTATCAGCTCGGACACTTTCACTCTGAAATCAGCAAAATCGTCGCCCTCTTCCAAAAGTCCTTCCTGTTCAAAACATAAAACAAGATCGTTGTTAATAAACTCATTTATATTCATATACAGTCAACTCCAAATTATCCGCGGAATTGGGTGGCACCAGTGCCGCCGATAACCCGATTCCGCGGATAATCCGCAAAATGACGAAAAAAAAGCGTAGGCATATACAGTAGTATACGTATAAAATCTTTATTAATGTTTTGTTATTTAAAGTACATAAATATGTACAATAATGAAAACACTAACTTAAATTACAAAATATAACATTAAAATTTTATATGTTAATTATTTTTTGTCCCTAAAAATGTTTGTTTACTGTATTTTTTAAATTAGTACATACAATGTATTTAGAAAAAAACATTGTTTACTTACAAATGATGTGCAGAAGCTAGGTTGTAATAGAAGTCACAACGTTTTAAAAAAAGTCAGTCATCTGCTTTTGTTTTTTTGAGTTAAAACACTTTTTCTTGATTTGGGACAGAAGCTTTCTCAACATAATTTTGTCACAAAGCAAAGCGCGTATTTACAAATTCAAGCATGTGCTTTACTTTACAAAGCGCGTATTTACACATTTAAGCGTGTGCTTTACTTTACAAAGCGCGTACTTCCTGTGCTGTAAAAATTTTATCTTTAATGTTATCACATTACAAGATATTTACTTAATGTTAACAAAAAAAAAATGAAAAAAAATTTCATCCAACGTGTGTGGATAATCGGGAGTTGACTGTATATAATTATATCATTCTTTATTTTTACTTTCTCTCGCTTATATGAATAAATAGGAAGGAAAGTATTGTTTTCATGTCGATTTTTCAAAATCGAGTTTTCACCAGATATACACGTTTTCAGACTCCCTGAACCCATACAAACATATTTTTAGCGATTGGTCTCTGTATGTGTGTGTGTGTGAACAGAATATCTGAAGAACGGACCATCGTACGAACTTGAAACTCAAGTTACATACCATTACCGGACGCGACAGGAACATTTTCATCAAAATCGGTCAATCGGAAGTAGTAGTTTATTCGTGTAATTTTTCACTTTTTTGCGATTTTCTCAAAAACTGGTCCTACGATATTTTTAAAAATTGCCTGGTTTACTAATTTTTTATGCTCTACAAGATAGGGCACCATGTTTGCTGAAATTCTTGGCGAGGCTGTTTTCACGTAAAAAAATTGGTTTTTTAAGATTACAGGTTTAATATGCATTTTAGTGTAAAAAGTTTTATAATAGAAAATGTAGAGAATTTAAAATCCTACAACTTTTATTTCAAACAATTTTTGTGTTACGCTGAGTTCAACGGTAATTAGCGATTTTCTGTTTTTTTCACACGAAAACGTGTGAAAAATTGATTTTTTTAAGATTTCGGTCTTAGTATGCATTTTAGGAATAAAGTGTATATAATCAAATTTATAGGAAATTTACAGACCTACAACTTTTATTAAGAGCATTTTTATCTAATGAGCCTAGCTTAGCAAGAAAGAGTGATTTTATGTATTTTTAAGCCAAACTGAGGTCAATTTTCATTTAGCGTCTTTCACTCTTGATTAAAATAAGGTTACGTTTTTTAATGTTAGTTTTTTGTTTGTTTCAAATGTTTTATTGCTAACTTTAGGTTATATTGTTAATTAATTGTATAGGCAAGAGAAAGTTGTGTGTGTTTCACACCAGATTTTTTACTTTACGTTTTTGAATGTTGTTGGATAACCACAATGATCTTTCCCTAAATTCAAAATTTAATGTTTTTACTGACAGCTCAGTTCATGGAAACAATTTTATTGGAGTTATCTTGATCAGGTTTCAAAATGAATAATGAAAAACTTACATGATCGGGTTCCATTTGGCAATGTCGACATAATGCGTTGATCAAACGTTCAACGTACGGCTTAAATAAACCAGTTAAATTGTCGCTATTTTTTTGGTAAAGTTCTTCCGATAATCTGTACCATAAATTAAATGTTATCGCAGCCACCTGAAAAAAATCACCACACAAATACTTAGACAAACATAAACAGAAGTCTGATAATTATAAAGAAATATTTAAATTACCAACAAACAAAAGAAAACACCCTAGCACTTCACAAACTAACTGGAAACCACTGAACACTATAGAATTGCATATAAAGTTAATTAGCAAAATGGATTATGAAAATGAAAAATTTGAAAATAAAGGGATAAATAAAAGATAAAATGTGGAAATAAGGATTGCAATATGTTCTATATGAAAATGACGACTCATAATTTTTATAACAAATTTAAAGAACATGAGAGAGCATTCAAATACAGTAGACCCTCACATTACGATCGTAATTTGTTCTGGGAGAACGATTGTAAAGCGAAAATATCGTATTGTGAGACGGCATTCATGCCCAATCATTAGACCATATATACAATTCCATGAGAAATTTACATTAGCCCGTACATACAGATAACCCTATACATCCTTCAAATAGCACAGATTTCAGTACAAATGATTTGATAATAGGTATAATTATAAAAAAATTCCTTTTTGAATTGTGTTTGATCTATCAGATACTTTAACATCGTTTTAAACTGACTTTTGCTTTACAATCATGGAAATTGTAGATTGAGAATAACCATACTGGGGAACCAATTCATTTATCCTAGGCCCTTCATTATATTTTTTTATAATTTCTTGCTTTCTTTAATAGAAATTTTACTTTTTATGCGCGATTTAGAACCCATTTTTACTACAACTACAGTATTGTACACAGGAAACAGTGTAACGATTCAAAAACGAGTCACAGATAAATCTGTTTATGTTTGCTCTAGTCGAGAGTATAAACAAACTCCAGCTGATTGAAAAATAAATATTTAAAAATTATTTAATTTATATTATCAGAAAATATTTAAAAGAGTTATTTATATGGTTGCTAGGAAACTATAAAAAATAAGAAGTGAGAATTTTGTAAAGAAAGGGAGTGTGGTTCCGAACGTCGAGGAAGATGGACGGGCCACATGACAAATAAAAAGTTTAATTTAAAATATACAATTAAAGACGGGACAGTGTAAACTAAAATGACATTTAAAAAACAGTAATCTAAAACTTATGGGACACGTTTTTGTTAAAATAGATAAAATGTATAAGTAATAATTTTAAAACACATAAAAAAAAATAAACACTAACGATAATGTTGTGAGAATAGTCTAAATTAATAAAGAGAATTTGTTCAACAATATTGAATCTATTTAATCACAGCAACAGGTACCAAAAGTACAAAGAATAAGTATGTATAATAACATGACAGACACTAAGGCACATATGGTAAACTGATAACCAAAGCGATACGCGTGACACAACTAAATAGTATCGGTGCTGTGACAAAACTGGAAAACAGAAACAACCTTGAGCTGATGATGGGAGGGCGCGGGTAGCATAGTTAAGGGTATCTTGACAAAAGGGAGAAAGGACATTCGATCAGAACTTCTTACTGTAGGGGTTGACGATTGGCGGGTCAGGTGCACTAGCAACTTTGATAATGCGATGACTAATTTGATGACACATCGTAATGTGAGGGTCCACTGTACAATAAAATAAAATCTAATTATGCAAAACATGTGAAAGAATCAGGACATAATTTTGGAAAAATAGAAGAGGATTTGTATACATTGCAAAAATGTACACATGATAATAAATTTAAAAACAAAAAAATTAAATATTTCAAATATAACGTGCGTTCGGAAAGTCGCTGTGCACTGGAATTGTGACTATGGATTTATGAAAATATGTATAAAGAAATGACTAAGCATTTTGGAAAAAAATTTATTCAATACCTTAATTACATTGTTAAACCGTGATTACATTGTTTATAGAAGGTGTTCGAAATGACCTCCATTGGCATCAATACAGCATTGCACTCGTTTCATTTTGTTTGCAAACACCTTTCGCAACTGTATAAAACGTTATGCAACGTGTTTGGTGAACGAATAATTTCAAAGAATTTGTGGCCTGCAAGATCTCCTGATCTGACTCCCCCCGATTTCTTTTTATGGGGTGCGGCGAAACAAACTGTGTATCGGAACAGACCACACACGATTGATGAACTTAAAGCCGCAATAACGGCATACATTCAAGGAATCACTGTTCTTCAGTTGCGAAAGGTGTTTGCAAACAAAATGAAACGAGTGCAATGCTGTATTGATGCCAATGGAGGTCATTTCGAACACCTTCTATAAACAATGTAATCACGGTTTAACAATGTAATTAAGGTATTGAATAAATTTTTTTCCAAAATGCTTAGTCATTTCTTTATACATATTTTCATAAATCCATAGTCACAATTCCAGTGCACAGCGACTTTCCGAACGCACGGTACATCCACAAAAATTAAAAAAAAAGATAAAATAATTAATGAACAATTAAAATTTGACAATTAAACTAAAGAAGCTGCTGACATCTAAAGTAATAAGTATAAACAAAAAACAGGAATGAAATTTAAGACAGTTTTAATCTAAATGACTGAACGGAAACACCATTCTGAATTTTAATTTTAAATTTAAATAATACTGCTCTGAAGAAGTGGTACCACCGAAACGCGTGTACATTTTTTAAACTTAAAAAGAAATCAAAGGTAAGGTGACAAATTTCATTTATACTGTATTATTATAAACATATTAATGGTTGGCAGAATGAATTTCAAAAATTTATTTCTGAATGAGGAAACCACTGCAGTTTGAACACATGTACAACACACGCAAAAGCAATAAGAAAAAACAATGTAGAATAAGAAAGTTCAAGCAAGACCCAGGGAGAGATGGACAGATTTACAGATGAAAAATTGTCCAATAAATACCGTAAAAATGCTGTGAAAAAAAGAATAATTTTTCAGTTGTTTAGGTCATCAGCTTAATTTTTTTAAATTATAAAGGCTGGTTTGAAGTTATATAATGCAGTGGTTCCCAACCGGTGGGCCGCGGGCCGCTTGCTACTGGGCCGTGATGAAACTCAAAATTATATTAAATTCGTGGAAATTATAAGTACTTAGTTTGGTATTGACAAATAGGTCGTCGCGATAAAATATTAATTTAGGAATTGTCTCGGATCGTGCTTGGCGCCTGGCGGACGAACAATAGCGCCAATCGAGTGTTGTTGTAAGACAGTGTCGGCAAGGTCATCGCTCTCTCCTCCCTCCCACCCCATCACCCGCCCAACCCTTACGACTGTCAAAACACTCAAAACCGGTTCTCTGCAGTCTGCACTCAGTGATTGTCACGTTCAGTTCAGTTGTGGTAGTAGTGTTGTGTTGGCATTTGGATTAATAATTATGCGGAAGTAACATTTTTAGTGGCAGTGGCATTAACCCGGCCTATGGGAATCCAGAGACCTCTTCTCTGAATCCACATAGGCAATTCTCAGCAGGCGCGTCCACGTCGCGGGGGTGGGCCCGACTCCTTGGAGTCAGTGGCTAAGTTCTGCTGGGGACCCAGTATTGCGGGGTATAACGCAATCCCCTTGCCCAGGGATACGGGTGAAGACCACACCGGCAGGGAAGGCGGAGAAGATGGACTTCGGTACGGTGGACCTGGCGTAAGTGGCAACCATGCTTTTTAGGGGTGGTATAAAAGATGCTGCTGCCTTGCAGTTTAGAAGTTGGTTCTTCAAAGGCTAGGGGAAGAAAACCCGAATAAAAAATCACCTGGTCCTCCAGGTTTGGGGGTTGAAGCGTTGGGCCAGCAACTCAACTTTCGGAAAATTGTACCTATCGCTAAAAATTTCGATCAAAAGCCTCGGATTATGGACAGGAAAATTTGGAATAAAACAAAACGGAAACGAACACTTTTTATGATTACATGGAACGTTCAAGGACTTAATAATAAACGGGATGAAGTTTTTCGGGAGTTGGAGAGGATGAAGGTGGATGTGGGAGTTCTCACCGAGACAAAGAAGAAGGGACAGGGAAATGAAATGGTAGGAGACTATATTCTTTTTTATAGTGGAGTCAACAAAGACGAAAGAGCAAAGAGAGGAGTGTCTATCGTTATTCATAAAAAAATACAAAAGTATGTCAAAACATGGGAGGAAATTGATGAGAGGATAATCTCGATGGAACTCGACTTATATGGACGAGCATTGGTAGTAATAGGAGTTTATGCTCCTACAGACGATGCGAATAGAGAAATAAAAGAAAATTTTTATAAAAAATTGACAGCAGTTCTTACTGATATCAATCCACGAAAGGAATTTATCATTCTTGGAGATTTTAATGCTAGGGTAGGAAGAGATACAAATAACATGGTTGTTGGACAGTATGGTGAAGATAATGTAAACGAAAGTGGGGAGAGGTTAATCGATATGTGTAATGGACTCTCTTTGAAAATTTTGAATGGTTTTTTCCCTCACAAGGAAATACATAAATTTACATGGATTCAGCCGACGAAAAACCTGAGGTCAATAATAGATTATGCTATTCAACAGCAATCGGCCACATATAGGGTAATGGATGTAAGAGTTTACAGGGGATCACATTGCGGTTCGGATCACTTCCTGTTGGGGGCGAGAGTATTTTTCAGCTACATGAAAAAAGACAGTCCAACACGGGATAGTAGAGAGATCAGGAAGTTGCCTGTAGTCAGATTCAATTTGGATAGTTTGAAGGATGTGTCGGTAGATTTCTTATACGAGTATAAGCTCAGGCTAGCAAAAGGAATGAAGGAAATGAAGGATGGGAGTGCGGAGTATTTATATGGCCAGATTAAACACCATGTACTCCAAGCAGCTAATGAAGCTTTAGGGATTTTGGAAAGAGGAAGCACACCTCAGCCAGAATGGTGGAGTAAAGAAGTGGGAAAAAAGATTAAATACAAGAAGGAGTGTTATTTGAAGTGGATTCAAACAAGAGATGTAGAGGATAAAAAGGAATATTACAGAATAAACAGAGAGCTGAAGAGGGAAGTAGTGAAGGCTAAGGAAGAGGCTTGGGAAAGGAAATGTGAGGAGATGGACAGGTATTTAGGTGGTAGGAGGGTGGCAGAGGCTTGGAGGTTTATGAAGGGATTGAGGAGAGACAGGTCAGAGAAAAGTAAAAGATCCACTGCAGTAATAAGCCTAAAGGAGTGGGAGGAGTATTTCAAGGTTCTGTTGCAGGAGGATAGGAGAGAATATAGAGAGGTGAACGCGGAGTTTGAGGTCGGAGGGGTGAGGTTGGATGTGGATAGGATTACTAAGGAGGAATTGAAGTGAGAATTACGGCGAGTGCCAAATGGGAAAGCATCGGGGCCTGGAGATATTGCTATTGAATTGGTGAAGCATGGGACGGAGGAGTTATTCGAATGGATTTGTAATTTGTTTGATAAGTGCTTATTGGAAGGGGATGAATTACCGAGAGAATGGAATATTGGTTATATTAGTCCTATTTATAAGAAGGGAAATAGGAAGGAATGTGGAAATTATAGAGGTATTAGTGTTACAAATTCAATGGCAAGATTGTATGGCCGAATTTTAAAAGCAAGAATTGAGCGGGATTTTGTTGATGTGGAGGAGCAGAGTGGTTTTAGAGTTGGTCGATCATGTATAGATAATATCTTTGTTTTGAGACAGGTAATGGAAAAAAGAATGGAGAGGAATATGTCGGTACATATGCTTTTCATAGACCTGGAGAAGGCATATGATAGTATCCCACTGAATAAGCTGTTTGAAGTTTTGAAGAGAGTGAATCTACATAGGACGTATATTAGAGCCATTTATAATATGTATAAAAGTTATGAATGTGTGGTGAAGATAGGAAATGAGGTATCAGGCAGTTTTCTGGTGACCAAGGGTTTGAAGCAGGGTTGTTGCTTGTCTCCCACGTTGTATAAAATATATGTCCAGGAAGCTTTAAGGGTGTGGAGAGGAAAGTGTGGAGGAATGGGCATAAATATGGGGGAAGAAAATTTATACACTCTTTTCTTTGCGGATGATCAGGTGGTGTTAGCAAATGAGGAGGAGGATATGTTGTACATGTTTAGGAAGCTGAAGGAGGAATATCTGATGTGGGGGATGAAGATTAATATGACTAAAACGGCTTACGTTGTGGTTGGGGAGAGGGGAGAGGATTTGGTTGAGGAGGGAGTTTTGGTGAGGAACTTTGCGAAATGTAAATACTTGGGAGCACTTATCACAGAGGACGGCAGGTGTGAGGAGGATATAAGGTGTCGTATCGGTCAGGGAAGGGCAGCAATTCGAAAGCTGAACGGTCTGTTGTGGTCTTCAAAAGTTAGCCTGAAGACAAAAAAGATGCTTTACAGTACAGTTGTGGAGCCAATTGCGACATATGGAGCGGAGTGTTGGCAAATGAGTAAGAGGAATGTGCAGCGATTGGAAGCTTTAGAAATGGATTTTTTCCGCAGAGCATGTCGTTTGTCTAGATTAGATCGAGTAAGAAACGAGGATATTAGGAGACGGGTAGGAAGATCTAATACAATTATGAAGGGAATTGAGGACAGACAGTTAACATGGTATGGGCACGTTCAGCGAATGAATTCAGATAGATGGCCGAAGAGAGTGTGGGAATACTGTCCAGCGGGAAGACGACGAAGAGGAAGGCCCAGGGGGAGATGGAGTGAGGGAGTTCGAGGGGCCATGGAGAAAAGGAATTTAAGAGAAAATGACTGGCGGGACAGGAGGCTGTGGAGATCGAAATGCGGGATGCGGAGCAATCTGTAGGAACCCCGCTAAAAGTAAAGTAAAGGTTGTATTTACGTGTCGAATTTTACTGTGTCTGCTTTAAGATACGTGCATCTTACAAGTCAATATGGATGCTTGGTTTCGGACGGGATCTTGCCGTAAGAGAAATGTGTCAAATGATGAACCTTCCTCATCCAGTTCTACAACTAGTGAGGCAGTAAGTAAGCCGAGTTCGAGTAGTAGCTTAAAGGCCAAGACAGCTAAAACTTATAGTCGAAAATATAATCCTGATTTCTTGAAATTCGGATTTGTGTATTCTGGTAGTGAAGAAGAGCCTTTGCCTCAGTGTGTAATTTGTTTTGAAATGCTATCCAACGAATGTATGAAAGTCTCAAAACTTGAAAGGCATCTATCAACTAAACATCCAGAATGTGTAGGAAAGTCTCTCCAATATTTTCAAATAAAGAAAAGAAATTTATCGATGACTAAATCTACCATGGAAAAATCTTCCAAACAAAACAAAATAACTACCAGAGTTTCATATGAGCTATCTTTGTTAATTGCAAAGAAGGGTTCATCTCACACAGTGGGAGAAGACCTAATTATACCTGCAGCAAAAATAATAAGTAATGCTTTGTTTGATGAGAAAAGTACCAACAAAATCAATGAAATTCCATTATCAAATACTACTGTTAAAAGACGAATTGATGAAATGTCACAGAGTGTAAAGGAATCTGTCATTAACGTTTTGAAACAAAGTGAATATTTTTCTCTGCAACTTGATGAAAGTACAGACGTAGCTGGCCAGGCAAATTTATTAGCTTTTGTTCGTTTTGAACTCAATGGAAATATTGAAGAAGAAATGTTGTTTTGCCATTGCTTACCGTCAACAACCACTGCTGAGGAAATTTACAAGTCGCTTGACAATTTTATCACAGAAAATCAATTAGATTGGTCAAAGTGTGTAGGTTTGACAACTGACGGAGCAAGAGCTATGTCTGGAGTTCATACTGGTTTGATTGCAATAGTTAGATCAGTAGCTCCCTTTGTCAAATGGACACATTGCAGCATTCATAGGGAAGCTCTTGCAGTGAAAGGTTTGGGTGAAAGTCTGAAAAAAACTCTTGACGATGCAGTAAAAATCGTTAATTTTATCAAATCAAGGCCAAAAAACTCGAGACTTTTCAGTATTTTATGTGATGAAATGGGCAGTGAACACAAACACCTTTTACTTCACTGTGAAGTTCGGTGGCTATCCAGAGGTAAAGTGCTATCAAGATTATTTGAACTTCGTGATGAACTCAGGATTTTCCTCATGGAGGACGAGTATGATGGAAAACGCGCAAGTTCTTTCTTAGACTGTGTGACCGATGAAAACTGGCTGAAGCGGTTGGCGTATTTGGCAGATATTTTTAGTGCCCTCAACACTCTCAATTTAACTCTTCAGGGCAAGGATACTCATATGTTTCTTGTACAAGACAAGATAGAAGCTATGATAGTAAAACTTCGACGATGGGCTCAAAAAGTGGAAAACAATGCTTTCGATGCATTTCCTGTACTACACGATTTCCTTGAAACAAACGAAGTCAAAATTGATGAACCAACAGCAGCAACTATAAAAGATCACCTCTCATCTCTGGCATCTAATCTTAGGTAATTTGAAATTTAATTTCACACTATGTAAATGTATTAACATTTATTTCAAATTCGTATATAATGCTTTGTGTCTCTGTAATTTTTAATTTGGTCTGAGAAACTATAACTAAGAAACTGTATTTAAGAAACTAAGTCTTTTCATATTTTTTGTAGGCACTACTTCCCTAAAATCGAAGATGAAGTTCAATGGATCAGAAACCCTTTTGATGAAGAGAACTTAAAAAAGACTAACATGCCTTCAAGTGAAGAGGACTCTTTGATTGAGCTGTCTTGTGATCAGGATCTGAAATCAAGTTTCAAAACGACCCCATTGATTCTTTTTTGGATGAATATGCGAAAAGACTATCCCGCAATCAGCAAAACAGCACTAAGACAACTGATGGGATTTTCAACTACTTATCTATGTGAAAGAGCCTTTTCTACTTTAGTTTATTTGAAAAATAAGTATAGGAATAAGTTAAATGTGGAGAGTGACTTAAGGTTGAAATTGTCAAGTTTCGTTCCCGATATTGATACATTAGTACAGGACAAACAATGTCAGAAATCCCATTAAGTTCGGACAGCCTTGATAATGTAGGCCTACTTGTAAATAAAGATTCTTCAGTAAAAAGTATTTTTGTTTTCTTTACTTAACCAATATGTTTTAATTCAATAATTTAAAAAATATATTAAAATTAATATATTGTTAAAGTAATATTATATATATAACATTATATATAATGAATTATGTAAAAAACCTATCTAAAACAATTTAAATTTATACTAAATTATTTATTTATTACTAAATTTATTCGAGGTGGGCCTCGAAATTTAAAAAAAATATTTAACTGGGCCCCCAAGCAAAAAAGGTTGGGAACCACTGATATAATGCTTTTCACGGTTGATGAGCTCTGCTGTTCCATGCGTTAAGACCAATCAGAACGTTTGCCAGCGTTGTCGGATTGTACGAATGTATCAGTTTGACTAACATGGCAAGCGCATGTGTATTAGAGCTGCAGTGGTTCGCTCGTATCTTGCATCTCGTACTGATTACATCAATTTAGAGCATTTTAACATACAATAGTTTATAATATAATCGGCTGGTTGTATGTTCATAGGTTATAATTGTTATTAAAAGACCAAATGTATAACAGAGCTACGAGAGCAAGTGTTGGCAACATTGCTGGCAAGTCATTGGCTAGCTATGAAGTAGGTAAAGAGCAATGCGTATGTTCAGAGCTAATCAGCTTTGAAAAATAATGTAGAGGCTTTACTAAGTAAAGCCTTGCCTCTAGTAATAATGCCCACTTGTTGTTGTTGTTGTTTAGGTCATCGGCCAAAAGGCTGGTTTGAACCTCTAGAGGTTTTACTAAGTACATCGAGGAGTGAGGTGGTTTACCATTGCCTTCCTCACTGAGTGAAAAAGTATGCTTATCAGCATGCCGGATCCTCTGGAAAGCACATATTTTCCACTCTGTAAATGACACCTTTACTTCATTCACCACAGGGTCTGGCTGTATAATGAAATTCATTACTTTCAGAAGAGATAACTCTGATTAGTGTCTTTTACACCTCTACCTCTTCTGTTCTTAAATGATTCAGTCATTTAGTTGGCTGACCATGTGATAAGAAACAGAACTATTTATTTTAGCCTACAACTAACAGATTGAGTTATGATTGAGTGATGCCCACTTATGTTGAAACAAAGAAAGCAACAGTTAAAAAGTTGGCAATTTTCAAACTCCCCTTCACTCAATAGATAAATGCAGTATTCGATTGTAAAATGGCTTGGTTTACATATAGTTTTTGGGGGATGTTTCTTGTTTTATAAATTACATCACTAATAAGGGTATTCATAACCAGCCGGTTACAATAAAATGCACCGATTTCAGCGAATATGCGGAACTATCCACCGCACTTTAAAAAATAGCACCAGCAAAAACACGAGGGTGAGATTTTATAAAACATTAGCAGTGCCAACTCTACTCTATGGCCATGAAAGTTGGGTGCTATCAAAGCGAGAGGAGAGTATAGTAGTATAGTACGAGGGTAGGCTGATAAGTAATGCACACATGCTTGTAGAAGACGAACAAAAAGAAATAGCAAGATGGGGTAAATAACAAATTAAAGTACAAATCTTAACCTACCAAATTATCTATTTATTTTTCAATATAGTCACCGTTAAGCATTACACATTTCTCCCAACGTTTAACAAGTTTTTTCATTCCGTCACTGAAAAATTCTTCCGACTTTCCTCGAACCCAGGACGCAATAGCTGCCTTCACCTCATTGTCCGAGCTGTAATGATTACCCTTAAGGTCTCTCTTCAGTAGAGGAAAAAAATAAAAATCGCAAGGCGCAAGGTCGGGAGAATACGGAGGGTGTAAAATTGGTTGAAACTTCAGGTTTCTCAGAGCCTCTCCAGTTGCACGCGAAGTGTGTGGACGAGCATTGTCGTGTTGCAAAATTATTGGCGCCAGGTTGCCTCTAACACGACAAACTCGACGTCGGAGGTGTTTCAGAGTCTGTATATACTGAGCAGAATTTACCGTTGCCCCTCGTTCTAGATAATCAGTCACATAAACTCGGCGAGCATCCCAAAACACAGTCAAAAGAATTTTTTTTGCGGACGGTTGTGTTTTGAACTTTTTCACAACAGGAGAATGTGGATGACGATATTCAGCGCTCTGCCTTTTTTTATTCGGGATCGTAATGATGAACCCATGACTCGTCCCCCGTCACAATATTCAAAAGAAAGTCGTCTCCTTCGTCACGGTAGCGCTTCAAAAGTTGTTCACAGCATTCCAATCGACGCTGTTTATTCTCGTCTGTCAGACGGCGTGGTACCCATCGTGCACAGATTTTACGGTATCCCAATTGTTCAATAATGAAGCCAACACGTTCCTTAGATATTCCAATTTGGTTTGCGATACGCTGTTGAGTGATTCGCCGGTCATTTTGAATCAAATCATCGATGAGTTTGCGACGATTATCGTCTGAGGCAGTGATTGGTCGTCCACTGCGTGTTTTGTCAACAATTAAGGATTTTCCAGGTTGGCAATCACGAAATTTTATTACCCAACGATTCACAGTAGACCTATCAACAGTATCGTCACAATAAACAGCCTTTAAACGACGATAAATCTCACTAGGATTCACTTTCTCAGCAGTTAAAAATTCGATAACAGCGCGTTGTTTAATTCTCGTTGACATAGCACCAGAACACGACGCCATACTTCCACTACTCAAAACAAACTGAATGAAAGCAACGCCTTCAAACTGCGCAGGCTTGTAGAGGAGAAATAGTACTTCCACATGCCACCAGGCGCGCTACTGAAGTTTATTTAGTTGTCTTCTACAAGCATGTGTGCATTACTTATCAGCCTACCCTCGTAGTAGAGAAGATCGTTACACGAATACAGAGATAAGGAAAGAACTCAACATCTTCTCTATAAAAAACAAGGTATCCCGGAACAGAATGCAGTGGTTAGAGCATGTAAAGAGAATGCGGGAGGATAGGATACCTAAGCAGACACTAGGCTATACGCCGGAGGGCAGGAGAGAGAGCGAGGACGCCTGAGAAAGAGATGGCCAGATTTGAGAGGTTCGGAGCAGGCAGAGATGCCTAATCCATAAAAGGCAGAAGAAAAAGAAGATAACCAGTCGGTGGTGTTAAAAACTATTTGCACTCAATTAGTTAGTTCCTGGGCTATAAAAAAATAGTTCACTCTTATCGCATGGTCACCCAATTATACAACTGAAGCATTTAACAACAGAAGGTAGAGGTGTAAAAGACACTAGTCACAGTTATCTCCTAATTCATTATACAGCCAGACCCTGTGTGGTGAATAAAGTGAACGTGTCATTCACAGGGTGGAAAGAAAATACTTTTCAGAGGGTCTGGCAATGCTGATAAGCATACTCTTCCACTAAGTGAGTAAGGCAGGTAAACCACCTATATACTATTTTTCAAGGCTGATGAGCTCTGAAAGTATGCATTGCCCCCTATCCACTTTACAGCTAGCCAATCACTTGCCAGCAACGTTGCCAATACGTGCTCTTGTAGCTCTGTTATATATTTCGTCAGCCATTTTTTTTGGTCTTTCAATAATAATTATAATCTACAAACATACAATCAGCTGATTATGTTATAAAGTATTGCATGTTAACGTGCTCTATAATCGATGTGTTCAGTACGAGATGCAAAACGAGAGTGAACTAATGCAGCTTTTATATGCATGTGCGCGTAATGTTTGTCAGGTACAATCTGACAACGCTGGCAAATGTTCTGATTGGTCTAAATGCGTGGAACAGCAGAGCTCATCAACTGTGAAAAGCATATTAGCTCTTTTTTTACTTGGTAAAGCCTCTATAAGTTGAAACCAGCCTTTCTCCTGATGACTTAAACAATAATAAGAGAATTAAAAAAGGGAAACTCTGCTATCTCAACAGCTCAGTTCTTCCCTCTTTAGTAACGGACCACTTGCAGCGTTAGCACTGTCTCAACACCGTATTTATCTATTTAAATTTTGTTGAAGATATCAAACCTAATCTGGTGCTTGTGTGCCACTTGGATCTAAAGATAATATCGTTTCACAAAACCAAACACAAACTCAAAAATGGTAAAAAGTACCGTACTGAAATTTTTCAGATAATAGAATAGGCTAACACAGGTACTGTCTGACATGTTTCGAAATAGGATTCCCTCCCTTCCGCACTTCATCCTAGCCACCTCGCATTACGCACTGTCCCAAAAACATTAGTTTGGATAGTCAGTCTACTAGTACAGCTCATTACTACAACAATATTTATATTCATACTTACTATTACTTTATTATTTATTAATATTCGTACTTATTTAACCTGTACCTGTTTAAATCACAATTATACACTTACACTGTATATGTTTAATCGAAACGAATTTATCTGAATATTGAACACCCGATCGAACCCAAAACATAGATAAAACTGCACAGACTACAAAACCAATATTACACGGTCGCTAACACTGTACTCTTCTTCTTCTTCTTCTTCTTCTTCTTTGGCCTCGCCTCTTCCCGTTACGCGGGGTCGGCTTTCCCAATCAGAGAGCTCCATTTGTTACGCTCCTGTGCGTCTTCCTCGGATAAGCCCAACATTTTCATGTCTCTTTGGACATTCGTCATCCACGTGGTAAGGGGTCTACCCCTTCCTCTCCTCCCTGTAGCCATTGAAAGGCACCTCTTCACGACATGATCATCCGTTCTCCTAAGCACATGACCATACCATCTCATCCTGGACTCTCGCACCTTTTCTGCTATATTAGCAACTTTGAAGGTTCCCCTTATATGCTCATTCCGCACCTTATCCTTCAATGTGACTCCTCCCGCCCATCGCAGCATGCGCATCTCTGTAGTGTGGAGTTTCTGTTCATGCACTCTCTTAAGTGCCCAAGCTTCGCTGCCATAGACAAGTGCTGGTCTAACTGCCGCTCTGTAGACTCTTCCCTTTATTTTTATGGGCACTTTTGGGTCACACAGAACCCCAGTCAGCATACGCCACCTGTTCCAGCCCGATGTTATTTTATGCACTATTTCAGCCTCCATGGATCCATCCTCTGAGATCACTGCCCCCAGATACTTGAAAGTTTTAACTCTGGGCAGGGGGGTTGCCTCAAGTTTGATGTCTCCACTCCATGAGTCATCAGGATCAAAACCACAAAACATGTACTCTGTTTTCGTTCTACTGATGCGCAACCCATTTTGTTCCAGTGCTTTTCTCCAATTTTCCAAGTTCTCTTGAATCCCCTGCAGGCTATTTGATATAAGGGCTACATCATCAGCATACAAAATGTTCCATGGAGTCTCCTTTTGAATTTCCGATGTCAAGTAGTTCATGACAGTATTAAACAACAAGGGACTTAAGGCACTGCCTTGATGTACACCAACCCTAATATTGAAATACTTGGATGATCCAGCTGGGGTTCTAATGCCTGTTTCAACATTGTCATACATGTCCATAATAAGTCTGACATAACATTCAGGGAGTCCATGTGCTCTCAGAGCCTGCCATATAATTGTTCTCGGAACTCGACTAACACTGTACAACTGAAGTAAAAGCATAGTTTATATTAGCTGCTCTCAAGTAAATATGGATGCTTACTCCACTTAATTAAATCGTATCAATTATTTAAATTTACAGTCAACATTATAAATTAAGAACTTGCTGTGTTATATATATTATGACTACACTACCTAATAGTAAACAAAAATAATGGAAACACTAATGACTTTCTGCTGGTGGTCACATAATCTGAACAAAATGTTATGGATAACAAGAATCCAGTACAAGTGATATTCATATTAATTGCTCATTTGTGTTGTGCGTGCCAATGTATTCGATCTGGTACGTAGTGCAAATGGTAATAGAAGAACTGGGGAAGGGAGGGAATCCAATTTTGATCGTTGTCAAGCAGTACAAGTTAGAACGCAATCGGTCGGGTGTATTTTTAGTCACACACAAAGTAATAGTATGTTTCAAAAAAGTGTGCCCGTGTTCATTCTTCCTGCAAATTCACTGTTTAAAAAATCTTGTTAAAAATTTCATTTTAACACCGCTAAACACAATAAAATAATCTAAAATACATCGTATTTCTTTGTTTTATCAGCCGGATGGTTCAGTTTTTATTAACGCCAAAACTCAAGTGCACACAATGAATAAACGGACAGTAGTGGTTGAAACGCAAAAATAATAATAATGAAATTGCCACAGTAACACTCTCACATTACCAAATGATACCTTCATCAAACAAATCCATCTATAAGTTTAAAATGCAAAATCGCTTCTAACGTATTTTCAATGGGAATTCTATTAACTCCTAAATACAGAGTTCTATCAAGCAGATTTTTATAATTTGCTACATGGTTTTAAGAGTTTTCTTTCCTGATTTGGCCAAAAATTCCAAACTTGAAATTCATTGTAATATGAGCTTCATTTTACAAAATGAAAAAGAGTAAATTTCGTTTACAAAGTAACTGTAATACAGGGTAATGTAATGCGGTTATACCACATTTACACCCTCCATAGCCATATGGACCAGGATATGCGTCATCTCTCTTCTTACAACAAATTAAGTCGATATTAATATACTTTGTTCTCGGCTTCGGATTAATATGAGCTCTGGTTTCTACGTATTTAGACCAATCAGAACGTTTGCCAGCGTTGTCAGATTGTACCTGACAAACATTACGCGCGCATGCGTATAAGAACCGCAATAGTTCACTCTTGTTTTGCACCTCGTACTGAACACATCGATTATAGAGCGCGTTAACATGCAATACTTTATAATATAATCAGCTGATTGTATGTTTGTAGGTTATAATTATTATTGCTGCCCATAACAGACAGGTGGAGTGTCAAATTGTTTACACTCAATCTGTTCGTTGCAGGGCTAAAATAAATAGTTCTGTTTCTTATCACATGGTCAGCCAATTAAATGACTGAATCATTTAAGAACAGAAGAGGTAGAGGTGTAAAAGACACTAATCAGAGTTATCTCCTCTGAAAGTAATGAATTTCATTGTACAGCCAGACCCTGTTTTGAATGAAGTGAAGGTGTCATTTGTAGAGTGGAAAATATGTGCTTTTCAGAGGGCCCGGCATGCTGATAAGCATACTTTTCCATTCAGTGAGGAAGGCAATGGTAAACCACCTCACTCCTCGTTTTACTTGGTAAAACCTCTAGAGGTTCAAACCAGCCTTTCGGCTGTTGACCTAAACAACAACAATTATTATTGAAAGACCAAAAAAATGGCCGACTAAATATTTAACAGAGCTACAGGAGCAAGTATTCGCAACGTTGCTAGCAATTCATTGGCTAGCTATAAAGTGGGTAGGGGACAATGCAAACGTTCAGAGCTAATCAGCCTTGAAAAATAGTATAGACATTGTGTTAACATTAATTTTATTTAAAGTTTTAGTTTAAACCTTTCTTTTCAGGGCGAAACTATCATACTATTGTGCTTTAGTCGTTACTCTCTGTTCTTCTAAAAAACTGTTAAGTTTGTAGTTAACTTTAATCATTTATTTAATGATAGGGGTTTGAAACCCAAGACATTGTGCGAATAATTTGCGCGGGTCCACTGTGCTAATTCCATTCAACAACTTTAAAATTAAAAAATCAACAGCCGACAGTTGGTTCAATGCTAAATTAATCAACTTACCAACAAACGCTTCCACCGCTTTTGCTGAAAAACACAATGTATAGTACATTTGTTTTTGGAAGAAGCTTGTAAGGATAGGGCGAGTAGGTAGGGTAGGGATAGTTTCAACGGGGCAAGTGTTGTCTCCTTCTCACTTAATGATCATTCCCTCTCTTTCCAACAGTATACTACTATGTTACAATTACTATGCTAGACTAAAAACGTTATATTTTCTGTTGTCTTTTGCCTATCTCCATCTGAATCCCATATCTTTATAATAATTTTCCACAGTGACCATTTACTTCCTTTGAAATTAATTTTCTCCCGCAAAACGGGGAGTAATGAATTCAAAGCGTTTTCTTCATACAAAAGAAGAAAAACATAAATTTGGTAAAATAGATGAACATTTCAATATAATAGAACAATGTAATATAGAGAATAAAAATAAAATTGAAAAATATGAGATGTTCCATATTTATAAATATTTAAAAGAGCAAAAGCAGGACATTTTGAATGAACAGATAAAATTTAGGAATGATGAAGTGATATTGACTGCTGCTGCTATCTACAGTAAATATGAGAAGGGATAAATTAAAATAAATTAATTTTAAATCAGTTTTATACAAGTGACTAAAGATGTATCATCTTCTGTAAATTTTAAATAAATGAAAAAAATTTTTAGTTTCAATTTTTCATTTACTCTGATGATGGTGGATCCACCGAAACACGTGTAAGTAGGAATAAAATAAAGGTGACGCAGTTTAAAAAGAAGGTTAGTGAAATTATTATATTAATTCATTATATGAAATAGAAATATTTCAAACTGCAGGATGCATTATAAAGATTTATTTTTGAATGAATTCAAAGTTGGCCATTCAGCATTTGTTTTATGAAAATCATATATTGTTCTTCTCACAACACACTTATCAAAATCGTCCACTTCACTCTTCACTTTCCTTCTTATTCTTTTCTTATTTGGTGTTCTGATTAGCACATCAGGGTTTTTTTCTTTTTCTTTCAAAATTCTTTGAACTGTACTACGCGAAATCCCCATAGCTCTAGCTACACGATTATGCGCATTGGTCAGTAAAATTGGTCCGTTTTGTTCAGCTTCTTTTTTTCATAAAATTGTATACACTGACTATATACTCCCTAGCCTGACCGCGTATTACCTGCCTTTTCCGTAAAAACAATAGGCACATAAAACAGCAGGCCTACTACCAAATGCACGAGTTGAAGATTTGTGAAGGGAATAGAACAACAAAAATATAAAATTACAACATACAGTCAATGTTTTTAGGATTTATAGTACACTTAGGCTCTTAACGCTGCTAGCACTATGGAGAGACTGATCACTTCCCTTCGTTGTGCTTCCCCCACCACTAAACAGAACAGCTCAGCGGCGCAGAGCGTTGGTGGGAGAGCTTCTAGCTAGAACAAATGACCTGTAACAGCCTATAACAGGCACTTCTTATGTAAATAAAATGTGCAAACTCACACATTCTCTTACATACACACATTACAGTTACACTGTAGTAAAGCTATTATTAGGAAAGGGGCTCCCCAAACGGAAAATTCACATTTCATACCAGACTGATAAGTTTGAGATCAATTTGCCAGACTCAAAAGACTCCCGAACCAAAATTTGGGCTATACCGCTGTTTAGAAGGTAGATGACAATTCATGGCCATGTGACAACCGATCAAAACAATGTCACAAATTACAGCTCAAAAACAAATTACAATTACAATTACAGATCATAACGATATCGTATAACATTTACAAACAGTGTCGCTAGATTGAACTATCCCTTGCATTTTTTGTACAAATAAATGTACGTAAAATAGGGCTTGAATTAAGGATACCCAAAATTCCTATATCCACAATGTTAATGTAAGGAACATTTTCCAAAAATTGGGAAGGATACATCCCCAAAATTTTTCTAGAAATATTATGATAACATATTGTAACAGGAACGAAGAGGAGACGAGATCGCGCACGAAGGTTCCAGAATTCCATTCATAGAGATAATTAGGGAATAATAAAAATAACAACACAATAGCAGCAATAAATTACAGTTTTAACCATAAAGGGTACGCCTATTATAAAAGGGTATTGTGTGTTATAAAAAGGGTATTTTTATGAAGTTGTTTACGTTCTCTATTTACAATAGTTGACTTGTTAACAAAAGGGATTTTTCTAGCATTCATTAATAAAGAGTTATTTTTGTACTTGAGTAGATTTCACTACTTTGTTCTGGAACGATCTTTATGAATGAGTAGGTATAAAAAAGAGACCCCCGAGTGCGGTCTTTGCCGTTTGATTGTCGAGGTGCGTAAACAGATTACGTATCCGAGTAAGATTGTTATACCGTCTCTTTGTTGTGTGTGTATTGGGTAAAGTTAATGTGTAGTTTTGTGAATTCAGTTTGTGTTGTATGTTAGTGTAATCTATAAAAGTGATTGTAAGTAGGCTAAGTAAGTTATTAAGTTATTTATTGTTTGTTATTTATTTTAAGTGAATTATTTAATAATTTATTGTATTTCTTAATTATAATTAGTTTAATCATTTATTTTGTAATCTTTTAGTGAAATAAATATCTGTAATTGTAAACTTTAGTCTATTAATTATTTAATAACCTAGATCCCGAAACGGACCTTAGCAATAAGTGTCACAATATTATATAAACACTGAGTTTGTAACGATACTAAATTTCGTTAGTGAAATGTTTCAGTTTATAATTTGAAATATATTTTTTGATTTTTCAGGTAAAAACTAATACTTAAACTTGATACTTTTTTTATGAATTTAAATCAGTAGGGTTAGCACATAGAAAAGATTATCGTGTATAAATTTCATAAGAATCCATTCAGTGGTTGCTGAGAAAATGTTCGTTGTGTGTCAAAAATGTTCTTTGAGAAAAATCAATAAAACTAAATGATTCAATACCAGAGAGAATTGCCCATAACAGGCAGGTGGAATGTTAAATTATTTGAACTCAATCTGCTAGTTCCAGGGCTACAAAAAATAGTTCTGTTCCTTATTACACGGTCAGCCTGATTATAAGAAGATAGAAATTTTCTGTCCCCCAATCGGTATGTTGGCAACAGTATACTCAAGGCCAACTACCTAAGACAGTTAAAATGTTCCAGTCAAGCATTAGTGTGCTGACAGCAGTCGTTTTATTATATTGTGTCAGCAATGGTTTTTTCCAAGGAAGAACCGGGTGTTTTATTAAGGACGCAACCCTGATTATAAGAAGATAAAAGTAATACAATGTTTTCATTGCAATTTGCTATTCATTTGTAAAATAATAATTTAGATTAATTAATAATTTGTAAAGTACAGAAAATAAAAATATGCTGTAGATTGTGGCTTTTAACATAGGGCTGCGTCCTTAATAAAACACCTGGTTCATCCTTGGAAAAAACCATTGCCGACACAATATAACGAAACGACTGCTGTCACCACACTAATGCTTGACTGGAACATTTTAACTGTGTTAGGTAGTTGGCCTTGAGTACTTGTTGCCAACATAACAGATTCGGGGACAGATAATTTACCGATTTATTACTTATGTCTTCTTATAATAAGGGTTGCGTCCTTAATAAAACACCTGATAGCACTGAATATTCCTTCCCTAATTATAACATGTAATGCGAACACATCTCTTTAGAGACAGCAACACATTCGGGAATTGCATTGTTTGTGAAAACAGTGAATCCCAAATCCCGACCCTTACCAGTGATACATACCTCGTAATCGTGATGACCAACACACGTTAAAACTAGATCAAGTATTTTAATAGAAAAATGAGGTTTATTCGGTGTACTTCCACTGACTATTTTTTCTAAAAATGATTCAGCCAATTCAGTGAATATCCTACAGTAATTTATCGACCTACAAAAGAAAAAAAAAACAATGAAACACTCTTACATTAGTATCATTATAAATCTACTTTTTAAACACATGAAGATAATTTTTACTTTCTCTTGCCTATATGAATATATGGGAAGGAAAGTATTGTTTTCATGTCAATTTTAAGAAATCGAGTTTTCACCGGATCTACATGTTTTCAGACCCCCTGAACCCAAAAAACCATGTTTTTAGCTATTGGTCTGTGTGTGTGTGAAAAGAATATCTCAAGAACGGAACCTCGTACGAAACTTGAAACTTACGTTACATACCCGACACGAACATTTTCATCAAAATCGGTCAACCGGAAGTAGTAGTTTATTCGTGTAATTTTTCACTTTTTTGCGATTTTCTCAAAAACTGGTTCTACGATTTTTTTTAAAATCGCATGGTTTACCAAATATTTTATGCTCTAAAAGATAGGGTAGGCGCCATGTTTGTTGAAATTCTTGGTGAGACTGTTTTCACATAAAAAAATTGTTCTTTTAAGATTACGGCTTAAATATGCATTTTAGCGCAACAATTTATAAATATAAAATGTAGAGAATTTGAAATCCTACAACTTTTATTTCAAACATTTTATTTTATAACGCTTAGTTTAGCGGTAATTAGCAATTTTCTTTTTTTTCACATGTCGATTTATTAAAGATTTTGGCCATTTTACAACAAAAGTGTATATAATAAAATTTATAGGAAAGTAAAAGATCTACAACTTTTATTTAAAGCATTTTTCTCTACAGAGCCTAGTTAAGCATGAAACAGTGATTTTCTGTATTTTTAAGCCAAACTGAGGTCGATTTTCATTTTGCGTCTTTCACTCATGATTAAAATAAGGTTATGTTTTTTTGATCTTAGTTTTTTATTTATTTCTAATGTTTTATTACTAATGTTAGGTTATACTGTTCATTATTTGCATTGGCAGGAGAAAGTCGTGTGAGTGTTTCACACCAGATTTTTTTTGTTTTTGTTTAATGTCTGACTGTTTTGCAATTACTGCTAATGCAGATGGTGAAGGATGAAATGATTTTTTAGTAACATATGAAAATATGCCGTGCCTGAGTGGGATTCGAACCCAAGACCGCATGATGAAAGGCGAGCACGTTACCAACTATGCCAATGCGGCCAGCGGCTCTGTGGCAACTGTCACCAACGCACTCCAGTTGAGCCGTCCTTAGTTTGCTCCTACTGTCAACAAACCTAAGCCAACTACTACAGGGTGCATGCTAGGGTCAACCACTTTATAGATGTCGTAAGTCTATTAAGTTAATTATATTTTGAATTATAAGTAATTAAATTACTTAAAACATCAGTCATGATATGATGTAGGCCTAACAATTTCATTATAAAAATACATTTAAAAGTATTTTGTATTTAAATACTTTTGAAAGTATTTTGTTGATACTTTTTAATCAGCGTGTACACATTTTTACTGCCCATAACAGACAGGTGGAGTGTCAAATTATTTACACTCAATCTGTTCGTTGCAGGGCTAAAATAAATAGTTCTGTTTCTTATCACATGGTCAGTCAATTAAATGACTGAATCATTTAAGAACAGAAGAGGTAGAGGTGTAAAAGATACTAATCAGAGTTATCTTCTCTGAAAGTAATGAATTTCATTGTACAGCCAGACCCTGTGGTGAATGAAGTGAAGGTGTCATTTACAGAGTGGAAAATATGTGCTTTTCAGAGGGCCCAGCACGCTGATAAGCGTACTTTTCCATTCAGTGAGGAAGGCAATGGTAAACCACCTCACTCCTCGTTTTACTTAGTAAACCTCTAGAGGTTCAAACCAGCCTTTCGGCTGTTGACCTAAACAACAACAACACATTTTTATGTAATGCGCATGCTCAGTGACGTCGTTATTTGTTTACAGTAGGAGCAAACTTAGAAAGGCTGGACTTTAGTAGCAGCAGCTAGCAAACTAGCACTGTGCAGTGCTGACACAACCGCTAGTGGAAGACAAAGGTTTTAATGAGCATACTTTTCCTGATCCTCATGAGCGACAGACATGTGGAAGCCCTCTTCGAGTGCCGTTACACTGTTGAACAATTGTAATTCGAGCGCTTGCTGATTGTTGTTGTCTTCTAGGCATTGTAGTAAAGCGCACACACAGTCGGCTGCTGCTTCGTGTAACATTCCGTCCGCCTGAAAAATCAATCAACCGAACCGTTAAACATTACAATCAATTCAACCACTTAAAGGTTTGTGACGAAGGCATTGTACACTAAAAGTGCCAGTGACGGAATATTACGTTTCTGTTAAAACATAAACTTATTACTTTTTCTTGCCTATATGAGTATATAGGATTATATATATTCATATACATAAGCGTTATACAAAAAAATGTTTGAAATAAAAGTTGTAGAATTTTTAATTCTCTACAACTTTTATTGCATAAATTGTTGCGCTAACATGCACATTAAAGCTGTAATCTTAAAAAAAAAAATTTTTATGTGAAAACAGCCTCACCAAGAATTTCAGCAAACATGGCGCCTACCCTACCTTGTAGAGCATAAAAAATTTAGTAAACCAGGCGATAAATTTTCTACAAATTTATTTAAGAAAAACTACACCTTTATTTACCATTTATGGAAGTAATCTTACGTTAAACTCAAAAATGTGTTATTTCTTTGCACCAATTCTTGTGTTTTATGTAAGTTATCTCTGAAAGTATTGCATTTACAGCTCTGGAAACAATTTTATTCAATTTTTCAGATTAAAAAACATAAGAAACAATCGTATTTGTATCTTTGTAACTACCTTTAACATTTTTATACGGCCTTACTTCACCGAGGGTACAGAGTTCTAGGTGAAATTTTTCGCTAGCCGTAACTCGCTAACAAAGCGTTTTCAGGCATATGTTTATATGAACTTTTTTTCTTATTTTTAGATATAGAATGAGCTCCCAAGATATTGCCATACAGTTTTGAAACACGCGGTATATTCATATAGGCAAGAGAAAGTAAAATTTGCCACCAGTATTCACACACAGAACTGCACGCTCTGACCAACACCAAACTGCAGTATGATAGTTTTATTTACACAGATAAATAAGTAAAGATAGACATGAGTCTTACCTGCCTGTTAGACAATATATGAAAAGCATTCGCTACTACAATATTTTCAGCCAACTGGGGCAATGATATCGCTTGCACTGAAACCCACGATGTGAAACAACGCAGCACTCTCATTTGCACTTGACTGTTATCGCCAGCCGACGTCAAACATGCTTTCTGTAAAAACCAAACACACACAATTATTACAGTAATTCAAGGCTCTGAATTTGGCAAAATTATATATATATATATATATATATATATTGAAATTAAAATTAAAATATATTTCTAATCACCAGAATACGGTAACATAAAACAATTACGAATGTTTATAGCACTTTCGTGAATCTTGTACACATTTTCAGTAAATTAAAATTTTTCTACGTCAAAATTTAAAACTCCCTACTCCTACCATGGTAGACAAGGAATAACCGATTCTTATATTTAAAGTACTGGAACATTATCAAGAAAAGAGCACAACAATAAACAGTTTACGTTACAGTGAGATGCTTATTGCCAAGCTAAAGCCTGCAATTCGAAGCAAACGCCGAGGACTGCAGTTAAACGGTGTTGTGTTGTTGCACGACAACGCCCATCCGCATACTGCTGCCCACACTGCTGAAACGCTCCAGAAACTCAATTTTGAAGTACTGGCTCATCCTCCACATAGTCCCGATCTTGCTCCTTCTGATTATCACTTGTTTGGTCCACCCAAAGAGGCATTAAAGGGCCGTTGCTTTACCTCGGACAAAGCATTGAAAGAAGCGATGAATTCGTGGCTCGCATCTCAACCAAAAACCTTCTTTTATGAGGGCATCAGGGAAACTTGAACAACAATGGACCAAGTGCGTTGAAAAGCAAGGTGACTATGTCAAAAAATGATGTACAGTTCAGCCGTCGTTAGTTTGCTCCTACTGTCAACAAACCAAAGCCAGCTACTACAGGGTGCATGCTAGAGTCCACCACTTTATGGATGTCGTATTCCTAGTAAGTTAACTAAATTTTGAATTATAAGTACTTAAATTACTTAAAACATCAGTCATGATATGATGTAGGCCTAACAATTTCATTTATAAAAATAATTTAAAAGTATTTTGTATTTAAATACTTTTCAAAGTTTCAAAATTTTGTTGTCACTTTTTAATCAGCGTGTACACTTTTTTATATAATGCGCATGCTCAGTGACATCATTATTTGTTTACATTAGGAGCAAACTTAGAAAGGCTGGACTGTACTTGTAAGTTTCTTATTTGATTACAATAAAATTTTATAACTACATTGCGGATAATAACCCGAATTGGTTTTTGCCACCCGGATTGGGATTGACTTACCCTCGTATATATATAGCGAGGATTATAGCTTTATAAATACAAAAACTACACCGCCTTAAGGACAGTAACTACGGGACCGACTACAGTAGGCTGCCATATTTATAGGGTTAAACTACACACAGGAAATAAAATGTGAATCAAATCCACATCAGGCTCCCCTCAACAGGGTTCAACTACGAATTACAATATTTTCTTAAAGCATATTTAAATAAGTTGCTGACCAAAAAGTCTGAGACAGAAGGAAGACATGTGAGCAACTCCTGATGTATTTCTTGTCTCCTATTAGCACCGAGTCTAAGCGCTCTGCTGTTCACTTCTTCCGGTAAAACAGTCATTACTTCTAGTAGCGCCGGTATATTCGTCCCACCGAATCGGTTTATTAAATCTAAAACTGGTTTTTGCCACGTCGGCATTTGGAGTCCAAGATCGGCCAAGGCTAGACATAACTGAAATTAGAAAACAAAAACAACTCGTTAGGTTTCATTTATTTCGTCATCAAGAACCTTTTTGTGACATCTGAATAAAAATTGTTATCTCTGCGCCAGTAATTTCAACAAGGTATGTACAGTGCTACCTCATCTATCTGGACCAATTGGGAACATATACAATCTGGAAAATTTAAACAAAATGAAAACCAATACAAACAAAATGCAACGGGAAACTAAACCATTTATTTGTGCTTTGTATTTGGACAGAAACACACAACAATAAGTTAATACAGTATGAATCACAAAGAAACGGAGACACTACGGGAGGTGAATCTACATCCAAAAATATGAAAAAAGTTAAAATGAACATAGGTCTGGAATTGCTTCGTTAGTGAGTTGCAGCTGGCAAAAATTTTCATCCAGATTTCAGTTCCTCTGCAGAAGTGAAGCCCTACAGAAATTTATAGACCTTTAATTAAGTTGTGAAACTAAATAGATTTTATGTAAAATGAGCTGAAAAAATTAATAAAACATCTCCCAGATCTGTAACTACTGTAGTTTTACTTTCTCTTGCCTATATGAATATATAGGAAAATGAATAAGACGCAAAATGAAAATTAACTTTAGTTTGGCTTGAAAATACGGAAAATCGCTCTTTCACGCTAAACTAAGCATTGTACAAAAACAATGCTATAAATAAAAGTTAGAGATCTTTTAATTTCCTATAAATTTTATTACAAACACTTTTGTCGTAAAAAATGCATTCTAAGGCCAAAATTAAAAAAAAAGAAGATTTTTCACATGTTTTCGTGAGAAAAAACAGAAAATCGCTAATTATTGCTAAACTAAGCGTTATACAGAATAATGTTTGAAATAAATGATGTACAATTTTAAATTCTGTACAATTTTTATTATATAAATTTTAGCGTTAAATTGCATAATAAAGCCGCAATCAATTCATATTTTTTTTTAGCTGGTTAGCTCCCACCAAACACCTAATAGCTTTCTTTTGAATTTTAAAAACCCTATTCATATTACCCATGCTAGAATTACCCCATACTAAGATACCATAATGGATATGAGAAAGAATGAGGCCATGATAAGCTGCCATTAGTAATTTTTTATCATTTAATCTGGCAATTTGTTTAGTCCAAATACCCCAGATGAAATTTTACCACAAACTTCATTGGTATAGAAGTCCCAAGACAAAAATCTATCTAGATATATTCCTAGGAACTTCACTGTTTCTATATGCTCTAAACTATTATTATGAATAAATACATCCACTTCTCTACTTTCTTTAACGTTATGTTTGTTTTTGAACTGCAAAACTGACACTTTAGAGACACATTAGACACATCTCTAATGTGTCTCTAATTAGAGACACATTAGAGCATAATGGTGGATAAACTATGGTGGAGGTTAATTTTGAATAATTTTTGTACCGTATTATCCCTCTAATTGAAGTTTTCTATTTGTTTTGTGTTCTTAAAGTATCACGAAATATTACAAGCACTTTCAGGGTGATTTGAAATATTTGGTTACAGTTCTGTTTTGTTTCGGTGTAATAAACGCTTTTTTTTCATAAATTTGTATTTGTTTATTAGCTTATTTAACATCATTCGCTTCACAATTCAATTCTCTACAAGTTTTGTTTAAGAAGTTTACGAGTTTGTTACCCATTTAACAAAGTTAGTGTACTTCAAACCTTAAAGAAAACAGTTTTTTGAGACCACATTTTGTGTATATCATCAGATATCTCGAAAACTACTCGTTACATAGATCTGGGAACTGTTTCATTCAATTTTTCAGCTCATTTCACATCAAAATATATTAAGTTTCATTTAGTTTAATTAACAGTCAACAAATTTCTGTAGGGCTTCATATCTGCGGGAGAACTGAAATCTGGATGAAAATTTTCGGCGGCTGCAACTTGCTAATGAAGCGATTCCAGATTCATGTTTATTTGAACTTTTTTTCATACTTTTACTTTCTCTTGCCTATATGAATATAGGAAGGAAAGTATTGTTTTCAAGTCGATTTTTCGAAATCAAGTTTTCACCGGATCTACATGTTTTCAGACCCCCTGAATTCAAAAAACATGTTTTTAGCGACTGGTCTGTGTGAACAGAATATCTCCAGAACAGAGCATCGTACGAACTTGAAACTTAAGTTAGACACTACTACCGAACCCGACACGAAAATTTTCATCAAAATCGGTCAACCGGAAGTAGTAGTTTACTCGTGTAATTTTTCACTTTTTTTAGATTTTCTCAAAAACTGGTCCTAAGATTTTTTTTAAAAATCGCCTGGTTTACTTAATGTTTAATGCTCTACAAGATATGGTAGGCGCCATGTTTGCTGAAATTCTTGGTGAGGCTGTTTTCACGTAAAAATTGTGTTTTTAAAGATTACGGCTTTAATATGCATTTTAGCGCAAAAATTTATTAAATAAAAGTTGTAGAGAATTGTAAATCCTACAACATTAATTTCAAACATTGTTTTGTATAACACTTATTTTAGCAATAATTAGAGATTTTCTGTTTATTTTCTCACGAAAACATGTAAAAAAATATCGATTTTTTTTTAAATTTCAGCGATTTTTCGTATATTTAAGTTTTAGAGAAGTTGATTTTCATTTTGCATCATTCACTCATGATAAAAATTAGGTTATATTTTTCTATGTTACACTGTTTAGTAACGATTAAACGCATAGGTAATATGTTTCAGTATTTAAATTGGCACGAGAAAGTGGTGTGTGTTTCACAACAGATTTTATTTTGGAAAATTTTTTAATCAATATAGAATGTTATAATTCACTTAATTTACTTGCGTTCGATCCCCGGTCAGGTCTGGCATTTTTTCATCACTCATTTTCATTATCATCATTCTCCACCATCTGCATTAGCAGAAATTGCAAAACAGACGTAAAACAAAAAATCTGGTGTGAAACACTCACATAACTTTCCAATGCTCTTGCCAATGCAAATAATTAACAATATAACCTAACATTAGTAATAAAACATTAGAAATAAACAAAAAACTAACCTCTAAAAATATAACCTTATTTTACCATGACTGAAAGACGCAAAATGAAAATCGAACTCAGTTCGGCTTAAAAATACGGAAAATCACTCTTTCACGCTAAACTAGGCTCTGTAGAGAAAAATGCTTTAAAAACAAGTTGTAGATCTTTTAATTTCCTATACTACACTTTTGTCGTAAAATGCATTCTAGGGCTGAAATCTTAAAAAAATCAATTTTTCACACGTTTTCATGAGAAAAAACAGAAAATTGCTAATTACTGCTTAACTAAGGGTTATACAAAAAAAATGTTTGAAATAAAAGTTGTAGAATTTTTAATTTTCTACAGCTTTAATTATATACATTTTTGCGCAAAAATGCATATTAATGCCACAATCTTAAAAAAACAATTTCTTTACGTGAAAAACGTCTCACCGAGAATTTCAGCCAACATGGCGCCTACCCTATCTTGTAGAGAATAAAAAATTTAATAAACCAGGCGATTTTAAAAAAAATCGTAGGACCAGTTTTTGAGAAAATCGCAAAACAATGAAAAATTATACGAATAAACTACTACTTCCGGTTGACCGATTTTGATGAAAATGTTCGTGTCGGGTCCGGTAGTAGTATGCAGCTTAAGTTCTAAATTTCAAGTTTGTACGATGTTCCGTTCTTGAGATATTCTGTTCACACACACACAGACCAATCTCTAAAAACATGTTTTTTGGGTTCACGGGGTCTGAAAACGTGTAGATCCGGTGAAAACTCGACATGAAAACAATACTTTCCTTCCTATATATTCATATAGGCAAGAGAAAGTAAAAATACTTTGTAAGATCAGTCGTTACGCGCATTAGAGAAGAGACAAAAGAACTGTCACTGTGAACGAGTCACGGTTACTTATAATTCACGGTGACTACAGTTATTGAGATAGGCGAGTAACCGTTCCCCAGTCACTGTTACATAGATCGCTTACTCTTCTGTCACTGGAAGACAGGACAACACGGCGAATGTTCACCGTACTTCTACAATATAGCACAGACCTCTCGTTCCGCAGTCACTGTTACAAAGATCGCTAACTCATTCTCTGTTCACTGTTTAAAGGAGGACGACACGGCGACCGTAACTCTATAGATAGAAGAGTAACAGACCTCTCGTTCCTTAAATCACTTTTACAAAATTCAGTTACTTACTCATTCGCTGTTCACTGTCACTTTTAAGAGAGAACGGATTCTTTACCTTAGAAACTAGTGAACAAATTCACTCACTCATTCACTGTTCACAATTAATAGACAAAATGACAGAATATGCTTACTCTTCTTCAAGGCCCCTATGATAGCTACGTAAGATATGTTGGTCTGTTCACTGGGCTTAGTGCTCTCTCCTTTGATAACTGGCACGGCCATTCTTTTTTACTTCAATTTTTAAGCACTCTTTTCTCTCTCTCTCTCTTTCTCTCTCTCTCAGTCTCTTCCCCTTGTTATGTTTTTCATCTATTAGACTAAATAAACGAAGGTAGTTCCTTTACATCTCTGATCGCGGTAACACAATTACATTACACTATTATTTTTATTGCACGCCGCGTTCTACCTAGCTATTTCATTTATAATGTGCGTTGTTATTTTTCAGTTGTAAATACTGTTTCTTGTACTTTCTCTTTTTTATACAAAATGTTATTTTTATTACTAATTTAGAATACCTTGTGTTAATCAGTTTTAGGCTGAATTTTTATTTTAGTTGTATATGTAGCTCATTTTTTTAATTTATCAAAACTTCAGTTATCATGAAATAACAACTGGAAACATTATTATTATTTCATGATAACAACTGAAAAATGTACTAAGAAAATACACAGTTATTGCTAAATCACTAGTAACTATTAAAAGTAACGGTGAACGCAAAATCACTGTCACTGTGATCACAGTGACTGGTTGAAACAGTGAACACTCTCCACTAGCACGCATTCCATTGTATTATACACGTAATAACATCAATGACCTTTACCTGTGTTACGATGACGGAACTGGTATTTTCATTGACTTTGGCTAAATGTTCTAAGAGTGAATCACGCAACGATGTGTGAGCTTCTATCGGTAATTCATGAAATGATAATTGGATTTTTGTGCGCATCGTCTGCGCGGCGAAGTAACATGATTCTAAATCGGCTTGTCTATGCAGTAATTCGTCCGCCACTTTCCATGCAAATACCTGCAAAAAAAAAATTATTCATAAAAATTAATGATCGCAATTGAAGACACTTTTAACGCCAACGGTCAATTCAGCTGATTTATATTTCTTCTTCTTCAGGTTCCTGTCCATTCCGGATATTGGTCATCATAATAACAATCTGAACTTTATTCACTGCTGCTCGATAGGTCTATTGTTATTTTCGTGTGACACCACATCTGAGATTTTCTAACCAGGAAAAAATCTATACTCAGTTCATCGTAAGAAAGATATGTTGAGTAAACAAACAGCGTTATCAAATCAGCTGGTACAGTGGGTGACTCAGAAAATTATGCGACACTTTTAATGAAATTATCACAATGATAACTTACATTTTTTTTACATTAAATTAGTCCCATAATAGGCAGATGGGGTGTTAAATTATTTGCACTCAATCTGCTAGTTCCACAGCTACAAAAAATAGTTCTGTTCCTTATCACACAGTCACCCAATCACTCAACAAAAACATTTAAGAAGAGAACAGAGGGACAGGAATAAAGGACACTATACTATTTTTCAAAGTTGATGAGCTCTGAACGTTTGCATTGCCCCCCACCCACTTCATAGCTAGCCAATCACTTGACAGCAACGTTGCCAATACTTGCTCTTGTAGCTCTTTCAATAACAATTATAACCTATGAACATACAACCAGCTGATTGTATTGTATAAAGTATTGCATATTAACACTTTGAAGCCTAAGCTCGAGTATAGCTCGGGGTGAGTGTAAATCGCGGTTGTCCAAAGCCCGAGAATAACTCAGGCCGCCACATTAAATTCTGTAGTAAGATTCAGATGAGGTTATATCAGGCTTCGGTTGCACAGATTCATTCTATATTTTATTTAGTTTAATTTTCTATACTTACAGTGAAATCTACTGAATATTTTGTAAACTATATAGAAAAATCTGGTGTGAAACACTCACACAACTTTCTCTTGCCAATGCAAATAATTAACAATAAACCTAACATTAGTATTAAAACATTAGAAATGAACAAAAACTAACCTCAAAAACATAACCTTATTTTAATCATGAGTGAATGACGCAAAATGACAATCGAACTCAGTTTGGCTTAAAAATACGGAAAATCACGCTTTCACGCTAAACTAGGCTCTGTAGAGAAAAATGCTCTAAACAAAAGTTGTAGATCTTTTAATTTTCTATAAATTTAATTATATACACTTTTGTCGTAAAATGCATACTAAGACCGAAATGTTAAAAAAATCGATTTTTCTCACGTTTTCGTGAGAAAAAAAACAGAAAATCGCAAATTACCGCTAAACTAAGCGTTATACAAAAAAATGTTTGAAACAGAAGTTGTAGGTTTTTTAATTCTCTACAACTTTTATTATATAAGTTTTTGCGCTAAAATTTATATTAAAGCCGTAATCTTAAAAAAACAACGTTTTTACGTGAAAACAGCCTCACCGAGAATTTCAGCAAACATGGCGCCTACCCTATCTTGTAGAGAATAAAAAAATTGAGTAAAATAGGCGATTTTAAAAAAAATCGTAGGACCAGTTTTTGAGAAAATCGCAAAAAACTGAAAAATTATACGAATAAACTACTACTTCCGGTTGACCGATTTTGATGAAAATGTTCGTGTCGCGTCCGGTAGTGGTATGTAACTTAAGTTTCAAGTTTCAAGTTCGTACGATGTTCCGTTCTTGAGATATTCTGTTCACACACACACACACACACACACAGACACAGACACACACACACACACACACACACCAATCGCTAAAAACATGTTTTTTGGGTTCAGGGGGTCTGAAAACGTATAGATCCGGTGAAAACTCGATTTCGAAAAATCGACATGAAAACAATACTTTCCTTCCTATATTATTCATATAGGCAAGAGAAAGTAAAAACATTGAGCAGTGTTTGAGGTTATGTTTTTGTTGATGTACATGAGTACATTGTCGTGATTTTTCGTAGTTATATGAGGTTTGTAGTTATTCTGTATTTAATAATACATTTATTTCTGTATATTTGTAACTAATATAGTTATTTCTATTTTGTAATAATTGTTTTTCCTTTGTATTTTGTCGGTTATTGTTTTCATTCGGTTGTATACGTCGTACTGTTTTGTATTCCAGATCACTTTGTTTGTGCGGTTATTTGACAATAATATTTATAATTTTTTTTTTATTTTATGTTTTCTGTGCTTTGCTGTACAGTTTGCTCTGAAAATAGCAAAGCTGAAACTGGAAAGGCTGGAAGGAAAGAAACAACCTGGTACTGCCCTGACTGTAATGTTGCATTGTGCTTACCAGTGTAACAGTGTTTCATACAAAGGCTAATTATGTGTAAAATATGTTAAATTTTAGTACTCAGACATTTTTAATGTGCAGTTTAATTCATTGCATTTCTGTTGGAATTTATATAAACTGTTTTTTAGTAGTGTTTAGGATTGTAAAACTCAAAAACTAGGTAGTGTGTAACAATTTCTTTTTTCATAATTTTTCGGGTTATATTTAAATAACTCATAAATTTAGTAAGTATAATAATTTCAATGTAAATTAATAGTAATAAACTTTCTGATTTTTTAATCAATTTGATGCAAAAATCATTAAGAAATGATAGAAATTAAATTTTTTAGAATTTTTTGAGCTCTTATACACATGCATGCGTAATGTTTGTCAGGCTGAAACATTTGTACAATCTGACAACGCTGGAAAACATTCTAATTGGTCTAAACGCGTGGAACAGCAGAGCTCATCAACCGTGAAAAGCATTTTATAGTTATAGTTATCTCCTCTCACAGTAATAAATTTCATCATTATATTATATTTGTGGTGAATGAAGTGATTGTGTCATTTAAAGAGTGGAAAGAAGTTGATTTCATAAGGCCTAGCATGCTGATAAACATACTTTTACACTCAAGTGAGTAAGGCATGGTAAACCACCTCACTCCTCGTTTTACTAAATAAAGCCTCTAGATGTTCAAACCAGTCTTTCGGCTGATCACCTAAATAACAACAAAATTAGTCCCAGAACTTTGTGAACATACAATAAATGAATATTAGACTGTGGTGATACCTTAAAAACTACCCAGCATGCTCGGTCGCGGCTTTGCATGCTAAAAATGGTGTAATCACTTTTTTTAAAAATATGTAGCAGAAATTATGTAGCTGCAATCATATATCAAAGCAATTGATCACTCGCCAATTAAAAGAAAATTAAAACAAATTAAAGAAACACGGAACTTTACTTTTATAAAATACTCAACAATATAAAATCGTATCTACATAATAAAATACAATAAAATTATCATGTGATGTCACCAGATGATCCTTAGCACCACATCACTATTTGCTAAATCATATGACTTTATTCATGACAAATCTTTATTTGAATCACATCAGTTTCTTTAAAAGCAGCAGTTTATCTAACCTCATAAAAGCCTTAATGTAGGACATAAACAATATTATCAACCCTTTAGGGCTAACTTTTTAAGGGTTTCAATAGCCTAAACCTGCACCGGCATCATAGTTACACCATAAATAAAACTGCATGAAAATTGATTCAGTAATTTAGAAGATAAAGGGGAAAACACACGCGCACACATACATAAAATTTTATATATGTAGATTAAACACAACCTGACCTACACTTATTCATTTATTCGCATTTAAATCGATATAACCCTCAAATTGAACATTAAATAAGTAATAAAAATCAGTATATATATGTAAAACATGGTGAAGCTTGCAGGAGTACAGTGGTACGGCTGAGTTGGGACTCCAATCGGCTGCTGGAAGAGGGTGGATACTTAACTAATGGTAGTCTAAAATATAATTATAACTTGTATGGTAGACTCTCTACCCCACTCTTTCTTCTGAAGTCCAGCCTTTCTTAGTTTGCTTCTACTGTCAACAAATAATGATGTCACTGAGCAAGCTCATTATATGAAAATGTGTACATGCTGATTAAAAAGTAACAACAAAATACTTTCAAAAGTATTTAAATACAAAATACTTTTTAAAAGTATTTTTAGAAATGAAATTTTTAGGCCTGCATCATACCATGACTGATGTTTTAATACTTATAATTTAAAACATAGTTAACTTAATAGGAATACGACTTCCATAAAGTCGTGGACTCTAGCGTGCACCCTGTAGTAGGTGGCTTTTGTTTGTTGACAGTAGGAGCAAACTAACAACGGCTGAACTGTAGTGTATTAAAAACCTGGACCTACAACTTCACTGGGTGCTTTCTTTCAAAAACCACTGCATATTACTCATGTACTTTATCTATTAAACCAATTACAACCCAGGTTACTTAGGCATTAACATGACCACCACCTCAAGTACTCAGGGACTTCAGGTTACTGGAATAGTTTAATTTAAATTCAACAGTATATTGAACCAAGTAGGCTAGCACAATAATTTTAGACTGTTGGAGGGGATACAAAACGGACGAGTTAGACGACACGGGTTTTCAACACATCACAGTGAATCACAAATATAATTATTTTGTTGACCCTGAAACTGGAGCGAGTAGAACACATTTGGGGATCAGCAAAATGGTGAAATGAGAAACACAGAAGTATAGTCACTTGAGTCACGAGTTTGCAACGAAGGGGAAAGGGGGAAAAGCATCAGTGTGCATGCGCGACTGCTTTAATTTCAGTACAACAAACATAACAACTTATACTATACCGAGACCATATACAGTATATTGCGGAACATTTTGTAGGTTAACTGTACAAACCCCTCCTAGGGAGTACAGGACCTTGTAGATGGTGGAGGGGCTTGCGTGCTCCCAAGACCCGGAGAGCTATGCCGGCGGTAGTGTAACTACCAGCAGGGCCTCCCAAGCCGGACAGGTCAAAGGGTAGGAGCCAGACGAAGAAGTACTCCAAAAACGACGTCGTTGGGCCAATCACCCACACGTTGGAAAAGCGGATTCAAAGTCACATAAATAGCCTCGGACAGGACAGGAATTTTCGGAATAAAAGACTGGACAAACCTAATTTACGATTTGGAAATTGGAATGTACGCACTTTGACTGGAAAGGAAAAGGAAATAGTAGAGGAGATGAAAAGGTAGGAAAGAGGCATGGCCCTAGGGCAAATGAGACGATTGGCGGCAGATAGAGTACAATGGAGGAAGTTGTCCGAGACTACCCCGACGCTGTAAGGCACATGGGGAGAGAGAAAGAAGAAGAACTGTACAAATATAACTGTTTTTTACTGTAAACATGGTCGAACTATTCACAGTGCTGAACGCAATGTAATAAAATGTTGTGAAGTTGAAGCTAAACAAATATGCCTATCCGGGTGCCTCTTAACAAAAGCCATGAGCGAGCGGCTAACTACTATAATGTTTCTCTTTCTACAATTCAAAAAATAAAGAAGGAAATTAAAGACATGAAGAAGCTATTCTTTAACAGGTTTGTTGACACCTGGTAAAAAAAAAGAAAACGGTTAGATAGATACTAGAGAGACTGATAATGAAAACGCTGATGACAGCAATACTAAAGAAGGCGATTCATTCGTAATTAGAGTAAATCAAACATTTCTAGTCATGTAATTAAGCTATAGGCAATATTACAGGTCATATTTATTTCTTATAAGGTTTATAAAGAAATCATTTTCTCAGAATAAACCACAGCTTACAAAATGTATCTAGAAACTGCACGGTAGTGAAATGTACGAATAGTTTCTCACTGTTGAGGTTAGCAGTAATGCAAATATTTCACTTCTCTCTCACAGCCCATACATAGACAAAAGAAAATCTCGTGACTTCAGTATCTATACAGCTCGCTATCATTTGCGTTCTTACTTCAGACAATAAATGTGGTGATCTAAAGGCTTAATGCGGAAATCAGTACCTAACACTCCTCAATGACGTTTGCTGCATTATACAAGTGACAGAAAAAATAAATAAATAATCATCATATACTCATATAAATTGTAAAGTACATTATTAGGTAAACTTTTGTTTGACATAGTTACAGTTGAGTCGTTCTTAGTTTGCTCCTAGTGTCAACAAACAAAAGCCACCTACTACAGGGTGCACGCTAGAGTCTACGACTTTACGGATGTTGTATTCCTATTAAGTTAACTATTTTTTAAATTATAACTACTCAAGTACTAAAAACATCAGTCATGATATGATGTAGGCCTAACAATTTCATTTAAAAAAATAATTTTAAAAGTATTTTCTATTTAAATACTTTTTAATCAGCGTGTACACATTTTGATATAATGCGCATGCTCAGTGATGTCATTATTTGTTTACATTAGGAGCAAACTAAAAGAGACTGGACTATAGTTTGGTTATTTTTAACACATACGTAACCTGAAGGTGGTGGTCAATGTAATGCAAAACCACCAAAACTTAGGCCTAATCATAAAAGAATTTGTAATAAAGTAACTTACTTTCTAATAAATAACACTTGCTTCAAAACAATTTCGAATACAGCCCTATTTAGTCATACTTATATATTACAATTTATTTGATACGAAAAAACAGAAATTAGTTCAAATAGGCCTATCTTTAATACAAAAAAACGTACAACAAAAAATGTTTTTAGACTGCTACAGAATTTAAACATTGTAAAATGGTTATTATACATGCCAGCGAAACAATATTTAACATAAAGCACAGCACACAAACAAACAAAATTACAGAGAATGATGCTAATCAGAACAAGCTTAAAAACTATTGAAAAGTTGCTTTAAACAAAACAATTTACAAAAAAATAGAACTAATATTCATAATAAAGAAAGAGAGTAGGCTATATCCTTCTTTGAACATTTCATCAGAACTCTAAAAAATAGAATATTACAATAAAATCTTCGAAAATGTTGAAATAAAAATTTAGCATTAGATGGATTACAGATATGGAAGAATTAAAAATATTAGAGGCAAACATACTACACTACAGGTAAAAATAAATTTAATATGCAATCAACAGAACTGAGTGATTTCAAATGAAGTAAGGAAACAGACGTCTGATAGAATAAAAGCCTATTGGGTAAATAGACAAAATGAAAATCATACAAATTTGACTAAACTGACACAATGCTCATAAAATGATAATAATAAAATCACTGACGATAATTATAAAGTTTAAATAGTTTTGATTGTATGGCTTAACAGGAAAAAAATAGAGAATTATAAATACACACAACAATAATCCTTTACAAGCTTACTGTTTGAATATTTTTACACAAAAATATTGCATAGAATAAACAAAAAATAATAATAAAAGAACATTCTTCAATCTCACAAAATAACCTACGGGTACATAGGTCACTCTAGCTTAAGAGTTCTCAGATGCTTTAAAAAATGCCTTCATGCAATTCAGTTAACCACAGTTTATGGTACAGAAGGAACAATAACAGCAGTATGTTGTTAGTTTACAAATGTAAAAACTGTTTGCAAATGTAAATTGTTTATAACAGTTTCCGACATTCGCGTTATCAATAGCAATAACATGATGCGTGTATGTTTTAGCATAAATGAAAATATTATTAGTAGTTCTAAGAGTACAATAAACAAACTTTACTCGTTCTTCGAGTTCATTCGCTTGTGCTTATCAAGAGGGTAAAATAGAATCGATGTTTCATTCAAGTATTAAAGACGAAATAAAATTTAGTTTGGCGATACAAATAATAACACACATTACTTACAGATTTTTGTAATTCTCCTAGGTACAACGATGCCTTCTCCTTTTCTGTAGGATCCGGATTATGGTACAATGTATACACCGCTTGATAAACAGTTTCTATAGTAGGTAAGGACTCCATAACTTATTTCCAAAAAGTGATAATTCTTCAGTCGCCTAATTAATTTATCATTATACCCTAAAATTTACAACTAGCATAAAACAATGTTTAATAACATAACCGGGTAAAATTAATCGGTTATAAATTCAACGCCATATTGTATTGGCATCTGTTTCTATTAACGCAGGTTAGCCATCAAATAAATTGAAATAAAGTGTTTCGTTAAAACTGAAGGATGCTTCGGTCGCAATATTATTAATTATATGGCCCAATTGAATTGGCTATTTGAAAACACCTCTCCAAATACCAGAAAAATAAAACAATATTAAACATCGCTTTTACATTCAGTTATTTAATATTGTCTATATTCATTAATGTAGATCTTTTAACTTTCATACCATGGACATTTAGAAAAAAATTTTAATAATTTTCTAATTTTTTTATAGCATTTTAATTTTTTACCTTTCTATGTAATTATTATTGTGTGGAGTTTTGAAATCATATGATCTTGTCGGGTCATATTATACACGTACAGAGCACCCAGCAATATTAGGCCTACATGTATAACAACAATTTTCAATAGACAAAAATGTGCATCCTACGCTTGTAAAAATATGAATTCCACTTTCTTGTGTTCAAGAAATATCGCATTTTCAGTTATATTGTGTATAACTGAAAATGCGATCAGAAACACATATCTGAGAACACGCCAGAGGTTCCTCGTTGGCAGGCGTACTCTGGAAGACAGTTCAAATGTCCGCTGTTATGTGAATTTTTCAGATAACACGTAATGTTTAATCGTATGTTTGAAATAAATGTTGAATTACGTAAAAGTTCTGTTTTAAGCAATACTAATCCCTGATACTATAAAAATAAATTAATCCGTTATGATCTGTATAGTTTTTTATCCAGTAATAAATATATGCCTGTAATATTGACAATATTGCACTCCTTAGTTTAGTCTGGCCTTAGCCAGAATATATTGCAGCCTTAGTGGAGAGTCGGAATTCTGAATTAATTGGGCCAAAAGCGGTTTTGTTAATCAAATACGCTAAATACTGAAATTTGATACATTATTACTTAACAATGTAACATAACCTAAAGTTTAATAGGTTAATAAAGGCTAGCATAAACTTAAGTTTAAAAATCTGGTGTGAAACACTCACACAACGTTCTCTTCACAATGCAAATAATGACCAATATAACCTAACATTAGTAATAAAACATTAGAAATAAACAAAAAACTAACCTCAATAAACATAACCTAATTTTAATCATGAGTGAAAGACGCAAAATGAAAATCAACCTCAGTTTTGTTTAAAAATACGGAAAATTACTCTTTCACGCTCAACTAGGCTCTGAATAAAAGTTGTAGATCTTTTAATTTCCTATAAATTTGATTATAATATTTTGACGTAAAATGCATAATAATGCTGAAATCTTTAAAATATCGATTTTTTTACACGATTTCGTGAGAAAAAAACAGAAAATCGCTAATTACCGCTAAATTAAGTGTTTTACAAAAAAGTTAGAAATAAAAGTTGTAGGATTTTAAATTCTCTACAACTTTAATGCATAAATTTTTGTGCAGTGATTTTTTTACTTTCTCTTGCCTATATGAATATATAGGAAGGAAAGTATTGTTTTCATGTCGATTTTAAGAAATTGAGTTTTCACCGGATCTACACGTTTTCAGACCCCCTGAACCCAAAATTAGCAGCAATTTGCAAAACAGTCGGACGTTAAACAAATAATAATAATAATAAAAAAAAAGAACCCAAAAAACATGATTTTAGCGATTGGTGTCTGTGTGAACAGAATATCTCAAGAACGGAACATCGTACGAACTTCAAACTTCAAACTTAACTTACATACCACTACCGGACCCGACACGAACATTTTCATCAAAATCGGTCAACCGGAGTAGTGGTTTATTCGTGTAATTTTTTACTTTCTTACGATTTTCTCAAAAACTGGTCCTACGATTTTTTTTTAAATCGCCTGGTTTACTACATTTTTTATGTTCTACAAGATAGGTAGGCGCCACGTTTGCTGAAATTATTGGTGAGGCTGTTTTCACGTAAAAAAATTGTTTTTTTTTAAATTACGGCTTTAATAGGCATTTCAGCGCAAAAATGTATAAAATAAAAGTTGTAGACAATAAAATCCGACAACTTTTATTTCAAACATTTTTTTGTATAACGCTTAGTTTAGCGGTAATTAGCGATTTTATGTTTTTTTCTCACGAAAACGTGTGAAAAATCGATTTTTACTTTCTTTTGCCTATATGAATATATAGGAAGGAAAGTATTGTTTTCATGTCAATTTTTCGAAATCGAGTTTTCACCGGATCTACACCTTTTCAGACCCCAAAAAACATGTTTTAGCGATTGGTCTATGTGTGTGTATGTGTGAACAGAATATCTCAAGAACGAAACATCGTGCAAACTTGAAACTTAAGTTACATACCACTACCGGACCCGACACGAACATTTTCATCAAAATCGGTCAGTCGGAAGTAGTAGTTTATTCGTGTAATTTTTCACTTTTTTCCGATTTTCTCAAAAACTGGTCCTACGATTTTTTAAAAATCGCCTGGTTTACTAAATTTTTTTTTATTCTAAGATTACAACTTTAATATGAATTTTAGCACAAAAATCTATATAATAAAAGTTGTAGACAATTTAAAATCCTACAACTTTTATTTCAAACATTTTTTTTGTATAACGCTTAGTTTAGCGGTAATTAGCGTTTTTCGGCTGTTTTCTCACAAAAACGTGTGAAAAATTGGTTTTTTTAACATTTCGGCCTAAGTATGCATTTTACGACATAAGTATATACTGTATAATCAAATTTATAGGAAATTTCAAGATCTATAACTTTTATTTAGAGCATTTTCTCTGTAGAGCCTAGTTTAGCGTGAAAGAGTGATTTTCCGTATTTTTCAGCCAAACTGAGGTCGATTTTCATTTTGCGTCTTTCACTCATGATTAAAATAAGGTTATGTTTTTTGTTTATTTCTAATGTTACGTTATATTGGTCAGTATTTGGATTGGCAAGAGAAAGTTGTGTGAGTGTTTCACACTAGATTTTTTTGTCATAAAATGCATAATAAGGCAGAAATCTTTAAAAAGTCGATTTTTACACAATTTCGTGAGAAAATAAATACAGATAATTGCAAATTACCGCTAAACTAAGCATTATACAAAAAAATTGAAATAAAAGTTGCAGGATTTTAAATTGTCTACAACTTTTATTATATACATTTTTGCGCTAAAAGGCATATTAAAGCCGTAATCTTAAAAAAGCAATTTTTTACGTCAAAACAGCCTCACCAATAATTTTAGCAAATATGGCGCCTACCCTGTCTAGTAGAGCATAAAAAATTAAGTAAACCAGGCGATTTTAAAAGAAAACGTGGGACCAGTTTTTGAGAAAATTGCAAAAAGTGAAAAATTACACGAATAAACTATTACTTTTGGTTGACTGATTTTGATGAAAATGTTCTTGTTGGGTCTGGTAGTGGTATGTAACTTAAGTTTTAAGTTTCAAGTTCGTATGATGTTCCATTCTTGAGATATTCTGTTCACACACACCAATCACTAGAAATATGTTTTTTGGGTTCAGGGGGTCTGAAAACATGTAGATCCAGTGAAAACTCGATTTCTAAAAATCGACATGAAATAATACTTCCTTTCTATATATTCATATAGGTAAGAGAAAGTAATAATGTTGAAAACAAGTGCAAATCGTAAAGCCATCGCAGGTACTAGTATCCGAGTACCATACCACCTACTTTCAACTTTTCAAAAACCATTCACCACACCTAAGTTATTCATTTAAGAGTACTTACAAAATATGCATTCTTTCATTTTATAATTATAAATTTCATTGGTGCTAAAAATTTACTTGTATAACACAACTTGCCGATGAAACGTATTTTATCCCCTTTGAAAAAATATCTTTTCACCAATACAATGAAACGGAAGTTGGAAGTAAAGTTAACTATATAATACTTAAAATACAAAAATACAAGTTTTAACATGTGTTTATAAAATTTATTCGCAATATTTGTGTAATCAATAAAACGAAAATTTTAAATAGTTAATTTTATTTATTTAGTCACTTGCAAACTTACAATTAGGCTTTTATAAAGTTTTAATTTTATTTTGTATTAATACTTTTACGTATATATTTTTTAAAATATGAACAAAAAATGTATTTTTAAGTGTTTATTTTATGAGTACTTTTTAAGTAATTTTATAGAAAACAATTATTCATATATGTAAATGAAACATAATGGACTTATATTTTATTTTACGGACTTACAGACTTTATTTCAATAATACATTAAGATAGGTTAGGTAACCAATTTTCTTAAATTATGAATAAAATTTATTTTACCTGCAAAAATGTTGGTATTTAATATCATATTAGGTCATAATTGTGTTGAAGGAAAAAAAAGAGCAAAATAATATTATTCATTTCTGAAAAAAATAATAAACCGGTAAGGGGTTAAGACTGCAGATGAGATCTAGCCAATGGCAGCCAAGGTCAGGTGTGAGGTTGCCGCTTCGCTAAGTCACACTCTGTTCCACCCAACTCCAGTAGACTTTTTGTTAGGCTGTCTTCAATAGTGGGACCAAAACGTGACAACACAGGCTCTGTGTTGTGATCTAGGTCACTACGCTCCACCTTCATCTGCGGTCTCTAGTTTGTTAAGCTTTAGTGTATGAAATGGAACTGCCATATACCTATCCTACCCTACAGGGGCAGTTCCAGGGCTGATTTTTGGGGGGGGGGGGCTATCTTGTTTTTATGTAGCTCTTTATACATAATTTGTAATACATAGTTTGTAATTGAGTCATTGAAAAGTCCTCTTTTATGCTGTATTGCTGTAACCACAATTTTAATTCATAGAGAAATTTTCAAGGTGCTGACTGGATGCGAGTGGCTTTTGACTACTGACACTATTATCTTAATACTATTTAAAAATAGATACTTTCTGTTTGACTCATTTTTATACTCAAATAATTATTGTTAATTGATAGGTACGAGTATTGGGATTTAGTTTTGTTAGAAATAATAGCTTATAGAAAATATTAAACTAAGTTTTCCTAGTATTTCGGGGGGGAGGGGGGCATGGCCCCTTCCCTGAAACCGCCCCTGTTACCCTACCCTACCCACATGATAGGGTAGGCACCGTGTCTGCTGAAACTTTTGGGGAGACTGTGCTCTCGTAGACAAAAAATGGTTTTTTAAGATGGTAGCCTTCAATGCATTTTAGGGTAAAAGTACATAATCAATGTTGTAGAAAGTTTAAAAACCTATAACTTTTATTCTAAGCATTTTTTCTTTACGGAGCTTAGTTTAGCGTGATTTTCTGAATTATTAAGCCAAACTAAGGTTGGTTTCCATTTTGTTTTTTTTTTCAAGAAAATGGATTTTGACCATAGTATGCATTTAATGAAAAAGTGTATAGAATGAAATTAAAATATCTACAACTTTCATTCTAAGCATTTTTTCTCTACAGAGCTTAGTTTAGCGTGATTTTCAGTATTATTACGCCAAACTAAGGTCGGTTTTGCATTATTCACTCATAATTAAAATTAGATTGTTTTTTTGAGGTTAATTTTTTGGTTATTTCTAATGTTCATTATTTGCATTGACATGAGAAAGTCATGCAGTGTTTCACACCAGATTTTTCTTTTTCTTCTGAGGCTATTCACAGATATTTATTTACCCGGTATTTTTGGTTATTTAGTATTTTTTTATGTACGTTTGTCTTTCGGAACCATTCTTTGTTTGTAAACTGAAGTTTTCATATTGACGCTCTCTCTACCCAATTAGTTAGGTACTTTTTTTCTTTTCTGTCTGTATAAGTGTATGATTAAGGTACATTAATTTATATTTGTGTAATTGTGATTTAGTTTGTAATAAGTTACTGTTTATTTTATATGTAATATTGTTTCTATCATTGGGCCACTTTGGCCTGTTGTAAACAATCTGTCATTAACACTTTCGAGACGACAACTGTACGTGATTATATACACTGAGTGACGGCAAACATACGTCACACGGGCACGGCAATATACATCCCTAGATGGCAAACGTATCTCATACGTTTGCTACTTTCACATTGTTATAAATGTTGCTACCGGTACGCTATCTGTTTCCCATTTTCACTGTTATTTAGTTCACTTTATTCTCCGTTTACCTACAACGATAGTTGACCAAATCGATTAGTATTTTCTGATATATCGACCGCTACTTAATGCGCGAGATCGAACCATAGCGTCTACTACAGAGTACCGACATAGCGGGTTACAATGCCACGTTGTTTGCAGTGTATGTGTTTTACTGTTATTGTGCTTTTATACATTTCATGTAATGATGTCTAAAAATGCATTAGATTGTTTTGCAGAAGACACTGGGTTGGAATTAGATGACACGGAATTGTATAAATTAGAATAATTGTAAATAGTATTATTTTTCCCCAGTGTTTTATTGACTACTATACAAGAGTCAATTATTGTTGACAAAAATATAATTTCACTGTTAGTTTATACTTTATTTTTTATGTTTGTGTTTTATATGACAGTGTATAAGTACATTACTTTTAGCTATAAGGTTCATATAAAATTTTTCGGAAATGTAAAAATTAGAGTAATTGTAAATAGTATTATTTTATAAATAACTTAATAATTGACTTAAACTAAATATATGGTTAAAAAGAGCAAATTTCAAACTTTATTTTCATTAACCTTGTTGATAAGAACTGAAGTGACTGTACACGGATTTTTAGAAAAAGTAGAAAAAACGTCAGTCTACAGTGCAAGGTACGTATAATTTACTTCAGTCTGTGGTGCATGGTCGTGAAAAAATGGCAGACTGGAAAGTGTTAATTAAATAAATAAATATTCGAAACAACACAATAATGAAGCTTATAAGGGAGAGGGGGGTGACAAAAACAACAGGAATAAATAAGTAGCATTTTTATTTTCAAATGATACAAATACAGTTTAATAAAATAATAAGGAATAAAAACACACCATCCCTTGCCTTCATTCTTCGACTCACTTAAAACTGGATCATTTGACCCTGCAACAACAATGACCAAAATTACATTCATGACTTCAATATAAAAGCTTTATACAACATGTACAGATGAGATGGCTACCAGGCACTGGTGATAAAAACACTACCTTTAAGCCCTTTACAGACCTTAAAAATACAATTTCTGTGTCCATTAATTACTTACTATTTTAATGACTCTTTCCAAAATACATGACAAATACCTCTGCTGAGCAGAAACACGACTAGACCTAAATTTCAGTCATTTATTCCAAACCATTTTACTCACACATGTGTCAGGATGAGATTTTTTGACGTAATGGCAGTTCTGACATTAATGTATGACAATGGAATTCAGGTTCTTGCAGGAAAAAAGAAAAGAGAAATCTAAAGCTGCAGTTTCTATAAAATGTCAAGGGTTGTACCAGAGAGGATAGTTAGGAATTATGTACAAAGAGCTGAAAAAATTCATTATAATGAATTTGAAATAATTCATTATAATTTCACAAACGTTCTTTTTAAACTGCGCCACTTTTATTTTAATTCTTACTTGGTTAATTGTATGATTATGGACATACAATTAATCAAGGGTAATAGTAAAATAACAACAGGTGTATTTTCTAAAAGTATATTACCAGTAACAAATATTAATAAGTCATCTAACCACCCATATTCACATAAAATGGCAGCTTACCACAGTATGATTCACAGAGCATATAATTATATAAAAGATAAAAAACTACTAGAAAATTAAATAAGAATAATAAAATTCATAGCACAAAAGAATGGGTATCATGGAAAAGAAATAAATAAAATTAAAAACACTATATTTTAAAAATAACTTAAGAACCACCTTTATATTAGACAATGAAACAAACCAAAAACCATTTATTGCATTAAAATATAATTATTAATAATAAATTTACTCTGATGATGGTGGATCCAACGAAACACGTGTAAGTAAGAATAAAAATAAAGGTGACGCAGTTTAAAAAGAAGGTTGGTGAAATTATTATATGAAATAGAAATAATTTCAAACTGCAGGATGCATTATAAAGATTTATTTTTGAATGAAGATATTATTAAAATACCGTATCTTCGAAAAATAAAGAGTGAAGACACAAAGAGAGCACGTTCAGATTTCCTGCACTCATCGGTGCTGGTTCATAGCTACAACAAATGAATGTAAAAGCTGGTAGAATTGCCAGTTGCTATGTCTAGCTCCTCAGATAATGACTATTCTTGATTATTTTTTAAAGTTCGGCTTTAAAATTAAAAAATAAAGTTGGAGGTATTCATGGCGTAAATCATGATTGAAAACTACAAGGCAAGTATAATTATTTGCTTATAGAGCTAAAAAATGACAGATAAATTTTTCCAGCATACCAGAATGACATAAGAAACTTTCAATAATACACTAATATAGTAGAACATTTCTTTTATGGACCTTTTCCATTATTTCACATCACACAATCTGTAACCTTAAAGTCGCCTCGTGTAAATGCATCTTTATTGTTATACTCTTTACTCCCACTCACTACAATTAATATTGTTTGCATGTTTATTAATACACATCAGTTGGAATTGGTTCCTATTATTTCTATTAAGGAAAGAGCTATACGTTTCCTTCTAGAAAGGAATATTGCATAATCCACGCATTTGTTTAAATAGACACGATCGTAAATGACACATCGTTGGGTGTGTAATAAAGCAATCTGCAGAATAAGTAAACCTCTAAGAAGCGACACAATTAATTAATTTGTGAAACTTGTAAAAGAATGAAGGAAAAACAACCAAAAATATAATGAAAACAACCTGAAAATAAAAGAATCAAGCGATTGCAAATCAAACAGTACAGAGCACGTGCAGGCAGTTGCTGGGTTGAAGAGTAAAGGTGCATTCAATCGACATTTTGATAATGTGAAATAAAGGAAAAGGTCCTTCTTTTATTTCATAGGGGAGTTTTAACTAATACCTCGGCAATTAAAGTCTCGTTATCTGTAGACTGACTGAACGTGCTAGATTCCAGCAGACTTGTCGGCGCCAACAGCTAGTGTTCCTGCTTTTATTGTGCGCACACTCGTTCTTTGTCCTGATTGCGTGTGGAACCTGCTTTCTATGTCTTCACAAAAATTCTAAAATGGTTTCTGGAATACAGGTCTGACGGAAAGAGACGCTTCAGATAACCTCTACAATGGTGGGAATAGTTTCTTATATTTACACAGCTTTCCGATTAAAAAAGAAGCAGATTTTATAGGCTAAGTAGTGTAAGCCGTGAAGAGAAGCAAATTATTCTAAAGACAGCAAGTCACCGCCATTCATCACACTGTTTTTCTATGTCGAATTACAATCTCAAAATAAAAATTATGAAAAAACTGAGCAAGACCATTTCGGTCGCATTACCTTCCTCTTCTTGTCACCTCCAAGTTCAAAATGTTTGCATCTTTTCAATGGAACTTGTTTCCTGTACTTGCATTCTGAGCATTCCATTCTTAACACAATCTTTTTTGTAGTTTTCGCCTGAAAAAAAATAAACGCAATAAAAACAAATTTTTACTAACATTTAACAGCACCTGCTAACACAATATAGTCACTTTAGCTACGAGTTTGCCCTTGTTTGCAACAAGGCGTAAAGGGGGAAAAGCATCAGTGCGCATGCTTTTAATTTCAGTACGACAAACATAACGACTTATACCATACCCAGAGCATACAGTATATCGCGGGACCTTTTGTACGTTAACTGTACGAATATAACTGTTTGTTACCATAAACATAAATGTCGGTTTTTTTTTAAGCTAAACAAAAATGCCTATCCGTGCCTCTTAACAAACAAAAGCTGTAAACGAGCGGCTAACTACTGTGATGATTCTCTTTCCACAATTCAAAATATAAAGAAGGAAGTAAAAGACAGTGAAGATGATAATTCTTCATCAACAGTTTTGTTGACATCTGGTAAAAAAAGAAAACGGTTAGGTAGATTAGTGTAACTAATCGACTGATAGTGAAGACGCTGGCAACAGCGATAGTAAAGAAGGCGATTCATTCGTAGAAAATTTTGTTCCAATGGGACAAAGTAGCTGTTAATAACAGTAAATTAAACATTTCTATTCATATAATTACTTACTTACTTACGAAGCGCTACAGCCCTACGTGGACCTTGGCCTCCTCAACAATGCGCCTCCATTCATCCCTCTGACCTGCCCGTCTCCTCCAGTTCCCCACCCCCAAGCTCGTCAGATCCTTTTCCACATCCTGCAGCCAGCGTGTTCTAGGGCGACCCCTCCTCCTCGTTCCCTCCATTCTCCCAACAAGCATCTGTCTCTGCATCCTGTCCTGCTCCATCCTGTGCACATGTCCCAGCCAGCTGATTCGTCTAGACTTTATATACCGTACTATATCTTTTCCTTGTAAAATGGTGTTGATTTCTGCATTGGTTCTTATTCTCCATTCGCCTTCGTCATATATTGGACCATGAATTCTTCTCAAAATCTTTCTTTCAAAAATCCTCAATGCGTTAACGTTCCGAGAGCCAAGAACCCATGCTTCACAGCCATATGTCACTACCGGTCTTATTAGTGTTTGATATATTTTCTTCTTTGTACATCTTGATACAAGCCTAGATTTTATTAAATTTCTGTTTGCGTAGTAGGCTCTGTTACCCTGATCAATTCTCTTCCTTATTTCATTACTGAGGTTGTTATTCACATTGAGCTCAGTAGAGGGAATTTGTTGAGACGTGAGGCCTGAGTAGGGGCAACTAGATCGTTAGTGGGGGTGAGCATCTCTCTCCCACAACTGTGATGACGGAAAGCGCTCTCTTTCTATTATAACTATGGTAAAATTGAAAACATCGTTTACTTACAGAACTGCACCGGCGATGAGGCATTTATTCGATTGGTTCTACACCACTCATATCGCTGCAGCTAGTTGAATTTCTTTCTGATGAGTCACTGTCATTATCACTGTCGTCACTTTCTGCTGTGTTTATAATTAAACGTTCGGTGACACTATCTAAATCCATTTCCATTTTTAAATAATTTTCTTCTATCTCCTTTACATGCTTACATCTTGACGCCCATTCTTCTTTTGTTATACCGGCAACTTTTTCACGGACTAAATTAATACAGTCATCTAAATTAAAGGTTGTATTTTTTTTTGCCACGTAATTTTTTATTTCCGCCCATATTAACTCGATAGGGTTTAGGTCAGGGTGATATGGTGGAAGCCGCAGCACACTATGTCCATGTTCTGCCAAAATTGTATCAACTTTAAGGACTAAAAATTTGCACTTATATAATTTAATTAAATTGTAAAGTTCCGGCTTCAACATATTACTGTGAAATGGTATGTTATGGGATAGTAGCCAATTGATCATATAAACGTTTTTTTTTGCTGAACTACAAGGAGCTGCGTTTAATTGCACATTATATGGTATGATGCATTGTCAATAACTAATACTGATTTAGGAGGAAGATTAGGAATAAGTTTTTCTTTAAGCCACCGTTCGTAATTGTCCGAATTCATAGCGTCATGGTAATCTCCAGACTTTTGACCGGATTTGAAAATTAACAGTGCATTATTTACAAATCCATTTTCACTGCCCGCGTGTACAGTGATTGCAGTCCTTCCCTTAGACACAGGAACTGTTAATCCACAAGGTTCTGTTGAAGATGATGGGCCTGCTGTATCTATCCAAGAATAAGGTTGCGTGTGCGATGAATGAACATACGTCTCGTCAGTATAAATTATCGGTCTACCATGTTTTCGATATTCATGCAGCTCACGAAGATAAGATAATCTTTTTTCCCGAATGTCTTGCTTCTCTATTAAGAGTTTACGATTATCTACTGACTTCTTCCAACGAAATCCAAGATTTCTAATTACTTGACGAAGAGACCACGAACCGCCTTTGTAATTAATTTTCCTTTTCAAAACCGGAAGCAATGTTTTGATTGTTGGACGTTGGCCTTCTTTCAGGTGAAAGTTATTAATAGTTCGGCGAACGACACATTTGTCAAAATCATCTAAATCTGTTTTTTTCTTTTTTCCTGGGGCGTTTCTTATGTGGTGTACATATAGGTTTTCCTTTTTCCCTGGCAATTTTACCCTCCTTCAAAATTCTTTGGACACTGCTTCTTGAAATTCCGGTAGCTGCTGCGACTCTCCTCTGCGCTTGCTTAAAAAGTATTGGTCCTTCGTCTATTTCTCTTTTCATAAATTGATAGACGTTATTCACGACTTATCTAGTTTGACTACGAATCACTTTACCCCCTATTTTCTTTATTTGTTCGCCCATTTTAAGTAAATTAAATTATTCAAAACTATTAAATTATTGAATAAAATTCTATTAAAAAAACGAAATTATAAAAAATTGAATGAAATAAATGAAACTAATAAAATTACAGTATAACCCTACAAAAACTACTTTTAAAATTTCGTAGTACACAACAACAAATTGACAACTTAAGAAAGATGATGTTTGCAGTTTTAACAATACACGACCGATAGTCACAACTAGGCGGTTGAATCGACACTGTACTTTTTCTCAATATGCTTCCCCCACCACACATATAAGAGCTCACTATAGAAATCGTACTGGAGGGGCAGGCTTCACGTCTTAACACTCAGCCTCTACCAAGGTAAATAAACTTTTCTACACTTTCGAATTTATATCTGCCTGCTTCAAAATCTTCAGCCGTTCTCCTCGCCAGAGATTCATATAATTAAGCTATAGGCAATATTACACGTCACATTTATTTCCTATAAGGTTTATGAAGAAAACATTTTCTCGGAATAAACCACAGCTTTCAAAACGTATGAAAAAAAAACTGCACGGTAGTGAAATGTACGAATAGTGTCTCACTGTTAAGGTTGGCAGCACTTCAAATTTTCATTTCCCGTCCTAACAGCCCATCCATATGCAAAAGGCAACCTCGTGACTTCAGTATCTATACCCGATCATGTATAAATTGTTTATTTTCATTTGCATTGGGCCTGGCGAGTGAACCTCATGTACGGGTAACATGCGTAGTGCTGCGCATACTTGCACGGCAGTCATATTGTAGTAGAGTTTTATCGAATAAGATGAGAACAGACGTTAATATTTTACTTTGTTGTACTTTATTTCAGCCATTATTAATATCTATTAGTCTCATATCAATGCACTGTCATGCTATCTTTCAATTTAGCAAGGGAGACAACGGACGACTTTAAATACCCCCACCTAATTCATTACTGACCTAATGCACCAGATGTGAAATTCAGTGGCAAGTATCTTTTTCTTTTTATAAAAATATGGTTTGAAACACTCACATAACTTTCTCTTGCCAATGCAAATAATGAACAATATAACCTAACATTAGTAATAAAATATTCGAAATAAACAAAAAAAACTAACCTCAAAAAACATAACCTTATTTTAATCAAAAGTAAAAGATGCAAAATGAAAATCAACCTCAGTTTGGCTAAAAAATATGGAAAATCACTGTTTCACGCTAAACTAGGCTCTGTAGAGAAAAATGCTCTAAACAGAATTTGTAGATCTTTTTATTTCCTATAAATTTTATTATATACACATTTGTCGTAAAATGCATACTAAGGCTGAAATCTTAAAAAAACGATTTTTCACGTTTTCGTGAGAAAAAACAAAAAAAAAATCGCAAATTACCGCTAAACTAAGCGTTATACAAAAAAATGTTTGAAATAAAAGTTATAGGATTTTAATTTCTCTACGTTTTTATTATATACATTTTTGCGCTAAAATGCATATTAAAGCTGTAATCTTAAAAAAAACATTTCTTTTACATCAAAACAGCCTCACCAAGAATTTCAGCAAACATGGCGCCTACCATCTTGTAGAGCATAAAAAATTAAGTAAATGAGATTTTTAAAAAAATTGTAAGACAAGTTTTTGAGAAAGAGGCAAAAAAGTGAAAAATGACACGAATAAACTACTACTTCTGGTTGACCGATTTTGATGAAAATGTTCATGTCGGGTCCGGTAGTGGTATGTAACTTAAGTTTCTCAAGTTCGTACGATGTTCTGTTCTTGAGATAATTTGTATACACATACACAGACCAATCACTAAAAACATGTTTTTTGAGTTCGGGGTCTGAAAAAGTGTAGATCCAGTGAAAAATTGACATAAAAACAATACTTTCCTTCCTATATATTCATATAGGCGAGAGGAAGTAAAAAAGCCTCTAAAAGTTCAAACCAGCCTTTTGGCTGTTCACCTAAACAACATTCATAAATTTAACAAGTGAAAGCTTTTAGTTACCTTTTTCCTAAATATAGGTTTGGTTTGACCACCAAAACCTTGTTGTTTTCTGTCGTAACGTCTTCTACCTTGAGATGCATGCCTTTCCTTAGATTTCTTGTACTGAGTTACTTTATGTAACTTGTGTACTTTGCACTTCTTGCAGAACGTGCGACGTTGTTTAGGTACGTTAACCTAAAAACAAAAATACAATAGTTTTGTAAATTTATTATACATAAACACCAGATCATTCAAGAAACGGTTTGCACAGTTTCACTTGTCAAACTAAGAAAAGGAAACAGAAAATTTCCAATGTGACTAAACGGATGCACAGGAATAAATGCACTAACAGATATAAAAATAATTTAAAACTATTGGAAATAAACCATAAGACAAAATGATATTTGAAAAAATATGATATAATATAAATATTTATATAGAACTCACAAGTTAGAAACCGCATTGATCTGATTAAGTTAGCAAGACTGTTCTAAATATAAGAATCAACTAATCCTTACCTGCCATGGTAGGAAGTAGGAAGTGTTTAAAAGTGCTACCAACATTTAATGACAATAACTATATAATATGATAAATTGAACATAATAACATACTTTCAAACAATTAATACAATCTTTTGATTTACAACTGCACATATTAACCTACAGTTCAGCCATTCTTAGTTTGCTCCTACTGTCAACAAACAAAAGCCACCTACTACAGGGTGCACGCTAGAGTCCGCGACTTTATGGATATCGTATTCCTATTAAGTTAACTATTTTTTAAATTATAAGTACTTAAAGTACTAAAAACATCAGTCGTGATATGATGTAGGCCTAACAATTTCATTTATAAAAATACTTTTTAAAGTATTTTGTATTTAAATACTTTTGAAAGTATTTTCTTGTTACTTTTTAATCAGCGTGTATACATTTTTATATAATGCGCATGCTCAATGACGTCATTATTTGTTTACATTAGGAGCAAACTAAGAGAGGTTGGACTGTATAACATGTTCACAATTAAGTGACATCACAGCAGATATTACAAAAGATTGTGAACACATTATAGATAAGTTGTGAATTTATAAATTAATTTGTTTAAAAATGTATTTAATTTATTTATTCATCATATTATTATGAATATAAAAATGTAGCAATTAAAATATTTGCAGCAGTAAGGTTATTATAGAAAAATGGATTTTTTATAACTGCTGGTTCTAAGTGATATACATGCATATAAAAAATACTAAAGAAATTGAAATTTATGCGGGGTCACAAAAATATGTGCAAGATTTTATAGTAAAGAAATGATTTAAAGGCACAGAAATGTAGGCCTATAACAACAAAATTTAACATTACCCTACTTCTAAACAAATATGGATAACATAACCAAACCTACCATAACCATCTAAAGTATCATGAAAAGCTGGAGACATCTGTTCAGTAAACCAAGTTGTGATTTCCTTCCAATAATATTTTCTCCGACCCCAAATTGAATATCCGCGCAAAGACATTAAAAAAGAACATCTAGTTTCAAGTGACGTCACGTAATTACATATTAACCTAATCAGAAAATTGAGTAAACACTTGAAGCCAATATATATCAATTCAAATTACTTCCATGTATTGGTAGGCTAAAACTACAATATTTATAAACTTTAACAATACACTTAAATAGTGGGACAAATCGGAAAACAGAAATGAAACAAAAACTGATTACTTTTTCGGAACAAATTTGCCATGTACTGCATTTTATAGGAATACATTACGTTCAGTTATAATTATTAATTTGGTTTTTGGCAGATTTACTTACAGAAATAAGATTATCTTAATTAAAAAATGTACAGTTACTTTAAAACACAAATAAAATTTATTACAGATTATGTCATTCGGTACCATAACCTAAACGTACAACGTATGCAACACGCGATTTACAAACCACATTTATTTAGAAATTAAAACGAAACCACAACAAAATGGTTTTGCATAATGTATATTACATCTAAACGTTAAAATATTACTTAAACTGATTAACTTAAATTAAGATTGCACAGATGAAATTTTTAACTCACCATTTTTCTCCTCCAAGCAAGATTCTAAAGAGGAAGTTGCAGAGTTGAACAAAGTGGAAGCCAGGTGCAAAGTAATAAATATATTTTTAATGAAAACTGGTTTTATGTTAAAATACCAGTATTTTTAAATTAAAAATAGTGTAATAAAATAATAAATATAGTATCTTTATTAATTTATTTTCATATATTCTATTCATTTTTTATTCATATATTATGTTGGTTGATAATGTTCCCCAAAATCCATTTAGGTAATTTGATAGAACATTGTAATATATATATTTTTTTGTTAGTAGTATGTTAAGTTTTACAATATTACAAATTTTTGCTCGTTTTGCGGATAATATTATTATTACCATATACGTATTTAAAATAAGTTTTAAAAGTATGATTTCTTATATTGGCAACACGTATCATCAACGTTAGTTTATGAGATTTGTTATAGTTATTCTTATGTAGGTAAATTGATTATTTTCGTTACTTATTATTAGATTAAAATTTAATGTAACATTTTAGATGTATGCTTAAAACTGGGGTTTCTAAACGCTTAGGTAAGTTATGAATATCAATGTTTACACGTTTTTTAAAATTATGACTACATAACCTTTTCTGATGACTTTTATTTATTTCAGATAGTTTGATTCAAATGTAAACATGCGTATTAGTTTTATAAATATACTTGCATAATTTGTGCGTACTGAACTATTATTTAGACAGAAGAAATATAGATAAATAAATTAATGGAAAATTATCAGTGAATTTGACAGATAAAACTGGTTTGTTTAGGAATAAACAAGTATTAGGCTGAAACTGCATTTAATCAAATTTATACATTTATATGCTTTAACTTTATCTCATTATATTTTACTCTGATGTTGGTTAAATTGATGAATTCTTCATTAGAGTCTAAATTCTGTCTTATAAATCAAGCTGTTTTTATGGAATCTTAACTAAAGGTGCTTTGTTTCATGAAAATTCCTATTTAGTCCTGTCTGGTAAATAAAATGATTTTGGAAGATTTTCAGGTTATGTCTATCAAACGTAATTTACAAAAATTAAAATAAATATTTGTAATTATAACCTAGGGCACTTTGCATAAATTTGACATTGAAGTTATAAATAACTTGTGATAATTTCATGTCAAAAAGACATAATAAAAGTGTCAAAGAAACATAAATCAATTAATTGTCTGTTTATCTGTATAATTTCTATTGTGCAATGTTTAGATTAGTGTGCTGCTGGCAGCTTACTTTTTTGGTTATATTAAGTTCATGTACTATTTTTCAAGGCTGATGAGCTTTGAATGTATGCATTGCCGCCTACCCACTTTTTAGCTAGCTAATACTTGCTCTCCTGGCTCTGTTATATATTTCATCAGCCATTTTTTTTGTCAACAATTAATTGTTACCTATGAACATATAATCAGCTGATTATATTGTAAAGTATTGCATGTTAATGTGCTCTATAATCGATGTGTTCAGTACGAGATGCAAGATCCAATACTTGCTCTCTTAGCTGTTATATAATTATTTTGTTAGCCATTTTTTTTTGGTCTTTCAATAACAATTAATTGTTACCTATGAACATACAATCAGCTGATTATATTATGAAGTATTGCGTGTTAACATGCTCTATAATTGATGTGTTCAGTACGAGATGCAAGATCCAATACTTGCTCTCCTAGCTGTTATATAATTATTTTGTCAGCCATTTTTTTTTGGTCTTCCAATAATAATTGTTACCTATGAACATACAATCTGCTGATTATACCGTGCGTTCGGAAAGTCGCTGTGCACTGGAATTGTGACTATGGATTTATGAAAATATGTATAAAGAAATGACTAAGCATTTTGGAAAAAAATTTATTCAATACCTTAATTACATTGTTAAACCGTGATTACATTGTTTATAGAAGGTGTTCGAAATGACCTCCATTGGCATCAATACAGCATTGCACTCGTTTCATTTTGTTTGCAAACACCTTTCGCAACTGAAGAACAGTGATTCCTTGAATGTATGCCGTTATTGCGGCTTTAAGTTCGTCAATTGTGTGTGGTCTGTTCCGATACACAGTTTGTTTCGCCGCACCCCATAAAAAGAAATCGGGGGGAGTCAGATCAGGAGATCTTGCAGGCCACAAATTCTTTGAAATTATTCGTTCACCAAACACGTTGCGCAGGAAAGCCATTGAGATGTTAGATGTATGTGCTGTTGCCCCGTCTTGTTGGAACCAACCATTATTCATTTCCACTTGTGTTATTTGATGCGTAAAGTTCTCTAAAATATCAGAACAATAACGTAAAATTTTTTTTCCAAAATGCTTAGTCATTTCTTTATACATATTTTCATAAATCCATAGTCACAATTCCAGTGCACAGCGACTTTCCGAACGCACGGTATTATAAAGTATTGCATGTTAACGCGCTTTTTAATCCATGTGTTCAGTACAAGGTGCAAGATATGATTAAACTACTGCGGCTATTACATGCGTGCACGCATAATGTTTATCAGGTACAATCTGACAATGCTGGTAAACACACTGATTGGTCTAAACGCGTGGAGCAGCAGAGCTCATGAGCCGTGAATAACATTATAGCTAGCTGACCCATACCAAGAGATTTTTTCTTTTTATTGAGTGATGATGCCTACATAAGCCTTGGGCTTGTGCAAAGGTAAATGATATGTAATGATTTACAGATGAGAAGAATGCCAGACCTGACTGGGAATCGAACCCGGGACCCCGGCATAGTAGCCAGTTGCGCTGACCACTACACCAAATTGTGATTTACGCAATAATTTCAATTTTAATTTGTTGATGATAACCAATGACACATTTGCATTAACACTTATCAAAATTTTAGACTTAAGTATTAGGTTATATTTAATGTTAATTATTTCTATTTTCCAGGGCTGATGAGCTCTGAACGAACGCATTGCCCCTACATGCTTCATAGCTAGCCAGCAATATTGATAAAACTTGCTCTTGCAGCTCTGTTAAATATTTCGTCAGCCATTTTTTTGGTCTTTCAATAACAATTATAACATATCTGAACATCAAATCAGCTGATTTTATGTTCGAACCAAATAGACCTCTACAAATTGTATAATGTGATCTTGTGTGAAACAGCTGACTTTTATTATTATTACCAATAATGAGATGATTAAATAAAATCATTTAATACACAATCATACATCATATTAATATCATTATTTCATTATTAATATATCGTGAAAATACTTTGTGTTATAGAATTACGATAAAAATATACGTTGGCTAGTCATGATAAAAACTAGATAATGTCACTGTTTATTTTCCACCCAATATTAATTTATTTAATCAACTTAGTGTTGAGTGAACGGATTGTTTATAGAATCCGAGCATAACATTACTACGCAACAATAAAACAATTCAAAAATAAATTTTTATAATGCATCCTCCAGTTGGAAATTAATTCTATTGAATATAATGAATTTATATAATAATTTCACTAACCTTCTTTTTAAACTGCGTCAACTTTTATTTTTACTTACACATGTTTCGGTGAATTCATCATCATCAGAGTAAATAACATACAATTGAAACTAAAAACTTTATTTATTAAAAATCCATAGAAGATGATATATCTTCAGTCATTTGTAAAAAAACAGTTTTATACAAATGACTGAAGATGTATCTTCTATGGATTTTTGATAAAGTTTTTAGTTTCAATTGTATGTTATTTACTCTGATGATGGTGGATCCACCGAAACACGTGTAAGTAAAAATAAAAGTTGATGCAGTTTAAAAAGAAGGTTAGTGAGATTTATTATATAAATTCATTATATAAAATAGAATAAAACAATTGTTCTAATATATTGTCAGATTCACATAAATTACTTATGTAAAGTGGGTGCGTATGAGAAGTACAGTGACTGTACTTATGGATGAGGGACGGGGAGCGGAGGATATCACCCGCTCTTCTGTAGGGGCCACAACCCAGTAGCTGGCCTCTACCACTAGAGGACCAGCCATGAACATTTTCATCAAAATCAGTTAATCAGAAGTGTTAGTTTATTGATAAAATTGTTCACTTTTTTGCGATTTTCTCAAAAACGGCTCCTACGATTTCATTTGAAATTAGCTCATTAACTACTCGTTATTAACTACAGCTTCATTTTTTATTCTGTACTTAATAGGGTAAGTGCAATGACTGCTGAAATTGTACTCTTTTGGTAAAAAATGGTTTTTTTCAAGTCCAGCAGAGGTCGATTGTAATTTAGCATCATCCACTCATAATTAATTATTAAACATAGGTTATGTGTTTCAATGTAATACATTGGCTAGAGAAGGTTATGTGAGTGTTTGAGGCTAGATTTTTTTAATTAATTCAGTTGATTTGGTTCTGTTACAGTGATTGCTGTTTTGTGAGTTAAAGACTGGTCATACACTGCATCTCAAATCTCTGGTGAAATAGATCGATTAAATGTTATAAAAATTGAGCGATAGCATTCGACGTTTTCTACTTTTGGCCTACTAGTTATTATTATTAAAAAATGGGCGACAGCGACGTCAGTTCAGATAACAAATACGATCCTGGTAAGTTATTCACATACGTCTTATTTCGGTACTCATTTGAGACTACTGATGGTTAGTTACGAAATGAACTTTGTTTGAGACGAAGTGTATGAGGGGAACAATCTACTGCGCATGCCCAGTTTCTCTATTACAATTCTTAAAACATACTGACACTCGGTAGTTCATTGGAATACACAGTCCTTATTTTAGCGCATGCCCAGTTTCTCTATTACAATCCTTAAAACATACTGACACTCGGTAGTTCATTGGAATACACAGTCCTTATTTTAGCGCATGCCCAGTTTCTCTATTACAATCCTTAAAACATACTGACACTCGGTAGTTCATTGGAATACACAGTCCTTATTTTAGCGCATGCCCAGTTTCTCTATTACAATCCTTAAAACATACTGACACTCGGTAGTTCATTGGAATACACAGTCCTTATTTTAGCGCATGCCCAGTTTCTCTATTACAATCCTTAAAACATACTGACACTTGTAGTTCATTGGAATACACAGTCCTTATTTTAGCGCATGCCCAGTTTCTCTATTACAATCCTTAAAACATACCGACACGCGTAGTTCATTGGAATACATAGTCCTTATTTTAGTGCATGCCCAGTTTCTCAATTACAATCCTTAAAGCATACTGACACTCGTAGTTCATTAGAATACATAGTCCTTATTTTAGCGCATGCCCAGTTTCTCTATGTCAATCCTTAAAACATACTGACACTTGTAGTTCATTGGAATACACAGTCCTTATTTTATTACGCGACAAGTGGTACAGGAAATATTGTTTTGATTTGACTGTTCTGTTTTTACGTTTTAGGCTACATTTATACAAATAAAAGTATTTTAATTCGTTAAAACTCATTCTGTTTCTTTTTATTTCTTCACATTTTATTCATTATTTTGTAGTGTTGTTATAAATTAGTTATCTATCCGTGTATTATAAGTTAATCGTGTCGACCGTTCTAAAGCAGGGTAAAACAATTCAATTCAAAGTGCGGAACGGAATGTTATTTTAAATGTTATTAATTATTGTAAAGAAAAAGCAAAAAATAAACTATATATACTACACAGTTGCATGTTTTTAGAAATGTACGTACTATGCTAGCAGCAGCGCATTGCCCACACTGAGTCCCGGGTTCATCTCATTATTACATATCAGTAGTGACATTGAGGATGGTGTGTCATCTGATGGAAGTTTTATTGGGTTTAGAGAATTACAATAAGGTAACCTACTACAGTACTTTGTTTACAATTAACAATCTTAACCCTAGTTAGAAATAATTGACTGACCATGTGATAAGAGAGAGCGAGAGAGAACTTTTTTTGTAGCCCTGGTACTAGCAGATTGGGTACTAATATTAAACACCCCACCTACCGGTTATGGCCACCGTTGTAGCTGTCAATTACGATTTGTTAAAAGAACTACAGTTATAAACGTAGGTTCATGAGACTTGTGCAAAACAATGTTGTTAGCTTAAGAACATGTGCATAAATTCAACTTAACTTTAAAATATCTGTTTTGTGCCACTCCGCCAACTGTCATCTTTCCACAGACAGATAGTGAGTGGAATAACACAGCTTTAATCAGGTTTGTAGTGTCTTTAGTAGAAAGTGTTGATTTAGCTGTCATATTGTTCAGTTGTGCATTCAATGTTAGTTAATTTTTTTTATATGTGACATTTCAGGTGAAAACCAAGATGATTTGATTATGCAACGACATAGAGAAATTGAAAAAGAGGTAAATTACTTTATCGGCTTTTATTATTTGGTTAATCTTTACTGAAAAAATTGTTTAACTCTTTGAGGACGGCACCCGTACAATATGTGGATTTGTACAACATGTGTACAAAATCCTACTTAATGTAGTTAAATCCCACTTAAATCCTACTACTTACATCCAACTTAAATCCTAATACAGTTCACTCCTGATTATCCGCGGAATTGGGTGGCACGAGTGCCGCGGATAATCCGCAAAATGATGAAAAAAAGTGTAGGCATATACAGTAGTATACGTATAAAATCTTTATTAATGTTTTGTTATTTAAAGTACATAAATATGTACAATAATAAAAACACTAACTTAAATTACAAAATATAACATTAAAATTTTAAATGTTGTTAATTATTTTTTGTCCCTAAAAATGTTGGTTTACTGTATTTTTTTAAAATTAGTACATACAATGTATTTAGAAAAAAAAACATAAAAATATTGTTTACTTACAAAATGATGTGCAGAAGCTATTTTGTAATAGAAGCCACAGCGTTTTAAAAAAGTCAGTCATCTGCTTTTGTTTTTTTGAGTTAAAACACTTTTTCTTGATTTGGGACTGAAGTTTTCTCAACATAAGTTTGTCACAAAGCAAAGCGCGTGACAAACTTATTTATTTGTATTTCAAATCTTCTACAGATTTTAAATACAAATTTTTAGTTTCAAGTGATATTATTTACCCTGATTATTGTGGATCCACCAAAACACGTGTAAGTGGCTGATAGTAGATTTCAAGCTGCAGGATGCATTATGAGGACTTATTTTAATGGTTTTAATTGTAATAAAAAATAAAAGTGGAGTAACATTTAACATTGAATGCCCAGAAATGTTGTTTTATTTTTTTGAATGTGCGTATTTTGAAGAAAAACTGTAAAATGTATACAATGTAAAGAAGGTTGATAAGCTGGTAGTATGAACGATCCATTGATGTAGTAGCAAATGCGTGATGAGTCATTTGTGTAGTGTCTGTTGATTGGTCAGCTAGTGCCATTAAAAACGTTTCACCACAACGATGGTTGATGGCTTGTGTGTTCAAACTAATCACAAATCTTTCTCCCAGTAATATTAGTTGCTCGTGAAAGTTGGACCATTGTTTTTGAAAACGAGTTCTACTTTAAACAATATAAAATTAAACGTTTCCAGAGTCATTCTCATGCGTTTAAAAAAACCTGTTTCTATCTGTTTTTAATTACGGAAAATGATGATTATGCCGAACAATTTTTCTGTTCAAATTGATGTCACTAACGGTATTGTCTTTAATTGATAATAATTTTGTATAAGCGTTTTCCATTAGAAATAATTCATCACTGCTGCTACTGGAACTCATGTTGAATACCGGCAAATGAATAAAGGTTAAGCGCGTAGTTACATGCTCCCACTATGCGCGTTTGCCACCGTGAATTAGTACCAGCGACCAGCGTTCACTGTGCGCTTACCATTACATTGGATTCAAAGGTGTGTATGTCAAAAGGTTAAAATTTTGCAATCAGGCCAAGTATTAACAAAGATGATAAAGTTGTAAGAATTTTTATTTTTGCATCCAGGAGACTCCAAAGGGAGTAAAAGACATGTCAAGATAAAACTGATAAACTGAAAGTTTATCACCAATGATAAATGCATCACTTACCACCAAAAAATTGTTTCTGCTACTGCTTACTTCAGTAGGCTTGTCATGAACCCCATTGAATCAAGTATCACACAAAATAAAAAATCTGGTGTGAAACACACATAACTTTCTCTTGCCAATGCAAATAATTAACAATATATTCTAACATTAGTAATAAAACATTAGAAAAAAACAAAAAACTAATCTCTATATTTTTTTTTTTTTTTGGTTTAACATCCGACTGTTTTGCAAATTGCTGCTAATGCAGACTGTGAAGGATGAAAGGAATTTTTTGTAACGTATGAAAAAATGCCATGCCCGAGTGGGATTCGAACCCAAGACCGCGTGATGAGAGGCGAGCACGTAATCTCTATAAACATAACCAAATTTTAATCATGAGTGAAAGACACAAAAGTAAAATCAACCTCAGTTTGGCTTAAAAATACAGAAAATCACTCTTTCACGCTAAATTAGGCTCTGTAGAGAAAAATGTTTTAAATAAAAGTTGTAGATCTTTCAATTTCCTATAAATTTGATTATATACACTTTTGTAGTTAAATGCATACTAAGCCCGAAATCTTAAAAAAATCGATATTTCACACGTTTTTGTGAGAAAAAAACAAAAAATCGCTAATTACTGCTAAACTAAGCGTTATACAAAAAAATGTTTGAAATAAAAGTTGTACGACTTCAAATTCTCTACAACTTTTATTTTGTAAATTTTTGCCCTAAAATGCATATTAAAGCCGTAATCTTAAAAAAACAATTTCTTTACGTGAAAACAGCCTCACCGAGAATTTCAGCTAACATGGCGCCTACCCTATCTTGTAGAGCATAAAAAATTAGTTAATTAGGCGATTTTAAAAAAAATCGTAAGACCAGTTTTTGAGAAAATTGCAAAAAAGTGAAAAATGACACGAATAAACTACTACCGGTTGACCGATTTTGATGAAAATGTTAGTGTCGGGTCCGGTAGTGGTATGTAACTTAAGTTTCAAGTTTGTACAATGTTCTGTTCTTGAGATATTCTGTTTACACACACACACGCACACATACACACACACACACAGACCAATCGCTAAAAACATGTTTTTTTGGGTTCAGGGGGTCTGAAAACATGTAGATCCGGTGAAAATTCAATTTCGAAAAATCGACATGAAAACAATACTTTCCTTTCTATATATTCATATAGGCAAGGGAAAGTAAAAAAGTCAAACTCAATGATAAATTCATCACTTACCATTTTACCAATAATTTTATCCCCTGCTACTGCTTAATAACTCGATATTGTTTATTTTGTTGTCCAGATATCGGATTCGATAGCTTTAGTTGGAGCGAAGGAGAGCCTGACCAGTTTAGAGAACGAATACACCGATGACGACGTCTACAGACAGAAAGTGCAAGATCTCTCAAACAAGTACAAAAGCGTCCGGCGCACTCGGCCTGATGGCAATTGTTTTTTCCGTGCGTTTGGGTTCGCTTACCTCGAAGGACTATTAGACAACCAACAAGACTATAAAGGGTAATCCAGATTCATCTTATTTTTTATTTCTCTCGAATCTTTTAACACTTTCACTGCTGGGAGTTTTAAATTCAATAACTATGTACCATGCTGGCAATTTATGACTGTTTTCATGATCTTATTGTAATTTTACTTTTGAACCAATTTAAATTTGTTATTTACCTCAAATTAAAGCTCTAATCTTTCCCTTTAACCCCTTAACGGTTCCTTTTTTTAGCCAAAAATGTTCATATCCTGCTCAATTTTTTTTCTTCATAATTTTGTATAATATGACATTTACGATTCTAAATCGTAAAGAAGACGAAGGGTCTCACTATCTTTCACTGCATTTGAATTGCCAGAGGTACCGGCCGTCACTTATGAATAAATAATAAACAATCCTACTACAATAAACGGAATTAAATTACCGGACTAAATACTATGTATGAAATGAAACCTACTAAAAAAACTATAAACAATATCGAATAGCTTACAATTTCTTTTCGTAAACACTTATAACGAACTTATAACTTTACAACGAACGCACCGAACTAACCAAAAAAAAACCTTTTACGCAACATTGGAGAGCGTAAACAAATAACATAGTCATCTAACCTATAGAAAAAGAGAGGGGATTTTTGGACTGATTATTGAACCTTTACTAGCGCTAATATTAAAGTTACGGATATAAGATAAACTACTTTTAATGTTACGGCGAGATATTTCGACAGAAAATAGAATAAATCTAGACAAATTCAGTTGCGAGTTATCTCGTCAGGGGCACTTTTCTACGACATTTACGTTGCAAGATATCTCGTCATAAACCGTTAAGGGGTTTATCTCAAATTAAAGCTCTAATCTTTTCCTTTAAAGTGCATTAGGTATGTCCACACTTGTGCGCTTTATTATTCGACTTTCAATTTGACGTCGCATGCGCTTAGAGGCATGCCATTTCACGTGTCCGTACTCGTTTGAAGGGCTTTATCTCAAAAAAAAAAACATAACGAATATTTTTGAACACTACACTAAATTAAAAGCCTGTTCTTTCCTGCGTTGATTGGTTTGACTTAGATTATTTTAACTTGAAACTAGTCAGAGATACAGCTATTTACGTATAAAGAGTACTCAGATTTTAGCCGGTTTTCCGTTAATGTGGTTTTTAAACGTCTGTTACTCCATCCAGGCTTTTCATAAAAGTATGGCGTTTAAGTATGTTGAAGATCAAAATTTTCTCTGTATGAACATTTTAAAATAGAAGTCTGATGTTCCATTTTAAAGTACCGGCCATTTTTTTTAAAGAAAAGTGCATTTTGGCTTCACGTAAAGAGAGAGGGAAATGATTTTTGGACTGAACCATGCAGTTACAGCAATATTGTGCCATGTATCGTGTTTTGCATTTGTAATTAGAAATAGATATGTGGTGTTAATAGAAAATTCTATTAGTCTCTGAACTTCTTGAAAGGAAACTGAGCTCCATAGCGGTATCTGCTCCGAGTATAGTTGTTTAGAAAAACAAACTTCTGTTTTTTTCCTGCTGCAACTCATTCCGTAGCTCATTTTGAACAATTTAACGATGTTTTTATTTTAAAAAATTAACGCTTTGCTTGACATAATACCGTTGTGAAAATGCATGGTTCAGTCCAAAAATCATTATACATTAAAAGACTTGCCCATAATAACAGACAGGTGGAGTGTCAAATTATTTACACTCAATCTGCTAGTTCCAGGGCTACAAAATTACTCTGTTTATTATGACATGGTCAGCCAATTATATGACTGAATCATTTAAGAACAGAAGAGACAGAGGTGTAAAAGACACTAGTCACATTTATCCCCTCTGAGAGTAATGAATTTCATTGTACAGCCAGACCCTGTCGTGAATGAAATAAAGGTGTCATTTGCAGAGTGGAAAGTTGATACCTTTCCGAGGGACTGGTGTGCTGATAAGTATTGACTACTGTTCCAGTGAGGAAGGCAAATTGTAAACCTTGTCACTCGTCATTTTACTTAGTAAAGCCTCTAAAGGTTCAAACCGGCCTTTCGGCTGACGACCTGAACAACAACAACAACATAAAAAAACAAAACATTAATTACCCCTACCGAAGACTTTATTTATAGAGAGTGTATTTATTTATTTGAAGGTTTATTGATGTGTTGGTGTTTCAGTTTTCAAGAACTGGCGTCTAATAGTAAAGATTGGCTGATTGGCTTAGGGTTTCCACAATTTACGCTGGAAGATTTTCACGAGACTGTAAGTTGATTTAAGTTTTGCTTGTGATGTGTACTATTAAAATGGTAAAATTTGGCGATTTCAAAAAAAGAAATTTCTTTTTTGCTCAATCAAATGAATGAGTACAGTGGAAACGCCCTTATCCAAAGCCTCCCATATCCGGACACAATAAAAAAAGGCCTAAATTAACTGAATTAATATGGCATGGATGAAATTGTTGAAGGAGTTATAAAAATACGATGAACATTACTTAAACATTACTTAAACATAACTATCGGGATTATTATGTTAACATTCAGCACTCAATTGGATTCAAATAGTAAATGAATAAATAGAATTACTTATAACATAATTTTACATATTTATTTAAAATTTATATACAAATTTCAACTTCACCTTTGCAGTAGATGCTGAAAGTGGCGTCCTTGAACGCTTACACATTTTTGCGCTCGTTCAATGTTATTAATCCTCACACGACGCAATATGGAAACGTCTATAGCTTAAATGGCTACCACGATGTTATTCTTTAGCTCATGTATACTGCGGGGGTTTGTTTGGTGAACAGTTCCTTTTAAATAACCCCATAGAAAAAAATCGCGCGTACTCAAATCGGGTGAACGAGGAGGCCACAAATCTTTACTAACAACTCGCATGGGAAAAGCCTGATTGATATGAGATAGGGACTGGCGAGACGTGTGACATGTTGCACCATCTTGCTGGAAAAAATTGTACTCTATAATAATATAATAATTAAATAATAATATAAATTGTACTATAAATGCCAGTCGATCACATCGTGATCAGTGCTGCCAATACAGCATATGAAAATTACTCGAGCGGCTATAAATTAAATTACTTGAGCGGTGGGCTACTTTTAAATGAATCACCCAGTATAAATCTAAAATGGTTAAGTTGCGACTAATGTCAGAACAAAGTTTGTAGAAATACAAGATTGTGTTATCTATACAATTGTACATATCTTGTGTATGTGTCCTGTAAAACTTAATACTGTACAGTACATACGAGGGGGTACCCAAAAGAAACCGGAATTATTTTTTAAAACTATTTATTTTTAATTTTTTTACAAAAGAACCTTATCCCCTTCAAAATACTCTCCATTACAACTAATACATTTGTCCCACCGGTGCTTCCACTGTTCAAAACATTTTTTGTACTCCTCTTCAGTGATGGCTGCCAGCTCATCCGTCGTTTTTTTCTTGACATCATCAACGTTGTTAAATCGGAGACCTTTCATGCCCCTTTTCATGCGTGGGAACAAGAAAAAATCACACGGAGCCAGATCGGGTGAGTACGGTGCATGTGGTAGCAAAACCATGCCGTTTTTCGCCAAAAACTGGGTAACCGAGATTGCCGTGTGTGCAGGCGCGTTGTCGTGGTGGAAAAACCAGTCCCCTGTCTGCCACAAATTAGGTCTTTTACGACAAATGCTGTTTCGTAGTCTTCTTAACACTTCAAGATTACATTACATTACAACTAGGGCGTTCAGGCTTCTGCAGCCCCTCCTCACCGCGACCTAAAAGATCTTTTGTGATTGCCCCTATTCCTTATTTATGCAAGACCCACACTTTAGGTAAAGCGCGGGGTCTGCCTAGGATCTAGTGCACTTACCTGAGAAGGTGTTTACACATCCTTACCCATCAGCGCTCTTCTTTTGCAGCCAACCACTTAACAACTGCATAAAAATATAAATGTGCGACCCCCTGAGGCGCCTCTCAATACGCCTCTCCGCACAGCCCTTAATGGCCAATAATTCAACTAGGAAGATGGTTATGTTACACCCAAGGGCCAGGGAAATCTTTCCCCCGGCCCCCCAGGCCCCCAATCCCGCTCTTCCGCTCATCACTGAGCCGTCAGTATACCAGATGGTAACCCCTTCCGGTATCACTGGCTGTCCCTCCGCCCACTCCTGACGATCAAAACTTTACACCCTCAGTGTGTCAGAGACGTTGTATGCTCTGTGCATACGGTCCCGAGGACCACCTACCACACCCATCCCCTCAATCACTTTGAAGATCTCGATGTGGCCCATCTCCCCTGATGGGACCCCAATCTTGCCCTCCAGCCTCAAGGCAGTTCTCATCGCCTCCTTCTTCACTTGAATATGAATAGGAGGCAAATCAAACATCGCCTCCATAGCAGCCGTTGGACTAGTGCACACTGCACCAGATCTGCGCCGTCCTCAGATCTGTTCTTGGCCACCGTACAAAAGCTACGTACGTGACCATTGGCAAAATGATGCTCACAACAGCCCATTTTACCATACGAGGCCTAAGCCCCCAAGTCCTCCCAAACAGACTCATACTTATCCATAAGGCCTTTGTAGCCCTCTCAACAGTCCTGGACATGTGGCCTTTCCAATTTAGGCCACTATCCAGGACAACCCCCAGATACTTTACCTCAGGGGAGCAGTTTAAATCCACTCCTTCCAGAGTCAAAGCATCCAGAGCAATCTTCCTTTACCTAGTAAAAGGAACAACAACCACTTTTTCCGCTCCCGGATAGTTGTCGTATCAGCTAGGGTAATAATCAGTCCGCCCCTGCATAGCCCCGCGTACAGGGGTAAGGCAAAATTACTGTAGGAGTGTGCCAAGTATCCTACAGGCACCGTTATAGTCACTGATTAAATGCCCCAGTGCCATTCACCCTTCGGCACGGTACGCCTGACACCACTGGGTTGGGCAAAAGCTACAGTAGGAGAAGTTGCCTCTAGCACGGATAGAAAAAGTGCTAGATGCCAGGGACAAGGATCGGGATAGACAGACAGAAGCCCAGCATCTCAGCTCACCTCGGCGGGACCAAAGCATGGCTGAAAAGTAACCATAGAATGCCGAGGAGTTTCCAGAGGCATGGGCACGAAAAACTGCTACAGAAAGTAAGGGAGCAGGTGTGCTCTCTTGGACGTGATGCTACGGCACATGCAAGCCAGCCGAACACTGACTTACTTCGCCTCCAACACTTCAAGATAAAAAGCTTGATTTACCGTCTGGCCTGGTGGAACGAACTCTGAATGGACAATTCCCCTCACATCAAAAAAACAAATCAGAATTGTTTTGATGTTCGATCTGACTTGACGACTTTTTTTTGGTCGGGGTGATAATGAAGTCTTCCATTGATTGGATTGTTGTTTGGTTTCTGGGTCGTACCCATAGCACCAAGACTCGTCACCCGTAATGATCTTTGACATGAAATCTGAATCAGTTTCAAGCTGTTGTTTCAAATCACTACACGTTTCAATTCGACGTTCCTTTTGAGTGTCTGTCAGAACCCGAGGCACAAACTTGGCAGCGACTCTTTTCATTGTCAAGTCTTCTGTTAAAATGCGTTGGACTGAGCTCCAAGATAACCCACTAACCTGTGATATTTGGTCAATGGTTTGTCGTCGGTCTGTTCGTACAATTTCTTTCACTTTCACAACATTTTCGTCTGTTCGGGAAGTCGACGGTCGTCCAGAACGAGGTTTGTTCTCAATCGACATGTCGCCATTTTTAAAGCGCAAAAACCACTCGTACACTTGGGTTTTTCCAATAGCGTCGTCTTTGTAAGCTGTGTTCAACATTACAACTGTTTCCGCGGCGTTTTTACCGAGCAAGAAGCAAAATTTCACAGCCGCACGTTGTTCATTAAAACTTGCCATCATGAAAAACGACACGTTCTGTGTCGTTTTTCATCGTTTTTCACAGCACTAGCGAGAACAATCACTGCACGAGAACAGAACAAGCTAGATCAACGAACAAAATGGCATTGAACTGGCAATGAGTAGCGCTACAAGCAGCCTAGTGGCGGGAATTTGTACTGCACAAGCTCCGCCCACAGCAGAGCTATTCCGGATACTTTTGGGTACCCCCTCGTACATATAGTTTTATCTTTTTTCACTTACTGTGTATTGTAATACAATTTGTAAACAAATGTAGCCTACATAAGTAAATTGTGATTGACAAGTTGGCGTTTTTCAATTGTGTACATCCATTGTACTACATACATACTGTACTGAATTGAAATATATATTTCTAACCACCAGAATTCGGTAACATAAAACACTTACCAATGTTTATACCGCTTTCGTGTACCTCTTACACATCTTCAGTAAATTAAAATTTTTTACGTCAAAATTTAAAACTTCCTGCTCCTACCATGGTAGATAAAGATTGATTCCTTATCTACCATAATCGATCTACCATACTTACGATCGTAATGTGAGAGCCTACTGTGTATTATGGTGAGTTCACGGTAAGAACCAACTGTCGAATCAACAAACTGCATCTGTGGTAGTACGTGTAAATACACCACACAAATACATGCAACAGTCTAGCATTAGTCACCGGGTGGACACCAACACTTTTATAACTGCTAAACAATAACAACGAACAGCCGCGTTCCCTAACGTCAATAAAATCTTTCCCTTATCACTTAATTTTGTTTAGAATTCAGTTGCACTCAGTATTGTTTATAGGCTTATTCAATGTTTATATTAAAAATTCTTCATGTATGTGTCATTTTTACTTTCTCTTGCCTATACGAATGTATAGGAAGGAAAGTATTGTTTTCATGTCGATTTTTCGAAATCGAGTTTTCACCAGATCTATAAGTTTTCACACCCCCTGAACCCAAAAAACATGTTTTTAGCGATTGGTCTGTGTGTGTGTGTGTGTGTGTGTGTGAGTGAGTGAGTGTGTATGAGTGTGTGTGTGTGTGCAAAATATCTCAAGAACGGAACATCGTACGAACTTGAAACTTGAAACTTAAGTTACATACCGCTACCGGACCCGACACGAACATTTTCATCAAAATCGGTCAACCGGAAGTAGTAGTTTATTCGTATAATTTTTCATTTTTTTGCGATTTTCTAAAAAACTGGTCCTACGATTTTTTTAAAAATCGCCTCATTTACTCAATTTTTTATTCTCTAAAAGATAGGGTAGGCGCCATGTTTGCTGAAATTCTTGGTGAGGGTGTTTTTACGTAAAAAAAAGTGTTTTTTTAAGATTACGGCTTTAATATTAATTTTAGAGCAAAAATGTATATAATAAAAGTTGTAGAGAATTTGAAAACCTTTAACTTTTATTTCAAGCATTTTTTTGTATAACGCTTAGTTTAGTGGTAATTAGCGATTTTCTGTTTTTTCTCACGAAAACGTGTGAAAAATCGATTTTTTTAAGATTTCGGCCTTAGTATGCACTTTACGACAAAAGTGTATAAAATAAAATTAAGAGATCTACAACTTTTATTTAGAGAATTTTTCTCTACAGAGCCTAGTTTAGCGTGAAAGTGTGATTTTCCGTTTTTTTTAAGCCAAATTGAGTTAGATTTTCATTTTGCGTCATTCACTCATGATTAAAATAAGGTTATGTTTTGAGGTTAGTTTTTGTTTATTTCTAATATTTTATTAATAACGTTAGGTTTATTATTAATTATTTGCATTGGCAAGAGAAAGTTGTGTGAGTGTTTCACACCAGATTTTTAATTTTATGATACTAAATGAGTTTTCAATTTAGTTGGCTTTGTTATTTTAAACGGTTCGGTTTGATTGTGCGTCTAGTTCGAATGGTGCTTTTCGTTTCAAGTACGGTTTAATTTTATTGTAGTTATTACTTTATTCGACTGTATGAACAAAAGTAAGTTTATTTTTATTTTTGCTGAAAAGGTTGATATTAACCCTTTCAGTGCCAAAACAATATTTAAAAGTTTGATTTTCAGTCCCGTTTATTTTGAATAAGGGTGTACAAAAAGTGCCAGCCCTTATTTCGAAAACTTGCAAGCGGAAGCCTGACATTGCCGACCAAAATTTCAACGTAAACAGAAAAATAAAATTTCCTGTAAAAAATTAATTTTTATTGTGTTAAAAAGAACAGAAATCATTCTAACACTAAAAATGTTCAAAATAGTTTTTTTTTAGTTTATTTAAAGTCCCATCGGCAGCTTGGTCATTAGCAACTACTGTGGGTTTTGGTACCTTAATGATGGTTTTAACGTGTTAAAATTTCCAGACCCTAGCTGGGAATCGAACCCGGAACCTTTCGCTTTGTAGGCTAGCACACCAGTCACTACGCCACGGAGGTGGTTTAAAAATACATGTTTCTATTAATTTTTGTTTAAAAGTATTTTTGGAAACGTTCAGTTAACCGGACGTTAAGAATGGGCATCAAAGCAGCAAGAACAAATCCCATGGTTTTCACAAAAACCGCCAGGTTTTGGACTACCTCGTAGAAAATGGTCAGCTCTAAATAGAATAAGAACAAAACACGGTAGGTGTGCTGATTTATTGTTTAAATGGGGCAAAATACCATCGCCTTTATGTGAGTGTGGTCAAAGACAAACTATTGATCACATAGTGAAAGAGTGCAGAATAACTGCCTTTAGAGGAGGGACAAGAGCGGATTTCCTGATGGCAACTCCAGAATCAATAGCCTACTTGGACAGACTGGATGTCTGTATATAGACTTAAGCATGTTTTTAGAATTACGTACTGTATGTACATATTTAGACAGATAGATTAGACAGAGGGTCATATTTGATCCCAATATATAACAATTATGATGCTGATTTTTTCAATGTCTTGAAAAGCCATACGCTAAATAATAATAATAACCGGACGTTGGTAATTTACAGACGCCCGGTAAACCGAATTTCGTAACTACGTATAAGATATTGACGTCCTATTTTCAGGATGTTGGCACTGAAAGGGTTAATTTATAGTGATAGCTAATACATCTGAGTCCTCTATTTACAAACACCAAAAAGGTAAACCTTTGAGAATAAAGTAAGAATCAAGTGAGTTTTAAAATTAGTAAACAATAATAATTTTATTTATAAAGTAAGCATTTAAAATTATAAAAAACATTAAAGTATTTAATTTTATTAAGCTAAAGAATTAACTACTTATAAGAGTATTAAGCATGAGTCGTTTCGCATACACCTATATTATGAAAATCACATAATACTTTTGGTGCGTACGGTTCCGGAGCTGTGACGTCATTCACTGTTTGTTTACTTAGCAGTTGGTTCTTAAAATGAATTTGGTATAACTATAGTGCCTTGCTGTGTGTCCATGAAAGATTCAGCGTGACTTGCCACCCTTGTGTTCCATACAGAAGAAGAGGAAAGATGTAACATCATACGAATCTAGTTGTGATCTCAATGTCTAGGTCTGTTGTTTCTGTTAAGTTAGTATTTTTGTTTTAATTGTTACAGTTCATGGAAGTTGTCAACATAGTCGGGAACGGTCCTACCGCTAAAGATGAGCTGTATAGGCTGTTTAATGACCAGGGTTATTCCGATTATGTAGTAGTCTATTTGAGATTGATTGCATCTGGTCAGTTACAACAGGATTCCGATTTCTATCAACATTTCATCGAAGGCAACCGATCCGTCACAGATTTCTGCCATCAGGTGCGTACTATGTACAGACTACAAACATTGATTTACACATTAGGAAAAATTTCTTAAAACATGATCACCAAACATGATGACCAAACATGATGTTTGGAGTGTACCATTATACGGGAGTGAAACGTGGGTGATAGGGGCTGTAGAAAATAAGAGGATAGAAGCTGTTGAAATGTGGTGTTATGTTGTTTTTTTAGGTCGACAGCCGAAAGGCTGGTTTGAACCTCTAGAGGTTTTACTAAGTAAAAACGAGGAGTAAGGTGGTTTACCATTGCCTTCCTCACTGAGTTGAAAGAGTATGCTTATCAGCATGCCAGGCCCTCCGAAAAGCACTCACTTTCCACCCTGCAAATGACACCTTCACTTCATTCACTACAGGGTCTGGCTGCATTGTGAAATTCATTACTCTCAGAGGAGATAATTCTGACTAGTGTCTTTTACACCTCTACCTCTTCTGTTCTTAAATATTTCAGTCATATAAGTGGCTGACTATGTGATAAGAAACAGAACTATTTTTTTAGCCCTGGACCAAACAGATAGAGTGCAATTAAAAAAAGAAGATGTTAAAGATTAGGTGATTGGACAAAATAAATAATTTAGAGGTTCTTAGGTGAGTGGATGATAAAAGAAGTATATGGAAGTATCTTACCAAAAGAAGGGATAGGCTAGTGGGGCATATTTCCTAAGACATCCAGGTATTGGGCTATTAATAATGGAGGGTAATATTTTGAGGGAGTAAATTGTTGTAGAGGGAGGCAAAGATTAGAATATATAAAGCAAATTACAAAAGATGTAGGGTGTTACAGGTATGTAGATATGAAACGATTTGTGCAAGATAGAACAGGTTGGAGAACTGCATCAAACCAGTCAAGAGACTGATGACAAAAAAAAGTGCGTACTATTGGAATCCATCATTCATACACTGATTGTTGTTGTTTAGGTGATCAGCTGAATGGCTAATTTGACCCTCTACGGGCTTCTTTACTACTGCTTGAGTCGCAGCTCCGTATAGTTGGGAGGAATGCAGTGCGTTGTAATAGTAGTGAAAGAATGAATGAGTGTATGAATGAATTAGTAGTATTTCACAGCTGCTGCTTTTGTAGTGGTAGCGTGTACTAACTAGACTAAAAACATATTCGTATCATCCGGCGCATTAATTTAACAAATACCTAGCGGGTTATTAACTTGGTGGGATTCATAATATTTTACTTACCATTTTACATCAAAACATGTAAATAAATAATTATTGTAATAAATACAAACAAATATGTTAAATACGGAAACTTTGAAAACAAATGTTTTGTATCAGAGTAATACAACAATTGTTCTCCCAGCATGCATCACTCATTCATTGTACCTCGCCCGTACCCTTCATCACGCAACTACACGGAGCTGGGACTCGAGCAGTAAGTGAAACAAGGAGTCAGGTGGTTTATCAATGCCACAACTCACTGAAAACCATCCATGTACCATCTTGCAAATGTCACCTTCATTGGATTTACCACAGGGTCTAGCTGTATAATGAAATTCATTACTCTGAGAGGTGATAACTGTGATTGTGTATTTTACACATGTACCTCTTCTGTTGTTAAATTCTTCAGTCTTATAATTGGCTGACCATGTCATAATAAACAGAGCAATTTTGTAGCCCTGGAACTACAGACGGAGTGCAAATAATAATTTAATAGTCGACCTGCCTGTTATGAGCAAATACCGTGATTATTACATGAAAATATGCTTAACCTTTTCAATGCCATGGCTGCGTTAACACGCAACGAGTTTACTCCGTGATGTGCCATGGACGAGTTTACACGCGGCATGCAGTTCGAATTTTACCGCCGTGTAGTGTAGCATTCGTTCTACCAATCCCCTTAATATTGCATAACAAACTGTTTAGAATGAAAAGGGAATTTTTTTCCCTCTTGAGTTTCAAGCTGCCGTCAACGTCAAATCTACTAGAACGTTCTAAACAGGGAATTTTCTAAATCCCTGTTTGCAACACATGTCATGTATCGCACTGCTCGTTGTCATATGTTGTTATTTTATTTGCTGCGTAAACATAACCAAATTATTATTAACTTTTAGTTCAGTGTTTATAACCTTTTATAACCTACACGTTTAGTAATGTTTTTTTTTTTAAAATGAGTGGAAGTAAACATATCATTCATTTATTGGCTGGCGCAGAGTGAAAGTCAATTTTTTTTTTGCTGGCATTGAAAGGGTTAAGGGGCGCAGTGGACACTATACTTCTTTATGTTAACGTTTGTACTTTTTTCGAGGCAACCGGTAAACATATCTTCATTTTGTTTTTTTTTGTATGAAAATTCAGAACTTTATACACATTTTGTCGGATGCTTTTTACAAAATAATGTTCAAAATTTTTCTACTGATTTTTTTTAAAAATTCCGAATATATTGCAGCACTAAGAACTGGTTTTTAGCATTTTTTCTCCAAACTGTTTAAGTTAATACAATTGTTAATACGAGGGTAGGCTGATAAGTAATGCACACATGCTTGTAGAAGACAACTAAATAAACTTCAGTAGCGCGCCTGGTGGCATGTGGAAGTACTATTTCTCCTCTACAAGCCTGCGCAGTTTGAAGGCGTTGCTTTCATTCAGTTTGTTTTGAGTAGTGGAAGTATGGCGTCGTGTTCTGGTGCTATGTCAACGAGAATTAAACAACGCGCTGTTATCGAATTTTTAACTGCTGAGAAAGTGAATCCTAGTGAGATTTATCGTCGTTTAAAGGCTGTTTATTGTGACGATACTGTTGATAGGTCTACTGTGAATCGTTGGGTAATAAAATTTCGTGATTGCCAACCTGGAAAAGCCTTAATTGTTGACAAAACACGCAGTGGACGACCAATCACTGCCTCAGACGATAATCGTCGCAAACTCATCGATGATTTGATTCAAAATGACCGGCGAATCACTCAACAGCGTATCGCAAACCAAATTGGAATATCTAAGGAACGTGTTGGCTTCATTATTGAACAATTGGGATACCGTAAAATCTGTGCACGATGGGTACCACGCCGTCTGACAGACGAGAATAAACAGCGTCGATTGGAATGCTGTGAACAACTTTTGAAGCGCTACCGTGACGAAGGAGACGACTTTCTTTTGAATATTGTGACGGGGGACGAGTCATGGGTTCATCATTACGATCCCGAAGAAAAAAGGCAGAGCGCTGAATATCGTCATCCACATTCTCCTGTTGTGAAAAAGTTCAAAACACAACCGTCCGCAAAAAAAATTCTTTTGACTGTGTTTTGGGATGCTCGCCGAGTTTATGTGACTGATTATCTGGAACGAGGGGCAACGGTAAATTCTGCTCAGTATATACAGACTCTGAAACACCTCCGACGTCGAGTTTGTCGTGTTAGAGGCAACCTGGCGCCAATAATTTTGCAACACGACAATGCTCGTCCACACACTTCGCGTGCAACTGGAGAGGCTCTGAGAAACCTGAAGTTTCAACCAATTTTACACCCTCCGTATTCTCCCGACCTTGCGCCTTGCGATTTTTATTTTTTTCCTCTACTGAAGAGAGACCTTAAGGGTAATCATTACAGCTCGGACAATGAGGTGAAGGCAGCTATTGCGTCCTGGGTTCGAGGAAAGTCGGAAGAATTTTTCAGTGACGGAATGAAAAAACTTGTTAAACGTTGGGAGAAATGTGTAATGCTTAACGGTGACTATATTGAAAAATAAATAGATAATTTGGTAGGTTAAGATTTGTACTTTAATTTGTTATTTACCCCATCTTGCTATTTCTTTTTGTTCGTCTTCTACAAGCATGTGTGCATTACTTATCAGCCTACCCTCGTATTTAATATTTTTCACTTTTTGATATGCGCTGTGAATCTAACTTGAGCATCACCTTAGAGCAATGTTTGCCTGGACCTAGTCCTAATTCCTTCAACAACTTTCCATTGCAGACATCACAGTATTAGTTACCACGAAAATAAATAAATAAATAAAAGTACTTTTACTTCTCCTATTTTCAAGTTTTTGCCTCCATTTTAAAACGGAGATTTCAAACTAGATAATATACGCTAAAAATGTGGAAATCAATATTTTTCATATTTTTTCGTGCACTTTTCCTCTTACGGGGAGTGCTAACGACCCTTAACCAGCAGTGCCTCCCCTCTGCCATGCAGTGGACTTGCCGGATGTGATTCAAGTGGCCGCAGTAGACTGTGAGAGACATTTGCTATCCAGCTCCTGGTCGGAGAGGAACAAGGAAGATGAGCAAGCAAGGAGATTAACAGCTCAGACGCAGCCGTGCCTGGTCGATGCCACTGGTGATGGACGCTACATTCCCACACCGATCAGCCTTCGCCTATCCAGCAGCTGAAGGAAGCCCATGTGTGCCTGATGCCATGACGGTGAAGACTGAGTTCAGAGCAGGACTGGAAAAAATGCCAGCTCGACACTGCGGGCCTGTGGGGGCCACCACTGCCCGAACCCGGTAGTCGAGGAGTCAATCTTCAGGCACCGCTCTCAACACACCAGCTCGCCGCTTCTGACCATCTGCAACGGCTCTTTTCAGGGCCACCACAAAAACCCTTTTATTTTTTTTCAGGTTCACCAATCCGCTATATACAATGGTCCTTCTTAGGACCCCCAACCAACTATACGACCCTTTTCAGGGCCACCAAATTCGTAAGCAAGGTTTTGCCACGTGTTGTCAGCCACATCCATTTATATAGTTAGATTGCTGTATTTATCAGAATAAAAGTATTGTTGATGTTTATTCAACTTTACAACATACCTTTTTTTTGACAGCTGAATATATCTTTGACATGTGCAACAAAATTCCACTAAACACCATATTGATGCGATAAACACTATTGATATTGTTTTTACTCTACGCTCATGATTACTGTTTATCAAGTCTTTACAAAAGGTATGAAAAAGCCACTGAATTGTCAAACTACGAAATGGCTATAAGAGTTGATTAACCATTCCTGAGTGAGTATGCTTAATGAAACCCGAACTATCAAGGTACCTGGTAACCACTATCTAGTATTTTGATCCGTATAAAAGTAAATACATTTGTTGGATTTGAACAACGGGAACTTCATCTCAAAAAATCATCTGTTAAACAGTTATCTCCTCTCAGAGTAATGAATTTTATAATTACACAGGTAGAACCTGCAGTGAATGAAGTGAAGATGTCATTTGCAGGGTGGAAAGTACAGTATTCAGATGAACTAATGTCCCCTAGCTGTGGGAGTGAGAGAATGCATAACGCTCTCACTCGCACAAGCCATACGCGCCGTTCCAATAACATTGTCGTATAATTTTACTCATTGTTGTGAGCAAGCGTTTATGCATGCAGTAAACTAACAAGCAAGATAACGACTGTAGTATGTTTTCAGATTTGGATTATAACGGTAAAGACCTTTGAGCGCATGCGTAGTTATGCCATTATCTCCTCACTCACGCGGCTATGGGACATTAGTTCGTCTTATACCTATAGATGCTTTTCAGAGTGCTTGGCGTGCTGATAAGTATACTCTTCCACCAATGAGAGGAAAGCAATGGTAAATCACTTCACTCCTTGTTTTACTTAGTTAAGCCTCTAGAGGTTTAAACTAGCCTAATGGCTGATGAATACAACACTTAACAATAATGTTGATGTGAAGGTATTTGCTTTGACGATGATGTTTGATGTTTCAGGAGGTGGAACCGATGTTTAAAGAAAGTGACCACATACATATAATCGCATTGAGCACCGCATTGAATGTGGGCGTACGAGTACGATACATGGACAGAGGCGATTCGTCCGAAGTGATTGCGCATGATTTCCCGGAAGGAGCTAAAGTGTCGATACACCTGTTATACAGACCTGGACATTATGACATTCTATATCCAAACACATCCTGTGGATAACCTCTTTGTGTATGTATTGGGTTTTTCTGTTTTTGTTTTTTGTATCACAATTTGAAAAAAAAACATTAAATTTTAATGTTGGAAACGAAAAATTGTTTTTACAATATTTTATATTGCACGCTTTCTTTTATATCTAATGATGCATTTTTTACTTTCTCTTGCCCTACATGAAATATAGAGAAGAAAGTGTTGTTTTCATGTTGATTTTTCATTGGAATTACGCTTCTCAGGTCCTGTAGACCAAAAAATAAACTCTCATCTCTTGTCAATGTAAATAATCAATAAATAGCCTATGTTGCTTCTGTTTGACTTAAAAATATGGAAAATCTCTAATTGACCCTAAACTGAGCTCTACAGAAAAAAATGCTTGAAATTAAAGTTGTTTGGTTTTCAATTTCTTATAACTTTGATACCCTTTTGTCGCAAAATGTGTGCTAAGGTTGCAATCTAACTGACTTGGATGAGCAAAATACAAAAAATTCTAACTGATGCTAAACTACGCATTGTTGCGAAAAGTTGTTGAAATAAACGTTGTAGGTTTTGTAATTTTCTTTAACTTTAATAATTACTAATACAATTTTGCCCTAAAATGCATATTAAGGCCACAAACTTGAAAAAACATTTTGCATTTTGTGCGTGTGTGAACAAAATATCTCGAGAACAGGACATCCTACAAATTTGAAACTCGAAACTTGAGTTAGGTACCACTAAAGGACCCGACACAAAGATTTTCATCAAAATTGGTCTACCGGAAGTAGTAGTTCATTCGTGTAATTAATCACTTTTTGCAATTTTCTCAAAAATGGCTCTCTTTTTTTTTAAATCGCCTCATTTACTACATTTTTTTATTCTACGAGATAGGGCAGGCACCATTTGCTGGGGAGGCTGTTCTCTTGTAAAAAAATGGTTTTTTAAGACTGTGGCTTTAATATGCATTTCAGAGCCAAAGTATATAATCAAAATTGTAGTACCTCTAAAACCCTACAACTTTTATTTCAAACATTTTTTTGTATAATACGTAGTTTAACTGTAATTAGTGATTTTCCGTTTTTTTTTTCATGAAAATATGTATAAAATGGATTTTTTAAGATTTCGGCTTTAGTTTGCATTTAACGACAAAAGTGTATTATCAAATTTATAGGAAATTAAAATATCTACAAATTTTATTTCAAAAAATTTTTCTCAACAGAGTCTAGTTTAGCGTCAGAGTGATTTTCCGTATTAAGCCAAACTAAAGTTGATTATCATTTTGCATCAATTCACCCTTGATTAAAATTAGGTTATGTTTTTTGAGGTTAGTTTTTTGTTTATTTCTAATGTTAGGTTATATTGTTCATTATTTGCATTGGCAAGAGATGGTCGTGTGAGTGTTTCACACCAGATTTTTCTTTTTTCTTTAAAATTATCCTTTTATTGTATAAGCGTGCAAAAAATGCTTGTGGACAGTGCTACCACATCAATAAATACAAATTTCACTAATCATAACATGGTAAGTCGCATACTATTATAGTTGCACCAAATTATGTGTTGGCGCATAATGTGTTAACAAAATTTTTAATGAATTCTTTCAATATTGTTTTTCCAGATGAATTTCCACCGTTTTCTCCAACAATCTACTTCAATAAAGTATATCAACTGGTATCGTTTTGTAAATTTTTTAATTAATTTTTTTTGTGCATTTTTAAAAAGGAAAATGCGTTAAATCGTTGTGCACTGTGAAAAAGTGACAAATAGTTTTATAATTTTCTGTCGGTAATGATTCAGAAACAAATGCATGTTCATGAAAGTCTTTTATTGGTATCGAAATCTGATTTAAAGAAAGTTTGAAGAAAAAAATTGTAATTTTATTATTAACATGATGTTACGTGAACAAATCGGAAATGTTTATCTGGAATCATGTTTGGTTTAAAAAATGTTCTGATATCTTGTTGGATTTATGTTCCAGCGTGTGATATAATACATGTAAATTTATATTGTAATCTGTGCCTCCATCATGTATTATGATTATTATTATTGTTATTTTTATTTTTATTCTATTATTATCCTTTTAAAAATAGTAATTAAATATTTTTCTTAAAAATGAATCACTTTTTCTTTTTGGTAATTTTTTATTTTAAAATGTTTTGTGATAGATTGTGTTAGTCTTAAGGAGTCTCTCATGTATATATATATTTAGGCTACGTAATAATGTGAATATTATTTAATTAAATTATATTGCTTAGTTTATACGAGGTGTGTTGAAAAAATTAGCTAGCTTTTATCTTAAAATGTGACAAAGTGCAGGAAACGAGACCTAAAGTAGGAAAATATACATTTTTAGTTTGATGCACAGTGATATTAGGCATAAAATTCTGAACATTTTGACATGAAAATCATGTATTTACAGTAGCGTACAAATTAATCCGAACACAGATGTTATGTAATGAAAAGTTACTTTATTTTTGAAAAAATATATATAATGGGTGTTTTTTTTTAGAGGTATAGAACTTTAAAATGAAATAAAACATGGAATAATTAAACAATTGATGTGGAATTGGTTTTATTTTAAAGATAATTATTTGCCATTTTTATTTAAAAATAATTTCCGGCATGTGGCCGCCGCGGCTGGCTCGGACGTGGTCCAATCGAGACGTCCAATTTGTGACCACTTTTTGCAGCATTTGGGGCCGTATATTTGTAATAACGCAGCGAATGTTGCTTTCCAAGTCATCAATTGTCTGTGGCTTATTGGCATAGACTAGCAACTTCACAAACCCCCACAGAAAATAGTCCAGCAGTGTTAGATCACATGACTTTAAAGGCCAATTTACAGGTCCAGAACATGAAATTATGCGTTCACCAAACGTTTCCTTCAGTAAATCAATTGTGGCACGCGCTGTGTGACATGTTGCACCATCTTGTTGAAAACACAGCTCTCCAACATTAAGGCAATTGAATTCAGGAACCAAAAAAGTCATTGATCATGGCTCTGTAGTGGTCACCATTGACTGTAACATTCTGCCCGGCATCATTTTTGAAGAAGTAAGGACCAATGACTCCACCAGGCCATAAAGCACACCAAACAGTCACTTTTTCTGGATGTAAAGGCTTCTCAGCAATATATCGAGGATTACCTTCTCTCCAAATGCGGCAGTTTTGTTTATTTACGTAGCCATTCAACCAAAAATGGGCTTTATCACTGAACAAAATTTTCATGTAAAAATCGGGATCAACAGCGATAAGTTTCATGAACTGAACCATGATTTTCCAAATAAATCTGCACAATTTGCAAGCGTTGTTCAGGCGTCAGTCTATTCATTATAAAATGGCAAACCAAACTGAACATAAATTACAAAACAGTTTTCAAAACGGCCGCCATGAAAATCAGTACTGCCAACTTAAAGTTCTATATCTCTAAAAAAAAACACCCTTTACATTCTATTTGTTAATGTTTAATAACTAATATGGCCACCTTTATTGTTTATCAGTTCACGTATGTGATTGGGCATAGATTCAATTAGTGTATACTACACATTTTTTTAATTTCTTTTTTATCTGGCTATGTCAACACTTTAACGTTTTCTTGTTCGAAAAATGCTTTCACTTTTTTGGCAGTATGGTATGGCACTAAATCTTGTCGAAACACTCCATTGCCATGTGGATATTTTGTTTGCAGTTGTAGCACAACCTTTAACTTAAGAATTTGGATATATTCATTGCTTTTTAACATACCATTTACTGGGACTAATGAACAAGGACCTTCAAATTTGAAACAACCCAAAACATTTTTTTCTAGGGATGTTTAACTGATTGCTGGATATGAGCCGGAGATGTTCTTTCATCTGCTGATTTCCGAACGTAAGAAACCTTTTGCCCCTGAACGTAAAAATGGGATTCATCGGAGAACATTACATTTTCCAGTTTGCAACAGTCCACTTAGCATGGCTTTGGCCCACAATAACCGTTTTTTGCACATTGCTTGGGTCAAAAGTTGTTTTTTAGCCGGTCGACAAGCTTTCCATCAAATGTCAGGATCCGCAGAACAGAAAAATTTCGTGACTATGTCAATTGACAGGCTTAAGAGCAGAAGTGCTCCTGTTTGACAAAAAGATTTTCTGATGTTAACTTGGAATTTAACATTATAATAATTATAACTGCCCATAACAGACAGGTAGCGTGTCAAATTATTTACACTCAATCTGTTAGTTGCAGGGCTAAAATAAATAGTTCTGTTTCGTATCACATGGTCAGCCAATTAAATGACTGAATCATTTAAGAACAGAAGAGGTAGAGGTGTAAAAGACACTAATCAGAGTTATCTCCTCTGAAAGTAATGAATTTTATTATACAGCCAGACCCTGTGGTGAATGAAGTGAAGGTGTCATTTGCAGAGTGAAAAATATGTGCTTTTCAGAGGGCCCGGCATGCTGAGAAGCGTACTTTTCCACTCAGTGAGGAAGGCAATGGTAAACCACCTCACTCCTCGTTTTACTTAGTAAAACCTCTACAGGTTCAAACCAGCCTTTGGGCTGATGACCTAAACAACAATAATTATAATGTTTTATGGAGCACAATTATTGTGCTCCATAAAGCTGTTGATCTTCACTGTCTCTCTGCATTGCAGAGCAGTGACTAAGTGTTTATTTTATCCGGCTCTAACTCTAAAGGTCTCTACTTGTTAGACCATACCATACTAGGACCGCTCCAGTCACTACTATGCCCACTGCAACGGATCAACCGCGTCCTATACCTGTATACAACGTGTATGATAACCGTTCCATACCCGTTTATGGCCGTTCAGCTCCGGTCGCTGTATTGTCATTTTTTGGAGAGGAGTCAATGAGATAACTGACCTTTTCCGTTATTTCACATCATGAAAATATCATGTGAATGCACCTTTACTGTTCGACCTAGCAACTGCCTGCACGTGCTCTCTACTGTTCGATTAGCAATCTCTTGATTCTTTTATATTTAGTTGTTTTCATTTTCATCATATTTTTGGTTGGTTTTTCCTTCATTCTTTTACAAGTTTCACAAATTAATTAATTAATTGTGTCCCTTCTTAGAGGTTTACTTATTCTACAAATTATTTTATTACACACCCAGTGATCCTGGCCAGTGGTGTTCATTATCATATCGTGTCGATTTAAACAAATGCGTGGAGTATGCAATATTCCTTTCTCTTGAAGGAAACGTATAGCTCTTTCCTTAGTAGAAATAATAGGAGCCAATTCCAAAAGATTCATTATGTACTGAACAGAACATGTGCAAAGCAAACAACCAACTGATGTGTATTAATAAACATGCAAACAATATCTACAATATTAATTATAGTGAGTGGGAGTCATCAGTCATAACAATAAAGATGCGTTTACACGAGGTGACTTTAAGGTTACAGATGGTGTGATGTGAAGTAACGGAAAAGGTCTTGAGATAACTACAACTTGTGAACAGTGTGTGAATTCCAGTTGTCAATTTTCTTAACTAAAATATTCCTATTAGAAAATTATCTTTACGAATTGACAATAATTGCCATTATTTTGGACGAGGAAGAGGAAAACAAGAAAAATACTGTGAGACGCTATTGTGTCACAACGGGGTTGCAACCTGGTGGGCCACCAACACAAACCGGTTCGGCAACGTCTCTTTGTCATGCACGCACCGTACCGACACCTACAAAATATTCTCGTCTGCAGATTGTTGACTGAATGGGCCGGTGACGGTACGGTCTAATGGGCGTTTTGGTATACTAATTGATACAAAGAATTTTTATTTGTATGTTTCGGTACGGTTACGGTCCTAGTATGATACGGTCTAGTGGGCAGAGACCTTAAAACATCAAACTATGGTCATGTGACAAGCTGTGTTAAGTTTCCCAAGAGTGCTGCAAGGTGCAGCATGTTGTACAACTGTACCATACAACATTCACGTGCATTTTTAAAAGTTGCATCATTTTTTGAACACACCTTGTAGTAAAATTGTGTTTTGATGAATCATGTATAACAAAAATAGTGTGAGGTGTAGTTTGTACGAATCAATAATATTAATAAACGGAATTATCTAAGTAATCAATAATTAATAAACTACTGTACTTTGTAATTTAGGGTGTTTTGTTAATAAAATTATTATTATTAATTTTTTGTTTTGTTTTATGCTTCATTGGCCTCTAGCAACCCCCTCACTGCATTTTATGGTAATCTAAACTTAAAGAAATAAATCTTTATAATGCATCCTGCAGTTTGAAATTAATTCTATTTTATATAATGAATTTATATAATAATTTCACTAACCTTCTTTATAAACTGCGTCACTTTCATTTTTATTTTTACTTACACGTGTTTCGGTGGATCCACAATCATCAGAGTAAATAAAATAATTGAAACTAAAAAAAAATGTTTTCTCACTTACAGTAAAACCTCTCTAATTCGTCACTCTCTAATTCATCACCTTCTATAATTCGTCAGCCCTCCCCAGTTCATTATAGGAAAATATTTCTGCAGAGTTTGATATTTTCCGAAAATGAAACGCAGGTTCAAGAATTTTGGAAAAAGTATACAATCGAAGATGCTGTATATAACATATCACAAGCATGGCATAACATTTCGAAAACAACACTTAAGTCTTGTTGGAACAATCTGTGGGCTGACCGAGAAGAAACTAGTAGCATCCGTTCTTACAATGAAACAAACAATGTCTTATCAGAATTAAAAGAAGTGTGCCAGAGTATACCTGTGACTAAAAATATTACCGGCGAGGAATTAGTTGAATGGATAGAGCAAGATGCTAACGAACTTGGGTATGAGATTTTAAGTGACAAAGAAATTGTGGCCTACGTTCAGAACAAAGATTCACCTGTTGAGGAAGATAGCAACGAAGAATATGTTTCAAGCCCTGAAATATTGGTACGAATCGAGAAATAGAAGGATTGCTGACGAAGTGCATCGAATGGTATGAGAGACAGAAAGAAGCAGAGTTATCAAAATTAATTGTAATATGACAAATTCGCCAGTTGGCTGTGGAAAAAGAAAAGAACTCGTTGGTAGAAAAGAAGATAACCCACTTTTTCAAGAAATAAATTTAGCATTTTACATACATACATACATATTAGTGTAATTAAGTAACGTTTTCTAAATTTTAATGTGATTTTTTTGTAGTGTTAAGTGATACATAGTTAAAGATTCGTTTCATCGATTTTTAAATGTATACTTTTTCGATTGTAATTTTATATTCGGTAATGTACTGTGTTTTGCGTTCTACAAATTAGAAAATGTAAGTACAACCATATACAGAATTTCTGAAGTAGTATAAAACTAGATACGTAGACTAATACAAATTTACTGTAGTTATAGGACTTAGAATTACTTATTGTGTTTATCGTTAATGTAAGTTTCATTTATGTAATTCGACTTCTATGGAACTAATATACGAGTATGTTATTTATTAACCGTTCATAGCAAATTCCATAATTCGTCACTTTCTGTATTTCGTCACTCCTTCGGTCCTGAACGAGACGAATTAGAGAGGTTCCACTGTATTTAAATCTATAGAAGATGATACATCTTCAGTCATTTGTATAAAACTGATTTAAAATTAATTTCTTTTAATTTATCCCTTCTCATATTTACTGTAGGTAGCAGCAGCAATCAATATCACTTCATCATTCCTAAATTTGACCTGTTCATTCAAAATGTCCTGCTTTTGCTCTTTTAAATATTTATAAATATGGAACAAGAGGTGGCGGTGACCGTAGGATAGACCTAACCTATATCAGTAACTAAAATACAGATACAGTAATTTAAGGGAATTCAATTTCAAAGTATAAAGTTTAACATGGTTGTAGGCTGAAACAATAAAGAAAAGATGCTGAAAAATTTGTATTTCAGTTCAATTTAATGACAAAGTATAATTATTTAATTAAATTTTTGTTTAACTGTTAATAAACTGATTCAATTAAAATGATTGGTTTTTTCTGTTATCCCCCCTTCACCAGTAAATTTTGTCACATTACGTGGATATTTTGTATGTCTTCTTACAGTATTTTTAACGATAAAAACGGAAAAATATTTTAAAAAAACCCTACACAAATATTGTTCAAGTTAAGGTTAAAAATATAGGTAGGGTAAATACATAGCTTTTTCTCAATATTGTTCTGTATGTAATAATGAAATATAATACTCATTGAGTACATGAGACCATTAAATAAATTAATTTAACATAATTAAATTAAATTTAATATATTTTAATAATTTAATAACTTTCTAATAGGTAGTTTAAAGTTAACTTGAAAAGAAAAAACAATTTTAATGTTAACTTGAAAAATATTGATATATGATTTAAAAAAAAAAATTTTTTCCCATTTTTATCGATAAAAATACTGTAAGATTACCTACAAACTAAATATTCACAAAATGTGACAAATAATACTGGGAGAATAATACTGGGGAATAATACTGGGAAATAATACTGGGAGAAAAATACTGGGGAATAATACTGGGAGAAAAATACTGGGGAATAATACTGGGAGAAAAATACTGGGGAATAATACTGGGGAATAATACTGGGAAATAATACTGGGAATAACAGAAAATACCCAAAATGATTGTAACTGTCAGGTTAACTAAGTTACACGGATGATTCATAAATGATGATTTGCATGATTGGAGGTGGCTGAGGTTTAGGTTTTGTGTTGATTTCTTTTACCAGCTCCTTGACAGCTTTTTCCCAGTCCTTTGTTTTTCCTTGTTTTGTTTTTGGAAGCGTAAGCACAGCAAGAACTCTTTTTAGTTCACCTTGAACATCTCCCGTGTTCTGTTCTCCGGCTATACGACTAAGTGATTCTGCGAGGGCTTGTATCCGTTTCCACGATTGAGCGTATTGTTGTCGAACAAGTTCGATTATTGTCGATGTCAAACTGAGACCGACTAAAATGTAGAGGGTGCATAACAACATGTACTTTGGCGTCTCTACAAACACAAATTACAAATACACAAATTAAATCAATTCATCAAAGAAACTTGGTTAAAGAACAGGTGTGCTTTCATTATTTTAACAAATTGGGTGCCCATAACAGGCAGGTGGAGTGTTAGATTTTTTGCACTCAATCTGCTAATTAAAGGGCTACAAAAAATAGTTCTCTCTCTTATCACATTGTCACCCAATTATATGACTGAAGGATTTAACAACAGAAGATGTGTTGGTGTTAAAAACTCTAGTCACAGATACGAGGCGTGTTCAGAAAGTAAGTACCGTTTTTAAAAAAAACAAGTAAAACAATTTTTTTTCAACACAATTTTATTTCTACATGAAAGCCCAAACCTTAAACTATTTTTCGACATAGTTTCCACCGATGTTCAAACACTTGTCGTAGCGGGTGATACCCTCTTCGTAGAAGGTTCCCGCCACTGACGTGCACAAAACCAAGAGACTCGGAAGTGCTTTGACTTTTCTCACACGGTACAGTGATGATGGTGAGGATTTTGTAAACAAAATTGTGACAGGTGATGAAACTTGGGTCCGTCATGTCACACCGGAATCTAAACAGCAGTCAATGGAGTGGCGACACACAATCCCCGATGAAACAAAAATTCAAGATGACAATGTCTGCACAAAAAATCATGTGCACTGTCTTTTGGGATCGAAAAGGTGTTTTGCTGATTGATTTTCTCCCAAGAGGTGAAACCATTAATGCGGCAAGGTATTGTGAAATCTTAAGAAAACTAAGGCAGGCAATTCAAAACAAACTGAGAGGAATGCTCAGTAACGGAATTGTGTTGCTCCATGACAATGCTCGGCCCCATACCGCTGGTGACACTCAAACATTGGCTCGACAATTTCGTTGGGAGCAGTTCAATCACCCGCCCTGCAGCCCGGACTTGGCACCGTCTGACTACCACTTGTTCCTGCGCATGAAGTGCGAGCTAGGCAGCCAACGCTTTGAAACCGACGATGAAGTGAAAACTGCTGTGGAGTCGTGGCTACATTCGTTGGCGGGAACCTTCTACGAAGAGGGTATAGACAAATTGATCACCCGCTACGACAAGTGTTTGAACATCGGTGAAAACTATGTCGAAAAATATTTTAAGGTTTGGGCTTTCGTGTAGAAATAAAATTGTGTTGAAAAAAAATTGTTTTACTTGTTTTTTTTAAAAATGGTACTAACTTTCTGAACATGCCTCGTATTTCCTTTTTATTCTACAGCCAGACCCTGTGGTGAATGACGTGAAGGTGCCATTTGCAGGGTGGAAAGTAGATGCTTTTCGGAGGGCCTGGCATGCTGATAAGCACACTTTTCCACTGAGTGAGCGTTGGCAATGGTAAATCATCTGACTCCTCGTTTTACTTAGTAAAGGCTCTTGAGGTTTAAACCAGCCTTTTGGCTGATCTCCTGAACAACAATAACAAATGAGGTGGATGGTCAGTTGGGTAAGTGATGGGTTGGTGATAAAGAGTGGTGGAGAGGATCTTGGAATATAGATAAAGAGGATGATGATAAATTAAAGGAATGAAGAAATTCATTAATTAGGTAGAAATTAAAAGAATGGTTAATGAGTTGCAGTGTCAAGGTGAAATCTTTCAGTATAATTAAATGGTGTTTCTATATTTCATAGATATATTATACTCACTTGGTACTAAATCACCAAAACCAATGGTTGTCATCGTTATGAAAGAGAAATAGAAAGCTTCAAAGAAGTTCCACTCATCTTCCCAAGTGATAAAAAGTGCGGCTCCCATTGCCAGATAAGTGAGCAACAGTGCGAGTGCAGTGATTGCTGATAATAATGAACCCCATAAACCTCTAGCCTCTGGCAGATCAGGTAAAGCGCTAGCGATTAATCTTCCTAGATCAGCGATCACAGTCAATGTCAAAGGAATGCCGACTAGTGCAAATAATATGCAGAACCATCTGCCAGCTGTTGTTACTGGTGCTAAGTTGCCGTACCCTACAAAATCAAATACATGTTAACATGTGTTTCACAAGTATGGCTCAATTCTACAGGGTGATTCATTTAAAAGTAGCCCGCTGCATTTAACAGCAGCCTTCGGCACTCAATTGGATTCAAATAGTAAATGAATAAATAGAATTACTTTATACATAATTTAACATATTTATTTAAAATTTATTTACAAATTTCAACTTCACCTTTACAGTAGATGCTGAAAGTGGCATCCTTGAACTCTTACACATTTTTGCGCTCGTTCAATGTTATTAATGCACACACGACGCAATATGGAAACGTCTATAGCTTGAATGGCTACCACGATGTTATTCTTTAGCTCATGTATACTACAGGGGTTTGTTTGGTAAACGGTTCCTTTTAAATAACCCCATAGAAAAAAATCGCACATACTCAAATCGGGTAACGAGGAGGCCACAAATCTTTATTAACAACTCGCATGGGAAAAGCCTGATTGATATGAGATAGGGACTGGCGAGATGCGTGACATGTTGCACTATCTTGCTGGAAAAATTGTACTCTATAATAATATAATAATTAAATAAAATAATAATATAAATTGTACTATAAAGGCCAGTCGATCACATCGTGATCAGTGCTGCCAATACAGCATATGAAAATTACTTGAGCGGCAGGCTACTTTTAAATGAATCACCCAGTATTTGGCTACAGATCGTGAGTCATGATAATGCCTTTTGCACATGGATGGGCTGTGAGGAAGCGAAGAGAAATCTGACAGTGAGACCTCAACCTCAACCTCAACCTCAACAGTGAGACACTATATTTTACTACCGTGCAATTGCACCGTTAGTTAATCACATATATTGCCTTTCAATTTATTTACTTTGTTGTGACTGACACTTTTTCCTCTTAACCCTTTCTAACTCAGTGTGACATAGAAGTCACATTGGAGTGAAATAAATAGCAGACATCAAAATTTTAGTTATTAGCGACTACTTTATTTTAAAGAACGCTGGGTGTGAAGTGTAATAATTTTCTATTCCCTAGCCAGTAATTGAACTGGAGACCTCTGCTTTAAAGTGTAGCATGCTGACCATTGCACCATGAAGGCGACCATTAGTTTCTTTTTGTTAATTTTAGTTTTAAATATTCGTGTTCATTTACTAAAATAACGTAGCATTTCTCTTCGAATATGTTTTATGTACTTACAAGTGATAATTATGTACTGACAGTGCTGCCAACCTCAACAGTGAGACACTATATTTTACTATAATGCAATTGCACTGTTAGTTAACCATATGTTGGCTTTCAATTTATATACTTTGTTGTGACTGACACTTTTTCCTCAAACTTTTTTCTATAATAATGTAAGTAAATTGGTAGAGGTTTTACTGGTGCTAAGTTGCCGTACCCTACAAAATCAAATACATGTTAACATGTGTTTCACAATTATGGCTCAATTCTATTAGGCTACAGATAGTGAGTCATTATAATGCCTTTTGCATTCGAATTGGCTGTGAGGAAGGGAAGAGAATCTGACAGTGCTGCCAACCTCAACAGTGAAATACTATATTTTACTACCGTGCAATTGCACCATTACTTAACCATATGTTGCCTTTCAATTTTATATACTTTGTTGTGACTGACACTTTTTCCTCTTGACCCTTTCTAACCCAGTGTGACATTGAAGGCATATTGGAATAAAATAACAGACCTCAAAATTTTAGATGTTAGAGACAACTTTGGATTAAAAAATGCTGGGTATGAAGTGTAATAATTTTCTTTACCCTAGCCAGGATTCGAACCTGAGACCTCCGCTTTGCTGTGTAGTATGCTGACCATAGCGCCAAGGAGGAAACCATTAATTTCTTTTTAATTTTGGTTTCAGAAGTTTGTTTCATTTACTAAAATAAAGTAACATTTTTTTGAATATATTGTATGTATGTACAAGTACATTTTTTAAACTGTTACTAAATAGTGATTTTATCCATTTAACCAATATTTTTTAATTGTAAAATTTTTGAGGTCTTAAATAATATTAAAATCATACTTAGTTTTTTTTACTACAAATCTAAGTAAGAGAATATTGTTTTATTTAGGAAGCCTGAACATGATTTGACTTATTCTTATTGTTGGGAACTTTCATACCATCAAGTCCTAATGTGACGTACATGTCACACTTTTTTGTCAAGCCATCAAAAGGGTTAAAGGTCTAAAAGTGATTTTATTACACTTAAATATCAGTTCAAAAATTTTACTGATATTTTTTTTTTTTTTTTTTTTTTTTTTAAATCCCTAATGTGTGTACGTTGCAATCTTTTCAATTTTAGAACAATAAGCAACCCCCATGACCCAATGAAATGAGGATGATGTGTATGACGTGTAAATGAGGTGTAGTCTTGTGCAGACTCAGGTCGACCATTCCTGAGAGAGTATGGTTAATTGAACCCCAACCATCAAAGTACACCGGTAACCGCTGTCTAGCATTCAAATCAGTAACTAACTTTACCTGGTTCAAATCCTAGTAAAGGTAGTTACTTTTATACGGATTTGAATGCTAGACAGCGGTTACCGGTGTACTTTGATGGTTGGGGTTCAATTAACCATACTCTCTCAGGAATGGTCGACCTGAGTCTGCACAAGACTACACCTCATTTACACGTCATACACATCATCCTCATTTCATTGGGTCATGGGGGTTGCTTATTGTTCTAAAATTGAACAGATTGCAACGTACACACATTAGGGATTTAAAAAAAAAAAAAAAAAAAAAAAAAAATATCAGTAAAATTTTTGAAACAATGTAAACATATTCTTTTGTATACAGTTTAAAAATTTGTGATTGAAAGGGTTAAATTTTTTTCTATAATAATGTAAGTAAATTAAGAGAGGTTTTACTGGGGCTAAGTTGCTGTACCCTACAAAATCAAATACATGTTAACATGTGTTTCACAATTATGGCTCAATTATATTTGGCTACGGATCGTGAGTCATGATAATGCCTTTTGCATATGGATGGGCTGTGAGGAAGGGAAGAGAAATCTGACAGTGCTGCCAACCTCAACAGTGAAACACTATTATTTTACTACCGTGCAATTGCACCGTTACTTAACCATAATGTTGCCTTTCATTTTATATACTTTGTTGTGACTGATACTCCTCTTAATTTTTCCTCTTAAACTTTTTTCTATAATAATGTAAGTAAATTGGTAGAGGTTTTTTTGTTATAGGCTATTTTATTAATGCTATTCATAACTTTGCTGATGTTTGTATTGTCATTTATTAACATTTTAGTTTTGTTACCATAAGTTTTATTATTTATTTACATTTATATTCTGTCTGTTTTTTTATATTATTTTTATTTTAAATTTTATACTAACGTGTTTTTTAATGTTATTTTGATCATTTTCTCTTTTGTGTGGCTTATTTTTTTATGTAATAAGTGATGTTGTATTGGTATTAACTGTTTTTTTCTTTTTGGTTTTTTATAAGTCCTACTATTGTTTTATTTTATGCAATTTATTTTTTGTATTTATTCTTCCAATTTTTGTATAATCCTCTTCCAAGCACGGGCTTTGCTTTTTTGGAGGAGTAATAAAGGAAATAAATAAATAAACCCCATTTCCTTTAAAATTTTTCTTAACGTACTAAGTTTTCAACTAAAATTTAGCCTTTCTTTCAAAACAAGTAATAATGTTTCACATATTGGCGTCACTTTCTTATTGTTATAACAGTTTCCTTTTGAAATAACACTTAACCGAACCTACTCACAATTTTAACAAACTGCCCAAAATAAAGTTGTAATGCCGACCGCATTGGTGTAGTTGGTAACGTGTTCGCCTCTCATCATGCGGTCTTGGGTTTGAATCCCCACTCAGACACTGCATTTTCATACGTTACAAAAAATCATTTCATCATTCACAGTTCCAACCCAACGTCATCGCTAATGACCACAGTAGATGATGCAACGTTAATAAACAAAAAAAAAAGTTGTAATATGAAGAATAAGAATCTCTCTACCTTCACCAATGAAAATAACAACACAAAACGCTCATAACCTCACTTAGCAATGAAAGCACAGTCATGTGACCTAAATACTCTTCTCTGGTTTGTTGATTTGGAGAATTCCACTTTTGAAACAGAAATAGTATTGGAGATTCCCAGTTTTAATTCAAAGCTACATTTTTATTTAATAAAAGCAAGGGCAGATTGCTACTTTTGAAACAAACAGACCATATCACCTTGTAAATTACTACGGCCGGCCCGTGGTGTAGTGGTCAGCACAACTGGCTCTTATGCTGGGGTCCTGGGTTCGATTCCCAGTCAGATCTGGCATTTTTTTCATCTGTAATTCACCACATACCATTACCTATGCACAAGCCCAAGGCTTATGTAGGCATCATCACTCAATAAAAAATCTGGTGTGAAACACTCACACAACTTTCTCTTACCAATGCAAATAATTAACAATAAACTTAACATTAGTAATAAAATATTAGAAATGAATAAAAAACTAACCTCAAAAAACATTAGTGAAATACGCAAAATTAAAATTGACCTCAGTTTGGCTTAAAAATACGGAAAATCGCTGATTTACGCTAAACTAGGCACTGTACAAAAAAAGCTATAAATAAAAGTTGTAGACCTTTTAATTTTCTACAAATTTTATTATACACACTTTTGTCGTAAAATGCATTCTAAGGCCGAAATCTTAAAAAAATCGATTTTTCACACGTTTTCGTGAGAAAAAAACAGAAAATCGCTAATTACCGCTAAACTAAGCGTTATACAAAAAAATGTTTGAAATAAAAGTTGTAGAATTTTACATTTTCTACAACTTTTATTATATAACATTTTGCGCTAAAATGCATATCAAAGACGCAATCTTAAAAAGAAAATGTTTTTACGCAAAAACAGCCTCACCCAGAATTTCAGCAAACATGGCGCCTACCCTATCTTGTAGAGAATAAAAAATTGAGTAAATGAGGCGATTTTAAAAAAAATCGTAGGACCAGTTTTTGAGAAAATCGCAAAAAAGTGAAAAATTATACGAATAAACTACTACTTCCGGTTGACCGATTTTGATGAAAATGTTCGTGTCAGGTCCGGTAGTGGTATGTAACTTAAGTTTCAAGTTTCAAGTTCGTACGATGTTCCGTTCTTGAGATATTTTGTATACACACACACACACAGACCAATCGACGAAAACATGTTTTTTGGGTTCAGGGAGTCTGAAAATGTATAGATCCGGTGAAAACTCGATTTCGAAAAATCGACATGAAAACAATACTTTCCTTCCTATATATTCATATAGGCAAGAGAAAGTAAAAAAAAAATTAAAAAATTCTACAAAATGCTCATACAACTCAAAAATGGTCAAAAAGTGGAGATTACCACTTTTCATCCTTAATTACTGATATGGCCTCCGGGTCAGCCAGTCAGTCAGCTGGTAGAAAGTCGCTATTATTTGTTAAGTAACACCGGTTTGGCAAGTAACTTTGTATGGTGACCAACTGACAGCCATCCATGAACAAACTCTACTTGAGGTCCCTGTTCAAACTCATGCATTATGCACTTCAAAAATACAGCGATCGAATTAGGTAGTTGTCAAAAATTTACAGTTCCCGATAACAAATAAAAGCTAATTACTGATATATCATATCATACATACCGATTGTAGTAAGAACAGTGGACGCAAAAAATATCGCTTGAAGATTATTCCACTTGGTTAACGATTCAGTGGTGGTGCCATCTACAAACGGTACTAAAACACCAGATCTGGCTGCCTCTTGTACAGCCGCCTCATATCTTTCCAATTTCATACTTAGATTGTTCTCATTTGTACAATCGCCGTTCACTAATGATGAAAGAAATTCGTCTCTTTCTGATTTGACAACTGTCTGTAAGTAATGTAGCCTTGACAATTCTATCGGGTACTCCAACTCACAAAAGATCTTAACAGAACAAATTGGAAATTATTAGTACAGTATTTATAAATTATGAATAATTATTTATAATCAATATAATAATAATTTTTGTAATTATTATTAATTATTATAATTGAATCAGTCATTTCAGAAAGCCCATAAGTCAAAAAACTTATTTTTGTAAAAATTAAAAAATTGGTAATTTACTACTTTTCATTAAAAAATATAATTTGTTCAGAGCACTGTCCACTTTAATTTAAAATTTATACTTTTTTGTCTTTTTAAAGGTTAGCCACATATTAAAAGAAAAGTTGAAAATATTGACTTCAGGTGTTTCTGAAATAAAATTGAGTAAAATGCTAACTTACATTATTTTCTGTAAAATATGTTGTTAAACCAGAAAAAAATTCTGTTGCAATAGTATTCATTTTAATTTATTTCTCTAGTTTGCGTTAGTGACTTAACATAGCTTTCGGCAACAATGAAAATAAAAATTCATTACTTTAAGAAAAAAAAAATCTGGTGTGAAACCTCACACGACTTTCTCTTGCCAATGCAAATAATTAATAATATAACCCAACATTAGTAATAAAACATTAGAAATAAACAAAAAAACTAACCTCAAAAAACATAATCTTATTTTAATCATGAGTGAAAGATGTAAAGTGAAAATCAACCTCAGTTTGGCTTAAAAATATGGAAAATCACTCTTTCACTCTAAACTAGGCTCTGTAGAGAAAAATGGTCTAAACAAAAGTTGTAGAACTTTTAATTTCCTATAAATTTGATTATACACTTTTGTTGTAAAATGTATACTAAGGCTGAAATCTTAAAAAAATCGAATTTTTACACATTTTCGTGAGAAAAAAAAACAGAAAATCACTATTTATCACTAAACTACGCGTTTTACAAAAAATAATTTTTGAAATAAAAGTTGTAGGATGTTAAATTGTCCACAACTTTTATTATAAACATTTTTGCGATAAAATGCATATTAAAGTCGCAAAACAGCAAAGGGGCAGAACAATAAACAGTGTATATTACAAAGAGATGCTTACTGCCAAGCTAAAGCCTTAAATGCAAAGCAAACGCTGAGGACTGCTGTCAAAAGGTGTTGTGTTGTTGCACGATAACGCCCGTCCGCATACTGCTGCCCACACTGCTGAAACGCTCCAGAAACTCAATTTTGAAGTACTGCTCATCCTCCATATAGTCCTGATCTTGCTCCTTCTGATTATCACTTGTTTGGTCCATTCAAAGAGGCGTTAAGGAGCCGTCGATTCACCTCGGATGAAGCATTGAAAGAAGCGGTACATTCCTGGCTCGCATTTCAACCAAAAACCCTCTATTATAAGGGCATCAGGAAACTTGAACAACGATGGACCAAGTGCGTTGAAAAGCAAGGGGGACTATGTCGAAAAATGATGTACTTGTAAGTTTCCTATCTGATTACAATAAAATTTTATAACTATAGATTCTGAAGTCACGAGATTGCCTTTTGCGTATGCGTGGGCTGTGAGGAAGGGAAACGATATATTTGCAGTGCTGCCAACCTCAACAGTAAGACACTACTCATACATTTCATTACCGTGAAGTTTCTACAAACATTTTGTAAGCTGTAGTTTATTCCGAGAAAATGTTTTCTTCATGAACCTTATAAGAAATAAATATGACCTGTAATATTGCCTATAAGTAGCTTAATTAAATGACTAGAAATGTTTGATTTACTGTAATTACGAATGAATCGCCTTCTTTACTATTGGTGTCACTGGTGTTTTCATTATCAGTCTCTCTAGTTTCTACCTAACCGGTTTTTTTAACCAGCTGTCAACAAAACTTGAAGAATAGTTTCTTCACGTCCTTAATTTCCTTCTTTATTTTTTGAATTGTGAAAAGAGAAACATCACAGTAGTTAGCCGCTCACTCTCGGCTTTTGTTAAGAAGCACGGATTGGCATTTTTGTTTAGCTTCAACTTCATAGCATATTAGATTTCGTTCAACACTGTGAATAGTTCGACCACGTTTTCGAGAAACCAACATATCTGTAACTAGCAGTTAATACAAAAGGTTCTGCGATATACTATATGTATATATGCTCTGGGTATGGTATAAGTTGTTAAGTTTGTCGTACTGAAATCAAAACAGTCAGGCATGCACACTGATGCTTTTCCCCCTTTACCCCTCGTTGCAAACAAGGGCAAACTCGTGACTCAAGTGACTATACTTACCAATCCTCCAAGAGCTGTATAAAGCATGAGGGTGATTAAAAGTCCTAAATGGTTGAGACATGATTTCACACGCCTTTTCCATTTGTTGATTCCGGTGACATCACCCTCCTCGATACATGTGTCACCCAATTCAGTTTGCGCACCAATCACAACATTGCGCAACAGACCTTCACCTTCTTCTTTCTTATGTTTATCCGCACCCATTCGGTCATTTATCAAGTACCTCAATTCTTTTTAACTCTCATTTTTTGTTTCGATCACCTGAAAAATAAAGAGATATACCTTACAGTGTTATTGTTTGGATCATTAGCCGAAAGGCTGGTTTGAACCTCTAGAGCAGCGGTTCTCAAATTTTTTTTGTGGCGTACCACTTAATATGTCTTGACATGTTCATGTACCACCAGTGGTTCTATCTCAAAATATTATGTATAAACGTGGTCAAGGGCACAGAAGAAGGGGACGTATGCACGTATCATACACTTTTAACACTACTATAAATAAATAATACACACTGATTAGTCGGTGACCACTTTTTATTTATACAAATTAGTGTCCAATCAAATTAATTTTTTGAATTGGCTTAAAACACTTCAAACAAAATCTAGTTCATTATGGTAAAATCAAACAAAAATAGAAGTACTTTATGAAAAAACTGTTCAAACAATTACATTTAAAACTCATACATGAAAATGAAACATTATAACAGGATGTTGCTGCTTGGAAATTCACGCTCGCAACCACAGAGCGTTCACTGATTTAACGGTTTTATTTTCTTTTAGTTTTTCTTTTTCTTTTGTCCTAGAAAGAATGAATGCAGGAATGATTCCATGCAGGCTGTGTGATGTGTAAATCTCACACACAAGCACAAATTTTGCATTCTTCTTTTCTCGAAAATAAATGATCAGAAAGATACAAAACTAAATTAATCAAACGCAAACTCGCGTACCACCGGCCATGATCCCACGTACCACACTTTGAAAACCGCTGCTCTAGAGCAGTGATTCTCAACCTTTTTTGCTCCCTGACCCCCAAATAGCAAAAATTAATGATTAATTTCTTTTCTTTCTGTCAAATTTAATTTCTTTCTCTGACCCACCGGGTTGGTCTAGAGGTAAAGCCGTCGCCAAAATCACCTGTTTAACGGCTGATTTTCGGAGACAAAGGTTCCTGGTTCAAATCCTAGTAAAGGTAGTTACTTTTATACGGATTTGAATACTAGACAGTGGTTGCCGGTGTACTTTGATGGTTGGGGTTTAATTAACCACACTCTCAGGAATGGTCGGCCTGGGTCTGTACAAGACTACACTTCATTTACACGTCATACACATCATCCTCATCTCATTGGGTCATGGGGTTGCTTATTGTTCTAAATTGAACAGATTGCAACGTACACAAATTAGGAATAAAAAAAAATTTCTTTCCTTTACAAGTAAGTGTACTTATTGCATGTAAAAATGTTTTAATCCTTGCAGTGCCAGCATCCTATTATTAGGACGTCAGCAATTTTACCAAAAAATGCCAGCATCGTCCTTTTATTAGTACGTCGACTAAAAAATTCATAGAATTTTTATTTTTCACTCAATTTTTAAAATTAACGTATGAAAATAATCAGTAAGAAATGTAGATTTAAAAAATACAAGTAGAGGTTTTTTATGAATGTAATTGATTAATGTTTATTAAAAAAACTAAAAATTGAAGTTTTAAAACCTTTATCGCAGTATTTTTATTTTTTACGATACATAAATATTTTTTTGTAATTTTTACATAATTAAATTGTCTTTAAAGTGATGTAAATGAAATTGAGTAACATAATTTTTTATGGTGATTTTTTTTAAATTGAAAAGGAAATTTCCACAAAAATGCCTACGTATTATTTTATTTTTAAAATGTAAAAAAATGTGTTCGGATTTGAATATCATACAAGATCAATTCATATTAAACAAAACAAAAAAGTCGTTAAGATACCTTGGAAAATAGCCATGTTATGGAGATGCTACAAATCGCATAAAAGTAGGCTGGCATTTTTGGTAGGAACTCTCAATATTCTCTGGCACTGTAAGGGTTAAGTAAGTTTATAATAAATGATTTTTTTGCATAAAATGATTAAATTATTTCATTATTTCTATTTCATATAATGAATTAATATAATAATTTCACTAAACTTCTTTTTAAACTGCGTCACCTTTATTTTATTCCTACTTACACGTGTTTCGGTGGATCCACCATCATCAGAGTAAATGAAAAATTGAAACTAAAAATTTTTTTCATTTATTTAAAATTTACAGAAGATGATACATCTTCAGTCACTTGTATAAAATTTCATTATTGTTTCGTGACCCCCAGGTTGAGAATTCCTGCTCTAGAGGCTTCACTAAGTAAAACAAGGAGCGAGGTAGTTTACCTCTCCTGCCTTTCTCACTGGATGAACTATTCTTATCATCATATCAGGCCCACTCAAAAGCATCAACTTTCCTTTCCACCCTGCAAATGACACCTTTACTTTCCACGTGCGCGCGCGCACACACACACGCACACACATCAATCGCTAAAAACATGTTGTTTTGGTTTCAGCGTGCCCGAAAACGTGTACATCTGGTGAAAACAAAGTATAAAAGTCTACATGAAAATAATACTTTCTTTCCCTATGTATTCATATATCGCGAGAGAAAGTAAAAGAGTATGAAACAATTAAGAAGGGAAAAAATTCGTGATGTTTTTAATTCGCTTGTAGTCAGTCAGTCAATTTATGCAGAAGTACCAACTACTTAATTAATCAACACTACACTAACATAAAAGTGTAGAAAGAAGTCTACTGTAAGAATTGAAGGGGTATAGTGCTAAGAATAGTACAATTGTCATCTTCTTACTTCTGTTTTAGTCAGTACATAAAAGTGACACTAGACAGCAGCACAGTTTCTATAATTTACCAATATTAATATTGACGTGACAAGTATAATAAAGTCCAGCCCTTCTTAGTTTTCTCCTAATGTAAACAAATAATGACGTCACTGATCATGCGCATTATATAAAAATTAGTACATCCTGATTAAAAAGTAACAACAAAATACTTTCAAAAGTATTTAAATACAAAATACTTTTAAAAGTATTGGTATAAATGAAATTGTTAGGCCTACATCATATCATGACTGATGTTTTTAGTACTTTAAGTACTTATAATTTAAAATATAGTTAACTTAATAGGAATACGACATCCATAAAGTAGTGGACTCTAGCGTGCACCCTGTAGTAGCTGGCTTTGGTTTGTTGACAATAGGAGTAAACTAAGAACGATTGCATTGTAGGTCCGGGTTCAAGCTCCGAGTAGCTGCGGAGTGAAGGGTACGGGTGAGGTATAATGAATGAATGATGCATGCTGGGAATACTATTGTTGTATTACTCTAATACAAAACATTCGTTTTCAAACTTTCCGTATTTAAAATATTTGTTTGTATTATTTCATTTATTCATTTACATATTTTGATATAAATTGGTAAGTTAAATATTATGAATCCGACCAAGTTAATAACCCGGTAGGTATTTGTTAAATTAATGCGCCGGATGACAAGAATATTTTTTTAGTCTAGTTAGTGCATGCTACCAGTACAAATGCATCAGCTGTGAAATACTACTTACTCATTCATTCTCCCACTACTATAACAACGCATTGCATTCCTTCCAACTACACGGAGCTGCGACTCAAGCTATACTGTCCACCCTCAAATAACATGTTCACTTTATTCACTAAAGGGTCTGGCTGTATAACGAAATTGTTTACTCTAAGAGGAGATAACTGTGACTCTAGAGTCTGTCTACGCTAAGAGTACTCCGACGTAGGCAACCAGCAATACAAGTGAGCATGCGCATTAATCAAAAATACGCACACCATGATCAAAAACAAAGTTCCATACAACACTGATTCACTCTAACCTTAATAACGGGTGATTCAAAAAGAGCGCCGGTTTTTAAACGGCTGGTAAATTTTTGTTTATCGGTTGGCAACATTGTTTGACCTCATTTCTATTTTGGAGAACATTCCGATTGGCGATTCAGTTGTAGTTTCTCTTGTTCGCAGTGTAGTACTCTCGCAGTCTGTGTCTAACCATGGAGAAGTTTACTATTGCACAACGAGTGTTAATCGTCAAAACATTTTACCAGAGTGGAGAGAGTTATGCGGCTACTGTCAGGCGACTTCGTGGTACTCTAGGACGTAATGAAGCACCGAATGAATCAACAGTTCGCATGCTCATGAAAAAGTTTTTTGAGACGGGTTCAACAGTCGACCTTAAAAGTTCTGGACGTCGTCGTTCTGGCCGAACTGAGCAGAACGTTGCGTTGGTTCGTGACAGTGTGGCTGTTAGCCCAGCAAAATCAATACGTCGCCGTTCTCAACAATTGGGTTTACGATGTTCTTCTGTGGAGAATTCTTCGGTACGATCTCCAATATCACCCGTATAAAATTCAGTTTCTGCACGAGAAACAATGTTGTTGCTCCGTGAACGGTTCCAGGATCGCATCATTTCTCGTAATTCCGACCATCAATGGCCACCAAGGTCGTGTGACTTGACGCCTTGTGACTTTCATCTTTGGGGTCATCTGAAGTCATTGGTGTATGCCAATAAACCCCGAAACATCAATGACTTGAAGGAGGAAATTCGACGGGTTATCGGGCAAATGGAAGTCGAAACTTGTCGTGCAGTAATATCCAATTTCATGGACAGAGTTGATGCGTGCCAGCGCAGTAGAGGAGGACACATGCATGACATCATTTTTCATACATGAAATCGGAAGGTAAGATGAACTTGTTGATGTATTTATTTTCAGTTTTTCTATAAAATAAATCTCTTAATTTGATATATCAAAACCGGCGCTCTTTTTGAATCACCCTATATTATAATGAAAACACGTTCAATTCATCTGTTAAAAAATATTTTATAAATCGAACATTAGTTTACCATTATTAACTAGAACTTTTACTATTGTTACTCTTACATTGTTATTTTTCGTTACATTATTTACTACTATTAGATTATTATTTATGGTTAGTAGGTTTTTAATAAAGACTCAGTTATATTTTTGGTCACAAGTAATTAATATAAGACTAATGCGCTTGAATTATAACAGGAGAGTAAAAAATTCCAGTGATTCGTTGTTTATCATTTCAGATTGTTTATTTCATATCATTAAAATTAATGTCTGTGACTAGTTTAATACAACTGTTTGCACTTGCCCGTGTTGAACTCATTTTTTGTTTCATTAGTTATTTTCAGTATTGTATCCGTTCGTTTCGATTTTTTTCATAGACTGAAGTTGAAAAGTTTTGTAAGCTATGTTTTGTTAACATGTGTGATAGTGAATGTGTTGACATTTAGAAATATAAAAGCGGCAACCATTAAAAAGTAGAGAAAAATTGTTTTGTTAAATTTAACGGTTAAAATAATTAATTAAGGAGTCTCTTTATGAAACTACAATAATTACAAGTAATCTGAACGGTATAATTGAAAACGCTTAAATGATTATGTTTATTTTAGCTGGATATAGATTGTAGATTTTTACTTTCTCTTGCCTATATGAATATATAGGAAGGAATGTATTGTTTTCATGTCGATTTTTCGAAATCGAGTTTTCACCGGATCTATACGTTTTCAGACCCCCTGAACCCAAAAAACATGTTTTTAGCGATTGGTCTGTGTGTGTGTCTGTGTGTGTGTGTGTGTGTGTGAGTGTGTGTGTCTGTGTGTGAACAGAATATCTCAAGAACGGAACATCGTACGAACTTGAAACTTGAAACTTAAGTTACATACCACTACCGGACGAGACACGAACATTTTCATCAAAATCGGTCAACCGGAAGTAGTAGTTTATTCGTATAATTTTTCAGTTTTTTGCGATTTTCTCAAAAACTGGTCCTACGATTTTTTTTAAAATCGCCTATTTTACTCAATTGTTTATTCTCTACAAGATAGGGTAGGCGCCATGTTTGCTGAAATTCTCGGTGAGGCTGTTTTCACGTAAAAACGTTGTTTTTTTAAGATTACGGCTTTAATATAAATTTTAGCGCAAAAACTTATATAATAAAAGTTGTAGAGAATTAAAAAACCTACAACTTCTGTTTTAAACATTTTTTTGTATGACGCTTAGTTTAGCAGTAATTAGCGATTTTCTGATTTTTTCTCACGAAAACGTGTGAAAAATCGATTTTTTTAAGATTTTGGCCTTATTATGCATTTTACGACAAAAGTGTATATAACCAAATTTATAGGAAATTTAAAGATCTACAACTTTTATTTAACGTATTTTTCTCTACAGAGCCTAGTTTAGCGTGAAATAGTGATTTTCCGTATTTTTAAGCCAGACTGAGGTTGATTTTCATTTTGAGTGTTTCACTCATGATTAAAATAAGGTTATGTTTATTGAGGTTAGTTTTTGTTCATTTCTAATGTTTTAATACTAATGTTAGGTTTATTGTTAATTATTTGCATTGGCAAGAGAAAGTTGTGTGAGTGTTTCACACCAGATTTTTATGATTATGATGGAAAAGATAATTGTCAGGCGGAAAGGTAGATACGCGCCAAATAGAGTAAAACTTTCGTTTACAACCTATAGGCAGGCGCTTGCCTCACGCGGAGTACTCTTACAGTAGATAGATTATAGTGTCTTTTACACCTGTACCTTTTCTGTTGTTAAGGAGAGGCTGTTCTTTGTATCCCGCCAATGTTAAATTTGCTATTTTTAGTACATTTTTCATAGGATTGGTAAAAGATAGGGAAATGAAACTTAACACACTATAGGTGTCGGGTTTCTTCTTCTTCTTCTTCTTCTTTTAAATATGAATATTAAAAAATTAACATCTCATTTTCCGTTTTAATATGGTGGCCATTTAAATAAAAATGCTATTTTGTTTCCACGTGAACATTGGGGAATGAATTTTCGACTAAACTATGCATTTTTACACCGGTATTGTGCCAAGTATAATAGACTTCAGCATTTATAAATTAAAACTTAAACAGAAATGAAATTGTGATGTAAATAGTAAATTTTATTGATTTGGTTGATTGGTAACTGGTTTACCCAGCGGACTTCTTTCTTGGCGAGCAGTAACGTAAAATGTAAAGAACCAATTTTATTAGAACTTTTTTATTCTGTTAAGTTATCAATTGGGAATAGGTAAAAATTAATTTTAACGATTAAAAATGTTCTCTACCGAACAGGGAATGTGGAACCCAGGACGTTTTGATTGAAGAGCAAACACTTTACAACTGCTTCACTAAAGCAGGTGCCCTATTATTAAGGGGAGACTGTACCTTGTATCCCGCCAATATTAAATTTGCTATTTTTAGGTACATTTTTCATAGGTTTGGTAAAAGATAGGGAAATTAAACTTTCCACACTATAGGTGTCGGGTTTCTTCTCGAGCTACTGACATTTTTTTACTTTCTCTTGCCTATATGAATATATAGGAAGGAAAGTATTGTTTTCATGTCGATTTTTCGAAATCGAGTTTTCACCGGATCTATACGTTTTCAGACCCCCTGAATCCAAAAAACATGTTTTTAGCGATTGGTCTGTGTGTGTGTCTGTGTGTCTGTGTGTGTGTCTGTGTGTCTGTGTGTCTGTGTGTGTGTGTGTGAACAGAATATCTCAAGAACGGAACATCGTACGAACTTGAAACTTGAAACTTAAGTTACATACCACTACCGGACGCGACACGAACATTTTCATCAAAATCGGTCAACCGGAAGTAGTAGTTTATTCGTATAATTTTTCAGTTTTTTGCGATTTTCTCAAAAACTGGTCCTACGATTTTTTTTTAAATCGCCTATTTTACTCAATTTTTTATTCTCTACAAGATAGGGTAGGCGTCATGTCTGCTGAAATTCTCGGTGAGGCTCTTTTCACGTAAAAACGTTGTTTTTTTAAGATTACGGCTTTAATATAAATTTTAGCGCAAAAACTTATATAATAAAAGTTGTAGAGAATTTAAAAACCTACAACTTATGTTTCAAACATTTTTTTGTATGACGCTTAGTTTAGCGGTAATTTGCGATTTTCTGTTTTTTTCTCACGAAAACGTGAGAAAAATCGATTTTTTTAACATTTCGGTCTTAGTATGCATTTTACGACAAAAGTGTATATAATAAAAGTTATAGAAAATTAAAAGATCTACAACTTTTGTTTAGAGAATTTTTCTCTACAGAGCCTAGTTTAGCGTGAAAGTGTGATTTTCCGTTTTTTTTAAGCCAAATTGAGTTCGATTTTCATTTTGCGTCTTCCACTCATGATTAAAATAAGGTTATGTTTTTGAGGTTAGTTTTTGTTCATTTCTAATGTTTTAATACTAATGTTAGGTTTATTGTTAATTATTTGCATTGGCAAGAGAAAGTTGTGTGAGTGTTTCACACCAGATTTTTCAATCTAATCTTTGGACCATACCATTTAAAAAAAAAATTACGAATAACATAAAATTTATAAAAATTGTTTTCCACGTGTTTTGCGTATTACTAATTTTAGGAGCTTCTGAGGAAGTCATAAAAATGTCGGTATATGTGCATATACAAGATAATTAACTGGTAAAAATTTCATTCCGGTAGGTTTATTAATCACTGAGAAAAATGTACCTTAGTGTTAAAAATCTAAATTTACGGGAAAGGTAAGAAACAAGAAGGCACAAATCAAAAACAATATGTACACAATGCCGGCCGCATTAGCGCAGTTAGTAACGTGCTCGCCTCTCATCATGCGGTCCTGGGTTCGAATCCCACTCAGGCACGCCATATTTTCATACGTTGCAAAAAATCATTTCATCCTCCATTGTACACAGTTACACTCCAACGTCATCGCTAATGACCGTTGTAGTTGATGCGACGTTAAATAAATAAATAAAATAATTAAAAAGAAAATATGTACACAAGAAAAGTATAATTTTTCTTTAATAAAGTAGGAACATTTATTGGTTTTATCATATATATATCATATATATTTATTGGTTTTAACATATATATATATATATATATATATATATAAATGTATTGTATTGTTTATTATAAATAAATAAATAAATCTCCTCTTAGAGTTATTAATTTTATTGTAATTATACAGCCAGATCCTGTGGTGCATGAAGGGAAAAATTAAATGTGCAGGGTGGAAATTCAATGTTTTTCAGAGGATCTGGCATGCTGATAAGCATACATTTCCACTCAGTGAGGAAGGCAATGGTAAACCACCTCACTCCCCGTTTTACTTACTAAAACCTCTAAATTTTCAAACCAGCCTTTCAGCTGATTACCTAAACAACATTAATGAATGAAGGAAAAGTGTAATTTGCAGGGCGGAAATTAAATGCTTTTCAGAGGGTCTGGCATGCTGATAAGCATACATTTCTACTCAGTGAGGAAGACAATTATAAACCACCTCACTCCGCGTTTTACGTAACCTCTGAATTTACAAACCAGCCTTTCGGCTGATCACCTAAACAAATAAATAAATAAATAAATAGTTGATTATAACGAAAATTATTTTTGTACATAAACACTTACCTCCTATGAAATAACTCCCCAGGAATCCGTTATTAAAGAACAAAGAAACGTAAACACTTTTCTATATATTTAAGGAAGAATCCGATTACCACGAAATTAAATACACGTCAATTTATAATAAAGAATAATGAATAATAATTACGACATATTATTAATTACATTGTTATGAATTCACTTACTGAATAAAAATATTTAAAAACATTATTATTTGGCAGAAGATAAAGTATTGCAACGTAATAAATTTGTTAATTTCAGCGTTTTTTAAGTATAGTATAAGAAGACGGGACAGTATCCGATTCGATTATGAAATGAAGAAAAATTTACGGTGTGGTGATTTCAGGGGTGATCATCGGAGCGATGGGATGGGATGGGATGCAGCGAACGGCGAACGGCGAACGGCCGGCAGATCGTTTAAAAAGCAAACGATTTAAAATACTTTAAGAATATAAATAGCTTTTTCAATAAACAAAACTCTGTCGGTTATATGTATGTGTTTTGTGTTTTGTGTGTGTATGTGTGTTTTATTATTTGAGAAAGCAGCAACAATTCTGAGTAAAAGAAACGAACAGAGTAAGACAGAGAGGAGAGGGTGAGGGGGAGACATCTGCTGTCAACATATACAAAACAATTCCAAAGAGAAAATAAACAGAAGCTCTCATAAATCTAGAGCTCGACTGAGCCGGGCCAATAAACACACAGCATATTACCGCATCTTTATTTCTTGTTTAGGGTCATCGTAGACCGCCTAATGCAATCTAACACATTTCTGGAAACTCTTTTTGCACCCTACACGCCAAGAATTACTTCACTGTACGCTTTTCTCCTTTTATCTTTGCCGTTTTTCTGCTTTCGTTCTTCGTTGAAGCCCTTCAATTCAGTCCAATACGTTTTCTCATCGGAAATAAAATTCTTAAGGTCTGTCTAAGGTTGTACAAGACTATTTTTTTTTTTTTTTTTGGTTTAACGTCCGACTGTTTTGCAATTACTGCTAATGCAGACGGTGAAGGATGAAATGATTTTTTGTAATGTATGAAAATATGCCGTGCCTCAATGGGATTCGAACCCAAGACCGCATGATGAGAGGGAGCACGTTACCAACTGCGCCAATGCGGCCGGCTGTACAAGACTAGGCAGGATCAGAAATGAAGATATAAGGAAGAATTGGGAATTTTTCCACTCAATAAAAAAGTAAGATTGTACTGTGCCGGCCGCATTGGTGTAGTTGGTAACGTGCTCGCCTCTCATCATGCGGTCTTGGGTTCGAATCCCATTCAGGCACGGCATATTTTCATACGTTACAAAAAATCATTTCATCCTTCACCGTCTGAATTAGCAGTAATTGCAGACAAGTCTGACGTTAAACAAAAAAAAATAAATAAAAAAATACCGTGCCCGTTTAGATGGTATACCAGAAAGCCGATAATCAATAAATAGTTTAGCAAGAAGATAGAATCAGTAGGAAGCAGAGATATTGGCAGGCCGAAGAAAAGTTAGGTCCCGGAAAAGGTACGAATGCCTAACCCGTGAAGAGAAGAAGAAGACTTCTTCTCAAAGAAAGTACCGTGTCCGTTTACATGGAATGCCAGAAAGCCGATTATCAGTAAATGGTTTAGCAAGAAGGTACAATCAGTAGGAAGCAGAGATATTGGCAGGCCGAAGAAAAGTTAGGTGCCGGAAAAGGTACGAATGCCTAACCCGTGAAGAGAAGAAGAAGACTTTTTCTCAAAAAAAGTACCGTGCCCGTTTACATGGAATGCCAGAAAGCCGATTATCTGAATGGTTTAGCAAGAAGGTACAATCAGTAGGAAGCAGAGATATTGGCAGGCCGAAGAAAAGTTAGGTGCCGGAAATGGTACGAATTCCTAACCCGTGAAGAGAAGAAGAGACTTTTTCTCGTTTTGTCAAAGAACAAAACAAAACAAAATCAAAGACAATCGGAGTGAGACGTGGGTGTCAATAAAGAGGAACGAATCTCGTATCCAGGCTGGTGAAATGAGATTTTTGCGGGGATTTAATTTTGTTTTGTTTTAGGTCTGACGTTTTGAAATTTTTGCTAATCCAGATGGTGAGGAGGATGATAGAGAATAATAAGTAAAAGAAATCACGTTTTATCACATGTTATATATAGTTTCCAAAAAATTTAGGTCATTTTTAATCGCGTACAAAATGTCAGTACAAACATTTTTGAGCGGCATGTGTCTTGAAGGAGCTGACAGAAGATGACTTCCAGCACTGTTTTCAACAATGGAAAATTTGCATGGAGCGTTGTAAGGATAGAGAAGGAGTGTATATTGAAGGTGACAATAAGTGATTATGTATAAAATAAAAATACAATTTTTTTACAACGTCAGTCTCGTTATTTAATAGCCACACCTCGTACAAAGGACCAATTCTTTGTTAAGGGCAGACTGTAACTTGTATCACATCAATGTTAAATTTGCTATTTTTAGGTACATTTTTCATAGGATTGGTAAAAGATACGAGGGCTATTCAGAAAGTAGGGAACGTTTTGTAAATAAACAAAAACTATGTAAAAGAAAAAAAGTTTATTATATACATCTGAAAGAGTGACTAAAATACTACTTTTCTACATAGTCACCAAGCAAATTGAGGCACTTGTCATAGCGGTGGACAAGCTTCAAAATTCCTTCGTCATAGAAATCCGCCGCCTGCGACCGCAGCCACTCAGTGACGCGCGCCCGGAGTTCCTCGTCGTCGTCGAAGCGCTGTGTTGCTAGCCAGTTCTTCATTCTTGGAAACAAGTGAAAATCACTCTACTGCCAAACATTGCGCAACCTTAGGAGAGCAGTTAAAAACAAGCGCTGAGGAAAGTTGTCGTCAAAAATTTTGTTTCTTCATGACAGTGCCCGACCTCACACGGCAAACCGCACAAAAGAACTCCTTGATTCATTCAAATGGGAGGTTTTCCCTCATCCACCCTATAGTCCTGATCTTGCACCGAGTGATTTTCACTTGTTTCCAAGAATGAAGAACTGGCTAGCAACACAGCGCTTCGACGACGACGAGGAACTCCGGGCGCGCGTCACTGAGTGGCTGCGGTCGCAGGCGGCGGATTTCTATGACGAAGGAATTTTGAAGCTTGTCCACCGCTATGACAAGTGCCTCAATTTGCTTGGTGACTATGTAGAAAAGTAGTATTTTAGTCACTCTTTCAGATGTATATAATAAACGTTTTTCTTTTACATAGTTTTTGTTTATTTACAAAACGTTCCCTACTTTCTGAATAGCCCTCGTAGATAAATTAAACTTTACACACTTTTAATTGTCGGGTTTCTCTAGCTACTCACAGTTGTTCAATTTAATCGGTGAGACCATAAAATTAAAAACAAATTAACGAATAACATAAAATATTTACAAATTTCTTTATATTGACCCACCGGGTTGGTCTAGAGGTAAAGTCGTCGCCAAAATCAGCTGTTTAACAGCTGATTTTCGGAGACGAAGGTTCCTGGTTCAAATCCTAGTAAAGGTAGTTACTTTTATACGGATTTGAATGCTAGACAATGATTACCGGTGTACTTTGATGGTTGGGGTTTCATTAACCATACTCTCTCAGGAATGGTCGGCCTGGGTCTGTACAAGACTACACCTCATTTACACGTCATACACATCATCCTCACCTCATTGAGTCATGGGGTTGCTTATTGTTCTCAATTGAACAGGTTGCAACGTACACAATTAGGAATAAAAAAAAATTCTTTATACGTTTTTTGCATATTAGTAATTGTTGGAGCATCTGAGGTAGTCATTAAAATGTCGATATTTGTGCATGGACAAGATGAATAACTGGTAAAAAATTCAGCCAGCTAGGTTTAATGCATTCCGAGAAAAATGTACCTAAATTTTAAAATCTAAATTTACGGGAACAGCCAAAAAACAAAAAGGAAGAAATAAAAAAAAAATGTACACAAATAAGTAAATTTCCTATCAACAGTTGGTTAGAAAGCTGTACCAACAGCTGAGAATATCAAAAACAGTAACGCAGATATTTAAAAAAAAAACTAAAATTCCCTTTGCTCTAAAACGATTAGTATAAAATTACGAAAAATATTGGTTCTTGGTGAAATGATCATTTTTCTGGATATGCGTGCTAAAAACTTAATTTTTTCATTAAAATAAATTTTTTGAAGTAATTTAATGTTTTTCTTGTAGTAGATATAAGTCTGAACTATTAAAAAACATAAAAATCTGGCGTGAAACACTCACACAACTTTCTCTTGCCAACGCAAATAATTAACAATAATCCTAACATTAGTAATAAAACATTAGAAATAAACAAAACACTAACCTCAATAAACATAACCTAATAATTTTATTCGTATATGAAAGACGCAAAATGAAAATCAACCTGTTTGGCTTAAAAATACGGAAAATCGCTCTTTCACGCTAAACTAGGCTCTGTAGAGAAAAATGCTTTCAATAAAACTTGTAGATCTTTTAATTTCCTATAAATTTTATTATATTTTTTGTCGTAAAATGGCCGAAATATTAAAAAAATAGATTTTTCACACGTTTTCGTGAGAAAAACAGAAAATTGCTAATTACCGCTAAACTAAGCGTTATACAAAAAAATGTTTGAAATAAAAGTTGTAGAATTTTAAATTCTCTACAACTTTAATATTTATAAATTTTTGCGCTAAAATGCATATAAGAGCCGTAATCTTAAGAAAACAATGTTTTTACGTGAAAACAGCCTCACCAAGAATTTCAATAAACATGGCGCCTACCTTATCTGGTAGAGCATAAAAAATTAAGTAAATGAGGCGATTTAAAAAAAAATCGTAGGACCAGTTTTTGAGAAAATCGTAAAAAAGTGAAAAATTACACGAATAAACTACTACTTCCGGTAGACCGATTTTGTTGAAAATGTTCGTGTCGGGTCCGGTAGTGGTACGTAACTTACGTTTCAAGTTTCAAGTTCGTACGATGTTCCGTTTTTGAGATATTCTGTTCACACAAACACACACACACACACACACACACACACACACACACACACACACACACACACACACACACACACACACACACACACACAGACCAATCGCTAAAAACATGTTTTATGGGTTCAGGGGGTCTGAAAACGTGTAGATCCAGTGAAAACTCGATTTCTTAAAATCGACATGAAAAAAATAGGCTACTTTCCTTCCTATACATTCATATAGGCAAGAGAAAGAGGAAAGAGAAATTAAGTATGTGAAAAGTTATTTTTATATGCTTTTAACAATGTATGTAATTTGTATTTTATTTAAGGACTCAATTTGCTTATTAATTACACGGATTATGCGGATTGCTTTGGTCCCAGTTGATTTTCTAAACGAGGTTGTACTGTGTTTTATAAAATAAAAAGCATCAGAAAAGTAGAAGACCTTGTAGCACATATAAACAGCAAACATTTAATATTTTCTGCACTGTAGGCGATATATGTTTTTGTGGCACCCGGTTGCTTTATAGTTTTAATCTATTAATGAGTACATGTATGACGTAACATGGAAGGTTAAGGTTTAAACGTATTATAAAGGCTGTGTCAGGTTGCAAGAAGAGGTCACTGGCAAGGCCACCTCACTGCAACCAGTCGCTAGTGTACGCCTATTGCATTGCCTTGTCACGCATAAATACCAAACTGTACCTTTTCAACATTGTAACAAAATACGATTTATTTCAATTTTTATTTATACGTTTTTATTTTTTACTTTCTCTTGCCTATATGAATTTATAGGAAGGAAAGTATTGTTTTCATGTCGATTTTTAGAAATCGAGTTTTCACCGGATCTACACGTTTTCAGACCCCCTGAACCCAAAAATATGTTTTTAGCGATTGGTCTGTGTCTGTGTGTGAACAGAATATCTCAAGAACGGAACATCGTACAAACTTGAAACTTGAAACTTAAGTTACATACCACTACCGGACCCGACACGAACATTTTCATCAAAATCGGTCAACTGGAAGTAGTAGTTCATTCATGTAATTTTTCACTTTTTTGCGATTTTCTCAAAAACAGATCCTACGAGTTTTTAAAAAATCGTATTTATAGTATTTATAATCGTATTTATAGGAAATTAAAAGCTCTACATATTTTATTTAGGGCATTTTTCTCTACAGTGCCTGGTTTAGCGTGAAAGAGTGATTTTCCGTATTTTTAAGCCAAACTGAGGTTGAATTTCATTTTGCGTTTTTCACTCATGATTAAAATTGAGTATGTTTATCGAGGATAGTTTTTCTGTTTATTTCTAATGTTACATTATATTGTTAATTATTTATATTGGCAAGAGAAAGTTGTGTGAGTGTTTCACACCTGATTTTTTTTAAAAAACTGATTGGAAATAATGTTATTTAAAAAAACTCTCTCCTAGAACTGCCACTGCCAGCTAAATAACGTTCGACTGCTTTTAAATAGGTTTGATAGTTTTAGCTGCAGAATAAATTTTACACAGACGTGTGCGCGCGCGTGTACAATGTTTAACAGAACAGTCTAGTCTGTTGTAATAAATCATAGAAATGATCGTACACTGCATTTAGAAGAAGGAGGGAAAACAATTGTTCTTCTGTCTCACCATGTCGTCACTAATATTAAACTGCAACTGCGCTTCAATCTACCGGGTGTGTCTAAAGTTTTATTCGGTTACATACCTGCAGGTGTCTCACGAGTGACCCGCTAAGTTGGTTTCTTCTCATCAAAACAATGAAAAAAGTTTATATAAACATGGGTCCGGAAACGCTTCGTTAGCGAGTTACGGCTAGCGAAAGATTTCACCCTGGGTTCAGAACATACGCCTAAATAAAGTCATTCTAGAGGTCTAGGAACCCAATTTTATGAGTAGATTTGATGGTTTCTTAATGTATTTTGATCCGGAAAATTGAATAAAAGTTGAATAAGTTCCAGAACCATATCTTCAGTAGTTTTTGTAATATACAATGAAAAACGGACAAATCTGTGCATGAAAATACGTTTTTTTAGGTTTGAAGAACAATAACTGTGTTAAATGGCTAATAAATGTGTAAATTTATTTAGCAAAACTTGTAGAGATTTTAATTCTGAAGAGAATGATATAGAATAGGCTAATAATAAACAAACATAAAGTTTAAAAAATTTATGTTTAATTAAATCAACACATACGAAAAATGTTTTTTTTTATTAAAAATCGCATTAAGTGCTCGGTTTTTCAGCGACTACAGTGGGTTTAGTAACATTAACTGTGGGATTTGACTTGTGAAAATTTCCAGACCCTGGCCGGGAATCGAACCGGAACTTCCGCGTGGGAAACCAATGCGATAACCACTAACCACTACCCTACGGAGGCAGCAACTTGCAACTTTTTTTTTTAAGCTTTTATTTGTTATCGGGAACTGTACACTATTAACAACTACCCAATTAAATCGCTGCTTTTTTTGCTGTATTTTTTGACGTAGATTAGACATGAGATTGAACAGGGACGCCCCAGTAGAGTTTGTTCATGGATGGCTGTCAACTGGTCACCATACAAAGTCGCTTGCCCAACCGGTGTTACTTAACAAATCATAGCGACTTTCTACCAGCTGACTGACTGGGCTGGCCCGAAGGCCTACTTTTAATTAAAGTATTTTATCTACATAGGTAGTTCGTTTAGCGTCAATAAAAGTGATTTTCCGCCGGCCGTATTGGCGCAGTTGGTAACGTGCTCGCCTCTCATCATGCGGTCCTGGGTTCGAATCCCACTCAGGCACGCCATATTTTCATACGTTACAAAAAATCATTTCATCCTCCATTGTACAATAGTTACACCCCAACGTCGTCGCTAATGACCGTTGTAGTTGATGCGACGTTAAATAAAATAAATTAAAAACAAAGTGATTTTCCATATTTTTAAGTCCAATAGAAGTCTTAATTTTTAATTTAACGTCATCCACTCATTATTGAAATTATGTTATGTTTTTAATTTAACATTTACACCTGATTAAGGTGAGACTGTATGATAATTTTCACTGAAAATTTCAATTTTCGGTTTTTTATGTTTATCAATAGTTCAGACTTATATCTACAAGAAAAACATTAAATTACGTCTAAAAAAATATTTTAATGAAAAATTAAGGTTTTAGCAGGCATATTCAGAAAAATGATCATTTCATCAAGAACCAATATTTTTTGCAATTTTATACCAATCGGTTTAGAGCAAAGGGAATTTTAGTTTTTTTTTAAATATCTGCGTTACTGTTTTTGATATTCTCAGTTGTTGGTACAGCTTTCTAACCAACTTTTGATAGGAAATTTACTGATTTGTGTACATTTTCTTTTTGATTTCTTCCTTTTTGTTTTTTGGCTGTTCCCGTAAATTTAGATTTTAAAATTTAGGTACATTTTTCTCGGAATGCATTAAACCTAGCTGGCTGAATTTTTTACCAGTTATTCATCTTGTCCATGCACAAATATCGACATTTTAATGACTTCCTCAGATGCTCCAACAATTACTAATATGCAAAAAACGTATAAAGAAATTTGTAAATATTTTATGTTATTCGTTAATTTATTTTTAATTTTATGGGCTCACAAATGAAATTGTAAACTGTGAGTAGCTAGACAAACCCGACAATTAAAAGTGTGTAAAGTTTAATTTATCTATCTTTTACCAATCCTATGAAAAATGTACCTAAAAATAGCAAATTTAACATTTGCGTGATACAAAGTAGTCTCCTCTTCAACATAGATTGTAATTTTATTTCTTACAATGGGATTAGAAAGTTGTGCAAGTTATTCATACCAGATTTTTATTTAGTGCAATATTGTATTTCAGTTAAAGTAAATTAAATGCTTGTTAGTCAAACAGTTTTTGTCAGTTTAAAAAGCTTTTTTTGGATTTGCCTTGTGACTTTTTGCAATTTCTGCTTATGCAGACGATGGTGGAGAATGATGATATATGAAAATGAGTGATGAAAAACTACCAGACCTAACCGGGAATCGAACCCGTGACCCCGGCGTAGAAGCCAGTTGCGCTAACCACTATGCCAACGGGCCGGCCAATTTAAAAAGCGATATATTTTTTTAAAATTCCAATATGTGTACGTTGCAATCTGTTAAGTTCAGAACAATAAGCAACCCAATGACCCAAAGAGATGAAGATGATATGTATGACGTGTAAATGAGGTGCAGTATTGTACAGACTCAGGTCGACCATTCCTAAGAGAGTATGGTTAATTGAACCCCAACCATCAAAGTACACCGGTAACCACTGTCTAGCATTCAAATCCGCATAAAAGTAACTACCTTTACTAGGATTTGAACCAGGAACCTTCATCTCCGAAAACCAGCTGTTAAACAGCTGATTTTGGCGACGACTTTACCTCTAGACCAACCCGGTGGGTCCGATATTTTTAATAGATTAAATTTACATTCCTTCATATATAATTAAATTCGGGTTATCCGAATGATTCCGCCCCAGTTATTTTGAATAACGAGAACTTTTTTTTTTATTCCTAATTTGTGTACGTTGCAATCTGTTCAATTCAGAACAATAAGCAACCCCTCGACCCAATGAGATGAGGATGATGTGTATGACATGTAAATGAGGTGTAGTCTTGTACAGACCCAGGCCGACCATTCCTGAGAGGTATGGTTAGTTGAACCCCAACCATCAAAGAACACCGGTAACCACTGTCTAGTATTCAAATCCGTATAAAAGTAACTAACTTTACTAGGATTTGAACCAGGAACCTTCGTCTCCGAAAATCAGCTGTTTCTACAATACTGCCCATAACAGACAGATGGAGAGTCAAATTAATTACTCTCAATCTGTTCGTTGCAGGGCTAAAATAAATAGTTCTGTTTCTTATCACATGGTCAGCCAATGAAATGACTGAATCATTTAAGAACAGAAGAGGTAGAGGGGTAAAAAAACACTAATCAGAGTTATCTCCTCTGAAAGTAATGGATTTCATTATACAGCCCGACCCTGTGGTGTCCGGCTGTATATGACGTGAAGGTGAAGTCAAGGTGTCATTGACACCTTGACGTGTCAAAGTGTCAATGAAGTGAAGGTGTCATTTGCAGAGTGGAAAATATGTGCTTTTCAGAGGGCCTTGCATGCTGATAAGCATACTTTTCCATTGAGTGAGGAAGGCAGGGTAAACCACCTCATTCCTCATTTTACTTAGTAAAACCTCTACAGGTTCAAACCAGCTTTTTGGCTGATGACCTAAACAACATCTACAATGGGGTAACTAACCCCTATGATATTTTCAACCCCTTTAAGGCTGTCAATCGTATCGGTTTAAGTACTGAATTTGCGAGTATAGTTTGTTAAATGGTGTATTTTTTTTTACAGCCTGTTCGAGTGAATCGCAGCTATACTTCGCAATATTTAGGCGTTGATGTGAAAAATGACGGAGAATAATAATTACGGTAATTTGTGATTTCCTGTTGGGTAACCGTTGTGTTTGTTTTTCTTCGGTTGCATTTAAGCTCTAATTGCTGTTCTTTTCTACTCGACTGTTCCATAAGCATATATTCACTTCTCTGTGAGTTTCACGGTTGAACGCTACCACCTGATTGTGGAACATATTTTTCAACTGTTTCTCAGAACGATTCATTTGCCGATCACGTGAGCAAACCGATTTTCATCTTCACCGTTGTGATCGGATAGATATCGTGCATTTTCTCATTTCACGTTATTATTCAACCTTAGTCAGTTTAATGGCAGGTGACAGTTTAAATACAGTTTTTGACAGCCTAGACCAACCCGGTGGGTCCGATATTTTTAATAGATTAAATTTACATTCCTTCATATATAATTAAATTCGGGTTATCCGAATGATTCCGCCCCAGTTATTTTGAATACGTTTATTTTGAATATATTTTAGTTACTTTTTGAATACTTAGTTTGTAACTAAGCGTTACAAAAAAAATGTTGGAAATAAAAGTTGTAGAATTTAAAATTTTTAAAATTTTTTTAAAATTACGTTTTAAAAATGTTGGAAATAAAAGTTGTAGAATTTAAAATTTTTTTAAAATTACGTTGGCGCCTACCCTATACCATCCTTAGTTTAGCTTAATAATACGAAATATCACTCTTTCAATTTGTAGAAAAACAGAAAATCGCTAATTACCGCTAAACTAAGCGTTACAAAAAAAATGTTGGAAATAAAAGTTGTAGAATTTAAAATTTTCTACAAATTTTTGTTAAGGATTGGCCGAAATCTTAATAATAAAAATAAAAATTACGTTTCTGTATTTTAAAAAATCTGGTGTGAAACACTCGCAGAATTTTCTCTTGCCAATGCAAATAATTAACAATACAGATATTTATTTTTTAATTAGTAATAATACATTACAAATAAACAAAAAACTAACCTCAAAAACATAACCGTATTTTAATCATGAGTGAAAGACGCAAAATGAAAATCGACCTCAGTTTGGCTCAGAAATACGGAAAATCACTCTTTCACGCCTAAACTAGGCTCTGTAGAGAAAAATGCGTTAAATAAAAGTTGTAGATCTTTTAATTTGCTATACATTTTATTGTAAACACTTTTGTTGTAAAATGCATTCTAAGGCCGAAATCTTAAAAATAAAAATATTTTTCACACGTTTTCGTGAGAAAAAAACAGAAAATCGCTAATTACCGCTAAACTAAGCGTTACAAAAAAAATGTTGGAAATAAAAGTTGTAGAATTTAAAATTTTCTACAACTTTTATTATATATTTCCCCCCCCCTAAAATGTATATTAAAGCTTCCATCTTAAAAAAACAATTTTTTAACAGCCTCACCAAGAATTTCAGCAAACATGGCGCCTACCCTATACCATCCTTAGTTTAGCTTAATAATACGAAATATCACTCTTTCACGAGAAACTAAACTTTGTAGAGAAAAATTCTTAAAATAAAAGTTGTGAATCTTTTAATTTTCTATAAATTTTATTATATAGCTACACTTTTGTCGTAAAATGCATACCAAGGCCGAAATCTTAAAAATCCATTATTTTACAGATTTTCATGAAAAAATAAAAATAAACAGAAAATCACTAATTACCGCTAAACTAAGCATTATACAAAGAAATGTTTGGAAGAAAAGTTGTAAATTTTTAAAACTTTTACTTTGATGGTGTCAATTTTTCCCTAAAATACATATTAAGGCCGCAATCTTAAACAAATTTTCTTTTACGAGAAGAGCCTCCCCAACAATTTCAGCAGACATGCGCTAATTCTATCTTGTAGAGCATAAAAAATGTACCAAATAAGGCAATTTTTAAAAAACCTGTAGGAGCCGTTTAATGAGAAAATCGCAAAAAGTGAAAGATTACACGATTAAACTACTATTTCCGGTCGATAAATTTTGATGAAAATGTTCGAGTCGGGTCCTCTAATGGTACCTAACTTAAGTTTCAAGTTTCAACTTCATACGATATTTCTTTCTTGAGATAGGCTATTTTGTTCACACACACAAACCAATCGCTAAAAACATGTTTTTTTGGGTTGAGGGGGTCTGAAAACTTGTACATCCAGTGAACACTCTGTAAAAATCGACATGAAAACAATACTTTCGTTCCTATACGAGGGGGTACCCAAAAGTAACCGGAATAGCATTGCCGTGGACGGTGCTTATGTAGTACGCATTTCTGCCGCCCAGACAAGTATAGCGCAGTTAATTGCGAGTTCAATGCAGTGATTGCAACTCATTGCGAGTTCAATATTCATCTGCCGTGATTGTTTTTGCTAGCGCTGTTTTGTTCTTGTTTCGTTTTTTATGATGGCAAGTTTAAGTGAACAACGTGTAGCTGTGAAATTTTATTTTCTACTCGATAAAAGTGCTACTGAACTGTTTTAATGTTGAAAACAGCTTACAAAGATGACGCTATGGGAAAATCTCAAGTATACGAGTGCTTTTCTCGGTTTAAAAATGGCGACATATCGATTGATGTGACAAACCTCGTTCTGGACGTCCATCAACTGCCCGAATCGACGAAAATATTTAAAAAATTCGAGAGCATGTGCTCTCAGACCGTCGACTGAAAATTTGCAAGTTTTAAGAAGATTGCGCAACAGTGTTCGTCAAAAAAGATCCGATTGGTGGCAGACAAGAGACTGGTTCTTCCACCACGACAATGCACCTGCGCACATAGCAATCTCGGTGAAAGATTGTTTGACTAAAAATGCCATGGTTCCGCTGCCCCACGCACCTAACTCGCCTGACCTGGCTCCTTGCGAGTTTTTCTTATTTCCACGCATGAAAAGTGACATTAAAGGACACATTAAAGGACACCGATTATTTGACTGACACCAATGAAGCGGTTAAGAAAAAACGAGGGAGGAGCTGTCAGCCATTTCAAAAGATGACTACAAAAAATGTTTTGAACAGTGGAAGCACCGGCGGGATAAATTTATTAGTTGTAATATAAAGTATTTTGAAGGGGATAAGGTTATTTTGTAAAAAAATTGAAAATTTTGAAATTAAAAATTGAAATTGAAGCTTTTAAAAAATAATTCCGGTTTCTTTTGGGTACCCCGTCATATAATCATATAGGCAAGAGAAAATAAAAAAGCTGAATATGTAAATAGATTTTCAAGAAAATTCAATAATTGATTTGTTGAACGATAAATTTAGAAAGGAATTACAAATAGATTTGTGTAGCACACTTAACGACGGATAACAACTTACTAATAATAATAATCTAGTGTATTTCTTAATTAATTTTTTTCACCGGATAAGTTAGATATCTAAGTGCAATAGTGCCACGTGACATCCACTCTCAAGGAGGAAGGACGTGTCTATTAGCGAACCAATAATAATAATAATAATAACAATAATAAATCGGTCCTCTTTTCTCACAACCGGTTTGTTCAACGCAAACGCACCAACCAGTCCTAATATTTTTTACTTTATACCTATTTTACATTTTTACATAGTTATTTATAATCGGCAAATAGTAAAACACGATAATGACGCGTTTTCTCCCCCCACCCTTTCAACGCATTCTAATATCTGATCCAGTTTCAATCGGTACCTTCAAAATATACTTACACTATTTCTAATCAATCTGTCTTATCAACTTCAACTTTAAATTATCAACGCCTCGACAATTTTTAGTGCATTTTTTTTCTTTAATCTTATTCATAGTATATAGTGCAGTTATTATTTATATATGTGATAGTGTGTGATTTTATTGATAAAATGTTCTTAGTTTTTACTTTTAAGTAGTTTATATTTGGTTTGTTTTTTAATTCTACTATTTTTTATTATTTTTTAAGCGTTCTCAAAATTTATCTTGAAATTGGTATGGTAGACCGCACTTAAATTAAGGAGGATTGCACGATAGTTTTAACTTAAAATTCCGATTTTTGGTTTTTTATGTTTTTCAATATTTTTTTCTGGCTTAGATCTACCAGAAAAACATTAAATTACGTTAAAAAATATGTTTTTATGAAAAAATTAGGTTTTTATTAGGTTTACGCAGAAAAATTATCATGTTACGAAGAACTAATATTTTTTCATAATTTTATACTGCTCGTTTTAGTGCAAAGAGAATTTTAGTTATTAAAACATCTGCATCATGGTTTTTAATATTCTCAGCTGTGAATCCTGAATCCTGGTTGAGAGGGCCAAGAAGCCCTATGATGGCGACATCGTGTTAAGGAACACCTGGTCGCTCGGGGAACAATATAACAGAATAATTGCAACCTCAAGAAATTTAGGGGGAATTTTATAGTTTAAATAGGAAATAGGATTCTGGTTCGTGGGACATTGGGACTGGGACTTGAAAGGAGGTAGTTCATTTTTAGAAGTTATCTGTGGAAAATTTAAAGTAAGGGACAAGTGGGTTTAAGAGCGGCTCTTTTATTTTATTTTATATTTCAGTGGCCTTTTTCAGTTTTGTGGGAGTCTTATTATCTTGGTGAGGGGAAGGCATGCATTTTACTGAACGTGGACTAAAGGTATAATTTAAGGTAGGGGTTTGTTTATGATTTCAGGGGAGACGGATCTCAGCTGTTGGTTCAGCTTCTTGTTTCTTGCGTTTTCCCGTAAATTTAGATTTTTAACAACAAGACACTTTTCCCAGAAACCAATAAACCTACCAGGCTGAAATTTTTACCAGTTAATTATCTTGTATATTCACACATACCGACATTTTTATGATTTCCTCAGAAGCTCCAAAAATTAGTAAATGCAAAACACGTGGAAAACAAATTTGTAAAAATTTTATGTTAGGCCTATTCGTAATTTAAAAAAAAATGGTATGATCCAAAGATTAAATTGAAAAAATGTCAGTAGCTCGAGAACAAACCTGACACCTATAGTGTGGAAAGTTTCATTTCCCTATCTTTTACCAATCCTATGAAAAATGTACCTAAAAAATAGCAAATTTAACATTGGCGGGATACAATGTACAGTCTACCCTTAAGAGAACTTTTTAAACTTTTTTTGAGAACTTTTTTTTGAAAAATTTTTAAACACTTAAATTTTGCTAATTATTTACCAACTAGCAGTCCTATCCGCTTCTTTATAAAATAATCTGGTATGAAACATTCACAGGACTTTCTATTGCCAATGTAGGTAATGAAAAATATAACTTATGTTTAATCATTAGTAAAGAATGCTGTTCTTTAGGTGATCAGCCGAAAGGCTGGTTTTGAGCCTCTAGAGATTTTACTAAATAAAACGAGGAGTGAGTTGGTTTACCATTGTCTTACTCACTGAGTGGAAAAGTATGCTTATCAGCATCCCAGGCACTCTGAAAAACGTCTACTTTCTACCCTACAAATGATATCTTCACTTCATTCACTACAGGGTCTACCTGTTGTTGTTTAGGTCAACAGCCGAAAGGCTGGTTTGAACCTCTAGAGGTTTTACTAAGTAAAACGAGGAGTAAGGTGGTTTACCATTGCCTTCCTCACTGAGTAGAAAATTACGCTTATCAGCATGCCGGGCCCTCTGAAAAGCACATATTTTCCACTCTGTAAATGACACCTTCACTTCATTCACCACAGGGTCTGGCTGTACAATGAAATTCATTACTTTCAGAGAAGATAATTGTGATTAGTGTCTTTTACACCTCTACCTCTTCTGTTCTTAAATGATTCAGTCATTTAATTGACTGACCATGTGATAAGAAACAGAACTATTTATTTTAGCCCTGCAACGAACAGATTGAGTGTAAATAATTTGACACTCCACCTGTCTGTTATGGGCAGAGGGTCTACCTGTGTAATGAAATTGATTACTTTCAGAGGAGATAACTCTGACTACAATCGGTTTCATAATCATAGACACCCGAGGAGTTTCAACCCAAACCATCTTCAAAACTATGACTCGGATTTTAACATACTTTACATAAAAATTTAGCTCATTTTATTCTGCGTTAACCTTAATAGTCCTATATTTTTAATGTTGTTGAAAAATTGCCATATCAAGGTTGAAAGACAAAAAACCCGGGTTTTTTGCTACTGTAACAAATTTCATGCGTTTAGAGGCGTGTAACTCTAACATGTGTATGTGTTTCTCATACAAAAAAATGTTGATACAGCTTAAAATAAACAAATCCGTATTTTCATAATGAAGGGCACAATATATTCAAAATTATGCATGACTTGACTGCAAAAATTATTTTGCCATTTTATGCGTGTTTCAATATGGTTGATCCTCCCATAGTTGCTGTGAGACATCTATTTTGTGTCTCAATTTGTTTCTTCGTATTAAAAATTAATAAATGAAATTAATTTTTTCTTACTAGTAACAAATATTTTATAAACTGCTTAAAATAAAAAAACGTTGTTGCATTTCCGGAAAGATTAGTCATCAATCGAATAGCAGTCAACTTGTTAATTTGAAGCATTTTTTGTATAGAGTTTTTTTTCTACAACGCTTTGTTTAGCATTTGCTTAACTTTGTGTAGAATTAGTGATTTCCCGTATTTTGGAGCCTAACACTGATTGATTATTTATCATTTTGCGTCATTCACTGATGATTAAAATTAGGTTATGTTTTAACCTCTAGTGTGAGTGTTTCATACTACTATCGGTTTCATAACCATACAGACCCGAGTTTGAACCCTTGCATCTCCAAAACTATGAGCCGGATTTCAGCATACTTTACATCAAAATTTAACTGATTTTATTCTGCGTTGACCTATATTAGTCCTATACTTTTAATTTTGTTTAAAAATTGCCATATCAAGGTTGGAAGATAAAAAGATGGAGTTTGTCGGTCAAACTTTTCGGTCAAATATTTAGCAAATTACACGCCTCTAAACACATGAAATTTGTTGCGGTATCAAAAAACCCCATCTTTTTATCTTCCAACCTCGATATGGCAATTTTTAAACAACATTAATAATATAGGTTTATTAAAAGTAAACGCAGAATAAAATGAGCTAAATTTTGATGTAAAGTATGTTGAAATCTGACTCATAGTTTTGGAGATGCAAGGGTTGAAACTCGGGTGTCTATGATTATGAAACCGATTGTAGATTGTTTCATCATGTTAATTGTTTTTGTATTTTGTGTTATCATATTTATAGCTTGTGAATTTCTTGAATAAAAGTTAAAAAATAGTTGACTATTAGCAAGTGCGGAATTCCATACCAATTAATAATACTTAATTACGTAATTAGGTATTTTAAAATCTGATTAAAGGAATATGTGAACTAATTTTGGATAATTAATTGAACTGAATAGATAAATAAATAAATAAATGAACAATGATGTTATTTAATGTAGACGTTATTTGGATAGTGGCGTTATTGTATATGTTTTTCGACGTGAATTATTTTATCAGAGCGTTATTCACCATCGTATTTGGAAGCCTGTTTCACAAGAGGTGCAAAGTGACTGACACCGCTACACTTTATGGTAAGCATTAGAAATAGTTAAGTGGTAATTAATGACAATTTTTATTTTCTCTTGCATGTATGAATGTAGTATAGGAAGGAAAGTCTTGTTTTCATGTCGATTTTTCGAAATCGAGTTTTCACCGGATTTACAAGTTTTAAGACCCTCTGAACCCAAAAAAATGTTTTTAGCGATTGGTCTGTGTGTGTGTGTGTCTGTACGTCTCTCTTTCTCTCTCTGTGCGTGTGTGCGTGTGTGCGTGTGCGCGCGCGCGCGTGTGTGTATGTGTGTGTGTGTGAGTGTTTGTGTTTATAAACAGAATATCTCAAGAACGGAACATCGTACGAACTTGAAACTTAAAACTTAAGTTACATACCATTACTGGACCCGACATGAACATTTTATTTAAAATCGATCAACCGGAAGTAGAAGTTTATTCGTGTAATTTTTCACTTTTTTGCGATTTTCTCAAAAACTGGTCCTACGATTTTTAAAAAAATCGCCTCATTTACTAATTTTTTTATGATCTACAAGATAGGGTAGGCGCTATCTCTGCTGAAATTCTTGGTGAGGCTATTTTCACGTAAAAAAATTGTTGTTAAGATTGCGGCTTTAATATGCACTTTAGCGCAAAAATGTATATGGCAAAAGTTGTTGAGAATTTAAAATTCTACAACTTTAATTCAAACATTTTTTTGTATAACGCTTAGTTTAGCGGTAGTTAGCAATTTTCTGTTTTTTTCTCACGAAAACGTATGCAAAATCGATTTTTTTAAAAGATTACGGCCTTAGTATGCATTTTACGACAAAAGTGTTTAAAATTAAATTTATAGAAAATTAAAAGATCTACAACTTTAATTTAGAGTATTTTTCTCTACAGAGCCTAGTTTAGCGTGAAAGAGTGATTTTCCGTATTTTAAGCCAAACTGAGGTCGATTTTCATTTAGCGTCTTTCACTCATGATTAAAATTAGGCGATGTTTATTGAGGTTATTTTTTTATTTCTAATGCTTTATTACTAATGTTAGGTTTATTGTTAATTATTTGCATTGGCAAGAGAAAGTTGTGTCAGTGTTTCACACCAAATTTTTAAAATTATAATCTATCATTTTCCTTTGTCCGTCCGTCAGTCAGTCACATCCAGATGTCAAGAAATTACAAAATAATAATAATAATAATAATAATACTTAGTTGCAGAGCTGAAATAAATAGTTGTGTTTCTTATCACATGGTCAGCCAATTAAATGACTGAATCATTTAAGAACAGAAGAGGTAGAGGTGTAAAAGACACTAATCAGAGTTATCTCCTCTGAAAGTAATGAATTTCATTATACAGTTAGACCCTGTGGTAAATGAAGTGAAGGTGTCATTTGCAAAGTGGAAAATATGTGCTTTTCAGAGGGCCCGGCATGCTGATAAGTGTACTTTTCCACTCAGTGAGTGTTGACAATGGTAAACCACCTCACTTCTCGATTTACTTAGTAAAACCTCTACAGGTTCAAACCAGCCTTTTGGCTGATGACCGAAACAACAATAATAATACAAAATAATAATAAGAAATTCAAAATAGTATGATAGTTTTACTTAAACGGAATAAAGAACAAAGAGAATTTTGTAATATGCTCATGTGTCAGTGTTACCATTTAAGAGGTTTTTTTGTTAACTTTTCCTGTTAGTGAACAAAAGCGTTTTAAAAGATTAATATAGAAAAAAATAATGATTATTCCAATAACATATGGCAAATAGAAATCAAATTTATTTCTATTATTCATTTGATTCATTAATTATCATGAATTATCATTTGACACACCGGGTTGGTCTAGAGGTAAAATCGTCGCTGCGAGTCAGCTGTTTAACAGCTGATTTTCGGAGACGAAGGTTTCTGGTTCAAATCTTAGTAAAGGTAGTTACTTTTTTACGGATTTGAATACTAGACAGTGGTTATCGGTGTACTTTGATGGTTGGGTTCAATTAACCATACTTTCTCAGGAATGGTCGGCCTGGGTCTGTACACCGCTACACCTCATTTACATGTCATACATATCATCCTCATCTCATTGGGTCATAGGGTTGCTTATTGTTCACAATTGAACAATTGAACGTACACGCATTAGGGATTAAAAAAAATTATTTTGTGTGTGTGTGTGTGTGTGCACACGCGCGCGCACGCACACACACAAACCCGCAGACCAATAGCTAAAAACATGTTTTTTTTGGGGTTCAGGAAGTCTTAAAACGTGTATATCCATTGAAAACTCGATTTATAAAGTCAATATGAAAATAATACTTTTTTTTTAGCTTTTATTTGTTATCGGGAACTGTACATTTTTGACAACTACCCAATTCGATCGCTGTATTTTTGAAATGGATTAGGCATGAGTTTGAACAGGGACCCCCAGTAGAGTTTGTTCATGGATGGCTGTCAGCTGGTCACCATACAAAGTCGCTTGCCCAACCGGTGTTACTTAACAAATAATAGCAACTTTCTTCCAGCTGACTGACTCGGCTGGCCCGGAGACCATGTAAAAAATGTAATCTGCTTTTGTGTAGTAGTAGCCTACAAGACTATTTCTGTTTGACAAAAAAAACTATAAAATGTGGATTTGTGAATACATAGGTATTTTAAAAAGTGAAAATTAACTACCGTATTAGGTTGGAGATAATTACAATATTTCATGTGAACTGCATCCAATGGGTGGAGGTCACTCGACAGTTGTTCTGTTAGACTACATAATATTATACGTGTTGTTAGATTTTGTTAAAATTTCATGTAAAGTCAATAATGAAAAAATATTGTTCCTTGAATAGAAAAAACTAAAGGCCTACTTGGTTCACTTCCTGCAATAAGCCTTCCACTTTAATTAACAACTTTTAAATTGTCTTAACAAACGACCAAGTTCGTTATCATATGATTAAATACATTATTCTTTTATGTCTTAGTATAAGTTTGTTTATTTTCACTCTAGTGTAATAACTTCAAGTTTGCTATTATCTCAGAAAAATAAATAAATCTATATACAGTCAACTCCCGATTATCCGCGGGCGGATTATCCGCTTTGCGGATAATCCGCGCACGTCGAATGAAATTTTTTTCATTCTATTTTCTTAACGTTAACGTTAAGTAAATTTCTTGTAATGTGATAACATTAAAGATAAAATTTGTACAGCACAGGAAGTATGCGCTTTGTAAAGTAAAGCACACGCTTAAATGTGTAAATACGCGCTTTGTAAAGTAAAGCACACGCTTAAATTTGTAAATACGCGCTTTGTAAAGTAAAGCACACGCTTAAATGTGTAAATACGCGCTTTGTAAAGTAAAGCACACGCTTAAATTTGTAAATACGCGCTTTGTAAAGTAAAGCACACGCTTAAATGTGTAAATACGCGCTTTGTAAAGTAAAGCACACGCTTAAATGTGTAAATACGCGCTTTGTAAAGTAAAGCACACGCTTAAATTTGTAAATACGCGCTTTGTAAAGTAAAGCACACGCTTAAATGTGTAAATACGCGCTTTGTAAAGTAAAGCACACGCTTAAATTTGTAAATACGCGCTTTGTAAAGTAAAGCACACGCTTAAATTTGTAAATACGCGCTTTGTAAAGTAAAGCACACGCTTAAATTTGTAAATACGCGCTTTGTAAAGTAAAGCACACGCTTAAATTTGTAAATACGCGCTTTGTAAAGTAAAGCACACGCTTAAATTTGTAAATACGCGCTTTGTAAAGTAAAGCACACGCTTAAATTTGTAAATACGCGCTTTGTAAAGTAAAGCACACGCTTAAATTTGTAAATGAAATTAAATTTGTAAATCTGAGTCTGTACAAGACTACACCTCATTTACACGTCATACATATCATCCTCATCTCATTGGGTCATGGGGGTGCTTATTGTTCTGAATTGAACAGATTGCAACGTACACACATTAGGGATTACAAAAAAAATTGTAAATACGCGCTTTGTTAAGTAAAACACTTGCTTAAATTTGTAAAGCACACGCTTTGCTTTGTGGCAAACTTATGTTGAGAAAACTTCTGTCCCAAATCAAGAAAAATTGTTTTAACTCAAAAAACAAAAGCAGATGACTGACTTTTTAAAAACGTTGTGACTTCTATTACAATATAGCTTCTGCACATCATTTGTAAGTAAACAATATTTTTATGTTTTTTTTTCTAAATACATTGTATATACTAATTAAAAAAATACAGTAAACAAACATTTTTAGGGACAAAAAATAATTAACAACATTTAAAATTTTAATGTTATATTTTGTAATTTAAGTTAGTGTTTTCATTATTGTACATATTTATGTACTTTAAATAACAAAAAATTAATAAAGATTTTATACGTATACTACTGTATATGCCTACGCTTTTTTTCGTCATTTTGCGGATTATCCGCGGCGGCACTCGTGCCACCCAATTCTGCGGATAATCGGGAGTTGACTGTATATAAAATTTGACGTATGTGTGTGTGTGTGTGTGTGTGCGTGCGTGTATGTTCCCCTTTATCTCCTAAATTACTGAACCAATTTTCTTACAGTTTTTTTTATGTTGTAACTATGATGCCGGTGCAGGTTTTAGACTATTGAAACCCTCAAAAATTAGCCCTAAAAGGTTAAAAATAATGTTTATGTTTTACATTAAGGCTTTTATGAGGTTAGATAATCTGCTGGTTTTAAACCAGCTGATATGATTCAAATAAATATTTGTCATAAATAAAATCATATGATTCAACAAATAGCGACATGGTGCTAAGGATCAGCTGGTGACAACATCAGATGATAATTTTATTGTATTTTATTATGTAGATACGATTTGTATCGTTGAGTATTTTATAAAAGTAAAGTTCCATGTTTCTTTAATTTGTTTTAATTTTCTTTTAATTGGTGAGTGATCAATTGCTTTGATATTTTATTTTGACTTTTATTTTATTCAACGTAGATTTAAATTTCTGCTACATATTTAAAAAAAGCGATTACACCATTTTTCGCGTGCAAAGTCGCGACGGGGTTTGATAATACAATTGAAAATGTTACAAAACCTCTAGAGGTTCAAACCAGCCATTCGGCTGTTGATCTAAACAACAACAACAAAGGCAGTACTGCGGGGAAAAATATGTACATGCTGTAAAATATTAGATTTTGCTTTACAGGGACTTGTATAATGCATTTCTAGTGCCAAAACAGTAAGATATTTATTTGTTTTGATGTTAAACCCTGGTAAGTGTACTTACCAAGGAACGTTAATTGAAATGGGAATCAGATAATGTTTAGTGATAAGAATGCTTATTAAAACAATTGCAGTACTACTTATAACAAAACATGTGTATAATTATTAACTTATCTTAACTTTATATTAGCATGAATGCTTGCTTTCCCGTAAAAAGCTAGAATTTTCTAAGCATTGTACAAAATTAACAACAAAACAACACGGTAGCGTATGCTGATATGAATCCTTACCACATTTGTGCAACTCACGATGCAAATGGTTGCTGCGCGCTAATTTTTACTTTCTCTTGCCTATATGAATATATAGGAAGGAAAGTATTGTTTTCATGTCGATTTTTCGAAATCGAGTTTTCACCGGATCTATACGTTTTCAGACCCCCTGAACCCAAAAAACATGTTTTTAGCGATTGGTCTGTGTGTGTGTCTGTGTGTGTGTGTGTGTGTGTGTCTGTGTGTCTGTGTGTCTGTGTGTGAACAGAATATCTCAAGAACGGAACATCGTACGAACTTGAAACTTGAAACTTAAGTTACATACCACTACCGGACGCGACACGAACATTTTCATCAAAATCGGTCAACCGGAAGTACTAGTTTATTCGTATAATTTTTCAGTTTTTTGCGATTTTCTCAAAAACTGGTCCTACGATTTTTTTTAAAATCGCCTATTTTACTCAATTTTTTATTCTCTACAAGATAGGGTAGGCGCCATGTTTGCTGAAATTCTCGGTGAGGCTGTTTTCACGTAAAAACGTTGTTTTTTTAAGATTACGGCTTTAATATAAATTTTAGCGCAAAAACTTATATAATAAAAGTTGTAGAGAATTTAAAAACCTACAACTTCTGTTTCAAACATTTTTTGTATAACGCTTAGTTTAGCGGTAATTTGCGATTTTCTGTTTTTTTCTCACGAAAACGTGAGAAAAATCGATTTTTTTAACATTTCGGTCTTAGTATGCATTTTACGACAAAAGTGTATATAATTAAATTTATAGAAAATTAAACGATCTACAACTTTTGTTTAGAGCATTTTTCTCTACAGAGCCTAGTTTAGCGTGAAAGCGTGATTTTCCGTATTTTTAAGCCAAACTGAGTTCGATTGTCATTTTGCGTCATTCACTCATGATTAAAATAAGGTTATGTTTTTGAGGTTAGTTTTTGTTCATTTCTAATGTTTTAATACTAATGTTAGGTTTATTGTTAATTATTTGCATTGGCAAGAGAAAGTTGTGTGAGTGTTTCACACCAGATTTTAATATGTGGATAGCCTAGCGGGCCTGCTGCCGCTGCAGCCCTGGCTCGCGGTCCTCGCCTGCCCGGCGTTACTTACTAGAGTCTCCGTTGGATTTCAGTTGAAATTCGTTTTCTTTTAGATTAATTTAGATAAGAACGGGGAAATTTCAACTGAAACTTATCTTGCACACATTTGTACGATTTACTCGCTATGTAAGTCTCTACAATAAACACGCGTTCTTCCTTGGAAAAAGCCATTGCTGACACAATATAACGAAACGACTGCTGCCACCACACTAATGCTTGACTGGAACATTTTAACTATCTTAGTAGTCGGCCTTGAGTACACTGTTGCCAACGTACCGATTGGGGGACAGAAAATTTACCGATGTATTACTTCTATCTTCTTATAATCAGGGTTGCGTCCTTAATAAAACACCCGTTACCATGAGCGGTTGCCATGGCAACAGAGATATTAGCGACAAATTAGCGTATATTTATATGATATTAACAGAAACCAGTTATGACAATAAGCATACTGTAAAACTTTTCAATTGTTTTAGATAGTGTAGCCTGAACAAGGACGAGTTCATTAAAATATCATTATGTAAACCATAGGTTGGTACGTAATAACAAAATCATCTCAATTGGTCATTAAAAGAAAATTTGATCTCAACAGTAATTAATTAACCAGAGAAGTAGGGCTGATTAATTTACCAAATAATACAAAAAACTAATATCCAACTGACGTCAAGTCGATTGAAGATGGAGATCAGTTTGTTGATTTTTAATTGTATACCCGACTGATGTTTTCTCTGTTTAATCCTTTCAGTACTAACGTTCGGAAAACAGGACGTCGATATCTTTTACGTGGTGAAAACATCCGGTTTACCGGATGTCCGTAAGTTATGAATAAAGTGCCAACGTCCGGATAACCGAACATTTACAACAAAAAAACTTTTAAACAAAAATTAATGAAATAATGTATTTTAAAATCACCTCCGTGGCGATTAAAATGTTGATGAAAAATATTCGTTCTTGGTTACATGATAATTTTTCTGGGCAGACCTGGTAAAAACTTAATTTATCCCACCGGGTTGGTCTAGAGGTAAAGTCGTCGCCAAAATCAGCTGTTTAACAGCTGATTTTCGGAGATGAAGGTTCCTGGTTCAAATCCTAGTAAAGGTAGTTACTTTTATACGGATTTGACTGCTAGACCGTGGTTACCGGTGCACTTTGATGGTTGGGGTTCAATTAACCATACTCTCTCAGGAATGGTCGACCTGGGTCTGTACAAGACTACACCTCATTTACACGTCATACACATCATCCTCATTTCATTCGGTCACGGGGTTGCTTATTGTTCTAAATTGAACAGATTGCAACGAACACAAATTAGGAATAAAAAAAAATAATGGTTTTGACGCATTTTTTTTTAGCTTTTATTTGTTATCGGGAACTGTACATTGTTGACAACTACCCAATTTGATCGCTGGTTTTTGCTGTATTTTTTTTTTTGACATGGATTAGACATGAGTTTGAACAGGGTTCCCCAGTAGAGTTTGTTCATGGATGGCTGTCCACTGGTCATCATACAAAGTCGCTTGGCCAACCGATGTTACTTAACAAACAATAGTGACTTTCCACCAGCTGACTGACTGGGCTGGCCCGAATGTCTGACGTAATTTAATGTTTTTTTTCTTGTAGATCTAGGGCTGAACTATTGAAAAAAATAAAAAAACCGAAAATAGAAAATTTTCAGTCAAAACCATCATACAGTCTTGCCATAAAGGTGACTGTGACAATGAAAAAATGTAAAAATATTGCAAGTAAATGATGGTTTCATTATTTACTGGGAACTGTGTATTACGTTTAGTGTATTACGTCATCTCCAACCTCAACACTGTGTTTCTGGATGTTGATTCACGGATCATCAAGTTTGATTTTGTATAGATATATTTTTTGTTTCTTCACAGTTTGGTCTTTTTCAAACAAACTACTGAGTGTCGTTTGTGTTTTAATTCTAAGGACATTACTCAGATTTTCTTATATTTGCTTAAAGTTATTGTATTTATCAACTGATTGCAAAAGAAATACTATACTGTTAAAAAAAAAAAACGTTTGGAAGAAAGTGGAAGGGGTTTTGGTAGATGGGTTGCGTGAGAGCGTGAGGTGGTAGGTATAAGCAGTGCAGTAATTACGAGTACGTTTACATAACATTGCGCACCTTCTCCTCCTTATCACACAGGTAAAGGTTAACTTAACTCTGCACATGATGACTCAAGCAACAGAGCGACCGCCCTTTAAAATTATCGATTAGGATCCCAGCCCAGCTAGAGTGACCACCGTCCACCCAAGTCATGCGGCGGCGGCCACGGCCTCCGTAATCTACCGCATTACGTTCACCTTGAAATCATTCTTCTCTTCTCTTCTCACCCACAATACATTATCACTTTACCTTTGGTTGTTTTTACTTTCTCTTGCCTATATGAATATATAGGAAGGAAAGTAGGTATTGTTTTCATGTCGATTTTTCGAAATCGAGTTTTCACCGGATCTACACGTTTTCAGACCCCCTGAATTAAAAAAAACATGTTTTTAGCGATTGGTCTGTGTGTCTGTCTGCGTGTGCGTGTGTGAGTGTGTGTGTGTGTGTGTGTGTGCGTGCGTGTGTGTGTGTGTGTGTGTGTGTGTGTGCGTGCGTGCGTACGTGTGTGTGTGTGTGCGTGTGTGTTTGTGTGTGTGTGTGTGTGTGTGTGTGTGTGTGTGTGTGTGTGTGTGTGTGTGTGTGTGTGTGTGTGTGTGTGTGTGTGTGTGTGTGTGTGTGTGTGTGTGTGTGTGTGTGTGTGTGTGTGTGTGTGTGTGTGTGTGTGTGTGTGTGTGTGTGTGTGTGTGTGTGTGTGTGTGTGTGTGTGTGTGTGTGTGTGTGAACAGAATATCTCAAAAACGGAACATCGTACGAACTTGAAACTTGAAACTTAAGTTAGATACCACTAGAGAACCCGACATGAAATTTTCATCAAAATCGGTCAACCAGAAATTGTAGTTTATTCGATTAATTTTTCATTTTTTTGCGATTTTCTTAGAAACTGGTCCTACGATTTTTTTAAAAATCGGCTCATTTATTAAATTTTTTGTGATCTACAAGATAGGGTAGGCGCCATGTTTGCTGAAATTCTTGATGAGGCTGTTTTCACATTAAAAAATTGTTTTTTTAAGATTACGGCTTTAATATGCATTTTAGCGCAAAAATTTATATACTGAATAAAAGTTGTAGAGAATTTAAAATCCTACAACTTTTATTTTAAACACTTTTTTGATTAATGCTTAGTTTAGCGGTAATTAGCGATTTACTGTTTTTTCTCACGGAAACGTGTGAAGAATCGATTTTTTAAAAATTTCAGCCTTAGTATGCATTTTACAACAAAAATGTATTTATATAATAAAATTTATAGGAAATTAAAAGATCTACGACTTTTATTTCGAGAATTTTTCTCTGCAGAGCCTAGTTTAGCTTGAAAGAGTGAGTTTCCGATTTTTAAGCCAAAGTGAGGCCGATTTTCATTTTGAGTCTTTCACTCATGATTAAAATAAGGTTATGTTTATTGGGATTAGTTTTTTGTTTGGGTAGTACTTTCGGTTGACCGATTTTGATAAAATGTTTGCGTCGGTTCTCTAGTAGTAGGCCTATCTAACTTAAATTGTAAGTTTAAACTTTGTACGATGTTCCGTTCTTGAGATATTTTGTTCACACACACATACACACACAGACCAATCGATAAAAACATGTTTTGTTGGGTTTGAAGGTCTGAAAACGTGTATATCTGGTAAAAACTCGACAAAAAAACAACACTTTCCTACCATATACTGTATATTGGTATAGGCATAAGGCAAGAGAAAGTAATAAAAAATGATGACTTAAAACTTAACGGATTAGTTTTGAATATCAAGTAAATAACGCACGCTCGAAATGTTATTTCGATAACAGAAAAATAATGTATTTTTACTTTCTTTTGCCTATATGAATATATAGGAGGGAAAGTATTGTTTTCATGTCGATTTTTCGAAATCGAGTTTTCACCGGATCTATACGTTTTCAGACCCCCTGAACCCAAAAAACATGTTTTTAGCGATTGGTCTGTGTGTGTGTCTGTGTGTGTGTGTGTGTCTGTGTGTGAACAGAATATCTCAAGAACGGAACATCGTACGAACTTGAAACTTGAAACTTAAGTTACATATCACTACCGGACGCGACACGAACATTTTCATCAAAATCGGTCAACCGGAAGTAGTAGTTTATTCGTATAATTTTTCACTTTTTTGCGATTTTCTCAAAAACTGGTCCTACGATTTTTTTAAAAATCGCCTGGTTTACTCAATTTTTTATTCTCTACAAGATAGGGTAGGCGCCATGTTTGCTGAAATTCTGCGTGAGGCTGTTTTTACGTAAAAACATTTTCTTTTTAAGATTGCGGCTTTAATATGCATTTTAGCGCAAAACGTTATATAATAAAAGTTGTAGAAAATGCAAAATTCTACAACTTTTATTTCAAACATTTTTTTGTATAACGCTTAGTTTAGCGGTAATTAGCAATTTTCTGTTTTTTTCTCACGAAAACGTGTGAAAAATCGAATTTTTTAAGATTTCGGCCTTAGAATGCATTTTACGACAAAAGTGTATGTTATAAAATTTATAGGAAATTAAAAGATCTACAACTTTTATTTTCCGCATTTTTCTCTGCAGAGAATAGTTTAGTGTGAAAGAGTGATTTTCCGTATTCTTAAGCCAAACTGAGGTTGATTTTCATTTTGCGTCTTTCATTATATGATAAAAATTAGGTTATGTTTATTGAGGTTAGTTTTTTGTTTATTTCTAATGTTTTATTACTAATGTTAGGTTTATTGTTAATTATTTGCATTGGCAAGAGAAAGTTGTGTAAGTGTTTCACACCAGATTTTTTTTATTTTTCAGGGGTATGTTTAACGAACGATGTAGATATGATGGTTTGTCACATGAACAACGCAAGGTACTTGAGGGAGCTGGATTTTGCCAGGTATCATTTCTACGAAAGAACCGGTCTCTTTAGAAGATTATTCACTGCAAGGACAATCACTCTACAGACAGCCACCAACATCAGATATCGACAATCTATCGGGTTGTTCGCACCCTATCGAATTCAAACTAAGGTAATTATCTCATTGAAATTCATCATAATATATTATGTTATGTATATTGTAACAGCATTATTAACAACAGAAGAGGTACAAGGGCAAAAGACACTACTATCGGTTTCATAACCATAGACACCCGAGTTTAAGAAACCCTTGCATCTCCAAAACTATAACTCGGATTTCAACACATTTTACATAAAATTTAGCTCATTTTATTCTGCGTTGAATAATAATAATCCTATATTTTTAATATTGTTTAAAAATTGCCATATCGAGGTTGGAAGACAAAAAGATCCGATTGTTTTGCTACCGCAACAAATTTCAAACGTTTAGAGGCGTGTAACTATTGTAATTATTTGACCGAAAAGTTTGAAATTTTAACACAACATAGAAAATATTATATTCTTACAGCGTGTACGAAATTTCAAAATCGTAAGTTATTTAAATTTTGATTTATTAACAATATTCTGAACCCTTGCTATCTCGGTAACCGCTCGATCGTTCGGCACGGGTAAACTATCGTTTTATTCAGCGTAAAAAACTTAGTAGGCTACAGATATGTTAATAATATGAAATATTGATTGGCCAATATTGTGGTAGAAGTTTTAGAATTTTGAAAAATAGATGGGTAATGCGGGGGGGGCGCTACTATCCATTTTGCTTGAATCTGACTGTCTACCTGAATTGACAATGAAGTCTGTCAGTTTAGGTAGGCAATCCGACAGGATGTCACGTATACAAACTAGCAAGATGGATAGTAACACCCGGGGGATGGGTGTCACCCATCCCCCGGGTGTTACTATCCATGTTGCGGCGATACCGAACGACATTATTGTGAAGGCAATGGATAATTTCCAAGCACGATTACATGAATGCGTGCAGAATGAGGGTCATCAATTGACTGACATAATTTTTAAAACAAAATAAGTGAATTTTAGAATTTAAGTGCTTTAATAAAAAAATGGCAAGAAATTATGTTTAAAATCTATTAATAAACTTTTTTTTACATCTTATTTCTGATTTATTTTATTCATTTCAAAACCACACTTTTTCTGGCGGTCCCTGTACAATAAATATAGAATATAGTTGTTGTTGTTTATGTCATCAGCCGAAAGGCTGGTTTGAACCTGTAGAGGTTTTACTGAGTAAATCGAGGAGTGAGGTGGTTTACCATTGCCTTCCTCACTGAGTGGAAAAGTACACTTATCAGCATGCCAGGCCCTCTGAAAATCATATATTTTCCACTCTGCAAATGACACTTTCACTTCATTCACCACAGGGTCTGGCTGTATAATGAAATTTATTACTTTTAGAGGAGATAACTCTGATTAGTGTCTTTTACACCTCTACCTCTTCTGTTCTTAAATGATTCAGTCATTTAATTGGCTGACCATGTGATAAGAAACAGAACTATTTATTTTAGCCCTGCAACTAACAGATTGAGTGTAAATAATTTGACACTCCGCCTGTCTGTTATGGGCAAAGAATATAGTATAGAATAGAATATTTAAAAAAAAATTTTTACTTCTTATTTGATGTGTAAAATTTGTTGTTGAAAAAAATTTATTTATTAATACTGATAATAATGGTTTTATTTTTCAGTTGGTGTTTTGGGATACACGGAACGTCTACTTGGAACATAAATTCATAACGATGGAAGGATGTTTAAGAGCAGTTGGTCTGAGCAGACAGACGATTTTGTCGGGGACAATACCGGCGTTGCTTGAAAACGAAGATGGCACACCTCCTCCTCAACCACCGAAACCGAGCGCCGAATTAGACCAATGGATATCTTCGATGGAATCTTCAAGCCAGATGATTAAATCAGCTGATGCAGTTGAACCTAGTGACGTCACTTCATCAAATAAACCTTTTTAGTTTTATTTATTAGCCTACCGGAGGCGAGAAACTTAAGAGCAACATTTTTTAGGCCGCGTACATACAGAAAGCAACTGGTGATTGCAACGCAACGTAAACTTGAGTTGCTTTTACACAGCATGTAGAGCTGAATATGCATGTTCATAGTGAAGTGATAGCAACGCAACTAACGAGTGACGCAGCAACTATAGTTGCTCCAGTCACGACATGCTGTAAACTCGTTGCTCAGTTTCTCAGTTGCCAGCAGTATTTGTTAATGCGCATAGTATATGAGCTAATGTTCATACGATGGTAAACAAAAAATTTGTCTGGGTAATTTCGTAAATTTTGCACAACAATGTATTGACTTTGTCTCGCATGATAATGTTATAGGGGTGTACACTAAATTGTCTTTTTTGTAACGTTTTTGTAGCTTTTTTCTTAACATATACACAAGGACGGCATCCTCCTCTGACGACGACACCCTACTGACAACTACAGTAAACTAGCAACTTTATATGAACAATCTTGTAAACCGACAAGCGACTTTTCTAATAGCAACTCAGGTTTACGTTGCGTTGCGATCACCAGTTGCTTCCTGTATGTAAGCGGCCTTTGTGTCAATAGCAGTGTTAAATCGGAGTAGAATTTATCTGTTGCTCGTATAATTTTGTACAAGTAGGCCTACTAATAACAAGTACAGTAATCCCTCGTTATCCGCGGGGTTTCCGTTTCGGAGGGTTATTACGGTTCGTAAAACCGCGGATAATAATACCTTATATGAACGAAAAGATGGGGGTTAGGTTTTAAAGGTAAAGTCCTGTAGTCGTTTTTAAGTGTTTAATAGTTTTTGGAACATTTTACCATTATTATAATCTATGAATATTTAATAAATACAGTACTGTACGCATAAAAAATTTAATTGCTTTAAAATAGTTAGTTATGGCTGTTTGCTTCTTCTTGTTTTCAAGCTCCTTGTGGACTTCTTCGTATGGTATTATCAGCTCCTGGAGTGCTCTTTTGAATTGAAGGGCACTTTCCATGACGGGATCCGTCTCCAACACGTGATCAACGAGCTGCTTTGCCATACTGAGGATCTCGTTGATCGTTTGTGAAGAAATGCTTTTGGCTTCGTTTCAGGATCATCGAACAAACAAAGAACTGTACGTAGGCCTACGTATGAAGAAGTTAGACTGAGACATGGAGGAAAACGTACGGAGAAATTACAGTATGGTGCCTTGGCGTACGTATGGCGGTGAGGGTGGGGTGTTACTGGCGGAGCCCGGTGCCCGGTGACGCGGTCACTAGTACAGTACGCGGAAATTTAGCTTGGCTCATGGCGGTCGTCGCCATACTAGTGTGTGACTCAACATGATACGGATGCCAAAACATTTATTCAAACGCATGTTTTCAGAATTATATGACTTCCCAACCTAGTACGGTGTACACAGGTTGAGAAAACGTACATATTTTAAGGTTTTAGGCCCACGGACAAAGTCCGCGGATAACCGAAACCCACGGATACCAAGGGATTACTGTATTTCAACATTTTAGTACCTGGTACCAATACACAAATATCAACTGAATCTCTTCTTCATGTACCATGTCTTTTAGGAACATTGGTAACCATCAGAGAAATTTGCACTTTATCACGTGACTTTATCTGACCTGTTAGCCGCTAGTAAAATCAAACATGTTCAGACCACTAGCGCTTTAATTCAACTAGCTCCTAGTTGTTCGTTCTCATTACGCTATTTAATAGGTTCTAGTCAAGTAGCAGCTGGTATAGTGTTCCCCAATTACGGTGGCATGTAGGGATGGTAGCGAGACAGAGAGAGAATGTGTTGCGTTCGCAGTTCCCCTCAACTTATTTCAATCAGTGCACGGTGTTCAAGCGCAATAGTGACAATACGCGATACGGTATGGCACTCTGCCGGCCAGTTTCGTTCACTACACTCTAACAAGCTCATTTTTCATCAAAAATTCTGAAAAAATTACTTTCGCTTCTTAATGAATCTTATTTTGTTACAATATAAATGTTATTATTATACTCTGATATTTAGATAAGATACGCTCGTACAAAGTTAGACATTTAAATCTCATCGCATTTTTGCTTATCACGTAGGCTTAATATAACTTCTTTTCCGGGGCGACATAATATGCGTTTATTATTTTGTTATAAAATATAAAATTTTGTCTGTAATTTTTTTGATATATGATGAGTCACATGTTGTGTGGAAACAGAAATAATAAACGAGCTTGAAAAAATCACTCTTTAAAAGGACATCAAAGATAGATCGTCGTGTCTGTTGTCTCCTTCCTGTTAGTATTCCAAGAAGCTGAATCATTTTTTATAGTTGCGAACTTTACACCTAACATACGTCAATTTTTAAAAATCAACTACACACGCACAATATCAATTGTATGAAATTTTAACAAAAAGAACGGCATAGTAAATATAACAGAGAGGGTATAACCAGAGGCGGTTTCAGGGAAGCGGCCATGGGGGCCATGGCTCCCCCCCACCGAAATACTAGGAAAACTTAGTTTAATATTTTCTATAAGATATTATTTCTAACAAAACTGAATCCCAATACTCGTACCTATCAATTAACAATAATTATTTTAGTATAAAACTGAGTCAAACAGAAAGTATCTATTTTTAAATAGTATTAAGATAACAATCAGTGTCAGTAGTCAAAAGCCACTCGCATCCAGTCAGAGCCTTGAAAATTTCTCAATGAATTAAAATTGTGGTTACAGCAATACAACATAAAAGAGGACTTTTCAATGACTCAATTACAAACAGTAAGAGCTACATAAAAACAAGATAGCCCCCCCCCGAAAATCAGCCCTGGAACCGCCCCTGGGTATAACGTCCTCTCTTTCGGGCCTGTCAAAACGTATGGTAGGTACATCATTTAGAAAAAACTTATTTTCTATTACACCAAATTGAATCGCAGACACTTTTCCCCGTATTTTGTGCGCACGCAACTAATTTCGACGGCGTGCTGCTTTCGACAGCGACAAAAATGTCAAAACGATAACCGTACCAGCAGAACACAACGAGTAGTGAGTACTACTTAAAGGCAGCCTGTATTAGGCTACAACGCTGTGGTGGGGGAGCTATTTACTGCGCATGTGCGGCCCGCACGCCACCGTAGTTGGTTATAGTTATACTGGCATCGTGGGAATATGCCTTAACATAAAATCAAATAAAACAACAATTAAAATTTGGCCTACAGTATTCTCAGTGTACCTAATCAGTTGTATGGGAAATAATAATTGGACCAGTCGTACTAAATTCGAGGGGTTAATGTCAAACAACACTATCTACAAAAACCTATTTTTTTAATATTTTTCAGGAGAGCGAAAAAACTACTTCTAATCTGATTGTCTTCCTATTATCTCAGTTATTAAATACATGTAGTCAACTATAAATTTAGTGTAATTTAATTTATTTCTTAATGGTAAATGTGCCCATAACGGGCAGGTGGAGTGTTAAATTAATTGCAATCGATCTGTTGGTTCCAGTGCTACAAAAAATAGATCTGTTTCGCCAATTATGACTGAACTATTTTAGGAATAGAAGAGGTAGAGGTGAAAAACACACTACTCAGAGTTATCTCACCTGAGAGTAATGAATTTCACTATACAGCAAGACCCTGTGATGAATGAAGTGAAGAAAGTGTCATTTGCAGGTAGAAAGTGAGTGCTTTTCGGAGGGCCTAACATGCTGATAAGCATACGCTTTCAAATTGGTGAGTAAGGCAATGGTAAACCACCTCACTCCTCGTTTTTACTTAGTAAAACCTCTAGAGGTTCAAACCAGCCTTCCGGCTGTTGACCTAAACAACAACAACAATGGTAAATAAATGGTGATGGCTCTCCTGAAAAATTAGGTTTTTATAGATAGTGTTGTTTGACATTAACCCCTCGAATTGGTATTTTACTTCTTATACAAGCAAGTACAATGAACACAAATGTTACTACTACACCAGCTCTTATTGCGATTTTTGGCTACTTGAGAGTAGGCCAAATATCGCAATAGGCACATCTATAGCAGTAACATTATTTCTAGTGCTTGCTTGTATGATTATGAACCCGTCCTGGCATATGGTAGGCTAACCACAAACCAAATACCGTTAATAATAGTAACAACATCTGAAATTGGCCTTCGGGCCAGCCCAGTCAGTCAGCTGGTACTAGTAAGTCGGTATTATTTGTTAAGTAACACCGGTTGGGCAAGCGAATTTGTATGGTGACCAGTTAACAGCCATCCATGAACAAACTCTACTGGGGGTCTCTGTTCAAACTCATCTCTAATCCACGTCAAAAAAAAATACAGCAAAAAGCAGCGATCAAATTGGGTAGTTGTCAACAATGTACAAATGGTTATAGTTATATTGGCATCGTGGGAATATGCCTTAACATAAAATCAAATAAGTGAACAAATAAAATTAGGCTTCCAGTATTCTCAGTACATATTTAGTTTGTTCCCAATAACAAAAGCTAAAAAAAAAACATCGGAGCACTGTTTACGTATACAATTTTAAAATGTAACTCTGTTTGTTTTGGCCGTGTATAAAAGTAATTAAAGCCTTTTATTATTTCAGTTGTGTGTACATAAAAATTGTTATTTACATTTTTATTTATTAATAAAATTTTTAAAGAAAATCTCAGATTTGTTAATTTATTTAATTTAAATAATTTATTTACAATCAGCCTTTACAATGTGGTTGTAAGTAAACCTTTATGAATGAAAAATGAACTAAGCAAAATAAGCAGCCTCTCCTCTCACTTCGTCTAAAATAAAATTAAAATATAAAGTTATATAGTCACTTGAGTCACGAGTTTGCCCTTGTTTGCAACGAGGGGTAAAGGGGGAACAGCATCAGTACGCATGCGCGACTGCTTTAACCCTTTATAGGGCAGTACTACGGGGAAAACTATACATGTTGTAAAATGTTAAATTTCGTTTTATCGGGACTTGAATAATTTATTTCTAGTGCCATAACAGTAAGATATTTCTTTTTTTCTGTTAAGCCGTGGTAAGTATACTTTTTTTTTTTTAAATCCCTAATGTGAGTACGTTGCAATCTGTTCAATTCAGAACAATAAGCAACCCCATAACCCAATGAGATGAGGATGATATGTATGACGTGGAAATGAGGTGTAGTCTTGTACAGACTTAGGTCGACCATCCCTGAGAGAGTATGGTTAATTGAACCCCAACCATCAAAGTACACCGGTAGCCACTGTCTAGCATTCAAATCCGTATAAAAGTAACTACCTTTACTAGGATTTGAACCAGGAACCTTCGTCTCCGAAAATCAGCTGTTAAACAGCTGATTTTGGCGACGACTAAGTAGCCAAGGAACGTTAACAAGGAACGTTTGTTGAAATGGGAATCACATAATGTTTAGTGGTAAGAATTCTTATTAAAACAACTTGTAATCCTACACAACAGAAAAATGTGTAAAATAATTTATCTCTGAACTTTATATTAGCATTCATGCTTGCTTTCCCGTAAAAACTCGAGTTTTGTAAGCGCTGTACAAAAATAACAACAAAACAACATGGTTGCGTACGCTGGTATGAATCCTTACCACACTCGTGTAACTCATGAAGCAAATGGTCGCTGCACACTAATTTCAAAATGTGGATAGCCTATTTACCAGAGAACATCTATAAAACCATAAAATGCCAATAGGGTCCAACTGCATAGCTTATTCTTTAAAAAAATTTACCTTATCGCCAGTGGTAAGTAGGCTATTCTTACCAAAGACCTACGAGGGGGTACCCAAAAGAAACCGGAATTATTTTTTAAAACTATTTATTTTTAATTTTTTTACAAAAGAACCTTATCCCCTTCAAAATACTCTCCATTACAACTAATACATTTGTCCCACCGGTGCTTCCACTGTTCAAAACATTTTTTGTACTCCTCTTCAGTGATGGCTGCCAGCTCATCCGTCGTTTTTTTCTTGACATCATCAACGTTGTTAAATCGGAGACCTTTCATGCCCCTTTTCATGCGTGGGAACAAGAAAAAATCACACGGAGCCAGATCGGGTGAGTACGGTGCGTGTGGTAGCAAAACCATGCCGTTTTTCGCCAAAAACTGGGTAACCGAGATTGCCGTGTGTGCAGGCGCGTTGTCGTGGTGGAAAAACCAGTCCCCTGTCTGCCACAAATTAGGTCTTTTACGACGAATGCTGTTTCGTAGTCTTCTTAACACTTCAAGATAAAAAGCTTGATTTACCGTCTGGCCTGGTGGAACGAACTCTGAATGGACAATTCCCCTCACATCAAAAAAACAAATCAGCATTGTTTTGATGTTCGATCTGACTTGACGACTTTTTTTTGGTCGGGGTGATAATGAAGTCTTCCATTGACTGGATTGTTGTTTGGTTTCTGGGTCGTACCCATAGCACCAAGACTCGTCACCCGTAATGATCTTTGACATGAAATCTGGATCAGTTTCAAGCTGTTGTTTCAAATCACTACACGTTTCAATTCGACGTTCCTTTTGAGTGTCTGTCAGAACCCGAGGCACAAACTTGGCAGCGACTCTTTTCATTGTCAAGTCTTCTGTTAAAATGCGTTGGACTGAGCTCCAAGATAACCCACTAACCTGTGATATTTGGTCAATGGTCTGTCGTCGGTCTGTTCGTACAATTTCTTTCACTTTCACAACATTTTCGTCTGTTCGGGAAGTCGACGGTCGTCCAGAACGAGGTTTGTTCTCAATCGACATGTCGCCATTTTTAAAGCGTAAAAACCACTCGTACACTTGGGGTTTTCCAATAGCGTCGTCTTTGTAAGCTGTGTTCAACATTACAACTGTTTCCGCGGCGTTTTTACCGAGCAAGAAGCAAAATTTCACAGCCGCACGTTGTTCATTAAAACTTGCCATCATGAAAAACGACACGAGCACAAAACAGCACTAGCGAGAACAATCACTGCACGAGAACAGAACAAGCTAGATCAACGAACAAAATGGCATTGAACTGGCAATGAGTAGCGCTACAAGCAGCCTAGTGGCGGGAATTTGTACTGCACAAGCTCCGCCCACAGCAGAGCTATTCCGGATACTTTTGGGTACCCCCTCGTATATGGCGGAACCTTTTGTAGGTTAACTGTACGAATATAACTGTTTGTTATCGTAATCATAAATGTCGGTTTCTCGAAAACGTGGTCGAACTATTCACAGTGCTGAACACAATGTAATAAAAGGTTGTGAAGCTAAACAAAAATGCCTATCTGTGCCTCTTAACAAAAGCCATGAGCGAGCGGCTAACTACTGTGATGCTTCTCTTTCCACAAGAGTTTTTGTATTTAACTTCTAATTTAATAAATATTATGCACTGTTTGATACAAAGGGGGTTTATGACAAGCCTACTGAGTTAAGCAGTAGCGGAAAAAAATTATTGGTAAGTGATGAATTTATCATTGTGTTTGACTTTTTAATTTTGTGTGCTATTTGAAACAATGGGGTTCTCGACAAGCCACTGAAGCAAGCAGTAGCAGAAACAATTTTTTGGTGGTATGTGATAAATTTATCATTGGTGATAAACTTTCAGTTTATCAGTTTTATCTTGACATGTCCTTTACTCCCTTTTGGAGTCTCCTGGATGCAAAAAAAAAAACTATAAATTGTCACAGTTATCTAATTGTGACTAATTTTAGTCATAGTTATCTCCTTTGAAAGTAATGAATTTCATTATACAGCTAGATCCTGTGGTGAATGAAGTGAAGGTGTTATTTTTAGGGTGGAAAGTAGATGTTTTTCAGAGGACCTGGCATCCTGATAAGTATACTTTTCCACTCAGTGAGTAAGGCTATGGTAAATCAGCTGACTCCTCGTTTTACTTAGTAAAGCCTCTACAGTTTCAAAGCAGCCTTTCGGCTGATTACTTAAAATAACAACATAAAAAATCTAAATGAATTGTCTACTAGAAAGAATCCAATAATTTGGAAGGACATCGAATCAGAAAATATTCCAATTTCATTTCCGTTGGACCGATTACAATAAGATTGTGTGTGAGATTAGGAGTGGTGGTTGAAAAAGGGAAGATTAGAGGGTGGTCAAATATTAGGCCAACCCTCCCTTAAAATAACTCTCCCTTGTACCACGTATAAGTGGCTGGGGCTATTTGCGTATCAAATAAAATCTCAGCACACGCAACTCTTTTTCAACTGCTGAATTTAGGATCGGTATACGATGGGGAGGCATAGGAAGGGGAGGGGTAGGTTCCTTTTTTAGCCTGAATTCTATTCTTATTCGTTTCTTAATGTTTGTTTTATACAGAAACAGAATTTTAGATCTATTGTTGATGTTGTTGTGTCTGAACCTCTTCAACATTATGTAAACATCTAATTAGAATACACCCCTCGCATGCGGGTCGAATGTTAATTTCACTCGATCATTCTATTTGCTCTTGTCCTATATGAGATATAGGGAACGAAGGTAATTACTGTTTTTATTTAATTTTTAAAAAATCGAGTATTCACCGGAAATACAAGTTTTCAGCAGCGTCGGCTATACTAAAATTAGTTGTCTCTGGTATCACGTGGTCACCCAATTATATTGAAGCATTTAACAAGAGAAGAGGTAGAGGTGTACTGTGACACTAGTCACAGTTATCTCCTATTTCATTATACAGTTAGATACTTTGGTGAATGAAGTGAAGGTGTAATTTGTAGGGTGGAAAGTAGGTGCTTTTCGGAGGGCTGGCATGATAAAATAAATAAATAAATAATTATTTATTTGTCAGCGGACCAAACAAGGAATAAACATAGTCAAATACAGTTATACGTAGGCTACGTTTAAATCAATTTACCAAACAATATTTTTTAAAAAATTTATTTATTTAACGTCGCATCAACTACAACGGTCATTAGCGACGACGTTGGGGTGTAACTATTGTACAATGGAGGATGAAATGATTTTTTTGTAACGTATGAAAATATGCCATGCCTGAGTGGGATTCGAACCCAGGACCGCAAGATGAGAGGCGAGCACGTTACCAACTGCGCCAATGTGGCCGGCAATATTAAACAATATTTGCTTAAAATTAAGTATTAACTAAAACAAAACAAAAATAACTAGTTCCTTAAATTACTACTTGCAATGTACATTGGAATTCTGTTATTTATTTACACTAACAATATTTCATAATTCTAAATTCTACACACATTACATTTAAAGAGCATTCTTTGTAATATAACATAAGAACTTCTAATCAGAATAAAATGCATGTTTTGTTTAAAAACGTTTTTTTTATTTATTTATTTAACTTTGCATCAATTGCAACGGTCATTAGCGACGACGTTGGGGTGTAACTTTATGCAACGTAAGATGAAATGATTTTTGTAACTTATGAAAATATGTCGTGCCTTAGTGGGATTCGAACTCAGGACCGCATGATGAGAGGCGAGCACGTTACCAACTACGCCAATGCGGCCGGCTAAAAAAAACCTTTTACTTCCCGATCTAAGTTTTTTAAATTAAGGAGTCTTATTTTAGATGGTAATCTGTTAAAAAACCGAACGGAATTGTAGTATCCTGAATCCTGAATCCTGGTTGAGAGGGCTGAGAAGCCCTAAGATGGCGACATCGTGTTAAGGAACACCTGGTCGCTCGGGGAACAATTTTACTGAATAATTGCAACCTCATGAAATTTAGGGGGAATTTTATAGTTTATAATTAGGAAATAGGATTCTGGCTCTTACGGGATTGGGACTGGGACTTCAAAGGAGGTAATGTATTTTAAGAAGTTACTCGTGGATGAAAATTTATATTGAGGGACAAGTGGGTTTAAGAGCGGCTCTTTTCTTTATTTTGTTTTTCAGTGGCCTTTTTCAGTTATGTGGGAGTTATATTGTCTTGGGGAGGGGAAGGCACGCACCGTACTTAACATGGAAAAATTGTTAACATGGAATTGCAGTGAATTCCTTTCAAGAATTTCTATATTTTATAATTTGAAGTTTTATATTTTTCAATTCTGAAGTCATCATTGAGTCGAGTTTCATAATTATGATTGTACTTATTTTTTGTAAATAACACAGTGTTCCTTTTCACGAATTTTAAAATTTCATATGGTGATAAGAGTACTCAATGAGGAGCATGGTAAATCACTTCACTTCTCGTTTTACTTAAGTTCAAACCATTCATTCGGCCGATGATTAAAGAATACAATTTATTAGTAGTATAAACGTAATGATTTATGGTTATTTTGTTAATAAATGATTCGTAAAAGCTTTAACAGTAAGTTTGTTTGTTATTTATTAATAATCAGATCCCGATTGAGCCTAGAATAAATGTTACAATACGATCCTTTCCTATAATTTCATTTAGGGTAAGAAATAGTAAAAAAAATAGAAGTTTTCTTTTTCAGGTCTTGAGAATTGTTACAAGAAGTGATGAATGAGGTATAAAGGAGGTCGGAATTCCCTTTAATGAAGACAGCTGTTGGATAATTGAACGATTTGGATTAATCTGAAATCGGAATATGAAGAGCGAATGATGTGCGACGAAGTGTTACTACAACAACCGAAACAAAACAAGGTTACCGAGTACGTTGGATGGCGTGGTGGTCGTTGGGGGGGGGGGGTTGTGTGGAGTAACAGGGCATAAAGTAATGCAGTACGAAGTAATAGAGTGATGGTAGGAAACCGATGCGATGGGAAGAGAGCATGGTAACAAAGGCACAACAATTGCCGGACAGGTGGTACTGGGTTGAAGTAAACCTGACGGGCGGTGGGTCATTGCATCGATTTTGTATCGATCTTGAGGCGCATGCTCGTGTCGACCGCCCGCCCACTTGTTATTCCCGACTTATCTTCAACTTTGAAACTTATAAAACTGTTATAGTTTCGAGTAGAAAGTTGTCGCCTGCCGGGGAACGGCGTATGCCACCCATTTCATTCTACAAAAAACATTTTCACCAAAACAAAAAAAAATGTTAAAAATGTATTAACATAGATAGGTAGTGTTGCGTTCCGTTTTAAGTATTTTGCGGTAAATTGATAATAAAATTATAAAGTTATGGGATGTGCGAGTAGTGCCCCTTTAGCACCCGGTGGTCAAACGGGCGTCGCAAATGACGCACCTCCTTACGATCTAAAACCAAACGGTGAATCCATGTTGGCTTCAAAATTGAAACAAAATGCCCAGGATATTGTCGACTCGAGTACCCGGATACAACAGGTCATGTCTAACAATGCAAATAGCCTCATTGACGATTCCACCAAAATGGTAACTGGTAAGTCATTCTCTTTTTCTATTTAAATAAACCACAGCATTTTACTTTCTCTTGCTTATATGAATACGTAGCAAGGAAAGTATTGTTTTCATATCAATTTTACCTGCCCCTAACAGGCAGGTGGAGTGTCAAATTAATTACACTCAATCTGTTCGTTGCAGGGCTAAAATAAATAGTTCTGTTTCTTATCACATGGTTAGTCAATTAAATGACTGATTTATTTAAGAAAAGAAGAGGTAGAGGTGTAAAAGACACTAATCAGAGTTATCTCCTCTAAAAGTAATGAATTTCATTATACAGCCAGACCCTGTGGTGAATGAAGTGAAGGTGTCATTTGCAGAGTGGAAAATATATGCTTTTCAGAGGGCCCGGCATGCTGATAAGCGTTTTCCACTCAGTGAAGAAGGCAATTTTGTAAACCACCTCACTCCTCGTTTTACTTAGTAAAACCTCTACAGGTTCAAACAAGCCTCTCGGCTGTTGAGCTAAACAACAACAACATCAATTTTTCACCGGATATACACGTTTTCATGCCCCGTGAACCCAACAAAACATATTAATAGCGATTGGTCTGTGTGTGTGTAAACAAAATATCTCAAGAACGGAACATCGTACGAAGTTGAAACTTCAAAACTTAAGTTAGATACCACTAGAGGACCCGACATAAATATTTTAATCAAAATCTGTAGACCGGAAGTAGTAGTTTATTCGTGTAATTTTTCACTCTTTTGGGATTTTCTCCTATTTTTCTATTTAAATAAACCACTGCATTTTACTTTCTCTTGCTTATATGAATACGTAGCAAGGGAAGTATTGTTTTCATGTCAATTTTCACCGGATATATACGTTTTAATACCCCCTGAACCCAACAAAACATATTAATAGCGATTGGTCTGTGTGTGTGTGTGTAAACAAAATATCTCAAAAACGGAACATCGTACGAAGTTAAAACTTCAAAACTTAAGTTAGATACCACTAGTGGACCCGACATAAACATTTTAATCAAAATCTGTCGACCGGAAGTAGTAGTTTATTCGTGTAATTTTTCACTCTTTTGGAATTTCTCAAAAATGGCTCCAACGATTTTTTTTTAAAAATCACCTTATTTACTAAACTCTTTATGTTATACAAGATAGAATGAATTTCATGTTTGCTGAAATTCTTGGGGAGGCTGTTCTCTTACGGAAAAAAAACTGTTTTTTAAAGATTGCGGCAAAAATAAGCATTTTAGGGCAAAAGTATAAGTGGTCAAAGTTGTTTTAAAAACCTTCAACTTTTATTCCACGCATTTTTTTCTACAGAGCTTAGTATAACGTCAATTAGGTAGTAATTTTCTGTAACTTATTATTTCCATCGAAATCGGTAAAAAATTTGATTTTTCAAGATTGCGGCTGTACGAATTTTACAACAAAAGTATATATAATCAGAATTATAGGAAATTAAAAAACGTACAAATTATATTTTATGAATTTTTCTCTACAGAGCCTAGTTTAGAGGTAATTACTGATTTTCCGTATTTTTAGGTTTTTCAAAGGTTGATTTTCATTTTGCATCAAACACTCATAATTAAAATTAGGTTATGTTTTAAAATTTTCAATGTTTACTCATAATTAAACGTAGGTTATATTTTTCACAGTAAAATTGGCAAGAGAAAGTTGTGTGAGTGTTTCACACCAGTTTCTTTTTATTTAAATACAGGTTTCTTTATCATCAGTCTCTCGACTGGTTTGATGCAGTTTTCCAAGATGTTCTATCTTGCACAATTCATTTCATATTTATACACTTAGCCTACAACACTCTACATCTTTTGTAATTTGTTTTAAATATTCTAATCTTCGCATCCCCCTACAATTCACTCCTTCATAAAGGCGTATTGACCGTCTATTATTGATAAACCAGTACCTCGATGTCTTTTAAGAGGAGATTGCACGATGGTTTTAACTCAAAATTTCGATTTTTGGTTTTTTATGTTTTTCAATAGTTTAGGCCTAGGATCTACCAGAAAAACATTAAATTACGTCAAAAAAATATTTATTTTTATGAAAAAATTAAGTTTTTATCAGGTTTACACAGAAAAATTATCATGTTACGAAGAACGAATATTTTTTCATAATTTTATACTGCTCGTTTTAGTGCAAAGAGAATTTTAGTTATTAAAATATCTGCATCACGGTTTTTAATACTCTCAGCTGTTGGTTCAGCTTTCTAAACAACTGTTGATGGGAAATTTACTTGTTTGTATACATATTGTTTTTGATTTGTGCCTTCTTGTTTCTTACCTTTTCCCGTAAATTTGGATTTTTTAACACTAAGGTAAATTTTTCTTAAAAACCAATGAACCTACCAGGCTGAAATTTTTACCAGTTAATTATCTTGTATAGCTGTCCCAGAATTTCCAAAAATTAAACAAAACTATTTTGAATCCGGCCACTCAAATATCTTTATTCAGATTCCGTTTATAAATATTTTAAAACTTTTTCAAATTATTAAAATTGTTAAAATAGTTACAACTTTTAAAATGTTTTTTTAAAAATTCTTAAAACTTTATCGCACCAATCTTCTAAAATTATACGCTTTTCTTTTCAACAATATTATTTCTTACTTATAAAACATATATTTTTTCCTTTTTAAAAATTGTAAATTCGCTTCTATCTCTTTAAAAATCTTAAAAAGGAAGGAATCCAACAATCCTTTTTTTTGTCATCAAGAAAAAGGAATGTTCTTTTTATCTCCTTTAAATTTTCTTTAAATTATTTTATGTTCTTTTTATTTTTCACATCTGACGGTAGTAAATCATCTGTTGTTTATTTATGTTTACATTATGTTATCGTTATGTTTACGTTACGTATGAAAGTATTCAGTTTGTCCTATGAGTGTACTATGTTTAAATGTAATTGTGTGTGTGTAAATGTTTTCTTACATTACATAGCTACACATACTGATATTTTTATGAGTTCCTCAGGGGCTCCAAAAATTAGTAATACGCAAAACACGTGAAAAAAAAAATTGTAAAAATTTATGTTATTCGTAATTTAAAAAAAAAATGGTATGGTCCAAAGATTAAATTGAAAAAATGTCAGTAGCTCGAGAAGAAACCCGACACCTATAGTGCGTAAAGTTTCATTTCCTTATCTTTTACCAATCCTATGAAAAATGTACCTAAAAATAGCAAATTTAAAATTGGTGGGATACAAAGTACAGTCTCCCTTAAATACAGTATGGCCTAATTTATTCAAAATTTTCCATCATTTCAAAAAAATGTTTGTCTACGACATTTTCGTTAGGTGATTTATGTATTATTAGGCATATGCACCATAAACTGGCACACACCCATTAATAATGGTGCTAAAATAACAATATCTGGTGTGAAACACTCACACGACTTTCTCTTGCCAATTTAATTGTGAAAAATATAACCTACGTTTAATCATGAGTAAACAATGAAAAATTAAAAACATAACCTAAATATTTGCCCATATAGGCAGGTGGAATGTTAAATTATTAGCACTTGATCTGCTAGTTGCAGGGCTACAAAAATTAGTTCTCTCTCTTATCACGTGGTCACCCAATTATATGACTGAAGTATTTAACAATAGTAGGGGTACAGGTGTAAAACACACTAGTCACAGTTATCCCCTATTTCATTATACAGGAAGACCCTATAGTGAATGAAGTGAGGTGTCATTTGCAGGGTGGAAAGTTGAGGCTTTTCAGAGCCTGACATGCTGATAAGCATACTTTTCCACTCAGTGAGTAAGGTAATGGTTAACCACCGCCCTCCTCGATTTACTTAGTTAAGCCTCTACAGGTTCAAACCAACCTTTCGGGATGATGGCCTAAATACAACACCATAACAGGCATACGCCCAGTTACAATGTTGCTAAAATAAAAAAAAATCTGGCGTGAAACACTCACGTGACTTTCTCTACCCAATTTAATTGTGAAAAGGATAACCTACTGTTAATAATTGTAAATAATGTAAAATTAAATTTAATCATGAGTTAATGACGCTAATCAACTTAAATTACGGAAAATCAATATTTGACTCTAAAATTAGCTCTGTAAAAAAACTCTTTAAATTAAAGTGGTAGATTTTTAATTTTTTTATATATCTCATTTACGGTAAAATATAATTACGATAAAAAACTATTTTTTCAACAACAATTTTTTTAACAAAATTACACAGAATTGTTTAAAAGACATTGTGTGCGTGTTTATGACCACACGATACAATGGAAAATAAAACAAGAAACCTCATATGAAATTAAATTATTTATTTTTATTTCTTATACTCATAAAATAATATTACAAACAAAATATATAATTATATTTGTGAATAATGTTTTAGTATAATTATTGAATCAGTTATTTCAGAAAGCCCGTAAGTCAAAATTTTACATTTATTTTCTTTAGTGCTGAATCCTGAATCCTGAATCCTGGTTGAGAGGGCTAAGAAGCCCTATGATGGCGACATCGTGTTAAGGAACACCTGGTCGCTCGGGGAACAATATAACAGAATAATTGCAACCTCAAGAAATTTAGGGGGAATTTTATAGTTTAAATAGGAAATAGGATTCTGGTTCGTGGGACATTAGAACTGGGACTTGAAAGGAGGTAATTTATTTTTAGAAGTTATTTGTGGAAAATTTAAATTAAGGGACAAGTGGGTTTAAGAGCGGCTCTTTTATTTTATTTTATTTTTCAGTGGCCTTTTTTCAGTTTTGTGGGAGGCCTATTATTTTGGTGAGGGGAAGGCATGCATTTTACTGAACGTGGACTAAAGGTATAATTTAAGGTAGGGGTTAGTTTATGATTTCAGGGGAGACGGAAAGGGTAGAGTTTGGCATAATCACCGGCCTTTTTATCTTCTGAGTGTTTATTAATTTAAAATGGCGGCTCTTTTCACCGTAGTGGAGTGATTATGCATAGGAACATGGGGACAACTACCAACTGGGGGGAGTGAGTCATACAAGTAGGAGGGGCATGGGCAAATAAGAGGAATACAGGGCAGAATAAAAATGTGGCAACTCTAAATTTTGTTAAGTGGGTCATTCTAAAATTTAGATAAAGTCGTGGAATGGTAATGGGATAGAGACTTCAGGTGGGTGTAGGCGTCGGTACAAGTCCTGAATGATCTGGGGTCCGTCAGTTTTCCCAGCGTCGTGTAGCCGTTTCGAGGTATTGTAAATAAAGTCCTCCGTAGAAGGGAAGAGAAGGTGTTCGTGTATGATGCGATTGGATATAAGATAGTGGAACTGTGTGATGCACCGGAGGACTTTGTTCTGGTATGCTTTGTTCTTTAGTGCAGTTTAGGACTAAATGAGTGTAAACATACCATCCCTATAAAAATCACTTAAGTCTGGCTTTCCTAAACACTAAAAAAAAGCCAGATTCTTAAGGATCTTAAGGAGTGCTGCCTTCTAATTAAAGAAATGAAAGTGAACGATCTTTTGAAGCTTAAGCTTTACTTTCTAGTGAAAGAAGCAAGTTTCTACTCAAAAATCTTTTTAAGGCGAGACTGTATGGTGGTTTTAACTAAAAATTTCGAATTTCGGTTCTTTACATTTTTCAATAGTTCAGACCGAGATCAACCACAAAAACATTAAATTACGTGAAAAAATTATTTTAATGAAAAAATTAAGTTTTTAGGAGGTTTACCCGGAAAAATTATCGTTGTCACCATGAACGAATATTTTTCATAAAATAATACCGATCGTTTTTGAGAAAATGGAATTTTAGTTTTTTTTTTTATTTATTTAACGTCGCATCAACTACAACGGTCATTAGCGACGACGTTGGGGTGGAACTGTTTACAATGGAGGATGAAATGATTTTTTGTAACGAATGAAAATATGCCGTGCCTGAGTGGGATTCGAACCCAGGACCGCATGATGAGAGGCGAGCACGTTACCAACTGCGCCAATGCGGCCGGCGCATTTTAGTTTTTTAAAATATCTGTATTACTGTTTTTAATACTCTCAGCTGTTGGTTTAGCTTTCTAACCAAATGTTGATAAGAAATTTACTTGTTTGCGTACATTTTGTTTTTGATTTGTGCCTATTTGTGTTTTTGCCCGTTCCCGTAAATTTAGATTTTAAAAATTTAGGTACATTTTTCTCGGAAACCATTTAACACACCAGGCTGAAATTTTTACCAGTTATTTATCTTGTACATTCACATATTCCGGCACTTTTATGATTTCCTCAAAAGCTACAGAAATTATTAATGTGCAAAATACCATAAAAAAATTTGTAAAAATTTTATGTTATTCTTTATTTTGTTTTTAACGGATTAAGTCGTGAAAATATCAGTAGCTCGAGCAACCCGAGAACTTTAAGTAAGTAAAGTTTCATTTCCCTATCGTTTACCACTCTTGTGAAAAATGCACATAAAAATAGCAAATTTAATTTTGGCGGGAAACAAAGTACAGTCTTCCCTTAATTGAGGGAAACTACTGTTTGTGACGACGTCGAAGAATGTGAATAATCCTGAAAACCAACATTTTTCTTTCTTAAAGTAAAGATTTTCAATTTTCACCCATTATTGTAAAAAGCTATTTTAAGTAACTAATGTTTAACAGCTGGTTTTCGGAGACGAAGGTTCCTGGTTCAAACCCTAGTAAAGGTAGTTACTTTTATACGGATTTGAGTGCTAGACAGTGGTTACCGGTGTACTTTGATGGTTGGGGTTCAATTAACCATACTCTCTCAGGAATGGTCGGCCTGAGTCTGTACAAGACTACATCTCATTTACACGTCATACATATCATCCTCATCTCATTGGGTCATGGGGTTGCTTATTGTTCTGAATTGAACAGATTGCAACGTACACAGATTAGGAATTTTTAAAAAAGTAACTAATGTAAACAACTAGTAAAATAAATAAATACTATTGTACAACAAATTTTCTTGTGATCAACAACGTATTTTACAAACAAAACGTAAGTTGGCATTTTTTTTTTTTTTTTTTTTTTTATTGAGTGATGATGCCTACATAAGCCTTGGGCTTGTGCGTAGGTAATGATATGTGGTGATTTACAGATGAAAAAATGCCAGACCTGACCGGGAATCGAACCCGGGACCCCGGCATAGTAGCATTTTACTCCAATTTATTTTAGAAACATTAAGGGCCGGCCCGTGGTGTAGTGGTCAGCGCAACTGGCTACTATGCCGGGGTCCCGGGTTCGATTCCCGGTCAGGTCTGGCATTTTTTTCATCTGTATATCACCACATATCATTACCTACGCACAAGTCCATGGCTTAAGTAGGCATCATCACTCAATAAAAAAAAAAAAAAAAATATAGTATGATGGTTTTGACTGAAAATTTTTATTTTCAGTTTTTTATGTTTGTCAATAGTTTAGACCTAGACCTACCACGTTGTTGTTTAGGTCAACAGCCGAAAGGCTGGTTTGAACCTCTAGAGGTTTTACTAAGTAAAACGAAGAGTGAGGTGGTTTACAATTGCCTTCTTCACTGAGTGGAAAACGCTTATCAGCATGCCGGGCCCTCTGAAAAGCACATATTTTCCACTCTGTAAATGACACCTTCACTTCATTCACCACAGGGTCTGACTGTACAATGAAATTCATTACTTTCAGAGGAGATAACTCTGATTAGCGTCTTTTACACCACTACCTCTTCTGTTCTTAAATGATTCAGTCATTTAATTGGCTGACCATGTGATAAGAAACAGAACTATTTATTTTAGCCCTGCAACGAACAGATTGAGTGTAAATAATTTGACACTCCACCTGTCTGTTATGGGCAGAGACCTACCACAAAACATTAAATTACAACAAAAAATTATTTTAATTAAAAAACTATAAGTTTTTATCAGGTTTATCCTAAAAAATTAACGTGTCGCCAAGAATAAATATTTTTCGTGTTGCTCGTTTTAGTGCAAAAAGAAATTTAGGTTTTTTTAATATCTGCTTCACTATTTTTAATATTCTCTTATGTTGGTGTAGCTTTCTAACCAACTGTTGGCGAGAAAATTAAACTTGTTTGTGTACATTTTTGTTTCTCATTTGTGCCTTTTCCCGTAAATTTAGATTTTTAACACTTAGGTACGTTTTTCTCAGAAACCATTTAACCTACCAGGCTGAAATTTTTACTACCAGTTAATTATCATGTACATGCATATTCACCGACATTGTTTTTACTTACTCAAGTGCTCAAAAAAATAGTAATAAGCAAAAAACGTAAAAAAATTGTAAAAATTTTATGTTATTCGTTATTATTTTAAAAACTTTATGGTTCAACAGATTAAATTTAAAAAATGTCAGTAGGTAAAACCACCCTACGACTATAAGTGTGTAAAGTTTCATTTTCGTAACTTTCACCAATCCTATGAAAAATGTACTTAAAAATAGCAAATTTAACATAGGTGAGATACAAAGTACCGTCTCCCCATAAGTCAAAATTTCACCTTTTTACTTTCTCTTGCCTATATGAATATATAGGAAGGAAAGTATCGTTTTCATGTCGATTTTTCGAAATCGAGTTTTCACCGGATCTATACGTTTTCAGACCCCCTGAACCCAAAAAACATGTTTTTAGCGATTGGTCTGTGTGTGTGTCTGTGTGTGTGAACAGAATATCTCAAGAACGGAACATTGTACGAACTTGAAACTTGAAACTTAAGTTACGTACCACTACCGGACTCGACACGAACATTTTCATCAAAATCGGTCAACCGGAAGTGGTAGTTTATTCGTGTAATTTTTCACTTTTTTGCGATTTTCTCAAAAACTGGTCCTACAATTTTTTTTAAAATCGCCTGGTTTACTCAATTTTTTATTCTCTACAAGATAGGGTAGGCGTCATGTTTGCTGAAATCCTGGGTGAGGCTGTTTTCACGTAAAAACGTTGTTTTTTTAAGATTACAGCTTTAATATGCATTTTAGCGCAAAACTTTATATAATAAAAGTTGTAGAGAATTAAAAATTCTACAACTTTTATTTAAAACAATTTTTTGTATAACGCTTAGTTTAGCGGTAATTTGCGATTTTCTTTTTTTTCTCACGAAAATGTGTGAAAAATTGATTTTTTTAAGATTTCGGCCTTAGTATGAATTTTACGACAAAAGTGTATATAATTTAATTTATAGAAAATTAAAAGATCTACAACGTTTATTTAAAGCATTTTTCTCTACAGAGCCTAGTTTAGAGAGAAAGAGTGATTTTCCGTATTTCTAAGCCAAACTGAGGTTGATTTTCATTTTGCATCATTCACTCATGATTAAAATAAGGTAATGTTTTTGAGGTTAGTTTTTTGTTTATTTCTAATATTTTATTAATAATGTTAGGTTTATTGTTAATTATTTGCATTGGCAAGAGAAAGTTGTGTGAGTGTTTCACACCAGATTTTTTTTTAATGCGGAGGGGTTTTGTATAGACTCTACTAAGAAATGCCCGGTTTGCAATTTAAATTCAGAAGAAACAGTTCAACACTTTCTATTAAAATGCCCAATGTATGCAGAGATTCTTCGAGTCTCTGCATTTGGCAATTTTTAAAAAGGCTTACCTTGGCTCAATGGCAAAAACCATTAGTGATTTCTATAGCTACTCTTTAACGGGAGCCGAATGACACTATTTTTGTTACTAAATTCCGACTTTAATTTCTTGACTTCCGGTTTTGGACCAGTTTTGATCAAAACCGAAACTTCAAACCCAATTTAGGCCCACTAACTTTTTGTGTAGATTACAAATACGAGAATTATTTGTTGCTATCTCTTGTAGTTAGTGAATGTGACGGACGGACATCGGAAAATGATAGAGGATAATTTTAGAAATTGCTACCAAAAAGTGTACTAATGTGATATAGATTACCCGGAGATCCGGATTAACGAGGGCCTGATAAACGAGGTTTTACTATACTTTTAAGTTGTATTAAATTGAAAATAGTAAGATGGTATGCTAGTTATTTGAAAATTATTCGTATGTTTTTGGATAAAAATAATAATAAGGGTGGTTCAGGTACAACTATCTGATCGTTACAACTTCAGTGATCTTCAAAGATTTGTACTGATGTTAACAATATTCCAGTTTAAAGAAAAATCGGTTTTATTTGATGTTGTTGTTTAGGTCATCAGCCGAAAGGCTAGTTTAAACTTCTAGAAGTTTTACTAAATAAAACGAAGAATGAGGTGGTACACAATTGCCTTCCTCACTGAGTTTAAAAGTATGCTTATCAATATCATCATACCAGGCGCTCCAAAAAGCACATATTTTCCACCCTGCAAATGATACTATTAATTCATTCATCACAGGATCTGGGTACAGTCAGACCCTGGTACAGGTGTAAAACACATTAGTCACAGTTATCTCCTCTCAAAGTTACGAATTTCATTATGTATAATGAAATTAAATTAATACATTAATGTTCTGCCCGTTACAGACAGGTGAAGTGACAAATTGTTTACACTCAATCTGTTCATTGAAGGGCTAAAATAAACAGTTCTGTTTCTTATCACATGGTCAGCCAATTAAATTACTGAATCATTTAAGAACAGAAGAGGTAGAAGTGTAAAAGACACTAATCAGAGTTATCTCCTCTGAAAGTAATGAATTTTATTTTACAGTTGGACCCTGTGATGAATGAAGTGAAGGTGTCATTTGCAGAGTGGAAAATTTGTGCTTTTCAGAGGGCTCGGTATGCTGATAAGCGTACTTTTCCACTCATTGAGGAAGGCAATAGTAAACCACCTCACTCCTCGTTTTACTAAGTAAAACTTCTACAGGTTCAAACCAGCCTTTCGGGTGATCACCTAAACAACAACGCAATATTGTAATGAACATTATTACATGAACATTAGTAATGAACATTATTATGTAATGTAACATTGAATACATTAATACATAATGAATAAAGTAATGAATTTCATTATTTATAATGAAATTCATTACTTTGAGAGGAGGTAACTGTGATTAGTGTGTTTTTCACGCGTACCTCTTATGTTGTTAATTTTTTTTTTTTTTTTTTTTTTATTCCTAATTTGTGTACGTTGCAATCTGTTCAATTTAGAACAATAAGCAACCTCATGACCCAATGAGATGAGGATGATGTGTATGACGTGTAAATGAGGTGTAGTCTTGTACAGACCCAGGCCGACCATTCCTGAGAGAGTATGGTTAATTAAATCCCAACCATCAAAGTACACCGGTAACCACTGTCTAGTATTCAAATCCGTATAAAAGTAACTACCTTTACTGGGATTTGAACCAGGAACCTTCGTCTCCGAAAATCAGCTGTTAAATAGATACTAGAGGATATGATTTTGGCTACGACTTTACCTCTAGACCAACCCGGTGGATTATGTTGTTAAATGCTACAATCATTTAATTGGCCGATTATGTGATAAGAAACACAACTATATTTTGTAACCCTGCAACTAACTGATTGAGTGCAATTAATTTTATACTCCACCTACCCGTTAAAGGTGGTGTTTTATTTGTACAATCGTGATTTTGGCACACGTGATTTTGGTAGCACACTTCACTTATTTAGGAGTTGATATAACGTATGACGTTGATAGAGAGATAAGCACTAGAATAAGCAAGTTTCAGCATGTCTGTGGTTATATCAATAGGACTTTTAAGAATCGAACCAGGAAAGATACACAGTTGAGGCTCTACGATGTAATGGCGGTGCCGATTTTACTGTATAGAAGTGAGACCTGGGCACCAAAGAAGAGAGATTTAAGTCGATTGGAGGCAGCTGAAATGAGATTTTTGAGATCTGTGAAGGGATGTAGCCGGAGAGAACACATTAGAAGTAGCGCGATTCGAGAAGAACTGAAGAGAGACGAAACAATCATTGATAAAATGTGGAGGTACAGAAATAGGTGGCAGGAACATGTACTTAGGATGTCACCTGATAAAGCTAGTCTTCAGGCGCTGAAGTATCGCCCTCGAGGAAGGAGATGTTTGGGGCGTCCAAGAAAGAGATGGTGTGATGTTGGAACAGGCGATTGGCCTAATCCGTAAAGGAGATGATGATGATGATGTGATTTTGGCTTTTAATGTGTAAGGTTGTGTGAGAAGTAAAACGCTTTAAATTAGTTAGCTGCCAAGTGGAGTGAGCAGAGAGGTGTTACTAGTGTAAAAATAAGGAGGAAGAGAATAACTAGAAGGCAGTGACAAAATACGAAACTGGTTTTTAATAAATTAACCATAATTCACGATTTCTTCAATCGGAATCGAATCATTTCCTTTACATAAATCTAGTTTAGCGTCTTTTTAGGTTAACCGGGTAAAAGGACCGGTTAATTAATTAGCCTTAATTAAGTTGGCTGTAGCTGTGGCAGTGTTCCTCGATGCATCTCAAGTGGAAGTGCAATAAAATAGGCCATACCACCTGTTCATTCATAATACCGAAAAATCTTATATAAAAGAATGACTACGTTATTCAACAAACCAATACGGTTCGCCACATTGCGCTGAATTTCTCGCTGATTACAAGTGGTATGTGACCTACATTATAAAAAAATCTGGTGTAAAACACTCACACGACTATCACTTGCCAATATAAATAGTTAACAATATAACCTAATATTAGAAATAAACAAAAAACTAACCTCAAAAACATAAGCTTTTAATCATGATTTTTATCAAAATTTGGCGACCGGAAGTAGTTGTTTATTCGTGTAATTTTATAACGGCTACTACGATTATTTTTTATCGCTTCATTCACTACATTTTTAATGCTCTAAAGATAGTGTAGGTGGTATGTCTGCTGAAATTCTTGGTGAGGCTGTTCTCTCGTAGAAAAAATGATTTATTTTTGATTACGGCCTTAGTATGCATTTAACGACAAAAGTGTATCTTATATAATAAAATTTATAGGAAATTGAAAGATCTGCAACTTTTATTTTAAGCATTTTTCTCTACAGAGCCTAGTTTAGCGTGAAAGAGTGATTTTAAATATTAGCCAAACTAAGGTTGGTTTTCATTTTGCATCATTCACTCATGATTAAAATAAGATTAACCCACCGGGTTGATCTAGAGGTAAAGTCGTCGCCAAAATCAGCTGTTTAACAGCTGATTTTCGGAGACGAAAGTTCCTGGTTCAAATCCTAGTTAAGGTAGTTACTTTTATACGGATTTGAATACTAGACAGTGGTTACCGGTCTACTTTGATGGTTGGGGTTCAATTAACCATACTCTCTCAGGAATGGTCGGCCTGGGTCTGTACAAGACAACACCTCATTTACACGTCATCAGGGGCGGTTTCAGGGAAGGGGCCATGGGGACAATGCCCCCCCCCGAAATACTAGGAAAACTTAGTTTAATATTTTCTATAAGCTATTATTTCTAACAAAACTGAATCCCAATACTCGTACCTATCAATTAACAATAATTATTTTAGTATAAAAATGAGTCAAACAGAAAGTATCTATTTTTAAATAGTATTAAGATAACAATCAGTGTCAGTAGTCAAAAGCCACTCGCATCCAGTCAGCGCCTTCATTTTTAAGATTTTCTTGATTTACAAGTACTTTGACGTAGCGAAAATTTCTCATTGAATTAAAATTGTGGTTACAGCAATACAGTATAAAAGAGGACTTTTCAATGACTCAATTACAAACAGTAAGAGCTACATAAAAACAAGATAGCCCCCCCGAAAATCAGCCCTGGAACCTCCCCTGCACGTCATACATATCATCCTCATCTCATTGGGTCATGGGGTTGCTTATTGTTCTGAATTGAACAGATTGCAACGTATACACATTAAAGGTTATACTGTTCATTATATGAAATTGGCAAGATAAAGTCGGTGAGTGTTTCACACCAGAATTTTTTTTCTATCGAATAAAAATTTAAAAAAAATTAATTCTGTTATACGTATTCCTGCAATATTATTGTATGAAGTGCTTGAAGGACGAACTTTGTATGAAACGAATTGTTAATGCGCCTTGGACGCTAACTCCGATGCTGTTGACGTAACCTTAAAAAAACTTACATAAACTACTTAAGTTATTAGCGATTTAATTTGATAAACTAATTAACAAATTAATTTTTATTTGAGAAAAACTGGAAACGTTTTCGGAAGGAAATCTACTCATGCAAGTACTACAAGTTGTTTATTAATTTTACAACTGCTTTTTTGTTTTCATTATTAAAATACACGATTAACAAATAAATAGACGGCAAACTAAATTAATTCACCCGCGGATTCTTATGTGAAATCAATTATTTATTTTAGTCATTAGCCACAACTAATTGGTTAAGTACCGGTGGATTTTAATTTTTACTTTCTTTTGCCCTAAATGAATGTGTAGGGGAGAAAAGTATTGTTTTCATGTAGATTTTTCAAAATCGAGTTTTCATCGGATATCTGCTTATTACAGACAGGTGGAGTGTCAAATTATTTACACTCAATCTGTTCGTTGCAGGGCTAAAATAAATAGTTCTGTTTCTTATCACGTGGTCAGCCAATTAAATGACTGAATCATATAAGAACAGAAGAGGTAGAGGTGTAAAAGAGTTATCTCCTCTAAAAGTAATGAATTTCATTATACAGCCAGACTTTGTGGTGAATGAAGTGAAGGTGTCATTTCCAGAATGGAAAATATGTGCTTTTCAAAGGGCCCGGCATGCTGATTCGCGTACTTTTCCAATCAGTGAGGAAGGCAATTGTAAACCACCTCACTCCTCATTTTACTTAGTAAATCCTCTACAGGTTCAAACCAGCCTTTTGGCTGATGACCTGAACAACAACATCGGATGTACACGTTTTCAGGCCCCCTAAACAAAAAAAACATACATGTTTTTAGCGATTGGTCTGTGTTTGTGTGTGAACAAAATATCTAAAGAACGGAATTGCGTACGAAATTAAATCTTAGAACTTAAACTCGCCACTCCAGCGGCGCTTCGCGCCGCTTACATGTCTCGGCCTCAGAGGGGTAGGTGGATCAGAATTCATATGTGGATCAGAACCATTTGCCACAAGGTGAAGTTCAGCCGCCAAAGGAGTTGAGTGGATCACAATATTTTGAAATTTGAAGATATGAAAGTTTAAAGATGAAGTTTGAAGTTTCGAAATTTAAAATTTGAAGGTTTTAAAGTCTAGGTTAATGCTTAAAGTTTCAAAATTTCAACTTTGAATGTTGAGGTTTGAATGTATGATACTTTGAGTTTTTTCGTTTCCCATGCGACCTGAAAATTTTGGGGTTTCCAAAATTTTATGTAATTTTCTTCGCTAAATAACATGCCGTTAAAAGATTATTTGTATTCAGAAAATTTTAAAATTTTTGTTGGGGGTAGCAATCACTATAGGACCGCGATCTAAAATTTAAAAATTCCCCGTGAATCTATGGGTATGTGAACGTTTCGTCAATAAATATTTGCGAAAAAACTGTTGTGAAAGTGTAAAGAAAGAAAAACATTAAAACGGCAAGCCCTAAAAGCCAAAACGATAGTATTTTGAGTTTTCTCAGCGAACAATTAGGTTAAGAGAAACGTTAGCTATATAGCCTTGAAGTACTTTGGGAGAGCCACATAAAAGATTCTATACAATTTTAAGTTTTAATTTCGTACGCAATTCCGTTCCTAAAAACTTAAAAATTAAACCGAAATTAAAACTTAGAATTTAAATTAGGTATCATTATGGGAACCGACACAAACATTTTCATCAACATCGGTCAACCGGAAGTAGTAGTATATTCATCTATTTTTTTTTAAGTGGTTGCTACGATTTTTTAAAAAATCGCCTCATTTACTACGTACTATTTTTTTTAATCCCTAATTTGTGTACGTTGCAATCTGTTCAATTCAGTACAATCAGCAACCCCATGACCCAATGAGATGAGAATGACATGTATGAAGCGTAAATAAGGTGTGGTCTTTTACAGACTCAGGCCGACCATTCCTGAGAGAGTATGGTTAATTGAACCCTAACCATCAAAGTACACCGGTAACCACTGTCTAGCATTCAAATCCGTATAAAAGTAACTACCTTTACTAGGATTTGAACCAGGAACCTTCATCTCCGAAAATCAGCTGTTAAACAGCTGATTTTGGCGACGACTTTACCTGTAGACCAACCCGGTGGGTTACTACATTTTTAATGCTCTACAAATAAGGTAAGCGCCGCGTCTGCTAAAAATTCCTGGAGAGGCTGTCCTCTCGTAGATATTTTTTAAGATTGGGGCCTTAATATGCATTTTAGAACAAAATGTATAGTAGCCCTTTAATTAAAATCGTAGAGATTAAGAACATATAACTTTTATTTTGAACATTTTTAGTACAACGCTTAGTTTAGCAGCAATTAGTGATTTTCTGATTTTTTTCATGAAAATTGTAAAAAAACTGGATTTTTTAATGAGTGCGGCCTTAGTAGGCCTATAATAATGCATTTTACGACAAAAATGTAAAATTGAGTTATAGGAAATAAAAAAATCTACAATTTTGTTTCATGCATTTTCTTTGGCAGAGCTTTGTTTAGCGTTAATTTTAGTGATTTTCTGTATTTATTTTTCATCAAAATTGGTAAAAAATTAAATTTTTAAAACATTGCGGCCTTAGTATTTTACGACAAAAGTGTTCATAACAAAGTTAGAGGAAATGAAAATGAAATAATAATAACTTTTATTTTAAGCATTTTTCTCTACAGAGCCAAGTTTAGAGACAATTAGCTACTGATTTTCCCGTATTTTTAAGTAGCTACAGAGGTTGATTTTCATTTTGCGTTATTCACTGATGATTAAAATTAGGTTACGTTTTTCATGTTACATTTTTTACTCATGATTAGACATATCTTATATCGTTCATTATTTACATTGGCAAGAGAAAGTCGTATGAGTGTTTCACACCAGATTTTTTTTAATTTGTTATCGGGAACTTTTCTTTATTGACAACCACCCAATTTTATTGGTGCTTTTCGCTGAATTTTTTGACGTGATTCGGCATAAATTGTTAAACCAGCAAACCCTAGGTAGTGAAGTTTGTTCAGGAATGGCTGTCAGCTGGTCACCACACAAAGTACCTTGCCCAACCAGTGTTGCTTAACAATTAATAGCAACTTTTTACAAGCTGACTGGCTTGGGTGGCCCGAAGGCCGGATTTTAATTAAATAAAATTTCGAGATTTAGTTGGGAGTAAACCCACTGGGTTAGGCTAGAGGTAAAGACGTCGTTGCGAGTCAGTTATTTAACAGCTGATTTTTGAAGAGAAAGGTTCCTGGTTCTAATTCTGGTAAAGGTAGTTACTTTTTTACGCATTTGACTACTAGATGGTGGTTGTGGGTGTACTTTGATAGTTGGGGTTCAATTAACCATATTCTCTCTGTCTGTAGAAGACTGCACCTCATGTACACGTCATACACATCATCCTCATCTGATTGGGTCATGAGGTTGCTTATTTTTCCAATTAAAGAGATTGTAACGTACACATATTAGGGATTTAATAAGTAGCGAATCGACCAAGAGACATTCCGTTTTCCAGTCTAACAACTGATGGAGGCAGCCTCCTAATAATCTATTATTTTTATTATTATAAGAGCACGCGGCTTAGAGTGATGGAAGTTCTATACATTTACAACATTCTGCATTCACGAGTTGATGTCCCGGATATCTCGAAGATTTTTCTGAGGGTGCCTTGCACAGCTTTAAGAAATTTCAGACTGTTTGCTGGAGCCACAAGAAGTAAAATAGCTCCAATCAATAGATGTATAGCTACAGCCAATGAAACAAATGAAGAGGTAGATCTGTTTCACAGAGATGGTAAAATTAAAGAAAAACTATACAGGATACTGTGAAGGAAGGCTGTAAATACTGCGTGATCTTTATGTTATTTTATGTTATTCGTGTCTATGTGGTGTATGTTGGGCTCGGCGGCTGACTGTTTTCTAGTGAAGAAAGAATGACTATGTTAAGTTATAATGGTGCAGTATACTGAGGCGATATTCTATTGCTGTTCTACTGTACCACCTCGCATCCTTGCGACCAGCCGTAGTAGTGGGTGGAGACGGCGGGGTGTACGGGAGTTTGGGAGCCCCCAAAATAAAAAAAAAAAATAATAATTCCCGTTTATTGCATGTTAAGAAACAAATAAATAGTCTTATTGTCACGTAAAATAATATACATTATAAAAGACATATAACATTTTGGATTTACGAATCGGGAACGTTATTCTACTACATTATATTGGGTTCGAATCCCATTAAGGCACGGCATATTTTCATACGTTACAAAAAATCATTTCATCCTTCACCGTCTGCATTAGCAGTAACTGCAGAACAGTCGGACGTTAAACCAAAATAATAAAAAAAAAACTACATTATACAGGGTGATTCACGAAGATATGCAGAAACTTTGGGAGCCCATTTTACATGTAAAAATAATGAAAAAAGTTCATATAAACATGGGTCCGGAAATGCTTCGTTTCCAAGTTACGGCTAGCGAAAGTTTCGCCTGGATTTCAGCTCACCAGGTGAAATGAGGTCTTCCTGGAATTCTGGTAAGGTAGATTAAGGGGCGAATTCAATCATTTCTTATGGTTTTTGATCTGATAAATTGAATAAAACAGGTCCCAGAACTGTAAGTTAAATAGTTTTTAAGAAAACCAGTGTCAAATGCAAAAAATGGAGTGAAAAACATTTTTTCATCTTTGGGCATGAATAACTTTGTTATTTCACCAAGAAACAGTTAAAATTTTTCAATAAAACATGTAGAAAATTTTATTCTGAACAAACCGGTGTAAATTAAGTACACAGAAAGCGAATAGTTTTTGAGAAAACCAGTGTCAAATGGAAAAAATGGAGTGAAAAAAAAACACATTTTTTTATCTTAGTTTTTCCGGTTAATTTTACTTTGTACTCTTATGAATAAAAATTCATTTAATCAAACATCTACTCGCTTCTGTGTACTTAATTTACACCGGTTTGTTCAGAATAAAATTTTCTACATGTTTTATTGAAAAATTTTAACTGTTTCTTGGTGAAATAACAAAGTTATTCTTGCCCAAAGATGAAAAAAATGTGTTTTTCACTCCATTTTTTGCATTTGACACTGGTTTTCTTAAAAACTATTTAACTTAAAGTTCTGGGACCTGTTTTATTCAATTTATCAGATCAAAAACCATAAGAAATGATTGAATTCGCCCCTTAATCTACCTTACCAGAATTCCAGGAAGACTTCATTTCACCTGGTGAGCTGAAATCCAGGCGAAAATTTCGCTAGCCGTAACTCGGAAACGAAGCATTTCCGGACCCATGTTTATATAAACTTTTTTCATTATTTTTACATGTACAATGAGCTCCTAAAGTTTCTGCATATCTTCGTGAATCACCCTGTATTGCAGAAAGGGGCTGACCAGTTTTGCTGACCGATTTTCCAGTTTTAAAAATTGTTAGTTTAATCGCAATGTATAAGACTGTTCGGCTACGTATTTTAACTGTCTGTTCTGATGTAATTTGAATATAATTTGTTTGTTGAACAGCCAGTGGCATAACTGTAATCAAGTTCAACTTGTAGGCCTGTTGGTAAAAACAAAATCACGACTTGATAGAAGAGGCCTGTCGACGTTGTATCGGTTCAAGTGAAATTTTTTGTGAAGTTTCCTTGGCATTATTGTTTTTTGTTTTAATTGTTATTAAACCCTGTTGTTATTAAGTTCCTGTACCCGTTCGACAACTTTTTTTATGCTCGATCAAATTTACATAAACGATTCTTGTTTCAGTTTATTTACTTTATTTTTTATTGTTGTTTACTTATTGTAATTAGTCTACTCTTTTTAGAGACTATGTTTATTTATGTCCGTTTTAGGCAAGCCGCACATACTCGTGTAACGAACTTCATAGATACAATAATCCCTCGTTATCCGCGAGGGTTACGTTCCGGAGGATTACCGCGGTTAGTCAAACTGCGGATAATAATACCTTGTTGTTTAGGTCATAAGCCAAGAGGCTGGTTTGAACCTGTAGAGGTTTTACTAAGTAAATCGAAGAGTGAGGTGGTTTACCACAGCCTTCCTCACTGAGTGGAAAAGTACACTTATCAGCATGCCAGGCCTTCTGAAAAGCATATATTTTCCAATCTGCAAATGACACTTTCACTTCATTCACCACAGGGTCTGGCTGTATAATGAAATTCATTACTTTCAGACAAGATAACTCTGATTAGTGTCTTTTACACCTCTATCTCTTCTGTTCTTAAATGATTCAGTCATTTAATTGGCTGACCATGTGATAAGAAACAGAACTGTTTATTTTAGCTCTGCAACTAACAGATTGAGTGTAAATAATTTGACACTCCACCTGTCTGTTATGGGCAAAATAATACCTTATATGAACGAAAAGATATAAGAAAGTTAGGTTCTAAAGGTAAAGCCTGTAGTCGCTTTAAGTGTTTAATAGTTTTAGGAACATTTTACCATTATTATAATCTATGAATATTTAATAAATACAGTAATTTACGCATAAAAAATTTAAGTTGTTTTAAAATAGTTAGTTATGGCTGTTTGCTTCGTCTTCTTTTCAAACTCCTTGTGGACTTCTTCGTATGGTATCATCAGCTCCTTAGTCCTCTTTTGAATTGAAGGGCCCTTTTCATGACAGGATCTGTCTCCAACACGTGGTCCGCCAATGCGTTGCCATGCTGAGGATCTCGTTGATGGTTTGTGAAGAAATGTTTGGGTTCGTTTCAGGATCGTCGGACACACAAAGAACTGTACGTACGTACGATAAAGTTAGACTGACACATGGAGGAAACGTACGGAGAAATTACAGTATGGTGCCTGGGCGTACATATGGCGGTGATGGTGGGGTGTTTCTGGCTGGGCCCGGTACCCGGTGACTGGCTCACTACGTACATTACGCGGAAATCTAGCTTGGCTCATGGCGGCCGTCGCCATGCTAATGTGTGACTCAACATGATACGGATGCCAAAACATTTATTCAAACACATGTTTTCAGAATTGTATGACTTCCCAACCAAGTACGGTGTACACAAGGTGAGAAAACGTACGTATTTTAAGGTTTTAGGGCCACGGACAAAGTCCGCGGATAACCGAAACCCGCGGATACCAAGGGATTATTGTATTTATTTCTTGAGCATAAATCGTAAGATGTTTTTCGCGAAACAGAAGCGACTGCAAACCTACAACTACCGTACAAATAAAACGCCTGATTCACATGGTAAAGGATGATAGATAAAAATGATATTTTAAAAAATTGCGTTTGTCTATTATTGACTTATTTTACATCATTCTCTTCTGAATTAAATTCTCTTCGTAAGTACAAAAATTTCTTGTGTTTATTATCCATTTAACAAAGTTCATCTACTTCAAACCTAAAAGAAACTTGTTTTTTCGGGACCTAGTTTTGCGTATTTCATCAGATATCTTAAAAATTACTGCAGCTACAGGTCTGAAACCTGTTTTGTTAAATTTTTCTGTTCATTTTACATACGATACGGTAAAATTTATGCCTAATTTAACGCCCAACAAATATCTGTAGGGCTTCGTTTGAACGGGGTAACTGAAATTCTGACGAAATCTTTTACCCTGTATAACTCGGTAACTAATAATATCCGGACCTATGTTAAATTGAAATTTTTTTCTTCTTTTGTTGTGGGGAATCACGCCCTGAATTCTCGGAACCCTTTTTCAGAACGCCTTGTTTACTATTTATTGGTATAAAAATAAATGTGGCTACAATCGAGTGTATATGAGAAGAGGCTCTTCACCTACTTCACTTGAATAGCCACCACTGGTATTAAACAGTTAAAAACAGCCATAATTTATTTACACCGAGTGTTGTACTGCGGTGAAAAATATTTTCCACAACCATTTGGAATGCGGAGGCTACATGCAACAATCTAATTGCGGGAGTTGGGGCGCCCACATTCTTTTACTCTAACAGGTCAATAAAAATAATATTATTAAATTTTATTAAGATCCGATTGTTTTATTAACTGTTTATTGGTACGAACAACTTTCAATTTATTACACCACATTTTTACAAACTGGGTGTCCAAAAACATGCACCAATTTTTTCGGGTATGGCTGTTAGGTGATTACCAGTGTTATCGATTGAAAGTCTATCTCCACAATTTGACTGACATTGCTGAACCGAATAGTTAGTTCTTTTTACTTTCTCTTGCCTATATGAATATGTTGTTTGTTTTGGTCATCAGCCGAAAGGCTGGTTTGTTTACTAAGTAAAACGAGGAGTGAGGTGGTTAACCATTGCCACAACTCACTGAGTGGAAAAGTACACTTATCAGCATGCCAGGCCCTCTGAAAAGCACATATTTTCCACTCTGCAAATGACACCTTCACTTCATTCACCACAGGGTCTGGCTGTTTAATGAAATTCATTACTTTCAGAGTAGATAACTCTGATTAGTGTCTTTTACACCTCAACCTCTTCTGTTCTTAAATGATTCAGTCATTTAGTTGGCTGACTATTTGATAAGAAACAGAACTATTTATTTTAGCTCTGCAATTAACAGATTGAGTGTAAATAATTTGACACTCCACCTGACAGTTATGGGCAGTATATGAATATATAGGAAGGAAAAAAATTGTTTTCATGTCGATTTTAAGAAACCCAGTTTTCACTGGATCTACACGTTTTCAGACCCCCTGAACCTAAAAAACATGTTTTTAGCGATTGGTGTGTGTGTGTGTGAACAGAATATCTCACGAACAGAACATCGTACGAACTTGAAACTTTAAACTTCAATTACATACCACTACCGAACCCGACACGAACATTTTAATTAAAATCGGTCAACCAGAAGTAGTAGTTTATTCGTGTAATTTTTCACTTTTTGCGATTTTCTCAAAAACTGGTCCTACGATTTATTAAAAATCGCCTGGTTTACTAAATTTTTTATGCTCTACAAGTTAGAGTAGGCGCCATGTTTGCTGAAATTCTTGGTGAGGCTGTTTTCACGTAAAAAATTTGTTTTTTAAGATTACGACTTTTATATACATTTCAGCGCAAAAATGTATATAATAAAAGTTGTAGACAATTTTAAATCCTACAACTTTAATTTAAAACATTTTTTTGTGTAGTAATATGTTCCTTATGTAAAGTACCCGAAATCTACCGTATAATAAATCAGAAGGGAATTGTCTGTCACAATTTAAGAGGAGACTGTACTTTGTATCCCGCCAATGTTAAATTTGCTATTTTTAGGAACATTTTTCATAGGATTGGTAAAAGATAGGGCAATGAAACTTTACACACTATAGGTGTCGGGTTTCTTCTCGAGCTACTGACATTTTTTGAATTTAATCTTTGGACCATACCATTTTTAAAAAAATTACGAATAACATAAAATTTTTACAAATTATTTTCTACGTGTTTTGCGTATTAATAATTTTTGGAGCACCTGAAGAAGTCATAAAATTATCGGTATATGTGGCTATACAAGATAATTAACTGGTAAAAATTTCAGCCTGGTAGGTTTATTGGTTTCTGAGAAAATTTTACCTTAATGTTAAAAATCTAAATATACGGGAAAAGGTAAGAAATAAGAAACAAGAAGGCACAAATCTAAAACAATATGTAGCTACACAAACAAGTAAATTTCCCATCGATAGTTATTTAGAAAGCTAAACCAACAGCTGAGAATATTAAAAACCGTGATGTTTTAAAAACTAAAATTCTCTTGGCACTAAAACGAGCAGTATAAAATTATGAAAAATATTCGTTATTCGTAACATGATAAATTTTCTGTATAAACCTGTAAAAACTTCATTTTTTCATAATTTTTTTTGACGTAGCCTAATTTAATGTTTTTTTGGTCGATCTAGGCCTAAACTATAAAAATCTGGTGTGAAACACTCACACAACTTTCTCATGCCAATGCAAATGACTAACAATAAACCTAACATTAGTAATAAAACTTTAGGAATTAACAAAAAATTAACCTCAATAAACATAACTTAATTTTAATCATGAGTGAAAGATGCTAAATAAAAAACGACCTCAGTTTGGTTAAAAAATACGGAAAATCACTCTTTCACGCTAAACTAGTCTCTGTAGAGAAAAATGCTCTAAATAAAAGTTGTAGATCTTTTAATTTCCTATAAATTTGATTTATACACTTTTACCATAAAATGCATACTAAGGCCGAAATCTTAAAAAAATTGATTTTTCACGAGTAAAAACAGAAAATCGCTAATTACCGCTAAACTAAGCGTTATATAAAAAATGTTTGAAATAAAAGTTGTAGGATTTTAAATTCTCTACAACTTTAATTATATACATTTTTGCGCTAAAATGCATATTAAAGCCGTAATCTTAAAAAAAACAACGTTTTTACGTGAAAACACCATCAAGAATTTTGGCCAACACGGCGCCTACCCTATCTTGTAGAGCATAAAAAATTAAGTAAATGAGGCGATTTAAAAAAAAATTGTAGGACCAGTTTTTGAGAAAATTTCAAAAAAGTGAAAAATTACACGAATAAACTACTACTTTCGGTTGACCGATTTTAATGAAAATGTTCGTGTCGGGTCCGGTAGTGGTATGTAACTTAAGTTTCAAGTTTCAAGTTCGTACGATGTTCTGTTCTAGAAAAATTTGTACACACACACACACACACACACACACACACACACACACACACGCAGACCAATCGCTAAAAACATGTTTTTTGGGTTCAGGGAGTCTGAAAACGTGTAGATACGGTAAAGAGTGTATTTGTTAAAATCGACATGAAAACAATACTTTCCTTCCTATATATTCATATAGGCAAGAGAAAGTAAAAAACATAAAAAACCAAAAATCGAAATTTTGAGTTAAAACCATCGTGCAATCTGCCCTTAAAGCGCTTTTGATCAGAATTTCGTGTGTAACGAACGTAAACGTTTTTGGATAGATCGCGCTACGTAATATTTTACTTTGAAACTGTTTTGGCCAGGTCTCAGATTAGCTTACACAAAGTATAGTTAGCAGTGCTCGGACAGATTGTTGAACGTTAACTCCTATGGTGTGGTAAGGGGTAGACGAATTGCGCTGCGCCGGAGCACAATACAATTGCTAGTCATGAGTTGTTGTTGAAACGAAACAACAGCGATTTAGAACGATGATAAAGATAAACCAACCCAACTGAACTGTTGCACGCAACGCCAACCCACTCCTACAAACGCAAACAACTGACCGGTCCCATCCCACCCCTATAATAAAACACTGACCCATCCTTACCCACCCTTACAAAACGGGGGTGCAATATTATTACGCCACAAAATTTCGTGACTCTATCTTAGCTATCATTATTTTTTATTCTAACACTCGATAAAACACAAACACACACACACACACACACACACACACACACACACACACCCTCACACACACACACCCTCACACACACACACACACACACACACACACACACATATTTCTAGTTTTTCAATTATTTTACAGTATGAAAAGGTCGATGAATTGTGTTGTGACCTCTTTCGTACGCTCGAATTCTCATCAACTCATCCATTTTTCAACTGACGCCAAAAACTACAAATTTATTCCTTTACTTTTATTGTGCAAATAAATTTGTTTGTCTGTCCGATTTTATCAATTCGTTCTTTTTACATCTCTTTTAAAAATGTTATTTTACAACTCAAAAAATCTAACAGAATACCAACTGGAAAGTAACCACAATCAGATTATTATAAAACCTGGGTGTCTATACACGCAGAAAGCCTTGTTGTTAAGGTCATCAACCGAAAACTTGGTTTGAACCTGTAGAGCAGTGTTCTTCAACCTTATCTTAATAAAGGACCAAATTTTTATTACGGGTGAGCTTGAGGGCCGCATTGATCTACGTATGTATGTATGTATGTGTTTGTATATGAATATTGTGACAATAAGATCATGTTCGCGAAAGTTCTAGTAAATGGTAATTCATTCATAAAAATCTGGTGTGAAACACTCACACAACTTTCTCTTGCCAATGCAAATAATTAATAATAAACCTAACATTATTAATAAAATATTAGAAATAAACAAAAACTAACCTCAAAAACATAACCTTATTTTAATCATGAGTGAATGACGCAAAATGACAATCGAACTCAGTTTGGCTTAAAAATACGGAAAATCACGCTTTCTCTCTAAACTAGGCTCTGTAGAGAAAAATGCTTTAAATAAAAGCTGTAGATCTTTTAATTTTCTATAAATTTAATTATATACACTTTTGTCGTAAAATGCATTCTAAGGCCAAAATCTTAAAAAAATCTATTTTTCACACGTTTTCGTGAGAAAAAAACAGAAAATCGCTAATTACCGCTAAACTAAGCGTTATACAAAAAAATGTTTGAAATAAAAGTTGTAGAATTTTACATTCTCTACAACTTTTATTATAAAACGTTTTGCGCTAAAATGCATATTAAAGCCGCAATCTTAAAAAGAAAATGTTTTTACGTAAAAACAGCCTCACGCAGAATTTCAGCAAACATGGCGCCTACCCTATCTTGTAGAGAATAAAAAATTGAGTAAACCAGGCGGTTTTAAAAAAAATCGTAGGACCAGTTTTTGAGAAAATCGCAAAAAAGTGAAAAATTATACGAATAAACTACTACTTCCAGTTGACCGATTTTGATGAAAATGTTCGTGTCGGGTCCGGTAGTGGTATGTAACTTAAGTTTCAAGTTTCAAGTTCATACGATGTTCCGTTCTTGAGATATTCTGTTCACACACACACACACACACGCGCACACACACACACACACACACACACACACACACACACACACACACACACACACACACACACACACACACACACACTCACACACACACACACACACACGCATACACATACACACGCGCGCGCGCGCACACACACGTACACACACACACACACACACACACACACACACACACACAGACACACACACAGACCAATCGCTAAAAACATGTTTTTTGGGTTCAGGGGGTCTGAAAACGTATAGATCCGGTGAAAACTCGATTTCGAAAAATCGACATGAAAACAATACTTTCCTTTCTATATATTCATATAGGCAAGAGAAAGTAAAAATAGTAAAGAGAGGATAATAGAGTGAAAGAGTAACAATGGGGTGGCTATAAAGGTATGCCTATTCATGAAAGTTGTTTGAAAGGACTGCGCTATTATTTATGAAAGGGACCTGTAACACTCTATTTACAATAAGATCTATTGTTGACTTGTTTACAATAGATTTTTCTAGTATTCATTTATAGAGGGTTATTTTTTATACTTTATTATTTGCATGAAATTTCTCTGTTTTGCTAGAATTATCTTTTTGAAATACCTATAGAAAGAGAGCCCGAGTGCGGTCAGTGAGTTAGTATTCGTTTGATCTTTGACGAGTGGCTATCGGGCGAAGTGCAGGCCACGTTCCGGGCATTGTGTTGATCAACTATTATTATACTGTCTTTGTTTGTGTGTGTATTGTGAAAAGTTATTGTGTATCTGTATTAAATTCGGTTTTTGTGTATTCAGTTTCAGTTTGTATGTGTATTCCATAAAATTAATTGTAAGTAGTGCTAAGTAAATTATTAAGTTATTTATTGTTTATTATTTATTTTAAGTAAATTATTAAGTTATTTATTGTATTACTTCATTATAATTAGTTTGTTGTTTATTTTATAAATCTTTTAGTGTAATAAATATTTGCAATTGTAAACTTTAGTGTATTAATTATTTAATTACCTAGATCCCCAAACCGAACCTTAGCGATAAGTGTCACAATATATATATATATATATATATATATATATATATATACGTATACTGGCAATACAATACTGACTCTTAATGTAACTTTTTACTACAATTCTGACTCCAGCCATACAATCTTGACTCACTACTTACAATCCTGACTCATTCCGCTTTCTAACGATTATATACAACTCTCTGATTCAGAACACGATAATATCTAAATACGTTATGTCAGTATTTTATTCACAACTAAAATATTTGACTTTCCTTTGCACAAATTTTTAAATCAGCGTACGACGCTAAAATTTCGGCCTTAAATTCTTTTTAATTTTTAGGTGATTTATCTTGATTCGATTTCCATTAAAAAAAAACTGTACAAAATATAAATTTTTGTTAACTTAAACTTAACTGAACGTCTTAAACGTAAACTTTTGTTAAAAAAATTACTGTGGTATTTGTAGCGCTGAAATTACGGACTTAGGTTTCTTTTAATTTTAAGTTATATTATTCCATGTCCACAAAATTAATCGGTAAAAAACAAATATTAATACAACTGTTGTTAAATACATTGCTGTAAAATTTGTGAGGCTGAAATTTCGGACTTAAATTTTTTTTAATTTTTAGGTAATTTATTCGATATCCATCAAATTAAACAGTAAAAAATATATTTTTGTTAACCTAAACTTAAGTGAACTTAATAAACTTAAATTTTTGTTAAAAACATTACTGTGATATTTGTAGCGCTGAAATTTCGGACTTGGGTTTCTTTTAATTTTAAGTTATATTATTCCATGTCCACAAAATTAATCGGTAAAAAACAAATATTAATACAACTGTTGTTAAATACATTGCTGTAAAATTTGTGAGGCTGAAATTTCGGACTTAAATTCTTTTTAATTTTTAGGTAATTTTTTCGATATCCATCAAATTAAACAGTAAAAAATATATTTTTGTTAACCTAAACTTAAGTGAACTTAATAAACTTAAATTTTTGTTAAAAACAATACTGTGATATTTGTAGCGCTGAAATTTCAGAATTGGGCTCCTTTTAATTTTAAGCTATATTATTCCATGTCCACAAAATATATCGGTAAAAAACAAATAATAATGCAACTTTTGTAAAATACATTGCTGTAAAATTTGTGAGGCTGAAATTTCGGACTTAAATTCTTTTTAATTTTTAGGTAATTTATTCGATATCCATCAAATTAAACAGTAAAAAAAAGTATTTTTGTTAACCTAAACTTAAGTTAACTTCATATACTTAAATTTTTGTTAAAAACATTACTGTGATATTTGTAGCGCTGAAATTTCGGACTTGGGTTTCTTTTAATTTTAAGTTATATTATTCCATGTCCACAAAATTAATCGGTAAAAAACAAATATTAATACAACTGTTGTTAAATACATTGCTGTAAAATTTGTGAGGCTGAAATTTCGGACTTAAATTCTTTTTAATTTTTAGGTAATTTTTTCGATATCCATCAAATTAAACAGTAAAAAATATATTTTTGTTAACCTAAACTTAAGTGAACTTAATAAACTTAAATTTTTGTTAAAAACAATACTGTGATATTTGTAGCGCTGAAATTTCAGAATTGGGTTCCTTTTAATTTTAAGCTATATTATTCCATGTCCACAAAATATATCGGTAAAAAACAAATATTAATACAACTGTTGTTAAATACATTGCTGTAATATTTGTGAGGCTGAATTTTGGGACTTTTCAGCAATTTCGGTTTTAAAGTGATTTCTAATATTACTAGGGTATACACATGATTTAAGCATGAAAACAACCTATGTCATATGTGATTACAGCTGATATGCATACCAAGTTTTTTCTACGTAAAAAGAACCTATATCCTTGACATAGGTTTTTTTACACTCAGTCAATTGTATATTTTTTAGGAACACCGTTTAAATTTAACTCAAACTTTTCATAATATGAAACATAAAAATATGAAGTAGATAGAAATAAATATTATATTATGACATTTTTTTCTTTTTTCTGATCTTTTTTCTAATTTACCTGATCATTTAAGAATTGGAACTTTAAGAGTTGGCATTATTAACATCAGCTGTTGTAAAATTGAAAAGTAAACTCTATTTAATGCTACTCAGATGTCTGTTAGTTAAATGTTTAATGAGTGGTTTTCAATTTAAAGTGGTTCTTGGTACTTATTAGTGATAAATGGCCTAACTTTACAAGTAAAATTAATAACTAAATAAAGTAAAATCTACAGAGCTAAAATAAAACAATGAATGACTGTGTAGAAAATTGCAAGAAAAGAAGGAAGAACCCACAAGACTATAAACGTAATAAAATGGTAAAAAAGTGAAGAACTCATAAAAGTTATTCAACATATTGATACCTTTTCCAAACATGAGAGCCACTCTTCCAGTAAACCTGTATTTTATTTGTCTCACGAGCTTTCTGTCCAAAAAAAACATCAACTATTTAAAGAAAAGTATCCTCATTTAGTAATAAAGTAAGAATATTACAATAACATTTTTAATGAAAATTTGTCTTTAAGATTTGGCAGGCCACAAGATACCTGATGTGTCTGCGAACAACTTAGTTTAAAAATGAGATCAAAAGATATAATAAATGATTCTGCTAAAAGAGTCGCAGTAGCTAAATATATGGTTTACAACAGACGGGCTAAAAAAATTCTACAGAGCATTCAGGGAAGCCAAGATAGTCAAAAGAGGAAGACACATTACGTCTTAGTTCTGATTATATGCAAAATAATATACAAATGCCTGTTATTTCAGTGCAAGAATTATTTTTATCTATGCAAATTAACTGTGTCGCTCTTTTGCATTCATAATCTTAAAACTGTCAAGTCAATTCTGTTTATTTACCATGAAGGTAATTGTAAGAAATGTCCTAATGAAGTTTGTACTTTCATTTTACATTATATAAAGGAGTAGGTTGATTAAAAGGTGAAGAACATGCTTCTGTTCAGTGACAATTCTTCAGAACAGAACAAACATCATCCAATTGTGAAAGCTGTTTTATCATTAATTGAAGTAGGACGATTTGATAAAATTGAACACTTTTAATCTTTACGAGGGCACTCCTATATCCCTTGCGCCAGAGTATTTGGAGTGATAAAGTGAGGTTTAAGAAGAAAACAGAATATAATTTGTGAACTGATTAAGTGAATTATTCATTCCAGTAAAAAACTTGATTTTACAGTGCTTATTATTTATGGGTGTGACATTATAGACTTCAAAACATGGTGGCCTAAATTTTACAGAAAAACTTGTTTTTCAGTTGAAACTTCTGCTAGGGGATTTCCTGGAAATTAAAAAAATTCAGTTAAATATTTAAAAATATCACCACTTTGTTTATAAAAAGAACAGTCCAGGTTCAGTCAATTGTTACGAGTATATTAATGGTTTGAGTAAACAAAAATTCAATTTGGGATTACCTACGAATGAACATCTTACTCTTTCAAGTGCTCCACCATATATTACAGGCAGCATTCCAATAAATGAGAAAACAATTAAAGACATTGAAAAGTGTGTTCAATACGTTTCTGATAATATTAAAGAAAAATTCTGGATTGATGTCTTAAACTGGCGTACTTGTGAAGATAAAGATCACGATGCACAATATAAAAAAGTAGATTAACTTTAACAATTTTTATTTAAATGTTAAGTATGTAGAAGTAATTTTAATGTTTGATTGAAGATAATAAAAGTAAAAATACGTACTTGGTTGAAATTTTAGCATTTTTGTTGTTGTTTTTTTTACATGATTGCATGTAAAACAACTTGTATTCAAACAATTTTAAAATTCACTGTAAAATTTCTGTTACATTAATGACTAAAGTTTTGTAGTCAATATATTAACAAAATAGTAAAGTTTCAAACCACACAGTAACAAATGTTGAAAACCACTCTTGAAAAAAACAATTTAGTTTTTTCCATTTCCCACAAATTGTACTTAGGTGATACAGGTTGTTTTTGCAATCAGCCATTGCAAAAGCTGTATTAAGATTTTTAAAGCCTTAATACAGCTTTTGATAAATACACTACTCTAATATTTGTAGCGAAGGGCTGATTATTAAACGAACTTCTGTTTTTTTAAAAATGTTCATTGTTTGTTATTTCAACAAAAAATAATATGATATTGCAAGCATGAAACTAATTCTTAATTCACTAACAGCAAGAAGCTAAACATCCCAACCGTTCTGTCAGTTATTAGTCAAGAATATGTTGGATAATCAGGTCTAGTTATCCAGACTTGATGACGTAAAATTACTGTATTACATTAAGAAAAACAAATCTTGTCAATAAATATTATATTGTTGTTATTTGGGTAAACAGATGAAAGGCTCGTGTGAACCTCTAGAGGTTTTACTAAGTAAAAACAAGGAGTGGGTTTTTTTACTATTGCCTTCCTCACTGAGTGGAAAAACATGCTTACCAGCATACCTGGCCCACTGAAAAGCATCCATTTTTTACCCTGTAAATGACGCCTTCACTTTATTCACCACAGGGTCTGTCTGTATAATGAAATGCATTACTCTTAGAGGAGGTAACTGTGACTAGTGTTTTTTACATCTGTACCTCTTCTGTTGTTAAATGCTTCAGTCATATAATTGGCTGACCATGTGATAAGAAACACAAATATTTTTTGTAGCTTTGGAAATAGGAGAGTGCAAATAATTTAACACCCCACCTGCCTGTTATGGGGAAAAAACAGTGCTATAGATTTAAATAAATTGTATTCACATTACAATAATAACATAAAGTAAATTTTTGTATTATACGCTTGTGTTCAGATTCTCTTCTTTAGCTTTAAATACATTCATTATGCAAAATGCAATCATGAAGTTAGAGCTAGTTAAGCTTAGGTAAAGTATTTAATTAGACACAAGAGCAATCCTGAACTTAAATTAACCCAAACAATTAAAGTGTGCACAAATTGAACTGCCAGTTGACAGTAGTAATGAATAGTTGACACCCTACGCCAAATACTGGTTACAGAGCTCAGACTAGAATAATTCAAATATGATTTAACAGAGGGAAATTTTCTGAGGCCTATAGCAGATTCATCGGATGGGTCTCTCCTTCAATGTAAACAAGCTCAACCAATGATGTAGTTTCTTTTCAATAAACCACTACGTAAAGTGCATACAAAATGCTATTAATTATTGTCTGCATTTTTCATTGATTTTCTAGTAACTTTTGATTTAAAGAGAGTATTGGATTGAAATAACAATTTTATTTTTACTCAAAATTTGAATTATTAAAATTCCTTTTTTCGAGCTTTTGTTCAGCAAAAGTAACAATGACATCATCAAAGTTAAAATTACGAGCCATGGAAAGTTTGATGGATAAAATAGCTAAGTTGAGTAACGTTTCTTGTTTCATAGAATTTTTACTTTCTCTTGCCTATATGAATATATAGGAAGGAAATATTGTTTTCATGTCGATTTTTCGGAATCGAGTTTTCACTGGATCTACACGTTTTCAGACCCCCTAAACCCAAAAAACATGTTTTTAGCGATTGGTCTGTGTGTGAACAAGATATCTCAAGAACGGAATATTGTACGAAGTTGAAACTTGAAACTTACGTTAGGTACTACTAGAGGACCCGACAGGAATATTTTCATCAAAATCGGTCAACCGGAAGTAGTAGTTTATTCGTGTCATTTTTCATTTTTCTACATTCCTCATTTACTACATTTTTTATGCTCTACAAGATAGGCTAGGCTGGTTTTAATTTTGCAACTCATGATTAAAATAAGGTTATGTTTTTTATGTTAGTTTTTCTGTTTATTTCTAATGTATTATAACTAATGTTAGGTTATATTGTTCATTATTTGCATTGACAAGAGAAAGTCGTGTGAGTGTTTCACACTAAATTTTTTAATAAGTTTTTATCAATTTTAATTTTCAAAAAGATCTCTTGCCACTAGCCGTAGTCACAGGAATGGTTACAAATAATAGAAATGCAGTGCAGACTTCAGGAAAGCTTGAAGACATAAAATGATTGTTTATGATTTATGAATCAGCAAGTTCTGTTATAGAAGATGACTTTTCTATTTGGTGTCTAAAAGTGGATCGAAAACTGAGAATTTTTTTGGCAAACGAGACAGATAGGTCTTATTTATATAAATCAACAAATTATGAAGCCTTTTCCAACAAATAATTTAAATTTTTGAAAGTGGCAGGTCGCAAGACACTATAATTGGAAACAATTTCATACAGTCCAAGGAAACGCGTTTTTTGTTGATTAATGATAATGTCCAATACACGATAGAATATGTTCACTTTAAACAAGCTTTTCGGATCCTGTAGACGTCCATCTTTGCAAATTCCATCAAAATGATGTTTCACCTTCTTCTAACGAGTTTTACGAAATTCAGAGTTGATTGATCCTTTTTCTGTTACACTATTTGCTTGACTTTTTAAATCTCCGAATTCATGTTGATACTTTTCAAGTTCTTCCAGACAGACTTGGAAGTGCTTCGAGGCATTTGAAAGATCGATGGCTTTAGACTGAAGGGCTTTACAGGCCGCGTAGATGGTATTTAAAATTTTCCCATGGTAAACCAGTAACATAATAAAGTTGTAGTTTTTGACCTTCTTCTTCAGTGAAATAGTTTGATCTCTTTCATTTGCTTTGGAATTTAATTTAATTGATTTTGTTATCGCTTTTTGAAGTTCAACAAACTGAACTTTAAAAGCAAAAATGGCATCAAAATGTCCTGCCCATCTACGTAGTTGGATTTAATGGTTTTAATGTTAGCGGTTTGTAGTAATGTTTAATGATTGTGAATCCGGACGCGTTCCAAAACTGGGAGAAATCGTATTTTTACTTTCTCTTGCCTATATGAATATATAGGAAGGAAAGTATTGTTTTTATGTCGATTTTTCGAAATCGAGTTTTCACTGGATCTATACGTTTTCAGACCCCCTGAACCCAAAAAACAAGTTTTTAGCGATTGGTCTGTGTGTGTGTGTGTGTGTGTATACAAAATATCTCAAGAACAAAACATCGTACGAAGTTAAAACTTGAAACTTAAGTTAGGTACCAGTAGAGGACCCGACACGAACATTTTCATCAAAATCGGTCAACCGGAAGTAGTAGTTTATTCGTGTCATTTTTCACTTTTTTGCAATTTTCTCAAAAACTGGTCATACTATTTTTTTAAAAATCGCCTTATTTACTACATTTTTTATGCTCTACAAGATAGGCTAGGCGACATGTCTGCTGAAATTTTTGGGAAGGCTGTTTTCGTAAAAAATATTTTTTATCTTAAGATTGCGTCCTTAATATGCATTTTAGGACAAAAGTATATATAATAAAAGTTGTAGACAATTAAAAAATCTACAACTTTTATTTCAAACATTTTTTTGTATAACGCTTCGTTTAGCAGTAATTGGTGATTTTCTGATTATTTTTTTTAACGAAATCCGTAAAAAAATTATTTTTTTAAGATTTCGGCCGTATTATACATTTTACGACAAAAGTGTATATAACCAAATGTATAGGAAATTAAAAGATCTACAACTTTTATTTTAAGCATTTTTCTCTACAGAGCCTCGTTTAGCGTGAAAAAGTTATTTTCCGTATTATTAGGCCAAAAATAAGGTTGATTTTCATTTTGCATCATTCACTCATGATTAAATAAGGTTACGTTTTTAAGGTTAGTTTTTTTGTTTATTTCTAATGTTTTATTACTACTGTTAGGTTATATCGGTCTTTTTTTGCATTGGCAAGAGAAGGTCGTGTGAGTGTTTCACACCAGATTTTTACAAATATAATTAAATCTTGATACATTTTTTAAAATTTAAAATGTGTATGTACTTTAGTAGGTAACTTAAATTGATTGAATACAAAATATTTTTTACTATATTTTGTAATTATAAATGTTAGGATCCTCCTGTGCTCGCGGCCCTCTCGGGCCAGGGGCCCTGGTATTCTGCCCGTTCTGCCACACTATTGTTACGCCACTGTGATTAAAGTCTGTGTAATGTGGGGAATTAATTAGCTTGGTTTACAATTAAAACATTTTCTGAAATAGTTTTTCTAGTAGTTGACACTTGTGCCAACGCTAATACTAGCACGTGTTAATATTTTGAGAGCTAGTACTTGACGTATCGGTAATATCTACTTCCTTGACACATAATGTACATTAGTATAGCTGAAAATACTCCTTGGAATGTGAAAAATAATAATAACTTATTAATATTTCAACAGAAATACCTAATATTTTCTTTCTTTTCTTTTAGTTTATTTTTTTAAAAGTCGCTTCAACAGTTTTTCATTAGCGACCAATACCTAATATTTATTACTAAAACAAAAAATAATTTTAACTTACCCCTTAACAATTTCAATAAAAAAAAACTAGAACCACAAGGAACCAGCAATGTAAGCGTATCAAACCAATAATAGCATAAAATCCCTTAATGCTTCACAGAACCATTACGTTGATCTTCCATGCACTTTAGTTCATAAACTTTCAAGTAATGCCTTGTTTAAACATCTGAATTGGTTAGAAATCTTATTTTTTTAAAACAAAACCAGAAGTGTTAATTACTGGTACATTTACCTAAGCAATTGATATCATGTACTATTAATTCCAAAGATTCATTGGCCATATTAGTTTCAAATCGGGAACTGGATTCTATCCAAGACTAAATTTTTCAATTTTTACATGTATATACTATTACTTGCAGTCTTTAAAACCACCACATAAGACCCGCATAAAGTACTAGGATGCACTTTTTGGTTTGTCAGATCCCATTCAGCTTCCCTCCCCACGACGACCACACTGAGGTTGACTATGCTTATTCAGTTCCCTTCTTCTCCATTCACACACATGATAAGTTATATTTTCTTTGATCAAGTGAACGTTCAACGTTGAGCCTACGTTTATCGTTGTATTCTCGCTCTGCTCCTACAATCTGCATGGCCCGGTAGGAAGGCAATCATGTTTTGGTCACATCAGATCACTAATCATGTTTTGGTCACTTCACTAAGGTTTAATAATGGGTGAACATTTTGGGGCAATTTCAAGTAGTAACCACTACAATTTAATTTTTTTCTATTTTTGGCTATAACGTATCTAGGCCCTACTGCAAAGTGTTCGAAATAGTCTATAAATATTATATAAAACAAGCTATTAACATTTTTTATTTCCGCCTGTGTTACAAGTACAAAATAGTGATAGCACTTATTTAATATAACAGGATTAATAACATGGTTACTGGATTGAGCCAGTTATCGTGATAACAAGTTACTAAAAACGCCCTGTTATTTTAATGACACCCTGTTAGCTGTTACATAATAATACCGTGTTTCCAAGCCATTTAATAAACTGATGTACGAATGACGCTTGTCTGACTGTTATAACATCATCAGACTGTTAAAACTAATGAAGTTATCAATTTACCTTTTCATCTAACAACACTACTTTTAAGTTTAACTACGTTATAATACTGTTATTAATACAAACACAAGGTGGCAAATCTCACTGAATCTCTCATGGACACAAAATTAAGGCAAACAGCACTATTTCCTGCAACCAAATACAACCACAGCAAACCAAACACAAGGGTGGGCAGTCACGCTGAATCTTTCATGGACTCACAGCAAGGCACTATAGTTACTATGCACAATACACCGAGCCAAGAAGTCAGCAGCCAAGTGTTAGAAGTACAAGTAATTCATAACAAGTGTTACATGTGCAAGTTACAAGTAATCCATAAAGGCGTCGGCAAGATTGAAGCAAGTCCATACTCAAAACAAACCTACCAGCGAGTCATGATGTCCCCTCCGGATAATTTGTTCTGACTACCATTTTCTGTACCAATAAACCTTTGTACAGAAAATCTACCTGTTCGTGAATAATTTAGTTCACTTCTTTTCCACACGTGTCGTACTATTACCTATTATTCTACTACATTGTATTGTAGACTGGACGATAACAGTGTTATTTAATGACAGATAATAGAATCCTGTCATCGAGCAGGCTGTTATTTTCAGTAACACATTATCAAAAATTAGTTATATTTTCCATCACTAGAACAAAGGGTATTGCCAATAAATCATTTATTGCACTTTCATTCGAACGTGTAATAAACTAATAACGTTCTTTGAACATTCAAGATAGATATAGCTTACTGTGTCATACATAATCCACATTTAACCATCTAATATTTTGGTTTTCAATACAATGCCCATACTGGAAAATTTAGTACAAGATTTCTACTCTACATATTTTAAATATGAACCTATTTTTTCACAGGTATGGTTGCGTGATTATGAGGGAAAATATTTCAGTGCAGATTTGTTATTTGATTTTTCTTTTTGTAATTTGACCAGACAAATAAAAATTGTTTCTGTTTAGAAAAATGAGAAATGAGTAGAAGTAAAAATAACATAGTGTGGCAGCCAGAAAAAAATCTAGCAGCCTGCACTACAACAAACTTCAGTATTTTAATATGCCTACATGAAAAATACGGTCAAAGGTGATATAAATAAAAATACAACACAAATCGAATGAAATAAAAATATATTTCGACTATAATAAATATAATTAAAATACTTAAGATTTATTTTGTGATGATTTATTAATTTTGGTTTGTTTTGATAATATTTGTTTTTGTATTATATCAATGTAAGAGAAAAAATATTGCGTTTTAGAGGAGTGTTCTTGCATGTTTTATAATTATTGTCAGCTAAAATTCAGCTTTGCAGTACAAAGGGTAAAAGAATTAGAGCGTTTTTAAAAATATGTTATTTTTGTTGCCTATGGACGTAACGATTTAAATTTTAGCTGATATTAATTAGGAAACATGCAGAAAGACTCCTCTAAAACGCAGGATTTTTCCACCTTAGATTATTCATTCTAAATGATCTGAAACATGGACTTGGTGAAAATGCGCTAAAAAACGAAAACATATTTTGTTTCCAAATCGCTAGAAAATTCCTAATACATTACCTGTTTCGTAATTTATACAAATAAAATTTAAAAAACCAAGCTTTAAAGCGAGCCATACCAGAAATTTTTATGGTCCTAACTTGGTGACACGCGGTTCCAAACACTTGTTTCATCTTTCATTTTACGTACTATAGTTATGTTTTTCTGTAGATTGGAGGCAAAACATTAATTTCTCAAAAACCTCAATAAACAAATGTTAAAATTAATTATACACAGTAAATATTATGTAACACTGTTTGAAGAAACTAGTATTCTTAGTTCTACAATTTATATACCCTGTACTGCTGTGCATAATGCTTAAAATGTTTAATAAAACAGATTGTAATTATTACAAAAGTAGACCAACTTTGCAGCTACTATTCCCTTGATGTAAGGAACTGCAGATCCGTTTCGGTTAGCTAGAAGTCTCTCAGAGTACTTTCAATGAGTTGCAAGCAATCTGTGTGGTTCTACCCAGGTGCTAGCCCCTTGGCTTACAATATTGCAAACCCTTGTTCTATCAACTGAGAGTCCCTTTGGTTTGCAATGCTATTTTACTGGCAATGAGTTGCAAGCAATCCATGTGGTTCTACCCAGCTGCTAGTCCCTTGGCCTACAAAAATGCAGGCCCTTGTTCCATCAACTGGGAGTCCCTTTGGTTTGCAATACTATTTTAACTGGCAATGAGCTGCAAGCAATCCATGTGGTTCTACCCAGCTGCTAGTTCCTTGGCCTACAAAAATGCAGGCCCTTGTTCTATCAACTGGGAGTCCCTTTGGTTTGCAATGCAATTTTAACTGGCAATGAGTTGCAAGCAATCCATGTGGTTCTACCCAGCTGCTAGCCCCTTGGCCTACAAAAATGCAGGCCCTTGTTCCATCAACTGGGAGTCCCTTTGGTTTGCAATGCTATTTTAACTGGTAATGAGCTGTAAGCAGTCCATTTGGTTCTACTCGGCTGCTAGTTCCTTGGCCTACAAAATTTGAGATCCTTGTTCTACCAACCAGAAGCCCCTTTGTTCTGCAAACAATTTACTCGTACGTTATTTACTTATAGTTGATTACCTCCCAAGCAAATCTACAGAGAAAACATATCGGACAGTTATTACCTAGTTTTTATGTTATATATTAAATATATTACCTCCTCAAGGTCATGTCCTAGATTCTCTGGGTTTCCACCCTCAACTTCATTCAAAGTGTTCTCGCACATTTTTAGTTTTCTTCTTATTCGGTAGGCTTGGTTATGCCTACCTTGTTTTAACGCCGTTTTCTTGTCAACTTTTAGTTTTTCAATTTTTAACTTCATTTTGTTTAAAAAAGTTTTATATTTGTCAATGTAACTTTCTTCACAGACCTAGAAACCAAATGGAGATTATAGACTTCACACTAATTTGAAGGACAAGAGTATCATGTTACGTGCATTAAAGAAACTTGTATGGAGAGCTTTGACCCTTCATTCCAAAAAAAACCTAATGCTTAGCTATGCAAAAAAAATATTTCTGATAATTTTTTATCAAAATGATATTAATAACGTTGACTGTTCCTGGCTGTGATGTAATAACAATTCACCTCGAGAATTTTCCTTTTTGTACAGTGCAACGGAAGTTGCCTAGTTGGGGGTGGTTCACTTCCCTTTCTGCATTTTGGCTGATTGGCATTAAACAGACTGGGTTATCTACCCTTTGCATTTTGGGCCAGTGTCAGTGAGTCGAGATTTGAATCAGTGCCTACCTCAGTTAGGACAATCAGTTCTTTTTTACATAAGCTGTTATTAAGACTTGGAGAAGTGCTAACGTTCTAGCTGTTGATGCCCAGAACAAGAAAAGCTTTCAAAGAAAAGATAATAATACATTTATCTAAAAATATCAAGTTGCAAGGTCTTTTTCTCCGAGCTTCCAGCATTTAATTATTAGAAACCCTCGTATGTTTGGAAAACCCAGGTTAACAAATTTATACAAAATGAAATGTACGTTAGCCCGTTAGTATTAGCAAGTCAGGATCATCTGTGCAAACATTTCAATATGTGTAAGTGCCATAATAAGTCCAATTTTCATAATATTATGACAATTTTACAAGCTTAAATTATATTATATTGCTCTGCAATATAACGTAATTTTATCAACACTTTATTGAAAAATATACAGCAGAAATTTCATCAAAGGAGCATTTTGAATTTGAACAGTTCATGTATTTTACAATAATGACTTCCTAACATCTGTGCAATCTCTGTATAAAGTACACTTTTACACAGAGTTTACAAAATTCAGTTTTAAAAATCAACTAGTATTGAACAAATTAAGAGCATTTATTCAGTTTACTTACTTCATTTACTTCATTCGTGTCATCAAATAATACGGTTTCAGCTTCTTTAGACAACTTCATTTGTTCTGATGTTAACGGAGATGATGGTGTTGACGAAGTACCTGTAATGATTAATCAAAAATCGTAATTGATATATATTTATTTTAATGTTTACAAATGTACAACGCAAAAAGTAACAAGCAGGTGAGCTTACATACAATAAAATTAACCCATTAATGGCCATCATCAAAGTTTTTAGTCATGAAAAGATTAAACAAAATTTTTTTGTCTAAATGCGGTAATTTTTACTTTCTCTTGCCCTACACATAGGAAAAGAAAGTATTACTTTTTACGTTGAGTTTCCATCGGATATACACTTAATCAGGCCCCCTGAATACAAAAACCTGGTGTGAAACCCTCACACGACTTTCTCCGGCCAATGTAGATAATGAACAATATAACCTTTGTTTAATCATGAGTAAACTATGTAAAATAAAAAATATATAACCTAATTTTAAACATGAGTGAATGACGCAAAATAAAAATCAACCTCTGTAAAACCTAAAAATACAAAAAATCAGTAATTTGCGTCTAAACTAGGCTCTGTAAAAAATTGCTTAAATAAAAGTTGTAGAATTTTTAATTTCCTATAACATTGATTGTATACACTTTTGTTGTAAAATGCATACTAAGGCTGCAATCTTAGAAAATCCCATGTTTTATCGATTTCGATGAGAAAAAAAACAAAATCACCAATTTTGCCGCTAAACTAAGCGTAATTAAAAAAATGCTTGAAATGAAAGTTGTAGGTCTTTAAATGATCTGAAACTTTGATTTTACGCTTTTGCCCTAAAATGCATATGGTCGCAATCTTAAAAAAAAACATTTTTTTCTACGAAAGCACAGGTTCCCAAGAATTTCAGCAGACTGGCGCTTACCCTATCTTGTAGAGCATAAAAATTTAGTAAATGAGGCGATTTATAAAAAGAACGTAGACGTTTTTAACAAAATCGCAAAAAATGAAAAATCGCACGGATGAACTACTACTTTCGATTGACCGAATTTCATGAAATTGTTTGTGTCGGGTCCTGTAGTGGTACATAACGTAAGCAACAAAAGCTGTACAGATATACCAAAAATTGTTAACACTAATAATAAAGTTAGGTATACTGTAAATGGTACCATAAATTTGTTACGTAGGTAGCCAGAATGTAGGTCAGAGCATTAAGATTAGTTTTTTTTTTTCAAAAAAACCAATGGAGTTTGCACACACATTGAAATACGTGGTAGAAGGTAATAATATAAAAAATTGTAGAGCGATTAAAAACTTAATAAATGAAAGTCTAATACAAGATTGGGTAGTTTTCGAGTGGTGGCTATTTTGGAGACCTAACATTACTAGTTTTAGTGAATTCATTGAAAAGTTCAGGAAGAAATTTTGGTCGGACAGTGTACAAAGTAAATTTAGACAAGAATTACAATTCGGGAGATTTAACTTTTATAAAAATACGAAAATTTCAGTGTATTTCATGTCAAAATTAAATAAGGGAAAGTATTTAGAACCTAAGCTACAAGAAAGGGAGTTAGCAAAATTAATTAGTAAACATTTCAATAATGCGGTAAATAGGGCCAGGGTTATAAGTTTTCCTGTTCATCGGTAAAAAAGGGTTTTGTAAAAATAATATAACTAGTAATAATAATAAAACTGAGAACCTTATTCTAAGTAACGATATTGGTAGGAACTTTCTTGAAGAAGTGGAATGCAATAATTATAAAAGTAGCGAAAATAAAAAAAACAATTAAATTGGCAGAAATAGACGTAAAAATAGGAGATTGTAAGGTAAAATTATTATGCGATTAGGGAAATAAAATTTCTTGAATTAACCATGATTGTGTAACACAGTTGGAAGAAAAGACGTTTAAAAAATTCTCAAAACTTCCAGTAAATAATGTCGCAATATTAACAGTATCTGGAATGCGTAGTACAGGGGTTAGGAAGCAAGTCATTGTAGAGTTTACAATTGGAGAAAAAGAGCTAACACATGAGTTTTTCATAGTGAAACACTTGAATGTCAATTGCCTAATTGGGTGTGACTTTATGGAATAAAATTAAGTTAACTTGGGTTTTAACAAAAAACTGTTAATTGTAGGAAAGGTCACCATTCCGATTTTTAACAAGAGAGGTAGTCGGTCATAATGTTTATAGCTCACAAGTTGTTGACAAAGTTGTTAAAAAGAGAAATATGGCATCAACAGATGAATGACGTGGTAGGTTTTTTTAAATTATAACAATACTTTAGAAAGACAACAGTTAGTTGAGGTAGGCCCTATTCAATAAAAATAAAGAGATATTCTCCGACAAACTTGGAAAGTAAAGGGTTATTCTTGTAAATTAAAAATAAAAACAGATGTACCACTTGTTAAAAAATCATATGTTATCTTTTGCATACAGAATGAAATTGAGCAGATGTAAGAGGATGCCATAATATAGCATAGTAACTCATTCAAAACTGTGGATATTGTAGTAAAATTATAAAAAGTTTGAATTTGGGCAAAAAGGAATTTGTAAGTAATTATATTGTATAGAATAATATTTTAGTTTTTAGAAAAAAATTAAGATCAACAGTTTAAAATTGTAATACGTGTAGAGAAAAGAGAAGACTTAATTAAATTATACCATGAAGAATATGGGCACAGTGTGATATTTAAAACGTTTAGAAATCGTTTCGAAAATTGTTATTTTAGTAAAATGCGTAAACAAATTAAGCAGGTGATTAAAATATATTGTAGTCTGTGTCAGAAAGTAAAAACTTACAACCAAAATATGAAAGGTTATTGTATAACTGATGTGCCAAACATAAATTGTACAAATGTTACATTCCCGCCATTCCTCATTCATTTCATCTCATTTACTAGTTGTGCTTTAAAAAATGATACAGTTGTGAATAAAAATAAAGTTGAAGCCAAAAAAAAAACAAAAAATGTTACGTGGATATATTTGGTAGCCTACCTAAAACTTATCAGGGATTAGAATTTGTATTTATAATCATAGATAATTTCTCTAAGTATACTATGTGAAACTTTATCCTATAAGAAAATCAAACTCGAAAAACACTTATCAATAAAGTAAAAAGTTACATTAAGGAGGTAGGAAAACCGGAATATATTATCTCTGATCACGGAAAACAATTTACTAGCAAAATCTGGCAAAAGAGTTTAACAGAGTTAGATATCAAACCAAGAATGGTATCCATATTTCACCAACAAAGTAATGTAATGTAAGTAAGAGATATCGCAAACAATTAGGTGTTTTGTTAAGAATATATTTGACACGTAAAAAACATTTTAGAGTGGTTTAAGTTTATGAAAAACGCAGAAAACGTATTAAAATTTAATCTCCATTCCACTACGGACTAAACTCCATTTGAGGTTGTTCGGAAAAAAGGTTGTAGATTCAGTCTGTGATAGAACCAATTTTAACGATTATGGCTATGTAAATAATAAAGTAGATGAGAACATAATTAATACAGAGGTATTAAAGAGGCTTATAAAAGCAGCAGTAAATATAATGGATCAGAGTAGAGTTAAACATGGTAGGGTTAATTTTAAAAGTGGAGAGTTAGTTTTAATAAAGAATTTTGTGCTATCGATCAAAAGTACCAAATATTCTAAAAAGTTAACTCATAAATGTAAGGGATTTTTTTTATTATTGATGTCTACGAAAATAAAAGTATTTTGATCGTCGAAATCGAACGTAGACCGGAATAACCATAAGGGAATGATGCAGGGTCATTTAAGGAGTGCTTTCGAAAGTTATCGAACTGCTCAGATGAAGGATGCATTATCGTAATGTATAATGCACTATCATTCTATCATTCTGTTTTTAATAAAGTACCCTCATCAAACTGGAAAAAAATCAGAAATAATTCAGTGACACTCACACGACTTTATCTTGCCAATGAAAATAATCACCAATATAACCTAACATTAGTAATAAAACATTAGAAATAAACAAAAAAACTAAACTCAAAAACATAACCTTATTTTAATCATGAGTGAATAATGCAAAATGAAAATCAACCTTAGTTTGGCTTAATAATACGGAAAATCACTTTTTCACTCTAAACTAGGCTCTTTAGAGAAAAATGCTTTATACAAAATTTGTAGATCTTTTAATTTCCTATAAATTTGGTTATAAACACTTTTGTCGTAAAATGCATAATACGGCTGAAATCTTAAAAAGTCAATTTTTTTACAGATTTCATGAAAATAAAAATCAGAAAATCACTAGTCACTGCTAAACAAAGCGTTACACAAAAAAATGTTTGAAATAAAAGTTATAGATTTTTAAATTGTCTACAACTTTTATTATATATACTTTTGCCCTAAAATGCCTATTAAGGCCGCAATCTTAAGATAAAAAAAATTCTACGAGAACAGCCTCCCCAAGAATTTCAGCAGACATGGCGCCTATCTTGTAGAGTATAAAAAATCGTAGGAGCCGTTTTTAAGAAAATCGCAAAAATTGTAAAATGACACGAATAAACTAATACTTCCGGTTGACCGATTTTGATGAAAACGTTCGTGTCGCGTCCTCTAAAGGTACGTAACTTAAGTTTCAAGTTTCAACTTCGTACGATGTTCCGTTCTTGATATATCTTGTTCACACACACACATACACATACACACACACACCCCCCAATCGCTGAAAACATGTTTTTTGGGTTCAGGGGGTCTGAAAACGTGTAGATCCGGTGAAAACTCGATTTCGAAAAGCATATGATAAATACAATACTTTCCTTCCTATATATTCATATAGGCAAGAGAAAGTAAAAAGTAACAGAAAAAATGTCACGTTTAAGATAAAAGATGTTCATGTTGTATTGAACGCCGCAATAATACTGTAACCGTAAGGACTGGAAATCACGCGTGACACGCAGATTAACTCCAAGAAGAAGATTTAAAAAAGAAATAATTCGGGATGCGATGATACTCGAACCAATAATAATTGACATAGATAATAGTGATAGTGATAATTTTAGTGACATTAGGTTAGTAGTGGTAAAAATTATATTCTGAAAACGAAAGTAGAGGCACAACGCTGCATATTTAATTAGGTAATTAGCATATTGTAATCACTTAATATTTAACCAGTGTATTTGAAATACACTCTTGATGTTAAAGCATGCAAAAAATAAATAAATGTGAATAAAGAATTGCCGATTTTTACATAATATGAATTAATAACGAAACATTTTCGAACATCCATTAGGATTAAATTCAATAATACAGTAAAATTCAGTTATAACGAACTTCAAGGGACCGGCATTATTTGTTTGTTATAACAGAATGGGTCTATACGCCGCATATGTAGTACTCTACTGTATTATCTTACGTGCCCACCCAATTACCGGAATAACCAATATTAGTCTAAATGTACTTAATTTAAGTAAAAAATCATGAATAAAAATCTTTTACACCACCTCCACGGCCGAACTGTTAGCGCCGTTTAGTCGTCTGCTGTTCTAGTTATAAAAAAGGTAACAGGTTCGATTCCCGGTAGGTCTGGGCTGAGGCAATCAGGATAATACTGCAATTTACCTATAACTCGCCAACGTGCCAATGTAGAGAAAAACACAAAGTAGTCGCTAATGACTGGACATGTTAATCCGACTTAAAAAATCTTTATTATTTTTACTACATACCAAAAATCCGTGATGAGGTGATTCCCGAAATTAAACAAAAATTACGAACGGCAAAACTGTTTGTTTCTCATTTCCCAGAGAATATATTTGTCTATTATTATTATTATTTCAAGGAAGGTGATTGTTTCGTTACAACCTGATTCCATTTTCGTTTTATCAGACTTTACAATGTGTTAATAACATATAAAACCAACCAAATTTTCTATTTACACACGTTATTACTGGATTTTCTTTACAACAGACCTCGTTATAACCGGATTTTACTGTATTTTCATTCATTTTATTTACCCTAATGTGTGTACAATCTTTTCAGTTTAAGAACAATAAGTAACCCCATGATTCAATGACATGAGGATGATGTGTAAATGGAGTGTAATCTTGAACAGACTCAGGTCAACCATTCTTGATAGAGTATGATTAATTGAACCCCAACCATCAAAGTACACCGGTAACCGCTGTCTAGTATTCAAATACGTATAAAAGTCAATACTTTTACTACGATTTGGACCCAATATGACAAGTAGAAATTAAGTAGGCCTATATCTTGTTAATGTACTATTATTTACATTATATAATAATGCATCTGCCTTCGCAATAGCCAGAGGCAAAGAAAGCAGTGGCTATTGCGAAGGCAGGTGCATCGGAAAGACTGTATGAAGAACTGGAAACCCCAGAAGGAATTAAAAGGCTGTATAGTATTGCTAAGGCAAGGGATAAATCATCAAAGGATTTTACGCATGTACGACAGGTTAAGAGCTCAGATGGAGTGGTGTTGAGAACGGATGAAGAGATAAAGAACAGATGGAAGGATTACTTTTGCCAGTTACTGAATGAAGAACGCTACACAGGGAACAGAGGAGATGGAACCCCACATCAGGAGGAAATTGAGGAAATTGGAAGGGGGGAAGTCTTAGACGCTTTGGGAAAAATGAAAAATGGTAAAGCAGTGGGACCGGATGACATACCAGTGGAAGCATGGAAGGCCTTGGGAGAGGAAGGAGTGGAGATGCTGTGTGACTTGATGGGCAGAATATACAGAGAGGAAAGGATGCCAAAAGCATGGAGAGAGAGTGTTGTGGTACCAATATATAAAGAGAAAGGTGATATCCAAGAATGCAAAAATTACAGAGGGATTAAGTTAATGTCACACACACTAAAGTTATGGGAGAGAATAGTAGACAAAAGAGTGAGGGAGGAGACGGTGATGGGTGAGGAACAGTATGGTTTTATGCCGGGAAGAAGCACGACTGATGCACTTTTTGCCTTAAGGCAATTGCTGGAGAAATATGGCGAGAAGAAAAGGGACCTGCACCTGGTATTTATAGACCTTGAGAAGGCCTATGATACCGTCCCAAGAGAGGAACTATGGAGATGCATGAGGATGAAGGGGGTGTCTGAGAGGTATGTAAGATTGGTGAAGGACATGTATGATGGAGTGGGCACCAGAGTAAGAACCTGTGTGGGAGTAACAGAGAGTTTTCCAGTGACTGTGGGTCTGCATCAAGGCTCTGCTTTGAGCCCATATCTATTCAACTTGGTTATGGATACACTTACTGAAGGGGTGAGAGAGCAGGCACCCTGGACAATGCTTTTTGCGGATGACATTGTGCTGGTGGGAGAAACCAGGGATATAGTGGAGAGGAAACTGGAAAGTTGGAGAGAGGTATTAGAGGAGGGAGGCCTGAGGATCAGCAGGGAAAAGACTGAATACCTATGGTTTGGAGGTGAGGATAAGAGTGGAGGGGTGTGTTTGCTGAATGAAGTGGTGAGAAGGGTTAAGTGTTTCAAGTACCTTGGTTCATGCCTCACCGAGAGTGGAGGACTGGAGGAGGAAATTAACCATAGAATACAAGCTGGATGGAATAACTGGAGGCGAATGACAGGTGTATTGTGTGACAGAAGGATTGGGACAAAAATGAAGGGAAAGATATATAAGACAGTGATTAGACCGGCATTGTTATATGGTAGTGAGACTTGGCCTATGACGAGGAGACAGGGAAACAAGTTGGAGGTTGCGGAAATGAGGATGTTGAGGTGGATGCAGGGGAAGACTAGGAAAGATAGGATACGGAATGAGGTGGTAAGGGAGTCTGTGGGAGTGATAGAAGTGTCCAAGAAGGTTCAGGAACGAAGGCTGCAGTGGTATGGACATTTGATGCGTAGGGAGGAGGAGTATGTGGGGAGGGTTGTGGATGGATTGGTGGTGGATGGGGTGAGAGGGAGGGGGAGACCCCGGAGAAGATGGAGAGACGCCGTGGCGGACGACTTGAGGGAGAAGGGCCTGAGCGAGGAGGATGTGGTGGATCGGAGGGAGTGGAGGAGAAGAGTACGGAACAGCGACCCCTGAGGAAGGGAAAAGCTGAGGAAGAAGAAGAAGATTTACATTATATAATAAATCTTTACTTTCTCTTGCCCTATAAGAATACATGAGAGGAAAATAGGTACTGTTTTCATATCGATTTTCGAAATCAAGTTTTCACCGGATATACAAGTTTTCAAGCCCTGAACCCAAAAAACATGTTTTTTAGGGATTGGTGTGTGTGTGTGTGAAACATTATCTCAAAAACGGAATACCGTACAAAGTTGAAATTTGTAACTTAAGTTAGGTACCACTAGATGACCCGATATGAACATTTTCATCAAAATCGGTCTACCGGAAGTACTAGTTTATTCATGTGATTTTTCCCTATTTTGCGATTTTCTCAAAAACGGCTCCTACGATTTTTTGGAGAATTGCCTCATTTACTATATTTTTTTATGCTCTACATGATAGGGTAGCGCCATGTCTGCTGAAATTTTTGGGGGGCCTGTGCTCTCGTAGAAAAAATTGTTTTTTAAGATAATCCTTAATATGCATTTCAGGGCAAAAGTGTTTATAATCAAAGTTGTAGAACATTTTTAAAAACCTAGTTTAGTGTTTTTGTTAAAAAAAATAGTGATTTTGTTTTTTCTATCAAAATCGGTAAATATGGGATTTTTTAAGATTTCGGCCTTAGTATGCATTTTACGACAAAAAGTGTAATAATAAAAGTTATAGAAACCAAAAAAACCGATAACTTTTATGTAAAGCATTTTTCTCTACAGAACCTAGTTTAGAGGCAATACTGATTTTCCATATTTTTAAGTCGAATAGAGGTTTATTTTCATTTTACGTCATTCACTCAAGATTAAAATTAAGTTATGGTTTTCAGTTTATATTGGTTACTCATGATTAAACATAGGTTATATTGTTCATTATCTACATTGGCCGGAGAAAGTCGTGTGAGGGTTTCACACCAGATTTTTTAAATTAAGAAATTATTGAGGATTATAAAAGAAGCAAGAGAAGGACATCTTATTAATGAACTAGTAGAAAATAAATAAACTGAAAATTAAGTTTTTAAGTTAAGAAATTCGGCAGACGACTTAGGCCATGCCAAAGCGTGTTTTTGTATTCAAATTGAAAATGGTATTTTGTTCTCAAGTTTTTTATGCTTTATAAAAAAATGTTAAATTAAGTTAATAAACACTTTTAATTTTATCTGACAACCTACTAAAATAAATGAAATTAGGGTTGGTTTCAAAACATTAGTGTTTTGAAAAATTGAACCGAACATGTTTCCTGTTATTATTAAGATTTTTAACTTATGGATTTAGACGGTCGTGTTGAGAGAGAAGCGTTAGTAAGAGACTTGTTAACCTCGGCCTCGCTCTCTCTCTCTCTCTCTCTCTATCTATCTCTATTGGTTTATTACACAGTCTTTACGGAGTACTTTGGCGGCTGGTGTAATAGGCATTATTGTACAGCCAAGAAACTGTAAACATTCATAGTTTATAAACGTACTCCTTCACCACCACTGTCGGTATTAGTCTACGTATGATTATAAAACGTGCACTACCCATTGTTGTCAGATGTCAACATTAGACATAACAAAATCGTCAAAAACTCAAAAAGAAAATATTAAAAACAAAAACCAAGCAAAATGAAATATTCAAACATAATATATCTATAAACTAGGCTATAAATAAAATTAATTTTTTTAACTTAACAAAGAAAATAAATTTGGTTATTAATGAGTTTTATAGAAAACAACAATCATGAGCCCAAAAAGACATTTCACAGAATTACCCGGTTAAAATAATTCCAAATTTTTTATCAAATAGGCCTACCACAGAAAACTTACAGATAGATACTGTAAATTTAAAACTGAATAAGGATTTTCCCAATATCATTAATTGCAACCATGACGAGAGAGATAACATAAGTGTTTATAGAAACAGTTAAATTAAATAGTTAATTTTACACAATTAGGAGGTTGGAATTTAAAGTATGTAAGTTGAATTCAGTTAATTTTCCGACTTAAATTTGAATGACTTTTTACTCTGTTCACAAACTTAGAACTACCCTCATTTTCGTACATCAAAACAGCAGCAGTAAAACTGTACCTAAATATTTAATAGGACTACTTCATTTTTCATTCTTATGTTTTTATGGACATAGAAACAGCGTCTATCCTAACAGGCCTAAAACATTTGCTGTCACAAAAACAGGTCCCAGACGTAGTTTAATTTCCTTAAACCAGATTATGTAAAAATACCACAGACTAACTAAAAATCTGTAAAATTGAATATTGTAGAACAATGGTAATTTGAAAAGTACATATTTGATATAGCATAAATTGATTTTCCAGCTGTCAGGTAAATTAACTTACTGACATGTTTAGGCTATTGCACTTAAAACCAATAGGATTTCTTTAAGCCCCAATTATAAACTGGAGGCATGTTATCAGAGTATCAAACAATAAAAAATTCAAAATCTTCCTCTGAAAAAACCGTTACTAAACCCCCAATATGAAAAAAGTAAACAGTAACTACAGTTTTCAAAATTTACATGTAGCGCTAAAACTATCAAATATAGGCCTACATCGAACAGCTAGATCCAACTAGACCACTATTTTGTTTTCCCAACTCAACTAATTGGGTTAAGAACATATTATAGCCTGTTTTATTTCATTGAGGTGACATACGCACATTTACGTTTGTTTATATGTACTTTGTAGTATGTGAACTATGTTAATTTTTCTAGTAATTAATATTTTAATTAGTCAAGTAATAATAATAATAATAATAATAATAATAGTAGTAGTAGTAGTAGTAGTATCAAGTTTATTTATAGCAAGTATATTTAATTAGGTTTGAACAATCATCTTAACCTCAAGAAAGTAACTTTTTTGTTATTTAATATAATAAAGAAATTCAGTAGCTTCAATTTTTGTATTACCTTTCATAAGACTATTCACCGAGACTCATAATTGTGTCATGTGGCTCTGTGTTTTGTTAAATGTACGATCAGGGCACATGACACAAAATCGTCACAAGGTTTATTTATAATTTATTTGTATTTTTCTTTTTTGTATCAATCACTAAATATTCTTGGTACAAAAATATATAAATCATAAATTATATCGGAAAAATTTTCTGTGGCCTGGTGCCAAGTGCAACAGAATATCGTGTGGCCTGAGTGGAAATGTTCGTGTGACTCGTCAGTGGGTCATATGGCAGTCAAGGTGTAAATAATATTTAACTTGATGTTAAATTTATTTAATGTTGGCATGTACTCAATGAGTTTATATTTCATTATTACAACATACAGTAACAATATTGAGAAAAAGCAATCTATTTACCCTACCTATATCTAACCTTCACTTGAACAGTATTGGTGTAGGATTTTTTAATAATAATAATAATAATAATTTTTCCCGTTTTTATCGTTAAAAATACTGTGAGATTACATACATATTCTGGGGATAACAAAAAAGACCCTAGAATTCTAGACAAATGGTTCAAAAAATTATCATTTTGGCAGGTAAACAGAAAACTGTGCTTGTCTGTTAACAGCGTTTACAAATAATTAATTTCAATCAGTTTTCAAGCATTATCTGCTTGATAACTCTTACAACAATCCTATACATAACTAAATGTTAAAAAAATCTGGTGTGAAAAACTAACGACTTTCTCTTGCCAATGCAAATAATGAAAAATATAACCTGACATTAGTAATAAAACATTAGAAATAAACACAAAAACATAACCTAATTTTAATCATGAGTTAATGATGCAAAATGAAAATCAACCTTAGTTTGGCTTAACAATACGGAAAATCACTTTTTCACGCTAAACTGTGCTCTGTAGAGAAAATTTCTTGAAATAAAAGTTGTAGATCTTTAATTTTTCTATAAATTTGGTTTATACACTTTTTTCGTAAAATTCATAATACGGCCGAAATCTTAAAAAATCAATTTTTTACAGATTTCATGAAAAAAAAAACCAGAAAATCACTAATTACTGCTAAACGAAGCGTTATACGAAAAAATGTTTGGAATAAAAGTTGTAGGTTTTTTTAATTGTCTACAACTTTTATTATATACACTTTTGCGCTACAATGCGTATTAAGGCCGCAATCTTAAGAAACAAAAATTCTATGAGAACAGCCTCCTTAAGAATTTCAGCAGACATGGCGCCTGGCCTATCTTCTAGAGCATAAAAATGTAGTAAACAAGGCGATTTTGAAAAAAATCGTAGGAGCCGTTTTTGAGAAAATCGCAAAAAAGTGAAAAATGACTCGAATAAACTACTACTTCCGGTTGACCGATTTTGATGAAAATGTTCGTGTCGCGTCCTCTAGTACTACCTAACTAAAGTTTCAAGTTTCAACTTTGTACGATGTTCCGTTCTTGAGATATCTTGTTCACACACACCTCTCTATCTATCTCTCTCTCTCTCTCTCACACACACACACACACACACACACGTACACACACAGATCAATCGCTAAAAACATGTTTTTTTGGGTTCAGGGGGTCTGAAAAGATGTAGATCCGGTGAAAACTCGATTTCGAAAAATCGACATGAAAACAATACTTTCCTTCCTATATATTCATATAGGCAAGAGAAAGTAAAAATATGTTATGCACGTAAAAAGCATACCTACTTTTTTATAAATGTTAGAAATATTTGAAAATTGTTTTGCGCTAAAACAATAAAAAGTAGGCTTTTTGAAAACCCTATTCTATGAAAACAACTGACTAGATTTGTAGACCTACATGAGAGAGGTGGATGAAAGAATATTTCATGTTGGGACATAGTAACAATTACCTTATCTTATCGCACAGGTTTTTTTATAAAAGCTTAGAATAGTAATACGAATATGAGCTTTTATGACCAAAAGACATTTTTACAGTTCCATAATGTCTATTTTTTGTTTGTTTATTAAATTTTAATAACAAAGAAATTAATATTGGCTATTTTAGAGGTCATAATAGAGGTTTTAAGCTTATATATTATATAGTGACAGTTCTCACCTGTTCTATTCACATCAATAGGAGAATATTGTGACAGTATCCGTTCAGTGCCATCTTCGGTATCATCACTCAACTGATTATCCTTTAAAAAAAAACGAAACAAACCCAATAAGCAAATATAAAAACACTCAGTAATTTAAAAAATTATATAATCACAGTTTAATATTTAATTTTATTTTAAAAATGCCATTTGTTACTCATAAATACTATTTACAACAATTAATAAACAGCTTTACAGCGAAGGAATATATTATTAACCTGGAATAATAATGGCAACCGAAAATTAAATAACACATGGACACCCGGATTTTTATTAATATAATACGGTATAGATACCTATATTAACAAATGCCCACACAGTAGGTACAATTTATTGAAAGATAAAGGATGGCAGCAATTAAAAATTCAGTTGGAATGTGACTTCCAATATGGGTTTCAAGCGGAAAATGTTAACAGCAAAACACGACGGAGTTATTGAAATCAAAATAAATTCTTATTTTTAATTCTATTCAATAATATTAGTAGACCTATATATTGTTTAACAAGGTATAATTATTTTGCGAACAGTTTTAACAACAAAACTTTTTATTATTTTAATTTATTAATTAAATTTTAATTTTTTAATTTTAACAATAAAAATAGGGTATGTAAAAAAGTTACAACTCGTACTTATAGAATTGAATGTCTACCATGAATTAAAATCCTAAATTATTAGCAAAGTCAACTGGGAATCAATAATGGTTAACGCGAATTTAAAATCTATTAGAAATTTGACTGTAATTTCATCAAGATTCTAGTAACTTAGCCTACGGATTATTATTAAAATAATATAGCCTATTGTAAAAATATAAACTGATATCACTACTCACAACAACCGAGTAATTTATGAAGTAAATAGCGAAAAAAAAATTTCTATTCACTGTGATAAAATTTTAATTTATTTCCACCGGCTCTATGTTCCTCTTTGACCAAAAACGAAATCAGAAACAAATGCATTTACTAGATTAAAAATACGGTTTGGTATTATCTTAAATTTCACTATATAATTTCATAAGTCTAATTATGAGTATGTTATAAAGTTTACTCACCGAAATTCTCTTGTCTTCCTGTATCCTCGTGGTCTCACTTAGTATGGCACCTTTACACTCGGACATGTGCAATAAAAATGAAGTACGACTGTTGAATTCTTTACTTCCACAATTATCACAAAATAACATTTTTGTAATGTTAAAAAAATTAATAATTAATTAATATCACATATAAATAATAAAATCGTAGTTGAAGCCTATAAGGATCAAAGCACACAAACCCTATATTGCACACTGCACTTAGCACCAATGCAATATCAAAATCGAGTAACTACTACAAGTGGTGAAAACAGAAAAGTACACGAGAGACACACTAGCCCCTTCCACAGCGAGTATCACTGGAAATACGCGCCAAAACTGGCGGACGGTTGTACGTACATGCTACAATTCTGACTCCTTCATCTTTGGCGGACGTTTCTGCATCCACGCACCAATCTTGACTCCCCGAGCCGAGTCAAAATTGTATTAAAAATATACATGAGTCAGAATTGGCATGCGAGTATAACTATATATATATATATATATATATATATATATATATAGTATAAACATATATGAACATTTTGTGACAGGTTAAAAGAAATAAAATTATATTTTTTTAAAGCTTATATTGGTTGAAAATGACATTAAATATCAATATTGAAACATATACTTATACTTAAACATGTTACAAAACTCAAAACCAAACTAAAAACATCAAAATGGTGATTTTTCAGTTCAATGGGAAACTTGACATTCTTTCTCTTTCACTAGTTTAAAAATCAACTAAATGATGCAATGTTCTAAGCTCTTTGTTCAAAAACTGAAATCGTTCTACGGGCCGCGGGTTGAAGATCACTGCTCTAGAGGCTTTACAAAGTAAAACGAGGAGTGAGGTGGTTTACTCACTGAGTGGAAAAGTATGCTTATCAGCATGCCAGGCCCTCTTAAAAGCATTTACTTTCCACCCTACAAATGACACCTTTACTTCATTCACCATAGGGTCTGGCTGTATAATAAAATTCATTACTCTCAGAGGAGATAACTGTGACTAGTGTCTTTTACACGTGTATCTCTTCTGTTGTTAAATGCTTCAGTCATATTATTGGGTGACCATGTCATAATAAACATAATTATTTTTATAGCCCTGGAACTAGCAGATCAAGTTCAAATAATTTAACACTCCACCTGACTGTTATGGGCAGTAGAAAGCCTTATGATATGTTTGTAGCGTTGGAATAACAATGCTATGCGTCATATCACTGTGAGCTAGACAGTGGTGTGGAACTTATTTCGTGGCACCCTTAACAATGTAACTAACCCATTTTTTATTTTTGTAATCCCTTATGTGTGTATGTGTACGTTGCAATCTGTTCAATTCAGAACAATAAGCAACCCCATGACCCAATGAGATGAGGATGATGTGTATGATGTGTAAATGAGGTGTAGTCTTGTACAAACTCAGGTCGACCATTCCTGGGAGGTATGATTAATTGAACCCCAACCATCAAAGTACACCGGTAACCACTGTCTAGCATTCAAATCCGTATAAAACTACCTTTACTAGGATTTGAACCAGGAACCTTCGTTTCCGAAAATCAGCTGTTAAACAGGTGATTTTGGCGACGACTTTACCTCTAGACCAACCCGGTGGGTTACTAACCCATTAAGGCACCTTAATATCCATATTATACCCACCGGGTTGGTCTAGAGGTAAAGTCGTCGCCAAAATCAGCTGTTTAATAGCTGATTTTCGGAGACGAAGGTTCCTGGTTCAAATCCTAGTTAAGGTAGTTACTTTTATACGGATTTGAATACTAGACAATGGTTACCGGTGTACTTTGATGGTTGGGGTTTAATTAACCATACTCTCTCAGGAATGGTCGGCCTGGGTCCGTACAAGACTACACCTCATTTACACGTCATACACATCAGCCTCATCTCATTGGGTCATGGGGTTGCTTATTGTTCTGAATTGAACAGATTGCAACGTACACAAATTAGGAATAAAAAAAAATATCCATATTATTATATTGTTAATTAGTTATTACGTTTTAATGAATGTTTAGTTATAATTATTTCAAATAAAATTACAGTAAAACCTCACTAATTCGGACTTCACTAATTCGGAATTCGCGATATTTCGGACTATTCCAAGAAGAGCAGCTTTTTTAATTTTTTTAGAAGTTTTTTAGTTAAAAATTAATAAAGTGCTACTTCAAAAAATAATAGCTTTTAACTGTCTAATAAAAATTGTTTCATCCTGTAATACATTATTGGTTACTCAGTGAAGAAAACGTTCCACAATTTAAGCTAGTGATGTGAGAAACCACATAGACAAACTTATTAAATTTGCAGACTTCAATCCGGAATTCAATGACTATTAACTTGTCCTAAGAGAGATGCGCCAACAAGTTATAAGAAAACAGTGTAGCAAAGCATCACAGAAAAAAAATAACAAGTTTTCTTCCTAAGCAACCTCAAATGATCCCTGAGGATATTTTGTCAACCCTCTTCTTCAACAAGTGCCAAATAATCGGTACGTAAGTACAGTGTTTTAATTAAATATCATTTTACACTGGACATTTATTATTTAACAATATTTTTACTGCCGTATATATTTTTATTTCTATACTTTTAACTTTGTTGTTTTTCAATATACTGTACCTACTGTAAATTCATTAAACATCGATATTTCAGACAAGTAACGTTTATTTTTTAATTTTAATTGCCTAAATTATTCAATTTTTAGATGGAAACAAATATTCGCGATAATTTGGACTTTCAATAATTCGGACTTCACTTCCCCCCAATTAGTCCGAATTAGTGAGGTTTTACTGTACTTGCAATTTATTGAGTAATCTTGATGTTTTTTTTTTTTGGAAGTTGTGGGTTGGATGTTGAAAGGCTGAATCGCAAGTTATCTTAAAGATTGGTGGAAGTTAGTTTCTATCTCTTTTAAGGCGAGACTGTATGATGGTTTTAACTGAAAATTTCGAATTTCAGTTCTTTATGTTTTTCAATAGTTCAGACCGAGATCAACCACAGAAACATTAAATTACTTGAAAAAGAATATTTTAATAAAAATATTAAGTTTTAAGGAGGTTTACCCAAAAAAATTATCGCGTCATCAAGAACGAATATTTTTCATAATTTTAAACTGATCGTTTTAGAGCAAAGGGAATTTTAGTTTTTAAAATATCTGCATTACTGTTTTTAATACTTGCAGCTGTTTGTTCAGCTTTCTAACCATATGTTGATAGGAAATTTACTAGTTAGTGTACATTTTGTTTTTGATTTGTGCCTCTTTGTGTTTTTGCCCGTTCCCGTAAATTTAGATTTTTAACATTTAGGTACATTTTTCTCGGAAACCATTAAACATACCAGGCTGAAATTTTTACCAGTTATTTATCTTGTACATTAACAAATTCCGGCACATTTATGACTTCCTCAAAAGCTACAAAAATTATTAATCCTCTCAAAATTACAATAAAATTGTAAACTGACCGGTAAGAGTTTTGCAGAAACTGCGTTGTACTAACAATTCAAAGGTGTAACAAAAGGTTAAGGATATCTGGAGTAGGTAAGAGTTTGAAAATATGGAACAAACATCACAAAAACGTATAAATTAAAAATCTATATATAATTAAGTTTATATATAGATTTTTAATTTATACGTTTTTGTGATGTTTGTGCCATGTTTTCAAACTCTTACCTACTCCAGATATCCTTAACCTTTTGTTACACCTTTGAATTGTTAGTACAACGCAGTTTCTGCAAAACTCTTACCGGTCAGTTTACAATTTTATTGTAATTTTGAGAGGATATCATAACGTTTTGTTGAATATATTATATAATTTCTAAAAATAAATTGACTATTGATGCGACCGTTTCTGCAAAACTCTTACCGGTTAGTTTACAATTTTATTGTAATTTTGTGAGGATAATTATGTTCTATCATAACAATACGCGCGATGATAAGTATGACGTTAAAAAATAATTTATTATTTATAATAATAATAATAATAATAAAAATAATAATAATTTATTATAGTTTTACATTTTTTGTAAATAAATTGTTTGTATAAAATTGATTTTATGAAGAAAAAAATTAACTGCCCAACGTGGGGCTCGAACCCACGACCCTGAGATTAAGAGTCTAATGCTCTACCGACTGAGCTAGCCGAGCACGCCAACTCACAGCAAAATTATAGCATATAAGACAGGGCAGCCGAACCGTAACATGTATACGGTGCTGCCACCTAACGTCAATCGGAGGAGGAGGACATTTTCCGAGATCCGATATAAAAAAACATACTAAATCGGGTCCCGCGGCATTAAAATTATTGAAAATAAATGTTTGCAGTTTGTTTTTAATACTGAAATGAAGACTAAATGTCGTTTAAAGTGAAACAATGTTATACTAAAGCATTGGAAACATGTTTTGATCAATAATTAAAAGAATAAAGATAAATGTGAAATTCGATCAAAGTTGTTAGCGCTAAATAAGCAGTCCGCTTGCGCCGGCTGCGAAAACTCTTACCGGGCGCATTTCAAGCGAAATGCTTAATACTAAAGCATTGGAAACATGTTTTGATCAATAATTAAAAGAATAAAGATAAATGTGAAATTCGATTTAAGTTGTTAGCGCTAAATAAGCAGTTCGCTTGCGCCGGCTGCGAAAACTCTTACCGGGCGCATTTCAAGCGAAATGCTTAATATGTAAAATACCGTAAAAAACAAAATTGTAAAAATTTTATGTTATTCCTTATTCTGTTTTTAACTTTATGGTTTAACGGATTAAGTTGCGAAAATGTCAGTAGCTCGAACAACCCGACAACTACAAGTAAGTTAAGTTTCATTTTCTTATCGTTTACCAATCTTGTGAAAAATGTACCAAGAGCAAATTTAACATTGACGGGATACAAAGTACAGTCTTCCCTTAAACGATTCAGTCATTTAATTGGCTGACCATATGATAAGAAACAGAACTATTTATTTTAGCCCTGCAACGAACAGATTGAATGTGAATAATTTGACACTCCACCTGTGAGCAGGTAAAATTTTTATAAGTTTATAATAAATCATTTTACTTTCTCTTGCCTATATGAATATATAGAAAGGAAAGTATTGTTTTCATGTCGAGTTTTCACCGGATCTACACATTATCAGACCTCCTGAACCCAAAGAACATGTTTTTAGCAATTGGTCTGTGTGTCACTCTGTGCGTCTGAGTGTCACTGTGTGTGTATGTGTGAACAGAATATTTCAAGAACGGAACATCGTACGAACTTGAAACTTAAGTTACATATCACTACCGGACCCGACACAACATTTTCATCAAAATCGGTCAACCGGAAATAGTAGTTTATTCGTGTAATTTTTCACTTTTTTGCGATTTTCTCAAAAACTGGTCGTTCGATTTTTTTAAAAATCGCCTGGTTTACTCAATTTTTTATTCTCCACAAGATAGGGTAGGCGTCATGTTTGCTGAAATTCTTGGTGAGGCCTTTTTCACGTAAAAAAAATTGTTTTTTTAAGATTACGGCTTTTACATGCATTTTAGCGCAAAAATGTATATAATAAAAGTTGTAGTGAATTTAAAATTCTACAACTATTATTTCACACATTTTTTTTGTATAACGCTTAGTTTAGCGGTAATTAGCGATTTTCTGTTTTTTCCTCACGAAAACGTGTGAAAAATCGATTTTTTTTAAGATTTCGGCCTTAGTACGACAAAAATGTATAATCAGATTTTATAGAAAATTAAAAGAACTACAACTTTTATTTAAGCATTTTTCTCTACAGAGCCTAGTTTAGCGTGAAAGAGTGATTTTCCGTATTTTTAATCCAAACTGAGGTTGATTTTTATTTTGCGTCTTTCACTCATGATTAAAATTAAGTTATGTTTATTGAGGTTAGTTTTTTTGTTTATTTATAATGTTTTATTACTAATGTTAGGTTATACTGTATTGTTCATTTTTACAATGGCAAGAGAAAGTTGTGTGAGTGTTTCACACCAGATTTTTCTCATAAAATAATTTCATTATTGTTTCACGACCCCTAGGTTGAAAATCACTGATGCAGAGCAAGTTAAGCAGGGTGTGCCATACCATTCAAAATATAACCGAACAATTACATAGACTGGGTGGTAATTGAGTCGATCGTTGGGAATTGCGGGTGACTGACACACAGCCATAGTGAGTGTCCTCTTCCAAGACATTCACATGAATCCTTCCATCGATCATTACCCCAACAGTTAATGTATTATTAATAAAAGTATCTGATTGGTCGTCTAACACGAAACGGATCGATTCATTTGTGAATGGGAACTCCACTGCACTTTCTCTTGATTACTCCACCTCATTCAATATTAGTCTATAACTATTTACTGCACAATGGAGCACGTTAACTAATTTATCATTTATCACCGATCTTTAACTAAAACTACCTACCTGTCATTATTTATCATTTCATACATCGTTTTTCATAAAAATCTGGTGTGAAACACTCACACAACTTTCTCTTAACAAGGCAAATAATGACCAATGTAACCTAACATTAATAATAAAATATTAGAAATAAACAAAAAACTAACCTCAAAAAACATAACCTTATTTTAATCATGAGTGAAAGACGCAAAATTAAAGTTAACCTCAGTTAGGCTTAAAAATACGGAAAATCACTCTTTCACGCTAAACTAGGCTCTGCAGAGGAAAATGCTGTAAATAAAAGTTGTTCTTTTAATTTTCTATAAATTTATTATAAACACTTTATGTCATAAAATGCAAAAAAATCTTTAAAAAAATCGATTTTTCACACGTTTTCGTGAGAGAAAAAACCAGAAAATCGCTAATTACCGCTAAACTAAGCGTTATACAAAATGATGCAAACTGAAAACCAACCTTAGCTCGGCTTAACAATACGGAAAATCACTCTTTCACGCTAAACTAGGCTTTGTAGAGAAAAAAGCTTAAAATAAAAGTTTTACGTCTTTTAATTTCCTATAAATTTTTTTATGTACACTTTTGCCCTAAAATGCATACTTAGGCCGAAATCTTAAAAAAACCATTTTTTTCTACGAGAGCAGCCTTTCCAAGAATTTCAGCAGACACGGCGCGTACGCTATCTTGCAAAACATAAGAAATGTAATAAATGATACGGTTTTTAAAAATAGTATGAACCGTTTTTGAGAAAATTACACACAAGTGCAAAATCGCACGAATAAACTTCTACTTTTGGTTGACCGATTTTGATGAAAATATTCGTGCCGAATAATCTATTATTAAGTTTCAAGTTTCAACTTTGAACGATGTTTCTTTATTTAGATTTTGTTCACACACAGACCAATCGCTAAAAACATGTTTTGTTGGGTTCAGGAGGTTGCAAACGTGTATATCCGGTGAAAACGGGATTTGGAAAAATCGATATGAAAACAACACTTTCCTTTATACGAGGCGTGTTCAGAAAGTAAGTACCGTTTTTAAAAAAAACTAGTAAAACAATTTTTCTTCAACACAATTTTATTTCTACATGAAAGCCCAAACCTTAAACTATTTTTCTACATAGTTTCCACCGATTTTCAAACACTTATAGCGGGTGATCAATTTGTCTATACCCTTTTCGTAGAAGGTTCCTGCCAACGAATGTAGCCACGACTCCACGGCAGTTTTCACTTCATCGTCGGTTTCAAAGCGTTGGCCGCCTAGCTCGCGCTTCATGTGCAGGAACAAGTGGTAGTCAGAGGGTGCCAAGTCCGGGCTGTAGGGCGAGTGATCGAACTGCTCCCAACGAAATTGTCGAACCAATGTTTGAGTGTCACCAGCGGTATGGGGCCGAGCATTGTCATGGAGCAACACAATTCCGTTACTGAGCATTCCTCTTCGTTTGTTTTGAATTGCCCGCCTTAGTTTTCTTAAGGTTTCGCAATACCTTACCGCATTAATGGTTTCACCTCTTGGGAGAAAATCAATCAGCAAAACACCTTTCCGATCCCAAAAGACAGTGCACATGATTTTTTGTGCAGACATTGTCGTCTTGAATTTTTGTTTCTTCGGGGATTGCGTGTGTCGCCACTCCATTGAATGCTGTTTAGATTCCGGTGTGACATGACGGACCCAAGTTTTATCACCTGTCACAATTTTGTTTAAAAAATCCTCACCATCATCACTGTAGCGTGTGAGAAAAATCAAAGCACTTCCGAATCTCTTGGTTTTGTGCACGTCAGTGGCGGGAACCTTCTAAGAAGAGGGTATAGACAAATTGAACACCCGCTACGACAAGTGTTTGAACATCGGTGGAAACTATGTCGAAAAATAGTTTAAGGTTTGGGCTTTCATGTAGAAATAAAATTGTGTTGAAAAAAATTGTTTTACTTGTTTTTTTTTAAAACAGTACTTACTTTCTGAACACGCCTCGTATATATTCATAAAGGCAAGATAATGTAAAAAAGAAAGAAGATTTGTTTAACAGATGTTGCGAGAATAGATACATAATGATTCGTATCTCAAAGCAACCACCATTAACAAACTTTTCTTGTAATCACAAGAGTAGGCGTTCTGGTTGAAGATTCGCGGGAAGGTTAATATTGTTTGCCGCCCATTTACAATATGTATTGAGGTTTAGGATGGAAGTGAGTAAGAAGACCTTGAACGAACTTTTTTAGACGTTTTCAAGGAGTAGGAGTTGAAACGTTGCGTGATGTTTTGATTTTCTTTAAAAAAGTAGGCCAACTTTACTGAGTCAGTTAGTTATTAAGGGTAACGATGGCCAATGGTCGCATCATTACACCTACAATAACAAAGAAAAAACGCTACTCTATTTCACTTACAGTATATCGTGCTCGATTCTATCCTATAACAGTCGATCCATCACTTCACTGGGTGTTTCTCTTTAAATGTCCATCCACGTCATGTAACCTTCCCATTTTATACTCCTAATTTTTACTTCCTCTTGCCTACACCACCTTAAATCTTGACCGGTGATGCAAATAATTTAATATGAATTTTAAAAAAATATTAAAATAATATTGGGCGCCAGCTCTAGCAGTAGAGCATGAGAAAATGAAATAAATAAATAAATAAAATAAAATAAATTTTATTTATTATTATATTAATAATTATTGTTATATTATTATTTATTAATTATTTATATTAAATAAATAATAATTAAATAAAGTTAAATAAATATTATTAAATAAATAATATTATTTATTTATGTTTCTTTTATGTTTTATGTGTCTTCGCATTCAAATAAAACATTTAATGCATCAGTTACTGACCAAATTATCCTTAAATTACTCTAACCTATTTTAAATATAACCGATCTTTTTTCTCCTGCGAAAAACCCCTTAATACTTGCTAAATTATTTACCTGAAACTAAATATTTTTCCCCTTTTATCTTCTTTTCTTTGATCTCCTGGTCATCTCTTCAAATAATTTATCTTTTAACAACTGTTCTAAGCTGAATTTCCAATGGAACTCATTTCAGTCTCCAATATCCGAAATCAGGAAAATTCTGGTCGACAAGCCTCCCTCTCCCACCAACTTCAGGCATGGCATATTTTCATACGTTACAAAAAATCATTTCATCCTTCACCGTCTGCATTAGCAATAATTGTAGAACAGTCGGACGTTAAAAAAAATCTTCCACCAACCGTTCAACCAACCTGGAGGGTTAATGGGAAAGAGTACCTTCCAATGATTGGCTGTAAGTTGGCAGGTGGATGAAAGGCGCAAAAACACGGAGGAGGCAAATACAGCTGCCTTATGAATACTATCCCGTATCAGATGATTGGACAGTTGGCTATATTTGCAACTTATTTTCTAAATACCTATACTTATTTTATACTTATTTTCTAATGTAACTTATTCTAACAATGGGGGTTTTTCTCATACACCAATTGAGGGGTTTTTATCTTAGTTGGGATAAATGACTTTATGACTTCGTTTTTATAACTTTTATGACTTCGTTAGGTGGTCCAAAAATTAGTAATACGCAAAAAAACATACAAAAAGATCTGTAAAAATTTTATGTTATTCGTTACTTTTTTAAAAATGTTATGGTCCAAATATTAAATTGAAAACGTTTCAGTAGTTACACGACAATTTTATAAGTGTGTTAAGTTTCATTTCCCTATTTTTTACCAATTTTATGAACAATGTACTACCTAAAAAGAGAAATTTTATCTTTGGCGGGATACAAAGTACAGTCTCTCCTTAATATGCTTTCTAGAGCAAAAGTGTATAATAAAAGTTATAGAAAATTAAAAACCTTCCAACTTTTATTTTAAGCATTTTTTTTCTACAGAGCCTATTTTAGAGGCAATTAGTGATTTTTAAGTTCTACAGAGGTTGATTTTCGTTTTGTGTCCATTCACTCATGATAAAATTAGGTTATATTTTTCATTTTATATTGTTTACTCAAGATTAAACATAGATTATATTTATTTTATTATCTACATTGGGAAGAGAAAGACCAGAAATTTATGTAAATGTAAAGGTTATGTTTTTCATTTTACATTGTTTACTCAAGATTAAACATAGATTATATTTATTTTATTATCTACATTGGGAAGAGAAAGTTGTGTGAATGTTTCACACCAGATTTTAATTTATGTAAATATGTATTATTTTACGTTGCAATAATTTTTATTTGTTTTTCCTTCTCTTGACCTATGTAATGTAGGTAAGGAAAGTTATATATTATGGGTAATACCGATTTTTCGAAAACGAGTTTTCACCGGAAATACAAGTTTTCAGGTACATTGAGCCCAAGACGACATGTTTTTACTGATTGTTGTGTGTACAGAATAACTCAAAAACCGGAAAATGGATGTAGTTCAAAATCAATCAGGGCATTCGAACCAGCTTAATCAGTCAGATGGTAGCAAGTCGCTATTATTTATTAAGTAACACTGGTTGGACAAGCGAATTTATATGGTGACCAGTTACAGCCATTCGTGAACTAATTGTACAGATATCAGATGAATTAATGTCCCGTAGCCGAGCGAGTGAGAGGGAGATATGTGGCATAACTACGCATGCACTCAAAGGTCTTTACCGTTATAATACAAATCTGAAAACATAGTAAAGTCGTTATCTTGCTTGTTACAAACTAGTAACTACAAGTAAACTACAAGTAAAGTTTTAAGTACAAAAACTAGTAACTACAAGTAACTTGCTTGTTACTTGTAGTTTACTGCGTGCATAAACGCTTGCTCACAACAATGAGTAAAATTATGCAATGTTATTGGAATGGCGTGTATGGCTTGTGCGAGTGAGAGCGTTATGCATTCTCTCACTCCCACGGCTAGGGGACTTTAGTTCATCGGAATACTGTATTGGGGGGGGGGGGTCCCTGTTTAAACTCCAGGTCAAAAAATACAGTGAAAAGCAACAATCAACAACAAAAACAAAGTTAATTGTGTAGTCTACAGTTCCCGATGACTAAAAAAAAGAATTAGTAATATTTAAAGCATACTGTAAAAAGTATTAGTAATTTTAAAGTGTATTTATCTAGCCGTTTCTTTAGTAGCTGGAGTTATGGAGTTATAGATAGTGGCAGACACTAGGTAGAAGAGAGAACCGTTCTAATTACAGTCTGTAAATATACTTAGCTGATTGTTTTCTATGAATAGTCAACAACCCCTCACTCCCTAACGGTTAGGGGTAGCTAATTGTTAGATGTCCGCCATATTGGATTCTAGTGTCAACACAGCTGTGAAGTTAGCTCCCGAATTTTTAGAAGATTTTGAAATAGATTCACTTCCTATAAGTATAATTTTTGTTTAATAAGTTATTTAAACAGTTAGTTTCAGATTGTACGTATAAGTTTTTCTTTTTCTTTCCAATAAGTTTAAGTATTGTATCAAATTAGTTTGTCGATAGTTTCGAGGTTAGGAAGTTCGCCGGTAGTTCTAAAATAGTCTGTGACTTAAAGTAAATACAAAGTTTAAATTGTTTAAGATAATTAGTTAAAGTTTATTAATTGTTAGGAATGGCCACTAAAAATTCAAGTTTAGGTAAACAAATTAAGTCTTCTCCTCCCGTTACGCGGTCCCATGTAAATTTTAAATCTCCGATTAGTTTAGAAAAAAAGGTAGCTAAATTGAATGAAGATCAAAAAAACATTAGGGATGCAATAATAAGTAGTAACAAAATAAACGAGGAACTTAGAAATAAATTAGAGCAGGAAATAGCTTCGCTAAAAGAAATAATAAGAATAAATGATATGGACCACAAAACTGAAATCGCTAAATTATTGGAAGCAAACCGTGCCTTAGAAAATGAAATAAAAGTAGTCAATTTAAAACTTCTAAATGAGTTAAATGCTGCAAAAACTAATGACAATAAAAATAGTAAAAAAATAAACGGCACTAAAAATGATACTAAAATTACAAATAAAAACGGTCCTAAGAATCTTTTGTATAGTGAAGCTGTAGGGACTAAACCGTCTACCAAAAGTAATAATAATAATAATAATAGGAAAAACAAAGTCCTAGTATTGGCGGATAGTCATGGCCGTGAATGTTGGGAATTGTTAGATAAAAAACTAAATTCTGAATTTGAAGTAAAAGTAGTGTTTAAGCCGAATGCTCCTCTAAAAGAAGTTGTTAAGTCATCTAAAGACGATGTAAAAACCTTAGGTATAAATGACCATTTAATAATTCTTGGAGGAACCAATGACATAGAATCAAAACAACTTAAAAACACTCCTCAAATCTTAAAAACATTCGAAGAATTGGTTCCACTAAGTAATAAAACTAATTTAATAATAAACGCTATTCCATTTCGGTATGACAAGCCAGAAGTAAACAAAGTTATAAGTAAAACAAACCACGAAATGCATAAAAGAATTAACAGCCTAAAAAATAAAACAATTGAAAGGGTAAAAATCAACTTTATCAATGAAAGGTTAAATCGTGATAACTATACTAAACATGGGTTACATTTAAATTTAACTGGCAAAAACATACTGTGTGATAGATTAGCTTCACTCGTTACATGTAAACTCCCAGATAAATTAAAATCTAAGGATACTTTTTTAATGAAATGGCTAAAAAAGGGGGAAAAAAGTTAAGAAAAAGAAGGGTAGGTTATGTTAGGACAACCCAACCTCACATTAAGCAATCACAGGTGCTACAAATAGGTAATGACAGGTTAGGTTTAAATCCGGATGATAGGTTAGTGCATCCACTACCAACAGATGCAGAAATTATAGGAAATAAACAGGTAGGTGCACAAAATGATTTCATCAATCAAGTTCAGGTTAGGAATACATCTCACTTCTCTATTTTGCACCAAAATATTCAATATTTAAGTAATAAAATAGATAGGGTTGAAATATTTTTAAGGTCTGAGAACCCAGATATGGTATTATTCACCGAACATGGGTTAAAAAGTAATGAGATTCCTATGATTAGCTTTCCGGGGTTTTCTATTAATGCTTCTTACTGCAGGAAATTTCATAAAAGTGGAGGAGTCTGTATACTGACTAATATTAGTAGGAACATACATACACGTAACTTACCTTTTGTAGATAGGTTTTCTCAGGAAATGAATATGGAAGTAGTAGGATTAGAAGTTAGGTTGGGGGTACAGGAAAGGATGGCTGTCGTTGGTGTTTATAGGTCTCCAAATGGTGATTGGGACCAGTTCTGTAAATTGTTCAGTGCATTGCTGGAGAGTTTGACTGAACGGTACTTAAGAGTTGTTGTTATGGGTGATTATAATGTAAATCTTGCTATTCAGAGTAAAATGTCCGAAGAGTTCAGGGATATCGTGAACATGAACAATCTGGATATAAAAGTTAGTGATTATACAAGGATTACTAGCCATTCTCAAACGATAATAGATAATATTCTAACAAATATTGTTAGTTGTCAGGTTAGGTTAGGGGGTTCAGAATTCTCTGATCACGGGTACCAAGTAATAGAAATTCAGCATTTAGGTGGTCAGGCCCTGAATCAAAAAGTTAATAAAGAAACTAGGCAAGAGGACAAGGGTAATATAAATTGTTTATTGCACAGTTTATCCAAAGAGGATTGGAAGACTGTTATCAATGCTTCCGAAATTAATCAAAAATATCATTATTTTATTGAAACTTTAAAATTTCACTATAATAGTAGCTGTCCAGTAAAAAGGGTAGTTTTAACAAAGAGAATTAGTGAAATAGACCAATGGATTACAGGGGATATTTTGAAACTGAAATCTGAAGTCAGAGATGTCTACTCTGAGTTCAAATCAGATAAAAATGAATTGAATGAGCAAAGATACAAACAAATTAAAAAATATTATGCTAAAAAAGTTCAGAGTGCCAAATGCAAAAAAACTGCTGAAGTCCTTCGTAAATCAACTAATTTAAACTCAGCAATATGGGAAACAATAAATAGGAATCGGAATGTAGTTAGTAATAGGGGATACACAGATATACCAAAAATTGTCAATAGTAATAATGAAGTTATAGAGAATGGATCAGAAATTAGTAATTATTTTAATAAGTATTATCAGGAAGTAGCTTCAAAGCTTAAACAGCAGATTACGGAAACTGAGGGATATTATGAAGTTAGGGGGGATAGAGTTGTAGATAATTTTGTATTTAGCTCAGTTTCATATGAGGAACTAGAATCAGTTATCGATAGCTTAAAAAGTAAGAAAACAGTAGGGTTAGATGGGATCTCAAGTATTGTTGTTAAAAAATGTAAAAAGTTTTTATTAACACCTCTCTTTCATCTAATTAACTTCTCCCTGGAAAGAGGTGTATTTCCAAAACAACTGAAGGAAGGTAAAATATTGCCTGTGTTTAAGAATGGCAATACCCAAGTAGTTGAAAATTATAGGCCCATAAGTATATTAAACACTATTAGCAAAATTTTTGAAAAGGTAGTGTTCATTAGGTTAATCAATTTTTTGACTGAAAACCTTATCATCTCAAAAGATCAGCATGGTTTCCAAAAGGGTAAGTCAACCAAAACTGCTATTGTCTCACTTTTTGAGCAGATAGTTGATATATTGGATGCAGGAGAGAAAGCCTTAGCTGTGTTTTTAGATCTCAGTAAAGCTTTCGACTGTGTTGATCATGAAGTTTTGTTGAAAATGTTAGAGTCATTAGGTATTAGGGACGTAGAACTTAAATGGTTTCAGTCTTATCTGGTAGGTAGAGTACAGTGTGTAGAAATAACTAGAGTAGTTAGGGGGAAACTTACAAAAATTTTGTCTGAAAAGCTTGATGTCAAAGCTGGTGTTCCACAGGGATCAATTTTAGGTCCCATTTTGTTTTTGTTGTATATAAATAGATTACCAGATATCTTACCCAACAGTAAAGCTTTATTGTTTGCTGATGATACTTCAATCATAAACAAAAGTTTACTGGTAGATAGTCTCGAAGTGAACACACAGATTAGCGTAGAATCTGTAGTCCAATTTCTGAATGAATTAATGTTAACAGTTAATGGGAAAAAGTGTCAGTTCTTACAGTTCAAAAACAAACACAACGTAAGGGAAAACAGAGAAGTGGATGTCTTGATACAAAATAATATCCTAGATCATGTGCAAACAGTGAAGTTTCTAGGAGTGTCACTAGATAGGACCCTATCGTGGGATTATTACACCGATCAAATTTGTAGTAAAATATCATCTGGGGTATTTGCATTAAAACAAGTTGCCAGATTAAATGATAAAAAATTGCTTATAGCAGCTTATCATGGTTTAATTTTATCTCATATCAGGTATGCCATATTAGTATGGGGTAATTCATCACAGGGTAACATGGAAAGAGTTTTTAAAATACAGAAAAAAGCTATTAGGTGTATGATGGGAGTCAACCACCTTACCTCATGCAGATCACTATTTAAAGAGCTGCAATTGCTCACGGTTCCTTCTTTGTACATTTTTGAAGTGATAATGTACGTAAAGAAAAATACCTTTTTACAGAATTTAGATGTTCACAACCACTACACAAGAAACAGAATCGATTATTATGTTGCTAATCACAACACTAAATTGTTTGAACAAAAACCAACTTATGCAGGTAGAAAATACATCAATAAATTGCCTCAAGGTTTAAAAAGTTGTGACAATTTAAGTAATTTTAAAAAAAAGCTAAAACAATATTTGATTGATGAAACATTTTACAGTGTGCACGAATTCCTTTCTAAATAGTTTTGGTATTTAACTTTAATTAAACAAATATTGTGTACAATTTGATACAAAGGGGTTCTTGACAAGCCTGCTGAGTTAAGCAGTAGTAGGGTGAAATTATTGGTAAGTGTTGAATTTATCATTGTGTTTGATTTAATTTTATTATTTATTGTGTGTGATATTTAATTTAATACGGTTCATGACAAGCATACTGAAGTAAGCAGTAGCAAAAACAAATTTTGGTGGTAAGTAGTAAATTTATCACATTGGTGATAAACTTTCAGTTCATCAAATTTACCTTGACATGTCCTATACTCCCTTTGGAGTCTCCAGGATGCAAGTAGCAAAAAAAAAAAAAAAAAAAAAAAAAAAAAAAAAAAAAAAAAAAAAAAGCTTACCCAACCTCTTATACAGTATCACAGAAAATATTTATTCATTATTATTATTATTATTATTAATATTATTATTATTGGTGGTAATTTTAAAAATTGTTGTCTATCATTTTCCTTCGTCCGGCCTTCCGTCGCATCCAGATGTAAGAAACTGCAAACAGTTAGTGAGCCTAGAATTTTTTTCTTTTTTTTAAATGCGCCCTGGAGACTCCAGGAGGAGTATAGGACATAAAGTTATAACACCTGAAATTTTTTAAAAAATCACACAACGTATCACTACTATCAAAAAAGAAATTCTTGTACGCTATAAAAAGTTTCTTCAATCAAGTAATTTTTCAATTTTTTTTTTAAACAAATGCAAATTATCACAACATTTAAAAAATTGGGGTAATTTATTCATGAATTTTCTCCCTGCATAAGTAGGTTTTTGTTCAAACAATTTTGTGGAGCGATTAGCCACATAATAATCATTTTTGTTTCTTGTGTTATGATTGTGAACATTGAAATTCTGCATAAAATTATTTTGCCTAATAATCAATTATTTGACATAATCACCTCAAAAATGTAGAGAGAGGGAACTGTAAGCAATTTAAGCTCCTTAAATAGTGGCCTGCATGAGGTTAGCTGGTTAGCTCCCACCATACACCTGATAGCTTTCTTTTGAATTTTAAAAACCCTATTCATATTACCCATGCTAGAATTATCCCATACTAAGATACCATAACGGTTGGTTTTGAAGTTCCGGTTTAGACTGGAAGTGGCCCAAAACCGGATATCAAGAAATCAAAATCGGAATTTTAACAAAAATAGTGTCATTCGATTCCTCTTAAAGAGTAGATACACTAAAAAAAACCCTTCCGTGAAAAAACGCGTCTTAGGGGTGGTGGCCAATTTTTAAAAAGGCTTACCTTTGACTTATGACAAAACCATTTGTGATTTTTTTCATCTACTCTTTAAAAGGAATCGAATGACTATTTTTCGACTTTGATTTCTTGACTTCCGGTTTTGGGCCACTTTCGGTGAAAACCGGAACTTTTAACCCAATTTAGGCTTACTACTTTTTTGTATAAATTACAAATCCGAAAACCATTCGTTGCTATCTCTTGTAGTTTCTGATATCTGGGAGTGAAGGATGGACACCGGAAAATGATAGACTACAATTTAAAAAACTGCCACCAATTAGGCTACTAATGGTTTCTGCCATAATTGACAGGTAAGCCTTTTAAAAAATTGCCACCAGCCATGAGACGCATTGTCTCATGAAAGGGATTTTTATTAAGTTACTATATTTCTTAAAAGCGCTGAATGGCCGCGTGATCTGGATATTTGGAAAACAGGGCTGGGCAATGTGAAAACATGTCGCTAAAAACATGTTTTTGGGTTGAGGGAGTCTGGAAATGTGTATACCTGGTGAAAACTCAATTTTAAAAAATCGACATGAAAACATTACGTTCCTTTCTGTATATTCATATAGCCAAGAGAAAGTAAAAATTGCTAAAAAAATTTGATAGTATTTTTTAAGGTAGATTTTATGTTTGTTTGATTGCAGACATGGGAGATGGGATGAAGGAGAAAATGGACGACATCATTTCAACAGCAGAAGAAAAACTGAGTTCAACGTTCACTAATCTGACGACAGCTGCTGAAGAAGCGGCAGAAAAAGTTGAGGAAGCGGTCGACGAAACAAAAGAAACAGTCGAAGATGTTGAAACGATGGTAGAAGATTTGGAAAAAGTATTGCCACCACCCGAGATGGAAATGGCATCTGAAACGGAAACAAAAACGACGGAAGGGGACAAAGAAGAGTAAGTTTTGTTATAAAAAAATCAAATAATAAATAATTAAAAAGAAAAAGTGAACTGTACGCTTATAAATAGTTTGAAGTTGTAATCACAAACTGTGTTTTGGCGTGTACATCATAGTGGCTGACAAAGCAAAGCAATGTAATTTAAAACCTGTATCATACATCTTATACCATTCATGTATCGGTGTGTTTTAATGTTGGACATGTGTGATCACGTTGATTGTGCTCTGCTAAAATTAGTTTAGACTGCAATTGTAATTGTATCTGTCATTATCTATGTATAATTATAATTCTTTTTGTAATTTAAAGTGCTATTATCAATTAATTACTCATGTAATTATTACTTATTAATTCAACACCTCCTTAGTACAGAATGCCTTTCATCAAATTGATGATGTAATAAATGGAGTCCTGTAGAATTGGTTTTTCTATTATCAATTCGGTGGTCCAGGGTTCTATTCCAAAGGTCGGATTCATAATTATGGGAGTGGGTAAAACATTATAGATAATAAAAAGTAACGGGTTTTTTTCCCTTGCATCCAAGAGACTCCAAAGGGAGTATAGAACATGTCAAGATAAAACTGATAAACAGAAAGTTTATCACCAATGATAAATTCATCATATACCACCAAAAAATTGTTTTTGCTACTGCTTACTTCAGTAGGCTTGTCATGAACCCCATTGAATCAAATATCACACACAACGAAAAATAAAAAATCAAACCCAATGATAAATTCATCACTTACCAATAATTTTTTCCTGCTACTGCTTAACTCAGTAGGCTTGTCATGGACCCCTTTGTATCAAATAGTACACAATATTTGTTTAGTTAGAAGTTAAATACTTTTCAATCAAAACTATTTAGAAAGGAATTTGTGCACACTGTAAAATGTTTCATCAATCAGATATTGTTTTAGCTTTTTTTTAAAATGAATTGAATTGTCACAACTTTTTAAACCTTGTGGCAATTTATTGAAGTAGCCTATTTTCTACCTGCATAAGTTGGTTTTTGTTCAAACAATTTTGTGTTGTGATTAGCAACATAATAATCGATTCTGTTTCTTGTGTAGTGGTTGTGATCATCTAAATTCTGTAAAATGTTTGGGATGCCTCTGTGGCCCAGTGGTTAACATGCTATACAGCAAAGCAGAGGTCTTAGGTTCGATACCTATCCTGATTCGTTTTATTGCAAAGAGAATTTTCGTTTTTAAAATGTCTGTATCATGGTTTTTAATACTCTCAGCTGTTGGTTCAGCTTTCTAAACAACTGTTGATGGGAAATTTACTTGTGCACATATTGTTTTTGGTTTGTGTCTTCTTGTTTCTTACCTTTTCCCGGAAATTTTTACCAGTTAATTATCTTAACCCACCGGGTTGGTCTAGAGGTAAAGTCGTTGCCAGAATCAGCTGTTTAACAGCTAATTTTCGGAGACGAAGGTTCCTGGTTCAAATCCTAGTAAAGGTAATTACTTTTATACGGATTTGAATACTAGACAGTGATTGCCGGTGTACTTTGATGGTTGGGGTTCAATGAACCATACTCTCTCAGAAGTGGTCAACCTGGGTCTGTACAAGACTACACCTCATTTCCACTTCATACACATCACCCTCATCTCATTGGGTCATGGGGTTGCTAATTGTTCTGAATTGAACAGATTGCAACATACACATATTAGGAATTAAAAAAAAAAAAAAATTCAATCTAAGCCCATATCGACTGAGAGAAAGTTGGATTGTTGATCAAGTACACCACGGGCCAGCCATTAACACCTTTATATTATGTTTTTATATTAACACCTTTTAAATCTCGGTCCTTCTCGAGAATTCTCCAACACTCTTTCCTTTTAGATATTGTCACAATATTATGGCTCACCTCAGGGTGAGGTACAAGGAGGGAGGTCAGGGTATTAATAATAATAATAATAATATATTTATTATCATATAACATTTGATTTTAGTGGATATCTGCTCAAACAGATGACTTGTCAAAATCATAAACACTAAATTAATTACATGATACAATTATTTAAAATAGTAACACTAATTACACAGTCAATACATAAATACATTTAAAAATACATACCACATAAATATGTCACATCACAATCAGTTTACATGCTCAATGGTTTAGCTCATTTATATACTCATCAACCGAATAATACATTTTCTCCAATAATAAATCTTTCACGAGTTTCTTGAACAATGAAAAGGAAGAAACTTTCCGAATGCTTTTATTCAGTTTGTTATAGAGCTTATAATGCCCATATAATATGGGCTATTCTCATAGATTTTGAGTCTGTGTATTGGATAAATTAAGAGGTCAGAATTTCTAGTACTGTGATGATGACCTGTCTTATCCCTTTTATAAAAGTCTAAATTTTGATGCACATGCATTAATATTTCATATATGTAAACACAGGGAAGGTTATTAATATGGGTAATAACACAGGGTAATAATAAGGAAGAATACTATTAGAGAAATCTCACTCTTTCCCGTTTAGCCTTCAGCATGAAAAGCAAACACAAACATGTTATCTTAATGGAATGTTTAGCTTAATGACCTTGCTGCCTAGATCAGCTTTTTACTACCAATGTGAGTGTTTTTTGTAACGCACTCCTCTGAGCTTTCTAGTCATCGCTTTGTGTACCAAGGTATTTGCATGTAAATAATTGAAGGCATAAACAAAACACAAGGCACAGTCCACAGACTTAGAATACATTCTTCTTCTTCAGGTGCTTTCTCCATTACGGAGGTTGGCTATCATCATAGTTAGTCGTACTTTGTCTACTGCTGCTCTGAAAAGTTCATGCAACGAGCAGTTAAACGCTTCTCTCAGGTTTCTTAATCAGGATATTCTTCTGCGTCCCACTGAGCGTTTACTAATGATTTTTCCTTGAATTATGAGATGCAGAATCTCGTATTTAGGCCCCCTCATGATGTGTCCAAGGTATGTCAGTTTCCTTATCTTTATGCTTTGCAGGATTTCCAGCTCTTTCCCCTTTCCTCTGAGGACTTCTACGTTTGTGACCCTGTCCGTCCACGGTATTCAAAGTATTCTCCGGTAGGTCCATATTTCATTGGAAAATAAGAATACATTGGAAAATTTAATACATAGGTACTAAATACATTGAAAATTAAATTCATGGTGGGAAAATTAATCTATCCAACTATGTTTTTCCAAGTTTAAGGGTAGGTAAATTTAGTGTTTTTTCATTCCTTTTTCATTGTCCTGCTTGTTTGTAAAATACACATCACATTCCAAACATTTAAAATTGATACCTACTCCACAATGTTCTCATTACATAATACTTTACTAAGTACCTTTCAAATGCAAACACTGGAAAATAGGCATCGATTAGCTTCACTAATGTATTTGAAACAATTATTGTGTGGTTAAATAAATGATCCTTATGCGCTTGGAAAAAATCTCTTTTTGTGTCCCTTTTTATAATCGTTCAAAATATATGATTTATCACAAATCTTCCTCCAATAATTATCCAGCTTATTCACCAGTTAACTGCATGATAAGTAATTATAATATCATGGACAGAATTGCGACAATAGAGCCATTTTGTCAGAGCCAAACATCGTATAGGTAAGCCATTCTTAAGTCTTTCAAGAAATAAGTTCTCAAGCAATTTTACAATGTGTGTTAATTTTTTGTTTTGGACCTCTATCATGATTAATTTATCAGTAAATGATTTTTAAAATCTGTATGTATAATACTATTTCATGTATATTTAATTCTGTTTGCATTATTCACTATTTTTGTTTGTATTCTTCTTTTTTCTTTTTACTTTTGTATATTTTCTTTTCTCTGTAATGAAATATTGTTTCTGTAATTGGGCCATAGTCGGCTTGTTGCAAACAATTCAGTTCAAATAAATAAATTTATTTATTTAGGTATTTGACTTTTCTGGGAATTTTCGTAGAAACGCCATTACTTTAGTCTTCTGAGAAGATACTTTCAATTTGTAATGTGCACACATGGTGTTTAGCGTGAATACCCCTCTTTGTAACCTTTCCTCAGTTTGGTCAATTATATCAATGCCATTATGTCATTGGAGTATGCTATAATTTTAAGTATAGGTAACACGCTATAAGTTGACGATTGCGCCTATCATGCGGAGGACAGTATACTAACAATCCTACTTACATCGGCCAACCCGAAAGCATAAGACATGTATCAAGCGTGTAACTCAAAATGTAACTACCACAAACACTTAAGAAATAAAATTCAGTTCATGACACGTCACACTAAATAAGTAAGGAGAAATGTAATTATTTAAAGAAATTAAATTGTTTAAAATTCAATTGCTATTTAACATAACTACTGAAAATAATGAAATATGAAAACTCTAAAAATACAATAACATTTTGAAATTACCGTAAAATTAGTATTACTCACAATAATAGCCTATGCTCGCATCGACAGAACTTACGGACTAAATAGTTCATAACTACAAATGTAAGAATGCAGTATAATTCAGTTTACTGCTGATGACCAAAAAGGATACTAAATATAGCTTAGGCCTAGTATTATGGCTTATTTAGAATGAGTGTTTATTATTTAGGATAATTATTAAGAATCAATAAATAATACAAGGGGATGTTAATAAAACGACATAGTTGTAAACATAATAAATCAATGTAAGAGTAAAACTACAACATGATGTCATGTATAGAGCTGTCGCTATGTTGTATTTAGAAAAGCACGTCTTATAGTAGCACTTCCACCCCCCGCATAGTCAAGTCTTACTCTCGCTGACGATCGTCAACTTATAGTGCCTTACCAGTACAACACCATGCTCGGCTGCACTCCTGATTTTAAAACTTACCGCCACCTGTGATGGTATCACCCAAATAAATGTTAAAAAGTACAGGGTAGATACAACAACTCCTTCTTGGTTGCGACTTTATTTTGCTATCTGCCCGCCTGTACCGACACTACTGTCGTCCATAGCACACAAGCATTTCTATGTAATATACTCCAAAAATGTTTCCTACCACGGCTATCAAAAGCTTTCTTAAAATCAACAAAGGCAATAACAAAGTAACCATTTTAAAATTTCTTTTTACTTTTAGACTACAAATATTTTGTAACAGCTTAATTTTTGAAAGTTTTAAAGATAAAATTTAACATAAATTCAGCTGGTGATTGAAGTAATTTTCTTATGGCAGATACCATTATAATTAAACAAAAGCCGTGGGACTCCTTATATTACGTCATCAAATAGTAGACGAGATAAAGGCATTCTTTACTATAACGGCGTTGCTGATGCCTGCCTGATATTGTATATTGTAGGATGATTGAACCAATCAAAAACAATGACCTGGTTTACTACAAAAATCCGGTAATTGCCGGTTTCAATTCCCAGATAGGATGTTAAAAATGTTCACATCGTTGAAAACTTTATCATCAATCCTTGGTCTGATGGGAGCTCACTTGATTGCTACCGTAAGGAATTCGTTTGGAGAGGATTGTTTGTACGATTCCCCTCCTCCTACATTTTAGTACCTACTGTAGTAGTAATAATGCCATTAGTACGCGCTCTTCTAAAAATATTAGTCACTAACGATTTCGAATAACTACTGTATTACCAAAATATTTTATTAATATAGTACTACAAATTATTATTCGTAGTTTTTTATTATAATAAAGTAAAAGATTTATTAGTTTTTAATATTTTACAACTGAGTTTTATATAAATCACTTTGTTTATAAACAGAACGTGTTAGTTTCTAATATCATAATGTAATAATTTGTCATGTCGGCCGCGGTGGCGCAGTAGTAACGTTCTCTCTTTCATCTCGTAGTCGTGGATTCGAGTCCTACATAGGCACAACACTCATTTTATACACAAAATCATCCTCATCATCAACCCGCAAGTCAACTAAAAATATTACCTAACCTCTCTGTTAGGTTAGAATACCTAAGACCGACTTTAACAGTATTACTATCAACTATACACTACGTATTCTGTAATATACTATAACTAGATTAACAATTTCATGATCCGCTAGCGTAATTTTAACACCACTAAAGTGAATTTGTACTCTCACAGTAACAACTGAAAAATATTTTCAGAATGTACAGTAGACAGTACTTAACACTAAACAGACAGTACATAAACGGAAGGTTGAAAATCAGATGCGCTGAACAGTGCCCAACGACACATTTGTTTTCCATCTTTAATACTAATATGATCACATCCGTTTATTTTCAGTTGTTCCTTAATATTGTTCGAACGTTGACTTTAGTTCGTTCTGGATCTATAGGGTGATTCAAAAAGAGCGCCGGTTTTGATATATCAAATTAATAGATTTATTTTATTGAAAAACTGAAAATAAATACATCAACAAGTTCATCTTTCCTTCCGATTTTATGTTTGAAAAATGATGTCATGCATGTGTCCTCCTCTACTGCGCTGGCACGCATCAACTCTGTCCATGAAATTGGATATTACTGCACGACAAGTTTCGACTTCCATTTGCCCAAAAACCCGTCGAATTTCCTCCTTCAAGTCATTGATGTTTAGGGGTTTATTGGCATACACCAATGACTTCAGATGACCCCAAAGAGGAAAGTCACAAGGCGTCAAGTCACACGACCTTGGTAGCCATTGATGGTCGGAATTACGAGAAATGATACGATCCTGGAACCGTTCACGGAGCAAAAACATTGTTTCTCGTGCAGCGTGACCACAACTCGTCAATGTCCATTCCATCCAAATGACGCCACAAAAACTCCCTAATCATCGTACGGTATCGGTCTCCATTTACTGTCACGGCTTGTCCTTCTTGATTTTCAAAAAAAGTAAGGGCCGATGACACCGCCCGACCAAAAGCCGCACCAAACTGTCACTCGCTGTGCATACATTTCCCTTTCATTAACCACGCGAGGGTTTTCTAAACCCCACACACGGCAGTTCTGTTTATTAACAAAACCGTTTAAGTGGAAGTGCGCCTCATCACTGAAAATGATTTTGGTTGCGAAGGTGTCATCATCCTGCCGTTTTCTCAATACCCAGTCAACAAACTTCGTCTCTTCTGGTGGTCTGCCACTTTTAAATGTTGCGTCAACTGAATTTTATACGGGTGATATTGGAGATCGTACCGAAGAATTCTCCGTACAGAAGAACATCTTAAACCCAATTGTTGAGAACGGCGACGTATTGATTTTGCTGGGCTAACAGCCACACTGTCACGAACCAACGCAACGTTCTGCTCAGTTCGGCCAGAACGACGACGTCCAGAACTTTTAAGGTCGACTGTTGAACCCGTCTCAAAAAACTTTTTCATGAGCCTGCGAACTGTTGATTCATTCGGTGCTTCATTACGTCCTAGAGTACCGCGAAGTCGCCTGATAGTAGCCGCATAACTCTCTCCACTCTGGTAAAATGTTTTGACGATTAACACTCGTTGCGCAATAGTAAACTTCTCCATGGTTAGACACAGACTGCGAGAGTACTACACTGCGAATAAGAGAAACTACAACTGAATCGTCAATCGGAATGTTCTCCAAAATAGAAATGAGGTCAAACAATGTTGCCAACCGATAAACAAAAATTTACCAGCCGTTTAAAAACCGGCGCTCTTTTTGAATCACCCTTTATTGTTCCGTATTCGTCCGTATGGTAATCTATTGTTAATTTTTGTTGAGTGCAAATGCATCAGTCCTTTTATTTTACTTAAAGGCTTAAACAATCTTTATTGTGGAATTATAATGGCTGATGTATCAGAATCTTCTGTTATCAAGCACTGAAAAGGAAAGTATTTAAGAAGTCCCAAAAAGGCAATCATATTAAATAAGTTGTTAGAAAAGCCTCCATGTTAATTATACATATATGGTTAAAAGCGCATATCATTGTGATGTTTTCATTAAAAGTGTTGCATATTTTTCTGAGTCTGCTACAGTGGTGTAGCAGCTGATTCGATTATCGCTGTTCGTTTACTTCGAGTATACATCATGCACTAGCAAACAAGTCAGCTCCCTACTGTACATGGTCACCTTAGTTGTAACTTATCGAACAATTTATGTTACATTAAGAGCCTCTGCACACGGTGCGATGTGATTTGTTCTTCTTCTCACTTGGTACATTAAGTAATGGGTACCAGCCAAGTACCATTCCCATGCGACCAGATTCAGACACGAGCAATTTGCAAATCTTACCATCTCCATTGAAGTGCAATTCAGTTAATCTACTTATTATTTTATAATATTAATTACTTACTCAGGTTAAATTATTAATTTGTTAAAATTAATACATTCGCTACATTACGGAATTGATTTTAACATAAATATTAACATAAAATTTAAGGGGGAAATAGAAAACTACCCCGAATTAAATGATTATACTCGTGTTGATTACTTTAGAAAAATCCAGGTACTGCAGATTTGTAGATAAATTGTGCAAATTGCAACCATGTGCGTCACATCGCACCGTGTCAGAGGCTTTAAGTGAATAACTTGTTTTAATTGGATATTACCTAGCTGTACAAAAGTTTTGGTGTTTCCATATATGCCTTGGTCTTGTTAAGTTCCTTCAATCTACCCTTCTACTTTACTTACTTATTTACTTTACTTACTAATAATCTACCCTTCAATCACTTAGAGAAATTGCTCTGCACTTATCCGTTTCATGTACCGTTATTACTTTTTTCTTTGTATCTTTCTTTGCATCTAGGAGACTCTCATAGGACTTGTAATTGTTAACCATATTATTGTTACATGTTGTTGGTTAGGTCTTCTACCGAAAGGCTGGTTTGAACCTCTAAAGGCTTTACAAAGTAAAACAAGGAGTGAGGTTGTGTACCATTGTCTTTCTTCATAACTGAGTGTAAAAGTATGCTTATCAGCAGGCCTGGCCCTCCAAAAAGTATCTAATTTCCACCCTGTAAATTACACCTTAACTTCATCCACCATACGGTCTACCTGTTTAATGAAATTGGAGATAACTGTGACTAGTGTATTTTACATCTCTACCTTTTCTGTTGTTAAATATTTCAGGCCTTAGGGCCAGCCCAGTCGGTCAGCTGGTTGAAAGTCGCTATTATTTTGTTAAGTAACACTAGTTGGGCAAGCGACTTTGTATGGTGACCAGCTGACAGCCATTCCTAAGCAAACTCCACTGGGGGTCCCCGTTCAGCAATTCATGCCGAATCACGTCAAAAAATACAGCAAAAAAGCCACGATCAAATTCGGTGGTTGTTAATAAAGTACAGTTCCCAATAACAAAAAAAAGCTAAAAAAAAAAAAAATATTTTAGTCTTATAATTGGCTGACCGTGTGATAAGAAACAGAAATGTTTTTTTGGCCTTGGAACTAGCAGATCAAGTGCAAATAATTTAACACTCCACCTGCCTTGCAAACACAAATTTTTTGCAAATGCAAAAGATGCAATACAAAAATAACAGTAATTTTTTAAAGAGAATTTTTTTTTTGTTTAACGTCTGACTCTTCTGCAATTACTGCTTATGCACATGGTGAAGAATGAAATGATTTTTTGTAACGTATGAAAATATGCCATGCCTGAATGGGATTCGAACCCAAGACTGCATGATGAGAGGCGAGCACGTTACCAACTACGCCAATGCGGCCGGCATTAAAGAGAAAAGATAAGAAAAAATTAATATACTTATTAACTGTGCTACCATTATGGTCTTCCAGAAAATAAGAAAAAATTTTGGAGCAACTTATTTTATGGATACATGATTATTCAATTTCTTGTCATTTGTACTTTCTCGTGCTCTATCTTGAGTATAGAGTGATCAGGTGTTGTGATAGTACAAAATTGACAATCCCAAATTTCAATAATTTTCACATTTTATGATCTATTCATATGTTAGTGGTACAGCCAGTGATGGGCTGCCATAGCCCACCAACAAACTATAATTGGGAAGGAAGCCAATTCCTCCACAATTTTGTCCTTCAATCCCTTCTGGTTGGCCCGTTGACGTAGTGTTTAGCGTAACTGGCTTTTTTTGGATCCAGGAGACTCCAAAAGGGAGTATAGGACATGCCAAGATAAAACTGATAAACAAAAAGTCAATCACAATGATAAATTCATCACTTACCACCAAAAATTTGTTTCTGCTACTACTTACTTCAGTAGGCTTGTCAAGAACCCCTTTGTATCAAATAGCACACAAAATTAAAAAGTTAAACACAGTGATAAATTCATCACTTACCGATAATTTGTTACCGCTACCGCTTAACTCAGTAGGCTTGTCATGGACCCCTTTGTATCAAAGTACACAATATTTGTTTGGCTTCAACGCCGGGGTCCCGTGTTCGAATCCCAGTCAGGTCAATGGCATTTTTTCATCACTCATTTTTATATATCATCATTCTCCACCATCTGCGTTAGCAGAAATTGCAAAACAGTCAGATGTAAAACAAAAAAATCCCTTCTGATAGTTGGTAGTGCCCTCCTACCTCTATACTTTATCAAAATCAAGTCATTTACCTGCCGGCCGCATTGGCATAGTTGGTAACGTGCTTCGCTCTCATCATGCGGTCTTGGGTTCAAATCCCATTCAGGCACGGCATATTTTCATACGTTACAAAAAAATCATTTTGTCCTTCACCATCATCTACATTAGCAGTAATTGCATAACAGTCGAACATTAAACCCCCCCCCAAAAAAAAAAAACAATCTTTCACCTGTTCCTAAAATGGCCCTTCCTTCTCCTTTTGTACAGTCTTTCTCTTCATATCATTTCTTTTCTTTTAGAAAAATTACCTGAATGTTTTTGATTGGTTCTAGTTAAATCTATTTGTAAATAAGCGATTATAAGTTTTGTATATATCATTATATTTAATAAATCATTGAAAATAAAACAAAAATCCTCAACATTTTTATATTTACACAAACAACAACCATCCTACCTTTACATCATAAAGAGTGGTGGAGGTTAGGCATACCACTCAAACATGAAAATAAATTCTGGTGTATGAAACCCTTTAAAGTCCAGCCTTTCTTAGTTTGCTCCTACTGTCAACAAATAATGACGTCACTGAGCATGCGCATTATATAAAAATGTACAAGCTGATTAAAAAGTAACAACAAAATACTTTCAAAAGTATTTAAATACAAAATACTTTTAAAAGTATTTTTATAAATGAAATTGTTAGGCCTACATCAAATCATGACTGATATTTTAAGTACTTTAAGTACTTATAATTTAAAACATAGTTAACTTAATCCGAATACAACATCCGTAAAGTCGAGGACCCTAGCAAAGCATCCTGTAGTAGCTGGCTTTGGTTTGTTTACAGTAGGAGCAAACTTAGGATGGCTGAACTGTACTTCTTCTGTTGTTAAATGTTTCAGTCATAATGAATGGTTGGGTGACCATGTCATAAGAAACACAACTATTTTTGTAGCCCTGGAACCAGCAGATTGGGTGCAATTACAGTACTTTAACACTCCACCTGCTGGTTGACAAAATCACAGTTATAAATTACAACTGTATGACATATTGAATTTTTGAGCCAACCATGATTTTTTTTTAAATAATACCTCATATACGTAATATTCTACATAAAAATACAATAAAATTGTTATTCATAAATAATACTCAATTTGGATTTAATTTTGTAGTAGTTAAATTGTTGTAGTGTTTCAGCATTTGTTTGGGTGAAAAGGTTTGTTCATGCAATTTGTGAAATAAATTTTGTATATTATTTTGTTTTGTTCAAATTGATGTTAGTAGTGTAGTGGCTGCTACGTTACATGAAGTGAACGATGCACGTTGCACGATGCACAGCCAAAATGGATGGAGGTATATTCAGTCAAGGTAAGCACTGAATCATGAAAATCTGTAATTATAAGTGCAATTTTTTTTCTTGCCAATGTAATTAATGAAAAATATAGGCCTGACCTATGTTTAATCATGAGTGAATGGTGCAAAATTAAACTTAACTTCTCATCATGCGGTCTTGGGTTCAAATCCCATTCAGGCACAGCATATTTTCATACGTTACAAAATATCATTTCATTCTTCACCGTCTGCATTAGCAGTAATTGCAGAAGAGTCGGACGTTAAACAAAAAAAAAAAACTCATGGACTTAAAATTACAGAAATTTACTAATTGATGCTAAACTAGACAAAACTAGAAAAACCGTTTGAAATAAAAGTTGAAGCTTTATTTTCTTCCTAATAACTTTAATTATATAAACTTATGTCGTAACATACATACATTTTTTACTTTCTCTTGCCTATATGAATATATAGGAAGGAAAGTATTGTTTTCATGTCGATTTTTCGAAATCGAGTTTTCACCGGATCTATACGTTTTCAGACCCCCTGAACCCAAAAACATGTTTTTAGCGATTGGTCTGTGTGTGTGTCTGTGTGTCTGTGTGAACAGAATATCTCAAGAACGAAACATCGTACGAACTTGAAACTTGAAACTTAAGTTACATACCACTACCGGACGCGACACGAACATTTTCATCAAAATCGGTCAACAGGAAGTAGTAGTTTATTCGTATAATTTTTCAGTTTTTTGCGATTTTCTCAAAAACTGGTCCTACGATTTTTTTAAAAATTGCCTATTTTACTCAATTTTTTATTCTCTACAAGATAGGGTAGGCGCCATGTTTGCTGAAATTCTCGGTGAGGCTGTTTTCACGTAAAAACGTTGTTTTTTTAAGATTACGGCTTTAATATAAATTTTAGCGCAAAAACTTATATAATAAAAGTTGTAGAGAATTTAAAACCCTACAACTTCTGTTTCAAACATTTTTTTGTATGACGCTTAGTTTAGCAGTAATTAGCGATTTTCTGATTTTTTCCCACGAAAACGTGTGAAAAATCGATTTTTTTTAAGATTTTGGCCTTAGTATGCATTTTACGACAAAAGAGTATATAACCAAATTTATAGGAAATTTAAAGATCTACAACTTTTATTTAAGGTATTTTTCTCTACAGAGCCTAGTTTAGCGTGAAATAGTGATTTTCCGTATTTTTAAGCCAGACTGAGGTTGATTTTCATTTTGAGTGTTTCACTCATGATTAAAATAAGGTTATGTTTATTGAGGTTAGTTTTTTGTTTATTTCTAATATTTTATTACTAATGTTAAATTATATTGTAAATTATTTGCATTGGCAAGAGAAAGTTGTGTGAGTGTTTCACACCAGATTTTTTAAATCGTTAACGTGTGTATGTTCCAATCTGTTCAATTGAAAACAATAAGCAACCCCATGACCCAATGTGATGATGATAGTGTGTATAAAGTGTAAATGAGGTGTAGTCTTGTACAGACTCAGATCGATCATTCCTGAGAAAGTATGGTTAATTGAACTACAGTAACTACAGTATACAGATGAACTAATGTCCCCTAGCCGTGGGAGTGAGAGAATGCATAACGCTCTCACTTGCATAAGCCATACGCGCCGTTCCAATAACATTGTCTTTAATTTCACTCATTGTTGTGAGCAAGTGTTTATGCATGCAGTAAACTAACAAGCAAGATAATGACTGTAGTATGTTTTCAGATTTGGATTATAACGGTAAACACCATTGAGCGCATGCGTAGTTATGCCACATATCTCCCTCTCACTCGCTCGGCTATGGGACATCAGTTCGTCTGATACGTATACCTCTTCTGTTTTTAAATGCTTCAGTCATATTATTGGCTGATCACGTGATAAGACACAGAACTATTTTTTGTAGCCCTGGAATTAGCAGATCGAGTGTAAATAATTTAACACTCCAGCTGCCTGTTATGGGCAAACGTTTTCATTATACTGTTTTAAAACCGATCTTGGACTAATCTTTCACTTTCGTGTCACTGTAATAGAGAGCAGTTTAGTCACTTAATAGGGCAATCAGTCTTACCCTTCGCCTAAACAAACCTAAATGACAACCTTAAGGGGAGATTGCACGATTGTTTTAACTCAAAATTTCGATTTTTGGTTTTTTATGTTTTTCAATAGTTTAGACTAGATCTACCAGAAAAACATTAAATTACATCAAAAAAAAATTTTGATGAAAAAATTAAGTTTTATCAGGTTTACACAGAAAAAATATCATGTTACGAAGAACGAATATTTTTTCATAAATTATACTACTGTACAAAAGTGAGGAAACAAAGCGCCTCAAAAGACATCACATCCTCGACTTAGATCAACGATTTTAATCCATACACAAAATTAAATTCACCATTCATCTTCATCACTACTTTTTATTCTAAAGAGAAATTTCAAAATATTATTTTATTTTACTTTTCTATCATTAACTTCTTTTACATTGTTTACTTCATTTTTTGTTTATATCTTTTACATTGTTCTTGTTAATTTTGTAACTTTGCAACTTTTCTTAGTATTTTTATTAACTTTATTTTATAATTTCATTTAGTTGAAGTGAGAGCAAAGACTGTCTACTTCACTCACGTCAGTTTAGTTCTTGTATAATGGTTTGCTTAAAGCCACATTGTAAGGCTGATTGTAAATAAATAAGTTACACAACAAAAAAATAATTTTATAATGCTCGTTTTATAGCAAAGAGAATTTTGGTTTTTAAAATATCTGCATCACGGTTTTTAATACTCTCAGCTGTTGGTTCAGCTTTCTAAACAACTGCTGATGGGAAATTTACTTGTTTGTGCACATATTGCTTTTGATTTGTGCCTTCTTGTTTCTTACCTTTTCCCGTAAATTTATATTTTTAACACTAAGGTACATTTTTCTCAGAAACCAATAAACCTACCAGGCTGAAATTTTTACCAGTTAATTATCTTGTATAGCCACACATACAGACATTTTTATTACTTCCTCAGGTGCACCAAAAATTAGTAATACGCAAAACACGTGGAAAACAATTTGTAAAAATTTTGTTATTCGTAATTTAAAAAAAAAAATGGTATGTTCCAAAGATTAAATTGAAAATATCAGTAGCTCGAGAAGAAACCCGACACCTATAGTGTGTAAACTTTCATTTCCCTATCTTTTACCAATCCTATGAAATATTTACCTAAAAATAGCAAATTTAACATTGGTGGGATACAAAGTACAGTCTCCCCGTAAATTACCCGAAAGTGGTTAGTTGAAGGGGAGAATCCTACAACTACCACTGTATATCTATAAATTTAAAAAGCAAAATTGCTGCCAATGTATTTTAAATAGGAATTATGTTAATTTCTAAATACAGAATTTCATTCTTTCCTGATTTGCCCAAAAGTTCTAAACTTGAAATTCATGCTAAACTCATGAAATTCATGTATAAACTTCATCTTACGAAATGAAAAAGGAGTAAATTTTGTTCACATTGTAGCAAAAATACAGTGTAATGTAATGTGGTTTTTTTGGATTTCAAGTAGTTCTTTTTAATCGGTGTATTACAAGTATGTTTATTATTTTAAATTATAATAACAATTATTATTATTAAAGAATAATTATTTTAAAACAAAATTATGTGTTGTTTAGTTTACAGAATGAACCTGAAACAAAACAAGAAGATGAAGACACAATTCCCATGGTGACCACAACTGATGAAGTGTTTGCAGATGAAGAAGAATCTTTGAATGAAAATATAGAAGAGAAGAAGGAAGATGAAAACACAGGAGAAGTGGAAGAAAATAACCAACCAGAAACAGTGACAGAAGAAAATAATAATGTAGAATCAGAAGAAGGTACTTTAGATTCAAGACCTGCTTTGGATGTGACCAGAGAAGATATTTTAGGATTACGATCACCTCCACCGAGACCTGAACTCGATGATGATGACGAGGGAAAAGTGTTAGTAGTGCCACAACGGACATCTCCTCTTGAACAACGTATTGTTGAACCTCATGAGGAATTTAGTGATGTTGATACAAAATTAGATGAAACTACTTTAAATGCATCCTCGGATGAACCTACCCATCAATCAAATAATAATGAATTAGGAAATACCGAAGAAGAAGAAGAAGAAGAAAAAGAAAAATCTAAAGAAAATACTGAGGATGATGAAAGTGATAAAGATGGAAAAGAAAATGAAGATGCAGAGCCAGCAGAGAATTCTGAAGATCAATCAACTAATGCTGAAGAAGTTTCGTAACAAATTTTCATGTATATTTTTTACTCACATGTTACCGTTTGATAATTTTTAAGATTTGTTTGAAATTCAATAAAATAAAATACTAGAAAAGAATTTGTTAAATTTTATAAATTTTTCCAGTCATTACATGTTGGTAGATATTGAAATAGTAGACTAAACGGTTTTTTCCACTACTATATATAGAAATCCAAAATGTTAAAATCTGCTTTGAAAAATTCACATGACTTACTCTTGCCAATTTAAAATGAAAAAACGACCTACTTTTTTTAATCCCTAATGTGTGTATGTTACGATCTGTTCAAACAAGAAAAATAATAAGCTACTCCATGATACAATGAGATGAGCATTGTAGCCTGGCTACTGGGTTGTGGCCCCTCCGCACAAAGCAAAGGACAGTCAACAACGGGCCAAATATATTTCTACAATTGAAGGGGTCGGCGGAAGAAAGTGCTAACCCACAAAAATTCCAGCATGAATTTTATTAAATATTCTGTAAAAATAAAATATTGAGCACGTTTTAAACAGGATACTACAGAGTGATTTTTTAGTCCTGCTACCCAATTGTTAATGTCTGGTAATACGAGGGTAGGCTGATAAGTAATGCACACATGCTTGTAGAAGACGAACAAAAAGAAATAGCAAGATGGGGTAAATAACAAATTAAAGTACAAATCTTAACCTACCAAATTATCTATTTATTTTTCAATATAGTCACCGTTAAGCATTACACATTTCTCCCAACGTTTAACAAGTTTTTTCATTCCGTCACTGAAAAATTCTTCCGACTTTCCTCGAACCCAGGACGCAATAGCTGCCTTCACCTCATTGTCCGAGCTGTAATGAATACCCTTAAGGTCTCTCTTCAGTAGAGGAAAAAAATAAAAATCGCAAGGCGCAAGGTCGGGAGAATACGGAGGGTGTAAAATTGGTTGAAACTTCAGGTTTCTCAGAGCCTCTCCAGTTGCACGCGAAGTGTGTGGACGAGCATTGTCGTGTTGCAAAATTATTGGCGCCAGGTTGCCTCTAACACGACAAACTCGACGTCGGAGGTGTTTCAGAGTCTGTATATACTGAGCAGAATTTACCGTTGCCCCTCGTTCCAGATAATCAGTCACATAAACTCGGCGAGCATCCCAAAACACAGTCAAAAGAATTTTTTTTGCGGACGGTTGTGTTTTGAACTTTTTCACAACAGGAGAATGTGGATGACGATATTCAGCGCTCTGCCTTTTTTCTTCGGGATCGTAATGATGAACCCATGACTCGTCCCCCGTCACAATATTCAAAAGAAAGTCGTCTCCTTCGTCACGGTAGCGCTTCAAAAGTTGTTCACAGCATTCCAATCGACGCTGTTTATTCTCGTCTGTCAGACGGCGTGGTACCCATCGTGCACAGATTTTACGGTATCCCAATTGTTCAATAATGAAGCCAACACGTTCCTTAGATATTCCAATTTGGTTTGCGATACGCTGTTGAGTGATTCGCCGGTCATTTTGAATCAAATCATCGATGAGTTTGCGACGATTATCGTCTGAGGCAGTGATTGGTCGTCCACTGCGTGTTTTGTCAACAATTAAGGCTTTTCCAGGTTGGCAATCACGAAATTTTATTACCCAACGATTCACAGTAGACCTATCAACAGTATCGTCACAATAAACAGCCTTTAAACGACGATAAATCTCACTAGGATTCACTTTCTCAGCAGTTAAAAATTCGATAACAGCGCGTTGTTTAATTCTCGTTGACATAGCACCAGAACACGACGCCATACTTCCACTACTCAAAACAAACTGAATGAAAGCAACGCCTTCAAACTGCGCAGGCTTGTAGAGGAGAAATAGTACTTCCACATGCCCCCAGGCGCGCTACTGAAGTTTATTTAGTTGTCTTCTACAAGCATGTGTGCATTACTTATCAGCCTACCCTCGTATTTTTCTAAAAAAAATAAATTTTGTTTTGTGACACTAAGTTGGTAGCCCTACTCAACCAGTATGGATATGGCAGTGTGAGTTGATTCTCCTTGAGCTGTGTAAAATTTTGTGCCATTTCCGGTCGTGCTACGAACAGAATGTCTTTTATCCTAAAACAATCTCTTGTTTAAATCTGGAGGCTGAAGCTCTAGAACTAATCGTATGTGATACGGATACAATTTCAATTTTTAGCAGCTTTCTGAGCACTCGAACATGACAAATCAACATGCGAGGAAAGTTTTCGTAAACTTTTCCATGGAGAATTGAGCAATCTTGTTTTCACATTCTCTTAACGTCATCTGTCAAGAGAGTTGGTCGACCACTACGTTTTCTGCTGCAAACAATACCTGCCTCTAAAAATCAGCCTAGAAATTGACTAGAATAGAGTGGAGGAACACCAAAAAAATTAATTTGAAATGATTCTTTTACACTCGCATACAATTTTGTAGCAAAATATTGTTCAAGAATGAAAACCCGTTGTTCTAGGGTAAAAGACATTCTGTTCGTAACACAACTGGAAACAGCACAAAATTTTACGCAACTCAAGGAGAATCAACTCAAACTGTCGTATCTATACCGGTTGAGTAGGGCTACCAACTTTGTGTCACAAAACAAAATATCCCTTTCTTAGAAAAAAATTACCAGACATTAACAATTGGGTAACAGGACTAAAAAATCACCCGGTATATTTTACGATCTTAAGAACGTAGATTAACAGAAAATAACAAATGTTTAAGAAAAATTCAAAAACATGATTTGTAGATTTCAGTAAAATTTTAAAATGACGTAGCGTAAAATTATGTTGATGTGGGTTAGCACTGTCTTCTCCCGACCCCTTCAATTATTGTAATTGAAATTGAAATATAATATACTTCTAACCCCCAGAATACAGTAACATAAAACACTTACCAATGTTTATAGCGCTTTCGTGTATCTTGTACACATCTTCAGTAAATTAAAATTCATTAAAATTTTTCTACATCAAAATTTAAAACTTCCTACTCCTACCATGGTAGATAAAGAATCATTGATGATTCATCATCATGATTCCTTATCTTTACTTATCTTTACTTATGAAAATCAATGTCCAACAGATTCATTTTCATTTAGTGCCATCCGGTCATGATTAAAGTTAGGTTCTTTTTCATTATTTATATATTTTGTAAGAGAATATCATGCAAGGGTTTCACACCAGATTATGTTCTTTTAATATGCTTTTTCCAGTGTATTTGGATTGGAAAGTCAAACTGAGGTAAGCATCTGTTTTAGAATATGGTAGACTACTTACTTCTCGTAAGGTAACAAAACTGGAAAATTTAGAATATAAAAATATATATTTACATAAGTAAGAAATGTATTTTGTGCAGATTATAAAATGAATAAAAATTAACAATAAATTAAAAACAACATAAGTTATTTATTAACTAAAGAAAAAATATTTTATTTTCAAAAAAAGATTTTTATAAAATTTTTGTACGTAGATTTTATCATGTGGGGGCATAGATTAGTAAGGAAGACATGTCATTCATTCAGATCACAATGACGATTTTGTTTGAAATTGGCGTCACTGGTCAAACACGTTACCGGATATGGCAATCACTTCAATCTCTACTTTTGCATTCTGAAACAATAATGTACAAATAAATATTGTGGAGTATTCTTACAGAAATTATAGGTATAGAAAGACAATAATTTAAGGAGAAACCTTACCTTGAAAAACAAGAAAAATATTTCTTATTAACAAATTTCGTTTTTTGACTAAATTTGGAGCCCAAAGATTTCTGAATAAATTTGTATAATTACTTTTTTTCTAAACCATCTGAGAGTAATTTTAAAGTGATTTAATAATAATGAATAAGAAATTAATAATTAAAGTGTTACGGTAACCTCAGTAATTTTTTCTACGGAAACTTGCTTGTATTCAAACTTCAGTATCTTCTTATGTAATATTGTAGTATATCAACGTACTTTTTTTATTCGAAAGTCCGCTTAATTCTCTATTAGTACTATTAATGTAATACAGATAGCAGCACTATGAACTTTTAGATCAGGGTTGAAAGCAGCGTGTGGTGACATTTTAGTAATCGTGCGTGTTTCGTGTTATCTTCTTTATATCCACATGGTGGCTTTGTTTATTTACTTGTATACGAAGTTGTGCTTTCGTAGTTTTTTATTAGTTTCTTTTACCCACTTTTCGGTTACCGTATACTTTTGTATTTATTTATTCATTTAAAAGCTCTTTTTATTTCTGCTTAAAACTGTGCTTACTATTATTTAGGATCGGTTCTTGTGTAAGTTCTAGATCAATGTTTCTTTATTTTGTACTATAGTGCGTTTTGTTTAGTTAGTGTATATAGTTAGTTAGTTCTTATTTTTATATTTTGACAAGAAGAAGAAGAAGAAAATATGTAGTGTAATAAGAGCGAAAGACTATACAAAAAAAGGACTTTTAGCTGCACAAGAAAGGTGAACGGAGTATATAAGTACAGTTTTCCAAAGCTTACGGCTGTCTCTTCTGGTGCTAAACCCAAGATAAATTTTAGGGTAATAATTTTTTTACGGTCTGAAATCTATTCTCTGAAAAAAAAACCAATCTGACATTGGTAACTCTCCAGGTTGTAAAAGATTCTACCAGCTACATTCTCATTACAGGCGAGTAAAATTTAATAAGTAACTTAAAACTTTATTTTCTGAAAATTTGTTTTTTTCAGATTTTCAAAGATGAGAACAAGCATGTCTTGGGCCCTAAGATTTTCAAGCTTTTCAATTTAAAAAAAAAAAATTCAGAAAACTTCATCTAAAAATAGAAACAAATAGTAAATACTGTAAATAAAACAAATAGTGCACAATAATTAATGAAACAAAAACCACTGTTATATGATTGCTGAGTGCCCTGGAGTGGACTTTTTTCTTTTATAATTATGACACTAGTTTTAAGTTAATTCTACAACCCAGCCCAAGTTATGCTTATTCTTGTTGGACTCATTTTTCATTCAAATCAATTTTTCATTCTTTAGCCTCTAACTTGGGGATGAAAATTAATTTTTGTATTTTTTTGTAGTATATGTTTCTTGTTTGAATGAGGGGTCATTTGTAGAGAAAAAATGGTTTAGCTAAACTAAATGGATAACATTTTAGAAATGAAAACTTCTTTAGGAACACCTTGAACTCTTTCTGAATAGTGAATGAAACTGAACTGTCGTGTATCACACACAGGAATGAAAGGTTATTTTCATTTAACTCTAATGGGGAAACCCAAATTTCTTTATTAGAGATTTATTTAATATCAAAGGCGTATTTTATTGTATACAGGCCTAAATCAGTGCAATATTTAAAGTACGTAATATAATGTTTAAATACAAAACAACACTTGATGAAGATTCGTTTAGATATTTAATTAAATTAAAATGTTATTGTTGTTGTTTAGGTCATCAGCCAAAAAGCTGGTTTGAACCTGTACAGGTTTTACTAAGTAAAACGAGGAGTGAGGTGGTTTACCAATGCATTCCTCACTGAGTGGAAAAGTATGCTTATCAGCATGCCGGGCCCTCTGAAAAGGACATATTTTCCACTCTGCAAATGACACCTTCACTTCATTCACCACAGGGTCTGGCTGTATAATGAAATTCATTACTTTCAGAGGAGATAACTCTGATTAGTGTCTTTTACACCTCTACCTCTTCTGTTCTTAAATGGTCCAGTCATTTAATTGGCTGACCATGTGATAAGAAACAGAACTATTTATTTTAGCCCTGCAACGAACAGATAAATTAAAATGTAAAGTATTTATAAGATATTTCAGTTTGAATAAACCTGTTGTTTCATTTGTAAGGCCGAGCACAAGTTGAGACGCAGCTCTGTGATGTAAGGTGAGGTGACTCACCAGCAGTTTCTGTGAATCCCTGAAATTGATACTACAGTGCATGTTTACACGCAGGGTGAGGTGGCGCAGTTCCTGTGTCACCTCACCCTGTGAAGGATTGTGTTTCTGCTGCAGTTTTCACTAGAGACGACCCCAGCGTGTGTTTGTTTTATTGAAAAGTTGTAGTTATGAAGGCTGGTGTTTGTACAATGGAGGAAAAAATTATCTACAGTCCAGCCTTTCTTAGTTTGCTCCTAATGTAAACAAATAATGACGTCACGAGCATGCACATTACATAAAAATGTGTACACGCTGATTAAAAAGTAACAACAAAATACTTTTTAAAGTATTTTTATAAATGAAATTGTTAGGCCTACATTATATCATGACTGATGTTTAAGTACTTATAATTTAAAAGATAGTTAACTTAACAGGAATACAACATCCATAAAGTCACGGACTCAAGCGTGCACCCTGTAGTAGCTGGCTTTGGTTTGTTGACAGTAGGAGCAAACTAAGAACGGCTGAACTGTAGGCAGTTTGAGAAAGACCAGTTTTGTATGACACCTTAAATCAGGATTATTTGAAAACAAAATTGAATTTGGAGATTTGGAACCAAATAGTGAAAGATATTGGACTGAATCTTCGTGGTTCTTTATTTTTCTCAACTAGACACGCAGTGACAACACAACTGCGCCTCAACTTTCGCTCTCCTTGCATGCAATTGACTCTGTTCTGCGTCACCCTGTGTCTCAAATTGCATCCAGCCTAATTGTGTATTTTACATTTTTTACTTTCGGGAGTCTCATGGATTGGTTTTTTGATACTCTTCACCTATTTGGAAGGCATGAGCCACCACTGGTGAAAGCCCCACTCATTCCCTACCTTAAACTAGAGTTCCTGACCCGACTTTAAATAAATAAAAATATAACTTCATGCTTACATTAGTAAAGAACAAAAAACATGAGATCACTTAAAAGTTAACTAATAAAATAATACATGAATTTAATACCAGTGGTAATTTTCCAACTTGAAATGTTGATCTGGCTGGAAATGGTTCTTTAAAATCTGTAACAAACACAAAATAATCATAGGTTTTTAGTTTCTCTTGCCCTATTTTTAATTTATTTTTGCAGAACAAATATACAAAATGTTTGTGTTTTATAAGTAATTTTCCAACTCCTGCATACCATGGAGGGTTTACAATGTTTCTGAGCACTCTGTTCTGGAACCTTTCGATAACATTTTTGTTGCTTGCCTTTGTGCAGCCATAGATCTCCAAGCTGTAGGTCATACTGGTTTTAGCACTCGCGTGTATAGAAGCAATTTATTGAAAGTTGACAGTTCAGAGGTCGTACCGAGCAACCAATACATCTTTCTGTACTTAATTTGTAATTCTTCCTTTTTCTTCTTAACGTGCTCCTTCCACCTCAGCTTTGCATACAGGGTTATCCTAAGATACTTTGCTGTGTTGGCAAAAGGTAATGGATTGCCATTGATAGTTATCAGACAGTGATTAGCTTTTTTGTTTGTAAAATTTTCATGTACTAACTCAGAATGACCTATTTTTTAAGAACTATTTTTTGTATCTGTGTGTTGTAACAGATTCAGTGCAAGTAGTATAACACTCCACTGCCTCTTATGGGCAGTAATACTTATACATAAGGCCCCAAAAATGGGGCCTTAAATACCAAGGGCATTTGTGCTACTTAGCACCCAAGCAGCTCAATCTGCTCGAAATAATTATTATTATTTGCGTATAGTTCCCTTAAGGAGAGCGCTAAAAACACAAAAATCTAGCTCTTGGTGGTGGCTTTGTTCCTCCTTTTAGCTTCCCAAAAACCTTTCATCCTCTCACTTTGCGCCTTTTTCTCTTCGTCTGTCCATTTTCGCCCACTTCTTTTGGCTTGTGATCTGAACTGAATTTCCTGGTTTTTGATTTTTTTCACTACAAATTTTGCGGTCGTGAATGTCTTCCATTGTGATGCACAATTCTTGCAGGTCTTCCATAGTTTCTTTGTACCAAGAGGTGCCCAACTTTGAAGTGGAAATTATTTTTAATATTCTTTTTGTCAGTCTGGTGTCACTCATTCTGGGTATATGTGTAAAAAACCTCACTCTGCGTTTTCTGATGAATGTCGTGATGGTTTCAGTATGCCTGTATAGTTCTTCTGTGGGTCTTTTTTGCCAGAAGTTTTCTCTGAAAACTGCACCGTGTATTTTCCTCAGAATTTTCCTTTCTTACTTTTCAATGTCTTTAATTTTTGCCATTCCCCTGGTACATGTGGTTTCTGATGCAATAATAATTATTATGGTTTATCGAAATAATTATAATACTAAGTATTGAAATACCATACTTACATTCTTTGTAGGCTTCATTAACTGTACTAAAATCTTCGATATTGTCCAAGAAAATAGTTGTCTTCACAACTGCAATTTAAACAACAAATAAAATTAGATCAGTGATCAGTTTAGTGATATAGTAAAACTTCACTAATTCAGAATAGTGATCGAGCACTTGGGTGGTCACTCGCACTGAATCTTTCATGGACACACAGCAGGGCACTGTAGTTACTATACATTGTACACTGAGCCAAGAAGTCAACATTCATGCATCCATGAAGGTGACAGCAGGATTAAGGCAAGTCAATACTCAAAATGAACCGTCCAACAAGTCATGATGTCGTTGCCAGACGGTTTGTTTTGACTACCATTTTTTGTACCAATAAACCTTTGTACTAAAAATCTACCAGTTAGTGAATAATTTAAATTTAGTTCACTTCTTTTCTGCATGTGTCGGTCTATTACCTATTACAATATTGTATTGTATGCTGGATGATAACAGTGTTATTTTCCGTATCGTGTTATTAAATAATACCTATTGCCTAAGTCCCAGCTCCATGTAGTTGGAAGGAATGCAGTGCGTTGTTATAGTAGTTAGAGAATGAATGAGTTTTAATAGTGTTTCACCTCTGATGCATTTGTAGTGGTAGCCTGTACTAACTAGGCTAAAAAAATATTCTTATCATCCGGCGCATTAATTTAACAAATACCTACCGGGTTATTAACTTGGTCAGATTCATAATATTTAACTTACCAATACATATCAAAATATGTAAAAAACTGAATTGAGTAAATACAAACAAATATGTTAAATACGGAAAGTTTGAAAATGAATGTTTTGTATCAAAGTAATACAACAATTGTTCTCCCAGCATGCATTAGTCATTCATTATACCTCACCTGTACCCTTCACCCCTCAACTACACGGAGCTTGGACCCACACAATACATTTCCCATCACTATTCCATACACCGGTTGTCCTGCCACACCACAGCATGGTTAACATAGAGTCTGTAGTACAGTACTTGAATCAAATGTTATTAACAGTTAATGGGAAAAAGTGTCAGTACTTGCAGTTGAAAAATAAACATAACGTTAAAGAAAGTAGAGAAGTGGATGTATTTATTCATAATAATAGTTTAGAGCATGTAGAAACAGTGAAGTTCCTGGGTGTATCTCTAGATAGATCTTTGTCTTGGGATTTCTATACCAATCAAGTTTGTAGTAAAATATCATCTGGGATATTTGCACTAAAACAAATTGCCAGATTAAATGATAAAAAATTACTAATGGCAGCTTATCATGGCCTCATTCTGTCTCATATCTGTTATGGTATCTTAGTATGGGGTAATTCTAGCATGGGTAATATGAATAGGGTTTTTAAAATTCAAAAGAAAGCTATTTGGTATATGGTGGGAGCTAACCAGCTAACCTCATGCAGGCCACTATTTAAGGAGTTTAAATTGCTTACAGTTCCCTCTCTCTACATTTTTGAGGTGGTTATGTATGTTAGGCAAAATAATTTCATGCAGAATTTCAATGTTCACAATCATAATACGAGAAACAGAAATGATTATTATGTGGCTAATCACTCCAAAAAATTGTTTGAACAAAAACCTACTTATGCTGGGTGAAAATTCATGAATAATACCCCAATTTTTAAAATGTTATGACAATTTGTATTCCTTTAAAAGGAATCTGAAAAATTACTTGATCGGTGAAACTTTTTATAGCGTACAAGAATTTCTTTCTTGATAGTAGTGATACATTGTGTGATTCTTATATATATTTCAGGTGTTATAGCTGACATGTCCTATACTCTTCCTGGAGTCCCCAGGGCGCAAAAAAAAGGTTGCGCTCAATCCGGTAGTGTGGCGACACTACATTTATGTGCCACTCTACATTGAAAACGTAGAGTTGCTGCCATCCATTCTTAACCAGAATTTTGTAGTAATAGCCTTGAAGTTGTAGGTGACAATCTACCTATCACGGAACATTTAAAATTTTTCTAATTGGGTGGGTGGATTCTGCTTTTAAAGTTGTCCAGTGGTTCTAATATTTCATAATTTCCTTACCCTCCTTTTCAACCCCAAAATTATATGATATAAACATTTTTTATTATTAATTCCTTGACTGGTTTGATGCTGTTCTATCTTGTGCAAGTCATTTCATATCTACATACCTGTAACACTCTGCATCTTTTGTAATTTGCTTTAAATATTCTAACCTTTGCCTCCTCCTACAATTCACTCTCTCAACATTACCCTCCATTATTTATAGATGTCTTAATATATGCCCCACTAGCCAATCCCTTCTGCTGGTAACATGTTTCCATATACTTGTTCTTTCATCCACTCGTCTAAGAACCTCTAAATTACTTGTTTTGTCCACGCACCTAATCTTTAACATTTTCCTATAACACTACATTTCAAAAGCTTCTATCCTCTTCCTTTCTACAGCCCCTATTACCCACATTTCACTCCTGTATAATGCTACATTCCAAACATAGTGTTTCAAGAAATATTTCCTAATCTGTAAATCAATGTTTGTAGTCTGTAAGCTGTATTTCTTTTCGAAGGATCTTCTAGGTTGAGCAATCCTACTTTTGATATCACTTGTGCTTCTACCATCCTTTGTTATTTTACTACCTAGATAGCAGAATTCCCCAACTTCCTGTATGTTTTTGTTGCCTAACTATAAATTTCTCATCTCTTCTAAACCACTCTTGCTGCACAACACTTTCGTTTTCTTATTAATTTTCATGAAGTAATCCTGTCTCATGATCTCATCAATTCCATTTAAGATATCCTCTAATTCATGTAAGCATTGTTGTTTAGGTCAACAGCCAAAAGGCTGGTTTGAACCTCTAGAGGTTTGTTTTACTTAGTAAAAACGAGAAGTGAGGTGGTTTACTATTGTCTTCCTCACTGAGTTGAAAGAGTATGCTTATCAGCATGCCAGGCCCTCTTAAAAGCACTCACTTTCCACTCTGCAAATGACACCTTCACTTCATTCACCACAGGGTCTGGCTGTATAGTGAAATTCATTACTCTCAGAGGAGGTAACTCTGACTAGTGTCTTTTACACCTCTACCTCTTCTGTTCTTTAATAGTTCAATCATATAATTGGCTGACTATGTGATGAGAAACAGAACTATTTTCTGTAGCCCTTGAACCAACAGATCGAGTGCAATTAATTTAACACTCCACCTGCCCATTATGGGCAATGCCCATTATCGGCCGAAAATTTGCTGCTGTTTAAAAATGTTTTTTAGAAATTTGTTATTTATCGGTTTAATAAAAATGTAGAAGACTGACCGTTGTTATAAGAGGACTGGGCTTCTTTCAGAATGTAGCCAAGATTCTTCAATGCTTGTTGAGCTTCAGCCCTGGCACCCCCTTCAACCATCTTGCTGGTTTTTGCATCGATTCCCAACACACCTGACACGTAGACAGTGTTACCAACCTGAACGGCTTGGCTGAAAACATAAAAAAAACTGATAAAACAATATTGTTTCCAGTGTTGGCTCGTGTTGTAACCCATTTTCGCCTGTTCTTTCTACAGGATTTTTTAAAATTTTGTTCTAACGAACTCGACAAGAAAGTGTGCTAGAATGGGTGTTGACATTGCCAACCACAACGGAAATCTCTACACTTTCTTTTTTGTCGATGATCAAGTGGTGTCGGCTGTAGATCAACATCAGAGTTCTATGATGCAGACATTGCACGAAAAATACACAAAGTTCAAGTTAGAAATACATTTTAAGAAAACACAATATATTAATACCTCGTTGATCCGGATAATTCGGATCAGATTTCTACACACGTTTTAAACTTAATGTTCACATAGATAATAAATGTTTAACTATGATAGCTAGTCCCATTTCTGAGGTCCTTTTGAGTAATTTTTATTTGCCCTAAATGCGTTACCAACGCCTAGTAGAACATTGTAGAATGTTCAGTGGTAGGGCTGCCATGTGAGTGCGCCTGAACGCACCCTGAGGTTCATTTGGAGAACCACCTCCTAGGTTCTTACGCTCTCGACACCTTTGGGAATCTATCCTCCTCCGCCTTGATACCATTGACCAGTTTTCACATTTGATTTTCCTTCAGGGTTTACTACCCTAGGGGCCGGCCCGTTGGCGTAGTGTTTAGCGCAACTGGCTTCTACACCGGGGTCCCGGTTTCGATTCCTGGTCAGGTGTGGTATTATTTCATCACTCATCTTCATGTAGGCTTATCAACCTTCTCCGCCTCTCATCATGCGATCTTGGGTTCGAATCCCACACGGCATACTTTCATATGTTACAAAAATCATTTCATCCTTCACCGTCTGCATTAGCAGTAATTTCAGAACAGTCTGACGTTAAACAAAAAAAAAATATCCTCACTGTCTGCTTTAGCAGAAATTGCAAAACAGCTACACATAAAAACAATTCTCCCCTAGGGTTTTCCGCCCTCTAAGCCGTTCGGAGGTAAGAATTGGGAATTTTCCACTCAATGAAAAAATAAAATTGTATCGTGCCTAATGGGTCGATTATTTAAATAGAATGCCAGAAAGTCGCTTGCCTAGTTTAGCGAGAAGATACAAACCAGTGGGAAGTAGAGATATTGGCAGGCCGAAGAAAAGATGGGTGCCGGAACAGGTAGAAATGCCTAACCCGTGAAGAGAAGAAGAAGAAAAATTATGATAGCAAGAACGTAACTATAAGTACGCCACACATTCTCTTTTTTTTATTAAATGTACAGTTGGTACATAGATTGTACAATCCATTATGGTAATAAAATGCTTTTTGTCCCGTTTAAGAAAGCTTTACTAGAGTGTCACTCCAGCTCAACTATTATGATAAAGCGTTTATTTGACCGTGCTTCATTCAAACACCACACGAGTTTCAAACAGAAGACAATCGACCAATTCTTTTTTAAGAAATAAAGAGAAAAGTTATTTTTATATTTGTTATTGTTCTTTGTATTTATTTCATACCACAAAGGTAGTCGTTACTTTGTTTAAGCCTTCGGGCCAGCCCAGTCAGTGAGCTGGTAGAAAATCGCTAAAAATTGTTAAGCAACACCGGTTGGGCAAGCGAATTTGTATCACGACCACCTGACAGCCATTGCTGAACAAACTGCACTGGGGTTCCTGTTCAAAAAAAGAAAATCAGCATTTGCGGGACTGACCGACTGAAGTGACTATTTAATTAATTAATGGTAATTGTTGATAGGCGAGCGTGACGTGACCCCAAACCAAAGATTTCCCCTGCAAAAAAAACAGTCCAGGCGCGCCTAAAGAAGTAGTCACTTCAAAAAAATCCATACAGAATCACTCCATAAATACAGCGGTCAAACCGGGTGGGTTATCAATAAAGTACAGTTCCCGATAACAAAATAAAAGCTAAAAAAATCTGGTCTGAAACACTCACACAACTTTCTCTTGCCAATGCAAATAATTAACAATAAACCTAACATTAGAAATAAACAAAAAAAAACTAACCTTAATAAACAAAACCTAATTTTAATCATGAGTGAATGACGCAAAATGAAAATTAACCTCAGTTTGGCTTTAAAATACGGAAATCACTCTTTCACGCTAAACTAGGCTCTGTAGGGAAAAATGCTATAAATAAAAGTTGTAGATCTTTTAATTTCCTATACATTTGATTATACACTTTTATCGTAAAATGCATACCAAAACCGAAATCTTAAAAAAATAGATTTTTCACACGTATTCGTGAGAAAAAAAAACAGAAAATTGCTAATTACCGCTAAACTAAGTGTTAACCAAAAAAAAGTTTGAAATAAAAGTTGTAGCATTTTAAATTCTCTACATCTTTTATTATATAAATTTTTGGGCTAAAATGCGTATTAAAGCTTCTAAAAAAGCTTCTGGTGCGAAATACTTGTTGCAGTCAGATTTGAAGCTACATGATTATAAACAGATGTTATTTATTAAACATAATAGAAGTCTACTGATAAAATTTTTCAAAATTCTGAGTTTATAAATTTTACTATAATTTTTTTATAAATTTTGATTTGGGATGGGGATGGGGTGTTTTTTCATGGAAATGTGTAAAAAAATGGATTTTTTAAGATTTCGGCCTTAGTATGCATTTTACAACAAAGGTGTATATAGCCTAACCGAATTTATAGGAAATTAAAAGATCTGCTCATTTTCTTTACCATCATTATCCACCTGTATGGCTCTATTAGCAGAAATTGCAGAACAGTCAGACGTAAGACAAAAAAAAAACTAATGCCAGAGGCATAAAATGAAAATATTGTAAACGCAAACATCACTATTACGATCGATGCACAATCAATAATAATGGCCGAAATCAGTATAGGGAGTGAGAGAAAGCTTATTGTGTGAGAAAGACCGGAGACCGGCTTCGTTCTCATCCCTAATATGTGCTGTTTACGAAGTGAGAGTGACACCGGTAGACGCCTGGCAGGAATAACTGATCGAGTGACAACTGATCAGTTATCGACCGCCGAGAGTAGAAAATTATTAAATTACTAATATTGCTATAAAAAAATAGGGTTGGTGGTAGAAGGGTGAAAATTTAGGAGTCTGTGTATTTTTTAATGCCACGTCATAAAAAAAATAAAGATTTTGTCCAAAAAGTAAAAAGAAATTGTTGGGGTGGACCACCCTTACCACTTAGGGGTATAAAAAATAGATAAAAATCTATTCTCAGACCTACCAAGTGTACATATAAAATTTCATCAAAATCGGTTAAGCCGTTTCGGAGGAGTACGGCAACTAACACTGTGACACGAGAATTTTTTATATTAGATTTATTTAACGTCGTATCAACTGCAACGGTCATTAGCGACGACGTTGGGTTGTAACTTTAGTACAATGGAGGATGAAATGATTTTTTTTGTAACGTATGAAAATATGCTGTGCTTAGTGGGATTCGAACCCACGACCGCATGATGAGAGGTGAGCACGTTAAAGGCCAAGCCAATTGCTGTGAGCGCTGGGCTACGCATGCGCACACTTGACTTGGACCCTGCATACCCCTCCGACCTACAGTTAGATGTACAGTCAGGGTGTCGTTGAAAATTGACAACACCCATCGTATTTTGTAGGCATGCTGTTCCATTGTTGATTACATACACTGCACTATTGCAGTACGTACAAGACTATACTAATGCAGACGCACGTTTTCCCCTGCGCTTTCCGTACGAAAATCAGTCTATACTAACGACGCCAATGCGCCCGGCAAAATATGCTTTTTTTAAATTTATTTATTATTTTAACGTCGTATCAACTGCAACGGTCATTAGCGACGACGTTGGGGTGTAACTTTATGTATTGTAGGATGAAATTATTTTTTGTAACGTATGAAAATATGCCGTGCCTGAGTGGGATTCGAACCCACGACCGCATGATGAGAGACGAGCACGTTATAAACTACGCCACTGATACCAAAAACTGTTTTACCGACAGATGACACTATTTTTCAACACAGCTGTTTTAAAAATGCACAATCCCAAACAATGACAGTTTCAGCAATATGTTTTTGTGATTGTAATCAGTGGGTTTTATTATAATTATAAATAGGTATTTAGAATATTTAAAAAAAACATTTTGGTGGGTGGTTTACTTTTATAGTAAAATACATAGATTGAAATTTATGTTGCTTAACATAACTGTTAGAATTTTGTTAGGAAGCAGGCTAACAGCAAATGTAATTCGAAATAATACTAGCTGTCACATATTTACAAAAATAAGATTAACATTATTTTTATTTATTTCAAGTCGCATCAACAACAGATGGGTCGTTATCGACTACGGTGGTATTGGCACGTAATAATTTCCAGATCTTAGCCGGGAATTGAACCCGGGCCTCCGCTTAGCATACCACTGCGCTAACCACTACGGATTAACATTCTATATTTTTCTGAAAGTAATAGAATAGGCCTACATATTATAAAAACTTACTTGTAAGGTCCGACAGGTTTTGGTCCAAGAACACTGGAAATTATCTTTCTAATAATAGAAGCCATTTTCAGCAGCTGTCAGTGAAGCAATGATCAGACTGTAGCCTGTAGATGAATTCTTAATATTAAGTCATCCACTGATTGATTACGAAGGCAGAGTTCAGCCTACATTTAAATCATTCTTACTGAAATTGAGAAAGCGTGGAGTGGGGAACGCTAACAGATAACTAACCCTTGTAGCTAAATTTCTGTTAGTAAGTTATCATAAACGACACGGTCCCTCGGAAGCCTTCTTACTGCATTCTTAAATGTAAAGGAAAAGGAGAAGTGAAGTGGTTAACCCACTGAGTATAGAATAACTAGTGTTTAAAAAAAGTATAGAATAACTCTGTGGGTTTACCAGTGGACACCTTCTTCACTTACTGAAAAATCTGGTGTGAAACACTCACACAACTTTCTCTTGCCAATGCAAGTAATTTAAACAATATAACCTAACATTTGTAATAAAATATTAAAAATAAACTAAAAAACTAACCTCAAAAAACATAACCTTATTTTAATCATGAGTGAAAGATGGAAAATGAAAATCGACCTGTTTGGCTTTAAAATACGGAAAATCACTCTTTCACACTAAACTACTCTCTGTAGAGAAAAACGCTTTAAGTAAAAATTGTAGATCTTTTAATTTCCTATAAATTTGATTATATACACTTTTGTCGTAAAATGCATACCAAGGCCGAAATCTTAAAAAAATTGATTTTTCACACGTTTTCGTGAGAAAAAAAACAGAAAATCGCTAATTACCGCTAAACTAAGCGTTATACAAAAAAATGTTTGAAATAAAAGTTGTAGCATTTTAAATTCTCTACATTTTTTATTATAAAATTTTTGTGCTAAAATGCATATTAAAGCTGTAAACTTAAAAAAACAATTTCTTTACGTGAAAACGGCCTCACCGAGAATTTTAGCAAACATGGCGCCTACCCTATCTTGTAGACAATAAAAAATTTAGTAAATCAGGTGATTTTTAAAAAAATCGTAGGACCAGGTTTTGAGAAAATCGCAAAAAAGTGAAAAATTACACGATTAAACTACTACTTCCGGTTGACCGATTTTGATGAAAATGTTCGTGTCGGGTCCGGTAGTGGTATGTAACTTAAGTTTCAAGTTCGTACGATGTTTCGTTCTTGAGATATTTTGTGTACACACACACACACACACACACAGACCAATCGCTAAAAACATGTTTTTTGGGTTCAGGGGGTCTGAAAACGTTAAGATCCGGTGAAAACTCAATTTCGAATAATCGACATGAAAACAATACTTTCCTTCCTATATATTCATATAGGCAAGAGAAAGTAAAAAGTACTGCTTGAGTCCCAACTCCGTGTAGTTGCGGGCTGAAGGGTACGGGTTAATTATATTGAATGAGTGACGCATGCTGGGAGAACAATTGTTGTATTACTCTGATACAAAACATTCCTTTTCAAACTTTCCGTATTTAACATATTTGTTTGTATTTATTACAATTATTTATTTACATGTTTTGATATAAAATGGTAAGAGTAATATTATGAATTCGACCAAGTTAATAACCCGGTAGGTATTTGTTAAATTAATGCGTCGGATGATAAGAATATGTATTTAGTATAGTTAGTACACGCTACCACTACAAATTTGTTGTTGTTTAGGTCATCAGCCTGTAGGCTGGTTTGAACCTGTAGAGGTTTTACTAAGTAAAACAAGGAGTGAGGTGGTTTACCGTTGCCTTCCTCACTGAATGGAAAAGTACATTTAACAGTATGCCGAGCCCTCTGTAAAGCACACATTTTCCACTCTGCAAATGACACCTTCACTTCATTCACCACAAGGTCTGGCTGTATAATGAAATTCATTACTTTCAGAGGAGATAACTCTGATTAGTGTCTTTTACACCTCTACCTCTTCTGTTCTTAAATGGTTCAGTCATTTAATTGGCTGACCATGTGATAAGAAACAGAACTATTTATTTTAGCCCTGCAACGAACAGATTGAGTGTAAATAATTTAACCTCCACCTGTCTGTTATGGGCAGTTTTACTACAATTTATCAGTTTATTTTATCAATTTTATTAATTTACTACAAATTTATCAGCTGTGAAACACTACTAACTCATTCATTCTCCCACTACTATAACAACGCACTTCATTCCTTCCAACTACACCCAGCTGGGAACTCAAGCAGTATGTTTATCAGCACGCCGGGCCTTCTGAAAAGCATCTACTTTCCACCCTGCAAATGACACCTTCACTCATTCACCACAGGGTCACTCTGTATAATGAAATTAATTACTGTGAGAGGAGATAACTGTTACTACTATCGGTTTCGTAATTACATACACCCAAAGCATCTCCAAAACCAGATTTCATCATACTTTACATCAACATTTAGCTCATTTTATTCTGCGTTTACCTGTAATAGTCCTACATTTTTACTTTCTCCTGCCTATATGAATATATAGGAAGGAAAGTATTGTTTTCATGTCGATTTTAACAAATCCATTCTTCACCGGATATACACGTTTTCAGACCCCCTGACCCCAAGAAGATTTTTGTAGCGATAGGTGTGTGTGTGTGTGTGTGTGTGTGTGTGTGCGTGTGTGTGTGTGTGTGTGTGTGAACAGGATATCTCAAGAACGGAACATCGTACAAACTTGAAACTTAAGTTAAATACTACTACCGGACCCGACACGAACATTTTCATCAAAATCAGTCAACTGGAAGTAGTAGTTTATTTGTGTCATTTTCACTTTTTTGCAATTTTCTCAAAAACGGTTCCTACAATTTTTTAAAAATCGCATCATTTACTACATTTTTTATGCTCTACAAGATGATAGGGTAGGGCCATGTTTGCTGAAATTAATGAGAAGGCTGTTTTCTCGGAAAAAATTGTTTTTTTTTCAAGAGTGCGGCTTTAATATGAGTTTTAGCGAAAAATGTACGTAATAAAAACTGTAGAGAATAAAATCCTACAACTTTTATTTCAAATATTTTTTTGTATAACCGTTAGTTTAGCGGTAATTAGCGATTTTATTGTATGACAATTGCCATATCGAGGTTGGAATACAAAAAGATCCAGTTTTTTTACTACCGCAAAGAATTTCATGCGTTTAGAAGCATATAACTCGAGCATTATTTGACCAACAAGTTTTAAATTTTAACACAACATAGCAAATTATATTCTTTCAGCGTGTACGAAATTTCAAATTCGTAAATTACTTAAACTTTTATTTATTAACAATAATCTGAACCCTTGTTAACTCGGTAACCGCTCAATTGTTTGGCACGAGCCAAACAGCTGTTAAACAGCTGATTTCGCTGTTAAACAGCTTTACCTCTAGAGGTAAAGTCGTTGCCGAAATCAGCTGTTTAACAGCTGATTTTCGGAGACGAAGGTTCCTGGTTCAAATCCTAGTAAACGTAGTTACTTTTATACGGATTTGAATGCTGGACAGTGGTTACTGGTGTACTTTGATGGTTGGAATTCAATTAACCATACTCTCTCAGGAATGGTCGGCCTGAGTCTGTACAAGACTACACGTCATACATATCATCCTCATCTCATTGGGTCATGTGGTTGCTTATTGTTCTAAATTGAACAGATTGGAACGTACACACATTAGGAATAAAAAAATTTAAAAAATTATAAAATTAGCCATCTGTACTAGGATTTGAACAAGGAACGTTCGTCTTCCAAAATCAGCTGTCAAACAGCTGATTCAGTTCGACTAGTTTACCGCTAAAAACATAATGTGACATTAGGCAAGAGAAAGTTAGGCTGAAGTAGAAAAACTTACTTGTAAGGTCCGACAGGTTTTGGTGCGTCAGCGCTGGTGATTATTTTTCTAAACATTGCAGCCATTTTGAGCAGAGAGTCCAAGTGACCAGACTGTCTAGATCAGTGCCTAATAGACCTACCAAGGCTAACCAAATATTTAAATATCATATTCATATCTTCATTCATATCTTATTTAAATTTAGAAAGTAGTGAGCGGTGATCGGGGAGGGCGAAAAGATAACTCGTACACACACGTCTCTGTTATTACGTTACATAAACGATATTGTCCCTCAGTAGGCTTCTTATCGCACTCAACAAATATCAAACTAAAAATCTAGTGTGAAACGCTCACTCGACTTTGTCTTGCCAATGTAGATGTTGAAAAATATTGTAACATAAAAAAATTTTGTGGAAACACTCACACAACTTTCTCTTGCCAATGCAAATAATGACCAATATAACCTAATATTAGTAATAAAACATTAAAAATAAACAAAAAACTAATCTCAAAAACCATAATCTTATTTTAATCATGAGTGAAAGACGCAAAATGAAAATCAACCTTAGTTTGGCTTAAAAATAAGGAAAAATCACTCTTTCACGCTAAATTATGCTCTGTTGAGAAAAATGCTTTAAATAAAAATTGTAGGTTTTTCTGCAATTTCTTTACAGATTTTGATGGAAAAAACAGAAAATCACTCATTGCTGCTAAGCTAAACGTTGTACAAAGAAATGTTTGAAATAAAAGTGGTGGGTTTTTAAATGTTCTACAACTGTGATTATATACATTTTGCCGTAAAATGCATATCAAGGCCCTAATCTAAAAAAAACCTTTTTTCTACTAGAGCCCCCCACAAGAATTTTAGCAGACATGGCGCTTACCGTATCATGTAGAACATGAAACATCTTGTAAATAAGGTGGTTTAAAAAAAACCTAGGAGCCGTTTTCGAAAAAGTCACAAATAAGAGAAAAATGACACGAATAAAGTACTACTTCCGGTTGACCGATTTTGATGAAAATGTTCGTTCTAGGTCTTCTTGTGATACCTAACTTAAGTTTCAAGTTTCAATTTCGTAAGTTGTTCCGTTGTTGAGATATTTTCACACACACAGACCAATAGCTAAAAAAAGGTTTTGTTGGGTTCAGGGGGGCCTGCAAATGTATATATCCGGTGAAAACTTGATTTCTAAAAATCGACATGAAAAAATAAAAAATTCTGGAAAGTTGTATGCGTTAATAATTTTCTACAACTTCGATCTTATACTCTTTTGCCCAAGCTGCCCATGCCTATTAGGCTGTAATTTTAAAATTTCAATTTTTTTAGTACATTTTTGTGCTGAAGGCTATCTATAAGACTAGGTAAGCGGCATGTTTGCCGAAATTCGTGGTAAAGCGATGCTTCCGTAGTAAAAATTTGAATTTTTAAGATTGCGGCCATACTTGGGCAAAAGAGTATAAGATTGAAGTTGTAGAAAATTTGGGGAAGGAAAGTATTGTTTTCATGTAGATTTTTAGCAATCGAGTTTCTACCGGATATACACGTTTTCAGGCCCCCTGAATCCAAAAACCGGTTTTTAGCTAGTGGTCTGTATGCATGTGTGAACAAAATATCTGAAGAACGGAATAACGTACGAAGTTGAAACTTGGAATTCAAGTTTGTTACCACTAGAGGACCCAAAACGAACATTTTTATCAAAATCGGTCGACCGGAAGTAGTAATTTGTCGTTTCATTTTTCACTTTTTTGCGATTTAACACAATAATCACAATAATTAATCGCAATAATCACAATAATAATAATAATAATAATTTAATCACAATAATCGTTTGGGCTAAAATGCATATTAAAGCCGCAATCTGTAAAAAAAAAGCATTTTTTCTACGAGAGCACAGCTTTCCCAAGAATTTCAGCAGACATGACGCCTACTCTACCAAGTAAAGCATAAAAAATGTAGTAAATGAGGCGATTATAAAAAAATTGTACGAGCCGTTTTTGAGCCGTTTTGATTTTATTATATATACACTTTTGTCGTTGTTCAGTATTACAATAGATTCAAATACCGCGCGCCGTCGAATCTTCCAGAATAAATCTTTCCCGCTCGATTAAATCAGTAATATTGATTCTACATCGATTACCTCACTAATTAATTCTACGCATGTGTGATCCTTGATCACGTGGCTCGCTCTCCGCCAATAACAAAATTAGACCAATTTCCCGTGCTCACTCCGCCATTGTTCATTTCTTCCCGAATCTCCTTCACTTCAAGTCAAACCAGCTAATTGTTCGGTCGCGTATCGCACAGCGGTTCAACGGACGCTCGCAGCCTCGAGTGCTGGCGTCACCTGCATTTAACGCGTTGGATATTCCAACTTACTTCATGTTGCCGATAATGTATTAATTACGGCCCCAAGCAACGAGCTATTCATTGTGAACGCGCTTACAATTATTTAACGAACTATTCATGGTCTTTATTCAATTAATTACCGGACTTTGTGCAATCTGTGGTACCTCGTGTCTCGAACTTGTAAACCGTTATCCTAACTGCAATTATCCAAGTGTTAGCAGTGCTTTATGTTTACTCTTAACGTGCCTTTGTTTATTGTGTGAAATCTGTACAGATCTAATCGAACATTTAGTGTTTTCCTACCACGGCGTCAACGAATTGAAGCATCCTGGGAAATCTACGCACTCAAAATCGAGTAAGTACTGCTAAACTCATTATTAATTGCAGTGTTATTCCCTGTATATGTTCCTGTCTATCCTCCAAACTTCCCCATTCCTTAACGAGCAAAGCGTTACGCCTAATGTGCGCGTCGAAGCCACATCGCGTCTTTTGTTTCCCGGTTGTACTCGATCCAACCACCTTAACGAATCTAGCAGATGTAGGAATCATAATACCATTTGATTACCGCATCGAACAGTCGTTAAATGCATACTAAGACCGAAATCTTAAAAATTCCATTTTTTACAGATTTTCATGAAGTAACAGCAAAATCACTAATTAGGCCTACTGCCAAACTAAGCGTTACACGAAGAAATGTTTGAATGAATAGTTATAGATTTTTAATTTTCTACAACTTTAATTACTTTTTTAGCCTAAAATGCATGTTAAGGCCGAAATGTTTAAAAAACTTTTTTTCTATGAAAGCACAGCCTCTTCAAGAATTTCAGTAGACATGGCAAAATAGGGTAGGCCTATCTTGTAGGGCATAAAAAATGTAGTAAATAAGGCGATTTAAAAAAAAAAAATCGTAGCAGCCTTTTTTGAGAAAATCGCAAAAAAGTGACACGAATAAACTAATACTTCCGGTTGATCGATTTTGATGAAAATTTTCGTGTCAGGTCCTCTAGTACCTAACTAACTGCGTCGGGTACCTAACTTTTTTTTAAAAAATTAACATTATTTGCAATCAGTTTTTTAAAAATAAACTATAAACAAATCTTTTGAATTTACAAATCACATTTTGAGGCCTAATTACCATGAGTACCTCTCATTATATCAATTATTCATATGTTAAAAGAGAAAATTACTATGTACAAAGATATTTACATTTTACAATATGGAATACTTTTCACTATAATTTTTGTAAATTTAAACTCTTTCAGACAAGTCCAAAACATGGTAACGTTTCAGGCGCCTAACTTCTTCTGCATTATTTAGAAGATTTATGGTACCTAACTTGAGTTTAAAGTTTAAACTTCGTATGATGTTCCATTCTTGAAATATTTTGTTCACACATACGCAAACCAATCGTTAAAAACATGTTTTGTTGGGTTCAGGGTGTCTGAAAATGTGTATATCCGGTGAAAACTCGGTTTTGAAAAATGGATATGAAAACAATACTTTGCTTCCTATATATTCATATAGGCAAGAGAAAGTAATTAATATATGGTTATTTAATTTAATACTTTTGTTTTGTTTTGTTTTTTACTACCTAAAATTGTATTAAGGGGCGTGGCAAAAAAGGTTTAGGAATTTCTTTATTGAGGAACTAGTTTGTTTTGTCGACTTGTACAATTTTTCATTATGATACGGTATTAGTCTGTTTAAAGTAGTTTATATACTTTTTTATCAGTAACAGAGTATGTGTTATCAGTGAGGTTAACTTAAACAATTTTAATGATTAATCCAAACGCTTTAATTGCAGTACTATCTCTATTACAATGATACCAACATATGAAACAGAATAAAAGTACATAACATCATTAAAGTGCATTTTAGGAAATGTAGTAAAGGTAGTTACTTTTATACGGATTTGAATGCTAGACAGTGGTTACCGGTGTACTTTGATGGTTGGGATTCAATTAACCATACTCTCTCAGGAATTGTCGGCCTGAGTCTGTACAAGACTACACGTCATACATATCATCCTCATCTCATTGGGTCATGGGGTTGCTTATTGTTCTGAATTGAACAGATTGCAATGTACACACATTTGGAATTAAAAAAAAAAAGAAAAAGGAAATATTGTGAGTTGGAAGGTGCTGGAGTCACCCATACGGAGCTGACCTTTCGCAGTGGTAAACATTTAAAGATTACAAAAATAATACAACTCTGCTTTAACCCTTTCAGTGCCAACGTCCGGAAAACAGGACGTCGATATCTTATCCGTAGTTATGACATCTGGTTTACCGGACGTCCGTAAATTACCAATGTCCGGTTAACCGAACGTTTCCAAAAAAAAATTTTTAATCAAAAATTAATGGAAACATGTATTTTTAAACCACCTACGTGGCGTAGTGACTAGTACGCTAGCCTACAAAGCAAAAGTTCCCGGGTTCGATTTCCGGCTAGAGTCTAGAAATTTAAACACGTTAAAACCACCGTTAAGGTACCAAAACCCACAGTAGTTGCTAATGACCAAGCTGTCGATACGACTTTAAATAAACTAAAAAAACTGTGTTAAATATTTTTAGTGTTGGAACGATTTCTGTTTTTTTAACACAATAAAAAGTAATTTTTTACAAGAAATTTTATTTTTCTGTAACGTTGAAATTTTGGTCGGGAATGGCAGGCTTACGCTTACAAGTTTTCAATATAAGGGCTGGTACTTTTTGTACACCCTTATTCAAAATAAATGGGACTGAAGATCAAACTTTTAAATATTGTTTCGGCACTGAAAGGATTAACTTTAACAGGTTAAGCAACACGTCTTGGTTAAGTTAACCACCTCACCAATATATTGTTTAGGTCAACAGCCGAAAGGCTTGTTTGAACCTCTTAAGGTTTTACTAAAACGAGGAGTGAGGTGGTTTACTTATGCCTTCCTCACTAAATTGAAAGAGTATGCTTATCAGCGTGCCATGCCCCCCCCCCCAAAAAAAACCCACTTTCCACCCTGCAAATGACACCTTCGCTTCATTCACCACAAGATCTGGCTGTATAGTGAAATTAATTACTCTGAGAGGCGATAACTGTGACTAGTGTCTTTTACTCCTCTACCTCTTCTGTTCTTAAATAGTTCAGTCATATAATTGGGTGACTATGTGATAAGAGAGAGAACTATTTTTTGGTAGCCCTGGAACCAACAGATCGAGTGCAATTAATTTAACACTCCACAAGTCTGTTATGGGCAACTCACCTACATACTGTACGATAAAAACACAGTTAACTCAAGTGTCCCATTTGAAATTCAAGCTTACTCATAAAACACATCGATGAAAAACAACGAGAAATCTTGGGTTGTAGTGAAACGTATTCTCTGATAATGAATACGTATATTTCATTAGAATCTTATTCATCCGGATTCCGCTTGCTGGACAGCCGGTTATCCAGTAGGGATTTAAAAAATTAAATATAACTGGTTTTATTTTTACCTTCATTTATTTCTTTTGCCAACATGTATATATAAATAAATATTATTATATTATTATATATATAGGAAGCTGTAAGTTGGTAGGTGGAAGAAATTCCCAAAAGCACTGAGGGGGAAATACATCGGTAATTATATATAATCAGGGCCCGTCACCGATTGTAACGATTTTTTTAAAAATCGGTACTTTTTTGTGTGCTGAATCGGAATTGTGTGTAAATGAATTCAAATAATACAGCGAAATTGAAATACATACGATAAAGTGAGGTTATGTCGGTACGTGATAGAAAACGGCTTATAACTAATTTCACAGTGGTTTGCGCGCAAAAATAAGTTCATATTCGGATTCAGCTTACAAAAAAAGTTTCGATTTTAAAAAATCTGATGTGAAACACTCACACAACTTTCTCTTGCCAATGCAAATAATTAACAATAAACCTAACATTAGTAATAAAACATTAGAAATAAACAAAAAACTAACCTCAATAAACATAACCTAATTTTAATCGTATATGAAAGACGCAAAATGAAAATTAACCTCAGTTTGGCTTAAAAATACGGAAAATCACTCTTTTACGCTAAACTAGGCACTGTATAAAAAAAATTCTTTAAATAAAAGTTGTAGATCGTTTAATTTCCTATAAATTTTATTACAAACACTTTTGTCGTAAAATGCATACTAAGGCCGAAATCTTAAAAAATGGGATTTTTCATAAGTTTTCGTGATAAAAAAAACAGAAAATCGCTAATTACCGCTTAACTAAGCGTTATACAAAAAAATGTTTGAAACAAAAGTTGTAGAATTTTAAATTCTCTACAACTTTAATTATATACAATTTTACGGTAAAATACATAATAAAGCCGCAATCTTAAAAAAAAAAACAACTTTTTTACGTGAAAACAGCCTCACCAAGGATTTCAGCAAACATGGCGCCGCCTACCCTATCTTGTAGAGCATAAAAAATTAAGTAAATGAGGCGATTTAAAAATAATCGTAGGACCAGTTTTTGAGAAAATCGCAAAAAAGTGAAAAATTACACGAATAAACTACCACTTCCGGTTGACCGATTTTGATGAAAATGTTCGTGTTGGGTCCGGTAGTGGTATGTAACTTAAGTTTCAAGTTCGTACGATGTTCCGTTCTTGAGATATTCTGTTCACACACACACACACACACACACACACACACGCACACACACACACACACACACACACAGACCAATCGCTAAAAAAATGTTTTGTTGGGTTCAGGGGGTCTGGAAACGTGTAGATCCGGTGAAAACTCGATTTCTTAAAATCGACATGAAAACAATACTTTCCTTCCTATACACATGTGTATATTCATATAGGCAAGAGAGAGTAAAAAATGGTTCAAATTGGTTTGGTGCCCTCTAAGTAAATAATTACCTATTATTATTAAATAATGGATAATTATTACAAGCTGCTCTTGTATCCTCACTGTCACCGCTCAATTTATCTTGCTATATTCTACAATTAAGATTAAGGTAAACATTCAACAGAATCAAGCCACATGACATTTTACTATTCGAAAGGGTTCCTGTCCAAATGTTAAACTGAATGATGTAATTATTCCTAAGAGCGACACAGGGAAATATAGATACAGAAGTCACGAGTTTGCCTTTTGCGTATGTATTGGCTGTGAGGAAGGGAAATGAGTTATTTACAATGCTGCCAACCTCAACAGTGAGACACTACTCGTACATTTCACTACCGTGAAGTTTTTAGATACATTTTGTAAGCTGTGGTTTATTCCGAGAAAATTTATTTCTTCATAAATCTTATAAGGAATAAATATGACTTGTAATAATGCCTATAGCTTAATTAAATGACTAGAAATGTTTTATTTACTGTAATTACGAATGAATCGCCTTCTTTACTATTGCTGTCACCGGTGTTTTCATTATCAGTCTCTCTAGTATCTACCTAACCGTTTTCTTTTTTAACCAGGTGTCAACAAAACTGTTAAAGAATAGCTTCTTCACGTCCTTTATTTCCTTCTTCATTTTTCGAATTTCGGAAAGAGAAACATCACAATAGTTAGCAGCTCGCTCACTGCTTTTGTTAAAAGGCACGGATAGGCATTTTTGTTTAGCTTCAACTTCACAACATTTTATTACATTACGTTCAGCACTGTAAATAATTCGACCACGTTTTCGATAAACGGACATTTGTTTTTACGGTAACAAACAGTTATATTCGTACAGTTAACCTACAAAAGGTTCCTTCGAAAGGATATACTGTATATGCTCCGGGTATAGTACAAGTTTTTATGTTTGTCGTACTGAAATTAAAGCATTCGCGCATGCGCACTGGTGCTTTTCCCCCTTTACCCCTCGTTGCAAACAAGGGCAAACTCGTGACTCAAGTCACTATACCTGGGAATACATTTGGATAAACTGTTAACATGAAAAAAGCACATAACAGCCAAAAGAAGAGAGCTTAATTTGAAATTTAATAACATGTATTGGCTGATTGGCCAATAATTTGTAAATTGTTAATTTACAACACTATACTTAATCCTTGTTGGACATATGGCATTCAATTATGGGGTACAGCGAGTAAGAGCAATGTAAAAGTAATGCAGAGGTTCCAAAACAAAGTGCTTAGAAATATAGTGAATGCAGCATGGTATATAAGGAACAATGAAATTCATGAATATCTCGACGTACCCCAAGTTCGAGATGAAATACAACGGTTTAGTATGATGTACCAAAGACGTCCGAATTGTCATAAAAACATTTTAGCCATTAACCTCTTGGATAATAGTCAGACAACCAGACGCTTCAAAAGAATTCATGTTTTAGATTTGTAAATAATTTTCTTCTATATTGCATAGTTATTTTTTTACAATTAGTTTATTATGGTCGCATCAACATTCTAAGTTTTTAGCGATCCCATTACATAAAAAACACAAGTTACATAACATAAGATTATAACAGTACACTTTAGGTTTACAATGATGTTTTTCAATTATAATATGATTATAAACTGAATATAAATTATTTTGTATGAATTGAATTTTTATTTGCACTAAAGTTGTCTTTGAATATTTAAAAATTGTATAAAGTCTAGTGTTTTTGTGTAGTGTGTGTGATTAACGCAATATTTGTAATTGTCCGGTAAGTGAAATTGTCTCCGTATAGTGTTCAAGGTAGGACATTCCACAAGAATATGTTTGACGATTAATTTCGTGTTGCAGTATCTGCAGTAAACAGAGTCTTGTTTCGTCATGAGGTGACTGTGTCAGTTTAGTGTGACCAATTCGTAGTCGTGTAAGAGTCACTTGGTCAAGTCTGTTTTTAAAAATTTCTGGTTGTAAGTCTCGAATGTCAGTCCGTACTGTGTGTAGGTTAGTCGTTAAAGTCTTCCACCGCTCGTTCCAGATTATTTCAAATTTGTTTTTGAACATCTTCTGCAGATCTCGATGGGAAGACTTGTTTATTCTGTTGGAGCATGTAGTGGCGCGTTTGGCTGCTTGATCGGCTTTCTCGTTCCCTTTGATACCTAGTATAATTATGTGATACCTAGAATAGTTATTATGAATGTATAAAAAACCAAAATTCCTTTTTATTCTGTTAATCTAAATAAGCTTCAACCTATTTTTTTTAATTTTTTTCTTTACCTAAAACTTTTAATGTTTAAAATTCTTTCAGTTTTGTATTTAAGTTAAGTCAATGTATATACTTTTATGAACTTTAATTTGTGTAATGTTATAAAAACTTCAATGTTAGTATTTTTTTGAGGAGGACCATCACACTGTGGCCTCCTCTCTTGTCATACTTATTTCATAGTCATTTACTTATAGTTATTACGATAACTGATTGTAAATAAATATAATGTTTAACAAAAAAAAAAATCTACAATATGCCAGTCACTCACATGATTTCGAATATTGTGGCGTACTTACACTAATAAAACTTATAACTATAATCATTTGACTAAAAATATAAATGAAAAAAATGTGTAAATTATTTTCAAGGTAAATATTTGTCCGTTAAGCCGCCGATTTATCAACCGACAAAATTGATAAGAAAAAAAAACGTATTCAGTGCATCTACGAAATTTCAGTCATGAGATCACAATTCACCTGACCAGTTCTGTTTACATGTTCAACATTTGCTTTATTACTAATTGTTTGTTTACAATAACAGATCTGACGTCATATTTATACAGTTGGTAAACAATCGCTCAGATGATCAAATCCGTGTTGGCTGCACTTCTTCATCTTCTTCTGTCTCACACTCAGCTGGTAAGCCCAAATGCCTATTCTCTTTTTTAACCCCTGATGGAAACTAAAGGTTGTTATTGTGCCGGCGTATAAGATTGCATTTCTGCTACAGTTGAGCCGTCCTAAGTTTGCTCCTACTGTTAACAAACCAAAGCCAGCTACTGCAGGGTGCACGCTAGAGTCCACCACTTTATGGATGTCGTATTCCTATTAAGTTAACTATGTTTTAAATTGTAGGTACTTAAATTACTTAAAATATCAGTCATGATATGATGTAGGCCTAACAATTTCATTTATAAAAATACTTTTAAAAGTATTTTGTATATAAATACTTTTAAAAGTATTTTGTTGTTACTTTTTAATCAGCGTGTACACATTATGATACAATCCGCATGCTCATTGACGTCATTATCTGTTTACATTAGGAGCAAACTAAGAGAGGCTGGACTATAGAGAGAGATAGTGAAGGTCGGGTGAGGTACGCGTTGCAATAATCTTCTTTTTTTTGTTTGTTTAACGTCCGACTGTTCTGCAATTACTGTTAATGCAGACGGTGAAGGATGAAATGATTTTTTGTAACGTATGAAAATATGCCGTGCCTGAATGGGATTCGAACCCAAGACCGCATGATGAGAGGCAAGCACGTTACCAACTGCGCCAATGTGGCCGGCCTTAATATGGCCGCAATAATCATGCCTTTCTAATAACATAGTACTGATTGAGTCCCAGCTCCGTGTAGTAGCGGGGTGAAGGGTACGGGTGAGGTATAATGAATGAGTGACGCATGCTGGGAGAACGATTGTTGTATTACTCTGATACAAAACATTAGTTTTCAAACTTTCCGTATTTAACATATTTGTTTGTATTTATTACAATTATTTATTTACATATTTTGGTAAGTTAAATATTATGAATCCGACCTAGTTAATAACACAGTAGGTATTTGTTAAATTAATGCGCCGGATGATACGAATATTTTTTTTAGTCAAGTTAGTACACGCTACCACTACAAAAATTTGAAACACTACTTACTCATTCATTCTCCCACTACTATAACAACGCACTGCATTCCTTACAACTACACGGAGCTGGGACTCAAGCAAAACGCGGTGCAATAATCATGTCTTTCAAATAACATTGTACAGTAGGTTCAATTTAATGAGACAGTATTGTTTAAATACCCACCGGGTTGGTCTAGAGGTAAAGTCGTCGCCAAAATCAGCTGTTTAACAGCTGATTTTCGGAGACGAAGGTTCCTGGTTCAAATTCTAGTAAAGTAATTACTTTTATACGGATTTGAATCTACTAGACAGTGGTTGCCGGTGTACTTTGATGGTTGGGATTTAATTAACCATACTCTCTCAAGAGTGGTCAGCCTGGGTCTGTACAAGACTACACCTCATTTACACGTCATACACATCATCCTCATCTCATTGGGTCATGGGGTTGTTTATTGTTCTAAATTGAACAGATTGCAACGTACACAAATTAGGAATGAATAGTATTGTTTAAATATGGAACATATGAAGTGGTTAAAATAGGATTTTTTTTTTTGTTATTATACTGCATTCGTTACCGCTAGAGGGAATTTTTTTCATAATTTTATAAATATTACCTATAGGCCTACTAGCTGTTAACTTATAGCATTATGATATTTATATGGTTAAAGTTTTAAATTGATTTATTTACACCGTGTATTACACGAATTTATAGTTGCCATTGTAAAATATAGTTTAAATCTTTCTGAAACTTTATTATTGAATAAATGTTTATTAATATACTATATAATGACCGAAAAATAAAAAATAAAACTTGAATGTTAAATAATACACAATTCAAACTTGTAATAACAGCAATGAACAGCTTGTAATAACTTGTAATAACAGCGGTCTTGGGTTCGAATCCCACTCGGGCATGGCATTTTTTCATACGTTACAAAAAATTCATTTCATCCTTCACCGTCTGCATTAGCAGCAATTTGCAAAACAGTCGGAGGTTAAACCAAAAAAAGCAATGAAAAATATTGTAGAGGGAAATTTTTAATTTCAAATAGGGAAAATTTGTTTTTAAATAAATCAAAAATATCCCTCAGCGAAAAAGGTAGCTATCTGCGTAATTGGAAACTACTGTATTAGTGTAGTCTGTAAGGGTGACAACTGATTTTTTTTACACGCCATCACACTGTCAATAACAACTATGGCATACATCTAAAAAAATAGCCGGCCCGTTGGCGTAGTGGTTAGTGCAACTGGCTTCTACGCCGGGGTCCCGGGTTCGATTCCCGGTCAGGTCTGGCATTTTTTCATCACTCATTTTCATCTATTACCCCTCTCACCTTCTGCATTAGCAGTAATTACAAAACAGTCGGACGTTAAACAAAAAAATAAAAATAAAATAAAATACATCTTAATGTATATCAGCTGTTTCCTTTAATTGATGTTTTTAGGTATAAATATAACCAACTACGGTGGCATGCGGGCCGCACATGCGCAGTAAGTAGCTCCCCCCCCACAGCGTCGTAGCCTGATACCGGCTGCCTCTGAAGTAGTACTCACTACTCATTGTGTTCTGTTCATGCGATAATCGTTTTGAAATTGGTGTCGCTGTCGAAAACCACACCCCGCCAAAATTAGTTGCGCGCGCACAAAATACGGGGAAAATGTCTGCGATTCATTTTAGGGTAATAGGCAATAAGCTTTTTTTCTAAATGATGTACCTACCATAAGTTTTGACAGGCCCAAAAAAAAGGTACGTCATAACCTCATTCTGTTATATTTACTATACGGTTCTTTTCATTAAAATGTCAAACAACTGATATCGTGCGTGTGTAGTTGATTTCTAAAATTTGACGTATGTTTCGTATAAAATTCACAACTATTAAAATTGATTCAGCTTCTTGGAATATTAACAGGAAGGAGACACCAGACACGATGATCTATCTTTGACTTCCCTTCAAAAAGTGATTTTTTTCAAGCTCGTGTATTATTTCTCTTTCTGCCCTACATACATAAAATTACAGATAAAATTTTATAACAAAATAATAAAACGCATATTATGTAATCCTGGAAAAGAACTTATATTAGCCTACGTAATACGCAAAAAATACGATGAGATTTAAACGTCTAACTTTGTACGAGCGTATCTTATATAAATATCAGAGTATAATAAAAACATTTTTAGTGTAATAAAATAAGATCCATTAGGAAGCGAAAGTAATATTTTCATAATTTTTTGATGAAAAATGAGCTTGTTAGAGTGTAGTGAACGAAACTGGCCGGCAGAGTCCCCTACCGTACCGCGTATTGTCACTATTGCGCTTGAACACCATGCACTAATTGAAATGAGTTGAGGGGAACGGCGGACGCAAGACATTCTCTCTCTGTCCCGCTACCCTCCCTACATGCCGCCGTAGTTGGCGAACAGTATACTGTAGTGCGCATGTTCTGCGGGTTGCATACATTACTTGAGTCCCAGCTCCGTGTAGTTGGATTGAACGTAGTGCGTTGTTATAGTAGTGAGAGAATGAAGGAGTTAGTAGTGTTTCACAGCTGATGCATTTGTAGTGTTAGAGTGCACTAATTAGACTGAATAAATATACTTATCATCCGGCGCATTAATTTAACAAATACCTACCGGGTTATTAACTTGGTCGGATTCATAATATTTAACTTGCTAATTTATATCAAAATATGTAAATAAATAAAATGTAATAAATACATACAAATACGTATGTTAAATACGGAAAGTTTGAGAACGAATGTTTTGTATCAGAGTAATACAAGAATTGTTCTCCCAGCATGCGTCACTCATTCATTATACCTCTCCCGTACCCTTCACCCCGCAACTATAATCTATCTACAGTTCAGCTGTTGTTAGTTTGCTCCTGCTGTCAACAAACAAAAGCCACCTACTACAGGGTGCACGCTAGAGTCTGCAAATTTACGGATGTCGTATTCCTATTAAGTTAACTATTTTTACTTTCTCTTGCCTATATGAATATATAGGAAGGAAAGTATTGTTTTCATGTCGATTTTTCGAAATCGAGTTTTCACCGGATCTATACGTTTTCAGACCCCCTGAACCCAAAAAACATGTTTTTAGCGATTGGTCTGTGTGTCTGTGTGTGTGTGTGTGTGAACAGAATATCTCAAGAACGGAACATCGTACGAACTTGAAACTTGAAACTTAAGTTACATACCACTACCGGACGCGACACGAACATTTTCATCAAAATCGGTCAACCGGAAGTAGTAGTTTATTCGTATAATTTTTCAGTTTTTTGCGATTTTCTCAAAAACTGGTCCTACGATTTTTTTTAAAATCGCCTATTTTACTCAATTTTTTATTCTCTACAAGATAGGGTAGGCGCCATGTTTGCTGAAATTCTCGGTGAGGCTGTTTTCACGTAAAAACGTTGTTTTTTTAAGATTACGGCTTTAATATAAATTTTAGCGCAAAAACTTATATAATAAAAGTTGTAGAGAATTTAAAAACCTACAACTTTTATTTCAAACATTTTTTTGTATAACGCTTAGTTTAGCGGTAATTTGCGATTTTCTGTTTTTTTTCTCACGAAAACGTGAGAAAAATCGATTTTTTTTAACATTTCGGCCTTAGTATGCATTTTACGACAAAAGTGTATATAATTAAATTTATAGAAAATTAAAAGATCTACAACTTTTATTTAAAGCATTTTTCTCTACAGAGCCTAGTTTAGAGAGAAAGAGTGATTTTCCGTATTTCTAAGCCAAACTGAGGTTGATTTTCATTTTGCGTCTTTCACTCATGATTAAAATTAGGTTATGTTTGTTGAGGTTAGTTTTTTGTTTATTTCTTATGTTTATTACTAATGTTAGGTTTATTGTTAATTATTTGCACTGGCAAGAGAAAGTTGTGTGTTTCACACCAGATTTTTTAAATTATAAGTACTTAAAGTAACGGGTGTTTCAAAAAGGACGCACTTTACGTTTCTTATGGTCAACTTCTTTCAGTTCATGAACGACACCGATGCGGTAAGAATGCAGATTTCATTTTTTTGTATTTTTTTTTTTTTTTTTTTTTTTTTTGGTTTAACGTCCGACTGTTCTGCAATTACTGCTAATGCAGACGATGAAGGATGAAATAAATGATATTTTTTAACGTGTGAAAATATGCCGTGCCTGAATGGGATTCGAACCCAAGACCGCATGATGAGAGGCGAGCACGTTACCAACTGCGCCTATGCGGCCGGCGCATTTTGTAGCCCTTAAAGCGGAAGATAGTGATAATCAGCCTGTGAAGATAACTTTCTAAGTGATTTGCCGGGTGAGGTAGTCAAACGTTGTTTCACATCGTCCAAAACTTGTTCTGTTAACGCTGATGGTCGACCTGTGCTTTTCCGATCCTGTACACTGCCAGTCTCACGAAATTTATTTATCAGACGCGATATTATGGTGTTATTAGGTACTTCAGAATTGGGAAATTTTAACTGGAACTCGTCTTTCACTCGTTCGTAAGATTTATATGCGCAATAACTTTCTATAATAACGTTCATCCTTTGAAAAAACCATGTTTGAACTTATACAGACAGTACAGACACAAATGAATACCGGGATAGCACTAGTACATGTCAGTAATACACAATGGGTCAACAATGAGTACAGTAGTGCCAACTGTTATTTGGGGGAAAAAATATTCCCTATGCAGAAAATATTAACCCTTAAACTTCGAAGTGCGTCCTTTTTGAAACACCCGTTACTTACATCTGTCATTATGATGTAGGCTTAACAATTTCATTTATAAAAATACGTTTAAAAGTATTTTGTATTTAAATACTTTTGAAAGTATTTTATTGTTACTTTTTAATCAGCGTGTACACATTTTGATATAATGCGCATGCTCAGTGACGTCATTGTTTGTTTACAATAGGAGCAAACTAAGAGAGGCTGGACTGTACTGTAAGAGTACTCCGCGCGAGGCAAGCGCCTGTAGATTGTGAACGAAAGTTTTACACTAGTTGGCGCGTATCTACCTCTCCGCCTGACAAAATTATCTTACACTACGTTCTGTCATAAACATATTTACATCCAGCTAAAATAAACATTATCTTTTATTTTGAATTATTTAGCTCAAATTACTTTTAACTATTGTAGTTTCATAAAGCGACTCCGTAATTAATTTTTTAACAATTAGGCTACATTCAACAAAGCAATTTTTTTTCTTACTACGAGAATAAATACATTTAGAACAATGTTTTCCCTTTTTTACGGTTTACCGCTTTTGTTTCAAAAACTTAACACATTCACTTTTATAAACGTTGACAATGCATAGCTTACAAAACATTTTAACTTCAGTCTACGAAGAAAATCAAAACGAGCTGATACAATTCTGAAAGATAACTGACGAAACTAAAAATGAGTTAAAAGACGGGCAAGTGCAAACAGTTGTGTTAAACTAGTCATAGACATTCATTTTAATGATACGAAATAAACAATCTAAAATGATAAATTACGAATCACTGGAATTGTTTTCAGTTCTGTTATAATTCAAGCGCATTAACCTGTTATATTATTTGTGACCAAATAGAAAACAGAGTCTATAATAAAAACGTAGTAGGGCCTACATACATACCCGTAAATAATAATGTAATAATTTGTAAATGCCACGAAAAATAACGATGTTATAGTAACAATAGAAAAAGAAGAATAACAATAGTAAAAGTTTTAGTTATTAATGGTAAAACTAATGTTCAATTTATGAAACATTTTCTAACAAATGAATTGAATATATTTATTACTGCCTCTTATCTCTTGGGATCTCATTCTATAGCTAAAAATATGAAAAAAGTTCATATGAACTACGCCTGAAAACGCTTAGTTAGCGAGTTACGGCTGGCGAAAAATTTCACCTAGAACTCTGTACCCTCGGTGAAGTAAGACCGTATAAAAGTGTTAAAGGTAGTTACAAAGATTCAAATACGACTGTTTCTTATGTTTTTTAATCTGAAAAATTGAATAAAATTGGTTCCAGAGCTGTAAATGCAATTCTTTCAGAGATATCTTACATAAAACACAAGAATTGGTGCAAAGAAATAACACATTTTTGTGTTTAACGTAAGATTACTTCCATAAATGGTATATAAAGGTGTATTTTTTCTTAAATAAATTTGTAGAAAATTTAATTCTGAAAAGATTCATGTTAATTACTCAGGAAACAAATGAATAATAGATATTGAAATTTCGCTTTATTTAAAATCAAAACAGACGCACATAAAACGCACATTCTTAACTGCATAAAATATTAACTAATATCTAGGTTGGGAGTAACAGCTGATCAGTTGTTACTCCCAACCTACATATTTTTTTATGTGCGTCTGTTTTGATTTTAAATAAAGCGAAATTTCAATATCTATTATTCATTTTTTTCCTGAGTAATTCACATGAATCTTTTTAGAATTAAATTTTCTACAAATTTATTTAAGAAAAAATACACCTTTATTTACCATTTATAGAAGTAATCTTACGTTAAACACAAACATGTGTTATTTCTTTGCACCAATTCTTGTGTTTTATGTGAGATATCTCTGAAAGAATTGCATTTACAGCTCTGGAATCAATTTTATTCAATTTTTCAGATTAAAAACATAAGAAACAATCGTATTTGTATCTTTGTAACTACCTTTAACATTTTTATACGGCCTTACTTCACCGAGGGTACAGAGTTCTAGGTGAAATTTTTCGCTAGCCGTAACTCGCTAACTAAGCATTTTCAGGCATATGTTTATATGAACTGTTTTTCATATTTTTAGCTATAAAATGAGATCCCAAGAGATTGCCGTATAGTTTTGAATCACCCGGTATATTGCGTTACCAGTACACGGTCAGCCACTTGACAACTCAACCGGATCCCCTCACCATCAACTGCCACCAGCTGCACTGGGCACCTCGCGTGAAGTATAGTACCTAGGAGTAACGCTGGACAAGAAACTAAACTTCAAAGACCACGCCACAGAAAAAATCCGTAAGGGCAGAATTCTCCTTTCCAAACTTACCCCTATCCTTCGCGCTAAAACAATAAAAACCTCTGTAAAGCTCCACATTTACTCAGCAATAATCCGCTTCTTCCTACTATACGGGTCACCGGTCTGGTGGCCCCTCCTAGCTAAAACCCACCAGAAATCTTTCTTCTACTTCCACAATAGAATCCTCCGCTTAACCCTTTCAATCCCAAATTTTTTAACTATACACAAACAAATTTATGTAGCTACATTGTTTCATACATTTTACTGTCTTAAGTGCAATAAAATCGCTTTTAGACCCTCAGCCTTTTTGATGGCCTGACAAAAAAGTGTGACACATAGGCCTATGTCACATTGCGACTTGATATCAAAGTTTCCAACAATATGAATTAGTAAAATCATGTTCAGGCTTCCTAAACAATATTCTCTTAACTTTTAATTTGTAGCAAAAAAACTAAATATGATTTTAATATCAAAGCATTATTTAAGACTTAAAAAAATGTTACAATTCAAAAATACTGGCAAAATGGATAAAATAACTATTTACAGTCTAAAAAAATATACTTCTATGTAGATTCAACATACTCGAAGAAATGCTACTTTATTTTAGTAAATGAACACGAATATTTAAAACTAAAATTAACTTAAAAAAGAAACTAATGATCGCCTCTGTGGCGTAGTGGTCAGCATCTTACACTGCAAAGCGGAGGTCTCAGGTTCGATTCCTGGCTAAGGTACAGAAAATTATTACACTTCACATCCAGCACTCGTTAATCCAAAGTAGTCGTTAACAATTAAAATTTTTATGTCAGTTATTGCACTCTAATGTGACTTCTATGCCTTACTGGGTAAGAAAGGGTTAATAGCAAACTTTCATTATAAAGTTCCCAACACCCTAGTTCAAGACTACCTACTCTTTCCCTCCCTCCAGGACTACATTCACAACACTTCAAGAAATCTCCACGATGCAGGCATCAACTCGACCATCGAAGCCATCCAGTCAATTTGTACCAGACCGCATCCTCTGGAGACAACTCGCACACTGCCATTCCATGACTACTTGTAAAACGCAACTTTCAGTCAGTTGAACTATAATTATATATATCAACGCTAATTTTGCCCGCCCAGCCAGTTTTTTTGTGATATTCATCCTTTAATATTATGAAAAACATGGCAACTCCTTCGTAATATATATATATATATATATATATATATATATATATATATATATATATATATATATTAATTTTACTATTGGTATATATATTTCACTCTACTCCCAAACCAGTGCCAACAAAAATTTTAAAAAATTTATTATGAAAAATTATGAACAACAATAAAATAATAATTAATAATTAAATTCATCATAATTGAATTGGCTCATAATTGAATTTAAAATTATGAAAATTTATGAAATTAATTTTTAAAAATTTTAGATTTGTATTTGGTTTTGTGAAAGTAATTCAACGTTCTTCTGATCCTGAAACTAAATTTTTCTCTCCATAACGACCCCTTCCTAATGATTTCTTAAAAGAAACCCAGCCCTGTCATATTTCTTCGAACGATCAGGTGGTATCCCCCACCGACATCGTCTATTAATCTTCTATCAGTTTCAGGTCAGCCACAAATTCAAACAATTTTCATTTCAAACAACATCAAAACTGATGGTTTTGTTACATCTAGACTGCACAGTGACATCAACCTAACAGTGCAAAAATAAATCAATGCAAACCGACTACTGCATTTTCCCAACTCTCTATATAATTAATTGTTTTTTATTCAAAAAACTCACGTCTAATATTTCTTTTGCAGAATGAAGCTTACATTGATTTAGAAAGCAGTGATTTTGAAACGTTTTTAAAAAGTGAAGTATTTGTAGATAAATCTCTGCTGGTGAAAGGAATCCTAAACCGATTTATGATTGTGACTGCGCCTAAAGGATTCGGTAAGAGTACCAATTTGAATATGGTTAAAAGATTTTTTGAAATTCAACTCGATAAAAATGGTGAACGAATCAATCCAGATTATTTGAACGAAACAAAAAATTATAAATTATTTAAAGATAATAATTTAGAGATATTTAAAGATAGTGAATTTTTCGGAAAACATTTCGGACAATATCCTGTGATCCATGTGGATCACAGAGAATTATCCGGTGAATCACTTGAATTGTTTTTTATGAGTTATAAAAAGTTATTGAGTGATTTATATAAGAAACACGAATACCTGTTGAAAAATTCGATAAATCAAAGTAATTACTTCTCGGCTAATTATTATGGTAATATAAAAACCATGTTTGAAACGTACGTGGTAGAGACCGATGATGAATTTGAGACTTCGTTGTCTGAAAGAGTACTGCGGAGCGGTATGGAAAAACTATCGTCATTATTGTTCTATCATTTCGGTCGAAAAAAATGTATCGTTTTGATCGATCATTTTGATGCACCGATCAAGGAATCGATTTATAAAGATCGATCAGAGATTTCAGATATTTTCAATTTTCTGATCGATTGTATTCACGGCGTCTCTAAGGAAAATAGTCTGATTGAAGGATTCATGTTGAACACTTATTTCTTGGCCGAAAATAATTATTTTCCAGAAGATGTATACCAAGTATCATTTTTGGATCGGAGTGAGTTTTCAAAATACTACGGTCTTACGACACTTGAGGTGAAGGAAATACTTCAAAGATTAAACGCGTTAGAAAAATTTAAAGAGATTGTAAAATGGTACGAGATAGATAAAGAATACGAAGAAATGGGTTTCATAAAACTGAAGAATGTTTTTGATATCGTTAAAGAACTTAGATCTAAAACGATCAAAGGAGATTATCGTTTACAATTCGATCGTGATTCGATGGAAAAGATCCGAACGGTTTGTTTACAAAACGAAGCGATACAGTTTGGTATTTCCGAACTGTTGAAAAACTGCACAATTGAAATCGAATACCAGAGTAAATTTCCGTCTAGTGAGGATTTTGAAATTCTAAGAGACACTTTGCACATGAACGTTAATTCGCGTTGTGCTTTAATTTCTAGCCAAGTTAAACAGACCGATTTATTTTTCCAGTATTTAGTGAACGAAGGTTATTTGACTGTGGTACGAATCAATTATGGTGTCAGTTATTTTGGAGGACCAGCGGCCTTAAAAATAGCCAATCAAGAGGTATTCGGTTTACTGCATAACATACGTAACGATAAATATTGGGGTTATCCTACGTAAACAGCCGGCAAAACGTAGCTTTGAATTGTTCACCAATGCCAACGGTTGGGGTAAGCTAATTGTATGGTGAAAAATTGTTCATGTTACATAGACGTTATAGATTTAAGTCGCGAGAATGCCTTTTTCGTACGGTTGGGCTCATTGGCGGGAGTCATTGGGGGGGCAAATACCGGGGGGGTCTGGGGGGTATGGAATACCCCCCAGCACAGGGGGGGGGTCCGGGGGACCTCCCCCGGAAAATTTTGAGATTTTTATTGCCTTCAACTCAATTTTAGGGCTGTTTTTAGGCTAAATTAAAAAGTAAATTTTGTTGGGATTTTAACGTTAAAACGTCATTTTAACTCCCAATTGATGTAAAAGAAAAGTGAGCTCCCTCTCAATACTCATCAAAACAGAAGGAATCAGCGCGCAGGTTCGCCAACTGACCCTCCACAAATTTCCCTCCACTTAAGCACACCCTACCTGATTAAATGCTTTATTGCACATACAAATTGATTGTGAAATATTCTTTAAGACGCCAAAATGTCAACTTCAAAATATTTTCCATGATAGCTAGACTAAAATTATTTTTTCGATACACTAACTTGGTTAAAAATGTATACCAGTAGAATATTGGGGGGGCAAGTGCCCCCCCTTGCCCCCCCCAGATCCCGCCAATGGTTGGGCTGTCAGGAAGAGAAGAGAATCTGATAGTGCTGCCAACCTCAACAGTGAGACACTGTATTTTACTACCGTGCAATTACACCGTTAGTTAACCACATATTGACTTTCAAGTAATATACTTCGTTGTGACCGACACTTTTTCCACCCCCATTGCCTTTAAATTTTTTTAATATACAAAGTTTCCAATTGAAATTGAAATTTAGCCTTTATTTTAAAACCGGTATAGTCGTAAGAACGTGAGAAAGGAATTCCCTTTCCAGTCCACATCACGTGTAATACTAGCCGAACCGCATAACAACTGTAGCTTGAACGCTACTACTCTGCCTGATATTATTAGCTATTAGAATAAGAAATGAAAACCAATGATAGGTACTATAAGCTCGTGATCCGTGTGAGGAATTTGTGTTACGGCATGTAGTGAAAGATTATACTATTCATAAAAAAAACATTTATCATAATGTTCTTGTCATATATGCATAGAAAATAAGGAAATTAAAAAATATATATTTCATAACATTAATTTATAGGCCTAAATAATTGATAGCAAATTATGATTATTATTTTTTTTACCTCAGTCAAATGGTTAAGCCAATTCCGAGTCCTTTACACGATTCTTCATCACAGTTTTTTATAACTGATGCAATAATTTGTCGCACTTCCGAATGAATTACCGCTTTATTTTTCCGGGAAGACATATTAAAATAAAACAAAAGATATGAAAAATACACGTTGAAATTTACCTAACACAAAACACACAAAACTAATAACTTTTGGCACGTTAACACACTTTAAATTTCAAAATAAAAATCACTTTAGTGATCAAAAACCATGAATAATGATTAACACATCCGAGACGCATTAGCGCAAATGTACAACTGTATATTGTGACACGTGTATCCGTTGTGAAAAGCAATAACATGTAGGCCTATAATAAATAAATACATAGACATAATAATAATATTTACAGGATGACTAAATGTTTTTGTACTGCACGATAAGACACAAATATTAGTCACATTCTATTACGCCACCCGACCCACTTCCCCAGGCGATAGAGATCATGAGCTGGCGCGCGTATAGTACACCAGGTCGCTCTTTCACTTCCCGCTCAAGAAACATTATCACACTATTAATAATTTCACGACTTTGACTACGCAAAACTTGACCTTTTTTTGCCGTCTTTATTTCCCCCCCTATTTTCACTCATTTTATATGAACTCAGAACTAAACCGAGTCAACGAAAAAGTAAACAGCTTTGTCTTATTATAATAATTATAATAATACTATAATAATTAATTATTAATAAAATTTATTAATACTATAATAATTGTTGTTGTTGTTTAGGTCAACAGCCGAAAGGCTTGTTTGAACCTTCAGAGGTTTTACTAAGTAAAACGAGCTGTAAGGTGGTTTACCATTGCCTTCCTCACCGAGTGGAAAAGTACGCTTATCAGCATGCCGGGCCCTCTGAAAAGCACATATTTTCCACTCTGCAAATGACACTTCACTTCACTTCATTCACCACAGGGTCTGGCTGTATAATAAAATTCATTAATTTCAGAGGAGATAACTCTGATTAGTGTCTTTTACACCTCTACCTCTTCTGTTCTTAAATGATTCAGTCATATAATTGGCTGACCATGTGACAAGAAACAGAACTATTTATTTTAGCCCTGCAACGAACAGATTGACTGTAAATAAATTTGACACTCCACCTGTCTGTTATGGGCAGTTGACCTTATTTGCCGTCTTTATTCCCCCCCCCCCCTATTTTTACTCAGTTTATATGAACTCAGAACTGAACCGAGTCAACGAAAAAGTAAACAGCTTTGTCTTATTATAATAAGTATGTAATTTGTCTTTTTATAATAATTATAATTTGTCTTATTATAATAAGACACTACATTAGAAATTAACATCCGATAAGTAGCAATATAGTACATAAACGACAAAAATAAATACTGTACATGAGATAGAACAACAAAGATAGATTATAACATTTGTGAAGAATAACACTTCACTTCAATAACTAACTAATCACTAACTAATAAACTAATTAATCACTTTAATACACTAAGGTTAGAACTCAACTACAGAATTATCAAGTAGCACTACTCACGCACACCCCTTTCCTTATTAAATGGACTTTTCCATACAGACTACCCCCACTAGCTTAGACTGGCCCAAGACAATGTGACGTCACTTTTTCCTTTTACAGAATATTTTCACTATAATAATGTTTCACATGTCAGCATCACTTTCTTATTGCTATAAACGGTTCATATTTTTACCCGTTGTTAAAAAAATCTGTTGATGAAGAATTATTTTCTTCACTGTATTTAACTTCCTTCTTTATATTTCAAATTGTGGAAAAAGTTGATAAATTAGATTGCATTATACTGTAATCCCTCGTTATCCGCGGGGGTTACGTTCCGGAGGGTTACCGCGGATAAAAAAAAAAAAAAAAAAAAAAAAAAAAAAAAAAAAAAAAAAAAAATAATAATAGTACGTACCTTATATGAACGGAAAGATGGGGTTAGGTTCTAAAGGTAAAGTTCTGTAGTTGTTTTAAGTGTTTTATAGTTTTAGGAACATTTTACCATTATTATAATTTAGGTATGAATATTTAATAAATACAGTAATGTACGCATAAAAAACTTTAGTTGCTTTTAAATAGTTAGTTATGGCTGTTTGCTTCTTCTTCTTTTTAAAACTCCTTGTGGACTTCTTCGTATGGTTTCATCAGCTCCTGAGTCCTCTTTTAAATTGAAGGACCCTTTCCATGACGGGATCCGTCTCCAACAAGTGGTCAGCCAATGCGTTACCATGCTGAGGATCTCGTTGATGGTTTGTGAAGAAATGCTTGGCTTCGTTTCAGGATCGTTAAACAAAGAATTGTACGTACGTACGAAGAAGTTAGACTGACACATGGAGGAAAACGTACGGAGAAATTACAGTATGGTGCCTGGGCGTATGTATGGCGGTGGGTATGGGATTGTACTGGCGGGGCTCGGTACCCGGTGATGCGCTCACTACGTACAGTACGTAGAAATCTAGCTTGGCTCATGGCGGCCGTCGCCTGAATCCTGAATCCTGGTTGAGAGGGCTAAGAAGCCCTATGATGGCGACATCGTGTTAAGGAACACCTGGTCGCTCGGGGAACAATATAACAGAATAATTGCAACCTCAAGAAATTTAGGGGGAATTTTATAGTTTAAATAGGAAATAGGATTCTGGTTCGTGGGACATTGGAACTGGGACTTGAAAGGAGGTAATTTATTTTTAGAAGTTATTTGTGGAAAATTTAAATTAAGGGACAAGTGGGTTTAAGAGCGGCTCTTTTATTTTATTTTTCAGTGGCCGTCGCCATACTAGTGTGTGACTCAACATGATAAGAACGCCAAAACATTTATTCAAACACATGTTTTCAGAATTGTATGACTTCCCCACCAAGTACGGTGTACACAGGATGAGAAAACGTACGTATTTTAAGGTTTTAGGCCCACGGACAAAGTCCACGGATAACCGAAACCCGCGGATACCAAGGGATTACTGTACTCTGCAGTGCCAACACAAAATGTAACGCTGTTTGTATTATAGTAGAAATAAATTCACCAGTTTAATGGCTGCCCATAATAAACAGGTGGAGTGTCAGATTATTTGCACTCAATCTGTTCGTTGCAGGGCTAAAATAAATAGTTCTGTTTCTTATGACATGGTCAGCCAATTAAATGACTGAATCATTTAAGAACAGAAGAGGTAGAGGTGTTAAAGACACTAGTCAGAGTTACCTCCTCTGAAAGTAATGAATTTCACTATACAGCCAGACCCTGTGGTGAATGAAGTGAAGGTGTCATTTGCAGAGTGGAAAATATGTGCTTTTCAGAGGGCCCGGCATGCTGATAAGCATACTTTTGCACTCAGTGAGGAAGGCAATGGTAAACCACCTCACTCTTCGTTTTACTTAGTAAAACCTCTACAGGTTCAAACCAGCTTTTCGGCTGATGACCTAAACAACAACAGTTTAATGGACAAGTGATTAAAGCGTACAGCAGTACCGGTCAACGATAAACGTGGTCAACATCTTCTCTATAAACAACAAGTTATCTCAGAACAGAATGCAGTGGTTAGAGCATGTAAACAGAATGCGGGAGGATAGGATACCTAAGCAGACACTGGGCTATAAGCCAGAGGGCAGGAGAAAACGAGGACGCCTGAGAAAGAGATGGGCAGATTTGAGAGGTTCGGAACAGGCAGAGATAGATGCCTAATTCTTGAAAGGCAGAAGAAGAAGAAAACGAATAAAATTTTTGTCTTTATTTATTAATAATTGAATTGTACACTATTAAAATCCTGTGTAGACTAATTTTTGTTATGTTTCCATATGACTGGAGTAATGAAAGTAAGATTACATCCTTGTAATAAGATTAATGTTGACAGTACATAGGCCAATGTTAATTTCTCTACACATTAGATTTGTTGGGAAGCCTGGGAATACCCAAGTAAATAAATACGTAATACAACGCAAACCGATGACTAAGCGCAAAAATAAAACACTGATATAATAACTAAACTAATTTATTTTTCACAAGCAACTCATAATAGCATTAATATTATAACAAAAGTCAAAAAAATTATCAATTACTTTTGTTTTTTTCTATAGCTTATTAAGTTTCCAATTATTTTATCTTATCTATTTTATAAATCAATTACCTTACTTTAAACGCTTTCCAATTATTTTATCTTATCTATTTTATAAATCAATTACCTTACTTTAAAATTCCAATACTTACTTACCAATCAATATACTTATCAATCAATATACTTATCAATACTTACTTTCCAATTATTTTATCTTATCTATTTTATAAATCAATTACCTTACTTTAAACGCTTTCAATAAATTTAAAATCGGTTCGGAATTTGTTGTATTTTATTATGTTTGTTTAAACAATAAACACTTAAAATTTTAAATAATATTTTAGAATATTATAATAATATTAGAATAATATTGTATTATATTTTCATAAAAAACTTAAATAAAATTTTAAATAATATTTTAGAATATTATAATAATATTAGAATAATATTGTATTATATTTTCATAAAAAACTTATTGCCACATTCAATATACACTCCTTCTCTATCCCTACAACGCTCCATGGTTGGAAACAGTGCTGGAAGTCATCTTCTGATAGCCCCTTCAAGACACATGCCGCTTTCTCTTTTACAGCTTTCACAGCTTCAAATTTTGTCCCTTTTAATTTAGATTTCATCTTAGGGAACAGGTAAATAAGGTGGATGTTCTAACACTGAGATGCTGTACTTGGCTAGGAACCTCTTGAAAGATAACGCGGAATTATCTGATGCATTGTCTTGGTGGAGAACCCATGAATTGCCCTTCCATATTTCGGGCCGTTTTTTCCTTACTCTGAAATAGCTCAGAAAGTACCTCATGGTAGTAATATTGATTAATTGTATAACCTTCAGGAACCCAGTGAAGGTACACAATCCCATGGATATAAAAAAAAACAATCATCATTGATTTAAATTTTGACATGCTCATTCGAGTTTTTTGGCTCTCAGTGAAGTTCGAATCTTCCAGTGCATGGATTGGCGCTTCGTTTCCGGATCATAAGTAAAAAACCACGTTTCATCACATGTTATTATCTTCTACCTGTTTTCTAAGGTGAAATCTGCATTAAAAGGGGCAAGATTTGAGTCTGTGGAAGCTGTTAAAGAGAAAGGGGCACGTGTCCTAAAGGAGCTGACAGAAGATGATTTGCAGCACTGTTTCCAACAATGGAAAATTCACATGGAGCGTTGTAGGGATAGAGAAGGAGTGTGTAATGAAGGTGACAATAAGTCATTATGTATAAAATTAAAATAAAATTTTTTACACCTTATAGACCTCTACAATTGTATAATGCGTCTTGTGTGAAACAGCTGACTTTTAGAAGGCTGTTATTATTATTATTACCAATTATGAGATAATTTAAATAAAATCAGATTTATACACAATCATATATAACAAACCATCATAATTATTAATATCATTATTTTATTACTAGCAACCCCCGCTCGCTTCGCTTCACAGCAGCTAATGTAGGCCTCATTAAATTATTTTAAAACCTCTTTATAAACAATATTTGTGGTTTTGTTGCCCTGTGGCAGCAAAATAAATTGTTTTTCTGCACTTCCAGCTCTAGAAAGTCCGACGTAAAGTTGTCCATGAATGAAGGAAGAAGCACTCGTGTCTCAAATCGATGCCCACCATTTTAAATGTTTGTCCTTGCGATTTAACAGAATTGAATAGAATGCATAGAAGAATACCGATAGGAAAGAAAGAGACAAATGATGTATGGCTGAGATAAGAGACAGTAATACTTGGGTGCTTTATGCAGAGTAATTGGAAATATATGACTCATTTGCTACATGTCGAATGAAAACAAAATATATGAAATACAGTACAAAAATAAAAATTTTGAATATTTTCGAATTTTTAATGTTTTTGGAATCGAATATTATTCTTCACGTTTTTCTATGAAATATAAAATTTGAATCATGCTTCTAGCCCAAAAAATACACCATCCAGAGGACTTAGAAAAAATAAAAGTGCTATGCACCCAAACATGCAACATTGTCACAGTTTAAGTTGCTTAACTCACTTACTTAAAGTTACTTAAAGTTTCAAAATAGCCTATATTGATCGGGAAGCTCTAAGCTATGCAACAATAAAAGATTTTTAAAAATCAGTTTAGTACTTTCTGAGATTACCTCATACAAACAAACAAACAGACGTTTCTTCTTTATCATATTAGTATAGATTAATATATTGTGCAAATACTTGTGTTATAGAATTACGATAGAAATATAAATGTTGGTTAGTCATCATAAAAACTAGATAATGTCACTGTTCATTTTACACCCAATATTAATTTATTCCATTAACTTACTGAGTTAAGTGAACGGATTATTTATAAAATCTGTGTATTACAATAATTACAATCAGTGTATTTATAATTACTGTGTATTTTTACTATTTTGTACATTAATGGATAATTGTATTTGTCAATTCGGTCTTTTTCAAAAAAATATTCACAAATTCATCGCATTTTTTTTCAAAAGTCTAAAAAGTTTAAAAAGTTTTTTTAAAAAGTGCGCGTAAAACACATGGCCATGGATTTAGTTTAGTTTTGAAAAACACGTATGGACTTAGTGTACTTTGGAAAACATACCTAACAGAGTATGTGTAATGTAACAGAATGTACTGTAAGTTATTTCACAAGTATAAGGAATAATTTTGAAATAACTTTCAAATAAAACGCTTAGTATCCTTAACTTATACATACAAAATATTATTATTATTATTATTATTAATACATAACTAAATCCTGGATACAATAAAATTAACCGATCACCTACATCTACTTTTTGAAAAACTTTTTATCCTATGTAAAAAATGTCTTTTGAACTGAAAATATTACACAAGCCTAAAGCAATAATTGTTTCGGTCTATATCAAGTTATTTATTTTTATTAACAACACTTAAAATACACTAAAAACGCACTTAACTCGTATGACAACAATAACCTCTTGACACTCATGACGAGCAAAATGTTGCGGGCTCACCTTGTGCGCTTGTGACATAGTAGAGTTTGGAAAAAAACAAAAATGGAAAAATGGACTTGGTAGCTTTTGGAAAAGTTCCGATATTCATATTATATTATTTTGTAGCGATTAGTGGGTTTAGGAAAAACCTACTGTACCAATAGGACTGCACCTTCTCAATAATATGTAGGTAAAAAGTCACTATCTTTAAAAATGTAACTTAGTGGGTTTTGGAAACAACCTCTTCAATTGTTCTAATATATCATCAGAATGATATAAATTACTAAAGTAAAGTGAGTATATATGATGGGTGAGGTATTGGGAGTGGATGACATCAGCTGTTCTTCTGTAGGGGCCACAACCCAGTAGCTGCCTCTACAATGTTGTTAATCACAACACTACATTGTTTAAATAAAAACCTATTTATGCAGGTAGAAAATTTGATCAATAATTTATCACAAGCTTTAAAAAGTTGTGGTAATTTAAATTTTATTATTAATGTAATGAATTTTTATTTATACAGGCTTATCATAAAAGAATGGTGCGGTTTCGAACTTGGTTTAAAGAAAAATCGAATTACTACGGTTAATGTTGTTTATTCATCTAATTTGTGGTCTCAAACAGTGTTTTTACATAATTAATAAATTTCAATATGTGCGCCCTTAGTCGCTCGACAAATGTCCAAACTTCTCTCCAAACATTCGTTAACATTTCTTCGGTTATGGTTGTCATTGCTTAATTAATCCTGTTTTGTAAATGGACAGGTCGTGAATTTTTTGTGAATAAACAACGCTTTTGATGTACCTCCACAAGAAAAAATCACAAGTTGTTAGGTCTGGACTCCTTGGAGGCCACAGCATAGGTCTTTGCCGGCCTATCCATCGATCTCCAAATTTTTCGTTCAAAGCATCCGTGACCAATGCACTGAAGTGTGGGGGAATGCCATCTTATTGCTTTCCTCAGCTAGATAATCTCGAAAACATTCATCAACTTCATTTCCAACAAGATGGCGCTCCCCCACACTTCAGTGTATTGGTCATGGACTTTGAAATGAAAAATTTGGAGATTGATGGATAGGCCGGTAAGGACCTATGCTGTGGCCTCCAAGGAGTCCAGACCTGACTCCTTGCGATTTTTTTTGTGAGGGTACATCAAAAGCGTTGTTTATTCACAAAAAATTTGCGACCTGAACCACTGATAAAACAGGATTACTGAAGTAATGACAACCATAACCAAAGAAATGTTAACAATGTTTGGAGAGAAGTTGAGTATCGTTTGGACATTTGTCGAGCAACTAAGGGTGCACATATTGAAATTTATTAATTATGTAAAAAAAACTGTTTGAGACGACAAATTAGATGAATAAACACGTTAACTGTAAGTAATTCGGTTTTTCTTTCAACCATGTTCGAAACCACACCATTCTTTTATGATAACTCTGTATAAAAAACTTTTAATATTTACTTTACTGCTTTCTTTATCTCCAACGTGTTACAAGCATTTTCGCGGTGTGCACCGTTCTTCAGGTGACAATATAAAGCTTCTAGAATAATTATTGTGAAAACTCCATCGTCCTTTGTCTAAGTTTTCATTCAAACTGACCTGAATCAAACCTTGACAAAAGATGATATTACCTGATGAAATGGTGCGCACCGCCAAAGTGCTCGTATAAGTTTGGGATAAAGAATACAGTAAAAAAAATAAATATATTAAAAGTTTTTCATATAATTAAAAAAAACATTACAGTCATATGAATTCTGATGCTATGATGCTAATAACTTAAATAATTATAATTGAAATTTGTTTAAAAAAATGAAGAAATACTTGATTAATGAAACATTTTACAGTGTACAATTCCTCTCTAAATAAATAGTTTTTGTTGAAAATATATAAAAAATTTTAAGTAAACACTTGAGACAAATTGGGTATTATTTGTTACAATTGATTGGGTGACATACTTTTTGAATTTTGCTAGTAAGTATTGGTAATAAATGAATTGGTAACTAACAATTGGTTGGATGACATGCTTTTTGAATTTTACTGGTAACTATTGGTAATAAATGAATTGGTAAGTAACAATTGGTTGGATGACATGCTTTTTGAATTTTGCAAGTAACTATTGGTAAGTAATGAATCTAACAAGGTGTTCAAAAAGGTTGATCACATTTATCTCAACATGTCCTATTCTTCCTTTTGGAGTCTTCTGGAAGCAGTTATAAAAAAATCTGGTGTGAAACACTCACACAACTTTCTCTTGCCAATGCAAATAATTTACAATATAATTTAACATTAGTAATAAAATATTAGAAATAAACAAAAAACTAACCTCAATAAACATAACCTTATTTTAATCATGAGTGAAACACTCAAAATGAAAATCAACCTCAGTCTGGCTTAAAAATACGGAAAATCACTATTTCACGCTAAACTAGGCTCTGTAGAGAAAAATGCTCTAAACAAAAGTTGTAGATCTTTTAATTTTCTATAAATTTAATTATATACACTTTTGTCGTAAAATGCATACTAAGACCGAAATGTTAAAAAAATCGATTTTTCACACGTTTTCGTGAGAAAAAAACAGAAAATCGCTAATTACTGCTAAACTAAGCGTCATACAAAAAAATGTTTGAAACAGAAGTTGTAGGTTTTTAAATTCTCTACAACTTTTATTATATAAGTTTTTGCGCTAAAATTTATATTAAAGCCGTAATCTTAAAAAAACAACGTTTTTACGTGAAAACAGCCTCACCGAGAATTTCAGCAAACATGGCGCCTACCCTATCTTGTAGAGAATAAAAAATTGAGTAAAATAGGCGATTTTAAAAAAAATCGTAGGACCAGTTTTTGAGAAAATCGCAAAAAACTGAAAAATTATACGAATAAACTACTACTTCCGGTTGACCGATTTTGATGAAAATGTTCGTGTCACGTCCGGTAGTGGTATGTAACTTAAGTTTCAAGTTCGTACGATGTTCCGTTCTTGAGATATTCTGTTCACACACACACAGACCAATCGCTAAAAACATGTTTTTTGGGTTCAGGGGGTCTGAAAACGTATAGATCCGGTGAAAACTCGATTTCGAAAAATCGACATGAAAACAATACTTTCCTTCCTATATATTCATATAGGCAAGAGAAAGTAAAAACTGGTTTTATTTATTACATTTTGTACTACTTGGTATATTTGTACAATAGTACAGTCGTGAGAAAGGAATTCTCCTTCCACTCCACATCACGTGTAATACTAGCCGAACCGCATAACAATGGCAGCTTGACCGCTACTACTCGACCTGATATTATTACAGTAGAGCGTCAATAATTCGGACGTCAAAAATCCGGATTCAATTCTGGTGAAAAATGGGAATTAATTTATCGTAGGTTAAAAGTGTACAATATGTCTTTTAAAGCAATGTCTATTGCACAAATTAAATTAATTGTCTTAAATCAAAATAATAGAGTCCTTTGAGTACAATATGGCGCCAAAGCTTATTATGTATCACTCTTTCATATGTACAATTACAAATTTTGTTAAATAGAAATTAGTTCTTTATACATAATAACATATTTCATAGTTTTACTTACCCGGTTGACATTTCTGTTAACAAATCATGTAAAATATAGTCGAATTTAGCTACTGTACTTTTCTTACTTTGAAGACGTCTACTGGCAATTTTATTGGGTGTTTCGATAATCCGGATGGTGTCCGGTCCCAATTAATTCGTATTATTGACGCTCTACTGTAGCTACTATTATAAGAAATGAAAACCAATGATACACCAGGTCCCTCTTTCTTTTCCCACTTAAAAAACGTTATCACACTATTAATAATTTCACGACTTTGACAATGCAAAACTTGTCCTTTTTTTGCCGACTATTTTTTCTCCTATTTTCACTCATTTACATGAACTCAGAACTGAACCAAATCAACAAAAAGTAAACAGCTTTGAATTATATAAGACACTACATTGGAAATTAAAATTCGATAAATAGCAATCTGCCCATAACGGACAGGTGGAATGTCAAATTATTTACACTCACTCTGTTCATTTCAGGGCTAAAATAATAATAGTTCTGTTTCTTATCACATGGTCAGCCAATTAAATGACAATCATTAAAGAACAGAAGAGGTAGAGGTGCAAAAGACACTAATCAGAGTTATCTCCTCAGAAAGTAATGAATTTCATTATACAGCCAGACCCTGTGGTGAATGAAGTGAAGGTGTCATTTGCAGAGTGGAAAATATGTGCTTTTTAGAGGGCTCGGCATGCTGATAAGCGTACTTTTCCACTCAGTGAGGAAGGCAATGGTAAACCACCTCACTCCTCGTTTTACTTAGTAAAACCTCTACAGGTTCAAACCAGCCTTTTTGCTGATGACCTAAACAACAAATAGCAATATAGTAAATGATAAAAATTAATACATGAGACAGAACAACAAAGATAGATTATAACATTTGTGTAGAATAACACTTCACTTCAATAACTAACTAATTAATCACTTCAATACACTAAGGTTAGAACTCAACTACAAAATTGTCAAGTTGCGCTACTCGCACACATCCCTCTCTTTATTAAATGGACTTTTCCATACAGACTACTCCCACCAGCTTAAGACTGGTCCAAGACACTGTGATGACACTTTTTTCTTTTACAAAATATTTTCACTATAATTCTGACTTATTAGCTGATACTGGGCCACTGAGCTGCATCAGCCCTGGTGTACTTCATTGTGAAGTGCTAAGACACAATCAAAGAGTGACTACCACACGTAGTTTGTGGAGTGAGTGTATTACACTGATTTCAATTATCAGATAACTAGCAAGTCAATACAGTTGAGAAAAATCTGGTACAAAACACTCATGTGACTTTCTCTTACCAATGTAAATAATCAACAATATAACCCATGTTTAATCATGAGTAAACCGTATAAAGTGAAAAACATAACCTAATTGTAATCATGAGTGAAAGACACTAATGAAAATCAACCTCAGTAGTGAAAAATTCTTTAAAAATAAAAGTTCTCAGTAACTTTGATTATAAAAATGTTGTCATAAAATGCATAATAAGTCGCAATCTTAAAAAAATCCCATATTTTCGTAAATTTTCATGAAAAAAAGTTGTAGGTTTTTAAAAGTTTTACAACTTTGATTGTGTATTTTTTCCCTTGATATTAAGGCCGCAAAACCCATTTTTTAACGAGAGTACAGCCTCCTGAAGAATTTCAGCAGACGATGCGCTAACCCTTTTTTGTAGAGCATACAAATTTAGTAAATGAGGCAACATTAAAAAACATATAGGAGCCATTTTTGAGAAAATCGCAAAGAGTGAAAAATTGCATGAACAAACTGCTACTTCCAGTAATCTAGTGGTCCGTTAAAAATTCTGATACTTCACGTTTTTCCAATCACAACCACAGATATTTCATTCGCACTGAGACCAATCGTTGAAAATATATATTTTGGGTTAAGGGAGCCTGAAAACGTATATATCCGGTAAAATATCATTGTCGAAAAATCGACATGAAAACAATAGGCCTATTACCTTTTCTTCCCAATATATTCATATAGTGGAAGAGGAAGTAAAAGTGGTAGAAATAACCATACAAATTCTAATTTTGTAACAATAATTATTACAAATTTTAGAATTTGTATGGTTATTTCTACCCCATATAAATAAGCTGATAATAATCGTAGCAAGATGATGACAATTTTTAAACAGGGGTGTAAGTTGATCAGTTGTACAGGGACCAATCTCTTTGTATGATCAGATATGCCTGTTTACCGCTCGGTGCTTTTCAAAATAAACTAAATAACCATTGTTAATGGTGCAGAAATGTTTACAACGTGTACGATTCATAACTTACTGTAGTGAAACAAAAGATTAAAAACAGCGCTGTTTTGAATCAGGGTAGCCATAACAAAAATGGCATGAACGTTGTAACCGTTTATTATCCTTGTTTAGTACTCGTTAATTCTTGAAGGAAAATTTTACTAACCGCGGAATTTGGTGCTAAATTAAAAAAAAATTGGAAGACATATTAAAAAATAAAATTACGGATATAATTTTGAACTAGTTTGTGGACTGCAAGCATAAATATTTAGGCTACTCAACAATATTAAACATATTTCAAGGTAATTAATGAGACGGAGGTTATGTTTTAAAATTATTACTTCTTATATTTCTTTGTACTAGTAAATATTATTATTTATGCGACATTTATTTTATTAACGTGCAGTTATTAGTTTAGTTTGTTGTCGTGACACAACACCGGCGAGTGTGCAAAGCAAATTTACAATAAGAAAATGATTGGTGTTGAAAACGTCATCCATGAGCTAAACACTCGTGAATGTAGTTGCTTTTAATGTACAGGTACATTACCGAGAAAAATTTTGTGGTGGTACGTTCAGTTTTGTGAGAGAGAGTGTTCATATAATTAACTTGTTATTAGTGTACTGTTTTACTAATGACTCTCATATTTATTTGAAGTGTTTAGCTGAAGTTTTTATTTTGGAAATACCGTTTTTAAAGAACTGAATACCGAATTCGGGTAAGTTTTTCATTTTCATTGTGTCAATATGGCGTCGTTACTTTGCGAAATTATAGGCCTAGCTTCTGATATTATGAACAAACAATAATAGCCTATCTGTAGTTTTTCATTTTGTAACATAAGAAAACAATTATATTCTAATTGAATTCTGAATTGTTTGTTTTAGAGGTTCTATATTTTGGATTGAAGCATCGTTTCCCTGGTAGTGTATTATTACTGTGATCTAGTACGTTACAAGGGTTTTGATGAACAGAAATTACTATCACCGAAATTACTTACTTTTTACCCTACGTGAAGAAATATTGAAAATTGTATGTAACTTTCAATGTCCTATTATTTTTTTTAACAAATTTTATTTGTAATAATTAGGTACAACAATGTAAGGCTATTGTTGACTAATATAGGCCTACCATGAAGGTGGTTCGTATTTCAATGACTCTGACCTACATCTTTGTATTAATGGTTGGCGAGCTTTCAACTGGAACTGTGTTGTATTGTTAATTATAACGATTTTTATCCAGTAATCTTTACTAACTCATAAAGTTGATTAAAACTAGATGGGTTGTGTGAAGTGTTCTGTTTTATAGCACTAGTAAAAGTAGTAAACAGTCAGAAACCTGGTTCTAACTCAAGTATTCTGATTTTGATAAGGTTTATTCAAGTAAAATCATATATTTACACGTAATTTATGTGAAATGTTGAAATTTTAATACTTTTAGTTTTTGTTGTGAATATTTTGGATTGTTTACAAAACTTGAAAATTGGATTGAGGTTCTTTAGGGAGGAGTCTACTCAAAAAAAGTTTATTTATTCTGTTTAGATAAGTAATCTGTTTGTTTTGCAAGTAAATAAACATTAAATTTTAAATTTTTTTATGTAAAATAAAATGTTAATTTTGTTCACTACAACCCAAATATAAGGGGCGAAAATATAAGGAGGAAAATCATATCTTTGTTATTTGCTTATAACTTAGTTAATTTTAGAGGTACAGATCTGGTTTTTATGTCAAAATAATCAAACAATTATGCTCTTTTTTGTGAAGGTTCCATTTATACATTTAACTTTACAATGGAGAGAAAATTGATTTTTTAAATATTTTCCCCCAAAAATACAGATAAGGTCATTATTTTTTTACTTTTTAAAAACTCCTATAAGTTTCAACATGGCCAACCTACAAATAAAAGAGCAATAAATTCTGAATATAGTGGAAAAAAAATTAGCTAGATAGCATTAAATGCCATCTTATAAAGAAAGTTATAAGGATTTTATCATGAAGAAAACTTGAAATACTCTACATGTCGAGAAAATTGAATGTTAAGTTTCAATTATACTTAAATAATGTTTTACAAATTTCTAGTTATCATACTTAAAAACAAAATATATAGCTGGTTAAGGAAATTCTGAAGTTTTATTATCAACAAAAAAATTTTTATGATTATTTTTTAATTTTTAGTGATAAAACTGGATAGACTCCTCCCCCCTTAAGGCGAAAATATGAACTTCCATAATGTTCGTCCCGTAACTAGACGTACTATAATTTTTGAACTCCAATTTCGGACATTTTTTTAAAAGGGCTGTGTTTTTTTAGGAAATAAAATAAAAAATATTTTTTGATCATTTTTTCCCCTCTGAAATACAGGGTTATCATAAAAGAATGTGCGGTTTCGAACATGGTTTAAAGAAAAACTGAATTACTTCCAGTTAATGTTGTTTATTCATCTAATTTGTCGTCTCAAACAGTTTTTTTACATAATTATTAAATTTCAATTTGTGCGCCCTTAGTCGCTCGACAAATGTCCAAACATTCGTTAGCATTTCTTCGGTTATGGTTGTCATTGCTTCATTAATCCTGTTTTTTTAAGTGCTTCAGGTTACAAATTTTTTGTGAATGAACAACGCTTTTGATGTACCCCCATAAGAAAAAAATCACAAGGTGTCAGGTCTGGACTCCTTGGAGGGCAGAACATAGGTCCTTGCCGGCCTATCCATCAATCTCCAAATTTTTCGTTCAAAGCGTCCGTGATCAATGCACTGAAGTGTGGGAGAGTGCCATCTTGTTGGAAATTAAGTTGATGAATGTTTTAGAGTTTTATCTAGCTGAGAAAAGCAATAATTTGTTTACATGTCAAGATACACAACTCCTTAATTGTTTTTTCATCAAAGAAGATAGGCCCTATTACACAATTTTTCATCACACCACACCAAACATTAACTTTAGGCGAATCACGTTGTTTCTCAACAATTGTGTGTGGGTTTTCAGAGCCCCATATTCGTGAATTTTGTCCTGTTAACACATCCATTCACATGGAAAGTAGCTTGTCTGTAAAAATTACATAATCTAAAAATGATTCGTTTTCACTTATTCTGTCCAACATTTCAACAGCATAATTGTAATGGTTTACACCTTCATTGGGTTTCAATTCCTGCAGTTCTAGATTTTATAAGCATGTAATTTGAGTATTTTTTTTATGTAAAACTTTGTGAACTGTTGTTTTTGAAATACCTAATTCAACGCTTCGACGAAAACCAAAAACTTGGACGTTAAACCAAAAAAAAAAAAAAAAAAAAACCGCTTTGACGAGGGATGGACTTCCCAGGACTCATTGCCGATTGTCTAATTAGTTTAATCGTTTCATCTGGTACGCTTGGTCTGCTGGTTGATTTCTGTTTCTTAACTGATCCAGTTTCTTCGAATTGTTTAAACCAACGGGTTATGTTATTTTTGTGCGGTGGATCTCTTCCAAATTCACGTCGGGATGCACTCTGAACTAAAATTACGGATTTTAATTCAGCCATCAATAAAACACACTTTGCTTTATCTTTATCCGAGAACATAGTAACTCACTAAACTCATCGCAACAACAATACAAGAACTGATGTTGAGGTTAGAACAGCTTATTAACCCCTTACCGGTTTCTTTTTTTTTTAGAAAATGATACTAAGTTGCTCTATTTTTTTTATTGCATAGAAAGTTTTGTACATCCTAGTTATGACTTATTAAGTAACAAACACTGGTATTTTGCATGCAGTTTAGATGTTATTACAATAATAAGAAATGGATACCTAACCTGTCATAACTGCTTTTGGTGACTGAAGTTTTGCGTCATTTTGAAGTCATGTGTCATTTTCCCTATATTAGAAATTATAATAATTACACTACACTGTTTTACACTAAACTAAACTAAACACTAAACTCTTAACAATACATATAATACTCAACAAAACTACACTAACTCTTTACAATAGTAAACATGTGGGCTGGCTAACACTAACCTAAAACTGTCCGAGAACCGGTAGCAGAATAGCAACGTTATTTCGAAGATAGACTTCTACAAAAATATTTACTAGTGCTATATGTGTTAGAATATAGAACTAAAATAGCTATACAAAGAGATACGCAATAGTTACGACGGAATAGTCCGACAACTGACATTTTAAAACTGGACAAAATCTATCGTCGGAATATTCCGTCAGTGGCCCTTTTTATGCACTTTTCGTACGCCGGAATATTCCGGCAAAAACCAGTAAGGGGTTAACAAACTTTTGGGTTGGAGGCTTTCAGAGATACCAATATAACATCTAGAAATTTCCCTACAATCTTCCTACGAATTCCTGAAACTGCCATTATATTATGATAACTCTGTACATTGGTTTACTGTTAATTTCCAAGTACTTATTTTCTAAATTGTTTATTATATTAGAATAATAATGTTACTTAGATTTGGGTCCTGTGATTTGAAGTTTTTCATTAAATGAACATTTATTTTCAGGGCCATTTCCAGCAATTAACTTTCGATTCATGGTCAATCCATATAAAGTAATTCAATAAAAATATTTTTAGTTGCTTGACCATTTTAAATAATTTAAAAAATATTATTGCCTTCTGAATTGAAAGTACAGAAATGATTTTAATTAATTTTTATTGTAGCCTCCTTTTTTTGCGGCCATTTTTTTATGTAGCACGCCAATTGGGGGGTTTGCAGATGTTAATGTAAACTTATTTTTCTTAGGACTGGATTATGCTAGAACACTGCAACAAAGATTATTTTGTTCAAAATTTCTTTTTTAATTTGGTTTCTCACAGTTTGGCCTTACAGTTGGGCAATGGAAACATACCACTTATTGGAGCCTAAGGTTATTGTGAGGGGTGGTATGTTTTAGTTGATTTTTTTTAATGACAATTACATGTACAACTATATTCACTACAGCCAGAATCTTAACACTGATAAAATAAATGTGTCCTTTAATTTTTGAGGGTATGAAAAAGAGGCTGCTGTAAGAAAAGATGTATGACAAGGAGGTTCATTGTCACCACTACTTTTTAACTTGTGTATTGAAGAGGCTATAAGTGAAGTGAAGGAAAAATTTGACGCAGGAATAAATATTCAAGGAGAAACAATACAAATGCTGAGATTCACCGATGATATAGTAGTATTTAGCCGAGACAAAGAAAGAACTAGAGGATATCTTAACTGGAATGGATGAGATTATGAGAAAGGTTTACTTCTTGAAAATTAATAAGAACAAAACAAAAGTGTTGTGCAGCAGCAAGAGTGGTTTAGAAGCGATGGGAAATTTAAAAGCAGGCAATGTAAACATACAGGAAGTTAGGGAGTTCTGCTATCTAGGGAGCAAAATAACAAAGGATGGTAGAAGCACAAGTGATATCAAAAGTAGAATTGCTCAAGCTAGAAAAGCCTTTGAAATGAAAAACAGCTTACTGACTACAAACATTGATTTACAGATTAGGAAAAATTTCTTAAAATACTATGTTTGTAGCATTATATGGGAGTGAAATATGGGTAATAGGGGCTGTAGAAAGGAAGAGGATAGAAGCTTTTGAAATGTGGTGTTATAGGAAAATGTTAAAGATGAGGTGGGTGGACAAGATAAGTAATTTAGAGGTTCTTAGGTGAGTGGATGAAAAAAGAAGTATATGGAAGCATCTTACCAGAAGAAGGGATAGGCTAGTGGGGCATATCTTAAGACGTCCAGGTAGTTATTGGTCTATCAGTAATTGAGGCAAATATTGAGGGAGTGAATTGTTGGGGAAGGCAAAGGTTAGAGTTTATAAAGTGAATTACAAATGATGCAGGGTATTACAGGTACCTATGTAGATATGAAACGACTTGTGCAAGATAGAACAGTTTGGAGAACTGCATCAAACCAGTCAAGAGACTGATGACAAAAAAAAATCCAGTCCTAAGAAAAATAAAGTTTACGTTAATATCTGCAAATCCCCCCCCAATCGGTGCACTACATAACAAAAATGGCCACAAAAAAGCAGGCTGCAATAAAAATGTAATAAAATCGTTTTTGTGCTTCCAATACATATGACAATCTATATACTCGTATAGCAAATTTTATGTGTGTGTGTGTATGTGTATGTTCCTCTTTATCTCCTAAATTACTGAACCAATCTTCATGCAGTTTTTTTATGTTGTAACTCTAATGCGGGTGTAGGTTTTAGGCTATTGGAACCCTTAAGAAGTTAGCTCTAAAGGGTTGAAAGTAACGTTTGTCCTACATTAAGGCTTTTATGAGGTTAGATAATCTGCTGCTTTAAACCAGCTGATGTGATTCAAATAAAGATTTGTCATAAATAAAGTCGTATGATTTAGCAAGTAGCGACGTGGTGCTAAGAATCGGCTGGTGACAACATCACATGATAATTTTATTATGTAGGTACGATTTTGTATTGTTGAGTATTTTATAAAAGTAGAGTTCCGTATTTCTTTAATTTGTTTTAATTTGCTTTTAATTGGTGAGTGATCAATTGCTGATACAATTTCTGCTACATATTTTTTAAAAAAAAGTGATTCATTGGATCACTTCGTATGAATAGCCCTTCACCAAGTAATAGACATGGCAAAAGTTATTACCTTTAAACGAACCGAGTGAAGTACGATTGCAACAAACGGTTTCCAGATTCGTAATCTACACGCAGAAAATTAGTGGGTTCGGATTGGGTTTGAAGTTCCAGTTTCGACCGGAAGTGAAGAAATGAAGTCAGAATTCGGAAACAAATATAGTGTCATTCGATTCCTGTTAAAGAGTAGATAGAGAAAATCACTTATGGTTCTTGCAATGAGTGAAAGGTAAGCATTTTAAAATATTGTCGCCAGCCATGAGACGCTTCATCTCGTGAAACGAATTTTATAAGTGTTATTGTTATGAGCCACTGTACCTTTGTGTGAATGTTACAGGTAATGAATTCAACAATGGGCGACAGGGGTGAAACACCACCGTCTGGAGTTTGGCCGTGGTACAATATGTACCAGCATGCTTACCAGCCCACTCATGGGTAAGTACTCGGATTACTTTGTGTTGTTTTTTAAACCTTCCTGTTTTCGTTTTTCTTGAACTTACTTGCACCTTTCTATAGGCCTGTGTTGATAACGTAACTAATCATTAGTTGTAAAATATCAAACGGCCCTAAGTCTGTTATGAAAAATCAGGTGTGAAACAATTAATTGACTTTGAGCATAACCTACTGTTTAATTACTATTAAACAATTTAAAATTACAATCTTGTTGTTTAGATCATCAGCCAGAAGACTGGTTTAAACCTATGGAGGCTTTAATGTACTATTTTTCAAGGCTGATGAGCTCTGCCCCCTACCCACTTTATAGCTAGCCAATCACTTGCCAGCAACGTTGCCAATACTTGCTCTTGTAGCTCTGTTAAATATTTCGTCAGCCATTTTTTTGGTCTTTCAATAATAATTATAACCTACAAAGATACAATCAGCTGATTTTATTATAAAGTATTGCATGTTAACGCGCTCTGTAATCGATGTGTTCAGTATGAGATGCAAGACGAGAGTGAAAACTATTGCGGTTCTTATACGCATGCGCGCGTAATGTTTGTCAGGTACAATCTGACAACGCTGGCAAACGTTGTGATTGGTCTAAACGTGTGGAACAGCAGAGCTCATCAACCATGAAAAGTATATTAAGTAAAACTATGAGTGAGGTGGTTTACCATTGCCTTGTGTTGTTTAGGTTGCTTAGTTGATCAGCCAAAAGGCTGGTTTGAACCCGTAGAGGTTTTACTAAGTAAAACGAGGAGTGAGGTGGTTTACCATTGACTTCCTCACTGAGTTGAAAAGTATGCTTATCAGCATGCCGGGCCCTCTGATAAGCACATATTTTCCACTCTGCAAATGACACCTTACTTAATTCACCACATGGTCTGGCTGTATAATGAAATTCATTACTTTCAGAGCAGATAACTCTGATTAGTGTCTTTTACACTTCTGCTTCTTTTGTTCTTAAATGATTCAGTCATTTAATTGGCTGACCATGTGATAAGAAACAGAACTATTTATTTTAGCCCGGCAACTAACAGATTGAGTGTAAATAATTTGACACTCCACCTGTCTGTTATGGACAGATCATTGCCTTACTGAGTCGAAAAGTATGCTTATCAGCATGCCAGGTCCTCTGAAAAGTTCTATTTTTCACCCTGCAAATGACACCTTCATTTCATTCACCACAGGGTCCGGCTGTATAATGGTATTGATTACTGTGAGAGGAGTTAACTCCGATTAGCGTGTTTTTACACGTGTACGTGTTCTGTTGTTGAATGCTTCAGTCGTATAATTGGTTGGCCATGTGGTAGAAAGGAGAACTATTTTTTGTAGCCCTTGAACTAGCAGATCAAGTGCAAATAATTTAACACTCCGCCTGCCTGTTATGGGTAAACTATACAAACATAACCTAATTTTAATCAGTAGTGAACGATGCGAAATAAAAATCAACCTGTATTCGACTTAAAAATACAGAAAACCACTAATTGACATTAAAAATCTCTGTAGCAAAAAAGGGCATGAAATAAAAATTGTTGGTTTTTAATTTTTTATAACTTCTTTTGTATATGCTTTTGTCCTAAAATACATAATAGTGTAGTGATATGACGCTCGTGAGCGAGTCGCACAAATGAGCTACCTCTTTTAACTGAGCGGTGAGCTACTTATTTTGAACGACCAGCACACCGAGTGTTTCCCCCCACACAGCACGCTTTCCACACAGAGCTGACTTGTACATTCCTTCCACGACTAAACCACTTTTCTCTAGTCGTATGATAGCAAGGGCTATGTAAACGCTGCATGGAAAATATACATTTCGTATCAAACTCTGCCTCTGTTTGTGAGGGTGCGGTGAGGGGGTCATTATTCTTTCATACTATATTGCGACAACTCTGAGACAAGTGGTTGTAAAATACCATTGTACTGTACTGTAAAAATTTTACCACGTGCGTACGAAACAAAGATAGACACATGACAAAAATTTGTTTGTGGAAAAAGATGCATGAACGTTCAGGTTGATGCATGCGCAAACAACGTGCTGTGTGCGAAGGAGTGAGCGAAAGTCACCCTCGGCTCGACTCACTGTGTTGTTTATTCACATAGCTCAGCTGAGTGCTGTACGTATTAGAATCTACTAGCTCACGCCCACAGTTCACCCCCATCTCATCATTCAATTGTACGGCACGCTCGTGTGCCGTTCACTTAAGTGTGCGGAGCGGCGTGTGCTAGCTCACCTATTTTACTGTGCCGTCCCATGACTAGAGTACAGCCCCCCTTGAAATTCAGCAGACAAGCTGCTTACCCTTCATTTCTGCGGGGGAAGTGATACCCAGACAAAAATTTTCGCCAGTTGTAACTCACTACCGAAGCGATTCCGGATCTATGTTTATATGAAATTTTTTCATTATTTTGATTAGAGGAATACACCTCGGAAGTATGTGGGTTACTTGTGGGACACCCAGTATGCACGCGCTTAGAACACATTTGTTAAATGTCTTCAAATATTACTAACGCAATTGTTTATTGCTGGAAGTTTGATTATGTTGATAAAACTATGAATACGGAAAATATAATATAAAACATTATTGTGTGTTGTAAATTTCAGATATTCTCCATATGGACATCAAGGATACTATCCATATTATCAGCATGTAAGTACACACATTTTCTCTTGAATGTAATGACAGAAATAGCCTGCAGCTGGTTTTACTGTTTATAGTATATATATATATATTTTTTTTTTTTTTTTTTTTTTTTTAGGCCCTCATTGGAGCAAAATTAATCGATTTATAGAAGATCCCTAGTTATTCCTCTTATTTGCCCAGTAGTTCTTCATCCTTTGCGACACTCTCGCCCTATCCTCCACAGTCCAATGTCTGTTTGTCTGCCTTTTAGGTACTTCTGGAAATTTCGTGTTTGGATTTTTGATCTTATATCCCTCTTCTCTGTTCAAAATCTGTGTCTCTGAAATATCCAGGTCCTGCAGATCCTGTTGAACTTCCTCAAACCAGGCGTACTTGACTTTGGTTTTCAAAAAGAAATCCAGTACCTGTCTGGTAAATCTGGATTCTGGCAGTCTCCTAAGATGTCCAAAGAACCCAACTCTTCTCTTCCTCATTATCTCGGAAATTTCCTCATTTTCCCTGTATAGAACCGAATTTGGCAACAACCTATACTCATTGTCTACTCTGTGCTTTTTGTTTATTATTGTTCTGAGGATTCTTCTCTCTGTCTTTCTAAGGTCCTCCATCTTCCCACAGTGCCTCAACCTGCCCAAAGTCTCACACGCATACATTACCACAGACTTCGTGACCGTATTGTAGTGCCTCAATTTGGATTTTATGGACATTGACTTCCTCTTATAGGTGGAGCATGTCAGTCTTTGAGCTCCCTTGAGTTTGTTAACTCTTGATTCCATGTTTATTTTTTCGTTTAGATTATATGTGATCACCTCTCCCAAATACTTAAATTTTTTAACTATCCTAATTTTGTGATTGGCTGCCTCCAGATATCTTGGTGTTTCTGTATTTGTGGACATTATTTCCGTCTTCTCAAAGGAGATTCGCATACCAACTCCTGCTGCAATTGCCTGCAGTATATTTTATATGACATAACAAATCTTTTTTTGTATTTATTGTTTCTAAACTAAAATCGTGGGAGCCGACTGTAGTCGGTCTAGTAGTTACTGTTTTATTGTGGTATACTTTGCTTATTAATAAAGCTATAGTGCCCACTATGTATATCAAATTACTCACCTTGAAATGCTCTTTCATTTGATGTAAAATACAATGCATTTAGTGTATGTATAACATACTGTTGAGTGAACAGATTGTTTATAAAATCCAAGCATAGTATTACTGCGCAATAATACAATAATTGTTCTAACATATCATCAGAAAGACATAAGTTACTGTTAATGCAATATAAGTTGACGATCGTCAGCGAGAGTAAGAATGGACTATGCGGGGGTTGGAAGTGCTACTATATGTGCTTTTCTAAATACATCATAGTGACAGCTCTAACTATAACAACATGTTGTAGTTTTACTCTTACATTGATTTATTATGCTTACAACTACATCGTTTTATTAACATCCCCTTGTATTATTTATTGATTCTTAATAATTATACTAAATAATAAACATTCATTCTAAATAAGCCATAATACTAGGCCTAAGCTATATTTAGTATCCTTTTTGGTCATCTGCAATAAACTGAATTACTGCACTCTTACATTTGTAGTGATAGATTAGTTAGTCTGTGAGTTCCGTTCATGTGAGCTTATTATAGTGAGTAATAGTTTACAATCATTTACTGTAATTTCAAAAGTTATTGTATTTTTAGGGTTTTCATATTTCATGATTTTCAGTAAAGTTATGTTAAATTTTAATTAAATTTCAAACAATTCATTTTCTTATAATAATTACATTACTTCTTACTTATATAGTGTGACGGGTCATGAACTGAATTTTATTAGTTAAGTGTTTGTGGTGGTTACATTTTGAGTTACACGCTTGATACATGTCTTATGCTTTCGGGTTGGCCGATGTAAGTAGGATAGATAGTATACTGTCCTCCCACCGCATGATAGTCGCAATCTTCTATAGCGCATTATAGATACTGAAGTCACGAAATTGCCTTTTGCGTATGGATGGGCTGTGAGGAAGGGAAGTGAAATATTTGCAGTGCTGCCAACCTCAACAGTGAGACACTACTCATAAATTTCACTACCATGCAGTTTCAAAATACATTTTGTAAGCTGTGGGTTATTCCAAAAAAAATGTTTTCTTCATAAACTTTATAAGAAATAAATGCGACCTGTAATATTGCTAATAGCTTAAATTACATGATTAGAAATGTTTGATTTAGTGTAATTGCCTGCTACCTTATTCCATTGGAACAAAATTTTCTACGAATGAATCTCCTTCTTTACTATTCCTGTCACCGGCGTCTTCATTATCAGTCTCACTAGTATCTACCTAACCGTTTCCTTTTTTTACCAGGTGTCAATAAAAGTGTTAAGGAATAGCTTCTTCACGTCTTTAATTTCCTTCTTTATTTTTCGAATTGTGGAAAGAGAAACATCACAGTAGTCGGCCACTCGCCCATGGCTTTTGTTAAGAGGCAGGGGAAAGGTTTTTTGTTTAGCTTTAAAACTTCACAGCATTTTATTACTCTGCATATTAGATTTTGTTCAGCGATGTGAAAAGTCTGCCCACGTTTTCGAGAAACTAACATTTCTGTTTACGGGAACAAACAAGTTATATTGGTACAGTTAACCTACAGAAGGTTCTGCGATATACTGTATATGCTCTGGATATAGTAAAAGTTGTTATATTTGTTGTACTGAAATTAAAGCAGGCGCACTGATGCTTTTCCCCTTTTACACCTCGTTGCAAACAAGGGGAAACTCGTGACTAAAGTAACTATACCAGTACTTACGTAAAGTGTGTGTGTATGAGAAGTAGTGACTATACATGATGAATGATGGATGAGGGATGGGGAGCAGAGGATATCAGCTGCTCTTCTGTAGCAGCCACAACTCAGTAGCTGGCCTTTACTGTGGTCGTTAATATGGTTGTATGAAATTTTGTTTTAGGGCCACCATCCTCCGATGCATTTTCATGGACAGCAACAGTCATTGGGATTGCCTCATGGCATGAAAGAATTTGTACCTGGAGGTGCGTATCCAATAGTGTAATTATAGTAAATAACTAGTATAGTGAACCTATGCGAGTAAGTTCGCACAATGTTTTTGCGTTTCAACCCCTATCATTAAGTACATGATTTAAGTTAACAACAAACTTAACGGTTCATAGAAGAACAGTGAGTAACGACTAAAGCACAGTAGTAGGCCAATGATAGTTTCGTCCTGAAAAGAACCATTTTAAACTGAAACTAACTAAAAGAAGATTAACACAATGTCTACAGACTGAGTGTGTTGTGCGATGAGAAGATGAATAAGGGAATGTGAGAAGAGGAATATGGATGGCTATGGAGGGGTTAAATGTGGGAGAACTGCATTATATTACAGGTCATTTGTTCTAGCTAGAAGCTCTCCCACCAACGCTCTGTGCCGCTGAGTTGTTCTGTTTTGTGGTGGGGGAAGCACCTCGAAGGAAAGTGATCAGTCTCTCCATAGTGCTAGCAGCGTTAAGAGCCTAAGTGTACTATAAATCCTAAAAACATTGACTGTATGTTGTAATTTTATATTTTTGTTGTTCTATTCCCTTCACAAGTCTTCAACTCGTGCATTCGGTAGTAGGCCTACTGTTTTATGTACCTATTGTTTTTACTCTTTTGCTGTTTGGTTTTATTATATTATTTTTTTGTATGTACTCTGTTTCGTTTCTATTTTTTATTTACTTAGTTATTAAAATGGAACTTATTTGTAGTAATGAAAATTCGAGCACGAGTGCTAGTGTAATACAGAAAAGGCAGGTAATAAGTGGTCAGGCTAGGGAGTATATAGTCAGTGCATACAATTTTATGAAAAAAGAAGCTGAGCAAAACTGACCAATTTTACTGACCGATGTGTAAAATCGTGTAGCCAGAGCTATGGGGATTTCGCGTTGTACAGTTCTAAGAATTTTGAAAGAAAAAACCCTGATGTGCTAATCAAAACACCAAATAAGAAAAGAATGAGAAGGAAAGTGAAGAGTGAAGTGGACGATTTTGATAAGTGTGTTGTGAGAAGTGTTTTGCGGAAGAAAATTAATTTCAAAGGAAGTAAATGGTCGCTGTGGAAAATTATTAAAGATATGGGATTCAGATGGAGAAAGGCAAAAGACAACAGAAAATATAAAGTTTTTAACTAGTTTTTAGTCTAGATATTGTCTTTTACACATGTACCTGTTCTGTTTTTGAATGCTTCAGTCATATAATTGGGTGACCATGTGATAAGAGAGACAACTATTTTTTGTAGCCCTGGAACTAACAGATCTAGTGCTAATAATTTAACACTCCACTTTTTGTTTATGAGCAACTTTTAATTGTATAAAATTAGATTGTAACGATTTAATAAATATTTACTTGTGTTGTCCGTCAGGTCAATTGATGCCGTTCAACAAACAGAATGGTGGTATGGAAGGAAACAATCCAGATCAACAGAACATGGCTCCCGCCAATAACAATGGCGGTAAAAATGACGACCAACAGTCACAGAATAATAATAATAATAACAATAAAAAGGATGATAAAAAGGAGAAGAAGAAGAATAACAATGACGATAAAAGTTGCGCTGATTCGTCGTCGGTGGGGGGTGATAATATGCCTCCATTGCCGCCCGGACCTCCGCCTCCTATGATGAGATTCCCGACACCACCCCCGCCTGGGACATCGCCGAACAATCGTTTCTATCAACCTAACAGTAAGTATTATAAGTATTATTTTATTTTTACTGTGGCCTTTGGGTCAGCGCAGTCAGTCGGCTGGTAGAAAGCTGCTATTAATTGTTGAGCAACATTGGTTGGGCAAGCGACTTGGTATGGTGACCAGATGATAGCCGTTCCTGAACAAACTCCACTGGGAGTCCCTGTTCGAAAATTCATATGAATTACATCGCAAATCCAGCGATCAAAATTGGGTGGCTTATCAGTAAAGTACAATTCCTAATAACAATTAATGAAAACTTTATTAAAAAAAAACCACTAAAACATTTTGGATCACAAAAAATATCTGATGGCCATTTTAAAATTTTTGTCTGTAACTTTGTGTACGTTTGCTTTTTGGTTGGCCTGTGGTCAGCACACCGGCTTGTACGTTGGGAGGGGTCCCGAATTTGATTTCCAGTCAGATCTGGCGATTTTTTCATCCGTCGCTTTTCTAATCATGTGCATTAGCAGTAATTTCAAAGCAGTTGCACAAAATAAAACTTAACTAAAACCACTTAACCCTTTCACGGCTGAATTGGGTAAAGTGTTTAGAGCACCCTTGTGCTGCATTAAATTTCCCATGTCTGGTTTCAATATGTAAAGCCCAGCCTTTCTTAGTTTGCTCTTAATGTAAAAAAATAATGACATCACTGAGGATGCGCATAATATAAAAATGAGTACATGCTGATTAAAAAGTAACAACAAAATACTTACAAAAGCATTTAAATACGAAATACTTTTAGAAGTATTTTTATAAATGAAATTGTTAGGCTTACATCATATCATGACTGATGTTTTTAAGTAATTTAAGTACTTATAATTGAAAACATAGTTAACTTAATTAACAGAGCCATGGGAAGAAGAAACATGGAGGAGGAGTCATGGCAAGACAGGCAAAAATGGCGTTTTGACTGCGACAAACGACCCATAGTGTTGTAAATAGTCGCCACTATATATATATATAGTTAACTTAATAGAAATACGACATCCATAAAGTCACGGACTCTAGCGTGCATCTAGTAGCTGGCTTTGGTTTGTTGACAGTAGGAGCAAACTAAGAATGGCTTGACTGTAATTTATTTGCATTTTAATTTTTTCCAGGTATGGGTCCAGTTAAATTCAGTTTTGGTGCGAAACAAGTGAGGCCCGGTGCAGGTGGATTTGGCGGTTTAAATATGAATCAGTCGAATGAGAACACCGGTAACAATAACGATAATAGTCCTGGTGCCGGTGGCAATAAAAATAACGGTTCTAATAATAATAGTAATAACAATAATAATAACAACAATAATAATGGTAATAATTTGTTTTTGGGTGGAGGTGGGAAGAAGAAAAGGAAACGCAACAAGGGAAACAAGATGAACGCCGGCGGTGGCGGTATGATGAATAACAATCAGAGTCTGAATCCTCCGTTGCCTCCGCACATCTTGTTGAAAGTCCCTCCGCCACTTCCTCCAGGACCGCCTCCGAATAACGATCAACCTCCGTTACCGCCATCGTCGCCCGATAATTCGTCCGCGTTAAGCGTGAATGCGCGTCTTTCAGCGACACAAGAAGATACCGGCGGCATGGATAAAAACAATCATCAGATCCGAATGAATTTCAACAATCATCATCATCAGATTAATAATAGTAATAATAATAACGGCAATATGAATAGAAAGAATAATTTTTCGGCTCGCAGTTCTATGAATTCGATGATCTCTTTGGAGGAATGTCCTCAGTCGCTCAAGTAAGTACTTTTTTCAGCTACAATTACTATATCGATCAAATCTATGGTGAAATATCATCTGGGGTGTTCGGATTAAAACGAACTGCTAGATTAAATGATAAAAAATTGGTAATAGCAGCTTATAGTTGGGAACTGACTTTTTTGCTAGTGCGGGGGGGGGATGAAGCGCAAGGGGGACTGGTACTACAGTAGTTATTCAAAATGGTTTGTTACTGATATTTTTAGAACAGCGCGTACTAATTGTATTATTACTACTATTAGGTTGTAGGAGGAGGGGAATCGTACAAACAATCCTCTCCATCCGAATTCCTTATGCTAGCAATCAAGTGAGCTCCTATCTGTATCATGGTTTAATTTTATCTCGTATCCGGTATCCCATATTAGTTTGGGGTAGTTCATCAAAGAGTAACATGGAAAGCTATTAGGTGTTTGGTGGGAGTCAACCACTTAACCTCATGCAGATCACTATTTAACCCTATGAAATCTGCGTGTTTTATAAGCAATAATGAAAGTTCAAATATCGTAACACCCTCTCAAATAAATTCCAGGTGCTTTGTATAATACGTATGCTTCTTTTGCATATAAAAACATGAAAATCGCTTGGCGTTTGAGCGAGCGAAATATTTGTATGTTTACTTTATATTTTTTTACTGTAATGGGCTGAAATGTCAGTTTAGCAAAAATTTGTGCAGGACACATTTTGTAGAAAATAGTTTCCTGAATAAAACCATAATTTTTATTTCAATTTCGGGTGAGTTACAGCATTTTGTGTATTTTTTAATTAAATGTGATATTCTAAAAAAGGTACATGTACGCCTATCATTACGTTTTTTTATATATTACATATAACCTATGTATTTATTTATATATAAAACCTATAAGTAAATACTGTTATTTATATTTTCTCAAATAACGCAGAATGTTTCTGCCGTTAATAATGATTTCTTTAAAAAGTACTCACTTTCTTGGCCGCATCTCGGCTAAGACGATTTCCCACCTAAGATGTTTATTTGTGTCGGATCCATAAAAATGTACTAAGCAGATTATACTGTAGATTATGAAGTATTGCATGTTAACGCGCTCTATAATCGATGTGTTCATTACGAGTGCACTGCTGTGACTTATACGCATGTGTGTGTAATGTTTGTCAGGCTGATACATTCGTTCAATCTGATAATGCTGGCAAACATTCCTGATAGGTCTAAATGCGTGAAACAGCAGAGCTCATCAACTGTGAACAGCATTATAGAAAGGTGAATCTGTGGCAGGTATTGCTACCATCATAATCAGTTAAAGCTTAGTGCGCACGGCTGGTGTGAAAACAGAAAAGCCATAGAAGATTTTGTACGCAAGTTAAAGTTGAGATAAAGCACTGACAAGTTGTTGCACCCTGAAAAAACGTAACAATAAATTGGTGGGTGATGCAGTTTTGTTGTGATTTGTACAAGAACGTAGAAGAGGTTCACCGATCAGTGGTCCTAACTCAAAAGAAGGCAAAAAAAGCAACAGCCTTCGTTTTACATATAGTAGGCCTACTATACATAACCGGTATTTCTTATCATGATTTTTTTCGTTGGGACAAGAGTCTTGTCCCAAGGTGTCCGAACTAAAGGAATCTTTAGTAGTGATGGGAAATAACGCTATTTTTTGATAATGTGTTGCTGAAAATAACAGCCTGCTCAATAACACTGTTATCGTCCAGCTTGCAATACAATGTAGTGATAGGTAATAGGAAACTACACATACGGAAACAAGGTGAACTAAATTATTCACTAACATGTCGATTTTTTGCCCAAAGGTTTATTGGTACAGAAAATGGTAGTGAAAACAAACTGTCCGGTGGTGACATCATGACTGACTGGACGGTTTGTTTTGTGTATTGACTTGGTTTAATCCTGCCGATGCGTTTATGGATGCATGGCTGCTGACTTCTCGGCTTGGTGTACAATGTGTAGTCACTATAGTGCCTTGCTGTCTGTCCGTGAAAGATGCAGTGAGATTTGCCACCCTTGTGTTTGTAATAATATAAAAGTATTGTAATGTAGTTAAACTTAGAAGTGGTGTTATTAGATGAAAACGTTATTGATAACTTCATTTAGTTTTAACAGTCAGATAACTGAAACTGATAGAAGATTATTAGACAATGTCGGTGGGGGATACCACCTGATCGTTCGAAGAAATGTAACAGGGCTGGGTTTCTTCTAAGAAATCATACTGAGGGGTAGATATGGACGTCAGACAAGCATTATTCGTATATCAGTATATTAAATGGCTTTGAATGAGGTGTTGTAAAGTAAGAGGTAAAAGGATGTTTTTAGTAACCTGTTATCATGATAATTGACTCAATCCAGTAACCATGTTATTAATCCTGTTATGTTAAATAACACCCCATCACTAGTTTTTAGTAATTAAAACTGCATCCCTACCAATATAAATAATGTGTAATACAATTGTTAGTAGATGATGATGACGATGATGTTTGTTTTGTTTGGTTTAGAAGTTACATGGAGCGATGTTACAGCAAGTGCTCGACCCCCATGGACCATGATCGTGTCGATATCATCCTGAAAGGAAAGATAATGAGGGCGTCGTCCGATGACTCTTTGTGGACCAAGGATTGGGACAATGAACCATTACCTTTGTAAGTTTTTTATTTTATTGACCCTTTGAAATCGGGGGCCGATTGTAGTTGGTCCGGTATTTACTTTCTTTACCGTGGTATAACTTGTGTATTTAATTAATATAAACCTATAATGTCCAAACCTATTTATATCAAATTACTCGCCTTCAAATGCTCTTTTTATAAATGTGTGTGTGTTTTTAGTATATTTGTGTGCAGTGCTCATGCGTAAATTGCTAGTGGAGGGGATAGATGGCCCCTGCTGTACAATTTTCAAGCGGTTGTAACTCACCCAATCTTTACTCAAAATTGTAATAAAAATATGATTTTATTCAGGAAACTGTTTTCTACAAAACATGTCGTGTACAAATTTTGCTTAACTGAAATTTCAGCCCATGACAGTAAATAATATAAAGTAAGCACACAAATTTTCCGCGTGTCAATATTTCGCTCGCTCAAATGCCTAGTGAATTTCATGTTTATATATGGAAAAGAAGCGCGTACGTATTATATAAAGCACGTGGAATTAATTTGAGAGCGTGTTGTGGTATGAACTTTCAATATTACTTGTAAAACACGCTGATTTCATAGGGTTAATTTATTTGGATGTCGGGAAAGAAATTTTAATTAACTTTTTCCAAGTATCTAAATACACAATAGACTATTTTTGTTGAGTTATAAATAATGTAAATTTGGTAATTGCTTTAATGGTGGCAATTTTTAAGATTTTGAATTTTCAATTTTTATCCTGGTCGTAAATGAAAACGGAAAAATTTGGTTCAAATGTAGTTTGAACCAATAACAAATTCTTAATAAATAAATGGTAATTTTTTGAAATTTTAAGAATAAAATAAAAGAGTTTTTATTAGACGTAAAATGACAGTCAGCGTGATAGTTAAAATCTCTGTTCTCGTCGGGTTAAGAGGAATTGAACGACATTATTTTTGTTTCTCAATTCCTACTTTGATTTCTTGACTTCCGGTTTTGGGCCACTTCTAGTTGAAACCGGAATTTCAAACCCAATCTAGACCCACTAACTTTTTGTATAGATAAGGAATTCGAAAACCGTTTGTTGCTATCTTTTGTAGTTTGTGACTTGTCAATATGATGGACAGATTGACTTAGTAAAATGATAGATGGTAATTACAATTGCCACCATTAATATTGAGAGATTTGCATTTTGTGTTCCACAGTGAAGGCAATGTTTTAGCGGTAAAGATTTTGCTAAATCTTGCAAGATATGTTTTATATCCATCATAATTTGACCTTGAATACTGTTCTCCACTGGATACACTTGTAACACGTATTAAATTGTTTGGAAAAACTGGGAGAAGCCGTCGTATTATCCTGGATTCTTTGGCTCAGTGTCATTTTATGGGTGTCAATTGATGACGTTAGTTTCTTTTTTTGTATTGAAGGTTAGCGAATGAATTGGAAAACGTTGTACTTAAGACATCATCACCACAACCTCAGCATGATTTATCGCCGCCCAGGAAACAAGGTAAAGGCTTATCAGCTGCGATGGAATCGAGGCTCGGTGGACGTAGATCGTTTTCACATAAATCTAGATCGCCTGTTCGAAATAATAAAAGTTCGCCCAAACGAAGACGAGACAGAAGGTATGATGTATTTTTTTTATATTTATTAAAAAATTGAAATTTTATATCCCAACGAACCAAAGCCTGCAGATGAGATCTAGCCAATATTTTTGTTAATGTGTTCAGTTACGTTGGAGAATTTTCAATTTGTTTACGTGAACAAAAATAAACATACTATGTCAAGAATCTGCTGGGTAGGTCTAGAGGTAAAGTCGTCGCCGTGAGTCAGCTGTTTAACAGCTGATTTTCGGATACGAAGGTTTCTGGTTCAAATCCTAGTAAAGGTAGTTACTTTTATATGAATTTGAATGCTAGACAGTGGTTACCGGTGTACTTTGATGGTTGGGGTTAAATTAGCCATACTCTCTCAGGAATGGTCGGCCTGAGTCTGTACAAGACTACACCTCATTTTACACGTCTACATATCATCCTCATCTCATTGGGTCATGGGGTTGCTTATTGTTCTGAATTGAACAGATTGCAAAATCCCTATCCTGTTCACATCCTGATCCTAATCCTGTTCACATATTGGGGAATTAAAAAAAAAAAACTATGTCAAGTATAAAAAATAATCTAGAAATATTAGAAATGAATGACAAGACAAAATGAAATTAAAATTTTGGAGAAATATTATATAGCTATAAATATAGTAACAGGGAAAAATTATTAATGAACACACAACACAGGTTGAATATAACAATCAACTGATTAGGTTGGCAAGACTGTTTTAGATATAAGAATAGACTATTCCTAATCTCCCATGGTAGGTGTAGGAAGTTTTAAATTTTGATGAGAAAAATATTTTTAAAAAAATTTTTAATTTACTGAAGATGTGTACAAGATACTTGGAAGTGCTATAAACATTGGTAAGTATTTTCTGTTACCGTATTCTGGTGGTTAGAAATATATATTTCAATTATATAACAATGTTCGTATTGCGAAGCAAAGTTTGTAATGTGAGGCAAAAAAAATATTACAACCAAGTTCGTATAGCGAGTGGTATATATAGCGGGGGTACGCAAATATGAACATGCCGACTAAAGATGATTCGGATAATGCTGGGTTAAAGACTTTTCCAGATTACTAAAGAGGGGTAATTTTACTGAAGATAATCGGCATAAATGAGGCAATTTTAGAATGTGAGCGATCAACCGAGTACTGTATACTGTATTTACAATTGTATGCACATTCTTATTGTACACGGAGATCGTAAATACCCGGTCAGTCTATAAATAGTTTTACTAATCGCAACCAGTTAGGAAAAACAACGAATTCATTGCACAATTGTGTTTAGAACACGGTTAAATACATTTGAACAAAAAATTAAAACCTTGGAAAAAGTAAACATTGCACAATTAAACGTACAGTAACATGGAAGTTCTGGCTATAACAGACAGGTAGAGTGTCAAATTATTTACACTCAATCTGTTCGTTGCAGGGCTAAAATAAATAGTTCTGTTTCTTATCGCATGGTCAGCCAATTAAATGACTGAATCATTTAAGAACAGAAGAGGTAGAGGTGTAAAAGACACTAATCAGAGTTATCTGCTCTGAAAGTAATGAATTTCATTATACAGCCAGACCCTGTGGTGAATGAAGTGAAGGTGTCATTTGCAGAGTGGGAAATATGTGCTTTTCAGAGGGCCCGGCATGCTGATAAGCGTACTTTTCCCCACTCAGTGAGGAAGGCAATGGTAAAGCACCTCACTCCTCGTTTTACTTAGTAAAACCTCTGCAAGTTCAAACCAGCCTTTTGGCTGATGACCTTAACAACAACAACATGGAAGTTAGAAAACAGTAAAACAATTGAAATTAATTACTATTTAAAAAACAAAATGAAAGTTAACAGCCTTCCATTTACAGTGTAGTTCTACGCATAACTGGTCTTTTTCCAATGACTTTGGACGAGCGACAGAGGGAATGTTGTGAGATAATGTGTGAGGAAAAACAGTATGATTATTTGGAAACGTGTAGTGTTGCAAAGTGTACACCGTTTGATGTAGATTGTTAGTTTTCTCTGTAAATACAAAAAGGGAGTTGAAAGTGATATCGATTGAATTTGTTTGTGTTGTGTTGTGTTGCAGTGAGAGCTCGACGAGCAGTGAAGAGAATTATAAACCACTCAAGTCTTCGAAAAGTAAAATGGCTAAATTCAATAAAAGCCGTAACAGTAACAGTAGCAGTAGTAACAGTAAAAATAAGGCAAAGAAACAGTGAGTACTTTTACTTAATACTTTTTTTTGTTAGTAAAAGATTTCAATTCTTAATTTCTCTAGTGTTGATTATTAACCGTTTGACTACCTCATTGATGTTTAAAATTTGGTGTGAAAGACTTACAGGACTTTCTCTTGGCAATGTAGATAATGAACAATATAACCTGTTTGCCCGTAACAGGCAGGTGGAGTGGTAATTATTTACGCGCGATTTGCTAGTTTCAGGGCTACAAAAAATAGTTTCTCTCGTCACATGGTTAGCCATCAAAAATAGCTGAAGCATTTAAGAACAGAAGAGGTACAGGTGAAAGCCACAATACTATTTTTCAAAGCTGATGAGCTCTCTTTACGTACGCATTGCCCCCTACCCACTTCATAGCTAGACAATGGCTTGCCAGTAACATTGTCAATACTTTTTTTTCATCCAGGAGACTCCAAATGGAGTATATATTTGTCGTATATTTTGACCTGACTATACATAACCATTTTTGCATTATATTTCTATTTGTTAGAAACCCTATTTATTATTTACATGAACATCTTTTAAATCTCGGTCCTTCTCGAGAATTCTTGAGCACTCTTTCATGTTAGATATTGTCACAAGACATTTCCACTCAGTGAGGCAATGGTAAACCTCCTCAACTCATCCTGGTTCTATGTAGTAAAGCCTCGTAAGTTTCAGATTAGCGTTTCGGCTGATAATCTATGGACCACATTGTTTGCACAATCGGAAGTATAATTTAAAGTAACAAATTCATTTAAAAGGCTGAGCACAGTAAGTTGAGATTGGGTAATTGGAGATTACCCAATCTCCATTCAGGGTAATTTTTGGCAAACTGCAAAAAACTGTACCTATAAGAAAACTGATTTGTTTGGTTTCAACAATGTATTATGTTTTTTGTTGTACCAATTAGAAATGTAATTACAAAGTTTTAGCTTGTTTACTTTTCTAGTTACATAAAACGTTAACAAATAATTTTGGAGATTGGTTGTTCTGATACTCACGACTGGACGTTGGTCGTTCGACACGTGTTTAACCTCAACAACTAAGAAACTAGTAGACATGACTGCTGCTCTCTGATTGGTCACTTTGGAGATTGGCAATTATGATTCCAACTTTATGATGGAGATTGGTTGTTTTGATTCAAACTGTACTTTTACATATGTAAAAACACAGTTTTTTTAAAGGCTATTTTGATCTAATTTGATTTTACCACTGAAAAGAACACAAAATTTTCTTCCATATGGAACTGCTGCCTCAATTTCGCCCAAAAGTGGAGATTGGTTGTTTTGACCCTTATAGGTGTCTGAAACTATGTATAGAATTTGTCGTATATTTTGACCTGGCAATGAAAGTATAATCTGTTAAAAATTGTCAGTGCGGTGAGGAAATTGTGACTTCTATTTTGTATACAGACAGTTTTTCGTACTTCTGACATAGTGGTGTATTATTCTTTTCAGAATGAAATCGCATTTTTACTCGGAGACTGGATTTGTTGAAGAAACGAATCCGGAGATATTGGAGAAGCGAGCCGCCCGGTTCAGCAACAGCAACAACAAATCGTCCGCCGAACATGACGTCTCTAATTCGAATTCATCATTCCAAGAGTATCAATCGCCGTTGGTCTCGATGCGGCGTAAAAAATCGTTGAAATTAAATTTTGATTCCTGTAACAACAGTTTTCAAGATTTTAACAGCGGCGAATTTGAACTGTCCGATTGTCATGTCGTAGGGATCTGTCAGGATATTGAGAAACCTTATTTACGATTGACTGCTGTAAGTATGCGGTATCATTGGTGTCATTTTTGTAACATATATTTACTTTAAAATATCTAAAAACCTGTTGTGGATTTGTTCTTCGATTTTTTTTTTTTTGTGAAGATAACTAGCTACAAATGTATCAAGAAAGCTCTTCTAGGCCTATCAAAAAATTTATTAAAACTATATTTCTTAAAATTTAATTCGTTGTATTTGCCTCCTCCTAATGTGCTTCACAGTGTCTAAGAGTATTCAGCTAAATACCAATCTTTCTTCTTATCTCTTTTTTCATATCATCATCGATTGATGCAGGGTTGGGCCGTGCACGAATACTTTCCACTGTTCTGTATTGCCGAACCAGCTTTTCTTCATTGCTCTCTTGGCATCGCATCTTTTCTCAAATCATCCATAATTGAACTCATCCATTTCTGTGTTGGTTTTTCCCTCCGTCTCCAAGTACAGCATCCTTTTTGGAACTCTACCTTCTTCCGTCTTACTGGCGTAATGAAACTATCATAGCTCTGTCTGGCCAACTCTCCGTGTCAGGTCATCCATTCACGAATGTTGCCTAATTACATCATTTATTATCCTGTTATGTCTCTTTTTGTTTTTTAATTGCGTATTCCTCTTAAACTTCATATCTGCTGTCTTTCCACCTGATCATGCTTTTGGACATGAGACAAAAAAAAAGTCCATGCTTTTGCCGCAAAAGTAAGTGTTGGCACAAATTACGCGTAATTTTCTTACAATAACTTCTTATTTACTGTAAGTTTTGTCGGACGAAATGATGAGTGCTTTTCTGTTTCCGATGCTTGTTCCAATACTGCTGCCTATCATTTTTTCTTGTATTCTGAATTTCTTCACTGATTCACCCCAGATGGGCTATTAATTAATCATAGTCTAAGGCTAATCATGTGCAAGCGCTGCTTCCTCATGGTATCATGACCAATAAAGAAGTCAAACTAGTTTCCAACATAGATCTGTTTACCAACCCAGTTTTCCGCTAACATTTTCTCCTGGCCTTTCACTGGGTGGAGTTTAAGTGGAAATTCTTTTGATAAAATTTTCATATTACATGACTCTCTTTTGGTCGATTCATGTGGCCTTGAAAATCAGTGTACAGTAAGATCTCAACTTACACTAGGAATGCGCTCCGCAAAATCATCGCGTAACTTAGGTTGTTCGGTTTAACCTTAAATCATCCACAGTGTTGATTCACTAAACTTGGTCATTTAGTTTTTCATTGCTTTTGTATCTTTTAATGACAGCTAACTTTTTCTCTAAAGTAATTGCTTTCCGTTTTTCTAACCTTTATTCAAACTCATTGTACGCAAAGTAACAACAAAATCAAGTAAATAAAAGGCCTGCAAATTGTAGCACAATAATTGTTTAGAACAGAACCAGATCAAGATAAAATTCCAGTGTAAAAATGGGGAGGACAACTACGATAACGGTTTCCAGAGCAGTTAGTAAAATTATTTTTTATTTTTTTAATGTCTGACCGTTCTGCAATTACTGCTAATGCAGACGGTGAAGGATGAAATGATTTTTTGTAACGTATGAAAATATGCTGTGCCTGAATGGGATTCGAACCCAAGACCGCATGATGAGAGGCGAGCACGTTACCAACTACGCCAATGCGGCCGGTACAGTAATACTGTATTTATTTATTTATTTACAATAATATAAAGGCTAACAGAACTTATCCATATAAGCCTTATTGACATAAACAAATATTACTTATTTACAAAACAATATTTGCTTATAACTATTTTATTTACAATATATCCATGCTAATACACTTTTTGTCTCCTTTTCTCATAAAAATAAAATAATGTTTCAATAAAATTACTTTCTACAATAATAAATTAATAAGAAAAAAAAAACAAAAAATTCCCACAAAAAATAGTTTAGCAAAACTTGACCAAAAATAATATTATTCATTTATAAATTAATAAAAGGAAAAGGAAAAAGAAACAATAGAAAAAAGAAAGAAGGAAAGGAAGAAAGAAAGAAAAAGATGCGAGTCTGCTCTGTGAATTTATGTCATTTATTGGTTGGTGAGCGCCTGATAACATTTTGATGAAAACTGTTCGTAATTATCAAAAAAAGGATCGAGTTCCAGTTTAAATTTATTAAAAAAGGATAACGTCCGTATTAAGAACGTATTACTGTATTGCACAGTGTTCACTTTAGGCAAATAAAACAGATTAAAAGTCCTGGATCTAACAAAAGGTACATAATAAAAAATGTTTTTAACAATATCCTCTAGATCAACCTTATTATTTAATATTTTATATAAAAATTGCATACACATCACATTTCGTCTGACTTCAAGGGATTTTATGTCAAAAATTCTTCTCATCGTCTCCGTAGAAAACCCTAAAGGACATGACATACCATATTTTTTGTAATACAGGAGACGCAATAATCTATTTTGAATTTTTTCAATCGAGTCTATGTAATTCAGATGATGGGGATTCCACACAATTGCAGCATATTCTAACCTGCTTCTAACTAGAGCTTCAAATAGCCTTATTGGGACCTCAATTCCATCAAACTGCTTCGTATTTCTAAATATAAACCCGAGTAACCTATAACCATTATTCACAATCATATGGATGTGTTGCTTGAATGTTAATTTACTGTCAATTAACACCCCTAAATCACGGATCTCATGGACTAAATCTAATTTTTCATATTTTACAGAATAATCAAATATATGGAAATTAATTTGGTTGGAAAATATCATATATTTACATTTATTAATGTTTAACTCTAAATGATTTATTTCACACCATAAATAAACATTATCCAAGTCTTTTTGAAGAAGTTTACAATCATCAAAATTATATATATGTTTATAGTTTCATATCGTCAGCAAATAAAATACATACACTATTATGAACGCTTAGTGGCAAATCGTTAATTAATTATAAAAATAAAAGAGGCCCGAGTTTACTGTCCTGAGGTGCACCCATGCTATTTGAAAAATTACAAGAGCAATTATTTCTAAATGTTACATACAACGATCTATTTTTCAAGTAACTATTAAAAAACAATATTAAATTTTTTGTAAAGCCAATTTTTTCCATTTTCATTAACAATATGTCATGGTTTACTCTATCAAAGGCTTTTTTAAAATCTAAGTATATTACATTTGTACGCAATCTATTATCCAGCATATATGAGACATCCTGCGTGAATTTTAACAGATTTGTAACTGTGGAGCGTCCAGGCATGAAACCATGCTGTACGGGAGATATTAACCCCTTCACCTGTTTGAAAATCTTTGAGTGGATAATATGCTCAAAAACCTTTGCCAAAGAATTAATAATCGCAATGGGCCGATAATTTGAAACTTCATTTTTATCTCCTGACTTAAATATTGGTGTTATTCGTGCAACTTTCCATTTAGAAGGAAAGGTATTAGTTCTGAGTGATAAATTACAGAGAAACTGGGTTGGCTTTATCAGTATGTCTGCACAACCTTTAATAATATACGGAGGAATATTGTCTGGTCCACTAGATTTCGTTGGTTTAAGTTTGTGTACCGCTTCAGTCACATCATTTTCATTAATACTCTCTAAATTTATAAGATCTAACCCGACTTTTACATTAAGATTTTCTGGGGTGGTATTATTTACTACATTTTGGCCTTCATATACAGAACAAAAATAATCAGCAAAACCCTGGGCAACTTCCTCTTCCTTGAGTTCCTGATTTCCAGTTTTAAAAACTGATTGTTCGGTTCTGTTTGCCCTTTTATTATTTACAAAGTTCCAAAAATGTTTGTATTAACCAGTATAACTGGTTAATACAGTAACTGGTTAATACCAATTACTGTATTAACCGGTAATACAGTATACCGGTTATACCAGTATAACCAGTCATCAGTTTTGGTCGTAAACCACGACCAAAATAGTCGTAAACCACTATTTTGGTGGTTTACGACCACAAAATAAATGTCGTAAATGTAAACATCCATAAGATAAGCGAAAGAAGCGATGATTCTTGGAACCGAATCGTAACAGTGTTAAGTAAGTACATATGCATCACTTTCTGTCATTTTATGTAATTTATTATTGAAACAAAGTAAACAAAACGTTTTCAACAAATGACGGGAGGCGAGTCAAATGTTTTCAATAATGTACGCATATTTCTCTGCGTACCCATCCTTAACTGTTTCTTTCTATCTCATCGGCATTCTTACATTATTATTTACAACAAAATCGCGGTAACGTGAATTCGCGTAAGTCGAGGTCTTACTGTATTGCGTTAAATTTTGGCTTACGTGGACTAAAAACAGATGAAGTTGACTTGATGAGTTCATTGAAAGTTATATATAAAAAAGTTTTGATCGGCTATTTACACAATGTTTTTATTATTAGGGAAGATGTTTAGTTTATATTTGACTTTAAATGTTTCAGGCACCAGAACCATCGGCAGTAAGGCCGCCAGAAGTTTTACAAGTGTCATTGAACAGGGTGAAAGAGAGGTGGATCCAGAATCAAGACTATTATTACGCTTGTGAACAGTTGAAGTCGATCAGGCAGGATCTAACGGTCTGTATAAAATGTCAAATATAAAGGGTGTTTTTTTTAGAGGTATAGAACTTTAAAATGAAATAAAACACAGAATAATTGAACAATTGACGTGGAATTGGTTTTATTTTAAAGATAATTATTTGCCATTTTTATTTTAAAATAATTTCTGGCATTTAACCGCCGCGGCTGGCTCGGACATGGTCCAATCGAGACGTCCAATTTGTGACCACTTTTTGCAGCATTTGGGGCCGTATATTGGTAATAACGCGGCGAATATTGCCTTCCAAGTCTTCAATTGTCTGTGGCTTATTGGCATAGACTAGCGACTTCACATACCCCCACAGAAAATAGTCCAGCAGTGTTAGATCGCACAACCTTGGAGGCCAATTTACAGGTCCAGAACGTGAAATTATGCGTTCACCAAATGTTTCCTTCAGTAGATCGATTGTGGCACGTGCTGTGTGACATGTTGCACAATCTTGTTGAAACCACAGCTCTCCAACATTAAGGCGATTCAATTCAGGAACAAAAAAGTCATTGATCATGGCTCTATAGCGGTTACCATTGACTGTAACATTCTGCCCAGCATCATTTTTGAAGAAGTAAGGACCAATGACTCCACCAGCCCATAAAGCACACCAAACAGTCACTTTTTCTGGATGTAAAGGCTTCTCAGCAATATATCGAGGATTACCTTCACTTCAAATGCGGCAGTTTTGTTTATTCACATAGCCATTCAACCAAAAATGGGCTTCAACACTGAACAAAATTTTCATGTGAAAATCGGGATCAACAGCAATCATGTTCAGGGCCCATTCTCCAAATGCACGATAAGTTTCACGAACCGAACCATGATTTTCAAAATAAATTGCACGATTTGCAAGCGTTGTCCAGGCATCAGTCTATTCATTATAAAATGGCAAACCAAACTGAACATAAATTACAAAACAGTTTTCAAAATGGCCACCATGGAAATCAGTACTGCCAACTTAAAAGTGCTATACTTCTATAAAAACACCCGTTATATATCAATTTTATTTATCCAATTATGTCTGTCAGTTTGTAGCGGTATGTTTATAATAAAAGAACGGTTTTATTTGAAAATATATGATTTTAATATTATTGTTATAGGTGTTTCTCACCAAATTTTTGATTAACAATTTTTACTGTTTTTCTTCTCTTGGATTATAATTCAAGATGGTTGTATTATGATTGCATTACTGAATTATGAACTTGCTGAAATGGTCTCTCCCAACCAACAAAGCAAACAGCCATTAATTAATTGTAACCTAATATTTCCTGCCGCAACAATTCAAAATTTAAATGTAAAAAAAATGATTTTATGTATGCAAGCCAAACTTATAATATCATAACTGTTTAATCGACAATATTAATATTTGGTTTGTGAATATGGACACTACACAATTAAGAATTCAGTTGTATGAAACTTTTGATTGTTATTATGATATGTATATAATTTTACGTATATGTGACTATTTATTTGTTTTACCAGAAAGCTTGAATGAATTTTTTTATGTTTTATCTTGCATGGTAATTTGGGGGGAAATAATCGGAATTTATGATTGAAACAATTGACTAAACAATAAATTCAATTAAACTAACCAATTTGCAAAACTATGTTAGTAAGCTGGGTGACAATCGCGTGCTCAAAGCTGATTGACGCGAGGCAATGGCAATTGCATGTGTTTTGACACCAGTGCAAAGCTAAATGACTCAAGCAAGCTTGCTTGCGACGAGACAAACATCTTCATTGTTTTGTAGTTGGAGACTGCTTTTGAAGCAAATGTCTCGCTTGGTGTGTGGCAGATACATAACAAACAACCCACATACTAAAGTACTAAAGTCAGTCTCTGACAAAAATGACTCGTCACATCCTGTGTGCTGCCGGCCTTAGTTTAGTGATTTTTTGTTGTTTTTTACCATTAAAATCTTAAAAAAATTGAATTTTTTAAGATTGCAGCCTTTTTATGCTTTTACGATAAAAATTTTTTAATCAAACTTAAAGGAAATTAAAAAACCTACGACTTTCATTTTAATAATTTTTCTCTACAGAGCCTAGCTTAGAGGCAATTACTGATTTTCCGTATTTTTTCCATCAATCTTTTGCGGTCTTGGTACGTATTTTGTGACAAAAGTGTATATAATCAAAGTTATTGGAAATTGAGAAATTTACAACTTTTATTTTAAGCATTTTCATATACAGAGCTTAGTTTATCATCAGTTAGTGATTTTCCATATTTTTATATTCTACAGAGGTCGATTTTCATTTTTCGTCATTCACTCATGATTAAACGCAAGTTGAATTTTTAATTATTTACATTGGCAAGAAGAAGTCGTGTGAGTGTTTACACCAGAGTTTTGTTTATACTTTTTGAACCATGTATACATGTTGCCGTTTTTAATTGTTGTTTATTGTAGTGTATCAATTTTATTTTCAGTTGTATTGTGTATTGTAGTGACATTGATTGTTTTGTTTGTGTCAAACAGGTCCAAGGAATCAGAGACAGTTTAACGGTGAAAGTGTACGAGACTCATGCCAGAATCGCTCTGGAGAAAGGCGATCACGCCGAATTCAACCAGTGCCAAAGCCAGTTGCGGATGTTGTACTGCGACGTAACCAGTAAAAACAGGCTGGAGTTCACTGCATACAGGATACTTTATTACATTTTCACAAAAGATTTTATGGGTTAGTACTTTAGATATTATGCCCGGTGTTTCTTAATCCTTTAATCAGTTCCTACATGATAAAGTTATAGTGCCTCCTGTAGTGAGTTATTTTTAAATTTTTTTCTGTGATAATCAATTTTATGTTTAGTACTATAGTTACTTGAGTCACGAGGGGTAAAGGGGAAAAGCGTCAGTGCGCAACTGCTTTAATTTTAGTACAATAAACACAACAACTTATACTACACCCAGAGCATATACAGTGTATTGGAGAACCTTTTGTAGGTTAAAAGTATGAATATACCTGTTTGTTACTGTAAACAGAAATGTTAGTTTCTCGAAAACGTGGGCAGACTATTCACAGTACTGAATGAAATCTAATATGCAGTGTAATAAAATGCTGTGAAGTTGAAGCTAAACAAAAATGCCTGTCTTTCAAAACCGGTAATAACACTTCACATGTTAGCATCACGTTCTTATGGTATATTCGTTTCCTTTTTTACCAGGTGTCAAAAAAATTTGATGAAGAATTATCTTTTTCACTGTCTTTAACTTTCTCCTTTATATTTTGAATTGTGGAAAGAGAAACATCACAGTAGTTATCTGTTCAGTTATGGCTTTTGTTAAGAGGTGTGGAAAGGTTATTTTGTTTAGCTTCAACTTTTCAGCATTTTATTACATTGCATGTTAGATTTTATTCAGCACAATCAGTTCAACCGTGTTTTTGGAAAACCGATATTTCCTTTTGCGGTTACAAACAGTTGTATTCGTATAGTTGACCTACAAAAGGTTCCGCGATATACGGGGGGCTGTTCAAAAAGTATCGGACCTTCTGTCCTCCCGTGAAACGAATGAAGCGCTGGCAGCCAAGCTTAGTGGGGATGTGGAGGGGACTGTCATGCGCACGCATGCACTGTTTTGTGTCATGACAAAGCTTCCATCGCAGGCAGTTAGCCTAGTAGACCTCTCTGTTGTGCTCGGCGATTTTTATCAAGTTATAAAATGACAGAAAAACTTAAACAGCGTTACTGCATTAAATTTTGTCAAAAGCTTGGCGATTCGCAAGATTCAACAGGCTTTTGGGGAGTCTGCCATACATGAGCTGTACTCAAAAGAGTGGTACAATCGATTCAAAAACGGTCAAACGTCAGTGGAAAGTAAATCGCGTTCAGGCAGGTTATCAACAAGCCAGAATGAGAATGTTATTGAACAAGTGTGAACTTTAGTCACTGAGGACCAAAAGAATACTATCTTGAGGTTCTTCGTTGCCTACGTGATGCTGTGCGGTGCAAACGACCGAATCTGTGGGCAACAAAAACTTGGCAGCTCCATCACGACAATGCACCGGCCGACTCTGCACATCTAATTCAGAGTTTTCTCGCTAAAAACAACACTCCTCTGGTTCGCCAAGCGCCGTACTCCCTGCAGCTTGTGGCTATTTCCTAAGCTGAAAATGCCCCTGAAAGGAATTCAATTTCAAGAAAGATAAGACATTAAACAGAATACAACGGCCGAGCTTAACAGCATTCCAAAAGATGCCTTCCAGAAATGTTTTGAACAGTGGCAGAAGCGCTAGGAGAAGTGTGTGTATCACCAAGGAGACTACTTTGGGATTAGAAGTTTGTAGCTCTAGTTCAAAAAATGCATTTTTAATTAACAATAGTCCGATACTTTTTGAACAGCCCTCGTACTGTATGTTCTCTAAGTATAGTTTATATTGTTGTAGTGGTGAACTGATACCAAAGCAGTCCCCCTTTACCCCTTGTTAAAACCAAAGGCAAATTCGTGACTCTAGTAACTAAATTGGTAATTTTTCTTCAAAAATGCCTTAGATTTTTGTAATTTTCAAATTATAATATTTCTTTAGGAAGCTAGTCTGTTAAATCAACCATTGACTTTGTATACAATCAACGTTATAGAAAATTTAAAAAAACGTTCAAGATTTATTTCCAGCATTTTTTCCTATCGAGCTAAGTATCACAATTACTGATTTTGCATATATCAAGTCAAAGGTTCATTTTCATTTAGTCATTCACTCATGAATAAACATATACGAGGTAGGGTCAAAAAGTTCCCGGAATTGGTTATTAAAAATTTATTAAAAATATTTATAACATTCTTACATTATTTCCCTTCAAAATACTCTCCTCCTGCATCTACACATTTATTCCACCGTTCATATAATTGTTGGAAACACTCTTGAAAGCCGTTTTTTGAAAGTTCCTTCAGCCGCTCCGTCGCATTTTCAATCACCTCTGACGAATCAGCAAAACGATGTCCCTTCAATGCCATTTTTAACCTTGGAAACAGGTAGAAATCTGGTGGTGCGAGATCGGGAGAATATGGAGGATGTTCCAGAGTGGTAACATTATTCTTGGCAAGGTATTGTTTCACCATTAGGGATCGATGTGCTGGGGCATTGTCGTGCAACAAATACCAGTCATTCTCTGCCCATTTTTCAGGTCGTTTTCGTCGAATTGCATCTCGTAGCCGTTTTAAGATCTCTGTGTACAATTCTTTATTTACTGTTCTCCCTTCAGGAATAAATTCATAATGAATCACTCCACGGTAATCAAAAAACACCTCCAACATCACCTTACCCCGGCTTCTGTCCAAGCGAAATTTTTTTCTTGGTGAAGTTTTTGACTTCCATTCAGCGGACTGCCGTTTTGTCTGAGGGTCGTAAAGAAAGCACCATGTCTCATCACCTGTAACAATTTTGCGCAGGAAGCTGTCATCTGCATCAGCCATTTCAATCAAGTCCCTGGACATGGTCACTCTCATTTCCTTTTGCTCAGGGGATAACATTTTTGGAACAATGTGCAAGCAAACACGGTGCATGTTCAAGTCATTATGAAGAATGCTGTGAACACTCCCATGTGAAATACCAACTTCAGAGGCAATAGTATTGATGGTTGTTCGCCTGTCCGCACGCACAATTTGTCGAACGCGCTCAACATTGTCGTCTGTAGTGGAAGTGGAAGGCCGCCCAGTCCGAACGTCATCTTCAATTGTTGTGCGACCGTCGCGAAAACGCTTATGCCACTCGTAAACTGCTGTTTTCTTCATCGCAGAATTTCCGTATGCTTTTTTTTAGCATCTCAAGAGTCTCCGAGGGTGATTTCTCCAGCAACACACAGAATTTAATATTGCCACGCTGCTCTAATGACGACATTGCACAATCCGACGAAAGACAGAAACTACGATCTACAATATTAAACACCGAACGCACGGAACCAACTACAACTGCCTGCTAACCTCAAAAGCACATTCACTACCAGTTATGCCAACCTCACAAACAAAAATTTCCCTTTCAGCTTACAAATACGTGACTGTAAGCGACCATTCCGGGAAATTTTTGACCCTACCTCGTATGTTATTAAGTTTTATTATTTACATGGACAAGTGAATGTCATGTGAGTATTTTACGTCAATTTTTTTTTTTGTCAACAGATCTGTCAAATGTGATAGCGACACTGACTGAGGAAGACAAAAAAGACGAATGCGTGGGACACGCGTTGAAAGTGCAATCTGCTTGGTGGTTGTCGAATTACCACAGGCTGTTCAAACTGTACAAATGCGCGCCTCGCATGTCCTCCTACCTGATTGACTGGTTTCTACCTCGTGAAAGAAAACTAGCGCTGAAAGCGATCGTCAAATCGTACGTATTTTTTTTTTTTTACTTGAAACATTTCGTCGGAAGCTTTTATATAAATTATGATTTACGGTATGAAATCGTTGCCCGATGCGATTCGCTGATGTAAAATCGTGTAATTTGTTGGGTTTATTCTTTTCAAAATGTAGCTGTTTATTAAGGGGGAGACGGTACTTTGTACCCCACCGATGTTAAATTTGTTATTTTTAGGTATATTTTTTATAGGATTGGTAAAAGATAGGGAAATTAAATTTTACACACCATAAGTGTCGGGTTTCTTCTCCAGCTACATTGAATGTTAGTCACTGAGGACCAAAAGAATACTATCTTGAGGTCCATTTTTTCAATTGCATTTTTTTCAATTTAATCTTTGGACCATACCATTTTTTTTTTTTTTTTTTTATTCCTAATTTGTGTACGTTGCAATCTGTTCAATTTAGAACAATAAGCAACCCCATGACCCAATGAGATGAGGATGATGTGTATGACGTGTAAATGAGGTGTAGTCTTGTACCGACCCAGGCCGACCATTCCTGAGAGAGTATGGTTAATTGAACACCAACCATCAAAGTACACCGGTAACCACTGTCTAGTATTCAAATCCGTATAAAAGTAACTACTTTTACTAGGATTTGAACCAGGAACCTTCGTCTCCGAAAATCAGCTGTTAAACAGCTGATTTTGGCGACGACTTTACCTCTAGACCAACCCGGTGGGTCCATACCATTTAAATAAAAAAAAAAAAAACCATACAATTTAAAAAAAAAAAAATTATGAATAACATAAAATTTTTACAAATTGTTTTCTACGTTCTTGCGTATTACTAATTTCTGGAGTACCTGAGGAAGTTATAAAAATGTCGGTATATGTGGATATACAAGATAGTTTACTGGTAAGAATTTCAGCTTGGTAGGTTTATTGGTTTCTGAGAAAAATGTACCTAGTGTTAAAAATCTAAATGTACAGGAAAACGCAAGAAACAAGACTGCACAAATCAAAAACAAAATGTACACTAACAAGTAAATTTCCCATCAACAGTTGTTTAGAAAGCTGAACCAACAATTAAGAATACAAAAAACAGTGATGCAGATATTTTAAAAACTAAAATTCTCTTTGCATTAAAACGAGCAGTATAAAATTGTGAAAAATATTCGTTCTCGATAACTTAATTTTTCTGTGTAAACTTAATGAAAACTTAATTTTTTCATAAAATTATTTTTTTGACGTAATATAATGTTTTTTTCTGGTAGATCTAGGCCTTAACTATTGAAAAACATAATCAAAATTTTGAGTTATAGTGTCATCTCCCCGTAAGAGAGGAATCCTTTCAATTATTTCATTGTGAAGTAAAACTAGAAAATACCCCGTCCAACTCTGAACTGTGGGATGTATGGAGCTATGATCTGTTGTGATGCTTAACCCCTTAACGGTTCCTTTTTTTAGCCAAAAATGTTCATATCCTACTCAATTTTTTTTTTCATAATTTTGTATAATATGACTGAATAAAGACATATAAATCAATTTCCATGCTCAAAAACATTATTTTTTAAAAAAAAAAAGAGGTACCGGCCATCACTTAAACTAAATAAATACTAAACAATCCTACTACAATAAACGGAATTGAAATACCGGACTAAATACTATGTATGAAATGAAACCTACTACTAAAAAAACTATAAACAATATTGAATAGCTTACAATTTCTTTTCGTAAACACTTATAACGAACTTATAACTTTACAACGAAACGCACCGAACTAACCGAAACATAACCTTTTACGCAACATTGGAGAGTACGACGTAAACAAATAACATAGAGTCATCTAACCTATAGAAAGGAACCTTTACTAGCGCTAATATTAAAGTTACGGATATAAGATAAACTACTTTTAATGTTACGGCGAGATATTTCGACAGAAAACAGAATAAATCGAGACAAATTCAGTTGCGAGTTATCTCGTCAGGGGCACTTTTCTACGACATTTATGTTGCGAGATATCTCGTCATAAACCGTTAAGGGGTTAAAACGTTTTGACTAGTGGAGAAAATAATGTTTGAACAAGTTGTTTGTGCAATTAAAATACCAATGGCGTATCAGTTGAGCACAATTATTGATGTTGGTTAATTAGCGGTGGAGATACCACAGGAATGTTCATTAAATATCAGTCAGTTCTTGGAAATGTTGTGTTTTACAGTAGTAATGGAAATACTGTACGATTCAATTCTGAAATCATCCCGTTGTTTTTTCATTACTGGTGTTCATTATGATTACAGTTGTTCGCTGCTATATGAACTTGGCTGTAACATTTTTTTCGCCTCGCATTACAAACTTTGCTTCACAATACGAATATTTTTACACACATGTATTTTGTTTTCTTTAGAAAAGCGATCCAAATTACAATTTGCTGTACTAGAATGTCATTAATAATGCGTGTAGATACACACAGTTTTATCAGTAAAGCCTATTTAACTGTAAACAATGTACACTACTTTACAAATACTTGTATAGTATTCCTGGTTAACTATCTAACCTCTCTAGGCAAATTTGTGATGCGCGATTCCCCATACAACTGAAAAAGCCACAAAGATTGTCATCATGTTTTGACTTTTTAAGTTGTGGCAAATTTATGAACCCTTTTTACTGTTCTTGTAATTGTGTCTTTTTTTTCTGTGGGCCATACCAATGAACCCATGTTTTGTCACCTGCAGTTGCTATATTTAACAATTTTGCATTGGTTTCGGCCCGAATTATCAGTTTTCGGGACTGTTCAAATTGATAATGTTTTCCAACAACAAATTTGAAAATGAATTTTGTGGGCGCTTTACCCATGTTTAAATGTACACTTACAATCAACCGAAACTGTAATGGTTTTGTTGCACTTTTAACACTTTTGAGTGCAGTTTACAGTATATATAGTGGTAGGGATTGTATTTGGCATGTGGATACTGTGCTCTTCTTCTCTCTTTTTTCATCTGCTAGGGAGGTAGTTGGCCAAGAACAACCCCTTACAGTGAACTTGTTTGAGCGGTGGCTGGAGCAAGGTCATCTTTGACCGATTTATAACCGTTTTTGAATCTGTTAAGCATACCCACGTATCCATTCTGTTTGATTGCTTCCCATATAGGAATGTAAAGAATGTAATGTAACACGTGAGTGGTGGAAAACTCTATCGATGCGGGTACTAAAACAGAGGAAGCAGATGCACCTGCCTGTCTGTTACTATTGCCTCGGTTCACATGCGTTGTTTTAGTGCAATGGCATTGGTTCCATCTGTTTGAATGGTATTTATAGTAAAAACTATGTTCATAACTAGAACTATAAAAAAAGACAGTTGTGAAATGTGTGTATAAGATAATAGGTAATTGTAATTTTTAGAAATTTATAACTGTTGAAATCAAGAAAATTTATGGTAACCAAAAAATGCCATTTTGTTAACAGACTGGCTTATGTTTTCATCATCATCATAATTTGTGTTGTGCTTCACAGCAGGTCGCTACGTTCAGTCCTCCATCCCTCCCGATCTCACACCAACCTCTTCACCTCCTCGTACCTTCTGCCCGTTTCACATCATGAAGCGTCATGTACCTTTTGCACCCCTTTGCTTTCCTTCCATTAACTGGTCCCTCCAGCACATCTCCAATTAAGACACTTCCTTCTCAACCTGTGACCCAGCCACCTGTGTTTGCTCCGTCTCCAGCAGCTCCCTCTTCTCCCTACTCTCCGAAGCATCTGATCATTACTAACTCGTTCCATCCTTCTCCAAATCCACTTTTCCAGGGCCTCCAACCCCGTCTCATAGTGCCTCCTCAAAGTCCATGTCTCTGGTCCATATGTGGTTACATTCCGAACAAAGCATCTTGCCAATCTCTTCTGCAATTCCAAATCAAGTCCGCTGCACAAAATCCGTCGTTTCCTGCCAAATGCCTCCTTGGCCATTGTGACCCTCACCTTCACCTCTTTGGCAGTAGTCCTTGCAATGGCCTTCATATAGTATGTAATAAATGCCTAAGTGAAGAGTTAAATGGGTGGCTACCGCTTCGCTTCCAGCTCAAGCGGGTTGCCATGACAATGGATAGTCTGCGGCAAATATGCTTGTCAGCTATTCCCCATTTGTCCCCAGGTAGTGAAGAGATTGTCGCAGGTTGACCAGGCTACTGCACACCTGCATGTTCAATGTACGTGTACGTCAGTTGTGTAATTGCGGTGTCACACAGTATGTAAAATACACATGTACACACTGTGTATATGTGTAATTTACATTTCTTTACTCTCGGGAGTCTCGTGAATACTTAATTAGTGTTTGTAGTTTTTCTCGGTTTTTCACAACTGTTCACCTATTTTTAACTCCCATGCACTGCGCTGCATTTCGTGCTAATTATAAACTGTACTTGTCAAAACACAAAAGCCAAAAGTTTGGGGCAAACTTCACCACCACTATCATAAGTAAACAGATCGTACTTTATATCAAATTTGATATGAAGTAAGTTTCAGCGTGCTTAATTTGAGATATTATACGCCCTGGTAGCTTTATAAATGCCCTTAACAGGCAGGTAGAGTGTTAAATTAATTGCACTCAATCTGTTGGTTCCAGGGCTACAAAAAATAGTTCTGTTTCTTAGCACGTAGTCATCCAATTATATGACTAAACTATTTAAGTACAGTAGAGGTAGAGGGGTAAAAGACACTAGTCAAGATTTATCTCCTCTTGAGAGTAATGAATTTCACTATACAGCCAGAGCCTGTGGTCAATGAAGTGAATATCTCATTTGCAGGGTGGAAAGTGGGTGCTTTTCAGTGGGCCTTGTATGCTGATAAGCATATTCTTTTGACTTTGTGAGAAAGGCAATAGTAAAACACCTCGCTCCTCGTTTTTACTTAGAGGTTCAAACCAGCCTTTTGACCTAAACAACAACAGCTTTATAAATATGGCCGCTCGAAGCTCGCAACTACCCAGACCTCGTTTATGCAGTTCCTGGTGCTCAAGGGTTAAAGGCACGAGCCGCCACTCACCCCCACCTCTCCACTCTCCCCCATCTCTCCACACCAGGGCGAAAGTGCATCTAGAAAGCACGATTGTATTATAAGTGAAAAGTACCAAGATATGAATGAATTGCGTCACCTGGGATATTCCATTTTAATATTTGTGAATTGCAATGTATGTAACTTGTGCTGGCGGAGGGTACCTTATAATATTTATATACTGTTTGTTTCATCATGCTTTTGTTTTGTCTGATTTCAGAATGGAATTTTATTTATTAATATTATTATTATTATTATAATTGGAGTTGTTAGTTACTTATTAGTAAATTGTTGTCTGTTTAATTTGTGTTTGTCTAATGGTCTGCTCAAATGTTGTTATGCAATATAGTTACCGTCCGAATTTGGCCATCGATTTCGTAAGTCAGGAACTAGCGTTTGAAAAGGAAGACGAATGTACAGAGTTTCTGGCGCAATTTGGTGTCGTTTATGCGGATCCAGAACGGACGAAGATAGATTGTAAAGCGAGTGTCGCTTTGGTGTGTTCGTCCGCGTAAATTGATTCGTCGATCGCCCGTCGTCGTTAATTTTTTTCATATAACGTCAATGATATTTATGTGCACACCTCGTTTTTTTGTTGTCTGTTCCTGTACGTAAAACATCATGTGACGTCGTAAACACAGGGTTATCATAAAATGTCGATCATCATCACCAATCATTAACGATTTTTTATGAAAGAGATAAAACAAACAAGACGATTAAGTTAACTTTGTAAATTTGTATATATATGTATATTTTGTTAAATCATGTTGAAAGAACTCGTCGAATTTCATGGTGTGTGCTGCTGCAATAAGAGACTATTTCGTGATAAATTTTGCATTTATTGTAAGAAAATTTAAGTGAAGCGCTTTTGACAAATTAATCGTTATATGAACTGTTTTTAAAGCAAATTTTAAACGACAATGTTTTATGTGAAATTTTATTTGGCGGTGATTATCTTCATCGATGTCGTTCGTTTTGGATAATAACTAACGTACAGAATAGATCTTCGTATTCTAGTCGCTGTGATGTCATCTCTTAGAAAGAAAGTGAATTAGTTGAAAAATTATGAAAAAATTCAATAAAAAAATTATCGATTTGCAGATTCGTCAGATTTGATAGAATTAATAATGATGCCATCTATGTACGGTACATATGTAATTTAGCGGTTGGAAATGATTTGAAGAAGAAGAAAAAAAGTGTTTTTGTTGTTACTAAGTTATGCAATGGTAACTTCAAACGATACTTTTTTATGCTCTGAAATTAAAGAACGAATAACTATACAAAAGAAGAAATTGTTTACATTAGCTTGAATTTTTGTTAGTGATTGCAACATACAGTTAGTCATCTTTAAGGAATCGATTAAGATTTGAAGAAATTGTAGTGGAAAGTTATAATTTTTTTTAAGAACTAATAAAGAGAAAAAAGTAAATCGGTTGTGCAGTATACGCAACGATTTTGAAAATTGCTGAAAAGAAGTTGCTTCAAACAAACTAGTAATTTCTATTTCAGTTTTGGTTATGCAGAAAAAATAACCGAACTGATAGTGCAAACCAGAAAAATGAAAAATTTGATACTGCGATGCGAAATATTTACACGATATTTTTTTTTTAGTAAAAATCAATTTTTCCAGTAAGTAAAAATGTTCGTCAGTTGAAGTAAAATGTTACTTGGGATCCAAAGAAAATCAAGTCTGATGAAATTCATTACACTACATTCTGAGAATTGTGTGCATGAGACAACAAAAAGATATCAAGAAATCAGAAAAAAATTAATGAATTTGATATTTTTCTTCGCTTGATGTAAACAACGCAACCGATATTGAGCATCAGATGCGAATTGTTAATGAAATATTGATATTTTTCTTCACTTGATGATGTAAACAACGCAACCGATAATAAGCATCAGATGCGAATTGTTAGTGAAAGATTGATATTTTTCTTCGTTTGATGTAAACAACGCCACAGATATTGAGCATCAGTTGCAAATTGTTAATGAAAGATTGATATTTTTCTTTACTGTGGTATATGAAGTGTGAAATGTTTATAGATTATTTGTGAATAATGGAACAGATATTCTGCGTCATGAGAATTGTAAACAACAGATTGATGTCCTTCTATTTTGCAAATGATACGTGAAAATATACATCTTTTGAATCAGTTTTTGTAATGAATGGAAATGAAATTTTTCGTTCCCTACAAACATTTCCATCGTGAAACAAGAAATTCATGTGGATTAAATTGTAAACAATGGATTGATATTTTCTTCATCACTACAATGTTTTTTCATGTACTACAAGATGGAAAATTTGTATCGATTAAATTGTGAACAACAGATTTGATATTCCGGTGTTACATACAAATTGTAAATAACAGATTGATGTGTCTCTTCGGCATGAGTCTTGCATGGAAAGATAAATTATTTGAATGGTATCAATGAAAGTGGTATTTCTTCTCCGACAAATGTTTCGATCAGTAAAAAGAGAAATTTATATTTTATTAAATCGTAAACAACAGAATTGATGTTTAGTGTTGCATATGAATTGTAAACAATGGATTGATATTCTTCGCTACGAATTGTACATGAAAAGAGAAATTTTTACGTGGATGAATAATAATGGAAATGATATTTTTCTTCAGCTGCAAATTAGTACGTCAATGATACGAGAAATGTGTCCGTTTTAATTTTGTAAACGGTGAAAGTAATATTTTTACGTCTGTATGAACTGTATAAAATTGATATTTTCTGTCGTAATTTTATAGAATGAATCAATATTGGTTGTCAGTAGTGAAAGAAAGAACGGCCAACGTTATTCATCAACCTCAGAAAAATTGTGTTAAAATGAAAAATGTGAATTTTTAATTTTGTTGATAAAAGAGACTTTCCTTGTAAGATGTTTGGTTGTCATCATGTGTAAATTTTTTTGTTGGTTGGTTGGATTAGGGTTGTTCCAGTTTTTTTTTTTGCTGGGTAACTATTTGCAGTTTCTGTACTTTTTTTTATTTAAATTTTAGTTTGCATGTAGATTAGTTGTTTACAGCTTGTACAACAGATTTTTCCAGCTGCTTTTCGTCCATGGTATTGTTTGTTGTCGATAAAATAAATGGAAGCGAACTATGGAAGAGTTTTCCGTGTCGCCTCGCCCGATATCGTTGCTGGGACACACGGATGTTGTTGCGGTGCCATTGTCCGTCATCTGTAATTTAATGGTTGTCCGTATCCAGTTTATCCAGGTTCAGCAACTATGTAGCGATCCATCTCCATGTTTGTTTCTGGTCGATCGTCATGAAACGATTAACTCGTCGCAGTAAATGAAGCCTGACGAGAAACACAAAAAATGTATGTGTTGCTAGATCTTTTTGTCCGCTACATTTATTTATTTATTTCGCTTTCTTGAGAACTTTGTGAATATTTTGCACAGTTCAGTTTGAAAGCGGTTTCTTTTGTTAAGTATATGTTCATTAAATTAATTACATTATTAACATCTGAAATTTGGAATGAATAATCTCCTGTACGTAATAAATTATTTATTGTTAGTTTTTTTGTAAATGGATTATATATATAAAAAAACGTGGAAATAATGTTGAAATATTTAAGATGTGTAGTTGTGGTGTGGGGGTTCCGCTAGGTTCAGTCCAATTTTTTTTTGCGAGTTAACTTTTCTTTCTTGTAAAGTAGGCCTAAATACCAATGAAAGTAATACAGTAGTTTGAATGATTTTTAGGTTAAATAAATCGTATTTTTATTGTATATCTTGTGATAATTTTGTCGGCATCTTTTTCGACAAATTGTAGCTTTAAAGTGGAATTTTTGGGTAAAATTTTACGATTTTAATTTACATTGTACATAGAAAATCGCGTGATAGATTTGCTTTAGAATTCGTTTGTTGACATGATTTTTGTACAGATGCACGATTGGAATCGATCTATGTGATTATAACAAAGATGGAAGTTTATCATTTAAAAAAAAAATTATTTTTATCTCTGTAGATTTATATGAAATGCAAATTTGGTTTGTACGATATTTCCGCTGTAAATGAAAACTGTTGAAATAATTTTAATAAGGGTCTTATCAAATTAATCCTTTGAATTTCCAATAAAAAATTTTTTATCAACAATGATCCATGTAAAGTGACTATAAAAACGCAATGGTCAATCAGTGAGTGGTTTGAAACAGTTTTTATCGATTCAAAAATTGCACGATATAGGAAATTGTTTTTCATAACCCTTAAGTTTACAGAAATAGGGAAAAATTGATTGCATAATGACTGAAAAGCAGTCGAAAAGTGTGCTTTAATTTGTCTAGTCAAACTCGATCAGTTAACAAGTGGGAAGCAGTAAGAATATAAATTTATTTTAACTTCCTAAGAAAGCTTACAGACTTTAAGTTTTATTTTTGCTGAATTGTAATATGTGTGACTGAAATATTTTTAATAATTTTATAGATAACCAAGTTATAAATTTTACGTATTTGTATAAAAAAAAGGGCGATTTGAGTTACAGCCTAGTGGTACGTGTGTAATTTATTCATTCCTGATGTAAGATGGTTTTTCATTGGTTTAAAAATTAAACAGTAAAAGTGGAAAAAATTGTTTGTTCTTACTTTTTTGTTTAATTTTTTGTTTGATTTACTGTGCTATCATGGCGATGACTATCTATTTATTTATACAGAAAACAAAAATACCGTAATGATTTGTTAACGAACAGAATTATCGTTATCAATGTATCGTAGAGACATTATTATGCTTAAAATTGGTTTAATTTTTTTGTTTTTAGTTCTTTTCATTTGTTTACGAAATAATTTTTTGGTTATTAAGTTTTATTTAAATTTATTTTATCATAATAAAAAGCAGAGAAGAGGTTTTTAGTTTATGTATTTTTTTCGTTTTAAAGTGAGGTGTTATTTAAATTGTGTTTTTGTTTTTATTAATGCGCATGAATGTAATGTGGTTTGATTGTAAAGAAGATAAGTATTTATATATTTATATTTATTCTCTGTGATTGTTTTATTAATGGAGAGTATAGTTTGGAATAATTTTTGGTGCAGTCATGTCACATTTTCCTATCGTTATTTTTGTTGTAGAAGAGAGTACATTGTGTGTAAACCAAACACTTTATCCTTGCTGTCTACATACACGAAACATTGTACCTCATTTTTCTGTACAGTACTAATGTAGAAGATCGTATTCCTTGTATCCTTACTTGTTAATTGTAAATCTAGACAAACCAATGACTTATGTTTTTGTTTCGTTTTGTTTTTAATTGTTTTAACAGCATGAAAATTGGCACAAAGAATTCCCCCACAGATTTTTCTTGTTTGACCTATTGATCTTTACAACATCCGGTCAAAGCTCTCTTTAAACTGTTCCAATCTGTTTTAGAGTATTTCAATAGTTGTTAAAATTCTGTTGCTCAGTTAGTCAACCCGAGCGAACTTAGTTAACACTTTCTTGAATGCTGACTATTTTGGCCAATTAGGAATACTTAAATTTGGTTTTTACGTGGCTGGAAACATCAAATATTCTTTTTTTCTATTTTATTTCCCCTACTTTTTTAAATGCAAAAACCAGTCGTAGACCCGAGCTTTACTCAATGCATCTTCTCCTTGTAAGGTATTTGGAGCATTCCTAAAATTGTCGCAGCTGTTATTCCCCAAAGAAATAAAATTTTACCACCACTCGTTAACTTAGTGTTAACTTAACGTGTTAACGTTAACTTAGTTAACACTTTCTTTAGTGCCAGGGTTCATGGAATGCTGACTATTTTGGCCAATCAGGAATATTTAAATTTGGTTTTTACGCGACTGGAAACATCAAATATTCTTTTTTTCTATTCTATTTCCCCTACTTTTTGAAATGCAAAAACCAGTCATAGATCCAAGCTTTACTCAATGCATCTTCCTTGTAAGGTATTTGGAGCATTTCTAAAGTTGTCGCAGCTGTTTTTCCCGAAGAAATAAAATTTTACCGCCACTCGTTGTATCGTGTTTCACGTTAGATGAGCAGGTGGACTCACAGTGACTAGGCTTTACAAACTGATTCTGGTAGTGTTTCCCTACGAGTGCCCACCACCGAGAACTCTTTCCCACCACCATTGCTCCCCTTCACAATCACACCCTTCTCTAATAACCTCTATTAGTAATCGCCGCCATTGGTTTTGTGGTCATCCTTGTTTGTTTTTTCTATTTCGTATTATATACACTGTTTGGTGTTTGTACCTGTCTTATCCCCGTTTACTTCATTCCTAATGCATGCAGTCCATCGTTGAAATCTGACGACTTCTTTTGTGCAGAATTCCATCTTCAATTACTGCGTGTAAGTAAAAGAAACGATCCTATGTTAAATGTTTTTTTTCTATTTCGTATTATACACTGTTTAGTGTTTGTACCTCTCTTATCCCCGTTTACTTCATTCCTAATGCATGCAGTCCATTGTTGAAATCTGATGACTTGTTTTGTGCAGAATTCCATCTTCAATTACTGCGCATAAATAAAAGAAATGAGATCCTACGTTAAGTGTTGGATTGATCGTTTTATCGCCACTGGCGTTGATTGATTATTTTGATAAAATTTCATTCGTGCTCTCCATTCATCTATTTGTCGTAAACAATCACAAACTATTTTGTACCTGATTATAAATTGTGTATATTTTTAAACGATACAAGTCATTTTTCGTATTGGTAAACGAGAATTCTTTTTAACGAATTACGGTATTTATTTGTGATCTGATTTCTTACGTATATCTATTTTTTAAAAAAAAAAAGATAATTTTTTGGTAATAAAATTACAGGTATGAAATATTACAGATATCGTTGTTGCTGTCGTTGTTGTAGATATTAATATTTGAAAGGACAGATGAGTGTGTGTTGTATGACGTTGAAATGAGTTTATGACTGCATCAGTCATAAGATTGTATGTATATTTATTTATATATATATATGTGTGTATATCTTGGCTCAAAACTAATTATTATTAATATTATTATTACTTGTAATTAAAGATTTTTTTTAAATAAAATGGTTGTTTTTCCATTGTAATTTTTGTATAAGCCATATTATTTTCTTGTGAGCACAGGTTATAGTGTACTGTTTGACAGCGATCGAAATAGGATTCCCTCCCTTTCCCACTTGTTCTATTCCCGTTCGCACTACTTGCCGGATCGAATACATCGGTACACACAACACATATGAGCAATTAATATGAATATTATTTTATACTAGATTTTTGTTATCCATAACGTTTTGTACAGATTATGTGACCACCAGCAGAAAGTCATTAGTGTTTCCATTATTTTTGTTTACTATTAGGTAGTGTAGTCATATTCGTTCTTAATTATTTATAATGTTGACTGTTAAAGTAATTAATTGATACGATTTAATTATTAAATGGAGTAAGCATTATTCTTTATTTACTTGAGAGTAGCTAATATAAACGATGCTTTTACTTCAATTCTACAGTGTTAGCGACCGTGCTATATTGGTTTTGTAGTCAGTGCAGTTTTATTATGTTTTGGGTTTGATCGGTTGTTCAATATTCAGATAAATTTTTTCGATTAAACAAATACAGTGTAAGTGTATATTTGTGATGTAAACAGGTACAGGTTAAATAAGTGCAAATAATAATAAATAATGAAGTAATAGTAAGTATGAATATAAACACTGTTATAGTAATGAGCTGCACTAGTAGGCTGACTATCCGAGCTAATGTTTTTGGGACGGTGCAGAATGTGTGGTGGCACGGATGAAGTGCAGAAGGGAGGGAATCCTATTTCGAAACTTGTCGGACAGTATGTGAGAAACATTCTTGTGTGACGTGAGTCATTTTGTACAATTTTTTGAAAGTTGTTTCTATCAGTAGTTCATTTCCATAACAAGTAGGTTGAAAGTGAGTCTATAGGTGTCTTGAGAGCACAGGACCTACTCATTCTTCTCTCTACTTGTCCCGCTCCGGTTAACCGCATTGGTGTAGTTTGTAACGTGCTCGCCTCTCATCATGCGGTCTCTGGTTCAAATCCCATTCAGGCACGGCATATTTTCATACGTTACAAAAAAATCATTTTATCCTTCACCGTCTGCATTAGCAGTAATTGTAGAACAGTCGGACATTAAACAAAAAAACAGAAACAACTTGTCCTGCTTCAACTCTTCCAAGGTCTTACATTCGTTTTCTGTTTATTGTCTTTTAACCGTTTGAGTGCCACGCCTTGTAGAGGAGAACTGGTGAAAAATGTCAGATCAAAAGCAGGCTAAAGACTATTACCTTTAAAAATTAATTTCATGAAAACTAATATTGTTATTAGTGTAATTCATTTACCAAAATTTGGAGTATATATTGGGAAATTGAAATATATATTTCTAACCACCAGAATACAGTAACAAAAAACACTTACCAATGTTTATAGCACTTTCGTGTATCTTGTACACATCTTCAGTAAATTAAAACTCATTAAAAATTTTGATGTAAAAAAATTTTAATTTACTAAAGATGTACACATCTTCAGTAAATTAAAGTTCATTAAAAATTTTGATGTAGAAAAATTTTAATTTACTGAAGATGTGTAAAAGATGCACAAACGTGCTATAAACATTGGTAAGTGTTTTCTGTTACCGTATTCTAGTGGTTAGAAATATTTCAATTTCAATATATTTTATGTAATATACTTATACAATCTAAGTTGGCAAGACTGTTTTAAATATAGATTAATAATTGATTGAATCCTTATCTATAATGGTGGAAATAGGATGTTTTAAAATTTTTAAATAATATGAAAAATTGCTGAAGATGTCCATTTTATGCACAAAAGCGCTATAATTGGTAAGTTTTAACTATATCAAATAATATAATTTAAATCTTTCACTTAAGGAACTATAAATGAAACTGGTTAAAGGCGGACATTGTTGTCGTCGTATGGTAGGATTCTAACTACAATTCGTTTTTACGCTGTTTCCTGCCCCAACGCAAAGTTGTTATGGAAATGTACGACCTATACAAATTTTGGCTATTGTAATTTATTTTTTCTATTTCATATAATGAATTAATATAATAATTAACCTTCAGAGTAAATGAAAATTGAAACTAAAAAGTTTTTTATCTCACTTATTTAAAATTTACAGAAGATGTATCATCTTCTGTAAATTTTAAAAAAGCGAGATAAAAAAATTTTTAGTTTCAATTTTCATTTACTCTGATGATGGTGGATCCACTGAAACATGTGTAAGTAAGAATTTAAATAAAGGTGACGCAGTTTAAAAGAAGGTTAATTATTATATTAATTCATTATATGAAATAGAAACAATTTCAAACTGCAGGATGCATTATAAGGATTCAATTTATTTTTGTTACATTTTTCAAAGATTATATTTTTAATGTAGATGTAATTGTGGAACAATTAATGCAAAACAAATTTTTTTATTATAAAACTTAGGAAAGATTAAAATTTAAAAGTTTATGCAATTAATAGACAAAGTATCTTCAAAATTTCTTCTTTTTTTATTGCCAGATGATTTGGGCTATTTTCTGAGAAAAATTGATTTTAATTGTATTCTCCCTATAACTATGTGTAAACTGTTTGATTAAATGTAGCAAAAATGATACATTACATGTAACCAAAATTTGTTTAACAATTTTTGAAAAATTATAAAAAATGATTGAGCTTTAGAAAAATGTTAAAATATATATTTGTCTTTGAGAGACATAAAAATGAATCAACCTTCACTGCAGATCTAATTCTGCTCTCCACTGATTATATTAAATCTTTATAATGCATCCTGCAGCTTGAAATCAATTCTGTTTCATATAATAAATATCACTTACCTTTTAATCTGCCTTGGTTTCCATTATACACATGTCTCTGTGGATCCACCACCATCAGAGTACACAATATATTTTTTTTTGTAATTCCTAATTTGTGTACGTTGCAATCTGTTCAAATCATAACAATAAGCAACCCCATGACCCAATGAAATGAGGATGATGTGTATGAGGTGTAGTCTTGTACAGACTCTGGTCGACCATTCCTGAGAGAGTATAGTTAATTAAACCCCAACCATTAAAGTACACCGGTAGCCACTGTCTAGCATTCAAATCTGTATAAAAGTAACTATTTATACTAGGATTTGAACCAGGAACCTTCATCTTCGAAAAACAGCTGATTTTGGCGACGACTTTACCTCTAGACCAACCCGGTGGGTCTGAGACACAATATTTGAAATTAATTTTTTTTAAATGTTAAGAAGATATTACATCGTCATCTGTATAAAACCGATTTAAAAGTTTTTCTAATCTATCCCCTCTTATTTATTACAGGTGGCAGGCAGCAGCAGTCAATATCACTTCATCATTGCTAAATTTGATTTGTTCATTTCATATGTTTGTAATTATGGAACATCTCATATTTTTCAATCTTGCTTTTATTTTCTTTATTGCACTGTTCTATTAAATTTAAATTTTTGTCTGTTATACCAAATTATGTTTTTCCTCCTGTATATGATTGGCATAATTTGATATAATGTAGTTACACTTCAGTGCTTTTTCATGTTCATTGTACTTCACTTGAAGATTACGACTAGTCATACCAATGTGAAGTGAGTTATAATGACATTGAAAAATCACTGAAGTGTAACTACATTAAACTCCAGCTGTTCTAAGTTTGCTCCTACTGTAAACAAATAATGATGTCACTGAGCATGTGCATTATATAAAAATATGCACACGCTGATTAAAAAGGAACAACAAAATACTTTCAAAAGTATTTAAATACAAAATACTTTTTAAAAGTATTTTTATAAATGAAATTGTTAAGCCTATATCATAGCATGACTGATGTTTTAAGTAATTTTAGTACTTATAATTCAAAACTTAGTTAACTTAATAAGAATACGACATCCATAAGTGGTACACCCTGTAGTAGCTGGCTTTGGTTTGTTGACAGTAGGAGCAAACTAAGGATGGCTCAACAGTATATCAAATTATACCAATCATATTAAAGGAGGAAAAACATAAATTTGGTAAAAGACAAACAGTGCAATAGAAAACAAAAGTAAGAGATGTTCCATATAAATAAACAATTAAAAGAGCAAGAGGAGGCTATTTCAAATGAGCAAATCAAATTTAAGAATGATGAAGTGATATTGACTGCTGCTGCCATCTATAATAAATATGAGAGGGGATAGATTAGAAGAACTTTTTTTTTGTTATTCCTAATTTGTGTACGTTGCAATCTGTTCAATTCAGAACAATAAGCAACCGCATGACCCAACGAGATTAGGATGATGTGTATGACGTGTAAATGAGGTGTAGTCTTGTACACACTCAGGTCGACCATTCCTGAGAGAGTATGGTTGATTGAACCCCAACCATCAAAGTACACCAGTAACCACTGTCTTAGTATTCAAATACATATATAAGTAACTAACTACCTTTACTAGGATTTGAACCAGGAACCTTCATCTCCAAAAACCAGCTGTTAGACAGCCGATTTTGGCGACGACTTTACCACTAGACCAACCCGGTGGGTTTTTCTTCTCTTCTTAAGCGAGGTCTCTTACAGCATCATCAGGCCGTTTCTCGCATCTCAACCTCCATTTGCCCCTATCCAGTGTATCTTCAGGAGCCAGTTGCCTCAAATTCATGGCGCTTTGAATGTCTTGCTCCCATTTTCTAGGAGGGCGCCCCCTTTTCTCCTTTCTTGAGGTGTCCATTCCATTATGAACTTGGGCCATCTAGCTTCTGACATTCTTTTTACATGTCCATACCATAACAGTTGGCGACTTTCTATTGCTTCAACAACTGACTCCTGTTGATTCATTCTTCTTCTTATTTCTTCATTTCTGATGTGCCCTATCCTAGATACCCTGCAGCTGCGTCTCAGGAAGTCCATTTCCACTGCATTCAGTCTATCTTTATTTCTTTTTGTTAACTCCCATGCTTCTGCGCCATACATCAGAACACTTCTAAGGATGGCATCGTTCATCATTCTTTTAGTCCTTAGACTGAGAGTTTCTGACCAAAGCAGTGGGTTTAGTTGACCGGTGGGTTCTACAGATTTTAAATTAAAAATGTTTAGTTTCAATGTTATTGTGTACTCAGGTGGTGGTGGATCCACCAAAACATGTGTAAGTAACAAATAACAAAAATCAAGACAGCTTTAAAAGGTTAATAAAATTTATTATAAGAAATAGAATCATTAGATTCTTGTACAAACTAGTAGTCTAGGATTACTAGTACGACGATTGTCCAGAAATTAAAGAGTACTTTGAAAAGAGTACTCTTGTAGTGCTCAGCTGAAATGAGTACCTATCTAATTGTCTTAAACTTCAAAAATTTCAATAAATTTAGGATAAAATGAAAAACATTTTCAAATATGACTTCCAATATATTTATTACTTTCTCTTGCCATGTTTAAATACATTGGAAAGGTAAGTATTGTTTTCATGTTGATTTTTTGAAATAGTTTTCTGGCCCCCTGAATCCATAAAATATGTTTTTTGTGATTAGTCTGTGGTGTGCCAAAAACATCTCTAGAACAGAATATCATACAAAGTTGAAACTTGGAACGTAAGTAAGGTACCATAAGAGGACCAGATATGAACATTTTCATCAAAATCGGCCAACCAGAAGCATACTTTTCCATTTAGTGAGGAAGGAAATTGTAAACCACTTGGCATAAACTCTCTTAAGTTTAAACCAGCTTTTCTGCTGGTGACATAACATTGTTTCATAATTTTAACACGTTATATTATTCATTATCTACATTGGCTAAAGCATTATCTTATTTTGCATTTTTTACATGATTCATATCAGCTTGCGTGTAAAAGTCTACAAATTGGCATGAGGCAACTTATAGAATGAATGATATTCTATACAGGTGTCCATAAAATTTTAATCATTTACATTAAATCATATTACAGAAGAATATATGATGAAAAGAAACATATTTAAAAGTAACGGGTGGCGCACATAAATGTAGGCTCCATAACTTAGCCGAGATTGTACAATGTTTATGCAGAGTCAAGGAAAATTCCCCCCCATTTTCCCCTTCCCGTGTACAACCTGCATGTTAAACCAGATTTTTGATTAATTTATTAATCAATTAGCACCACACGAAATTACATATTCTTTTTTCCAACAAGACGGGGTGACTTTGTCGCACATCTCGCAGATCACTGGCTCGTGTGCGTAGTGTTTTTACCGATGAGAGGACTATCTCTTTAGGCTTATGGCCACCGCGATCACCGGATTTGTCTCCTTGTGATTACTACTTATGGAAAAATTTAAAGAATAAAGTATACGCCAGCAATCCAAAATCCATTGAAAACCTAAAGATCTCGATCACGAACGTCATACGCACCATTACAGCTCCTGAACTCCAGTCTGTATTTCAGAATAGTGTTGCGTCAGAAAAAAACGAACAGTTTGGCCTAACTGTTGTTTCTCGGAAAACGAACGAACTGTTATTTTACTTCTCGACAAACTGTTTTTTTCTGACCAACAGTGGTAGCTTGACAAACACGTTGAATTGCCAAACAGAAACTTCACCGCATTCTAATAAACTTTTAACAAATTAAAAACAGGTTGCATGAATAACTACTGTGTTGGATGTTGCCTTCTACTGAAAAAATGTATATATTTATGGTATTTATTTATATTACTATGGGAATTAGTTAGCGTTATTAGGAAACACAAAATAATCAATCTGAAATACAAAATAATGATGATGTGTGTAGTAGTATTATAATCACAGAGTATAGAATAACTACTTCTACACTCTTTAAATATAATGCACAAAAAACGGCCATAAAACTGTGAAATTTTTTGATAAAATGATATACGAGATATGACTCAACGGTAAGGTCCAGCCTTCTATGTGTATGAACGATAAAACGACCTGTTGTTTAAACTTGGAGGGAAAAAATACAGAAAAACGATTCATTTAGAACATCAACAGATCAATAATACAAACTGTTTTTTCCAACAGTTTGTACAAACAGTTGTTTTTTTCAAACGAACGTTCGTTTTCGTTTGGAAGAAACAACAGAAACGCCCACCACTATTTCAGAATATGCTACGCCGCGCTATCTTATGTGTACAAGCTGACTGTGATCACTTTCAACATATCGTGTAATAACGTAACAATATTAGACTATTGAATAAAATAATAAAAAAAATTATTGGAACCAAAAACAAAAGATATTTACAAATATATATATATTTGGTATTTACAAATCTTTTTATTTGTAAATAAAAAGATTTCATTTCAATTGTGTTGCACTTTATTTACGGGGCTACTTTTATGTGCGCCACCCCGTTATTTCTGTATCATTGTAAGATTGGTAGTATATTTACATCGCCGTCATAGAGTAATAAACCTTTATTACTCTATGATCGCTGTAGAACCGAACAAATAAAAATAAATGTACAACTGCAGAAGGTATGCAAGCTCACGCTATCTAACTGAAGTCATTGAAACTAATCTTTACAATAAGCAGATACCTTACGCTATCTAGCGGATTTCATTGAAACTAATCTTTACAACTAGTGCATGCTTACGCTATCTAGCGGATTTCATTGAAATTAAGTATTATAGATAGTACATTCTTCCGAATATTTTAAAATACAAACTCAAGCAATAAGATTGTCAGCGATTCAAAATACTCTAAACGAAAGCAATTTAGATTTCTACGATTACGAAATTAAGACACTAATACAAGATCGTCGATTGTAGTAAGAGAGAACGATGTTGACAGTTCGAAGGTTGGCGACGGAATGAAATGACCCCCCCACAAACCCCATTTTTTGATCTTTCTTATATACCCATTTCTATACTATCGCTGTCTATTTGCAAATATTTGTACTACAAAATTAACTAAACTTTCACATTTTTGTCCCGTCGGCAAAATTTTTTAGATTTTGAAGTACGTACACTGTGTAATTCTCTCGTCGTCCGAGAGAGTGCGCGAGCATTCACTTGCCGTTCGCTAGACGTACAACATTCCTCTTTTATAATAATTATTTATTTTAGATATTGCTCATCGAATTTTTTATTTTCCTTTTGTACCATTTTAATAATTTTACCCCAATCAGCAGTTTAAAATTAATGTTTTATTTAAAGATTTTGGTATATTGTTATTTTATTAAAACAATTATTTTATTAATATTTTACGTAAGGACATGTCTTTGTATTCTTGAAAGAAATTTTGGGTTAGTATTCAATATATTAATGCACAGCCCAGTCAAGTTTAGTTTTATTTTTTATTCAAAGATGTCTTATTTTGAAACACAACTGAATGTGTTTTATATTTTCATTTTAAGAATATTTATCAAGTTTGCTTAAATTTTATTAATTACATTTACAAAATTGATTGCAAAAGTTAAAAAAAATTGGAGGCAAGAGTCTGGCCTCCGGGCCAGCCCAGTCAGTCAGCTGGTAGTAAGTCGCTATTATTTGTTAAGTAACACCGGTTGGGCAAGTGACTTTGTACGGTGACCAGCCGACCGCCATCCATGAACAAATTCTACTGTGAGTCCCTGTCCACGTCAATAATGTACAGTTCGTGATAACAAATAAAAGCTAAAAAAAGGTAAGAGTCATCCCCTCTTCAGAGGATTACGATATAAGAACAGAAGAATAAAACTGAACAGATATTATAAAAAAAACTTTATTATAGTACATATAAATTTACATAATACAAAAATAAAATAAAATTGGAGAGTAAATAAATAAATGCTTGCTGCAAACATAACTTTACATCATAAGGAACAATCTAAATACAAATAATACAGTTAATTTTGTTTATCGTAATACAGAAATCTGAATATCTTCTTTCAACTGAATACTGATGGAATCATAAATGTTGGATGATGGTAGTTCTATGAACTTGCCTTACAGAAATCAGTAGTTCTTGCTGCTAGACGTGTCGATCCACAACAAATTAATTAGTGCCTTAGACCGGGATACAACTATATACCATATTGTACTAGATTATCGATCCATCAACAATTCATTTATTCAGACACGTTCCGGGCTGAAAAATAAAAACAGAACAAATCAAATAATGTATGAATCTAAGCTTTGTGCAGCTGCGGGATGAAGGGGAAAGACAAAGTACCAGACTGCTGTTACATCATAACACTGTACTAATCATCTCATTGCTCTTCGCTGGGCAGTAGCCTGCATAGTGCAGTGACCATACGTGGGTGTTGTTTTGACTATTCCCTGTAGACGGCGACACAGAATATATGTACAGTTGAGCTGCTCTTAGTTTGCTCCTACTGTCAACAAACAAAAGCTACCTACTACAGGGTGCACGCTAGAGTCTACGACTTTACAGATTTCGTATTCCTATTAAGTTAACTATTTTTTAAATTAAAAGTACTTAAAGTAGTCAAAACATCAGTCATGATATGATGTAGGCCTAACAATTTCATTTAGAAAAATACTGTTAAAAGTATTTTGTAGTTAAATACTTTTGAAAGTATTTTGTTGTTACTTTTTAATCAGCGTGTACACATTTTGATATAATGCGCATGCTCAGTGACATCATTATTTGTTTACATTAGGAGCAAACTAAGAGAGGCTGGACTGTAGTTTGGATAGTACCCTTGACTACTACAAACATAGTACAAGTAAAACGTTACTACTACTAACGCAATCTCTCACAGTAGTAGTGACGTAATGCATACCTCTCAGCTGCACAAGGCTTGGGAACGGGCAGTACATTATATTTAATATTTTATTTTTCATGCTAGAAGCAAAAATCTGGTATGAAACACTCTCATGACTTTCTCTTACCAATAATCATCATCATCATCATCAACTATACGGCTTAGGCTTTACCCAGCCTGTTCCGTTGCAATGGTAGTTGTTTTCTTCTTTTGTTACTTTCTTTTGAAATTGTCATTTGTTAAAAGATTGTATATTTTAAAAGTATACTTTGTAATTTAGTAAAATTCATCATCGAAACCTGCGTCTATACATAAATTATTGCTTCTAATTGGAAAGTTCGAGTCCATTCCGATCGATGCGTTCCTACGGTTGGTCCTTCCATCGCTTCCTCGGTCTCCCAATTCTTCTTCTTCCTCTCGCTCTATAGCGCCACAAAAACTTGGGTATCCTACTCCCCTCCATTCTCTCTACATGCTCCCTCCAACTGTTCCTATATTTCCTGATAATATCGCTAATATTCTCAACATGAAGTTGATTTCTTATTATCTCACTTCTAATCCTATCCCTGAGAGTGCAACCCGCAATACTTCTCAGAAAGCGCATCTCTGCTGCCTCGATTCTTCTGTATTGACGAGAGGTCAGTGTCCAAGCTTCGGCGCCGTACAATAGAACCGGCCTAGCCATTACCTTATAAAATTTAATACCAATAATAATAATGAAAAATCCCTTACATGAGACTATGCCACTCAAAACGGCTTACCTTTGACCAATGGCAAAAACCATTACCGATTTCTGTAACTACTCTTTTAGAGGAATCATTTGACACTATTTTTACTTTCTCTTACCAACATGAATATATAGGAAAGAAAGTATTGTTTTCATGTCGATTTTAAGAAATTGAGTTTTCACCGGATCTACACATTTTCAGACCCCCGAAACCCAAAAAACATGTTATTAGCGATTGGTCTGTGTGAGCAGAATATCTCAAGAACAAAACATTGTACGAACTTGAAACTTAAGTTACATACCACTACCGGACACGACATGAACATTTTCATCAAAATCGGTCAACCGGAAGTAGTATTTATTCAAGTAATTTTTCACTTTATTGTGATTTTCTCAAAAACTGGTTTTAAGATTTTTTTAAAAATCGCCTGGTTTACTAAATTTTTTAAGCTCTACAAGATAGGGTGGGCGCAATGTTTGCTAAAATTCTTGGTGAGGCTGTTTTCACGTAAAAAGTTGTTTTTTTAAAATTACGGTTTTAATATGCATTTTAGCGCAAAAATGTTTATAATAAAATATGTAGCGAATTAAAAATCCTACAACTTTTATTTCAAACATTTTTTTGTATAACGCTTAGTTTAGCGGTAATTAGCAATTTTCTGTTTTTTTCTCACGAAAATTCAATTTTTTTAAGATTTCGGCCTTAGACAACCATTTTACGACAAAAGTGTGTATAATAAAATTTATAGGAAATTAAAACATCTGAAACTTTTATTTAAAGCATTTTTCTCTACAGAGCCTAGTTTAGGGTGAAAGTGATTTCCCGTATTTTTAAGCCAAACTGAGGTCGATTGTCATTCTGCATCTTTCACTCATGACTAAAATAAGGTTATTTTTTTTAAGTTAGTTCTTTGTTTATTTCTAATGTTAGGTTATATTGGTCATTATTTGCAATGGCAAGAGAAAGTTGTGTGAGTGTTTCACACCAGATTTTTATTTTGAAATTCCGACTGTTTTCTTGATGTCCGGTTTCGGGCTACTTACTGTCGAAACCGGGACGTCAAACTCAATTTATTAGGCTTACTAACTTTATTTGTAGATGATGAATTCAAAAACTATTTATCTTTTTTAGTTTCTGACATCTGGGTGTGACAGACAGACAGAGGAAAATGATACGATGACAATTTAAAAAATTTTGTGATTTCAGTATCTATATCTATAAATTTATAAATTCAGTGGGAAGTTGTATAATTTTAATAAAATTATTAGTGTCGGCATCTCTTGGGGAATTAAAAACATAAGCTAAAAAAATCACATCACACATGTATACAATGGAAACTGACCTATCTAAGATTTCTATTACATCGGCAGCGTTGTTCAAGCGGGCGTTTCTTCGGGGTCTTCTTCTCCCAGCTGGAGCAGGGTAAGGAGCTGGCCTATTGTGATGAGGTTCGTCTGGAAATCAATTAAAACAGGGTCACAACAGCGAACAATAAACCATAAGTACTTATAATGCAGCCTACATTCGATTCTATCATAAGAAGAATGCAAATTAAATAGATATAGTTAACTCGAGTCATGAGTTTGCCTTTGGCTTTATTGAGGGGTATAATCACTTGAGTTACGAGTTTGCCCTTGTTTGCAACGAGGGGTAAAGGGGGAAACGCATCAGTGCGCATGCGCGACTACTTTAATTTCAGTACGACAAACATAACAACTTATACTATACCCAGAGCATACAGTACATCGCGGAACCTTTTGTAGGTTAACTGTACGAATATAACTGTTTGTTACCGAAAACACAAATGTCGGTTTCTTGAAAAAGTCGAACTATTCACAGTGCTTAACGCAATGTAACTAAATGTTGTAAAGTTGAAGCTAAACAAAAATGCCTATCCGTGCTCTTAACAAAAGGCGTGAGCGGGCGGCTAACTACTATCATGTTCCTCTTTGAACAATTTGAAAAATAAAGAAGGAAATTCAGGACGTGACAAAGCTATTCTTCAACAATTTTGTTGACACCTGGTAAAAAAAGAAAATGGTTAGGTAGATACTAGAGAGACTGAAAACTCCGATGACAGCAATAGTAAAGAAGGCGATTCATTCATAATTACAGTAAATCAAACATTTCTAGTCATGTAATTAAGTTATAGGCAATATTACAGGTCACATTTATTTCTTATAAGGTTTATGGAGAAAACATTTTCTCGGAATAAACCACAGCTAACAAAATGTATCTAGAAAGTGCACGGTAGTGAAATGTACGAGTAGTGTCTCACTGTTGAGGTTGGCAGCACTGCAAATATTTCACTTCCCTTCCTCACAGCCCATACATACGCAAAAGGAAATCTCGTGACTTCAGTATCTACGAGGCGTATTTTTAAAGTAAGTACCGTTTGAAAATAAAAAAAAAATAAAAGGAAATTTGCAAAAACTAATTTTATTTTCGGAATCTACATACTTTTATCTATTTTTCTACATAGTTTCCAAGTTTTTGTAAACACTTATCATATCGCACAACTAAATTTTGGAAACCTTCTTCATAAAAACTTGCCGCCTGCTGTGATAACCAAGAATTCACGGCCGTTTTCAATTCGCCGTCATCGTTATAACGGCTGCCGCCCAAGTGATGTTTCAGATGACGGAAGAGATGAAAGTTGCTCGGCGCAAGGTCAGGGTTGTAGGGTGGGTGGTCCAAAACTTCCCAGCCAAAAGAGTCCAATGCAGCTCGGGTCTGAGCGGCAGTGTGAGGGCTTGCATTATCGTGCAGAAACAAAATTCCTTTTGTGAGCATGCCACGTCTCTTGTTTTGAATTGCTCTGCGCAGCTTCCTCAGGATTTGGCAGTAGGCTTCTGCATTTATTGTCGTTCCTCGTTCCATAAAGTCGACCAGCAAAACACCATGCCTATCCCAAAACACGGACGCCATGATCTTGCGCTGTGACAAAGTCTGTTAGGCTTTGACCTTTACGGGAGAGTGCGTGTGTCTCCATTCCATGCTTTGTTGTTTCGATTCGGGAGTGAAATGCGAAATCCACGTTTCGTCTCCAGTTACGATCCGACTCAGGATGTCGTCACCATTTTCGTCATAACGTGTCAGAAAATTCAAGGAACTCTCGAGTCTTTTGTGTTTGTGCTCCTCCGTCAGGAGTTTAGGGACCCAACGCGAGCACAGTTTCTTAAAGTTTAATTTTTCATTAACAATTTTGTAAATCACAGACCTCGAAACGTCGGGAAATTCGTCATCTGAAACATCACTTGGGCGGCAACCGTTATGACGATGACGACGATTTGGAAACGGCCGTGAATTCTTGGTTATCACAGCAGGCGGCAAGTTTTTATGAAGAAGGTTTCCAAAATTTAGTTGTGCGATATGATAAGTGTTTACAAAAACTTGGAAACTATGTAGAAAAATAGATAAAATTATGTAGATTCCGAAAATAAAATTAGTTTTTGCAAATTTCCTTTAATTTTTTTTATATTTTCAAACGGTACTTACTTTAAAAATACGCCTCGTATAAAGACGGAAGAAATCAGTGTGCATGAGTGACTGTTTTGGTATCAGTTCACCACCACCACAACATAAACTATACTTAGAGGACATACGGTACATCGCGGAACCTTTTTTACATCAACTGTATGTATATAACTGTTTGTTACCGTAAACGGAAATGTCGATTTCTCGAAAACACGGTCGAACTGTTCCAAGTGCTTAACGAAATCTAATACGCAATGTAATAAAATGCTGTAAAGTTGAAGCTAAACAAAAATACCTTTCTGTGCATCCTAACAAAAGCCGTGAGTGAACGGCTAACTACTGTGTTGTTTCTCTTCCCATAAATTTGAAACATAAAGAAGGAAGTTAAGGACAGTGAAGAAGATAATTCTTTATCAAGTTTTTTTGATACCTGGTAAAAAAGGAAACTGTTATATCAGTAAGAAAGTTATGCTGACATGTGAAATGTTACGCAGTTTTGAAAGAAAGACTAAATTTTAGTTGTAAACTTTGTATGTTAAGAAAATTTTTAAAGAAAATGAGGTTTAAGTGGAACCCTTTCAGTACCGAAACAATATTTAAAAGTTTCATCTAAAGTGCCATTTAATTTGAATAAGGGTGTACAATAAGTGCCAGCCCTTATTTCGAATTCCACTCTACATTTTTGAGGTGATTATGTGTGTTAGGCAAAATAATTTTATACAGAATTTCAATGTTCACAATCATAACACGAGAAACAGAAATGATTACTTGGCCAATCACTCCACAAAATTGTTTGAAAAAAAACCTACTTATGCAGGGAGAAACTTCATGAATTAATTACCCCAATTTTTAAAATGTGTGGATTTGAATTCCTTTAAAAAGAATCTGAAAAATTACTTGATCGGTGAAGCTTTTTGTAGCGTACAAGTATTTCTTTCTTGATAGTAGAGATACACTGTACGATTCTTATATATATTTCAGGTGTTATAGCTGACATGTCCTATACTCCTCCTGGAGTCTCCAGGGCGCAAAATAAAATTTAAAAAAACTAGCAGGCGTAAGCCCGCTATTGCCGACCAAAATTTCAACGTTAACAGAAAAATAAAATTTCCTGTTTAAAATTAATTTTTATTGTGTTCATAAAAAAAGAAATTGTTCTAACATTAAAAATATTCAATATAGTTTTTTCAGTTTATTAAAAGTTGCATGGACAGCTTGTTCATTAGCAACAACTGTGGGTTTTGGTACCTTAACCGTGGTTTTAACGTGTTAAAATTTCCTGACCTTAGCCAGGAATCGAACCCGGGACCTTTAGCTTTGCAGGCTAGCGTGCTAAGTCACTGCTCCACAGAGGCGGTTTAAAATACATTATGCGATTAATTTTTGTATAAAAGGTTTTTTGGAAATGTCCGGTTTTCCGGACATTGGCACTTTATGCATAACTTACGGATGAACCGGTAAACCGGATGTTATCACTACGTAAAATATATCAACGACTTGTTTTCCAGACGTTGGCACTGAAAGGGTTCAGAAAATTTTTAAAGAAAATGAGGTTTAAGTAGAAAAAGTGTCAGTCACAATGAAGTATATTAAATGTAAGGCAACATGTAGTTAACTAACGGTGCAATTGTACGCATTAAAATATAGTACCTCATCACTGTTGTGGTTGGCACCATAGTCTGATTTCTCGTCCCTTCTTCACAGCCCACCCATACGCAAAACGCATTCTTGCGACACACTATCTATATTATTACATTTGGACCTAGTTGAAAAGCTAGTGTTAAAAATCTGGTGTGAAACACGCACACAACTTTCTCTTGCCAATGCAAATGATTAATAATAAACCTAACATTATTAATAAAATATTAGAAATAAACAAAAACTAACCTCAAAAACATAACCTTATTTTAATCATGAGTGAATGACGCAAAATGACAATCGAACTCAGTTTGGCTTAAAAATACGGAAAATCACGCTTTCACGCTAAACTAGGCTCTGTAGAGAAAAATGCTCTAAACAAAAGTTGTAGATCTTTTAATTTTCTATAACTTTTATTATATACACTTTTGTCGTAAAATGCATACTAAGACCGAAATGTTAAAAAAACAGAAAATCGCAAATTACCGCTAAACTAAGCGTTATACAAAAAAATGTTTGAAACAGAAGTTGTAGGTTTTTAAATTCTCTACAACTTTTATTATATAAGTTTTTGCGCTAAAATTTATATTAAAGCCGTAATCTTAAAAAAACAACGTTTTTACGTGAAAACAGCCTCACCGAGAATTTCAGCAAACATGGCGCCTACCCTATCTTGTAGAGAATAAAAAATTGAGTAAAATAGGCGATTTTAAAAAAAATCGTAGGACCAGTTTTTGAGAAAATCGCAAAAAACTAAAAAATTATACGAATAAACTACTACTTCCGGTTGACCGATTTTGATGAAAATGTTCGTGTCGCGTCCGGTAGTGGTATGTAACTTAAGTTTCAAGTTTCAAGTTCGTACGATGTTCCGTTCTTGAGATATTCTGTTCACACACAGACACACACACACACACACACACACACAGACCAATCGCTAAAAACATGTTTTTTGGGTTCAGGGGGTCTGAAAACGTATAGATCCGGTGAAAACTCGATTTCGAAAAATCAACAAGAAAACAATACTTTCCTTCCTATATATTCATATAGGCAAGAGAAAGTAAAAATTGTATACAAATTTTCCCAAGTAATACTTTTAGGAAAAATAAAGTATTATAAATAATTCAACTATAGTCAGTTCATTGTCATAAAGATATGTCAAGTAAACAAATAATGACGTCACTGATCATGCACATTATTTAAAGATTTGTACACTGATTAAAATGTAACAACAAAATACTTTCAAGTATTTAAATACAAAATACTTTTAAAAGCATTTTTATAAATGAAACTGTTAGGCCTACATCATGTCATGACTGATGTTTTAATAAATTTATAAAAACCGTACGCCTATACTTTATTTCTGTTCTTTTTCACAAAATAAATGTGGTTGCATGTTACCTATTACCTCTGATCTGTATGACGAAACAAGAGAACTTTAAAAGTAAACATTTTTATTTTAATGATTAGTCATCTAATATTAGTTCAGTCAACTCGTTATTTCACAATTGAATTTGACGATGACTAATTTAAACCCATTAATCTCTCTCCACATTTTTGACAACGATCATGTCTTCGTTATATGCTACCAGTTCACTTTTGACATCGTATTGTCTCCCATTGTTCTTACGAGCATTATAATTTATTTTCAATTAGGAATTTAGTGTTATAGTATTTTTTGCTTTTTCAATTTCTATTAATCGTTTAATTCAGCAAATCGTTTTTTTTAATCGGAGACGGCGAGAAAAACTCATGTTCACTCCCTCACGATGGGGGAAGAGTGTTGGACTCAACTGATGCGTCCTCGTCCAGCCCAAAGGAGGTCGCAACCGCCTTACCAACCAAAAACCCGCCGCCTGGCCACTTGATCCGACATTAGCCAACAACCCTCCACCTCCCTCAGAACTTTTTATAATAATACTACAAGGGAATCTGCATATGGTTAAAAGCACGTATCAGTTATCATTGTGATGTTTTCATTAAAAGTGTTGCATTTTTTCTGAGTCACCGCTTCAGCAGCTGATTCGGTAACCACTGTTTGTTTACTCGACATATCTTTCTTACAATGAACCAAGTATACTACTTGGCTTGTAATATTAAGAAACTATGTAAGCACAAAGTTAACAACTTTAAGACAGTAACATTTTTAATCTCATCCTTCTTGTACTTAATCCTTTGAGTACCCGTGTCCAATATATTGGAAGTCAAAACTATTCCCATTTAATTGTATTTTTACTTTCTCTTGCCTATATGAATACATAGGAAGAAGAGTATTATTTTCATGTTGATTTTTTAAAATTGAGTTTTCACCGGATCTACACATTTTCAGACCCCTTGAACCCAAAAAAACATGTTTTTAGCAATTGATCTGTGTGTGTATACAAAATATCTCAAGAACAGAACATCGTAAGAACTTGTAACTTAAGTTACGTACCACTACCGGACCCGACACGAACATTTTCATCAAAATCGGTCAACCGGAAGTAGTAGTTTATTTGTGTAATTTTTCACTTTTTTGCGATTTTCTCAAAAACTGGTCCTAAGATTTTTTTAAAATCGCCTGGTTTACAAAATTTTTTATGCTCTACAAGATAGGGTAGGCACCATGTTTGCTAAAATTCTTGGTGAAGCTGTTTTCACATAAAAAAAAATTGTTTTTTTAAGATTGCGGCTATAATATGCATTTCACCGCAAAAATGTATATAATAAAAAATGTAGAGAATTTAAAATCCAACAACTTTAATTCAAACTTTGTTTTGTATAACGCTTAGTTTAGAGGTAATTAGCGATTTTCTGTTTTTTTCTCAAAATCTGTGAAAAATCTATTTTTTTAAAGATTTTTCATTTTACGACAAGTGTTTAATCAAATTTATAGGAAATTAAAAGATCTACAACTTTTATTTAAAGCATTTTTCTCTACAGAGCCTAGTTTAGCGTGAAAGAGCAATTTTCCGTATTTTAAGCCAAACTGAGGTTGATTTTCATTTTGCGTCTTTCGTATATGATTAAAAATTAAGTTATGTTTATTGAGGTTAGTTTTTTGTTTATTTCTAATGTTTTATTACTAATGTTAGGTTTATTGTTAATTATTTGCATTGGCAAGAGAAAGTTGTGTGAGTGTTTCACACCAGATTTTTACTTCCTCTTGGCCTATATGAATACATAGGAAAGGAAAATATTGTGTTCACATCAAATTTTCACAGGATATACACGTTTTCAAACCCCCTAAAAACCCAAATAAAAAACATGTTTTTAGCAATTTGTCTATCGATCTGTCAGTGAGTGAAAAAATATTTCAAGTACAGAATATCGTACAAAGTTGAAACTTGAAATTAAATTTACATACCACTAGCGGATCCAACACGAACAATTTCATTAAAATCAGTCAACTGGAAGTAGTAGTTTATTCATGCAATATTTTATTTAAAAAAATCACCTTTCTTACTACATTTTTTATGCACTACAAGATAAGGTAAGTGCCATGTCTGGTGAAATTCTTGGGGAGGATGTGCTCTTGTAGAAATTTTTTATTAAGATTTGCTGCCTTAATATGCATTTTAGGGCAAACATGTATACAGGGTTTGTATAAAAAGTAACCGGACTGAACTTAGAAAACATATTTATTGGCAAAATTTCTACACTTTTTTCTAAAAATCTTCAAAGTAGTCCTCATTGAAGTCGATAACCCTTTGGTATCGGATTTTCCAGTCCCTGAACGCCCCCTGGAAATCGGCAACCCGTAAAGCTTCTAGAGCCCTCGTCGTAGCGAGTTGAACAGCTTCTAGAGTCCCGAACCACATCCCCTTTAGTACTCTCTTGATCTTGGGGAATAGGAAGAAGTCCGGTGGTACCGTATCCGGACTGTAGGGAGGCTGCGGCAACGTCGCCCTCGAGTGTTTGGCCAATTCCTCGGTAACAAGCAGACAGGTGTGCGACGGCGCATTGTCGTGGTGGAGGATCCAGGAATCGGCAATCTCCGGACAGTGTTCAACACCATCACGCACTTTTTGTACATTTGGGTTCGTGTGACTGGTTGATGGACGTCCGGCGCGCTGTTCGTCGTGGACGTCATCGCGGCCCTCTCGGAAATTCTTGTGCCACTGGAAGAGTTGAGTTCTGGATATAGCTTCCTCACCGTAAACCTCATTGATCATTTTAAGAGTTTCCGTAGGCGTTTTTTGAGTCTGACACAAAATTTGATGTTAACACATTGCTCGATGGTACGCTCCATTTTCACTCCAATGAGATCACTGAACACGCACTGCGCTCTCGCACGATGCTAACCCTCCAAGCGTTTAGAAGCAACTGACTCAGGCCCGCTCCCCTTCCCTCAATCCCCCACCACCACTAGAGCACCAACAACCGGTTTACAAACGTTTTACCTGGGCGTCACAAGCTCAGTCCGGTTACTTTTTATAGAAACCCTGTATAATCAAAATTGTAGACCATTTAAAAACCTACAACTTTTATTTCAAACATATTTTGTACTATGCTTCGTTTAGCAGCAAATAGTGATTTTCAGTTTTTTCCATCAAAAATCAGTAAAAATTAAAAATTTTTAAGATTGCAACCTTAGTATGCACTTTACGACGTAAGTATATACCGTGCTTCCCAAAAAATCTGATGTATAAGGAAATTAAGATTGGACAATGTACTGTCAACATTAATCTTATTACAAAGGTGTAATCTTACTTTTATTACTCCAGTTGTTTGGAAACGGAATAAAAATGAGTCTACAAAAGATTTTAATAACAAATAATTTAATTATTGTTGTTGTTTAGGTCAACAGCCAAAAGGCTGGTTTGAACCTCTCGAGGTTTTACTAAGTAAAACGAGGAGTGAGGTGGTTTACCATTGCCTTCCTCACCGAGTGCGCTTATCAGCATGCCGGGCCCTCTGAAAAGCACATATTTCCCACTCTGTAAATGACACCTTCACTTCATTCACCACAGGGTCTGGCTGTACAATGAAATTCATTACTTTCAGAGAAGATAACTCTGATTAGTGTGTTTTACACCTCTACCTCTTCTGTTCTTAAATGATTCAGTCATTTAATTGGCTGACCAAGTGATAAGAAACAGAACTATAATAATTAATTTAATTAATTTAATTATTAATAAATAAAGGCAAAAATGTTATTCAATTTTGATATAGAGTGGTACTTCCACACCACTATTTAAGGAGCTTAAATTGCTTACAGTTCACTCTCTTTACATTTTTGAGGTGATTATGTATGTTAGGCAAAATAAACTTTATGCAAAATTTCAATGTTCACAATCATAACACGAGAAACAGAATGATTATTATGTGGCTAATCACTCAAAACAAAATTGTTTGAACAAAAACCTACTTATGCAGGGAGAAAATTCATGAATAAATTACCCCAATTTTTAAAATGTTGTGATAATTTGCATTCCTTTAAAAAGAATCTGAAAAATTACTTGATCAGGGAAACTTTTTACAGCGTACAAGAATTTCTTTCTTGATAGGAGCGATATATTGTGAGATTCTTATATGTATTTCAGGTGTTATAACTGACATGTCCTATACTCCTCCTGGACGCAAAAAAAAACTTCCATTGTTGTCTGAATGTTTGCCGGCCATATAAATTTGGTTAATTTAATTTCACTTTTTGATATTAGAGGCCGTGGGTTCGAATTCCACACACTATTCAAAATTTTTAATTTATTTTCACTATGAAATTTAATTTTTACTTATGAAAATTATTATTAAATAATTTGTTAAATTAATAAAATTAAAAAATCTTTACTAGTTAGTACGTTATATTCTGTTGAATTAAAATGACACATTTATAATTTCAAATTTTTTTCATTATTTAATAATCAATGAACAATTAACAAAAAAGTTTTAATACGTAGGACTCAAACTCACATCCTCTCATATGATAATATCAAAAATAAAAATGAACGGCACTTTACACGTCCGGCCAATGTTTAGTCAAGAATGCACGTGAAATGTTTTCTTATGTAAGTACCTACATCAAAATTAAATAACAGTTTGTGTTTATTAATAATTAAATTATTAGCAATTAAAATTTTATAGGCTCATATTTAGTCTGTTTCCTAACGCTGGTGTATTAAAAGTAAGATTACACCCTTGTAATTAGATTGATGTTGACAGTACATTGTCTAATGTTAATTTCCCTAAAGTCAGATTTGTTGGGAAGCATGGTATAATTAAAGTTATAGGAAATAAAAAAATTACCACTTTTATTTCACGTCAACTTTATTACTTGTGGTCAACCAACTGGCTGCATGCATTGCAGGTGACCATGTAGTGGGCGTTTTTTTTGTTAAGGTCATCAGCCGAAAGGCTGGTTGGAACCTGTAGAGGTTTTACAAAGTAAAACGAGGAGTGAGGTGGTTTACAATTGCCTTCCTTACATAGTGAAAAAATTACGCTTATCAGCATGCCGGGCCCTCTGAAAAGTACATATTTTCCACTCTTCAAATGACACCTTCACTTCATTCACCACAGGGTCTGGCTGTATAATGAAATTCATTACTTTCAGAGAGGAGATAACTCTGATTAGTGTCTTTTACACCTCTACCTCTTCTGTTCTTAAATGATTCAGTCATTTAATTGGCTGACCATATGATAAGAAACAGAACTATTTATTTTAGCCCTGCAAACGAACAGATTGAGTGTAAATAATTTTACACTTGATCTGTCTGTTATGGGCATATGTAGTGGGTAAGAGGTGTTAATACCTCATTTAATTTTCATTTTCGGAATTTTGCAAAATATTGACAGCGTCCTCTTAACGATCACGTAACAATGATTTTAACCCGTTGGTAGAACTGTTATTTGAAGGTAAACAAAATCTCCATTCCGTTTTAACAATTATGGATGGTTACGTGTTGTTGACGTAGGAATAAAAATTCAAGGAGAAACAATAAAAATGTTGAGATTCGCCGAGGATATAGTAGTATTAGCCGAGGCAAAGAATGAACTAGAGGATGCCTTAAATGGAATGGATGAGATCTTGAGGAAGGATTACTTCATGAAAATTAATAAGAACAAAACGAAAGTGTTGTGCAGCAGCAAGAGTGGTTTAGAAGAGATGGGAAATTTAAAAGTAGGCAACGAAAACATACAGGAAGTTGGGGAATTCTGCTATCTAGGGAGTAAAATAACAAAGGATGGTAGAAGCACGAGTGATATCAAGAGTAGAATTGCTCAAGCTAGAAAAGCCTTTGAAATGAAAAACAGCTTACTGACTACAAACATTGATTTACAGATTAGGAAAAATTTCTTAAAACATTATGTTTGGAGTGTAGCATTATACGGAAGTGAAACGTGGGTGATAGGGGCTGTAGAACGGAAGAGGATAGAAGCTTTTGAAATGTGGTGTTATAGGAAAATGTTAAAGATTAGGTGAGTGGACAAAATAAGTAATTTAGAGGTTCTTAGGCGAGTGGATGAAAAAAGAAGTATATGGAAGCATCTTACCAAAAGAAGGGATAGGCTAGTGGGGCATATCCTAAGACATCCAGGTATTGGGCTATCAATAATGGAGGGTAACATTGAGGGAGTAAATTGTAGAGGGAGGCAAAGATTAGAATATATAAAGCAAATTACAAAAGATGTAGGGTGTTACAGGTATGTAGCATATGAAACGACTTGCGCAAGATAGAACAGGTTGGAGAACTGCATCAAACCAGTCGAGAGACTGATGACAAAAAAAAAAGGATGGTTACCTGCAATAATGTTTCCCAGTACATTAATTTCCATCGCTCCACCTGGATTATTTAGTTGCGCATCATCAAACATAACGCTCAATAAATTTAAACTGAAATAAAAAAACAAATAACGAATCTATTAAAAATACATAAAAATAACAATATTGGCTACCTCAGCAGTGGAACACTTGAGCAATCTAGACTGCCAAATCCAACATCCCACGCTAAAGTCCGCAAATTTATACTGCTAAATTAAACGAAAATGAAGCTTAATAAGAGATTCTTCCAGAATCTTATTGCTGGGACAGAGATCCATTCACAATTTAATAAATAATTAAGAGAAAACAAGAGGAAAGAGAAATTCCAAAGAAATAATGTGTAATTCAGTGCACCATCATTTATGGTCCATTCAAAGAAAAAAAAAATGAGTATAGATACTGAAGTCACGAGATTGCCTTTTGCATATGCATGGGCTGTGAGCAAGAGAAATGATACATTTACAGTGCTGCCAACCTCAACAGTGAGACACTACTCATACATTTCACTACTGTGAAGTTTCTACATACATTTTGTAAGCTGTGGTTTATTCCAAGAAAATGTTTTCTTCATAAACCTTATAAGAAATAAATGTAACCTGTAATATTTCCTGTAGCTTAATTAAATGACTAGAAATGTTTGATTTACTGTAATTACGAATGAATCGCCTTCTTTACTACTGCTGCCACCGGTGTTTTCATTATGAGTCTCTCTAGCATCTGCCTAACCGTTTTCTTTTTTTTACCAGGGGTCAACAAAACTGCTTAAGAATAGCTTTGTCACGTCCTTTATTTCCTTCTTTATTTTTCAAATTGTGGAAAGAGAAATACTACAGTAGTTAGCCGCTCGCTCATAGCTTTTGTTAAGAGGGACGGAAAGGTATTTTTCTTTAGCTTCAACTTCATTATATATTATTACATTGCATATTAGATTTCGTTCAACCACGTTTTCGAGAAACCAACATTTCTGTAATTAACAGTTAACCTACAAAAAGGTTCCACGATATACTATATATGATGTGGGTGTAGTATAAGTTGTTATGTTTGTCGTACTGAAATTAAAGCAGTCGGGCATGCGCACTGATGCTTTTCCTCCTTTACCCCTCGTTGCAAACAAGGGCAAACTCGTGACTCAAGTGACTACACACATAAAACTAATAAATTGCTGCTTCAATTGATTACTTGCAATTTTTCTGTCGCACAAAGAATCACTTGTGGGCCTTAAGGCGAAGTTTAAAGTCAATAATTATAACCAATGAGGTCACATTGGCAATACACGGTTGTTTGTTGTTTAGGTCAACATCTGAAAGACTGGTTTTAACCTCTAGAGGTTTTACGAAGTAAAACAAGGAGTGACGTGATTTACAATTGCCTTGCTCATTCAGTTGAAAGAGTACACTTATCAGCATGCCAGGCACTCTCTATTTTACGAATGAATCTCCTTCTTTACTATTGCTGTCACCGGCGTCTTCACTATCAGTCTCACTAATATCTACCTAACCGTTTAAGATAGACACTACTCATACATTTCACTACCGTGCAGTTTCTACAAATATTTTGCAAGCTGTGGTTTATTCCAAGAAAATATTTTCTTCATAAACCTTATCTATACTAATATAATAAAGAAGAAATGTCTGTTTGTTTGTTTGTTTGTATGAGATAATCTCAGAAACTACTTAAATGATTTAAAAAAATCTTTCATTGTTGCATAGCTTAGAGCTTCCTGATCAATATAGGCTATTTTGCAACTTTAAGTAACTGTAATTGAGTTAAGCGACTTAAACTGTAACGATGTCGCATGTTTTAGTTTATCGGGTTTCTACTAAGTCCTCTGGATGGTGTATTTTTTGGGCTAGAAGCACGATTCAACTTTTATATTTCATAGAAAAACGTGAAGAATAACATTCAATTCCAAAAAACATTAAAAATTCGGAAATATTCAACATTTTTATTTTAGTACTGTATTTCATATATTTGTTTTCATTCGGCAGGTAGTGAATGAGTCATATATTTCCAATTACTCTGCGTACCGCACCCATGTATTACTGTCTCTTATCTCAGCCACATATCAACTGTCTTTTTCTTTTCCATCGGTATTCATCTATGCATTCTATTCAATTCTGTTAAATCGCAGGGACAAACATTTAAAACAGTGGGCATAGATTTGAGACAAGAGTGCTTCCTTCACTCATGGACAACTTTATGTCGGACTTTCTAGAGCAGGAAGTGCAGAAAAACAATTTATTTTGCTACCACAGGGCAACAAAACCACAAATATTGTGTATAGAGAGCTTTTAAAATAATTTAATGAGGCCTATGTTAGCTGCTGTGAAGCGAAGCGAGCGGGTGTTGCTAGTAAGAAATAAATATGACCTGTAATATTACCTATAGCTTAACTACATGACTAGAAATGTTTGATTTACTGTAATTACCAGCTACCTTATTCCAGTGGAACAAAATTTTCTATGAATGAATCTCCTTCTTTACTATTGCTGTTACCGGGGTCTTCACTATCAGTCTCACTAATATCTACCAAACCGTTTCCTTCTTTATTTTTTCAATTGTGGAAAGAGAAACATCGTAGTAGTTAGCCACTTGCTCATGGCTTTTGTTAAGAGGCAGGGAAAGACATTTTTGTTTAGCTTCAACTTCACAGCATTTTAGATTTTGGTCAGCACTGTGAATAGTCTGCCCACGTTTTCAAGTAACTAACATTTCCGTTTACGATAACAAACAGTTATATTGGTACAGTTAACCTACAAAAGGTTCCATGATATACTGTGTATGCTATGGGTATAGTATAAGTTGTGTGTTTGTTGTACTGAAATTAAAACAGTTGCACATGTGCACTGATGCTTTCCCCCCTTTAACTCCTCATTGCAAACAAGGGCAAACTTGTGACTCGAGTAACTGTACTAAGAAAGAACGATGAACTTCAAATCCAGGTGGCGGGAACGTGGTTTTTGATAAGAGTTCAGGGGTGTAGTTTGATGGATCACATTAAGAATGAAAAAATCCGGGTTCATTTAAGCATCTTCCCTGTAATAGAAACAGTAGACAAATACAGAGGTGGGAGAAAAATTTTATACAAACGATTTAAAATAGATGGGCAAAACGGGTATTATGCTATATAGCTGCTGGATGAAGACACGTAGGTAGATCGCAAAAAACGATGGGTAAAGAAACTGGAAGGCCTAATTCATGAGAGGAAGAAGAAAAAGACTTTGTGAACATCAATTGTACAATTAATGAGTCAAATAAACACATGAGTGTTATACTCACCCCATTAGTCCAACGTTAATGTTGGCCGTTCTATCTGCATGACCCAGATTCCTGATGCGCTGTCTTCCACGGCCCACTCTTTGTCCTCTGGCTACTCTTTCAGGCTGGTTACCTCAATTAAAAATATAAAAATTAATCAAACAACCATGTATGGTTACTCTGAACATTATTATGAACAAAGGAGTCACACAGGAATATCCACTGCTACCAGTTCTTTTTAAAGTTTCCATTAACTTTGTTTCGTAACGCATTCAGAGGTACACTCTCGCTTACCGAGTAATGGGGAGGTGTTACCACAATGCTGTCAACTCGTCAAACACTTAATTAATTTAAGTAATTCTGGTAGGAGACCGTCAGTCATATATCAGTTTGTTTTTATTGTATAGCCCTCTCAGAAAGGTTTTTTCATTGTAACCCCACATTTGTGTTTAAATTTTCATACATCTAATACCCTCATACAGTACAGTCTTACAGTATTTTTAAAGGGTTTTCAGGATACAGTTGAAGCTGTCAATTAAATACACATGAAGTTATCAATGCACTATTTTTTTTTTTGTGTTTAATGTCTGACTGTTCTGCAATTACTGCTAATGCAGACGGTGAAGGATGAAATGAATTTTTTGTAACGTATGAAAATATGCCATGCCTGAATGGGATTCAAACCAAAGACCGCATGATGAGAGGTGAGCACGTTACCACTACGCCAAAGCGGCCGGCGTAATCCAATGCACTATTGGATTTACTAAAAATTTATATTATTTGTAGTTTAAAATTATTAGAGATAAATTACACGTAAATCGTAACATTCAAACAAGAAATATTTTATTATAACAAGCGAAAATGATTCTGAAGTTTTATTCAATAATTGGCAACAAGAATATACACATAATACGCTGCAAATAAATAAAACTCTAACCAAAACGTTAAGTAACAGTTGTAGTTGTAAACAAAGCGAGCGGCGAACACGCCGTGCGAGTAATCAGCCCAACGGGAGAAAAACTTCATAATTGGTCCGCATTGAATGTGTTACAATAGAACTCGACCAGGATGGACGTATACATTGGCAATGAAAATTAACATTAATCTCAATGTGTGTACGCTATAATCTATTCAATTTAAAACAATATCGAACCCAATCTCTTCCAAATGGATGCACATGAATGTATGATATGTAGTCTTGTACACAATCAGGCTGACCATTCCTGAAAAAGTATGGTTACTGGTAACGTGCTACAAGTTGACAATTGCGCCTATCATGCGGAGGACAGTAAACTATCTATCCTACTTACATCGGCCAAACTGAAAGCATAAGACATGTATCAAGCATGTAACTCAAAATGTAACCACCACTAAGACTTGGGTAATAAAATTTAGTTCATGACTCGTCACACTAAATACGTAAGGAGTAATGTAATTATTTAAAGAAAGTGAACTATGCCATGGGTAGCGATTATTTGTTTTTTTTTTGTGTAGCAGAGCAATCAATCCATACACTCCGTATGCTAGTAACAGCTATTACCAACCGAAACGCCTGGAAAGAACATAGGGAAAATTTACGGAAATAAAAAAAAAGCAGAAACTACATACCAGCTAGTTTTCGCTCTTCTAAGATTGCTTTGCGATGCAAAAGTATATCGTTTGAGTAGAAATATTCTAAAATTCTGTCGATAAATAAATCTATAGATCGAGATTTAACGATTTGTGTGACGGGCGCCCTGCATATGGCGCATTCTTTCTTCCTTTTCAGCCACGTATGGATACAAAAATTACAGAACATATGTGAACAATTCAATGCGGTCGCCTAAAATAACAATCAAAACACAAACAACAACTTCAATCGTTTAATTTTTTTTTTGTACAGTAGAACATCAATAGAATATCGCCTCAGTATACCGCACCATTACAACTTAACATAGTCATTCTTTCTTCACTAAAAAACAGTCAGCCGCCGAGCTTAACATACACCACACACCACATAGACACAAATAACATAAAAATACATAAAATAACATAAAGATCATGCAGTATTTACAGCCTTCCTTCACAGTATCCTGTACAGTTTTTCTTTAATTTTACCATCTCTGTGAAACAGATCTACCTCTCCATTTATTTCATTGGCTGTAGCTATACATCTATTGATTGGAGCTATTTTACTTGTTATAATTTAAAGTTTAACGACACACTTATACGAGTCAAAATGAATCAAATATAAACCAAAATTACTGTTTCAAAATTTATTGATAGATCATAGAAATATGTAGACGTACAATTATTTTTCTATAGTTCAGCCGTCCTAAGTTTGCTCCTACTGTAAACAAACCAAAGCCAGTTACTACAGGGTGCATGCTAGGGTCCACGACTTTATGGATGTCGTATTCCTATTAAGTTAACTAAGTTTTGAATTATAAGTACTAAAATTACTTAAAACATCAGTCATGACATGATGTAGGTCTAACAATTTCATTTATAAAAATACTTTTAAAAGTATTTTGTATTTAAATACTTTTGAAAGTATTTTGTTGTTACTTTTTAATCAGCGTGTGCACATTTTTATGTGATCCACATGCTCAGTGACGTCATTGTTTGTTTACAGTAGGAGCGAACTTAGAAAGGCTGGGCTTTACATAATCTCTTTCCTGATGCATTTTTCCCAATGAATGGGTAATTTTTTATCCTAACATTGTAAAATGAAGATGGTTGCGACATGAGCCAACTGCGCATGAAAGCTTCAACTGAAATATCTTCATCAGAATGTTGACCTCCAAGAGCATTTTTCAAGAGTTCAAACAGGCGGCAAATACAGGACGATATGTCCAGACATGGCATTCCCTCAATGCAATGGCGTGTCGGCATAACAGCACATCTGTGATTCCAGCCTCCAGGCTCAACGCATCGGAAAGTAGAAACTTTTAAATTTAGTGATTGATTTTTGTAATTAATAATTATAAAAATATGAAGACAGTATATTCTTACCTCTAAAATGATTTCATTGCAAATCGAGCATATCAATTCAACTTCCAGCATTTGAATAAAATCGTCTTTCATTTTCAAAGTGATTTCGTTTTTCAGTTCTTCGTTTCTGTCTTCGGACACTTTAGATTGTTGCAATTTATTTTCGATATCCTGTAATTCTAATTCTTTATTAATTAACACGCTTTTTAGGTCGTTTATTTCGTGTTTCAGTTCTCTTTCTCTCGACACCAAAGAGCTTTTCAGTTCTTTCAGTTCCTGTTTCAGGCCATCCATAATTGAATCGGTATGTTCTGAAATTAAACCAAAATTTTATAATTGAAAATTGATTATACATTTAGAGACGATGCACAAGCCTCAGAAAGCGATGTCAACCAGTGTATTAACCAGCGATGACTCACCAAGCAAATGAAATAACGTGATTGTGATCTTTAGCTTCAGACACTAAGGTTGGCTGCACATAGTACGCGATAAGTCACCTTCTGACAAATTATTTTTGTCAGAGACTGACACTAGTACTAAGAAAACATCGGTTGTTATGTATCACCTGCACACAAGGCCTTTGTGTGCTTGAAGCAAAATAGTGAAGGTGTATCAAATTATGTTTCACCGTGAGCAAGCACAAGATATTGAGCTTTGCGCACGCGCCGAAACACATGCGATTATCACCCAATTACTAAGCACAGTCTGCCCATAACAGACAGGTGGAGTGTCAAATTATTTACACTCAATCTGTTTGTTGCAGGGCTAAAATAAATAGTTGTTTCTTATAACATGATCAGCCGATTAAATAACTGAATCATTTAAGAACAGAAGAGGTAGATGTAAAAGACACTAATCAGAGTTATCTCCTCTGAAAGTTATGAATTTCATTATACACCCAGACCCTGTGGTGAATGAAGTGAAGGTGTAATTTGCAGAGTAGAAAATTGTGCTTTTCAGAGGGCCCGGCTTTCTGATAAGCGTACTTTTCCATTCAGTAAGTGCTGGCAATGGTAAACCACCTCACTCCACGTTTTACTGAGTAAAACCTCTACAGGTTCAAACCAGTCTTTTGGCTGATGACCTAAACAACACTAAGCACAGTAGTCAAACGTAATATTATTTACACAGTTGTGCAAAGTGGTTAGTTGAAATTATGCAGTTTAATTACATTAATTTATTAGTCAATTGTTTGAATCATAAGTACATAAATATTTAAACAGAATAAACTTTGTAATATAATTGGATATCAATAAAATGTTTTGTACCTCCAGTCTGGTTACTTAATTGCTGCACTTCATATTCACAAAAAACTCAACAACCAGTAGATCACTCATTTTCACATTTTAATTTTTAGGGGAGCAGTCCCTGTACCTGCAATACTCACCATTAACACTTTCAGAACGGCACACGTACACGATACGGGCACCTATTTCACTTGGTTTTATATCCATTAGCTCGTATCGTATATGATTGCCGTCTATGCTGTCACTTAACCCTTTAACTGCTATTGACGTATATTTACGTTCGGAGCTCGCGGCACTTACTGTGCTACTAATGTACTTTTACGTTATTGAAAATCAAACGCACGTGCTACTTCCGCATTTGTACGTTCTAATGTTAAATCATTGGGAAATCATAACACTACATAATGGACATGTTACACCATCTACTGGTTATTACGTGAAACTTTTTGACAGTGTCCTGTATTTATTAGCTACATCGCATATTGTCAGATGTGTTGCCGTGGTATTTTGGTGTCTAATTTATTTGATTATTTTCAAGCTATATTTCGGTTAGAGCATTTTCTTCATTTTTTTATTATAAAAATAAAGAAAATATTGCATTTTACAATGAAAATAGTAAATAAATAAATAAGTATTTTTTCGAAACAGCTGTTGCTTATGAGTTTGGTGTTTCTTCTTTATGAAGTGTGTATGCGTAAGCTTTTTCGAAAACGTTATTTTTTTTGTACAAATTTTGATTTTATTTTAAACTTAAAAGAAATAAGTAATGATTTAAGATGACACCAAAAAAGTCATTCCTAATTCAGCACAGGAGGTTACACATGACGATTCCTAAGGTAGCAGTTAAAGGGTTAATTTAGTTCATTGTGAATCTAATAGAGTACACTCATAGTCCTAATGTTGTCAGATTTTCGAATACATCGACTTTTACAGCATCCATGTTACCAATGTTATCGAGCGTGAGAAAGCGATCTGCCGGTACTTGTGCGCGTTGTTGTTAGTTATTAAATCGTTATTACAATACTTGGTTTTTTAAAAATTTTACATAAGAAATAAAAAAGTAAATTGGTTATTAGAAATAGGTAATTAGTTTGTAAGATTTTCACTTACATAATTAATTTTATTATTCTTACAAATTATTATTATACCGTGAAAAAATTTTTTAAATTCAAGAAAACACTCAATTTATTCTCAAAATACAAATACAAATAATTATTTATTCTCAAAACTATATTTTTGTCACATAACACCTTCTTCCACTAAAGTTCTTCAATTGTTTAGTATGATAAGTTTTGTGAAAAGAGGCCCAGGGGTCCAGTGAGGCAGAGCCTGCTGGACACCCACTATACAAACAAACAGTACCAGTAACTTACCACTGCGACATTCCATGACCCTAACTTCCAATCGCAAGTGCTCAAGTTCCTTATCTTTCTCTAATAACTCTTTTTTATAATGTTCAACATCAACATCCGTTGTAGTGTTGCTTTCTAGAGAACCCTTTAAAACAAACATAAAAGAAAACAGATGTGTTAATAAAATATTGCCAATGCTCACAACTCTACTACAGTACACATTTACAGAGAAGATGCAACAATCATTAACACGTTACGCCCGGAGGCTGGAATCACGTCCTTGCAGTGAGGGAGGCGTCAATCAGCCACGCGAACAATCTTGCTTATGACTTACTCTTGCCTATATGAATGTATAAGAAGTAAAGTATTGTTTTCATGTAATTTTAAAAAATCAAGTTTCCACCGGATAAACACATTTTTAGACCCCCTGAACCCAAAAAACAAGATTTCAGTGATTGGTCTGTGTTTGTGTGTGCGTGAACAAAATATCTCAAGAACTGAACATCGTACGACGTTGAAACTTATAACTTAATTTAGATACCACTAGAGGACCCAACACAAACATTTTAATCAAAATCAGTCGACCGGAAGTAGTAGTTTATTCGTGTCATTTTTCACAATTTTCTTAAAAACGGATACAATTTTTTTTAAATCTCTTTCTTTACTTCATTTTTATGCTCTACAACAGGGTAGGCACCATGTCTGCTGAAATTCTTGGACAACTGCTTTGTCATAACACTGTACTAATCATTTCATTGCTATTCGGTAGGTAGTAGGCTGCCTAGTGCGGTGAGATATGTGGGTGTTTTGAAAACTTGCTGTAGACGGCGACACCGAATGTACGTAAATTGGATAGTACCAGTAACTACTACAAACATAATACTAGTAAAATTTTACCACTACAAACGCAATCTCTCACAATAGTAGTGACGTGTTGCATTCCTCTCAGCTGCACAAAGCTTAGGAACTGGCAGTATGCGGGGAAATTTATCAAAACTTGTGCGTGTGTGTGTGTGTGTGTGTGTGTGTGTGTGTGTGCGTGTGTACGTTGGAGTATACAGCTATCTCGCAACAATTTCTATTACATATTTATTTAAAAAAATTTGATTACACAAGTTTTGCGTGTGAAGCAACGCGGGGTGGGCTAGTAAGTAAATAAAATGAAAAGCTACAACACAACTTAACACTTTGAGTGCTAGGGACAAAAAAAACATGGACGTTTATAGAACGCTGGCCATTTTTGTCTATATTTGAAATATTGTAAAAATAAAATTATAAGGAGTATTAAGATGGTACAAACATGGCTGGAAACATCAAATCTTCTAGTTTTCAATGGTGCATTATAAATTGTTAAATTGTTTTAATAAAATAATAAAACTATCACTTTTTCATAGCGCATTTTTTTTTAGAAAAAACAAGAATTTTTCCACTGCATTTCGCATGTTGTTTAAACAATTTATTTGAACTATTATACAATTTTATACACATAAAAACTATTATACACTTTTATAATACTTTATAAACATAACTGTGTTATTGAATTTAAAAAAAAGACAAACTAAACACAAAAATTTCTTTTGTGAAAAACAAAACTCATGTGTATAACCTCACTGTTTACTGTTCCAACAGCTGTTTCGTTATAAGTGAATAATACACTAACGTACTAGCACTTTAACGGTGTACGAGGCGTGTTCAGAAAGTAAGTACCGTTTTTAAAAAAAACTAAAACAATTTTTTTTCAACACAATTTTATTTCTACATGAAAGCCCAAACCTTAAACTATTTTTCGACATACTTTCCACCGATGTTCAAACACTTGTCGTAGCGGGTGATCAATTTGTATATACCCTCTTCGTAGAAGGTTCCCGCCAAAGAATGTAGCCACGACTCCACGGCAGTTTTCACTTAATCGTCGGTTTCAAAGCGTTGGCCGCCTAGCTCGTGCTTCATGTGCAGGAACAAGTGGTAGTCAGACGGTGCCAAGTCCGGGCTGTAGGGCGGGTGATCGAACTGCTCCCAACAAAATTGTCGAACCAATGTTTGAGTGTCACCAGCGGTATGGGGCCGAGCATTGTCATGGAGCAACACAATTCCGTTACTGAGCATTCCTCTCCGTTTGTTTTGAATTGCCCCCCTTAGTTTTCTTAAGGTTTTGCAATTCCTTGCCGCATTAATGGTTTCACCTCTTGGGAGAATATCAATCAGCAAAACACCTTTCCGAACCCAAAAGACAGTGCACATGATTTTTTGTGCAGACATTGTCGTCTTGAATTTTTGTTTCTTCAGGGATTGCGTGTGTCGCCACTCTATTGACTGCTGTTTAGATTCCGGTGTGACATGACGGACCCAAGTTTCATCAACTGTCACAATTTTGTTTAAAAAATCCTCAGCATCATCACTTTACCGTGTGAGAAAAGTCAAAGCACTTCCGAGTCTCTTGGTTTTGTGCACGTCAGTGGCAGGAACCTTCTACAAAAGGGTATAGACAAATTGATCACCCGCTACGACAAGTGTTTGAACATCAGTGGAAACTATGTCGAAAAATAGTTTAAGGTTTGGGCTTTCATGTAGAAATAATATTGTGTTGAAAAAAAATTGTTTTACTTGTTATTTTTTATAAAACGGTACTTACTTTCTGAACACGCCTCGTACCTTTTTAATAAAATGTACGTAAATTCAGAATAAATTATTGAATTTCGTAAAATTACGTGATCCGCAAGCTGTAAACATATCACCGTTCCGTAAAAGTACGTGCTTTTTTTTGCTTAGCACGCAAAGTGTTAAGTCTAATTTAAATAATAAAATAAAAGAAAGGTGCACTTACCGATGGAGGTGTAGAGGGAAGTGCAGGCGCAGGTGCAGCTGCAAGACGCTTACACCAGAGCTGAGTTATAATATCATCGCTATTATCATCATCAGTCTTAGAATTTTCTTCGTTTTCGTTCAACAAATTAGCGTTACTGTTAGTACCGCTGACAGAAGCAACTTCAGGCACCGAACTGTTACTAAATTTGTCTATATTTTGTACGATGATTAATGGCGCTGAGGCAGTCGTCGATTCTACCAGTACGACCGAATCATCTTTAGTCACACTGATCTCTGACTCATTTCTGTTACTGCAAATAAAACAACAATCTTTATTACAAATTTGTGTTGTTTAGGTCATCAGCCGAAAGACTGGTTTGAACCTGTAGAGGTTTTACCAAGTAAAACGAGGAGTGAGGTGGTTTACCATTGCCTTCCTCACTGAGTGGAAAAGTACGCTTATCAGCATGCCGGGCCCTCTGAAAAGCACATTTTCCACTCTGCAAATAACACCTTCACTTCATTCACCACAGGGTCTGGCTGTATAATGAAATTCATTACTTTCAGAGGAGATATCTCTGATTAGTATCTTTTACACCTCTACCTCTTCTGTTCTTAAAGGATTCAGTCATTTAATTGGCTGATCATGTGATAAGAAACAGAACTATTTATTTTAGCCCTGTAATGAACAGATTGAATGTAAATAATTTGACACTCCACCTGTCTGCTATGTGCGTATTACAAATTTATTTAACAATTTTTACTTTCCCTTGCCTATGTGTATATAGGCAGGAAAGTATTGTTTTCATGTCGATTTTACGAAATCGAGTTTTCACCGGATCTACTACACGTTTCCAGACCCCCTCAACCCAAAAAAACATGTTTTTAGCAATTGGTCTGTGTGGGTGTATACAAAATATATCAAGAGCGGAACATCGTACAAACTTGAAACGTATAACTTAAGCTACATACCACTACCCGACCCGACACGAACATTTTCATCAAAATCGGTCAACCGGAAGTAGTAGTTTATTCGTATAGTTTTTCACTTTTTTGCGATTTTCTCAAAAACTGGTCTTACGATTTTTTAAAAATCGCCTGGTTTATTCAATTTTTTATTCTCTATAAGATAGGGTAGGCGCCATGTCTGCTGAAATTCTTGGTGAGGCTGTTTTCACGTAAAATAATTGTTTTATGATTGCGGCTTTAATATGCATTTTACTGCAAAAATGTACGAGGGCCATCCGGAAAGTAGTACCCGTTTCCGCCGCATGAGGCGCTGACGAGGCGAGCAGCCGCCGGTCAAGGTCAGATCGCTTCAGTGGCTTGTCTGCCTTCTCTGTTGCAAGTTCTGCGACGCTAGCATTGCCTGTCTTGTTTCTGTGACCGTTCATAATGTTTAAAAAAATTGAGAACGCCGCCAGTTGTGAAGTGAGGGCTGTAATAAAATTTCTCAATGCAAGAAACGTTCGACCTTGTGATATTCATCGCCAATTAAAGGAAGTGTATGGAGACGATGTGATGGATGAGTCATCTGTTCGGCGCTGGTGTCGTAATTTTAACTTGGGGAGGGGGAACACACACGACGATGAGCGTTCAGGGAGACCATCTGTCATTACAGATCAACTGCTGAGGTCAGTAGACGAATTCGTGAGGCACGATCGGCGCGTTACAATTGATGACATCTGTGAACATTTCCCTAATGTTTCTCGCACAATTCTTCATGAAATTGTCAAAGACCATCTGCATTATTCAAAAATTTGCGCAAGGTGGGTCCCTCGCATGCTTACAGATGAGCACAAAACCAAGCGTATGGCTGCTGCATTAACATTTTTGGAACGTTATTCTGATGAAGCAGACGCGTTCTTGAATCGCATAGTTACTGGTGATGAAACGTGGGTTTGTTATGCTTCACCTGAGAGTAAACGACAGTCAATGGAGTGGCATCATCCTCATTCACCAAAGAAACCAAAAAAATTCAAGACTGTTCTGTCCACCAGGAAACTTATGGCAACCATTTTCTCTGGGATCGACGTGGTATACTGCTTATTGATTTTATGGCCCGTGGAGACACTATTAACGCTAATGCGTATTGTGAAACATTAAAGAAATTACGGCGGGCAATACAAAATCGACGAAGAGGTCTATTGTCTGATGGTGTCATTCTCCTCCATGACAATGCCAGGCCTCATGCAGCGGGGATAACACAACAACTTCTGCAGCAATTCAATTGGGAAATTTTCGACCATCCACCGTATAGCCCGGACTTGGCCCCTTCAGATTTTCATCTCTTTACAAAACTTAAAGAGTTTTTGGCGGGAAAAAGATTTGACAGCGATGAAGAACTTAAAGAAGGTGTGACTACGTATTTCGATCGGCTAGCGGCGGAGGAATATGATGCTGGAATACAAAAACTCGTCACACGTTATGACAAATGCTTAAATTTGCTTGGAGATTATGTGGAGAAGTAGTTTAAGGTATGCTTTTTTCAATAAAAATGTTTACATTTGTTAATATTCTGTGTCTTTATTTCACAAACGGGTACTACTTTCCGGATGGCCCTCGTATATAATAAAAGTTGTAGAGAATTTAAAATTCTACAACTTTTATTTCAAACATTTTCTTGTATAATGCTTGGTTAAGTGGTAATTATCGATTTTCTGTTTTTTTCTCATGAAACCGTGTAAAAAATCGATTTTTTTAAGATTATGGCCTAGTATGCATTTTACGACAAAAGTGTATATAATCAAATTTATAGGAAATTAAAAGATCTACAACTTTTAATAAAAGCATTTTTCTCTACAGAGCCTAGTTTAGCGTGAAAAAGTGATTTTCCGTATTTTTAAGCCTAACTGAGGTTGATTTTCATTTTGCGTCTTTCACTCATGATTAAAATTAGATTATTTATATTGAGGTTAGGTTTTTGTTTATTTCTAATGTTTTATTACTAATGTTAGGTTTATTGGAAATAATTTACATTGGCAAGAGAAAGTTGTGTGAGTGTTTCACACCAGATTTTTTTGTCATCAGTCTCTCGACTGGTTTGATGCAGTTCTCCAAGCTGTTCTATCTTGCGCAAGTCGTTTCATATCTACATACCTGCAACACCCTACATCTTTTATAAATTGCTTTATATATTCTAATCTTTGCCTCCCCCTACAATTTACTCCCTCAATATTACCCTCCATTATTGATAGCCCAATACCTGGATGTCTTAAGATATGCCCCACTAGCCTATCCCTTCTTCTGGTAAGATGCTTCCATATACTTCTTTTTTCATCCACTCGCCTAAGAACCTCTAAATTACTTATTTTGTCCACCCACCTAATCTTTAACATTTTCCTATAACACCACAATTCAAAAGCTTCTATCCTCTTATTTTCTACAGCCCCTACACCTATGTTTCACTCCAGTATAATGCTACACTCCAAACATAATGTTTTAAGAATTTTTTCCTAATCTGTAAATCAGTGTTTGTATTTGGTAAGCTGTTTTTCATTTCAAACGCTTTTCTAACTTGAGCAATTCTAGTTCTGATATCATTTGTGCTTCTACCATCCTTTGTTATTTAACTCCATAGATAATAGAATTTCCCAACTTCCTGTATGTTTTCGTAGCCTACTTTTATATTTCCCATCTCTTTTAAACCACATATGCAATCTTCTATCATATATGCAATTAAAAGTTTCTACACAAATATGCAAATAGTGATAAATACGGGTAAGAATCGATTGGAAGAAAGTATCAATCAAGGAGTGAATCAAGGGTGCAGTTTATCACCAACACATTTTTTAACATATACGAGGGCAGTCCAGAAAGTCTGTCATGTTTTGCGTTGTTGCCGCTAGGGGTGGAGCTATCGCAACCATTTTGGTGCCGCGGCGTTTCTCCGTTCAGTGGGTATCCAGCCGTGCTAGCAAGAGGTCTGTGTCGCTCTTTGTTGTTTTTCAACAGCAATTTAAAATGTGTGCAGCAATTCAAAATCCCGCCAGTTGTGAAGTATGGCGACTGTTTTTTGGGACAGGAAAGGAGTTCTTCTTATGGATTTCTTGGAACGTGGCACAACAATAACCTCTGCGAGGTATTGTGAAACACTTGAAAAGTTAAGAAGAGCGATCCAAAACAAGCGCAGAGGAAAGTTGACTGGAAAAATTCTCTTTTTGTATGGCAACGCCCGACCACACACGGCAAATCGAACACGAGAAGTCCTGGATGCTTTCAAATGGGAGGTTTTCCCACATCCGCCATACAGTCTGGACCTTGCGCCTAGCGATTATTACTTGTTCCCGACAATGAAGACATGGCTTGTGACGCAGCGCTTTGACGATGACGCAGAGCTGCAGGAGGGTGTGACTAACTGGTTAAAATCACAGGCGGTAGACTTTTATGACGCCGGCATTTCAAAATTAGTTCACCGCTATGATAAGTGTCTTAATTTGTTTGGTGATTATGTAGAAAAATAGCATTTTAGTTGCACTTTCAAATGTATATAATAACATTTTTTTCTTGTACTTAGTTTTTTTTATATCAAAACGTGACAGACTTTCTGGACTGCCCTCGTACAAGGGGTACCCAAAAAAAATTGAAATTTTTTTTAAAAGCTATTTACAGTATAGTCGCAGTAATCCGAACACGTAAGACGTCAGACCTTTGTGGGTTATTGATATCTACAATCTCAGATTTCGGCAATCAAATTACGAATACAGATTTAACAAAATACGAGAACACAAAATTATAACTGATACCTTATTTGAAATCTGTTACAGTATTATTTTCATAACATTTTGAAACAAAACACAATTTTAAAACAAACAATAGTAGTTTGCGACTGCCAGTGCTGTTACTCCACCGCAAAATGTTATACAATCTATTTTAACTTTGAATCCAATGGCAGTCTTTCCCCCCATATGAACTAAGGTTTCTCCTGGCAACATTTTCCAGTACAATGCCGACTCATCTCCATTGTAAACTTGATCTGCTGTTAAATCCCGTTTTTTAACTTCATCCTGGAATTTTGTTTTAAAAGTTGATAAAATCGTTGATATCACTACAATTTTTTTCAGCGGAAACAGTTTAACCACATACAGTCCAGTATTGTTGTTTGAATTTGTCCAGCCATCCATTACTGGCTTGATAGTCATCTTTCCTAGTCATTTCCTTGCAGAAAAACTTCACTTTTGGGTGAGAAAGTCATCACTGACTATAGTTTGCCTTGCTCGTTCTTGCAAAAACCATGAGTATAAAGTCCGTTCAGTATTAGGTTTATCTGCTGCTTTCAATGTTTTTCTTTTCGGTGTACCGGGGGTTGGATTACCGCAACCATACTGTATTTTCAAATTTTTTACAAAACAACCTTATCCCCTTCAAAATACTTTCCATTACTATTAATACATTTGTTCCTCCGGTGCTTCCACTTTTCGAAACATTTTTTGTAGTCATCTTTAGAAATGGCTGACAGCTCCTTCCTCGTTTTTTTTCCTTGACGTATTCAATATTGTTAAATCAATGTCCTTTCATGTCCTTTTCTCGTGCGTGGATATAAGAAAAAGTTGCTTGTAGCCAGGTCAGGTCCTACCTTACCCCTTCCACCACTACTCTTATCACACAGACACACCCGTTCTCAGTCGCATTGTCAAAAATGATTGACAGTTTCTTTAGTAGTTAACCATCGAGGAGTGTTCCTATTCAGATTTATCCTTCATTTAACGGTATTATAACAGCAATTTTTATTGCTCTGTAGCGAATAATTAAATTACCGACAGTTACATTACACACACAAATTTGTGCGAGTAAATATTCAAAACATCAATTTTCATTGCTCTATATAAATAATAAATTTACTTATTTATGTAAAACAATACAGATTAATTTTTGTTGAATCTATTAAGGTTTCGCCCACACACATACTCCAGACAACCAGTAAACAAAACTGGCTCTTTACAGGTCCCAGACTCGATTAACAATTGCATTACACAATGTGTTTGGATTCTTTCAATTTCATCTTATTTTAATCCTTTTACTGTTAATAGATTTTGAAGTTTTTAGAAGTACTGGTATTCTTATTTAGTTCGTTTTCTTTACTCCTAGATCTCTTAACTCCGTACGCTATGTTTTTTGTTATTTCAAAGACAATTATGCCTTCGCAGAAGAGGTTATGCTTGACCAAAGATACAAGACGTACCAAAATTATAAAATTAAACAGGGCTAACGAGAGCCAAGAAGCTACTACATCAAAGCTAAAAACAAATCGAGGAAGAATTAATCATACCCGCCAAATTGAACCGGCAGAACAATGTGATAACGTCTGGTAGTATCTCAATGAGTCCACCAGGCTTGTCCGTAAAAGTGAGTGCCCTGAATCCTGTTCCAGTCACCTGAAGGCTGACAGAGACACTCATAGCTATGCGAGGCCGAGTCTGTTGAAGAATGTGTGCTACAATTAGCATCTCAACAGGTCCGTCAGACTTCCTTTCGCAGATGTGAGAGCTCTGAAGCCCGTTTTAATCATCTTGAGGCTGACAGGAAAAGACACTTGCGATTTCGCGAGGCAGAGTCTGTTGATGAACATAAGCTACGGTTAGCGTCTAAATAGGTCATTGAGTTAATATGAATACATTAAGAAATATTATCATATCTCAATAAAGGCTAATTTACATTCACTAAAGTAATCATTATTGTTGAAAATTAAAATTTGACTATGTTCCTGAAAATAATAAAGCGCTGTGTATCTTGATTTAAAAACACCAAGATCTCGCTTTTATTTCACGTCCAACTAATTTTCTTTCATTAATAATAATGTTGACATTGAAAGGAGGTACGACTAGATTACAATAAACGATTAAAGAATATCAGAACTGACAGGGATCGAACTCTGTTCACCAACAGACCGTCTACAGCACAAAATAAACTGTTTGAAGATCGGGCATTTTAGCTAGTGTAGCTACATGACTTTAATAAGAAGAAGAGCTTATTCACTTCTAGGAATGTTAGTCTTGATGTAAGGAAACGCATGCTGAAGACATATGTGTGGAGTATTGCAGCTTACGGGAGTGAAGCTTGGACACTTGGTGTGAGGGAAGAGAGAAGATTGGCGGCATTTGAGGCCTGGTGCTATAGAAGGATGTTGAGAGTCAGCTGGAGTGAAATGATAACGAACGAACAAGTTTTCAGTAGAGCGGGGGAGGGAAGGAGCTTCCTAAAATGGATCAGACAGAGAAGAGCCCAGCTGATAGGCCACATACTCCGACATGACAGTATGTTGAAAAGAATAATCGAAGGAGTTGTGGAGGGGAGAAATTTGCGGGGAAGACCCAGATTGGAGTACATGAAGCAGTTACTGGAGGACATGGGATGTGCTTCATATTGCGCGTTGAAGCGGAAAGCAGATGACCGAGGAGCATGGAGAGCAGCTGCCAACCAGCCTTATGGCTGTTAACTAGAGAGAGAGAGAGCTACATGACAACGGCAGATACAAAAAACCATGAAATAAATTCACAGGAACAAACGTATAATACAGCAGTAGTAAAAAGTTAGTAAAAATGATAACAGAACCAATGTTTGTGTATTTTACTCACACACTGACCACTTGAACAATAACAATTTATAAATAAATCAGTTATCACAGATAAAGTTAACCATATCACTTTATTTCATTACAGCTGTAAGTTAGGCCTACTGTTCCACATTTCCTTTGCATTACTCATAATTTAACTTTATCTTTTTTCCATCAATAATCATAATAATATTTTTACGTAAAAGTAGGCCTAAAATTAGTAATAATATTAAGATTACAGTATAAACAGTTATATAATTTATACTGAAAAAATCTGGAGTGAAATACTCACACAACTTTCTCTTTCCAATGTAAATAATTAACAAAGTACAAAGTCATTCGAAAGGTAAAGAACATTTTGTTCTGACGAGCCTCCACCAGATATTATACAATCGCGGTGTTCTCAAGGTCACAGCTATCATTCAAACTCAACAACTGTATAAGTATAGGCATGTCATCTGGTGTGTCGAGGCTTCGAATGAGTCAGCTTACATATACTACATCCACCCATCCATCACGTATTGTTACAGCTGTTTACAAAACTAATGTATAAATATTTTTCTACATTTCATAGTGGAATACGTAAATTTATTATAAAAACAGTACAAAGCGAATGGGGAATGATGTAATCTATATATATAAAATTCGATGTACGAGGTTTGTTCAAAAAATAACGGGAATTTTCATTTTTTGAAAAAAATATTTATTTATTCATCTATATTAATATTGTCGCCTTCAAAGTAGTCCCCTTCGCATGCAATACACTTGTGCCAACACTTTTTCCAATCCTCGAAACACTTCTGAAACTCGATCTTTGTGATAGCTTTTAGCTCTTTCACCGATTCGCTTTTAATGTCATCTATGCTTGTAAAACGACGGTTTTTTAATGTTCTCTTTATTTTTGGAAATAGAAAAAAGTCACATGGAGCCATGTCTGGCGAATATGGAGGCTGGGGCATCGTTACAGTTTTGTTTTTGGCCAAAAATTTACGAACAAGCAATGAAGTGTCAGCAGGTGCATTATCGTGGTGCAAAAGCCATGAATTGTTTTGCCACAAATCCGGGCGTTTTTTTCGGATTGCTTCACGCAAACGGCGTTGAACTTGTAAGTAGTACTCCTTATTGATTGTTTGACCTTATGGCATGAATTCATGATGCACTATGCCATTAAAATCGAAGAACACAGTGAGCATAACCTTCACATTCGACCGCACTTGTCGAACCTTTTTCGGTCTTGGCGATCCAGAATGCCTCTACTGGGACGATTGAGCCTTAGTTTCGACATCGTATCCGTAAACCCATGTTTCGTCACCTGTTATAACACGTTTGAGTAGATCCGCATTGTTGTCGACTTCATTTAGTGACTCCTGAGCAACTTCCATTCGCCGCTGTTTTTGTTCAAAATTCAACAATTTTGGAACAAATTTTGCTGCCACACGTTTCATACCCAAAACATCCGAAAAAATTTCATGGCATGAGCCAAACGATATGCCAACATCATCACTGACTTCTCTGATTGTGATTCGGCGATCGTTCAAAACCATTTCTTTCACTTTTTTCACGTTTTCATCGGTTGTTGATGTGCTTGGACGTCCGGGTCGTTCGTCATCTTCAACGTTTTCGCGGCTATCTTGGAAACGCTTATACCACTCGTAAATCCTTGTTTTACTCATAGCAGACTCACCATATGCCTTTGTTAACATTTCACACACTATTTCATTTTTCACGCAAAATTTAATACAAATTCTTTGATCCATTTTTTTTAACAAACAAAAATAGCCGTGCTCGAAAAACACGTCTTACCTTAGTGGCTTCCACTTAAGAACTAAGCAATGAATATTGTTGAAAATTTTATCGTACGTCAGGGGCATGTGTACCAACATAATAAAAAAAAAAATTTTACAATCGAACTATCCAAACCCGCGAAATTAAAAAATTCCCGTTACTTTTTGAACACACCTCGTATGTGTGTAGGTATGCGTGTATGTTTCCCTTTATCTCCTAAAATACTGAACCAATTTTCATGCAATTTTTTCAATGTTGTAGCAACGATGCCGGAGCAGGTTTTAGGGTATTGAAACCCTTAAAAAGTTAGCCCTAAAGGGTTGAAAATAATGTTTATATCTTACATTAAGGCTTTTATGAGGTTAGATAAAAAATACTTGCAGCAAAATCTACCGAATATTTTGTGAACTATGTAGAAAATCATTAAGCCGTGTTCGAGGTTATGTTTTTGTTGATGTACGTGTACTTTGTCGTGATTTAATTGGTGAAAATTAAAAAATGTACGAGGGTCATTCGTAAAATAAGGTTCCCTAAGCTGCCAAGACAGAATGCAATGTGCTGGGAGAAATCTGGCAACACTGTCTTACTCATCAGCTCGCCCTCTCTTTTTCCGCACCACTCCCGTCTCGCTACGTCAATCAGTGCCGGCCTAGCAGCCTTCGAAGATGGAGTTCCCTATCGCTGTTACCGCCAGATGCAAAATTCGTGCTGTGATACGTTTTTTAAATGCAAAACGGATTTCACTTATTGACATTCATCATGGAACAACAGTAAACTCTTGACAGATATTGTGACACATTAAGAAAACAGAGACGCGCGATCCAGAACCACCGGAGAGGAAGATTGTCCAGTGGTGAGAGGCTTCTCCATGACAACGCTCGACCTCATGTTTCACATCAAACTCAAGAACTGCTGACAGATTTTGGCTGGACTGTTGTTCCTTCCCCCCCCCCCCGTACAGCCCGGACCTAGCCCCAAGTGATTATCACTTTTTCCCAAAATTATAGGAACACTTGGGTGGCCTACGCTTCAGTACCGATGATGAAGTCAAGGAAGAGGTTACTCGATTCCTCAAAGGATTAGCGGCAGAATTCTACAACATGGGGATAGAAAAGTTGGAGCATCGTCTGCAAAAGTTTCTGGACGGAAACGGCGATTATGTAGAAAAATACCGCAAGTTTTAAGCTTTAAATTGATGTATAACACTAAGATAAAAAATACAGCTGTCTATTTTTAAAAATCGTGGGAACCTTATTTTACGAATGACCCTCGTATATATTTATACTCCAAATAAAAGTACGAAGAATATTGTTTATCCATTAGCATTAATTTAAATAAAGCAAATTAATTTCACAGTTGTCATTAATTACACGGTTTTTTTTAATATTGCCAGTTTCATATTTGCCGGCGGCAAATTAATTTATAATTAATCATCTGTTATTATTGTTATTCAGTTATAGGCTTATTAGTAGGCACAGTTTATTTACAAATAATACTAGTTTTGACAGCAAATGATTATCAACCACATACGCCTAACCAAAGAATGAAAAGCACAGTGAATATTGTCATTCAGTGTTCAATCAACCGTCGTTCAGTGCAATCGTTACTGTTCAAAAGTGTTCAGGTTTTTTTTTATGTGTCTGGGACCAAATATATATAGAATACCAAGAGTAGTGTTTACTATTTTACAGTACCTACTAGTACAAATTGGACTAGTTGTAGTAGAAAAATAACCGTTTTTTATTTAACGTACGACTAGAAACTTAATTAGCTACGCCAGCAAATTATTTTTAGACAGTAAGAATATCAATGACATTCATAACAATGCGTAACAGTGTTCTAGAAATATTGGCGAATATTAAAAATTAATTAAAAAATCTGGTGTGAAACACTCACACAACTTTCTCTTGCCAATGCAAATAATGACCAATATAACCTACCATTAGTAATAAAACATTAGAAATAAACAAAAAACTAACCTCAAAAAACATAACTTTTTTTAATCATTAATGAAAGACGCAAAATGAAAAGCGACCTCAGTTTGGCTTAAAAATACAAAATATCACTCTTTCACGCTAAACTAGACTCTGTAGAGAAAAATGCTTTAATTAAGTTGCAGATCTTTTAATTTCCTGTAAATTTAATTATATATACACTTTTGTCGTAAAATGCATACTAAGGCTGAAATCTTAAAAAAATTGAATTTTCACACGTTTCCGTGGGAAAAAACAGAAAATCGCTAATTACCGCTAAATTAAGTGTTATACAAAAATATGTTTGAAATAAGTTTTAGAATTTTAAATTCTCTACATTTTTTATTATATAAATTTTTGTGCTAAAATGCATATTAAAGCCATAATCTTACAAAAACAATTTTTTACGTGAAAACAGCCTCACCAAGAATTTCAGCAAACATGGCGCCTACCTTATCTTGTAGAGCATAAAAATTTAGTAAACCAGGCGATTTTTAAAAAAATCGTAGGACCAGTTTTTGAGAAAATTGCAAAAAAGTGAAAAATTACACGAATAAACTACTACTTCCGGTTGACCGATTTTGATGAAAATGTCCGTGTCAGGTCCGGTAGTGGTATGCAACTTAAGTTTCAAGTTTGTACGATGTTCCGTTTTTGAGATATTCTGTACACACACGCGCGCGCGCGCGCGCGCGCGCCCGCACACACACAGAGAGACCAATCCCTAAAAACATGGTTTTTGGGTTGACGGGGTCTGAAAACTTGTAGATCTAGTGAAAACTTTATTTCAAAAAATTGACATGAAAACAATTCTTTCCTTCCTATTCATATAGGCAAGAAAAAGTAAAAATTGGTATTAAATTAGCACTATTACACAAAATTGTTACCAAAGTTTTGTTAAGGTTAAGAGATTTATAAGAGAGGTGTGTAAGAGATTTATAAATTATAATTGCATCTATATGAATATTATTGTATAAATGTATGCTTTATAGGAAACTGTTATCGTACATTTTGTTTTAGAAGCGGTAATTTTTTATACACTTTGTATTATTACAGGCTAAAGTCTCTGTGCACCAAGTGAGATGCCCAGTATTATACTATAATAAGACTGTACCTGTACAATAACATCAAACTGACAGAGAACGTTGCTCAGATTGGACAATTACGATGGCAACAGTATTTGTATGTGTAAAATAGGAGAGACAACATGTTCATATGTGTTTCACTTTTGTATCATCTGTAATTTACCATATGACATCACAATTATTGTAATGTCTGTCACAGAAATTTGTATATAAAAGATTTTGTGATTCAAGGATTTGTAATAATGTGATCATCATGTAAAAATGTCAACAAACACTTTCAATTTAACAAAACAAAACAAACAAGAGAGAAAGAATAAGAAGAAAAAAATCATATGGTCAAAAAAAACACATGCTAATCCATTTTCTTTTGCTGCTTCTCTGTCAGTAAACTAAAATAAAAAAATGGTATGGCAAGCCACCATGATTTTTTCACATTTATAAAAGTGAAACTACAGTTCCAGGGTAAGTCTACGTTTCCTGAAAATTTTAACTCTTAACAATTCCACGTACAAAAAATAATTCTGTTTATCATATGGTCAACCCAATTATAAGACTGAAGCATTTAACAATAGAAGAGGTACAGGTGTACAAGACAGTAGAGTCACAGCTGTTATCTCCTCTGAGAGTAATCAATTTCATCATTATACAGCCTTGGCCTTCGGGCCAGCCCAGTCAGTCAGCTGGTAGAAAGTCGCTATTATTTGTTACGGGGGTAGTAAACTCAAGAAGATAATTTTTTTAAAAATTCAATGATTTTTTACAGCTATTTGAAGTTTAAAATTTTCTGATCATAACATTTGTTTACTTTGTTTGTACGTTGACAAAAAGTTATAAAAACATCTGTTTAAAATAAAGCTCACTAGCAAGGCGAGTGAAGTTATTCTTTCAACTTTAAGTTTTCTGGGAATGTGGTTTTTATATGATTGTACATTCTTGGGAATTAAATATTTTGGTTAGTATTGGAGATATTTGGATAATGTTTTTTTCAAATGTTCATAATTTCTTGCTCTATTATCTGTGGAATGATTTTTACAAAAACCTTAATAGGGATTTAGTTAAAAAATAATTTGTGAATACATAAAATAAATGTTTTTGAAAAATGTTTTTTTTCAATAAATTTCTTCTAAGAAAAATACATACAAGAGCATACAACAGATAATAGAGAGCAATTTTCTGTATTTTGTAGCATAAGAATCATGTTGATATCTTTCTTGGTTCCTGAGATATTTTATTCCCCGTAAAAGCCCGCTTTTCCAACCCTCACCCTTATATTAGGGGCGGTAATTAAATTTTTGGCTTGGTTCAAATGGTAGATCATTATTAGTAAATTACTCTTTCATTTAAAATAAATAATGATAAATTATAGCCAGAAGTTTTCATTTTCATTTTCTGGGTTGACTACCCCCCTTAAGTAACACTGGTTGGGCAAGCTTTTCTTGCCTATATGAATATATAGAAAGGAAAGTATTGTTTCATGTCGATTTTAAGAAATTGAGTTTTCACCGGATCTACTTGTTTTCAGACCCCCAAACCCAAAAAACATGTTTTTAGCAATTGGTCTGTGTGTGTGTGTGTGTGTGTGTGTGTGTGTACGTGTGTGAACAGAATATCTCAAGAACTGAACATCGTACGAACTTGAAATTTAAGTTACATACCACTACCGGACCCGAAATGAACATTTTCATCAAAATCGGTCAAACGGAAGTAGTACTTTATTCGTGTAATTTTTCACTTTTTGCGATTTTCTCAAAAACTGGTCCTAAGATTTTTTTTTAAAATCGCCTCGTTTACTAAACTTGTTATGCTATACAAGAAAGGGTAGGTGCCATGTTTGCTGAAATTCTTGGTGAGGCTGTTTTCATGTAAAAAAATTGTTTGTTTAAGATTTCGGCTTTAATATGCATTTTAGCGCATTTTTTTGTAGAGAATTTAAAATCCTACAACTTTTATTTCAAACATTTTTTGGTATAACGCTTAGTTTTGCGGTAATTAGCAATTTTCTGTTTTTTCTCACGAAAACGTGTGATTTTTTAAGATTTCGGTCTTAGTATGCATTTTAGAACAAAAGTGTATATAATCAAATTTATAGGAAATTAAAAGATCTACAACTTTTTTTAAGAATTTTTCTCTACAGAGCCTATAGTTTAGCGTGAAAGAGTGATTTTCTGTATTTTTAAGCCAAACCGAGGTTGATTTTCATTATGCATCTTTCACTCATGGTTAAAATTAGGTTATGTTTATTGAGGTTAGTTTTTTTTTGTTTAAATCTAATGTTTTATTACTAATGTTAGGTTTATAGTTAATTATTTGCATTGGCAAGAGAAAGTTGTGTGTGTGTTTCACACCAGATTTTGCCGCGTACAGATGTATTTCACACTAGTCCTATTGGGCCTGCAACAAATTCAATCAATTCTTAGCAAAAGTATTCTTACAAAAGTTATGATGAAAGAATCACAATGGCGTCTGAGGAACCACCATGGATTCTCACGGCCGATATTGATGAACGCCTGAGGATCGCATGCGCATAACATGGCAGCCAACCTGTTAAACACCTACAACATTTATTTAAGCATTTTTCTGTAAAGAGCTTAGTTTCAAGGGAATTACTGATTTTCCATATTTTTTTAGTCAAACAGGTTGATTTGTCGTTTAGTGTCACTTGGGCATGATTAAACATTAGGTAATATTTTTCATTTTACATTGTTTATAAATGATTAACACTTTCGAGACAACAACCGTACGTGATACGGCCGTTATGATATACACCGCGTGACGGCAAACGTCTGTCATACGGGCATGGCAATATACATCCCTAGACGGCAAACGTATCTCATATATTTGCTACTTTTACATTGTTATAAATGTGGCTACCCGTGCACTATCTGATATATGAGTGAAGTTTTCTCTGTTATTTAGTTCACTTTGTTCTCCGTTTACCTACAGCGATAGTTGATCGAATCGATTAGTATTTTCTGATATATCGACGAAACTATCAACTGCTACTTAATGCGCGAGATCGAACCGTAGTGTCTACTACCGAGTACCGACATAGCGTATTACAAGGCCATGTTATTTGCAGTGTATGTGTTTTACTGTTATTGTGCTATTATACATTTCATGAAACGATGTCTAGAGATGCATAAGATTGTTTTGCAAAAGATTCTGGGTCGTAATTAGATGACACGGACATTGATGAATCATACGACCCTGCGGAGAATGAAAGCGATATTGATATAAGTTTCATATAAAATTTTTCGGAAACGTGTATATTAGAGTATAATTGTAAATAGTGTTATTTTATAGATAAATTAATAATTGACTTAAACTAAAAATATGGTTAAAAAGAGCAAATTTTAAACATTATTTTCATATAATACCCTTCTTGATAAGAACTGAAGTGACTGCACACAATGATTTTTTGAAAAAGTTGAAAAAAACGTCAGTCTACAGTGCAAGATAGGTTAAATTTACTTTAATCTGTAGTGCATGGTCGTGAAAAAAAATGGTAGACTGGAAAGTGTTAAACATAGGTTTTATTCAATACATATACACTGACCAGAAAAAGCTGTGAGCGTTTCACATGAAATTTTAATTTAAAAGATAAGATGATGATGATGATAATTACCGTTTAATACTGGGTGAATCTGCCACTGGATCGGCAACGCAAATTTTCCGCTTGGCTGGATTGACGTTCCGTTTGGTGTAATCTGCATAGTTGCCGATAAAGAAATAAAAAGGATAAGAATACGGCCCAGTCAAAGTGATCACGTCTTCATCATGCAGAGCGACTGGAATGCTAGAGTGCTCGATGCGTTTTTTGTTCACATATGTACCAGTCAAGCTCTGAAACACAGCAAAAATATTACCTCAGTTAAATTTATACCCACATACAGTAGCGTGCTAATTAATCCAAACACAGATGTTATGTAATGAAAAGTTACTTTATTTTTGAAAAAAAATATATATACAGGGTATTTCACGAGTAATCGACAAACTTTTCAGGTGGTTTCCTCTCATCAAAATAATGAAAAAAGTTTATATAAATATGGGTCTGGAAACGCTTCGTTAGCGAGTTACGGCTAATGAAAGATTTCGCCCTGGGTTCGGAACACACGCCTAAATAAAGTCATCCTAGAGGTCTAGGAACCCAATTTTATGAGTAGATTTGATGGTTAATTATGTATTTCGACCCGTAAAATTGAATAAAATAAGTTCCAGAACCATATCTCCAGTAGTTTTAGTAATATCCAGTGAAAAACGGACAAATCTGTGCATAAAAATATATTATTTTTTTAGGTTTGAAGGACAATAACTGTGTTAAATAGCTAATAAATGTGTAAATTTATTTAGCAAAACTTTTAGAGATTTTAGTTCTGAAGAGAATGATGTAAAATAGGCCAATAATAAACAAACACCAGGTTAAAAAAATTTATGTTTAATTAAATCAACACGTACGAAAAATAAGACAGCAAAAAAATTTGCAAATACAATATTCAGTCAATTAAATAATTACAAAAATTTACATTATAAAACATTGTGCACAAATGACCAATGAAATAAAAGATTCAGCAATTAGGCTAAAATGTTTTGTGTTTACGAAGAACGTTAATTTAAAAGATATTGCATTTTCTGTCTTAGTTTTTGTATGTGTTGATTTAATTAAACATAAATTTTTTAAACTTTGTGTATGTTTATTATTGGCATATTTTACATCATTCTCTTCAGAATTAAAATCTCTACAAGTTTAGCTAAATAAATTTACACATTTATTAGCCATTTAAACACAGGTTATTGTTCTTCAAACCTGAAAAAACCTATTTTTATGCACAGATTTGTCCGTTTTTCATTGAATATTACAAAAACTACTGGAGATATGGTTCTGGAATTTATTTAATTCAATTTTTCGGGTCGAAATACATAAGAAACCATCAAATCTACTCATAAAATTAGGTTCCCAGACCTCTAGGATGACTTTATTTAGGCGTATGTTCTGAACCCAGGGCGAAATCTTTCGCTAGCCGTAACTCGCTAACGAAGCATTTCCGAACCCATGTTTATGTAAACTTTTTTCATTATTTTGATGAGAGGAAACCACCTTAGAAGTTTGTCGGGTTCCTCGTGAGACACCCTGTATATTCTATTTGTTAATGTTTAATAACTAATATGGCAACCTTTATTGTTTATCAGGTTCACGTATGCGATTTGGCATAGATTCAATTAGTGTATTTTATTATTTTAAGCATTTTTCTCTAAAGAGCCTAGTTTAGCATCAAAGAGTGATTTTCCATATTATTAAGCCAAACCAAGGTTAGGTTTCATTTTGCATAATCCACTCATAATTAAAATTCAGTTATGTTTTTACTTTCTCTTGCCTATATGAATATATAGGAAGGAAAGTATTGTTTTCATGTCGATTTTTTGAAATCGAGTTTTCACCGGATCTATACGTTTTCAGACCCCCTGAACCCAAAAAACATGTTTTTAGCGATTGGTCTGTGTGTGTGTGTTTGTGTGTGTGTATACAAAATATCTCAAGAACGGAACATTGTACGAACTTGAAACTTGAAACTTAAGTTACATACCACTACTGGACCCGACACGAACATTTTCATCAAAATCGGTCAACCGGAAGTAGTAGTTTATTCGTATAATTTTTCACTTTTTTGTGATTTTCTCAAAAACTGGTCCTACGATTTTTTTAAAAATCGCCTGGTTTACTCAGTTTTTTATTCTCTACAAGATAGAGTAGGCGTCATGTTTCCTGAAATTCTTGGTGAGGCTGTTTTCACGTAAAAACAAAGTTTTTCTAAGATTACGGCTTTAATATGCAATTTAGCAAAAAAATTTATATAATAAAAGTTGTAGAGAATTTAAAAACCTACAACTTTTATTTCCAACATTTTTTTGTATAACGCTTAGTTTAGCAGTAATTAGCAATTTTCTGTTTTTTCCTCACGAAAACGTGAGAAAAATCGATTTTTTTAAGATTTCGGCCTTAGTATGCATTTTATAATAAAAGTGTATAAAATCGAATTTATAGAAAATTAAAAGATCTGCAACTTTTATTTAGAGAATTTTTCTCTACAGAGCCTAGTTTAGCGTGAAAGTGTGATTTTCCGTTTTTTTTAAGCCAAATTGAGTTCGATTTTTATTTTGCGTCATTCACTCATGATTAAAATAAGGTTATGTTTTTGAGGTTAGTTTTTGTTTATTTCTAACATTTTATTATTAATGTTAGGTTTATTATTAATTATTTGCATTGGCAAGAGAAAGTTGTGTGAGTGTTTCACACCAGATTTTTTTGAGGTTGGTTAGTTATTTTGTTTATTTCTAATGTTTTATCACTAATAATAGGTTATATTGGTTGTTATTGGCAAGAGAGTCATGTGAGCGTTTTACACCAGATTTTTATTAATATTTTTTTATATGTATTTTTTCTGAAGTTTAAATTTTATATTTATTGTGTGTAATTAATTTAGCGTAAGCAGTTAAATTGTAAGCAGAATAATAATTTATTGTATTTTTTTAATTATCTTAATTAACAGTTTTAATACATTTAAAATAAACCTGGATTAAATTGTAACAACATGATAAAAGTTATTTATATTTAAGTATCAAATACCAGAATTTCAAAACATCCTTTATTCTGCAATTAACTATTTACTCACACAAAAAAAAAGATTAAAGCAAAGAAAGTAAACGAGATGACTAATATGTGTAATATTTAATTAGTTTTAATAACACGTTATATTTCTGTATCAAGGTCACGCTAAACCCCATCACCCATATCATAACAATTTCTTTTTCATAAATGATGTTTTAACACTTAGAAGACTGACTTTTTTGTAGTTTTGCCCGTGGACTGCCATTTTTTAGGGATTTTTAAAAAATTATAACAAATCAACCATTGTTCATAAATTAAAAAATCTGGTGTGAAACACTCACACAACTTTCTCTTGCCAATGCAAATAATTAATAATAAACCTAACATTATTAATAAAATATTAGAAATAAACAAAAACTAACCTCAAAAACATAACCTTATTTTAATCATGAGTGAATGACGCAAAATGACAATCGAACTCAGTTTGGCTTAAAAATACGGAAAATGACGCTTTCACGCTAAACTAGGCTCTGTAGAGAAAAATGCTTTAAACAAAAGTTGTAGATCTTTTAATTTTCTATAAATTTAATTATATACACTTTTGTCGTAAAATGCATACTAAGACCGAAATGTTAAAAAAATCGATTTTTCTCACGTTTTCGTGAGAAAAAAAAACAGAAAATCGCAAATTACTGCTAAACTAAGCGTTATACAAAAAAATGTTTGAAATAAAAGTTGTAGAATTTTACATTCTCTACAACTTTTATTATATAACGTTTTGCGCTAAAATGCATATTAAAGCCGCAATCTTAAAAAGAAAATGTTTTTACGTAAAAACAGCCTCAAGCAGAATTTCAGCAAACATGGCGCCTACCCTATATTGTAGAGCATAAAAAAATGTAGTAAACCAGTTGATTTTAAAAAAAATCGTAGGACTAGTTTTTGAGAAAATCGCAAAAAAGTGAAAAATTATACTAATAAACTACTACTTCCGGTTGACCGATTTTGATGAAAATGTTCGTGTCGCGTCCGGTAGTGGTATGTAACTTAAGTTTCAAGTTTCAAGTTCGTACGATGTTCCGTTCTTGAGATATTCTGTTCACACACACAGACCAATCGCTAAAAACATGTTTTTTGGGTTCAGGGGGTCTGAAAACGTATAGATCCGGTGAAAACTCGATTTCGAAAAATCGACATGAAAACAATACTTTCCTTCCTATATATTCATATAGGCAAGAGAAAGTAAAAAGTAAAGATTAAATTAAAGATCAAAATTAGTTGATTACTTTTCGTTTATTAAGATTAGGATTACTTATATTATAATGGTAAAGATGTTTGACTGAAGAGAGGTATGTTTTTTGAATTTAAAATTTTTTCGCCATATAATGATAATAATATATAAGAACAGAATTAATAATGAGTTCAAATCTTACAAACTAATTACCTATTTCTAATAATCAATTTACTTTTTTATTTCTTAAGTAAAATTTAAAAAAAAAACTAAGTATTGTAATAACTAACAACAACGCACAGAAGTACCTGGAGATCACTTGCTCATGCTTGATAACATCGATGCTGTAAAAGTCGATATATTCAATAATCTGACAACATTAAGACTAAAATTGTACTCTATTAGATTCAGAATGAACTAAATTAAGTGACAGCATAGATGGCAATCATATACGATACGAGCTAATGGATATAAAACCAAGTGAAATAGGCACCCATATCGTACACGGGTGCCGTCCTGAAAGTGTAAACCAATTTTATAGTAAAAATGCTAAACCAATAAAAACATCTAAATAACATTCGACAACAAATGTGTTCATTATTACTTCTGTCCTTCTAGCGATGTATAAAAAAATACTATATAAACACCAACATAAGAGGGTGGTCTGAAAAGTTTCCGACCTCAACGTGAAGATGGCAGCACTCGTAAATAAAAGCTGGTGAATTTCATTGTTCATCTGCTGACAGTTACTCACCACAGTTTCAGTCATTTTGGACGCGTAGTTGTTATGTAACAGTCGTTTGAGTGAGTTGATATGAGTGTTTTTGTGAAAATGGACAAAATCGAGTATCGAACTGTCATAAAATATTTGTTTTTGAAAGGCAATATGCCTACACAAATCACAAATGAGTTGGATTCTGTGTAAGGGGACTCTGAACCATAATTTATTACAGTGAAATTTTGAGCAGCTGAATTTAAACGTGGCCGTAAGAGCTTGGGAGACGATGAACATTCGAGACGTACAAAAACTGCAACTACCGACAAAAACATCGCCAAAGTTCACCAAATTGTGCTAGACGACCGCCGAATGAAAGTGAGAGAGATAGGAGAGGTTATGAACATGTGAAAAGAACGTGTTTGTCACAATAAATCAACATTTAGGCATGAGAAAGCTGTCCGTGCGTTGGGTGCCGCGTTTGCTCACATTAGACCAAAAACGTATTCGAATGAACATTTCCAACGCTCTAATGGCGCAATTAATCCGAGTTTTGGCACCGATTAATTACTGTAAATGAAACTTGGATACATCATTATACGTCCAAATAGTGGACTGCAAAGGGGGAACCAGCTCCAAAAAAAGCAAAAACTGTTTTTTTCAGCTGGGAACGTGATGGCGACTGTTTTTTGGGATAGTCATGCAGTTATTTTTATCGATTATATCTTAAAAAAGGAAAAAGCATACTACACATCATTACTTGACAAGCTAAAGGCAGAACTTGCAGAAAAACGGCCACATTTGCAGAAAAAGAAAATCCTGTTTCGCCACGACAACGCACCATCTCACATCTCAGCGGTTGCCATGGCGAAAACCCACGAATTACAGTTTGAACTGCTTGATCATCCGCCTTACTCACCAGATCTAGCCCCAAGTGACTTCTTTTTGTTCTCTCATCTAAAAATTGCGCTCAGAGGACAGAGATTTTCGTCAAATGAAGAGGCTATCACCTTCTTGAACAACTATTTTGCAGAGAAAAATGCCGAGTACTATTTGGACGGGTTACAGAGATGGGAGCATCGCTGGGAGAAGTGTGTAGAGTTACAAGGAGACTATGTTGAAAAATAAAATAAAAAATCTGGTGTGAAACACTCACACAACTTTCTCTTGCCAATGCAAATAATTAACAATAAACCTAACATTAGTAATAAAACATAAGAAATAAACAAAAAACTAACCTCAAAAACATAACCTTATTTTAATCACGAGTGAATGACGCAAAATGACAATCGAACTCAGTTTGGCTTAAAAATACGGAAAATCACGCTTTCACGCTAAACTAGGCTCTGTAGAGAAAAATGCTCTAAACAAAAGTTGTAGATCTTTTAATTTTCTATAACTTTTATTATATACACTTTTGTCGTAAAATGCATACTAAGACCGAAATGTTAAAAAAAATCGATTTTTCTCACGTTTTCGTGAGAAAAAAACAGAAAATCGCAAATTACCGCTAAACTAAGCGTTATACAAAAAAATGTTTGAAACAGAAGTTGTAGGTTTTTAAATTCTCTACAACTTTTATTATATAAGTTTTTGCGCTGAAATTTATATTAAAGCCGTAATCTTAAAAAAACAACGTTTTTACGTGAAAACAGCCTCACCAAGAATTTCAGCAAACATGGCGCCTACCCTATCTTGTAGAGAATAAAAAATTGAGTAAAATAGGCGATTTTAAAAAAAATCGTAGGACCAGTTTTTGAGAAAATCGCAAAAAACTGAAAAATTATACGAATAAACTACTACTTCCGGTTGACCGATTTTGATGAAAATGTTCGTGTCGCGTCCGGTAGTGGTATGTAACTTAAGTTTCAAGTTTCAAGTTCGTACGATGTTCCGTTCTTGAGATATTCTGTTCACACACACACACACACACACACACACACACACACACACACACACACACACAGACCAATCGCTAAAAACATGTTTTTTGGGTTCAGTGGGTCTGAAAACGTATAGATCCGGTGAAAACTCGATTTCGAAAAATCGACATGAAAACAATACTTTCCTTCCTATATATTCATATAGGCAAGAGAAAGTAAAAATTCAGAAAAAATGTCTTGTATCTCTGTTAGGTCGGAAACTTTTCAGACCACCCTCGTATTATGCAATATGCAATCTGTGTACAGTAATGAAGTTACACTAAAGACAGATAATTTATTCCGCCTCTTCCAGGAAATTCAGACAATCTGCTCGATAGAATTTCATAGAAAAATGATTATAGTTACTCGAGTCACAAGTTTGCCTTTGGTTTTATGAGGGGTAAAGAGGGGAAAGCATCAGTGCACATGTGTAACTGCTTTGGTATCAGTTCACCAACACAACAATGTAAACTATACTTAAAGAGTATACAGTATATCGCGGAACGTTTTCTAAGTTAACTATACCAATATAACTGTTACCGTAAACGGAAATCTTGGTTTCTCGAAAACACGATCAAACTGTTCACAGTGCTGAACAAAATCTAATATGCAATGCTAAATCGTATTGTGAGACCGGATTCTTGCCCAGTCATTACACCGTATATATAAAATTTCACAAAAAATTTATACTAGCCTGTACATACAGATAACCCTTTCAAATTTAAATTCAAATTCTTCAAATAGCGCTGATTTCGGTAAAAATGATTTGATAGTAGATATAATTATAAAAAATTGAAATATATATTTTCTAACCACCAGAATACGGTAACATAAAACACTTACCAATGTTTATAGCGCTTTCGTGTATCTTGTACACATCTTCAGTAAATTAACATTTATTACAAGTCAAAATTTAAAACTTCCTGCTCCTACCATGGTAGATAAGGAATAGTCGATTCTTATATTTAAAACAGTCTTGCCAACTTAATCAGTTGATTGTCGTACTCAATTTGTGTGTTCATTAATTTCTCCCTGCTATTGTATTTATAAATATAATATTTTTCCAAAATTTCAATTTCATTTTGTTTGTTATTTATTTCTAATATTTCTAGATTATTTTTTATATTCGACATATTGTGTTTATTTTTTATCATGTGTTCAGTTACATTGGAGAATTTTCGATTTCCTTTTTTATAGTTAGAATAGTGTTCTGTAAACCGTTTTTTAAAAGATCTGGCGATTTTACCGATATATATTTCATTACATTCATTACATTTAATTTTATAAATTCCACATGAATTAAATTGATTATTTTCTTTTTCTTTATCATTTACATTTGCTTTAATATTATGTTTTTGTAAAATAAATTTTTGACTATTCCTTATCTACCATGGTAGGAGCAGGAAGTTTTAAATTTTGACTTGTAATAAATGTTAATTTACTGAAGATGTGTACAAGATACACGAAAGCGCTATAAACATTGGTAAGTGTTTTATGTTACCGTATTCTGGTGGTTAGAAAATATATATTTCAATTTTAAATAATACGGCTGTTTAAAAATCCTACATAGGATGTTTAATAAAATAAAAAATAATTATAAAAAAATGCCTTTTTGAATTCTGTTTGATCTATCAGACTCTTTAACGTCTTTTAAAACTGATTTTTGCTTTACAATCGTGGAAACTGTAGACTGGGAATAACCATACTGGCAAACCAATTCATTTATCCTAGCCCCTTCATCATGTTTTTCTATAATCTCTTTCTTTTCTTTATAGAAATTTTACTTTTTATGCACGATTTAGGTCCCATTTTCAATATAACTACAGTAACGTACACAGGAAACATGGTACCAAAACTACAAAGAATACGTATGTATAATAACACGACAAGACACTACGGCACAGATGCTAAACCGATAACCAAAGTGACACGCGTAACACTACTAAATAGTACGAGTGCTGTGACAAAACTGAAAAACAGAAACAACCTTGAGCTGATGATGGGTGGGTGCGGGTAGCATTGTCGTGGGTATCTTGACAAAAGGGAAGGAGTACATTTAATCAGAACTTCTTACTGTAGGGGTTGACAATTGGCGGGTCAGGTGTATGTGCGACTTTAGTAATCCGATAAATTAATTGAAAGGCAACATGTGGTTAACTTTGCACGGTAGTAAAATATAATGCCTGACTGTTGAGGTTGTTATACCTTGGACAATTCGAAATGGCACAAGCAGCTTTGGTGTTTATCATCAACTCCACTCTTCGCCCCTCGCCATGCAACGACGGTACAATCAATCACAAAAGTATACAATTGCTACTGTAATGTGCGACTGCATGCACGGCCACTACGCTTTGTTTTCACTGTTGTTATTAAAAATCTGTCAGACATAATGATGTGACTAATTTGTTTTCATATATGATTTTCTGTTCATTATATATTCACACACCAATTTGTTTAGTTAGTTGCATGCGTCTTTAAAGTATAGTTTAGTGAGTTTTTTGCCGTACAGTTCTTGTAATTTATAATTTAAATTTTTACTGGGACAAATTAAATACATATTTTAAAATGAAATAATTATTTGTATGTTTGTAAATTGAAATAAGGTTGTGGGTATTTGAGTATATTAAAATTTGTAGACCTTGTTTAAAGAATAGGTTATGGATATACTTTACGCGGAACTGTGTGTACGTGTACACGTAGAGCAAGGGTTGTGCCAGTTCGAATTGTCCACAGTATAGCACTATCAGATTCTTCTTCCCTTCCTCAGAGTCAATCTACACGCAAAAGGCACTCTTGTGAATCTATATCTATACAGATGGGATATGTTGCCAACTAGCCTACATGTACATTTAATACGGTAACACTTACATTATCAGTAATAGTCCATTTGCCATTTTCATCATACTTTATAGAACAGTGTTTCCTAGAGACGATCGGATTTCCAACAGTTACATCACAATTCACACTCCGGCCGATCAGAAACTGTAAAAAAAATTACAAAAAAAACAAACATTAATTTTACTGTACTTTTAAAAAAATTGTAGTTGAAATTTGTTAATCTTCGGAGACTGGCGCTTTTGCATTTTCGCAACAGATGTCATTTTTACTTTCTCTTGCCTATATGAATTTTATATAGGAAGGAAAGTATTGTTTTCATATCGATTTTTCACCGGATCTACTTGTTTTCAGACAATGTGATTATGTATAAAATTAAAATTAAATTTTTTACGTCAGTCTCGTTATTTAATAGCCACACTTTGTATATTTTTACAATTCACTGTGAACTGATGAAAACCTGGGTTGTCTTCTAACCCTTTGTTTTGTGTCCACTCCAATAGTCAGAAATTATTGTGTTAGAGACCGGCTAGTGGCTAGCAGCCCCTACAGAAGAGCAGCTTATATTCTCTGCTCCCCACCCCTCAACCATCATCTATAGTTACTTGACACATGTAATTTATGTAATTCTGACAATATACCGGGTGATTCATTTAAAGTAGCCCGCCGCTCGAGTAATTTTCATATGCTGTATTGACAGCACTGATCACGATGTGATCGACTGAATTTCATGAACAGTTAACCGATGATGAACGCGAGTACAATTTTTCCCAGCAAGATGGTGCAACATCACACGTCTCACCAGTCCCTATCTCATATCAATCAGGCTTTTCCCATGCGAGTTGTTAGTAAAGATTTGTGGCCTCATCGTTCACCCGATTTGAGTATGTGCGATTTTTTTCTATGGGAATATTTAAAAGGAACTATTTACCAAACAAACCCCTGCAGTATACATGAGCTAAAGAATAACATCGTGGCAGCCATTCAAGCTATAGACGTTTCCGTAGTGCATCGTGTGTGCATTAATAACACTGAACGAGCGCAAAAATGTGTAAGCGTTCAAGGACGCCACTTTCAACATCTACTGTAAAGGTGAAGTTGAAATTTGTATATAAATTTTAAATAAATATGTAAAATTATGCATTAAGTAATTCTATTTATTCATTTACTATTTGAATCCAATTGAGTGCCGAAGGCCGCTGTTAAATACAGCGGGCTACTTTTAAATGAATCACCTGGTATTAGAACAGCGGTTTTCAAAGTGTGGTACACGGGATCGTGGCCGGTGACACGCGAGTATTTGCGTTTGATTAATTTCGTTTTGTATCTTTCTGATCATTTATTTTCAAGAAAAGGAGAATGCAAAATTCATCCTTGTATCATGTATGTGAGATTTACACGTCACACAACCTGTATGGAATCGTTCCTGCATTCATTCTTTCTAGGGCAAAAGAAAATAAAACTGTTAAATCAGTTAACACTCTGTCGTAGCGAGCGGTGAATTTCCAAGCAGCAACATCCTGTTAGAATATTTCATTTTCATGTATGAGTTTTAAATATAATTGTTTGAACATTTTTTTCATAAATTATGTCTATTTCTGTTTGATTTTACCATAATGAACTAGGTTTTGTTTGTAGTGTTTTAAGCCAGTTCAAAAAATTAATTTGATTGGACACTAATTTTTATAAATAAAAAAGTGGTCACCGACTAATCAGTGTGTATTATTTATTTATAGTAGTGTTAAAACTGTACGATACATGCGCACCTCCCCTTCTTCTGTGCCCTTGACCATGTTTATACATAATAATATGAGATAGAACCACTGGTGGTACGTGAACATGTCAAGACATATTAAGTGGTACGCCACCAAAAAAGTTTGAGAACCGCTGTATTAGAACAATTGTTTTATAGATTTTATAAACAATCCATTCACTTATCAGTAAGTTGATGAAATAAATTAATATTGTGTATAAAACTATTTATAAAAAAATCTGGTGTGAAACATTCACACAACTATCTCTTACCAATGCAAATAATTAACATAACCTAACATTAGTAATAAAACATTAGAAATAAACAAAAAAAAAAACTAACCCCAAAAACATAATCTTATTTTAATCATCAGTAAAAGACGTAAAGTGAAAATCAACCTAAGTTTAGCTTAAAAAGACGGAAAATCACTCTTTTCACGCTAAACTAGGCTCTGTAGAGAAAAATGCTCTAAAAAAAAGTTGTAGATCTTTTAATTTCCTATAAATTTGATTAAACGTTTATAACGTAAAATGCAAAATAAGGCTGAAATCTTTAAAAATGGTTTTTTTTTACACAATTTCGTGAGGAAAAAACCAGAAAATCGCTAATTACCACTAAACTAAGCGTTATACAAAAAAGTTTGAAATAAATATTTTAGAATTTTTAATTCTCTACAACTTTTATTATACATTGTTGCGCTTAAATGAATATTAAAGTCGTAATCTTAAAAAAACAATTTTTTTAAAAGAAAACAGCCTCACCAAGAATTTCAGACGATATGGTGCCTACTCTATCTTGTAGGGCATAAAAAATGTAGTAAATGAGGCGATTTAAAAAAAACATTGTAGGAGCCACTTTTGAGAAACTCCAAAAAAAGTGAAAAATGACACAAATAAACTACTACTTCCAGTTGATCGATTTTGATGAAAATGTTCATGTCGGGTCCTCTAGTGGTATCTAACTTAAGTTTCAAGTTCGTACACACACAAAGACCAATCGCTAAAAACATGTTTTTTTGGGTTCAGGGGGGTCTGAAATCATGTAGATCCGGTGAAAAGTCTATTTTGAAAAATCGACATGGAAACAATACTTTCCTTCCTATAGATATTCATTTAGGCAAGAGAAAGTAATAAATAGTGACAATATCTAGTTTTTACGATGACTAAACAACGCACATTTTTATTGTAATTCTATAACAAAAAGTATTTTCATGACATATTAATAATTATGATGAATGATTTAATGATTGTGAATAAATCTGATTTTATTTAAATTATCTAATCATTGGTAATAATAATAAAAGCAGCCTTCTAAAAGTCAGCTGCTTCACACAAGACAGCATTTATACAATTCTAGAGGTTTATTTGGCTCATTTTTGACAGTCATTCTGTTTGTGCGGAGGGGCCGGAAGCAAGGCTTAAACTTGGCTCAATGTGTAGTTGAATTTTTTTTAATTCATTTATTTAACGTCGCATCAACTACAACGGTCATTAGCGACGACGTTGGGGTGTAACTTTTAGTACGATGGAGGATAAAATGATTTTTTGTAACGTATGAAAATATGCCGTGCCTGAGTGGGATTTGAACCCAGGACCGCATGATGAGAGGCGAGCACATTACCAACTGCGCCAATGCGGCCGGCGTAGTTGAATTTAAATTTAACTACTCTAGTAACCCGAGGCGATTGTCGGTTTAATGCATAAATAAAAAAAAAAATTTGGATTACAAAAACTACCATTAGATGGATTTACCAACATTAAAAATAATATAAAAGAACTGCTGCAAATTACACTGGACAATCTAAAAAATAAAACTAACAATTCCAAATTTTAACCCTTTCAGTGTCAAACAATATTTTTACACAACAATATTAATTTTAATTTAACATTCGAATCCCACTCAGGCATGGCATATTTTCATACGTTACAAAAAAAAAATCATTTCATCCTCATCACACACAGTTACACCCCAACGTCGTCGCTAATGACCTTGTAGTTGATGCGACGTTAAATAAATAAATAAAAAAAAAATTATTTTATTTTATTTTAACAATTTTAACAATAAAATTTTTAATTTTAACAACATTTAATAAGGGTGTACAAAAGTGTCCTTTTTTCAAAAACTTGCAAGTGTAAAGCTGGCCCTAAACGATCAGTCTGATTGATCAAAAGATTGAACAAACAGACTGAAGTGAGGTTCAATCATTTCTTCAGTCGTTTGATCAATACCTTTTAGGAGTGTTGTAGCTGTCTCGTTTCTTTTCCCAGTTTCGTCTGGTACGTTTTTCTACTCGTTTATAGTATTTTCTACGTTTTTCGTTTGTACTTTTCGTTCGCGGTGTTGTGCTGAAACAATGAGTTCCAACCCGGATTTGTCCTTCCTTTTACTATGTGTAGCTGATCAACACTTTTTGATCACGGCATAATTCAATCAGCATACTCGTGAATTCGCGTTCTGATTGAGTTTCACCCTTTGCCAAAGAAGAAGAGTTGAGGGGCATGGGCGACGAGGGGATCGACATCGTTGGTGCCGAGCGCGTGACTGAGGGAAAGATTGATCAAAACGCTACTAGACGCTCAATCGCCCTCTTCAGTCGTTTGTCTAAATCAAAATTTCTATCAATCTCCTTCAGTCATTGACTCAATCGTCAAACACACTTCTAGACGCTCAATCGTGACTGTCTCGGTCGATTGATCAAACACTTTTGATCAAAAGACTGATCGTCTAGGGCCACCTTAAGCCTGCCATTGCCAACCAAATTTCAACGTTGCAGAAAAATGAAATTTTGTGTTAAAAATTAATTTTTATTATATATTCATGTTGTTTAGGTCAACAGCCGAAAGGCTGGTTGGAACCTGTAGAGGTTTTACTAAGTAAAACGAGAAGTGAGGTGGTTTACCGTTGCCTTCCTCACTGAGTGGAAAAGTGCGCTTATCAGCATGCCGGGCCCTCTGAAAAGCACATATTTTTCCACTCTGTAAATGACACCTTCACTTCATTCACCACAGGGTCTGGCTGTACAATGAAATTCATTACTTTCAGAAACGATAACTCTGATAAGTGTCTTTTACACCTCTACCTCTTCTGTTATTATATGATTCAGTCATTTAATTGGCTGACCATGTGATAAGAAACAGAACTATTTATTTTAGCCCTGCAACGAACAGATTGAGTGTAAATAATTTGACACTCCACCTGTCTGTTATGGGCAGATATATTCATACAAAAAATAAATTTTTTTAACACTAAATATATTCAAATTAGTTTTTTTGTAAATTTAAAGTCGCATCGACAGCTTGGTCATTAGCAACTACTGTGGGTTTTGGTACCTTAACGGTGGTTTTAACATGTTAAAATTTCCAGACTCTAGCCAAGAATTGAACCTGGGACCTTTCGCTTTGTAGACTAGCGTACTAGTCACTACGCCATGGAGGCGGTTTCAAAATACATTATTCCATTAATTTTTGTTTAATAGTTATTTTGGAAATGTTCGGTCGTCTGAATTTACATATGTATGCAATAAATCTGTTAGTGGCAGGGCTAAAATAAATAGTTCTGTTTCGTATCATCACATGGTCAGCCAATTAAATGACTGAATCATTTAAAAACAGAAGAGGTAGAGGTGTAAAAAACACTAATCAGAGTTATCTCGTCTGAAAGTAATGGATTTCATTATACAGCCAGACCTTTGGTGAATGAAGTGAAAGTGTCATTTGCAGAGTGGAAAATATATGCTTTTCAGAGGGCCTGGCATGCTGATAAGTGTACTTTTCCACTCAGTGAGGAAGGCAATGGTAAACCACCTCACTCCTCGATTTACTTAGTAAAACCTCTACAGGTTCAAACCAGCCTTGTGGCTGATGACCTAAACAACAATGACACATGTAATAACTACGTAAAATATATCAACGTTCCGTTTTCCAGACGTTGGTACTGAAAGGGTTAAAAATAACAACTGTAGGCCTATTACAGGTAAAAATAAATAACCAATCAATAGGAAAAGTAGTGATTTCAGTGACAGAATGAAAGCTTCATTCAAAAATAAATCTTTATAATGCATCCTGCAGTTTGAAATTATTTCTATTTCAAATAATGAATTTATATAATAATTACATCAACCTTCTTTTTAAACTGCACATTATGGAACTTTCAAACACTTGCTGCTATCTACAGTAAATATGAGAAGGGATAAATTAAAATAAATTAATTTTAAATCAGTTTTATACAAATGACTGAAGATGTATCATCTTTTGTAAATTTTAAATAAGCGAGATAAATTTTTTTTTTAGTTTCAATTTTTTATTTATTTTGATGATGGTGGATCCACCGAAACCACGTGTAAGTAAGAATAAAAATAAAGGTGACGCAGTTTAAAAAGAAGGTTGGTTAAATTATTATATAAATTCATTATATGAAATAGAATGAAAGCTTATTGGGCAAAAATAAAACCAATTTAATTTGACTTATGTGATCCAATATGGTCATAAAATTATAATAGAAATAAAAAAGAGAAAACAATGAGGCAATATTTTTATTATTTACTTTCCTTAAATGCAACCATGGTACACACCAATACTATGTTCCAACATAAGCTGTAATGGAAAAGATCTCAATGATATGATTTTTACAATAATTTACCTATAAATCTTCAAATTTTCTCCTCAAACAACCATAACGTTCAAAGTTTTAGGTTTGGCGAAGAAAAGATAAAAGAAAAGAACCGCAAATATAATTAATTATTTTCAGTTATTTCAAAATCATAAGTGAAATTATTATTTATAATACAAATAATAATGACATACATTTTTTTAACCTAAATTATAACGTTTTCATACTCCGGAAAAAGTTGTTAAAAACAATACACATTAGTGAATTCAAACCGAACAAGATAACAAATTAGGCCCAACTGGAAACAATATTACGTACTGTTATAAACTAACAAGGTTAAGTTGTTAGCACGGGCCTAATTCGGTTTCTAGAACAAGAGGACATGTTGGCACTAACCCAGTTGCTAAAACTGAAACAACACCCATAAACTATACAGTATATTTTATCTGAAAAATATACTCTAAAAACTTAAAACAAAAATAAGTGTACCAACAACATACGAAACGAGAATACGATAGTAAACAAATTTCACGTTCGTACATAGAAAAATTAAAAATGGCGTAAAAATTAATAACCTGAGGGTAACCAACCTGTGAATCGTTTTTCAATTCCTTTGACGTTTCTTTTTGATCTTGAGGATTAACAAAAACTAAGTAAGCAGAACTGGAAGTTCCCTTACTGCCTTCAGTTCTTTGCACTTCCAGCATTGCAATTTGCTGACAACACTCTAGTTTCAGAATATTATGTAAAAAACAAAACCAGAACAACAATTTTAAAAACTATAACATTTAAAATTAACAAAAACAATAACTTTAATTTAATAGTGTAGCAGTATTTAATATCTGTTAACAACTTAAAATACAAACACACAACACGAACGTAAATGTAACAACACAGTAATGGAGACTACACAACACACACTACACGAGTCAGCCGTTATTGCATGGTTGCCAACGAATCTGCTGTTGATCAGTACTTCTTTACGTTTCAATATGTATGATTTTTATTAGTTGATATTAAATTATGTTGGTAACTGACTAACTGGTATTAATACGATTGTCATAATACTATAGAACGTTACAGTAACATGATCAAAAAGATAATAATGAAAATCGTATAATAAATAAAATTAACGAATGATATGATTGAAAAAAGGCTCATTTCTTTTGAACTTCTACCAAAATTATACTTTACTGTAGCTTTTACCTTACAGATTCTAATTCTGTATTTATCTTCAGTGCTTTTAACGTGCTCGCCGTAAATAGAATGTTAAGGGTGCGCTCTACCTCTGCCGCGCCGCTCAATGTAAGGGTTTAGATGATTACAACCAACTCGGTTGTTATGCAAGTCATAATTAAAGTTTGACGTGCATTTTAAAGATTAAAATATGCTCTATTTACCAGTTAAAATTTTTTGTATGAGCATTAAATTTAAGCTTTAAAAAATTAAAGTAAAACTCTTAAAGTTGTAAAGTTTTCTAAAATTATTTGTTAAGATAGGAAGGTATTTGTCGCAAATTAATCTGTATCAGTGAAAAGAATATCTCTTTTAGATTCTAAATATACAAACTTTAACGTGTTTACTTATTTATCAGCGGCGATGTATTGCAATCTAAAAAACCTTTACAAGCACACATTTTTCAGCCGTTCAATAGCGTTCCGAGTTGACAGTTACGGAACTACTTACGCATAATGCTTTCTGTCACCAAGGTCATTTCCCCTTAACTTGTTTTCATTTCTGGATCATACAGAGTTGCCGGGTCGTGTAATAGTCTCATGTAGTGTTTGTTAGTATGTTTTGACAGAATTAAAATTAATCACTCTCCCAACCCAAACAAAGATTAATTTCAATTTATTATGAAAAACGATAATATTGTTCGTATAGAAAAAATATATGGTTGGTCTACAGATTGTTATTTCTGTGTTAAGTTGTTATTGTTCGGATAGCAAAATTCTTTAATTTTTAAATAAATTCTCATAATAATAATAATAATAATAATAATTTCTCGTGCCCTTTTTACGCTCCTTTTCACTCTCTTGCCCTGTATGAATATATAGGGAAGGAGAGTATCGTTATGTCGATTTTCCGAAAATATATTTAACCGAATGTATAAGTTTTCAAGCCCCCTGAACCCAAAAATCAGTTTTCAGCGATTGGTGTGTGTGTGTGTGTGTGTGTGTGTGTGTGGGCGCGCGTGTATGAACAAAATAACTTACCAAGTTGAAACTTGGAACTTAAATTAGGTACCACTAGAGGATCCAACGCAAGAATTTTCATGAAAATCGGTCAACCGGAAGTAGTAGTTTATTTGTGAAATTTTTCACTATTTTTCAATTTTTTCAACAACTGTTCCTACGTAATTTTTGAAGTGAAAACTTCTCTGTAGGCACGTTGGGTGAATATAGTTTTGGATGGGTAAAATCTTACAGCTATCTGAAGCTTTATGTCCAGTTTGTAATCATATGTAGAGTATAAGCAAGGTTAGCTCAATGGTACACTGCTCGCCTACCACACGGGCGGCATGAGATCGATTCCTGGTCGGTATATTTAATTTTTTTAACATATGTAACTGAGATATTCGTACCTTTTTTTGTTGAGATTAATGGTATTATATTTATTTTACAAAACGCTTAAGTTTTTAACAAAATTACGTGAAGAAACTGAACACTTGCTCCGTTCAAGCTATCACTACATAAAATATAATATTGTATCAAGTTTATTTCTATTCTGATAAAGTTATATTACAAATAAAGTTAGTTACAATTTTGCTCTGATTGGACTTCATTGTCCGTTTTCTATGAATGAAACAATGGATTTATGAAAACTGAAATATCTTGTTATATAAAATAATATAAATGAACTTCAGAATCGAATTTATTTAAATATCTAGAAAAAGCTCCGTCAAGCATTGTTCCGTATTTCGTTGTGATTTAATTTGAATCATTTACATAATTAACCTGAATTTTTATTTCAAAAAATCTATTGAAGCCTTTGATTTTCTTTTTGAAAAATCCACATTCTCCACTCAAAATATTGTTATGTATTAGGTACCTACGTAGTTAGATAACGAAAGTTCGACAATACCTGTTGAACACTTGTCTTAATCCTTTCTCTTGTTATGGGTTATAAAGTAACAAATTCGGGTTTCCCCATTAAGGAGTTGAATAAAAAAAATGAGAGACAAGATAGGAAAAAACCTTCACTTAGATACGATTAGACAACATAAACCTACCACGACGGCTGAGGTCGCGTGTTAAAACTATAAACTCATATAAGTTTCACTTCTATCGGGTGGTCATAAGCACATGAATTTTTTTTAATCGCCTCGTTTACTACATTTTATATAGGTACTCTACAAAGAAGTGTAAGCCCCATGTTTGCTAAAATTCTTGGGTAGGCTACCCATACGTGAGGTGTGGGTAGCGCGTTAGCCTACTAAGCGGAGGTCCCGGGTTCGATTCCCGGCTAGGGTCTGAAGATTATTTCGTGCCAAAACCCATCATAACAGTTTTTTAACCCACCGTAGTCCCTAATGATCAAGCTGTTGATGCGACTTTAAACTAACAAAAACTGAAAACATAACCAAATTTTAATCATGAATGAATAATGCAAATGAAAACCAACCTCAGTTTGGCTTAATACTACGGAAAAATTACTGTTTCACGCTAAACTAGGCTCTGTACAGAAAAATGCTTGAAATAAAAGTTGTAAAATAAAGTTGTAAAGTCAATTTGTAGGTTTGTGGTATTGTAGTTTTTTAATTTTCTACAAATTTGATTCCACTTTTGTTGTAAATTTTTGTCATACTAAAATACTAAATCTAAATTTAAAATCTAAATTTGTCATACTAAATCGTAAAATATTCAATTTTTTACAGATCTTAATAGAAAAAAAACAGAAAATCACTAATTACCACTAAACTAGAGATTATACAAAAAACAATTCAAATAAAAGTTGTAGGTTTTTAAATGTGCTACACCTTTGATTATATACACTTTTGCCATAGTATGCACATTAAGTTCGCAATCTTAAATTTTAGTTTAGCGGCAATTACTGATTTTCTGATTTTTTCATCAAAATTGATTGCGGCCTTATGCATTTTATAAGAAAAAAGTTGTAATAAAAGTTACAGGAAATTAAAAACCTACAACTTTAATTATACGTACTTTACTCTACAGAAGTCGATTTTCATTTTGCGTCATTCCCTCATTAAAATTAGGTTGTTTTTCATTTTACTTTGTTCAGTCATGATTAAACAAAGGTTATATTGTTCCTTATTTACATTGACAGGAAAAGTCGTGTGAGTGTTTCACACCAGATTTTTTTATTTAATTTTGTAATATTTTTATGCCGCTGGCTTTAGAAATAGATTAGATCAGTAGATAGATTAGATCTCATTATATAGATTTAAACAACCTGCATTACGGATTGAAAAAAATTCTTGTTACGTTTCTCGATATAACTTATCCTACAACGTCGAATTAGGCTAATTCTCGAAATAAACACAAATAAGAGGATGTTACTACTTTATTAATCTCAGATCTGTAACAAAATCTTTACATAGGTAACATAAAAACATTTATTTTGCAGAATACTTTTCCTAGTAAATTATATACTGATCTTTGTTTGGTTTATTGAAACAGTGCAGGCACTGTTTGCTACGGGCTCGCCTTTATGATAGATACCTCTCATTGTAGATTTTTCCGATTAGCTAGTGTTCACCGCGTGGCAATTACTTGCTATTTTGACAGGTGCAAATACCGTGTTGGGTGGTTGTTGTTGAATTTGTTTGTATTTGAACTAATATGCCGGGTGATCAAAGGAAAAGGAACTAACAGTATAGGCATATCAGCTAATCGAAATAGTCGCAAACGACAATTTTAAAAATTATTTTATCAGGTACAAGGCAACTACATGTGACCAGAAGAAAGTATTGCCTCTTTGTTGGATGGACCCCAATTGATATTTCGATTAAGAAGATAAATCAAGATGACCTATTCTGGGAGAGGAAAATGATTCAGCCTCTGAAATCCTTTTGTATGAAATATGTTCTTCCAGAGCTGATCGACCCTTGAATCCCATGACGATGTCCTGTAAGAGAGAGCGAACGAGCGAGCGAGCGAGCGAGCGAGAGAGAGAGAGAGAGAGAGAGAGAGTGAGTGAGTGAGAGTCTCTTTCATATATTCACTTTTCCCGGTACAGAAATCAAATTTCCAGTAAATCGCTGTTCATAAAAATTTAATATTACATAGGTATTATTACGTGCAATATGATTGTTAACGAACTATAATTATTTAAGTATTCGGTAGCATCGTAGAAGCCGAATCCTAGAGTAGAGTTAGCTTTCAAAAATTATATTATCACCTTTTTAATGCTTGTATTTTTTTAATATTTACAAGTACTTTTGCGGTGCGCACCGCTTAATCAGGTAAAAATCTGGTGTGAAACACTCACACAACTTTCTCTTGCCAATGCAAATAACAATAAACCTAACATTAGAAATAAACAAAAAACTAACCTCAATAAACATAACCCTATTTTAATCATGAGTGAAAGACGCAAAATGAAAATCAACCTCAGTTTGTCTTAAAAATACGGAAAATCACTCTTTCACGCTAAACTAGGCTCTGTAGAGAAAATGCTTTAAATTTAAGTTGCAAATCTTTTAATTTCCTATAAATTTGATTATATACACTTTTGTCGTAAAGTGCACACTAAGGCCAAAATCTTAAAAGAATCGATTTTTCACACGTTTTCGTGAAAAAATAACAGAAAATCGCTTATTACCGCTAAACTAAGCGTTATTTAAAAAAAATGGTTGAAATAAAAGTTGTAAGTTTTAAATTTTCTACAACTTTTATTATATCAAGTTTTGCGCTTAAATGCGTATTAAAGCCGTAATCTTAAAAATACAATTTTTACGTGAAAACAGTTTCACCAAGTATTTCAGCTAACATTGAGCCTACCCTAACTTGTAGAGCATAAAAAAATTAGTAAAGCAGGCGATTTAAACAAAAATCGTAGGACCAGTTTTTGAGAAAATCGCAAAGAAGTGAAAAATTACACGAATAAACTACTACTTCCGGTTGACCGATTTTGATGAAAATGTTCGTGTCGCGTCCGGTAGTGGTATGTAACTTAAGTTTCAAGTTTCAAGTTCGTACGATGTTCTGTTCTTGAGATATTCTGTTCACACACACACAGACCAATCGCTAAAAACATGTTTTTTTGGGTTCAGGGGGTCTGAAAACGTGTAGATCCGGTAAAAACTCAATTTTTAAAATCGACATGAAAACAATACTTTCCTTCCTACATATTCATATTGGCAAGAGAAAGTAAAAATATGTTTTATTAAACAAAACCTACCGGATTGGTCCAGAAGTAAAGTCGCCACCGCGAGTCAGCTGTTTAACTACTGATTTTCGGAGACGATGGTTCTAGGTTCATATCCTAGTAAAGGTAGTTCCTTTTACATGGATAAATGAATACTAGACAGTGGTTATCGGTGTAATTTGATGGTTGGAGTTTAATTAACTAAAATCTCTCAGGAATCGGCTTGGGTCTGTACCAGATGTTCTACATCTTACTTACACGTCATATATGATTTTAATCTCATTGAGTGATGGGGTTGCTTATTGGAAAAAACACAGTCTTCTACGTTCGAGCCCAATAACTTTGTTAAATGACCAATATAATCAAATTATTTTTCCCAAGAAAATTGTAGAGAATTTAATTCCGAAAACAATTATGTAAGCAATGTAAACTAAATGTAAATAAAAGTTTAATAAAATGGACTCTTATTTAGACGATGTAAAACATATCTCGGCATAACCGCAGCCATCTGTAGTATACGTACAGTACATTGTAAATGTACGTGTAATAAATACAGATTACGCTGTACACTTGGCAACATCGACGCTACGCATCGTTGTTGCGTGCGGAAGTGAATAGCACACTAGCACGGCATGATTACTCCCACCTTTAGATTTACTAATCAAGGTTATGAAGATCGCACCTAGCGGACGCAACCGAAATCGCTCTGTCGAATTTTTCTAGTGCTGAGGCGCACCCTTAACACAAATTGTGTAAATAATATTATATTTAAAGCCGAATCAGTCAGTATTAATGACGTCAGTTTTTAAACTTGCTTCTATGTGGGTGGTCCACGTAAACTTTAATACTTTATCAGTTCTCAATTTGTTAACTCTTCCCCATTTGCAATTAAATTAATGATAAAAGTGAAAAATCAGAAAATAAAATAATAGCAGTACATTTAATGCTAACGACTACCCAATTGCTATCAATTCATTGTCGTCCATTACTGAACTGAAAAGAGTACAAGCGTATTTTGGTTAACTGAACTGAAACGGAAACTGATATAAAATCTGAACTGACCGTGTAAAAGGTCCCTACGATAGATTTTAGTCCACTGTCATTGTAAAATTGAATGGTTCATTTTTCAAGTTATTATTGTTTTTTTTTACTTTCTCTTGCCTATCTATACTAATATAATAAAGAAGAAACGTCTGTTTGTTTGTTTGTATGCATGAGGTAATCTCAGAAACTACTGAACTGATTAAAAAAATCTATCATTGTTGCATAGCTTAGAGCTTCCTGATCAATATAGGTTATTTTGTAAAAGTAACTCTTAAGTGAGTTAAGCAACTTAAACTGTGACGATGTCGCACGTTTTAGTCAGTCGGGTGCATAGCACTTTTATTTTTTCTACTAAGTCCTCTGGATGGTGTATTTTTGGGCTAGAAGCAAGATTCAACTTCTATATTTCATAGAAAAACGTGAAGAACAACATTAGATTCCAAAAAACATTAAAAATTCGAAAATATTCAAAATTTTTATTTTTGTATTGTATTTTATGTACGTATTTGTTCTCATTCGACAGGAAGTGAAGAGTCATATATTTCCACTTTCCAGTTACTTTGCTTACTGCACCCACGTATACTGTCTCTTATCTCAGCCACATATCAACTGCCTCTTTATTTTCCATCGGTATTCTTCTATGCATTCTATTCAATTCTGTTAAATCGCAGGAACTAACATTTAAAACGGTGGGCATCGATTTGAGACAAGAGTGCTTCACTCATTGACAACTTTATATCGGACTTTCTAGAGCTGGAAGTGCAAAAAAACAATTTATTTTGCTGCCACAAGACAACAAAACCACAAAAATATTGTATATAGAGAGGTTTTAAATTAATTTAATGAAACCTACATTAGCTGCTGTGAAACGAGCAGGGATATATAGGCAGGCAATATATAGGAAGGAAAGTATTGTTTCATGTCGATTTTTTTAAATCGAGTTTTCACCGGATCTACCGTTTACAGACCTCCTTAACCCGAAAAACATGTTTTTAGCGATTGGTCTGTGTGTGTGTGAACAGAATGTCTCAAGAACGGAACATCGTACAAACTTGAAACTTTGAAGTTGACACCACTATCGGACCCGACACGAACATTTTCATCAAAATCGGTCAACCGGAAGTAGTATTTATTCGTGTAATTTTTCACTTTTATGCGATTTCCTCAAAAACTGGTGCTACGATTTTTGTTAAAATCGCCTGTATACTAAATTTTTTATGCTCTACAAAATAGGGTAGGCGCCATGTTTGCTAAAATTCTTGGCGAGGCTGTGTTCACGTAAAAGTTTTTTAAGATTGCGGCTTTAATATGCATTTTAGCGCAAAAGTGTACATAATAAAGGTTGTAGAGAATTTAAAATCCTACAACTTTAATTTCAAACATGTTTTCGTATAACGCTTAGTTCAGCGGTAATTAGCAATTTTCTGTTTTCTTCTCACGAATACGTATGAAAAATCGAATGTTTTAAGATTTCGGCCTTAGTATGCGTTTTACGACAAAAGTGTATAACAAAATTTATATAGCAATGGTCGTGACGTCCTTCGACCTCAAAAACAGACGAAAAATCTGGTATGAAACACTCACACAACTCTCTCTCTCTTGCCAATACGAATAATTAACAATAAACCTAACATTAGTAATTAAACATTAGAAATAAACAAAAAACTAACCTCAATAATCATAGCCTAACTTTAATCATGAGTGAAAGACGCAAAATGAAAATCGACCTTTCACGCTTAACTAGGCTCCTTAGAGAAAAATGCTACAAATAAAAGTTGTAGACTTTTAATTTCCTATAAATTTTGTTATATACACTTTTGTCGTAAATTGTTTACTAAGGCCGAAATCTTTAAAAAAATCAATTTTTCATACTTACTCGTGAGAAGAAAACAGAAAATTGCTAATTACGGCTGAACTAAGTGTTATAAAAAAAAAAATGTTTGAAATAAAAGTTATAGGATTTTAAATTCTCTACAACCTTTATTATGTACACTTTTGCGCTAAAATGCATTATTAAAGCCACAATCTTAAAAAAAACTGTTTTTTACATGAAAACAGCCTCACCAAGAATTTCAGCAAACATGGTGCCTACCCTATTTTGTAGAGCATAAAAAATTTAGTAAACTAGGCGATTTCAAAAAAAAATCGTGGTACCAGTTTTTGAGAAAATTGCAAAAAAGTGAAAAATTACACGAATAAACTACTACTTCCAGTTGACCAATTTTGATGAAAATGTTCGTGTCGGGTCCGGTAGTGGTATGTAACTTAAGTTTAAAGTTTCAAGTCCGTAAGTTGTTCCATTCTTGAGATATTCTGTTCACACACACAGACAGACCAATCGCTAAAAACATGTTTTTTGTGTTCATGGGGTCTGAAAACGTGTAGATCTGGTGAAAATTCTATTTCTTTAAATCGACTTGAAAACAATACTTTCCTTCCTACATATTCATATAGGCTAGAGAAAGTAAAAATATGAGGTGCTTGCAAAAGCCGTTCATAATATACACTCCTTCACTATCCCTACAACGCTCCATGCAAATTTTCCATTGTTGGAAACAGTGCTGGAAGTCATCTTCTGTCAGCTCCTTCAGGACACATGCCGCTTTCTCTTTTACAGCTTCCACAGACTCAAATCTTGTCCGTTTTAAAGCAGATTTCACCTTAGGGAACAAGTAGAAGTCACATGGTGCAAGATCTGGTGAATAAGGTGGATATTCTAACACTGACATGCTGTACTTGGCTAGGAACCTCTTGACAGATAACGCGGAATGAGCTGGTGCATTGTCTTGGTGGAGAACCCATGATTTGTGTTTCTACATTTTGAGGCGTTTTTCCTTACTCTTTGACGTAGTTTGGAAAGTACCTCAAGGTAGTAATACTGATTAATTGTTTGACCTTCAGGAACCCAGTGAAGGTGCATAATCCCATGGATATAAAAAAAACTATCATAATTGCTTTAAATTTTGACTTGCTCATTCAAGTTTTTTTTGCTCTCGGTGAAGTTCGGCTCTTCCAGTGGATGGATTGGCGCTTCGTTTCCGGATCATAAGTAAAAATCCATGTTTCATCACATGTTATTATCTTCTACATGTTCCCTAAGGTGAAATCTGCATTAAAAGGGACAAGATTTGAGTCTGTGGAAGCTGTAAAAGAGAAAGCGGCACATGCCCTGAAGGAGCTGAGAGAAGATAACTTCCAGCACGGTTTCCAACAATGAAAAATTTGCATGGACCGTTGTAGGGATAGAGAAGGAGTGTATATTGAAGGTGACAATAAGTGATTATGTATAAAATTAAAATTAAAGTTTTTACAACGTCCATCTCGTTATTTAGTAGCCACACCTTGTATATGAATATAACATCAACTCGTCACTGGTGGCTGGTTGTCCAATGCAGAACATCAGTCACGTTAGTCTCTTTTTTTCAATCGTACACTTGATTATTTGTTTACACTAGTTTCAAAATTAAGTGGAATGAGGCTGGCCCGTTGGCGTAGCGGCTTCCACAGAGTTCCAGTCAGGTCTGGCATTTTTCATCACTATTATCCACCACCTGAAGAAATTGCAGAACAGTCGGATGTAAAACTCCCCATAAAAGGTATAGCGGACAGTGTGATATCTGTGAATGTTAAATGTACAGATTTTATTTCTTTCCATCCTCCACTTTTTTTTTACTATTTGTAAATTGTATCTAGATGGCTTTGTAAGTACTGAACCTGTATTTGAAATATGCATGATGAGAGAATACATGTCAAGAGCCTAATTATGACATAAAAACTTACCGTTAACACAATCTTCTTTTTTAGTAGATGTTAAGACAGAAATCTTTTAGGATAAATGTTGTGATGGCAACAACAAAATTTTTTCCAGCTGGTAAGAAGCTTGAATCTCTTATTGTTGAACTTGTGCGCCCTCAGTAGACCTTTCTAGGTGGTACTAGAGTGTGGTAGTCTTGCCGCATCTTGGCATATAATTTTCTTTGTATTTTTTTTAGTTTTGAATTGCAGTCTGAATTCAACTTGTAAACTTTTAGTTAATATTTTGTTAATTTCAAGTTATTTCCAGCGAGTTACTGAGAAAATGAACAGTAATGTAAAAATTTTACTGCTTTTATTGTTTTAACACTTTAAAGACTGACTTTTTTTTGTAGTTTTGACCGTGAACTGCCATTTTTCGGGGATTGATAAAAAATTGTAACAAATCACCCATTGGTCATAAATTCAAAAAGTCGAGATTAAATTAAAGATCATAATTAGTAGATTACTTTTCATTTAATAAGATTAGGATTACTTGCATTTTAATGATAAAGATGTTTGACTGAAGAGAGGTATGTATTCTTGAATTTAAAATATTTTTCACCATATAATGATAATGATGTGTATGACGTGTAAATGAGGTGTAGTCTTGTATAGACCCAGGTCGACCACTCCTGAGAGAGTATGGTTAATTGAACCCCAACCATCAAAGTACACCGATAACCACTGTCTAGTATTCAAATCCGTATAAAAGTAACTACCTTTACTAGGATACTAGGAACCTCCGAAGGTTCCTGGTTCAAATCCTAGTAAAGGTAGTTACTTTTATACGGATTTGAATACTAGACAGTGCTTGCTGGTGTACTTTGATGGTTGGGGTTCAATTAATCATACTCTCTCAGGAGTGGTCGACCTGGGTCTGTACAAGATTACACCTCATTTACACGTCATACACATCATTCTCATCTCATTTGGTCATGGGGTTGCTTATTGTTCTGAATTGAACAGATTGCAACGTACACACAGTATTAAGAATTAAAAAAAAAAAATGATAATAACGGGTCTTTTATTAAGGACGCAACCCTGATTATAAGAAGATAGAAGTAATACATCGGTAAATTTTCTGTCTTTCAATCGGTATGTTGGCAACAGTGTACTCAAGGCCAACAACCTAAGACAGTTAAAATGTTCCAGTCAAGCATTAGTGTGGTGACAGCAGTTGTTTCGTTATATTGTGTCACCAATGGTTTTTTCCAAGGAAGAACGCGTGTTTATTGTAGAGACTTACATAGCTTTCTGTTCGTGAGTTACGCCAACGTGATAAGGATCCAAATGTAACTTTTTCGTAGCTCTGAAAACAGTAGTTAATGTTAGCCCAGCTTGTGATGATAATCTTCTAAGCGATTTTTTAGGTGATTGAGTCAAACGATTTTTCAAATCTTCGAGAACTTCCGCGGTTAACTTTGTTGGCTGGCGAGGTGGTTTCTCATCGAGTACACTCCCAGTTCTACGGAATTTATTTATCAAACGCAATATTGACAATTTATTCGGAATGGCAGAATGGGGAAATTTCAACTGAAACTTATCTTGCACACCATTTGTAAGATTTACTCGCTATGTAAGTCTACAATAAACACGCGTTCTTCCTTGGAAAAAACCATTGGTGACACAATATAACGAAACGACTGCTGTCAACACACTAATACTTGACTGGAACATTTTAATTGTCTTAGGTAGTTGGCCTTGAGTACAATGTTGCCTACATACCGATTGGGGGACAGAAAATTTACCGATGTATTACTTCTATCTTCTTATAATCAGGGTTGCGTTCTTAATAAAACACCCGTTATATAAGAATAATAAAATTAATTATGAGTTAAGTTCTTACAAACTAATTACCTATTTCTAACAACCAATTTAGTTTTTTATTAAGTAAAATTAAAAAAAAAACTAAGTATTATAATAAAGAACTAATAATTAACAACAATGCGCAGAAGTACCGGCAGATCGCTTGCTCACGCTCGAAAACATCGATGCTATAAAAGTCAATATACTCGATAATCTGACAACATAAAGGCTATGAGTTTTTATTAGGACTATTAGATTCAGAATGAACTAAATTAAGTGACAGCATAGACGGCAATTTTATACGATACGAGCTAATGGATACAAAACCAAGTGAAATAGGCGCCCGTATCGTATACGAGTGCCGTTCTGAGTGTTAAGCACTATAAACACAAGAATTTATTTTGTACTACATGTACAAAGAACCCTTAGTTGTCCTAGTGCCTAAGGGTAAGCGCATAGTGAACGCTGGTCACAGGTACTGATTCATGCTGGCAAGTGTGCACAGTGGGAGCACATAATTATGCGCTTAAATCTTCATTTAGCTGTCAGTATTTCAAGATGAGTTCCAGTAGCAGCAGTGATGATGAATTATTTCTTATGGAAAACGTTTATAGACGTTTATCATCTAAGACTATACTGTTAGTACGAGGGTAGGCTGATAAGTAATGCACACATGCTTGTAGAAGACGAACAAAAAGAAATAGCAAGATGGGGTAAATAACAAATTAAAGTACAAATCTTAACCTACCAAATTATCTATTTATTTTTCAATATAGTCACCGTTAAGCATTACACATTTCTCCCAACGTTTAACAAGTTTTTTCATTCCGTCACTGAAAAATTCTTCCGACTTTCCTCGAACCCAGGACGCAATAGCTGCCTTCACCTCATTGTCCGAGCTGTAATGATTACCCTTAAGGTCTCTCTTCAGTAGAGGAAAAAAATAAAAATCGCAAGGCGCAAGGTCGGGAGAATACGGAGGGTGTAAAATTGGTTGAAACTTCAGGTTTCTCAGAGCCTCTCCAGTTGCACGCGAAGTGTGTGGACGAGCATTGTCGTGTTGCAAAATTATTGGCGCCAGGTTGCCTCTAACACGACAAACTCGACGTCGGAGGTGTTTCAGAGTCTGTATATACTGAGCAGAATTTACCGTTGCCCCTCGTTCCAGATAATCAGTCACATAAACTCGGCGAGCATCCCAAAACACAGTCAAAAGAATTTTTTTTGCGGACGGTTGTGTTTTGAACTTTTTCACAACAGGAGAATGTGGATGACGATATTCAGCGCTCTGCCTTTTTTCTTCGGGATCGTAATGATGAACCCATGACTCGTCCCCCGTCACAATATTCAAAAGAAAGTCGTCTCCTTCGTCACGGTAGCGCTTCAAAAGTTGTTCACAGCATTCCAATCGACGCTGTTTATTCTCGTCTGTCAGACGGCGTGGTACCCATCGTGCACAGATTTTACGGTATCCCAATTGTTCAATAATGAAGCCAACACGTTCCTTAGATATTCCAATTTGGTTTGCGATACGCTGTTGAGTGATTCGCCGGTCATTTTGAATCAAATCATCGATGAGTTTGCGACGATTATCGTCTGAGGCAGTGATTGGTCGTCCACTGCGTGTTTTGTCAACAATTAAGGCTTTTCCAGGTTGGCAATCACGAAATTTTATTACCCAACGATTCACAGTAGACCTATCAACAGTATCGTCACAATAAACAGCCTTTAAACGACGATAAATCTCACTAGGATTCACTTTCTCAGCAGTTAAAAATTCGATAACAACGCGTTGTTTAATTCTCGTTGACATAGCACCAGAACACGACGCCATACTTCCACTACTCAAAACAAACTGAATGAAAGCAACGCCTTCAAACTGCACAGGCTTGTAGAGGAGAAATAGTACTTCCACATGCCACCAGGCGCGCTACTGAAGTTTATTTAGTTGTCTTCTACAAGCATGTGTGCATTACTTATCAGCCTACCCTCGTAACTTTAACCCTTACTGTGCTTAGAGAATATTGTGAGTTCTACCGAAAAATGCCAGCCTACTTTTGTGCGATTTGTAGCATTTTATACATCTACCCTTAACTTGGCTATTTTATAAGATATTTTAAATTTTTTTTTGATAATTTCCTTATTATTAAAATAAAATCACACTAAAATTATGTTGCCCAACATAACTTACACCACTTAAACAACAATTTCATTTTGTACAGTCACCAAAAACCATTATGTATTGTAAAAAATAAAAATACTTTAATGAAAGGTTTGAAAATCTAATTTTTATTTTGTTTTTAACTTTTAAAAGTAGTCTACACACTAATCTACTGTAGAACATTCTAGTTAATAATAATTACATTAAAAGTTTGCAAGTTAAAAATTTATTAAAAAATAAATCTTTATAATGCATGCTGCAGTTTGAAATTAATTCTATTTTATATAATGAATTTCACTAACCTTCTTTTTAAACTGCATCAACTTTTATCTTTACTTACATGTGTTTCGGTGGATCCACCATCATCCAGAGTAAATAACATAATTGAAACTAAACAATTTTTTCACTTATTTAAAATCTATAGAAGATGATACATCTTCAGTCATTTGTACAAAACTTAAATGAAGTTTTTTTTCTATAGATTTTAAATAAATAAAAGATTTTTTTAGTTACAGTTCTCTAATGATGGTGAATTCACCGAAACACGTGTAAGTAAAGATAAAAGTTGACGCAGTTTAAAAAGAAGGTTAGTAAAATTTATTGTATAAATTCATTATATGAAATAGAATTAAAAATTTATGTATATCACTATAAACAAGAAATCAGTAATAATACATATATATAAAAATCGAGCGAAAAATAAAAGTTCTATTAAATGTTTTAGTCAACATACAACAAAAGGATGCTGGCACTTTTTAGTCAAAATCTTTACATCCTAATATTAGGACGCTGACACAGTAAGGGTTGATAAGAACAGAAAATTGTGTGGCGAGTATCATCTTTTTCTGCAATTAAAAAATTATAGGGACAGGTTTTTAAATGCAAGAGAATGACACTGGAAACGTTTAATATTTAGATATTAACAATTCTGTATTCACAACATCGTAAGTTGCCACTTTAATACACACATTGTTATTAACCCCTTAACGGTTTATGACGAGATATCTCACAACGTAAATGTTGTAGAAAAGTGCCCCTGACGAGAAAACTCGCAACTGAATTCGTCTCGATTTATTCTGTTTTCTGTTGAAATATCTCGCCGTAACATTAAAAGTAGTTTATCTTATATCCATAACTTTAATATTAGCGCTAGTAAAGGTTCCTTTCTATAGGTTAGATGACTCTATGTTATTTGTTTACATCGTACTCTCCAATGTTGCGTAAAAGGTTATGTTTTGGTTAGTTCGGTGCGTTTCGTTGTAAAGTTATAAGTTCGTTATAAGTGTTTACGAAAAGAAATTGTAAGCTATTCAATATTGTTTATAGTTTTTTTAGTAGTAGGTTTCATTTCATACATAGTATTTAGTCGGGTATGTCAATTCCGTTTATTCACAACAAGTCAGGTTAGTATTTCAAAATTTTTGTTTTTTTTTTTTAAAAAAATGATGTTTTTGTGCATGGAAATTGATCTATATGTCTTTTATTCAGTCATATTATACAAAATTATGAAAAAAAAAATTGAGCAGGATATGAACATTTTTGGCTAAAATAAGGAACCGTTAAGGGGTTAATTATGAATACATATTACATGATGTTAAGTCATATATACTGTGGACAATTCGAACTGGCACAATTCTTGCTCTACGTGTACACTCAGTTCCGCATAAAGTATATCCATAACCTATTCTTTCAACAAGGTCTACAAATTTTAATGTAGGTACGCAAATGCCTACAACCTTATTTCAATGTACAAACATACAAATAATTATTTCATTTTAAAATACGTATTTAATTTATCCCAGTAAAAATTTAAATTATAAATTACAAGAACAAAACTGGAAAAACTCCGTAAACTATACTCTACAGATGTACACAACAAACTAAAAAAAATCTGGTGTGAAACACTCACACAACTTTCTCTTGCCAATGCAAATAACAATAAACCTAACATTATTAATAAAATATTAGAAATAAACAAAAACTAACCTCAAAAACATAACCTTATTTTAATCATGAGTGAATGACGCAAAATGAAAATCGACCTCAGTTTGGCTTAAAAATACGGAAAATCGCTCATTCACGCTAAACTAGGCTCTGTAGAGAAAAATGCTTGAAATAAAAGTTGTAGATATTTTAATTTTCTATAAATTTAATTATATACACTTTTGTCGTAAAATGCATACTAAGGCCGAAATCTTTAAAAAATCAATTTTTCACACGTTTTCGTGAGAAAAAAACAGAAAATTGCTAATTACTGCTAAACTAAGCATTATACAAAAAAGCGTTTGAAATAAAAATTGTAGGATTTTAAATTCTCTACAATTTTTATTATGTACATTTTTGCGCTTAAATTTATATTTAAGCCGTAATCTTAAATAAACAACGTTTTTACGCGAAAACACCCTCACCAAGAATTTCAGCAAACATGGCGCCTATCCTATCTTGTAGAAAATAAAAAATTAAACAAACCAGGCGATTTTAAAACAAATCGTAGGACCAGTTTTTGAGAAAATCGCAAAAAAGTGAAAAATTACACGAATAAACTACTACTTCCGGTAGATCGATTTTGTTGAAAATGTTCGTGTCGGGTCCGGTAAGGGTATAAAACTTAAGTTTCAAGTTTCAAGTTCGTACGATGTTCCGTTCTTGAGATATTTTGTATACACACACAGACCAATCGCTAAAAACATGTTTTATGGGTTCAGGGGGTCTGAAAACGTATAGATCCGGTGAAAACTCGATTTCTAAAAATCGACATGAAAACAATACTTTCCTTCCTATATATTCATATAGGCAAGAGAAAGTAAAAATAGGTCTGAACATAAATAATGAACAGAATATCATATATGAAAACAGAATTAGTTACATCATTATGTCTGACAGATTTTTACTTTCTCTTGCCTATATGAATATATAGGAAGGAAAGTATTGTTTTCATGTCGATTTTTCAAAATCGAGTTTTCACCGGATCTATACGTTTTCAGACCCCCTGAACCCAAAAAACATGTTTTTAGCGATTGGTCTGTGTGTGTGTGTGTGTGTCTGTGTGTGAACAGAATATCTCAAGAACGAAACATCGTACGAACTTGAAACTTGAAACTTAAGTTACATACTACTACCGGACGCGACACGAACATTTTCATCAAAATCGGTCAACCGGAAGTAGTAGTTTATTCGTGTAATTTTTCAGTTTTTTGCGATTTTCTCAAAAACTGGTCCTACGATTTTTTTTAAAATCGCCTATTTTACTCAATTTTTTATTCTCTACAAGATAGGGTAGGCGCCATGTTTGCTGAAATTCTCGGTGAGGCTGTTTTCACGTAAAAACGTTGTTTTTTTTAAGATTACGGCTTTAATATAAATTTTAGCGCAAAAACTTATATAATAAAAGTTGTAGAGAATTTAAAAACCTACAACTTCTGTTTCAAACATTTTTTTGTATGACGCTTAGTTTAGCAGTAATTAGCAATTTTCTGATTTTTTCTCACGAAAACGTGAAAAAAATTGATTTTTTAAAGATTTTGGCCTTAGTATGCATTTTACGACAAAAGTGTATATAACCAAATTTATAAAAAATTAAAAGATCTACAACTTTTATTAAGAGCATTTTTCTCTAAAGAGCCTAGTTTAGAGAGAAAGAGTGATTTTCCGTATTTTTAAACCAAACTGAGTTCGAATTTCATTTTGCGTGTTTCACTCATGATTGAAATATGGTTATATTTTTGAGATTAGTTGTTTGTTTATTTCTAATGTTTTATTACTAATGTTAGGTTTATTGTTAATTATTTATATTGGCAAGAGAAAGTTGTGTGAGTGTTTCACACCAGATTTTTAATAACAACAGTGAAAACGACGTGTAGTGACGGTGCGTGAGTCACACATTGCAGTAGCGATGGTATACTGTGACAACATCGAAGGAAGGTGTGGTTCTTGAAATTTCTAGTAGGATTCATTCATAAAAATAGTGCGTTTATTTAAAAGTTTAATAAAAAGGTGCGAGAGTCCAGGATGAGATGGTATGGTCATGTGCTCAGGAGAACGGATGATCGTGTCGTGAAGAGGTGCCTTTCAATGGCTACAGGGAGGAGAGGAAGGGGTAGACCCCTTACCACATGGATGACAAATGTCCAAAGAGACATGAAAATGTTGGGCTTATCCGAGGAAAACGCACAGGAGCGTAACAAATGGAGCTCTCTGATTGGGAAAGCCGACCCCGCGTAACGGGAAGAGGCGAGGCCGAAGAAGAAGAAGAAGAAGAAGAAGATTCATTCATAAAAATAGTAAGAGTAAATAATAGAGTGAAAAAGGAACAATAGAACATAATGACAATAAAGGTATGTCTATTCATAAAAATTATTATTAGGACTACAGGTCATTTGTTCTAGCTAGAAGCTTTCCCTCCAACGCTGTGTGCCGCTGAGCTGTTCTGTTTAGTGGTGGGGGAAGCACCTCGTAGTTGTAACATAGTATACGGTTAGAAAGAGAGGGAATGATCATTAAGTGAGAAGGAGACAACACTTTCCCCTTTGAAACTATCCCTACTCTACCTACTCACCTCCCCTTACAAGCTTCTTCCTAAAACAAACGAACTATACTATTGTGTAGGATACAAGGTCGGGTATTGTACAACTGTTACGAAAGGGACCCGTAACAACTTTCATTCTATTTACAATGTTGACTTGTTTACAACGGATTTTTCTAGCAATCATTAATAAAGGGTTATTTTTTATACTTTATTGTTTGCATGATTTCTCTACTTTTTCTGGAATGATCTTTTTAAATGAGTATATAAAGAGACCTCCGAGCGCGGTCCAGTCAGTATTCGTTTGATCTTCGACGAGCGATTATCGGGGTGTTATACAGGTTAACGATTCCGAGCATTGTGTTATACTGTATTTGTTTGTGTGTGTATTTGGAAAAGTTATTGTGTACCGGTATTAAATTCAGTTGTTGTGTGTTCAGTTCATTTTGTATGTGTATTGTAAAATCGATGTAAGTAGTCCTAAGTAAATTATTAAGTAATTTATTGTTTATTATTTATTTTAAGTAAATTATTAAGTTATTTATTTATTTTGTAAACCTTTGAGTGTAATAAATATTTGTAATTGTAAACTTTAGTGTATTAATACACTAAACTTTAGTGTATTTACAATAAACTTTAGTGTATTTAGTGTAACCTAGATCCCGAAACGGACCTTAGCGATAAGTGTCACAATACTTTTGTGACTGTATTGTCGTTGCATGGCGAGGGGCGAAGAGTGGAGTAGATAAACATCGAAGCGGCTAGTGCAAATTCAAATTGTCCAAGGTATAACTCGCTCAATCTTTACCCAAAATTGTAATAAAAATATATGGTTTTATTCACGAAACTGTTTTCTACAAAACATATCTTTTACAAATTTTTGCTAAACTGGAATTTCAGCCCGTTACACAGTAAAAAATATAAAGTTAACACTCCGTGCACGAATATTTCGTTCACTCAAATGCAAAGGAATTTTCATGTTTTTACACGCAAAAGAAGTGTACGTATTATAACAAGCACCTGTAATTTTTTCATCAATTATGAAATTAGATAATGGAATTTATTCGAGAGCGTGTTATGATATTTGAACTTTCATTTTTGCATGAAATACACTGATATTATATGGTTAAAACTTTGAAGGCTAACTTTTTTTGTAGTTTTGTCTGTGGACTGCCATTTTTCGGGGATTTTTAAAAAAATGTAACAAATCAACCATTGGTCATAAACTCATAAAGTAAAGATTAAATTAAAGATCACAATTAGCAGATTACTTTTCATTTATTAAGATTAGGATTACTTTCATTATAATGATAAAGATGTTTGACTGAAGAGAGGTATGTTTTCTTGAATTTAAAATTTTTTTCACCGTATTATGATAATATATAAGAATAATAAAATTAATTATTTGAGTTACTAACTAATTACCTATTTCTAATAACCAATTTACTTTTTTATTTCTTATGTAAAATTTAAAAAAAACTAAGTATTATAATAACGAACTAATAACTAACAACAACGCACAGAAGTACTGGCAGATCACTTGCTCACGCTCGATAACATCGATGCTGTAAAAGTCGATATATTCGGTAATCTGACAACATTAGGGCTATGAGTTTTTATTAGGACTATTAGATTTAGAATGAACTAAATTAAGTGACAGCATAGATGGCAATCGTATACGATACAAGCTAATGGATATACGAGGTGTGATTGGAAAGTTTTAAGAATGGATTTGGTACTGCTTATTTGTTTGGCGGGTGGGTACACAGAGAGTGGGGAATGAGTCATTGCCTTGTCCTTGAATGCCCTCTGACAGGAAACTGCATTTCCTTCATTCAGTTCGCTGTGGCAGCTGGTTGAGTGCGGGTCTGTTAGTGCTTGTTGCCGGATTCTGTCTGCGTGAAAATGGACGTAAAAACGGAGCAACGAGTTTGTGTGAAATTTTGTTTCAAAACCGGGAAATCAGCTTCTGAGACTTACGAACTATTAAAAACAGCTTATGAAGATAATTGTATGAGCCAGTCAATGTTTTTTTCTGGTTCAACAGGTTTAAAAATGGCTGCGAATCATTTGCAGATGAACCTCGGTCCGGTCGTCTTTTCGATTCTACCGGTATTGTGCATCATGAATTTACGCCTGGAGGACAGACAATTAACCAGGAATACTACAAATGTGTCCTTCAGCATTTACGCGAAAAGGTGCGGAAGAAAAGGCCTGCATTGTGGAAAGACAGGAGTTGGGTTCTACACCATGACAATGCTCCGGCTCATCGTGCTTTCTCCATCGTTGAATTTTTGACTAAATTCAACATTCCTGTGCTTCCACAACCGCCATATTCCCCTGATTTGGCCCCTGCGGACTTCTACCTGTTTCCTAAACTGAAATTTTCACTGAAAGGGTAGCGATTTGACTCAATTGAAGATATCCAGGCAAATACGGAGAGCGTTCTTAACACACTCCAGGAAAAAAATTTCCAGGAATGTTTCCAAAAGTGGAAACACCGTTGGAGTCGGTGTGTTCAGTTGGAAGGGGACTATTTTGAAGGAGATGCATCACAGTAGCATGTAAGTATCACCATTGTACCATTACAAACCCATTCTTAAAACTTTCCAATCACACCTCGTAAAACCAAGTGAAATAGGCGCCCGTATTGTATACAGGTGCCGTCCTGAAAGTGTTAAGCCATCATCAATATACAGCGAGTAGTACAATTCCATTAAATAATTACAATGAAAACATAAATAATATAATAATAATAATAATTGTGTATTTTTACAATGTAAATAGTAAATAATAATAATATAAATATATATTAACGCTAGCCAGCTGTTTCGGTCACGTTACGTTTTTATCGGCCATGGCTGCATCTTTACCGGTCATGATCGCTTTGATATCTTCCGCATCTAGCGTTTCATATTTCAGCAAAGCCTCTGCTAACATCTTGTGTTCTTTATGATGCGTTTTAAGTATCGCTTTCGCTCGCTCATACGATTCCTGTACAACAAATCCAACAAATTAAAACAAAATTACACACACGAGGTGTCTTTAAAAAGTGAATCTTGGAAATAATTCTATATACAATGGACCCTCACTTTACGATTCACTCACATTATGATATTACTCTTTACGATGTGTCATCAAATTAGTCATTAATTCCCAAAGTCGCACGTGCACCTAACCCGCCATTCGTCAACCCCTACAGTAAGAAGTTCTAATCAAATGTACTCCCTCCCACTTGTCAAGATACCCTCGACCATGCTACCCGCACCCTCCCATCATCAGCTCAAGGTTGTTTCTGTTTATCAGTTTTGTCACAGCACCCATATTATTTAGTAGTGTTACGCGTATCGCCTTGGTTATTGGTTTAGCATCTGTGCCGTAGTGTCTGTCAATTTATTATACATACGTATTCTTTGTAGTTTTGGTACCATGTTTCCTGTGTACATTACTGTAGTTATGTAAAGTGAAAATGGGTCCTAAATCGCGCATAAAAAGTAAAATTTCTATTAAAGAAAAGCAAGAAATTTTAAAAAAACATGGTGAAGAGGCTAGGATAAATGAATTGGTTCGCCAGTATGGTTATTCCCAGTCTACAATTTCCACAAATTGTAAAGCAAATGTCAGTTTTAAAATATGTTAAAGTGTCTGATAGATCAAACATAATTCAAAAGGGTATTATTTTATAATTATACCTATTATCAAATCATTTGATAATAGGATTATCAAATGATAATCCTATCATTTTTGAAGAATGTATACGGTTATCTGTATGTACAGGCTAATGTAAATTTCTTGTGGAATTGTATATATTGTCTAATGATTGGGCAAGAATGCGGTCTCACAATAAAATATTTTCTCTTTACGATCGTTCTTCCGGAACGAATTACAATCGTAATGTGAGGGCCTACTGTAATACAGTGAGAAACATACGAGGGGACTCAAAAATAACTGGACTGAGAGCGTGCTGCCAATCGTAGAGGTAGTTGTTTTGTTTTTTTGTTTAACGTCCGACTGTTCTGCAATTACTGCTAATGCAGACGGTGAATGATGAAATGATTTTTTGTAACGTATGAAAAAATGCCGTGCCTGAATGGGATTCGAACCCAAGACCGCATGATGAGAGGCGAGCACGTTACCAACTTCGCCAATGTAGAGGTAGTAGAGACTTCTCCCGCTACATGGGGTTAGTAGGGACCTTAAAAAAATAACTGCTTAAATGGTGTCAGTTTGTAGGTTAATGTTTGATTTTAGAGTTATGTATCTCTAACTGTTGACGTATTCCGCCTGCAACGTTAGAAGCTAGTCTTCCACTGGGCTTGACGCTTGTTTTCTGGGTCATACCCGTAACACCAACTCTCACCACCTGTAATGACTAGTCAAAAAAATTAAATCACTTTCAATCTAATTTCTCAAGTCCTGGCTCAAATTCAATCGAATATTTTGTGATCTTGTTTGAGAAACAAGTAACAGAAATTGATGATGCTTACCTGCATAAGCCGTCTTATTTCAATGTCAATTTGATCGATAGTTGCGGGGCTTAAATCGTTGACGACAACAAATGATTTGTTACTCACATCGTGCGTCCGTAAACCAGCTTTATCAGACATTCCCCATTCTTTCACCATATGGGTGGCTATTGATGTCGCTTGCTGAACAAACAAAACAAAAGAAAAAATTGAATAATTCAGTAATCCATTCTGGTTAATATATAATTAATGTTTTATTTGTGTGTGAATGTGTTGAGTTGCGAAAATGTGTGAGTGTTAATGGGCGCTGGCTACTGCCATGTGCGTAGCTAGTTCCAGTGAGTCAAGCAGTGCGCAGGTGAGTGAGTGTGTGCTGAACAGTGATACAGTCTGCTTGTGTTCGTGTAAGGTGAATAAAACAGTATTCAAATTTCCTACATTGACTCAATTATTTGTGAATTTATTCAACCATTCATTCACTCAATCACATTCCATTTTTAACAATATTCACGATTTTGATTATTCACAGGTCCTTCATTCCGACTGTCAATATATCAAAAAAATGTCAAATACAACTTTTTTTTCGCCCAGTTTTTATTCAATGTAATAAGTAAATATTTGGAGGCGAAGCAAGTCAGTGATCGGCTGGCTTGCATGTGCCGAAGCATCACGTCCAAGAGAGCACACCTGCTCCCTTACTTTCTGTAGCAGTTTTTCGTGCCCGTGCCTCTGGAAACTCCTCGGCTCTTCTATGGCTACTCTTCAGCCACGCTTTGGTCTCGCCGAGGTGAGCTGAGATGCTGGGCTTCAGTCTGTCTATCCCTATCCTTGTCCTTGGCATCTAGCACTTTTTCTATCCGTGCTAGAGGCAACTTCTCCTACTGTTGGTTTTGCCCAACCCAGTGGTGTTAAGCTACCGTGCCGAAGGGTGGATGGCATTGGGGCTTTAGTCAGTGTCTCTAACAGTGCCTGTAGGATACCAGGCTCACTCCTACAGTAATTGCGCCTTACCCCTGCATGTGGGGCTCTGCAGGGGCGGACTGAATATTTCCCTAGCTGCTCGTGGGACCGAAATGGAACCGTTCAACAAAAACACAATAAATATACAGGGGGATGATTGTCCCCAAATGGAGGCCCAACCAAATGTGGAGGGGCCGGTGCAAACTGATGGGAATTCAAGTCCCATGGTTATCGACAACCTGGGGGAACAGCAGGCGAGGGTGGCAACACCTGAACGCCTGGGTTCTCTGGAGGTGACGTCGGAGGAAGATGTGGAGCTCCCTAAGGAAGAGGGAGAAACATCGCAAGCACCCAAGGAGATGGGTAAGAGTGCTAGGCTGAGTGGGGCTGCGAAGAAGCGCCTACGTTGGCTTCTAGTAAAGGGAGTACCGTACGAGGAAGCGAGGGAGAAGGCCGTTCGGCCTTTGTCTCCGAAGAGGGGTGAACAACCCCTTAAGAGGCAGAGGTCGGATGGGTCGACTCCTGAGAAGACTCGGGTACAAGATCCCCCCAAGAAGAGGGCAAGAGGTCCTCCAACTGAGGATAAAGGGGTGGCTGGTCCTGGTATGGGGTACAGCCGGGTGGTTGCGGGTACCAGGGTTGGTATCCTGGCGGTCGGCTACCCGGAGGTGCTTCTGTCCAGGGAGCAGTTGAAGGCCACAGAGAAGGCGATCCTGGAGAGAGTGGGGGAACTCGAGATTGAGGGGGAGATTTCCCCGAAATTCGTGGGCTCTACATTCAAACCGGGATACCTGGTCCTGACCTGCAAGGATGAAGGAACGGCGGGATGGGTCAGGAAGATAGGGGGAGTCCTGCAACCATGGAAGGGGGCTAGGCTCAAGGTGGTGGGGGAGAAGGACCTTCCCCGGCCTGTGGTTGTGGTGGGGTATTTCCCCAACAGCAAGGAGGATAAATCTGAAAAGATCCTCAGGATGCTGGCCGTACAGAACCATGATCTACTGGTGGACCAGTGGAAGGTTCTACAGAGGTTGGAGAACAACCTCATGGTCCAGTTGACGTTGGCGGTGGATGACCGGTCGGCGGTCAGGCTCCGGAGGAATCCGGAGGTTGACTTTAAGTTCGGTCAGATACGGCTGAGGTTAAAGGGAGCCAAGACGCAGGAAGGAGAGGTTGCTGGAGGAGAGGGGGTTCAAGGGACGGAGGTGAGGACGGGTCCTGAAGACCCCAAGAAAGCAGCAACAAAAGAAGGGGGGGCTATTGTGGAGGCCCCGGCTTCAATGGAGGGAGTGGAGATGGAGGAGCCGTCAGTAGAGGAGGGAAGTCCGAATTTGGTGGTGGCAAGTCCATCTCAAGAAGGGGTGGAGGGACCCAAGGAGAAGGAGGAGTCGCCTCGGGCGGTGGGTAGTCCACCGCAGAGGAGGACGCCTATGAGGGGAGGAAAGGGTCCTTCACATAAGTCTGGTGGTGGGAGGAGGGATGGAAGTCCCGTTGCCGGTCCGTCAGGGACGGGGCGGCAGGTGCTCCAACCAGGAAGGAGAACTCGTGGGCCGAAATTCCTGCAACAGCAGGGAAAGAAGGACCACGGGAAACACAGGCGGCATTGAGTGGCAACGTCGTCCAGGTGAACCTTCACCATTCCAAGGCAGCGTCAGCGGCGCTGGGTGAAAGGTTCGGTAGGGAGTCGCTGGATATGGGGCTAGTCCAGGAACCATGGAGCAGAGGTGGACGTATTTGCGGACTCTCCTCCATAAATGGTAAGTTGATATATGATAATAGTATATCCAACCCTAGATCATGTATAGTGATCAGAAATGGTATAAAGTGTTTCCCTTTGTGTGTTACTAGGGACCTTGTAGCCATCTCCGTGGAGATGAAGAGGGGGAGTAGGAGGGAAGAGGCAGTTGTTGCCTCCGCCTACTTCCCGGGGGATAGCTGTGAGATGCCCCCTGCGGAGTTTCGTCGGCTGGTGGAAGGATGCCGGAGACGAGGCCAGAAGTTGGTGGTTGGATGTGACTCAAACGCACACCATACCGTTTGGGGATCTACCAACACCAACAGGAGAGGTGAGTGCCTACTTGAATATTTAATTAGTAATGATTTATATTTGAGTAATAGAGGTAATGAGCCTACCTTTGTGACTGTTAGGAGAAGGGAGGTCTTGGACCTTACTATAACTAGCGAGCTCACGAGGTGTGAGATCAGAGACTGGAGAGTCTCTGATAAGGCATCTCTTTCTGACCACAGGTATGTGGAATTTGCTATGTGCCTGGGGGTCGGGAGGAGTGAAAGTATAAGGATACCGAAGTTGACGGACTGGGAGGGCTTTAAGGAACAGGTGCAGTCTGAAATGGAGGACGTCTGTGTTACCCCTAGGTCGATGTCAGAACTAGAAAGGGTGGCAGACAAGTTAAGGGAGCGTCTTAACAGGGCCTTTGTTGATAACTGCCCTGAGAAAAGACGAAATATGGTAAGAAGGGTGCCATGGTGGAATAGTCGGCTGGAGAAGTTGAAATCCAGGACTAGGAAACTGTTTAATAGAGCCAAGTGTAATGGTGAGTGGAGGGAATACAAAGTGGCTCTAACGGAATATAATAGAGAGTTGAGGAGGTCCAAGAGAAGAGCCTGGAGGTCGTTCTGCGAGGGGGTGAATGAGACCCCTGCTGTTGCACGACTTTGGAAGGTTCTAAGCAAAGACCACTCAAATCCTATTGGACAGTTAAGGAGGGAAGATGGAACCTTAACTGAAAGTATGGAGCAAACGGTGGAGGTGTTGTTGGAAACACACTTTCCCGGCTCGTTGGAGGACCGCCCGGATGAGGAGGAGAGGGGGAATCTGGGCGGTCATGGTAGAGAATTGGCCTTGGCGAGAAGGGAGGCTTGTGAGGTCTTTACGTTTGCCAAGGTCAAGTGGGCTGTGGGTATGTTTAAACCCTACAAATCGGCTGCCCCAGATGGGATTTTCCCTGCTATGTTGCAAAATGGGGGCAACAAGCTAATTAGATATCTGCTACATATCTTTAGGGCCAGTTGTGCGCTTGGATATGTACCGAAGAGCTGGAGGGAGACTGAGGTGGTCTTTATACCGAAGGCTGGGAAACCCCCAATAGAGCCTAAGTCATATAGACCTATCAGCCTGACCTCCTTTGTGCTCAAAGTGATGGAGAAGGTGGTAGACAGACACATCAGGGGTGGGGCCCTACAGGAAAGGCCCCTGCATGGGTGTCAGCATGCCTACCAGACTGGGAAGTCTACTATTACGGCTCTTCATGATGTGGTAACACGGATTGAGGGGAGCTTAAGGGAAAAAGAAATTGCCCTGTGTGCCTTTTTAGATGTGGAAGGGGCGTTCAATAACACCCTGTTCACGTCAATTGTGAAGGCTGCAAGGAGGAAAGGTGTCCAATCTAGTGTGATTAAATGGGTTGGGTCCATTCTTAGGGATAGGGAGATACGGACTCGCCTGGGGGGCAAGTCGGTGACTGGGAGAGCTAGGAGGGGATATCCGCAGGGTGGGGTGCTATCACCCCTCCTGTGGTCACTGGTCATTGACGAGCTGCTCACTCAGCTGACAGAGGAAGGATTCGAGGTGGTCAGCTATGCTGATGACCTGGTGATCCTGGTCAGAGGTAAACATGAGACAACCATCCGGGAGCGGATGCAGGGCGCCCTCAATCTGGTTCACGCTTGGTGTGGACAGGAGGGACTGCGTATTAACCCGGAAAAAGTGGTTGTTGTTCCTTTTACTAGGAAACGGACGTTGACTCTGGATGCTTTGACTCTGGAAGGAGTGGAATTAAACTACTCCCCAGAGGTGAAGTATCTGGGGGTTGTCCTGGATCGTGGCCTGACTTGGAAGGGCCATATGTCCAAAACTATAGAGAAGGCTACAAAGGCCTTATGGATATGTAAAAGTCTGTTTGGGAAGACTTGGGGGCTTAGGCCTCATATGGTAAAATGGGCTTATGAGAGCATCATTTTGCCTATGGTCACGTATGCAGCGTTTGTATGGTGGCCTAGAACAGACCTGAGGACGGCGCAGGATCGGCTGAAGAAGTTGCAGAGACTGGCCTGCCTAGGGATATGTGGTGCAATGTGTACCTGTCCAACGGCTGCGATGGAGGCGATGTTTGATTTGCCTCCTTTTCACATTCAAGTGAAGAGGGAGGCGATAAGAACTGCCTTGAGGCTGGAGGGCAAGATAAGGGTCCCATCAAAGGAGATGGGCCACACCAGGATCTTCAAAGTGATCGAGGGGATGGGTGTGGTAGGTGGTCCTCGTGACCGTATGAATAAAGCATACGACTTCTCTGACACACTGAAGGTGGAAATTTTTGATCGGCAGGAGTGGGCGGAGGAGCAACCAGTTATACCGGAAGGAGCTTCCGTTTGGTATACTGATGGCTCAGTGATGAGCGGAAGAGCGGGATTGGGGGCCTGGGGGGCCGGGGGGAAGATTTCCATGGCCCTAGGGTGTACCGTAACCATCTTCCAAGCTGAATTATTGGCCATTAAGGTCTGTGCGGAGAGGTGCATTGAGAGGCGCCTCAGTGGGTCGCACATTTTTATTTTGTCCGATAGTCAGGCGGCCATCAAGGCTGTGAGTTCTTGTACTTTTGAGTCGAGATTGGGCTATGATTGTCGGGCAGTATTGAATGCCGTGGCCAGGCGTAACGTGGTAACGCTGCGTTGGGTGCCGGGGCACCAGGGAGTGTCTGGAAATGAGAGAGCGGATGCCTTAGCAAAGAAGGGTGCAGCCTCTCACTTCATAGGCCCAGAGCCATTCTGTGGAATTGGTGAAGGCTATTATAGAAGTATAATTAGGGTCTGGGAAAAGGAGGAAAAGACCTCCTATTGGGAGAAGGTGCCAGGCTGTGAACAGGCAAAGAAATTTATTGCCTATTCCAGCAAGAAGGCTGGAATATATAATAGACTAGGAAGACAGGACTTGAGGAGGGTAGTGGGCCTGATGACTGGTCACTGTAATCTTGGGTATCATTTATCCAAGATAGGAGTTGCTGGAGACAGCCTATGTAGATTCTGTCATGAGGCAGAAGAGAAGGCTGAGCATATTTTATGCAGCTGCAAAGTGGTTGGCTGCAAAAGAAGAGCGCTGATGGGTAGGGAAGTGTTGACACCCTCTCAGGTAAGTGCACTAGATCTTAGGCAGATCCTGCGCTTTAGTGAAAGTGTGGGTCTTGCTTAAATAAGGGATAGGGGCATTCACAAAAGATCTTTTAGGTCGCGGTGAGGAGGGGCTGAAGAAGCCTGAATGCCCTTGTAGTAATGAATGAATGAATGAAGTAAATATTTGCCCATAATGTAGCAGGTGGATTGTTAAATTATTTGACAGTCGCTCTGTTATTTTCAGGGCTACAAAAAATAGTTGTATTTCTTATTACATGGTCAGCCAATTATCTGACTGAAGCATTTAACAACCGAACAGATAAACGTGTTAAACACACTATACTAGTAATCATGAAATTAAAAGCCTGGATATAGTTAAGACAGTATAGATAGGCTCACATAACAATCGGGATGTGCATCGTCACAGCATTAGGTCTGCCATGAACAAAAACATTTATCGCAACTTGATGTACCCTTCTGTACACCGTTCTTCGTCCTCCTCCACGCTCTCTCGCTCTATCTATTTCCAAGAATTGAAAAGAAGCAATATGCATACCACAGACAAGCAAATATGTTAAACTCATGTTCCTCAGGAAATGAGGAACACTGACCAGAGCCCGATAGAAAGTCAAGGGTATAGGTTGTACAAGGGAATGCCAGGTAGAAGAATTATGAGAAACTGTGTTCCACAATTCGGCAATGGGTTTCTGGTTAGTCTTAAAATATTAGACTCTATTTTGGAATTCAAATCACAATCTCCAAGAATTTCTACACTTACCTTTAAATCAGCCAACAAAATTTATACATTAATTAATGCCCATGCACCAACTAATGAGAAAAAGGATACAGAAAAAGAGGTGCAAGAATCTTGGGAAATCCTGGATAAAACCATTGTTAATGTTCCTGCAAAGCATGTCAAAATATTACTCGAAGATTTTAATGCACAATTGGGTCAGGAACGAAGATACAGAGACATGATCAGAAAATGGCCAGCACAAAAACATACAAACAAGAATGGTATTAAGACCATTGAATTATGTAGAAATAACAACTTCATCTCAAAGTCTACATATTTTAAACGTCTTCCTCATAAATTAAAAACTTGAAAACATCCAAATTACAAAAAGGGCGAATTTCAGTTAGACCATGTATTCATGGGCAAAAGTTACCATAAAGAAATCCAAAATGTAAAAGTGTTAAGAGGAACGGACTCGGGCTCTGACCATTACATTATAAAAATCAAAATTAAACTAACACCATTTAAAAAGAAAAAATTAAATAAAATTAATAAAAGGGATTTCGACCCAACAAATTTAATAAATAATGGAGAACTTGAAAGAAGAACTCGAGAAATACATTACACCAAAAGTCTAGAAGAACTGATTCAGGAGTTAAAAGCCATTGCAAGAGAAACTGCGCCATTGAGACCGAGAGAGAAACACGCTTGGTGGAACACAGAATGCGATGTAGCGGTTGAAAAAAGACATCAAGCATGGTTAAAACATCAAGCAGGAAGGTCCGAGGAAACTAACACAAATTTAATAGAAGTAAGAAAAAACACAAGCAAGATAATTCGTAACACTAAGAGGTTGTACCACAAAAATATGCTGAACGAGATTGAAGAAGGATTCAGTAGGAATAAAACACGTGACTATTATCAGACATTCGGAAAATATCTGAGAAACTACGATGCCCCAACTTTAATGTTGAAAGATGAGCAAGGGAAATTGGCCCATAACAATATAGAAAATGTAGAGATACTGGCTAAATCTTTCAATAAACTATTAAATTGTGAGGAGCCAGTGGAGTTGTTAGAAGTGGAAATTAACACAAAAATATTGTCAAACCAACCGACATTGATCTACCAACATTTCAAGAACTGATACAGGCAATAAAAGAAATGAAAAATTATAAAGCCTGTGGTGAAGATCAGATATTTGCAGAGATATGGAAAAATGCGAGTCAGAAATCCCTTGTTGATCTCCATAGTCATTTAACTAAAATTTTGATCAATGAGAAATTTCCAGAACAATGGACTACGGGAATTATTTGTCCACTTTTTAAGAAAGGGGACAAAACTGATTCAGATAACTACAGAGGAATTACTTTGCTGGATTGCACTTACAAAATCTTGTCTCGAATAATTTTGAACAAAATTAAAAACACCTTGGAACCAAAACTGGGGGTATATCAAGGAGGTTTTCATCCATATAGAAGTTGTCCTGACCAGATTTTAACACTAAAACTGATAATGGAGTATTTTAAAAAAAGATCTAAGCAACTTTTTATAACATTTATTGATTTCAAAAAAGCCTACGACTGTGTTCATAGAGAGACGCTACTAAAAATATTGAGAAATTATGGCTTGCATCCAAAACTGGTCAAGATTGTTGGGCTGACATTAGAAAATACAGTATCAAAAGTGAAATTTTGAGGAGAATTCTCTAAACCGTTTCCTGTAAGAACTGGTCTACGACAAGGCGATGGGCTTTCACCATTATTGTTTAATATAGCCCTTGATTTTATCATGAAGAAATGGTTTACTGAAAATGCACCAAAAGTAAGTGTTGGCCAAGGAAAAAAAAGCAATAGGGACTAACTGTTTGGGTTTCGCCGATGATTTGGCCCTATTGGCAAACAATATGGAAGAAGTTAAAAGCCAAATAATAAGTTTAGAAAAAGTTTCAAGAAAGATCAGGCTAAAAATCTCGTATGAAAAAATGGAGATAATGGCACTGGATCCACTATGTATAAATAAAATTTAAATTAATAACCAAAATATAAAAATAGTGCAAAAATTTAAATATCTGGGCGAAATAATAGATAATAAATTAAAAGAAAAACTCACTTGGAATAACAGAGCACTTAAAATGAGGAATGCTCATGTTTTAACTAAATCTACATATAATAAAAAATGTCTCTCTACAAACACAAAGATGAGGCACTATAGAACTGTGATTCTGCCGGAGGCACTATATGATAGCGAAACCTTAATACAAATTAAAAACGAAGGGAAAAGTGATCAGACAATTAAAACAGAACATAGAATTGTTAGAACTTGCATTAATAAGAACTACAAAAAGGATGGTGTGTGGAGAATCCCCACTAATGAAACAGAAGCAATAGAATAGTTTTAGTGTTAATGAAGAAGCGCAGAATTTCTTATTTCTTTCACATATTAAGAATGCCAGAGAATAGGTTATTAAAACAACTTATAACCAGAGGAATCGGTGTGAAATCTGGTGGAAGATACATCTCAGCAATTAAAGAGGATCTTGACGAAGTTGGACTGAGGATTGAAGATGCGACAAATAAACCAAAGATAAGGGCATTTCTAAATGCAAAATGTTTTATTGTGAACAAGGTGGCTAGAGTTGTGCAGGTAACTGACGAACAACGAAAAGCAAGATCTGAAAACATGAGGAGGTATTGGCAAAAACGGCGAGCCAATGAAGTACATGAGAAGCGAACCAGAAAGTTGACTAGAGTGATCCATTGAGGTCAAACAAGCTAAAGAAGAAAGATACAGGTACAAATTATATTTTTACTGTTATTATTAATTTTATTTTCTAAAGAAATGGAAAGGACGGGAGTTGGAGGATTATTAATCTAATTAATATCCGAAAACTAATGCTAATAACTAATAATACAAATTGAAACTAATTAATAAGAAAGTTATCTAAATAAATAAACTAAGTATATCTATATAAATGAATAAATCTAAATATACCTTTAAAAAAATAAATAAACTAAATTTGTAAGAAAACGTAAGCTACAATTTAACTGAAATTATAAAAAAAATAACTATTATTGGTACAAGAATCTAAACGGCAGAAGAGAAAGGGAGAGACACAACTACAACGATCAACAGGTAGGATAGCACTGACAAGACAGTGACAACAACAATGGAAGGCGGAATGTGTAAATAAATAGCGAGGCAGAGACAATGTTTTTAGGAATGGACGAACTGCAGTCATAACATAGCTCTACTCCTTTCTTTCCCACTGTTTGTAACGGTCATTCCGCCCGGTTGTTACACAGACGTAGCTATACTGGAGTGTTGCTGTATTTGGCAGAGTGCGAACAAACATTTACCTTTTATTTATATCTTATTATCATAAAAATTAGAAATTTAATTTAATTTTTGCTTCAGAAATGTTAGCCAAATTTTGGAAAACTTATAAACATTACTGATGATTATTTTATTTCCAAGGTGTTTCTTTCGAAAAAAATCGCTGTTCGGAATCAATTTACCGAACCGTTTGTCAAAATCACTGAATTCAGTCATATTTACAACTAAAAATATAAGTATCAGACGAACTAATGTCCCATAGCCGAGCGAGTGAGAGAGAGATATGTGGCATAACTACGCATGCGCTTGAAGGTCTTACCGTTGTAATCCAAATCTAAAAACATACTACAGCCGTTATCTTGCTTGTTAGTTTACTGCATGCATAAACGCTTGTTCACAACAATGAGTAAAATTATGCAATGTTATTGGAATGGCGCGTATGGGTTGTCCGAGTGAGAACGTTATGCATTCTCTCACTCCCACGGCTAGGGGACATTAGTTCATCTGAATACTATACATTAAATACACTGAAAAATAACAAATAAAATTATAAAACCTTTTAACAAAAGACTGTATTAAACAATTAAACGATAGGTCTATAAAATAAACAAATTTATAAAACTAAAATGACTTTAAAAAAAAACAGCCCACAAATGTTACAAAACACTGTGTTTGTGACGCTTGCATTGAACTGATCGAGTGAACCAATTCCAATGCCATGGGCAGGGCGGGTGAAATTGGCAGAACTCTAAGGCAGGACGGGTGGAGGAACATGACTGCTTGGTTTACTAGAAAGAAGCTCGCAATTTCATGGTTAATAATATAGTCACAGTAATCAATCTCTTAAAATTCATGATTACAGACTAAGCCAAAAACATGGTTCGCGGATACGAAAAAAGCTTTCAAACCAGGCCATCCAATAGAATAATCTGTCCGGTACTTTTGTGACGTTTTCTGTTATTTTTGGATTAAGCAGCCCCAAAACATTATTCAAACTAATATTACTAGTATTAATAACGCAAAACTGTTCCATTTTGTAAGCGTGTAATAATATAACACCCCCACTAAACAACACTTTCTCGCACAATGTACGTACACAATGAAATAAATAAAAGTTGTAGATCTTTTAATTTCCTATAAATTTAATTATATACAGTTTTGTCGTAAAATTCATGCTAAGGCTGTAATCTTAAAATAAATCAATTTTTACATGTTTTCGTGAGAAAAAAAACAGAAAATCGCTAATTACTGCTAAACTAAGCATTAAAAAAATGTTTGAAATATAAGTTGTAGAATTTTAAATTCTCTACAACTTTTATTATATACATGTTTGCACTAAAGTGCATATTAGAGTCGCAATCTTAAAAAAACAATTTTTTTACACGAAAACAGTCTCTCCAAGAATTTCAGCAGAGATGGGGCCTACCCTATCTTGTAGAGCATAAAAAATGTAGTAAATGAGGCGATTTTAAAAAAAAACGTAAAAAAGTGAAAAATGACACGAATAAACTACTAACGGGTGATTCAAAAAGAGCGCCGGTTTTTAAACGGCTGGTAAATTTTTGTTTATCGGTTGGCAACATTGTTAGACCTCATTTCTATTTCGGAGAACATTCCGATTGACGATTCAGTTGTAGTTTCTCTTGTTCGCAGTGTAGTACTCTCGCAGTCTGTGTCTAACCATGGAGAAGTTTACTATTGCACAACGAGTGTTAATCGTCAAAACATTTTACCAGAGTGGAGAGAGTTATGCGGCTACTGTCAGGCGACTTCGCGGTACTCTAGAACGTAATGAAGCACCGAATGAATCAACAGTTCGCAGGCTCATGAAAAAGTTTTTTGAGACGGGTTCAACAGTCGACCTTAAAAGTTCTGGACGTCGTCGTTCTGGCTGAACTGAGCAGAACGTTGCGTTGGTTCGTGACAGTGTGGCTGTTAGCCCAGCAAAATCAATACGTCGCCGTTCTCAACAATTGGGTTTACGATGTTCTTCTGTACGGAGAATTCTTCGGTACGATCTCCAATATCACCCGTATAAAATTCAGTTTACGCAACATTTGAAAGTGGCAGACCACCAGAAGAGACGACAGTTTGTTGACTGGGTATTGAGAAAACGGCAGGATGATGACACCTTCGGAAACAAAATCATTTTCAGTGATGAGGCGCACTTCCACTTAAACGGTTTTGTTAATAAACAGAACTGCCGTATGTGGGGTTTAGAAAACCCTCGCGTGGTTAATGAAAGGGAAATGTATGCACAGCGAGTGACAGTTTGGTGCGGCGTTTGGTCGGGCGGTGTCATTGGCCCTTACTTTTTTGAAAATCAAGAAGGACAAGCCGTGACAGTAAATGGAGACCGATACCGTACGATAATTAAGGAGTTTTTGTGGCGTCATTTGGATGGAATGGACATTGACGAGTTGTGGTTTCAGCAGGATGGTGCCACCTGTCACGCTGCACGAGAAACAATGTTGTTGCTCCGTGAACGGTTCCAGGATCGCATTTATTCTCGTAATTCCGACCATCAATGGCCACCAAGGTAGTGTGACTTGACGCCTTGTGACTTTCAACTTTGGGGTCATCTGAAGTCATTGGTGTATGCCAATAAACCCCGAAACATCAATGACTTGAAGGAGGAAATTCGACGGGTTATCGGGCAAATGGAAGTCGAAACTTGTCATGCAGTAATATCCAATTTCATGGACAGAGTTGATGCATGCCAGCGCAGTAGAGGAGGACACATGCATGACATCATTTTTCATACATGAAATCGGAAGGTAAGATGAACTTGTTGATGTATTTATTTTCAGTTTTTCAATAAAATAAATCTCTTAATTTGATATATCAAAACCGGCGCTCTTTTTGAATCACCCTATAGTTCCGGTTGATAGATTTTGATGAAAATATTTGTGTCTGGTCCTCTAGTGGTACTAAAGTTAAGTTTCAAGTTTCAAGTTCGTACAATGTTCTGTTCTTGAGATATTCTATCACACACAGACCAATTGCTAAAAACATGTTTTTTGGGTTCAGGGGGTCTGATAACGTGTAGATCCAGTGAAAACAATACTTTCCTTTCTATATATTCATTCATATAGGCAAGAGAAAGTAAGATCAATTACAATTTCAAGTAAATCATTTCCTATTAATTCGTATTTTCAAAGAGCCTTCCGTAAATCCATAACTATGACTACAAAACTGTAATATTTACAGATGATCCATATTAGCTGGCACCACTGTTATCTGATATGGAGGAAAGAATGATAGGAGAATGAAAGAGATGGTGAGATGAGGCTTGTATTATAAGAGTATGTGTGGTGATAGGTAGCTGTGGAGTTCAGGATGCGAGAGACAGCATCATGTTTAAACTGTAGAAAACTCGCTTATACGTAAATAAATAAAAACATAGGCAGGGTGAATGTTAATTGATGATCAACGTACCTTTAAATCGCTAGATGCTCCTGAAGTGATCTTGTCCGGTCCGAAAATGATCTCTTCGGCCGCACGGCCTCCCATCATCGTGTCCATCATGGCCAGCAACTGCGATTTGGTCACGTGATATCTTTCCTTTTCTGGTATGTATGCGGTCTGCAACAGGCACAACACAAAATAAACAAGGGGAAAATCAGTTAGGGATGGTGCGTATTTAACATAACAGGATTAATAACATGGTTACTGGATTGAGGCAGTTATCATAATAACAGGTTAATAAAAACACCCTCTTACCTCTTACTTTATAACACCATGATTCAAAGCCAATGTACGAATTACGCTTGTCTCTCACTGTTTTAACCCTTTCAATCCCAAATTTTTCAACAATTTTTTAAATACGTGTACATTGTTTCATACATTTTACTGACATTTAAGTGAAATTAAATCACTTTTAGACCCTCAGCCTTTTTGATGGCCTAACAAAAAAGTGTGACACATACGTCACATTGGGACTTGATATCAAAGTTCCCAACAATATGAATAACTAAAATCATGTTCTGGCTTCCTAAACAATATTCTCTTAACTTAGATTTGTAGCAAAAAAACTAAATATGATTTTAATATCAAAGCATTATTTAAAACTTAAAAAATTTTACAATTCAAAAATCCTGGTAAAATGGATAAAATCACTATTTACAGTCTAAAAAATATACTTGTATATATATTCAACATACTCGAAAAAATGCTACTTTATTTTAGTAAATGAACACGAATATTTAAAACTGAAATTAACTGTAAAAAGAAACTAATGGTCGCCTCTGTGGTGTAGTGGTCAGCATCTTAAAGCGGAGGTCTCAGGTTCGACTCCTGGGTAGGGTACAGAAAATTATTATACTTCACATCCAGCACTCTTTAATCCAAAGTAGTTGCTAACAATTAAAATTTTAATGGCTGTTATTTCACACCAATGTGACTTCTATGCCACACTGGGTTAGAAAGGGTTAAGAACAGAAGAGGTGGAGTTGTATAAGACACTAATCAGAGTTATCTCCTCTGAAAGTAATGAATTTCACATTATAAAGCCAGACCCTGTGGTGAATGAAGTGAAGGTGTCATTTGTAGAGTGGGAAAAAAGTGCTTTCCAGAGGGCCCGGCATGCTGATAAACGTACTTTTCCACTCAGTGAGGAAGGAATTTGTAAACCCCCTCATTTTATCATTGTTTACATTTATGTCGTTTTATAAACATCCCATTGTACGTATTATTTATTAATTTTTAATAATTATCCTAAATAATAAACACTCATTCGGTCAAAGACGCTGCAGAACAAGTACGACTACTGGAGGAAGAAGCGGGAAAGATCGGCTTGAAGATCTCTAAAAACAAAACCCAATTCATGTCCAACGAAAAAGACGCACCTAAGTTCCTGATAGAGGACGAAATTTCACGTGTTGAATCATTTAAATATCTTGGCGAGATCATAACGCTGGACAACTCTGGCAAACTTGCGATTCAAGCAAAAGCTACAAAGCTAGCACAAGCATACGGTCTCACCAAGAACGTTTATAATAAGAGATCAATTTCGCGCAATGCCAAGATAAGACACTACCAGACGGTTGCCAGACCGGAGGTGCTGTACGCGGCGGAAACCCACCACTTGAAATCTAACATCCACCTGCGCTCGATAGAAACTACCGAGAGGAAAATCATCAGAAGAATCATCGGGCCGACTCAAAATAAAGAGGGAGAATACAGGCTCAGAAGTAACGAAGAAGTATATTCCTTCACCACACCCATAAGAGAAGTCATCCAGCAGAGACGACTGGCATTCTTCGGCCACATAGCGAGGATGCACGACTCCAGACTAACGAAGCAGTTATGGAAGTACTGGGAGGGCAGGAAAACTACAACGAGATGGCACAAGGAGATCCACGAGACGATGCTGGTGAATGACATTACGGGCGAAACACTTCTCAATAGAACAGAAATGAAGCAGAAAATTGAGAATCTAAAGTGCTTGGGAGGGCCGAGGAGAACGGGAACGGCCTGGACGGAGGAGCGAAAAAGATCACATGCAGAAAAAATGAAGGCAGCATGGGTCATCCGGAAACTGGCTGGAACTAAGAGAAATGCATCCCTAGTAGGATCTAACAAGAAATAATAATAATAATAAACACTCATTCTAAATAAGCCATAATACTAGGCCTGAGCTATATTTAGTTTACAACTGAATTTAAAACAATTCACTTTCTTTAAATAATTACATTACTCCTTGCTTATTTAGTGGTGACAAGTCATGAACTGAATTTTATTACTGAAGTGTTTGTGGTGGTTGATACATGTCTTATGCTTTCGAGTTGGCCGATGTAAGTAGGATAGATATTTAGTATACTGTCCTCCACATGATAGGCGCAATCGTCAACTTATAGCGGGTTACCAGTACCATTAAAGAAACCCGGTAGTTTACTAATAAAAATACAACAAAACTAATTAAATGAAAACAATGTTAGACTTACGTGTCCTAATGATGGTCCCCTAGGTATAATAGTCACTTTGTGTAACGGATGTGAATCTTTTGTGTAATACGCGACGACTGCATGACCTCCTTCGTGATAAGCGGTGATCTCATTTGCTTCTTCGTCCGGGATCCTCGACTTTCTTTCCGGACCTTTTCAAACACAAAAAATAAATGTGAATAAATCAACAGATGAATGAGCTTCAATAAGTTCATATGAAAACTAATAGTAAAAATCTTTTTCATGAGACAATTGGTCTCATGGCTGGTGGCTTTCCTTTCACTTATTGCAAAAACCATTAGCTATTTCTGTATCTCCTCATTAAGACGAATCGAATCACACTATTTCTGTTTACAAATTTTGACTTTGATTTATTGACTTCCAGTCGAAACCGGACCTTCAAACCAAATCCAGGCCCTCTAACTTTGTTACTCAAACTGTGCATCCAATTGTTAGAGTTAGGCAGCCCCTCATTGGGCACCACATGGTGTGTTGGCAGTAGCTCTCGTCGATAGAGAATGACCGGCATTTTATTGTTCCGACCGGAGCAGCAGGGCATCCAGCAGCGTAGCTGCTTTTTTAAGAGGGAGAGAAATTGGAGGTAACATCTGCTGCTGCCTTGAAGAGGAGTGATCGCAGGCTAGTACCATCTCTACCACTGCCTGAAGCCAAGAGCAGTCTCCGACAGGGCGAACACAGTTTACTATTGCCTCGAGGAGGCGCAGTCACTGGTAAAGCAAAGGCATGGGAGGAGGGGTCAGTGTGGAGAGCAAAATTAGTATACTCAGTGTTGAGTGTTACAATGTTACAATCTATCTCTGAGTCAACTTTTTCGTGGAGAAGATTAATACTAACAGCCTCAACTAGCTAAGTCCACCTTACCCACTTGTACTCATACAAGCGCTGTGAGAAGTTTTCTGTCTGCTGCGCTATCTCACGACAGCAGAAGCAACAGCCCACAACGCCAGCACAGTACAGCGAGCAAAACACTAACGACGAACCAGTTAAGAAATAGTATGGTATCAACTTTTTGAGTAATCACAAATCCGATAACTGTTTGTTGCTGTCTCTTGTAGTTTCTAATTTTGATTTTTAGACTTCCGATCGAAACCAGAACTTCTAACACAATTTACACCCATTAACTTTTTGTGTAGATTACAAATCGGAAAACCGTTTGTTGCTAACTTTTGTAATTTCAGACATCTGAGTGTGACGGATGAACGAACTAAGGAAAATGATATAAATGACAGTTTTGAACATTGCTACCAATAACATATTTTCAAACATACCCATAAGTACTTTATCCCTAGCATTTTCCAGGTGTTTCATCGTTACAGATTCTGCGCCATCGATAGCGGCCTTAAGCGCCGCCTGGTTGACCATGTTCTCCAAGTCGGCGCCTGTGAATCCGGTGGTGCCCCTAGCCAGCATTTCCACGTCGACACCTTTCGACAGAATCTTGCTCAAGTACAGAGTCAGGATCTCTCTTCTTCCGGTGAGATCGGGTGTAGGCACCTGCAACAAAACAATACTCAATCTAAAGGATATCTTTATCTTTTCAACGGATCCTGTGGCTGCCATGATTTTTATTACTTTAGAATTTCAAATTAACTTTTTTGACGTGGATTAGACATGAGTTTTGAACAGGGACCCCCAGTAGAGTTTGTTCATGGATGGCTGTAAACTGATCACCATACAAAGTCGCTTGCCCAACCGGTGTTACTTAACAAATAATAGCAACTTTCTACCAGCTGACTGACTGGGCTGGCCCGAAGGCCACATTAAACTAAAAACACTTCCGCTGCTGAGCCCGTCAACTGACATACATAATCACAAAACTTTCTTGTTTTGCGAATCCCGTCATTTGTTGTCTTCGAATTCCCCACGTTGTGTAAAGGGGTTGAACATCTATGGACGGAATTTCTTGTATTACAAATATTATTAAAAATTTTTAGTTATGGAATACACCACTGAAGCGCTTATCGAAAGTTTCGTTTCCTGTCTGTGGTTATTTAAAGTATGTTTATAACCTACAATATGCGTCGTACAGTGCGTGCATTGTTTGTCATTTTGCAACATGTCATTGAATAATGATGAAAGTATGGTTATTTAATGTAATATCATTATCATATAAATGATTATATTATTAAAGTTGTAAATAGGTTTTATCTATAAAAATAAAATTTGTGATTTTGTCTGTACAATTTTTCAAAAGTTCCAATTTTGTATCCACGCCAAATCTACCAAATAAAACACTGAAAATAAGTTCAACTGAATTTTTGTCAGTTTGTACGTTACGGTATCATGCAAGAATCCTCCAGAGGAAGGAAGATTCCTTCCATATAACTCATATAGGATGGTGAAAAAATGAACTTTTTGCAGAATGAACAACTTACATTAATTTCCACATCAAATCGCCCTGGTCTGAGCAGCGCTTTGTCTAGATCGTCACGTCGATTTGTCGCACCCAAAACGATCACACCTTCATTCTGATGGAACCTGACAACAATCATTCATAACGCGCTATTAAACTTACATAAAGTAACTTACTTAAGTCAGTCAAAATCATTTAAAAAAATCATCAACATCTGGGAACTTTTACTTAAAAGTAGTAACTTGACAAACTAAGACAAAACAGGAGGCATGAGTGAACCAAGCGACACGATGCAGATGAAAAGTGTGTTACTGGCTGACTGCTCTCTGTAAGGCCACTTTACCAGCTCAGTTCAATGCTGCTTTACTGCTTGAACTGCTAGCCTGCTCTAACCTGATAGCTGTCTGGCTGGGGCCTAATGCAGTTGCGACATGTGATTTACTGAGAACATTTGGATGGGAAATAACAATCACCCACCAAACAGTCCGGACTTAGTTCATTCTGGTTTCACATTAAAATTAAACGTGCAATTTCCAAACCATTTGTTTGAAAAATTGAAAGAATTTTCAGGTGGTAAGCAATTATAATAATAATAATAAAATATTAATGAACCAAGCTTTAAAACGAGCCGTAACTTACCAGAAAATTTATGTTCTCTACTTGATGAGATACGCAGTTCCAAACACAGGCTTTATCTTCCATTTTACATACTATAGTCAGATGTAGAAGGTTTTAGTAGGATCTAAGACTTTAGTGTTCTGTAAAATAACCACGATCTCAGATATTCAAGGCCAGATATTTGAGTTCAGTTCAAGTTACCACACAGTTATGAATGACCGAGATATAACCAGTTTATTGCAACACAAATGTTAAACAAGCCCATAACAGGCAGATGGAGTGTTAAATTATTTGCACTCCATTTGCTAGTACCTGGGCTACAAAAAATATTTCTCACTCATATCACATGGTCACCCAATTATACGACTGAAGCATTTAACAACAGAACAGATACAGGTGTAAAATACACTAGTCACAGTTATCTCCTCTTAAAGTAATCAAAGCGGTCTTGGGTTCGAATCCCATTCAGATATGGCATATTTTCATAAGTTACAAAAAAAATCATTTCATCCTTTACCGTCTGCATTAGCAGCAATTGCAGAACAGTCAGACATTAAACCAAAAAAAAAGTAATCAATTTCATCATTATACAGCCAAACCCTGTGGTGAATAAATTGAAGGTATCATTTGCAGGACGGAAAGTAATACATGCTTTTCAGAGGGCCTGGCATGCCGATAACCATACTTTTCCGCTCATTAAGGAAAACATGATAAACCACCTTTTCGGCCGAAGACCTGAACGTTTTTGTACATCAATGCTAATGCTGACAATAAAGGGTGATGTATGAAAATGAGCGATGAAGAATGCCACCAAAACCAACCACAAATCGAGTCAGGACCCTTGGTGCAAAAGCCAGTTGCACTAACCACTATACCACGAGCCGGCCATAAAGTATGAACAGCATTTATATTTGGGCTTTTAGGTTCTTGACAAAGAAATGGCCCAGTTCTCACCAACAGAATAGCGTCGTTTCCACAACTTTACAATGTAAGTGGATGTCATTGAACTAATATTACTACGAGGGTTATCCATAAAAAAGCCTCAGTTTATGTGTAGCAGGAAAAGTAGTGCGCGTAGCGCGGCCGAGTTGATATCACTGCGCGCAGTGATTCATTGGTAAATGCCATAAAGGTATCGGTTAGGTTGGCAACTCCCCGCCTCACTTACCGCTCTATATTTGAATAAAGCCATAACCTTGCTTCAGGCCATAGATTACTATACAAATACAAAAATAACCCCAGTAAAAGGATGTAGTGAGGAACGGGGCAAGAAAAGGTTCACGTGTCATAATAAAGAAAGAAAGAAAAACTTTACGCTTTCATAAAACTCCGCACAACTTAGCCCGGCAACTGCATAAACGTTCGATCTCTCTTTAGACAATAATAGGCACCCACTAAAATAGGCCTACAGTTTAACCAACCCTAAAGATGGAATATTCCTAAAGTTACACTATCTAAAAGACTGGTGAAGCCAAAAGTTAGGTTGGCAAACTTCACCACCTACTAGCCAACACTATCATAAGTAAATAGATAGTGTTTTATATCAGATTTGACTACGTTTCAGCGAGCATAATTCGAGATATTATACGCCCTGATAGCTTTATAAATACGGCCGCTAGAAGCTCGCAACTACCCGGACATTGAACTCAAGGTGCTCAAGGATTAATAAGTTTTGTGGTACAATAAATACGTAGAAATTTAAAGGGAAGGGCCCAAACTGGTACATTAATGAAGTTTTATACGACTGTGGCTGTCCCAACACTGAGAAACAGCAATGAGGCCTCAGTGTGGAAGAAGCAATATGAAAATTCCATTCAGTTGGCAGAGATGGATTAGGGGCTTTTGTAGACTGGATCAGTTCAGAAATGAGGATATAACGGGGATAGTTAATGTGTCTTCTCTTAAGGAGACAATTACGAAGTACCGCCGGAAACAGACCGAACATCTTGAAAGAATGTTGCCACACAGGATTGCTTGATCGATCAAGCCTATTGGACAACCCGTTGGCATAGTTGTTAATGTAACTGGCTTCTACACCGGGGTCCCGGGTTCGATTCTTGGTCAGGTCTGGCATTTTTCATCACTCATTTTCATATATAAACATTCTCCACCATCTGCATTAGCAGAAATAGCAAAACAGTCAGACGTAAAACCAAAAACAAAAAATCTGGTGCGAAACACCAACACAACTTTCTCTTGCCAATGTAAATAATTAACAATATAATGTAACATTAATAACAAAACATTAGAAATAAACAAATAAACTATCCTAATAACTAATAACTAACCTAATTTTAATCATGAGTGAAAGACGTAAAATGAAAATCAACCTCAGTTTGGCTTAAAAATACAGAAAATCACTCTTTCACGCTAAACTAGGCTCTGTAGAGAAAAATTCTCTAAATAAAAGTTGTAGATATTTTAATTTCCTAGAAATTTCATTATACATTTTTGTCGTACAATTCATGCTCGAGCTGAAATCTTTAAAAAAATCGTGTTGGGTCCCGTAATGTTGTCTTACTTAAGTTTCACGTTTCAAGTTCGTACCAAGTTCCATTCTTGAGATATTCTGTATACACACCCATACACACGCAGACCAATCGCTAAAAACATGTTTTTTGGGTTCAGGGGGTCTGAAAAAATGTAGATCCGGTGAAAACTCGATTTCAAAAAATCGACATGAAAACAATACTTTCCTTCTTATACATTCATACAGGCAAGAGAAAGTAAAAAATTGGACGGTGACATCCGGGGCAACCAGTGACCACATGGATGCCAGAATAGGTCCTGGGATGTAATCCTTAGTTAGCGGAAAAGAAGAGAAGGTTCTTGCCCTACTACAAATCAATTCGATACAATTCACAACTAAAAAAACCCTTAAAGAAAGTAAGAAAAATGAAAAGGAAATTACACCTTACCCATCCATTTCGGACAAAAGTTGATTGATAGTCTGATTTGCATACGGGTGTAGAACAGAATTTGTCCGTTTTGCTCCAACCGAATCTATCTCATCTATGAATATAACACAAGGCGCTCTATCTTTCGCTGATTCTACAGAGAGAAAAACCAAATAAAAGATTAAACTTATTATCAGATCATTGAACTAAATATATAATACAAATGTTTGTGTTGGGACCCTTAGCAGGACGTAACTTAAGTTCCAAGTTCAACTTATATGATATTCCATTTTTGAGATATTTTGTTCACACTCACACACACACACACACACACACACACACACATACACACGTGCACACACACACAAAACATAGACCAATCGATAAAAACTCGATTTGGCCGCATCGACATATAAACAATACTTTCCTTCCAAATACTTGGAAAGTAAAAATTATTATACCAATACATGCTCATGAACATACAGTGGTACAATTGTTTTTTTTTTTACTTTAATATGTGTTTGTAGCAATATGTTAAATTTAAGAACAATAAGTAACTCCACGACTTAATGGTTGGCAGGATACATTTCAAACATTTATTTGTAAACCTTTACTAGAATTTTAAACAGGAACCTTCGTCTCCAAAAATCAGCTGTTAAACAGTTGACTCACGGTGACTTTACCTCTAGACCAACCCAGTGCGTAAATAATAAAATTTACCACTTAATTTTCAAACATCTCAATACTTTGAAAAACGTTTGATACCAGATACCAAGAAACAACATATACAACAAAAGCCAAAAAAAAAAACAAAAATTCTGTCAATTTTTCTTCGAGATCTTTACGTACTATAAAGGGTAACACCACCTTAGGTCAATAATCCACTAATTTCTACAGTTCTCTTTGAGCAGACTCTGAAAAAACATCAGCCGAGAGACAAACTGTTACGAATTCTATCACAGTTTTTTGGAACCGACCTCTTTTACTACCAACAATAAACTTACTGAACGACCAACCAGATGAAAAAAAAAACACTTACTGAATAAGTCACGTACTCTTCGAGCTCCTTGACCGACTAGTATCTCATCGAATTCCGGGCCGGCCGCGTGGAAAAATGGAACGCCGGCTTCACCGGCGACTGCTCTTGCTAGAAGAGTTTTACCGGTACCAGGAGGTCCGACTAAAAGTACTCCTGCAAAAAGTAAAATAATCTATAAAAGTAAATAATTTTTAATAATAATAATAATAATAATTAAAAAGAATAATCTAGCAAACTGAATCAGTCTTGTTCGAGTGTACATGCTCCGAGTAAATCAGTGATTGTTTACATCTTATCCTTATATAAAAATTAATCCTAATAAAAAAATTTGCCCCTAACAGACAGGTGGAGTGTAAATTATTATTTGCAATTTTTTTTTTTTTTCATCGAGTGATGATGAAATTATCCGCTAGTTCCCGGGCTACAAAAAATAGTTCTCTCTCTTATCACATGGTCACCCAATTTTATAGTAGAAACATTTAACAACAGAAAAGGTACAGGTGTAAAACACATTAATCACAGTTATCTCCTCTCAAAGTAATAAATTTCATCATTCTACAGCCACAGCCTGCGGTGAATTTAGTAAAGGTGTCATTTGCAGGGTGGAAAGTATATGCTTTTCTTAGGGCCTAGTATACTGATAAGCATACTCTTCCACTCAGTGACGAAGGCAAGGGTAAACCACCTCAATGCTCATTTTGCTTAGTAAAGCCTCTAGAGATTCAAACGAGCCTTTCGGCTGATCACCTAAACAACAACAATTTCAAGGGTCAAAATCCCAATACTTGCATTTGAACGTTTTGCAATACAAAAATGGCCATCATAAGAAAACCAAGGACAATAAAAATAAATGAAAAACTATTTGTTCTGTGTAACGTGATACGACAAAAATTATTATTCGATTGTTTAAAAACAGTCAACAACCAAATAAATGTTTCCTGGTAACTAGAAATAGATTGACCCTGTAGTAATCACCACTTGAGACCTTAGATACGCTAAACAAACCACAAAAATGAGGTGATGGAAAAATTATGTCAGCTGAAAGTTGCAACAACTAAAATGTAGACCTGTGGGCAAATTCTTTAATAAGAGTTTTAAAAATTATATTGGGTGCCAGCTCTATCAGTAGAGCATGAGAAAATAAAATAAATAAAACTATGTTTCTTCGCATTCAACTAAAACATTTAATGCACCAATTACTAACAAACTTATTCTTAAATTACTTCAATGTATTTTAAATATAGCCAACCTTTCGATCCCCTCGACTTTAATAAAAAAAACAAAATTTAAAAACCCCCTTAAATACATACAAAATAAATTTACCTCAAACTAAATATCTCTCTTTTTTCTTCTTCTTCTTCACCTCCTGGTTCTCCTGGTCACCTCTTCAAATAATTTCTCCTACTTTAACAACTGTTCCAAGTTGAATTCCCAATGGAACCCATTTCAATCTCCGATATCAGAAATCAGGAAACCTCTGATTGACAAGCCTCCCTCACCTACCAACCTGGAGGACCAAAAGGAAGGAGAACCACCCCAATCATTGGGTGTAAGTTGGCAGGTGAAAGAAAGGCCCAAAAACCCAGAGGGGGAAATACACCCGCCTAATAAATAATACCTCTAAATAATATAAGATGATTGACAGTTGGCTAACTACTATTCTAAAGTAAGGGTAAGTACACAGAGAACGCTAATCGCAGGTCGCTTACAAGTGGGAGCCTGCTAGTAAGAATATGCCTTTATATTTTAATCAGACGTCTCACAGTAAATGCTGGTGGGGAAACCTGCGCGCTGGTCATCTGCGCATATCAGCTCACGGGTTTGTTTTGTATAAACCTGTCTGCTGCTCGCTCCTGCGCGCTGGTAATCTGCGCATATCAGCTCATGGGTTTGTTTTATATAAACCTGTCTGCTGCTCGCTGGTAATCTGCGCATATCAGCTCATGGGTTTGTTTTGTATAAACCTGTCTGCTGCTTGCTCCTGCGCGCTGGTAATCTGCGCATATCAGCTCACGGGTTTGTTTTGTATAAACCTGTCTGCTGCTTGCTGGCAGGTTGCTAAGTGTACTTGGCATCGAATAATATGTATTCATAAATAATAACAACTTGTAAATTAATTATAACATAGGTTTATAAAAATAAATTTAAAAGATTATTACTGACCAAACAATGCTTTATGATACTGAATACCAGTAGAAAAAATGTTCAAAATATGTACCTCAAAGTAATCACAAGTCTTCCTTCCGGTAATAACATTGGTTGCTTGAGCAAGTTGCACCATTGTATTTGTAAACAAAGTTCAACTTTTGATAATATAAAATAAAATGTTTCCAGAATCATTGTCATGTATTTAACAAACCTGTTTCTTATTTTTTTTTAATTGCGAAAAAAGATGATGATACTCGCCGTACAATTTTCTGTTCTTATTAATGTCACTAACGGTATTGTCTTTAAAAGATAATTTAGTTTAAACGTAATCCATTTGAAATAATTCATCATCACTGGTGTAACTGGAAACTTTGTTGAATACCGACAACTGAATTAAGGTTAAGCGCGTAGTTACATGCCCCCATTATGGGCACTCGCCAGCATGAATCAGCACCTGCGACCAGCATTCAGTGTGCGCTTACCCTAACTAATTCTAACAATGCGGGGAAGAGTTTTTCCATGCACTAGTTAATGGGTTTTACCTTAGTTGTAGAAGTTACGGTAATGAGAAATTACTATAACTTCCATTGTTTGTACTTGTACTTTACATCGTTACATACTTTACATAGAAATTGTTAAATTTTAAAAATGGAAAAGTGTAAGTCAAAAACATTTTCAAGGCAGCAAACATTTCGGTTAGGGAAAAGAAATGAAAAGTGATGTTGGAGGTGGTTTTCTTTTTTCCCTAAACATGTGTGATTCAATACAAACTCATTCCTCTGGCTAAACTATAAACACAGAATTGAACATTGACTCTTCGACAAGTACAAGACCCATTCGGGCAAATGAAAAACATCCTAAAAATTTGCGAATAACAATTGGGTTTTGCAGCAAATTAAGCCCCGGCATATTGGTCCCCAAGATAAAATATTACCTTGCGTTACACATTTTTACTAGTTCCCATGACTAAAAATAAAAAAGTACACAGTTTAGCTGAATCACAAGTTGTTACTGAAAATGTAATGAGACAGTTGTAGGCAATATCACAAAATGGGCTCCAGGAATGTTTTTAACAGTTACGCAAACATAGTCGTAAGTGTGAAAATGCAAGCAGGAAAATGATGTATCTTTTTAACAGGTTGGCTGCCGTGAAATGCGCATGCGATCCTCAGGTGTTCTGTCAGTACAGGCCGAGAGGATCGCTGGTGATTCTCATGGCATGTCCACACATGCCTGGAGAATCCATGGTGGTTCCTCAGACGCCATTGTGATTCTTTCATCATAACTTTTGTAGGCCAGCTAAGAATAGATTGAATTTGTTGCAGGCCTATTAGGACTAATGTAAAATACATCTGCATGCAGGCACCATCTGTGCACGGCAAAATTAGTTAGTACTACACAAAACTAAATCTACTGACACTTTGGTATGTTTATTCGTATAATTGTAATGTTGTTTTCATTTCAATTAGTGATTATATGTGTTAATTAATGTTTGTAATAATATTGTAAAGAATTTATAATACTGTTTATTTTTTCATACTCGTGTTCAAATTTTAATTACTAGATCACATGCGATACATGGGGCCTGTTCTGAGAATATTTTTTCTGGTAGGTTGAGAGTATCACAGGTTTTCTCATCATTCTTTTTATTTATCTGACATTGCATTAACTTTTTACTATTATATACTCAATATAAGATATGTTATTGATCATTCTTTGCAATTTTTTTCTGTGCGGTCGCTGGTAAAAGTTTACTAATTGTGATGCGGCTTACCCTTATACATTGCGGCAGCCAACCTGTTAAAATATACCATTTCTAGGCCTAAACCAATTACATAATAACAACGGTAATAAACATATTACGTTACCTTTTGGTAATTTTCCACCAAGTGCTGAAAATTTATCAGGGTTCTTTAGAAATTCAACAACATCCTTCAGTTCTTGTTTAGCTTCATCAGCCTACACATAAAAACAAAAATAAAAAAACTAAAAAAATAAACAAAAATTTGAGGTGTTCGGAAAGTAATTTTTTTGTGCTAAGTGGCCGCAAAGCGTTCTGACCCGTTAGGTTTGGTGGGCGGGGGGGGGATTCCCAGCTTCAAAGCAATGCTTTCATCAGTCTCCTCCAAACAGTTGGGCATCAGGACCACTGTCTCCGTGCACCCCTGTTTAGTGCCTGCATCACGAAACATGAAGGAATTGACACTTGAGCAATGTTATATGATAAAAGTTTTATTTGAAATTGAACAAATCTCTCGTGGACACCCATCAATTGATAGTGCAAGCTTATGGAAACAAACCTCTATAGCAGTGTTTCCCAACCGGTGGTCCGCGGATCAAAGGTGGTCCGTGAGAGTCCGGTGACTACTTATAAAAAAGTAATATTTTCCCGTGATTAAATCAAAGTTACGATTTTCATTGAACAAGATTAAGTAAATACATTCAAGATTCAGATTAAGTAAAGGTAGAAGAGTTGTGGTGTAAGAAAGCCCTGGGCTTCCCCAAGATTCGGCAAGTAGCTTTGCGGTATCTTATGATTTTTTCAACCACTTATTTGTGTGAGCAGGGTTTTATTGTTAATTAAAAACAAACAACAAAATTGGCTAAATGTAAGGAGTGATTTGAGAGTAACTCTCAGCAAGAGCCTAAAACCTAGAATTCCTCAGCTAGTCAGAAAGATTTGTGCACAAAAGTCGCATTGAAATTTTCATTTCATTTTTAATTCATTTTTTAATTTTCATTGTTATTTTCGACTAAGTAAATTCTGTATTCCTATATAAGACAATTTACAATTAAAATATTTTTACTTTTTGTGATGTACAATGTACCCTACTTTCTGAAAATAACAATTATATGTTTGTAATAATAGTTTCTTAATTAATAATAATAGTTTGTTTCTGAAAATTTGTTTTATTTAATCACCTTTTAATTTGGTTACAACTGATAAGATATTTATGCAATAATGTAATGGGTGGTCCGTGGTAGTTCACTTTCAGGCTGAGTGGTCCGCAGACCACTGCGGGTCGGGAACCACTGCTCTATAATAATTGCAAGTTTCACACTAGTTGAAAGCATTTAAAGAAGGCCACGAAGAGGTGGTCGATGACCATCAACCAGAACAACCGAAGACAATTTGGCCCGAGTGCGCTATCTGATAAATTCTGACCATCAGTTGATTATCCAGATGATTGCAGAAACTCTCAACATTGTGAAAACAATTGTACTGCTCAAGTCCCAGCTCCGTGTAGTTGCGAGGTGAAGGGTACGGGTGAGGTATATTGAATGAGTGATGCATGCTGGGAATACGATTGTTGTATTACTCTGATATAAAACATTCATTTTCAAACTTTCTCTATTTAACATATTTATTACAATTATTTATTTAAATGATTTGATATAAAATGGTACGTTAAATATTATGAATCCGACCAAAGTTAATAACCCGATAGGTATTTCTTAGATTAATGCGCTGGATGATAAGAATATATTTTTAGTCTAGTTAGTACACGCTACCACTACAAATGGATCAGCCGTGAAACACTACTAACTCATTCATTCTCCCATTGCTATAACAGCGCACTGCATTCCTTACAACTACACGGAGCTGCGAATCAAGCAGTACATGAACTGGAGACCTGGGAGCTCCACCATGACAACACGCCGAGCCATTAGTGATGGGAAATGTAGCTACTTTTTGATAACGTGAATTTGTATTAAATTTTTATACTGAATACAATTTTTTTTTTTAAATTGCCAAATTAATGAGCGGTTATGGAGTTAACTGGGGTTCAGAATTTTATTAATAACTTAAAACTTTAATACGCAACAAATCTAAAATTGCAGTCATACAATAACAACATATAAGTTTATATTCCGGCGAAATCTCAACAAAAAAATCAGTCAAGCGGTGTTTCAGTTACAAGCCTCTAAATGCATCCGAACTGTTGCAGCAACAAAAACCAGCTCTTTTCTGATATCGCAATATTAAAAAAGCACTTAACATATGAAAGTGACATGTAACAATGCAGATTGAAATCAGCTAAATTGTAGTGTACAGTACGTTACAATTGAACAAGCGGTTTTGAAGAAACAAGACTCCAAACTCAGGTATCTATAATAAAGAAATCAACAGTAAAATCCACTGTTAAATACGAGGGCCATCCGGAAAGTAGTACCCGTTTCCGCCGCATGAGGCGCTGACGAGGCGAGCAGCCGCCGGTCAAGGTCAGATCGCTTCAGTGGCTTGTCTGCCTTCTCTGTTGCAAGTTCCGCGACGCTAGCATTGCCTGTCTTGTTTCTGTGACCGTTCATAATGTTTAAAAAAATTGAGAACGCCGCCAGTTGTGAAGTGAGGGCTGTAATAAAATTTCTCAATGCAAGAAACGTTCGACCTTGTGATATTCATCGCCAATTAAAGGAAGTGTATGGAGACGATGTGATGGATGAGTCATCTGTTCGGCGCTGGTGTCGTAATTTTAACTTGGGGAGGGGGAACAAACACGACGATGAGCGTTCAGGGAGACCATCTGTCATTACAGATCAACTGCTGAGGTCAGTAGATGAATTCGTGAGGCACGATCGGCGCGTTACAATTGATGACATCTGTGAACATTTCCCTAATGTTTCTCGCACAATTCTTCATGAAATTGTCAAAGACCATCTGCATTATTCAAAAATTTGCGCAAGGTGGGTCCCTCGCATGCTTACAGATGAGCACAAAACCAAGCGTATGGCTGCTGCATTAACATTTTTGGAACGTTATTCTGATGAAGCAGACGCGTTCTTGAATCGCATAGTTACTGGTGATAAAACGTGGGTTTGTTATGCTTCACCTGAGAGTAAACGACAGTCAATGGAGTGGCATCATCCTCATTCACCAAAGAAACCAAAAACATTCAAGACTGTTCTGTCCACCAGGAAACTTATGGCAACCATTTTCTGGGATCGACGTGGTATACTGCTTATTGATTTTATGGCCCGTGGAGACACTATTAACGCTAATGCGTATTGTGAAACATTAAAGAAATTACGGCGGGCAATACAAAATCGACGGAGAGGTCTATTGTCTGATGGCGTCATTCTCCTCCATGACAATGCCAGGCCTCATGCAGCGGGGATAACACAACAACTTCTGCAGCAATTCAATTGGGAAATTTTCGACCATCCACCGTATAGCCCGGACTTGGCCCCTTCAGATTTTCATCTCTTTACAAAACTTAAAGAGTTTTTGGCGGGAAAAAGATTTGACAGCGATGAAGAACTTAAAGAAGGTGTGACTACGTATTTCGATCGGCTGGCGGCGGAGGAATATGATGCTGGAATACATAAACTCGTCACACGTTATGACAAATGCTTAAATTTGCTTGGAGATTATGTGGAGAAGTAGTTTAAGATATGCTCTTTTCAAAAAAAATGTTTACATTTGTTAATATTTACTTCTGTGTCTTTATTTCACAAACGGGTACTACTTTCCGGATGGCCCTCGTATTTCAACATCTTTGTTCTACAGCTAGGTTATGATAATCATTATGTGACATGTTTTTCATGCCCCTATCAAATGTGCTTACAATATCTTTTATACGTTATACTTTTATACAAATCAAATTTGTAGTAAAATATCTTTTGGCATATTTGGATTAAAACAAATTTGCCAGATTAAATGATAAAAAAATTGCTGACAGTGGTTAACCAGGGTTTCATTTTATCACATATCTGGTACACGCCATATTCGTTTGGGGGTAATTTATGACAGAGTAACAGGTAAAGAGTTTTTAAAATTAAAAAAGAAAGCTATTAGGTGTTTAGTGGGAATCAACCACTTAACCTCATGCAGATCACTATTTAGGAAGCTTCAGTGGCTTACAGTTCCTTCTTTGTACATCTTTCAAGTGATAATGTACGTAAAACAAAATACCTTTTTACACAATTTAAATATCCACATATTTTACAACACAAGAAACAGAATTAATTACTATGTTGCTAATCACAACACTAAATTGTTATAACAAAAACCTCCTTTGCATGTATCTTCTTATAATCAGGGTTGTGTCCTTAATAAAACACCTGGTAGAACCACAAGCTTTAAAAATCTGGTGTGAAACACTCACACAACTTTCTCTTACCAGTGCAAATAATTAACAATAAACCTAACATTAGTAATAAAACATTAGAAATAAACAAAAAACTAACCTCAAAAACATTACCTTATTTTAATCATGAGTGAAAGACGCAAAATGAAAATTGAACTCAGTTTGGCTTAAAAATACGGAAAATCATTCTTTCACGCTAAACTAGGCTCTGTAGTGAAAAATGCTTTAAATAAAAGTTGTAGATCTTTTTATTTCCTATAAAATTTATTATATACACTTTTGTCGTAAAATGCATTCTACGGCCGAAATCATAAAAAAATCATTTTTCACACGTTTTCGTGAGAAAAAAGCAAAAAATCGCTAATTTCTGCTAAACTAAGCGTTATACAAAAAAATGTTTGAATTAAAAGTTGTAGAATTTTAAATTCTCTACAACTTTTATTATATAAATGTTTGCTCTAAATTGCATATTAAAGCCGTAATCTTAAAAAAAACTATGTTTTTACGTGAAAACAGCCTCACCCAGAATTTCAGCAAACATAACGCCTACCCTATCTTGTAGAGAATAAAAAGTTGAGTAAACCAGACGATTTAAAAAAAATCGTAGGACCAGTTTTTGAGAAAATCGCAAAAATGTGAAAAATTACACGAATAAACTACTACTTCCGGTTGACTGATTTTGATGAAAATGTTCGTGTCGGGTCCGGTAGTGGTATGTAACTTAAGTTTCAAGTTCGTACGATGATCCATTCTTGAGATATTCTGTTCACACACACACACACACAGACCAATCGCTAAAAACATGTTTTTTGGGTTCAGGGGGTCTGAAAAGATATAGATCCGGTGAAAACTCGATTTCGAAAAATCGACATGAAAACAATACTTTCCTTCCTACATATTCACAAAGACAAGAGAAAGTAAAAAGTTATGGTAATTTAAATTTGTTTATAAAAAATCTAGTGTGAAACACTGACACGACTTTTATTTAATTTTTTATAAATTTGATTACTTTTATTTTATATAATAAATTTCACTAACCTTCTTTTAAACTGCGTCAACTTTTATCTATACTTACATGTGTTTCGGTGGATCCACCATCATCAGAGTAAATAACATAATTAAAACTAAAAACTTTTAAGAGTTAGAGTTTTATTCAAATGACTGAAGATGTATAATCTTCTATAGATTTTAAATAAATAAAAAAATTTTTAGTTTCAAATATGTTATTTACTCTGATGATGGTGGATCCACCGAAACACGTGTAAGTAAAGATAAAAGTTGACGCAGTTTAAAAAGAAGGTTAGTGAAATTTATTATATAAATTCATTATATAAAATAGAACTAATTTCAAACTGCAGGATGCATTATAAAGATTTCAATTTGATTACGTACACTTTTGTCGTAAAATGCATATTAAGGCTGAAAGCTTTAAAAATTCAATTTTTTACAGATTTTCATGAAAACAAAAACAGAAAATCACTTATTACCGCTAAACTCAATGTTATACAAAGAAATGTTAGGAATAAAATTGTAGGTTTTAAAATTTTACTACAACTTTGATTATACACACTTTTGCCCTAAAATGCATGTTAAGGCCATAATCTTAAAAAATCCAATTTTTTCTGCGAGAGCACAGCCTCCCCAAGAATTTCAGCAGACATGGCGCCTAGCCTATCATGTAGAGCATCAAAATGTAGTAAATGAGGTGATTATAAAAGTTTGTAGGAGCCATTTTTGAGAAAATCGCAAAAAAGTGAAAAATGACACGAATAAACTACTACTTCCGGTAGACCGATTTTGTTGAAAATGTTTATGTCAGGTCCTCTAGTGGTACATAACTTAAGTTTCAAGTTTCAATTTCGTATGAAGTTCCGTTCTTAAGATATTTTGTTCACACACGCACGCACGCACGCATGCGCACACACACACACACAACAACCGCTAAAAACATGTTTTTTTGGATTCAGGAGGCCTGAAAACATGTATTTCTGGTGAAAACTCGATTTTGAAAAATCAACATGAAAACAATACTTTCCTTCCTATATATTTCTAGGGCAAGAGAAGGTAAAAACAAAAATTAGATAAACCTAACCGCACCTATAGTGCAAATGGCCACCCCATTAAGTTAGTTTATTACACCTCATACAATGCGTTGCATCAACACTTTATTAAGTTACTTAACTCACGAAAATTCCATTAGTTTTAATGAGGGGTAAAGGAGGAACCTGTGATGTTTCTTTTTCCACAATTTGAAATATAAAAAAATAAGTTCAAGACAGTGAAGAATATAATTCTTCAACAGTATTTTTGACACCTGGTAAAACAAGAAAATGGCTAGAATATAGGAATGCATCATTAGCTATGTTCAAACTTGTGCGCTTTCATTTTCAACTTGCCTTTTAACGTTCAATTCAACATGCAATAAGGCATGCCTTTCGTGCCTCACCTCTGTTGTTTTCAAGAAGGATGAATATGATATTATTCTGTTAGGAGGAATCTGTGCAACATATTTAGTGATTAGCCACGATTTAGTGAAACCACGAACCACGAACCAAGAACGCCAGAAAAATAATACTGTGCGGGCCGCACACATGGCGCTCTCGGCGCAGCAGATGAGGTACTGTTGGTGCCACATATGCGTCCATGGCGCTGAACGTGTTAAGTGGAAAAAGTGTCACAACAAAGTATATTAATTGAAAGGCACCACGTGGTTAACAAACGGTGCAATCGCACATTAGTGAAATATAGTGTCAGACTGCTGAGGTTGGCAGCACTGTCAGATTTTCATTTTCCTTCCTTTCCCGATCCATACCCAAAAGGCATTCTCGTGACTCAAGTATCTAAAACTATACACAACTTTCACCGTTCCGGTGGAAAGAAAGTCATCCGCAATGCGGACGGAGGACATGTCGTAACTCGAATTATCCTAAATAGAATACGGCATGCTTACGTAAATGTAACCAATGATTTACAGACCCCTTTCACATCGTTGAAAGTGACGGTGATCTCTTCCGGGTCGACTTCCACTTGATTGCCGATCGGGATACGGAAAACGGAACCGCTCGCAGTCGCTGCAACAATTGAACTGCAAAAAATAATTTGATAACGACGACGACAACAACAAGCATACTAAATACGCACCTTATCACCTTTCTCAACTTCATCACAGAATCTCAAAATACTCACAATAACACTTGGAACATACTGTGACAATATCTAAAAGGAAAGAATATTCAAGAATTCTCAAAAAGGACTCAGATTTAAAAGGTGTTAATGTAAATACGAGGGCTGTCCAGAAAGTAACGGATGTTTTGAAATAAAAAAAAAATCTGGCGTGAAACACTCTTGCCAATGCAAATAATTGAAACAATATAACCTAACATTAGTAATAAAACATTAGAAATAAACAAAAAAACTAACCTCAATAAACATAACATATTTTTAATCATATATATGAAAGACACAAAATGAAAATCAACCTCAGTTTGCCTTAAAAATATGGAAAATCACTCTTTCATGCAAAACTAGGCTCTGTAGAGAAAAATGCTTTAAATAAAAGTTGTAGATCTTTTAATTTTTTATAAATTCGATTATACACACTTTTGTGGTAAAATAAGGCCGAAATCTTAAAAAAATCGATTTTTCGCACGTTTTCATGAGAAAAAACAGAAAATCGCTAATTAAGCGTTATACTATAACGCTGTATAACTATAATACTGTATAACTAAGCGTTATACAAAAAAATGTATATTATAAAAGTTGTAGGATTTTAAATTCTCTACATTTTTTATTATATAAATTTTTGCGCTATTATAGATATTAAAGCTGTAATATTAAAAAAACACTTTTTTTACTTAAAAACAGCCTCACCAAAAATTTCAGCAAACATGGCGCCTACCCTATCTTGTAGAGCATAAAAAATTTAGTAAACCAGGCAATTTTAAAAAAAATCGTAGGACCAGTTTTTGAGAAAATCAAAAAAAAAATGAAAAATTACACGAATAAACTACTACTTCCGGTTGACCGATTTTGAAGAAAATGTTCGTATCGGGTCCGGTAGTGGTATGTAACTTAAGTTTCAAGTTCGTACGATGTTCTGTTCTTGAGATATTCTGTTCACACACACACGCATGCACACACGCACGCGCACACACAGACCAATCACTAAAAACATGTTTTTTGGGTTCAGGGGGTTTGAAAACGTGTAGATCCGATGAAAACTCTATTTCGAAAAATCGACATGAAAACAATACTTTCCTTCCTATATAGACTTTTTTAATAATACCTTTTTAATAATATATAGACTTTTTTAATATTATAATTTTCTGAGTGTTTCGCAATACCTCTCTGACTTGATTGTTTGGCCTCGTTCGAGAAAATCAACGAAAATCACACCATGAATATATATATATGAATATATAGTCATATAGGCAAGAGAAAGTAATAAACTAAGTAAAAAAACCAATTTTTATTACATACATTTTGAAGGTTAACTCTTAGGCTATTTTTCTATGTAATCACCAAGTAAATTAAGTCATTTATCGTAACCTGGTACAAGCTTTTCAATGCCCTTTTTGTAGTAATCTGCCGCCAGCGAGTTCAACCACTGGTTTACACCAGCATGGAGTTCAGCGTTAGTGTCGAAGCGTTGCGTAGCAAGCCATGTCTTCATCGCTGGGAACAGATGGTAATCGCTCGGCGCCAAATCCGGGCTGTGCGGCGGATGATTAACAACTTCCCATCCAAAACCTTCCCACTAAGTTTTCCCCGACGCTTGTTTTGTATCGCGCGTCTTAATTTTCTGAGTGTTTCGCAATACCTCTCTGACTTGATTGTTTGGCCTCGTTCGAGAAAATCAACGAAAATCACACCATGAGCATCACAAAACACGCACTTCACAACTGGCGGGATTTTCAATCACAGCGCTCATTTTAAAACTCCACTGTATAAAAAGTACAATACGCACGATGCTCTAGCTACCACGCCTGGATGTGTACTGAATGTAGAAACACTCTGACGCCAAGATGGCGGCGCTAGCTCCGCCCACTGCTGCGCCAGCCCAAAACGTCTGTTACTTTCTGGATTGCCCTCGTAATAATAGTAGTACATAATTAGAAATATAACGCACAAATGGTTATGTATAGTAAAGGTCAGCCAATTGTTGTACGGCTACCTAAAGGACCCTGGCAGGGGGGAGAGTATCTATTAAGATAAAAATTGGCTCTTTTTGTAACCATTCTATTCAATTAAAATGAGTTGTTTACATTTTGTAAAAACTTGTATTTTTATTATTATATTGAAAATCTCTTTCAGTCTTGTGATTTCCATAGCGTCATCTATATAAGGGCACGCCCGTCTTGAAATAAGTCTTTGATTAACCATCGACGAGTTTAAATCCTTCAGTGATTAAGTGAGAGTGAATTATAAATTAATTTTAATTTTTAAGTGAATTTACGTAGTGAGTATATATTCACAAACACGGACAATGATTTTACTGCGAGACACACCATTTAACCTCACGGATTGTAAGTAAATATTTTTATCCAATTTTACATTTTTTTATTTTAAACAGTACAGCGTGCAAATACAAATGAACTAAACCAATAGAAACATCTTAAATAATATTAAACAATAAACGAGTTCATTATTTCTGGCCCTCTAGCAATTTATAATTGACCTTGTGATACTCGTAATTTTCCATATCTGAATCGGCCAATCACCATATTAGTCCAAGGATGTGAAAGGTCGAACTGTATAGACTTTAAACTGCCACAGCCACTCCTTCCTTGTGATAATTCACAGTCACCAAATAAACTAATTGCAATGCAGGATGTAATCGATAATAAAATTAGAAAATAACTAGCGGTACCTGGCGCGCATTGCTACGCCCAAGAACAGAAAACATGTTTTTACGGAAAATATGAAATTTATTTTATTTTATTTTTAAGGCCCGTTAGCGGGGTGGTTAGCGCAAGTAGTTTCTACGCTGGGGTACCGGGCTCAATTCCTGGTCAGGTCTGGCATTTTTTCATCATTTTCATTACCATCATTATCCACCGGCTGTATTAGTAGAAATTGCAGAACAGTCAGACCGTAAAACACAAAAAAAAACTAATGCCAGGGCCATAAAATGATAATTGTAAATGTCACTACTATCATCGATGCACAACTAATATTGCTATAGGGTTTGGTGGTAGAAGGGTGAAAATTTAGGAGTGTATCTATTTTTTAATGTCGCATAATAAAAAAATTAAAATTTTGTCCAAAAAATTAAAAATTTTTTTTGGGGTGACCACCCTTATCACTTAGGGGTATAAAAAATAGATAAAAACCTATCCTCAGACCTACCAAGAGTACATATAAAATTTCATCAAAATCGGTTGAGCCGTTTCGGAGAAGTATGGTAACTAACACGGTGTCACGAGAATTTTATATATTAGAAGATAGATAAAAATGACTGCATCAGTGATTCCTTACCCGTTTTTCTTACAGCCGGATCTACAAATAATACAAATGACAAAAGATTAACATTTCGAATTCCATTCATATTCGATTCACAATTCATTTTCCAATCGCTCAATTCAGATTGTTATTAACCCTTCGTTACCGAGAGACCACCTAACGAATCACCAGACGTTGCCAGCTTCAGACAGCCATAGCTGGCATACTTATAAAGCTTTCAGCGCGTATGATATCTCAAATTACGCGCCTTAAAATGTAGTGAAATACAATGGTATTGTATTTCAAATAACAGGTGTTTCAAAAATGACGCACTTCAAAGTTTAAGGGTTAATATTTTCTGCATAGGGAATATTTTTTCCTCCCAAATAACAGGTGGCACTACCGTACTCATTGTTGACCCATTGTGTATTACTGACATGTACTAGTGCTATCTCAGTATTCATTTGTGTCTGTAGAAGTTCAAACATGGTTTTTTCAAAGGATGAACGTGTTTTTATTATTGAAAGTTATTGCGCACATAAATCTTACGAACGAGTGAAAGACGAGTTCCAGTTAAAATTTTCCAATTCTGAAGTACCTAATAACACCACAATATCGCGTCTGATTAATAAATTTCATGAGACTGGCAGTGTACAGGATCGGAAAAGTACAGGTCGACCATCAGTGTTAACAGAACACGTTTTGGACGATGTGAAACAACGTTTGACTATCTCACCCGGAAAATCACTTAGAAAGTTATCTTCACAGGCTGGATTATCACTATCTTCTGCTTTACGGGCTTTAAGGGCTACAAAAAAATTAAATCTGCATCCTTACCGCATCGGTGTCGTTCATGAACTGAAAGAAGTTGACCATGGGAAACGTATACAGTATTGTCATTGGATACGTTCTCTTGTTAATGACAACGGTGTTGAAATATTAGATGGTGTTTATTTCAGTGACAAAGCATGGTTCCACTTTGATGGTTACATCAACAGCCAAAACTGCCGAATATGGAGCGCTCATAATCCTCACACATTTCATGAACGTCCACTACACCCACGTAAAATTGGTGTTTGGTGTGCGATCTCCCGGCGTCGTATTGTTGGGCCTTAATGTTTTGACACATCTGTAGATGGTGTGGTGTACCGCAACTTAATTGAACAATTTATAGCGTTGTTAGAATTACACGATCGAGATTGTTGATTTCAGCAGAATAATGCAACGTGCCATACTTCTACTGAAACGCTGAATATGTTACGAGAATTTTTGGCCATCGTGTGATATCAAAAGGATTGTGGCCACCAAGATCCCCAGATCTTACTCCTGCGGATTTTTTTTCTTTGGGGAAATTTAAAGAGTAATTTTTTTTTTTTTTTTTTTGGTTTAACGTCTGACTGTTTTGCAAATTGCTGCTAATGCAGACGGTGAAGGATGAAATGAATTTTGGTAACGTATGAAAAAATGCCATGCCCGAGTGGGATTCGAACCCAAGACCGCGTGATGAGAGGCGAGCACAAACATTAATGAGCAAACGCTACGAAAAGTGGCTAAAAATGTTATGAAACGTGTCCAAACTTGCATTACAAGCGGAGGAAGTCATTTTGAACATTTATTTTGTGAAGTTTTAAAGGTAATCTGAATGTTATAAAGGTAATAATTTCATACCGTATAATTTGTAATTACTTAATGTAATAAATTAGCGTTCTCAAACTTCGAAGTGCGTCCTTTTTGAAACACCCGTTACAATGGCATTACTACTAGTATAAACATTAGGGAGGCGGGCAAAGTTTCCAATGTAACATCTGCGTTTCGCCGCTATCAAATTTGGAAATATTTCAATTTTGGGTAGATACATCCGTTTCCCCAATTCTTATTACGTGTGTATTTTTAGTATAACCAAGGCCATGGCTTACAGAATCGAATGGGACAAAGAATACGGATATTTGTGAGACAGCAAATGTTTTTAGTCTTTGTCCACCCTATTCATTCGAACCTTTTCTCTTTAACACCCTACGTCCTTTTTCTACTACTATTATTATTATATACATTGAAACTATGAGTGCAATAACCTACTATTGACAATGGGATGTCAAGGAAGAACGCTACTATGCTCAACACAAAGCAGGCGGCTACACCGTGCGGGAAAACATTATAAATTTTTAACTACTATTGTTTAGCCAAATTTTACCCAAAATAGTAATGTGAAACATTGTTTTATTCATGAAACTGTCTTCTACAAAATGTGGTAAGTACAATTTTATGATAAATTCCAATTTCACCATGTTACAGCAAAAAATATGAAGTAACTACACATTTTAATGCCTGCGAATATTTTGTGCCATCTAGCGAACGGAAAGCAAAACCAATTTATATGTTCGTATAATCAAAAAAATCTGGTGTGAAACACTCACACAACTTTCTCTTGCCAATGCAAATAATTAACAATAAACCTAACATTAGTAATAAAACATTACAAATAAACAACAAACTAACCTCAATAAACATAACCTAATTTGAATCATGAGTAAAAGATGCAAAATGAAAATCGATCTCAGTTTGCCTTAAAAATACGGAAAATCACTCCTTAATGCTAAACCAGGCACTGTAGAGAAAAATGCTCTGAATAAAAGTTGTAGATCTTTTAATTTTCTATAAATTCGATTATATACAATTTTCATAAAATGCATACTAAGGCCGAAATCTTAAAAAAATCGATTTTTCACATGTTTTCGTGAGAAAAAAACAGAAAATCGCTAATTACCGCTAAACTAAGCGTTATACAAAAAAATGTTTGAAATGAAAGTTGTAGAATTTTAAATTCTCTACATTTTTTATTATATCAATTTTTGCGCTATAATACATATTAAAGCTGTAATCTTAAAATAACACTTTTTTACGTAAAAACACCCTCACCAAGAATTTCAGCAAACATGGCGCCTACCTATCTTGTAGACAATAAAAAATTTAGTAAATGAGGAATTTTTAAAAAAATCGTAGGACCAGTTTTTGAGAAAATCGAAAAAAAAAATGAAAAATTATACGAATAAACCTACTACTTCCGGTTGACCGATTTTGATGAAAATGTTCGTGTCGGGTCCGGTAGTGGTATGTAACTTAAGTTTCAAGTTTCAAGTTCGTATGATGTTTCGTTCTTGAGATATTCTTTACACACACACACACACAGAACAATTGCTAAAAACATGTTTTTTGGGTTCAGGGGGTCTGAAAACGTGTAGATCCGATGAAAACTTGACATGAAAACAATACTTTCCTTCTTATATATTCATATAGGCAAGAGAAAGTAATAAGTAAGTAAAAATAAATAAGCTATCTCCCGATGAAGACTGGGTACTTTCGCAAGCAGACTGAAACTGAAAAAAAAACCACAAAAATACAAATAAAAAAAAACTGATAAAGATGGCATACCCATTAACATGACGATGATGGCGATGAATAACACGTTGAACATGAACTGCTGAAATATTTTCAGCCAGCGACTACTTTTCACCGGTTCTCCAGTTTTCGAATGACCAGCGAGGTAACCTTCAGCGAATGCGATTCTTACTCTTTGTTGTTCTTCAGGCGTTAAGTTGTCCGACTCCAGAATACCTGAGACAAGACACACACCCACAAAAATAACTTCAAACCACAGTAGATTCAAAATAAACTGGCATATCTATATTAATAAAATTGTGATTTTGTTTGTACAATTTTCCAAAATGCCCCAAATTTTGTTTCTACACCAGATCTACCAAGTAAACACCGAATATAAGTTCAGCTGAATTTTTGTCTGTTTGTATGTTACGGCATCACGCAAGAACCGCTGAACCGAATTCAATGAATTTCGGTACTTGTGTTCCGGACATTATCGAAATGAAAATAGGCTATACATTTTTTTAATATCACGAAGGGTTGGGGGGGTTCAGAGGGAAGGGTAAACAAAAAACAGCAAATATCTCCGTTAAAGTCAATTTATCAAAAAAATGTTATATAATCGCAATTACGAAACGTTTGAAGACAAATAAGTTTGATTATGTAAAGTTTTTCATTTTCATGCATAATAACGGAGATATTACAAATTTTATATAAAAAAAATATAGCAATATTTTAGGAAATAAACAGAATAAACATAGGCCTACGCGCTGCAGATATTCATTCCGAAACGACAGTTACCTACCCTACCCCTTCCACCATTAACCTCCCCCTACCTTACATGACACACCCTTTCACGGTCACATTGTCAAAAACGAATGACAGTCACCTTAGTAGTTAACTAAAAGTCGGTTGATGAACATCGTGGTGTTCCTATTGTTCCTATGTTCCTATTCAACGAAACCTAATATGCAATGTAACAAAATGCTGTGAAGTTGAAGCTGAACAAAAATACCTTTCCGTGCTTCTTAACAAAAGCCGTGAGTGAGGCAGCTAACTACTGTGATGTTTCTCTTCCCATAATTCGAAATATAAAGAAGGAAGTTAAAGACAGTGAAGAAGATAATTTTTCATCAACAGTTTTTTTAACGCCTGGTCTGAGGAAGTACATCTTCTATACCAGCATCCGTAGATAATTTTACGCTTTTTTCTGTTTTTAAATGAAGTTGATTGGAAATTATAAACTAAGATATTATTTTCAAGAAGTGCTCAATTTTCACACCTCCCCCTCGTGGAGTGGTTATAATGGTTGTCATAGAATGATAAAAATTTAGCAATATTTTCTCCTTTGTGTCCCCCAATGGTCAGATAAAATAAGAGCTTCCTACAACTTAAAACAAAAAAGTTATTTTTGGGTAGACTCCCTCACCCCGTAACGGTAAACTATCCATTTAAGCATTATATTAATTTCTAATGCCCAAAACAGGCAGGTGGAGTTATTTTAATTGCACTCTATCTGTTTGGTCCAGGGCTAAAAAAAATAGTTCTGTTTCTTATCACATAGTCAGTCACTTATATGACTGAACTATTTATGAACAGAAGAGGTAGAGGTGTAAAAGACACTAGTCAGAGTTATCTCCTCTGAGAGTAATGAATTTCACTATGCAGCCAGACCCTGTGGTGAATGAAGTGAAGGTGTCATTTGCAGGGTGGAAAGTGAGTGCTTTTCGGAGGGCCTGGCATGCTGATAAGCATACTCTTTCAACTCAGTGAGGAAGGCAATGGTAAACCACCTTACTCCTTGTTTTTACTTAGTAAAACCTCTAGAGGTTCAAACCAGCCTTTCGGCTGTTGACCTAAAAAACAACATTAATTTCTAGTACCTTTAAGTTTTTCAGCCTCTTGGGGTACAGCAGCGGCAGGGCTGGCGGCTGTCGTCGTCTCTTTGTCGACACCAAACGCCTTTTTCATGCGACCTAATACGCCAGGATTACGAACGCTTTCCGCTTGGATATTACGATCCGTTTTGAAGCCTCTCACATGAATTTCTAGATGACAAAATAAAAGAAAAACACAGATTAAACAAATTGTTTATTCATACGTACAGCACTCACCCTGCTGCGCAGATGCCATATTGTTTACATTTTTTTTGTTATTTTACATCTGACTGTTCTGCAATTAATGCTACTGCAGACGGTGGATAATGATGATTAAGAAAATGACTGATGAAAAAATACCAGACCTGACCAGGAATCAAACCCAGGACCCCGGAGTAGAAGCCAGCCAGTTGCTCCAACCACTACGCCAATGGGTCATATCATAATTATCAGAATATTAACATCTTACAGGTTTGTGACAAAATATTACATCAGAGGGTTGAACAAGAAAAGGACCTATGATGGAATATTACGTTTCTGCCAAAACACAAGCTTATTTTTGCTTTAGAACGTAATATTTCGTCACATACAGCCGGCAATGCGTACAAGTCTTTTCTAGTTCTGTTTTCATTCGTTGGGACACTAGTAGCACCTTTGTTTTACATCAATCTTTCCATATTCAGCGATAGTTGCAAGGCAACTAGTTGTTGTTATTGCAGTCGTATAATTAATATTGTCAGTTTTTTGCCGCGTACTCATATTAGTTGTATTATATAGTATTAGTTTTATTTTGTTATTTTATTAAGATTAAAATAATTACAATAACAGTTTTTGAACTGTTAATTATCTTAAATATACATTAGGTCCTTGTTATAGTTGACTAAATGGGTGATGTCACAGTTTGTTGTCACAAAAGTCCGTTATATTGAAATATAGCCAGGCAAAGCAGCAAGTTTTGTTGCAGCTGTTAATTTTTACTACAGTAAAAATCGTAGCTGGTTTAAATGTTTTGTAACCAATTAAGTAAATACATTGAAATATATTTTACTTAAAGGCTGTATCTCGTTTAAAAATAAGAGTTATGACCGCATTTGAAAGCTTGAATGGTAAAGGTAGATAAATTGTTCAATGTTGCTATTATAGGAAAACCGGTTGAATTGAATATAACCTGTAAAAGGGAACAACCGCTCCGAAATTCGTAGAGTAGCCCATTTTCAGACATTCTTCACAATGAGAGTGAACTATTGCGGCTCTTATACGCATGCGCGCGTAATGTTTGTCAGGTACAATCTGACAACGCTGGAAAACATTCTGATTGGTCTAAATGTGTGGAGCAGCAGAGCTCATCAACCGTGAAAAGCATATTAGACATTTTTCTATAATACCAGGCTAAAAAAAATAAAATAAAAAATATTTATAGCCAAATTTTGACAAAAATGCGCAACTTTGCATAAATTGCAACAAATTATTTGTAAATTTGCTGTAACTGGCGTAAAAAAAGCAGAGTTTCATGTTTGTTTTTTTAAAACATCATTCAAAGTTTTCTTAAGTCTCATAAAAATTTCAAATTTTTTGGATAAAAGATGAATAAAAAAAAGCCTAGTCTATTGGTGCAATATCGGAATTAGTGTTCAAAGAGTTAATATTCTAAAACCTATCAGTCACAGAAGGGATAAGGGGTTAAAACTAACATTGACAGGCACTGATAGAGGTAGGAATTAATAACTCTTAATGCTGTTACAGGATTAAGAGAGTAACATAATAGGAGTAATGAGTAACAAATTTACAAAACAAAAAAAACAATTGCTTACCGAATACTGAAGACGTTTTATACTGCGCATGCCAAAGAATATGATTCACGACCGAAGCGAGAAAATCCTTTTGTAACGGTCTAGCAGGTGACTGCAGTTGTTGGAATTTTGCGTGTAACATGGCTTGTGGGAATCCATTTTTATTTTCAAAGAACGTGTCAAATGATTTATACGAGACGTGCCAGGGCGGTGTCTGCGTATCACTAATCAGGCTGATTATCACTTTCTGTTTGGGCACTTTGCTGTCGTAAAGCCTCCTCTCTTTCAATGGCCAGTCTCGGCAATTTCTAACGGCCTGTCAACAACAATCCATCATGACATTTCACTACTCATAACCTTCATCGAAACAAAAACAAATCAAACGCAATAAAAATTCGACCTGGTAGGATTCATCTGTTTTTAGTAGAATCTTAACCCTTACCATCTATCATTAGGATCCCTCGAATCACTCAATCAGATCTTTTTTATCGAGAAAAACATAACTTCACTCATGCAAGCATTATTTAAGTCACTTACCTAATATCCACTTACGTAGTAAAACCTAACTATATATTCATATAGTTGAGCGTGTGACATCACAGGAATAGAATGTAATACGGCCAAACAATAATATGTAATAAGGCCGTAATATGTAATATGGTATATGTAATATGGCCGTATGTAATACGGCCGTATGTAATACGGTAATGTAACAAACTGCTATGTATCAGAAGCAGAACAGTACGGAATAGCTGAAGGAAGCCTTAAGGGTTAATTACATGACTAAAAATGTTTTATTTACTGTAATTACCAGCTACCTTCTTCTATCGGAGCAAAATCTTCTACGAATGAATCGCCTTCTTTGCTATCGCTATCACATTGTCTTCACTATCTATCTCACTAGTTTCAACCGAACCGTTTTTTACAAACTGTCAACAAAACTATTAAAGAATAATAGCTTCTTCACATCTTTATCTTCCTTAGTTATACTTCAAATTCTGGAATGGGTAACATCACAGCACTTAGCTGCTCGTTCATGGCTTTTGTTTAGCTTTAACAATTTATTACACAGCAAAAGATTTCATTCAACACTACTGACCACATTTTCGAGAAACCAATATTTCTTTTTAATGTAACAAACTGTTAAGTTCAGTTTTATTCACACAGTTAACCTAAAAAAGGTTCTGCGATATAACGTGTGTACAACGGATGTATAGATGGGAGCTCACTTGATTGCTAGCGTAAGGAATTCAGGTGGAGGAGGATTGTTTGTAAGATTGCCCTCCTCTTATAATCTAGTAATAGTAGTAACATTAGTACACGCTGTTCTAAAAATATTACTCACAAACCATTTTGAATAACTACTGTAGTACTAGGCCCCCTTCCACTTCATCCCCCCCGCACTAGCAAACAAGTCAGCTCCCAACTATAGGTATAACCCATCAATGTTAAGTTAGCGCAGTCATCGCGCAGAGTGTGGTTAGGAAATTGCCGTAGTGGGGAGGCAGAGTGATGTTCACACATTCATGTACACTCGCATTCACGTACGCACGCTAGCATTCACCAACACACTACGCTCGTGAACGCATCTGCAGCGACTAGTCTTGTTTCGTTTAACGGATAGTAAACAATTTGTTATTTTTTATTGTATTTTTACATTTTTTTGTATTTTATTTATTTATTTTTTTTATTTTCATTTTATTAACCTAATAACAGAGAAAAAGTGACAAGGAAGTGGGTATATGAATTTTAATTTAATGGTTCTATCCCGTCCATATCATCTGTACCGTCACTCTCATGACTGTCTGATGACAGATTCATCGGAGCTTTCGTCACTGCTTTCCCCATCATTATTAGCTATTATAAACATTTCGGTTTGCATGTCAGCAACTCTGTCTGTGTCGTAATAGCTTTTTTCAAATTTTAAGGAATGTTCGGAACATTCCTTCCAATATTCAGCCGGTAGTTCAAAAAAATATTTCTCAGCCAGTGCTTTTACTTCATTAACATTTTGCCGGCCTGACACATTTGCTTCTGCAACCTGACCTTTAATTTTTGCCCAAATAAGCTCAATAGGGTTAAGTTCAGGGTGGTACGGAGGCAATCTTAACACATTGTGACCGTGATCTTCCAGTGTTTTGTCGAAGTAGTATTCTTCACAGCGGGGCTTATTTAATCGCACTAATTCATATAGCTCTGTTTTCAACATATCTGGTGAGCACGGAATATTATTACGTCGTAGCCAATCTAATAATTCTTGTTTTCTGTAATTTGAGTTCGGTACCTTGTATAATTTTACGTTGTGGTAACGGGCATTGTCAATAACCAAAACTGAACGAGGTGGAAGGTTTGGTATTAACTTTTGTTTCAGCCATTTTTCATAGTTTTCAGCATTCATGTTCTTTCGAAATTCTCCTTTGTTCTGATCAGATTTAAAAATCAAAAGTGCGTTAGGGATTTCTCCTGCAGCACCGCCGGCGTGCACCAGTATTAGCTTAGTTCCTTTGGAAACCGGTTTTTTGTAACCATTATTGGAGTTATCAGTCCAACTACAACCACTTATGTGCGTCGAGTGAATGTATGACTCGTCTGAAAATATAATAGGCCTTCCTTCTTCTCTGTAAATTTTAATTTGCTTCAAATAATTGACGCGTTTGAAACGTATATCGTTTTTTCTATTAAAATCTTCCTGTTATTTTCAGTCTTTTTCCACCTAAAACCCATACTCCTTAAAATTTTCCGTAACGTCTCGTGCGTGCAATTTATTAGAAGATCCGGATGTTCGGCTTTTAAGACTGCTGATAACTTCTTTAATGTTGGCAACGTTTTATGTTTTATGTGGAAATTGTACACAATATTTCTCAACGCGCATCTTTGAAAGTTATCAATATTAACTTTCTTTTTCAATCTTTTACGAGATTTTCCCGGTGTACTGAAATTTTCATTTTCATCCAATTTATTTGCTTCTGTTACAGTTTTTCGTACCGTATGAACGGAAATACCGCAAAGGTCAGCCACACGAGCTTGAATTTCTAACCGTAACATTTCTGGATTTTCTTCAGTAATCTTTTTGTACACATTCATAATTACACATTTAGTTTAACTTTTTAAAGCCACTCCCCGTCCTAACCTGCAGTTCGATCTTGGCTGAAGCATTGCGAATAATATTTCAGAAACGGCGAAGAGTATTTAAAAATACTGTTTAATAATTGGCGAAGAGTATTGAAAAATACTGTTTGAGAAACGGTAAAGAGTATTGAAAAATACTGTTTAAGAAACGGTGACTAGTATTGAAAAATACTGTTTAAGAAACGGTAAAGAGTATTGAAAAATACTGTTTATGAAAACTGTCGAAACGTAGACCACAACACAAGTAAACAATGTGAAATCCACAGAGCGACTGGTATCTGTCCTTGCTAGGTGGGAGGGCCACCCGCCAGGGACCTCGGAGACCCAACATTCCCCCTCCATTGTAGGCCAACAACACCTAAAATTGAACTACTGCGCATCACGTGATCACGCTTACTTAACATTGATAAGTTATACGTTGTTGTGAACGCTGAATTGATACCAAAGCAGTCGCATATGCGCACTAATGTTTTCCCCCTTTACCCTTCATTAAAATCAAAGCCATTCTCATAATGATACCTGTATTTACACGATTTACAACATTATTTACATTATTACCACCTTTCATATCACTTACTGAAGAAACATACACTTAATTAGCTGAATCATAACTTTCTTTTATCTAAATAATACTCAATACTTCCGTCACGTATTTCTACATTATGTATAACCTAACATAAAAATGAGAATACATAAATAAATGATACACTGATAACATACAGTGTCTATTATAAAAGTAATGCACATGATTTTATTCTGACACGACTATCCCAGCCTGGTAAAACCAGTGGGGAAATGTGATGGGGGGGAGGGGTCTGCCGTTCTAATACAGCTGTTCACCAATTTGCTTGGAACTGTCCGAGTGGAAAGTCTCTGCGTGAAGTGAGTTTTTCGACTTAGTAACACGGTGTAACGGAGTGTTCGCTTGAACAGCGCCATCAGGTTTTGCATGCAGCTTGGAAAGAATGCTACCAAAACATTCCAGATGCTTTAAGGACGACTGTATTTCAAAGTCACAGCCTGGGAGGTGACACAAGGTGTTCTTGGAGGGCCGGGAGGAGGTCACCATCAAACCCCGTACTGGACGCCCAAAAACTGATTACAATGTGAATCATGTGCGCGAAATTTTGCATTCTGACCGTCGATTGAGCATCTAGCACATCGCTGACACCCTAAACATGTCCACATTTGCGGTACAAGAGATATTAACCAAGGATCTGCAAATGTGGAAGGTCTGCGTGAAGCTTGTTCTGAAAGTGTTGACGGAAGACCAATTTCTTGACCCAAAGCAACACCTTGGTGGTCCCCCAGCCCCTCTTACATTCCTGACTTGGCTCTGTGCGACTTTTTTTTTTTTGTTTCCCCGACTGAAGAGAGAGCTGAAAAGAAAGCATTGGGAGTCCGTGGAAAACATTTGAAAGCAAATTACAAGATTTCTAACAAACATTTCTGTCAAGGAGTTTCAGAGTGCCTTCCTTCAGGTGTGGTAGACATGTCTCCACAAGTGTATTGATGCAAGGGAGAGTATTTTCGAGAATTTTAAGCGTTTGAACCAGTACGATCAATATCTACTTTTAATAGAAAATGTGGATTACTCATAATGGGCCCTGTAACTTACGGTTAATTCAAAACAATAACAGATACCCACATATTAGAATAAACTGTGTCATCATAACTGCCTGCCTAATATTGTTAAAAAATCTGGCTTTATTTTGTCAATCTAAAGAGAAACACTGCTTAAGAACAGTCCAATATCAATAATAATGGGTGTTTTATTAAGGACGCAACCCTGATTATAAGAAGATAGAAGTAATACATCGGTAAATTTTCTGTCCCCCAATCAGTATCTTGGCAACAGTGTACTCAAGGCCAACTACCTACGACAGTTAAAATGTTCCAGTCAAGCATTAGTGTGGTGACAGCAGTTGTTTCGTTATATTGTGTCAGCAATGGTTTTCTCCAAGGAAGAACGCGTGTTTATTGTAGAGACTTACATCGTGAGTAAATTTTACAAATGTGTGCAAGATAAGTTTCAGTTGAAATTTCCCCATTCTGCCATTCTGAATAAATCGTCACTATTGCGTTTCATAAATAAATTCCGTAGAACTGGGAGTTGTAATGAATTTCTAAGATTTAGTCTCCAAAATCTTCTCAATTCATTTACAATTCCGTTTTTCTGATTTTTGTGCCGGATTTATTTTATTTTAAGGGTTATGTATTTTTCTTCATTGAATCTAATTATTTTATTCATTTATTTCCAGTTGGTTTTATTTCATTAGATTTTTTATTCCGTATTTAAATTTACGTTTTTAATTCTTAGGCTTACGTCCGGTGTCCGATTTCATTTTTGTCGTTACTTCTTTATTGTTCAGTTACTCACACGTGTAATTTGTATCTCTCTCTCTCTTTCTATCTTACACGTTTGATTCCCTCTCTCACTCCCACTGTTACCGTCGTTTTATTTTCCATATAATTTTCCTCGTTTAAATTCTTGGTATTTCCGATGTATCGGCATTTTCGCCGCCTCGAACGCTTCCATTCGTGAACGTTAGGGGAATGACCTTTTTGCCTTTGTGTGCGTTGAGTTTTTACGTTTTGTCTTGGACAGGATGTCGAACCGATAACATCAAATTTTACAGGTAAATTATTTTTCTTTCCCAATATGGGAAAATTACCTAAATTTAAATTTAAGTTCCATTTTTAATAATTTTTCAGGTTTTAACTTAAACATTTTTTTTTAAATCTATTTTTTTTTAATTTAAATTCATAATGTTTCTTAATATTATTATGGTGTTTTAAATATCCTATTTATAGACTAAATAAATCTCTTTAAAATGTTTAATTAATTTTAAGAAAAAAAAAACTTTATTAAATTCAGTATATTTTTCTTCTTCTAAAATTTTAAATCTTAAATATGACAAATTTTCTTTTAAACTCTTGTTCAATGACCACTGAGTTACTTATATTTTCTAAGTAATTCTTTTACTAAATTTCATCTTACAATTCATTTTTTTTAACGTCTTAATTTTATTTAGTTTTCCCCGAAAAAATAAATACATTACTATATTTATTTTTCTTCACCTTAAATCATTTATTAAACTCTTCCCAAGAGATTTTTTTTTCCCCGTTTCAGTCCAAGGACTTTAAAAATAGTTTTTCTTAAATATTCCTATTAATTTATTATATTCATATTAAGTATTTTTTATTGTTAAATCAAGTTTTGTTAAAATTAATTTATTCCAATTTTTTTTTAAACTGTATTGTTATTTAACTAATTTTTTTCCAACTTTTAAATGAATTAACCGTTTTACTTAAAATCATAATTTTATTTATTTTATTTAGTTTTTAGTTATTCATTAATAAATTATTTTAGCTGCTCATTAATTTTTTTTATTATTTTCTTTCTGTGTCAAATGTCATTGCGTCTAGACCTGTGTGGTTCTTTAACCAAACCTTCGCAGTACTAAAAGCGAGTTTTTACCATCAATTGAGCTACGTTATTCAAATCGCTGGGTTGCCAATTAATCCCTGAATCCAATTCAGTTTCTGGTTGGTTTCTAAAATTGGATGGTGGAGCCCCCGAAAATCAATGTTTCAATGTTTTGTAGTTTGGACTGCTTTTTTTCTCTTCGTCTTATGGTTTTGATGTGGACCGCCCTTGGGGTTGCCCGGTGGCAACTTCAATGGTGTTCGTCCACTCCGAATTTCGGTGAAGGGAAAACGCTGTCTACGCTACTGAACTTTGCAGCTGCCAATGTATTTCTTACATAATATGGTAGAGGCACCGTGTTGTGTCCTCAATTTTTTTACTACAAAATGGTGGAGGCTTCGTTTTCCCACTACAAAATTGGCATTTTTTACTACAAAATGGTGAAGACACCGTGTCGTGTCATCCTTTTTCACCTTACAGAGTGTACTCGATGAGAAACCACCTCGCCAGCCAACAAAGTTAACCGTGGAAGTTCTCGAAGATTTGAAAAATCGTTTGACTCAATCACCTAAAAAATCACTTAGAAGATTATCATCGCAAGCTGGGCTAACATTAACTACTGTTTTCAGAGCAACAAAAAAGTTACATTTGAATCCTTATTGCGTTGGTGTAACTCATAAACTGAAAGCTATGTAAGTCTCTACAATAAACACGCGTTCTTCCTTGGAAAAAACCATTGCTGACACAATATAACGAAACGACTGCTGTCACCACACTAATGCTTGACTGGAACATTTTAACTGTCTCAGGTAGTTGGCCTTGAGTACATTGTTGCCAACATACCGATTGGGAGACAGAAAATTTACCGATGTATTACTTCTATCTTCTTATAATCGGTGTTGCGTCCTTAATAAAACACCCGTTATAATTCATTGAAATAAGCTGCTAATAGATTTAATGTTCATACATAGATAATAGCTAATAGATAATGTTCATAACAGGCACGTGCAGTTATTTAGTGCTAAACTATTTGTACTTGATCTGCTAGTTCCGGGGCTACAAAAAATAGTTTTGTTTCTTATCACATGATCAGCAAATAATATTATTGAAACATATAAGGATAGAAGAGGTGCAGGTGTAAAAGACACTAATTAGAGTTATCTCCTCTGAAAGTAATGAATTTCATTATACAGCCACACCCTGTGGTGAATGAAGTGAAGGTGTGATTTGCAGAGTGGAAAATATGTGCTTTTCAGAGAGCCTGGCATGCTGATAAGGATACTTTTCCACCCAGTGAGTAAGGCAATGTTAAACCACCTCACTCCTTGTTTCACTTAATAAACCCTTTAGTGGTTCAAACCAGCCTTTCCGCTGATGACTTAAATGACAATGGAAATTTACGTTAGAATCAAATTTCTAGTTATATTTTGAAACAACGGTTAGTGACAGACCTCAAGTAAACTGTTGGTGCAGACTGTGCTAGGCTGGTTGTCATTTCTGATTACACGGTGACATGAAGATAATGTTGGTCTGCGAGGGCTACCGGCCGTTAACTGTGACAAATGATACACAACCTGCAACAAAAACCCAAAAAATCTGGTGTGAAACACTCACACAACTTTCTCTTGCCAATGCAAATAATTAACAATAAACCTAACATTAGTAATAAAATATTAGAAACAAACAAAAAACTAACCTCAATAAACATAACCTTATTTTAATCATGAGTGAAACACTCAAATGAAAATCAACCTCAGTCTGGCTTAAAAATACGGAAAATCACTATTTCACGCTAAACTAGGCTCTGTAGAGAAAAATACGTTAAATAAAAGTTGTAGATCTTTAAATTTCCTATAAATTTGGTTATATACACTTTTGTCGTAAAATGCATACTAAGGCCAAAATCTTAAAAAAATCGATTTTTCACACGTTTTCGTGAGAAAAAATCAGAAAATCGCTAATTACTGCTAAACTAAGCGTCATAAAAAAAAATGTTTGAAACAGAAGTTGTAGGTTTTTAAATTCTCTACAACTTTTATTATATAAGTTTTTGCGCTAAAATTTATATAAAGCCGTAATCTTAAAAAAACAACGTTTTTACGTGAAAACAGCCTCACCGAGAATTTCAGCAAACATGGCGCCTACCCTATCTTGTAGAGAATAAAAAATTGAGTAAAATAGGCGATTTTAAAAAAAATCGTAGGACCAGTTTTTGAGAAAATCGCAAAAAACTGAAAAATTATACGAATAAACTACTACTTCCGGTTGACCGATTTTGATGAAAATGTTCGTGTCGCGTCCGGTAGTGGTATGTAACTTAAGTTTCAAGTTTCAAGTTCGTACGATGTTCCGTTCTTGAGATATTCTGTTCACACACACACACACACACACACACACACACACACACACACACAGACCAATCGCTAAAAAAATGTTTTTTGGGTTCAGGGGGTCTGAAAACGTATAGATCCGGTGAAAACTCGATTTCGAAAAATCGACATGAAAACAATACTTTCCTTCCTATATATTCATATAGGCAAGAGAAAGTAATATAAGTTTACAACAATTATAATGTTTAACACTTTCCAGTCTACCATTTTTTTACGACTATGCACTACACACTAAAGTAAATTATACGTATCTTGCACTGTAGACTGACGTTTTTTCAACTTTTTCAAAAAATCAATGTGCAGTCACTTCAGTTCTTATCAACAAGGGTATTATATGAAAATAAAGTTTGAAATTTGCTCTTTTTAACCATATAATAAGTTTAAGTCAATTATTAAGTTATTTATTAAGTAATACTATTTACAATTACTCTAATTCACACATTTCCGAAAAATGTTATATGAAACTTATATCAATATCGCTTTCATTCTCCGCAGGGTCGTGTGATTCATCAATGTCCGTGTCATCTAATTCTGACCCAGAATCTTCTGCAAAACAATCTAATGCATCTCTAGACATCGTTTCATGAAAAGTATAATAGCACAATAACAGTAAAACACATACACTGCAAACAACGTGGCCTTGTAACCCGCTATGTCGGTACTCGGTAGTAAACGCTACGGTTCGATCTCGCGCATTAAGTAGCGGTCGATAATTTTGTCGATATATCAGAAAATACTAATCGATTCGGTCAACTATCACTGTAGGTAAACGGAGAACAAAATGAACTAAATAACAGTGAAAAAGGGAAACGAATAGCGTACGGGTAGCCACATTTATAACAATGTGAAAGTAGCAAACGTATGAGATACGTTTGCATTTGCCATCTAGGGATGTATATTGCCGTGCCCATATGACATACATTTGCCATCACTCGGTGTATATCATCACGGCTGTATCACGTACGGTTGTCGTCTCGAAAGTGTTAACAAGCGTAAATCGTACAAGTAAAAATTAATTCAGACTTAAAAAAATCTGGTACGAAACACTCACACGACTTTCTCCTGCCAATGCCAATAATGAACAATATAACCTAATAATAGTAATAAAACATTAGAAAAAAACAAAAACCAACCTCAAAAAGCATAACCTAATTTAAATCATGAGTGAAAGACACAAAATGAAAATCAACCTCAGTTTGTCTTTAAAATACGGAAAATCACTCTTTCACGCTAAACTAGGCTCTGTAGAGAAAAATGCTCAAAATAAAAGTTTCAAACTTAGTACAATGTTTTGTTCATGAAATATTTTGTTCACACCAAAGATCAATCGCTAAAAACATGTTTTTTGAGTTCAAGGGGTTTGCAAACTTATACATCCAGTGAAAACTTGATTTTGAAAAATAAACATGAAAACAATATTTTCCTTCTTATATATTCATAAAGGCAAGAGAAAGTAAAGAAATTAAATGAATTAAAATTACATTATATGATGTAAGACTTGAGATTTCTCATTCTTCACTCATCCTTGGGATAAAATTTATTTCACAAAAAATCGTCTATCAGCAAATTCCATATTCAATAACCGTATAATTCAATAACCATATTTTGATGAATTATAAAAAATATTTCATGCTGATTAGTAATTTTTGTGTAAGTAGATCCATTTCAAAATATTAGAAAATATGAAAACACAAAATTCAAAACAAATGAAACAAAGTAAAATTTTTTTTTAATTTATTTAACGTCGCATCAACTGCAACGGTCATTAGCGACGACGTTTGCGTGGAACTTTATGCAATAAGGATGAAATGATTTCTTTTGTAACCTATGAAAATATGCCGTGCCTGAGTGGGATTCGAACCCAGGACCGCATGATGAGAGGTGAGCACATTACCAACTGCGCCAATGTGGCCGGCGCATTGTCAAGTAAAATTATGTAGATGCAAATGTTGCTTTCTGCAAACATAAAAAACTCAAATGCAACATTGTACAACAAAAATGTCACCACAGTTAATAATTTGGAATCTACAAATGAAATATTCACTTAAAATAAAAAGTAGAAATATTTTAATAAAAATAGACAGGATTTCGCATCAGTCGTTCCCTAATACGTATTTTTAGTTTTCATGGTCAGAATAAGGGCAGGTTTCGGACCTTTTCCGTTATTTCACATCACATCATCTGTATAACCTTAAAGTCGCCTCGTGTAAACGCATCTTTATTGTTATGACTGATGACTCCCACTCACTATAATTAATATTGTAGATATTGTTTGCATGTTTATTAATACAAATCAGTTGGTTGTTTGCTTTGCACATGTTCTGTTCAATACATAATGAATATTTTGGAATTGTAACTTTTCTCTAGTTTTAAATTTTAATGTATTGTAATTTTTTTTTTTTTAAAAATAAATTTGTGTTATTTTAAGTATTTTTAAATTTTAATGTTTTGTAATTGTTTGATCTTAATCATACTTGTAAATTTTCTGTATTTTTTAATAAATTGTGTTATTTTATTTATTTATACATTTTAATGTATTGTAATTGTTTGATCTTAATTGTTTTGTAATTTGGAAAATAAAGCTTGTAAATAATTTGTGAACCTTGTAAAAGAATGAAGGAAAAACAACCAAAAATATAAGGAAAATGAAAATAAAAGAATCAAGAAATTGCTAATCGAACAGAACAGAGCAGGTGCAGGGAGTTGCTGGATCGAACAGTAAAGGTGCATTCACACGATATTTTGATGAGAAATAACAGAAAAGGTCCTAGGTTTTTTTACAGAAATATAAACGAACAAAGAAATTTAATTTTAAAGTTTTAGGTTAGGTAATTAGTCGGTTCTGAAAGCTGATTTGTAAAACCATTACACAGGATATGCAACCTTACCAAATTTACTGTTAATCTTAACTATATTAAAAGTGATGGATGCATACATTAATCTAAGTGGCAGACAATTTTTCATCTAAAATAAACATACGACTTTGTTAACATAACCAAAAATGTATTTCATTGCAAAAATAAGGTTAGAGATGATGTAATAACTGAGCGTGCCTAACAACAAGTCTAATTTTTATTCAATTTTACAGAAAATCAATCGGTTTTTTACAGTAAATAGTTAATCAGTTGCAGTAATAGCATGAACAGCATGTTCTACACTAAAAAATTAGCCTAAATGCGTTATCCAAGACACTGCAGTGCAGTCACGTACGTACATCATAGAACAAGAATGATACGGAAATATTAATGAAAATATGTATTTACCTGATTGTGAGATTGTAGAGAGAACATTTAAATGTTTGTGCGTGTCAAAAAACATAAATTTAACATTAAAAATTGTAAATTCAACAATAAGTATGACCTATGTATATTAATGAAGTAAACAACCCCTGCACAGCCTCACCAATCAAAAATTTTAGTATACCAATACATCATTCTCTTGAATTATTTCTCTCGTTCACGGCACAATTTCTTTGATAAACCAAAGAGGATTTTATACTAAAACCAAACTTTGTTCCATCGGATAAAACATTCCATGCTTGCTACTTCATAATCCTAAATAAATTAAAAATATGATTTGTTATTTATGTACTTAAAAATGTAAATTCGTAATTTAGTTTATTTAAATTAAAAGCTTATAATTTTTTTTAAGATAAAACGTCATTTTTTTTAATACGATGTTAAGTACACTCAAAGAATATGATACATTATACACAATTTTAAACCATTCAAATGCTCGATAAAATTAATGAATAAGTTAGTATGTAATAACACAGAAATACAGTTTTGTAGAACGCAATGCTTTTTTCGGTAAACCGATCCTTTACTTTATGAAGGAAGCTATTAGAATATTTTGTCAACTGTATGATGGCATCCATGTTACAAATTAATGGCGGTTCTAAAACAAACCTTGAATTTTGATTCGGAAGTACGTAAAAATATTACTATAATACATACAATTTAATAACCTTAGTTAAGATTCAACTATACAGCTGAGCGCTGGTTGTAATAACGCGATTTTCTGTCAAGTTGCTGCACACAAATCTCATATACGGACTCATTTCTCTCGACGGATTTTGGACAGCATGGGCCCTAGACCTTTTAAAAAATGACTTACTTTTTAAAAAATCGATTTTCCACTGTGTTTTCTTTTTATGAAGGGATTTCCTATTAAATGCCAATTCTTTAATTAAACATCGATTAAAGTATTTGAAAATTTTGCTGGCTTTCAATTAATAACAGAATTCTTAATTAGTTTTTATTTTTTTAAAATTCCTAGTCGTTTTGATGGAAAACGCGCACGAAAAATGTGTGACGTCACGATTTTTTCTTATGTTATGCAGCGTTAGTTAGTTGAACTGGTTATTCATCAGACAGCGCAGCGAGCGGTAACGGATTTTACTACTCCCACTTCTTCCTCTAGCCTTCCCCTCACGGCGTTTGTTAACGAGAAATGTCACATAGTACGTGCACTTAAGTAGACCTACTCTGTTGTTATTTTTCAGTTAATTTTCCAGTATACATAAAGATGAGTTTTCGCGATGTCTCCTTCAACCAAATAAACAAGTTCGATTCTTGTAAATTTTTAGCATTGTGCCTACGGCCAGATATCGGAAAATTTAAAAGTGTGAGGGGTTAATAGGATTTTTTTAAATAAAATGATATGTTACAGCTATTATGTTCTGTTATATTTGTTTTGGTTTTGAGTGACATTCATAATAACTTAGAAACACATTTGCTTTTATTCAAGCAGTTATACAGTACCTATATCCTATCTAACCACTAATTACAGCTGCTATACTATTACTACATATTTTATAAATACTACAATTTTATACTGTTACGTAATATTTATTACGCTTGTTTCATTTATCATGAAAATGTGTGCAGTCTGAAGTAATGTAGGTGACAGTGATACATAATATTTTGATATGTCGCTCTCCTTTGTTATCAAATAAACGCGATTTCCTTTGTCTGGACAAATTGCTAGTTTCAAAGTAATTGATAAAATATTAATAATTTATTCAGTACTAGGTAATTATTTCTTACATTTGACACCAAAAACAGTTCAGTAATAATTTCCAAAATACAATATAGTACAAATAGTACAATACTTATTTATTTTCCTGGGCGCTATCGTTGGATTTATACAAAAAAAAATATCTGGTGTGAACACACGACTTTCTCTTGCCAATGTAAAAACCCATATTTGTAACCTTTATTTCATCATTAGTAAACAACAATAAATGAAAATTATCTAATTTTAATCATGAGTGAATGAAGCAAAATTAAAATCAATCTGTTAAACTGCGGAAAATCACCAATTTACGCTAAAATAGTATCTGTAAAGAAAAACGTTTGAAATAAAAGTTGTTGATCTTTTTATTCCCGATAACTTTTATACATTTTTGTCATAACTTCTAAGGCTACTAAGGCTGTAGCCTAATATTAAAAAAATCCCATTTTCTACCGATTTTGATGAAAAAATACAGAAAATCACTGACTGACGCTAAACGTTGTACAAAATATGTTTGAAAGAAAAGTTGTAGGTTTTTTAATGTTCTACAACTTTAATTTTTTACACTTTTGCTCTATAATGCATACGAGGTGTGGCTATTAAATAACGAGACTGACGTAAAAAAAATTATTTTTATTTTATACATAATCACTTGGTGTCACTTCAATATACACTCCTTCTCTATCCCTACAACGCTCCATGCGATTTTTCCTTTGTAGGAAACAGTGCTGGAAGTCATCTTCTGTCAGCTTTTTCAGGACACGTACCGCTCAAAAATGTTTGAAATGAAGCTCGCAAAAATGTTTGTACTGACACTTTGTACGCGACTGAAAATGACCCAAATTTTTGTGAAACGATAATAACATGTGATTAAACGTGGTTTTTTACTTATGATCCGGAAACGAAGCGCCAATCCATGTACTGGAAGAGCCGAACTTGACCGAGAGCCAAAAAAGCTCGAATGAGCAAGTCAAAATTTAAAGCAATGATGATTGTCTTTTTTTATATCCATGGGATTGTGTACCTTCACTGGGTTCCTGAAGGTTAAAAAATTAATCAATAGTACTACCTTCAGGTACTTTCTAAACTTCGTCAAAGAGTAAGGAAAACCGCCCCGAAATGTGGAAAGATGAATCATGTGTTCTCCACAAAGACAATGCGCCAGCTCATTCCGCGTTAACTGTCAAGAGGTTCCTAGCCACGTACAGCATCTCAGTGTTAGAACATCCACCTTATTCACCAGATCTTGCACCATGTGACTTCTACCTGTTCCCTAAGAAGGTGAAATCTGCATTAAAAGGGACAAGATTTGAGTCCGTGGAAGCTGTAAAAGAGAAAGCGGCTCGTGTACTGAAGGAGCTGAGAGAAGATGACTTCCAGCACTGTTTCCAACAATGGAAGATTCGCGCATGGAGCGCTGTAGGGATAGAGAAAGAGTGTATATTAAAGGCGACAATAAGTGATTATGTATAAAATAAAAACATAATTTTTTACAACGTAAGTATCGTTATAATAGCCACACCTCGTATTAAGGCGGAAACTTTAAAAAATGATTCACCACGAGACCACAGGCCTCTCAATAATTTTACCTAACATGGCGCTTACTCTATCTTTTAGAGCACAAAAATGTAGTAAATGAGGCGATTTAAAAAAAATCGTAGTAGCCGTTTCCGAGGAAATCGCAAAAAGTGAAAATTTGCACGAATTGACTACTTCTTCCGGTTGACTAATTTTTATGAAAATATTTGTGTCGGGTCCTCTTATGGTACCTAACTTACGTGGTAAGTTCCAACTTTGCAATGCTGTTCTTGGGGTATTTTGTTCATACGTGCGCGCGCGCACACATTGGAGACCAATCACTAAAACCATGTTTTTTGAGTTCGGGGACCTGAAAACGTGTGGTATCCCTTGAAGACTCGATTTCAAAAGTGGATATTAAAACAATACTTTCCCTTTCTATGTAATTATATTTATACAGGGCAAAAAAAGTAAAAATAGGGGAACTTATACAGACTTTGGTATGCCATTACTGAAGCGATAACATATTGAAAACTTAAAGTAGCCACAACAGGGTTGATCTCCTCAAAGACGATATCTTAAATGGCCCAAATCATGTATTTTTTGGGAACCACTAGATTTGTTCTAAGTTTGGTTACTTTTGCGAACACACTCATATAAAAGGAACCAGTCTAATTTGCTGTCCGACCTGAAATCTTGTGGGCTATTTCAACTCACTAAAGAAGCAACTCGCTGTCAGCTTGAATTCCTACAGCCTTTTAAATGATATAGACAAGAACTTTGGTGATCACTACAACCACGCAGTGGCAAAATTCACTGGTGGGAAAAGAATTAACTTTACAAGGGCTAGAAGTTGCGAGGTATCAAGGAGCGGTAGTGCAACGTAATTCAGTGATGACACACTATAAATTACATAAGTCATTGCTGAGCTGCAGCTCTGGAATGCTTTCAAAAAATACATTCTTGAAAAGAAAAATGAATGTACATCAATACAGGGAAGAAGAAAAAGGAAAGAAATACCCTGCCGAGCTTTATTTTCGGCTAAAACGTCGCAGACTGATAAACATAACGGCCGTAATTTACAGCGCCCTAACTTGTCATCGGTGGTCACTTTGAAGAGAAACGAAACCGCTTTCTAACTAGTCTGAATATCGAAGCAATTCAGTGACAGCAACTTGCAGAAAGGACGATGCTTCCTAAGCATCGGAACTAAGCCGAGTAGCTTGAAGAACGTAGAAAACGGATCTGTTCTTCTTCGTTCAGCAGCTTCACCAAGAATTTCAGCAAACATGGCGCCTACCCTATCTTGTAAAGCATAAAAAATTTTGTAAACCAGGCGATTTTTAAAAAAATCGTAGGACAGTTTTTGAGAAAATCGCAAAAAAGTGAAAAATTACACGAATAAACTACTACTTCCGGTTGACTTCGTTACATCATTTTATCGATTATAAAGCTGTGTTTATAAATCAATCGTTAGGTTACACCCACACAGAACAGAATACTGATTTACGCTAATTTTAGCCTTGGAGTGTGGGTGAGTAGTCTATGTATTTTCGGCTCCCTCGATCACTCTCTGGATGTAGCAAAGATTCAGGAACCAGTTGTGAAGTAGTGGGGAGAATGGTTTTTATAGGAGAAACGGGTCTGTGTAGAACGTACGGACGCACATGTAAACACACAACTATTGCTACACTGATGATTCATAAAACGATCAAAACATGCCTGCTATGTAGTTGAATCTTAATACCAAAATTAAACTCTGTGGAACACCAGCTAATACAATAGAGTCTCGATTATCTGACACAAACGGGACCGGAAGATGGACGGATAATACGGCACCACAAAATACAGAGTGATTATAAATGAAATAGACAGTTTCGATAGCTTATAGAAAATTTATTATTAAAAAGTTAAGGTACGGTAATTACTTAAATGATTATATAGAAGAATTCATTAAGTTTTTATTGAAAATATTTACAGATGTTCAATGTGTGCACCATTTGTAACACGACAGATATCAACACGGTAGTCGAATTCTTCCCATGCACCATTAAGCATATGACGGTCAAATGTGGCAAGAACATTTTGTGATACATTGTTTTAGATAATCGATATCTACAGGAAGCGGTTGTACAAAAACTTGTCTCTTACATAACCCCATAAGAAAAAGTTGCAGGTCGTTAAGTCTGGACTACGAGGTGGCCACGGCGTAAACACAATGTTTTTCCTCATTTGCACGGCCGATCCATCGTCTAGGAAGACGTTCATCAAGATAATTTCCGTCTTGTAAGTGCCAGCGAGGCGGAGCTCCATCTTGTACAAAACTGAAGTTATCACTATCTTCCTGGAGTTGAGGCATTAACCATTCGTTTAACATGTCCAGATATATTACTCCGGTTACTGACACTTCGTGAAAGAAGAACGGCCCGTAAACCTTTTCACGAGATAATGCGCAAAAGACGTTTACTTTAGGGGAATCGCGTGTATGCTGTAAAGTTATTTTTGGGTTTTCTGTGCCCCGTATTCTAACATTATGTCTATTAACTTTTCCACTAATGTGAAAATTACATTCATCACTGAAAATTAGGCGATTAAAGGATGCGTCATTTTCAACACAATGTTGCATCTCCAGACAAAAATTTTTACGTACGACTTTATCACTGGTATTTAAACTTAGTACAAACTACAATTTATAAGGTGTCATTTTCAAACGTTTCCGGAGAATTTTCCACACAGTCGGTTGAGGAATTTGCAATTCTAAACTTGCTGATCTAGTTGATTTTCCTGGACTTGGTACATAAACATCACGAACACTATCAATTTGTTCTTCTGTAACAGAAGGTCTTCCAGTACTCTTCCTGTTACACAGACATCCACTGTTTTCAAAATGTTTATACCAGTCATAGATTGATTGGCTTATTGGCGGTGGTTTACCGTATCTTGTTCTGAAATGACGTTGCACAACCGTAACCGAGTTTGTTTCGGCTAATTCAAGAACACAATAAGCTTTCTCCACTTAAGTGGCGGCCATTTTGCTAGACTTGTCGTTGTAACAGCAGCCAATGACAAAATGCTAGCAACAGTTGTACCAACATAAACTTTAAAAAATTCCCTACAAACCTATACCATTTACTATATTCAAATACACCAGTTTGATGTTTAAGAAGTTGTCGAAAGTGACTATTTCATTTATAATCACTCTGTACTTTAAATAACTATACAGTCCTATATTATTCACGTTCAGAATGCAGTACAGCTGTTATAAGAACCTATTGTGCTATCAGGCGTACGGAAAACATGAGGCACAGCCAATAATATAACCCTTCTCCGCCGATACCATCCGAAGGTCACTGACAAAATATTTGGAGTTCGCTTACCACGCTCTAACACATTTTTAATCAAAAAATTCTGAAAAAATACTTCCGCTTTTTAATGAATCATATTTTACTACGCTGTAAACTTTATTATTATACTCTGATATTTAGATCAGAGAAAGGGGTATGACGTTATTCTCTCCGTCCCACCACTGTCGGGCCAAGGGAGTTTTATTACCATTTTTAGGCCTTTCCGAGATACTAACGATTGTTATTCAAATAAGATTTACAAAGATTTAAACAATAATTATTCTTTACTATAAAATAATTAAAAAAGACAATACAATTGATAAACAATTCCAGTGCTATAATAATTTGTCGGTAAAGTATTCAGATGAACTAATGTCCCCTAGCCGTGGGAGTGAGAGAATGCATAACGCTCTCACTCGCACAAGCCATATGCGCCGTTCCAATAACATTGTCTTTAATTTTACTTATTGTTGTGAGCAAGCGTTTATGCATGCAGGAAACTAACAAGCAAGATAACGACTGTAGTATGTTTTTAGATTTGGATTATAACGGTTTACCGTTATAATCCAAATCTAAAAACATACTACAGACCTTTGACCGCATGCTTACTTATGCCACATATCTCCCTCTCACTCACTCGGCTATGGGACATTAGTTCGTCTGGTACCTATACCTGATATTTAAAACAATGCATATGTTTTTGTATTACGTTTTTCAATGAGTTTGTAAATGAGAACGTGTTGTGGCACGGAGTTAATAATTTTTACTTTGTGCAGTAGCGCTCAAACTCCCGTATGAAATACATTGCTTGTGGACTTTCCGTACTGCATTCTGAACGTGGAATCAACTATTGTATACATACTGCATTTTAAAAATAAATTTAATGAAATAAAATATAATAAATTTTGCAAAAATTACGATAAACGATTCTAAGTTGTAAAAACTGTTGGTGAAAATAAGTTTAATAAGTTCAACTAACAACAACAATTTTTACAAAATTAGGGCCTAATAAGTAAAATACAAAGAATATTATTGTGACAATATCTAAAAGGAAAGAGTGTTCGAGAATTCTAGAAAAGGATCGAGATTTAAAAGGTGTTAATGTAAATAATAAATATTGTGACAATATTGAAAAGGAATGTGGTTCGGGAGGCTTCTAGAAGTTCATGAAGTTTTAAATAGTAAATAATAGAGTGACAAAGTAACAATAGGATTAGTTATAAAAGGATATTTTTAAAAAGGACCGTGTATAATAAGGTAGGGTCTTTGTTGTATAACTATTTGTGAAAGAGTCGGTTGGTTACCTGTAACACCTTTTATTCTATTGTGACTTGTTTACATTAGTTAAAATTTTTCCAGAACCATAAAAAAGAATTTTTGTATTTTATTATTAGTATCGAATCTCTCTGTCTTTCGAGAAATCTCTTTTAACCACCTATATAAAGAGAGCCCCAAGTGCGGTCGGAGAGTTAGTATTCGTTTGATCTTTGACTAGTGTTTATTGCGAGTGCTATCGGTGAGTTAGAAGAGGTCAACGTTCCGGGCATTGTATTGGTCCACTATTGTTATTCAGTTTTATTGTGTATAATTTTTGTGTATGTGCATTCTGTATAATTGTTTGTAAGTAGTACTAAGTAAATTATTTACGTCATTTATTGTATTACTTCATTATAATTAGTTTATTATTCATTTTGTAAATCTTTTAGTTGTAATAAATACTTGTAATTTTAAACTTTAGTGTATTAATTATTATATTTACCTAGATCCCGAAACGGACCTTAGCGATAAGTGTCACAATATGGTTTCTAACAAGTAGAAATGCACAAATGATTAATATATAGTATAGGTCGTCAGCCTATTGTTGTATGGCTGCCTAAAGGATTTAAATAATTGTCTCTTTTTGTAACCATTCTATTCAGTTATAATGAATTGTTTACATTTTTAAAAACTTGTATTTTTATTATTATATCGCAAATCTTTGTCCTTCTTGTGACTTCCATAGATTCACCTATACATATAAGGAGCACTCTGTTTTGGAGTTCAGTCTTTGATCTGTCAGTTAGTGAGTTATACTGTGTACGAGTACACCTGCAAAGAGATCCAACGTAAATATATTGTAAACATCTACAATAGTTGTTAACTTTGTAAGTAGGATTTAGTTTATTTAATGTTATCAGTTTATTGTAAATGGTTTGTTATTTATTTTAAGTAATTCAACTGTAGTAATGTTGCAATTCATTCATTGATTTAATTAATTTTGTAATTTATAGTGCTTAATAAATATTTGTTTGTGATTTTAAACGATAATGTCTTAATATTATTTAATTTACCCAGATCCCAAAACGAACCGTAGAGATGTGTCACAATATTTGAAATATTTATCGTAATAGTATAGATAAAATATTGGTCTATTTAAGAAAAGATTTAACTACTTTTGGAAAAAACTCTGTTATAGACGAATACGTTAATGACAAGTGCCCTTTTCTTGGCAGCTGTATGAAGCCAGTTCCACATCACCTTTTATGTAAGATGGCATTGTTTGTTGTTGTTTTTTCAATGTACAGTAAATATTATGTCCTCGTTTATCAATTCACATTCGTCTCAGTCAGTCAATTACATTGGATAATCCAAATGTCGGATGAGCGAAAGTTGGATAACTGGGATCTTACTGTATTAATGTTCAAAGCATGATAATAAAATACTTTTGAAAAATCATCCACCCCAAATATAGCAGGCAGGGTGATTTTCCATCATTTTACATGTACATGAGTACAGAATCTCTTCTTCTTCTTCCAACCAAGGATTAGGCCACAGCCTGTTCCGAACTCACAAACAACAACATCTATCTTCGTCTTCTCCTGGATCTACTGACATCCCTTTTTACTTTCTGGAGCATACCAGTGTGCCTTCTTAGGTATCCTGTGATCTAACATCTTTTCCATGTGTTGTCTCCAACTTTGGCAATAATTCTTTAACTCTACCAACGGTGTTATTTCATTCCGCCGGTTGCAAGCCCGGGGCCTCATCTTGCAAGTGATGAGGCAGAAAGAGCAAGAGGAGTAACCTGGGTCTATCTGGCTCCGAAGAGTAACACCCAGTTATAGGGCCCCTGCCCAGGGTTTCGGCGAAAAATGGTCAACGGTCTTAACGGTGGATGAGGAAATTTTTCCAATGGTGAACAGGGCGGAAGAACCTAGGAGTTGGATCTCTGAGTGAAACTCAGGGTATAGCCAGGTGCTCAAAGGTGGCATCCCCACCACTGGTTTTACTTCGCATAGGATTCATAGCCTGGCTGGAGGACATTTTAATCTACTGGAAAACTCACGAATAGCCTCATAAATGACAGGTTTTTTTCAGCAATCAGAGTATCATCAATCTTAGGACAATATTATTGATCCCATAACAGGCAGTTGGAGTGTTAAATTATTTACACTCAATCTGTTAGTTCCAGGCTACAAAAAAATAGTTCTGTTTCTTATCACATGGTCACCTAATTAAATAACTCAATCATTTAAAAACAGAAGAGGTAGCGGTGTAAAAGATACTATACTATTTTTCAAATTTTATGAGGTCTGACTGTACGCATTGCCCCTCATATGCTTATCACCATGCCAGGCCCTAAGAAAGGCATCTACTTTCTATCCTGCAAATGACACCTTCACTTCATTCACCCCAGGGTCTGGTTGTACAATGATTACTAATGATGGTTTTATTCCATGATGGTTTTATAATTAGGCCTATGATTTATATGGTTTTTTATATGATTTTTTATGGTTTATGATGGTTTTATGATGGTTGATGGTTTTATTGATTACTAATATGCTTTTCATGGTTGATGAGCTCTGTTGTTCCACATGTTTAGACCAATCAGCATGTTTTCCAGCGTTGTCAGATTGTACCTGACCAACATTACGCACGCATGTGTATAAGAGCCGCAATAGTTCACTCTCATCTTGTATCTCATACTGAACACATTGATTGTAGAGTGCGTTAACATGCAATAGTTTATAATATAATCAGCTGATTGTATGTTTATAGGTTATAATTGTTATTGAAAGATCAAAAAAATGGCTGATGAAATATATAACAGAGCTACGAGAGCAAGTACTAATGACAGCTTATCATGGCCTCATTCTGTCTCATATCCGTTATATTATCTTAGTATGGGGTAATTCTAACATTGGTAATATGAATAGGGTTTTTAAAATTCAAAAGAAAGCTATTACGTGTATGGTGGGAGCTAACCAGCTAACCTCATCCACACCACTATTTAAGGAGCTTAAATTGCTTACAGTTCCCTCCCTCTACATTTTTGAGGTGATTATGTATGTTAGGCAAAATAATTTTATGGAGAATTTCAATGTTCACAATCATAACACGAGAAACAGAAATGATTATTATGTGGCTAATCACTCCATGAAATTGTTTGAACAAAAACCTACTTATGCAGGGAGAAAATTCATGAATAAATTAACCTAATTTTTAAAATGTTGTGAGGATTTGCATCCCTTTAAAAAGAATCTGAAAAATTACTTGTTCGGTGAAATTTTTTATAGCGTACAAGAATTTCTTTCTTGATAGTAGTGATACATTGTGTGATTCTTATATGTATTTCAGGTGTTATAGCTGACATGTCCTATACTCCTCCTGGAGTCTCCAGGGCGCAAAAAAAAAGTATTGGCAACATTGCTGGCAAGTGATGGGCTAGCTATGAAGTGGGTAGGGGGCAATGCGTATGTTCAGAGCTCATCAGCCTTGAAAAATAGTATAGAGGAGATAACTGTGACTAAGCTATTTTTCAAAGTTGTTGAGTTCAAACGTACGCATTGACCTTACTCTTTACATAGCTAGCCAATGACTTGCCAGCAATGTTGCCAATACTTACTCTCGTAGCTTTTTTTTTGTGCCCTTGAGACTCCAGGAGGAGTATAGGACATGTCGTCAGATGTAACACCTGAAATACATAAAAGAATCGCACAATGTATCACTACTATCAAGAAAGAAATTCTTGTACGCTATAAAAAGTTTCACCAATCAAGTAATTTTTCAGATTTTTTTTAAAGGAATTCAAATCCTCACAACATTTTAAAAATTGGGGTAATTTATTCATGAATTTTCTCCCTGCATAAGTAGGTTTTGGTTCAAACAATTTTGTTTTGAGTGATTAGCCACATAATAATCATTCCTGTTTCTCGTGTTATGATTGTGAACATTGAAATTCTCCATAAAATTATTTTGCCTAACATACATAATCACCTCAAAAATGTAGAGGGAGGGAACTGTAAGCAATTTGAGCTCCTTAAATAGTGGCCTGCATGAGGTTAGCTGGTTAGCTCCCACCGTACACCTAATAGCTTTTTTTTGAATTTTAAAAACCCTATTCATATTACCCATGCTAGAATTACCCCATACCAAAATACCATAACGAATATGAGACAGAATGAGGCCATGATAAGCTGCCATTAGTAATTTTTTATCATTTCATCTGGCAATTTGTTTTAGTGCAAATACCCCAGATGATATTTTACTACAAACTTGATTGGTATAGAAGTCCAAAGACAAAGATCTATCTAGAGATACGCCCAGGAACTTCACTGTTTCTATATGCTCTAAACTATTATTATGAATAAATACATCCACTTCTCTACTTTCTTTAACGTTATGTTTATTTTTAAACTGCAAGTACTTATACTTTTTACCATTAACTGTTAATAACATTTGATTCAAGAACTGTAGTACGGACTCTATGTTAACGTGTGTATTTACTTCAAGAGCATCCACCAGCTCTGTTATATAGGTATTTTGTCAGCCATTTTTTTGGTTTTTCAATAACAATAATTATAACCAGTGAATATACATCCAGCTGATTATATTATAAAGTATTGCATGTTAACGCGCTCTTTAATCAATGTGTTCAATACGAGATGCAAGACATGAGTGAACTACTGTGGCTCTTTAACACATGTGTGCGTAATGTTTGTCAGGCTGATACATTTTTACCATCTCTCAACACTGGCAAACGTTCAGATTGGTCTAAATGCGTGAAACAGCAGAGCTCAACAACGGTGAAAAGCATTATAATCAGAGTTATCTCATCAGAAAGTATTGGATTTTATTATACAACCAGACCCTGTGGTGAAAGAAGTGAAGGTGTCATTTGCAGGGTGGAAAGTAGATGGTTTTCAGAGGGCCTGATATACTTTTTAACTCAGTGAGAAAGTCATAGTAAACCACCTCTCACTTCTTGTTTTACTTAGTAAAGCGCTCTTGAGGTTCTAACCATCCTTTTGGCTAATCACCTAAACCAGTGGTTCTTAACCTGGGGGGGGGGGGCATGTCCCCCTAGGGGCATACAAGAATTTCAAGGGTGGCGTGAATGTATTTAAAAGAAAAGAAATAAAAAAGTAAAACTATAATTTACTAAGTTTTGTAGTTGCGTGTATATTTTCAAAATCATTGTACTTTTTTGTACATTGTACTCTAGCAGAGTCTACCACTCAATTATTGCAATAACATGGTAGTTGTCCAACTCTGGCTTCTGTTTCATATTCCGATTCTGTCTTCATATTCCAGGCTACTACTTAATTTGACCACTTATAGTGGTGATCGTAGGAAGGGGGCGTGACCTCACATCTGGGTTCAAAGGGGGGCACAGCGCCTAAAAGGTTACGAACCACTGACCTAAACAATATTATTGATCCCAAGACATCTTCGGGTTTGTTTGACAATATTGTAGATTTAAAGTTTTTGTGAAAACAGTGTAAGTTTTTCCCTGTAGGACCGATGGCTAAACACACACACACACACACACAACAAAATCAAATGGATGGTTAAAAAACACCTTTTTTGAGCTCAGGGTTCATGAATAGTGAAGATTAGTTAAAAAATTCACTGAGAATTCACAGCGATTTGCCATGAAATTTTACAAAAAAAATTTTAAATTTTATTTCAATTAAAATTTTATTTTACTTACCCCCTCCTAAACTACAAAATGTTTTCGATAAAAATAAGATAAAATTTTTTCACCCACTTAACAAAAATATTTTAAAGGATAAAAGTGTTTTAATGTTAAAAAATTTTATTTTCATTATTATTACATTAGTCTTTTGAAACTGAAAATTTTTTGTACCATTTAAAAAAAAATTTGAACAAGAAAATTTAGCAAGTGTTATAATGTTGCAAGAATAATAAAGTAATATAAAAATTCTCCCTTTATTTGATTGGACAATAAAACTGTTTAAGCAGTTATAAAGAAAAAAGAATGGTGTCTGTTAATTCTATTGTCAATTGGAAAAATGTGTGTATTATTTTCAATAGGCTATTACAATTACGAAGCTTGGGTATTGTTCTCAGCGTTTAAGTTAAAAAACAATGATTCTCTTTGTAAACAATTGTTCAAACGATATAAAAATATAACTAGTATTTTTTTTATTCAACTCTTCAACTTGTTTATAAATATTATTTTCGATAAGTCTTTTCAGTTCAAGTTTTGTAGTCTACAATACTTCTCCCTTTCATCCAAGGACTGCTTCACGCATTAACAAAATCATGAAGCGAGCAATCGGTTTGAAATTTTCAATTCTCTTTATTTTGCCGTTTGTTTTATTGGTATGTATAAAAAGTTTATAATTTAATTTTTTACTTTATTCTACATATAATGAAGATATATGCCCAAAACGGGCAGGTGGAGTGTTATTTTAATTGCACTCTATCTGTTTGGTAAAGGGCTAAAAAAAATAGTTCTGTTTCTTATCACATAATCAGCCACTTATATGACTGAACTATTTAAGAACAGAAGAGGTAGAGGTGTAAAAGACACTAGTCAGAGTTATCTCCTCTGAGAGTAATGAATTTCACTATGCAGCCAGACCCTGTGGTGAATGAAGTGAAGGTGTCATTTACAGGGTGGAAAGTGTGTGCTTTTCGGAGGGCCTGGCATGTCGATAAGCATACTCTTTCAACTCAGTGAGGACGGCACTGGTAAACCACCTTACTCCTCGTTTTTACTCAGTAAAACCTCTAGAGGTTCAAGCCAGCCTTTCGGCTGTTGACCTAAACAACAACAACAACAATGAAGATATACAACTTACATGTTAATTTGAACATTGATGACTCATTCATTGATTGGCCAATCATATACTCAATATGGAATCTCTCTGACTACAATATCAAACGAATGAAATCAAATGCATGTATTCCATTTTTTAACCCCTTCAGGGACTGACACTGTTACATTTTCGCAACAGATGTTATTTCTTTGTAATTTTTTTTAAATATAGGTAATTTGGTCGGATCCCCTTCATTGATTCCTCAACTTGTTCCTACATGGTCATTATCATGTCATCAAAAATTAAAAAATATTTGTTATTTTCTGATATACGGGAGTTTTACTGACACCCTGCAGGCATTTTATGAATTTACAGCGATACCAGTCCTGATATTATACTTTTGGCTCATTGGTGCCATATGTTTACACTGCATAATTCATGTCATGTCTTTAGACAATACAATTTTATCACAAGGGAGAGGCATGCAGTTATTGAGAGCTGCCACAAGCTATTACAGATTCATATTTCTTCTAAACTGTTTGATTTGATGATCGTTCCACTAAGAATCAGAGATGAAAAACAAACAAACTGTCCCAATCAGGGAATTATTTGACTTGTTTGTATCAAATATTATAAATTGTTACAGTATGAGCGAATTTGTAACTGTAGATGAAATGCTTCAGCCTTTCATGGCCGTTGCTCCTAGATTCTGTACATATCACAAAAGCCGGCCAAATACTGTTTGAATGATATTTTTAAATAAAACACATTACAAATACTCGTAATGCAGAAATATTGTATATTAGTGTATATTGTAATTGCATATATTATGTAATATGTATATATAATATATATATGTAAATATTGTTGTTGTTGTTTAGGTCAACAGCTGAAAGGCTGGTTTGAACCTCTAGAGGTTTTACTAAGTAAAAACGAGGAGTAAGGTTGTTTACCAATGCCTTCCTCACTGAGTTGAAAGAGTATGCTTATCAGCATGCCAGGCCCTCCGAAAAGCACTTACTTTCCACCCTGCAAATGACAACTTCACTTCATTCACCACAGGGTCTGGCTGCATAGTGAAATTCATTACTCTCAGAGAAGATAACTCTGACTAGTGTCTTTTACACCTCTACCTCTTCTGTTTTTAAATAGTTTAGTCATATAAGTGGCTGACTATGTGATAAGAAACAGAACTATTTTTTTTTAGCCCTGGACCAAACAGATAGAGTGCAATTAAAATAACACTCCACCTGCCCGTTTTGGGCAGATGTAAATTTTGTATATTGTATATTAGCACACTGTGGTAGATCTACTGAAGTTAATGGTAATAATTTTTAATATTATTTTATAAGTTTATATTACAAGCCAACACAAATATCATATATCTAAATGTTTCTATTTCATATAATGAATTAATACAATAATTTTACTAACCTTCTTTTTAAACTGCGTCACCTTTATTTTTATTTTACTTACACGTGTTTCGGTGGATCCACCATCATCAGAGTAAATAACATATAATTGAAACTAAAAACATTATTTATTAAAAATCTATAGAAGATGATACATCTTCAGTCACTTGTATAAAACTGTTTTATACAAGTGACTGAAGATGTATCATCTTCTATAGATTTTTAATAAATAATGTTTTTAGTTTCAATTATATGTTATTTACTCTGATGATGGTGGATCCACCGAAACACGTGTAAGTAAAATAAAAATAAAGGTGACGCAGTTTAAAAAGAAGGTTAGTAAAATTATTGTATTAATTCATTATATGAAATAGAAATATTTAAAACTGCAGGATGCATTATAAAGATTTATTTTTGAATGAAGATATCTAAATGTTTCCTTCAAATAAATATAGGCTATCCGTTCAAAATGTGTATACATTATTTTGAGACATCTGGTATATATGTGTGTCACTTTTTTGTATTTTTGTTTACATCGGCATGAGAAAGTCATGTGAGTGTTTCACACCAGATTTTTTTACATGATATGTGGGATTAGATAAATGATGTAATCACATTTAAGTGCTTTTTGGTGTGTATACATCTGTTATTACCAGATTCTATTCTAAGGCCGGCCCATTGGCATAGTGCTTAGCGCAACTGGCTTCTTTCTTGGGGTCCCACGTTCAATTCATGGTCAGGTCTGGGATTTTTTATATATCATCATTCTCCACTGTTTGCATTAGCAGACATTGCAAAGCAGACTTAAAACCAAAACAAAACAAATAGAAAACATTCTATTCTAAGTACAGTCCATTTGAAATAACATGATAGTAAGTTTATGAATGGTGGTAACTTTCCAAAATAAAAAATCCCTTTTCGAAAGTAAAATTTCCCTTTTAATTATTTTTACAAAATATAATATAAATCTTTGTTTTGCAATTTTGAAAATCATTTATCGAATTAATTATTTTTCTGGCATTTATTATTGCTGCATTCAGTATATACGAGACGTGATTAACTAATACAATATTTAATAATAATAATTTTCAATTAATGAAAATATAAATTTTATTTCCATTTTCCATGTGTTATTAGAAAAAAAATCACAGTTTTTTTCTTTTCCATTATTAATTCATCTTTTAAAACACTTTCATTCGCTGACAGGGAAAGATAACACAAAGAAAAATCTGTTAAGTGGTAGCAAAGATGCATGAGCACATTACAAAATTCTCTCTGTTCTTTATTCCATTTAAGTAATACTATCATGCTATTTTGAATGGACTGTACACTTGTATTAACTAGCGTAGGCCTATTACTGAATTACAACATAATTGCATTTGAACAAAGCGATCTGCGTATGTGTAACATCACAGACATCTGTTCTTCAACATTCAGCTTTCTCATTAAGTATGTATTATGATCTCAATGCTAATCTTGATTCACTGCATTTATAACTTTTTTCTTAATTTGGCTAGTCCACTGAAGAGCGCACTGTACTAGTACATGTAATTTCAATAGCCGCTTGCACTGTGCTCGCCTCCTCCATCTTATTCCGAGTAGTCAACATATATAGTCCACCCTCTCTTAGTTTGCTCCTAACGTAAACAAATAATGACGTCACTGAGCATGCGCATTATATCAAAATGTGTACACGCTGATTAAAAAGTAACAACAAAATACTTTCAAAAGTATTTAAATAGAAAATACTTTTAAAAACATTTTTCTAAATGAAATTGTTAGGCCTACATATCATGACTGATGTTTTTAGTAGTACTTCAAGTACTTATAATTTAAAAAATAGTTAACTTAATAGGAATACGATATCCGTAAAGTGGTGGACTCTAGCGTGCACCCTGTAGTAGGTGGCTTTTGTTCGTTGACAGTAGGAGCAAACTAAAAACGGTTGAACTATAGGTATACTGTATGAATCTAAGCTTTGTGCAGCTGCGGGATGAAGGGGAAAGACGAAGTACCAGATTGCTGTTATATCATAACATTGTACTAATCATCTCATTGCTCTTCGCTGGGCAGTAGGCTGCCTAGTGCGTGACATACGTGGATGTTGTTTTGACTATTCGTTGTAGACGGCGACACATAATATATGCAGTTTTGACAACTACAAACATAATACAAGTAAAACGTTACTACTACTAACGCAATCTCTCACAATAGTAGTGACGTAATGCATACCTCTCAGCTGCACAAAGCTTGGGAATGGGCATTAGTCTGCCAACGTTTTTGAGAAACTAAAATTTCTGTTTACGGTTACAAACAGTTGTATTCGTACAGTTAACCTACAAAAGTTTCCGCGATATACTGTAATGCTCTGGGTATAGTATAAGTTGTTATGTTTTTTGTACTGAAATTTAAGTAGTCACGCATGCGCACTGATGATTTTCCCTCTTTACCCCTCGTTACAAACAAGGGCAAACTCGTGATTCAACTAACTATAGGTACCTATGTTATAGACCAACCTGGTAGGTAATTAATTATAATTTAAAATTATTTGTTTCAGAGTTGTGGAGTAAACGGTAAACCATTTGGAGAAGAAATATTTGAAGATATTGAAGAAAGTAAAGATGAATATGAAACAAATACCTATGAAAGTAAATTAGAAACATACAAAGAAGAATTATCAACAGATGTATTTGACGAAACAGAGACAGAAGATGAAGAATCGAATTACAAGCAAACAACTCTTGAAGATTTTGGATTTGGTGGTGATAAGATAATAAAAGTGAGAGGAAAGCGTGATAATTATGCATGCGGAGGTGGTGGATACGGAGGTGGTGGCGGTGGATCCGGAGGTGGAGGATCATGTTATGATTGTGCAAGCAATTGTAATGGGGATTGTGATTGCGATCATTCTAATGGATGTTATAATGCTGGTGGAGGTGGTGGAGGTGGAGGAAATGGTAATCAATGTTGTGACGGTTATGGAAGCGGTAATGGACACAGTGCTGGTTGCGGTTATGGAAATGGTGGAGGCGGTAGCGGCGGTGGTGGTGGTGGTGGCAACAAACGTGCAGCAGCCGGTGGTAATGGATGTGGTCCTAATTGTAATGGATGCAACGCTTGCGGTAATGGTAAAGCAGGAGGCAATGGTAAAGTAGGTGGTGGTGGTGGCGGTGGATATGGAAATGGTTGCGGTGCAAACTGCAACGGTTGTGATTCATGCAATGGTGGAGGTGGTGGAGGCGGTTATGGTGGAAATGGAAGTTGCGGTGCTGATTGTGGCGGTTGTGATTCCTGCGGCGGTTATGGTGGAAATGGAGGTGGTTCTGGAAGTTATGGCGGAAAAGGCAGCGGTGGTAAATCTGGAGGTGGATCTGGGGGTGGATCTGGTGGTGGATCTGGTGGTGGTGGAGCAGGATACAACAGTTACTGGTAGACTACAGTAAAAAAAAAAACACATCCTTTGTTAAAATGACTTGTTTGAAATAAATAAAACACATATCAGCTAATATTTACTATTGTTATTATTTATATTACCTTCAAAGATCAATAGCAGCTTATCCCTTCAAAAAAAAGTATAGTTATCAGACGAACTAATGTCCCATAGCTGAGCGAGTGACAGGGAGATACGTAGCATAACTACGCATGCGCCCAAAGGTCTTTACCGTTATAATCCAAATTTGAAAACATACTAGTCGTTATCTTGCTTGTTAGTTTACTTCATGCATAAACGCTTGCTCACAACAATGAGTAAAATTATACGACAATGTTATTGGAACGGCGCGTATGGCTTGTGCGAGTGAGAGCGTTATGCATCCTCTCACTCCCACGGCTAGGGGACATTAGTTCATCTGAATACTGAGTATCAGACGAACTAATGTCCCATAGCCGAGCGAGTGAGAGGGAGATATGTGGCATAACTACGCATGCGCCCAAAGGTCTTTACCATTATAATCCTAATTTGAAAACATACTACAGTCGTTATCTTGCTTGTTAGTTTACTTCATGCATAAACGCTTGCTCACAACAATGAGTAAAATTATACGACAATGTTATTGGAACGGCGCGTATGGCTTGTGCGAGTGAGAGCGTTATGCATCCTCTCACTCCCACGGCTAGGGGACATTAGTTCATCTGAATTATGTACAGTTCAGCCGTCCTCCTACTGTCAACAAACCAAAGCCAGCAACTACAGGGTGCACACTAGGGTCCACGACTTTATGGATGTCGTATTCCTACTAAGTTAACTATGTTTTTGAATTATAAGTACTTAAATTACTTAAAACATCAGGCATGACATGATTTGTAGACCTGACAATTTCATTTATAAAAATACTTTTAAAAGTATATTGTATTTAAATACTTTTGAAAGTATTTTGTTGTTACTTTTTAATCAGCGTGTACACATTTTTATGTTATGCGCATGCTCAGTGACATCATTGTTTGTTTACAGTAGGAGCAAAATTGAATCATTTTACATGCGATACGGTAGAATTTATGCCTAATTTAAAGCCCAACAAATCTGTAGGGCTTCGTTTCAACGGGGTAACTGAAATTCTGACGAAATCATTCACCTTTTATAACTCGGTAACTAATCATTTTCGGACCTATATTAATTTGAACTTTTTTTCTTCTTTGTTGATTTTATGTATTTATTACCAATTTAACAAAGTTATTGTACATGAAACTTAAAAAAACATTGTTTCGTGCCCCAATTTTTTGCATTTAACCGTGAATCCCTCAAAAACTACTACAGGTACAGTTCTGAAACCTATTTTATTAGCTTTATCAGGTAAAATTACATAAGAATCCACGACATTTCTTACTTAATTAACCTTTCCAAAAGTTCAGTATGGCTTTATTTTACTCTTTGCCCAGGAATTCAGGCGAAATCTTTCGCTAGCTGTAACTCGCTAACGAAGCGTTTTCGGACCTATGTTTATATAACATTTTTTCATTATTTTTACTAGTACAATGTGCTGTAGAAGTGGGGGGAGAACTTCATGAATCACCCTGTATAACGTTGCGAGAGCGATGTAATTCTGGTCACAGCTGGTGCAGCACTGACCTCCACCACTCGCTGAGGCAACCGACCGCGCTATTACCAAAATAAACCTTCTGGGCACTCAAAAAAAAAAAAAAAATAAGCTTATTTAGTGTCTGCTGTACAAGAGTTGCTTTATACGAATTATTTCCTTGTAAATAGTTTTTTGTTTTAAAAATAAATTGGGTGTTATTTGGTAAAAATTATTAGAAGACACGCTATTTGAAGTTGTTGTTTAGGTCATCAGCCAAAAGGCTGGTTTGAAAATGTCGAGGTTTTACTAGGTAACTAAAAACGAGGAATGAGGTGGTTTACAACTGCCTTCCTAACTGAGTACAAAAGTACGCTTATCAGCATGCCAGGCCCTCTGAAAAGCACATATTTTCCACTCTGCAAATGACACCTTCACTTCATTCACCACAGGGTCTGGCTGTATAATGAAATTCATTACTTCCAGAGGAGATAACTCTGATTAGTGTCTTTTACACCTCTACCTCTTCTGTTCTTAAATGATTCAGTCATTTAACTGGCTGACCATGTGATAAGAAACAGAACTATTTATTTTAGCCCTGCAACAAGCAGATTGAGTGTAAATAATTTGACACTCCACCTGACCGTTATGGGCATTATTTGAAGTTACTAGTAATAAAAATCTGGTGTTAAACACTTGCACTGCTTTCTCTTTCTACTGTAGGTAATAAACTATTTCATACAGATCACTATTTAAAGAGCTGGATTTGCTCACAGTTCCTTCTTTTTACATTTTTGAAGTGATTATGTATGTAAAGCAAAATACTTTTTTACAGAATTTAGATGTTCACAACCACTACACAAGAAACAGAATCGATTATTAAGTTGCTAATCACAACACTAAATTGTTCGAACAAAAACCAACTTATGCAGGTAGAAAATACATAAATTAATTACCACAAGGTTTAAAAAGTTATGACAATTTAAGTCAATTTAAAAAAAGCTAAAACAATAATTGATTGATGAAACATTTTACAGTGTGAATTCCTTTCTAAATAGTTTTTGGTTGAAAAGTATTTAACTTCTAATTAAACAAATATTGTGTACTATTTGATACAAAGGGGTTCATGACAAGCCTACCGAGTTAAGCAGTAGCGAAAACAAATTATTGGTAAGTGATGAATTTATCATTGTGTTTTAACTTTTTAATTTTGTGTGCTATTTGATACAAAGGGGTTCATGACAAGCCTACTGAAGTACACAGTAGCAGAAACAAATTTTTGGTGGTAAGTGATGAATTTATCATTGTGATTAACTTTTTGTTTAACAGTTTTATCTTGACATGTCCTATGCTCCCTTTTGGAGTCTCCTGGATGCAAAAAAAAATTGTAATTAAAACATAACCTAATTTTAATTATAGGTGAATAATGCAAAATGAAAATCAACGTCAGTTTGGCTTAAACATAATGTAAAATCACTCTTTCTTTTTAGTTTGCTAAATTAGGCTCTGTAGAGAAAAATGCTTTAAATAAAAGTTGTAGCTTTTAAAATTTCCTATACTGTAACACTTTATTTATACACACTTTTGTCGTAAAATGCATACTAAGGTCGCAATCTTGAAAAATCCAATTTTTTACAGATTTTCATGAAGAACAAAACAGAAAATCACAAGAAGGAAAACATAACCCATATAAAATGCCTCGCTTTCGCAGATGACATTGCCATACTCTCCAGTACCCGAGCAGAAGCACAACATGCCCTAGAAAAACTCCACGAGATTGCCATGAAAACCGGGCTCCAAATTTCCTATGAAAAAACTTGATTTAGAAAAATCCATATGAAAACAATACTTTCCTTCCTTACACATTCATATAAGGCAAGAGAGAGTAAAAATTAGATGATACATAATGGTATAATTAAATAAATAAAAATATTTTTTTTTTGTATTTTGTAGTTTATTAATAATAATAAAATTTATGTAAAACATAAAACATTGTAAAACCTTTGGTTTATTATAAATATAATTAATTATTACTTTAAAGTAACATTTATTGTATTGTAACAAAATTACCTATTACAAGTAACATTGAAAATTACTTTTATTATAAAATAATTTTAATAATTAATTTATAACTAATACAAGTACATGCGTAACGAGAGCGTTATTTATAAATAACAAACAATTATTTATAAATAAAAATGTTATTTTGAGTTATTTTCAAACAAATTTATACAAATATAAATAACAATAACAAAGATTTATAATTATACTAATCATTATTTAATCAAAAGTTTGCAGAGTCAGGTGTCAAAGGTTTTATGTCTAAATTAAATTAAGACCGGTAATTTAAATTTGAATAATCTTATTGTTACATTTTTTCTGATTCAGGCAGACTCACTCTTTTAGGTGAGAGTCAGGGAACAGGCCAAGAGTCCTAATCCATTACTATATTGTTTATGACGATGATTTAACCATTTCTTAGCTGTTGTTGTTCAAAAACAACATACAGTAGAGAGTCGAAAATCCGAAGCAATTGGGACCATAGGTAGTTCGGATTACCGATTTGTTCACATTTTTGAAAAAAACCCTAAAAATACCGCTTAGGCCCATAGTTAAGCATTTTAAAAAGGTAGGAATAAATAAAAACAAAAACTTCTCTGTATGTACTATATTTAGTTGCGTTTAATGAACAAACTAAGCCTAGTGTGTTCTGTGTAGCAATGCAGAGGTAGAGTAAAATAATAAAACTACAGTCTGTATTGTACTGTATATGCAGATTATACTGTATATTAAATTGAAAACAAACAAAAAACTATGTACAGTTAAACAAAAGGTTTACTACAAACCTTACTAAATCACTGAAATCTTACTTCAAAAACTTTCAAATTTTAGATTGCGTGATTTGTTTAACCTCGCTCATTCGTTTACAGAAAACATAAATATTGTTTTAAAATAAGTTATAAAACATGTTACCTTTCTCACGCAAATCAAAATATCGAAAAATTACTCAGATGGCGTTCGGATTTTTGACGTTCGGATTATCGACACTCTACTGTATAAGAACAATGTCTTTACTTTCTTATGGAGTAAAAAAATACTTTCTATACAGTTTGGTTTCATTTTTTGTCGTATAATTTAATCCATTGTGTAAATTACGACAGAATCATGCATCTGGTTCTTTTACTACAAAATTTTTTAAATAATTATCAACGCTGTGTACTTATTTTTTACATAAATGGGAGCACCAGAAGAGAAACCATTAATGTTATTGAACAAGATTGTTAAAGATTGCATTAATATTTGTTAGTAAATTCTCCAAATTATATCAGCACCATGACTGATATAATAAATTAAATTAATAATAACAACAACAACAACAGAAAATATGATCTAACCTAACCTGACTTAGATTAAAAATGATTAATTAAAACATTTATATATTGTGTTTGTTATATTATATTTTCATATTTTATATAATTACATTTATTTATTTTATTAGATATATATTTTATTAATATATATGTTATTACATTTATATATTTAAATTTAAAAATGTATTCATACAATATGACCACTGTTACCTAAATCTTTTTGTCCGATCCTAATTCGGATATTATTAACTTGAGTTTATTTGTCATTCCTACCTAATTAATTGAGTACATTGTATTATTGGTGGTCTAATGTGTGAGGGTGTGCATTGTACTATTAAATTACAAATTTCAACTCGCATAGTAGACACAGTCGCTTAATGTTTTTGGGTTTCAAATCCCTATCATTTTTTTTTAATTCCTAATATGTGTACGTTGCAATCTGTTCAATTCAGAACAATAAGTAACCCCATGACCCAATGAGATGAGAATGATGTCTATGACGTGTAAATGAGGTGTAGTCTTGTACGGACTCAGGCCGACCATTCCTGAGAGAGTATGGTTAATTGAACCCCAATTATCAAAGTACACCGGTAGCCACTGTCTAGCATTCAAATCCGTATAAAAGTAACTATTTTTACTAGGATTTCAACCAGGAGCCTTCGTCTCTGAAAATCAGCTGTTAAACAGCTGATTTTGGCGATGACTTTACCTCTAGACCAACCCGGTGGGTCTCCTATCATTAAATAAATGATTTAAGTAAACAATGAACTTAACCATTCTTAGAAGAACGGTGAGTAAAGACTAAAATAACTTAGAGGAATCTAATATAACCATAATTGTAATATAATCATTCAAAAGTATAGTCACTTGAATCACGAGTTTGCCTTTGTTTGCAACGAGGGGTAAAGGGGGAAAAGCATCAGTGCACATGCGTGACTGCTTTAATTTCACTACAACAAACATAACAACTTATATTACCCAGAGCTTATACAGTATATCGTGGAACCTTTTGTAGGTTAACTATATGAATATAACTGTTTGTTACTGTAAACAGAAATGTTAGTTTCTCGAAAACATGGGCAGACTATTCACAGTGCTGAACGAAATCTAATAAGCAATAATGCTGTGAAGTTGAAGCTAAACAAAAATCCCTTTCCCTGCCTCTTAACAAAATCCATGAGCGATTGGCTTCCTACTGTGATGTTTCTCTTTCCACAATTCGGAAATTAAAGTGTTGACAACCGGTAAAAAGGAAACGGTTTGGTAGATACTAAATAGTGAGACTGATAGTGAAGAAGCCAGTGACAGCGATTAGTAAAGAAAGTGATTCATTCGTAGAAAATTTTGTTCCAATGGAATAAGGTAGCTGGTAATTACAGTAAATCAAACATTTCTAGTCAAGTAATTTAAGCTATAGGCAATATTACAGGTCACATTTATTTATTATAAGGTTTTTGAAGAAAATATTTTCTCGGAATAAACCACAGCTTACAAAATGTATGTAGAAACTGCACGGTAATGAAATGTACGACTAGTGTCTGACTGTTGAGGTTGGCAGCACTGCCAAATTTTCACTTTTTTCCTCACAGCTCATCCATACGCAAAAGGCAATCTCATGACTTCACTAAATATATGACAGTTTCGTCCTGAATATAATGGTTTTAAACTAAAACTTTAAATAAAACAACTTTAACAAAATGTCTAATACTGACTGAATGTATGCTTAAGGAGGAGATAAATGTGGGAGAACCGCGTTACAATATGCTGTATTATCGCTACGTTGTAAACAAAATTTACTTTTTGAAAAATGAAGCTCATATTAGCGTGAATTTCTGAATTTCCAGTTTAGAACTTTTGAGCAAATCAGGAAAGAATACTCTTTAAAACCATGTAACAAATTATAAAAATTCGTTCCGTAGAACTCTGTATTTAGGAATTAATAGAATTCCCATTTAAAATACATTGGAAGCGATTTTGCGTTTTAAATTTATAGATACCCTGTTCTTGAAAAATACAGATGGTGTTGAAGAAGTTACGGACTACATTGTATTAGAGCTTATAATCAGATTATATGGTAGGCCTACTAAGTGCTGGCAAATAAACTGTAGGAATAAACAAAGGCTGGAAGCTTTAGAGATAGACTGGTTGCGAAGGTTACGCAGGAGCTTTAGAATGAAGCACATGAGAAATAAAGACATAAAGCATTAAACTGGTTATCAGGACACCTTAGTACATAGAATGGCCCAAAAAGCATTCATTTTCTATCCAGAAAATAAAAGAAGAGATTGCTCTCAGAAAAAGAAAATAGGAAATCAAAGACACTATGGCAACAAAGAATCTCTAGGTGAGTGGTTCAAAAGAAAGGAGGTGATGGGTAAGAGTACTTAAATAACTTATTCAGAAAAAAAACATAATTATATTCTTTTTAACAATTTTTATTTTATCAATCCATCTAAACCACAAAATGAATGTAATTAAGTTATTGATATAAAATAAATCATAATTTGTATCAGACCGAACAGGTTCCTTCCCAAATACTGTTATTTCTGCACTAAACTGGCACCCCCTAAGAAAATCGTGAATAGTACAAAGTGCTAAAAGGACTTTTAAAATCAGACAAAAGATTAAAAAAAAAAAAAAAAAAAAAAATGGAACGAAGTCGTTTTTACTATATATGGTTAGGATATTGAAGAGTTCTGTGTAGAAGTTATATTAGATAAACCAATGTAAATAGAAAAGTAATGTTGCTTTAATAGGTTAATAACCCACCGGGTTGGTCTAGAGGTAAAGTCAACGCCTAAATCAGCTGTTTAACAACTGATTTTCAGAGACAAAGGTTCCTGGTTCAAATCCTAGTAAAGGTAGTTACTTTTATACGGATTTGAATACTAGACAGTGGTTACCGGTGTGCTTTGATGGTTGGGGTTCAATTAACCACACTCTCTCAGGAATGGTCGACCTGAGTCTGTACAAGATTACACCTCATTTACATGTCATACACATCATTCTCATCTCATTGGGTCATGGGGTTGTTTATTGTTCTGAATTGAAGAGATTGCAACGTACACACATTAGGGATTACAAAAAAAAGGTTAAAAAGTCAAATGACAGTAAGTGAGTATATTGTGCACTTTAAAACTTCCTGCAGTGCACTTGAACAGCCATTTTAAATACAGTTAAAATTCTCTTAACGACCACCCCTCTCTGACTAAATATTTGTGGAACTGATTTTATTACTCATAAGACCAATGTATTCTATATCCCTATTAAGCGACCACCCCTTACTCTGACCAATGACTGCCAGGTAAAAAGGCATTTTCGTTTTAGGTGATCATTAATTTTACAGCCACAAGGTTTATGGATGTAATACTGAAGATGGACACCAATTGATGAGGTCTATCTAAAATGGGAAAATACTGGTATAGTTACTTTAGTCACGAGTTTGCCCTTGTTTGCAACAAGGGGTAAAGGGGGAAAGCATCAATGCGCATGCATGACTGCTTTAATTTCAGTACGACAAACATAACAAATTCTACTATACCCAGAGCATATACAGTATAACGCAGAACCTTTTGTAGGTTAACTGTACGAATATAACTGTTTGTTACCGTAAACATAAATATTGGTTTTTTTTACGCTAAACAAAAATGCCTATCCGTGCCTCTTAACAAACAAAAGCTGTAAGCGAGCGGCTAACTACTGTGATGTTTCTCTTTCCACAATTCAAAATATAAAGAAGGAAGTTAAAGACAGTGAAGAAGATAATTCTTCATAAACAGTTTTGTTGAGACCTGGTAAAAAAAGAAAACGGTTAGGTAGATTAGAGTAACTAGTGAGACTGATAGTGAAGACACTGGTGACAGTGATAGTAAAGAAGGCAGTGGCGGATCCAGGATAGGCCAAAGGGGGGGGCTAGGCGTTTGGGTGGGTGAAAGCACCGGGGGGTCTGGTGGGTATGGAACACCCCCCAGCAAGGCGGGGGGTCCGGGGAATTGTCAAAATTTAAGTGTAAAATGACACATTTTTAGGCCGTTTTTAACTCTTTATTGACCAGAGTTTAGAGGCAAAAAACTATGGTTTGACTCAAGAATATTGACTAAAAATAAAAGGATTTTGAAGCCATTAGAATGACCTTGGTCGGGCGTGCGGATTCCTCTCATGTTCGGCAACCGAACAAAACAAATTACCCATTTTATCTAGTGTAAATTGGATACCCAAGGGGGGGGCTATAGCCCCCCCTAGCCCCTCTTTGGATCCGCCACTGAAAGAAGGCGATTCATTCATAGAAAATTTTATTCCAATGAAATAAGGTAGCTGGTAATTACAGTAAATCCAACATTTCTAGTCATATAATTAAACTATAGGCAATATTACAGGTCACATTTATTCCTTATAAGGTTTATGAAGAAAAATTTTCTCGGAATAAACCACAGCATACAAAATGTATGTAAAAACTGCACAGTAGTGAAATGTACAAATAGTGTCTCACTGTTAAGGTTGACAGCACTTCAAATTTTCACTTCCCTTCCTCACAGCCCATCCATACGCAAAAGGCAATCTTGTGACTTCAGTATTTATAATTATACACCCTTTTTAGGGAGATGGTGGTTTTGAACTCTTCCTGATTTTTTCTGTAGGACTGAAAAATTTTATCTCAATGTCTTTTTATTTGAATTCAAAACGTTGAAATGAAGAAGAGAACGTATTGAGCACTTTTGAGTAGTGAATGAGGTTAAAAAAAAGTAAATAGGCCCTTTTACCACATTATGCATAACGCAGGCCTACAATACTTAATAAAAAAACCGCCAATATTTCTATAAACCCCTATTAAGTGACCAACCCTAAAAATACCAATTTACTCTTAAATTTGTGGTGGTCGCTTTAGAGAGGTTTAACTGTACTATAATATTAGTAACATGTTCAATTGTTTTGTGGATTCGACCAATAAGATTTAAGTAACAGTAATTGGACTGTATATTATTAATTAGTATGAATTATTATTATTAAATCGATTCAAGCCTTTTTAACATTTATACAAATTTTAAAATCTTTAACAAAAATAAGAAACAAATTAAAAAACGTTCAATATTTATTTAATATCATATCATAACTAGACAATATAAGATAATAACATGTTAATAATAATAATAATAATAATAATAATAATAACAACAACAACAACAAATACAGCGAAACTTCTCCTAATGGACACTTCCCAATAACGGAATTTATTCTTTTTTTCACACTTTCAGAATCCTACACAATTTAATATTGCATACAACGCACGATGGATAAAATAATTTTCAACCGATACAAACCTTAATACAACAAAAGCATAATTATTTCTAAACAATAGACACCAAAATAAAATAACTTTTCTTTTTTGTACTTCATGAATAAAAAATTACCGTAGAACAGCATTATCTTTATGTAGTTAGTAGAAATGTAGAATACCATTTTGAGAAGTCCTTATTTTTATTGTGTGCAGTTTTGGCAGAATCTTATGTTGTGTAGAACTAATAAGACTGTAGAGTAAGACTGGACTATGCGGGGGGTGGAAGTGCTACTATATGTGCTTTTCTAAATACATCATAGCGACAGCTCTAACCATGACATCATGTTGTAGTTTTACTCATACATTTTTTTTTTTTTATTTATTTATTTAACGTCGCATCAACTGCAACGGTCATTAGCGACGACGTTGGGGTGGAACTTTATGCAATGTAGGGTGAAATGATTTTTTGTAATGTATGAAAATATGCCGTGCCTTAATGGGATTCGAATCCAGGACCACATGATGAGAGGCGAGCACGTTACCAATTGCGCCAATGCGGCCGGCGCATTGATTTATTATAACTCTTACATTGATTTATTATGTTTACAACTAATTCGTTTTATAAACATCCCATTGTATTATTTATTGATTCTTAATAATTATCCTAAATAATAAATATTCATTCTAAATGAGCCATAATACTAAGCCTAAGCTATATTTAGCATACTTTTTGGTCATCAGCAGTAAACTGAATTACTGCACTCTGACATTTGTAATGATAGACTAGAGTTAGTCCGTGAGTTCCGTCGATGGGAGCTTATTATCGTGAGTAATACTAGTTTAGCATACTTTTTGGTCATCAGCAGTAAACTGAATTACTGCACTCTGACATTTGTAATGATAGACTAGAGTTAGTCCGTGAGTTCCGTCGATGGGAGCTTATTATCGTGAGTAATACTAGTTTTACGGTAATTTCAAAATGTTATTGTATTTTAAACAATTAACTTTCTTTAAATAATTACATTACTCCTTACTTATTTAGTGTGATGGATCATGAACTGAATTTTATTACTTAAGTATTTGTGGTGGTTGATACATGTCTTATAATTTTGTGTTGGCCGATGTAAGTAGGATAGATAGTATACTGTCCTCTGCATGGTACGCGCAATTGTCAACTTATAGCACGTTAACAGTATTTATTCAGTACAAGAGCAGGAGATGAAATATATAGTTACTCGAGTCATCCCCTCCTAGGGAGTACAGGACCTTGTAGATGGTGGAGGGGCTTGCGTGCTCCCAAGACCCGGAGAGCTATGCCGGCGGTAGTGTAACTACCAGCAGGGCCTCCCAAGCCGGACAGGTCAAAGGATAGGAGCCAGACGAAGAAGTACTCCAAAAACGACGTCGTTGGGCCAATCACCCACACGTTGAGAAAGCGGATTCTGTCACATAAATAGCCTCGGACAGGACAGGAATTTTCGGAATAAAAGACTGGACAAACCTAATTTAGGCATGGCCCTAGGGCAAATGAGACGATTGGCGGCGGATAGAGTACAATGGAGGAAGTTGTCCGAGACTACCCCGACGCTGTAAGGCACATGGGGAGAGAGAAAGAAGAAGAAGAAGACTCGAGTCATGAGTTTGCCTTTGGTTTAAACAAAGGGTAAAGGTTGGAAATGCATCAGTGCGCATGCGCGACTGCTTCGGTATCAGTTTACCACCACAACAACGTAAACTATACTTAGAGAACATACAGTACATCATGGAACTTTTTGTATAGAACTTAAAAATACAGAAAATCAGTAATTGCCTTAACTACAAAAATGGTTTAAATAAAAGTTGTAGGTTTTTAAATTTTCTATAACTTTGGTTATATACATGTCTTTTGTCTTAAAATGCAAAATATTTCTTTTTTTTCACGAAAAATTTCAAAATTTTTACCAGGTTTTATGTCTGAGTTTTTCAGATTTTATGTGGGTTTTATGTGTGGTTTTTTTTCAGGTTTTATGTCTGAGTTTTGCAATTTCTGTTAATTCAGATGGTGGAGAATAATGATATATGAAAAAGAGTGATGAAAATCTGCCAGACCTAACCAGGAATTGAACCTGGGACCCCGGCGTAGAAGCATACTAAGACCAATCTTAAAAAAATCTACTTTTTTAACCGATTTTGATAAAAAAAAATCAGAAAATCACTAATTGCCACAAACTAAGCTTTCTACAATTTTGAAATAAAAGTTATAGATTTTTTAATATTTTCTACAACTTTAATCAATACTTTTTTTTAATTATTTAACGTTGCATCAACTGCAACGGTCATTAGCGACGACGTTGGGGTGGAACTTTATGCAATGTAGGATGAAATGATTTTTTTGTAACATATGAAAATATGCGGTGCCTGAGTGGGATTCGAACCCAGGACCGCGTGATGAGAGGCGAGCACATTACCAACTACGCCAATGCGGCCGGCATTTAATCAATACTGTTTTGCCTTAGAATGCATATCTTCTCCTTCTTCTTCCTTTCACGGGTTAGGCGTTGCTGCCTGTTCCGAACCTCCACCATCCGCCCATCTCTTCCTTGGACGTCCTCGATCCCTTTTACCCCTTGGCTTGTACCATAGTGCCTGCTTGGGTACTCTTTCATCCTTCATTCTACCTAAGTGATCTATCCACTTCTTCCTGCCCTCCATTACTTTATCATTTATGGAGAAGATATTAAGATGTTGTATCTCCGTGTTTCTGTAACGGTCCTCTCTACTACAGCCATAAGTTTGCCAGAGAAATCTCATTTCTGCTGCTTGTAATTGGCTCTCTTCCCGTCTTGACAGAACCCACGTTTCACTTCCGTAAAGTACTGTTGGAGCAGCTATCGTTTTATAAAATCTCATTCTAGTGTCTTTACTTGTGATGTTTTTCAAGTTCCTGTGGATAGTACCACATATGTGTTGAAATCGGTGGATCCTATCATACACCTCCTTACTCTGTTGATAAGTTTCATCGCAACCTAGATAGTTAAAATGGGATATCTGTTCTATAATCTTATTATATATGACAATTTTACTTCTGACAGGATCCTTCCCCCTGAATGCCATTACCCTTGTCTTTTTGGTTGAAATTGTCAAATTATATTCCTGGCATATTCTACTCATATTATAGAATGCATATTTAAACCGTAATCTTAAACAAACCATTTTTTTTTCTACGAGAATGCTGGCCCCCCAAAAATTTCAACAGACTTACCCTATTTTGTAGAGTATTTTGGTATGTATATATATGGTATTTTGTGTGTCCGATAACTATATAATGATAACCCTTTTCTACTATAACTCTTTTATCACATTGTAAATTTCTTTTACAAATCTAACCTATCATAATAACTTGAATAACTGATACAACAATTCATTGCAATTTCATTCCTAAGTAAAATCCTATATTGGGAAGTTATAATGTAATTTTATTTAAACACATTTATTTATTTATTTAATTATAAATTTTAAACATTTATTTTATGTATTAATTTATTTATTATTTTATTTATTTTGAAGCAAGCTTCTAATTGGATAGATTATTATTGTATCATATACATTCATATTAATCTTTTTAACATTTATTATATTATAACATAGGCTACATATAATTTATTTATTAACACATACTCTTTTTCAGTACAATACTTTAAAATAGTATTCTTAAGTTCATATATTTATTTATTCATATGCAATATATCTTTATATTATATTATGTATTCGATAAAACTATGGGTTCAAAAAATAATGGTATATTCAATAATTTTTTATATCGTAAAAAAAAAAATTAGAATTTTCACAAGTCATCTTTTGTGGTAATGTGAACATTTTACCTAATAATTAGTTTTTCAGTTAAAAAAGGGCATAAAAATTCATAGTTATTGTCTTTTTGTAATAATGAACAAATTTTTCAACCCTTTTAAATTTTAATTTCCAAAATTATTACAAGATTGTAATAAATTCTTCTTTTGGAATGAGAGTGGATTAATAATGATAACTTTATTTCAATCTTTAGGAAATATTTTCTCTTTCTGTAATAAGTCATAGCTGCTATTTAACAGCTGATTCTTGGAGATCAAGGTTCCGTGGTTCAAATCCCAGTAAAGGTAATTAACTTACTTTTATAAAGATCTGAATTACTAAACAGTGATTACCGGTGTACTTTGATGGTTATGATTCAATTAATCATACTCTCTCGTGTGTAAAATACAAGACTCATTTATAAGTCATAAACATCATCCTCATTTCATTTAGCCATGAGAATGCTTCTAGTTATTAAATTGAACAAAATGATATACACACACACATTAATGATAAAAATCTGGTGTGAAACACTCACACAACTTTCTCTTGCCAATGCAAATAATTAACAATAAACCTAACATTAGTATTAAAACATTAGAAATGAACAAAAACTAACCTCAAAAACATAACCTTATTTTAATCATGAGTGAATGACGCAAAATGACAATCGAACTCAGTTTGGCTTAAAAATACGGAAAATCACGCTTTCACGCTAAACTAGGCTCTGTAGAGAAAAATGCCCTAAACAAAAGTTGTAGATCTTTTAATTTTCTATAAATTTAATTATATACACTTTTGTCGTAAAATGCATACTAAGACCGAAATGTTAAAAAAATCGATTTTTCTCACGTTTTCGTGAGAAAAAAAACAGAAAATCGCAAATTACCGCTAAACTAAGCGTTATACAAAAAAATGTTTGAAACAGAAGTTGTAGGTTTTTAAATTCTCTACAACTTTTATTATATAAGTTTTTGCGCTAAAATTTATATTAAAGCCGTAATCTTAAAAAAACAACGTTTTTACGTGAAAACAGCCTCACCGAGAATTTCAGCAAACATGGCGCCTACCCTATCTTGTAGAGAATAAAAAATTGAGTAAAATAGGCGATTTTTAAAAAAATCGTAGAACCAGTTTTTGAGAAAATCGCAAAAAACTGAAAAATTATACGAATAAACTACTACTTCCGGTTGACCGATTTTGATGAAAATGTTCGTGTCGCGTCCGGTAGTGGTATGTAACTTAAGTTTCAAGTTTCAAGTTCGTACGATGTTCCGTTCTTGAGATATTCTGTTCACACACACGCACACACACACACACACACACACACACACAGACCAATCGCTAAAAACATGTTTTTTGGGTTCAGGGGGTCTGAAAACGTATAGATCCGGTGAAAACTCGATTTCGAAAAATCGACATGAAAACAATACTTTCCTTCCTATATATTCATATAGGCAAGAGAAAGTAAAAAAGAAAACAAAAATTCATTTAACAGTTACTATTTAAAAAAAATTGATTTACCCCTCATGATACTACTGAGCAATACAAAAGAACATCACAAAAAATGATCATCATTATACAAAAAAAAATTTGATTACGTTACCTACAAAATATATTGTGAAAATTAAAATTTTATCTCTAAATTTCAATTTCAATTGAGATATTCCAATAATTTTTGAACTCGTAGTTAATTTTTTATAATTATTTATTCTAAATGAGCAAAAATTTGTTTTTGCTAGCCTAATAATAATAAATATAATAATAAATTTATTAAATAGCTATAATTGCCTACTCTTAAATTCATAATGAAATATAGTTGTTGACATAACCACATTTACAATTCAAACAGTTCACAGTGTTAAACTATATTAGATACCTACAAAACTGAATTACTTCAACTAAATATTACATCGTTTATCCCAATAAATGATACTTCATGAAATTTCAAAAATAAATCCGTAAAATGGAATCCACTCTTACATAATTGGTTAATCATGGGGGTGCCCATCAACCTGTGATTATTATTTCACCAGAGTGAATATTCTTGTGCGATCCAATTAACAAACCATTTGTATGGCATTAAAATGCAAGATTTCATTTAGTTCATTGTTGTTTAGGTCATCAGCCAAAAGGCTGATTTGAACCTGTAGAGGTTTTACTAAGTAAAACGAGGAGTGAGGTGGTTTACCGGTGCCTTCCTCACTGAATGGAAAAGTACGCTTAACAGCATGCCGGGCCCTCTAAAAAGCACATATTTTCCACTCTGCAAATGACACCTTCACTTCATTCACCACAGGGTCTGGCTGTATAATGAAATTCATTACTTTCAGAGGATATAACTCTTATTAGTGTCTTTTACACCTCTACCTCTTCTGTTCTTAAATGATTCGGTCATTTAATTGGCTGACCATGTGATAAGAAACAGAACTATTTATTTTCGCCCTGCAATGAACAGATCAAGTGTAAATAATTTAAGGGGAACAGACTGATTTTAATAAAAAATATTGATTTTTCAATTTTACCATATATTGATCGATCGTTTTCCCCTATTTAAATTGATATATAACACAACATTTGTTGCTTTTTCTGTTGAGAAAAATTATGTTTTTACGCTGATGGAGTACGTAGTGTTTATTTCTATATTTTTTTACGTTTTTCATTCTTGTAAATTGAGATTAATATAATCATGTTACTGCTCTAACATTACGAAGATCGCGTTTACATAAAAACGATAATTTCTAGAACGTGTAGGAATCAGCCATAGAGCAAATATTGGTGTGTTTTTGTTTGAAAGTTAATTCCAATTGGCAATAGGTGTTTCTGTTACGGTATTTTGCTTTTACTATATCCGCATTTTCCGCATATTGTATTTTTTGACTTTAGGTACATGCATTTTAGGAACCATCCCACCTAGGAGTGTGAAATTTCACACACTACATTTTAATACTAAGGTGTGTATTTACTCCAGAGGTATTTCAAAAATTTTGGAGTTTTTATTTTTTGGGTGTTTTTCATAAAAAAATTTGGGCACATTTGAACATTTTTTGAGAATAAAAATCATTTTTAGATTGGATGAAGATAAATGAAAAAGCTCTAGTACAAATTTGTAAAACGGTACTGTAGATAGGTGTACCAAAGCTCAGCTTTGTAGCTTGAACGGTCTCTACAAAAAATCTACCTAAGTTAGTATTGCAGGTAAAGGGATAATGAAAATGGTCTACTCCCCTTAACACTCCACATGTCTGTTATGGGCAGATTTAGTTCATGCCAAGAAATATTTATTCAGGTTTGTCAAGAATCTCTTGGAATGGCAAATAAAATCTAGTATTCCCCTACCATTTCACCAATGGTTAGTCAATGATTGGATTGCACTAGAACATTCACTCTTGTAACATAATCATTGTGGATTAATGTCCCCTTTCTGATTACCTATAGAAATGAGTGTGATCAAACTAACAGTAAGATATGACTTTGGTGATGAAATATCATTGACTGTGCAAGGGAAGAAGTTGGTGTTGCCACTGGATGATTAAGTCCTGTAGCTAACAACACAACTTACCCATGTAGAAGAACAATGAAATGGCCCTTTTCCGGGCCAACATTTCTTTATAAAGTAACTGAACACCAGTACTTTGTTGCCATCTGGTCACAGTACATCTAATTACTAATCAAAACCTGTCTTCACTATTCCAGAAACATGCATGGTAGATGACATACTTTTCATTCTACAAACAATTCTGATCTCTTAGTGAAATTTTTCTATTCAATTAGATAGAGACCCACCGGGTTGGTCTAGAAGTAAAGTTGTCGCCAAAATCAGCTGTTACACAGCTGATTTTCGGAGACCATGGTTCCTGGTTCAAATCCTAGTAAAGTTAGTTACTTTTATACAGATTTGAATGCTAGACAGTGATTACTGGTGTACTTTGATGGTTGGGGTTCAATTAACCATACTCACTCAGGAATGGTCGACCCGAGTGTGTACAAGAATACACCTCATTTACATGTCATACAAATCATCCTCATCTCATTGGGTCATGGGGTTGCTTATTGTTCTGAAGTGAACAGATTGCAACGTACACACATTAAGTAGGAATTAAAAAAAAAATTAAATAGAAACACTTATATGCTTCACAACATGTTTGATTTGAGTGAAACACTTCATGAAGTGCATACATACTTCATGAAATGTATTATTTTAATACAATAAAACCTCTATACATCTTTATTGGTGATATTTCATGAATTCTCATTAATTAAATGACTGAATTACATAGAATACGTCCAATATCATAAGACACTTCATGAAATGCAGAATCATGTCATGTGGCTATGACATAATAATAATAATAATAATAATAATAATAATAACAATGAGTAAATGAAAATAAATTTAGTAATGTATAAATTTATACTCGTACCTACCTCTCTCTGGTATCGACTAAAATTTAAGCTAATTTTTTTATTAGTTGATTTGATTTATTATTAATTTAACCCAGTAAAACAACCTTTGATTCAGTAAACAAAACAAATACTGGCTAAAATTTTTGGTTAACATTTCATAATAATAAGTTAAATCCATTATGATTAACCAATCACTTTATTGTAGAGGGTGAAAAATTGGTGTTTTATCAAAACAATTCCTAAAATAAAAAATTAAGTATTTAAATTATTATAAACAAACTACAATGTTTATAATTACAACAATAAACAATTTTTCTTTCAACAAACTTTTTAGTACACTATTTTTTTTAACAGTTTATATTATAAAAATAACTTTTCAACCCCTAATAAAATGAAATAGGAAAATCATATTAGGGTTCTAAGCTTTATATCTGTTCAATAATTATTTTATATATTAATAAAATACATTTAATAACATTAGAGCCAGTAATGCTTTTCTGAATTACCCTGTGTTTTTTTTTTAAATAGATTCTTTACTGGGATATTTTTCACATTATTTTAAAGTTAATTTAAAGTACATTATTTTCAAGAATGCCATTCAGTTTCCATAAGAATAAACATTATTTCATTGAAATATTTTGAAACTGTTAACGGATATTTCTGTTACTTATTGTTTCTATCGTACTTGATTAGATATCGTAGGTTAGATTACCTGTCATGATGTTAAGTCAATAAATTTATTTGTTTTTCTAGTTCAATAATTCATTTTGGTATTGCCAGTACGTTCCTGACAAAGGTACAGTAAAAATAATATTTGGTATAAAAAATTATACCAATTTTTCTTAACACAACGTAAGAAAACCGGTTATACGAGGCGTGTTCAGAAAGTAAGTACCGGTTTTAAAAAAAAACAAGTTAAAGAATTTTTTTCAACATGAAAGCCCAAACCTTAAAGTATTTTTCGACATAGTTTCCACCGATGTTCAAACACTTGTCATAGCGGGTGATCAATTTGTCTATACCCTCTTCGTAGAAGGTTCCCGCCAATGAATGTAGCCACGACTCCATGGCAGTTTTCACTTCATCGTCGGTTTCAAAGCGATGGCTGCCTAGCTCGCGCTTCATGTGCAGGAAGAAGTGGCATTCAGACGGTGCCAAGTCCGGGCTGTAGGACGGGTGATCGAACTGCTTCCAACGAAATTGTCGAACCAATGTTGGAGTGTCACCAGTGGTATGGGGCCGAGCATTGTCATGGAGCAACACAATTCCGTTACTGAGCATTCCTCTCCATTTGTTTTGAATTGCCCGCCTTAGTTTTCTTAAGGTTTCCCAATACCTTGTCGCATTAATGGTTTCACCTCTTGGGAGAAAATCAATCAGCAAAACACCTTTCCGATCCCAAAAGACAGGGCACATGATTTTTTGTGCAGGCATTGTCGTCTTGAATTTTGTTTCTTCGGGGATTGTGTTTGTCGCCACTCCATTGACTGCTGTTTAGATTGCGGTGTGACATGACGGACCCAATTTTCACCACCTGTCACAATTTTGTTTAAAAAATCCTCACCATCGTCACTGTACCGTGTGAGAAAAGTCAAAGCACTTCCGAGTCTCTTGGTTTTGTGCACGTCAGTGGCGGGAACCTTCTACGAAGAGGGTATAGACAAATTGATTACCTGCTACGACAAGTGTTTGAACATCGGTGGAAACTATGTCGTAAAATAGTTTAAGGTTTGGGCTTTCATGTAGAAATAAAATTGTGTTGAAAAAAAATTGTTTTACTTGTTTTTTTTCAAAACCGGTACTTACTTTCTGAACACGCCTCATATTTTAAACGTAAGGTGTTGTTATAAAACGTCAACATTTGGATGCAGTTTTTTATAGTTTTATATTAAAAAATCTGTAGTTCAGTCAATTTATTAGTTATAAACATGATAAAGCAATCATTATTTTCACCATTTCGTTTTGTGAAACACGGTACTGAAACTTAAATTCTGTAGTTTTTAAGATAATGTTTACAGTATTCAAATGAACTAATGTCCCCTACCCGTGGGAGTGAGAGAATGTATAACCCTCTCACTTGCACAAGCCATACGCGCCGTTCCAATAACATTGTCGTATAATTTTACTCATTGTTGTGAGCAAGCGTTTATGCACGCAGTCAATTAACAAGCAAGATAACGACTGTAGTATGTTTTCAGATTTGGATTATAACGGTAAAGTCCTTTGAGCGCATGCATAGTTATGCAACATATCTCCCTCTCACTCGCTCGGCTATGGGACATTAGTTCGTCTGATACCGATATTTTCCCATAGTAAAGTCATTGCGGCGAGTCACTGTTTAACAGCTGATTATTGGAGATGATTTCCAACAGATGTTTAATGGATATTATCTCTTTAGAATGTTGGAAAAATCATTAGAATTTAGCCCCCTTTTATGTCAACTCACATTTAGATGAGAATTGTATAAAAGATCATAACTGGTAATCAAACCTAACACCTTTCAATTAGCCATCACATATGACCAACTATTACATACCGATTCATTTAGAATTATAATCAATCGTTTTTAATATTAACCAAATTGTTTTTACACAATTGTTATAAAAATGTACATTTATTTAGTAATTTTATAATTTATTTATTAAATTTTTAATTTACAATAACAGAAAAATTCAATATATTTCAGGCACATTCTTAATTTTTAAGTACATTTTTGAGCAGACAATTTATAAGAGTTGATGCAATGGTTATGTATAAGTCACTTACTAATATTTACCAAACTGAACTTCTAAAACTGGTTTTAGTAATACAGTATGCCTAAACTGGTTAATTTGAACCTCAACCGAAATCATAAATAATTTGATTAGCCAAACTTATACTGCTTCTTAGGACAGAGTTTAAAGAACAACTCTATTTTTTGATAATCTCTGCACCTTAAGTTATACTTCCAATTTAACAGAGTACATTAACAAAACAAAAAACAAACAAAATAAACATGTATATTATAGGTAACGCAATGTAAGTTGACGATCGTCAGCGAGAATAAGACTGGACTATGCGGGGGTTGGAAGTGCTACTATATGTGCTGTTCTAAATACATCATAGCGACAGCTCTAACCATGACATCTTATACTTTCGGGTTGGCCGATGTAAGTAGGATAGATAGTATACTGTCCTCTGCATGATAGGCGCAATCGTTTACTTATAGCACGTTACCTACACTGTTGTTATTAATACAATTTGCTATTAATAATTACAGTGCAGGGGAAATAAACCTACCCACTATGTTCTAGGGTAGACATGATGAGTGCTTCCCGTTAGGACAGAAGTCTGCTTTTATGACTAAGTATAGTAAGTGGACTTCGGGTCAGTCCAGACAATCAACTGGTAGACAGTCGCTATTATTTGTTAAGTAACACTGGTTGGAAACATGCCTTTGTATGGTGACCAGCTAACAGACATCCCTGAACAAACTCCACACGGGGAGGGGGATCCCTGTTCAAAAATTCATGCTGAATCACGTTAAAACATTCAGCAAAAAGCAGCAAATTGGATGGTTGTAAAAAATGTAAAGTTTTCGATAACAAATAAAAGCTAAAAAAAGTATAGTAAGTTAATTCTCTCACTCTCTCTCGATTAAAGAGAGCGAGAAATGTGGAGATAAGGAAAAGGTTGAGGAAGTTGGATAGTATGGTGGATGAAATTAAGAAGAGGCGCCTGGTGTGGTTTGGACATGTGCGAAGGATAACCAAAAATGATTGTGAACTGGAGACCCCAAAGAAGGCGGAGCTTGGGTGACCACCTCAAACCTGAGATAAACAAGTACGGGAGAATAATGCTCTCTAGGAATCAAAGGATGAAGACTGGGAATATAGAGATGGCATAGAAAACTCGCTTAAACAAAAAAAAAATAAGTGAACCAGTTAAAGATTTGACGGAGTCAACATCCGATGGATCTCGAAAACTCTAACGTTACAACCTTATGTTTCTTGTTTCATCTATCTTCAAATTAATAACCATTTACTGTATTCACAAACAAACCAATTTTGTTAGTTCAATGTTTTCAATTACATTCATCTAAAGATTAGTGACTTTTCTATAAAACAAATTAAATGTCATATAAATAATTAAAATTCTTCATCTTCTGTCATATAAAACAACTGTTTTTTTTAAAATTAAAACTTGTAGCAGCCAGTTTTGAGGTTTCATTATTGTAAAACATGTCATTTATTTTAGTATGTTGTTGTTTAGGTCATCAGCCAAAAGGCTGGTTTGAACTTGTAGAGGTTTTACTAAGTAAAACGAGGAGCTTTACTCCTAAGTTTTACTCCTATGCCAAGCCCTCTGAAAAGCACATATTTTCCGCTCTGCAAATGACACCTTCACTTCATTCACCACAGGGTCTGGTTGTAAAATGAAATTCATTACTCTCAGAGAAGATAACTCTAATTAGTGTCTCTTACACCTCTGCCTCTTCTGTTCTTAAATGATTCAGTCATTTAATTGGCTGACCACGTGATAAGAAACAGAACTATTTATTGTAGCCCTGCACTTAAAGCTGGCCCTAGACGATCAGTCTGATTGATCAAAATATTGAACAAACAGACTGAAGTGAGGTTCAATCATTTCTTCAGTCGTTTGATCAATACCTTTTAGGAGTGTTGTAGCTGTCTCGTTTCTTTTCCCAGTTTCGTCTGCTACGTTTTTCTACTCGTTTATACGATTTTCTACGTTTTTCGTTTGTACTTTTCGTTCGCGGTGCTGTGCTGAAACAATGAGTTCCAACCCGGATTTGTCCTTCCTTTTACCGAGTGTAGCTGTCCTCCAACAGAAGAGAAAGGATAATAATAAAAATAAGAAGAGGAAAAGGCGGTGGTCAAAAGAATGGTATAAAATGAGAAACCGTTTCAGTCATGAACATCTTCTCAGCGTTCTGCGCGATACGGAGTTAGAGGATTACAAGAACTTTCTGAGAATGAACGATGAAAGTTATGACATGCTGTTGGAGTTAGTAAGACCAAAAATTGAGAAAAATTGAGCATACTCGTGAATTCGCGTTCTGATTGAGTTTCACCCTTTCACAAAGAAGAAGAGTTGAGGGGCGTGGGCAACGAGGGGATCGACATCGTTTGTGCCGAGCGCGTGACTGAGAGAAAGATTGATCAAAACACTACTAGACGCTCAATCGCCCTCTTCAGTCATTTGTCTAAATAAAAATTTCTATCAATCTCCTTCAGTCATTGACTCAATCGTCAAACACACTTCTAGACGCTCAATCATGACTGTCTCGGTCGATTGATCAAACACTTTTGATCAAAAGACTGATCGTCTAGGTCCACCTTAACAGATTGAGTGTAAACAATTTGACACACACCACATGTCTGTTATGGGCATGAATCTAGTATAAAAATATAATTAAAAATTTTCAAAATAAATGTTTTTGTAATTATTACAATATAAAATATTATTAAAAATAAATGTTATTTATTATTCAAAATTTAAATCTAATATTTATGTCAAATAAATTAATTTTTTTTTTTGTAATCCCTAATGTGTACGTTGCAATCTGTTCAATTTAGAACAATAAGCAACCCCATGACCCAATGAGATGAGGATGATGTGTATGACATGTAAATGAGGTGTAGTCTTGTACAGACCCAGGCCGACCATTCCTGAGAGAGTATGGTTAATTAAACCCCAACCATCAAAGTACACCGGCAACCACTGTCTAGTATTCAAATCCGTATAAAATTAAATAAATAAAAAAAATATTTACAACAATATTGAAAGTTTAAAAAAAGAAGAAGAATTAAAATTTGTTTGTCGGTAGCTGGTTACCGGTAAGTGCAGTTGTTTGTTTTTTATTTTCTCTGAGTAATTAATAATAAATTAATAAATCATGCTACAAACTCTATTCAACAAGTAGGTACAAATCCAAATTGTTATCTTATCAGAGAAATTATAAGACAGAAATAATAATATAGTAAAAATGTTGAAATCTAGATTAATTGGGACTGGACCCCATTCAGATTAACAAATTCTCCAAATTTTTGAAATGAACCAATAAAAGATCTGGTTGATGCGTTCAATGTAAAATATTAGCTACAATTGGCGATAATTCACTGTCATGTTTTAAAGAAGAGAAGCCAATAAATAACACTATTGATAATACATACATAGTAAAAGTTTTACATGTTTTACTTACGCCCATAACAGACAGGTGGAGTGTCAAATTATTTACATTCAATCTATTCGTTGCAGGGCTAAACTAAATAGTTCTGTTTCTTATCAAATGGTCAGCCAATTAAATGACTGAATAATTTAAGAACAGAAGAGGTAGAGGTGTAAAAGATACTAATCAGAGTTATATCCTCTGAAAGTAATGAATTTCATTATACAGTCAGACCCCGCGGTGAATGAAGTGAAGGTGTCATTTGCAGAGTGGAAAATGTGCTTTTCAGAGGGCCCGGTATGCTGATGGCGTACTTTTCCATTCAGTGAGGAAGGGATGGTAAACCACCTGACTCCTCGTTTTACTTAGTAAAACCTCTACAGGCTCAAACTAGCCTTTCGGCTGATGACTTAAACAACAACATGTTTTACTTAAAGAAAAAAATACTGTAATCTATGTCTTATTTTATATACAGAAAATCTAGACCTAAAAGAAACTGAACTACTGTAAAGTAACATAAAAGTATAAGACACACAACACGCCACTTGTGCGCATTCTGTCAGAAACTGTGTTAGTAATTTTTGGCGCTTTTATACAAACACATACATACTGTACAAGTTACTTGTGTCACGAGTTTACCTTTGGATGCAACGAAGGGTAAAGGAGGAAAGCATCAGTGCACATGCACGAGTGCTTTGGAAACAGTGCAGCCAACATAAGAACTTACACTATACCCAGAGCATACACATTATACCGCGAACCTTTTGTAGGTTAACTGTACAAATATAGACGTATTGTTTGTTACTGTAAACAGAAATGTCGGTTTCTCAAAAATGTGGTCGAAATTTTAACATGTTGAATGAAATCTTCAGTCCTTCGCGAAAAATTACAGCAATAAACGCTATAAGAACATCTATTGTCTGCTAGTTGCATAAAAATACACACAATTAGTTTTATTTTATATAATGAATTTATATAATAAATTTCACTAACTTTCTTTTTAAACTGTGTCAACTTTTATCTTTACTTACACGTGTTTCAGTGGATCCATCATCATTAGAGTAAATAACATATCGTAATTTAAACTAAAAAATTTTTTTATTTATTTAAAATCTATAGAAGATGATACATCTTCAGTCATTTGTATAAAACTGATTTAAAATTAATTTCTTCTAAATTATTCCTTCTCATATTTACTGTAGATAGCAGCAGAAGAAAAGAAAATATTTTCCCTAATTACATTAGAATTAAAAATACTATAAATATTTAAAAGAGCAAAAGTAGGACATTTTGAACGAACAGGTCAAATTTAGGAATGATGAAATGGTATTGACTGCTGCTGCTATATACAGTAAATATAAGAAGGGAAAATTAGAGGAAATTAATTTTAAATCAGTTTTATACAAATGACTGAAGATGTATCATCTTCTATAGATTTTTTTTTTTTTTAAATCCACATAGGACTACATAAGTTCATCAAACTAAAAAGAGCTCATTTCAATTTTTGCGGTTCAATCTTTCAGTTTTTGGAGTCCCTTCCTGATGTTTCCCTCCTTGAACTTTCTCCAGTATTCCCTCAATCCATCCGATCTTCTCTGCCGTTCCTTGTCAGAATACACAACTTTCTGTTGTTTCGTTGGTTTCTGCTGTTCCAAGTCTTGTGGTTTTCAGCCTGTGGTAATTTCCGGCTTTTGTTTTGAGGTCCGCAAGTGAGATTTGGAGCCCGTTCATGTCCTCCTTAATTTCCCTGATCCAGTGGGGCTGAGTTTTTCTGTTAAGGAAAAAGTTGATGATTTGTTTTGAAATTCTGGAAGAGTCGGTCCTCAAGAGATGTCCAAAGAAGGAAATTCTCTTTTTCCTCATCTGATCTGCTAGAGGTTCTGTATTTCTGTATACTTCTTCTTTCGAGACGGGTTTCCATATCCCATCAGAGAAACATCTTTTGTTCAGGCATCTCCTGATGATCCGACACTCCAATTTTGAGATTCTTCTATAGATTTTAAATAAATAAAAAAAATTTTAGTTTCAACTATGTTATTTACTCTGATGATGGTGGATCCATCGAGACACGTGTACATAAAGATAAAAGTTGACGCAGTTTAAAAAGAAGGTTAGTGAAATTTATTACATAAATTTATTTTTGAATTAGTTTTACTTGTGCGGTACATACTTTTCATATAGTGACACAGTTCACATTATGACAGTAGACAAAAAATGAGGAATTTTAACTTTGCTTTTTAATTTACATAATAAATGTTCCATTGTAACATTAATAGTGAGATAATAGCATACATTTTATAATAGTTTTGTATTTTGTGAGGGACTATCAAAAAGTTTGTTTTCTCTATCAGAACCTAAAAAGCAGTTACATAGGATAACATAAATATGTAATATAGAAAAAAAATCACCAAATACAAATAAGATGACTCTCACATGGTTAAAAAAAATCTAATGTGAAATACTCACACAACTTTCTCTTGCCAATGCAAATAATGAACAATATAACCTAACAATAATAAAACATTAGAAATAAACAAAAAAACTAACCTTAAAAAACAAATTATTTTAATCATTAGTGAATGATGCAAAATGAAAATCAACCTTAGTATGGCTTATACGGAAAATCACTTTTTGACGCTAAACTACGATTTGTAGAGAAAAAAAAAGTTGTAGATCTTTTAATTTCCTATAAATTTTATTATATGCACTTTTGTCGTAAAATACATACTATTGACGAATCTTAAAAAAATCAATAAAAGTTGTAGACTTTTAAATACTTTACACCTTTAACCCTTTCGCTGCCACCGTTATTTTCGTTACATGATTTCATGTGCCGATTTATGATTTACCATTTTTTATTGTATTTACACTAAATATACGTACAAAGTGCAAGATTTTTGCGAAAACAGTGATATACTAAAAAAAGAAGAATACAATGTTTACTGTGTGCCGAGGTCAAAATAGTAGCGACAGGTTCACTCCCGGCTTTTAAAAAGAGATACGAAGAGCGCTAGACAGACCTGAAGCATATACGGAGCCGGCACAGGGAAAACACACCCGACTCCGAAGGGTGTTCGGACCTGGCAGTGGAAGGGTTAATATATAAAGTTTTGTGCTAAAATGAAAAAAAAGTTTTTTCTTTTTGGGAACAGCCTCCCCAAGAATTTTAGCAGACATAGCGCCCTACCCTATCTTGTAGAGTATAAAAAATGTAGTAATTGAGGTGATTTTTAAAAAAATTGTAAAAAAGTGAAAAATGATATGAATAAACCAGTACTTCTGATCGACCGATTTTGACGAAAATGTTCATGTCAGATCCTCTAGTGGTACCTAAATTAAGTTTCAAGTTTCAACTTTGTACGATGTTCCGTTCTTGAGATATTTTGTACACACAAACACACATAGACAAGCCAATCACTTAAAACATGTTTTTTTGGGTTCAGGGGGTCTGAAAACGTGTATATCCAGTGAAAACTCGATTCCTAAAAATCAACATGAAAACAATACGTTCCTTCCTATATATTTATATAGGCAGGAGAAAGTAAAAATTAGTAGGTCTTTTTGTACATCATGGATACATCCATCTTTGGATACATGGAATCCTATGGATGGATACATGATACACAAAACTATTTACTTTTTTTAATCATGTGAGCATCATCTAATGTGTATTTGGTGATTTTTTTCTATATTATAATACAGTAGCGTGCAAATAAATCCGAACACAGGGAATTTTTTGTTTTTTCTATGTTGTGGCTACACTGCTAACCACACACATTTTCTAAGCTGTCTGTGCAGTGTGAAGTTATTGTTCGTTGTCTCTATAGCAATTTCGTGAAATAAGTAGTGGTTTTTTACAAGTGTATTTCATTTTTTTTATGACAAATTCATATATTGTTTTTGTGTGTGTTTACGTAATATATTGTAACAATGGATGTAACTGCAAGAAAACTTTAAAAAATTGTTTCTCTCTCCGAGTATACCGGTATGAGACAACGACAAATAGCTTCAGAGTGTGGCATTGGAAAAGAATATAAATTAAGTTAATAATTAAAAGTTTTTCTTATTTTGTTTTCAATTTAAGAATAAAATTGATTTATTCTTCAAAGAAACACAATTTTATCAGAATAATATTTTTAATAAAAACAAATCAACAAACTTTTAGAATCTCCTTCATTATACACCATTCGTGTTTTTTGTTACAGGCAATAAAAAAATAAACTTATCTTTGTTTCTTTTCATTACACTACATCACTTCACTAAAACAATTTCACTAAGTTTTAACAATTTTTTTGTTTCAATTTAATTTTTTTTTGACGTCACAATTTTCCATAATAGGTTAACTTAAAGGATGAATCTACTTTCATCCTTTTACATCATAATCTTTTTATACTTCTTGAAAATATTTAAATAAAAAATAAAATGATTCACTAATTTCAGTAGATCTTAATACTTTATCTAAACAAGTGGTTCTCAAACTTTTGTCAAATTTCATGGTCGTATTTTTATCTTGGATTGTGACACCCACACTTAATATCTGAAGGAAAGGTTATTTTAAGTATAAAAATATACCAAAATTTTTCATAAAATGATTAAATGAAATCAAAATTTCAAATAAATGAAAATCAATCTCTGTTCAACTTAAAAATACAATGAACCACTAATTGATTCTAAACTAAGTGCTTTAGAAAACAATGGTTATAACAAAAAATGTAGATTGTAAAATTTTCTAAAACTTTAGTCGTATACTAAGACTGCTGCAATCTTTAAAAAACCCATTTTTACTGATTTCAATGAGAAAATCACAAATTAATGCTTAACTAAGCGCTTCAGAAAATCGTGCTTGAAATAAAAGTTTAGGTCTTTCATTTTGTTACAACTTTGATTATACACACCTTTGCCTTAAAATATTACGACTGTAATCTTAATTTTTTTTTTGAGAGAACAGCCCTCCATGAATTTCAGCAGATACGCCTGTTACCCTATCTTGTAGAGCACAAAAGATTTACTAAATAAGGCAATTTTAAACAAAATTGGTAAAGCTGTTTTTGAGAGAATTGCAAAAAGTGAAAAATTGCAAGACTAAACTACTTCAGCTTGGCTAACGTTGATAAAAATGTTCATTTCAGGTCCCTTAGTGGTACCGAACTTCAGTTCCAAATTTCATCTTTGTACACCAATTCGTTCTAGAGATATTTTAATTTTGGAAAATCAATATGAAAACAATTCTTTCCTTCCCTATATAAATTCAAATAAGGCATGAGAAAGTAAAAATACAGTAGTATCCGTTTCATACGCTCACCGGACGTCCGTAAGTTATGCATAAAGTGCCAAAGTCTGGATAACCCAACATTTCCAAAAAAAAATTTAATAAAAATTAATGTAATAATGTATTTTGAAACCGCATCGGTGGCGTAGTGACTAGCACACTAGCCTACAAAGTGAAAGGTCCCGGGTTCGATTCCCGGCTAGGGTCTGGAAATTTTAACATGTTGAAACCACCGTTAAGGTACCAAAACCCACAGTAGTTGCTAACGACCAAGCTGTCGATGCAAGAAATTAAAAAAACTAAAAAAAACTATTTTGAATATTTTTAGTGTTGAAACGATTTATTTTTTTATGAAAACAATAAAAATTAATTTTTAAGGACATTTTATTTTTCTGTAACGTTGAAATTTTGGTCGGCAATGGCAGGTTTACACCTGCAAGTTTTCGAAATAAGGGCTGGGACGTTTTGTACACCCTTATTCAAATTAAATGGCTTTAGATCAAACTTTTAAATATTGTTTCGGGACTGAAAGGGTTAAAAAGCACTCTCTTAAGATTGTCTTAACCACTTCTCAGCTAAGACAATATCCCGCCAAAGATGCTAATTTGTGTCGGACCCATGAAAATCATATTAAGTGGATTATACTATATAATGAAATATTTCTGGTCTTGATAATTTATTTATGCCCTCCATATCAAGATAATGTCATCCATGATATTTAAACCGAATAGTTTGAGAGCTGCTAATTTAAACATGCCAAACAAATCTTGTTATAAATGTCCTTTAATTTAAAATAAAAATTTAACTTATTGATTAAGATCTCCTAAAAAAACATTTGAAGGCAAATATTTATATAATATACATAAAAACAAACAACAAAAATATATTTTTTAAAACTGTTCTGTTTTACATTCTTGTTATTCTGTCCAATCCTCAGTTTCACAATGCCATCTAAAATAGTTATCCTATACTAAAACAGTTTTCCCATATTCAGAAATATTTAAATATACCTAGGTTAAACTAGTAGTCAAGTAGTTTTATTATTCCAGATGGGAATACTATTTTAGAATAGTTTTTCTACTTTAACATACTTTGATATTTTATAAATAGACAATACAGGAACAACCAGTAATTTTGTTTACTTCTTTCATTTCAAACATCTTAACATATTGTTATTATTACTTTTATAATTTCAAATTGATTTGGTAAAGGAATTTAAATTTTTATTAAATTCTTAAGATAAATCGACGACTGTCATCTGATTAAAATAGGCAACAGGTCGTTTTGGATCCATCATGTATCCATCATCATTTGCAATATAAATTTTAAATGCGTGCACTCTTTCTTCAGCTTGTCATAACAGTCCAAAAATTATATTATACTCAATTTATTATTTGGTATTGTCATGACAAGCTGACAAAAGTGTGAACACAATACATTTATATTGTAACTGATGATTGATCCAAAATGACTATTGAATTTTTTAATCAGATGAGAGTCATCTATTGTGTATTTGAAGATTTTTTATACTGAGTGGCTCGTAAGTCAGTGTCAAAAATGAATTTGGTACTATAGAAGAGACAAAAGCACTGTCACTGTAAACGAGTCATGGTTACTTATAATTCACGGTGACCACAGTCATTCAAATAGGCGAGTAACCATTCCCCAGTCACTGTTACAAAGATCGCTTACACTTCTGTCACTGGAAGACAGGATGACACGGCGAAAGTTCACCATACTTCTACAGATACAGTACAGACCTCTTGTTCCCCAGTCACTGTTACAAAGATCGCTTACTCATTCTCTGTTCACTGTTTAAGGCTGGACGACACGACGACCGTAATTCTACAGTTAGAAGAGTAACAGACCTCTCATTCCCCCAATCAATTTTCACAAAAATCAGTTACTTACTCACACTATGTACCGTCGCTTTTAAAACAGAACAAATGCTTTACCTTAGAAACTAGTGAAAAAATTCACTCATTCACTGTTCACAGTTAATAGACAAAACGACAAAATACGCTTACTCTTCTTTAAGGCCCCTATAATAGCTACGTAAAATATGTTGGTCTTTTAACTGGGCTTAGTGCTTTCCTTTGATAACCAGCACGTCCATTCTTTTTTACTTGAACTTTTATGCACTCTTAATCTCTCTCGCTCTTTTTCTTTCCCTCTCCCAGTCATTTCCCCTTGTTATGTTTTTCATCTAATTGACTAAACAAAATGAGGGTAGTTCATTTACATTTCTGATCGCGGTAACATAATTACATTACAGTGTTATTTTTATTGCACGCCTCGTTCTACAGAGCGATTTTATTTATATTGTGCGTTGTTAATGTTTTCAGTTGTACTTTCTCTTTTTTATAAAAAATGTTCTTTTTATTACTAATTTAGGATACCTTGTGTTAATCAGTTTTAGGCTAAATTTTTATTTTAGTTATATATGTAGCCCATTTTTTTAATTTATCAAAACTTCAGTTATCATGAAATAACAACTGAAAACATTATTATTATTTCATAACAACTGAAAAATATACTGAGTACATACACAGTTATTACTAAATCACTAGTAACTATTAAAAGTAACGGTGAACGCAAAATCACTGTCACCATAATCACAGTGACTGGTTGAAATAGTGAACGCTCTTCACTATTTGGTACAATAAATAAAACTAAACAAATGAAAATAGAACTTAATTAGATTAACACAGAAATACACATAAACCAACAAAAATGCTCAAAGTGGTTTCCATGCTGTTCTCAACAACCACTGCATCTTTTCAACACCGATTTACTAATTTTGTCAAAAATTTTTCGGGACCGTAGGTTTTCAAATTCTGATTCGTTTACTTTCTTTTAATGCACAACATCATGAACCTTGATGGATAAACCTCATTTTTTAGTAAATCCCCGATTGAAAAATCTGTGGGTGTGACATGTGGTGATCGTGGAGGCCATTCAATAATGCCTCGTCTGCCAATCCACTCATTAAAGTTTTCATTTAGAAAGTCTCTCACAATAACTCCATAATGCAGGAGTGCTCAATCTTTTTTCTATATTTATGTTCCCTTAACTGTTCAGTGCTCAAACTGCTAGTGTCAAATTACTTACAGGTATTAAGAACTATACTATTTTTCAACGTTGATGAGCTCTGAACGTCTGCATTGCCAGTACTTGCTCTCGTAGCTCTGTTATATATTTCGTCAGCCATTTTTTTGGTCTTTCAATAACAATTATAACCTACGAACATACAATCAGCTGATTGTATTATATTATTATAAAAGTATATTATTATATAAGTATTTAATTATTTAAATTAAATAAGTTTAATTAAATTTAAAAAAAGTTTAATTAATTAAATAAGTATTTACACTCAATCTGTTCGTTGCAGGGCTAAAATAAATAGTTCTGTTTCTTATCACATGGTCAGTCAATTAAATGACTGAATCATTTAAGGACAGAAGAGGTAGAGGTGTAAAAGACACTAATCAGAGTTATCTTCTCTGAAAGTAATGAATTTCATTGTACAGCCAGACCCTGTGGTGAATGAAGTGAAGTTGTCATTTACAGAGTGGAAAATATGTGCTTTTCAGAGGGCCCGGCATGCTGATAAGCATACTTTTCCATTCAGTGAGGAAGGCAATGGTAAACCACCTCACTCCTCGTTTTACTTAGTAAAACCTCTAGAGGTTCAAACCAGCCTTTCGGCTGTTGACCTAAACAACAACAAGTATTTAATATTATATTATCAAAGTACTTTAAGTTGTTAATACATTCTATAATCGACTTGTTCAGTAAGAGATGCAAGATACGTGTTTGGGACTGTATAAATTTTATGTTTAGTTTTATTCAATTAATCAATTCATTTTTGTGTACTATTGTAAGATATCATTTATCGGTCTCAACCAATGAGGATTCATTTCTACCTGCACATACAAAACAGTTTTTAAACTGAATTGGACAGTCGCCCGCTTACTAGATATGCGAATGGCCACTATCTCATTGTTAATGCTTTTCTATTTAGTCTTATCCGCGATCGCTAATGCTATATTTTAAAAAAAGCAATAATACTAATATTCCGCTACACAGATTGATATTAATTTACGAGCCATAGTGATATAACCTGCTGAAAACTAATTCTGTAAATACAGTCTACTTCAAGATCTTTGGCAGCTCACCACTCATGGAAAAGCCACTGGTACCAGCTGGTAAGTCAAAGGACTTCTAAGGTGAGTGGAATTCAACTTTTTATTTATCAACAGTAAGCTGCTATACGCTCCACCACTGACTCTACCAATATGAGTGAACTACTGCAGCTTTTATATGCATGCAAGCATAATATTTGTTAAGCAGAAACATTCGTACAATTTGACAACGCTGGCAAACATTCTGATTGGTCTATAGCAGAGCTCATCAATCAGGATATGCTTTTTATGGTTGATGAGCTTTAGTTGACTCGTGTCTTGCATCTCGTACTGAACACATCGATTATAGAGCACGTTAACATGCAATACTTTATAATATAATCCGGTTGCATGTTCATAGGATAATTGCATTATTGAAAGACCAAAAAAAAATCTGGTGTGAAACACTCACATAACTTTCTCTTGACAGTGCAAATAATTAACAATATAACCTAACATTAGTAATAAAACATTAGAAATAAACAAAAAACTAACCTCATAAAACATAACCTTATTTTAATCATGAGTGAAAGACGCAAAATGAAAATCGATCTCAGTTTGCCCTATAAATACAGAAAATCACTCTTTCACGCTAAACTAGGCTCTGTAGAGAAAAATGCTCTGAATAAAAGTTGTAGATTTTTTAATTTTCTATAAATTCAATTATATACACTTTTGTCATAAAATGCATACTAAGGCCGAAATCTTAAAAAAATCGATTTTTCACACGTTTTGTGAGAAAAAACAGAAAATCACTAATTACCCCTGAACTAAGCGTTATAAAAAAATATTTCAAATAACAGTTGTAGAATTTTAAATTTTCTACATTTTTTATTATATAAATTTTTGCGCTATAATACATATTAAAGCCGTAATCTTAAAAAGAAAACACTTTTTTTATGTAAAAACAGCCTCACCAAGAATTTCAGCAAACATGGTGCCTACCCTATTTTATACTGCATAAAAAATTTAGTAAACCAGGTGATTTTAAAAAAAATCGTAGGACCAGTTTTTGAGAAAATCGCAAAAAAGTGAAAAATCACATGAATAAACTACTACTTCCGGTTGACCGATTTTGATGAAAATGTTCGTGTCGGGTCCGGTAGTGGTATGTAACTTAAGTTTCAAGTTTCAAGTTCGTACGATGTTCCGTTCTTGAGATATTTTATATATATACACACACACACAGATCAATCACTACAAACATGTTTTTTTGGGTTCAGGGGGTCTGAAAACGTGTAGATCCGGCGAAAACTCGATTTTGAAAAATCGACATGAAAACAATACTTTCCTTCCTATATATTCATATAGGCAAGAGAAAGAAAAAAATGGCTGATGAAATACATTTATAACAGAGCTACGAGAGCAAGTATTGGCAATAATTTGTAAAGTACGGAAAATAAAAATATGCCGTAGATTGTGGCTTTTAACGTAGGGTTGCGTTCTTAATAAAACACCCTGTAGGAGGAGGGGATCATACAAACAATCCTCTCTAACCGAATTCCTTACGCTAGCACTCAAGTGAGCTCCCATCTATATCTTGAGTGCAAATCTCAAACAATTAATTTCTCTTCCCTTGAACCTAATTCCTTCTTCCTCTTTTAATCCGCTCTTAACCATTATTTTTGAATCTGAAAATAATATTCATAATTAAAATGCGCAAACTTATCTAAAATAACACAATTTTCATTTGAGTCCTTCTTAAAGAAAGTTAATTTTATTAAACTGTGATCAATCATTTTGTCCTTACTGACACCTGTACACCATGGTACAGTAAATTTTCACGTATTAAAATTCCAAACTCTAACTGGAAATCAATTGAAAACTGGAGATTATTCACTTTGTAATCTAGTCATAACCACTACATTACAGATAAATAAATTTTGATCTAAATATTTTATAAAAAATTTAAAGTTGTTAAACTACAATGCTTTTCATGGTTGATGAGCTCTGCTGTTCCACGCATTTAGACCAATCAGAACGTTTGCCAGTGTTGTCAGATTGTACAAATGTATCAGCTTGACAAATATTACGCGCACATGTGTATAAGAGCCGCAGTAGCTTTCTCGTAACGAACACATTGATTATAGAGTGCGTAAATATGCAATACTTTAAAATACAATCAGCTGGTTGTATGTTTATAGGTTATAATTGTTATTGAAAGACTAAAAAACTGGCTGACGAAATAAATACGAGGTGTGTTCAGAAAGTAAGTACCGTTTTTAAAAAAAACAAACAAAACAATTTTTTTTCAACACAGTTTTATTTCTACATGAAAGCCAAAACCTTAAACTATTTTTCGACATAGTTTCCACTGATGTTCAAACACTTGTCGTAGCGGGTGATCAATTTGTCTATACCCTCTTCGTAGAAGGTTTCCGCCAACAAATGTAGCCACGACTCCACGGCAGTTTTCACTTCATCGTCGGTTTCAAAGCGTTGGTCGCCTAGCTTGCGCTTCATGTGCAGGAACAAGCGGTAGTCAGACGGTGCCAAGTCCGGGCTGTAGGGCGGGTGATCGAACTGCTCCCAACGACATTGTCAAACCAATGTTGTGTGTCACCAGCGGTATGGGGCCGAGCATTGTCATGGAGCAACACAATTCCATTACTGAGCATTCCTCTCCGTTTGTTTTGAATTGCCCGCCTTAGTTTTCTCAAGGTTTTGCAATACCTTGCCGCATCAATGGTTTCACCTCTCGGGAGAAAATCAATCAGCAAAACACCTTTCCAATCCCAAAAGATAGTGCACATAATTTTTTGTGCAGACATTGTCGTCTTGAATTTTTATTTTTTCGGGGATTGCGTGTGTCGCCACTCCATTGACTGCTGTTTAGATTCCGGTGTGATATGACGAACCCACGTTTCATCACCTGTCACAATTTTGTTTAAAAAATCCTCACCATCATCCTGTACCATGTGAGAAAAGTCAAAGCACTTCCGAGTCTCTTGGTTTTGTGCATGTCAGTGGCGGGAACCTTCTATGAAGAGGGTATAGACAAATTGATCACCCGCTACGACAAGTGTTTGAACATCGGTGGAAACTATGTTGAAAAATAGTTTAAGGTTTGGGCTTCCATGTACAAATAAAATTGTGTTGAAAAAAAAATTGTTTTACTTGTTTTTTTTTTAAAAACGGTACTTACTTTCTGAACACGCCTCGTATAACAGAGCTACGAGAACAAGTATTGGCAACGTTGCTGGCAAGTAATTGGCCAGCTATGAAGTGGATCAGGGGCAATGGATAAGTTCAGAGCTCATCAGCTTTGAAAAATAGTAAAATAAATTATCGTAGAATAATATAATCATTAAAATCCTTCACCAAATCCATAGTTTATAATCAAGATTATTATTTTATCATTAAATACATTTATATTGTATTTACATTATTATAAATATTTATATTTATTACAAATACAAAAAATTTGTAATTAATAATATCAGATATATTTTTTAATGTAAGCAAATAAGCAATTAATAACAAATTTAATAATCTGACCTCAACAATTTAAATATTCTCTTTTATATAAATAAAAACATTCCTTAACAAATTTATTGTATTTTATTAATAAATATTTTTGTTCCCTGATAAATGAAATAATATATAACGCAGGTAATATTGAAAGAGAAAAACAAACAAACAAACTGTTTTTGTTTCCAGTATACTTTTTTGTAAGGAAATTTGAATATTACAATAACGATTAATGTGGATAGCCCATTTAATTTAGAAATTCTGAATTTGAAATAAAACAATGGTGACTCGTGCCTTCAAAAATAGGCGAACAGTTGCAAAAAACCGAGAAAAACTAGTAATGAGTATCCACGAGATTACAGAGAGTGACAATATGAGTAAAATACATGCACCGGGTGTCAAGCTGTATTTCAAATTAAAATCATTTAAAAAAAATATATATGTAAATTTATGAATTTGTTCTTAACCCTTTCCACTCGACTGTCGGATATGATCCGAAACGATAATATTACCGTTCCACTTGTATGTCGGGCCCCATCTGACTCAGTTTTCACAGCTGATTTTGTATAAAAATACAGTTTAACAAAGTTGTTGTAATGTGCTGGCCTCTATGGGATGTTTTAAAAATTAATTCTTATAGTTTTCAATAGCTGACTACTACCGATTATCGATATAAACGAAATTAATTGTATCAATGTCGCCATACCGAACTGGTAAACAAACTAACCTAATTGTGAACGTGCGTCATTTAGTTTGCGGTATTTTGTGTCGCTTTAAGATCAGTTAATGTTTTTAAGAAGTTTTAGGTAACTAATTCACACCAAAAATAATATTTAGATTATTTGGCGTGTTTTTATTAGGTTTTAGGTATCTATTTCTAGTTACATATTTCATTTTATCTTAGTTTTTACAACAGCAGTGTATGTTTTGCAGGTTATATTTCAAAAGTTTTTAGGTGAGAAAAGCATTTTTTATGTATCATTATTAACATTAAAGTAATAACAAACATAAAAAGTATAGCGTGATCTTAAAACTGACAACAACACATTATGCATAATGATTAATGTAATAGGGTATCAACAAATCATAAAATAAATACAAGTGGAGGGGAATCACAGTGGAAACATAATACGAGTGGAAAGGGTTAATATTTCCAAAGATTTTGTTCTTCTGGTAGAAATAAATAACAGAGAAGTTATTTGATTTTAAATGTTCATATTTTAGTTTTAGTTAAAATTAAGTCTTAAGATTTTAAAATACTGTGTGATCAATTTAGTTTGTAATTAGGCTAATTCTTTTGCTGTAATTTACTAACTGTATTAATTGAGTAAGTAATTAATTTGTAATTTGAAGTATGTACTGTTATATATTTTAAGTATTTAATTAAAACGATCAAGAAATGAGAAATGAAATGCAACGGTGTTTGTTTATATACAAATTTTCATCTTGACATGTACTATACTTTTTCTTTGGAGTCACCTGGATGCAGTTAATAAAAAATAATAATGATGAGAGCTAATTTTGTAAAGCCCTCTGTGATTGGCCAAGAAAACATTACTATTCAAATTTCTTCCAATTAGATTAGTTGTTATTGATCTCGTTCAATATTACTATGCAATATTTTATAAATATAAAAACCATTATGCTTTATTTACTCTTAGATAGAAGTAAGCTGTAATAGAAAATATACAATCAGTTTGCTTGTACGTTACATAAAAAAAACATACAAAATAAATGATAAATACTGTTCACCTTTCATTTATACAGTTAAAAAGATATTGTACCATACGTAAACCTTTGTCTACAATCTTCAGCCATAATTATGAGTAATTAATGAAGCATGGTGTCTTAAATTTACACGATTTGGTGTTCCCTCAAGCACAGTGAGAATGTAATCTTTGTCTTGTGTCTGTAAACAAACACCCAATTATCTTAATAGTAAACTCTTAGCTATTCAAAACAATAATTTAAAACAATTTGGGGCTTTCTATCATGGGCGAATTTACAGGGGTGCTAGGGGGTGCGCCGCACCCCCAGATTTTTGAATTTAGTATCCAAATATCTCATACCTTCCGGTGAGCACGCACCCCCAGATATCAAGAGCTAAATCCGCCCATGCTTTCTATTGCCAATGTAAATTGTTCAGTATTCGGTTTTTTCTTTGTTAGTTTTACCGCGTTCACGCCTCCTTGATTTCTTCGGTGTTCGTCCTTGTTGGACCACGACCATATGTTCGTTGCTATAGCAACCAATTTTATTTTATATTGTTCATTATTGCAAGCGGCGTCGTTCTCTTCAAGTCTTCTTACGAGCATTGTGGTGGTTCTCCGGCAATTAGCGTTTTGTCTCCAGTAAGTATTTCAATAATCATTCTTTATACATAAATAATGAAAAATATAACTTATCTTTAATCGTGGCTTTATTGGAAAATGTTAAAGATTAGGTGGGTGGACAAAATAAATAATTTAGAGATTGTAAGACGAGTGGATGAAATAAGTGTATGGAAACATGTTACGAGAAGAAGGGATATGATAGTGGGGCATTTCTTAAAACATCTATCAATAATGGAGGGTAATATTGAGGGAGCGAATTGTATGGGGAGGAGGAAATAGAATATTTAAAGAAAATTTAATACTGAAAACAATGATATTTTTGCTTTTTAATCATTATTTATATAAAAGTTACAGATATTTAAAAATGAAGTTTAAGAAACACTTAAACTTAAACGGAAAATTGCAATTTAACTTTGTTAATATTAGGTGTTTTATTAAGGACGCAACCCTGATTATAAGAAGATAGAAGTAATAGATCGGTAAATTTTCTGTCCCCCAATCGGTATATTGGCAACGGTGTACTCAAGGCCAACTATCTAAGACAGTTAAAATGTTTCATTAAAAAATACATACACTCCTAAATTTTCACCCTTCTACCACCAACCCCTATTTTTTTATAGCAATATTAGTAATTTAATAATTTCTACTCTCGGCGGTCGATAACTGATCAGTTATTCCCGCCAGGCGTCTACCGGTGTCACTCTCACTTCGTAAACAGTACAGAGTAGAAATGAGAACAAAGCCGGTCTCCGGTCTTTCTCACACAATAACCTTTCTCTCACTCCCTATACTGTTTTCAGCAATTATTATTGTTTGTGCATCGATCGTAGTAGTGATGTTTACGATTATCATTTTATGCCCCTGGTATTAGTTTTTTTATGTTTTACATCTGATCGTTCAGCAATTTCTGCTAATACAGCTGTGGATAATGATAGTAATGAAAATGAGTGATGTAAAAATGCTAGACCTGACCGGGAATCGAACCCGGTACCCCGGCGTAGAAACCACTTGCACTAACCACTACGTTAATGGGCCTTAGATAAAATAAAATAAATTTCATATTTTCTATAAAAACATGTTTTCTGTTCTTGATGTAGCAACACGTGCGGGGTACCGCTAGTTTAATATATATTATTACAAAGATATGATCCTATTTTTTAGGAGTGTCAGTAGCAATACATAATTCAGAATTTTGGAATTAAAAAAAAATCAATACACGTCTATTATTTTGAATAACTGGGGCTTTACTATAACAGAAAAAAAATTAAATTTGAAAATGCATTCGACCGAAACAAAACAATAATATCATTATAAACCCTATAAAATTTATTTTTATACTGTACATGTTGTGGAACCTTCAAATACTTGTAATTAAGCTTTTTTAAAAAATCTTGGTTTTTATTTCCCTCTTAACTTTTCTATCAACTTTATTTTCTAAACAAATATTGCATTATCACTTGTAAAGTTTGTAAAATAAATACAAACTATAATTCTATTTACATAATAAATAAATAAATAAATAAATTTATTTGAAATCGTATAGCTTGCTTAATTATAAAATTGTTTAAAAAATTGTATGCATTACGTAGGAATGAATATATATTTATACATATATTACCAATTGTAAATTTTCTCTTACAATAATTTTTCCGCAATTGTTTTTATTAATTTTAATGGTCCAAACCTATTTTAATAATATGAAGTGTTAATGTTTCACCTGTACGGTAATTTTCAATTAATTAATTTAAAAAATCTGGTGTGAAACACTCACACAACTTTCTCTCGCCAGTGAAAATATTTAACAATAAACCTAACATTAGTAATAAAACATTAGAAATAAACAAAAAACTAACCTCAATAAACATAACCTAATTTTATTCATATATGAAAGACGCAAAATGAAAATCGATTTCAATTTGCCCTAAAAATACGGAAAATCACTCTTTCATGCTAAACTAGGCTCTGTAGAAAAAAAGCTTTAAATAAAAGTTGTAGATTTTTTAATTTTTCAATAAATTCGATTATATACACTTTTGTCATAAAATGCATACTAAGGCCGAAATCTTAAAACAATAGATTTTTCACACGTTTTCGTGAGAAAAAACAAAAAATTGCTAATTACCGCTAAACTAAGCGTTATACAAAAAATGTTTTAAATAAAAGTTGTAGGATTTTAAATTCTCTACATTTTTTATTATATTCATTTTTGCGCTACAATACATATTAAAGCCGTAATCTTAAAAAAACACTTTTTTTATGTAAAAACAGCTTCACCAAGAACTTCAGTAAACATGGTGCCTACCCTATCTTGTAGAGAATAAAAAATTGAGTAAACCAGGCGATTTTAAAAAAAATCGTAGGACCAAGTTTTTGAGAAAATTGCAAAAAAGTGAAAAATTATACGAATAAACTACTACTTCCGGTTGACCGACTTTGATGAAAAAGTTCGTGTCGTGTCCGGTAGTGGTATGTAACTTAAGTTTCAAGTTCGTACGATGTTCCGTTCTTGAGATATTCTGTTCACACACACACACACACACACACACACACACACACACACACACACACACACACACACACACACACACACACTCACACACACACACACACACAAACACACACACACATACACACAAACACACACACACACACACACACACACACACACACACACACACACACACACACACACACACACACACAGACCAATCGCTAAAAACATGTTTTTTGGGTTCAGGGGGTCTGAAAACATGTAGATCCGGTGAAAACTGGATTTCTAAAAATTGACATGAAAACAATACTTTTCTTCCTATATATTCATATAGGCAAGAGAAAGTAAAAATAACTATATTTTTTAATGAAATACATGTGGTATTTATCTGGACCATCAAAATAAAATAATATTTAAAAAAACAAAATGGGAAAAATTTGATCAGCTAATGAAGAAAATTTTACAAGTGATAACAATAATAATAAAATATTTCCTGATCTATTAACAATATTATTAACAATAATAGACAATAATTAACATAATAATAATAATAATGTGGTACATAAATAATTGAGGCAATCAATTCCAACCTACTTATAAATCATTATTTTTCATCGATTGAAAATATATATATTATAAAATCCAAGAAAGAAACTTAGGAAAATCCGAAGGAAATTCCATAGCTGTTAATTTTTCTTCAGTGAATGTTAACGGATGAACAATGATGAGAAAGTAGGCAAAGGATGAATGGAGGTTCTTTAGTTGTTTAACATCACAGAACCGTTTCCATTTCTGCTATTTCTGTCCTGAAATCACAACAAAACAAAATTAATACATTCTATTTCATATTATACGAAGTGTGATAAAAAAAATATGGTGAATAATTCTATTAAGAACAAAGTTACAAGATTACATCAAATTTGATGTAATTAATCTCCTTCAAAATACTCTCCTTCGCTAGCAATCCACTCATCTGAATGTTGATTTCATGATTGGAAGCATTTCTGGTGCGCTTCTTTCGGAAGGGCATTTAGCTGCTCTGTTGAGGCCCTCTCAATGTCAAGAATGGTGTCAAAATGTTTATCTTTCAGTATAAATTTTACTTTTGGGAAAAGCCAGAAGTCGCATGGTGCTAAATCTGGAGAGTAAGACGGCTGTGGACAGACAGGAATCTTTTTCTAGTCGAAAACTCTGGATCAAAAATTAAGGTGTGGCAAGGGTGTCAAAAGTTGGGAATGAATTTCACATTCACTTATCTCATTTTCAAATTATCAATTAAAATGTGTTGTTCGGACTTGTATGAGATGTTCAGATCTTCAGTAAGCTCTTAAATAGTCAATCGGATGTTTGAGTAAACCAGTTTTACCACTTTTTGGATGTTTTTGAGGTCGAAGGATATCCCAACCATCTTCATTTTTAATAGACTCATTTCTGCTTTTAAATCGCTTATAAATCTTCAGAGTTATCATATTATCGCCATACACTTATTTTAACACATCATGAGCTTCTGTGGCACTTTTTTTGGAACTTAAAACAAAATTAATATTAACACGATGTTCGAAATCCATGATGCATGACAGACATGGTTAACATGACCTCATTCTTCTGGCTGTGGAAGCGGACTGACAAGTCGAAACTTGTTCAAAGTTTATACTGATCATCTCAAAGAATCAGATTATTGAACCTTTTACTTCAAATGGACGTAGTGTCTGCAGTTCATTCGTAGTAAAATCATTTACCGTATTTTTTGATCACGCCTCGTAATATTTGATATAATAAATTTCACTGACTTTTTTTAAACTGCCTTGATTTTTGCTATTTGTTACTTACACGTGTTTCGGTGGATCCACCATCATCAAAAAACAAAATATCATTTGAAGCTAAAAATGTTTTATTTAAACGGGAAGAGGAGGTTTTCTTGGATGACAGGGTTAGAAGATAGTGGAATGAAGTTGGATATTACAAAGAATATTTTTGTTTTTGAAAGGAATTAATTAACATTTCTAGGTTTTGGAGAGGATAGGCCACTAGGCTGGTGACCGGTAGAGGAGGGATGATTGGGTGATACCTAAATAGACGTGGAGTTTAAGGAATTGGTGTAAGCTTTATCACGAAGGGTTTGTGTGAGGGTAAAAGATACTAGATAATTTGTTACCTGTACAATTGAGGTGTGCTGATAAATCTGCCAGATATTTCGGTGGAAGTGATATGGTTTCTGGTCATGTCTCTGGTCCTCAGCATATCGGTTGCATTCATAAACCTATCAATCATTAAACATTAAATATATACATCTTATCAAACACCCTATATAGATATTTATTTTAACAGCCGTATTATATTGATAATCAAAATACATATATTATTTCGTTAAACCACCAGTAATACGGTAAACTGTAAACACTTACCATTTATAGCGCTTTCGTGTATAAAATGCACGTCTTCAGTAATTCTCTATATCTATACTAATATAATAAAGAAGAAACGTCTGTATGTTTGTTTGTTTGTATGAGGTTATCCTAGAAACTACTGAACTGATTTTAAAAAATCTTTCATTGTTGCATAGCTTAAAGCTTCCTGATCAATATAGGCTATTTTGCAGCTAAAAGTAACTTTTAATTAAGTGAGTTAAGCAACTTAAACTGTGACGATGTTGCATGTTTTAGTTTATCGGGTGCATAGCACTTTCATTTTTTTTTTAAGTCTTCTGGATGGTGTATTTTTTGGGTTAGAAGCACGATTCAACTTTTATATTTCTTAGAAAAACGTGAAGAATAACATTCAATTCCAAAAACATTTAAAATTCGGAAATATTCAAAATTTTTATTTTTGTACTGTATTTCATATATTTGTTTTCATTCGACAGGTAGTGAATGAGTCATATATTTCCAATTACTCTGCGTACCGCACCCACGTATTACTGTCTCTTATCTCAGCCATATTTATATCAACTGTCTCTTTCTTTTCCATCGGTATTCTTCTATGCATTCTATTCAATTCTGTTAAATCGCAGGGACAAACATTTAAAACGGTGGGCATCGATTTGAGACAGGAGTGATTCCTTCACTCATGGACAACTTTATGTCGGACTTTCTAGAACTGGAAGTGCAGAAAAACAATTTATTTTGCTGCCACAGGGCAACATAAACACAAATATTATATATGGAGAGGTTTTAAAATAATTTAATGAGGCCTGCATTAACTGCTGTGAAGCGAAGTGAGCGGGGGTTGCTAATTATTTATAATTTAAAAAATTCTACTTTCACACCAGATCAGACCGTTAGCCACACAGACTACTGACAACTAGCATGTGCGCTATAGTTTACAAAGTCCTGTTCACTAAGTTTTATTCTATTATCAATATTATTGCTATATTTTGTTGTAAATAATTTATATTGTCGTAAATTTATTACAAAAACGATTGCTTTACAAAATTAATGTAGAAAAAGAATAAAACAATGACAAAGTGAAAACCCAACTGAAGAGACATGTATCTTACCTGTAAATTTAAATAAATTTGAGAAGAAAAAGAAAATGATTTGTTTTGGTTAAACATATTGTGATAATATCGAAGAAGAGTATGGTTGGAGAAATTTCTAGTACTTAATTCATAAAATGTTAAAAGAGTAGATAATAGAGTGAAAAAGTAACAATAGGGCTAGTTATAAAAGGATACCTATTTAAAAAGGAGTGTATAAAAGGTTATTTAAAAAGGGTCTTTGTTGTACAACTATTTGTGAAAGAGTTGGTTGGTTACCTGTAGCACATTTTATTCTATTGTGACTTGTTTATACTAGTTATGATTTTTCGAGAACAAATAAAAAAGATTATTGATCGAATCTCTGAGTCTTTTGAGAAGTCTCTTTGAACCGCCTATATAAATAAAGCCCCAAGTACGGTCGAAGGAGTTAGTATTCGTTTAATCTTTGACAAGTGCTATCGGGCGTTAGAGAAGGTCAACGTTCCCGGCATTGTGTTGGTCAACTATTATTATTCAGTTTTATTGTATGTGCATTGTGTATTCAGTTTCATTGTGTATGTGCATTCTATATAATTGTTGTAAGTAGTATTAAGTAAATTATTAAGTTATTTATTGTAATACTTTGTTATAATTAATTTGTTATTTATTTTGTAACTCTTTTAGTTGTAATAAATACTTGTAATTGTAAACTTTAGTGTATTTATTATTTAATTACCTAAATCCTGAAACGAACCTTAGCGATAAGTGTCACAATATTTAGCAATAATTGTATTTTGAAGCGAACTCGTAAAATGTATGTTTCTTACAATAAATAAAACTTTTCTCCCAAATGTTTAGGCTACATTGTAGATTATTCACCAAAATACTAGCAGTCAGAAGCAAATTCAGACATTTAACATCTGCATATTTCAAAGTTAATTTAAGACTATGTTTGTCACTCACAGTTTCCTGTGTTTGCCTTAAATGGAACAATATAAAAACTGCTTTCACTAGAAGAAAAAAATTTGATGTGAAACACTCACACGACTTTCTCTTGCCAATGCAAATAATGAACAATATAACCTAACATTATTAAACAATGTAAAAAGAAAAAACCGCAAAAATGGCCTCCGTCATAACATAGGGGATAGCGAGCTAGTCTACTAAATGGAGGTCCCAGATTCGATTCCCAGCTAGGGCCTGGAAATTATTACGTGCCAAAACACATCATTACAGTTTCTTAACTCACAATAGTCGCTAATGATCAAGTTGTTGATGCGACTTTAAATTAAAAAAAAAACTAACTTCATAAAACAGAACCTAAATTTTAATCACGAGTGAATGATGTAAAATGAAAACCAACCTTAGTTTGGCTTAATAATATGGAAAATCACTCTTTCACGCTAAACTAAGCTCTGTAGAGGAAAATGCTTAAAAAAAAGTTGTAGATATTTTAATTTCCTATAAATTTAATTATGTATTTTTTTGTTGTTAAATCCATACTAAGGCCGAAATCTTAAAAAAAATCCAATTTTTAACAAAGACCAAAGAAATTTCATGAATGCAACATTTAATAATTTATGCTTTAAAGTTAAAAATAAGAGATTAAAGCATCATCTAAGAGCAAATAATTGCATAATTATTACATTTTCTAGCATAAAATTAAGAAAAATAAACTATTTTAATTAAGCATTTCTGCAAGCTAGCTGGAAAATAACCTGTCACTTTGTAGTCTGGTATTCTATTACTGCTCCTTGAGATGGTCAAGAATTATATATTGCTTATTCTGCAAAGGAAAACCGTATCACACGGTTACCTATTACAAATAGGAAAACTGTCGCATATTTACCTATCAAAAACAGGAAAACTCTGTCGCATATTTACCTATTACAAATAGGAAAAGTCTCACGTTGTTACTTATTACAAATTTTTTATACATAACGTGGGTATGTTGCAATCTGTTCATTAAGAACAATAAGCAAACCCCATCACCAAATCAGATGATTTTTTTTTTTTTTTTGGTTTAATGTCCGAATGTTCTGCAATTACTGCTAATGCAGACGGTGAAGGATGAAATGATATTTTGTAACGTATGAAAATATGCCGTGCCTGAATGGGATTCGAACCCAAGACCGTATGATGAGAGGCGAGCACATTACCAACTACGCTAATGCGGCCGGCATCAGATGAGGATGATATGTATGATGTGTAAATAAGGTGTAGTTAACTAAATCCCAACCAGACTATAAAAAAAAAACAGTTTAAGGGGAGACTGTACTTTGTATCCCGCCAATGTTAAATTTGCTATTTTTAGGTACATTTTTCATAGGATTTGTAAAAGATAGGGAAATTAAACTTTACACACCATAAGTGTCGATCTTCTTCTCAAGCTACTGACATTTTTTAAATTTAATCTTTGGGCCATACCATTTTTTTAAAAAATTACGAATAACAAAAAATTTTTACAAATTGTTTTCAACTTTTTTGTGTATTACTAATTTTTGGAGCACCCGAAGAAGTCATAAAAATGTCGGTATATGTGGCTATACAAGATAATTAACTGGTAACAATTTCAGCCAGGTAGGTTTATTGGTTCTGAGAAAAATGTACCTAGTGTTAAAAATCTAATTTTACAGGAAAACGCAAGAAACAAGAAGGCACAAACCAAAAACAAAATGAACGCAAGTAAATTTCACATCAGCAGTTGTTTAAAAAGCTGAACCAACAGCTGAGAATAGAAAAAACAGTGATGCAGATATTTTAAAAACTAAAATTTCTTTGCACTAAAACGAGCAGTATAAAATAAAATTGTAAAAAATATTTGTTCTTGGTAGCATGATAATTTTTCTGCGTACACTTGATTTTTTCATAAAAAATTTTTTTTGACGTAATTTAATGTATTTTCTAGTAGATCTAGGCCTGAACTATTGAAAAACATAAAAAAACCATAAGTCAAAATTTTGAGTTAAAACCATCGTGCCATCTCCACTTAAAGTAGGCCTTAGTACTTTACAAATAAAATGTTAATTTTTTAAAATAATAACGGGTGTTTTATTAAGGACACAACCCTGATTATAAGAAGATAGAAGTAATACATTGGTAAATTTTCTGGTCCCCAATCGGTATGTTGGCAACAGTGTACTCAAGGTCAACTACCTAAGACAGTTAAAATGTTCCAGTCAAGCATTAGTGTGGTGACATGTATATATAAGACCTTTGGGCGCATGCATGCGCCTAAAGGTCTTTACCATTATAATTCAGATCTGAAAATATACTACAGTCATTATCTTGCTGGTTAGTTTACTACGTGCTTAAACGCTTGCTCACAACAATGAGTAAAATTAGGCAATGTTATTGGAATGGCGCGTATGGCATGTGCGAGCGAGAGCGTTATGCATTCTCTCACTCCCACGGCTAGGGGACTTTAGTTCATCTGAATACTGTATTTACTAAACATTAAAATCAGGTGTGAAACACTCACACGACTTTCTCTTCCCATTACAAATAATGAACAATATAATCTAACATTAATAATAATAATATGTCAGAAATAAACCAAAAAACCAACCTCAAAAACATAACATTATTTTAATAATGAGTGAACGATGCAAAATGAAAATCAATCTTAGTTTGGCTTAATACAGGTACTAGGAAACATCATTCTTTGACCCTAAACTAGGCCCTGTAGAGGAAAATGCTTAAAGTAAAAGTTGTAGATATTTTAACTTCTTAAAAATTTGATTATACACTTTTATCGTAAAATGCACACTAACGCAGAAGTATTAAAAAATCCATGTTTTTTACAGATTTTCATGAAAAAAAAAACAAAACAGAAAATCACTAATTACCGCTAAACTAAGTGTTATACAAAGAAATAATTGGTATAAATGTTGTAGGTTTTTAAATGTTCTACAACTTTGATTATAAATACTTTTGCGCTAAAATGCATATTAAGTCCGTGATCTTAAAAAACAAAACATTTTTTCTACAAGAGCACAGCCTCCCCAAGAATTTCAGATAACACGACGCCTACCCTATCTTGTAGAGCATAAAAAATCTAATAACTGAGGCGATTTTTAAAAAAAATGGTAGGAGCCGTTTTCGAGAAAATCACAAAAATGTGAAATGTGAAAAACACAACTCATTTGATCCCATTTTGTTGAAAATGCTCGTGTCGGGTCCTCTAGTAGTATTTAACTTAAATTTCAAGTTTCATTTTCGTACGATGTTCCATTTTTCAGACATTTTGTTCACACACAGATCAATCACTTAAAACATGTTTTTTTTGGGGTTGAGGGGGTCTCAACAATCTTACATGCACATCTGTTGAAAACTCGATTTCTTAAAATTTACATGAAAACAATACTTTTCTTCTTATATATTCATATAAGCAAAAGAGAGAAAAAATTGCTCTTTAATAACTGTGTTAAGTTCCACTAAAATGCAATAAGTGTTTACTTAACATTTAAAAATTACATAGTTTTAACCCTTTATAGGGCGAATTAATTTTCATAAAAATTTTGTAAATGGATGGTGGTTGAAAATAAGGACACTTAAGTTATCGGGTTGTAAATGAACAAATTTGAATGATATACAACAAGGAATGCCAAGGTATATTCGTGAACGCTTGGAGTTCCTTTTTTTGCACACTTATCAAAATTAGAATGTTTGTGTGGCTGGTGCTGCACTCTACTTGAAAAGTGTCCTCATATGAAGACACTATCAGTTTCGGTGATTGTAAATGGTTTTTTTGAAAATTTCAGTATTAAACATTATTACAATAAAAAAAGTCTATTTTATTGTTATTATTCGATTTATATGATATTAATGGCACTAGCATTAGTTTTTTTTTTATTCCTAATTTGTGTACGTTGCAATCTGTTCAATTGAGAACAATAAGCAACCCCATGACCCAATGAGATGAGGATGATGTGTATGACGTGTAAATGAGGTGTAGTCTTGTACAGACCAAGGCCAACCATTCCTCAGAGAGTATGGTTAATTGAACCCCAACCATCAAAGTACACCGGTAACCACTGTCTAGTATTCAAATCGGTATAAAAGTAACTACCTTTACTAGGATTTGAACCAGGAACCTTCATCACCGAAAATCAGCAGTTAAACGGCTGATTTTGGCGACGACTTTACCTCTAGACCAAACCGGTGGGTTGGTCACTAGCATTAGTGAATAAATTTTAATACACAAATCACTTTGCAACTGTCAACTGCAGAGAAGCTTGGTGGCTAAATAAAAGAACACCCATTTTCGACACAAAACATACTCAAAATTGTTTTTAAATGTATCAAATTGCATAATTAAGTAACATAAATATCATAAAAGTTGAAAACAAAATTTAAAAAAAATTGCACATTCAGGTACTTTGTACAGTGGTCTGATATTAGCACACTAACCTATAAAGGATTAAATAAAATACATACAAATATTTATTCATTATGACCAAGGAGAATAAAAAATTTAATTAAAAAAATGTGTACTTACCATTAAATTTAGTTAAGAAAATGACAGGATAAAAGTTTACCAATATAAACTTGCTTGTAATGCTATTTAACTACTGTACAGTTAAGAGATGTTTAAGTATAGAAGGGGAGAAGACGTGATGTAGAAAAATTAATACCCGTATTTTTTATTCCATCAGTCATTAAATCTTGTTATTCCATTTCTAAGAGAGAAGTCTGTAGAACATTTCTTGAATGACATAATAACGGGTGATTCAAAAAGAGCGCCGGTTTTTAAACGGCTGGTAAATTTTTGTTTATCGGTTGGCAACATTGTTAGACCTCATTTCTATTTCGGAGAACATTCCGATTGACGATTCAGTTATAGTTTCTCTTGTTCGCAGTGTAGTACTCTCGCAGTCTGTGTCTAACCATGGAGAAGTTTACTATTGCACAACGAGTGTTAATCGTCAAAACATTTTACCAGAGTGGAGAGAGTTATGCGGCTACTGTCAGGCGACTTCGCGGTACTCTAGGACGTAATGAAGCACCGAATGAATCAACAGTTCGCAGGCTCATAAAAAAGTTTTTTGAGACGGGTTCAACAGTCGACCTTAAAAGTTCTGGACGTCGTCGTTCTGGCCAAACTGAGCAGAACGTTGCGTTGGTTCGTGACAGTGTGGCTGTTAGCCCAGCAAAATCAATACGTCGCCGTTCTCAACAATTGGGTTTAAGATGTTCTTCTGTACGGAGAATTCTTCGGTACGATCTCCAATATCACCCGTATAAAATTCAGTTGCTGCACGAGAAACAATGTTGTTGCTCCGTGAACGGTTCCAGGATCGCATCATTTCTCGTAATTCCGACCATCAATGGCCACCAAGGTCGTGTGACTTGACGCCTTGTGACTTTCATCTTTGGGGTCATCTGAAGTCATTGGTGTATGCCAATAAACCCCGAAACATCAATGACTTGAAGGAGGAAATTCGACGGGTTATCGGGCAAATGGAAGTCGAAACTTGTCGTGCAGTAATATCCAATTTCATGGACAGAGTTGATGCGTGCCAGCGCAGTAGAGGAGGACACATGCATGACATCATTTTTCATACATGAAATCGGAAGGTAAGATGAACTTGTTGATGTATTTATTTTCAGTTTTTCAATAAAATAAATCTCTTAATTTGATATATCAAAACCGGCGCTCTTTTTGAATCACCCTATAGTAACAGTGAATGGCAAATTGTGTCAGTATTTAGAGTTCGCAACGGACATAATGTAAGAGAAACAGACAAGTGGGTGTCTTTATTCATAGTTAACCCTTTCAGTAACAACGTCCGGAAAAAAGGACGTCGATATATTTTACGTAGTGATAAAATCCGATTTACCGGTTCATCCGTAAGTTATGCATAAAGTGCCAACGTCCGGATAACCGAACACTTCCAAAAAAACTTTTAAACAAAATTTAATGGAATAACGTATTTTGAAACCGCCTCGGTGATGTAGTGACTGACTTGCTATCCTACCTAGCGAAAGGTCCTGGGTTCAATTCTCGGCTAGGGTCTGGAAATTTTAACACGTTAAAACCACCGTTAAGGTACCAAAACCCACAGTAGTTGCTAATTTCCAAACTGTCGATGCGACTTTAATAAACTAAAAAAACTTTTTTGAATATTTTTAATGTTAGAACGATTTCCTTTTTTATGAACTCAATAAAAATTAATTTTTAACAGGAATTTTTATTTTTCTGTAACGTTAAAATTTTGGTCGGCAATAGCAGGCTTATGCCTGCAAGTTTTCAAAATAAGCGTTGGCACTTTTTGTACACCCTTATTCAAATTAAATGGCATTAAACCCTCCTACAATAAGGTACGGGTTGGATCCAACCTGAGCGCTGATTTCTTTAGCGGTTTCTCCTCCACCCCCTTTAACTTTGTTGTAAGGTCAAGGAACCCTATCATTCCCTCTTTATGAAGGGATGGAGGTGGCCGCATCTTTTTGGTGAGTATTGTTTTATTGCTGTGTACATTTTTGTACATGTATGTTTTTCTTTGGGTCACAACTGACCCGACCTTACTATTTGTGTCACATTTTTTCAACCATTCATTAGATGTATATTATTTCTTTAGTTAATTTTTTAAACGTATTTTTGCACAATCTACGTTATCTTTGAATATAGTTTCAAAAATATCTGCAATGATACAGACACACGTTAGTATATTTTTCTAATCAGTCTAATGTTCTCCAATATGACAGTTATTTTGATTCTGTGACAATACCATAGATATGTAGACATTTTACTTCGTGTAGTAAAGGGTTTCAGTAAAATGAAAAAAATTTTACGGCTGATAACAGAAGCTAAATATATGTAGAAATATTAAATCAATTTATAAATACCTACAAAAAGTTATCTAATTACTGTCGCAGTATAGGTAGACCTCCGAAGTGATTGATCAATCTAGTCTTTGACTAGGGGTTGGTTACTGTAGTCGGCTGAACACTTATTCAATTTTTGTTATAGTTTCTTGTATTATACATAGCAAAGTATGAACTCAATGTACAAATTAGGTTTTTATTCTCAGATTTCTCATCTCAAAATGGGATTCAACAAGAAATTATTTTGCACCCCTGATGACGTGTTAGCTGAACTTAGTGAATAAGAAAGCAAAGAACCAGACGATGGACTAGATGAAAGTGACTCGGAATTATTCATAATAATAAATAAAATTGTTTTAAAGTCTGAATTTCAAGTTATTTACCCAAATATAAACAAAGCAAACACTGGGTTGGATCCGACTCAACCTTACGCTTTATGAGTTGGAAGCCACCTTACCATAGGAGGGTTAATGCCACTTAAGATCAAACTTTTAAATATTGTTTCGGCACTGAAAGGGTTTTTTTAAAATTGTCATAAATCATTTTCCTTTGTCCATCCGCTTGTCACACCCAGACATCAAAAACTACATAAGATAGCAACCAACGGTTTTCGGAAATGTAAGCTATACAAAAAGTTAGTAGGCCTGGATTGAATTTGAAGTTCCAGTTTTGACTGGAAGTTAAGAAATTAAAGTCGGAATTTGGAAACAAAAATAGTGCCATCCGATTCCTCCTTGAAGGGTAACTTTCTTACTTAGCTTTGTCACGAAAGCTAAGTGGGCTTGATTCCATGATAAAGAAGGATAACCTCCAGTTAAGTGAACACGCAATGTGGCTTCTCGTGTCGACTCCTTTACTATAGAAAAAATTGTCTCGTGAAATGGATTTTTTAATCTAAGTTTGATTCTTATAAGACAAACACTTTTCAACACCAGAAATTTGTAGCGGTTATGTAGTTGGCAATATAATAAAAATAACATCAAAAAACAACAAATCTAAAGATGGCGTATCTAAAACAACAAATGAACAACACCAACTACATCAAAACTTACTGTGGTGAATGCGCATGATTCGGACGTCCCCCGCAAGGACAGCAACCGGAGCCTATCCTGTCATTGGCACACACACACATACAAATTCAAAATACTACTACTGTTGCAAACAATTAACTGTTACAAAATACACGTGCGATATTTTATTCATCAAAAGTAATTACAAATAAATAAATTGATAAATTTATTAAAAAAATTATATTCATGTAAAATTAATATTGAGGCTGGATTGATTAGTATTAAAAATTTAAGAAAATTTTAATTTTTTCCATTAAACGTATTTAATCTCTTTTAAAAACGATTTTAATTTTCACTAACCTTTTACAGCTGCTCTATTTTCCTATTTTATAAGATTCTATTTTCTCCTACTTACAAGTTTCCATCACCAGAGAAAATAATAATATAAAAATTAAAACTAACTTTGATAAAATTTTCAGAAGATATACAAATAACATCTTCTGAAAAGATTTCAACAAAATTAGTTTCAATTTTTATATTTCATGTCCTCTGACGATGGTGGATCCATCTAAGGGTATCCATGTGTTTGTTTAGTGTTGCTCCCACCAGGCACTAAGTTCAAGAAATCCCAATTGTTCATTAACAATTTTCATGAAGAGATGTTAAAATTTTATAGAAAGAGTAGAAATTGAAAACATGGTTTTCTTAAATTTTTTCATCGACCACACAAACAAGTTCATCAATAACCAAAAATGGACACCCACTTTGTTTGCCATTATGCAAATATTCACGTCCATCATTGAACTGCCTCCCCCATCTCCTGACCATTGTATCATTCATCATATTTTGTCCATACACCTCTCAAGATCTGTTGATGAATTTCTCGCATTGAGAAAACAAATAACAAATCTCATCTTACATGGAGTAGAATTTTCAATTAACTGAGCCATTACAAACAAGCACAATGAAGTGAAAATATCAAGAAGCACAAGTGGTATCAAAATGGCATCAAGTCCTTCGTAGTAAGTCAGGGTTAGTGCCACGCATGCATGGAACTGCGATTGAAATGCTGCAGCGGCAAAAAACACAAATGAAACTTACTTCCTGGATGTACCTTGCTTATCGCAAAGTTGTCATAAGTGTACGTAACTCTCAGTAATAGAACATTTTTCAATATTTCATTTATGGCTATTGGAGGTTGAAAAGACTACCCTCGCAAGAGAAAATTAAGTCTTATAAAAAAGGAAAATATAACAGCTGTAAAATATAAGTGAAAATTATAGGATTTATACAAAAGCATTAATTATACGCAGCAAGACGCATTATAAACGTTTATTTTTAAACATATATGTTTTCAAGTGTCGATTTATGGGTTTAAAAGTAGGGGTAGAAATGTTATGTAGGCCTTCCATTCTGTTTGCATACGATCAAGTACTCTTTTGAACTGATGAGTTTGGTCTCTTGTAAGCTCGACAAAGAATATTTAAAATGGGGCTTCACATAAATACAGAAAGTAGTGTTTATTGATTTTATGAATGCTTATGATTCAATTGCCAGAGAAACACTACTGAATAATTAAAAAATATTTGGAGTGGACATCAAAACAAACAGCAATCATTATGGAAACATTAACACAGACACAATCAAAAGTAAAATTCTACGAGAAATTTCGGAAGAGTTTAAAATTAAAACTGGCATCAGGCAGGGTGATGGGCTATCAACTGTTCTTTTTAACTGTGAGGAAGAGAAAGTTATTAAGGAATTGGAAATGGAGCTTTCCATTAAAGGATTGTTAAACCAGTACACATTGGAGCATCAATGAACGGCTTACAGATGAACTGTCTTGTTTTTGCAGACGACCTAGCAATCGTTTCTTGGAACATGGAAACAGCAATAAAACAAATCAATGTGCTAGGTCACTCTCACACCAGTTAACCCTTTATAGATCTTTGGTAAGTATACTTACCACTGGCAATAAGGTCGATTTTATTTAAGAATACACTATGCAGTTTAACCTTATTGATATTTTATGGAGTTATGGGTGTTCTCTGGTAAGTAGGCTATTCATATTTTGAAATTAGTGCGCAGCAACCATTTGCTACGTGAGTTACACGAATGTGGTAAGGATTCATACCGGTGTACGCAACCATGTTGTTTTGTTGTTACTTTTGTACAGTGTTTAGAAAATTTGAGTTTTTTACGGGAAAGCAAGCATTCATGCTAATTTATAAAGTTGAGATAAGTTATTCTACACATTTTTCTGTTATATAGGACTACAAGTTGTTTTAATAAGCATTCTTACCAGGGCTTAACATCAAAACAAATTAATATCTTACTGTTCTGGCCCAGAAATATAACATTCAAGTCCCTATACAGCAAAATTTAAAGTTTCACAATATGTATATTTTACCCCGTGTACTGCCCTATAAAGGGTTAAATACGACTTTGACAAGACCGAAAAATGAGTCGTGTCGTACATGTTTGCAAATTGAGCAGACGCAATCTTGTTATAATAGCCAGCCATAAAAATGAAACATTTAAATCTTCAACACCATAAAACATCGGTGTACGAGGGTTATCCAGAAAATAACCTACGTTTTGAAATAAAAAGTAAACGAGTGAAGATACAAAAACTTTATTTTATACATATTATAACTAGTTTTTCTCTATTTTTCGAAATGGTCGCCAAACATATTCAAGCACTTGTCGTACCTTGGAACAGTCTTTGAAATACCCTCTGCATAAAAATCTGCCGCCTGTGAATGTAGCCAACCATTCACGGCTTTTTGAAGCTCTTCGTCATTGGCGAACTGCTGAGATGCAAGCCACCGCTTCATGTTCGGGAACAGGTGAAAGTCACTAGGAGCCAAGTCTGGGCTGTATGGGGGATGATCGAAAACGTCCCATTTAAACTTGGCCAAAAGTTCATTTGTTTTCTCGCCCTCATACAGCTCGAAGAACAAATGAACTTTTGGCCAAGTTTAAATGGGACGTTTTCGATCATCCCCCATACAGCCCAGACTTGGCTCCTAGTGACTTTCACCTGTTCCCGAACATGAAGCAGTGGCTTGCATCTCAGCGGTTCACCAATGACGAAGAGCTTCAAAACGCCGTGAATGGTTGGCTACATTCACAGGCGGCAGATTTTTATGCAGAGGGTATTTCAAAGACTGTTCCAAGGTACGACAAGTGCTTAAATCTGTCTGGCAACCATGTCGAAAAATAGAGAAAAACTGTAGTTTTAATATGTATATAAATATAATAAAGTTTTTGAATCTTCACTCGTTTACTTTTTATTTCAAAACGTAGGTTATTTTCTGGATAACCCTCGTACAACTTGGAAAATTAAATGAAATACAGAAAATTTACAATACATTACAATCATTTACTTTTAGTAAATATTTAAAATGAAAAAGAGGAATTTCTTTCATGAATATAGAGTACTTTATAAAAATGTTTTGCTTAAACATTAAAGCGACTTAAAAATACACTGATAATATTTATAAATAAAAAAAAATAAATAAATATAAAAACAACATTAATAAAAAAAGCAAAAGCATAAAATAATTGAAAAATTAATATGAGAGAAAAATAATTAAAATCAACTAAAATAAATTTAGTCAATTATAAATTGTGAAGTGCAAAGAAACTCGAACAGTATCTGATTACTGTTTTAATAATACGTGATAGAATCACCTAATGAATCACTCCATGCATCACAAGCAAATTATATTCATAAATTAATTAAAATTTTAGTTTCATTAATATTTTTTCACATTGCATTAAGACTATTTCATAAAATAAATTTATATGGTAATGAGTATTATAACAAATTTACATTGGTATAACTAGTTGTAATTTTCAAATGAGGTACAGATACTGAAGTCACGAGATTGCCTTTTGCATATGTATGGGCTGTGAGGAAGATAAGTGAAATATTTGCAGTGCTGCCAACCTCAACAGTGAGACACTACTCGTACATTTCACTACCGTGTAGTTTCTAGATATATTTTGTAAAGCTGTGGTTTATTCTGAGAAAATGTTTTCTTCATAAGTTTTATAAGAAATAAATATCACCTGTAATATTGCCTATAACTTAATTACATCACTAGAAATGTTTGATTTACTATAATTACAAATGAATCGCCTTCTTTAATATTGCTGTCATCCGCGTTTTCATTATCAATCTCTCTAGTATCTACCTATACCAGGTGTCAACAAAACTGTTAAAGAACAGCTTCTTCACATCCTTAATTTCCTTCTTTATTTTTCAAATTGTGGAAAGAGAAACATCACAGTAGTTAGTCACTCGCTCATGGCTTTTGTTAAGAGACACGGATAGGCATTTTTGTTTTGCTTCAACTTCGGAACATTTTATTACATTGCATTCAGCTCTGTGAATATTCTGCTGATGTTTTCGAGAAACCGACATTTCTGTTTACGGTAACAAACAGTTATATTTGTACAGTTAACCTACAAAAGGTTCCTTCGAAAGGATATACTGTATATGCTCTGGGTATAGTATTAGTTGTTATGTTTATTGTACTGAAATTAAAGCAGTCGTGCATGCGCACTGATGCTTTTCCCTCTTTACTCCTCGTTGGAAACAAGGGCAAACTCGTGACTATATAATGAACATGAAAAAGCACTCAATTGTAACTACATTATATAAAACTATGTTGTTGTTGTTTAGGTCATCAGCCAAAAGGCTGGTTTGAACCTGTAGAGGTTTTACTAAGTAAAACCAGGAGTGAGGTGGTTTACCATTGGCTTCCTCACTGAATGGAAAAGTATGCTTATCAGCATGCCGAGCCCTCTGAAAAGCACATATTTTCCACTCTGCAAATGACACCTTCACTTTATTCACCACAGGGTCTGGCTGTATAATGAAATTCATTACTTTCAGAGGAGACAACTCTGATTAATGTCTTTTACACCTCTACCTCTTCTGTTCTTAAATGATTCAGTCATTTAATTGACTGACCATGTGATAAGAAGCAGAACTATTTATTTTAGCCCTGCAACGAACAGATTGAGTGTAAATAATTTGACACTCCACCTGTCTGTTATGGGCAAATATAAAACTATACCAATCATATAAAAAAAGGAGAAAATATTCAGAGGAGACAACTCTGATTAATGTATTTTACACCTCTACCTCTTCTGTTCTTAAATGATTCAGTCATTTAATTGACTGACCATGTGATAAGAAGCAGAACTATTTATTTTAGCCCTGCAATGAACAGATTGAGTGTAAATAATTTGACACTCCACCTGTCTGTTATGGGCAAATATAAAACTATACCAATCATATAAAAAAAGGAAAAACATAAATTTGGTAAAATAGACAAATATTTCAATATAATAGAACAGTGCAATCAAGAAAATAAAAGCAAGAGATGTTCTATAATTATTAACATTTAAAAGAGCAAAAGCAGGACATTTTAAATAAAAAAATCAAATTTAAGAATGATGAAGTGATATTGACTGCTGCTGCTACCTGTAATAAATATAAGAAGGGATAGATTTAAGAACTCAATTTTAAATCAGTTTCATATAGATGACTGAAGAACTAACATCTTCTATAGATTTTAATTTTTTTTTTTTAGTATCTAACGATATTATACGAGTTGTGGCTAAATAACGAGGCTAACATTGTAAAATATTTTATTTTTACTTTCTCTTGCCTATATGAATATATAGGAAGGAAAGTATTGTTTTCATGTCGATTTTTCGAAATCGAGTTTTCACCGGATCTATACGTTTTCAGACCCCCTGAACCCAAAAAACATGTTTTTAGCGATTGGTCTGTGTGTGTGTCTGTGTGTGAACAGAATATCTCAAGAACGGAACATCGTACGAACTTGAAACTTAAGTTCCATACCACTACCGGACGCGACACGAACATTTTCATCAAAATCGGTCAACCGGAAGTAGTAGTTTATTCGTATAATTTTTCAGTTTTTTGCGATTTTCTCAAAAACTGGTCCTACGATTTTTTTTTTAAATCGCCTATTTTACTCAATTTTTTATTCTCTACAAGATAGGGTAGGCGCCATGTTTGCTGAAATTCTCGGTGAGGCTGTTTTCACGTAAAAACGTTGTTTTTTTAAGATTACGGCTTTAATATAAATTTTAGCGCAAACACTTATATAATAAAAGTTGTAGAGAATTTAAAAACCTACAACTTCTGTTTCAAACATTTTTTTGTATAACGCTTAGTTTAGCGGTAATTTGCGATTTTCTGTTTTTTTTCTCACGAAAACGTGAGAAAAATCGATTTTTTTAACATTTCGGTCTTAGTATGCATTTTACGACAAAAGTGTATATAATTAAATTTATAGAAAATTAAAAGATCTACAACTTTTGTTTAGAGCATTTTTCTCTACAGAGCCTAGTTTAGCGTGAAAGCGTGATTTTCCGTATTTTTAAGCCAAACTGAGTTCGATTGTCATTTTGCGTCATTCACTCATGATTAAAATAAGGTTATGTTTTTGAGGTTAGTTTTTGTTCATTTCTAATGTTTTAATATTAATGTTAGGTTTATTGTTAATTATTTGCATTGGCAAGAGAAAGTTGTGTGAGTGTTTCACACCAGATTTTTATTTTATACATAACATAAAATAAAAATAATCTTTAATTGTCATTTTCAATATACAGTCCTTCTCCATGCGAATTTTCCATAGTTGGAAACAGTGCTGGAAGTCATCTTCTGTCAGCTCCTTCAGGACACGTGCCGCTTTCTCTTTTACAGCTTCCACAGACTCAAATCTTGTCCCTTTTAATGCAGATTTCACCTTAGGGAACAGGTAGAAGTCACATGGTGCAAGATCTGGTGAATATGGTGGATGCTCTAACACTGAGATGCTGTACTTGGCTAGAAACCTCTTGACAGGTAACGCGGAATAAGCCGGCGTATTGTCTTGGTGGAGAACTCATGGTTTGTACTTCCACATTTCGGGGCGTTTTTTCCTTACTCTTTGACGTAGTTTAGAAAGTACCTCAAGGTAGTAATATTGACTAATTGTTTCACCTTCAGGAACCCAGTGAAGGTACACAATCCCATGGATATAAAAAAAACCCATCATTATTGCTTTAAATTTTGACTTGCTCATTCGAGCTTTTTTGGCTCTCGGTAAAGTTCAGCTATTCCAGTGCATGGATTGGCGCTTCGTTTCCGGATCATGAGTAAAAAAACCACGTTTCATCACATGTTATTATCGTTTCCAAAAATTTTGGGTCATTTTCAATCGCGTACAAAGTGTCAGCACAAACATTTTTGAGCGGCACGTGTCCTGAAGGAGCTGACAGAAGATTACTTCCAGCACTGTTTCCAACAATGGAAAATTCGCATGGAGCGTTGTAAGGATAGAGAAGGAGTGTATATTGAAAGTGACAATAAGTGATTATGTATAAAATAAAAATAAAATTTTTTACAATGTCAGTCATGTTATTTAATAGCCACACCTTGTATACTCTGATGATGGTGGATCCACCGAAACCCATGTAAGTAATAAACAGATAAAAATCAAAGCAGCTTAAAAAGGTTAGTGAAATTTATTGTATAAATTTATTAGATGAAATAGAATTAATTTCAAGCTGAAGGATGCATTATAAGGATTTATTTTTGAATTTTATTAAGAAAACTAATGTGAAATAATCTCCCTTAGATAATACGATTTTAATAGAGAATCTTTCTTGCTAAAAAAAAAAAACAATCAAGGTATTTTTTTATGAATACAAGTGCACGATGTATGTAGGCTACAAGTCACAAGTCAACATAAAAACTAGTTCTCTATTATAGATAAATATTAATTGAGAAGTTTCAAAATAATTCTTGAATTGAGCACACATTATACTTATGTAGTCTAATATAAAATTATTAAAGTCGTGAAGCTTCCTGACACTTTCTACTTTCTCTTACCTTATATAAAATATCTGCCCATAACAGGAAGGTGGAGTGTTAGTTATTTGCACTCGATTTACTGCGATTTTTTTTGTTTTTTTTTGTTTAACGTCCGACTGTTCTGCAATTACTGCAAATGCAGACGGTGAAAGATGAAATGATTTTTGTAACATATGAAAATATGCCGTGCCTGAATGGGATTCGAACCCAAGACCACATGATATGATGAGAGGCGAGCACGTTACCAACTACGCCAATGCGGCCAGCGATTTACTGCGATAAATGGTTTTACTAGTATTTAGGACCTAAAACCTTTAACTGTCTACCAAACAATACGAAAAATACAAAAAATTTTAAATAAATCATAAATCACATAAATTTTTCTAATGTTAGTTTATTTCACTTTCTTTATTTACTATTAAATTTTTTATTTTTTTATTTTGTTAATATGTGCAAGCCATGTAATTGGTATTTTTTCTATAGTTACTTTTGATTATACCATTTTTCAAGGCTGATGAGCTCTATACGTATGCATTGCCCCCTGCCCATTTTATAGCCAGCCTATCACTTGCCAATACTTGCTCTTGTAGCTCTGGTAAATATTTTGTCAGCCATTTTTTTGGTCTTTTAATTAATATCAATTATAACCTATAAACATACAATCAGCTGATTATATTATAAAATATTTCATGTTAACGTGCTCTATAATCGATGTGTTCAGTACGAGATGCAAGAGATTCAGTACGAGAGTGAACTCTCGTCTTGCGGCTCTTTTACACATGCACGCGTAATGTTTGTCAGGTACAATCTGACAACGCTGGCAAATGTTCTGATTGGTCTAAACATGTGGAACAGAAGAGCTCATCAACCGTGAAAAGCATATTAGTTATCTGCATCTGCTTTCCGGTTAAAGATTGTCGTAATTTTTATTAATTCTTATTTTATCTCTTTGTTGTATTTTTATAGATATATTTGTTAATATTGTCTATATGTTGCTACATCTTTGATATTATATTTTCACGGATGGAGGATATCATAGTTCCTAGTTCCATATTTTATACAAAATCCTATTTTGTTTAATTTAATTTCATTTCATTGTTTTTAATTTAAAGTGCATTAGTGTAATTTTATTTAGGTTACATTTTGTTCACTGATTAATGTATTTGCATTTATGTTGTATTATAATATATGTGGAATAAAAATTATTATTATTAATATTATGTTCCATTCTTGAGATATTTTGTTCAAACACACACAAATCAAACCAATTGGTTACAACATATTTGTGTGTTCAGTGAAAAATTGATTTCTAAAAATTAAGGTTATAACAATACTTTATTTTCCTTCCCTATATTTAAATATTTTTGTTGTTTAGGTCATCAGCCAAAAGGCTGGTTTGAACCGGTAGAGGCTTTACTAAGCAAAACGAGGAGTGAGGTGGTTTACCATTGGCCTTCCTCACTGAAAAGTGTACTTATCAGCATGCCAGGTTCTCTGAAAAGCATCCACTTTCCACCCTGCAAATGAACCTTCACTTTCATTCACCACAGGGTCTGGTTGTATAATGAAATTATACTCTGAGAGGAGATAACTGTGATTAGTGTATTTTACACGTGTACTCTTCTGTTTTTAAATGCTTCAGTCATATAATTGGGTGACCATGTGATAAAAAACACATCTGTTTTTTGTAATCCTGGAATTAGCAGATTGAGTGCAAATAATTTAACAATCTACCTGCCAGTTTTGGTCAAATAAAATGCCTGAAATAGAAATAGCTTATTACAAATGGAAAAAGAGAAAGCTGTAAAAAAGGAAAGATATTAGCGTTTTTTAAATAAATAAAAAAAACATTGCATTAAAATCCATAATACATTTTTGAAATGTTCTGTGCCTACTAAATATTAAATTAATAATTTAAAAATATATAGAAACAAGACATTGAAATATAATATTGGTTTCAAGCATAGTTAGGTCTACATACGTAATTATAGAAAAACAAATTATTTTCTTTTCATATAAGGAAACCATTGTACCATTATTTTATTTAATAATAACTAATTAAAGGTGATAATAATAATAATTGAAATAATTGTGTGCATACAAAAGTCAATCATAATCAAAATTACAGTGATATTAGAAAAATTATTAAAAAAGTAGGTACAAAAATTACAATATAAATCTATGTAGTATAAGATAAGATAAAGAAATAAAGTGAATTAAATATAATAATAATAATAATAATAATAATAATAATAATAAACAAATAAAAATATGTTATAACCATTCATAATAATGAAAAAGAATATCAAAAGAAACTTATGAATAATATTTTATTTAAAAAAATAAATAAATAAAAAAATATAAATACAAGTTAGGTTAAATTTACCTTCTAGTAGGTTTGATTCCATGCGACTCCATTTCTTTTTCTAATTGTCGTATCCTAAATCTTGCCATATCTAATTCGTGCCTCACTTTCCATAAATGTGTATCACAAATTGGATCTCTACATCGATGGTTTCTCAAAATATCTTGAGCTTCAAAAACAGCACCACGGAATGTTAACGATTTACCCATACTCTGTTTCAACATAAATAAAATACAGTATGTTCAATTTTGTAAGCTATACGAATAAAAATACACAGCTTTTCATAAGTTAACCTCTGAATGAGGGTTTAAAACATATAAAATTCTACAAGGGGGTACCCAAAAGAAACCGAAATGATTTTTCAAAAGCTACTTATTTTTAATTTTTTTACAAAACAACCTTATCCCCTTCAAAATACTTTCCATTACAACTAATACATTTATCCTGCCGGTACTTCCACTGTTTGAAACATTTTTGTAATCATCTTTAGAAATGGCTGACAGCTCCTCCCGTGTTTTTTCTTGATCGCTTCAATGTTGTCAAATCTGTGCCCTTTAATGTCCCTTTTCATGCGAAGGAAATAAGAAAAAGTCATACGGAGCCAGGTCAGGCGAGTAAGGTGCGTGGGGCAGCGGAACCATGCCATTTTTAGTTAAAAAATCTTTTACCGAGATGGCTATTTGTGCAGGTGCATTGTTGTGGTGGAAGAACCACTCTCCTGTCAGCCACAAATTGGATCTTTTTTGACGAATACTGTTGCGCAATCTTCTTAAACTTCCAAATTGTCAGTCGACGGTCTGAAAGCACAAGCTCTAAGAATTTTTTAAACATTTTCGTCGATTCGGGCAGTTGATGGACGTCCAGAATGAGGTTTGTCATCAATCGACATGTCACCATTTTTAAACCGAGAAAACCAATCGTATACTTGAGATTTTCCCATAGCATCATCTTTCTAAGCTGTTTTCAACATTAAAACAGTTTCAGCAGCACTTTTACCGAGTATAAAATCTTAAATTCTTAAATAAATTTATAGAAAATTTATTTAAGAAAAAATACACCTTTATTTACCATTTATGGAAGTAATCTTATGTTTATGTGTTATTTCTTTGCACCAATTCTTGTGTTTTATGTAAGATATCTTGAAGTATTGCATTTACAGCTCTGGAACCAATTTTATTCAATTTTTGTAACTCACTAACTAAGCGTTTTCAGGCATATGTTTAAATGAACTTTTTTTCTTATTTTTAGCTATAGAATGAGATCCCAAGAGATTGCCGCATAGTTTTGAATCACCCGGTATAATTGGGTAACAATGCAGTACAAGAGAGAAATAGCAGACTTGAGTACAAATAATTTAACACTCCACTTGCACGTTATGGGCAAATTACAGTATATATATATATATAGATGTTAAATAATCTTACAAGGCTAACGAGTGCGCAACACCCTCCACGGTCAGATTTGGCGAGGTGTTTTCTAACATATTTAAAATAGAGGTGTTCTAGGAAGAGCAGTGCGGTGGCTAACAAAATACCGGACATCAGTAACAAGAATGCTGATAAAAATTGTTCTAGAGCCAATGGATCGCTGGACTTGTGCTCCTTCGTGCCAGGCTTACATGAACCTGTCATCCAATAACGGCGCAACCTCTCCAAGTCTCCTGCAATCATATCACACGAATATTTTAAGATCAAACAACTTTATTAACTACAAACACAAATAGCCTAAATCTAATACTGTGCAGATTATAAAGGAGGTTGAATTTCAGTAATTAACTGTAAAGTAATCCGTGGGTTTCGGTTATCTGCGGACTTTGTACATAGGCCTGAAACCTTAAAATACGTTCGTAATCTCACGTTGTGTACACCATACTTGGTGGGAAGTGGGGAATTCCGAAAACATGTGTCACCCTACATGTTTGAAATTTTATAAATGTCAAACACCAGTGGAGGATGAAATTTTAGAAATCGTTCACAACGTGAAGGGTGAGGGTTTTGCTTAAATTGACCACCAGGAGATACAAGAAATGATCCAAAGCCATGACCAGGAACTAACAGTGGAGGAGTTGGAGGAACTGATGACACCCCAAAAAGAGATAGCCAAGCAGCCTAAGAGGAAGACGAAGATCCTGACGATCCCGAAACGAAGCCAAGCATTTCTCCACAAACCATCAACGAGATCATCAGCATGGCAATGCAGCTCACTGATTACATGATGGAGACGGATCCGGTCATGGAAAGGGCCCTTCAATTTAAAAGAGGACTCAGGAGCTGATGATACCACATGAAGAAGTCCACAAGGAGTTTGAAAAGAAGAAGCAAACAGTCATAACTAACTATTTTAAAGCAACTTAAATTTTTTATACGTACAGCACTGTATTTATTAAATACTCATAGATTATAATAATGGTAAAATGTTCCTAAAACTATTAAACACTTAAAACGGCTACAGGACTTTTACTTCAGAACCTAACCCCCATCTTTTCGTTCATATAAGGTATCATTATCCGCGGTTTTACGAACTGCGGTAACCCTCCGGAACGTAACCCCTGCAAACACCGAGGGATTACTGTACTATATTTGAAAAATAAATCTTTATAATGCATCCTGCAGTTTGAAATATTTCTATTTCATATAATGAATTAATATAATAATTTCACTAACCTTCTTTTTAAACTGCGTCACCTTTATTTTATTCCTACTTACACGTGTTTCGGTGGATCCACCATCATCAGAGAAAATGAAAAATTGAAACTAAAAATTTTTTTCATTTATTTAAAATTTACAGATTTTTCTGTAAAAAAAAGACAATTTTTCATTTACTCTGATGATGGTGGATCCACCGAAACACGTGTAAGTAGGAATAAAATAAAGGTGACGCAGTTTAAAAAGAAGGTTAGTGAAATTATTATATTAATTCATTATATGAAATAGATATATTTGAAAAGTAATATCATGTTTACACGCACACAACTGTCATATGACAAGCCCACTATTTCGTTCCATAATAATTTTGTGAAACCAGTTTTATATACGCCTAACTTGTGCTTTTGTGTTTATTTAAATGGAAAGTTCAAGTAGTTCTTCTGAATGGAAAGAAGAACTGAAAACTGCGACTTTTTTTGTAAATGCAGAAAGCCATTTTAGCATGCAATCAAACTGAATATGGTTAGATGATAATCAGGCAATTTATAATTGTAAATTACTGGATGTTCTTGCACTTTTTCAATTAATATTTCGTCCATGGGAAGCCGTGTACAACAAACAAGATGGAATGTAGACAAAATGGATTCTGTGAGCTCAGGTTTATCAAAATATGTAAATGAACATAAAATGAAAACAAGATATCACAGATGAGGTGACTTTACTGTGAATCCAATTCATAAAAGAAATATATACTATACTGTACCACAATTTTCGCTCCTCATGTGATACAACGTAACAGCACATGACATGATAGTAGTCTATTTCTACCTTAAGCCACAAGAGCTTAAAAAAGCTGTAATTGAGAACAAAAATAACTAAAATTTCTTTTTCTTTCGTAGTTTTGTTATTTAGGCATATTTTGTGAATATATCCAATTCATGGACGTTTGACGTACTTGGTTGAGGGATACAGGGGCTGTAATGTTTTTACTCGAATTAAAAATATTTGATAAATTGCCTTTAGCAGCTGGGACGGTACCTATAAAAAAAATACAGGAGACAAATTCGCTCCTGGTTAATGCGAAACCTGTAATATGAGACAAGAAATTTTTGCAGGTCAGGTCGACATAGCTTTTAAACAATAATTGTCATTTTTATTTGTTGTATGTTTTTTATAAATGTACCTTGATAGAATTTTGTATTAATTAATGTACATTTTAATCTAAATTGTAGTCTATTGTTTGTAAATTGTATTGACGCATTCTATTCTGTGTCAACAGTCATTGAATAAAGTTATTATTAAAAATTATAAACACTTAAAATTTTTCATAGATTTAAATTTCATATCCTATTTTGTCTTTTGTGACGCATGAAAAAAATTTAGTTGGCTTCAAAATACAAAATAAGTAACTTAATTAACTATTTGTGATAAGTATTTAACCCTTATGCTGCCAGACTGCCTGCAACTACTAGTCCATAGAAGGCCATGCTAAAATCCTGTTATTTTGGCAAAAATTTTGAAAAATTGTTAAACATTTCAGAATTGACACAAGAGAAAGCTATTAGTATCATTTTTTACTTTAAAAATAATAAATTTAAGTTAATAAATTAGTAAATAAATAAATTTGAAGTTAAAAAAATTTTCAACTGTAAATAAAAATATTTATTTTCAAAAGTTTTGGGAGAAGTCTTTATTTGTTTATTTATATCAAAAGAAAGGGTTTTCTTTTCTTTTAAAATTACAAAATAATAATAATAATCCGTAACGTACAAACACACCGTAACAAAATCATATGAAAGTCACACTGAGTACAGCTGTAACCAAAACAAACATTGCTGTTGGTGTACTCGAAACAATTTATATGTTCAGCTAATACACAGTACATCGTTAGATAAATGCAATACTACTATACTTTAAAATATGAACGCAATCTATTGAGAAATATTCAAAATACGGCGCGATATAAGAAGAGCCGATGATGAAAGTCTGCCAAGAGCAATGTCTATATTTACCTCACATGGACTAAAATTGGCCCTATAAAAAATAGACATTCCTTTAGGTCCATTCATCTGCACCATAAAAAGTTTGGAGCATTCAAAACTGACAAAAGCTTGGTAAGGTTTAGATTTTGAGGTGTATCCACCATACGGTGGCCATAGATGAAGCACCAACTCTAGAGGCTGGTTTAAGAGAAGCAATGATTCATCCAAGTGCTTCTTAAAGAAACTCATGCTCCTGCTCCCAAGATTGACCAGATGCAGTGAGTTTCATAATTTTTTTAATTCCTAATGTGTGTATGTTGCAATCTATTCAATTCAGAACAATAAGCAACCCCATCACCCAATGAGGTAAAGCAGCCTTTCTTAAACTTTTTTATATAGCGACCCCCTTCAAGCTTAGGAAATTTTAAAGCGACCCCCTCCTCCATATAATGAAATATATATTAACCGTAGATGTAGATGTAATATCGCACTATTTTACAATGTAAATAAAATAAGGATTAAAGAATACGTACCCATTCATTTCACATATACATAATTGAAAAGTATCAGATCTTTGCGACCTCCTTTCAGTAGTCTCGCGACCTCCCTGGGGGTCGCGACCCACAGTTTAAGAAGCGCTGAGGTAAAGGATGATGTATGTGACGCGTAAATGAGGTCTAGTCTTCTACAGACCCAGGCCACCTATTCCTGAGAGAGTTAATTGAACCCCAACCACCAAAGTACACCGGTAACCACTGTCTAGCATTCAAATTCGTATAAAAGTAACTACCTTTACTACGATTTGAACTAGGAACACTCGCTGCGACTCGTGGGTCAGTTTCATAATTAAATGGAAGTAACTGATCCAAACAGAATGTGCTTACCATTTTCTCTGAAGTCTAATAGTCTCTTGTTAAACATTTGCACGTACTTAGAGTTGCGAGTAAAGGCAAGGCCGTACCCAGTCTTGGCGTACCATGAGCCGACTGTCAACAGGCGACAGTCTTCATCTTGAGCTACTAAGTAATCTAACACGGTGCCATCGTAAATAAACGCATCCAATTCCCTGTCAAACAAATAATATTAATAGTAAAAGTAAAAATTAGTTATTTAAATCCAATTAAACAAAATCAGCCTAAGCTATGGTTAGAGATTAAGTTGCTTACAAAAATAATATTTTTCACATCACACAATTGAAGAGCTTAGTGGATGAAGGTGCTATGTAACATTTTTTACAAAAACTTAGTTTTTGTGATTGATGAAGATTTTTATATTGACGAGCTGATGACTGTTTGGCGGCAAAAGGTTGACACAGGTGTAAATATTGGACAAGGCGTTTCCCTCAACTCACTCATGTTTGCCGACGACACCGTTATAATTCAAGACAGTGAAGATAAGCTTCAAACAGCAGTCTATAAACTCCAGAATCTAAGTAAAGAATTCAAAATGAAAATTTCGACCCAAAAATCCAAAGTAATGGCATTTCATGGCAAATGGCCAGTGCGGTCGAAAATTGTGTTAGATAATGTGATTATGGAGCAGGTGAGTAGTTTCAAATATCTAGATTGCAATGTATCCTTCGGTTGTGAGAGTGACATACCTCTGAAGCTGAATAAATTCAATGCGATATGTGGAACCATACATCGTACATTGAAGGGAAAAGCCAGAAAAGAAACAGAGTTGAAATTTTATAAGACAATGGCGATTCCACTAGTTACATATGGAAGCGAGGTATGGACCACAACAAAGAGAGACGACTCGCGCATACAAGCTTCAGAGATGAGGTTCTTGAGACACATTCAGGGATACACAAGGCTGGATCACATTAGAAACGAAGTGATAAGAGAAGAATGCAATGTACAGCCACTTGTAGATGTGATCAAGCAATATAGAAAAAGATGGACAGATCACCAGCTCCGAATGCCACACAACCGTTTGCCACTTCAAGCCTGGATGTCCAGACCGGATGGTAGAAGGGATGTGGGTCGACCGAGGAAGAGGTGGAAACCGGAACAGGCTCAATAGCCTAAACCATGACGGATGATGATGATGATGATGATGATGATGAAGATTTAGACGCTGTCTCTACATTTTAAGGAAATACTAGGTGAAATGTGGTAGTGGTATACAATTGCAGCCTACAGCTTAATTTAATGTTCTGTACTGCATTAAAGTGTCAAAATTACCTTAACACCTTCCACCAGAATGAGCTGCAGTCTTAGAGACACCTTTTTGGAAAAACAACAGTTAACTGTGGTATTATAATAATAATATATTTATTGTCATATAACATTTGATTTTAGCGGATATCTGCTCAAACAGATGACTTGTCAAAATTATACACAATAAATTACATGATACAATTATTTAAAATAGTAACATTAATTACACAGTCAATATAAATACATTTAAAAATACATACCACATCACAATCAGTTTACATGCTCAATGGTTTAGGTCATTTATATACTCTTCAGCGGAATAATACACTTTCTCCAATAACAAATCTTTCACGAGTTTCTTAAACAATGAAAAGTAAGAAACTTTCCGAATGCTTTTATTCAGTTTGTTATAGAGCTTAATACCCATATAATATGGGCTATTCTCATAGATTTTGAGTCTGTGTATTGGATAAATTAAATAATTATCTTCACCAGTAAAAGCTGTTATTTAATATTTCTAAAAAATTCTGTTATGAAACATTTTGTCTTCTATTTTTGAAATACCGTTTATCCAATCTCAGAGAATATAGTGTACGATACAGATGTTTAGAGGACAAAGGTGTCAAATGCATAAAAAAGTTATGAGAAAAGTAATATTCAAACAAATTTTATTTGTTTAAAGAAGCAGGTAAAATGTAGTTACCAAAATGAAAGAAATTAGGCAATTCATTAAAAGATGGGAGCTTTAGAATTTTCATTTCATTTTTCTCAAAACTATATTTTTGTTACATAACCCCTTCTTCTACTAAGTTCTTCAATTACTACAGTAAAATTAAAATTGTTACAGTTTTAATATATGTAAATATAGATTTTTACTAATAAATAAACAAACAAAAATTATGTATTTAAATAACTTTTAAACTGCGAAATAATCCTAACGCTCTTAATTGCCAACTTTAACTCTCCTGATTTACTTAATAACTTAATACGAAGACTGCAACGATAACGGAGTACAGAAATCATCAGACTAATTTAATAAAGCCCTTACAGGCCTAACCATTGGAGCACTGTTACTGGACAGCGATCTCCTCAAAGCAACTTTTTTTATTATATTTATTACAATTTTCACTCGATTTGCAAAGATTTGTAATTAGTGAATCTAATAACTGCAATGTCAAAAAAGACTTCATTATATATAATTGCATATATTGTAAATATATAAATATTTTTTTAAACACTTAAATTGTTGCAACTACGAGTATTTAAAGCTTATGGTAATTTGAATGGGTAAACGGAAAAACATTGCAAGTAACAAAAATTTTTTTTACAGAAAGTGAAAGATACCATCTGATTCTTAGCTGTATAAGGACTTTTCACTGTATGACAATTTTATTTCAAGGATTTCAGAGATTTTAGTTACAATTCTACCCGTTAGAATTCATTATTATCATCAAATAGAGGATTTATAGAACGTATACCATTGAAACCTTACTTTTGTAAATTTTGTCACTAGCAACGTTTTTCTGTTGAGCCATTCATTTATTGATATATTTTCTACCTGTGCATGTAGGTTTTTGTTGAAATAATTTAACGTTGTGATTAGCAACATAATAATCAATTCTCTTTCGTGCATAGTGGTTGTAGAAATTTAAATTCTGTAAAAAGGTATTTTGCTCTACGTACATTATCACTTGAAAGAAGTACAAAGCATGAACTGTAATCAATTGGAAGTTTCTTAAATGATGATCTGCATGAAGTTAAGTTTTTTTTTTTCGGTTTTAACGTCCGACTGTTTTGCAAATTGCTGCTAATGCAGACGGTGAAGGATGAAATGAATTTTTGTAACGTATGAAAAAATGCCATGCCCGAGTGGGATTCGAACCCAAGACCGCGTGATGAGAGGCGAGCACGTTACCAACATCGCCAACGCGGCCGGCATGAAGTTAAGTGGTTGACTACCATCATAAACCTTAAATGTAGGCTGGAATGATAAAAGTAGAAAAAAGCAGGAGAAGAAAGAAAAACACTTACCCACTGGTAACAGATGCGACACCTTCTACAACATTTGTTTTATTGAATTGCTTCATATAATTGTGCATCTCGCTGAAATATTTCTTCAACGTTGAGTCTGTATGACTCCAAGGAATCGTTCCAAACTTGAACATCGGTTTCGTACTGTATGGTTTCGATAACTGAAACAGATTACATTCAATACCAAGTAGAAATATTTGACCTTACCATAATCTAGTCCATGAGAACTTGATTTACAATACATTTTTTTTGTAATCCCTAATTTGTGTACGTTGCAATCTGTTCAATTCAGAACAATAAGCAACCCCATGACCCAATGAGATGAGGATGATGTGTATGACGTGTAAATGAGGTGTAGACTTGTACAGACTCAGGTCGACCATTCCTGAGAGAGTATGGTTAATTGAACCCCAACCATCAAAGTACACCAGTAACCACTGTCTAGCATTCAAATCCGTATAAAAGTAACTACCTTTTACTAGGACTTGAACCAGGAACCATTGTCTCCAAAAATCAGCTGATTTTGGCGACGACTTTACCTTTAGACCAACCCGGTGGATCCACAATACATAAAACACCAACAAAATTTGTACAATCATAAATAACAAGCAACTAGTGGCAGTGGGTTCTCATATATAAGACAGTAGATCTGAGAAGATATTATCTTCTAGGGAGTAAGCTCTGTTTTATTAACCATGCTTTTGAATTATTTCAAAATTTTGAAGAGGTTTGTCACAGAGTTTGTAGGCCACCAATGAATTACTATATTTTGGGGTTACTTTGGTCTACTCTTTGAAATTAAATTTTCTTCAATTTAAAATAGAAAAAAATATGATACTGTTTACAGTATTTTTTGTTGTTGTTTAGGTGATCAGCCGAAAGGCTGGTTTGAACCTCTAGGAGCTTTACTAAAAAAAAAAACGAGGAGGCAGGTGGTTTACCATTAACGTACTGAGTGGAAAATCATGGTTATCAGCATGCCAAGGCCTCTAAAAAGCATCTACTTTTCAACCTACAAATGACATCTTCACTTCTTTCACCACAGGGTCTGGGTGTATAATGAAATTTATTACTCTCATAGGAGATAACTCTTGACTAGTGTGTTTTACACATGCACCTCTTCTGTTCTTAAATGCTTCAGTCATATAATTGAGTGACCATGTGATAAGAAACACAAAACTATATTTTGTAGTCCTGCAACTAGCAATCGAGTGAATAATAAAACACTCCACCTACCTGTTATGGGTACAAAACAAATAGATATTACATTTCTTAATTGAGAGCTGTATTCAACTCTATTGATGTTTGTGATCCCATTAATTTTCAACGCAACTTCTGCCAGCAAAACGTTGGAGACAATTACTGGCCCATACGCCAACAAGTGGAAAATTAACTACTCTAAATCTACTGTTTAATATAATAACATAAAGCCTGGATTACTTACCCTGGAGTCATCAATTCCTGAGAAATCATGGAACTCTTCCCTGGTGATCATGAAAGCGGCCAAGTTGGCAGTGTATATGGCAAGAAATACAACAGCAAACATTGCCCAAATATTCGTCATAAACCTGGAATTAAATTTATTACAACATTATTATTACCGACATAACACAAATTTTTAAATACGTATAGTACACTTGCTTCACAACATATAAAAATATGGGAAACCCTTTGCCTACATTATATGGAATTAACAGATTCCTATAGCTGCCGTGTATTAAAACTGGCCCAAAATAAAACTGTATCTGTCTCTTTCTAATACATCTCCTCAGTGTGACTCTCTCACCCACACTTTATCTTCTCTCTCACTCTCTGCCCTACGCGCACATGTTCAGGAAGGCTATAGTCCGAATCACGAAAGAAAACACCTGTCTTTCAACAGCAATATCTTTTGAACCGTTGTATGTAAAAACAATTACGATACATCAAAATTAAAGCTTGTTTTATTGCTAGCTACTAATAATACTAATAAACATAAATACTTTGTAGCCCTATACATTTTAACGTACGCGTGAACAAAGTAATAGTACCTTGAAGTTGGCTATACTGGAAAAGTAAAAGTTAAAAACAGGGTACTTTTTATGCGTAATTCGTAATATTTAATATACTATTAATTTCCGAAAATGTTGATGCATACTTTTAACATTACCAAATGTTAATGTAACCAACAATAAAACAAGCTTTAATTTGATGTAATTGTTCAAAAGATATTGCTGTTTAAAGACAGATGTTTTCTTTCGTGAATCGGACTATAGTTCTCGAGCAGAAAGTAATCATATTTATACTGTAATGCACGTGTAGTTATATCTATACAACACGGTTACTCTGTTTCTTTGTTGTTTTCTTTATTTTTTATAAACAAATAATTAAAATTAAAAATATCAGGTAATAAACAAACTGCGCAAATGATAGTAAAATTAGCAGTCCCCCAGCCGTTCTTAGTTTCCTCCTACTGCCAACAAATTAAAGCCAGCCACTATAGGGCGTATGCTAGGGTTCATGACTTAAGCTTTGTTCTTCTTTTTTTACATGACTTATACATATTGTAACTTGCACAAATTGAAAACTATAAATAGAAATGAAGAATAAAATACTATAACACTAAATTCCTATTGAAAATAAATTTATAGTGCACGTAAGAACGGTGCGAGACAATACGATGTCATAATTGAACTGGTAGCATATTAAAAGATGGCATGTTCTTTGTCAAAAATGTAGAGAGAGATTTATGGGTTTGGATTAGTCATCATCAAATTCAATTTTGAAATAACAAGTTACTACTAATACTAGATTACAGATCATTAAAATTAAAATGTTTCGTTTTAAGTTCTCTTGTTTCGTAATACAGATCAGAGGTAATACGTACAAATAACTTGTAACCACGTATATTTATGAAAAAGTTTGGAAATAAAGTACATCGTTTTTATAAATTTGTTGATCAGTACTTAAAACATCAGTCATATGATTAACAGTTCATTTTATGATTGAGTTTTATTTTTATAAATACTAAAATACTTTTAAAAGTATTTTGTAGTTACTTTTCAATCAGCGTGTACACATTTTTAAGTAATGCGCATGTTAAGTGACGTCATTATTTGTTGACAGTAGGAGCAAACTGAGGAAGGCTGGACTTAAGATGATTTTAAACGGACCATTTCTTCAAATAATTTCAAAGTTGATGAGTAAAAGTAATAGTGATACCTGGCAGTGAAACCACGTGGTGAGTCAACATGCACAGCTGCCTGGAATAAAACGGCCCACACCAACCAGTAAGTGCGGAATAAAGAAAACCTGTGGTTGGTTGCTGGTGCTACTTTCTGTAATCACACAAAAACATTCTCTTTCTTATTTTGTTAACAACACACTTACGGCTACTAAACATCACAATATTAATATTTTACTTAAGTTTCTTATTTTCCTCTCTTTTCACATTTTCCCCGAACCCATACTCTCAACTCTTCTCAATAACCAATGATAGGCCTCCATAGTTCTCATCCTGCTTATGACAACTACAGTTCTTACCATATTCATGAGAAAAATACCAACAATTAAATAAAATCACTAATTAATTCTCAACTAAGCATTGTAGAAAAAAATTTGAAATAAAAGTTGTGGGGTTTTTAAATTTTCTACACTTTTCTTCTAAAATGTATATTAAAGCCACAATCTTAAAAAAAATACCAGGAGAGCACAGCCTTCCCAAAAAATTTATTAGACATGACACATTCCTTATCCTATAGAGCATAAAAAAATTTAATAAATTAGGTAATTTTTAAAGTAAATCGTACAAGTCAATTTTGAAAAAATACAAAAAAATGAAAAATTGAATGAAAAATGAAAAAAAACTACTACTTCTGGTTTGTTGTTTAGGTCAACCACCAAAAGGCTGGTTTGAACCTCTAGAGGTTTTACCAAGTAAAACGAGGAGTGAGGTGGTTTACAATTATCTTCCTCACTGAGTTGAAAAGTATGGTTATTAGCATGCCAGGCCCTTCGAAAAGCACCCACTTTCCACCCTGTCCACTCTGGAAGGCTGGACTTTAGTTCTTTTATTGGATCATTTCAAAAATTCAGACAATTCGATAATCCAGACAGGTCCAGTCCAAATTAATCCGTATTATTAACGTTCTACTGTATATGGTTACATGAAGGATTAAATAAAGGTTGACAACTTACAGGTGGATACTCTAACTTCATATCAAATCCAGAAGGACTCAGCCACTCGAACAAGAATATTGTCAAAGTTGAAGCATGGATTGCCACAACTCCAACCAACATCCATGAAGCTGTGTCGAAAGGCTCTGAAAAACAATAATAAAAAATAGATAATTATCATCATTGAAATATATATTTTTCTAACCACCAGAATACGGTAACAGAAAACACTTACCAATGTTTATAGCGCTTTCGTGTATCTTGTACACATCTTCAGTAAATTAAAATTTATTTTACATCAAAATGTAAAACTTCCTGCTCCTACCATGGTAGATAAGGAATAGTCGATTCTTATATTTAAAACAGTCTTGCCAACTTAATCAGTTGATTGTCATATTTAATCTGTGTGTTCATTAATTTTTCCTTGTTATTGTATTTATAAAATATAATATTTTTCCAAAATTTCAATTTCATTTTGTCTGTTATTTATTTCTAATATTTCTAGATTATTTTTTATACTTGACATATTATGTTTATTTTTGATCATGTGTTCAGTTACATTGGAGAATTTTCGATTTACTTTTTTATAGTTTGAATAGTGTTGTAAGCGCTATAAACATTGGTAAGTGTTTTATGTTACTGTATTCTGGTGGTTAGAAATATATATTTCAATTTTAAATAATACGGCTGTTTAAAAATCCTACATAGGATGTTTGATAAAATAATAATTATCATCATATATGTTATCATTGTTTAGGTGATTAGCTGAAAGGCTGGTTTGAACTTCTAAAGGATTTAAGTAAAACGAGAAATCAGATGGTACCTTACTCACTGAGTGGAAAGGTATTGTGCGGTTCCAAGCTCCATGTAGTTGCAGGGTGAAGGGACGGGTGAGGTTTAATGAATGAGTGACGCATGCTGGGCGAACGATTGTTGTATTACTTTGATACAAAACATTCACTTTTAAACTTTCCGTATTTAACATATTTGTTTGTATTTATTACATTCATTTTTTTTTTGTTTTTTTTAGGCCCTCATTGGAGCAAAATTAATCGATTTATAGAAGATCCCTAGTTATTCCTCTTATTTGCCCAGTAGTTCTTCATCCTTTGCGACACTCTCGCCCTATCCTCCACAGTCCAATGTCTGTTTGTCTGCCTTTTAGGTACTTCTGGAAATTTCGTGTTTGGATTTTTGATCTTATATCCTTCTTCTCTGTTCAAAATCTGTGTCTCTGAGATACCCAGGTCCTGCAGATCCTGTTGAACTTCCTCAAACCAGGCGTACTTGACTTTGGTTCTCAAAAAGAAATCCAGTACCTGTCTGGTAAATCTGGATTCTGGCAGTCTCCTAAGATGTCCAAAGAACCCAACTCTTCTCTTCCTCATTATCTCGGAAATTTCCTCATTTTCCCTGTATAGAACCGAATTTGGCAACAACCTATACTCATTGTCTACTCTGTGCTTTTTGTTTATTATTGTTCTGAGGATTCTTCTCTCTGTCTTTCTAAGGTCCTCCATCTTCCCACAGTGCCTCAACCTGCCCAAAGTCTCACACGCATACATTACCGCAGACTTCGTGACCGTATTGTAGTGCCTCAATTTGGATTTTATGGACATTGACTTCCTCTTATAGGTGGACCATGTCAGTCTTTGTTAAATTAATGCGCTGGATGATAAGAATATTTTTTTAGTCTAGTTAGTACACGCTACCACTACAAATGGATCAGCAGTGAAACACTACTAATTCATTCATTCTCCCACTACAATAACAACACACTGCATTCCTTCCAACTACACGGAGCTGGGACTCGAGCAATATGTTAATCAGCATATCTCTTAAAACCATCTACTTTGGACTCTGGAAATGACACGTTTACTTCATTCACTCAGGGTCTACCTGTATAATAAAATTATGAAATTGGTTACTCTCAGAGGAGATAACCAATGAAAACAAACAATACTTTACTTCCTGATATGTATTCATAAAAAGCAAGAGAAAGTAACAATTGCTGTTTTTCAACAGAAAGAGATAATTTGTTTCGTTGTTGTTTAGGTCAACAGCCGAAAGGCTGGTTTGAACCTCTAGAGGTTTTACTAAGTTAAAACGAGGAGTGAGGTGGTTTACCATTGCCTTCCTCACTGAGTTGAAAGCGTATGCTTATCAGCATGCCAGGCCCTCCGAAAAGCACCCACTTTTCACCCTTCAAATGACACCTTCACTTCATTCACCACAGGGTCTGGCTGTATAGTGAAATTCATTACTATCAGAGGAGGGAACTCTGACTAGTGTCTTTTACACCTCTACCTCTTCTGTTCTTAAATAGTTCAGTCATATTTTTGTCTGACTATATGATAAGAAACAGAACTATATTTTGTAGCCCTGGAACCACAGATCAAGTGCAATTAATTTAACACTCCACCTGCCTGTTATGGGGATTATTTGTTTCATAGGTTGGCAATAGTCTTGTGTTGTTTAGGTGATCAGCCAAAAGGCTGGTTTGAACCTCTAGAGGCTTTACTAAGTAAAAAGAGGAGTAAAGTAGTTTACAATTGCCTTCCTCACTGAGTGAAAAAGTATGCTTATCAACATGCCAGGCCCTCTGGAAAGGATCTACTTTCCACCTTGTGAAATGACATCTTCACTTCATTCACCACAGTGTCTGGCTGTATAATAATGAATTTCATTACTGTGAGAGGAGATAACTGTGACTAATATGCTTTTCACGGTTGATGAGCTCTGTTGTTACACACATTTAGACCAATCAGAACGTTTTCCAGCGTTGTCAGATTGTACCTGGCAAACATTATGCGTGCATGCGTATAAGAGCCGCAATAGTTCAGTCTCGTCTTGCATCTCGTACTGACCACATCGATTATAGAGTGCGTTAGCATGCAATACTTTATAATATAATCAACTAATTGTATGTTTATAGGTTATAATTGTTATTGAAATACCAAAAAAATGGCCGATGAAATATTCAACAGAGCTACAAGAACAAGTGTTGGCAATGTTGCTGGTAAGTCATTGGCTGGCTATAAAGTGGGTAGGGGGGGGGCAATACATACATTCAGAGCTCATCAGCTGTGAAAATTAGTACAGTGTCTTTTATACCTCCACCTCTTCTGTTCTTAATTCCATCAGTCATATAATTGGCCAACTATGTGATAAGAAACAAAACTATTTTTTGTACCCCTGGAACCAAAAGATCTCTCTTCTTCATGTAGCATCTCCATTACGAAGGTGTGCTAGCATCATGGCAATCCTGACCTTGGAAACTGTAGCTCTAAATAGGTCGATGGATGACAAATTAAACCACTCTCGCAGGTTCCGTAGCCAGGAGGTTCTTCTTCTTCCAACCGATCGTTTGCCCATAATCTTTCCCTGGATGACAAGATGAAGGATTTCATATTTTGGACCTCTCAAGACATGGCCGAGGTACACCAGCTTTCTCTTCTTGATTTCAATCATCACTTCCATTCCCTTCTGCATCCTCCTTAGGACTTCCATGTTTGTGACTCTCTCTGTCCAAGATATTTTGTGCATCCTTCTGTAAACCCACATCTCAAAGGCCTCAAGTCTTCGTTCACATTGCCTATTGGTAGTCCAGGCCTCTGCACCATAGTACAGCACCGGAAAGATGTAACACCAAAAGATCCAAAAGACCAAAAGATCAAGTACAATTAATTTAACACTCCACCTGGCCGTTATAGGCAAGAATGCAAATTATGATAAATTAACATTAAATTATTGTTTGAACAAAATCCTACTCATGTGGGAAGAAAATTATGACAACATTTTAAAAATTGTGGTAATTTATTGATGTATTTTCTCCTCGCATGAGTAGGTTTTTGTTCGAACAATTTAGTATTGTTGTTAGCCACATAATAATTGAATCGGTCATTTCAGAAAGCCCAAAAGTCAAAAAATCTAAATTTTAGAAAAATTAATAAACTTGTAATTTATTATGTTTAAATTTAAAATATATAAAAATTGTACATAAGGCTGTCCTCTTTAATAGAAAATATACTTTTATCTTTTTAAAAACTAGCCACTTGTTTGAAAAAATTAGACTTAAGGTGTTTCTGAAATAAATTGGAGTAATAAGTTACGTTGTTAGACCAGAAGAAAATTGTGCTCTACAATAGTATTTATTTATTTCAGTAGTTTACATTATGAAAATAGCTTTCTGCAGTAATAAAAATTGAAATTCTTAACTTTAAGAAAGAAAAATGTTAATTTTCACGTTCTTCATTGTTGTCATGAACAGTCGTTATACACCTTAAAAAGATTTTTGCATAGAATCTTTGTATGACCTCTTCTACTAGAAAGTAGAGATTAAGCTTTAAAACAACATCCACTTTCATTTTTTAAATAAAAAGGAAACATTTTATATCCTTAAGGATAAGCGTTTTCTTAGTTATATAACAGGTGTTATATAACTGTTATACAACTGTTATATAACAGGTGTTTTATTAAGGACACAACCCTGATTATAAGAAGATAGAAGTAATACATTGGTAAATTTTCTGTCCCCCAATCGGTATGTTGGCAACAGTGTACACAAGACCAACAACCTAAAACAGTTAAAATGTTCCAGTAAAGCATTAGTGTGGTGACAGCAGTCATTTCGTTATATTGTGTCAGCAATGGTTTTTTCCAAGGAAGAACGCGTGTTTATTGTAGAGACTTACATAGTGAGTAAATCTTACAAATGTGTGCAAGATAAGTTTCAGTTGAAATTTCCCCGTTCTGCCTTTCCAATTAAATCATCAATATTGCGTTTGATAAATAAATTCGGTAGAACTGGGAGTGTACTTGATGAGAAATCACCTCGCCTGCCAACAAAGTTAACCGTGGAAGTTCTCGAAGATTTGAAAAATCGTTTGACTCAATCACCTAAAAAATCACTTAAAAGATTATTATCACAAGCTGGGCTAAGATTAACTACTGTTTTCAGAGCTATGAAAAAGTTATATTTGCATCCTTATCGCGTTGGCGTAACTCATGAACTGAAAGCTACAGACCATCAGAAACGATTACAATATTGTCGGTGGTTTCAATCTTTGGTTGAAGAAAATGGTATTGAATTGTTGGATCATTTTTATTTTAGTGATGAGGCTTGGTTTCATTTAGATGGCTATGTGAATAGTCAAAACTGTAGAATATGCAGTGCAACAAATCCGTCATACTTTCCATGAAAAAGCATAGCAATCACGTAAAATTGGTGTTTGGTGTGCAATTCTCCGCCGCCTTATTTCTTCCTTGGAAAAAACCATTGCTGACACAATATAACGAAATGACTGCTGTCACCACACTAATACTTGACTGGAACATTTTAACCGTCTTAAGTAGTTGGCCTTGAGTACACTGTTGCCAACATACTGATTGGGGGACAGAAAAGTTACCGATGTATTACTTCTATCTTCTTATAATCAGGGTTGCGTCCTTAATAAAACACCCGTTATTACTTGAGGAAAGCCACACTTATGTGATTTTTGCAGGGATGGTGTGTTTACATTCAATTAGTTTTAAAATGTACTAAAGAAAAGATGTAAAATTTTGACTTATGGGCTTTCTCAAATGACTGATTCAATTGTTTCTGTTTTTTGGGCTGTGGGAGTGGATATTGAAATTATGTACAGTCAACTCCCGATCATCCGTGGAATTGGGTGGCACGAGTGCTGCGGATAATCCGATTCCGCGGATAATCCACAAAATGACAAAAAAAAAGCGTAGGCATATACAGTAGTATACGTATAAAATCTTTATTAATTTTTGGTTATTTAAAGTACATAAATATGTACAATAATGAAAACACTAACTTAAATTACAAAATATAACATTAAAATTTTAAATGTTGTTAATTATTTTTTGTCCCTAAAAATGTTGGTTTACTGTAATTCTTTAAAATTAGTACATACAATATATTTAGAAAAAAAAAACATAAAAATATTGTTTACTTACAAATGATGTGCAGAAGCTATGTTGTAATAGAAGTCACAACGTTTTAAAAAAAAGTCAGTCATCTGCTTTTGTTTTTTTTAAGTTAAAACACTTTTTCTTGATTTGGGACAGAAATTTTCTCAACATAAGTTTGTCACAAAGCAAAGCGTGTGCTTTACAAATTTAAGCATGTGCTTTACTTAACAAAGCGCGTATTTACAAATTTAAGCGTGTGCTTTACTTTACAAAGCGCGTACTTCCTGTGCTGTACAAATTTTATCTTTAATGTTATCACATTACAAGAAATTTACTTAACGTTAAGAAAATAGAATGAAAAAAAATCATCCGTCGTGCGCGGATAATCCGCCCGCGGATAATTGGGAGTTGACTGTATTAGAGATGAATTTGGATATATTGTGAGATGGAGAGTTGGTGTAGGCGTACCTAGAAAAGCTGTAGGTGAAATGATGCCTGTCCTCTTGGCCACTATGATGGCGATCCCAGTCTCCATAAAAGGAACTGTAAAGTCGACCACCGCTTCCCTCTCTGAATTTATCATGAGTGATGTCATCACCATATCTGTCTTCCGGTTCACCAATTCTGCTATCAGCCCGTTCCACTTTCCATTCTGCTTCAGCGTAGTACAATCACAATCAAACATATTAATCTCTTTTGGAAAAAGTACCTTTTATTACTACCTACATTCAAATAAAACTATTTAACATTTTTTATTAGTTTATCCTTCAGGAGGGAACATACCCAGTAACAGCTGAACAAATTTAAAAAATATCAAAAAATTTTTTTTGTCTAGTTAGATTGTCTGAAATGTACTCTTTAAAATGGTATATCTGTTTATGTAATACGGCTTTTATAAACTGATGTAAAATTTGAAAAAACGACTCAGTGTTCAAACTAAATTTTGTGTTTTTTTTTTACTAAAACAACACTAATTTTCAATAATCTCTAGCATGAAAACGAAACAAGATAGAGCCATGATCTTTTGTTTGTTTTGAAATGCGTTTCATTTTGTTTTAGTTAATAATAATATCACTAGAGTGCAGCACTAACCGTATGCACTAACAGTATATAACCTATAGTGCAGGAGAATTCTGAACTACATCACAATTAGTAAGACTTTTACCTCAATTATCTAAAAAATAAAAATTTTCTGTTTTTCCAAGTTTGGGAAAATCATAACTTCTTTTCTGTTAAAGAAAGAGCAATATTTTTTTAAAAATTGTTCAGAAGACTTAGTTCTATGATCTGATGAAGGGAAATTACAAAGTAACCTCAATTTGTTTTTTTTATTTAGACTGAAACATACAAGTTGTAGTTTATCGTTGATGTAAAAATTTAAAATTTTTTTAAAAACTCAGATTATAAGATTTAAAAAAACTCTTTCATCAGATCACAGAACAGAATTTTATCTTTATTAAAAAAAAATTAGACTGATAGGTCAAATACAAAATAAGTTACAGCTTTTCCAAAAACACACTGATATTTCATCCCCCACCCCTTAAAAGGCGATAGGATGGAAATATTTTTATTATATTATATGGAAAATTATCTTTTTTTTAACTCTAACTTCCAAAAACAAAATCAGGTTTGAAACTCATAAGGGAAAGTTTTTCATATTTTGGGTATGTTCCCCCTTCAGGAACTGGCGCTAAAAAAATAACATGAGAACTGGCACCGTTGAATTTTTGCAACATCTTGTAATATTAAAAATATTCCTACAAACACTGATTACCTATTTAAATATTATTATCTTATTGTTGTTGCTTAGGTCATCAGCCGAAAGGCTGGTTTGAACCTCTAGAGGTTTTACTAAGTAAAACCAGGAGTGAGGTGGTTTACCCTTGCCTTCCTCACTGAACGAAAAAATTACGCTTATCAGCATGCCAGGCCCTCTGAAAAGCACATATTTTCCACTCTGCAAATGACGCCTTCACTTCATTCACCACAGGGTCTGGCTGTATAATAAAATTCATTACTTTCAGAGGAGATAACTCTGATTAGTGTCTTTTACACCTCTACCTCTTCTGTTCTTAAATGATTCAGTCATTTAATTGGCTGACCATGTGATAAGAAACAGAACTATTTATTTTAGCCTTGCAACGAACAGATTGAGTGTAAAATTATTTTATTATTGAAGTAATATTATTAAATACATATTTGAATAATTTTGCATTTTTTGTAAATTATATATAAAAAATACGAAAATTACAATAAGTTTTATTGTATTATTATATTATTTACAAAAAGAAAAAAAAAATAGTTTGGTGACTGAAAAGAACTAAGCTGGTAGATTTAGTGTGTTAAGAAAAAGACTAATAAAAGTACTGTTAAACTATAAAAATAAGAGTAAATTACTTTTAAGTCATGTATATTATATAAATTACTAAAACTAATGGTTAGGCTACTTTTAAATTATAGTTATACGTATATTTACCTAAGTTAGTGGATTAACAATAGGTTTAAGTTAGAGATTTAAGAAATTAATATTTCTAGTGTTTATAGAACACTGTATAAGTGACATTAGAAAATAAGTGCTAGCACCAGTGGGTGACTGCATAATTATATACATGGGGGTTTGGATATTATCGCTAAAGAAAAACTGTTCACTAGTTTTAAGTAACTAGTTGCAGTAAATCTACAATAAGAGAAAATATATACTGTATAAAATATATTATTAAAAAATAAATAATTATAGATTGCTAGGCATTATTTTATAAGATATTTTAAAGTTACTGCTGCAATATTACTGTATCATGAGTATTTGTAATGTGTTTTATTTAAAAGTATCATTCAAAGAGTATTTGGTCAGCTTTTGTGGTATGTATTGAAAGAATTTTGTTTACAGTTACAAATTCGCTCATGCTGTAACAATTTATAATATTTGACACAAATAAGTAAAATATTTCCCTGATTGTGGACAGTTTATCGTCTCTCATCCCTGGTGGAATGATCATCAAATCTGTCACAGTTAAGAAGAAATAAGAATCTATAATAGGTCATGGCAGCTCTCAATAACTGGATGCCTGTCACATGTGATAAATTGTATTGTCTAAAGATAGCGCACGAATTATGCAGTGTAAACATATAACACCAATGAGCCAATGTATAGCCTACATATAGCAAGTATGACATCAGGATTGGCGTCGCTGTAAATCCACAAAATTCCAGCATGGCGTCAGTAAAACTCCTGTATCTCAGGAAATAAGAATATTTTTTAAATTTTTGATGATATGATAATACGCAGTAGGATGAGTTAAGGAATGCACGAAGGGAATCCAACCTAATTACCTATATTTAAAAAAAAATCAGAAAAATGACATCTGTTGCGAAAATGCAGCAGCACCAGTCCCTGAAGTTTAATTCATTACAATTTCGTAACTAACATTTAATTAATTGAAAGGAGGAAGTCTAAAGATGGAAAGAAAAATCCTTAGGACTTGCATAAACAAATAACAAAAACTCAACGATATCTGGATCTTAATGTCTAATTCTGAACTCTACCGTGAAATCGAGTCAATTACTGACATCGTGCGGAAGAAAAGAATTGCTTTCTTTGGTCATTTACTTTGAATACCGGACAATTGAGTAACTAAACAACTCAAATCTGTAATTAACTCGTAGAAAAATCCTCCAAGGTGGTTGCCCGAAATAAAGCAAGATATAAAAGAACTTAACATTGCAGAACAAAATCTTTTAGAAAAATCTGAACAGCTTAAGTTACTTGAAGATAAAGACAAAAGATCTGTTGAAAAATCTCGAGCTCCATCGTCAATGATTTGTACAGATAAAATCAGACAGATCAGATTCCAAAATATAAAGAATTATTAGGAAAAACGTAAGAATCTTAAAACCAAACCAAGAATGATTTGTAAATTTGATTCAAGTGGTCCAATCAGGCTGTAAAAACAAACAAAGGAGGAAGTTTATCTTCCACATTAAGCTCAACTCATACGAAAATTGTCGCAGATTGCGGATAGTAACAAAATTCAATGGGATTAAATGTTGTTTAGGTCATCAGCCAAAAGGCTGGTTTGAACCTGTAGAGGTTTTACTAAGTAAAACGAGGAGCGAGGTGGTTTACCATTGCCACAACTCACTGAGTGGAAAAATACGCTAATCAGCATGCCGAGCCCTCTGAAAAACACATATTTTCCACTCTGCAAATGACACCTTCATTTCATTCACCTCAGTGTCTGGCTGTATAATGAAATTCATTACTTTCAGAGAAGAATACTTTGATTAGTGTCTTTTACACCTCTACCTCTTCTGTTCTTAAATGATTCAATCATTTAATTGGCTGACCATGTGATAAGAAACACAACTATTTATTTTAGCCCTGCAACGAACAGATTGAGTGTAAATAATTTGACACTTCACCTGTCTGTTATGGGCAGAAAAAACGGATTAAACTAGGAAACCTATGAGAGTTCACACAGGGCGACGACAACAGAGTGACAGTCGGCGATAAAACTGATGTTGCTTGCAGTCAGAACCGACTGACACACGATGACAAGCCCACGACAACTTCCCAATGCTACCTTCACTGGTTAAACTCCCAGTACATACATTACGGCAAAACTACTAGCCTCTATTAGCCTATTAGCCTAAACTTTAGCCTCGTAGTAGGCTACTTCGGGATCTTATTTGTTAGCACGCCTACAAAAACTAAAACTGCAACATGCAACACACCATACTATTGCGGGTTGCAGAGTGTACAGGGGCTATTTACATACTTCATTTGCGTTGATTGTTTGTAACTTATACAGTTCCACTTAAAAATATTAATATTTCACTATTTTAATACTAATATTAATATTAACTAATGAAGACCTAAATCTGTTAAGTTATTTATTAAATCTGTTATTCCAATAACCCGGATGTTTAGTCTAGTGTTATTGTATAGTTTTCCGACAGGATGTGTGTTATTCATTATTGGTTATCTCAAGTGGAATTCATTGATTTTGTAATTGTATAAGTGGGTATGTTATAATATCCATCCTAGTACATGGTTTTGTCCATAGTTGGATGGGATAATTTCCACCATCTCTAGCGTAATAGGATAGTAGTCAACTGTAAGAAATTTTGTATTATCGTAATTTATTTTTTATTTAATGTGTAATATTATGGGAATAAATAAATAAATAATAATAATAATTATTATTATTATTATTATTAGCGGATTGTCCCAATAATGGAAGACGTTAGCAAATAGCTCAATTAACTTTTCTTTGGGTTCTTTCTGTTCTTCCAATAGACTTTCATTCTTTCTGAGAAAGCTTGTTTACGTTCTTCTGACCATTTTGCCCTGACTTGTTTTTGCTGAGGTTGCTCCGGTGAAACTTTCCACTTTCACTAATATTATGGGTCCAATTTTATGTAGATCACCCTACCTAGCAGATACTCCTTTTCAATACAAACAGTAGTCTTTTATATTTGCAGAAAAAATCCATTAACAGATATTAATTTACCTCATGAGTGCCCCACCGTCCATCTTCTACCCGTACCAGTTCGTAGGTGAACCCCAATTCTTCGGCAAATTTCTCCAGAAGGTCCACACAGAACCCTGAACAGCACTGATAGAACGTTCCGTTACGATGGGCTGTCGGTAAATCGATTCTGTAAAATAAATAAATAAAAAACAGATAAAATAAACTCTTCTAGAGGATAAACCTCAGAGATTTTCTTGTGAGATCTCTGCATCAATGAAATTCCTAAAAGGAAGCTGTACAACAAATCAAGATAACAATTTCTAAATCTAAAATACTACTACAATGCTTAAATCTTTGTTATAAAGGTTTTGTTTTTAATTTTACATTAAAATTATTACAAATGTATTATTCAGTGCAGTTTCTTTTTAATCCTTTTTAATCTCTTTAATCCTTAAACAGATTGAGCCTACGTCTCAATCTGTTTAATGAAAAACAATGAACAGCCTCACCACCCAATGAGATGAGGATGATGTGTTTGACGTGCAAATGAGGTGCAGTCTTCTTCTACAGACTTACAGAGTAGACCCATGGTTAATCGAACCCCAACCATCAAAGTATGCCGGTGGTATTCACGACAGTGAAAATAATAGTAGTTTTATAGTAGTTATAAGTATTTAAGTGAATTAATGTTTTTGTTCTGTATACTCCTATGCGCGGACAGAACTCTTTATGAAGAAAGTTTTTGCGTATAAGTATATTTAGTTTAAAATATTGTACATAGCTTAGTATAGTCATGAATTGTAATTTTAATGTAGCTATATTTTACTAAATAAATAAATAAAAAAAAAAAATAATATGCAAACATCCTTCTGCAGGTTTGATGATGTTTACCTTTAATTAATTTAAAGGAATCTCGTGTGAAACACTCACACAACCCTTTGTTTTACCAAAACAGGCAGGTGGAGTGTTAAATTATTTGCACTATCTACTAGTACCAGGGCTACAACAAATATTTGTCTCTCTTATCTTATGATCATCCAATTATATTACTGAATTATTTAACCCTTTATAGGGCAGTACTACGAGGGAAAATATACATGTCGTAAAATGTTAAATTTTGTTTTATTGGGACTTGAATAATGTATTTCTAGCGCCAGAACAGTTAGATATTTCTTCTTTTTTTATGGTAAGCCCTGGTAAGTAAACTTACCAAGGAACGTTTATTGCAATGGGAATCATATAATGTTTAGTGGTAAGAATGCTTATTAAAACAACTTGTAGCCCTATATAACAGAAAAATGTGTTGGATAACTTATCTTAACTTTATATTAGCATGAATGCTTACTTTCCCGTAAAAAACTAGAATTTTCTAAGCGCTGTACAAAAGTAACAACAAAAAACATGATAGCGTAGGCTGGTATGAATCCTTACCACATTCGTGTAACTCACAAAGCAAATGGTCGCTGCGCGGTAATTTCAATATGTGGATAGACTACTTAAAAGTGAACATCTATAACCATAAAATGCCAATAGGTTCAACTGCATAGCTTATTATTTTAAAAAATCGACCTTATTACCAGTGGTAAGTATACCTACCACAGACCTATAAAGGGTTAAGAACAGAAGAGGTAGAGGTGAAAAAGACACTAGTCACAGTTATCTCCTCTCACAGGAGTCAATTTCATTTCATTATACAACCAGACTCTGCGGTAAATGAAGTAAAGGTGTCATATGCAGGGTGGAAAGTAAATGCTTTACAGAGGGCCTGAATTACTGTTAAGCATACTTTTCCACTCAGTGGGGAAAGCGTGGTAAACCACCTCAATTCTACAATTCTAGATTTATTTAGTTATGCCTGTATTAGGAGGAGGGGATGAGAGAGAAAGATTGAGATTGAGATTGAGAGAGAGAGAGAGAATTGAGAGAGAAAGAGAGAGAGAGTTAGAGTGTGAGAGATTTAGAGAGAGAGAGAGAGCGAGAGAGAGAGAAATGAGAGAGAAAGAGAGAAAGTTAGTGTGTGTGTGTGTGTGTGTGTGTGTGTGTGTGTATGAGTGTGTGTGTGCGCGTGTGTGTTTGTGTGTGTTTGTGTGTGTGAGGGAGAGAGAGAGAGAGAGAGAGAGAGAGAGAGAGAGAGAGAGAGAGAGAGAGAGAGAGAGAGAGAGAAAGAGAGAGAGTGGGGTGAAGATGTGTTCATTACGGACGAATGGTGTTTGGGTTGAGGTAAATGAGCTAGTGCTGTACAACAACCGCAATAATAAAAAATAATTTACACTTTTGATAATAAAACAAACGCACCCACTCCTACAAACGGATATCTTTTACAAGATCACTTTAAATAATTTATGGACCCTATTCTTTTCATAATAATAACAACGACCAGTTTAATTCTTTACAAATTCTGTCACAAGAAACAGAAAACAATAATAATAATAATAATAGAATGACAAAAATGAATGAAATTTGTGGATCAGAATAAATACAAAATGTTTTGTCCCGTTTAACAAATAAAATATAAAATACCTATGGAAAAATGTAAATGAAAAATTTGTTATACAATGTTTTTTGTATTATTCTCTTGGAGCGAGTCATTTATTCTTTGGCAGTGTTATTAAATGTGTGTTTATGAAAGGGCGTTCCAAATCCAATGTTAATACCCTCTTTCCATTAATAACGCATTTATTTTAGGGCGACGATGAACACGGTTTCTGTAGGATTCCGTTAGTAACATATTACAGCGTAGTTGTCGAGGGGTGGTAAGGGGATGGGATGAAAAAGGAGCAAGACGTATAATTTACACAAGAGCTGATTCAATTTACGTTGTAGCGGTAAGTATTCTAGAAAGACCGCTTCTTACTTTCACTCATCCGTTTCACAACCCACACCACTCTTATAGTAATAGCCTACTTTATTTTTTTAAATTACATTTAACTCAGATTCATCTGCATACTGCCCATGTTTGAACCACTCGTAACGGCTCAGAAAGTTGTGATCAAAAGCGCTTTAAATTGTGACTGACAATTCCCTTCTGATTTCCTTCTGTTTTGTGTTCCGACCGTCAGTTCAGCATCCAGCACATTGCTGACACCCTAAACATGTCCACATTTGCGGTACATGCGATAGTGACCGAGGATCTGCAAATGCGCAAGGTCTGCCCCCTAGCCTCCAGTCACACGGCCTTCATCGTTACCAACTTCCTGACCTGAAGCAACACTGAGTTCTTGAATCACATGTTATTAACAGTTAATGGAAAAAAGTGTCAGTACTTGCAGTTTAAAAATAAACATAAGGTTAAAGAAAGTAGAGAAGTGGATGTATTTATTCATAATAATAGTTTAGAGCATGTAGAAACAGTGAAGTTCCTGGGAGCATCTCTAGATAGATCTTTGTCTTGGGACTTCTATACCAATCAAGTTTGTAATAAAGTATCATCTGGGGTGCACCAAAACAAATTGCCAGATTAAATGATAAAAAATTACTAATGGCAGCTTATCATGGCCTCATTCTGTCTCATATCCGTTATGGTATTTTAGTATGGGGTAATTCTAGCATAGGTAATATGAATAGGGTTTTTAAAATTAAAAAAAAGCTATTAGCTGTATGGTGGGAGCTAACCAGCTAACCTCATGCAGGCCACTATAAGGAGCTTAAATTGCTTACAGTTCCCTCTCAACATTTTTGATGTGTTAGGCAAAATAATTTTAGATGCAGAATTTCAAAGTTCACAATCATAACACGAGAAACAGAAATGATAATTATGTGGCTAATCACTCCACAAAATTGTTTAAAATTATATGGTAGATTTCGGGTACTTGACATTCGGCAACTTTACATAAGGAACTTATTACTGTATATAAGATCTAATAAACTTTCTGTACTACAGAAAATAACTCATAATTTATCATACCAGAGCAGTAACCCGTATTGGATAACAAGCGCCTAGATTGCATAAAACGATTAACAGCACTGCAGCACATTATATAGCCTCAATCACATACCTTAATTTACCAGAGGCTATCCGAAATACTGATGTAACTCCTTAATTATACCAAAGAAAAGTAACCAACTGGCTGATTAATTTAGGGAGAGGGCAGTCTGAGGATTTAATTAGTTCTATGTATTCAAACTAATTGCTCTTCCTCTTGTGTCAGCTAAAAATGTTTTGTTAACATTGTCATCGAAAGTCTGCTTCATCCTTTGCCGTTATATGACATTTTATTTTTATTTTTTGAAATTTATTTTTTTATACTATTATCCTTTCTTTGTATATTTACATTAGGGAATTTTATTGTATGTTTTTTTTGTAAATTTTTGTTACTTATCTTTTATGTAAATTTAGTGTAGATATAAAAAGCTATTATAATAGAATAAAAACAATAAACCAACTCATACCCGCGCACAGGCTAGACCTATGTGGGTATTAGCAAATAAGATAGGATAAAATTCATTGTACTTGTTTTTAGCAATAATAAATAAATAAGTAAATAAGTAAATAAATAACAGATAGGAGGTGGAGTGCTCAATTATTGCCACTCGATCTGTTAGTTCCACGGCTATAAAAATTGTTCTCTCTTTTATCACATATGGTCACCCAATTATATTACTGAAATATTTAACAACAAAAGGGGTACAGGTGAAAAACACTCTAGTCACAGTTATCTCGTCTGAGAGTAATGAATTTCACTATACAGCCAGACACTGTGGTGAATGAAGTGAAGGTGTCATTTGCAGAGCGGAAAGTAGATGCTTTTCAGAGGATCTGGCATGCTGGTAAACACACTTTTCCACGCATTGAAGAAGGCCCAATGGTAAACCACCTCACTTTTCTTTTTACTTAGTAAAGTCTCTAGAGCAGTGTTTCCCAAACTTTTTTTTCTCGCAGCACACTACAAAAAAAAATCTGGTGTGAAACACTCACACAACTTTCTCTTGCCAATGCAAATAATTAACAATAAACCTAACATTAGTATTAAAACATTAGAAATGAACAAAAACTAACCTCAAAAACATAACCTTATTTTAATCATGAGTGAATGACGCAAAATGACAATCGAACTCAGTTTGGCTTAAAAATACGGAAAATCACGCTTTCACGCTAAACTAGGCTCTGTAGAGAAAAATGCTCTAAACAAAAGTTGTAGATCTTTTAATTTTCTATAAATTTAATTATATACACTTTTGTCGTAAAATGCATACTAAGACCGAAATGTTAAAAAAATCGATTTTTCTCACGTTTTCGTGAGAAAAAAAACAGAAAATCGCAAATTACCGCTAAACTAAGCGTTATACAAAAAAATGATTGAAATAAAAGTTGTAGGTTTTTAAATTCTCTACAACTTTTATTATATAAGTTTTTGCGCTAAAATTTATATTAAAGCCGTAATCTTAAAAAAACAACGTTTTTACGTGAAAACAGCCTCACCGAGAATTTCAGCAAACATGGCGCCTACCCTATCTTGTAGAGAATAAAAAATTGAGTAAAATAGGCGATTTTAAAAAAAATCGTAAGACCAGTTTTTGAGAAAATCGCAAAAAACTGAAAAATTATACGAATAAACTACCACTTCCGGTTGACCGATTTTGATGAAAATGTTCCTGTCGCGTCCGGTAGTGGTATGTAACTTAAGTTTCAAGTTTCAAGTTCGCACGACGTTCCGTTCTTGAGATATTCTGTTCACACACAGACACACACACACACACACACACACACACAGACACACACACACACACACACACACACACACACACACACACACACACACAGACCAATCGCTAAAAACATGTTTTTTGGGTTCAGGGGGTCTGAAACCTATAGATCCGGTGAAAACTCGATTTCGAAAAATCGACATGAAAACAATACTTTCCTTCCTATATATTCATATAGGCAAGAGAAAGTAAAAAACGGCCAATAGCCGTGGCACACCTATTACTTTATGCCATTGATTAAGCTTAAGTACTTGATATAAACGTACTTATATCATACTTATACATACTTACTTATAGTCATCGGCTAGGTATTATTTTGTTGGACCGTTTAAATTTAATTTAATTTATTTTCCTTGAGTTCCGCGGCTCACTTGGCCGGCTTTGCGGCACACAGTTTGGGAACCTCTGCTCTAGAGGTTCAAACCAGCCTTTCGGCTGATAACCTAAACAACAGGAGGAAAATTACACTTCAGCTGATGACAACTACTGTCTGTCTATAACTTGATGGCGTGCCGCAGAGAGGAGCAGAATCGGTCCGCTACTAGCCTTCTCAATAACACTTCATTATGTACTACTACTAACTAGTACACTGGAATTGGTACAAAATCAAGTGTTTTTGAAAAGGCTAGTAGTGGGTTGATTCTGCTCCTCTCTGCGGGAGGGCATCAAGTTATAGACCGACATTATGATAATTTGCATAGCGTCAATTCATTTCACATGTTGTTTACGTCAGTAGCGGAAAGGCTGGTTTGAATCTCTAGAGACTTTACTAAGTAAAATGAGGAATGAGGTGATTAATTGCCTTCCTCACTGAAAATTATCTACTTTCCACCCTCCAAATGACACCTTCACTTCATTCACCACAGGGTCTGGCTGTATAATGAAATAGGAGATAACTGTGATTAGTGTCTTTTACACCTCTACCTCTTCTGTTTTTAAATAGTTCAGTCATATTATTGGATGACCTTGTGATAAGAGAGAAATATTTTTTTAGCCCTAGAACCAGCAGATTGAGTACAAATAATTTAGCATTGCACTTCCTGTTATGGGCGAAGTACATATATCTATATTAATATAATAAAGAAGAAACGTCTGTTTGTTTGTTTTTTTGTTTGTTTGTATGAGGTAATCTCAGAAACTACTGACTGATTTTAAAAAATCTTTCATTGTTGCATAGCTTAGGGCTTCCTGATCAATATAGGCTATTTTTCAACTTTAAGTAACTTTAATTAAATGAGTTAAGCAACTTAAACTGTGACGATGTCGCATGTTTTAGTTTATCGGGTGCATAGCACTTTTATTTTTTCTAAGTCCTTTGGATGGTGTATTTTTTGGGCTAGAAGCACAATTCAACTTTTATATTTCATAGAAAAACGTGAAGAAATTATTCGATTCCAAAAACATTAAAAATTCGGAAATATTCAAAACTTTTATTTTTGTACTGTATTTCATACATTTGTTTTCATTCGACAGGTAGTGGATGAGTCAAATATTTCCAATTACTGTGCGTACCGCACCCACGTATTACTGTCTCTTATCTCAGCCATATTTATATCAACTGTCTCTTTCTTTTTCATCGGTATTCTTCTATGCATTCTAATCAATTCTGTTAAATCACAGGGACAAACATTTAAAACGGTGGGCATCAATTTGAGACAAGAATGCTTCCTTCACTCATGGACAATTTTATGTCGGACTTTCTAGAGCTGGAAGTGCAGAAAAACAATTTATTTTCCTGCCACAGAGCAACAAAACCACAATATTGTATATAAAGAGGTTTTAAAATAATTTAATAAGGCCTACGTTAGCTGCTGTGAAGCGAAGCGAGCGAGGGTTGCTAGTTAGGAATAAAAAAATTTCATTAAATTTGAATATATATATTTAGAATGATCTAAAAGTTAAATAATTGTGATTCTTTGAGAAGACAATACTACGTCACTTTTCACAGTAGAGTCAGAAGAAATTTGGTTTGATCAGGTGTTGTAAAAGTAAAAAAAAGAAAGGGGATGACGGGAAGTGACTAAAGGGGGAGGATCGAATTCCAATTTTATAACAATCTCATCCATCAATCCGCCCTGTCTGTCTCCCACTCCTTCCCTTCTCTTTGAACGTTGGTAAGGAGTAGTTGAAACGGAGTGCAGTGTTCGTACCGCTTACCGCATACCTTAGTGTGACAAGGCACGCTATCTGTTGGACGGTCGTTCAATCAACCGATACAATTGTAGGCCTATCAAATACTAGCCTATCTCGTTCCATTCCATCACCTGAAGCAGCGGTGGCTATTCAGGTGAGCCTCTTCACCTCGGAAAAGATTCACATGAATCTTTACAGAATTAAATTTTCTACAAATTTATTTAAGAAAAAATACACCTTTATTTACCATTTTTATGGAAGTAATCTTACGTTAAACACAAAAATGTGTTATTTCTTTGCACCAATTCTTGTGTTTTATGTAAGATATCTCTGAAAGTATTGCATTTACAGCTCTGCAACCAATTTTATTCAATTTTTCAGACTAAAAAACATAAGAAACAATCGTATTTGTATGTTTGTAACTACCTTTAACATTTTTATCATTTTTATACGGCCTTACTTCACCGAGGGTGCAGAGTTCTAGGTGAAATTTTTCGCTAGCCGTAACTCGCTAACTAAGCGTTTTCAGGCATATGTTTATATAAACTTTTTTTCTTATTTTTAGCTATAGAATGAGTACTCAAGAGATTGCCGTATGGTTTTGAATTCCCCTATATAACGGCTACGAGAGCAAGTGCTGGCAACGTTGTTGGCAAGTCATTGGCTAGCTACGAAGTGGGTAGAAGGCAATGCGTACATTCAGAGCTCATCAACTTTTAAAGATAGTATAGTGTCTTTTGCACGTGTACCTGTTCTGTTGTTAAATGTTTCAGTCATAAAATTGGCTGGCCATGTGGTAATAAACACAACTATATTTGGTAGCCCTGTAACTAGCACAGCGGTTCCCAAACTTCTATCTTTTACGCCCCCTTTTGCCAAAAATAAAACTTCTCACGCCCCCCTTAAACAATTTTATTGGGCAATGAAAAATCACGTATTACATTGAATAACCATACCTACATTTATTTTTTTATTTTTTGTAGCATTAGAAATTGCAATTTAATTTTAATAAAAGACAAAATAAATCAGTGGATGGATGACCTTGCATTTTTTTTTTAAAAAAAAAGGTTGATTATTAGAAAGTGCACAACGTAAATCATTGATAAAACCAACATTGCACCGATGCTTTGTTTTTATTGTAACAAGTGCTGAAAATACTTTTTCGCACAGATAGGTGCTTGATAAAGATAATTACAATTACTGCCGCTTGCTGTTATATACTAGGGTAAACTTGGTTATACTTAACCCAAAGTGATGTTTTGTCAATTTTATCGAAATCGTTTTTCGCAGCAGAAACATTTTTTATTTCTAAAACTTGTTTTTTAAGTAATTCGGGCAGGAAGTCTATGTTGACACTGAAAGGATCCGTTATGGAGGGTAAAGCTATCTCGAAGTCCCGCGCCCCCCTTGACGTGTCTTCACGCCTCCCTTGGGGGGCGCGCCCCCACTTTGGGAACCGTTGAACTAGCAGATCGAGTGAAAATAATTTAACACACCACATCCTATCTGTTAAGGGCATGAATAATAGCCTAGATAGCATTTCAAAATCATTTAATGTGGCTTCATGGTGTGGTCTTATTTTTTTATTACTCTCTGATAAAGGCCCAGATATTTATGTAAATTGTCAAATAGGTTTAAGTGTGAATTCATTTCCCGATAAATTAATCTGGGAAGAATTTAATAAATGGAAAGTTGAAACAAATGAGGAGATAATTGTAGAAAATTTTGACGTGGAAGGTTTCTTGTTGGGTGAATTGTATTGGAAGCCACTCGATCACCCTCAATTGACTTTGAAAAAACCGAATAAAAAACACCATTTTAAAGTTTAAAGAGACGATTAATGAATGCTTGTCAAAAACAGAGATTCGTTTTAATATCACCCTTCATTAGAGGGGGTTGGAGTGAGGTAGGTCATTTATACTTTTAAACATCAATGATACGACCGTTACGAAAAAAATTGACGGGTGCTAAAATCAAACACCCTTTCATTTTCACTTTCTCTCACTTTATGTATAGTACTTAAATATACCTATTATAGGTAAGGAAAATATTTTTTGTCATCAGTCTCTCAACTGGTTTGATGCAGTTCTCCAAGCTGTTCTATCTTGCGCAAGTTGTTTCATATCTACATACCTGTAACACCCTACATCTTTTGTAATTTGCTTTATATATTCTAATCTTTGCCTTCCCCTACAATTTACTCGCTCAATATTACCCTCCATTATTGATAGCCCAATACCTGGATGTCTTAAGATATGTCCACTAGCTTATCCCTTCTTCTGGTAAGATGCTTCCATATACTTGTTTTTTCATCCACTCACCTTCTTCTTCTTCAGGTGCCATCTCCGCTTCGAAGGTTGGCAATCATCAGAGCAATTTTTGTCTTTGATGTCACAGCCCTAAACAATTCGTTGTTGCTGCAACCATACCAATCTCTTAGGTTTTTCAGCCAGGATTTTCGTCTTCTTCCCAAGGATCTCTTTCCTTGGATTTTCCCCTGGACAATTACTTGTAATATTTTATATTTTTCTCCCCTCATGACATGTCCCATATACAATAATTTTCTTTTCTTCACTGTTAATAGTACTTCTCTTTCTTTATGCATACGTCTCAACACCTCCACATTCGTAATTTTTTCCACCCATGAAATCCTCAGAATTCGCCGGTACAGCCACACTTCAAATGCATCCAGTCTCTTTTCATCAATCTTCTTCATTGTCCAAGCCTCCATCCCATAGTACAGTACGGATAGGACATAGCATCTTAGGAGACGTGTTTTCAATTCAAGGCTTAAATCTCGGCAGCAGAACAGTTTCTTCATCTTTATAAATGTTTTTCTGGCCTGTTCTATTCTGATGCGAATTTCTCGAGAGCTGTCATTGTTTTCATTAACAGTTATCCACTCACCTAAAAACGTCTAAAGTACTTATTTTGCCCACCCACCTAATCTTTAACATTTTCCTATGACAAGGAAAATATATTGCCGTGAATTAACATTTCTCAACCTCATTTTAATTGATCTTAACTTCTAAATAAAGCCAAAAAATCGTTTAGAAGGATGACAATCCATCCGACCCTATATGTGATTACATTTGTCTTATCCATTTTGTGCGGCGCAGTTGGTAACGTGCTCGCCTCTCATCATGCGGTCTTGGGTTCAAATCCCATTCAGGCATGGCATATTTTCATACGTTACAAAAAAAATCATTTCATTCTTCACCGTCTGAATTAGCAGTAATTGCAGAACAAACGGACGTTAAACAAAAAAAAAAAAAAAAATTATCCATTTTGTAGCAAAACCGACAAACGGATTGATATTAGAGAACAAAAAAAAAAACAGTTTGTATTCGTACAGTAACCACCCTTTAGTCCGGCATTCTGTAACCCGGACTATTCTATAGTCCGACACACCTCTGGTTATTAACAAAAAATACTACTGCATATTTTGCAGTAATGTAACCTTTGTCCAATCAAACAAGCTTACAATAATTCTGCAGAACTTTTAAAATTTATCTATAATTCGTAATGATATTTTAAGAGAAAATTGAAATCACGGAGGAAAAGAGTCATGACAGACTTTTTTAAATATGGTAGGATAGACCTAACCTGTATCAATAACTTTACACACACACACAAATACACGCGCGCCTATACACACACACAGGCCAATCACTAAAAACATGTTTTTGTAGTTTCAGGGAGGTCTGGAAACGTGTAGACCTATACCCGGTGAGAACTTGATTTCTTAAAATCAATATGAAGATAATGTTTTCCTTCCTATATATTCATATAGGCAAGAGAAAGTAAAAAATATTTGCAATCATTAAAAAAAAATCTAATAAATTACTTAAAAATCAAAATAAATGAACATCAAAGCGAAAGCTGAAGAAAATTGTTTATTATTGAGTAGGCCTAAATAATGAAAGATGAGAAACTATACTATTTTTCAAGGGTGATGAGCTGTGGACGTATGCATTGCCCCCTACCCACTTTATAGCTAGCCAATGACTTGACAGCAACGTTGACAATACTTTGCTCTTGTAGCTCTGTTAAATATTTTGTCAGCCAGTTTTTTGGTCTTTCAATAACAATATTAACCTATAAACATACAGCTGATTATTATTATTACTTTTTATTTCTAATGTATATACGTTGCAATTTGTTCAATTTAGAACAATAAGCAACCCCATGACCCAATTAGATGAGAATGATGTGTATGACGTGTAAATGAGGTGTAGTCTTGTACAGACCCAGGCCGACCATTCTTGAGAGAGTATGGTCAATTAAACCCCAACCATCAAAGTACACCGGTAACAACTGTCTAGTATTCAAATCCGTATAAAAGTAACTACCTTTACTAAGATTTGAACCAGGAACCTTCGTCTCCGAAAATCAGCTGTTAAACAGCTGATTTTGGCGACGACTTTACCTCTAGACCAACCCGGTGGGTTCAGCTGATTATAATATTATAAAGTATTGCATGTTAACGCGCTCTATAATCGATGTGTTCATTACGAGATGCAAGACGAGAGTGAATTATTGCGGCTCATATATGCATGCGCGCGTAATGTTTGACAGGTACAATCTGACAACGCTGGCAAACGTTTTGATTGGTCTAAATGTGTGGAACATCAGAGCTCATCAACCGTGAAAAGCACAGTAGTATTGTATAGTCCATCTACTGTAAGAGTACTTCGCGCGAGGCAAGCACCTACAGGTTGTAAACAAAAGTTTTACATTAGTTGACGCGTATCTACCTCTCCACCGGACAGTTATCTTGCACTACGTTCCATCATAAAAATATCTACATCAAGTTAAAATAAACATTATTGCTAAGGCATTCTGTACCGGGGTCTTGCTGTGTTTCATATGCTCCCGCCGTAACGCAGCTGTTGTTACGTGACAGTTATCTTGCACTACGTTCCATCATAAAAATATCTACATCAAGTTAAAATAAACATTATTGCTAAGGCATTCTGTACCGGGGTCTTGCTGTGTTTCATATGCTCCCGCCGTAACGCAGCTGTTGTTACGTGACAGTTATCTTGCACTACGTTCCATCATAAAAATATCTACATCAAGTTAAAATAAACATTATTGCTAAGGCATTCTGTACCGGGGTCTTGCTGTGTTTCATATGCTCCCGCCGTAACGCAGCTGTTGTTACGTGACAGTTATCTTGCACTACGTTCCATCATAAAAATATCTACATCAAGTTAAAATAAACATTATTGCTAAGGCATTCTGTACCGGGGTCTTGCTGTGTTTCATATGCTCCCGCCGTAACGCAGCTGTTGTTACGTGTTGGTTCCAATTATCCTGCATTTCTCTCTTTGTTCCTTCCTCTTCCACCTACGTCACTTCCTTTTCCCGCTGTCTTGGCCACTTGTTCGATGAAGCTCGTCATGGATAGATGCATTCTCCGTTTTTGAGGCTTAACTTGCGGCTAGCACCTTGCTTTGGCGCTAACTTCGGCGTTCGATCGTTTAAGGCTTATGTTGTGTTATTATTACTTTCTCTTGCCTATATGAATATATAGGAAGGAAAGTATTGTTTTCATGTCGATTTTTCGAATTCGAGTTTTCACCGGATCTATACTTTTCAGACCCCCTGAACCCAAAAAACATGTTTTTAGCGATTGGTCTGTGTGTGTGTCTGTGTGTGTGTGTGTGTCTGTGTGTCTGTGTGTGAACAGAATATCTCAAGAACGGAACATCGTACGAACTTGAAACTTGAAACTTAAGTTACATACCACTACCGGACGCGACACAAACATTTTCATAAAAATCGGTCAACCGGAAGTAGTAGTTTATTCGTATAATTTTTCAGTTTTTTGCGATTTTCTCAAAAACTGGTCCTACGATTTTTTTAAAAATCGCCTATTTTACTTAATTTTTTATTCTCTACAAGATAGGGTAGGCGCCATGTTTGCTGAAATTCTCGGTGAGGCTGTTTTCACGTAAAAACGTTGTTTTTTTAAGATTACGGCTTTAATATAAATTTTAGCGCAAAAACTTATATAATAAAAGTTGTAGAGAATTTAAAAACCTACAACTTCTGTTTCAAACATTTTTTTGTATAACGCTTAGTTTAGCGGTAATTTGCGATTTTCTGTTTTTTTTTCTCACGAAAACGTGAGAAAAATCGATTTTTTTAACATTTCGGTCTTAGTATGCATTTTACGACAAAAGTGTATATAATTAACTTTATAGAAAATTAAAAGATCTACAACTTTTGTTTAGAGCATTTTTCTCTACAGAGCCTAGTTTAGCGTGAAAGCGTGATTTTCCGTATTTTTAAGCCAAACTGAGTTCGATTGTCATTTTGCGTCATTCACTCATGATTAAAATAAGGTTATGTTTTTGAGGTTAGTTTTTGTTCATTTCTAATGTTTTAATACTAATGTTAGGTTTATTGTTAATTATTTGCATTGGCAAGAGAAAGTTGTGTGAGTGTTTCACACCAGATTTTATTATTATTATTATTTTATTATTATTTTTTATTATTATTTGCTTATGTGTTTATTAAATTGTTATTTCGTTGTGTTTATGCTTCCATTGTTTATGTAATTAAAGTATGTATCAAAGTTCTTCAGTGCGGCGTTACTGCTTACTGCAATCAGTGTATTTCTGCGTCGTAATTTCAGATCAAGTAAGTGCAATTTATTCATGATAGTAATTTATCGTTCATTTGGTCAATTTTCCTGTGTGTTCCTTACCTTTATTTTGTGTGTTCTATTGCAAATTGTCTCTTGGGGTCTTGTATACTGACCCCTAAAAATGTGTACTGGTCCTCTGATAGTTTTAGTTTAGAGGCAAATTCCTTTTCGAAAAACCATCCAGGCATTTATTTACAAGGTGCTAAACCTTAGCAATTATCCTTTAAACGTTTTCAATTATACCGTTCTGATTACTTGTAATTATTATAGTTTCATAAAGACTTTTTAATTAATTATTTTAACCAATACATTTACAAAACAATTTTTTTCTACTTTTTAATGTTTGCGGCTTTTATGTTTCAAAAACTCAACACATTCACTATCACGCATGTAAACAAAACACAGCTTACAAAACTTTTCAACTTCAGTCTACGCAAAAAATCGAAACGAACTGATACAATTCCAAAAGATAACTGATAAAACTAAAAATGAGGTAAACACGAGCAAGTGCAAACAGTTGTATTAAACTAGTCACAGACATTAATTATTTTAATGATATGAAATAAACAATCTGAAATGATAAACAACGAATCTTTGGAATTATTTACTCTCCTGTTACAATTCAAGAGCATTAGTCTTATGTTACTTGTGACCAAAAATTAAATAAAACTGAGTCTATAATAAAAACCTACTAATCATAAATAATAATGTAATAATAGTAAATAATGTAACGAAAAATAATAATATAAGAAAACAATAGTAAAATTTCAGTTATTAGTGGTAAAGTAATGTTCGATTTATAAAACACTTTCTAACAAATGAATTGAACGTGCTTTTATTATATTAAGCTTAGAGCGAATCAGAGTTGTATAAAATTTCGTTTTTGATCATGCTGTGCGTATTTTTAATTAATGCGCATGCTCATTTGTATTGCTGGTTGCGTACGTCGGAGTACTCTTAGCGTAGACAAACTGTAGTAAGCAAATGAGCATGAATTAGTTTGTGTCACTTAATTGAAAATTGTATGAATATAAGTCATTAAGATTTGCCATGTTATTTATTTAAAAGCAAGTTTTAGGATGTGAAAAAAGGAAAGATGGCTGTAAAGTTATCCGACAGGATGTAGAAGTAGTTTAGTAAGTTGGAGCCTGATATCCTGAGGGACGGGTAAAGGTGGGCGTTCAGTTGAGATAAGAAATATGGCAATGAAATTCATAACAGAATAGCGGGCGAGGGTCAGGTCGGCTTCAGTCCCAGTAAGACTCATGAGTCTTGATTCAGTGGCAAAAGAAAAGTTATTCAAGCAGAGGATTAGATTTCTACTTGTTTTCTTCTCCTTCTTCTTTTCTTGTAAGAAAATTCCGATGAAGTTTTTAGGGTGAAAGTGAGGAACGAGCTAGAATTGTAACCACCCTTTAAACCCAACCTCCGGTAACAAAACCACCACTGTTATTCTATCGATCCTACCCCTAAACACTTTCTAATAAAAATAGTCGGCCAGCCTCATAACATTTCTTTCGGTCCCGATACGGTATCCACCACCTATATTATTGTGACACTTATCGCTAAGGTCCGTTTTGGGATCTAGGTAAATTAAATAATTAATACACTTAAGTTTAAAATTACAAGTATTTGTTGTTGTTGTTTAGGTCATCAGCCAAAAGGCTGGTTTGAACCTGTAGAGGTTTTACTAAGTAAATCGAGGAGTGAGGTGGTTTACAATTGCCTTCCTCACTGAGTGGAAAAGTACACTTATCAGCATGCCAGGCCCTCTGAAAAGCACATATTTTCCACTCTGCAAATGACACTTTCACTTCATTCACCACAGGGTCTGGCTGTATAATGAAATCCATTACTTTCAGACGAGATAACTCTGATTAGTGTCTTTTACACCTCTACCTCTTCTGTTCTTAAATAGTTCAGTCATTTATTTGGCTGACCATGTGATAAGAAACAGAACTATTTATTTTAGCCCTGCAACTAACAGATTGAGTGTAAATAATTTGACACTCCACCTGTCTGTTATGGGCAATACAAGTATTTATTACAACTAAAAGATTTACAAATTTTTTTTTTTTTTTTTTCTAGCTTTTATTTGTTATTGGGAACTGTACATTGTTGACAACTACCCAATTTGATGGCTGCTTTTTGCTGTACTTTTTTTTCGACGTAGATTGAACATGAGTTTGAACAGGGACTCCCAGTAGAGTTTGTTCATGGATGGCTGTCAACTGGTCACCATTCAAAGTCGCTTGCCCAACCGGTGTTACTTAACAAATAATAGCGACTTTCTACCAGCTGACTGACTGGGCTGGCCCGAAGGCCAGATTTACAAATTAAATAATAAACTAATTATAATGAAGTAATACAATAAATAACTTAAATAATTTACTTAGTACTACTTACAAACAATTATACAGAATGCACATACACAATGCACATACACAATAAAACTGAATAACAATAGTTGACCAATACCCGGAAACGTCGACCTTTTCTAACGTACCGATAACACACGCAATAAACACTCTTCAAAGATCAAACGAATACTAACTCTCCGACCGCACTTGGGGCTCTCTTTATATAAGTGGTTCAAAGAGATTTCTCGAAAGACACAGAGATTCAATGTAATAATAAAATGCAAAAATCCTTTTTATGGTCTGGAAAAATCGTAACCAGTGTAAACAAGTAACAATTAAAGAAAAGGTGTTACCCAAAAAGGCCAATTATCTAAACAGGTAACCAACGAACTCTTTTACAAAATAGTTGTACAACAAAGACCCTACCTTACTATACACGGCCCTTTTTAAATATTCTTTTATAACTAACTCAATTGTTACTTTGTCACTCTATTATTCACTATTTAACATTTTATGAATTTCTCGGTCCCCCTTAGAAACCTCTCGAACACACATTCCTTTTCGATATTGTCACATTATGTGTCAATAGAGGCGGCCCGTTGGCGTAGTGGTAAGCCCAACTTACTTCTACGCCGGGGTTCCGGGTTCGATTCCCGGTCAGGTGCGGCATTTTTTCATCATTCATCTCCATATATCATCCTTCTCACCGTCTGGATTAGAAGTCATTGCTAAACAGTTAGACGCAAAACAAAAACCAAAATGTAGGTTCTACTAATTAAAATTAAACGAACTTATTAAAATAAAAAAAATCTGGTGTGAAATACTCTCACATCTTTCTCTTGCCAATGCAAGTAATGAACAATATAACCTAACATTAGAAATAATACATCAGAAATAAATTAAAAAACTAAACTCAAAAAAACATTACCTAATTTTAATCATGAATGAATGATGCGAAATGAAAACCAACCTCAGTTTGGCTTAATTATACTGAAAATCACTCTTTTACGCTAAACTAGGCTCTCTGGAGAAAAATGCTTTAAATAAAAGTTGTAGATCTTTTGATTTCCTATAAATTTGATTATATACACTTTTGTCTTAAAATGCATACTAAGGCCGAAATCTTTAAAACAATTCGATTTTTCACACGTTTTCGTGAGAAAAAAACAGAAAAATAACTAATTACTACTAAACTAAGGGTTATAAAAAAAAAAGTTTGAAATAAAAGTTGTAGATTTTTAAATTGTGTTCAACTTTAATTGTACGTATTTTTCCTAAAATGCATAGGCTATTAAGGCCGGAATCTTAAAAAAACAATTTTTTTACGAGAGAACAATCTCCCAAAAAATTTCAGCAGGTATAACCTTAGGTACTCAACTTTGTAACTGTAAGCCTAGTATCATAAGTAAATTTGGAGAATCAAAAGACCGAAGTGTGAAAGTTACCTGTTGTAATCTTTCGAAATATTCAAACTTCTATAATAAACGTAGCCTAGGCTTAATCTATCGTACGGGCAAATAACAATGTGCAATCGTATAACTGTAAGGAATTTGGTACTTTTATATTAACGGGATTAATGGGGTAGGGGTGGCACTATAATTTTACTTTAATTAGTGTTTATTATTGTTAATTAATTGCATATGTTATTGGTCCAAGTGCTTTTAACTGGTGTCTTTTGTAGCGGTTCTCTGTTATTTTTCAATATTCCCGCTAATATATATTTCTTAATAACATAAAATAATACTATTACATGCAATAAAACAAAGAAACTCATCTGTAATGTTCGATGGTTGGTTAAAGACAAAATTTATTTTTTACATTGCTGTAAGTTACAACTTTGGAATCAAATAATGTCTTTATAAAATAAAATAAAATATTAAGTAAATTTTGAAAAATAATTTTGTTTTACTAATTTGGTTAATTAATTTAAAAAAAATTAAAAGTGTCGTTTATTTTTTTACTTTGTGTTAAGGTCATCAGCCAAAAGGCTGGTTTGAACCTGTAGAGGTTTTACTAAGTAAAACGAGGAGTGAGGTGGTTTACAGTTGTCACAACTCACTGAGTGGAAAAGTACGCTTATCAGCATGCCAGGCCCTCTGAAAAGCACATATTTTCCACGCTGCAAATATCATCTTCACTTCATTCACCACAGGATCTGGCTGTATAATGAATTCATTACTCTCAGAGTAGATAACTCTGACTAGTGTCTTTTACACCTCTACCTCTTCTGTTCTTAAATGATTCAATCATTTAATTGGCTGACCACGTAATAAGAAACAGAACTATTTATTTAGGCCTGCAATGAACAGATTGAGTGTAAACAATTTGGCACTCCACCTGTCTGTAATGGGCACATTTTTTTATTAATTAAATTGAAATTTGGAAAATTAATACATTTTATATAAATTAAATATTTGCCTGTAGTAATAAAATGTAGAAATCAGATGTTCTAAGTAAATTTGCAAACTAACACAACAGCTGATCGCTACACTTTGAAGAATATAAATGTTGTATTGTATTATGACAGGCTCCAAAAATTGGTCCACCATATAGCCAAATTGGCCGTACTAGTGATTTATAGAGGTAGCGAGGACTTGCGACCTACCATGGTCATTGGCTATTTAAAGTTTTAATTTATAAATATTAAAAATTGTAAGAAATGGAGTTCTGTTGATCGTAACATATGTTTAATTTTAGCTATAACAAATTAGTAATCAGTTTAATAATAGGTGTATGGGTTGACCGATTTGGAACGTGTGTGGTACACGGGTAATAGAAGGACCTAGGATGGAGGCAGGCGTGTGGTTTTGCAGCCACTCTCACTTCAGCCCACCTTGAGGTTACATAGATAAGGGTCGGTACCACAGGCACAGAGGCACTCCGTAGGCTGTAGGCTAACCAGGCACGATTCTGACTAAGGCCTACTCCATTCCATTTTCTCACAATAGCTTATGTTAAATAATTCTGGATGAAAAGGGACGTTCATAGTGGTGGAAGTATGGGGTGAGGGGGTAAAGGTAAAATTGCTTCAAAGCCGACCGATGACGTATCTTCCACTTCCCAATCAAACCGCAACCACTACCCTAATTCTATCTCTCTTTTACTCCATTACAAAGTAATAGCTCTGTCCTTCTCATTCTAGACTACGATGGACTTTTAAAATCGTACATACAGTAGACTACTTCCAACCACTTCTCTTGTACGCTCTTTCTGCTTCACTTTATTATCTACTAAGTCAATAAATTCATTTTAAATTAAATCCTTGTTCTAATTTCATTTATTCTTATCCAAAAATCAATCCGTCCTAATCATTACTACTCTGATAAATGTTAACTTAATAAATATTCATTCAAAATCTCTTTTGCTTTTAAAATCACTTTAAGTTTGTTGCGTCCACAGCAAAGTTGTGCGTAACCTAATTCAAATCTTTATCTTCTTCTCTTTATTTACACTTAAAAATATAGAGCCCCTATCCCAAAAAATTCTACTGTTCGCTATCTTGTACTTCATTTCGATCAACGCATGACCTGGAAACACCACATTAAGACAAAACGGCTTCAACTAAACTTACGTTTGAAACAACTATACAGGTTTGTTCACTCTAAATCACCCGTACGTCTCAAACAGAAATTATTACTCTACGATTCTCTCTTAAAACCTATCTGGATGTACGGTATTCAAATTTTTGGTTGCGCAAAGCTGAATAATTTAAAAACTATTCAAGCATTCCAGTCTAATTTTCTCCGTATAATTACCGGTTCACCATACTATGTCTCAAATTACATACACTACACACCGATTTAAAAACACCATTCATTTGGGACAACGTCAAAAATAGTTATATTAAATTCTACACAAAACTACCGATCCATAATAATCCACTTATCAATGTTATGGCAAATCCGCCAGGCCTCATAAGACGATTAAAAAGAAGATGGAGCAGAGATCTTCTTTAATTCTTTCTGCATGTTTATGTCGAAAAAGATAAAATAATGTGAAATATTAGATGTAATTTTTGGTTTTGTTTTAAATATGTTTTATTACTGTTGATAATAACTTTTCTGAGACAATATAAACTTTTTTCTTTTTCCTTTCATACTTTTGTATATTTTACGTTCATTGTTATTCCAAATTTAACATTGCTGAATGTTGAATTTTATATCATGTCTGTTCTTGTTATTTGTAATTTAATATTAATGTTTTCTCATCTTTTGTTTATTCTATATAGTGCAGTTAAAGATTCAAAATAAAGGATAAAAAAACAATATAGAAAGGTTATTTTCAAAATAAAGTAATGTTTTTGTTTTGTATGACCACAATGGATCACTTTAGTGAAATTTAGAAAGCTTCTTCCTTTTCATATTCTTTAGCTTGATGTTCTGCCAGTAGGCCTTCATTCGGGCTGATCTTGCTTGCCGAACTTCCTCTGAAACGACCGGTTTCTTCTTGCTTGGGTTTGTTCTTTCATCTGATTTTGTTTCAAATCTACTTCCCATATTTCTTAAGAATTTTAATATTTCTGTTTGTTTTCTAAATCACCAAAAATTAATCCGAGTTCGATCATGTCTTCTTCGACATTTCGGATCCATGCTCCTGATGTTATAATTGGAAATAGTTTTATAATCATTTTGTTTAAAATTATTCAAAGTTATTTTTATATTTAAATAAATTTTTTGAATAAATTTCCACCTACCATTAATATAAATTACAGTATAAATGAAATACATCACCTTAACTTTGGTTGCTTATTAAGTTTAAAAAGCTTACGTGTGTTTCGGTGGTGCCACTTTCTTCAGAGTATATTATTAAAAGAATTTTAATCTAAATTAAAATTAGCCGGCCCGTGGTGTAGTGGTCAGCGCAACTGGCTAATATGCCGGGGTCCCGGGTTCGATTCCCGGTCAGGTCTGGCATTTTTTTCATCTGTAAATCACCACATATCATTACCTACGCTCAAGCCCAAGGCTTATGTAGGCATCATCATCACTCAATAAAAAAAAAAAAAAAAAATGACTGAATGGAAACACCGTTCTGAATTTTTATTTAATTTTTTTTTAACAGTTTAGTTTTTCTTTTGCAATCAGTTAATAAATACAATAACTGTAAGCAAATATGACAAAATCTGAGTAATGTCCTTAGAATTAAAACACAAACGACACTCAGTAGTGTGTTTGAAAAAGACCAAACTGTGAAGAAACAAAAAATATATCTATACAAAATCAAACTTGATGAACCGTGAATCAACATCCCGAAACACAAAGTGTTGAAGTTGGAGATGACAATAATTTTTAATTTTAATAATAAATGTGCTCTGAAGAAGGTGGTACCACCGAAACGCACGTAAGCTTTTTAAACTTAAAAAGCAACCAAAGATAAGGTGATAAATTTCATTTATTAAAAAATTTAATTTAATTTTAGAATTAATATTAAAAGTTATATTCAAAGTTTTTTTTTAAATTGTATAACTTTGAGTAGCTGCATGTTTTTAAAGGCCATATATATAGTTTAATAGAATGAATTTTTTACAATTTTTAAAAAATTTTTTTATTTTATTTTAAAATATCATTGTTTTTAACCGTAGCGTAGTTTTTAATTATCTTTTGTACTACATTACTTAGTAACAGAAGAGAATACCTATTCAGGGCATGCATGGCTTTTAACCATAGTTGGGTAGATGAATTTCCTACACCTCGTACTTTGTAAATTGTTGTAAATGAATGTTTATATAGCTTTTGGAAAGAATGTGTTTCAGTTACTAATGTAAAAAAATATGAAAATAAAGTTTTGTTTTTATTATTATTATAGGGTGATTCAAAAAGAGCGCCGGTTTTGATATATCAAATTAAGAGATTTATTTTATTGAAAAACTGAAAATAAATACATCAACAAGTTCATCTTACCTTCCGATTTCATGTATGAAAAATGATGTCATGCATGTGTCCTCCTCTACTGCGCTGGCACGCATCAACTCTGTCCATGAAATTGGATATTACTGCACGACAAGTTTCGACTTCCATTTCCCCGATAACCCGTCGAATTTCCTCCTTCAAGTCATTGATGTTTCGGGGTTTATTGGCATACACCAATGACTTCAGATGACCCCAAAGATGAAAGTCACAAAGCGTCAAGTCACACGACCTTGGTAGCCATTGATGGTCGGAATTACGAGAATGATGCGATCCTGGAACCGTTCACGGAGCAACAACATTGTTTCTCGTGCAGCGTGACAGGTGGCACCATCCTGCTGAAACCACAACTCGTCAATGTCCATTCCATCCAAATGACGCCACAAAAACTCCCTAATCATCGTACGGTATCGGTCTCCATTTACTGTCACGGCTTGTCCTTCTTGATTTTCAAAAAAGTAAGGGCCGATGACACCGCCCGACCAAAAGCCGCACCAAACTGTCACTCGCTGTGCATACAAGAGAAACTACAACTGAATCATCAATCGGAATGTTCTCCAAAATAGAAATGAGGTCAAACAATGTTGCCAACCGATAAACAAAAATTTACCAGCCGTTTAAAAACCGGCGCTCTTTTTGAATCACCCTTTATTATTATTATTTGAAATAGATCTTCTTCTTGCCGGCCGCATTTGCGTAGTTGGCAACGTGCTCGGCTCTCATCATGCGGTCTTGGGTTCTAATCCCATTCAGGCACGGCATATTTTCATACGTTACAAAAAATTCATCCTTCACCGTCTGCATTAGCAGTAATTGTAGAACAGTTGGAAGTTAAACAAAAAAAAATTCTTCTTGCAATGCTTATCCACTTGTGGATGTTAGCGATTACTTCCATTTTCTCCTTTTTGTTGCTTGCCGTGTATCCCACAGTCTCCCACACTTTTCAGTCCAATTTCTTTCTTCCAATTCCCTTTATAACTTCGATCATTCCTTCTATTATCAGCTACAGGAGTTGATTTCTTTGATTACGAATTGTGTTCAGATATGCGGTTTTATGTGAGTCACCAGTTCTCGGTCTCTTCCCACCAGCCTTAGAATTTCTTCATTCAATTTCCTAGCTGTCAGTTGTCGCCACCGGCTTGTAGTAGCGCAGTCGTAGAGCTCATAGGACCGGCCGGGCATCCGGCGGTGTAGTTCAAAAAATTACCAGATGCTTAGCGAAGGGGGGGAGGTCGTCTTTACCGCTGCCTAAATGATTAGGAGCAGCCGCCGACGCAGCGAACACCTTTCACCGCTGCCTCCGAAGAGGAGCAGTCGCCGGTGAAGCGAAGCGGGGTCGTCTGTACCGCTGCCTAATCAAATAGGAGCGGGTCGCCGACGCAGCGAGCAGCTTTTACCGCTGCCTCCGAAGGGGAGCAGTCGCCGGTGAAGCGAGGGGTAGGGAAGGGAGGTGTAGATGATGGAAAAGAACTGACTCAAGGTTGAGCTGTCAAATCCCCGTATCCTCGACCACACAGAACTCGATACTGTCTAGTCACCTTCTCCACTATCTAATTCGCCAGTGCGCAGACACATGTTGCCACTTGGCACAATGCACGGCGAGAGGTGTGACCGCTGCGCTATCTATTGGCAGCAGCAACCCATCACAGCACCAACAGTGGGCAAAACATGAACTACGGACCGGCGTAAAAGTAGTACAGTATCACAGTATTTTAAATATCCTGCTACAGGGGGTTGGAGGCCCTGGAAATGTGTATTTGGAGAAGGATGGAAGAGGTTAGCTGGATAGAAAGAGTTAGTAATGAAGAGGCGCTACGGAGAGTGGAGGAGAAGAGGGAGCTGTTGGAGACGGAGGAAACACAGGTGGGTGGGTCACTGGTTGAGAAAGGAGTGTCTGATTGCAGAAGTACTGGTGGGATCAGTTATTGGAAGGAAGGCAAGAGAGCGCAAAAGGTTCAAGATGCTTGATGATGTGAAACAGGGAAGAAGGTTCGAAGAGATGGGGGTTGGCGCAAAGTAGGGAGAGATGGAGGACTGGATGTAGAGACCTGCTGTGAAGCACAACACGAGTGATGATGATGATGATGATGCGATACGTCCATTCTGTACAGGTGTTCATAAAATTTAGTCTTCTTCCTTCATTACTTTCTCTTGCCTATATGAATATATGTATATAGGAAGGAAAGTATTGTTTTCATGTCGATTTTAAGAAATCGAGTTTTCAACGGATCTATATGTTTTCAGACCCCCTGAACCCAAAAAACATGTTTTTAGCGATTGGTCTGTGTGTGTGTGTGTGTGTGAACAGAATATCTCAAGAATGGAACATCGTACGAACTTGAAACTTAAGTTACATACCATTACCGGACCCGACAAGAACATTTTCATCAAAATCGGTCAACCGGACGTTTATTCGTGTAATTTTTCACTTTTTTGCGATTTACTCAAAAACTGGTCCTACGATTTTTTTTTTAAATCGCCTGGTTTACTCAATTTTTTATTCTCTACAGGATAGGGTAGGCGCCATGTTTGCTAAAATTCTGGGTGAGGCTGTTTTCACGTAAAAACATAGTTGTTTTAAGATTACGGCTTTATTATGCAATTAAGCGCAAAATTTTATATAATAAAAGTTTTAGAGAATTTAAAATTCTACAACTTTTATTTTAAACATTTTTTTGTATAACGCTTAGTTTATCAGTAATTAGCAATTTTCTGATTTTTTCTCACGAAAACGTGTGAAAAATCGATTTTTTTAAGATTTCGGCCTTAGAATGCATTTTAGGACAAAAGTGTATATAATAAATTTTATAGGAAATAAAAAGATTTACAACTTTTATTTAAAGCATTTTTCTCTACAGAGCCAGTTTAGCGTGAAAGAGTGATTTTCTGTATTTTTAAGCCAAACTGAGTTCGATTTTCATTTTGCGTCTTTCACTCATGATTAAAATAAGGTTATGTTTTTGAGGTTAGTTTTTTGTTTATTTCTAATGTTTTATTACTAATGTTAGGTTTATTGTTAATTATTTGCACTGGCAAGAGAAAGTTGTGTGAGCGTTTCACACCAGATTTATTTTCTTGTAGAGTTCTTCTCAACCTCGTAACTTATATTTGTCCGTCTACTATCTTCGGACTCTTTATCTTGGGTAGGAAGCCACGTAAAAATATGTGAATGTTTATCGTACACACAAGTTTTTGAGGGGTTTAAAAGGTTTAACGAGGGATGTGAAACGACCGAAGACGATCCGTGCCCTGGACGACCCTCAATTATAAAAAAAAAAAAACGGATTAGCATGAAATTGTCTACTTTCGCCCGTTCATTAGTCTACTTTATTTAGTTGTATTGCGACAGATAAACCCTGTTGCACCCCAAACACCATCAGGAAGTTTTAATTATCCATTCCTAGGGCTCGTAACAGGCAGGTGGAGTGTTAAATTATTTGCACTCTATTTACTAGTTCCAGGGCTAAAAAAATTAATTTTCTCTCTTATCATAAATATGGTCACCCACTTATATGACTGAACTATTTAACAACAGACCAGGCACAGATGTATCACATTTATCTCCTATTTTATTATATATGTACAGGTAGATCCTGTGGTGAATGAAGTGAAGGTGTCATTTGCAGGGTGGAAAATATATGTGCTTTTCAGAGGACCCGGCATGCTGATAAGCTACTTTTTCACTCTGTGAGGAAGGCAATGGTAAACCACGTCACTCCTCGTTTTACTTAGTAAAACCTCTACAGGTTCAAACCAGTCTTTCGGCTGATGACCTAGAAAGTATATGCTTTTCAAAGGGCTGGCTTGCTGATAATCATACTTTCCCACTTAGTGAGGAAGGCAATTGTAAACCATATCATTTCTCGTTTTACTTATTTAAGCCTCTAGAGGTTCAAACCTGCCTTTCAGCTGATCACCAAAACAACAATATAATTCATAGAAGTTAAAATTTTGGTTTATACTAAAATTTAAATTGCTGTTGAAAGAACTAATAATTTTAGTAATTTTTAGTACAACCAAAAGTATAAAGAACCGTCAAGGAATGAATAGCAGTAGTTGTATTTTTGCAATAAATAGAATAAATTTTCTTCTTCTAGTGGTAGATAGTGTGTTTAGTAGAAGAAGATAGGTGATGAAGGGTTTGTTTTGTTGAAGGGACTCAGATAGAAGAGGTGAGGTGGTAAGGAGGGGTTGATGAAGCCTCAGACGTTCGTGTCAGGAATAAACCTTCAATATATATTTACGTACAACATACAACCACATACGCTGTTCGATAGTGTGCTTATTTATTTCTATCGAACACTAGGTGGCACAAAAATTTAGTGACATTTTAAAACATTAATTAAAAAAAAAATCCGTGATGTGTGTACGTTGCAATCTGTCCAATTTAGAACAATAAGCAACCTCATCACCCAATGCGATGAGGATGATGTGTATGACGTGTAAATGAGGCGTAGTCTCGTACAAATCCAGGCCGACCATTTCTGAGAGAGTATGGTTAATTTACTCCTTAAAAATTCTACCACAAACATTGGTCAATCAATATTTCATGTTATTAACATATTTGTACTAAGATTTTTACGCTGAATAAAACGATAGTTTGCCCGTACCGAACGATCGAGCGGTTACCGAAATAGCAAGGGTTCAGAATATTGTTAATAAATCAAAATTTTAATAACCTACGAATTTGAAATTTTGTACACGCTGTAAGAATATAATGTTCTATGTTGTATTAAAATTTAAAACTTTTCGGTCAAACAGTTATCGAGTTACACGCCTCTAAACGCATGAAATTTGTTGCGGTAGCAAAAAAACCGGGTCTTTTTGTCTTCCAATCTCGATAGGCCAATTTTTAAACAATATTAAAAATCTGGTGTGAAACACTCACACAACTTTCTCTTGCCAATGCAAATGATTAATAATATACCTAACATTATTAATAAAATATTAGAAATAAACAAAAACTAACCTCAAAAACATAACCTTATTTTAATCACGAGTGAATGACGCAAAATGACAATCGAACTCAGTTTGGCTTAAAAATACGGAAAATCACGCTTTCACGCTAAACTAGGCTCTGTAGAGAAAAATGCTCTTAACAAAAGTTGTAGATCTTTTAATTTTCTATAACTTTTATTATATATACTTTTGTCGTAAAATGCATACTAAGACCGAAATGTTAAAAAAATCGATTTTTCTCACGTTTTCGTGAGAAAAAAACAGAAAATCGCAAATTACCGCTAAACTAAGCGTCATACAAAAAAATGTTTGAAACATAAGTTGTAGGTTTTTAAATTCTCTACAACTTTTATTATATAAGTTTTTGCGCTAAAATTTATATTAAAGCCGTAATCTTAAAAAAACAACGTTTTTACGTGAAAAGAGCCTCACCGAGAATTTCAGCAGACATGGCGTCTACCCTATCTTGTAGAGAATAAAAAATTAAGTAAAATAGGCGATTTTAAAAAAAATCGTAGGACCAGTTTTTGAGAAAATCGCAAAAAACTGAAAAATTATACGAATAAACTACTACTTCCGGTTGACCGATTTTGATGAAAATGTTCGTGTCGCGTCCGGTAGTGGTATGTAACTTAAGTTTCAAGTTTCAAGTTCGTACGATGTTCCGTTCTTGAGATATTCTGTTCACACACACACACACAGACACACAGACACACACACAGACACACAGACACACAGACACACACACAGACCAATCGCTAAAAACATGTTTTTTGGATTCAGGGGGTCTGAAAACGTATAGATCCGGTGAAAACTCGATTTCGAAAAATCGACATGAAAACAATACTTTCCTTCCTATATATTCATATAGGCAAGAGAAAGTAAAAATATAGGTTTATTATAGGTCAACGCTGAATAAAATGAGCTAAATTTTGATGTAAAGTGTGTTGAAATCTGACTCATAGTTTTGGAGATGCTTTGGGTTCAAACTCGTGTGTCTATGATTATGAAACCGATAGTAGGTAGGCCTATTAAACGATGAAAAACAAATAACTTACTATGAATGCCATGATAGTCATCATCTCACACATTAAAAAGATGAAAGTTCTTTTTTAAACAGAAGAAGGAGGAGGTCAAAATGAAGCTGAAAGTGGAGAGGGGGAGAAGGAGAAAGAGAAGATAAACGAGACCTGTACGCAGTTGATAAGACTACTACGTATGTATGCGTACTTACTCATGATTACTATATTAAGTAATTGATGCATGTGAAACAACCAAATGTGTTGCAACAGATTAGAATAGTCTAACACAGTTGTATGATATTTATCTGTCATTATGCCACTGATAATCTGTCCATCGTTATTCATACTTGTTTCAAAGACAGAGCCACAATTCCGACAACTATTTGTCGTACGATTACATTTTGTGTTGTTTTGATTAGATTATCGAAATCGGCGAGTTTATGAATGAAATGTTTCATTGCTTAAGCTTAACCCACACAAACCACTATTCAATTACAAAAAGAAACTAACAATTATGCTCCCTGCCAAAAGTACACGTAACGCAAACTGAACTTGTCGTCACCTCGATTCCACTGGTTCGTTTTAAGCAGTTGAACTAAAAGATAAACGAATTCGGCACCAAAATTAAGTTCTAATAGTATAATTTATAATTTTTTTTTACTGATTGATTGACTAAATGATTTTTTGTAACGAATGAAAATATGCCGTGCCTGAGCGGGATTCGAACCCACAACCGCATGATGAGAGGCAAGCACGTTACCAACTACACCAATGCGGCCGGCTAAACTTATTTTAATGAGACGAAATTTTTCACTTAGCTGTAAATTCCTATTTTTATTTTTGAAAAGTTGTTTTGTACATTTCCTTTTTATATTCGGACAGAAGCATTAGATTCTGTTAAGAGTATCTACATTATTTTTGTTGTTTCAACCAGAATTGTCGCCAATTGCAGTTCTGTTGTCGTCGAAACAGACTGCTCTCCGACTACATTTTTCTCGTCGGGGAGACGCTGATTCAAGTCCGTTCAAGCGACACCTACAATATTACATTAAAATTATTAAATTGATCAGTAGTAAAATGAATTTTGAAGAAAAAGCTTCATTGTTGCTTTTATTGCGTCGTACAAATAGATTATTTTCGGTTCATTCCATAACAGAAAATAAAGTGAGATCCAATTTGAATTACTGTTTCATTCTTTAAGAAAATATAATGAAAATTTTTTTCAGTATTTTAGAATGAATAAAAGTCTTTATGTCTTGCCATTTTAGTAATGAAGGAATAACACGACTAAAAAAAAAATAAAAAAAATTGTGTGAAACACTCACACAACTTTCTCTTGCCAATGCAAATAATTAACAATATAACCTAACATTAGTAATAAAAATTAGAAATAAAAAAAAACTAACCTCAAAAAATATAACCTAATTTTAATCATGAGTGAATGATGTAAAATGAAAACCAACCTTTAGCTTAAAAATACGGAAAATCACTTTTTTACGCTAAACTACGCTCTGTAGAGAAAAGTTCTTAAAATAAAAGTTGTTGATATTTTCCTTTCCTATAAATTTGATTTTGTATACTTTTGAATTTTTAAATGCAGAAATCTTAAAACAGTCCAATATTTTTTTGCAAATTTTCATGAAAAAAAAACAGAAAACCACTCATTAGCACTAAACTAAATTTTATACAAAGAAATGTTTGGAATAAACGTTGTAGGTTTCTAAATTGTCTACAACTTTGTTTGTATACACTTTTGTCGTAAAATGCATATTAAGGCCGCGATCTAAAAAACAGCATTTGTTTCTACGAGAGCACAGCCTTCCCAAGAATTTCAGCAGAGATGGCGCTTTTTCTATCTTGTAGAGCATAAAAGGTTTAGTAAATGAGGCGATTTAAAAAAAATCGTAGCAGCCGTTTTTGAGAAAATCGCAAAATAATGAAAAGTAACACGAATAACCACTACTTCCGGTTGACCGATTTTGAAATTTTTTTGTGTCGGATCCTCTAGCATTATATAACTTAAAATTCAAGTTTCAACTTCGTATGATATTCCGTTCTTGAGATATTTTGTTCCAAACATAGACAGACTAATGACTAAAAACATGTTATTTTGGGTTCAGGAGGTCTGAAAACGTGTATATCCGGTAAAACTCAATTTAGAAAATCGACATGAAAACAATACGTTCCTTCCTATATATTCATATAGGCAAGAGAAATTAATAAGTGAACACACTGCAGAACACAACTGATAAATGTTCGAACTTGGAACGAAGACTTAGGTCTTACCTGTTAGACGCAAATGCAACATATTTGAAAAATTATCAGGTAAAGGATTCGGTTGAGAAGAGTGCATTGTAAAACACACAAACTCACACAATTACAAAACCAATGAATTCCACTTGAGACAAACAATAATAAATAACACACGTTCTGTTAGAAAACTTTACAATAACACTAGACTAAACTTCCGGATTATTGGAATTATAGATTTAATAAATTACTTAACAGATTTAGGTCTTCATCAGTGGAACTTAAGTGTTAAGTGTTAATATTAATATTAGTGTTAAAATAGTGAAGTGTTAATATTTTTTAATGTAACTGTATCAGTTACAAACAATTATCAACGTAAAGTATGAAAATAGCCCCTGAACGCTCTGCAACCCGCAATGATGTACTGTGTTACGTGTTGCATTTTTAGTTTTTGTAGGCGCGCTAACATATTTTTGTCGTTTGTGAGCTGGTAGGAAGTGCAAGCTACGAGAATTTTGTCGCTCGCTTGCGGATAATACCGACTGTCGCTCTGTTGCCGTCACCCGTGTCTCCACTCTCATACGTTTCGTATTTAATTCCATTGAATGTTTTTACTATTAGCAATCGGTGACAATTTTATAGTTGAATTGTGGTTCGTGTGAATTAAGCTCAAAATCCCATGTTTCGGATCCATACAAGAATGCTGGGACTGCTATCATATGGTCTAATCTCGACGTCGTTTCTGGTCGTGTTTTTTTGTGATAAGGATCTTTTTATTCCTCAAATTTAATCAGTATTGTGCTGATATCGTCATATAAGCCTATGGAAAAAGTTACGTCATAGCAGTGGTGGCTCGCGCCTTCCAAAATAGGTGAAGAGTTGCAAAAATTGAGAAAACAAAAGTATAGTTACTCGAGTCACGAATTTGCCTTTGGTTTTAACGAAGTGGGAAGAGGGGAAAACTTGTGAAAAGTTATTACCGGTTTTAAAAGAAAGGCAAAATTTTCGTTGGAAACTTTGTACACCAAGAAAAATGTTAAAGGAAATGGAGAAAAGTGGAAAAAGTGTCAGTCAAAACGAAGTATAGGGTGATTCAAAAAGAGCGCCGGTTTTGATATATCAAATTAAGAGATTTATTTTATTGAAAAACTGAAAATAAATACATCAACAAGTTCATCTTACCTTCCGATTTCATGTATAAAAAATGATATCATGCATGTGTCCTCCTCTACTGCGCTGGCACGCATCAACTCTGTCCATGAAATTGGATATTACTGCACGACAAGTTTCGACTATGTGGGACAAGTTTCCGTATGTGGGGTTTTCTAAACCCCACATACGGCAACTGTTTATTAACAAAACCGTTTAAGTGGAAGTGCTCCTCATCACTGAAAATTATTTTGTTTGCGAAGGTGTCATCATCCTGCCGTTTTCTCAATACCCAGTCAACAAACTGTCGTCTCTTCTGGTGGTCTGCCACTTTCAAATGTTGCGTCAACTGAATTTTATACGGGTGATATTGGAGATCGTACCGAAGAATTCTCCGTACAGAAGAACATCTTAAAAACCCAATTGTTGTGAACGGCGACGTATTGATTTTGCTGGGCTAACAGCCACACTGTCACGAACCAACGCAACGTTCTGCTCAGTTTGGCCAGAACGACGACGTCCAGAACTTTTAAGGTCGACTGTTGAACCCGTCTCAAAAAACTTTTTCATGAGCCTGCGAACTGTTGATTCATTCGGTGCTTCATTACGTCCTAGAGTACCGCGAAGTCGCCTGACAGTAGCCGCATAACTCTCTCCACTCTGGTAAAATGTTTTGACGATTAACACTCGTGCAATAGTAAACTTCTCCATGGTTAGACACAGACTGCGAGAGTATTACACTGCGAACAAGAGAAACTACAACTGAATCGTCAATCGGAATGTTCTCCGAAATAGAAATGAGGTCAAACAATGTTGCCAACCGATAAACAAAAATTTACCAGCCGTTTAAAAACCGGCGCTCTTTTTGAATCACCCTATATATTAATTGAAAGGCAACATGTGGTTAACTAACAGTGCAATTACAAAGTAGTAAAATATAGTGTCTCACTGTTGAGGTTGGCAGCACTGTCAGATTTCTTTTCCCTTCCACACATCCCATACATACGCAAAAGGCATTCACGTGACTCCCTATCAATATACAAAATATTAGGTATTTTAAAAAAAATTATTGTAGCCGTTTTTGAGAAAATCGCAAAAAAGTTAAAAATGACACGAATAATTTACCTACTACTTCCGGTTGATCGATTTTGATGAGCTTTTTCTAGTCGGGTCTTCTAGTAGTACCTTGCTTGAAGTTTCAACATCGTACGATGTTCCGTTCTTAAAATATTTTTTTTCGTACACAGAGACACACACACACCCACCAATCGCTAAAAACATTTTCTTTTGCATCCAGGAGATCCAAAGGGAGTATAGGATATGTCAAGATAAAACTGATAAACTAAAAGTTTATCACAATGATAAATTCATCACTTACCAATAATTTTTTCCCGCTACTGATTAACTCAGTAGGCTTGTCATGAACCCCTTCGTATCAAATAGTATACAAAATTTGTTTAATTAGAAATCAACCAAAAACTATTTAGAAAGGAATTCGTGCACACTGTAAAATGTTTTATCAATCAAATATTGTTTTAGCTTTTTTTTAAAATGACTTAAATTGTCACAACTTTTTAAAACTTATCGCAATTTATTGATGTATTTTCTACCTGCATAAGTGGGTTTTTGTTCAAACAATTTAGTGTTGTGATTAGCAACATAACAACCGATTCTGTTTCTTGTGTTTTGTTGGGTTGAGGGGGTGTGAAAACGTGTAAATCCGGTGAAGAGTGGATTTGTTAAAATCGACATGAAAACAATACTTTCCTTCCTATATATTCATATAGGCAAGAGAAAGTAATAATTGTAGGTATCGCATGAACGAACTTGAAGCAACGTCTCCCCGACGACAAAAATGTAGTCGGAGAGCAGTGCATTTTGACGACAATACAACTACAATCTGCGACAGTTTTGTAGTAGAATTTTGGTTGGTGTGAGTTGAGCTTAAAAGATAAATCGGTTTATTGGTTGGGCCGTTGCGTTGTCTGGCACAATTAGGATTATCCTATAGAGTACAGTAAAGTTGCCATGGCAACAACAGATATCGTCAGTGGTAGTGAATGTTCTCCTCACAAGGAATGCAATACCAATAGACATGAGAGCCAGAAACGCATAAAACAAAAGCGTACGTTACGTCTATTATGAATACAAAATGTAAGCGGGCTGCCTACAAATGAGAGCCGTTCTCTTTTACGCCCATTGTACCATACACTCTTACTAATGTCAATTGGCGGATCACTATTTTAATCCTTTCAGTACCAACAGTCCGGAAAACAGCACTTCAATATATTTTACGTAGTGCAACATCCGGTTTACCGGATCATGCCTTAAGTGCCAACGTCCGGATAATCGAACATTTTCAAAAAACTTTTAAACAAAAATTAATGGAATAATGTATTTTGAAACCGCCTCCTTGGCGTAAAGACTAGCGCGCTAACCTACAAAGCGAAAGGTTCCGGATTCGATTTCCGGCTAGGGTCTGGAAATTTTTATATGTTAAAACCACCGTTAAGGTACCAAAATCCACATTTGAACAGATTAACAAATAATAAAAAGGAAATTAGAGGAACATCAAGATACAATTGAATTGTTGTTGTTGTTTAGGTCAACAGCCGAAAGGCTGGTTTGAACCTCTAGAGGTTTTACTAAGTAAAACGAGGAGTGAGGTGGTTTACCATTGCCAACACTCACTGAGTGGTAAAGTACGCTTATCAGCATGCCGGGCCCTCTGAAAAGCACATATTTTCCACTCTGTAAATGACAACTTCACTTCATTCACCACAGGATCTGGCTGTACAATGAAATTCATTACTTTCAGAGAAGATAACTCTGATTAGTGTCTTTTACACCTCTACCTCTTCTGTTCTTAAATGATTCAGTCATTTAATTGACTGACCCTGTGATAAGAAACAGAACTATTTATTTTAGCCCTGCAACGAACAGATTGAGTGTAAACAATTTGACACTCCACCTGTCTGTTATGGGCAAACAACTGAATTATAAAACTAAATTAAGCAACTTAATGATTTTTAAGATAAAAAATTAAAAAGACAAAATTTAAGATAAAATTCTAAGAGAATCTAATAGATACTATAAAACCAATGTAACAATGGTCAAGCCCCCCATTCGATCCCGGTCAATGGAAAAAGGCACATGGTACAGCTGAGACTTTTTTTTTTCTCTTTAATTCTTTATTTACAACTGTAAAATGTTACAACAAGCAAATGTGATGGTTATCGTGATTATGTAAATGACATAATAGGCATGAGAGGGGTAGGGCCCTTATTGGTGCCTCCCCAAGAATGAAATGTGTATATCAAATTAGCATGTCTCTACTCCAGCGTCTTTTAAGGCGTCTAGGAGGATTGTCAGGTAAATGGACGGAGGAAAGTGAACGCACCAGGGGGTTCTCGTGATCGTGTGACTTGTCGTGAAAGCATTTGTATAGGTATTCAATGGAATTTTGTACAAGTGGTGTTTTCAAATCTGTATGTAAGGTTTTGTTGCTAACGTAAAGAGGTGCTTTTGCTATAAGGCGTAATGTTTTTGACTGGAATGCTTGAATTCGTTGCAAGTTAGAGGGTTTGGTTGAACCGTAGATTTGGGATCCGTAGGTCCAAATAGGTTTCAAAAGAGAACAATATATGCGTAATTTTTGTGCCATTGGTAATTTTGATCGTTTGTGAAGTAGGGAATATAGAAGTTTAAGTCGGGAATTCAGTAATAAACGTTTCCGTTTGATATGTGTGCCCCAAGTTAGTCGTTTATCAAAAGTCAGACCGAAATACTTGACCGTATCTGTTTTTGTGAGAGGTTCATTGTCTATGTATACTGGTGGGCAATCACCATGACGGAGTGTGAAAGTTACGTGAAGGGATTTTGTCGTATTAAGTTTTATTTTTCATGTTTTACACCATTCGTGTATAAGATTGAGATGATGTTGGAGTGTTAGTGAAGCGTGTATAGAGTTTTGGTCTCGGGCTAATATCGCTGTGTCGTCAGCGTAGGTAGCAGTGAGGGTCTGGGGTAGGGTCGGTAGGTCTGAAGTGTATACAGAATAGAGAAGTGGGGCTAAAATTGAGCCCTGAGGCACGCCGGCTAAGACAATAAAGAAATTTGAGTAAGATGATCCTAAACGAATTCTAAAGAATCTGTCAGATAGGAAGGAATTTATGATAAGGTAGTAGGTAAATGGTAGTATTTCTTTTAGTTTGTGTAAGAGACCTGTATGCCAAACTCTGTCAAAAGCTTGAGCGACATCTAGGAAACCTGCGGACACATACATCTTTTGTTCCAGCTGAGACTACAGCTGAGACTACAGCTGAGACTACAGCTGAGACTACAGGAAATTATAAAAGAATCGTAACTATTAATTAATTGTTTAAATATTTTGAGTTCAATAGCTTAAAAATACAAATTCAATTTAACATTTCATGTTATTTATTATTTAGCATATATTTAGAGTTGCAGAATAGAAGTGTCATAAATAAATTAAATTCAAGAGAAGTAATTTTTGTAACGTTTAAATTAGTCAGTCAATTTTGTTATATTTTTCAATCGTTTCAATTAAATTTCAATTTATTATTATCAATTTAAAATTTGCGTTTTATTTCATTCATTCTAATTAAAAAATCTAAATTACTTTACAACATACGTATATATAATTTTGTTTTTTATTTTTTATTCCTAATTTGTGTACGTTGCAATCTGTTTAATTTAGAACAATAAGCAACCCTATGATCCAATGAGATGAGGATGATGTGTATGACGTGTAAATGAGGTGTAGTCTTGTACAGACCCAGGCCGACCATTCCTGAGAGAGTATAGTTAATTAAACCCCAACCATCAAAGTACACCGGTAACCATTGTCTAGTATTTAAATCCGTATAAAAGTAACTACCTTTACTAGGATTTGAACCAGGAACCTTCGTCTCCGAAAATCAGCTGTTAAACAGCTGATTCTGGCGACGACTTTACCTCTAGACCAACCCGGTGGGTCATATATATAATAATTTTTACTCGGATCGATTCTGTTGGTTTCAGTCTATGGATTGTAATTTTTAAAGTATATGAGTATACATTTTATGATGCGTGTTACTTTATTTTAGATATTTAAATTAATTTGAATTTGCATAAATCTACCATTTCATTGTTAGAATATAGCCTAATAGCAATGAACAAGGCCAATCAGAGCAAAATTCCACTGAATGATTTTTTCTGAGTCACCGCTTTAGCAGCTGATTCGGTAACCGCTATTAGTTTACTCAACATAGCTTTCTTACGATGAATAGAGTATAGTTTAACACGTTGAATGCGGCCCGGTAGAGGCAAGGTCATTTGCCGTGACGGGGCAAAACTTCAATGGTAAACTGGCTCGCAACATTATATTCATATACAAATATTTAATAATTTAGATACCTACCTAATTACTTTTGCCATACTTAATATTTACTACAATCAATTCTCCGCAACCGAGCAATTGCAACGGTAGCAATGTCTCAATATACAGGGTGATTCAAAACTATACGACAATCTCTTGTGGTCTCATTCTATAGCTAAAAAAAAGAAAAAAGTTCATATAAACATGTACCTGAAAACGCTTAGTTAGCGAGTTATGGCTAGCGAAAAATTTCACCTAGAACTCTGTACCCTTGGTGAAGTAAGGCCGTATAAAAATGTTAAAGGTAGTTACAAAAATACAAATACGATTGTTTCTTATGTTTTTTAATCTGAAAAATTGAATAAAATTGGTTCCAGAGCTGTTAATGCAATACTTTCAGAGATATCTTACATAAAACACAAGAATTGGTGCAAAGAAATGTTACATTTTTGTGTTTAACGTAAGATTACTTTCATAAATGGTAAATAAAGGTGTATTTTGTCTTAAATAAATTTGTAGAAAATTTAATTTTGAAAAGATTCATGTGAATTACGCAGGAAAAAATGTATAATAGATATTGAAATTTCGCTTTATTTAAAATCAAAACAGACTCACATTAAACGCACATTCTTAACTGCATAAACTATTAGATTGGGAGTACACACAACTACATATTACCACATATTAGTTAATATTACATTATTATTAGTTAATATGTTGTTAACTACATATTAGTTAATATTTTATGCAGTTAAGAATGTGCGTTTTATGTGGGTCTGTTTTGATTTTAAATAAAGCGAAATTTCAATATCTATTATTCATTTTTCCCTGAGTAATTCACATGAATCTTTTCAGAATTAAATTTTCTACAAATTTATTTAAGAAAAAATACACCTTTATTTACCATTTATGGAAGTAATCTTACGTTAAACACAAAAATGTGTCATTTCTTTGACCAATTCTTATGTTTTATGTAAAATATCTCTGAAAGCATTGCATTTACAGCTCTGGAACCATTTTATTAAATTTTTCAGATTAAAAACATAAGAAACAATCGTATTTGTATCTTTGTAACTACCTTTAACATTTTTATACGGCCTTACTTCACCGAGGGTACAGAGTTCTAGGTGAAATTTTTCGCTAGCCGTAACTCGCTAAGTAAGCGTTTTCAGGCATATGTTTATATGAACTTTTTTTCTTTTTTTTAGCTATAGAATGAGATCCCAAGAGATTGCTGTATAGTTTTGAATCACCCTGTATATTGTGATGTTCATATTCCGCCCGGTATTTGAAATAAATTGTAAATGTATAATTTTGTTATTTTATTAAGACAGGTAAAAATTTGGCTAGAAGCAAAATTCAAAATGTTATGAAATTGACTTATTTAGTACAAACATATAAAATTTGAATTAAGATGCAATTTGGAAAAAATTTAAATTTAATTAATTTGAAATTATTTAAGGTCTATCTCAGAGTAATATTTAATATTAGGAGGTAATCAAGAATTATACCTCATGTTACTTATAGCTTTTGTGAAAAATTTGTACAATAGATCAGAATATTTCATGTCAAAGTAACTTTTGCCGGTAATATTAGATGACCAATCGAACAATGAAAGACCCTTTTGAGCCTAAATTTTATTCCTTATAAGTAAGTTAAAAATTTTGTTATGTTAATTTGAATGGAAGATTTGAACTCTGGATGAAATTCTAAGCAATTTGAATCCAAATTTGATAAAATTCTGTAAAGTATAAAGATTATTAGGTTAATTTCTTATAAAAATGAGTATATCAGCTATTAAGCTAATTACGTTAATTACACGAAGTAGGAATAATTCTTGAAGCATAGAACGATTTATTTCGATGTAATATGTGGTTTTGAATATTATAATGTAATTAAAAATTTTAGAGAATTTATTTGAACGACAAATTTGATATTTTAATTAAAAACACATGTAAAGATATAAGAGAACAGTGTGTCAGATTTTAATTAATTACAATAGTTTGATTAATAATTTTAAAAAAATGAAAGGATATGCTAATGTATAAAGATCCGCTGAATAGTTTGATATTTTTTAAGATACAAAAATATGTATGGTAACTTTGTAATTAAGCCGTAAAAATAAGCTTTTATCGTATGATAAAGACAATGTTAATTAGTGTCATTATTCTTTAATTAATGAGTATTTTTAAAATGTAATTAGATAAAAAGATGTATTTTGTTGATATCTTTAAGATTCGTATACCTAGAAATGTTAAAATGTTAATAATAAAAAGTTATTTGAAATATTTTACGGTTTCATAAAACAATTATTTTATGGAATTTTAGACAAAATTAAATTATGTGATTATTAAAAAACTAACGATCCGATTTAAAAAAGAAAAACACCTTTGTAATCAGCAGAAAAAACCCTTGAATTTGATGTAGGGCTTAATGCTGTTATTGTAAATTTAAAATTTTGTTGTAAATAATGTTATAGTGGGGATGGACTTCTCTCATAGTTGAATTGCCAACCTCACGCACAGTAATAAATCACATAAAGTATTAAAATTATATAAATGTCAAATGATGTTAAGTTATGTTCTATAAGCTTTATTGTAATAAGAAAAACTTACATATTGTGTATTTTAAGTTATCACTTATTTATATTGTTTTGTTTCACCTTAATTTGTTTGTTATTAGCAATTTTCATTGGGAAAAAATGTATAATTAATCTGCACAAGTTGGCACTTACTTTTTGTAGATGTAATTTTCAACCAAAAATTCAGGGAGTCCTCTATTAGACACGATGCGTAACTGACGTGTTTTAAAATTGCTCGTAAAATGTTTTATATAGTAGTATGGAGGGGATCGAGTATTCTGTATTTAGGGCCGATATGTTTAGGCCATATGTGAGAGAAATAAATTGTTAAATTTTATTTAAAGTAGTGTCAACTATAAAAAATTTATTTATTTTAATAATGCAAATTAACGGAAGTGATGTCAATTGTGGAATTAAATACATCAAGTATTTCAATGGTGTTCTATGTTTTGTGAGCAAATAGTGTTTTGTGCTAAATATTTTTTTTATAAATGTGTTCGGGTAATCTGCGTATAATAACCACCTGTTAATTTTATGGATTTCCAAATTAAAGATAAGTAACTAATTTTAAGCAATTTTTGTAACAAAATTTTATATGCCTAATTTGTATTTAGCATTTACTAACAAATTTAATATGATTGGTTAATAATTTAAAAGATCTGTTTGTCTAGGATCTAATTCACTGAGTTCAAAGTTCCCATCCCTGTTTGTTTTAAAGAAATTTTTTTATTTTTTTTATTTATTTTTTTTTATTTTTGGTTGTATGATTTTAGGCAAGTTATGTCTTGTAATGTTGATCATGGCTTACTTTTATTGTTTCATTATGATAAATGATTTTATTAATATTTTTAATAAATTTCGATTAATTTGTTACCTTTTAAAATTGTAGTTTGATTTATTGATTGATGAAATTCCAATATCCCTTGTATGTAAGCATTGTGATATGAACTTTGTTTTATAATATTTAGTTAATTGTATTCGGAGGGTTTTTCGAGCTGTCAAAATGGTTGTTGTTTCTAGAACTTGAGTCTAGTAAGTTTTTTTATTTTTTTATTTTTTGATTTTTATATATCACAATCCTTACATTTATTTAGATTAAGCTTATTTTCAGCGTTCCTGTCATTGGGGTAAAGGAGATTGGATTTTGATTGAATGGACCGCTTGTCGTCTGTCAGACTGTTCTGTTACCGAATCAGCTGTTTTCTGTCAGATCAGTTTGTTTACATGATCAGCTGACTAGGCAGATATAGGTTAAGGTAGCCTTACTGTATGTTTGTTTTATATAGCTTACCTTTTTCTAAATTTAATGTTGTTTTGAGTTTTCTGCTTTTTAATTTATATTTTGTTTTATTTTATTCACATTTCGTATTTATATTATTTCATTGTGATGTTGTTTTTGTTTAAAATCGCGAGTTTAAGATTTTTTTTTATTTTTATTTTTTTTTTTTGGAATTTCGACTTGGATATTTTGGATTGATGTTTAATGGGTCTCCAGTTGCCCTGCTTGGATGATAACCAAGGTAAGTTCGGTCAATAGTGGCATCCTGACCGTGGTCATTTTTTGTTTACTTTAAGTTTCTTTTTCAGGTGACACCCCAACACCTGTTTTTGATGTGTCAGTCGGCTGGTGTGTCGGCATTCGACTGTTACATTAAATTGGCGCCCAACGTGGGGCTGACTCGTTCTGTCCTATGTTGTGGTCCATTTCTTTCCATTGTTTTTGTTTTTGTCGTCCGTCATCGGCTGACTGTTACATTAAATTGGCGCCCAACGTGGGGCTGTGACGTGCACTATTGGGGTGTTTTTGTTATAAATTTAAAAATTTTTTTTTATCTTAATTTCATTTTCAGGTTATAGGTGGACCAATGTAAAGCTGTAAAAAATTTAAATTATAGGAGTTTTGAATACCTTGTTTTTGAATAATTCTCTTTTTCAGATGGAAAACTGGAAATGTGTTAACCTATGTATATTATGTATGTTAAATGTTATTAGGTGTTTAGTTTTTAAAAAAATTGGAATTTCAATAATTAAGTAAAATTTTTTTTTATTTACGTTAGTGACGTTATGGCCCTACTGGTAACTCAGTGATTAGTGAATAGGCAAACAGATCTTTATTTAATGATAATTGTATAATCTGATAAAGGGTTATTATATCCTATTAGGATAGTTGTAATTGATTGTATTGTGATAACAGTAGTTTTACAATTGTGTATGAACAATTTAGTTACTAGTTATAGTTATAATACTATATTTAAATTTAATTGTATATTCTTTAACCAATTTGGTTAAATTTTGTGAACTTTAAATTTGGAGATAAATTTTTTTTTTATTATTTAATTTTGTTTTGTCGGTTTTTGCTATTTTTCGTGAAATTTTCAATTTTCCCTTTTTGGAAAATTGTATTTTTATAAAAAAAAAAAAAAAAAAAAAAAAAAAAACATTTTTTTATTTTGTAAACCGCAATGGAGAACGTACCGCAACAAAACGTCGAGAATCCGGAAGCTCCCGAACAAATAAGCAACAACGATACGATTAGCCTCAACAACGAACCAGCAGATAACGAAATGGAGAACAGTGTAATAATTAGTAACATTGAAGAGAGTGTAGATAACCAACAACAGGAAACAGTGGCTCAAACTCCGCAAATAGTACCGACACAAGTCATAACCGCAACATCAACAGCTGGACCGGAATATACTGGAGAAGGAACCAGTGCACAATTGCCTGTATTTGCGCCAGAAGTAACTCAAACAACAAGAGATTGGGGTGAGTCGTATGATAGTCAATCATGGTTGGGTGCAAGGAACATGAGTGGTCGTACTTCATCGCTGGATAATATAAACAGAGCAGACGAAAGCACAGATTTAGTTGGTGCGTTAAGGACTATTCTAGAGAGCGTAGAGTATACTCGATTGGAAAATAGAAAGCGATTTGAAGATATACATGATAATTTCAATCAGGGTTTACAAACGTTTGAAGCTCATATGGAAGAAAGATTGAAGGAAACAAAAGCGGAGCAAGAAAAAACAAGACGAGAGACAAAAGAAGCATACGAAAAAACACAACGAAATATAGAAAAACATATAGAAGAAGCAAAACAAGAACAAAGAAGAGAGCAAGAAGAAACGCGACGACAATTCAAGGCCCAAATAAAGGAATCAACACAGAAGACTCAAGAAGAATTAACAAAAATAAAAGAGGCACTTAAAGAAACAGAGGAGCGAGCGCAAAGAAAAATCAATGAGTGTTCCGAAAAACTCGGGAAGAGAATAGATAGTGTTCAAAGAGAGGTCAAAGAACAAGTTAAGGAGGTCAAATCCGATATTGAGCAGGTCAAACAAGCAGCTGCACAGGACTTATTAGCAGTAACAGATGCAATTAACCAACGAGTCGACGAGACAAAAGAAGCATGCAGATATAACACGAATACAGTGGAAAAGGTGGTGCATGAAGAAAATAGTAAAATCAACGAAAGAGTGGCGTTAATTACTGCGGATACCGGAATAATGAAAGAAAACGTATCTATAGTAAAAGATAATATGGACAAACTGAGTAAAGAAGTGGAAGAATTGAGAAAACAACCGAAAACAATAATAGCAGGAACAGCAGGACCGTGCCAATTAAGTACAACCATACAAAGTGCTGTGGCGTCAATACCGATTTTTGGAGGACAGAATAGTGAAACACATGCATTAGAATTTCTAAAAGCTGTGGAAATCGTATTGCAGACGTGCAAATTGCCATGGGAGGATACGAAAATTGCACTACTTACAAAATTAAGATCCGATGTAGCATCATGGTATAGAGAACACATCGAGGAGTTTGAAGATTTTGGGAAATTTAAAAGCGAATTTCGGAAGGAAGTGTGGGGTGAAAGTCACGAAAGAGCTACTTTATCCAGGATAGTGGACGCTTCAAGTACATACGACGGACGAACGACAATGACTACATACATCGAACGGATCCAAAAAGAAAACAGCTACTTGACAGAAAAAATATCGGAAGAAGGTTTGATTTGGATTTTAATCGAAAAGTTACCACGAGAAATTGCAACGGTAATACGGGCTAGACCACCGGAAACGATGGTGGAATTCAAGGAAATTGTAAGGAGAATGGAAGTGTCATACGAAAGGAGCAGAAACGAGCAACGAGATTATTTACGAGGATATAACGAACCAAGGACTAATTCTTATAATTATAATAATAATAATCGTAATAATAATAGTGGTGGTAACGGTGATAACGGATATAATCAGAATAGATCGTTTAATAACAACAACAATCAAGGAGGAGGAAGAGGTAATTACGGAAGATTAAATGAGAACCACGGAAATGGGAATCAACCAAGACCACAACAAAATTTTGTACCGAACTGGAGGGGTGATCGAGGACAATATAGGCCACCTAACCAGGGAAATAATCAAAATAGGAATCAGAATCCAAATCCGAATACTACGACAAACCGACAGCCATATCAGCAACATGGACATTGGAACGAAAGAGAAAATCGACAAATGCCACCAAGAAATACAGAAGAAAAGCGGAAGGAAGAACGGAATCAAGGACCAGGACCTTCGGAAAAAAATTGACAAATAAATACAACACGTGGAAATGAAAAGAATTACAATTATCGAAAATGGAATAGGAACAACAAAGAAGAATTAAGAATACGAAATAATTATTATAAAAATAATTATAATAAAGATAATGACTATAAGTATAAAAAGAAATGTGAGAAAGATGAAAGAAATAATTACGAAAAAAATAATTTAAATTTTAAGAAAATCAACAATAATAATAAACACAAAAATAATAGAAAAATAAAAACAATGATTTTTAATAAGAAGAAAAAATTGCAAGATAATGGATCAGAGCATGATGAAGAAAAATTAAGGATACAGGATTTGGAGGGGGAAGAAAATTTAAATACTGAATCTCTGAATAAAAAGAAGAAAACTATTAAAAAATTCGATGAACCACGTGTTGTTAATAGTAGAATTAATTTCACCAGTGACGAAATAACGCCAATTAATACACTATTTGGTGACCAGGATGAAACAATTGGTAATTGTTGTGAGAAAATTAAAGAAAAATATTTGGATTTATTGACAGAAAAAGACGGGAAGTTGACTGCTGACCCGAATAATTATGAAATAAGAAATGGAAGAGTATGCGTGAGAAAAGAAGTAATTGATAGAATCAAGCAAGAAAAATTGAGGAAGAAGAAGGAAGAAGTGGAACAGTGCATCGTTCATAAGCAACAACTTAAAAAGGGGGGTAATAATAGTAAAAATAGTGAACTAAAGAAGAAGGAAAAGGGAGTTATGAAGAAGGATGATACAATTAAGCGATTTGACTGCGGTAAAGCACAAATCGGCAATGTTAAAGAAGTGATTGAAGGAGATAAGCAATTTGATGTCGAAAGTACACAAATTTGTAATGGGGAAAAGAATAATAAAAATTGTAATAAAGCGACAAGTAAAAATATAAGTTGTTTGATTAATTATGGAGCGAGCTGCAGTTATGTTCGAGATAGTGATGGAATGAGTGAAAAGCAGAAGAATGAAGTTAAAAAGGCATCTTCCAGTAAAGAAATAATAAATAACCTGCCAGTGGAAAAGGAAAAACCCTGGAATAACGATAACCAAAATGCTAATTTATCGACAACGCCGAATGGTATAATACAACCCGGAAAAGACACACGATCATGGAAAATCGTAGCTGCGACAAATTATCCGAGAATTTGGATAAATGGAATGCTGTCACAGTTTAAGCAAGACAAAAATTTTATGCAATATTTAAAATGTCAAATCGACGACAAGATTTTGCTATTTTTATTGGATACAGGATCGCAGAAATGTTTAATAAGCCTGGACATAGTGAGATTATATGAACTGGATCAGACAAACAAAATAAGTACAACAGAACCGGTATATTTTACTAGCATCATTAATAAAAATATAATTAGGGTTACGGATTATATTGAGCTTAGGGTGAAAATAAATGAAGAAGAATTTAAGGTAAATTGTTATCTAACGAGCGAGCTCAATTATAAAGCAATAATTGGAGCAGATTGGCTAGCTGCGCATAGAGCGACTTTGGATTTCGATCAAAACATAATTACAATTATGAGTGAAGATAGTTATCATTTCGTTACAACTGAAGTATATACTGGAGTAAAAATAAAGGACATAGATTATAGGAATAAAGTAATCAACTATGATAACGAATCAATCAAGAAATTATCACTGAATATTATATTTCGACATCAATTAATTAAAGATTTATTAGGAGAAAAAGAAGCGGAAAGGAATTATATAAATAATCAGCCTAATTTTATGTATTTGGATGTGAAAATATTTGGAAGACCATTTTGTGTTTTAATAGACACCGGAGCTGTATGCTGTGTGATTGACGAGGGAGTGTTTCAAGAAATCAATAGCAGACACGAATTACCTATACTACCATTATGTAACACATTTGTTAGTGGTGTTATAAATTCAAGAAAATTAAGAGTGAATCGTCAATGTCTAATACCTGTTCAAATTAAAAATGAAGTATTCTTACATACTTTTATAGTTGTTAAGAACATCGAACCAAAATTAATTATCGGTTTCGATTTTTTAACATACTTCAACGCAGGATTTTCAGCAGGTATGAATACAATACAATTAACTGCACCTAATAATAATAATATTATCATTGCTCAAATAAATCTGAGTGGAAAACAACGCGAAGTAGGAGAAGAAAGGCAAGAAGATGCATCGATAAATTCGATTTCTGAAGAAGCAAAAATCGAGTGCAATTATATGGAATATGAAGAGGATAATATGGATCAACATATGTCATGGGAATACGATGAGATGGAGGAAGGTGATCAGGAAGAAATACGAGCATGTTTCGATGCGGTAATTACGAAAATAATGGACAACGAAGAATATACCAGCGAACAGAAGGAATTGATGTGTCGAACCCTGCAGGACAATTATGCAGTATTTTCAAATCAGCCTGGTCTTGCAGCAAATACTTATGTGGAATTGAATGTTAAACCACATAAGGTATATCAAAGAAAATCATACCCAATTCCGGTATCTAAACGGGAAGCGGCTGCTAGAGAGATTGAAACTATGGAGAGACTGGGAGTAATCGAACCATCAAGTAGCGAATACTCATGCCCAGTAGTCTGTGTACAGAAGCCAAACGGAGGAGTAAGAATTTGTTTGGATGCACGCCCATTAAATGAAATACTAGTGTGTGACCGAGAATCACCTCTTCAAATAAATCAAATTTTGTCGAAATTTCATCGTACAAAAATTTATTCAAAAACCGATCTCACAAGCGGATTTTGGCAGATTGGGATCAGCGAGTCATCGAGGGACTATTTGAGTTTTTTACATGACGGTAGAAATCTCAGATACGCCAGATTGCCTTTTGGTTTATCTTGTTCGTCAGCTATTTTCATTAAAGTAATGTCCAAAGTTTTCGGACCAGAAATAGGAGAATTTACCACAGTGTACATTGATGATGCGTTGATTACATCTGAAAATATTGAGCAACATTGTGAGCATTTGGATAAATTATTTAAAAAATTGATAGAAAGTAATGTAAGAATCAAAATATCAAAATGCGAATTTTTTCAAAAGGAAATTACATTCTTAGGACATAAAATTTCAGAGAAAGGAGTTTCTCAGGACCCAGCAAAGATGGAAGTAATTAGGCAGTGTAGGCCACCGCGAAACCGGAAAGAATTACAAAAGTTCTTATATTTTTACAATTTTATCGGCGACATTGTAAAAATTTGTCCGAAATGACATTTAAACTAAACAAGTTATTATCCGTAAACCAAACATGGAAATGGACGGAAGAAGAGCAGGAGGTATTTGAAAAAATTAAAGAAAAATTCGTCGAAATTGTACAACTTAAACACCCTAATTACGATTTACCATTCTGGATCAGCTGTGATAGTTCACATCATACAATAGGAGGAATATTGTATCAATATGGTGAAGACGGTCAAAAATATGTAATTGCATTTCATAGTAAATCACTCAATAAACATCAACTTGCGTGGACTACGACCGAGAAAGAATTATTCGCTGTACTGTCAATAACACTAAAATATCGCCCAATAATTTTAGGGTTTCAAATTAATGTGAATTCGGATCATTTGTCTTTAATATTTTGCAAAACGGCAAAATTGGGGCAGAATCGTATATCAAGATGGTATTTAGCATTACAAGAATTCAACTTAAACATTTGTCATATACCTGGAAGAGAGAATAACACAGCTGATTTTTTAACAAGAGAAATGTCAAAAGGATATGACCCAAATATCGTTTATACTATTTATGCTATCGAAGAAGCAGGAGCAGAAATTGTTAATTACGTATTTGAAAATGTTCAAGCAATCAAATTTCAAAATTTTATCAATGTAGAAGAAATAAAAGAGGGACAGAGAAATGACCCTAGATGTATCAGAATAAATAGATTATTAAGAAAAAATTTAACAGGAGTAAGATGGGAGGTGTTAGACAGACACGTTATAAAGGAAGGAATATTATTTTATAAACGAAATCTAGAACAATTATCATGGCTTATGATAATACCTCAAGAATTAATACAGAGAATTATACTACAGTGTCATGAAGTTATTGGTCACTTTGGTGCAAATAAAGTGTACAATTATTTACGCAGATCATGTCAATTTAAAAACATGCGAAAATTAATAAGCAAAATTATTGTCACATGTGACATATGCCAACGAACAAAGGTAGGAAATTATTCGACAGCTGGACGTATGATTCCTATAATACCAGAAGGACCCGGAGAATTAGTATCAGTAGACATCTATGGACCACTTCCTGCATCACAGTTTTCACATAGGTTTATTTTTGTATGTGTGGATAATTTTACTAAATATACTCGACTGTATGCAATAACCAATATCACCGGACAGAAGTTAGCAGATATAATAGTTGAACAATGGTCACGAGATGTAGGACGTCCGAAAAGGTTTTTAACGGACAACATTTCATATTTCGCTGGGATAAAATGGCGAACCACGTTGGAGAATAATGATATAGTTCCAACATACACATCAGTATATTGTCCAAGAACTAATAGTTCTGAAAGGATAATGAGAGAATTATCCCGATTCTTTAGGGCATATTGTGAGCAGCAACACGATTCATGGTGTTATTATTTAGCGTACTTGGAACATTGTATAAACATGTGTTCACATGAATCAACAGGCATATCGGCATACGAAATTGTTCACGGAAAAAGAATCACGACTTTTTTGGAAGACATGGTAGAATTTCCACCATCTCAACATCGCCGAATAGAGGAAATTCAACAAGAGGCCTTACGGGAACTTAAAATATCGGCGAAGCATCGGAAAAAAGCGCATGATAAGCGGTTTAAATCATTCCGATATTATGTAGGACAAAAGATATATGTCCGAGCACATTTCTTACCGAGTTCCAAGAAAAAGTTAACTAAGAAATTTTTCGCTTTATTCAAAGGCCCATATATCATCAATAAAATATATAATAATAATGTGGTTGAAATAATGAATAAAAATAATAAAATAATAGGTCGTCAAAATGTGTATAACATAAAACCTTGTATCACGTTATAATCATGTAGGAAAAGAAGAAGAGGAAAACTTCGGAGAGAATGTGGAGGGGGAGATAAGGATCTACTAGAGCAATCCATTGCGGTTAAAGGTAGAATCAGAAAAATTGTAAAATTAATTTTAGAAAGTGTAAATCAATGTATTAATGGCATAATAGAATACAAATTGTAGTAATCGATATAAGGTGTAGAAAAAAGTCATAACTTGGAGTCTGTTTGAATGGTATTGTGAGATAGAAGTACCGGACATAATAATTCACATCACTTTGTTGGATCCATATTATTCATGATTGACATTCATAATGTGGATCGGAGGGGATTGTGATGTTCATATTCCGCCCGGTATTTGAAATAAATTGTAAATGTATAATTTTGTTATTTTATTAAGACAGGTAAAAATTTGGCTAGAAGCAAAATTCAAAATGTTATGAAATTGACTTATTTAGTACAAACATATAAAATTTGAATTAAGATGCAATTTGGAAAAAATTTAAATTTAATTAATTTGAAATTATTTAAGGTCTATCTCAGAGTAATATTTAATATTAGGAGGTAATCAAGAATTATACCTCATGTTACTTATAGCTTTTGTGAAAAATTTGTACAATAGATCAGAATATTTCATGTCAAAGTAACTTTTGCCGGTAATATTAGATGACCAATCGAACAATGAAAGACCCTTTTGAGCCTAAATTTTATTCCTTATAAGTAAGTTAAAAATTTTGTTATGTTAATTTTATGTTAATTTGAATGGAAGATTTGAACTCTGGATGAAATTCTAAGCAATTTGAATCCAAATTTGATAAAATTCTGTAAAGTATAAAGATTATTAGGTTAATTTCTTATAAAAATGAGTATATCAGCTATTAAGCTAATTACGTTAATTACACGAAGTAGGAATAATTCTTGAAGCATAGAACGATTTATTTCGATGTAATATGTGGTTTTGAATATTATAATGTAATTAAAAATTTTAGAGAATTTATTTGAACGACAAATTTGATATTTTAATTAAAAACACATGTAAAGATATAAGAGAACAGTGTGTCAGATTTTAATTAATTACAATAGTTTGATTAATAATTTTAAAAAAATGAAAGGATATGCTAATGTATAAAGATCCGCTGAATAGTTTGATATTTTTTAAGATACAAAAATATGTATGGTAACTTTGTAATTAAGCCGTAAAAATAAGCTTTTATCGTATGATAAAGACAATGTTAATTAGTGTCATTATTCTTTAATTAATGAGTATTTTTAAAATGTAATTAGATAAAAAGATGTATTTTGTTGATATCTTTAAGATTCGTATATCTAGAAATGTTAAAATGTTAATAATAAAAAGTTATTTGAAATATTTTACGGTTTCATAAAACAATTATTTTATGGAATTTTAGACAAAATTAAATTATGTGATTATTAAAAAACTAACGATCCGATTTAAAAAAGAAAAACACCTTTGTAATCAGCAGAAAAAACCCTTGAATTTGATGTAGGGCTTAATGCTGTTATTGTAAATTTAAAATTTTGTTGTAAATAATGTTATAGTGGGGATGGACTTCTCTCATAGTTGAATTGCCAACCTCACGCACAGTAATAAATCACATAAAGTATTAAAATTATATAAATGTCAAATGATGTTAAGTTATGTTCTATAAGCTTTATTGTAATAAGAAAAACTTACATATTGTGTATTTTAAGTTATCACTTATTTATATTGTTTTGTTTCACCTTAATTTGTTTGTTATTAGCAATTTTCATTGGGAAAAAATGTATAATTAATCTGCACAAGTTGGCACTTACTTTTTGTAGATGTAATTTTCAACCAAAAATTCAGGGAGTCCTCTATTAGACACGATGCGTAACTGACGTGTTTTAAAATTGCTCGTAAAATGTTTTATATAGTAGTATGGAGGGGATCGAGTATTCTGTATTTAGGGCCGATATGTTTAGGCCATATGTGAGAGAAATAAATTGTTAAATTTTATTTAAAGTAGTGTCAACTATAAAAAATTTATTTATTTTAATAATGCAAATTAACGGAAGTGATGTCAATTGTGGAATTAAATACATCAAGTATTTCAATGGTGTTCTATGTTTTGTGAGCAAATAGTGTTTTGTGCTAAATATTTTTTTTATAAATGTGTTCGGGTAATCTGCGTATAATAACCACCTGTTAATTTTATGGATTTCCAAATTAAAGATAAGTAACTAATTTTAAGCAATTTTTGTAACAAAATTTTATATGCCTAATTTGTATTTAGCATTTACTAACAAATTTAATATGATTGGTTAATAATTTAAAAGATCTGTTTGTCTAGGATCTAATTCACTGAGTTCAAAGTTCCCATCCCTGTTTGTTTTAAAGAAATTTTTTTTTTTTTTTATTTATTTTTTTTTATTTTTGGTTGTATGATTTTAGGCAAGTTATGTCTTGTAATGTTGATCATGGCTTACTTTTATTGTTTCATTATGATAAATGATTTTATTAATATTTTTAATAAATTTCGATTAATTTGTTACCTTTTAAAATTGTAGTTTGATTTATTGATTGATGAAATTCCAATATCCCTTGTATGTAAGCATTGTGATATGAACTTTGTTTTATAATATTTAGTTAATTGTATTCGGAGGGTTTTTCGAGCTGTCAAAATGGTTGTTGTTTCTAGAACTTGAGTCTAGTAAGTTTTTTTATTTTTTTTATTTTTTGATTTTTATATATCACAATCCTTACAATTATTTTGATTAAGCTTATTTTCAGCGTTCCTGTCATTGGGGTAAAGGAGATTGGATTTTGATTGAATGGACCGCTTGTCGTCTGTCAGACTGTTCTGTTACCGAATCAGCTGTTTTCTGTCAGATCAGTTTGTTTACATGATCAGCTGACTAGGCAGATATAGGTTAAGGTAGCCTTACTGTATGTTTGTTTTATATAGCTTACCTTTTTCTAAATTTAATGTTGTTTTGAGTTTTCTGCTTTTTAATTTATATTTTGTTTTATTTTATTCACATTTCGTATTTATATTATTTCATTGTGATGTTGTTTTTGTTTAAAATCGCGAGTTTAAGATTTTTTTTTATTTTTATTTTTTTTTTTTGGAATTTCGACTTGGATATTTTGGATTGATGTTTAATGGGTCTCCAGTTGCCCTGCTTGGATGATAACCAAGGTAAGTTCGGTCAATAGTGGCATCCTGACCGTGGTCATTTTTTGTTTACTTTAAGTTTCTTTTTCAGGTGACACCCCAACACCTGTTTTTGATGTGTCAGTCGGCTGGTGTGTCGACATTCGACTGTTACATTAAATTGGCGCCCAACGTGGGGCTGATTCGTTCTGTCCTATGTTGTGGTCCATTTCTTTCCATTGTTTTTGTTTTTGTCGTCCGTCATCGGCTGACTGTTACAATATATAAATAAATATTATTACCATGACCAGAAAACATAGAAAAATCGTGTAAATTCTTAACTTTTCTTACGTGACTATAAGAATGTAGATGAAATAACATAATAAATAAATTTAGCCTAATAATCAATGTATAAAATTATTTCACTTAAAACCAATAACTCGCCAACCAATAAGTAAACCAATAATTCGTGAGTAACAAGTGGAATTGCACGGAAAGCCTCAAACTGAGTTACAAATACATAGTCTTTCAGAATTTCGTAAAAAACCCGTGAAGTCCATTCAAGAACCAATCGCACACTGGCACAGAATGAACCTTTTTCCAAAATTGTACAATAACAGAAACACTATTCACCCTAACTAAACACAGAAAGAAGAGACGATAAAACATATAAAGCGATCACATTTTTGCGTTTGCCAGTCACGCGGCAATGCTCGACAAACCGCATAAATACGTCCGCCGCACAGAACGTGTTAATATCCAATCGATAATAATTCTATAGAGAGAATTTATAATTTATAGAAAGAATGGAAAAAACAAAAATTAGATAGTTATAGATTAGGAAATGACTTACTGGGCTTGGGCGATATCAGCTTCTGTTCCGACCCGGCAAATGACACCGCGTTGCATGTTGCATTTTCCAGTTACAGGATCCGGTTGAGCAAGATTTATATACGGAGGTTCTTCCAAGAAAGTAATTTTCAGATGAAATTTTTCCGGGACGCCCTGCGGCGGACTATGGCTGTTACCTGGCCAAACTATGTCTTTTATATCCAAACCTTCTTTCTCCCACGATTTCCAAACTCCGATCTGAAACATACAAAAATAAAAGTTCTTAAATATCTCGTGAGAAACTCACACGAATTTCTCTTGCTAATGTAAATAATGAATCATGTTTGGATGATGCTAAATGAAAATCAACCTCTTGAAGATTTAAAAATAAGGAAAATCACTAAATTGACGCTAAACTAGGCTGTGTAGAAGAAAATGTTTGAAATAAAAGTTGTAGTTATTTTTATTTTCTATAACTTTGATTATTTGCCCATAACAGGCGAGTGGAGTGTTAAGGGGAGATTGTACTTTGTATCCCACCAATTTTAAATTTTCTATTATTAGGTAACATTTTTTATAGGATTGGTAAAAGATAGGGAATTAAACTTTACACACCATAGGTGTCGGGGTTCTTCTCGAGCTACTGACATTTTTTCAATTTAATATTTGGACCATACCAATTTTTAGAAATATTACGAATAACATAAAAATTTTACAAATTGTTTTCTACGTTTTTTGCGTATTACTAATTTTTGGAGCACCTGAAGAAGTCATAAAAATGTCGGTATATGTGGATATACAAGATACTTAACTGGTAAAAATTTCAGCCTGGTAGGTTTATTGGTTTCTGAGAAAAATGTACCTTAGTGTTATAAATTTACGGAAAAACGCAAGAAACAAGAAGGCACAAATCAAAAACAAAATGTACACAAACAAGTAAATTTCCCATCAACAGTTGTTTAGAAAGCAACAACTAAGAATACAAAAAACAGTGAAACAGATATTTTAAAAACTAAAATTCTCTTTGCACTAAACCGAGCAGTATAAAATTGTGAAAAATATTCGTTCTTGGTGACATGATAATGTTTCTGTGTAAACTTGATATAAACTTAATTTATTCATAAAAAAATTATTGTTTTTGAAGTAATTTAATGTTTTTCCTGGTAGATCTAGGCCTAAACTATTGAAAAATATAAAAAACAAAATAAATCGAAATTTTGAGTTAATTCATCATGCTATCTCCCCTTAAATTACATGCACTCGATCTGCTAGTTCCAGGGCTACAAAAAATAGTTGTGTTTCTTATCACATGGTCACCCAATTATATGGTTGAACCATCTAAAGACAGAAGAGGTACAGTTCAGCCGTTCTTAGTTTGCTCCTACTGTCAACAAACCATAGCCAGCTACTGCAGGGTGCACGCTAGAGTCTGCGAATTTATGGATGTTGTATTCCTATTAAGTTAACTATTTTTTAAATTATAAGTACTTAAAGTACTAAAAACATCAGTCATGATATGATACAGGCCTAACAATTTCATTTATAAAAATACTTTTAAAAGTATTTTGTATTTAAATACTTTTGAAAGTATTTTGTTGTTACTTTTTAATCAGCGTGTACACATTTTGATATAATGCGCATGCTCAGTGACGTCATTATTTGTTTACATTAGGAGCAAACTAAGAAAGGCTGAACTTTAGAGGTGCAAACGACACTAATCAGAGTTAACTCCTCTGAGGGTAATGCATTTTATTAGACAGGCAGACCCTGTGGTGAATGAAGTGAAGTTGTCATTTGTAGAGTGGAAATTAGATGCTTTTCAGAGGGCCAGGAATGCTGATAAGCATATCTTTCTACTCACTGAGTAGCAATAGTAAACTACTTCATTCCTCGTTTTACTTAGTAAAGCCTCTAGAGCAGCGGTTCCCAACCTTTTTTTCTCCCGTACCCCTTGGTGAATCTTTAACTAAAATTGTACCCCCAAAAATGTAACATCACTGTAACTACAATACTTCACTAAATAGAGGCTATTTAATCACTAGCTAATCTCTAATCAATTTGCATATTTTCATATGTCTTTTATTTACTTCTAAATGTTTTGCATTATGTAAATTTATTTTTTTATAATCATAATGGTATTTTTCTGTGAGTATACGTTGGTTAGCTTTAAATACTGCAAATTATAACTTACACTTGTACGTTTTATTATGATATCAAATGAAGATATAAATTTAAACCAAGGAAAATTAAAGTTGACACAAGCATTTAAAATAAATATTTTATTGAAAACTGAACATTTCTTGTATGGTCTTAATTTTACATCAAAATACTAATGACAGAGTTATAATAATAATTATAGTATTTCTAATCTAATACAAGACAGATTAGTTTTAAACTTTGAAAAAACTCACATCGAATACAAAATGCTTTTAATATTTGTAAATACAAAATCTAACATGAAAATTGTGATGTATTAAAACTAAATTATTAGTCCAGGAAACGTCTTCAGAACTCTTTTTTAGTGTGACCCTTGAGGCTGTTTTGTTGCACTTAATTGTTTGAAATCAGGTTCAAATGTAGACAAATAAAGTCTTAGATCTGGGCTTGCATTAAGCTTGTCAGTACAATAACCCCACCAAGTTACTCAGAAAAACAACGTCTGCCATTGCCTTTATTTTCGGCGTACCCCTAACCGGTTCGTCACGTACCCCCGAGGGGTACGCGTACCCCGGGTTGGGAACCGGTGCTCTAGAGGTTCAAACCAGCCTTCCTTTCGGCTGATGACCTAAACAACAAACTCGCTTTATAGCTAGCCAATGATTTGCCACCAACGTTGCCAAAGCTTACTCTCCTACCTCTGTTATATATTTTGACAGCCATTTTTTTTATCTTTCAATAACAAAATATAGCTACGCTCGTGTAACAACCGGGCTAAATGACTGCTACAAACAAAGAGAAAGAAAGGAATAGAGGTATTTTATGACTGCAGTTTCGTGCGTTCCTGAAATCATTCTCTCTGTCCCGCTATTAACACATTCCGCCCTCCATTGTTGTTGTCACTGTCTTGTCATGCTATCCATGGAGTATGTAAGAATCTTATTTACTCCGTGGTGCTACCCTAGCTGCTGATCGTTGTAGTTGCGTCTCTCTCTTTCTCTTCTGCCGTTTAGATTCTTGTACCAATAGTATTTATTTTTTATAATTTCAGTTAAATTGTAGCTTACGTTTTGTTACAAATTTAGTTAATTAATTAATTTATTTATTTAGGTATATTTAGATTTATTTATTTATTTATATAACTTTCTTATTAATTAGTTTTAATTAGTATTATTAGTTATTAGTATTACGGTAATTAATATTAGTAATATATTAGTTATTAATTAGATTAATAATCCTACGACTCCCGTCCTTCCCATTTCTTTCGAAAATAAAATTAATAGTAACAATAAAAATATAACTGCATCTGTATATTTATGTATTAGGCAAAAAATGGATATGAATTAGAAAATAAAAACAGCAAAAATATAAGTGTATCAAACAAAACAAAAATGTATAATAACAAAAGAAAAGCATGAGTTTAACATATATGCGCATGTGCGTGTGTGTGGTCTGTGGTGTGCGTATTGCTTTTTTTCAATTCTTGAAAATAGATAGAGCGAGAGAGCGCGGAGGATGACGAAGAGCGGTGTTCGCAAGGGTACATCGAGTTGGGATAAATGTTTTTGTTCGTGGTAGTATACTAAAGCTATGACGTTGCACATCCCGGTTGTTATGCGGGCCTGCCTATACAATCTGTAAACATACAACCAGCTGATTTGATTATATTATAAAGTATTGCATGTTAACGCGCTCTATAATCAATGTGTTCAGTACGAGATACAAGACACAAAACACGAGTGAACTACTGGGGCTCTAAAGCTGGCCCTAGACGATCAGTCTGATTGATCAAAAGATTGAACGAACAGACTGAAGTGAGGTTCAATCATTTCTTCAGTCGTTTGATCAATACCTTTTAGGAGTGTTGTAGCTGTCTCGTTTCTTTTCCCAGTTTCGTCTGCTACGTTTTTCTATTCGTTTATACGATTTTCTACGTTTTTCGTTGGTACTTTTCGTTCGCGGTGTTGTGCTGAAACAATGAGTTCCAACCCGAATTTGTTCTTTTTTTACTGAGTGTAGCTGCCCTCCAACAGATGAGAAAGGATAATAATAAAAATAAGAAGAGGAAAAGGCGGTGGTCAAAAGAATGGTTGATCACGGTATAATTCAATCAGCATACTCGTGAATTCGCGTACTGATTGAGTTTCACCCTTTGCCAAAGAAGAAGAGTTGAGGGGCGTGGGCGACAAGGGGACCGACTTCGTTGGTGCCGAGCGCGTGACTGAGGGAAAGATTGATCAAAACGCTACTAGACGCTCAATCACCCTCTTCAGTCGTTTGTCTAAATCAAAATTTCTATCAATTTCCTTCAGTCATTGACTCAATCGTCAAACACGCTTTTAGACGCTCAATCATGACTGTCTCGGTCGATTGATCAAACACTTTTGATCAAAAGACTGATCGTCTAGGGCCACCTTTATATGCATGCGTGTGTAATATTTGTCAAGCTGATACATTAGTACAATCTAAAAACGCTTCCAAACGTTCTGATTGGTCTAAACGCGTGAAACAGCAGAGCTCATCAACCATGAAAAGCATTATAGATATTGTCACAGTACATTCCTTTCAAATATATTAATATGGGACAAGAGAAAGTAAAAACAAATACATGAATTTTTGCAACAAAACATAATATAGGTCCCTTGCCATTGTACAATAAATACAATTCCCCATCAAGAGGATACAAATAGGGCTGAACAATTTATAAACTGATTCAATCAAATCATCAGTAGGCCTATAGGTGGAAAAACAAAGCAAAAAATTTTCTGTTTTTTAAAAAACCCGTTGAAAATGATGACGGGTCGAAGCGGTGGCGGGGGGGGGGGGGACTTTCGACAACGGATCAAAGTATTCATTCCATTAAAATATATTTATAATGAATTTCAATACATTATTTATTATTTATGAATAAATAAATAAATAAATGGGTTTGTATTCACACGCAAATAAGGAAAAGTAAATTTATTTGATACAGTATGTGCCAAAAATAATATTTAAAATTGCTCTAATGGAAACGTTTGTTACTGAATTGCCGACTTAAACTTCTATATTCCCTACTTCACAAACGATCAAAATTACCAATGACACAAAAATTACGCATATATTGTTCTCTTTTGAAACCTATATGGACCAACGGGTCCCAAATTTACGGTTCATCCAAACCCTCTAACTTGTAACGAATTCAAGCATTCCAGTCAAAAACATTACGCCTTATAGCAAAAGCACCGCTTTACGTTAGCAACAAAACCTTACATACGGATTTGAAAACACCACTTTTAAAAAATTCCATCGAATACCTATACAAACGCTTTCACGACAAGTCACACGAACACGAGAACCCACTGGTGCGTTCACTTTCCACCTTCCATTTACCTGATAATCCCGCTAGACGCCTTAAAAGACGTTGAAGTAGAGACCTGCTAATTTTATATACGAATTTCACTTTTGGGGAAGCACCAATGGGGGTCCTACCCCTCTCATGCCTATCATGTCATTTATATTATTATCATAATCATCACATTTGCTTGTAAAATTTTACAGTTGTAAATAAAAAATTAAAGAGAAAAAAGTGCTCTAGACAGCTAGGAGGAGCGGATGGTTTATCTAATTTTAGCTCTATTATGTAATGCAAAACTCGTTCTTCTACATTGAAAACATTTCAAATTTAAATTAATAAGTGTTTTAAATCCCTAATGTACGTTCCCTGTTAAATACGTACAATCTTTTTAATTTCAGAACAATAAACAAACCCATGACCCAATCAGGGGCGGCTCGTACCTTCAAAAATATGTGAAGAGTAGCAAAAAACCGAGAAAACTAATACGTATTCGCGAGACTTCCAAGCAGATAATTATTTTAAACTTATTACTGGCTGGCCCGTTGGCTTAGTGATTAGTGCAACTTACTTCTACGCCGGGGTCCCGGGTTCGATTCCCAGTCAGGTCTAGCATCACTCATTTTTTCATCACTCATTATCATCATGATCAACCGTCTGCATTAGCAGAAACTGCAAAACAGTTAGTCAGTCAGTTACGAAACTCCTTAAATTTTTCACAGACACTGTATATTAAAGCAATTACAAGGGCTGTTGAAAACATTAGAAACCGCTCTAGGCAGATACAAAATTTTTATGTACTTTTTACACGACACTTGTTAATTTATTGTTAAACAAAAATAATTATAATAGAAATGATAGTTATTTAGTGATTGAAATAAATGTGGATAGGTGAAGAGGCTCTTCACCTATGCCACCTGAATATCGGCTGCTGCCAATCAGTAAAAATATATTTTCTCTGGATTGACGGGACCTAAACACGGTACTTCAGGTGAAAATTTCATATCGATTTTTTGAAAGACCCACAGGGTTGGTCTACAGGTAAAGTCGTCGCCACGAGTCAGCTGTTTAACAGCTGACTGTCGGAGACGAAGGTTCCTGGTTCAAATCCTAGTAAAGGTAGAGTCTGTCTACGCTAAGAGTACTCCGACGTATGCAACCAGCAATACAAGTGCGCATGCGCATTAATTAAAAATACCCACACCATGATCAACACACAACAATTACATACAACACTAATTATTCCCTCTAAGCTTAATAAAATAAAAACCGTTCAATATATTTGTTAGAAAATTTTTATAAATCGAAGATTAGTTTACCATTAATAACTAAAATTTTACTATTGTTATTTTTTAACACTTAATGTGTTGAGTTTTTGAAACATAAAAGCGGTAAACACTAAAAAGTAGAAAAAAATTGTTTTGTTAAATGTAATGGTTAAAATAATTAATTAAAGAATCTTTATGAAACTACAATAATTACAAGTAATCTGAACGGCATAATTGAAAACGCTTAAATTTTTATGATTTACTTATTTTTATGATGGAACGTACGGCAAGATAATTGTCAGGCGGAGAGGTAGATACGCGCCAACTAGTGTAAAACTTTACAACCTATAGGCGCTTGCCTCGCGCGGAGTACTCTTAGAGTAGATGGACTATAGTTACTTTTATACTGATTTGAATACTAGACATCGATTACCGTTGTACTTTGATGGTTGGGGTTCAATTAACCATACTCTCTCAAGAATTGTCGGCCTGGGTCTGTACAAGACCACACCACATTTGCACATCATACACATAATCTTCGTGTCATTGGGTCATGGGGTTGCTTATTGTTCTGAATTGAACAGATTGCAACGTACACACATTAGGAATTAAAAAAAAAATATTTTTTTTTGAAAAATCGACATGAAAACATAAATTTCCTTACCTATATTTCGTATATTGGCAAGAGTGACAGGACAAAATGAATATTTGGTGATTTAGTTATGTAACAGCCAGTAGAATTTGTTGGGAAAACGTAGATATTTTTGAAATATGAAAGGATAGGAGGAGAGGTCTACTTGTGTTTCAAATAGGATGGAATCGACTGTCAAGCACAGGTTCCCCCTCTCCCATCGCAAGCTGCAGGCCTACTGTATCTTTCCAAATAACAGAATATTGTTTATGGGTTGTGGTTTTTGTGGTGATCGGTTTGTGGTCGTAGGAGGGGAAGGGGCAGAAGCGACCAAACGACGATTGGTCAAACAGTCCATATCAATGATCAGTGACGTAATTTTAAAAGCGTCCGTATTTATTGAAAAAAGTGTAAATTATTGAAAAACGTTTCATGTTTTCATAAATTTAACGGCCATTTGTTTCTTTTAGTTCCGAATAGAACTGATGATTTTTACTTTCTATTCCCCTATATGAATAACTAAGAAAAGGAAAGTCTTGTTTTTATTTGTATCTTTCCAAATCGAGTTTTCACCGGATATCACGTTTTCAAACCCCCTGAACCCAAAAAAAACTTTTTTAAGCGATTAGTGTGCGTGTGTGTGTGTGTGTGAGAGAGAACAAAATATCTCAAGAACAGAATAACGTACAAAGTCAAACAGAGATTGATTTTCATTTTGCGTCATTGACTCACGATTATAATTAGGTTATGTTTTTCATTTAAAATTGTTAACTCATGATTAAATATAGGTTATATTGGTGATTATTTACAATGGCAAGAGAAAGTCGTGTGAATGTTTCACACTAGGTTTTTAATTTCTCTTGCTCTATATGAATATAAGAAAGAACGCTATTGTTATCACGTCGAGTTTTTCCAACGGATATACAAGTTTTCAGTCATTATCATCTTCATCTTGGTTATCGTCATCTTCAGCTTTAACTACTTATGTTTCAATATATATTAATGCACAATTCACAGCCTACAGTTCAGCCGTTCTTATTTTGCTCCTACTGTCAACAAACAAAAGCCACCTACTACAGGGTGCACGCTAGAGTCTGCAACTTTACGGATGTCGTATTCCTATTAAGTTAACTATTTTTTTAAAATTATAAGTACTTAAAGTACTAAAAACATCAGTCATGATTATGATGTAGGCCTAACAATTTCATTTATAAAAAATACTTTTAAAAGTATTTTGTATTTAAATACTTTTGAAAGTATTTTGTTGTTACTTTTTAATCAGCGTGTACACATTTTGATATAATGCGCATGCTCAGTGACGTCATTATTTATTTACATTAGGAGCAAACTAAGAGAGGCTGGACTGTAGTTTAGTTTTGTTTTATTTTTTTGTACACAGTTTAGTCTTCTTTGAAACAACCAGTAAACGACACCTTCACTTCATTCACCGCAGGGTCTGGCTGTGTAATGATAATGAAATAGATTACTCTGAGAGGAGATAACTGTGACCAATATCCGCGTCAAAAGTAATAGTTACCTGAGTTTGAAGCTCAATTGTTAAAAGAATAAATCGATTTTAACGTACTATATGTCAAATTAATGCCTGTTTAATTCTGCGTTGAACGGTAAAAACTTGAAATTTTTATCTATTATTTTAAAAGTGGTTGTAAAAGTGACATTAGAACAAAAGAAGTACCCGTTTTTGGAGACCTTTTACGGATTATGCAAACTTATTTTCCTGTATATATTTGTTACATTTTACTTTAACATATTTTAGTAGTACTTTTTTTTACTTTGTATTTTAGTAGTGTTTTTATATTTTGTAGTGTCTTTATATTTTAGTAGTGTCAAATTATTTACACTCAATCTGTTAATTGTAGGGCTAAAATAAATAGTTCTGTTTCTTGTCACATGGTCAGCCAATTAAATGACTGAATCATTTAAGAACAGAAGAGGTAGAGGTGTAAAAGACACTAATCAGAGTTATCTCCTCTGAAAGTAATGAATTTCATTATACAGCCAGACCCTGTGGTGAATGAATTGAAGGTGTCATTTGCAGAGTGGAAAATATGTGCTTTTCAGAGGGCCCGGCATGCTGATAAGTGTACTTTTCCATTCAGTGAGGAAGGCAATGGTAAACCACCTCACTCCTCGTTTTACTTAGAAAACCTCTACAGGTTCAAACCAGCCTTTCGGCTGATGACCTAAACAACAACATTTTAGTAGTAACATTTTGGCTCACTAACATATTGTGACGCTATCGAAGAAGGGAATGGTTCGCGAAATTTCTAGTAAAATGGTAAAGAATGAATAACAGATAATAGAGTGAAAAAGTAACAATAGGACATTAGTAACAATAATAGTAAATAGGACAAAAGTTTACCTATTTATAAAAGGTGTATGACAAGGTCGGGTTATTGTTGTACAACTATTTATGAAAGGGCCGGTTGATTACACTTTTTATTTACAATAAGTCTATTGTTGACTTGTTTACAATAGATTTTTCTAGCACTCATTTATAAAGGGTTTTTTTGTACTTTACTATTTGTATCAAATTTCGGTTTCTTTCGGGAAGATTCTTTTTTGATTCACTATACAGGGTGATTCATGAAGTTCTCCCCCCACTTCTACAGCACATTGTACTAGTAAAAATAATGAAAAAATGTTATATAAACATAGGTCCGAAAACGCTTCGTTAGCGAGTTACAGCTAGCGAAAGTTTCGCCTGGATTTCAGTTCACCAGGTGAAATGAGGTCTTCCTGGAATTGTGGTAAGGTAGATTAAGGGGCGAATTCAATCATTTCTTATGGTTTTTGATCTGATAAATTGAATAAAACAGGTCCCAGAACTGTAAGTTAAATAGTTTTTGAGAAAACCAGTGTCAAATGCAAAAAATGGAGTGAAAATCACATTTTTTCATCTTTGGGCAAGAATAACTTTGTTATTTCACCAAGAAACAGTTAAAATTTTTCAATAAAAAATGTAGAAAATTTTATTCTGAACAAACCGGTGTAAATAAAGTACACAGAAAGCGAATAGTTTTTGAGAAAACCAGTGTCAAATGCAAAAAAATGGAGTGAAAAAAACACATTTTTTCATTTTAGTTTTTCCGGTTAATTTTACTTTGTACTCTTATGAATAAAAACTCATTTAATCAAACATCTATTCGCTTTCTGTGTACTTAATTTACACCGGTTTGTTCAGAATAAAATTTTCTACATGTTTTATTGAAAAATTTTAACTGTTTCTTGGTGAAATAACACAGTTATCCTTGCCCAAAGATGAAAAAATAAGTTTTTCACTCCATTTTTTGCATTTGACACTGGTTTTCTTAAAAACTATTTAACTTACAGATCTGGGACCTGTTTTATTCAATTTATCAGATCAAAAACCATAAGTGGTTGCGCCACAATTTGAATTTATAATTGAAAGGTTGAGGGCGCCACTATCGTTTATGTCGTAGCAGCTGACGACACACTCGCTCGCCAGTACGCGCCGGAGACAGTCGGTCCGCAACTTTTATTGTAGTGCTCCGCCACGCTTTATGAACCGCACGCCTATACGCGCACCCGGAAAACGGCCTACAACCGGAAATTCATACGAAGAAATCGCTCTTTGGAAGAAGACAGCAGTATAGTGGGTATACCTATTCCTTATTCCTGTCTATCCCCTTTTACCCCCCACTCATCACGAGTTCGATTCACCCTGGAAAAGGAGGTAAGAGGCTGCTTAATTTTGTATTTTTCTTCACATCGCGTTCCGGATATGTCAACCAAATAAATAGGGCACAAGACGCGCAACATCAAGCGCATCGCATACAGTCCACTGCTCTGGAGGAGGGTCCCGCGGGATCCTTCGTTTGTTTTCGTTTTTTGTCTCCGCACGGGGACAAACGCACCGCACCACGCTCGCATCGGCGCTACCATTGTTTGGTACTCTCGGACCGGATTTTTCGAACAATCGAAATTGTGCTATTTTTTATTTGGTTACGAAAAAAGAAGTAATTCATTATTTTTTACTTTTACGCAAGCAAAATTTCTTGCTGGTTTATTCAAGAAAGTTTTGAAAAACAATTTACGTTTAATCTATAAATTGTTCAAAGTACGCCGCACTGAACTACTACATTATCTTATCTATCTATTGTGGAATATTAAAATTCGTTATCATTTACTACCGATGCAAATTGAAATTATTTTAATTTCGTTACAAGTTAAATTAAATTATTACTGTCAAATAATTTTCATACTATAAATATTAATGAACTTTTGTATCAACGCTAATTCATTTAATTTATTTTTTACATTTTTGGCCTGTGCTATTACTGAGTTTTTTGTGAATATAAAATTCATATTTAGAATAAAATTACCTTTATTTCAAGTGGTCACAACTCATACAAGATTTATAATAATTTTTTATCGCTTTTTTCTGCTTAAATATTCATAATGTCAGCTAAAAAGGACTTGAAAGTTTTTGAGGCAAAAAAGGAAACTTTGTTTCAAAGAATTCAACGCTTATATGATATGATAGAGAATCTTAACGACAGTAAAATAAGAAATAATTTTTTAATATTATTTCAGTCGCTAGAATCGACTAAAATCGAATTTGAACAAGTTATTCATAAAATAAATGAACTGAATTTAGAAATTAATGCTGATGCTAGCCCTAATTTTCAACCCATAAATGCATTTGACGAAATGTATTGTGCTGTTGTAGTTTCTTATAATAACATAAATAAACAAAAACTAGATAACAAACCAGCTGTTTCAACTGACCTTGTGAAACCGAAGGTTAGACTACCTACGCTAGAATTACCGTCATTTTCGGGCGAATTTAACGAATGGCCGATTTTTTATCAAAGTTTTAAATCTTTAATTCATGATAACGCACAGTTAACAGAAGCTGACAAGATTCGTTATTTAACTAGTAAGCTTACAAAAAAGTCTTTAGCTTTAGTTTCTGGAATACCTCCGTTGGCGGAAAATTATGAAATTATTTGGTCAACGCTGTTAGAAAAATATCAGGACCCAAGAAGTCTCGCTACAGCTTATTTAAAGCAAATTTTTGAATTTAAAATTATAACGTCTGAGTCAGCTAATAATTTAGACACATTTTTACAAAATTTTGTTGCACCTATTGAAGCTATAAAACGGCTTAATATTAATAATCTTGATGATTTTATATTTGTGCATTTAGCGCTAAATAAACTTGATTCTCAAACTGTACATGATTTTGAAATGACTCTTGTTGACAAGACCATACCAACTTTTATTCAACTTGTGAATTTTATTAAAAAACATTCAAATGCATTATCACGAATTGCTCACCCTAAATCTAAGATTACGCATTCATTTGTTGTGAATAAATCACCTAATTCAAAATATTTTAAATCAAATTCAAAGGCGACTTGTCCTGTTTGCAATAAATCTCAAGACCACGCTGTTTATTCATGTTCTGAATTTAAGAAGTTAAGTCCCCCTGAAAGGTATAACTTTGCAAAAAATAAATCCTTATGCATTAATTGTTTATCTCAAATGCATAATACGACCGCATGTAAGTCAAGAAATAGGTGTTCCGTCTGTGATAAAAAACATCATACTACGCTTCATTTTTTAAAATCTAGTGTCGAGTCTTTAAACCCACGGGTATCAACTTCACCATTACAACTATTGTCGTCTAATGTTATTGGCCCTCAGGGATCAAGTAACTCTTCAGTATCGTTGAATAAAACATCAGACAGTCCGCAAACATTGGCTTGTGCTAACATAGGCCAACGTATTTCAAGCTCTATTATTTTATCAACTGCTAAAGTAAATGTCTATGATACTTTAGGGAATCCTCATGTGGTCCGAGTTCTTTTAGATTCTGCCAGCCAATCTAATTTTCTTACTGTTGATTGCTGTAAAAGACTGATGCTAGTGAAAAATAAAATTCAAACTTCTGTTCGGGGAATCGGTGCGTTTGCACAATCTGTAAAATTTTGCACTGAAGCAAGCTTTTCTTCTCGTTCTAATTCACAAGATCGCTACTCTCTGAATTTTCTTGTTGTGGATAAAATTACGGATAACTTATCTACCGTATCTATTCCGTTAGGTTTACTTTCACACTTGCAAGGTGTAACACTCGCTGATGAAGATTTTCATAAACCTGGAAAAATTGACATGCTTATAGGAGCTGAATTATTTCCGTATCTCATAGGACCAGGAAAAATCATCGGCCCTCCTAATACCCCCATAGCTCTTCAGTCTAATTTGGGGTACATTGTCATGGGAAAAATTGAAGATACTGTTACACCTCCTGATAGTCAAGTCTTTTGTACCACCACTGAAGTTCCACTAGAAAAATTGGTATCTAAGTTTTGGGATTTAGAAGAAATTCCGAAGATCGAACATTTTAATGAAGATGAAAAAATTTGTGAGCAAATTTTTGTAGATACTTTTTCTCGTAACGACTCTGGTCGCTTTATAGTTTCTTTGCCTTTTAAGAACAATCGCCCTGTATTAGGAAATTCTCGTTTCTTATGTGAAAAGAGGTTTTTAAATTTGGAAAGGAGATTAGAATTAAATTCCCAATTAAAGATCGACTATCACAAATTTATGCAAGATTATATTGATCGCGAGCACATGTCTAAATGTGATGATACTATTGATGGTTGTTTTTTACCTCATCATTGTGTTTTGAAGCCAGACAGTACTAGTACCCGGTTGAGGGTTGTTTTCGATGCTAGCGCAAAAACTGACAACAATACATCACTAAATGATATTTTATATACGGGAGCTAAGTTGCATACTGATTTATCGGCTATCCTTCTAGGGTTTCGACTATTTCCATTTGTGTTAACCGCTGATATTCGACAAATGTATCGTCAGATACTCATTCATCCCAAACATAGAAAATTTCAAAAAATTCTATGGCGTTTCTCCGCTGACCAGGAAATTAGTTCTTGGACGCTTAATACCGTGACATTTGGAGTCAAACCTGCGCCTTTTTTAGCGTTAAGAGTAATAAAACAGCTAGCGCAAGAAGAAAAAGATAATTACCCGTTCGCGGCCGTAGTAGCTGATAGAGACTTTTACATTGATGACTTAGCAACTAGCGTAGAATCAGAAAAGGATTGCATGCTTTTATATTCGCAATTGGAAAGTATGTTTCAAGCCGGTGGTTTTGAGCTAGTTAAATGGGCTACTAATTCGGTTAAAATTTTAGAAAAAATTCCCGCAGAAAAACGCTTTCCTTGTGCTATTGATTTTAAAGAGAATGACTCTATAAAAATCTTGGGCCTACAGTGGATCTCGTCTTCTGATGAATTCACCTTTAAAGTTAATTCGCCAAATACAATTTGCACCAAACGTGCTGTTCTTTCTTCTTTGGCAAGAATATTCGATCCACTAGGGATCTTAGCACCGCTTACGATCACTGCCAAGATTTTAATTAAAGATTTTTGGAACTCGAAATTAGATTGGGATGATCCTGCTCCAACTTCGTTTCCAGCTGTTAAAATTTGGAAGGAGTTTCAAGAAGAACTTCCATTACTTGCTAATATAAGAATACCACGACATATATTCGTAGAACACAACTGTAACGCGGATTTAATTTGTTTCTCGGACGCGTCAGAGAAGGCTTATGGAGCTGTCTTGTATGTACGCTCTATTCTTAATAATAACAATGTTATTGTCTCTTTACTTTGCGCTAAGTCTCGTGTCGCTCCGCAGAAAGCTATGTCCATACCTCGCTTGGAGTTATGCGCTGCTGTTCTTCTCGCACGGCTCGTTCACTTTGTTGGTCGAACGTACTCCACTAGATTTAAATTTCAAAGGATATTCGCCTTCACTGACTCCACCGTCGTCCTTCAGTGGATTTCATCGCCTTCGGCACGCTGGAAGACCTTCGTCGCCAACAGAGTCGCCGTAATTCAAGACAAAATTCCTGCATCTAACTGGAGACATATCAGAAGTTCTGAAAACCCAGCTGATTGTTTGTCACGCGGATTATTACCCAAGGGATTGATAAGTCATCCGCTATGGTTCGCTGGACCTTCTTGGCTTCACCAAGACCCGCTGATTTGGCCTACCGCCGAGTGGAACAACGCTGGAGAAGAATGCCCAGAAGAACGACGCACCGTCATCGCTGTTGCAACGGTAGAGGAGCATCCATTTCAGAAGCTGATAAACTACTTTTCTTCGTACGACAAACTTCTACGTGCCACGGCGTACGTCTGGAGATTCATACGCAGAAGTCACTGTAATGGGAATCGGATCACTGTAGCTGAAATTGAACATGCAGAACGCTCCTTGATTCACTACCTGCAACGGAAATATTTTAATAAAGATATCATTGCTTTGAAAATTGGAAAATTTACTTCACCTAAAATTCGAAAATTAAATCCTTTTCTAGATGAAGACGCTCTTATTAAAGTTGGAGGACGCCTACGCAATTCAAATTTGGAGTATCACCATAAGCATCCGATTTTATTACCTAAGAATGACCATTGTGTTGATTTATTAATAGATAAATTTCATAAGGTCAATTTTCATACAGGTCCCAATTTGGTTCTTTCCTTGCTACGCCAGAAATATTGGATTGTTGGAGGTAGAGGAGTAGTCCGCCATCGCCTACAAAATTGCAATTTTTGTTTTAAATATCGACCTAAGAATACATTTCCACTTATGGGAAACCTGCCTACGCCACGCATTACAGAATCTAAACCATTCTTACATACTGGAACTGATTTTGCTGGACCCATTTATACTACGATGTCAAAAAATAGAGGAGTGCGTTCTCAAAAATCATATATTTGTATTTTCATTTGTTTATCCGTTAAAGCAATACATCTTGAACTGGTTTCTGACTTGTCTACGAACGCCTTCATGTGTGCATTAAAGAGGTTTCTTGCAAGAAGAGGTCCCATACATACATTGTACTCGGATTGCGGGACAAATTTTATTGGTGCAAAGTCCCAATTGAACGAAATATATGACCTTTTGGACTCCGAAGTATACAAGTCAAAATTAAACAACGAACTGACTAGCAGAAAAATAGAATGGAAATTTAATCCTCCGTCTGCGCCACATTTTGGTGGCCTTTGGGAATCCAACATAAGATCTGTTAAATCACATTTATTTAAAGTAATTGGCAATCAAATTTTAACATTTGAAGAGATGTCAACAGTACTCACGCAAATAGAGGCTCTTCTCAATTCACGTCCTCTCTGCGCTCTTAGCTCGGATCCAAACGATCTTGCACCGCTTACGCCTGCTCATTTTTTGCTGCAACAAACGCTTACGAATATTCCTGCCATAGATACAACTTCTATTCCTGTAAATAGGCTAACTCGCTATCAATTAATTGACAAACTTGTGCAAGATTTTTGGAAACGCTGGCGATTGGAATACTTGCATACTCTTCAGACCAGGGAAAAATGGAATACGCCTTCGAAACCCGTCCATGTGGGTACTGTCGTTCTTATAAATAAAGACAATTTACCACCATTTCGCTGGCCAATTGGAATAATCGAAGAACTTTACCCTGGATCTGATAATATCGCTAGAGTCGCTCTAGTTCGTTCTAGTAGCGGTTCTTTTAAACGTCCTGTGACAAAGCTTTGTCCTTTGCCACAGCAATAATCCTTCTTGTAAAATAAAAAAAAATTGTATATAGTGTAAATAACTTTGTGCAAGTTGCACATCGCTAAGAAATTTGTTTTTTGTTTTTCATGTTCCGCATTTATTTTATGTTTTTATGTTGGCTGAAAATGATCTTTTCAGGGCGGGGGGAAATGGTTGCGCCACAATTTGAATTTATAATTGAAAGGTTGAGGGCGCCACTATCGTTTATGTCGTAGCAGCTGACGACACACTCGCTCGCCAGTACGCGCCGGAGACAGTCGGTCCGCAACTTTTATTGTAGTGCTCCGCCACGCTTTATGAACCGCACGCCTATACGCGCACCCGGAAAACGGTCTACAACCGGAAATTCATACGAAGAAATCGCTCTTTGGAAGAAGACAGCAGTATAGTGGGTATACCTATTCCTTATTCCTGTCTATCCCCTTTTACCCCCCACTCATCACGAGTTCGATTCACCCTGGAAAAGGAGGTAAGAGGCTGCTTAATTTTGTATTTTTCTTCACATCGCGTTCCGGATATGTCAACCAAATAAATAGGGCACAAGACGCGCAACATCAAGCGCATCGCATACAGTCCACTGCTCTGGAGGAGGGTCCCGCGGGATCCTTCGTTTGTTTTCGTTTTTTGTCTCCGCACGGGGACAAACGCACCGCACCACGCTCGCATCGGCGCTACCAATAAGAAATGATTGAATTTGCCCCTTAATCTACCTTACCACAATTCCAGGAAGACCTCATTTCACCTGGTGAACTGAAATCCAGGCGAAACTTTCGCTAGCTGTAACTCGCTAACGAAGCGTTTTCGGACCTATGTTTATATAACATTTTTTCATTATTTTTACTAGTACAATGTGCTGTAGAAGTGGGGGGAGAACTTCATGAATCACCCTGTATAAAGAGACCCCCGAGCGCGGTCAGTTAGTTAGTATTCATTTAATCCTTGACGAGTGTTTACTACGTGTGCTATCGAAGGTAACTCCGTTAGAAGAGGTCAACATGGGGGAGGGGTTTCCGAGGCATTGTTATTCAGTCTTATTGTATATGTGCAGTGTGTATTTAGTTCCATTGTGTAATATAATTTCTGTAAGTAGCATTAAGTAAATTATTAAGTTATTTATCGTATTACTTCTTTATAATTAGTTTGTTATTTATTTTGTAACTCTTTTAGTTGTAATAAATACTTGTAATTGTAAACTATTAATTATTTAATTACCTAGATCCCAAAACGGACCTTAGCGATAAGTGTCACAATATTAGTCATAAACTAGTCGTAGATTATTGCACTAGTATTATGTATTCTGTGTAGCATTGTGTATGAAGAAATCATTAAATTTAAGTGAGGTAGTTAAGGCTAAATTTTGTTTTCATTTTTTTCTCTATAATAATGTAAGTAAATTGGTAGAGGTTGTTTTTGTCATAGGCTACTTTATTAATGCTATTTATAACGTTGCTGATGTTTGTATTGTCATTTATTAACATTTTAGTTTTGTTTTTTTTCTTTTATTTAACGTCGCATCAACTGCAACGGTCATTAGCGACGACTTTGGGGTGGAACTTTATGCAATGTAGGATGAAATGATTTTTTTGTAACGTATGAAAATATGCCGTGCCTGAGTGGGATTCAAACCCAGGACCGCATGATGAGAGGCGAGCACGTTACCAACTGCGCCATTGCGGCCGGCTTTTAGTTTTGTTACCATAAGTTTTAATTTTTATTTAAATTTGTATTCTGTCTGTTTTTTTATTACCTATTTTTATTTTAAATTTTATTCTAACCTGTTTTTTAATATTATTTTCATAATTTTCTCTTTTGTGTGGCTTACTTTTTTATGTAATAAGTGATGTAGTATTGGTATTAACTGTTTTTTTCTTTTTGTTGTTTTATCAGTGCTATTATTGTTGGTACGGTCAGTGGCGGAGCGTTTAGCAGCTTACTGTCGATAAATAAAAAGTTGAATTCCGCTCACCTTAGAAGTCCTGCGACTTACTAGCTGGTACCAGTGGCTTTCCGATGAGTGGTGAGCTGCCGAAGATCTTGAAGTGGACTGTAATTGCGCGGTTAGTTTTCGAAGTGTTTCCAACGCGTTAAATACGTAGCGATGCGTGAATTTAATAGAGAAATACACTTAAATAATATAAAGAAACCAAATTAGCGGTCGCGGATAATTCCCAATACTAGGGCGAAAGCGGAAAAGCGTAAGACTGCACAGAGAGCGTTCTCTTGCGTTTGCGAGTTAGCGGACGACTGTGTCCAGTTCAGTAAGAAACTGTCTGTATGCGCATGTAGAAATCAACCCTCATTGGTTGAGACCGATAAATGATATCTTATAATAGATCACAGAAATAAATTAATGAATTGAACAAAACATAAAATTTATATAGTCCCAAACAATTGTTTTATTGTAGTTTTATTTTATGCAATGTATGTTTTGTATTTAGAGTAATCCTCCTTCAAGCACGGGCTTTGCTCTTTTGGATGAGTAATAAAGGAAATAAATAAAATAAATATAACTGCGTACATACTCATCCAATTTTAGTGAAATTTCGTCAGAGTATAGATTAGAGTGTTTCTATTGTGTACACATAATTTCAGAACCATAGCCTTTTTTTGCGCTTTATTTTAATCCCTTCCTACCTATCTCTTCAACCGGTAACTTTCCGACCGCATTGGCGTAGTTGGTAACAGAATTTCAGAACCATAGCTTTTTTTATTTATTTATTTTTTGCGCTTTATTTTAATCCCTTCCTACCTATCTCTTCAACCGGTAACTTACCGGCCGCATTGGCGTAGTTGTTAACATGCTCGCCTCTCATCATGCGGTCTTGGGTTTGAATCCCATTCAGGCATATTTTCATACGTTACAAAAAATCATTTCGTCCTTCACCGTCTGCATTAGCAGTAATTGCAGAACAATCGGACGTTAAACCAAAAAAAAAAAAAATATCGGTAACTTTCTGAATTCGTGACCGGGATTGGAATCGCAGTAGATTCAATACCATAAATCAATTATTCATTTAATTCAGTGACAGGTCAGTCTTTTGGAATTAATTTTTTAAATTGTTGACCATGCGGGGATGGTAAATCTTGCTACACGTTGCCAAATTTGTGCAGGACGCCTATCATAGCTTACGTAGACGTAGTGCCTTCTCATAAACCTTTTCAACAACCTGTTTTTGATTGACAGTAGCTGCATATTATACTTGTTTATTTTTAATTTTTTAAAATTTTATGACCATAAAGGATCACTTTAGCCTTTTTGATTAGTTCTTTTTCTTCGGCAGTTTATTTCCTTTTCATTTCTTTCTTTCCAATACTTTTTCATTCTGTCGGATCTTGCTTTTCTCAATTCGTCTGAACAAACCTGTTCTTTTCGTTAAATTGTTCTTACTGATAAAATTTTGTTTTTGTCTTTAATTGTTTCTATGTAAACCGGTGTGCGATCTTTGACATCAGCAATTGTTAGATTTAGTTCTGTTCTGTCTTTTTTAATTTCTTCTAGCCAAGGGATTGTGGCTCCTGTTTTTGCACACATGAATTTTTCTACAATTTTTTTTAATAATCAGTTTTCTGGAGTTCTGAGGATGTGTGCAAAGAAAGAACTTCTCTCTTTGCGCATTGCATCAGTGATTGGTTCTATTTCTTTATAAATTTATTCTCTTGGTAAAAGTCTGTGCTGGTTGTCAACTATGTGTTTTTTGTTTATGCAGGTTCTAAGAATCCTTCTTTCTATTTTTCTGATTGTTTCTTTTATTCCGCTTCCATCAATACTGAAGAGGGTTTCACATAAAATGCTTCTACATAATAATTTTAAAAGGAAGTAATTATCTATTCATTTTTTTATTGTTGTTTATGTCAACATCCAAAAAGCTGGTTTGAACCTCTAGAGGTTTTACTAAGTAAAAACGAGGAGTGAGGTGGTTTACTTTTGCTTTCCTCACTGAGTTGAAAGAGTATGCTTATCAGCAAGTCAGGCCTTCCGAAAAGCACCCACTTCCAACCTGCAAATGACACCTGCCATATATTATGTTAATCCGTGAAATTGTTGTTGAACAACGATGATGTATTTGAAAAATACGGTTTTTTCTTCAAAAACAAATTTTCACTATATCATACATTATCTCATTAAGCGTGTGTTTTTCGAAATAACTTTATTGAATAAAACACATGCGAAATACTTTTTTTTATAAAAATACGACATTTTCGAAAGTTTCAGTTACTTAAAAAAAAATTAGATTATGTTTTGTGAAATGGGTTTGCTCCCCTCTGCCAAGGCCATCACGGTACAGGCAGACTACGTGTCGGCTGTGGTTGAACAGATATAAGAGCAGGTAAAAGACCGCAGTAGAAACTACTATAGCAGTAGGAGCTCTGTTCCCAGTATTCGCTTGTATATCATGTTTTAGCAAATTGTCCAACCTATTATTTGCGTTTCCAACGAACACAAGTAATGAAGATAAGTTGAAATTAATTGTATGGGGGTAGGGGTGGGGTGTATTGGTTTTCTCACAACTGGAATGAGTGACTATTTTGTCAGTCTACGAGAGAGTGGAGAGGAAATATTGATGTACAGAGAGTTCGGAAAGTTACTGTGTAGTAGTCGCTTTGTATTGGTGTATTTATACTTTCTCTTGCCTATATGATAATATAAGAAGGAAAGTATTGTTTTCATGTCGATTTTTCGAAATCGAGTTTTCACCGGATCTACACGTTTTCAGACCCCTGAACCCAAAAAAACATGTTTTTAGCGATTGGTCTGTTTGTGTGTCTGTGTGTCTGTGTGTGTGTGTGTGTGTGTGTGTGTGCGTGCGTGTGCGTGTGCGTGTGCGTGTGCGTGCGTGTGTGTGTGTGTGTGTGTGTGTGTGTGTGTGTGTGTGTGTGTGTGTGTGTGTGAACAGAATATCTCAAGAACGGAACATCATACGAACTTGAAACTTAAAACTTAAGTTACATAACACTACCGAACCCGACACGAACATTTTCATTAAAATAGGTCAACCGGAAGTAGTAGTTCATTCGTATAATTTTTTACTTTTTTGCGATTTTCTCAAAAACTGGTCCTACGATTTTTTTAAAAATCGCCTGGTTTACTAAATTTATAATGTTCTACAAGATAGGGTAGGCGCCATGTTTGCTGAAATTCTTGGTGAGGCTGTTTTTACGTCAAAAAATACTTTTTTTAAGATTACGGCTTTAATATGCATTTTAGCGAAAAAATTTATATAACAAAAGTTGTAAAAAATTAAAAATTCTACAACTTTTATTCCTAATATTTTTTTGTATAACGCTTAGTTTAGCAATAATTAGCAATTTTCTGTTTTTTCTCACGAAGACGTGTGAAAAATTGATTTTTTTAAGATTTCGGCCTTAGAATACATTTTACGACAAAAGTGTATATAATCAAATTTATAGAAAATTAAAAGATCTACAACTTTTATTTAAAGTATTTTTCTCTACAGAGCCTAGGTTAGCGTGAAAGAGTGATTTTCCGTATTTTTAAGCTAAACTGAGGTTGATTTTAATTTTGCGTCTTTCACTCATGATTAAAATTAGGTTATGTTATTAAAGTTAGTTTTTTGTTTATTTCTAATGTTTTATTAATAATGTTAGGTTATGTTGTTAATTATTTGCATTGGCAAGAGAAAGTTGTGTGAGTGTTTCACACCAGTTTTTTTACCGTTAGGTTGGTCGCATTGTGGAATCAATTTATTTTTTGAAAATACAGCCAATAATTATCGTTATGTTGTAGTAGTATTATATCTTAAGAAATTTGTAATTTCACTTCCATCATTAAAGTGGACAACAACTTTTCAAACACCCGGCAATTTTAAACGGCGTGCATGTGAACAATTCCATCGGAAAATACAAAATGATGTACGCTACACTTTGATTAGTGATGTAGCTAATTATGTCGGAGGAATGTCGAATACATATCATAATAACAGTGTGACGTCACAATAAGCGTATTTTTGGTAAACGTACTGTGACATATTTCCAGATCGGTCGATCAGATTGGGAAATAGAGTCGCATGTTATTTTATAAAATATGTGACCACCTTTTTCGAATTACTCTTTCCCATGAAAACAATCCCATTTTTAATTTTACAAATCATTTCACTAATTTTCGTACAGTAAATTCTCGATTACGGGTTTCTCATTTAACGTGGCTCAGTTTTAAAGTCATTCATAAGAGTAAAGAAAATTCCTTTTCTCACTCTTACGTCATTTTCCTTCTTGTGAGTTTTGATTGGTTAATTTTTATACTCCTACGTTAATGCATATATACAGCACCACTTGCTCTTACACTTTTTTTTAGGTCATCAGCCGAAAGGCTGGTTTGAACCTGTTTTACTAAGTAAAACGAGGAGTGAGGTGGTTTACCATAGCCTTCCTCACTGAGTGGAAAAGTATGGTTATCAGCATGCCGGGCCCTCTGAAAAGCACATATTTTCCACTCTACAAAAATAATGACACCTTAACTTTATTCACCATATGGTCTGGCTATAATATAATGAATTTCATTACTTTCAGAGGAGATAACTCTGATTAGTGTCTTTAACACCTCTACCTCTTCTGTTCTTAAATGATTCAGTCATTTAATTGGCTGACCATGTGATAAGAAACAGAACTATTTATTTTAACCCTGCAACGAACAGATTTAGTGTAAATAATTTGACACTCCACCTGTCTGTTATGAGCAGACATTATTATTATTATTATTATAAAATTAATTAATTAATTATTATTATTATAATTAATAATAATAATAATAAAACTTTATTTATTTCCATACTTTTACAGTAGTAAACCATTGCCCATAACAGTTAGGTGGAGTGTTAAATTATTTGCACTTGATCTGCTAGTTGCAGGGCTACAAAAATAGTTCTCTCTCTTATCACATGTTCACTTAATTATATGACTCAAGCATTTAACAACAGAAACAGTAGGCCTATACGTGTAAAAGATACTGTACTATTTTTCGGCGTTGATAGATCTGAACGTACGCATTTGAAATATTGAAATTCAAAATATTTGGCAGGTTTGTCCTATAATAATTATGGAAAATAATGATGCAATAAAATGCAACAAAAATCAATACTTTTTTAAGTTATGAGCTATTTTCATAAATAAATTTTGTAAAATCGCGAAACACGACATAAAATTCAGCATGCGGGAAACTTTTCGTTCTATAAAGATATCTGAAGCTTACACATGTAGAAATCGAGATAAAAAGAAAATTTTCAATGATGGTGTATTTGAAACAATACGGGTTTTTCTTCAACAACAAATCTTTTACTAAATTATATTATCTCATTAAGCGTGTGTTTTTCGAAATAATTTTTTAGAACAAAAACATGCGAAATACTTTGTTTTATTGAAATATGTAATTTCCCACAAGTTTTAGTAACTTTAAAAAATTAGAAATGTTTTCTGAAATGGTTTTACCATCCGCATATTGCTCCAATCTGCCGGAGACCATTAGGTTATAAACACACATTAGGGTTTGTTGAGAAACATTCTCCAAATAAAAGTTGTAGGATTTTAAATTCCTGTAACTTTTAAAATATATTTTTTGGCATAAAATTAATATTAAAGCCGCAATCTCAAAAGGATATTTTTTTACCGATTTTGATGAAAAACCCAGAAAATCACTAATTCCCGCTAAACTAAGGATTGTAAAAAAATGTTTGAAATAAAATGTTTATGTTTTAAAATGTCCTACAACTTTAATTTTTACACTTTCACCCTACAATGCATATTAAGGCCGCAGTTCAAAAATCAACATTTCTTTTACGAGACACACCCTTCCCAAGAATTTCAGTAGACATTGCGCTTACCCTATCTTGTAAAGCATAAAAAATGTTGTAAATGAAACGTTTTAAAAATTTAAAAAAAACCTAGAATTCGTTTTTTTTAGAAAATTGCAAAAAAGTGAAAAACTACTCCGGGTTGATCGATTTTGATGAAAATGTTCGTGTATGGTCCTCTGGTGGTATCTAACTTAAGTTTTAAGTTTCAACTTTGTACAATGTTTCATTCTTAAGATATTTTTTTTACACACAAAATATTTTTTTTCACGCACAATAAAATGTTGTTTTTTGTTTAGGGGGCCTGAAAACGTGTATGGTATAACCGCTGAAAATTCGATTTCTTAAAATCGACATGAAAACACTACGTTTATTTCCTATTTACTAGGGTCAGAGATAGTAAAAACGTAATAAATAATTTTTCATTACGAGTGTACAACCCGCCACAAATTTCCACGAATATCCACAATTATGGCTGTGTACCTTCCCTTAACCAGATCTTCCACCCTCCACCCCTATTCACCCAGTCACCATCGCCATTCCCTTCCTCCTGCATAGCCTCCTGGGCTTCATTCTGTTATCTTATTAAACCAGCTGGCATCCTCTCTTCTGACTTGGCCATACCATAGCAACTGTTTTTCCTTTATCTATTAAATTACATTCTGTTGGACCTGCACCGCCTTCTAAATTGTTCATTTGGTATGTTACCATTTCCGTTGAAGTCAAACAAAAGCATCTACTCTCTATTTTATTTTTCCACCGCCTTTTCAATTATACTGGCAAGCGTCTTCTTCATTAAATATCTTTCCTTTGCAATGTTAATAAAAGTTTTTAATAACTACAATAATTTTAAGACAAGCTAAGATTACAAAATTAAAATATAGAAATCTGCGATAAAACATATTGTGTGTCTGAACGCGAGTAAACCCTTGGAACAGTGATTTACTTCCGGGGTGCCGCGGTAGTCGCTGAGTACACTACTTTGCTAAAGCAGGTAAAAAAGATTAGGTAATAATTGTTGTTTAGGTCAGCAGCCAAAAGGCTGGTTTGAATTTCTAGACGTTTTACTAAATAAAAACGAGGAGTGAGGTGATTTACAATTGCCTTTCTCACTGAGTAAAAAACTATGTTAATCAGCATGCCAGGCCCTCTGAAAAGCATCTACTTTCCACCCTGCAAATGATACCTACACTTCATTCACCACAGATTCTGGCTGTTTAGTGAAATTGATTACTCGAGAGGAGATAACTCTGATTTGTGTCTTTTACACCTCTACCCTTTTCTATTATTAAATAGTTCAAATTAATGCCTGAGACTAATCACTGCAGTCTCATGGTACGTAACCAATGAAATATTACACAATGATCTAAACCTGCCCTTCATAAAAGAAGAAATTAAACAACATGGCGAAAAACATTTACAAAAACTAGAAGACCATCAGAATCTATTAGCGATTGACCTCCTCGACAACAGCGAAGATACTCACAGACTGAAACGTTTTAAAACACTAGACTTACCTCTACGATTTTGTTAATCATTTAATTTTTTTTTCTTTTCTACTTCAACGACTAATCATCGTCATCTCATAATAGGCATCTCTATCATCGTCATCAACTCCAACTGATTGTAAAGAAAATACAGTCATTTATCATTGATTGACAATTACTGATTGTGAGTTCAAGAAATTTATTATTTCTATCAATATCGTGTTACATTTAATTCTGTTTCATCGCCCATTTCAGGCAATAAAATTTCACTTTATGTTAGAAATAAGATTTTGATGATTTTTCTAATTTTTTTTCCAAAACTTGTACTGCTTTTACTTAAGCTGCATCTTAGATTCGAGGGCGTCTTAGAATTTTTTATTTTTTTATTTTGGTTTAACGTCCGACTGTTCTGCAATTACTGCTAATGCAGACGGTGAAGGATGAAATGATTTTTTATAACGTATGAAAATAAGCCGTGCCTGAATGGGATTCGAAGCCAACACCGAATGATGAGAGGCGAGCACGTTACCAACTACGCCAAGGCAGCCGATCTTAGAATCGAGGATGTACAGTAGTTTATATTTGAATTGGTCATTTAAGAAAGCCGTAAGTCAAAATTTTAATTTTTTCTTTAGTGCATTTTAGAACTAACTGAATGTAAACACACCATCCCTTACAAAAATCACATGAGTCTAACTTACCTTAAATAATATAACACTAATAAAATGCTTATCTTTAAGGATTTAAAGTGTTTCCTTCTAATTAAAAAATGAAAGTGAATGTTCATTTGAAGCTTACTCTCTGCTTTCTAGTGGAAGAGACCGTACAAAGATTCTATGCAAAAATCTTTTTAAGGTGTATAACTACTGTTTCTACCCATAACAGACAGGTGGAGTGTCATTTTACACTCAATCTGTTCGTTCCAGGCTAAAATAAATAGTTCTATTTCTAATCACATGGTCAGCCAATTAAATGACTGAATCATTTAAGAACAGAAGAGGTAGAGGTGTAAAAAACACTTATAAAAGTTATCTCCTCTGAAAGTAATGAATTTCATTATACAACCAGACGACCCTGTGGTGAATGAAATGAAAGTGTCATTTGCAGAGCGGAAAATATGTGCTTTTCAGAGGGCCCGGCATGCTGATAAGCGTACTTTTCCATTCAGTGAGTTGTGGCAATGGTAAACCACCTCATTCCTCGTTTTACTTAGTAAAACCTCTACAGGTTCAAACCAGCTTTTCGGCTGATGACCTAAACAACAACAACAACTACTGTTTATGACAACGATGAAGAACGTGAATAGCCCTGAAAATCAACATTTTTCTTTCTTAAAGTTAAGAATTTCAATTTTTATTATACAGCACATTATACATTATTTTTATTATACATTATACAGCACAATTTTCTTCTGGCCTAACAACGTATTTTACAGAAACAACGTAAGTTAACATTTTACTCCAAATTATTTCAGAAACACCCTAAGTCTAAATTTTCAATTATTTTTTAAACAATTGGCTTGTCTTTAAAAAGACAAAAGTATATTATATTTTTTAATTGAAACATAAAAACTTAGAAGTCTTTTAATCTTTCTATAAGTTAGTTTTGTGACTTATGGGCTTTCTGAAATGACCGATTCATTTATTAGGCCTATTATTTACACTGGCAAAAGTAAATCGTATAAGTGGTTCACATGGGATTTTTTTTAACTACTGTAAAGACAAAAAACTGTAATTTATTTTAAAACTTTATTGAATAAAATCAAACGAATGATGGATTGGGTTGTAAATCGGGTAAATGGCACATTTACATTGAGGAGTGCTTTGAAATATTTATCGTCGTATTAAACGACACATTTAGGTACAGTAATGTAATTAATTTATTAAATTGGTTTTAAGGTTATGTTGACACAAAATATTTCAACAGATATGAAACCACAGAGGTCGGGTTTGAAACCACTAAACGAGCGACATGAAGGATGGGGAATGCGAAATCGGCCTACTGCAATTTGAATTGTGTGACGTGATGCGTTTCTCTAATATCGATTAAATGAGGTCAGGTACGGAATGCCACATTCGACCAACATTTCTAAAAATAGATCGACTCATGATATTTCGGTGATGTGTTCATTCCACCGGGTGGGAATGCAACCAGTGTCATTGAAACTTGTACGTTTTATGACGTCATCAAATGCTTTTAACGTTAATTATTAACAAGCCATAAAAAAGTTCAAAATGGGTTGTAAATGTTTTGTTTTTAATTTTTAATCTAAATTGTTTAGGTCATCAGCCACAAGGCTGGTTTGAACCTGTAGAGGTTTTACTAAGTAAATCGAGGAGTGAGGTAGTTTACCTTGCCTTCCTCACTAAGTGGAAAAGTACACTTATCAGCATGCCAGACCCTCTGAAAAGCATATATTTTCCACTCTACAAATGACACTTTCACTCCATTCACCACAGGGTCTGGCTGTATAATGAAATCCATTACTTTCAGACGAGATAACTCTGATTAGTGTCTTTTACACCTCTACCTCTTCTTTTTTAAAATGATTCAGTCACTTAATTGGCTGACCATGTGATAAGAAACAGAACTATTTATTTTAGCCCTGCAACTAACAGATTGAGTGTAAATAATTTGACACTCCACCTGTCTGTTATGGGCAAAATCTAAATTAGGTAGTATGAATTATTAATGTACGTTTATTATTTAGATCAGTTTCTTTTTAAGAGGAGAAGGCACGATGGTTTTAATTCAAAATTTCGATTTTGGGTTTTCTATGTTTTTCAATAGTTCAGACCGAGATCAACCACAAAAACATTAAAATACGTGAAAAAATTATTTTAATGAAAAAATTAAGTTCTTAAGTGGTTTACCCAGAAAAATTATCGTGTCATCAAGAACAAATATTTTTCATAATTTTATACCGATCGTTTTAGAGCAAAGGGAATTTTACTTCCTTAAAATATCTGCATTACTGTTTTTAATACTCTCAGCTGTTGGTTTAGCTTTCCAACCAAATGTTGATAGGAAATTTACTTATTTGTGTACATTTTGTTTTTGATTTGTGCCTTTTTGTGTTTTTGCCCGTTTTCGTAAATTTAGATTTTTAACATTTAGGTATATTTTTTCGGAAACCATTTAATATACCAGGCTGAAATTTTTACCAGTTATTTATCTTGTACATTCACATGTTCCGGCACTTTTATGACTTCCTCTAAAGCTACAAAAATTATTTAATATGTAAAATACCGTAAAAAACATTTGTAAAAGTTTTATGTTATTCCTTATTCTGTTTTTAATTTTATGGTTTAATGGATTAAGTTGCGAAAAGTTATGAGAAAGCTTTCGATAAAGTACGGCGCTACAAGTTATGGTATATAATGGGAAAGAGAGGTTACCCGCAACATCTAATTGACATTGTGGTAAGTCTATACAAGGATACAGCCATAGCAGTAAAAGTAGGCAATACTACCACAGAATTTAAGAAGATTGATCAAGGAGTTAGACAAGGTTGTAGCCTCTCTCCAACATTATTTAATATCTACATCGATGATGTTTGTAGAAAATGGAAGCAGGGAGCTGGATCTGGTATCGAGTTAGGAGAAGGTTTCTACTTTAATACGTTGTTGTACGCGGATGACCAATTAATCCTCCAAGAAAGTGAAGATGAACTGCAAAGGTCTATTCATATGCTCGACAAGATATGTAAAGAGTATAATATGTCGGTATCTGCTAGTAAGACCAAAATAATGGCTTTTATTGGGAAGGACACCATAAGGTCAAAAATTGTATTAAATGATAGAGTGTTGGAGCAGGTAGCACACTTCACTTATTTAGGAGTTGATATAACGTATGACGTTGATAGAGAGATAAGCACTAGAATAAGCAAGTTTCAGCATGTCTGTGGTTATATCAATAGGACTTTTAAGAATCGAGCCAGGAAAGATACACAGTTGAGGCTCTACGATGTAATGGCGGTGTCGATTTTACTGTATGGAAGTGAGACCTGGGCACCAAAGAAGAGAGATTTAAGTCGATTGGAGGCAGCTGAAATGAGATTTTTGAGATCTGTGAAGGGGTGTAGCCGGAGAGAACACATTAGAAGTAGCGTGATTCGAGAAGAACTGAAGAGAGACGAAACAATCATTGATAAAATGTGGAGGTACAGAAATAGGTGGCAGGAACATGTACTTAGGATGTCACCTGATAAAGCTAGTCTTCAGGCGCTGAAGTATCGCCCTCGAGGAAGGAGATGTTTGGGGCGTCCAAGAAAGAGATGGTGTGATGTTGGAACAGGCGATTGGCCTAATCCGTAAAGGAGATGATGATGATGATGAAGTTGCGAAAATGACAGTAGCTTGAGCAAACAGACAACTACAAGTAAGTAAAGTTTCATTCCCTATCGTTTACCAATCTTGTAAAAAAATGTACCTAAAAATAGCAAATTTAACATTGGCGGGATACAAAGTATAGTCTTCCCTTAAATCTGAATGGGTCTACATTTACATTACATTACATTACATTACATTGCAATTTATTCCATTCAGGATAAGAATAAGAAAATTTATTTCACATGTTGTGGAAAAAATACATTAACACTTAAGGCTCCGGCTGTCCCGTACTGTTCCGCTTCTTTATATACAGCGGTCTTATTACATTCCTTTGCTATGACGTCACTCACACTTTCATATAGATAAAATGTTAGATGAACAGTTGCATGATAAAGTAGGCGTAATGCTAACATGTTTGCGTGTAGAGCCTACATGAATGCAGGTCGGTTGATCAAATTCGGATGCAAAGGGAGGACTAAGATAGAGGTATATGATTCCTTTGTTGTTCAGGATCAAGGATCAAGGATCCAAGGATGTAGGAGGATAATGTAAATGTTAATTTAATCCAAGTTAATATAGTCGTGATTTGACGTGGGTGTCTGTCTGTCATGTTGCCTACATTTCGATCGCACGCATTTGCATTTTATTTACATTGGAAACCTCAGCCTCTGGTGGCATCATTTGATACGTGCTACGTGCTATGCTACGCGCTCTACATTATCTCTTATCTAACGAAGGCTTAGTGCCGGAGTACCGTATCCAATAAAATTGAAATTTTTACGTAAAATTATACTCCTCCTAGAGTTACGTCATAGACTAGACCATCGGTTCCCAACCTTTTTTCTCTGCCGTACCCCTTGGTGCCTCCCGTTCCCCTTGGTGAATCTTTAACTAAAATTGTATCCCCAAAAATGTAACATCACTGTAACTACAACTAAGTAGGGGCTATTTAATCACTAACTAATCTTTAATCAATTTGCATATTTTCATATGTTTTTTATTTATTTCCAAATATTTTGCATTATGTAAATTTATTTTTTTATAATCATAATGGTATTTTTCTGTGAGTATACGTTGGTTAGTTTTTAAATACTGCAAAATATAACTTACCCTGTACGTTTTATTAGGTGTTCAAATTAAGATATAAATTTAAACCAAGGAAAATTAAAGTTAACACAAGCATTTAAAATAGATATTTTATTGAAAACTGAACATTTCTTGTATGGTCTTAATTTTACATCAAATTACTAATGACAGAGTTATAATGATTTATAGTATTTCTAATCTACGACAAGACAGATTAGTTTTAAACTTTGAAAAACTCACATCGAATACAAAATGCTTTTAAAATTTGTAAATACAAAATCTAACATGAAAATTGTGATATATTAAAACTAAATTATTAGCCCAGGAAACGTCTTCAGAACTCTTTTTTAGTGTGACCCTTAAGGCTGTTTTGTTGCACTTAATTGTTTGAAATCAGGTTCAAATGTAGACAAATAAAGTCTTAGATCTGGGCTTGCATTAAGCTTGTCAGTACAATAACCCCACCAAGTTACTCAGAAAAACAACGTCTGCCATTGCCTTTATTTTCGGCGTACCCCTAACCGGTTCGTCTCGTACCCCCAAGGGGTACGCGTACTCCGGGTTGGGAACCGCTTGACTAGACTACCACAATTTTAACAATTCGAGAATACTCGGGAAGGACCGAGATTTAAAAGGTGGTAATAATAACAGTTAGTAGTAAATAACAAATAGAAATATAACACACAAATGAATGGCTCAACAGAAAAACGTTGCAAGTGACAAAATGTACAAAAGTGAAGTTTCAGTAGAATTCTTTTTTTATTTCTAATTTGTGTACGTTGCAATCTGTTTAATTCAGAACAATAAGCAACCCCATGACCCAATGAGATGAGGATGATTGTGTATGACGTGTAAATGAGGTATAGTCTTGTACAGACCCAGGCCGACCATTCCTGAGAGAGTATGGTTAATTGAACCCCAACCGTCAAAGTACTCCGGTAACCAATGTCTGGTATTCAAATCCGTATAAAAGTAACTACCTTTACTAGGATTTGAACCAGGAACCATCGTCGCCGAAAATTAGCTGTTAAACAGCTGACTGGCGGCGACGACTTTACCTCTAGACCAACTCGATGGGTATCAGTGGAATACGTTCTATAAATTCTCTATTTGATCATAATAGTGAATTCTAACGGGTACAATTGTTACTAAAATCTCGGAAATTCTTAAAACAAAATCATACAGTGAAAAATCGTTATACAGCTAAGAATCAGATGGTATATTTCACTTTCCGTAACAATTTGTTTTAGTTCCTTGCAACGTTTTTCCGTTGACCCATTCAAATAGTAATGTATAGATGATAATATTTTAAGGAAAGACTGTACTTTGTATCCCGCTAATGTTAAATTTGCTTTTTATAGGTAAATTTTTCACAGACTTGATAAAAAGGTAGGAAACTGAAACTTTACATCCGTATTGTTGTTGAGTTTCTCTAGCCACTGACATTTTTCCAGTTTTATCTGTTGGACCATAAAATTTAAAAAAAAAACGAATAACATAACATTTTTATAAAATGTTTTTCTAAATTTTTTGCATATTACTAATGTAGAACTGAAACTGTTAAGTTTATTTTAAATGAATTTACTAAAAGATATGTTTTAGGTGTAGGTTCGTGACCACGACTATTTTCGTTGTATAGAAAAAGTTGACTAATGAAACAAAAACACATTTATACATAAAATATAAGTTTAATGATATCTGAAATAATTATTATTTTTACACACACAGGATTTACAAAATGACAAATTTAAAATTATGTTTTTTACAAAATAAAATAGAAATAGCGCTTTTAGTTTGAATTTAATGTTTTAAATAATTTCTGTACAGAATATTACTTATTTTAGAAATACCTGCCATGGGCTTTTCGAAGTTCCGTAGTTATCCAGTGAAAGTTCGTAAGATGTAGTTAAATCATTTGCGTTGGTTGTTAATCTTAAATTATTCGTTGAGCATTATATGTATTTTAAAACAAGATGTTCTAATTTCAAGCTGCTTTTTAACTGATAGACATTATATTACTGTAGACTACTATTGAGCACATTGTTACATTTTATTTGTACGGAGCACACACATCCTCTCTGTAGGACTGCTGAAGTTGAACTCCCTCTCCCGCTTTTAATTTTTAAGAAGCGTCGTTTTAAATTTCACCTTGAAACTATTTATAAAATCTATAATATCCAATCACCTCTCAGGATTCAAAATTTTCAACCAATCACATTCAACTATTATTTTAACCGTTTTCCTCGGCACAAGTACTTTGATACAGTCATTGGTCTTGCACGTGTTCCAATTATTGTAAAAGTTTATTTTCAATAATCCATAAATTTACTTGAAAGTTTATTGTTACGATGTCGGTCTTCTCCCGACAAACGCCTGACTTGACAACTACTAATTACATCCGTTAATTTATCAATTTATCCGTCACATTATTTTTTATTTCTTGACATTATGTATTAATTTATTACTTTAAAATACAACAATATATTTTTATCTCGCTACACTAACTTTTGAAGCACTTAAGGAAGTCATAAAATGTAGGTATATGAGCATGTACAAGGTAAATAACTGGTAAAAATTTCAGCCCGATAGGTTTAATGGTTTCTGAGAAAAATGTACCTAAGTGTTAAAAATTTAATTTTACGGGAAAATAAAAAAAAACCAAACAAAAAGGGGCAAATCAAAAACAAAATGTACAAAAAGTAAATTACCCATCAATAGTTAGTTAGAAAGCTGAACTAACAGCTGAGAGTATTAAGACAGTGATGCAGATATTTAAAAAAATTAAAATTCCGTTTCCACTAAAACGAGCAGTATAAAAAATTATGGAAAATATTCGTTCTTGGTGACGATCATTTTTCTGGGTAAACCTGATAAAAAGGTAATTTCTTTTATTAAAAAATTGTTTAACATAATATTTTTTGGTAGATCCAGGTATAAACAATTGAAAAACATAAAAAACCCAAAATCTTAATTTTCAATCAAAACCATCATACAGTCCCCTCTTAAAAGTTGCCCCCAAAAATCTGGTTAAGAAGAAATAGGTTCAACTGACGAGTGCGTGGCTTTCATGTCCTATTCGATTTTTGATAATTTATTTATATTGTAACAAGTGTTCGACTAATGAGGAGTTTTATTGAATTATTGATTTAAAATAAGATGAGGTTACCTCTTCCCAGACGAGCTGTTTGCTGACACCTGGTCTTAAGTTCATGATCTTCAGTTCGGCTGCTTTTAGAACGCCATCCGGTGTGAACTCCACGTTCGGCTTTCCTTCACTACTTTCAACACTCACGTTCCTCAAGTATCTGTCAATTTAATACAAAAACAAAAGCTAGTAAAAGAAAATAAACCAGTCTACATAAAGGATGAATCAGGGAAAGAGTAAGTGAAATATCTGCTGTAAACCACTTTCACAAATTTTTCTTGCTATTGTAAATAATAAAGAATAAAATTGGCGGTACAATAAGGTGGAGAAATTGCAGAAATGTTTTGTATTTTTTAAGATTTCGGCCTTAGTATGAATTTTACGACAAAAGTATATATAATAAAACTTATAGGAAATTGAACGATCTACAACTTTTAATTAACACATTTTTCTCTACAGAGTCTAGTTTAGCGTGAAAGAGTGATTTTCCGTATTTTTAAGCCAAACTGAGGTCGATTTTCATTTTGCGTCTTTCAGTCATGGTTAAAATAAGGTTATGTTTTCGAGGTTAGGTTTCTGTTTATTTTTAATGTTTTTATGACGAATGTTACGTTTTATTGTTAATTATTTGCATTGGCAAGAAAAAGTCGCGTGAGTGTTTCACACCAGATTTTTTTCATTTTCTAAGAGCTTACAACCTTTTACATGCACTGTAAAATGCATATATTTCAAAACCAGCTTCATTCTTAATAAAAACGTGTATAAAGTTCATTTTTGTATTATTAGTGCTGTAATTATTCTGGTGTGAAACACTCACACGACTTTCTCTTGCCAATGCAAATAATTAATAATAAAACGTAACATTGGTCATAAAAACATTAAAAATAAGCAGAAAGCTGACCTCGAAAATATAACCTTATTTTAATCATGACTGAAAGACGCAAAATGAAAATCGACCTCAGTTTGGCTTAAAAATACGGAAAATCGCTCTTTTACGCTAAACTAGGCACTGTACAAAAAATTCTATAAATTAAAGTTGTAGATCTTTTAATGTCCTATAAATTTTATTATATATACTTTTGTCGTAAAATGCATACTAAGGCCGAAATGTTAAAAAAAATGATTTTTCACACGTTTTTGAGAAAAAAAAAACAGAAAATTGCTAATTACCGCTAAATTAAGCGTTTTACAAGAAAGGTTTTGAAATAAAAGTTGTAGGATTTAAAATTTTCTACAATTTGTATTATAAATTTTTTTTTGCTAAAATTGATATTAAAGCCGTAATCTTAAAAAAACTATGTTCAGCCTCTCCGAGAATTTCAGCAAACATGGCGCCTACTCTATCTTGTAGAGCATAAAAAATATAGTAAATGAGGCGATTTTTAAAAAAATCGTAGGACCAGTATTTGAGAAAATCGCAAAAAGTGAAAAATTACAGGAATAAACTAGTACTTTCGGTTGACCGATTTTGATGAAAATATTCGTGTTGGATCATCCGGTAATGGTATGTAACTTAAGTTTCAAGTTTGAAGTTCTTACGATTTTCCGTTCTTTAGAATTCTGTTCACACACACACATACACACACTCACAGACACACAGACACACACACACATACAGACCAATCGCTAAAAACATGTTTTTTTTGGGTTCAGAGGGTCTGAAAACGTGTAGATCCGGTGAAAACTTAATTTCTTAAAATCGACATGAAAACAATGCTTTCCTTCCTATATATTCATATAGGCAAGAGAAAGTTTCATTTTCTAACAGCTTACAACCTTTTATATGCACTATAAAATGCATATATTTCAAAACCAGCTTCATCCTTAATGAAAACGTGTATAAAGTTCATTTGTATAATTAGTGCTGTAATTTTTCTCAAACAAATATTAAAGTTTGTGATTTATTTTAATATTACTAAATAGAGTGTTATCCTGAAGAAGTTAGTGATAATAAATCACAGAAAATGCATTATGAAATTTTTTTCATAATTCTTTAATATTATCGTACATAATTTTTATAAATTTTATTCCTAAAATACCAAAATTTGTGATTAATTATGTTACAAATTAAAATAATCATGCGTTTTATATATTTTTGTTTTTGAGTTTATTTCAGTACAAGTATATAAATCTTTTCTGAAACCGATTTGGATTTATTGTGGCCAAATTTACGGCGGCCAAATTTACGGCGCAGCAAAACATTAGACTCTACAACGAATTCAACGATTTCAATCCAAATTACTTAGACAAATAACTGAGGCACCCTTTTACGTTACTAATCACACATTGCACAACGATTTACGTGTTTCATACATTAACGACACATTTTATCACATCTATTCTCGGTTTAAACGCAAACTTGTGTATCATAAAAATCATCTCATTAGAACGCTGGCATCCCCAAACTTATCCGGAAATCCGGAAAAATGGCGTTATGACATTACGGAGACCGCCACTCAATAGTGCCACTCCAACGGTGGATTAATCTTGGATAATAAATTGATAGAATTTACAACTGTGAATTCTATCAATTTATTATCCAAGATTAATCCACCGTTGGAGTGGCACTATTGAGTGGCGGTCTCCGTAATGTCATAACGCCATTTTTGTTTTTGTAAATAACATCACATTCACTGGTTGTAGCCTATTTTGTACAGTTGTGAATAAATAAACTAAGTTTTTTTTTGTAATCTCTAGTTTTGTGTACGTTGCAATCTGTTCAATTCAGAACAATAAGCAACCACATGACCCAATGAGATGAGGATGATATGTATGACGTGTAAATGAGGTGTAGTCTTGTACAGACTCAGGTCGATCATTCTTGAGAGAGTATGGTTAATTGAACCCCAACCATCAAAGTACACCGGTAACCACTATCTAGTATTCAAATCCGTATAAAAGTAACTACCTTTATTAGGATTTGAACCAGGAACCTTCGTCTCCGAAAATCAGCTGTTTAACAGCTGATTTTCTTGGATTCTGGCGACGACTTTACCTCTAGACCAACCCGGTGGGTTAAACTAAGTTAAAAAAATCTGGTGTGAAACACTCACACAACTTTCTCTTGCCAATGCAAATGATTAATAATAAACCTAACATTATTAATAAAATATTAGAAATAAACAAAAACTAACCTCAAAAACATAACCTTATTTTAATCACGAGTGAATGACGCAAAATGACAATCGAACTCAGTTTGGCTTAAAAATACGGAAAATCACGCTTTCACGCTAAACTAGGCTCTGTAGAGAAAAATGCTCTAAACAAAAGTTGTAGATCTTTTAATTTTCTATAAATTTAATTATATACACTTTTGTCGTAAAATGCATACTAAGACCGAAATGTTAAAAAAATCGATTTTTCTCACGTTTTCGTGAGAAAAAAAACAGAAAATCGCAAATTACCGCTAAACTAAGCGTTATACAAAAAAATGTTTGAAACAAAAGTTGTAGGTTTTTAAATTCTCTACAACTTTTATTATATAAGGTTTTGCGCTGAAATTTATATTAAAGCCGTAATCTAAAAAAACCACGTTTTTACGTGAAAACAGCCTCACCGAGAATTTCAGCAAACATGGCGCCTACCCTATCTTGTAGAGAATAAAAAATTGAGTAAAATAGGCGATTTTTAAAAAAATCGTAGGACCAGTTTTTGAGAAAATCGCAAAAAACTGAAAAATTATACGAATAAACTACTACTTCCGGTTAACCGATTTTGATGAAAATGTTCGTGTCGCGTCCGGTAGTGGTATGTAACTTAAGTTTCAAGTTTCAAGTTCGTACGATGTTCCGTTCTTGAGATATTCTGTTCACACACACACACACACAGACACACACACACACACACACAGACACACACACACACACACACACACACACACAGACACACAGACACACACACAGACCAATCGCTAAAAACATGTTTTTTGGGTTCAGGGGGTCTGAAAACGTATAGATCCGGTGAAAACTCGATTTCTAAAAATCGACATGAAAATGTAATATTATGGGATTGAACAGAGTTATTTACTAAATAGTGTATTTTCATTTAAAATAATTTTATTTCTAATAGCGTATTTTTAATTGTTAAACAATGTCATGTAATGTAATGATGTGTAATCGTAAAATGTAATAATCTAATAGTGTAATATTGTCATGTAATGTAACGATGTATAATCGTAAAATGTAATAATCTAATAGTGTAATATTGTAGGATAAAAATTATTATGTACGAGGAACGCATTCCAGGAAATGTGTAAGCAAGCGAGCTAGAATGTGTCGCGTCAGCGGAGTTGGCTGTTGCGGGTATAGTAAGGCGGGAGCGGGGTGGAACGCGAGAGCCTTGCCAGTCGCTGTGTTAGACTCGAAGCGAGCAGTGCGAGTGAGTTGCGCGCGCCTTTTTGTAGGACAGGCACACACGAGCAACGTCGTACGACCACCCGGTATGGGCGGTCCTCGTGCTAGTACGCGAGTATTCTGGTGAATAACTGTTTAAGGCTTCCAGTGAACTCTCGGGACGTGCCGGTGGAATGGTGAGGCGGTGTAGCCTGTGGTTTTAGAACTGTATAAGTTGTGGTTGAGTGAACTGTGCGCTCGTGTGACCCCGGCCTAGCCAGACCGTGGAGTTGGAATACTGCGATTGGGCCCGTTTGAGTCCCTCTTAACATACGGCCCTGAAGGTTTCGGGCGAGGACGATGGCGATATTGGCTTGGTTTTGTAAGTACCCTTATGTACTATACTTTAAGTGAAGCAAGTCTACCGTCCCAGTAGCTAGGGTTTTTCGAGAATTCATTATGTAATTACACTATTGTTGATGTTAATAGTTATTTTTATTATTAATTTTGAGAGGAGTCATTATGTAATTACACTATTGTGGATGTTAATATTTTCTTTTATTAATTTTTTGCGAAGTCATTATGTAATTACACTATTGTTGATGTTAATAGTTATTTTTATTATTAATTTTGAGAGGAGTCATTATGTAATTACACTATTGTGGATGTTAATATTTTCTTTTATTAATTTTGTGCGAAATCATTATATAATTTCACTATTGATGTCGTTAATATTCTCTTTTACTGATTTTGTGAGAATTCACTATGTAATTTCATTATTGTTGTTGTCACTATGTTTTTATTGAATTTTGTGAGAATTTATTGTGTAAGTTTTCACTATTGTTGCTGATAGTATTTTCTTTTATTGAACTTGTTAGAATTAGTATTTAATTTTATATGACTAACCACAGTGCCTGGTGACTGTTCAGTTGATGGACAATACGGGCTAGACGAGGGAAGTAAATCTCATAATTGGATTAATTTAGTATTAGGTTATGGTTACTTTAATAGTTTATTGGGATTGTGCCTTGTGTTCCACGACTTAGGGACTTTAAGGACCATGGTTTTATTGTGTTTAACCTTATAGATATAATTATAGATTATAATTGTAGCGTAGTTTCTGATGGCGATCAGAAGTGGTAATTTTAAGATGGGAAAATATTGTTAATAAATATATTCAAGATAAATCAAGAGTTTTTCATTGCTGTGACCCAACCTGCCGCCACCCCGTCCGGTTACATTGGTGTCAGGTGTGGGGTAGCCTGCAAAAATGGCTACCGTACCAGAACTTCAGCGGCAGATAGAGGAGCTCACACTCGCCAACCAAGAGCTCGTAGCATACAAGGACAGGGTGGTAGGGGAGCGGGAACAGCTAGCCGGAGAGGTGCAGACGCTGAGAACACAGGTGCAGAATCGGAACGCTAGCCCCGGCCGCTCTAAAAGAGACTTAGGTTTGCAGTCTCAAATAAAGGTATGGACTGGTGACGTAAGTGGTCCGACTGTAGAGGAATTCCTGGGGAATCTGGAGTTAGTGGCCAGGACCGGGAATTGGGATGACGAAGACCGAAAAACCATTTGCAGACTCAAGGTTTCTGGAGCCGCGGCGTCCTGTTTAGACGCTCACCCCGAGTTGAACGACCGGAGGTCTAAGTTTGAACAGTATGCTAAGGTACTACGAGACCGCTTTTTGGGGAATCGTGACCCGGAACGCTTCTTGCTAGCTTTGAATACCGCGAAGCAGGAACATGGAGAAGACCCGAGGGCTTTCGCCGATCGTTGCCGGAAACTAGCCGTGGAGGCTATGCCTCTGCCATCGGATGCGGCAGCGGCGCAGTGGGCGCGTGCACAACTGGATCGCACGTTGTTGGCTGCTTTCGTTAGAGGATTGGTGGGCCCCGCTGCGGACGCCTTGCAGATCTATCCGCCCAAGGACTTGGAGGAAGCTATAGGCGTGGCTGAACGAGTGAGCCAGGTACGACCGGCACACCGACGGGCCGGGGAGATATTCGGAATATTCGGTGAACCGCCATGTAGTAACCTTAATGCGGTCACTGCTTCGTCAACCAAGAGAGTAACATCGCCAACGCCGGGAGTGTGCTTTACCTGTGGGGGCAGGGGGCATTTCGCGCGAGACTGCGCCAACCGACAAAGACCGCCAGCGACGCGCACTGCAAGTAGAGAAGGTAGAGGGAGATTCCGGCCCCAAGATGAGCCTAGAAGTAATAACCGACGCGGGAATTGCTTTGTCTGCGGCGTGGCTGGCCACACTGCCGCTCGATGCCCAAGGCGGTACACCGAGCGGAGGGATCCGGGAGTGTCAAACACATCTAAGGTGGTAGGAAACGGCGACGGGGCGGCGTCCCCAAACGAGAACGGCTTGTAGGGCGTCCCGACGACAAGCCAGTAACGCAAGGGACCTGCTGGGTGCCGAATGTGCGGACCGACCAGGAAGGAATTTTAGTGACCACTGAGATCGGAGGCCAGACTAGGGTGTTGTTGGTGGATACAGGATCAGAAATGTCGCTCTTAAGGGAGCCTGTCCCTGGAGTACCGCTGCAGCCAGCCCATGTAATGGCTAAGGGTGTAACTGGGGCGCTGCTAGGCATCGCCGGTTGTCAAGTGGTGGACTGCGAGATAGGGGGAGTACAGGTACGACACCAGTTCGTCGTCGCTACCATGGACACTACGAGAGATGGACTTCTAGGCCTTGATTTGTTGGAGAAGTTAGGCGCCGTAATCGATACCCGAAGTCGAAGGTTAAGCTGTAGGACGTCCCCCTCGAGTGCCGAAGTAAATGTTGCCGCAGTGACAACAAGGGACACAGACACCCAAGAGAGCCAACGAGTTAACGTCTGTAAGGAAGGAGGCGGATTTGAACAGATAATTAAATGCATCAAAAAGGTTACTATTCCCCCTTACTCGGAGATGGTACTGTCGGCGGCTATTGAGACCGCTGTGGACGAGGACATGCTAGTGGAACCGGTTGCGCAACCCCAGCCCGGCTTACGAGTGGCAAGGACGGTGAATCGAGTGCAGGGGAAGCAGGTTACAGTGAAGCTAATTAACTTGACGTCGGCGAATATTCAGCTTCCTCGGAAGCAGGAACTAGGGAGAGCGGAGCCCCTGGGACGGGAGAGACTGGTGGCCACGGTAGACTCTAGCAAGGACCTCACTGGAGAAACCACGAATTTGAAGGCAAGCATCAAGGAGAAAACAGCCCATTTGAAGGACCCGGAGGCAAGGGAGCTGGAGGCTGTCCTATTAAAATATGTGACGACATTCGACGAGCCGGATCGAGAAGGGTGTAATCTAGAAGTAGTTCATCGGATACCCACTGTGGATGATAAACCCATCGCCAAGAGGCCCTACCGAGTACCATACCACCTACGCCCGGTGGTGGAGGAACACCTCGCCGAAATGATTAACCGGGGGGTAATAGAGCCTTCCCTTAGCCCGTGGTCTGCTCCAGTGGTGCTCGTCCGAAAGAAGACAACCGATGGGAGCACCAAGTACCGGTTTTGTACCGACTTCCGGGCTCTCAACGAGGTGACCATGGCGGACGCGTATCCATTGCCATTAATCCAGGAGACGTTGGAACATCTGGGACGATGCCGATATTTTTCCACGCTTGACCTACACAGTGGGTACCATCAGATCCCAGTGGCGGAGGAAGACCGTGAGAAAACGGCTTTCACGACGGTAGGCGGCCACTATCAATACCGACGAATGGCGTTTGGGTTAACCGGCGCTCCAGCAACGTTTCAGCGGGCTATGGATCGACTACTGTCCAAGATCAAGGGAATAGAGTGTCTGGTGTACCTAGACGATGTCATTATCTTCAGCGAGACCTTCAAGGAACACTTGGAGAGGCTTATGCATGTTTTAGAGATTTTTCAACGGGCTAACCTAAGGGTCAATTTGGAGAAGTGTCAGTTTGCCAAGGACACAGTCCAGTATCTGGGTCATGTGGTTACATCGACGGGTGTGAGGCCAGAACCGGAGAAGCTACGAGCCGTGAGGGAATTTCCCGTGCCGACGAACCCAAGGGAAGTAAGGGGTTTCCTCGGTCTAGCGGGGTATTACAGGCGTTTTGTGCCCAATTTTGCGGATATTGCTGGGCCCCTTACCAAATTAACCAAGAAGGAGGAAAAATATAGTTGGGGGACCGAGCAGCAACGCTCCTTCCAGTTGTTGAAGGACACGTTGTGCTCCGACCGAGTGCTAATGTTTCCAGATTTCAACAAGCCTTTTATACTGGCTACCGATGCTTCGTCCGTAGCCCTTGGGGCGGTCCTATCACAGGAAACAGACGAAGGTGAAAGACCCGTCGCGTTCGCAAGCAGACAGCTGAATCAAGCGGAAAGGAATTACTCGACCACTGAAAGGGAGCTGCTTGCCGTAGTTTGGGCCTCCCGGCAATTTCGATGTTATTTACTGGGCCGGCGTTTCACTCTCGTGACCGACCACGCAGCACTACGGTGGATGTTAAGCCTACGAGATCCTTCCTCTCGATTGACCAGGTGGGCGCTGAGACTGGCGGAATTTGAGTACACTGTCGTGCACAAGCCAGGAATAAAACATACAAACGCAGATGCTTTGAGCCGGGCGACTATGATAGCGAGAGTAGTGAGTGACATGGATGCTGAAGAAGTGAGGAAGGAGCAAAACGAAGATGCATGGTGCCAGGAGTTGATTCGAAACCAGAAAGGGGTAACCGTTGACGGAATCATCTATTGGACCGACGGGGCGTGTGACCAGAAGGAATGGAGGTTGGCGGTGCCTCATACAATGAGGGAGCAAATATTGGAGAACTGCCATAACGCGCCGTGGGCAGGACACCCGGGAATAGAGAGGACGATTCTGCGAGTTAAAACTAAGTGCTTTTGGCCAGGGATAACGTCCGACGTGACTAAATGGGTGCGCCAGTGCCAGCGTTGTGCAGAGCGGAAGACACCGACCCGACTGAAAGCGCCCCTGGCCAGGGCACCGGAACCTTCCAGACCCTTCGAATTAGTAGCGATGGACATCGTGGGTCCCCTACCCAGAAGTAAGAATGGGAAACGATACCTACTCACTTTCGTGGATCACTTCACCAGATATGTCGAGGCAGTTCCCCTGGAAGATCAAAGTGCGGAAAGCGTTGCCTGCGCCTTCGTACAACAAATCATAACGCGGCACGGGGTACCTGAACGACTCCTCACCGACCAGGGGAGAAATTTTACGTCCGATTTGATGAAGGAAGTCTGCCGTCTGTTAGGGATAAAAAAGCTGCAGACGTCACCTTATCACCCGGAGGGTAACGGGCGCCTCGAGAGAGTGCATCGTACCCTAATAGATAGTGTTGCCCACTTCGCACGACACGATAGACGAGACTGGGATCGGTGGGTTCCGTACGCAGTGATGGCCTACCGAAGCGTGCCGCACTCGTCGACAGGGTATTCCCCATACTTTTTGCTCCACGGGCGAGAGATGGTCCTGCCCGGGGATCTGATGATCAATTCGGGCAGTTATGATGGAAAGGTAGAAGACTATCTTCACCTCTTATGCCAACGCCTGAGAAATGCCTACGAAGTAACAGTCCAGCAATCTCACCGGGCGGCGGAAGAAAGAGCCCGTGCATTTAACCGGGATAAGGTGAGCCGAAAGTTCGAGGTAGGCGACACCGTGTATCTACACGATCCCGCGGTGAAGCCGGGGAACAGCCGAAAGTTTTTGCGTCCGTGGAAGGGGCCTTACGAGGTGATCAAAAAGTTGTCGGAGGTGAATTATCAACTCCGCGTCGGGTCGGACCGGACCATGATCGTGCATGTAAATCGCCTGAAACCGGGAACGGCCAGCGTCTCGAAGGAAGGAGCGCCAGCGGTGCGGCAGCGGCGGACGGCGTGCCAGCGAAAACAAGAAGATCCGGGAGTTCCGTCAAGGGAAATTGGAGACGAGGAAGCGGAAGAGGAACCATGGAGGCCGTCAGAATTCGAGAGTGATGGAGATCAGAACGAGGTTAGCGATGCGGCCGCAGGGGGAAGCCGTGGAGGGTCAACTAGGGAGTCTGGAACTGACTCTGGATCGGACGCGATTGAAGGCCAGGAAGAGATGGCCCAGAAGGCAGGGTCGAGTGAAGACGAGAGAGGGTGGGAGGCCTGGGATGAATTTTTCGCCGCCCCCGATAGCCCACCGGAACCGTTAGACCCTGTAAGGGAGGATCCCTCGTATCGACCCTCCCCACAAGTGAGGCGACCCGCAGTGAGATCACCATACTCGTTAAGAAGCAGGGGAGGAATTCCACGCCAAGAACAGAGTAGCAGGGACTAGATGGAAGGACGAGGGTGAAACCCGCTTCATACTGGAGTCCTGGCTGGATTGAGTAGGTTAGGCCCAGTCTGGAGAGGGTGGATACTTCGTTCGTTTTCTATAACTATAGTACTAATATACACTACCTTGATATAATTAGAGTAAATTAATTTTATATGTAGTTTTGTAAGTATTTTGTGCGGCCCCGTAATAACCGCCACTGAGACTAAATTCCCTTTGTGTAGGTGTGTGCATGGCTCTGGGAGCCGGACGCCAGGTCGACAACGGAGTACTCTTCCTGGAGCGGGGAGAAATTATAATGACAGGAGACTCAATGCGAGTGGTGGTGGAATTAAATGTGACCCGACTTACTGAGCGAAGGAGAGAGCTGCGAGCAGCCGTCGAAGAAGCCAAGGCAGTCCTTGTTGAAGCTGGCAGGAACGAGCCGAGGATGCGAGTTACCGAGAAATCTATCCAGGAAGTAGAGGATGTGGTTGCGGAAATGGAAACTGTCGAAGAAACGCTCCGAGACATGTTGCCGAATGGGCGATCTAAGAGGGGCCTAGTCAACATCGGAGGGAAGATAATCAAGGTCATTTTTGGAAATCCGGACTCGGACGATCTCGACGAGCTGCATCGTAACCTCGAGGGGATCGATCGCACCATGGCGGAGACCGTATATCTGCAAAAGGACCTCACCTCCGTAACCCGTACCCTGTCAAGGCAGGCGGAAGAGAACAGCGAGAAGATTCGACGGGTGGCACGAGATGTGGTCGCCGTGATCAAGCCAATGATGAGGAGGTTGGATGCCGTAGAAGATCGGGTTCAGCGTGCAGATGTGATGTTACAGATGTTTATGAACGCCACCACTATCCTGGGTGGGCTGAGAGTTGCCTCCCTGCAGGGAGTGATAGATTTAAGGAATTTAGTATTAGATGTTCAACGTGTTAGTGTAGAGGGTAGGATAAGTGCCACTTTAATTTCCCCTGTAGAATTAAGTAACATTGTCAAGAAATTGCAACCTGTATTGCCGGTAGGGGTAGACTTGCTCACTAGTACTGGGGTGATGGACATGTATAGATACTATGCCATGACCAAGGTATGTGCTCATTCAGTGGGACACTATATTAGAATAGTTATTGATGTACCTTTAGCCTCGCAAGGCCATTTGTTTCAGTTGTATCAAGTACGAGTGTTACCCGTGTTGGACTCTACGACTGGTGTATCGTATGTGTACCGCGTGCCGGAGACTCATTTCATTGTTAGTGAAAACCAAGAACTCCACAGTGAATTTCCTGCAGGAGAACTAGTGAAGTGTCAGGGAAGTGGCCCGAGGGTTTGCCCAGCGGATGTCGTCTTGCTTCATCGACGAAGGACCACCTGCCTACACTCCCTATTCATTGAGTCCGAGGTGGACATCCACAATCTTTGCGAGCGTGCCGTCCTGACTAAGGTACCCCTACCCATCTGGATTTGGAGCGAAAGAGAAGAGAGCTGGTACTTTAGCATCCCTGTTGCAGACAACCTAGTCTCAGAATGTCAAGTGGGAGGCAGAGTCACGGTAACTAAACAAAATATTACCGGAGTGGGAAAATTGAAGCCGATTGGAAGTTGTACCTATCGCACCGATCAATTCACCATCCTGCGACGATCCCGAGGTACAATTACAGTGGAATTAGTTCTGCCATTAGTTACTATTACCCGCTTAACCGTGGGTGTGCCAAAGACGAAACCACTCAGCAACAGGGAAGAGAGTTGGGAAATCATTGGAGAATTGGCAGCTGAGGGTCGAACCCAACCAGGCCCTCATGGTCCAGAGGTTACCTACAGAGACTTGGAGAACGCGATCCAGCGTAGGCAGCAATATTACCAACGAGCCTGGTGGTTGGCGAACTTCCTTATCATATTGGTGGCCGTAATCTTGATCACGGCCATATGGTGGTATCAACGGAGGACCGATGCGGAGACGAATCAAGAAGCGGAGGAGGGAGGACCCTCCATTGAGATGGTACCGTGTCCTGGAGCAACCGAGCAGCCTAGACAAGGGGACGGAGCGACACCGAGGAACCCGGAACTTCCACCCATCCAGCGGCTATCTAGGGAGGAGCGACGCAGCCTATCCCGAAGTGGTTATGCCAGTGTGGCAGTGAGGAGCGACTAGCGTATCCGCAATGTGTGTAGTGCAGTGCCAGTGGAGTAGGGAACATGGCCTGTTTAATCTGATAGCTCTTTCTGAGAGGGGAAAGTAGTGTAATATTATGGGATTGAACAGAGTTATTTACTAAATAGTGTATTTTCATTTAAAATAATTTTATTTCTAATAGCGTATTTTTAATTGTTAAACAATGTCATGTAATGTAATGATGTGTAATCGTAAAATGTAATAATCTAATAGTGTAATATTGTCATGTAATGTAACGATGTATAATCGTAAAATGTAATAATCTAATAGTGTAATATTGTAGGATAAAAATTATTATGTACGAGGAACGCATTCCAGGAAATGTGTAAGCAAGCGAGCTAGAATGTGTCGCGTCAGCGGAGTTGGCTGTTGCGGGTATAGTAAGGCGGGAGCGGGGTGGAACGCGAGAGCCTTGCCAGTCGCTGTGTTAGACTCGAAGCGAGCAGTGCGAGTGAGTTGCGCGCGCCTTTTTGTAGGACAGGCACACACGAGCAACGTCGTACGACCACCCGGTATGGGCGGTCCTCGTGCTAGTACGCGAGTATTCTGGTGAATAACTGTTTAAGGCTTCCAGTGAACTCTCGGGACGTGCCGGTGGAATGGTGAGGCGGTGTAGCCTGTGGTTTTAGAACTGTATAAGTTGTGGTTGAGTGAACTGTGCGCTCGTGTGACCCCGGCCTAGCCAGACCGTGGAGTTGGAATACTGCGATTGGGCCCGTTTGAGTCCCTCTTAACATACGGCCCTGAAGGTTTCGGGCGAGGACGATGGCGATATTGGCTTGGTTTTGTAAGTACCCTTATGTACTATACTTTAAGTGAAGCAAGTCTACCGTCCCAGTAGCTAGGGTTTTTCGAGAATTCATTATGTAATTACACTATTGTTGATGTTAATAGTTATTTTTATTATTAATTTTGAGAGGAGTCATTATGTAATTACACTATTGTGGATGTTAATATTTTCTTTTATTAATTTTTTGCGAAGTCATTATGTAATTACACTATTGTTGATGTTAATAGTTATTTTTATTATTAATTTTGAGAGGAGTCATTATGTAATTACACTATTGTGGATGTTAATATTTTCTTTTATTAATTTTGTGCGAAATCATTATATAATTTCACTATTGATGTCGTTAATATTCTCTTTTACTGATTTTGTGAGAATTCACTATGTAATTTCATTATTGTTGTTGTCACTATGTTTTTATTGAATTTTGTGAGAATTTATTGTGTAAGTTTTCACTATTGTTGCTGATAGTATTTTCTTTTATTGAACTTGTTAGAATTAGTATTTAATTTTATATGACTAACCACAGTGCCTGGTGACTGTTCAGTTGATGGACAATACGGGCTAGACGAGGGAAGTAAATCTCATAATTGGATTAATTTAGTATTAGGTTATGGTTACTTTAATAGTTTATTGGGATTGTGCCTTGTGTTCCACGACTTAGGGACTTTAAGGACCATGGTTTTATTGTGTTTAACCTTATAGATATAATTATAGATTATAATTGTAGCGTAGTTTCTGATGGCGATCAGAAGTGGTAATTTTAAGATGGGAAAATATTGTTAATAAATATATTCAAGATAAATCAAGAGTTTTTCATTGCTGTGACCCAACCTGCCGCCACCCCGTCCGGTTACAAAAACAATACTTTCCTTCCTATATATTCATATAGGCAAGAGAAAGTAATAACAGCTGATTTTCTTGGATTCTGGCGACGACTTTACCTCTAGACCAACCCGGTGGGTTAAACTAAGTTAAAAGAAAGTTTATTTCAAAACCAGATGCCTTCACATATAGTACTTGAAATTTCTCTTACACTACGGTCATTAGAAAATTAAAAGTGAGTATATAAAATCCTCTATCCTAATGATTTTTCTCGAGTAAGTCACAATGTTGTATCATTTCATGTTTTTCAGAGAAACGTTTTACAGGTCTTCTGAAAAATTTACATTTTTGGATGCATCTGCTTTTGTAACTAGACGATTCAAGTAGACCTGTTTATGTAAGATATGTGAGGCGAAGTGGGGATGGTTAGTAAGTTGGTAAGCTATCAATAAGGCAGAGAGGCTACAAGATATAAGATGTAGATGGCGGTGGAGAGATAGGGTATGTAAGTGAACCAAAATCACTGAAATGTGATTAGATTTAGAAAAGGGTGGGTTGATTAATTTCTAATTAAATGTCGAGGGATGGGGTAGTTTGGGATGGTATGGAGTAGATTAGGGCGGTAGGTAATCATTGAACCCTTAACCGATCTATCCATCAATTATCGTCCGATATTATTTACTACCAACTGCTTCTCCTTCTGCTATAACGAAACAACCTAAATACATGGACGGCAGTTCGGTATGAATTTCTCAAACAATCTTCAATCAGTACGCTACCCTAAGTTTTACCTGATTTGTTTCCTGCTAGATATTCTATTTTATTGGTGGAAATTTTTAAAATTGTCATTTATCATTTTTCTTTGTCCTTCCGGCCGTCACACCCAGTTGTCACAACCTACAAGAGATACAAACGGTTTTCGGATTCGTAATCCATACAAAAAGTTAGTAGACCTAAATTGGATTTGAAGTTTCAGTTTTGACCAAAAGCGGCCCACAACGGGAAATCAATAAATGAAAGTCAGAATTTGGAAATAAAAATAGCGACATTCGATTTTTCTTCCTAATAATTCTTCAAATTTTAGAATCTGATCTGTCTGATTTCATCTGTACAAATCATTGACGACAGAGCTTGAGTTTTTTCGACAAATCTTGTGTCTTTATCTTCAAGCAACTTAAGGTGTTTAGATTTTTTTAAAAGATCTTGTTCTGCAATGTTTAGTTCTTTTATAGCTTGCTTTATTTCAGCCAACCACGTTGAAGGATTTTTCCACGAGATAAAAGATGAGATTTTAGTTACTCGATTGTCCGGTATTCTAAGTAAATGCCCGGAAAAAGAAATTCGTTTTATTCGCATTATGTCAGTAATTGGCTCGATTTCATGGTAGTTTCAGAATTAGACATTAAGATTTATTATTTTTATAATAAAATAAAATAAATTGTTCTAATAACGGACGCTTTTAAATGTGGCAGATGAAAACAAGTGATAAATAAATGTGAAATGGAATCGAACCCATGACCTTTGGAAAGAAGCAAATTGATTGATAGTGTGTCCTATTGAGTACAAGTGAATTAGCGAAAGGCGTGTGTGGAGCCATTTAATTTTGTCACACAGCAAAGACATTAACGTCTAACGCACTTAACTTTAAGAGAGACGCACACAAACATGGCGCCGCGTATGACTTAATTAATAGTGTAATTATTTAATTAATTACAAAATTACTTAATTAATTTAATGGTGTTCAAAGTAAGGCGTGAATGGAGTGACACAAATATGTGATATTCCATTGAGAAAGCCCTTCTCAATTCCCTGAAACCTACTTAGGCTTACTTGGGCCTACCTTCACAACAATCACGTATTCTATTAGTAGGCTATCTCCTATTACTAATCACAGTTCCTTATTTACATTTTCTAACTTATTTCAATAGACAAGAACCCCACTAATCCCAACTAATTGGACCAGCCAGCTGTTCGGAGTTACCCAACAAATGTGCACCAAACAATTCAGGAGTGAAACACTCACATGACTTTGTCTGTGTTTTGTCAATGTAAATAATGAACAATATAACCTATGTTTAATCATGAGTGAATAATGTTGTTTAGGTCATCAGCCAAAAGGCTGGTTTGAACCTATAGAGGTTTTACTAAGTAAACCGAGGAGTGAGGTGGTTTACAATTGCCTTCCTCACTGAGTGGAAACGTACGCTTATCAGCATGCCGGGGCCCTCTGAAAAGCACATATTTTCACTCTACAAAAATGACACCTTCACTTCATTCACCACACATTCTGGCTGTATAATGAAATTCATTACTTTCAGAGGAGATATCTCTGATTAGTGTCTTTTACACCTCTACCTCTTCTGTTCTTAAATAATTCAGTAATTTATTAATTGGCTGATCAAGTGATAAGAAACAGAACTATTTATTTTAGCCCTTCAACGAACAGATTGAATGTAAATAATTTGACACTCCACCTGTCTGTTATGGGCGTGACATTATGTATAAACCTTAAATAAATTACATTTTATCTAAAATGTTATTTTCTATACTTTGATAGTGGTTATACACTTTTGTCGTAAAATGCATACTGAAACCGCTATCTTAAGAAAATCTCATTTTCTTACCGATTTTGATGAGTAAAATACAGAAAATTATTAATTGACGGTAAACTAAGCATAGTAGAAAAAATGTTTGTAATAAACGTTATAGGTTTTTAATTTTCAATAACTTTTTTATAATATTCTACGGTTTTACAGTAAAATGAATATTAAGACCGCTATCTTAAAAAATAATTTTTTACCACGAGAGATTGACCTTCCCCAAAATTTAAGCAGACATAGCACCAACTCTATCTTGTTGTTGTTTAGGTCATCAGCCGAAAGGCTGGTTTGAACCTCTAGAGGTTTTACTAAGTAAAAACGAGGAGTAAGGTGGTTTACCGTTACCTTCCTCACTGACTTGAAAGAGTATGCTTATCAGCATGGCAGGCCCTCCGAAAAGCACTCACTTTCCACCCTGCAAATGACACCTTCACTTCATTCACCACAGGGTCTGGCTGCATAGTGAAATTCATTACTCTCAGAGGAGATAACTCTGACTAGTGTCTTTTACACCTCTACCTCTTCTGTTCTTAAATAGTTTAGTCATATAAGTGGCTGACTATGTGATAAGAAACAGAACTATTTATTTTTTAGCCCTGGACCAAACAGATAGAGTGCAATTAAAATAACACTCCACCTGCCCGTTTTGGGCATAACTCTATCTTATTAAGCACAAAAAAAACTTAGTAAATGAGGTAATTAAAAAAAAAAAATATGTGATAAATCCCACTATTACTTCCGGTTGACTGATTTTAATGAAAATGTTTGTGTCGGGTCCTCTAGTTGTACTCAACTTAAGTTACTAGTTTCAACTTTTTACAACATTCCGTTCTTGAGATATTTTGTTCACACAGACGAATCGCTTTCAGGGGGCCTGAAAATAGGATTATGTACTTCTGGTGAAAACTCTATATAAAAACAATACTTTCTTTCTACATATTCATATAGGGGTTATAATTAGGCCTGTGTTTGAGGAGTACCTGACTGGGGAAAATTGGGTGCAGTTGGCGGAGTATTGTCGGGAAGCCTGGAATTACAGATTTTCTCTTATAACGGAATTTAATTATTGTTTAAAAACATGAATAGATGAAAAAATGCACTAGTTTTGTTATATGTAAAGTTTGTAATTATATAGTCTATTATGGTTGTAGTTGATAGTTGTGTTTAATTAATCAAATGAGTCCTTGCCAATAAGAAACTTATTGTAATTGAGAGATAAGAAATGTATATTTTTATTTTATTTTATTACTGATTTAAAGTTTGTCATTTATGTTTAGAGATAAGGTTATACTTTAAAATGTATGCCTTTTTTGCGCCCTGGAGACTCCATGAGGAGAATGGGACATGTCGTCAGATATAACACCTGAAATACATATAAGAATCACACAATGTATCACTACTATCAAGAATGAATTCTTGTACGCTATAAAAAGTTTCACCTATCAAGTAATTATTCTGATTTTTTTTAAAGGAATTCAAATCCTCATACATTTTAAAAATTGGGGTAATTTATTCATGAATTTTCTCCCTGCATAAGTAGGTTTTTTTCAAACAACTTTGTGGAGTGATTAGCCACATAATAATCATTCCTGTTTCTCGTGTTATGATTGTGAACATTGAAATTCTGCATAAAATTATTTTGCCTAACATACATTATCACCTCAAAAATGTAGAGGGAGGGAACTGTAAGCAATTTAAGCTCCTTAAATAGTGGCCTGCATGAGGTTAGCTGGTTAGCTCCCACCGTACACCTAATAGCTTTCTTTTGAATTTTAAAAACCCTATTCATATTACCCATGCTAGAATTACCCCATACCAAAATACCATAACGGATATGAGACAGAATGAGGTCATGATAAGCTGCCATTAGTAATTTTTTATCATTTAATCTGGCAATTTGTTTTAGTGCAAATACCCCAGATGATATTTTGCTACAAACTTGATTGGTATAGAAGTCCCAAGACAAAGATCTATCTAGAGATACGCCCAGGAACTTCACTGTTTCTACATGCTCTAAACTATTATTATGAATAAATCTGCTAACCACGCTGACGGTCTTCAGACTAAGCGGAAAACAATTCAGTTCTGTTCAACGGATGTATTTTATTTTATTGAATAAAGCATTATTATTATTATTATTATTATTCATGTAGGGCAATAGAAAATAAACATGTGTATTGGCCGCCAATAGCTATAGTGGTATATAGCCAATAGCCAATAACCTATAATTGCCAATTTATAGGTAATTACTCGTAGTTACCAATTATAGTTGGTAATTGGCTAAGCAATTATTACAGGTAATTGGCAATTACCTATAATTGCCAATTATAGGTAATTATAGCTGCCAATTACAGTTGGTAATTAGCTAAATAGGTCGTAGTGGTAGCGCGTTAGCCTGCCACATAGAGGTCCCGGGTTTGATTCCGGTCAGGGTTTGGAAATTTTTACAAGTTAAAACCCACCGGGTTGGTCTAGAGGTAAAGTCGTCACCAAAATCAGCTGTTTAACAGCTGATTTTGGTGACGACTGATTTTGGTGAAAATCAGCTGTTTAACAGCTGATTTTCGGAGACGAAGGTTCCTGGTTCAAATCCTAGTAAAGGTAGTTAGGCCTACTTTTATACGGATTTGAATACTAGACAGTGGTTACCGGTGTACTTTGATGGTTGGGGTTCAATTAACCATACTCTCTCAGGAATGGTAGACCTGAGTCTGTACAAGACTACACCTCATTTACACGTCATACACATCATCCTCATCTCATTGGGTCATGGGGTTGCTTATTGTTCTAAATTGAACAGATTGCAACGTACACACATTAGAGATTACAAAAAAAAAAATCCACCGTAGTCGGTAATGACTGAACTGTTGATATGACTTAAAATAAACTTAAAAAATAAAAAAAATTATAAAATTAACAAAATTCAAATGTTTTAAATATTTAATCAACTCTCGAGAAACAGTTGTTATATTTTGAATCACTGTATATATCCAAAAGAATGTTCAAAAATCGATCTTAAAATGAGTGAGTTTGTTTAAGAATCACAAGAAAATGAACGCGGCTTGCCTTACCCCATTTATATGATTATTCCACTCGGATGAGTTCGAGAAAAAAGAGGTCGGAGCATTTTGTCCGAATCGTATACGAGTATACGCCGAAAGCATTTTCCTCTATTGGAAAGACAACGTACGAGTTGTGAGAAGGGAGGGGAGGGACATATTTGTTGTATTTTGAGAAATTGGGTCGAGGAGGGTATCGTTGGTATAAAAGGGGGGAGGAGGAGGAGGAGGAGATTGTTTTTGGAATGCAATAAAGATTGTGATGATCATCGATAGCCTTTCTCACTCCAGTACTAACATACATCCCTCTACTTCAATAGGTTTTCTTCATTCCAATACACACACACACCCACACACACACACACACACACACACACACACACACGAATTTTCTTCTTTTCCTTCTGATTTTCCTAACCTTTTTCATGCCTATCATCATATTTTCCTAACATATCCATTCTGTTATATGATCAGCCAATATTTTAACTCCCACTCTTTTCAATAACACACACACACACACACACACACCCGAAGTAACGGACATCATTCCGTTCAAACCATTTACTATCCGGTATTTGCCTTGTGATTTAAAGAGACGTTGAAATTCAAATAAATGGATTTTTTCTTCATTACTATGAATAAATAAACTAAATTTATCTTTTATATTTACTTTCTCTTGCCTATATGAATATATAGGAAGGAAAGTATTGTTTTCATGTCGATTTTAACAAATCGAGTTTTCACCGGATCTACACGTTTTCAGACACCCTCAACCCACACAAACATGCTCTAAGCGATTGGTCTGCGTGTGTATGAACAGAATATCTCAGGAGAACATTGTGCGAACTTAAAACTTGAAACTTAAGTTAGATACTACTACCGGACCTGACACGAAAATTTTCATCAAAATCAGTCAATCGGAAGTAGTAGTTTATTCGTGTCATTTTTCACTTTTTGCGATTTTCTCAAAAAACGGCTCCTAGGATTGTTTTTAAAAATCACCTCATTTAGTACATTTTTTATGCTCTAGAAGATAGGGTAGACACCATGTCTGCTAAAATTCTTGGGGAGGCTGGCTCTCGAAGAAAAAGTGTTTTATTTTTAATATTGCGGCTTTAATATGCGTTTTAGCGCAAAAATGATAATAATAATGATATAATAATACAACTTGTAGAGAATTTAAAATCCTTCAAATTTTATTTCAATATTTCTTTTATAACGCTTAGTTTAGCAGTAATTAGCGATTTTCTGTTTTTTTCTCACGAAAACGTGTAAAAAATCGATTTTTTAAAAATTTCAGCCTAAGTATGCATTTAACGACAAAAGTGTAATAATCAAATTTATAAAAAATTAAAAGATCTACAACTTTAAATTCAAGCATTTTTCTCTACAGACCCTAGTTTAGCGTAAAAGAGTGATTTTCCATATTTTAAAGCCAAACTGGGGTTGATTTTCATTTTGCGTCTTTCACTCATGATTAAAATAAGGTTATGTTGTTTGAGGTTAGTTTTTTGTTTATTTATAATCTTTGGTTATATTGTTCATTATTTGAATTGGCAAGAGAAAATTGTATGGGTGTTTAACACCAGATTTTTTTCTTTCTCTATTGTTTAGGTCATCAGCCGAAAGGCTGGTTTGAACCTGTAGAGGCTTTACAGTTGAAGGGGTTTTACAGGTTGAGGTTTTACAGGTTTAAGTAAAATGAGGAGTGAGGTGGTTTACCATTGCCAACACTCACTGAGTGGAAAAGTACGATTATCAGCATGCCGGGCCCTCTGAAAAGCACTATTTTCCACTCTGCAAATGACACCTTCACTTCATTTACCACAGGTTCTGTGTGTATAATGAAATTCATTACTTTCAGAGGAGATAATTCTGATTAGTGTCTTTTACACCTCTACCACTTCTGTTCTTAAATGATTCAGTAATTTAATTGGCTGACCATTTGATAAGAAACAGAATTATTTATTTTAGTCCTGACACGAACAGATTGAGTGTAAATAATTTGACCCTTCACCTGTCTGTTATTGGCCATGTGACAAATCATAAAAATCCGTTCGGTAGAATTCTGTATTTAGAAATTAATAAAATTTCCATTTAAAATACATTAGAAGTGATTTTACGTTTTAAATATGTACGAGGTGTGATAAAAAAAATACGGTGAATGGTTTTACTACCTACGATTGAACTGCAAACGGTACGTCCATTTGAAGTGAAAAGTTCAATAGGCTGTTTCTTTGAGACAATCAGTATCAAGTTTGAACGAGTTGAAATTTGTCAGTGGGCTTCTAGATCCGGAAGAATGAGGTTATGTTTACCGTCTGTCATGCATCATGGATTTCGAACATTGCGTTAACATTAATTTTGTTTTCAGTTCCAAAAAAGTATCATAGAAGCTTATGAAATGTTAAAATTAGTGTATGACGATAATATGATAACTCTGAAGATTGTTAAAAAGTGGTTTAAGTGATTTAAAATCAGAAATACATCTATTAAAGACGAGGAATGGTCGGGATGTCCATTCGCCCTTAAAAACAGACGAAAACATGTAAAACGTGGTAAAACTGGTTACCTCAAACATCCGATTGACTACCTATTTAAGAGCTTACTGAAGAACTGAACATCTTGTACGAGTCCGAACAAAGCATTTTTATATCAATAATTTGCAAACAAGACGAATGAGTGCAAAATTCATTCCCCGACTTTTGGCGCCCTTACCACACTTCACTTTTTGATCTAGAGTTTTCGGCTAAAAAAGATTTCTGTCTGTCCTTATTCTCCTTACTCTTCAGATTTAGCACCATGCGACTTCTGGCCCTTCCCAAGGTTTTACTACCTACGAATGAACTGAAAATGGTACGTCCATTTGAAGTGAAAAGTTCAATAGCCTGGTTCTTTGAGACAATCAGTATCAAGTTTGAACGAGTTGAGACTTGTCAGTGGGCTTCCAGAGCCGGAAGAGTGAGGTTATGTTTACCGTCTGTCATGCATCATGGATTTCGAACATTGCGTTAACATTAATTTTGTTTTCAGTTCCAAAAAAAGTGCCATAGAAGCTCATGACATGTTAAAATTAGCGTATGACAATAATATGATAACTCTGAAGACTGGTAAAAAGTGGTTTCAGCGATTTAAAATCAGAAATGAGTTTATTAAAGACGAGGAATGGTCGGGATGTCCATTCGACCTTAAAAACAGACGAAAACATGTAAAACGTGGTAAAACTGGTTACCTCAAACATCCGATTGACTATTTAACTCTTTATAGGTCTGTGGTAAGTATACTTACCACTGGCAATAAGGTTGATTTTTTTAAAGAATAAGCTATGCAGTTAAACCCTATTGGAATTTTCTGGCTTTATAGATGTTCTCTTGTTAAGTAGACTATCGACATTTTGAAATTAGTGCGCAGCGACCATTTGCTTTATGAGTTACTCGAATATGGTAAGGATTCATATCAGCATATGCAACCGTGTTGTTTTGTTATTACTTTTGTACAGTGCTTAGAAAATTCAAGTTTTTTACAGGAAAGCAAGCATTCATGCTAATATATAGTTTTGATAAGTTATTCTACACATTTTTCTGTTGTATAGGACTACTACAAGTTGTTTTAATAAGCATTTTTTCCACTAAACATTTTGTGATTCCCATTTTAATAAACTTCCTTGGTAAGTATACTTAATAGGGATTAACTTATAAAAAGAAATATCTTACCGTTGTGACACTAGAAATACATTATTCAAGTCCTTATAAAACAAAATTTAACATTTTACATGTATTTTTTCCCGGTAGTACTGCCCTATAAAGGGTTATGAGCTTACTGAAGAACTGAACATCTTGTACGAGTCCGAACAAAGCATTTTTATATCGATAATTTGCAAATAAGACGAACGAGTGCGAAATTCATTCCCCAACTTTTGACGCCCTTACCACACTTCACTTTTTTATCTAGAGTTTTCGGCTAAAAAAGATTCCTGTCTGTCCTTATCCACCATACTCTTCAGACTTAGGACCATGCGATTTCTGGCCATTCCCAAAAATAAAAACGGTGCTGAAATGAAAATATTTTGACGCCATTGCCGACATTGAGAGGGCCTCGACAGAGCAGCTAACTATTGAAGACGAGGAATGGTCGGGATGTCCTTCGACCTTAAAAACAGATGAAAAAATGTAAAACGTGGTTAAACTGGTTACCTCAAACATCCGATTGACTATTTAAGAGCTTACTGAAGAACTGAACATCTTGTACGAGTCCGAACAAAGCATTTTAATCGATAATTTGGAAATAAGATGAATGAGTGCGAAATTCATTCCCAGACTTTTGACGCCCTTACCACACTTCATTTTTTGATCTAGAGTTTTCGGCTAAAAAAGATTCCTGTCTGTTCTTATCCACCTTACTCTTCAGATTTAGCATCATGCGACTTCTGGCCATTCCCAAAAATAAAAACAGTGCTGAAAGGAAAATATTTTGACGCCATTTCCGACATTGAGAGGGCCTCGACAGAGCAGCTAACTATTGAAGAGGGGAATGATCGGGATGTCCTTCGACCTTAAAAAGAGATGAAAAAATATAAAAAGTGGTAAAACTGATTCATTTAAACATCCGATTGACTATTCAAGAGCTTATTAAAAAACTGAATATTTCGTATGAGTCCAAACAAAGAATTTTAATCGATGATTTTCAAATGATACGAGCGAATGCAAAATTCGTTCCCCAACTTTTGACGCCTTGGCCACACCTCACTTTTTGATCCAGAGTTTTCAGCTAGAAAAAGATTCCTGTCTGTCCACATCCGTCTTACTCTCTAGATTTAGCACCATGCAACTTCTGGCCTTTCCCAAAAGTAAAATTTATGTTGAAAGGTAAATATTTTGATACCATTCTTGACATTGATAGGGCCTCGACAGAGGAGCTAAAGGCCCTTCCGAAAGAAGCGTACCAGAAAAGCTTCCAATCATGGAATCAGAATTCAGATAAGTGTAAGGAGAGTACTTTGAAGGAGATTAATTCAAATTTAATGTAAGCTTATTACTGGTAATGCGCTATAAGTTGACGATTGCGCCTATCATGCGGAGGATAGTATACTATCTATCCTACTTACATCGGCCAACCCGAAAGCATAACACATGTATCAACCACCACAAACACTTAAGTAATAAAATTCAGTTCATGACCCGTCACACTAAATAAGTAAGGAGTAATGTAATTATTTAAAGAAAGTGAACTGTTTAAAATTAAATTGCAATTTAACATAACTACTGAAAATAATTAAATATTAAATCACTAAAAATACAATAACATTTTGAAATTACCGTAAAACTAGTATTATTCACTATAATAAGCTAGTATCGACGGAACTCACGGACTAAATCGTCTATCACTACAAATGTTAGAGTGCAGTAATTCAGTTTACTGCTCATGACCAAAAAGGATACTAAATATAGCTTAGGCCTAGTATTATGGTTTATTATGAATGAATGTTTATTATTTAGGACAATTATTAAGAATCAATAAATAATACAATGGGATGTTTATAAAACGACATAGTTGTAAACATAATCTATACTAATATAATAAAGAAGAAACGTCTGTTTGTTTGTTTGTATGTATGAGGTAACCTCAGAAACTACTGAATTGATTTTAATAAATCTTTCATTCTTGTGTAGCTTAGAGCTTCCTGATCAATATAGGCTATTTTGCAACTTTAAGTAACTTAAATTAAGTGAGTCAAGCAACTTAAACTATGACGATGTCACATGTTTTAGTTTATCGGGTGCATAGCACTTTTATTTTTTCTAAGTCCTCTGGATGGTGTATTTTTTGGGCTAGAAGCACGATTCAACTTTTATATTTCATAGAAAAACGTGAAGAATAACATTCGATTTCAAAAACATTAAAAATTCGGAAATATTCAAAGTTTTTATTTTTGTACTGTATTTCATATATTTGTTTTCGTTCGACAGGGAGCGAAAGAGTCATAAATATTTCCAATTACTCTGCGAACCGCACCCACGTATTACTGTCTCTTATCTCAGCCACGTATCAACTGTCTCTTTCTTTTCCATCGGTATTCTTCTATGCATTCTGTTCAATTCTGTTAATTCGCAGGGACAAACATTTAAAACGGTGGGCATCGATTTGAGACAAGAGTGCTTCCTTCACTCATGGACAACTTTATGTCATACTTTCTAGAGCTGGAAGTGCAGAAAAACAATTTATTTTGCTGCTACAGGGCAACAAAACCACAAATATTGAATATAGAGAGGTTTTAAAATAATTTAATGAGGCCTACAATAACTGCTGTGAAGCGAAGCGAGCGGGGGTTGCTAGTAAATCAATGAAAGAGTAAAATTGCAACATGATGTCCTAACCATGACATCATGTTGCAGTTTTACTCTTTCGCTATGATGTATTTAGAAAAGCGCATAGTAGCACTTCTACCCCCCCCCCGCATAGTCAAGTCTTACTCTTCGTGACGATCGTCAACTTATATTGCATTACCAGTACCAGAAATGCTTCCAAACATTCAGATAAGTGCATTGGTAGCTAAGGAGTGTACTTTGAAGGAGATTAATTCTAATTTGAGTAAGCTTATTACTTTGTTCGTAATAAAATTATTCACTGTATTTTTTGATCACACCTCGTAGACCGTTTAAAGTTATAAATAAGTATTTATTATAAACTATAAATCACATTATATGATAATGGTACAGGTGTACTTTGATGATCGGCGTTCAATCAACCATACTCTGTGAGGCTGTGCGAAAGACTACACCTCTTTTATACCTACGTCATAGACGAGTATATTATCTTCGTCTCATCTATTATAGAGTTGCTAATTGTTCTATATTGAACAGATTGCAATGTGCACACATTACGGGTAAAAAATCTTGTGTGAAACACTCACACAACTTTATTTTGCTAATGCAAATATGAAAAATACAATGGTAAACCACCTCACTCCCCGGTTTACTTAGTAAAACCTCTACGGGTTCAAACCAGCCTTTTGGCTGATGACCTAAACAACATGTTATTGGTAAGTATTATACGCAAGATATTTGTGAATATTGGATGTAGGTATATAGGCCTAAATTACTAACATTAGTAATAAAACATTAGAAAAAAAAACTAACCTCAAATGACACGACCTTATTTTAATCACGAGTGAATGATGCAAAATATGAAAACTAACCTTAGTTTGGCTTAATAATACGGAAAATTATTCTTTCATGCTAAACTCTGCTAGGCTTTGTAGAGAAAAATGCTCGTAAATAAAAGTTGTAGATCTTTTAATTTCCTATAAACTTGATTGTTCATTTTTTGTCGTTAAATGGATACTCAAACTGAAATCTTAAAAAATCCAATTTTTTACAGATTTTCATGAAGAAAAAACAGAATATCAGTAGGCATAATTAACGCTAAACTAAGTATTATACAAAAAAGTGTTTTAAATAAAAGATGTAGGTTTCTAAATTTTCTACAAATTTAAGTATACAGTTATGCTTTAAAATGCACATTAAGGCTGCAATCTAAAAAAAAACCATTTTTTTCTACGAAAGCACAGCCTCCCCATAAATTTCAGCAAACATGGGGCCTACCCTATCTTGTAGAGCATACAAAATGTAGTTATTGAAGCAATTTTCAAAAAAATCGTTGGAGCTATTTTTGATAAAATTGTAAAAAGTGAAAAATGACACGAATAAACTATTACTTCCGGTTGACCGATTTTGATGAAAATGTTTGTGCGGGTCCGCTTGTGGTACTTAACTTAAGTTTTAAGTTTTGAACTCACACACACACACACAGACCAATCACCAAAAACATGTTTTGTTGGGCTGGGGGGGGGGTCTGAAAACGTGTAGATCCGGTGAAAACTCAATTTATAAAAAATCGACATGAAAACATTACTTTCATTCCTGTAGGCTATATTCATAGGCTATATAGGCTGTAAGCTATATTCATATTGTAGGCTATAGGCTATATTCATATAGGCAAGAGAAAGTAAAAATACAACGTATAGATTACAGTACTTCGCTTTATTGTTTAGGTAAAGATTGAGAATGTAACAAAGCTGTTTCATTTTGGAAGCACTTCTGTGCAGCTGTGGCAGCTTGTACCTTCAAAAATAGGTGAAGAGTTGTGAAAACTTATACACAGTGTGTATGTGCGTATTTTAAATTCTATGTGACACCGCAAATACAAAACAATTAAAGTACACGTACACATAATAATGAAGGTGCAGTAGGCTGGTCGACCCAAAGTGATCTCTTCACTATTCAAGGACGGGTGGGAAGAGCTAAACGTGCACATTTACCGCTGAAATTCTTTTGTCATGGCAACCCGCTGTGTGCTGGAAGAGAATCGGAGGCCACCCGTCAAACTCTTCACTTGGGCGTTTATTACGTAACTTATATTAAGGTCAGAAGAAGCTGACGTGGGCGAAAAACTGGCAAAATTCAACGCTGTTTGCAGTCTTTTTGCAGGAGAATAGGAAAGAAAACGAGTCAGGACATCCAAATGAAATTTTATAGAGCAATAACTGCACCACTCATAATATGGGTGTCATTACAAAGGAATGAATCTCGTACCTAGGCTGGTGAAATGAGATTTTTGCGGGCAATCATAGGTTGTACCTGGTTCGATAGAGTACATAGCAAAAACATATGCCCGAATTTAATGTTCAGTCACTGTGTAAATCGTTAAGAATACCTATATAAGAGAAACTGGTCCGACCATTTATTTCGCATGCCAGCACACAGACTTCCTCTAGGAGCATAGAAACATAAGCGTAAAGGGAAGCGAGGCTTGGGAAGACCTAAAATGAGATGGATGCTGGAACAGACCATTGAGCCTAATCCTTGAAAGATGATGATGATGACTTACTTATATTAAGGCCGTTACAAGGGCTATTTAAAAACATTTGAAAGCGCTCTAAGCAGATACAAAATTTGTAACTACTTTTTTACACGCCACTAGTTCGTTTATTGGAAAAAAATAATTATAATATAAATGATAATTATTTAGTGATTGAAATATATGTGGGTAGGTGAAGAAGAGGCTGTTGACATACTTCACCTGAATTACAGCCGCTGGTTGCAATAGCTATCTCGAAGCGATGACTTTACCACTAGACCGAAACAGTTATTTTAGTAAGGGAGCAAAATTAATTAGTATGATAAGATGTTGAACGTGACCGGGAATTGAGTACGAGACCACCGGCATAAAGTCAGTTTTACTGGACGGTATGACCAGACGGATGAAGAGGAGATGAAAATAGCCAGATGAAGGGAAGCGAAGTTAAGGATGTAAGGGATACGGGAAGAATGATTATGTGTAATTAACATATAAAGAGCAAAGGAGGGAGCGTCGAGACGCCACCCAGCGTCGTAGTTGCCACCGTCGACGTGCTCTTTGTATATCGATCGGCCAGAAGATGATAATAACTGTTTGCCAGTCACGTGGGTAAACGTTGCAGTTGAACACGGCCGCGATAACGATGCCGTCCGTCGACTAAAGCGTGTCAGTGGGTGGTCGGGAGACAATGAGTGACAGAGTCCCACATTCCCTCCACTCCTAAATGGCTCTCTTTCTTAAACACTCCTCTCTTCTTCTGTTTCTCTCATATGACCCTTTTAAAACTGACTCATCGCTCATCCTGTTGGCCCTACACTTATTCCTAGGGCCTGTCCCTATCTCAACCCTTCCTTTAATAAACTTTCTAAACAAGGGTTTAAAACTAAAATTAATTTTCATCTAAAATGAAACGGTTCCGAAATTTTTAAAATCACTCCAAATTTGCATATTGAGTTTCCTTCTACAGAGAAGACAAATGTAATGTCATTCGGGAGAAAGTCAGTCAGAAGCAAAATTGTTACAGATAAAAATATTTTGTAATAGATAATTCACTTTCAGTATCTAGGTTGCAACATTACATACCAACAGGATAAAGATGCTTGCAATAAGATGCACCGATTTCAGCAAATATATACCACACCTTAAAAAAATAGCACCAGCAAAAACACGAGAGTGAGATTTTATGATAGAATAACAGTGCCGACCCTACTCTATGGCAGTGAAACTTGGGTGCTATCAAAGCGAGAGGAGAGTAGATTGCAAGCATCTGAAATGAAATTCCTTCAACATAAGTATGGGTGTAGTAGAGAAGATCATTACAAGAATACCGAGATAAGGAAAGAATTCAACATCTTCCTTATAAACGACAGGGTGCCTCAAAACAGAATGAGGGAGGATAGGATACCTAAGCAAACTAGGCTATAAACCAGAGGGAACGTGAGAACGAAGATGCCCGAGAAAGAGATGGGCAGATTTGAGAGGTTCGGAACAGGCAGAAATGCCTGATCCGTGAAACGCAGAAGAAGAAGAAACAATAATCTCTCGATATAGGCCTAGTCTGTGCAATGTCTTGGGTCACCAAAATTAAGGGTATTTAAGGGAGTTCAATATATAAAATTAAAAATTAAATAAACCACTTTTATTTCATAACAGCCATGTGGAGTGTTAAGTTATTTGCACTCGATCTCTTACTTCCAAGGCTACAAAAAAATTGTGTTCCTTATAACATGATCAGCCAATTAAATGACTGAATCATTAAAGAACAGAAGAGGTAGAGGTGTAAAAGACACTAATCAGAGTTATCTTGTCTGAAAGTAATGAATTTCATTATACGGCCAGACCCAGTGGTGAATGAAGTGAACGTCTCAGTTGCAGGGTGGAAAGTAGATGCTATTTAGAGAGCTTGGCATTCTTATAAGCATACTTTTCCACTTAGTGAGAAAGGCATTGTAAACCACCTCTTTTTCGATTTTTAGTAAAGCCTCTAGAGGTTCAAACCCACCCTTTCGGCTGATCACCTAAACAATACAAACGACTTTTATTGAAATTCCCTCATTTGATACATGGTAGTGCGTAGTAATATGAGTTATCTGGTGTGAAACACTCACACGACTTTCTCTTGCCAACAAAATAATGAACAATATAACCTAATTTTTTACTTTCTCTTGCCTATATGAATAGGTATAGGAATAAACTATATGAATAGTATAGGAAGGAAAGTATTGTTTTCATGTCGATTTTTCGAAATCGAGTTTTCACCGGATCTATACGTTTTCAGACCCCCTGAACCCAAAAAACATGTTTTTAGCGATTGGTCTGTGTGTGTGTCTGTGTCTCTGTGTGTGTGTCTGTGTGTCTGTGTGTCTGTGTGTGTGTGTGTGAACAGAATATCTCAAGAACGGAACATCGTACGAACTTGAAACTTGAAACTTAAGTTACATACCACTACCGGACGCGACACGAACATTTTCATCAAAATCGGTCAACCGGAAGTAGTAGTTTATTCGTATAATTTTTCAGTTTTTTGCGATTTTCTCAAAAACTGGTCCTACGATTTTTTTAAAAATCGCCTATTTTACTCAATTTTTTATTCTCTACAAGATAGGGTAGGCGCCATGTTTGCTGAAATTCTCGGTGAGGCTGTTTTCACGTAAAAACGTTGTTTTTTTAAGATTACGGCTTTAATATAAATTTCAGCGCAAAAACTTATATAATAAAAGTTGTAGAGAATTTAAAAACCTACAACTTCTGTTTCAAACATTTTTTTGTATAACGCTTAGTTTAGCGGTAATTTGCGATTTTCTGTTTTTTTTCTCACGAAAACGTGAGAAAAATCGATTTTTTTAACATTTCGGTCTTAGTATGCATTTTACGACAAAAGTATATATAATAAAAGTTATAGAAAATTAAAAGATCTACAACTTTTGTTTATAGCATTTTTCTCTACAGAGCCTAGTTTAGCGTGAAAGCGTGATTTTCCGTATTTTTAAGCCAAACTGAGTTCGATTGTCATTTTGCGTCATTCACTCGTGATTAAAATAAGGTTATGTTTTTGAGGTTAGTTTTTGTTTATTTCTAATATTTTATTAATAATGTTAGGTATATTATTAATCATTTGCACTGGCAAGAGAAAGTTGTGTGAGTGTTTCACACCAGATTTTTTTTTTAGCTTTTATTTGTTACCGGGAACTGTACACTATGACAACTACCCAATTTGATCGCTGCTTTTCGCTGTATTATTTTGACGTGGATTAGGCGTGAGTTTGAACAGGGACCCCCAGCAGAGTTTGTTCACGGATGGCTGTCAGCTGGTCACCATACAAAGTCGCTTGCCCAATCGGTGGTACTTAACAAATAATAGCGACTTTCTACCAGCTGACTGACTGGGCTGGTCCCACGAAGGCCATAAAATAATATTAAAAATAAAACATAGAAATAAACAAAAAAACCAAATTTTCAATAAACATAACCTAATTTTAATCATGAGTGAATGATGCAAAATGAAAACCAATCTTAGTTTGGCTTAAAAATACGGAAAATCACTCTTTCACGCTAAACTCTATAGAGAAAAATGCTTAAAATAAAAATTGCAGATCTTTTAATTTCCTATATTTTTATCAAAAGAATACATTTTTGTTGTTATATGCATACTAAGGCCGAAATCTTAAAAAATATATTTTTGCAGTTTTTAATAAAAAAGAAAAAACAGAAAATCATTAAATACCGTTTAACTAAGGGTTATATAAAGAAAAGTTTAAATAAAAGTTGTAGAATTTTGTCTAACTTTTATTATATAGTCTACTTTTTTGCGATGAAATGCATATTAAGGCCGCAACCTTAAAAAAACTATTTATTTCAGCGAGAGAACAGCCTCCCCAGAAATTTCAGCAGACATGGCGCCTACTTTATCTTGTAGGGCATATGAAATGTAGTAAAAGAGATGATTTTTAAAAAAATTCGAAGGAACCGTTTTTGAAAAAAATCGTAAAAACGTAACAAATGACATGAATAAACTACTACTTCCGGTTGACCGATTTTAATGAAAATTTTCGTGTCGGGTTCTCTAGTGGTAGGACCTACCTAACTGAAGTTTAGAGTTTCAATTTTGTACAATGTTCCGTTCTTAAAATATTTTTTTCATACACACATACAAAAGAAAGTTTGGCTTAACGTTCTTTTAACTTTGTATAATAAGCCGACATGCAAACTTTTGTCAAAAGCTTGTTCAGCATCTAAAAAAAACTTCTCTAGTAATTTTCTCTTTTAACACATGAATAAGTGATATAATGAGAGGTACTCAGGGTAATGAGGCCTCAACTTGTGATTTGTAAATTCAAAAGATTTGTTTATAGTTTATTTAAAAAAAAAAAAACTGATTGCAAATAATGTTATTTAAAAAAAACGGATACGTTTATTACTGAATTCCCGACTTAAACTTCTATATTCCCTACTTCACAAACGATAAAAATTACCAATGGCACAAAAATTACGCATTTATATTGTTCTCTTTTGAAACCTATGTGGACCTACGGGTCCCAAATTTACGGTTCAACCAAACCCTCTAACTTGCAACGAATTCAAGAATTCCAGTCAAAAACATTACGCCTTATAGCAAATGCACCTCTTTACGTTAGCAACAAATCCTCACATACAGATTTGAAAACACCACTTGTACAAAATTCTATTGAATACCTATACAAACGCTTTCACAAGTCACACGAACACGAGAACCCCCTGGTGCGTTCACTTTCCTCCGTCCATTTACCTGATAATCCCCCTAGACGCCTTAAAAGACTAATTTGATATACAAATTTCATTCTTGGGGAGGCACCAATGGGGGCCCTACCCCTCTCATGCCTATCACGTCACTTACATTATTATGATTATCATCACTTTTGCTTGTTGTAACATTTTACAGTTGTAAATAAAGAATTAAAGAGAAAAAAAATACACAGACCAATCGCTAAAAACATGTTTATTTTGGGTTCAGGAGTCTGAAATCGTGTATATCCGGTGAAAACTCGATTTGAAAAAATCGACATGAAAACAATACTTTCCTTGCTATATATCATATAGGCAAAAGAAAGTATAATTGCCACCGATGACGGTGGTTAAAGCTATTGTAAGTATTTCTAGCATAAACTGTTTTAATTAACTTTGAAAATGTAGAACTTTGAAATGTAGCAGCCTGTAGGCGTGTAGCGAAAGATGTTTTGCAGATTTTCGTTAGTCGATGTTTTGTTGTTAAGTGAAAATGGGTTGGTAGGTTGTTATAAAAGTTAATAAAGTTTGTTGAAGAGTTAAACAAATTGATAATGACGGTACTTTGTGCACAGTAGGCCTATTCTTGTCTTTTACCTTCACATAGACGCAAAGCAACTTCAAACGTAAAACTTAAATAGGCCCTAGTGTGGTGTGAGAAACGAATGTGGTAAAGACAATGACGATGTAAATATGACAGCGTTAAAACGTCTACCCTATTAATATATGTGCAGAAAATATATAATTGGTTAATTATTGTGTTATAAAATTAGTTTAATTAGAAAATTTATTGTGTATGGATAAGTAATAAACTTATTTTATTGTTTCAAAAACCGATATAAAATTAGTAACTAGGAAATTATGGGTGTGAATATAAGAAAATGTAGCCTATGCCTTTAAAATATAGTGTGACATCATGTGGAAGAAACTATACTTAGAATACCGGACAATCGAGTAACTAAACAACTCATTTCTATAACTTTTTTTTTAACTTTGTTTATTGTCTACCGGATTGGTCTAGAGGTAAAGTCGTCGCCAAAATCAGCTGTTTAACAGTTGATTTTCGGAGACGAAGGTTACTGGTTCAAATCCTAGTAAAGGTAGTTACTTTTAAACGGATTTGAATGCTAGACAGTGGTTACCGGTGTACTTTGATGGTTGGGGTTCAATTATCATACTCTCTCAGGAATGGTCGGCCTGGGTCTGTACAAGACTACACCTCATTTACACGTCATACACTTTATCCTCATCTCATTGGGTCATGGGGTTGCTTATTGTTCTGAATTGAACAGATTGCAACGTACACAACTTAGGGATTTAAAAAATCTTTATTTATTCACAACTGTACAAAATACAACCAGTGAATGTGATGTTTACAAAAACAAAAATAGGCGTTATGAGATTAAAGAGACCGCTACTCGATAGTGCCACTCCAACGGTGGATTAATCATGAATATTAAATTAATAGAATTTAGGCTACATCTGCGCAATGATATCTCTACTCCATCGTCATTTCAGTCTACGTTGCGGATTTCCAGTTAAGTTTGGTAATTCCAGGGTTCTAATGAGATGATTTTTATGATACTCAAGTTTGCGTTTGAAACGAGAATAGATGTGGTAATCTTACAAATGTATGCAAGATAAGTTTCAGTTGAAATTTCCCCAACTTTTGTAAGAAAAATTTGAATGAATAATATAACAACAGTACCTTGTGGTTTAGTTACTGTGAATATAACCTAAAGTTAGTAATAAAGCACTAGAAATAAACATACTAAACTCAAAAAACATAACTTAATTTTAATCATGAGTGAATAATGCTAAATGAAAACTAACCTTTTTTTTGTTTTTTTTTGTTTAACGTCCGACTGTTCTGCAAGACAGTCTGCTAATGCAGACAGTGAAGAATGAAATTATTTTTGTAACGTATGAAAATATGCCATGCCTGAATCCAAGAAACCCAAGACCGCGTGATGAGAGGCGAGCACGTTACCAACTACGCCAATGCGGCCGGCGAAAACCAACCTTAGTTTGGCTTAATAGTACGGAAAATCACTCTTTCACGCTAAACTAAGCTCTGTAGAGAAAAATGCTCATAATAAAAATTGTAGATCTTTTAATTTCCTATAAGTTTGATTAATAAACTTTGTCGTAAAATGCATAGTAAGGCCGAAATCTTAAAGATCCATTTTCTTACAGATTTTCATGAAGACAAAAACAGAAAATCATTATTTACCGCTAAACTAAGCGTTATACAAAGAAAAGATTGAGATAAAAGTTGTAGATTTTTAAAATTGTCTACAACTTTTATTATATAGTTTTTTGCGTTTAAAATTAATATTAAAGCCGCAATCTTAAAAATAAAACATTTTTTCTTCGAGAGCACAGCCTCCCCAAGAATTCTAGCAGACATGGCGTTTACCTTATCTTGTAGAGCATAAAATATGTACTAAATGAGGCGATTTTTAAAAAAAGTCGTAGGAGCCGTTTTTGAGAAAATCGCAAAAAGTGAAAAATGACACGAATAAATTAATACTTTCGGTTGACCGGTTTTAATAAAAATTTTCGTGTCGGGTTCTCTAGAAATTTAAGTTCCAAGTTTCTACTTCATACGATGTTCCGTTCTTAAGATATTTTTTTCACAAACACACAACAGACGCAGACACACCAATCGCTAAAAACGTGTTTTCTTGGGTTTAGGGTCTGAAAACGTGTATATCCGGTGTAAACTGGATTTATTAAAATCGACATGAAAACAATACTTATCTTCCTATAGGCCTATAGGCATATAGGCAAGAGAGAATAAAAATGATCCAACAATTGAATACCGTTTTCATTAACAGAACGATAATATTGTTCCCGTTTCTTGATGAGGTACGCCAATGCGCTAACGATGCAAATGTAACTTCTTTTGCAAATTAATAAAACTTAAAATGAAAAAACTTTGTGACAAATATATATGTAAGGATAAATGCATATGTGGGCCTAATGAGAATTATAGGCAATTGAAAACGCTACCAGATTTAATTAAAGCAGTTTTTCTTCTTATCAATTAGTTAGTGTCAATCTTAGTTTTATATCAATTTATGACTTTCTCTATTTTTTTCATTGAAATTGTGAGAAACGGGAGTTTTTTGAGTACTGGGTAAATATTTATTTAATAAATCCAGGTCAAGAAATATACCATTCTGAATAATTAACAGTATTATATAGTTAATAAAGGTACAGATGCAGAGGTGTAAAAGACACTAATCAGAGTTATCTCCTCTGAAAGTAATGAATTTCATTATACAGCCAGACCCTGTGGTGAATGAAGTGAAGGTGTCATTTGCAGAGTGGAAAATATGTGCTTTCAAGAGGGCCCGGCATGCTGATAAGCGTAGTTTTTCACTCAGTGAGGAAGGCAATGGTAAACCACCTTACTCCTCGTTTTACTTAGTAAAACCTCTAAAGGTTCAAACCAGCCTTTCGGCTGTTGACCGAAACAACAAAGGTACAGATATCAGACGAATTAATGTCCCATAGCCGAGCGAGTGAGAGGAAGATATGAGGCATAACTACGCATGCGCCCAAAGGTCTTTACCGTTATAATCCAGATCTGAAAACATACTACAGTCGTTATCTTGCTTGTTAGTTTATTGCATGCATAAACGCTTGCTCACAACAATGAGTGAAATTATACAATGTTATTGGAATGGCGCGTATGACTTGTGCGAGTGAAAGCGTTATGCATTCTCTCACTCCCACGGCTAGGGGACTTTAGTTCATCTGAATACTGTACAGATAAATTAAAACTCTGAATTAGATTTTGTTCTAGCGTAAATATGCCAGTCAGAAATTTAACGTTTCCTGCTCATAAAGGTTTCCTATTTATTCAAAAATAGTTTATTATTTCAAAATACGTTCCTATTCTAAAAGAATTTTTAGATCTGGCGGGGAATTCAGGATAGCGTATCCAGAGACATTATCAGGACCAGGGGCCTTACGCGGATTAATCGAGGAAATTACAGAGGTGACATCATCCTCCGTGAAGGGTTGTAAGTTACAGGGCGTAGGGTCAGAGAGCGTTGAGTTGACTTCATCATGAATGAGTTCATCCTGGTCATGATGAACGGGCGGAGGGGCAACAAAATGTCGTTCAAAATGCGAAGCGAAAGTGTCAGCAATCGCCTGCGGAGAATATGTCAAACCATTAGGTGTCATCAGAGGATGCGACTTCCTCTGGGTCGACAACAAACGACGTGTGGCCTCCCATGGTCTTCCGTCATCCGCTACTCGATGAAGGTAGTCCTCCCACTTACTACACCGGTAACCATCGAGTAGCAGTTTACACCTAGCAGCGGCACCGTTGAACAGATCCCGATGATGTGGATCTCTGGTGCGCTGCCAGAGCCTTCGAAAGCGACGCCTATCGGCGATTGCTGCTTTGATAGGAGCTGGAAGTGATGACCTAGTGCGAGGCGGGCGTGGGTGCGAGTTCTGGGCAATGGAATCGGAAAGTATCGAAGTGATGGAATCAAGATGGGACTCAAGCTCAGTTATAGTGGTAATAGTAGGGGGTTCAGGTGGGATTAGGGAGGCAACTGAGTCATAGAAGGAACGCCAGCAGACATTCAGAGAAGGAGGCGGGACAGGGATACGAGCAGTCGAGGACGTGAAAGTAAACAGAACTGGATAGTGATCAGAATTCAATTCAGGTAATACTTCGATGTCAGGGACGGAGGCAAGATCGAGAGAAATAGCGTAATCAAGGATATCAGGAAGTTGATAGGTGAATGGGGGCACCCTTGTCGGGGTGTCAGGAACATGGAGCGCTAACGACAAAGGAGACTGCTCGAGGAAGGACAGGAGTTCAGTACCAGCAATGTTCGTTGTTCGGCAGCCGAGGTCCGTGTGTTTGCTGTTCCAATCGCCAGCTGCAAACACAGGTTGACGTTGGTCGAAGAGCATAGCAAGGGCTGCGGGGTGGAAATGGGCAGTAGATGGGGGGCGGTAAACTGAAATGAAAGTAACCAGATGTGAGAAGAGAGGCACCGTAACAGCGACATGTTCAATGGAAGGAATATGGGTCACGTCAAGGAAGTTATGAACATGTCTCTTATGTATTAGAACAGCTACCCCCCATGCCGGGACCACAGCGCTAGGTCGATCGGCACGATACACAACGTAGGGGGATAGGCGAAAGCGAGTAGTAGGTAAAAATTTAGTTTCCTGTAGAAGAGCAACGTCAATATCGTAATCTGTTAGTACTCGTAGTAGATCGTTTCGTTGGCGAAGGATGCCACAGCCATTCCATGACATAATGCGAAAACGCATTACAAAAGGAGGGAGGTCAGAGATGAGATAAGGATAGTGATAGCTTCAGAGGCGGAGCTAATAGATGTTAGTTGAGGAAGAACATTAGCCACCCAAGCTAGGAACTTAGGGGAGGTTAAGAACTGGACGATCATAGAAAAATCGAATGCAGTGCTGTCCTTAGGAGGGACTTTTTTAGCCGGGAGTGGCGGAAACTCCCTTTCTGAGAAGACCGGCTTGGATGGCTGTGAGTGGTGGGACCACTCAGAAGTCGGAAACTGGTTCTTCGTGGTGGCCCTGTGCACAGGAGCCTTCTTAATGATTGTTTTGTTATAGCTCCTCTGAGTAGGAGGGGAAGAAGAGGAAGAGGGTTGTGATTGTGTCGCCTGGGACTTGGCGGTAGACGGAGCTGATGAGGAGGCGGCCGTCGACTGGGCGGCAGCCTTGCGCCTCTCGGCAAGAAGCCGGACATGTTATGGGCACCCCCGGTAGCTAGCAGGGTGCTGGCCATTACAGTTGCAGCAGCGAGGCTGTTCAATTAACTTGCCTTCACACTGAGCTGCGTCGTGCTTACCGCCGCACTTGACGCACCTTAACTCATAGTTACAATTAACCGATGAGTGGCCATAACGCTGGCACTTAAAACATTGTGGCAGACCCGGCCGTGGGCGGAAGGCCTCCACGGTCACTTCAATGTTGAAGATCGAATCGACCTTGTAAATGTCCTGAAGCGGGGTGACTTGCCCAACTTCACAAGGAACACATTGATTGGCCTGCCAGCTCGGCCAGTTATATTCTGGCAGTGGCTCACCTCGAAGCCACGCTCAGCGAGGAACAGCTTAACCTCTTCGGGTTGAAACGAAGAGTGCAACCCTTTGATTGCCACTTTGACCTCATCAGGCTCGGTTGTATAGTAAGTGTGGAAGTTAATGCCCTCCGAAAGGAGGACAGCCTTGCACTTTTGGAAGTCATCGATATTCTTTGTAAATAAGGAGTAAGAATTGCCACGTGTCGTGACCTTGAACGACTCCATGAGCTGACTGCTCAGTGTCCTTGTTAACGCGGCCCAGTTAGCAAGGAAACCATTAGAAAATTAGTAAACTATTTTCTAATAAATAGGAAACCTATTTTGGGATAGGAAACCTCTTTTAAAATTAGCACCATTTTATTTTAGTAGAAACCTATTTTACAATAGGAATCTATTCTAGAATCATTTTTAAATAGGAAACTATTATTAAAATAATACCTATTCCAAAATAGGTTCTTATATTAAATGATTAACTATTTTTAAATAAATATGAAACCTAATATGACATAAATAATTTTTTAAATAGGTATTTATTTTGAAATAAAAAAAACCTATTTTTTAATAAATGGGAAACCTTGTTTGGAAGAAATAATCTACTCTGAAATAAAAACCTTATTCTTAAAACAATAAATTCGGTTCTCTTTTTTTTTACATTGACAAGAGCAGGTCATGTGAGTGTTTTAAACTAGATTTTTGATTTCAAATTTTTACGAAAAATTTTATATAGTTTGCTGAAATTTTTTACAACATTTTATGTTTTAATTTTAATAGAGTATGATTTAAAAAAATACTATAACTCACTTGTAAAATCTGTCTCCAGCTTTCCACCTGGATTCTCCGACGCCCTCGCAACTGAGCTGGGTGTTGAGTGAAGCATTCGAGTTTTTCGGATCACTCAAGTAACCTTCCACTCCGTAAGCGTACACCTTGATTGCTGTTGAAATCTCACTCAGCAACCGATTGCTGCTCGTGTCAAAATGGACTCCTGAAAACAAATTCAGATTACATATATTTTAGTATCATTTCCATCCACATTGGACGACAAGACAAAAATACAGAAATTTTTTTTTATTTAACTTATTTATTTACAATCAGCCTTTACAAAGTGCCTTTAATCAAATCATTGTAAAAGACTAAACTGGCGTGAGTGAAGTAGACAGCCTTTGCTCTCGTTTCAACTAAATAAAATTAGAAAAGAAAGTTAATAACGAACTAAGAAAAGTTGCAAAGTTACAAAATTACCAATAACAATGTAAAAGAAGTGAACAAAAATGAAGTAAACAATGTAAAAGAAGTTAACAATAGAAAAGTGAAATAAAATAAATTGAAATTTCACTTTAGATTAAAAAGTTGTGATGAAGATGAACGGTGAATTTAATTTCGTGTATGGATTAAAATCGTTGGTGTAAGTCAAGGATGTGATGTCTTTTGAGGCGCTACGAGGCAGTAAATGAGGAGATTTAAATTAGTCAATTAGCTGAAAAATGTCACGAATAAACTACTACTTTTGGTTCACCGAATTTGATGTAAATGTTTATGTCGGGTCCTGTAGTAGTACCTAACTTAAGTTTCAAGTTTGAACTTTGTACAATGTTCCATTCTTGAGATATTTTATTCACTTATACACGCGCGCGCGTACACACAAACGTGCTTACACTTACACGCACAGACCAATCGCTAAAAACATGTTTTGTTTGGTTCAGGGGTTCTGAAAACGTGTTGATGCCGGCGTATAAGATTGTACTTGTATATGCAACCCGCAGAACGTGTGCACGATAGTACCTAAAAAAATCAATTAAAGGAAACAGCTGATATAAATTCTTTTTAATTCCTAATGTGTGAACGTTGCAATTTATTCAATTAAGAACAATAAGCAACCCCCACTCAACCTGTTCGTTGAGAGCTAAAATAAATAGTTCTGTTTCTTGTCACATGGTCAGCCAATTAAATGACTAAATCATTTAAGAACAGAAGAGGTAGAGGTGTAAAAGACACTAATCAGAGCTATCTCCTTTGAAAGTAATGAATTTCATTATACAGCCAGACCCTGTGGTGAATGAAGTGAAGGTGTCATTTACAGAGTGGAAAATATGTGCTTTTCAGAGGGCCCGGCATGTTGTTAAGCGTACTTTTTCACTCAGTGAGGAAGGCAATGTTAAACCACCTCACTCCTCGTTTTACTTAGTAAAACCTCTACAGGTTCAAACCAGCCTTTCGGCTGACGACCTAAACAAGTAACCCTATCACCCAATGAGGTAAAAGATGATGTATGTGACGTATAAATGAGGTGTAGTCTTGTACAGACCCAGGCCAACATTCCTGAGAGAGTATAGTTAATTGAACTCCAACCATCAAAGTACACCGGTAACCACTATTATTTAATTTAGTATAAAGTAACTATAGCTGCGCCGGTGTAACAACCGGGCTGAATGACCGTTACAGACAAGGGGAAAGAAAGGAGTAGAGGTAATTTATGACTGCAGTTCGTGCGTTCCTAAAAACATTGTCTCTGTCCCGCTATTAACACATTCCGCCTTCCATTGTTGTTGTCACTGTCTTGTCAGTGCTATCCTACCTGTTGATCGTTGTAGTTGTGTCTCTCTCTTTCTCTTCTGCCGTTTAGATTCTTTTTACCAATAGTAGTTATTTTTTTATAATTTCAGTTAAATTGTAGCTTACGTTTTCTTACAAATTTAGTTAATTAATTAATTTAGATAATTTTCTTATTAATTAGTTTTAATTAGTATTATTACTTATTAATATTACGGTAATTTAAAGACTATGGCCTTTAAGGGCAAGTATCCAGTCAGAACGAAAATCGTTATACATGATAAGGTTTTAGAACAAGTCTCGCATTTTAAATATTTAGGTTGTGACGTAAGCTTTTTAAAAGATGACGATGTTATGAATAAACTGAATAAGTTTAGAACAATTTGCGGGACAATACATCGAACTTTGAAACATAAGACAAGAAAGGATACAAGAATTAAACTGAACAAAACTATGGCAGTCCCGGTTTTGCTGTATGGCAGTGAAAGTTGGACCATGACGCAACGAGAGAGATCTCTAATACAAAGTGCAGAAATGAAGTTTTTAAGGGCGACGGCAGGCTATAATAGACTGGACATGAAACGTAATGAAAGTATTCGAGCAGATTTACAGGTCCAACCGCTACTGGACAACATTGCGCGCTACAATTCCAGGTGGTGCGAACATGTGAATAGAATGCGAGAGGAAAGACTACCAGTCCAAATATTAAGTTATGCCCCATGGGGTAGACGTGATAGAGGAAGACCGCTGCGAAGATGGGTGCCGGAACAGGCTTTAGGCCTATCCGTGTTTGGGTGATGATGATGATGATTAGTATTAGTAATATATTAATTAAATTGATTAATAATCCTACGACTCCTGTCCTTCCCATTTCTTTAGAAAATAAAATTGACTAGTGGACCCGTGCGAATAAATTCGCACAATATATACTGTAATGGAATCATTATTCTATATACTCGTATTTAAATTGACGTATTTATATTGTAAACAATATATTTTGTTTTTTTTCATTTCGTAAAATGAAGCTCGAATTTAGCATGAATTTCAAATTTAGAACTTTTTACTGAATCAGGAAAGAATACTCCTTAAAACCATGTAAAAATTATAAAAATCTGTTTGGTAGAACTCTGTATTTAAGAGTTTAAAGAATTCCCATTTAAAATACATTGGAAGCGATTTTTCGTTTTAAATACTCGTATATAGATAGTAACAGTAAAAATATAACTGTACCTATCTGTATTTTTATTAGGCAAAAAATGTATATGAATTAGAAAATAAAAATAGCAAAAATATGATTGTATTAAACAAAACAAAAATGTATAACAATAACAAAAGAAAATTATGAGTTTAATATATTCGCGCATGTGCGTGTGTGTGGTCTGTGGTGTGTGTATTGCTTCTTTTCAATTCTTGGAAATAGATAGAGTGAGAGAGCGTGGAGGAGGACAAAGAGCGGTGTACGGAAGGGTATATCGAGTTGGGATAAATGTTTTTGTTCATGGTAGTATACTAAAGCTATGACGTTGCACATCCCGGTTGTTATGTGGGCCTACTTATACCTTTACTAGGACTTGAACCAAGAACCTTCGTCTCCGAAAATTAGCTGTTAAACAGCTGACTCGCGGCGACGACTTTACCTCTAGACTAACCCGTTGGGTCGATATAAATTTTTTTTTTTTATTCTTTATTTTGAATCTTTAACTGTACTATACAGAACAACCAAAAGATGAGAAAACATCGATATTAAATTACAGACAAGAACAGACAGGAAATAAAATTCAACATTCAGCAATGTTAAATTTGGAATAACAATAAACATAAATAATATACAAAAGTATGAAAAGAAAAAACAAAAAAGTTCATTTTGTCACGGAAAAGTTATTATCAAGAGTAATAAAACATTTAAAACAAAACGAAAATTACAAATATTTCACATTATTATTTTTTTCAACATAAACATGCAGAAAGAATTAAAGAAGATCTCTGCTCCAGCTTCTTTTCAATCTTCTAATGAAGCCTAGTGGATTTGCCATATCACTGATAAGTGGATTATTATGGATTGGTAATTTTGAGTAGAATTTAGTATAACTATTTTTGACGATGTCGCAAATGAATGGTGTTTTTAAATCGTTGTGAAGTGTGTAATTTGAGACATAGTATGGTGAACCGGTAATTATACGGAGAAAATTAGACTGGAATGCTTGAATAGTTTTTAAATTACTCAGCTTTGCGCAACCAAAAATTTGAATACCGTACATCCAGATAGGTTTTAAGAGAGAATTGTAGAGTAATAACTTCTGTTTGAGACGTATGGGTGATTTAGTGTGAACAAACCTGTACAGTTGTTTCAAACGTAAGTTTAGTTTAAGTCGTTTTGTCTTAATGTGGTGTTTCCAGGTCATGCGTTGATCGAAATGAAGTCCAAGATAGCGAACAGTAGAATTTTTTGGGATAGGTGCATTATTTAAGAACAGTGACGGCACCAGTTGTTTATTTAGAGTGAATGTAATGTGAACAGACTACGCCGGATTCACCTTCATTTTCCAGTCCTTCAGCCAGTTGTCTACTAAATTTAGGTGATGTTGTAAATTTTGAGTGGCCGTTTGTATGGAATGATCTTGTGATAAAATGGCTGTATCATCCGCAAACGTCGCTACAGAGGTGTTTTGTGTACAAGGAAAGTCAGAAGTGTAGATCGAATATAGAGTAGGTGACAAGATAGAACCTTGTGGTACTCCGGCTTTTATGCTTTTCATGTCTGAATACGTACCCCCTTGTCGGACTAAGAAGTACCTATCTTCAAGAAACGATTTAAATATAAAATAGTACGAATACGGTAAAATTTTCTTAAGTTTAAAAAGTAATCCGTCATGCCAGACTTTATCAAAGGCAGCTGTCACATCAAGAAATACAGCCGAGGTGAACTTTTTTTCTTCTAATCCTGCTGATATTTTATCCACGACTCTGTGCAGTTGTTGCACTGTTGAGTGCTCCCTCCTAAAACCGAACTGATGGAGTGGGATAACTTTCTTCCTCTCAAGGATTACTGTCAATCGATTTAAAAGCAACCGCTCAAAAACTTTAGAAATAACCGGAAGGAGACTTATTGGCCGGTACGATGAAGGTAAATGAGACGGTTTCCCTGGTTTTGCAAATAGAACCACTTCAGATAGTTTCCATAGAATTGGATAATGACATGTTCGTAAGATTCCATTGAACACTTGTGTGATGAATATTAAGGTTTTCTTTGGTAATTCTTTTAAAATTTCAGATGTGATCAAGTCATGACCACGTGACTTTTTTGATGGAAGAGTACCTATTACTTTTTCCACTTTAATTAATTTGATTCTCTTGGGTGGAATAGACAAGGGCACTGGACTGGCAAGATAATCCTCTACTTCTGCCTCTTTTTCAGCATTGATATCTTCATCAAAGGGTTTAAAAACGCTGCAAAGATGTTCAGAAAATAATTCCGCTTTTTCTTCCTCCTTGTTTGCCCAAGAATTGTCCGCCTTGCGTAGTGGTGAGTTAAAAGAAATATGTCCAGTAACGCGTTTAGTGGCTCTCCAAAGCGTTCCGTCGATGGTTGATAGATTCCTAAGTTTATTTTCAGTAACTTCACGATTTATTTTTATTATTTCCTTTTTTAATCTGTTGGCTAATCTATTAAAAATAATTTTGTCTTCAGGAAGACGAGACCTTTGCGAAATTCTTCTTAACCTTCTTTTTTCCCGTATCATTTGTCTGATGTACAATGGATACATTGGTCCAAGCTTCGATGACGTCTTTGGTGGAGTACAAGACAACGTAGCTGCAGATTGAATTAAGGCTTGAAGATTTTCCGCTGCCTCATCAATATCAGATGGCGACTTCAGTGGAAGACGTAGATTCGTATGATTTTCTAAATATGACCGAAAATATGACCAGTTCATAAGTCCACTGGCTAATGACGGTCGTTTTTGGACAGGGATTGGTTCAGAGCTCAAAGAGAAAAGTACAGCTGAATGATCAGAAGACAAATCACTGCAGTCCGCTACCGTATATTTGATTGAAGTTAGCCCATTTAGAAGAAACATGTCTAATAAGTCCGGGAGTTTAGTTACGGAAGTCGGCCAATAAGTTGGTTTTCTGGATGTTGCAATTTTATATTTTTTATCATCGATGCATTTCAGTAACGTTTTCCCACGTGGATTTGTAATTCTCGAGCCCCAGATTGTATTCTTTGCGTTGAAATCTCCTCCGGCTATGAAGTGTGGTCCTAGGGTTGAGAAGAAGTTTTCAAAAGTTTCTTTCGATATGGAAAATCTTGGGGGGACGTAGACCGCCGCTACATTAATTTCTATCGATTTTAAGAAAATTGTGGCTGCAGTCGCCTGAAGGTAAATTGTAGGTTCTTGTAGCGGATAAAAATTTTGACGAATAGACGACCTGATAAGTATAGCAGTACCGCCCTGACTTCGGTTGGCAGGATGATCAGTCCGGTAGACTGTAAACCCTTTGATAAAAAAACGTGAGCCAAAGGTTAGGTGAGTTTCTGAGAGAAGGCAAATGTCTATTCTTTTTTCATGTAATACGTATTCTAATTCTGCCAAATGTCGATGGACCCCATTTGCATTCCATAGTAATATGGTCAAGGAATTACATGTCACATTATTGTCTGGCATTTTGTGAAATTAAAACCTGAAGTAGCTGCGTCATTAAAGTAAACAAAGGAGTAAACATGGATTTTATATCTGTAATAAATGTGGTTAATTGTGTAGCAATGTCTGAAGGTGGATTAATGGTGTTTTCTATGTGGCTTGATGAATTATCTCGATATGAAGTTTGAAGCGTGGCTGGTGAGTTTGATTTGGCTACCTGAGAGTAAGAGATTTGATGTTGATTATCCGATTGAACTTGTAGTGGCGCGTCGCGATTCGATGGTTGAGCCGTAGATGACGTGATGTGATCAGATGTGTGATTCATCCTGATTGGAAGTGGAGGGAATGAGCGAAAGTCAGTTGTAGGCACTCGTACAGTTACATTATCTTGTTTGGCGGGACGAGTAACGTTAGGCGATCTTCGTTTTTGTAACTCTTTGTAGAACAGACATCCCTTATAATTGGCGGGATGAGATCCACCACAAAGAGCACAAGTTGCTGGTAAGTCTCGTGGTTTAGTGCAATTTGCAGACAAGTGATCGCCTGCACACCGAATACATTTTGGCTGATGATTACAGTAGGCCTGCGTGTGTTGATATTGCTGGCACCGAGAACACTGTGCCATGTTTCTTTTTGGTCGTGGTGATTCTACCTTAATTTTTGAAAAAAGTAATGAGTCCAACTTAAAAACCTCTTGATTATTCGATTTAACCTCTAATTCAACAAAAAAAAGAGGCAGGGGAACTTTATTTCTTGACTTGGCGTTTGCTATGGAACGTACCACGTGCCCTTTTGCGCCCAGTTCAAGCGCTAGTTCAGTAACGTCAATCGTTGCATGAAGTCGCGAATAACTAAGCGGAAGAGTTTATCATCACGTAGTTGAAAAGTGTGGAAGTCAGCATTATTATCCTTAAAACATTTAACTAAAATCCGGTAGGTTTCCGCATTCTTAGGGTAAATCGTGATTCCGGCGGTTGTAGAAGTACACTTAAAATTTTCACCGACTAAACTTTTTAGTAAATTACAGAACGGTAAGAATTGTACATCCGATTTAAAATAAATTGGTGGAGGAATTTTCGATTTATCAGGAATATTTTGTGAACTATTCTTATCATTTAAAGTTGAATCCGGTAAGTTTGAAAGAGGTTCGAAACGATTTTCTTTATTTATAATATTTGTGTTTGTTGCAATATCAAAATTGTGACGGCGCGGATCGTTCGAATGCATACGTTTTGTTATGGAGCTGTCATCTGTGTGGTTGTCAGATGACTTACGTTTGCACAATACCTTTTGCCAATCGGTATTAGAACATATGTTAATTGGCGATTTGGCCGGATCAGCTGTTTCTGTAAGAACATCTGTATGACAACTTAATACAGAAGGCCGGTGCATGCGCATTGTTGTTTCTTCTTCTGCTTCTTCTTCTAACCCATCCATATTAATAACTACACTAAACTAAAATTTAAAAAAACCTATTTGTAATTGCTTACCATCCAGGTAAACATCTCAAAATATAGTTCACTTACATATTAAGAATCACTTTACACAAACAAAGAACAACAAAGATCAAAATTAAATTATAATCAAACAATATTAGTAACACAAAAAATACACGTGTTGCTTGTGCTGATACTAAACCGGAACTGATATAAATTTAGATAATATTTCACAGTTGTTGTTGACAGTGTGATGACGTGTAAAAACTCAGCTGTCAGCATTACTATATTAATACTATGTTATTAGAAAGGCATGACTATTGCAATGCGTACCTCACCCGGCCAACACTTTCTCTCTCCAGCAGAAATGCAATCTTATACGCCGGCAATATACAGGGTGATTCAAAACTATACGGCAATCTCTTGGGATCTCATTCTATAGCTAAAAATAAGAAAAAAAAGTTCATATAAACAATCCCTGAAAACGCTTAGTTAGCGAGTTACGGCTAGTGCAAAATTTCACCTAGAACTCTGTACCCTCGGTGAAGTAAGGCCGTATAAAAATGTTAAAGGTAGTTACAAAGATGCAAATACGATTGTTTCTTATGTTTTTTAATCTGAAAAATTAAATAAAATTGGTTCCAGAGCTGTAAACGCAATACTTTCAGAGATATCTTACATAAAACACAAGAATTGGTGCCAAGAAATGACACATTTTTGTGTTTAACGTAAGATTACTTCCATAAATGGTAAATAAAGGTGTATTTTTTCTTAAATAAATTTGTAGAAAATTTAATTCTGAAAAGATTTATGTGAATTACTTAGGGAAAAAAATGAATAATAGGTATTGAAATTTCGCTTTATTTAAAATCAAAACAGACGCACATAAAACGCACATTCTTAACTGCATAAAATATTAGGGTGGGAATAACAGCTGATCATTATCAGCTGTTACTCCCAATCTACATAAATTAGTTAATATTGTATGCAGTTAAGAATGTGTGTTTTATGTGCGTCTGTTTTGATTTTAAATAAAGCGAAATTTCAATATCTATTATTCATTTTTTCCTGAGTAATTCACATAAATCTTTTCAGAATTAAATTTTCTACAAATTTATTTTTAAAAAATACACCTTTATTTACCATTTATGGAAGTAATCTTACGTTAAACACAAAAATGTGTCATTTCTTTGCACCAATTCTTGTGTTTTATGTAAGATATCTCTGAAAGTATTGCATTTACAGCTCTGAAACCAATTTTATTCAATTTTTCAGATTAAAAACCATAAGAAACAATCGTATTTGTATCTTTGAAACTACGTTTAACATTTTTATACGGCCTTACTTCACCGAGGGTAGAGTTCTAGGTGAAATTGTACGCTAGCCGTAACTTGCTAACTAAGCGTTTTCAGGCATATGTTTATATGAACTTTTTTCTTATTTTTTGCTATAGAATGAGATCCCAAGAGATTGCCGTATAGTTTTGAATCACCCTGTATATTCGGTGATAACTCGATTTATTAAAGTAGACATGAAAACATTACTTTCCTTCCTATATATCGATATAGACAAGAGAAAGTAATAAATGAAAATATATAAACCATAAAAATCTCAGACGAGTGACAGTGACAAAGAGGATTTAAAGTTAGAAAAGAAATCAATAAAGAAAGATATAGGCTAACAAGAAGGTAAACTGGTATTCAGGAGAAAAGTTAAGAAGTTCACAAGTTTTAGTGATAATAAAATTGAAAGCCCAAAAGCTAAAAATCGAGTGATGACGTAAAAGATGACACTGCTAAAATAAGAGAAAATATTGGCTACAAAAGAAAAAAAAAACCTTAAAATAAATAGAGTCTAAAGGTATTTGTTAGTAGGCCTTTACTACCGGAACGAATAAAAAAAAAATATTACGATAAAATTGTAAAAGGAAACATAATTAGATTTGACCGTTTTCTCAAAAGAAGTTAATTGTTTAGCTTCATTACAATAAGATGGGATCTTACTTCCCCTTATCCAACCTTCGCTCATCCGACATTTGCATCCTAAATATTTAACCCTTTCAGTACCAACGTCCGGAAAACAGGACGTCGATATATTTTACATAGTTATAACATCCGGTTAATCGAACGCCCGTAAGTTATGCATAAAGTGCTAAAAATAGTATAAAAAGAATTTATTCTATTCGTACTACGTATCGTACGAATTCGTTTAAATACTATTATAATATTTTATAATAAACGTAAAGAAATTAGTTGAGAATGTCAGAAAGTTTCCTGTCTTATATGACCAATCTAATGAAAAATACAGGAATACAGAATACAGAATTTCTGTGATGGCTTGTTCGTACAAATAACATCTTCTTCCACTAATGCAAACGCTATCATCCCTAATTCACTATTTTTAAAACTTTTTAACATTTTCTCAACCAAACAGCTAAATGAGCTTCAGAAATAATTCTGAACTGCTAGTGTTTGTCCAACACACGAATCAGGTGCGGACAAGTGGGGTCGGCCGACTTGCGGTGGGGTCTCGTGGGGTTCAACCTTTACCCGTAACCGTCTGTTCAGTATGTTCAATTTACAATAATATCACAGAAACAATAACAATCTAAATCACAAGAAATTTAATACTGAACACGTTATTAAAACTAAGATCAGAGATAAGGATTATGTAGGATAGGAGACTGTATTAGAAAAAACATGGATAATATGAAAGGGTCGGGAGAAGACAGTTCTAACCCACATCAACATAATTTTATGCAACGTCATTTTAAAAGTTTACTGAAATCTGCAAATCATGTTTTTGAATTTTTGTTAAACATTTGTTATTTTCTGTTAACCCAGGTTCTTAAGATCGTAAATATAAAGGGTGATTCAAAAAGAGCGCCGGTTTTTAAACGGCTGGAAAATTTTTGTTTATCGGTTGGCAACATTGTTTGACCTCATTTCTATTTTGGAGAACATTCCGATTGACGATTCAGTTGTAGTTTCTCTTGTATGCACAGCGAGTGACAGTTTGGTGCGGCTTTTGGTCGGGCGGTGTCATCGGCCCTTACTTTTTTGAAAATCAAGAAGGACAAGCCGTGACAGTAAATGGAGACCGATACCGTACGATGATTAGGGAGTTTTTGTGGCGTCATTTGGATGGAATGGACATTGACGAGTTGTGGTTTCAGCAGGATGGTGCCACCTGTCACGCTGCACGAGAAACAATGTTGTTGCTCCGTGAACGGTTCCAGGATCGCATCATTTCTCGTAATTCCGACCATCAATGGCTACCAAGGTCGTGTGACTTGACGCCTTGTGACTTTCCTCTTTGGGGTCATCTGAAGTCATTGGTGTATGCCAATAAACCCCGAAACATCAATGACTTAAAGGAGGAAATTCGACGGGTTATCGGGCAAATGGAAGTCGAAACTTGTCGTGCAGTAATAGCCAATTTCATGGACAGAGTTGATGCATGCCAGCGCAGTAGAGGAGGACACATGCATGACATCATTTTTCATACATAAAATCGGAAGGAAAGATAAACTTGTTGATGTATTTATTTTCAGTTTTTCAATAAAATAAATCACTTAATTTGATATATCAAAACCGGCGCTCTTTTTGAATCACCCTATAGCATCCTGTTTAAAACGTGCTGTATATTTTATTTTTACAGAATATTTAAGAAAAATCATGCTGGAAATTTTGTGGGTTAGTACGTCTTTCTTCCGCTGACTGCTTCATATGTTTGTACTCACCGAGCATTCCGACGGGGAACTGGTAAGGCGCCTGTTGGTCTTCGATCACACTCTGAGTGACCACCCACACGTAATTCTCGCCGGTGATCTTGTACTCGCGGGCCGAATTCAAAATGTGAATCGCTTCTTCTCTGGTCGAATACAACAGCATCACTCTCGACTCTGAGTTGACCAGTTGTAACAGATCCTGAGGCTTTGTCACCAACACTGCGTTCATCAAAGTAAACCTTCACACACACACAACATAAAGCAACTAATTAAAATCTCTTAAAAAAATTACTTAAAAAAGGTTGGTGGCAATTTTTACTTTCTCTTGTCTGTATGAACATTATATAGGAAGGAAAGTATTGTTTTCATGGTAATTTTTCGAAATCGAGTTTTCACCCAATATACACATTTTCACTCCTCCTGAACCCAAAAATTGGTCTGTGTGTGTATGCGTGTGAACAAAATATCTCAAGAACGGAACATCGTACGAACTTGAAACTTAAAACTTAAGTTAAGAACTACAAGAGGACGGGACACGAACATTTTCATCAAAATCGGTCAACTGAAAGTAAGTAGTAGGTTATTCGTGTAATTTTTCATTCTCTGCGATTTTCTCAAAATCAGCCATTACGATTTTTTTTAATCTCCATATTTACTACATCTTTTATGCTCTACAAGAGTAAGAGCCATCTGCTGAAATTATTTTGAGAGGCTATTTTTTCGTACAAAAAAATGTATTTTTTAATATTGCGGCCTTAATATGCATTTTAGAGCAAAAATATAGATATAACTTAATTAAAGTTGCAGAACATTTTTAGAAACCTACATTTTTTATTTCAAACATTCTTTCGCAAAACACTCTTAGTTTAGCAGAAATTACTGATTTTTGTTATTTTATGAAAATCTGTAAAAAATTGGGATTTTTAAGATTGCAGCCTTAGTATGCATTTTACGACAAAATTTATTTATTAAAGTTATAAAAAATTAAAAAACCTACAACAACATTTTTATTTTAAGCATTTTTCTCTGCAGAGCCAAGTTTAGAGGCAGTTACTATTTTTCGTATTATTTAATTCTACAGAGGTTGATTTTCATTTTGCTTCATACACTCATGATTAAAATTAGGTTTTGTTTTCAGTTCACATTGTTTACTAGTTTGAAAGTGGGACCTCTGTAAATTTGTACTTTCCTGGTCCGCAGAACCGAAAAACTCATCGCAAAGTAGACTTAGTGAATCAGTCATTACAGAAAGCCCAAAAGTCAAAATTTTACATTTTTTTAGTGCATTTTAGGACTAACTGAATGTAAACATCATTCCGACAAAAATCACATAAGTCTGGCTTTCCTAAGTAATATTAAAACACTAAGAAAAAGCTCATCCTTCAGGATATAAAATGCTTCCTTCTAATTAAAAAATGAAAGTGGATGATTTTTAAAGCTTAAGTTGAACTTTCTAGTGGAAGAGGCTACACAAAGATTCTAAGCAAAAATCTTTTTAAGGTAGATTCACATAAAAAATTAAAATACACATGTGTAATAAATCTTTTCCGGTGGCGGAAAAGATTCTTAAAGGCAAACAACCTCGTTCGTTTGCAAAAACACTTAAATACTTATAACTACTATAAAATTACTAAGTTAACTTACTACTGGTAGCTATATTATAATTTTTATTTTATAACTATAACTACTTTAATATATTTTAACTAACATAACGTAAATATTTTAACTTTATACGAAATTAATTCAATTTAATGAGCATAAAGAGACAGTTAAACTGTCGCAAAGAGGTTCACAAAGAAAAGTTTTTCTTTGTGACGACGACGAAGAGTGTGAATAGTCCTGAAAACCAACATTTTTCTTTATTAAAGTTAAGAATTTCAGTTTTTATAACTGCAAACCCCTATTTTAAGTCATTAATAGAAACTAGTGAAATAAATAAATGAATACCTTTTTTACAACACAATTTTCTTCTGGTCTAACAACGTATTTTACAGAAAACTAAGTAAATCAGCATTTTACTCAAATTTGTTTCAGAAATACCGTACGACAAAATTTTAAACTTTTTTTTTTTAAATAAGTGGCTTATATTTAAAAAGACAAAAGTATCCATTTTATATTAAAAGACACAACTTTCTGAACAAATTAAATTCTTTAATATTGTTTTTTTTAATGAAACGTAGTGTATTACCATTTTTTAAATTTTTTCCAAAAGTTATTTTTTTGACTTATGGGCTTTCTGAAATTACCGATTCAGTTATGATTAAACAAACACATACGTATTATTATTCATTATATTTATTTCACTACATTTATTAATCATTATTTACACTGGCAAGAGAAAGTCGTGTGAGTGTTTCACACCATTTATTATTATTTGTATTCAGCCAGATATTCCACTCTATACTTAGCTAAGGGGTCACGCAGTGGGGTAACTCAACTGAACACCTTAAGATTTTTCGTATATATATGAAATTAACCGAACACCTTAAGATTTTTCGTATATATGTATGAAATTAACCGAACATTTTTCGTATATATATGAAATTAACCGAACACCTTAAGATTTTTCGTATATATATGAAATTAACCGAACACCTAAAGATTTTTCGTATATATGTATGAAATTAACCGAACATTTTTCGTATATATTAGAAATTAACCGAACACCTTAAGATTTTTCGTATATATATGAAATTTTATAATTCGCGAAAAGGAAAACTGCATTATTTACAAAAAATAAGTACCTACAATCATAATTATGAAACTCGACACAATGATGACTTCAGAATTGAAAAATTAGAACTTTAAAGATCTCAAAAGGAATTCACTACAATTCCGTTCGGTTTTTTAACAGATTACCATCTAAAATAAGACTCCTTAATTTAAAAAACTTTGTTCGGGACGTAAAAGGGTGTTTTAACAAAACATGCATTTTATTTTGATCAGTTCTTATATTATCTTACAACGAAAGCTCTTTAAATGTAATCTGTGTAGAATTTAGAATTATGAATAATGAATAACTTATAATTCCAATGTACAATTTAAGTAGTAATTTAATGCATAAGTTATTTTTTGTTTTGTTTTAGTGAACACTTAATTGTAAACAAAAATTGTTTGGTAAAATAAAATTAAACGTACGTATAACTGTATTTGACGATGTCTATTCCTTTTTTGGTCGATGACTAATAAAGATTTATTTATTTATTTGTATTATTTTCAAATTATTATCTATTTTTTTAAATTTTTATTTATTTATTTTGTTTAGTAAAATATAGCTACATTAAAATTACAATTCATGACTATACTAAGCTACGTACAATATTTTAAACTAAATATACGCAAAAACCCTTCTTCACAAAGAGTTCTGTCCGCGCATAGGAGTATACAGAACAAAAACATTAATTCACTTAAATACTTATAACTACTATAAAATTACTAAGTTAACTTACTACTGGTAGCTATATTATAATTTTTATTTTATAACTATAACTACTTTAATATATTTTAACTAACATAACGTAAATATTTTAACTTTATACGAAATTAATTCAATTTAATGAGCATAAAGAGACAGTTAAACTGTCGCAAAGAGAAAATTAAAAACTAATAAAACAGTTATTTTAAGACCTGGAAAAGTTTCTGAAGTTTTTGCTCGCAGATCGATATTATATGATATTTCAGTTTATGTTTTAATAGATGTGGTGACATACTACTGTGTATATGGGGTGAAAGTACGTTAACGAATCGCCTCTCAAGATAGAGAAATGACTTCTGAAAAAATGTACTATTTGGTTTTCTTGTATTAATTTTTTCAGCGTTCCTAGTACCATAAATAGTTTTATTGGGATCAATTCTTACTTCACGATTACCACAAGCCCAAAAGAATTGTATCAGAACCTTGAAAACAAATAAGTGACTTAAAGGAAGGACTCCAAATTCTTGGAACAGGCTCATACCATCACACTTTTTGTAACCATTAATTATGTATAGAAAAGATTTTTGTAGATTAATCACAGATTTAATGTGAGTAATGTATGTATGTATATGTATGTATATCTATAGGTTTATTGTTTATTTTAGCCTCCTATTACGTTTAAAATTAGTAATAAGTAGATGTTTGGATATTAAATTCCGTTTGCTGAGATTATGAAACTGTTTAGATGTTTGGTAAAAGATGTCAGTGGTGAGTGATAGTGATTGGACAGCAGAGGAATGCGAATGGCAAAGAGAACGATGCTAAGAAACATTTCTTAGCGTATCGTATTTGATGATCCAATCCGATCCGGTCTAATCTCAAAGGACATAACCTCAAACAAGGTTGGCCTCATCTTGTGCTGCCCTTTCTCCACTTCTTCACTCGTCCGTCTTTCCTTTTAACACAAGACTATAAAATGAGAGCTGAATCAGCCGACATAAAATGAATGCGTGCCACCCGAAATACTGGCTCATTTACTTTCCCCCTAACCAATTTTCCACTTCCTTTCCCCCAGCCCATAATCCCCTACATTGTTCCAATGATCGAGGGATGCAAACCTCTTTTACGGTCGTCTACCCCAAAACTCTATCCTATTCATATAACACGCTTAACCAACACTCGAAATTTGCTACAATCAGCTGTCACTTTTTTGTTTCCGTACTCCAGTTCTAGTAGCCAATAGACTTATCACTACTTCGCATCACCCCCTCAAGCCAAAAAATACTTATCTCAAGGATATCCGTTTGATTGTACGCTATATCGGCGGTGTCTTATGCTTTTGCCCCCTTTTACTCGGTCAGTTCATTTCTAATTTTAGAAATGAAAATTAGAAATGGAAATTAGAAATAGAAAGCCACAGGGTCTGGCTGTATAATGAAATAAGAGATAACTGTGACTATACTATTTCCCCCTTCTATCCACTTTATAGCTAGCCAATGACTTGCCAGTAATGTTGCCAATACTTGCTCTTGCAGGTCTGTTAAATGTTTTGTCAGCCATTCTTTTGGTCTTAACAATTATTTTAACCTATAAACATACAATCAGCTGATTATATTATAAAAAATTGCTTGTTAACGCGCTCTATAATCGATGTGTTCACTACGAGATGCAGGACGAGAGTGAACTATTGCGGCTCTTATACGCATGCACTCGTAATGTTTGTCAGGTACAATCTGGCAACGCTGGCAAACGTTCTGATTGGTCTCAACGCGTGGAACAGCCGAACTCATCAATCATGAAAAGCATATTAAAAGTGTTTTACAACTGTATCTGTTCTATTTTTAAATGGTTCAGTCATATAATTGGATGACCATGTGATAAAAGAGACAACTATTATTTTTAGCCCTGGAACTAGCAGATCGAGTGCAAATAATTTAACACTCCACCGGCCTGTTATTGGCAAACACTAAAACTAACCTACAACTTCATAAACTATACCGATCATCATCTCAACTATTTTCAACAAAAATTAATTTTTACTTTCTCTCGCCCTATATGAAAATGTAGGGAAGGAAAGTATTGTTTTTATGTCGATTTTTACAAATAGAGTTTTTACCGGATATTACACGTTTTCAGGCCCCCTGAACAAAAAACGTTTTCAGCCTTTGGAGTGTGTGCGAAAAATATATCTCAAGAACATAATACCGTTCGAATATGAAATTTGGAACATATATTAAATACCATAAGAGGATCCTATACAAACATTCATCAAAATCGGTCAACCAGAAAAAGTAGTTTATTCTTGTGATTATTAATTTTTTGCAATTTTCTTAAAAACGGCCCCTACCTAGTTAAAAACGGTTTAGTTTAGCGTCAATTATTAGTGATTTCTCGTATTTTTTAAGCGAACAGAGTTTGATTTTCATTTTTCGTCATTCACTAATGATTGAAATTAGGCTATGTTTTTCAGTTTACATTGTTCACGCATGATTAAACATAGGTTATATTGTTTATTACCAACATTTACAAGAGAAAATCGTGAGAGTGTTTCACAACAGATTTTTACATACTATAATAATAATTTTCTTATGTATTTGAGAGTAAAAATAGTATATTTCATTTGAAGCTTGAAGTGAGATTTAGCCGAAATATGGACGCATACAATCATATTTCTTAATATACTCTATGTAAGTTGGGTGTGTTGAACGGACGGATGTAGAGAGAAGAAGCTGCCCGGAGCTATAGGGTGATTCAAAAAGAGCGCCGGTTTTGATATATCAAATTAAGAGATTTATTTTATTGAAAAACTGAAAATAAATACATCAACAAGTTCATCTTACCTTCCGATTTCATGTATGAAAAATGATGTCATGCATGTGTCCTCCTCTACTGCGCTGGCACGCATCAACTCTGTCCATGAAATTGGATATTACTGCACGACAAGTTTCGACTATGTGGGACAAGTTTCCGTATGTGGGGTTTTCTAAACCCCACATACGGAGTTCTGTTTATTAACAAAACCGTTTAAGTGGAAGTGCTCCTCATCACTGAAAATGATTTTGTTTGCGAAGGTGTCATCATCCTGCCGTTTTCTCAATACCCAGTCAACAAACTGCCGTCTCTTCTGGTGGTCTGCCACTTTCAAATGTTGCGTCAACTGAATTTTATACGGGTGATATTGGAGATCGTACCGAAGAATTCTCCGTACAGAAGAACATCTTAAACCCAATTGTTGAGAACGGCGACGTATTGATTTTGCTGGGCTAACAGCCACACTGTCACGAACCAACGCAACGTTCTGCTCAGTTCGGCCAGAACGACGACGTCCAAAACTTTTAAGGTCGACTGCTGAACCCGTCTCAAAAAACTTTTTCATGAGCCTGCGAACTGTTGATTCATTCGGTGCTTCATTACGTCCTAGAGTACCGCGAAGTCGCCTGACAGTAGCCGCATAACTCTCTCCACTCTGGTAAAATGTTTTGACGATTAACACTCATTGCGCAATGGTAAACTTCTCCATGGTTAGACAGAGACTGCGAGAGTATTACACTGCGAACAAGAGAAACTACAACTGAATCGTCAATCGGAATGTTCTCCAAAATAGAAATGAGGTCAAACAATGTTGCCAACCGATAAACAAAAATTTACCAGCCGTTTAAAAACCGGCGCTCTTTTTGAATCACCCTATATTTCATCACCAAGAGAACTGACTTCTCGCCTTAGAGAGAGGTAACAGAAACTAGAGCCAGATAAACATCTGTAATAATTTGGCCACGTGTCGCCGTTGCCTCCTTCCTTTTCATTGCCCCAAAGGCGTCCACTTATAAGGATTCGCTAACGTTAAGGGGTTAACTAATTAATTAAAATATTTCGCTTAATTTACTTTCTACCGGGTGTTTCATAAATCTCGATAAAACATGGTGTATAAAAATTATTTACAACCATATTCAAAATTTTATCTAAATGAAATTAAAAAATCTGGAGTGAAGTACTTAGTATACGACTTACTCTCGGTAGTGTAAGTAATGAAAAATATAACGGATGTTTAGTCATGAGTAAAGATGTAAAATTGTAAACGTAACCTCATTTTAATCACGAGTGAAGATTAATCATGAGTAAAGATTTAATCATGAGTAAAGATGTAAAATTGTAAACGTAACCTCATTTTAATCACGAGTGACTCACTTTTTACCCTAATGTGCCGGCCGCATTGGCGTAGTATGTAACGTGCTCGCCTCTCATCATGCGGTCTTGGGTTCGAATCCCATTCAGGCACGGCATATTTTTATACGTTACAAAAATCATTTCATTCTTCACCGTCTGCGTTAGCAGTAATTGCAGAACAGTCGGACGTTAAAAAAAATACCCTAATGTGTGTTGGTTGCAATCTGTTCAATTTAAGTACAATAAGCAACCCCATGACCCAATCAAATGAGGATGATGTGTATTAAGTGTAAATGAGGTGTAGTCTTGTACAGACTCAGAGATTACGGTTAAATGAACCCCAAATATCAAAGTACACCGGTAACCACTGTCTAGTTTTAAAATCCGCATAAAAGTAACTATTTTAGAGGCCAACTACTGGGTTGTAGCCCTTACAGAAGATCAGCTGATATCCTTCGCTCCCCGTCCCTCACCCATCATGTATACTCAGTTTACATAACTAATTTATGTCATTCTGATGATTATATTAGAACAATTGTTTTATTGTTGCGTAGTAATGTTATCCTCGGATTTTAAAAACAGTCCGTTCACTCAACAGTAAGTTGATGAATGGGTGTAAAATAAACAGCGACAATATCTAGTTTTTATTATGACTAACCAACGTATATTTTTATCATAATTCTATAACAACCCACCGGGTTGGTCTAGAGGTAAAGTCGTCACCAAAATCAGCTGTTTAACAGCTGATTTTCTGAGACGAAGGTTCTTGGCTCAAATCGTAGTAAAGGTAGTTACTTTTATACGGATTTGAATACTAGACAGTGGTTACCGGTGTATTTTGATGGTTGGGGTTTAATTAACCATACTCTCTCAGGAATGGTCGGCCTGCGTCTGTACAAGACTACACCTCATTTACACGTCATACACATCATCCTCATCTCATTGGGTCATGGGGTTGCTTATTGTTCTGAATTGAACAGATTGCAACGTACACAAATTAGGAAAAAAAAATTCTATAACACAAAGTATTTTCAGGATATATTAATAATTATGATGGTTGTTATATATGATTGTGTATAAATCTGATTTTATTTAAATTATCTCGTTATTGGTAATAAAATATTAAAAGAAGCCTTCAAAAAGTCAGCTGTTTTACACAAGACGGCATTTTTATACAATATTGTAGAGGTCTATTTGGCCCATTCTTGACTGTCCTTTGCTTTGTGCAGAGGGGCCACAACCCAGTAGTTGACATAAAAGTTTTTTTATTGGCTTCATCTTTATTTTTATTTATAACTGTACAATTTTTAAAGCGCAACTAGTAAATGAGATGGAATGAATGAGGAATGGCGGGAAAGTGACATGAATGTGAATCGATCCAGTGACCGATTTCGGCGTGAAATTTTTCAAGGATGTGGTGCCAATTTTTAATGATAATGATTTATAAATTATGATGGATGATTTTTTTATGAGATTTTTCCTTTTTTAGGAAATGGAACAGGCATGAAAAGTTAAATTGAAATGTTTTTTTTTGTTATTTTTATGGTGGTCGGAGAATATCCCTATTCCACCTTTGTTTCAGTCGTCTGTTAACAGAGAGATCGTTAGTTGAAAGAGATTGGACATTTGGATTTATGTGGTCAATTGTCTTTGTGTGTAATGAGTTGTATGTTGCGTTGACAATGTCTCGACACGTTGGTATTTTCAGGTCTTCGTGAAGGGTATGATTGGTTACATAAAAAGGTGCATTTGTTATTATTACTCTAAGTGATTTTGATTGGTGTCGTTGAAGAATATTCAGTGTTGTATTGTGACAGGCTCCAAAAATTGGTCCACCGGCATAGAATTTGAACCAGATAAATTTCGTATCCGTGCATCAGCTGTTAAACAGCTGACTCGTGGCGACAACTTTACTTCTAGACCAACCCGGTGGGTTAATTAATATTAATAATATTAATATTATTAATATTATTAATTATTGTTTTAGACCTTGTACATAGATTTTTTTTTTTTTTTTTTTTTATTCCTAATTTGTGTACGTTGCAATCTGTTCAATTTAGAACAATAAGCAACCCCATGACCCAATGAGATGAGGATGATGTGTATGACGTGTAAATGAGGTGTAGTCTTGTACAGACCCAGGCCGACCATTCCTGAGAGAGTATGGTTAATTAAACCCCAACCATCAAAGTACACCGGTAACCACTGTCTAGTATTCAAATCCGTATAAAAGTAACTACCTTTACTAGGATTTGAACCAGGAACCTTCGTCTCTGAAAATCAGCTGTTAAACAGCTGATTTTGGCGACGACTTTACCTCTAGACCAACCCGGTGGGTTGTACATAGATTTAGTGTGTAAAATATGTAAAATGTACGTATTAAGAGTGGTTGCGTGAGTGTGTGTGTGTGTGTGTGTGTGTGTGTGGGTGCGTGTTTGTTGATGTACGTGAGTATGAATGTTCTTGTTTACTAAGATTAATATCATTGTTGATATTACTAATACTATTGTAAATGATAGTATACATTTAAGTTAGTGGCTACATCAGTAATCACTGGATTGCTGATGTGAACTGTTTCTTTCTACTCATCGTAATTACTTATTGTTCATGATTGAATAGATTGTAATTTTGCAGAATGTCAAAAAAAAAATTAATATTATTAAACCTTTTTTTATTTTTGCCTGGATTAGAATGTGGGAAATTTTAGAGGAATCCATTAATGTTAGTAAATATTTACAGGTAGCGCAGGAGTAAAATAAAAGAAGATTTAAAGAAGGGTCAGAAAGAAAGATAATTCAGAGGAAGAGGTTTTCCAGAAGAGTAAAAACAGTAACCAGGTACAGAAGTCACGAGCTAAGATTTTGTAGAGAAATTTTTGGTGGGGTGGAAAATGGTGTGGGGCGCAATTAGATTAATTAAAGTTTCATTCGACTATCCTGTTTCAACGTTCACTTTTACCCCGATTTTTCTCAACGTAACAGAGAAGAAGGAAATATAAGGGAATGAGAAAAAGGAAAACTAATTCCCGAGCTTCTTTTACAGTAACGACACCATAGAAAATTTTCTTCGCTTGAAAACTAGAAAGATTATTTGATTTTGTAACAGCGATTCAAAGGAAAGTTTACTTCTTACTTTTCCTTCCCTAACTTCTGCTTCATACTCCATCTGAAGTAAGCAATACACACTCCATAAACTAGTGTATAGACTGGAAACGTATTTCCATTGATCTCCACAACACCACACACTCGTCGCCAACACAATCCTATTAAAATGCGTCAGTTTCTTTTTAACAAATTCCATCTATTTTATATTCTGATTTTTCTTAAGCAAAATTATTTATTCCGTTTCAAATCAAATTGTAGAATAGCAGTCTATGATTCACAATATCGTTGATCGAAGGTCAAGTTTAGAAATCAATTGTTGAAGAATTTTAAATAAATAATTAAATAATCATCATACTAAATAATTTCCAATTATTATCCAAATATTCTAAATCAAAAATTAAATATAATAAACTAAATTTTAAACAGAAAATATCAGAAACATTATCAGAAATATCAGAAACGAGCATTGTAGTGATTCACGATTGTTATGCTGTCTTTATTTGTGTGTGTATTGTGTAAAGTCTTTGTGTAGGTGTATTAGTTCAGTTTTTGTGTATTCAGTTTCATTTTGTATGTGTAGTCCATAAAATTGGTTGTAAGTAGTGCTAAATAAATTATTAAGTTATTTATTGTTCATTATTTATTTTAAGTAAATTAATAAGTTATTTATTGTATTACTTTATTATAATTAGTTTATTATTTATTTTGTAATCTTTTAGTGTAATAAATATTTGTAATTGTAAACTTTAGTGCATTAATTATTTAATTACCTAGATCCCGAAACGGACCTTAGTGATAAGTGTCACAATACGTTATTAACAGGTTATAAAGAATACTAACTTGAATCGATCTTGCATGTCGGTGATTCTTTCCCGGACGGCTTGAATGAAGTCGTCATGGCCGGCGATTTGAGAGGTGACAACCGAAAACCGATGCCACTTGTACCTTTCCAATATACTGAGCATGGCCGCCGTCTGATGCTCCAGTGAAGGCGCTAATTGCAGTTGAAGATTGCTCTGCGACGCTCTCTGAAAACATACAAAAGTACATCTACTTTAAACTTCATACTGTGACAATATCTAAAAAGAAAAAGTCTTGAAAAATTCTAGAAAAGAACAGAGATTTAAAAGGTGTTAATTTATTAAATAATAAATAGGGTTTCTAAGAAATAAAGATACAACGCATAAAATATGGTTGTTGTTGTTTGTTTAGGTCATCAGCCGAAAGGCTGCTTTGAACCTGTTGAGGTTTTACTAAGTAAAACGAGGAGTGAGGTGGTTTAACATTGCCTTCATCACTGAGTAGAAAAGTACGCTTATCAGCATGCCGGGCCCTCTGAAAAGCACATATTTTCCACTTACCAAATGACACCTTCACTTCATTCACCACAGGGTCTGGCTGTATAATGAAATTCATTACTTTCAGAGGAGATAACTCTGATTAGTGTCTTTTACACCTCTACCTCTTCTGTTCTTAAATGATTCAGTCGTTTAATTGGCTGAGCATGTGATAAGAAACAGAACTATTTATTTTAGCCCTGCAACGAACAGATTGAGTGTAAATAATTTGACACTCTACCTGTCTGTTATGGGCAGCATAAATGGTTATGTACGTATAATATAGGTCAGCCTATTGCACAGCTACCTAAAGGAGGTTGTTTTTAACCATTCTATTCAGTTATAATGAGTTGTTTACGTTTTGTAAAAACTTATATTTTTATTATTATATCGAAAATCTCTATCGTTCTCGTGATTTCCGTAGCGTCATCTATATAAGGAGCACACCCGTTTTGAAGTGAGTCTTTGATTTACCATCGATGAGTTTTGATCTGTCAATAAGTAAGTGAGTTATACTGTGTAAGAGTTCGCCTGCGAAGAGATCCAGCGTAAATTGTAGACTCGTATAATCGTTGTTATCTTTGTCAAGTAGGATTTAGTTTATTTAATGTTATCCATTTATTGTAATTAGTTTGTTATTTATTGTAAGTAATTTAGCTGTGATATTATTGTAATTCATTCGTTGATTTAAATAACATCATTAATTGTAATTTATAGTGGTTAATAAATATTTGTTGGTGATTTTAAACTATAGGATGTTATTTATTTAACTTAACCAGATCCTGAAACGGACCTTAGAGATAAGTGTCACAATATCTTACAAAGAAAGAAAATTAAGAAGTTAAAAAAAATGGAAAAATTACATTTTAGAATGTATAATGTAATCATACAAATAGAGCCTACCAAATGGAAGTTACTATCCGACAATACTGCGCCTAACTCCATCGACCTTCAAATTTTTACGATGATATGATCCGTAATATAAAACTACTGAAGAGCTGAGTGGATGAAAGTGCTACGTAACATTTTTTCAAAAATGTATTTTTTTGTGATTGATGAAGGTTTTAAGGGCATACTTAGTTACGTAGAGGACATAGAACGCTGTATTCGAGGTGTGGCTATTAAATAACGAGACTGACGTTGTAATAAATTTTATTTCAATTTTATTCGTAATCACTTATTGTCACCTTCAATACACACTCCTCCTCTATCTCTACAACGCTTCGTGCGAATTTTCCATTGTTGGAAAATTGCTGGAAGTCATCTTCTGTCAGCTCTTTCAGGACACGTGCCGCTTTCTCTTTTACAGCTTCCATAGACTCAAATCTTGTCCCTTTTAATACATATTTCACCTTAGAGAACAGGTAGAAGATAATAACATGTGATAAAACGTGGTTTTTTACTTATGATCCGGAAACGAAGCGCCAATCCATGCACTGGAAGAGCCGAACTTCACCGAGAGCCAAAAAAGCTCGAATGAGCAAGTCAAAATTTAAAGCAATGATAATTGTTAATTTTTTTATATTCAAGGGATTGTGTACCTTTACAAGGTTCCTGAAGGTCAAACAATTAATCGATATTACAACCTTGAGGTACTTTCTAAACTACCTCAACGAGTAAGGAAAAAACGCCCCGAAATGTGGAATGAGAAATCATGGGTTTTCCACCAAGACAATGCGCCAACTCATTCCGCGTTATCTGTCAAGATGTTCCTAGCCAATTACAGCATCTCAGTGTTAGAACATTCACCTTATTCACCAGATCTTGCACCATGTGACTTGTACCTGTTCCCTGAGGTGAAATATGCATTAAAAGGGACAAGATTTGAGTCTGTGGAAGCTGTAAAAGAGAAAGCGGGACGTGTCCTGAAGGAGCTGACAGAAGATGACTTCCAGCACTGTTTCCATCAATGGAAAATTCGCATTGAGCGTTGTAGGGATAGAAGGAGTGTATATTGAAGGTAACAATAAGTGATATGAATAAAATTAAAATACAATTTTTTACAACGTCAGTCTCGTTATTTAATAGCCACACCTCTATCTACAGTTTAAGAAAATACTAGGGGATGAACGGACTATGTACAGCTTAGTTTTAAGGTTTGTAAAGGATTAAGATGTTAAAACCATTTGACACCTTTTTCTACCAGGATTCACTTAGACCTAATAGAGATCTTTTTAAAGTAATAAGAGTTAAATGTAGCAATGAACACCTATCATCATCATCATCATTAATATGCATTGCGTGTTCCTTTAAAAATGTCTTTTATAAAGATCTTTATGAGTATTTTGTATTATTAAAATACCGTTAATCAACTTATAGATGATAGAGTGTACAATAAAGACTTTTTAGTTGATGAAAGTGCTGCATGCGTAAGAATAAAATATCGTAAGGTGTCCAAGTTGTATGACAATCGTAGTCGATGCTCGATAAATCGAAAAAGTGACAATGAAAAGTAAAGTTTTAAGAACTTTTAATTGCATAAGACAAAATTTTCATGAAAGGAAGCCTTAATACTTTTCTAGTAATTTCTACTACACTATATTTTTGTTGCATAACATCTTCATCCACTAAGCTCTTCAATTTATTTTTTTTGTCATCAGTCTCTCGACTGGTTTGATGCAGTTCTCCAAGCTGTTCTATCTCGGGCAAGTCGTTTCATATCTACATTCCTGTAACACTCTACATCTTTTGTAATTTGCTTTATATATTCTAACCTTTACCTCTCCCTACAATATTCACTCTCTCAATATTACTTTTAATTATTGATAGATGTCTTAAGATATGCCCCACTAGCCTATCCCTTCTTCTGGTAAGATGCTTCCATATACTTCTTTTTTCATCTACTCGCCTAAGAACCTCTAAATTACTTATTTTGTCATCCCACCTAATTTTTAACATTTTCCTATAACACTACATTTCAAAAGCTTTTATCTTCTTCTTTTTTACAGCTTTTATCATCCACGTTTCACTCCCGTATAATGCTACACACCAAACATGTTTTAAGAAATTTTTCCTAATCTGTAAATCAATGTTTGTAGTCAGTAAACTGTTTTTTTTTCAAAGGCTTTTCTAGCTTGAGCAATTCTGCTTTTAATATTACTTTTGCTTCTACCATCCTTTGTTATTTTACTCCCTAGGTAGCAGGATTCCCCAACTTCCTGTATGTTTTTGTTGCCTACTTTTACATTTCTCATCTCTTCTAAACCAATTTAATTACTGGATAAGTCAATTTAATTACTGGTTAAGTGAATAGATCTTTGTCATTGAAATAAATAAAAACTAAATTACATTCAAAAATAATAAAGGACATTAAAAATAAATGAGTATATTTTTATTTGCCATTAAAAAAGTTATACAAACATTATAAAGGACATTTAAAAGTGTTTCTGTTTTAGACTGAATTTAATTGTTTAAACTTTTATGGAACACATTTAGGCTACCTAAATAAAAGGAAATGATTCTGTTTTCAAACAATTTATCTTAATTGAATCTTTTAATTGTCGTAGCCTATATTTTAGTTTTCTGGTTATTTCATTGAAACACATTACTTTTTTACTGTCCTTTTATTATTGTGACCAGACGACATTACTTCATGTGTCTTACCTACGTATATGCCCCAGTTACTCATAAAACGTTTCATTCGAATACACTAAATAGTTTCAAAATAATCAAATTAAACAATTTCGGAATCTCTTTATGATTTCATAAATATTACAAAGGCTTACCGTAGTAAAAATAAACATTTTAAAAATGTTATTTTATTCCCCGTAAAATTTTACCTGTGTAATTTCTGATTGTATTAGTAAAATTAAGGAAAGTAAATAGTAGATTCCAGAGAGTTCTGTAAAGTTTTTTTTTTTTTTAATATTCCTAATGTGTGTACGTTGCAATCTATTCAATTTAGAACAATAAGCAACCCCATGACCCAATGAGATGAGGATGATATGTATGACGTGTAAATGAGGTGTAGTCTTGTACAGACTCAGGCCGACCATTCCTGAGAGAGTATGGTTAATTGAAACCCAACCATCAAAGTACACCGGTAACCACTGTCTAGTATTCAAATCCGTATAAAAGTAACTGTTCTGTAGAGTAATAGTAAAATATACATTTTTACTTTCTCTTGTTTATATGAATATAGGAAAGAATATAGCTATTGTTTTCATGTCGATTTTTAGAAATCGAGTTTTCACCGGATATACACGTTTTCCGGCCCTGCTGAATCCTAAAAACATGTTTTTAGCGATTGGTGTGTGTGTGTGTGTGTGTGTGTGTGTGTGTGTATGGGTAGATGCCATGTCTACTAAAATTCTTACGTAGGCTGTACTCTCGTAGAAAAAAAAGTATTTTAAGGTTGCGGTATTAATAGACATGCATTTTAAGGCAAAAGTGTATAAAATCAAAGTTATAGAAAATGTAAAAACTACAACTAATTGAAATATTTTTTTTATAACGCTTAGTTTAGCGGTAATTTGTGATTTTCTGTTTTTTTTCATGTAAATCTGTAAAAAATGGATATTTTTAAGATTTCGGCCTTAGTATGGATTTTACGACAATAGTGTATTATAATCAAATTTATAGGAATTAAAAGATCTACAGCTTTTATTTAAAGTATTTATCTCTGAAATCAATTCCATAGAGAATTCAGCTGGGAACAGTTGGTTAAGAAGGAGAAATTATTTAAGAGTTGACCAGGAGAACGAGGAGAAGAAGAAGAAGAAGAAGAAGAAGAAGAAGAAGAAGAAGAAGAAGAAGAAGAAGAAGAAGAAGAAGAAGAAGATGAAGAAAAAGAAGAAGAAGAAGAAACAAAAAATGATATTTAGTTTGAGGTAAACTCATTTCGTATATGTTGAGTTTTTTAAATTTTGTTTTTTATTAGTCACGGGAGAAAAGGTTGGCTATATTTAAAATAGGTTTGGGTAGTTTAAGAATAATTTTGTCAGTAATTGATGCATTAAATGTTTTAGTTGAATGCGAAGAAACATAGTGTTATTTATTTAATTTTCTCATACTCTACTGCTGAGAAACCAATAGAGCTGGCACCCAATATTTTTTATTGTCTTTTTAAATTCATATTAAAGTATTTGCCCATCGGTGAAGAATTTAGGTGGTGCAACCTCCTACTAGAGCAGGACTTCATCTTGCAACAAACATAATTCGTTGAATTATTGAGAGGAAATCGAAAATTGCAGCTAAACTACGTGTTGGAAAAAATATTTTATAAAATGGAAGAGGAGATAGCGAAGTAGGAGGAGTGAGATTGAAGAGGCTGGAGGGGAAGGGAAGAATGAAAGAGTGTTAGGAGAGTAAAGGTCCAGATGAGGAGGAGGTAGATTAATAAAACCACAATCTAAATGTAAGGAAGATTGTGAGTGTACGAACTACGAAGCGGTGAATAGCTAAGGGTTTCCGAGTGGTTGAAACATTGGAAATGATTCATTTGTTTCTCTTCGCCCTCACTTTGCCATGAAACTGTCTCAGCTAGTACAGTTTAAGTACCCCTAAAGTGTTTTATCTATCCTACGGCCTGCAGCCTACTACTTATGTCGCTCGTATAAACGCCATCTAACTTCGGCTTCGGCCCATACAACATACACCCGACTTAATTACATTTCATTTATTTACGGAGGCAATCCTTCTGCCCTTTCATCCCTTCTAATTATCATCCTTATTCTTTTACGCATTAATTCATTTTACAGTAACCTCTCTTTAATCCGGCACTTCCGAGACTCAGGTGATGCCGGATTACAGAGTTTTTCACATTTCTGAATGTGGATAATTTTACTGAAGATCTTCTTCTTTTACTTCTTCTTCCACCTCCTCCTCCTCCTCCTCCTCCTCCGCCTCTTCTTCTCCTTCACCTTCTCCTTCTTCTTTTTCTTCTTCTTCTTCTTCCTCTTCTTCTTCTTCTTCTTCTACCCTCCTCCTCCTCCTTCTTCTATACTATATCATCTCCATCTTTTCCTACGTCTTTCGACATCCCTTTTACCTTCTGGAACATACCAGTGTGCCTGCTTAGATATCCTGAGATCTGACATTTTTACCATGTGCTGTCTCAAACTTTGGTGAAAATCCTTTATCTTTTTGTTAAAGTTGTAAACACTCAATTTTGACCGTATTTCCTCATTATTTATTCTGTCCAAGTGTGAACAACTCTTAGTCCTTGGCAGAAATCTCATCTCTGCTGTCTGGATTCTCCGCTCTTAAGTTGTTGTTGTTGTTGTCCATGCCTCACTTCTGTACAGAATAACTGGAATTCACTGAACATGATCGGGATGAACCAGGCAATTTAAGAACGCGAGCAGTCAACCAAGTAGGCCTACAGTATACTGTATTTATAACTGTACGCGTATTCTTTTTATGCACGTAGATTGTAAATATCCAGCCAGACCACAAACATTTTATCATTCAAAACCAGTTACGAAAAACACTGAATTTATTACACAATTAATTTTATTATTTTGTTTTGAAAACAGAGAAGTAGATTTGAATGAAAAATTAATTACAACATTGAAAAGTAGCCTAAACATTGCAAGTAACATGGAGTTAGAAAACAGTAAAAGAATTGCACAATAAAATTACCATTACAATACAGAATGTGTATTGTAGTTAATTAATATACGTTAGTTCTATCCTAGCTTACTTGAAAAAGTCTGTCATGTCTCTTTGCCTTTGTGATTACAATTTTTTCTTCAATAAATCATTACGACTTATACATAATATTAAAAGTTCTGCAGAATTTTGTTTGATTCAGTTAAGTTTTACATTACTACAAAATATGTAGTAATGTTACTTTCTGTTGCCTATATGAATATATAGGCAGGAAACTATTGTTTTCATATCGAATTTTCGAAATCAAGTTTTCATTAGTTATACGTATATACTTTACTCGCATATACGTTTTCAGACCCCCTTGAACCCAAAACATGTTTTTAGCGGTTGGTCTGTGTGTGTGTGTGTGTAAACAAAATATCTCAAGAACGGAACATCGCACGAAGTTGAAACTTAAGTAAGGTAGCCTACTACTAGAGATTTTGACACGAACATTTTCATCAAAATTGGTCAACCGGAAGTAGTAGTTTATTCGTGTCATTTTTCACTTTTTGCGATTTTATCAAAAACGGCTCCTACGTTTTTTTAAAAATCGCCTTATTTACTAAAGTTTTTATGCTCAGCATAATAAGGTAGGCGCCATATCTACTAAAATTCTTGGAGAAGCTGTTCTTTCGTAGAAAAAATGGTTTCTATAAGATTGCGGCCTTAGTATGCATTTTTTGCGCAAACGAGTATAATAAAAGTTGTAAAAAATTTAAAATCTACAACTTTTATTTCATACCGATTAGTTTAGCGGTAACTAGTGATTTTCTGGTTTTTCTTAATGAAAATCTATAAAAAATGGATTTCTAAGATTTCAGCCTTAATATGCATTTTAAGCCAAAAGTGTATAACCAAATTTATAGGAAATTAAAGATCTACAACTTTTACTAAAAGCATTTTTCTCTACAGAGCCTAGTTTAGCGTTAAAGAGTGATTTGCCGATTATTAAGCCTAACTATAATTGGTTTTCATTTTGCATCATTCACTCATGATTACAATTAGTTAATGTTTTTTGAGTTTAGTTTTTTTGTTTATTTCTAATGTTATATTACTAATGTTAGGTTACATACAGTCTTGCATTGGCAAGAGAAAGTCGTGCGAGTGTTTCACACCAAATTTTTTGTTAGATCTGAACTCGAGACGTGCCCCGGACTATAGCATGCCAGGCAAAAGAGAGTTTACTTTACATAGGAAAATGTAAAGTTATATTATTATTATTATTTTGTCATTAGTCTCTCGACTGGTTTGATGCAGTTCTCCAAGCTGTTCTATCTTGCACAAGTCGTTTCATATCTACATACCTGTAACACCCTACATCTTTTGTAATTTGCTTTATATACTCTAATATTTATCTCCCCCTACAATTTAATCCCTCAATATTACCCTCCATTATTGATAGATGTCTTAAGTTATGCCCCACTAGCCTATCCCTTCTTCTGGTAAGATGCTTCCATATACTTCTTTTTTTATCCACTTTCCTAAGAACCTCTAAATTACTTATTATGTCCACCTACCTAATCTTTAAACGTTATATTATATAAAAATTATTTAAGGGGCGGCATTTTAAAGATTTGCATAACAGTGAGAAAATCTGAGACACACTCCTTATTTGCCTGAAAAACCTTAAGCACGAAAGTAACTAATGCTTTAAGGAGTAATAATTTAAAAGCTTAATAATTGTTATAAAAAACCTCCTGAAGAGATACTGGAAGAATTTAAAGAGAATAAAAGACGATGAAGAGCATGAAGGGGATGGTTTTGTTTTGGAGAATGCTTTCACATAAATACGCGTAGAAGAGGAGATAACGAAATCAACAAGCGGCAAAGTTTGTTATTTTATTCAAATTTCTCACGACGAATTATTGTAACAGTTGTTCTAGTAGTAACACTGTTACCATAACGGCAACAAGGCTTCTTCTCCGCCACCACCTCATTGCTCTAGTTGCAAACATTTCGGTTTGCATAAATTAGCATAAACAATGACAACATTTTTATTTGCATAAATTTTCTCTTTCTTTTTAAAATTTCTCTTTACTAAAAAAGCTCTAAAGGTGGAATTATTTAATGACCTCAATAAAAACTGATCGTATACTACATGTATGTCTGGGTGTTTATGATGAAAAAGTTAACAAATTTTTTATGATATTTTTTGGAATTAATAACCATGTTTACTTTATTGCACTTATCAGTGGAAGTATTGTAAATAATTCTGTAGTGATAGGTATAAAGGTCTTAACTTGAAAATATTCATTTTGCAGGAAAAGTAAATGAAAATTTGAGACAGTATAATTTATATATTTTTTATTATTTAAGGATAGTTTTTGTAATTGTCTCTTCCAAAAATTGTTTTTATAATTTGTTATACATTTCTTTTGTTTTCTACTTGACAACGAAACTAAAAATTCCGTTTACGTCTACGCTGTGGCCCTTTTTTCGGGGGGGGGGGGGGGTAATTCACGACTTAAGACCTTTACCGTTTACAGTATAACTTAATACCTTTTGACCTGGTAAATTCTTACTACTGCTGGCAACGGACAGGGATGATTTGCAGGCGCTCCTACATTCAGTGACGGACCATAGCCAACAAATGGGTTTGAAAATAAACATAAAGAAAACCCAATGGATGGTGATCAGCAAGAACAAAAATATAGCTAATAACTTGGCAGATATTGTGATAGGTGGGGAAATAGTGCGAAGAGTGCAGGCATGCAAGTATTTGGGCTGCTGGGTGAACGAGGAGTGGGACTTGTCGCAGGAGATTGAATGCCGAATAGAGCAGGCGAGAACATCATTTAGGAAAATGGAAAGGGTACTAACAAGTAGAGAGTTAAAACTTGCGCTGCGAATACGCTTATTGCGCTGTTATGTGTTTAGCATTTTGTTCTATGGGATGGAAGCATGGACCCTCACAGAAGCAATGTGCAGGAGGATTGAGGCGTTCGAAATTTGGGCTTACCGCAGAATGTCGAGGATATCGTGGATGGACAGAGTGACGAATCAAGTGGTAATGCAGCGGCTAAACAAAGAAAAAGAAGTGCTAAATATCATAAAAAGAAGGAAATTAGAGTACTTTGCCCACGTGATGAGAAATCCAAAATATGGAATGCTACATGCGATCATCCAGGGGAAGATAGAGGGGACGCGCGGCCCCGGACGTAGGAGAACGTCCTGGCTTAGGAACCTTCGCCAGTGGTACGGGGTGAGCACCACGACACTATTTCGGTTGGCTGTGGACAGAGTGAAGGTCATGCGACTGATCGCCAATGTTCTTGGAGGACACGGCACTTAAAGAAGAAGAAATTCTTACTACAGTTACTTAAGTCACGAGTTTGCCTTTGGTTTCTTGTCATTTCGACCATTTCAATTTGATTTTTTTTCTAGTTAATCTCAGCAATTGATATTGGTGAAATAATAAACTACTATAGGTATAAAGGTTAACTCAACTTAAGACCTTTTGTACAACTAAACAAGACTGATGAACTAAATCTAAACTAAATAAACAATTATTGGTATAAAGGTCTTAACTCAACTTTAGACCTTTTGTACAACTAAAAAATCTGGTGTGAAACACTCACACAACTTTCTCTTGCCAATGCAAATAATTAACAATAAACTTAACATTAGTAATAAAATATTAGAAATGAACAAAAAACTAACCTCAAAAAACATTAGTGAAATACGCAAAATTAAAATCGACCTCAGTTTGGCTTAAAAATACGGAAAATCGCTCATTCACGCTAAACTAGGCACTGTAAAAAAAGCTTTAAAATAACAGTTGTAGATCTTTTAATTTTCTACAAATTTTATTATACACACTTTTGTCGTAAAATGCATTCTAAGGCCGAAATCTTAAAACAAACGATTTTTCACACGTTTTCGTGAGAAAAAAAAGAAAATCGCTAATTACCGCTAAACTAAGCGTTATACAAACAAATGTTAAAAATAAAAGTTGTAGAATTTTACATTCTCTACAACTTTTATTATATAACATTTTGCGCTAAAATGCATATCAAAGACGCAATCTTAAAAAGAAAATGTTTTTACGCAAAAACAGCCTCACCCAGAATTTCAGCAAACGTGGCGCCTACCCTGTCTTGTAGAGAATAAAAAATTGAGTAAACGAGGCGATTTTAAAAAAAAATCGTAGGACCAGTTTTTGAGAAAATCGCAAAAAAGTGAAAAATTATACGAATAAACTACTACTTCCGGTTGACCGATTTTGATGAAAATGTTCGTGTCTGGTCCGGTAGTGGTATGTAACTTAAGTTTCAAGTTTCAAGTTCGTACGATGTTCCGTTCTTGAGATATTTTGTACACACACACACACACACACGCACACACAGACACACACACACACACACACAGACCAATCGCTAAAAACATGTTTTTTGGGTTCAGGGGGTCTGAAAACGTATAGATCCGGTGAAAACTCGATTTCGAAAAATCGACATGAAAACAATACTTTCCTTCCTATATATTCATATAGGCAAGAAAAAGTAAAAAGACTGAGAAAGTAAATCTAAAGGTATCATTTACAATTAAGACTTTTATAGGCTACCGTTACGCGAAGAGAAAATTTTTATAAAGCCAGTCAACATAATTCACTTCAGGAGTTAGCTACACTTAAGCCCTTTGCACCAATTCAAAGAGAAAATTTTTCTAAACTGGGTAGAATACTTAACTCAAAATCTACAATTTTTGACTTAAGACCAACAGATAATTCTAGTTATAAAACATTCCTAGCACGGGCATTTCAATGGGGGGAGAAATATATTGAATTAAAATCATTTGCCCAAAATAAGCAGGTGAAGTGTTAAATTCTTTGCACTCGATCTGTTAGTTGCAGGGCTACAAAAAATAGTTGTGTTTACTATCACATGGTCACCCAATTATATAACTGAACTATAGGGTGATTCAAAAAGAGCGCCGGTTTTGATATATAAAATTAAGAGATTTATTTTATTGAAAAACTGAAAATAAATACGAGATCTCGTACATCAACAAGTTCATCTTTCCTTCCGATTTTATGTATGGAAAATGATGTCATGCATGTGTCCTCCTCTACTGCGCTGGCACGCATCAACTCTGTCCATGAAACTGGATATTACTGCACGACAAGTTTCGACTTCCATTTGCCCGATAACCCGTCGAATTTCCTCCTTCAAGTCATTGATGTTTCGGGGTTTATTGCCATACACCAATGACTTCAGATGACCCCAAAGATGAAAGCCACAAGGCGTCAAGTCACACGACCTTGGTAGCCATTGATGGTCGGAATTACGAGAAATGATGCGATCCTGGAACCGTTCACGGAGCAACAACATTGTTTCTCGTGCAGCGTGACAGGTGGCACCATCCTGCTGAAACCACAACTCGTCAATGTCCATTCCATCCAAATGACGCCACAAAAACTCCCTAATCATCGTACGGTATCGGTCTCCATTTACTGTCACGGCTTGTCCTTCTTGATTTTCAAAAAAGTAAGGGCCGATGACACCGCCCGACCAAAAGCCGCACCAAACTGTCACTCGCTATGCATTGTAACGGTCGCTTTTCAACGTGGGCGAAATAAAAAACAAACAAAAGAAAAACTTTCCAAAAACTAAAATTTTCCAAAAAACTGTCAAATTTACAAAATTTGTAGATTTAGCCCCACGCTGTCCAACAACGCCATAAAAACGGGATTCACTAAAATAAAGCATAAAATGAAAGTAAGACCCTTCACAATTTTGAAAGACAAAATTTTAAATGAGATTTGAACTGTGTTGTCCCTAAACCAGTGCACAGTGTTAAACGATGCGCAGCTCACGACTAGCGGGGCTAATCGTGAAACTAGTCCTATCGACAACTGGTTTGTAAAAATAAAATAAAAACAAGTAAAACCCCAAACTTTATCTGACCAACTATCACCAATGGAATTAGGTGTTAAATTAACAAGAATCATACGCAAAATCAAAATTAATGAGAATTTATTTAACGTAAAACAAACACCAAGTATTACATTATTCTTGTGGGCGCCATCAAATTTTATCGCTACATTTGAAAACGTAAACAATTGAAAAATACGACAAATACTAGTTAACATGAATTTCGAGACAACACAATGTTTACTCTTTATTCTCAGGGTTGCAGATTCTTTCTGCCGTATACTTGCGTCGCATAAACATACTGATCAATCATATAACCTAGTTCTTACAACTAATAGCTCCTGAAAAGTACAATAACATACATGGACATAGACATAAATTATTTGAGCTCAAAATAATTTAAAAATTGTTACTTATCTCTTTAATAATCCATTGAGTAAGGGTTATGAAAAATTTCGCGCACTACACATAATCCTTATGAGGGACTCGGTGATCGGGATGCATCCCGCGGTACAGGGACTCTTCGGCGCAGACCTGGATAATGCAGTTGTCGTCCTCGGTATGGGCGACAATTCGGTGGTGATGGCGATGAACGTGGCTTTAGCGATTTCACCTCGTTGTTTCACTATACGCTATACACGCTGTCTTTTCAGTCTAATACTTCATCATTATTACTGTCATTATTTATTATTTATTTGTAATTTTTATCAAAACCAACATTTAATTACTCGTTTAGCACATCATGTAAAAATTTGTTATAGTTCTCAAATGACTTTAATTTGATCGAGCACCGGCTGAACTAATGCGTTAATGAAAACATTAACATTAATTATTTTTAAATTTATCTTCCGACCTTTTTATTTTCATGAAAGCAAACTGTTCAACGTTACGGCGATATTTTTAAGGTCAAAATGCAAATTAAAATACAAAGAAAATTCAAAATATTACAAAATATCCTCGGGAATTGTTTTCAAAATAAAAATAAGTAATTTAAATCAATCGCAGCACTATGTATTCCACAATGAATGCACTCAAAGTCACACAATGAAGTATCGCACTATATCACGCGTATGCGGCACGACATGACTGTTGCCATGTTGAAATTTCCACTAAGTACTTCACTATAAGTTAGAAAAATTACAAAATCGAAAATACGTGTTACACGCATTAGATCTCAAGGCGGACTTTCTGAGATTCGGGGCGCAAAACAGTTTTATGATCTAAAAATTCCCTGACGATACCAATTCTAGCACCCGAATTCTCGTATTTACCTTGGTTGATAATTTTAACAAATTTGCTTAAAACATGTTTCAGATTATTGAATACGCTATAACTAACCTTCAAAATATTAGAAAGGCATCATGGGTAAAGTTTCTGGCACTTACAAACCTTATAAATATTTTTAAAATGTAATTACAGATTTTAAAAACTACCCTCTTTTATCGGGAAAATTAAGATTTATAGGTTGGTCATACACTCAGAACCAATTTCATCCCCCACCAACCGGTTAATTTTATCAAAATCGAAAATTTTGGATTTCAGCGTCCGGAGTGGTGTCAAAATTTTCAGCTCTTTCTGCTGAATCCAATGCTTTTTATCCGAAGTAAATCGCTTCGTCGGTTCAAATTTTATCACGTCTTGAAAAACACCAATAAATGTATCCATAATGTCGGATTAATGCCGACGAGAAATTTGTAAAAAATAACTTGATTTAGCGTGTGCAACTAAAGTGATGCACGAAATTACTTGAGATTCTGAAAACACACATGTGAGTATTAGTCCCATGTGGAAATTGTAACTGGTTCTTTAATTATTAACTAATTAGTACATTTGCAAAATGCGGAAAAATACGTCAAAATAAAACTTTAATAAAATCTGAACGCCGACGAATTTTAACAATCTAAAATTACTTTTCTATTTCCCAACATGTGGACCCTTCGATTCCACACTCACACATACCATATCTTAATCGGTTAATGAGTAATTAAATTAAACGTTGGAGAGGGTTCTCCCATTTGAATAACATGTAAATGAATTTTATAACATTTTTGACTGATTTCAGCCGCTGAAATGCCTTAAATTTAAAATTTATCTTAATGAAATAGGCTCATCTGAGTAGTATCTAAAGGCTAGTGTGAATTGATTTACAAAAATATCATTCATTCTCTTATAATTAGCGATCTAAACATTGCTGTATTTAACATAGGTTTATTAACTTCTTCAGCTAAAAACGGTTTAAATTTACGGATTTTCGTGCTGTTTAGACTTATTTTAATTAGAATTTCAGCCTGATCACGGATCTGTGATCAGAATTTCAGTCCGAGGACTGTAACAAAAATTTCAGTTAAAGAAGCTGGATCCAAAAGTCAGGTAGTGACCCTTACATCTATTGTCTGCTAGTAAGTCGATATTCGTCGGACCAACTCCTTTGACATGAAATATTACTTTAAGCCTAAAAATTTTTCAACAAAGATAATCGTAATTTGAGGTAAAATTCTCAGTTACACGTAAAATCTTAAATAAAAATATAGGTAAGACCATATAAAACATTAAATTTAAATTACATAAAAATTCTCGAAAACCCGTATTTGGAGATTGCCAGCTTATTCTACGGTGTTTCCAGAGCACAACACTTTTTGAATTTTACTTATAACTCAATTTTAACCTGAAATGACAATTTTTACTAAATCATACAAATTTTTCCCTTGGTGTATTCACAGGAGCATTACAGCATACATTTCCCTTTCATTAACCACACGAGGGTTTTCTAAACCCCACATACGGCAGTTCTGTTTATTAACAAAACCGTTTAAGTGGAAGTGCGCCTCATCACTGAAAATGATTTTGTTTGCGAAGGTGTCATCATCCTGCCGTTTTCTCAATACCCAGTCAACAAACTGTCGTCTCTTCTGGTGGTGTGCCACTTTCAAATGTTGCGTCAACTGAATTTTATACGGGTGATATTGGAGATCGTACCGAAGAATTCTCCATACAGAAGAACATCTTAAACCCAATTGTTGAGAACGGCGACGTATTGATTTTGCTTGGCTAACAGCCACACTGTCACGAACCAACGCAACGTTCTGCTCAGTTTGCCCAGAACGACGACGTCCAGAACTTTTAAGGTCGACTGTTGAACCTGTCTCAAAAAATTTTTTCATGAGCCTGCGAACTGTTGATTCATTCGGTGCTTCATTACGTCCTAGAGTACCGCAAAGTCGCCTGACAGTAGCCGCATAACTCTCTCCACTCTGGTAAAATGTTTTGACGATTAACACTCGTTGCGCAATAGTAAACTTCTCCATGGTTAGACACAGACTGCGAGAGTACTACACTGCGAACAAGAGAAACTACAACTGAATCGTCAATCGGAATGTTCTCCAAAATAGAAATGTGGTCAAACAATGTTGCCAACCGATAAACAAAAATTTACCAGCCGTTTAAAAACCGGCGCTCTTTTTGAATCACCCTTTATTTAACAGCAGAACAGGTACAGTTGTAAAATACACTAACACAGTTATCTTCTATTTCATTATACAACCAGAAACAGTGGTGAATGAAATAAAGGTTGTAAATTAATGAAATTTAAATACACCGATATAGCTCTCTTTCGTGCCCCACGTTGGGCGCCAAAATGTAATGTAATTTTAAATTTATTGTAAATAAAACGCAAATAATTGAAATTGAAAAATAATAAATTGAAATTTAATTAAAACGATTGAAAATAAAACAAAATTGACTGACAAAATTATATGTTACAAAAATTACTTCTCTTGAATTTAATTTATTGATGACACTTCTATTCTACAACTCTAAATATCTACTTAATAATAAATAACATAAAATGTTAAATTGAATTTATTTTTTAATCTATTGAGCTTAACATATTTAAATAATTAATAATTAATAGTTACAATTCTTTTATAATTTCCTACAGAAAATTATATATTTATTCCATTGACCGGAATCGAATGGGGAGGACTTGACCATTGTTGCAATTGGTTTTATAGTATCTTCTCTTAGAATTTTATCTGCTTGTCTTCAAAATCATTAAGTTATTTAATTTAGTTTTATAATTCAATTTTATGTTGATGTTCTTCTAATTTCCTTTTTATTATTTGTTAATCTGTTGAAATTATTTATTCAAAATTATACCTTCTTTTGTTTTATGACTCCATTTCTAATAGATTTGAATCTTTGACTTCTGGAATAATTATTTATGTTTCTGATATTTTCTTTTTAAAATTTAGTTTAATATATTTAATTTTTGATTTAAAATAACTAAATATTATTTATTCTGATGATTATTTAATTATTTATTTAAAATTGTTCAACAATTGATTTCTAAACTTGACCTTCGATCAACGATATTGTGAATCATAGACTGCTATTCTACAAGGTGTTTCTTTCAGGGTGGAAAGTAGATGCTTTTTAGAGGGTCTGGTATGCTAAAAACATTCTTTTTACTCAGTGATGAAGACATTGGTAAACCACCTCACTCCTGGTTAAGCCTCTAGAAATTGAAACCAGCCTTCCGGACGATGACTTAAGAACAACATGTTTGGGCAAGTGGAGGATAAGAATTTATCAGGCTAAATGTTTTCATCTGACATTTAGTCTGCGTAAAAACACCTGTCTACCAGTCATGCTTAATGATAATGCAATGCCACAAGTTTCTTAAGTTAAGTACCTGGGGTTGTATCTCAATCGTCCAGTAAACTGGAGAAAAAATTTTATGAAAAAAGAAAGCTATTGGATCTTAAGGAGAGATGGCACGATAGTTTTAACTCAAAATTTAGATTTTTAGTTTTATATGTTTTTCAGTAGTTTAGGCCTAGATCTAACAGAAAAAAACATTAAATTACGTCATAAAAATAATTTTTTATGAAAAAATTAAGTTTTTATCAAGTTTAAACAGAAAAATTATCATTTTACCGAGATAGAATATTTTTCATAATTTTATACTGCTCGTTTTGGTGCAAAGAGAATTTTAGTTTTTAAAATATTTGCATCACTGTTTTTCTGTACTCTCAGCTATTGGTTCAGCTTTCTAAACAACTGTTGATGGGAAATTACTCTTGTTTGTGTACATTTTGTTTTTGATTTTGCCTTATTGTTTCTTTCGTTTTCCCGTAAATTTAGATTTTTAACACTAAGTATATTATTCTCAGAAACCAATAAACCTACCAGCCTGAAATTTTTATTAGTTAATTATCTTGTATATCCATATATACAGACATTTTTATGACTTCCTCAGGTGCTCCAAAAATTACTATAACGCAAAAAAGGTAGAAAACATTTGTAAAAAATTTATATTATTCGTAATTTTTTAAAAAAATGGTACGGTCAAAGATTAAATTGAAAAAAATGTCAGTAGCTCGAGAAGAAACCCGACACCTATGGTGTGTAAAATTTAATTTCCCTATCTTTTACTAACCATATGAAAAATGTACCTAAAAATAGGAAATTTAACTTTAGCGGGATACAAAGTACAGTCTCCCCTTAAAGTTAAGCAAATGTAGTTATAGGTTATTAGGAAGCAGATCCAAATTATCGGTCGAAAATAAAGTAAGAATAGACAAGTGAGCTTAGTGTAAGCGGAGAGTGAAAGCTGGTCGCAGGGTCGCAGTCACTGATTCACGCTGGCGAGAGCATACAGTGGGAGTATCTACAAATGCGCTTAAACCGTCAGTCAGTTGTCCGTATTTCAAATGAGTTCCAGTAGCAGCAGTCATGAGGAAATTATTTCTTATGGAAAATATTTTTAAGAAATTGTTATCTTTTAAAGATGATACCGTTAGTGACATTAATAAGAACATAAAATTATACGGCGAGTATCATAATCTTTTTTCCGCAATTTAAAAAAAATAAGAGACACGTTTTTAAATACAAGAGAATGACTCTGGAAACGTTTAATATTTAGATATTAACAATCCTGTTAGTAGCGAACCGACCGGGTTGGTCTAGATGTAAAGACATCACCTCGAGTCAGCTGTTTAACAGCTGATTTTTGGAGACAAAGGTTCCTGGTTCAAATCCTAGTAAAGGTAATTACTTTTATACGGATTTGAATACTAAACAGTGGTTACCGGTGTACTTTAATGGTTAGGGTTTAATTAACCATACTCTCCCAGGAATGGTCAGCGTGGGTCTGTACAAGACTATACACCTCATTTGTAAGTCATACACATCATCCTCATCTCATTGGGAGATGCTTATTGTTCTGAATTAAACAGATTGCAATGAACACGCATTAGGGATAAAAAAACCAATCCTGTATCCACAACATCGGAAGTTGTCATTTTAACAAACAAATTGTTATGAATACGTATTATATGACGCCAAGTACACTGAAAACTACCAGTAAAGTCGCACTCAGTATACAAAACATATCCGTGAGCTGGTATGCGCAAGTGAACAGCGCAGAGGGTTTCCCTACCAGCGTTTACTGTGAAACGTCTGATTAAAATATAATGGCATATTTCTGCTAGCAGGTTCCTGCTTGTAAACTCCTCGTCACCAGCAACCTGCGACCAGCGTTCACTCTCTGCTTACCCTTCCTGACTACAAACATTGATTTACAGATTAGGAAAAAAATCTTAAAATTATGATTGGAGTGTAGCTTTATACGGGAGCGAAACGTGGGTGAAAGGGGCTGTTGAAAAGAAGAGGATAGAAACTTTTAAAATGTGGTGTTATATGAAAAGTTGAAAATTCGGTGAGTGGACAAATTAAGTAATTTAGAGGTTCTTAGGCAAGTGGATGAAAGAAGTATATGGAAACATCTTACCAGAAGAAGGGATAGGCTAGTGGAACACATCCAGATATTGCTCTATCAATAATGGGGGGTAATATTGAGGGAGTGAATATTTAAATCAAATTACAAAAGATGTAGGATGTTGCAGGTATGTAGATATGAAAAAACTTGCGCAACATAGAACATCCTGGAAAACTGCATCAAACCAGTCGAGAGACTCATGACAAAAAAAGATTGACATAATTACAGTTGACGTCTGTTAGTTGAATTGAAAATTTTTAATTAATTATAGACCTAAATTTGGGGACATTTATTAAATTTAATTTATTTAGATTTGGGAAAAAATTTAGTTAGGTTTTCCAAAAAATAATTTATTACGTCTACTACGGATGAAATTGAGCCAAACAGAAACGAATGCGGTCAGTTGTAAAAGCGTAAAACGTTATAGACTGAGGGAGGTATAGTATGAGGGGGTGTTCGGATATCATCCCTTAATAGAAATTCAATCCACTCGAATTGAATATCTATCATCCCCCATAGATTGGTTACTCAGATTATCTTGTTATCCGTCAATGATTGAATCGGGTATGATTGAGAGGCAAGGGTTGGGAGGGGGGATGAAACACATGATTTCATAATATAGAAAATCACTCAAATGTTTTATGCTAGATTTAGAAAAACGAAATTTATCGTTATAAAAGCTTATGACCAGATAACTTGAACGTTCTAAACGATGGTAGAATAACAGTGATAGAACTGCCCAGAACATGCAGGTGGAGTGTTAAATTATTTGCACTCGATCTGCTAGTTCTAGGGGTAGAAATAATAGTTCTGTTTCTTCACATGGTCATCCAATTATTTGAATGAAGCATTTAACAGCAGAACAAGTACAAGAGTAAAACACACTATAATGCTTTTCACAGTTGATAAGCTCTTTTATTCAGGCACGGCATTTTTTCATACGTTACAAAAATCATTTCATCATTCACCGTCTGTATTAGCAGTAATTGCAGAACAGTCGGACGTTAAAAAAAAAGCTCTTCTCTTCCACGCGTTTAGACTAACCAGAACCTTTGCCAGCGTTGTCAGATTGTACGAATGTATCAGTCTGACAAACATTACTCGTGCATGCGTATAAGAACCACAGAAGTTCTTTCATCTCTTGCATCTTGTACTGAACACATCGATTATAAAGCGCGTTAACATGCAATACTTTGTAATATAATCAGCTAATTGTATGTTTATAGGTTATAATTGTTATTGAAATATAAAAAAAAATGGCTGAAGAAATATATAACAGAGCTACGAGAGCAAGTATTAGTAACATTGCTGGCAAGTCATTGGCTAGCTATAAAGTGGGTAGGGACATGGAGTTCTCTAATTACGTAACTAAAGAACGCCATGATAGGGAGGAACAGTGCGTACGTTCAGAGCTCATGAACGCTGAAAAATAGTGCAGTCACAGTTATCTCCTCTCAAAGTAATCAATTTCATCAATATGCAACCTGATCCTACGGTGAATGGAGTGAACGTGTCGTTTGCAGGGTGGAAAGTAGATGCTTTTCAGAGAGCCTGGGATGCTGATAACCATACTTTTTCACTTAGTGAGGAAGGTAAACCACCTCAATCCTCGTTTTACTTAGTAATGCTTCTAGAGGTTCAAAATAGCTTAGTCAAACACAAAAAATATAGAAAAAAAACAGTAAATAGTTTCTGAAATATTCCGCTGTAGGTTTAAGTCTTGTGAATGTATGTAGAAAAGCAGACATGTCAAGGTTCAGAGAGTTCTATATAGGCTACGTGTACGTTAGTTGTTTTCCATGTGTGTGAAATACACACATTTTGCTTATTTTACTGTCGGGAGTCTCTTGGATACGTATTAGTATACGAGTTTATCTCGATTTTTCAACTCTTGACCTATTTTTTAAAGCACGAGTGGCCGCTGATTTTTAAGGACCTCAAAACGTGTACGCATTTTCGGTGAAAATTCGATTTCGATAAATTGACATCTATTTCTATACTAATATTAGAAAGACAAAGCGTGTTTTTTTTGTGCAGAATAATTTTCAAAACTACTGAACGGATATTCATGAAATTTTGACAGCGTATTCGTATTTATATTCACAGCAACATTTTCTTTTTAAATTTTCAAAAAATGATAAACTCTCTAATGAAGGCTCTAATGAAGATTTCCATAAATATGTATGTGTGGTGTACATGTGAGTATGTATTGCTGTTGAAGTAGATGGAGGGGTTTGATGAAGGGGAGAGACGTACGCGGGGGAAATGATCAAAACATCTTGTGTGTGTGTGTGTGTGTATGTTGGAGTATACAGTCGATCTACCATTAGTACACAATTCTGTTACAAATTTAAAAAAATTTATTACACCAATTTTTGGGTGCGAAGCCGCGACGGGGCATGCTAGTGTTTTTATGTTTCCTTAAGTTGTTAAATAGAGCACGAGAAGGAAAAACACATAAAATATAGAAAACTAGAAGCCATAAACAACTTTTAAAATATTCCGCTGTAGGTTGCAGTCCACTGAATTTTATTTATTTACTTATTTCAATTATACTAATTTTACAGTATGTAAAATTTCTTAGCTAAATGAACAGAAATTACTTTGCTGAATAAGGCAAAGCCTGTGCTCAGGAAAAGACATTGATGAAATATTATAATAATAAGTTATTATATACAAATTGTCAATACTTTATGAATTAATTACAAATTACTGATTACAATATTCTTGCTTATTCTATATAACACAATTTTTAATGTTATTATTGTTGTGTAGGTGATCAGCCGAAAGGCTGGTTTGAACCTGTAGAGGTTTTACTAAGTACAATTAGGAGGAGTGAGGTGGTTTACTATAGCCTTCCTCACTGAGTTGAAAGAGTACGCTTATCAGCATGCCAGGTCTTCCGAAAAGCACCCACTTTTCACCCTGCAAACGACACCTTCATTCACTATAGAGTCTGGCTGTATAGTGAAATTCATTACTATCAGTGGAGATAACTCTGACTAGTGTCTGTTACACCTCTATCTCTTCCGTTCTTAAATAGTTCAGTCATATAATTGGCTGACTAGGTGATTAGAGAGCGAACTTTTTTTTGTAGCCCTGGAACCGACAGATCGCGTGCAATTAATTTAACACTCCACCTGCCCGTTATGGGCATAGTATTATTATTATTAGTTAACTATAAATGAAATTGCCCATAACAGACAGGTGGAGTGTTAAATTGTTTACACTCGATCTGTTCGTTTCTTATTACATGGTCAGCCAATTATTATGAACTGGATTAATTTATTATGGACTGAATCATTTAAGAACAGAAGAGGTAGAGGTGTAAAAGACACTAATCAGAGTTATCTCCTCTGAAAGTAATGAAGTTCATTATACAGCCAGACCCTGTGGTGAATGAAGTGAAGGTGTCGTTTTGCTCAGTGGAAAATATGTGCTTTTCATAGGGCTCGGCATGCTGATAAGCGTACTTTTTCATTCAGTGAGGAAGGCAATAGTGAACCATCTCACTCCTCGTTTTACTTAGTAAAACCTCTACAGGTTCAAACCAGCCTTTCAGCTGATGACCAAAACAACATAAATGAATTGGGCAAACCTAAACCAACCGATCCATGGATGAGCTCAACCATCTTCCAGACAAACCAAGTATTTTTTAAGTCTACATTTAATGACACCAATCAATGCACCAAAAATTAATTTACATAAATCAGAAGGCAAACAGTTAAAAAATGTTGGTGCCATACTATCAATAATAATCAAACACCCTCTGAACTCCTGATGTATTTCGTTTCACTTCCATGGCTAATCCAACCTCAACTCTTCTGTGCTGTAAAAGAGCTCTAAAGAAGGCTGTAAAAGAGCTCTAAAGAGCTCTAAAAGAGCAATTGTTTTTTCTTTATGTATGTTGTTGTTGTTTAGGTCAACAGCCGAAAGGCTGGTTTGAACCTCTAAAAGTTTTACTAAGTAAAACGAGGAGTGAGGTGGTTTACCAATGCCTTCCTCACTGAATGGAAAAGTATGCTTATCAGCATGCCAGGCCCTCTGAAAAGCACATATTTTTCCACTCTGTAAATGACACCTTCACTTCATTCACCACAGGGTCTGGCTGTACAATGAAATTCATTACTTTCAGAGGAGATAACTCTGATTAGAGTCTTTTACACCTCTACCTCTTCTGTTCTTAAATCATTCAGTCATTTAATTGGCTGACCATGTGATAAGAAACATAACTATTTATTTTAGCCCTGAAACGAACAGATTAAGTGTTAATAATTTGACACTCCACCTGTCTGTTATGGGCAGTTTATGTATGTATTAATGTATTTAGAAATGCAGATTTGTCAAGGTTGAATTTATCCAGTGGTCTGGTGTCAGGGAGGGTTTCTTTGGGGATGATGGAAGAGTGGAAGCGATAAGTAAACCTGTGCAGAGGAAATACATCAGTTGTAATGCGGTTACGCAATTGTTGTTTTGGTTGATATTGTTACTTTCCGTTCATTACAACAGATAGACATTCGAGAGTAGGTAACAGTCTGAATAGTAGGGTGGAAAGTGAAGAGTGGAAATGGTTCCAGTCAACTGTCAGTTAGCAATAGTCAGATTGGGGATGTTTCGATTTCAGTGGGGTTGATAAAGGATGTGTACGGGCTTACAGTGAAATAGAGCTACGAGAATGGTTGGCAGTTCAAGGTGAACAATATCCATAATGTAGGCCTTCATGATCAAAATAGCCCTGTCAACAACTATTCCTATTGAACCAAAAATATACGTATATGATTATTTTTACTTTCTCTTGCCTATATGAATATATAAGAAGGAATGTATTGTTTTCATGTCGATTTTTCGAAATCGAGTTTTCACCGGATCTATACGTTTTCAGACCCCCTGAGCCCCAAAAAAAACATGTTTTTAGCGATTGGTCTGTGTGTGTGTGTGTGTGTTTGTGTGTGTGTGTGTGTGTATACGAAATATCTCAAGAACGGAACATCGTACGAACTTCAAACTTGAAACTTAAGTTACGTAACACTACTGAACCCGACACGAACATTTTCATCAAAATCGGTCGACCAAAAGTAGTAGTTTATTCGTGTCATTTTTCACTTTTTTGCGATTTTCTCAAAAACTGGTCCTACGATTTTTTTTAAATCACCTGGTTTACTCATTCTTTTACGCTCTACAAGATAGGGTAGGCGCCATGTTTGCTGAAATTCTCGGTGAGGCTGTTTTCACGTAAAGAAATAGTTTTCTTAAGATTACGGCTTCATTATAAATTTTAGCGCAAAAACTTATGTAATAAAAGTTGTAGAGAATTTAAAAACCTACAACTCTTATTTCTATTATTTTTTTGTATAACGCTTAGTTACGCAGTAATTAGCGACTTTCTGTTTTTTTCTCACGAAAACGTGTGAAAAATCTAATTTTTTAAGATTTTGGCCTTAGTATGCATTTTACGACAAAAGTGTACAATTAATTGTATAGGAAATAAAAAGATCTACAGCTTTTATTTACAGCATTTTTGTCTACGGAGCCTAGTTGTGAAAGAGTGATTTTCCGTATTATTAAGCCGAACTGAGTTCGATTTTCATTTTGCGTCTTTCAGTCATGATTAAAATAAGGTTATATTTTTAGAGGTTAGTTTTTTGTTTATTTATAATGTTTTATTACTAATGTTAGGTTATATTGTTAATTATTTGCATTGGCAAGAGAAAGTTGTGTGAGTGTTTCACACCAGATTTTTAATTACAGAATTGTGATGATATCTAAAAGGAAACAGCGTTGGAGAATTCTCGAGAAAGACCGAAATTTAAAAGATTAATGTAAATAATACAGTACAAGCTTGTTAACCCGAACCTCTTTAATCTAAACCCTCCAGTAATCCGAACTATAAAAAAAGTTTGTTTTTATGTAGCGATGATGTTTTCCTATGGTATAGATACTGAAGTCACGAGGTTGCCTTTTGCATATGTATAGGCTGTGAGGAAGGGAAGTGAAATATTTGCAGTGCTGCAAACCTCAACAGTGAGATACTACTCGTACATTTCACTACCATGCAGTTTCTAGATACATTTTGTAAGCTGTTGTTTATTCCGAGAAAATGTTTTCTTCATAAACCTTATAAGAAATAAATGTGTCCTGTAATATTGCCTATAACTTAATTACATGACTAGAGATGTTTGATTTACTCTAATTACGAATGAATCGTCTTCTTTACTATTGCTGTCATTGGCGTTTTCATTATCAGTCTCTCTAGTATCTACCTAACCGTTTTCTTTTTCACCAGGTGTCAACAAAACTGTTGAAGAATACCTTCTTTACGTTCTTAATTTCCTTCTTTATTTTTCGAATTGTGGAAAGAGAAACATCACAGTAAATAACCGCTTGCTCACGGCTTTTGTTAAGAGGCACAGATAGGCATTTTTGTTTAGCTTCAACTTTACAACATTTTGTTAAATTGCGTTCAGCACTGTGAATAGTTCGACCACGTTTTCGAGAAACCGACATTTTGTGTTTACGGTAACAAACAGTTATATTTGTACAGTTAACCTACAAAAGGTTCCGCGATATACTGTATATACTCTGGGTATAGTATAAGTTGCTATGTTTGTCGTACTGAAATTAAAGCAGTCACGCATGCGCACTGATGCTTTTCCCCTTTTAACCCTCGTTGCAAACAAGGGCAAACTCGTGACTCAAGTGACTATCCGATATACGCTTGAAACAGTTGGTTAAAAAGGAGATATTACTTGAAGAGGTGACCAGGAGGACGAGGAGAAGAAGAAGAAATAAGAGAGATATTTAGTTTGAGGTAAATTAATTTCGTATATATTGAGGGGTTTTTAATTTTTGTTTTTTATAAAGTTACGAATGAAAAAAGGTTGCCTATATTTAAATTAGGTTAGGGTAATTTAAGGATAAGTTTGTCAGTAATTGACACATTAGATGTTTTAGTTGAATACAAAAAAATACAGTTTTAATTATTCAATTTTCTCGTTCTCTACTACTAGAGCTGGCGCCCAATATTCTTTTTATTATCTTTTAAAATCAATATTAAAGAATTTGCCCACGGTTCTAGATATAAGGTGGTGCAAGATTAATCGGTATAAATAAGTTTTTTGGGTTCAGAGGGCCAGAAAAAATGTGTATCCGGTGAAAATTGAATTGGATAATATCGACATGAAAACAATACTTTTATTCTTTTTATATACATATGGAGAAAGTAAAAATTGATCGGTTTGTAAGGGGATGGAGCACTTTAATAAATTGGAGAATAAAATTTGATTTGTGACCGATTGAAGCAATTTAAAGGTGAAGGTGATAGCTTAGTAAAACACAAAGGTAAAGAGTTAAAGGCGGTGGCCATTTGAAACTCTTTCTTAAGTGGGTACGCCTTTAGAATGCCTTACAGCTCCTCAACGCGTGTCCACCTTTCTGACTCGTCTACTGGGCCCCGCTTATAAAAGGTAACGCGTCACAAAAAGCAAACACGTTGACGAAGACAAGAGAAAACAAAAGCTGTGTGAAAGACGTCGACTCGTGAAAAGGTATTTTTGGATCTTGTTTCATTCGTGTCACACTAAAAAGAACGAAATTCGAACAGCAGTTGAAAAAAGGATGTCGGGGGAGAGACTGAAACGTAATGAGAAATTGGAGACTGAAAAAGACACAAGATCAACACTCTCTACTCTCTACCCTTCTCCTCTTCTGTTAACTTCTCCTTCTCTACTTCATACATCTCTACTTTTGCGCTTTTTCTAAAGTGTAGAGTCACTGCTGTATTTTATCTATGTTGCCATTGACATTCCTTTATCTCATATTTTATCGGTAGCAAACCACTGATCTTTTACTCGTCTTCACTAGCCTTTTATTTATTTTTACTTTTTCTTGCCCTATATGAATAAAGGCCCTATAGGGAAGAAAATTATTGTTTTCATGTCGATTTTTTCAAATCGAATTTTCACCAGATATATACGTTTTCAGGCTCCATGAGCCTAAAAACCATCTTTTTAGCGATTGGTCTGTCTGTGAACAATATATCTTAAGAATGGAATGTTGTACCAAATTGAAACTTTGAACTTAAGAGAAGCAACCCACCGGGTTGGTCTAGAGGTAAAGTCGTCGCCAAAATCAGCTGTTTAACAGCTGATTTTCGGAGACGAAGGTTCCTGGTTCAAATCCTAGTAAAGCTAGTTACTTTTATACTGATTTGAATACTAGACAGTGGTTACCGGTGTACTTTGATGGTTGGGGTTTAATTAACCATACTCTCTCAGGAATGGTCGGCCTGGGTCTGTACAAGACTACACCTAATTTACTCATCATACACATCATCCTCATCTCATTGGGTCATGGGGTTGCTTATTGTTCTAAATTGAACAGATTGCAACGTACACAAATTAGGAGTAAAAAAAAAAATAAAAAAAAGAGAAGCACGGATCCCTATTTTACTGAATGTTAACCTTATCCCCATTTTCTCAGTAACTATCAGAGATAAGAGAATTTTGTATGAAAAATCACAATTTTTTTACAAATTTAATAACAAAGTAACAATAGGGTTAGTTATAAAAGGATATTTAAAAAGGGCTGTGTATAATAAGGTAGGGTCTTTGTTGTACAACTATTTGTGAAAGAGTCGGTTGGTTACCTGTAACACCTTTTATTCTATTGTGACTTGTTTATACTAGTCATGATTTTTCCAGAACCAATAAAAAAGATTTTTGTATCGAATCTCTCTGTTTTTCTAGAAATATCTCTTTGATCTACCTATAGAAAGGGAGCCCCAAGTGCGGTCAGAGAGTTAGTATTCGTTTAATCTTTGACGAGTGTTTATTGAGTGTGCTATCGATGCGTTAGAACAGGTCAACGAGCCGGGCATTGTATTGGTCAATTATTGTTATTCAGTTTTCTTGTGTATGTGCATTGTGTATAATTATTGTGTATGCACATTCTATACAATTATTTGTAAGTAGTACTAAGTAAATTATTTAAGTTATTTATTGTATTACTTCATTATAATTAGTTGATTATTTATTTTGAAAATCTTTTAGTTGTAATAAATACTTGTAATTTTAAACTTTAGTGTATTAATTATTTAATTACCTAGATTCCGAAACGGACCTTAGCGATAAGTGTCACAGTATATTAAATTTCATATTAAAGGAAACAGCCCTCTAAAAAAATTATATTTTTTAATATTGAAATGTAGTATAATTACCAATTTTTAATTTTTCTAAAAGTTAGTTTTTTGAGTTAGAGGTGAATAGGCTTTCTAAAATGACCGATTCAATTAAACATAGATTATATTTTCAATTATATTTTCAAGTGAGACTGATCACTGCAGCCCCATGGTACGTAACAAATGAAATACTACACAATGACCTAAACCTGCTCTTCATAAAAGAAGAAATTAAACAACATAGCGAAAAACATTTACAAAAACTAGAAGACCATCAGAATCCATTAGCGATTAGCCTCCTTGACAACAGCGAAGATACTCACAGACTGAAACGCTTTAAACCATTGGACTTACCTCTACGATTTTGTTAGTCATTTAAATTTTTTTTTATCTTTTCTACTTCAACTCCTAATCATCGGCATCTCATAATTGGGGTCGTTTTCATCTCTACCATCGTCATTGTCATCTCCAACTTCAACACTTTGTGTTTCGGGATGTTGATTCACGGTTCATCAAGTTTGATTTTGTGTATATATATTTTTTTTCTTCACAGTTTAGTATTTTTGAAACACACTACTGAGTGTGGTTTGTGTTTTAATACTAAGGACATTACTGAGATTTTCTCATATTTGCTTAAAGTTATTGTATTTATTAACTGATTGCAAAAGAAATACTATATTGTTAAAAAAAAAAATATTTTCAATTATATACATTGGCAATTAGAAAGTCCTGCGAGTGTTACTAGATTTTTGTTTAAGTTCATTGTTTGTTGAATATTTTTATTAGAATTTAATTTTCTCCGTTATATTTTTCATCCGTATGAACCTACCCCCACCTACCTTCCGATTTACTAACAAGGGCCTTTCTGTTTGCTTATTAGCCTATAGTTTGTTGAATTATTGGAATGATTACGCCTATTAGGGCCTATTGGCTTATTTATAACGCTTGCTTTAATTATTACAATGGTATAATTAACCCTAACGATTATTTACAACTCAGTGAAATTTACAACCCAATTTTTTCAACCTCTTTGAGAGTTAATACAAGTTTATATTGAAAGTGGTGCGGTAATTAGCTGCCGTTGTGTATGGGCGTGTATAGTTCAATATATTTGTAGAGATTGTTTGAAGGCTCGAGTCGGCTGCATTGTGAATGGGATACCGATGTTGTGAAACGAAACGTCTTGAAATAAATATTAGCGCATGCGTATAGATGTGGAACGATCAACTGTTTACCTCCTATATACGCTGTAGTGTGTTCGAAGTGAATAGGCATGCAGTCTGTGTAGTAATAATTTTATAATTTTGAGTGTTTTTATTTTATGAGTTTAAATAATTCATCCATCGTCCATTTTTAAAAATGGACTTCTCCTCCTCCTCCAAAATAATTCTTCTTCTTCTTCTCCTCCTCCTCCTCCTCCTCCTCCTCCTCCTTCTCTTCCTTTTCTTTCTTATTCTTCTCCTCCTTCTCCTTTTTCTCCTTCTCCTCCTCCTTTTCCTTCTTATTCTTCTCCTCCTTCTCCTTCTTCTCCTTCTTCTCCTCCTTCTCCTGCTTCTCCTTCTCCTCCTCCTCCTCCGCCTCCTTCTTCTTCTTCTTCTTCTTCTCGGGTTAGGCATTTCTATCTGTTTCGTTTGTATCTTCTCGCTACACTAGGCAAATGTTACCGCCAATATTGTTATTTAATACCGTCGGTTGCAAGACTGGGGCTCCATCTGTCAAGCGATGTGGAAGGAGGAGCAGGGAGTGTCAACCTCGTTAAAAACCTGGGTCTATCTGGCACCGGATATTAGCACCCTGTTATAGGGCCTCTACCAAGAGTTACTAGGCGAAGATGGTCAACGGTCTCGAAGGTGGATGAGGGAGAAATTTCGAACAACGACGTGGGCGGAAGAACCTAGGGAAGTAAACCCCGAAAGTAAATAAAATGTGAAAACTGGTCAAAGGACTCAAGGCGAAGGAGGGTAGATCCCCAACGCTGTCGAGAGCGTAAGAAGCTAGGAGGTGGGTCTCCGAATGAACCCTAATTTGCGTTCAGGCGCCCTCACATGGCAGCACTATCACTGAACTATCCTACAAGACGTTGATAACACGTTTAAGGGAAACAAAAATAACTCAAAAGCATTCTAAAAGGCCTCAAAACTTTTAAGTATTATTGTAATTGTAATTAGGCTACAGTTAATTATACCACCAAAACAACTATTCTTCATTGCTATGTCACCACTACTGGAGCTATGGGAGTTGCCGCACAACTAATTTTTACGATTCAAAATGTTTCAACCTCACACCTACCGACGAAATAAGTTGAAAAATTTTGCTTCGATACAATTTGTTTGAAAAGAAAATGTTTCGTGAGATGTGCGTCCGGCCTTACTATTCATGCAGCCGACTAGTGCTGTCAGACAAGCTCTGTTAGCTTATACACTATAAACGTATTTTTATGTTTCTATGCGTATCCCACAAACTGTTTTAATAAAAAAAAAACGAATGAAAAATAGACTTGGTGCAAAGAGAAAGGGAAATAGTGAATAAGGGTTGGGATATAAAGGGAGAGTGAGAGAGCGATGTAAAACATTAGGAATTGAGTATGGGTGTCCCCAATGTTCTATTTTGTACGCATCCGCTAACACACAGTCTACATGTAGACGAACAAAAACAACTGTACGTTAGTGTGTAAGCTTACATACAGTCTCAAACATTTTCGCCCACCACCCGTATTCCCAATCGACATTTTCTAGCGCCACCAAAATTTTTAAACGTACCGTCTCGTCTGCTAAAATGAATAATTTGTAATTGCTGTTTTTAAGACGCGCTTTTTTTTTCATTCCTAATTTGTGTACGTTGCAATCTGTTCAATTTAGAACAATAAGCAACCCCATGACCCAGTGAGATGAGGATGATGTGTATGACGTGTAAATGAGGTGTAGTCTTGTACAGACCCAGGCCGACCATTCCTGAGAGAGTATGGTTAATTAAACCCCAACCATCAAAGTACACTGGTAACCACTGTCTAGTATTCAAATCCGTATAAAAAGTAACTACAGTATTGTGCGAATTAATGTGAACAAACAGAAATAATTTGTAAATATGATTTATTTAGGACAAAGATACATTTAGGTACACTTACATGAGATAATTTCCATTAACTAGTATTTAATGTGTCCCCCTTTTACTTTTATGACTTCCTGGAGTCTTCTTGGCATGGAATCCACAAGTTTTTTGCAATTGTTTGTGATGGCTTCATCTCTAAACCAAACCTGAATCACTGCTTCCACCAGTTTTGTTTTTGTCGTACAGTCCAATTTTTGTAGCCTAGCCTTACATATTGCCCACAAATTTTCTATAGGATTAAGATCAGGTGAATTCCTAGGCCAATCAAGAAGGGTAATATTATTATCTGGCACGGAGCCGAGTCTTGTTGAAAAATTGCGGTCCCTTCGGCCTGTACTTTATTAAGTTCTATAGCTAAGCGTTGCCCTAGCAATGCTTTGTATTTTTCACTATTCATCATACCTTCAATTGGAATAAGTGTGCCAGTACCTGAGTATGAAATACAGCCCCAGAACATTTTTTTGGGGGGATGTTTGACCGTTTGGTTAACCAACTTATGAAAACTGAAATTTTGTCTCTGTTCACATTAATTCGCACAATACTGTACCTTCACTAGGATTCGAACCAGGAACCTTCGTCTCCGAAAATCAGCTGTTAAAAAGCTGATTTTGGCGACGACTTTACCTCTAGACAAACCTGGTGGGTTAGACGCGCTTTTAAAAACATAAATTTATTTATTTATATATTATTAAAAACGAATACAATGAATCTTATCCTATATTATGTTGGTGCCGTTCACTAAATTTTCCCAACCGGGAACAAATTAATGGTGTCGGGCACTTGCTGGTACAAATATATTATCGTTACAGGTCCTAACTTTTTTTCTCTCTTTAATTCTTTATTTACAACTGTAAATAAACATGAGAAAAGTAGGGCCCCCATTGGTGCCTCCCCAAGAATGAAATTTGTGTATCAAATTAGCAGGTCTCTACTCCAGCGTCTTTTAAGGCGTCTGGAGGGATCATCAGGTAAATGGAAGGTGGAAAGTGAACCCACTGGTGCGTTCACTTTCCACCTTCCATTAACCTGATGATCCCCCCAGACGCCTTCCTACCCAGGTCTTCATACCTAGGTACTTCACAACTTCACTTTGTGGTAAATCAACCCCTCCAAGTTTTACTGGCGGACAAGCATTTCTCCGGATTGTAAATGTAACATGCTGCGATTTTACAGTATTGATCTTCACTCTCCATTTTTGAAGCCATGGTTGGATTTTGTCTAAACATTCCTGAAGTTTGTTTGAAGCAACTATAGGATCTCCACTTTTAGCAAGCAATGCCTTATCTTCAGCGAATGTAGCTTGAACTACCCCTTCAGTTGTTGGCAAGTATGCTTCATACAATGAGTACAAATACGGGCCTAGAACTGAACCCTGAGGTACACCAGAGGAAATGTACCTGGAACATAACAGCTCATCTTGGTATTTCACTTGAAAAAACCGATTTTCCATATAAGACCGTAAAATCAAAAAGAAAGGTTGGCTTAACGTTAAGCGCGACTACTTAGTTTTTTTATTTAGTAAATAAGACAAATCCGAAACTCGTCCGCGGACAATAAGACAATAACGTCGTCTGTGGACTGCGGGTAGAGAATCGCTGACTTAGATCATGCACACCAAAATTCTACAACGAATATATTGAATAGTTTGTCAAACAATACGGCAAGTGCCTTAATATAGAAAAGTCTTAATAGATGGTAAAAACATAACTGAATTGTAAATAATATTGGAACCTGTAAATTAATTGAAGTTTTTTTTTAAATAACCAAACGGGATTTACTTCCCGTGTATTCACTGAATTGTAAGAGTAAGCATTTTTTATAAAGCTTTCAAAATTGAGTAAGGTTATTCGATGAAATCTCTAAGGGGCATAAACGATAAAAACACTGAATGTATAATACTCTTACGAAATATTCAACTATATTAAGAATTATAGAATAAGGGGTCGGTTATATATGCGCGATATAGAATTATATATAACATCGATACGTGGCGTGTATAAGAATGGTGAGGGTACAACTGCTGACACCAACACCAACAAAAAGGGAATAGAAACAAAAAAAAAACGAGATGAAAAATAGAGAATGTAGCGGATAGAGTATGAGATCAACTCAATTAAAGCCCTGGTACATAAAAATATAGGGACTACGTATATTACGTAGCAAAGTAAAAAGAGCCAACGGATATTCCACAGCATCAATTAAAATCCTTCTTTACCCTCAACTCTTTTCGTTTAAAATTTAAAACAAAATAGTAGCTAAAAATAAACAAAATATAAACGAATCACTGATGGGATTTATATAAGCTACACGAAAAGATACCGTACATCCTTTTCGTGTGAATTTATTTTTACCAAACACCGACCGTACCAAATCCATTAATTCGGCTAGGCCTATATGCTTCGAAACCTTAGACTTCTGACGAACTTGGTTTTTATTACTTACCCACAGATTTCCACTCTATAAACTTATAACTATATTGCCCATAACAGCAGGGGCGGTTCCAGGGCTGATTTTGGGGGGGGGCTATCTTGTTTTTATGTAGTTCTTACTACATAATTTGTTATACATAGTTTGTAATTGAGTCATTGAAAAGTCCTCTTTTATGCTGTATTGCTGTAACCACAATTTTAATTCAAAGAGAAATTTTCAAGGTGCTTACTGGATGCGAGTGGCTTTTGACTACTGACACTGATTGTTATCTTAATACTATTTAAAAATAGATACTTTCTGTTTGACTCATTTTTATACTAAAATAATTATTGTTAATTGATAGGTACGAGTATTGGGATTCAGTTTTGTTAGAAATAATAGCTTATAGAAAATATTAAACTAAGTTTACCTAGTATTTCGGGGGGGGGGGGCATGGCCCCCATGGCCCATTCCCTGAAACCGCCCCTGCATAACAGCGTGGTGGAGTGTTAAATAATTTGTACTTCATCTGCTAATTCCAGGGCTACAATAAATGTGAGGTGGAAAGCAAAATGGAACCTCTTGTCGGAAGAAAAATTCGTTGTTAGGATCGATACATCGATATTTGGATTTTTACCTTCTCTTGCTTATATGAATATATAGGAAGGAAAGTATTGTTTTCATGTCAATTTTTCGAAATCGAGTTTTCACCGGTTCTACACGTTTTCAAAAACCCTTAACCCAAAAATCATGTTTTTAGCGATTGGTTTGTGTGCTTATCTGTGTGTGTGTGTGTGTGTGTGTGTGTGTGTGTGTGTGTGTGCGTGTGTGTGTGTGTGTGTGTGTACACAGAATATCTCAAGAACGGAACATCGTAAGAACTTGAAACTTGAAACTTAAGTTACATACCACTACCGGACCCGACACGAACATTTTCATGAAAATCGGTTAACCGGAAGTAGTAGTTTATCGTGTAATGTTTCACTTTTTTGCGATTTTCTCAAAATCTGGTCCTAAAATTTTTTAAAAAATCGCCTGATTTACTAAATTTTTTATGCTCTACAAGATAGGGTAGGGGTCATGTTTGCGGAAATTCTTGGTGAGACTGTATTAAAAAAATTGGTTTTTTAAAATTACGGCTTTAATATGCAATTTAGCGCAAAAATGTATAGCTATATAATAAAAGTTGTAGAGAATTTAAAATCCTACAATTTTTAATTCAAACATTTTTTTGTATAACGCTTAGTTTAGCGTTAATTAGCAATTTTCTGTTTTTTTCTCACAAAAAGTTGATTTCTTAAAAAAATCGAATCGATTTTTTTAAAGATTTCGGCCTTAGTATGCATTTTACTACAAAAGTGTATATAATCAAATTTGTAAGAAATTAAAAGATCTACAACTTTTATTTAAAGCAGTTTTTTCTACAGAGCCTAGTTTAGCGTGAAAGAGTGATTTTCCGTATTTTAAGCCAAACAGGTCGATTTTCACTTTGCGTCTTTCACTCATGATTAAAATAAGGTAATGTTTTTTGAGGTTATTTTTTTGTTTATTTCTAATGTTTTATTACTAATAATAGGTTATATTGTTAATTATTTTCATTGGCGAGAGAAAGTTGTGTGAGTGTTTCATAGCAGATTTTTTGTAGCCGTGTAACTAACAAATGGAGTTCAAGTAACTTAACACTTTATCTGGCTGTCGTCGGGCAAGAGTCAGCATTATAAGAATAGATAGTTTAAAATGAGTGATTTAGTTCACTTACCCTTTCAAGGCCGGAATTGTCCGCATTCCATGCTATGACTGGAATTCCAAGATATCCAGCCAGCTGGAGGAAATATTGAGCAGAGGCTGTTGATCTGCCATACTGTTCGTAGTTCATCAAGTACAGGATAGCAGAGACGTTCACCGATAGAAATTCTTTGCATAACGAATTCAGAATGGCTGAAACAAACAAAATAAAAATAACTTTTAACAAATTATCAAAATTAAACTCGTTAAGTAAACTAAAACCCAGTTTGGACTTATGGGTTAGAGCTATGGGGTACAACTAGTTCATCAAATATAGAAATACTGCAGCGCTTCCAATCGAAATGCCTGAGACTAATCACTGCAACCCCATGGTACGTAACCAATGAAATACTAAACAATGACCTAAACCTGCCCTTCATAAAAGAAGAAATTAAAAAACAGCGAAAAACATTTACAAAAATTAGAAGACAATCAGAATCCATTAGCGATTAACCTCCTCGACAACAGTAAAGATACTCACAGACTGTATAGTTTTAAAACACTAGACTTACCTCTACGATTTTAAACTTTAAAATTTAAACTTTTTTTTTCTTTTCTACTTCAACTACTAATCATCGTCATCTCATAATAGACATCGTTATCATCTCTAGCTTCAACAACTTTGTGATTCGGGGTGTTGATTCACAGTTCATCAAGTTTAAGTTTTCTACATTATATACTTTCCTTCACGTTTAGTCTCGTTGAAACACGCAACTGAGTGTGTTTTTTATTTTAATTCTAAGGATATTACTCAGATTTTCTCGTCTTTGCTTAAAGTTTTTGTATTTATAAACTGATTGTAAAAGAAATACACTGTTACAAAAAAAATAAAAGTAAACTACGCGACGTTAGAGAAATTAATTATTTTGCGTTATTTCACTCTGTACTCAGCTGCGGTTATGGGGTCACCCAGTGGGCCAACTTAACCGAACACTTAAACATTCTTACATTATAAAAATAGTTACGCAATTAGAATTATCACAAACACTATTCTCACAAATGACTGTTTGTTAAATAAAATATTCCCCCCTTGCCCTTGAAATCTTCATTATATATTAAATTTTAAAATTTGCTAAATTTAGCACAGTGTTATTTACATAAAAATCATTGGTTTGAATAAATGTAACATGACAAAATTTACAAGGCATCATTTTTAAATGGTTCAGTTTTGTCTCTCCTGTTACATTAAAAAAAACGTATAAGGTGAATTTTTTGAGGGGGTTCATTAGAAAATACGCCTTATCCACATATTTTCAAAATGGAGTTTTGTAAATAATCGTGTTGTTTAGTACACGTTTTATCGGAAAATAAACAACAGAAGTCATGTTGAAAGTTAGTTTTTCTAGTAGAGAAATTGTTTTGAAAATATTGTGCATCGCAACAAAACTTGTCTTATTTCCATAAGATAATATTCGTATATGGTTCAGCCGCAATCAGTTTTTTGTCTCTCCTGTAAAATTAAAAAAACTTGTTTTTGTTTAGATTGTAAAGTAATTTTAAAACGAAGAAAGAATTAAATAAATAAATGAAGACAATTTGAATTTGGTTAAGTTAATGATATTTAATGAACGATTGGAATTTGATAAAAAAATTAAATTGACAATAATTGATTTACAAAATTATTAGTTACTGATCTTTGAATTTTATTTATTTATTGATGACAATTTAAATTATAGTATTAAGTTTTAATCAATTTAAATTGAAATAATAATGTATTTTAAATGAATTTATGATTAATAAAAAGAGCTCAAATTTAATATAAAAAAAAATGTTTTAAATATATATTTACGAGGTTGTGAAGTTCTTGGAGATGTGCCGTATACCATTGACCTGGACCGAATAGGGGACTGGAACATTGTTACAATCGGTTTTATAGTTTTAATTTATTGATTCTTTCAAAAATTCCATTTGTTGGATTCAAACCATTCTGTTCTAGAATTCAGTTTCTTAATTCATTTATATCTTGATGTTATCTTAGTTTCCTTTAATAAAATTCATTTAATTGAAATTATTTATTAAAATTTATATATTCATTTGTAAAACTGGTCAGCTGTATACATGTTTACGGTATAGTTGTGTTTTTTATAGTGCTACTCTATTTGAAGAAAATTTCTTTATAAACTGTCAGTTAATGGTAAAAATATACCTGTTATATTGGGCAACTGTCTACAAGAGTTTTTTTTTGATAAGTATTTCGTTTTTTTTTTTGGATAATAATAATAATTGTTTTTGAATATTTTGTTATAAGCTAGAGGTTAGGTTGAATCTAAAAATTTAACTATAAACAACAATGTACAATGGGCTGAAACGCCCTTCTTCTTCTTCTTCTTCATCTTCCTCCAATGAGCAGAGTAAGCTAGCTCGCCAATCTACGATGAATAATCAAGAAGGCATTGATTCCATGTACGTAGAAGCAGATGATTTCCAGAATACACCTGATTGGCAAACTGTACCAATTTTAAAAAGCAAATCAGCTGATAAATTAGTAGATTCAAATGTTAATAATATTTCATTAAAAAATAGATTCAGCTGTTTGCCTGTTGAAGAAAATAACGTTTCTCAACAAAAAAAGATTAAAACTCCACCTATAATCCTATACGGCATAACAGATATTAACAAATTGATAGAGTTATTTGATAAATCGGTTTCTAAATCAGACTATTTAATTAAATCATTTAGTAATAAACAATTAAAAGTTATATCAAGTAATGTTGATGTTTACAAAAAATTAATAGCGGTTATTCGTGAAGTGAATTTAATCGGTCATACATTTAGTAGGAAAGAAGAACGCGCTTACCGAATAGTAATAAAAAATTTACATTACTCTATTCCAACTTCTATTATTAAAGAAGAAATTGAAAAACATGGGCACAAAGTCAGAGGTGAAATTGTTAATGCTCGCCACCGCGTAACTAAAGAACCAATTCCTATATTTTTTGTTAATCTTGAACCGCAAGAAAACAACAAAGACATTTTTAATATCAGGTATATTTCGAATTGTTGCGTTAATATCGAACCACCTAGAAAAAGTAACCACATAGTTCAATGTAAACGTTGCCAACAATACGGCCACACCAAAAACAATTGCATGCGTCCCTATCGTTGTGTAAAGTGTGCGCAGAGCCATAATACAACTGACTGCCCAAAGACAGATCGAAACACACCAGCAACATGTGCATTGTGTTTAGATAATCATCCTGCGAATTATAAAGGTTGCCGCATTTACCAGGAAATAATGAACAGGAAACGTGGAAACAAGAATACCCCTACGACTGATTCACAACCTAAGAATATCAGATCATTCAATGCAAATAATGAACACTTTCCTAAATTAAAACAAACCAGACAAAATGTTATTATTGATAACAGTCAAACTACACCATCTGTGTCATACGCAGATGTACTGCAGAACAAAAGGGATGATTCTGACATAGTAACAAAACTCAATAAAGTATCTGAACAGATTGAATTATTGGTTAGTCAAATGAGTAATCTGATGGGATTATTGACAACCGTTGTCAATAAACTGTTTAAATGAAATTCCTACGAATTGCGGAGTGGAATGTCAACGGTCTTATTCGGAGGCGACAGGAAGTAGAAGTTTTTCTGAAGGTTAACAAAATAGATATTCTTCTCATATCTGAATCTCACCTTACAAACCCTGATTTTTTTAGACTATATGGATATACACTCTACAACGCCAATCATCCGGATGGTAACGCTCATGGAGGCAGTGCTATTCTTGTTAAAAATTCAATAAAACATCACGAGTTGCCAGCATGCACATCAGATCATCTTCAAGCGACATCGATACAATTACACGATTGGTTTGGTCCTCTGGTAATTTCATCTGTTTACTGTCCGCCGAGGCATCGGATAACGAGAAATGTGTTCCAGAATTATTTCCATCTCCTTGGAAATCGATTTATCTCAGCGGGCGATTGGAATGCTAAACATACGTATTGGGGATCTCGCCTCATTACACCTCGTGGTCGGGAACTGAAAGTGGCCATAGATTTGGGAAATAATTATAATATCTTGTCTACCGGACAACCTACATACTGGCCAACAGACCGAAATAAAATCCCTGATTTATTGGACTTTGGTATCACAAAAGGTATCAGTAGGTTTTATACAGATGTGGAAAGCAGCCTAGACAGTACATCAGACCATTCTCCAATCATAATTACAATCAGTACACATATTATTCTACGACAAAAACCTCCCACTTTATATAACAAATACACAAATTGGACTTCCTTCTCAGCTTTTATTCATGACAACATTAACCTCAACATACCTTTAAAAGTATCGGACGACATAGATGAAGCAGTTCAACACTTCACAAACATCATTCAAAAAGCAGCTTGGAGTAGTACACCGGAAGATACAGTCACAGAATACGATAATATGAATTACTCACGTGAAATTTTGGAAAAAGTAAGAGAAAAAAGAAGATTACGGCGTGTATGGCAAAATAGCAGACACCCCGCAGACAAAACCGCATTCAACCGAGCATCAAAAGAACTAAAAGATTTATTATTCACTATAAAAAATAATTCTTTTCGAACCTTTTTAGAAAATTTGTCTCCCAACGAAACAACAGATCACTCGTTATGGAAAGCCACTTCTAAAATAAAAAGACCAATTCAACATACTCCTCCACTCCGACGTGATGATGGGAACTGGGCTAGAAGTGATGAAGAGAAAGCCGATTTGTTTTGCGACTACCTAAGTGATGTATTTCAACCTCATCCTTCTGTCGGAATTGACGAAAAAGAAATTCACGAGTTTATGGAAATACCAGTGCCTATGGACTTACCGATAGAACCTTTTACTGTTGGCGAGATACAACAAGTAATCAATCACCTTCCATCAAAAAAGGCTCCGGGATTTGACTTAATTACGTCTGAAGTCATCAAACATCTTCCTGTCAGGGCATTAACTTATCTTCAAATTCTATTCAACAGTATCTTGCGAACGACACATTTTCCTTCTCAATGGAAAGTCTCGCAAATAATAATGATTCCAAAACCAGGTAAACCACCAAATGAAATGTCTTCATATAGGCCAATTAGCTTACTGCCTCTTCTTTCCAAGGTATTTGAAAAATTGTTTTTAAAGAAGCTTCAGGGGATTCTAATACAACAGAATGTTGTTCCAGACCATCAATTTGGATTCAGAAGCGGTCACTCTACTGTGGAGCAAATACATCGGGTAGTGAATATGATATCTGACACATTAGAAAGGGGAGATATCTGCTGTGCTCTTTTTCTAGACATATTAAGAGCCTTTGACAAAGTGTGGCATATTGGTCTTTTATACAAATTAAAAACAATTTTACCTTATCCGTTTTATTTTGTTCTTAAATCTTTTCTGGAAGGTAGGATATTTCAAATTAAATGCAGAGGTGCATACTCAAAATTTGGAGAAATAAACTCCGGGGTTCCTCAAGGATCTATACTTGCTCCAATATTATACGTAATATTTACCGCTGACATGCCTCTAAACCAATCAGTACTTACCGCTACGTACGCCGATGATACAGCAATTCTTTCATCCGACAATAACGCTACAGAAGCATCAAATAAAGCTCAAATATACTTAGACGAAGTGCTACTATGGTTGAACAAATGGAGACTAAAAGCCAACGCAAATAAATCCGTCCAAGTTACGTTTACTATGAGAAGAGAGGAATGCCCATCAGTACTCCTAGGTAATGATGTACTCACACAACAAGATCATGTGAAGTACCTTGGCTTGCATCTTGATCGGAGATTAACTTGGCGACATCACATAGTATGTAAACGGAACGAGCTTAATTTAAAATACATGAGGTTTAACTGGTTGTTAGGAAGAAGATCACAATTATCTGTTGAAAATAAGGTCTTGATCTACAATACAATTTTCAAGCCTGTTTGGAAGTATGGCGCTCAGCTTTGGGGTACATCCAGCAGATCCAATTTAGAAATGATACAACGCTTCCAAAATAAAGTATTAAGATCGACGAGTAACGCTGGGTGGTTTATAAGAAACTCGGAAATACATGACCATCTTCGTATCCGTACCGTAACAGAAGAGATAAGAGAGCTGAGCCTCCGGTACCAGCTAAGATTAAACAATCACCAGAACCACCTGGCATTAAATTTACTGGACAACAGTGAGGAAACGAAGCGCCTCAAAAGACATCACATCCTCGACTTAGACCAACGATTTTAATACATACACCAAGTTAAATTCACCACTCATCCTCATCACACTTTTTAATCTAAAGTGAAATTTCAAAATTTTATTTATTTTACTTTTTTATTGTTAACTTCTTTTCCATTGTTTACTTCATTTTTTTTGTTTACTTCTTTTACATTGTTTTTGTTAATTTTGTAACTTTACAACATTTCTTAGTTTTTATTAACTTTATTTTCTAATTTTATTTAGTTGAAGTGAGAGCAAAGGCTGTCTACTTCACTCACGTAAGTTTAGTTCTTGTAAAATGATTTGCTTAAAGCCACATTGTAAGGCTGATTGTAAATAAATAAGTTAAAAAAAAAAAAAAAAAAAAAAAAATATATTCATTTGTTTTTTTTTTGAGTAGCTTCACTTTTATTAAGTTGAACTATCTGGCTTCTGGAATTATTATTTACATTAAATATTTCTTATTAAATTTTAGTTTTATATATTTAATTCTTGCTATAAAATATTAATATAATAAATGAAAATTATTAATCTTGATATTTAGTAATTTACTATTATTTAAGATATTTCTTTGAAAATCCAACAATTAACTTTTACTCTTATCATTTGATCAACGATACTATTTATAATAGATTGCTATTTTACAAGGTGGTCAGCTGAGTGGCTGGTTTGAACCTTGTAACGTTGTAACCTTAAAATGTTGTACCTATAGTTCAGCCACTCTAAGTTTGCTCCTACTGTCAACAAACCAAAACCGATTACTACAGGGTGCACGCTAGAGTCCGTGACGTTATGGATGTCGTATTCCTATTAAGATAACTATTTTTTAAATTATAAGTACTTAAAGTACTAAAAACATCAGTCGTGATATGATGTAGGCCTAACAATTTCATTTATAAAAATACTTTTAAAAGTATTTTGTATTTAAAAACTTTGGAAAGTATTTTGTTGTTACTTTTTAATCAGCGTGTACACATTTTTACATAATGCGCATGCTCAGTGACGTCATTATTTGTTTACATTAGGAGCAAACTTAGAGAGGCTGGACTGCAGTAAACGTTATTACTATAACTTTCAGTACTAAGGTAAGACCCCTCAATTAGTATTTTGGAGGAACCCCATTAGTTATTGAATTAGTTACATTAGAATCGTAGTTAGACAATAAGTTGTAAATATACCCAACTGTCAATCATCTGATACTGGGTAATAGTTATTAGGCGGGTGTACTTCCCCCACTCTGTTTTTGGGCCCTTCTTCACCTACAAACTTACAGCCAATCATCTGGATGGTTCTCCTTCCTTTTGGACCTCCAGGTTAGTTGAACGGTGGTTGGGAAAGGGAGGTTTGTCAACCAGAGGTTTCTTGATTTCGGATAAGGGAAACCAAAAGCAGTTACATTGGGAATTCAGCTTGAAACAGTTGTTAAAGAAGAAGAAAGTATTTGAAGAGGTGACCAGAAGAACGAAAAGAAAAAGAAGAAAGAGGAAAGATACTTAGTTTGAGGTGAATTCAGTTCATGTATATTAAGGGGTGTTTGGGACTATATAAATTTTATGTTTGGTTCAATAATTCATCAATTTATTTTTGTGTTCTATTTTAAGATATCATTTATCGGTCTCAACCAATGAGGGTTGATTTCTACCTGCACATACAAACAGTTTTATACTGAACTGGACACAGTCGTCCGCTAACTCGCAACGCAAAAGAACGCTCTCTGTGCAGTCTTACGCTTTTCTGCTTTCGCCCTAGTATTGGGAATTATCCGCGACCGCTAATTTGTTTTCTTTATATTATGTAAGTTTATTTCTCTATTAAATTCACGCATCGCTACGTATTTACGCGCTGGAGACACTCCAGGAAACCGACCACGCTAAATACAGTCCACTTATTCAAGATCTTTGGCAGCTCAACACTCATCGGAAAGCCACCGGTACCAGCTGGTAATTCGCAGGACTTCCAAGGTGAGTGGAATAAAACTTTTATTTATCGACAGTAAGCTGCTATACGCTCCGCCACTGACCCTACCAAGGGGTTTTTAATTTTTATATTTTTATTAAAATCGCGGGAGAAAAAGGATGGCTATATTTAAAATAGATTAAGTTTTTCATTAATTGATGCATTAAGTGTTTTAGTTGAATTCATAGAAACGTAGTTTTATTTAATTTTTTCATGCTCAACTAATATAGCTGGCGCCAATTATTTTTAAAAATTCATATTAAAGTATTTTCCTACAGATCTAAATTTAAGTTGGTGCAACCTGTAGAGGCCTTACTAAGTAAAACAAGGAATGAGGTGGTTTTACCATTACCACCTTTACTGAGTGGAAAAGTATCCTTTCAGCACGCCAAAAACTCTACTCTAGCTTTAAGAAACATCTCTTTTTCATCGTGCAAATGACACTTTCACTTCATTCACCACAGGGTCTGGCGGTATAATGATGAAATTCATTACCCTGAGAGGAAATGACTGTGATCTTTGACACCTATACCTGTTGAGTTGGTAAATGCTTCAGTCATATAATTGGGTTACCATGCTATAGTCACTTGAGTCACGAGTTTGCCTTTGTTTGCAACGAGGGGTAAAGGAGTTAAAGCATCAGTGCGCATGCGCGACTGCTTTAATTTCAGTACGACAAACATAAAAACTTGTACTATACCCAGAGCATATACAGTAAATAGCGGAACCTTTTGTAGGTTAACTGTACGAATTTAACTGTTTGTTGCCGTAAAAACAAATGTCGGTTTCTCGAAAACATCGGCAGATTATTCACAGAGCTAAATGCAATGTAATAAAATGTTGTGAAGTTGAAGCTAAACAAAAATGCCTGTCCGTACCTCTTAACAAAAGCCGTGACCGAACGGCTAACTACTGTGATGTTTCTCTTTCCATAACTCGAAAAATAAAGAAGGAAATTAAGGTCATGAAGAAGCTATTCTTTAACAGTTTTTTTGACACCTGGTAAAAAACAGAAAACGGTTAGGTAGATACTAGATAGACTGATAATGAAAACACCGATGACAGCAATAGTAAAAAAGGCGATTCCTTCGTAATTACAGTAAATCAAATATTTCTAGTCATGTAATTAAGCTATAGGCAATATTACAGGTCATATTTATTTCTTATAAGGTTTATGAAAAAAATATTTTCTCGGAATAAACAACAGCTTACAAAATTTATCCAGAAACTGGACGGTAGTGAAATGTACGAGTAGTGTCTCACTCTTGAGGTTGGCAGCACTGCAAATATTTTAATTCCCTTCCTCGCAGCCCATCCATACGCAAAAGGCAATCTCATGACTTCAGTATCTATATAAGAGAGAGAACTATTTTTTATAGCCCTGAAAGTAGCAGATCAAATACAAATAATTTAACACTCCATCTGATTGTTACGGGCAAAGGTTTAAATATGAGAAGATATATTGAGAAGTTCCATGAGAGAGTTACTGCGGTTTGTCGACCCAATTCTACCTTTTGTTATATTGTGCTTTGTATTTGTATATTTGTATTAGTATTTAAATAAGTACGTACTTGTATTGTATTTAACAACAATTGTCTCGTACAAATATTGGAAAAGCTTTTTCTCTTAGCATTGGTATGAGATGTCACTGTGATCCCTCAGCGCGCGCGCACACACACAGCGATTGTATTTTTTAAACAACTACAATAAATAACGATTGAGACGTACTTTCAGCTCTCTCTCTCTCTCCCCCTGTACATAAATGAAAGAACCGACATGAAAGAGAGTACAGTCGTCGCTTTATTTCTACTTATCTCCTCCCTATTTGGGGGATCGGCAAGGTTGAAGGGTTCACAGGGATTCGCACAACGATGCTTTTTAAAAGAACCACCCCCTCCCGACCCTGCATATTCTACCTTTTATATTCACCTGTCTGTCTTTCTGTCCACGTATTACAACGCTTTCTTCTTCTTCTTCTATTTTTCCGATCTATTCAAAAACATACCTAATACATCCAACAACTCCGATCGACATTCGTATTATTCTACACAATATCTTCAATGCGATTCCCCAAATTCTTTTATTCATTCTTTGTTAAATAACAAAAAAACGTTCTTATAAACCAGGAAAATTTGTGCGAAAACTCTAAAAAAATAAATATTGAAACAGTTTTATCACGCTCTGGTTATAATGTATTTTTTAGGTATTTTGTCCCTGATATTTTTACGTTGCAATCTGTCAATTAAAAACCCTTTTAGGTATCTTTAATCTCATGCAGGCCACTATTTAAGGAGCTTAAATTGATTACAGTTCCCTCTCTCTACATTTTTTAAGGTGATTATGTATGTTAGGCAAAATAATTTTATGCAGATTTTCAATGTTTACAATCATAACACGATAAACAGAAATGATTATTATGTGGCTAATCACTCCACAAAATTGTTTGAACAAAAACCTACTTATGCGGGGAGAAAATTCATGAATAAATTACCCCAATTTTTAAAATGTTGTGATAATCCTTTAAAAAAAATCTGAAAAATTACTTGATCGGTGAAACTTTTTATAGCGTACAAGAATTTCTTTCTAGATAGTAGTGATACATTGTGTGATTCTTATATGTATTTCAGGTGTTATAACTGACATTTCCTGTACTTCTCCTGGAGTCTACAGGACGCAATAAAAAAATACTTGGATCCCTGGTAACGGAAGAAAAGATGTGTACAAAAGAGGTAAATGTGAGGGTGTCAATGGCCAAGGAGGTAATTAGCAAGAAAAGACGGATTTTGTGTGGTGGGTTTTATTTGGAATTTCGGAAGAGATCGGCAAAATGCTTTGTTTGGAGTGTGACCACGTATGGAGCAGAGACGTGGACTTTGAGGAAGCAGGATGAAAGGGTATCGGAGGCCCTGGAAATGTGGATTTGGAGAAGGATGGAAAAGAGTAGTTATACTATTTTCAAGGCTGATGAGCTGTGAACGTGTGCATTGCCCCCTACCCACTTTATAGCTAGCCAATGACTTTCTAGTAACGTTGCCAATCTTGCCATGTAGCTCTGTTAAATATTTCATCAGCCATTTTTTGGTCTTTCAATAATAATTATGACCTATAAACATACAATCAGCCGATTATGTTATAAAGTATCGCATGTTAACGCGCTCTATAATCTACTGCTTAAGTCCATGCTCCGTGTAGTTGCGGGGTGAAGGGTACGGGTGAGGTATATTGATTGAATGAGTGACGCATGCTGGGAGAACGATTGTTGTATTACTCTGATACAAAACATTCCTTTTCAAACTTTCCGTATTTAACATATTTGTTTGTATTTATTACAATTATTTATTTACATGTTTTGATATAAAATGGTAAGTTAAATATTATGAATCCGACCAAGTTACCCGGTAGGTATTTCTTAAATTAATGCGCCGGATGACAAGAATATGTTTTTAATCTGTTAGTACACGCTACCACTGCATCGACCGTCCAATCGAACTCAGTATTCAGGAGTTAATAGAATTCCCATTTAACGTACATTTAAAATATTTTACTGTGCCAGGGACTCTGTAGTAGGCTTAATGCCTTTTCAACAACAGATTTGTTCTAATCACGCATAGAACAAAGAACAATGTGAAATCATGGAAACCCGTAGGCCTATTTAACTAATTATAATACTATTGTGTAGCTAACACGTTAAGTTGTGATGACGCGTGTGGGTGTCGAACAGAACACTCAACCAGGATTTTGGACGAGTATAAGCGTTCTATTCAGGTATTATAATATGACTAGCATAGCGGAGCCGTGTGAATAAATTCGCACAGTGTTCTTGGGTTTCAAACCCCTATCATTAAATAAATGATTTAAGGGGAGATGGCACGATGGTTTTAACTGAAAATTTCGATTTTTAGTTTTTTATGTTTTTAAATATTTTAAGCCTAGATCTATCAAAAAAACATTAAATTAGGTCAACAATTTTTTTATGAAAAAATTAAGTTTTTATCAGGTTTACACAGAAAAATTATCATGTTACTAAGAACAAATATTTTTCATAATTTTATACTGTTCGTTTTAGTGCAGAGAATTTTAGTTTTTAAAATATCTGCATCACTGTTTTTTGTATTCTCAGCTGTTGGTTCAGCTTTCTAAACAATTACTATTGATGGGAAATTAACTTGTTTGTATACATATTGTTTTTGATTTGTGCCTTCTTGTTTCTTTCGTTTTCCCGTAAATATAGATTTTTAACACTAGGTACATTTTTCTCAGAAACCAATAAACCTACCAGGCTGAAATTTTTACCAGTTAATTATCTTGTCGTCATGACACACATAAAAGATATGGCATACAACTGCTACAGAAGATTCTTCGGAAAACTTCAAAACCATCAAAATCCATACATCAAAAACTTATCATCTCGTACTCTTCCTGGAAATCCTCGCCGACGACTTCGCCGTTCATGGAATAGAGACCTGCTCTTATAAGACAATGACTCGTGGCACCTACAAAGATTAGCCACTGGGTCTAATCTTTGTTATTGTAAATTTTCCTATGTTAAAACCAGCTCATTTGCTTATTGTAAAATTTTACAGTTGCAAATAAATAATTAAAGAGAAAAAAAAAATTATCTTGTATATCCACATATACCGACATTTTTATAACTTCCTCAGGTACTCCAAAAATTAGTAATACGCAAAAAACGTTGAAAAAAATTTGTTAATATTTTATGTTATTCGTAATTTCTTAAAAAAATGATATGGTCCAAAGATTAAATTGAAAAAAATGTCAGTATCTCGAGAAGAAACACGACACCTATGGTGTGTAAAGTTTAATTTCCATATCTTTTATCAATCCTATGAAAAATGTACCTAAAAATAGCAAATTTAACATTGGCGGGATACAATGAACAGTCTCGTCTTAAGTTAATAACAAACTTAACAGTTCTTAGAAGAACGGTGAATAACAACTAAAGCACAGTAGTACGATAGTTTTATCCTGGAAAGAACAGTTTTAAACTAAAACTTTAAATACAACAACGTTAACACAATGTCTAATACAGACTGAATGTGTTATGAGATGAGAAGAGAGATGACTCATATCCTGCATGCTTATGATTTATATGGCTGTGGATTGGATACATGTAGGAGAACCGCATTACATTACACTTTATTACCGCTAAGTTTTAATCGAATTTGCTCCTTTTCATTTACTAATATGAAGTTCGTATTAGCATCTATTTCAAGTTTAGAACTTTCGGGAAAATCAGGAAAAAATAGGCCCACGTTTTAAAACCATGTAAAAAAAATTATTAAAAACCGTTTGTTCAAAATCTATATTTAGGGGTTAACAGAATTCTCATTTAACACTTTCCAGTCTACCATTTTTTTACGACTATGCACTACAGACTAAAGTAAATTATAAGTATTTCCAACGTAGACTGAAGTTTTTTCAACTTTTTCAAAAAAAATCAGTGTGCAGTCACTTCAGTTCTTATCAACAAGGGTATTATATGAAAATAAAGTTTGAAATTTGCTCTTTTTACCATATATTTTGTTTAAGTCAATTATTAAGTTATTTATAAAATAATACTATTTATAATTACTCTAATTTACACATTTCCGAAAAATTTTATATGAAACTTGTATCAATATCGCTTTCATTCTCCGCAGTGTCGTATGATTTATCAATGTCCGTGTCATCTAATTCTGACCCAGAATCTTCTGCAAAACAATCTAATGCATCTGTAGACATCGTTTCATGAAATATATAATAGCACAATAACAGTAAAACACATACACTGCAAACAACGTGGCCTTGTAACCCGCTATGTCGGTACTCGGTAGTAAACTCTACAGTGCGATTTCACGCATTAAGTAGCGGTCGATAGTTTCGTTGATATATCAGAAAATACTAATCGATTCGGTCAACTATCACTGTAGGTAAACGGAGAACAAAGTGAACTAAATAACAGTGAAAACGGGAAACGGATAGCGTGCGGGTAGCCACATATATAACAGTGTGAAAGTTGCAAACGTATGAGATACGTTTGCCGTCTAGGGATGTATATTGCCGTGCCCGTATGACATACGTTTACCGTCACTCGGTGTATATCATCACGGCCGTATCACGTACGGTTGTCGTCTCGAAAGTGTTAACATAGGTCTACATTGGAAGCGAATTTTTCGTTTTAAATATATAGATTATCTTTCAGCCGGTAGACAGCTCGAATCACTTATTGTTCGATTTGTACGCTCTAAATTGACCTTTCTACGTACGGTAGTCCTCCAATATCTCTACTTACTCCTGCCTGCTGAGTCACCTGGTTTCAAAAATGGATACATGGATATCGCTAATTTTCTTGTATTTATAAGTGAAACACATCATTTTATTCAGCTTGGCAATATCTATAACATGCTACTACTAATGGAAAACAAATCTACTCAAATCCAGTAATATTTTGCTTTAAAAGTAGTATAGTGTGACTATATCGAAAAGGAATGTGTGTTCGAGAGGTTTCTAGGACCGAGAAATTCGTAAAATGATAAATAGTAAATAATAGAGTGACAAAGTAACAATAGAGTTAGTTATAAAAGAATATTTAAAAATCTGGTGTGAAACACTCACACAACTTTCTCTTGCCAATGCAAATAATTAACAATAAACCTAACATTATTAATAAAATATTAGAAATAAACAAAAAACTAACCTCAAAAACATAACCTTATTTTAATCATGAGTGAATGATGCAAAATGAAAATCAACCTCAGTTTGGCTTAGAAATACGGAAAATCACTCTTTCTCTCTAAACTAGGCTCTGTAGAGAAAAATGCTTTAAATAAAAGTTGTAGATCTTTTAATTTTCTATAAATTAAATTATATACACTTTTGTCGTAAAATGCATACTAAGGCCGAAATCTTAAAAAAATCAATTTTTCACACATTTTCGTGAGAAACAAAACAGAAAATTGCAAATTACCGCTAAACTAAGCGTTATACAAAAAATGTTTGAAATAAAAGTTGTAGAATTTTTAATTCTCTACAACTTTTATTATATAAAGTTTTGCGCTAAAATGCATATTAAAGCTGTAATCTTAAAAAAACAACGTTTTTACGTGAAAACAGCCTCACGCAGAATTTTAGCAAGCATGACGCCTACCCTATCTTGTAGAGAATAAAAAATTGAGTAAACCAGGCGATTTTTAAAAAAATCGTAGGACCAGTTTTTGAGAAAATCGCAAAAAAGTGAAAAATTACACGAATAAACTACCACTTCCGGTTGACCGATTTTGATGAAAATGTTCGTGTCGAGTCCGGTAGTGGTACGTAACTTAAGTTTTAAGTTTCAAGTTCGTACGATGTTCCGTTCTTGAGATATTCTGTTCACACACATACAAACACACACACACGCACACACACACACACACACACACACACAGACACACACACAGACCAATCGCTAAAAACATGTTTTTTGGGTTCAGGGGGTCTGAAAACGTATAGATCCGGTGAAAACTCGATTTCGAAAAATCGACATGAAAACAATACTTTCCTTCCTATATAGGCAAGAGAAAGTAAAAAGGGCCGTGTATAGTAAGGTAGGGTGTTTGTTGTACAACTATTTCGTTAACACCTTTTATTCAATTGTGACTTGTTTACATTAGTTAAGATTTTTCCAGAACCATAAAAAGGATTTTTGTATTTTATTATTGCATCAAATCTCTCTGTCCTTCCAGAAATCTCTGATCCACCTATGTAAAGAGAGCCCCAAGTGCGGTCGGGGAGTTAGTATTCGTTTAATCTATGACGAGTGTTTATTGCGTGTGCTATCAGTTCGTTAGAAAAGGTCGCCGTGTTCGGGCATTGGTCAACTATTGTTATTCTGTCTTATTGTGTATGTGCATTGTGTGAGTGCACTCTATAATTGTTTGTAAGTAGTACTAAGTAAATTATTTAAGTTATTTATTGTATTACTTCATTATAATTAGTTTATTAAACTTTAGTTTATTAATTATTTTATAAAATTTTAAACTTTAGTTTATTAATTATTTAATTACCTAGATCCCGAAACGGACTGTAGTGAAAAGTGTCACAATAGGGTTGGATTCAAAACTGTATCTCCATGTTAATCTGAAACCTATTTTAGATTTCTCCAGATTAACCAATAGCGACAATTTGTTGGTTTATGTTTATTGTGTTCTGTTTTGTTGTGTTTATTTATGTTAACTTTTAAGGGAACCGTAAATGGAAAAAATCATTTTTTTCAGGTTTTTTAATGTTTTTTTTTTTCATTTTATGAAAGTGCATAGTATTCTGAGTGTTCTGATCTATTATTTATGGTGGTAGTGAAATTTTTACGAATATAAACATTATATCATTGTACGAAGAACTGGGGCTGAAAACTAGAAAGAACATGCTTCGTGCTATGGAACGACTGGATTCAGGACGAATAGATGACACTGAAAGAAAACTGTCTGAATTTGAAAAACAAATACCGGAGAAAAGGAGTTTAAAAAGAAAACGACTGAGGATCCAGACCAACCATCTCACAACGCAGGGTGTTATTACAAAAGTATAAATTACAATTTAAAGTCAATTTGTTGCAAATCGTGGTTTTTGATTTAAGTTAGTTAGAAGGTAGGTGTAGTTTGATTTAGGCAGATAAAAGTTAACACTGTACACCATTAGATAGAGCATTTTATGCTGATTTTAGAAGTACCATTAACTCAATTTCGCTAAAATTGGAGTAAACACCATTTACCTCTGTAACAAAGATTCATGTTGAGAATTTTTGTACAATAAGCAGAAAAATAATGTAAAAAACTTGGTGTCAAATTACGTTTGTGTACTTTGATGGTTGGGGTTTAATTAACCATACTCTCTCAGGAATGGTTGGCCTGGGTCTGTACAAGAATACACTTCATTTACACGTCATACACATCATCCTCATCTCATTGGGTCATGGGGTTGCTTATTGTTCTAAATTGAACAGATTGCAACGTATACAAATTAGGAATAAAAAAAAAATTACGTTTAGAGAAGAAAAGAAGAACGTGTAAACCAAAAACATAAGACTTAAACTGAAGATAAAATTATTTCATCGTAAACCTAACACTTCAACTGACCGACAGATGTCAACCAGAGAGAAAAGAATGAAAAAGTTTTTAAAGTGAAATCGGAAGTGAAACGGTGAGCCTGAGGCTGATTCTAGTAAGAGATAAGTGGATACGGACCCATTCAATTTCTCCAATCAGGGTGTAAACTAGAAAAGAAGAAGAAACTAATTCGATTATGGAAATGAAGTCGGGCAACTCTATTTAAAGCACCCACACAAAGATATTTGCTGTTCACCCACTTTAAAAAAAACATCAAATAGAACTCTAATGTTTCCGGTTCACCGAGAAAAGGGTGATGGAGGACAGCTATTCTTTGATAATTTTGCGTCAGATTATTCAGTGTCACAAATTATAACCTCAAAGCAGATTAACAATCATTTTTTATTATGCAAACGAACTTTTTTTTATTTTCTTTTATCCTGTATGAAATATAGGAAGGGTGTAAGGAGTCACGGTTCCAAATAATTAACTACCCTAAATTTAAGCTAGCCAAAAATGGAGTTAAATAAAAAAAAGAATTTTAAGATTTTGCTGAGAAAACAAAATTTAATCATTTAGAATAATTTAGAATAACCCACCGGGTTGGTATAGAGGTAAAGTCGTCACCGCGAGTCAGCTGTTTAACAGCTGATTTTCGGAGACGAAGGTTCCTGGTTCAAATCCTAGTAAAGGTAATTACTTTTATATGGATTTGAATACTAGACAGCGGTTACCGGTGTACTTTGATGGTTGGAATTCAATTAATCATACTCTCTCAGGAATGGTCGGCCTGGGTCTGTACAAGACTACACCTCATTTACACGTCATACACATCATCCTCATCTCATTGGTTCATGTGGTTGCTTATTGTTCTAAATTGAACAGATTGCTACGTACACACAATAGGAATTAAAAAAAAAAAAGAATTTAGAATAAGATACAAAAATCAGAGTTTACTTAGTAATACATTAAATATATTTTTTAAATGATTTATGATTTGATTCCTTTCCTTTTTTTAAGTAATATTAATTTAACAGATCTTAAAGTTTATTTTAAAATTAAAAGGTTTTACAATAATGATTGTCCATACTGTTCACTTTTGATCGTCGGTATTGTTGTCTTGTTGGAGGTTCTTAGCTCCTGTACTCTTCTTGATGATCTGAGACCATCCTCAAATAAAAAATGGTTTCGTTGATTTATGTATTCAACAACTCCATTAAACCTTCGATGTTCCATTGTTCCTTCACTCGCGCATTTATATTTATTAATTATAATCTTATTGGTTGAAATTTAACCGCACTATTTTATTTAAACCCACCGGGTTGGTCTAGAGGTAAAGTCGTTGCCAAAATCAGCTGGTTAACAGCTGGTTTTCGGAGATGAAGGTTCCTGGTTCAAATCCTAGTAAAGGTAGTTAATTTTATACGGATTTGAATGCTAGACAGTGGGTACCGGTGTACTTTGATGGTTGGGGTTAAATTAACCATACTATCTCAGGAATGGTCGACCTGAGTCTGTACAAGACTACACCTCATTTACACGTCATACATATCATTCTCATCTCATTGGGTCATGGGGTTGCTTATTGTTCTGAATTGAACAGATTGCAACGTACACATATTAGGACTTAAAAACAAAAACAAAATTTATTTAACCTTTTTGAACATGAAGCCGAATTCAAACACAGTTGATATACACTACTTATTTAATTTAATTTTTATCACTTTGGATGTACTGCTCATCATGTTTTAAATATAATATAAAATATTTAAATAATCATTAAAATATCTACATAATTTAGAATATATTTTTTTATCATAGACAAGGAAACAAGCTTTAAACATCATTATATCACACACATATGATTTAGGTTGGTACCATTACTTGCTATACCATATTTTTACTTTATGTGATTAGTGTTGGTATGCCTGTCCCTTCAATTAAAGAAATCCAGTTTTCTAATTTGCTACAAGGGAAAGTACTATTTTCCAGTCCATTGTTCCAAATAGAGTTTTCACCGGAAATACACATTTTCCGGTCCCCTGAATTCAAAAAACCAGTTTTTACCAATTCGTGTATGTGTGTGTGTGTTTGAAAAAATATATCAAGAATAAAATATTTTACAAAGTTGAAACTTGTAATTTAACGGTTTGTACCATAAGGGAACCTCACGAAAATTTTAATCAAAATTGGTCAACTAGAAGAAGTACGTAGTTTTTTGTGCAACTTTTTAAATTTTTTTAAAAATGGTTTCTACTTTTGTTTTAAATAGTTAAACTATTAAATTAAATTTACTACATGTTTGTGTTTTAGAAAAAAAGGTAAGCGGCTTGTCTTCTGAAAGTGGTGAGAGCAACGCTCCCGTGGCAAAAAAATGTATTTTTTAAATTGCGGTCTTAATATGCATTTTAGAGCAAAAGCGTATAAATGAAATTTTAGAAAATAAACACAGTACATTTTAAATTTCAAGCGTTTGTACAGCGCCAATTAATGTTTAGCGAGAATTGGTGGTTTCCGAATTTTCCTCATCAAAATATCCAAGTCAATTACAGATTAATTTTCATTTAGCGCTATTCGCTCATGATTAGCCTAAAATTAGGTTATGTGTTTTCATTTTACATTATTTAATTTTTGTCCATAACAGGCAGGTGGAGTGTTAAATTACTTTCACTCGATCTACTTGCTCCAGGGCTACAAAAAATAGTTCTTTCTCTTATCTCATGGTCACTCAATTGTATTACTGAAATATTTAACAACTGAAGGGGCACAGGTGTAAAACTCACTAGTCACAGTTATCTCCTCTCAGAGTAATCAAATCAATTTCATCATTATACAACCAGACCCTGTTGTGAATGAAGTAAAGATGTCATTTACAGGGTAGCAAATAGATGCTTTTCAGAGGGCCTGATATGCTAATAAGCATCCTTTTCAACTTATTGAGTAAGGTAATGGTAAACCACCTCACCCCTCGTTTTACTTAATAAAGCCTCTAGAGGTTGAAACCAGGCTGATCACCTAAACAACATTACTTATTTATGGGTAAAGATATTTTATCTTCTTCTTTTTCTTCTATCATGGATGAGGCATAATAAGCCTGTCTTAAATCCGTTACCGGTCTTAAACCTGACGCTCCACACTTTGTCAGCGGGCCTACACAACTTTGAATGGAACACGCAATACAATACACCATTGCGGGTTGCGGGGTGTACAGGGGCTATTTATATCTTCACGTGCATTGATGATAATAATATACGAATCAGTTACAAACAAGTATTAATCTACAATATCATGAAGTTCCACTTAAAAATATTAACACAACTATTTTAACGCTAATATTAAGTGTTATATTAATGAAAAATTTAATTAAAACATTCACCAATGTTGTTATCATAGTCTACCTACAACTTTCAATTGAAAGAATTTTTCTACAACGCTTAGTTTTGCGTCAGTTAGTGATTTTCTTATAAAAACAAAAAAAAACACTGAAAAATAGGATTTTATAAAATTGCGACCTTAGTATGTATTTTATGACAAAAGTGTATCCTATATAATAAAAGTTAAAGGAAATTAAAAAAAAAATACAACTTTATTTCAAATTGTTTTGTTCTATTGAGCCCCTATTTTAGCGTCAATTAGTGATCTTCTGTATTTTTAAATCGTACGGAGGTTGATTTTCATTTCGCGTCATTCACTCAGATTAAAATTGTGTTTAGGGCATCAGCCGAAAGGCTGGTTTGAACCTGTAGAGGTTTTACTGGGTAAAACAAGGAGAGAGGTGGTTTACCATTGGCTTCCTCACTGAGTTGAAAGAGTATGCTTATCAGCATGCAGGCCCTCTAAAAATCACATATTTTCCACTCTACAAATAACACCTTCACTTCATTCACCACAGGGTCTGGCTGTGTAATGAAATTCATTACTTTCAGAGGAAATAACTCTAATGATTAGTGTCTTTGACACCTCTACCTCTTCTGTTCTTAAATGATTCAGTAATTTAATTGGCTGACCATATGATAAAAAACAGAACTATTTAATTTAGCCCTGCAACAAACAGATTGAGTGTAAATTATTTGACACTCCACCTGTCTGTTATGGGCAGATGATTAAAATTAAAAATTATGATTAAAATTAGATTATGTTATTCATTTTATATTGTCCACTAATGATTAAAAAAATAAGGATATATTTTTAATTATTTAAATTAGTAAGAGAAAGTAGTGTGAGTGTTTCACATCAGGTATTACAATTATTATTATTGTTGTTGTTGATGATGGTGTTTTGTATTGCGTGATGCATTAGCTGATTTTCTAGGAGCGCTAATACGGTGCATAGCAGGACGTCTAACCGAAAAGACTCTTTCTTTTTATTAAGATTATTTTATAATTTTATTAAGTTGTAGTGATAGGAGAGGCTGCCTATTTCACTCATGTCACATTCGTATTGTTATAATGATTTTCTTAAAGCCAGATTGTAAAGCCGGCAGCATTGGCGTAGTTGGTAACGTGCTCGCCTCTTATCATGCGGCCTTGGGTTCGAATCCCACTCAGGCACGGCATTTTCATACGTTACAAAAAATCATTTCATCATTCACAGTTACAACCCAACGTTGTCGCTAATGACCACAGTAGTTGATGCGACGTTAAATAAGAAAAGAAAAAACAGATTGTAAATAAATTAAATTGAAAAAAATTTTATTACTGTTGCACCGATCCGAGATTTTTATTTATTTATTTACAACAATATAAAGGCTAACAGAACTTATCCATATAAGCCTTATTGACATAAAAAAATTACATATTTACAAAACAATATTTGCTTATAACTATTTTATTTACATAATATACATGCTAATACACTTTTTGTCTCTTTTTCTCATAAAAATAAAATAGTGTACAGAAATAAAATTACTTACTATAATAATAAATTAATAAGAAAAAAAAGAACGAAAATTCCCACTAAAAATAGTTTAGCAAAACTTGATCAAAAATATTATTATTTATTTATAAATTAATAAAAGGAAAAAGAAAAAGAAACAATAGAAAAAAGAAAAAAGAAAGAAGGAAAGGAAGAAAGAAAGAAAAAGATGTGAGTCTGCTCTGTGAATTTGTCATTTATTGGTTGGTGAGCGCCTGATAACATTTTGATGAAAATTGTTTGTAATTATCAAAAAAAGGATTGAGTACCAGATTAAATTTATTAAAAAAGGATAACGTCCGTATTAAGAAAGTATTACTGTATTGCACAGTGTTCACTTTAGGCAAATAAAACAGATTAAAAGTCCTGGATCTAACAAAAGGTACATAATAAAAAATGTTTTTAACAATATCCTCTAGGTCAACATATCATGTAAGCAACCGTAATAAATTGGTCAATTACACAAACTATGGAGTTTGAGATTTAATTATTGCCCGCACAAATTTATGTCTGTTTTGGATACAAGTACTATGTCAAAATGAATCAGGGAAAAATTTGGTGCGATTTTCCAAAATTCATTTGTGATAAGAAGTAACATTGTAATAAAGAGGAAATTAAAAACGTCGGATGTTGATTCGATCATTGGAAAACAAACCGTCAGGTGTACCAACATAAAAATATTTATTTTACTAATTTTATTAAAACAAAAAATTGAATGAATAGAAAAGTTTGTATTTAGTTGAGTAGCAACTTCATGTATCAGATAAAATGTAAATAATTTAAATAAATATATAGGTAGGCTACATAAAATGTAAATACAAAGATGTACTTCCGTTCGATGAGAGTGTTTCATTTGTTGAACAGTTTTAAAGCAGAGTACCACTTGAAAACTCCCTCCAATTTTTATACTGTTGTTTTGTAGGGAAAGAGATTTAACAAAAAATCTAGAAGAGTGAATAATTTTTTAACCGTTTCGTATAAAAATTTCAAATAAAAACGCTAAGTTATTTTCCTTCTGTGTGAAGAGGAAGTCTATATTTTTACGGAATCTTTTGTTAATTTCTCTTACCCTTTATGAATATAATAGGGGAGGAAAGTATTGTTCTCATGTCGATTTTTTGAAATCGAACTAAGATGAATTAAGACTTAGTAGGCTAATCAGCACGCCACAGAGGTGGCCATTCACGAAAATTTTTACTCATAATATAACTGTAATGATTTTCCGTGTGTACTATTTAATATAGTGCATCTCACCCTGTCTTGTTACACATAATAAATTAATCATAATTTAAGTTAATACAACACCAACGACAGGGGTTGAAATAAAAATACAAGAATTTTGTAGAAAATCTTATCTCTATAATTTTCATTCTACCTTGCCCTGTACGAATATATACGGAAGGAAACCTATTTCCTTCAATTCATCTATCAATTTAAAAAAAAAAAATTTCACCGGAATTACAAGTTTCCAGGTCTCCTGAACCTAAAAAAGATGTTTTTAGCGATTGGTCTGTTGTGTAAACAAAATATCTCAAGAACGGAGTAGCGGACGAAGTTGAAATTTGGATTTAAGTTAGATAAAACTAACGGGCTGGACACAAAAATTTTCATCAAAATCGGTCAACCTAGCTAATTCATCATATACAGAAATAATACTGCAGTTTCAATCAAACTGTCTGAGACTAATCACTGCAGCTTCATGGAACACAACCAATGACATATTTCATCTACCCTTCATAAAAGAGGAAATTAAATAACGTAGCGAGAATCAATTTTTAAAAAGTCAGAAGAGGATCAAAATTCTTTAGCAATTAACCTCTTCGACAACAGCTAGTAAAGATTTTTTTTTTATAATCCCTAATGTGTGTACATTGCAATCTGTTCAATTCAGAACAATAAGCAACCCAATGACCCAATGAGATGAGGATGATATGTATAACGAGTAAATGAGGTGTAGTCTTCTACAGACTCAGGTCGACCATTTCTGAGAGAGTATGGTTAATTGAACCCCAACCATCAAAGTACAACGGTAACCGCCGTCTAGCATTCGAATCCACATAAAAGTAACTACCTTTACTAGGGTTTGAACCAGGAACCTTCATCTCCGAAAATCAGCTGTTAAGCAGCTGATTTTGGCGAGGACTTTACCTCTAGACCAACCCGGTGGTTTTAAAGATATTTACAAACCGAAACGTTTTAAAATATTTGACTTACTTTAACGATTTTGTTAAGCATTTAATTTATTTCTCTACTTGTACTACTATTTATTGTCATCTCATAATCAGCATCGTTATCATCTTCATCATGGCCATCGTCATCTTTAACTTTAACTACTTCATGTTTCAACATATTAATGCACAGTTCACAGCCTACATTATTTTTCAGCGTTGATGAGCTCTGAACCTATGCATTGCCCTCCACCCACCCACTTCATAGCTAGCCAATGACTTGCCAGCAACGTTGCCAACACTTGCTCTTGTAGCTCTTTCAATAACTATTTATAATATATGAACATACAACCAGCTGATTATATTATAAAGTATTGCATGTTAATGCGCTCTATAATCGATGCGTTCAGTACGAGTGAACTACTGTGGCTCTTATACGCATGCGCGCGTAATGTTTGTCAGGCTGATACATTCGTACAATCTGACAACGCTGTAAAACGTTCAGATTAGTCTAAACGCGTGGAATAGCAGAGCATATCAACCGTGAAAAGGATTATAGTTTAGATTTATTTTTTGTTCACAGTTTAAACTTTTTTTGAAACACACCACTGATTGTGGATTATATTTTCATTCTAACAACGTAATTACTCTAATTTTTATAATTTTTTTTAAGTTTACAAAACTTTTTTTAAGTTTATAAGACCAGTTCCTCAGTCAGATGATGTAAAATACTTAGAAATGCACTTAGATCGGCGCCTTACTTGGTCCAAACATGTTTGGAATACACGCAAAAGACTAAGGTTGAAGCTGAAAGATTTGTATTGGATGATGAACAAACGTTCACAGCTGTCATTAGAGAGCAAGCTCCTACTGTAAAAAGTCATATTGAAACCACTATGGACTTGTGGGTTACCGCTTTGGGGATCATCTTCGAAAATCAAATCTTGCTATCATCCAACGATTCCAGTTGAAAGTTTTACGGATAATAACAAATGCTCCATGGTATGTGACAAATGATGCATTGCACAAGGACTTGTGTGTCATCACCGTGAAAGAAGAAATTACGCAGCTAAGTTCTAAATATAAAGAAAAATTAGCAAATCACCCGAATTCTTTGGTGCTTAATTTACTTGAAAATAGAAAAGACGTGACACGACTAAAATGAATAATATTGCTTGACCTTCCGTTTAGATTTGCCGATTACCCTATATTTTGAATAATTGAAGTCCATATCAACATCAACTATAATAATATCATCTTCTTCCTCTACGCATTCTACTATCACTGTTATTAATTTCGTTACCTTTTCCATTACTGTTTTTCATCTTTTATCTAGTTAATGTTTTCAAAAATTATACATATTTTTTTTCTTTTCTGAAGCAATACTATTGCGTATAATTGTCTTCGTCATGTGAACCCGTTCATGATATTTACTTATAGTTTTTGTTTTTAAACTGATAGTAAATAATCTCAGATGTTAGAAAAAAATTTTATAATTACATTTTGAATAAACTAGTTGCAAAAGAATTACAGTAGGTCGAATTTATGAAGAAAATATAAAGCGGATGAAGAGAGAAAATCTTTTGTTATTATTTTACTGCAGTTGTTATCGCTAGACGAAATTTTTTCTTCATAATTTTGTTTAATTTTGTTAATTTTTTTTTAAATTTTGTTTAACAGCTGATTTTCGGAGACGAAGGTTCCTGGTTCAAATCCTAATAAAGGTAGTTACTTTTATACGGATTTGAATACTAGACAGTGGTTGCCGGTGTACTTTGATGGTTGGAGTTTAATTAACCATACTCTCTCAGGAATGGTTGGCCTGGGTCTGTACAAGACTACACCTCATTTACACGTCATACACATCATCCTCATCTCATTTGGTCATGGGGTTGCTTATTGTTCTAAATTGAACAGATCGCAACGTACACAAATCAGGAAAAAAAATTAAAATAATTTTGTAAATTACCGTATCAGCTGTTTAAAGTAGTGATGTAGTTACCATGTAGAATGTAGTTACATTGTAAAATATAGTTTAAATCGTTCTAAAAACTTTATTCTTAAATAAATATTAATAAAGTAAAATTTTTTACGCAAAATAAATAAACGTTTTATTAACATATTTTATGTAACATTATACTATGAAATTACAGCAATATAAATAAATTAAAAGTTGTAATAAAAACAATTGGAAAAATTGTAGAGAGAATTTTTCAATTTCAATCAGGGAAATCGTTTTTAAAAATATCTAAAATATTCTTCGGAGGAAAAGTTACTATCCTTATAATTTGAAACAACTGTTCACTGTTAAAAAAATTTCTACCAAATGCGTACTATGTATAGTAAATTGGGTAGTAAACAATCACATATAATCTTAATGAAAAGGCTGCATGGAATGAGAAAATTTCTAAACTTTCCAAAGGACAGCAAATTACTAAAAACACTTACAACAAAAAATGTCTTTCCATTCACACAAAACATAAACACTACAAAGCAGTTCTAAGATCACCAGCAATGTACGGCAGTGAAACCCTCTTCAGTATTGATGGAAACGGAATAAAGGAAATAATCAGAAAAATAGAAAGAAGGATTCTTAGAACCTGCATAAACAAAAAACACATAGTTGACAACCAGCACAGACTTTTACCAAGAGAAGAAATTTATAAAGAAATAGAACCAATCACTGATGCAATGCGCAAAAAGAAAATTTCTTTCTTTTCGCATATCCTCAGAACTCCAGAAAACCGATTATTAAGAAAAATTGTAGAAAAATTCATGTGTGCAAAAACGGAAGGAGCTACAATTCCTCGGCTTGAAGAAATCAAAAAAGATAGAACAGAACTAAATCTAACAATTGCTGATGTCAAAGATCGCACACCGGTTTACAAAGAAACAATTAAAGACAAAAACAAAATTTTATCAGTAAGAACAACTAAACGAAAAGAACAGGTTCGTTCAGACGAATTGAGAAAAGCAAGATTCGACAGAATGAAAAAGTATTGGCAAGAAAGAAATGAAAAGGAAATAAACTGCCGAAGAAAAAGAACTAACCGAAGAGACTAAAGTGATCCTTTGTGGTCATAAAAAAAAAATTGGGTAGTATTCAACTCTCCATTTGGATGATGTTTTATGAAGCTATACGTCCCGTGTACTGTTGTATGCAAAAAGAGAATGTGGAATGTCTAAAAGTCTAATTGTACACAATCATAAGCTCAACTTCCGTTTTTAATCATTCAGTCGTTAACGAACATTTACAAATAGCTTTAAAAAGCACAATACATGGATTATAGATTCAACGTGTGGTTTTGAAAAAAACACGTCACCATGATACCTTGCTATTTAAAAATAAATATCAAAACACATTCAACATTCTTGCCAGCAATAGAAGAAATTTACATTACATTATTTTAATCGAAATACCGGGTGTTTGGAAAGTCACTGTGCACTTGAATCAAGAGAATTAAATGACTACACTTTCTTAAGAAATAATTACTTTAATCACTACCTTATTATACATTACCCACCAAGTTGGTCTAGAGGTAAAGTCGTCGCCAAAAATCAGCTGTTTAACAGCTGATTTTTGGAGATGAAAGTTCCTGGTTCAAATCCTAGTAAAGGTAACTTGTTTATACGGATTTGAGTGCAAGACAGTGGTTACCCGTGTACTTTGATGGTTGGGGTTCAATTAACCATACTCTCTCAGGAATGGTCAGCCTGAGTCTGTACAAGAATACACCTCATTTACACGTCATATATATCATCCTCATCTCATTGGGTCATGGGGTTGCTTAATGTTATGAATTGAACAGATTGAAACGTACACATATCAGGGATTAAAAAAAATATAATATATACATTATTGGATTGTTTATAAAAAGTGTTCAATAGAGCACTGCACTCGTTTCAATTTGTTTTCAAACACTTTACCTACAGTTGAGCAGTTCTTAGTTTGCTCCTACTGTCAACAAACAAAAGCCACCTACTACAGGGTGCACGCTAGAGTCTGCGACTTTATGGATGTCGTATTCCTATTAAGTTAACTATTTTTAAAAATTCTAAGTACTTAAAGTACTAAAAACATCAGTCATGATATGATGTAGGCCTAACAATTTCATTTATAAAAATACTTTTAATGTTGTTGTTGTTTAGGTCATCAGCCAAAAGGCTGGTTTGAACCTCTAGACGTTTTACTAAGTAAAACGAGGAGTAAGGTGGTTTACCATTGCCTTCCTCACTGAGTGAAAAATTACGCTTATCAGCGTGCCGGGCCCTCTGAAAAGCACAGATTTGTCACTCTGCAAATGACACCTTCACTTCATTCACCACAGGGTCTGGCTGTATAATGAAATTCATTACTTTCAGAGGAGACAACTCTGATTAGTGTCTTTTACACCTCTGCCTCTTCTGTTCTTAAATGATTCATTTAATTGGCTGACCATGTGATAAGAAACAGAACTATTTATTTTAGCCCTGCAACTAACAGAATGAGTGTAAATAAATTTGACACTCCACCTGTTTATTATGGGGAGACTTTTAATGTATTTTGTATTTAAATACTTTTGAAAGTATTGTGTTGTCACTTTTTAATCAGTGTGTACACATTTTGATATAACGCGCATGCTCAGTGACGTCATTGTTTGTTTACATTAGGAGCAAACTAAGAGAGGCTGGACTTTAACTCAAATGTGATTCCTTGAATGTATGGAGTTATCGCGGTTTTAGTCGGTCAATCGTGAGTGGTCTGTTTCGATAAACTGTTTGTTTTATAAAAAAACTAATCTCGGGGTGTCAGATCAGCTGATCTGGCAGGCCGTAAATTTCTGGAAATATTGTTTGTTCATCAAGTACCTACATTACGCACGAAAGTCATTGAAATGTTGATAAGATGTGTTAGTCTTTTGGAAGAACCATTGCGCAGAACGACACAATACTTTAATATGACCACAACTCAACGATTCACTGTTTGGTTAAAGTCCAGCCTTTCTTAGTTTACTCCTACTGTCAACAAATAATAACGTCACTGAGCATGCGCATTATAAAAATGTGTACACGCTGATTAAAAAGTAACAACAAAATACTTTTAAAAATATTTAAATACAAAATACTTTTAAAAGTAATTTTTATAAATTAAATTGTTAGGCCTACATTAAATCATGACTGATATTTTAAGTACTCTAAGTACTTATAATTTAAAAGATAGTTAACTTAATCGAAATACAATATCCATAAAGTGGTGGACCCTAGCGTGCACCCTGTAGTAGCTGGCTTTAGTTTGTTGACAGTAGGAGCAAACTAAGAACGGCTGAACTGTAGATATTCTAGACCGCACCCAGTTGGTTGCCGCACAGGGCAAACAAATCCATATAAAAGTAACTACCTTAACTAGGATTTGAACCAGGAACCTTCGTCTCCGAAAATCAGCTTTTAAACAGCTGATTTTGGCGACGACTTTACCTCTAGACCAACCCGGTTGGTTGAATAATGTTAAAGATTAAACAGTCAAAAGGCTTACAGAAGTAAAGCAAAATTTCCCCTTTAATTATTCTTAACCCACCGGGTTGGTCTAGAGGTAAAGTCGTCGCCAAAATCAGCTGTTTAACAGCTGATTTTCGGAGACGAAGGTTCCTGGTTCAAATCCTAGTAAAGGTAGTTACTTTTATACGGATTTGAATACTAGACAGTGGTTACCGGTGTACTTTGATGGTTGGGGTTTAATTAACTATACTCTCTCAGGAATGGTCGGCCTGGGTCAGTACAAGACTACACCTCATTTACACGTCATACACATCATCCTCATCTCATTGGGTCATGGGGTTGCTTATTGTTCTAAATTGAACAGATTGCAACGTACACAAATTAGGAATAAAAAAAAAAAAAAAAAAAATTATTCTTACAAAATATAATAAAAATTTTTGTTTTGCAACTTTGAAAATAATATGGAATTAATTATTTTACTGGGATTTGTTATTGTTGGATTCAGTAACCCATAAATTCAATACCCAATAGTTTTTTTTTAATTCTAGTTTGTACGTTGCAATCTGTTCAATTTAGAACAATAAGCAACCCCATGACCCAATGAGATGAGGACTATATGTATGACGTGTAAATAAAGTGTAGTCTTGAACAGACCCAGACCGACCATTCCTGAGAGCGTATGGTTAATTGAACCCAACCATCAAAGTACACCGGTAACCACTGTATAGTTTCAAATCCGAATAAAAGTTACTGCCTTTTCTAGGATTTGAACCAGGAATCTTCGTCTCCGAAAATCAGCTGTTAAACAGCTGATTTTGGCGACGACGTTACCTCTAGACCAACCCGGTGGGTTACCCAATAGTTGATTAATTTAATTTTCAATTAATAATAAAATAAAAATTATTAATAAATTTTATTTCCATTTTACATGTGTTATTGGAAAAATAATTAATTTTTTCTTTTCCATTATTAATTTTTATTTTAAAAACGCTTTCATTCACTAGTAGGGAAAGTTAACACAGACAAATCTCTTAAATGGTAGTATTGACGCATGAGCATATTTATTCAGGCACGGCATATTTTCATACGTTGCAAAATATAATTTCATCCTTCACCGCCTGCATTAGCAGTAATTGCAGAACAGAAAATTTTTTTTTTGTAACAGTGTATTTCTTTTACAATCAGTTTATAAATACAAAACTTTAAGCAAAGACAAGAAAAACTGAGTAATGTCCTTAAAAACTTAAAATAAAAACCACACTCAGTAGTGTGTTTCAACACGACTAAATGTGAAGAAAAATATATATGTATATATCTATGTACAAAACCTAAACTTGATGAACTGTGAATCAAAACCCTGGAATCACAAAGTTGTTGAAGCTAGAGATGATAGCAATGTCTATTATGAGATGATGATGATTAGCGTTTGAAGTGGAAAAGAAAAGAAAAGTTTAAATCGTAAAGTTTAAAGTCGTAGAGATAAGTCTAGTGTTTTAAAACGTTTCAGTCTGTGAGTATCTTCACTGCTGTCGAAAAGGTTAATCGCTAATGGATTCTGATGGTCTTCTAATTTCTGTAAATATTTTTCGCTATGTTGTTTAATTTCTTTTTTTATGAAGGGCAGGTTTAGGTCATTGTGTAGTATTTCATTTGTTACGTATCATGGGGCTGCAGTAATTAGTCTCAGGCATTTTGATCGGAAGCGCTGCATTAATTCTACATATATTTGATGAACTAGCTGTACCCCATAGCTCTAACCCATTACTCCAAACTGGTTTGAGTATTACTTTGTAAACGAGTACTTTATTTTCAACGGAGAGTTGAGATTTTCTGCCTAAGAGCCAGAACAATTGACGTAACTTCAGTCCAAGTTGCTTTTGTTTCCTCCATATGAGATAGGAGCACGTGAGTCTTCCTTTCATTAGTCTTTTCCACGTGAGTCTTCGATCTAGATGCAAACCTAAATATTTAACTTCCTCCTTCTGTGGGATTACTGTACCGTTCAAGCTGACCGCTGGACATGCTGGTTTCTTTAATGTAAACGTTACATGCGTTGACTTATCCTCATTAATCTTCACTCTCCAATTCTTACACCATTCGTGAATGTTGTCAAGATGGGTTTAAACTTCTCCGAAGCACATGTCGGAGAAGCGTCCGCCGCTAAAATCACTGTCTCATCTGCGAACAATGCCGTCATTACAGATTCATAATCTGGAAGGTCAGCTGTGTAAAGCGTAATACAAAAAAGGGCTCAAAATGCTGCCTTGAGAAACGCCGGAATTTATTAAATAAAATTTGGAAAAGACATTATCATATTTAACGTGGAAGAAACGATTTGAAAGATAGTTTTTAAAAATCAAAAAGTATGGATATTCTAATTTCATTTTAGTTTTGTATAACAGACCTAGATGCCAAACTTTGTCAAACGCCTGTTGAATATCCAAGAACACAGCTGAAGTAAACTGTTTTAATTTTAAGCTCTTCTGAATAAGTTCGACTAGTCTGTGGACTTGTTCTAAAGCCGAGTGTCCTTCTCGAAACCCAAATTGATGATCTGAAATCAGTTTATACTCTTCTATAACAGGTTTTAAACGACTTAACAACATTTTCTCAAATACTTTAGAAGTAAAACCAAAAACAACATTTTCTCAAATAATTTAGAAGTAAAACCAAAAACAACATCTTCTCAAATACTTTAGAAGTTAAACTGAAAAAAACATGAGCACATTAAAAACTTCCCATGTTCTTTATTTCATTGAAGTAATACTATTGTTACGTCCAGCCATACCTTAAATGTTAACAATTATTTTATTATTTATTTATTTAGATTGTTTAGACCCATTCAGGATCACATAAAGTCAATTATGAACTGTTGCCGCCATTCCTCTTGTTTCTCCAGTACTCCTTCATAAATTCGCGGTGTCTAACACGACGTTCATCCGTCCATTTTGCCCTAGGTCTCTTCGGCTTACACTCTGATGCAACTTCCCAGGTGTGAATTTTATGCCTGAAGGTTTTACGGTCTTTGAGGTCTGAAGGTGTGATATTTGCATCTCTTAGATCGGATTGCACTTGCTTGATCCAGACGGTTGTAATTTTGAGTTTCTGTGAGTGCATCAGAATCTTCTTTATAAGCCGAGAGTCATCCAGTCTCATTATATGACCATAAAATCTCAGCCGTCGTTTACGAAAATCAACTTCAATGTTTGAGTATTTTTCCGTCACTGTGTGTGATTGTAGACGATATCCTTCATCTGTGAGTTTTGGGCCAAGAATTTTCCGAATGATTTTTCTCTCAGCTTTCTTAATATTCTCAAGATCCCCTTTAAAGTTGAGGTTCAAGGTCTCACTGGCATAAAGAGACTCAGGTTTAATGACAGTCGTGTAGTGTCGAATTTTGGTGTTTATGCTCATACATTTTTTGTTGTAGATGTTTGCAACTTAAGGAGAGCTCTAAAAACACAAAAATCTAGCTCTTGGTGGTGTCTTTGTTCCTCCTTTTAGCTTCCAAAAAATCTTTCATCCTCTCACTTTGCGCCTTTATTTTATTTTATAAAATTTATAATAAGTCAATAACCATGACTTATAACTATTTATAATAGTCAAAAGTCAAAATGATGTCACTTACTCGCAGTCCAACAGGTATTTCTATTTACTTTTATTCTTAATTTATTCTTAGCCAACCATAGTAGAGTCGATTAGAAATTGCATAATAGTTGTTTTAATATATTTAATTAGATAAGGTAAAATTGTTTGAATATTGGTTTGAATCGAACTTTTCTATTCAAATTCAATCTTATTTGGATAGAAACGCACGATTCAGGGATATTGGTATACCTGTATACCAGGTAGATTGTTATATCAATCTTTAATTTATTGATGATAATAATGATTGGTATATAATAGAATAATAGTAATAATAATAAGATAATGTAATATTAGTACAATTGTACATCGTTTTCATTTTATTCGTATGTATTTATGATTTGCCTTGTATGTTGCCTAGTTACACATTTCAAGATTTTAAATTTAGATCAGCCTTAAAATGTGTAACTAGGCAACATACAAGGCAAATCATAAACACATACGAATAAAATGAAAACGATGTACAATTGTACTAATATTAAATTATCTATTATTATTATTATTCTATTACATATCAATCATTATTATCAATAAAGTTAAAGATTGATATAACAATCTACCTGGTACACAGGTATACCAATATCCCTGAATCATGCCGTTCTATCCACGAAAGAGTGAATGGAACAGTATGATTCAAACAACTTTATCTTATCTAATTAAATGGATTGGAACAACTATTATGTAATTTCAAATGGACTGCACTATGGTTGGCTAAGAATAAAAGTAAATAGAAAAATACCTGTTTGACTGGGAGTAAGTGACATCATTTGACTGTTGACTTGAGAGGGCGTGAACTGAAACTCTTAGAGAAATTTCAACTTTGGTCCTCCTCCCTTAGGTTTCGATAGGTTATATATAGCGCTCATAATGGTGCTGTTGTATCTTCGCAATCCGAAATTCGTTTTCGGCAAAATAAGACCGATAGTTAAATTTTTGATCGGTTCATCTTGCTTTCGACCATCACCTTTGGATTTTCCACCAGGAATCGGAGACCCACTGGTACTTTTCCAACCGGTTACTCCCACTCCGATTCTGGTCCGACCGCTCCCACCTCTTCCACCACCCAGAGCTCGAACGGCCAACCCCGAAGACAATCCAAGCCACCAAAAAGAAACCAAGCCACCACCCACCACCATCGATATAAACACCGTCCTGAAGAGACATGAAACATCATCGCCCGATATCTTCTCTTAGTCACGCATTTCATGGCCGGCCGCATTGGCGTATTTGGTAACGTGCTCGCCTCTCATCATGCAGTCTTGGGTTTGAATCCCATTCAGGCACGACGTATTTTCATACGTTACAAAAAATAATTTCACCCTCCACCGTCTGCATTAGCAGTAATTGCAGAACAGTCGGACGTTAAACCAAAAAAAAAATAAAAAAAAAAAATCATTTCATAGCAATAGACGGCTCCAACTTCACCCTGATCCCAGTCATAAATTTACCGATACATTTATTTTTGTTTTCGCTATTAACCAACACATGGATGAACGCTTTAGATTTAAATTACTTAACAACTCCAACCCAATGATTGAGAACTAACTTCTCCCCATTTGCTAGACAATCCATATTGTCGGCTCAGGAGGAGGTGAACAAAAACTTGGGTTAACCTCATTTAATTCAGTTCAAATTTAATTACGCTTAATAAAAACATTAAACAATAATTAAATTTACTATTACTAATTAAATAACCTTAATGATTAAACAGTGAAAAGGCTAATAATTAGCCTTTTCGCTGCTACAATTACTGTAGTAATTAACTCAAGGTACTACTAATATGTGGTCTCTTCCTGTAACGTCCAAAGATAATTTTTTAAATATATATTATGAGGACATTTTAATTGGTTATTTCAGAAAACCCATATGTCAAAAGAACTAACTTTTGGAAAAATTAATAAACTTATAATTTATAATATTTCAATTAAAAAAATATAATGTTCTGAAAGCTATCCCCTTTAACATAGAATATATTTTTATCTTTTTAAAGACAAGCCAATTTAAAAAAAAATGAATATTTAGACTTAAAAGGTGTTTCTGAAATAAATTGGAGTAAAATATTAATTCGCGTTGTTTCCTGTATAATTTTTTTTGCGCCCTGGAGACTCCAGGAGGAGTATAGGACATGTCAGCTATAACACCTGAAATATATCACACAATGTATCACTACTATCAAGAAAGAAATTCTTGTACGCTATAAAACGTTTCACCGATCAAGTAATTTTTCAGATTGTTTTTAAAGGAATTCAAATCCTAACAACACTTTAAAAATTGGGGTAATTTATTCATGAATTTTCTCCCCGCATAAGTAGGTTTTTGTTCAAACAATTTTGTGGAGTGATTAGCCACATAATAATCATTCCTGTTTCTCGTGTTATGATTGTGAACATTGAAATTCTGCATAAAATTATTTTGCCTAACATACATAATCACCTCAAAAATGTAGAGGGAGGGAACTGTAAGCAATTTAAGCTCCTTAAATAGTGGCTTGTATGAGGTTAGCTGGTTAGCTCCCACCATACACCTAATAGCTTTCTTTTGCTTAATACGTTCTTAGACTAGAAGAAAATTGTGCTGTACAAAATAGTATTCGTTTATTTATTGCAATAGTTTAAATTGTGACTTAAAATAGCTTTCTACAATAATAAAACTTGAAATTTTTAACTTCAAGAGAGAGAAATTTTGATTTTCAGGGCTATTCACGTTCTCCATCTTTGTCATAAACAGTAGTTATTTCTACACATTAAAAATGTTTTTGCATAGAATCTTTGTATGGCCTCTTCCGCTACAAAGTAGAGCTTCAGCTTCAAAAGAACAACCACTTTCATTTTTTAATTAGAAGGAAACACTTTATATTTTGAAGGATAAGCCTTTTATTAGTCTTATATTACTTAATCTTACAGCCGGCAATAACATGTTTCTGGACTGGCAGAGAACTTTTAATCACCAAACCTTAAAAGAAAAAAACATTAAAAATTTGCTATAATCACAAACCTTGCCACTTGACATAAAAATAACAAGAACACTTAAGAAAAAAGAATAAATACTTAACTGAAATTTTAATCTGACAGTAAGGAATGCTGAAACTATTTGAAAATAATTTTAAACAAATATTTTTCCAAAATTTTAGACGACACTACTGTTTAAAACTGTCTTATGCGCTACTTTCAAAATTCGTTTTGTACGGAATCGTTACTTTTAATGTTTATGTAAAAATAAAACCAAAAAAATGAATCTACGTTCAAAACTGAAAAAAATGTATACAAAAGCAGATCATGTAAACCAAGAAAAACCAAATTCAGCTCTAGGTTAGCGTGGTTTCAACAGTGAAACACAAGCACAATATGCAACTAAAATTATCGTATTATACATAAAAATTTACTTTATACATTACTAAACTAACCCACCGGGTTGATCTAGAGGTAAAGTCGTCGCCAAAATCAGCTGTTTAACAGCTGATTTCCGGAGACGAAGGTTCCTGGTTTAAATCCTAGTAAAGATAGTTTATACGGATTTGAATACTAGACAGTGGTTATCGGAGTACTTTGATGGTTAGGGTTCAATTAACCATACTCTCTCAGGAATGGTCGGCCTGAGTCTGTACAAGACTACACCTAATTTACACGTCATACATATCATCCTTATCTCATTGGGTCATGGGGTTGCTTATTGTTCTGAATTGAACAGTTTACAACGTACACATATTAGGAATTTAATTACTAAACTAATGTACAAAACAGCAACGCTGTCTGTAGATTAATTTAAAACTAAAACGACAACATCGTAAAGCTATGAAGCAAATCTGATTTTGTGACGCGACCAGTTCAAGAAGCGGTAACACCGTCTCAATATCGACGATTGTCGGGTCTAGGGATAAGGAAAGCCAGACTTTTTTTTAATTTTATTATTCCTAATTTGTGTACGTTGCAATCTGTTCAATTTAGAACAATAAACAACCCCATGACCCAATGAGATGAGGATGATGTGTATGACGTGTAAATGAGGTGTAGTCTTTTACAGACCTAGGCCGACCATTCCTGAGATAGTATGGTTAATTAAACCCCAACCATCAAGGACACCGGTAACCACTGTCTAGTATTCAAATCTGTATAAAAGTAACTAACTACCTTTACTAAGATTTGAACCAGGAACCTTCGTCTCCGAAAATCAGCTGTTAAACATGTACGACACGGATGCGGTAAATATGCAAATGTTATTGTTTAGTGAAATCCCAGCCTGTGAAAATAACTGCCTGTGCGATTTTCTAGTAGATTTAGTCAAACGTTCTTTTATATCCTCTACAACTTTCACCGCTGTTACTAATGGTCGACCTGTACTCTTACCATCTTTTACACTCCCAGAATATCTTGTCTCTCAAAATTTATTTTATTTAATGTAAACGATTTATTTATTTCGTTTTCTACTCTTCTAAAAGAATAAATCTAAATAAATAAACTAAAACGAATAAATAAAAATATCACTCTGCTCGTTGCAGGGCTAAAATAAATAGTTCTGTTTCTTATCACATGGTCAGCCAATTAAATGACTGAATCATTTAAGAACAGAAGAGGTAGAGGTGTTAAAGACACTAATCAGAGTTATCTCCTCTGAAAGTAATGAATTTCATTATGCAGCCAGACCCTGTGGTGAATAAAGTGAAGGTGTCATTTGCAGAGTGGAAAATATTATGTACTTTTCAGAGGGCCCGGCATGCTGATAAGCGTACTTTTCCACTCGGTGAGGAAGGCAATTGTAAACCAGCTCACTCCTCGTTTTACTTAATAAAACCTCTACAGGTTCAAACCAGCCTTTCGGCTGATGACCTAAACAACAACAACAAAAGAATAAAGCCCGTGCTTGGAAGAGGATTCCTTTTTTATTTATTTTTTTATATCCGAGGCGGCGAGAAAAACTCATGTTCACTCCCTCGCTATGGGGGAAGTAGTGTTGGACTCAATTGAGGCGTCCTTGTCTAGTCCCAAGGAGGTCGCAACCCCCTACCAACCAAAAACCCGCCGCCTGGCCACTTGATCCGGCATCAGCAAAGAACCCTCTACCTCCCTCGGAACTGTTTCTATTATACTACAAGGGAAATGTCGGATTAAAAACTAAATTTACATACTGTCAGCGGGGCGTGGAGGCACGCCCCAGACCACATAGAGCGTGTCCATAGACTGCAGTTTAGCTATCCTATCCTTGCCTGCTTTTGAGGTAACGAGCGCTGGCTGTAGCATCTCCGTGTGCTATTCGTAGAACACGGTTGTGCGCAGAAAATCCATGTGTGGTAGAGCCACGTGTAAAGCATTAGCTGCGTAACGAGCTCAACGGTGACTCGTTCAACGTTTACACGAGTACTGAGGGGAGTAGAGCGCCCTGCGGACCTGACCACACCCACTCATTTGGGTTGACTTCTCAGGGGTTTGGGTTCCTAGGTAGCGCTTCGGAGCCACTAGACTGGTTAAATTCCTCCGGAATGGGCATAGCTGGCCGAGAGGTGTACAAATAAATACGCGTGTCAGCGGGGCGTGGAAGGGAACCGTAGGCTAATTCCCCTCTCGCTGTCACTGACCAACACTCACTCTCTCACTTTCATTCATCTCTTTCATCACCAGCTCAGGAAATTAGTGTGCCTACCTTAACTACTGAGATCAAGACAGGACTGATTCACTGTGGGAGAGGGCGATCACTTAACTTTTGTGGGAGGACGATTACTTAAATTACAACATAAACCACATTAATAATTACAATATACTACAACAATAACACTGAAAAAACAATTTTTTTAAATTTTTTTTTATTTATGAAATTCAAAATCTGTTGGAAACAACCAGTGAATGTGATAACACAAAATTTGGAAAAAATTAACATGTTAAATAAACGTGAATAACGACACAGTCCAGTGACAGAACTCCTACGTGAATAAATAAGTGTAGCATTAAGTGCAGCATTCAGAATACTGTAATGGATAATCAATTACAGTGGATAGTTAATTGATGAGATCCCGGTTCCATCCATTTAATTTTTAATTTTATTTGCTCAGTAGTTGTTAATAACATCTGGTCGAGTGAATACAGCATGTTGTTTTTTTAGTTTTTTTTAACAGCTTTATTTCTCAATTGGGAAATATACTAGAAAATCATATAACCATCGAATATGATGATGGCCTTCGGGCCAGCCCAGTCAGTCAGCTGGTAGAAAGTCGCTATTATTTGTTAAGTAACACCGGTTGGGCAAGCGACTTTGTATGTTGATCAGTTGACAGCCATCCATGAACAAACTCTACTGGGGGTCCCCCTGTTCAAACTCATGTCTAATCAACGTAAAAAAATACAGTAAAAAGCAGCGACCAAATCGGGTAGTTGTCAACAATGTACAGTTCCCGATAACAAATAAAAGTTAAAAAGAAAAAAAATGTGATGATACATTCAGAAACAAAATTACATGAATTACATGATTAACCGATGGAACGATTCAATTTCAGGTTATTTAATTTAATTTATAATTTATGTGTGTCACTAATAAACTATTTTTCAAATTAATTAAATTAAAATTTTGTTAAAAGTTATTTTATAAAATTTAAATTCATTGCATCATCTTTTGTTTTATTAAACGTTTGTGTTTATAATTTGCAACTAGATTTTTGGTTCCTAACGTAAAATACGATCGTTTTTTTTACACTAGCTGTCGCTTTTCTTATTTCACTGACTGTCTATTTTTTCACATTTTGTAGCTACAACGTGTGGCTTTGAGATTCTATCTTTACAAGCTCTAAAACTTTACAGTCAATAAAAATTTAAAGCATTTATTTAAGCCTTTTTTTGCCCATATTTCTGATACTGAAAATTCCTTTCGCTAAACTCCCTGGCAAATCATTTATAAAATATCGTGCACACTGGGTATTTTAAACCCTTTATAGGGCAAAAAAATATCTACGGGGAAAAATATACATGTTGTAAAATGTTAAATTTTGTTTATTGACTTGAATAATGTATTTCTTGTGCCAGAACAGTTAGATATTTCTTTTGTCAAGCTCTGGTTGGTATACTTACCAAGGAATGTTTATTGAAATGGGAATCACATAATATTTAGTGGTAAAAATGCTTATTGAAACACCTTGTAGCCCTATATAACAGAAAAAAGTGGCGAATAACTTATCTTAACTTTATATTAGCATGAATGCTTGCTTTCCCGTAAAAAACTGGAATTTTCTAAGCACTGTACAAAAGTAACAACAAACTGAAGCGGTAGCGTACGCTGGTATGAATCCTTACCACATTGGTTCACTCACGAAGAAAATTGTCGCTGCGCGCTAATTTCAATACGGGGATAGCCTACTTATTAGACAACATCTACAAAACCATAAAATGCCAATAAGGTTCAGCTGCATAGCTTATTCTTTAAAAAAAATCGACTTTATTGCCAGTGGTAAGCATACATACCAAAGACCTATAAAGGGGCTTACATACTGAATGAAACAGAATTACAGACCATTCGAAATAGCATGATTGTTAGTTTTTGAATGGTAGTAACTTTTCAAATAAAAAGTCTCTTTCTGGAAGTAAAATTTCCTCTTTAATTATTCTTACAAAATATAATATAAATCATTGTTTTGCAACTTTGAAAATCATATGGAATTAATTATTTTACTGACATTTGTTATTGTTGCATTCAGTAACCCATGCATTAAATACACAAGACGTGATTAATTTAATTTTCAATTAATAATAAAATAAGAATTATTAATAAATTTGATTTCCATTTTTCATGTGTTATTGTAGAAATCATTATTTTTTCTTTTCCATTATTAATTTATATTTTAAAACGCTTTCATTCACTAACAGGTAATTTTAACACAAAGAAAAATCTCTTAAATGATAGCAATGACGCATGAGCACATTAAAAAATTCCCCTGTTCTTGATTTCATTGAAGTAATACTATTGTTACGTCCAGCCATACCTTGAATGTTTACAATTTTATTTTATAAATATTTAAAATCAGCTGATCTAATTTTTTTTAGCTTTTTTATTTGTTATCGGGAACTGTACATTGTTGACAACTACCCAATTTGATGGTTTGAACAGGAACCCCCAGTAGAGTTTGTTCATGGATGGCTGTCAACTGGTCACCATACAAAGTCGCTTGCCCAACCGGCGTTACTTAACAAATAATAGCGACTTTCTACCAGCTGACTGACTGGGCTGGCCCGGAGGCCTATCGTTTTTGTTTTTTTTAGCTTCTATTTGTTATCGGGAACTGTACATTGTTGACAACTACCCAATTTGATGGTTTGAACAGGGACTCCCAATAGAGTTTGTTCATGGATGGCTGTCAACTGGTCACCATTCAAAGTCGCTTGCCCAACCGGTGTTACTTAACAGATAATAGCGACTTTCTACCAGCTGACTGACTGGGCTGGCCCGAAGGCCGGAGGCCTATCTAAATTTTAAAACTTAAAATGTGTAACTAGGCAAAATACTAGGCAAAACATAAATACATACGAATAAAATGAAAATATGTACAAAATTATAGTAATATTACATTATCTATTATTATTCTATTATATATCAATCATTATTATCAGTAAAGTTAAAGATTGATATAACAATCTACCAGGTATACAGGTATACCAATATCCCTGAATCATGCCGTTCTTTCCAAGAAAGAGTGAATGGAACATTATGATTCAAACAATTTTATCTTATCTAATTAAATGGATTGGAACAACTATTATGCAATTTCGAATGGACTGTACTATGGTTGGCTAAGAATAAATTAAGAAAAAAAGTAAATAGAAATACCTGTTGGGCTGGGCGTAAGTGACATCATTTGACTGTTGACTTGAGAGGGCGTGAACTGAAATTCTTTGAGAAATTTCAACTTTGGTCCTCCTCCCTTAGGTTTCGATAAGTTATATATAGCGCTCATGATGGTGCTGTTGTACCTTCGCAATCCGAAATTCGTTTTCGGCAAAATAAGACCGATAGTTAAATTTTTGATTGGTTCATCTTGCTTTCGACCGCCGCCTTCGGATTTTCCACCAGGAATCGGAGACCCACTGGTACTTTTCCAACCGGTCGCTCCGACTCCGACTCTGGTTCGACCGCTCCCACCTCCTCCACCACCCGGAGCTCGAACTGCCAGACTCGAAGACAGAAGAAACCAAGCCACTATCCACCACCACCGATATAAACACCGTCCTGAAGAGACATGAAACATCATCGCCCGATATCTTCTCAAAGTCACTCATCTCATGGCGATCGACTGCTCCAATTTCACCCTGATCCCAGTCATAGATCTACCGATACATTCATTTTTGTTTTCGCTATTAATCGACACATGGAAGTCCACCTGATCAACCCAAATATACATCCCTCAATATCACCATCTCACCACATTCTAAATCACCCTAATTACCCGATGATACGGCCTACAACTAACTAACTGATTTACAGTCATAATTAATGTAGCTGTTGTTAAGGTGATCACCCGAAAGGCTGTTTTGAACCTCTACAGGCTGTATAGTTACTTCAGTCACGAGTTTGTCTTTGTTTGCAACGAGGGGCAAAGGGGGAAAAGCATCAGTGCGCATACGCGACTGCTTTAATTTCAGTACAACAAACACAACAACTTATACTATACACAGAGCATAATATAGTATATCGTGGAACCTTTTGTAGTTTAACTGTACGTAAACAGAAATGTTAGTTTCTTGAAAACATGGGCAGACTATTTACAGTGCTGAACGAAATCTAATATTCATAGTAATAATGCTGTGAAGTTGAAGCTAAACAAAAATGATTTTTCTGCCTCTTAATAAAAGCCATGAGCGAATGGCTAACTACTGTGATGTTTCTCTTTCCACAATTCGAAAAATAAAGAAGGAAATTAAAGACGTGAAGAAGCTATTCTTCAACAGTTTTGTTTAATACATGGTAATGAAAAGAAACGGTTAGGTACAGTATTCAGATGAACTAATGTCCCCTAGACGTGAGAGTGAGAGAATGGATAACGCTGTCACTCGCACAAGCCATACGCGCCATTCCAATAACATTGCATAATTTTACTCATTGTTGTGAGCAAACGTTTATGAAGGCAGTAAACAACAAATAAGATGACTGTAGTATGTTTTCAGATTTGGATTATAACGGTAAAGACCTTTGAGCGCATGCGTAGTTATGCCACACATCTCCCTCTCACTCGCTCGGCTATGGGACATTAGTCCGTCTGATACCTATAGATACTAGTGAGATTGGTATATTGCCCGGCTGGTAGCTGTGCACCAGTGCGAGTGCCAGTAATTTACCACTCTACCTGCCAATTATGAACAGAACCTAAGTGTACGTGGGCTATTGTTCACCTATTTAATCTGATCTATTTTTACTTTCTCTTGCTCTATGTGAAATATATGGAAGGAAATTAATCTGTATTACGGTTTATCCAAAAATTTCGTTATCCGAAGAGGGTTTGGTCTTAATTAGTTCGGATTACTGGGGTTTGAGTGTATCTTTACTAGGATTTAAACCATGGAACCTTGGTCTCCGAAAATCATCTATTAAACAACTGACTCGCTGCGACGACTTTACCTCTAGACCAACCCGATGGGTTAAGATTGAACATAGGTTATGGTTTTCATTATTTAAATTGTCAAAAAAAGTCATGTGAGAGTTTCACACATTAATTTTAATACGAACGTACATGGAAGAAGGAAAATTACCAAAGTTCAACGTAAAAGAACATTCTTTTGTTTACTTGGAATGTGACGTATCTTATTTGCAATCACGAGATGAGGAAATCAAATTGGAGAAGTTTCAAAAGCTAATATACACTTTGAACAAAATGGCAGCCGGTAAAGTGTGGAAGGAGACAGTTTTAACATTTAATCATTCCTTTTATAGGTATACTGGTGTCCCAAAAGTACAAAGAAAATAAAAAAAAGTAAAAGTAAAAAAGTAAAAGTAAGAAAGTAAGAAAGTAAGAAAGTAAAAGTAAAAGTAAGAAAGTAAGAAAGTAAGAAAGTAAGAAAGTAAAAGTAAAAAAAGTACGGCACATTATTTTTAATGTAAGGGAAATTTCAAGATATAGTCTATGCATATGTGAACCTCATTCGAATACAAATACTTTTTTTATGATAAATCAAAAAATTTTGTCCGCCATCTGGAATGCAACTTTATTTTTACTTTCTCTTGCCTATATGAATATATAGGAAGGAAAGTATTGTTTTCATATCGATTTTAACAAATCGAGTTTTCACCGGATCTATACGTTTTTAAACCCCCTGAACCAAAAAAACATGTTTTTAGCGATTGGTCTGTGTGTGTGTCTGTGTGTGTGTGTGTGTGTGTGTGTGTGTGTGTGTGTGTGTGTGTGTGTGTGTGTGTGTGTGTGTGTGTGTGTGTGTGTGAACAGAATATCTCAAGAACGGAAGAACGTACGAACTTGAAACTTGAAATTTAAGTTACATACCACTACCGGACCCGACACGAACATTTTCATCAAAATCGGTCGACCGGAAGTAGTAGTTTATTCGTATAATTTTTCACTTTTTTGCGATTTTCTCAAAAACTAGTCCTACGATTTTTTTAAAAATCGCCTGGTTTACTACATTTTTTATGCTCTACAAGATAGGGTAGGCGCCATGTTTGCTGAAATTCTGCGTGAGGCTGTTTTTACATTAAAATATTTTCTTTTTAAGATTGCGGCTTTAATATGCATTTTAGCGCAAAACATTATATAATAAAAGTTGTAGAGAATGTAAAATTCTACAACTTTTATTTTAAACATTTCTTTGTATAACGCTTAGTTTAGTGGTAATTAGCGATTTTGTGTTTTTTTCTCACGAAAACGTGTGAAAAATCGATTTTTTTAAGATTTTGGCCTTAGTATGCACTTTACGACAAAAGTATATATAATCCTATTTATAGGAAATTAAAAGATCTTCAACTTTTATTTAGAGCATTTTTCTCTACAGAGCCTAGTTTAGCGTGAGAGAATAATTTTCCATGTTTTTAAGCCAAACTGAGATCGATTTTCATTTTGCGTCTTTCACTCATGATTAAAATAAGGTTATGTTTTTTGAGGTTAGTTTATTGTTTATTTATAATGTTTCATTACTAATGTTAGGTTATATTGTTTAAATTATTTGTACTGGCAAGAGAAAGTTGTGTAAGTGTTTCACACCAGATTTTTTATAAATAGAAAGGTGGTCATGCGACACATGTTTTCAATGCAAAATTTCAAAACAATTTGAATGGTGAAAACCGGACATCAATATCTCACAGGGTTTTGTTATCTTATTACATTGAATAAGGTGTCGCTGAAATTTAAATAAATGAAAATATCTTCCAAACCGTATTAAATATGTATGTGCGGTTTTATCCATTAAATGTTTCTTGAAATTTTGCATTGAAAGCATGTGCTGCATGACCACCTTCCCATTAAACAAAAAAAAAAAAAAAGTTACATTCAAGATGCCAGACAAAATTGTTTTGGTTCATCAAAAAAAAAATTTTGTTAGTGTATATCACATTTGCATACTATATTTTGAAATTTTCCTTACATTCGAAATATTTTCCTGTACTCAGACTTTTGGGACAACCAGTACACTATATTCTAGAAATGTGTAGTTAACTTTCAATAGCAAGACATAATTCACGCTTCTTTAATAGCTAGAAATAGTTTTTTAATTTTCTCTAACCCTAGACTATATGAATAAATCGGTAAAAAAAGTTTTTCATATAAAATTTTTAAAATCGAGTTTTCACCTGAAATACACATTTTCAGGTCCCTGAACCCCCTAAAACAACATATTTTACTGCACGGTGCGTGTGTTTGTGTGTGTGTAAACAAAATAACTCAAAAACCGAAAACCGTACGAAGTTCAAAAATGTAATTTAAGTTAGCTACTTGACATGAAATTTTTTATCAAAATCAGTCAAGAGGAATTAGTAATTTATTTCCAGGAATTTTTAACTTTTTTAAGAATAAAAAAAAAACGGCTCCTACGTTTTTGTGTAAAATTTTCCTCATTCACTACATGTTTTACGTTCTACAAGACGAACTAAGCGTCTGCTGAAATTCGTGAAAACTGGTGTTAATTTTTTTTTAATACGGGCTTAATATGCATTTTAAGGGAAAAGTTCAGCCAAAGTTATAGTAAATAAACAACCTATAATAATTAAAGTTTTTTTTTCTACAGATCTTAACAGAGTTTAACGTCAATTAGTAATTTTAAGATGAATACTGCAAAATCACAGCATGTTACATTTAAAACGAGAAGAAATACTTATACACAAGTAGTAAATCAAGGAGTTAGTTTACCACACACTGAAGTTATCAAGAACCTAGGTATGCATCTTGACAGGCGGTTAACTTGGAAAACCCATGTCAGAATGAAGAATAAATTAAATCTAATAAAATAGATAAGGATGTACTGGCTGATTGATAGGAACTCTTCACTCGCCCTTGAAAATAAGTTGCTAATTACAAGATGTTGCTTAAACAAGTTTGGTTGTACGGCGTCCAACTTAGGGCAACTACCAGCGGAAGTAACATAGAGGACTAATTAAAAGGTTCCAGAATAGGGTTCGAGTTATAACAAGGGTGCCAAGGTTTGCAAGGAATGCAGAAATACACCATTATTGTAATCTTCCTGAAGTCGTGGATGAGGTAAGACGTTTTAACAGAAGAAAATCAGGCTAGAGTTTCAAATCATGAAAACGAATTAGCAATCATTTTCTTTAAATAGTGCGGGAAAAGTTAAACGCTTGAAACGCTATCATGTTTTAGACTTGTGTGATAGAAATTAAATTAACATGAAATTCTAATGAAAGTATTCCAGATTATAAAAAAACATTTTGTGCTTTTTATTGATATAATGACAGGTACTTTAGGCTGATCAGACGTCAAATGTCATTTTTTACCTCGAAAGATTTGTTTATTATAAATTTTTAAAACTGATTACCTAAAATTACAAAAAATATAGTAATTTTTCATATTTTGCTCATTGAAATCGGTAAAAAGTGGGTGTTATTTTAAAAATTGTGACCTAAATGTGTATATTATTAGTTCAAAAACATAGCCTACTATATAAACAATTAAATTTATAAAAAATTAGTAACCTACAACTTTTATTTCAAGTACTTTTCTCTAAATTGCTTAATTCAGCGTCAATTAATGATTTACCATACTTTGTTTATAAAAATCAAAGTCTAAAAGAGCTTGATTTTAATTTAGCGTCATTCACTCACGATTAAATTAGGTTATGTTTTTCCTTTTAGAGTATTTACTCACGATTAAACATAGATTATGTTATGCATTATTTACATTGTCAAGACAAAATCGTGTGAATATTTATTTTTAATTTTAATACGAATGTACGTGGAAGAAGAAATATTACTCAAGTTCAACGTAAAAGAACATTCTTTTGTTTACTTTTGGTGTGATGTATCTTATTTGAAATCACGTGATGCGAAAAAAAATTGAAAAAATTTAAAATGAATGATTTTCCATATTTAGTTCGACAAAATGAAAGTGTAATAAAAGTTGATTTGAATTTAGCATGATTCACTCATGATTAAAATTATAGGTTATGTTTTTTATTATTTACTTTGGAAAAGAAAACTGTGTGAATGACCAGATTTTACTTTCTCTTGCTCTATATGGATAAATATATATAGAAAACGAAGGAAAGTATTCTTTTCATGTTGATTTTTCCAAATAAACTTTTCACCGGATATACATGTTTTCAGACTCCCTGAACCCAAAACCATTTTTTTACCGATTGGTTTGTGTTTGTGAACAAAATATCTCATAAACGGAATAACATACAAAGTTGAAACTTGAAAATTATGTAATGTACTCTAGTAGAGAGCCTAAAACAAACATTTTCATCAAAATTGGTCAATCGCAAGTAGTAGTTCGTATAATTTTTCACTTTTTGCAATTGTCTCAAAAATAGCTCCTATGATTCTTTTTTAAATCGCGGAAGGCTGTACTCTCTTAGAAAAAAGCTTTTTTTTAAGATTACGACTTTAATTTCCATTTTAGAGAAAAGAAAGTTGTAGAACATATTTAAAAACCTACAATATTTATTTCAAACATATTTTTGTACAACGGTTAGTTTAGCGGTAATTAGTGATTTTCCGTGTTTTTTTTTCATGAAAATCTGTAAAATATGGTATTTTTTAAGAGAGCGACCTTGGTATGCAATTATGACAAAAATGAATATAATTAAGGTTAGGAAATACAAAAACTCTACAACATTCATTCCATGCATTTTCTTGTACAGAGCTTAGTTTTGCGTCAATTAGTGATTTTCTGTATTTTGCTCATCAAATTGGTTAAAAATAAGGGTTTTAAGATCGTGGCCTTAGTATACATTTTATGAGAAAATTAAATGTAATAAAAGTTATAGAAAATTAAGAAATTTACAACTTTTATTTCAAACATCTTTTTCTGAAGAGCCTAGTTTATGGAGGAAATGACTGATTTTCCGTATTTTTAAGTTATAAAAAAGTTGATTTTTATTGTACGTCATTCAATCATGATTAAAATTAGGTTATGTTTTACATTTTACATTGCATACTTATGATTTGGCAAGAGAAAGTAGTGTGAGTGTTTCACACCAGATTTTTTTTATATTGTATTGGTCTACGGGAAAACTGTTTAGGTCTACCGTACTTTTTGTTGATTTAGTTGGCAGTGATTGAGAGCTTGATGATATTTTGTAAAAATAGAAGTAGAGAAAATTGTCAAGTTGACACTTTTGTTCCAGTAGTAAACAAACGTTAATAACCTCAAAAAAATAGAACAAAGCAAAAACCGATTCAGAATATTCTTTAAACCGGTCGTGATAAGATTTATTTAAAATTTTACCCTTTTTTGAAATCAGGTTGGTACTTTTAAAATGTGGTGGATGTTTATTAGCGGTAACATTTACTCACAAAATTTTGAAAAAGGGCGTACTTGGGTGTACCCGTACGAACTTTACTCTCGGACGATGAGTTGACGGAGATTGAGACGCGAACGGAGAGCGAAACGGGCTTCGGCTAACGGCGCCGATTCGAGCACTGGAACTGGCAGGATATACGAGGACAGATACGGGAGAGAACTCTGGGATATATTGCGCGCGCACATACAAGCTCCTGTTGCCATGACAGCGACCCAGCCGCCCTATGACTCCCTATTGTCCTTGCCTCGCCTAACGGACCCCTATCCTACAACTAACTAGTAACTTGGTACTTCGGTACTTACGCTTGTCCGAGCCACCCCACCCGCTACTAGGCCCTACTCACAAATTACTAGACTATGATCATGAAAACATTTATGTAAAATGTATGACCCTACAAGCCAAAAAGAAAAATGAATTAATTTTTTAAAATCCCTGCCCATGACAGACAGGTAGAGCGTCAAATTATTTACACTCAATCTGTTCGTTGCAGGGCTAAAATAAATAGTTCTGTTTCTTATCACATGGTCAGCCAATTAAATGACTGAATCATTTAAGAACAGAAGAGGTAGAGGTGTTAAAGACACTAGTCAGAGTTACCTCCTCTGAAAGTAATGAATTTCACTATACAGCCAGACCCTGTGGTGAATGAAGTGAAGGTGTCATTTGCAAAGTGGAAAATATGGGCTTTTCAGAGGGCCCGGCATGCTGATAAGCATACTTTTCCACTCAGTGAGGAAGGCATGGTAAACCACCTCACTCCTCGTTTTACTTAGTAAAACCTCTACGGGTTCAAACCAGCCTTTTGGCTGATGACCTAAACAACAAAATCCCTGGTACGTGTACTATGGAATCTGTTCAATTTAAAAAAAATTATTGTTTTTTATGGAATACTAGCGGTACCAGGTGCGCGTTGCTAAGCCCAAGAACAGTAAACATGTTTTTATAGAAAATATGAAATTTATTTTATTTTATTTAAGGCCCGTTAGCGTAGTGGTTGGCGCAAGTGGTTTCTACGCCGAGGTACAAAAAAAAACGAATGCTAAGGGCATAAAATGATAAAAACGTCACTACTACGATCGATGCACAACTAATATTGCTATAAAAAAATAGGGGTTGGTAGTAGAAGGGTGAAAGTTTAGGAGTGTATGTATTTTTTTATGCCATATGATAAAAAATAAAAATAAAAATTTTATCGAAAAAATAAAAAAATTTTTTTTGGGTTGGACCACCCTTATCACTTAGGGGTATAAAACTAGATAAAAACCTATTCTCAGACCTACCAAGTGTGTATATAAAATTTCATAAAAATCAGTTTAGCCGTTTTGAAGGAGTAAGGCAACACGTGTATGTGACACGAGAATTTTGTATATTAGATATTTTGCCCATAACGGGTAGATGGAGTGTTAAATTAATTGCACTCGATCTGTTGGTTCCAGGGCTACAAAAAATTGTTCTGTTTCTTATCATATATTCAGCCAATTATATGACCGATCTATTTAAGAACAGAAGAGGTAGGGGTTAAAATACACTAATCGCACTTATTTACTCTGACAGTAATGAATTTCAGTATACACCCAAACCCTGTGGTGAATTAAGTGAAGGTGTCATTTGCAGGGTGGAAAGTGGGTGATTTTCGGAGGGCCTGGTATGCTGATAAGCATACTTTTTAACTCAGTGAGGAAAGCAATAGTAAACCACCTCACTCCTCGTTTTACTTAGTAAAGCCTCAAGGTTCAAACCTGACTTTCGGCTGATGACCTAAACAACAACAAAACGTATTATGACAGTATCTAATGGGAAAGTGATTGTTCCAGAATTTTCTAGCAAAGCTGAGATTTTAGAACTATTAATGTAAACTACCTAACGTACCCGTTCTTCAAATGATTTTCTTAAAGCTGTGTACGGTCTGTTGGTGTATCGAGTTCGATCCCTGACAGATCTGATATTCTTTAATCATTCATTGTTATCTACCTCCTTTCAATGTCAGAATTATCAGTGAAAAAAGCCAGTTGGACGTAAAATAAAAGCAAGATTTCGGTGTTTTTAACTTTTCAGAAGCTTTATTACGATAAAGGGTACGGCGGATGGGGGATGGAACGATTCACTGTGGTGTTCGTCATTTATACACGAAGCAATACGGAGAGTGACCACGTGCTATATGCTGAATTTTCAAACTGGATTTTAAAAAATCAATATGAAACTTCCTTTCTTGTTGTTATTTAAGTGATTAGGCAAAAGCTGGTTTGAACCTCTAGAGGTTTCAATAAGTAAACTAAAGAGAAAATTGGTTTACAAATGGCTTCCTCATTGAGACGAAAAGTATGCTTATTAGCATACCAGGACCTCTGAGAAGCATATCCTTCCATCTTTGGCACCTTCACTTCATTTACCACAGGGTCTGACTGTATAATGATGAAATTCATTACTCTAAGAGGAGATAACTGTGACTAGTGTGCTTTACAACTGTACCCTGTTCTATTGTTAAATGGTTTATATAATTGGGTGACCATATGAAGAGAGAGAGAAATATTTTTTGTAGCCCTGGAACTAGCAGATCAAGTGCAAGCAAAAACCACCTGCCTGTTACGGGCAAATTTCTTGTCTATCTAGAAATTCTTCTTAAAGAAGAAATATCTGTTTGTTTGTTTGTTTGTTTGTATGAGGTAATCTCAGAAACTACTGAACTGATTTTAAAAAACCTTTCATTGTTGCATAGCTTAGAGCTTCCTGATCAATATAGGCTATTTTGCAACTTTAAATAACTTTAATTAAGTGAGTTAAGAAACTTAAACTGTGACCATGTCGCATGTTTTAGTTTATCGGGTGCATAGCGCTTTTATTTTTTCAAAGTCCTCTGGATGGTGTATTTTTTGGAGAAGCACGAATTTTTTTTAGAAGCACGATTTAACTTTTATATTTTATAGAAAAACGTGAAGAATAACATTCGATTCTAAAAATATTAAAAATTCGGAAGTATTCAAAATTTTTATTTTTGTACTGTATTTTATTTATTATTGTTTTCATTCGACAGGTAGTGAATGAGTCATCAATTTCAAATTACTCTGCGTACCGCACCCACGTATTACTATCTCTTTCTTATCTCAGCCATAAAATATCAACTGTCTCTTTCTTTTCCATCGGTTCTATGCATTCTATTCAATTCTGTTAAATCGCAGGGAAAAACATTTAAAACGGTGGGCATCGATTTGAGACAAGAGTGCTTCCTTCACTCATGGACAACGTTATGTCGGATTTTTTTAGAGTTGGAAGTGCAGAAAAACAATTTATTTTGCTGCCACAGGGCAACAAAACCACAAATATTGTATATAAAGAAGTTTTAATATAATTTAATGACCCCTACTTTAGCTGCTGTGAAGCGAAGCGAGCGGGGTTGCTAGTATTTTATAAAGTGCAAAAAAAGTATAAAGTAAAATGTGGTAGTACTAATATCGGTTGAAAATTCTTCAGGAAATTTAGTTCTGTTTGCCGAATGTCCGGTAAACTCATATGAAATGTAGCCGAGTGCAAAGTTCTTTTAAATTGTGTAAGAGTAAGTGTTTGTGTGTTTGTGTGGTGTGCATTGCACCAACAGATTTGGTTTTTATTACATTATCGTGCGGTGTGTGGACAGCTGGAGAAGGCCAAGCCAGGGAGAGTAGTTGATAGGGGGTAGGGCGTTGAAATCGTAACCGCTAGCTGTTGAAATGAACCCCTGACGTCAGCCACAAATCTTTCTGGCTCTCGGTAGACAATATTAGGTAATACATGTACTACAGTACATGAATGTTATTACTTTTACTATATAAGTTACGACAATGATTTTGAGGCAAAGAATCTACGTCACAACAAAATACAGTAAAACCTTACTAATTCGGACTAATTGGGGGGAAGTGAAGTCCGAATTATTAAAAGTCCGAATTATCGCGAATATTTGTTTACATCTAAAAATTGAATAATTTAGGCAATTAAAATTAAAAAATTAATGTTACTTGTCTGAAATATCGATGTTTAATGAATTTACAGTACAGTATATTGAAAAACAACAAAGTTAAAAGTATAGAAATAAAAATATTTACGGCAGTAAAAATATTGTTAAATAATAAATGTCCAGTGTAAAATGATATTTAATTAAAACACTGTACATACGTACCGATTATTTGGCACTTGTTGAAGTAGAGGGTTGACAAATATCCTCAGGGATCATTTGAGGTTGCTTAGAAAAAAAACTTTTAATTTTTTTCTGTGATTCTTTGCTACACTGTTTTCTTATAACTTGTTGGCGCACCTCTCTTAGGACAAGATAATAGTAATTGAATTCCGGATTGAAGTCTGCAAATGCAATAAGTTCGTCTATGTGGTTTCTCACTTCACTAGCTTAAATTGTGGAACGTTTTCTTCACTGAGTAACCAATAGTGTATTACAGGATGAAACAATTTTTATTAGACAGTTAAAAGCTATTATTTTTTGAAGTAGCACTTAATTAATTTTTAATTAAAAACCTTCTAAAAAAATTAAAAAAGCTGCTTTTCTTGGAGTAGTCCGAAATATCGCGAATTCCGAATTAGTGAAGTCCGAATTAGTGAGGTTTTACTGTATAGAATAAATTGTGTAGTTGCTAACCGATCTATTTAAAACAAAATCTTCAACACGAAAATGGTAATTTTAACTATAAATAATATAAAATTCTTTTTAATTTTTTTTATATACTAGTAACCATGAAATTGCAAGCCTGGATCTAGTTAGACAGTAATGCAGTATTGCCGTATTTGACAGAATGGGAACGAACTTTTTATCTTACACGAGGTGTGGCTATTAAATAACGAGACTGACGTTGTAAAAAAATTTATTTCTATTTTATACATAATCACTTATTGTCACCTTCAATATACACTCCTTCTCTATCCCTACAACGCTCCATGCAAATTTTCCATTCTTGGAAATAGTGCTGGAAGGTATCTTCTGTCAGCTCATTCAGGACACTTGCCGCTTTCTCTTTTACAGGTTCCACAGACTCAAATCTTGTTACTTTTAATGCAGATTTCACCTTAGGGAACAGGTAGAAGATGTGGTAGAAGACAACAACAGGTTCGGTTACAAATTAATATTTCTTTTATGTGCTCACCATAAAAGAAATACTAAATTTTTATAACCATCAAGATGTACAAAGAAGGATACTGCAACTCTAATAAAGAGTGAATGATGCAAAATGCAAACCAACCTTAGTTTGGCTAATACAGAAAATCACTCTTTCACGCTATACTAAGCTCTGCTGAAAATTTAAATAAAAGTTGTAGTTTAGATCTTTCAATTCATTAAATGCATTATACGCTTGGTATGCGTAAAATGCATACTACGGCCGAACTCTTAAAAAAAGAAATTTTTACAGATTTGAAGATTTTGATGAAAAAAAATATAATCATTGAATACCGATAAACTAAGCGTTATACAAAGAAATTTTTGGAAGTTGTAGGTTTTAAAATTGTCTACAACTTTGATCATGTACATATTTGCTCTAAAATACACATTAAGGTTGCAATCTTAAAAAAAAGACATTTTTTTCTACTAGAGCACAACTTCTCCAAAAATTTCAGCAGACGGCGCGTACCCTATCTTGTAGAGCATAAAAAATTAAGTAAATGAGGCGAGTTTTACAAAAATCGTAGAAGCTGCTTTTGAGAAAAAATAAAAAAAAATTGAAAATTACACGAATAAACTATTTCCGGTTAACTGATTTTGATGAAAATGTTCATGCGGGTTGTATAGCTGACTTTTCAAGTTTCAAGTTTGTACGATGTTCTGTTGTTAAGATATTTTGTTCAAGCACACACACACTAACCAATCATTGAAAACATTTTTGTGTGGGTTGAGGGGGTCTGAAAACGTGTATAATCGGTGAAAAAACTAGAATTTTTAATTTGTTGTTTAGGTAATCAGCCAAAGGGCTGGTTTGAACCTCTTGAGGTTTTACTAAGTAAAACAAGGAGAGAGGTGGTTTACCATTGCCTTCCTCACTGAGTGGAAAAATACGCTTATCAGCATGCTGGGCCCTCTAAAAGGCACATATTTTCCACTCTGCAAATGACACCTTCACTTCATTCACCACAGGATCTGGCTGTATTATGAAATTCATTACTTTCAGAGGAGATAACTCTGATTAGTGTCTTTTACACCTTTGCCTCTTCTGTTAAATGATTTAGTCATTTAATTGGCTGACAATGTGATAAGAAACAGTACTATTTATTTTAGCCCTGCAACTAACAGGTTGAGTGTAAATAATTTGACACCCACCTGTCTGTTATGGGCGTTAAAATTTGTAATATCGACATGAAGACAATGCTTTCCTTTTTATACAATCATATAGGCAAGAGAAAGTAAAAATCTGTAGCTAATCTTTAAAGATCACTAACCAGTAATGTTTAATGTGAAAGTGAAAACGACTAAGCGATGTAAGGATTAAATATTGAAAAGCTAAATTTGGATACGTCAATCAAATTCATTAATAATGAAATTTGAGGGTTAAAGTAATGTCGGGGGTTGGGAAAGTGTCAGAAATTATTGAAGGGGTGGTATATGAGCCTTAAGCCTCTCGCATTAAGATGTCATTTATAATAATAATTCATTAGAAGGTTATAAGAAGAGTTCTTTTCACCGCAGTTGTTCGGGTTGTGGGTGTACCACCCCCTATTTGTTAAGGGAAAGGGTTGTAAAATGAATGAAAGAAAAAATAAATGGGATTTGTATGTTGACGATCCGGTTCAAGAAATTTTATATTATATGAGCAAGGGGAAATTTTTAGGATGAGGGAAATTAGGAAATAAGGATTTTCTCTTCCCTCTAAGTTGCTAGTACGAATACGAGATGCTGAAATGGAAATATTTCCCCATATCAGTAACAAAACCGACGTTTCATTTTCTAGTGATTTACTGTGTTCAACATTTTTATTTTTTTACTTTTTCCCCCTTAGTAAAATATTTTTGAACATTTACCACCTCTATATTCATCAAAGGAATGTTAATGTTGTGTTTTTACTTTCTCCTGCCTATATAAATATATAGGGAAAGAAAGTATTGTTTTCATGTCGATTTAAAAAATCAAGTTTTCACCGGATGTACACGTTTTCAGACCCCCTGAACCCAAAATACATGTTTTAAGCGATTAGTCTGGGTGTGTGAACAAAACATCTCAAGAACGGAAAATCGTACGAAGTTGAAACTTAAAATTTAAGTTAGATAGCCTACTACTAGAGGACCCGACACGAACATTTTCATCAAAATCGGTCAACCAGAAGTATTACTTTATTCGTGTAATTTTTCACTTTTTTGCTATTTTCTCACAAACGGCTTCTACGATTTTTTTAAAAAATCGCCTCATTTACAACATTTTTATGTTCTACAAGATAGGGTAGGCGCCATGTCTGCTAAAATTCTTGTGGAGGCTGTTCTCTCGTAGAAAAATTGTTTATTTTTTCAAGATTGCGGCCTTAATATGTTTTTTGTGCCAAAAAGGTTAAAGTAAAAGTTGTAGACAATTTAAAAACTATGTTGCGCAAGTCGTTTCATATCTACATACCTGTAACACCCTACATTTTTTGTAATTTGCTATAAATATTCAGTATACATAGACAATGAACCTCTCACAAAAACAGGTACGGTCAAGTATCTTGGTCTGACTTTTGATAAACGACTAACTTGGAGCACACATATCAAACGGAAACGTTTATTACTGAATTCCCGACTTAAACTTCTATATTCCCTACTTCACTAACGATCAAAATTACCAATGGCACAAACATTACGCATATATTGTTCTCTTTTGAAACCTATGTGAACCTAAGGGTCCCAAATTTACGGTTCAACCAAACCCTCTAACTTGCAACGAATTCAAGCATTCCAGTCAAAAACATTACGCCTTGTAGTAAATGCACCTCTTTACGTTAGCAACAAAACCTTACATACAGATTTGAAAACACCATTTGCACAAAATTCCATCGAATACCTATACAAACGCTTTCACGACAAGTCACACGAACACGAGAACCCCCTGGTGCGTTCACTTTCCACCGTCCATTTACCTGATAATCCCCCTAGATGCCTTAAAAGACGCTGGAGTAGAGACCTGCTAATTTGATATACAAATTTCATTCTTGGGGAGGCACCAATGGGGGCCCTACCCTTCTCATGCCTATCATGTCATTTACATTATTATCATAATCATCACATTTGCTTGTTGTAAAATTTTACATGTTGTAAATAAAGAATTAAAGAAAAAAAAATTCTAACCTTTGCCTCTCCCTACAATTCACTCTCCCAATATTACCTTCCATTATTGACAGAGAAATAACTGGATGTCGTAACACATAACCTACTAGCCTGGCCTTTTTGGTAAGATGTTTCCATATAATTATTTTTCTATCATCCACTCGTCTAAGAACCTCTAAATTACTTATTTTGTCCACCCACCTAATATTCGATATTTTTCTATAACACCACATTTAAAAAGCTTCTATCCACTTCTTTTTACAGCTCCTAATACCCACATTTTACTAATATATAAAGCTACACTCCAAACAGTGTTTTAAGAAAATTTGTTTTTAAACTTTTAATGACCTCTAATGACTTAATTACTTATTGTAATGAATTCAAGAACGGCTTGTGATGTTGCAGTTTGTTTAGTAAAAAAAACCATTTTGCTGAAAGCGTTGTCGATATCTCGTTTAGTTTTTGTAAAGTCTTTACTCGAAATGAATTGAAACAAATCGCTTTGCAAACAACCAACACTGGGCAAATATTTAAACAAGGACAGAAAATGTTATCGGCTTGGGATTGTCTTTTGGGAATGACTTGATTGGAATTTGTCATGAATTTTATATCGCCTTTCTAATTCGTCTGATGAATTTTTTATTGCTCGTCCGGTAGATTGAATAACCGGCTATCTTTCTACCTTGACTTCATTTTCTTGCTTAGCAATCTAAAAAGATTTAACCTTAACTTATCTAACTACCTTCAAAGTAAATTCACTTTTTACTTTCTCTTGCCTATGTGAATATAATCGTATATAGGAAGGAAAGTATTTGTTTCATTTCGATTGTAAAATATCGAGTTTTCACCGGATTTACATACTTTTAGACCCCGGAACCAAAAAAACACATGTTTTTAGCAAATGGTCTATGTGTGTGAACAAAAAGGAATATCTCAAGAACGGAACATCGTACGAAGTTGAAACTTGAAACTTAAGTTAGGTATTACTAGAGGCCCGATACGGAAATTTCATAAAAATTGGTCAACTGGAAGTACTTAGTAGTTTATTCGTGTAATTTTTCGATCGGTCTGTGCTTGAACAGAATATCTCAAGAACGGAACATCGTACGAACTTGAAACTTAAGTTACATACCACTACCGGACGCGACACGAATATTTTCATCAAAATTGGTCTACCGGAAGTACTTAGTTTATTCGTGTAATTTTCACTTTTTTGCGATTCTCTCAAAAACTGAACCTACGATTTTTTTAAAAATCGCCTGGATTACTACATTTTTTATGCTCTACAAGATAGGGTAGGTGCCATGTTTGCTGAAATTCTTGGTGAGGCTGTTTTCACGTAAAATGTTTGTTTCTTTAAGATTACGGCTTTAGGCTAATATGCATTTTAGCGCAAAAAATTATATTAAAAATGTAGAGAATTTAAAATCCTACAAATTTTATTTCAAACATTTTTTTTTGTATACAGCTTAGTTTAGCGGTAATTAGCGTTTTTCTATTCTTTCTCACGAAAACGTGTGAAAAATCGATTTTTAAAGATTTCGGCCTTAGTATGTAGCCTACTTTACGACAAAAGTGTATATAATCAAATTTATAGGAAATTTAAAGATTTATAACTTTAATTAAAGCATTTTTCTCTACAGATTCTAGTTTAGCGTGAAAGAGTGATTTTCCGTATTTTTAAGCCAAACTGAGGTCGATTTTCACTTTGCGTCTTTCACTCATGATTAAAATAAGGTTATATATATTGAGGTTAGTTTTTTGTTTATTTCTAATATTTTTATGTTGAAATGACTGCCAATATTTAATTTGATCTAGATCGTTGTGTAATATTTCAAATTATAAAAGCAGTAATAATATAGCATAAAATAGAATGAAGTACATAAAAGTTGGTAAATAAAAAGTTGCTTAACGAAAAAGTTCACTTTAACATTACACAATTTTGAGTTGGACAGATTCTACAATAGATATGTATTATTTTGCAGTGGTATGTTTTTGATTTGTTCCTTTACTTCAGTTGTAAGTGTCAATCATCTACGTTCAATTGAAACCGGAGTGGAAATGTCATCTATTCTTTTCCTATAAACATCGTACGATGGAAATACTCGACTCGTATATGAGAAATAATAATTACTTCCTTTACGGCTGTCACGGAAAGGACTGTCAAAATCACTGAAACTGAAGACAATTGTACAAAAATAGTTTTCATTTTGTTTGGTTGTAACTATGGTGAAAAATAATTTAGTGTTGGGTTGGAACAGGATTCTTCTCTTTCTACTGATAGTTAAGTCACGAAATGAACTTTGTTTGAGACAAAGTGTAAGAGGGGAACAATCTACTGCGCATGCCCAGTTTCTCTATCACAATCCTAAAAACATACTGACACTCGTAGTCCTTATTTTATTACGCGACGAGTGGTACCGGAATTATTGTTTTGATTTGGCTATCCTGTTTTTAAATTTTAGGCTAAATTTATACAAATAAAAGTATTTTAATTCGTTAAAACTCATTCCGTTTCTTTTCATTTTAATTCGTCACAATTTATACATTTCTTTAGTGTTGTTATAAATTAGTTATTGTTGTTGTTTAGGTCAACAGCCGAAAGGCTGGTTTGAACCTCTAGAGGTTTTACTAAGTAAAAACGAGGAGTAAGGTGGTTTACAATTGCCTTCCTCACTGAGTTGAAAGAGTATGCTTATCAGCATGCCAGGCCCTCCGAAAAGCACTCACTTTCCAACCTGCAAATGACACCTTCACTTCATTCACCACAGGGTCTGGCTGCATAGTGAAATTCATTACTCTCAGAGGAGATAACTCTGACTAGTGTCTTTTACACCTCTACCTCTTCTGTTCTTAAATAGTTCATTCATATAAGTGGCTGACTATGTGATAAGAAACAGAACTATTTTGTTTAGCCCTGGACCAAACAGATAGAGTGCAATTAAAATAACACTCCACCTGCCTGGTTTGGGCATAAAATTAGTTATATATCAGAGTATCATAAGTTTATCGTATCGACCGTTCGAAAGCAGGGTAAAACGATTCGAAGTGCGGAACGGAATGTTATTTTAAATGCTATTAAGTGTTGTAAAGAAGCAAAAAATAAACTGTATATACTACACAGTTGTATGTTTTTAGAAATGTACGTACTACGCTATCAGCAGCGCATTGCACACACTGAGTCCCGGGTTCATCTCGTCATTACACATCAGTAGTATAGACCTACTTAAAAGGAAATGAAAAATAAATTTGATAACCCTAAATAGAGAATTCCCATAACGAGCAAATGAAGTGTTAAATTAATTGCACTCGATCTGTTCGTTCCAGGGCCTCAAAAAAGTTCTGTTTCTTATCACATAGTCAGCTAATTATATGACTGAACTTTTTAAGAAAAGAATAGACAGTGGTGTAAAAGACTCTAGCCACAGTTATCTCCTCCGAGAATAATACTCGTATATTTCACTACACCCTGTGGTGAATGAAGTAAAGGTGTCATTTGCAAGGTGGAAAGTGGGTGCTTCTCAGAGGGCCTGGATGCTGATACGCATACTCTTTCAACTCAGTGAGGAAGGCAATAGTAAACCACCTCACTCCTCGTTTTCACTTACTAAAACCTCTAGAGGTTCAAACCAGCCTTTCGGCTGTTGACCTAAACAACAACAAGCCTAAATATTGAGACAGTATTTAAGGGGAAGGTGTTTGTTCCAGAATTTTCTAGCAGCACCCAGTTTTTAAAGGTGTTAATGTAAATAATAAGGATCTTACTTGTTATCTATCAAAAAATATAAATTTTCAAACATTATTATAGAACTTATTATCAATCCACCGAGGTAAAGTCGTCGACAAAATCAGCTGTTAAACAGCTGATTTTTGGAGACGAAGGTTCCTGGTTCGAATCCTAGTAAAGGTAGTTACTTTTATACGGATTCGAATGCTAGACAGTGGTTACCGGTGTACTTTGATGGTTGGGGTTCAATTAACCATACTCTCTCAGGAATGGTCGACCTGAGTCTGTACAAGACTATACCTCATTTACACGTCATACATATCATCCTCATCTCATTGGGTCATGGGGTTGCTTATTGTTCTGAATTGAATAGATTGCAGCGTACACACATTAGGGATTAAAAAAAAACTTATTATTATTACTAGCACAATGGACCCGTGTGAAGTCCTTGGGTTTCAAACCCCTATCATTAAAAAAATGATTTAAGTTAACATCAAACTTAACCGTTCTTAGAAGAACGGTGAGTAACGGCTAAAGCACAGTAGTACGATAGTTTAATTCTGAAAAGAACAGTTTTAAACAGAAATTTTAAATAAAACAACGTTAACTCAATGTCTAAAACCAACTGAGAGTGTTGTGAGTTAAGAAGAGAGATGACACATTACATTACATTACATTATTTAGTTATTTAGTAAAATATAGCTACATTAAAATTACAATTCATTACTATACTAAACTATGTACAATATTTAAAAAAAAATATAATTATACGCAAAAACTCTTCTTCACAAAGAGTTCTGTCCGCCCATACCAGTATACAAAACAAAAATCTGGTGTGAAACACACACACAACTTTCTCTTGCCAATGCAAATGATTAACAATATAACCTAATTTTAGCAAAAAAACATTAGAAATAAACAAAAAACTAACCTCAAAAAACATAACCTTATTTTAATCGTGAGTGAAAGACGGAAAATGGAAATCGACCTGTTTGGCTTAAAAATATGGAAAATCACTCTTTCAAGCTAAACTAGGCTCTGTAGAGAAAAATGCTTTAAATAAAAGTTGTAGATCATTTAATTTTCTATAAATTCGATTATATACACTTTTGTCATAAAATGCATACTAAGGCAGAAATCTTAAAAAATCGATTTTTCACACGTTTTCGTGAGAAAAAAAACCGAAAATCGCTAATTACCGCTAAATTAAGCGTTATACAAAAAAACGTTTGAAATAAAATTTTTAGAATTTTAAATTTTCTACATTTTTTAATATATAAATTTTTGCACTATAATACATATTAAAGCCGTAATGTTTAAAAAACACTTTTTTTACGTAAAAACAGCCTGACCAAGAATTTCAGCAAACATGGCGCCTACCCTTTCTTGTAGAGAATAAACAATTGAGTAAACCAGGCGATTTTAAAAAAAATCGTAGGACCGGTTTTTGAGAAAATCGCAAAAAAGTTAAAAATTACTCGAATAAACTACTACTTCCGGTCGACCGATTTTGATGAAAATGTTCGTGTCGGGTCCGGTAAGGGTATGTAACTTAAGTTTCAAGCTCGTACGATGTTCCGTTCTTGAGATATTTTGTAGACACACACACACACACACACACACACACACAGACCAATCGCTAAAAACATATTTTTTGGGTTCAGGGGGTCTGAAAACGTATGGATCCGGTGAAAACTCGATTTCGATAAAATCAACATGAAAACAATAATTTCCTTCCTATATATTCATATAGGCAAGAGAAAGTGAAAATTTAAATCACTTAAATACTTATAACTAACGGGTGTTTTATTAAGGACGCAACCCTGATTATAAGAAGATAGAAGTAATACATCGGTAAATTTTCTGTCCCCCAATCGGTATGTTGGCAACAGTGTACTCAAGGCCAACTACCTAGGACAATTAAAATGTCCCAGTCAAGCATTAGTATGGTGACAGCAGTCGTTTCGTAATATTGTGTCAGCAATGGTGTTTTTCCAAGGAAGAACGCGTGTTTATTGTAGAGACTTACATAGCGAGTAAATCTTACAAAATTTCAACTCAAATTTTACTTACAAAAACATTTTAGTTTCGAATTTTTCTTACAAAAATCGGGGAAATTTCAACTGAAACTTATCTTGCACACATTTGTAAGATTACCACATCTATTCTCGGTTCAAACGCAAACTTGAGTATCATAAAAATCACCTCCTCCTTGGCAACAAAGTGTCGGAAAAGACGACTGCAATATTACGGACATCTAATGAGGTTTAGGGATATGGAAAATGAGACCTACAAGTTGATCAGAAGCCAGGAAGGACTTAAAACCAGAGACAGATGGTTGAAGGAAGTGGAGGAAGACCTCATAACGTTGGACATCTCGGGCAACGACATTATGAACAGAGACATTTTTAGGCACAAGATTAAGACTTTCGGGAATTTCCATTCTGCTGAGTCCAAGACTAGAATCTGGACAGAGGAGGAGAGACAGGTGGTGAGTAGGAGGATGAGGGAGTATCACGCAAGGAGGCGACAGCTCCCAAAACAGCTTAAGGGAAAATGAATTTAATTACATAACTAGTGCGCTCTTAAAAGGGCTATACAATTAAAAAAAAAAAAAAAAAAATCACCTCATTAGAAAGCTGGCATCCTCAAACTTATCCGGAAATCCGCAACGCAGACTGAAACGACGATGGAGTAGAGATATCATTGCGCAGATGTAAGTTCTATCAATTTAATATTCAAGATTAATCCACAGTTGGAGTGGCACTATTAAGTGGCGGTCTCCTTTATGTCATAACACTATTTTTTGTTTTTGTAAATAACATCACATTCACTGGTTGTATTTTGTTCAGTTGTGAATAAATAAACTAAGTTAAAAAATCTGGTGTGAAACACTCACACAACTTTCTCTTGCCAATGCAAATAATTAATAATAAACCTAACATTATTAATAAAATATTAAAAATAAACAACAACTAACCTCAAAAACATAACCTTATTTTAATCATGAGTGGAAGACGCAAAATGAAAATCGAACTCAATTTGGCTTAAAAAAAACGGAAAATCACACTTTCACGCTAAACTAGGCTCTGTAGAGAAAAATTCTCTAAACAAAAGTTGTAGATCTTTTAATTTTCTATAACTTTTATTATATACACTTTTGTCGTAAAATGCATACTAAGACCGAAATGTTAAAAAAAACAGAAAATCGCAAATTACCGCTAAACTAAGCGTTATACAAAAAAATGTTTGAAACAGAAGTTGTAGGTTTTTAAATTCTCTACAACTTTTATTATATAAGTTTTTGCGCTAAAATTTATATTAAAGCCGTAATCTTAAAAAAACAACGTTTTTACGTGAAAACAGCCTCACCGAGAATTTCAGCAGACATGGCGCCTACCCTATCTTGTAGAGAATAAAAAATTGAGTAAAATAGGCGATTTTAAAAAAAATCGTAGGACCAGTTTTTGAGAAAATCGCAAAAAACTGAAAAATTATACGAATAAACTACTACTTCCGGTTGACCGATTTTGATGAAAATGTTCGTGTCGCGTCCGGTAGTGGTATGTAACTTAAGTTTCAAGTTTCAAGTTCGTACGATGTTCCGTTCTTGAGATATTCTGTTCACACACACACACACACACACACAGACACACAGACACACAGACACACACACAGACCAATCGCTAAAAACATGTTTTTTGGATTCAGGGGGTCTGAAAACGTATAGATCCGGTGAAAACTCGATTTCGAAAAATCGACATGAAAACAATACTTTCCTTCCTATATATTCATATAGGTAAGAGAAAGTAAAAAAGCTCCTTAAATAGTGTTGTGGATGAGGTGAAGTGGTTATCTTTCGTTTGAATTTTAAAAACCCTATCCATGTTACCCATACGAAAATACCTTAATGGGAGTTCATACCGCGTATCCCGCCAATGTTAAATTAGAAAAATTTGTAACCCATTATCTCAGTAACTATTAATGTTTGAAAGCTGTAACTTTGAGGGATTATTTATGGATACAAGAAGAGGCTACTGATTCTCAGACATTAAAATATAACAACTTTTAAAAAAGTTATGAATTTTTTTAACGGGGCCAACATTTTAAAAATATTTTTTTTATAAAATTCCACATGTACAATGCTGAAAGAGGATCCACAGTACCACAAGAACCTACTAAAGACAGTAAAATATTCATTTCTTTATGTTTTGCGGTTTCTGAGAAAATGGGTCTTTTGTAAGAAAAACATGTTTACAAATTAAAAAAATCTGGTGTGAAACACTCACACAACTTTCTCTTGCCAATGCAAATAATTAACATTAGTATTAAAACATTAGAAATGAACAAAAACTAACCTCAAAAACATAACCTTATTTTAATCATGAGTGAATGACGCAAAATGACAATCGAACTCAGTTTGGCTTAAAAATACGGAAAATCACGCTTTCACACTAAACTAGGCTCTGTAGAGAAAAATGTTCTAAACAAAAGTTGTAGATCTTTTAATTTTTTATAAATTTAATTGTATACACTTTTGTCGTAAAATGCATACTAAGACCGAAATGTTAAAAAAATCGATTTTTCTCACGTTTTCGTGAGAAAAAAACAGAAAATCGCAAATTACCGCTAAACTAAGCGTTATACAAAAAAATGTTTGAAACAGAAGTTGTAGGTTTTTAAATTCTCTACAACTTTTACTATATAAGTTTTTGCGCTAAAATTTATATTAAAGCCGTAATCTTAAAAAAACAACGTTTTTACGTGAAAACAGCCTCACCGAGAATTTCAGCAATAATGGCGCCTACCCTATCTTGTAGAGAATAAAAAATTGAGTAAAATAGGCGATTTTAAAAAAAATCGTAGGACCAGTTTTTGAGAAAATCGCAAAAAACTGAAAAATTATACGAATAAACTACTACTTCCGGTTGACCGATTTTGATGAAAATGTTCGTGTCGCGTCCGGTAGTGGTATGTAACTTAAGTTTCAAGTTTCAAGTTCGTACGATGTTCCGTTCTTGAGATATTCTGTTCACACACACACACACACACACATACACACACACACACACACACACACACACACACATACACACACACACACACACACACACACAGACACACACACAGACACACAGACACACAGACACACACACAGACCAATCGCTAAAAACATGTTTTTTGGATTCAGGGGGTCTGAAAACGTATAGATCCGGTGAAAACTCGATTTCGAAAAATCGACATGAAAACAATACTTTCCTTCCTATATATTCATATAGGTAAGAGAAAGTAAAAAAGCTCCTTAAATAGTGTTGTGGATGAGGTGAAGTGGTTATCTTTCGTTTGAATTTTAAAAACCCTATCCATGTTACCCATACGAAAATACCTTAATGGGAGTTCATACGGCGTATCCCGCCAATGTTAAATTAGCAAAATTTGTAACCCATTATCTCAGTAACTATTAATGTTTGAAAGCTGTAACTTTGAGGGATTATTTATGGATACAAGAAGAGGCTACTGATTCTCAGACATTAAAATATAACAACTTTTAAAAAAATTTATGAATTTTTTTAACGGGGCCAATATTTTAAAAATATTTTTTTTATAAAATTCCACATGTACAATGCTGAAAGAGGATCCACAGTACCACAAGAACCTACTAAAGACAGTAAAATATTCATTTCTTTATGTTTTGCGGTTTCTGAGAAAATGGGTCTTTTGTAAGAAAAACATGTTTACAAATTAAAATAAATAATATTCAGATATAATAAACACAGAAATAACACCAGAAAAAACTAACTTTTCTCTTTTCAACCAGTATACAAAATGAATTATAACATACAACCTATGTAAAAACATTTTTTTTCTCTTTAATTCTTTATTTACAACTGTAAAACGTTACAACAAGCAAATGTGATGATTATCATAATAATGTAAATGACATGATAGGCATGAGAGGGGTAGGGCCCCCATTGGTGCCTCCCCAAGAATGAACTTTGTATATCAAATTAGCAGGTCTCTACTCCAGCGTCTTTTAAGGTGTCTAGGGGGATTATCAGGTAAATGGACGGAGGAAAGTGAACGCACCAGGGGGTTCTCGTGTTCGTGTGACTTGTCGTGAAAACGTTTGTATAGGTATTCAATGGAATTTTGTGCAAGTGGTGTTTTCAAATCTGTATGTAAGGTTTTGTTGCTAACGTAAAGAGGTGCATTTGCTATAAGGCGTAATGTTTTTGACTAGAATGCTTGAATTGGTTGCAGGTTAGAGGGTTTGGTTGAACCGTAAATTTGGGATCCGTAGGTCCAAATAGGTTTCAAAAGAGAACAATATATGCGTAATTTTTGTGCCATTGGTAATTTTGATCGTTAGTGAAGTAGGGAATATAGAAGTTTAAGTCGGGAATTCAGTAATAAACGTTTCCGTTTGATGTGTGTGCTCCAAGTTAGTCGTTTATCAAAAGTCAGACCGAGATACTTGACCGTATCTGTCTTTGTGAGAGGTTCATTGTCTATGTATACTGGTGGGCAATCACCATGACGAAGTGAGAAAGTTACGTGAAGGGATTTTGTCGTATTAAGTTTTATTTTCCATGTTTTACACCATTCGTGTATAAGATTGAGATGATGTTGGAGTGTTAGTGAAGCGTGTATAGAGTTTTGGTCTCGGGCTAATATCGCTGTGTCGTCAGCGTAGGTAGCAGTGAGGGTCTGGGGTAAAAACATAACGTACAAATCCAATAGAAAACAAGGGAAAAATGATATCTTCCACAGCCTTTGAGATTGTGTAGTTTCAGAGTAATAAATAAATAACGGTCTAAAAATTCCACTGTCTAAAATTCCGAACCTGCAGACCTATTATAAAAAAAAATATTTAAAATACTTCTAGAGATCATAAATATGTATATACATCATTATACCAAATTAAACAGAAAATTCCAAATATATATAAAATATTCAATAAAATTCAAAAAATTGATTATGAAATCGAAATTTCGGTATGAACTCTTCTTAACGGATATGAGACGGAATTATACCATGATAGGCAGTATGTTAATCTGGCAGTATGTTTTAATGCAAATACCCAGGTGATGTGTGGTTGCGATCACATACGATTCACGTACAGAATTGTTTTATCCTCATCCAATGATAAGTTATTCCACATTAATGTAAATAAAATGGTGAAAAATAAACAAAAAAAATTAAATAAAAAACACCTCTGAATATGTAAATATCTCTTTTGGAATTTTAATGGAATGTGTTTTTTTATGTAGGCTTGGAGGGAAATACGAGAATTAATAACTACCCTCTCATCAGTTATTAATTATTATTATTATTGACACACCACTTAATTATAACAATTAAAATCATCCCCTAATATACAAGGGTTGTAAAACACACCGTTTAATTTTTGAAATTATTAATTTAGACTACTACATTGCTTTTATATTATGTAAAAGAAAATCGTGGAAAAATAACATGATTAATATTTTTCAGTTTTAATCTCATTTATATTTTCATGAATTTTCCAACAAACTAAACATTTTAATATTTGTATTTTTTCTCATAATTTATCGAGTATATTATATTAGAAGTAACTGTAAATAATTTCATAAGTCATAAGCCTTAGTTAAACTTGGCCAAATTACTTAAAATTGGTTTCAAATTAAAAATTCTCTATTTAAAAATTCTAAAAAAAAAGAAAATTCTCTATTTAGAGTTCAATGTATAGTTATATTATTCCCTTACATTCATATTTAAAAAAAATCCAGTGTAGAATCACCCACACGACTTTCTCTTACCAATGAAAAATAATTAAACATAACCTTTGTTTAACCATTAGTAAATAATTGTAAAATGAAAATTATAATCTAGTTTTTTAAAATTTTTATTTCAAGCCGCATCAACATCTTGATTATCAGCGACTACATTAGTTTGCCTTTGAACTTGTAATAATTTTCCAGACCCTGGCCGGGAATCGAACACGCGACCTCCACTTTGTAGCGTAGCACGCTAACCAGTAGACGACGGAGGCGGCCATAACCTAATTTTAATCATGAGTGAATGACGCAAAATGAAAATCAACCTCTGAACAACTTTCTTTTTTTCTTGGCTTCATCTTTATTTTTATTTCCAACTGTATACAAATTTTTAAAGCACAATTAGTAAATGAGATGAAATGAATGAGAAATGGCAGGAAAGTGACGTGAATGTGAATCGATCCAGTGACCGATTTCGGTGTGAAATTTTTCAAGGATGTGGTGCCAATTTTTAATGATAATGATTAATAAACAATGAAGGATGATTTTTTTCATGAAATGATTTTCTTTTTTATGAAATGAAACAGGCATGAAAAGTTAAATTGAAATGGTTTTTTTGTTATTTTTATGGTGGTCGGAGAAGATCCCTATTCCACCTTCGTTTCATTCGTCTGTTAACAGGAAGATCGTTAGTTGAAAGAGACTGGACATTTGGATTTATGTGGTCAATTGTCTTTGTGTGTAATGAGTTATACGTTGGTTTTACAATGTCTCAAACCGTTGGTATTTTCAGGTCTTCGTGAAGGGTATGATTGGTTACGTAAAAAGGTGCGTTTGTTATTGCTCTAAGTGATTTTGATTTGTGTCGTTGAAGAATATTCAGTGTTGTATTGTGACAGGCTCCAAAAATTGGTCCACTATCTAACTAAACTGGCCGTACTAGGTTTTTGTAGAGGATGACTTTTAAGTGTAGAGGTAGCGAGGACTTGCGACCTGAGATGCCATACAACATACGAAACCGTGAGTCTGAGATTGTTCTGGCGTGTGCAACGTGTAGTTTCTACGTGAGACGTCTGTCTGAACAACTTAAAAGTACAGGAAATCAGTAATTGCCTCTAAATCTAGACTCTGTAGCTAAAAATCCAATTAAGTAAAAGTTGACGTTTTTTAATTTCCTATATTTTTGATTATAGTCATACCCTTTTGTCTTAAAATGCATACTAAGGCCGCAATCTTAAGAAACCCAGTTTTTATGAGAGAAAAGCCTTCCCAAGATTTTCAGCAGACACGGCGCCTACTCCATCTTCTAGAGCATAAAAAATGTAGTATATGAGGCGATTTTTAATAAAAATGTAGAAGCCGTTTTTGAGAAAATCGCAAAAAAACTGCAAAATGACACGAATAAACTACTACTTACGGTTGACCGATTTTGATGAATATATTCATGCTGCGTTTTCTAGTGATACCTAACTTGCGTTTTTAGTTTCAACTTCGTACAATGTTTCGTTTTTGAGATATTTTGTTCACACACACACACACACACACACACACACACACACACACACACACACACACTCACGCACACACACTCACACACATACATGTGTATATCCGGCAAAAACTCGATTTCGAAAAATCGACATGAAAACAATACTTCCCTTCCTATATAATATTCATATAAGTCAAGAGAAAGTAAAAAAGGAAAATATGGTAGCTTACAAGTTGAAGACAAGCTAAGAAGAAGTCGATGGGATTTCAAGCAAGTTTCATTTATTCTTGAGATGATAGTAGGTGGGGGAAGGGGGTCACGTACAGTGCCGGCGCAATTACTTGCAATTTATATGCATGCGGTGCTTTCATAATTTGGCCACTCTTTCCATTTACCCATTTTTCATTTAGCAGACTCAATTTTATCCACACACGTCTAACTTCATTTCATATTTAACAGTGGACTTTATTAAATTTTCTCACTTTACCAACTATTTTTTCTCTCTTAATAAAAAATTCTCTGTCTCATAAATTTTATGCAGTAATTGAATCTGTTAAATTAATTTCTATCTTTATTTACTTTCTCCGTATTCTTTTGAATCATCTATTACCAACTTTGCTCGCTTCGCTTCGCTATCATAAATATATTTTTATTGATCGTTTAATTTCATGAATATGAAATATTTCTTTTTACTTTCTCACGCCCTATATGAATGTAAGGGAAGGATAAAGGTCTAAGCTCTAAGACGCCCCGCACTCTGTTACTGCGCGTACAAAACTTTTACTGCAACTTGCAACACATTATAGTATTGCGGATTGCAGGGTGTACAGGTGCTATTTATATACTTCACATGCATTGATGTTAAAACATACCTTGTTTGTAACTGATGGAGTTCGACCAAAAAATATTAACACTTAACTTCTTTAACGCTAATATTAATATTAACACTTAACACTTGAAGTTAACACTTAAGCAGGAGGCCGGATAACAAAATATCTTGAGGGTATTTCAAAGACTGTTTCAAGGTACGACAAGTGCTTGAATCTGTTTGGCGACTATGTCGAAAAATAGAAAAAAACTGTAGTTTTAATATGTATATAATAAAGTTTTTGTATCTTCACTCGTTTACTTTTTATTTCAAAACGGAGGTTATTTTCTGGATAACCCTCGTATTTACTAAATCTGTAATTCCAATAATCCGGATGTTTAGTCCAGTGTTATTGTATAGTTTTCTGACAGAGTGTATGTCATTGACTATTGTTTATTTCAAGTGGAATTTATTGGTTACGTAATTGTATGTGTGTGTGTGTGTGTGTGTGTGTGTGTGTGTGTGTGTGTGTGTGTGTGTGTGTTACAATACAATCATCTCAACTGAGTCTTTTATCTGATAAATTGTTGCATTTGCAGTTTTTGAAGGCGTGCTAACAGAATGCGGGACGTCTAATAGATAAGACCCAAAGAAAGTATTGATTTCATGTTGATTTTAAGAAATCAAGTTTTCACCGGATATACACGTCTTCAGGGCTCCAGAATTAAAAAAAATGTTTTTAGCGATTGGTGTGTGTGTGTGTGTGTGTGTTGTTACAACTGGATTTTAAGTTAAGTAACATAAGAGGAATTTACACGAACATGTTTATCAAAATCGGTCAACCGAAAGTAGTAGTTTATTCGTGTGATTTTTAACTTTTTTATAATTTTCTAAAAATCGGCTTCTATATATTGTAAAAATCGCCTCATTTACTATTTTTTTTACGCTCTACAAGATGAAGTAAGCGCCATGTCTGTTGAAATTCTTGGGGAGGCTGTGCTCTTGTAAAAAAAAATTGCTTTTTTTAAGATGCATCCTTAATATGCATTATTTGGTAAAAGTTTTTGCAATGAAGGTGGTAAAACATTTTTTTTAAAAAGCTATAACATTAATTGAAAATTTTTTTGTGCAACGGAAATTAGTGGTTTTCTGTTTTGTTTTCATAAAAACCGGTAAAAAATTAAATTATTTTAACATTGTGGCCTTAGTATGCATTTACGACAAAAGTGAAAACTATAATCAAATTTACTGGAAATTAAGAAATGCACAACTTTGATTTTAATTATTCTTAATAGAGCCTAAAATTAATTTAGAGCCTTTAAATTTAATAGAGCCTAGTTTAAAGGAAATTACTAATTTTCCACGTTCTTAAGCTACAATGTTAACTAAGGTTAACTAAGGCAAACTAAGGTTGATTTTTATTTGGTGTCATTCACTCATGATTTATATTAGGTTGTTTCTCCTTTTATATTGTTTACCATTGTGTACTATATTGTTTACTATATTGTGCCCATGACGGACAGGTGGAGTGTCAAATTATTTACACTCAATCTGTTCGTTGCAGGGCTAAAATAAATAGTTCTGTTTCTTATCACATGGTCAGCCAATTAAATGACTGAATCATTTAAGAACAGAAGAGGTAGAGGTGCAAAAGACACTAATCAGAGTTATCTCCTCTGAAAGTAATGAATTTCATTATACAGCCAGACCCTGTGGTGAATGAAGTGAAGGTGTCGTTTGCAGAGTGGAAAATATGTGTTTTTCAGAGGGCCCGGCATGCTGATAAGCGTACTTTTCCACTCAGTGAGGAAGGCAACGGTAAACCACCTCACTCCTCGTTTTACTTAGTAAAACCTCTACAGGTTCAAACCAGCCTTTTGGCTGATGACCTAAACAACAATTGTTTACTAATCGTTAAACATAGTTTATAATGTTTATTATTTAAATTGGCAAAAAAAGTCGTGTAATTGTTTCTCACCAATATTTTATCTAGAAATTTAGATTAACGTTTTGATGGGTACGATATCCTATATAGTAGGTGGGCCTATCGTTTAAAAATAAAGAACGAACATGAAAAACATGACTAGTACTCATGTAAACCTTCCTAAGTAAAGTATTTAACTCTTTCAGTGCCGAAACAATACTTAAAAGTTTGATCTAAAGTGTCATTTAATTTGAATAAGGGTGCACAAAAAGTGCCAGCCCTTATTTCGAAAACTTGCAGGCGTAATCCTGTTATTGCCAACCAAAATTTCAACGTTACAGAAAAATAAAATTTTCAGTTAAAAATTAATTTTTATTATGTTTATAAAAAAAGAAATCGTTCTAACAATAAAAATATTCAAAATACATTTTTCTAGTTTATTTAAAGTCGCATCGACAATTTTGGTCATTAGCAACTACTGTGGGTTTTGGTACCTTAACGGTGTTTTTAACGTGTTAAAATTTCCAGACCCTAGCCGGGAATCGACCCCGGAACCTTTCGCTTTGCAGGCTAGCGCGCTAGTCACTACGCCACGGAGGCGGTTTCAAAATACATATGCCATTCATTGTTATTTAAAAGTTTTTTTGTAAATTTTCGGTTATCCGGACGTTGCACTTCATGAATAACTTACGGACGTCCAGTAAACCGGATGTTGTATTTACGTAAAATATATCTACGTCCTGTTTTCCGGACGTTGGTATTGAAAGGGTTAAATAACTGATATATTTATTTTGACATATTGTGTATAAAAGTAGAGCTACTGGTTTTCCGTAATTTAATTAGACAACGCAACGTTAGGAAGAAAGTAAGAGAGCGTGTCTATATAGTAACGGTTACTAATAAAACAGGCCTACTACCACCCTGAGTGGGTTAATTGAATTATTTCCTCAATTATTAATTATCATACGTTTCCTCATGAATAAAATCCACCCCTAAAATATTCTCTCTTTATCTTCTCCGAATACCTCATCATAAACAAAATAAACCAAGTTAAAACAATATTAACCCGTAATAAATTTACACAAAAAAACATTATCACATTTCATTAAAAACGTTTAGTACTCACTACAATTTTATTTATTCATTAAAAAAATGGGCACTTAGTGAATTTCACGGTATAACTTAAGGGTAGTGCAGGGTTGACACCAATTAAATCCAGTTTTAATAACATGTATACTTTATTTTTTTTCCTAATTTGTGTACGTTGCAATCTGTTCAATTCAGAACAATAAGCAACCCCATGACCCAATGAGATGAGGATGATGTGTATGACGTTTGAATGAGGTGTGGTCTTGTACAGACCCAGGCCGACCGTTCCTGAGAGAGTATGGTTAATTGAACTCCAACCATCAAAGTACACCGGTAACCACTGTCTAGTACTCAAATTCGTATAAAAGTAACAATCTTTACTAGAATTTGAACCAGGAACCTTCGTCTCCGAAAATCAGCTGTTAAACAGCTGATTTTGGCGACGACTTTACCTCTAGACCAACCCGGTGGGTAGTATTACTTGATGAGATAGTTAGTTGAGAGTATTGAGTAGTATTGGCCATGCTACTATTATTCATTATGAAAACATTCAACTATCCTACTCCTGCCTTTGCAATCACAAGTAAATTTGTATACTAAATTTACTTTAGGTATTTATTTTGTGAATATTATTGTTATATCATAATCTAAACAATCCAGCAATGTTATTACGAATATTATTAAACAGATAAGTTAGAGTATAATTATAATAACACCGTATGTCTAAATTTAGAATATTATGTCACACTGTTGTATAACTATCTGGTTTTTATAACTAGTTCTTATAACTATCACTATAACTATCTGGGCTGCGATGTGAGCTTTAATCGGGACTTGGATGTCGAAAGTAAAATAAATAAATTTCAAGCTATTTGTGATACCATTAATAGAACACTGGGTAACAGAGCTAGATCAGACACAGTACTGAAGTTGTACAACGTAAAGCCAGCCCCAGTCCTTCTTTATGGAAGTGAGTTATGGGTTACCACAAAACGCCAAGAAAGTAGGATCCAAGCAGCTGAAATGAGGTTTTTAAGAAGGGTGAAGGGCTGCTCGAGGCTGGATCTAATACGTAGCGAAAAAAATAGATCCGAGTTGGGTGTATTTAGCTTGAATGAAAAAGTGGAGGAGTACCGGAATCAATGGAGGCAACATTTGGAACGGTTGCCAGAGGAGAGAATACCTCTAAAAGTGACGGAATATGTTCCAGTTGGAAGAAGGGAGGTGTGAAGACCTCGAAGATGGCAGTAGTCGAGATGTACGGGTTGGAATGTCTCGTGTTTCTGTAGACGTGCAGGATGGTTTGTGAGTTCGGAACAGGCTTATGCCTAATCCTTGATAGTAAGAAGAAGAAGAAGAAGAAGACTGTTTTTATAACATCAATAGAAATAGTATAAAAGTAAATTTAATTAACGAGGTATTGTGGAACCTCACTATACCTTTACTAGGATTTGAACGAGGAACCTTTGTCTTCGAAAATCAGCTGTTAAACAGCTGACTCGGGGCTACGACTTTACCTTTTGACCAACCTGGTGGGTTTTGTTAGAAAACTGGGAAAGTAAAATTGATAACGTACAGACCAAGTTACACATAAATCATGTTAAAATAGGTTTAAACCACAACGCAAAATAAATACGAGTACATCAAAAAGAAACCAGAAAAATGAAACCACGTTGCTCCCTTAATATTTGACGTAGATTCTGAAAATTAGGTCACCCAATCGATAGAATATACTCTTAAATAAATACCAATAGTGATTTTTAATTTTTTGTTCATATTTTTGTTACGGATAAAGATTAAAAATACGGCTTCGACAAGGATATTTTCCTCTTCTACTCCTTAACATCTACAAATAATCTTGTGTAAAACACACACACACACGCGAAGTCTTCTTGCCAATTTAATTAAGGAAATAACCTAATTTTAATCATGAGTGAATGACGCTAAATGAAAATTAACAAGTTCAAAAAAAAATTACTAATTCAAGCTAAATTAGACTCTTTATATAAAATAATGGGTCTTTTCTGTTATCCCCCCCCCCCCCCGGATAATTTATCCCATATTGTGAATATTTCGTATGCAACCTTACAGTATTTTTAACGATAAAAACGGAAAAAATATTTAAAAAATCCTACAGCAATATTTTTCAAGTTAAGATTAAATATAGGTAGGGTAACTTGTTTCTTTCTCAATATTGTTACTGTAAGTAAAAATGAAATATAAACTCATTAAGTACATGATAATTAATAAATTAATCATATAATTAATTTAACGTAAAATAACCATAATTGAATTAAACATTATTAAATAATTTAAAGATTTCAATAAATAGTTTAAAGTTAACTTGAAAAAGAAAAAACCTTAACGTTAGCTTGAAAAAAATTGATATATGATTTTTAAAATATTTTTCCCGTTTTTATCGTTAAAAATACTGTAACATTACCTACATACAAAATATACACAAAATGTGAAAAGTTACGCTTTTGGGGGGGATAAGAAAAAATATCAAAAATAATACTTGAAATAAAAATTGTTGATCAATTTTTTTTAAATATAATTTTGATTATAGGTATGTACTAAAAATAAGAATACATTAAAAATTGTTTACTTATTAATTGTGCAGTCAGTACTAACGTAAGGGTATAATAGGGTGCGGTGGTACCAATTTGTCTTCTTTGGACTCCGTATAGAAGGTGCAAAAGTTTATTTTACGAATAATTAATAAAAGACAACCAACGTATCCATCGGAACAGCTTTTTCAAGTATTCAACATACTTGATATTTGCCAAATATTTACAAGAGAAGCTCTTGTTTACGTTTATAAAAATATAAACTTACTACAAGAGCACACCGTTATAATACAAGGAACAAGAATCTCTTACTTTTACACAAGGCCTCACAAACTTTTACCAAAAGTATTTCTGCTACTTAGCATCAAAGCTGCTCAATCTATTCTCCTTACAAATAAAAAGTATGCCGGACATGTTGTATATACAAAATTTGATGTTTGTGTGTGTGTATGTATGTGTATGTGTGTATGTTCCCCCTTATCTCCTAAATTACTGAACCAATTTTTATGCAATTTATTTATGATGTAACTATGATGCCGGTACAGGCTTTAGGCTATAGAAACCCTTAAAAAGTTAGCTCTAAAGGGTCGAAAATAATGTTTATGTTCTACATTAAGGCTTTTATGAGGTTAGATAATCTGCTGCCTTGAAACCAGCTGATGTGATTCAAATAAAGATTTATCATAAATAAAGACATATGATTTTGCAAATAGCGACGTGGTGCTAAGGATCAGCTGGTGACAAGATCACATGATAATTTTATTGTATTTTATTATGTATATACGATTTTGTATTGTTGAGTATTTTATAAAAGTAAAGTTCCGTGTTTCTTTAATTTGTTTTAATTTTCTTTTAATTGGTGAGTGATCAATTGCTTTGATATTTTATTTTGACTTTTATTTTATTCAACGTAGATTTAAGTTTTTGGTTTTGACAATTATATTTTTTTGTGGTTGTTATTTTCCATTTTCAAAAATGTCATCAAAAAAACATCACTAGGAAGAAAATCTTCAAAAGCAAAAAACTTCAAAATGCAAGAACTGCTGGAATTTTAAACTGCTACATATCTTTAGAAAAACCGATTACACCATTTTTTGCGTCTAAAGCCGCGACGGGGCGTGCTAGTCGTAAAATATAAAATAGCAGTAACAATTTAGATATTGGAAGTAGGGAGAGAAGCCATACAAACACCAGAAACAAATAATTTTGTGAGCTCATCTACCGGTTTCGATAATTAATACTTTCTCTTGCCTATATGAATATATAGGAAGGAAAGTATTGTTTTCATATCGATTTTTCGAAATCGAGTTTTCACCGGATCTACACGTTTCAGATCCCTGAACCCAAAAAACATGTTTTTAGCGATTGGTCTGTGTGTGTGTGTGTGTGTGTGTGTGTGTGTGTGTGTGTGTGTGTGTGTGTGTGTGTGTGTGTGTGTGTGTGTGTGTGTGTGTGTGTGTGTGTGTATACAGAATATCTCAAGAACGGAACATCGTACGAACTTAAAACATGAAACTAAAGTTGCATACCACTACCGGACCCGACATGAATATTTTCATAAAAATCGGTCAACCGGAAGTAGTAGTTTATTCGTGTAATTTTTTACTTTTTTGCGATTTTCTCAAAAACTGGTCCTACGATTTTCTTTAAAATCGCCTGGTTTACTAAATTTTTTATGCTCTACAAGATAGGGTAGGTTCTATGTTTGCTGAAATTCTGGGTGAGGCTGTTTTAACGTAAAACAATAGGTTTTTTAAGATTGCTACTTTATGCATTTTAGCGCAAAAATTTATATAATAAAAATTGTAGACAATTTAAAATTCTACAACTTTTATTTCAAACTTTTTTTTGTATAAGTTAACGCTTAGTTTAGCAGTAATTAGCGATTTTGTGTTTTTTCTCACGAAAACGTGTGAAAAATCTATTTTTTAAAGATTTCGGCCTTAGTATGCATTTTACGACAAAAGTGTATATAATCAAGTTTATAGGAAATTAAAAGATCTAAAACTTTTATATTAAGCATTTTTCTCTATAGAGCCTAGTTTAGTGTGAAAGAGTGATTTTCCGTATTTTTAAGCCAAACTGAGGTTGATTTTCATTTTGCGTCTTTCACTCATGATTAAAATTAGGTTATGTTTATTGAGGTTAATTTTTTGTTTACTTCTAATGTTTTTAACTAATTTTAGGTTTATTCTTAATTATTTTCATTGACAAGAGAAAGTCGTGTGAGTGTTTCACACCAGATTTTTTTTTCTATTTGTAAATAAATTATTTCGTTTTGGACATTTCATATGTAATTATGTTTGTTTTTTTCATTTATATAAACTTTTTTTATATTAGCACACTATTTTAATTAAAATATTTTAGTAGTTTAATTAGTTTTTAATTACGGTAACTAATTTGTGGATCGTTATACGAGGGTAGGCTGATAAGTAATGCACACATGCTTGTAGAAGACAACTAAATAAACTTCAGTAGCGCGCCTGGTGGCATGTGGAAGTACTATTTCTCCTCTACAAGCCTGCGCAGTTTGAAGGCGTTGCTTTCATTCAGTTTGTTTTGAGTAGTGGAAGTATGGCGTCGTGTTCTGGTGCTATGTCAACGAGAATTAAACAACGCGCTGTTATCGAATTTTTAACTGCTGAGAAAGTGAATCCTAGTGAGATTTATCGTCGTTTAAAGGCTGTTTATTGTAACGATACTGTTGATAGGTCTACTGTGAATCGTTGGGTAATAAAATTTCGTGATTGCCAACCTGGAAAAGCCTTAATTGTTGACAAAACACGCAGTGGACGACCAATCACTGCCACAGACGATAATCGTCGCAAACTCATCGATGATTTGATTCAAAATGACCGGCGAATCACTCAACAGCGTATCGCAAACCAAATTGGAATATCTAAGGAACGTGTTGGCTTCATTATTGAACAATTGGGATACCGTAAAATCTGTGCACGATGGGTACCACGCCGTCTGACAGACGAGAATAAACAGCGTCGATTGGAATGCTGTGAACAACTTTTGAAGCGCTACCGTGACGAAGGAGACGACTTTCTTTTGAATATTGTGACGGGGGACGAGTCATGGGTTCATCATTACGATCCCGAAGAAAAAAGGCAGAGCGCTGAATATCGTCATCCACATTCTCCTGTTGTGAAAAAGTTCAAAACACAACCGTCCGCAAAAAAAATTCTTTTGACTGTGTTTTGGGATGCTCGCCGAGTTTATGTGACTGATTATCTGGAACGAGGGGCAACGGTAAATTCTGCTCAGTATATACAGACTCTGAAACACCTCCGACGTCGAGTTTGTCGTGTTAGAGGCAACCTGGCGCCAATAATTTTGCAACACGACAATGCTCGTCCACACACTTCGCGTGCAACTGGAGAGGCTCTGAGAAACCTGAAGTTTCAACCAATTTTACACCCTCCGTATTCTCCCGACCTTGCGCCTTGCGATTTTTATTTTTTTCCTCTACTGAAGAGAGACCTTAAGGGTAATCATTACAGCTCGGACAATGAGGTGAAGGCAGCTATTGCGTCCTGGGTTCGAGGAAAGTCGGAAGAATTTTTCAGTGACGGAATGAAAAAACTTGTTAAACGTTGGGAGAAATGTGTAATGCTTAACGGTGACTATATTGAAAAATAAATAGATAATTTGGTAGGTTAAGATTTGTACTTTAATTTGTTATTTACCCCATCTTGCTATTTCTTTTTGTTCGTCTTCTACAAGCATGTGTGCATTACTTATCAGCCTACCCTCGTAGTTAGTAATACCTTAATCGATCACAGATTAGTTGCAGAGTTATAATGAACAATGAAGCACTAATGAGTTCTATGAACATGGGAAACCATAGTTGGGTGGATTAAATTTCCAACCACGAATTAATATACTCGTATTATAGTTTAGATTTTAATAGTTTTAGATATTCAAATTATAATGAAGGAAATTAACTTACATTGTAATGATATTTTGGTAAAATAATGGGAAAATAAATAAATAAATACATTTTGCTAATAAACTGCATACTAAGACCGCAATATTTAAAAATCCCATATTTTTTACCGATTTTGATGAGCAAACCACAGAAAATCACTAATTGAATCTAAAGTTAGCGTTGTAGAGAAAAATGTTTGGACTAAAAGTCGTAAGATATTTTAATATTCTATAACTTTCATTTTAACACTTTTAGTCTAGAATGCGTATTAGGGCCGCCATCTTAAAAATAATTTTAACACAAAAGCACATGACACACAAAAGCTCCAAGAATTTCAGCAGATAAATTATGACGTTTACTTTATCCTACAGGGCATAAAAAATGTAGTAAATAAGGTGACTGTAAACAAAATCATAAGAGCCGTTTTTGTGAAAATTTAAATAAGTGAAAAATAGCACGAATGTACTACAATAGTTGACCGATTTTGATGAAAATGTTCGTGTCGGGTCCCCTTGTACGTAGTTCCAACTTAGTTCCAAGTTTCAGCTTTGTGCGATATTCCATTATTGAAATATTTTTCACACGCACACACATACACACACATGTATTTCTTCGGCTGGATAGTCGCACGTAATATAAATGCAACGGTTACATTAAATTTATTGACTTGGTCTTCAACTTAATGTGTTTTATTTGTGTTATGTGTTTTGTGTGATACGTGTGATGTTCATCCTGATGAAGTCTCCGTGTGAGACAAAAGATGATGTAATACTCTGAAATGAGTATTAAATAACTTTTGTTCGGCTGTTCATTCTATTATTAAATACACGCACGGACGCACACACACAGCAAACATGGTTTTTAGGTTCGGGGGGCCTGAAAATGTGTAGCCTTATCCAGTAAAAACTCGATTTCGAAAAATCGACCTGATAACAATTCTTTCCAACACTTATTCATACAGGGAAAGAGAAAGTAATACACCTGACAAAATTCATATTTAAAAATGTTTTTCGATTTACTCGACATTTATTGAAGTTTTTGAAGTTTTTAAAGTTTGGAGACGTGAAGATGGATGTGATGAAAACGGAGAAAGTAATTCTATTCTTGTTGACAATTTGTAGTACTTGCCCAATTTGGAGACACGCTTAAAGAGTTTTAGAAAGAAATAAAACTAGAGAGGACCAATGATTAGGCAGTAGCCGTATTGATCAGTGTTACCAACTTCTTTTAAACAACACTAAAACGTTACGAAGGAGAATGCAATAAGAAGTACTTTAGAAAATAGTCCCGTTTAAAATTACCATCGGCAGCAGTATCATATTAAAGGGATGAACAACAACAGAAACAACAGAAATAGGGATTAGACGGTGGTGGGTGGAAGGGATCAAATCTTATCCCGAGGGATTTAAAAGGGAACGAGAGAGATGAAAGGCATCGAGAAGGAGTGAACCACTCGAAATAATCCTAAGAAGACGAACCAAGATAACACTGATCCAAAATGCTCATTTCGTTTCCCTCTCTAACAACAACAACAAAGAGTTTTTCCCCCTTTCCCCTTTTTCACTATAAGGAGGATAAGGGGATCAATTGTTTATAAAACGGAATGCGTGATTCTTCATCCACTCTTGAACCAGCTCTTTCTCAAGATATTTATGAGGACTCCTTTCAACCACCCTTTCCTATCCCACTATTACATTTCTACTTTCTCTAATTTTAATTTATTCCCCTACATGGAAATAATTTGTGTATAGGCGTATAGGGCAGATCGGGGCACAGTAGGTTACGTTTTTCATTTTTTAACTATATTTTGTTTCTGTCAAGAATATTAACTATAAAAAAGGTTATCTTAAAAATACCACAATTTTTCTGTTTGTATTATTTTTACTTTCTCTTCCCTATATGAATACATATGAAGGAAAGTATTGCTTTTACGGTATGTCGATTTTAAGAAATCGAGTTTTTACCGGATATACAAGTTTTCAGATCCCCTGAACCTAAAAAAAATGTCTTTAGCGGTTGGGCTTTGTGTGTGAACAAAATATCTCAAGAACGGAATATCAAACGAAGCTGAAACTTAAAATTTCAGTTAGATACTACTAAAGAACCCAATTTGAACATTTTAATCAAAATCGGTCAACCGGAAGTAGTAGTTTATTTGTGTAATGTTTTACTTTTTACAATTTTCTCAAAAACTGCTTCTACGATTTTTTAAAAATCGCCTCATTTACTATATTTTTTATGTTCTACATGATAGGGTAGGCGCCATGTTTGCTAAAATTCTTGGGGAGGTTGTGCTTTCGTTGATAAAAAACGGTTTTTTTTTTAAGATTGTGGTCTTAATATGGATTTTAAGGTAAAAGTGTATAAATATAGTTGTAGAAAATTTAAAAATCCACAACTTTTATACCTAACATTTCTTTGTATAACGCTTAGTTTAGCGATAATTAGTGATTTTATGGTTTTTTTTCATGAAAATCTGTAAAAAGGTGAACTTTTAAAGAGCCTTAGTATGCACTTAACGATAAAAGTGTACAAATCAAATTTATAAAAAATTTAAAAAATCTACAACTTTTAAGAATTTTTCTCTACAGAGCCTGGTTTAACGTGAAAGAGTGATAATTAAGCCAAACTAAGGTTTATTTTTATTTTCTATCATTCATTCATGATTAAAATAAGGTTAAGATTTTTAAGGTAAATTTTTTAAATGTTTTATACTAGGTTATATTGTTCATTATTTGCATTGGCAAGAGAGAGTCGCGTGAGTGTTTTACACCAGATTTTTAAAATTGTTATCTTTTCATTTTCCCTTTGTCCGTTCGCCACAACCAAATGTCAGAAAAATGCGATTGTAACAAACTGCTTTCGGATACGTAATCTACACAAAAAGTTGGTGGGCTTAAATTAGATTTGATGTTGTGGTTTCGGTTGGAAGTCAACCAAAACCGGAAGTCAAGAAGTCAAAGTTGGAAGTTGAAAGCATAAATAGTTTCATTCGATCCCTCTTAAAGAGTAGATACAGAAATTATTGGGTTTGAAGTTCTGGTTTCTACCGGAAGTGACCCAAAACCAGATGTAAAGAAACCACAGTCGGAATTTCAAAACATAAATAATGTCATTCGATTCGTCTTAAATAGCAGATAGTGGAATCACTTATGGGTTTTGTCACCGGCCGCATTGGCGTAGTTGGTAACGTGCTCGCCTCCATCATGCGGTCTTGGGTTCAAATCCAATTCAGGCACGGCATATTTTCATACGTTACAAAAATCATTTCACCGTCTGCATTAGCAGTAATTGCAGAACAGTCAGACGTTAAACCAAAAAAAAAAAAAAAAAAATAAATAAATAAATAAAAAACATATGGGTTTTGTCATAAGTGAAAGGTAAGTCTTTTTAAAATTGCCACAAGCCATGAGCCGCTTCATTTCATGAAAGGTTTTTGATATTGTTTTGTAATATTTTTTATTTGAAAATAAACACACTATTATTATTATTATTATTATTATTATCTGCATTGGCAAGAAAAAGTCGTATGAATGTTTTACATAAGATGTTTTTGGTAACCCTATTGAAATATTGTTTGTTTAGACGGTTGATTTTTTGATGAGGCGTTTGTGTTTGAAGAAGAACAGACAGAAGGAGCGCTCGCTTGGAGTCTGATTTGACTTGTCACCACCCCGGTCCTAGTTAGTTAGGTACTTGGTCGACTCTGTCGGTACACAAGCCTTTTCAAGAAGAGATGACGTAACGACAGGGAGCCACCTGTTTCTCTCTTTCATTTCTACATCAGACCAAACAACTACTTCAAACAAAACTTATCCGATTACTTTTATTCGATTCACTCGGTCTTTTACTTTTTTGTCTTGTCTGTTTTACATGAAAATTGGACCCGACCCAAAACCAAACAAATAAAAGTTCCAACCCACTAATCCTCAACAGGTATTACATTTTAATCACTTTTAACGGAAACAGCGGTTATTTTTTGTCTTATAAACCTAAATTTTTTTGCCGTAATAGTACGACAGTAAAAATCCTGCATCCGAGAATTTTACCGTAATAGTACGCAGACAAAATTAATAATCAAAGAGATTTACCGTAAATATACACCGTGGAAATTAAGATGCGAAGTATTTTACTGTAATTTTACGTCGGGAAAATTCAACCCAGGAGTGTTTGCCGTATTTATACGCCGACGAGATAACACATCAAAAGTTTCTCGTAATAATACGCCGGTAAAAAAATCAAACTTGAAGTTTTTTTGTTGTATGAAGGTGAATAATTTTCAACCTCAAATTGAGTTCATTTTTGTTAAACACCCCGCAATCTGTTAGTGTGCCTACAAAACCTGAAATGCAACATGCAATACAACGCAGTATTGCGGATTGCAGGGTGTACAGGGGCTATTTATATACTTTATAACCAACTGATGAACGTCCACTTAAAATTAACACTTATATTAATAAAAAAAAAAAATTTGGTGTGAAACACTCACACGAATTTCTCTCGCCAATTTAAATAATGAAAAATATAACATAACCGTGGTAACGAGACATTAAAAATAAAAAAACTAACCTCAAAAAACATTACCTTTTTTAAATCATTAGTGAATGATGCAAAATGAAAACCAATCTTAGTTTGGCTTAATAATACGGAAAACAAATCTTTCACGCTAAAATAGGCTCTGTATCGTAAAATGATTTAAATAAAAGTTGTAGAACTTTTAATTTTCTATAAATTTGACTTTATTATAATAATAATTAATAATGTAATAATATATTACATTATTAATTATTATTATATATTATAATTATAATATAATTATATTAATTATTATTATTGTTAATTAATAATAATATAATAACATATAATTTGACTTTTTTGTACACTTTTGTCGAAAAATGCATACTAAGGCCGAAATCTTAAAAAATTTATGTTTACAGATTTTCATGAAAAAACAACAATAATTACCGCTAAACTAAGCGTTGTACAAAGAAATGTTAGAATTAAAAATTTTAGGTTTTTAAATTTTCTACAACGTTGAATATTAAGACCGCAATCTTAAGAAAAACCATATTTTTCTTCGAGAACACAGCCTTTCCAAGTATTTTAGCAAAGATGGTGCTTACCCTATTATGTATAGCAACAAAATTAATAAATGAGACAATTTTTTAAAATATTGTAGGAGCCGTTTTTGAAAAAACGCAAAAATGTGAAAAATGACACGAATAAACTACTACTTCCAGGTGACTGATTTTGATGAAAATGTTTGTGTCGGGCCTCTAGTGGTACCTAACTTAAGTTTCAAGTTTCAACTTTGTACAACGTTCCGTTTTAGGGATATTTTGTTAACCCACAAAGACCAACCGCTAAAATATGTTTTTTAGGTTCAGGGGAATCTAAAAACTTGTATATCCGGTGGAAACTCGAATTCTAAAAGTCGACATGAAAACATTACTTTTTTCCCATATATTCATATAGACAAGAGAGAATTAAAAATGAAAAGGAATATGAAGGGAAGGAAAGTATTGTTTTCATGTAAATTTTTACAAATCGAGTAAAAAAAACTTAAAATAAAAAGAAGGAAGATATAGAAGAAAAGAAAAAACCGGAGCCTTGCAGTGTGAATTAACGTCATTTATCGATTGGCGAGCGCCTGATAACATTTTGCTATAAATTGTTTATAATTTTTATACAGATATTATCAAGTTGCAAATAAATTCATTGAATAATGATAATGCCCGTATTAAGAATGCTGTGTTACTGTATTGAACAGTGTTTACTCGAAATAATAAACTAGATTAAAATGTGACGAAATGCGACGAAAAGTACATGATAAAATTTTTTTAACAATATCACCTACGTCAATATTATTGTAACACGTAAATGTAGGTTCGTTAGGGATTTGGGTTTATTAAATTTTAATAAACCCAGATCCCTATCGAACCTACATTTACTTGTTACAATAATGATATAAGATCGTTTATTATTTAATAATAAACGATCTTATAGCAACTTAATACAAAGTATTTATTAACAAAATTGAAGAAATATCTTATCTGTTATGTGTACACAATAATAGAGCGGGTCTATTTCTGTAACCATAGATGTATTGTCTATTCACTGTTTACACACACAAACACACAACTAAAACATTCCATTCCCCACCACTACAATATACAAACTTACAATTAAATTATTAGTAAATTTAACATTCAAATTTATTACTTGTTTTATTTATTTACAGGTTGCAATATTTATGTATGTTGTTGTTTAGGTCAACAACCAAAAGGCTGGTTTGAACCTGTAGAGGTTTTACTAAGTAAAACGAGGAGTGAGGTGGTTTACCATGCTTTCCTCACTGAATGGAAAAGTATGCTTATCAGCATGCCGGGCCCTCTGTAAAGCACATATTTTCCACTCTGCAAATGACACCTTCACTTCTTTCACCACAGGGTCTGGCTGTATAGTGAAATTCATTACTTTCAGAGGAGGTAACTCTGACTAGTGTCTTTTACACCTCTACCTCTTCTGTTCTTAAATAGTTCAGTCTTATAATTGGATGACTATGTGATAAGAAACGGAACTATTTTTTGTAGCCCTGGAACCAACAGATCAAGGGCAATTAATTTAACTCCACCTGCCCGTTATGGGCATAATTTATGTATATACAGTTTTAAATTTACAAAATACTGTATTACAATTTGTCCATAACAGGCAGGTGGAGTGTTAAATTATTTGCACTCGATCTGCTAGTTTCAGGGCTACAAAAAACAGTTCTGTTTCTTATCACATGGACAGCCAAATATATGACTGAATCATTTAACAGCAGAAGAGGTAGAGGTGTAAAAGACACTAGTCAGAGTTATTTCCTCTGAGAGTAATGAATTTCATTATACAGTCAGACCCTGTAGTAAATGAAGTGGAGGTGTCATTTGCAGCGTGGAAAGTAGATACTTTTCGGAAGGCCTAGCATGATGTTAAGCATAGGCTATTTTTCCATTCCGTGAGTAAGGCAATGGTAAACCACCTCGCTCCTCATTTTACTTAGTAAAGCCTCTAGAGCAGTGTATCCCAAACTTTTGTTTCCCGCGGCACACTACAAAAAAACGGCCAATTGCCGCGGCACACCTATTACTTTATGCCATTGATTAAGCTTAAGTACTTGATATGTTTAAATTTAATTTAATTTATTTTCCTTGAGTTCCGCGGCACACTTGGCCGGCCTCGCGGCACACCAGTGTGCCGCGGCACACAGTTTGGGAACCTCTGCTCTAGAGTTTCGAACCAGCCTTTGGCTGATGACATAAATAACAACATATTACAATAATTTTGGTAAATTATTAATCCTTACCACTACAACCCGGGTCCCCCAAAAATCTCTTATTTGCGTTAATATTTCGTCGTCGTCGTCGTCGTCTTCATGGATTAGGCTATTCAAACAAATTATCGTCTGCATGGCGCTTTCCCAACATAAATTCGCACAACTAGGAATCTATTAAATTTCTACTTGTAACTCATTCAACTTTATTTCTCTATTTTAAAGAATGTCACGTACTCTCTATTTCGTCGCGTGCGTGCCCGTAAGTGGATCTACCAAGTTATGTGTGTGATTTACAGTTAAATGTTCATAACCTGGTGTTTGGGACTATATAAATTTTATGTTTAGTTTTATTCAATTCATCAGTTTTATTTTTGTGTACTTTTGTAAGATATCATTTATCGGTTTCAACCAATGAGGATTCATTTCTACCTGCACATACAAAACAGTTTTAAACTGAACTGGACTGTCGCCCGCTTACTAGATATGCAAATAGACGCTACTTGTTGTTCACGCTTTTCCATCCGGTCTTAACCGCGATCGCTAACGCTATACTTTAAAAACGCAATAATAATAATAATAATAATATTCCGCTACACAGATTACTAATAATTCACGGGCCTCAGTGATTTAACGCGCTGGAAATACTCCGAAAACTAACCGCGCAATTACAGTTCACTTTAAGATCTTCGGCAGCTCAACACTCATCGGAAAGCCACCGGTACCAGCTGGTAAGTCGCAGGACTTCCAAGGTGAGTGGAATAAAACTTTTATTTATCGACAGTAAGCTGCTATACGCTCCGCTACTGACCCTACCACCTGGTAAATTACCACTATGACGGTATGCAGTTCGTTCATCAAAAATAATTATACTGTAGTATATATCTTTGAAACCGAGACCTACTGTAAACACCATTTTACGAAGTAAGGTTGGATCTGTTTTATCTAAGCTACGTGTAACCGGATGGCTAGTGCAATTCGTCCGCTTTCATTTCTATGTACCATTCGTACCCTGTTTATAATTTGTAACCTGAATCCTAATGAGTTACTGTTGGATCAGGTGAAGGATAACGTGGCTACAAAATAATAAAATATTTAAGCTCTAAGACGTGAGGAAACTTTTGGAAATCAGGGTTTCTTAAGTATCGGTGAATAAGTGGGAAAACTGAATAGCTCACGTGAAAAAGAAGGAGAAACTCATGTGAGATTTAAATTCTTTGAGAGAAGTTCAAATAGAAAAACTTGTGAGTTTGGAACACGATTCATGTAGTGACAACGAGGATAATGTGTCGTCTGATGAAGTTTTATCGGGTGTAGAACAACTATAATAAGTTAACCTATTCCAGTACTTTGTTCGCAATTAACAACCTCAAACCATTTTACAAATAAATGTTATTATAATAATAAGAATGTAAATTAATTATTATAAAAAAACAACTGTCAACTTTTTTGGATGGACGTAATAATATTTTTCTTTCAAACTCTTTTGACCAGGTCTCAACTTCGCTGACATTGAGTATACTTCTAATTTTCACAACTTCTTGGTTTATGAAGTAATCCTTCATCTTGAAAAAACACCGCACAGCTTCTTCTTTAGAACGAATTGCTTCAGCAGATTAATGAAGCAGATTAATTTTGAATTTAATTCGTAAGTACGAACGGCAAGTGCACCGCAAATAAACTAAGATCAGGTTAAACTGATTTTTTAAAAATTTATTAGTTATAAAATTAAAGCGAAACGATAAGAGTGGGAGGATATGGTGTGACGGCGAGGGGGATTGGTGGGAATGAAGTCATGAAAGTATTATGTGTTAGTTTTGTTATGACGGGAGTCCATTACTCAGTGTCCATCTATGGTTACAAAAAAACAACGCCTGCCGTACAATACTGCTTGTGGACTTATAACGGAAGACACCCAAAATAAATAAAGTAGACCCTCGCTAACTCGACCCTCAATAGCACGACTTCCTCGATAACTAGTACATTTCTGTAATTCCCTTGAAATTGACATAATAATTAAGACTAAAGGTACTTTTTTAGTAGAGTGGACGCCAAATAAGCTTTCCGGTGTAGCTGCGCGAACAGTTCGGATTCAGTCGGTAGATTTCGTGTCTAAGTACCGACCTGCCTATTAAATCACATGTTCTAAACGATGTACATTATCATCTATTAGCGACGTTAAAACCATTCAATTGTAAACATTGTATACAACAATTAACGCGTACCACATACAACACATTACCGACTGATGTTTTCAGTCGGTATCCGCTCTACGACTATTATTATTTTAAATCCTCAAAAACACCGATTTCAATTCACCTATTCAGATCAAAGCTATAACTCTCTACAGCACGACTTTTTAGCTGAACTAAACTTTTATAGCACGAGTTCAACAACAATAGTACCTACGTAATTTTACGTAAAGGAACCTTTATAGCACGAGTCTAAAATGTAAATCCAAAATTCACTTGCTATAAAAGGGTTTCAGAGAAATCAGCATGACCTCGATAACACGATCTTCAACTAGAATGATTGATGAGATTTGTGATCTCGATTACAAGACTGTTTCACAAATCTCCTTGAGACTCGTCCTGTCGATGTTCTTCTGTAATTAAGTAACAATTAATGGTTAAACTTACCCTAATAACATATAACTTCATGTTGTTTAGGTAATCAGCTGAAAGGCTGGTTTGAACCTCCAGAGGTTTTACTAAGTATAACGAGGAGTCAGTAGTTTACATTTGCCTTCCTTACTGTGTAGAAAAATATGCTTATTAGCATACCAGGTTCTCTGAAAAGCATCTACTCTCCACCCTTCAAATAACACTTTCACTTTATTCACTACAAGGTCTGGCTGTATAATGAAACATATTACTCTCAGAGGAGATAACTCTTGACACCTGCACCTCATCTGTTGTTAAATGCTTCAGTCATTTGATTGGGTGACTACGTGATAATAGAGAGAACCATTTTCTGTAGCCCTGGAACTAGTAAATCTCAAATGGAAATAATTGAACACTCCACCTGCCTGAATGTTATGGGCCAATGATTGACCTAACCTCTATTACTCTAATATGCACTTATCTGTAGACGTATTAATGTTAATTTATGTAATATATTTCGTATTTGACCCACCAGGTTGGTCTAGAGGTAAAGTCGACGACTTTAAGTCGTTGACGTGAGTCAGCTGTTGAACAGCTGATATTCAGAGACGAAGGTTCCTGGTTCAAATCCTAGTAAAGGTAGTTACTTTTATACGGATTTGAATAGTAGACAGTGGTTACCGGTGTACTTTGATGGTTTGGATTTAATTAACCATTCTCTCTCAGGAGTAGTCGGCCTGGGTTCGTGCAAGACTAAACCTCATTTACTCGTCATACATAATATCATCCTCATCTCATTGGGTCATGGGGTTGCTTATTGTTCTGAATTGAACAGATTGCAAAGTACACAGATTAGAGAGAGATTTCATATTTACCAAACAAGCCTTTGTTTCAACATTCCAAAAAATTCTTCAAAATATTTCCGATGATTTTATTTTATAAAATAGATTTATAAATTTTATAAAGGTTCCAAAATTTGAATTAATTGCCGGAGCTTCCACTCACCCGGGCCAAGAAGAATCCTTGGCCAGAGGCGTTTTAAACGTGTGTGCTGAGTACCCGGTATCGCTCTAATGTACATGTTTTCTATGAGAGGGTGTCATCTAATTCAAATTTGTTGTGCTTCGTCTTGTATTGTTTGTTTCACGACGTTATTTACGTGTAGAACTTGTACCTAAGTCTTTGCGCAACATTAATTTTGTGACGTAAGAGGGGTATTGCGTTACCACTCGTAGAATTTAGTTTTAAATCGCTTGTATACGTTACGTGTGTGAAGGTTTAGCAGATCCCCAAAGTTGAACTCCATACGACTAGATTTGTCGTAAGACTGTCTTGTACATTGTTAATATTAGTGTTATTTATAATAACACTAAGAAAAGGCTCATCCTTAAGTATATAAAGTGTTTCCTTCTAATTAAAATATTAAAGTGGATCTAATTTAAAAAAATAACCTCAAAAACATATTTTAATTTTAATCATGAGTGAATGATGCAAAATGAAAACCAACCTTAATTTGGCTTAACAATACGGAAAATCACTCTTTCACGCTAAACTAGGCTCTGTAGATAACAGTGGTAAAAAAAAATAAAAAAATGTAGATCTTTTAATTTCTTATAAATTTAATTTGTTGTTTAGGTCATCAGCCAAAAGGCTGGTTTGAACCTGTAGAGGTTTTACTAAGTAAAACGAGGAGTGAGGTGGTTTACCGTTGCCTTCCTCACTGAGTGGAAAAGTACGCTTATCAGCATGCCGGGCCCTCTGAAAAACACATATTTTCCACTCTGCAAACGACACCTTCACTTCATTCACCACAGGGTCTGGCTGTATAATGAAATTCATTACTTTCAGAGGAGATAACTCTGATTAGTGTCTTTTGCACCTCTACCTCTTCTGTTCTTAAATGATTCAGTCATTTAATTGGCTGACCATGTGATAAGAAACAGAACTATTTATTTTAGCCTTGCAACGAACAGATTGAGTGTAAATAATTTGACACTCCACCTGTCCGTCATGGGCAGAAATTTAATTATATACCCTTTGTCGTTAAATGCATACTAAGGCCGAAATCGTAAAAAATCTATTTTTTACAGATTTTCCTGATAAAACAAAACAAAAAAAATCACTAATTACCGCTAAACTAAGCATTGTACAAAGAAATGTTTGTAGTTAAAGTTGTAGGTGGTTATAAAATGCATATTAAGGCCAAAATCTTATTTTAGTGAACTTTGTCTACGAATAACACAACAAACAAACATACGATAAAACTTCTAAAACCACTTCTTTGGCGTCAGGGATCATGATTGAAATCTGCGTATCAAATTATTTTAATAATCGCCGCATTTTCTCTCTGTTAAGTAATAAATAAATAGAGAAAGAGATTAAAAAATAATTATGGGTGATTGTTTAGTGACTCGTTTAATAGTGAACTAAATAAAAGGAGCTGAGAGAACCAGCACTAAAGGGAATCTGGACCAGAAGTCTGTTGAAAACAAAGCACAAAGCTCCTTGGTTAGTTATAATGTAAGTAGGGCGTACATTACAAAACGCCCCACCCAAACAGTTGGGAGATTGTATGTAGTTCACAATCTACCCGTTAGATAGCACCACTTTGTAGATAACAACTCCACCTAGTTGACCTATATTTTGTAGGGGGTGTTAATATCACCCTTCGGCTTTATCCAAAATACTTGTCAATCCTATCCACAAAACTACCCCCAATGTTTCATAAAAATTTCAAAAAAATTATGTTCAATTTTAGGTTACAAAATTAAATTAAACTCTCATTATTCGGTTGTTTTATAATTCGGATACCTAAAATTGAAATTTTCTTCTTTTTTAGCTTTTATTCGGAACTATACTTTATTGTCAATTACCCAATTTGATCACTGCTTTTCGCTCAATTTTTTTGATATGATTTGTCATTAATTTTTTAACAGAGATCCCCGCAATGGAGTTTTTTTAGGAATGTCTGTCAGCTGATAACCATTCAAAGTCACTTACGCAACCACTGTTGCTTAACAATAAATGTATTGCGCTATGGGAAAAGGGATCTTTGGGTGGGGGACAATATTTTCCAGCACGATGAAATACATGAACTTTTGTCAAAATTATCGATTTTTAGGTTATGATCGCATACAAATTTCTGATCTCTTTTCTACGAGTACGCATGATTGGTTGTTGAAAAAACTGCCTTTATAATAAAATAGACAAAGAAATATAAATCCATGTCGCATTCAGAAGAAGGGACCTTAGGGTGATATGGAGATTTTAAATTCTCACCCGAATGTCCCTTTTAATATAATCCCAATTTTATTTCTGTTTTGTTAGCTTAAGGGTAAAACATTAAAATACATATCAAAGTCTTTCAAAGAAATTTAAATTCATGTTAATAGTTTTAAGTAATTTTAAATGTATAATAGTAAATAAGATATTATTTTTTATCTGTTAGTATATTACTCGTACGTAGAATGTTATCTATAATATAGGTTTTGTGTTTTTTCCGTTAATGCAGCATTATCTTTAAAAACATGCAGTTTGTTTTTTCAAACTGGAATAGTAAAACAAAAACCATTTTTTCCGCAGCTTTTGATTTGCATGGTATGCTAGAAAACATGTTCATATTTGTAAACATTTTCTTTTTTCTTTGAGTGTATAGTAACAATAATCTTTAAACAGGTTTTTCCAAAAATTAATGAATATACTATATAATTTTTAATATATTGTAACTTTCTTTATTTTAAACCTAGGACTCTAAAACAAAATCCATTATTTTCAGCTGTTTTTTGTCTACGAGGTAAGCTAAAAAAACACTTTTGAGCTATGTTTCCGTCCCAGAGGACTTTTTTCTGAAATTTTGGTCCTAATATTTTTAGGTAGTTTAGAAAAATTTGATGGTGAACTGTCCAAACTCAATTTTAGTTTTTCTTTGTGCTTGTGTTAACTTTTTAAAAGTGTTTCTTAATCTTTACCCTTACCAAAATGGTGGAGACTAGTTAACGAGGTTTAATTTAAAAAAAAAATAGAGGCTGTTGTATCGCACATAATTAGTCATTAATTAATTATGTTGCTGATAAATAAATGTATTTTATATTGGCAAAGGAAATAGTTTATTTAAACATCCGTTAAAAGTAATCGTTATAAAAATAAAGAAAACAATCAATTCAATGTAACCGCTAGCTCATAAATATATATTAATATTCCCGACATAATAGTGATACATTTTTATGTATGTTTGTGTCGGCAAAAATTTGGTAAATGTTTGTGTGGGGAGAAGTTCGTTATTTGTCTAAATAACCCATTAAAAGTAAAATTAATGTGTCGATGTTTAAGTAAGCAATCACTACACCATAATATTAATTTGTATTGTGTGTAGTAATTGCTTACACGTGTCTTATAATTTTTAACGGAAAATGAGACCTTCGAAACTTAAAAGAAGCGTTCTCATTGGTCCGACGTCATACTTAGAGGGGGTTGTACCGAGTTTATTTATAGAAGGCAATTGTAATTTTTCGAGGAGTTCGTTAATTTAATTGGAACAGATCAGAGTTCGTCTCAATAGATAGTTTGGCGTGTAGTGTAACAGTCATAATTATTGTTGTGTTATTTATTTTTAAAGTTAATAAGAAAAACGGTATGTTAATAATTTATATTGTGAGCTGCGGGAACATCTATGTTAAATATCAGGTTTTTATAAAAAAAAAATAATATAAAGTTTTAATTGTAAATATTTTTATATCTTGTGCTCATCAATTGTTTTAAGTAATTAAAATATTTATGTATTGTAGAATTAATATGTTATTTTTATTTTTATTCTGCATTGCATGAATTTTCCATTCCTTCCAATTATTCGACCGAAGTCACGTCTTTGGAACAATATTGTTTTTTTTTTTAAGTTTTAATTTGTTTTAACTGTATGTTACCATACAGATTTTTTAATGGTACACTGTATAATGATGAAATTCATTACTCTCAAAAGAGTTAACTGTGGCTATTCTAATGTATATGTCTACCTCTTCTGTTGTTAAATGGTCCTGTCATGTAATTGGCTGACCACATGTTAAGAAATACAGCTACTTTTTCTAGCCCTGGAACTAGCAGATTGAGTCCAAATAATTTAACACTCCACCTGCCTGTTATGGAAAAAAACCGTAACATTTTAAAAATTTTTTCATGACTCATTTTTTAGTTAAAGTTCTAAATTCACTGTACTTTCTCATAATAGGCAGGGGGAGTGTTAAATTATTTGCACTCGATCTACTAGTTACAAGGCTACAAAAAATAATAGTTGTGTTTCTTATCACATGTTCACCCAATTATATGACTGAAGCATTTGACAAACAAACAGGTACACGTGTAAAAGATACTATACCATTTTTCAAGGCTGACGAGCTCTTTTAGTATCCATGCCCCTTCCCACTTTATAGCTAGCCAATGACTTGCTAGCAACGTTGCTCTTGTAGCTCTGTTAAATATTTCGTCGGCCATTCTTTTCGGTCTTTCAATAATAATTATAACCTACAAACATACAATCAGCTGATTATGTTACACAGTATTGCATGTTAACGCGCTCTATAATCGATGTGTTCAGTACAAGATGCAAGACGAGAGTGAATTATTGCGGCTCTTATACGTATGCAGGCGTAATATTTGTCAGGTACAATCTGACAACGCTGGCAAACGTTCTGATTGGTGTAAATGTGTGGAACAGCAGAGCTCATCAACCGTGAAAAACATATTAGTCACTGTTATCTCCTCTCAGTGAAATCTATTTCATCATTATACAGCCAAACCCACCGGATTGGTCTAAAGGTAAAGTCGCTGCCAAAATCAGCTGTTTAACAGCTGATTTTCGGGGACGGTGGTTCCTGGTTCAAATCCTAGTAAAGGTAGTTACTTTTATACGGTTTTGGATACTAGACAGTGGTTACCGGTGTACTTTGATGGGTGGGGTTCAATTACCCATACTCTCTCAGGAATGGTCGGCCTGAGTCTGTACAAGACTACACCTCATTTACACGTCATACACTTTATCCTCATCTCATTGGGTCATGGGGTTGCTTATTGTTCTGAATTTAACGGATTGCAACGTACACAAACTAGGGATTAAAAAAAACAATTATACAGCCAGACCCTGTGGTGAATGAAATGAAGATGTCATTTGCACTGTGGAAAAAAGATGCTTTTCATAGAGTTTGACATGCTGCAAAGCATAATTTTTCACACAGTATGAAAGGTAATGATAAACCACTGTTCTCCTTGTTTTGGTTAGTAAAGCCTCTACAGGTTCAAACTAGCCTTTCGGCTGTCCACCTAAAAAACAACACCTTCACTTAAATACACTTTTGCCCTAAATGCATAGGTATTAAAACTGGAATTTTAAAGAATCAATTTTTTTACGAGGTCATATCCTCCCAAGAATTTCAGAAGACATGGCACTCACCAGTTTCATGCATTGGCATTTCATAGCATAGGCCTACATGGCATTTCAGTTTCATGGCATCACGTACAGAACAAAAATTATATTAAATAAGGTAACTACTTGGTTAAATAAGGTACTACTTCCGGTTCACCGATTTTGATGAAAATATTCGTATAGGGTCCTCTAATAGTATCTAACTTAAGTCTAAAGCTTCAACTTTTTACCTTTTAAGTTTTAATTTTAGTTTTAATTTTTTAAGTTTTTCAGTATTTCTACCTTCTCTTGTAAAGGTGTTTATTTTTTAGTTATTGTATTTTGGGAGTTTCATATAATTTTAAATTATTTATTATTATTTGTACACAAAAAAGAAATAAATAAAATTTATTTGGCCTCCTCCGTAGCGTAGTGGTTAGCGCATTGGCCTGCCACGCGGAGGTCCCGGGTTCGATTCGCGGCGAGGGTCTGGAAATTTTCACATGTCAAATCCCAAAGTTAATGTTACACAATCCACCGTAGTCGCTAATGACCAAGTTGTTGATGTAATAAATAAATAAAAAAAAAAATTTATTTATTATTATAATTTCGTACGATGTTCTGTTCTTGATATATTTTGTACACACACACACACGCGCGCGCGCACGCACGCACGCACGCACACACACACACATACACCAATCGCTAAAAACATTTTTTTTTGGGTTAGGGGTTCTGAAAACGTGTATATCTGTTGGAAACTCGATTTCTAAAAACAACATGAAAACAATACTTTCCATCCTATGTATTCATATCGACAAGAGAAAATAACAAGTAAAAACCACACGAAAAACTACTACCTCAGTTGACCTATTTTAATGAAAACGTTAATGTCGAATTCCCTTTTAACCTCATTAGTATGGTACGTAAGATAGTAACAAAGCAGTGTACCATACTATTAGTATCGTATGTAACATCATTTTGATCAAAGTTTAAACTTTGTACAGGTAGGAAAGAGAAATAAATAGAAAAAGAGCAAACAAAACGTAATATTACGGCAAAACACTATAGGACTAACTTCTCAGATCGCAACAGTACGGGAAAAGCGTTAGTTAGGTTTTTCTTGCTAGGTTATTTATAGTCTTATCAATCTACCTAGTCATTCTAAACTGCAACACTATAAAATGGTAGTACAACCTGAAGACACTTAGTGCTGCCAAACTATTTTCAATTGCAAAACTAAAACCAGAATGAGAGAAATTCTAAAAATAAAAAGAAGAATCTTTAGAGCGTTAACAAAAAATGGAAACTCAACGATATCTGGAGATCTTAATATTTAATTCTGAACTCTACCATGAAATCGAATCAATTACTGACATCGTGCGGAAGAAAAGAATTTCTTTCTTCGGGCTTTACATAGAATACCGGATAATTGAGTAACTAAACAACTCATTTCTATAATTAACTTGTGGAAAAATCCTCCAAGATGGTTGGCCGAAATAAATCAAGATATGTAACAACTTAACATTGCACAACATCTTTTAGAAAAATCTAAACAGCTTAATTTGCTTAAAGATAAAGACACAAGATTCATCGAAAAAACTCGAGCTCGGTCGTCAAAGATTTGTACAGATGAAATCAGACAGATCATACCCAAAAATTTGAAGATTATTGGGGAAAACGTAAAAATCCTAAAACCAAACCAAGAAGGATTTCTAAATTTGTTTCAATTGGCCTAATGGGGCCATAAAACCAAAGAAAAAAAGTCGCATGAACAGCTTGGTTATAGCGATTACGGTGTTTTTGTTTTTTGTTTAACGTCCGACCTTCTGCAATTACTGCTAATGCAGACGGTGAAGGATAAAATGATTTTTTTGTAACGTATGAAAATATGCCATGCCTGAATGGGATTAGAACCTAAGACCGCATGATGAGAGGCAAGCCCGTTACCAACTACGCCAAGAATCAAACCCGGGATCACCACGTTGTAGGCAAGTGCACTAACCACTACGCCACGAAGGCGGCCAGAAGCTAGTTAGTTTTATAACAGAGTATAGTTGTTATTTAAAATGGAAAATTGATTTTCCACTTTTTTTAAATAGTTAATTATAATTTTCATAGTAAATCCGCATGAGTGTTAGCGAAATTAAATGAAAACCTTGCAAAACGTTACCTAAATTAGTTAGTGTTAATTCTGGTTTGAACAGCGTTAAAATTTGAAACAAGGACCGATTATGAGAGCGATAAACGTAAGAGAGGGAGGTGGGTAGAAAAATAGTACAGAACAACATTCGAGAGGGAGGAATAAATAAACGTACCCCCGAATTTAGGGGTTGGGATGACGGGGCACCCCGTCCTTGCATGGACAAATAATAGGAACGGTGAAACAAGCTGACGTTAATCAGTGCTGCCAACATCGTATACATTCTCATTCCGATCCAATATTTCCACCTGCCCTCCGCCACCACCAGCCAAAAAATCCGATATCTCATCATACTCTATTAATTCCAAATTTCCTCTTGGTCATCCAATCGGGGTAATTCTAACCCTTCCTTTTTCTATAAATCACAACATTATGTGGACCGTGTTTTCATCATATACCCACCCAAACGATACACAAAATCAGTTACATTTCTAAAGGGTGTTTCAAATACGACGAATTTGTTTTTAGATGACACAAATGTAGTACAAAAATATTAAATTTATAATATATTTATTTTACCTATAATACGCACGTAGGATTTTAATTATTTGCACTTTTGTATTGTTTTAAACTCTTTTTGGAAGTCTCGTGATTAAAATCAACATAAAACATCTTGTGTGAAACACTCACTTCTCTTCTCTTTCTAATGTAAATAATGAAAAATACAACCTATTTTAAATCACGAGAAAACAATGTAAAATGAAAACCATAACCTTGATTTATTTATAAGACGTGTACAACGCTAAAAGAAAACCAAACTGTTCAAATAAAATGTACGAAAATTCACAAACTGATGCCAAATATTAAGCTAATATTAATATTTATAAGCTCTGAAGAAAAATTCCAAAAATATAAAGTTTAAATTTTTAAATTTTGTATAACTTTAATTATAAACAATTTGTTCATGCTAATAACTGGTACGTGTATTGTTAATTTATTTGCACTCGATCTGCTAGTGCCATGGTTACAAAAAAAAAATAGTTGTGTTTCTTATCACTTGGTCCCACAATTATGTGACTGAATCATTTAACGACAGAAGAGATAGAGGTGTAAAAAAGAACTAGTCACAGTTGTCTCCTATCACAGTAATAAATTTCATCATTAGGCCCCTACACAGCCAGACCCTGTGGTGAATGAAGTGTGCTTTTCAGAGAGCCAGGCATGCAGATAAGCATACTCTTTTACTCAGTGAAGAAGGCAATAGTAAACCACCTCACTCCTCGATTTACTCAGTTAAGCCTCTAGAAATTCCAACTAGTTTTTCGGCTAAAACACCTAAAGCACCTAAAAACCACCTAAAAACACGACAAAAAAATCACAGTACTTTTCTAAGTCATCAATATCTTCGAATATTAGTTTCGGTCACCACAAAAAGTCAAACACCCAACCATTGTAACTTAACAATTGAAACCTATTTCATACCAATTGACCGATTTAGCTACTTTTAAATGAGTAAAATGATTAGTTGTTGTTAAGGTGATCACCCGAACGGCTGGTTGAACCTCTAGAGGCTTTATTAAGTCAAATGAGGATTGAGGTGGTTTACCATTGCTTTATTCACTGAGTGGAAAAATATGCTTATCAGCATGACAGACCCTTTGAAAAACATTTACTTTCTAACCTGTAAATAACACATTCACTTCATTCACCACAGGGTCTGGCTGTGTAATGAAATAGGAGATACCTGTGTTATAAATGTGAATAGTGTTTATTACACGTGTACCTCTTCTCTTGTAAAATGCTTTACTCATATAATTGGCTGAACATGTGAAAGAAACAGAACTATTTTTTTGTAGCCTTGGAACTTATAAATCGAGCGCAAATAATTTAACACTTCACTTGCCTGTTATTGGCAAAAGTCATTAATATCTTTAAATATTAGTTTCGGTCACCACACAAACCCAAACATCCAACCGTTGTAACTTAACAATTTGAACCAATATCATATCATTTGACCGACTGAGCTAATTTAAAGTGTAAAATGATTTATGTAAATGTTGTGATATTTAATAAAAATAATATGGAATGCGTAAATTTACCTGTAGAAAGATAATGATTGTGTTATCTTGGTAATCACTGATAAAGTTACCTAATCTGTAATTTAGTTTTGGTTTGGTATCTCTCTAGTGGACAACATACAGAATAGGCACCCAGCACATCAATGTACTCGAAGGCCTTCTACACAAACAAATGATGAATCTTTTTGGACAGCTAAAAATAATATGAACAAATCACTTGCAATTATAATTTTTCTTCAAATCGCACTATCATTAATACTCCCTTCTGTAAGTATTAATATTTTTAAGTAAATTTACGATTGTGCCAATGCTATGTGAGGGATTGTTGCTAGCATCACAGGGGTCGCAATTAGTATTATTTGTGGCATTTATCAAAGTTGATTATACAAATCTATATTATTATTATTATTATTATTATTATTATTATATCATTATCATTATCGAAAATTTTGTGGGCTAATTATTGTAGTATAAAGGGTGATTAAACCATCTCTGTAGTGCAGTGGTAGAACTCTTGCCTACCACCCGGAGGTCGAGTTCGATTCCCGGCTAGGGTCTTGTAAAACCTTCGGTCATTTTGAAAATACAACGCTTTTTAGTCCAAACTGTTCAGACAGATAACTAGTGCTCCCTTTTACGTAACGAACGATACACTACACAGATACTTAAACGTTCCATACAACAACGATGTGTTCCTATGCACATACACACGATTTAAAAAAGAAATTACCCAATAATCCAAACCAGCTCATTGTTGACCTAGACACACCAGATTTACTAACTGCCCCTATATGAAGACTGAAACGACTCTGGAGTAGGAATATCATGAAACGTCAAAATTAGCGAACAAAAAACTAAAATAGACATAGCTAATAAAATTGTGAAAGGAAAGGCATTAACTGGTCAACTGAACTCAATTCTGTGGAGTCTCAACATAAGAAAAGACATAAAGAAACGAATATTTTCAGCAATAGTGGAAGGTACGGTGACATATGGGGCAGAGGTGTGGACCATTACACAAAACATGAAAAATAGAATCAGTACAGTGGAGAACAGATATTGGAGAAGATGTTGCGGATTGACGTTACGAGATAGTGTAACGAATATAAGAGTAAGAGAGATAATGGGCATTGAAGACTCAGTAATAGACCGTATTGAGAGAAAACAACTGCACTGGTATGGTCACATGCGAAGAATGAGCAACGTACGAATCCCACTGAAGGCGTGGAACTGGAGACCGCAGCGAAATAGAAAAAGAGGAAGACCGAGAGGGAGATGGGTGGAAGGTATTGACAGAGCCATGGGAAGAAGAAACATGGAGGAGGAGTCATGGCAAGACAGGCAAAAATGGCGTTTTGACTGCGACAAACGACCCATAGTGTTGTAAATAGTCGCCACTATATATATATATATATATATAAAACTAAAATAAATAAATAATTAACAAAATAAATAATTAACTTAATGATTACGGTTGGAGTACTGTCAATGGGCAGCGATCTCCTCAATCTCTTAAAATTTGTCAATATTTGTATCCTTATTTTATCAAATTTTCTTGTTGTTACTTTTATACAGTTGGAAATAAAAATATTTTGTATAGTCAAAAAAAATTATATATGAATATATTTTCCCATAACAGGAACAGTTAGGTGGAGTGTTCAATTATTTTTATTTAATCTGTTAGTTCCAGGGCTATAGAAACTAATTCTCTTTCTTATCACATGGTCAGCCAATTATAACACTGAATCATCTAAGAACAGAAGAGGTACAGGTGTGAAAGACACTAGTCACCGTTATCTCTTCTCACAGTAATCAATTTCGTGCTCGCCTCTCATCATGCGGTCATTGGGTTCGAATCCCTATCAGGCACGGCATATTTTCATACGCTACAGTCATTTCATCCTTCACCGTCTGCATTAGCAGTAATTGCAGAACAGTCGGACGTTAAACCATAAAAAAATCATTACACAGCCAGACCCTGTGGTGAATGAAGTGAACGTGTCATTTATATGGTTGAAAGTAGATACTTTTCAAGGGTCTGGTATGCTGATAAGCATACTTTTCTACTAAGTGAGTAAGCCAATGGTAAACCACCTTACTCCTCGTTTTACTTAGTAAACCATCTAGAGGTTCAAATCAGTCTTTCGGCTGATCACCTAAACAACAACAACATCATGAATATAAAGGAAGTATTGTTTTCGTAGATGTAGATTCATATCCCTTGTAGGATATACATTTTAGTTTTTGAAATGATTATACTAATGTAAAGGGAAAATTCCTAATTTCAGAAACATCTTTAAAAAATCTGGTGTGAAACACTTACACAACTTTCTCTTGCCAATGCAAATAATTAATAATAAACCTAACATTATTAATAAATTATTAGAAATAAACAAAAACTAACCTCAAAAACATAACCTTATTTTAATCATGAGTGAATGACGCAAAATGATTATCGAACTCAGTTTGGCTTAAAAATAGGGAAAATCACGCTTTCACGCTAAACTAGGCTCTGTAGAGAAAAATGCTCTAAACAAAAGTTGTAGATCTTTTAATTTTCTATAACTTTTATTATATACACTTTTGTCGTAAAATGCATACTAAGACCGAAATGTTAAAAAAATCGATTTTTCTCACGTTTTCGTGAGAAAAAAAAACAGAAAATCGCAAATTACCGCTAAAATAAGCGTTATACAAAAAAATGTTTGAAATCAAAGTTGTAGAATTTTACATTCTCTACAACTTTTATTATATAACGTTTTGCGCTAAAATGCATATTAAAGCCGCAATCTTAAAAAGAAAATGTTTTTACGTAAAAACAGCCTCAAGCAGAATTTCAGCAAACATGACGCCTACCCTATCTTGTAGAGCATAAAAAATGTAGTAAACTAGTTGATTTTAAAAAAAATCGTAGGACTAGTTTTTGAGAAAATCGCAAAAAAGTGAAAAATTATACGAATAAACTACTATTTCCGGTTGACCGATTTTGATGAAAATGTTCATGTCGGGTCCGGTAGTGGTATGTAACTTAAGTTTCAAGTTTCAAGTTCGTACGATGTTTCGTTCTTGAGATATTCTGTTCACACACACACACCCACACACACACACACACACAGACCAATCGCTAAAAACATGTTTTTTGGATTCAGGCGGTCTGAAAACGTATAGATCCGGTGAAAACTCGATTTCGAAAAATCGACATGAAAACAATACTTTCCTTCCTATATATTCATATAGGCAAGAGAAAGTAAAAAACACATCAAATTTTATGAAAAATATTTTTTAAAATCTGATGTGAGTTTATCTTGGTAATGTACCTATTAATAATAAAAAATCTGGTGTGAAACAGTCACACAACTTTCTCTTGCCAATGCAAATAATTAATAATAAACCTAACATTATTAATAAAATATTAAAAATAAACAACAACTAACCTCAAAAACATAACCTTATTTTAATCATGAGTGGAAGACGCAAAATGAAAATCGAACTCAATTTGGCTTAAAAAAAACGGAAAATCACACTTTCACGCTAAACTAGGCTCTGTAGAGAAAAATTCTCTAAACAAAAGTTGTAGATCTTTTAATTTTCTATAACTTTTATTATATACACTTTTGTCGTAAAATGCATACTAAGACCGAAATGTTAAAAAAATCGATTTTTCTCACGTTTTCGTGAGAAAAAAACAGAAAATCGCAAATTACCGCTAAACTAAGGGTTATACAAAAAAATGTTTGAAACAGAAGTTGTAGGTTTTTAAATTCTCTACAACTTTTATTATATAAGTTTTTGCGCTAAAATTTATATTAAAGCCGTAATCTTAAAAAAAACAACGTTTTTACGTGAAAACAGCCTCACCGAGAATTTCAGCAGACATGGCGCCTACCCTATCTTGTAGAGAATAAAAAATTGAGTAAAATAGGCGATTTAAAAAAAAATCGTAGGACCAGTTTTTGAGAAAATCGCAAAAAACTGAAAAGTTATACGAATAAACTACTACTTCCGGTTGACCGATTTTGATGAAAATGTTCGTGTCGCGTCCGGTAGTGGTATGTAACTTAAGTTTCAAGTTTCAAGTTCGTACGATGTTCCGTTCTTGAGATATTCTGTTCACACACACACACACACAGACACACAGACACACAGACACACACACAGACACACAGACACACAGACACACACACAGACCAATCGCTAAAAACATGTTTTTTGGATTCAGGGGGTCTGAAAACGTATAGATCCGGTGAAAACTCGATTTCGAAAAATCGACATGAAAACAATACTTTCCTTCCTATATATCCATATAGGCAAGAGAAAGTAAAAATATAACCTATGTTAATTCTTAAGTAAACAATGGGTTTTTAATCATTTATTTATTATCTTTAACTGTACTATAGAAAACAACTAAAAGATGAGAAAAAATTGTTATTTAATTACAAGACCCACCGGGTTGGTCTAGAGGTAAAGTCGTCGCCAAAATCAGCTGTTTAACAGTCTGATTTTTGGAGACGAAGGTTCCTGGTTCAAATCCTAGTAAAGGTAGTTACTTTTATACGGATTTGAATACTAGACAAAGGTTACCGGTGTACTTTGATGGTTGGGGTTTAATTCACCATACTCTCTCAGGAATGGTCGGCCTGGGTCTGTACAATACTACAACTCATTTACACGTCATACACATCATCCTCATCTCATTGGGTCATGGGGTTGCTTATTGTTCTGAATTGAACAGATTGCAATGCACAAACATCAAGTATTAAAAAAAAAATTACAATTAACATTAACAGGCATGATAGAAAATACAACATTCAGGAATGTTAAATTTGGAATAACAACGAACGAAAAATATTATAAAGTATAACAAGAAAACCAATAAAAAATTCATATTGGCAAAGAAAAGTTTTTACTAATAGTAATAAAGGATATTTAAAACAAAATAAAAATTACATCTAATATATAACGCAATCTTATCTTTTTCGACATAAACATGCAGAAAGAATTAAAAAAGATCTCTGCTCCATCTAAGTAAACAGCGTAAAATGAAAATTAAATTATAAAAAAATCCCTTTTCATGAGATATCGCGTCTCATAGGTAGTGGAAATGTTTAAAAAGGCTTATCTTTCACTTATGACAAAATCCATAAGTGATTTCTTATCTACCCTTTTAGACAAATCGAATGACATTTGTTTGTTCCTAAATTCCGACTTCCAGTTTTGACCCACTTTCGGTCTAAACCGGAACTTCAAACCCAATGATTTATTTGTCTACTGTTTCTGAGGAATCGAATAACACTATTTTTGTTACCAAATTTCGACTTTGATATTTTTGTCTACCGGGTTTGGGCCACTTCCGGTCTTAACCGGAACTTCAAACCCAATTTAGGCCAACTAAATTTTTGTGTAGATTACGAATCCGTAAACCGTTTGTTGTTATCGCTTGTAGTTTCTGACATCTGGGTGTGACGGACGGACAGACAGACAAAACAAAATGATAAATGACTATTTATATTTAATTGCCAAGTATCATGACGGATTGATGCAAATAAAATCAACCTCTATGCGACTTAATCCAAAAAAATCTGGTGTGAAACACTCACACAACTTTCTCTTGCCAATGCAAATAATTAATAATAAACCTAACATTATTAATAAAATATTAGAAATAAACAAAAACTAACCTCAAAAACATAACCTTATTTTAATCATGAGTGAATGACGCAAAATGACAATCGAACTCAGTTTGGCTTAAAAATACGGAAAATCACGCTTTCACGCTAAACTAGGCTCTGTAGAGAAAAATGCTCTAAACAAAAGTTGTAGATCTTTTAATTTTCTATAAATTTAATTATATACACTTTTGTCGTAAAATGCATACTAAGACCGAAATGTTTAAAAAATCGATTTTTCTCACGTTTTCGTGAGAAAAAAAAAACAGAAAATCGCAAATTACCGCTAAACTAAGCGTTATACAAAAAAATGTTTGAAATAAAAGTTGTAGGTTTTTAAATTTTCTACAACTTTTATTATATAACGTTTTGCGATAAAATGCATATTAAAGCCGCAATCTTAAAAAGAAAATGTTTTTACGTAAAACAGCCTCACGCAGAATTTCAGCAAACATGGCGCCTACCCTATCTTGTAGAGAATAAATAATTGAGTAAACCAGGCGATTTTAAAAAAAATCGTAGGACCAGTTTTTGAGAAAATCGCAAAAAAGTGAAAAATTATACGAATAAACTACTACTTCCGGTTGACCGATTTTGATGAAAATGTTCGTGTCGGGTCCGGTAGTGGTATGTAACTTAAGTTTCAAGTTTCAAGTTCGTACGATGTTCCGTTCTTGAGATATTCTGTTCACACACAGACACACACACACACACACACACACACACACACACACAGACCAATCGCTAAAAATATGTTTTTTGGGTTCAGGGGGTCTGAAAACGTATAGATCCGGTGAAAACTCGATTTCGAAAAATCGACATGAAAACAATACTTTCCTTCCTATATATTCATATAGGCAAGAGAAAGTAAAAAAATCACTAATTGACGCTAAATTAGGCTCTGTACACATAAATAATACTTATAATAAACTTTGTAATTTTTTTCATTTTTTATAAACTTTAATTATATTCTTTTGTCGTAAAAAGCATATTAAAGCAGCAATCTTTAAAAATTTTATATTTTTATTTATTTTTATTTTATTTTATTTTATTTTAATGATCGAATACAGAAATTAATAAATTGACTACCTAAGTGTAATAGAAAAAAATAATTGAAATTGAAGTTGTAGGTTTCAAATTTTTTACAACTTCGAATAGAGCTACAAAATCTTTTGCTCCAAAATGCAAATTATGGCCACTATCTTAAAAAAAAAAAACAATTTTACCACAAGAGCACAGGGCCTCTAAAAATTTTTGTAAGCTTAGCACTTACACTATCTTGTATCTTGAGGTATTTTGTTCACGTATACACAAACCATTCGGTAAGAATGGGTTTTTTGTTTTCAGGAACCTGAAAACATGTGTTTCCGGTGAAAACTTGATTTCTTAATCTCGACATGAAAACAATAAATTTCTTCCTTATATATTTAAATATGGTAAGAGATAATAAAATCGTTAATCTGATTTTTTTTAAATATTGGCGATGGCCAGGCTAATTGTAAATCGGTAAATGGAGAGCTTAATTTAAGTATTTAAACAAAAACGCTTGACCTGAATCTGTGGAGCTGCAGCTGAGATACAATTAAGCAAAGAAAACCTTTACGCTATTAATTCTTTAATTACGACTAACTAAATTATTTACTTTGTTTTTTTTGAAGTCATTATTGTGGCATATGTAGTTAGTTTATTATCGGTGGGAAAATCCTTTCGACTAATCGATTGCTTCAAAATTTTACCCTTACTGTGCACTTTTTAACAGAAATATGCTTACAACTAAAGTTCGTCATTATAAACGATGCAGATTAAGCCTCCTAGGCTGTTCTAACTTCAAACTTATTAATCCGCTACTATTTAAAGGGTTCCCATGCCCACCTATAATAATAATAATAATAATAATATTAATAATAATAATAATAATAATAATAATTTCTCAGTCCTAATAAATGCGGTCACCAAATTTAAATATAAGATTCAAAAAATCCAAATAAAAAGAATCTGTTTTGAAACACTCGTAGTTCACTCGCTCATGGGTTATCGTTAAGGGCCACAAAAAGGAATTTTGGTTTTGCTTCAACTTCACAACATTTTATTACACTGCATTTTAGATTTCGTTCAGCACTGTCAATAGTCCGACCAAGTTTTCGAGAAACCATTATTTCTGTTTACGGTAACAAACAGTTATATTCGTACAGTTAACCTACAAAAGGTTCCGCGATATACTGTACCTATTAGCTCTGGGTATAGTATAAGTTGTTGTGTTTCTTGTACTGAAATTAAAGTAGTCGCGCATGCGCATTTATTCTTTTCCCCCTTTACATCTCGTTAAAACCAGAGGCAAACTCGTAATTCAAGTAACTACATTCAAGGCTGACTACCGTATTGCAATATTGGATCAGCTAGAAGCCTTGTCAATCTTTAAGAGGAACCCGATCCTCGTATGTTTCTCCATACTAACAAAAGGAACATTTTCTCAGCCTGTTGTAGAGACAATTGGCTGAATTATTTTACACAGATTTATTGGACCTTGATACACATTTCAACATGAGGGTTTGTTTAATTAACTATTAGGTAGTTCATTAGAAAAAAGTTTTTCTTTGGTAATGTCAGTAATTTCTAAAAATTAACCTATTATTAACTATAAAATCAGTTTGAGCAAGTGTTTTGTTAAACTGCAATGTCAAAATGTGTATTCCTTTGGAATGAATGTACTCTGAAAATCTTAAGTCAATATCTCTAACCAGTTTTGAGAAAATGTTCCTTTTGTATGAAAAAACTTAATTTTTGGAAAACGAAGAAATGAAGGAAACAAACAATAATTTCACTCGTAAGAAAAAATCAGCTCTAAAATAAATAAGAAAGCAAAACAAACAACAGAACTGCCAACAATTTGTATAAAATGTTAACCTTCTATTAAAAAATAAAACAAATTTATAAACAAAAAGGATCAAAAGTTATCCAACTTAAATTTTAGTTAGGTCCCTGAAAAACAGGAATGGTGTTAATTTAAAAAATAAATAAAAAATATAACACCTTATCAAAAGGTCACCTATTGTACGTCAGCTTACTTAGTGTCACCGGATGGCGACATTAAGTGGCAAACCTTAATATTTGGTGGCCCTGAAAAGGGCCGTTTAAGCGGTGGTCGTCTAAATGTGCAGCGTCGGTCGTAGTCGTCGTGGCGGTCGAGGAGCTGTGGGACACACGGCGTGTCGTCGTCCAGCGGCGACATCATCTTCTTCCCTTCTCAGTAGTGCGTCGATGGCTGCTTCGTTGAATCCGGTGAGCGTAAGGCTCGGTCGAGGGACCGCTGTGGGCATCGCTCGCGTCAGCGGGCGATGACGGTCCGGTCGACGGCTTACGGTGACGGATCGGCGAGCGGAAGCATCATCTTCTCTCTTGCGGGGTCGTCGATTAGTTTTTGCTGGAGTCCAGCAGCCGTGTGTCGTGGTGGACGTCTTGTCGATGCTATAGACTGTTCGAAGTGAATCTCTCTGTGTCTGGATCGGAATTGAATATCTCGGCTCAGTAGTAGTAGGCTCTTTTTATATTCGCCCAGAGCGCTGTGGTAGAGGGCGGTAACTGGCTCGGCCTTGATGACAAAGACCTCTGTCGGTGCGCAGCCGAAAAGTTTGTCGATACGCCGCCAAAGGGTCTACCACACCGACAAAGGCCGGTAGAAGTATTGAAGGCCGGCAACACAGTAAATGATTAATTAGAAGGGGTGGCGGTGACATTAGAAAATCCACTAGAATTAAATGAACAATCAAAAAATAAATGATGATTTTTTTTTTAAGGGCCGGGTTCCCTTAACTGGTTATTTTTCGAACTCTTTTACCCAGAACTTTTTTAAGTCATGTGAACGTTTAACACCAAATTTATGTTTATATATAGCCTATCTTTAAATTGAATGTAATTTTGTTTTTCAGGATTTCATAGATCGAAAGATAGAATTAGGAGAAGATTTTGAGAAGATTGTGAAAAGTGATACGTTCGTAGATAAATCGTTTCTGCTTAAACGTATAATCGGAAAATATATAATGATCACCGCTCCGCAAGGTTACGGCAAAAGTACAAATTTACAAATGATAAAAAAATTTCTTGAATTTCACGTCGATGAAAGAGGACATAAAATAAAAAATTATAACGATTTAAAACAAACCGACAATTTTAAATTATTTAAAGAGAACAATTTAAAAATTTATCAACAATTTGAATTTTTTGAAACACATTTCGGACAATATCCATTGATTTATGTAGATTACAGAAATATATCAGCGGAAAGTTTTGATACATTTTTGGACGGTTACAGAGAAGTGATCAGGAAAGCGTATTTGAAGCACGATTATTTGATTAAATATCCGAGACATTTATACGATAGTTTTCGTGAAAGAATTGTACCGGATATATACGGACTGTATACAACCGACCAGTATTGGAATGTGACGACAAAAAAAAAGAGAAATCAATTGTATTGTGCTTTACAAAAATTGACAGAATTACTTCACGATCATTTTTTGGAAAGATGTATCGTATTGATTAACGGATATGATAGTCCGTTATTAGATTCATTGAATTACAATCTGACCGATTCGGAACAAATTGTAAGATTCCTCGATATAACGATGAGAGATTTATTACGAAATAATCCGTACATCCGTGGATTTGTCGGGACCGCATTTTTATTAGTCAGAGATATTCATTTTCCTACAAAAGCCCGCCCGGTAACATTTTTAAATCGAAAACAATATTCTAGATATTTCGGTTTCACACTCCGTGAGACTATTAAATTATTTCAAAAGTTTAATATGACTCGAAAATTCAAGGAGAACATGAGATGGTACAATATTGATAAAGAATACAGAGTTAAGGGGTTTATTAAAACGGAAACGGTATTGGGGATGATTCATAAACACCTGGATAATAAATCAGAATTACCCGAAGGGTATATTTATGATTTGAAATGTAAAAAATATATCGAAAGACTTTGTGGTTATTATGAAGACATCCATACAACTATTTTTAAGTTATTAAATAATTTTACTATGGAACTGGAATACGAACAGTTGATCAGTTCTTTCACTTTTAAAATATTGAAGGATACGATACATCTGAATGAAATCGACCCAATTAATGTGGGTATTTATACATTTCATCGAGCTGATTTGTTCAAACATTATTTAATAAATTGTGGATTTTTAAGTATAGTTCGTTTAGAATACGGGCTACTTTCAACAGTACGAGGCACCGCTACTATTAGAATAGCGAACGATCAGGTGTATCGTTTACTCAACAAAATATACGATGAAGTTCTTATAGTTTAACAAGTTCAATGTTATGGACAACCATCTGCGTTTAAGTACATGAACTTGTGTGATTGCGGACGTCTCATATTCCACTTCTCTTTTTAAAAGCCTATTTCCATGACACTAGTTTACTAGCAGCTAGTACTAGCGCCGTGGGAACCAACAACTAGCCGCTAGTTTACTTGAAGCGCTAATCACTTTGAACATGTTTGATTTTACTGGCGCTAGTAAGAGAGAAAAGGTCACGTGATTGACTAGCGCTAGTAAACTAGCTCGATGTGAACGTTTGGATACGTTGCTAGTGACTAGTAAGATGTACTTTGTACAGCAATACACAGGACAACTCACCGATTTTTTTTAAATTCTGTACCGTTGATCATTTTTGATTTCTTTTTAAAAGTTAAACTAGATACTTAGAAGTAAAATTGTAATAATTATTTATCGTCGGAACACTATATTTAATATTAATATATTATGCTTTTCACGGTTGATGAGCTCTGCTGTTTCACACGTTTAGACCAATCAGAACGTTTGCCAGCAATGTCAGATTGTACCGGACAAACATTACGCGCGCATTCGTATAACAGCCGCAATAGTTCAGTTTTACACTCACTCTGTTCGTTGCAGGGCTAAAATAAATAGTTCTGTTTCTTATCACATGGTCAGCCAATTAAATGACTTAATCATTTAAGAACAGAAGAGGTAGAGGTGTAAAAGGCACTAATCAGAGTTATCTCCTCTGAAAGTAATGAATTTTATTATACAGCCAGACCCTGTGGTGAATAAAGTGAAGGTGTCATTTGCAGAGTGGAAAATATGTGCTTTTCAGAGGGCCCGGCATGCTGATAAGCATACTTTTCCACTCAGTGAGGAAGGCAATGGTAAACCACCTCACTCCTTGTTTTACTTAGTAAAGCCTCTAGAGGTTCAAACCAGCCTTTTGGCTGATGACCTAAACAACAACAATAGTTCAGTCTCGTCTTACATCTCGTACTGAACACATCGATTATAGAGCGCGTTAACATGCAATACTTTATAACATAATCAGCTGATTGTATGTTTGTAGGTTATAAATTATTGTTGAAAGACCAAAAAAATGGCCGACGAAATATTTAACAGAGCTACGAAAGCAAGTATTGACAACGTTGCTGGCAAGTCATTGGCTAGCTATAAAGTGGGTAGGGGGAAATGCGTACGTTCAGAGCTCATCAGCCTTGAAAAATACTATAAACAACAATATTGCGTTAATGCGTGATTTGTATTAAATGTTAAATTCATTATAATGTAAATATACTTTTTATAAACTAATCTTTTTATGAAATATAAACACACTGGCATAGTGGACCCGTGCGAATAAATTCGCACAATGTTCTTGGGCTTCAAACCTCTATCATTAAATAAATGTTTTAAGTTAACAATAATTTTCGCTCTTAGAAGAACGATGAGTAATGACTAAAACAAAGTAGTAGTATAGTTTCGTCCTGAAAAGAACGGCTGTAAAGTACAACTTTAAATAAAACAATGTCTAATACCGACCGAGTGTGTTTTGAGATGAGAAGAGATATGACACTTATCCTGGATGCTTATAAAATATGGCTGTGGAGTGGATAAATGTAGGAGAATCGCATTAGATTACGCTTTATTACCGCTACGTTGTAATCGAATTTATTCTTTTTCATTTAATAACATGAAGCTCGCATTAATATGAATTTTAAGTTTAGAACTTTTGGGCAAATCAGGAGAGAATAATCTTTAAAACCGTGTAAAAATTATAAAAATCCGTTCAGTAGAACTCTGTATTTAGAAGTTAATAGAATTCACATTTAAAATTCTGAAACCGATTTAGCGTTTAAATATAAAGGTAAATAATACCTCTGTGGCGTAGTGGATAGTGCGCTAGCTTACTAAGCGGAGGTCCTGGGTTCCATTCCAGGTTAGAACCTGGAAATTATTACGTGGAACTCACCGTTCCAGTTCCTTGACTCGAATTAGTCGCCAATAACCTAGCCGTTGATGCGACTTCAAATAAACTAAACAAAAAATAAAATAAAAGTTTGAAATAGGTAAAATATAGGTATTGGGTCATCGAGAAAGGTTATATTTATTTTTTTCTCTAATTCTTTATTTACAACTGTAAAAATTTTTACAACAAGTAAATGTGATAACTATGATAATTGTGTAAATGACATGATCATGAGAGGGGTAGGGCCCCCATTGGTGCCTCCCCAAAAATGGAATTTGTATATTAAATTAGCAGGTCTCTACTCCAGCGTCTTTTAGGGCGTCTAGCGGGATTATCAGGTAAATGTAAGGTGGAAAGTGAACGAACCAGATTTAAAATTTAATTTATTTTATTTTAAATGCATCCATTTAAAATAAAATACAGCTTAAAAACTACTGGAGATAAATTCACAATGATTTTTATGTTATAAACAAAAATATTAAAGTTTTTACAACTTAATAAGTTTGTTTATGAGCACCATTGGTGGCTCTGCAAACATCTAAACGATAGTCGCCTCTGTCCAGGTGCGCTGTGTCATATCGAGCGTGACCGAGCCAACAGCAGAAGAAATCCGATATCGTAAATGATTCACATTTTGAATCTTCTCGCTATAGACATGGTGTGGCAATCCATTTAATTAGCTGAGACAAGTTGTTTGAATATTGGCATATTAACCTTTAACTTTATTGATGATAATGATTGATACAATAGATATTTAATTGATATAGTGGACAAATAATAACAGATAATGATCAGTATAATGTAATTTGTTTGTAATATTAATTACGACCAACATTAGCATGTGTGATATATTAGTAAAATTTTACATCGTTTTCATTTATTCATACATATTTTGATTTGAATATTTCTTTCTTTTATTTATAATGATTCATATAAAAGTATTAATAGTACTGAAATGAATTTAGTAATAATCGTTAATATTTTATAATTAATATAGTAATTCAGGAATGGTCGGCCTGAGTCTGTACAAGACTACACCTCATTTACACATCATACATATCATCCTCATCTCATTGGGTCATGGGGTTGCTTATTGTTCAGAATTGAACAGATTGCAACGTACACATATCAGGAATTAAAAAAAAAAAAAAAAAAAAAAAAAAAATATATAGTAATGATTCGTGTAATAGAATTAACCTCTGAAAGAGAACAACTTTTACAGATAGAACTTTTATATGTATTGATTTTCCTAGTATTTTTTTCGTTCTCTAGTTACACATTGTTAGATTTTAAATTTACATCAGCTGTTTGATTTTAGAATTTAGATCAGCTGGAGCGTAAATATTTATAAAATAAAATTGTAAACATTAAAGATATGGCTGGACGTAACACATGGTTTCTAACATAACTCCAGAAGAAAAAATCAAGTGGGGTTAAATCTGGATTCCTGGAAGGCCAAAGCAGAGGACTAGCTCTACCGATCCATTAGTAAAAGACCTATCATTGAGGCCGTGGTGCACTAGAACACTGAAATGAGGAGGCGCACCGTTTTATTGCCAAATTATATGTTAATTGTTTTCCAAAGTAATTTTTTCAGTTTGTGTTACAATTGTACCAACAAAAATCTTTTATATTTTCTGTTAACAACAAAAACAAATTCATGCAGACGTGGCGCTTATTCTATCTCTTAGAGCATAAAAAATGTAGTAAATAAAACGATTTTTTAAAAAGAAATCATACAGGCCGTTTTCGAAAAAAAATTGCACGAATAAATTACTACTTCCGGTTGACCGATTTTCATGAAAATATTTGTGTTGTGTTCTTCAGTAATATCTAATTTATTCTCAAGAAATAAATTTCTAACTTACGCCCTTTTTTTATCCCTAATTTGTGTACGTTGCGATCTGTTCAATTCAGAACAATAAGCAACTCCATGGTCCAATGAGATGAGGATGATGTGTATGACGTGTTAATGACGTGTAGTCTTGTACAGACTCAAGCCGACCATACCTTTTTCTAAAGGTAGTCACTTTTATACGGATTGAATACTACAGTGGTTACCGGTGTTCTGTGATAGTTGGGGTTTTATTAACCATACTCTCGCAGGAATTCTCGGCTTGAGTCTGTACAAGACTACATGTCATTAACACGACGTCATACACATCATCCTCATCTCATTGGGTCATGGGGTTGCTCATTGTTTTGAATTGAACAGATCGCAACGTACACAAATTAGGGATAAAAAAAGGACGTAAGTTAGAAATTTATTTCTTGAGAAAAAAAATTAGGTATTACTAATTTAAGTAAGTTATACTTAATTTAAGTTTCAAGTTTGAACTTCGTTTGATGTTTACTTGTTGAGATGTTTTGTTTACACACACACACACACACATACACACACACATAAACAAACCAATCGCTAAAAATATGTTTTTTATTGGCTTTCGGACCAGCCCAATCAGTCAGCTGGTAGAAAGTTACTATATTTTGCTAAGTAACCTTGGTTGGGAAAGGACTTTGTATGGTGACCAGCTTACAGCCATCCGTGAACTCTTCTGGTGGTCCCTGTTTAAACTCCTGTTAAATCATTTTATCAATCATAATTTTATCAAGAATACAATCCATTACAGGGAAAAGCAGCAATCGAATTGGGTGGATGTCAAAACTGTACAGTTTCCGATGACAAATAAAAGCCAAAAAAAAAAATATATATATATATAAGTTATTATTTTGTGGCATCAGTTTAATCCAGGCTTATTATCCACAGCACCTTAGAGGTGCTGTTTTTAGCTGATTGTTTATTAAAACAATTATTATAATATTGTTGATAAAATTTTAAAACCTACGTGATAAAAAGCGTTTGCTTTTTCAGGTAAACATAATAATGAATAGAACTTTAATTTTTTAACACAAACAATGTTTTTGTCATATAATTTTTCAGGGTGTGTTTAAAAGGTAATAAATTTAATACATTTTATGAGAATCTGTCATGACATCACTATGAAATTATTTAAAGTTTCACAATTCTTCTAAATGGAGGATTTGGTATGAATGTTGAAATGTAGGAAGGGTGGTGGATGGAGTACGTTTGTGAGAGGGCACGTAAATCGTTTTAAAAGGTGCCTGGCTATGTCACGGATTGATAGCCATCACTCCGTCGACGTCTGAATTGCTGTGAGGGTGTCGGTCAACAGGCCGACACTCTCAATGTTGGGGAGGGAATGATACATTCAGAGTGGACTGCACTTAGCAGCTTCCCTCTCCTACCCCTGCTGCATGTACCTTCACCACCTATCTCACTTACATATAAATTGTTCCCATCACATTTTATTAACATACCGGGTATACCATAAGTTTTGTAATACCATAAGTTTTTTGTAATACCATTAGTTTGTATTTAGAGAACTAAATGAATAAATTAACTTGTATTGCCCATATTAGGCAGGAGTAGTGTTAATTTGGAAATTTTTTCTCCTTCTACTTCTTTTTCTTCCAACCAAGGATTAGGCCACAGCCTGTTTCGAGCACATCTATTCCTAGGTCTACCGATATACCTTTTACCCTCTGGAGCATACCAGTGCACCTGCTCCAACTTTCAACTTTTCCAACTATTTTTTCAACTTTGTAACTTTATTTTAATGTGCTGTCTTCAACTTTGACGATAATCCTTTATATTTTCGTTCAAGTTGTAAATACCCAATCCTTATCTTATTTTCTCAATTCTTATTATTTCCAAGCGTGTACACCCCTGAGTCTGTAGCAGAAATCTCATCTCTGCCGTCTGGATTCTCAGCTCTTGGGTTTTTGTTGTTGTCCATGCCTCAATTCCATACAGAATAACTGTAGCTGCCATAACTTTAAAGAACTTGGAAATTTTTAAGAAATTGAAAATTTTCACGGGGTGCTTTTTTTAGTTGCCTTGTAAATAACATCACCAGAATTCAGTAATCTAATACGTCTGGAGTTTAGTAAACAATAAATATTTGTTTAAAAGTTGAACATAACCTTTTTCCCCTTAGTGGTACATTTTGGAAATGGTTAAAGGATACTTTTTGTTGTTGAACTGTAAGTAAAATGTCCATCGAGTTTCAGCTATTCAGGTTGTCCGGATCTTAGTAAATGGAAAATATCGGTTTAAGGGTTGAACCCCGTTTTCAACCTCTTAACGGTAGAATGTCGAAATCGTTTATCCTAAAAAGAATAACCCTCTAAATTTCAGCGTTCTTGGTACTTTGCAAGTAGGAAAATTAATGATGAGTGAATGAGTCAGTGAGTCAGTGAGGGCATTCCCATTTATATAGCCTAAATTGAGCTTATTACTAACACGAATAAAATGCCATAAATTATATGAGTAGGCCTATATTACTATAGACAGTATGTTATAAATAAATTTTATTTTATATTTTTGGCCTACTGCAATCTAGTCTAGACTAATGAGAAATATTTTCAATCTAAATTACTAAACAATATTCTTAAAAATTAACAATTTATACAGTAGAGCGTAGATAATCCGGATTAATTGGGACCGGACGCCATCCATATTATCAAATTATCCGGATTATCGAAACACCCGATAAAATTGCCATTAGACGTCTTCAAAGTAAGAAAAGTACAGTAGCTAAATTCGACCATATTATCCATGATTTGTTAGCAGAAATGTGAAACGGGTAAGTAAAACTACGAAATATGTTGTTATGTATAAGGTAGGCCTAATAATTTTTATTTAACGAAATTTGTAATTGTACATATAAAAGAGTGATACATAATAAGCTTTGGCGCCATATTGTACTCAAAGGGCTCATATTATTTTGATTTAAGACAATTCATTTAATTTGTGCAATAGACAATGCTTTAAATGACAATTACAACATGTATACATTGTTACTTATTATGTGGTGGTCATCTTTTTTGCCGCTAAGTCTCTAATACGTTTTAGTAGAAATAAGCTGCGATGGTGTGCCTTCAGCCTGCTTTTTAACCCAAGCCATCAGCGTCTCTGCTGCCGTAAATGCTTCACCGTGCGTAGTGAGTAAAGTGCGTAGTTTCAATTCTGGCGTTTCGCCAGAATTGAATCCGGATTTTTGACGTCCAAATTATTGACGCTCTACTGTAATGTCAACTTGCCCATAACAGGAAGGAGAAGTGTTAAATTATTTGAACTTGATCTGCTAGTTCAAGGGCTACAAAAAATAGTTGTGTTTCTTATCACATGGTCACCCAATTGTATGAATGAACCATTTAAGAATAGAAGAGGTACAGGTGTAAAAGACACTGGTCACAGTTATCTCCTCTGAGAGTAATGAATTTCATTATACAGCCAGACCCTGTAATGAATGAAGTGAAGGTATCATTTGGAGGGGCTTATGCCAGAGTGAACCAACAAAAAAATTTTCACTTTTGAGCTAATACCATGACGAAAATGTAAAGTAGTTGATTTTCATCGAGTCTGAGTCCTGGAAGAAGTGAGCTTGCGCTCAGGATGACAACGTCGTAGTTAGGCTACCTTGTCATTCTGAGAATTGGATAGAAGGAACTTTTTTGGGATTGTTCTTTATTTGGAATTACAGATAAATAATTGGGGGAAAGATTGGCTCGGAATCGGGATAACAGAAAGAACATTGTGTTGGGAAGGGACGCTTTTTCTAGTCGGGAGTGGTTTTATTGTTGTTAATTTTTTGGGGAAATTTGTAAACATTTGATATTGATGAAAAGGAAGAGTGAATTTACAGGTGATGATGGGGTACTCAATTTTGAGGGGTTTTATTTGTTTTCTTTTTTAGTAGGAAATATTTATAGTGATAGGGTAGGGAGTCTATAGAAAATCGTGGAATGACTGTTTAATCTTTACTTGTGGCGGGCGAGGTGTCGTGTAGATTTCTCTGATAGCTGGCTGTACAGACCGTTGACCAGCGTCGTGAAGGACTCTTGAAGTAGATTGAACTCCTCTAGGCTGGGGGTGAGGACGTAGTCATGGACAGTTTTGTTATTGATGAAGCCAGTGTTAGTGATTTTCATGTCATTATGAACCAAGAGAAAAGTAGCTTGCAAGGGAATTTTTTACGATAGTTTTCTTCTTCTAAAATGGGAATTTATAATTCCAAATTAAATTAAAAAGTCCAATACTAAACAAAACATGAATTTGTACATGGTTCACTCTGGCATAAGCCCCTCCATTTGTAGGATAGAAAGTAGATACTTTTCAAAGGGCCTGGTACGCTGATAAGTACTTTTCCACTTGGTGAGTAAAGCAATGGTAAACCACCTCAATAAGGTTTAAACCACCCTTTCGGCTGATCATCTAAACAATGTTTAGGCCTAGGCCTACTTATAATTGTGACACCCCTCCAACTTGTAATATCTTCTTTGTATTACATTAATTGCAAAGAAGTATAAATAAATTAGTTTACTTCTCTTTAAGGGGAGATGGCATGATGGTTTTAACTCAAAATTTCGATTTTTTGTTTTTTTATGTTTTTAAATAGTTTAGGACTAGATCGACCAGAAAAACATTAGCCTAAATTACGTTAAAAAAATTTTTCATGAAAAAATTAAGTTTTTATCAGGTTTTCACAGAAAAATTATCATTTTACGAAAAACTAATATTTTTTCATAATTTTATACTGCTCGTTTAAGTGCAAAGTGAATTTTTATTTTTAAAATATCTACATCACGGTTTTTAATACTCTCAGCTGTTGGTTCAGCTTTCTAAACAACTGTTGATGGGAAATTTACTTGTTTGTGTACATATTGTTTTTGATTTACACCTTCTTGTTTCTTACTTTTTCCCGTAAATTTAGATTTTTTAAATTTTTTCTTTTTAAACTCCTAATATGTGTACGTTGCAATCTGTTCAATTCAGAACAATAAGCAATCCCACGACCCAATGAGATGAGGATGATGTGTATGACGTGTAAATGAGGTGTAGTCTTGTACAGACTCAAGTCGACCATTCCTGAGAGAGTATGTTTAATTGAACCCCAACCATCAAAGTACACCGGTAGTCACTGTCTAGCATTCAAATCCGTATAAAAGTAACTACCTTCACTAGGATTTGAACCAGGAACCTTCATCTCCGAAAATCAGCTGTTAAACATCTGATTTTGGCGACGACTTTACCTCTAGACCAACCCGGTGGGTAATTTTTTAAATTAAGGTAAATTTTTCTCAGAAACCAATAAACCTACCAGGCTGAAATTTTTACCAGTTAATTATCTTGTATATTTACATATACCGATATTTTTATGACTTCCTCAGGTGCCCCAAAAATTAGTAGTACGCAAAACACGTAGAAAACAATTTGTAAAAATTTTATGCTAGTCGTAATTTAAAAAAAATGATATGGTACAAAGATTAAATCCAAAAAATATCAGTAATTCGAGAAGAAACCCGACACCTATAGTGTGTAAAGTTTAATTTCCCTATCTTTTACCAATCCTATGAAAAATGTACCTAAAAATAGCAAATTTAACGTTGGCGGGATACAAAGTACAGTCAGTACAGTCTCCTCTTAAAGAGATACAATGTTATTGTAATGTTCATCAAACTGTCAGTTAGTGAAGACCACCAGTAGGTGTCGTTGTCGAAAGAGATATGGCGGCTCTGCTGACACGAAAATATTAAATAAAAATCAGTTGCTTGAGTGACACTTTTTTAATAAAGTGATTCTACCCCTCCCTCTCAGCCTCTCACCCTTCCCGCCTTCACTACTTTATAACCTTCTGACGGACGGTCCCTTACCTCATTTCCATTTTCTTTTTTTTACTCTCGGCTCAACTAATTTGTAATCCACGCAGTAGCCTGTAAAGAAACTTCACACCAAATATCGATTTAGTTTTTTTAAAAGATTCACTAGCAACAATATATTGCCACTGCCTACATTTACATTAGTTACTAATCAAAAGGGCTTTCCTTTCTTTTTCTGAGCTTGATGATGCCTCAACACGATTTTCAATGATATACACTCAACCACATTTTTTCCCAGTTAATGTTACATTGATGTTGTTGTAAGTTTGGTTAATTATTGTGTAATAAAATTAGTTTAATTAGAAAATTTATTGTCTGTGGATAAGTAATTAACTTATTTATTGTTTTAAAAACCAAGGTAAAATTTGTAACTTGGAAATTATGTGTGTGAATAAAAAAAAATTGATACTCCAGAGGATCGTTCTGTTTCATAAACTGTACAAGCAAATAAATCTTGTGTGAAAAACTTACACGACGATCTCTTACCAATGTACATACTGGAAACTATAACCTGTGTTTAATCACCAGAAAATAATGTAAAATAAAAGACATAACCTAATTTTAAAAATCCCTTTCATGAGACGACGTGTTTCATGGCTAGTGGAAATGTTTTCTAAAGAAATTGTAAGAGATCAAGCCCACTTAGCTTTCGTAAGAAAGCAAAAGGCTTGCCTTTAACCTATGGCAAAAGTCATTAATGATTTCTGTATCTATTCTTTAAGGGGAATCGAATGACACTATTTTTATTACCAAATTTCGATATTGATTTCTGAACTTCCGGTTTTGAGCCACTACCGGTCTAAACCGAAACTTGAAACCCAATCCAGACTCACTAACTTTTTGTGTGGATTAAAAATCTAAAATCCGTTAGTCGCTTTCTCTTGCAATTTTTGTCATTGCATGTGATGGACGGACAGACCAAGGAAAATTATAGATGACAATTAAAAAAAAATCCATTAATCACGAGTGAAAGACACTGAATGAAAATCAACCTCAAAGATATTTTTTGAGCACCCAGTAGATAGATATCTAATGTGGTATTGTGTGCAGTTGTTCTTTTATTGTTTACCAAACCAAGCGCACAAGTGTGTTCCTCCCTCCCGCCCTACAATCCGTTCACCTCTACCCTTCAGTGGAACAGTAGAAAAATAGGACATCCAGTGACACATACAGACAGAACGACAGACGTGAGAACAACGTGCACGACAATCTGACGTTGTTGTGCAATAGGGCGAGGGGAATACAAACAGAGTGCTTTTCCTTGTCGACCGGCTTTTCACTATCACGGATTTCCACTGCATTCTTTTCATCGGAAAAATTGAAATGGTTTTTATTTTTCATGGTCTACGGTTAAACGAATACGATTCTACGATTAAGTCACGTGTTTTATTTCAACTGAAACTTTTATCTGTGTGTTTATGAAACTTCTTGTTTCACTCGTTCTCGTTGGCGTTCATCAGACAATATGAGTAAAACAGTTTCATGTCATTGCATTTCCCCCTCATTAGACGCTTCATTAATTGTAATATTTAGTTGTAATAAATACTTAAATTCTAAACTATATTGTGTTAATTATTCAATTTACCCGGATCCCAAAACGGACCTTAGAGATAAGTGTCACAGTATTAATAATGTAAAAAAATACTCTATGCAAGATAAACTTTTTATTAACATATTTTATGTAATATTATACTATGAATTATAACAATAAAAATAAATTAAAACTTGTAATAAAAAAAATTAAAAAAATTATAGAGGAAAATTTTCAATTTCAAACAGGGAAATTGTTTAAAAAAAATTTAAAATAACCCCTCAGGGGAAAATTTACTATCTTCATAATTTAAAACAACAGTATTGTTTTCATGTCGATTTTTCTAAACGGAGTTTTAATTGAAAACACACGTTTTCGTGTGCCCTGGATTATTGCCTTTAGGGAAAACAGAAAAGTTAAACATAAATGATATTGATATTCTACTATTGCGAGGTTGAAAAGGGTGTTAAACCCATAAACCGATATTCTCTGTTTACTAAATTCTGGACAAGTTAGATGGTTGAAATTTGTTGGAGATGTTACTTATAGTTTTACTACAAAAATATCGTTTATCCATTCTCAAAATGTACCCCTAAGAGGATAAAATTAGTGTTCAACCCTTAAAAACAAATTTCGGTTTATTTAAAATCAAAACTGACGCACATATAACGCACATTCTTAACTGCATAAAATATTAACTAATATTTAGGTTGGGAGTTACAGCTGATAAATGATCAGCTGTTACTCCCAACCTACAGCTGATCATTTATCAGCTGTTATTCCCAACCTAATATTTTATGCAGTTAAGAATGTGCGTTTTATGTGCGTCTGTTTTGATTTTAAATAAAGCGAAATTTTAATATATCTATTATTCATTTTTTCCTGAGTAATTCACATGAATCTTTTCAGAATTAAATTTTCTACAAATTTATTTAAGAAAAAATACATCTTTATTTACCATTTATGGAAGTAATCTTACGTTAAACACAAAAATGTGTTATTTCTTTGCACCAATTCTTGTGTTTTATGTAAGATATCTCTGAAAGTACTGCATTTACAGCTCTGGAACCAATTTTATTCAATTTTTCAGATTAACAAACATAAGAAACAATCGTATTTGTATCTTTGTAACGACCTTTAACATTTTTATACGGCGTTACTTCACCGAGGGTACAGAGTTCTAGGTGAAATTTTTCGCTAGCCTTAACTCGCTAACTAAGTGTTTTCAGGCATATGGTTATACGAACTTTATTTCTTATTTTTAGCTATAGAATGAGATCCCAGGAGATTGCCGTGTAGTTTTGAATCACCCTAAATATATACGATTTTTACAAATCAGAAAAATCTTACTTTTGATTTATTTATAACTCAAATTTACAAGTTATTGAAATAAAACAAAATTATAAGGGTGAATCCGGGACGGATAGTTATTATATTGTTCATAAGGTGGTTAACCAAAAGTCTGGTTTAAACTGGTAGAGGTTTTTCTAAGTAAAACGCGGAGTGAGGTGATTTACCAATGCCACCATGGTGATTTACCATGCCATGGTGATTTACCAATCACTGAGTGGAAAATGCTTATCAGCATACCAGGCCTTCTCAAAAGCTAATACTTTCCACCCTGAAAATTACATCTTTACTTTATTCCCCACAGGAGGTGGCTGTAATATGAAATTTATAACTCTCATAGGAGAAACTCTGATTAGTGTCTTTTACACCTTAATCTCCTCTGTTGCTTCAGTCATGTACACTGGTTTTAATAGTAAATTTAATAACCTACAACTTTTATTTCGCTTATTTTATCGAAACAGTTGGCCGTTTTGGTATTATTTAATTTTTAAACGAGTTCTAGCAAACTTTTTTGCAAACATTTCAAAATTATTCGTTTTCTTCTCAAAGGTTTTGCGATTTAGAAATTGTTTTGTATGTTTAAAATGTTTGTAATTGAAACGGAAGATACAAACAAATAAATGAATTAATGCAGGAACGCTTAACGGCCATCTTTAAACGCCATTTTGGTCGATTTTTCCGGAGTTTTTTTTGGGAACATTGGATATTCTTGATGAGGAGGTTGAAACGAATATGTCGATGTATGAAAAGTTGAGATATGGAGGGGTGCACGGTAACTCGATCTGGCCCATGGACTAACAAATTTATCTCAATATTTTCGAAGAATTCTAATTCTAATGCGCAGCTAACAGATAATGAGAAAAAAGACAGTTTCTTTCAACAAGACAGAGCTATACTCGTATGACACACTTGAAACGCTCTACTGAACGCGTTCATGCTGCTTTCACGAACGAGTTGTGACCAGTGAACGGAGGCTTCCCCGATCCTCAGAACTGTCTAGTTGCGACTTTTCCTTTGGGGCTACTTAAAGGAAAGAGCTTCTGCATCTAATTCATAATATCGATCAATTGAAGGTAAACATTTAACGAGAAATCCATCCAACTGTCAACAACGTTTTGCCTTCTCATTTACGTCTTTTCATATGATCAGTGGAGCACAAAAATCCATTGATGCTGAGGGTGGTCATTTTCATCATATTTTGTAACAAAAAGGTAAATGAATGCAACATTTAAATTATGTTTAATCTTATTATTGACCCACCGGTTTGGTCTAGAGGTATAATCATCGCCGGGAGTCAGTTGTTTAACAGCTGATTTTTGGAGACGATGGTTTGGTTCAAACCCTAGTAGAGGTAATTTTATTATCGTGCGGTTCCAAGTTCCGTGTAGTTGCGGGGTGAAGGGTACAGGTGAGGTACAATGAATAAGTGACGCATGCTAGGAGAACGATTGTTGTATTACTCTGATACAAAACATTCGTATTCAAACTTTCCGTATTTAACATATGTGTTTGTATTTATTACATTTTATTTATTTACGTATTTTGATATAAATTGATAAGTTAAATATTATGAATCCAACCAAGTTAATAACCCGGTAGCTATTTGTTAAATTATTAATCCGCCGGATAATAAGAATATTTTTTTAGTCTAGTTAGTACACGCTACCAATAGAAATGCATCAGCTGTGAAACACTACTAACTCATTCATTGTCCCACTACTATAACAACGCACTGCATTCCACAACAACTACACCCAGCTGGGACTCAAGCAATACTTTTATTTGGATTTGAATGGTGGACAGTGGTTACCGGTGTACTTTGATGGTTGGGGTTCAATTAACTATACTCTCCGAGGAATGGTCAGCCTGGGTCTGTACAAGACTCCACCTCATTTACACATCATACACAACATCCTCATCTGATTGGGTGACCTGGTTGCTTATTGTGAATTGAACAGATTACAATATACACACATTAGTAACAAAAAAAAAGTTACGTTTATTGTTATTTGTTATTTAAATTATCCGCATAATTCATACAATTTCTCATGCGGTCTTGGGTTCTAATCCCATTCAGGCACGGCATATTTTCATACGTAACAAAAAATAATTTCATCCTTCACCGTCTGCATTAGCAGTAATTGTAGAACAGTTGGACGTTAAACCAAAAAAAAAATCATACAATTTTATTACAACGTTACCTATTATCAATTTTGCATCGGTTACGTTATGGGTTCGGTTTTATGTTGGTCACCCGTTATCATAATATAGACTAGATATTGTACTAGAAATAAAATAAAAGTGAAGAAAAAATGTACGTAGTGTAAGTTATAATAAATAGTGTAATGTATTTTATAGTGGAAAGTTGTACGAGAGAAAATGAAGAGAGGAAAACGGCTAGGAATGCCATAGGAAAAGTCATTTCCTCTCGACTAACATACCTAAGGGACTAAAATTGCATTACACCATACATCACTCCTCCCCTTCCACCGTAGCCTAAAACACAAACTTATATAAACACAACAAAGACGGAAAACAAATAAACTCAAAGGCAAAATAAAGATAAACATGGCCGCTTTTGTGGCCTTCTCATTTATGACGTAAAATTACACTGACATTCAAAATGAAGTGCGTTGAGTTTGATTCCCGGCTTGAATCGAAAAATAATACATATTTAAAAAAACTCATTTTATTCATTACAAAATCATAATATTTTTAAAATTTGAAAGGGTAGACATTGTTTTTATAATAGGGTGGTGAAGCGTGGAAACCCTGACGTCGAATTTGGGTCAAGTAGTAGCAGTTCATCAGCCGAGGTGTCGAAATAGAATTTCAACATTAATAATCATAATATTCATGCAAGGATTTACAGCCCCAGCCGTATCTCGCTTTCTAAGCACCACGTCTCTTTGCCTTGCCACTCACCATCCGAAAACCGCCGTAAAGACATTGCCTTCTGCACAAAAGCCAAACACGTATCTCCGGTCTACTCCTCCTTCTTCTTCCGGCTGGAATTCACTCCCATACCCTCTTTGACCACCTACCATCCTCCATCCTTTGCAAATGGCCAAACCATTTTAATTGCTTCCGGGATATGGTACCCATGATATTTCCTTGAATGCCAATTCTTCTCCTAATTTCGGAATTCGATCGATGCGCGACACACCCCAGCTCCGCCTGCCGAAATCCATCTCCACCGATTTCAGGTGATCCTTCTATCTCTTTGTCAATACCCACACCTAAGTACACACACTCTCCAGGATAGCATTATAAATAGTTATCTTCGTCTCCTTCTATATTTTATCATTCCAAAGGACAGAATTTAACTGTCCTATAACCCTTCACCCTAGCGAAATCTTGTTGTTTACTTTTCCTGTACTTGTTCCATTCTTATCAAAGATAACTCCCAGGTACTTAAAACTTTTACAGCTTTTCACTACACTCGTACCGAGGTAATTAATATTAATATTAATTATTGATAATTAATTATTATTATTATTATTACAAATGTTTGCGAATGTTAATAATAGTAAATATTAAAATGTAAGAATCTTTCAGAGAATTGTTTATAATGGCACTCAGGAGACTCCACCAGAGGGTGTGTTGAAGATTTCGAGAAAAAGTGATGAGCCTAAATATTAATACTATGTAAAATTCATTACGTACCAATTCATTTTATGTTGTTGTTGTTGTTGTTTTTGTTGTTTAGGTGATCAGCTGAAAGGCTGGTTTTAACTCTAGAGGCTTTACTAAGTAAAACGAGCATTGAGGTGGGTTACCTGCGCCTTACTCACTGAGTGGAATAGTAGGCTTATCGTCATCCCAGGACCTCTGAAAGCATTTACTTTCCAACCTGCAAATGACAACTTCACTTAATTCACCACAGGGTCTGGCTGTATAATGATAATGAAAATGATTGCTGTGAGAGGAGATAACTGTGACTATAGTCCATCTATTATAAGAGTACTCCGCGTTAGGGAAGCGTCCATAGGTTGTAAACGAAAGTTTGACACTAGTTGGCGCGTATTTACCTCTCCGCCGGACAATTATCTTGCACTACGTTCCATCATAAAATATTTACATCCAGCTAAAATAAACATTATCCTTTAGACGATTTCAATTATACCGTTCTGATTACTTGTAATTATTGCAGTTTCATAAAGATTCCTTAATTATTTTAACCATTACATTTAACATAATAATTTTTTTCTACTTTTTTATGTTTACCGCTTTTATGTTTAAAAAACTCAACACATTCACTATCACGCATGTTAACAAAATACAGCTGAACAAAACTTTTTAACTTCAGTCTACGAAGAAAATCGAAACGAACCGATACAATACCAAAAGATAACTAATGAAACTAACAATGAGTTAAACACGGGCAAGTGCAAACAGTTGTATTAAACTAGTCACAGACATTAATTATTTCAATGATATAAAATAATAATTTTAATGATTTAATAATCTGAAATGATAAACAACGAATGGCTGGAATTGTTTACTCACTGTTATAATTCAAGCGCATTAGTCTTATATTACTTGTGACCAAAAATAAAACAAAACTGAGTCTTTGATAAAAACCTACTAATCATAACTTAAATAATACGGTAATGTAATAATAGTAAATAATGTAACAAAAAATACCAATGTTAGAGTAACAATAGTAAAATTTTAGTTATTAATGGTAAACTAATGTTCGATTTATGAAACATTTTCTAACAAATTAATTCAACAGTTTTTATTATATTATGCTTAGAGTGAATTAGGTTGTATGGAATTTTGTTTTTGATCATGCTGTGCGTATTTTTAATTGATGCGCATGCTCACATGTATTGCTTGCTGGTTGCCTACGTCGGAGTACTCTTAGAGTAGACAGACCCTAGTGTGTTTTACACCTGTCCCTATTCTATTGCTAAATGCTTCACTCATATAATTGATTGACCACATGATAAGAAACTAAACTATTTTTTGTAGCCCTGAAACTAGCAGATCGGTTGCGAATATTTTAACTCTTCAACTGCCCATTATGAGTAATGCCATTTAATATAATTTACATTTTTTGAAAATCGATCATGTTGGTTTAGTGGTAAAGTCAGGCCACGAGTCAGCTGTTAAACAGCTGATTTTCGAAGACGATGGTTCAAATCCTAGTAAAGTTACTGCTTGAGTCCCAGCTCCGTGCAGTTGCGGGGTGAAGGGTACGGGTTAGGTATATTGAATGAGTGACGCATGCTGGGAGAACAATTGTTGTATTACTCTGATACAAAACATTGGTTTCCAAACTTTCTCTATTTAACATATTTGTTTGCATTTATTACAATTATTTATTTACATGTTTTGATATAAAATGGTAAGTTAAATATTATGAATCCGACCAAGTTAACAACCCGGTAGGTATTTGTTAAATTTATGCGCCGGATGATAAGAATATGTTTTTAGTCTAGTTAGTACACGCTACCACTACAAATACATCAGCTGTGAAACACTACTAATTCATTCATACACTCATTCATTCTCCCACTACTATAACAACGCACTGCATTCCTCCCAACTACACGGAGCTGGGACACAAGCAGTAGTTACATTTATAAATGGATTTGAATACTAGACAGTGGTTACCACTGTACAAGCCATTCTAAACAGCATGATAGTATTGCTAAATTGGAATGAAGAACAGAGGGAATTTTGTAATGTTATCAAGCGTCAGTGCTACCACTTAAGAGATTTTTCTTTGTGTTAACTTTCCCTGTTAGTGAATGAAAGCGTTTTAAAAGATAAATTAAAAATGGAAAAGAAAAAATAATGATATTTCTAATAACACACAGAAAATTGAAATAAAATTAATTAATTAATTATTATTTTATCATATTAACTAAAAATTAATTATTAAATATTAATTTTTTTAATTAATCACTTTTTGTGTATTGAATGCAAGGGTTTTCGCCTTTAAAAATACAAAAAAATGAATGCAACAATAACAAATGCCAGTAAAATAACCAATTCCATACGTTTTTCAAAACTGCAGAACAAAGATTTATAGTATTATTTTTTTTTAAGAATAATTAAAAGGGAAATTTTACTTTTGAAAAGGGACTTTATATTTTGAAAAGTTACCACTACTCAGAGATTTACTATCACGCAATTTCGAATGGATTGTACTTTGATGGTCGGGGTTCAATTAACCATACTCTGTCAGTTTGTGGAAGACTACATCTCATTTACACCTCATCCTCATATGATTGGGTTATGGGGTTACTTATTGTTCTTAAATTGATTAAATTATAACTTAAAAACGTAGGGATTGAAAAAAAATACGTGGCATTAAAATTTATTTATTTATTTACTGGTGAAAATTTTCATGAAAATCGGTTGAGTAGTTTTTGAGATTATCTGACATATAGATGCATAAAAATGTATTTTTGTATCGTCATGGATTAAAGTAATGTAGATGAATTTGCGTTATGGCAAATATTATTCAGTTTTCTGTTGAAACAACAATAATATAAAATGCAGCTCGATATAATATAATATTCATAAGAGGGTGGCATAGGGAAACTGTTTCTCAGAAGGAGTGAGTTGGAAAAAGAAACGAAGATAGCCAAGTAAATTCAAAAGCAGTTCACCTATTTTCTATCTTTGTGTATAACCTTAACTCAGTGAGGTCGCCCCATTTCGACTTCAGACTATCCAAACCGACTGTCTTCGCCGTTTAAAACGGGCGGAGGATAAATCTAGGCTTTCTTCGCCCTTTCCGTAGAATACAGCCAAACCCTACGTCACGGTTTCGACCCTTCTCCACCCTCTTACAAAAACAATGACTACCCTTTTTCGCTCATTCCGCACGTCGACTCTTTTTCCATTTAAAATTCCATTCGACATTCATTTCTGTTGAAATCTTTTATTCTTCTACTTTAATATTATTATCATCCCTTAAGTAGAACCCAATTCTCCTTCCCCTATATTTTACCACCCCTTCACAAAACTTTTCTCGATTTTCTCAAACCATTAGATCGTCACAAACTTTTGTTCGTTTTACTTATTAAATGTCTTCTCTTCGCAGAAGGTAGTGTTTAATTAATTGGGGCTAAAGGATTGCCAGTCGGACAACTTTACCCTACAAGCAAAATCATTTCAAATAATTTCAGATACCTTCACTTTTTCTATCTATTGTGCTCCTTTAATGCAATTTGAAGTCGTTGATGTACACGTTTTATATCCTTAGAGATTCGGAATTTTCTTTGTTTAAAAATTATCTCATTCTTATCAATATATAACGACAGTCGTGTAACAAGTGTTGTTTTGGTGATCAGCCGAAAGGCTGGTTCGAATCTCTAGAGGATTTACTAAGTAAAACAAGGAGTGAGGTGGTTTACTATTGCCTTCCTCACTGAGTTGAAAAGTATGCTTATCAGCATACCCTCCAAAAACCATCTAATTTCCACCCTGCAAATGTCACCTTTACTTCATTCACCACAGCTTTCTAGGGACTACCTGTATAATGAAATAGAAGATAACTGCGATAGTGTCTTTTACACCTCTACCTCATCTGTTATTAAATGCTTCACTCATATAATTGGCTGACCATATGATAAGAAACTATTTTTTGTAGCCCTGGAACTAGCAGATTAAGTTCAAATAACTTAACACTTCGAATATTATAATATACATCATATATAATTTAATAACCTATATAACTCGTATATAAAAATAACGTATGACGTCAGTCATCCGAACTGCCATCGATGGAAAAAGTTCATATTTACTCATTCAGAACTCTTTTCTGCTCTATAAACAGCAACGCTATGTTGCCAGTAAAAGCCTAGATTTAGTGCTATTGAAGCACATAAAAGAATGAGAAATGTTGCTGCCACAAAAATTTCAGTCTTACTTCGAAAGAAAATTCAAGATTTTTAAAGATTACTGTATAGTATGTAAAAGTACGTTAAAACAATATTTCGTAAAGAAATACATCGTTGTTAATTTCGTTTACTACGGCTCGTTGGCGCAGTGGTTAGCGCAACTGACTTCTATGCCGGGGTCCCGGGTTCGATTTCCGGTTAGATCTGGCATTTTTTTATCACTTATTTTCATATTTATCATCATTCTCCACCGTCTGAATTAGTATAAATTGTAAAACAGTCAGATGTAAAACAGAAACCATAAAAAAAAAAAATAATTTATTTAGTTTAAAAATTGTGTATTTTCCCGTTTGTTGTTATAATCTTTAGAACTATACATTTGCAATAAATGAGTGTTTTATGTTAGCCGATATTAACGTATTAAACATTTAGGTTATTTTTATTTAATTGTCCAATACAGTGAATCAATTACTGTATTTTTTTATCGAACCGCTCTGGTACCAATTAGTTCGGATAAATGACGCTCCACTGTATGTTCATGATTGTGGTGTTACCCGCGGAAGGTTAATGTACCGTGCAAAGAGAACAAGTTTCTCTGGTGAAAGAAAAACACACTTATTAACATATTCAGTACTAGAGACTCGCCTAGCGGTTCATGGGTAGGTGTTACCGCCAGGCTGCCGTCTCACCTAGCGGGTTCGGTTTTGTTATCATTTTTAGTAATTCCGGAGGGACACCGCCTGTCGGATATCAGTTGGTTGCTATTATATAGCCCTCAGAAAGGGTTTTTTTGTAACTGTGCAGTTCGTTTTTGAATTTTCATCATACGATCTTCTACCCTCGTATAGTATACTCGTTTAGTATTTTAACTGGTTTTCAGAGTACAGTTGAAGCCGTGATTTTAGTATCTTTCCAGGTATCGATTCAAAATAGCCTATTGTATCAACTTGAAATCTTTTCGTTCACGGGTTAAATACAACATAATTCAACTGAGATTAACTGAGATATATTGATAAAATAATTAAAAATGTTTTTTCTGCCAGTTCCTACCATTTACATAGTTAATCGCTCGATTTAAAGGTTTTTACAATCATTAATAGCCAGCATCTACCTAGTTCATATTTTTGTGTTAAAAACTAGGTAGTGGTACACCTGTTCCCATCGTGTCCTCTTAATCTAAAGATTCATTTTTTCTGTCTAGAATCTAATGTAGTGGCTAACCTGTTTAGTTTGACTGTAGCCAGTAAATATTTAATATAGGTTATGTTTATGCTACAACTTTTAAATTTACCTTAAAAGTGTATTATTTGTAGTTTAAAATTATATAAGAAATTACGCGTAAATCGTAACGGTAAATGAAAAAATTCAAACAAGAAATACATTTATTATAACAGGCGAAAATAAACCTAAATAAACATTCAATTGTTCAATCTTATGTTATTAGTAAACATAAATCCATATATAGGTCGCAAATAAAATAAATCTATAAAAACGTTAGTAACATAAGTTATAGGCCCTACATAAAATAAGTGGAGAACACGCTGCACGAGTAATCATCCCGATGGGAGAGACACTTCATAATTGTTCAGCATTGAATGTGTTAAGTTACTAGTAAAGTTGTCAGAAAAAAACGAACAATTTAGCCTAACTGTTGTTTCTCGGAAAACGAACGAACTGTTGTTTTACTTCTATACAAATTGTTTGTTCTCTGCAACAGTGTTAGCTTGACAAACACTTTGAATTGCCAAACAGAACTCTGTCAGCACACTTAAATAAACGTTAAACAAATTAAAAAAGGTTGCATGAATAAACTACTGTTGTCGTCTGCTGGAAATAGGTCGCACAGAAAACTGTTTATTATTATTATTATTATTACAATTGCTGTGAGCTAACTGCTAAGATAAAACCACTCAAACAACACATAATAATTACGTGTTGTTTAAGAAGTATCATCTTAGCTCCTCCCCGCTGATTTGTACCGGGTGATTTTTTAGTCCTGTTACCCAATTGTTAATGTCTGGTAATTTTTTTCTAAGAAAGGGATATTTTGTTTTGTGACACAAAGTTGGTAGCCCTACTCAACCGGTATAGATACGACAGTTTGAGTTGATTCTCCTTGAGTTGCGTAAAATTTTATGCTGTTTCCAGTTGTGTTACGAACAGAATGTCTTTTACCCTAGAACAACGGGTTTTCATTCTTGAACAATATTTTGCTACGAAATCGTTTGCGAGTGTAAAAGAATCATTTAAAATTAAATTTTTTGGTGTTCCTTCACTCTATTCTAGTCAATTTCTAGGCTAACTAACTGATTTTTAGAGGCAGGTATTGTTTGCAGCAGAAAACGTAGTGGTCGACCAACTCTCATGACAGATGACGTTAAGAGAATGTGAAAACAAGATTGCTCAATTCTCCATGGAAAAGTTTACAAAAACTTTCCTCGCATGTTGATTTGTCATGTTCGAGTGCTCAGAAAGCTGCTAAAAAATTAAAATTGTATCCGTATCACATAAGATTAGTTCTAGAGCTTCAGCCTCCAGATTTAAACAAGAGATTGTTTTAGGATAAAAGACATTCTGTTCGTAGCACGACCGGAAATGGCACAAAATTTTACACAGCTCAAGGAGAATCAACTCACACTGCCATATCCATACTGGTTGAGTAGGGCTACTAACTTAGTGTCACAAAACAAAATTTATTTTTTTTAGAAAAATATTACCAGACATTAACAATTGGGTAACAGGACTAAAAATCAGTCTGTATTACAAAACACTGAGAGGATCCTTCCCTCAGGCATTCTCCATACCTGCTCCCTCCATCGACTACGATATTCTACAATCTTCCCATTCAGTTTGTATACATCCAGTTCCATTCTTATGTCCTCAATTCTTAGTTGGTCCCTACGTTTCGCAGGAATCGCATCTCTATCGCCTGTACTCTACTCTCCTGTGGTTTGGTACTAATCCACGACTTTCTTCCATAGAGTAGGACTGGGTTAGCCATCAACTGCATGAATAAACAGCGGAGTCCGGATTAAGGAGTAAAATCTGTAGTCCAATTTCTGAATGAACTGATGTTAACAGTTAATGGGAAAAAGTGTCAGTACTTACAGTTCAAAAACAAACACAATGTAAAGGAAAACAGAGAAGTGGATGTCTTTATACAAAATAATATCTTAGATCATTTGGTGCAAACAGTGAAGTTTCTAGGAGTATCACTAGATAGGACCCTATCATGGGATTATTACACCGATCAAATTTGTGGTAAAATTTCATCTGGGGTATTTGAATTAAAACAAATTGCCAGATTAAATGATGAAAAATTGCTTATAGCAGCTTATCATGGTTTAATTTTATCTCATATCAGGTATGCCATACTAGTATGGGGTAATTCATCACAGGGTAACATGGAAAAAAACTGTTATGTGTATGATGGAAGTCAACCACCTTACCCCATGCAGATCACTATTTAAAGAGCTGCAATTGCTCACAGTTCCTTCTTTGTACATTTTTGAAGTAATAATGTACGTAAAGAAAAATACCTTTTTACAGAATTTAGATGTTCACAACCACTACACAAGAAACAGAATCGATTATTATGTTGCTAATCACAATACTAAATTGTTTGAACAAAAACCAACTTATGCAGGTAGAAAATACATCAATAAATTGCTACAAGGTTTAAAAAGTTGTGACAATTAAAGTCATTTTAAAAAAAACGCTAAAAGAGTATTTGATTGATGAAACATTTTACAGTGTGCACAAATTCCTTTTCAAATAGTTTTGATTGTTAAATATTTAATTTCTAATTAAACAAATATTGTGTACTATTTGATACAAACGGGTTTATGACAAGTCTACTGAGTTAAGCAGTAGCAGGGAAAAATGATTGTTAAGTGATGATCATTTGATTGATTTTTTTTATTTTTTATTTTATTTGATTCAATGGGGTTCACGACAAGCCTACTGAAGTAAGCAGTAGCAAAAACAATTTTCTGCTGGTAAGTGATGAATTTATCATTGGTGATAAACTTTCAGTTTATCAGTTTTATTTGACATGTCCTATACTCCCTTTGAAGTCTCCTGGATGCAAGTAAAAAAAAAAAACCTTGTAACTTTATCTCGGTTTCTTTTTCTTGCCTAGGGTTGTGCTAATATTGGCGTACACTACTTGGAATGTGCCAACTTTCTTCTCTATGTCCAAATCTTGATGAAACCCGATGTAAAAACCTAAATAATTGCATTCTGATACTTGCTCGAACACTACATCATCTACCACAATTTTTAGACCTTGTAAGATACTTTTACCCATACTTTTGCCCATACTTACTTTTGCCCATAACAAACAGGTGGAGTGTCAAATTATTTACACTCAATCTGTTAGTTGCAGGGCTAAAATAAATAGTTCTATTTCTTATCACATGGTCAGCCAATTAAATGACTGAATCATATAAGAACAGAAGAGGTAGAGGTGTACTGTGACACTAATCAGAGTTATCTCCTCTGAAAGTAATTAACTTCATTATACAGCCAGACCCTGTATTGAATGAAGTGAAGGTGTCATTTGCAGAGTGGAAAATATGTGCTTTTCAGAGGGCCCGGCATGCTGACAAGCGTACTTTTTAACTCAGTGAGTGTTGGCAATGGTAAACCACCTCACTCCTCGTTTTACTTTGTAAAACCTCTGTAGGTTCAATCCAGCCTTTCAGCTGATGACCTAAACAACAAGATATTTACCAGTAAATGTTATTACCTTTCAATTTTTTACGGAAACGTTGAAATTATATTTTTTTGCATAATTCATTCAAAACATACACCGACCTTTGAAACTCTTAAAGAACATTTTTAGTTCTGTAATTATCAATTCTTAAGTTGTTTTTGTTATAAGTTTCATTATTGTAGTTGTAATTGGCAAGTTCAGAATGCTTGGCAGGCAGCAGTTATGCCGGTCGGTGTGTCTGTGTTAACAGCTAAAAGGAAGAAACCTTAAAGTGCTTTTCACGGTTGATGAGCTCTGTTGTTGGACGCGTTTAGACCAATCAGAACGTTTACCAGTGTTGTCAGATTGTACAAATGATTTTAATTGTTATTGAAAGACCAAAAAAATAGCTGACGAAATATAATATTATAACAGAGCTACGAGAGCAAGTATTAGCAAGTGATTGGCTAGCTATGAAGTGGGTACGGGGCAATGCGTCCATTCAGAGCTCATCAGCTCTGAAAAATAGTATAGTGGAAGTGAAAGATGGAATGAACAAAATAAAAATCTGCTAATAATTTGGCACACTGCTTGGAATTTACCAACGTTCTCTATATCAAATCCTAAATAATTGCATTGTGATACTTGCTCGAGCACCACATCATTTAAAGCCCAGCCTTCCTTAGTTTGCTCCTAATGTAAACAAATAATGACGTCACTGAGCATGTGAATTATTTCAAAATGTGTACACGCTGATTAAAAAGTAACAACAAAATACTTTAAAAAGTATTTAAATACAAAATACTTTTAAAAGTATTTTTATAAATGAAATTGTTAGGCCTACATCATATCATGACTGATGTTTTTAGTACTTTAAGTACTTATAATTTAAAAAATAGTTAACCTAATAGGAATACGACATCCATAAAGTCGCAGACTCTAGCGTGCACCTTGTAGTAGCTGGCTTTTGTTTGTTGACAGTAGGAGCAAACTAAGAACGGCTAATTTGTACCGCAATTTTACACCTGAAAATTATGGTAGTTTTCTTTTTGTAATTAGACCTGAAAGTTGTGGTTTAGACCTGAAAAATAGAAGTTTCGAAAAAATCGATCGGTTCTCTAGTTCGGATAATCCGGGTTTCAGATGATCGAGGTTTTATTGTGAGTTGGGACGATCAGACCGATCTGAACAATAGTAATGGTGGAATACAATATAGCAGAGAGCATACTATCACTATGCGAAACAGTATAAGTTGGAAAAACGATTTAAGTTTTTCTTTTTCTACCAAGTTATTTCCGGTCCATTAGATATTCTTTCCAGCGTCCGCCCTGTTTTCTGAAATGTATTAGAAAAATGTATTCCGTCTAAAAGAGCGGTGTAAAAGAGGGAGTTGATGGTAGAAAAAGGATAAGGGTTATGGGGAAACGTGTATTCTGTTATCGTGTGTTTACATTTGTGGAAAGGGGAAAGGAGCTACTGACTACGCTACTACCATCGGCCGATATGTTCCAACGCAGCTAAAGCAACCGAGTAGAAATTTATGTGCCACATTATGGATACGTATCACAGTTGCACCAGATGCATAAACAGACCAACAGACAGAGAGCGAGAGAGAGAGAGAGAGAGAGTGAGAGAGAGCGAGGGGTGAAATAGAGGGAGTAAAGAGATAAAATTTACCACCATGTTACTTACTACCCTAATATCTAAAAAATTGTGACGTAATTCTCCGTTAGTAACCCCCTACTCATATTTTATAGTTTTCCCTTCTCAACTGAATTTTATTCATTTGTTATTGGAAACCCATGAGTTGTGGTAACGCAGTGTATTCTATAGATAAGAATATTACCTAAACATTCCGCTCATCAATTTCCAAACAATATCTATACAAATTACAATCACTACTTTTTTATAGATATGTGAATATTTCGATATTTTACCTGTTCTAGTATTGGATTTTTATGACGATTTCTTATTTACTTATTTATTTACCCGTTACGTAAAAACAAGTAAATATTTTGTACCGTTTCCGTTGTGTGAAGAATAATGCGGGTACGCCTAAAGCCGCTCTCGCACCGGTGGAACACGATCTCAACGCGATTAAGGGGAGACTGTATGATGGTTTTGACTGAAAATTTTGATTTTCGGTGTTTTTTAGGTTTTACAATAGTTTAGACCTACCAAAAAAACATTAAATTACAACAAAAAATTATTTTAATGAAAAAAATTAACATGACGCCAAGAACAAATATTTTTCATATATTATAACTTATAGCTTATGGAAGTGAGGCATGGGTGCTGACGAGAAAACAGGAATCGAGAATTCAGTCAGCGGAAATGCGATTTCTAAGGCAAGTTAAGGGCTGCACAAGAGAGGATCGCATTCGTAATGAAGTAATAAGGAATGAATGCGGTGCCCAACCATTGTTGAACACTATAAGGACATACAAAGAAAAGTGGTCAGAGCATGTGTTAAGAATGTCCCAAGATCGCCTTCCATTAAATGCATTGATCCATAATCCGACAGGTAAAAGATGTATTGGTAGACCGAGGAAGAGATGGACGCCGGAACAGGCTAACGCACAGCCTAATCCATGAAGACGACGACGACGACGACGAAAAGAATTTTAGTTTTTTTTAAACATCTGCTTAACTATTTTTAATATTCTCCGCTGTTGTTGCAGCTTTCTAACCAACTGTTGATGGGAAATTAAACTTGTTTGTGTACATTTTGTTTCTAATTTGTGCCTTTTCCTGTAAATTTAGATTTTTAACACTTAGGTACGTTTTTCTCAGAAACCATTTAACCTACCAGGGTGAAATTGTTACCAGTTAATTATCATGTACATGCACATTCACGGACATTCTTTTTTACTTTCTCTTGCCTATATGAATATATAGGAAGGAAAGTATTGTTTTCATGTCGATTTTTCGAAATCGAGTTTTCACCGGATCTATACGTTTTCAGACCCCCTGAATCCAAAAAACATGTTTTTAGCGATTGGTCTGTGTGTGTGTCTGTGTGTCTGTGTGTGTGTGTGTCTGTGTGTGTGTGTGTGTGTGAACAGAATATCTCAAGAACGGAACATCGTACGAACTTGAAACTTAAGTTACATACCACTACCGGACGCGACACGAACATTTTCATCAAAATCGGTCAACCGGAATAAATAAATAAATAGTTTATTCGTATAATTTTTCAGTTTTTTGCGATTTTCTCAGAAACTGGTCCTACGATTTTTTTTAAAATCGCCTATTTTACTCAATTTTTTATTCTCTACAAGATAGGGTAGGCGCCATGTTTGCTGAAATTCTCGGTGAGGCTGTTTTCACGTAAAAACGTTGTTTTTTTAAGATTACGGCTTTAATATAAATTTTAGCGCAAAAACTTATATAATAAAAGTTGTAGAGAATTTAAAAACCTACAACTTCTGTTTCAAACATTTTTTTGTATAACGCTTAGTTTAGCGGTAATTTGCGATTTTCTGTTTTTTTCTCACGAAAACGTGAGAAAAATCGATTTTTTTAACATTTTCGGTCTTAGTATGCATTTTACGACAAAAGTGTATATAATAAAAGTTATAGAAAATTAAAAGATCTACAACTTTTGTTTAGAGAATTTTTCTCTACAGAGCCTAATTTAGCGTGAAAGTGTGATTTTCCGTTTTTTTTAAGCCAAATTGAGTTCGATTTTCATTTTGCGACTTCCACTCATGATTTAAATAAGGTTATGTTTTTGAGGTTAGTTGTTGTTTATTTTTAATATTTTATTAATAATGTTAGGTTTATTATTAATTATTTGCATTGGCAAGAGAAAGTTGTGTGAGTGTTTCACACCAGATTTTTACTTCTTTAGGTGCTCAAAAAAAATAGTAATATGTAAAGAACGTAGAAAAAAATTGTAAAATTTTATGTTATTCGTTATTCTTTTAAAATCTTTATGGTCCAACAGATTAAATTGAAAAAATATCAGTAACTAAAACCACTTTATAACTATAAGTATGTAAAGTTCCATTTGCGTAACGTTCACAAATCCTATGAAAAATGTAGCTAAACATAGGATATTTAACATTGGCGGGATACAAAGTACAGTCTCCCCTTAAAATGACGAGGCATTGACTTGCCCGAAAAATGAGTCACGTCGTGCTTGTTTGAACATCGAGGAGAATCGACATCGACCCAACTATTCAACCTTTTCTTCGAATCCACCTGCAGTTTGCAAAATGACAAGTGAAGAAGAAGACGTAGTCGTTGCTTATTACTATCTAAAAAAAAAAAATAGAAAAAACGCAGCTGTTGGTTATCACCGTATATAAGTAATAATCGTAATAGAGGGGCGTATGTATGTGCCCACGAACTCTCCTGTGATGAATACTAATTCAGTTTATTTTATCAGATATCAAAACAAAGTTTCCAACTATTACTTGGGCTTCTTGGTCCGACAATTATAAAAAAGTTACATATATATGTATATATGTATAAAATTTGATGATGTGTGTGTGCATGTTCCCCTTTATCTCCTAAATTACTTAACCAATTTTCATGCAGTTTTTTTATGTTGTAACTATGATGCCGGTGCAGGTTTCAGGCTATTGAAACCCTTAAAAAGTTAGCCCTAAAGGTTTGAAAATAATGTTTATGTCCTACATTACGGTTTTTATGAGGTTAGATAATCTGCTGCTTTTAAACCAGCTGATGTGATTCAAATAAAGATTTGTCATAAATAAAGTCGTACGATTTCGTAAATAGCGACGTGGTGCTAAGGATCAGCTGGTGACAACATCACATGATAATTTTATTGTATTTTATTATGTAGATACGATTTTGTATTGTTTAGTATTTTATAAAAGTAAAGTTTCGTGTTCCTTTAATTTGTTTCTGCTACATATTAAAAAAAAGTGATTACACCGTTTTTCGCGTGCAAAGCCGCGTCGGGGCATGCTAGTAAATTATAAAAAAAAACGGATATTTTTCAACTTCCAGCACAAAGGCTACGTTGGGTGCTTCACCTGGCATGATTATACGCGACTGGTCGAGCAGGTGTTAGACAAACTGAGTCGGATGCAATCGATTTGATCGACGGTGCATCGAGGTCGTACTGGTGGGAGAGCGAATATATAAATATAAGGATAGGACTCGTATGCAAGGTCGTGTCGCAGTCGAGTATCACTGATGAGAGGACACCCTAACTTTTCGATTGAAGGCGTTTCACGCAGTCGATTGAAGGCGTTTCACGCAGTTGAGTATCACTGGCGATAGTACACCCTAACTTTTTGATTGGAGGTGTTTCACGCAGTCGATTGAAGGCATTTCATGCAGTCGAGTATCACTGGTGATAGGACACCCTAACTTTTCGATTGAAGGCGTTTCACACAAAAGTGTTCTGTTGGAATTGATAACGTACATTAAAATAAATAAAAAATATTTATTAATATATACAAAGAAGCCTTCCGGAAGATCTGTTAGTACATGGTGTACGCGGTTTCTCTGCGTGACGCGTGAAAATTAGGAGCAGCCGTGAAAGTGATTGCTGTAGTGACACTGGAAAAAAGATTCATCTAACTACGAACCGTAATAGATTAGTATTTTAATGAATGTGCTTAGTAGGTACTTACCGGTTGGGCTAGGGGTTGATATCATCATTTTGATTTCCACTTTAAGCTCGTATTTTTTGAAATTCGATAGTCTGGGTCCTCTGGTCGATCTAAGAAGACTAAATATGGTGGTGGTAACCGCTTTGTTGTAATCTCTCCGGAGAAACGCTTTGTGTGGCAGTACCAGCCCGATCTGCAACAGTATCATTTTATCTATAGTAGTGCAACATAAATCACCTGCAAAATTATACTTTAAGTGATGCACCACCTAAAATCTTGACCCATCGGCAAATTCTTTAGTACGGATTCAAAAAAAGATAATAAAAAATATTGGGCGCTAGCTGTAGCAGTAGAAGATGAAAAAATTAATTAAAGAAAACTATGTTCTTTGCATTAAACTGAAACACATAATGCATCAATTACTGACAAACTTATCTTTAAATTACCCTAACCTATTTTAAATACGAGGTGTGGCTATTAAATAACGAGACTGACGTAAAAAATTTTATTTTCATTTTATACATAATCACTTATTGTTACCTTCAATATACACTCCTTCTCTATCCATGCGAATTTTCCATTGTTGGAAACAGTGCTGGAAGTCATCTTCTGTCAGCTCCTTCAGGACATGTGCCGCTTTCTCTTTTACAGCTTCCACAGACTCAAATCTTGTCCCTTTTAATGCAGATTTCACCTTAGGGAACAGGTAGAAGTCACAAGTGCAAGATCTGGTAAATAAGGTGGATATTCTAACACTGCGATGCTGTAACGGGTGATTCAAAAAGAGCGCCGGTTTTTAAACGGCTGGTAAATTTTTGTTTATCGGTTGGCAACATTGTTAGACCTCATTTCTATTTCGGAGAACATTCCGATTGACGATTCAGTTGTAGTTTCTCTTGTTCGCAGTGTAGTACTCTCGCAGTCTGCGTCTAACCATGGAGAAGTTTACTATTGCACAACGAGTGTTAATCGTCAAAACATTTTACCAGAGTGGAGAGAGTTATGCGGCTACTGTCAGGCGACTTCGCGGTACTCTAGGACGTAATGAAGCACCGAATGAATCAACAGTTCGCAGGCTCATGAAAAAGTTTTTTGAGACGGGTTCAACAGTCGACCTTAAAAGTTCTGGACGTCGTCGTTCTGGCCAAACTGAGCAGAACGTTGCGTTGGTTCGTGACAGTGTGGCTGTTAGCCCAGCAAAATCAATACGTCGCCGTTCTCAACAATTGGGTTTACGATGTTCTTCTGTACGGAGAATTCTTCGGTACGATCTCCAATATCACCCGTATAAAATTCAGTTGACGCAACATTTGAAAGTGGCAGACCACCAGAAGAGACGACAGTTTGTTGACTGGGTATTGAGAAAACGGCAGGATGATGACACCTTCGCAAACAAAATCATTTTCTGTGATGAGGCGCACTTCCACTTAAACGGTTTTGTTAATAAACAGAACTGCCGTATGTGGGGTTTAGAAAACCCTCGCGTGGTTAATGAAAGGGAAATGTATGCACAGCGAGTGACAGTTTGGTGCGGCTTTTGGTCGGGCGGTGTCATCGGCCCTTACTTTTTTGAAAATCAAGAAGGACAAGCCGTGACAGTAAATGGAGACCGATACCGTACGATGATTAGGGAGTTTTTGTGGCGTCATTTGGATGGAATGGACATTGACGAGTTGTGGTTTCAGCAGGATGGTGCTACCTGTCACGCTGCACGAGAAACAATGTTGTTGCTCCGTGAACGGTTCCAGGATCGCATCATTTCTCGTAATTCCGACCATCAATGGCCACCAATGTCGTGTGACTTGACGCCTTGTGACTTTCATCTTTGGGGTCATCTGAAGTCATTGGTGTATGCCAATAAACCCCGAAACATCAATGACTTGAAGGAGGAAATTCGACGGGTTATCGGGCAAATGGAAGTCGAAACTTGTCGTGCAGTAATATCCAATTTCATAGACAGAGTTGATGCGTGCCAGCGCAGTAGAGGAGGTCACATGCATGACATCATTTTTCATACATGAAATCGGAAGGTAAGATGAACTTGTTGATGTATTTATTTTCAGTTTTTCAATAAAATAAATCTCTTAATTTGATATATCAAAACCGGCGCTCTTTTTGAATCACCCTATACTTGGCTAGGAACCTCTTGACAAATAACGCGGAATGAGCTGGCGCATTGTCTTGGTGGAGAACCCATGATTTATCCTTCCACATTTCGGGGCGTTTTTTCCTTATTCTTCGACGTAGTTAAAAAGTATCTCAAGGTAGTAATATTGATTAATTGTTTGACCTTCAGGAACCCAGTGAAGGTGCACAATTCCATGTATATAAAAAAAAACAATAATCATTGCTTTAAATTTTGACTTGCTGATTCGAACTTTTTTGGCTCTCGATGAAGTTCGACTCTTCCAGTGCATGAATTGGCGCTTCGTTTCCGAATCATAAGTAAAAAAACCACGTTTCATCACGTGTTATTATCTTCTACCTGTTCCCTAAGGTGAAATCTGCATTAAAAGGGACAAGATTTGAGTCTGTGGAAGCTGTAAAAGAGAAAGTGGCACGTGTCCTGAAGGAGCTGACAGATGATGACTTCCAGCACTGTTTCTAACAATGGAAAATTCGCATGGATAGAGAAGGAGTGTATATTGAAGGTAACAATAAGTGATTATGAAAATAATTTTTTTTTACATCAGTCTCGTTATTTAATAGCCACACCTCTTATAACCAACCTTTTTACTCTCGCGACTTTAATAAAAAACAAAATTAAAAAATCTTTTAATATATATGAAATTAATTTACGTCAAACTAAATATCTCTCTTTTTTCTTCATCTTGCTCTCCTGGTCACTTCTTTAAATAACTCCTCTCTTTTGCTTCTTTTAAAACTGTTCCTCACCGAATTCCGACCGGAACTGATTTTAATTTTCTGGATCCAAACCAGAAAACCTCTGGTCGACAAGCCTCCCTCTCCTACCAATCCCGTATCAGATGGTTGACAGTTGGCTATACTTACAACTTATTGTCTAACTACCATTCTAATGTAACTAATTCTAACAATAGGGGTTTTACCATACACTAGTTTACTGCGTTTTACCTTATTTCTGGAAGTTACGGTAATTAGGAATTACCATAATTTCCATTGTTTGTACAATTGTACTTTACAATGGCACGCAGGCAGGTAGATTGTTAAATAATTTGCAATCGATCTACCAGGGCTTCAAAAAATAGTTCTGTTTCTTTATCACATGGTCAGCGAAATATATAACTGAACCATTTAACAACAGAACAGGTAGAAGTATAAAAGAACCTAGTCACAGTTATCTCCTCTCAGAGTAATCAATTTCATCATTATACAGTCAGAACGTATGGTGAATGAAGTGAAGGTGACATTTGCAGAGTGGAAAGTAGATGCTTTCAGAAAGCTTAGCATGCTGATAAGCATACTTTCCACTCAGTGAGAAAGGTAATTGTAAACCGCATCATCTTCGTTTTTTTAAAGCTTCTAAAGGTCAAAACCAGCCTTTCGGCTGATGACGTAAACAACAACACAGTTTTATTTCGTAATGTCCTAAACTCCTTTCTTGGAGTCTTCTGAACTCAGTTGTCCAAAAGAAATCCTACAACCTGTGTTATAAAATTGTGTTCTGATTCATAACTAGTTAGCTCTTTTAATTTTCCTTATATGTTTTTTCTTTCTGCCTTTTCCAGATCTGTAACAAACCTTTGTTGTAAAATCATAAGTTCTTTCCGCAAGAAGATGAAATAAAATAGGCAAGCTTACAGCTAGATAAATGACTAACGTCCAGCCTTCACGTAAAACTCAAATGTCTTCAACCGAATGAACTTCTTAAAATGTTTTAATCCTCTTTTTCATGAATTCAATCTAGCGTATATTACAGAAAAACTCAGGATTTTCTCTTCCTTCTGGATCTTGTCTTTTTTCTTTCTTCCTGAAAAGTTGTTTTTTATATATTTTTTCTGACAAATTTTGCATAAATTTTTTAATCTAAATACTTTATTTATCAATTCGTTTTATCATAATAGTCATTTTCTGTAAACTTGTTTTTTTAAATACAGTGCGATCTATTTTTAAACTTTTTTTTAAAGTTTTTTTAAACTGCAATTTATTTTTAGGCAGAATAATAAGCGAATGAGTTTACTTTTTCTATTACATGCCCGAGGAACACTCCTAACGCCTCCATTAAGAACTCCGTGAATTTATTTCATGAGTTGTATTGTCATTTTAAAAAAAGTCCTTAGAGTTTCTAAGTTTCAGTCAACGAGTTTTATTTTAATTATTTAAAAGTGCGTTGGCGAGATGATTTGTGTGAGATTCAAGTCTTCTTTGGTATTTTGTATTGAAATGTGTTTTTCTTGTTAAATTGTAAGAATATTTAAATTTTCTTAGTACATATATTGTTTATTATGTACGAAAGTTATGCTGTGATTTTTCTAAGCACTTTAGACTGAAACCTTTGCAAGATTTCTTTGTTGAAGTGGCTTGCCATCCCCCTACAGTTTAGATCTCAAAGACCCAAATTGATTTAAAAATTATTTTGTATAATACACAGTAATTTATTGTTCAATGAAACCGTAGATCATTTTTCTTGAACAATCCAATATTTAAGTTGTAAAATGCAATAAAATGGTCCAAGGTATTACCTCGTTTTAATTTTAACATTATTTTTCCGTCCGTTCAACTTCGAATCTTTTTATGAATCAATAATGAATTAATTAACGGAAAAATAGGTTTCACCATTGTTTTCCTCGTAAAAGTTCACATCCAAATCATGTTTATTTTCTTTTAACATTCTTATTTTATTAAAATGATTTAATTTGGCGGATCCAAGATGGTGGTAAAAAAGAAAATTCTACATAAATGTAAATTTTTTTGTACAACTGTTACTGGAAAAACTCAGGATTTTCTCTTCCTTCTGAATCTTGTATTTTTTTGCTTTCTTCCAGTAAAGTTAATTTTTATTAATTAATTTTTATACATTTTTTTGACAAATTTTTCAGGAATTTTTTAATCTAAATATTTTACTTATTAATTCCGTTTCATCGCAAAAGTCATTTTTAGTAAACTTGTTTCTTAAGTCTATATTTCTTAATTATTGTTCAAATACTCTCAGAATAACACTATTTCCATACTCAAAAATTACCCAAAATTATAAGTAGTAAATAAAAATATTTTTTTTGGATATTTTTTTTAATTTATTTTATTTGTAGTTGGGAACTGTACTTTGTTAACAACTACCCAATTTGATCACTGCTTTTTGCTGTATTTTTTTTTGACGTGAATTAGATATGAGTTTGAACAGGGACCCCCAGTAGAGTTTGTTCATGGATGGCTGTCAGCTGGTCACCATACAAAGTTACTTGCCCAACCGGTGTTACTGAACAAATAATAGCGACTTTCTACCAGCTGACTGACTGGGCTGGGCCGAAGGCCTTGGATATTATTAAAACGTAAAATTTGGTCCAAAAAATTGTAACTGGATATCTGTTTGAACTTAAATACTAATTTCTACCGCCATTTCAGTTATTATTGGTTTGGATAATTTTGATTACATGGAAAAGTCCTGATTATTATTATGTAAATTATCTTTTCTGTTAGCATATTCATAAAATTGTTTATACGAGGGGGTACCCAAAAGTATCCGGAATAGCTCTGCTGTGGGCGGAGCTTGTGCAGTACAAATTCCCGCCACTAGGCTGCTTGTAGCGCTACTCATTGCCAGTTCAATGCCATTTTGTTCGTTGATCTAGCTTGTTCTGTTCTCGTGCAGTGATTGTTCTCGCTAGTGCTGTTTTGTGCTCGTGTCGTTTTTCATGATGGCAAGTTTTAATGAACAACGTGCGGCTGTGAAATTTTGCTTCTTGCTCGGTAAAAACGCCGCGGAAACAGTTGTAATGTTGAACACAGCTTACAAAGACGAGGCTATTGGAAAAACCCAAGTGTACGAGTGGTTTTTGCGCTTTAAAAATGGCGACATGTCGATTGAGAACAAACCTCGTTCTGGACGACCGTCGACTTCCCGAACAGACGAAAATGTTGTGAAAGTGAAAGAAATTGTACGAACAGACCGACGACAGACCATTGACCAAATATCACAGGTTAGTGGGTTATCTTGGAGCTCAGTCCAACGCATTTTAACAGAAGACTTGACAATGAAAAGAGTCGCTGCCAAGTTTGTGCCTCGGGTTCTGACAGACACTCAAAAGGAACGTCGAATTGAAACGTGTAGTGATTTGAAACAACAGCTTGAAACTGATCCAGATTTTATGTTAAAGATCATTACGGTTGACGAGTCTTGGTGCTATGGGTACGACCCAGAAACCAAACAACAATCCAGTCAATGGAAGACTTTATTATCACCCCGACCAAAAAAAAAGTCGTCAAGTCAGATCGAACATCAAAACAATGCTGATTTGTTTTTTTGATGTGAGGGGAATTGTCCATTCAGAGTTCGTTCCACCAGGCCAGATGGTAAATCAAGCTTTTTATCTTGAAGTGTTAAGAAGACTACGAAACAGCATTCGTCGTAAAAGACGAATTTGTGGCAGACAGGGGACTGGTTTTTCCACCACGACAACGCGCCTGCACACACGGCAATCTCGGTTACCCAGTTTTTGGCGAAAAACGGCATGGTTTTGCTACCACACGCACCGTACTCACCCGATCTGGCTCCGTGTGATTTTTTCTTGTTCCCACGCATGAAAAGGGGCATGAAAGGTCTCCGATTTAACAACGTTGATGATGTCAAGAAAAAAACGACGGATGAGCTGGCAGCCATCACTGAAGAGGAGTACAAAAAATGTTTTGAACAGTGGAAGCACCGGTGGGACAAATGTATTAGTTGTAATGGAGAGTATTTTGAAGGGTATAAGGTTCTTTTGTAAAAAAATTAAAAATAAATAGTTTTAAAAAATAATTCCGGTTTCTTTTGGGTACCTCCTCGTAAATACTGAAGTCACGAGATTGCCTTTTGCGTATGAATGGGCAGTGCAGAAGGGAAGTAAAAATGTGTCAGTGCTGCCAACCTCAACAGTCAGACACTACTCGTACATTACACTACCGGGCAGTTTCTACATACATTTTGTAAGCTGTGGGTTATTCTGAGAAAATTTTTTCTTGATAAACCTTATAAGACATAAATGTGACCTGTAATATTGCCTATAGTTTTAGATTTTTTAACACTAAGGTACATTTTCCTCAGAAACTAATAAACCTACCAGGCTGAAATTTTCACCAGTTAATAATCTTGTATATCCACATATATATATATATATATATATACCGACATTTTTATGACTTCCTCAGGTGCTCTAAAAATTATTAATACGCAAAAAACGTCGAAAACAATTTGTAAAAATTTTATGTTATTCGTAATATAAAAAAAATAGTATGGTCCAAAGATTAAATTGAAAAACTGTCAGTAGCTCGAGAAGAAACCCGATACCTATGGTGTAAAAAGTTTAATTTCCCTATCTTTTACCAATCCTACGAAAAATGTACCTAAAAATAGAAAATTTAACATTGGCGGTATACAAAGTAGGCCTACAGTCTCTCCCTTAAAGCCCGTTCCGAAGCTTTGTGCAGCTGAGAGTTATGCTTTACGTCACTACTACTGTGAGAGATTGTGTTAGTAGTAGTAACGTTTTACTTGTACTGTATTTTTAGTAGTCAGTTGTAAAAGAGTGTTAAATATATTTGTAATGTAATTTAAATAAATTTATTAAAAGATATGTTTTTTGTGTAGGTTCGTGACCACGATTATTTTCGTTGTATAGAAAAAAATTGAATAATTAAAACAAGACACATTTATACATAAAACAAATATAATTTAATGATATTACGAAATATTTATTTTTACACACAAGATCTACAATAATAATAATAATTTTAAAATAATGTTTCGTTACAAAATAAAATAAAATGAAATAAAATAGCGCTTTTAGTTTTAGTTATTATTGTTTTTGTTTTAAAATATTTCTGTACAGAATATTAATTATTTTAGAAATACCTGCCATGGGCTTTTCGAAGTTCCGTGGTTGTCCAGTGAAGTTCATACGATGTAATTAAAATTTATTCGCTTTGGTTGTTAAGTTTAAATTATTCGTTGAGCATTATAATTTATCTTAAATAACAAGATGTTCTGATTTCAAACTAATTATTTAACTTGTAGATATTATATTAATGTAGCCTACTATTGAAGCACATTGTTACATTTACGCGTATGGAGCACACATCCTCTCCGTAGGACTGCCAAAGTTGAACTCTTCTTCCGTTTGTAATTTTTAAGAAGCGTCGTTTTTAATTTCACCTTGAAACTATTTATAAAATTTATAATATCCAATCACATCTCAGGATTCAAAATTTTCAGCAAATCACATTCAACTACATCTTAACGGTCTTCGTCGGTCCAAGTACTTTGATAAAGTCACTAACCTCGCACGTGTTTCAACTATTGTAAAAGTTTATTTTCAATAATCCATAAATTTACTTTAAAGTTTATTGTTACGATATCGGTCTTTTCCCGACAAACGCTTGACTTGACAACTACTAATTGCACCCATTAATTTAACAATTTAACCGTCACATTATTTTTTATTTCTTGACACGTTGTATTAATTTATTAATTTAAAGAAAACAATATATTTTTATTTCGCTACACAGTGGTACTATCCAAACTACATTACTTAAAATGTCTGTTCTATTATTAAAATTTGTTATAATTATTTTATTAGTTGTAAGTATTTTCATCATATTTTGTACTTAATAATTATATTTGAAATATTTTTACATTGTAGATATATAAGGAATGTTCACAAATAACCTTTTTGTTCAATATTTAATAATATATATAGTTGAAAAGAGAATATCAGTTTTGCGCCTCTTACTTAATTTAAACTTAACTGCCACAATGTTGTGGGTCGGTCAGTTTTCTTGTTGCGCAAGTAAGACCTAACCAGCACAATTTTTTGGGTATGTTTTCTCCAAAACCAAATTGGGAAATTTAAAAAAATTTTTTTTGGCCATTTATATCCTTCTAACATCAAGAAAATGAAAAATTTCCATGAGATTGATGACAAAAAAGTTTCAGGTCTGAAAGGGGTATTCTGTGTCGCCGTCTACAGCGAACAGTCAAAACAACACCCACGTATAACACCGCACTAGGCAGCCTACTGCCTAACAATAGCAATAAGATAATTAGTACAGTGTTACGACATAGCAGCAGTCTGGTACTTCGTCTGTCCCCTTCACCCCGCAGCTGCATAAAGCTTAGATTCATACAATACATAAGTTTTGGTAACAATAAACACATAAAATTGATATAAACTGGTTAGGTTACCTGTAATACATGAGAAGCCGAAGTAGAGTACTGATGGTTGGTCGACATCGATGGAGGAGGTTCTGTCGGCTGTGTAGCGACAGAAGGCGGTGGAGGTGGTTGTGGAGGGACAGTCGCCGTTATGTTTCTTGTGCCTTGACCCAATCGGATTCCACTACCACCTCTTCCGGTCGACAAAGATCCTCTACCAGAAGAACCAAGTACACCACCGCCTGTTGTTTGACCACCTCTACCAGTTCCTATACGGACACCCGATTGGTTTCTCCAACTTAAAACGAGAGGACTACACGCCAATAACGCCACAAGTAACGTACACTTCATTTTCTTTTTGACTAATTCACGCACTTACACTTATCCAATAACACTTGCCGATATTTATTTATCCATTATTTGTTTTTAAATACACTGAATATCTTATGTACTACGCATTAGAAATGTAATTGCTTTATTTTGTAGAAAATTCTGAAATAAAATAATTTGGAAATTATGAGAAATTTTTTTTTAATTATAGCATATTTGGAGTAAACACAATAATAACCGATTACGATTAATGTGTTTTTAGGGATACCACAAAGGCAACGTGGTGGACGTTACACTTTAGGCATAATTAAAACACGCGGACTTGTTCAGAGCCAACAAAAATACGAGGTCTGTTCAGAAAGTTGCCGAACTTTTGTTGTAGCGCTGCTAGAGTTAGTTGCAGAGAGATCCGCTAGGGATCATTGTGTTCATAGGAACACAGTCACCTGGAAATGGAGGTTACATCACAAGTAACGAAAAAGATTTGCCACGATTCCTGAGATTCAGTACAACGCCAAAGCCATTCCAGGAATGCTTCAGAAAGTGGAAACACAGATGGGACAAGTGTGTACGTTGGGAAGGAGATTACCTTGAAGGGAATTCAGACCCCTAAGCTGCAAGTCAAGTATTTTATCTTTTATAAAATAAGTCCGGGAATTTTTTGAATAGACTTCGTACAATAATAAAAAGTAAAAGTATAGTGGAAACGAAACTGCTATACATTCTACCTTGTTATACTTTATTTCTTATACTTATATAAAGAAATAAAGTATCAGGGAAAATTTAAATGGTGTAGGTGTAAATAGAAATTAGAGTACGTATTTTCATTAGTAATGGTTATTTTGTGTCAAATACTAGGGTAATAATATTCGCATCAAAAGTAATAGGAACCTTAGTTTTAAGCACAATTGTTATAAGAATATGACATCAATTTTAACTTACCGTATGTCAAATTAATACCTGTTTAATTTACCGTTGAACGGTAAAAACATGAAATTTTTATATATTTTTCTAAAAAGTGATATAGACATTAGAACAAACAAGAGGCCATTTTGAAGACATTTTACGGATTATGCAAAGTTATTGACCTCTGTAAATACTCATCCGATTTTAGTGAAATTTTGTCAGAGTATAGGTTTTTTACAAGTCCATTACAATCTGTTCACAAATGAAATAGAACAATCAGTAATTTTGATAAATGTTAGTTAACATGATTACAATTTCATTATAATGTTAAAGAAATTGAAAATAGTACTAAATTAATTAGAAAAAAATTATAATAAATATAACAATGTTCTTTAAAACCTATAACCTAAATCAAAAACACTATGTCTTTTCAGTTTAGAAAACCGGGTATCAATGTTATTTAGCAGATTCAGAGCGAAGAAGTTTGGATGATGATTGAGTCTTTCGTAATATTTATGGCTGAATTTTGATATAATTTGTTTCACTTTGTCAATATTAAGATCGGCATAGATATGTGTTTTTGATGTACCACGGAATTTGCAGGCCCCGCCGCAAGAATTTTGACTGAAAACGTTCGAATATGTTTGTTTAAAGTGCTGGATGTACCCCACAATTGAAGCCCATATGTCCACATGGGTTTTAAAAGGGATTTATACAAAATAATTTTTGATTCGTTTGACAAAGGTAAGTATTTACCAATTAACCCGTGTAGTTTACGTACTGTCAGCTCATGGTTTTTTCTTTTTAGTTGTTATGTGATGTTTCCATGTGAGGCGATGATCTAAATGTAATCTCAAGTATTTTACTGTTGTGTTGTGTAGTAGTGCAATGTTTTTTAACATTAGTGGTGGGCAGTGATTTTTCCGTAGAGTATAGGTAAAAGTGTTTCTATCGTGTACACTGAATCCCAAGATATTGTCTTTGGATTCACAATCCTAATCAAAAACGGCACTGTTTTTTCTTCTGTCTATATCAATTTAAAAAAATAGATAACAATTTCAAGTTTTCACCGTTCAACGCAGAATGAAACAGGCATTAATTTGAGATATTATATGGTACGTTAAAATTGATGACATGAAATTATAAGAATTGAGCTTCAAACTCAGGTTTCTTTTATTTTTGACGTAGGCATTAATATTATATAGTGATAATATTGGTTTACGCAACTAATAGCGTTTACAGGAATAGAATATGTTGAAAGGGAAATATTTTATTTTCGTTTTAGTGTGAAAGGCAGGCTTGAGTGTTGAAAAATTTTTATGAAAGAGATTTCCCATGCAGGCCGTCCACAAGTCAACATATAAACACGTTTCTTAGTTTGTGTGAAAACTGTGACGATTTTCTATAGGAATTTGCTCTTGTTACAAACGGTTGGGTCTAATATACGTTGTAGAAAAAGAGGAAAAGGAGTAGTGCATGACAAAATACTACCTGCAGTGTTCCCTAACAAGTCACCCTCGTGTCATTCTCCTGCAATCTACAGAATTGTGAAATGTACGAACAGGTAAATAAAATTATGCTTTAACAATGATTTTTTACGAGTAAAATCTAAATGTATGAATGTGTGTGTGACGTCATGGAAAAGGAATGTAATACGTCCGCTCTGTATCAGAAGCGGAACAGTACGGAACAGCCGTAGGGTTAATGATCAATGATATAGTAATATGTATAATAGGTTAATTAGAATTCAGTGTTATTTGTGATATTGAAATCTGTAATTAAGATTTTAAAATTTTCGTTAAATATTCTGTTAGATTTTTCGTGACGTCATACCATTAATTCAATATGTGAAAAAAATAATTATCAATAATGTACAGTAGATCGGGTTACATAATGAACTATTGACACCTCCTCGCCATTTCGGAACACTATCCGCAAGGCCGTTCTATCGAAACAAGGCGTCCATAAATTCTTCATCGCGATTAGACAGGCGTATCACTTTTCCACGTCACTGCGTCAAATTTAACGAACTGCGATCGATCTGTAACACAAACAAAAATTACATAATTAGATATTTAGGCTTTACTTCAGTTACGAATACATTCATTAATATGATGACAATTTTTTAAATCATTGTCTATCATTTTGTTCTGTCTGTCCATCACAGCCCGATGTCAGAAGTTACAATACATAGTCAAAATCAGTTTTCGGATTCGTTATCTACACAGAAAATAAGTATGCCTAAATTAGGTTTGATGTTCCGGTTTTGAGCGCAAGTGGCCCAAAACTGGAAATCAAAAACTCAGTTAGAAACTACAAGATATGCAAACGGCTCTCGGATTCGTACTTTACACAAAAAGTGAGTAAGCCTAAATTGAGTTTGAAGTTCCAGTTTCGACCGTAAGTGGGGTAAAACCGGAAGTCAAGAAATAAAAGTCTGAATTTGGAAACAAAAATAGTGTCATTCGATTCCTCTTAAAACTCATGTGTCGTAATGTAAATAAGAATAAAAGTCTTCTGAGTAACACTTTCTCTAGCAATTGTGTAAAATGAGAGACTATAACCTAATTCTAATCATTACTGGATAATAGTAAATGAAAATAAACCTCTGTTTGACTTAAAAAATACGGAAAATCGTTAATTGACGATAAGCTAAGCTTTGTAGATTAAAAATACTTGCCATAAAAGTTGTTGATTTTATTTATTTCCTATAACTAATTATATACACGTTTTTGCACTACCAGAGGAGTACTGTATTAACTCAAAAATCAAGTTTTGAGAAAACCAAAGAAGAAGTTTCAAAGTAAAAATATGAGGTGCTAGTAAAATTTTAATATTGTTAGTGACCTCTACTAATAGATTAAAAATTTTTTTACAAACTCGTTCCTGTAATTTAGGAAATAAAAAAAAAATAAAAATATTTTAAGTTAATAGGCCTACAGTACTTATCTGACAGTGCGTTTTGTCATTAACGCTGAAATTACGGAGTCTACTCAAAGCTACTCATTCCGCTATTGTGAACGGTTTAATATCAAAACACGTTCCCGAAGAAAATCATTCATCTAATTTCATTGTGTTGTTGTTTAGGTCATCAGCCGAAAAGCTGGTTTGAACCTGTAGAGGTTTTACTAAGTAAAACGAGGAGTGAGGTGGTTTACCATTGCCTTCCTCACTGAGTGGAAAAGTACGCTTAACAGCATGCCGGGCCCTCTGAAAAGCACATATTTTCCACTCTGCAAATGACACCTTCACTTCATTCACCACAGGGTCTGGCTGTATAGTGAAATCCATTACTTTCAGAGAAGATAACTCTGATTAGTGTATTTTACACCTCTACCTCTTCTGTTCTTAAATGATTCAGTCATTTAATTGGCTGACCATGTGATAAGAAACAGAACTATTTATTTTAGCCCTGCAACAAACAGATTGAGTGTAAATAATTTGACACTCCACCTGTCTGTTATGGGCACTAATTTCATTATTGATAAAAAATTATGAAAAAATACCGCTGTTTTTTATAATAAGTACGGATATTTAGAATATACAAACATAAAAATCGGTTACACTTTCTGTTCGTTAGACGGCACGAAATATTTTCGGTCATAAAGAAAGCACACAAAATTTCATATTTTTACTTTCTCTTGCCTATATGAATATATAGGAAGGAAAGTATTGTTTTCATGTCGATTTTTCGAAATCGAGTTTTCACCGGATCTATACGTTTTCAGACCCCCTGAACCCAAAAAACATGTTTTTAGCGATTGGTCTGTGTGTGTGTCTGTGTGTGTGTGTGTGTGTGAACAGAATATCTCAAGAACGGAACATCGTACGAACTTGAAACTTGAAACTTAAGTTACATACCACTACCGGACGCGACACGAACATTTTCATCAAAATCGGTCAACCGGAAGTAGTAGTTTATTCGTATAATTTTTCAGTTTTTTGCGATTTTCTCAAAAACTGGTCCTACGATTTTTTTTAAAATCGCCTATTTTACTCAATTTTTTATTCTCTACAAGATAGGGTAGGCGCCATGTTTGCTGAAATTCTCGGTGAGGCTGTTTTCACGTAAAAACGTTGTTTTTTTAAGATTACGGCTTAAATATAAATTTTAGCGCAAAAACTTATATAATAAAAGTTGTAGAGAATTTAAAAACCTACAACTTCTGTTTCAAACATTTATTTGTATAACGCTTAGTTTAGCGGTAATTTGCGATTTTCTGTTTTTTTTCTCACGAAAACGTGAGAAAAATCGATTTTTTTAACATTTCGGTCTTAGTATGCATTTTACGACAAAAGTGTATATAATAAAAGTTATAGAAAATTAAAAGATCTACAACTTTTGTTTAGAGCATTTTTCTCTACAGAGCCTAGTTTAGCGTGAAAGCGTGATTTTTCGTATTTTTAAGCCAAACTGAGTTCGATTGTCATTTTGCGTCATTCACTCGTGATTAAAATAAGGTTATGTTTTTGAGGTTAGTTTTTGTTTATTTCTAATATTTTATTAATAATGTTAGGTTTATTATTAATCATTTGCATTGGCAAGAGAAAGTTGTGTGAGTGTTTCACACCAGATTTTTTAATGTAACGTGCTGAAATTGTAATTTATCATAAATTGTACATAGTCTGCAACAGTTTGTAGAAGACAGTTTCGTGAATAAAGAGCATGTACTATAGACACCATCTTAAAAAAATTATATTTCCTTACCGATTTTGATGAGCAAAATACACAAAAACCACTAATTGACGCTAAACTAAGTAGTGGTGTAGAAAAGAATGTTAGAAATAAAATATATAGCTATTTAAATTTCTATAGCCCTAATTTTTTAATACATTTTTGCCTTAAAATTCATAATTATTAAGTCTACAATCTTAACAACATATTTTACCACGATAGTACATTTTTCTCACGATTTTAATAGACATGCCGCTTACCTTATCATGTTACTCTAAAGAAGTTTTCACTTCAATAATTTTTTTTCAACTTTATTAAGAAAAATAAACTATAACTGAGTAACATTTTAACACAACTAGGAGTAATAATATCAATAGTTTTCTGGAATTGTCTTGGTGTCATTTGAGTGAGGAATTTGGCCAGCCCATGGTGAAATGGTCAGCGTAACTGGCTTCTAATTCGGCGTTCCGGGTTCGATTTCCGGTCAGGTCTGGCATTTTTTCATTTGTACATCACCTAATATCATTACCTACGCACAAACCTAAGGTTTATGTAGGCATTTATGTAGGGCTGTAGAAAGGAAGAGGATAGAAGCTTTCGAAATGTGGTGTTATAGAAAAATGTTAAAGATTAGGTGGGTGGACAAAATAAGTAATTTAGAGGTTCTTAGACGAGTGGATCAGGGAAGAAGTATATGGAAACATGTTACCAGAAGAAGGGATAGAGTAATGGGCATATCTTAAGACATCTAGGTATTGATCTATCAATAATGGAGGGTAATATTGAGGGAGTGAATTGTAGGGGGAGGCAAAGATTAGAATATGTAAAGCAAATTTCAAAAAAAGTAGGGTGTTACAGGTATGTAGATATGAAACGACTTGCACAAGATAGAATAACTTGGAGAACTGCATCAAACCAGTCGAGGGACTGATGACAAAAAAAAATTATTAATATTAATATAATGATAATAATCCGTAATATTGATTGAGTTCATAGAAATTAAATTAGCCTACACTCTATAGGTACGAGTAGGCCTTCAACCGAAGCACGGTTGTCAACCTAAAATTAGTAAAAATGATAAGTTAATTAAATAACAATAGATTTGATTGATTATTTCATTTTATGCGGTGGCTACCTTGGCATTAAATGATTGATCACAATCACAATTAATTAAGAACAAAAATCTGGAATCCCAATTTAAACATTCACGTTAATTCATACGATTGCAGCTAAAATATTCTAAATTGTACCACAAAACAATTTCATAATATTTTGTCGTGGACTTTGAAAGAACATTAGGCTATATTGTGACACTTATCGCTAAGGTCCGTTTCGGGATCTAGGTAATTAAATAATTAATACACTAAAGTTTACAATTACAAATATTTATTACACAAAGATTTACAAAATAAATAATAAACTAATTATAATAAAGTAATACAATAAATAACTTAAATAATTTACTTAGTACTACTTACAAGTAATTATACACAAAGCACACACACAAAAACTGAATATAATGCACACACACAACAAGATAATATAACAATAGTTAACCGCTACAATGCTCGGATACGTAACCTGTACTACGCACCGTTAGCCACTCAATAAACACTCGTCAAAGATCAAACGGATACTAACTCCCTGACCGAATCCTGAATCCTGAATCCTGGTTGAGAGGGCTGAGAAGCCCTATGATGGCGACATCGTGTTAAGGAACACCTGGTCGCTCGGGGAACAATTTTACCGAATAATTGCAACCTCATGAAATTTAGAGGGAATTTTATAGTTTAAAATTAGGAAATAGGATTCTGGCTCTTGCGGGATTGGGACTGGGACTTCAAAGGAGGTAATGTATTTTAAGAAGTTACTCGTGGATGAAAATTTATATTAAGGGACAAGTGGGTTTAAGAGCGGCTCTTTTCTTTTTTTTGTTTTTCAGTGGCCTTTTTCAGTTATGTGGGAGTTTTATTGTCTTGAGGAGGGGAAGGCACGCACCGTACTTAACGTGGACAAATGGTACAATTTTAGGTAGGGGTTAGTTTATGATTTTAGGGGAGACGGAAAGGGTAGAGTTTGGCATAATCGCCGGCCTTTTATTTTCTAAGTGTTTAATAATTTAAAATGGCGGCTCTTTTCACCGTAGTGGAGTGATTATGCATAGGAACATGGGGACTACTACCAACTGGGGGGCGTGAGTCATACAAGTAGATGAAGGGGCATGGGTATATAAGAGGAATACAGGGCGGAATAAAAATGTGGCAACTCAAAATTTTGATAAGTGGGTCATACTGGAATTTAGATAAAGTCGTGGAATGGTAATGGCATAAAGACTTCGGGCGGATGTGGGCGTCGGTACAAGTCCTGAATGATCTGGGGTCCGTCAGTTTTCCCGGCGTCGTGGAGCCGTTTCGAGGTATTGTAAATAAAGTCCTCCATAGAGGGGAAGAGAAGGTGTTCGTGTACGATGCGATTGGAGATAAGATAGTGAAACTTTGTGATGCAACGGAGGACTTTGTTCTGGTATGCTGAAGTACGTTTTTTGTTGGTCTTGGAGAGAAAGGGCCACCATACCGGCGACCCGTACAAAAGGAAAGGACGTAGAATGGAGGAGTACATCAGAAGTTTCAGTTTTGAGGAGTATGCAGTAGAAATGAACAAAGGGACGAGTAAAGCGAACAGGGCCCTACCCTTGCTAAGCTTGTTGTCAATGTGCTGCCGAAGTGTCAGTCGTTTATCTAGGTTAACCCCTAGATATCTGACGCTGTTCTGCCATGGGAGGAGTTCCCCTTCCAATCGTAGAGGCGGAGGAACGTTGTGTTTTAATGTAAAATGGATTGCTTCGCATTTGGTGGGGTTAAGTGACAGTCTCCAGACACGACACCAGCTCGTGACGTCTAAAAGTTGAGTTTGAAGCGCGCGGCAATTGAGGCGGAGGCATCTGCCGTGACGGTACAGAATAGCGTCATCGGCAAACAGTCCGAATTGGATTGAATCACGGACAGGGAAATCGAAGGTGTACATAAGATAGAGGATGGGCCCAAGGACCGAGCCCTGAGGTACACGCGCGGACGAAGGGGTGAGTGGGGACATGACCATGTGGAACTGAGGAATAGTGACAGAGACTTGGAATTGTCTCCCAATAAGGTAGGAATGAAGTAAGCGTACAGTTGAGGGGGGGAAAAATTGTGCCAGCTTGTAAAGGAGGCCCACATGCCAGACGCGGTCAAATGCAGCCCTAAAATCGAGCAGCACAGCCGTCGTGTCGCAGTGGGAATTTCTGGCATCCACAAGTGCCGTGACGATGCGGAGGAGTTGGGTAGTTGTGGAGTGTCCTTGACGAAAACCAAATTGCTCAGGAGGAAGAACAGAATCAACAACAGGACGCAGGCGCGGGAGAAGAAGCCTTTCGAATAATTTGGACAGGATCGGTAAAAGGGAAATTGGCCTATAACTTTCGGGATCAGTCGGAGGTTTGTGGGGCTTCAAAATAGTAATGATTTTGGAAACCTTTCACGAAGAGGGGAAATGCTGCAGCGCCAGCACTGCATTGAAAATTGCCAAAAGATGAAGCTTTAGATCTGGCGGGGAATTCAGGATGGCGTATCCAGAGACATTATCAGGACCAGGGGCCTTACGCGGGTTGATCGAGGAAATTACAGAGGTGACATCATCCTCTGTGAAGGGCTGCATGTGACAGGGTGTAGGGTCAGAAAGCGTTAAGTTGACTTCGTCATTAATGAGTTCATCCTGGTCATGATGAACGGGCGGAGGGGCAACAAAATGTCGTTCAAAATGCGAAGCGAAAGTGTCAGCAATCGCCTGCGCAGAATAAGTCAAACCATTAGGTGTCATCAGAGGATGCGACTTCCTTTGGGTCGACAACAAACGACGTGTAGCCTCCCATGGTCTTCCGTCGTCAGCTACTCGATGAAGGTAGTCCTCCCACTGACTACACCGGAGACCATCGAGTAGCAGTTTGCACCTGGCGGCGGCACCGTTGAATAGATCCCGTCCCTGACCGCACTCGAGGCTCTATTTATATGGGCGAATCAAAGAAGTGTAAACAAATTATAATTGAACAAAAGGGTGTTACAGGTAACCGACTCTTTCCCAAATAGTTGCAAAACAAAAGACCCTACCTTATCATACATAATAACACGGTTCTTTTTAAATAACCTTTTATAACCAGCCCTATTGTTACTTTTTCACTCTTATATCCTCTCTTTACCATTTTATGAATAAAGTAGGCCTACTAGAAATTTCTTGAACCATATTCGACTTCGATATTGTTACAATATTTCTGTGATTTATTACAAAACTATATTGTGAAACACTTATACGATTTTCTCTTGTCACTGTAACTAATAAAATATACAACCTAAAGTCCAGCCTTTCTTAGTTTGCTCCTAATGTAAAAAAATAATGACGTCACTGAGCATGCGCATTATATAAAAATGGGTACACGCTGATTAAAAAGTAATAACAAAATACTTTTAAAAGTATTTAAAAATACAAAATACTTTTAAAAGTATTTTTATAGATGAAATTGTTAGGCCTACGTCATATCATGACTGATGTTTTAAGTACTTTAAGTAGCTACTTATAATTTAAAACATAGTTAACTTTATAGGAATACGACATCTATAAAGTGGTGGACCTTAGCGCGCACCCTGTAGTAGCTGGCTTTGGCTTGTTGACAGTAGGAGCAAACTAAGGACGGCTGAACTGTATACTCATATGAGGATTTACAGCTGCTGCCGTATCTCGCTTCCTAGGCACCACCTCTCTCTATCTCGCCAGTCCCCATCGGAGAGCCGCCACAAAGACATTGCCTCCTGCTCGTCATCCAACCATGTCAGTTCTAGCCTACCCGTCTTTCTTTTACCGGCTGGCATCCACTCACATACCTTCCTTGGCCACCTACCATTCTCTATCCTCTGCAAATGGCCAAACCATTATAACTGCTTCCAGAATATGGTATCCATGATATTACCTTGAACACTAAGTCTTTTCCTAATTTCGGAATTCGATCGATCCGCGACACACCAGAGCTCCACCACTGATGTTATTCATTAAACCTTTCAGTTCTCAGTAAAACTCTTCTTTGTCTTCATTATCGGCATCACTGCCAAGGTCATACACGCCAACCACCACCATCTCCCAACCCTTGTATTCCAGCTTCCGGTGGGTAGGACAACATTTAATTTTTTTATTGTTGCTGGGAACTGTAGAAAAAATCTGTTGTATAGCCTGATTTTCGTAAGGAGAGCGCTGGGCAAAACGTGCGTCTTCATTAGTATGGTCTTGTACGTACTGCAATAGTGCAGCGTATGCAATGAACAATGGAACAGCATGCCTACAAAATACAATGCGTGTTATCAATTTTCAACTACACTCTGACACTACATCTAACTATTTTAGAACTTTAGAACTTTTAAAACTTTTTTTTTACATCTTACTGTAGGTCGGAGGGGGGCCACGCCCCATACCACAAGAGCGTGCCCATAGAACTGCGGTTTAGCTACCCTATCCTCGCCTGCTTTTGAGGTAATGGGCGCTGGCCGTAGCTCCTCCGTGTGCTATTCGTAGTAGACGGTTGTGCGCAGAAAATCCATTAGTGGTAGAGCCACGTGCAAAGCATTAGCTGCGTAACGAGCTCGATGGTGACTCGTCGAACGTTTACACAAGTACTGAGGGGAGAGGGGCGCCCTGCGGACGCGACCACACCCACTCATTTGGATTGGCCTCTCAGGGGTTGTGGGTTTCTAGGTAGTGCTTCGGAGCCACTAGGCTGCTTAAATTTCTCCGGAATGGTCTTAGCTGGCCGAGAGGTGTACAGATAAATACGCGTGTTAGTCAGAGGGGTATGCGGGGTCGAAGTCATGTATGCGCATGCGTAGTCCAGCGCTCACAGTAATTGGCTTGGCCTTTACCTATTTTACCTTATTGACAACCACCCAATTTGATCTTTGTTCTTTGGTGTATATTTGACGTGGGTTAGGCATGAATTTGTTTAGGGATTCCTAGTGGAGTTGGTTAATGAGTGGCTGTCAGCTGATCACCAAACAAAGTCGTTCTTTCAACCGATGTTATTTAATAAAATATTAAAATTATAGTGACTGTCAACCAGCTGACTGGGTTGGCCCAAAAAACCAAAACTTAAAATCAAAATATTAAGAACACTTTTTATTTTGAGAAATTCTTTAAGGTTTTTCATAAATTAAAGGTGACCAAATAATGTACGATAAATAGTCCGCGAGAGAATAAGTAAAAACAACAAGCCATAAATTAGGGAAAGTGTTTATTTGTTTGATTTGACATTAGTTGTAGTAATGGAAGTGCCTAATCTTAGGGCTTATCCTTAGGCGAGGGGCCTACATTCGATCGGCCTTTCCAATAGCATGTCAAAGTAACCGTTATCAATATCCATTAGATATATTATTGGTAGAGGTAGGAACGTGATCTACATGTCCGTTTACACACACTAACAAACAAACAAACAGGGATTTAGCATATGTATGGGTTGCGGATAAACATTATTCCTGTAAACCCGGGTTTTTAATATAATGTAAAAGAACAAGTTATTTTCGCCCTGTTTCATCTCAGCTTCCACTCAACATTTCATTTCTATCAATTTTGTTACTTTCTGTTGTTGTTGTTTAGGTGATCACTTGAAAGGCTTGTTTAAACTTCTAGAGGCTCTAATAAATAAAACGAGGAGTTAAGTGGTTTATTTTACCCTCTTTATGAGTGGTATAATATGCTTATCAGTATACACGGCCCTCTGAAAAGCATCTACTCTCCACCTTACAAAAATGACACCTTCGCTTCATTTACCACAGGGTCTAGCTCTAGTTGTTTAGGTTATCAGCCAAAAGGCTGGTTTGAACCTGTAGAGGTTTTACTAAGTAAAACGAGGAGTGAGGTGGTTTACCATGCCTTTCTCAATGAGTGAAAAAGTACGCTTATCAGCATGCCTGGCCTTCTAAAGAGCACATATTTTCCACTCTGTAAATGACACTTTCACTTCAATCACCATAGGATCTGGCTGTTTAATGAAATTTATTATTTTCAGAGGAGATAATTCTGATTAGTGGCTTTTACTCTTCTACCTCTTCTGTTCTTAAATGATTCAGTCATTTAATTGACTGACCATGTGATAAGAAACATAACTATTTATTTTAGCCCTGCAACGAACAGATTGATGTAAATAATCTGACATTCTACCTGTCTGTTATGGGCAAAGGTATAACTGTATAATGATTAAATTTATCAGTCTCAAAAAAGAAAACTCTGACTAGTGTGGTTTACACCTGTCCCTGTTCTGTTGCTAAATGCTTCATTCATAAGTTATAATTAGGTGACCATGTGAAAAGAGAGAGAACTATTTTTGTAGGAACTAATATACCGAGTGCAAATAATTTAACACTCCACCTGCCTGTTATGAGCAAAACATGAGATGATATTTATAGTTACCGATTATGAAATTCAGTCAGTTGAAGACATAAGTCTACAAACAAGGGATATCAACATATCTCTAATCCCTTTTTCCTTCGTTTTAGTCAACCTGAAATTACGATACCTTATCATAAATGTTGTTTGGGTGATCAGAACAAAGTTGAAAAATGTTGTTTGGATGAACAAACAAAGGGCTGGTTTCAACAGCTCGAGGTTTTACTGCGTAAAACGAAAATAAGATGGTTTACCATTGCCTTACTCAATGAGTGGAAAAGTATGCCTATCAGCATGCCAGGCCTTCTGGAAAGTATATACTTTTCACCCTGAAAATGACATCTCCACTTCATTTACCACAAAGTCTGGCTGTGTAAATGATAATGATATTGATTACTGTGAGAGAAGATAACTGTGACTATTTATTTTATAGTACGTAAAATGAAACATGAAGCCTGTGCTTGGAACCACGTATCTCACCAAGTACGGCTCATTTTTTTTTTGTTATTTCTAATTTGTGTGCATTGCAATCTGTTCAATTTAGAACAATAAGCAACCCCATGACCCAATGAGATGAGGATGATATGTATAATGTGTAAATGAGATGTAGTCTTGTACAGACTCAGGTCGACCATTCCTGAGAGAGTATGCTTATTAAACCTTAACCATCAAAGTACACCGGTAACCACTGTCTAGTATTCAAATCTATATAAAAGTAACTACCTTTACTAGGATTTGAACCAGACCCTTCGTCTCCGAAAATCAGCTGTTGAACTGCTGACTCGCGGCGATGACTTTACCTCTAGACCAACCCGGTGGGTCTGAAAACGAGCCGGTGGCTCATTTTAAATCTTATTTTTTTGTTATTTTATTCGTATAAATTAGGAAACGACAGAGTGTATTAGGCAGTTTCTATCAATTTGGAAACAAGTGATTTACTTACCCGTTTTTTAGCCATCTTTTTCAGTCCATCGAGAACAAAAATATGTTTTTTAATGCTCTAATTCTATTATACTTTGTACTAAAAGGCTGAATTTTAGCTGATATTAATTAGAAAATATGGACTTGAAAATGGATTAAGTGAACAATGCTCTAAAAAAACGGATACATATTTTGAGTTACACTCTTGTTATATATGTCTTATGCTTTCGGGTTGACCTATGTGGATAGATAATATACTGTCCTCCGCATGGTAGACGCAATCGTCAACTTATAGCGCGTTACCAGTATAGATACTGAAGTTACGAGATTGCCTTTTGCGTATGTGTGGGCTGTGAGAAAGGGAAGTGAAAATTTGCAGTGCTGCCACTCTCAACAGTGAGACACTACTCGTACATTTCACTACCATGCAGTTTCTAGATACATTTTGTAAGCTGTAATTTATTCCGAGAAAATGTTTTTTTCATAAACCTTATAAGAAATAAATGTAACCTGTATTGCCTATAGCTTAATTACATGACTAGAAATGTTGGATTTACTGTAATTACGAATGAATCGCCTTTTTTACTATTGCTTTCACCGGCGTTTTCATTATCAGTCTCTCTATATCTACATAGTCCTTATTTTTACCAGGTGTCAACAAAACTGTTAAAGAATAGCTTCTTCACGTCCTTAATTTCCTTCTTTATTTTTCGAATTGTCGAAAGAGAAACATTACAGTAGTTAGCTGCTCGCTCAATGCTTTTGTTAAGAGGCACGGATAGGCATTTTTGTTTAGCTTCAACTTTAGAACATTTTATTACATTGCATATTAAATTTCGTTCTGCACTGTGAATAGTTCGACAACATTTTCGAAAAACCGACATTTCTGTTTACGGTAACTAACAGTTATCCTATTCGTAGTTAACCTACTAAAGGTTCCGTGATATACAGTACATGCTCTGGGTATAGTATATAAGTTGTTATGTTTGTTGTACTGAAATTAAAGCAGTCACGCATGCGCACTGATGCTATTCCCCCTTTACCCCTCGTTACAAACAAGGGTAAACTTGTGATTCAAGTGACTATACTTAAAATATTTTTTTTATTTTATTATCCCTAATATGCGTACGTTGCAATCTGTTCAATTCAGAACAATAAGCAACCTCATGACCCAATGAGATGAGGATGATATGTATGACGTGTAAATGAGGTGTAGTCTTGTACAGACTCCGGCCGACCATTCCTGAGAGAGTATGGTTAATTGAACCCCAACCATCAAAGTACACTGGTAACCACTGTCTAGCATTTAAATCCGAATAAAAGTAACTACCTTTACTAGGATTTGAACCAGGAACCTTCGTCTCCAAAAATCAGCTGTTAAACAGCTGATTTTAGCTGATTTTTACAGTTAAGTACGCTTAATGTTAAACAGCTGATTTTGGCGACGACTTTACCTCTAGACCAACCCGGTGGGTCCTAAAATATTTAAAAATAAATCTTTATAATGCATCCTGCAGTTTTAAATATTTCTATTTCATATAATGAATTAATACAATAATTTCACTAACCTTCTTTTTAAACTGCGTCACCTTTATTTTAATTTTACTTACACGTGTTTCGGTGGATCCACCATCACCAGAGTAAATAACATATAATTGAAACTAAAAACATTATTTATTAAAAATCTATAGAAGATGATACATCTTCAGTCACTTGTATAAAACTTGTATAAAACTTGTATAAACATTTTATACAAGTGACTGAAGATGTATCATCTTCTATAGATTTTTAATAAATAATGTTTTTAGTTTCAATTATATGTTATTTACTCTGATGATGGTGGATCCACCGAAACACGTGTAAGTAAAATTAAAATAAAGGTGACGCAGTTAAAAAGAAGGTTAGTGAAATTATTGTATTAATTCATTATATGAAATAAAATATTTATGTTTTTTTTTTAGTTAGCAAGTTTCAACCACAGGCTTCATCTTTCATTTTACGTACTATAGTGTCTGTTATAATTGTACCTGTTCTATTGTTAAATGCTTTAATTATATAATTGGGTGACCATGTGATAAGAAACACAACTATTTTTTGTAGCCCTAGAACTAGCAGATCGAGTGCAAATAATTTAACCCTCCACCTGCCTGTTATGGAAAAGATGTAAACGTAGTCTGAGTCTGAACTGTGTTGTCTGACGATCATCGCCAAATGCAGTGCGGTTTACCGATCTGTAGTTAGTTATTGAAAAAGAAAGAACGGGATAAAGAGGTAGCTGGCATTGCCTTCGACGTTATTAATGGCAATACGGGTTGTTGCTACGTCACTAGCGTCCCTTTATCCAACTCTTCTACCTCCTCTACGTTATTTGATTTTTACCCTTCAGTGAGAGGGATGAACTTAACAAGGTTTCCTTGTGAAAAATGATCATGTTTTACAAACTAATACACCAACGCATAAACTTTAACAGAGTAGCCGAGTCTAAAATGCAAAATTTCACATTCTTTATACCGGTACGCTATTTCATCCAGGCTATCTCCTACCCTAATCTGCATTAAATTACTACCCTATGGCGTATTTCTATTCAGTTAATATTTAAAAACATTTGGTGTGACCCACTCGCACAACTTTTACTTGCCAGTCTAAATAATAAAAAATACAACCCAACTTTAATTATATAAATGATACTAAATTAAAATTAACCATTGTTTGACTTACGGAAAGTTGTTGTTTAGGTCATCAACCAAAAAACTGGTTTGAACGTCTAGAGGTTTTACTAAGTAAAACGAGGAGTGAGGTGGTTTACCGTTGCCTTCCTCACTGAGTGGAAAAGTACGCTTATCAGCATGCCGGGCCCTCTGAAAAGCACATATTTTCCACTCTGTAAATGACACCTTCACTTCATTCACCACAGGGTCTGGCTGTACAATGAAATTCATTACTTTCAGAGAAGATAACTCTGATTAGTGTCTTTTACACCTCTACCTCTTCCGCTCTTAAATGATTCAGTCATTTAATTGGCTGACCATGTGATAAGAAACAGAACTATTTATTTTAGCCCTGCAACGAACAGATTGAGTGTAAATAATTTGACACTCCACCTGTCTGTTAAGGCAGGACAATAAAGGTATGTCTCCTATTCATAAAAATTATTAATAGGACTGCGCTATTGTGTAGGACAAAAGGTTGGGTATTGTACAACTGTTACGAAAGGGACCCGTAACAACTTTCATTCTATTTACAATGTTGACTTGTTTACAACGGATTTTTCTAGCAATCATTAATAAAGGGTTATTTTTTATACTTTATTGTTTGCATGATTTCTCTACTTTTTCTGGAATGATCTTTTTAAATGAGTATATAAAGAGACCTCCGAGAGCGGTCCAGTCAGTATTCGTTTGATCTTCGACGAGCGATTATCGGGGTGTTATACAGGTTAACGATTCCGAGCATTGTGTTATACTGTATTTGCTCGTGTGTGTATTTGGAAAAGTTATTGTGTACCGGTATTAAATTCAGTTGTTGTGTATTCAGTTCATTTTGTATGTGTATTGTAAAATCGATTGTAAGTAGTCCTAAGTAAATTATTAAGTTATTTATTGTTTATTATTTATTTTAAGTAAATTATTAAGTTATTTATTGTAATTAGTCATTTAAATTAGTTATTTATTTATTTTGTAAACCTTTGAGTGTAATAAATATTTGTAATTGTAAACTTTAGAGTATTAATTATTTAATAACCTAGATCCCGAAACGGACCTTAGCGATAAGTGTCACAATATGTTAAATCATATCCCAGGTATTAAAAATGCTGTACCTCCTCTATCAGGCACCCGTTGATAACTATTTTAGTTCATACTGAATTTTAAATTTTTGAGATACAGTCAATTCCGGATAATTGGGACACATCGGGACCGGAGCATTTTGACCCAATTAAACGGCTGCCCCTAATAAACGAATTCGTAAACTGCGGCGTATACCATACTGTATTTTATTAAAATTATCAAGTACATATATTTTACATGCAAAATCTATCCATATATGCACGAAACAAATAAAAGGGTTTCAGAACAATGCCTAACTTTTTAGCAAAACCTTTTGCCTTGGTTTTAAGCATTGGACACCATTGACACTAACAACTTGCAAAGTTACAATGGCGAACAATTTATTCAACACTTCTCAACAAGTGGATCCTTCCTTCACGTTTTCTTTTCTGAGATGTTCCCTGATTTTTTAATGCTCACTCTTAGCGTATTTTCTTTTCTCGGAGCACGATACAAGCTGTCGTAATTTTCAGTACACCGGTTAGTTCCGATAGTTTACGTTGGCTTAAGTTAGGTGGATACGTTTTTATTTTGTCAAGAAGCTTTATTCGTTCACACAGTCATATCGTTACGCGGCATTTAACTCAAAAAACTACGTTGATAGTAGGTACTGTACTGTAAGCCTACGCATAAAAATATTAACAAAATGTGTGAAAAGAATGGGAGTTAAAAAAAAGTATGCTTGCAGATAACAAAACAACCAGACTCGAAAAATAGTGTGTTACAGTAGGCCTACACGCATGAAATCACAAAAACTGATGAGAAGCATGAAATTACGAGCGTTTTATGTACGTATGACAAGTGACAACTAACCATAAGTTGCAAGGAGGCTATACAGCTTGTAAGGTTGGGCAAAACTAGTGGATATGACTCACTGAAATTTGTGCAATGACGATTATGTATCCTACACATTGCACTGTAAATAACATCTCTCTTATTACTGATGTATGATTACTGTTGTTTATATGTCCAAATGTTTACTACCTCTATCCTTCCCGTTATCTTATCTTGCCGCTTAGAACCACGTGTTGTTTGTCTCTGGCTTGTGGTTTTAAAAAACATGTATTGCGCATACATCAGATCATACATCAGATTGGCCCCAATAAGCGGCATTTTGGACCGAATAAACGGAGTACTCAGCAATGTAAAATCCCGTTCTGTTTTTGTTCGTTAAAGTACTGTCCCAAAAAACCGGCTGCCCCAATTAACCAGTGGACCAATTATTCGGAATCTACTGTATTTCGTTTCACACACACACACACATACACACACTTACACTCAAACTAACTTGTAAAAACATGTTTTTTGTGCTCATAGAACCTCAAAACGTGTAACTTATCTTTGTTGAAAACTCGGGTTCAAAAAATCTATATGAAAACATAACTTTGCTTTCTATATTTGATGTAGGGAAGGCAAGAGAAAGTGAAAATAGAGGAAGAATCCTTACTTAATCTGGTATTTGCACATCAACTTATTCACAGAGGTGCAAACTAAAACAGAAGAAAGTAAAACTGCAATTTAAGTGGTTTGAAGTGAAGGGAAAACTTGGATGGAAAACGATGTGAAACGATCTATTCAGATGTATAACTAGAGTTTTCCTTTACCTTTTCCGAAAAGAGCGGAATGATTACAAGAGGAAAAAGAATGATAGTTTTGGGTTGGTGGGGGAAGGAGAAGGGGATTCGGGGAAAAGGGCACGGTCGTTAAAGTCTTTCTACCATCTGGCTCCGGCAATAATAATCTGTCAAAAACTTTTGATAGTCGATCCCTACCCTTTCTTCGAATAACTTCCTATTTCAAAACTCCCGTTTTAAAAGTTAACATGTAAAGTTTTTCTGAAAAATTTTCCATTTATACAACGAGTCATAAGATTTAAAAGGTGTATTAATCCAAGCCAGGTGTTCATTTAGACATTTTCCCGTTTTTCACTTTCTTTCGTTTTCTTTTACATCTACAGATAGAAAGGTTATACTGTTATTAACCCATGACGGACAGGTGGAGTGTCAAATTATTTACATTCAATCTGTTTGTTGCAGGGCTAAAATAAATAGTTCTGTTTCTTATCACATGGTCAGCCAATTAAACGACTGAATCATTTAAGAACAGAATAGGTGGAGGTGTAAAAGTCACTGATCAGAGTTATCTCCTCTGAAAGTAATTAATTTCATTATACAGCCAGACCCTGTGGTGAATGAAGTGAAGGTGTCATTTGCAGAGTGGAAAATATGTGCTTTTCAGAGGGCCCGGTATGCTGATAAGCGTACTTTTCCACTCAGTGAGGAAGGCAATTGTAAACCACCTCACTCCTCGTTTTACTTAGTAAAACCTCTACAGGTTCAAACCAGCCTTTTGGCTGATGACCTAAACAACAACAACAACTGTTATTAATAATACAGTAAACTACTCATAACAGGCAAAGGGATGTTAAAATATTTGCTCACGATCTTCTAGTTCTCTCTGTTATCACATGGTCACCCAATAATATGACTAAAGCATTTAACAGCAAAAGAGATGCACCCGTGTAAAAAACACTAGTCACAGAATATACTGAATCAGCAGGAAAAAATATTATTAATCTTAATTACAACTAAAGGTATGATTTTTTAGTGTTTACGAAACAGTCACAATTTTTGAATATAAGCAATTAAAGATTACACTGAAAAAAGGCCACTGAAAAATAAAATAAAATAAAAGAGCCGCTCTTAAACCCACTTGTCCCTTAATTTAAATTTTCCACAAACAACTTCTAAAAATAAATTACCTCCTTTCAAGTCCCAGTTCCAATGTCCCACGAACCAGAATCCTATTTCCTATTTAAACTATAAAATTCCCCCCCTAAGATTACACTAAGTTTTGACTTTCTCTTGCCTATAGGAAGGCAAGTATTGTTTTTATGTTGATTTTTCGAAATCGAGTTTTCACTGGATCTATACGTTTCAGACCCCCTGAACACAAAAAATATGTTTTTAGCGATTGGTCTGTGTGTGTGTGCGCGCGCGCGCGTGCGCGTGCGTGCGTGCGTGCGCGCGTGTATGTGTGTGTGTGTGCGCGCGCGTGTGTGTGTGTGAACAGAATATCTCAAGAACGGAACATCGTACGAACTTGAAACTTCGGTTACATACCACTACCGGACCCGACACGAACATTTTCATAAAAATCGGTCAACCGGAAGTACAGTAAAATCTCTCTATTGCGGAACTCTATATAGCGGAAATCTCTCTTTAGCGGCATTATTTGCCGACCCCGACCCTTTCGTATACTACGATAATGTATTTAACTCTCGTTATAGCGGCACAAAAATCTCTCTATAGCGGCAAAACAATATCTTCAGGATATGGATTTAGACGCCTATGTAGGGGCAGACAATGACTTAGCCACTTCAGCAGAAGTTGGCGATGATGCAATAATCGAAAATGTCTTAGCCCAAAACAACGAGCAAGAAAGTGAAGATGACGATGAAATGGAAACAGAAATGTTGTCCCTTCAAGTAAACAGGCACTAGACGCTATTCTTGTTGTTTCCACGTACTGTCATTGCCAATATGTAAATGAAAATTTACAAGTTTTAAACATTGAAAATGAGATTGAAGACATGTTTTATGAATTGAAAACGAAACAAAATTTACAACTTATTTTACGAAATGAAATGTACTTCACAGTTATTGTTTCCTTAATAACAAAAAAAAAATACTGTACTGTGTATTTTTTTGTGTTTTTGTAGCCTATGTTTTATTAGATTTTAATTGTATGTATGTATGTCTATTACTGTTCAGTGAAAAACGAGTTTCAGTGCTAATTAATTTTAGGCTATCTATTACGGAACGTACTGTATGAATGATTATTGAAAAAAGTTCAATACGAAAAGTAAAATTCTATTGTTAAACATTAGTAACACAACATCTAATAAAACCAGTTTGTATCCAAATTTCTTGTTAAGTTAATAACCTACACTTTATGTAATTAATTTAAATATCTTACTGTATTGAAGTAATCTACTGTATTAAACATTCGTCATAAAGTTATATTCAGTAGTTTTTCAAAAACTTATTCCATGCATCATTTACATACGTATATAAGTTATTTTGTACAGAAAAATTAGTACTCCAACTTCCCTCCCACCGTTAATTACTCGCGCTCTCTATAACGGAACTCTCTTTATAGCGGCGGTACCTCATGGTCCCTTCAATTCCGCTATAGAGAGATTTTACTGTAGTAGTTTATTCGTGTAATTATTCACTTTTTTGCAATTTTCTCAAAAACTGGTCCTACGATTTTTTTAAAAATCGCCTGGTTTACTCATTTTCTTATGCTCTACAAGATAAGGTAGGCGTCATGTTTGCTGAAATTCTCGGTGAGGCTGTTTTCACGTAAAGAAATTGTTTTTTTAAAATTGCGGCTTTAATATAAATTTTAGCGCAAAAATGTATATATAGACCCTAATAAGAAATGTAGAAAATTAAAAAACCTACAACTTTTTGTTTCAAACAGTTTTTTTGTATAACGCTTAGTTTAGCGGTAATTAGCAATTTTCTTTTTTTTCTCGCGAAAACATGTGAAAAATTGATTTTTTTCAGATTTCGGCCTTAGTATGCACTTTACGACAAAAGTCTATATAATTAAATTGATAGAAAATGAAAAGATCTACAACTTTTATTTTGTATGCATTTTTCTCTACAGACCCTAGTTTAGCGTGAAAGAGTGATTTTCCATATTTTTAAGCTAAACTGAGGTTGATTTTCATTTTGCGTCTTTCACTCATTTTCAAAATTAGGTTATGTTATTAAAGTTAGTTTTTTGTTTATTTCTAATGTTTTATTAATAATTTTAGGTTTATTGTAAACTTTTGCATTGGCAAGAGAAAGTTGTGTGAGTGTTTCACACCAGATGTTTTAGTTACAGTACGTGTTTGAAATGCCCCTGGTCCATTCTCCTCCAGCCGGTTTTTGTATACTAATGATAATGTAATACATAACGTAACCTATAAAAAGGCGAACTAAATAGAAAAAAAATGAACAAACTTCAAACTGGTGAGAAAATTAAATTTTTCAACAGTTTGAAGCTTAAATTTTAATCGAAGTGTTTTGCTAGTCTGTTGTCTTGGAAACCGATCAAAATTTTATTTTTTATTATTTTTTTTTAAATTTATTTATTTAAACTACTTCATTGGCTGACCATGTGATAAGAAACAGAACTAACGGGTGATTCAAAAAGAGCGCCGGTTTTTAAACGGCTGGTAAATCTTTGTTTATCGGTTGGCAACATTGTTAGACCTCATTTCTATTTCGGAGAACATTCCGATTGACGATTCAGTTGTAGTTTCTCTTGTTCGCAGTGTAGTACTCTCGCAGTCTGTGTCTAACCATGGAGAAGTTTACTATTGCACAACGAGTGTTAATCGTCAAAACATTTTACCAGAGTGGAGAGAGTTATGCGGCTACTGTCAGGCGACTTCGCGGTACTCTAGGACGTAATGAAGCACCGAATGAATCAACAGTTCGCAGGCTCATGAAAAAGTTTTTTGAGACGGGTTCAACAGTCAACCTTAAAAGTTCTGGACGTCGTCGTTCTGGCCAAACTGAGCAGAACGTTGCGTTGGTTCGTGACAGTGTGGCTGTTAGCCCAGCAAAATCAATACGTCGCCGTTCTCAACAATTGGGTTTACGATGTTCTTCTGTACGGAGAATTCTTCGGTACGATCTCCAATATCACCCGTATAAAATTCAGTTGACGCAACATTTGAAAGTGGCAGACCACCAGAAGAGACGACAGTTTGTTGACTGGGTATTGAGAAAACGGCAGGATGATGACACCTTCGCAAACAAAATCATTTTCAGTGATGAGGCGCACTTCCACTTAAACGGTTTTGTTAATAAACAGAACTGCCGTATGTGGAGTTTAGAAAACCCTCGCGTGGTTAATGAAAGGGAAATGTATGCACAGCGAGTGACAGTTTCGTGCGGCTTTTGGTCGGGCGGTGTCATCGGCCCTTACTTTTTTGAAAATCAAGAAGGACAAGCCGTGACAGTAAATGGAGACCGATACCGTACGATGATTAGGGAGTTTTTGTGGCGTCATTTGGATGGAATGGACATTGACGAGTTGTGGTTTCAGCAGGATGGTGCCGCCTGTCACGCTGCACGAGAAACAATGTTGTTGCTCCGTGAACGGTTCCAGGATTGTATCATTTCTCGTAATTCCGACCATCAATGGCCACCAATGTCGTGTGACTTGACGCCTTGTGACTTTCATCTTTGGCGTCATCTGAAGTCATTGGTGTATGCCAATAAACCCCGAAACATCAATGACTTGAAGGAGGAAATTCGACGGGTTATCGGGCAAATGGAAGTCGAAACTTGTCGTGCAGCAATATCCAATTTCATGGACAGAGTTGATGCGTGCCAGCGCAGTAGAGGAGGACACATGCATGACATAATTTTTCATACATAAAATCGGAAGGTAAGATGAACTTGTTGATGTATTTATTTTCAGTTTTACAATAAAATAAATCTCTTAATTTGATATATCGAAACCGGCGCTCTTTTTGAATCACCCTATATTTATTTAAGCCCTGCAACGAACTGATTAGGTTTAATAACTTTAAGACAATATAAAAAAAATCAAATGTGCTAGACGAAGCTCCAAACCATTTAATTTTCGTACGGACTTTTTACTTTCGCTTGCCTGTATGAATACATAGGAAGGAAAGTATTGTTTTCATGTCGATTTTGCGAAATCGAGTTTTCACCGGATCTATACGTTTTCAGACCCCCTGAACCCAAAAAAACATGGTTTTAGCGATTGGTCTGTGTGTGTGTGTGTGTGTGTGTGTGTGTGTGTGTGTGTGTGTGTGTGTGTGTGTGTGTGTGTGTGCGTGTGTGTGTGTGTGTGTGTGCGTGTGTGTGTGTGTGTGTGTGTGTGTGCGTGCGTGTGTGTGTGTGTGTGTGTATGTATGTGTGTGTGTGTGTGTGTGTGTGTGTGTGTGTGTGTGTGTGTGTGTGTGTGTGTGTGTGTGTGTGTGTGTGTGTGTGTGTGTGTGTGTGTGTGTGTGTGTGTGTGTGTGTGTGTGTGTGTGTGTGTGTGTGTGTGTGTGTGTGTGTGTGTGTACAGAATATCTCAAGAATGAAACATCGTACAAACTTGAAACTTGAAACTTAAGTTACATACCACTACCGGACCCGACACGAACATTTTCATCAAAATCGGTCAACCGGAAGTAGTAGTTTATTCGTATAATTTTTCACATTTTTGCGATTTTCTCAAAAACTGGTCCTACGATTTTTTTAAAAATCGCCTTATTTACTCAATTTTTTATTCTCTAAAAGATAGGGTAGGCGCCACGTTTGCTGAAATTCTTGGGTAGGGTGTTTTTACGTAAAAAAAGGGTTTTTGTAAGATTACGGCTTTAATATTAATTTTAGAGCAAAAATGTATAATATAAAAGTTGTAGAGAATTTAAAAACCTACAACTTTTATTTCAAGCATTTTTTTGTATAACGCTTAGTTTAGCGGTAATTAGCGATTTTCTGTTTTTTCTCACGAAAACGTGTGAACAGTCGATTTTTTAAAGATTTCGGCCTTAGATTTCGGCACTTTACGACAAAAATGTATATTACAAAATTTATAGAAAATTAAGAGATCTACAACTTTTATTTAGAGAATTTTTCTCTACAGAGTCTAGTTTAGCGTGAAAGTGTGATTTTCCGTTTTTTATTAAGCCAAATTGAGTTCGATTTTCATTTTGCGTCATTCACTCATGATTAAAATAAGATTATGTTTTTGAGGTTAGTGTTTTGTTTATTTCTAATATTTTATTAATAATGTTAGGTTTATCATTAATTATTTGCATTGGCAAGAGTGAGTGTTTCACACCAAATTTTTTCCTTCAGAAATAGTATACGTAGAAGCACATCCTAGAGGATCTCTACTCACCTTTCGTAACACCCTGTATAAAAGATAAATATATATTTTTTCCGTTGGGGAAATGTTATTTGAAGAGTGTCAGTGTATTGTAGAGTGTTATAGACAATAGTACTATTATTAGTACACACTAGTATTGTATGGTAGGGCTACCCCACTACTCAAGAAACTAGAAACCCAACAATAAATTCACTTGACGTGAATTTAAAGGGCTGTGTGGGGTGGGGTACGACAATACACAGAGTAAGGTTTCCACTCAAACTGGGTGGAAAAGCATTTAATAAATAGGTTACGGATACCGCCCTCTTACAAAACAATGTCTGAAAATTACAGCGAGTATGTATGTGTGCGTGCGGGTACGTGCGCGCTTCTTCAGATGTTATTTTTATTTTCCCCACTTTATCTATCTGTAATAATAATAATAATAATAATAATAATAATAATAATAATAATAATAATAATAATAATAACAATAATAACAATACAAACAAGTACTCGTAAAGAGATGACTAATTTTCTGTGTTTTATTCCTAGTACAGAAATTTACTGCAATTTCGGCATTTAATAGTTCAAACTGTCCAAGATCCACTGGGTTTTTTTTTGGTTTAACGTTCGACTCTTCTGCAATTACTGCTAATGCAGACGGTGAAGGATGAAATGATTTTTTGTAACGTATGAAAATATGCCATGCCTGAATGGGATTCAAACCCAAGATCGCATGATGAGAGGTGAGCACGTTACCAACTACGCCAATGCGGTCGGCAGATCCGCTGGGTTGGTCTAGAGGTAAAGTTGTTGGCGCGAGTCAGCTGTTTTACAGATGATTTTCGAAGAATAACGATTTTGGTTCAAATACTAGTAAAAGTAAGTTCCTTTTACTAGATTTTGAATACTAGACTGGAGTACTTTGATGGTGTACTCTTTCAAGACTAGACCTCATTTACAAGTCATCTATTAGTTTCAGGGCTACGAAAAATAGTTCTGTTTCTTATCATATGATTAGCCAATTAAATGAATTATTTAAGAACAGAAAAGGTAGAGGTGTAAAAGACATAATCACAGTTATATCCTCTGAGAGTAATGATTTTCATTATACAGCCAGACCCTGTGGTGAATAAAGTGAAGGAGTCATTTGCGGGGTGGTGAGTAGGTGCTTTTCAGAGAGTCTGGCATGCTGATAAGCATATTCTTTCAACTCAATGAGTAAGATAATTGTAAACCACCCCCCATCATTGTACTTACTAAAGTATTTATAGGTTCAAACCAGCCTTTCGGCTGATGTTCTAAACAACAGGACACACCATCCTCATCTCATTGGGTCATGGGACGCACTAGAGATAAAGAACTGTTTAAAATTGTTCAGTTGCAGATGGGTTATCGTACAAGGTCTATGCTTTAAGTAGTTCCCGTATAGAGCATACAATAAAAAGTTATTGCAGAAAATTGTGCACCGATTTTCAATTTTTTAAAGTACTTTCCTTGGGCGTTGATACATTGCTGCCAGCAGTTTTTCTTCTTTTGATACGCGTCCTGGATGTCCTTAATTGCTTAGCTGTTCAGATACTGTGTCGTAGCTCTTTGAACCGCCCAAGTTCCAAAACGATGTCCTTTAAGGTTACTTTTAAGCTTTTGGAAGAGAGCAAAGTTGAACGAGCAACATCTGGGCTGTAAGAGGGTTGGGCATCTTTTTCTAAAAAATTTCTGCCTCTCTTAAGACGAGCCTTCCCTATCATTATAAGACACTCCACGCGTACAGACGTACAGATCATATCACAGTATTGTAAGGATAGCCACAGTATTATAAACATTATACGAAAGTGAATAGTAACTAAAGTTACGGAAAATTAAAAAACTTGAACTTTTATTTGAAACCTGTTTTTGTACAGAGCTTACTTTTGCATCAGTTAGTTATTTTCACCATGACTAAATTAAGTTATTTTTAACCTTTTATAGGGACAAAACTATGGTGGTGCAAGTTATAATGTATTGTATATAAGCAAGGCATGGGTGTTTTCAAACAAAACCAAGTCAGAGCTGCGTAAATGAAATTCGTTCGGGCAATGAAGGGCTGTACTCTTAAGGACCAGATAACAAGTTACGTTATAAGACAAGAGTTGCAAATATTTAGTTTGGAGAAGAATACCAACGAGGACCGGATGAAGGGATGTCGTTCGTCTAGATTGGCAATGAGTTGTAAGCCGAATGGGGGAAGGGGTGTTGGTTGTCCGAAACATGCAGTACTGCCTAATTATTCATCAAGTGAAGAAGAAAAAGATATTTACTGATGATTATTCATAGGTTATATTTTTAATATTACACATTGGCAAGAGAAGTTGTGTGAATGTTTAACATTAAATGTTCTTTAACCCTTTCAGTGCCGAAACAATATTTAAAAGTTTGATTTAAAGACATTTAATTTGAATAAGGGTGTAAAAAAGTACCACCCTCATTTCGAAAATTTGTAGGCTTTAGCCTGCTATTGCCAACCAAAATTTCAACGATACAGAAAAATAAAATTTCGTGTTAAAAATTAATTTTTATTATGTTCGTAAAAAAAGGAATCGTTTTAACACTAAAAATATTCAAAATCATTTGTTTTTAGTTTATTTGAAGTCGCATCGACAGATAGGTCATTAGCAACTACTGTGGGTTTTGGCAACTTAACGGTAATTTTAACGTGTTAAAATTCCAGACCCTAGCCAGGAATCGAACCTGGGACCTTCCGCTTTGCAGGCTAGTGCGCTAGTCACTACGCCACGGAGGCGGTTTCAAAATACTGTGACAAGATCGATAAAAGACGAGATTGGTCACGAAGGTTCCAGAATTCCATTCATAAAAATAATTAAGGAATAATAAAAATCTGGTGTGAAACACTCACACAACTTTCTCTTGCCAATGCAAATAATTAATAATAAACCTAACATTATTAATAAAATATTAGAAATAAACAAAAACTAACCTCAAAAACATAACCTTATTTTAATCATGAGTGAATGACGCAAAATGACAATGGAACTCAGTTTGGCTTAAAAATACGGAAAATCACGCTTTCACGCTAAACTAGGCTCTGTAGAGAAAAATGCTCTAAACAAAAGTTGTAGATCTTTTAATTTTCTATAAATTTTATTATATACACTTTTGTCGTAAAATGCATACTAAGACCGAAATGTTAAAAAAATCGATTTTTCTCACGTTTCCGTGAGAAAAAAAACAGAAAATCGCAAATTACCGCTAAACTAAGCGTTATACAAAAAAGTGTTAAGAATAAAAGTTGTAGAATTTTACATTCTCTACAACTTTTATTATATAACGTTTTGCGCTAAAATGCATATTAAAGCCGCAATCTTAAAAAGAAAATGTTTTTACGTGAAAACAGCCTCAAGCAGAATTTCAGCAAACATGGCGCCTACCCTATATTGTAGAGCATAAAAAATGTAGTAAACCAGGCGATTTTTAAAAAAATCGTAGGACTAGTTTTTGAGAAAATCGCAAAAAAGTGAAAAATTATACGAATAAACTACTACTTCCGGTTGACCGATTTTGATGAAAATGTTCGTGTCGGGTCCGGTAGTGATATGTAACTTAAGTTTCAAGTTTCAAGTTCGTACGATGTTCCGTTCTTGAGATATTCTGTTCACACACACACACACACACACACACACACACACACACACACACACACACACACACACACACACACACACACACACACACACACACACGCACGCACGCACACGCACGCACACGTACGCACGCACGCACACACACACACACACACACACACACACACAGACACGCACACAGACACACACACAGACCAATCGCTAAAAACATGTTTTTTGGGTTCAGGGGGTCTGAAAACGTATAGATCCGGTGAAAACTCGATTTCGAAAAATCGACATGAAAACAATACTTTCCTTCCTATATATTCATATAGGCAAGAGAAAGTAAAAATAAGCATACACAGTAGCAATAGTGAATGACAGTTTTACAATGATGACCATAAAGGTGTGTCTATTCACAAAAGTTGTAAAAACTACCGTGTAGTACGCTTATTATAAAAGTTCAGGTATTGTGTACAGCTATTTTTATGAAGTTGTTTATGAGGTTGTTTACGTTTTCTATTTACAATAGTTGACTTGTTAACAAAGGGATTTTTCTAGCATTCATTAATAAAGAGTTATTTTTGTACTTGAGTAGATTTCACTACTTTGTTCTGGAACGATCTTTGTGAATGATTATAAAAGGAGACCCCCGAGCGCGGTCCAGTCAGTATTCGTGTGATCTTTGCCGTGCGATTATCGAGGTGCGTAAACAGATTACGTATCCGAGTAAGATTGTTATACTGCCTTTGTTGTGTGCGTATTGTGTAAAGTCTTTTTGTGAGAGTATTGTAAAGTTAATGTGAATTCAGTTTCTGTGTTTTGTATGTTGTGTAATCTATAAAAGTGATTGTAAGTTATTTATTGTTAATTATCTATTTTAAGTGAATTATTAAATCATTTATTGTATTTCTTAGTTATAATTAGTTTAATTATTTATTTTGTAATCTTTTAGTATAAGAAATCTTTGTAATTGTAAACTTTAGTGTATTAATTATTTAATAACCTAGATCCCGAAACGGACTTTAGCAATAAGTGTCACAATACATTATTCCATTAATTTTTGTTTAAAAGTTTTATTTTGGAAATGTTCGGTTATCCGGACGTTGGCACTTTATGTAACGGGTGATTCAAAAAGAGCGCCGGTTTTTAAACGGCTGGTAAATTTTTGTTTATCGGTTGGCAACATTGTTAGACCTCATTTCTATTTCGGAGAATATTCCGATTGACGATTCAGTTGTAGTTTCTCTTGTTCGCAGTGTAGTACTCTCGCAGTCTGTGTCTAACCATGGAGACGTTTACTATTGCACAACGAGTGTTAATCGTCAAAACATTTTACCAGAGTGGAGAGAGTTATGCGGCTACTGTCAGGCGACTTCACGGTACTCTAGGACGTAATGAAGCACCGAATGAATCAACAGTTCGCAGGCTCATGAAAAAGTTTTTTGAGACGGGTTCAACAGTCGACCTTAAAAGTTCTGGACGTCGTCGTTCTGGCCGAACTGAGCAGAACGTTGCGTTGGTTCGTGACAGTGTGGCTGTTAGCCCAGCAAAATCAATACGTCGCCGTTCTCAACAATTGGGTTTACGATGTTCTTCTGTACGGAGAGTTCTTCGGTACGATCTCCAATATCACCCGTATAAAATTCAGTTGCTGCACGAGAAACAATGTTGTTGCTCCGTGAACGGTTCCAGGATCGCATCATTTCTCGTAATTCCGACCATCAATGGCCACCAAGGTCGTGTGACTTGACGCCTTGTGACTTTCATCTTTGGGATCATCTGAAGTCATTGGTGTATGCCAATAAACCCTGAAACATCAATGACTTGGAGGAAATTCGACGGGTTATCGGGCAAATGGAAGTCGAAACTTGTCCTGCAGTAATATCCAATTTCATGGACAGAGTTGATACGTGCCAGCGCAGTAGAGGAGGACACATGCATGACATCATTTTTCATACATGAAATCGGAAGGTAAGTTGAACTTGTTGATGTATTTATTTTCAGTTTTTCAATAAAATAAATCTCTTAATTTGATATATCAAAACCGGCGCTCTTTTTGAATCACCCTATATAACTTACGGACGCCGGAAACCCGGATGTTACTATGTAAAATATATCGACGTCCTGTTTTCCGGACGTTGGCACTGAAAGGGTTAAATCGAAACGTCACAGTTTCTGTACTGTACAGTACGGGTTTGTGATAACAGTCAGGTTAAACACATACAATGACCTCTTTAAATAAACTAGGAAATAAATAAATAAAACGGTGTTTTTTAAGTAAGGGAGTGTACTATACGTGTGCGTTGACATTTTCCCTTTAATACATCACAGGTTGTCTTGTAAGGGATGTACTTTTGTATATAAGAATGAAATATGCCTTCGGTGCATACAACCCTACTAGCAAAGGTACGATAAGAAGAATGGTGGTGTTGTGCGTTGATCCAAGGGAGAATAGTTTGTAGGACTACACGGTGAAAAATGAGGTGGAGTTGTCGTCGGAGATGAGAGTATTTCGCCCATAATGTCTCTGTCAAATGAACATTCCTTTCAGCCAGCAGTTCTTCTTACTAGGCGTCTTCTACTTCAACAACAGATCTTCCTTCATCTAGAAGAATTACATTTCCTTTTGTCAACTTCTTTCTGTTTCTTACAATTCACTGACTCGGTTATCACTAATTCTCACTTCTCCATCACTTAAGGTGAGTTTGTACTTTGTATCCCGCCAATGTTAAATTTGCAATTTTTAGGTACATTTTTCATAGGATTGGTTAAAGATAAGAAAATGAAACTTTACACACTTATCGATGTTGGGTTTCTCTAGCTACTAGCATTTTTTTAAATTTAATCTGTAGGACCATAAAATTAAAACCAAAATAACGAATAACATAGAATTTTTACAAACTTCTTTCTACGTGTTTTTGCATATTACTAATAAAGTAATATAATAATTAATTATTACAGTTTTAAAACATTTAATAACCTACAACTTTTAATTCAAATATTGTTTTGTGCAACGCTTAGGTTAGCGGCAATTAGAGTGATATTCTGTTTTTTTCCTATCAAAATCGGTAAAAAATGGAATTTTTTAAATTGCGGCTTTAGTGTACATTTAGGCCTATGACAAAACTGTCTAATGAGAGTTATAGAAAACTAATAAACGTACAATTATTGTTTAAAGCATTTTTCTATAGAGCCTAGTTTAGAGGCAATTACTGATTTTCCGTATTTTTAAGTTCTACGGAGGTTGATTTTCATTTTGCGTCATTCACTCATGATTAAATTAGATTATTTGGTTCATTATCTGCATAGGCAAGAGTCGTATGAGTGTTTCACACCAGATTTTGTATCTCGTAATAAAAAAATTAAATTTGGTTTTCTAAATTTTACCATTTTTAGATGTAATTTTAGACTTTCTGGAAGCTCTTTTTGTAGCCCCATTCTCGGCATTCGCTCACACTAGGCTTTTTTTCTTTCTTCTGTCCACCCGGTGTTTAGTTTTTGGTCTTAATGTTTGGAGTTAATGTCTGTAATTAGTTGCTTAAATTTGTTTCGTTTCATTAAATTTTTTCGGTTTATTTCCGTTATCTCAATATTCTTTCTGACTTCTCTAAACCATTTATCCGACACCTTGGGTGTATTTATTCGTTCAACATGTTGTCATCCATTCAATACAGGTGACCGTAAAATTTTAGCCTTTTTCTTATAATCGTTTCCATTAATCGCACATTTTCCTTGTAAACATAAACATACCTTTTTCGGCGAAGAGGGGGCAAATGCCCCCTTTGCCTCCTTCGGGATACGCGCCTGGGTACCCTAATAGTACTTAACTTTATGTTCAATTTCAATTTCAAATAGGTAATACGTCCTTGAGATATTTGTCACTCTCTCTTGTGTGTGTGTGTGTGTGCGCGCACACACACTCTCGCACACATACACATGGACAGATTTTAAGGAACGAAATGTCGGTTCCAGCTATAAAATTTTAGCTTTCTTGAAAAACGCTTTATTTGAAATAAAATAATAACATTTTGTGACCAACTAATTACTCAAAATAAAATAAAACTAGTTGAGTAACTTTTATGAAAAAAGCTTTTTTACATCATAGTAGCTACATTATTTTAATTACAAAAACTTTGGTATAAACATTATGACTGTAGCTATCATAGAACTGAAGTTATGATTTTTAGTTGCTTTTAAGATGCATAAAATTTTACATTGTGGGAAACAGTGAATAAATTTTTAAGAGACGTCTAAGTAACCACAATAACTTTTAATTATTATTTTTTTTAGTATTTCCTGATGTCGTGCGAACAAAGTAATAACCCCTTCTTATTTAGAAAAACTTGAACTATCTTCTTGTTAAGGTGCGTATTCGTTAGGAATATTGGACATCATCATGGGAATTTTCACGAACTGTAATAGACCTATGTTGTACCAAAAACTGAACATTTTACCAAATTTTTGTGAGCAAAATATAAAAAAATTACTAATTGACGCTAAATTAAGCGTTCTTAAAAACCATATTATACATCAAAGTTGTAAGTTTTTTTTAATTTTCTGCAACTTTAATAATAAACATTTTTGTCCAAAAATGTACATTACAAATAGGCCGTAATATTAAAAATAAAACCAATTTTCCCACGAGAGCAGAACCCCCAAGAATTTCAGCTTTTTACCTTATCTTGAAGAGCATTAAAAAGTGCTCTAAATGAGGCAATTTAATCAAAAATCGTACGATCCGGTTTTGAGAAAATCGCAAAATATTAAAAATCACACAAATAAACTACTACTTCCGGTTGACCGATTTTGATGAATATGTTCGTGTCGGGTCCTCTAGTACGCACACACACACTGATCGTTAAAACATATTTTGTTAGGTTCAGGGGGCCTGAAAACATCTAGATCCAGAAAAAACTCGATTTGAAAAAATGGATATGAAAACAATACTTTTCTTCCCTATTATTTATGTAGGGTAAGTCCAAATGAATATTGGACGCAACATTTTTGTTGGCGACGTCTCGCAACGTTTCATCTTGTTGCTATGTGTTTCAAGGGACACGTGCACCATGATATCTTATAAGGAGCCACACACTAGTCGTTGCGAAACGACTCAACCCTCTGCTTGCAACAAAAACAAAAGCACTCTTTCCGACGTTGCCAAACAAATCGTCTTGAAACTGTCGCCGCCTGCCCTTCCAATATTAGCATCTATACACAATCCCCACTACCGCCTGATGCAAAGAGCCTACAGCCTCTCCCCACCACCTTGAAGGTATTTAAGAGAGCGCTATCGCCCGCGAGAGTGATTCTTCACTGAACTCTCAACCGGAGAAGAACAAGAAAGAAGAGCTCCAGCCTGAAGAGGACGAGCCCAGCCGAGACCAGACGTACCATCCCTGGTCTACTCTACCGGTGGTGGACGCTACATTCCCGCACCGGTCAGCCTTCGCCGGCCCGGAGAGAGCCACCTCGGCCTTACTACCGGCAGACGGCCTACGCCGACCCGACACTGCGGGGCTCTGGGGGCCACCACTGCCACGCTGCAGTGGGGACGCAACTGCCGCTGAGGGAAGGCTAGGCCTGAACCCGGTTGCCGAGCCGTCACTTTTCGGGCTCCGCTTCTATCACCCCGGCTCGCCGCTTCCGACTGTCAACAACGGCCCTTTTCAGGAACACCAAGTTTACAGACAAGGTTTTGCCACGTGTCGTCGGCCCCGGTCGGCGACAAAACAAAATATTATTGCATGCGCGTAGACGTGGAATGATCTACTCTTACTGTTTACCTCTAACACGCTGTAGTATGTTTGAAGTGAAGTAGCCAGGCGGTCTATGTGGTAGTTTTATTAAGTTTTAGTATTTATTTATTTTTTATCTTTTGGTTAATTTCAACAATTTATTTCAGGTGCAAAAATCCATTAATTGAATAAATCGCCATAACAAAAACTGCCACTTTTACTTCCTCGCCCATTTTTACATTCTCTTTACTATTGAATGTACATGAAGGAAAATATTGTTTTCAAGTAAATTTATAGAAATCGAGTTTTCACCGGATATACAATTGTTCAGACCCCTTGAGCCCAAAACATGTTTTTAGCGATTGGTCTTTGTGTGTGTGTGTGTGTGTGTGTGCGCGCGCGCGCGCGTGTGTGTGTGTGTGTGAACAAAATATCTTAAGAACAGAACATTGTACGAAGTTGAAACTCGAAACTTAAGTTAGGTACCCTTAGAGGACCCAACACAAATATTTCCATCAAAATCCATCAACTGGAAGTATTAGTTTCTTCGTGTAATTTTCCCTTTTTTGCAATTTTCTCAAAAACAGCTCCTACGATTTTTTGATTAAATTGTTCGTTACAAGTAAGTCATGGGTTACCACAAAACGCCAAGAAAGTAGAATCCAAGCAGCTGAAATGAGGTTTTTAAAGGGGGTGGAGGGCTGCTCGAGGCTGGATGTAAAACATAACGAAGAAATTAGATCCGAGTTGGGTGAATTTAGCTTGACAGAAAAAGTGGAGGAGTACCGGAATCAATGGAGGCAACATTTGGAACGGATGCCAGAGGAGAGAATATCTCTAAAAGTGACGGACTATCGTCCAGTTGGAAGAAGGAAGATGGGAAGACCTCAAGGAAGATGGCAATAGTAGAGATGTACAAGCTGGAGTGTCTCGTGTTTGTGTAGACGTACAGGATGGTTTGTGAGTTCGGAACAGGCTTATCCTTGCCTAATCCTTGATAGTAAGAAGAAGAATATTGTTCATTATATGAATTGACAAGAGAAAGTCGTGTGAGTATTTCACACAAGACTGTTAAAAATAAATTGGGTATACTTTAAAGCATTATACAATCAATTTTACAAACAACACAACTATTCTTCATAGCAATGTCACTTCTGGAGCTTTGTTAATTTCCGTACAACTAACTGTCTCGAAAGAAAGAACCAAATTTATCTAAAAAGTAAAAACACAGCGAAACTAAAAAACTATTTACAACAAGTGAACGTTAAAGTGTCTTTGTTAAAGTGTCAAAGTTAAAGTGTTTCTCATGCACTCATTACTGTATCTGGCTACTCTGTTTCTAAAGCAGAATTACAGCCTTATTATTTAACCCTTTAAAAATTTTTGACGAAATATTACATCGGAAGCATTGTACACGAAAAGTGCCAGTGACGTAATATTACGTTTCTGTCAAAACGCAAACTTTTTTTTGCTTTAGAACGTAATATGACGTTGCTAACAGCTGGTAATGTGTACAGGTCGTTCGTAGTTCTGTTTTCATCCGTTGAAACATAGTAGTGCTTTTGTTTAACGTTAATCTTTCCAGTTCCTAATTCAGTGATAGTTGCCAGGCAACTATAGGGTGATTCAAAAAGAGCGCCGGTTTTGATATATCAAATTAAGAGATTTATTTTATTGACAAACTGAAAATAAATACATCAACAAGTTCATCTTACCTTCCGATTTCATGTATGAAAAATGATGTCATGCATGTGTCCTCCTCTACTGCGCTGGCACGCATCAACTCTGTCCATGAAATTGGATATTACTGCACGACAAGTTTCGACTTCCATTTGCCCGATAACCCGTCGAATTTCCTTCTTCAAGTCATTGATGTTTCGGGGTTTATTGGCATACACCAATGACTTCAGATGACCCCAAAGATGAAAGTCACAAGGCGTCAAGTCACACGACCTTGGTGGCCATTGATGGTCGGAATTACGAGAAATGATGCGATCCTGGAACCGTTCACGGAGCAACAACATTGTTTCTCGTGCAGCGTGACAGGTGGCACCCTCCTGCTGAAACCACAACTCGTCAATGTCCATTCCATCCAAATGACGCCACAAAAACTCCCTAATCATCGTACGGTATCGGTAACAGCCACACTGTCACGAACCAACGCAACGTTCTGCTCAGTTCGGCCAGAACGACGACGTCCAGAACTTTTAAGGTCGACTGTTGAACCCGTCTCAAAAAACTTTTTCATGAGCCTGCGAACTGTTGATGCATTCGGTGCTTCATTACGTCCTAGAGTACCGCGAAGTCGCCTGACAGTAGCCGCATAACTCTCTCCACTCTGGTAAAATGTTTTGACGATTAACACTCGTTGCGCAATAGTAAACTTCTCCATGGTTAGACACAGACTGCGAGAGTACTACACTGCGAACAAGAGAAACTACAACTGAATCGTCAATCGGAATGTTCTCCGAAATAGAAATGAGGTCTAACAATGTTGCCAACCGATAAACAAAAATTTACCAGCCGTTTAAAAACCGGCGCTCTTTTTGAATCACCCGTTAGTTGTAATTACAGTCGTATAACCTATCTAATGTTGTCCGTTGCTTGCCGCGTGCTCCTATGAGTTGTATATAGTCTATAGTTTTTTTGTTTTATAAGGGTTAAAATAATTACAATAATAGGTTTTGAACTGTTAATTTTCTTTGATATACAATATACATTTTCTTTGTACTTATACAAATGTCATAAAATTAAAAAAGTAATTATTCAGTGGGAATAAAAATGAAGCAAATTAATATTACTTCGGATTTTAAAAATCAACCTTAAAGGGTTTAATAGACACATTTGGTAGATGTGCGTAGTCTATGACTGTGTGTGACGATAAAAAGGAATTCAGATTATGAAACAAACTCAAACTCAATGTTTCACAAAGACTTACAAATCGCATACGTAATTGATGTCGCGAAACAAGTATAAAAAATCTGGTGTGAAACACTCACACAACTTTCTCTTGCCAATGTAAATGATTAATAATAAACCTAACATTATTAATAAAACATTAGAAATAAACAAAATCTAACCTCAAAAACATAACCTTATTTTAATCATGAGTGAATGACGCAAAATGACAATCGAACTCAGTTTGGCTTAAAAATACGGAAAATCACGCTTTCACGCTAAACTAGGCTCTGTAGAGAAAAATGCTCTAAACAAAAGTTGTAGATCTTTTAATTTTCTATAACTTTTATTATATACACTTTTGTCGGAAAATGCATACTAAGACCGAAATGTTAAAAAAATCGATTTTTCTCACGTTTTCGTGAGAAAAAAAACAGAAAATCGCAAATTACCGCTAAACTAAGCGTTATACAAAAAAATGCTTAAAATAAAAGTTGTAGAATTTTACATTCTCTACAACTTTTATTATATAACGTTTTGCGCTAAAATGCATATTAAAGCCGCAATCTTAAAACGAAAATGTTTTTACGTAAAAACAGCCTCACGCAGAATTTCAGCAAACATGGCGCCTACCCTATATTGTAGAGCATAAAAAATGTAGTAAACCAGGCGATTTTAAAAAAAATCGTAGGACAAGTTTTTGAGAAAATCGCAAAAAAGTGAAAAATTATACGAATAAACTACTACTTCCGGTTGACCGATTTTGATGAAAATGTTCGTGTCGGGTCCGGTAGTGATATGTAACTTAAGTTTCAAGTTCGTACAATGTTCCGTTCTTGAGATATTCTGTTCACACACAGACACACAGACACACACACACACACACACACACACACACACACACACACACACACACACACAGACCAATCGCTAAAAACATGTTTTTTGGGTTCAGGGGGTCAGAAAACGTATAGATCCGGTGAAAACTCGATTTTGAAAAATCGACATGAAAACAATACTTTCCTTCCTATATATTCATATAGGCAAGAGAAAGTAAAAAACATGCATGACAAATTTGAATTACATGACAATTCTCTTATACAAAACATGTACACTAGAGCGATACCGGGAACTCAGCGCAGACGTTCAACCCTTTATAGGTATTTGGTAAGTATACCTATCACTGGCAATAAGGTCGAATTTATTTAAGAATAAGCTATTCAGTTGAACCTTATTGGTATCTTATGGTGTTATAGATGTTCTTTGGTAAGTAGGTTATCCACATTTTGAAATTAACCTGCTGCGACCATTTACTTTGTGAGTTGCACGAATGTGGTTGGGATTCATACCAGCGTATGCTACCGTGTTGTTTTGTTGTTGCTTTTATACAGCGCTTAGAAAATTCAACATTTTTAAGGGAAAGCAAATATTCATGCTAATATAAAGTTGAGATAAGTTATTCTACACATTTTTGTTGTTGTACAGTACTACAAGTTGATTTAATAAGTATTTTTACCACTAAATATCACGTGATTCCCATTTCAATAAACGTTCCTTGGTAAGTATACTTACCAGGGCTTAACATAAAAAAATCTTACTGTTCTGGCACTAGAAATTTATTATTCAAGTGCCTTTAAAGCAAAATTTAATATTTTACAACATATATATTTTTCCCGTAGTACTGCCCTGTTGTTGTGTTGTTTAGGTCATCAGCCGAAAGGCTGGTTGGAACCTGTACAGGTTTTACTAAGTAAAACGAGGAGTGAAGTGGTTTAAAATTGCCTTCCTCACTGAATGGAAAAGTACGCTTATCAGCATGCCGGGCCCTCTGAAAAGCACGTATTTTCCACTCTGCAAATGACACCTTCACTTCATTCACCACAGGGTCTGGCTGTGTAATGAAATTCATTACTTTCAGAGGAGATAACTCTGATTAGTGTCTTTTACACCTCTACCTTTTCTGTTCTTTAATGATTCAGTCATTTAATTGGCTGACCACGTGATAAGAAACAGAACTATTTATTTTAGCCCTGCAACGAACAGATTCAGAGTAAATAATTTGACAATCCACCTGTCTGTTATGGGAAAATACTGCCCTATAAAGGGTTAAAACGCCTTTGGCCAAGGGATCTTCTTGGCCAACTGTAGGACTGTGGTGATGACTGCACGCTCCTTCAAGTAAATCAAGATTTGGAACATTAGCTTCACATTCAGAAATTGTTGTATTTATATAATAACAGATACTAAATTTCAATTGGAAGTTTCAAAAAAAAAAGATTATGAAAATTAATATTTACAATGAAAACTGTCGTAGTAATGAATATAATTGTATCTTTAATGTTAGAAGCGCAGTGGAAATCTTCAATTTTCAAATCTTCAAAGGTTTGTTTGTTTAAGTTTAAATTACAGTCACTAATTGAATCTTGTTTGAAAACTTGATAAACTTTACTCAAATTTGCTTCTTGTTCAAATAGTTAACAATCACTGTGCAAATTCATAAGACTTAACTACCTAACTTAACTCATAAAATATACTATTAGTGCTTAAACTAACAAACAACTAACTTCTAAGTACCGTGTCTATTTTTCATTTATCTTCTTCACTAAAATTATTCTATTAAGTGACTACGTATGCTTCTAAGAAAATGGTAAATATTCATACCATAATTTAAACTGAACTTCTTGTTTCTTGACAACTTTAAGCCAAAAAGTATTTACTGGCCAAGGTCACCTAATGCGTAACCAAAAACTTTGTTAGTTTCAAGGATGAAGAGCAAGAGGAATGTTTTATACGTGACGTCATCGTGTCATTTATAAAATTTAATAAAGAAATTAAAAAAAAATCTGTTGTGAAACACTCATACGACTTCCTCTCATCAATGCAAATAATTAACCATATAACGTAACATTAGTAATAAAACATTAAAAATAAACAAAAAACTACCCTCAAAAAATATAACCTAATTTTAATCTTATAAATTTTACTACATAGGCCTATAATTTTGTCGTGAAATTCGTACTAAAGCCAAAATCTTAAAAAAATCCATTTCTTACAAATTGTCGTGAAAAAACAGAAAATCACTAATTACGCTAAACTAAGTGTTATATGAAAAAATAGTTGAATTAAAAATTCTAGGGTTTGAAATGTTTAACAATTTTGATTATATACACTTTTGCCTTAAAATACATATTAAGGCCGTAATTTTAAAAAAACATTTTTTTTTCTACGAAAGCACAGCCTCCCCAAGAATTTCAGCAGACATGGCGCCTACTCTATAATGTAGAGGATAAAAAATATAGTTAATGAGGCGATTTAAAAAAAATCATAGAAGCTGTTTTTGAGAAAATCGCAAAAAAGTGTACAACCTACCACATCCGGTTGGCCGATTTTAATGAAAATGTTCTTGTCGGGTCCTGTAGTAGTATCTAACTTAAGTTTCAGGTTTCAACTTCACACGATTCTTGAGATATCTTGTTTACACACACACATACACACTCAGACCGATTGCTAAAATATGTTTTTTGGGTTCAAGGGGTGTGAAAAGTGTATATCCGGTGAAAACTATTTCAAAAATCGACATGAAAACAATAGGCCTCCTTTCCTTCCTATATATTCGAGTTAGCAAGAAAAAGTAAAAATGGATTTTAAGATTTCTTCCTTAGTAGGCATTTAACGACATAAATGTATTATAATCAAATTTATAGGAAAATAAAAGATCTAGAGCTTTTATTTGAAGCATTTTTCTCTGCAGAGCCTAGTTTAGCGTGAAAGAGTGATTTTCCGTACCTATTATTAAGCCAAACTAAGTTTGGTTTTCATTTTGCATTATCCACTCATGATTACAATTAGGTTATGCTTTTTAAGGTTATTTTTTGTTTATTTCTAACGTTTTGTTATATTACACATTGTTATCACTGGCAAGAGAAAGTCGCGTGAGTGTTTCATATCAGATTTTTTTGGTATGTAATATACATCAACCAAGTAAGGGTTATGCTTTTGGTGGGGGATGGTAAGATATTTAAGAATGAACAAATGAAATAAATAAGAAAAGGGTAAAAATAGGGAATGTAACAGGTACTAGACCGAGTATATTCATTGGAGGGGTAGGCCAATCGATGTAACATGTAACAGTAGAATGTAATAAAGCAGGGAACGTTGAATGTAACAGCTATGAGCTAACTGGTAATGCAATGTGGGTGTTCAAAATGAGAGGTTATGTCGGGCATTTAAACCGATGACGTCATTTAACCCCATCCAACCGAATAGGCCATAAGGTTTCAGTATTCCAGTCTCGTAGATAAGTCGACCGAGAATGCCCTCCGACTATTTCTTTCTCGTTCTCGTGAAACTATCTTTTATTTTTATCCTTCACTAATCATTATACTCTAAGGAGAAAAAAGGAAAAAAGAATCTCCTTACCCCTTCATCTCACTCTCTAATGTACTTTAATATCATTACATCATTTAATCTGGGACGCGCTTTTCCGCTTTTTCACGTTTCTTTTCATTGGACACAATTAATATTCACAACACGAATTCCGTTTGATTTTCCTAATCGCAGCACCACTTAACTTTTGTGCATATTTTTAACCTTTATTAATTTTCCTCGCTTGCTTATACGCCAGAGTTGGATTTTACCTGTTAGTAGTGATAAGAAATTTTTTTGACACTTTTAATTAAAACTTAGTATCTGTTATTAAATTAATAAAATAATTTCTAAATGTGAAGCTAATGTTCCACAACTTGATTTACTTGAAGGAGCGTGCAGTCATCACCACAGTCCTACAGTTGGCCAAGAAGATCTTTTGGCCAGAGGCGCTTCAAACGTCTGCGCTGAGCACCCGGTATCGCCCTAGTGTACATGTTTTGTATGAGAGGGTTGTCATGTAATTCAAATTTGTCGTGCATCGTCTTGTATAGTTGTTTCGCGACATCGATTACGTATGGGATTTGTAAGTCTTTGTGCAATATTGAGTTTGTGATGTAAAAGGGGAATTGCGGTATCGTTCGTAGAATCTTGTTCTGAATCGCTTGTATACGTTTCGTGTGTGACGGTTAAGCAGATCCCCAAAGTTGAACTCCAAATGTTCAGATTGGTCTTAAGACTGTCTTGTAGATTGTTAATTTGTGTGACATGTTTAATTTAGAACGTCTATCGAGTAATCGTTTCAGTTAATAGAAACGTGTTTTGATTTTGTGGCGTGTGTGTGTAACATGAGCGTTCCATGTAAGTTTTCTTACGACGGAGTGACGGACTTCAGAAACGATACGAATAGAATGTTAACCAGTAAACTATTAAAAATTAATTTAATAATAGCTGAGATACACTTTATAATATATATTTAATAATAATAGTAACTAAATAATATCTAAAATATTCTAAATTTCATTTTTTAAGAAGCCAGTCAGATTTAATTAAAATTTTATTTAAAACCGGTTTTCTTTTGTTTTATTTTGATTGTCATTTGTTTTCATGTGTTAATAATAAGTTACAATTAAATATAAAATGTTACACTGTGGTGAATGAAGTGAAGGAGTCATTTTCAGGGTGGAAAGTGGATGCTTTATGGAGGGCCTGGCATACTCTATAGCAGTGATCTTGAACCCGCGGCCCACCGCGTAAATTTTAGCGGCCCGCAGAACGATTTCAGTTTTTAAACAAAGAGCTTAGAACATTGCATCATTGTGTTGATTTTTAAACTAGTGAATGAGAAAGAATATCAAGTTTCCCATTGAACCGAAAAATCCCCATTTTGATGTTTTAGTTTGGTTTTGAGTTTTGTAACATGTTTAAGTATAAGTATATGTTTCAATATTGATATTTAATGTCATTTTCAACCAATATAAGCTTTAAAAAAATATAATTTTATTTCTTTTAACCTGACACAAAATGTTCATATATGTTTGTTGTTGTTTAGGTCATCAGCCAAAAGGCTGGTTTGAACCTGTAGAGGTTTTACTAAGTAAAACGAGGAGTGAGGTGGTTTACCATTGCCTTCCTCACTGAGTGGAAAAGTACGCTTATCAGCATGCCGGGCCCTCTGAAAAGCACATATTTTCCACTCTGCAAATGACACCTTCACTTCATTCACCACAGGGTCTGGCTGTATAATGAAATTCATTACTTTCAGAGGAGATAACTCTGATTAGTGTCTTTTACACCTCTACCTCTTCTGCTCTTAAATGATTCAGTCATTCAATTGGCTGACCATGTGATAAGAAACAGAACTATTTATTTTAGCCCTGCAACAAACAGATTGAGTGTAAATAATTTGACACTCCACCTGTCTGTTATGGGCAGCATATATGTTTTTACTATATATATTCATATACAAACTCATACATACATACATACGTAGATCAATGCGGCCCTCAAGCCCACCCGTAATAAAAATTTGGCCCTTAATTAAGACAAGGGGTTGAAGAACACTGCTCTACAGGTTCAAACCAGTCTATCGGCTGATGACTCAAACACCACGTAGAAAACTAAATTCCGAGAAACTGATATAAATTAAGTAAGTAGCCTAACATATTAATTAAGATATTGAAATTTACTTTTATTAATAACAAAACCAAACTAACTGTCACTAAGAAATTACTGGTTCGTGGTACCTGGATGAACCAATAAACAATGTACAAAGAGAAAACTGAAAAAGAGGTACCAATAAATAGTAGGGCTGACAAAAAAAACAAAAACCATCAAGATCTGACATTCGTGATTTCGATTTGTACCCGTAAGTAAACTTGTGGGTAAATGGGTAAAACTTGGGTAATGTAGAAGAGGGGTAAGAATAAGAAATAAGTCGGTTCGGTAGAGTTTCTCATCTGAATGGTTTTAAGAAAGGAAGTGTTGGATGACGTCATACGACTCTCAATGTCGTCATTTTACCAACAGACTTATCTCGATTTCTCTCTTACTTAGATTCTCTCTCATTCCCCAACCATCAAAATCCTTCCCTCCCCTTCCATTTCACCCTTGTTGGACGGCGCCACAATTCCACTCTACCCTTATATTAGTACTTCCCTAACTAACCGTTCTTTAAAAACCCCTAAAATCACTCCGGGCTAACATTTCTTTCTCATTACAAATTCTTCTCTGCGTTTTATCTCTGCACAATAATTCCTTGCGGTACTCCTTCATCTTTATTTTCATCTTCTTCCAAGATAATAAAATATATTTTCTTGAGAAAAGGTCAAGTTTACCCCTAACCCATTACTTGTCAAGGGCACACAGTACTTCGGTTTTTGTTATAAAAAATATATTTTCGTTTGTTTCATTTTTGGTTACATTAAACTAATAACCCAACCGATAGTTCGCGGACCAGAGAGCTCTCTGAACCAGAGAGGTGGCCAGTGATCCCTCTGAACAAATTAAACAAAATTCTACAGACTTGTAAATAAAAATAAAGTTGTCGTCAAAAAGAATCTAAAACTTCTATTTAAAACATTTTTTTCTACAACGCTTCATTTGACCTCGGTATTAGTGATTTTCCATATTTTTAGTTCTAACGGAGCGTTTGATTCTCATTTAGTCATTCATTCAGAATTGATATAAGGTTAAGTTTCCATTCAACATTGGGGATCTTTTCTATTATTTTCCCTCCCCCGCCCACAGCATAATTTTTCACATTTTGTAAATATTTCGTATGCAACCTTACTGTATTTTTAGCAATAAAAACGGGTAAAATATTTTAAAAAATCCTACACCAATATTCTTGAATTTAACGTTAAATATATGTAGGGTAAATAAATAGATTGTTTTTCTCAATATTGTTACTGTATGCCTTGCTTCAGTGTATCTTGCAGGGGAAGATCTTTGGAGAAAAAGGCCCCGGAAAAGAAACATATGGTTAAAAAATCTTAAGACCTGGTTCAATATATCTTTGTATTGGTGTTGACAAAGTAAGAATTTCCATGGTGATCACCACAGATAGGAACCTCAAAAAGAAGAAATTAAAAATAAAATATAAAGATAGTAAAATATGAAGAAATATATTTGAAGTTTATTAAATAAGGTTGTAATGTGAGTCACTGTATCGTTGATTACATAACAATGTGAAGCAAAAGTTTTACAGGTGTACATTTCTGAATGAAATAAAGGCGTACTGCAGAATTATAAGAGACGGTAGGGGTACAACAGTGGTTTGGTTTATGTAAAACCTATTGTACAAGAGTAGGCATACTAGAATCGCATTCATTGGGAAAACTTGTACAGCCTAAATATGTATATTTCATGGAATAAAGTTACTAACTTATAAATAGATAATTTGAAAGGAAAGTTTTGTCGTTTCATTTGTCACATGTCACCTTCTCTTGTTCCGTTTTCGAACCATGACGAATTATTCTGATAACGCTTTCATTCTCCTTTCATACAATTTTACTTTTTCCTATTACGCCTATAAGTGAATAATACGTATTAACTTACTTTAAGAAAAATACTGTAACACTTATCTCTAAGGTCCGTTTTGGGATCTAGGTTATTAAATAATTAATACACTAAAGTTTACAATTACAAATATTTATTACACTTAAAGATTTACAAAATATATTAGAAACTAATTATAATGAAGTAATACAATAATTTACTTAAAATAAATAATAAACTAATTATAATAAAGTAATTATTATTATTATTATTTACGTATAGCCCCTTTAAGGAGAGCGCTAAAAACACAAAAATCTAGCTCTTGGTGGTGGCTTTGTTCCTCTTTTTAGCTTCCCAAAAACCTTTCATCCTCTCACTTTGCGCCTTTTTCTCATCATCTGTCCATTTTCGCCCACTTCTTTTGGCTTGAACTGAATTTCCTGGTTTCTGATTTTTTCTCTACAAATTTTGCGGTCGTGAATGTCTTCCATTGTGATGCATAATTCTTGCAGGTCTTCCATAGTTTATTTGTACCAAGAGGTGCCAAACTTTGAATAAGTAAATAAATAAATAACTTAAATAATTTACTTAGTACTACTTACAATAATTATACACAAAGCACATGCACAAAAACTGAATATAATGCACATACACAAGATAATATAACAAAAGTTAACCACTACAATGCTCGGATACGTAACCTGTACTATGCACCGTTAGCCACTCAATAAAACACTCGTAAAAGATCAAACGGATACTAACTAACTGACCGCGCTCGGGGTTCTATTTATATAAGCGGTTCAAACAATCTTCCCGAAAGACACCGAAATTCGATATAAAAGTCATTTCTAGAGAAGTCTTATTTAATGTAAACAGGTAATCAACCGACCCTTCATAAATAGTTGTACAACAAAGACCATTTATAAATAAGTATATAGTACGTTTGTTTTTGGAAGAAGCTTGTAAGGGGAGGGCGAGTAGGTAGAGTAGGAATAGTTTCAACGGGGCAAGTGTTGTCTCCTTCTCACTTAATGATCATTCCCTCTTTTTCTAACTGTATACTACTGTTACAACTACGAGGTGCTTCCCCCACCACTAAACAGAACAGCTCAGTGGCACAGAGCGTTGGAGGGAAAGCTTCTAGCTAGAACAAATGACCTGTACTTTTATTGTTACTATTGCCCTATTGTTACTTTTTCACTCTATTATCTACTCTTTACTATTTTATGAATGAAGTACTGGAAATTTCTTGAACCATATTCTTCTTCGATATTGTCACAATACTTTATTAAGTTGTCACAATTTTTTAATTACGTTAGTTTTATTTCATTTGGTTTATTTAAAGTCGCATCAGCAGTTTGGTTATTAGTGACAACGTTGGGTTATGAAACAGTCCGTTTTAACTATTGAAAATTTCAAGACCTTAGCCTACCTAGTACGGCTACCTAAAGGAACCGGGTATCTATTTAGATAATTGACTCTTTTTGTAACCATTCTATTCAATTATAATGAGTTGTTAAAGTTTTGTAAAAACTTGTATTTTTATTATTATATCGAAAATCTCTGTCGTTCTCGTAACTTCAATAGATTCACTTATATAAGCGCACCCAATTTATTCATTCTTAGTTTAGTGTTTGATCTGCCATGGACGAGTTTTGATCTATCAGTGAGTGAGTTATACTGTGTACGAGCACGCCTGCGAAGAGATCCAGTGTATATTGTAGACACGTATAACCGTTGTTAATTTTGTAAGTAGGATTTAGTTTATGTAAGTAGGACAAGGAGGGTGATTCTGATTGTCGAGGTGTGGATAAGAAGGACATTTTGGTGATACCACCCACGAACTGACGCACTTGCTAACAGGGCATGATTGCTTTGGGGCATATTTAACGAGATTCAAACTTAATGAAGTACCGAAATTTCGACTGTGTGACAGTGAAGAGGAGGAGTCCATTGCGCATATTTTTGAAAGATGTCCCTATTTTAGCCTCAACAGAATGGAGACATCTGAGAAGATAAGCGTTGTGCAGTGGATCCCAGAGACAGTAGGGGCATCGATGCTACGGGATGAGGAGAGCTGGAAGTTGGTCGCTCAGTTTGTGGAGAGGGTGATCGGGAGACTGCGGAGGGAGGAGACATCCGGAAATCAGCGGGATCGCCCTCTCCCAAAGTAAATCAATTCTGTCCCGATCTCAGAAAGTAAGTACACTAATTTCCTGAGCTGGTGACGAAAGAGATGAATGAAAGTGAGAGAGTGAGTGTTGATCAGTGACAGCAAAAGGGGAATTAGGCTACGGTTCCCTTCCAAGCTCTGCTCACATTTCCCTTGTAGTATTATATAAACAGTTCCGATGGAGGTGGAGGGTTCTTTGCTGATATCGGATCAAGTGGCCAGGCGGCGGGTTTTTGGTTGGTAGGCTGTTGCGGCCTCCTTGAGGGGGGGAAGTAATCTTATACTTGCTTAAGTTAACGTTACAAATTTATTGTAATTGCGTAGTCAGTGATTTATTATAAGTATGTTAATGATTGCAAAATGTATAGTGCTTAATAAATATTCGTTTGTGATTTTTAACTGTAGTGTGTTATTTATTTAATTTACCCAGATCCCGAAACTGACCTTAGACATAAGTGTCACAATACTTCAACTGTTCCGATTTTAAAGTTTTATCTCAATTTTTAAGTACAGATTTCAAACTTGTATTTAACAGGCTAAAAATTCAGAAATCGATTTTTTTTCTTGCACTGCTCCCTCCCTAAAAAAGCTGGAATAAATGTTACAACACAGTTTTGAATTTTATAGGAAAAAAACAGAAAAAATACAAATAAATAATTTTGTAAAATTTCTTAATCCTGTTATAGGACGATCTGTCAATCAGATTTTCTGGTTATATTTCAGCGATGATTTGAAATTAGGATATAACTTATAATTTAAATCGCCTATTTGAAAAAATGTCCCTTTATATACCCATACCATCAATAAATTCAAATGAAAAATGTCAAAAAAAGAAAATTATTTTATGGGACATGTCATCATTCTAAGTTAATTATGTTTGTCTGAGAAGTTTTATCGCGAGAAAAAAGACATTTGAAAAATGAAATAATTTTCAGATGAAATAATGTTTTCCTTGGAATTAAAGATTGCTTTTAGATCCCAGGGATTACTGAACTGGTGAAAAATATCTGTCAATAACTCTCTTTCATAAATACAGACACACCATTACACATCGGCATCCTATCTTTCTCCCCAGGGATTGTCTGTTGTGATTAAATAACCCACTATTTCTTTTCTTCATTCCATTAAATTCTATTTATTTGTTTTTAAAATCACTTGTTAAATGTACATTATACTGTATACACCTATTTTATTGTATTTTATCAATTTCTACTGTCTCTTGGCCTATATGAGATAATTATTTTCCCGTCGGTTTTTCGAAATCTACGTTTCACCGAATATTTTCAGGTCCCATAAACCCCAAAAAAAATATTTTCATTGATTTATGTGTGCATGAGTTTACGTGTGCGCGCGCGAGTTCTCAAGAGAGAACGAAAGAGGGGGGGAGAGAGAGAAGTAAATATTTCAAAAAAGGAGAATCGATGAAGTTGAAACTTGGAACTTAAATGTAAGTTAAGTTGAATACCACTAGAGAAACTAAAATGTAAATTTTAAAGTTGTTTTCTTCATTCCATTATTCTAGTTTATTTATTTTTAAAATCACTTGTGAAATATTTCAAAAATAAATAAAATTCTCCTATTTTACTGTACTTAACAAATTTCTACTGTCTATTTCCTTTATGAAATAATTATTTTGATTTAAAAATACGACATAAAACAATACTTTCGTTCCGTATATATATTTTATATAAAGCAAGAGAAAGTAAAACATTCAACAAAACAATTGAAACGATTTTTTTGAAGTTTGTGACAAAAGTAGCATATACAGGAGAAAAATTGTCAAAATAATAATAGTAGAGCAGACAGACGCTCCGTCGACCTTGTTAATTTAATGCCAAGGTTACCTCGGATACCGAAAAACTCGGGAAACACAGAGCTTGTAGAATTCATACTTTATAATCTGTTTTTGTTTTTAACTTTTAATTAGCCGTTAAAATGGTAATTTACAAAGAGTTGCAGCGTTTGTAAGGTGTAACAATTATTACATAACCATGTAATATAGCCCGTAGGCCTAGATAATTATTATGTCAGTAACAAAGAACAACAAAAAGTTTTACGAAAGTTATATACATGTTAATATAATTGATTAAAATAAAGAAAAAGTATTTACATGTATTATGTTACCGTTTATACATTTTTACGTAAAAACTTTTGTAAATAGAATAATTCGGAACTGCTTTCTTTCTCTCGAGATTTGATTGTAGAGCTAAAAATAAAAAAAATTTCATAAAAATATAGGTTGTAAAACCCTTCCATATCAAGTTACAGCTAGCGAAATCTTTCGCCCGGATTTCAGTTACCCTGGTCTGAATATATAATGAACAGAAAATCATATATGAAAACAAATTAGTCTCATCATTATGTCTAACAAATTTATTAGGTCATAAAAACAGTGAAAAAAGCGTAGTGACCGTGTATGAGTCGCATATTACATTAGCGATTGTATAATATATACTTTTGTGATTGTACCATCCTTGCATAACGAGTGGTGAAGAGTGGAGTAGATAAACACCGAAGCTGATTGTGCCAATTCAAATTATCCAAGATATAATTAACTTATATATCAAGTTACTCAATAGAGTTTAAATATTAAACATTATATTCAAAGATTGGACACGTTGAAATCAAGTTAAGTTTTAATTTACTTGACTTTAATTTATAAATTGAAGATTTTAAAATTTAAATATTTTCTTTGCCGATGACACAGCAATATTAGCCAGCAAAGCTAGGTGTGAAAATGTAACATTTAATCTTGACCATCACAGCATTAGTATATTGGTGAACTATTTTTTAAATTAACCGAATGCTGAAAAATCGCAACACATTACATTTACTCTCAGACGATAAACCCCCAGACTTGTCCCCCAGTTTATTTACACAATACACCGATTTCAGCAACACCAAGAATTTCAGCAAACATGGTGCCTACCCTATCTTGTAGAGCATAAGAAATTTAGTAAACAAGGCGATTTTAAAAAAATCGTAGGACCAGTTTTTGAGAAAACCGCAAAAGAGTGAAAATTTACACGAATAAACTACTACTTCCGGTTGACCGATTTTCATGAAAATGTTCATGTCGGATCCGGTAGTGGTATGTAACTTAAGTTTTAAGTTTCAAGTTTGTACGATGTTTCGTTCTTGAGATATTCTTTTCACACACACATATAGAGACACACACACAGACCAATTGCTAAAAACATGTTTTTGGGGTTCAGGGGGTCTGAAAACGTGTAGATCCAGGTAGAACTCGATTTCTAAAAATCGACATGAAAATAATACTTTTCTTCATATAATATATTTATATAGGCAAGAGAAAGTAAAAAGAAAAAAATTACAATAGTTACGAGAGAGATAGAAAACGAAGCAGGTGGTAGAAGTGTGAAAATGTTTGCAATTGAGCGTTGGTGTTTAAGTGTGCGTTATTATTTTTATACCTCCCTTCTCCACCCCTTACTTGTGTTAGTGATTGCCATTCTTAAAAATATTTCAGATGCAATAGCAATTGTAATTAAAATGAAAGTTTTCCTGTCATTTATTCCAGTTGGTTTCTTTACTTTACAATAACTTTATGCATTTCCCCTCCGCTATTTTTACCGTTATTGTTCAACGACAGATTTAAATTAAATTTGTTGAAGTTATTACTGTTAGTTTTTCTTATATTACTCCTACTTCTTCAACTTTTTCTTCTTTACTTCTCTTCACCTAATTTTCTTTTCTTTCTTCTTTTTCTTCTCCTCCAAATATTCTTTCTCCTCTTCCTGTTACTTATTTTTACTTTCTCTTGCCTATATGAATATATTGGAAGGAAAGTATTGTTTTCATGTCGATTTTTAAAAATCGAGTTTTCACCGGATCTACACGTTTTTAGACCCCCTGAATCCAAAAAAAATGGTTTTAACGATTGGTCTGTTTGTGTGTCTGTGTGCCTGTGTGAACAGAATATCTTAAGAACGGAACATCGTGCGAACTTAAAACTTGAAACTTAAGTTAGACACCACTACCGGACCCGATATGAATATTTTCATCAAAATCGGTCAACCGGAAGTAGTAGTTTATTCGTGTAATTTTCCACTCTTTTAAGATTTTCTCAAAAACGAGTCATACGATTTTTTTAAAATCTCCTGGTTTATTAAATTTTTTTATGCTCTACAAAATAGGGTAGAAGCAATGTTTGCTGAAATTCTTGGTGAGGCTGATTTCACGTAAAAACATTCTTATTTTAAGATTGCGGCTTTAGGGGAGACTGTACTTTGTACCCCGCCAAAGTTAAATTTGCTATTTTTAAGTACATTTTTCATAGGATTGGTAAAAGATAGCGAAATTAAACTTTACACACCATAGGTGTCGTTTTCTTCTCGAGCTACTGACATTTTTTCAATTTAATCTTTGGACCATACCAATTTTTTTTTAGATTACGAATAACATAAAATTTTTACAAATTGTTTTCTACATTTTTTGGGTATTACTAATTTTTGGAGCTTCTGAGGAAGTCATAAAAATGTCGGTATATGTGGCTATACAAGATAATTAACTGGTAAAAATCTCAGCCTGGTAGGTTCATTGGTTTCTGAGAAAAATTTACCTAGTGTTAAAAATCTAAATTTACGGGAAAATGCAAGAAACAAGAAGGCACAAATCAAAAAAAATGTACAAAAACAAGAAAATTTCTCATCAACAGTTGTTTAGAAAGCTGATCCAACAGCTGAGAATACAAAATACAGTGATGCAGATATTTTAAAAACTAAAATTCTCTTTGCACTAAAAGGAGTACAAAATTGTGAAAAATATTCGTTCTGGTAACATGATAATTTTTCTGTGTAGACTTAATAAAAACTTAACTTTTTCATAAAAAACATTTTTTTTGACGTAATTTAATGTTTTTTTCTGGTAGATCTAGGCCTAAACTATTGAAAAATATTTAAAAAACCAAAAATCGAAATTTTGAGTTAAAACCATCGTGCCATATCCCCTTAATATGCATTTTAGCGCAAAAATTTATATGATACATAATATAAATAATAACATAGAAGTTATTAATAATATAAAAATAACATAGAAGTTGTAGAAAATTTAAAATCCTACAACATTTATTTCAAACATTGTTTTGTATAACGCTTAGTTTAGCGGTAATTAGCAATTTTCTGTGATTTTTTTCACGAAAACTTGTGAAAAATTGATTTTTTTAGATTTCAGCCTTAGTATGCATTTTACGATAAAAATGTATATAATAAAATTTATTGGAAATTAAAAGATCTACGACTTTTATTTACAGCATTTTTCTTTACAGAGCTTAGTTTAGCGTGAAAGAGTGATTTTCCGAATTTTTAAGCCAAGTTGATGTAGATTTTCATTTTGCGTCTTTCACTCATGATTAAAATTAGGTTATGTTTATTGAGGTTAATCTTTTTGTTTATTTTTAATGTTTTATTACTAATGTTAGATTACATTGTTAATTATTTGCATTCGCAAGAGAAAACTGTGTGAGTGTTTCACAAAAGATTTTCCTGTTTCTTTTCGTCTACGCCAATTACTGCTCTTCCTAGTCCTATCCGTTCGTTTTATTTTTCTTCTTTTCCTTCTCCTATCTCTCCTCTATTATATTCATCTCGTCTTCTCCTCCGCCTCTTCCTTCTGTTTATTTTTCTTCTTTTCTCCTCCAGCTATTCCTCTTTCTTATTTTACTTCTCTTCCTTTATCTCCTCCATTACTTTCATCTCCTCTCCTCTTAGTACTCCATCTCTTCTTTCTGTTTTTTCTAGCCTTCTCCAATTATTCCTCCTCTAATCCTTTTCCTTCTACTCCTCCTTGTTATTCTTTTACTTCTTCTCCACCTCCTCCTCTTTCATCTCTCCTCCTTCTATTCCTTTTCCATCTTCTACTTTTGTTTTTCTTCTCCTCCTCCTACTCCTTCTTCTTTTTTTATCATCCTTATTTTCTCTTTCTTATCCTTCTTCTCTATCTCCTCCATCTTCTTCACTTCCTCTTCTGGCTTCTCCTGGTTAATGCGAGCAGCATTATTTTAGTAGTAAGTAGTTTTAGATATTCTAATAATTAGAATTTCCTAAAGTATTTATTAGCATTTTTAGCATTTCCTAAACCAAATGAAGTTACCTGACAATTATTGTCAGGTAACTTCATTTGGTTTAGGAAATGCACAACAGACTCTTAATTCTTAATTCTAAGTGCTGAGAGTTTTTATTTCTTCGTCGTTATAAATGTTACTGTAGCTGCTTTTAATGTTGTAAATTTATAGTAACAAGTTAAAACAGTTCGCCTAAAATGTATTAGAGAAGAAATTCATTTGTTTAGTCCGAGGAAAATGATTTATTAAAATTTGTTTTTCACTTTAATTACTCTTTTCAAAGATATACTCGTAAATTGAATGCGGCTTCCGCAATTAAAAACGAAAACGTCAGTTACATTTCAGGGGGAGTTATTACTCGTAGATTAGGTTAGGTTTATGACGTCATCATTTTCTCTAGCCTTGAATAACAGTAACAATAAGTAAGTAATTAAAAGTTACTCTTGGCGTTTCTAAAAACACCCCCAAACTCCCACCCAACCCTTAAATATTCTACCCTTTACACTTTCCTTTGTTGTGCCTCTTTCATTACTTTCAACCGAATCTATTTTTAATGTACGCCTATTATCAAAAGGAAAAAGTATTTTGAACGAAAAATTCTTTGATTGGGTTCCTAAAATGATCTTCACTTATCATCTTCTGAGGTTATTTTATAATAAACCATGTCGTATGTACCCAAATACTAAAAAATAATTTCATTCCATTGATAACAATTCAGAAAATTATGTACAAAACCTTCACATGCTTTTTTCTTTCCCATTTTAAACATTTTACACGAAAATATAACTTTCCCTACCACTTAGGAAATCCCACTTAATTGGGTTAGGCGTAGTACAATCACCGCAAGTCAGCTGTTTAAAGCTGATTTTTAGAGAAGAAGATTCCGTGATTTAAATCCCAGTAAAAGTATTTACTTTCAAACAAAATTTAAACACTAGTTGGGTGTCCAAATTGATTTTCAACTGTCATCGCCTAAAATAATTTTTTTTTTACTTGTTTAATCACAATAGACCACTTTATTTAGCTTGGAAGCCTTCAGTTTTCGATGGTATTCTTAAGGTTCTCCAAATGGTTTTTGTGAACTTCTTCTGAATAAACCTTAACTGTTTTCTTAGGTGAATGCGTCGTAAGACGGATGTTGTGGACTTTGATTTTTTTTGTATTTCGGTGATTTTTTGATTAAATCTTGTTCTGTTAAGTTCAGTTTTTTCATTTCATTCAGTACTTCTTTATTCCATGCGTATTGGATCTAGGATTTGGATTTAAACATGTGTTTAAATAATTTATAGAGAAGTCTGTCAGGTGCTATTCTGAGGATATGACCAGAGTAGATCATTTTATAATAAACTGTGTAATCTTTTCTTATTTTGCCAAAAATTAAAGAATAATTTCATTTCAATGGAAACAATTCAAAAAAACAAAAGAACAGTGAAGTGCGACCCATCTTTTCGGAAATGCATGTCTTCTCCACCTACCGCCAAGTAAGACGTACACAAGGTCGTGCCCCCACCTGGACTTCCTCAAACAGTACACCTAGCTCTCCTCACCCGTCCACGAATAGTGAAGAGATGTTTTTGGGTCGACCAGCCTACTGCACCTTCATGTTCTATGTACAATTCAAGAGTTTAGACGGTATCTTTCGCCCGGCCGAGCCTAGCTGGTACTAAACTAACTAAAAACATCGTCCGCAGTAGTGAATATACACTCACTACGTAATTTTAAAATTGAAAATTACATTGAAAGATAGATATTATAAGCTATATGTAAAACTACAATATAAAATTTAACTTTTTAAAATTGTTTATCTAAATGGATAATTTACCGATATTTAATTATTAAATGTTGTGGTTGTTTAGGTCATCAGCTGGAAGGCTGGTTTGAACCTGTAGAGGTTTTACTAAGTAAAACGAGGAATCAGGTGGTTTACCATTGCCTTCCTCACTGAGTGGAAAAGTAGGCTTATCAGCATGCCGGGCCCTCTGAAAAGCACATATTTGCCACTCTGCAAATGACACCTTCACTTTATTCACCAAAGGGTCTGGCTGTATAATAAAATTCATTACTTTCAGAGAAGACAACTCTGATTAGTGTCTTTTACACCTCTACCTTTTCTGTTCTTAAATGATTCAGTCATTTAATTGGCTGAACATGTGATAAGAAACAGAACTATTTTTTATAGCCCTGCAACGAACAGATTGAGTGTAAATAATTTGACACTCCACCTGTTATCCATTAATTATTATTAATTAATATTAATTAATTATTAATTATTATTAATTATTATTAATTATTATTAATTATTATTAATTATTATTAATTAATTATTAATTATTAATTATAATTAATTCCATTAATTATCCATTAATTATTATTGTAATATGTACGATGTTTTTGCCTTTAACAGACAGGTGGAGTGTCAAATTATTTACACTTAATCTGTTCGTTGCAGGGCTAAAATATATAGTTCTGTTTCTTATCATATATGGTCAACCAATTAAATAACTAAATCATTTAAGAAAAGAAGAGGTAGAGGTGTAAAAGACACTAATCAGATTGAGTTGTCTCTTTTGAAAGTAATGAATATCATTATACAGCCAGACTGTGTGGTGAATGAAGTGAAAGTGTCATTTGGAGAGTAGAAAATATGTGCTTTTCAGAGGGTTCGGCATGTTGATAAGCTGATTTTTCCACTCAGTGATGAAGGCAGTGGTAAACTACTTCACTCTTCGTTTTACTTAGTAAAACCTCTACAGGTTCAAACCAGCCGCTCGGCTGATGATCTAAACAACAGTGTACGATGTTTGTAGAAATGTAAGATAATGATGCCACACTGCTACCCACTCCAGCGTTGTGTTCTCAAGGTCACAGCTTACCATTAAAATTCAAGAACTGTACGTTATGTATGTACAGTTCACCCGTCCTAAGTTTGCTCCTACTGTCAACAAACCAAAGCCAGCTACTACAGGGTGCACTCTAGGGTTCACGCTTTATGGATGTCATATTCCGATTAAGTTAACTATGTTTTAAATTATATGTCCTTAAAAAACTTAAAATATCAGTCATAATTTGATGTAGTCCTAACAATTTCATTTATAAAAATAATTTTGAAAGTATTTTGTATTTAAATACTTTTAAAGGTGTTTATTGTTACTTTTTTATCAGCTTGTACAGGTTTTTATACAATGTGCATGCTCAGTGACGTCATTATTTGTTGACACTAGGAGAAACTAAGAAAGGCTGGACTTTAATTTATTTTGTATTTGTGATGTCACTCAGTTGTTTTGTATGTGTGTATTATTAGTATTTTACATTTTTTATTGTCGGAAGTCTCGCGGATTACTTATTAGTAGGCTATATTAGATTTTCTCCGGTTTTGTAACTCTTTGCCTATATCTGAACGCACGAGCCTTTGGTAGGTGAAAGAATGTTCGTGACTTATTCTTGGCGGTGTTTTCACCGTTTGGGGTCACCGACGTTTCGTCAACTATGCAAGAAAAAAAAGTCAATAAATTTTTATAACACCCTGTTGATATATTAAAAAGAAAAACAATATGGGAAGAAAGTTAATAAATTGAAAGAAGCGCAAGAGATGCGAGTTAGGTTAGGTCCATCCGAGCAAAGGGATGATGTTGAGGGGAAGGTGTTTGTTGAGTAGATAGAAAGGGCGGAAAAAAGGGTGGAAGAGCACCGACCGACTTTATTTTCTAAATTAAAACCGAGTCAAGCAAGTCTAAAAGAATAAAAACTGTACTATATATATTTACCCTATAGTAATACGAAGTTGTGTAGTAGTCCAGAAAAGGGTTATAGATTTTAAAGTGTAATTAATAACAGCAGCTAAATATAAAAGTTTGTCTTTTAAACAGCAACAATAATAATAATAATAATATGAACTTAAATTTTGCAAATAACTAAGACAGACATTACAAATTGATACACTTAAACATTAAACTGTCCCAAAATTATAATAGCTTTCTAATTCATTAAGCTTGGCCGAGGCCGTCAGCTGAGTTGAACGTCTAATTCTATTTTACTAAAATGCACAGGTAGTTAAACAAAGTAACTAAATAAAGGGATTCGATGGTAACATTTTACCTAAACACATTCACCAATTACAAAATAAAACTAAAAAAATAATTATATTTTCTGCATTAAACATAACTAACTCCTCTATAACAAATTTGTTAAAAAATAATCTTTTCTTTTTTTTCTTTAAATAAAAAAATCTTCTACAAAAAACTACACAATGTGGCTGCTTCTTAAATAATAAAAATAAAAAACTACTTTAAAAAGTACAAATATGGCTGCTACTAAAAAAAATCTTTATCTCATTCCGACACAAAAACGCGCGCACGGTCATAAAACACACGCGCACAGACACAGACACACACACACACACACACACACACACACACACACACACACACACACTCATACACACTTACAACTACCTCCACGATTTTGAGCACTCACGCATACTTTTAAATACCCCTACCAATTAAATTCCCTAACCAAAACATCCCTATATTTTAACGCTGTTCGTACATAACCCACCAAACTCTTCCAATCTCTCCCATTCGTGAACTCAGTCACCAAACCAATTTCCAATAACCGCCTTCCAAACCATCTACGTCGTATGTTCACTAGAATCGGACATCACCCTATAAAATGTTATTGTCTTCCTTTTCTCCGGTATTACACATCGAGCATCTAAAACTAGCCTCTTCTCTACCCGGTCCAAAGTTAAGCGCCAGTAAGAAATAAGAACAATATAAGGTACGCAATAATCAACTATATTCTTCGCAAATTTTACAACTATTGTTAATATGTTATATTTTCATACGGTACAAAAATCATTTCATCCTTCACCGTCTGCATTAGCAGTAATTGCAGAACAGTCGGACGTTAAACAAAAAAATTACTATGTTGTTTCATAACCAGTCAGCCTAAGCAAGAAATGGCACCACCACTAAGTTAATCGTAAATATTATGAAATTTATTCCACGTTCTGGTTTGTTATAAATTTTGTGTTGTTTAGGTGATCAGCCGAAAGCCTGATTTGAACCTTTAGAGGCTTTACTAAGTAAAACAAGGATTGAGGTGGATTACCATTGCCTTACTCACTGAGTAGAAAAAAAAGTATGCTTATCAGCATGCCCGACACTCTGAAAAGCATCTACTTTCCACACTGCAAATGACACTTTCACTTCATTCACCACAGGGTGTGGCTATATAATGATATTTTTTTTTTTAATTTTTATCCCTAATGTGTGTACATTGCAATCTGTTCAATTGAGAACAATAAGCAACCCCATGACCCAATCAGATGAGGATGATAAGTATGACATGTAAATCAGGTGTAGTCTTGTATAAACCCAGGCCCTGGGAGAGTATGGTTAATTAAACCCTACCATCAAATTACACCAGTAACCACTGTCTACTATTCAAATCCGTATAAGAGTAACTACCTTTACTAGGATTTGAACCAGGAACCTTTGTCTCCGAAAATCAGCTGTTAAAGAGCTGACTCGAGGCGACGACTTTACTTCTAGACCACCTCGGTGGGCTGTATAATGATAATTAAACTCTGAAAGGAGATAACTGTGACTATGTCCGTGTCAAAAATAATAGGAACCTGAGTTTGAAGCTCAATTGTTAAAAGATTATGGCATCGAATTTAACGTACTATATGTCAAATTAATTCCTGTTTAATTCTACGTTAAGTGGTGAAAACTTAAAATTTTTATCTATTACTTTAAAAGTGATATTGACATTAGAACAAAAACGTACCCGTTTCTGGAGACATTTTACGGATAAACTACCATTTGAACCAAGCCAAAAAATTAATTACAGCCCCTAATATAAGGGTGAGGTTGGAAAAGCGGGCTTTTACGGGCAATCAAATATCTCAGAAACCAAGAAAGATATCAACATGATTCTTCTTCTTCTTTCTCTCTCCCCATGGGCCTTACAGCGTCGGGGTAAGAAGAAGAAGAAGTGACTTTGAATCCGCTTTTTCAACGTGTGGGTGATTGGCCCAACGACGTCGATTTTGGAGTACTTCTTCGTCTGGCTCCTACCCTTTGACCTGTCCGGCTTGGGAGGCCCTGCTGGTAGTTACACTACCGCCGGCATAGCTCTCCGGGTCTTGGGAGCACGCAAGCCCCTCCACCATCTACACGGTCCTGTACTCCCTAGGAGGGGAGATATCAACATGATTCTTATGCTACAAAATACAGAAAATTGCTGTCTATTATTTGTTGTATGCGCTTGTATGTAATTTTTTTTTTCAAGAAATTTATTGAAGAGAAACCATATTTTCAAAAATATTTATTTTATGTATTCACAAATTATTTTTCAAATAAATTCCTATTAAGGTTTTTGTAATAATCATCCACAGATAATAGAGTAAGAAATTATGAACATTTGAAAAAACTTCGTCCAAATATCTCCAATACAAACCAAAATATTTAATTCCCAAGAATGTACAATCATGCAAAAACCATATTTCCAGAAAACTTAAAGTTGTAGGAATAATTTCACTCGCCTTGTTAGTGAGCTTTATTTTAAACAGATGTTTTTATAACTTTTTGTCAACGTACAAACATAGCAAACAAAAATGATGTGATTCAGGAAATTTTAAACTTCAAATAAATCTAAAAAGCAATCGAAATTTTTACAAAATCATCTTCTTCAGTTGACTACCTCCTTAAGTCAGAATTTTCAACTTTTATTTAAACAAGTGGCTTTTCTTTAAAAAGACAAAAGTATACATATATAAAAAGACACAGCCTTTTGAAAATTTTTTATTATTTTTTAATATTGTTTTTTTTATCGTAGTAAATACCAGTTTTTTAATTTTTCCAAAAGTTAGTTTTTTTGACTTATGGGCTTTCTGAAAAATAACCGATTTAAATAATTTAACACCCCACCTGCCAGTTATGGGCATAAATAATCTGTAAAGAATTTGAACATGATTATATTGTGAGGTTGTGAAAGGTTAAGTCAGGTTGAGCCTATTGTAGTATGTATTTGTACGTGTGTGCGCGTATAAAAGTTAAAATGTGTATTAATGGTGAACAACTATCTAGAACTGTTGTCAGTTGCGGTGTTTGGCAAAGGGAGCGGCGAGTGGAAAGATTTGGGTTATTCCTTTGTAGTAACTAACTCAGTAGATAGTATTTATTGCATGAGTAAGAGAGGAAGGGTGGGTAAGAATCCTCGTATAAAATATAGGGGCAGAGTATTCGTTCCATATTTTGTAGTATGTGTATATGAAGAAAGAAAGGGGTTGAAGGGGGTTAAGATGTATGGTGTAACTGTAAGGGTTGAAAACAGGAACACTGTTTTAAAAGGGAAAAGGCAAAAGGGCGCTAGTACTATATAGTGTTTGAGAATAGCAGACACACATACATACACACACTATAGAATATAGGCGTAGAGAAGGGTGTGCAATACAGAGCAGTCGATCATTTTGTGTACGGATGCGAGTTTGCCAAGTGGCGAACAAGGAGAAGAAGAAGATGAAGATAGAGTTGGGTGGATGAAAATTCCTTTTGTGCTCAACTTTCTATATTTCTGGCTTCCACATGACCCCCTTTTCTCTCCTCTCTAGATATTCCTCCACTGTACTAAAGTATTGTCAAAACGCCCCAGCACATACATGATCGGACAGCGTATAGTATCTTCGATCCGTACCCAATTTTCCCCCATTTTACCTTATTTTCCCTTTATAAATATACAGGGAGGGAAAATAATTAATTATCGTTTTCATGTCGATATTTTTAATTTAATTTTCACTGGAAATACACGTTTTAATGTCCCCTGAAGCCAAAGATATGTTTTGTATCGATTCGTTCACACAAAACAATTACAAAAACGGAATATCGTACGAAGTTAAGTCTTATAACTTAAAAGTTAGGTACCATTAATAGTTGCTCATAACAGTCACGTGGTGTGACAAATTACCGGGTGATTACAAATGAAATAGACACTTTCGGTAGCCTCTAAAAAATTAAAATGGTGTATTTAAATACAGTAAATGATATAGGTTTACAAGAAAATTTTTTGAAGTTTATGTTGGTACAACATTTGAAAATGACACCTTATAAATTACAGTTTGTGCAAAGTTTAAATGTCAGTGATAGTCTTACGTAAAAAGTTGTGTATTGAGTTGTTAAAAATGACGATGCCTTCTTTCATCGCATAATTTTCAGTGGTGAATGTACGTTTCACATTTGTGGAAAAGTTAATAGACATAATGTAATAATATGAAGCACAGAAAACCCAAAAGCAAGTTTACAACATATAAGCGATTCCCCTCAAGTGAACGTACTTTGCACTGTATCTCGCGAAAAGGTTTACGGGCCGTTCTTTTTTTGCGAAGTGTCCGTAACTGGAGTAATTTATCTGGACATGTTAAAGGAATGGCTAATTCCTCAACTTCAAGAAGATAGTGACAACTTCATTTTTTACAAGATGAAACTCCGCCTCAACGGCACTCACAGATCAAATATTATCTGGATTAATGTCTTTCTGGACGATGGATTGGCCATAGAAGTGAGGAAAACATGGTGTACAAGCGTTGGCCACCTCGTAGTCCAGATTTAACGCCCTGCGACTACTTTTTATGGGGTCATGTAAAAGATAAAGTTTTTGTACCACCCCTTCTTGTCGCTATCGATTATTTAAAACAACGCATCACAAGTGCTCTCGATATAGTTGACCACCATTTATGTTATTTCACTGATATTTTAAAATTTTGGATTGGTTTGGGTATTATTAATAGTATATACAAGATTTACTAATTCAATAAGTTCAGAAAGCGTCGCAACACTAACCGAAACACTCTGTATATTCATATAGGCAAGAGAAAGTAAAAACCAATGAAGTTAACTGAGAATATCTAATCAAACTAACTGTTTATGATTTACTAACATTTTATTATTTTATTTGATTTTAATATATAATTTATAATAAGCCTATAATATTTATATTATTTTCAGAAAATTAAGTGTAACTTCTCTATCACATAATGTAAAGTTTAGTCTACCGCCTGACCGGATTCGAACCCTTTTAATAGAATCCAGTAGACGCAAAAATTTGAAATAGTTTTCCCGAAAATCATTAAAAATAAAAACCTTTTTACATCGAATTGCTTAGACGACACCAAACAGAAATTTATTGTTGAAGCAATAACAAGCAGAATTGTTTCTTAAACGGACAAAGAACATGGTATGGTATCATGAGTAATAAAGGAACTTGAAAGGACTTTGTTATTTGTAAAAATAAAGAAACAGAAACAAAAAGGATAGTTTAATTAAATTTTAGATACGGTTCATCTCAAAAAAGGATTTCAACAGAATAGAATAATCGAAAGAGTGAAGGATCTTTTTGAAACGTTTAGAAATATAATACGAAAGAAGTGGATGGTGTGTGTCCTGCCTTTCACCAAATCGCTTCGTTTGTCCTCCTTTTTCACACAGCATCACTATTTTCATTTTATTCAGCTGCTACGCGTTTCTCTTGCCGGTTATCTAAAAACACAAGTCACTTTAAATACGTGTTCCAGCAAAACTTTTTACTCTCGTTTATGTTAACTTTCTTCTGTCCTTTATGAATATTGTGACACTTATCGCTAAGGTCCGTTTCGGGATCTAGGTTATTAAATAATTATTACACTAAAGTTTACAATTACAAATATTTATTACACTAAAAGATTTACAAAACAAATAATTAACCTATTTATCATGAAGTAATACAATAAATAACTTAATAATTTACCTAATGTCACCGGATGGCGACGTTAAGTGGCTAAACTTATTAATTTGGTGGCCCTGAAAAGGGCCGTTTAAGCGGTGGTCGTCTTGGAGAGGCGGTCGGTCGTGGCGGTCGAGAAGCTGGGCGACACGGCGTGTCGTCGCCCAGCGAAGACGTCATCTTCTTCCCTCGCAGTAGTGCGTCGATGGCTGCTTCGTCGGGTCCGGTGGGCGTAAGGCTCGGTCGAGGGACCGCCGTGGGCATCGCTCGCGTCAGCGGGCGATGACGGTCTGGTCAACGGCTTACGGTGACGGGTCGGCGAGCGGAAGCATCATCTTCTCTCTTGCGGGGTCGTCGATTAGTCTCACTGGAGTCCGGCAGCCGTGTGCCGTGGTGGACGTCTTGTCTGCTGTCTGGTTCGAAAAGAAACTCTCGGTGTCTTTATTGGTATTCAATTGACTCGGCTCAGCGCAGCGCTCTTTATATAGCTACCGAGAGCGCTGTTGTAGAGAGCGGTTACTGGTTTGGCCTTGATGACAAAGGCCTTTGCGGTGTGCAGCCGAAAGCTTTGTCGGTATGCCGTCAAAGGCCGGGAGAACTATTGAAGCCGGCAACACAGTAAATGACTAATTAGAAGGGGTAGCGGTGACACTAAAATAAATAATAAACAATAAATAACTTAATAATTTACTTAGCACTACTTACAATCAATTTTATAGAATACACATACAAAATGAAACTGAATACACAAAGGCTGAATTTAATACAGATACACTATACGTTTTCACAATACACACACAAACAAAAACAGTATAACAATCGTTGAACAACACAATATCCGGAACGCCCCTGCACTACGTCCGGTAGCCACTCCTCAATGAAAAAACGAATACTAACTCTGACCGCACTCGGGGGGTCTCTTTATATACTCATTTAAAAAGATAATTCTAGCAAAGCAGAGAAACTCCATGCAAATAATAAAGTACAAAGAATAACCCTTTATAAATGAGTGCTAGAAAAATCTATTGTAAACAAGTCAACAATAGGTCTTATTGTGAATAGAATAAAAGTTGTTACGGGTCCCTTTCATAAACAGTTGTACAACAAAACCCGACCTGTTATCCTACACAATAGCGCAGTCCTATTAAATAATTTTTATGAATAGATAGCCTATCCTTTTATAATAGGCATACTTTTATTGTCACTATATTGTTACTCTTTTACTTTATTGTAATCTCTTTACTATTTTTGTAAATGAAACCCCAGAACCTTCGTGAACCATCTTTTCTTCGATATTGTCACAATATTATAGCAAAATAGAGTAGGTATTGTTTTCATTTCGATTTTCAGGAATCGAGTTTTCATCAAATATACACGTTTTCATGCCTCCCGAAACCAAAAAACTGTTTTTAGCGATTGGTCTGTGTGCGAGTAAAATATCTCAAGAGAGGGATATTGTAAAAAGTTGAAACTTGGAACTTAAGTATAGACTTACGTAAGTACAGACTTACCATAATTTCTAGACTCTAATCCCGGATATTTTTTTTAAAAGGAGCTGTTTTTTAGTACATAACATAAATTTTTTTTTTGTTTATTTATGAAGTATTTTTTCCACTGAAATGCATTAATTTACGATTGATAATTTTTTTTTAATCTACAATTTGTGTACGTTGCAATCTGTTCAATTCAGAACAATAAGCAATGCCATGACCCAATGAGATGAGGATGATGTGTATGACGTGTAAATTAGGTGTAGTCTTGTACAAACCCAGGTTGACCATTCCTGAGACAGTATGGTTAATTGAAATCCAACCATCAAAGTACACCCACAACCACTGTCCAGCATTCAGATTCTTAAAAAAGTAACTAGGCCTATCTTTACTAGGATTTGAACTAGGAACCTTCGTCTCCGAAAATCAGCTGCTAAACAGCTGATTCGCGGCGACGACTTTACCTCTAGCTCAACCCGGTGGATCATTAATATATAAGTAATTATTTTTTAAATTATTATTTTTAGAATAATAATTTTAACTAACAGCAGGCACAAAAATATCCAAACGTTTACTTAGAATTGGGTTCTGCCATTACAACATCACTACCATCGTGTTTGTTTTTTTGCCTTGCAGTTGGATGGTTTGATATTTCTCAGTTGAAAGTATTTTTCCTAGGAACACCTTTTCAGTTTTAAATTTTTCGTAAAAGTCCACCCAAGACATCTTTGAATTAACTTTTAACGGTCTAGCATCGATGCATACAGTGTTATCAACCTCTGAATGAAAACTGATAGAAATATTTCCAGCCACCGCGCCGGTCCTTTACACTTATGGTTAGTCACGAAATGAAGTTTATTTGAGACAAAGTGTAAGAGGGGAACAATCAACTGCGCATGCCCAGTTTTTCTATTACAATCCTAAAAACATACTGACACTCGTAGTTCATTGGAATACACAGTCCTTATTTTATTACGCGACAAGTGGTACAGGAAATATTGTTTTGATTTGGCTATTCTGTTTTTAAGTTTTAGGCTACATTTATACAAATAAAAGTATTTTAATTTCTTAAAACTCATTTCTTTTCTTTTAATTTTAATTCTTCACGTTTTATTCATTATTTTGTAGTGTTGTTATAAATTAGTTATCTATCCGTGTATTATAAGTTTATTATGTCGACCGTTCGAAAGCAGCGGAAAACAAATCGAAGTGCGGATGGAATGTTTTTAAGTGTTGTAAAGAAAAAGCCAATATTAAACTATATATACTTCACAGTTGCATGTTTTTACTTTCTCTTCCCTATATGAATATATAGGAAGGAAAGTATTGTTTTCATGTCGATTTTTCGAAATCGAGTTTTCACCGGATCTATACGTTTTCAGACCCCCTGAACCCAAAAAACATGTTTTTAGCGATTGGTCTGTGTGTGTGTCTGTGTGTGTGTGTGCGCGTGTGTGTGTGTGTGTGTGTGCGTGCGTGTGTGTGTATGTGAACAGAATATCTCAAGAACGGAACATCGTACGAACTTGCAACTTGAAACTTAAGTTACGTACCACTACCGGACTCGACACGAACATTTTCATCAAAATCGGTCAACCGGAAGTGGTAGTTTATTCGTGTAATTTTTCACTTTTTTGCGATTTTCTCAAAAACTGGTCCTACGATTTTTTTTAAAATCGCCTGGTTTACTCAATTTTTTATTCTCTACAAGATAGGGTAGGCGCCATGTTTGCTGAAATTCTCGGTGAGGCTGTTTTCACGTAAAAACGTTGTTTTTTTAAGATTACGGCTTTAATATAAATTTTAGCGCAAAAACTTATATAATAAAAGTTGTAGAGAATTTAAAAACCTACAACTTCTGTTTCAAACATTTTTTTGTATGACGCTTAGTTTAGCAGTAATTAGCGATTTTCTGATTTTTTCTCACGAAAACGTGTGAAAAATCGATTTTTTTTAAGATTTTGGCCTTAGTATGCATTTTACGACAAAGGTGTATATAACCAAATTTATAGGAAATTTAAAGATCTACAACTTTTATTTAACGTATTTTTCTCTACAGAGCCTAGTTTAGCGTGAAATAGTGATTTTCCGTATTTTTAAGCCAGTTTGAGGTTGATTTACATTTTGAGTGTTTCACTCATGATTAAAATAAGGTTATGTTTATTAAGGTTAGTTTTTTGTTTATTTCTAACATTTTATTACTAATGTTAAATTATATTGTAAATTATTTGCATTGGCAAGAGAAAGTTGTGTGAGTGTTTCACACCAGATTTTTAGAAATGTATGTCCTAGGGTAGCAGCAGCGCATTGCCCACACTGAGTCCCGGGTTCATCTCGTCATTACACATCAGTACAGATATTCGAAAATCCCGGACATTCGTCAATCCCGAACTGTCCGGACTAACCCAGGACGTATGGTAAGCCTAGTTAAGTACCACTACGGCACCCTACATGAACATTTTCATTTAAATCGGTCCGCCGGAAGTAGTAGTTTGTTCGTAGAATATTTCATTTTTCCCCTATTTTCTCTAAAACGTCTCCTACAATGTTTTAAAAAGTACCCTTATTTACTATTATATACAATTTTTATGCTCTACCTGGTAGGGTAAGCTCATGTCTGTTGAAATTCTTGGGGAAGCTATGCTCTTGTGGTAAATGTGGGTTTTTAAAACATTGAGGCCTTAATATCCAATTAACCCACCGGGTTGGTCTAGAGGTAAAGTCGTCACCAAAATCAGCTGTTTAACAGCTGATTTTCGGAGACGAAGGTTCCTAGTTCAAATTCTAGTAAAGGTAGTTACTTTTGTACGGATTTGAATAATAGATAGCGGTTACCGGTGTACTTTTATGGTTGGGGTTCAATTAACCATACTCTCTCAGGAATGGTCGACCTGAGTGTGTACAAGACTACACCTCATTTACACGTCATACACATCATCCTCATCTCATTAGGTCATGGGGTTGCTTATTGTTCTGAATTGAACAGATTGCAACGTACACACATTAGGGATTTAAAAAAAAGTATTCAAATTAGGGCAACATATATATCATCAAAATAGTAAGATTTTTAAAGCCTTGTACTTTAAATACACGCGATTTTTTCTACTACGCTTAGTTTGAAGAATGAAATTCTTGTTCCTGAAGAAATTTGTTACCGGGGTTATCTTATATACTTCTTAAATTGCGATTTTCCTCCACAGTCCTTCTACTATTAGGGTTTACATATATGACTTTTTGAGGGGTACGAAAAAGAGGCTGCATATGATTTTTTACATCTGATTACATAATGTAATATAATCCTTCTACTATTAGGGTTTACATATGATTTTTTTTAGGGGTACGAAAAAGAGGCTGCGGTAAGAAAAGGTGTACGACAAGGTTGTTCTTTGTCACCACTACTTTTTAACTTGTATATAGTAGAGGTTATAAATGATATACAGGAGAAATTTGACGCAGGAATGAAAATTCAAGGAGATACAATAAAAATGCTGAGATTCGCTGATGATATAGTAGTATTAGCCGAGACAAAAAAGAACTAGAGGATCTCTTTAATGGAATAGATGAGATCTTGAGAAAGGATTACTTCATGAAAATTAATAAGAACAAAACGAAAGTGTTGTGCAGCAGCTACAGTGGTTTAGAAGAGATAGAAAATTAAAAGTAGGCAACGAAAACATACAGGAAGTTGGGGAATTCTGCTATCTAGGGAGTAAAATAACAAAGGATGGTAGAAGCACAAGTGATATCAGAAGTAGAATTGCTCAAGCTAGAAAAGCCTTTGAAATGAAAAACAGCTTACTGACTACAAACATTGACTTACAGATTAGGAAAAATTTCTTAAAACATTATGTTTGAAGTGTAGGATTATACGGGAGTGAAACGTGGGTGATAGGGGCTGTAGAAAAGAAGAGGATAGAAGTTATTGAAATGTGGTTTTTATAGGGAAATGTTAAAGATTAGGTGGGTGGAGAAAATAAATAATTTAGAGGTTCTTAGGCGGGTGGATGAAAAAAGAAGCATATGAAAGCATCTTACCAGAAGAAGGGATAGGCTAGTGGGGCATATCTTAAGACATCCAGGTATTGGGCTATGAATAATGGAGGGTAATATTGAGGGAGTAAATTGTAGGGGGACAGAGATTAATTAGAATATATAAAGCAAATTACAAAAGATGTAGGGTGTTACAGGTATGTAGGTATGAAACGACTTGTGCAAGATAGAACAGCTTGGAGAACTGCATCAAACCAGTCAAGAGACTGATGACAAAAAAAAATTTTATAGGATTTTTAATTTAATTTTTGAATGTATACAGTAGGCTATCCCATTTTCGTGGTTTAACTAATTAGTAAATTTAGTTACTGTAACGAAATAGAAAGTTCTTTTTTAACTATTTTTAGATTTTTTATCGGTAGTTGTAAGAAGCGGTCATAAATCAGGGGTTTTACAGTATATCAAATTGTTAAAAAATTCCCGAAAGTTTTTTCATTCAGTACAGGGCTTTCACGAAGGAGTTTACCGAGAAAAGGACAAAAAAATTTCCATCGACTTTAATATTTATATTAAAAGGCGCCATTTATTTTGGTTTTAAAAGAAAACGAAATAAGATTAAACGACATTTTGATGAGTTTTATCAAATAAAGAAGAAAGAGTACAGTGACCGGGTAAAAAAGGCTAAACAGCCAAATAACCTTCTGCATGTTATTCTTTTTTCTTTTATTTAAATACGCTTTCTTGTTATTAGTTTTCCCGAGTTTTTCTTCTCAATTTTTCTCGGCTCGTTCCTGTTTTACACCGTTACAATGGAATGAACATCTCCTCTAGTTGGTGATAAAAGAGCCGGTAAAAAATAGGGCAATCCTTTGTCCTTTGTCCTTTTTTATTTTCATTCTTTTAACTCATTCTTTTTTCTCTCCTCACCGTGTTCGGTCCGGTGACATCTAACTGTAAATATAGTACGGGCAAAAAGTTATCTCACATTAGTTAACCAAGATTATGGTTGGAATATATTCAGTACTTTATTGTACGCTATTCTGTTCTTGAGATATTTTGTTCACACACACACACGCACACACACACACACCGAACAATCGGTAAAACATGTTTTTTGGTTAAGGGAACCTGAAAACGTGTATTTTTGGTAAAAACTAAATTTTGAAAAATTGAAATAAAAACAATACTTTTGAAGGCAGAAAAGTGTTAATGGTTAGCCTGTATATAAATAAAAAATATATAAGTAAGATAATTATACCTTTTTTTGAACGTCACATTTAATTAACAACACCACTAACAAATAACATAAATACATATGTACATAAATACTGTAACTAATAACGAAATTTCCATTACTCATTTTTAAAATAGTCATCAATTTTGAGCGCGTATTAGGCGAGATTGAATGCGTATTAAGCGGAAAAATACACAATTTTTTTTTCTAATTTATTTAACGTCGCATCAACATCAAGGTCATTAGCGACGACGTTGGGGTGTAACTGTGTGTAATGAGGATGAAATGATTTTTTTTTAATTTTTTTTTGTAACGTATGAAAATATGCCGTGCCTGATTGGGATTTGAACCCAGGACCGCATGATGAAAGGCGAGCACGTTACCAACTGTACCAATGCGGCCGGCGTAAAAAGGTAAAACACAATTGTTTTACCGTTTTAATCAAGGAACTTCGCGAAAACTGCGTTTTAAAAAGAAATTCGTTTTAGCCGTGAGCGTATTAAACGGATACTACTATCCGTTATGTATTGGCAAGCCGAAGAAAAAATGAATACCGGAACAAGTGAAGACACAACCTAACCCGTGAAGAGAAGAAAAACATTATTCATATAAAACTCTGATAATTTAAAAATTGATTTACTTATTTACTTTACTTGATTATTTACTTTATTTACTTTACTTTATTACTTACTTTAGTTATTAGTTATTTACTTTGTTTGATAATTCATAAATTGATTGACCGGAATACTGTAGAGTGTAGTTTATGTTCGTTAAAAAAAAGGAACTGAATATTAATGTTTGAGTAGAAATTTTAGAAGCATGTATTGTATGCAGAGGATAAGAAGAAACAGATTCAATTGAGAAGAGGTATTGAAGCGAGCCGTTGTTTGAATTTCCATAGAAATGTAACCAAGCATACAGAGGCATATGTTTATTGGCCGGCTAAGAAACAGGTGGTCTGTTTCTGAAAGTGTCTTCCGGTAACAAAAAAACCCCATTCATTGTTAGTTACAACTAACAACAGTATTTGTTTATTTCAATTGGACGATTTGTTTACTCTTCAAAGGTTATTCTCTTCTAATTTGCTTTTGCAACCGTTCATTTGTCAGTGTTTTAGTGTTTACAGTGTTTTGTTCGTGTTAGTGTGTTAATTGAAACAATACTATCGGTGTTTTTAAAAGGATCTTTTTAACGAGGTAACTTAACTTTGTAATTTATGTAGTAGATATATATACAGTTGGTCTTCTCTGATTCGAAATATTCCCTAATTCGGATATTTACGTTGTTGTTGTGGTTTAGGTCATCAGCCAAAAGGCTGGTTTGAACCTGTAGAGGTTTTACTAAGTAAAACGAGGAGTGAGGTGGTTTACCATGCCTTCCTCACTGAGTGGAAAAGTATGCTTATCAGCATGCCGAGCCCTCTGAAAAGCACATTTTTCCCCTCTGCAAATGACACCTTCACTTCATTCACCGCAAGGTCTGGCTGTATAGTGAAACTCATTACTTTCAGAGGAGGTAACTCTGACTAGTGTCTTTAACACCTCTACCTCTTCTGTTCTTAAATGATTCAGTCATTTAATTGGCTGACCATGTGATAAGAAACAGAACTATTTATTTTAGCCCTGCACCGAACAGATTGAGTGCAAATAATCTGACACTCCACCTGTTTATTATGGGCAGATATTTACGTTATCACCTTGAAAAATCCACCTTCACTGGGTTTAAATTAATACGTTATTTTTTCGAAGAACTACAGAACTCTGTAGTTCTGTAGTTCTTCATAATAGTCTGTTAATACAAATTTACAGACTTTTTGGTAATTAGGCTGAATAGAATGAAAACCTGTTACCGATTGTAACCGACAATACTTTGCTGTGTACTGAATCCGAATATGAAGTTTTTTCCCGCAAATCACAATGAAATTCGTTATAAGCCTTTTTTTTATAAACTGCCGATATAACCTCACTTTCTCGTATAAATTTCAATTTGCCCGTCTTATTTACCGAATAAATGCTCACAACCGATTGACAACATTGTCGGCCGGCCCGTTGGCGTAGTGGTTAGCGCAACTGGCTTCTACACCGGGGTCCCGCGCTCAATTCTCGGTCAGGTCTAGCATTTTTTCATCACTAATTTTCATCTATCATCCTTCTCACAGTCTGCATTAGCAGTAATTTCAAAACAGTCGGACGTTAAACCAAAAAAAAGAGAACAATATCACTGCATTTACCCTAATTTTACTTATGATCCATTTATTTATTATGATACACAAAATTTCAAACTGACTAACCAAAATCAATAACCTTTGGTTTGTTTGTTTTACGTCTGACTGTTTTGCTATTTTCTGCGTAAATTATATAGAATCAGGGCCCATCACCGATTGTAACGATTTTTTTGAAATCGATACTTTTTTGGGTGCTGAATCCGAATATGAAATTATTTTTCCCCGCAAATTACCATGAAATTAGTTATAAACCTTTTTATCATCTCCCGATATAACCTCACTTTTTGTAATTTCAATTTTTTTTGTAATTTTTAAAAACAAAATCGTCAAAATTGGTGACAGGCCCGGATTATGAAATTAACATTGATAAGCCGGTGTGAGAAAAGACAATAAGTATTATAACATAATTGATGAAAATGTGGATCAGGTGGAAACCGCAAAGGCCTTATTTAATTATCGAACCCCCTCGTTTACACATAAACACACACTATCAGTGCGTAAGAGAAGTTACAATTGCTTACCCTGAGGGAACAGGATTACGATGTACGGTACTTGAAAGGAAACAAAGGGACTAGTCTTTCAAATAAGGAAACACAGATAGGTTTCTGTTTGGAATAATCGAAGCAATTATTTGAAATTGTCTCAAAAGCTATTTTTGCTTCTCTTGCCCTTGGCTATATGAAATAAAGACAACGAAAGTAGCTGTTTAGGTTTCTGTCAATTTTTTTAAATCGTTTTTTCACCGGAAATACACGTCTTCAGTCACCCTGAATAAAAAAATCTGGTGTGAAACACTCACACAACTTTCTCTTGCCAATGCAAATGATTAATAATAAACCTAACATTATTAATAAAATATTAGAAATAAACAAAAACTAACCTCAAAAACATAACCTTATTTTAATCATGAGTGAATGACGCAAAATGACAATCGAACTCAGTTTGGCTTAAAAATACGGAAAATCACGCTTTCACGCTAAACTAGGCTCTGTAGAGAAAAATGCTCTAAACAAAAGTTGTAGATCTTTTAATTTTCTATAAATTAAATTATATACACTTTTGTCGTAAAATGCATACTAAGACCGAAATGTTAAAAAAATCGATTTTTCTCACGTTTTCGTGAGAAAAAAAACAGAAAATCGCAAATTACCGCTAAACTAAGCGTTATACAAAAAAATGTTTGAAACAGAAGTTGTAGGTTTTTAAATTCTCTACAACTTTTATTATATAAAGTTTTGCGCTAAAATTTATATTAAAGCCGTAATCTTAAAAAAACAACGTTTTTACGTGAAAACAGCCTCACCGAGAATTTCAGCAAACATGGCGCCTACCCTATCTTGTAGAGAATAAAAAATTGAGTAAAATAGGCGATTTTAAAAAAAATCGTAGGACCAGTTTTTGAGAAAATCGCAAAAAACTGAAAAATTATACGAATAAACTACTACTTCCGGTTGACCGATTTTGATGAAAATGTTCGTGTCGCGTCCGGTAGTGGTATGTAACTTAAGTTTCAAGTTTCAAGTTCGTACGATGTTCCGTTCTTGAGATATTCTGTTCACACACAGACACACACACACACACACACACACACACACACACACACAGACCAATCGCTAAAAACATGTTTTTTGGGTTCAGGGGGTCTGAAAACGTATAGATCCGGTGAAAACTCGATTTCGAAAAATCGACATGAAAACAATACTTTCCTTCCTATGTATTCATATAGGCAAGAGAAAGTAAAAATAAATAAAAATGGTTTTACCGAGCTGTGTTTCTGGTACGAACAAATTATCTCAAGATGGAATTTCGTACTAAGTTCAAACTTGATACTTAAGTTAGGTTTTATAAGAGGATAATACATGAATATTTTCATACTTATATTTTATTTTATAGTACTAGCGGTACCCGACGCGCGTTGCTACGCCCAAAAATAGAAAACGTGTTTTTATGGAAAATATGAAATTTATTTTATTTTATCTAAGGCCCGTTAGCGTAGTGGTTAGCGCAAGTGGTTTCTACGCCGGGGTACCAAGTTCGATTCCCGGTCAGGTCTGGCATTTTTTTCATCACTCATTTTCATTAACATCATTATCCACCGGTTGTATTAGCAGAAATCGCAGAACAGTCAGACGTAAAAGATAAAAAAACTAATGCCAGAGGCATAAAATGATAATTGTAAACGTCACTTCTACGAGCGATGCACAACTAATATTGCTCTAAAAAAAAATAGGAGTTGATGGTAGAGGGGTGAAAATTTAGGAGCTTATGTATTTCTTAATGCCACATTATAAAAAAATAAAAATTTTGTCAAAAAATAATTTTTTTTTTGTTGGGGTGGACCACCCTTATCACTTAAGAGAAGTGAAGGTGTCATTGCAGGGTAAAAAGTATATGCTCTCAGAGGGCCTGGCATGCTGATAAGCATACTATACCACTTATAATATTTTTCAAGACTGATGAGTTCTGAACGTATGCATTGCCCCCTACCCACTTTATATCTAGCCAATCACTTTCGAGCAACGTTGCCAATACTTGCTCTTGTAGCTCTGTTAAATATTTTGTCAGCCATTTTTTTGGACTTTTAATAACAATTATAACCTATAAACACATAACCAGCTGATTATATTATAAAGTATTGCATGTAAACGCGTTCTATATTCAATGAGTTCAGTATGAGATGCAAGACGAGAGTGAACTATTGCAGCTCTTATAAGCATGCGCACATAATGTTTGTCAGGTACAATTTGGCAACGCTGGCAAACATTCTGATTGGTCTAAACGTGTGGAACAGCAGATCTCATCAGCCGTGAAAAGCATATTAGTGAATAAGGCATTGGTAAACCATCTCATTATATTAAATGCTTGTTTACTTAAAAGCCAGTCGTGTCATTTTTGAAACACCTGTTATAAGGAAACGGCAAGGAGAGAATATTGTATTGAATGAACAATCTTTTCCAAGAAGAATGCCTTTTAATGTTTTCGATAATTCAATCGTTGCCTTAACCCTTTCAATCCCAAATTTTTAACTTTACACAAACAAATATGTGTACATTGTTTCATACATTTTACTGACATTTAAGTGAAATAAAATCACTTTTAGACCTTCAGCCTTTTTTTGATGGTGTGACAAACAAGTGTGACGCATATGTCACATTGGGCTTGATGGTATCAAAGTTCCCAACAATAAGAATAAGTAAAAATCATGTGCAGGCTTCCTAAGCAAACTTATCTTGCTAAGATTTGTAGCAAAGCATTATTTAAGACTTAAAAAAGGTTACAATTCAAAAATATTGGTAAAATGGACAATATCAGTATTTACTTACTTACTTACTTACGAAGCGCTACAGCCCTACGTGGACCTTGGCCTCCTCAACAATGCGCCTCCATTCATCCCTCTGACCTGCCCGTCTCCTCCAGTTCCCCACCCCCAAGCTCGTCAGATCCTTTTCCACATCCTGCAGCCAGCGTGTTCTAGGGCGACCCCTCCTCCTCGTTCCCTCCATTCTCCCAACAAGCATCTGTCTCTGCATCCTGTCCTGTTCCATCCTGTGCACATGTCCCAGCCAGCTGATTCGTCTAGACTTTATATACCGTACTATATCTTACAGTATTTACAGCCTAAAAAATATACTTGTATGTACATTCAACATACTCGAAGAAATGCTACTTTATTTTAGTAAATGAACACGAATATTTAAGACTAAAACTAACTTTAAAAAGAAACTAATGGTCGCGTCCGAGGTGCAGTGGTCAGCATCTTACACTGCAAAGCAGAGGTCTCAGGTTCGATTCCTGGCTAGGGTACAGAAAATTATTACACTTCACATCCAGCGTTCTTTAATCAAAAGTAGTCGCTAACAATTAAAGTTTTTATGTCTGTTATTTCACTGCAATGTGACTTCTATGCCTCACTGGGGAAGAAAGGGTTAAACCGACATTTCTTAATCGTATTGATTTGACCATATGATTTCATATATCATAAAACATTCATTCTGCCCATAACAGACAGGTGGAATGTCAGATTATTTACACTCAATCTGTTTGTTGCAGGGCTAAAATAAATAGTTCTGTTTCTTATCACATGGTCAGCCAATTAAATGACTGAATCATTTAAGATCAGAAGAGGTAGAGGTGTAAAAGACACTAGTCAGAGTTATCTTCTCTGAAAGTAATGAATTTCACTATACAGCCAGACCCTGTGGTGAATGAAGTGAAGGTGTCATTTGCAGAGTGGAAAATATGTGCTTTTCAGAGGGCCCGGCATGCTGTTAAGCGTAGTTTTCCCACTCAGTGAGGAAGGCAATGGTAAACCACCTCACTCCTCGTTTTACTTAGTAAAACCTCTACAGGTTCAAACCAGCCTTTCGGCTGTTGACCTAAACACACAAAACATTCATTAACCATATGGTTTGAACCTCTTAAGGCTTTACTTAGTAAAACAAGGAATGAGATGGTTTATAATTGCATTACTCACTGAATGGAAAAATATTCTTATCAGCATGGCAGGCCCTCTAAAAACCATCTTCCATCCACCCTGCAAATGACACCTTTACTTCATTCACCACAGGGTCTGGCTATAATCGTACGTCCCGAAGAAAACTGTGTTAAGTCAAAAAACGTAAATTTTTCAAGAGAGCAAAAAAGATTCCACTCCTTCTTATCTGTGAATATTAAATACAGTATAGAATTTAATGTTTTTTTTCTGCATTTTCAAAAGTATGAACTTTATTCTGAATACTGAATACTGTTATACTTTTTTACAGTGGCTCATAATTTTTTTACAAATAAATTGTACTATTTAAATACAACAAAAAATCATAATTACTTGATGGTATTTTAGAAGAAAAGGGTAGTTAGACAAAATTTTGTTTGTTTGTTTAGGTGATCAGCCGAAAGGCTGGTTTGAACCTGTAAAGGTTTAGCTAAGTAAAACGAGGAGTATGTTGGTTTACCATTGCCTTCCTCACTGAGTGGAAAAGTACGCTTATCAGCATGTCGGGCCCTCTGAAAAGCACATATTATTTTCCACTCTGCAAATGACATCTTTACTTCATTCACCACAGGGTCCAACTGTATAATGAAATTCATTACTTTCAGAGGAGATAACTGTGGTTAGTGTCACGGTACACCTCTATAAGAGGACACGGTACCTCTATTGTACCTCTTCTCTTTTTAAATGATTCACTCATTTAATTGGCTGACCATGAGATAAGAAACAGAACTATTTATTTTAGCCCTGCAACGAACAGATTGAGTGTAAACAATTTACTTCATTATTATGCAATAAAACGATTTTTCTTTTTTTTTTACTTACAACAGTTTTCTTCGGGACGTACGATATAATGAAATAACAGATTTTGTAGAATAGTAAATAGTGTCTTCTACTCTTCTATCTATTTTCTTGTTAAATGCTTCAGTCATATAATTAACTGACCATGTGATAAGAAACAGAATTATTTTTTATAGCCCTGGAATTAGCGGATTAAGTGCAAATAATTTAATACTCCACCTGCCTGTTATGGGCAAAAATTGTGTTTAGAAAAGGTATTTAGATTTGATTGTTATAATAATCTGTTTTATTTGTCTGAAGTGAACACTGTACAATACAGTAATACGTTCTTAATACAGACGCTATCCTTTTTCAATAAATTTAATCTGGAACTCGATCCTTTTTTTGATAATTACAAACAATTCTCATCAAAATGTTATCAGGCGCTCACCAACCAATAAATGACATAAATTCACAGAGCAGACTCACATCTTTTTCTTTCTTTCTTCCTTTCCTTCTTTCTTTTTTCTTCTTTCTATTGTTTCTTTTTCCTTTTTCTTTTATTAATTTATTAATAAAGAATATTATTTTAGATCAAGTTTTGCTAAACTATTTTTGTGGGAATTTTTATTTATTTTTTCTTATTAATTTGTTATTATAGTAAGTAATTTTATTGAAACATTATTTTATTTTTATGAGAGAAGGAGACAAAAAGTGTATTAGCATGTATATTATGTAAATAAAATAGTTATAAGCAAATATTGTTTTGTAAATATGTAAAAATTTTTTATGTCAATAAGGCTTATATGGGTAAGTTCTGTTAGCCTTTATATTGTTGTAAATAAATAAATAAAATAATAAATAAATAAATAAATATACTACTCTTAGCATGCCCCGTCAGGCTTTGCACGCGAAAAATGGTACCTGCTAGATCGTAACGACTCTTCATTTTTGTGTAGGACAGATTCAAGCTGTCAGAATAAAATACCAAAGCAATTGATCACTCACCAATTAAAAAAAAATTAAAACAAATTAAAGAAACAAGGAACTTTACTTGTATAAAATACTCAACAATACAAAATCGTATCTACATAATAAAATTATCATGTGATGCTTTCACCAGCTGATCTTTACCACCACGTCGCTATTTGCTAAATCACATGAATATATTTATGAAAAATCTTTATTTGAATCACATCAGCTGGTTTAAAAGCAGCAAATTATCTAACCTCGTTGTTGTTTAGGTCAACAGCCGAAAGGCTGGTTTGAACCTTTAGAGGTTTTACTAAGTAAAACGAGGAGTGAGGTGGTTTACTATTGCCTTCCTCACTGAATGGAAAAGTACGCTTATCAGCATGCCGGGCCCTCTGAAAAACACATATTTTCCACTCTGCAAATGACACCTTCACTTCATTCACCCCAGGGTCTGGCTGTATAAATTTCAGAGGAGATAACTCTGATTAGTGTCTTTTACACCTCTACCTCTTCTGTTCTTAAATGATTCAGTCATTTAATTGGCTGACCATGTGATAAGAAACAGAACTATTTATTTTAGCCCAGCAACGAACAGATTAAGTGTAAATAATTTGACACTCCACCTGTCTGTTATGGGCATTATCTAACCTCATAAGAGCCTTAATGTAGGACATAAACATTATTTTTAACCCTTTAGGGCTAACTTTTTAAGGGTTTCAATTGCCTAAAACCTGCACGGGTATCATAGTTACAACATAAAAACACTGTATGAAAATTGGTTCAGTAATTTAGGAGATAAAGGGGAACATACACACACACATACATACATACACACACACACACACACATACATCGAATTTTATTTATATAGGTGTTCAAGTTTGCAAACCCATTTCCAACGCCACCCTACGGAGCCTAGCATTTGTCAGCGCTGTACGCAGGCGCAAATGTTTATCGCTCTTTACTATCGAGACATAAAAAGTAATTAATCATGAAAACCGAACGGATGGGCTTTTTAAAAGGAGATTATCTTCAAACAAAGACGACGTAATTAAAATTAAAACCAATTTTCAAGAGAAAAGTTAAATTTAATTCGTAAAACACAGTGATATAATGATATTAGAGATAATTAAAAAGCCGTTTACTCCAAGTTGTGACGTCATTACTTGTTTCCAGATGACAATCACATTGAGAAATCTAATACTTGTTTAGGCGGGCGTGCCGAACACAAGCCAAACGAATTAGGACTCAGCCTCGTCTAATTATTACGGTACTTCGACGCGGTGGTCGTTTCAAATGAAAATCTTCTTTTTTTTAAATAAGATAACAGATAATTTAATTTAACAAAGTACCCGAAAATTTCATTATTTTCGGGCAGGTCTATAATGTTTTCTTATCTCCCTTATTGTCCTTTAATTTTTTCCCCTTTTACGATTTTAAATTCTTAACCTAATTACCCTTTTATTAAGTTTTCCTACTCAATCAATCTTTAAAATATCTTCTAAAATTTAAACGGATTACTTTTTGGAAGTACTCTATACAGGTACGCCTCTTTCTGTCAAAGGTAGACTATTATGCAAGAAAGTAATTTAGGTGTGATCCCTTTATTAATATTAGAATACATAATGTTAGAATATTAATATTAGAATATTGTATTAACATAAATTGTATTAGAACATTATATTAATATTAGAATATTGGTCTAGAGGTAAAGTCATCACCACAATGAGCTGTTTAACAGCTGATTTTCGGAGACGAAGGTTCCTGGTTCAAGTCCTTGTAAAGGTAGTTACTTTTATACGGATTTGAATACAAGACAGTGGTTGCCGGTGTAATTTGATGGTTGGGGTTCAATTAACCATACTCTCTTAGGAATGGTTGACTTGGGTCTGTACAAGTCTACACCTCATTTTCCACGTCACAGACTTCATCCTCATCTCATTGGGTCATGAGGTTGCTGATTGTTCTGAATTGAAAAGATTACAACGTACACATATTAGGAATTAAAAAGAAAAGAATACAAGTCTATCAATTTATCGAAAAATGTATCCCAATGTATGTTCAAAAATGTAAGAAAACAATTATTTTTACAAAATTCTTTTATTTATCGTTAGATTTTTCTAACAAAGCATATACGAGGTGTGGCTATTAAATAACGAGACTGACGTTGTAAAAAAACTTTATTTGAATTTTATACATAATCACTTATTGTTACCTTCAATATACACTCCTTCTCTGTCCCTATAACGCTTCATGCAAATTTTCCATGGTTGGAAACAGTGCTGGAAGTCATCTTCTGTCAGCCCCTTCAGGACAAGTGCCGCTTTCTCTTTTACAGCCTCCACAGACTCAAATCTTGTCCCTTTTAATGCAGATTTCACCTTAGAGAACAGGTAGAAATCACATGGTGCAAGATCTAGTAAATAAGGTGGATGTTGTAACACTGAGATGCTGTACATGGCTGGGAACCTCTTGACAGATAAGGCGGAATGAGCTGACGCATTGTCTTTGTAGAGAACCCATGATTTGTCCTTCCACATTTCGGGGTGTTTTATCCTTACTCTTTGATGTAGTTTAGAAAGTACCTCAAGGTAGTAATATTGAGTAATTGGTTGACCTTCAGGAACCCAGTGAAGGTACACAATTCCTTGGATATATAAAAAAGAATCGTCATTGCTTTAAATTTTGGCTTGCTCGTTCGAGCTTTCTTGGCTTTCGGTGAAGTTCGGCTCTTCCAGTGCATGGATTGGCGCTTCATTTCCGAATCATAAGTAAAAAACCACGTTTCATCACATGTTATTGTCGTTTCCAAAAAATTTGGGTCATTTTTAATCGCGTGCAAAGTGTCAGTACAAACATTTTTGCGAGCTTAATTTCAAACGTTTTTGAGCGGCATGTGTCCTGAAGAAGCTGACAGAAGATGACTTCCAGCACTGTTTCCAACAATGGAAAATTCACATGGAGCGTTGTTAAGATAGAGAAGAAGTGTATATTGAAGGTGACAATAAGTTATTATGTATAAAATAAAATAAAATTTTTTATGTCAGTCTCGTTATTTAGCCATACCTCGTATAAACAATGTTCGGTTGTTTTATTCTTTACCCTCAATGTTATGTTTATTATTATGGAAATTGGATGAAGTATTTATATAAAAGAGACGAACGCTTCATTAATTTAGTTAAGTAGTAATTCGGATATGAAGCCAGTGCGATAATTAACCAATGTTATTTCATAAAATCAGTTAGTGAATCGTACCACGTGCGAACCGGAACACAGGCCAATTATTTGTTGTTTAGGTGATCAGCTGAAAGGCTGGTTTGAACCTCTAAGCGCTTTACTAAGTAAAACGAAGAATAAGGTTGTTTACCATTGTCTTATTCACTGATTGGAAAAGTATGCTTATCAGCATGCCAGGCCCTCTGAAAAGCCACTACTTTTTACCCTGCAAATGTACGAATAATAAAATTGATTACTCTGATAGAAGATAACTGTAACTAGTGTCTTTTCTGCCCATAACAGACAGGTGGAGTGTCAAATTATTTACACTCAATCTGTTAGTTGCAGGGCTAAAAAAAATAGTTCTGTTTCTTGTCACATGGTCAGCTAATTAAATGACTGAATCATTTAAGAACAGAAGAGGTAGAGGTGTAAAAGACACCAATCAGAGTTATCTCCTCTGAAAGTAATGAATTTCATTAAACAGCCAGACCCTGTGGTGAATGAAGTGAAGGTGTCATTTGCAGAGTGGAAAATATGTGCTTTTCAGAGGGCCCGGCATGCTGATAAGTGTACTTTTCCATTCAGTGAGGAAGGCAATTGTAAACCACCTCACTCCTCGTTTTACTGAGTAAAACCTCTACAGGTTCAAACCAGCCTTTCGGCTGATGACCTAAACAACAACAGTGTCTTTTACACATGTACCTGTTCCGTTGTTAAATGGTTCAGTCGTATAATTGGTTGACCATGTGATAAGAAACACAACTATTATTTTTAACCCATTATCTTTATCAGATCGAGTGCAAACAATTAAACACGCCACCTGCCTTTTATGGGCACAGACTATTTTTTTTTCGAATAGCTCTTTAACGAGAGCACGTTAAATCAATATTTGGGGTGTTTCTTCATGTCCTATGCTGCTCCATTCTCTTCCTCACCCACACCTCCCTCATCCTTCTCGATCTGTCCATCCTCAGTTGGTCCATATTGTGAGGTTCACACCTCCTCCTCTCACTTTCCTCCCTAAAGGTCACTCTCTCAACTTTACCCCTAAAAACCTCTCTATTGCATATGTCTTCTGTGGTAATCCCTGCCGTTAAGCAATCTGACAGCGTTTCGGTGAACCATGCTGGCTTAATCTTAATTTTTTAAGAAAAAGTTGTATTAAATTTAAAAGGAGGTTTTGTCATTTATTAATAACCAAATCCCGAAAAAACCTAAAATTACTGTGCAATATACAAACCATTTTGATATACAAAATAATATAATTATACATAATTGATAAACATAAATTATAATCGCTTGAGTCACGAGTTTGCCCTTGTTTGCAACGAGTGGTAAAGGGGGGAAAAGCATCAGTGCGCATGCCCAACTGCTTTAATTTCAGTACAACAAACATAACTACATATACTATACCCAGAGCATAATACAGTATATCGCGGAACCTTTTGTAGGTTAACTGTTTGTTACAGAAATGTCGGTTTCTCGAAAACGTGGTCGAACTATTCACAGTGTTGAATGAAATCTAATATGCAATGTAATAAGATGTTATGAAGTTGAAGCTTAACTAAAATGCCTATCCGTGCCTCTTAACAAAAGCCGTGAGCGAGCGGCTAACTACTGTGATGTTTCTCTTCCCACAATTCGAAAAATAAAGAAGGAAATTAAGAAAGTGAAGAAGCACTGTATTGTTTAACAGTTTTGTTGACACCTGGTAAAAAAAAAGAAAACGGTTAGGTAGATACTAGAGAGACTGATAATGAAAACGCCGGTGACAGAAATAGTAAAGAAGGCGATTCATTCGTAATTACAGTAAATCAAACATGTAATTAAGCTGTAAGCAATATTACAGGTCATATTTTTTATTTCTTATTAGGTTTATGAAGAAAACATTTTCTCGGAATAAACCACAGCTTACAAAATGTATGTGGAAACTGCACAGTAGTGAAATGTACGAGTAGTGTCTCACTGTTGAGGTTGGCAGCCCTGCAAATATTTCACTTCCATTTCTCACAGCCCATACATATACAAAAGGCAATCTCGTGACTTCACTATCTATATGTACTGAACGGTTGAAATTTTCTTGAAAAATTCACATACTTTTTGAACACCTTGTGAATTAGAATTAAATTGCCATAAAAAAGTAGTTAGGTTGGTACAGTATTAAGAAAGGAAATGAACTAGTGCTGATCTAAACGATTTGAGACCCAGGAAACCTAAAGATATCCTTTTCCTTTTTAAAGGTTTCAGTCCTTTTGGGTTTTCCCTTTACAGGATATCGATTACTCCCAATGGAAACACCACAAGGAATATCATAAATCTTCACCTTTTTACACTTTTCATTTTTCAAATCTATCAGATGTAATAATATAGTACGTTTAAATCCTGTTAAATCGACTCTTATTTATTTATCTATTTCACCCATCCTTCCAAACGATTTTAATAATAACAAATCGCTCTGTTTACTTTTTCCAGTCATATTCAATCAAATCACCATTTAGCTCACACCTGTTACATATAATTATTTATATAATAAATAAATAGACTAAACATTTAGTAAACTATAAAAGGTCTAATAAAAAAATTTGGTGTGATACACACACGCACACACGACTTTCTCTTGTCAAGGTAAATAATAAAACATGTAGGTAACATATGTTTAATAATTAGTAAGCAATATTATTTGTTAAGTAAAACCAATTGGGCAAACAAATTAGTATGGTGACCAGCTGACAGCCATTCGTAAACAAACTCTACTGTTAAACTCTACCTGTTAAAACTCACTCCTAATCCATGTCAATATAACACAGCCAAAAGCAGCAATCAAATTAGTTGTCAATAATGTAAAGATAGGCTCACATAACAACCGGGATGTGCAACGTCATAGCTTTAGTATACTACCATGAACAAAAACATTTATCCCAACTCGATATACCCTTCCGTACACCGCTCTTCGTCCTCCTCCGCACTCTCTCTCTCTCTCTCTATCTATCTATCTATCTATCTATCTATCTATCTATCTATCTATCTATCTATCTATCTATCTATCTATCTCTATCTATTTCCAAAAACTGAAAAGAAGCAATACGCGCACCACAAAACACACACTCGCACATGCGCGAATATGTTGCTTTGAATATGTTGGATGCTTTTCTTTTGTTGTGGTTATACTTTTTGGCGGAATGTGTTCGTAGCGGGGCAGAGACAATGTTTTCAGGAACGCACAAACTGCAGTCATAACGTACCTCTACTCCTTTCTTTCCCCTAGTTTGTAACGGTTGTTCAGCCCGGTTGTTACACGGGCGTAGCTGTACAGTTCCCGATAAAAAATAAGAGCTAAATAAAACAAAAAAAATTAGTAAAAAATGTAATTTGAAAAATGTAACCTAATTTTAATCATGAGAGAATGACTTTACATGAAAACTAACATCTACTAAACTTAAAATTCCAGAAAATCACTAAGTGATGCTAAACAAAGCTCTCTAGAGAAAAATGGTTGAAATAAAAGTTGTTGATTTTTAAATTTTCTATAATTTTAATTATAAACACTTTTGTCGTAAGGTGCAGCGCTTTCTTCTTTACAAGGAGAGAGCTCCTCGAAATGAACCAGCCATCTATCCTCGTCTGTTGTTTTTGTTCGTTTGCTTTTTATCTGGTCTTCGTTTTTATTATCTATCTGAAGTACTTGAAGCTATTGACATTCCTTATTTTTCCCTATTATGTGATCACGTGACGCAAGGTAATTTTTATGTTCATTATGTATTTAGTTTTCTCGAAGGAAATCTTCCCATTTATTTAATAGGGAAAAGTTGTTGTTTAGGTGATCAGCCAAATGGCTGGTTTGAACCTGTAGAGGCATAAATAACACGAGGAATGAGTTTGTTTACCATCTACTTCCTCACTGAGTTAAAAAGCATGTTTTTCAGCATAAAAAGCATTCTATCACATTGCAAATGACACTTTCACTTCATTCACCTGTCTGGCTGTATACTCATGAAATTTATAAATATGTTAGAAGATAACTTTGACTACAGTCCGATTCACGAAAGAAAACACCTGTTTTTGAACAGTAATATTTTTTGAACCGTTGTATGTAAAAACAATTAAGACACATCAAATTAAAGCTTGTTTCATTGTTAGATACAGGATGCACTTAAACATTTTTGGAAATTAATAGTGTGTTAAATATAACGAATTACGCATAAAAACTACTCTTCAATGATATTTTCAGTACATCCAACAAACTTCAAGGTACTATTACTTTGATCATGCGTACTTTAAAATTTATAGGGCTACAAAGTATTGTGACAGTTGTAAGTTACTATATTTTCCCCACGAGGGATTGACATAATTTGTAAGAGTCCCCACAAGAGGAGATGCCATTATTTGTAGGAATAATAAATGTTTTAATTAAGATACTGAATTTATTTTGAATTTTTAAATTATTATACTCCAAAGGTTTGAAAATTATTTGTCCGATAGTGAGTTGTGTCATGCAGAAGTTGACTCCGGGATAAATAACGGATAACAAACTCATTAAAATATAGATAAATAACTTTAATGATGATTAAAATTAAATGTTATGAAGTTATTAATATTACAAATACACTTTTTAATTATTTAAAATTGAAATACATTTTGAAATTAAAACTTACGTGTGTCTGGACGCAACTGATACACATTTATAAATTTGTTAAAAAAAAATAATAATACATTTACATTATAATTAATTAAAACACAAATATAATAACAATCTACTCCTCTATTACATTATTAACTGACTCTAATTTTTATAAAGATATACATAAGACAATGCATTATAATTCACATTTTACAATTATAACTTAATCTGTTACAAAGAGTACGTCTGTACCATTTTGAAGATGAAAGCCGAGTGACGCGTCGCTTTTCCCTGGCATAATCGCCCGAAACCCCTCTCTCATTAACCTTCAATTGGCCTGTCCAATCAGCGATCTCTAAAAATGTCCCACTACATATTAATTTAAGATTTTAAATTTAACGGTTGTGTTGTTCTGGAAGCATCTACTCCCACTTCTATACCAAAAGTTCGTTACATGTTGTTAAAGGGAAAAAAATACGTTAAACTATTACTAATAATTGATGACTTACGTCCTGTTATTGTTTTACTATACATTAATTTATTGCATCCTGTTATTTAACTTAACTTAATGGATTACATATTAAATATTATGTTTGTTTTAAAATGAGTTTGTCACCGATTAATTTTACATTTAATGATATTTTCAACTTATAAATTAATATTAAAACCTAAAATCCGATTAATTAATAACTAAAATAAAATATGATAAAAATAAAATAAACTTAATTGAACAGGCATACTACACAGTATCCAAAAGGATGGTTCGCGAAGGTTCTAGTGTTTTCATGAAATGGTACAGAGTAGATAATAGAGTTGAAAAGAAATAATAGGACATAAGTGACAATAGAACAATAATGACAATAAAGGTATGCCTATTCATGAAAGTTGTTTGAAATAACTGCGCTATTGTGACAAGGTCGGGTATTGTTGTTTATGAAAGGGACCCGTAACAACTTTCATTCTATTTACAAAAGACCTATTGTTGACTTGTTTACGTTGGATTTTTCTAGCACTCACTTATAAAAGGTTATTTTTTTGTACTTTATCATCTGCTTTTTTTAGAATAATATTTTTGAATGAGTATATAAAGAGACCCCCGAGCGCGGTCAGAGTCAGTATTTCGTTTGATCTTTGACGGGTGGTTACGGTGCGTATTTCAGGTTACGTATCCGAGCATTGTAGTGATTCACGATTGTTATGCTGCCTTTGTTTGTGTGTGTATTGTGTAAAGTCTTTGTGTAAGTGTATTAAGTTCAGTTTTTGTGAATTCAGTGTCATTTTGTATGTGTAATCCTATAAAATTGATTGTCAGTAGGCTAAGTAAATTATTAAATTATTTATTGCTTATTATTTATTTTAAGTAAATTATTAAGTTATTTATTGTATTACTTTATTATAGTTAGTTAAGTATTTATTTTGTAATCTTCTAGTGTAATAAATATTTGTAATTGTAAACTCTAGTGTATTAATTATTTAATAACCTAGATCCCGAAACGGACCTTAGCGATAAGTGTCACAGTATTATATGTTAGTGTAATCCTGTAACCAACAAGAAAATAAGTTTTAATTTGATGTATTGTAATTGTTCTTACATACAACGGTTCAAAAGATACTACTGTTTAAAGACAGGTATTTCTTTCGTGAATTGGTTTATAGTGTGTTTTACACCTATACCTCTTCTGTTGTTAAACGCTTCAGTCATATAATTGGCTGACCATGTGATAAAAGAGAGAACTATTTTTTGTGGCCCTGGAACTAGGAGATCGAGTACAAATAATTTAACACTCCATCTGCTTGTTTTGGGCAAGGAGAAGAGTAAATAGTAAATTTGTAAGGCATGATGGTGAGAAAGGAGGAGCGCACTGTTACACAGTCACTCTTTTGTATGGTTTTTTGAAGGACAGGACCATAATTTTATTGTGATGGTAATGCATTACACTTAAGGAGAGTAAGGAATGAAAAAATCAAAAAAATTATCGATTTTTTAAAAGAAATATAGTTTGAAATCTGCGCTTTAAAATGACGTTAGAATCATGTTGATAAGCCAACTAGAAAATATTTTATTATTTTTTTTTTTGCGATTGTATGTTTAAGCTGATTTTGCCATCTGTTACGAAATTCTGGAACAATTTATTAATTATCTGTAACGAAATTTTAAAAAATAATTTCCCTTTCGATTAATATTTTACTGTAATTTATTATACTATTTTGCACATTGCCTTCTCTCTTTTATTTATTTATAGGTTAACAGTATAACCTTAAAGTTTATAACCGGCTCTATTTTTTGTTGTGGTCTGTCTTTGTTTACCATGTATGGTTTTTTTTTAAATTTATTTATTTAACGTCGCGTCAACTACAACGGTCATTAGCGACGATGTTGGGGTGTAACTATTGTACAATGGAGGATGAAATAATTTTTTTTGTAACGTATGAAAATATGCAGTGCCTGAGTGGGATTCGAACCCAGGACCGCATGATGAGAGGCGAGCACGTTACCAACTGCGCCAATGCGGCCGGCATGTATGTTTTTGTTTCTCAAACTTTAATCGCGAATATCTCAAAACGTCATTTTTAGAACTTTATGTACCTTTTTCTCAGCTCCCACAAAAGTTACAAGGCTGAAATTTTTATGGAGTATGTTAATCGTCCAGTTCTATTAATTGAAAGTACCGTTTTTAAAAATATTGAAAATTGTTGGAGAAAACAAATTTTTCGATGAAAAAAATGGCCTCTTTACAAAAATTGTGAAAATTAAAATTTTTACCATAATTAAATGCTACATATTCTAATTATGTACCAAAGAGTGGCTTTTCATTCAAAAACAAAAGTTGTAGCTCTAGCTGTAGAGGTTGCTGAGACAAAGGTACAAACATTAACATTGCTTAAGATAGGGATCCACACTCCCTTTAACAGTTGAATTCAGGCATAGCAGAAAGTGAGTTTGAGAATGATGGAATTATGTGCAAGTTAAGAGTTATTTGTTGTGGCATGTTGCGTTTTTCCTTGAGAAAGGTGGGCGATGTTTGACAATGACAAAGAGCGTTTCCCTTCTTTTTCAACGTAATTAAGTTGTGGAATTTTCATCAAAGACGATGTCGAGAGGAAAATTCGGTCGGTATGGAAAATAGAGATGAAAATAGGAACGGGTAACGTAACCGTGCGGTTACGGGATGCATTCCTTTGGGATGTAACAACAAAGCACGGGCTACTCTATCCCTATCCCGTCGTTCCCTCATTCCTTATCTCGTCTCGAAACCGATTCAGTCGGCCGTGGTTTTCCCATCCCCTTCACCCGATAAACACTCTCTCTCCTTGCATCGTGCATTAAATTTCAGAGGTTAGCGACACAACCTGCTATTACTCTCCCCCCCCCCATTCTACGACCCATACGACCGTCCCAGAAATGCAGTCGCTATGGGTAAACATCTACCCGTGAACAGTTTCTGTTATCTACATTTTATACATTACATTATACCCCCACGCTGTTACCCTCCCCCCACGCTGTTCCTAAAAAGAATTAAAAACATGGCGGTAACAAAACCGCTATCTAGATTCCATCTAAATACTATAATTATTATTAACTCGTCTCTATTTGCATTCTCATAACCTGAGTAATTATAAAATCAACTCCCAAAACTATACTTGCAAATTTGTAATGTTTTTCCACTCAATCTACAGTAGTCACTAAGTTAAAAATCTCGTTTGAAACACTCACACGACTTTCTGTTGCCAATGTAAATAATTAACCATATAACCTTTGTTTAATCATTAGTATATACTATGCTTCCCAACAAATGTGACGTTTAGGGAAATAAACATTTGACAATGTACTATCAACATTAATCTAATTACAAGAGTGTAATCTTATTTTTATTTATTTGTTTAATTACATTAGATTGTTTACAACAGGCCAAAGTGGCCCAATGATATAAACAATATTACATATAAAATAAACAGTAACTTATTACAAATTAAATCACAATTGCACAAATATAAATTAATGTACTATACCTTTTTAATCATAAACTTATACGGACATGTACTCAGAACACCAGAAACCAGGATCTTAAGACAGTTAACGGAAAAGTCACTAGAGGAAAAAAACACGTCAAGGTGGATCTCAGAGATTAAAGAAGACATGAACAAGCTTGGGCTTACACTACTCGACCTAAGAAACAAATCTGAAAAACTCAAACTTCTTCAAACCCCTAACACCAGATTTGAAGAACCCAAATTCCACTAAGTCTGTTCAGAGGTCGCAAAACTAGCAAGATCCCAGAATATTAAAAATTACTAGAAAAAAAGGAGACTGCAGCAACAATGCAGAAACTAAGACTTTACATTTATTTGATTCAAGTGATCTACTAAGGTCTCAAAAGCCAAAAAAAAACTTATACAGAGAGAAAAAAGTACCTAACTTAATTGCGTAGAGAGCGCGTCAATATAAAAACTTCAGTTTGCCAACAAAGAACGGTTCCGAAAGACAAACATACATAAAACATAGGTACATAAAGAAAACAAACATATTTTAAAAAATCCATACCAATACATAAAAAAAACTAAATGACCAAAAATACCGGGTAAATAAACTACATTAAACAATTAAATCATTTCTAAAGCCCTGGAGCTTGTCAGCATAAACGAGGCTCGACTCTGATGAAACGGATCGATTTTATTGCTCCAGTCGTTAGAAAACAGAATAAAATGGGTCTACAAAAGATTTTAATGACTAATAATTTAATTATAATAAACACAAAATATTTTTCAAATAGCGCGGTACTAAAGTTACATAAGAAAAAATTCATACTCATTATAATTGCAGAACAGTCGGACGTAAAACAAAAAAAACAAAAAAATCACCGGCCGCATTGGTGCAGTTGGTAACGTGCTCGCCTTTCATCATGCGGTCCTGGGTTCGAATCCCACTCAGGCATGGCATATTTTCAAACGTTACAAAAAATTATTTCATCCTACATCGCATAAAGTTCCACCCCAACGTCGTCGCTGATGACCATTGCAGTTGATGCGACGTTAAATAAATAAATAAAAAAAAAATCCCTCATATATTTGTTTTACATATTTTTTAAAAAATATTAGTCATTTGTTAACTTAATTCAATTTAAAAAAATTAATGAACTAAAAATTGCAGCTATAATTTCAAATAATGTTTTTCATTATTTAATTAATAGTCTAATAATTAATTAAAAAGTGAAATAAAATAAAAAAATAGTTTGAAGAATTCGAAATAACGGCCTCTTTTACGGTAATATAAAAATTAAAAAGTGATGTGAGCTCTTCATACACGCAGTTAATCGGACAACAATAGAAGCGAAATTTTTTATGTAAGTAAAGTGCTAATCAAAATTGAATAACATTGTCTTTTTATTAATAATACCTTAAGTTGTTAGCTATTTAAATTTTTTATGCACTCATTTTTATTCTGTTTCCAAACGAGTGGAGTAATAAAAGTAAGATTACACCATTGTAATTAGATTAAAATTGACAGTATATTGTCCAATGTTAATTTTCCTATACGTCAGACTTAGGGAGCAAGGTATATTGGGTCCATATTCATAATCTAACTTTACTTTTTTTAAATTTAAAACAAAATTTAAATTAAAACTGTACATAAAATTAAAAAGTACGATAAAGTATTTAAAGCAATAATATAGTTTGAATTGAAGACGAAGGTGTAGGGAAATATTTTTGGGTTAAGTTGGTACGTCTGCGATGAGATTCCCTATGGGGATCTAAGTACTGTTCAATCATATAGAAAGTGTATGTACGCTCAAATAACGTTTGGCCGCAGACGCCTTTTAGTGACAAGGAATGGAGAAATAACTCACTCCTTCGACCGAGCCACTGAAGCTAGAAGAGGAAAGTGGACGAGGGAAAGTGAAGGCATCCCCTACCTATTCAATTACAGACTCTAGCATCTGTATCTACTTTTGAGCAACATCTTCGCTCAAATTATCCTCATTTCCCCCCTTCTATCCTCAGACGACTCTCTTGTCAAAGACGTAAATTATTCAGTTTTTACTTTTCTTTATCGATTTCAGATATGTTAAAATACTTTTATTATAATTCTATTTACACTATCTGTGTACAAAACGTTTTAAGATAAATTTTCAGCAGACAGCAAAATTTTCCTCGTGAATATTTTTACCCTATATTCTTAATTAATTATTCACATGTTCCTAATTATTACTTTCTCTTGCTTATATGAGTATATAATATATACTCATATAAGTGTGTAGTGCGTAAATAAAGACCGGTGGACAGGATAATATCGAGGTACTTACTATATTATAAGTTAGTGTTTAAATTTGGTTATGAACAGAAACCGCGTAAGCTAAACGTAGTGTATAAATTAGATTTAGTGATCGGTTGTATGATCCTCTCCGTGGTCTGCCAGCTCCAACAGATACCGAGCCCGTACGAGAAGCGCTACCCGGCTTGCAAAAATTCGGGAAAGCCCCGAACTGAGGGCGAAGGCAGTTTAGGCTGGTATAGGCGGGGACCAGCCAACCAACGTAGGTTTAAGGGGTAGTTTAAGCATCTTACCAGAAGAAGGGATAGGCTATTGGGGCGCATCTTAAGACATCCAGATATTGGGCTATCAATAATTGAGGGAAATATTGAGGGAGTAAATTGTAGGGGGAGGCAAAGGTAGAGTATATAAAGCAAATTTCAAAAGATGTAGGGTGTTACAGGTAGTAGATATGAAACGACTTGTGCAAAATAGAACAGCTTGGAAAACTGCATCAAACCAGTCGATAGACTGATGACAAAAAAATGAGTATATAGGAAGGAAAGTATTGTTTTCATGTTGATTTTTTGAAATCGAGTTTTCACCGGCTACAAGTTTTCAGACACCCTGAACACCAAAAAACATGTTTTTTAGCGATTAGTCTGAGTGTGTGAACAGAATATCTCAAGAACGGAACTTTGTTCAAAGTTGAAACTTAAGTTAAGTACCACTAGAGGATTCGACTCGAATATTCTCATCAAAATCGGTCAACCGAAAGTAGTAGTTTATTCGTGTAATTTTTCACTTTTTACGATTTTCTCTAAAACGGCTATTACGATTTTTTTTAAATCACCTCATTTACTAAATTTTTATGCTGTACAAGGTAAGCGCCATATCTGCTGAAATTCTTGTGCAGGCTGTGCTTTTATAGAAAAAAAAATGTTTTTTTTAAGATAGCGATCTTAACATGTCTGACAACATGTATATTCGGTATAAACTCCATTTTGAAAAATTGTCATGGTAACATTACCTTCCTTCCTGTATAATCATATAGGCAATAGAAAGTAAAAATAAAATTACAATTAATTACAATGTATTTTATATTTATTGATACAGGTTAGGTCTATCTTACCGTACTTAAAGAGGTCTGTGATCTCTTATCCGTCGTGATTCAAATCTTATCTTCAAAACTTCATTAAGACTGGCAATAAATTAAAAAGTTGTATAGAACTGTAAGTGTTGTTCGATTCGATAAAGTTTTATATTACTGCAAAATTTGTAGTAATATTCTTTGGTAGATCTGAACCGAAGCCGTGGCGGACTAGAGAATACTTTATAGAATGCCGGACTGGAGAAGTTACTGTATTTTGAAAACTTTAGCAGCGTATAGTATGTGCAAACTGAATTGGCTCATCAACTGGAATAGCTATACAAGTACAGAGTGTTTCCTAACACTGCAGACTTTAAATATTTTATCCTTCTGATCGAGAAAAATAAGTAAACAATTATCTTATTTTCTTTCACGCTGTTTTGAGTAAACTTGTACATTCAGGCGAGGGACAAAGAGAAGAAATTATGATAGCCCTGTAGCTACACGCGCCAATGCGGATCGGACAAACTATACATAGGTAGAACTCACCACTTCTATAAGAAGAAAGCACTCTCAAGGCAACCCACCATTAGACATTATAATACTCTGATAAAACCTGTGTGTGCATGCGAGTGCGTTAGAATGACTGAGAAGGCTGGTCTAAGAGAAACAGAGGAATTTGTTAGAAAAATCCTCCGCAAGATATTGGGTTTGAAGATAGTAAATGGAAAGGTTACGAGAACGAGAAGAACTCTACAAGAAAAATGAACAAATAATGGAAACTATTAGAAAAAGAAGACTAAAATTTTACGGACACCGGTTTAGAATGTGTGTGCATGCGAGTGCGTTAGAATGACTGAGAAGGCTGGTCTAAGAGAAACAGAGGAATTTGTTAGAAAAATCCTCCGCAAGATATTGGGTTTGAAGATAGTAAATGGAAAGGTTACGAGAACGAGAAGAACTCTACAAGAAAAATGAACAAATAATGGAAACTATTAGAAAAAGAAGACTAAAATTTTACGGACACCGGTTTAGAATGTGTGTGCATGCGAGTGCGTTAGAATGACTGAGAAGGCTGGTCTAAGAGAAACAGAGGAATTTGTTAGAAAAATCCTCCGCAAGATATTGGGTTTGAAGATAGTAAATGGAAAGGTTACGAGAACGAGAAGAACTCTACAAGAAAAATGAACAAATAATGGAAACTATTAGAAAAAGAAGACTAAAATTTTACGGACACCGGTTTAGAATGAATGACAAAATATAGTTGACAAAACAATAATTTTTAAGACATTAAATAATAGACCTAAGGTGTTAGATACATGGTTTAAAGAAGTCATATTAGATATCGAGAAACTGAGAAAACTTAATCAACCGAACCAAATTTAGACAACTAATTACTGACTTTAAGGGCTTCCATGAAGAACGAAAACAGAATACCAGGAGGACAGAAAATAGGATAAAAATATTCAATGAACAAACATTGAGAATGTGGGCTGCAAAAATAACTTCCAGAAACTGGGGAATGTAAAGTTGTTTGCAAAGTAGTAATTATAAAAAGCGAATTCCATTAAAATAAGATAAACAAACCGGTTTAAATATAATTAAAATGCAGAAATTTAAATGGATTTAAATTTTAAATAGCAATTGCTAGACGATGATGAAGCGATAAGAGATGGAATTAGAAAGACTCTAGAATATCAAATGAGCCTAAACGTAAAATATTTGTAGAAGAGGAATGGGTCACGGGTTTTTATGTAAGTAAATATTTAGTCTAATTGAATTTAAGACTCAGGTTTCTTTGTGCACCTTCAGTTACGAGTGAAAAGAAATGAGCAATATCAAAGTGAAGGGTTGGTGGGGGTTGTAAGAGGAGTGGAAAATGCAAGGTGGTTGTTGGAAGGGAAGTAGTGAGTCCACCCCTGTAGTAGCGGGTTGTTTGAAACAAACGGCAACGTGCCTTGCATAGTTATTTTCTTTTTAAACAATATCAACTGGCTTAACGTACGTTTTCACTGAATTACATCTAACTAACTCACACATTCTATGTTTAAATACACTACCTAGTCGTATTAAGGGGATTGCACGATGGTTTTAACTCAAAATTTCGATTTTCTGTTTTTTTATGTTTTTCAATAGTTTAGGCCTAGATCTACCAGAAAAACATTAAATTACGTCAAAAATATTTTTTTAATGAAAAAATTAAGTTTTTATCAGGTTTACACAAGAAAATTATTATGTTATGAAGAACTAATATTTTTTCATAATTTTGTACTGCTCGTTTTAGTGTAAAGAGAATTTTAGGTTTTAAAATATCTGCATCACGGTTTTTAGTATTCTCAGCTGTTGGTCCAGCTTTCTAAACTAGCAGTTTTTAAAGTGTGGTATTTGGGATCGTGAACGGTGGTACGCGAGTATTTGCGTTTGATTGATTTCGTTTTGTATCCTTCTGATCATATATTTTTGAGAAAATGAAAATGCAAAATTCGTGTTTGTGTGTGAGATTTACTCGTTACACAGCCTGCATGGAATCATTCCTGCATTCATTCTTTCTAGCGCAAAAGAAAAAGAAAATAAAACCGTTAAATCAGTGAACGCTCTGTGGTTGAGAGCCGTGAATTTCCGAGCAGCAACATCCTTTTATAATGTTTCATTTTCATGTATGAGTTGTAATGTGAGTGTTTCTGTTTACTTTGATTTTCTGTAAGTACTTTTCATAAACTATTGTTATATGTATAATAATCCTCCCTGTTTCCATTGACTATGGAGCAGGGAGTTATGGACAATCTATTCAATCACGAAGAGAACTTGAAGGTGATCAACGCTCACCTGGATGTCGCACCTGAGACAACTGGTACGCAGAAAATGGCATGGACTAAGGTTATGTCTAGTAAAAAACGTCCGTTGGATACGGAAAAAAGTTCCGCTGACTCGGAATTGCCTCCTTCTAAGTTTCGAGTCCCAACAACAAATAAATACGGACCTTTAGAAACGTTACAAGAAGACTCTTGCAAGCCTCCACCAATTTATTTAAAAAACGTAGAACTGCGCGACTACAAAAACTTAACATCTCAGTTGAAGAGTACAGTAACTGGCGACTTTGAATTTCAAGCGACCAACAACGACGGGGTGACGATTTACCCAAAAACATCTGAAACATACCGTACTCTTGTACACCGATTGAGAGAATTGGGACGCAATTTTCATTTATATCAGCTACCCCACGAAAAAGCATACAGAGTCGTGATACGCCATTTGAATCCTAGTATCGATCCGTGTGACATCAAGGAATCGCTGGAACATCTCTCTTTTAAGGTAAGAAACGTTGTCAATGTTTTACAGGCTGGCACAAGAGTGCCCTTGCCATTATGTTTCGTTGATCTTGAGCCTGACAAAGATAACGAAAAAATATTTGATGTTAAATCCTTGTTAAGCACACGCATTAAGGTTGAAGAGCCAAAAAAGAAAAGTGACGTAGTTCAGTGCAAAAGATGTCTACGATTTGGACACACCCGCTCGTACTGTAACCATCCGTTCAGATGTGCACGCTGCAGCAACTCTCATCCAACAGCTGACTGTCCAAGAGGTGCCAATGAACCCCGAGTCTGCCTTCTTTGCAAAGGCAATCATTCGTCCACGTACAAAGGATGTCAAACATATAAAGAACTGAGAGACAAAAGAAATGGTAATTTTGTTAAATATTCTGGTAATAAATCTCATGTAATGTTGGAGCCTCCAGTCACTGTTACAGTCCCCGTGAGTACCTCGGTAAAGTCACATCATACACAGTCGACTCATACTAACACCGTCCCCCTTTCTCGTGACCCGAGACTGAATTCACGGTCATACGCTCAGATGGCTGCTCCTTCCCTTCGGCAGCAGCCATCTCATACTCGGTCATCTCAGTTATTCCAGCCCTCTCAGCAGTCTCAGTCTTCCATGACATTCTCAACTCTTTCATCAACAGATCCCTTAACGACTCAGAATCCTTATGATCATTTTACAACCACTCTTAACACATTTTGTACACGCTTTCAGGACCTTTTAACACCTCTCATTACTACGCTTAATATGGTCGTTAACAAGTTGCTAAGTCATATCAATGGCTGAAACCAGCAGGTCCCTCGTCGTTGCTCTCTGGAACTCAGCAGGTCTTGTACGTCATGTTCACGAACTCAAACAATTTTTACATGACAATCGGGTAGACATTGCACTTATTACAGAGACACACTTTAAGGACACAACACACTGCCATATCACTGGATACACACTATATCGAAGTACACATCCAGATGGAACTAGCCATGCAGGGTCGGCTATTTTTGTTCGGAAAAGTATTAGTCATAATTCGTTCCCTCCGTACAGAAAATCGTACATTCAGGCTACCACGATAGAAGTATCTTTAATCACTCATTCCCTTACCCTTTCTTCTGTGTACTGCCCGCCTAATCATAATATCTCAAAAATAGCAAATTTAACATTGGTGGGATACAAAGTATAGTCTCTCCTTTATAATTGGGCACCTGATTTAGTGAAGCAGTTGTAAAGTGCTTGCTCTTTAATCAAAACGTCCTAGGTTTAATTCCCGGTTCGGTAGCGAACATTTTTAATCGTTAAAATTAATTTTTACCCATTCCCAATTGATAACTTAACAGGTGTTAAAATAAAATTGGTTCTTTACATTTTACGTTACTGCTCGCCACGAAAGAAGTCTGCAGTGAAAACCAGTTGCCGCCGATCAACCAATTTAATAAAATTTTCTTTTTACATCACAATTTAAATTCTGTATTCTTTATTTGTAATTTATAATTGCCAGAGTCTATTATACTTGGCACAATACCGGTGTAAAAATGCATAGTTTAGTCGAAAATTCATTCCCTAATGTTCACGTGAATACAAAATAGCATTTTTATTTAAATGGTCGCCATATTAAAACGGAAAATGAGATGTTAATATTTAAATATTCATATTGCAGAAAAAACTGTGAAGTTCAACAAACTTAAACCCCGTTATTTTATTTAAAGTCTGGATAAAGTAACAGACGTTTAAAATTCACACTAACAGATAACCGGTCTAGAACTGAGTACTTTTTATGCATAAATTGCTGTATCTCTGATAAATTATTAAATAAAAAATTTTAGTTAAACGAGTGAATGCAGGAAAAAACAGACTTCAATTTGCTGTTGCGTTAAAAAATTTCCGTTTAGTCGTTTTTAAAATACAGCTCTTTAAACACAACGGACTTTTTTGTGGCTGGCACTATAGATCTGTATTGGTATTTAGGTCGTTAGCCGAAAGGCTGGTGAACCTCTAGAGGCTTTACTAAGTGAAACGAAGAGTAAAGTGGCTTACCATTGCCTTAGTCACTAAGTGGAATAGTATGCTTATCAGCTTGCCAGGTCCTCTTAAAGACACATACTTTTTCATACTACAAATGTCACTTTAACTTCATTCGACATATGGCTGTGTGATGAAAATTTTTACTATCAGAAGAGGAGATAACTCTTGAGTAGTATGTTTTACACCTGTAACTCTCCTGTTGTTAAATACTTCAGTCATTTAATTAAAACCCACCGGGTTGGTCTAGAGGTAAAGTCGTCGCCAAAATCAGCTGTTTAACAGCTGATTTTTGGAGACGAAGGTTCCTGGTTCAAATCGTAGTAAATGTAGTTACTTTTACATGGATTTGAATACTAGACAGTGGTTACCGGTGTACTTTGATGGTTGGGGTTCAATTAACTATACTCTCTCAGGAATGGTTGGCCTGGGTCTGTACAAGACTACATCTCATTTACACGTCATACACATCATCCTCATCTCATTGGGTCATGGGGTTGCTTATTGTTCTAAATTGAACAGATTTCAACGTACACAAATCGAATTTATAAACAAAAAATTAATTAACTGATCCATGTAATAAGAAACAGACTATTTTTTTTTATGTAGCCCTGGAACTAATAAATTGAGTTCAAATAATTTAACGCTCCACCTGTCTGTTATGGGCAACATTAAAATCCTATAATATTAACCTCGAAATTCCGAGCTTCCTAGTAAACCAAGCAGTCGTGTACCTCCACCCGTTCGCCATTCAGTGTTCCCACTTCCCTCGCCCTGCTCATGGCTTTGAAATTGCATCACTCAGTCACTTCAATGCAAGTGTCACATACACAACGTTTCGTAGCGTTTGTGGGCTGTAGTTTTTTAAAAGTCATTTTCGTTTTAAAAATCTGTTTATTTTATAGGTTTTATCTGTTTATTTTTGGGATCGAATCTCATTTAGGCACGGCATATTTTCATATGTTACAAAAAATCATTTCATCCTTCACCGTCTGCATTAGCAGTAATTCTGCATTGCAGAACAGTCGGAGGTTAACCCAAAAAAATGATAGGTCTACCGTTTAATTGTTAAGTACAGTCTTTCGTTAAAAAATTTTATTATATTATTTGTTATTTTGCAGTATATTAAATGTATTTTTAGTTGTAAATATGAATAAATTCCGTGATTTTGTCGGACGGACAACCCGGTAAATCGGCTCCAAACAGCGATTATCTTTGTCGAAAGAAATACCTTCAAAAAGTAAAGAAATAATCAGTAATATTTATAAGTCTTTTTCAAAATTTGGCTAGAAAGAAAAACGGGAAGCAAGAACAAAATTAAATTTCTAATTTTTATGATAATAATAAAAGATAAAAAGTTCGTTCTCACTCTGTCAAATACGGTAACACTGCATAACTGTCTAACTAGGATCCAGGCTCGCAATTTTATGGTTACTAGTATAGTACATTTACAGGGCTAAAATAAATAGTTCTGTTTCTTATCACATGGTCAGCCAATTAAATGACTGAATCATTTAAGAACAGAAGAAGTAGAGGTGCAAAAGACACTAATCAGAGTTTTCTCCTCTGAAAGTAATGAATTTCATTATACAGCCAGACCCTGTGGTGAATGAAGTGAAGGTGTCATTTGCAGAGTGGAAAATATGTGCTTTTCAGAGGGCTCGGCATGCTGATAAGCGTAATTTTTTAACTCAGTGAGGAAGGCAATTGTAAACCACCTCATTCCTCGTTTTACTCCGTAAAACCTCTAGAGGTTCAAACCAGCCTTTTGGCTGATGGCCTAAACAACAAACAACAACAGTATAGTACTTGTGTACTTGTATACGGGTTTTGAACAGTAGTTATCGGTGTACTTCGATGGTTAGAGTTCAAAAAACCCGAATCGTTCTCATATAATTAGGTTATAGAGTTCCTCATTGTTCTAAATTGAACAAAACACAACGTACACATATTAGGGTTTAAACAAAAACACAAGAAACGATTAATAGTGGCAAATCACAATGCTAAATTGTTTGGACAAACACCCACATCGACTAATGCAGGGCGAAAACACATCGGTTAATTACCACCATTTACACAATGTGCTTATTTGCATTAATTTAAAAAAATACTTGGCTTATCTACTTGTAGTGCATTTTAGTAAAATATAATATAATTAATCTTTCAACTCAGCTGATGGCCTCAGCCAAGCTTAATGAATTGAAGGGGTCGGGACAAGACATTGCTAACCAACATCAACATAATTTTATGCAATGCATTTTAAAAGTTTTCTGAAATCTACCAATCATGTTTTTGAATTTTTTGTTAAACATTTATTTTTACTTTCTCTTGCCTATATGAATATATAGGAAGGAAAGTATTGTTTTCATGTCGATTTTTCAAAATCGAGTTTTCACCGGATCTATACGTTTTCAGACCCCCTGAACCCAAAAAACATGTTTTTAGCGATTGGTCTGTGTGTGTGTGTGTGTGTGTGTGTGTGAACAGAATATCTCAAGAACGGAACATCGTACGAACTTGAAACTTGAAACTTAAGTTACATATCACTACCGGACCCGACACGAACATTTTCATCAAAATCGGTCAACCGGAAGTAGTAGTTTATTCGTATAATTTTTCACTTTTTTGCGATTTTCTTAAAAACTAGTCATACGATTTTTTTAAAAATCAACTGGTTTACTACATTTTTTATGCTCTACAATATAATGTAGGCGCCATGTTTGCTGAAATTCTGCTTGAGGCTGTTTTTACGTAAAAACATTTTCTTTTTAAGATTGCGGCTTTAATATCCATTTTAGCGCAAAACGTTAAAAGTTTAAAAGTTTAACGTTTAAAAGTTGTAGAGAATGTAAAATTCTACAACTTTTATTTCAAACATTTTTTTGTATAACGCTTAGTTTAGCGGTAATTTGCGATTTTCTGTTTTTTTCTCACGAAAACGTGAGAAAAATCGATTTTTTTAACATTTCGGTCTTAGTATGCATTTTACGACAAAAGTGTATATAATTAAATTTATAGAAAATTAAAAGATCTACAACTTTTGTTTAGAGCATTTTTCTCTACAGAGCCTAGTTTAGCGTGAAAGCGTGATTTTCCGTATTTTTAAGCCAAACTGAGTTCGATTGTCATTTTGCGTCATTCACTCATGATTAAAATAAGGTTATGTTTTTGAGGTTAGTTTTTGTTTATTTCTAATATTTTATTAATAATGTTAGGTTTATTATTAATTATTTGCATTGGCAAGAGAAAGTTGTGTGAGTGTTTCACACCAGATTTTTTCTGTTAATCTGGGTTCGTATGATCTTAAATATGGCATCCTGTTTAAAACGTGCTGAACATTTTATTTTTACAGAACTTTTTAGAAAAATCACATGAGAAAGTTTGTGGGTTAGCACTTTCTTCTCCCGACCCCTTCAATTAGAAAGAAATGTTAATTGGGACAGCATTAATTTATTTATATGAAAATTGTATCAATTTGTAATCTATATTAATATTATAAAGACAAAGCTTGTTATTTTGTGCAGACTAATTTTCAAAACTATTCAACGGATTTTCATGAAATTTTGACAGCGTGTTCCTATTTATATTCACAGCAAAATTTTCTTTATAAATTTTCAAAAATGATAACCGTAAGGACTTTAATGAAGATTTATATATATATATATATATATATATATCTTCCCTTCAATGGTAAACTCGCGAATGTGTAAATTTTGCGAATATGAGTTTGTTAGTGTTAATTAAATAGATAGAACGTATATGCGGTGAATGTATCCGAAGCCCGGAATACCATTAATGTTAGATATAGTACACGGTATTTAAAACAACTAAATACATTGAAGGTTTCTGTAGCCCGGATTAGCAAAATATTAGAGATAGTAGGCGAACAAACGATTTACACCGGAGAACCAGATTGCGGTTAATAAGTAGCTGGCAATCACAGCTAAACGACTTAGCGATGGAACGAGGTAGAAACAAACGGTTAAGTATAACTGACAAAATGTGCAGGAAACAGGCGATGAAAGGACATGACATTACATAGGAACAAACACATTATTGGTCAACAATACATAAAGAACAAGTACACTTACCTTTAATCCAGCATTGAAGTTTCACAGTTGTAGACAGCACGTGTTTAATAGATCGAGCGGACACTACATAATTGCAATTAACAAGCATAAAGTTCACAATACATTAACATGAGCAAACGAATAGAGTGGTTCACAAAACATACACAGGAGCAAACGAATAGAGTTCTCAACGAGCGACACGATGAAAAGGGCCGAAACGAAATTGTAGAACGAATGGCGTCACCAAGCCATGCGATACACGCAGCAGAGGAGGGCGCACCCATCCATTATGCATGTCAAACCAACAATGAGAATGAACAAGACGGAAATGAAGGAATGTAGAGGGGGTAAATGACGTGATCAGTTAGGTCACAGGAACTATTAGGTAAATTTGAAATATTAGGAAAGCGGGAGTTACGGAATTTATTTTGTCAGTATAAAGTGGCGTTAACAGTTAGTGTATGCTGATGTAGGTACAACCCAACGCATGTTGTAGTAAACTCACGAATATGTATCTTGTTCGGTTAGGGAGATACAACCTTTGTAAAGTTACGAAAATACACGAAGTTTGTTAAAGAAGAAAGCACAGAATTTGTTTTTTGCTCTCTTGTAAAACTGAGAATTTGCACATTCGCGAGTTTACCATTGGATGGACGATATATGACTGTGTGTGTGTGTGTGTGTGTGTGTGCGCGCGCGCGCACTTGTGAGTACGTATTGCTATTGAAGTAGATGAAGGGGTTTGAAAACGTCGAGAGACGTACGCGGGCGAAATTATCAAAACGTCGTTTGCTATGTGTGTGTGTGTGTGTGTGTGTGTGTATTTATTGTTGAAGTAGATAGTTGAAAGGAGAGATGAACGTGGGACTACGCGAGGGAATTTATCAAAACGTTTTGTGTGTGTGTACGTTGGAGTATAATACAGTCGATCTAGCAGCTAGACAATTTCTGTTACATATTTATTTAAAAAAAATTGATTAGGTCCTACACATGTTTCGCGTGCGAAGCCGCGCGGGACATGCTAGTTGACTTATAAGTTACTTTACTGTCTTAGTTATTTGTAAAATTCAAAACTATTTGTCTTTGTAAAAATAAAGTTCATATTATTATTAAAACAATAGTTTTGATTTTTAAATTTAAGCTCCTTAAATAATCTTAGATGTCTACAGAAAAAGTTACAGAAGAAGAAGAAGTAGGAGGAGAAATGAGGAAGGGGGTAGTGAAGTGATAGGAAAGAGAAGGAAAAATGTGTTTATTTATCGGGTAATTGAAATAATTGGAGTAAAGGATTTTTTAAAGTGCAAAACTTAAACGAGTATAAAATTCAATTAGTAAACATTTAATAAATGCATTATTATTACCGCTGTTGATGTGGTTGTTTTTACAATAAAAATGTATGAATTTTTTATGGTGCATTAAGTAATTTGTTGGCAATTTATTAATGAATAGTTTATGATACCGGACATCAGTCTCTGCGTCCTCCATTACGGTTTCCATTATGGAGTGAAACGGGTGACGCAAACGGAAGGGGTATGTTACATTAATGTAATTGCTGTGGCGTTTATAAATTCTTCTTTTATTGCTTTTATTCTATTTGAAAGAGTGGTATAGATAAATAGACAAGTTATTCTTCTATAGACTGTCAGGCTACAAGCCTACACTACGCGCTAACCGAGTTCTGGATCTATCAAAATTGCTTTTTATGTTGGAAAATTCATTTTTACTTTCTCTTGCCTGTAAGAATATATATTAGGAAAGAAAGTAATGTTTACATGTCAATTTTTCGAAATCGAGTTTTCACCGGATGTACACGGTTTCAGACCCCCCTGAACCCAACAAATCATGTTTTAGCGATTGGTGGTCTGTATGTGTGTATGAACAAAATATCTCAAAAACAGAACATTGTGTTGCTTAAGTCGAAGCTCCGTGTAGTTGTTGTGGAATGCAGTGCGTTGTTATAGTAGTGGGAGAATGAATGAGTGTTCGTAGTGTTTCACAGCTGATGCATTTGTAGTGGTAGCGTGTACTAACTAATATTTAACTTACCAATTTATATAAAAATATGTAAATAAATAACTGTACTAAATACAAACAAAAATGTTAAATACAGAAAGTTTGAAAACGAATGTTTTGTATCAGAGTAATACAACAATCGTTCTCCCAGCATGCGTCACTTATTCATTATACCTCACCCGTACCCTTCACCCCGCAACTATACGGAGCTTAGAACCGCACATGATGAAGTTGAAACTTGAAACTTAAATTAGATACTAATACCGGACCCGACAGAAACATTTTCATCAAAATCTGTCAACCGGAAGTAGGTTATTCTTGTCATTTTTCAATTTTTTGATATTTTATCAAAAACGGCTCCTACGAATTTTTAAAAATAGCCTCATTTATCATTTTTTGTATTTTTTGTATCATTTTTTGTATTCTTTGTGTGATAGGGTAGGCGCTATGTCTGCTGAAATTCTTGGGGAGGCTGTGCTTTAGCAGATAAAAAAAATGTTTTTTTAAAGATTGCGGGCTTTCTATTCATTTTAAGGCAGAAAAGTATATACAATTAATGTTTTGTATGAAACTTGAAAACCTACAACTTGTATTTCAAACATTTCTTTATACAACGCTTAATTTGGCAGTAATTTGTGATTTTCTGTGTTTTTTTTTTCATGAAAATCTTTAAAAAATGGATTTTTAAAATATCGGCTGAAGTATGCATTTTACGACAAAAGTGTACACAATCAAATTTATTGGAAAATAAATAAGCTTTTATTTTAAACATTTTTCTCTACAGAGCCTAGTTTAGCGTGAAGAAGTGATTTTCCGTATTATTAAGCCTTGTAGATTTGTAAATGTTTGTTGATTTTCATTTTGCATCATTCACTCATGATTAAAATTAGGTTATATATTTTGAGGTTAGTTTTCTTGCTTATTTCTAATGTTTTATTACTAATGTTAGATTAATTGTTAGGTTCATTATTTATATTGGCAAGAGAAAGTTTTTTGAATTTTTCACACCAGATTTTTTTCTCTTTTCATTTTTATAAACACAAAAAAGGTGCATAAAAACCGTAACTTGCTACAAAACTGTTTCAGGACAATGTTTATATTCAAAGTGTTTTCTTTCTTTTGGCCTGCAGAGTGAACTCAAAACGCACCGGTGAAACTTCGTGCATCACTTTGTACAATAGTCCATACAATAAAATGGTATCAAATGACAATTTGCTTCTTTCCAGATACGTATCTTTTCTGAGTCCAATTGTTTCACTACAGTCCTTTTTGCTGTATCTCCACCTGTGTTAACGCTCACATTAAGTTAACCTTCATCTCCGTACATCAGCTGTCAAACAGCTGATTTGCCGTAAAAATGTTACCAACCCGGTGGATTTAACTATCGTGTCGTTGTTTAGGTGATGAGCCAAAAGTCTGGTTTGAACGTCTAGAGGCTTTACTGAGTGAAACGAGAAGTGAAGTGGAGCCAAAAGTCTGGTTTGAACGTCTAGAGGCTTTACTGAGTAAAACGAGAAGTGAAGTGGAGCCAAAAGTCTGGTTTGAACGTCTAGAGGCTTTACTGAGTGAAACGAAAAGTGAAGTGGAGCCAAAAGTCTGGTTTGAACGTCTAGAGGCTTTACTGAGTAAAACGAGAAGTGAAGTGGAGCCAAAAGTCTGGTTTGAACGTCTAGAGGCTTTACTGAGTGAAACGAGAAGTGAAGTGGAGCCAAAAGTCTGGTTTGAACGTCTAGAGGCTTTACTGAGTGAAACGAGAAGTGAAGTGGAGCCAAAAGTCTGGTTTGAACGTCTAGCGGCTTTACTGAGTAAAACGAGAAGTGAAGTGGAGCCAAAAGTCTGGTTTGAACGTCTAGAGGCTTTACTGAGTAAAACGAGAAGTGAAGTGGAGCCAAAAGTCTGGTTTGAACGTCTAGAGGCTTTACTGAGTAAAACGAGAAGTGAAGTCGAGCCAAAAGTCTGGTTTGAACGTCTAGAGGCTTTACTGAGTAAAACGAGAAGTGAAGTGGAGCCAAAAGTCTGGTTTGAACGTCTAGAGGCTTTACTGAGTAAAACGAGAAGTGAAGTGGCCAAACCCTTTGAACTACTTTCTACCCCGCAAAACCTTCATTTCATTACCCTACCTTCACTTCATTCGCCGGCCGCATTGGCGTAGTTGGTAACATGCTCGCCTCTCATCATGTGGTCTTGGGTTCGAATTCCATTCAGGCATGGCATAATTTCATACGTTACAAAAAATCATTTCATCATTTACCGTCTGCATTAGCAGTAATTGCAGAACAGTCGGACGTTAAACAAAAAAAAAAAAAATTCACATGATTCATCACAAGAACTGACTCTGTAATAAAATTACTATGAGAGGAGATAATTTTGAGTATAATGCTTTTCACGTTTGATGAGTTTTGCTGTTCCACGCGTTTAGACCAATCAGAACTTTTGCCAGAGTTGCCAGATTATACGAATGTATCAGCTTGACAAACATTACGCACGCATGCGTATTAGAGCCGCAGTAGTTCACTCGTGTCTTGCATCTTATACTGAAAACATCCTATTATAGACCTCATTAACATGCAATACTTTATTATATAATCAGCTGGTTGTATGTTTGTGTTGTTGTTTAGGTCATCAGCCGTAAGGCTGGTTTGAACCTGTAGACGTTTTACTAAGTAAAATTTGGAGTGAAGTGGTTTACAATTACCTTCCTCACAGAGTGGAAAAATACACTTATCAGGATGCCAGACCCTCTGAAAATCACATATTTTCCACTCTGCAAATGACACCTTCACTTCATTCACCACAGGGTCTGGCTGTTTAATGAAATTCATTACTTTCAGAGTAGATAACTCTGATTAGTGTCTTTTACACCTCTGCCTCTTCTGCTCTTAAATGATTCAGTCATTTATTTGGCTAACCATGTGATAAGAAACAGAACTATTTATTATCTGCAACTAACAGATTGAGTGTAAATAATTTGACACTCCACCTGACAGTTATGGGCAGGGTTGTATGTTTATAGGTTATAATTGTTATTGAAACACCAACTATATAGCCTAACAGAGCTTTGAGAGCAAGTAGCCTATAGGCAAGAGGCAAGTCATTGGCTAGCTATGAAGTGGGTTTGAAAAATGGTATAGTGTGGTTTACACCTGTACCTCTTCTGTTGTTAAATGTTTCATTCATATAATTGGGGGTAACCATGTTATAAGAGAGAGAACTTTTTTTTGTAGCTGTGGAACCAGCAGATCGATTGCAAAATAATTTAACACTCCACCTGCCTGTTATGGGCAACAAAAAACCTACTAATGTCACTATATTCTTTAGATATTCCGTTGACGTCAGCATTTTTTCAGAGCAATTCATTAACGTGAATCAGCGATGTGAATATAAGCCGATGCAAACAGAAGTAACGGATTATAAAATAATTAAGCGGTATGGCATCATTAAGCGATTCTTAATGAGTGTTTGGGAGTCGTTATCTAAATTATGTTCCGTGACTACCACACATTCAATTATTTAACAACAAAAATGTTTTCTAAAGCGCATTAAAAAGATCACAATGAAATTACGGCTGTGATTAGGTTACGAGATTGGCATTAGGTGAACAAAATGAATTTACCCTTGGTTAAGTTCGCACTAATTTTATAAACTCTTTCTTCAGTATTTTACAATTTATGAATCGGGGAGGGTTGAGAGTAGAAAACGGTGAACTAATTAGTGGAAACTGGTCGTTCATTTAAAGGGTTGCCTCATCCTATGGGTTGTTTCACGGAAACCCCTCCCGCGCACTCTCTCGCTCTTAAATTAAAGCATTCCCAGCTAACATTCGTCCGTCATTAGAACTTTTGACGTCATCAGGGACTCTCTTGTTCTTGTGACGTCATTTTCATTTAAACTTACTTAGTAATGATCCTATGCATATACTCTACAATCGTCAAAATTACGGCTCAGTCGTTTAAAAAGTTACAATGGAGTGCATAACAATGCAAGGTCAATAGATTTTAATTTTTTGGAGATATATTTTTATTTAGTAATCTACAAAGTTTTTAATTGTTTTTCCCTTGTACAATATACAACAGGTAAGGAAAGTTATTTTCTATGGGATCGTTCATAGGAAAAGGGAATCTTCACCCTAGTCAAAAGTGAGGTTATGAGTCTTTTTTACAGACAATTTAATGTTGACAATAATAATATTTTTACTTTTTTATCATTATTTATAAAAAAAAAACTATCAACTGAATCAAAACTTAAAGAACGGATACGTGAAAACGTGGCACTAATTCTTACAGCCACATTATGAAATGTGATGAATAACCTTCGTGCATGAGTTCAGGAATGTGTGCGACAAAATGGAGGACATCTTTATGATATGATTTTCAAGTAATTTATAAAAAATTGTAAATATGTAAGTATTACTTAGTATATTCTAAATTAATTAAACTACATTTTTTAACTTCTTCACGGTGTTATCATAATCGCCCGATTCACTGCCTCGCCCGTTACAAATGAAAGCGTTTAAATAAGTGAATTTTAGTTGTTGGTGGTATAGTCCTAGTGAAAGTGATATGCTGGATAATATCCTGTGAAAAACGTTTTTAGTAGTTGGTTTTACCCACCGGGTTGGTCTAGAGGTAAAGTCGTCGCCGAAATCAGCTGTTTAACAGGTGATTTTCGGAGACGAAGGTTCCTGGTTCAAATCCTAGTAAAGGTAGTTACTTTTATACGGATTTGAATGCTAGACAGTGGTTACCGGTGTACTTTGATGGTTGGGGTTCAATTAACCATACTTTCTCAGGAATGGTCGACCTGAGTCTGTACAAGACTACACCTCATATACACGTCATACACATCATCCTCATCTCATTGGGTCATGGGGTTGCTTATTGTTCTGAATTGAACAGATTGCAACGTACACACATTGGAGATTAGTATTTGGTAAGCTATCTTGGTAGTGCAGATACCGTAGAGGTAATAACCTCAAGGAATTTAACCAAAGGAAATAGTAATTAATTATTTGTGGTGTTTATTTTTACCTAATATAATGCTTTATGCTTCTGGAGAATTAATAAAGGTTTGAAATCATTGTTGTACGCTCCAACCTAACATAACACCCCATATTTTTTTATAACATAATATAATTTAGTATTTTATAATATAGTTTTGCAACACATGGTTTTTCAGTATAAATGAAATTTATTACCTTACTTTTGGTTGCTTTTTAAGTTTTAAAACGCTTTTCAAGTGTTTACGCGCGTTTCAGTGGTACCACCTTCTTCAGAGCATATTATTAAAATTAAAAATTAGAGTTTTAATCAAAATGACTGAATGGAAACACCGTTCTGAATTTAAATTTTTAGTTTTAATATTATGCTCTGAAGAAGGTGGTACCACCGAAACGCGCGTAAACACTTGAAAAGCGTTTTAAAACTTAAAAAGCAACCAGAGGTAAGTTGTGATAAATTTCATTTATACTGTAATTTATAATATTAATGGTTGGCAGGATGCATTTAAAAAATGTATTTATAAACATTGTTTTTCATATGTGAGATGTTCAACACAGTTATTTCCAGTTTCAAAAGAACCCGTTCATTCAGACTTCCGGATTATACGGACTGATCTTTAGATTTCTTTTAATGATTGTATGATACCGTGACGAAACTGTAATTAGATAATTACTTTTTTCATACTGTAATTAATTTAAAGAGAATGATAATCTCGTTACTTAGAGCTAGGTTTTATACATTTGTTTAATTAATTTTAGTTTGAAACTAAAATATTAACATAACTTACCCGTAACTCGAATATTAATCAGCCATAAACAGCTAGAAAATTAACTCTATTCGTACGTTCTGTTTATTTCTCTTTGCCATCCCTTCTTATATAGTCCGCAAGGCAGTCAGTCAAGCTGTCCTATCTACCACAAATATTGACACCCCTTTCTATTTTGCATCCGTACTTCCACTTAAATACGAGGTGTGGCTGTTAAATAACGAGACTGACGTAAAAAATTTAATTTTAATTTTATACATAACCACTTAATATCACCTTCAATATGCACTTCTTCTCTATCCCTACAACGCTTCATGCGAATTTTCCATTGTTGGAAACAGTGCTGGAAGTCATCTTCTGTCAGCTCCTTCAGGACACGTGCCGCTTCTCTTTTACAGCTTCCACAGACTCAAATATTGTCCCTTTTAATGCAGATTTCACTTCAGGGAAAAGGAAGAATATAATAACATTTGATGAAACGTGGTGTTTTACTTATAATCCGGAAACGAAGCGCCAATCCATGCACTGGAAGAGCCGAACTTCACCGAGAGCCAAAAAGCTCAAATGAGCAAGTCAAAATTTAAAGCAATGACGATTGTTTTTTTGATATCCATGGGATTGTGTACCTTCAATAGGTTCCTGAAGGTTAAACAATTAATCAATATTACTACCTTGAGGTGCTTTCTAAACTACGTCAAAGAATATGGAATAAACGCCCCGAAATGTGAAAGGACAAATCATAGGTTCTCCACCAAGATAATACGCCAGCTCATTCCGCGTTATCTGTCAAGAGGTTCCTACCCAAGTACATCATCTCAGAGTTAGAACATCCACCTTGTTCACCAGATATTGCACCACGTGACTTCTACCTGTTCCCTAAGGTGAAATCTGAATTAAAAGGGGCAAGATTTGAGTCTGTAGAAGCTGTAAAAGAGAAAGCGGCACGTGTCCTGAAGGAGCTGAGAGAAGACTTCCAGCACTGTTTGCAACAATGGAAAATTCGCATGGCGAATCATGGCCAGGCTGTAGGGCATGCCAGGCATGTAAGGCATGCCAGGTTGTAGGGATGGAGAAGGAGTGTATATTAAAGGTAACAATAAGTGATTATGTATAAAATAAAAATACAATTTTATACGTCAGTCTCGTTATTTAATAGCCACACCTCGTACATCCACTGTTTATACCACCCTTTTCTATTTTCTATTACCTTAACAGCTAAGATTCGCAGTACACAATACTCTGATAACCCTAACATTTTAATTATAAATCTATAATGCAATATAAAAAAGCAGTAAACCTCTCTTGTTGTTTAGGTGGTCGGCCGAAAGGCAGGTTTGAACCTCTACAGGTCTGTGGGGCTAAGTGAAAAGAGGAGTCAGGTGGTGTACCAAAGCTTTCATCACTGAGTGGATAAGTATGCTTATGAGCATACCAGGCCCTCTGAAAAGCAATTACTTTCCACCTTGCAAATGATACCTTCACTTCATTCACCACAGGGTCTGGCTGTAATATGAAATGAAATTAATTACTCTTAAGAGGAGATGACTGTGACCAGTGTCTTTTACACTTGTACCTCTTCTTAAGTCCAGCCTTTCTTAGTTTACTCCTAATGTAAACAAATAATGACATCACAGAGCTTGCGCATTATATAAAAATGAATACACGCTGATTAAAAAGTAACAACAAAATACTTTCAAAAGTATTTTTCAACTTTTTATACTTTTTTATACTTTTAAAAGTATTACTTTTATACTTTTTATACTTTTTTATACTTTTAAAAGTATACTTTTATACTTTTAAAACTACTTTATACTTTTATACTTTTTATACTTTTTTATACTTTTAAAAGTATTTATACTTTTAAACTTTTTATACTTTTTATACTTTTTTATACTTTTAAAAGTATTTTTCTAAATGAAATTGTTAGACCTATATCAGATAATGGCTGATGTTTTAAGTACTTTAAGTACTTAAAATTTAAAACATAGTTACCTTAATAGGAATACGATATCCATAAAGTGGTGGACTCTAGCGTGCACCCTGTAGTAGCTCGCTTTGGTTTGTTGATAGTTGGAGCAAACTTAGGACGGCTGAACTGTATTCTCGAATGCTAGATTGCCTCAATAATATAATTGGGTGACCATGTGATAAGAAATAAAACTATTTTTTTTTTAGCCAAGGAACTAGCAGATCGAGTGCAAATAATTTAATACTTCTCCTCCCAGTTATGGGCAAATGTTTTTAAAAGTAGGTAAAAGAACACATTTCAGTGCATTAAACAGAGAAAACCTTCTTATATTTTTATATAAATGTACAGTAGTTATTTTCCACAGTTATTGATGTAAATAAAATAGCATCTGTAGTTTAAAAAGTAGTTTTATTTCATCCAAGAAGTTTGTTTAAGGTAACAAACAAGGCAAAAATATGAAATCATAATTTTTAAGTAAATAAAATTACAAGAAGAGGTTAAAAATATTGAGGTGTAAGAGTACTCTTTAAAATACATTTAAGTACAGTATTTGTACAGCCATGTTATGATAAAAATAGGTCGGTTGGTCTTGGTTATCTTCCAGACTAGTCTCTCTGCAATTTTCTGTCTCTAGTCTTACAGCAGATAGCTATTTAAATTCCCATGGCGGTATTTCTTTACCCTTCCAACTTTTCCGCTTCAATGTTTATCACAAAACCCAACCTCCAACTTTACTCGTCTTATTTTTTAAATAAAATACAAAAAATATATTCCCCGTTATCATTTTTAAAATGCTTACTATTAATAAACAGCGAAATAATATTGCGGTGTTTCCAAATTATGTAGTATAAATAATAAAATGTACAGACAATTTTACAATTACAATTTTCTTTGAAGTACCTACTTCTTTTAGCACCCCTGGACTGTGTTATTTTGCAAGAGAAAAATCTTTGATTTGCCTATACGTCATGCTCGGCTATCAACAATTATTACCATGGGAAAAATGACCATTAATTAATTTAAAAACATACTTTTTACTTTGTCTTGCCAATATGAATTTATAGAAAGAAAGTATTATTTTCATGTCGATTTTTCGAAATCGAGTTTTCACCGGATATTCACTTTTTTTACAGACCCCCTGAACACAACAATATTTTTAGCAATTGGTCTGTGTGTGTGTGTGTGTGTGTGTGTGTGTGTGCGCGTGTGTGTGCGTGTTAACAGAATATCTCAAAAACGGAACATTGTACAAAGTTGAAACTTGAAAATTAAGTTGTTAAGTTGGGTACTACTAGAGAACCCGACATAAATATTTTCATCAAAATCGGTCAATCGGAAATAATTTTTCTTTTTTTGCGATTTTTTCAAAAACGGCTATGATTTTTTTTAAGATCGCCTCATGTACTACTTTTTTTATGCTCTACAAGATAAGGTAGCCGCAATATCTGTGGAAATTATTGGGAAAGCTGTGCTGTGGTGAAAATTTTTGTTTAAGATTGTAGCCTTAATAAAATGCATTATAGGACAAAAGTGTATGTAATAAAAATTGTAAAAAATTAAAAAACCTACAACTTTTGTTCCAAATATTTCTTTGTACAACGCTTAGTTTAGCGGTAATTAGTGATTTTCTATTTTATTTTTTCATGAAAATCTGTAAAATCGATTTTTTAAGATTTCGGCCTTAGTATGCATTTAACGACAAAACTGTCTATAATCAAATTTTTAGGAAATTAAAAGACCTACAAGTTTTATTTGACGCATTTTTCGGTACAGGCCTAGTTTAGAGTGAAAGAATGATTTTTCTTATTATTAAGAAAAACTAAGGTTGGTTTTCATTTTGCATCATTCACCCAAGATTAAAAGTAGGTTATGTTTCTTGATGTTAGTTTTTTGTTTATTTTTAATGTTTTAATACTAATTTTAGGTTATATTGTTCATTATTTCCTTTGGAAAAGAAAGTCGCGTGATTGTTTTACACCAGATTTTTTTAAAATACTATTTCAATCTAGTCTGATGAGACGAATGAACAATATTTTTCTGACCTAAATTACTAAAACAAAATTCTTAAAATTTAACACTTCATAATGTTAACTGTTGTTTTGTAACGAAAATGTACTCTTTTGTTTTGTGCACTTCGTTATATTTTACACTATACACATACATATTACACACTACACTATACTATAAAAATCTGGTGTGAAACACTCACACAACTTTCTCTTGCCAATGCAAATAATTAACAATAAACCTAACATTAGTATTAAAACATTAGAAATGAATAAAAACTAACCTCAAAAACATAACCTTATTTTAATCATGAGTGAATGACGCAAAATGACAATCGAACTCAGTTTGGCTTAAAAATACGGAAAATCACGCTTTCACGCTAAACTAGACTCTGTAGAGAAAAATGCTCTAAACAAAAGTTGTAGATCTTTTAATTTTCTATAAATTTAATTATATACACTTTTGTCGTAAAATGCATACTAAGACCGAAATGTTAAAAAAATCGATTTTTCTCACGTTTTCGTGAGAAAAAAAACAGAAAAACGCAAATTACCGCTAAACTAAGCGTCATACAAAAAAATGTTTGAAATAAAAGTTGTAGGTTTTTAAATTCTCTACAACTTTTATCATATAAGTTTTTGCGCTAAAATTTATATTTAAGCCGTAATCTTAAAAAAACAACGTTTTTACGTGAAAACAGCCTCACCGAGAATTTCAACAAACATGGCGCCTACCCTATCTTGTAGAGAATAAAAAATTGAGTAAAATAGGCGATTTTAAAAAAAATCGTAGGACCAGTTTTTGAGAAAATCGCAAAAAACTGAAAAATTATACGAATAAACTACTACTTCCGGTTGACCGATTTTGATGAAAATGTTCGTGTCGCGTCCGGTAGTGGTATGTAACTTAAGTTTCAATTTTCAAGTTCGTACGATGTTCCGTTCTTGAGATATTCTGTTCACACACAGACACACACACACACACACACACACACATACACACACACACACACACACACACAGACCAATCGCTAAAAACATGTTTTTTGGGTTCAGGGGGTCTGAAAACGTATAGATCCGGTGAAAACTCGATTTCGAAAAATCGACATGAAAACAATACTTTCCTTCCTATATATTCATATAGGCAAGAGAAAGTAAAAATTTGACTCTTAATTTTACTCCACGGGTTTCTTTTTGTTGAGCCGGTCCACTGCATTAGAATTATCGAAAAATTGTACAGCTTCGATGTTCACATTTTGATGGAGCCTTTCTTAATGTTTCTGTGCAGATATCCTTATTTCATTTGAGACTAATTCAACCTTTAGGTCTTTTTGAAAGTCTGCATTTGTGACCACCGATGGATCGTTGACAATGTTTTTCAATACTTTATTTCGGAACCTCTGGATTACTTCGTTTTACTCTAACTGGCGCAATTCCATAGCTATTTATAAATTTTAAATTAAATATATATATATATATATATATCTTTTATATTCATGCGAGGATTTAAAGCCCCAGCCGTATCTCGCTTCCTAAGTACAACCTCTTTCTGTCTCGCCAGTCCCCATCGGAGAGCCGCCGCAAAGACATTGCCTCCTGCACGTCATCCAACCATGTCACTTCCAGCCTACCCCTCCTTCTTCTACCGGCTGAATTTCACTGCCGTACCCTCTTTGGCCAAACACCACCCTCTATCCTTTGTAAATAACCAAACCATTTTAATTGCTTCCGGGATATGAAATCCATGATATTTCCTTAAACGCCAATTCTTCTCCTAAATTCGGAATTCGATCGATACGTGACACACCACAGCTCTGCCTTCAGAAAACCCATCTCCACTGCTTTCAGGCGATAAATTCAATTTACCTTTTAATTAAAATCCCTGAGACTGACCACTGCAGCCCCATGGTGAAAAATATTCATAAACAAAAAATTTTTGGTTTATGTCAAGTGCCCATATATTACGTCTTTAAGAGATAACAAGTATAGAGTAACAGCTTCTTCCTCTTTTGATGAAGAATTAATCAGCGACTGACCGAATGAACTGAACGCATTCAGAGTGACAGGAAAATCGCACTTGAGATCGGAGTGCGTTGATTTACCCGGAACGGAGGACGCAAATAATATCAGTCTGTGTGAACCACCCTTTAGTCGTGTATTTTTCTATGGTGTAACTGAATGTGTGTTCGTGAATATTAATCAGTGTTTTTTAAAATATTCTTTTGTTATTCCACGTGCAGGTGAAATATTATTGAATTAGTTACCAAAGCTGACCTAACGATTTTACCGGCTCGTTGGCGTAGTGGTTAGCGCAACTGGCTTCTACGTCGGAGTCTCGGTTTCGATTTCCGGTTAGATCTAACCGGAAATCGAAACCTGAGTCTGTACAAGACTACACCTCATTTACACATCAATCGTTTATCATCCTCATTTCATTGGGTCATGGGGTTGCTTATTGTTCTGAATCGAACAGATTGCAACGTACACATATTAGGAATTAGAAAAAGAAAAAGAAAAAAGTAGTTTTGGAAATTAGCCTGCACAAAAAAAACACGCTTTGTCTTATAATATGTATAGATTTAATGGACAGATTGCTATAACTTATCTTCATCTTTCATTCTTTTCACCGTCTGCATTAGCAGTCATTGCAAAACAGTGTAACTTAAAAATACAGTATAATACCGATTATCCGTGGTAATTGGGGGGATAACTATACCGGATAACCGGAAAACACGGATAATACAACCCAATTCGGTCGAGACCACTTACGTCATAAACAAAACCATCAGTTACGCGTATGTTTTATTCTACTGATTAATACATGTTAATACTATCGGATATCGGAAATAAATAAACAAATTGTATTGAAATAAAAATATGTACTACATAAATTTATATAAGTCTTACCTTAAACTACATACCAAAACAAATCACAAAAAAATGTGTTATTTTACTTTGTTTCATTTTATGCCGCAATATTTTTTCTTTTATTTTTCTTATATAACCACGAATATGTAAAATGTCCACGTAATCTGTGTCATCCTGATTTTCCATGAAAGTTAGTAATGTTTCGGCACCGGTTAAAGCTTCTTTGCAACTTATTTTAGGAGCTGGTAACGTGCTCGCCTCTCATCACGCGGTCTTGGGTTCGAATCCCACTCGGGCATGGCATTTTTTCATACGTTACAAAAAATTCATTTCATCCTTCCCCGTCTGCATTAGCAGCAATTTGCAAAACAGTCGGACGTTAAACAAAAAACAAAAAAATTCTAGTGATCGCACGGTTAATCCAAACCCCGGTTAAACGATCCACGGAAAATCGGTACTCTACTGTATGACGTAAAAACGTTGAATTTTCAATATTTGGTTGTACAAATTATATTAGTTAGACAAAAGGCTTGAATATTATATTATAGATTTTCCGCAGAAAGTAGACTACCCTACAGTAGCAGAGGGTAAACTCTTGAAAAAAGGCAGATAAATTTATAATTTAATATTTCAATATCTGCTGAAAACATTTCATACTACATTCTTTTATAACTAACTTGCATGCCCCGTCGCGGCTTCGCACGCGAAACATGTGTTATAATTTTTTTAAATTTATGTAACAGAAATTGGGTTAGATCGACTGTGTACTTCAAACACACACACACACACACACACACACACACACACACACACACACACATGCAACGTTTCAATAAATTTCCCGAGTACGTCTCTAGTCATCATCAAACCCCTTCATCTACTTCAACAACAATACGTACTCACATGTACACACGCGCGCGCACACACACACAATACGCACATTTATGAAAACCTTCTTTAGGGCCCTTAGGGTTATCGTTTATGAAAATTTAAAAAAATTGTCGCTGTAAATATAAATACGAATGTGCTGTCAAAATTTCATGAAAATCCGTTTAGTAGTTTTGGATTTTGTTTTTAGTTTTCTGATTTTTGGAAACGAAGGTTTCTGGTTCAAATCCTAGTAAAGATAGTTACTTTTATACGGATTTGAATGCCAGACAGTGGTTACCGGTGTACTTTGATGGTTCGGGTTCAATTAACCATACGCTCTCAGGAATGGTCAACCTGAGTCTGTACAAAACTATACCTCATATACACGTCATACATTTTATCATCCTCATCTCATTGGATCATGGGGTTGCTTATTTTTCTGAATTCAACAGATTGCAACGTATACATATTAGGAATTTTAAAAAAAAAAAGAGTAGTTTTGGAAATTAGCCTGCACAAAAAAACACGCTTTGTCTTATAATATGTATAGATTTAATGAACAGATTGCTACGTTCAGTTATAAAATTTTTAGAAATTTTAAATCAAATGAAATTGCAACAGGAAACCTTCCTGGAGAAAAACCTACTCAGCACTAATCTGCACTGGACAAATTAGATTAGAACGACAAAATAAAATAACTTTAATTCCAGAAATAATCAACAATAAAAATATTGGTTAAAATGAATATTGTACAGTTCCAAGCTCCGTGTAGTTTCTGGGTGAAGGGCACGGGTGAGATATAATGAATGAGTGACGCATGCTGGGAGAACAATTTTTGTATTACTCTGATACAAAACATTCGTTTTCAAACTTTCCGTATTTAACATATTTCTTTGTATTTATTACATTTATTTATTTACATATTTTGGTATAAATTTAAGTTAAATTATATGAATCCGACCAAGTTAATAGCCCGGTAAGTATTTATTAAATTAATGCGCCGGATGATAAGTATATTTTTTTAGTCTAGTTACTACACACTACCACTACAAATGCATCAGCTGTACTGAAACACTACTAACACTCATTTATTCTCCCACTACTATAACAACGTAACTGCATTCCTTCAAACTACACGGAGCTGCGAATCAAGCAATAGATTATACACGCAAATGGTTAAAGTCTGTAGCATCGCATGAAATGTCCCAAATATTGGAGCTTCCTACAGAATCTCTAAATATGGTACTCCTTGAATTTTTTGCGATAAACTCATGCCAGATTTCCGTACGATTAATTGTTTAGTTACGGTACCATCAAATTTGTTGACCCTACTGATGTTACGTAACGATTAAAATAAATATTCTACTAAAAATGTACCGACCGGCTTATAGCCCGAAGTTAAAAAGAAATCAATTTTAGTATAAAATTATATTCTTTTTAAAACAAATGATAACTAAACAAAGAAAGTAAATCTGTTTGTAGAGAAGAATGTACGAGATAGGTGAATAGAATGTGAGTGTAAGAGAGATAGATAATAATGAATAAAGATAGAAAAAGTTGATTAAAAACAACTCACCTTTAATCGGTTCCTTTTATTTTCCTGATTAAATTCTAGTCGAAAATTTTCCGCCCGAATCAAAATTGTTTCCTGCGCAAAAAGAAAAGGAAAAAAAACTTTATTGATCAACTTAAACAAATAGCGTACCATCATTTGTTCCATTTTCAACTTCCCCCTCTCTTATCTATAGAATATAGAGAGGTGCCAAAAATCATTATTGTGATCTCAACTAAATTTTATTTGTCTCTTTAAATTTTGAGAATGTAAAATGGCGGTAATGGATGAATGTTGAAATCGGTGAATTTAGGAGATGAATATTTTTTGAAGATTTTATTAAGGCTTCTTCTATTTTAGCACTATAATGCTGTATTTTTAATTGCACTCTATCTGTTTGGTCCAGGGCTACAAAAAATAGTTCTGTTTCTTATCACATAGTCAGCCACTTATATGACTGAACTATTTAAAAACAGAAGAGGCAGAGGTGTAAAAGACACTAGTCAGAGTTATCTCATCTGAGAGTAATGAATTTCACTATGCAGCCAGACTCTGTGATGAATGAAGTGAAGGTGTCATTTGCAGGGTGGAAAGTGAGTGCTTTTTGGAGGGCCTGGCATGCTAATAAGCATACTCTTTCAACTCAGTCAGGAAGCGAATGGTAAAACCACCTTACTCCTCGTTTTTACTTAGTAAAACCTCTAGAGGTTCAAACCAGCCTTTCGGCTGTTGACCTAAACAACAACAACAATGCTGTATATACGTAGGACATATTTTTGCCCAAATAGGCAGGTGGAGTGTTAAAATATTTCCACTCGATCTCCTAATTCTCTATCTTATTATATTTTCACCTAATTATACGACTGCCGGCCGCGTTGGCGATGTTGGTAACGTGCTCGCCTCTCATCACGCGGTCTTGGGTTCGAATCCCACTCGGGCATGGCATTTTTTCATACGTTACAAAAATTCATTTTATCCTTCACCGTCTGCATTAGCAGCAATTTGCAAAACAGTCGGACCAAAAACCAAAAAAAAAAAAATAAAAAAAAAATAATTATACGACTAAAGCATTTAACAACAGAAGAGGTAGAGGTGTAGAAGACACTAGTCACATTTATCTCTTCTGAGAGTAATGAATTACGTTATACAGCCAGATCCTGTGGTGAATTACTCACTTAGTGGAAAAGTGTATTCCATTTTTCACTCTCTCTCGCCATATAGTATTACTATAAGCTTTAAGTTTTCTTTTAAGGTTATAGGAAATAAAATCTACAACTTTCATTTCAAGTAACTTATTTTCTTCTGCAGAGCTTAGTTTAGCGTCAACTACTGAAACTGCGTACCTATTTTTTAGTCAAAAGAGATTGTTTTTCATTTTGCATCATTTACTCATGATTAAAAACTAGTTATATGTTATATTATTTAACTTGGTAAGAGAAAGTCGTGAAAGTCGTTTCACACCAGATTTTTAGCTTAGTGATGACGTGAGCCGAACCGAGACCCGTGGTAAATGTTTCTTGCATGGCCTTTCTGATATAGATGAAACACCCACCCTTTTTTTTCTACCGTTTTAGGTCATGAAGAGCGGGGCCGGGTAGACCGCACAGGTCACCCACCCCTATGGCCGGAACTATCAAAAACTATTTTTATTTTCTGAAAACTCCGTATTTTTTGAAGTCTAACAGTGGTTGACTTAATAAAAATAAAAGTAAAATTAATAAATTCTGTTTTATATTTTTTAAAAAACTCCCGTCCGTATTAACCACGTGTCCAAAAAACGAAGTCTGGTCTAGTGGGATTCCACTGTAATATAAGTATTTGTTATCAGACGACGTATGTTTTACAACCATCCAAGTTTTTTTTGTTGTTCATCAATATTTTTTTATGCGCAAATTTAAATTTGAAATGGGACATGCAGTTAAATGTGTGTTAATGGTATTTTGGTCAGGTGGTTACTTAACTAAGATGTTACACTAAACCGTGTTGCTTAACTTGTTAAATTTATAGCAAAATTAAAGTTTTTGAAATATTTAAACAGTTGCGGGTGCTGGGTTCTTGGAAGCGCGGGGCCCGGGGCGGTTGCCCCGCTCGCCCCTCCCACAATGCTTTTTTATTAGTTGTTAGTACTAACAGGATCCAGTAGCACGTAGGTGACGGTTCGCACGGAGCTGGTTAATTAATGCCAGTGCTCTGAAGATATACAGGAGTTGCGCTGTGTATTGATATACAAAGTACAATTTATTGAAATTTAACTTTATTTTCCCGCAAAGGTAAACTTAACTAAAGGTAAATTTAACTTTATTTTCCCGTAAAGGGGGAAAATATCAGTGCGCATGCGCGACTTCTTTAATTTCAGCACGACAAACAAAACAACTTATACTATACCCAAAGCATATACAGTATATCGCGGAACCTTTTGTAGGTTGACAGTACAAATATTGTTTGTTACCGTAAACACAAGTATCAGTTACTCAAAAACGTAGTCGAACTATTCACAGTGCTGAATGCAATGTAATAAAATGTTGTGAAGTTGATGCTAAACAAAAATCCCTATCCGTGCCTCTCAACAAAAGCCGTGAGCGAGCGGCTAACTACTGTGATGTTTCTCTTTCCACAATTCGAAAAAAAGACGGAAATTAAGGACGTGAAGAAGCTATTCTTTAACAGTTTTTTTGACACCTGGTAAAAAAAAGGTTAGGTAAATAGATACTAGAGAGACTGACAATGAAAACGCCGATGACAGCAATAGTAAAGAAGGCGATTCATTCATAATTACAGTAAATTAAAAATTTCTAGTCATGTAACATTAAGCTATAGGCAATATTATAGGTCATATTTATTTCTTATAACTTAAGTTTTATAAAGAAAACATTTTCTCGGAATAAACCACACCTTAAAAAATGTATCTAGAAACTGCACGGTAGTAAAATTTACGAGTAGTATCTCACTGTTGAGGTTGGCAGCACTGCAAATATTCACTTCCCTTCCTCACACCCCATACATACGCAAAGGCAATCTCGTGACTTCAGTATCTATAATGATAATAAAAGCAGCCTTCTGAAAGTGAGATGTTTCATACAAGACGGCATTATACAATTGTAGAGGTCTATTTAGCCCATTCTTGACTATGGTTCTCTTTGTGCGAAGGGGCCACGAGCCAGTATTCGGGCTACACTAGCGTCGTAGTAACAGCCCTTATATTAAGACCAGCTTTGTTTTAGCTACACAATCAGCTCCCGAGAGATTTTTGTTGAATTTTGAACCACCTTGTATATTTACTGTTAATTGTATTTATTTTTTAAACCATTAGGTTTGAATTGTGTAAATTCAAATAGTTACGGAGACATCCGTAGAGAATTAGAGGTGTAAAGTGATGAGGATTACAGATGAGTCGGTGAGTCAGTGAGTGAGAAAATTTGATAAAATATGAAAGTTAATTAAACTAGAGGATAAAGCAGGAGTTGAGTAAATAATAAAGAATGATAATCACTTGTAAAGGATATTAAGTCGAGACTCATCTCCTATTTTCACTTTAATTAAATTGTTCCCGGAAAATGATTTACAACTCGGCGATAAATTGAGGGATGAGAGATGAGGGATGAATGACATGATCCTCAATTCATCCCTCTGTCAACCCCCTACTTCGCCGAAACCCTGAAACATCAAGGGAAAAATTATTAATGACATTCCTGGTTAATATTCATTAGTGTCACCCACTGAATTAATAATAATCGTTTTGTTTCATTTTTATTGCTCTCATTTGACAACCGATAAAAAAGTTTTCATAACCACACAAAGTTTCTTACAAATCTTTTGTCGATTTTTTAATATTTTTATTTTTACTTTCTTTTGTGTATATTTATATAAGAAGGAAAGTATTGTTTTCATGGTAATTTGCAGAAATCTAGTTTTCTCCTGATATACTCGTTTTCAGATCCCTAGAAACTAAAAACATGATTTTAGCGGTAGATGTGTGTGTGCGTGTGTGTGTGTGTGTGTGTGTGTGTGTGTGTGTGTGTGTGTGTGTGTGTGTGTGTGTGTGTGTGTGTGTGTGTGCGCGCGTGTGTGTGTGTGAGTGTGTGTGTGTGTGCGCGCGCGCGCGCGCGTGTGTGTGTGTGTGTGTGTGTGTGTGTGTGTGTGTACAAAATATCTCAAGAACGGAACATTTTACGAAGTTGAAACTTGAAACTTAAGTTACGTACTATTACAGGACCCGAAACGAACATTTTCATCAAAATTTGCCAACCAGAATTAGTAGTTTATTCGTGTAAGTTTACACCTTTTGCGATTTTCCTAGAAACGGCTTTAACGTTTTCTTTTAAATCATTTACTACAATTTTTATGAATACAAAAATTCTTGAAGAGGCTGTGCTCTCGTTGAAGAATTTAATTTTTTTAATTGAGGTTTTTTGCATTTAACGACAAAAAAGTATATAATAAAGTTGATCAAAAATTAAAAGATCTACAACTTGTATTTCAAGCATTTTTCTGTACAGAGTTTAATTAGCGTAAAAGAGTGATTTTCCGGATTGTTAAGCCAAACTAAGGTTGGTTTTCATTTTCCATCATTCACTCATGATTAAAACAAGGTTGCTTCAGTCATATTGTAATTGGGTGACCATTGTAATGAAAAAGAGAACTAGTTTTGTAGCCCATTGAACTACCAGATGGAATGCAAATAATTTAACACACCACCTGCCTGTTTTGAGCAGTCTACCAAAAATATAAAAATAACTTTGAATCCATTTAAACTTGATAAATGCTTACACGAAATATTTATAAAATTAGTTCTTCCTTTTCCAATTTATATCTATACAGTAAAATAAGAAAATATATAATGAATTTTTTTTTATTTTTTAGCTTTTATTAGTTATCGGGAACTGTACACTATTGACAACTACCCAATTTGATCGCTGCTTTTTGCTGTATTTTTTTTTTGAAGTGGATTAGGCATGAGTTTGAACAGGGACCCCCAGTAGAGTTTGTTCATAGACGGCTGTCAGCTGGTCACGATACAAAATCGCTTGCCCAACCGATGTTGCATAACAAATAATAGCGACTTTCTACCAGCTGACTGACTGGGCTAGCTCAAAGGCCAATAATATTTAAATTTATTTTTAAAAACTCTTTACCGTGAATTAAAGAGGAAGACAGGTTTGCGATATAAAATGGGGAAATTGGTATCGTAAAACATTGAAGTGGATAAATTTATTTATTGATAAGAATTGGAAAAAGTAAGGTAGGAATTTATTTAGGTATCCTAATATTGGCTGCATTGAAAGTGGAGAAAAAGTTAATGTATTTGATATCTAATAGGGACCGGATCGTGTTTCGGAGCTTACGCCGGAGAGGACTCACTTTAGTAACGTTGTTAAAAAGTTATAAAGAAATCAATATAAAAGTTTTTCGGAAAGAACCGTCGACTTATTCGAAAAGAAAATGGAAAATTTAAGAGGCAGAAGGAGCCGGAGTGAAATCCCAAAGGAGCGGAGGTCCGTTGGCCGGGGATCACCAATAACTAGCCATACGCTTAGATAGAGCTACAATGTTCAATGCTCAATGTACAATGTACATGTACATAACAATAGTATCACCAGTATTGGCCGAGTTAAAAGGATTCCCTCTATGACCCTCCTCCCTGTTATAGTCTGACCTATTTCATAACGTAATACAGTCGAACCTCGATACAACGGAATCGAAAATACCAGAAAAAAAATTCGTTAAATCGAAGTACCAAAAATTCCACACCTAATTTTTACAACTGCCCATAACAGACAGGTGGTGTCAAATTATTTACAATCAATTTGTTCGTTGCAGGGCTAAAATAAATGGTTCTGTTTCTTACCACATGGTCAGCGAATTTAATGACTGAATCATTTAAGAAAAAAAGAGGTAGAGGTGTAAAAGACCCTAATCAGAGTTACCGCCTCTGAAAGTAATGAATTTCATTATACAGCCAGACCCTGTGGTGAATAAAGTTAAGGTGTCATTTACAGAGTGGAAAATATGTGCTTTTCAGAGAGCCCGGCATGCTGATAAGCTTACTTTTTCACTCAGTGAGAAAGGCGGTGGTAAACCACCGCACCCATCGCGTTTTACTTAGTAAAACCTCTACAGGTTCAAACCAGCCTTTCGGCTGATCACTTAAACACAATTTTTACGAATGTTTTTTTTCACATTGTATGGTGAAATAAAGTTTTTTGTTAAACATTATATTTATTTAGAATGAGTTATGGAAGTAACTACAAGTACACTCGGTTCATCGTAAGAAAGATACCTCGAGTAAACAAACAGCAGTTACCATATCAGCTGATAAAGCGGTGACTCAAAAAAATGCAACAGTTTCAATCCTTTCAGTATACGTCCGGAAAACAGGACGTCGATATTGTGACAATCGCTAAGGTCCGTTTCGGCATCTAGGTAATGAACACTTTCGTTGAAACACTTTTGTTTTGTTCTTATTATTATTTTTCTTAATATTATTTTTTTAATTTGATTATATGTTTCTTTCTTTTTTTATTATATTACGTTTTTTAACAAAGTCAAAAAAAAATTTCTTTAAGGTTACACAGTAGTATCAACCGAGTGATAACTGAACACCTCGGTTAACATGGAGGTTCGGTTAAACGAGCGGATACTCGGTTAATCGAGCGGCTACTGTATTTATGGCTCAATAAGTAGCTATACAGTAATAGTAATATTTATAGATGATAATATAGGATATAGGGTATGTAGTTGGTAAAATAGGAGTGAGATTGCAAACAGAGGTACCGATTTGAAAATTAGGTCAATAAAATGACGTCGGGGATTACTCAACTAACCTAGCAGTGGTGGCTGTTGAAACGATGATAGGGACGAGAGACTGGATCTATGGTCCACACCTATTGTCTGACCGCTTTCTAAAACCGGCTTAACCTTCTACAACCCTATCCACAATTATTGCTACCAAATATAAGGCCCAAATGGTCTTTACAATCTTCTTATAAATAATTAATATCTTCCATTTCTCTCTCCCTCTCTTCTTTCTATGAGTATTGATCTATAAGAGAACGTGATTGTCTAATAGGTATCCTCATGAGAGAGAATTTATTGTGATGATACACTGCTAAGGTGTTGTTTGCCGATGACCAGAGAGTACTACAACACAAAGAGGATGGCTTGCAGAAAGCAATCTACCTCCTGACCGAATTATGCAAAGAATATAAGGTGATAATTAGTTTTGTATTTGTAAATAAATTGTTTTGTTTGTCAAATTTCATATTCTATTATTTGTGTTGTTTTCATTTGAATATATAATTAATTATATAAGAGCATAATATTTTAATAAAAATGTCTAAATGTCTAAAATTGGTATTTAAGTAACTAACATGTAGTTGTAATTACTAACACACTAATAGATTACCGTAGTAAAGTAGTTGCAGTAGTATAATGAAAAAAAAACACTGAATTGATTTATCCTTGATCTTGGGAAACCATAGTTGGGTGAATTAATTTCCCCAACACCAATTAATATAAATAGTTTTAGATTTTCATAGAATAATTAGGGAAATTAAAATTTATATCGTAATGATATTTTTTTGTAAGTAAGGAGAAAACAAATAAACAAATAAGCTAATAATTTCAGCTTAGAAGACAAGGGTAATTGCGTTCAGATGGAAGGATCCAGTCAGGAGCAAAATTGTTACATACAACAACATTCTGGAACGGTATCCCTTTTTCAGTATATGTGTGCAATGTAACGTTGTTGTTTAGGTCATCAGCCGAAAGGGTGGTTTAAACCTCTACAGGATTTGCTAACTGAAGACTGAGGCGGTTTATTAGCATACCAAGCTCTCAGAAAATCACCTATTTCGCACACTGCAAATGACAACTTCACTTCATTCACCACAGGGTCTGGCTGTAAAATTAAATTCATTACTCTCAGAGGAGTTAACTCTGACTAGGGTCTTTTACACCTCTACCTTTTCTGTTGTTAAATGCTTCAGACATATAATTGGGTGACCATGTGATAAGAAACACAACTATTTTTTGTAGCCCTGGAATAAGCAGATCGAGCTCAAATAATTTAAAACTTCACCTCCTTGTTATGGGCACAATGTAACAACTTATCAACTAGATAAAGATGCCTTCAATAAAATGCACCGATTTTAACACGTATGTGGAACTGCTATAGAACCTTCAAAAAATAACCAAACATATTCGTTTGCATTTGAGTCAGGACTTGAAAAACGAGATTGATAGTGATTCAAACGTTTTGATCAAAGTTATTACAGGTGATGAGAGTTGGTATTACGGGTATGACCCAGGAACCAAGCAAGCGTCAAAAGCAAGCGTCAAGCGTGGTATACATCATAAATTTAATATCTGTTAGATTAATATTACTAAAAAAAGGAAAGGAATCAAATCATAAATATCTTATTCTAAATTCTATTTGATTACATTTTGTTTTCTCAGCTAAAGATTCTGTTTTTTCCTTTGACTCCATTTTTGGCTAGCTTAAATTTAGGGCAGTTAACTATTAGTAACCGTGGCACCTTACATTTTGACGCCCAACCCTGGAGCACTTTACAAGCACCTGCCCTCCTCTTTTCATTTCCCAACTGCAGTTATATAATCAGCTATAACTTACTCGTCATCGTAGCTGGTTCTAGAACTACTACCCTCACTTCGTGCTACTATTATAAATCGAAGCGTTGTTTATTATGAAGAAAAATAGAAATAAATTTTCATCACGTCGTAATTGTACGATCACGTAAACATTGAGTCGTAAATAGCTGATTCAATTGGCACTATATAAAACAATAACAAACATATGTACCACGTCAGTACAAGAAGCAATTCTCTCTTTAATAGCACACTTGATAAATGTAATAAAAACGTCTTTCAGTAATACGGCGAACATTAAAAATGATTTTAAAAATAAAAATTTAAAATATTTTTCAGTTACGACAGTTTTAATCAGAATTAAAAATAATTTATATCTATTAGAATTTTTTTTTTTTAAATTCCTAATTTGTGTACGTTGCAATCTGTTCCATTCAGAACAATAAGCAACCCCATGACCCAATGAGATGAGGATGATGTGTATGACGTGTAAATGAGGTGTAGTCATGTACAGACTCAGGTCGACCATTCCTGAGAGAGTATGGTTAATTGAACCCCAATCATCAAATTACACCGTAACCACTGTCTAGCACTCAAATCCGTATAAAAGTAACTACCTTTACTAGGATTTGAACCAGGAACTTTCGTCTCCGAAAATCAGCTGTTATACAGCTGATTTAGGCGATGACTTTACCTCTAGACCAGCCCGGTGGGTTAGAATAATTTTATAGTAAATTCGTGCTACTTATTAGGTTTAATCCACCGGGTTGGTGTAGAAGTAAAGTGGTCGCCGCTAGTCAGCTGTTTATCAGCTGATTTAACAGCAGAATTTTTTTAACGACTGTTAAAATTATAAACAATAAGATCTTATTGAGTATTTTATAAAATATTTATATTAAATTTTATAAGAATACTTAAAATAATTCTTGTTTATGTTCTAAAGTACAATACAATATTTAGAGCTGATTAAATAAAATGTACATTGAAGTCGTTTGTGCGTACTTTTACCCCACACTTAGCAAACTTTTGCCCCACATATGGGGCAAAAGTTCGAATTTGGTATGTTGTAAAAAAAAACAGTGTTTTCTAACTTTAATAAAACGTATAATGATACAGGAAGTATATAGCTTTAAATATAAAATATACCTAGTAATTATAGCGAAGTTTCATTTTCCTAAGTGTTTTCTTTATCGATTACGAAATAATCAAAAATTAAGTGCGAACTTTTTCCCCGCTCTACTAATATATTGCTTCAGTTATATAATTTGCTGACCATGTGATAAGAAACAGAACTCTTCTATTTTTGTTATAGCCCTGTAACTAGCAGATGAAGTGCAAATAAGTTTATCGGCAATTAGTGGTCTCCTGTATTTTTAAGTCGAACTAAGGTTGATTTTTATTTTGAGTCATTCACTCATTCTTAAAATTAGGTTATGTTTTTAATTTTACATTGTTTAATAATAATTTAACGAAAGTTATATGTTTACATTGACAGGAAACAGTCGTGCGAGTGTTTCACACTAGATTTTTATCTTATTTTTAGCCATTTTTCTTCCCCCACCCCTTCCAAAGATTGTAATATTTTTCTTTCTTTTTGCCATCTCCCAAATCGTTACCGGTTTAACTATCGATAGCTTTATCGTAAATAGTATTTGTTAATTTACTATCATCCGACATTAGCCAAGTGTTTATGGGGAGGGAAGTTGACCCAATTTTGACCCAAAACTGAACTTTACACTCTCCTGGTATTTAACCTACTTTAGTTGATATCTAAAGTGCACAGCTTGCACTTTGATTGTAATATACACATAGACACATACACAGTGACACTTTAGTGAGTTTACTTTACAAAAACAAACAAAACTATAATTTTAGATAAGTAAATAATTGAATTTGCTTCGTTTCCCAATAATAAAATTGGGAAAATATTGAATTAAATAGTTATATTTTCTTGTACGTAACAGTACTTGAACAATATTGCATTAAAAGGTGGAATTGTATGAAACTTCATTTAAATGGTATTAGAAAAATACCGTCTTAAAAAATAATTTTAGTATATTAAAAATCGTAAGCAGTTTTTTCAAAAAAATTTTGATATTTTTCACATTTTCCATACGACTTAAAGTGATAGTCTATCATAAATAACACTAAAAATTTTTTTGACCAAATTTCGTAGTTTGTCTAAATATATTATTAAGATTGTTTTGAATTCAATGGTATATTTGCGATATTTTGTTACTACGATATCTATAAATATATTTTTTTAAATTTTTAAGTAAGTTTTACCTGAGTTATCTAGATAACCCTTAAAACATTATTGAAAATTTTCCGTTAATTACAATTTTACATAATATCTTGAAACTGGGAAAAATCATAACTTCAGTTTTATGATTACTAGTCATATATAGTTTTTACCAAAGTGTTTGCAAAATATCCTATGAGGTGTCAAAAGCTATTTTCTTAAAAATTTAATTAATTTTTACTTTCTCTTGCCTATATGAATATATAGGAAGGAAAGTATTGTTTTCATGTCGATTTTTCGAAATCGAGTTTTCACCGGATCTATACGTTTTCAGACCCCCTGAACCCAAAAAACATGTTTTTAGCGATTGGTCTGTGTGTGTGTGTGTCTGTGTGTCTGTGTGTCTGTGTGTGAACAGAATATCTCAAGAACGGAACATCGTACGAACTTGAAACTTGAAACTTAAGTTACATACCACTACCGGACGCGACACGAACATTTTCATCAAAATCAGTCAACCGGAAGTAGTAGTTTATTCGTATAATTTTTCAGTTTTTTGCGATTTTCTCAAAAACTGGTCCTACGATTTTTTTTTAAATCGCCTATTTTACTCAATTTTTTATTCTCTACAAGATAGGGTAGGCGCCATGTTTGCTGAAATTCTCGGTGAGGCTGTTTTCACGTAAAAACGTGGTTTTTTTAAGATTACGGCTTTAATACAAATTTTAGCGCAAAAACTTATATAATAAAAGTTGTAGAGAATTTAAAAACCTACAACTTCTGTTTCAAACATTTTTTTGTAGAACGCTTAGTTTAGCGGTAATTTGCGATTTTCTGTTTTTTTTCTCACGAAAACGTGAGAAAAATCGATTTTTTTAACATTTCGGTCTTAGTATGCATTTTACGACAAAAGTGTATATAATAAAAGTTATAGAAAATTAAAAGATCTACAACTTTTGCTTAGAGCATTTTTCTCTACAGAGCCTAGTTTAGCGTGAAAGCCGCATTATTTTCGCATATTTTCCGTATTTTTAAGCCAAACTGAGTTCGATTGTCATTTTGCGTCATTCACTCATGATTAAAATAAGGTTATGTTTTTGAGGTTAGTTTTTGTTTATTTCTAATATTTTATTAATAATGTTAGGTTTATTATTAATTATTTGCATTGGCAAGAGAAAGTTGTGTGAGTGTTTCACACCAGATTTTTTTATATCATTTTGAATAATTAGTTATCCACAAAAGGTAAATATTTCATTTTAAATATGAAAAACGTCTTTCTAAAAAATCATAGAGGTCATTTTAATCTTCAATTTAAGTGTAAAGACCAATTAAAGTAAGATTATAGAAATGTGAGTTTGTTTCTTTGAAATGCTTATTTGTTACTGTAACCCCTATTGTTGGGGTTGTAATTAACTTTGATAATAAGTCATAGTGTTTTTTTTGGTTTTTTTTTTTTGGTTTAACGATCGACTGTTCTGCAATTACTGCTAATGCAGACGGTGAATGATGAAATGATTTTTTTTTGTAACGTATGAAAAAATGCTGTGCCTAAATGGGATTCAAACCCAAGACCGCATGATGAGAGGCGAGCACGTTACCAACTTCGCCAATGCGGCCGGTGGTCATAGTGTGGTTGTGATGCACCCTTATAAGTAATATACAGAAAACTATTAAAGTTTAGAAGTAAAAGTTTTCATAAAATAGAAGACTTCCGGTTTGATTAATCTGGATATACGACTTTTCCTAATTACAAAATTCTTTGAAATTGGTGGTGAAAAAGCTAAATACGAAGAGCTTCAGTTAAAAATAGATTGATCAAAATTAGCCCAGAGGAAAATGGGACCAAAGTGTTAAAGGAAACTTTTATCATTTCCATTAGTATAGAATATCAATATTCTATTTTAAGTTTGATCTAGACCTCCGGACCAGCCCAGTCAGTCAGCTGGTAGAAAGTCGCTATTATTTGTTGAGTAACACTGGTTGGGCAAGCGACTTTGAATGGTGACCAGCTGACAGCCATCTATGAACAAACTCTACTGGGGGTTCCTGTTCAAACTCCTGCTGCAATCAAATTGGGTAGTTGTTAATGATGTACAGTTCCCGATAACAAAGCTAAAAAAAAAGTTTGATCCAGGTTATGATGAATCTAATCGATCTAGAATTCAACATTATTTACCACTTTCTACTAGTGATGCCGTATGTTGTACGAAACTGATACTTTGGTAAGGTATTATAGAAACAGTTGATGAGTGTTTTTGTTGTTTAGGTAATCTGCCAAGAAACTGGTATGAACCTCTAGAGTAACACGAGAAGTCAGTAGGTTTACCAATGGTAAACCTACTCCTTAATACCTACTCCTTAATTACCTACTCCTTTTCCTTTTTCCCTTTCCTTTTCCTTTCTCCTTTTTCCTTTCTCCTTTTTTCCTTTCTCCTTTTTCTCCTTTTCTCCTTTTTCCTCCTTTTTCCTCCTTTCCTCCTTTTCCTCCTTTTTTTCCTCCTTTTCCTCCTTTTTCTCCTTTTTTCCTTTCTCACTGAGTAGAAAATTATGCTTATAAGCATATCAGGTCCTCTGAAAAGCACATATTTTCCAACATGTAAATGACACCTTCAATTCATTTACCACAGGCTCTGAATGTATAATGATGAAATTGATACTCTAAGAGGAGATAACTGTGACTAAAATATTTATCAAAGTTGATGAGCTCTGAACGTACGCATTGTCCCCCCCCCTACCCACTTCATCGTTAGCCAATGACTTGCCAACAAAGTTACCAATACTTTCTCTGTTATATACAGTCGAACTCGCTTACAGCGTCATTGAAGGGACAGATTAAATTTTACCGTTATATCCGAGTGACGTTATAACAAAGTTAGCTCTTGTGTCAAAGTAAATCTAACTAAACTTAAGAATATTTCGTATACATTACTACTAATTTACGTAATGTGCTAAATGTTTTTTATTTGCGATTTTTAAATCGTAATACCCTAATAAAATAAGATTAATAACCACTCTGTGTAAGTAGGTAGACTTTATTATGTATTAAAATATGGAAACCAAAATACATATTTGTATGTACATAAACTACATAATGGTACGTTATCTACTTTATTGGGAGAAATCAGTGATTTTCTTTTGAACACCTCGTTCTGCGAAATAAATCCTCTCCGTAATGTCTCTCGGTGTCGGAGAAATCTTAAAAATGTTTCAGCCGCTAGCATTGCCTCCTACAATGTTGGCGTAACGGTGTCCTCCACTTCATCTTCCTCTTGCTCAGTCGCTTCTTCAGTATTAGAGAATTTTCTTAAATGTGAATAGTCTGATGTGAAAGTTAGGTACAGTGCTACCTATTAAATGTCACATGTCACGTAGAGGGTGCAGTCCCAAAACTGACCTTGACGTAGATCAATCAGTAGTTATAGACACAATATGAACAGCTTAACAAAATCATTTTAATCCCTTCGCGCAAGCAAACACTATTCACAAGTAAACTACTGTACTATATTACTGTATACTGTATTTTTATTTTTTAAATAATTTACTGATAAATTATGGCAAGTTCACAATCGTTATACGTGAAGTAAAAAATGATTTCATCGGAAAAATGTTGACGTAACAACCGAGTTAATGACGTTAAAACAGGGGTTTTCAGATAGAAGTTTGACGCAACGCCTAAAAAAATGACGTTAAGTCCGAGTTGACGTAAAGTCCGAGGCCGTTAAAATCGGGTTCAACTGTATTTAATTAGCCACATTTTTGGTCTTTCAATAACAATTATAACCTATGAACATATAACCAGCTGATTATATTATAAAGTATTGCATATCAACGCGCTCTCAATGTTTTTAGTACGAGATACAAGACACGAGTGAACTACTTTGGCTCTGATACGCATGAGCAATTAATGTTTGTCAAGCTGTTACATTCATATAATCTGACAACGTTGGCAAACCTTCTGATTGGTCTAAACGCGTGGAACAGCAAAGCACATCAGCTGTGAAAAGCGTTATAATGTGTTTTACACCAGCACCTATTCTGTTGTTAAATGCTTCAGTCATTTAATTGGGTGACAATGTGATAAGAGGGAAAACTATTTTTCGTAGCCCTGCAACTAACAGATTGAGTATAAAAAATTTAACACCACCAGTTTGTTTTTGGGACATCTTTAAAAAAATAGAACTATTAAGGAGGTAGTCAACTCAGGCACGGCATATTTTCATACGTTACAAAAAATTATTTCATCCTTCATCGTCTGCATTAGTAGTAATTGCAGAACAGTCGGACGTTAAACCAAAAAAAAAAAGAAAAACAACCCAGAAAATGAAAATGAAAAAAATAGGCTATAATGTATCATTATATATTTTAAATGAAAGAGTAATTTACTAGTAATGATCTACCACTTTAACCAGGCCAAAAAATTAATTACAGCCCCTAATATAAGGGTGGGGGTGGAAAAGCGGGCTTTTACGGGGAATCAAATATCTTAGGAACCAAGATAGATATCAACATGATTCTTGTGCTAAAAAATGCATAAAATTAAATTCTATAATCTATTAAGTTTTTAGTAATAATCATTCGACAGATAATAGAGCAAGAAATTATGAACATTTGAAAAAACATCATCCAAATACCTCCAATACAAACCAGAATATACAGGGTGATTCATGAAGTTCTCCCCCCACTTCTACAGCACATTGTACTAGTAAAAATAATGAAAAAATGTTATATAAACATAGGTCCGAAAACGCTTCGTTAGCGAGTTACAGCTAGCGAAAGTTTCGCCTGGATTTCAGTTCACCAGGTGAAATGAGGTCTTCCTGGAATTGTGGTAAGGTAGATTAAGGGGCGAATTCAATCATTTCTTATGGGTTTTGATCTGATAAATTGAATAAAACAGGTCCCAGAACTGTAAGTTAAATAGTTTTTGAGAAAACCAGTGTCAAATGCAAAAAATGGAGTGAAAATCACATTTTTTCATCTTTGGGCAAGAATAACTTTGTTATTTCACCAAGAAACAGTTAAAAATTTTCAATAAAAAATGTAGAAAATTTTATTCTGAACAAACCGGTGTAAATAAAGTACACAGAAAGCGAATAGTTTTTGAGAAAACCAGTGTCAAATGCAAAAAAATGGAGTGAGAAAAACACATTTTTTCATTTTAGTTTTTCCGGTTAATTTTACTTTGTACTCTTATGAATAAAAACTCATTTAATCAAACATCTATTCGCTTTCTGTGTACTTAATTTACACCGGTTTGTTCAGAATAAAATTTTCTACATGTTTTATTGAAAAATTTTAACTGTTTCTTGGTGAAATAACACAGTTATCCTTGCCCAAAGATGAAAAAATAAGTTTTTCACTCCATTTTTTGCATTTGACACTGGTTTTCTTAAAAACTATTTAACTTACAGATCTGGGACCTGTTTTATTCAATTTATCAGATCAAAAACCATAAGAAATGATTGAATTTGCCCCTTAATCTACCTTACCACAATTCCAGGAAGACCTCATTTCACCTGGTGAACTGAAATCCAGGCGAAACTTTCGCTAGCTGTAACTCGCTAACGAAGCGTTTTCGGACCTATGTTTATATAACATTTTTTCATTATTTTTACTAGTACAATGTGCTGTAGAAGTGGGGGGAGAACTTCATGAATCACCCTGTATAATTCCCAAGAATGTACAGTCATGCAAAAACACATTTCCGGAAAACTTAATTTAAAGTGTTAGGAATAATTTCACTCGCCTTGCTAATGAGCTTTATTTTAAACAAATGTATTTATACTTTTTTGTCAACGTACAAACAAAGTAAAAACATGCTGTGATTCAGACAATTTTAAACTTAAAATAATTACAAAAGACAATCAAAATTTTTAAAAAATCATCTTCTTGAGTTGACTACCCCCTTAATAGTGCCAGGAGACAGCAAAAACTCTTGAGTGATTGAAAAATGATAAAAGCATACCACAACACTGTTGTGAGTCTGTTTTGAGCGTTTTGAGTCTAAATTGAGAACTGAAAGCACTTATCTATATATTATATAAAATTCGATGTATGTGTGTGTGTGTGTATGTTCCCCTTTATTTCCTAAATTGCTGAACCAATGTTCATGCAATATTTTTTATGTTGTAACTATGATGCCGGTCCAGGTTTTAGGCTATTGAAACTCTTAAAAATTTAGCCCTGAAGGGTTAAAAATAATTTTTATGTCCTACATTAAGGCTTATATGAGGTTAGATAATCTGCTGATTTTAAACCTGCTGATGTGATCGAAATAAAGATTTGTCCTAAATAAAGTCATATGGTTTAGCCAATAATGACGTGATTCTAAGGATCAGCTGGTGACATCACATGATAATTTTATTGTATTTTATTATGTAGATACGATTTTGTATTGTTGAGTATTTTATAAAAGTAAAGTTCCGTGTTTCTTTAATTTGTTTTAATTTTTTTTTAACCCTTTATAAGTCTTTGGTAATTATACTTACCACTGGCAATAAGGTCGAGTTTATTTAAGAATAACCTTTGAAGTTGAAGCTTATTGGCATTTTATGGATGTTCTCTGGTAAGTAAGGCTATCCACATATTGAAATTAGTGCGCAACGACCATTTTCTTCGTGAGTTACACGAATGCAGTAAGGATTCATACCAGTGTATGCTAACATGTTGTTTTGTTGTTACTTTGTACAGTGCTTAGAAAATTCTAGTTTTTTACGGGTAAGCAACCATTCATGCTAATATAAAGTTGAGATAAGTTATTCTACACATTTTTTTGTTATATAGCACTACAAGTTGTTTTAATAAGCATTCTTACCACTAAACTTTATGTGATTCCCATTTCAATAAACATTACTTAATAAGTATACTTTCCAGGACTTAACATAAAAAAAGAAATATCTTACTCTTCAGCCGCTATAAATACATTATCCAAGTCCCTGTAGGCCTAATGCAAAATTTAACATTTTACAACATATTTTCTTCTAAGTAAAACAATTGGTGAGTGATCAATTGCTTTGACATTTTATTTTGACAGCTTGAATCTGTCCTACACAAAAATGAAGAGTCGTTACGATCTAGCAGGTACCATCTTTTGCGTGCAAAACTGCGACGGGGCATGCTAGTTGTTGATAAAGGTGGGTGAAGGAATTGAACATATGTGAAATGGTTTGTGCAAGTGTCTGTTGTCTTCAGTATGCTTTGTTTAGTCCAAGTGTGTGTAATACGGTATTAATCAATTGTGGAAAGTAGTTTGGTTGCCATGACAACCAGTCGTATAACGACATGGTACTATAGCTACTCTATCTACCCTACCCTACCCTACCATACCAAAATCTACAATAGTTTGCTTCTCTTCTGACACACATATCCCTTATTTCAAATCTTTCATTATTGACGTCATCGATTTGTAAATAACTCATGTAACTTGTTCAAAAAAATCTGGTGCGAAATACTCACGACTTTCTCTTGTCAATGTAAATATAACCATATAGATATAACATTTTCTTAATCATGAGTAAACAATGTAAAATAAAAACCATAACCAAATGTTAATCATGAATGAATGACGCAAAATGAAAATCAACTTGTGTAGAATTTAAAACTAGGCTCTGTTGGAAAAAATGCTTGAAATAAAACTTGTAATAATTTTGATTGGACTTTTGTCGCAAAATGTTAAGTAATTTTTTGCAAATTTTGATGAAAAAATCAGAGAAACACAAATTGTTCCTAAACTAAATTGTTGTACAATTTTTTTTTTTTAATTTTTTTTAATTGTTGTAGATTTTTAAACGTTCTACAACTTTATTAATATACACTTTTGCTCTAAAATGCATATTTTAAGGCCGTTATCTTAATAAAATTATTTCTCCGAGAGCACAGCTTCCTCAAGAATTTCAGCAGCTTCGCGCTTGTTTCATCTTGTGGTATATAAAAAATGTAGTAAATTAGGTGATTTAAAAAAAAATTGTAAGAAGCAGTTTTTAAGAAAATCGCACATAAATGAAAAATTCGCGAATGAACTACTCTTTCCGGTTCACCGTTTTTATAAAAAGTTTTGTGTAGAGTCCTCTGGTGGTACCTAAATTAAGTTCAAAGTTTCAACTTCGTACGGCATTCCGTTCTTGAGATATTTTGTTCAAATACAGACCAATCACTAAAAAATGTTTTTTGGGTTCAAGAGTCAGACAACTTGTATAACCGGTAAACACTCGATTTCAAAAAATCGATATGAAAACAATTAGTACTTTCCTTCCCTTTATTTTTATTTAGAGCGAAATAAAGTAAAAAAATCGAGTAATAATATTATTATTATTATTATTTTTATCATTAAAGGACAATCTACAAGTTTTTTTTTAAATCTTTAATGCGTATACGTTGCAATCTATTAAATTTAGAACAATAAGCAACTCTATGACCCAATGATATGTATGGCGTGTAAATAAAGTATAGGCCTAGTCTTTTACAGACCCAGGCCGATCATTTCTGAAAGAGTATGGTTAATTAAACCCGAACCATCAAAGTATACCGGTAACCACTGACTAGTATTCAAATCCGTATAAAAGTTACTCTACCTATACTAGGATTCAAACCAGAAACCATCTCTCTACTAGGATAGAATAGAACCATTTCTAAGATAATGAAATAATTATAAAACGATTGTATGATCCATTTCCTAGAGTATTGTTTCAAACTATCGAGTTTGAAACTCCGCCAAAATTATTTCACCTGATAAATTGATGTTGTCCACTATTTAACTGAACTGAAAATAATTGAATCACTTGTCATACATTGCTTACTTTATTGTTTTACTGATCAACGACGAATCAATCATAGATTGTCATTCTACCGTGCGTTCGGAAAGTCGCTGTGCACTGGAATTGTGACTATGGATTTATGAAAATATGTATAAAGAAATGACTAAGCATTTTGGAAAAAAATTTAATCAATACCTTAATTACATTGTTAAACCGTGATTACATTGTTTATAGAAGGTGTTCGAAATGACCTCCATTGGCATCAATACAGCATTGCACTCGTTTCATTTTGTTTGCAAACACCTTTCGCAACTGTATAAAACGTTATGCAACGTGTTTGGTGAACGAATAATTTCAAAGAATTTGTGGCCTGCAAGATCTCCTGATCTGACTCCCCCCGATTTCTTTTTATGGGGTGCGGCGAAACAAACTGTGTATCGGAACAGACCACACACGATTGACGAACTTAAAGCCGCAATAACGGCATACATTCAAGGAATCACTGTTCTTCAGTTGCGAAAGGTGTTTGCAAACAAAATGAAACGAGTGCAATGCTGTATTGATGCCAATGGAGGTCATTTCGAACACCTTCTATAAACAATGTAATCACGGTTTAACAATGTAATTAAGGTATTGAATAAATTTTTTTCCAAAATGCTTAGTCATTTCTTTATATATATTTTCATAAATCCATAGTCACAATTCCAGTGCACAGCGACTTTCCGAACGCACGGTATAATATCTATGAAGTGTAAATGACGTGAAATCTTGAGCAGATAAAGAGAGTATGGGTAATTGAACCCCAACCATCAAAGTACACCGGTAGCCACCGTCTAACATTGAAATCCGTATAAAAGTAACTATCTTTACTAGCATTTGAACCGCGGAACCTTCGTCTCCGAAAATCAGCGATTATACAGCTAACTTGTAGTGACAACTTTATCTCTGGACCAACCTGATTGATTGTCTTTATATTTCATTACAACGTATGGAAATATTTCCTAATTTAATACATCAGGTGGTCGGGTGACTGCAAAGGGAGGAGACATAAAATGTAGATCAGCGGGATCTCCCTCTCCCACAGAGAATCAATCCTGTCCCGATCTCAGTAGGTATCTCAGTAGGCACACTAATTTCCTGAGCTGGTGATGAAAAAGATGAATGAAAGTGAGAGAGTGAGTGTTGGTTAGTGACAGCGAGAGGGGAATTAGGCTACGGTTCCCTTTTACGCCCCACTGACATTATGTACATTTTTTAACCCGACATTTTCCTTGTAGTATTATATAAACAGTTCCGAGGGAGGTGGAGGGTTGTTCGCTGATGTCAGATCAAGTGGCCAGGTGGCGGGTTTTCGGTTGGTAAGGCGGTTGCGGTCTCCTTGGGGCTGAACAAGGACGCCTCAATTGAGTTCAACACTACTTAGCCCATCGTCAGGGAGCAAACATGAGTTTTTCTCGCCGCCTCGGATAAAAAAAAATCATCGTCCTAGAACAGGCAGGTGGGGTGTTAAATTATTTGCCCTCGTTTTACTAGTTCCAGAACTACAAAAAAGTTCTGTCTCTCTTATTACATGGTCACCCAATTATATTACTGAAAGATTTAACAAGAAAATAGGTACAGGTGTAAAATACACAATTCACAATCATCTCCTCTGAGAGTAATCTATTTCATCATTATACAGCCAGATCCTGTGGCGAATTAATTGAAGTTATCAATTATTTCAGGGTAAAAAGTAGATACTTTTCAGATAGCCTGGCATGCTGATAAGCATACTTTTTCACTCAGTAAGAAAGACAATTTTTGAACTACTGAGATGTAATGACGAGATGAACCTGGGACTTAGTGTGCAATGCGCTGCTGCTAGCGTTGTACGTACATTTCTGAAAACATGCAACTGTGTAGTATATAGGCCTGCTTACCTTATAATTGAGGCACAAACTCGTAACATTTAAAATAACATTCCATCCGCACTTCAAATTGTTTTACCCTGCTTTCGAACGGTCGACATGATAAACTTATAATACACGGATAGATAACTAATTTATAACAACACTACACAATTATGAATAAAATGTGAAGAATTAAAATTAAAAGAAAAGAAATGAGTTTTAATGAATTAAAATACTTTTATTTGTATAAATGTAGTCTAAATTGTAATAACAGAATAGCCAAATCAAAACAATATTTCCTGCACCACTCGTCGCGTAATAAAATAAGGACTCTGTGTTCCAATGAACTAAGAGTGTCACTATGTTTTTAGGATTGTAATAGAGAAACTGAGCATGCGTAGTAGATTGTTCCCCTCCTACACTTCGTCTTTATTTATTTATTTTTATTCCTAATTTGTGTACGTTGCAATCTGTTCAATTTAGAACAATAAGCAACCCCATGACCCAATGAGATGAGGATGATGTGTATGACGTGTAAATGAGGTGTAGTCTTGTACAGACTCAGGCCGACCATTCCTGAGAGAGTATGGTTAATTAAACCCCAACCATCAAAGTGCACCGGTAACCACTGTCTAGTATTCAAATCCGTATAAAAGTCCTTTACTAGGACCTAGTACCTTTACTAGGATTTTAACCAGGAACCTTCGTCTCCGAAAATCAGCTGTTAAACAGCTGATTTTTGCGACGACTTTACCTCTAGACCAACCCGGTGGGTAACTTCGTCTTAAACAAAAATCATTTCGTGACTAACCATCAGTACTTTATTCCTAGTTTTATTTAGTAAAGTCTCTACAGGTTCAAACCAGCCTTTCTGCTGATGACCTTAACAACAATTAATTTATAAAAAATGTAAAATTAAATTATTCATAAGACAATTTACAGTGAAATAATTGTTTCAGGATTCCTTGTTATTTGGAGTGATTTAGAGGGACAGTTTTAAAGAAAAAAGTAAAGTTAGAACCGTAAAAGATTTTCTGCGATGGAGTCACCAGGGTGTGAAGAAGAAGGTAAAAACTCTAGTAGCAGTTCTCTGTCAACAACATACTCCACAGATACGGTGAGTAGATATAAGTTAATTATTACTTATCTAATGCATAGATTTTATAAAATTATTTCGCCTCAAAAATTTTCTAGCGCTTTCTACATTTATTTGGGGGTCTTATTTGTTTCTTCTTTTGCCCTTCAAAGACTAGGCATCCCTGTCTCTTCCAAACCTTTGAAATCCGTCCATCTCATTTTCCTCTGTTCTCGGTCTCTCCAATCAATGAATCAGTTTAAACATATATATAAAATTCGATGTATGTGTGTGTGTATTTTCCCTTTTATCTACTAAATTACTAAACCAATTTTCAAGTAGTTTTTTAATGTTGTAACTCTGATGCCGATGCAGGTTTTAGGCTATTAAATAGCCTAAAAAGGGTTAAGGGTTAAATTTTAACCCTTAAAAAGTTAGCCCTGAAGGATTGAAAATAATGTTTATGTCATACATTAAGGCTTTTATGAGGTTAGATAATCTGCTGCTTTTAAACCAGCTGACGTGATTCAAATAAATATTTATCATAAATAAAGTCATATGATTAGCAAATAGCGACGTGGTGCTAAGGATCAGCTGGAGACAACATCACATGGTAATTATATTGTATTTCATTATGTAGATACGATTTTGTACTGTTGAGTATTTTATAAAAGTAAAGGTCCGTGTTTCTTTAATTTGTTTTAATTTTCTTTTAATTGGTGAGTGATCAATTAATTGTTTGATATTTTATTTTGACTTTTATTTTATTCAACGTAGATTAAGTTTTTGGTTTTGACAAATTTTTTTGTGGTTGTGTTTTCGTTTTTTGTTTCTTTCTCCAATTGCAAGAATGCCATTTTAAAAAAACCATCACTGGGAAGAAAATGTCAAAAGCAAAATAACTTCAAAAAGCAAGAACTGCTGAAAAGAAGGAACAACGAGAATCTCGCTTACTTTTCTGCTATTTTCTGCTACATATTTAAAAAAAAGTGATTTCACCATTTTCCGCGTGCAAAGCCGTGACAGGGCATGCTAGTCTATTATAAATTTATTGTGGTACCTTTCATTTTAGTTTAAGTATAATTACATAAATTATAAAAAATACTTAATTAATTTAATATTTTTTTGTACTATAACTTACACATTTATCTAAAATAGGTGATTTATTCTTTTTGAAACACCCGTTGATAGGTGATATAGTTTATTAAAATGTAAATGTATTAAAGATATTGGAAAATTAAATAGTTATAAAAAACACATTTATAGATACATTAAAATAGTTAATTATATATTTCTATAATTGCTTTGAAAGAAGGATATTAAACGAGTAAACAAAAATGATAAAAAAATTCTAAAAATAAAATAAAAATAATTGTAATACATAAAATTATCATAACAGCATGCATATCATAGTCAATGTATATAATAAAAATAATTATGTACCAATATTTTCATAAAAACCACAAAACATCAATTACAAAAATACAAGAAAATAAATACGACTTACCCGGTATTTATAAAATAAATTAGGTATTGATTGTGGAAAATTTTATTTCAGTAAAACCACCAGGTTGTTCAGGAAGTGCTTTTCTGAACACTATAACAATTACAAAAATCTTTTGTAAACAGTGGCACGACTTTCTCTTACCAATGTTATTAAAACCCATATTTCATAATCTATATTATTATATGACTAGTAAACAATGAGCCGCCCGCATTGGCGTAGTTGGTAACGTGCTCGCCTCTTATCATGCGGTCTTTGGTTCGAATCCCATTCAGGCATGGCATATTTTCATACGTTACAAAACAATAATTTCATCCTTCACCGTCTGCATTAGCCGTAATTGCAGAACAGTTGGACATTAAACCAAAAAAACACAAACAAAACAATGTAACATGAAAAACATAATATAAATATTTCAATCACGAATAAATCACGCAAAATGAAAATCAATCTTTGTAAAACTTAAAAATACGGAAAATCAGTAGCCTTAATCGCCTCTAAACTAGGCTCAGTAGAGAAAAATGCTTAAAATAAAAGTTATAGATCTTTTAATTTCCTATAAATTTGTTTATTACACTCTTGTCGTGAAATCCATACTAAGACCATAATCTTAAAAATTCCCATTTTTACCAATTTTATGAAAAACAAAAATAGAAAATCACTAATTTACCCTTAAATAAGCGTTACATAAAACATATTTGAAATAAAAGTTGTAGGGTTTTTTATTTTCTACAAGTTTAATTCTTTACACTTTTGCCCTAAAATTCATGCAATTCTATTAACACCCCAATTTAAAAAAAAAAAAACAATTTTCCCTACGAGAGCACAGCCGCTCCAAGACTTTCAGGAGATATGGGGCTTATCTTATTATGTACATCACACAAAATGTAGTATACGAAACATTTTTTAAAAAATCGTAGAAGCAGTTCTTGGGAAAATCGGAAAAGTGAAAAATTACACGAATAAACTAGGTACTACCTTCGTTTGACTGATTTTAATGAAAATGTTTTTGTTGAGTTCCGTTGGTACCTAACTTAAATTTCAAGTTTAAATTTCGTACGCTATTCAGTTCTTGAGATATTTTGCACACACACACACACACACACACACACACACACACACACAGTGCAATCGCTGGGTAAGTGGGGTCTGAATTTTTAAAAAATCATCGTGAAAGCGATACGTTCTTTACCCGTAAATTCATACATAACGGGCAAGAAAAAGTAAAAATTAAAAACAAATTGAAAAAAGACAATTCTACTTTATTTAGTTTAAAGCGCCGTTTAGAACAAAAAACTAGGGGTGTTAACTACTTGCAGGAACAAAAATAATCCTAACAAACAGAAAACACAAAATTACAATTGTACTTTATTTAGCTTGAAGCGCCGTTCATGAAAATATCTTCAGGGGTGTATTATTACATGAACTACTGTATTTAATCTTCAAAAAAAAAAAACAATTGTAATGTATTTAGCTAGAAGCGCCGTAAACAAAATCTTTTTATTTTTATTGTTTCCCTGATCAGGATAAAACAATTACTTTTTATTTATTATTTATTATTTAACCTTTTATTTATTATCTTCTTACTGTTTCGCTTTAAAAAACAAATTTTTTTGTGAAATACTAAAACGACTTTTTCTAGCCAGTACAGATAATACAGCGGAAATCGGAGTAGCGTCCACCTAATGGAAGAATAGCGATTTTTGTTTCAGTATACGCATAGAATTTTACTCGATTATTGGCCCGAACACCCACACCAAATAAAATAACGTATAATGTAGCTTAACAAAATAATTTTTAAAATTGTCATCTATCATTTTTCAATATCCGTCCGTTACATCCAGATGTCAGAAACTACGAGAGATAGCAACAAACGGTTTTCGGAATCGTAATTTACACGAAAAGTTAGTGGTCCTGGATTATGTTTAAAGTTTCGGTTACGACTGGAAAAGTCACAAAACCAGAATTAAATAAATCAAACTCGGAATTTGGAAACAAAAATAATGTCATTCGATGGTTTACAAAGAGTAAATACAAATATCATTTGGTTTGAAGTTATTGGGTTAGAAAAAATCTGGTGTGAAACACTTGGGCAACTTACTCTTGCCAGTACAAATAATGAACAATATAACCTAAAATTATTAAAAAAATAGGAAATAAAAAAACCTTGAGAAATAAACAAAAAAACTAACTTTAAAACACATAACCTTATTTTAATCATGAGTAACTGATGCAAAATGAATACCAACTTAAGTTTAGCGATACGGAAAATCACTCTTTCACGTTAAACTTCTGTACAGAAAAATGCTTAAATTACAAAATGTAGATCTTTTAATTTCTTATAAATTTAATTATATAAACTTTTGTTGTGAAATGGATACTAAGGCCGAAATCTTTAGAAAAAACATTTTTTGCAGATTTTCGTTAAAAAATGAATCATTAATTACTGCTAAAGAAATATTACAAAGAAATGTTTGAAATAAAAATTGTAGGTTTTTAAATTTTCTACATTTCTTTATTATAAACACTTTTGCTCTAAAACACATATTAAGGTTGCAATTTTAAAAAGAACCACGTTTTCTACTAGATCTTAGTCTCCTCTAGTATTTCAGCAGGTATGTGCTACCCTATCTTATAAATCATTAAAAATGGAGTTAATGAGGCGATTTAAAAAAAAATCGTAGTAGCCGTTTAAGAGTAAATCGATAAAAATGAAAAATTACTCGAATTTACTACTACATATTTTTGGTTGACCGATTTTGATGAAAATGTTTGTGTCGAGTCCTCTTGTGGTACCTTACTTAATATGTTTTTCACGGTTGATGAGCTCTGCTGTTCCACGCGTTTAGACTAATCGGAACGTTTGCCAGCGTTGTCAGATTGTACCTGACAAACATTTTACTCGAACGCGTATAAGAGCCGCAATAGTTCAGTCGTGTCTTGCATCTCGTACTGAACACTTCGATTATAGAGCGCGTCAACATGCAATACTTTAAAATATAATCACCTGGTTGTATGTTTATAGGTTGTAATTGTTATAGAAAAACCAAAAATATGGCTGACGAAATATTTAACAGACCTATAGGTCGGATCCAAGCTGGGTGTAGTTGCGGGGTGAAGGGTACGGGTGAGATATAATGAATGAGTGATGCATGCTGGGAATAAGATTGTTGTATTACTCTCATACAAAACATTCGTTTTCAAACTTTCCGTATTTAAAATAGTTGTTTGTATTTATTTATTTACACATTTTGATATAAATCAGCAAGTGAATTGCCCATAACAGACAAGTGTAGTGTCAAATTATTTACACTCAATCTGTTAGTTGCAGGGCTAAAATAAATAGTTCTGTTTCTTATCACATGGTCAGCCAATTAAATGAATCATTTAAGAACAGAAGAGGTAGAGGTGCAAAAGACACTAATCAGAGTTTTCTCGTCTGAAAGTAATGGATTTCATTATAGAGCCAGACCCTGTGGTGAATGAAGTGAAAGTGTCATTTTCAGAGTGGAAAATATATGCTTTTCAGAGGGCCTGGCATGCTGATAAGTGTACTTTTCCACTCAGTGAGGAAGGCAGTTGTAAACCACCTTACTCCTCGATTTACTTAGTAAAACCTCTACAGGTTCAAACCAGCCTACAGGCTGATGACCTAAACAACAGCAAGATAAATATTATGAATCCGGCCAAGTTAATAACCCGGTAGGTATATGTTAAATTAATACGCCGGATGATAAGAATCTTATTTTAGTCTAGTTAGTACACGCTACCACTACAAGCCGGCCGCATTGGCGAAGTTGGTAACGTGCTCGCCTCTCATCATGCGGTCTTGGGTTCGAATCCCATTCAGGCACGGCATTTTTTCATACGTTACTAAAAATCATTTCATCATTCACCGTCTGCATTAGCAGTAATTGCACAACAGCCGGACGTTAAACCAAAAAAAAAAAGCTACCACTACAAATGCATCAGCTGTGAAATACTACTAACTCATTCATTCTCCCACTACCATAAAAACGCATTGCATTCTTTCCAACTAAACGGAGCTGGGACACAAGCTATACTAGAGCAAGTATTGGCAACGTTGCTGGCAAGTCATTGGCTAGCTACAAAGTTGGTAGGGGGCAATGAATACGTTCAGAGCTCATTAGCCTTGAAAAATAGTATAAGTTTCAAGTTTCAAGTTTCAAGTAGCAGTAAATTAAAGTAAAAGTAGTAAAGTTCAAGTAGTGGTAAAGTTCCTTTGTTCCTTTGTTTAGTTCATTAATTTATAAGCGTACTTGTTGCTCTTTTTACAAATTGTACAATTTATTTTTTAATTAAATAAAGGATCATGTACGTGATGAGTAGTGTTTAAATGAGATAAATTCTCTGCGAGACGTACGATGTTCCGTTCTTGATATATTCTGTTCATACGGACACAAACACAAAGACCAATCGCTATAAACATATTTTGTTGGGTTTAAAGTAAGACTGTATGATAGTTTTAACTGAAAATTTCGATCTTCAGTTTTTTTATGTTTTTCAATAGTTCAGACCTAAATCTACCACAATAACATTATATTACACCAAAAAATTATTATTTTAATGAAAAAATAAAATTTTTAGAAGGTTTACCCAGAAAAATGATCATGTCACCAGAATGATTATTTTTATAATTTTATACTGATCGTTTTAGAGCAAAGGGAATTTTAGTTTTTTAAATTATCAGCATTATGTTTTTGACATTCTTAGGTGTTGTTTCAGCTTTCTAACCAACAACTGTTGATAAGAAATTTACTTGTTTATGTACATTTTGTTTTAGATTTGGCCCTTTTTGTTTTTTCCCTGTTCCCGTAAATTTAAATTTTTAATATTTGGTACATTTTTCCTCAGAAACCATTAAATCTACGTGGTTGAAACTTTTACCAGTTATTCATCTTTTACGTGCACATACACTGGCGTTTTTATAACTTCCTTCCTGATGCTTCAAAAATTAGTTTTAAGCAACAATAACATTAGTTGTTATATGCAGAAACATAGAATTTTTTATTTTATTTTATTCGTTATTCTGTTTAACATTATGGTTCAACAGATTAAATTGCAAAAATGTCAATAGCTAGAGAAACCTGACAACTATGAATGTGTTAAGTTTCATTTCGCTATCTTCTACCAATCCTGTGAAAAATGTACCTAAAAATAGCAAATTTAACATTGGTGGGATAAAAAGTACAGTCTTCTCTTGAGTGAAGTTCATACCGCGTATCTCGCTAATGTTAAATTAGCAGACTTTGAGACCCATTATCTCAGTAACTATTAATGTTTGAAAGCTGTAACTTTGAAGGATTATTTATGAATACAAGAAGATGGGTACTGATCCGCAGACAGTAAAATAACACAACTTTTAAAAAAGTTATGAATTTTTTCTGACGGGACCAATTTTTTTCATAAAATTTCACATTTACAGTGCTGAATGAGGATCCACAGTACCACTATAACCTACTGAAGACACAGTAAAAAAATTCATTTATTTTTGTTTTGTGGCTTCTGAGAAAATGGGTCTTTTGTGAGAAATTACATGTTTACAAATGAAAATAATATTCAGACATAATAAACACAAAATAACACCCGAAAAATTAATTTTTCTCTTTTCAAACACTTTTCAACCACTATACAAAATCAATATTATAACATACAACTATGTCAAAACATAACCTACAAATCCAATAGAAAACAAGGAAAAAAATTACATCTTCTACATTTTCAGACATTAATAACTATGTCTGAAAATTTCACTGTCCAAAATTTCGAATCTCTAGACCTATCGTAAAAAAAATATTTAAAATATATCTTGAGATCATATGCATATAAATTATATTCCAAATTAAACAGAAAATTCCAAATATTAATATTCAATAAAAAACAAAAATTTGATTATGGAATCGAATTTTCGGTATGAACTCCCCTTGAGGGGTCTGAAAACATGTATATTTAATGAACACTCGAGTTTTGTAAATCGACATAAATTTATTAATTTTTTCCTTTCTATATATTCGTATAGGCAAGAGAAAGGAAAAATAGCCACCAGCCATGAGCCGCGTTTTCCCATGAAAGGGATTTTTAAGTTATCGATATAATCGGAGTTCTATTGTTGAATAGATTTGATAACATTGGAACGTTGTTAATGTGTTACGCAGCGATCATATGAAACCTATCAGGTTATGTTTGATATGCATGTAGGTGAATGTTTCCATTTAGCAACAGGTATTTGATTAATGATACTCGACCGGAATGCGGGATGTGGCACATGGAACCCGCATAATCAAAATTCCTGTGGTTTATTAACAAACAGAAGTCATGGCATTTCCATTTGACAGACATAGAGGGTGAGCGACACCTTCTCTACGTTCCTTAGGCCTATTTCTATATCATGTGACATTTCATTTAAAATATTAAAATTGTACAATCGAATAAATGACTACCGGCTCAAATTTTTTATATTATACAGGGTGGAGCGCGGTAATTTGCTAATTTGGGAGTGAAATAAAAAAATAATGAACTTTTAAAAACTTTATTTTATATTTTACTTATTTTGAACAGTAATGGAATTTACAAATTACTTGGTTTTAAATATTGTATCTGGCAAATATTGACCTTCGCTATCCACACACTGCTGCATACGTTTTCTGAAGTTCTCATGCACTCTTTCAAGCATGTCGACTGGTATTCTGGCAATATCAGAGTCAATATTGTTCCTTAGGTCTTCCAAGGTGTTGGGACGGTTGCAATACACCTTAGACTTCAGGTAACCCCAAAGGAAAAAATCGCATGGGGCTAAGTCTGGTGAGTGTGCCGGCCAGTTCAGATCACCCCTCAGAGAGATAAGCCGTTCAGGAAACGTTTGCCTCAAAAAATTCATGGTAACTCTCGCTGTGTGTGCAGTGGCTCCATTTTGTTAAAACCACGTATCCTCTAATTGCATTGCCTCGAAAGCCGGCTGGAAAAAATCCTGCAGCATAGTTAAGTAACGTTCGGAATTCACAGTTGCCTGAAAAAGTAAGAGTCAATTATGCCTACTCGTGATAAGGCGCACCACACAGTGAGCGGTCCGAATGCAGAGGTCTCTGGTGAACTTGTCTGGGGTTTGTTTCGCTTTAGTACCGCATGTTTTGTTTGTTTACACACCCACTGAGGTGAAAATGTGCCTCATCAGAAAAGAACACCATTGCGTCACGGGTATGGTTGCAAGCATGTCTTCACAAGATGTTCGTTGTGTTAAATAATCCCGTGCTGACAATTGTTGCACCACACACATTTTATACGGGTGAAAATTCAGTTCACTATGAAGAATCCGGTGGAGAGAACGTCTTAAAATGCCAAGAGCAGGTGCTTCCTACCTAGCAGAGCGTTTCGGAGATTGCAATACTGCTGCTCTAACTCGTTCGATGTTTTGTGGTGTTGTAACACTTCTCTCAGATCCTCTTCGTACAGATGACACATTCCCTGCTGTTCTCAATGCATTTACCTATATTACAACTGATTGCCATCCAGGAACACGTCCACGTGGGGGAACAGCGAATCGCAAACGAAAAGCACGTTTCACTGCAATGATCGAGTGGTTATTTGAAAAATACGATTCAGCACAAAATGAGCGCTCCTCACGTGTTCACTGCATAATGGCAACTGAAAAGTAGCTGAAGACAAATTTCCCGTCAGCCACTATAAGCAACGCTCACTCTCCACTTTTTTTCGAACAACAGCGCTGCCACAACCGGCAACTCAAAAAAGGAATTTACCGCGCTCCACCCTGTATATCTCACTCTAGTATAGGCTACACTAAGACCTTTATTTTTAGTACCGAATTCGTTTACGTCGTGCCAAATCATATACAGAGTCCGGCAGATTAATCTGATGAATTTGTATTCATCGGTATGTTGGCAACACTGTGAATAGGAAGTTGGTACAGTTGTTACGGGGTAGCGCTAATACTACCATTTTAGCTGCCATCATGAGTTGGTCGTGTGAGCACCGTGCTTTTGTGATTGAAGCGTATTTCAAAAACAATGTTTCTGTTATTGCTACGCAGCGTTTATTTCGTAGACATTTTAATCTAAACCGAAACGCGTCTGTTCCAAGTAGGAATACGATATTGCTGTGGGTGAAAAACTTTCGTTTAACATCGTCTGCTTTGAAACTGAAACCAACAGGACGAAAGCGTTGTGTGAGAACTCCTGAAAATATTGAGGCTGTAAGGTTATCTGTGTCGCAGTCTCCACGGCGTTCCGTAGTGAAGCATGCTGCCGCACTAATAACGTCTGACCGAAGTGTGTGAAGAATCCTTCATGATGACCTTCAGTTTCATTCGTACAAGATGATGTTCTAGCGACAACTAACTGAAAATGACTACGCGTCTCGCAAAACAGCATGTAAGCTAATTCTCGAAAATTTGTGAGGTTGAATGAGTGCGTGAGGAACAATGGGAAACATTTGGATGACATAATTTTCAAATGAAATATTAAAGTGAACTATTGAAATTCTGTAAGTAAAATTGTATAATTTGAATTTTTATTTGACCCATTAAACTTTGTTGTACTATGAATCGTGCTTTTTTTATTGACCCTCCAAAATTGTCAGATTATTCTGCCGGACCCTGTACTATATATTTTTGAGCCTACTCTGTGATATTTGTCACTTTGGTATTTATTGTAAGTTATAAAATTATTTATTTGTAAAATCATTACAATACAAAATTACTTTCTTAATTACGACTTAAAAATCTAAATATATTTATATAAGTTTGTGGTGTGATCAATTACATAATATATAGTATAATTAAAACAAATGTTAGATTATTTTCAATAAAAATGTTATTAACTGCTGGCTTTTTGAAATGAGAGAAATTATTTAAAGCAAAATCTGAATTTATATAATCTAGCTATCAATCTGCCTTATTACTTCTGTAATCTATCTATATCAATATATAATCTGCAGTAGATATATATACTCTCTATATTACTATATAAATGTAATATCTATGCATTTGCAACTTTTCTCATGCTCTATTGCTAGAGCAGGTGCCCAAATTTTTTTTAAATTTTATAAGTCTCTTCTTCTTCTTCTTCTTCTTCTTCTTCTTCTCCTCCTTCTTCTTCTCTCCTTCTTCTTCTTACTATCAAGAATTAGGTATAAGCCTGTTCCGAACTCACAAACCATCCTGTACGTCTTCACAAACACTGTACATCTCGACTACTGCCATCTTCTTCGAGGTCTTCCCACCTCCCTTTTTTCAAATGGAACATATTTCATAACTTTCAGAGGTATTCTCTCTTCTGGCATCTGGTCCAAATGTTGCCTCCATTGATTCCTGTACTCCTCCAATTTTTCATTCAAGCAATTTTATAAATAAAATACCTATTTTCACACCGGACAATCTACGGTGATGCAAACATCAAGGGCTTACTTAGTATTCTCACTTACGTACTTTTTTTAGCTTTTATTTGTTATCGGGAACTGTACATTATTGACAACTAGACAATTTGATCGCCGATATTAGGGCCTACGTTTTGTCGTCGCTAAATTTCAAATTCACTTAAGCAGCAACAGTTGCATATCACATTCACTTTGCGCTTGGAAACACTTGAACGCTAAATCAAGTGTTTGAAAATCTTCACCATGAGAAGGTCTAATAGTGTCAAATTCTTCATCTTCATCAGTTTTCTCATCATCTGTTTGCAATAGTTCCTGGACAATATCTTCATCCGCCAAAATTTGGAAACACCGTCGTTTGTGTCGCTATTTAACCACTGCACAACTTCATTATCGTTACACTCATCATTGATTTTTAGACGACCACAGACCACGTCCGGTGTCGTTCAATTCATGTGGGCGTATTTACACTGTGACACATACAGATGATATTTACTACAGTTGATACATAAAGCGATCGTGCATTTCTACAAATTTGTTCTGACGTTAGTCGCAACTTAATACGTAATAGATTTATTTATACTACTTAATAATATTAACGTAATACTCTAGATTTTTATCTTATTTAAGTAATGTTCATCATATTTTTATTACTCAAAAATTTCAACCATCCCATATTAATTTAGGCATTTTTTATGGTGCCCGGATATGGAAAGATCCAATAAACGAAGCCCGGTTAAGGAAATTTCCACTGTACTAACTTGCTTATTGCTTCAACCCGTTTGTATATCAAATAATACTTAATTAACCTCAACGATTAATTAGAAGTTTATATATTTTTCAAATAAAACTATTTAAGGGGAGTCCGGAATCGTACCTTACATAATGTTAACGTTTGTATCTTTTTCTCAAGAACTACTCAAGATACAGGTATAAAGCTGATTCATTCACCAAATTAAAATTCAGTTCTTTTTACAACTTTTACCTGTGTGGTTTTTCTAAAAGCCTTAATTTAAAATTTCTAGAAGAATTTTTAAAAAATACTATTTTTGACTTCAAAATGTTTAGAAAAAAATTTTTTTTATTCAAATATGAAAATTTTTAGAAACCATACACGTAAATTAAAGCCCTAAGTGATTTGTACATGCCCAAAAAATTTTATCCCAATATCTCAATTGGTTCATGAGAGAAAGATACATGAATCTGAAAAAACTGAAACTGAGAAAAATGCGTTTGAAAATGATGAATATATCTACATCAGTATGTACTTCAATTCACCTTCAATTCACAACAAACAAACTCAAACACTGTCAAAAGGTTCTAAATCTAAATTAGCTGATTCATAGCCAACTTAACTTCAAGATAATTATTGCTGACAAAATTATAATACTATAAGAAAATATTTTAAAAAGTTCTAAAGTCTAGGTAACGAATAAAATGAAAAACAATTAGTGCAGAAAAATTCGAGCAAGACATCAAGTTTTTAAAAAAAATCATAAAAATATCTCTAGTTGTCTCAGAGCGTAATTTAGGTACCATTGGAAAGAGGAAATTTAAAACTATCATTTAGGGTAAAAAACCGAAAATCGATAGTTTTTCGATTTTGTCATTCCGGACTGCCCTTAAAAGGAATTCGTGTACACTGTAATTATATTTCATCAATGAAGTATTTCTTTTAATTTTTAATGATTGTTTACCGTGTGATATGAGAGAGAACTATATTTATTTGCACTGGAATTAATAGATAGAGTGAAAATAATAATTTAACTCTCCACCTCCCTGTGTTATCGGCAATAAGAGTATTAGTAGAATTATTGAAGAGAAAGTTAATAATGAAGACTCAGGAACTTTATTTAAACATTTAAATAATTAAATTGTAAACTATTAAACAACAAGGTTAGTTCTTGTACCCAATAATATGTTTCTGAACTGTCTTGAAGTGCTATTATTCTTAAAATTGTAATTAACTTTCATAACATGATATATAGAAAAGTAAAAGCGTGGAGTAAAATCAAAAAACCTACAAACCAATTATTTATTCAGAGAACCAGTGGCGGCTCGTGCCTTTAAAAATAGGTGAAGAGTTGTAAAAACCGAGAAAAGCTAGTATACTAATTAGTATCCACGAGAATATAGAGAGTGAAAAAAATTTAAAATACACTTACACAAAACAACTTTGTGACACCGCAAAAATATAAAAGAACTATTGTTGCATAGAATATGCACGTGCATGTATGGGCTGGTTAACCCACGGCAATATCTTCACTATTCGAGGACGGGTGGGAAGAGCTAGGCGTGCATATTGCCGCTGATATCGCCGTTGTCATGGCAACTCACTCGCGCTGAAAAATTAGCGATAGCCACCCGTCTTATCCATTTATTACGTATACTAAGTCCATTTCAAGGGTTATTTAAAACATTAGAAAGCACTCATCCATTCCATCCATCCATCCATGGATGGAAGGAACATCTAAACAGAATGACGGATTGAAGAATACCGAAGCAGCTGTGGGAATATTAACCACAAGGCAGAAGAGATCTGGATAGACCGAGGAAAAAATGGAGCTGAAGAGAGTGATGTCGGAACAGGCTAAGGCCTATACCGTGAAAAGAAGAAGAAGAAGAAGAAAAAGAAGAAGAAGAGGAAGAACAAGAAGAAGAAGAAGCAGGAGGAGGAGGAGGAGTATGGGCAGAAGGAGGAGGAGGAGGAAGAGGAGGAGGAAGAAGAGGAGGAGGAAGAGGAGGATGAAGAAGAGGAGGAGGAGGAGCAGAAGAAGAAAAAGAATTTTAAGATATTAATTTTATGTACTTTTTTACACGACACTTGTATATTTGTTGTTGTTGTGTTGTTGTTGTTGTTGTTTTTGTTGTTTACAAGATCACCCGAAAGGTTGGTTTAAACCTCTAGAGACATTACAAAGTAAAACGAGGAGTGACATTGTTCACAATTGTCTTCCTCACTGAGTGGAAAAGTATGCTAATCATCATACCAGGCACTCTGAAAAGCATCTACTTTCTACACTGCTAGCCAAAACCTCTGAAAGAAATCTACTTTTCACCCTGCAAATAACACTTTTAATCCATTCATCTGGCTGTATAATAAAATCCGTTATTCTCAGAAGAGAGCAATTGTGACTAGTATGTTTTACACATCTACCTCTTCTGTTTGTGTTTAAATGCTTCAGTTATATAATTGGCTAACAATGTAATAAGAAACAAAATTATTTTTTGTAGCCCTGCAACTAGCAGATAGAGTCCAAAATAATTAACCACTCTACCTGACTTTTATGGGCAGTAATTTATTGTAAAACAAAAAATCTGGTGTGAAACACTCACACAACTTTCCCTTGCCAATTAAAATAATTAACAATATAACGTAATATTAGTAATAAAACATTAAAAATAAACAAAAAACAACCTTTTCTAATCATGAGTGAAAGACGCAAAATGAAAATCTACCTCAGGTTGGCTTAAAAATACGGAATATCACTCTTTCACGCTAAACAAGGCTCTGTAGAGAAAATTGCTTTAAATAAAAGTTGTAGATCTTTTAATTTCATTATAGGGTTATACACTTTTGTCGTAAAATGCATACACTAAGGCCGAAATCTTAAAAAAAAAATAGATTTTTCACTCGTTTTTGTGAGAAAAAACAGAAAATCGCTAATTACCGCTAAACTAAGCGTTATACAAAAGAATGTTTAAAATAAAAGTTGTAGGATTATAAATTCTCTATATATTATATTGAATACATTTTTGCGCTAATATGCATAATCTTAAAAAAACTATTTTTTACGTGAAAACAGCCTTACCAAGAATTTCAGCAAACATGGCGCCTACCCTATCTTGTAGAGCATAAACAATTTAGTAAACCAGGCAATTTTAAAACAAATTGTAAGACCAGTTTTTGAGTAAATCGCAAAAAAGTGAAAAATTACACGAATAAACTACTACTGCCGGTGGACCGATTTTGATGAAAATGTTTGTGTCAAGTCCTATAGAAGTACGTAACTTAAGTTTCAAGTTTCAAGTTCGTACGATGTTTCGTTCTTGAGATATTCTGTTCGCGCGCGCGCGCGCGCACACACACACACACACAGACCAATCGCTGAAAACATGATTTTTGGGTTCAGGGGGTCTGAAAAAGTGTAGATCTGGTGAAAACTCGATTTCGAAAAATTGACATGAAAACAATACTTTCCTTCCTATAAGATTATAAGGCACTCTATCTGTTCGGTCCAGGGCTAAAAAAAATAGTTCTGTTTCTTATTACATAGTCAGCCACTTATATGACTGAACTATTTAAGAACAGAAGAGGTAGAGGTGTAAAAGACACTAGTCAGAGTTATCTCCTCTGAGAGTAATGAATTTCACTATGCAGCCAGACCCTGTGGTGAATGAAGTGAAGGTGTCATTTGCAGGGTGGAAAGTGAGTGCTTTTCGGAGGGCCTGGCGTGCTGATAAGCATACTCTTTCAACTCAGTGAGGAAGGCAATGGTAAACCACCTCACTCCTCGTTTTTACTTAGTAAAACCTCTAGAGGTTCAAACCAGCCTTTCGGCTGTTGACCTAAACAACAACAAGATTATAAGTCAGCCCTCTACCTATTATCAGTCAGTCTAATTATGCCAGTTTTATTCATGTAAGCAAGAGAAAGTAAAAATTATAAGAGAAATTATATTTCTTTAGCGAGAGAAATAAATTTCGATACTATTAAGAAAATAAAAATACATGAATAGCTGGCTGCTGCAATTTATCCGTCTGAGAAAAGTGAATAAATAAATTAATGAAAAGCTTTGTAAACACCTTGTAGAGAAGTAGATGGCGTTATTTGATGGATCCGCTAGTCTAACTGGGTCACGTACAAATTTCTTCGCTCAGTTTAGTTTTAGTTAAGTTAGGTTAGGTTAGGTTATAGTAGTGTTGTAGTTTTTTGCTTGAAGGATGATGGCGAAGATGATACATGAGATAATGGAGGGAAAAGGGTTGGAGAGGCGGTAGACGGTGGACGGTGGATCGTTTATCTAATGGATTTTTTGTCTAATCTCAACTCACTTAACTGTAATGTGGTTTCATACCATAAGCCTCTCTTCTTACGTCATAACATATTACTACGACTTACGCATATAAGAAACCCTCTTATCGCTTACTATCTGTTTATAATAAACCGTATGGTAAATCTACTTGAATTTTTTGTGGATTTTTCTTTTATATTATTTTTACATCGTCATAAAACCGATATTCTTACATTGTTGTTTAGGTCATCAGCCAAAAGGCTGGTTTGAACCTGTAGAGGTTTTACTACGTAAATCGAGGAGTGTGGTGGTTTACATTTGCCTTCCTCACTGAGTGGAAAGTACACTGATCAGCATGCCGGGCCCTCTGAAAAGCACATGTTTTCCACTCTGCTAATGACACTTTCACTTCATTCACCACAGGGTCTGGCTGTATAATGAAATCCATTACTTTCAGAGGAGATAACTGTAATTAGTATCTTTTACACCTCTACCTCTTCTGTTCTTAAATGATTCAGTCATTTAATTGGCTGACCATGTGATAAGAAACCGAACTATTTATTTTAGCCCTGCAACAAACAGATTGAGTGTAAATAATTTGACACTCCACCTGACAGTTATGGGCAGTACGATGTACGATGTACGATTCTTAACATTACGAACCCGTAAAGCCAAAATTTGGCTAATTATATTAGTATTTTATAGAAAAAAATTTTTTTTACTCAATTTTGTGGAGAGGTTGCAACCCGGTATTGTTTATGACAAACGCTTACAATAGATATTAAGGAAAACACGTTGCAAAACACAATTTTGACGTGAAATCAATGCCTGTGGCGTGAGATATAAGTAACATTGTACCCGGATGCACAAAAAAGTTAAAATTTTGTTTTTGAGTTTTTCCGTGATAGGGTTCGCTGATGAGACCTTTAGATTTAGGGTATGTTTACCCATAACAGGCAGGTGAAGTGTTAAATTATTTATTTATTTATTGATATTTATTTATTTATAATATACAACACAATACATTAACATATATGCTAATTTCCGCATAGGACGAGCCTGTGCGCGGGAATGAGTTCTACATTATGTGCAAATTATTGGTAATTACTAAAAAATACTTTTATTTTTCTTTTCTTAATAATTCCTTCATTATACAGCTTACTGAAACTAATCTAATATTAAATTAATAATTAAAGTTTACAATATTATAAAATTTCCTTTCAACCAAATAAAATTTACTAAAACCAATAAATGTTCCTACTTTATTAAAGAAAAATTATATTATTCTCTGCAAAAATCCCCTCAGCTCATTAGAACACTATGTAGGTTAAAAACTATTATACAAGACCGTTAATCAATTATTTGTAAGAGATCACAGGTTAAAGTTTACAATAAATAAACGTATACATACAAAAGAAATCGTGGTAAAAGTCTGTTTGAAATTTATTGAAGATTGATAGGATAATTTTTATCATTTTCTACTTACTAAAAGACAAGCTTAAAATAAAATTTATTCTTTCCCCAAGCCTCTATTTTTTTGTCAAGTTTTTTTCTTAATCTATTGGTAATAAATTCACTTTATTTGCACTCGATCTGCTAGTTCCAGGGCTACAATAAATAGTTGTGTTTATTAACACGTGGTCACCTAATTATATGATTGAACAATTTAACATCAAAACAGCTACACGTGTAAAACACACTAATCACAGTTATCTCCTCTCAGAGTAACAGATTTCATTTCATTATACAAGAGACCCTGTGATGAATGAATTGAAGGTGTCATTTGCAGGGTGAAAAGTAATAAATAGATGCTTTTCACAGAGCCTGGCATGCTCATTAACATACTTTTCTACTCAGTGAGTTGTGGCAATTGTAAACCACCTCACTCCTTGTTTTACTTAATAAACCCTCTAGAGGTTGAAACCAGTCTTTCGGGTGATCACCTAAACAAATACATAATTATGATTACAAATTAGTATTTTCTCTTTTGAGTTAGTTGTATAATAAAAGACAAAAGTAATATGGTTAAGAGAAATCAAGAAAGATATGGAAGAATTAGGCATCGCTTTCGAAGAACTAGAAAATAAAACCGAACAGCTGAACCTATTAAAAGATAAAAATATTAGATTCCAAGGAAAAGTAGATAAAAGAAAAAAACAGGAAAGTGATCTTCATTGAGGCAGAAAGGTAAAGAAAATCTGCCAGAATAAAAAAATACTGGAGAAAAATCAATGAAAAGAACCAGAAGAGAGTGCCCAGAAATTGACTTGACGTGATCCACTGCGGTCTCAAAAGAAGAAAATACATAACATTTTGAAATAATTGTGTAATTGTTTAATTGCAAATGTTTTAATTTTTTATGTTAACGCCGATGTCCCCTTCGTCAATAAGTCTTTTCTATTCGCTTAGTTGTTTTAAATGTACGCGCCTAATTGCTGTTAAATTCGCCCTGTAAATTCACTCACTCTGCTATGTTATGCTTGCCTTCTATATCTTGTTTCCTTTCAATCTCTGTCTCCTTTTCACACAAAACCGACGATCCTACATTCAGTTCTTCTCCTACTTGTGCATTAACTTTTGCCACGGACACACGACGCTTTTCTTCGGCCACGCATCTGACGGGACGCGTTGGCAAATGCTGTATTCTGTTTCCTAAATCAAGTTTAAGTGTACTCATGTGTATAACTATTTGTACAATATTATGTTTTGTGTGCTTATTTAAATATACCGTATTCGCTAAGGTAATTTTGTAACGATTAATCAACGAAACGAACTTCACGTGTATTCTTCAACTGGACTTTATCCTGCAGTATTCAAATAACAAGTGGACGCCTTTGTTTATGGTTTTAAGTTTAATTGTACAAGTGACTATTCCCTTCCGTATTTGTTTTCCTTTGTCATTCCATTCTTTTGTTCTGGTCTTAGACAGAACCCCGATAAACTGTCTTGATCCTCTTTGGGTTGTTTTTGTGTAAAACGCGGGCTGCAACTTGGTAATTTTTACGTAAAGGCTTAAACCAGGGAACCGGGCAGCGGTGCCCTAACATGATACGTTTGGTCCAATTTAGTTTACCCAGTCAAAGGTACTTTGGTACCTTTCTTAGTATCTTAGTTTATCTTCTTGCCAAATATTTACAAAAGGAAGGACGTAGTCAAAGTTTAACAAAGAATGTACCTTGAACGGATTTGTTAGTGTGATACTATCTAAATGTTAAAACGTTTTTAAAACACCCAGTATCTCTAAAACATAGATGTTACTATTTTGTAAAGAGGTGAAATTTAAATTTACTAAAGAGTAAAATTCAAATAGTAATCTTGTGACACATTTGAAAAATAAGAAGAGAAGGAAATTGCACAATTTCCATGAAACGGAAATTGCATTGGGTGAATCAAATTTAACATGAAGGAACTTACAGCCAGACATCCAGTCAAACTACAGACGCTTTTAAGGAGATGTGCGTTCTCCACACACACGCGCGCGCGCGCGCGCACACACACACACACACAAACACACACCTGAACTACATAACGAATTTCCATTAGTATCTAGGTTAGGAGTGTATTTTCAAATCAACATACGGAGGGAAAATTTGGCGGGTAAATTGAAAAAGTTAAAATTGAAAAACATAATTTTGCAAATCTCAAGAAACAAAGAAGAATAAATAGAACAAACAAATTGCCCTGATTTTTTGCAAATTATGAACTAAAACAATCCGGCGGGTATTCAAGCGAAGCAGGAATGAGATAGGTTGCAGGGAGCGGAAGTGAGGTTTCCGAGTGCAATGAAGAACTACTTCTGGTTGACCGAGTTAATGAAAATATTTGAGTTAGTTCTACTTGTCATACCAAACTTTAATTTCCAAGTTTCAATTTTTTACGGTATTCCGTTCTTGAGATATTTTGCTTACTCAGGTGACCTGAAAACGTGTATTTCCGGTGAAAACTCGATTTCAAAAAATCAATATGAAATCCTTCCTTACATACTCATACAGGTAAGATAAAGTAAAATCCTCTGCCCATAAAAGGCAGGTGGAGTGTTCAATTATTTGCACTCGATCTTGCCAGTTCCAGGGGTACAAAAAATAGTTGTAGCCCTATATGACTGAAACATTTAATAACAGAAGAGGTACAGGTGTAAAGGACACTCATCACAGTTATCTCCTCTGAGAGTATTGTATTTCATTATACAGCCAGACCCAGTGGTGAATGAAGTGAACGTGCCATTTGTAGGGTGGAAAGTCGAGGCTTTTCGGAGGGCCGGGCATGCTGATAACTATACTTTTACACTCAGTGAGTTGTGGCTATGGTAAACCACCTGACTCCTCGTTTTACTTAGTAAAGCCTCCAGACGTTCAAACCAGCCTTTCGGTTCATGACCTTCACGACAAAATAAAATCCTGTAACGTTTTGAAGCATTTTTTTTCTACAAAGTTATTTTTAGCGTCAATTAATAATTGTCTTTTGTATTTTTTCATCAAAATTGACTTTCAAGAGAGAGATTGATTTCTATTTAGCGTCTTCCACTTATGATTTTATTGCTTATTTTTAATTTTTGTCATCAATAACTGTACATTATTGACAACTACCCGATTAGTAAATTTGATAGATCCGTTTTCCTGTAGGCTATTTCTTTGCCGTGGATTAGGTATGAGTTTATTTATTTATTTCCATTATAATAATTTTACAATACGTACAATTTCTTAGCTAAATGAACAGAAATTACTTTCCTGAATAAGGCAAAGCCTGTGCTGAGGATACGATAGTGATGAAATAATAATAACAAACAATAATAATAATAATAATAATAATTAATAATAATATAATAATAATTAATAATAATATAATAATAATTAATAATAATAACAACAATAATAAGTTATTATTTACAAATTGTTAGTACCTCATGAATTAATTAAAAGATTTCTGATTGTATTATTCTTGATTAATGTATAATAAACACTTTTTTTAAATTATAAAGGAAATTTTTATATTAGTTATTGCTTAACTATAAATAAATTGGGCAAACTTAAACCAACCGATTCATGGATGAGCTCAATTATCTCCCAGAACAACCAAATATTTTTTAAGTTTACATTGACACAATTGATACACTAAACGTTTTAACTGGGACTCAAATTCGAGTTTGTTAACGAGTTGCTTTCAGCTGATCACCGTACAAAGTTGCTTACCCAACCAATGTTACTTAACAAATAATGACTTTCTACCAGCTGACTGATTGCACTTCCCCAAAAGCCAATGATTAAAATTAGATTACATTTTTCATTAATTGCATTGGCAAGATGAGAAAATAAAAATGTACGAGGTGTGGCTATTAAATAACGAGACTGAAGTTTTAAAAACATTTTTGTTATTTTATACATAATCAATTATTGTCACTTTCAATGTACATTCCTTCTCTATCCCAACAACGCTCCAAGCGAATTTTCCTTTGTTGGAAACCGTGCTGGAAGTCATTTTCTGTCAGCTCCTTCAGGACACGTGCTGCTTTCTCTTTTACAGCTTCTACAGACTCAAATCTTGTCTTTTTTAATGCACTTTTCACCTTAGGGAACAGGTAGAAGATAATAACACGTGATGAAACGTGGGTTTTTACTCATGATCCGGAAACGAAGCGCCAATCCATGTACTGGAAGAGCCGAACTTCACCGAGAGCCAAAAAAGCTCAAATGAGCAAGTCAAAATTTAAGGCAATGATGATTGTTTTTTTTTTATATCCATGGGATTGTGTACCTTCACTGGGTTCCTGAAGGTCAAACAATTAATCAATGTAACTACCTTGAGGTACTTTCTAAACTACGTTAAAGAGTAAGGCAAAACCCCCCGAAATGTGGAAGGACAAATCATGGGTTTTCCAACAAGACAATGCGCCAGCTCATTCCGGGTTATCTGACAAGAGGTTCCTAGCTAAGTACAGCATCTCAGTGTTAGAACATCCACCTTATTCACCAGATCTTGCACCATGTGACTTCTACCTGTGCCCTAAGGTGAAATCTGCATTAAAAGGGACAAGATTTGAGTCTGTGGAAGCTGTAAAAGAGAAAGCGGCACGTGTCCTGAAGGAGCTGAGAGAATATGAGTTCCAGCACTGTTTCCAACAATGAAAAATTTACATGGAGTGTTGTAGGGATGGAGAAGGAGTGTATATTGAAGTTCACAATAAGTGATTATGTATAAAATTAAAATTAAACTTTTTACAACGTCTGTCTCTTTATTTAATAGTCGCACCTCGTATTACGAAATTTCATGATTACTACACATTTTCGGTGTACAGTAAAACATCACTAATTCGGACTTCACTAATTCGGAATTCGCGATATTTTGAACTACTCTAAGAAGAGCAGCTTTTTAAATTTTTTTAGAAGTTTTCTTAGTTAAAAATTAATAAATTGCTACTTCAAAAAATAGCTTTTAACTGTCTAATAAAAATTGTTTCATCCTGTAATACATTATTGGTTACTCAGTGAGGAAAACGTTCCACAATTTAAGCTAGTGAAGTGAGAAACCACATAGACAAACTTATTGAATTTTCAGACTTCAATCCGAAATTCAATGACTATTATCTTGTCCTAAGAGAGATACGCCAACAAGTTATAAGAAAACAGTGTAGCAAAGAATCACAGAAAAAAAATAAGTATTTTTTTCTAAGCAACCTCAAATGATCCCTGAGGATATTTGTCAACCCTCTATTTCAACAAGTGCCAAATAATCGGTACGTAAGTACAGTGTTTTAATTAAATATCATTTTACACTGGACATTTATTATTTAACAATATTTTTACTGCCGTAAATATTTTTATTTCTATACTTTTAACTTTGTTATTTTTCAATATACTGTACTGTAAATTCATTAAACATCGATATTTCAGACAAGTAACGTTTATTTTTTAATTTTAATTGCCTAAATTATTCAATTTTTAGATGTAAACAAATATTCGCGATAATTCGAACTTTCAATAATTCGGACTTCACTTCCCCCCAATTAGTCCGAATTAGTCAGGTTTTACTGTATTGTAAAATAGAAGAGAGGAGTAAGAATGTAGACAAAGATGAATGAAGATGAATGTAGAAAAAGAGTGAGAGGGATAGTTTAGCATAGCATACTTTTATCAGGTTGAACGCCACTAACAGAAGAGGATAGCTACTGTCAAACGCGCGCTCAATTTATTGACACTCCAAACTAATGACTTAAAGGAATATATCCTTCTTTATCCTTTTTCCTTTATCCTTTATTCGTTTTCCTTATCCTTTTTTTGCCTAAGGATTTTCACACGACATCAATAAAGTAGAAAGGTTGTCGATTTTGGTTAAAATATATACGCTATTCACCCGATGTCATTATCAACAATTCGGCGATTTTGGTTCACCTGTTTCAGGCATTTTATTTGCCCATAACAGGCAGGTGGAGTGTTAAATTACTTAAACAAAAATTCCAGTGTTAAAAAAATAGGTTGTATTTCTTATCACATGGTCACCCAATTATATGATTAAAGAATTTAACAACAAAATAAGTAAACGTGTAAAAGTCACTATAATGTTTTTCACCGTTGATGAGCTCTGCTGTTCTACACATTTAGACCAATCAGAACGTTTGCCAGCATTATCAGTTTATACGAATGTATCAGTCTGACAAACATTACACGCGCATGCGCATAAGAGCCACAGTAGTTCACTCGTATCTTGCATCTCGTACTGAACTCATCGATTATAGAGCGCGTTAACATGTAATATTTTATAATATAATTAGCTGGTTCATTTATGCCATAATTGTTATTGAAAGACAAAAAAATGGCTGTCAAAATATGTAACAGAACTGCGAGAGCAATAGTATAGGCAACGTATATACTTTTTTTGGCTGGTATACTTTTTCAAAGTATACTAAGAATCATTATAGTCATAATTATCTTCTCTGAGAGTAATGAATTTCATTATACAGCCAGACCGTGTGGTGAATGAAGTGAAGGTGTCATTTGCAGAGTGGAAAGTAGGTGCTTTTCAGAGGGCCAGGCATGCAGATAAGCATACTTTTCCATTCAGTGAGGAAGGCACCTGTAAACCACTTCATTCCTTGTTATACTTAGTTAGGCAACTGCTTAGTATGATAACAGTTTACAGCAATCGATTACGCTGAACTATATCGTTAATTTTTACTTTCTTTTGTCCAATATGACAAGGAAGAAAAGTATTGTTATCAAGTCGATTTTTCTGAATCTAGTTTTCACCGGAAGTTATACGTTTTCAGGTAGGCCTACCTTGAATCCAGTATTGTTGTTTATGTTGTCAGCCAAAAGACTAGTTTTAACCTGTGTTAAGGCAACTCACTGGCAATAGCGTACTCAATTTCCCGCTCCTTTAGTATTTCAAATCTCCCAAATAAAATAGTTCCTATGACATCACACACACGTCATTCTTCCTGCCCCTTCTACCGTTCTCTACAGTTCCTTACTTCCTTTCTCTTCCAGACGCTCTCGTAAGTTAGCAGGCAAGGCAACAGGTCAAGGCACTCTCGTCGTGACCATAATGTGCGAATTATGGTCTTGCTTTGTGATGTAAATCAGGCATGGCATTTCATTCGTTTCGATCTCTATTAGAGAACTCTAATTGTGCGTATTTCGTTGTGTATTGTGCATTTCTAACTGTTATAATTTGCAAACTATGTTTAGCGACTCTACAATCTAGTAATCACGTGTTATCTACAAGTGCTAAAAACTTCAAGACTTAATCAAAGGTAAGTGCCAAATATTTGTTGTATTCTTGTTGATTACGAGCGCATTCCTGTATTTCCTTTGATGTCATTTAATTCATTCTGTTGTTTAATTTATCAGTCGTTCTTAATTGCCTTAAATTGCCAGTTACAATCATTAAATCGTTTAGTTGTGATTGACAACTATCTAATAAAAACAATCTGGTCCTTCGGAAACAATCGTTATTTGCCGTTCAATTAAATTCAATAATTGTCCGTTGTGGGTAATTTTCATTGTTTTAAAAATCCAAGGTATCCCCCGCAGGAAACCGAACAACCTGTAAAGACTTTACTAAGTAAAACTTGAAATGAGGTGGCAAAGTATCCTGTACTTATCAGCATGCTAAGCCCTCCAAAAAACACTTACTTTACACCCTAAAAATGATACCTTCACTTCATTCACCGCAGGGTCTCGCTGTATAATGAAATTCATTACTTTAAATGTAGAGAACCGTAACTAGTTTATTTTACAACATTACCTCTTCAGTTGTTAAATGCTTCAATTATATTATAATTCGGTGACCATTTGATAAGAAAGAACTATTTTTTGTAGCTGCAAAAATAGCAAAGTCCAGTGTAAATGATTTAATTCTTCACAGGAACCAAACGTGGATGTTTCGCTCCCGTATAATGGTACATTCCAAAAAAAATATTTTAAGAAATATTTCCTAATCTGCAAATCATTGTTTGTAGTAAGCTGATTTTCATATAAAAGGCCCTACTTGCTTGAACAATCCTGCTTTTGAAATAATTTGTGCTTCTATCAATCTTTCTTATTTTACTACCTAAATAAAAAAAACGAGAATAATTTTTGAAGAAAATCAAGACGCTATATGCTGTAAATTAAGTTGTGTAATATTTACGGTAATATTAGTTGATTGTGAAAAATACATAAATTATTGTAAAGTGAATTGATTACATTAGCCTAGAAGTGCGTAGATATTTTTTGTTTATTTATTAACAAAGCAAAAGTCTAGTTTTTCTTTATAGCTACAAAAAGGGATAGGCGTACCGTACAGAGAAAGAGGAAAAAGGGATGCGTGACGGTTGCCTAGCGCCACCGATGTAGAGTGGAAAGGGCAGCTCTACATTTTGGTCCGCGTTCCTCTTAAATACGCATCTTGAATTTCAATGAATCTCCAGAAAAAAGTGTAAGTGAAGAGGATGGGTTCCATGGGTATGCTTAAGATAGACTATTGCAGCCTTATATCGATACATAATAATGCTTTGCCCACAGTCACAGTGTCTATAATTTCTTTTAATAACGATACATAAATCGATCATCGTTTGATAAGTTATCTATAGGCCTATATTTAAAGGGATCATCACCCTGTTTCCTTTAACCTCCCTCTCGAATGATTCCGGTCACCATTTTTTTTAAATGACGATATATACATGTACATTTACTCATCGTTATTATTGCCAAATTTTGGATTACAAAAGAAAATAATAACCTAATAATTATTTCTCGACCTATTTGATCTACGAGGGTTTTTTCGAACTCCGATTAGCTACAAAAAAAAACTTTCTTGGGTAAAAAAATTTGCTTTCTTGGGTAGCTGTTTCAGAATTTCGCCTGTAACTAAATCAAAACTTGGGGATTTACGGCAGCTAATATTCGTTTTAATCTCGTTACGGATTTCATTTGGAATAACGAATGGAATTTCTTGAGTTATTTCTGAATAGTCCGCTTCTAGATATTCATCAGTTTCGCTTTCATATAATTGAAATATATCTTGAAAATGATCAGCAAAGACATTAACCTGTTGCTCATTGTTTTTTGCCCAGCCTTCAGTTGTTTTGATTGGTGGTACATGCTGTTGTTGTTGTTTAGGTCATCAGCCCCTTTAGGCTGGTTTGAACCTGTAGAGGTTTTACTAAGTAAAACGAGGAGTGAGGTGGTTTACCATTGCCTTCCTCACTGGGTGGAAAAGTACGCTTATCAGCAGCCAGGCCCTCTGAAAAGCACGTATTTTCCACTCTGCAAATGACACCTTTACTTCATTCACCACAGGGTCTGGCTGTATAATGAAATCCATTATTTTCAGACGAGATAACTCTGATTAGTGTCTTTTTCACCTCTACCTCTTCTGTTCTTAAATGATTCAGTCATTTAATTGGCTGATAATGTGATAAGAAACAGAACTATTTATTTTAGCACTGTAACTAACAGATTGAGTGTAAATAATTTGACACTCCACCTATCTGTTATGGGCAAGGTACATGCTCTATACAGGTCTAAATGAGCTAACCAATGAAAGTTGGTTGATAACCAAACTATTCTCTTTGGAAAGCAGCAAAGAAAAAAAAATAAAACTAAAGAGAATAATGAAATAAATATGAAAGGTTACATACATCCTTGGTTACTTTTCAACATAATCACCATTTCAATTGATGCATTTATCATACAAGGTGTATCTACAAGCTTCCCAATACTCTCTTCATACAACGTTTCCGCTAGACAAAGTTTTACGTAATTAAATTTAAAAACAAATCTGTTGTTGCTTAAGTCATCAGTGGAAATGCTGGTTAAGTTTTTAAGTAAACAAATCAAAATTTTAAAAACCTCCAGTAACGTCTACCATAAAGTTTATATTTTAATAACTTCCATAACTTGAGTACAGATAAAATGACAAAAGTAATAATATAATTATTTGCAAGTTGTTCGGATTTCGGGTTTCAAAGAAAAAATTAACGAGAGCTTCTTAAAAAATTGAGTTTTGAATTTAGGATTTTGTAGAGCCCATTAAAAATAACTGTTAAAAAATCCCCTGAAATTTGGTGAGAATCGGACCGCCCGTTAGATTTTACACGGTTCAAAGTAGGGCTTCAGGAAATTAGGGTAAAAAAAGGTTACTTTTGTTGTTCAAACCGCAGTAACACAACTAAAAACCGTTTAAAAATTTGGTTTTTCAATTAATAATCAACGTAAATTTAAACAAGGTAAATTTTTATGTAATGTATACATTAATATCCGATTAGCCGTTTTCTGATAACTTGCTTTCAAACTCGAGTCTTCATAGTTTTAAAACGGATAAATAGGGTCTTTTACTGCAGTATCTCTTTAGGTGTTTTCGTTGTTAAATCCTTCAGTCATACAATTACCTGAGCATTGCATGAGAAACACAACTATTTTATGCAACCCTGGAACTAGCAGATTGAATGCAAATAATTTAACACTCCACCTGCATTTATAGGCAAAAAGATCTACAACTCTTTATCAAGATTTTTTTCTACAGAGCCCAGTTTAGCATCGATTAGTGACTGTCTAATTAGTGATGCAGAAGGGAATGGAAGTGATGATCGAAATCAAGAAGAGAAAGCTGGTGTACCTCCGCCATGTCTTGAGAGGTCCAAAATATGAAATCCTTCATCTTGTCATCCAGGGAAAGATTATGGGCAAACGATCGGTTGGAAGAAGAAGAACCTGCTGGCTACGGAACCTGCGAGAGTGGTTTAATTTGTCATCCATCGACCTATTTAGAGCTACAGTTTCCAAGGTCAGGATTGCCATGATGCTAGCACACCTTCGTAATGGAGATGCTACATGAAGAAGAAGAAGTGACTGTCTGTAATTAGTCCTACAAAATTGATTTTCATTAAGCTTCATTCACTCATTAAACGCAAGTTATTTTTTTAATTATTTACGTTGGTAAGAAGAACTCGGGTGAGTGTCTCATACCAGATTTTTTTTTACTATATGATTGAAAACTATATATTTTACCTGAATATTTTATGAACCGAGAACTTAAGAAAGTTATGGAATTTTAATCAGAATTTTATAAAAAAATTTGTTATGAAACACCAACACAACTTTCTCTTAACAATGCAAATAATGAACAATATAAACTAACATTTGTGATAAAACGTTAGAAATTAACAAAAAACTAACCTCAAAAAACATTATTTTATTTTAATCATGAGTGAATGATGCAAAATGAAACCCAACCTCCGTTTGTCTTAAAAATATGGAAAATCACTCTTTCACGCTAAACTAGGCTCTGTTGTGAAAAATTCTATTAATAAAAGTTGTAGATCTTTAAATTTCCTATAAATTTGATTGTACTATTTGGTCGTAAAATGCATACTACGACCGAAATCTAAAAAAAAACCACTTTTTACAGCTTTTCTTAAAAAAACAGAAAATCACTAATTACTGCTAAACTAAGCGTTTTATAAAGAATAGTTTGAAATAAAAAATATAGGTATTTGAATTTTCTACAACTTTAATTTATACACTTTGCCCTAAAATGCATATTTATATTTTTTTTATTTATTTATTTATTTATGCAATATATTTACTTATTTGACATAACAAACTTCCAATTAGTTTACGTTAATTCTAATCTAAGTATAAAATAATTCTATTTCCCAGAAAAGGATTTTAAGGGCGCAATCTTAAAAAACCATTTTTTTACGAAAGAAAAGCCTCAAAAATTTTTGCCGATATGGCAATTACCCTATCATGTAGAGCATAAAAAATAAAGTAAATAAAGCGGTTTTTAAAAAATTCGTAGGAGCAGTTTTTGAGAAAATTGCAAAAAAGTGTAAAATTACACGAATAAACTACGAATTCCAGTTGACCGATTTTGATGAAAATGATCGTGTTGGAGTCGATAGTGGTACTTACCTAAGTTTTAAGTTTAAATTTTGTATGATGGTCCGTTCTAGAGATATTTTATTCACACACACACACAGACCAATAGCGAAAATCATATTTTTTTGGGATTCAGGGTGTCTGAAAACTTGTATATCCGGTGAAAACTCGATTTCAAAAAATCGACGTGAAACAATATTTTCCTTCCTATTATGTTCTTTTAGGCAAGAAAAAGTAAAAATTAGTTAACTTTTAATTTTTTTTGTTTGTAAATTAATTAGTTTTTGACTTTTTAACTGCTTGATTAATACGAAAAAACTCCTTGGAGATTTGTTAAGAAGAAGTTGGTTTAAACATTTCACACGCACACACATTCTTTGAAAAACCGCACTTTGAAAATGTGGGTTGAGTTGTAAAGTTGAAATGAAGGAAAGGAATGTTGTTGAGCCTTTACTTTTTCCATCTCTACTAGAGCTGGAATGGGAAAAAGTGAAAATGAAAAATAAATAAAAATTTGTGAAGATAACAAAAGTTTCTTTAGTGAGTTGTAAGAAAATAAAACAGCAGATTGTTAGTTAATTAACTTTATTATGATAGTATCATGAAATCCATTAAGAAAATCCTAGGAATTTTTTTACCGGAATTGTTTTCCAACTTAAGACCATCTTAAGAAAAGAAGAAAACTTTTCTCACGCTAAAAACATTTTGTCATTTAAGAGCTTAAAACGGTGGGAGGTAATAGTGGAAGAAAGGCAAGTACATCTGGGCTAACAGTTTCAAAACTTGAACGCCATTTCAACCGCGGTGTTGTTCAAATAAGAAGAAAGTGTTGTAGTTTGGGGTTGAAAAAAGGGGTTGAGGGTTCGGTATCTAAGCCTTGCGTTTGGATTAGTTAAAAACCGACTCCCTTCGTTACACCGCCGTCCATTCTTTCCTCACGTTCTACATAATTTTCCTCAGCATAACAACCGTTGCATAGCTTGTTAAGTGAGGAAAAACTTTAAATCCTTTTTTATCCTCCACGTACTTTGTACATCATAATATTTGTATAATGCGCCGCATTAACAATCCCGTACCCGATTATATTATATTACGCCGAACACGCCTTCTTCCTTGTAGTACAGTCAATGTCAAAATGAAATATTTATATATTTTTTGAATTCCTAATATGTGTACGTTGCAATCTGTTCAATTCAGAACAATAAGCAACCCCATGTCCCAATGAGATGAGGATGATATGTATGACGTGCAAATGAGGTATAGTCTTGTACACACTCAGGCCGACCACTCCTGAGAGATTATGGTTAATTGAACCCCAACTATCAAAGTACACCGGCAATTACTGTCTAGCATTCATAAAAGTAATATAAAGTAACTACCTTTACTAGGATTTGAACCAGAAATCTTCCTCTCCGAAAATCAGCTGTTAAACAGCTGATTTTAGCGACGATTTTACTTCTAGACTAACCCGGTGGGTTAAAATATTTTAATAGTAAATATATATCTAAATTGAAAGACTGATGTGTTTTATATGTTTACTTTTTTTGCCTGTACCACCTAAAATCTAGACCTGTGGGCAATTTTTTTAAAAATATAATAAAAAAATTATTGGGCTCCAGCTCTAGCAGCAAATAATGAGAAAATTAAATAAATAAAACTGTGTTTCTTTTTATTCAACTGAAACATTCAATGCGTCATTTACTGACAAACTTACCCTTAAATTACCCAAACCTATTTTAAATGTAGCCAACCTTTTTCTCACGCGACTTTAATAAAAAATAGAACTTAAAAATCTCAGATAAAAAAATTCTCCCTTTATTTAAAATCTCCCTTATTTCTCTTTGTTTATTTAACGTCTCATCAACTACATTGGTCATTAGCGACAACGTTGGGTTGGAACTGTGAAGGATGAAATAATTTTTTGTAACGTATGAAAATATGCCGTGTCTGAGTGAGATTCGAACCCAAGAACGCATGATGAGAGGTGAGCACGTTACAAACTACACCAATGAGGCCGGCGAAGAAACCCCTTAAAATATACGAAACATTTCCTTGTAGCACTTAAGTTACAAGTTTGAACTTCATACGCTATTCCATTATTAAAATATTTTGTTTTTACACTCACACAAACACACTCCAATTGGTAAAAACATGTTTTTTGCGTTCAGGAAATGTGTGTTTCCGGTCAAAACTTGATTAGTAAAAATCGACATGAAAAAAATATTTTCCTATCCTATAGGCCTATATCAAATAGGTAAGGGGAAGTAACTAGTAAATATTTGGTTACTTTTACTGACCACTAATTTCATTTTGCTTTCAAAAATACTATGGAGGAAGATATAATAACGAAAATGTTAACTTTCTCACTTTTTAGAGTTTTCTTAAAACTCTATACAAAATTTAGGAAGAAACTCATGAACCACCATAACCGATTGATCTCAAATCTGGCTACGCTCTCTCCCAAACAATCCAATAAGACGTCTAAAACGTCGATAGAGCCGGGACTTCATCTATTAACGTAGTACTGAAATTACTATCCATTACAGTGTTCTAAATGCTACACTTATCTATTCACGTCGAAGTTCTGTTACTGAACTGTGTCTCCACTCAAATTTATTTATCATGTTAATTTTTTACAATTTTTTTGTTATCACATTCACTGATTGTTTCTAACAGATTGTAAATTTCCTAAATAGAGAAAAAAAGAAACTTTCTCATTCAAAATATGTTTTACCAAACGGTTAGATTTTTCAGACACACTATAATAATTTTGTTAGTCTGTTTTAAGGTTTATAAAATATTTATTGGAGCGAATAAAAAATGCAACAACTGAAAACACATGAACGAATGAAACTCCACTCGACTTTATACTTATAACCGTCATACTTATTATCATACTTTGTTTCTTTCCTTTTTGCATTTTTCCATCTCTTTTTATATTTCTCCTTGTTCTTTAATAAAGAGAATAGAAGAGATTGTAATCTAGGTTTGGGTAATATCAGAACAATTCATTTTACTTTAATATACTGTAACTTCCTTTGTACAATAACTGTAGTTAATTTTACACTGATTATTATTTCTACTACTTTATTACATCTATAAATATAATACTGTTCAGCACATTTTTTATTAATTTTTTACGGAAAACATTATTATAAAAATTATTATTTAAATCGCTGAAAATCTGATCCTCCGGAATTCCTAACATTGTAGCGGTAAAAAATTTGAGGCTTTATTTTTTTAAATGGTATATACATGTTAATGTACGAGGGTTATCCAGAAAATAACCTCCGTTTTGAAATAAAAAGTAAACGAGTGAAGATACAAAAACTTTATTATATACATATTAAAACTACAGTTTTTCTCTATTTTTCGACATAGTCGCCAAACAGATTCAAGCACTTGTCGTACCTTGGAACAGTCTTTGAAATACCCTCTGCATAAAAATCTGCTGCCTGTGAATGTAGCCAATCATTCACGGCGTTTTGAAGCTCTTCGTCATTGGCGAACCGCTGAGATGCAAGCCACCGTTTCATGTTCGGGAACAGGTGAAAATCACTAGGAGCCAAGTCCGGACTGTATGGGGGATGATCGAAAGCGTCCCATTTAAACTTGGCCAAAAGTTCATTTGTTCTTCAAGCGGTATGAGGGCGAGAAAACAAATGAACTTTTGGCCATGTTTAAATGGGACGTTTTCGATCATCCCCCATACAGCCCGGACTTGGCTCCTAGTGACTTTTACCTGTTCCCAAACATGAAGCGGTGGCTTGCATCTCAGCGGTTCGCCAATGACGAAGAGCTTCAAAACGCCGTGAACGGTTGGCTACATTTACAGGCGGCAGATTATTATGCAGAGGGTATTTCAAAGAATGTTCCAAGGTACGACAAGTGCTTGAATCTGTTTGGCGACTATGTCGAAAAATAGAGAAAAACTGTAGTTTTAATAAATTATGTATATAATAAAATTTTTGTATCTTCACTCGTTTACTTTTATTTCAAAACTGAGGTTATTTTCTGGATAACTCTCGTTTATAAGCTTCAACCTATATATTTTTCTTTAAATTTTATTTTTTAACTTTTAATGTTATAAATTCGTTTAGTTTTGTTTTCAAGTTAATTCAGTGTATTTACTTTTATGAATTTTTTAATTGTTATGATGTTATCAAAAATTCAATGTTAGTATTTTTTTGAGGAGGGCCATCCATGGAGGTGCTCCACCATCATGTAGGTGGCCTCCACTCTTGTCATATTTATTTTATAAATCATTTACTTACATAACTAATTGCAAATAAATATAATTTTTAAGAAAAAAAGATTTATAAACAGCCGATGCATAATTTAGTAGATAATTCTAACGACTGTTACTTATCATAACGTAAATAATTTTTTTTTGTAATCCCTAATGTATGTACAGAGCAATCTGTTCAATTGAGAAAAATAAGCAACCCCACGACCCAATGAGATGAGGATGATGTGTATGACGTGTAAATTACGTGTGGTCTTGTAACTATAAAAGTAACTTTAAAAGTAACTATAAAGTAACGTATAAAAGTAACTAAACAGGTAGAGTGTCAAATTATTTACACTCAATCTGTTCGTTGCAGGGCAAAAATAAATAGTTCTGTTTCTTATCACATGGTCAGCCAATTTAATGACTGAATCATTTAAGAACAGAAGAGGCAGAGGTGTAAAAGACACTAATCAGAGTTATCTCCTCTGAAAGTAATGAATTTCATTATACAGCCAGACCCTGTGGTGAATGAAGTGAAGGTGTCATTTGCAGAGTGGAAAATTTGTGCTTTTCAGAGGGCCCGGCATGCTGATAAGCGTACTTTTCCACTCAGTGAGGAAGGCAATTGTAAACCACCTCACTCCTCGTTTTACTTAGTAAAACCTCTACAGGTTCAAACCAGCCTTTTGGCTGATGACCTAAACAACAACAACATAAAAGTAACTACCTAAGGAAGTTACTTTTATACGGGTTTGAATGCTAGACAGTGGTTACCGGTGTACTTTGATGGTTGGGGTTCAATTAACCCCAACCAGTATCTCAGTTATCTCAGTATCTCAGTTAACTCTCTCAGTATCTGAACACGACTACAACTAATTTACACGTCATACACATCATCCTCATCTCATTGGGTCGTGGGGTTGCTTATTGTTCTCAATTGAACAGATTGCACCGTAAATACATTAGGAATTACAAAAAAAAATATTAATGCTATGATAAATAACAGCTGTTAGAATCATCTACTAAATTATGCATCGGCTGTTAATAATTCTTTTTTCTTAAAAAATTATATTTATTTACAATTAGTTATGTAACTGTACGTAAGTAATAAATAATTTTTTTTCTTTAATTCTTTATTTAAAACTGTCAAATTTTACAACAAACAAATGTGATGATTTTGATAATAATGTAAATGACATGATAGGCACAAGACGGATAGTTGGTGCCTCCATTGGTGCTTCCCCAAGAATAAAATTTGTGTATCAAATTAGCAGGTCTCTACTCCAACTTCTTTTAAGGCGTCTAGCGGGATTATCAGGTAAATGGAAGGTGGAAAGTGAACGCACCAGTGGGTTCTCGTGTTCGTGTGACTTGTCGTGAAAGCGTTTGTATAGGTATTCGATGGAATTTTGTACAATTGGTGTTTTCAAATCTGTATGTAAGGTTTTGTTGCTAACGTAAAGAGTTGCTTTTGCTAGAAGACGTAATGTTTTTGACTTGAATGCTTGAATTCGTTGCAAGTTACAGGGTTTGATTGAACCGTAAATTTGAGACCCGTAGGTCCATATAGGTTTCAAAAGACAACAATATATGCGTAATTTTTGTGCCATTGATAAATAATTTTTAAAAAATTCAAAATGATAAGTTAATAAATTTTATAGTAAATTGTTTATAATTTTTGATTTAATAATAATATATACGAGGCAGTCCAGAAAGTCTGTCACGTTTTGCGTTGTAGCCGCTAGGGGCGGAGCTATCGCGGCCATTTTGGTGCCACGGCTTTTTTCCGTACAGTGGCTATCCAGCCGTGTTAGCGAGAGGTCTGTGTCGCTCTTCGTTGTTTTTCAATCACAATTCAAAATGTGCGCCGCAATTCAAAATCCCGCCAGTTGGGAAGTACGGTCGGTAATACGGTTTTTGTTGGCTAAAAACAATAAACCAATTGAGATTTATCGCCAAATCTGTGAAGTTTATGGGAACGATGTTTACACTGAAAGTGGAGTACGACGTTTGTGCATTCAGTTCAAAAATGCCCGAACTAATGTTCACGAGGAAGAACGAAGTGGACGGCCAATCCTCGTGACTGATGACATTCTGAATAAAGTCAATGAGAAGATAAGAGAAGACGATAAGAGATAATTCACCATAAGAGAGCTATCGCTTTTTTTCCCACAAATTTCAAAAAGTTTATTGCACGAAATTGTTACAGAAAAATTAGGTTTTTCCGTGGAGCTGCAGGAGGGTGTGACTAACTGGTTAAAATCACAGGCGGTAGACTTTTATGACGCCGGCATTTCAAAATTAGTTCACTGCTATGATAAGTGACTTAATTTGTTTGGTGATTATGTAGAAAAATAGCATTTTAGTTGCACTTTCAAATGTATATAATAAATTTTTTTTCTTGTACTTAGTTTTTCTTTAATATAAAACCGTGACAGACTTTTTGGACTGCCCTCGTATTATCATTCTCAATTTAGATTAACGTTTATATTAAATAAATTAAATAAATTCAAATTCAAATATATTTTACAAAAGGACTAAGATTTTGAAAAGTTTGTTTGGATATGAGGAGGCAAAATAATGTCTGTCGGTATGGAGTTACCGTCCATCAACACGTCAAAAAGGTGCTACTAAAGAGAAATTAAAATACAAAGAAGACATATTTAAAATATTTTTGGTAAGAATTCTACAAAATTAATTTTAATTTAAAATACAATGTTTCAAAATTCGTAAATTCAAACTTCGTGTATTGTTATAAAACTTTTAAAAACAATTACATTAAAAAATAAATAATTCGTTTCCTAGATTAAAATTTCGTATTTTTATTCATGTAGCGTCTTTTGGAAGATATTTTATAATATTATATTTAATTAAGCCCTGAGGACGTACAAAGGCCTACCTGAGAGATAGGTAATGATAAATAAATACCGCTACAACATTTATTTATTTTAATCAAAGAAGTACATGGTGATGTCTGCCATTAGAAACAATTTTAAATAATTTCTGTTCAATTTAACATAAATAAAATTATTACAATTTTTACAAATATAATATCTTACAAACAAACAAAAATTGAGAAGTAAAAACATATGTTGGCATAACGTAAAACAAAATGAAAAAAAGACATTTTAGAAATGCAAAAAAGTAGTAAAATAAAATATAAAATGTCTCGTAAATAGTATGAAAATAATGTATATACATTTTTTAAATATAATATAATACCCACCGAGTTGGTCTAGTGGGGAAGTCGTCGCCGCGAGTCAGCTGTTTAACAGCTGATTTTTGGGGACGAAGGTTCCCGGTTTAAATTCTGGTAAAGGTAGGTACTTTTATACGGATTTGAATAGTAGTTAGTGGTTAGAGGTGTACTTTGATGATTGGGGTTAAATTAACTATACTCTCTCAGGAATGGGCGGCCTGAGTTTGTACAAGACTACACGTCATTCACACGCCATACACATCATCTTTATCTGTTTGGGTGATGAGGTTGCTTATTGTTCTTAATTGAACAGATTGCAACGTACACACATTAGGGATTAAAAAATAAATAAATAAAAAATATATAATATTATAAACTTTTGAACTAAACAAAAATATTGTAGGCTAATAATTAATTCTTTATTTTACAATAATACGTACACCTAATATTCAATGTTAAAAATATTTCATAATATTAAGTTTAATTAATTTATTTTTTAACTAATTAAATAAGCAATACCGGGTGCCCAGTTAAAAAGTTTAGGTTTGTATTTTTCATTGTTTATAAGCAGGGTCGATTACCATAAGTTAGGAAATCTGTGAATAAACGTTTTGTGTCTCAGTTTATATCAGTATCAGTAACAGCTAATTTTTGATAATTAGTATCATGAAATTTTTTTAATAAAATTATGAAATGTAACAAATCTTTCACGGATAAGAAAGTAGGGTTTTGAAAATTAACATGGTGAAATTGAAAATTGATTACCAATCTGTTCCTTTCAAACAGTAAACATTTTAAATTACGTTTCTTTTAATCAGTTCTTTTTTATTTGTTATCGAGAACTGTACATTATTGACAACTATCCAGTTTAATCACTGCTTTGCTGTATTATTTGACGTGAATTAGGCATGAGTTTGAACAGGGATTCCAGTAGAGTTTGTTCACGAATAGCTATCAGGTGTTTTTCAAACAACGTCGCTTGCCCAATCAGTGTTACTTAATAAATAATAACGACTTTCTACCACCTGACTGACTGGGGTGGCCCGAAGGCCAAGTACGTTTCTGAATAACATTAATTATTCTCTCTAAATAACAATCAGCTGCAAATTCCCAACTGTATAACAAACTATAATACGGACTCAAATAAAGTCTGATAAAGAAGGATTCTATAATGACAATGAAGCAAGACCGTATGTGATATGATTTATAATAGCGATTTCCAACCTGTAGTCCCCAAAAAATTTTCCTGTCGTCAAAATTATAATAATATAACCATTAGGATTTTTCTTATTTACCTAAATAACAAAATAAATTTTGCCCATAGCAGGCAGGTGAAGTGTCAAATTATTTATATTCGATGTGCTCGATTCAGGGCTACAAAAAATAAAGGGTGATTATAAATGAAATAGATAGTTTCGATAGCTTATAAAAAATTTATTTTTGAAAAGTTAAGGTAATTACTTACATGATTTTATAGAAGAATTCATTAAGCTTTATTGAAAATATTTACAGAAGTTCAATGTGTGCACCATTTGTAACACGACAGATATCAACAAGGTAGTTGAATTCTTCCCACACACGATTAATCATGTCACGGTTAACTGTGGCAAGAGCATTTGCGATACGTTGTTTTAGATCATCGATATGTATAGGAAGCGGTGGTAAAAAAACTTTGTCTTTTACATAACCCCTTAAGAAAAAGTCGCAGGGCGTTAAGTCTGGAGTACGAGGTGGCCACGGCGTAACCACAATGTTTTCTTCGCTTCTACGGCCGATCCATCGTCTAGGAAGACGTTCGAAAGATAATTTCTGACCTGTAAGTGCCAGTGAGGCGGAGCTCCAGCTTTTACAAAAATTAAGTTATTACTATCTTCCTGGAGTTGAGGCATTAACCAATCGTTTAACATGTCCAGTTAAATTACTCCGGTTACTGACACTTCGTGAAAGAAGAACGGGCCGTAAATCTTTTCACGAGATAATGCGCAAAAGACGTTTACTTTAAGGGAATCGCGTGTATGCTGTAAAAGTATTTTTGGTTTTTCTGTGCCCCATATTCTAATATTATATCTATTAACTTTTCCATTAATGTGAAAATTACATTCATCACTGAAAATTAGGCGATTAAAGAATGCGTCGTCATTTTCAACACAATGTTGCATCTTCAGACAAAAATCTTTACGTACGACTTTATCACTGGTATTTAAACTTTGTACTAACTGCAATTTATAAGGTGTCATTTTCAAACGTTTCCGCAGATTTTTCCACACAGTTCGTTGAGGAATTTGCAATTCTAAACTTGCTGATCTAGTTGATTTTTCTGGACTTCGTACATAAACATCACGAACACTATCAATTTGTTTTTCTGTAACAGAAGGTCTTCCAGTACTCTTCCTTTAACACAATCATCCACTGTTTTCAAAATGTATTTACATACCAGTCATAGATTGATTGCCGTGTTGGTGGTGGTTTACCGTATCTTGTTCTGAAATGACGTTGCACAACCGTAACCGAAATTGTTTTGGCTAATTCAAGAACACAATAAGCTTTCTCCACTTGAGTAGCGGCCATTTTGCTAGACTGGTCGTTGTAACAGCAGCCAACAACAGAATGCTAGCAACAGTTCTACCATCATTAACTTTAAAAAATTCCCTGCAAACCTATATCATTTACTACATTCAAATACACCAGTTTGATGTTTAAGAAGCTGTCGAAAGTGTCTATTTCATTTATAATCACCCTGTAGTCCTGTTTCTTATCACATGGTCACCTAATTATATGATTTATTAATATACCCCTGGAACCAATAGATGGAGTGTAATTAACTTAGTTAAGGGTGTAGCAACCCTTAAACAGTAAGCTTTCTTCCTTAGCTATTTTACAAAAGCTAAGTGGGCTTGATCCAATTGTGAGAAAGGATAACCCTGAATTACGTAAACCCCCCCCCTCAAAACAATTACTCGGGCCGACTCTTTTTGCTTTTGTAAAAAATTCCATCAGCCAAGAGACGCGTCGTTTTATGAAATGGATTTTTATTATTAAGGTGTTTAATTTTCAGCTGATCACCAAAAAGTTACTTTTACAGTCAATGTAACTTAGCATTAAATAACGCTTTTATACCATCTGAATGAATGAGTTAAAACTGATTTAATGTGAAAATAGAGTGAACGTTTATTCCGTCATTTAATTATTTTAACAAAGAGCGGCTCATTTATTTTAGAGAGAGGTAGGGTGGACGGTGGCATAACAAACGAACAGACAAATTCCTTTGTGCACAATTTTATTGATCGAAATCTGCCTCAGTTATTTGTCATCTTTTTCAGAGGTGCACACAAATGTTTCACACTTTTATTCCTCTCTTACTCACCCTTTGAGAAGGGCATTCGATTATATAGAATGTTTTTCCTTCTTTTCTTGTACCAATTTTCCATTTCCCATTCCCTCCCTCTCCACCACCTTTTATATTCTAATTTTATACAATACATAAAATAACTGGGGCGGGTCACATCAACTCATGTTAACTAAATAAGATTTTATTTCTGTTTCGTTCATTACTTTTATTCGTTGCATGCCAAAAGCACTTACTCTTTGTTTTACGTTCTTTTCATTTGTAAATATATGATCTGAATAACGAGAAAAACTTCTATTTTTTAAAATAATTTAGCAGGCATTGACTGTCATGTTCATTAGCCCTCTTCAAAATTCTAAGAAACTGACTGTGATCTAAAAACCAGTGCTGCTAAATTTACATTATTCATTTTATCCGCTTACGCTGCATCAGTTATTTTTTAACACAAAATTTAAAAAAAAATTATGTTAGAAACACACTTTTCTCTGAGATAGTGATGAAAGATATAATAATAATAATAATAATTTATTTCCAAAAAAAATATTTTTATTTTAATATTTTATATAAATTTTTCAAAATAGTTCGAAAAAATTGTACAATATTTTGAGTTATTTTGCACAAACAAAATTGTGTGCGCTCGCAAAAACAAACACACATCACGTGGAAGAAACTAATTTCTTTCTTGGGGAATTTACTTAAAAGACCGCACAATTGAGTAACTAAACAACTCATTTCTATAATTAACTCGTGGAAAAATCTTCCAATGTGATTGGACGAAATAAAGTAAAATATACAAGAACTAACATTGCAGAACAAGATTTTTTTAGTAAAATCTAAACACCTTAAGTTGCTTGAAGATAAAGACACAAGATTCTTCAAAAAAACTTGAGCTCCGTCGTCATTGATTTGTACAGATAAAATCAGACAGATCAGATCCGAAATATGAAAAATTATTGGAAAAAAAGGAAGAATCTTAAAACCAAACCAAGAAGGATTTATAAATTTGATTCAAGTGGTCCAATTAGATCGGAAAACCAAAAAAATAAAATGAAATTTACAATAAAAGATAACAATTTAGATAATTACAACCACAGTTATTGTATTGTAACAAAATTTAGAGTTATAAACTAAATAATTTTGAATATATTGAAAAATAAGTTTATAGAAATAAAAGTTTTGTGGATTCAAATCACGAATCGAAAAGTTTTAGAAAGCTTCTAGATACACTTCCTCTTTCTGCACAAATATAACTACTTGTTTGGCCGGTCAGACGAATGAGTGAAAATTTGTAGTCCGTGAAAATGTTAGTAGATTTTCTGTTATGTGGTTTTAGGTTTTAGGGGTAAATGTACGGAAGGGTGGGTTGAGGAGGGTTGGTCTTATGTAAGGTGGTTAACTAATAGGAGGAGAGAGTTTCGATCGCAGCAACAGTAATTAATTGCGTTAAAGTTTAACCCCATCCCGATCTATACAACCCTTAACTATAAGCTACATATAGCTACTGTACTTCAGGAAGAAATGTTTCAGTCTCACACAACCTTTATTATATCGGAATGACTAACAAAGTAAAACTAGAACTGTAGTCATAAAATTTGATCATTGGATCACCTTTCGTCTATCTCGTATTGCCAACATCTATTAACTCTTATGTGCTAAGACAATTTCCCCATAACAGGTAGGTGGACTGATTAAATTATTTCCACTCGATGTGTTATTTTCAAGGCTACAAAAATAGTTCTCTCTCTTATCATATGATCAACCCATTTACATCACTGAAGCATTTTGGAACAAAAGAGGTTGAGGTGTAAAATACACTAATCAGAGTTATCTCCTCTGAGAGTAATGAATTCCATTACACTGCCAGACCCTGTTGTAAACGAAATGAAGTTGTTTTTTGCAGGATGGAAAGTAGATGCTTTATAGAAGGTCTGGCATGCTGAAAGTATAAGCTACTTTTAGCTTATACTTATCAGTAAGGAAGGTAAACCACCCAACTCCTCAGTTTACTTAGCAAAGCCTCTAGAGGTTCAAAACAGCATTGAGGCTGATCACCTAAACAACAACTGAGACAATACATTCAAATCGTGACAATATTTTTAGCTTTAAACCGATACCGTAGACAAACTACGAGCTTCTTCTTCTTCTGCCTTTCAAGGATTAGGCATTTCTGCCTGTTCCGAACCTCTCAAATCTGCCCATCTCTTTCTCGGGCGTCCTCGCTCTCTCCTGCCCTTCGGCGTATAGCCCAGTGTCTGCTTCGGTATCCTATCCTTCCGCTTTTTGTTTACATGCTCTAACCACTGTATTCTGTTCTGGGATACCTAGTTGTTTATAGAGAAGATGTTTAGTTCTTTCCTTATCTCGGTATTCCTGTAACGATCTTCTCTACTACACCCATACGTATGTCAAAGAAATTTCATTTCAGATTCTTGCAATCTAATCTCCTCTCGCTTTGATAGCACCCAAGTTATATGTACAATCACTTTACTACTCATACTTCTTTTTCGCTAGTCTTCGGTTATATTATCTCCTGAAGGTACTTAAAGCTCTCAGTTTTTCCGTATTTTGTAGTTGCTATCTACGCATAGCTAGAGCAGAATGAACATCAATGTTAAAAACTTAGTTTAAAATTTTTTCATGCATGTTAAAATATGGAAAAGTTTCGGTTTGAATTCTCGTTGGATTGTTAGAATAATTTACGGGTGCATTTCCCTATTGTATTTTTTATGATGTGTATTTTAGGTGAATGAGCGATTAAAAGTTTTCCCGTCGGAAAAGCATGAAAGAAAAAGTAAATAAAGAAAGGAATAAAGAAACAGGCATATAGCGAGTAGATTTTGCATGTATTTTTAATTCGGCTTTTACCCGAAGTGTGCCGCGGAGGTAGGAGTGGCGGAGTCGAGTGAAGCAGTGAAGTAGGCTTCATTCCAGTGGAAGTTTTGAAGGCGTGTAACGCAACGTGGTTTATAAAAGGCGAATAAATTGAAAAGAAGAAAATCATTTAGTGAAATATACGTAGTGCGTTTACCGGCGTCACTTTGGTCGACTGGGCGTTCGCTTGCTTGGGTTTCAGATTTAAATGTCTTACTTTAAACGTTAAACGATAAACGAACGTTTAATGTCTCCGAAGTATTTAAATTTTAAAAGCTCTGTTTATGTTACACTATTAAAACGAAATTACAAATTAAATGTCTCATCTGTTATAGGGTGTTTCAAAAATAACTTTGTTTTCTTTCATTTTATGTATAGATATTTAACTTGGAATAACAGAATATATTATTTCTATTTGTACAATCTGTGATTCAATACAGAAGTTGGACTTTTTCCTTTATTTCACATCACACCATCTGTAACTTTAAAGACGCCTTTTGTAAAAGCATCTTTATTGTTATGACTGATGACTCCCACTCACTATAATTAATATTGTAGATTTTGTTTGCATGTTTATTAATACACATGGCTCAGATCATGCCCTCAATAGTCATTATTGTAATTTAATAACTTTGTGTTATTTTGTCTTTTTTGAAAAGTAAATTTTTCGTTCTTATTTGTTTTTTAAATAAATTTGTGTTATTTTCAGTATTTTTAAATTTTAATGTTTTGTAATCGTTTGATCTTCATATTTGTAATTTTTTTTTAATAATTGTGTTTTTTCTTTATTTATACATTTTAATGTTTTGTAATTGTTTGATGTTAATTGCTTTGTAATTTGGAAAATAAAGCTTGTAAATAATTTGTGAAACTTGTAAAAGAATGAAAGAAAAACGACCAGAAATATAATGAAAAGATGTTGCTAGTTTGTGTATGACCTGAATTGACAGACTGCATTGTCAATTCAGGTAGACAGTTAGATTCAAGCGAAATGGATAGTAGCGCACCCCCGCATTACCCATCTATTTTTAAAAATTCTAAAAGTTATACCACAACATTAGCCAATTGATCTTCCATATTATTAACACATCTGTACTAAGTTTTTTACGCTGAATAAAACGATAGTTTGCCCGTGCCGAACGATCGAGCGGTTACCGAGATAGCAAGGGTTCAGAATATTGTTAATAAATCAAAATTTAAATAACTTACGATTTTGAAATGTCGTACACACTGTAAGAATATAATTGTCTATGTTCTGTTAAAATTTCAAACTTTTCAGTCAAATACTTATCGAGTTACACGCCTCTAAACGCATAAAATTTGTTGCGGTATCAAAAAAACCGGGTCTTTTTGTCTTCCAACCTCGATATGGCAATTGTTAAATAACATTAAAATTATAGGATTATTAAGGGTCAATGCAGAATAAAATGAGCTAAATTTTTACTTTCTCTTGCCTATATGAATATATAGGAAGGAAAGTATTGTTTTCATGTCGATTTTTCGAAATCGAGTTTTCACCGGATCTATACGTTTTCAGACCCCCTGAACCCAAAAAACATGTTTTTAGCGATTGGTCTGTGTGTGTGTATGTGTGTGTGTGTGTGTGTGTATGTGTGTGTGTGCGTGCGTGTGTGTGTGTGTGTGCGCGCGCGTGCGCGTGTGTGTGTATGTGTGTGTGTGAACAGAATATCTCAAGAACGGAACATCGTACGAACTTGAAACTTGAAACTTAAGTTACATATCACTACCGGACCCGACACGAACATTTTCATCAAAATCGGTCAACCGGAAGTAGTAGTTTATTCGTATAATTTTTCACTTTTTTGCGATTTTCTCAAAAACTAGACCTACGATTTTTTTTAAAATCAACTGGTTTACTACATTTTTTATGCTCTACAATATAGGGTAGGCGCCATGTTTGCTGAAATTCTGCTTGAGGCTGTTTTTACGCAAAAACATTTTCTTTTTAAGATTGCGGCTTTAATATGCATTTTAGCGCAAAACGTTTTATAATAAAAGTTGTAGAGAATGTAAAATTCTACAACTTTTACTTCAAACATTTTTTTGTATAACGCTTAGTTTAGCGGTAATTTGCGATTTTCTGTTTTTTTTCTCACGAAAACGATTTCGGTCTTAGTATGCATTTTACGACAAAAGTGTATATAATTAAATTTGTAGAAAATTAAAAGATCTACAACTTTTGTTTAGAGCATTTTTCTCTACAGAGCCTAGTTTAGCGTGAAAGCGTGATTTTCCGTATTTTTAAGCCAAACTGAGTTCGATTGTCATTTTGCGTCATTCACTCATGATTAAAATAAGGTTATGTTTTTGAGGTTAGTTTTTGTTTATTTCTAATATTTTATTAATAATGTTAGGTTTATTATTAATTATTTGCATTGGCAAGAGAAAGTTGTGTGAGTGTTTCACACCAGATTTTTATTTAAAGTATATTGAAATCCGACTCATAGTTTTGGAGATGCTTTGGGTTCAAACCCGGGTGTCTATGATTATGAAACCGATAGTAGACCACCAAACACAAGATAATAAACAAAACAATAACAATCTGTTTCCTATACTATAGTATTAACCGCGAAATGCGAGCTTCCTAGTAAACTAAGCAATCATGTACCTCAACCCGTCCTGCCAAACAGTTTGCCATTCCACCCGCCTTGCCACGGCATTGGAATTGCTTCAATCAGTCAGTTCAATGCAAGCTTCTCACACACAATGTTTTGTAACGTTTGTGGGCTGTTTATTTAAAGTCAATTTCGTTTTAAAAATATAATTATTTATTTTATAGGCCTACTGTTTAATTTTTTTAATACAGTCTTTTGTTAATAATGTTTGAAATTTTATTTTATGTTATATTTTTAATTGTATATATGAATGAATTCAGTGGTTTTGAATGAATTCAAAAATGAATTCATTCATTTTTGAATGAATTCGAGTTGCTATAAATCAAGTTTATAGCAACTCGATTTATCGGGTTGTTCAATAAATTGGGTTGATTTATCGAACAACCCGATAAATCGACTCCGAACAGCAACCGTCATTATCGAAAAAAAGACCTTAGAAAACAAAGTAAATAAATAATCAGTAATTTTATAAGCTTTTTTTTCAAAATTTTGGTAACAATTGTGAAGAAAGAACAAAATTAAATTTCTTATTTTTATGATATTAAGATAATGTGTTTAGGTCAAGAGCCGAAAGACTGGTTTGAACCTCTAGAGGTTTTACTTAGTAAAAACGAAGAGTAAAGAAATAATCAGTAATTTTATAAGTTTTTTCAAAATTTTGGTAACAATCGTGAAGCAAGAACAAAATTAAATTTATAATTTTTATGATACTAAGATAATGTGTTTAGGTTAAGAGCCGAAAGATTGGTTTGAACCTCTAGAGGTTCTACTTAGTAAAAACGAGGAGTAAAGAAATAATCAGTAATTTCATAAGTTTTTTTTTCAAAATTTGGGCAACAATCGTGAAGCAAGAACAAAATTAAATTTCTAATTTTTATGATACTAGGATAATGTGTATAGGTTAAGAACCGAAAGATTGATTTGAACCTCTAGAGGTTTTACTTAGTAAAAACGAGGAGTGAGGTTTACTACTGCCTTCCTCACTGAGTTGAAAGAGTATGCTTATCAGCATGCCAGGTCCTCTAAAAAGCATCTACTTTCCACCATACAAATGACACCTTCTCATTAACCGAAGGATCTGACTGTATTATGAAATTCATTATTCTCAAAAGACAAAATTCTGATTATTGTATTTTACACCTCTCCCTCTTCTGTTCTTGAATAGTTCAGTCATAAAATTGGCTGACCATATGATAAGAAACAGAACTATATTTTTGTAGCTTTGGGACCAGCAGATCAAGTGCAATTAATTAAGCCTTTCACCTGCCTGTTATTACGGGCAAAGTAAAGTAATAATACAAGATCAAAAGTTCATTCCCATTCTGTCAAATACGGTAACACTGCATTACTGTCTAACTAGATCCAGACTCGCAATTTCATGGCTACTAGTATATTCCCGGGCGATACCTTTTTTTAACACCTGAACTAACTCACTGAAAGTACTCCGTAACTATCTCTTTTACTTGGATTTATGTATGACAATCAATTAAAACTTGATAAGTTTGAGCCCTGCTCAACTGACACCCGGTTGCATCGGACCCCTTGCGGGATGACTGTGAGGGTGTGATTGAGGGTATTAAGCAACGAGAAGTCGGCAGGTGGTTGGAAAGGGCTAATAGATCCGAATTTCATTCGCTTTATTTTCAGGGAAACAGTTGACAGATGGGAACCATCACATCAGGTCCAACGAACGGGCACAGAATGGACAAGTGAACGCAAGCAGTTATTCAGCCAGAAAATGAGGGAATCCTGGGAACGAAGAAGACTAAACATCTGTCAAGGTTCAACGCGGTCCACAGTGGCCAAAACGTAAAAAAAAAAAAAAAAAATAGGGATATAGGTGACGTGCAATACTTTACCGACCGACACAAGAGGCAGTTTATTAATGTAATTTTTAGGGCTAGAAGTGGTATGCTGCCACTGAATAAGGCACCTCATAGAAAGCCAGATAGATGGAGATGTTCGTTATGTTGTTTGAATGAAGAGGAAGACATAGTGCATTTTTTAGGAGTTTATCCCATTCTAAACAATAATTATAGAATAAAATGGTTTAATAACGATGTACTAAGTGAAGACGAAATTATTAGGGTGCTAAATGGAGACAACTGGGTGAGCTTAGTTGCATATATCAGAGAAACAATAAAATACCGCAAGATACTGGTCTAGGAATTTAACTACTAATTAGTAAGGATCGTGTAGTATTATTTATGTATGTAATGTTTTGTTGTTTTCTTTTGTTTTAATAAAGGGATTAAAGAGAAAAGTATTGTAATATAGTTTTATGTTTTGTGTTATTTTTGTTACTTGATGAACTATAATAGAGGACTTTTTTAATTTTATTTAATATTTTCGTTGGTGATATAACTTAGATTTTGTTTTGGTTGCCAGCCTGGCAGGCGACCTTTTGGGTCTTGCCATTGTGTGTTTGTAATACCTATTTTTTATTTTGCGATATTGTCAAATGTTATTTGTATTTATTACTATTTTTACGCTATTGTACTGAAACTAACACTTTAAAACAATGTATATACATATGTATTTTAGTAATAAAACACACTTTATTATTTTATTATTATTATTATTATTATTATTATTATTATTATTATTATTATTATTATTATTATTATTATTATTATTATTATTATTATTACAGACGAGACTCACTCCGTCATGAATAAGTTTATACCAAGGAGACCCGGGAGATCTTTGAGATTTCCTCGCTGGTTTTCTATGGAACTGATCTCTTGTCTGAAATCTAAGAACAGAATGCACAATCATTACAAAAGGACGGGTAAACAGCGATACTATGACAAGTTTTCCGTGTTGAGAAAAAAAGCTAAGGCCCTGCTCAGCCGTGATAAAAAGAGAAATGCTTGGTCTGTTGAAGCTAGAGTGGCGGAAAAACCTCAAGAGTTTTTCCGTTTTGTTGGATCATTTTTAAAAGAGTCTAAAGGTGTGAGACCGGTTGTAGTTGATGGCAAGACAATAACTGACGCTCCTGAGATCGCTGAGCGGTTTGCAGAATATTTTGAGTCGGTTTATCAGCCGGCTACAACTCCGATCGTTGACATTCTGGAAGAGGATTGCGGAGGGGGAAATCATAAGATTCCTTGTATATCAGTTGAGGACGTCATTGCTGCGATAGGCACGATGAAGCTCAGATCTGCTGCTGGAGTAGATGGTATACCAGCTTTCATTATTAAGGGGATTGCGTGCTTAATTGCTCCAGTTTTGGTTAGGCTGTTTAATTGGAGCTTAACGTGTGGGGAATTTCCCAACCTTTGGAAGAGAGCACTTGTAACACCAGTGCCGAAGAAAGGCGATCGTCACGACCTGAAGAATTATCGTCCCATTTCGGTACTTTGCGTCTTTTCAAGGGTTTTCGAGCGGATTATACATAGGTATCTTTATTGTAGGCTAAAAGATAACATTGTGCCTAATCAGTATGGGTTCATCAGAGGAAGATCAACCTACGAATCTAATGCAAATGATGGATTTTGCGGCTCCTCTCGTCGAGATGGCTAACCAGGTTGACTGCGTGTACTTTGACTTTAAAAAAGCTTTTGACACCGTGTCACACGATGTTTTATTGAAAAAATTAAGGGATATGAGTGTTGGCAGCAGTCTTCTTAAATGGTTGCAGTCGTATCTTCATGAGCGAAGTTTTGTCGTGAAGGTTGGAGGTAGAGTGTCGGATGAACATCTGGCTACTTCAGGAGTTCCTCAGGGTTCGATTCTCGGTCCTTTACTTTTTGTATGTTTCGTCAACGGTATTGTTTGTAATATTAAATCAAATATTTATATGTACGCAGATGATTTGAAAGTTTGTGCCACATCCAATAACGCAGCTGAGTGCAGTGTACTTCAGAGAGATATTGATTTAATACAGCTATGGTCACTGCAAAACAGGCTCTATTTAAACTTAGCTAAAACTTTCGTTATAACTTATTCAAGAAAAACGATGAGCTATGTACACAAGTACATTCTTGGCCATAACGAAACCATAAGAAAGACCAGCACCATGGACCTTGGTGTGTTGTTTGACTCCAAGCTATTATTCCGTGAGCAAGTAGCTTCAATAGCTGCAAAAGCTCGAAGGAATTTAGGACTCATAGCTTGGATTAGTCGTGATTTCAAATTTGAGAAGACAGTACTTAGACTTTATAAGAGCCTTGTGCGTCCCGTCCTCGAGTATTGTTCTACGGTGTGGAACTATAGAAGGGACGTCACAGAAAAGGAACTAGAGAGGGTGCAGAAAAGACTAATTTATAAGTTGGAATGTAGATCTGGGAGAAAATTTGATGGCTATGCGGATGCCCTCTCATTCTACGGGCTTCAGAGTCTGAGCACGCGACGTAGAGTGATGGAAGTACTTTACATTTACAACATTCTGCACTCACGAGTTGAAGTTCCGGATATCTCGAAGATTTTTCTGAGAGTACCTGGCACAGCTTTAAGAAGTTTTAGGTTGTTTGCTGGAGCTACAAAAAGTAAAATAGCTCCAATCAATAGATGTATAGCTACAGCCAATGAAATAAATGGAGAGGTAGATCTATTTCACAGAGATAGCAAAATTAAAGAAAAACTGTACAGGATACTGTGAAGGAAGGCTGTAAATACTGCGTAAATTTTTTTGTTATTTTATGTATTTTTATGTGTTATTTGTGTCTATGTGGTGTATGTTAAGCTCAGCGGCTGACTGTTTTTTTAGAAAAGAAAGAATGACTACGTTAAGTTGTAATGGTGCGGTATACTAAGGCGAAATTATCTTGCTGTTCTACTGTACCACCTCGCATCCTTGCGACCAGCCATAGTAGTGGGTGGAGACGGCGGGGTGTAGGGGAGTTTGGGAGCCCCCCAAAAAAAAAAAAAATATTATTATTATTATTAGCCTATTATTATTATTATTATTATTATTATTATTATTATTATTATTATTATTATTATTATTATTATTATTATTATTATTATTATTATTATTATTATTATTATTATTATTATTATTATTATTATTAATTATTATTATTACTCCGTAACTATATTAAACTGAACTGACTGAATGAACGGAGGAGGGTTCGGCTTTTATAGTGATGGCTCATAATAATTTCTAGAATAGTCAAAAATAAAAGAACAAAAATTATAACTCGTACACTTTTTCAGAACAATATAAAGAATAAATGAAAGAACAAACAACAGGAGACAATATGCATTTCGTCTAGGAGACTCCTTTTTTTAAAGGAATGTAAATTATCACAATATTTTAAAAATTGGGGTAATTTATTTCTGAATTTTCTCCCTGCATAAGTAGGTTTTTGTTCAAGCAATTTTGTGGAGTGATTAGCCACATAATAATTATTTCTGTTTCTCGTGTTATGATTGCGAACATTGAAATTCTTCATAAAATTATTTTGTCTAAAATACATAATCACCTCAAAAAATGTAGAGAGAGGGAACTGTTAGCAATTTAAGCTTCTTAAATAGTGGTCTGCATGAGGTTTTTTTTTGCATCCAGGAGACTCCAAAGGAAGTATAGGACATGTCGAGATAAAACTGATAAAAAGTTTATCACAATGATAAATTCATCACTTACCACCAAACAATTGTTTCTGGTACTGCTTACTTCAGTAGGCTTATAATGAACCCCATTGAATCAAATATCACACAAAATTAAAAATAAAAAAGTCAAACACAATGATAAATTCATCACTTACCAATAACTTTTTCCCGCTACTGCTTAACTCAGTAGGCATGAACCCCTTTGTATCAAATAGTACACAATATTTGTTTAATTAGAAGTTGAATACTTTTCAACCAAATTTATTTAGAAAGGAATTAGTGCACACACTGTAAAATGTTTCATCAATCAAATATTGTTTTAGCTTTTTTTTTAAATGACTTAGGGGGTAGTCAACTCAAGAAGATGATTTTTTTTTAATTTTGATTGTTTTTTGCATTTATTTGAAGTTTAAAATTTTCTGAATCACACCATTTGTTTACTTTGTTTGCACGTTGACAAAAAGTTATAAAAAAAATCTTTTTAAAATAAAGCTCACTAGCAAGGCGAGTGAAATTATTCCTTCAACTTTAAGTTTTCCGAAAATGTGGTTTTTGCATGATTGTACATTGTTAGGAATTAAATATTTTGGTTTTTTTTAGATATATATATATAGATAGATTTTTAGAGATAGTTTTTTTTCAAATGTACATAATTTCTTATTCTATTATCTGTTGTTGTTTAGGTCAACAGCCGAAAGGCTGGTTTGAACCTCTAGAGGTTTTACTAAGTAAAAACGAGGAGTGAGGTGGTTTACCATTGCCTTCCTCACTGAGTTGAAAGAGTATGCTTATCAGTATGCCGGGCCCTCCGAAAAGCACTCACTTTCCACCCTGCAAATGACATCTTCACTTCATTCACCACAGGGTCTGGCTGCATAGTGAAATTCATTACTCTCAGAGGAGATAACTCTGACTAGTGTCTTTCACACCTCTACCTCTTCTGTTCTTAAATAGTTCAGTCATATAAGTGGCTGACTATGTGATAAGAAACAGAACTATTTTTTTTAGCCCTGGACCAAACAGATAGAGTGCAATTAAAATAACACTCCACCTGCCCGTTTTGGGCATACTCTATTATCTGTGGAATGATTATTACAAAAAGCTTAATAGGGATTTAGCTAAAAAAATAATTTATGAATACATAAAATAAATATTTTTGAAAATATGGTTTTTCTTCAATAAATTTCTTGTAAGAAAAACTACATACAAGCGCGTACAACAGATAATAGACAGCAATTTTCTGTATTTTGTAGCATAAGAATCATGTTGATATCTTTCTTGGTTCCTGAGATATTTGTTCCCCCGTAAAAGCCCGCTTTTCCAACCTCACCCTTATAAATGAGGGGCTGTAATTAATTTTTGGCTTGGTTCATATGGTAGATCATTACTAGTAAATAATTCTTTCATTTAAAATAAATAACGATAAATTATAGCCAGAATTTTTGATTTTCATTTGCTGGGTTGACTACCCCCTTAAATTGTCACAACTGACTTAACATTGGTTAGCTGGTTAGCTTTACCATATACTTAATAGCTTTCTTTTGAATTTTAAAAACCCCATTCATATTAACCATGCTAGAAATACCCCATACATATTTTTCAAGACCCAAGCCACCACTATCGTGATAACATCCAACGAGAAAATTAGTTTGGCCGTAAAATTTTGTCTATTTTTACATGAAAATGTACGTATAATACAATAACCGGATATTGGATGATATTAGTTCGAGTAATCGTTTATAGCGAGTTTGGACAGATAAATTGAAATTGAAGCAAACAAACAATCTATGAGTTTGATTATTTTCTGTTAAAAACAAGCGTTAAATCACCGTTGATTAAATTGAGCTACCAGCCGTGTTTAAAATTAATGTTCTCTCACATCGATAATAATTTTGATAACAACCATTCACTACAACAACAAAAACTGTCAACCGCCATCACACGAAACCCTCCCCCTACCACCACTTTACGGACACTCTGAAACTCGATAACCGACTCCCCGATATCCATACAAAAACATATAAACGTATGTCGGACAATAATTTGAAGTGTCCATAATAATATTGTACATAGGTGAGGCAACGGTTAATTGTGTCATTTACATTACACTCTCCCCCTACCTTACACTTTCAACTTCCCACCCCAAAAACAATCCACATCCCTAATACTCAACCCCTCCAATAAATATCGCATACGTTGTCCTACTCGAAATAATTTCATAATCAAATTATATTTTATGAACTACCGGGTGTTCATAATATTGTCACACTAATCTGTAAGCTCCGTTTCGGGATTAAAAACGTGCTTCTTCTTAAGGGAAGACTCTACTTTGTATCCCACCAATGTTAAATTTGCTATTTTTAGGTACATTTTTTACACGATTGGTAAACGATAGGGAAATGAAACTTTACTTACTTGTTTGTAGTTGTCGGGTTGCTCAAGCTACTGACATTTTCGCAACTTAATCCGTTAAACCGTTGTTGTTGTTTAGGTCATCAGCCGAAAGGCTGGTTTGAACCTGTAGAGGTTTTACTAAGTAAAACGAGGAGTTAGGTGGTTTACCATTGCCTTCCTCACTGAGTGGAAAAGTATGCTTATCAGCATGCCGGGCCCTCTGAAAAGCACATATTTTCCACTCTACAAATGACACCTTCACTTCATTCACCACAAGGTCTGGCTGTATAATGAAATTCATTACTTTCAGAGGAGATAACTCTGATTAGTGTCTTTTACACCTCTACCTCTTCTGTTCTTAAATGTTTCAGTCATTTAATTGGCTGACCATGTGTTAAAAAACAGAACTATTTATTTTAGCCCTGCAACGAACAGATTCAGTGTAAAACATTTGACACTCCACCTGTCTGTTATGGGCAGCCGTTAAACCATAAAGTTAAAAACAGAATAAGAAATAACATAAAATTTTTACAAATTTTTTTTACGGTATTTTACATATTAATAATTTTTGTACCGTTTGAGGAAGTCATAAAAGTGCCGGAATATGTGAATGTACAAGATAAATAACTGGTAAAAATTTCAGCCTTGTATGTTTAATGGTTTCCGAGAAAATTGTACCTAAATGTTAAAAATCTAAATTTACGGGAACGGGCAAAAACACAAAAAGGCACAAATCAAAAACAAAATGTACACAAACATGTAAATTTCGTATCAACATTTGGTTAGAAAGCTGAACCAACAGCTGCGAGTATTAAAAACAGTAATACTGAAATTTTAAAAAACTAAAATGTCCTTCGCTCTAAAACGATCGGTATAAAATTATGAAAAATATTCGTTCTTGGTGACACGGTAATTTTTCTGCATAAACCTCCTAAAAACTTAATTTGTTCATTAAAATAATTTTTTTCACGTAATTTAATGTTTTTGTGGTTGATCTCGGCCTGAACTATTGAAAAACATAAAAAACCAAAATTCGAAATTTTCAGTTAAAACCATCATACAGTCTCGCATTAAGAAATCAGCACTTCAAACAACGAATATTTAAAATAATGAAATAAATATTAAGATAATATCTAAAGGGAATATTTGTTCGAAAATTTTCGAAGAGGACCGATATTTTAAAAATGTTAACGTAAATAATGCTTGATTAGTTGGGTTTCCAAGAAATAGTTATAAATGGTTGTGTAGATAGTACAGGTAGACCTACCTATTGTTATACGGGTATTGTGAGAGAGCCGGGTACCTATTTAGATAATTGGCCTTTTTGTAACACCTTTTATTCAATCCTAATTTGTTAACAGGTTTTTAAGATTTATCCAAAAGCCGTCAGAAAGATTTTGTGCAGCTGAGAGGTATGCATTACGTCACTACTACTGTGAGAGATTGCGTTAGTAGTAGTAACGTTTTACTTGTATTATGTTTGTAGTAGTCAAGGGTACTATCCAAACTACATATATTCTGTGTCTCCGTCTACAGCGAATAGTCAATACAACACCCACGTATGTCACCGCACTATGCACAGGCTACTGGCCAGCGAAGAGCAATGAGATGATTAGTACAGTGTTATGACGTAACAGCAGTCTGGTACTTCGTCTTTCCCCTTCGTCTCCCAGCTGCACAAAGCTTGGGGACGGGCAGCATATATATATATATATATATATATTATTTTATTAAACATTATTTTCCTTTGTTTGCACCACTACATATATGATTATGAACAGCCAAAACAAAATAAAATAAAATATAAAAACTCACCTCAGAGTATTATATCATATCAAGATCTTTCGTCTCCCTCGGAGACATCATCAGGACTTTAAAAAACATAAACACAATAAAACATAAAACACAAACACAATAGTGGTCGTAGACCACGTCAATTGTTCAAAACAATAGCTATTCTAAAGCACCATTCCGCGCGCGGTTTATTCGGCCGAATGACGGTATAATCATTTTGTACCTAGTTTTATTCCTTATCTCGATTAAGTACAATTTGAAATAATTTATCATTATCAAATTCTGTCTGGCTGTTCATTAAATTTATAATCTTGCGTATGTAGGAATTACATTTTGTTTCAAACATTTTTTATTGAATTTAATATTCATTATTATTTTATTAAGTTTAGTATGATACTCGTAATGTTTAAATGCTAATTTTGCCAGGCTAGGCGTAAATATTATTTTATTAAACATTATTTTCCTTTGTTTGCACCACTACATATATGATTATGAACAGCCAAAACATATTTTTTTAATTATATATATATATATATATATATACATCCCGCTAACAATTCCGCGTCCTTTCAAAAAGCGTGCATTTCGCACATCGCTTATTTGAAGAGTATATTCAACTTTGATGAGAGTATATAGGGTATATGTTACACTTACACCCTGAGTTTTGGTATTGGTTTGTCCTGATATTGAAAATTGAGCATTTTTTAATTTTATTCACTGTGCTATCAATTCAGACTCCTTTCGAATTACCGACAATTTCGCGTTCGTACAAATTACCGACAATTTCGCGTCCGGCATTGTTCCCGCTATTATGACTTATAGCCTGCAACAGTGTAAACGATGTTGCCATGTCGTACCGGCACGTGTACTGTAGCATTTGCCACTTCTACGTGTTGTAATGATTGTAGTTAGATATTCACATCTCACCCTAGTACTTCTCCACACAAGACCATCGTATGAAAACAATTCGTTCTCGGACGGAATCCAATCCAGTCATCAAAATAATTTATTATTTGTTGTTTATTATTTTGACATGTATTTTAAATAGGTACTTATTTTAAATCAATGTAAAACCAGAATAATTAAAGAAAGTATATTTTTTATTTGTTAGAGTTAATTATTTAAAATATCCTAATTGTTACAAATACAGTCAAACTTCCTCATTCGAAATCCTCCCTAAATCGAATATAATTGTATGCTATCCCCTTCAAAAATCGTCCTTAATATGAATTATATTACCTCCCTATTCGAAAATTTTCGAGAGTTTCATGGTCATATACGTATATTGTAACAATACATTTTTTTATACATTATTAATAAAATAATTACAAAATTTCCAATTTACACATTGTACACGATTTATAATGAAGCATGCGTTAAATCACGACAATAAGGACACAGTAAGCGTAGTACAAAACTACAAAAAGCTTTAGAAAAAACTGAAAATGCAGTTAACTTTTGAGTTAGAAGAAACTAGGCAGAAACACAAACAATTACACTTCTTACAAAACATTATTGTCACAAAACCTTACGACCAAATAAGGGCTTAACAAGCGTAGTTCAAAGCTTCAATACGCATCAGGAAATATTGAAAATTCAGTTAATTTTTAAGTCAGAGGAAACCAGACGAAAGCAAAAAAAAAAAATAGTTAGGCTAAATTAGTAATGCAGTCTTTCCTTCTTTGGTGTTTGATTTTCGTACAAACAGGGTAAAAAATACCGTAGCTGTATTCATTCAGATTAAGCAATATTTTACTCGTTAAAATTTCTAAAATTTTCGGTACCCAATTTATTTTTCATTATCTGTAGGCTGACCTAACTTTTAGTTTGTAGGTATAGTTGTACTGTTTACGCGTATCCCGATTTTATTTTACTCTGTTTTTTATGTCGTTTTTTCAATAATTTGTCATATCGTTCTTATAAGTAGACTATTCTTTTGCTTTTGAGTACTAATAGAGCTTGTAAACCAAAACATGCCCTTAATTCTTAATCACAGTATTAAGTAAACCCTGTGGTGAATGAAGTAAAGGTATCATTTTCAGAGGGGAAAATATGTGCTTTGCAAAGGGCCCTGCATGCTGATAAGCGTACTTTTCCGTTCAGTGAGGAAGGCCACCTCACTTCTCGTTTTACTTAGTAAAACCTCTACAGGTTCAAACCAGCCTTTCGGCTGATGACCTAAACAACACAAGTAAAATAATATTTGTAAAAAACTTTCCCCAATCAAATTGGTGGTCTATTAATAATTTTGACTTTTGTAATTTAATATTTTATGGAATTACATGAATTTTATTAAAACGTGCAATTTTTAAGTACATTTTTTGTTTCAATATTTTACCTCTGTAAATCGAAATCAGCCGGTTCCATCAGATTCTAATCAGGGAGGTTCAACTGTAATTACTATAATATGATCAATTAGTAGACAATGCAATTAAAATATTTACTTAGTTGGCCAAATTATGTAATTGTAAAGCGACATAATTTGTTCAATATTCAAATGGAGTACCATTCACCCATTGTCTTTTCGGTGTTCAAATGATTTCATCATCATCATCTGTTAAGGATTAGGCTCAATGGCCTGTTCCAGTATTCATCTCTTTTTAGGTTTTCCCAAGCCTCGCTTCTCTCTAGGTTTATATTTCCATGTTTTAGTGACTGAATCAAAATGATTTTATAAATTATACAAAAGTACGATGGCCAGTAAAATTTCTACAACATTTGAAATGCAGTCCGGCTTAGTCATAGTTTGTATTTTTATTCTTGTTCCTCAAGTAATGGTAATCTTTGATTTTCAACAAAGTATACATTACACTAATAATTCTCGTATCCAGCTGTTTTGTACACGTTGAAGTTTATCCTTTAACAGGCCATTTCCAAGATTATTTTTCGTCTGAACAACTTTCAGTCAGTCTTCCAAACCCTGATATTTTTCTCTGCGTTTTCTTTTAAATTATTTAGTGTTGTAAAAGCCATGGTGGCCACTTTTTGTTGATATTCTTTTGGTTTCTAGTACTTTATTTAGATCCTCAACCAACCACCCAATCTAGGAATCAATATTACAAATAATGAAATAAATAAACCTTATTGTTACGTAAAATAATGTACATTATTTTTGACAAGTCAAAATGCTTGGGATAAGGAACTGGAAGGTTATACTATTGCACAGAAGACAAAAAGGAGACAGACAAGGCATTCACTTGGAGAGGCCAAGAAAAACTATGTGAAACCTTGACCAAGACAGCCAAACAATATGCTAGGACCAATTGATTACAAATGAATTCTTAATAGTGTACAGTGTCCTTATTCATAAGTCAACTTGATAGTTGATCATTAAAAATTTTAATCATTATAATTAACAAAAAACCAGATAAAAAGTAATTATATGACGGAATAATTTGAACATTATTTGATTTTTTAAACATACATTTGAATAAGTTTAAGTGTGAATAAATTAAAAACAAATCCAACAGAATTTGTAAACATGATAAATACTCAAAGGTATTGGTACGCTAAGTACCTTATTTTTAAGCGTTTTAGGGCGTAGCAGTAGGATTTGATTATATAGCAGACACGTTCCTTAATAAACCTGTCCCAGGATAGTTTGCTACCTAATATTAATTCTAAAAATTTTGCAACTTACCATTAACAAAAGATTTTGATATATTGTCATTAATGGAGATATCCTTACTTTGGTTACTTCTTTCCTTACGACCAGTGAAGCATTTGGCCACAGTTTGATCTGAGTTGAGAACTAGATTATTTATTGCATTCAGTCTATAACCTTACTTCAAGCTTCTTTAGTTTTAAACCTTGTTCATAGTTTTCATCTTCGAAAGATATTATCGTATCATCAGCAAATAATATAACATTGAAGGAGCCAAGAAATTCAGCGAGATCGTTAACAAAAATTAAAAATAGCAAGGGTCTTAAAATTCTAACTCGTTGAACTCCCCTTTTAACTTGTATAAAATTTTATGTGTATTTTGTTTTAACTTTGCAATGATTGGATGGCAATTCGACCCTCTGATGTCCCTATAATACCATACACCTCATTTTTTATGGGCAAATCATACGGGACACGGTCAAAAGCTTTACAAAAATCAAAAAATAAATAACAGGGGTTTGTTTTTGCTAATGATTAATTTCAGTAAGCTTCTTCAGTATCGGGAAATTACAGTCTCTGTTGACCTACACTTTCAGGACTCGTGTTGGACATTTGCGAGTGTACTGAATTTACTTTAAAAAAATCGACTAATCTACTCTCTTATCAATTTATTATCTTTTGTAAAAATATTTTCGCCGTTTGGAAACATTTTCTCGATGTGGGTATCCTTTGAATTATCGATTTAAATTTACTCGCCCAAGTGACGAATAAAATGCATGTTTTGATTGTCAGAGGCAACTGCCTTTAATAAAATAATAGTACTGTAAGGGGTTGCACATAACAGGCAGGTGGAGTGTTGAATTATTTGCACTCGATTTGCTTGTTTCAGGACTAAAAAAAATTTAGTTTTGTTTTTATCACATGGTAAGCCAAACATATGACTGAAGTATTTAAGAACAGAAGAGGTACAAGTGTAAAAGATACTTGTCAGAGTTATATCTCCTCTGAGCGCAATGAATTTCATTATGCAGCCAGACCCTGTGGTGAATAACGTGAGGTGTGTCATTTGCAGGGTGGAAAATAGGTGCTTTTTAGACGGCCTGGCATATTGATAAGCTTTTCAACTCGGCAAGGAAGGCAATTGTAAACCACCCCACTCCTTGTTTTACTTAGCTAAACCTGTAGAAGTTCAAACCAGGACTGTAAAGTTGGCCCCCATACAAAGATTTTAAAAATTAACTTGTAAAATTGATCGGTCTACGTTTCTACCGGATTATTCCGGAAAAGTTTTTGTTTGTTCCGTCCAAATAAGTGAAAAAACGCCGGGAGGGGCTAACTTCACACTGGCCTCCCCCCGCTCAACTTTTTTTAAATTTTTTTTGGACTTCAGGGACAGACCTTAGTTTGTTTCGGATGGTCTCGCAAAATATTTTTTTAGTTCCTTTCAAATATAAGCGAGAAATCGAGAAAAACTGGGTGGTGCTAATGTCACTCTAATTCCCCTCGACTCAATATTCTAAAGTTTTTTACATAGATTGACAGCCCTTCGTTTGTTCTGGATCATTTCGCAAAAATTTCGTTTTTCCCGTTCAAATATGCTAGAAAATCAAAGAAAAATTTGGAGTGGCAAGTATAAGCCCATGCATTCAATACTTTTTGGTTTTTACTTTAAATGATACCTCTCATTTGCTCTGGATTGTTCTGTAAATTGTTTTGTTTGGTCTGCCGAAATCAGCGAAAAAATCGTGAAAAACTTAGGAATGGTGGCGATACTCTAAGAAATTCAATTTAAACTTTACCGTTATCCCTATCGAGAGTCGTTCTGCTGTTTCGGAACGTTCCATAAATATTACGATTGTTAAGCTCATACTCGCGAGAAAATCGAGGTGAACTGGATGGTACAAACTTCACTTTAGGCCCCCCACTCATTAATATTTAAACTTTTTTGTCTAAATCGATGGCCCTTGTATTTTCCGGGCATTAAAAAAAAATGTCATTTGTTCAGATGTTGTAAGAGAAAAAGGGAAAAAACATTTGAATAAGTTTAAGTGTGAATAAATTAAAAACAAATCCAACAGAATTTGTAAACATGATAAATACTCAAAGGTATTGGTACGCTAAGTACCTTATTTTTAAGCGTTTTAGGGCGTAGCAGTAGGATTTGATTATATAGCAGACACGTTCCTTAATAAACCTGTCCCAGGATAGTTTGCTACCTAATATTAATTCTAAAAATTTTGCAACTTACCATTAACAAAAGATTTTGATATATTGTCATTAATGGAGATATCCTTACTTTGGTTACTTCTTTCCTTACGACCAGTGAAGCATTTGGCCACAGTTTGATCTGAGTTGAGAACTAGATTATTTATTGCATTCAGTCTATAACCTTACTTCAAGCTTCTTTAGTTTTAAACCTTGTTCATAGTTTTCATCTTCGAAAGATATTATCGTATCATCAGCAAATAATATAACATTGAAGGAGCCAAGAAATTCAGCGAGATCGTTAACAAAAATTAAAAATAGCAAGGGTCTTAAAATTCTAACTCGTTGAACTCCCCTTTTAACTTGTATAAAATTTTATGTGTATTTTGTTTTAACTTTGCAATGATTGGATGGCAATTCGACCCTCTGATGTCCCTATAATACCATACACCTCATTTTTTATGGGCAAATCATACGGGACACGGTCAAAAGCTTTACAAAAATCAAAAAATAAATAACAGGGGTTTGTTTTTGCTAATGATTAATTTCAGTAAGCTTCTTCAGTATCGGGAAATTACAGTCTCTGTTGACCTACACTTTCAGGACTCGTGTTGGACATTTGCGAGTGTACTGAATTTACTTTAAAAAAATCGACTAATCTACTCTCTTATCAATTTATTATCTTTTGTAAAAATATTTTCGCCGTTTGGAAACATTTTCTCGATGTGGGTATCCTTTGAATTATCGATTTAAATTTACTCGCCCAAGTGACGAATAAAATGCATGTTTTGATTGTCAGAGGCAACTGCCTTTAATAAAATAATAGTACTGTAAGGGGTTGCACATAACAGGCAGGTGGAGTGTTGAATTATTTGCACTCGATTTGCTTGTTTCAGGACTAAAAAAAATTTAGTTTTGTTTTTATCACATGGTAAGCCAAACATATGACTGAAGTATTTAAGAACAGAAGAGGTACAAGTGTAAAAGATACTTGTCAGAGTTATATCTCCTCTGAGCGCAATGAATTTCATTATGCAGCCAGACCCTGTGGTGAATAACGTGAGGTGTGTCATTTGCAGGGTGGAAAATAGGTGCTTTTTAGACGGCCTGGCATATTGATAAGCTTTTCAACTCGGCAAGGAAGGCAATTGTAAACCACCCCACTCCTTGTTTTACTTAGCTAAACCTGTAGAAGTTCAAACCAGGACTGTAAAGTTGGCCCCCATACAAAGATTTTAAAAATTAACTTGTAAAATTGATCGGTCTACGTTTCTACCGGATTATTCCGGAAAAGTTTTTGTTTGTTCCGTCCAAATAAGTGAAAAAACGCCGGGAGGGGCTAACTTCACACTGGCCTCCCCCCGCTCAACTTTTTTTAAATTTTTTTTGGACTTCAGGGACAGACCTTAGTTTGTTTCGGATGGTCTCGCAAAATATTTTTTTAGTTCCTTTCAAATATAAGCGAGAAATCGAGAAAAACTGGGTGGTGCTAATGTCACTCTAATTCCCCTCGACTCAATATTCTAAAGTTTTTTACATAGATTGACAGCCCTTCGTTTGTTCTGGATCATTTCGCAAAAATTTCGTTTTTCCCGTTCAAATATGCTAGAAAATCAAAGAAAAATTTGGAGTGGCAAGTATAAGCCCATGCATTCAATACTTTTTGGTTTTTACTTTAAATGATACCTCTCATTTGCTCTGGATTGTTCTGTAAATTGTTTTGTTTGGTCTGCCGAAATCAGCGAAAAAATCGTGAAAAACTTAGGAATGGTGGCGATACTCTAAGAAATTCAATTTAAACTTTACCGTTATCCCTATCGAGAGTCGTTCTGCTGTTTCGGAACGTTCCATAAATATTACGATTGTTAAGCTCATACTCGCGAGAAAATCGAGGTGAACTGGATGGTACAAACTTCACTTTAGGCCCCCCACTCATTAATATTTAAACTTTTTTGTCTAAATCGATGGCCCTTGTATTTTCCGGGCATTAAAAAAAAATGTCATTTGTTCAGATGTTGTAAGAGAAAAAGGGAAAAAACATTTGAATAAGTTTAAGTGTGAATAAATTAAAAACAAATCCAACAGAATTTGTAAACATGATAAATACTCAAAGGTATTGGTACGCTAAGTACCTTATTTTTAAGCGTTTTAGGGCGTAGCAGTAGGATTTGATTATATAGCAGACACGTTCCTTAATAAACCTGTCCCAGGATAGTTTGCTACCTAATATTAATTCTAAAAATTTTGCAACTTACCATTAACAAAAGATTTTGATATATTGTCATTAATGGAGATATCCTTACTTTGGTTACTTCTTTCCTTACGACCAGTGAAGCATTTGGCCACAGTTTGATCTGAGTTGAGAACTAGATTATTTATTGCATTCAGTCTATAACCTTACTTCAAGCTTCTTTAGTTTTAAACCTTGTTCATAGTTTTCATCTTCGAAAGATATTATCGTATCATCAGCAAATAATATAACATTGAAGGAGCCAAGAAATTCAGCGAGATCGTTAACAAAAATTAAAAATAGCAAGGGTCTTAAAATTCTAACTCGTTGAACTCCCCTTTTAACTTGTATAAAATTTTATGTGTATTTTGTTTTAACTTTGCAATGATTGGATGGCAATTCGACCCTCTGATGTCCCTATAATACCATACACCTCATTTTTTATGGGCAAATCATACGGGACACGGTCAAAAGCTTTACAAAAATCAAAAAATAAATAACAGGGGTTTGTTTTTGCTAATGATTAATTTCAGTAAGCTTCTTCAGTATCGGGAAATTACAGTCTCTGTTGACCTACACTTTCAGGACTCGTGTTGGACATTTGCGAGTGTACTGAATTTACTTTAAAAAAATCGACTAATCTACTCTCTTATCAATTTATTATCTTTTGTAAAAATATTTTCGCCGTTTGGAAACATTTTCTCGATGTGGGTATCCTTTGAATTATCGATTTAAATTTACTCGCCCAAGTGACGAATAAAATGCATGTTTTGATTGTCAGAGGCAACTGCCTTTAATAAAATAATAGTACTGTAAGGGGTTGCACATAACAGGCAGGTGGAGTGTTGAATTATTTGCACTCGATTTGCTTGTTTCAGGACTAAAAAAAATTTAGTTTTGTTTTTATCACATGGTAAGCCAAACATATGACTGAAGTATTTAAGAACAGAAGAGGTACAAGTGTAAAAGATACTTGTCAGAGTTATATCTCCTCTGAGCGCAATGAATTTCATTATGCAGCCAGACCCTGTGGTGAATAACGTGAGGTGTGTCATTTGCAGGGTGGAAAATAGGTGCTTTTTAGACGGCCTGGCATATTGATAAGCTTTTCAACTCGGCAAGGAAGGCAATTGTAAACCACCCCACTCCTTGTTTTACTTAGCTAAACCTGTAGAAGTTCAAACCAGGACTGTAAAGTTGGCCCCCATACAAAGATTTTAAAAATTAACTTGTAAAATTGATCGGTCTACGTTTCTACCGGATTATTCCGGAAAAGTTTTTGTTTGTTCCGTCCAAATAAGTGAAAAAACGCCGGGAGGGGCTAACTTCACACTGGCCTCCCCCCGCTCAACTTTTTTTAAATTTTTTTTGGACTTCAGGGACAGACCTTAGTTTGTTTCGGATGGTCTCGCAAAATATTTTTTTAGTTCCTTTCAAATATAAGCGAGAAATCGAGAAAAACTGGGTGGTGCTAATGTCACTCTAATTCCCCTCGACTCAATATTCTAAAGTTTTTTACATAGATTGACAGCCCTTCGTTTGTTCTGGATCATTTCGCAAAAATTTCGTTTTTCCCGTTCAAATATGCTAGAAAATCAAAGAAAAATTTGGAGTGGCAAGTATAAGCCCATGCATTCAATACTTTTTGGTTTTTACTTTAAATGATACCTCTCATTTGCTCTGGATTGTTCTGTAAATTGTTTTGTTTGGTCTGCCGAAATCAGCGAAAAAATCGTGAAAAACTTAGGAATGGTGGCGATACTCTAAGAAATTCAATTTAAACTTTACCGTTATCCCTATCGAGAGTCGTTCTGCTGTTTCGGAACGTTCCATAAATATTACGATTGTTAAGCTCATACTCGCGAGAAAATCGAGGTGAACTGGATGGTACAAACTTCACTTTAGGCCCCCCACTCATTAATATTTAAACTTTTTTGTCTAAATCGATGGCCCTTGTATTTTCCGGGCATTAAAAAAAAATGTCGTTTGTTCAGATGTTGTAAGAGAAAAAGGGAAAAAACTGAATGGGTGTACTTTATTCTACCCTTAACATTTTTTTTCTGAAATCTGTAATCTCTGTCCAGAATTTTATAATGAAAGAAAATCGGTCTAGACTAAATATTAAAATATGCCTACTTGGTTCAGGTCTGTCTAGTAAAGTTTGCTATTTCCCGAATTTCTTAGTTTAATTTTTTGTCGCATTGTTTTTAAGCAAAAAACAAGGCTAATAATAATCTACTCCTAGTCCATTTTTCATTTTTTATATTTTAGGAAAAGTTTTTTCTCTTTAATGTTTTATTTACTTACTGTAAAACTGCTAAACCTAGTAATTGGGGCGACATAGTACATGATACGCGAAATAGCATTATGGAAGTGTACTTGAACCATTTTGCAGTGAGAGTGGGCAAACAGCAAAATGCGCATTCTTTTTACACATCGTAAGCGTAATCAGGAAATATTTGATTGACAATTGTCAGGTGGTGTAATGTTAAAAAAAGCGTGAAATAACATGTTAAAAATTCTTAAACAAATTTTTGTTTTGTTTTATCCCTAATGCGTGTAGGTTGCAATTTGTTCGATTGAGAACAATAAGCAACCCCATGACCCAATGATATGTATGACGTTTAAATGAGCTGTAGTCTCGTACATACCCAGGCCGACCATTCCTGAGAGAGTATGGTTAATTGACCCCAACCATCAAAGTACATTGGTAACCACTGTCTAGTATTCAAATTCGTATAAAAGAACCAATTATACTATATACTAGGATTTAAACTAGGAACCTCTATCTCCGAAAATCAGCTGTCAGAAAAGCTGTCGAAAAGTCAGCTAAACAGCTGACTTGCGGCGACGACTTTTCTTCTAGACTAGACCAACCCGTAGGTTACTAAACGAACGAGGTAAACAAATTACTAAAGGATTTGTTCATGGAATCGTTGATAGTGGGTTTCTGCCTATTTGAAAAAAGAAACCAAAGCGGCGTGCGATGGACTCATGTATGGAAGGCGACAGAACGGCGGAGAACAACTCTTCAAAATTGCGTATAATATACGTTGTGTATACAATGCGTTTAGAAAGATATCCTGCCAGCCATAACAATAATTTAATCCTGACACTACTATGCGCAGCACCGGTTTCCTTCCAGGATAGTTTGTCAACCCAAAAAATCGTCATCGGAAAAGAGAGTTTTTTAATTCTATCAAAAAATATATAATTATTTTTAATTTAATTGTATTACTTATATCAAATAATTTGCCGAAGAATATTTATTTGAATGTTTAGTAAATTAGATTGTGAGTTTTGAAAGAATTGTAATTGGATGATTAATAAGAATTTGGTTTTATTATTCTTTTAAACTTTTTTTCTTAACACAACACAATATTTATTTATAACTTGTTTTGTCTATTTACTTAACCGGTGGACGCGAAAGTGATAGCAGATGTGAAACTGACGTCCTTGTAAGAATATACATAATATACGTATATTTTTACATAGGGGCGTAGCGAGAGCACTCTGGTGAGAAACTCTCCAAGGTACGGTGTATAAAATAGTTTCAAAACACTGCCATTTCGCATCCGGTACCAAAATTTATTTAGTTTTTTGTGTCTCTCTGAGTAACAATAAAATTCTCAAAAAATAAATATAGTTGCCCGAAACTATGTACTTTAGTTTAAAAAAATTACGTCCGAAAACCATGTCACAATAAATTTTTATTAAGTTTTTATTAAGGATTACAATTTGGCGTCCGTATACGGACGCCAAATTGCACTCGGACTCCAGATTGTTAGGAAATTGTCAATGTATGGACGCGAAAATGATAGTAGTACATATATATATATATATATATATATATATAATTTTATTAAACATTATTTTCCTTTGTTTGCACCACTACATATAAGATATATAATGAACAGCCAAAAACAAAACAAATTAAATAATTATATCACTCACCTCAGAGTATTACATTTTATTCTAGATCTTTCGTCTCTCTTGAAGACATCATCAGGATTAAAATTCACACACTAAACACATAAAACATTAAACCAATTATGGTCGAAGACCACGTCAATTATTTCCAATAAACCGTGCCGCGCGCGGTTATTCGGCCGAAACTTGGTTTATTGGAAATAATTGACGTGGTCTTCGACCATAATTGGTTTAATGTTTTATGTGTTTAGTGTGTGAATTTTAATCCTGATGATGTCTTCAAGAGAGACGAAAGATCTAGAATAAAATGTAATACTCTGAGGTGAGTGATATATTTAATTTGTTTTGTTTTTGGCTGTTCATTATATATCATATTTATATACATATATATATATATATATAATTTTTTAATTAGAAAATCACATAAGTTTTCACTTCTATCGAGTGGGGTCATACAGTAAGTAGTACAGACACAATTGATTTTTTTTAATTTAATATTGTTTAGCAACACAGAATTTCAGTATAGGTTTCCCTAAATTTTTCATTATTTATATAATTGGCAACAGAAAGTCGTGTGAGTGTTTCACATGAGATTTTTAACTATAAATTCCACTCCTGAACGTTAAATTTTGAATCACCCTGTTTTTGATGAGTCAATATTTCCGATCGTCGTGTATAAATAAGTGTGGATACAGATTACCAATCAGACTGCATACGATTCAAAAGCTCAATGTATTTAACAACCCGATTCCGTACTAGGGGTTATATCCAACCCCCTCTCCAAACCATAGTAATTTACACTGAGGGGTTTATATAACAAAACGGTAAATTATGACATATTAATCTATATAGAATCCAAAGCAGATGTACCAATATGGGAAACATGTAGCGGTTCCTGCGTGGGCATTCGCCTGTCAGGTGCCAATACTTGATGCAGGGCTGCCAACTGAATACTCTCTAAAGCTGACAGTTCCGTTCATCCTATTTGCCATTCAGAGTAATCTTATACTACTTATCAACAAATTATATTACCCGTAACGGGTAAGTGGAGAGTTAAGCGAAGACTGTATTTTGTATCCCGCCAATGTTAAATTTGCTATTTTTTTTTTATTTCTAATTTGTGTACGTTGCAATCTGTTCAATTTAGAACAATAAGCAACCCCATTACCCAATGAGATGAGGATGATGTGTATGACATGTAAATGAGGTGTAGTCTTGTACAGACCCATCCCGACCATTCCTGAGAGAGTATGGTTAATTAAACCCCAACCAACAAAGTACACCGGTAACCATTGTCTAGTATTCAAATCCGTATAAAAGTAACTACCTTTACTAGGATTAGAACCATGAACCTTCGTCTCCGAAAATCAGCTGTTAAACAGCTGATTTTGGCGACGACTTTACCTCTAGACCAACCCGGTGGGTTAAATTTGCTATTTTTAGGTACATTTTTCATAGGATTAGTAAAGGATAGGGAAATGAAACTTTACACACAATAGGTGTCGGGTTTCTTCTCAAGCTACTGACATTTTTTCAATTTAATCTTTGAACCATACCATTTTGTAAAAATATTACGAATAACATAAAAGTTTTAAAAATTGTTTTCCACGTTTTTTGCGCATTACTAATTTTTGGAGCTTCTAAGGAAGTCATAAAAATGTCGGTATATGTGAATATACAAGATAATTTACTGGTAAAAATTTCAACCTGGTAGGTTAATTGGTTTCTGAGAAAAATTAACCTTATTGTTAAAAATCTAAATTTACGGGAAAAGTTAAGAAACAAAAAGGCATAAATCAAAAACCATATGTACACAAACAAGTAAATTTCCCATCAACAGCTGTTTAGAAAGCTGAACCAACAGCTGAGAATATTAAAAACTGTTTTGCAGATATTTTAAAAATTAAAATTCTCTTTACACTAAAACGAGCTGTATAACATTTTGAAAAATATTTGTTCTTCGTAACATGATAATTTTTCTGTGTAAATTTATAAAATATAAATTAACATTTTCGGAAATTAATGGTGTATTAAATATAACGAATTACGAATAACAAGTACCCTGTTTTTAACTACTTTTTTTTTTTTTTTGCCGGCCGCATTGGCGCAGTTGGTAACGTGCTCGCCTCTCATCATGCGGTCTTGGGTTCGAATCCCATTCAGGCACGGCATCTTTTCATACGTTACAAAATAATCATTTCATCCTTCACCGTCTGCATTAGCAGTAATTGCAGAACAGTCGGACGTTAAACCAAAAAAAAAAAAAAAAAAAAAAAAAAAAACTACTTTTTCAGTATACCCAACTTCAAGGTACTATTACTTTGCTCACCCACTTTAAAATGTATGGGGCTACAAAGTATTGTGATACTTATCGCTAAGGTCTGTTTCGGGATCTAGGTAATTAAATAATTAATACACTAAAGTTTACAACTACAAATATTTATTACAACTAAAAGATTTACAAAATAAATAATAAACTAATTATAATGGAGTAATACAAAAAATAACTTAAATAATTTACTTAGTACTACTTACAAATAATTATACACAAAGTACATACACAAAAACTGAATATAATGCACTTACACAAGATAATATAACAATAGTTAACCACTACAATGCTCGGATCTAACCGTCAGGTCCGGTAGTGGTATCTAACTTACGTTTTAAGTTTCAAGTTCGTACGATGTTCCGTTCTTGAGATATTTTGTATACACACAGACCAATCGCTAGAAACATGTTTTTTGGGTTCAGGGGGTCTGAAAACGTGTAGATCCGGTGAAAACTCGATTTCTAAAAATCGACATGAAAACAATACTTTCCTTCCTATATATTCATATAGGCAAGAGAAAGTAAAAATTGGACATTTGAATTTATCTGGTCAATAGTCTTTTTGTGTAACGAAATGTATGTTGCGTTTATTATGTTAATGTTCGTTGAAAGTTAATCCGTCTGTAAAAAATTGTTCAAACAAATATTTTAATGACACTTTCCAATGAATAAATTGTTTTACTTTACCATACATGTTTCGTCTAATTTTAACGTGTAAATAAAGTATATTTATTTATTTTTATTTTATTTTTTTGATTGTAATTATACTCGTATATGTAAAAAATGGTGTTAGAATCTGTTTTGTTTTTAAATAAACAATAATTCAACGTACGTTACATAACAAAAATTAAAGATATTTAAAACTGACACAATTGTTTTGTATTTTTATTGTTGAATACTCGATTTATCAACAATTATTTGTGGTTTTATGTAAATAACCGCATTTAGTAATAAAATTAATCCATTGAATTAAGCTCGTGCTATTCAGTATTATTAACCGCATTACATTAAAACTGTTCTCGACAAAACACCTGAATCTAACATAAATTAAATTAACACTTTTTAAAACCCACTTGATATGACACAAATTTTAGGTTAATTAAAATGTCACATATTTACTAAATAATTTTTACATTAATTTTAAAATTTCGTTACTAATCAAAATTTACCAATTTCATTTAATAGAAACAGGATAATATTTTGTTTATCCCTAATGTGTGTACTTCACAATCTGTCCAATTTAAGAACTATAAGCAACCCCATCACTCAGTCAGATGAGTATGATATGTATGATGTGTAAATATGAAGTGTATTCTTGTACAGATTGAGAGAGTATGGTTAGTTGAACCCCAACCATCAAAGTACACCGGTAACCAAATGTTTATTATTCAAATCCGTATAAAATTTACCTTTTATAAAATGATGAACCAGGAGCCTTCGTCTCCGAAAATCAGCACCGCAACACGCATGTACATATGTGTTGCGGTGAGTTGTTTAAAGGTCATGCATACTTTTTGTGTCACCCTATATATGTAGCGAACAAGGAGGGAGTAAAGACTGATGTTAGTAGAAAGAGGAAGAGGGAGAAATTGTGAGAGAGAGGACGTTGAGACCAATCGAACTTTATCAGATCAGAAACTTTTGCAAACTGTGATAAGATTGTCAATCAAAAACTTCTTGTAAGCAGTCTAAATTGAATAGAATTTAACAATGTTGGGGGTGTGTTTGAGAAAATGGAACTCACACACACACACACACACACACATATAATCAATGAAAAATCATTTTTGTCATATTTTATACAGGGTGAATCGTTTAAAATTCCATTTTTTGTTTGTTTTGTGCATCGTTAATGATAAGGGTTCTGGTTTGAAACCCTTGAAAAGTGGTGTGTTTTGAAGAAAATGACATACTACCATGACATACCAGCCGTGAGACGACGGGTCCATGGCTGATGCCAATTTTTACTATCTCTTGCCTATATGAATATATAGGAAAGAAAGTATTGTTTTCATGTCGATTTTTCGAAATTGAGTTTTCACCGGATCTACACGTTTTCAGACCCCCTGAACCCAAAAAACATGTTTTTAGCGATTGGTCTGTGTGTGTGTGTGTGTGTGTGTGTGTGCGCGCGCGCGCGCGCGTGTGTGTGTGTGTGTGTGTGTGTGTGCGTGTGTCTGTGTGTGTGTCAACAGAATATCTCAAAAATGGAACATCGTACGAACTTGAAACTTGAAACTTAAGTTACATATCACTACCGGACCCGACACGAACATTTTTATTAAAATCTGTCAACCGGAAGAAGTAGTTTATTCGTATAATTTTTCACTTTTTTGCGATATTCTCAAAAACTGGTCCTAAAATTTTTTTTTAAAATCGCCTGGTTTACTAAATGTTTTATGCTCTACAAGATATGGTAGGCGCCATGTTTGCTAAAATTCTTGGTGAGGCTGTTTCACGTAAAAAAATTGCTTTTTTAAGATTGCGGCTTTAATATGCATTTTAGCACAAAATTTTTATAATAAATAATGTAGAGAATTTTAAAATCCCATAACTTTTATTTATTGTTAAACAGCTGACTAGTAGCGGTGACTTTACTTCTAGACAAGCCGGTGGGTCGGTGTTAGTATTTAACAAAAGAATTTAATTAAATTTTTTAAAACACTTAAAACTCCTCTTTTAATATGATATACTTAGAAACTAGTCTATAAATATTTTGTGAACACCCTGTACATTTTGTAAGTAATTGCAGTTGTTATCGATAGTTACTCTCTTACGAATAAGATGAAGAAACAAAGAATATAATCTAGAACAAAGATGATAAAATAAGATAAAAACAGAGAAAAGAATAAGAAAAAGCAGAATTTCTTTACAGATTATTTCACTGTACCCAAAGTGCATGAACCATTCTTCGCTTGGTTTTTCTTACCTTCAGTTCTAAACGAATTCACATCTTTTATTTGTGTGTCTGTGTATGTGTATAAAATTTGTATTTTCTACCTTTGTTTCTTCTTATCCATAAAGCATTATCGTTCATCGTTTGTTGTTTTATTTTTCTTTTATCTTTGGTTGTTCTAAATCCATCATGGTTTTCTTGTTTTGTATTCTATATTTCATTCCTAATCTCTTTTTCTGTCTCAAACTATTTGTTTCTAAAAAAGTACAGCATTTTCATCTTGTCGCCGCCTGCCCTTCCAATATTAGCGTCTACACACAGTCTCACTGCTTGTCACGCGAAGTGCTACAGACGCACAGAGCCTACAGCCTCTCCTCACCACCTCGTTGACTCGAGGGAGAGGTATTTAAGAGGGGGCCCTCGTCCGCGAGACTCATTCTTCACTGAACACTCAACCGGAGAAGAACAAGAAAGAAGAGCTCCAGCCAGAAGAGGACGAGCCCAGCCGAGACCAGACGCACCATTCCTGGTCTGCGCTACCGGTGGCGGACGCTACATTCCCGCACCGGTCAGCCTTCGCCGGCCCGGAGAGAGCCGCCTCAGCCGCGCTACCGGCAGACGGCCTTCGCCGACCCGACACTGCGGGGCTCTGGGGGCCACCACTGCAACGCTGCAGTGGAGACCCAACTGCCGCTGAGGGAAGGCTAGGCCTGAACCCGGTATCCGAGCCGTCACTCTTCAGGCTCTGCTTCTACCACGCCGGCTCGCCGCTTCCGACCGTCAAAAACGGCCCTTTTCAGGGCCACCAACATAATTAAACGTGCCACTAATTTTACAGACAAGGTTTCGCCACGTGTCGTCGGCCCCGGTCGGCGAAAATCTACAATATTTGATTTGTAGATTAGATATAACTTTTTACCATAAGAGGCAGGTGGTTTTTTAAATTATTGACTCTTGATCTCCGTGCTCCAGGGCTACGCAAAATAATTCTCTCTTTTATCACAAATCATGGTTACCCAATTATTTGATTGAAGCATTTGACAAAATAACAGGTACAGGGGTAAAACACACTAATCATAGTTATCTCCTTTTAAAGTAATTAATTTTATTATACAGCCAGACCCTGTGGTGAATGAAGTGAAGGGTCATTTGGAGGGGGGAAAGTAGATGCTTTTCAGAGGGTCTGGCATGCTAATAAGCATACTTTTCCACTCATTGAAGCCATTTGTAAACCACCTCACCCCTCGTTTTACTTAGTAAACCATCTAGAGAATTCTTTTTACTTATAACCAACAGAATAATAAGGAATCTTAATCTTTATAATAAGGAATCTTAAGCGGTACCAATTTGGATCAATGAAATTAAAGAGGATATAGAAGAATGGGAAATAAATTTGGAAGATCTAGAGAATAAGACAGAGCAATTAAAAGTACTAAAATACAAATACATAAGATTCAAATCAAGGATAGACGATAGAGGAGCGAGTAGAGCAATTGTTTCAGATGAAGAAAGACGAGCACGATCAGTCACAAAGAAGAGTTACTGGGAACAAATCAAAGAAAAGAACCGGAGAAGAACTTCCAATAAACTGACTTAAGTAATCCATTGCGGTCTCAAAAGATTAAACAACAAACAATCCAGGGAGTAAAATTAACCTTTCGGCTGATGACCTAAACAACAACAGATACAACCTACAAACTTTGAAACATTTTTTTGTTAGTTTTGTAAATTTCTTATTTACTTAAAATAAATTAGTTATTAAATATAAAATAAATAAATTTAGTTATTTAAATAGTAAAATAGTTTTTGTAATTTTGCTTTTTTTTAAATTTCTCTCGAATTCGTTAAAAGAGGTTAAAACTCGCCTTATTAAGTATATTATTTTGATTTGATAATGTAGTATTATCTAAGGGTAAAAAAATGAAGTACGCGTGGTCAGTTGGGCGATATTTCCACTGTATCCTCCCAAGGCCAAAATTTTCTTTTTTCTGTGCAGATAACACAGTAATGATATCTTCCTTGGTTGATACTACACAAGCTTCTGCGAATTTACAATATCACCTCCTTTGCAACATTCACCTTCTTCTGAAATGGCTTACAAAATGACGCATAAAAAATAACAATACTAAAACACATCACATAACCTTTTCATTAAGACGGGATGATTGTCCACGGGTGTTTCTCTTCGATTCGACTATATCAAAAACTACATTTGTGAGGTTTATGGGTCTATACTTTGACAGGCGATTAACTTGAAACTCTCAAGTCTCGGTTGAAAGACGCACCTTGGGCAATAAGATGTACAGATTGATGTCTCAACGTTTGGTGCTTCCAACTATGATTGGTCCAACTATGACCAGTATCGTCCAACTATGACCAGTATCGTTAGTTACTGGTCAGTAACTAACGATATATAAGTCACTTGTCACTCCAATGTGGGTTTATGCCTGTCAAATTTATGGATGTGCTAAGCCCTCAGTGATAGTTCGGATTCAGAGGTTTCAATCAAAACCCTTACAGATATTAGTCAACGCACTATCTTAAGTTTCTAACGCTACCTTATATAACCACCTCAACATCCCTCTAGAAACAGAGGTTTTTATTCAACTTTATTAAAACTGTCTCAACAGACTTTTTGCTCATCCAAACCCACTGATACGTAAATTTCCTTCCTGTCATCTACCAAACAACGTTCAAGGACGATCAAGGAGGAAGTTGAACAGGCATCTCCTGTTTTAGAAACGGTTATATGTTATTATTAAATTAATCGATGGATTAGTAAGAAGTAATTAAATGAGATGTCGGAGACCTGTCAGTGGATGGTGCTCTTCATGTCATTTCTTTCATTTTTTCACCCAACATCATCGCACCACAATCACAAAAAAGTGAATAATGACACGAAATAACTACTTCCGGTTGACAGATTTTGATAAAAATCTTTGTGTTGGGTTCTCTAATACTGGGCCTACCTAACATAAGTTTGTACCATTATAAATTTGTATGGTAACATACAATTTAAAAAAAAACAAATTTAATTCAAGTATTATTCCAAAGATGTGGTGTTTAACAAATAATTAAGAGGAATAGAAACATTCATGCAATGCAGAACAAAAATAAAAATAACTTATATTAATTTTATGATAATATAACATTTGATAATTGATAATATTTTGATGAATACAAGATACAAAGTATTAACGATTTCAATTTTTTATTATATCTTATTTTTACCTGATTAACAACAACACTGAAGTTCTCCGCAGCTCAAAATATGTTGTTGTTGTTGTTTAGGTCATCAGCCAAAAGGCTGGTTTGAACCTCTAGAGGTTTTACTAAGTAAAACAAGGAGTGAGGTGGTTTACCATCGCCTTTCTCACTGAGTGAAAAATTACGCTTATCAGCATGCCAGGCCCTCTGAAAAGCACAGATTTTCCACTCTGCAAATGACACCTTCACTTCATTCACCACAGCTCAAAATATAAAATATTAAAAATGGTCGCGCCTTTAATTAACTTTAAATCAAATATAACTGAAATAATAATGGAAAATACTGTCATACTCTACTGAAATCACGCCAAACTTTATTAAAATCACGCCATACTCTATTGAAATTACGCTAAACTGTATCCAAAATCAAGCCATAATCTATCGAAATCATACCAAACTCTATTAAAATTGCGCAAAACTGTATTAAAAAATTAAAATTGCCCTCTATATAAAAACTCTGTATAATACGCCCTATGTATGACGTCGGACTAATGAAAACCCTTCTTTTAACTTTCGAAGGTCTCATTTTCCGTTAAAATTTCCAAAAGACACGTGTACGCAATTACTACACACAATATAAATTAATATTTGGTGTAGTGATTGCTTACTTAAACACCGACACATTAATTTTACATATAATGGGCTATTGAGACGACTAACGAACTTTTCCCCACATAAAAATTTACTACATTTTGCCGACACTAACATACATAAAAATGTACCACTATTATGTCGGTACCATTAATATATATTTATGAGCTAACGGTTACATTTAATTGATTGTTTTCTTTTATTTTATAAATTATAATTTTTAACGAATATTTAAAATAAACTATTTTCTTTGCTTTTTTAAATATACATTAATTTATAAGCAACATAATTAATGTCTAATTATGTGCGATACAAGTTGCAAGTTTCAAATTCGTACGATGTTCTGTTCTTGAGATATTTTGTTCACACACAGACACACAGACCAATCGCTAAAAACATGTTTTTTTCGTTTAAGGGAACTGAAAATGTGTATATCCGGTGAAAAATTGATTTCAAGAAATCGACATGAAAACAATAGGCCTACCTACTTTCCTTCTTATATATCCATATAGGTAAGAGAAAGTAAAAAAATTATACAAAGGTTGCTGTTTAGGTCATCAGCCGAAAGGCTGGTTTGAACCTGTAGAGGTTTTACTAAGTAAAACGAGGAGTGAGGTGGTTTACCATTGCCTTCCTCACCGAGTGGAAAAGTACGCTTATCAGCATGCCGGGCCCTCTGAAAAGCACATATTTTCCACTCTGCAAATGACACCTTCACTTCATTCACCACAGGGTCTGGCTGTATAATCAAATTCATTACTTTCAGAGGAGATAACTCTGATTAGTGTCTTTTACACCTCTACCTCTTCTGTTCTTAAATGATTCAGTCATTTAATTGGCTGACCATGTGTTAAGAAACAGAACTATTTATTTTAGCCCTGCAACGAGCAGATTGAGTGTAAAAAATTTGACACTCCACCTGTCTGTTATGGGCAGATACAAATGTTATAATACTTAAAATTATTTACATTGGCCAGAGAAAGCCGTGTGACTGTTCCACATCAGATTTTTAAAAAAATTCTGACTAAGATCGGCGTACTGGGTGATGGAAACAATCTAACCAACGACACCCTTATTATTTCAAAATATAAAGATAAATTCTTAACGAATAAGAAACGATCGAGGGTAGGACTATATAGAGGGATGAAAGAAAATGAAAATGAAAATGGTAGACAACAGGTGTTTTAAAACATTGATCCCTTGGATATTTTTATTTGCTAAAGGGCAATAATGCCCTATCTAAATTTGTGAATAGAATTGAAAAACTCTTTTCTCAACGACTCATGTCTTTTAATTATTTAAGCAACTCTGGGGGGAAAATTTGAGCAGGTCAGTTACACTGTTTTTTTATTCATGGAATAAAGTACACTGGTTTTCTATTGGCCATTCTTTTTATACACAATACAGTATGTCACAAAAAAGAATGAATAGTTCAAAACCACTTATGTACTTACTCGAATACATAATTTACTAAAAATACTAACGAGTAATATAAATTCAATTTCTATTGTATGAGCGACCACTCTGTATCTATAGCAGATCTCTCATGCGGTCTTGGTTTCGAATCCCATTCAGGCACGGCATATTTTCATACGTTACAAAAAATCATTTCATCCTTCACCGTCTGCATTAGTAGTAATTTTATTTTTTTAATTTATTTTATTTAGTAAAATATAGCTACATTAAAATTACAAATCATTACTATACTAAGCTATGTACAATATTTTAAACTAAATATACTAATACGCAAAAACTCTTCTTCACAAATAGTTGCTGTCCGCGCATAGGAGTATACAGAACAAAAAAAATAAAATCACTTAAATACTTATAACTACTATAAAATTACTAAGTTAAATACTAAATTAAATTACTACGTTTAAATAGGTTACAAAGATTGTGTTAAACAGAATTTAAAAAAAAACATAAAATAAATGGTAAATTCAATTACATTTTACATAAAATGTCAATATTATTAATTTTAATAACAATAGAAATTTTTTAAAAAAACTTTAAGATTATGTTTTTATAATAAAATTTATAATTGCAGAACAGTCGGACGTTAAATAAAAATAAAACAAAAACAAAAAATTACAGATCTCCTGACAAAACAACTACTACTAGAATACAAATACTAATTCTACTAATAGAATTTGTGCCGGCGCAACTCGCGTGCTTATTGCTAGCGTCAGAGGTATTCCAGATTTATATTTCCAGGGCTACAAAAATAGTTCTTTCTCTTATCACATGGTAATCCAATTATATTACTGAAGCATGTACAAAACAAAAGAGGTACAGATGTAAAAGATACTTTCGGTTGACCGATTTTTTTGAAGAACAAAATTAAATTTTCAATTTTTATGATAATCTATATATATACATAAAATTCTATGTATGTGTGTGTATGTATGTGCGTGTGTGTACGTTTCCCTTTATCTCCTAAATTACTAAACCAATTTTCATGCAGTTATTTTTATGTTGTAGCTATGATGCCGGTGTGTAGGTTTTAGGCTATTGAAACCCTTGAAAAGTTAGCTCTAAAGGGTTGAAAATAAAGTTTATGTCCTACATTAAGGCTTTTATGAGGTTAGATAATCTGCTGCTATTAAACCAGCTGATGTGGTTCAAATAAAGATTTGTCATAAATAAAGTCATATGATTTAGCAAATAGCGACGTGGTTCTAAGGATCAGCTGGTGACAACATCACATGATAATTTTATTGTATTTTATTATGTAGATACGATTTTGTATTGTTGAGTATTTTATAAAAGTAAAGTTCCTTGTTTCTTTAATTTGTTTTAATTTTCTTTTAATTGGTGAGTAATCAATTGCTTTTATATTTTATTTTGACTTTTATTTTATTCACGTAGATTTAACTTTTTGGTTTTAACAATTTTTTGTGGTTTCTTTCTTGTTTTTTTTTCTATTTTCAATAATGCCATCAAAAAAAACCATCACTAGGAAGAAAATCTTCAATAGCAAAAAACTTCAAAAAGCAAGTTACACCATTTTCGCGTGCAAAGCCGCGACGGGGCATGCTAGTAAGATAATAATACAAGATAAAAAGTTCATTCCCGTTCTGTCAAATACGGCAACACTGCATTACTGTCTAACTAGATCCAGACTCGCAATTTCATGGTTACTAGTACAATGATTAAACATATAGGTTATAATTTTCTATATTTACAATGGCGAGATAAATTCGTGTAAGTGTTTAACACCATATTTATTTTTATGGGATGGTACGAGTAGTTTATATATTGTAGTCTAATAATTGAACAAAAAGCTTTTCATTGTAACTTTTATGTAATACAGTATTCAGCCCTAGAGCCAACTATCCAATAAAAGTAATGTCTCTACTAAAAAAAAATTGTAAAAATTCTACTTAAAAATGATGTCTCTACTTAAAAAATTCTACCAAAAACTGGTCAATCGCTGTTCTATAATATTAATGAATTTGTTTTAATTTTTTATACTGAATTTAATGGGTTTTTGAAATTGACGAATTAATGAGCGGTTACGGAGTTAACAAGGGTTTTGAGTTTTACTAATAACTTAAAATTTAAATACGCTAAAAATCTGAAATTTCGTATGTCACGGCGATAATCCCAAATAAATCGGTTGAGCGGTGTTTGAGTTTTAGCTTTTAAAAGCCTTTAAATGCATACAATGTGTTACAGCAACAAAAAAACCGGCTTTTTCTTTCTTCTCATCCTGATATAGGAATATTTGTTGTTGTTGTTTAGGTCATCAGCCAAAAGGCTGGTTTGAACCTGTAGAGGTTTTACTAAGTAAAACGAGGAGTGAGGTGGTTTACCATTGCCAACACTCACTGAGTGGAAAAGTACACTTATCAGCATGCCGGGCCCTCTGAAAAGCACATATTTTCCACTCTGCAAACGACACCTTCACTTCATTCACCACAGGGTCTGGCTGTATAATGAAATTCATTACTTTCAGAGGAGATAACTCTGATTAGTGTCTTTTGCACCTCTACCACTTCTGTTCTTAAATGATTCAGTCATTTAATTGGCTGACCATGTGATAAGAAACAGAACTATTTATTTTAGCCCTGCAGCGAACAGAGTGAGTGTAAATAATTTGACACATCCACCTGTCCGTTATGGGCATATTTATAAAGGCTAAAAATATAAAACTGACAGGTAATAACGTAGATTGAAATTAGCTAAATTTTGGTGTATAGAAGGTTAATATTGATCAAGAGGTTTTAAAGAAACAAGGCTCCAAACTCGGGTGTCTATAAAGAAATCGACAGTAGTAGAGGATGTTAACCTCATTTTTCATTCTGCATTCTCCATTATGTTACACACGTAGGTAGGCCTACAATCAAACGACCAACGCATTACCTAGTAGTACTCGCCACGAAAGAAGTCCGTTCTCTCTGAAGATCTTTATTTCAAAAAAAACCGAACGGAAAATTTTTAACGCTAAAGCAAATTAATGCCTGTTCTTTCCTGTGTTGATTCGTTTGACTTAATGTTTTTAATTTAAAAATTTGTCGGAGTTACAGCCATTTACGCATAAAAATTATCCAGTTCTAAGCCGGTTTTCTCTTAGCGTACTTTTTAAACGAATTCAGGCTCTTAAAACTTCATCCAGCGTTTACATAAAAAATGAGGGTTTATGTATGTTAAAAATCACAGTTTTCTTTATAATGTGACCATCTTAAAAGTAAAATCCGATGTTTCGTTTTAATATTTTGGCCATTTTAAAACAGTGCTATTTTAGCTTTACGTAACTATAGGGAAATGATTTTTCTTCTGAATTATGCATCGTTATAACATTATTGTGCCAAGTGCAGTATCGTTTGCATTTAAAATTATAAACAAAACAGTATTTTTTTAACGTTCAACTGCTCTGCAATTTTATTGCTAATGCAGACGGTGAAGGATGAAACTATTTTTTTTGTAACGTATGAAAATATGCCGTGCCTGAATGGGATTCGTACCCATGACCGCATGATGAGAGGCGAGCACGTTACCAACTACGCCAGAGCGGCCGGCATTGGCGTAATAGAAATTGGCAAACAAAACAGAAATAGGACTTGTGATTTAAATGGAAAATTCTATTAAATTGGTCAAGGGACAACTGGTCTACACAGCGGACTTCTTTCGTGGCGTGCACTGTAGTAATACAGTAGGCTATTCATTAAAATCGTCTCATTTTTATTTTCTCTTCTCCTATTTGAATATATAGAGCAGGAAAGTATTGCTTTCATGTCGGTTTTACGAAATCGAGTGTTTTCACCGGATACACACGTTTTCAGGCCCCCTGAACAAATAAAAGACATATCTTTAGCAATTCGTCTGTGTGTGTATCAAGAAAATATATCAAGAACGGAATATCGTACAAAGTTGAGACATAAACTTAAGTTATGTACAAAAATGTTTTTTTAAGGTTGCGGCATCTTAAGAAGCATTTTGTTTTACAGGGCCTAGTTTAGAGGAAAATTTTGTATTTTCAGTATTTTCTAAGTAGATTTTCAGTATTTTCTAAGTTCTATAGAGGTAGATTTACATTTTTCTTCATTCACTCATAATTAAAATTAAGTTATATTTTTCATTTATTGTACATTGTCTACACTAGCAAGAGAAAGTCGTGTGAATGTTTCACACAAGATGTTTTATTATACGTTCTCCATCCTGTTACAGATATACAATCAAACGACTGACCCATTAAGTATTAACACAGTACATTAAAATCGTCTCGTTTTATTTTTCAATTTATATGCAGAGTAGTTTGGAATGGCATTTCAAGAATGCAGGAAGCGGCTGTTAATATCAAATAAGTGAGGAAACTTTATAGGCTACCAACTTTATCAATTGCGTCCAAGTTGCACGCGGGTTCATTGGCGGCCTTGAACAAGCTCTGTTAAAAATTGGGTTTACAAAATATCGATGGGAATTATATTGAATTTCGTACCTAGTAGAGACTAAATTGTAATTAAACGTAGAAATTTGTTTCGAAAAAATTGTAGATTACCCTGTTTATGTTTAATGTTTTTTTACCGAATCATGAGTGAATGACGCAAAATGAAAATCAACATCTGTTCCATTTAAAAATATAGAAAATTAATAATTGACGCTAAATTAAGCACTGTTGTTGTTGTTGTTTAGGTCAACCACCGAAGGCTGGTTTGAATCTCTAGAGGCTAAGTAAAAGCTAGGAGTGAGATGGTTTACTTTGCCTTCCTCATTGAGTTTAAAGAGTATGCTTATCAGCATGCCAGGGTCTCCAAAAACCACTTACTTTTCACCCTGCAAATGATACCTTCACTTCATTCACCACAAGGTTTGGCTGTATAGTGAAATTCATAACTCTCAAAAGAGATAACTCTGATTAGTGTATTTTACACCTCTACCTCTTCTGTCTTAGATAGTTCACTCATGTAATTGGCTGACTATGTGATAAAAAACTGAATTTTTTTGTAGCCCTGGTATAAATATAACCAACTACGGTGGCATGCGGGCCGCACATGCGCAGTAAGTAGCTCCCCCACCACAGCGTCGTAGCCTGATACCGGCTGCCTCTAAAGTAGTACTCACTACTCATTGTGTTCTGTTCATGCAGAACATTGTGTTCTGTTCATCATGGTAATCGTTTTGACATTGGTGTCGCTGTCGAAAACCACACCCCGTCAAAATTAGTTGCGCGCGCACAAAATACGGGGAAAATGTCTGCGATTCATTTTAGGGTTATAGGCAATAAGTTTTTTTTTTAAATGATGTACCTACCATAAGTTTTGACAGGCCCAAAAAAAAGGTACGTCATAATCTCATTCTGTTATATTTACTATATGGTTCTTTTTGTTAAAATGTCAAACAACTGATATTGTGCGTGTGTAGTTGATTTCTAAAATTTTACGTATGTTTCGTATAAAATTCATAACTATTAAAATTGATTCAGCTTCTTGGAATATTAACAGGAAGGAGACACCAGACACGATGATCTATCTTTGACTTCCCTTCAAAAAGTGATTTTTTTCAAGCTCGTTTATTATTTCTCTTACTGCCCTACATACATAAAATTAAAGATAAAATTTTATAACAAAATAATAAAACGCATATTATGTAATCCTGGAAAAGAACTTATATTAGCCTACGTGATACACAAAAAATGCGATGAGATTTAAACGTCTAACTTTGTACGAGCGTATCTTATAAATATCAGAGTATAATAATAACATCTTAGTGTAATAAAATAAGATCCATTAGGAAGCAAAAGTAATATTTACATAATTTTTTGATGAAAAATAAGCTTGTTAGAGTGTAGTGAACGAAACTGGCCGGCAGAGTGCCCTACCGTACCGCGTATTGTCACTATTGCGCTTGAACACCGTGCACTGATTGAAATGAGTTGAGGGGAACGGCGGACGCAACACATTCTCTCTTTGTCCCGCTACCCTCGCTACATGCCGCCGTAGTTGGCGAACAGTATACCAGTAGGTCTAGTGCAATTTAACACTCCACCTGCCCCGTTATAGACAAATATTTGAACTAATCTCCCTAAAAAGAAAATGCTTGAAATAAAAATTGTAGGGTTTTTATTTTTGCCCGTAGTAGACTGGTGGAGTGTTCAGTTGTTTACACTTGTATGGTAGTTCCAGCGCTACAAAAAAAGTTAAGCTCTTTATCACATAGTCACCCAATTATATGACTGAAGCATTTCACTACAGAACATACAGGTTCATGTGTAAAATACACTATTCACAGTTATCTCCTCTCACAGTAATCGATTTCATCAATGTACAGTCTAACCCTGTGGTGAATTAAGTGAAGGTGTCATTTGCAGGGTAGAAAGTAGATGCTTTCCAGAGGGCCTCGTATGATGATTAGCATACTTTACCACTCAGTGAGCAAGGCAATTTGTAAACCACCTGACTCCTCTTTTTACTTAGTGTAATAGATGGTAATAGGAGACACGTATATAAACAAACAATTGTAAACATGCAAACTTACACACAACTAAAAATACACACGTAAACACACACGTACACACATACCCTTCACACACTCGACATAAACAAGACATGTCAACATTTGTTACATTTACACCCCAACATAAACAAATACGTCAGATGATTTACCAACTCCAGATGTGAGTGATAAATAAAAAAAAAATAAAAAAGAAAATTTAAATTTAAATTAAAATTTAAGAAAAGGATTGTTGAAGTTTCATTCTGTTTTAAAACTTTTATGAGGAGAGACGTTTTACAATTTTTAAGAAAAGGAACCAACAATATATAATTATTTTAATCAAGAAGTATTTTAATCAAAGATTTTAATTATTTTAAAGTGTTCTTAAGAAATTTTAAAACTTTTAATTATTATTTTAAAATGTGTGTTAGATCTTGTTTTTGACGAGAATCAAATAAATTTATTTATTTGTTGTCTTACAAATATTGATTATAAAAATTCTACCACTGGACATCGATTACATTAGTAAAGCCTCTAGAGGTTCAAACCAGTCTTTTGACTCATGACCTAAACAACAGGAACACAGCTTTTTTGCATATTTTTGTAGTAAAATACTATGGCCGCAATCTTGGAAAAAATCATTTATGTCAACCCTATATGATGGTTTTGACTGAAAATTTTGATTTTCGGTTTTTTATGTTTTTCAATAGTTCAGCCTTAGTTCTACAAGAAAAAAACCTTTAAATTACGTCAAAACATTATTTTAATTTAATTGAACACAGCTTTTTTGCATACTTTTGTAGTAAAATACTATGGCCGCAATCTTGGAAAAAATCATTTATGTCAACCCTATATGATGGTTTTGACTGAAAATTTTGATTTTCGGTTTTTTATGTTTTTCAATAGTTCAGCCTTAGTTCTACAAGAAAAAACCTTTAAATTACGTCAAAACATTATTTTAATTTAATTGAACACAGCTTTTTTGCATACTTTTGTAGTAAAATACTATGGCCGCAATCTTGGAAAAAATCATTTATGTCAACCCTATATGATGGTTTTGACTGAAAATTTTGATTTTCGGTTTTTTATGTTTTTCAATAGTTCAGCCTTAGTTCTACAAGAAAAAAACCTTTAAATTACGTCAAAACATTATTTTAATTTAATTGAACACAGCTTTTTTGCATACTTTTGTAGTAAAATACTATGGCCGCAATCTTGGAAAAAATCATTTATGTCAACCCTATATGATGGTTTTGACTGAAAATTTTGATTTTCGGTTTTTTATGTTTTTCAATAGTTCAGCCTTAGTTCTACAAGAAAAAAACCTTTAAATTACGTCAAAACATTATTTTAATTTAATTGAACACAGCTTTTTTGCATACTTTTGTAGTAAAATACTATGGCCGCAATCTTGGAAAAAATCATTTATGTCAACCCTATATGATGGTTTTGACTGAAAATTTTGATTTTCGGTTTTTTATGTTTTTCAATAGTTCAGCCTTAGTTCTACAAGAAAAAAACCTTTAAATTACGTCAAAACATTATTTTAATTTAATTGAACACAGCTTTTTTGCATACTTTTGTAGTAAAATACTATGGCCGCAATCTTGGAAAAAATCATTTATGTCAACCCTATATGATGGTTTTGACTGAAAATTTTGATTTTCGGTTTTTTATGTTTTTCAATAGTTCAGCCTTAGTTCTACAAGAAAAAAACCTTTAAATTACGTCAAAACATTATTTTAATTTAATTGAACACAGCTTTTTTGCATACTTTTGTAGTAAAATACTATGGCCGCAATCTTGGAAAAAATCATTTATGTCAACCCTATATGATGGTTTTGACTGAAAATTTTGATTTTCGGTTTTTTATGTTTTTCAATAGTTCAGCCTTAGTTCTACAAGAAAAAAACCTTTAAATTACGTCAAAACATTATTTTAATTTAATTGAACACAGCTTTTTTGCATACTTTTGTAGTAAAATACTATGGCCGCAATCTTGGAAAAAATCATTTATGTCAACCCTATATGATGGTTTTGACTGAAAATTTTGATTTTCGGTTTTTTATGTTTTTCAATAGTTCAGCCTTAGTTCTACAAGAAAAAAACCTTTAAATTACGTCAAAACATTATTTTAATTTAATTGAACACAGCTTTTTTGCATACTTTTGTAGTAAAATACTATGGCCGCAATCTTGGAAAAAATCATTTATGTCAACCCTATATGATGGTTTTGACTGAAAATTTTGATTTTCGGTTTTTTATGTTTTTCAATAGTTCAGCCTTAGTTCTACAAGAAAAAAACCTTTAAATTACGTCAAAACATTATTTTAATTTAATTGAACACAGCTTTTTTGCATACTTTTGTAGTAAAATACTATGGCCGCAATCTTGGAAAAAATCATTTATGTCAACCCTATATGATGGTTTTGACTGAAAATTTTGATTTTCGGTTTTTTATGTTTTTCAATAGTTCAGCCTTAGTTCTACAAGAAAAAAACCTTTAAATTACGTCAAAACATTATTTTAATTTAATTGAACACAGCTTTTTTGCATACTTTTGTAGTAAAATACTATGGCCGCAATCTTGGAAAAAATCATTTATGTCAACCCTATATGATGGTTTTGACTGAAAATTTTGATTTTCGGTTTTTTATGTTTTTCAATAGTTCAGCCTTAGTTCTACAAGAAAAAAACCTTTAAATTACGTCAAAACATTATTTTAATTTAATTGAACACAGCTTTTTTGCATACTTTTGTAGTAAAATACTATGGCCGCAATCTTGGAAAAAATCATTTATGTCAACCCTATATGATGGTTTTGACTAAAAATTTTGATTTTCGGTTTTTTATGTTTTTCAATAGTTCAGCCTTAGTTCTACAAGAAAAAAACTTTAAATTACGTCAAAACATTATTTTAATTTAATTGAACACAGCTTTTTTGCATACTTTTGTAGTAAAATACTATGGCCGCAATCTTGGAAAAAATCATTTATGTCAACCCTATATGATGGTTTTGACTGAAAATTTTTATTTTCGGTTTTTTATGTTTTTCAATAGTTCAGCCTTAGTTCTACAAGAAAAAAACTTTAAATTACGTCAAAACATTTGTTAAGGCAACTTATACTGGCAATAGCGTACTCAGATTCCCGCTCCCTTAGTATTTCAAATCTCCCAAATAAAATAGTTCCTATGACCTCATACACACGTCATTCTTCCTGCCCCTACTACTGTTCTTTACATCCTTCTTTCCCAATCTCCGCACTTCTAAGTCAACAGGCAAGGCAATAAGTCGAGGCACTTTTCGTTCTGGTCATTAGTGGCGTGCTATGGCCTTTTCTTGGTGATGTATGTCTGTCGTGGACATGCTTTCGTTCGATCTCTACAAGAGAACTCTTATTGTGCGTTTTTTAAGTTGTGTATTGTGCATTTCTAACTGTTATAATTTGCAAATTATGTTTAGTGACTTTTCAATCTATCAATCACGTGTTATCGACAATTGCGCAACTCTTCAAGACTCAATTAAGGTAAGTGCAAATATTTGTTGTGTTTTCTGTTGATTACAAGTGCATTTCCTGTAATTTCATGTCCATTAATTCATTCTATTGTTTGTTTTGCCAGTCGTTCTTAATTGCCTTAAATTGCCAGTTACAATCAGTCAATCGTTAAGCTGTGATTGCCAGCTATCTTATCAACGCAATCTGGTCCTTCGGAAACAATCGCTTTATTTGCTATTTCATTAAATTCAATAATTATTCGTCGTGGGTAATTTTTACTTTCTCTTGCCTATATGAATATATAGGAAGGAAAGTATTGTTTTCATGTCGATTTTTCGAAATCGAGTTTTCACCGGATCTATACGTTTTCAGACCCCCTGAACCCAAAAAACATGTTTTTAGCGATTGGTCTGTGTGTGTGTCTGTGTGTGTGTGTGTGTGTCTGTGTGTCTGTGTGTGAACAGAATATCTCAAGAACGGAACATCGTACGAACTTGAAACTTGAAACTTAAGTTACATACCACTACCGGACGCGACACGAACATTTTCATCAAAATCGGTCAACCGGAAGTAGTAGTAACTTAGTTTATTCGTATAATTTTTCAGTTTTTTGCGATTTTCTCAAAAACTGGTCCTACGATTTTTTTTAAAATCGCCTATTTTACTCAATTTTTGATTCTCTACAAGATAGGGTAGGCGCCATGTTTGCTGAAATTCTCGGTGAGGCTGTTTTCACGTAAAAACGTTGTTTTTTTAAGATTACGGCTTTAATATAAATTTTAGCGCAAAAACTTATATAATAAAAGTTGTAGAGAATTTAAAAACCTACAACTTCTGTTTCAAACATTTTTTTGTATGACGCTTAGTTTAGCAGTAATTAGCGATTTTCTGATTTTTTCTCACGAAAACGTGAGAAAAATCGATTTTTTTAACATTTCGGTCTTAGTATGCATTTTACGACAAAAGTGTATATAATAAAAGTTATAGAAAATTAAAAGATCTACAACTTTTGTTTAGAGAATTTTTCTCTACAGAGCCTAGTTTAGCGTGAAAGTGTGATTTTCCGTTTTTTTTAAGCCAAATTGAGTTCGATTTTCATTTTGCGTCTTCCACTCATGATTAAAATAAGGTTATGTTTTTGAGGTTAGTTGTTGTTTATTTTTAATATTTTATTAATAATGTTAGGTTTATTATTAATTATTTGCATTGGCAAGAGAAAGTTGTGTGAGTGTTTCACACCAGATTTTTCATTGTCTAAAACTCCAAGGTATCCTTCGCGGAAACCGAACAACATTATTTTAATGAACAAATTAAGTTTTTACCAGGTCTTCCCAGAAAAATTATCATGTAACCTAGAACGAATATTTTTCATAATTTTATACTGATCGTTTTAAAACAAAGGGAATTTTAGTTTTTAAAAATATCTGCCTCACTATTTTTAATATTTTTAGCAGTTGATTCATCTTTCTACCCAACTGTTGATGGAAAATTTACTTACGTGTTTACGTTTTGTTTTTGGTTTTTTGCCTGTTCTCGTAAATTTAATTTTTTTAAATTTTAGGTACATTTTTCTCGGAAACCATCAAACCTACCGGGCTGAAATTTTTACCAGTTATTTATTTTGTACATGCACATATGTACCGGCATTTTTATGACTTCTTTAAATGCTTCAACAATTAGTAATATGCAAAAAATGTAGAAAATAAATTTGTAAAAATCTATGGATTCATTATTTTGTTTTCAATTTTATGGTCCGACAGATTAAATTAAAAAAATGTTAGTAGCTAAAGACATCTGACAACTATATGTGTATAAAGTGTTATTCCCGTATCTTTCATCAATCCTTTGAAAAATGTACCAAAAAATATAAAATTTAACATTGGTGGGATACAAAGTGCAGTCTCCCCTTGATGTTATCTGTAAACCGGTGCAACGGGCTTACGACACTACTTGTAATACATTTTAATAAATTTAATAAATATTTTAAACTTTGTAATTGGAGGAAACAATGGAAGTGACGTAGGAAGCCCTTTCGTCTCGTTCCACCGCGACCAACTTTACAAGCAGTACATATGTAAATTTAGCAGATAAGGAAACGGTGGCTTTACGGGGGGGAGGGTGTTCAGACTGAGGATTTGAGGGGGGATTGCATAATTAATTATTTCAACCCCCCCCCCCCAAGTCAATCACTAACATACACATGCCTTTCCGTTCACCCCTCCTTCCAAATTAGACTTGAAGTTTACCAAAAGCAGAGCTCAGCACCACTCAATAGCAGTTGTTTTATGAAATTAAGCCTCACTAACTCTAAGCAAATATAACTTTCACGTCTATTCCTTGATACTTCGCAGCACAAATCGAGGGTCCAATTAAGTTACCAACTTTATATTTCTCTTCTTCAATACTTTATAAAGGCGCTAACCAAATCATTGTACAACCCTTTTGGAGGCCTTCCACTCATCCCAAAACTTAAATCTTATCACCCCAATCCAACTCGTTTCAAGGAAATATAATTATGTCATTTCAGTTTCTTTTTCGTAAAAGTTTATTGAAAGACACATTCTATTGCTAGACAATGTTGCCTTAATTAAAAATAATTAAAATACCCTAACTGTTAGAAAATCACTCTCGTCAAATTTTTCACTGATGGACAAAACAAGAATAAGAATATAAATAAGAAAATTTATTTTACATGTAGAAAAAATACATTATAAACGTAATGTATTATAAGCCGTTTTAAGGTGACACTTTACTTGGTATCCCGCCAATGTTAAATTTGCAATTTTTAGGTCCATTTTTCAAAGGATTGGTTAAAGATAAGACAATGAAACTTTACACACTTATCGATGATGGATTTTTCTAGCTATCCCTACAACGCTCCATGCAAATTTTCCATTGTTGAAAACAGTGCTGGAAGTTATCTTCTGTCAGCTCCTTCAGGACACGTGCCGCTTCTCTTTTACAGCTTCCACAGACTCAAATCTTGTCCCTTTTAATGCAGATTTCACCTTAGGGAATAGGTAAAAAACAATAACATGTAATAAAACGTGGTTTTTTACTTATGATCCGGAAACAAAGCGCCAATCCATGCACTGGAAGAACCGAACTTCACCGAGAGCCAAAAAAGATCGAAAGAGCAAGTCAAAATTTAAAGCAATGATGATTAGTTTTTTTTTATATCCATGGGATTGTGTACTTTCACTGGGTTCCTGAAGGTCAAACAGTTGATCAGTATTACTACCTTGAGGTACTTTCTAAACTACGTCAAAGAGTAAGGAAAAAACGCCCCGAAATGTTGAAAGACAAATCATGGGTTTTCCATCAAGACAATGCACCAGCTCATTCCGCGTTATCTGTCAAGAAGTTCCTAACCAAGTACAGCATCTCAGTGTTAGAACATCCACCTTATTCACCAGATCTTGCACCATGTGACTTCTACCTGTTTCCTAAGGTGAAATCTGCATTAAAAAGAACAAGATTTGAGTCTGTGGAAGCTGTAAAAGAGAAAGAAGCACGTGTCCTGAAGGAGCTGACAGAAGATGACTTCCAGCTCTGTTTCCAACAATGGAAAATTCGCATGGAGCGTTGTGGGGATAGAAAAGGAGTGTATATTGAAGGTGACAATAAGTGATTATGTATAAAATAAAAATAAAATTTTTTACAACGTCAGTCTCGTTATGTAATAGCCATACCTCGTATATATTATATGCATAATTAATTATGCGCTGGTTGTGCAAAACCGCACAGTTGTAAATAAAAATAAATAAAGTTAAAAAAATGTTAAGTTATATTGTGGCCTTCGGGCCAGCCCAGTCAGTCAGCTGGTAGTAAGTCGCTATTATTTGTTAAGTAACACCGGTTGGGCAAGCGATTTTATATGGTGACCAGCTAACAGCCATCTATGAACAAACTCTACTGGGGGTCCCTTTTCTAATTCATGCCTAATCCACGTCAAATAATACAGCAAAGCAGCCATGAAATTGGGTAGTTGTCAATAATGTACAGTTCCCGATAACAAATAAAAGCTAAAAAAAAGAGTTGTATTGTTCATTATTTTCATTGACAAGAGAAAGTCGTGTAACTGTTTCATACAAAATTTTTTATCAGTTGTAACATGGGTGAACACAGACAAGCTTCAGGAACGAATGGTTTGTGGTCTCAGTGTGTGATAGCTAGTGACGATTAGTTGAAGAAGATAGCAATACGTTTTCCACTTTGTATTTTATATAAAGTGATCGTGAAAAAGCTAAAGAAAAACGATTTACATTATTCATACTCATATTTTATTATTAAAAAAAAAACGCGAAGTTGTGCGACAAAACTTTTTTTTGTTGGTTTAGCAATAGAAATGGAACGGTGCAATATTTATAGCCGACATCCGATTTATGTTTTATATTATTTTATACAAGTTGCCCAACTTTTCCAATGGGGCAAACTTGTGATGATTCAGCTATAAATAAAAAAGTTAACTTCATTTTATCCTTTCTTCTTATTTTCTTTTATTACTACTTATTTTTCTTTTTGTTTAGAAAAAAAGTACAACGTTTCTGGAATGACATAGAGATATTCATTCGATGTATAATGTCTGTGTACATTTCTATTTTACATTTAAATACGTTAATATTAAATATTGTCCAACATAAATTTAACTTGTTCTTTCCTACTTTTTCTCTACCAGCTACACACTGATTCTGAAATTTCTGAAAATTCGGTTGTCGGTTAATAAAAGTAGTAATAATTTACCGTCATCTTAAGTTTTACCATAAATGTATTTCTTAAACACTCCACGGCTTTCTCTTGCCAATTTAAATTATAAATCATACATCATCATCATCATCATCATCATCTGTCACGGATTAGACTCAATGTCATGTTCCAGCATCCATTTCTTTTTAGGTCATCCCAAGCCTCGCTTCCCTCTACGTTTATATTTCCATGCTCGTAAAGTAAGTCTGTGTGCTTGCATGCAAAGTAATTGGTAGAACTAGTTTCTCTTAGTATATATTCTTAACGTTTCACAAAGTGACTGAACATTTAACTCGGCGTGTATAGCTTCGTGCCGTAATCTATCTAACCGGGTACAACCTTTGACTCCCCGCATAAATCTCATTTCACCACTTTGGATACGAGATTCATTCCTTTGTTATGACACCCATTTGTTATGAATTTTGCCCATAACAGACAGGTGGAGGGTCAAATTACTTACACTTAATCTGTTCGTTGCAGGGCTAAAATAAATAGTTCTGTTTCTTTTCACATGGTCAGCTAATTAAACGACTGAATCATTTAAGAACAGAAGATTTAAGAAGAGGTAGAGGTGAAAAAACACTAATCAGTTATCTCCTCTGAAAGTGATGAATTTTATTATACAGCCAGATCCTGTGGTGAATGAAGTGAAGGTATCGTTTACAGAGTGAAAAATGTGTGCTTTTCGGAGGGCCCAGCATGCTGATACGCGTACTTTTCCACTCAGTGAGGAAGGAAAAAGGAAAACCACCTTACTCCTCATTTTACTTAGTAAAACCTCTAGAGGTTCAAACCAGCCTTTCCACTGATGACCTAAACAACAATAATTTACCGTCATGTTAAGTTTTACCATAAATATATTTCTTAAAAATTAGGTACGAAATACTCACACGGCTTTCTCTTGCTAATTTAAATTATAAATCATACCTCATCATCATCATCTGTCAAGGATTAGACTCAATGGCATGTTCCAGCATCCATCTCTTTTTAGGTCTTCCCAAGCCTCGCTTCCCTCTACGTTTATATTTCCATGCTCGTTAAGAAAGTCTGTGTGTGTGCATGAAAAGTAACTGGAAGGACCAGTTTCTCTTAGTAGTATATATTCTTCACACAGTGACTGAACATTTAACTCGGCGCGGATAGCTTCGTGCCGTAATCTATCTAACCGGATACAATCTTTGACTCCCCGCAAAAATCTCATTTTAGCTGCCTGGATGCGAGATTCATTCCTTTGTAATGACACCCATATATTATGAATGGTACAGCCATTGCTCTACAAAACTTCATTTGGGTGTCCTGTCTCGTTTTCTTTCCTATTTTCCTGCAAATAGAACCGTATCAAGCACTGAATTTTGCCAGTTTCTCACATAGGTTATGTTTTATTTATTTTTGAACAAACATAACCTATGTTTAATAATAAGTAAACATGGCTGGTGTAAGTATAAAAAAGGCTTACCGTTGACTTGTGCAAAAACCATTATTGATTTCTGTATCTACTCTTTAACAGGAATCGAATGACACTAATTTTGTTATTTATGTTTCCAACTTTGATTTCTTTACTTCCAAACAATATCGGAACTTCAAACTCAGTCAGGCCTACTAACTTTTTGTGAAGATAACGAATCAGAAAACCGTTTGTTGCTATCTCTCGTAGTTTGTAAAGTCTGGGTGTAATGGACGAACGGACAAAGTAAATGATAGATAATAATTTTAAAAATTGATAATAAAAAGCCGGCCGCATTGGCGCAGTTGGTAATGTGCTCGCCTCTCATCATGTGGTCCTGGGTTCGAATCCCACTCAAGCAGGGCACATTTTCATACGTTACAAAAATCATTTCATCCTTCATTGTACAATAGTTACGCCCTAACGTCGTTGCTAATGACCGTTAAACTTGATGCGACGTTAAATAAATGAATTTAAAAAAATAACAATAATAAAACCAGATCCTTAATGACACTGTAATAAACGTCACAATTATATGAATAATTATCACGCAATAATTTTAACATAATTAATAATTATGAATACATCCTTCCACATGATATTAATTATTATGTATCTTTGTTTATATTATTTGTAATAATTTTAATTATAAATTTAGTTGAGCTTTCATGTGTAAAGATTATTAACATTGAATTTGTAATTTAAAATATATTTCTCTGTTTCTCCCCGCTCGTTCTTTTATTTGTTTTAACAGTCCTTCAGCTAATTTATTAGTTAGGCTACAAATGAACCAAGCGTTTTGTTAATCAATACACTGAAATAATAATTAAACTAATGTCTGCATTTGTCGCTAATTAACAAAGTTATTTACTTTTTGTGGATACAGGTACCTTTTGGAAAAGTATAATAGGGGAATGTATTCTAATTGCTACGAATAACTTTTTAATTGTGTTTGTATAAAGAACTACATGAGAGGAATTATAATTTACAATATTTACAAAAATCTCATATGAAACGCTCACAGGACTTTCTTTTGCCAATGTAAATAATAAAAATACGAGACGTGTTCAGAAAGTAAGTCCCGTTTTTTTAAAAAAAAAACAAGTAAAACAATTTTTTTACAACACAATTTCATTTCAACATGAAAGCCCAAACCTTAAACTATTTTTCGACATAGTTTCCACCGATGTTCAAACACTTGTCGTAGCGGGTGATCAATTTGTCTAGACCCTCTTCGTAGAAGGTTTTCGCCAACGAATGTAGCCACGACTCCACGGCAGTTTTCGCTTCATCGTCGGTTTCAAAACGTTGGCCGCCTAGCTCACGCTTCATGTGCAGGAACAAGTGGTAGTCAAACGGAGCCAAGTCCGGGCTGTAGGGCGGGTGATCGAACTGCTCCAAACGAAATTGTCGAACCAATGTTTGAGTGTCACCAGCGGTATGGGGCCGAGCATTGTCATGGAGCAACACAATTCCGTTACTGAGCATTCCTCTCCGTTTGTTTTGAATTGTCCACCTTAGTTTTCTTAAGGTTTCGCAATACCTTGCCGCATTAATGGTTTCACCTCTTGGGAGAAAATCAGTCAGCAAAACACCTTTCCGATCCCAAAAGACAGTGCACATAATTTTTTGTGCAGACATTGTCGTCTTGAATTTTTGTTTCTTTGGAGATTGCGTGTGTCGCCACGCCATTTACTGCTGTTTAGATTCCGGTGTGACATGACGGACCCAAGTTTCATCACCTGTCACAATTTTGTTTAAAAAATCCTCACCATCATCACTGTACCGTGTGAGAAAAGTTAAAGCACTTCCGAGTCTTTTGGTTTTGTGCACGTCAGTGGCGGGAACCTTCTACGAAGAGGGTATAGACAAATTGATCACCCGCTACGACAAGTGTTTGAACATCGGTGGAAACTATGTCGAAAAATAGTTTAAGGTTTGGGCTTTCATGTAGAAATAAAATTGTGTTGAAAAAAAATTGTCTTACTTGTGTTTTTTAAAAACGGTACTTACTTTCTGAACACGTCTCGTATAACCTATGTTTAATCTTGAGTAAATAATGTATTTGCCCATAACAGGCAGGTGGAGTGTTAAATTATTTGTACTCAATCTGATAGTTCCAGGGTTATACAAAATAGTTTTTCTTTTTTATCACATGGTCACCCAATTATATGATTGAAGCATTTAAACAACACAACAGGTACAGGTGTCGAAAACACTAGTCATAGTTATAGATGCCGGCCACATTGGCGTAGTTGGTAACGTGCTCGCCTCTCATCGTGCGTTCTTTGGTTCGAATCCCATTCAGGCACGGCATATTTTCATACGTAACAAAAAAAAATCATTTTAACCTTCACCGTCTGCATTAGCAGTAATTGCAGAACAGTCGAACGTTAAACCAAAAAAAAACAGTTTTTAAATTTGTTATAGATGGGAGCTCACTTGATTGCTAGCATAAGAAATTCGGGTGGAGAGGATTGTTTGTACGATTCCCCTTCTCCTATAACCTAGTAGTAGTAGTAGTAGTATTATTATTATTTAGCGTATGGCTTTTCAAGACATTTAAAAAATCAGCATCATAATTGTTATATATTGGGATCAAATATGACCCTCTGTCTAATCTATCTGTCTAAATATGTACATACAGTACGTAATTCTAAAAACATGCTTAAGTCTATATACAGACATCCAGTCTGTCCAAGTAGGCTATTGATTCTGGAGTTGCCATCAGGAAATCCGCTCTTGTCCCTCCTCTAAAGGCAGTTATTCTGCACTCTTTCACTATGTGATCAATAGTTTGTCTTTGACCACACTCACATAAAGGCGATGGTATTTTGCCCCATTTAAACAATAAATCAGCACACCTACCGTGTTTTGTTCTTATTCTATTTAGAGCTGACCATTTTCTACGAGGTAGTCCAAAACCTGGCGGTTTTTGTGAAAACCATGGGATTTGTTCTTGCTGCTTTGATGCCCATTCTTGCTGCCATTAGTACGCGCTCTTCTAAAAATATTACTCACAAACCATTTTGAATAACTACTGTAGTACCAGGCCCCCTTGCCCCTTTAAAAAGGCCCCTTTAAAAATATAAATATAGATGGCCCCTTTAAAAATATAAATATAGACGGGAGCTCACTTGATTGCTAGCGTAAGGAATTCAGTTGGAGGATTGTTGGTACGATTCCTCTCCTCCTATAACCTAGTAGAAGTAATAATAACATTAGTACGCGCTGTTCTAAAAATATCAGTAACAAACCATTTTGAATAACTACTGTAGTACTAGCCCCCCCTTGCACTTCATCCTGCACTAGCAAACAAGTCAGCTCCCAACTACATCTCCTCTCAGAGTAATTCATTTCAATAAACAGCTAGACCTAGACCATGTGGTGAATGAAGTAACGATGTCATTTGCAAAGTTGAAAGTTGATGATTTTTATAGAGCCCGGCAAGCTGGTAAGCATACTTTTTCACTCAGTGAGGAAGGTAAAACCCACCGGGTTGGTCTAGAGGTAAAGTCGTCGCCAAAATCAGCTGTTTAATAGCTGATTTTCGGAAACGAAGGTTCCTGGTTCAAATCCTAGTAAAGGTTGTTACTTTTATACGGATTTGAATGCTAGACAGTGGTTACCGGTGTACTTTGATGATTGGGGTTCAATTAACCATACTCTCTCAGGAATGGTTGACCTGAGTCTGTACAAGACTACACCTCATTTACACGTCATACATCTCATCCTCATCTCATTGGGTCATGGGGTTGCTTATTTTTCTAATTTGAACAGATTGCAACGTACACAAATTAGGGATTACAAAACAAAAGTGAGGAAGGTAATGGAAAACCACCTTACTCTTCGTTTTATTTAGTTAAGCCTCTAGAGGTTCAAACCAGCCTTTCAGCTGATCACCTAAACAACAAACAATGTAAAATGAAAAACTTAACCTAACCTAATAATAATCATTAGTGAATCACGTTAAATGAAAAACAATCCCTACAAAACTTAAAAATACGGAAAATCACTAATTGACGATATGACGCTAAATTAGGTAATGTAGATAAAATTCTTCAAATAAAAGTTGTAGGTTTTTAATTTTTTATATCTTTTATTTTATGCCCATAACGGACAGGTGAAGTGTAAAATTATTTACACTCAATCTGTTTGTTGCAAGGCTAAAATAAATATTTCTGTTATCACATGGTTAGCCAATTAAATGACTGAATTATCTAAGAACAGAAGAGGTAAAGGTGTAAAAGACACTAATCAGAGTTGTCTCCTCTGAAAGTAATGAATTTCATTATACACACAGACCCTGTGGTGAATGAAGTGAAGGTGTCATTTGCAGAGTGGAAAAATATGTGCTTTTCACAGGTTCCGGCATGCTGATAAGCATAATTTTCCACTCAGTGAGTGTTGGCAATTGTAAACCACCTCACTCCTCGTTTTACTTAGTAAAACCTCTACATTTTTAAACCATCGTTTTGGCTGATGACCTAAACAACAACTTTGATTTATATGCTTTTGTTTAAAATGGATACTAAGGCCACATTATTAAATATCCATTTTTTACCGATTTTGATGAGTAAAATACAGAAAAATTATTAATTGACGCTAAATTAAGCGTTGCAGAATCAAAATATTTGAAATAAAAATTGCTGAAAATTTAATTGAACACACTTTTACCGTAAAGTGAATGTTAAGGCCGCAATTTTTTTTTTAAATTTTACAACTGCCCAAAATTTCATGAAACATTGCGCTTTAACCCTTTTTTATGGAATTTAAATCATTTAATTAAATGAAGCAATTTTGAGAAAATTCGAAAGAGTGAAAAATTGCCCGATTAAACTGCAACTTCCGATTGACTGATTTTAATGAAAATGTTCGTATCAGGCCCCTGATAATACCTAACTTAACTTCTAAGTTTCAACTTCGTACAATTTTCCTTTTCTGAAATATTTTGGTCACAAACACACACACACACACACACACACACACACAAATCTTTTAAAACTTTTTTTTTGAGTTCAGGTGACCTGAAGAGTGTATTTCCGAGAAAACTCGATTTGGAAAATAATCACGAAAACAATACTTTCCTATGATAATTATTTCATAATAAACAAAACACAAGAAAAAGAATGCAGTTTTCCAAGTTTCAAATTCATAAAATACTCCGTTTTTGAAATAGAAATTATTTGTGACACACACACACACACACACACACACAAACAACTAGTTTAAAACTTGTTTTTTGGGGTTCAGGTGACCTGAAAACATGTATTTCCGAAGAAAACCCGAATCGAAAAAATATACGTGAAAATATACAAGAAAATGTATGATAGTTTGCCAAGTTTCAAATTCGTATAATTTCTTATAATTTTCCGTTTTTGAAATAATTATTTATGACACACACACACACACACACACACAAACAAACAAACAAATCATTTAAACCCTGTTATTTGGGTTCAGGTGATCTTAAAAGTCTATTTCCGAAGTAAACTCGATTTGGAAAAATAAACATAAAAACACTACTTTTCTATATATTTCATATAAGACAAGAAAAATTAAGATAGGTGCAGTTTGCCGTGTTATTTTTTTATTGTTTGAATTGTATGTTTGTGTGAATTTGCAGACAGTGGTATTTGTTTTGTTTCTTTAAATGTTAAACAGTAATTGGATGAGTTAAGAAACAAGAATAAGATGCAAAATGTAGGGCGACCACCACTTACCTAATTAAAAACAAACACAACAGCCCACTTTTTAGTGTAAGCATCTCCTTCGTTAAGCCTCCACCAATGTTTAGATGTTTAGGGGTCACTAGGATACAACGCACACCCCTTTCTTCTTTTCCTTCTTTTCTATCTTGTTGCTAAGTTACTGAAGGAAGATAAATTCTGAAACCCACCCCCTTATTATTTACCCTACATTTTTATCATATCATCCCCCATCTACTTTGTGCATGTTTTTTAATTTATTAAGCATTTTTCTTTTATTAACTTTGGTTCATCTCGGCTTAACATAAACTGAATGTATTTCTCAATTAAGTTACTCGTTTTCTTTTATAAAAAAATTAAAAACGCTATCTGTTTAAAAAAAAATATTTATCTCTGATAATTACAAACAATCTCATGTTTTAACCGCACTTCTACTTTTTCTTCTTCTACTTTGTTCATCCTACTTTGTCTGTAGCTACAACGCAGTGAGTCCCGGCCTCAAGCAGATTTCTTTAAACCATGTTTTTTTTAACACCCCAAATTCCTACTACCGTTGTACGATGTTACAACAAAGCAGACCTTTTAAAAACTCTTTCCGAACTGTAATAGTTTCTTGTTTATATCATGTACCCAGACTGTACATTTTACTTTCTCTTGCCTATATGAATATCTGCCCATAACAGACAGGTGGAGTGTCAAATTATTTACACTCAATCTGTTTGTTGCAGGGCTAAAATAAATAGTTCTGTTTCTTATCACATGGTCAGCCAATTAAATGACTGAATCATTTAAGAACAGAAGAGGTAGAGGTGTAAAAGACACTAATCAGAGTTATCTCCTCTGAAAGTAATGAATTTCATTGTACAGCCAGACCCTGTGGTGAATGAAGTGAAGGTGTCATTTACAGAGTGGAAGATATGTGCTTTTCAGAGGGCCCGGCATGCTGATAAGCGTCCTTTTCCACTCGGTGAGGAAGGCAATGGTAAACCACCTCACTCCTCGTTTTATTTAGTAAAACCTCTAGAGGTTCAAACCAGCCTTTCGGCTGTTGACCTAAACAATAATATGAATATGGAGAAAGAAAAGTATTGTTTTTATGTCGATTTTTAGGTTTTGTTTTCAGGTCTTGAGTTCGAATCCCATTCAGGCACGGCATATTTTCATACGTTACAAAAATCATTTCATCATTTTGGAAAAATAAACAAAGTAAAGTAACTAATACTTTATACCAATATAAAATTTTATAATTAAGTAGAATGGTAGATTTTCAGTGATGTAATTGGAATAATTTGTATTGCCATTTATATAATATTCTTTATTTGTTTAGAAATTAATTATATAAGTGGTGCAGGGTGTCAGTAAAGTATGAAAACGACTTTCTAGTACATATCTGAGAGCTATTTTCAAAGAAAACGATATTTCCGTGTGTGAATAAAATATCTCAAGAACGGAACATCATACGAACTTGGAACTTGAAACTTAAGTTAGGTAATACTACAGGACCTGACACAAATATTTTCCTCAAAATTGGTCAATCGAAAGTTGTCATTTTTTACTTTCTTGCAATTTTCTCACAAACGGCTCTCACGATTTTTTTTTTAAATCGCCTCATTTACTACTTTTCTTTGCTCTAAAAGGTAGGGTAGGTGCCATGTCTGCTGAAATTCTTGGGGAGGCTGTGTTCTCGCAGAAAAAAATGGTTTTTTTAAGATTGTGGCGAATACAAAAGCTTAGTTTAGCGTTCAGAAATCACCCTTTAATGTTTTGCAATACATATCGGTGGGGAGCAGAGATGTTGAGAGGACACGCAAGAAATGGCAATAATTCAATAGTTTGTCTCTGTTGTGAGTCAAAAGAGGCGAGAGCCTAATCCTTGATTGTGAGAAGAAAAGGAAGAAAAAGAAGAAGAAGAAAAAGCTCTTAAAACGAATTCATAACAGTTCCGTTAAATTTTGCAATAAAACTAGTACTTAAAACTTTGATCTGGAAATAAAAGTTTCTTAACGAAAACAAGCAACTTATTCTGAACAAGAGTTTTCAAATTTCTATTACAACTAATACTTTATACCAATATAAAATTTTATAATTAAGTAGAATGGTAGATTTTCAGTGATGTAATTGGAATAATTTGTATTGCCATTTATATAATATTCTTTATTTGTTTAGAAATTAATTATATAAGTTGTACAGGGTGTCACCAAAGTATAAAAAACGACTTTCTAGTGCATATCTAAGACCTATTTTCAAGGGAAAAAAAATTGTGATTCTGCATAAATTCTGCTGGCCAAAATGGCGTAGTTGGTAACGTGCTCGCCTCTCATCATGCGGTCTTGGGTTCGAATCCCAGTCAGGCACGGCATATTTTCATACGTTACAAAAAAAATCATTTCATCCTTTACCGTCTGCATTAGCAGTAATTGCAGAACAGTCGGACGTTAAAACCAAAAAAAAAATAAAAAAAATATGCATATTCTAAAAAAACTGGTGTAAAACACTCGCATGCATTTTTTTTCTTGCCAATGTAAATAATAAAACCTATAGGTAAACTATGTTAAATCATTAGTTAACAATGTAAAATGAAAAAATCACAATTTTAATCATGAGTGAATGACGTAAAATTAAAACCAACCACTGTGCAACTTAAAAATACTAAAAATCGCTGATAATAATTGATGCCAAATTTATTCTCTGTAGAAGAAAATAATTGCAATAAAAGTTGTAGCTGTTTTAATTTTCTATAGCTTTAATTATTAGGCTACACTTTTGTCGTTAAATCCATACTAAGACTGCAATTTTAAAAATAAAATTTCTTACAGATATGATGAGAAAAAATAGAATTATTCAATTTCTAATTGACACTAAACTAAGCGTTATACAAAACAACGCGTGAATTGAAAGTTTTAGGTTTTAAAAGTTCTACAACTTTGATTATAGACTATACAATTTTTCCCAAAAACGATCTTGGTATTTAAATTGGTTGTAGGTTAGAATCACATTATTATTGTAAAATCACTGTCATTGTTAGTTAAATTAGTTTAAGCTTTTAAGTTTTTTAAATTAATTTAAGTTAAATAATTCAATAATTTTCCCCATAACGGGCAGGTGGAATGTTAAATTAATTGCACTCGATCTGTTGGTTCCAGGGCTACAAAAAAATAGCTGTTTCTTACCACATAGTCAGCTAATTATATGACTGAAATATTTAATAACAGAAGTAGAGTATAAAAGACACTGATCAGAGTTATCTCCTATGAAAGTAATGAATTTCATCATTGTACAGCCAAACCATGTGGTGAATGAAGTGAAGGTGTCATTTGCAGAACGGAAAGTATGTGCTTTTTAGAGGGTCTGGCATGCTGACAAGCATACTCTTTCAATTCAGTGAGTTGTGGCAATAGTAAACCATCTCACTCCTCATCACACTCTTGTTGTTTACAGAGAACATGTTGAGTTCTTTCCTTATTTCGGTACTCTTGTAACGATCTTCTCAACTACACCCATATGTATGTCGAAGAAATTTCATTTTAGATGCTTGCAATTTACTCTCCTCTCGCTTTGATAGCACCCAAGTTTCACTGCCATATAGTAGGGTCGGCACTGCTAATGTTTTATAAAATCTCACCTTCGTGTTTTTGCTGGTGCTATTTTTTAAAGTACGGTGGATAGTTCCCCATATTTGCTGAAATCGGTGCATCTTCAAGAATGGTACAAGAATATCACAGATGTACAGACAAGTGTGACACATATTTTGGGTCACAGTAGTCAATGTGTTGAATAAATAACTATTTTTAATTTTTTCCCGTTCACTGTTGTAGATCAACCGTGGATTTTACAATATTAGGAATTATCAGTTATGGATCACCCTGTATACGGGAGTCTATTATAAAAAGTAGCAGTAATCGTGTGTCTGAAAGTAACAGAGTAATAGAAATAGTAATAGTTGTGATCAGAAGTAATAGTGGTCGAGATAAGAAGTAACGGGATAGAAAAGTACGAGTATATACTGGATCTCTTTTTCTGGGCAATCGGTCGGTCGGTCGGTGGGTGTGACACGAGACAAGTTCATTTGATCCCTACCACACGAGACCACACACTTCCCCAAACTCTATCTTTCTCTTTCCACTCTACAAGAACCCACATTCTCTAGTCCTGTCTACTGGTAGTTCCCCTAATCAGATCCAATGTACGAGTAACTAACATCACCTGGTTAACTTAACCCTTTTTCTTATCCCTTTCTTTTCTTCCATCTAAGACTTTATTCTGTGGTAAAAGATCGATGAAGTGTTGCTACACGAAACAATAATGAAACATCCATATGTCACTCCCTGAAGCCAATGAATGTAGTTTCTTTTTTAATGATTAATTCAGGTTATACCAAAAACAATTTAACACAAACACAATAAAAATTACATTTAAAAACCCCTTACACAAAAAAACTGTAAAAAATCTTATGAGAAACACTTACCCGACTTTCTCTGTACAATTTAGATAATAAAAAATTTAAAATGATAACCTGATTTTAATCAAGAGTGAATGAAGCAAACTGAAAATAAATCTCTATAGAACTTAATAATACAGAAAATTAGTAATTACCTCTAAACAAGGATTTGTAGAGAAAAATGCTCAGGCTAAATTTTTTTTTTTTTTAGCTTTTATTTTATTTGTTATTGGGAACTGTACATTGTTGACAACTACCCAATTCGATCGCTGCTTTTCGCTGTATTTTTGTAATGGATTAGGCATGAATTAGAACAGGGACCCCCAGTAGAGTTTGTTCATGGATGGCTGTCAGCTGGTCACTATACTAAGTCGTTTGCCCAACCGGTGTTACTTAACAAATAATAGCGACTTTCCACCAACTGACTGACTGGGCTGGCCCGGAAGCCTAGGCTAAAATAAAAGTTGTTAGTTTTTTAATTTTCTATAACTTTAATTATTACACTTTTGTCGTAAAATGTATAATAATGTGGTTTTGTTGCCCTGTGGCAGCAAAATAAATTGTTTTTCTGCGTTTCCATCTCTAGAAAGTCCGACATAAAGTTGTCCATGAGTGAAGGAAGCACTCTTGTCTCAAATCGATGCCCACCGTTTTAAATGTTTGTTCCTACGATTTAACAGAATTGAATAGAATACATAAAGCAAACCAATGGAAAAGAAAGAGACAGTTGATATATGGCTGAGATAAGAGATAGTTAAGTGGGTGCAGTACGCAGGGAAACTGGAAATATACGAGTAAGACTCATTCAGGTCCTGTCAAATGAAAACAAATACTGTATATGAAATACAGTATAAAAAAAAAATTTTGAATATATCCGAAGTTTTAATGTTTTTGGAATCAAATGTTATTCTTCACGTTTTTTTATGAAATATAAAAGTTGAATCGTGCTTCTAACCCAAAAACACACCATCCAGAGGAATTAGAAAAAAAGTGCTATGCACCCGATGGACATGCAACATCGTCACAGTTTAAGTTGCTTAACTCTTTTAATTAAAGTTACTTGAAGTTGCAAAATAGCCTATATTGATCAGAAAGCTCTAAGCTATGCAACAATGAAAGATTTTTTAAAATCAGTTCAGCAGTTTCTGAGATTACCTCATACAAACGAACAAACAAACAAATAGACTTTTCTTCTTTATTATATTAGTTTAGATTAGTAAGTCATGTGACGTCATACTAAAAATCAAAACTAATTTTAGATTGCTGTAAGTACTGCTAAACAAGAGTATGCAATATAGTGTAGGCTATGATATAAGGGATACATTTAAATCCCATTCCAGGGCAAGCGTAGTAATAGCATCTGTTGAACAATTACGCCACCGAAATACAGATAGCGAGACAATCGCTCCAGTCTCCAGTCTAACCTACTCTACAAGGTGTAATAAGTTATTTATGTAATTGCATTTTCGTGAATTTGCATACCTAGTTAGCTGGTTCATATTCAGAGGCTTCCCTTGTTAATATTTAGTCGACAAATATTTGCATCGTTTACTATAAGGTTAATCATATTTGCCAATCCCTTTTACAATTAATAATAAACAAATATACTATACTACGTACAAAGAAAATTGGCACTGATACAAATGTACACACTAATCAAAATCAAGTAGACTATATACTGATACATAATCATTTAAATCGTACACAAAATCAAGCTAAATTTATTAGCGATTCCGTCAATCTCCCACTACAATATTTTTAACCCTTCAGAGAATATCGATGGAAATATCTGCCAGAATATCTTTCCCACATCTCATTTTACGGATATATATACACACATTATTTAAAAATTTAAAATTTTAATAAAAATATTTAAATCAAAAGATATTTTTTTTTATTATAATTTGTCTTGCTGTTTAGGTGATTAGCCAAAAGTATGGTTTGAACCTGTAGAGGTTTCACTAAGTAAAACGAGAAGTGAGATGGTTTACAATTATTGTCATCACTCACTAAGTTGAAAAGTATATCTATAACAAAACTAAAATTTTATTTCCATACACATTTTTTCCAAAAGCTACAACAATTTCCAATGTACAAGGTGGAGGAAATTAACCTACCCAACTATGGCTAAAAAACATATCGTAGGGTAAATGTTCACTTCTTTTATTTTGTATAGCTGTACAAAAGAAAAGACTGGTTTGAACTTCTAGAGGTTTTACTAAGTAAAAACGAGGAGTGAGGTGGTTTACTATTGCCTTTCTCCTTGAGTTAAAAGAGTATGCTTATCAGCATGCCAGGCCCTCCGAAAACATCCACTTCCTACCCTGCAAATGACACCTTCATTTCGTTCACCACAGGGTCTGGCTGTATAGTGAAATTCATTACTCTCAGAGGAGTAAACTCTAAGACTAGTGTCTTTTACACCTCTACCTCTTCTGTTCTTAAATAGTTCAGTTATATACTATGCAGTTCATAGCCAAATGCACCTCTTTACGTTGGCAATAAAACCTTACATACAGATTTGAAAACACCACTTGTACAAACTTCTATCGAATACCTATACAAACGCTTTCACGACAAGTCACACAAACACGAGAACCCCCTGGTGCGTTCACTTTCCACCCTCCATTTACCTGATAATCCCCTTAGACGCCTTAAAAGACGCTGGAGTAGAGACCTGCTAATTTGATATACGAATTTCATTCTTGGGGAGGCACCAATGGGGGCCCTACCTCTCTCATACCTATCATGTCATTTACATTATTATCATAATCATCACATTTGCTTGTTGTATAATTTTACAGTTGTAAATAAAGAATTAAAGAGAAAAAAACAATTACAAAAAATTTGAGAAGAATCAAAAAATTTAAAATATTTTCGAGTAAAGTATATAAGTAGGAATAAGGAAGATACCGGTTGATAAGAAAATAAGGGTATTTTAGGGCACAGATTTAAGTTAAAATTTGTAGTGAAAAAAGAGAGAGTGGATGGTGGAAGGGTGTGTAGGGGAGGGAAGGAGTACTTTTGGAAGGGTACTTTTGAAAATTATATTGCCCAGGAGTGAGTAAAATAAGGGCCCTGGCCAAAAAGCAGCAGACTTACGTAGGGGTCGAGTGGAATGATGTCGGTCCGAGATCATTATTTAAAAGGAGAGGAGTAGAAGAAGCTCATTACAAAATGGCTTTCCTCTTTTCCTCTATTTTCACCATTTCCTCCTCCTCCTTCTCATCAATCTCTCTCTCTCTTTTCCTCCGGTTTCCTCTTTCCTCAAAACGTTACGTCCAAACTTAACAAGGATAAATAGGATCTAATTTTGATGTGTGAGTTTAAATGGGCATCCCTTAATGATAGTCAAATTTACTTTTTAAAAGTATAATTCCCTCATTTCCACTACCCACCCTCCAACCCCTTTAAAATGTTAACGCTCCGATTCACTAATTCACTAAACACGTTCATATACGCTCGTATGCACGCGTGCGAATTAAAACAATATTTTTTCGATATTTATCTCGTAGATTGCATTCTCCTATCGAAAGTTGACGTTCATAACAATTCAATATCTCGTTATTTCATTAGTTATAACGGAATCGAATCTTTGATGGTGTTAAACAACTGGCAACCGTGAAACAAATTTTGTTTTTGGTTTTTTTCTTTTACGTTCTGGCCTTCTTTGGACCAAGTTGAGCTTTTCTCATGATGTTCTGTTCCCTACTATTTTCTTCCCAGAACCACTTCATCCTGTTTATCATCATCTTTCTTTCTGCTGACCACTTAAAAGCTGACTTTCCACCCTCCATTTACCTGATAATCCCCCTAGACGCCTTAAAAAACGCTGGAGTAGAAACCTGCTAATTTTATATACGAATCTCATTCTTGGGGAGGCACCAAATATCAGTGGTTTTGCTTTTAAAAACTTTGAAATCGTCTACAGCCTTTCCAAATGTATCTGTGTCCTTGATAGGGGTTTTCTGTATTCCCATTTTTTCGAGTTCTCTTTCCACTTCCTGTTTTTGGTTTGGTTTAAAGTCGCATCAACAACTTGGTTATTAGCGACTACAGTGGGTTATATAATTGGAACATTTGGTTTTGACTTGTGAAAATTTCTAGACCCTAGCCGTGTATCGAACCCGGAACCACATCTTTGTAGGCTATCATGCTACCACTACGCTACGAAGGCTGTTAAAATCGACTTTTAAAATAAAACTGACAATACATTATTAAGGAAAACTTAATAATGAAGACTTAATACCCACAAGCCTTTCTCTTGTCAATGTAAATAATAAAATAAAACCTATTTTAGCCTAATCATCAGTACTATATGCAATGTAAAATGAAAAACAGAACCTAATTTTAATTATGAGTAAATGACGCTGAATCGAATTCAACCTCTGTAGGCCTACCACTTAAAAAAATGGAATATCACTAATTGACGCTAAAATAAGCTCTGTAAAAAAATGCTTGAAATAAAATTTGTAGGGTTTTTCATTTTCTATAACTGTTTATTTACGAATGAGAGGCAGATAGAGTATAAAATTATTTGCCCTCGATCTACTTGTTCCAGGGCTACAAAAATTAGTTTTGTCTCTTGTCACATGGTCACCCAATTGTCTGACTGAAACATTTAACAACAGAACAGGTAGATTTGTAAAAGACACTAGTCAAGAGTTATCTCCTCCCGCAGTAATCAATTTCAACATTATACAGCCAGACCGTATGGTGAATGAAATGAAGAAGTCATTTATAGGGTGGAAAGTAGGTGCTTTTCAGAGATTCTGGGATGCTGACAAGCATAATTTTCCAATCAGTGAGGGCCGGCCGCATTGGCGTAGTTGGTAACGTGCTCGCCTCTCAACATGCGGTCTTGGGTTCGAATCCCATTCAGGCACGGCATATTTTCATACGTCACAAAATATCATTTCATCCTTCATCGTCTGCATTAGCAGTAATTGCAGAACAATCGGACGTTAAACCAAAAAAAAACCAATCAGTGAGGAAGGTAACGGTGAAACATTTCAGTGCTCGTTTTACTTAGTTAAGCCTCTAGAGGTTCAAAACAGCCTTTTGACTGATGACCTAAACAACAACTAAAGTTACAGAAAACTAAAAACTTACAACTGTTATTTCAAGCATTTTCTTCCACAGAGCTTAGTTTAGCGTCAATTAGTGATTTTCCGTATTTTTAATTTCTTTAGAGGTTGATTTTCATTAGCATCACTCCTTCATGATTTGCACGATACCATTCATATTTTTACTGTAATTCGTTCTAAACATGTGTAGGCCTAGTTCGCACACACAAACTAATCGCTAAAAACATGTTTATTTTTTGGTTCAGGGGACCTAAACCCCTGTACTTTATAGTGAAAACTCATTTTTTTTAAATCTACATAAAAACAAAATTTTCTTTTTCTATATTACATATTGTGACGATATCAAAGAGAGTGTGGTTCAAGAGATTTCTGGAATTCGTAAAGTGTTAAATAGTAAATAATAGAGTGACAAATTAATAATAGGGTTTGCTATAAAAGGATATTTAAAAAGGGCCGTGTATACACTTTGTGTAACACCTTTTTAAGATTTCTCTAGAACCTATAAAAAGGATTTTTGTATTTTTTTTTTTTTTTTTTGCTTTTACGGCCATCAATGGACCACTTTAATCAAAACAGAAAAAGTTTTCAGAAACGTTTTCTAATAACTCTTGGTCTTGTGAGTTTCCTTTTCGCCCAGTAGGCTTTCATTCGCTCCGATCTTTGTCGGCGAATCTCGTCTGAAACGACTATTCCGGGTCTTCTATGTCTCGTTTCCTCATTGAACCTGGTGTGTGGGGATTTAAGGGATTTAATTTTGTCGGTCTGCAGAATTAGATCCTCTTCTGTGATGTTTAGTAGTTCCATATCTTTCTGTGTTTCCGAAATCCATTTTGGCGGTGCTTTATAATTTTTAAGTTTGGAGATAATCTGCTTCAGGATTCTGGTGTCAGGCTTCCGCAGAAGGTGTCCGTAGTAAGACATCCGTTTTTTCCGCATTGTGTCAGTGATCGGCTCTATTTCCTTGTAGACCTCTTTGTTGGGCAAGAGCACATAGATCCCATCTTTTTTGTGCTTCTTGTTTAAGATTGTCCGTAGAATCCTTCTTTCTATTCTTTGTATTTCAGAAATTTTGCTTTTAGTTTTGAGGTAGGAGAGAGTTTAGCAGCAGTAGGTCGCCTCAGGTTGTACTACGGTTTTGTAATGGCGGATCTTAGATTGGATGGATGCATTTTTCTTATTGTATGTGTTTCTGGTCAGAGCCTGTGCCCTCTTAATTTTGTTTGTCCGGATTTTCCAAGATAAGGTCTCGTTATCACAGTAAGCTAGGGTTTCGCCCAGGTATTTAAACTCCGGGACAATGTCAATGAAGTGGTCATTAATTTCAATCCTGGAGATGCACAGTTCATCTCGGATAATGGATTTTGTTTTCTCGTAGGAGATCCTGAGGCCGATCCCGCTGGCGATATCTCCCAATGATGTCAGTTGCTGTCTTGCTTCTGCGACAGTCTCTGCGAGGAACGCTAGATCGTCGGCAAATCCCAGGCAGTTGACACTGATACTGTCATTCTTTTGCCCAATTTTTACTATCTTCGGGTATATTTTCTACTATTTTTGTATTTTATTATTGCATCGAAAACTCTCTGTTTTTCTAGAAATCTCATTGACCCACCTATAAAAAGAAAGCCCCAAGTGCGGTCAGAGAGTTAGTATTCGTTTGATCTTTGACGAGTGTTTATTGAGTGTGCTATCGGTGCGTTAGAGGAGGTCAACGTTCCGGGAATTGTATTAGTCAACTATTGTTATTCAGTTTTATTGTGTAAGTGCATTGTTTATAATTTTTGTGTATGTACATTCTGTATAATTGTTTGTAAGTAGTACTAAGTAAATTATTTAAGTTATTTATTGTATAACTTCATTATAATTAGTTTATTATTTATTTTGTGAATCTTTTAGTTGTAATAAATACTTGTAATTTTAAACTTTAGTGTATTAATTATTTAATTACCTAGATCTCGAAACGGACCTTAGCGATAAGCGTCGCAATATATTGTGACGATATCGAAAAGAGATGCTTCGCGAAGGTTCCAGAATTTCATTCATGAAATGGTACAGAGTAGATAAAAATAGTAAGAAAGGAATAATACAACAAAAATAACAATAACACAATAGTAACAATAATTGACAATAGGACAATAATAACCATAAAGGTTTGTCTATTCATAAAAATTGTAATAACTATCGTGTAGGATACAAGGTCGGGTATTGTAAAACTGTTATGAAAGGGACTCGTAACAACTTTCATTCTATTAAGATTTATTGTTTACTTGTTTACAACGGATTTTTCTAGCACTCATAAATAAAGGGTTATTTTTTTGTACTCTGCTTTTTCTGGATCGATCTTTGTGAATGAGTATATAAAGAGACCCCCGAGCGCGGTCCAGTCAGTATCCGTTTGATCTTCGACGAGCGACAATCGGGGTGCGTATTTACAGGTTACGTATCCGAGCATTGTAGTGATTCACGATTGTTATACTACCTTTGTTTGTGTGCGTATTGTGTAAAGCCTTTGTATAAGTGTATTACGTTCAGTTGTTGTGTATTCAGTTCATTTTGTATGTGTATTGTAAAATCGATTGTAAGTAGTCCTAAGTGAATTATTAAGTTATTTATTGTTTATTATTTATTTTAAGTAAATTATTAAGTTATTTATTGTAATAAGTCATTTTAATTAGTTATTTATTTATTTTGTAAACCTTTGAGTGTAATAAATATTTGAAATTGTAAACTTTAGTTTATTAATTATTTAATAACCTAGATTCCGAAATGGACCTTAGCGATAAGTGTCACAATATTAAAAATCTGGTGTGAAACACTCACACAACTTTCTCTTGCCAATGCAAATAATTAATAATAAACCTAACATTATTAATAAAATATTAGAAATAAACAAAAACTAACCTCAAAAACATAACCTTATTTTAATCATGAGTGAATGACGCAAAATGACAATCGAACTCAGTTTGGCTTAAAAATACGGAAAATCACGCTTTCACGCTAAACTAGGCTCTGTAGAGACAAAATGCTTTAAACAAAAGTTGTAGATCTTTTAATTTTCTATAAATTTAATTATATACACTTTTGTCGTAAAATGCATACTAAGACCGAAATGTTAAAAAAATCGATTTTTCTCACGTTTTCGTGAGAAAAAAAACAGAAAATCGCAAATTACCGCTAAACTAATACAAAAAAATGTTTGAAATAAAAGTTATAGAATTTTACATTCTCTACAACTTTTATTATATAACGTTTTGCGCTAAAATGCATATTAAAGCCGCAATCTTAAAAAGAAAATGTTTTTACGTAAAAACAGCCTCAAGCAGAATTTCAGCAAACATGGCGCCTACCCTATATTGTAGAGCATAAAAAATGTAGTAAACCAGTTGATTTTAAAAACATCGTAGGACTAGTTTTTGAGAAAATCGCAAAAAAGTGAAAAATTATACGAATAAACTACTACTTCCGGTTGACCGATTTTGATGAAAATGTTCGTGTCGGGTCCGGTAGTGATATGTTACTTAAGTTTCAAGTTCGTACGATGTTCCGTTCTTGAGATATTCTGTTCACATACACACACACACACACACACACACACACACACACACACACACACACACACACACACACACACATACACACACACACACACACACACATACACACACACACACACACACACACACACACACACACACACACACACACAGACCAATCGCTAAAAACATGTTTTTTGGGTTCAGAGGGTCTGAAAACGTATAGATCCGGTGAAAACTCGAATTCGAAAAATCGACATGAAAACAATACTTTCCTTCCTATATATTCATATAGGCAAGAGAAAGTAAAAAATTGTAGTTTACATATTTTGTAGATTATTGAAAATAGATGAATTTATTGTACTGGTAGAAAATTTGCGATAGTTATATTAATTTAGGAAAAAAGAGTGGTTGATTGTATTGAACTAAATAACTTATTCATACGGGTGGAACTTTTGTTGAATAAAAGTTGGCGGTGAACATAATAGAGTTGATTATGAATTCGATATCGGTTCTTAGTTGTTGGTAGTTGGTACCCCTGCATTTATGCCACCCTTTTAGTCATATAGTAACACAAAAAAAATACATTACTACGGGCTATTAACCAAACGAACGGTTGTTTAGTTAGCGATACAAAACTGAAGGCGTACTAAAACTAAAAAGCCCTTTTTATTTTCACATGACGTCATGTTATATAGTTAGTTAAAAGTAAACGAAAAGTTTCTTTTGTTCCTTTATTTTAGTTTTGTACCGACTTGAATTAACCGATTATTTTCCGATATTTACTTAAAAGTAAATGCAATTTGACCCCCCCCCCCCCCAACTAATTTTCATAACTTCAAAAGAAACCCACTTTCACACTGAATACCTACTAAACTTTGTAAGAACTTTCTTTATCAAAGCAGTTGTAATTTTTAAAAAGTTAATTTTGTTTTAAAATTAATGAACAGATTTTTCGTGGGACTTTTAATTTTTTATATTATAAAGTGAGTGACTTGTTATAGGCTGTTGTTGGTTAGGTCAACCGCCGAAAGGCTGGTTTCAATCTCTAAAGGCTTTACAAAGTAAAACGAGGAGTGAAGTGGTTTACCATTGCCTTCATTACTGAGTAGGAAAGTATGCTTATCAGCATACCAGGCCCTCCGAAAAGCATCTATTTTCTACCCTGCAAATGACACATTCACTTCATTCACCACAGGGACTAACTGGATTATGAAATTCATAAATCTCAGGGCAGATAACTCTGGTTAGTGTCTTTTACAACACTCACCTCACTTTTATAACACTCTTATAACACACTTTTATAAAACTCACCTCAGAGTATTAAATTTATTCAAGATCTTTTGTCTCTCTCGGAGACAGCATCAGGAATTATATACACACACTAAACATATAACATAAAACATTATGTTATAACATAAAACATTATGTTAACATATAACATAAAACATTATGTTAATAACATTATGTTATTAACATTGTTATAAAACAATTATGGTCGAAGACCACGTCAAATTTAGTGTGTGTATATAATTCCTGATTATGTCTCCGAGAGAGACAAAAGATCTTGAATAAATTTAATACTCTGAGGTGAGTATTATACTTTATTTATTTTGTTTTGTTTTAGCAGTTCGTTATCATATATGTAGTGGTGCAAACAAAGGATATGTTTAATAAAATAATATATACCGTATATTTTTTTATTTTTTTTATTTATTTAAAGTTGCATCAACTGCTTGGTCATTAGTGACTACGGTGGATAATGTTACATTAGCTATGGGATTTGACACGTGAAAATTTTCCAGACCCTGGCCGGGAATCAAACCCAGGTCTTCCGGATGGCAGGCCAATGCGCTTATAACTACTCTACGGAGGCGGCCTGAGGTTTTATTCACACACAGACCAATCGCTAAAAACATGTTTTATCGGTACAGGGGGTCTAAAACGTGTATATCAGGTAAAAACTTTATTTGGAAATATTTCCATGACAACAATACTTTCTCTTGCCCCATATATTCTATATGTATATATATAGGGCAAGAGAAAGTAAGAATGAATGGCTTAATTTTTTTACCAATATAAACGGACTGTTATTATCCTATAAATTTACTAGAAAACTATTATAAAATTTTCTAATGGAGTAAAAAATTTAATGGAAAAATTGTGAAAAATATGCTTGTTTTAACCCGAATAATATGTTTTATGTTTTTAATAAAATGTTGTTAGGTTAACTAAAGTTGTCAGTGTAATTTTTCATTAGACAATATTGGGTACTGAAACCATTTTAAACCTCCTTCCCCTAAATAGAGAATTCTGTGCGGGGGAGAGTGTGTGGACATGTATTAGGAATTCTGGCCGCGCTCGTGCTAGTACGTTAACAGGATCAGTGGACATCCTTTAGTGAGGCACACAATCTTTAGAATTACCAGGGGATTCCAGTGTCCCGCATTTTGACTTTATCCTGATTATCAAGCGCTTCTTATTCTTTCTATAACCACAACTACATTAAAATCTCGTTTATCTGAAATTCATTCATTCGAAATGAGTTTGAAATAAATTATAATTTAACTTTTGAGGTAATAGGCTTATCTTATTGAAGCAGCCTTATAATTTGGCTGTTATTGTTCTTGCGTGCCCATAACAGGTAGGTGGAGTGTTAAATTATTTTCACTCCATCTGCTAGTTCTCTCTCTTATCACATTAATCACCCAGTTATATGACTGAAGCATTTAACAGAAGAGTTACAGGTGTGAAAGACACAAGTCACAGTCATCTCCTCTGAGCGTAATAAATTTCATCATTATACAGTCAGACTCTGTGGTGAATGAAGTGAAGGTGTCATTTGCAGGGTGGAAAGGAGATGCTTTTCAGAAGGCTGGACATGCTGAAAATCATACTTATCAACTGTGTGAGTAAGGTAATGCTAAACCACTCACCCCTCGGTTTGCTTAGTAAAACCTCTAGAGGTTCAAAGTAGCCTTTCAGCTTATAACCTAAACAACAACAACAAAAAACTTTCCTCCATGTTCCAAAAAGAAAACTTTTGATTAAAAAGACCCGCTATTATGAATGACACTTGTCAAATAAAGAAATAAAGAAATCTTTGTCAGCGACCAAAAAAGGAATATTCATCGTGTACGTTTAATTCTATTTTACCAAACATATTTTGTTTACAATTAAGTAATCACTAAAACAAAAAAAAATAAATTGTACATTTAATTACTGGTCCACCGGGTTGGTCTAGAGGTAAAGTCGTCGCCAAAATCAGCTGTTTAACAGCTGATTTTCGGAGACGAAGGTTCCTGGTTCAAATCCTAGTAAAGGTAGTTACTTTTGTACAGATTTGAATGTTAAACAGTGATTACCGGTGTACTTTGATGGTTGGGGTTCAATTAACCATACTCTCTCAGGAATAGTCGGCCTGAGTCTGTACAAGACTACACCTCATTTACACATCATACATATCATCCTCATCTCATTGGGTCATGGGGTTGCTTATTGTTCTGAATTGAACAGATTGCAACGTACACACATAAGAGATTTAAAAAAATTTAATCACTACTGAAATTTATTGTACATTGGAATTCTAAGTTATTCATTATTCATAATGCTAAATTCTACACACATTACACTTAAAGAGCGTTCCTTGTAAGATAATTTAAGAACTCCTGATCAGATTAAAATGCGTATTGTTAAAAAAAACCTTTTACTTCCCGACCAAAGTTTTTTAAATTAAGGAGTCTTATTTTAGATGGTAATCTGCTGAAAACCGAACGGAATTGAGTGAATTCCTTTCTAGAACTTTGAAGTTCTATATTTTTCAAATCTGAAGTCATCATTGTGTCGAATTTCATAATTATGACTGTATTTTTTATTTTTTTTTTTTTGTAAATAACACTGTGTTTCTGTTCGCGAATTTATAAAATTTTATAAAGAGACGTTAAGGGGAAAATATTGTATTTAACAAACAATTCTTTGCAAGAATAATGCCTTGAAATGTTTGCAATAAATATAATTGCGTATTTGTTGTTAACTTAAATCAATTACTCGTATTTAATTCGCACGGGTCCACTATGTATAATCTAAGCTTTTCTTTTTTTGTAATCAGTCTCACGACTGGTTTTATGCAGTTCTCCAAGATGTTTTATTTTGCACAAGTCGTTTCGTATATACATACCTGTAACACCCTACATCTTTTGTAGTTTGCTTTATATATTCTAACCATTGCCTCCCCCTACAATTCACTCCCTAAATATTACCCTGCATTATTAATAGACCAATACCTGGATATCTTAAGATATGTCCCACTAGCCTACCCCGTCTTCCGGTAAGATGCGTCCAAATACTTCTTTTTTCATCCACTCGTCTAAGAACCTCTAAATTACTTATTTTATCCACCCACCTAATCTTTAACATTTTCCTATAACACCACATTTCAAAAGCTTCTTTCCTCTTCCTGTCTCTCGCCTCTTATCGTGCGGTCTTGGGTTCAAACCCCATTCAGGCATGGCATATTTTCATACGTTACAAAAAATCATTTCATCCTTCACCGTCTGCATTAGCAGTAATTGCAGAACAGTCGGACGTTCAACAAAAAAAAACAAATCTTCTTTTCTACAGCCCTTATCACCCACGTTTCACTCCCGTATAATGGAATTAATTGTATATGCTACACTACAAAGATAGTGTTTTTTCCTAATTTGTAAGTCAATTTTTGTAGTCTGTAAGCTGTTTTTTGCATTTCAAAGGTTTTTCTAGCTTGAGCATTTCCTAAGCTTCTATGAGTCAAATATTTCTTATTGACACAATTTATTTTTACCCAAGTCAAAACGAATATAAAATTGTTGTAAATACGTAGTAGTCTACATGTAAAATGAAGTTAAAGCAATTTAATTTTATTTGTGGAATAGTTTAGTAGGGTTTGCAGGACGATTTATTAATGAGACATGTCACTACGTCACTGTAGTAGGTACTGCATTGGTTGCTCTACTGCGAATATAATAGAAATAGTAAAAGGGCAGCCTATTTGTGTATCTATAATGTTGAAATGTGTTAAAAAAGGGCTGTCAGCTTTCCGTTGTCCACCCAACGCGTAGCCGCCGACCCAAATGTACGAGTATGAGCACAGCCTCTGCATAAACGTTACTTTCATATGTGATGTAATCACCAATTCACAATAAATCTGCCCCCGTAAACTATACAGTGAACAACTTAAAACTGAAACGCTACACATTCTCAACTACACTATAGGACCCATAACAGGCAGGTGGAGTGTTAAATTATTTGTACTTCATCTGCTAATTCCAGGTATACAACAAAATAGTTCTTTCTCTCTTATCACATGGTTACCCAATTATTATTATTGTTATTGTTATTATTCACCCAATTATTATTATTAGTATTACTTTTACTAATATTATTATTTTTATTATTATTATTATTATTATTGTTGTTGTTGTTGTTGTTATTATTTTTATTATTATTATTATTATTATTATTATTGTTGTTGTTGTTGTTGTTGTTATTATTTTTATTATTATTATTATTATTATTATTATTATTATTGCCCATAACAGACAGGTGGAGTGTTAATTTATTTACACCCAATCTGTTCGTTGCAGGGCTAAAATAAATAGTTCTGTTTCTTATCACATGGTCAGCCAATTAATTGACTAAATCATTTAAGAACAGAAGAGGTAGAGGTGCAAGAGACACTAATCAAAGTTATCTCATCAGAAAGTAATGAATTTCATTATACAGCCAGACCCTGTGGTGAATGAAGTGAAGGTGTCATTTGCAGAGTGGAAAATATGTGCTTTTCAGAGGGCCCGGCATGCTGATAAGCGTACTTTTTTCACTCAATGAGGAAGGCAATGGTAAACCACCTCACTCCTCGTTTTACTTAGTAAAACCTCTACAGGTTATTATAAAATAAGCAATTACTAATTATTACAAAATTAAATTCTAGTAATTTTATTTAAATTATTATTTCTGTTCTATTTTTTTGATTGGTTCTTGTAATTTAAATTACCTTAAAATTTTATGCTTAATTCAATGTTTATATGAAAGAAAATGAACCTAAATTACTAAAATAAAAATTCATGCAGTAATCAGGAAACTTGAACATAATGGTTATTAATGCTATTGAAAACTATTTAAAATTTTGAGTATGTTGGCCAACACAAAGAATACTATATGTTATTGTATAAAAATTTTACTTTTCTAAATTTATTTTTTTATTTATCCACATTGTATTAATTCTGTTTTTTTGCAATTGTTCGGTTTACACCGAACAGTCTATTATTTGTTTTTTTTTTAGCATTTAATGCTTCGTATATTATGTCTTAATCTGGTTCTGTTATAAATTAAATATTTATTTGACTACATTTTTGTGAATGATTTTATTTGCTCATGCAACGATTCCTCTGTTTTGTTCAGCGCTTCCTAATTTTATTTGTTCTCATCCTATCCGACCTGTCGCTTGTGTTTTTTGAGCCGTGGATGTTCACGGTGGCGACAAGGGTGTATGACAGTATGTGTACGTTGCAATCTGTTAAATTCAGAACAAAAGCAACCCCATCACCCAATGAGATGAGGATGATATGTATGATGTGTAAATGAGGTGTAGTCTTGTACAGACTCAGGCCGACCATTCCTGAGAGAGTATGGTTAATTGAACCCAAACCATCAAAGCACACCGGCAACCACTGTCTAGCATTCAAATCCGTATAAAAGTAAATCAGCTGTGAAACAGCTGATTTGGCGACGACTTTACCTCTAGACCAAAGGTGGGTTTGCAATATTTAATTCATAAAATATTTGTTTTATTTAATTTTTATTCTCGTATATTAAATGTCACGCAATGACAACAATGCCTCACTTAACAACCAATGAAAAAGTTCTTAAAAGACTTCTAAATCTAACTTACTACAATCCGTCTCGAGTAACAGCTTACAAAATACAAAAAGTTAACTAAAATACATTTTACTTTTTGATTGACAAGTAATCAATTTGGATATATTAAGTTAACTTAATTTTATTTCTAACATTTTTTATAAAATTATTTAGGAATGAAATAAAATTTAAAAAATTTAGTTGGTGTGAGAATCGAACTCAGGACTCTCATACGATAATAAAATATCAGAAGTAAAATATTTAATGCCCTATAAACTCACACAGTTGCTGAACAGATATCAACATACCCAAAACCTATATAGATATAAGTATAGATATCAAGTACCGCGCTATATCAAAATTGAATAACATTTTTTCATTATTTATTAATTAAATTATTAGATATTAAAATCTTTCGTAGACTAATTCTTATTCCGTTTCCTAACGACTGGGAAATAAAAGTAAAATTTCACCCTTGAAATCAGATTAATGTTGACAGTACATTGTCGAACGTTAATTTTACAGAAGTTTATTTTCATTTTGCATCATCAGACCTCCTGAACCCAAAAAACGTGTTTTTAGCGGTTGGCCTGTCCGTGTGAACAGAATATCTGAAGAACGGAACATCGTACGAACTTGAAACTTAAAACTTAAGTTAAGTACTACTACTGGATCCGACACGAAAATTTTCATCAAAATCGGTCAACCGGAAGTAGTAGCTAGTTATTGGTGTAAATTTTCACTTTTTACGATTTTTTCAAAAACTGCTCTTAATTTTTTTTAAATCGCCTAATTTACTAAATTTTTATGATCTGCAAGATAGGATAGGCGCCATGCCTGCTGAAATTCTTGGAAAGTCTATTTTCTCGTAAAAAAATTGTTATTTAAAGATTGCAGCTTTAATATGCATTTTAGCGCAAAAATGTATAGCCTATAATAAAGTTGTAGAGAATTTAAAACCTTCAACTTTTATTTCAAACATTTTTTGTATACTGCTTAATTAGCGGTAGTTTGTGATTTTCTGTTTTTTTTTCACGAAAACGTGTAAAAATCTATTTTTTAAGAATTCAACCTTAGTATGATTTTACGACAAAAGTGTATATAATTAAATTTATAGAAAATTAAAAGATCTACAACTTTTATTTAGAGCATTTTTCTCTATAAAACCCAGTTTAGCGTGAAAGAGTGATTTTCCGTATTTTTAAGTTCTACAGAAGTTGATTTTCATTTTGCGTCATTTATTCATGTTTAAAATTAAGTTATGTTGTTCATTTAACTCGTACATTGTTTACTCATAATTAAACATTATGATATATCATTGCTTATTTACATTGGTAAGAGAAAGTCATGTAAGTGATTCACATTAGATTTTTCAAAATAATTAAATCGTAAATTAGTGCAATGTGTTTTTTTTATATAATTTTACTTTTTTGTCGGGATTTTCATTATAATGGTAATGGGAAATAGTTGTCCTAGGAATGTGACATGAATATATTGTAAAGGTAGTGTGTACCATTCCCGTATTGCTCAACGGCAGACATACATGCGGTTGATTTTAGGTTATTCTGAAGAGAAAATAGGTCATGGAATCATAAATTACTAAACCTGTGGTATGGTGAAACTAAATAAGCTCTCCTCACTACAAACTAAACAGATCTTTTGTCTCAATATTCCACTAATTCTATTCAGTGTAAACACTACGTACTCTTTACAAAGAACATCGTCTCCCTAATGAATTGTATCAATTACTTACTCCTGGATTGGTCACCATTTTATTACTTTCTCTTGCCTATATGAGTATATAAGAAAGGAAAAATAGTTTTCATGTCAATTTTTCGAAATCGAGTTTTCACCGGATCTATACGTTTACAGACCCCCTGAAACCAAAAAACATGTTTTTAGCGATTGGTCTGTGTGTGTGTGTGTACAAAATATCTCAAGAACGGAACATCGTACGAACTTGAAACTTAAAATTAAGTTACATACCCTTACCGAACCCGACACAAACATTTTCATCAAAATCGGTCAACCGGAAGTAGTAGTTTATTCGTGTCATTTTTCACTTTTTTGCGATTTTCTCAAAAACTGGTCGTACGATTTTTTTTGAAATCGCCTGGTTTATTCAATTTTTTATTCTCTACAAGATAGGGTAGGTGCCATGTTTGCTGAAATTCTTGGTAAGGCTGTTTTTACGTAAAGAAATTTTTTTAAGATTGCGGCTTTAATATAAATTTTAGCTCAAAAATTTATATTATAAAAGTTGTAGAGAATTTAAAGTGATTTTCTGTTTTTTTCTCACGAAAACGTGTGAAAAATCGACTTTTTTCAGATTTTGGCCTTAGTATGCATTTTACGACAAATGTGTATATAATCAAATTTATAGGAAATTAAAAGATCTACAACTTTTAATTTTGGCATTTTTCTCTACAGAGCCTAGTTTAGCGTACAGCCTAGTTTAGCGTAACAGTGATGTTCCGTATTTTTTAGCCAAACTGAGGTTGATTTTCGTTTTGCATCCTTCACTCATGATTAAAATAAGGTTATGTTATTAAGTTAGTTTTTTTGTTATTTCTTATGTTTTATTAATAATGTTAGGTTTATTGTAAATTTTTGAATTGGCAAGAGAAAGTTGTGTGAGTGTTTCACACCAGATTTTTTTTTCAATGTATAGATAGGTCCACATAACAACCGGGATGTACTGCCCGTTCACAAGCTTTGTGCAGCTGAGAGGTATGCATTACGTCACTACTACTGTGAGAGATTGCGTTAGTAGTAGTAATGTTTTACTTGTATTATGTTTGTAATAGCCAGTGGTACTATCCAAACTACATAAATATTCTGTGTCACCATCTACAGCGAATAGTCAAAACAACACCCATGTATGTCACAGCACTAGGCAGCCACTGCCCAGCGAAGAGCAATGAGATGATTAGTAGAGTGTTATGACTAAACCTCGGATCGATATGCATGCAAATATGCCAAAAAAAATGAAAAAATATTCACCAAAAAAGTTGAAATATGCAAAAATTAATGCAAAAATAAAACAAGTTATTTTTAATAATTTTGTTTAATTAATTTAATTTTGAAATACATTATATTTATAAAATGTTTTAAATAATAAATACGCTAATCTAATAATAATTTAACCACTTTAACCGTAATCATCACATTTTAAAAAATTGAAGTTTTAAATAAATAAATTATGTTAATTTCATAAAATAATCAAAGTTTTTTCCAAATTTTCCACTTTGTACCTCCGTCTTTTGTCAGACAGGACGTTGTTCATTGCTGAAAAGGAGCGTTCAACATTACATGAAATAATTGGTAGGAATTTCAGAGCTGAAATTTCTAGGGGGTCACTCATTTGCATTTCCATTTCATCCGCAAGCTCTCCCTTCAAAGTTCTTGAAACATCCTGAGCTGCCTTCCATCCTGGGTTTCTCTTCAACACAGCGTTCAATATGTTCCTCAACTTTTCGCCGACAGGTCCTCCCCATTCTTTACTTTTTCTTTTAACCTATCAATGAGACCGACTGAATCACATAGGTTCATTCCTTTTGATTCTAATGATGTAATTAAATCGGGAATGAATTCAAAATTGGAATGAACATAAGCAAGTTGTTGAACCACTGAAGACCTGGTTAGTGCACCATTAGCTTTAGCTATTGCTTGGTTCTCTGATTCATCAAAACTTTCAATTATTTCCTTCACTTTTTCATGGTGTTCAGCAAAGTAATTGGCTGCAGATATCCAAGTACCCCATCTTGTGATTATAGGTTGAGGTGGGAGAGGAACGTTAGGATAACCATTCTTGAATGCCCTTATTCTGCTCGGTGCCTTTACAAATCTTTTTTTTTTGTTTTTAAGTTTTCTGGAAATTTGTCTAAAATATGCTTAAAATATGCAAAAATACCACAAATATGCAGAAGGGTACGAAATATGCACAATTTGTTTTTTTTTTTTGGTTTAACGTCAGACTGTTCTGCAATTACTGCTAATGCAGACTATGAAGGATGAAATGATTTTTTGTAACGTATGAAAACATGCCGTGCCTGAAAGGGATTCGAACCCAAGACCGCATGGTGAGAGGCGAGCACGTTACCAACTACGCCAAATGCGCCAAATGAAATATGCACAAATATTCAAAATAAAATTAGGGTTTTTTGGTCGCGAATCATTCAAAAACACTCAAAACGGATTATAAACTTATTTTAGAATTTAAAAAAAGATATGCAAAATCAGAGCACTAGTTATGACGTAGCAGCAGTCTGGTACTTCGTCTTTCCCCTTCATCCCGTAGCTGCACAAAGCTTAGATTCATACAGTACAACGTCACAGCTTTAGTATACTACCATGAACAAAAACATTTACCTCAACTTGATGCTAATATTACTAACTAAATCTAATTAATAAAAAAGTTATATAAATAAATAAACTAATATGCTTTTCCCAGTTGATAATCTCTGCTGTTCCACAAGTTTAGACCAATCAGAACGTTTGCCAGCGTTGTCAGATTGTATCTGATAAACATTACACGCGCATGCGTATAAGAGCCGCAATAATTCACTCTCGTCTTGCACCTCGTACTGAACACATCGATTATAGAGCGCGTTAACATTCAATACTTTAAAATATAATCAGCTGATTGTATGTTTATAGGTTGTAATTGTTATTGAAAGACCAAAAACATGGCTGACGAAATATTTAACAGAGCTACAAGAGCAAGTATTGGCAATGTTATAGACACGTCATTGGCTAGCTAGAAATTTGGTAGGGGTAATGCATACGTTCAGAGCTCATCAGCCGTGAAAGATAGTATAAGTAAATCTAAATAAATAAATCAATTTAAATATACTAAATTAATTAATTAATTAATTACCTAAAATTGTAAGAAAACGTAAGTTGCAATTTAACTGAAATTATAAAAAGATCACTACTATTGGTACAAAAATCTAAACGGTAGAAGAGAAAGAGAGAGACACAACTAGAATGATCAACAGCTAGGATAACACTGACAAGACAGTGACAACAACAATGGAAGGCGGAATGTGTTAATAGCGGGACAGAGACAATGTTTTCAGGAACGCACGAACTGCAGTCATAACATACCTCTACTCCTTTCTTTCCCCTAGTTTGTAACGGTCATTCAGCCTGGTTGTTACACGGGCCTAGCTATATACATTTTACAATATTTACCAAACTAATCTAATTTTTCAACAACTTCAGTGAATCACGTGATTTTAAAAATTTAAAAACTGTATTTTATTGATAAAATGAATGAATTAAACTCTAAAATATATAATTTCAAAATGTTTTTCATGAGACGACGCCTCTCATGGATGGTGTCAATTTTTTCTAAAGAAAAGAAGTCAGCTCGAAAAGTGACATTGCATGTTCACTTGACTCGGGGTAATACTTCCTCGTAATGGGATCAAGCCCACTTAGCTTTCGTAAGAAAGTTACTCTTTATAAGGAATCTTTTTTTTGGTTTTACATCTGACTGTTTTGCCATTTCTGTTAATGTAGACGGTAGGGATTGATGATTATGAAAATTAATGATGAAAAAATACCAGAACTGACCGGGAATCGAACCCGAGGATTTGAATGACACTATTTTTGTTTCCAAATTCCGGCTTTGATTTCTTGAATTCCAGTTTTGGGCCACTTCCGATCGAAACTGGAACTTTAACCATTTCAGTGGCGTAGCAATATTTAAAAGTTTGATGTAAAGAGCCATTTAATTTTAGTAAGGATGTACAAAGAGTGCCAGCCCTTATTTCGAAAACTTGCATGTGTCGAAGCCTGCCATAGCCAACGAAAATTTCAACGTTACAGAAAAATAAAATTTCCTGTTAAAAATTAATTTTTATTGTGGTCATAAAAACAGAAATCGTTCTACCACTAAAAATATTCAAAATATTTTTTTTTTTTAGTTTATTTAAAGTCGCATCGACAGCTTGATCATTAGCAACTACTGTGGGTTTTGGTACCTTAACGATGGTTTTAACGTGTTAAGATTCTCAGACTCTAATTAGTAATTAATAGTAGTAGTTAATAATTTTAGCTAATAGTAGTTTCAGATCTCTGAATGTGAAAGACTGACGGGCGTAGGATAAGTGTAGATGGGGAAAATTGCCACCAAAAAATTACCTTTCCTTCTTTTTCAAGAACCATAATCTCTCTTTTGATTTAAAAATAAGGCTGCCGCAGGGTTACGTCTTCTCCGTCCTCTTCAATTATAAAGGGAATTTTATTGTTCAGGTGATCAGCCGAAGGGCTGGTTTGAACCTCTAGAGGATTTACAAAGTAAAACGAGGAGTCAGGTGTTTTACCATTGCCTTTCTTACTGAGGAAAGTAGTAATACTTATCAGCATACCAGACCCTCCGATATGCATATATTTTCCACCCCGCAAATGACACCTTCACTTCATTCACCACACGGTCTGAGTGTATAATGATGAAATTAATTTCTGTGAGAGAAGATAACTGTAACTAATATGCTTTTCACGGTTGATGAGCTCTGCTGTTCCACTTGTTTAGACCAATCAGAACGTTTGCCAGCGTTGTCAGATTGTTCCTGAGAAACATTACGCGCGCATGCGTATAAGAGCCGCAATAGTTCACTACTGTCTTGCTTCTCGTACTGAATACATCGATTATAAAGTGCGTTAACATGCAATACTTTATAATATAATCAGCTGATTGTATGTTTGTAGGTTATAATTTATACTGAAAGACCAAAAAAATAGCTAACGAAATATTTAACAGAGCTACAAAAGTAAGTATTGGCAACGTTGCTGGCAAGTTATTGGCTAGCTATAAAGTGGGTAGGGGGGGGGCAATGCATATGTTCAGAGCTCATCAGTCTTGAAAAATAGTATATTGTGCTTTACACGTTTACCTTTTTTGTTGTTAAATGCTTCAGTCATATAATTAATTGATTATGTGATATAAAAACAGTACTATTATTTGTAGCCCTGGAACTAGCAGATAAAGTGAAAATTAATTTTAATACTCCACCTGCCTGTTAAGGGCACATACAGCCCTATAGGGCGAGATAAAGTAAAAAGGTTGAGCGGAATCAATGGAGTGAGACCAATCTGGACACGAAGATCCTTATCCCTTCAAATGTACGAGGCCCTAGATTGTTTATAGTGGAATGGTTTAAGTACTATTCTGGTAGAGAATAAAACATCTCACCATTTGTCGTGGTTTCCATTGTAAAAAATATAAATTTTTTCACCATTTGTTTTTATTTGAGTGTAGAAAAGTAAATAAGCTAAGACTAGAAGAGCTCGATCGAGCTGTGGCTGTTTAAAATTCAAAACAAACACACTCTGCATATAAACGCATTCTTCATTTTCTTATTGTTAGCATAACTCATCCTTCTTCACTAACTTAATCCTAGATACAGGGTGCATAAAAACTTACAATTCAATCTCCTTTTTAGAGTTTATCTGACGGTTTGGATCGGTTACATAAATGTAGGGAAAACTCTGTTCACCTACACGCTTAAATCAGTTCTAAAGTGGTACTAACTTACAAATTTTTGCAGTCAGTTATTTCTTATTATATTTTCTTGCCCTATGTAATAAAAACCATCTGCATTAGCCGTAACTGCAGAACAGTCGGACGTTAAACCAAAAAAAAAAAAATAATAAAAATAAAAAATAAGAGACAGCAACACTTTGTAAGTTGGTTCAAAGAATAAAAATGGAGAGGTAGATCTGTTTCACAGAGATAGTAAAATTAAAGAAAAACTATACAGGATACTGTGAAGGAAGGCTGTAAATACTGCGTGATCTTTATGTTATTTTATGTATTTTTATGTTATTTGTGTCTATGTGGTGTATGTTAAGCTCGGCGGCTGACTGTTTTTTAGTGAAGAAAGAATGACCACGTTAAGTTGTAATGGTGCGGTATACTGAGGCGATATTCTATTGCTGTTCTACTGTACCACCTCGCATCCTTGCGACCAGCCATAGTAGTGGGTGGAGACGGCGGAGTGTAGGGGAGTTTGGGAGCCAAAAAAAAAAAAAATAATAAATAAATAAATAAATGAAATTGTTAGGTCTACATCATATCATGACTGATATTTTAATTACTTTAAGTACTTATGATTTAAAACATAGTTAACTTAATAGGAATACATCAATAAAGTCTCGGACTTAAGCGTGCACCCTGTAGTAGCTGGCTTTGGTTTGTTGACAGTAGGAGCAAACTAAGGATGGCTCAACTGTAACTCTTCACTTGTGCATTTCTTCCGTGCATTAAGGCCATTACAAGGGATATTTAAAATATTAGAAAGCACTATAAGCAGATACAATAATTTTATGTACTTTTTACACGACTTTTCATTTATTGTAAAACAAAATAACAATTATAACAGAAATTATAGTTATTTTATGAGAAAAATAAATTTCGATGGATAGGTGAAGAAGCTTTTCACCTACTCCACCTTATAACCAGCTATTTGTTGTTATTAACCCTTGCAATCCCAAATTTTTTAACTATGCACAAACAAATATGTGTACATTGTTTCATACACTTTACTGACATTTAAGTGAAATAAAATCACTTTTAGACCTTCAACCTTTTTGATGGCGTGACAAAAAAGTGTGACACATACGTCACATTGGGATTGGTGGTATCAAAGTTCCCAACAATATAAATAAGTAAAATCATGTGCAGGCTCCTAAACAATATTCTCTTGCTTAGATTTGTAGCAAAAAAACTAAATATAATTTTAATATCGCCGGCCGCATTGGCGCAGTTGGTAACGTGCTCGCCTCTCATCATGCGGTCCTGGGTTCGAATCCCACTCAGGCACGGCATATTTTCATACGTTACAAATAATCATTTCATCCTCATCACACACAGTTACACCCCAACGTCGTCGCTAATGACCTTGATGTTGATGCGACGTTAAATAAAAAAAAATAAATAAATAAAAAAAATTTAATATCAATGCATTATTTAAGACTTAAAAAATGTTACAATTCAAAAATATTGGTAAAATGGACTAAGTCACTATTTATAGCCTAAAAAATATACGTGTATGTACATTCAACATACTCGAAGAAATGCTACTTTATTTTAGTAAATGAACACGAATATTTAAAACTACAATTATTTTTAAAAAGTAACTAATGGTCGCGTCCGTGACGTAGTGGTCAGCATCTTACAGTGCAAAGCGGAGTTCTCAGGTTCGATTCCTGGTTAGGTTACAGAAAATTATTACACTTCACATCCAGCGCTCTTTAATCAAAAGTAGTCGCTAGCAATTAAAGTTTTTATGTCTGTTATTTTACTCCAATGTGACTTCTGTGCCACACTGGGTAAGAAATTATAGTTATTTTATGAGAGAAATAAATCTCGATGGATAGGTGAAGAAGCTTTTTACCTACTCCACCTTTTAAGTAGCTATTTGTTGTTATCAATGAATGTACGTCGCCTATAGTTAAATGAAAATCACAGATTACACTAAACAATAGATAATATATTATAATTATACTAGATAAACAATTAATTAATTACGATTTTATGATAAACAAATAAAACAGTTTAATAAACAAAAGAATAACGAATTACGAAGTTACATCAATGAATAATTTACAAAATTTTAATTTAATAATTTAATTAAATATTTAATTGGTGTTACGCTAATTAATTAAATAAAACTGAATTGATTTTAATTATGTTTAATGAAACGAAACGTTTTCCTATAATTGATGTTCTTTTGAATAATAAATTCATAAAGTCTTTATTGTACCAATGCTTTTTTAAAAGTCTGGCGTGAAACACTCACGAGATTTTTTCTTGCCAATACAAATAATGACTAAGATAACCTTACATTGTAAACAACTTAAAAAAACGTAAAAGTGGTCGCCTCGTGACGTAATGGATAGCGCGCTGGCCTACTAAGTAAGAGCATAGCCTCCCCAAGAATTTAGCAGACATGACCTCTATTGTTTTAGTCGCAGCTCCCTGTAATTGGGAGGAATGCAGTGCGTTGTTATAGTAAAGGGAGAATGAATGAGTTATTAGTGTTTCACAGATGATCCATTTGTAGTGGTAGCGTGTACTAACTAGACTAAAAACATATTCTTATCATCCGGCGCATTAATTTAACAAATACCTTCCGGGTTATTAACTTGGTCGGATTCATAATAATATTATGAATCCGAGCTAACATGTTTAACGTTTAAGTTAAATATTATCTAACTTACCAATTTATATCAAAATAAATGTAATAAATAAAAACAAAATATGTTAAATACGGAATGTTTGAATACGAATGTTTTGTATCAGAGTAATACAACAATCGTTCTCCCAGCATGCGTTACTCATTTCACCCGTACCCTTCCGCTCACAACTACACGGAAATTGGAACCGCACAATATCTTTCCATGTAGAGCATAAAAAAATGTAGTAAATGTGGTGATTTTTTAAAAAATTGTAGGAGCCACAAAATTAGTAGAAAAATTTCTAGTCAGGTCCTCTAGTAGTACTTTACTTAATTTTAAGTTTTAACTTTGTTCGATGTTCCGTTCTTGATATACTTTGTTCACACACACACACACACACACACACACACACACACACACACACACACATACACACACACACACCTTTCGCTAAAACCATGTTTTTTTTTAGGTTCGTGGGTATGAAAACGTGTACATCCCCGGTCAAAACTCGATTTCTTAAAACCGTCATGACAACATTACTTTCCTTCCTATATATTCATACGCAAGAGAACGTAAACAATTTATCGACGAATTTAAATAATGAAATGAAATTTGAAATCTTGAATTCAGAAGTTAAATATTGAAACTCTTAAAACTATGAGACTCCGAGTTTATTAATGTGTTAAGAAAATAAAAATACAATATTTGAAAATGCTTATCTGTTTTTTAAACTCCTGATATTTGTTGAAGATGTTAGCTTGCTCAGTTATCATTGTCCAGAAACAAATTACTTGATCTTGTATTATTATAAATGGAATCAGATTACCGAAGTTTAGTCTTGAATAATGAAATTGCTACTTTACAGTCCTTTATCTTCAGTTTTTATAGTGTTTGGCTAAATAAAAATAATTTAGAGACTAACTTGATGTTCTTTAACACGTTGACTACTATGTGACCCAAATATGTATCACACTTGTCTTTGAAAATGGGCCACGTGCACCAAAAATGATTCTCAGTACATGACTTATTTTTAAGCTGTGCAATGTGGTTTCAAAAGCTAATGGCTTCAGAGAGTAACATTGCACACTTAGACTGTTCAAATAGTTGGTATTTTCAAATAATAGGATATTGCGTATACAGGTAGTTTTCCTTGTTGTCCTGTATTAGATAGCTGCTATTATTGGTAATTTTATTGTTTCATTCGATTATTTTAATTGATTGAAATAGTCTAGAACTTTGTAACTTAACCCAGTTGTTTATTAAATTTTTTATTGTGACACAAAAAGGGATCACATGGCTCTGAAATGTAAAATCATCCCAGCAGGTCATGTTACCCAAAAGTTTTATCACAAATTTATTTTACAAAAAAAAAATAGTTATTAAATAAATTAAGTAAAATAAGAAGAAAAATGAATAAAATGTGAAAAAAGTACGATGGCCCAGCTGTAAGTGTCACAAAATTTATTGTGGCAGTCAACGTGTTAAATACATATTCTAACAACAATGTAACAGCACCTCTCTGGCTGACCTCTTCCCCAAGAACGAAGCACTGGTGAATATAGACAACTAGCATGCCCCGTCGCGGCTTTGCACTCGAAAAATGGTGTAATCACTTTTTTTTTAAATATGTAGTAGTTTAAAATTTCAGCACTTCTTGCTTTTTGAAGTTTTTTTTTTTTGCTTTTGAAGCTTTTCTTCTTAGTGTTGTTTTTTTGATGGCATTATTGAAAATGGAAAAAAATGACCACAAAAAAAATAATTGTTAAAACCAAAAACTTAAATCTACGTTGAATAAAATAAAAGTCAAAATAAAATATCAAAGCAATTGATCACTCATCAATTAAAAGAAAATTAAAACAAATTAAAGAAACACGAAACTTTACTTTTATAAAATACTCAACAATTCTCACTCAATACTCACTTGATTCCGATGTTGTGGAGAATATGTTTGCAGTCATGTCGTAAATTTAACTGTTTTTAACTCTTGTAGTATTTTAATTATTACAAATTGTTTCTTTTTAAGAATTTTTATAGCTGCTTGCTCCCGCCCACGTATAAGATAGGTTCTACCTCTCTCTCTATTCAGTGGGTGTGTATATTTCTTCAGTTTTTGATTATTTCTTGGAAATAGGGCTTATCTTATTTTATTTTTAATTTATCTTTAATTTATTTTTATTCTTAACTTGTATTATTTATAAATGTTTTTATAATGAATTTTGTTTGTATTAGATAGGTACCTAAGCCTTGTTTTTGTGTGTACTGTTTTATTGTAATGCAATGGAGAAATAAATAAATTATCATTATTATTATTATAAAAATAATAGTTATTAGTAAATAATAAATAGGGTTTCTAAGAAATAGAAATAAAATGCATAAATGGTTATGTATAATATAGGTCAGCCTATTGTTGAAAGGCTGCCTAAAGGAGTCGGGTGCCTATTTAGATAATTGACTCTTTTTACTATTCTATTCAGTTATAATGAGTTGTTTATGGTTTATAAAAACTTGTATTTTTTTTTTTTATTGAGTGATGATGCCTACATAAGCCTTGGGCTTGTGTGTAGGTATATGTGGTGATTTACAGATGAAAAAATGCCAGACCTGACCGGGAATCGAACCCGGGACTCCGACATAGTAGCCAGTTGCTCTGACCACTACACCACGGGCAAAAATTTTTATTATTATATCGAAATCTTTATCCTAAATTTTTATTATTATATCGAAAATCTTTGTCCTAAATTTTTATTATTATATGGAAAATCTTTGTCCTTCTCGTGACTTCCATAGATTCACCTACATAAGTAGCACGCCCGTTTTGAAGTAAGTTTAGTCTTTGTTCTACCATCGACGATTTTTGATCTGTTAGTGAGTTATACAGTGTATGAGTACCCCAGCGTATATTGTAGACACGTATAATCGTTGTAAATTTTGTAAGTAGGACTTAGTTCATGTAAGTAAAAAATAATCTTGTAATTGCTTAAGTTTACGTTATCAATTTATTGTAATAAGTTGTTTATTTATTACAAGTAATTTAACTGTAGAAATTGTAATTTATAGTTCTTAATAAATATTTGTTTGTAATTTTAAACTATAGTGTGTTAATAAATTATTTAATTTTACCCAGATCCCGAAACGGACCTTAGAGATACGTGTAATAATTGCACTACCTTTAACTCCGACCGGTGGGCAAATACTTTAATAAGAACTTAAAAAATAATAAAAAATTTTTTGAGCACCAGCTCTGTCAGCAGAGCATGAGAAAAATAAATAAAAAAACTATATTTTCTTGTTTTAAACTTAATATTTAATGGGTCTACTACAAACAAAATTAACTAACTACTAACAAAATTACCCTAACCTATTTTAAAATATAGCCAACCTTTACTCTGCCGCGACTTTAATACAAAAACAACTTAACAAACCCCTTAATAAATTTACCTTCAATTAAATATATATGTGTCCCCTTTCTGCTTGTTCTCTTTGTTCTCCTGGTCACCCCTCGATCTCCTATTCACTTCTTTAAAAACTTCCCTTCAAAACAAAACCTCTATTTCACTCTCTTCAATGCCAGCCGCATTGGCGAAGTTGGTAACGTGTTCGTCTCTCATCATGCGGTCTTGGGTTCGAATCCCATTCAGGCACGGCATTTTTTCATATGTTACAAAAAATCATTTCATCATTCACCGTCTGCATTAGCAGTAATTGCAGAACAGTCGGACGTTAAACAAAACAAAAAAATCCACTCTTAAGGGGAAATTGTACTTTGTACCCCGCCCATGTTAAATTTGGTATTTTTAGGTACATTTTTAATAGAATTTGTAAAACACAGGGAAATGAAACATTACACATTTTTAGTTACCGGGTTTCTCTAGCTACTGACATTTTTTTTAAATTTAATCTGTTGGATCACAAATATTTTTTTTAAATAAACGAATAACAAAATTTTTACAAATTTGTCTCTAAGTTTTTTGGATATTACAAATTTTTGGAGCTCCCATGTACACGATAAATAACTGGTAAAAATTTCAGCCAAGTAGGTTTAATTGTTTCAGAGAAAAATATACCTAACTGTCAAAAATCTAAATTTACTGGAAAAGGCACAAATTAAAAACAGTACACAACAAGTAAATTTCCCATCAACAGTTTGTTAGAAAGCTAAACCAACGGCTGAGAATATTAAAAACAGAGATGCAGATATTTTGAAAAACTAAAATTTCCTTTACACTAAAACGAGCAGTTTAAATTACAAAAAATATATGTTCCTGTTGACTTGATAATTTTTCTGGATAAACCTGATAAAAACTTGATTCTTTTTATTAAAATAACTTTTTGGCTTAATTTAATGTTTTTTTGGTAGATCTAGGCCTAAACTATCAAAAAAGATAAAAAAAGAGAAAATCAAAATATTCAGTCAAAATAATCATACCCTTTAAGTTCCCTTAAGTCACAAGGGAACTGATAGTAAATTTCCTGGGTCCGAACCAGGAAATCTCTGGTTGACAAGCCTTCCTCTCCCACCAACCGCCCAAAACATAATGTTTTAACCTGTAGGGCCAACGGGAAGGGAAACTACATTAGTGATTGGCTAAAAGTTGGTGGGTGGAAAGAAGGCCCAAAAACACAGAGGGAGAAATACGTATATCAGTCTAAACAATATCAGATGATTGGTAGTTGGCTATATTTACAACTTATTGTCTAACGTAACTTATTCTAACAAAGGGGGTTGTTACTGAGTAATGGAAGTTATACTAATTAGGAATTACTATAACTTACATTGTTTGTACTGTCACCGGATGGCGACATTAAGTGACTAACCTTATCATTTTGGTGGCCCTGAAAAGGGCCGTTTAGGTGTGTGTCCGCCGGGGCGGGCAGAGGTGTTTGATGGCCCTGAAAAGGGCCGGTGTAAACCTTAATGAATTGGTCCTGAGAAGGAACGTTGTGCTGGTCTCGAAGGAGACCGGTGTAGGCAGCGCGTGGCTGCGACGAGAAGCTGGGCGATACGGCGTGTCGTCGTCCAGCGGAGACGTCATCTTCTTCCCTCGCAGTAGTGCGTCGATGGCTGCTCCGTCGGGTCCGGTGGGCGTAAGGCTCGGTCGAGGGACCGCTGTGGGCATCACTCGCGTCAGCGGGCGATGACGGTCCGGTCGACGGCTTATGGTGACGGTTCAGCGAGAGGAAGCATCATCTCCTCTCTTGCGGGGTCGTCGATTAATCTTCGCTGGAATCCGGCAGCCGTGTGCCGTGGTGGACGTCTCGTCTGCTGTCTGGATCGGTAGTGAATTCCTCGGTGTCTTGATCAGAATTGAATCGCTCGGCTCAGCGCAGCGCTCTTTATTATAGTCACAGAGAGCGCTGTGGTAGAGAGTGGCTACTGGCTTGGCCTTGATGTCAAAGGCCTTTGCGGTGCGCAGCCGAAAGGTTTGTCGCTATGCCGTCAAAGGCCGGAAGACTATTGAAGCCGGCAATACAGTAAATAATTAATTAGAAGGGGTGGCGGTGACAGTACAATATTGTACTTTTACAATGGAATACAATTTATTTACTGGTAACGCGCTATAAGTGAGGATTGCGCCTATCATATGGAAGACAGTGTACTATCTATCCTACTTACATCGGCCAACCCGAAGCATAAGACATGTTTCAACCACCACAAACACTTAAGTTATAAAATTCACTTCATGACCCGACACACTAATTAAGTAAGAAGTAATGTAATTAATTAAAGAAAGTGAATTGTTTAAAATTCAATTTTAATTTAACATAACTTTACTGAAAATAATGAAATATGAAAACCCTAAAAATACAATAACATTTTGAAATTACCGTAAAACTAGTATTACTCATGATAAGCTCGCATCGACGGAACTCACGGACTAACTAGTCTTCTTCTTCTTCTTCTTCTTCTTCTTACTATCAAGGATTAGGCATAACCCTGTTCCGAACTCACAAACCATCCTGTACGTCTACACAAACACCGTACATCTCGACTACTACCATCTTCTTCGAGATCTTCCCACCTCCCTTCTTAAACCAAAAAAACAAACCTCCCTTCCTCCAACTGGAACATACTGGAACTTCCAACATCCATCACTTTTAGAGGTATTTTCTCCACTGGCATCCGTTCCAAATGTTGCCTCCATTGATTCCGGTTTATCACTACAAATGTCAGTAATTCAGTTTACTACTGATGACCAAAAAGGATACTAAATATAGCTTAGGCCTTATTTAGATAGCTTATGCTATAGCCTTTTTTTATGCTATGCCTTTAGACCAAAATGGATACTAAATATAACTTAGGCCTTATTTAGATAGCTTATGCTATAGCCTTTTTTTATGCTATGCCTTTAGACCAAAATGGATACTAAATATAGCTTAGGCCTTATTTAGATAGCTTATGCTATTATAGCCTTTATAGGCCTTTATAATATAGCTTATGGCTTATTTAGAATGAATGTTTATTATTTAGGATAATTATTAAGAATCAATGAATAATACAATCGGATGTTTATAAAACAACATAATTTTAAACATAATAAATCAATGTAAGAGTAAAACTAGAACATGATGTCATGGTTAGAGCTGTCGCTATGATGTATTTAGAAAAGCACATATAGTAGCACTTCCGCCCCCCGCATAGACAATTCTTACTCTAGGTGACGATCGTCAACTTATATTGCGTTACCAGTACAGTTACTGACCGACGAAGAAAATACATAGATTGCATTGCTACAATCTGAATAGCCTCCACTGTTCGACGTATTGTTTTTAAAACGATAAAAATTCTTTTGAAAACTTTGATAGTGGTCGTAGTGTTATGCGATTATAGTTTTGTAGAACGGTCGATGATAGAGAAAGAGCCGAAGTATTGTTAGAGTTGGGTGGAAGTTTGTTGGTTGAGTTGGGCACTACCAGTAAGAGAAATGGGGTTAGCTGTTTGAGTATGCAAACGGCATACGGTATACGACATAGTTATTACTGACTGTATTTATTCGTTATTTGTTCAATGTTGTGTAACAGAATGCAGCTTTGAAAATCGTAAACAACTTACTTGTATAAATTATGCTCTGATACCGACTTCCATACTGACTTCCATACCGAATAGCAAATCTATGATAACTTTACTCTCTAGTACGAATGGTAGAAATAGGCGGTCTGGCTATTTATAAACTGTTACAAAAATTTGGTGTTTGAGTCATCAGCCGATAGACTGGTTTGAACCTGTAGAGCAGTGTTCTTCAACCCCTTATCTTAATTAAGGGCCAAATTTTTATTACGGGTGGGCTTGAGGGCCGCATTGATCTACGTATATATGTATATTTGTGTATGAATATATAAAAATCTGGTGTGAAACACTCACACAACTTTCTCTTGCCAATATAAATAATTAAGAATAAACCTAATATTAGTAATAAAACATTAGACATAAACAAAAAAACTAACCTCAATAAACATAACCTAATTTTAATCATGAGTGAAAGACGCAAAATGAAAATCAACCTCAGTTTGGCTTCAAAATACAGAAAATCACTCTTTCTCTCTAAACTAGGCTCTGTAGAGAAAAATGCTTTAAATAAAAGTTGTAGATCTTTTAATTTTCTATAAATTAAATTATATACACTTTTGTCGTAAAATGCATACTAAGGCCGAAATCTTAAAAAAATCGATTTTTCTCACGTTTTCGTGAGAAAAAAACAGAAAATCGCAAATTACTGCTAAACTAAGCGTTATACAAAAAATTGTTTGAAATAAAAGTTGTAGAACTTTTAATTCTCTACAACTTTTATTATATAAAGTTTTGCGCTAAAATGCATATTAAAGCTGTAATCTTAAAAAAAACAACGTTTTTACGTGAAAACAGCCTCACCCAGAATTTCAGCAAACATGACGCCTACCCTATCTTGTAGAGAATAAAAAATTGAGTAAACCAGGCGATTTTAAAAAAAATCGTAGGACCAGTTTTTGAGAAAATCGCAAAAAAGTGAAAAATTACACGAATAAACTACCACTTCCGGTTGACCGATTTTGATGAAAATGTTCGTGTCGAGTCCGGTAGTAGTACGTAACTTAAGTTTCAAGTTTCAAGTTCGTACGATGTTCCGTTCTTGAGATATTCTGTTCACACACAGACACACACACACACACAGACACACACACAGACCAATCGCTAAAAACATGTTTTTTGGGTTCAGGGGGTCTGAAAACGTATAGATCCGGTGAAAACTCGATTTCGAAAAATCGACATGAAAACAATACTTTCCTTCCTATATATTCATATAGGCAAGAGAAAGTAAAAACATATATGAACATTTTGTGTCAGGTTAAAAGAAATAACATGATTTTTTTTACAGCTTATATTGGTTGAAAATGACATTAAATATCAATATTGAAACATATACTTATACTTAAACATGTTACAAAACTCAAAACCAAACTAAAACATCAAAATGGTGATTTTTCAGTTTAATGAGAAACTTGACATTCTTTCTCTTTCACTAGTTTAAAAATCAACGTTTAAAAATCAACAAAATGATGCAATGTTTTAAGCTTTTTGTTCAAATACTGAAATCGTTCTCCGGGCCGCTAAAATTTACGCGGCGGGCCGCGGGTTGAAGATCACTGCTCTAGAAACTTTACTAAGTAAAAAAGAAAGTGAGGTGGTTTACCATCCCTTACTCACTGATTTGAAAAGTATCTTTATCAGCATGACAGGCCCATTGAAAAAGCCTCTAAAAAGCACCTGTTTTCCACTCTGCAAAAACACCTTCATTTCATTCACCTGGGTCTGGTTGTATTATAAAATGAAATTATTACTGTGAGAGGAGATAATTCTGACTAATGTCTTTAGTCATTTGCTTTAGTAATTTGATTGGGTGATCATGTTATAAGAAACACAAATATAATTGTAGCTCTGGACTAACCGATCGATTGCAAATAATTTAACACTCCACCTGCCTGTTATTTGGACAAAAGTGATGAAAAAAATTCCACATGGATGTTATGTGCACAAAAATAGTGCGAAAAATTCCACCTGCTTGTTATGTGCACAAAATTTGTGAAACAAACTCCACATGCCGGTTATTTGCACAAAAATGGTGAAAACCTCCACATACCTGATATATGCACAAAAATAGTGTAAAAAATTCCACCTGCTTCTTATGTGCACAAAATTGGTGAAACAAACTCCACATGCCTGTTATGTGCACAAAAATGGTGAAAAATCTCCACATGCCTGTTATAGGCACAAAAATGGTGCAAAAAATTGCACTTCCTTGTTATGTGCACAAAATTGGTGAAACAAACTCCACATACCGGTTATTTGCACGAAAATTGTGTAAAAAATTCCACCTGCATTTTATGAGCACAAAATTGATGAAACAAACTCCACCTGCCTGTTATGAGCACAAAAATTACAAAAATGATGATTAATTAAACCTTACACTTTCGATAGTGAGTATTAAAATAAAATATGGCCTTTAAGCAAGCGAAACTGAGAACGCTGTTAGTATGCATGTATGGTAACACTGAACTAGTACACAGAGATATTTGATTACCAAGTACGAACGTTTATTGTATTAAGAGGGAAACCTCAGGACTGTTTACCAGAGGGTTGTATATAACGCATAGGGGATGAAGGGAAGCATAGTTGAAACGATGGTAACGTAGAATGAAACCGCATCCCTCAGTATAAGGGTTTATATGCACCATAAGATACGCGAATAGGCCCATATGATTTCATTATATTATTAACACTAATAGCAAAAACAGCGCACCTTCAGCGTACGCCAGAAGGCCTCCTCATTCGATTTTCATCTCCTTCCCAACAACATAACATCAGTACTAAGTTAACTACTTGCAACTAGGCCCTCCCTATGAATTGGCTTAACTTAAACTTAAGTTTAAACTCACACGCATACACTTATTATGAGCATCAGCATACCTGGTAACTTTACTTAACTTTGTTACTGCTTAATACAACTTTGATAGAATATATAATCGAAAAAGCAATAAAATTCACTCTCTCTCTCTCTCTCTCTCTCTCTCTCTCACACACACCACACACACATACACACACACACACACTCACGTACGCATTGTTAATGACTTATCTTCAATTAAATCTACCTTCTTCAACTTGGTGTACCTTTTTTGTGGTTTTTAAGGGGAGACTGTACTTTGTATACCCCCTATGTTAAATTTGCTCTTTTTAGCTAAATTTTTCATTTTTCATAGGATAGGGGAATGAAATTTTACACACGTATAGTTGTCAGGTTTCTTTAGGTACTGAATTTTTTTTCAATTTAATTTGTTGGACCATAAAATTAAAAACAAAATAATGAATAACATAGGCTCTACAATTTTTTTCTACGTTTTTTGCATAACTTATTGCTAATTTTTAAGCATCTGAGGATCATAAAAATGTCGGTATATGTGTATGTGCAAGATAAATAACTGGTGAAAATGTCAGCCTGGTAGGTTTTAATAATTTTTGAGAAAAATGTTCCTAAATGTTAAAATTCTAAATTTACGGGAAAAGGCAAAAATAAAAAACAAAATTTACACACGAGTAAATTTCCCATCAACAGTTTGTTAGAAAGCTGACCAGCAGCTGAGAATATTAAAAAACAATACCGTAATGCAGATATTTTAAAAACCTAAAATTTCTTTTGCTCTAAAACGACTGGTATAAAAATATGAAAAATATTCGTTCTTGTTGACAAGATTTTGTTTTTTTTTTTTGTAAGCCTGGTAAAATCTTATTTTTTTATTTAAATAATTTGTTGACGTAATTTAATGTTCTTTCTGGTAGATCTAGGTCTGAACTTTTGAAAAACAAAAACCGAAAATCGAAATTTTCAGTCAAACCCATTATGCAGTCTCACCTTAAAGACGCATCAACAACTTGATCATTAGCTTTAACGTATTAAAATTTCCGGACCTTAGCCGGAAATCGAGCCCAAGACCTCCGCGTTGTTGGCTAGCGCGCTACCACTACACTACAGAGGCCTGGCGTACTTTTATTAAGCGCTTAACAAATAACTGTTATTTTCTTTAATCCGTAATGTGTGTACATTGCAAACTGTTCAATTGACGACAATAAGAAACCCCATTACCCAATGAGATAAGAATGATATGTATGACGTACACTTAATCTGTTCGTTGCAGGGCTAAAATAAATATTTCTGTTTTTTTTTTCACATGGACAGCTTATTAAACGACTGAATCATTTACGAACAGAAAAGGTAGAGGTGTAAAAGACATTAATCAGACTTATCTCCTCCGAAAGTAATGAATTTCATTATACAACCAGACCGTGTGGTAAAAGAAGTGAAGGTGTCATATGCAGAGTGGAAAATATGTGCTTTCCAGAAGACCCGGCATGCTGATAAGCGTTCTTTTCCATTCAGGAAGGAAGGCAATAATAAACCACCTCACTCCTCGTTTTACTCAGTAAAACCTCTACAGGTTCAAACCAGACTTTCGGCTGATGACCTAAACAACATGTATGACGTGTAAATGAGTGGTAGTCTTGTACGCACCCAGGCCGATCATTCCTGAGAGAGTATGGTTGATTAGACCCCAATCATCAAAGTACAATCCGTGAAGTTAAACGCTGTCTCTTGCCCGGCCGAGCCTAGCTGCTACTATACTAACTAAAATCATCGTCCGCGTTGATGAATGTACTGTGATACTTATCTCTAAAGTCAGTTTTGGGATCTGGGTAAATTAGGGGAGTGTGGATCCCTATCCTAAGCAATGATAATGTTTGTAACTTTTTCTCAGCAACCACTGCAACTAGAGCTACAATTTTTTTTGTTACATAATTAGAATGTGTAGCATTTAATTCTGGTAAGAATTTTGATTTTCACAATTAATTTTTAAAAAAGAGACCATTTTTTCATCGAAAAATCACCGAAAAAATGTTTTCTCCCACAATTTTTAATATTTTTAAAAACTGCACATTCAAACAATAGACGATTAACATACTCCATAAAAATTTCAGCCTTGTGCCTTTAGTGGAAGCTGAGAAAAAGATACATAAAATTCTAAAAATGACGTTTTGAGATATTCCCGTTTAAAGTTTGAAAAACAAAAATACGAGTGTAAAAAAAGACAGACCACAACAAAAATAGTGCAGATTATAAACTTTTAGGTTATACTGCCAACCTATGAATAAATAAACGAGAGACGGAAATGTGAAAAAATAGTTGAATAAATCACAGTAAAATATTAATCGAAAGGGAAAATTATTTTGTAAAATTTCGTGACAAATGGCAAAATCAGCTTAAACATACAAACACAAAAAAAAAATTTTCTAATTGGCGTAGCAACATAATTCTAACGCCATTTTAAAGCGCACATTTCAAATTATATTTTTAACGATAAAACAAAAAATTGATTATTTTTTTATCTTGTCATTTCACATTCCCCTTAAATAATTAACACACTAAAGTTCAAAATTACTAGTATTTATTACAACTAAAAATTACAATTAAAAAGTGAATAAAATCTACAAGTGAATTACAATTAAATTACTTAACAAATAAAAATTAATTATAATTAATTAATACAATAAATAACTTATTACTTATTACAATCAATTTACACACACTTAGTCCAATCGATAAAAATATGTTTTTTTTATTCAGGAGGTCTAAAAACTTGCATATTCGGTGAAATCATGATTTCTAAAAAAATTGATATGAAAACAATACTTTTTCCCTATACAGTAATCCCTTGGTATCCGCGGGTTTCGGTTATCCGCGGACTTTGTCCGTGGCCCTAAAACCTTAAAATTCGTACGTTTTCTCACCTTGTGTACGTACAGTACTTGGTGGAAAAGTCATACAATTCTGAAAACATGTGTTTGAATGAATGTTTTGGCATCCCGTATCATGTTGAGTCACACACTTGTAAGGCGACGGCCGCCATGAGCCAAGCAAGACTTTTGCGTAATGTACGTAGTGAGCCCGTCACCGGGTACCGGGTCCCCCCAGTAACACCCCACCCTCACCGCCATACGTACGCCCAGGCACCATACTGTAATTTCTTCGTACGTTTTCCTCCAAGTGTCAGTCTAACTTTTTCGTACGTACGTACAGTTCTTTGTGTGTTCAACTATCCTGAAACGAAGCCAAGCATTTCTTCACAAACCATCAACAAGATCCTCAGCATAGTAACGCATTGGCTGACCACGTATTGGAGACGAATCCATTCATGAAAAGGGCCCTTCAGTTCAAAAGAGGACTCAGGAGCTGATGGTACCATACGAAGAAGTCCACAAGAAGTTTAAAAAGAAGAAGAAGAAAAGAGCAATAACTAACTATTTTAAAGCAACTTAAATTTTTTACGCGTACATTACTGTATTTATTAAATATTCATAGATTATAATAATGATAAAATGTTCCTAAAACTATTAAACATTTAAAACGACTACTGGACTTTACCTTTAGAACCTAACGCCCATCTTTTCGTTCATATAAGGTACCCGCGGTTATCCACGAGGAGGAGGAGGAGGAGGAGGAGAAGGAGGGCGAGGGGGAGGAGGAGGAGGGGGAGGGTTATCCGCGGTTTTACTAACCGCGGTAACCCTCCGAAACGTAACCCCCACGGATAACGAGGGATTACTTTATACCTATATAGGGCAATAGAAAGTAATTATGTTGTTAAAATGATAGATGTCATTATATTTTACAATTATTGTTAAAAATGCAGGTTCTGGGTTGAGTAGTTGTAGTAATGTTGACGATGAATAATGAAAACGAAATTTTAATCGGAATTGTCGACAAGAAAACATTTAAAATTAATGAGCAAAGGTGGCATGTGGAGTGGAACGGCGCGGCGTAGCGGTTCAAGAAAAATGTTTCCCTTCAACAACGTTAATATTGCCATCTTACTTCCACTAGGTTACACTCAACGCAGAAATCTTGCCTACATCTTTTCCATCTCCATGTTAACATGAATAAATGGTTAGAAAACCTTTATCTAAATTTCTTATAAACATACTTACATATTATACAGTATACTAAAATTGTTAATGAATCTAAAAAATCTGTTGTAAGACACACACAAGACTTTATATTGCCGATGTAAACAATCAAAATAGATTTTTTAAAAAATCCATTTTTTACCGAATTGTATGATAAAAATACCGAAAATGTTCACTAATTGACGTTTAACTAAGCGCTGTAGAAAAGAATTCTTGAAATAAAAGATGTAGGTTTGTAATAATTTTCAATAAATTTACTTACATAGGCTATAATTTTGCCCTAAAACTCATTTTATAATCGCAATTAAACCCCCATTTTTAACCCGAGAGCAAAGCAGGCCCGTAATGTTCAACAGACTTAGTTCACCTTGTAGAGTACAAAAAATTTAGTATGTGAGATGATTTTAAATAAAATTTTAGCAGATGTTTTTGAGAAAATCGCAAGAAGATGAATAGCTGCACGAGTAACTACTACTTCTTTTTTTTAATTTCTAATGTGTACGTTGCAATCTGTTCAATTTAGAACAATAAGCAACCCGATGATCCAATGAGATGAGGATGATTTGTATGACGCGTAAATGAGGTGTAGTCATGTACAGACTCAGGTCGACCATTCCTGAGAAAGTATGGTTAATTGAACCTCAACCATCAAAAAACACCGGTAACCACTGTCTAGTATTCAATCCGTATAAAAGTAACTACCTTTACTAGGATTTGAACCAGGAACCTTCGTCTCTGAAAATCAGCTGTTACTACTTCTAGTGGAGTGTTTTCGATGAAAATATTTTTGTCAGGTCCCTGATTAGCCTAACGTAAGTTCCAAGTTACAACTTAAAACGACATTTTATTTTTGAGATATTTTGTTAAATACACACAACCAATCGGTAAATACAATACTAATAATTGGTAGACTAATAATTGGTACAACTAATAATTGGTAAATACCAATAAACACCAATCGGTAAAAACACGTTTTTTTAGTTCAGGGGACTTGAAAACTACTATTTCTAGTAAAACTCGATTTCAGTAAATCGACATAAAAATATTAGGTATTTTTCTTTTCTATATTTTAAATAGGGCAAGAGAAAGTATGAATATGAAACAATTCATTAAAAAAGTTCTGAACGAAGGATTTTTTTTGAAAGTGGGATGAACTTCCTTAAGATTCTCACTGGCTACATACATGCTTGTCCGAGCTAGTTTTATAAAAGTATAAAAGTGAAATTATGACAATGATTCCACTGTTTTTCATTTTGTATTGTCTACTCATGATTAAAAATTGTTATATTTTTCATTATTTACATTGGCAAGAGAAAGTTGTAAAAGTATTTTAAGTATTTTTTTTAGTTCGAGTAAGACCTAGACCTGCGCGAATTCACGTTATCGCGATTTTTTGAACATAATAATTATATTATATTGTGTGTGGTAGTTATTCTCATGCTCTACCGACTGCCGACAGCCAGTGATACCGAAAAGGGCTACCGTTTGGTATACTGACGGCTCAGTGATGAGCGGAAGAGCGGGATTGGGGGCCTGGGGGGCCGGGGGAAAGATTTCCCTGGCCCTTGGGTGTAACATAACCATCTTCCAAGCTGAAATATTGGCCATTAAGGTCTGTGCGGAGAGGTGTATTGAGAGGCGCCTCATTGGGTCGCACATTTATATTTTATCCGATAGTCAGGCGGCCATCAAGGCTTTGAGTTCTTGTACTTTTGAGTCGCGATTGGCCTATGATTGTCGGGAAGTTTGAATGCCGTTGCCAAGCGTAACGTGGTGACGCTGCGTTGGGTGCCGGGGCACCAGGGAGTGCCTGGAAATGAGAGAGCGGATGCCTTAGCAAAGAAAGGTGCAGCCTCTCACTTCATAGGCCCAGAGCCATTCTGTGGAATTGGTGAAGGCTATTATAGAGGTATAGTTAGGGCCTGGGAAGAGGAGGCTAAAACCTCCAATTGGAATAAGGTGCCAGGCTGTGAACAGGCAAAGAAATTCATTGCCTATTCCAGCAGGAAGGCTGGGATATACAATAGACTAGGAAGACAGGACTTGAGGAGGGTAGTGGGCCTGATGACTGGTCATTGTAATCTTGGGTATCATTTATCCAAGATAGGAGTTGCTGAGGAGAGCCTGTGTAGATTCTGTCATGAGGCAGAAGAGAAGGCTGAGCACATTTTATGCAGTTGCAAAGTGGTTGGCTGCAAAAGAAGAGCGCTGATGGGTAAGGATGTGTTAACACCTTCTCAGGTAAGTGCAATAGATCCTAGGCAGATCCTGCGCTTTATTGAAAGTGTGGGTCTTGCATAAATAAGGAATAGGGGCAATCACAAAAGATCTTTTAGGTCGCGGTGAGGAGGGGCTGCAGAGGCCTGAACGCCCTAATTGTAAAGTAAGTAAGTGGTAGTTATTCTTATCTTACGGATGTTTATATTTATGACCACTGTTTTGCTAATTGCTCTCAAAACCGTTATCATAGTTGCCCTCTCCATCCTTACACTAGAATTTTATTTTATCTTGATTTGCTTTTGTTCTAAACATTAGTATTGTTTAGTCCGTTAAAAATATCGATCGTGTAAGGTTGCGTAGATTTAATCGTGAATTTAATCGTGCTACAATTTGCAGTTCTTTTATTTCCTTGGTTTTGTTGTTATTTTGGGTAAAGTATGAGTTCGAATAAAGGTTATTAAAACGGAAAGCGATTACTTTAAAGGAAAAGTTAATCTCGTTAAAATTTATGAAATTGGTGAAAAAACGAAGAACATATTTTTTTACTTTCTCTTGCCTATATGAATATATAGGAAGGAAAGTATTGTTTTCATGTCGATTTTTCGAAATCGAGTTTTCACCGGATCTATACGTTTTCAGACCCCCTGAACCCAAAAAACATGTTTTTAGCGATTGGTCTGTGTGTGTGTGTGTGTGTGTGTGCGTGTGTGAACAGAATATCTCAAGAACGGAACATCGTACGAACTTGAAACTTAAGTTACATACTACTACCGGACCCGACACGAACATTTTCATCAGAATCGGTCAACCGGAAGTAGTAGTTTATTCGTGTAATTTTTCACTTTTTTGCGATTTTCTCAAAAACTGGTCCTACGATTTTTTTTAAAATCGCCTAGTTTATTCAATTTTTTATGCTCTACAAGATAGGGTAGGCGCCATTTTTGCTGAAATTCTTGGTAAGGCTGTTTTCACGTAAAAACGTTGTTTCTTTAAGATTACGGCTTTAATATGCATTTTAGCAAAAAAAAAATTATATAAGAAAAGTTGTAGAGAATTTAAAATTCTACAACTTTTATTACAAAAATTTTTTGTACAACGCTTAGTTTAGCAGTAATTAGCGATTTTCTGATTTTTTCTCACGAAAACGTGTGAAAAATCGATTTTTTTTAAGATTTCGGCTTTAGTACGCATTTTATGACAAAAAAGTATATAATAAAATTTATAGAAAATTAAAAGATCTACAACTTTTATTTAAAGCATTTTTCACTGCAGAGCCTATTTTAGCGTGAAAGAGTGATTTTCCGTATTTTTAAGCCAAACTGAGTTTGATTTTCATTTTGCGTCATTCACTCATGATTAAAGTAAGGTTACGTTTTTGAGGTTAGTTTTTTTTATTTCTAATGTTTTATTACTAATTTTAGGTTTATTGTTAATTATTTGCATTGGCAAGATAAAGTTGTGTGAGTGTTTCACACCAGATGTTTTTAATTATAATTATATTGCTATAAAAGTAAACATCGTAATTTCTTTTATCAATTTTGTACGATAAGATTTTGAACAACTGTACGTTCTGTGTAATTTTAAAATTTTGGGGACGAACATTGAACAGTTTGGGGAACAGGTGACAAAAAAGATTGGTTAAATATTTGCTGTAAAATTTGTGCGTTTTACCTTACCATTTATTTGATAGTAGGCAGGAAAATAATTCGTGAATCGACATGTCAAGTGAGTGAACGTGTAATGTGTTATATTTACATTTTTCTCTTCTGGAAAAACTTTTTTTTTTTTAGAAAAACCTGGGTGTTTTGTTGAGCTGAATTGAGAATGAAGGATGATCGGGAGAGCGGGTGTGAAGGGTTATTCGTATCGAATTTGGGTAGATTTGTAGGAGGAGTGGGAAATGGGGTAAAAGTGATTGAAGCGTGAAAGTATAGTTGAATAGGAAACACCGACACTACTCAATAGGCGTACTCGTACAATAAACCAATCAGAAATCTTCGTTTGCCAGACACGATTTAAAGAAGACAAATTCACAAGTGACTTCAATCGGATCCCATGCGTTGCAACTCTTCATTTAAAATCTACCCCTGAATCAATTTCTTATACAACGTATGTCAACATATTTATCAGTTTCTCTTTTTCTAAGTAAAGAATTCTTATATTAATTACGCGTACACCCAATGGGTTAGTCTAAAAGTTAGCTGTTTACTGCTGTTAATAGCGAGTCAATGAAGGTAAATCCAACGAAGTCTGTTCACATTATATTCACTCTAAATCAGTGTTCCTCAACCTTATCTTAATAAATAGCCAAATTTTTATTTTGGGTGGGCTTGAGGGCCACATTGATCTACGTATGTATGTATGTATGTGTTTGTATATGAATATAATAGAATAAACATATATGAACATTTTGTGTCAGGTTAAAAGAAATAACATGATTTATTTTTTAGATATTTATTATTATATTTATTATTTATTTTTTAGAAATATGGTAAGCTAAGTGCTGTATAATATTTTATTATTTTGAAAAATTTTATTGTAATATATTTTAAGATTATTGTAAATTAAACTGTTATTAAACGTCTGTGAAGTTGGAAAAACTCAAAATCAAACTAAAAACATCAAAATGGTGATTTTTCAGTTCAATGGGAAACTTGACATTCTTTCTCTTTCACTAGTTTAAAAATCAACAAAATGATGCAATGTTCAAGCTCTTTGTTCAAGAACTGAAACCGTTCTGCGGGCCGCTAAAATTTACGCGGCGGGCCGCGGGTTGGAGGTCACTGCTCTAAATAAACAACCCGTACCGTCACTGTTTTTAAATAATACATCTATCCCAAAAAAATCTACTGTTCGCTATCTTGGACTTCATTTCGATCAACGGAACGATCAACCTGGAAACACCATATTAAGACAAAACAGCTTCAACTAAACTTACGTTTGAAAAAACTATACAGGTTTGTTCACTCTAAATTACCCATACGTCTCAAACAGAAATTATTACTCTACAATTCTCTCTAAAAAAAACCTATCAGGATGTACGGTATTCAAATTTTTGGTTGCGCAAAGCTGAGTAATTTAAAAACTATTCAAGCATTCCAGTCTAATTTTCTCCGTATAATTACCGGTTCACTATACTATGTCTCAAATTATACACTACACACCGATTTAAAAACACCATTCATTTGCGACATCGTCAAAAATAGTTATATTAAATTTTACTCAAAACTACCAATCCATAATAATCCGCTTATTAGTGATATGGGAAGTCCGCCAGGCTTCATTAAAAGATTAAAAAGAAGATTGAGCAGATATCTTCTTTAATTCTTTCTGCATGTTTATGTTGATAAAGATAAAACAATGTGAAATATTAGATTTAATTTTTGTTTCGTTTTAAATGTTTTATTACTATTGGTAATAACTTTTCTGTGACAATATGAACTTTTTGTTTTTCTTTTCATACTTTTGTATATTTTACTTTCATTGTTATTCCAAATTTAACATTGCTGAATGTTGAATTTTATATCATGTCTGTTCTTGTTATTTGTCATTTAATATCAATGTATTTTTATCTTTTGTTTGTTTTGCATAGTAGAGTTAAAGATTCAAAATAAACGATAAAAGAAAAGCGAGTCAGCTGTTTAAAAGCTGATTTTTGGAGACGAAAGTTCAAACGCTAGTAAAGGCACTTTTATACGGATTTGAATACTAGACAGTAGTCACCTTTAACTTGTAATTCAAGAATTTTTTGTAAACGCTTAGAGTCAATTAGTAATTTTCTATATTTTTCATCAAAATCGGATAAAAAAAGAATTTTTTACATGACGCCATGATAACGTAACGTCATAATGCATTTTACGACAAAAATGTATATAACAGCTATAGGAAATCAAAAATCCTACAACTTCATTTCGAGAATATTTTCTACAAAGCCTAGTTTAGCGTCAAATAGTATTTTTTGTGTAGTTTTAAGTGAATCAGAGGTTGATTTTCATATTGTGTCATCCACTCATGATAAAAAATTTTATATTTTTCATTTTACTTAGTTTAGTAATGATTAAACATAGGTTAAACTGTTCATTATTAAGATAACCACAGAAAGTCGTGTGAGTATTTGATACCAGATTTCAGTATTTCCTATTAACTATGATTATATCCACTTGTTTAGGAAAATTCATACTAAGGCCGCAATATTAAAAACTCCTATTTCTTACCGATTTTGATAAAAACGCTTAAAATAAAAGTAACAGGTTTTATTAAATTTCCTGCAACGTTTATTAATGTACGCTTTTAGTCGAAAATGCATATACGAGGGGGTACCCAAAAGTATCCGGAATAGCTCTGCTGTGGGCGGAGCTTGTGCAGTACAAATTCCCGCCACTAGGCTGCTTGTAGCGCTACTCATTGCCAGTTCAATGCCATTTTGTTCGTTGATCTAGCTTGTTCTGTTCTCGTGCAGTGATTGTTCTCGCTAGTGCTGTTTTATGCTCGTGTCGTTTTTCATAATGGCAAGTTTTAATGAACAACGTGCGGCTGTGAAATTTTGCTTCTTGCTCGGTAAAAACGCCGCGGAAACAGTTGTAATGTTGAACACAGCTTACAAAGACGACGCTATTGGAAAACCCCAAGTGTACGAGTGGTTTTTGCGCTTTAAAAATGGCGACATGTCGATTGAGAACAAACCTCGTTCTGGACGACCGTCGACTTCCCGAACAGACGAAAATGTTGTGAAAGTGAAAGAAATTGTACGTACAGACCGACGACAGACCATTGACCAAATATCACAGGTTAGTGGGTTATCTTGGAGCTCAGTCCAACGCATTTTAACAGAAGACTTGACAATGAAAAGAGTCGCTGCCAAGTTTGTGCCTCGGGTTCTGACAGACACTCAAAAGGAACGTCGAATTGAAACGTGTAGTGATTTGAAACAACAGCTTGAAACTGATCCAGATTTCATATCAAAGATCATTACGGGTGACGAGTCTTGGTGCTATGGGTACGACCCAGAAACCAAACAACAATCCAGTCAATGGAAGACTTCATTATCACCCCGACCAAAAAAAAGTCGTCAAGTCAGATCGAACATCAAAACAATGCTGATTTGTTTTTTTGATGTGAGGGGAATTGTCCATTCAGAGTTCGTTCCACCAGGCCAGACGGTAAATCAAGCTTTTTATCTTGAAGTGTTAAGAAGATTACGAAACAGCATTCGTCGTAAAAGACCTAATTTTTGTGGCAGACAGGGGACTGGTTTTTCCACCACGACAACGCGCCTGCACACACGGCAATCTCGGTTACCCAGTTTTTGGCGAAAAACGGCATGGTTTTGCTACTACACGCACCGTACTCACCCGATCTGGCTCCGTGTGATTTTTTCTTGTTCCCACGCATGAAAAGGGGCATGAAAGGTCTCCGATTTAACAACGTTGATGATTTCAAGAAAAAAACGACGGATGAGCTGGCAGCCATCACTGAAGAGGAGTACAAAAAATGTTTTGAACAGTGGAAGCACCGGTGGGACAAATTTATTAGTTGTAATGGAGAGTATTTTGAAGGGGATAAGGTTCTTTTGTAAAAAAATTAAAAATAAATAGTTTTAAAAAATAATTCCGGTTTCATTTGGGTACCCCCTCGTATAAGCCGCCATTTAAAAAAATAAATATTTTTTACCAAGAGAGCACGGGCTTCCCAAAAATTTCAGTAGACATACCGCTTATCGTTACTCGTACAGCATAAACATGTAGTAAATGAGGCGGTTTTTTAAACAGTTGGAACCGTTTTTAAGAAAATTGCAAAAAAAGAAAAACCTTAATGCCCGTTCCCATAATAGACAGGTGGAGTGTCAAATTATTTGCACTCAATCTGTTCGTTACAGGGCTAAAATAAATAGTTCCGTTTCTTATCATATGGTCAGCCAATTTAATGACTGAACCATTTAAGAACAGAAGAGATAGAGGTGTAAAAGACACTAATCAGAGTTATCTCCTCTAAAAGTAATGAATTTCATTATACAGCCAGACCCTGTGGTGGATAAAGTGAAGGTGTCATTTGCAGAGTGGAAAATATGTGCTTTTCAGAGGGCTCGGTGTGCTGATAAGCGTAAATTTCCACTCAGTGAGGAAGGCATGGTAAACCACCTCACTCCTCGTTTTACTTAGTAAAACCTCTAGAGGTTCAAACCAGCTTTTCGGCTGATAACCTAAACAACGCCTGTTCCCAAGCTTTGTGCAGCTGAGAGGTATGCATTACGTCACTACTACTGTGAGAGATTGCGTTAGTAGTAGTAAAGTTCTACTTGTACTATGTTTGTAGTAGTCACGGGTACTAACCAAACTACATAAAATATTCTGTGTCGCCGTCTACAGAGAATAGTGAAAACAACACCCACGTATGTCACCGCACTAGGCAGCCTACTAAACTTTTACTTGGCTGACCATATGATAAGAAACAGAACTATTTATTTTAGCCCTGTAACGAACAGATTGAGTGTAAATAATTTGACACCTCACCTGTCTATTATGGGCTGCCTAGCGAAGAGCAATGAGATGATTAGTACAGTGTTATGACGTACAGGAGTCTAGTACTTCGTCTGTCCGCTTCATCCCGCAGCTGCAAAAACCTTAGATTCATACAATACAAATAACTTTCTATTTCCGGTGGATCGATTTCGATGAAAAGTTTCGTGTCGGGTCCCATTGTGGTACCTAACTTAAGTTCCAAGTTTCAACTTCGTCCTATATAATTTCGTTCTTGAAAAATTTAGTTCACACAAAACACACTCACGCCAAACGCTAAAAACATAATTGTTTGGGTTCAGGGGGCTTGAAAACATGTTATATTTCCATTGAAAACTCGATTTCGAAAAATCTACATAAAAACAATACGTTTTCTTCCCATGTATTCATATATTTATGTAAGTCAAGAGAAAGTAATAAATTAAAAACAAGTTATGCATTATGTTACACTTACTCGTATTGCGTGTTGCCTATGTATCGGGTTTATTTACTAAAAGCAGTACGTTAACATTTATTTATTTGTATAATTGCAAAGGTTTAGCTGAGTGACTGTTAGACTTACTCGATCGCAATTTTTCTAACTTCCTGATCAATTAAACAGCTTGTAAATTTAGCACACTTATTCCACAAGGGTAAACAGAAAAACTAAACCGTTTTCATTCACATCACTTGCGTCTAATAGGTAGAAAGGGGTGACTACCTAAAGCAATACATACAATTTTTATTATACCCGCCCTAAACTTTTAAATACGGTATAGTTGTTCTTTTAAGCAAAAGCACCTAAGAAAAAGTAAACTTCTTGCTTTTAAGCGTTGGAAAGGGTTTTAACTACCCTACAGCACTAAATATCGCTTCTGTACCTTCCCAAAGAATTTAATTCTTAAAAAAAGCTGTATTTGAGAAGTCATACCTAGTTACAGTGATTTTATTATCCCTGTGTTTTATTATATTTTATTTTATTATTTTATACTGCCCTGTATTAATACATACGAAAGGAAAGTATTGTTTTTATTTCGATTTAAAGAAATCGAGTTTTCAGCCGATATAAACATTTTCAGACCACCTGAGTCAAAAAAACATGTTTGTGCGTGCGTGCGTCTCTCTCCCTCCCTCCCTTCCCCCGTGTATGTGCGTGTGCGTGTGTGTGTGTGCGAGAGAGTGAACAAAATATCTCAAGAACGGAATATTGTACGATGTTGAAACTTAGAACTTAAGTTACAAACAATAAGAGGACCCAACATCAACATTTTCATCAAAATCGGTCAACAAAAGTAGTAGTTTATTCGTTTTTTTTTTCATTTTTCTGAAATTTTCTCAAAAAATGGCTCCTACAATTTGTTTTTAAAATCGCCTCATTTGCTAATGTTTTATATTCTAAAAGATAGGACACCATGTCTGCTGAAATTTTTTGAGAGGCGTTTGCTCTCCCGGTAATTTTTCTTAAAGATTTCAACCTTAATATCCATCTTAGGGCAAAATTATATTATTTATTTATTTCCCATTGCTTACAAAAAATAAATATCAATACAAAATAAATGTTAATTTCCTTAATTATACTTTAATAATTTAAAAACTATTTCATTTTAATTCGCGGTGGGGAAATTAATCCACCCAACTATGGTTCCCGATATTCAAAGGTAGATCAATTCAGTGCTTCTTTATCCAATATACTACTGCAACTACTATACTACGGTAATCTATTAGTGTGTTAGTAATTACAACTACATGTTAGTTACTTAAATACTAATTAAACTACTAAGATATTTTTATTAAAAAAATAATATGCTGTTATATAATTACATGTACAAATGAAAAACAAAACAAACAATATAATATGCAAGACAAAAGAATTTATTTAAAAATAGAAAACTAAAATTGAAACCGGTAGACGAGCTCACAAAACTATATGTTTCCTGGAGTAATCATTTTTCTATAGCGTCTCTCCCTACTTCCAATAGCCAAATGGTTACTGCTTTTTTATACCTTATGATGTCCGGCATATTTTTATGTAGGGGGAGCAGATTGAGCAGTTTGGGCGCTAAATAGCAGAAATGCCTTTGGTACAAATTTTTTGAGGCCTTGTGTAGAAGTATGAGATCCTTGTTCCTAGATATTATATAATTACAGTTGTAGGAAATTAAAACACCTGCAACATTGATTGCAAACATTTTTTTCTACGAGGCTTGATTACCGTAAAGTAGTGATTTTTTGTATTTTGCTGACAACATCGGTAGAAAATTAGATTTTTGACGATTAGGGCCTTAGCAAGGGTTTTACATCAAAAATGAATATAGAGAAAGTTACACGAAAGTTTTAAAAAAAATTACAATTATTTCAAACAATCTTTTCTACAGAGTGAATTAGAGTGAATTAGTAATTTTCCGTTGCCCATAGAAGACTGGTGGAGTGTTAAATTATTTACACTCAATCTGCTAGTTCTCTCACTTATCACATTGTCATCCAATTATATGACTGAAGCAATTAACAGCAGAACAGGTACATGTGTAAAAGACATTAATATGCTTTTCATGGTTGATTACCTATGCGGTTTCACACGTTTAGACCAATCAGAACGTTTGCCAGCGTTGTCAGACTGTACCTGACAAACATTACGCGCGCATGCGTATAAGAGCCGCAATAGTTCACTCTCGTCTTGCATCTCGTATTGAACACATCGATTATAGAGCGCGTTAACGTGCAATACTTTATAATATAATCAGCTGACTGTGTGTTTATAGGTTGTAATTGTTATTGAAAAACCAAAAAAATAGCTGACGAAATATTTTATAGTTACAAGAGCAAATATTAGCAAAGTTGCTGGCAAGTCATTGGCTAGCTATGAAGTGGGTAGGGGGCAATACATACGTTCAGAGCTTATCAGCCTTGAAAAATAGTATAGTCAGAGTTATCTTCTCTGAAAGTAATGAATTTCATTATACAGCCAGAACCTGTGGTGAATGAAGTGAAGGTGTCAAACGCAAGGTGGAAAGTAGGTGATTTTCAGAGAGCCTGGCATACTGATAAACATACTTTTCCACTCAGTGAGGAAGGTAATATTAAAATTCATCACTTCTCGTTTAACTTGGTAAAACCTCTAGAGGTTCAAACCATCTTTTTGGCTGATGACCTAAACAACACAGTGATTTTCCGTTTTATGAAGTTTTAAAAGTTGCATTTTCACGGAAGTTTCTAAGAGCTGCACTACCAATCAAATCTACAGTAAAATATCATTTGAAATATTTTGTAATAAATTTTTGTAATAAAAGTAGTGATATTAGTACAAATAAACGTAAAAATATTGTTATTAGACGAAAAGGTTGTTGACAACTTCATTTAATTTTAACAGTAAGACAAGCGTCATTCGTACGTTGGGTTTGAATGAGGGTGTTAAAAAGTATTGTGCAGTTCAAAGCTCCGTGTAGTTGCGGGGGTGAAGGGTACGGGTGAGGTATATTGAATGAGTGACGCATGCTGGGAGAACGATTTTAGTATTACTCTGATACAAAACATTTGTTTTCAAACTTTCCGTGTTAAACATATTTGTTTGCATTTATTACATTTATTTATTTATATATTTTGGTAAGTTCGATATTATGAATCCGACCAAGTTAAAAATCCGATAGGTATTTGTTAAATTAATGCGCCAAATGATAAGTATATATTTTTTGGTCTAGTTAGTACACGCTACCACTAAAAATGCATCAGCTGTGAAACACTACTAACTCATTCATTCTCCCACTACTATAACAATGCACTGCATTCCTTCCAACTACACAAAGCTGGGACTCGAGGAATAAGAGGTAAGAGGGTGTTTTTAGTAACCTGTTATCATGATAACTGCCTCAATTCGGAAACCATGTTATTTTAACTGTTATGTTAAATGAGGCACTAACTCGTATTAGTGTGGTATAATTCTTCAACAGGTTAAATAAAACCAATTAAGTGTGTAGTGGCGAAAACCACCTTACTTCAAACAGATTATTATTTAAAGGAACTTTAATTGGTTTACAGTTCATTCATTACACGTTTTTCAAGTGTTCACAGATGTGTAATGAAAAAACACCTTTAAACACAACTGAGATGTTTACAAATACAAGAAAACAGATACAATTGATTACTTCGTTCTTAATCGCAACACTAAATTGTTTGAACAAAAAACCTGGCTCATGTACCCAAAAAATACATCAATTTAGTTACTATGATCTTTAAAATAATGTTTAAAGAAATAAATTATGTTTTTACAATTATGTAATTTATCACAACAAAATCTATTGTATACAATTTTTCATTAATTTTAACACGTTTTTATATTTTTACTAGCGGTACCCGGCGCGCGCGTAGCTACGCCCAAGAAAATAACACATGCTTTTAATGGAAAATATTAAATTTATTTATTTATTTTATCTTAATGCTCGGGAATAAACAATGTCTTTGGTTGGATGTCTAAGCTCTGTCACGCATTTCCTGAAGGCGAGATTTTCGCCTTTTTAAAAATTATTAAATTACTAATATGCAATATTGCTATAAAAAATAGGGGTTGGTGGTAGAAGGGTAAAAATTTAGGAGTGCATGTATTTTTAATGCTACATTATAAAAAATTTAAATTAAAAATTTTGTCCAAAATATAAAAAAAATTTTGGGGTGGACCACCCTTATCACTTAGGGGTATTTAAAATAGATGAAAACCTATTCTTAGACCAACTAAGTGTAGGCCTACATATAAAATTTCATCAAAATCGGTTTAGCCGTTTCGGAGGAGTATTGCAACTAACACTGTGACACGAGAATTTTATATATTAGATAGATATTTTACTTTAAGATGTTTTGAAACAAAGCCTGTCTGTCGATCTGAAAGATGAAAATTATATAATGAGGGTCGTTTTTTACATTCTCTTGCCTATATAGGAAGAAAAGTATTGTTTTCATGTCGATTTTTGGAAATAGAGTTTTTACCGGATATACGTTTTCAGACCCCTTGAACCTAAAAAAATCATGTTTTAGCGATTGGTCTGTGTGTGTATGTGTAAGTGTGAACACAATATCTCAAGAACTGAACATTGTACGAAGTTGAAACTTGAAACTTAAGTTAGGTACCACTAGAGTATTTGACGCAAACATTTTCATAAAAATCGGTCAACCGGAAGTTGTAGTTTATTCGTGTAATTTTTCACTTTTTTGCGATTTTATCAAAAACAGCACCTACGACTTTTTTTAAATCGCCTCATTTACTATATTTTTTATACTCTATATCATAGCGTAGTTCACCTTGTCTGCTGAAGTTCTTGGAGAGGCTGTGTTCCCGTTAAAAAAAATGGCATTTTAAGTATTGTGGCCTTAATACGAATTTTTGGCCAAAATTGTATAATATTCAACGTTGTAGAAAGGTTAATAAACAAAATCTTTTATTCTATACATTTTTTTGTATAACGCTTAGTTATACAATAGCGGTAATTAGTGATTTTCTGTTTTTATTCATGAAAATCTTCAAAATAATTGATTTTTAAGATTTCGGCATACATTTAACGACAAAAATGTATATTAATAAATTGATAAGTGCCGGCCGCATTGGCGCAGTTGGTAACGTGCTCGCCTCTCATCATGCGGTCCTGGGTTTGAATCCCACTCAGGCACGGCATATTTTCTTACGTTACAAAAAATCATTTCATCCTCCGTTGTATATAGTTACACCCCAACGTCGTCGCTAATAACCGTTGTAGTTGATGCGACGTTAAATAAATGAATTAAAAAAACATTTATAAGAAAATTAAGAGATTTACAACAACTTTTATATGAAGCGTTTTTCTCTACAGAGCCTAGTTTAGCGTGAAAGAGTGATTTTCCATATTATTAAGCCAAACAGAGGTTGATTTTCATTTAGCATCATTCACTTATGATTAAAATAAGGTTATGTTTTTTGAGGTTAGTTTTTTGTTTGTTTTCTAATGTTTTATTACGAATTTTAGGTTATATTGTTCATTTTTGCATTAGAAAGAGAAAGTTGTGTGTTTCACACAAGATTTTTTTAAATAAACAGTGATTTTAAATTGAATTATTGTTCTAGCCAGTATTGACGTAAGTATTATTGAATATTTTATTACTCTTATATAATTTTTATAGTCGCTATCAATATTTCAATAGGGTATGGTTTGTACTGTTTGTTTAGAAGTTTAAAGTGTTAAATTAAAAGTTATTGATATTTTTATTGTGTTATTACTGCTACAGTTATATTGTTTATTGTTGTTACGTATTATTAATGTTTTAAAGTGCCGTTTTTATTATTTAATATACTCCTCCTCGAAGTAAATGTTTCCCACTTTTGGAGCAGTAATATTTATAAATAAACTAGTATCCCTGCGCTTCGTGGCAAAATATTGTGACAATATCTAAAAGGAAAGTGTTGGAGAATTCTCGAGAAATACCGAGATTTAAAAGGTGTTAATGTAAATAATAAATAAATAACATAAAAAAATAAGTAAAACAAGGAGTGAAGTGGTTTACAATTGCTTTCGTCATTGAGTTAAAAAGTATGCTTATCAGCATGCCGGGCCCTCTGAAAAGCGCATATTTTCCACCCTGCAAATAATACCTTTACTTCATTCACCAAAGGGTGTGGTTGTATAATGAAATTCATTACTTTCAGAGAAGATAACTCTGATTAGTGTCTTTAACACCTCTATCTCTTCTGTTCTTAAATGATTCAGTAATTTAATTGACTGACCATATGATAAAAAACAAAACTATTTTTGTAGCCCTGGAACAAACAGATTGAGTGCAAGTAATTTAACATGCCACCTGTCTGTTTCAGGGTAATTTTTTTTTTTTTACTATTAGGAAAATTCACAACTGTATATAATAACAACGAGTGAATGAGGTGATTAAGAAATGAAATAAAATGCGCTTTAAGACTTTGAGGAGATCACCACTCAACATAGGGCTCCAGCTGGAAATGTCCTGTGAACGGATTAGATAATCGTGTATACTATCGAAAATTACTTATTACAAAATGATGTCCCTACTCCATCGTCGGTGTAGGCGTCTGCGGGGATTGCCGGGAAGGTATAGGTTGCGTACAAGTTCGTTGCTATGTGATAATTTCATACCGAATCTTGTGTAAATTTTACGAAATAAGTCGTTCACGTACGGAATATTGAAGTCATTGTGCAAACAGTCATTGGTAACGTAAAAGGGAGCTTTTGTAATTTGTCGTAAGAGTTTTGACTGAAATCGCTGAATTTTTGAAATTACGGATGCCTTAAGGGTAATTTAAGTGTTATGAATTATACGAATACAAAATATAACACTGTAAATGTGGACTGCAAAAAAAGCTTCTAAAAACGTCTAAAGTCACATCACGTGGTCTTAAATTGGCCCTACAACTTACGAGGGAAAAGAAAAAGTAGTTTTTTTTATTTTATGTAATCAGCTTAGAAATGAGGGCATAAGAATGTAATCAAACGTTTACAACATGAACGGGAAGATTGCAGAATATCGCAATTTATAGAGGGAGCACGTAGAGAGAATGGGTGAGGATAGCATCCCCCTAAGTGTTTTGCAATACAGACCGGTTGGGGAGGAGAGATGTTGGGAGGCCACGGATAAGATGGCAATAATTCAGTAATTTGTCGCTGTTGTGAGTCGGAACAGGTGGAAGCCTAATCCTTTATTGTAAGAAGAAGAAGAATAAGAAGATGTTACCTAATGTACTCTTCCTCAACCAAGATCTTTTGGACTACCTTTTTTTGACAAGTAATATTTATGAATAAATAAATAGAAAAAATTTAGTGTGAAACACTCACACTGTTTAATCTGGACAGTGTAAATAATGAACAACATAACTTATATTTAATCATGATTAAACAAAATAAAATTTAAAGAATGACCTACTTTTAATAATGAGTGAATGACGTTAAATAAAAATAAACCTTGTAAAACTTAAAATGACGGAAAACTACTGATTCACACTAAACTAGGCTCCGTAGAAGTTACTTCTTAAAATATTAAAAGTTGTAGGATTTTTGATTTCCTATTATTTTAGTTATAATTATACACTCTTGTCGTTAAATGCATTGGGCCTTAATTAAGATTAAGGTAACTAATTTTTACTTTCTCTTGCCTATATGAATATATAGGAAGGAAAGTATTGTTTTCATGTCGATTTTTCGAAATCGAGTTTTCACCGGATCTATACGTTTTCAGACCCCCTGAACCCAAAAAACATGTTTTTAGCGATTGGTCTGTGTGTGTGTCTGTGTGTGTGTGTGTGTGTGTGTCTGTGTGTGTGTGTGTGTGTGTCTGTGTGTGAACAGAATATCTCAAGAACGGAACATCGTACGAACTTGAAACTTGAAACTTAAGTCACATACCACTACCGGACGCGACACGAACATTTTCATCAAAATCGGTCAACCGGAAGTAGTAGTTTATTCGTATAATTTTTCAGTTTTTTGCGATTTTCTCAAAAACTGGTCCTACGATTTTTTTTAAAATCGCCTATTTTACTCAATTTTTTATTCTCTACAAGATAGGGTAGGCGCCATGTTTGCTGAAATTCTCGGTGAGGCTGTTTTCACGTAAAAACGTTGTTTTTTTAAGATTACGGCTTTAATATAAATTTTAGCGCAAAAACTTATATAATAAAAGTTGTAGAGAATTTAAAAACCTACAACTTTTATTTCAAACATTTTTTTTGTATAACGCTTAGTTTAGCGGTAATTTGCGATTTTCTGTTTTTTTTCTCACGAAAACGTGAGAAAAATCGATTTTTTTAACATTTCGGCCTTAGTATGCATTTTACGACAAAAGTGTATATAATTAAATTTATAGAAAATTAAAAGATCTACAACTTTTATTTAAAGCATTTTTCTCTACAGAGCCTAGTTTAGAGAGAAAGAGAGATTTTCCGTATTTCTAAGCCAAACTGAGGTTGATTTTCATTTTGCGTCTTTCACTCATGATTAAAATAAGGTTATGTTTTTGAGGTTAGTTTTTGTTCGTTTCTAATGTTTCAATACTAATGATAGGTTTATTGTTCATTATTTGCATTGGCAAGAGAAAGTTGTGTGAGTGTTTCACACCAGATTTTTTACTGATTCTGATGATACTGAAAAATACTTAAGACGACTATTGACTGACGCTAAATCTTCATTACTAAACGTTGTAGAAAAAACGTTTGAAATAAAAATAGTTAGTTACTTAATTTTCTACAATTTTTATTATATTATACAGTTTTCCCCAAAAATGCATATTAAGACCTTAATCTTAAAAAAATTTACCATGAGAGCAGAACCAATTTAAGAATAATTTCAATAGACTTGCATAAGAAACATTAAAAATTCTTATAATGCCGTTTTTTACAAAACGAATTTTCGTCAGATATAAAATATATCGTCAGGTCACTTGAAACGAAATAAAAACATTTTTTTACCGATTGTTGTGTTTGTGTAAAAGAAATATATCTAAAAAAGAAAATGTACAAAATTTAAACTTTGACCTTAAATTACTTTCTCCTTTTTTAAATTTTGCCTTTTTTTAAATTTTCTCAAATTTTTTATAAGATTTTGTTTAAAATCACCTTATTATTCACTAAATTTTTAATAATGCTTTACATCTTAGGGTAAGTGGTATGTTTACTGAAATTCATGGGCGAGTTTTGTTTTCGTTTTAAAAAAACGTTTAAGAATGTTGCTGTCATATGTACTTCAAAGCAAAAGTGTATATAAGTATTAAAGTAATAAAATTTAAAAAACCTATAATTTTTATTTCAATAATATTGTTTCCTACAAAGCTTGATTACCGTCAATCAGGCCTAATTATTTTCCGGATGTTTTATTATAAAAAACAAAAGTCCATCAGAAGTTAATTTTTATTTATTGTCAAGCAAAACTGGTTGGGCAAGCGATTCTGTATGGTGACCAGCTGACAGACATTCCTGAATAAACTCCACTGGGGTCCCTGTTCAAAAATTCAAGCAAACTCACGTCAAGAAATACAGCAAAAAATCAGCGATCAAATTAAGTGTTTGTCAATAAATTACAGTTCCCGATAACAAATAAACAAACAAAAAATATAAATTAAAAATAAATTATGTTATTCACTCATGATTAAAATTAGGTTATATTTTTCATTGTTTACATTGGCAAGAAAAATTTAAGTGAGTATTTCACACGATTTTTTTTTAATTAGATTAGTAATTTAGGTGGCATAATATTTAATTTTTTTGTAATGCATAAAAAAATCAATTATATTATTTATTTAATTAATTAAATATCTTACTGGCCTCCGGGCCAGCCCAGTGAGTCAGCTGGTAGAAAGTCGCTATTAATTGTTCAGTAACACCGGTCGGGCAAGCGACTTTGTATGGTGACCAGCTGACAGCCATCCATGAACAAACTCTACTGGAAGTCCCTCTTCAAACTCATGCCTAATGCACTTTAAAAATACAGCGATCGAATTGGGTAGTTGTCAAAAATGTACAGTTCCCGATAACAAGTAAAAAAGCTAAAAAAAAAAATTAAAAATATTATCTTGCTGATAATAGGCTACATAAACTGTGTTTTTAATCGTTTCGGATAACGCAGGAATCAAATGACCGGCATAACATTGCACACAATTTCAAATTAAAAAATTATATATAGTTTTAAGAAATATAAATAAAATTTGAGTAGGCGTAAAAAGAGAATCGAAGGGAACCATTGTATATTAGATGACAATCATCGGTTAGGGGACACAAAAATAATTGAATTGATTGAGGGATATGACAATTATGACGTCATCAATATTGAAAGACGAATAAAAACTGATGATAATAAGCAGCGGTTCATGAAGAAAAATAAAGCATTGTTGTCGATAAAATTTGTATGTATTAAATTACTCACATATAGATAATGTTTATAGGTTATAGGTGGTAGGTAGGTAGAGATACGAAGGAACGCACCGGGGCACCGCGCTCGGACGGGACGGTGTCGCGTACTAAAAACCTTTTGGCCCGGCTACCAGGCTGTCTGTCGGTGGCGCATGCGCAGTGGCCAATTCTCCATCACTCACACCCGAAGACGACGGCCGGCGCTCCTCTCTGTATTCACCGTTTCTGTCTTGGAGAAACATCGCCCCACCGCCGCACCCGAATACAAATTCGCATCCCTTAATATCAGACCATACTCCAATCTGAAAGCTAAACGGGAAAGATATAACCCCCTTCTTCACCGCCCTCTTTCAAACACCTCCTCCTCCACCGCCTCATCCTCTGAACATTATCGCTATAGACGTATACTTACTTTTCATTGCATAAATAATATTTTATGCGAAATACAATACCCACTTGCCACCACTCCCCACTTTCAACTACACAGATCTCCTCATCATCTGTCTCCTCCTTCTGCTTTTTCAACTCTTCTCCCTTCTCATACTCTCCTCCGTATCTTTCTTCTTTTTCTCTGCCTACTTCTCCTCCTGCTGTCAATCTCTCTCCTGTTTCTGTCCTCCTCCTGTTCGGTTCACCTCCGTTCCCTCCTCCAACTGCTCCTGTTCTTTTTCTCTTTTGTACAACTTCTTCTTCTATTTGTCCTCCTACTTTTTCACCTTCTCCTTCTTCTCCTTTCTTCTCCTTCTCCTTTATCTCCTCCTCATTTTTCTTCTCGCCTTCATCTCCATCAATTTTTTATCATCTTCCTTTTTCTCTTTCTTTTCTCCTTTCTTTCTTTCTACATATCTTCCTCCTATTCTTCTTCTTCTTCTTGTTCCCATTCACTTTTCTTCTCCTCCATCTCCACCAATTTTTCCTCATTCTCTTTTCTACTCCTCCTCGTTCTCCTTTGCTCTTCTCTTTCCTCTACTTCTTTTTCTTCGTACAGTTTCATATTTTGTCCTTCCTCACTTCTTAAGACAAGTGTGAGAGGGAAGTGTTGGGATGCGGAGAACGGGTACCTACCGTTTTTATGTTTATTTTACATTCTACTTAGAATACTCTTTTATTTCGGATAAGTAAAATCTTTTGCCCCTGAAAGTAATATTATTTTGTCTATTTAACGTAATTTAGTATTAATATTGTTTTACTAACGCGAAAAAACCAGGAAGGAAGATCCCAGGCAGGTGATATTAGTTGGAAACTTAGTAGGTACGTTAAGAAAAATTTTAAAGGAAATGTGGTTTAAGTGGAAAAGTGTCAATCATAACGATGTATATTAATTGAAAGATAACATGTGGTTAACTAACGTTGCAACTGCACGGTAGTAAAATACGAGGTGTGGCTATTAAATAAAGAGACTGGCGTAAAAAGTTTAATTTTAATTTTATACATAATCACTTATTGTCACCTTTAATATACACTTCTTCTCTATCCCTACAACGCTCCATGCAAATTTTCCGTAGTTGGAAACAGTGCTGGAAGTCATGTTCTGTCAGCTCCTTCAGGACACATCCGCTTTTTTTACTGCTTTCACAGACTCAAATCTTGCCCCTTTTAATGCAGATTTCACCTAAGGGAACAGGTAGAAGATAATAACATATTATGAAACGAGGTTTTTACTTATGATCCAAAAATGAAGCGCTGATCCATGCACTGGAAGAGCAGAACTTCACCGATAGCCAAAAAAGCTCGAATGACAAAGTCAAAATTTAAAGCAATGATTGTTTTTTTTATATCCATGGGATTGTGTACCTTCACTGGGTTCCTGAAGGTGAAACAATTAGTCAATATTACTACCTTGAGGTACTTTCTAAACTACGTCAAAGAGTAAGGAAAAAACGCCCCGAAATGTGGAAGTACAAATCATGAGTTCTCCACCAAGACAATACGCCGGCTTATTCCGCGTTACCTGTCAAGAGGTTTCTAGCCAAGTACAGCATCTCAGTGTTAGAAAATTCACCTTATTCACCAGATCTTGCACCATATGATTTCTACCTGTTCCCTAAGGTAAAATCTGCATTAAAAGGGACAAGATTTGAGTCTGTGGAAGCTGTAAAAGAGAAAGAGGCACGTGTCTTGAAGGAGCTGACAGAAGATGACTTCCAGCACTGTTTCCAACAATAGAAAATTCGCATGGAGCGTTGTAGGGATAAAGAAGGAGTGTATATTGAAGGTGACAATAAGTGATTATGTATAAAATTAAAATTAAATTTGTTATTAGGTCAGTCTCGTTATTTAATAGCCACACCTCGTATAGTGTCTCATTGTTACTTTCTCTTGCCTATATGAATATATAGGAAGGAAAGTATTGTTTTCATGTCGATTTTTCGAAATCGAGTTTTCACCGGATCTATACGTTTTCAGACCCCCTGAACCCAAAAAACATGTTTTTAGCAATTGGTCTGTGTGTGTGTGTGTGTCTGTGTGCGTGTGTGAACAGAATATCTCAAGAACGGAACATTGTACGAACTTGAAACTTGAAACTTAAGTTACATACCACTACCGGACGCGACACGAACATTTTCATCAAAATCGGTCAACCGGAAGTAGTAGTTTATTCGTATAATTTTTCAGTTTTTTGCGATTTTCTCAAAAACTGGTCCTACGATTTTTTTTTAAATCGCCTATTTTACTCAATTTTTTGTTCTCTACAAGATAGGGTAGGCGCCATGTTTGCTGAAATTCTCGGTGAGGCTGTTTTCACGTAAAAACGTTGTTTTTTTAAGATTACGGCTTTAATATAAATTTTAGCGCAAAAACTTATATAATAAAAGTTGTAGAGAATTTAAAAACCTACAACTTCTGTTTCAAACATTTTTTTGTATAACGCTTAGTTTAGCGGTAATTTGCGATTTTCTGTTTTTTTTCTCACGAAAACGTGAGAAAAATCGATTTTTTTAACATTTCGGTCTTAGTATGCATTTTACGACAAAAGTGTATATAAATAAATTTATAGAAAATTAAAAGATCTACAACTTTTGTTTAGAGCATTTTTCTCTACAGAGCCTAGTTTAGCGTGAAAGCGTGATTTTCCGTATTTTTAAGCCAAACTGAGTTCGATTGTCATTTTGCGTCATTCACTCATGATTAAAATAAGGTTATGTTTTTGAGGTTAGTTTTTGTTCATTTCTAATGTTTTAATACTAATGTTAGGTTTATTGTTAATTATTTGCATTGGCAAGAGAAAGTTGTGTGAGTGTTTCACACCAGATTTTTGAGGTTAGGAGCACTGTCAGATTTCTCTTCCCTTCCTCACAGCCCATCCATACGAAAAAGGCATTCTTGTGACTCACATTCTATAGGTACGAGAGTGAGTGCAGCCACCATCTGCCAAAAAATTCAGTAGACACACCGCTTACCCTATCTTGTAAGAACAATGCAATGTACTAAATGAGGTGTACTAAAGGAGGTTGTTGTTTGTTGAAGCCAGCCAACATTTTGGTCTCACCCTCAACACAAGGAAGACAAAGTGCATGGTCATCACCAAGAATGTGGTCCCACATGACGAACACCTGTATGTGGAGGGAGAGCAGTTGGAAAGAGTTATGAAGTACAGCTATCTTGGTATGACGGTGAACAGTAACCTTGATTACTCTACTGAGATCAAAATCCGCATAGAGAGAGCCCGGGCCGCATTTGTGAAAATGAAGAGGATGCTGTGCAACCACAATCTGAGTCTGGACTTGAGAATTCGTGTGCTGAGGTGTTACATCTTTCCGGTGCTGTACTATGGTGCAAAGGCCTGGACTACCAATAGGCAATGTGAACGAAGACTTGAGGCCTTTGAGATGTGGGTTTACAGAAGGATGCACAAAATATCTTGGACAGAGAGAGTCACAAACATGGAAGTCCTAAGGAGGATGCAGAAGGGAATGGAAGTGATGATCGAAATCAAGAAGAGAAAGCTGGTGTACCTCGGCCATGTCTTGAGAGGTCCAAAATATGAAATCCTTCATCTTGTCATCCAGGGAAAGATTATGGGCAAACGATCGGTTGGAAGAAGAAGAACCTCCTGGCTACGGAACCTGCGAGAGTGGTTTAATTTGTCATCCATCGACCTATTTAGAGCTACAGCTTCCAAGGTCAGGATTGCCATGATGCTAGCACACCTTCGTAATGGAGATGCTACATGAAGAAGAAGAAATGAGGTGATTTAAATAAAAAAGTAACCCTAGAGCCGTTTTTGAGAAAATTGAATAAAAGTAAAATATTGCACAAATAAACTACTGACTACTTCTGACTGCGCACACACACACACACGCGCGCACACACACACACACACACACACACCAATTGGAAAACAAATTTTTGGTTTCAGGGTGTTTGAAAACTTGTATATCCGGTGAAGTTAATTTAGAATAATTTGAAATAAAAACAATACTTTCTTTCCCTATGGGCCTATTTATTACATGTAAGGAAAAATTAAATAAAAATAAAATGAAAACAAAATTTAATTCGTTTTCTGTTGAAGTACTGTATTAGTAATTTGGGACCTAACATATTTAATTTTCTCCCTTTTCATGTAAGAACTTTAAATTGTAGGTCTTTTAAAAGTATAAAAACAATAAAGAAAGTTTACTATCAAAATGAAATTTTTTGGCTCACTTATCTTTATACATAATTATTTTTCTAGTTCAATAAAAAAACATTGTTTGGTTATTTTTGAAATTTTATTATATTAATTTTCGATTCTAGTTTCTTTAAATCATTTTGTAGTATAGCATAAGTTCAAAGTTATACATACGTAAAATAGGTTGCTATATTTTTTAATTTAAAGTTAATTTAGAGTTGTATTAAAAGTTATAATTAAAGTTTTCTTTTAATAATTTTATAATTTTGAATATTTGCATGTTTTTAAAACCAAAGTATAAATGTTTTACTTAATTAGGTTTATTAGACTTATAGGAAGTATTTTTTGCCCATAACACACAGGTGGAGTGTCAAATTATTTACACTCAATCTGTTAGTTGCAGGGCTAAAATAAATAGTTCTGTTTCTTACCACAAGGTCAGCCAATTGAATGACTGAATCATTTAAGAACAGTAGAGGTAGAGGTGCAAAAGACACTAATCAGAGTTATCTCCTCTAAAAGTAATGAATTTCATTATACAGCCAGACCCTGTGGCGAATGAAGTGAAAGTGTCATTTGCAGAGTGGAAAATATGTGCTTTTCAGAGGGCCCGGCGTGCTGATAAGCATACTTTTCCATTCAGTGAGGAAGGCAATGGTAAACCACCTCACTCTTCGTTTTACTTAGTAAAACCTCTACAGGTTCAAACCAGCCTTTTGGCTGATGACCTAAACAACAACAGAAAGTATTTATTTTTTAATTTTTAGAAATTGTATATCTTTTTAAAAATTTCGTTGTTTTAAGCCCTAGTGTAGTTTTTAAATCTCTTTTGTAGGCTTACTGTGTTACTAAATAAAAGAAGAGAAAACCTACCCTAGGTTACGACTTTTAGCCATAATGGGTAGGTAAATTTCCTACACCAGAACATTTCATACTGTCAATAGTTGTAAATGCATTATAACTTTTGGAAAGAATATTTATGGTTTACTAATTTTTTTTAAATATGGAGATAAAGTTTTATTTTATACATTTAAAACGATCGTCAGCCTCAGGAAAATCAACGCGGAACACAGAATCTCAAAATTATAACGTCGTATCATCAGAAAATGCGTGAACAAGAGATGTTTCTCTAACTGGATCTGGAAGCCCGACCCAAACGAAGAAGTCTACAGAAATTCAGAACCTCAAGCAGACCAGATGAGGAAAAAGAGAATTTCTTTCTTTGGCCATCTTTTGAGGAGTGACACCACCACAATTTCTACACAAATCATTAACTATTTCCTAAACAGAAAATATCAACCGCACAGGATCAAACAAATTGAGCAGGACATAAACAAAATCCAAATATCACTTGAAGACCAGAAATTCAAGAAACTTTACCGGTTAATAGGTAGGAAATCTTCATTATCTACTTTTAACAAACTTCTAATATACAAGCAAATAATAAACCCGTATGGACCTTCGGAATACAACTCTGGTGATACACAAAAGCATCAAACCAATTAATCATTTAAAGATTCCAGAACAAAGTTCTCAGAAGCATTGTCAACCCTCCCTGGTATGTTAGGAACGACGACCTGCACCGGGATTTGGGAGTAGATTTCATAAACAAAGTAGTTTATAATTTGCCAGGAGTCATGAAGACAGACTTCTTCACCATGTGAATTCCGAAGCTATACAGCTACTCGACAACGCAGATCTGAATAGGAGACTTTCTCTTGTAAAACCATTTGTACTGGTGTAATAAACAGTATAAAATTATTTATTTGTTAGTTGATAGTTACTTGTATATATTTTGAAGTGTTTTGTTAAATACCAATTATTAGTAAATTTTATAAATAGTAGTTTATCGGAAGAATATCGAACATAAACTAAGAAACTATTAGTTGGTAAATTCGTAGATTAAGTGCTTAGATCAATTAAGTTAGAACATAATTGTTAGTTAGTCTAAGACCAGTCACAATAAATTTCTAAAAAACACTTGAAGATTTGAAAAAACATCCGGAAATTACCACAAATTGGACGGCACAAGACTTGAACAGAAGAGACCGACCAAACGACAGAAAATTGTGTATTCCGACGAAGAACGCCAAAAGAGAACAGATATTGAAAGAATACTGGAGAAGAACTAAGGAAACAAACAACAGAAAAAGCACTCCCAACCCAACAAAAATTGAAATAAGATGTTTTTTTTAATGAACTTATGTCGTCCTATGTGGCTTTAAAAAAAAAGTTTTATTTTTTGTCTCTCTTAGGAATGGTACAAGACTACACCTCATTTACACGTCATACATATCACTCTCATCTCATTAGGTCATGGGGTTGCTTATTGTTCTGAATTGAACAGATTGAAACGTACACACATTGTTGTTTAGGTCAGCAGCCAAAAGGCTGGTTTGAACCTGTAGAGGTTTTACTAAGTAAAACAAGGAGTGAGGTGGTTTACCGTTGCCTTCCTCACTGAGTGGAAAAGTACGCTTATCAGCATGCCGGGCCCTCTGAAAAGCACATATTTTCCACTCTGCAAACGACACCTTCACTTCATTCACCACAGGGTCTGGCTGTATAATGAAATTCATTACTTTCAGAGGAGATAACTCTGATTAGTGTCTTTTGCACCTCTACCTCTTCTGTTCTTAAATGATTCAGTCATTTAATTGGCTGACCATGTGATAAGAAACAGAAATATTTATTTTAGCCCTGCAATGAACAGATTGAGTGTAAATAATTTGACACTCCACCTGTCCGTCAAGGGCAGAACACACACATTAGGGTACACACATTAGGGATTAAAAAAAATTGCAGAAAACATCTTGTTGAAGTAATAAAAGCTGAAATCAATCAATCATCATATTTTAATATTAATTTTTGTTTAAATTGTTTTTGAAAACCGTGTAGAAAAGTCACAGTAGTAACCATTTTAGCAATAAGAAGAAAGAATGTTAATGGCCCTTATTATCCGTGTCCATTGTTAATTTTTTTGGCCCATGCCAAAAAAAACATACCGATCGAAATGGCTGTGGTTGTTTTATTGTGTGCAGTAAATAGGAAGTTGAGTGAGACCAGTATACACAACAATCATTTTTTAAAACTCTTCATATCGCAGTAACAACAACAACTGACTTTTGTGTATGACGTAACCTCGTCCGACCTCTCGGGCATTGTGCTGGTTTGTGCACTTTACTCTAGACTCATGATTGATGGATGGATACTATACTAGTAGATGTAGCATTTATCTCTTCATATTCCTTTAGTTTACATCATCCAGTCTTTCATTTTATCTACATCTATTTATTTTCTTATTCTCTATTAAAAATACATTACTTTTTATACAATCGTTTATTGATCACTGTTATTGATCAAGCCGCGTCAGTTTATTTTACATTTTACTAAAAATTATTTTTCCATTTTCATTACTCAGCAATTTTTCAAGGCTACTTTCTTCCTCTTCCGCGATCTATGATTTATTTTTCTTCTTCTTTTCCTCCTCCTCGTTCTCCTTCTCCTTCCCCATTCCCTTCTTTTTCATCTCCTGCTCCCTCACTCGATTTTTCACACGTTTTCGTGAGAAAAAAAAACAAAAAATCGCTATTTACCGCTAAACTAAGCGTTATACAAAAAAATGTTTGATATAAAAGTTGTAGAATTTTAAATTGTCTACAACTTTTATCATATAAATTTTGCGCTAAAATGAATATAATAAAGCCGTAATATTATGAAAACAATATTTTTACATGAAAACAGTCTTACCAAGAATTTCAGCAAACATGGTGGCTACCCTATCTTGAAGAGCATAAAAAATTTAGTAAACCTGGCGATTTTAAAAAAATTGTAGAACCAGTTTTTAAGAAAATCGCAAAAAAGAGAAAAATTACACGAATAAACTACTACTTCCGGTTGACTGATTTTGATGAAAATGTTCGTGTCCGGTCCGGTAGTGGTATGTAACTTAAGTTTTAATTTTCAAGTTCGTACAATGTTTCGTTCTTGAGATATTCTGTTCACACACACACACACACACACACACACACACACACACACACACACACACACACACACACACACACACACACACACACACACACACACACACAGACCAATCGCTAAATACATGTTTTGTTGGGTTCAGGGGGTCTAAAAACGTGTAGATCCGGGGAAAAATCGACATGAAAACAATACTTTCCTTCCTATATATTCATACAGGCAAGAGAAAGTAATAAAGTTAAAGCCAAAAAATATTTCGCAAGAACGACATAGTGGTTTGCCGTGCCACTGATTTCAGTTTCCGTTTGTTATTTCACGTTCGCTCGATCTATAGAGTAGTGTGAGTGTCGCCTCTTATCAGAAATATGTTCACGCTTTTCCACAGTTTTTCCAACAATTTTTCCTCATTCCATTTTACCTTATGATTTTCCATTATGTTTTCACTCGAATGTTTTTCTAGAATCGTGTCAATAAGTTTGCCCTATTTTCAATTTCTACTAATATCAGCCCGAGGTTCCATTTTATTTTTACAGGGCTACACAAAAAATATTATTACAAAATACACGAAACATTCATGTCCGTTAGACATGAATACAAACAACAACCCCACCAATCCGAAATTTCTGATAATCCGGAGTGATTTTTAATTTTTTTAAACATGCATTTTACGCATAAAACGTATTTTGAAATCAAAACTAAAGTGATTCTTTAATTAAAAAGTGTGGTGTGAAACAGCCCACTCGACTTTCTCTTATCAATATAAATATGAAAAATATAACGTCAGGTAAATCATGAGTAAACAATTTTTTTTTAACTTAGTTTATTTATTCGCAACTGTACAAAATACAACCAGTGATGTGATGTTATTTACAAAAACAAAAATGGCGTTATGACATTAAGGAGACCGCCACTCAATAGTGCCACTCCAACGGTGGATTAATCTTGGACAATAAATCGATAGAATTTACATCTGCGCTATGATATCTCTACTCCATCGTCGTTTCAGTCTGCGGTGCGGACTTCCGGGTAAGTTTAGGGATGCCAGCGTTCTAATGAGGTGACTTTTACGATAATTTACTCAAGTTTGCGTTTGAACCGAGAATAGATGTGATAAAATGTGTCGTTAATAAATTGAACACGTAAATCATTGAGCAATGTGTGATTAGTAACGTAAAAGGATGCGTCAGTTATTTGTCTAAGTAATTTGGATTGAATTCGTTGTAGAGTAGAATGTTCTGCTGCGCCGTAAATTTTGCCACCATAAGTTCAAATCGGTTTCAGAAAATATTTATATACTTGTAGTTTTAAATGAAGTGGAAGTTAGTAAACAATATAAAAAGAAATAAATAACCCAATTTTAATCAATGTTGTGATCTGTCAAAAGGCTGATTTACACCTGTAGAGGCTTTACTAAGTAAAACGAGGAGTTTGGTGGTTCACCATTACCTTCCTCCATGGGCGGGATCTGGGGGGGCAAGGGGGGGGCACTTGCCCCCCCAATATTCTACTGGTATACATTTTTAACCAAGTTAGTGTATCGAAAAAATAATTTTAGTCTAGCTATCATGGAAAATATTTTGAAGTTGACATTTTGGCGTCTTAAAGAATATTTCACAATCAATTTGTATGTGCAATAAAAAAAAAAGGTCCAATAAAAATGTGTTAATGGTTAAATAAGTTAACACTATTTTTTAACATTTAAAAACATTGTTATTGGACCATTTTAGATCAATTTTAGGTTTACATCAATTGGGAGTTAAAATGACGTTTTAACGTTAAAATCCCAACAAAATTTACTTTTTAATTTAGCCTAAAAACAGCCCTAAAATTGAGTTGAAGGCAATAAAAATCTCAAAATTTTCCAGGGGAGGTCCCCCGGACCCCCCCCCTTGTGCTGGGGGGTATTCCATACCCCCCAGACCCCCGGTATTTGCCCCCCCAATGACTCCCACCAAATCCCGCCAATGTTCCTCACCGAAGGGAAAAGTATGGTTATCAGCATACCTGGCCCTCTGAACAAGGATCTACTTTCCACTCTGCAAATGACACCTTCACTTCATTCACCACAGGGTCTGGCTGTTTAATGAAATTGATTACAGTAAGAGGAGAAAACTGTGACTATACCAGTTATCAACATTTTATTGTTCTCTCATTATCAAACTTAAGTTATAAATTTCATCATTTACACTGGCAAGAGAAAATCGTGTAAGTGTTTGACAACAGATTCTTTGTGAAAACAATACTTTTCATTGTTTTTTACATCGTGAAGTAGCTAATAAAAGTAGCAAGATGAGAATAAGGAGATAAGGATGTTATATTTGTGTGTAAAGGGTAAAGGTTGTCTTAAAGTAGAAGAAGAAGAAGAAGAAGAGGTGGAAAGTGAGTATGAGAAATGGAGTAAGCTGATATGGAGGGGTAGAAATGTGTCATCAAAGGGTTGAGGGTTGAAGTTACAGAAGAAGGTCGGCGGGAGCGTATTTGAACTAGAAGGAGCAAAGCAAAGATGCAATTTAAACATCAAAGAAGACGACCTCTATAGTCGCTTATTTAAATAATCCTCAGAAAAGTAAGGATAGAAGGAATAGAAATAGAAATTTTGGGAAAGTGACAGGAAGAGAAGAGAAAGGATAGAATGTGTCGGGGTTAGGGGATGACGGAAGGATTCGGGCAGACGGAAACGTCCGTCGGTCGGAAAGGAAAGAAAAAAATATAAAGTCTATCCCGCTAAAAGACAAGACGGTTGTGGCTATGTTTTGTGCGACTACCTTTCCTCGCCTTTCCTCGATAACAACGACATAGTCTCCGAGGAAATTGAAGCAATAAGAGTCAAGTCTTGTCTAAAGCAGGTCACAAGCTTCACTCTCCTTTTCCTCTCCCCCTCGCCAATCTCTTTGTCCAAACCATTGAAGATGAGTTCGACTCTTCTATAATGGTAGGGGTACAAGCCTACTATTTGTCCCTCTCTAACACTCTCACTATAATAGGCCTACCTTTGGCCCTATTCTTATTAGCCGACCTTTTCAAAAAGTATTCTTCACGGTTCAACTGTCATCGGTCAAACAGAAACACAATAGATCCAGATCTTCTTTCAAATATACCGACCTATGTCAACGAATAAAATGGCAAATTTCACTTTATTACATTCACTTGCACTATTGAATACAGGCTATATGAAAGGAAAGTATTGTTTTCACGTCAATTTTTCAAAATCGATTTTTTACCGAATATACAATGTTTTCAGGCCCGGTGAAGCCAAAAAAAATATTAAGACACTTATCGGTAAGGTTCGTTTCGGGATCTGGGTAAAATAAATAATTATCAAACTATCGTTTACAATATTACAAGTATTTATTTGTTGTTGTATAGGTCATCAGCCAAAAGGCTGGTTTGAACCTGTAGAGGTTTTACTAAGTAAAACGAGGAGTGAGGTGGTTTACCATTGGCAACACTCACTGAGTGGAAAAGTACGATTATCAGCATGCCGGGCCCCCTAAAAAGCACATATTTTCCCCTCTCCAAATGACACCACTACATTCACCACAGGGACTGGCTGTATAATGAAATTCATTACTTTCAGAGGAGATAACTCTGATTAGTGTCTTTTACACCTCTACCTCTTCTGTTCTTAAATGATTCAGTCATTTAATTGTCTGACCATGTGATAAGAAACAGAACTATTTATTTTAGCCCTGCAACGAACAGAGTGAGTGTAAATAATTTGACGGTCCACCTGTCCGTTATAGGCAGAAGTACTTATTACAAACTATAAATTACAAATAATAATTTTATAGATACTAAAATCACGAGATTGCCTTTTGCGTATGTATAGGCTGTGCGGAAAGGAAATGAAATATTTGCAGTGCTGCCAACCTCAACAGTTAGACACTACTCATACATTTCACAACATTACAGTTTCTAGATACATTTTGTAAGCTGTGGTTTATTTCGAGAAAATGTTTTCTTCATAAACCTTATATGAAATAAATGATCTGTAATATTGCCTATAGTTTAATTACACGACTAGAAATGTTTGATTTACTGTAATTACGAATGAATCGCCTTCTTTACTATTGCTGTCATCGGCGTTTTCATTATCAGTCTCTCTAGTATTTACCTAACCGTTTTCATGTTTTTACCAGGTGTCAGCAAAACTGTTAAAGAATAGCTTCTTCACGTCCTTAATTTCCTTATTTATTTTTTGAATTGTGGAAAGAGAAACATCACAGTAGTTAGCCACTCGCTCACGGCTTTTGTTAAGAGGCACGGATAGGCATTTTTGTTTAGCTTCAATTTCACAACATTTTATTACATTTCGTTCAGCACTGTGAATTCCACGTTTTCGAGAAACCGACATTTGTGTTTACGGTAAAACCAAATGCTTTTAACTAGTTAGGTTATTTTATTATGATTTATTGAAATTGAGGAGTTCTTTTAAAGGGAGTTCACTCCCTATATTATAACATGTTACACATTGTTACTTAACTAAGCGATTAGATTTGTGTTACCACTGAAAGGTTTCTCTGACTGAATATACCTGTTAACAAGAGGAATTTAGTCTTCAAAATAAATTTATAAACATCAAATATCCACCCGATAAATAAACAAATGTTTGAATCTAGTAAAACGATACCAGACTATGGTATGATGTATGTCGGAATAGGCCTATGTAATGTGCGGCCAGGAAATTTTTATAGTAAGTTATATTAAAGAAGCAGCGTAAGATATAGGCTATGTCTTTCGGTCAGTAGAACGGTGTTTTAATGGAACACGGAAGGGGTTCATACGGAAGGAAAAGGAAGATGAAATTTTGCACCTTTTCTGCATCACTAGTTCCTACCTCGTTAAATTATTAATGCTCTCACATATCTTCCTACACCCGTCAATAAAACACCTAAAACACTATATAAATTTTAAGTAACACCGGAACGAGTATAATGAAATGTGATGATAAACTTCATAACTACTTTGGTTTATTAAAACATTATTTTAACATTACCAGAAGCTGATAGAAGACAGCAGTTAATAACTAAAATATGTTGGAGGTTATTCACTAAGTATTTTGCAGAAATAGAAAAAGTAGTATTTGAATTTTTTGTACAAAAAACTTAAAATGCACAACAACTTATAAACACATCACAATAATTTTCTTTTTCTTATTATTGAACCAATTTTAGACCACGTGGGGTGACTTTAGACTTTTATAGAAGCTCTTATTGCAGCACACATTCTCTTTTCTTTTGCCCACCCGGTGTTCTGTTGTTTCTCTTCATGGAAGCTCTTAAAGTCCGTAATTAGTTTACTGAATTTAGTTTGGTTCATAACGTTTTCTCGGTTTATTCTCCAGTAAGGTAGGATATAATTATCAATAACTATAATACACATACATACATGTGTGGAAAATTTAATTTATTTTGAATATAGTTTTTAATTTTAATTCTTTTACTGTTTCCTAACTTCCATGTTACCGTAGGGTAAGCGCACAGTGAACGCTGGTCGCAGGTCGTTGGTCGCAAGTACTTATTCACGGTGGAGAACGCGCATAGTGGAAGCATGTAACTACGCGTTTAAACTTCATTCAGCTGTCGGTATTCAACATGAGTTCTTGTAGCAGCAATGATGAATTATTTCTAATGGAAAATGTTTTCACGAAATTATTATCATTTAAAGACAATACCGTTAGTGACATTAATTAGAACAGAAAATTGTTCGGCATAATCATCTTTTTCCGCTATTAAAAAAAGATAAGAGACAGGTTTTGTAAATGCATGAGAATGACTCTGGAAACGTTTAATTTTGTATTGTCTAAAGTAGAACTCGTTTTCAAAAACAATGGTGCAACTTGCACAAGCAACCAATATTACCGGAAGAAAGAGTTGTGATTACTTTGAACATTTTTAACGTATTTTGAACTTTTTGACTACCGATATTCAATATTATAAAGCATTGTTTGACCAGTAATACTCTTTTAAAGTTAGTTTTGTAAAAATTAATTAACAAGTTGTTATTATTTATGAATACGTATTATACGACGCCAAGTACTGGTAGAGTCCCAGCTGGGTGTAGTTGTTGTGGAATGGAGTGCGTGCGTCGTTATAGTAGTGGGAGAATGAATAAATTAGTAAGCCTAGTGTTTCACAATCAAGTGCCGTATTGGTAAGGCAAGGAGTGTTTTCAACGCAATGAGTTCGGCGTTTAAGAGTCATGATCTCACTATGGGCACTAAGTTGCGACTCTTGCGGTGTTACGTGTTTTCCGTTCTTCTGTACGGAGTAGAGTCTTGGACGTTGACGAGGGCGACCACTACTAAACTTGAAGCCTTCGAACTTTGGGTGTACAGAAGAATGCTGAGGATACCATGGACAGATAGGGTGACCAACATTGAGGTACTGCGTCGGATGAACAAGGAACCAGAGGTAATAAACACCATTAAGTGTCGCAAGTTGCAATACCTCGGTCATATTATGAGGAACCACGGTAGATACGAACTGTTGCAGCGCATCCTGCAGGGAAGATTGGATGGTAGAAGACAGCCAGGCCGAAGAAGAATATCCTGGCTTGCTAACCTGAGAGACTGGTATGGGAAAAGCTCGGCCCAACTGTTCCGCATTGCAGATGACAAGACCAAAATAGCCATGATGACAGCCAGCGTTCGAACCGGACAGGCACGCTAAGAAGAAGAAGTGTTTCACAGCTGATGCATTTGTAGTGGTAGCGTGTACTAACTAGAACAAAAAAATATTCTTATCATCCGGCACATTAATTTAACAAATACCTACCGGGTTATTAACTTGGTCGGATTCGTAATATTGAACATACCAATTCATATCAAAATATGTAAATAAATGAATGTAATAAATACAAACAAATATGTTAATTACGCAAAGTTTGAAAACCAATGTTTTGTATCAGAGTAATACAACAATCGTTCTCCCAGCCGCATTGGCGTAGTTGGTAACGTGCTCGCCTCTCATCATGTGGTCTTGGGTTCGAATCCTATTCAGGCACGGCATATTTTCATACGGTACAAAAATATCATCTCATCCTTCACAGTCTGCATTAGCAGTAATTGCAAAACAGTCGGACGTTAAACAAAAGAAATAAAATAATAAGTTCTACCAACACGCGTCACTCATTCATTATACCTCACCCGTACCCTTCACCCCGCAACTACACGATGCTTGGACCCGCACAATACATTTAGCAACATGCCAGCAAGCAGCGCCAGGTTTATTCGAAACAAACCAGTGTGCTGATATGCGCAGATGACCAGTGCGCAGCTTTCTCCACCAGCGTTTACTGTGAGACGTCCGATTAAAATATAATGGCCTATTCCTACTAGGAGGCTCCCGCTTGTAAGCGACCAGCAACCTGCGACCAGCGTTCACTGTGCGCTTATCCATATGTCGAATCTTGCAATGTTGTAATCAGGTGGAGTTTTAAAATATTTGCGCTCGATCTAGTAGTTCCACCAGGGCTACAAAGTAATAATTGTCTCTCTTATAAAATGGTCAGCCAATTATATGACTGAACCATTTAACAACAAACGAGGTAAAGATGTAAAACACGCTAGTCACACTTATCTCCTCTCATAATTTCGTTATATAGACAGACCCTGTGGTGAATAAAGTAAAGATGTCATTTACAAGGTAGAAAAAAGATGCTTTTTAGAGGGCCTGGCATGTTGTTAAGCATACTTTTTCACTCAGTGAGTTATCAATGATAAACTACCTCACCTCTTTGTTTTACTTAGTAAAGCCTCTAAGAGGTTCAAAACGAACTTTGTTGATGAACTTTTCTGCTGATCACCTAAACAAAACAAACTTTGTAGTATATAAAACTTTACTACCGAATCAAACAAAGCTTACAATTCTGCAAAACTTTTTAATGTATGTAAAATTCATAATTAATTTTTGAAGAAAAAGTTGGAATCACGAGGACAAAGAGACATGAGAGACTTTTTTAAGTGCGGTAGGATACACCTAACCTATATCAATAACTATAATCCACGTACAGTCATGTAAGGGGAATTCAATTTCTATTCTTTCACTCTTTTATACCTTCCATGTTACTCTGTCTAATCTTGCAATGTTTTAATTAATATTTGTTCAAATCTACTTTACTGTGTTCTAAAGACAATAATAATTATTGAATTGTGCAATGAGTTCAGTATTTTCCAGTATTTTCCTGTATTTTCTAGTATTCCAGTTTTCCAGTATTTTAATAGTTAGTAAAGCAATCGTTCTGTTTGGTGAATAAGAATGAGTAACCGATTTTTGAAACAGTTCGAACAGAAACAATTAATAAATAACTATCAGTAGATCTACCAGTATATTTTCCTATATGAACAATTATCCTTTTCATATTAATTAATATTAATTTTTGTTTGGGTTGGGTAAGCTATTAATTTAACTTCTGTCAAAACATAGGCCTACTAACAGGAGTAAACATTCTACTGAAGACATTCGTATTACACTATCGGCAACGGTGTATGACCTAGAAGCGATAGCTTGGTGAGGGGAAAAGCCCTTTTTTTTTGGTTTAACGTCCGACTGTTTTGCAAATTGCTGCTAATGCAGACGGTGAAGGATGAAATGAATGTTTGTAACGTATGAAAAAATGCCATGCCCGAGTGGGATTCGAACCCAAGACCGCGTGATGAGAGGCGAGCACGTTACCAACATCGCCAACGCGGCCCTTGATTTGCAGATAATGTAATGCGTAGTAACTCCCTAACTGGCAGCTTGGAGCGCTATCGAATGGTTAAGAAATTTGTGCTTGTAAAGGTTTAGTAGATTGCAATATATCGCCGCTGATAAATAAGTAAACAGGTTAAAGTTGATATTTTCAGATTCTAAAAAAGATGTTCGTTTTACTGATACAGACTAATTTGCGACAAATACCTTCCTATCTTTTCAAATAATTTTAAAAAACTTTATAACTTTAAGAGATTTACCTTAAATTTTTAAAGCTTAGACTTAATGCTCACACAAAAAAATGTTACTGTTAAATAGAGCATATTTTAACCTTTAAAATGCATGTCAAACTTTAATTATGACTTGCATAACAACCGAGTACGTTGTAATCCTCTAAACCCTTACACTGAGCGGCGCGGCAGAGGTAGTGCGCACCCTTAAGAGAGACTGTATGATGGTTTTGACTGACAAATTTTAATTTCAGTGTTTTATGTTTTTCAACGCTTCAGACCAGAATCAGGTTCAGATCTACCAGTAAAACATTAAATTTCGTCAAAAAATTTATTTTAATCAAAAAATTAAGTTTTTAGCAGGTTTTTCCAGAAAAATTATCATCATGTCACCAAAACGAATATTTTTCATAATTTTTTGAGAAATATGCTCGTTTTAGTTCTAAGGGAATTTCTTTTTCTTTTATATTATCTGGATTACTGTTTTAAATAGCTGTTGGTTCAGCTTTCTAACCAACTCTTGATGGGAAATTAACAAGTTTGTGTAAATTTTATTTTGATTTTGGAATTTTTTTGTTATTTACGTGTTTCCGAAAATTTAGATTTTTTTTTTTAATTTAAGGTGAACACCTTAGGTACTGTTGGTGAGCCAGGAAATGATATTCAACTAGGTACGGATGTAGTGAAAAGCTGTGAAAGTTTTAAATACCTGAGAGTCATCTTTGATAGGAGTGGAACAAGTGCAACGGAAGTAAACAGCAAGATTACGCAAGGGCGAAGGGTTATAGGGCAGTTAAATTTTGTACAATGGAATGATAAAATATGGAAGGAGACAAAAGATAAAATATTTATCATGCTATCCTGAAGAGTGAGTCTGTACTTTTGGTGTGGAAGTGTGGGTATTGACAAACAGACTGTAGTATCACCTAAAAGCGATGGAGATGGATTTCTGGAGGTGGAGCTGTGGTGTGTCACGGATCGATCGAATTCCGAAATTAGGAGAAAATTGGCATTCAAGAAAATATTATGGATACCATATCCCGGAAGCAATTAAAATGGTTTGGCCATTTGCAAAGGATGGAGGATGGTAGGTGGTTGAACAGGGTGTGGGAATGGACACCAGCCGGTAGAAGAAGTAGGGGTAGACCGGAAGTGACATGGTAGGGTGGCGTGCAGGAGGCTCTCCGATGGGGACAGGCGAGACAGAGAGAGGTGGTGTTTATGAAGTAAAAACCGGCTAGAGCTCTAAATCCTCGCATGGAGATATATATAGGTTTTAGGGACATTTTCCTCAGAAACCATGAAACCTACCGGGCTGAAGTTTTTACCAGTTATTTATTTTGTACATGCACTTACACCGTATTTTTTATCACTTCTTCAGATGCTCCAATGAATAATATACTCGTACAAAAAATCTAAAAACAAATTTGTAAAAGTTCTATTATATTCATTATTTTGTTTTTAATTTTATAGTCCAACGGTTTAAATTTTTTTAAAAATGTGAGTAGCTAAAGAAACCCGACAACTATAAGTTTGTAAAGTTTCATTTCTCTATCTTTTACTAATCCTATGAAAAATGTACCTAAAAATAGCATATTTAACATTGGCAGGTTACAAAGTATAGTCTCCCCTTAATTGGTTGTGAATGTTAAAAACTAGTGTGTTCTGACCGGGTATTTACAATCTCCGAGTATAATAAGAATGCATCTACAATCGTAAATAACTTACTGTATAATGTACTCGGTTGACCGCTTGTGTACTTCAATTGCTTCATTTATCCCGATTAAATTCAGTAAAAAAACCCACATACAATAGTCTGGAAAAATTTGTAATCCGGCATCACCCAAGTCCCAAAAGTGCCGGACTAGAAGTTACTGTAGTGTGATAAATGTTATGTACGCGTTTTACACAATAGTGTGGCGTAGGTAAATCAATGCAAGCTACTCGAAGTACGAGTCGAAGTCAAGAGGAGGCAGAAAACAGGGTAGGTGTGAGGGGTGAATTTTGAAGATGTTATTTTATGGGGTGGGGGTTGGGTTGTAATATCGGTGAGGATAAAGATAAATATGTAATTGAAACCTTACCTCGCTTCTCTTCTCCGTAACTAAAACCCTTAAACCCTTTCATCGTTATTCAACATCACCTGTCCGCATTGCACCTGATTAATTCATTCTAATTACAATCATCTCTTCTTCAATACTGGGTGCCTCAAAAGTATCTTTCATTCACTTTACTCTCTGTAATCTTAACTATGTTGTTTAGGTCATCAGCCGAAAGGCTAGTTTGAACCTCTAGAGGTTTCACTAAGTAAAAACAAGAAGTAAAGTGTTTTACCATGCCTTCCTCACTGAGTTGAAAAGTATACTTATCAGCATGCCAGGCCCTTCGAAAAGTAATTATATACTTTCCACCCTCCAAATGACACCTTCACTTCATTTACCAAAGGTTTTGGCTGAATAATGGTAACTATATTGATTACTCTAAAAAGGAGATAACTCTGATTAGTGTCTTTTACACCTCTACCTCTTCTGTTCTTAAATACTTCAGTCATATAATTAGGTAACCATGTGATAAGAAACACAACTATATTTTGTAACCCTGGAACTAGCGGATCGAGAAAAATAATTTAACACTCCACCTTCCTGTTATGGGCATTACTCGATATATTAAACAAATTCAAGGCGCACGGTAGTGCCCCAAACCAAGTTTCAAAATGCCAAGCCAATTGCTGTGAGCGCTGGACTACGCATACTTGACTTGGACCCTGCATACGCCTCCAACCATGGCGTTCTCTAGTTACAGGCGGGATAACAGTGGTGGGGAGAAGTCTGACTGGTGACGTCAGAGGTCCAGTTTCTAATTCATTACATTACATTGTAATAGGCTATTCATACATAATATTATTATGAATCCTCACTTACTATCTGTGTTTTGTGTGTGTGTTTGTTTTGAATACAGATTATAAATAGGATTACTATAAATTTATTTATAAAAATTTGTTTATTTAGATCTAAATACGTAATTACAGTTTATAGAATAAAATGTTTCTTCTCTTACCTTATTTTAAATTTGTTAATTCATTTTAAAGTTGTTAATTTTCTTGCACATGATTTATTTCTTTAAGCCGCCACCTTTCCAGGATGGTGGCATAACCCAGTCTTAGGGTGGCGTCATTACCCCGACTTGACAACATGGCAAACATAGGTAACCCACACGGAATAGGAAATAGAACAAGCAGATCTAGTGACGTTAACATGTGGTTAAATAAATACACTATACATATATAATGCTCTTACAAGTCTATTATCAACACAATTTTTACATACCTCAAAAGTTTGAAAGCAAACAATTAGATGAAATTTTCAATAAAAACTAAAATTATTCTTCACATTAACTTAGTTTTCACTCAACTGTGAACGCAACAGACAGTGCTTATAGCGTTGTCTGCTAAGTTCCAGCACCTATTCCGGGAATATCCGACTCAAGGCTTTAGTTATATATGGGGTGGCGGAATAACCCAGGATGGCGCGATTTCCCCGGTCTACCCTACTAAAATATGCAAATAAGACAGTGTGTAGACAGCGCCAGGTCAGTAATTAAGACTGCTGACGTCATTACCCCCACTCCAGTACTCCCGCCTGTAACTAGAGAATGCCATGCTCCAACCTGCAGTTAGTTGTACAGTCACAGTGTTGTTGTAAATTGACAACACCCATTGTATTTTGTAGGCATGCTGTTCCATTGTTGATTACATACACTGCACTATTGCAGTACATACAAGACTATACTAATGCAGACGCACGTTTTCCCCTGCGCTTTCCTTTCGAAAGTCAGGCTATACCAACGATACAATGTGTATATTTCCCTTCTTCTTCTTATTGTACCCTCTGGAGGTTGACAATCATGATGGCTATTGGAAACTATTGGGAAGCCACCACAGCTCTGAACAGCTTCACTGGGATACAACTAAACTAGTCGCCAAGATTCTTCAACTAAGAAATTCTCCTTCTTCCCACATATTTCTTCCCCTGAATCTTTCCTTGTATTATCAAACGAAGCATTTCATATCTTGTTCCATGCATAATATGACCCAAATATTCCATTTTATTTTTTGGGTGGTGTAAACAAGTTCCTCTTCTGTTCCCATTCTACACAAGACTGTCTTATTTGTTACTTCATCCGTTCAGGTGTTTTTAGCATGCGCCTGTACAACCAAAGCTCAAACGAATCTGTTGTTGTTTAAGTCAACAGCCGAAAGGCTGGTTTGAACCTGTAGAGGTTTTACTAAGTAAAACGAGGAGTGAGGTGGTTTACCATTGCCTTCCTCACTGAGTGGAAAAGTACGCTTAACAGCATGCCGGGCCCTCTGAAAAGCACATATTTTCCACTCTGCAAATGACACCTTCACTTCATTCACCACAGGGTCTGGCTGTATAGTGAAATCCATTACTTTCAGAGAAGATAACTCTGACTAGTGTCTTTTACACCTCTACTTCTTCTGTTCTTAAATGATTCAGTCATTTAATTGGCTGACCATGTGATAAGAAACAGAACTATTTATTTTAGCCCTGCAACAAACAGATTGAGTGTAAATAATTTGACACTCCACCTGTCTGTTATGGGCAGCAAACGTATCTATTCTCCTGATATTCATCTTCTATTACTAACTCTAACCCAATCACACTAATTTTAATCTGCCAATCTCTTTGATTTCCTTTCCGATATATTTATGAAATTTGGAACACGTTAAAGGGGAGTCAGGTTTATCTGACTAACTTCCAAACAAGGAAATAAGCTTCGTCCTCGAATCGACATAGACAATTTCGTGTCATTTTTACTTTTCTCTTTTAAATCTTTCAACATATTTTTTACGTTTCATCTAGGTTCTTTTGAGATCTAGTAATTAATAAATTATAGAAAAATTTCTTCTTAAACTTATAAAAATTATTTATTAACAAAATAATAAATTAAAATAATTTATTACTGTTACAATTATTTCTTGTGAATTACAATTAAATTACTTAACTTAAGAGTTAACTAAATTTAGCCTATTAAAAAATGTTATTAAATATTTAACACAAACTTGACTAGAAAGAAATACCTGATGACATGGCAGTTCTTGCGGTAGATGCCAATCCTGTAATTGCAACTTGAAAGACACAAACCCATTTACACCTGATACAGTCATGGCTTAAACTATGGAAAATAAAAATTAATGAAAACAAATCGCAACAAATGACGTTTACTCTTAGACGACAAAACTGTCCAACCGTTTACATTAATAATATTCCGCTGCCTCACACTACTCAAACACGCTATTTAGGCTTACATGGAACGCACATGTTACACACACACACACACACACCACAAACTCAAAACACGCTTCTATCAACTGAAACGCTTACTCAATAAACTTTCTAAATTAAACATTTCACTTAAATTAACAATCTATAAGACAGTTTTAAGACCAATCTGGACTTATGGAGTTCAACTTTGGGGATCTGCTAAACCTACACACACGAAACGTAGCCTATACAAGCGATTCAAAACAAAATTCTATGATAAACAACACAATGCCCCTTTTCCGTCACAAAATTAATGTTCCACAAAGACTTACATATTCCATACATAACCATGTCACGAAACAACTATTCAAGATGATGCACGACAAAATTGAATTAGATGACAACTTTGTCATACAAAACATGAACACTAGGGCGATATCGGGTACTCAGCACACACGTTTAAAACGCTTTTGGCCAACGGATCTTCTTGGCCAATTATAGGAGTGCGGTAGTGACTGCAAGCTTTGGCAAGTAGTAATTCAAATTTTGAAATCTTAATGTCATATTTATGCCCAAAATGGGCAGGTGGAGTATTATTTTAATTGCACTCTATCTGTTTGGTCCAGGGCTAAAAAAAATAGTTCTGTTTCTTATCACATAGTCAGCCACTTATTTGACTGAACTATTTAAGAACAGAAGAGATAGAGGTGTAAAAGACACTAGTCAGAGTTATCTCCTCTGAGAGTAATGAAGTTCACTATCCAGCCAGACCCTGTGGTGAACGAAGTGAAGGTGTCATTTACAGGGTGGAAAGTGAGTGCTTTTCGGAGGGCCTGGCATGCTGATAAGCATACTCTTTTAACTCAGTGAGGAAGGCAATGGTAAACCACCTTACTTCTCGCTTTTACTTAGTAAAACCTCTAGAGGTTCAAACCAGCCTCTACAGGCTGTTGACCTAAACAACAACAATGTCATATTTAGAAATTGTTGTAATAACAGATACTAAATTTTAAATTAAAAGTGTCAAAAAAGAAAGAAAAAATAATACCGGCGGAAAATAAAATCAGCTGGTCATAAACAGCTGACTGATTAATTAATTATAAAAACGATACATTTGGCGGAACATAAAATCAGCTGTTCGTAAACGATTAAATATATAATATATAAAAACGAAGCATTTTGATTGTTGGGTGCAACCGCGGTTTAGAATGGCGGACGTGTTAGTGGCCTAAATTGCACGGGATTCTTCGTTACGGTAAAGTTTGTTATTTTGTCATCAGAAATTGTATTTAATGTTTAATTTGGTAAGGGATATTGTTTATTTTATTTTATTGTTGAAAAATTACGTGAATTGCGATGTTTTAAATAGTATTTAATAACTAATTTTCATTAACTCATTATTTTCATTGTTGTCATTTCTATTGGTTAGGTTTCTTTTTGTCAAATAACTTTGTTAAATAAATATTTGACCCATCGGGTTGGTCTAGAGGTAAAGTCTTCGCCAAAATCAGCTGTTTAACAGCTGATTTTCGGAGACGAAGGTTCCTGGTTTAAATCTTAGTAAAGGTAGTTACTTTTATACGGATTTGAATACTAGACAGAGGTTGCCAGTGTACTTTGATGGTTGGGGTTCAATTAACCATACTCTCTCAGGAATGGTCGACCTGGGTCTGTACAAGACTACACCTCATTTACACGTCATACACATCATTCTCATCTCATTTTGTCTTGGGGTGCTTACTGTTCTCAAATTAGCAGATTGCAACGTACACATTAGGTATTAAGATTAAAAAAATAATAATAATAATAATAAATAAATATTTAAAAAAATTTCTTAAATATGTGAATTAATTAAATGAAAGTTTAAAATTTTACTTTACTATAACGAGTTGTAACAATACCTTACCCTATTTACAAAAACTAATATAATTTTGATCTTAAAATTTTATATCAACTTTTATACTCACGCCCATTCCTATTAAACCGTCTTACCTCAGTCTGTTCTGTTTTATTTTGCGAAATATCCTGAAAAACTTGTCGGAAGAAGACGTACTCTAATTACTTACCATTTTAAATAACAAAATTTTATATCATAATCAATATTGTAAAAATTTAAAAACCCTGCAACTTTTAATTCAGAATTTTCTTCTACAGAGCTTGGTTTAGCGTAAATTAGTGATTTTCCGTATTTTTAAGTTGTGCAGAGATAAAGTTAATTTAGTGTCATTTACAATTAAAATCGATTTATGTTTCTAATTTTGCAAAAGACACTAATCAGAGTTGTCTCCTCTGAAAGTAATGAATATCATTATACAGCCAGACCCTGTGGTGAATAAAGTGAAGGTGTCATTTGTAGAGTGGGAAATATGTGCTTTTCAGTGGACACGGCATGCTGATAAGCGTACTTTTTCACTCAGTAAGGAAGGCATAGGTACACCACCTTACACCTCAATTTACGTAGTGAACCTCTACAGGTTCAAACCTGCCTATTGGCTGATGACCAAAACAACAACAACAACAATTTTGCATCGTTTACTCATGATTAAACGTAGGTTAAATATTTCATTATTTACATTGGCTGCCCATAACAGACAGGTGGAGTGTCAAATTATTTACACTCAATCTGTTCGTTGCAGGGCTAAAATAAATAGTTCTGTTTCTTATCACATGGCCAGCCAATTAAACGTCTGAATCATTTAAGAACAGAAGAGGTAGCGGTGTAAAAGACACTAATCAGAGTTATCTCCTCTGAACGTAATGAATTTCATTATACAGCCAGACCCTGTGGTGAATGAAGTGAAAGTGTCATTTGCAGAGTGGAAAATATATGCTTTTCAGAGGGCCTGGCATCCTGATAAGTGTACTTTTCCACTCAGTGAGGAAGGCATTGGTAAACCACCTAACTCCTCGTTTTACTTAGTAAAACCTCTACAGGTTCAAACCAGCTTTTTGGCTGATGACCTAAACAACAACATTTACATTGGTATGAGAAAGTCGTGTGAGTTTTTCACATCAAATATTTTCTCTGACCTAAATTTTTGATCTAAGTTCTTCTCGGGATCGCCTAAAAGCGGTGGAGATGAATTTCTGAAGGCAGAGCTGTGGTGTGTCGCACATCGATCGAATTCCGAAATTAGGAGAAGAATAGGCGTTTAAGGAAATATTATAGATACCAAATCCCGAATGCAATTAAAATGGTTTGGCCATTTGCAGAGGATGGAGGATGGTAGGTGGTTGAAGAGGGTATGGGAGTGGACTCCAGCCGGTAGAAGAAGGAGAGGTAGGCCGGAAGTGACATGGTTGGATGGTATGCAGGAGGCAATGTCTTTGCGGCGACTCTCCGATGGGGACTGGTGAGACAGAGAGAGGTGGCGCTTATGAAACGAGAAACGGCTGGGGCTGTAAATCATCGCATTTAGATATAGTTACTATAAAATTTTAGGGACATTTTCCTTAAAAACCATGAAACCTACCGGGCTGAAATTTGTACCAGTTATTTATCTTGTAGTACACGCACATACACCGGTTTTTTGTATGGCATCTTCAGATGTTCCAAAAATTAGTAATATGCAAAAATCTAGTAACAAATTTGTAAAAAATTGTATTTTATTCGTTATTTTGTTTTTAATTTTATAGTCCCACGGATTTAATTGAAAAATGTGAGTAACTGAAGAAACCCGACAACTATACGTTTGTAATCCTTTGAAAATTGTACCTAAAAATAGCATATTTAATATTGGCAGGATACAAAATACAGTCTCCCCTTAACTGGTTGTGAATTGTAGAAACGTTTGTGGTATGACCAGGTATTTACAATCTCCGTCTATAATAAAAATGCGTGTACAATTTTAAATAACTTACTGTGGCCTATACTGTACTAGGTTGACCGCTTAGAGGTGGTGCTTAGGAAGCGAGATACGGCTGGGGCTGTAAAGCCTCGCATGAATGTATATATTTTTTCTAATAACTATTTCCTGATAAAATTTAAGTGTAAGGAATTGAAAATGTTTTTGTTTGTATTAGTTGTATTTCATGGAAGTTTGTTACACTTAAGATTCATTATGTTAATGAGATTACTACTAATACATGAGCGTTGATCCATTGACAGAAGATTGTAAAACGTCATGCATGTAAGAAGAAATGTTGAAGCTCAAGTACCATCGAGAAGAAAACAGGATGTATTGTAATAACTCAGTAAAATATGAAAAGAGAAATATATGTATTTTAAGATATTTTAATAGCAAAGACCTTCTTAAGTGTGCGTTTGAAAAGGAGAGAGAAAGATAAAGTGTGAGGGGATGTGTGTGAGGGAGAGAAGATAGACGAAGGGGTGGCAGGTAGAAAAAGAGGGAGCAGTCATATTGGGCCAGGGGCCGAAAGGGCCAAAAACCCCCGCTGTGTGTATTGACATGTTTGACTTAATTTTAATGAGGATCTCCTTTGTCCTCCTTTAGATAAAGGTGGTCACTTTTTTCCGACAGTGTTCTCTCTCTGTCACTCTTCACAGTGTTCTCTGTCTTCTTCTACTCTACCTGCTACCTGCTCAACCCTTAACAATTCCATAACTGTTCAATAGTGATCAAACCACTTTAACGTAGCAATGCTTACAGAGCTCATTTTAGAAAAAGATCTTCTAAATTCATGCTATTTGAATGTGTGCTGATTTTTAACTATGATGTGTTATTAAACAGCATAATTTTGAACAGTACGCAGTCATCTTTAGCGGCATTAATTCCAACTGCCGCTAAATTATTTTTCTCAGATTAAATGACTTGGTTTATTTAAATTATTTTAAGAAATGAAACCATAATTTTTTCTGTGGGTTATCAGACCAAGAAAATACAAATTTACACGGACAGATCTAATTGTTTTATACAATTAACATAAAACAACTTTTTTTGTCATCAGTCTCTCGACTGGTTTGATGCAGTTCTCCAAGTTGTTCTATTTTGCGCAAGTCGTTTCATATCTACATACCTGTAACACACTACATCTTTTGTAATTTGCTTTACATATTCTAATCTTTGCCTCCCCCTACAATTTACTCCCTCAATATTACCCTCCATTATTGATAGCCCAATACCTGGATATCTTAAGATATGCCCACCAGCCTATCCCTTCTTCTGGTAAGATGCTTCCATATACTTCTTTTTTCATCCACTCGCCTAAGAACCTCTAAATTACTTATTTTGTCCACCCACCAAATCTTTAACATTTTCCTGTAACACCACATTTCTAAAGCTTCTATCCTCTTCTTTTCTACAGCCCCTATCACCCACGTTTCACTCCCGTATAATGCTACACTTCAAATATAATGTTGTAAGAAATTTTTCCTGATCAGTAAATCAATGTTTGTGGTCAGTAAGCTGTTTTTTTTATTCCAAAGGCTTTTCTAGCTTGAGCAATTCTACTTTTGATATCACGTGTGGTTCTTCTACCATCCTTTGTTATTTTACTCTCTAGATAGCAGAATTCCCTAACTTCCTGTATGTTTTCGTTGCCTACTTTTACATTACCCATCTCTTCTAAACCACTCTTACTGCTGCACGACACTTTCAATTTGTTCTTATTAATTTTCATGAAGTAAACCTTTCTCATGATCTCATCCATTCCATTTAAGATATCCTCCAGTTCTTTCTTTGTCTCGGCTAATACTACTATATCATTGGCGAATCTCAGCATTTTTATTGTTTCTGCTTGAGTTTTTTTCTTGCGTCAAATGTCTCCTTCACTTCATTTATAGCCTCTTCTATACACAAGTTAAAAAGTAGTGGTGACAATGAACAACCTTGTCGTTCACCTTTCTTACAGCAGCATATTTTTCGTACCCTCAATTCTCAAAACAGCCGTTTGATTCTTATACAGACCGTTAATAACTTTCCTTTCCTTGTATTAATTCCTAGCCTTTTCAAAGTTTCAAACATTTTACTCCAGTCCAGACCGTCAAATGCTTTCTCTACATCCACAAGCGCCATATAAGTAGTTCTATTTTTCTTTATCCTTTTCTCAATAATCAATCTCAGAGCCAATATTGCATCTCGAGTTCCCATTCTCCTTCTAAATCCAAATTGGTCATCGTCCAACACTTCTTCTATTCGGTGTTCTATTCTCCTGTATATAATTCTTGTCAGTATCTTGGATGCATGGCATGTTAGGCTGGGGTTCTGTAATGTTCAAACTTCTCCGCTCCTGACTTTTTTGGTATAGGAATCATATTTTTTTTTAAAGTCCAATGGTACTTCACTCTCATAAATTCTGCACACAAGTTTGTACAATTTGTTTTGAGCAACTTCGCCACAACTTAATAATAATTCCGATGGTATGTTATCTATTCCTGCCGTCTTATTCGTATTCATATCCTTAAGTGCCCGATCGAATTCTTACCGTAGTATAGGGTCCCCTCTTTGATCTTCTTCAACGTCAGTTTCTTGTTCTATCGCATCATGCCCTAATTTTTTCCCCTGTAGAGTTGGTTTACGTATTCCTTCCATCTTTCAGCTCTCTTTTGGCCGTTCAACAATGGTTTGCCACCTGCACTTTGTAGATTAACAGCTTTCTTCTTTCGTTCTCCAAAGTTTTTCCTTATTTTACTGTAAGCTCCGTCTACTTTACCAACTACCATTTTACTTTCAATGTCCGTACATTCCGCTCAGATCCAATTTTCCTTCGCTTTCTTAACACCTTTTGTTTATGGTATTTCTCGAGTAGCCTGAAAGAGGCCTTTTGCCTCTTTCGTCCTTTGCGTTTTTATATTTCCTTCGCTCATCCATCAGTTCTAAAATATCATTAGTAATCCAAGGTTTCCTACCTCTTCTTTTAGTATGTCCTAACCATTCTTCCGCTGCTTTCACTACCACCTCCTTGAAGTTTATCCACTCCTCCTCGACATTTCTTTTGTCATTACCTCTTTCTTCTATCCCTTTGTGAATACTCTCCTAGAAACCTATTTGGTTGTCTTTTCTCTTAGTTTGTCTACATCCCACCTAGCATTTCCCTGTATCTTCTTCAGTTTTTAAAGTTTAAGCCTGCTATCCATTACTACTAAGTTATAATCACTTCCTATGTCTGCACCTGGATAGGCTTTACAGAGTTCATAATCTGGTTTTTGAATATTTGTTTAACCATTATATAATCTATTTGGTGTCTTCCCTGGTCACCTGGCAGCATCCAAGTGTATAACCTTCTTTTGTGATTCTTAAATAGTGTATTGCCTATCACTAAATTATATTTGGAGCAGAAATAAAATATACCAGCCGACTCCCTCTGTCATTTCTCTTCCCTAGACCATATTCTCCGATTATCTTTCCTTCTTTTCCTTCTCCAACTACTGCATTCCAGTCTCCCTAACTATCAAATTTTCATCACCCAGGGGTATTTTATTACTTCATCTAATTTCTCATATACTTGTTCTATTTCTTCCTTTCTATGTTAAGACGTAGGCATGTAGACCTGCACTATAGTGGTGGGCTTTGGTTTCGTATCTACTCTAACCATGATAATCCTATCACTACACTGCTTGTAGTCGGTCCATTTTTGTCTTTGTCCATTTTTTTTATTCATTACTATAACTACTCCACCCTGCCCTCCGATGGCTTCAGTATTAATAACCCTATAATTCCCTGACCAAAAGTCTTGACCATCGTCCCAGCGTACCTCACTAATGCCTACAATATCTAACTTCAACCTATCCATTTCCTTTTTTAAATTCTCTAACCTACCAGTTTGTTTTAAGCTCCTAACATTCCATGTTCCAACTCGAAGGATTTCAGAAACTTTTATTTTTTTGATGAAGTCCCCTCTGATAGTCCTCGCCCGGAGACCAGAATGGAAGACTAGTGTAGCAGTCAGTATTCTGCTACATCTGTTTATGGATAGTTATTAAAGAAGAATATTAAATTTTCAAAAATTAGTTAAAAATTTTAATACTGTAATTTCAAGTTAAAATTCATTCATGTGAAATTATTTTTAATTAGGATAAAACAATTTATTAAATAATTTTTCAATTAAAATCTTCAATTGTTGTAAAAAAAATATTAAGTTAAAGAAATTTAAAACAGCTGTGGCTGAGAGTAGGTTGAGACCATAATGTTTAAACAGTATTTATCCTAATTAAAAAAAATTTCACATGAATGTATTTTAACTTGAAATTACAGTATTAAAATTTTTAACTAATTTTTGAAAAATTTATATGCTTCTTTAATAATTATCCATAAACAGATGTAGCAGAATACTGACTGCTACACTAGTTTATCTCCGGAATGTTTTACATGTGAGAACGCAATCATAATTTTTCATATTTTGAAGTTGTCGAGGTTCTAGAAGTTCTCGAATCTCTTGACCTGCATATACTAAGTAAGCTTAACCAGAATCATACATGAAGGAGTTTCCTCACGATATTTCTAGTCAGACAGAAAAAGGTGTAATCTACTGTTGCTTTCAGCTTTTTAGTTGGCAGACTTAATGCCCCAAGCCACCGTCTGCCTGGATGGAATGGGCAGCCCTTCCAGATCCGTTCACCATGAGACGGTCATCGTGCTGATGAGCGGTCGCAAGGTTACTAACAGGCCACACGACGTGAATGTATGGATACGACACTAGCCTTCTATCCCGGCCGATTCCCTTAAGCCTTTTGTAAAAGGAATTAAGGGGTCTCCTTCCAGTTGACGATAGAAGCCCTTAATAGCCCAAAAACAACTTATACCTATTTAAGATAATAAGTTACTTAAATTTTAACAGTTTAATTTTAATTGGTCTTACAGTAGGTAACAATTTTTAACACGTTACATTAAAACGTAATAATATTGTAAGTCACTTAAAATAATATACGTTTTATGAAGTAAATTAATTTTCTTAACTAAAGTAATTCTTAATTACAGTATAATTTACATAGCTCAATTGTAGTATAATTTAAGTACTATAATATTGGGCGTGTTCATATTAAATAAAATAATTAAAAGAAACTAAACATTATGAATGCAATAACAAAGAACTACACAAAAAGTTAAACCAATTAATAGAAACCTAACATAAAAAAATATGTAGTGATAGGTATAAAGATCTTAAGTCAAAAATTGTCGGTTTTGAGTTAAGTGCACTACCCAGTCAGAAAAATTTTCTCTTTTAATTGGTACCAAGGGGTTAAGTGTAGCTATATCCTGAAGGAAATTATGTGACTGATCTAAATGGCTTTACAAAAAAGTTCTTTTCGCGTAACGGTATAAAAGTCTCAATTGTAAAACTTGATACCCTTAGATTTAGTTTCTAAGCGTTTTTTATTTTGTACAAACGGTATTAAGTTGAGTTGAGAACGTTAGGCTATACAAACAGTAGTTCATTTAGTTTAGCTTTAGTTCTCTAGTCTTATTCATCTGTACAAAAAGATCGTAAGTTGAGCTATCCAATACATCAATTGTCGAATAACAAATGGTGAGATCAAATGGAAACACAATCAATTTGAAGGGTCGATATGACAAGAAATCTAATGTTCGATTTTGCAGTCCTGTTAAAAACCGTTCTGGAAGTTAGGAAAGTAAAGCAATTAAAGAAGACCCTTTTAGAAGACATGATGTACGAGGCGTGTTCAGAAAATAAGTACCGTTTTTCAAAAAAACAAGTAAAACAAATTTTTTCAACACAATTTTATTTCTACATGAAAGCCCAAACCTTAAACTATTTTTCGACATAGTTTCCACCGATGTTCAAACACTTGTCGTAGCGGGTGATCAATTTGTCTTTACCCTCTTCATAGAAGGTTCCCGCCAACGAATGTAGCCACGACTCCACGGCAGTTTTCACTTCATTGTCGGTTTCAAAGCGTTGGCCGCTTAGCTCGCGCTACATGAGCAGGAACCAATGGTAGTCAAACGTTGTCAAGTCCGGGTTGTAGGGCAGGTGATCGAACTGCTCCCAACGAAATTGTCGAACCAATGTTTGAGTGTCACCAGCGGTATGGGGCCGAGCATTGTCATGGAGCAACACAATTCCGTTACTGAGCATTCCTCTCCGTTTGTTTTGAATTGCCCGCCTTAGTTTTCTTAAGGTTTTGCAATACCTTGCCGCATTAATGGTTTCACCTCTTGGAAGAAAGTCAATCAGCAAAACACCTTTCCGATCCCAAAAGACAGTGCACATGATTTTTTGTGCAGACATTGTCGTCTTGAATTTTTTTTCTTCGGGGATTGCGTGTGTCGCCACTTCATTGACTGCTGTTTAGATTCCGGTGTGACATGACGGACCCAAGTTTCATCACCTGTCACAATTTTGTTTAAAAAATCCTCACCATCATCACCGTACCGAGTGAGAAAAGTCAAAGCACTTCCGAGTCTCTTGGTTTTGTGCACGTCAGTGGCGGGAACCTTCTACGAAGAGGGCATAGATGATAAATTGATCACCCGCTACGACAAGTTTTTGAACATCGGTGGAAACTATGTCGAAAAATAGTTTAAGGTTTGGGCTTTCATGTAGAAATAAAATTGTGTTGAAAAAATTGTTTTACTTGTTTTTTTTAAAAAACGGTACTTATTTTCTGAACACGCCTCGTACAATGGTTAAGATATCATAAAGGACAAGAAGGTGCGTATTATTATGCACTATTATCGAAAGAGCCTTCAGGGTGATCCGTTCAATCAAATAAACTTTCTTCGAAGAGGAAAGAAGACTCTTCATAGTGTAAGTATAAGTCCTAAATATGAATCTGAGGTTAAATTTCAGAAGAAAAGACAAAAGGTTTCTTGAACTGCTTGAACTTGTAGTACACATTTTTCATGATGTTTATTTAAATTTTAAAATAACAGCTGCTGCTAAATGTATTAATCCTGACCTGGTACAAATACAACCAGATGAAATTTAAGACCAAAAAGTAGAAACCTAACTTAATGTTGCTTGTTTTTACATAATATTTCTATTTGTTTGAATTATAAATTAACCTCAATTTTAACCATTATTTTTATGATGAGACTTTTTTATAAAACGTCTAACGTGTTCGTTTAAAAAGTGTATGGTGAGCTTCAGGATTTAAAAAAAATTATATTAGGAAAAAATGTTATTGTAGTTTCAGCTAAAGTTGTGTAACAAAATCTGTTATAAATGAACGAATATTGGAACCGATTAAAAAAAGAACAATACAATTTTTCGGACACCTGTATAGAATAGATAACAATTGGTTTGTAAAACAAATTTTTAAGACTCTAAACAATATACTTAAGGTGTCGGATGAATGGTTTAAAGAAGTCAGAAAGGATATTGAGAAAACTGGAATAAACAGAGAAACTTAATTAAGTGAACCAAACTCAGACAACTAATTAGGGATTTTAAGGGCTTCAAAGAAGAGCAAAAAACACCGGGTGGACAATAGAAAGGAGAAAATCCTACCGTGAGCGAATGCTGAGAATGCAAAAAGAGCTGCCAGATACGTCTGAAGTGACCTCACGTGGTCTAAAATTGGCCCTACACTAGGGAAAAATACTGTATGGAAATTTTAAGTTGAAATTTCCTTTGTAAAAACAAAAGCTCTTAATTTTTTAAGCACTTTGAGGAAGTAGAGGTATATTAGTACACTATGTCAAAACCAACAACCACCCGAACAAAAATTTTTCTTACGCCACTGCTCTCTCCTTCAGTTCTGAAATTATCAGGCTGTGATCCATCGACTAATGAAACCTACGAATGACTACGCGGAATAGTTTTTCTTCAGAAATCTGGTAGCGTGGAAGTCAGTATTATTTTCCCGTAAAATATTTAACATATTTTCTGTAATCGTCACTAATTGAATTTTTTTTTGTCAGTCTCTCGACTGGTTTGATGCAGTTCTCCAACCTGATCTATCTTGCGCAAGTCGTTTCATATCTACATACCTGTAACACCCTACATCTTTTGTAATTTGCTTTATATATTCTAATCTTTGCCTCCCTCTACAATTTACTCCCTCAATATTACCCTCTATTATTGATAGCCCAATACCTGGATGTCTTAGGATATGCTCCACTAGCCTATCCCTTCTTTTGGTAAGATGCTTCCATATACTTCTTTTTTCATCCACTCGCCTAAGAACCTCTAAATTACTTATTTTGTCCACCCACCTAATCTTTAACATTTTCCTATAACACCACATTTCAAAAGCTTCTATCCTCTTCCTTTGTACAGCCCCTATCACCCACGTTTCACTTCCGTATAATGCTACACTCGAAACATAATGTTTTAAGAAATTTTTCCTAATCTGTAAATCAATGTTTGTAGTCAGTAAGCTGTTTTTCATTTCAAAGGCTTTTCTAGCTTGAGCAATTCTACTCTTGATATCACTTGTGCTTCTACCATCCTTTGTTATTTTACTCTCTAGATAGCAGAATTCCCTAACTTCCTGTATGTTTTCTTTGCCTACTTTTAAATTTCCCATCTCTTCTAAACCACTCTTGCTGCTGCACAACACTTTTGTTTTGTTCTTATTAATTTTCATGAAGTAATCCTTTGTCAAGATATCATCCAATCCATTTAAGGCATCCTCTAGTTCTTTCTTTGACTCGGCTAATACTACTATATCATCGGCGAATCTCAGCATTTTTATTGTTTCTCCTTGAATTTTTATTCCTGCGTCAAATTTCTCCTTCACTTCATTTATAGCCTCTTCTATATACAAGTTAAAAAGTAGTGGTGACAAAGAACAACCTTGTACACCTTTTCTCACAGCAGCCTCTTTTTCGTACCCCTCAATTCTCAAAACAGCCGTTTGATTCTTATACGGACTGTAGATAACTTTCCTTTCTTTGTATTTAATTCCTAGCCTTTTCAAAGTTTTAAACATTTTACTCCAGCCCAAATTGTCAAATGCTTTCTCTAAATCTACAAATGCCATAAAAGTAGTTTTATTTTTCTTTATCCTTTTCTCAATAATCAGTCTCAGAGCCAATATTGCATCTCGAGTTCCCATTCTCCTTCTAAATCCAAATTGGTTATCGTCCAATACTTCTTCTACTCGGTGTTCTATTCTCCTGTATATAATTCTTGTCAGTATCTTAGATGCATGGCATGTTAGGCTGATGGTTCTGTAATGTTCACACTTCTCCGCTCCTGACTTTTTTGGTATTGGAATCATAATATTTTTTTTAAAGTCCGATGGTACCTCTCCACTCTTATACATTCTGCACACAAGATTGTATAATTTGTTTTGAGCAACTTCGCCACATCGTAATAATAATTCCGATGGTATGTTATCTATTCCTGGTGTCTTATTCATATTCATATCCTTAAGCGCCCGATCGAATTCTTCTCGTAGTATAGGGTCCCCTCTTTGATCTTCTTCAAACAGTCGGACGTAAAACCAAAAAAAAAAAAAAAAGATCTTCAACATCAGTTTCTTGTTCTATCGCATCATGTTCTAATTCTTTTCCCCTGTAGAGTTGGTTTACGTATTCCTTCCATCTTTCAGCTCTCTCTTGGCCGTTCAACAATGGTTTGCCACCTGCGCTTTGTAAATTAACAGCTTTCATCTTTCGTTCTCCAAAGTTTTTCCTTATTTTTCTGTAAGCTGCGTCCACTTTACCAACTGCCATTTTACTTTTAATGTCCGTATATTTCGCTCTGATCCACTCTTCCTTCGCTTTCTTACACCTTTTGTTTATGGTATTTCTCAAGTAGCAATATTGCCTTTTACCTCTCTCGTCCTTTGCGTTTTTATATTTTCTTCGCTCATCCATCAGTTCTAAAATATCATTAGTAATCCACGGTTTCCTACCTCTTCTTTTAGTATGTCCTAACCATTCTTCCGCTGCTTTCACTACCACCTCCTTGAAGTTTATCCACTCCTCCTCTACACTTCTTGTGCCATTACCTCTTTCTTCTATCCCTTTTTGAATACTCTCCTGGAAACGTACCTGGTTGTCTTGTTCTCTTAGTTTTTCTACATCCCACCTAGCATTTCCCTGTACCTTCTTCAGTTTTTTTAAGTTTAAGCCTGCTATCCATTACTACTAAGTTATGATCACTCCCTATGTCTGCACCTGGATAGGCTTTACAGTTCATAATCTGGTTTCTGAATCTTTGTCTAACCATTATGTAATCTATAATTGAATTTAAAAAAGTAAATAGTGACACCTTAAGTTGTCGAAGTACACTTAAAATTGTCTTCGACTAACTGTTATAAAATATTGCACAGCGGTAATTTGCTTTTTACTTAAGAAATTTGGCGGAGCTGTTGATGTTCAACTAACTTTTATCCCTGTCTGAGTTGTTGTTAGAATAATATTATTAGAAAGTACGAAATATACCGGGTGATTCAGAACTACACGACAATCTCTTGATAGCTTATTCAATAGGTAAAAATAAGAAAAAATGTTCATAAAAACATAGGCCCGAAAACGCTTCGTTAGGAAGTTATACAGGGTCAAAGATTTTTACGAGAATTCCGTACCCTCGGTGAAATGAGACCTTATAGACATTTTTAAGGCTATAATGAAGAGATAAATCTGACGGTCTCTTATGTATTTTCAACTGATAAACTGAATAAATTTGGTCCCAGTAATGTACCTTCATCAGTTTTAAAGATCTCGCGTAAAGTACTAGACTTGGGGTTAAAATAACGCATTTTTGTCTCACGTGAAATTTCTTTTGTAAATGGTAAATTAAGGTACATTTTTCATTAATTAGATTTATAGAAAATACAATTCTGAAAAGATTCACGTTAATAACTTCAGAAAAAATTGAATAGGTACTAGGTATTAAAATTCAACTTTATTTAAAAACAAAACAAATATTTTGAAAAAAGTTTTACTGCATTAAATAATATTTTTTACTTCAGTATCTCAGCTATTTATTCACTTCGTGTAATAAACAGTGCGTTTGAGAAAAAACATTATTGTTCTTCTGTTTTTTTGGATATAAGCCAGGCTTTTGATAAAGTCTGGCATAAAGGTTTACTTTTCAAAATGAAAACGCTGTTGCCTCATAATTTCTACGTAGTACAGTATTAAAATCATATCTGGATGACAGATGTTTTAGAGTAAAATTTAATGGAATTTTTTCAAAATTAATTCCGGCGTACCTCAAGGAAATGTTGTTTTGTCACTGTTGTATGTTCTGTTTACTTCAGATTTACTGACTACAGAAAATACAGTTTTAGCAACTTTTGCGGATGATACTGCTGTCCTGGGTGTGGATGAAGATCCGACCGTAGCTTCACGGTATTTGCAAGATTTTCTGATATCTTTGCAAGAATGGTTACAGAAGTGGAGGAGGTGAATGAAGCTAAGTCAGTCCATGTGACATTCACTCTACGTAGACGAACGTGCCCACCAGTAGTACTTAATGACATTGTAGTGCCACAGTCAGAAGATATGAAGTACCTGGGGCTTCATCTGGACCGCCGACTGACGTGGAAGAAAAACATTTTGACGAAACGGAGACAATTGGACTTAAAATTGAGGAATATTTTTTGATTAACTGGGAGACGCCCACAATTGTCAACCGAATCAAAACTGTTGCTATACAAGACAATATTCAAGCCGATAAGGACGTACGGGATACAACTCTGGGGGACAACAAAAAATACCAATATTGACATTTTAGAACGTTTTCAAAGAAACGTTTTACGATCATTTCTTAGGATACCATGGCACATACGAAACGAATACCTATATCTATAACGACATACGCCTTAACTCAGTAAGACAGGAAATAGCACGATTTAGCAAAACATACGAACAAAGACTAAACGGACATCCAAATCATCTCGCGATAAACTTACTGGACGACAGTGACTATACGTTTACAAGACTTAACAGGTACAATGAGTTGGATTTACTTAACAGATTCGAACACAATTACCTTCTTATTTGTGTGTAAATATTATTTATTGTGCAATTAGTGTAAATGATTTATTTGTGTGCTATGTGTGTATATATTCTTTTTTTGTAATTTTGAATCATTTCAAAATTAATTTTTAAAATTACAAAACGTTATCAGTAACAATTTATTATTAATGTATAATGTTGTAAATTTGTCTTTTCTATGTTAACCTTATTACTTATTGTTCTTGTTCCTTTATAACAGAACAGATTGTAATTTTGCTGATTGAATCAGCAAAATTGTGTAAATAAGGAAAATAAAGTATCTCAGCAACTAATTTCTTATTAACGTACAAATAGACAATCATTGTTAAATACGTTGATGTTATATGTATTTAATATGCTTATTTTTTCTTTGTTTAAATTTCTTATCTAATTTATATAAAAAGCTAATTGTTTTTGTTAGAATCTTGCTAGAGGGTAACATCATTCTCCTCCTGGAATAAGACCACTGGATCGAATTGTCAACCCTAGTACCATATTTCCATCCCTCTTCTCTCATGACCTCGCACTTTTCACTCCAATGCCTTGTCCAACTCCATATTTTAAGCCTCTCTTTTCTTTTTGCTTGTCGTTTAGTTCTTCTGTCTAATTTCGTCCTCCTGGAAATGTTACAGAGTTGAATTGATACTTGTAATTTTGTAGTCCATCTTCTTGTTATAAATCTTCTTGGCATTGGATGGCAGTTGATGGCCGGATGAAAATCAATTGCTGGACTAGGTTTAACCAATCCAATCCTTATACATATAGATAACCCTCCAACCTACTTCTATATGTACAGTGTTGAACCCTAAAACCAGGCTAGAGAATGATATCACCTTCGTAACAAGATTATGTTTTAAGAATTAACTGTCAGACAAATTTTTTTAATAAATTGTGAAATAGTATTGCAAAATTTCATAAAATTACAAAATATTGCGATAACATTTTACGTTCTTCACCTATCAAGATATAAAATTTAAACGAAATATTTTTAGTTACCTTAGAAACTACATTAATTATTTTTAAATCCTACTGTTATTTAGATTTAATTAGAATTTACACTTTTAAACGAACTGCGAGTGTTTTTGTTCTCTAGTACAGGTCTAAATTTTAGACTACGTTAGGTGGCTTTATACGTTTCTGGAAGATTTTTTTACAACCCATATTCTCAGCATTCGCTCACTGTAGGTGTTTCTCCTTTCTTTTGTCCAACTGGTTTGTTTTTGTTGTTCATGGAAGCCCTTAAAGTCCGTAGTTAGTTACCTTGGTAAATTAAGGTGTATTTTTTCTTAATTAGATTTGTAGAAAAATTAATTTTGAAAAGATTCATGTAAATTACTAAAGAAAAAGTTGAATGTTAGATATATAAATTATTTAACTTTATTTAAAAACAAAACAAACCAATTGTGAAAAAACTTAACTCCATAAAATACTAACTAAAACCGAATTTCAGTTTTTGGGGGCTACCGTTTTCAGGTTTTCCTATCTTTACACCTTCAAAACGGTTTTTTAGGAAACTTTTTATTAGCAAAACGTTACAGGTACTTATAGCATCACAGGTAATTTTTAAAATTTTAAAAAGCGGTCCAATGGGGGGGGGGTTGCTACCCCATCCAAAAAGGGATTGTAGCCCTTAACTTGCCGGTTCGGTGAGAAAAATCAAAAAACAAAATTTCGGCTTTTTGGGGTTTGCAGTTTTCATATTGCTCTTTCTTTACACCTTCAAAATGGGTTATTTAGACAAATTTATATTTATAAGCAGTTACACGTACCAGTAGCATCACGGGTAATTTTCCAAATTTTAAATCAGGGTCCTACGGGGCTCGCTACCCTTATCCAAAAGATATGAAATGTTTCAATTTTTATAATACAATAAGTCTTTTGACGGCATGTTTTTTGGCGTTAAAGTTACGTAAAAATTTGGTAACCCGAAAATGTTCAGGTCACACCCTCTTTCCTTGGGTTGGGGTTATATTTCTTTATCTCCTAAACTGTGAATAATAGGGACAAAATGCATGAACCTGTTCTTTGCCCCACAAAATGTAATTCAAGATTATATAACCAAAGTTGCCCTTAACATATCGGTTCGCTGAGTAAACTACAAAAACCAAATTTCGGTTTTTTGGGGCTTGAGATTTTCAGGTTTTCCTATCTCTACACATTCAGAACGGTTTTTTGGGAAATTTTTATTAGCAAAGTTTACAGGTACTTATAGCATCACGGTTTTTTTAAATTTTAGATCGGGGTCCAATAGCGGTTGCTACCGCTATCCAAAAATTATGAAATTCCTCAATTTTCAGAATACAAAATATATTTTAACGGCATGTTTTTGACGTTAAAAGTTAAATAAAAATTTGGTAACGCGAAAACTTTTAGGTTCAACCCCCTTATCTTTGGTAGCGGGTAGTATTTTTTACCTCCTGAACGGTGCTCCGTAGAGAAAAAGTGTACAGAATCTTTTTTGTGCCTCTCCCAAAGTACTTCAAGGCCATGTAGCTTAAGTTGCCCTTAACGTAATTGTTCGCTGAGAGAACTCAAAACACTAGCATTTCGGCTTTTAGGGCTTGCCGTTTTATGTTTTTCTTTCTTTACACCTTCACAACGGTTTTTTCGCTAATGTTTGTTGACAAAATGTTACACATACCCATAGAGTCACGAAGAATTTATTAAAGATTATATCAGGGTCCTATAGTGATTGCTACCCCAAAAACTTTTTTTAAATTTTCTGAATACAAATAATCTTTTAACGGCATGTTATTTAGCGAAGAAAATTACATAAAAATTTGGTTACCCGAAGATTTCCAGATCGCATGAGAAAACGAAAAACTCTAAGTATCATACATTCAAACCTCAACATTCAAAGTTGAAATTTTGAAATTTTAATCATTGACCTATAACTCCAAAACCTTCAAATTTTTAATTTTGAAACTTCAAACTTCATCTTTAAACTTTCATATCTTCAAATATCAAAATATTGTGATCCACCCAACCCCTTTTAGCGGCTGAACTTCACCTTGTGGCAAGTGGTTCTGCTCCACTTATAAATTCTGATCCACCTACCCCTCTAAGGCCGAGACACGTAAGCGGCGCGAAGCACCGCAGGAGTGGCGAGTGTTTTATTACTAATGTTAGGTTTATTATGATTTATTTGCATTGGCAAGAGAAAGTTGTGTGAGTGTTTCACACCAGGTTTTATAGCTTTGAATCGTTCGGGTGTACTTTTTTAGCATTTTATCAAGAGAAAATCGTTAGTTTTCGGTTTGTGTAATATTTGCCTCCATTTCGTGTTATTGGAACCGTATTTATCTGAATTATTTCTGTTATTGGTGATGTTATTCGAATTCACGGTTATATGGTTATTCTCGATAGTTGTACACGGCTCATAACCAACGCTGTTACTCGATTGCAGAGTAGCTTTACTTAACACAAAAACAATTATGTTCGTTGATCTTTTCTTGGAATAGTTTAAAACATAAAGTAAACTACTTCTGGTGAGCACAATGAAACTCTGTACCAGAAGACATCATTTTAAAGAAAATATTCAATATTTTAGTACAATTAACAATAACTAATGACCGAACAAAGAAAAAGTATAATGTGGATTTACAACTGGTGCCAATACTCACGTTATTACATAAATAGTAGGCCTGCTAATAGTTATTACCTATATCGCAGTTGAAAAGGCGATATAGCCAGCGCGATAAATGTTATACAAATGATATACGAATTTGACGCAATAGTGATGTTCATTTGTAAAAAATATACGCTGGACGCAGCAACCACTCAGTTTAGACGGAGTTAATAATGCTGGTGAAATAAAACTAATTTTTCTCATTCTTATTATTCATGTTATACGTGAGAATACTTGGCTAAATTCGAAATTGAAGCCTATAAGGCTGCACCCCTATATCTCTTTTCATAAATTAATATACATAGCTCCTTAAGGTGGACGCCACAGAGTGGGAATCCGAAAAGACGTCACAACGATGGTGAGATGTTATAAATATATACGCGTTTACAGGCCCCCTGAACGTGTGAAAAAATATCTCAAGAACGGAAGAGCGTGCGAAGTTGAAACTGAACTTAATTTTGGTAGGTACCACTACCGCGAATAAACATTTTCATCATAATCAGTCAACCGAAAGTAGTAATTTATCGTACAATTTTTCACTTTCTTGCGATTTTCTCAAAACTAACTCCTACATTTTTCTAAATCCTAATGCTACATTTTTTTATGCTCAACAAGCTAAGGTAAGCGCCATATTTGCTGAAATTTTTGGGGGAAATAGTAAAAAAAGTATTGTTCTTTAAGATTGCAGCCTTAATATATATACTTTTAGAGCAAACACGTATGTAATAAATGTTGTAGAAAAATTAAAAACCTACAACTTAGATTTCAACATCTTTTTGTACAACGGCGTTAATTATTTATTTACCGTCAATTAGTGATTTTCTGTAGTTCTTTCATCAAAATCGGTAAAAGAAAATGGTATTTTTTTAATATTGAGGCCTTTGTATGCATTTACGATACAAGTACCCATATAAAGTTATGGAGAATTAAAAACTCTTCAACTTTTTGTTCAAGCACTTTTTTCTGCGGAGCGTCAGTTAGTAATTTCCTGAATTTAGTAAGTTTACTAATGATTTTTGTAGATAGATACGTTTAATTTTTACTAGTAAGTAAGTTTACTAATGATTTTTGTAGATAGATACGTTTAATTTTTTACGTTGGCGTAAGAGGCCAGATTTTGGTTTTATTTGAAACAGTGTTGCTTTCGTTAATGGGTGACTGAATTATTTCTCCAAGTAATAATACACTATTCTAATTGAAAACATTCTTACGATTTACAAATATTGGTAATAGGAGAAAGAACTGGCTTTGTTTGTACAATACTACAGTAGTTCTAAAATTCTATTTCAATGATATAACTAAATTGTGTGTATATTTAAAGCAGTGACTGACTGAAATGTTTCATAAAATGTACTACGCTTATCGGCTAGGTTAGGCTAGATAGGTTTCAATATTAAAAGTTATTCCTTACTTTCTCAGAAATCTACCTGATATATGAAAAGAGTATACCATTCTTCATGTGGCAGGTAGACGATCGGTAAATAGGGTAGTTTTATTACCTTTTATTACACTGCTGTCATAAATTACTCAAGCCGTCGGTGATTTATCAAAAAGAGTTGTACAAACTTTTATGACACCTACCTACTAAGTACCTCGTTATTGGAATTATCTTCCATTGTGCCTAGTTTTGGCCCATTCGGTAACCTGGCCCATTCGGTACCCACTCGAAAAAGATTGAAAGTGGGGGCTGAAGTAAGGAGTGTAACCGTAAAAGTAGAGTGTGGAAGAAAGAGGTGAAAGAATCTTATTCATGCATTTCTTTCTTTATTCGACTAATTTAGTTAAGTACGTGTGCATAACTACAGGCTGTCCAGGAAGTTTTTGTTTTATTTTTACTTTCTTCTTCTTCTTCTTCTTCATCTTCTTCTCCTCCTTCTTCTTCTTCTTCTTCTTTTTTTTCTTCTCCTTCTCCTTCTTATCCTTCTCCTTCTCCTTCTTCTTCTTCCCCTCCTCCTTCTCCTTCTCCTCCTCCTCCTTCTTCTTCTTCTTCTCCTTCTCCTTCTCCTTCTCCTTCTTCTTCTTCTGCCTTTCAAGGATTATGCATCTCTGACTGTTCCGAACCTCTCAAATCTGCCCTTCTCTTTCTCTGGCGTCCTCGTTCTCATATAGCCCAGTGTCTGCTTAGGTATCCTATCCTCCCGCATTCTGTTTACATGCTCTAACCACTGCATTCTGTTCTGGGATACCTTGTTGTTTATAGAGAAGATGTTGAGTTCTTTCCTTATCTCGGTATTCCTGTAACGATCTTCTCTACTACACCCATATGTATGTCAAAGAAATTTCATTTCAGATGCTTGCAATCTAATCTCCTCTCGCTTTGATAGCACACAAGTTTCACTGCCATAGAGTAGAATCGGCACTGCTAATATTTTATAAAATCTCACCCTCGTGTTTTTGATGGTGCTATTTTTGAAAGTGCGGTAGATATACCCTATAATGTGAATTTAAGTACAGGGAAAGAAATTTTGCCCTAACAGGCTAGTGGGGTGTTAAATTATTTGCACTCGATCTACGAGCAAACTCATAGACAAAAAGTTTTTGTTAAGATTGCACCCTTAATAAAAGCATTTTAATGCAATAACGTATTACGCATAATTAAAGTTGTAAAACATTTATTTGCCTACACCGGGCTGGTGGAGTGTTAAATTAATTGCACTTGATCTGCTGGTTCCAGGGCTACAAAAAATCTGTTTCTTATCACATAGTCAGCCAGTTATATGACTGAACTATTAAAGAACAGAAGAATTAAAATCTCTACAAGTTTGCTAACTAAATTTACTCATTTATTAGCCATTTAACACAGTTATTGTTCTTTAAACCTTAAAAAAACAAGTTTCAAGTTCGTACGATGTTCCGTTCTGGAGATATTTTGTATATGTATATATACACACACGCACACACACACACACACACCAATCGCTAAAAACATGTTTTTTTGGGTTCAGGGGTCTGAAAAAGTATAGATCAGGTGAAAACTCGATTTCGAAAAATCGACATGAAAACAATACTTTCCTTCCTATATATTCATATAGGCAAGAGAAAGTAAAAATCTGCAACTTTTATTTAAAGCATTTTTCTCTACAAAGCTAGAGGTTAGAGCTTTAGAGGTAATTACCGATTTTCCGTATTTTTATTATTCTTTAATGCTTTCCAGTTGCTCAATAGATACAAAAGGTTTTCAATACCAGGATAGTATGAAGTAGCAAGAGGGCGGGAGGAAGAAGCAAACACGAGCAGGCTGACTGTCTAGTCCGAGGGAGACCACTTCGCTTTCATACTATCCTGGTATCAAAAATTTTAATTAACGTTAGTTATTCTGCGCTCTACTATTTTATCCATGCAGCGAGCGGCTTCTGTGCCACTACCTACTGGAATTCTCTTGAACTATTTAAAATTTTCTTTCCCCCTTCTATGAAATGAAAATGTGTTGCATTCGTGTAAAAAATTCGACAACCGATGCAGACTGATTCGGCCTTAGTATGCATTTTACGACAAAGTTGTATAACAGATTGACTGCTATTCGATTGATGGATGACTAGTCTTTCCAGAAATGCTACAACATTTTTTAATTTTAAGCAGTAGTTACTAGTAAGAAAAATTAATTTCATTTTTTAATTTTTAATACGAAGAAACAAATTGAGACACAAAATAGATGTCTCACAGCAACTAGAGGAGGATCAACCATATTGAGACAAGAATGCGACAAGCACAAAATGGTAAAATAATTTTTGCAGTCAAGTCGTGCATAATTTTGAACTTGTGCCATTTATTGGATTTGTTTGTTTTAAAATGTAAAAACAGTTTGCTTGTCAGAGACTACTATATGAAGTATGAAACAATTGGTTTTGGCGTGTAATTTCCAGACTCTATTTGAGAATCGAACCTGTGACTTTCCATTACTAGTCAAGCCCACTAACCACTATGTCTGAGGCAGCGACAATTTTTCTAAAATGCAAAAATTAATGCTGACAAAAATGAAATAACACCCGAATGAAAAAAAAACTAGAAAAAGCTAAGGTCATTGCTGATGTCAGCATAATTTTTACTACCAGAGCAAGTCAGAAACGCCAAAAATGAGACACTGATATGTGTCTCAAAGCGTTTCCGGCAATGTGGACTGAGACATAAAAATATGTCTCACAGCAGTCAACCTGATAAAATAGAATTTATAGGAAATTTTAAAATATAAAAATTTTATTTTAAGCGATTTTCTATTATAGTACAGAATCTAATTTAGAGGCAATTACTTTCCGTAATTTTAGGATGTGAATGGTTGATTTTCATTTTATATTATAATTCACTCATAATTAAAATTAACTTAGTGTACATTTTACATTGTTTACTCATAATTAAACATAAAAATTATGTTATTCATTATCTACATAAGCAAGAGAAAGTCGTGTGAATGTTCACAACACATTTTTAATAATATTTTTATAAATTTTTGTAGTACTGATGAAACGTATAACTGAGGTTAAACGCCATCTATGATCGTGGAAAGGAATCAATATTAGAATTAGATTAATCGATACCGGCTTTGTTCGATATCGAACTATCGATCGTTGCTAAGCAACTAGTTTATTTACCGCTTGTTACGTTGCTAAGCAACTAGTATTAGACAACACCCCTAACAGACAGCGCATGCGTGCTGAATAATAAATCAATGGCTGATCAATACACAATAGTAGGTTAATTGATACGGCGCCATGTTTTTTAGTTTGATAATCGACCTGTTGCTAGGCGACTGTTGCTAGGCAACTAAACATACTTCCCTCCCCACGGTTCCGGAAATTGCATGGCCGCTGAAAAGAGCCAATCAAAAGAAATCAATACAAGTAGATCAATCGGTCGATACGATGCCATGTTTGTATCGATCGACCCTTGACGTGCTCGCCTCTCATCACGCGGTCTTGGGTTCGAATCCCACTCGGGCATGGCATTTTTTCATACGTTACAAAAAATTCATTTCATCCTTCACCGTCTGCATTAGCAGCAATTTGCAAAACAGTCGGACGTTAAACCAAAAAAAAAAAAAAAAAAAAAAAAAAAAAAGACCCTTGATTTGTTTGTTGCTTAGCAACACCCTCATGAAACAGAAAGAGCATGTGTGTTCTATACAAACATTTATTAGTGCAATAACGCACGCACCATACTGTAACTTATCCTTGATTCATTTTTATAAGTTAGTAATATTAACTTTGTTTCAACCGTACGAATTCTCAAAGCTGTTTGCTTTAAATCTTATTCTTATTTTCTTTACTATTATATTTTATTAAACCGTTAAGCCTAATATTATGAAACGGTTCTGTTTTGAAATAACCATTTCCTTGTGTCTTTTCTGTTATTTGAATTATTTATTGTGATTTTCAGGTTATGTTAGCTTCGGGAATGTTCGCCACAGTTCGTTGTTGGTTAACATATCAGCGGCATTATTACTTTTGCTTGCTCTATATGAATATAGACATGACTTTACATGACTCTATAGGACTCTATAATGAATATAAACAGTGAAGTAAAGTATTGTTTTCATATCGAATTTTCCAAATCGAATTTTCACTTGATATACACGTTTTCAAATCCCCTGAGCCCCAAAAAATATGTTTTTTTGGTCTTTATGAGTGGGAACAAAATATCTCAAGAACGGAACATTGTACGATAACTTGAAACTTAAGTTAAATATTACTAGAGGACCCGACAATAATATTTTCCTTAAAATCGGTCAACCGGAAGTAGTAGTTCATTCGTGTCATTTTACACGTTTTTGCGATATTCTCAAAAACGACTACTACAATTTTTTTTCAAGTTGCCTCATTTACTACATTTTTTCTGCTCTACGTGATAGGGTAGATGTGATGTCAGCTGAAATTCTTAAGGAGACTGTACTCTCGTAGAAGAAAAATATTTATTTTTTTAAGATTGCGGCCTTAATATGCATTTCAAGGCAAATGTGTATCATTCATGTTGACAAACATGTTGACAATTTAAAAACCTACAATTTTTATTTGTAAATTTTTTGTACAACGCTTAGTTTAGCGGTAATTATAGGCCTAATTATCTGTTTTTTTTTTCATGGTAATCTGTCAAAAAGTCAATTTTTTCAGATTTCGGCCGTGTATGCATTTTACGACAAAATGCAAATAAAAAAAATGTATACGAAAATTAAAAGATCTACAACTTTTATTTAGGCTAAGCATTTTTCTCTACAGAGCCTAGTTTAGCGTGAAAGTGTGATTTCCGCATTATTATGCCAACCTAATGCCCTTAACGGGCAGGTGGAGTGTTAATTGGACTAGATCTGTTGGTTCCAGGGCTACAAAAAAAGTTTTGTTTCTTATTACATAGTCAGCCAATTTATGACTGAACTATTTAAGAACAAAAGAGGTAGAGGTATAAAGGACACTAGTCAAAGTTATCTCCTCCAAGAGTAATTAATTTCACTATACAGCCAGACCCTGTGGTGAATGAAGTGAAGGTGTCATTTGCAGGGTGAAAAGTGGATGCTTTTTGAAGAACCTGGCATGCTGATAAGCATTCTCTTTCAACTCAGTGAGGAAGGCAATAGTAAACTATCTCACTCCTCGTTTTTACTTAGTAAAACCTCTAGAAGTTCAAACCAGTTCTTTGGCTGTTGACATAAACAACAAGATAAACTAAGGTTGATTTTAATTTTGCGTCATTCACTCGTGATTAAAATAAGGTATGTTTTTGAGGTTAATTTTTTGTTTATTTCTAATGTTTTATTACTAATCTTATTTTATATTGTTTAATAGGCCTATTATTATTTGCATTGGCAAGAGAAAGTAGTGTGTGCGTTTTCATCAGATTATTTTTAAGTAGTCTATTCTGCCATAGTGTATAGCAAAATATTTTGATGAACTTTTTATTTGTTTACTTAGTATTAAAGTGACATAAATAATAGCCAAATAAATATAGAATAAATAATAATATCTAATAAATAATAACTTACATAAATATAGCCATGGTTGTAGCCTATTAGGCTTACTAACACAAATGCTAAAGATTATTTTATTAAAATGTTAGGCCAGGAAGATAACGCGATGCTGTTTAGACAAATAATTTACTTTACACCTTGTACTAACTTAACAAGAACGCTGTATTCACAGCCTTCTAAAGTAGGCGTACACCTAGCCTATTTATCGGTAACCACAGCTCCCTTGATCATAACATTAATAATAATAATAATAATGACTTTTATTGTGATATTCTTTTGGAGCAACTTACGAACAATTAATATAACGGAGTAGAAATACGATTAACATATAACCGACACTCCACTTATTAATGCTTTCAGGTTTCATGCTTCACTGCTTCACTTCTTCACTACTTCACCTTTACCCTTCTCTTCGAGACAAGCACCAATGCAAGTTCATTATTACTATCGTTTCATAATTACACCCCACTTCTACCCCTACTCTAATAAAATCCGACGCAACACAATCTTAACTACCCATTCTTGAGATCCTTATACTTTCCACTCTTCCACAAAAACACACACACACACACACACACACACATTCAAAACAAACAAGTAATAGAGAATAATTTTTATGTAGAAACTCACTTGAAAATCATTTTCACTTTAAACTAATTTCCTGATCGTTTCATGTATCGCTTTTTTATTTTCTCATATTTCTTTCAACTTTTTCTTATCCTTCTAACTTTCAGTGTTATTTTAAAAATCTCATTCTGAAATTTCAATTCTCTTTTAGAAAGAATTAATAAATATACAGATTATTCAATATTAATGCAGTTTTCAAAGAAAATTATACGTTGCCGCTAAACTAAAATTCTTTTACTCCATATTCTGCTTCTGATTCTCCTCTTTCTCGTTCGCCTTCTCATTTGCATCCTCTTTCTTCTCATGTGCTCATCAACATCATCATCTCCTTCTCGTTCACCTCCTTTTTATCATCCTTCTCGTTTTAGTCCTCCTCCTCCACCTCACCCTATTCGTCTTCCTTTCTTATTCTTCTCCTCCTCACTTTTTTCTTTACTTTCTTCTCCTCTTTTTCTTTTCCTCCTCACACTCTTAAATTATGTTTTTTTCTGAAACTACCTTTTCTTCTCCCTTTCTTATTCTCCTCCTCCTCGCCTTTACCTTTACTTTCTTCTCCTCTTTTTCTTTTCCTCCCCACACTCTCAAATTATGTTTTTCTCTAAAACTACCTTTTATTCTCCCTTTCTTATTCTCCTCCTCCTCGCCTGTTCCTTTACCTTTTCTGTTCACCTTTTCCTTTACTTTCTTCTCCTCTTTTTCTTTTCCTCCTCACACTCTCAAATTATGTTTTTCTCTAAAACTACCTTTTCTTCTCCCTTTCTTATTCTCCTCCTCACCATTTCCTTTACTTTCTTCTCCTCATTTTCTTTTCCTCCTCACACTCATAATTATGTTTTTTTCTAAAATTACCTTTTCTTCTCCCTTTCTTATTCTCCTCCTCCTCAACTTTTCCTTTACTTTCTTCTCCTCTTTTTCTTTTTCTCCTCACACTCTCAAATTATGTTCCCTCCATTCCGTTTTGTATCTCCCGCTCTTTCTATTACTCTCCCCTTCTTAACCCTTCATTCTCTTTCTCTCTCCTACATTACCCACATCGTGCCACAGCCCCTCCCCCTGACTTCCGCTCGTCTTATAATCATCATCACTCTCTTTTCCTTAACAATTTCCTTCTCTCAAATTTTTCGGTTTTCCCTCTCTCCCTTCTCTTTTATAGATCTCTCCATTCGTTTCCTTTCCTCTCCCACACCTCTCACTTTCTCTCTTTTTATCTCTTGCATTTTCTCTCATACTTTCCATTTCCACCGTCCGGTCTGTCTAACTAAGTTAGGCTATTATTGAGTATACGATGGGGTACCCAAAAGAAACCGGAATTATTTTTTAAAACTATTTATTTTTAAATTTTTTACAAAAGAACCTTATCCCCTTCAAAACACTCTCCATTACAACTAATACATTTGTCCCACCGGTGCTTCCACTGTTCAAAACATTTTTTGTACTCCTCTTAAGTGATGGCTGCCAGCTCATCCGTCGTTTTTTTCTTGACATCATCAACGTTGTTAAATCGGAGACCTTTCATGCCCCTTTTCATGCGTGGGAACAAGAAAAAAATCACACGGAGCCAGATCGGGTGAGTACGGTGCGTGTGGTAGCAAAACCATGCCGTTTTTCGCCAAAAACTGGGTAACCGAGATTGCCGTGTGTGCAGGCGCGTTGTCGTGGTGGAAAAACCAGTCCCCTGTCTGCCACAAATTAGGTCTTTTACGACGAATGCTGTTTCGTAGTCTTCTTAATACTTAAAGATAAAAAGTCAATGGTCTGTCGTCGGTCTGTTCGTACAATTTCTTTCACTTTCACAACATTTTCGTCTGTTCGGGAAGTCGACGGTCGTCCAGAACGAGGTTTGTTCTCAATCGACATGTCGCCATTTTTAAAGCGCAAAAACCACTCGTACACTTGGGTTTTTTCAATAGCGTCGTCTTTGTAAGCTGTGTTCAACATTACAACTGTTTCCGCGGCGTTTTTACCGAGCAAGAAGCAAAATTTCACAGCCGCACGTTGTTCATTAAAACTTGCCATCATGAAAAACGACACGAGCACAAAACAGCACTAGCGAGAACAATCACTGCACGAGAACAGAACAAGCTAGATCAACGAACAAAATGGCATTGAACTGGCAATGAGTAGCGCTACAAGCAGCCTAGTGGCGGGAATTTGTACTGCACAAGCTCCGCCCACAGCAGAGCTATTCCGGATACTTTTGGGTACCCCCTCGTATAAATAAGCGTATCTGTAAACGTAGTAGGCACTATTATAGCCTACTATTTTTCAAGGCTGATGAGCTCTGAACGTACCCATTGCATTCTCGCTCTCCTAGCTCTGTTAAATATTTTATCAGCCATTTTTTTGGCCTTTCAATAATAAACAACTATAAAAATTTAGACCAGCTGATTATATTATAAAGTGTTTCATGTCAACACACTTTATAATCGATGTATTCAGTACGAGATGCAAGATTAACCCACGCATGGATACATAATGTTTGTCAGGTACAATCTGACAACTCTGGCAAACGTTCTGATTGGTCTAAACGCGTGGAATAACAGAACTTATCAACTGTGAAAAGCATTATAAACCTATTTATGTACAAATAGCCAAAATAAATGCTAATGCCAAACCTTTCAAAATTACCAAAAATGATTGTCGACTGATTTATTTGTACAGCCTATTTAATGTAAGCTGGCACTTGGCTGCCACTAGAAAATCTGTAATTTTCGTCCTAAAAATATCAACTACTGTCAACAACAGCTGAATCAATGTGCTGCAGTCAATGTATTTCGAAAGCTGTTACAACGAGCACCTCCCCCGTCACTCGATATAAGTTATGACTGTCGCCTACTCTCTCCAAACCCGAAGTGCCAGCTTACGTTTAAAACTCTGCAGGCCTAACTTAGATCCACCGGGTTGAACTAGAAGTAAAGTCATCGCCGCAGTCAGCTGTTTAACCCTTCATAGGTGTTTGGTAAGTATACTTACCACTGGCAATAAGATCGATTCTTTTTTTTAAGAATAAGCTATGCAGTTGAACCCTATTGACATTTTATGGTTTTATAAATGTTCTCTGGTAAGTAGGCTATCCACATTTTTAAATAATTGCGCAGCGACCATTTTGCTTCTTGAGTTACACGAATGTGGTAACGATTCATTACAGCATATGGTACCATATTGTTTTGTTGTTACTTTTGTACAGTGCTAAGAAAATTCGAGTTTTTTACAAGAAAGCAAGCATTCATGCTAATATAAAGTTACGATAAGTTATTCTACACATTTTTCAGTTATATAAGACTAAAAGTTGTTTTAATAACCATTCTACCGCTAAAGATTATGTGATTCCCACTTTAATAAACGTCTCTCTCAAAAAAAAAATATCTTACTGTTCTGACACTAGAAATACATTACTCAAGTCCCTATAAAACAAAATTTAATATTTTCCAACATGTATATTTTTCCCCGTATTACTTACTGCCATATAAAGGGTTAACAGCTGATTTTCGGAGACGAAAGTCCCTGGTTTAAATCCTAGTAAAAATTGTTACGTTTATACGGATACTAGACAGTGGTTACCGGTGTACTTTAATGGTTGGGGTTCAATTAACCATACTCTCCCAGGAATGATTGGCCTGAGTCTGTACAAGGCTACACCTCATTCACACGTTATACAATCCTCATCTTATTGGGTTGCTTATTGTTCTCAGTAGAATAGATTGCAACGTACAGACATTACGGATTAAAATAAAATAAGTAGAAATAAATAAATGTTAATGCCAAACCTTTCAAAATTACCAAAAAATTATTGCCGACTAATAAATTTGTATTTATTTATTTGACCCACCGGGTTGGTCTAGAGGTAAAGTCGTCGCCAAAATCAGCTGTTTAACAGCTGATTTTCGGAGACGAAGGTTCCTGGTTCAAATCCTAGTAAAGGTAGTTACTTTTATACGGATTTGAATACTAGACAGTGGTTACCGGTGTACATTGATGGTTGGGGTTTAATTAACCATACTCTCTCAGGAATGATTGGCCTGGGTCTGTACAAGACTACACCTCATTTACACGTCATACACATTATTTTCATCTCATTGGGGCACGGGGTTGCTTATTGTTTTCAATTGAACAGATTGCAACGTACACAAATTAGGAATAAAAAAAATTTAATTTATTGGTACGTAACAAATGAAATACTACACAATGACCTAAACCTGCTCTTCATAAAAGAAGAAATTAAGCAACATAGCGAAAAACATTTACAAAAACTAGAAGACCATCAGAATCAATTAGCGATTAGCCTCCTTGACAACAGCGAAGATACTTACAGACTGAAACGCTTTAAACCACTGGACTTACCTCTACGATTTTGCTAGTCATTTAAATTTTTTTTCATCTTTTCTACTTCAACTCCTAATCACCAGCATCTCATAATTGGCGTCGTTTTTCATCTCTACCATCGTCATTGTCATCTCCAACTTCAACACTTTGTGTTTCGGGATGTTGATTCACGGTTCATCAAGTTTGATTTTGTATAGATATTTTTTTTTCTTAACAGTTTGGTCTTTCTCAAACACACTACTGAGTGTCGTTTGTGTTTTTAATTCTAAGGACATTGCTTAGATTTTCTCATATTTGCTTAAAGTTATTGTATTTATTAACTGATTGCAAAAGAAAAACTATACTGTTAAAAAAATTTAAAAAATAAAAATTTATTTGTAACATAGGGATGATCATTTTTCTAAAATCCTGTTATTTGACTTCAGGACTGATTAGAAATGAACATGAATTAAAATTCGAGTAAACACTCTATAGAGTCGGTTGAAAGTAAAAACAGAGCTCCGATAAAGAAGGATTTAAGAGAAACGAGAGAAACTAAACAAACACACACGCGGATCAGGATGAACAGAAATAAACAAATGGCAAACGGTACCTAGTGACAGGATCTTGGTTTCGCATGCCTCATGCATTTCGTTTCACGATTAAACGTACTTGCGATAAGAGAGGAGAGTGGTTGAAATAGCACACCCACTGCCAACCAGACAACTTCTTATTCTCATACTATCATACTAACAAGTGAGTTCCTCCAACCCCTTTAAAGCCTAAAGCTCTAAAACAAACGTCACTCTGACTCAGATAAAACAATACCTCCTACTATTTATAATGTTCCTTACCGCCTGTCACTACATTTTTATTTTCTCACGTACTTTTATTAGGCTACCTACACCATAATTTCAAATAAAGCTATCGTGAATAACTCGTTCAATAAATACGAAATGTGGCTATTAAATAACTTAATTGACATTATAAAAAATTTTATTTTTATTTTATATTTCTATTCTGTATACACTTCAGACCTACCGATCCTACCCCAGACCCTCACTGCTACCTACGCTGACGACACAGCGATATTAGCCCGAGACCAAAACTCTATACACGCTTCACTAACACTCCAACATCATCTCAATCTTATACACGAATGGTGTAAAACATGGAAAATAAAACTTAATACGACAAAATCCCTTCACGTAACTTTCACACTCCGTCATGGTGATTGCCCACCAGTATACATAGACAATGAACCTCTCACAAAGACAGATACGGTGAAGTATCTCGGTCTGACTTTCGATAAACGACTAACTTGGAGCACACATATCAAACGGAAACGTTTATTACTGAATTCCCGACTTAAACTTCTATATTCCCTACTTCACAAACGATCAAAATTACCAATGGCACAAAAATTACGCATATATTGTTCTCTTTTGAAACCTATTTGGACCTACGGATCCCAAATTTACGGTTCAACCAAACCCTCTAATTTGCAACGAATTCAAGCATTCCAGTCAAAAACATTACGCCTTATAGCAAATGCACCTCTTTACGTTAGCAACAAAACCTTACATACAGATTTGAAAACACCACTTGTACAAAATTCCATTGAATACCTATACAAACGCTTTCACGACAAGTCACACGAACACGAGAACCCCCTGGTGCGTTCACTTTCCTCCGTCCATTTACCTGATAATCCCCGTAGACGCCTTAAAAGACGCTGGAGTAGAGACCTGCTAATTTGATATACAAATTTCATTCTTGGGGAGGCACCAATGGGGGCCCTACCCCTCTCATGCCTATCATGTCATTTACATTATTATCATAATCATCACATTTGCTTGTTGTAACGTTTTACAGTTGTAAATAAAGAATTAAAGAGAAAAAAAAAAAAAAAAAAAAAAAATTTATACATAATTACTTATTGTCACCTTCAATTTACACTCCTTCTCTATCCCTACAACGCTCCATGCGAATTTTCCATTGTTGGAAACAGTGCTGGAAGTCATCTTCTGTCAGCTCCTTCAGGACACGTGCCGCTTTCTCCTTTACAGCTTCCACAGACTCAAATCTTGTCCCTTTTAATGCAGATTTCACCTTAGAGAACAGGTAGAAGTCACATGGTGCAAGGTCTTGCTACTTGATACTTGGCTAGGAACCTCTTGACAAATAACGTGGAATGAGCTGGCACATTGTCTTGGAACGCAATCCTATGTTAAAAGCCACAATCTACGGCATATTTTTATTTTCCGTACTTTACAAATTATTAATTAGGCCTAATTTAAATTATTATTTTACAAATGAATAGCAAATTGCAATGAAAACATTGTATTACTTCTATCTTCTTATAATCAGGGTTGCGTCCTTAATAAAACACCCGATTTTTCCTCGGAAAAACCATTGCTGACACAATATAACGAAACGACTGCTGTCACCACACTAATGCTTGACTGGAACATTTTAACTGTTTTAAGTAGTTGGCCTTGAGTACATTGTTGCCAACATACCGATTTGGGGACAGAAAATTTACCGATGCATTACTTCTACGTCTTATAATCAGGGTTGCGTCCTTAATAAAACACCCGGTTCTTCCTTGGGAAAAACCATTGCTGACACAATATAACGAAACGACTGCTGTCACCACACTAATGCTTGACTGGAACATTTTAACCTTTTTAAAGTAGTTGGCCTTGAGTACACTGTTGCCAATTTACCGATTGGGGCACAGAAAATTTACCGATGTATTACTTCTATCTTCTTATAATCAGGGTTGCGTTCTTAATAAAACTCCCGGTTCTTCCTTGGAAAAAACCATTGCGGACACAATATAACAAAACGACTGCTGTCACCACACTAATGCTTGACTGGAACATTTTAACTGTCTTAAATAGTTGGCCTTGAGTACACTGTTGCCAACATACCGATTGGGGGACAGAAAATTTACAGATGTACTACTTCTATCTTTTTATAATCAGGGTTGCGTCCTTAATAAAACACCCGTTAGTTTACGTTGTTGTGATGGTGAACTGATACCAAAGCAGTCGCGCATGCGCACTGATGCTTTCCCCCCTTTACTCCTCGTTAAAACCAAAGGCAAATTCGTGACTCAAGTACCTATACCTGCATGTAAAATGGATGTTTGATAGTGATGTATCGGTGTTGTCTAACAGGGGTTTTGTTTGTAGACAAATGTGTGGATGGTGCGGTTTATCTTAACTTAATCAATCAGTTTATTGTAATATCAGATTTACACAAACCACAATATTGGTTCCTGCTGGATTAATTCAATATCTTTGTAGTGTGTGTACTACATTCATGTCAACCAAGTTTGTTTGTTTATTTATTATATTTCATACTATCTTTGTATTATTTAATATTTTCATTAAATATTTCTGTACGATATTCATGTCATCTAAGTTTCGTCATTTTAATAAAAAAATGATACCCGTTATAAAAAAGCAGTGCCACATGGATATGGAAGTAGGAAGGGAAACAATAGAAACAATATTTACATTACTAATCCAATAATCCTTTTCTGTGAGATCGTTTACTGGTCCGATGATCACTTTTACAATGGTATAAATTTCGTAAACGTTAATAAAAGTTTTCAAAATTAAAATTTCTACAAACTATTGTTCCAACATTTTTTTTTTTTTTTTTTTTGTTAACATCTGAGTGTATTTCCGATCAGTTTTTTCTTCTTTTTAATTATTTATTTACAACTGTAAAATTTTACAACAAGCAAATGTGATGATTATGATAATAATGTAAATGACATGAAAGGCATGAGAGGGGTAGGGCCCCCATTGGTGTCTCCCCAAGAATGAAATTTGTGTAACAAATTAGCAGGTCTCTATTCCAGCGTCTTTTAAGGTGTCTAGCGGGATTATCAGGTAAATGAAAGGTGGAAAGTGAACCCAGTGGGTTCTCGTGTTTGTGAGACTTGTCGTGAAAGCGTTTGTATAGGTATTCGATGGAATTTTGTACAAGTGGTGTTTTCAAATCTGTATGTAAGGTTTTGTTGCTAACGTAAAGAGGTGCTTTTGCAATAAGGCGTAATGATTTTGACTGGAATGCTTGAATTCGTTACAAGTTAGTGGGTTTGGTTGAACTGAACAATCAGTTTAAAACAAAAACTATAAGTAAATACCATGAAACTGTTCATATCACGAAGACAATACCCAATGATATGCTTCCAAAAGAAAAACAAAATTATTTACAATTTAAAAAACATTAAATCTAGATAAAAGATGAATAAAGTAGAATGCTTTAAGGAAGGAGATGATATTAATCAAAATTAATATGGATGTTCTGCAATTGTTTACAATGTTGTGTATTGCACATAATTAGACATTAATTATGTTGCTTATAAATTAATGTATATTTTTAAAAAACCGAAGAAAATAGTTTATTTTAAATATTCGTTAAAAATAATCATTTTAAAAATAAAAGAAAACAATTAAATGTAACCGTTAGCTAATAAATATATAATATTAATGGTACCGACATAATAGTGATACATTTTTATGTATGTTTGTGTCGGCAAAATTTAGTAAATTTTTGTGGGGGGGGGGGTTCGTTAGTTGTCTCAATAGCCCATTATATATAAAATTAATGTGTCGCTGTTTAAGTAAGCAATCACTACACCATATATTAACTTGTATTGTGTGTAGTAATTGCTTACAGTGTCTTTTGGAAATTTTAACGGAATATGAGACCTTCGAAAGTTAAAAGAAGGGTTCTCATTGGTCCGACGTCATACATAGTGGCGAGGGGGGTATACCGAGTTTTTATATAGAGAGCAATTTTAATTTTTCAATACAGTTTGGCGTGATTTCGATACAGTTTGGCGTAATTTCAATAGAGTATGCCGTAATTTCGATATAGTTTGGCGTGATTTCAGTAGAGTATGACAGTATTTTCCATTATTTCAGTTATATTTGATTTAAAGTTACTTAATTAAAGGCGCGACCATTTTAATAGTTTATATTTTGAGCTGCGGAGAACTTCAGTGTTATTAATCAGGTTTTTATAAAGAAATAATATAAAATTTTTAATTGTTAATATTTTGTATCTAGTATTCATCAAAATTGTTTAAGTATAATTAAATTATTTAAATATTATAGTCATAAAATTAATATTAGTTATTTTTATTTTTTGTTCTGCATTGCATGAATGTTTCTATTCCTCTCAATTATTTGTTGAATACCACATCTTTGGAATAATACTTGATTTAAATTTATTTTTTTTAATTTTATATAAAATGTTACCATACAAATTTATAATGGTAGGCCTACAGTTTTTTTTTTTTTTGTTTAACGTCCGACTGTTCTGCAATTACTGCTAATGCAGACGGTGAATGATGAAATGATATTTTGTAACGTATGAAAAAGTGCCGTGCCTGAATGGGGTTCGAACCCAACAGTAGGCCTACAGTAGGTTAGTCGGTAAATCTAAACGGAAGGTCAAGCAATGTTATTCTTTTTAGTCGTGTTACGTCTTCCCTATTATCAAGTAAATTAAGCACCAAAGATTATGTCACATACCATGGAACATTTGTTATAATTCGTAAAACTTTTGACTGGAATCGTTGGATGATACCAAGATTACATTTCGTATCTGATCCCTAAAGCGGTAACCCATAAGTCCACAGCGGTTTCAATATGGCTTTGTACAGTAGAAGCTTGCTCTCTAACGACAGCTTTTTGTTAGTAACTTTACATGCACTGCTAATCAAAATCAATGGGACTTTTTCACATTGGCAAGAGAAAGTTGAGTGAGTTATTCGCACCCGATTCTTCTTAAATAATTTCTTATTCTTATCGATAATTCATTTATTTGAAATAAATATTATTGCCGTTATCACATTCGTTTTTTTATTTTATATATATGTAAGGGGCTACAAAGGTCTTCTGTCGTCAACTGGAAGGAGACCCCTTAATTCCTTTTACAAAAGGCTTACGAGAACCGGCCGGGATAGTAGGCTAGTGTCCTATCCATACATTCACGTTGTGTGGCCTGTTAGTAACCATGTGACCGCTTATCAGCTCGATCACCGTCTCATGGTGAACGGAACTGGAAGGGCTGCCCATTCCACTCTGGCAGACGGTGGCTTGGGGCACTCAGTCTGCCAACCAAAAAGCTAAAAGCAACAGTAAACTACAGCTTTTTCTGTCGGACTAGAATTATCGTGAAGAAACTCCGTCATGTATGAATCTGGTTAGGCTTACTTAGTATATGCAGGTCTTCAAGAGCTTCGAGAACTTCAAAAACTTCGAGATTTAGAGGTTCTTAGGCGAGTGGATCCTGGTTGGAAACCTGAGAGAAGCGTTTAACTGCTCGTCGCATGACCTGTTCAGAGCAGCAGTGGACAAGGTGCGACTGACCATGATGATAGCCAACCTTCGTAATGGAGAAGGCACCTGAAGAAGAGGCGAGTGGATGAAAAAAGAAGTACAGTATATGGAAGCATCTTACCAGAAAAAGGAATAGGCTAGTGGGGCATATCTTAAGATATCCAGGTATTGGGCTTTCATTAGTGGAGGGTAATATTGAGGGAGTAAATTGTAGAGAGAGGCAAAGATTAGAATATATAAAGCAAATTACAAAAGATGTAGGGTGTTACAGGTATGTAGTAGATATGAAACGACTTGCGCAAGATAGAACAGCTTGGAGAACTGCATCAAACCAGTCGAGAGACTGATGTCAAAAAAAAATAATATATATATATATATGTAAGTTATTACGTTGAGTTGCTCTCTATTCACTTGATGGTGGATTATTTTAACATTGAATAGAAGGTTTTAGTGGAATATATTGTGTCCGTTCTGTTTCTAGTCTACGATCGCTTTTATACAAAGCCACTTATTGTAAGTAGCTGTGAAGGTAATCAGTGTTGTTAGTGAACTACTGCTAAACGTACCATTTTAAATGAAGTGAGTTACGGAACCGGTTTTCAGTGTGTACCTTGTGAAATAGGTAAATAATGAGCTATTGTGTTAAGGTAAACTAATTTTGTAATTGTAATTAGCCATATTGTCTTCTTAACTTAGTTAAGTAATAGTCTACGTTTAATTACATTTTCTCATAAAGTCTACTACCAAATTAGTAATTTAATTGTAATTTTCTAGTAGTTTTAACAGTAACCATTTATTGTATTACTATAACAATTTTTTTTTTTTTTTTTTTTTTTTAGCTTTTATTTGTTATTGGGAACTGTACATTTTTTGACAACTACCCAATTTGATCGCTGCTTTTGCTGTGTTTTTTGACGTGAATAAGGCATGAATTTGAACAGGGACCCCCAGTAGAGTTTGTTCATGGATGGCTGTCAGCTGGTCACCATACAAAGTCGCTTGCCCAACCGGTGTTACTTAACAAATAATAGCAACTTACTACCAACTGACTGACTGGGCTGGCCCGAAGGCCACTATAACAATTTGACAATTTTTATTTATTTATTTATTTTTTATCCTTAATGTGTGAACGTTGCAATCTGTTCAATAATTGAGAACAATGAGAAACTCCAAGACCCAATCAGATGAAGATGATGTATATGACATGTAAATGAAGTGTGTTGTTGTTAGGGTCAACAGCCGAAAGGCTGGTTTGAACCTCTAGAGGTTTTACTAAGTAAAACGAGGAGTGAGGTGGTTTACCATTGCCTTCCTCACTGAGTGGAAAAGTACGCTTATCAGCATGCCGGGCCCTCTGAAAAGCACATATTTTCCACTCTGTAAATGACACCTTCACTTCATTCACCACAGGGTCTGGCTGTACAATGAAATTCATTACTTTCAGAGGAGATAACTCTGATTAGTGTCTTTTACACCTCTACCTCTTCTGTTCTTAAATGATTCAGTCATTTAATTGGCTGACCATGTGATAAGAAACAGAACTATTTATTTTAGCCCTGCAACGAACAGATTGAATGTAAATAATTTGACACTCCACCTGTCTGTTATGGGCAGAAAATGAAGTGTAGTCTTGTATAAACCCACGCCGACCATTCCTGGGAGAGTATGGTTAATCAAACCCTACCATCAAAGTACACCGGTAACCAAAGTACACCGGTGTCTAGTAATCAAATCCGTATAAAAGTAACTAGGATTTGTAAGTAGCTAGGATTTGAACCAGGAACCTTCATCTCCGAAAATCAGCTGTTTAACAGCTGACTCATGGCGACGATTGAACCTCTAACACCAAACCGGTGAGTCAATTTAAAAATTACAACATGATAACAATTTATTTATTATTTGTCCATAACAGGCAGATGGAGTGTTAAGGGGAGCAGACCGTTTTCATAATCCCTATACCTGCAATACTAACTTAATTAGATTTTTTGTAGAAACCGTTAAAGCTACAAAGCTGAACTTTGGCACACCTTTCTACAATACCGTTTTACAAATTTGTATCAGAGCTTTTTAATTTATCTTCATCCAATCTAAAAATGATTTTTATTCTCAAAAAATGTTCAAATATGCCCAAATTTTTTTATGAAAAACACACCCAAAAAATAAAAACTCCAAAATTTTTGAAATACCTCTGGAGTGAATACACACCTTAGTATTAAAATGTAGTGTGTGAAATTTTACACTCCTATGTGGGATGGTTCCTGAAATAAGTGTACCTAAAGTCAAAAAATACAATATGCGGAAAATGCGGATATAGTAAAAGCATAATACCGTAACAGAAACACCTATTGCCAAGTGGAATTAACTTCCACACAAAAACACACCAATATTTCCTCTACGGCTGATTCCTACGCGTTCTAGAAATTATCGTTTTTATGTAAACGCGATCTCCGTAATGTTAGAGCAGTAACATGAATCAATTTACAAGAATGAAAAACGTGAAAAAATATCGAAATAAACACTACGTACCCCATCAACGTAAAAACACAATTTTTCAATAGAAAAAGCAACAAATGTCATGTTATATATCAATTTAAATAGGGGAAAACGATCGATCAATATTTATGGTACATACAATTGAAAAATCAATATTTTTCATTAAAAATCAGTCTGCTCCCCTTAAATTATTATTTGTACTCAATCTGCTAGTTCCAGGGCTACAAAAAATAGTTCTCTTTCATATCATCCAATTATATGACTGAAACATTTAACAACAGAAGAGATATACTTGTAAAAGATACTAGTCAAAGTTATCTGATCTGAGAGTAATGAATTTCATTATACAGCTAGACTCTGTGGTGAATGAAGTGAAGGTGTCATTTTCAGGGTGGAAAGTAGATGCTTCTCAGAGGGCCCGCCATGCTGATGAGCCATTCCATTCAGTAAACCTTCTCACTCCTCGTTTTGCTCAGTAAAGCCTCTAGATGATCAGACCAGTCTCTTTCGGGTGATGACCTAAACAAAAACACAATTAATTGTAATTAATTGTTTATTAATTAGTTAAAAAATAGTTGTCATGAGTTAATAACCGGGAACAAACGTAACAATATCTAACCCAACAACTGTCATAGTATCAGTGTACCATGACTGTACACAATTTAGTTTTTAGTACTGCCAATTAAATTACTTGATGTGGTTAAGTTGTAAGTGTGTGTGTGTGTGTGTGTGTGTGTGTGTGTGTGTAGGGCCTAAGCAATATCAAGTTTAATTTAATTTGATCGCTTTCTGAAAGTTAATCCTGTTGCTCATCGTAAATCTTATCAACTTATCCACCAAAAAACAATTAACAACTTTTCCACAATTGTTCATTTTTAAAACGCTTTCTCTTCTTAACTTTCACTTTGCTATAGAAAATATAAATTATTAAAGTACTCCCTTTCACAAGTATAATCTCAGTCTATATTATAATACAAATTTTTAACCTTAATTTTAAAAAGGTTTTTCTTTTCGAGTATCTAATCAACCGGTAGGCCAAAGTGTGGTGTAATATTTTCCTAATTTCTAATGCTACCACGTATTTTCATCAGCATTTATTTATAAATGTGATCCTCATCATCTATATCTTCTCTTCTCCTTCTCCACCTTCTGCTCCTTCTTCTCCTCCACATCCTTCCTCTCCTCCTCTTTCCCATACTTCTCTTTCTTATTCCTCTCCTTCCTATTCCATTCCACTTCCTTCTCATCCTCTTCCTCCTCCTTTTTCTTTTTTCCTTCTTCTTTTTATTCTTTTTCTACTCATTCTTCTCTTTCTTCTCTCACTCCTTTCCTTCTCCTGCTGGTTCTCCACCTCCTCATCACCCTCTCCTTCTCTTTCCCATTCTTCTTCTCCGTCTAATTCCTCTTCTTCTCCTGCTTCTCATCCTCCTCTCCTCTTCCACCTTTTCCTTTTTTCCTTCTTCTTTTCTTTCTTTTTCTAATCACTCTTCTCCTACCCCTGCTGGTTCTTCTCCTCCTCCTTCTTCACCTCCTTCTCCTCCTATTATTACATTTCTTCTGTGCCTCCTCCTTTCACTCCTCTCCTTTTCCACCTTTTATTTTCCTGCTTCTTATCCTTTACCTCCTCCTCCTCCTACTCCTTCTCCTCACCCTCCTTTCCTCCTTTCCTCCTCACCTCCTTTCTTCCTCCACTCCTTCTCCTCCTCCTTCTCCTCCTCCTTTTCCTCCTCCTTTTTCTCCTTATTCTCCTCCTCCTCCTTCTCCTCCTTCTCCTGCTTCTCCTCTTCCTCCTTCTCCTCCTTCTCCTCCTCCTTTTTCTCTTTCTTCTCCTCCTCCTTCTTCTCCTCCTCCTCCTCCTCCTTCTCCTCCTCCTCCTTCTACTCCTCCTTCTCCTCCTCCTCCTCCTTCTACTCCTCCTTCTCCTCCTCCTCCTTCAGTTCCTCCTCCCTCTCCTTCTCTGATATAATTTTTATTTCCTCCTTCGCTTAAAATAGTAACTTAATTTGAAAATATTTTTCCATATGCTGGACACACTTTCTCCTTAATGCTAGAGCAAGTTTGTAAATGGCAGTAAGCGTATAATGATGTGTCATAAAAGGTGTAAGCCATCGCATGGACTTCTTAGAGAAGTTCGTGGATCAGTAAGCCTCCCCATTTTTGTCTTCAACAAATGAAAGAATTGGAAACGCGGTAAATATTTTTGTACAATGAGCACTATAAAAAACGCTTAGTTTAGCGGCAATTCGTGATTTTAGGTTTTTTCCATAAAAATTAGTAAAGAAGTGTGAATTTTTAAGATTGCGGCCTTAGATTTTATGACCATCTTTATAATCAATGTTAGCTATAAGAAATTAAGAAACGTATGACTTTTATTTTAAAAGTTTTTCTCTACAGAGCCTAGTTTAGAGGCAATTACTGTTTCCCGTATATTTTTAAGTCAAACAGAGGTTGATTTTCATTTGACGTCATCCATTCATGATTAAAATTACGTTATGTTTATCATTTTCTATTATTTATTCATGATTACACACAGGTTAGGGTGTTATCTGTAAGACGCTCCGCAGTCTGTTAGTGCGCCTACAAAAAGTAAAGACGCAACATGCAATGCATTACACTAATGCGGGTTGCAGAGTGTACAGGGGCTACTTATATACTTCATGAGCATTGATGATAATAACAATGTACGAATCAGTTTTAAACAAGTTATGTATCATACCTTGTTTGTAACTGATGAAGTTCCACTTATGCAGGAGGCCAGAATTCTGATGAAATTTCACTTAAAAATATTAACACTTAACTATTTTAACACTAATATTAATTAGTGTTAAACTATTAAAAAATAAAATTAAAAATTTGCCAATGTTGTTATGATAGTCTACGTACAATTTTGAATTGAAATAAAATTTTTACAACGCTTATTTTAGCGTCAGTTAGTGATTTTCTGTATTTTTATTATGAAAATTAGTGAAATAACAGGATTTTTTAAACTGAACCTTATGCATTTACGACAAAAGTGTAGGCCTATTTAATAAAAGGTATAGGAAATTTAAAAAGAAAACATACAAGTTTTATTTTAAACTGGGGTTTTTCTACAGAGCCCCTAGTTTAGCGTCAAAATTATTGATTTTCTATATTTTAAATCCAACAGAGATTGATTTTCCTTTCGTGTCATTCACTCATGATTAAAATTGGGTTATGTTTTTAATTTTATAATGTCCACTAATGATTTAAAAAAATAAGGTTATATTGTTAATTATTTATATTGGCAAGAGAAAGTCGTGTGATTATTTCGCATCGAATACTACAATTATTACTACATTATTACAGTATTACAACTTTTTTAATAGTGTGTTGTGTTGCAAGTTGCATTTGCAGTTTTTGTAGGCGCGCTGACAGTACGGGGCGTCTAACAGATACGACCATAATAGGTTATACTGTTTATTATTTATATTGGCAAGAGAAAGTCGTGTGAGTGTTTCACACCAGATTTTTACATTTATTTTTTGTCATCAGTCTCTCGACTGGTTAGATGCAGTTCTCCAAGCTGTTCTATCTTGCACTAGTTGTTTCATATCTACATACCTATAACATCCTACATCTTTTGTAATTTGCTTTATATGTATATATACATGCTTTGTATATTCTAACCGTTGCCTCCCGCTACAATTTACTCCCTCAATATTTCCCTCCATTCATTATTGATAGACCAATACCTGAATATCTTAACATAATTATGCCGCACTAGCCTATCCCTTTTTCTTGTAAGATGTTTCCATATACTTTTTTATACGTTTTTTCATTCACTCGCCTAAGAACCTCTAAATTACTTATTTTGTTCACCCACCTATCTTTAACATTTTCTTATAACACCACATTCCAAGAGCTTCTATCCTCTTCCTTTCTACAGCCCCTATAACCCACGTTTCACTTCCGTATAATGCTACACTCCAAATATAGTGTTTTAAGAAATTTTTCCTAATCTGTAAGTCAATGTTTGTAGTCAGTAAGCTGTTTTTTATTTCAAAGGCTTTTCTAGCTTGAGCAATATTACTTTTGATATTACTTGTGCATCTACCATCCTTTGTTATTTTACTTCCTAGTTAGCAGAATTCCCTAACTTCCTGTAAGTTTTTGTCGCGTACTTTTACATTTCCCATCTCTTCTAAACCACTGTTGCTGTTGCACACACATTTTCGTTTTTTTTTCTCATTAATTTTCATGAAGTAATCCTTTTTCATGATCTCATCCATTCGATTTAAGATATTCTCTAGTTCTTTCTTTGTCTCGGCTAATAATGCTAAAGTCCAGCCTTTATAAGTTTGCTCCTACTGTCAACGAATGACGTCACTGAGCATGCGCATTATATAAAAATGTGCACACGCTGATTAAAAAGTAACAACAAAATACTTTAAAAGTATTTCTCTAAATAAAATTGTTAGGCCTAAATAATATCATGACTGATGTATAAAGTAATTTAAGTGCTTATAATTCAAAATATAGTTAACTTAATTGGAATACGATATCCATAAAGTCGTGGACTCTAGCGTGCACCCTGTAGTAGCTGGCTTTGGTTTGTTGACAGTAGGAGCAAACTAAGGACGGCTGAATTGTATATCAAATAAAATAAATATTTTGAATAAGAAAAGACGTTACTTTTTGAACATACCTTGTATTATGGATTAGTTCCAAATACAAATGTGTAATAAATGTTGAATCCCCCTAATTTGTGTACGTTGCAATCTGTTCAATTCAGAACAATCAGCAACCCCATGACTCAATGAGATGAGAATGATGTGTATGACGTGTAAATGAGGTGTAGTCATGTACAGACTCAGGTCGACCATTCCTGAGAGAGTATGGTTAATTGAACCCCAACCATCAAAGTACACCGGTAACCACTGTCTAGCATTCAAATCTGTATAAAAGTAACTACGAGGGTTATCCAGAAAATAACCTCCGTTTTGAAATAAAAAGTAAACGAGTGAAGATACAAAAACTTTATTATATACATATTAAAACTACAGTTTTTCTTTATTTTTCGACATGGTCGCCAAACATTCAAGCACTTGTCGTACCTTGGAACAGTCTTTGAAATACCCTCTGCATAAAAATCTGCCGCCTTTGAGTGTAGCCAACCATTCACGGTGTTTTGAAGTTCTTAGTCATTGGCGAACCGCTGAGATGCATACCACCGCTTCATGTTCGGGAACAGGTGAAAGTCACTAGGAGCCAAGTCCGGGCTTAATGGGGGATGATCGAAAACGTCCCATTTAAACTTGGCCAAAATTTCGTTTGTTCTTCGAGCTGCATGAGGGCGAGCGTTGTCATGCACAAACACAACACCACGTGTCAGAACGCCACGACGCTTGTTTTGGACTTGGCTCCTAGTGACTTTCACCTGTTCCCGAACATGAAGCGGTGGCTTGCATCTCAGCGGTTCGTCAATGACGAAGAGCTTCAAAACGCCGTGAATGGTTGGCTACATTCACAGGCGGCAGATTTTTATGCAGAGGGTATTTCAAAGACTGTTCCAAGGTACGACAAGTACTTGAATCTGTTTGGCGACTATGTCGAAAAATAGAGAAAAACTGTAGTTTTAATATGTGTATAATAAAGTTTTTGTATCTTCACTCATTTACTTTTTATTTAAAAACGGAGGTTATTTTCTGGATAACCCTCGTACCTTTACTAGGATTTGAACCAGGAACCTTCGTCTCCAAAAATCAGCTGTTAAACAGCTGATTTTGGCGACGACTTTACCTCTAGACCAACCCAGAGGGTTATAAATGTTGAATGATTTTAATAATTTCAGTTATGGATAAGTGAATGGATCTACTTGTTAGCAAAGAATTAAAAAGAATTAGGTAGAACGCGATTGTAGTAGGAGAACAGAGATTGTATCTTAGGCGAGGAGGCGAATGATGACTACTAAGATACAGTTATAGTGGATCATTGTCTCTCTGCCAAAACTACACCCATTTCTGCTCCATCCAAAGTACTACAGTACATACTTAACTTAATCTTAATCTTAAGTTAATGGGTTTCGGCGGTACTTAAAGGATATGACGTCACTATATATATATATATATATATATATATATATATATCTGGCTCCCTTTCATTTCATCTACGTTCCTTCTTTACACAAACTCCCGTCTCTCATTCACTCTCAGTCTCTCTCTCAAAGGGAAAGATTCTTTGAACAGGCCGAAGAAATCCGATCGAATGAGCCGAGTATAGCCGAACAGACAACCAAACAATAGAAAATCAAATTATGCAAACTCTCAACATTATTCTCAACCAGTTCAAATTTTAATGTCATGCCAACAAAAGTAAAAACCGACTAATTTCAATCCACAATCAAGATAAATTACAAATTTTTTAAAAAATAAACTTTTTCTTTTTAAGAAAAGTGTTCATAACTGATTCTTTTGCAATCACTTTTTAAAATATGTTCTGTTATAAACTTTAAACTAAGTTGATAAAAATTTGAATACTAATGTTCTTAGAATGAAAATATAAAAAATAAAATACTGCAACGTCTAACCATCCCGGCTTTTTTGGGCTCTGGTTGCAATAAATGAAAAACAAAATTTATTTTAAACTAATAAAAAATATTGTTAACAAATTACAATAAAATATTACAATTAAATTACTTAGAAAAGATTGATTACGGAATGTTAAAGCTTCAACTAAACTTAACTGTAAATAAAGGATGGGTACTATAATCAAAATACTTTCGGAGAATTGGAACAGAAATGGAACTTGTTTACACCATCCAAAAAAGGAAAATGGAGAAATATAGGTGACATTATGCGTGGACCAAGATACGATATGCTTCGCCTAATAATATAAGGCCAAATTCAGGGGAAGCGATATTTGGGAAGGAGACGAATTTCTTGGTTGAAGAATCTTGGCGATTGGTTTCCTTGTACCTCAGAGCTGCGGTGTCCAAGGTCCGAATAGCCGTCTTGATTGCCTACGTCCGGTCGGAGAGGGCACCATAAGAAGAAGAAAAACAAAAAAAAATTATAATTTACATGAATACTACCTCTAACTATTACCGGTACGTATACACACTATTATGCATCCTTACTAACCGGTTCAACAACTTACTTTATACAACTTTACCGAAGATGTGTAAGAAGAAACTAAGAGATGAAGAAAGCGTAGAATGAGCTTAAGAAGGAGAAAATAAGGAAAAAGAAGAAGAGGGGAGAAAGAAGAAGAAAAAGAAGAAGGAGAAAGGGTGGGAGAAAAAGAAGAAGAACAAGAGTGAAAGAGAAAAAGATGCCAAAGACTAGAAAAGAAGTGGAAAAAGAAAACTAGGAGACGAAGAAAGCGTAGGAGAAAAAGAGAGTGCATAGAGACGAGAAAGGAGAAGAAGAAGAAAATTAGGAGATGAAGAGAGCGTAGAAGGAGAAAAATAAAGAGAGTGTAAGGAGATGAAGAAGGAGAAGAAGGTGAATGGGAGAGAGAAGAAGAAAAACAAGAAAGAGTGAGGGAGGGAGAAAAAGAAGAAGGAGAGTGGGAGGGAGAAGAAGAAAAATAAGAAAGAGAAGAAGAAAATTTCAAAGACTAGAAGATAATGTGGGAAAAGAAAACTAGGAGACAAAGAGAGTGTAGGAAGACGAGAAAGGAGAAGAAGGAGAAGATGATAAAGACTAGAAGAAGATATAGGAAAAGAAAAGTAGAAGACGAAGAGAGCGTATAAGAAGAAAAAGAAAGAGAATTATAGGGAGACGAAGAAGAAAAAATGGTAGGGAGAAGAAGAAAAAGAAGAAGGAGAAAAGCTTGTAGAGTAAGCATGAATAAATCTCAACGATTTGCATCGGAAAGAAACGTCACATTAAATTGTGATAAAGCGAGAAACAAGAGCAAAGAGAAGAAAAGCAGGTCTGTGAACACAAACATAAACATAAACATAGACATAATAAACATGAGCGAACATAAAACATGACAGAATAAAATAAAATGAAATAAAATATGGAAACATAACTGTAAATCCCCCTAAGATAAGACTCCCTTTATTCGGTTATGTCTGTTTCAAAGGGTGTTGGGGGTTGTTGGAAACGGCTCTTAAGAAATAATCTTGAGAACTAAAGAAAGATAAACTCATGATATTTGGTTAAATAATAATGCGTTGGGTTGGTCCGTGTAAAACAGAGTCAAAGAGAGAGTATGAGTGTTCGGTGGGTGGCAGGTGGGGGAGATAGACGTAAAGGAGAGAGTGTGAGATACATAGACACATGACAGTACTTGTTTTACACAAGATTCTATAGAGAGGAAATTCTCTCAACCGAATACAACCGAACGTGGCCGAGAAAGACCGAACAGCTTGTAGCGTGATCTTTTAAACTAATTTATTTATTAAGAACAAATAAAAAAAACTTAATTGCACATACTGGTAACCAGCTACCGCACACAATTTTTTATTCTTTTTTAAACTTTCCATTGTAAAAAATTTTTTAATTTATTTGACATAAATATTAGACTTAAATTTAGAATAATAAATAACATTTATTTTTAATAATTTAATAATATTTTAATAATTTCAGTAACATTTATTTTGAAAATTTTTTTAAAATTATTTTTATACTAGAATAAATGTCACGTTTTACAATAATGAAACCTCAAAACTGGCTGCTACAAGCTAGATTCTAACTCAAAACTTCCGCTTTCCAAAATAAAATCCTTCGTAATATCACAAAACTCCACTACCTTATCTCAAACAAAACACATCACGAATACCTACTCTTTCCTTCCATTGAAGACTATATCTACAATACCTCACGAAAACTCCATGATGCTGGAAAGACCTCCAGTCTCGACATCGTCACACAAATATACTAAACATCACATCCACTAGAAGACTACTTGACTCTACCCTTCCACGATTTCCTCTAATACCTAATTTCTTCCTAAAAAAAAATTAAAGGCCAACTGAAAACAACAAAATCAACAAAAATGAGAAGAGCCGCCGTATTCATCCGTTACCACCTATCTACCACCTTCTTATATTCACCTCCACCGCAAATTAACACGTTGACTGCCACACTAAATTTTGTGACACTTACAGCTGGACCATCGTACTTTTTTCACATTTTATTCATTTTTCTTCTTATTTTACTTACCTAATTTATTCCTAATTTGTGTACGTTGCAATCTGTTCAATTGAGAACAATAAGCAACCCCACGACCCAATGAGATGAGGATGATATGTATGAAGTGTAAATGAGGTGTAGTCTTGTACAGACCCTGGCCGACCATTCCTGAGAGAGTATGGTTAATTAAACCCCAACCATCAAAGTACACCGGTAACCACTGTCTAGTATTCAAATCCAAATAAAAGTAACTACCTTTACTAGGATTTGAACCAGGAACCTTCGTCTCCGAAAATCAGCTGTTAATTTATTTAAAAACAACTATTTTTTTTTATAAAATAAAGTTGCGATAAACTTTTGGGTCACATGGCCTGCTGGAATGATTTTACTTTTCAGAGACATGTGATCCCTTTTTGTGTCACAATAAAAAATGTAATAAACAACTGGGTTATGTTACAAAATTTTAGACTATTTCAATCAACCAAAATAAGCAAAAGAAACAATAAAATTACCAATAATAGCAGCATTCTAATACAGGACAACAAAGAAAACTACCTGGATACGCAATATCCTATTATTTGAAAAGACTAACTATTTGAACAGTCTAAGTGTGCAATGTTACTCTCTGAAGTCATTAAGCTTTTGAAACCACATTACACAGCTTAAAAATAAGTCATATACTGTGACTCATTTTTGGTGCACGTGGCCCATTTTCAAAGACAAGTGTGATACATATTTGGGTCACATAGGAGTCAACGTGATAATTCATTCCCACCCACAAAACTTTTCACCCTAATAATAAATTTCCACCTCACACATTTATTTCATATTTTCTAAGATGCCATGCTCCCTTCGCCACGCAAATCCCAAATCCAATTACTTTCATTTATACAATTCCGCTCAATATCCTTTGAGTTGCATTAGTTCTGATATTTTATTCTACGAGCAACCAGGTGTTCCTTAACACGATGTCGCCTACACAGGGCTTCTTTACCCTCTCAACATGGATTTGATTTGAGATTCTAAGACAGTACTTTTTTGTACAACATTCATCTTCCACCAGACTGAACAACCATTGAAATGGCAAACCGCACTAACTTACTCAAAGAATGTTTAACCAATACTAACTTCTGTTTTCCTCACACAATGACCTATTTTAATTCTGGATCCCTTAGAAAAGGGGTTTTCGACCTTTTAGACACTGCCACCCCTTTTTTAGATTGAGTATTTTGTCGACCCCCTCTCAATTATGTTAATAAAATATTTAATTTACAATAGTTGTAATTTTGACTTAAGGAAAAGAGTAGGATATGAGTTACTTTACTTGCAGATATGAGTGGATATTTATGGGCAGTGAATCCGTTAAATGAACAAGCTGTACAAAATACTGAGCTAAGTGTGTCTCTTCAAATCCTAGTAAAGGTAGTTACTTTTATACAGATTTGAATACTAGACAGTGGTTGCCGGTGTACTTTGATGGTTGGGGTTTAATTAACCATACTCTCTCAGGAATGGTCGGCCTGGGTCTGTTCAAGACTACACCTCATTTACACGTCATACACATCATCCTCATCTCATTGGATCATGGGGTTGCTTATTGTTCTAAATTGAACAGATTGCAACGTACACAAATTAGGAATAAAAAAAAAAAAGATAAGTGTGTCTCTTCATCATCAACTATCTTGATAGAGCCATCAGTGATCAGGTAATGAAAATAACTTTCAATAATACTTGTGCCGACAAACTATAATTTTGGATAAGTGTTAAAAAGGAATACTAGAACTGTCTAAAGCAGCGTTGAAAATTTTTATACTATTTACCACATCCAACAACTGTGAACAAGGATTTTCCATAATAGTGAATTTGAAAACCAAATCAAGAAATCGTTTGACAGTAGAAAATGACATCATGTTTTGTGTGGTACGAGGGTAGGCTGATAAGTAATGCACACATGCTTGTAGAAGACGAACAAAAAGAAATAGCAAGATGGGGTAAATAACAAATTAAAGTACAAATCTTAACCTACCAAATTATCTATTTATTTTTCAATATAGTCACCGTTAAGCATTACACATTTCTCCCAACGTTTAACAAGTTTTTTCATTCCGTCACTGAAAAATTCTTCCGACTTTCCTCGAACCCAGGACGCAATAGCTGCCTTCACCTCATTGTCCGAGCTGTAATGATTACCCTTAAGGTCTCTCTTCAGTAGAGGAAAAAATAAAAATCGCAAGGCGCAAGGTCGGGAGAATACGGAGGGTGTAAAATTGGTTGAAACTTCAGGTTTCTCAGAGCCTCTCCAGTTGCACGCGAAGTGTGTGGACGAGCATTGTCGTGTTGCAAAATTATTGGCGCCAGGTTGCCTCTAACACGACAAACTCGACGTCGGAGGTGTTTCAGAGTCTGTATATACTGAGCAGAATTTACCGTTGCCCCTCGTTCCAGATAATCAGTCACATAAACTCGGCGAGCATCCCAAAACACAGTCAAAAGAATTTTTTTTGCGGACGGTTGTGTTTTGAACTTTTTCACAACAGGAGAATGTGGATGACGATATTCAGCGCTCTGCCTTTTTTCTTCGGGATCGTAATGATGAACCCATGACTCGTCCCCCGTCACAATATTCAAAAGAAAGTCGTCTCCTTCGTCACGGTAGCGCTTCAAAAGTTGTTCACAGCATTCCAATCGACGCTGTTTATTCTCGTCTGTCAGACGGCGTGGTACCCATCGTGCACAGATTTTACGGTATCCCAATTGTTCAATAATGAAGCCAACACGTTCCTTAGATATTCCAATTTGGTTTGCGATACGCTGTTGAGTGATTCGCCGGTCATTTTGAATCAAATCATCGATGAGTTTGCGACGATTATCGTCTGAGGCAGTGATTGGTCGTCCACTGCGTGTTTTGTCAACAATTAAGGCTTTTCCAGGTTGGCAATCACGAAATTTTATTACCCAACGATTCACAGTAGACCTATCAACAGTATCGTCACAATAAACAGCCTTTAAACGACGATAAATCTCACTAGGATTCACTTTCTCAGCAGTTAAAAATTCGATAACAGCGCGTTGTTTAATTCTCGTTGACATAGCACCAGAACACGACGCCATACTTCCACTACTCAAAACAAACTGAATGAAAGCAACGCCTTCAAACTGCGCAGGCTTGTAGAGGAGAAATAGTACTTCCACATGCCACCAGGCGCGCTACTGAAGTTTATTTAGTTGTCTTCTACAAGCATGTGTGCATTACTTAGCCTACCCTCGTATAAACATAAATCTTAATATTCAAAAAATTGGTTAATTCCAAACAAGCTCAAGTTTCGCGTTAATGGAATTGGAAAAGTAATGTACAATTTTTATGTCTTTTTTTAAATAAATAACCTTTTAAATAATAACTTTTTTTAAATAATAAAAAGTTATTCTAATAAAAGTATTATAATAAAAGTAATAAATAGTAATAAAATAAAATAAATAGTAATAATACAAAAAAATAATAGTAATATAAAAATAATAATATATATAAAAATAGTAATATAAAAAATAATTATAATAGTATAATAGTATATTATAATAGTTTCATTATTATATAATTTATTTATTATATTATATTATTATATAATAATAAAAGTAATTCTCCTCTCCCGTATTTCACGACCAATCCTCCACCCGAGACACGTCCTGCGATATTCGAGGGCGTCGTGATCCACTGATTAAGAAACACTGCCTTGCAGTAACGCAATCAGTGAGAAATTCGGTCTATAGTTGAATCCAAGAAAAAAACAAAAAATTGGTCACTAACGCAATACAAATAAATGTTTTTGTACAGAATGTCTTTAAAAGGTACAACTAAAATCTAAGAAGTGGTTGTATAAGCTAAAACTAAAAAGAAATTTTAAAATTTAAGAAGAAATAATAACGTCAATGCTTTTGTTTTTTAGATCATCAGCCGAACGGCTGATTGAACCTCTAGGTTTTACTAAGTAAAATGAGGTGTTAGGTAGTTTATTATTGTCTTCCTCACTGAGTGAAAAGTATGCTAATCAACATGCGGGCCCTCCGAAAAGCACACGTTTTCCACCCAGCAAATGACACCTTCATTTCATTTACCTCAGGGGTTAGTTGTATAATGAAATTTATTACTTTTAGAGGAGATAACTTTGATAAGTGTCTTATACACCTCTACCTCTTTTATTGTTAAATTTTTGAGTCATTTAATTGGCTGACCATGTAATAAGAATTAGAACTATTTTTTGTAGCCCTGAAACTGACAGATTGAGTGCAAAAAAATTAACACTCTAGCTGTCTGTTATAGGCAAATAATGTCAACATTAGTAATTTTTGTTGTCCGCCACAGTTGTATTCCGTACGTCCACAAAGGTTTTAAAATTGTGTTGTAGGTAGCTATATCATCAGGTTTGATTCAATTGTGAACGTCTCCTAGTTAAAACCAAATTTTTACTTTCTCTTGCCTATATGAATATATAGGAAGGAAAGTATTGTTTTCATGTCGATTTTTCGAAATCAGGTTTTCACCGGATCTATACGTTTTCAGACCCCCTGAACCCCAAAAAACATGTTTTTAGCGATTGGTCTGTGTGTGTGTGTGTATACAAAATATCTCAAGAATGGAACATTGTACGAACTTGAAACTTGAAACTTAAGTTACATACCACTACCGGACCCGACATGAACATTTTCATCAAAATCGGTCTACCGGAAGTAGTAGTTTATTCGTATAATTTTTCACTTTTTTGTGGTTTTCTCAAAAACTGGTCCTACGAATTTTTTTAAAATCGCCTCATTTACTAAATTTTTTATTCTCTACAAGATAGGGTAGGCGCCATGTTTGCTGAAATTCTTGGTGAGGGTGTTTTTACGTAAAAAAAATGTTTTATAAAGATTACGGCTTTAATATGTATTATAGCGCAAAAACTTATATAATAAAAAATGTAGAGAATTTAAAATTCTACAACCTTTATTTCAAACTTTTTTTGTATAACGCTTAGTTTAGCGGTAATTAGCGATTTTCTGTTTTTTTCTCACGAAAACGTGTGAAAAATCGATTTTTTAAGATTTCGGCTTTAGTACGCATTTTATGACAAAAGTGTATATAATAAAATTTATAGGAAATTAAAATATCTACAACTTTTATTAAGAGAATTTTTCTCTACAGAGCTTAGTTTAGCGTGAAAGTGTGATTTTCCGTTTTTTTAAGCCAAACTGAGTGCGATTTTCATTTTGCGTCATTCACTCATGATTAAAATAAGGTTATGTTTTTGAGGTTAGTGTTTTGTTTATTTCTAATATTTTATTAATAATGTTAGGTTTATTATTAATTATTTGCATTGGCAAGAGAAAGTTGTGTGAGTGTTTCACACCAGATTTTTTATTTTATTTTAAGTCCAATTGTCTTCGTTTCGTCGAAATGTGTTTCTTCCACGTCAGTTGGCGTTCCAGATGAAGCTCCAGGTGCTTTATATCTTCTGGGTGGGTCACCACAATTTCATTTAGTATTACTGGTGGGCAAGTTCGTCTACGAAGAGTGTTATATTATTGTCACATTATGGACACGTCCATCATGTCGAAGAGAAATCATTTCATTTTATTTTCATATTCAGCTGTTGATGCCCATAACAGGCAGGTGGAGTGTTAAATTATTTACTAGTTTCAGGGATACAAAAAATAGTTCTGTTTCTTATTACATTATCAGCCAATCATATATCTGAAGCATTTAACAACAGAAGAAGTACAGGTGTAAAAGACACTGTACTGAATTCACCGAGACTGGAGACAAACATCAACAAATATATGCGTTGTTCACGTGATATTTGTACTTCCGGTTGCCTAACTGACGCCGGCTATTGGATAATGAACCATGTTTACGTAAAAATAATTCCTTACTTTCCTTCTAAAAATTTAAAAAATCTTCATGATCTACCTATGTCATTAAAATTGCCTATATTTAAGAATGGAGATAGCCAGTTAGTTGAAAATTATAGACCCATAAGTATTTTAAACTCAATCAGTAAAATTTTTGAAAAGGTAGTATTTATTAGGTTAATCAGTTTCTTGACTGAAAACCTAATCATCTCAGAGGATCAGCATGGTTTCCAAAAAGGTAGATCAACTAAAACTGCAATTGTTTCACTTGTGGAGCAAGTAGTTGATATATTGGACGCCGGGGAGAAAGCATTGGCAGTGTTTCTGGATCTGAGTAAAGCTTTCGATTGTGTTGATCATGAAATTTTATTGAAAACACTAGAGTCATTAGGCGTTAGGGATGTAGAGTTGAAATGGTTTCAATCTTACCTTATTAATAGATTACAGTGTGTGGAGTTAACTAGGGTTGTTAGAGGGAAACTTACAAAAGTAGTATCTGGAAAGCTTGAAGTCAAAGCAGGCGTTCCACAGGGGTCAGTTTTAGGTCCAATTCTGTTTCTATTGTATATTAATAGGTTACCAGAAGTCATACCTAATGGCAGAGCTTTGTTGTTTGCTGATGATACTTCAGTAATCAGTAACAGTTCACTGGTAGATGCTCTTGAAGTAAATACACATGTTAACATAGAGTCCGTAGTGCAGTTCTTGAATCAAATGTTATTAACAGTTAATGGGAAAAAGTGTCAGTACTTGCAGTTCAAAAATAAACATAACGTTAAAGAAAGTAGAGAAGTGGATGTATTTATTCATAATAATAGTTTGGAGCATGTAGAAACAGTGAAGTTCCTGGGCGTATCTCTAGATAGATCTTTGTCTTGGGACTTCTATATCAATCAAGTTTGTAGTAAAATATCATCTGGGGTATTTGCACTATAACAAATCGCCAGATTAAATGATAAAAAATTACTAATGGCAGCTTATCATGGCCTCATTCTGTCTCATATCCGGTATGGTATTTTAGTATGGGGTAATTCTAGCATGGGTAATATGAATAGGGTTTTTAAAATTCAAAAGAAAGCTATTACGTGTATGGTGGGAGCTAACCAGCTAACCTCATGCAGGCCACTATTTAAGGAGCTTAAATTGCTTACAGTTCCCTGTCTCTACATTTTTGAGGTGATTATGTATGTTAGGCAAAATAATTTTATGCAGAATTTCAATGTTCACAATCATAACACGAGAAACAGGAATGATTATTATGTGGCTAATCACTCCACAAAATTGTTTGAACATAAACCTACTTATGCAGGGAGAAAATTCATAAATAAATTACCCCAATCTTTAAAGTGTTGTGAGGATTTGAATTCCTTTAAAAAAAATTTAAAAAATTACTTGATCGGTGAAACTTTTTATAGCGTACAAGAATTTCTTTCTTGATAGCAGTGATACATAGTGTGTTTCTTATATGTATTTCAGGTGTTACATCTGACGACATGTCCTATACTCCTCCTGGAGTCTCCAGGGCGTAAAAAAAAAAAAAAAAACGTGCCCTGTATATTAAGCTAGGGATAATGCAACGAATACTGGTGTTAGAAGAAGCATAATGCCTTGGTTATGCGTTCAATCAACAGCTATCACGTGATCCATTTGTTTACTGTGTGTGTGTGTGTCCAAACTCTGTGAATTGACTACAGTCACAGTCATCTCCTATGATAGAGCCAGACCCTGTAGTGGTGAATGAAGTTAAGGTGTCATTTGCAGGGTGAAAAATAGATGCTTTTCGGAAGGCCAGGCATGCTGATAAGCTTACTTTTTCACTTAGTGAGGAAGGCAAGGGTAAACCACCTCACTCCTCATTTTACTTAGAAAAGCCTCTAGAGTTTAAAATCAGCCTTTTGGCTGATCACCTAAACAACACAATCAACTGTTGCTTTCAGAAACGTGATCTCTTTTGATTGTAACACAGCATATTATACTAGTATTATTCTATTGAATGTGTTACGGAATGTATAAATATAATTTCTCTGGCTTAAACCTCAAGAACGACTCCCATAATGTTATTCAACTGCTGAATAAATACACCTCATTTGAAAAGGTTATAAAGAAAACGCTCCAGATCCGAGCCAACAAATCTGGCTTTTGTAAATTGAACGACGACCGTGTTCGGTGCTGGCCACTTTGAAAACTTGGCCCCGAGTGAGTCATTGTACACCTCCTCCCGCCTTTGTTTGTGACCCTCTTGTGCAACATTTCAGACCGCATTTCCAGTTCGTTTAAGTAACCCCCCCCCCCCGCGCTTTCGCTACTTTCCTTCCTCATAACTAATCTATCTATCTTTGTCTCTTATCGTATCTTTCTTTCCCTTCCGGTTTTGTTTGTTTTTATATTTAGTTTTTTTATGATTTTTTAAAAGGTTATTTTCTATAAAAAAACCACTCCGTACTACATTACTCTTCATTTTTGGTGGAAATTTTTGGCAATCTATCATTTTCCTATTTCCGTTACATCCAGATGTTAGAAACTACTAGAGATAGCAACAAACAATTTTCGGATTCGTAATCTACACAAAAACTTAGTGAACATAGATTGGGTTTGAAGTTCCGGTTTAACCGGAAGTGGCCCAAAAAAGGAAGTCAAGAAATCAATGTTGAAATCGAATGACACTAATTCGATTCTTCTTAAAGAGTAAATACAGAAATCACTAATGGTTTTTGCTTTAAGTTAACCCTTTCAATGCCGAAACAATATATAAAAGTTTTATCTAAAGTACCATTTAATTTGAATAAGGGTGTACAAAAAGTGCCACCCCTTATTTTAAAAACTTGCAGTTGTAGCCTGCCATTGCCGACCAAAATTCCAACATTACCGAAAGATAAAATTTCCTGTTAAAAATTAATTATTGTGTTAAAAAAAAGAAATTGTTCTGATTCAAAAAATATCCAAAATAAAATAAATTTAACCCGGGAGCAATCGCTGCGTGTCACTATGACCCCCGTCGGTATTGTATTTTCTGTTCTGACTGTACTGTTGGCGACACATGTATGCCACGCTCTGTACCTTACTCCCTACAACTAATCTACAGATACCCACCTGTTCATTTAGTTTACGTGAAGCGTTCGTTGTTGATAGACATCTGCGGGTCGCCGTGACCCACCGCGACCGTTTGTGTATACGTATTGAACCTAACAAGAGTGTGTTATATGCGTTGTCTTTGGCTGTGTTTTGTATATTTTATCGTTATAATAATTATATTTGTCGTATTACTTATCAGTTTCTTTATTTTTTTAGTTATATCGTGTAAATAATATCATAGATTACGTTTAAAACATATTAGTAAAATGGATGAGCGAGCAATTCTTCATTTTTTGGAAAACGACGATAGTTCAGAGGATGGTTTTGAAGAAGATATGAGTGATACTGGTAGTGACGTAGATCCTGAAGAAGAAGTAGCTGACGATCGTGAAAGAAATACGCATACGGAACAGAGTTCAGAAGAAGAAGAGCAAGAAATACGCGATGACTCTGTTGACAATAGCACTTTGGAAGATTAAATTCCTTTAGCCTATCGTGGATATTATATTGGAAAGGACCAGACCAAATGGAAAAAAGCTGAGCCTACACAATCAGTACGTACCAGGCAACGAAATAGTTTTGCAGCGGCCTGGTTGTAAGGGCGTGGCAAGACAAGCCAATACTCCTAGAATTTTAATTTTAAAAAATGTTTAACTAACCACAATAAAATGTTATGTTTTCAGTATCTCTTAAATGTTAATAACTTGTTTTCAATAGTATTTCACGCAGTATTTTTTTAAATTATTTTTTAAAATTAATGAATTCACCATAATGTTTTGTAAGGTAAAATTGTAAAGGCTTTTCTTTGTATCATTTAAATATCCTTAATAAATCAATTTTTGTGTGAGAATGTGTTATTTACTTATCTAATACCCCAAATTATGTCAATAAAATGGTTAAATAACAAAACACAAAAAAAAAACAGTTAGAAACGAAAATTCCAAATGCGGGTCATGATGACCCGCAGCGACCCAAATAGGTGACACAAAGCTTGCGATTGCTCCCGGGTTAAAGTCGCATCGACAGCTTGGTCATTACAAACTACTGTGGCTTTTGGTACCTTAACGGTAGTTTTAAAGTGTTAAATTTCTAGACCCTAGTCGGGAATCGAACCCGGGGCCTTTCACTTTGTAGGTTAGAGCGTAGTAACTGCACGGTAGTGAAATATATACTACGAGTAGTGGCTGACTGTTGAGGTTGGCAGCACTGTCAATTATTCACTTCCGTTCCTCACAGCCCACCCATACGCAAAAGGCAATCTCATGACTTAAGTATCTATAGTATAGAGTCTTTTACACGTCTACCTGTTCTGTTGCTAAATGCTTCACTCAATAGTTTGCTGACTATTTATTGAGATTAATTAGTTTGTTGATAAACTGTTGTTATCAGTTCAAAAGGAAGTTTTATAATTTATTAAAATAACCAGATCCCGTAAGAACCTGGATTAAGTGTTAGATTATCAACAAATACGATTTTGTGATACAGATTGTTGTTACACGTGGCTGTAAAATATTTTGGCTGAAATTTTGGAATAATCTAATAAGTTTTGTTAGGTCATTTATTCTAGAATCAGGAAACGGAAGGGAAATATGAAACGATTTGACGTCAGATATAAACGGTAGGGTGCTCTAGTGATTTGATTAGTATTATTTAGATAGAAAGAGGGGGAGAGAGAGAGAGCGGTGTTCGTTTATTTGGAGTGGGGGGGGGAATTTTAGAAATGTGTAAAAGACAGAAATTGTAAAACGAAATGAAAAATGTATCACCGAGTGTTTGGATCGTCAATTGAAAATGAAAAATGATGTCAAAAACCGGCGACCGTTGCACGAATGGGAAGACGAAGGGATGGAATACGTGGTGGTCCAGTTTGTCAATAACTCTTGCCTTTCTACCGTAACGGCCGGTCTGTGCCGAAGCCAATGTGCCATTGAAAGCGCACTGAAATTTATGGCAGCCGGCGGTTTGTCAAACCAGTCGTGGCGGTTGATGGGGGTAAGTTTCGATATGGGAATGGAGGTGAATGGAACGGGGAGAGTTATCTGTTATGTGCGGTTTTGCCATTTCCCCTACCTCACATACACCCCAAACGTACAACCCCTATACACAGCGACCGCACTATCAGCGACTCCGGTGCGTCACGGTCACTCTTTTACTAATACTATTGCGAAAAAGGTGCGGGCAAACAGAACGAAATGTCTACGTTCTTGCATACATTCTGGTTTTCATACAGGCCTATAAGTTGTCCCCAATTTAGGTCTATTACTTTTGGAACACATCCCACTCCTGTATTCAATGTAATTGTAAGGCATTTTAATGAAATTAAGAACAATCTAAAAATCTGGTGTGGAACACACACTTTTTTAGCAACGTCCAGTATAAATAATTAAAAAAGTAAAACCGATGTTTGATATTCTTTTAAGGTCATCACCGAAAAGCTTGTTTGAACCTCTAGAGGCTTTACTAAGTAAAACGAGGAGCCAGGTAGTTTATAGTTGCCTTCCTCACCGAGTGGAAAGATATGCTTATCAGCATGCCACGCCTCTGAAAAGAATCTACATTCCACCCTGCAAATTCCACCTTTCACTTCATTCACCATAAGGTCTGGCTGCAGAATGAAATTCATTACTTTACGAGAAGACAACTCTGACTAAAGTGTCTTCAACACGTAAACCTCTTATGTTGTTAAATTCTACAGTCATATAATTTGGTGACCATATGATAAAAGAGAGAACCTTTTTTGTAGCCTTGGAACTAACAGATTGAGTGCAAATAATTTAACATTCCACCAGCCTGTCATGGGCAAAACCAATGTTTAATCATGCATAAACAATTGAAATTTAAAAAAATAACGTAATTTTAATTTTGAGTAATGACGCTAAATGAAAATCAACCTCTGTTCGACTTAATATTACGAAAAATCACTAATTGACGCTAAACTATAGCTAAACTATAGTAGAAAAAATGCTCGAAAAGAAAGTTGTAGATTTTTTTAATTTACTGTAATTTTAGTTTGTATTTCAGTCGTAAAATGTATATTAAAGCTACAAACTTAAAAAAATGACTACGAGAGCACAGGTTCCTTACACATTTCAGCAGACATGACAATTACCTACCTTATTCTGCTACCACACAAACAAACTGTAGTAAAGGAGACGAACATTATCGTAAGAACCGTTTTATAGAAAATAGAAAAAAATGAAAAATTGCACAAATACTAATTCCGGTTGACCAATTTTGATGAAAATTTGTATTGGGTCCCTTTTGGGTATCTAAAGTTAAGCTGGAACTTTTAACGTGGTTAAGTATTTCGTTCTAGAGATATTTTCAAACGTTTAATTAGAATTTTTAATCATCATGAATATGATGATTAAATTATATGGAGATATGGATAATATATGAATGATATGGATTAATATATGGAGATCTATTGAAGACGCATCAGCAACTTCAACAAAACAACATTCGAGTACCTATATAAATAAAAAAATCTGGTGTGGAACACTCACACAACTTTCTCTTGCCAATGCTAAAAATGACCAATTATCTAGTAATAAAACATTAGAAATAAACAAAACACTAACCTCAAAAAACATAACCTTATTTTAATCATGAGTGAAAGACGCAAAATGAAAATCGACCTCAGTTTGGCTTAAAAATACGGAAAATCACTCTTTCATGCTAAACTAGGCTCTGTAGAGAAAAATGTTTTAAATAAAAGTTGAAAATCTTTTAATTTCCTATAAATTTGATTATATACACTTTTGTCGTAAAATGCATAGCCTACTAAGGCCGAAATCTTTAAAAAATCGATTTTTCACACGTTTTCGTGAGAAAAAACAGAAAATCGCTAATTACCGCTAAACTAAGTGAACTTTACGTGTAGATTCAGTGAAGAGTGTATTTGTTAAAATCGACATGAAAACAATACATTCCTTCCTATATATTCATATAGGCAAGAGAAAGTAAAAATCCTATGCGGATGGGCCAACTGAATACTGGAGATGAGTTTTCCTTCTAAATGGCTCCTTGTGATAGTTAGAGCAGTGTCAGCGATGATTAACACCTGGATCGATAGTAGAGGAAGAGTATCGATGCACCGGAGTGGGAAATTCTAATGCAGTACAAGCAGAACAAGCCACATCTTTCAATTTTTTTTTAAATTGTAAAATACTCTTATAGTCACTTGAGTCACGAGTTTGCCCTTGTTTGCAACGAGGGGTAAAGGGGGAACAGCATCAGTGCGCATGCCCGACTGCTTTAATTTCAATACGAGAAATATAACAACGTATACTATACCCAGAGCATATACAGTATATCGCGGAACCTTTTGTTGGTTAACTGTTTGTAACAGAAATGTTGGTTTCTCGAAAACGTGGTCGAACTATTCACAGTGCTGAACGAAATATGCAGTGTAATAAAATATTGTGAAGTTGAAGCTAAACAAAAATGCCTATCCGTGTCTTTTAACAAAAGCCGTAAGCGAGGGGCTAAGTACTGTGATGTTTCTCTTCCCACGATTCGAAAAATAAAAAAGGAAATTAAGGATGGGAAGGCGCTATTCTTTAACAGTTTTGTTGACACCTGGTAAAAAAAGAAAACGGTTAGGCAGATACTAGAGAGAATGATAATGAAAACGCCGGGGTAACAGCAAAAGTAAAGAAGGTGATTCATTTGTAATTACAGTAAATCAAACATTTCTAATCATGTAATTAAGCTATAGGCAATATTACAGGTTTATGAAGAAAACATTTTCTCAGAATAAACCACAGCTTACAAAATGTATGTAGAAACTGCACGGTAGTGAATGTACGAGTAGTGTCTCACTGTTGAGGTTGGCAGCACTGTAAATATTTCACTTCCCTTCCTCACAGCCCATACATACGCAAAAGGCAATCTCGTGACTGCAGTATCTATAATAATGTAACATAATCGACTAGACGGATCACGAATGTTCCAGAATTCCATTCATGGAGATAATTAGGGAATAATTAAAATATCAATTGTGAATGACAGTTTTACAATGATGGCCATAAAGGTGTGTCTATTCACAAAAGTTGTAAAAGCTCGTGTAGTACGCCTATTATAAAAGTTCAGGTATACTATTGTGTACAGCTATTTTTATGAAGTTGTTTATGAGGTTGTTTACGTTTCTATTTACAATAGTTGACTTGTTAACAAAGGGATTTTTCTAGCATTCATTAATAAAGTGTTATTTTTGTACTTGAGTAGCTTTCACTACTTTGTTCTGGAACGATCTTTGTGAATGATTATAAAAGGAGACCCCCAGTGCGGTCCAGTCAGTATTCGTGTGATCTTTGCCGAGAGATTATCGTGGGTGTGTATTTACAGGTTACACATCCGAGTATTGTAGTTATTCAAGATTGTTATACCGTCTCTTTGTTGTGTGTGTATTGCAAAGTTAATGTGTAGTTTTGTGAATTCAGTTTGTGTCTTGTATGTTAGTGTAATCTATAAAAGTGATTGTAAGTAGGCTAAGTAAGTAAAGTTATTTATTGTTTGTTATTTATTTTAAGTGAATTATTAAATCATTTATTGTATTTCTTAATTATAATTAGTTGAATTATTTATTTTGTAATCTTTTAGTGTAATAAATTCTTGTAATTGTAAACTTTAGTGTATTAATTATTTAATAACCTAGATCCCGAAACGGACCTTAGCAATAAGTGTCACAATAACTTAGAGATGGAGTATAGTGACCTAACATCCACCAAAGTTTAAAACAAATTTATACAACAGTGGTGTTTGTTGATTACAGCTTATGTGCCCGCACCCAAAAAAAATTCCGATCGAATTCAGTAATAGTAAAGCAGTACTTAGAGAATACATTTTAGTAATATTATTCAACAGAGTAATGACCATATACAGGCTGGTATTATTTCTGTTTCGTTTTCATAGAATGACTACGGGATCTATGAACCCAACCCTCAAGTGACCAAAAATTTCAAATATTTACTCTAAACGGATACATTTTCATTGACTTTACTGAATAACTAATACACTTTCTAAATACATGTGAGGATTACCTCTGGATATTTTTGAGAGACTCGATTATATAGTAAGAAAAGTTTTATTTTAATCCTTAATGGGTGTACGTTTCAATCTGTACAATTTAACCCTTAAGGCTCCGGTTGTTGCGTTCTGTTCCGCTTCTAATAGACAGCGATCGTATTACATTCCTTTCCCATGACGTCACACACATATTCATACAGTTAGATTTTACTTTTGAAAAACCATTTGTAAAACATAATTTTATCTACACATATGCATTTTTGACAATTCTCTATAGGTTCCAGGAGAATGACGTGAGGGTGACTTGTTTGGGAACACTGCAGGTAGTATTTTGTCTTGCGCCTCTTCCTTCCTCCATTTACTACAAGTTATAACAGATCCAACCGTTTATAACGAGAAAAGATTCCTACAGAAAAAGCTCACAGCTTTCACACAAACTAAGAATCATGTTTAAATGATGACTTTAAGACGGCCTGCATGCGATATCAGTTTATATAACATGTTTTCAATAATCTAGCCTAACCGCCACACTAAAACAATAATAAAATATTTTCCTTTCATTATAATCTATTTCTGTAAACGCTATTACTTGCGTTGAAGAATAATCTACAAAATAAATATACTAATATTGGATTTAGATGTATTTTGACCTCAGTGCAACAAGTTTTATTGCGTACTGCGCTACCTATTTCTATAGCCACTGAAGTAATTTCGCGTAGCGCGTGGGTTAAGAATAATAAACCACCACATCACTCAATCAGATGAGGTTTATAATAATATAATGTAGTCTTGTACAGACTCAGGCTGACCATTCCTAAGAAATATTGTAACACCTAAGCTTACATTCATTTAAGATCTGGTATAATTTATAATAAACAAATTTCCTTTAAATTATTTATAACAATTATTTTTTGTTGACACGATTAATGTTTCAGTCATATAATTATGCCAATAAGAACAATCTAACAATGTCAATAATTAAAAAAGTATCCTGTTCACGTGATAAGAAACAACCATTTTTTAATAGCCCTGGAGTTATTAGATCGAGTGCAAATAATTTAACACTCCACCTGCCTATTATGGGCAATTCTTATACAATTATTATTATTATTATTATTATTATTATTATTATTATTATTATTATTATTGTTTGATAAGTTAAAAATAATTTTTTTAATTTTTTTTTTAATTTCTAATGTGTATACGTTACAATCTGTTCAATTCAGAACAATAAGCAACCCCATGACCCAATGAGATTAGAATGATGTGTATGACGTGTAAATGAGGTGTAGTCTTGTACAGACCCAAGCCGACTAATCCTGAAAGAGTATGGTTAATTGAACCCCAACCATTAAAGTACACCCACAACCACTGTCTAGTATTTAAATCCGTATAAAAGTAACTACCCTTATTACGATTTGAACCAGGAACCTTCGTCTCTGAAAATCAGCTGTTAAACAGCTGACTGGCGGCGACACTTTACCTCCAGACCAACCCGGTGATTCATCACATTTTATAAAATTTTATTTTATTATTTTGTTATTGCACTTCTAAAAAGTATTTTTTTCCTTTCGTTTTAGGCGTGCCGACATATTTTTTATATTTTATTTGTAACAGTTGTAAGATTTTTCTTACAATTATTTTTATGTTAAATTTATGTTCTTTATGCAAACAGCTGAAAGCCTGGTTTGAACCTGTAGAGGCTTTACTAACGAAGAGTGAGGTGGTTTACTATTTCTCAAAAACTAAATTAGTTAAATTAGATTAGTTTTTCTTATATTCAATTTTTAAAAAAAGTTATTTAACTGTTTCTGTCGACAGACTTCGCTCTGACGGAATAATCATGTAGGCCTCTACTTCTTAAAAAAATAAATAAATAAATTTACTAATTTATAATTTATTTATAATTTGAGTGATTGATATAGAGGACTGATTTATATTTGCGGAATATTTAATCTACTTTGCCGTAACATGTGCTTGAGTTGTAGGCCTACTTTTATATCTATTGAGATTTAGCCTACATATCGGTAAAATGTTATATACTACAGGAAGATGTAGGCGTAGGCATGATAGTGTAACATGTGAGGATTTGGGACCAACTCAAGTACTAAATCCTTATTGGAGAAGAAGGGAAAGTAGGTCTGCAAGACCCACCGGAGCGAATATGTTACTATTAGCCTACTCTCTGTACAACCAACCTCCTCCCGCCCTTAGTTTCTTACTTCTTACCATCTACCGACTTTCCAACTTCACTCTTAAGTTCCATTTCCACTGAACAATATCGACGGACAGTTTCAATCCTTTATATTGTGACGCTTATCGCTATGGTCCGTTTCGGGATCTAGGTAATTAAATAATTAATACACTAAAGTTTACAATTACAAATATTTATTACACTAAAAGATTTACAAAATAAACAACAAACTAATTATAAGGAAATAATACAATAACTAACTTAATAATTTACTTTAAATAAATAATAAACAATAAATAACTTAATAATTTACTTAGCACTACTTACAATCAATTTTATAGAATACACATACAAAATGAAACTGAATACACAAAAACTGAATTTAATACAGACACAATAACTTTTCACAATACACACACAAACAAAGACAGTATAACAATCGTTGACCAACACAATGCTCGGAACGCTCCTGTACTGCGCCCGTAGTCAATCATCAAAGATCAAACGAATACTAACTTGACCGCGCTCGGGGGTCTCTTTATATAGCCTACTCATTCAAAAAGATAATTCTAGCAAAGCAGAGAAACTCCATGCAAATAATAAAGTACAAAAAATAACCCTTTATAAATGAGTGCTAGAAAAATCCATTGTAAACAAGTCAACAATAGATCTTATTGTAAATAGAATAAAAGTTGTTACGGGTCCCTTTCATAACAGTTGTACAACAATACCCGACCCACACAATAGCGCAGTTATTTCAAACAACTTTCATAAATAGGCATACTTTTATTGTCACTATTGTCCTATTGTCACTAATTGTTACTATTTCACTCTATTATCCTCTCTTTACTATTTTCATGAATGAAATTCTAGAAATTACGCGAACGACGTTTTCTTCGATATTGTCACAATATCCCCCAATATCCCTCAGTAAATTCATTGACGATTCCCGGATTGTTATTGTTTTTTTTATTCTTCGGACTTCTATACCGTGCTTCCCAACAAATTTAACATAAAGGGAAATAATTATCATTGTACTGTCAACATTAATCTTATTAAAAGGGTGTCATCTTACTTTTATTGCTCCATTCGTTAGAAAAGAGAATAAAAATGAGTCTACAAAAGATTTTTATAACTAACATTTGAATTATTAATAAATAAACACATGATGTTATTCAATTCCGAGATAGCAAGATTCTTACATAAGAAACAATTTTGATTCCATTGTTGTCCGAACATTAGCCGGGCATGAAATTGGTCAGTTTTTTTATCATTTTTGATATTACAGTACGAGAGGCCCGTTGGCGTAGTGGATAGCGCAACTGGCTCCTACACCGAGGTCCCGGATATGATTCCCGGTCAGGTCTGGCATTATTTGTCGCTGATCTTCATCTATCATCCTTCTCATCGTTTGCATCAGCAGTAATTACAAAACAGTCGGAAGTTAAATAAAAAGTACGAGAGGCCGTGAGTTCGAGTCCTGCGTGTATACATTTTTTTTATTTATTTGTTTAATTTGGTCATTCATTGATTTTTTTTTATGTTTTTTATGACCGCATAGGATCACTTTAGTCAGTCCATTAACCAAGTCTGTTCGATGGGATTGTTGGGGCCTTGCGGTCCTCCCAATACTTCTTCATACGTTCCGATCTTTGTGCCCTTTCTGGTGTTGAAAAAATTCGTGTTGTGAGTTTTCTTCTTGTATGTGTGAAGCGGGTGTATTTGTTTTGGATTTTATTGTTTAATTTTTTCTTGTCTATTGTATCGTCCGGAGTAAGTCCAATCTCCCTCAGATCCTCTTTTATTTCCCTGATCCGTCTGCATCCCGTTGTGGTGTTTTTGGAGTTGAGGTTGTACTCAACCAGCTGCTTTAGGAGCCTTGACTCCTCATGACATGACCAAAGAATTATTTATTATAAGAATTATTTATTTATAAGAATTGTTTTATAACGTATATAATATATGATATATTATATATGATCATTATTTATTAAAAAATAAAAAAACATAAATCTTAATTGTAATTTTTAATTCAACTAAGTGCCCAGTGTTTGGCTGTAAGTTGGTAGGTGGAAGAAAGAGCCAAAAACACAGAGGGAGAAATACACCGGCCTAATGAATATCTATGGCTATATTTACAACGTATCGACTAACTACAATTCTAATGTAAATTATTCTAACAATAAGGGTTTTTCCCTTTCATTATTTATTTGATTTTTACCTTAATAATGGAAGTTACGGTTATTAGAAATAATTATTATAACATCCATTGTTTATACAATTGTACTTTTGCATTGGTACAACGCCCAACGTGCCTATACGAGTTTTCACTTCAAAAAAATAAAATCTGTAAAATATTAAAATGTATCCTATTGCTTGAAAAAAGCGGAAAAGTCAAAGAATTTTGGCGTACCTGATCGTAGACAAGGAGAGAAGTATAGGTAACGCGCTATAAGTTGACGATTGCGCCTATCATGCGGAGGACAGTGTACTATCTATCCTACTTACATCGGCTAACCCGAAAGCATAAGACATTTTTTATCAAGTGTGTAACTCAAAATGTAACCACCACAAACACTTAAATAATAAAATTCCTTTCATGACTCGTCACACTAAATAAGTAAGGAGTAATGTAATTATTTAATGAAAGTGATTGTTTAAAATTCAATTGCAAACTAAATATAGCTTAGGCCTAGTATTATGGCTTATTTAGAATGAATGTTTATTATTTAGGATAATTATTAAGACTCAATAAATAATACAATGGGCAAAAGACTTACTTGTAAACATAATAAATCAATATAAGAGTAAAACTATAAAATGATGTCATGGTTAGAGCTGTCGCTATGATGTATTTAGGAAAGCACATATACAGAGTGATTCACGAAGATATGCAGAAACTTTAGGAGCTCATTGTAAATGTAAAAATAATTAAAAAAGTTTAAATAAACATGGGTCCAGAAATGCTTCGTTACTGAGTTACGGCTAGCAAAAGATTTCGCGGTCTTCCTGGAATTCTGGTAAGGTAGATTAAGGGGCGAATTCAATCATTTCTTATGGTTTTCGATCTGATAAATTGAATAAAACAGGTCCCAGAACTGTGAGTTAAATAATTTTTGAGAAAACCAGTGTCAAATGCAAAAAATGGAGTGAAAAACACATTTTTTCATCTTTGGGCAAGAATAACTTTGTTATTTCACCCAGAAACAGTTAAAATTTTTGAATAAAACATGTAGAGAATTTTATTCTGAACAAACCGGTGTAAATTAAGTAGGCTACACAGAAAGCGAATAGATGTTTGATTAAATGAATTTTTATTCATAAGAGAACAAAGTAAAATTAACCGGAAAAACTAAGATGAAAAAATGTGGTTTTTTCACTCTATTTTTTGCATTTGACACTGGTTTTCTCAAAAACTACTTAACTTACAGTTCTGGGACCTGTTTTATTCAATTTATCAGGTCAAAAACCATAAGAAATGATTGAATTCGCCCCTTAATCTACCTTACCAGAATTTTAGGAAGATTTCATTTCACCTGGTGAGCTGAAATCCGGGCGAAATCTTTCGCTAGCCGTAACTCGGTAACGAAGCATTTCCGGACCCATGTTTATATAAATTTTTTTCATTATTTTTACATGTACAATGGGCTCCCAAAGTTTCTGCATATCTTCGTGAATTACCCTGTAGTAGCACTTTCCACTCCCCGCATAGTCCAGTCTTACTCTCGCTGACGATAGTCAACTTACATTGCGTTACCAGTACGATTGGAACATAGGGGTGAACATCTAGTGGAAACAGAACATTGTTTCTTTCCATACAGGTGTAGTAGATTATAGTGGCATCGTTCCACAGAAGGAGTAAAAGTTTGTTTTGTATTTCTTTTGACAGCCAGCTGTTGATTAATTAAAGAATAGCTACTGTTATTCTATATAGACTAAAATGTACAATTCCCAACTACAAACATCCTCCCTCCCTTACTCCCTCTTTACCCGCAACCTTACATAGTTTTTTCTCATGTGTTTCGCTTACAAAATCAAAACATACGATTGCTCCCATTATACTGTTTCATACACTTTCCCACTAGAGTTAGGTTCACAACTTTATACTTTATACTCTCCTAACTTATTGTTTTATTGTTAAATAAACTCTAGTTTAATAATAGGGCGGCAAACATCACTAATTCTTTCATGAATACAAATTTATCATCATAAACGATGCTGTTCGGGCATCCTGTCCAATTGAAACTTTAAACTTTGTTATTTGTTATTATTATTTGTTACTAGCATGCCCCGTCGCGGCTTTGCGCGCAAAAAATGGTGTAATCAATTTTTTTTAAATATGTAGCAGAAATTGTGTAGCTGCTAGGTTGACTGTATACACCAATGCACAAAATAAAATATATAATTGATCACTCACCAATTAAAAGAAATTTAAAACAAATTAAAGAAACACGAAACTTTACTTTTATAAAATACTCGACCCACCGGCTTGGTTTAGAGGTAAAGTCGTCGCCAAAATCAGCTGTTTAACAGCTGATTTTCGGAGGCGAAGGTTCCTGGTTCAAATCCTAGTGAAGGTAGTTACTTTTGTACGGAATTGAATACTAGACAGTGGTTACCGGTGTACTTTGATGGTTGGGGTTTAATTAACAATACTCTCTCAGGAATGGTCGGCCTGGGTCTGTACCAGACTACACGTCATACACATCATCCTTATCTCATTGGGTCATGGGGTTGCTTATTGTTCAAAATTGAACAGATTGCAACGTACACAAATTAGGAATAAAAAAAAAATACTCAACAATACAAAATCGTATCTACATAATAAAATACAATAAAATTATCATGTGATGTTGTCACCAGCTGATCCTTAGCACCACGTCGCTATTTGCTAAACCATATGACTTTATTTGAATCACATCAGCTGGTTTAAAAGCAGCAGATTATCTAACCTCATAAATTCCTTAATATAAGACATAAACATTATTTTCAACCCTTTAGGGCTAACTTTTTAAGGGTTTCAATAGCCTAAAACCTGCACCGGCATCAAAGTAACAACATAATAAAACTGCATGAAAATTGGCTCAGTAATTTAGGAGATAAAGGGGAACATATACACACACATATACATATACACACACACATACATCGAATTTTATATATATAGACAAACAAGGTACGTATCTATCATGTAACATCAACATACGTTAAGTATATATAAAACCCTGTTTAACATGCAACCTGTAATGCTGTGCTGTGTTGCTTGTTGCATTTGCAGTTTTTGTAGGTACACTAATAGAGTGCAGGCCGTCTAACAGTTAACACCCAAAATAGGTTGTTTTTCATTTTACATTCTTTACTCGTCTGATTAAACATAAGTTATATTTTCATTATTTATATTGGCAAGAGAAAGTACAGTTAGCGTTTCACACCAAATTTTTATTTTCTCTTGCTTAAATGAATATATAGGAAGGAAAGTATTGTTTTCATGTCGGTTTTAGGAAATAGAGCTTTCACCGTATATACACGTTTTCAAACCCCTTGAACCCAAAAAAACATTGTTTTAGCGACTGGTCTGTGTGTGAGTGTGTGTTTGTGTGTTTGTGGGTATGTGTGTGCGACTGGATGTGAACAGAATATCTCAAGAACGGAACATCGTACGAAGTTGAAACTCGAAACTTAAGTTACATACCACTTGAGAATCCGACACGAACATTTTCATCAAAATCGGTCAACCGGAAATAGTTCATTCAGGTCATTTTTCAGATTTTTGAAATTTTCTTAAAAACAGCTTCTACGATTTTTTTTAAAAATCATCTCATTTACTACATTTTTATGTTCTACAAGATAGGGTAGGTGCCATGTCTGCTGACATTCTTGGGTAGGCTATGCTCTCGTAGTAACTAATGTTATTTTTAAGATTGCGACCTTAATATGCATTTTTGGGCAAAAGAGTATTTGACAAAAGTTGTAGACAGCTTAAAAATGTACAACTTTTAATTTAAATATTTCTCTGTATAACGCTTGTTTTAGCGGTAATAAATAGCGATTTTCTGTTTTTCTTCATGAAAATGTAAAAAAAAGATTTCTTAACATTTCGGCCTTAGTATGCATTTTACGATAAAAATGTATAATAAAATGTATAGAAAATTAAACAATCTACAACTTTTGATTTAAATATTTTTCTCTATAGAGTCTAGTTTAACGTGAAATTAAATTTTCCATATTAAGCCAAACTGAGGTTGATTTTAATTTTGCGTCTTTCACACATGATTAAATTTAAGGTTATGTTTTTGAGATTAGTTATTTTTTGTTTTTTTTATGTATTGTGACTAATTTTAGGTTACATTTTTTCATTATTCACATTGGCAAGAGAAAGTTGTGTGATTGTTTCAAACCAGATTTTTTTTTTGTAAGTAGATATTCTTGTAAGTTTCATGTAAAGAATAAAGTTTTCTGTTAAACGCATTTATTTGACCATAGAAATTATTATGATAATAATTTATTCGAATTAGTATTCTACTTTCATTTTGATTAAAGTAGCGTGACGTCATTAATGATGTAAGAGGCATAATATTACAATTACGATGACGTAATCCACTACCGAATGATAATCGTAATAATAATAACGAGGTATAAATTGATGATGTAGAGAAGATGAAACGTAACGTGTACCTTTCCATATGAACCCGCCGATTTTAAACCACCTTTCCACTAACCGAGGCTGATACACATAAGGCACACCGCACACTACGTCACACCACATCGAAACTGAATGTTATCTTTTCACACCAAAAAATCTGGTGTAAAACACTCACACACTTTATCTTGCCAATGTAAATAATTAACAATATAATTTAACATTAATGAAAAAGCAATAGAAATAAACAAAAAACTAACCTCAAAAAATAACCTGATTTTAATCATGAGTTAATGATGCAAAATGAAAATCAACCTTAGTTAGGCTTAAAACGGAAAATCACTTTCACACCAAACTAAACCCTTTAGAGAAAAAAGCCTTGAACGAAAGTTGTAGATCTTTTAATTTCCTATAAATTTTATTATACACTTTTGTCGTAAAATGCCATACTAAGGCCGAATTCTTAAAAGATCCATTTTTTTACAGGTTTTCATGAAAAAAAAACAGAAAATCACAAATTACCGAGCTAAACTAAGCATTAACTTATACAAAAAAACGTTTGAAATAAAAGTTGTAGGGTTTTATATTGTCTACAACTATTGTTACGCACTTTTGCGCTAAAATGCATATTAAGGTCTGAATCTTAAAAAAATTATTTATTTTTTACGAAAGCACAGCCTCCCCAAAAATTTCAGCAGGCATGGCGCCTATCTTATCTTGTAGAGCATAAACAATGTAGCCAATAAGACGATTTTTAAAAAAATCGTAGGAGCCGTTTTTGAAAAAATTGCTAAATAGTGAAAAATTACGCGAATAAACTACCACTTCCAGTTGACCGATTTTGATGAAAATCTGCGTGTCGGGTCCTGTAATTGAAGCCTACGTAACTTACATTCCAAGTTTCAATTTTATACGATATTCCATCTTGAAATATTTTATTTATAGCTACGCCCGTGAAACAATCGGGCTGCATGACCGTTACAAACAATGGGAAAGAAAGGAGTAGAGGTATTTTATGATTGCAGTTCGTGCGTTCCTAAAAACATTGTCTCTGCCCCGCTATTAACACATTCCGCCTTCCATTGTTGTTGTCACTGTCTTGTCAGTGCTATTCTAGCTGTTGATCGTTGTAGTTGCGTCTCTCTCTTTCTCTTCTGCCGTTTAGATTCTTGTACCAATAATAGTTATTTTTTTATAATTTCAGTTAAATTTTAGCTTACGATTTCTTAAAATTTAGTTAATTTATTTATTTATTTATTTATTTAGGTATATTTAGATTTATTTAGTTAACTTTCTTATTAATTAGATTAATAATCCTACAACTCCTGTCCTTCCCATTTCTTTAGAAAATAAAATTAATAATAACAGTAAAAATATAATTGTACCTGTATATGGATTAGGCAAAAATGTATATGAATTAGAAAATAAAATTCATAAATAAAAACAGCAAAAATAAAATTCTATCAAACAAAACAAAAATGTATAACAATAACAAAAGAAAAGCATGAGTTTAATATATTTGCGCATGTACGTGTGTGTGGTCTGTGGTGTGCATATTGTTTCTTTTCAATTCTTGGAAATAGATAGAGCGAGAGAAAGCGGAGGATGACGAAGAGCGGTGTACGGAAAGGGGTACATTGAGTTGGGATAAATGTTTTTAGTTCATGGTAGTATACTAAAGCTATGACGTTGCACATCCCGGTTGTTATGTGGGCCTATCTATACAAACAGATACGTAGACACATGTTTTAAACACATGTTTTTGGGTTTAGGGTCCTGACAACGTTTGTTTTCAATTTCCTTCATTCGGAAAATTGATAAAAAAAGACTTCCCTTCCCTATTATATCAATGGAAAGTAAAACTTAAAAGTCGCTTATTTCAATGGTATTCTAAAGAACGGATATTTTTGCTTTTATTTTGTCATCGGGAACTGTACAGTATTGACAACCACCCAATTTGATCGGGTGCGTTTTATTATATTTTTGACATGGGTTAGGCGTGCGTTTGAACAGGGACTCCTAGTAGGGTTTGTTCACGAATGGTTGTCTGCTGGTCACCATCCAAAGTCGCTTGCCCAAATAGTATTACTTAACAAATAATAGCAACTGTCTGCCTAACCCTTTATAGGTCTTGGTAAGTATACCTACCACTGGCAATAAGGTTGATTTTAAAAAAAAATTAGCTATGATGTTAGACCCGATTGTCATTTTATGGTTTTATAGATGTTTTCTGGTAAGTAGGCTATCCATATTTTGAAATTAGTGCGCAGCGACCGTTTGCTTCGTGAGTTACACGAATGTTGTAAGGATTCATACCAGCGTACGCAACCGTGTTGTTTTGTTGTTACTTTTGTACAGTGCTTAGAAAATTTGAGTTTCTTACAAGAAAGCAAGGAATCATGCTAATATAAAGTTGAGATAAGTTATCCTTAGAATTTTTCTGTTATATAGGACTACAAGTTGTTTTAATAAGCATTTTTACCACTAAACACATTATGCGATTCCCATTTCAATAAGCGTACCTTGGTAAGTATACTTACCAGGGCTTAACATAAAAAAAAAATCTTACTGTTTTGGCACTAGAAATACATTATTGAAGTCCCTATAAAAACAATTTAACATTTTACAACATGTATAATTATTTCCCCCCGTAGTATTGCCCTATAAAGGGTTAATGATTCATTTGAGCAAGCTTGAAGGTAAAAGAACGGATTTAAATCGTTTTGCAGGGAGTTAATATGAAGTGACACAGTGTGTGACCTGCCTAAATCAGTTGTGTTCAACCCTTAACCGTCGTCATGTGTGTGCGTGCGCTCTTGTGTTACAATCTACCCTGCAACCCTTATTTAAGTTAAGAGTAAACGCCGTTGTTCAAATTTCCATGTTATCATCGCATCGCTATCTGATAACGAGAGGGTGGAATATTACGTACGACTCACCCCTTTTCTCTGGATCCGGTACATCTACCACGGATGCCATGTAACTGAACTCAGTATCAAGCTGTAAACCGTATTTCAGTGGGTAATTATAAGGCGGGCACACTCTGTACTGGTTTCACATTGTGTCCGGTTAGATGTTCCGCGTTTTGCATAATTGAACAAGACCCCCGGACATATCTGTGACTGCAACTGCTCTGGCTGTGGTGGCGCTCTTCTCAAACACCCGTTTCACTTATCTTCTTTTTGAAACCGCCTGCACTTCACACATTCACATTCATACATCAGTAGGGTCCTCTTAGTAGCAAAATTAACACAGTAGATAAATAAACTTTTTGCTTTCTCTTGTCTATAGAAAGGAAGGTATTGTTTTCATGTCGATTTTTCAAAATCAAGGTTTCGTTGGATATACACATTTTCAGACCCCCTGAACCCAAAAACCACGTTATTAAAGAAAAACACTACCCTATACTGTATGGTTATAGAAAGAGTAAAAATTAGAAAGTGAATTTCTGAAAAACTATCGTAATGAAGGGAAATTTTACGAATATTAGATAATTTTTTTAAAAATTGTTGGTGAACGTGTCGAAAAAGGTACCTATTTAAGTAAATATCACAAAGGGAACCGGGAGGATCCTTACAAAGTCCCACCAGTTGACATCTGTCTTTCGCCGACAATCTTAATATTGTTACAATTTTAATATCGTCAAATTGTTTTGTATTTTTGGAATTCCAAGTATATGATTTAACAGCTGATTTTTGGAGACGAAGGTTCCTGGTTCAAATCTTAGTAAAGGTAGTTACTTTTATACGGATTTGAATGCTAGACAGTGGTTACCGGTGTACTTTGATGGTTGGGGTTCAATTAACCATACTCTCTCAGGAATGGTCGGCCTGAGTCTGTACAAGACTACATCTCATTTCACGTCATACATATCATCATCATCTCATTGGGTCATGGGGTTGCTTATTGTTCTGAATTGAACAGATTGCAACGTACACGTATTAGGAATTGAAAAAAAAAGAAAAAAAGAAAAATATATGAAAGAATTAGTTTTTACCGCCGTCCGCTAGATGGCGGGCGTGAGAATGCACTTTCATTAACTTTCAGTTCCAAGAATACTCAATAGATAGCGTTTGTACTATTACTAATCAATTAGCCTATTATTATTATTTTTTTATTTGTTTATTTTTTATTATTAATTTCGTGTACGTTGCAATCTGTTCAATTGAGAACAATAAGCAACCCCATGACCCAATGAGATGAGGATGATGTGTATGACGTGTAAATGAGGTGTAGTCTTGTACAGACCCAGGCCGACCATTCCTGAGAGAGTATGGTTAATTAAACCCCAACCATCAAAGTACACCGGTAACCACTTTCTAGTATTCAAATCCGTATAAAAGTAACTACCTTTACAAGGATTTGAACCAGGAACCTTCGTCTCCGAAACTAATCAATTTGTGTGAATTAATTTTTATTTTTTACTTTCCTTTGCATATATGAATATATAAGAAGGAAGTATTGTTTTAATGTCGATTTTTCGAAATTGATATTTTACATTCCAGTTGGTTGGTCATTTAAGACAGTAATATAAATAGCATATGGCTTTAGGGCTCAGGTGACAAAACTATCACAGTTAATATTACAGATTGTGGAAAAACATCCCTGGGCAAATACAGGCAAGCCGGCAGACTATTTCCCCGAACCTATCTATTTTGCTCCCCTACGCACGCAATTGAATGAGAGAAAGTACCTCGAGGCTACCGTTGACACCCTTAACATCGGGTCTACCCAGTACATGCCGAGCGCCCACCCCCTCCTTCAAGGGAAACAAACAAACCATTACTGTTTATTTAAGAGAAGAGTCCCGGTTCGAATCATTTCAATATTAAGGTCAAATATATACTGCCGTCATCAGAATGCCTTCGGCGTATGGATAAGCTGTAAGGAAGTGAAGTGAAAATTTGACAGTGCTGCCAACCTCAACAGCGAGAAACTACTCGTATATTTCACTACCGTGCAGTTGCTTCATGCATTTTTACTTTCTCTTGCCTATATGAATATATAGGAAGGAATGTATTGTTTTCATGTCGATTTTTCGAAATCGAGTTTTCACCGAATCTACACGTTTTCAGACCCCCTGAACCCAAAAAAACATGTTTTTAGCGATTGGTGTGTGTGTGTGTGTGTGTGTGTGTGTGTGTGTGTGTGTGTGTGTGTGTGTGTGTGTGTGCAAAATATCTCAAGAACGGAACATCGTACGCACTTGAAACTTGAAACATAAGTTACATACCATTACCGGACCCGACACGAACATTTTCATTAAAATCAGTCAACCGGAAGTAGTAGTTTATTGGTGTAATTTTTCACTTTTTTGCGATTTTCTCAAAAACTGGTCCTACGATCCTTTTTAAAATCTCCTGATTTACTACATTTTTTATGCTCTACAAGATAGGGTAGGCGTCTCGTTTGCTGAAATTCTTGGTGAGGCTGTTTTTACGTAAAAAAGTGTTTATTTAAACATTACAGTTTTAATATGTAGGCCTATTATAGCGCAAAAATTTATATAGTAAAAAATGTAGAGAATTTAAAACTCTACAACTTTTATTTCAAACATTTTTTTGTATAGTCTAATGCTTAGTTTAGCGGTAATTAGCAATTTTCTGTTTTTTTTTCTCACGAAAACGTGTGAAAAATCGATTTCTTTTAACATTTCGGCCTTAGTACTCATTTTACGACATAAGTGTATATAACTAAATTTATAGAAAATTAAAAGATCTACAACTTTTATTTAAAGCATTTTTCTCTACAGAGCCTAGTTTAGCGTGAAGGAGTGATTTTCCGTATTTTTAAGCCAAACTGGGGTTGATTTTCATTTTGCTCTTTCACTCATGATTAAAATTAGGTTATGTTTATTACCCTCAATAAACATAACCTAATTTTAATCATCAAAAATCAACAAAAACCTACCGTTTTTTGTTGATTTCTAATATTTTATTACTAATGTTAGCATTATTGTAAATTATTTGTATTGGCAAGAGAAAGTTGTGTAAGTGTTTCACACCAGATTTTTAAGTTGTAGTTTATTGCTGAAAAAATATTTTCTTCAAAAACTTTATAAGAAACAGATGTGACCTGTAATATTGCCTATAGCTTATTTACATGATAAGAGAAATGTTTGACTTACTGTAATTACCAGTTACCTTATTCTATGAATGAATCACCACAGTCTTGACTATCCTTCTCACTTGTATCTTCCGAACCGTTTCCTTATTTTACCTACTGTCAACAAAATTATAGAAGAAGAATTACTTATTCACGACTTTAATACCTTCTTTTTATTTTAAAATTGTGGAAAGAGAAACACACTGTAGCTAGCAGGTCGCTCATGGCTTTTGTTAAAAGGCACCGAATGACATTTTCGTTCAGCTTCAACTTCACATTTTATTACACTGCTTATTAGATTTCGTTCAGCACTGTGAACACTGTTCGAACACGTTTTCGAGAAACCGTCATTTCTGTTTACGGTAACAAACAATTATATTCGTATAGTTAACCTAAAAAAGGTTCCGCGATATACTGTATCTATACTCTGGGTATAGTATGATTGTTGTAGCGAAATTAAAGCAGTCACGCATGCGCACTGATGCTTTCCCCCTTTACCCCTCGTTGCAAACAGATACGTGACTGAATACGTGACTGAAGTAACTACAACAAGTAGTACTTGCGAAAACAAATGTTGGACGATTTTAAAAAAATTGTAGGAGCCATTTTTGAGAAAATCACAAAAAGTGAAAAATCACGATCAATTACTATTTTCGGTTGACCGACTTTGATGAAAATGTTCGAGTTGGGTCCTCTTTTGAAACATTACTTAATATCCACGTTTCAACTTCGTATGCTATAGCCTACCGTTCTGCAGATATTTTGTTCACACACAGACTAATAGCTAAAAACATGTCTTTTTTGTGTTCAGGGGATCTGAAAACGTACATATTGGGTGAAAAATCGACATGAAATCAATACTTTCGTTTCCTATACATTCATATGTTGTTGTTGTTGTTTAGATGATCAGCTGAAAAGGCTGGTTTGAACCTCTAGAGGCTTTACTAAGTAAAACGAGGAGTTAGGTGGTTTACCAATGCCTTAATGATTGAAAAAGTATACTTATCAGCATGCGAGGCCCTCTGAAAAGCCTCTACTTCCACTCTGCAAATGACACCTTCGCTTCCTTCACAACAGGGTCTGGCTGTATAATGAAATGCATTACTCTGAGAGGTGATAACTCTGACTAGTGTCTTTTACATCTTTACTTCTAGTGCTGTTAAATAGTTCAGTCATATAATTGGCTAACTACGTGATAAGAAACAGAACTTCTCTTTAGTAGCCCTGGAACTAGCAGATCGAATGCAAATAATTTAACACTTCATCTGCCTCTTATAAGCGTACATTCATATAGGGCAAGAGAAAGTAAAAATTTGTGAAAATTCAGTTATATTTTCCAACCCTTTTTTACAATATTGTTAGGTACGTACGAGAACTAAAGTATGTAACGAATTGTTGGAGTGGAGGAATTCCATATAAACAATTCAATTATTTAATAAACCGGGTTTCAATTTTGTAAAAAGTATGTCAGGTAGTTTATGCATTTTTAAAAGTATTCATTCCTGAACTTTATTTATTGTCATGGCAAATACAAGTATGTTTGTTTTTGCGGATACCCGCCCTGTATACTGGAATTCCGCTTATCCAATATCTCTCTAGTAATAGAATATGTTTCAAAACTTTTAAATATTTACCAAATTTTGAATATCTTACTTAGTTTACATCTATCCGATACTATTCAGGCTATCTGTTTATGGTCGGTGAAATTTCATTTTGTCCAGTTGTAACTTATGTACCTACAGGGTGTACAACGGAGAAACGGAAGCTTTCAGGGGTTGTTCCTCTAATAAAACTAATGAACATAGTCTGAAAACGCTTCATTAGCGACTTACAGGTGTCAAAAATGTCGCCCGGATTTCAGTTCCGCCGCTCCAATAAAGCCATACTGAAATTTTAGGGCGATAATAATTAATATTTTTAATTGAATAGGTTTTATTGAAATATGAGCTGAAAATTGAATAAAACAAGTCCAAAGACCTGTAACTACAGTAGATTATGAAATATATGACAAAATACGCCAAAATCGGTCGAAATACGCAAAAAGGAGGAAATGAAGGAGGAGGTAAACAAAAAAGGGAAGGAGTAGAAGGAGGAGGAGGAGGAGGAGGAAGAAGAAAGACGAGGAAAAGGAAGAGGAGGAGAAGGAGGAGGGGAAAGCAGGATGAGGAGTAGATGGAGAAGGGGGAAAGGTGGAAGAGAACGATTATGATGAAGGAGGAGGAGGAGGAGGAGGAGGGAATATTAATAACTGGGAGGAAGATGGAGAATAAAAATAAATATAAGAGAGAGAAGAATAAGAAGAAGTAGAATTTGAAAGGTGTACAACGGCGGATCGAGTGGGTTGATCAAAGGTGTTATATAGTATACGTAGAGGTGAAGGGGCGAGGGGAGGGGGTCTAATAAATTGTAGCCATGTGAATCCAATTACTCTGGTAACCGGGTCAATTCCTACCCGAAATAAGGGTCGCTTTTTCCTAAGGAAATTCAATCTACCTTAGGAAATTACCCTCGACGAAAATTCCATCGCAAACCACCCCATTTCCATCAACGGCAGCAGGAACATACCCTTACTCCTTCCTAGTCGACCCTCTTACATTGTCTGACTGCCCGTTTGAACGATTCTGTCCATCAATAGACTAGAAATGCACATCAGAAATGGTTAAATTCACTCAGCATTCTTAATGCACAAGATCAATTGCAATCTACTTCCCCCTTCCGCTGCCCACCACCCGGTAATCTGCTTCATTACCTCCGATCCGAAAAAGAAACTTTCTATCCAAATCTTACATTTCTTTTTCATCCCTTCATTACTACTACAATTTATTATACAGGGTGATTCACGAAGATATGCAGAAACTTTAGGAGCTCATTGTACATGTAAAAATAATGAAAAAAGTTTATATAAACATGGGTCCGAAAATGCTTCGTTTCCAAGTTACGGCTAGCGAAAGTTTCGCCCGGGTTTCAGCTCACCAGGTGAAATGAAGTCTTCCTGAAATTCTGGTAAGGTAGATTAAGGGACGAATTCAATTATTTCTTATGGTTTTTGATCTGATAAATTGAATAAAACAGGTCTCAGAACTGTAAGTTAAATATTTTTTCATAAAACCCGTGTCAAATGCAAAAAATGGAGTGAAAAACACTTTTTTCTCATCACTGGACAAGAATAAATTTGTTATTTCACCAAGAAACAGTTAAATTTTTTGAATAAAACATGTTGAAAATTTTATTCTGAACAAACCGGTGTAAATAAAGTACACAGAAAACGAATAGATGTTTGATTAAATGAATTTTTTATTCATAACAGTACAAAGTAAAATTAACCGGAAAAACAAAGATGAAAAATTGTGTTTTTTTCACACCATTTTTTGCATTTGACACTGGTTTTCTCAAAAACTATTCAATTTACAGTTCTGGGACTTGTTTTATTCAATTTATCAGGTCAAAAACCATAAGAAACAATTGAATTCGCCCCTTAATCTACCTTACCAGAATTTCAGAAAGACCTCATTTCACCTGGCGAGCTGAAATCCGGGCGAAATCTTTCGCTAGCCGTAACTCGGAAACGAAGCATTTCCGGGCCCATGTTTATATAAACTTTTTTCATTATTTTGATATGTACAATGCGCTCCCAAAGTTTCTGCATATCTTCGTGAATCACCCCGTATAGTGTAGCGTCAGTTATCCAAACTAATTGGGACCAGGGCGGTTCTGATAATCAAATATTTTGGATAATCAAACTCGCTAAATACTGTAGATACATCATAATCATTTTAAAAATAAATAAAATATTTATTATAAAATAATAAAATGGACAGAGGCGTTTCGGATAACACAATTTTTCGAATAATCCATGGATGCTATCGCCGTCTATAAGATATTATTCATAGGCTACTAAAAAGCAAAAATCACAAAATTTAAATTAAGGAAGCGTATTTAATGAACAGCAACATTAATTATTTGCTAAATTATAAACTTAACATTGTGACCACAAAATAAAATACCTTTTGTGAATGTATTTTATTTAATATTAATTTGTTGTTGTTTAGGTCATCAGCCGAAAGGCTGGTTTGAACCTGTAGAGGTTTTACTAAGTAAAACAAGGAGTGAGGTGGTTTACCATTGGCAACACTCACTGAGTGGAAAAGTACGATTATCAGCACATATAAAGTACTCTGAAAAGCACATATTTTCCCCTCTCCAAATGACACCACTACATTCACCACAGGGACTGGCTGTATAATGAAATTCATAACTTTCAGAGGAGATAACTCTGATTAGTGTCTTTTACACCTCTACCTCTTCTGTTCTTAAATGATTCAGTCATTTAATTGGCTGACCATGTGATAAGAAACAGAACTATTTATTTTAGCCCTGCAACAAACAGATTGAATGTAAATAATTTGACACTCCACCTGTCTGTTATGGGCAAATATTAATATAGGTAATTGGATTTAATACGGGAAAGCGACTTTCTATGGTGACTAGCTGACAGCCATTTGTGAACAAACTCTACTGGGGGTCCCTGATCAAATCCAAGTCTAATCAGGGCCGTTGAATTAGGGCCCTTATTCAACTTGTTCCCTTATTCAACGGCCCGGCGTCGAGTCCACGTGAAATAATACAGAGAACGTCAAAAAGCAGAGATCATATTGAGTAGTTATTATAGGTTTTGGATATTAGATATTAAATATTAGATGCGATATACACTATAGGTCTTTGGTAAGTATACTTACCACGGACAATAAGGTCGACTTTATTTAAGAATAAGCTATACAGTTGAACGTTATTGTCATTGTATGATTTTATAGATGTTCTCTGGTAAGTAGGCTATCCACATATTGAAATTAGTGCGCAGTGACCATTTGCTCTCTTGAGTTGCCCGAATGTGGTAAGAATTCATTACAGCGTACGGTACCGCGTTGTTTTGTTTTTACTTTTGTACAGCGCTTTAAAAACGTTGCACGAGAAAACGAAAAAACTCAAAGTATCATACATTCAAATCTCAACAATTAAAGTTGAAATTTTGAAACTTTAAACCTTTAAACATTAACCTAAAACTTCAAAACCTTCAAAGTTTTAATTTTGAACTTTAAACTTTCATATCTTCAAATATCAAAATATTGTGATCCACCCAACCCCTTTGGTGGCCAAACTTCACCTTGTAGCAAATGGTTCTGATTCACTTATAAATTCCGATCCACCTACCCCTCTGATTTCGAGACACGTAAGCGGCGCAAAGCGCCGCTGAAGTGGCGAGTATAAATTATATAAAATCCGTAGTTATGATAAGTTATTCTACACATTATTTTGTTATATCTATAGTACTACAAGTTGTTTTAATAAGCATTCTTACCACTTAACAGTATGTGATTCCCATTTCAATAAACGTTCCTTGGTATGTATACTAACAAGGGCTTAACATAAAAAAAGAAATAGGTTACTGTTTTGACGCTAGAAACACATTATTTCCTGCAAAGCAAAATTTAACAACATATTGTGACAATATCGAAGGGCATGGTTCGCGAAATTTTTAGCATTTCATTCATAAAATGGTAAAGAGTAGATAATAGAGTGGAAAAGTAACAATAAAAGTTTGTCTATTCATGAAAGTTGTTTGGAAGAACTGCGCTATTGTGTCTATTTTAGTACAACTATTTATGAAAAGGTCGGCCTGTAACAACTTCTATTCTATTTACAAAAAGATCTATTGTTTACTTGTTTACAATAGATTTTTCTAGCACTCATTTATAAAGGGTACTGAACGATTCGTAGTTTGTTAGCTGGCTGTAGCTCTCATCAGTTGAGTAGGCGGTGTTCTCTTAATCTGACCGGAGCGGCAGGGTATCCAGCAGAGTAGCTGCTTTTTGAAGAGGGGGAGGAAGTAGACATAACCTTTGCTGCTGCCTAGTGGAGGAGTGGCCACTGGCTAGGCGAGTACCGTCTCTACCGCTACCTAAGAATAGGAGTGGTCGCTGACGTGGCGTGCACCTTTCGTTGCTGCCTGTGATAGGAGTGGCCGCTGGTTAGGTGAATATGTCTACACTGCTACCTAAAGAGTAGGAGCGGTTACCAATGTGGCGATCACCATTTACCACTGCCTCGAGGAGGAGCAGTTGCAGGTGAAGCAAAGGGTTGGGGAGGGAGTCGGTTGTAGAGCAAAACGTAGATTCATGATGAGTGTTCTAATCTATCTCTATGTTAACCTTCTCGCGAAGAAGATTGATACTTAACTGACTCGACTAGTCAAGTCCGCCGTATGCCTTACCCACTCGTAGTCACACAAGCGCTGTGAGAAGTTTTCTGTCGGTTCTATCTTGCGGCAGCAGAAGCAACCACCCCAAGTGTCTATACAGCCTACAGTGGTCAAAACAATAACGACATACCGGCATTGAAATAGCACGGTATCAAGTTTACTTAAAATACTTACATTTGGCCAAGCTGTACTACTGAATAATAAAATTCAGCAACAGAGCTGTGACCAAAACTAGAGTAGGAGGTTTTTGTATTTTGAATAAAATTATATTAGTTTTTTTAAATATTTTTCTTCATTTTCGCCTTTTTTCATTTTATTTTATATTAGTTTTTTGTTTTTCTTGTTTTTTGTATTTTGAGTAAAATTATAATTTATAATAATTATGATTAATTAAATTATAATTATATGAAGAAAAACAAAAAAACTCAAATTGACAAATTTAATATGAGTTTTTTTGTTTTCTTCATATTTTTTAAAACAGTAACAATCAATTTTATAGTAATAATTTAACCGTCAGAAATTTCATTGGCCACTTGTTCAAGTGCTTAATCATATAATTTTTCTCTGTACAATTCCTGTGCAATGTATAACTGTTCAAACGGGATTTTTTTTTGAAAGTATGCTTTAATTAGACACCGTAAATTTTCTTCTTTTTCTTCTTCTGTTAATGCTTCAATTGCTTGTTTAGCTTTATACAATTTGTAGTTTGGTAAAAAAATGAAGAAATTTTGTATGTCAAATATGATGCTGTTATAAAAGAAACTGTTATAATAAAACTCTTAACGAAATCATGGTGGTATAGATTTTATGAAAAAAATATATTTAAATAACTTTTATAAATCGTTCCTTTCTCGTTCAATAATAAATTGAAAATGATTAAAATGTATTAAAGTAGATCGCTTAGTTACTAAATTTATATTTTAATTATTGTAATGTAATTGTTTAAAATTCTTGGATACATAAAAAATAATTTTTCAAGCTAAATTTCTAGTTTGGTTATGAATCTCTCTACAATTTTATTAGGGTGTAGGTACAGAGCTACTAACTGACTACGTACGGAAGGGAGATTAGATCATTACAATATATTCCCTAAGGCAAGATGTAAATAATTTCTATGAATATGACTGAATGGTACTTCATAAGTGGTACTTCTAATAGACTATTTATGGTTTGGTAACTTCCCCATAGTAATCAGCTATATGAAATATCTGTTCTTCTAACTCTTTGTGGGACATGCTAGTGAACGGAAGGAACATTATCAGCAAATGCACAAGGCACGTAACAAGTAATTTAAATACAGTTAATAAAATTTATATTAATAAAAAATTAAAACCAAATTTGTAAAAAAGTTAGTACAGTACTGTCCCAGGCCCAGGCTAATGGCCCTGGTATTTGACCCAAACATTAACCCATAAAATAACATAAAATTAATTTTGTGAAGAGAGGGAACACGCAGAATAATCAGATAATATATTAAAAAGGAAATTTTAGTTTTATTATGAAAAAAATTATATTTGAACAATATATATAGCAGTGCATTATATAAAATTTAAAAATTATCCATTATTTTAATATTTCAGTAAATGCCTACAACTGATGGTATCTATTAAATGACACAATATACTACTTTCACTAATAAACAGCTATTTACCTAAGATAGTAAACATAAAAAAAAATCTGGTGAAAACTAGTCAATGCATATAATAAACAATATAACCTAACATCAGTAATAAAACATTAGAAATAAACAAAAAAAACTAACCTTAAAAAACATAACCTACCGTGGAACTACACGTTTTCAGACCCCCTGAACCCAAAAAAATAATTTTAGCGATTGGTCTGTGTGTGTGTGTGTGTGTGTGTGTGTGTGTGTGTGTGTGTGTGTGTGTGTGTGTGTGTGTGTGTGTGTGTGTGTACAAAATATCTCAAGAACGGAACACCGTACGAACTTGAAACTTAAAACTTAAGTTACATACCACTACTGGACCCGACACGAACATTTTCATCAAAATCGGTCAACCGGAAGTAGTAGTTTATTCGTGTAATTTTTCACTTTTTTGCGATTTTCTCAAAAACTGGTCCTACGATTTTTTTAAAAATCGCCTAGTTTACTCAATTTTTTATTCTCTACAAGAAAGGGTAGGCGCCATGTTTGCTAAAATTCTCGGTGAGGCTGTTTTCACGTAAAGAAATTGTTTTTTAAGATTACAGCTTTAATATGCATTTTAGCGCAAAAATGAATATAATAAAAGTTGTAGATAATATAAAATCCTACAACTTTTATTTCCAACATTTTTTTGTATAACTCTTAGTTTAACGGTAATTAGCGTTTTTCATTTTTCTTCTCACGAAAACGTGTGAAAAATCGATTTTTTAAGATTTCGGCCTTAGTACGCATTTTACGACAAAAGAGTTTAATCAAATTTATAGGAAATTAAAAGATCTACAACTTTTATTAAAACCATTTTTGTGTGCAGAGCCTAGTTTAGCGTGAAAGAGTGATTTCCGTATTTTTAAGCCAAACTGAGGTTGATTTTCATTTTTTTAATGTTTTATTACTAGTGTTAAGTTATATTGTTAATTATTTGCATTGGCAAGAGAAAGTTGTGTGAGTGTTTCACACCAGATATTTTTATTTAAATAGATCGTGTTGCTTCGGTACTATTTAGGCATGTCGATTTAACAGAAGTTAAGCTAGGAAAATAGAAAAAAATTACTATAAACATTTTGCGTATTCATTTGAGATATCAGAACATTTTAATACGTAACTAAATTATTTGTTTCCCGTTCAATAAGTAGGCAAAATATTATTGAAAATAATATTTATCTTGTTTGAAAAGATTAGTTCACTATCTTTTAACCTTATACAAAAAATCTGGTGTGAAACACTCCACACAACTTTCTCTTGCCAATGCAAATAATTAACAATAAACCTAACATTAGTAATAAAACATTACAAATAAACAAAAAACTAACCTCAATAAACATAACCTAATTTTAATCATATATGAAAGACGCAAAATGAAAATCGATCTCAGTTTGCCTTAAAAATACGGATAATCACTCTTCTTACGCTAAACTAGGCTCTGTAGAGAAAAATGCTTTAAATAAAAGTTGTACATCTTTTAAATTCCTATAAACTGATTATAGACTATATACTTTTGTCGTAAAATGCATACTAAGGCCGAAATCTGATAAAAATCAATTTTTCACACGTTTTCGTGAGAAAAAAAAACAGAAAATCGCTAATTACCGCTAAACTAAGCTTTATACAAAAAAATGTTTGAAATAAAAGTTGTAGAATTTTAAATTCTCTGCAACTTTTGTTATATAAATGTTTGCGCTAAAATGTATAATAAAGCCGTTATCTTAAAAAGGTATTTTTTACGTGAAAACAGCCTCACCAAGAATTTCAGCAAACATGACGCCTACCCTATCTTGTAGAGAATAAAAAATTGAGTAAACCAGGCGATTTTTAAAAAAATCGTAGACAGTTTTTGAGAAAATCGCAAAATAGTGAAAAATTATACGAATAAACTACTACTTCCGGTTGACCGATTTTGATGAAAATGTTAGTGTCGTGTCCGGTAGTGGTATGTAACTTAAGTTTCAAGTTTCAAGTTCGTACCATATTCCGTTCTTGAGATATTTTGTACACACACACACACACACACAGACAAATCGCTAAAACATGTTTTGTTGGGTTCAGTGGGCCTGAAAACGGTGTACATCCGGTGAAAACTCGATTCGAATTATTGGCAAGAAAACAATATTACTTACATTCATTCAAGAGAAAGTTAAAATTAAATAACATTTAAATTAGTTTTTGTTTTGATATCTACGTAAAACAAGGGATAGATAGTTAACTGTTTTATAGAAAAATGTTTACTCGATGAATAAGGTGGACATCATTCTCCACCGTCTATGAATATATATATAAGTGATGAAAAAATGCCAGACCTGACCGGGAATCGAACCCGAGTCCCCGGTGTTGAAGCCAGTTGCGCTAACCATTACGCCACGAGCCGGCCTCCGATAACCTTTGAATGCATGGCTTTATGAACCGAGGGGTACTAGAAGATATTTTGTTTTTTGTTTTACGTCTGACTGTTTTCCAATTTCTGGTGATGCAGAAGGTAGAGAATGATGATATATGAAAATGAGTGATGAAAAAATGTCAGACCTGACCGGGAATCAAACCCGAGACCCCGGTGTTGAAAGCAGTTGCGCTAACCATTACGCCAACGGGCCGACCTCCGACTACCTTTGAATGCATGGCTTTATGAACCGAGGGGTACTAGAGGATTTTTTTGTTTTTTGTTTTACGTCTGACTGTTTTGCAATTTCTGGTGATTCAGAAGGTAGAGAATGATGATATATGAAAATGAGTGATGAAAAAATGCCGGACCGGACCCGGAATTGAACCCGAGATCCGGTGTTGAAGCCAGTTGCGCTAACCATTACGCCAACGGGCCGACCTCCGACTACCTTTTGAATGCATGGCTTTATGAACCGAGGGGGTACTAGAGGATTTTTTTGTTTTTGTTTTACGTCTGACTGTTTTGTAATTTCTGCTAATTCAGAAGGTAGAGAATGATGATATATAAAAATGAGTGATGAAAATATGCCAGATTTGATCGGGAATCGAACCCGAGACCCCGACGTAGAAACCAGTTGCGCTAACCAGTTGCGAAACCCAGTTGCGCTAACCACGAGGCTAATCTAAGGAGAGGAAATAATGGAGGTCTACACTTGGTCCAAGGGAGACATGATAAGGAGGAGATAGATAATAGAGAAGTGAAATTTAGCAAAGGATCTTTAGTAAATAATTTTCATCCGACTGAAGGACTAAAAGCTAAAGTGTAGTAGAGAAAACAAACAAACACTGGCCCGGTTATTGGCCGTGTTACTGTGTAGTGTAGCGGCTATACTCGGGGCTATTGCACTGATACAGATGCGGCTGAAGGTTAGGCTTCCCACATGGGGATGGAGGGGCTAATACAGTGCAAAGCCTTGAAGGGATGATGAACACTGGGTTGGGGTGCCTATTACAAGGGTTTGGGTCATTACACTTATGCTTTACAACGACCAGATACACAGACAGGCCCTGCGAGTACCTAAAATCAAAGGCAACAGCCGTACACAACAACGACCCACCCTCATCCTCATCGTTATCCTTCTCCCGCCAACATTCTCTTTTCTCGTATCTATCATCTTTAACCTCAACCAAAATTACTTCTAATTGTCTCTTTCTTTATTATTTCATTCGGAACGATTGCGTTGAGATTAAGTTTAAAAATACAGAGTGATTCAATAAGATGGAAACAATTTCAATAAGGTGTATTTCCTGAACTACATGTTATATTTTAATTCTGTAAATTACATTTTGAAAGAGAAAGTTTTAAATTTTAATTTACATACATGAAAGTTTATAGATGTTCAATGCGTCTTCCTCCGGCTGCACGTACAACATCTAGACGGTAACTGAACTCATCCCAAACTCTCTGACGCATGTCTTGGGTCACTGAGTTGACTGCAGCTGTGATACGATTCCTTAGTTCATTCAAATTGGTGGGAAGAGGTGGTATGTAAACTGCACTTTTCACGAACCCCCACAAGAAAAAGTCACAGGGTGTGAGATCTGGAGACCTCGGTGGCCAAAACTGAAGTGCAGAGTCGTCATTCGCCATGCGACCTATCCATCGTTGACGTATGGATTCATTTAGGAAATATAAACTAAATATAACTTTCATGTATGTAAATTAAAATTTAAAACTTTCTCTTTCAAATGTAATTTACAGAATTAAAATATAACATGTAGTTCAGGAAATACAGCTTATTGAAATTGTTTCCATCTTATTGAATCACTCTGTATTAACGGGTGAATAAAAAAATCTGGTGTGAAACAATCACACAACTTTCTCTTGCCAATGCAAATAATTAATAATATAACCTAACTCCAGTAATAAAACATTAGAAATTAAAAACAAAACTAACCTCAATACACATCAACTAATTTTAAACATGAGTGAAAGACGTAAAGTGAAAATCAACCTCAGTTTAGCTTAAAAATACGGAAAATCACTCTTTCACGCTAAACTAGGTTCTGTAGAGAAAAATTCTCTGAATAAAAGTTGCAGATCTTTTAATTTAATATAAATTTGATTATACTTTTTTGTCTCAAAATGCATAACAAGGCTGAAATCTTTAAAAAATCGATTTTTTCACACGATTTCGTGAGAAAAACCATAACATCACTAATTACCGCTAAACTAGCGTTATGCAAATGAAATTTCTGAAATAAAAGTTGTAGGATTTATAAATTCTCTGCAACTTTTATTGTAAACATTTTTGTGCTAAACACATATCAGAGTGCGTATATTAAAAAAACAATTTTTTTACGTGAAAACAGCCTCACCGAGAATTTCAGCAAACATGGCGCCTACCCTATCTTGTAGAGCATAAAAATTGAGTAAACCAGGCAATTTTAAAAAAAATCGTAGGGCCAGTTTTTGAGAAAATCGCAAAAAAAGTGAAAAATTACACGATTAAACTACTACTTCCGGTTGACCGATTTTGATGAAAATGTTCGTGTCGGGTTCGGTAGTGGTATGTAACTTAAGTTTCAAATTTCAAGTTTGTACGATGTTCCGTTTTAAGATATTCTGTTCACACACACACGCGCGCGCACCCACACACCCACACACCCACACACACACACACACACACACACAGATCAATCGTTAAAACATGTTTTTTGGGTTCAGGGGGTCTGAAAACGTGTAGATCCGGGTAAAACTCGATTTCGAAAAATCGACATGAAAACAATACTTTCCTTCCTATATATTCATATAGGCAAGAGAAAGTAAAAATCTAGTGTATGTACTGTTGGAAAATACAATTGTGCAAACAATAGAAGTTATGGTAATTCCTAATTACTGTAACTTCCAGAATAGGGAAGGGAGGCATGTCAACCACAGGATTTCGGCTATCGGAGACTGAAATCAGTTCCATTGGGAAATCATCTTGGAACAGTTGGTTAAGAAGGGAGAAATTATTTGAAGAGCTGACCAGGAAAACGAGGAGAAGTAAAAAGGAGAGATATTTAGTCTTCTCCTTCTTCTTACTATCAAGGATTAGGCATAAGCCTGTTCCGAACTCACAAACCATCCTGCACGTCTACAGAAACACGAGACATTCCAACCCGTACATCTCGACTACTGCCATCTTCTTCGAGGTCTGCCCACCTCCCTTCTTCCAACTCGAACATATTCCGTCACTTTCAGAGGTATTCTCTCTTCTGGCATCCGTTCCAAATGTTGCCGCCATTGATTCCGGTACTCCTCCACTTTTTCATTCAAGCTAAATACACTTAACTCGGATCTAATTTCTTCGTTACGTATTAGATCCAGCCTCGAGCAGCCCTTCACACTTCTTAAAAACCTCATTTCAGCTGCTTGGATCCTACTTTCTTGGCGTTTTGTGGTAACCTATGACTCACTTCCATAAAGAAGGACTGGAGCTGCCAATACCTTGTAGAACTTCAGTACTGTCTCTGTTCTAGCTCTGTTACTCAGTGTCCTGTTAATGGTACCACAAATAGCTTGAAATTTATTTATTTTACTTTCGACATCCAAGTCCCGATGCCGGCCGCATTGGCGAAGTTGGTAACGTGCTCGCCTCTCATCATGCGGTCTTGGGTTCAAATCCCATTCAGGCACGGCATTTTTTCATAAGTTACAAAAATCATTTCATCATTCACCGTCTGCATTAGCAGTAATTGCAGAACAGTCGGACGTTAAACAAAAAAAAAAAAAACAAGCCCCGATGAAAGCTCATATCGCAGCCCAGATAGTTATAGTGAGACACTTGATCTCCGCCAACGGTGTTTTTAATACCGCCGGTTGCAAGCCCGGGGCCTCATCTTGCAAGTAATGAGGAAGGAGAAGCGGGAGGAGTAACAACCTGGGTCAACCTGGACCCAGGTTGGGTCACGCTAAACTAGGCTCAGTAGAAAAAAAGTTTGAAATAAAATTGTAGATCGTTTAATTGACTTGAAAATAATACTTTCCTCCTTATTTATATTTATATTGGCAAGAGACAAAAACTAATTAAATAAAACTAATTGAAATACTTGTTTTTCCGTATTTTTTTTTTTAAGTGGAACAGAGATTGATTTTCATTAAGCGTAATTCACTCTTGATTAAAAATAGGTTATGTTTTTTACCAATCTTTTCTGTTTTTATGTTCTGCCTGGGAGGAAAGAGCCAAAAAAACTTGCTAGATCCCAACATCTGACAAAAGATACATATAACAAGAAATGCCTGTCAATCCACACTAAAATCAGACATTATAAAACAGTAGTGCAACCAGAAATTACGTATGGGTGCGAAACGCTATTTAAGCTAAGCCAGAAAAATAGAACCGATAGAATCGAAAAACTGGAAAGAAGAATCCTCAGAAAATGTATAGGAAAAAAACACAAAGTAGAGGGTGAATGGAGATTATTACCCAACGAACAAGTTTATCGAGAAAACGAACCAATAATAGACTCCATGAGGAAAAAGAGAATATTGTTCTTTGGCCACTTACTTAGAACACCGGAAGATAGAATAATTAACAGAATAATAAGGAATCTTTATTTCAAAAAAACAGCACCAATTTGGATTAAAGAAATTAAGGAGGATATGGAGGAATTGGGAATGACGGTGAGGGATTTGGAGAGTGAGACAGAGAAATTGAAAGCATTGAAGGATAAAAACATCAGATTCAAACAAAAGACAGACAACAGAGGAGTAAGAAGAGCGATTGTTTCAGATGCAGAAAGACAGGCAAGATCTGTCAGTATGAAAAAATACTGGAAAAGGATCAAAGAAAAGAACCAGAACAGAACTTCCAATAAGCTGACTTAAGTGATCCATTGCGGTCTCCAAAGTTAAAAAAAAGGGTTTTTATATTTTGTTTTTTATTAAAGTCGCAGGAGAAAAAAGGTTTACTATATTTATTTATTTAATTTAATTTTATTTTATTTATTTATTTAATTTTCTAATGCTCTACTGATAGAGTTGGTGCCCAATATTTTTTTATTATCTTTTTAAAATCATATTAAAGAATTTTCCCACGGGTAAAGAATTTAGGTGGTGCATGTGTAACACTCACATGACTATCTTTGCAGTTTAAATAATGAAATGTATTATCTTTTTCAATCATGAGTAAACAATGTAAAAGGTAAAAAACATAATCTATTTTTAATCAAGAGTGAGTTACGCTTAATGAAAATCAATCTCTGTTCCACTTAAAAAAAAATACGGAAAAATACGTAGCCTATTTTAACTAGTTTTATTTAATTAGTTTTTGTCTCTTGCCAATATAAATATAAATAAGGAGGAACGTATTATTTTAAAGTCAATTAAACGATCTACAACTTTATTTCAAACATTTTTTTCTACAGAGCCTAGTTTAGCATGAAAGAGTGATTTTCCGTAGGCTATTATTAAGCCAAACTAAAGTTGGTTTTCATTTTGCATCATTCGCTCATGATTAAAATTAGGTTATATTTTTGAGGTTAGTTTTTTTATTATTTCTATTGTTTTATAACTATTGTCAGGTAATATTGTTTATTGTTTGCATTGGCAAGAGAAAGTCGTGTGAGTGTTTCACACCAGATTTATTTAATTTATTCAAACGCGTTTAACTGAAATCGCGTAAAATATTTTAAGCAAATTAAAGTTGTACACCATCTGCTGAGTTTTACAAGTCTGTATTTCTTTCAAAAGGTATACTAAAATTATAATTTATTTTAATAAGGTTTTTATCCCTTTTTATCCCTTAGGCTAAGTAGTCGTAGTTAAAATGCTTCATTTTTCCCAGGTATCACTTACAGGAATATAATGTAAATTTTCAGTATTGTAGCTGTTCGAAAAGGTTTTATTAACTTTTTTATTTCAAATGTACAACTGTGATTACAAGCAGAGAAATTTATATTAAAATTACAAAATACAACTTTGACTTTAAATTAATTACAGAAGAGAAACACCCATTTCGTTCCTAACAAAAGTATCCATCCCAGTACATGAAAAAAAGTTCCTATGTATTTAAATTTCCCATAAACAGGTGGAGTGTTAAATTATTTGCTCTCGATCTGCTAGGTCCAGGAATACAACAACAGGTTGTGTTTCTTATCACAAGCTCAGCCAATGAAGCATGATATGATTGAAGCATTTAACAACAGAAGAGGTAGAGGTGTAAAACACTCTAGTCACAGTTATTTCCTCTAAGAGTTATCAATTTCTTAATTATATAGCCGACACTGTGGTGAATGAAGTGAAGGTGTCATTTGCAAAGTGAAAATTAGATGCTTTCCAAAGGGCCTGGCATGGTGATAAGCTGTAGGCCCTAACTATTCCGTCGCGAGACGGAAAGTCACAAATTTTCAAAAAAAAAAATAAACGGGAGATTGCCACCGTTAAAAAGCATACTTTTCCACTTTGTGAGGAAGGCAATTGTAAACCACGTCACTCGTCGTTTTACTTAGTAGAACCTCCAAAGGTTTAAACCAGCCTTTCAGCTGATGACCGAAACAACAATAAACCCTTGTTGTTGTTAAGGTCATCAGCCAAAAGGCTGGTTTGAACCTGTAGAGGTTTTACTAAGTAAAACAAGGAGTGAGGTGGTTTACCTTTGCCTTCCTCACTGAATGGAAAAGTATGCTTATCAGCATGCCGGGCCCTCTGAAAAGCACATGTTTTCCACTCTGCAAATGACACCTTAACTTCATTCACCACAGGGTCTGGCTGTATAATGAAATTCATTACTTTCAGAGAAGATAACTCTGATTAGTGTCTTTTACACCTCTACCTCTTCTGTTCTTAAATTATTCAGTCATTTAATTGGCTGACCATGTGATAAGAAACGGAACTATTTATTTTAGCCCTGCTATGAACAGATCGAGTGTAAATAATTTGACACTCCACCTGTCTGTTGTGGGCATAATAAACCCTTACCTATAACGTACACAAAGTAACAAACACAAAAATACCACTCTGTTCCTATCAACAAGTGAAACTTTGTTATCCACATGGTAGGGTCAGAGGTGGAGCGTATAGCAGCTTACTGTCGATGAATAAAAAGTTGAATTCCACTCATCTTAGAAGTCCTGCCACTTACCAGCTGGTACCAGTGGCTTTTCAATGAGTGGTCACCTGCCGAAGATCTTCAAGTGGACTGTAATTGCGCGGTTAGTTTTGGGAGTATTTCTAGCGCGTTAAATCACTGCGGCGCGTGAATTAATAGTAATCTGTGTAGCGGAATATTATTATTATTATTATTTTTATTATTGCGTTTTTAAAGTATACTGTTAGCGATCGCGGTTAAGACCGGATGGAAAAGCGTGAACAACAAGTAGTGTCTATTCGCGTATCTAGTAAGCGGGCGACTGTCCAGTTCAGGTAGAAATGAATCCTCATTGGTTGAGACCGATAAATGATATCTTACAATAGTACACAAAAATAAACTGATGAATTGAATAAAACTATACATAGTCAGCCGCATTGGCGTAGTTAGTAACGTGCTCGCCTCTCATCATGCGGTCGTGGGTTCGAATCCCGCTTAGGCAATTCATACTTTCATACGTTGCAAAAAAAAATCATTTCATCCTTCATTACACACAAAGTTACAACCCAACGTCGTCGCTAATAACCATTGTAGTTGATGCGACGTAAATAAATAAAAAAAAAACTAAACATAAAATTTATACAGTCCCAAACACCACACGTGAACAATATTGACCGTCCTACGAGCCTTTCACAAACTGAACTGACTTGTTTGTTTAGCAGGTGGCTCGGTTTAAGAGAAATTAACACACAGCACTTGTAGTAGCTACCAAACTTGAGTTCCAAGGTCAACTTTGTATGCTACTCCGTTCTTCAGATATTTTTTACACACTTACTCAGATCAATCTCTAGAGACTTGTTTTTTGAGGTTCTCGGGGCCTGAAAATTTGTATTTTCGGTGAAAAATCGACATGGAAACAATTCTTTCCTTCCTTATTTATAATGTTGTTGAGGTCATCAGCCGAAAGTTTGGTTTGAACCTCTAGAGGCTTTATTAAGTAAAACGATAAGTGAGTTGGTTTACCATGCCTTCCTCAATAAGTCGAAAAGTATGAAAATAATTTACTTTCCACTCTGCAAATGACACCTTCATTTCATTCACCACAGGGTTAACTGTATAATAATGAAATTCATTACTTTGAGAGAATATTTCTGTGGCTAGTGTATTTTACACCTTTACCTCTTCTGTTCTTGAACTCTTCAGTCATAAAATAAAGTCATATAATAGGTGGGTGACCATGTGATAAGAAATACTACCTATTTTTGTAGCCCTGGAACTAGCAGATCGAATGCAAATAATTTAACACTTCACCTGGATGTTAAGGGCAAATATATACACATAGGGCAAGAGAAGGTAAGAATGTTGATTGAATTTAAATGTACAACAACTACTTGAAATTTTAGGTCGCAATATTTTTTGAATAAGTGACAAAGTATGCCTAATAAAATGAAGAACAAACAAAAGAGAAGGGCGAATAGAATGGATGTACTCGAGTATTATAATAGATCTGTCATCTGCACGACACAACAGATATAGACAGCGCTGTCATTAAGTAAAGGATACTTGATTCATACAACTGCCGATTTTTTTGACTAACAAAACTTTTACTACGTACTGGGTGCCCAAGAAAATGTTTCACAATTTTACACCAAATTATATCCATTAACACTTTGTAGGTCTGTGGTAAGTATACTTACCACTGGCAATAAGGCTGATTTTTTTAAAGAATAAACTATGCAGTTGAACCCTATTGGCATTTTATGGCTTTATAGATGTTCTCTTGTTAAGTAGGCTATCCACATTTTGAAATTAGCGCGCAGCGGCCATTTCCTTCATGAGTAACACGAATGTGGTAAGGAATCATACCAGCTTACGCATCAGTGTTGTTTTTTTGTTACTTTTGTTCAGTGCTTAGAAAATTCGAGTTTTTTACGGGGAATCAAGCATTCATGCTAATATAAAGTAGAGATAAGTTATGCTACACATTTTTCTTTTATGTAGGACTACAAGTTGTTTTAATAAGCATTCTTGCCACAAAACATTTTGCGATTCCCATTTCAATAAACGTTCCTTGGTAAGTATACTTACCTGAGCTTAACATAAAAAAAAGAAATATCTTACTGTTCTAACAGTAGAAATACATTATTCAAGTCCCTATACAACAAAATTTAACATTTTACAATATGTGTATTTTTCCCCGTAGTTCTGCCCTATAAAGGGTTAATGCTTTGGAACTCTACCCATAACAGGCAGATGGAGTGTTAAATTACTCGTATTTATTTAATTTGCACTCGTTCTGCTAGTTACACGGCTACAACAAACAGTTCTCTCTCTTAACACTTGGTCACCCAAATTTAAGATTGAATTATTTAAGGAGAGATGGCACGATGGTTTTAACTCAAAATTTCGATTTTTGGTTATTTTATATTTTTCAATAGTTTAGGCCTAGATCTACAAGAAGAAAGATTAAATTACTTCAAAAAAATATTTTTTATGAAAAAATTCAGTTTTTATCAATTTTACACAGAAAAATTATCATGTTCCCAAAAACAAATATTTTTCTCAATTTTATACTGCTCGTTTTAATGCAAAGAGAATTTTAGTTTTTAAAATATCTGCATCACTGTTTTTTGTATTCTCAGCTGTTGGTTCAGCTTTCTAAACAACTGTTGATGGGAAATGTAGCCTACTTGTTTTTGTACATTTTGTTTTTGATTTGTGCCTTCTTGTTTCTTGAGTTTTCCCGTAAATTTAGATTTTTAACACTAGGTACATTTTTCTGAGAAACCAATAAACCTACCAGGCTGAAATTTTTACCAGTTAATTACCTTGTATAGCCACATATACCGAAATTTTTATGACTTTTTCAGGTGCTCCAAAATTAGTAATACGCAAAACACGTGGAAAACAATTTGTAAAAAATTTATGTTACCTATTCGTAACTTTTAAAAAAAATGGTATGGTACAAATATTAAATCGAAAAAATGTCAGTAGCTTGAGAAGAATCCCGACACCTATAGTGCGTAAAGTTTCATTTCCCTATTTTTTAACAATCCTATGAAAAATGTACCTAAAAATAGCAAATTTAACATTGGCGGGATACAAAGTACAGTCTCCCCTTAAAATAGAAGGGGTACCCTTTTATTTAGTCCCAATTTGGTTACCTTTTTGTAAAGATTTATCCAGAAACCGACAGAAGGATTTTGTATTTTTATCATTATATCGAAAATCTTTGTCTTCTTCTTCTTCTTCTGTTTTTCAAGGATTTGGCATCTGTGTCTGTTCCGAACCTCTCATATCTGCCCATCTCTTTCTCGGTCGTCCTCGTTCTCTCCTGCCCTCCGGCTTATAACCCAGTGTCTGCGTAAAATAAAATATTCAGGATGGAGAAAAACCAGTGAAGATGGTCAACAGCTCCAAAGGTGGATATGGAAGACATTTCTAACAGCAGAGGTGGCGGAAGAGCCTAGAGCGGCATCTCGAAGGAACTGTCCGGCAGGCTTATATCCAGTAATGTGGCAATCGCACTAATGAGGTTAATCTGCGGCCAGACGATTTTCTTAACTGCTGGCAAACCTCACGATGCCTCGCATGGTGTACCGGTATTTTCGAAAAACTTTGTTCTTCTCGAATCTCCATAGCTTAGGTATTTAAGCGCCGTGCCGGCCGGTTTTTTCTTAAGTTAGTTTTTGATCTGATTTCAACGGGTGAATTGTGTGCCGCGTTTGTGAAAAGGTCCAGCTGATATTGTGGACGTAGTATGATCGTGTGTGAGTAGTATTTAGTTAAATTGAGTAGAAAAATAATCTTGTAATTGATTAAGTTTAATTAATATTATTAATTTATTGTGATAGTATAGAAAAATGAATTGTCTGCTCGGTAGGACCTCTGAACTTTCAATCTACAATAAACTGCTTCTATACAACCAAGTGCTAAAACCGGTATGGGCCTGCAGATATATGGCTGCATAAAAAAAAGCAAGCAACATAAACGTTATCCAAAGGTTCCAAAACAAAGTGCTCAGAAACATTGTAAACGCTTCATGGTATGCCCGCAACAGCGACATTCATCGTGACTTACAAGTTAATATAGTAGAAGAAGTGTGTAAGTGTGCCAAGAAACACAAAGATCGTCTTCACGATCACGTCAACGTTGAAGCACTTCAACTGTTGGATAGTAGTGTAATAGTTAGGCCACTGAAAAGAATAAAGCCTGTAGATTTAGTGTTTTAAGAAAAATACTAATAAAAGTACTATAAATATACTATAAATACTATAATATACTATAAATATACTATAAATATATATATAGTACTATAAAAGTACTATAAATATGGCAAATCAGCAGCTGTTTAACAGCGGATTTTCGGAGACGAAGGTTCCTGGTTCAAATCCTAGTGAAGGTAGTTACTTTTGTACGGATTTGAATATTAGACAGTAGTTACCGGTGTACTTTGATGGTTGGGGTTTAATTAACCATACTCTCTCAGGAATGGTAGGCCTGGGTCTGTACAAGACTACACCTCATTTACACGTCATACACATCATCCTCATCTCATTGGGTCATGGGGTTGCTTATTGTTCTGAATTGAACAGATTGCAACGTACACAAATTAGGAAAAAAAAACTATAAATAAGAGTAAATTACATTTAAGTCATGTTTATATAATATAAGTTACTAAAACTAATGGTTAGCTATAAGTAATATTAAGCTTCTGACAAATCTAACATTTGAATCAAAAATCACATTCTCCAACCGCCTCTTTGTTTCAAAACTAAAACAGTCTGTATCTACCAATGATAACGCTTCAATTAAACATTCAACATGGCAGCCTGTATCTGAAGAATGTGAGTTTTGTTTTGCTAGGGTGCTGAATTCTGTTCATCTACAAGGCAGTCATCTTTAAATTTAAAAAATATTTTTTATAATATTATCGTAACTCCTTCTTCATTATTAATCCCACCGGGTTGGTCTAGAGGTAAAGTCGTCGCCAAAATCAGCTGTTTAACAGCTGATTTTCGGAGACGAATGTTCCTGGTTCAAATCCTGGTAAAGTTAGTTACTTTTATACGGATTTTAATACTAGACAGTGGTTACCGGTGTACTTTGATGGTTGGGGTTCAATTAACCATACTCTCTCAGGAATGGTAGGCCTGGGTCTGTACAAGACTACACCTCATTTACACGTCATACACATCATCCTCATCTCATTGGGTCATGGGGTTGCTTATTGTTCTGAATTGAACAGATTGCAACGTACACAAATTAGGAAAAAAAATCTATAAATAAGAGTAAATTACATTTAAGTCATGTTTATATAATATAAGTTACTAAAACTAATGGTTAGCTATAAGTAATATTAAGCTTCTTTTAAATCGTAAATATAATTTATACCTAAGTTACTAAATTAAAGTTTAAATTAACAATAGGATTAATTTAGAGATTTAAGAAATTAACGTGTGTATAGAACACTGTGTAAGTGACATTAGAAAATAAGTAGTGCTAGCATTAGTGGGTAACTGCATAATATAATTATGGAGGGATAATATTGCTAAAGAAAGACTGTTCGTTAGCTTTAAGTAACTAGTTGCAGTAAATCTAAAATTTAAAAATTTATTGTAATTAGTTTGTTATTTTTTTTTATGACCACAACTGCCCATAACAGACAGGTGGAGTGTCAAATTATTTACACTCAATCTGTTTGTTGCAGGGCTAAAATAAATAGTTCTGTTTCTTATCACATGGTCAGCCAATTAAATGACTGAATCATTTAAGAACAGAAGAGGTAGAGGTATAAAAGACACTAGTCAGAGTTATCTTCTCTGAAAGTAATGAATTTCACTATACAGCCAGACCCTGTGGTGAATGAAGTGAAGGTGTCATTTGCAGAGTGGAAAATATGTGCTTTTCAGAGGGCCCGGCATGCTGTTAAGCGTACTTTTCCACTCAGTGAGGAAGGCAATGGTAAACCACCTCACTCCTCGTTTTACTTAGTAAAACCTCTACAGGTTCAAACCAGCCTTTCGGCTGTTGACCTAAACAACAACATGACCACAAAGGATCACTTTAGTCTCTTTGGTTAGTTCTTTTTCTTTGGCAGTTTATTTCCTTTTCATTTCTTTCTTTCTTTCCAATACTTTTTCATTCTGTCGGATCTTGCTTTTCTCAATTCGTCTGAACAAACCTGTTCTTTTCGTTTAATTGTTCTTACTGATAAAATTTTGTTTTGTCTTTAATTGTTTCCTTGTAAACCGATGTGATTTATCTTATTTATCTTACCCAGATCCCGAAAAGGACCTCAGTGATAAGTATCACAATATTTTTTCGTGTTAATCGATATTTTTCAGTTTGTTATTTATTAAAAGTAATTTAAGTTACATAGTTTGTAGATTTAAGTCACATTATTATTAATTGCAATTCATAGTTTGTAATAAATACTTGTAGTTTTAAACTGTAGTGTGTTAATTATTTATCTTATCCAGATCCCGCAAAGGACCTTAGCGATAAGTATCACAATATTTTTCGTGTTAATTGATATTTTTTAAGCAACGCATTCGCGTTAACCATCAAAATTGTAGTACAGTAAAATCTCTCTATAGCGGAATTGAAGGGACCATGAGATACCGCCGCTATAAAGAGAGTTCCGTTATAGAGAGAGCGAGTAATTAACGGTGGGAGGGAAGAGTTGGAGTACTAATTTTTCTGTACAAAATAACTTATATACGTATGTAAATGGTGCATGGAATAAGTTTTTGAAAAACTACTGAACAGATAACTTTATGACGAATGTTTAATACAGTAGATTACTTCAATACAGTGAGATATTTAAATTAATTACCTACACAAAATGTAGGTTATTAACTTAACAAGAAATTTGGATACAAACTGGTTTTATTAGATGGTGTGTTACTAATGTTTAACAATAGAATTTCACTTTTCGTATTGAACTTTTTTCAATAATCATTCATACAGTACATACGGTAATAGATAGCCTAAAATTAATTATCACTGAAACTCGGTTTTCACTGAACAGTAATAAACATAGGATAGGCCTACATACAATTAAAATCTCCTAAAACATAGGCTACACAAACACAAAAAAATACACAGTACAGTATATATTTTTTTGTTAAGGAAACAATGACTGTGAAGTACATTTCATTTCGTAAAATAAGTTTTAAATTTTGTTTCGTTTTCAATTCATAAAACATGTCTTCAATCTCATTTTCAATGTTTAAAACTTGTAAATTTTCATTTACATATTGGCAATGACAGTACGTTGAAACAACAAGAATAGCGTCTAGTGCTTGTTTACTTGAAGGGACAACATTTCTGTTTCCATTTCATCGTCATTCACTTTCTTGCTCGTTGTTTTGGGCTAAGACATTTTCGATTATTGCATCATTGCCAACATCTGCTGAAGTGGCTAAGTCATTGTCTGCCCCTACATAGGCGTCTAAATCCATATCCTGAAGATATTGTTTTGCCGCTATAGAGAGATTTTTGTGCCGCTATAACGATAGTTAAATACATTATCGTAGTATACGAAAGGGTCGGGGTCGGCAAATAATGCCGCTAAAGAGAGATTTCCGCTATATAGAGTTCCGCAATAGAGAGATTTTACTGTATTATAAATATGCAGTATAGTTGCGGTAATCCGAATACGTAAGATGTCCGACCTTTGCGGTTTATCGATGTCTATAATCTTAGATTTCGGCAATCAAATTATGAATATGATATACTGTAGGATAAAAAATACAGATTTAACAAAATACGAGAACACAAAATATTATAAATGACAGCTTTATTTGAAATCTGTAACAGTATTATTTTCATATAATTTGAAAACAAACAATAGTAACTTGTTATTGCCAGTGCTGTTACTCCAAGGGAAAAATGTTATAGGATCTTTTTCAACTTTGAATACAGCGGCAGTCTTTTCCTTCTTATGAACTAAGGTTTTCCTGAAAACATTTTCCAGCTCAATGCCGACTTTTCTCCATTGTAAACTTGTTGTTGTGTTGTTTAGGTCATCAGCCGAAAGGCTGGTTTGAACCTGTAGAGGCTTTACTAAGTAAAACGAGGAGTGAGGTGGTTTACCTTTGCCTTCCTCATTGAGTGGAAAAGTATGCTTATCAGCATGCCGGGCCCTCTGAAAAGCACATATTTTCCACTCTGCAAATGACACCTTTACTTCATTCACCACAGGGTCTGGCTGTATAATAAAATTCATTACTTTCAGAGGAGATAACTCTGATTAGTGTCTTTTACACCTCTACCTTTTCTGTTGTTGAATGATTCAGTCATTTTATTGGCTGACCATGTGATAAGAAACAGAACTACATATTTTTGCCCTGCAACAAACAGATTGAGTGTAAATAATTTGACACTCCACCTGTCTATTATGGGCAGAACTTGTAAACTTGATCTGCTGTTAAACCCCGTTTTTCTACTTCATTCTAGAATTTTGTTTTAAAGTCCATAAAATCGTCGATATCACTAGAATGTTTTCACCGGTAACAGTTAACAATCTAATACTGTATCGCTGTTTAAATTTGTCCAGCCAGCCTATACTGGCCTGAGAGTCGTCTTTCCCGGTTATTTCCTAGTAGAAAACCTTCGCTTTTGGGTGAGAATGTGTTAACTGACTATGGATTGCATTGCTCTTTCTTGCAAAAATCATGAGTATAAAGCCCAATCGGCATCAGGTTTACCTGCTGCTTTCAATGTTCCTCTTTTCAGTGGTCCGCACTCCATTTATTAGACATTTTTCTAAATTAGAATTTTTCTAAATGGTAAAAAATAATTAAAAACATGATAATAAGTGACCGTTCGGATTACTGGAGGTTTTGGTGTACCGGGGGTTTGAATTGCCACGACCATACTGTAGTAAGTGTTTCGTATTAATAAATATTTCGTGTTAACCGTATTCCCCTGTAGTTGTTTAATTTTAAAAAGAAGTAGACCTACTTTTATTATTTTTATTATAACCAGATCCCGATAGAACTTGGATTAAACATCAATATTTATGGGTCACCCTATACACCTATAGTACCTACACAATTGGACTCCATTTTTATATTTGTTGTTTGTTTCCAGAAGGATGGATTTTTAATTATTCCGAATGCACACTTACCACAGACGTTATTTTTATATAGGAGAGTCTCCCTTCTGAAGAGAAATAATGCAAAAAAAAATAGGAATCACTACCTACGTTTGCAAAGGTCTATTTGGAAACGTTTTCGTTTCATCGCAGTCATTACTCCTCTACATGATACAAAACTAATTAACCTGAAACCAATCAAAATAAACTTTTCTTGGGTCTCTCTATCTCTCTCCCCCATATTTTACACGATTCTCTTTCTATAGTCTAAATTCTGTAATTTTATGCCCATAACAGACAGGTGGAGTGTTAAATTATTTGCAGTGAATCTATTAGTTCCAAGGCTACAAAAAAATAGTTCTTTATGTCTCTCTCTCTCTCTTGTTCTCTCTCCCCCTTACTCTCTCCCTTGCTCACCCCTCCCTCCCTCTCTCTCTCTCTCTCACTCTTTCTCTGTCTGTCTGTCTATCTCTCTCTCTCATCATATGATTAGCCAATTAAATCTATACTAATATTACAAAGACAAAGCGTGTTATTTTTTCTGCAGACTAATTTCCAAATCACATATTTGGCGTGCGAAGCCGCACGGGGCATGCTAATAACTGCATAATTTACGAACAGAAAAAGTAGAGGTGTAAAAGACAATAATCAGTTATCTCTTTTAAAAACAAGAATTTCATTATACAGCCAAACCCTGTTGTGAATTAAGTAAAGATGTAGTTTGCAGGGTGGAAACTAGATGCTTTTCAAAGGGCCTGACATGCTGATATAGTGAAAATATTCTGTAAAAGGAATAAGTGACGTCACATTGTCTTTGGCCAGTCTAAGCTGGTGGGAGTAGTCTGTATGGAAAAGTTCATTTAATAAGGAGAGGGGTGTGCGTGAGTAGTGCAACTTAACAATTCTGTAGTTGAGTTCTAACCTTAGTGTATTGAAGTGATTAATTCGTTTTAATTAATTAGTTAGTTATTGAAGTGAAGTGTTATTCTACACAAATGTTATAATCTATCTTTGTTGTTCTATCTCATGTATTTATTTTTATCGTTTACTATATTGCTATTTATCGGATTTTAATTTCTGATGTAGTGTCATATATATAATTCAAAGCTTTTTACTATTTCGTTGACTCGGTTCAGTTCTGAGTTTATATAAAATGAGTGAAAATAGGGGAAAAATAACGTCGGCAAAAACGTCAAGTTTTGGTTAGTCAAAGCCGTGAAATTATTAATAGCGTGACAACGTTTTTTGAGCGGGAAGTGAAAGAGGGGTGTGGTGGTGTATCATTGGTTTTAATTTCTTATTCTAGTAGCTAATAATATCAGGCACAGTAGTAGTGTTCAAGCTACTAGTCAGTCTCGTTATTTAATAGTCACACCTTGTACCTAAGTACAGACTACATTTAGCCATAGATTTTCTTTTTTTTATTCAGAATTTCGTTAAAAGGTAGTCAAGTTAAGAAATAGATATTTTTTCATTTCTTTTTGCAGATTCTAATAAGTTTTCTTTAGAATTTCCTTTACTCAAAAATACAATTAATTTTAACGAGTAATAACCGAGCCTATGAAAAGGTAAATTTAGTTTAAATAAATAAATAAATAAAGGAACTCTTGTGTAGACGTACAGAACTAAGTACTACTACTACTACTATGAAATATTTCCTCAAATGATTTTTAATTTTATAATTTTTATAACTGCACATAACAGAGAGTTGGAGAGTCAAATTATTTACACTCAATCTGTTCATTGCAGGGTTAAAATAAATAGTTTTGTTTCTTATTACATGGTCAGCCAATTGAATGACAGAATCATTAAGAACTGAAGAGGTTGAACCGTGCTTCCTTTTATAACCTATTGAAAACCTAACACTGAATTGGTCCAGAACTTTCATTCTGGAAAAGGATTTCCAGAAATGAGATAATCACCTTAAAAACTAGACACTTTGGGAGAAAAGAAAATAAAAATAAAAACTTTTATGTTGTTGACAAAAATTTACTGAATGAAATGTAAGTTTTTAAAAATAATACAAATAGGCGAAGCTACTTTGCAGGATCCAGCAAATAGAAAATGATAATTAAGACCATATATAAATTTATGTTAACAAACTTAAGTGTTCATCAAAACAAAATAAAATTAAATATAAATTCAATTGTACTTCCCATTTATAAGAAACACTGCTACGGAATATTGGGCAAATATATTCGTGTTAATCCATCCTCAAGTCGGTTTCACATTCAATTCCTTGGTATACTTTTACAAGATTACAGTTGAATACATCTTAATTGATTTGAAAACATGAATACATTTCACTGAATATCCAAATACATTAATACATCTCAAATGGATTACTAAATACATCTCAATGGAATTGTGAATACATTTTTTTGGATTTGTGAATACATTCCTGAATACATTCCTGAATACATTCCTGAATACATTCCTGAATACATTTTTCTGAAACAACAAAACAGATTTCTGTACAAACAGAAATAAAAACACAACGGGTCTCCCCCCCCGGGACTCGCCTCTACCTTTTTTTTTACAGATTAAAACCAAATACAATTAACATGATACAAGAGTTTACTAAAAAAAAATCTCTCTCAGTCCATTACATTATAAGAACATTATTAAGGGCACAATTTCCAAAGTGATAGCAGGATATACTGTTTGGTAGGTCAAACATATCCAAGATTTAAGTTTACAAAATAATTTGCCAAAAGCAAAAACAAGACAAAACAAAAGATAAATTTCCCAAAAGGTACTTTACTTTAGATTATAGAAAATAGAAGACATCAAAAAACTTTACAATTTTATGACGCCATTACAGTATAAAAATAATAAACCAATTTTTTGAATTCAAATAACCACGAGATTCGTGTGTCCCAGAATCATAATCCTTCCCTACTTTCACAAGATAAAAGACAAAAACAATACACATATAACTTATTCAAAACAAAGGATTTCAACTCACCCAATAATTTCCGCTGTGACGCGCACACGTAACAATAAGGAAGCAATCCAATAAATACTATCTCATGGTGAAATAACGCACAAAATTACTGCCAACAACATTTGAAGATTATAATTAACAATTACGATACATTTAGGTCAAAATAAAGACAATATTAAATATACTGATACCACATTTTACTTAGCCTATGAAGGCATTAAACATTAACTTTGTGCTTCTTCATCGGACGAGAGCTACAATACAACAGGGCTAACTAATAAGCAAGTTCCCCCAAACAAGGGGCTGAAGTGGATCACGCGATATAAACCAACCAATGACAGCCTTCCAACAGATCATACGATGTCTGCTTACAACCAAAACAGCACGTACACACCCAAAGATGTTGACGACCTCAGACAAAGCAGGGTAGGAGGGGTAGAGCATATTCAAAACTGCCTACAAAGAAAATAATAAAATTCACCACCCTAATATTAACCGAACAGAAAAATCTAACATAACCATAGGGTCGAAAGCATTAGAAAGAAAATAAAGAATTTACCAATAAAGAATCTACAAAATAAAGGAAATAAGTATTCGAGGAAAAATATAATGAAATATCTACTTAAAGAAATAAAATTAACTATAGAAAAACTACTTATACGTTACAATCTCCCCCTCGAAAACTCAGACATAGTCTGCCCAAAAAAAATTAGAACCCAAAAAAAATATAAGACATCAACATCACCACAGGCAGACAGGAATCCAATCAAAAACAACAACACAATTCAACAACTTACAACAGTATCAGAAAAGAAATAACGAGGTAAAACACGACTGACTAACAGGATGTAAACATCAATGCCAAAACAAAGATTTTTAAAAAAAATTTTAAATTCGCAAGATAATTTACAAAGATTTAAATCAACAAAATCAAAATTTAGAACACCAAATAGAAAGATTAATAACGCTACTTTAATTTACAAACAATTACTATAATTAAAACAACCCAGGCAACCATTCAATACAAGTCTTCAAGTCAACAAAACTACCATAGGTGAAATATAACCGCAATGTAAACAAACCAACATAACCTCAAAATATTTTTGACAATTTACCAAAATACTCTACCTTAAATCAAAAATAAAAAAACTAGCTCCAAAAATGTGAATCTAGAAAACTATAATCACCAACAAACTTTTAAAAGAGAAACAAAGAAACTAATAAAAATTCAAATTTAAATTTCGGAATCCATTTCAACAATTTGAAACTTTCAATCACTACAAATTCAGAAAATCCATCAAGTAATTATTCGTCACCTACTACTAACACAACCAATTAACAACGCACAGAAAAATAACCTAACTCAAACAATGAATTAGTCTGTCGAGATAACCTCAAAGTCCATTAAACTACTCAAAAAATCCATGAAACTCAAATCAAACTACTTTGCAGACACTGGTAAACAATAACTCCAATCGAACCACAATAATTTAACTGAATTCAACCAAAGTACCAGATTCGACACAACAAAAACTTTTAAACAACTTTTAACAAAGAAACCTTTTAAAACTTTAAACGAAATCAAATTAAATTAAAAAAAACAGATCAGAATTAATATCAAAGATCTAACAATTACAACATTTTCAAAAAAAACTAGGCAAACATCTAACATTAGCTTTAACTCAACTAGCCAACACACATCAGCCCTAACCTAAAATGTAAACAAAGGACTATTCCTTTTATATAACCTCAAATTCTATTATCAATTGAAAATTTCGAAAACAAATTTATAACACTACACAGGAAAGAAAACAGACCAACAAAATCTTAAAGCCCTAAACAAATTAAAGCGAGATTAACCAAATAAAACCGACATACTATTTCAAAACTTTTAACCTACTTTCAGCACAGAACTCAACCAAAATTTAAATTAATTCAAAATAAGTTAGAACAAAGACAAGAATTAAAATTTAAAAGAACAATAAGTTAAGACAGTTTCAAAACTTTAAACACAAAATAAACCGAAGACCAATTATTACCTTAGAACACACTAATACAACATTTTAGCAACTTAACTTAAATCTGAATGAACCAACACAAACAACTATACCATTAATACTTCAACTACAAATTAGAATTTAGGAAAACCTTTTTAAATCTCGTTTAAAAACACCACTAGCTATACAACTTTCAAATAAACATACTAATTAAATAACTTTAACAATTTACCAGTTCACACCAAACACAGTCAAATCACCTTAAATCAAATCACCTTCAAAGAAAATGAACTAAGAATCCAAACTCTTTATCAAAAGATTTTCACTCAACTACTATTCAACTTTAACTTCAAACCAAATTATACTATACTTAACCAACAATTTGAGAGACTAAATGACCAGCAGATTACACTAACTAATTGAAATCCTAACCTCACTTTTACAATACTATTAAAAAAATAACATGACTCCAAAACTTTACTAAACAAATCAAAAATATCAAGAAAACACTTTTATCAACAGAAGAATTAACAAATACACCTTTTCACAAAAACATCTCGGGTCGTTACCAAAATACAAGTTAAAAATGCCAAGTTTTCAAAACATCCACTTCACTAATCAGTTTAATCAAAATCACCTTTAAAACAACTTTTACCTTTAGTTAAACTGTACATCAACAACAAAATAACAAATTTACTGTACATAAAACATTACTGGTTCACTAACATTACTACATAACCTTAAAAGTTTGCAAATCAAAACAAAAGCTAACACACCAAAACAGGCACAAATTTATCAACAAATCTCCAATAACTACCAACAGAATTAGAAAACAACTTTACTAAACCATAAAACAGTGCCTACACCTCAAGCTAAACAATGGAACAGTAAAAGACAGTCAATTAACAAACGCAGAATAGGCTCGGTCAATCAAATCCATCTCACAACACAAATTACTAAAACGTAATCTAGTTAAAAAAAAACACACAATCCTCTCTAAGGATCTAGTTACACGTCTGTAACTAAACTGTTGCTCTGAACTACCCCCGGTAGCCAAGCCTAAAACACCACAATACATTAAAACTTCCATAACACAACTCAACATAACCTATATGTTGTTTTCACATAACTTCACCACAAATATATATATATATCACAGGTTATCTGGGAAACTTTACTATAAAAAGAAAAAACGAAAAGGACACCCATTCGGGAACTAATCCTAATCAAAAGAATTAAAAAGGGATAATGTCAGCGGACACTAACTCCTAGTATGTGAAACTCTAGTTCAAACACCGCCTAGCTAAAGAAAGAGTAAAAAACAAAAGAGACACGATCGAGATATCCACCCGGCCAGAATAGATACTCAAAAAACCTAACTTTTCCCAGACAAACACACTCTCCAGATTAACCATAACACTCCGGAATAACCATCACTTAACTTGACATCACAAAAAAAACTTTTGATTGCTTTAGAATCAAAATTAGCCTTTCGCTAAACACCATCAACTCTTTTGCTAAGAAAATCATTACATCCTTTGTAATGCTTAGCCTACACACAAAAAAAAAATATTCCCTAACATTGACTGACCACTAACTAACCTTAAAAAAAAATATCTACGTTTTCCATAACTGACCACATTCCAAGATTATAACCTCTAAACTAACACTGACACTTTATCAAACAAACACAATTTTAAAATAGACAAATAAAATAATAAAATATATAACTGACCAATCTCCGGTAACAAACCCAAAACTTGACAGTGGTAGCTGTGCCATAAGTTGTCAGCCACAACTCACAAACAGGACAAATGATCTCGGACACACCGTTCTCAAATTTGTAATAGAATGAGAGAATTACAGCAGTTTTTAGATTTACTTCTGAAACATTAAAATAAGATGTCAACACATAATCACATATACAAAATTTTAAATACATTAACTTACATAAACTCCCAAAGTAGTAAAATCTAAGAAGGTAAATATTAAAAAAAACCAAACGCTACTGATTATTAACAATAAAACCAGAGAACCTAACCTATAAATACCCTTTTCACTTAGTAAAAGAAAACATTACTGTTTATAAAATTAATAATTATAAATTATAATATAATATTTATTATTGGAAAAATTTTACTGAACCGTGCTTCCTTTTATAACCTATTGAAAACCTAACACTGAATTGGTCCAGAACTTTCATTCTGGAAAAGGATTTCCAGAAATGAGATAATCACCTTAAAAACTAGACACTTTGGGAGAAAAGAAAATAAAAATAAAAACTTTTATGTTGTTGACAAAAATTTACTGAATGAAATGTAAGTTTTTAAAAATAATACAAATAGGCGAAGCTACTTTGCAGGATCCAGCAAATAGAAAATGATAATTAAGACCATATATAAATTTATGTTAACAAACTTAAGTGTTCATCAAAACAAAATAAAATTAAATATAAATTCAATTGTACTTCCCATTTATAAGAAACACTGCTACGGAATATTGGGCAAATATATTCGTGTTAATCCATCCTCAAGTCGGTTTCACATTCAATTCCTTGGTATACTTTTACAAGATTACAGTTGAATACATCTTAATTGATTTGAAAACATGAATACATTTCACTGAATATCCAAATACATTAATACATCTCAAATGGATTACTAAATACATCTCAATGGAATTGTGAATACATTTTTTTGGATTTGTGAATACATTCCTGAATACATTCCTGAATACATTCCTGAATACATTTTTCTGAAACAACAAAACAGATTTCTGTACAAACAGAAATAAAAACACAACGGGTCTCCCCCCCCGGGACTCGCCTCTACCTTTTTTTTTACAGATTAAAACCAAATACAATTAACATGATACAAGAGTTTACTAAAAAAAAATCTCTCTCAGTCCATTACATTATAAGAACATTATTAAGGGCACAATTTCCAAAGTGATAGCAGGATATACTGTTTGGTAGGTCAAACATATCCAAGATTTAAGTTTACAAAATAATTTGCCAAAAGCAAAAACAAGACAAAACAAAAGATAAATTTCCCAAAAGGTACTTTACTTTAGATTATAGAAAATAGAAGACATCAAAAAACTTTACAATTTTATGACGCCATTACAGTATAAAAATAATAAACCAATTTTTTGAATTCAAATAACCACGAGATTCGTGTGTCCCAGAATCATAATCCTTCCCTACTTTCACAAGATAAAAGACAAAAACAATACACATATAACTTATTCAAAACAAAGGATTTCAACTCACCCAATAATTTCCGCTGTGACGCGCACACGTAACAATAAGGAAGCAATCCAATAAATACTATCTCATGGTGAAATAACGCACAAAATTACTGCCAACAACATTTGAAGATTATAATTAACAATTACGATACATTTAGGTCAAAATAAAGACAATATTAAATATACTGATACCACATTTTACTTAGCCTATGAAGGCATTAAACATTAACTTTGTGCTTCTTCATCGGACGAGAGCTACAATACAACAGGGCTAACTAATAAGCAAGTTCCCCCAAACAAGGGGCTGAAGTGGATCACGCGATATAAACCAACCAATGACAGCCTTCCAACAGATCATACGATGTCTGCTTACAACCAAAACAGCACGTACACACCCAAAGATGTTGACGACCTCAGACAAAGCAGGGTAGGAGGGGTAGAGCATATTCAAAACTGCCTACAAAGAAAATAATAAAATTCACCACCCTAATATTAACCGAACAGAAAAATCTAACATAACCATAGGGTCGAAAGCATTAGAAAGAAAATAAAGAATTTACCAATAAAGAATCTACAAAATAAAGGAAATAAGTATTCGAGGAAAAATATAATGAAATATCTACTTAAAGAAATAAAATTAACTATAGAAAAACTACTTATACGTTACAAGGTAGAGGTGTAAAAGACACTAATCTGAATTATATCCTCTGAAAGTAATGAATTTCATTATACAGCTAGACCCTGTGGTGAATGAAGTGAAGGTGTCATTTGCGGAGTGGAAAATATGTGCTTTTCAGAGGGCCCGGCATGCTGATAAGCGTACTTCTGCACTCAGTGAGAAAGGCAATTGTAAACCACCTCATTCCTCGGTTTACTTAGCAAAACCTCTACAGGTTCAAACCAGCCTTTCGGCTGATCACCTAAACAACAATTTTTATAATGTTATCAAAACTTTAATGTAAGTATTGTTTGAGGAGAACCATCAGCGGGTGGATTTCTCTTTTGTCTTATTTATTTCATAATCAAAATTCTGTCCATAACAGACAGGTGGAGTGTCAAATTATTTACACTCAATCTGTTTGTTGCAGGGCTAAAATAAATAGTTTTTTTTCTTATCACATGGTCAGCCAATTAAATGACTGAATTATTTAAGAACAGAAGAGGTAGAGGTGTAAAAGACACTAATCAGAGTTACTTCCTCTGAAAGTAATGAATTTCAATATAGAGCCAGACCCTGTGGTAAATGAAGTGAAGGTGTCATTTGCGGATTGGAAAATATGTGCTTTTCAGAAAGCCCGGCATGCTGATAAGCATACTTTTCCATTCAGTGAGGAAGGCAATTATTGTAAACCACCTCACTCCTTGTTTTACTTAGTAAAACCTCTACAGGTTCAAACCAGCCTTTTGGCTGATGACCTAAACAACATTTCATAATCATTTACTAATAGTTACTTACATAACTCATTGTAAATAAATTTAATGTTTAACAAAAAAAAATGGTTTTTAGTTTTCAATGGCTTTTTTTTAAGAAATATTGACTCAAATTATTTTTATTTTTTAAAGTGGTGTTTTTTGTTTTATTAATATTTCCTCAACTGGTTTTTAGGTTTTACTATCTCGTGCCGTATAGGCCTACGTTATTTTTTTTAATTCATTTATTTAACGTCACATCAACTACAACGGTCATTAGCGACGACGTTGGGGTGTAACTTTTGTACGATGGAGGACAAAATAATTTTTTTTGTAACGTATGAAAATATGACGTGCCTGAGTGGGATTCGAACCCAGGACCGCATGATGAGAGGCGAGCACGTTACCAACTGCGCCAATGCGGCCGGCACGTTATGTTTTGTAAGGGTAAAAGAAAGTAATAAGTATTGTTATTGGCCGCCTCCGTAGCGTAGTGGTTAGCGCATTGGCCTGCCACGCGGAGGTCCCGGGTTCGATTCCCGGCGAGGGTCTGGAAATTTTAACATGTCAAATCCCAAAGTTAATGTTACACAATCCACCGTAGTCGCTAATGACCAAGTTGTTGATGCGACTCTAAATAAATTAATTAAAAAAAAAAAAGTATTGTTATTTACTTAAGTTGTTAGTTCGGTCTGACTGGTTGATAAAGAGAAAATATCGTGGATTTTTTTTTTCATTTATAAACGGTATTGATAGTGAGAAAGAGATACGAAGACGAGGTGAAGAATAGTCCGATATTGATTAGGTTTTTATTTAGTGGAACTAGAACAAGATTCCGTCTGTTTGGCCAATTTTCCCACTCCGCTCTCACTCGTTGCCCATTATTTCGTAACCTAAAGCATAAGGCAGTTGCAGCTGACAACTGACACGTCCACTCGACCGAGAGAACCAGACTCTCTTCCGTTGCCCCTACGTCCCTCGTCAGAGATCGCTGGACCCTAACTTGACAACTACACTGACTTACACGTTGTCGGTGGTGAACTTGCCTAAATAGCCAGCTAACTTGGTCACTAAATGCCGTTCACTGAAATGCAGTTCAATACCTGCCACAAACTATCATGTGGCTGACTTTAGAACAAAACTAATTACCACTAAACTCACAAACCGTCTCTACCTACTATCAATTTGCACTAATTTTATTCATTTGTTTATTTTCCCATTACTTTACATAAATTTATTTAAACACCAAGTTACTTTCCTTAATTATAGCATATTATACAACATAATATAAGATGAATATAGAAGAGGCTGTAAATGAAGTGAAGGAGTAATTTGACGCAGGAATAAAAATTTAAGGAGAAACAATAAAAATGCTGAGATTCGCCGATGATATAGTACTCGTAGTATTAGATGAGACAAAGAAAGAACTAGAGGATATCTTAAATGGAATAGATGAGGTCATGAAAAAGGATTACTTCATGAAAATTAATAAGAACAAAACGAAAGTGTTGTGCAGCAGCAAGAGTGGTTTAGAAGAGATGGGAAATTTAAAAGTAGGCAACGAAAACTTACAGGAAGTTTGGGAATTCTGCTATCTAGGGAGTAAAATAACAAAGGTAGAAGCACAAGTGATATCAAAAGTAGAATTGCTCTAGCTAGAAAAGCCTTTGAAATGAAAAACAGCTTACTGACTACAAACATTGATTTACAGATTAGGAAAAATTTCTTAAAACATTATGTTTGGAGTGTAGCAATATACGGGAGTGAAACGTGGTGATAGGGGCTGTAGAAAAGAAGAGGATAGAAGCTTTTGAAATGTGGTGTTATAGGAAAATGTTAAAGATTAGGTGGGTGGACAAAATAAGTAATTTAGAGGTTCTTAAGCGAGTGGATTATAAAAGAAGTATATGGCAGCATCTTACCAGAAGAAGAGATAGGCTAGTGGGGCATATCTTAAGACATCCAGCTATTGGGCTATCAAAAATGGAGGGTAATATTGACGGAGTAAATTGTAGGGGGAGGCAAAGATTAGAATATATAAATCAAATTACAAAAGATGTAGGGTGTTACAGGTATGTAGATATGAAACGACTTGCGCAAGATAGAAAGGTTGGAGAACTGCATCAAACCAGTCGAGAGACTAATGACAAAAAAATCTGTACCTGAGAAAGAAAAGGTGTTAACTCCATTTTGGTAATTTTTCAGGAGAACCAAAAAATTTAAAATAATATTTTCGTTTCATAATTTATAATAAAATTTCTCTAGTTGTTAGAAACTTGAAATTTACACCCAACTTTTATAGAAATTTTTTTTTGTCTACAGATTCAATAAATTATTTCACAACTTTCTCAACTTCTATAGTACTCCGTCCCACCTAAACAGGATTTCATACCGCTTTCGGTGTTTTGTCACTTTTTCTCGTTCTACATTATTGTTAACTCTAATGTAAGGTGTACAAAAAGGTCTACAAAATTGAATTTAATGCGGTTATTACAAGCTCTAAATTTGCAAGTTAAGACTTTAATAATACGGAAAGTAGAGAGATAATTGGCTTTAATAATACGAAAAATAGAGAAATACGCCAAAAAATTATGCGTTATGCATTTACGTAAAATGTTTTAAATAAAAGTTGTGGATTTTTTAATTCTCTATAAATTTGAATACATTCACTTTTGTCGTAAAATGCATACTACGCCGAGATCTTAGAAAAAAATCATTTTTTCTACGTAAAGAAACAGAAAATCACTAATTACCGTTAAAGTAAGCGTTATTCAAAGAAATGATTAAACTAAAAGTTGTAGGTTTTTAAATTTTCTACAACTATTTATAATAACATTTTTGCTCTAAAATGCATATTAAGGACGCAATCATAAAAAAACATTGTTTTCTACGAGAGCACAGCCTCCCCAAGAATTTCATCCGACATGCCGCCTACCCTATCTTGTAAAACATAAAAAATGTAGTAAATAAGGGATTTAAAAAAATATAAGGAGCCATTTTTGAGAAAATCGCAAAAAAACATGATAAATTACACGAATAAACTACTACTGCCGGTTGATCGATTTCGATGAAAATATTCGTGTCGGATCCTCTATTGGTACCTAAGTTAAGTTTTAAGTTTCAACTTCGTACAATGTTCCGTCCTTGAGATATTTTGTTCACACACACACATACACACATCCAACATACACACCAATCGCTAGAAACGTGTTCTGTTGGGTTCAGGGAGTTGAAAATGTGTGTTGTTTAGGTCGACAACCGGAAGGCTGGTTTGTTTTTCTTCTTTTTTTTGGTTTAACGTCTGAATGTTCTGCAATTACTGCTAATGCAGACTGAAAGATGAAATGATTCTTTGTAACGAATGAAAATATGCCGTGCCTAAATGGTATTTGAACCCAAGACCGTATGATGAGAGGCGAGCACGTTACCAACTACGCCAATTCGGCCAGCAAAAAGGCTGGTGTAAACCTCTAGAGGTTTTACTAAGTAAAAAACGAGGAGTGAGATGGTTTACAATGCCTTCCTCACTGAGTTGAAAGAGCATGCTTATCAGCATGCCACGCCCTCCGAAAAGCACCCACTTTTCACCCTGCAAATGAAATTTTTACTTCATTCACCACAGGGTCTGGCTACATAGTGAAATTCATTACTCTCAGAGGAGATAACTCTGACTAATGTCTTTCACACCTCAACCTCTTCTGTTCTTAAATAATTCAGTCATAATTGGTTGACTATATTATAAGAAACAGAACTATTTTTTGTAGCCCTGGAACCAACAGATCGAGGGCAATTAATTTATGACTCCACCTGCCCTTTATGGGCAATGAAAATGTTTATATCCGGTGAAAACTCGATTTTAAAAATCGACATGAAAACAATACTTTCCTTCCTATATATTCATATAGACAAGAGAAAGTAAAAACTGTACATCGATTGGAATAAATAAATGTAAATAGTTTGCTGAATAAGACTGCCGTTTATAAACACACTGTAGGGTATACTCGTATGTTAAATAAAATAAGTTACTAATGGTTGTATCAGAAGTTGTCTAATGGATGGCAACTGCGTGAAATGTTTGTGCAGCACTCATAATATGGTTGTAGTGCGGAAGTCGCATCATACCAACCCTTCACTAAAGGATAAAATCAACCTCAGCCTCTTTACGTTTGAACATTTGCTGATCAAGAGGCTGAAATAACCTTTGCTTTGCTACTCTAAAACAAACTACCCCTGCCTTCCTGCCTGCCTACCTCTAAACATATCAACACTACGATAGAACAAAGCACCCAATCTATGTAAGTGTGTTCGTCAAACCATTTTGTAGCGGTTCTCTATAATTTTTTAATATTCCCGCTAACATATATATTTCTTATTAACATTAAATAATACTATCACGTGACATAAAACAAAAACCTCATGTGTAAACCTACTTCTTGATGGTTGATTGAAGATAAAGTTTTTTTTATTGTTGCAAATTACAATTTTGGAATCAAATAATGTATTTGTAAGCTGGCCGCATTGGCGTAGTTGGTAACAAGCTCGCCGTCCGGCATTATTACGGCAATCCAGGAACATGTGTTTACAAAAGGAATGACTTAGAACCGTGTGCTGCCTACCGCACGTCGCTAAATATTCCCGTTAGCGCGTAATTCAAAAAGTTCGGTTATTTTTTGAACAGACCTAGTAGATGAACTTTTTGGATCGCCCTGTGTCTGTGTACAGAGATTTATGATGACCAATATGGTGTGTTTAACAGCCACTAAGTGTATTTGGGCATAAATCCCATGACGCTAACGCCACACAATGTTTGCCGTGATTTCTGGAGGTCCCCACTCGAGACAACACCCACAAAAGAGGCCATGTTTAGAAAGGACAAGAAGCTACGAGCATATATAGCCTAATAGCTGTATTACCAATATAGGTCACCAAAGCCAAGATATTCGGTCGACTTAGGGTAGAGGGATGTTGAGGATTAATTCCTGGGGTAGAAATAATTCCTTTCTACCCTCTCTATTAAGCCGGACGTGGTTTCAACCCCCTTCTCTTTTGTTCAACTACAAGTAGATAACTTATATCTTGAATTAAAGTTTCAGTCTCCATGCATCACCTTCTTCTTCTTCTTCTTCTTCTTCGTCTTTCTTCTTTTTTGCTTTTGCAGACCACCTGTCAATCGTTTCTACCAACAAACACCATACAACTTTTAACAACTAAAACTAAACAAAAAAACTGGTGTTTACAATCACACAACTCTCTTGCCAATGCAAATAATTAACATTACATCCTAACATTAGTAATAAAACATTAGAAATAAACAAAAAACTAACCTCAATAAACATAACCTAATTTCAATCATGAGAGAAATACGCAAAATGAAAATTGTAACCCCCTTTTGCTCACGCGAAACACCTATGAATCGCTACCAAAGCAAAATTGGCATAGGGGACAAGAAGGAGAAAAGAGAAAAAAAAACACCCCAAAAAGAGACTGCGGTGATGTGGTGTAAAAATTTAACAAATAGATTTAAATTAGTAAAAAGATTTAATAAAAGTAAGCAAATGATTAGGTAAACTTAGTAAAAGGAGAAGACAATAAATTTTTAAATTAGGTTAATAAGAAAGTTACATAGTTATCCAAATGTTAATTATAATTACTATAATTAATTAATATAATAAAATAATAATAAATGAGCTCAATAATTAAATATATTTGTACTGGATCCAGAAAAGATTTGAGAAAATTGTTAAGTTAAATACAAAATCGGTATTATAATAAATATTATTATAAATGAATCAAAATAAAATAAATTAATAATCAGATTTTATAAAAGAGATTAAATAAAGAATTTAAATAAGTAAAAAAAGCATGATTAGCTTATTACTTCAAAATCAGATCTAATAGTTAAAAAAATTTTCTTATTTAAAAAAAATAAAAAAAATTTTATTTTACAATATTAGGTAACACAAGATATTTTGTGTAACGGAAAATAGTTTTTCCAAAATCAAAATTTATGCAATAATTTTGTTGAAATAATATAAAGTATTTTTATAATGTTGAAGAAATACATTAATGAAAGCCAGAATTTAATTCAATAATTAGCTAATGAGGCAGGCCCAAAACATGCTTTGACCAGATTTATGTAAAATATGCATGCTGTCGCCAACATAAGAAAATCTTGTATCATATATAATGATTTACATAACAATAATGATAATAATGAAATTACATTTTTATAACAAATATTAAAAAAATTTAGTAATTTTTATTAAAGAAAGAAGATTCGAATAAGAAGAAAGCAGGTCGATCCCGGCAGAACTTTGCTAGTTAACTAGCAGCGGACAAGTTCAAGCAAAACAAGGGCGACGTGTCCTTTTAAAAAAAAATGATGATCCAGTTTAATCATAGGTGATAATTCGGAAACAGGAAAAATATATCTTCTCCCAAAAGAAATGAATACAGAATAGTAGTATTAAAGTATTGGTATGTGAGGCTTTCGGGTAAAGCTGGAAAATTCCAAATTCGACATTTGGTTTTCTTGCCGCATCGTGAGGGTAGATACGTAATAAATGGAAGAAATACCACCCCAGAACTGGTACAAGACTGTTACCCCAAAGCTGGTCCCGTAAAAACGGGAAAACAATTGGTCAAACAGAAAAGCAGCAGCATAACGCCCCGAAACGACTCAAAACCATAATTACGGCATATAAAAATCACAAACCGATCATCGTCGAGACCAATTGGAAAGAGAGCGAGAAGAACCAAACTTCCCAAAATGAAACCTCGGCTCTGACGTCACCGACCCCTTCCATCCCGCTAGACAAATTATCCAAAAACAAGCAAAGCAGGTTGAAACGGATCTTACACGACAGAATTACAGATAACAGCAGTCGGCAGTACAAAGTCAGAACGAAAAGCAAATCGATAACGAGATAACGGATTGCGGCGACAAAAGAGATAACGAAATTTTAAATGCAACAAGACAGAATAAGGAAAATTAATAAATAATTAAAATTACGTAACATTAAATAAAAATGTTACAAAATCAACCTCAGTTTGGCTTTAAAATACGGAAAATCACTCTTTCACGCTAAACTAGGCTCTGTAGAGAAAAATTCTCTTCATAAAAGTTGTAGATCTTTTAATTTCCTATAAATATGATTATATGCATTTTTGTCGTAAAATATATACTGAGGCTGAAATCTTAAAAAAATCGATTGTTTACACGATTTCGTGAGAAAAAAACAAAAAAATCGTTAATAACCGCTAAACAAACGTTATACAGTGAAATGTTTAAAATAAAAGTTGTAGGAAATTCTCTACAACTTTAATTATATACATTTTTGCGCTAAAATGCATATTAAAGCCGCAATCTTAAAAAAGGCTGTTTTTACATAAAAACAGCCTCACCAAGAGTTTCAGCAAACATGGCGCCGACCCTATCTTGTAGAGCATAAAAACTTTAGTAAACCAGGCGATTTTTTAAAAAAATCGTAGGAGCCGTTTTTGAGAAAATCGCAAAAAGTGCAAAATGACGCGAATAAACTACTAATTCCGGTTGACCGATTTTGATGAAAATGTTCGAGTCGGGTCCGGTAGTGGTGTCAAACTTAAGTTTCAAGTTCGTACAATGTTCCGTTCTTGAGATATTCTGTTCACACACACACGCGCGCGCGCGCGCGCACGCACGCACGCACGCGCGCACACACAAACACACACACACACACACACATACACACACACACACACACCAATCGCAAAAAACATGTTTTTTTTGGATTCAGGAGGTCTGAAAACGTATAGATCCGGTGAAAACTCGATTTCAAAAAATCGACATGAAAGCAATACTTTCCCTCCTCTATATTCATATAGGCAAGTGAACGTAAAAATCTGGTGTGAAAATCTCACACGATTTCTTTTGCTAATGAACAATATAACCTGTGTTTAATCATGAATGTAAAACGATAAATATAAACTGACCTTGATCATGAGTGAATGACGGAAAATAATAATCAACATCTGTAGAACAAAACAATAGGGAAAACTAGGCTCTTTAGAGACAAAAAATTTATTAATAAAAGTTTTAAGTTTTTTTTATCCGGCCGCATAATATCTCAAAAACGGGATATCGCACAAAGTTGAAATTTGAAACTTAAGTTAGTTACCACTAGAGGATCTGACATGAACATTGTCATCAAAATTGGTCAACCAAAAGTTGTACCACAGATTTACGGCAAAGCATATTATTATGACTTTATTATGTTTTCTAAAATGTTGCTGTTTGGTTTTATAATATTGGTAACATCTCCGTTTTTATGCATAAAAATCTGGTGTGAAACACTCACACAACTTTCTCTTGCCAGTGCAAATAATTAACAATAAACCTAACATTAGTAATAAAACATAAGAAATAAACAAAAAACTAACCTCAATAAACATAACCTAATTTTAATCATATATGAAAGACGCAAAATGAAAATCAACCTCAGTTTGGCTTAGAAATACGGAAAATCACTCTTTCTCTCTAAACTAGGCTCTGTAGAGAAAAATGCTTTAAACAAAAGTTGTAGATCTTTTAATTTTCTATAAATTTAATTATATACACTTTTGTCGTAAAATGCATACTAAGACCGAAATGTTAAAAAAATCGATTTTTCTCACGTTTTCGTGAGAAAAAAAAAAAAGAAAATCGCAAATTACCGCTAAACTAAGCGTTATACAAAAAAATGTTTGAAACAGAAGTTGTAGGTTTTTAAATTCTCTACAACTTTTATTATATAACATTTTGCACTAAAATGCATATTAAAGCCGCAATCTTAAAAAGAAAATGTTTTTACGTGAAAACAGCCTTACCCAGAATTTCAGCAAACATGGCGCCTACCCTATCTTGTAGAGAATAAAAAATTGAGTAAAATAGGCGATTTTAAAAAAAATCGTAGGACCAGTTTTTGAGAAAATCGTAAAAAACTGAAAAATTATACGAATAAACTACTACTTCCGGTTGACCGATTTTGATGAAAATGTTCGTGTCGCGTTCGGTAGTGGTATGTAACTTAAGTTTCAAGTTTCAAGTTCGTACGATGTTCCGTTCTTGAGATATTCTGTTCACACACAGACACACACACACACACACACACAGACACACACACACACAGACACACACACAGACCAATCGCTAAAAACATGTTTTTTGGGTTCAGGGGGTCTGAAAACGTATAGATCGGGTGAAAACTCGATTTCGAAAAATCGACATGAAAACAATACTTTCCTTCCTATATATTCATATAGGCAAGAGAAAGTAAAAATGAAAAACTTAAATTTATTTGTCTTTAAACGTTTAGTAATTTCGATTATAAAACATTTTTTGATAGATTGACTTTTAACGGAGATTTTCGCAGTTTTTTGTATACCCCTTCCTCTGAACACCTCCATCACTTTGTGATATTAAAAAAATTTATTGCCTATTTTCATTTCGATAATGTCCAGAATCGAAATACCGAAATTCATTGACTTTGGTTCAGCGGTTCTTGCGTGATGCCGTAACATACGAGTACAAATAGACTAACAGATAAACGATAAAAAATGATTAGCTGAACTTATTTTCGGTTATTATTTGGTAGATTCTGCCCATAATAGACAGGTGGAGTGTCAAATTTTTTACACTCCATCTGTTCATTGCAGAGCTAAAATAAATAGTTCTGTTTCTTAACACATGGTCAGCCAATTAAATGACTGAATCATTTAAGAACAGAAGAGGTAGAGGTGTACTGTGAAACTAATCAGAGTTATCTCCTCTGAAAGTAATGAATTTCATTATACAGCCAGACCCTGTGGTGAATGAAGTGAAGGTGTCATTTGCAGAGTGGAAAATATGTGCTTTTCAGAGGGCCCGGCTTGCTGAAAAGCGTACTTTTCCACTCGGTGAGGAAGGCAATGGTAAACCACCTCACTCGTTTTATGTAGTAAAACCTCTAGAGGTTCAAACCAGCCTTTTGGCTGATGACCTAAACAACAACAACACTTGGTAGATTTGGCGTAGAAGCAAAATTTGGGCATTTTTAAAAATTGTAGTCATAATCTCAACTTCAATTTTATTTATATTATCTGTACAATCAGGGCATTCAAATTCTGTAACTGAGAATACTAATGCTATGTACAGATTTCAAAAAAAATTTTAAAGTATTTAAGTCTAATTCTCTTAAGTGTGAAGTAAATACTCGGTGAACTAAATTAGTCGGAGGTTCTTAACTATACTTAGTGATGAACCAAATATCTACTCCTTTCAACTTTCTTATAAAATTTTCAGCATTTCCCAGAGAAAATTGAAATCTAATTAATCACGTGAGATCTGTACACAGTATAACAGAATTTTCTTTCAAAATGCGAATAAATTAATAAGAAAACTGTCTTTCCATTATTGATATAAACAAATTTTTATTCACTGAGTTTAGGTAAAAACTTTAGTTTAATTATTTACTGCTAGATGGCAGATGTTGAAACTGACTATACATAGTACATTGTAAATACAATTATCACAAGACGTTATGTTTACCCCCGACGAAAACAGGAGGGGTGTTATAAGTTTAACATGTGTCTGTGTTATTGTAGCTACCAAACGGAAGAACTGATTTTAATTTCGTTTCTTTTTACTTTTCTCTTGCCTATATGAATATAGGAAGGAAAGTATTGTGATAATATCGAAGAAGATCATGTTCGCGAAAGTTCTAGTAAAATGGTAATTCATTCATAAAAATAGTAAAGAGAGGATAATAGAATGAAAAAGTAACAATGGGGTGGCTATAAAGGTATGCCTATTCATGAAAGTTGTTTGAAAGGACTGCGCTATTGTGTCTTTTGTTGTACAACTATTTATGAAAAGGTCGGGCTGTAACAACTTTTATTCTATTTACAATAAGATCTATTGTTAACTTGTTTACAATAGATTTTTCTAGCACTCATTTATAAAGGGTTTTTTGTACTTTATTATTTGTATCGAAGTTCGGTGTTTTTCGAGAAGATTCTTTTTGATTCACTATAAAAGAGACCCCCGAGCGCGGTCAGGGAGTTAGTATTCGTTTGATCTTTGACGAGTGACTGTCGGGCGTTATATCAGGTTAACGGTTCCGAGGTATTGTTATACTGTCTTTGTGAGTGTGTGTGTGTGTGTGTGTGTGCGTGCGTGCGCGCGCGCGTGCGTGCGTGCGTGTGTGTGTGTGTGTGCGCGCGCGTGTGTGTGTGTATGTGTGTGTGTGTGTGTGTGTGTGCGTGTGTGTGTGTGTGTGTGTGTGTGTGTGTGTGTGTGTGTGTGTGTGTGTGTGTGTGTGTGTGTGTGTGTGTGTGTGTGTGTGTGTATCGTGTAAAGTTATTGTGTATCGTATTAAATTCAGTTTTATGTGTTAAGTTTTCATTTGGAATGTGTATTCTATAAAATTGATTTTAAGTAGTGCTAAGTGAATTATTAAGTTATTTATTGTTTATTATTTATTTTTAGTTAATTATTAAGTTATTTATTGTATTACTTCATTATAATTAGTTAGTTATTTATTTTGTAAATCTTTTAGTGTAATAAATATTTGTAATTGTAAACTTTAGTGTATTAATTATTTAATAACCTAAATCCCGAAACGGATCTTAGCGATAAGTGTCACGGTATTGTTTTCATGTAGATTTTAAAAAATCGAGTTTTCACCTGATCTACGCATTTTCAAAAGACCCCCTAAACCCAAAAACATGTTTTTAGCGATTAGTCTGTGTGTCTGTGTGTGTATGAGTGAACAGAATATCTCAAGAACGGAACATCGTACAAAGTTGAAACTTGAAACTTAAGTTAGATACCACTACCGGCCCGGCACGAGCATTTTCATCAAAATCGGTCAACCAGTAGTTTATTCGTGTAATTTTTCACTTTTTTGCGATTTTCCCAAAAACGGGTCGTACGATTTTTTTTAAAAATCGCCTGGTTTACCAAATGTTTTACGCTCTACAAGATAGGGTAAGCGCCATGTTTGCTGAAATTTTTGGTAAGGCTGTTTTTACGTAAAAATATTGGTTTTTTTTTTAATTACGGGTTTAATATGCATTTTAGCGCAAAAAGTTTTATAATAAATAATGTAGAGAATTTAACGTTCTACAACTTTTATTTCAAACATTTTTATGTATAACGTTTAGTTTAGCGGTTATTAGCGATTTTCTGTTTTTTCTCACGAAAACGTGTGAAAAATCAAATTTTTTAAAGATTTCGGCCTTAGTATGCATTTTACGACAGAATTGTATAATCAAATTTATAGGAAATTAAAAGATGTAGACCTACAACTTTTAATTAGAGCATTTTTCTCTACAGAGCCTAGTTTAGCGTGAAAGAGTGATTTCCCGTATTTTTAGCCAAACTGAGGTAGATTTTCATTCTGCGTCTTTCACTTATGATTAAAATTAGGTTATGTTTATTGAGGTTAGTTTTTTGTTTATTTTTAATGTTTTATTACTAATTTTAAGTTTATTGTTAATTATTTGCATTGACAAGAGAAAGTTGTGTGTGCTTCACACCAGATTCCAGATTCAGCTCTTCAATAATTCAGATACCCGTTGGCGTAGTGATTAGTGCAACTGACTTCTACACTGGGGTCCCGGGTTCGATTCCCGGTCAGGTCTAGCATTTTTTCATCACTCATTTTCATATATCAGCATTCTCCACAGTCTGTATTAGCAGAAATTGCAAAACAGTCAAACGTAAAACAAAAAAAAATCTGGTGTAAAACACTCACACAACTTTCTCTTGCCAATGCAAATAATTTAAACAATATAACCTATCATTAGTAATAAAACATTAGAAATAAACAAAAAACTAACCTCAAAAAACATAACCTAATTTTAATCATATATGAAAGACGCAAAATGAAAATCAACCTCAGTTTGGCTTAACAATACGGAAAATCGCTCTTTCACGCTAAACTAGGCTCTTTAGACCTACAAAAAATGCTTTAAATATAAGTTGTAGATCTTTTAATTTCCTATAAATTTTATTACACACACTTTTGTCGTAAAATTCATACTAAGGCCGAAATCTGAAAAATAGATTTTTTACACGATTTCGTGAGAAGAAAACAGAAAATTGCTAATTACCGCTAAACTAAGCGTTATACATATCAATGTTTGAAATAAAAGTTGTAGAATTTTGAATTTTTTACAACTTTAATTATATACATTTTTGCGCTAAAATGCATATTAACGCCGCAATCTTAAAAAAAAATTTCTTTACGTGAAAAACGCCTCACCGAGAATTTCAGGAAACATGGCGCCTACTTTATCTTGTAGAGCACAAAAATTTTAGTAAACCAGGCGATTTTTAAAAACATCATAGGACCAGTTTTTGAGAAAATCACAAAAAAGTGAAAAATTACACGAATAAATAATATTTCCGGTTGACCGATTTTGATGAAAATGTTCGTGTCCGGTCCGGTAGTTGTATGTAACTTAAGTTTCAAGTTTCAAGTTTGTACGATGTTCCGTTCTTGAGATATTCTGTTCACATACACACACACACACACGCGCGCGCACACACACGCGCACGCACACACACACACACACACATACACACACAGACACACGGATACACACACACACAGACCAATCGCTAAAAACATGTTTTTTGGGTTCAGGGGGTCTGAAAACGTGTAGATCCGGTGAAAACTCGATTTCGAAAAATCGACATGAAAACAATACTTTCCTTCCTATAATATATTCATATAGGCAAGAGAAAGTAATACAGATAGCTTATGTGTTTCATGTTATAGGAGGCAGAAGATATCGGACTGGGGATCAAAGAAGAGGAATGGAGAAAAGCAGTACAAACAGCTCTAAAGAGCCGCGATCAACAAATAACCACTCTAAAGAGCCAAGTGAGTGATCTCCAACAACAAATGGAAAATACTCTTCAACTTCTTTTGGCCAAAGAACGTGAGATGACTTCACTCGAATCTGATATCAGAGGTAGGCAAAGTATGCTTATGTCTCACTACTAAATTATTTACAAAATTTAAATGTCTACAACATGAAAGATCCATTTCATGAGACAACGTGTCTTATGACTTCAAACATTTTTATGTATAACGTTTAGTTTAGCGGTAATTAGCGATTTTCTGTTTTTTTTTTCTTACGAAAACGTGTGAAAAATCAATTTTTTTAAAGATTTCGGCCTTAGTATCCATTTTATGACAGAAGAGTATAATCAAATTTATAGGAAATTGAAAGATGTACAACTTTTAATTAGAGCATTTTCCCTACAGAGCTTAGTTTTGCATTGGCAAGAGAACGTTGTGTGAGTGTTACACACCAGATTTTTGACTTTGAATTCTTTAATTCCCGTTTTGGGCTACTTCCGGTCTAAACCGGAACTTTTAATCCAATGATTTCTTTATATACCATTTAAGAGGAATTGAATGGTACTATTTTTGTTTTCTAATTCCGACTTTGATATTTTGACTTCCGGTTTTGGGACACTTTTGTCAAAACCGGAACTTTAAACCAAATCTTTTTTTTAACCTGGTTTGTGTACGTTGCAATCTGTTTAATTTAAAACAATAAGCAACCCCATGACCCAATGAGATGAGGGTGATATGTATGACGTGTAAATGAGGTGAAGTCTTGTACAGACTCAGGTCGACCATTCCTGAGAGAGTATGGTTAATTGAACCCCAACCATCAAAGTACACCGGTAACCACTGTCTAGTATTCAAATCCGAATAAAAGTAACTGCCTTTACTAGGATTTGAACCAGGAATCTTCGTCTCCGAAAATTAGCTGTTAAACAGCTGATTTTGGTGACGACGTTACCTCTAGACCAACCCAATCTAGACCCACTAACTTTTTGTGTAGATTAGCGATTCTGAAACCATTTTTTGCTGTCTCTTGTCGTTTCTAACATCTGGGTGTGACGGACGGACGGACTAAACAAAATTATAGATGAAAATTTTAAAACATTCCACAAACAACTACCAAACTGTCATTGGAGTATTAGGGCCCTTGACAAATTAAATCAAAATATTGTGACACTTATCGCTAAGGTCCGTTTTGGGATCTAGGTAATTAAATAATTAATACACTAAAGTTCACAATTACAAATATTTATTACAACTAAAAGATTTATAAAATAAATAATAAACTAATTATAATGGAGTATTACAATAAATAACTTAAATAATTTACTTAGTACTACTTATAGTTCAGCCGCTCTAAGTTTGCTCCCACTGTCAACAAACCAAAACCAGCTACTACAGGGTGCACGCTAGAGTCCGTGACTTTATGGATGTCGTATTCCTATTAAGTTAACTATTTGTAAATTATAAGTACTTAAAGTACTAAAAGAAATCAGTCGTGATATGATGTAGGCCTAACAATTTTTTTATTTTTTTTTTTTTTTTTTTTTTTTAGCTTTTATTTGTTATCGGGAACTGTACATTGTTGACAACTACCCAATTTGATCGCTGCTTTTTGCTGTATTTTTTTTTTATGTGGATTAAACATGAGTTTGAACAGGGACCCCCAGTAGAGTTTGTTCATGGATGGCTGTCAACTGGTCACCATACAAAGTCGCTTGCCCAACCGGTGTTACTTAACAAATAATAGCGACTTTCTACCAGCTGACTGACTGGGCTGGCCCGAAGGCCAGATTTACAAATTAAATAATAAACTAATTATAATGGAGTATTACAATAAATAACTTAAATAATTTACTTAGTACTACTTGTAGTTCAGCCGCTCTAAGTTTGCTCCTACTGTCAACAAACCAAAACCAGCTACTACAGGGTGCACGCTAGAGTCCGTGACTTTATGGATGTCGTATTCCTATTCAGTTAACTATTTTTTAAATTATAACTACTTTAAGTACTAAAAACATCAGTCATAATATGATGTAGGCATAACAATTTAATTTAGAAAAATACTTTTAAAAGTATTTTGTATTTAAATACTTTTGAAATTATTTAGTTGTTACTTTTTAATCAGCGTGTACACATTTAGATATATAATGCGTATGCTCAGTGACGTCATTATTTGTTTACATTAGGAACAAACTTAGAACGGCTGAACTGTACAGATAATTATACACAACGCACATACACAAAAACTGAATATAATGCACATTCACAACCAGATAAAAATCTGGTGTGAAACACTCACACAACTTTCTCTTGCCAATGCAAATAATTTACAATATAATTTAACATTAGTAATAAAATATTAGAAATAAACAAAAAACTAACCTCAATAAACATAACCTTATTTTAATCATGAGTGAAACACTCAAAATGAAAATCAACCTCAGTCTGGCTTAAAAATACGGAAAATCACTATTTCACGCTAAACTAGGCTCTGTAGAGAAAAATACGATAAATAAAAGTTGTAGATCTTTAAATTTCCTATAAATTTGGTTATATACACTTTTGTCGTAAAATGCATACTAAGGCCAAAATCTTAAAAAAATCGATTTTTCACACGTTTTCGTGAGAAAAAATCAGAAAATCGCTAATTACTGCTAAACTAAGCGTCATACAAAAAAATATTTGAAACAGAAGTTGTAGGTTTTTAAATTCTCTACAACTTTTATTATATAAGTTTTTGCGCTAAAATTTATATTAAAGCCGTAATCTTAAAAAAACAACGTTTTTACGTGAAAACAGCCTCACCGAGAATTTTAGCAAACATGGCGCCTACCCTATCTTGTAGAGAATAAAAAATTGAGTAAAATAGGCGATTTTTAAAAAAATCGTAGGACCAGTTTTTGAGAAAATCGCAAAAAAGTGAAAAATTATACGAATAAACTACTACTTCCGGTTGACCGATTTTGATGAAAATGTTCGTGTCGCGTCCGGTAGTGGTATGTAACTTAAGTTTCAAGTTTCAAGTTCGTACGATGTTCCGTTCTTGAGATATTCTGTTCACACACACACACACACACACACACACACACACACACACACACACACACACACACACACACACACACACACACACACACACACACGCGCGCGCACACACACACACACACACACTCTCACACACACACACACACACACACACACACACACACACACACACACACACACATACACACACACACACACACACACACACACACACACACACACACACACACACACACACACACACACACACACACACACACACACACACGCACACACACACACACACACACACACACACACACACACACACACAGACACACACACAGACCAATCGCTAAAAACATGTTTTTTGGGTTCAGGGGGTCTGAAAACGTATAGATCCGGTGAAAACTCGATTTCTTAAAATCGACATGAAAACAATACTTTCCTTCCTATATATTCATATAGGCAAGAGAAAGTAATATAACAATAGTTAACCATTACAATGCTCGGATACGTAACCTGTACTACACACCGTTAGCCACTCAATAAACACTCGACAAAAATCAAACGGATACTAACTCACTGACCGCGCACGGGGTCTATTCATATAGGCGGTTCAAAGAGCCTTCTCGAAAAACGCCGACGTTCAAACAATAATCTTTTTTATTTGTTCTCGAAAAATCTGGTGTGAAACACTCACACAACTTTCTCTTGCCAATATAAATAATTAACAATAAACCTAACATTAGTAATAAAACATTAGAAATAAACAAACAACTAACCTCAAAAATATAACCATATTTCAATCATGAGTGAAACACGCAAAATGAAAATCGACCTCAGTTTGGCTTAGAAATACGGAAAATCACTCTTTCTCTCTAAACTAGGCTCTGTAGAGAAAAATGCTCTTAATAAAAGTTGTAGATCTTTTAATTTTTTATATATTTAATTATATACACTTTTGTCGTAAAATGCATACTAAGGCCGAAATCTTAAAAAAATCGATTTTTCACACGTTTTCGTGAGAAAAAAAAACAGAAAATCGCTAATTACCGCTAAACTAAGCGTTTTACAAAAAAAAGCTTGAAATAAAAGTTGTAGGTTTTCAAATTCTCTACAACTTTTATTATATAACATTTTGCACTAAAATGCATATTAAAGCCGCAATCTTAAAAAGAAAATGTTTTTACGTGAAAACAGCCTTACCCAGAATTTCAGCAAACATGGCGCCTACCCTATCTTGTAGTGAATAAAAAGTTTAGTAAATTTTTAAAAAAATCGTAGGACCAGTTTTTGAGAAAATCGCAAAAAAGTGAAAAATTACACGAATAAACTACTACTTCCGGTTGACCGATTTTGATGAAAATGTTCGTGTCGGGTCCGGTAGTGGTATGTAACTTAAGTTTCAAGTTGTACGATGTTCCATTCTTGAGATATTCTGTTCACACACACACACACACACACACACACCGACACACACACACAGATACACACACAGACCAATCGCTAAAAACATGTTTTTTGGGTTCAGGGGGTCTGAAAACGTATAGATCCGGTGAAAACTCGATTTCGAAAAATCGACATGAAAACAATACTTTCCTTCCTATATATTCATATAGGCAAGAGAAAGTAAAAATCATATCTAAGAAGTGTAAACAAATAAAAATAGAATGAGAAGTGTTACAGGTAAAATCAACCCACTCTTTCACAAATAGGTGTACAACAAAAACCCTACGTTATCATACACAATAGCACGGTCCTTTTTAAATAACCTTTTATAACTAGCCCTATTGTTACTTTTTCACTCTATTATTTACTCTTTACCATTTTATGAATGAAGTACTAGAAATTTCGCGAACCATGATCTTCTTCGATATTGTCACAATATATTTGTGTTGTTATTGAAACTCCGTCAAACTTGTAATTTATAAAGTTTTTCTCCGGTCTGTTTGGATGTATGCCTGCCAAATCTATGCAACTGCTAACACATCCGTAATTTTAAAAATTTTACGATTTTAGTTAAAATTCTTACGACAAATTACAAATGCTCCCTTTTATGTTACCAATGACTCTTTCCAAAATAACCTCGAAATCCCGTACGTTAACAACTTATTATTTTGTTAATTTTATACTAGATTCCGTAAGAAATTATTTCGTCATAGCAACGAATTTGTACGCAACCTTAAACCTATCATACCTTCCCGGAAATCCCCGCAGACATCTACGCCGACGATGGAGTAGGGACATAATTTTGTAATAAGTAATTTCCGATAATACACACAATTATGTAATCCATTCACAGAACATTTCTAGCTGGGGCATTTCCACTGTTGAGTGGAAATTCAATTAAGTAAGAGTGGAAAATCAATTAGGAAAATCAAGTGATCTCCTCTAAAAGTTAAAGTATATTTTATCACATTTCATAACATCTCACTCACTTGCTTTTCCTGTTGTTGTTGTTTAGGTCATCAGCCAAAAGGCTGGTTTGAACCTGTAGAGGTTTTACTTAGTAAATCGAGGAGTGAGGTGGTTTACCATTGCCTTCCTCACTGAGTGGAAAAGTACGCTTATCAGCATGCCGGGCCCTCTGAAAAGCATATATTTTCCACTCTGCAAATGACACTTTCACTTCATTCACCACAGGGTCTGACTGTATAATGAAATCCATTACTTTCAGACGAGATAACTCTGATTAGTGTCCTTTACACCTCTACCTCTTCTGTTCTTAAATGATTCAGTCATTTAATTGGCTGACCATGTGATAAGAAACAGAACTATTTATTTTAGCCCTGCAACTAACAGAATGAGTGTAAATAATTTGACACTCCACCTGTCTGTTATGGGCAATTGCTTTTCCTAATAAAGTCAAAAGAAAATTTAAGCCATAAACTTAACTCTCGAGAGAAAGACTTTCAATTATGATTTACCCTGTATATTATAACTTTTTTATAGACAGTCCTTTGTATTTGAAATAAAATTGTTATTTTCTATCTTTTCCAGCTGAACGACTTCAATTTGAAGCAGAAAAAAGTGAAGCTGAAAATAAGTTGAAAAAAATTCAACATGAAATGACAGAGTAAGTTTACTAGAATATACTGTAAATAACAAATTTCAGTTCCCACCAAATACGATGTGATTTTCTAAATTTAAGATGATACTAGCAATTTTGCACGCGCAATGCGCGGGCTTATTGCTGGTTTCGGAGGGCAGAAACTAAGTTTTTGATTGAAAACTATTCAAAAAAATTTGGTGTAAAACACTCACACAACTTTCTCCTGCCAATGCAAATAATTAACAATAAACCTAACATTAGTAATAAAACATTAGAAATAAACAAAAACCTAACTTCAATAAACATAAACTAATTTTCATCATGAGTGAAAGACGCAAAATGAAAATCAACCTTAGTTTGGCTTAAAAATACGGAAAATCACTCTTTCACGCTTAACTAGGCTCTGTAGAGAAAAATGTTTTCAATAAAAGATGTAGACCTCTTAATTTCCTATAAATTTGATTGTATACACTTTTATCGTAAAATGCATACTAAGGCCGAATCTTTTAAATATCGATTTTTTTACACTTTTTCGCAAGAAAACAATTTTTTTACGTAGAAAGAGCCTCACAAGAATTTCAGCAAACATGGCGCCTACCCTATATCTTGTAGAGCATAAAAAAATTTAGTAAACCAGGCGATTTTTAAAAAAAAACGTAGGACTCGTTTTTGAGAAAATCGCAAAAAAGTGAAAAATTACACGAATAAACAACTACTTCCGGTTGACCGATTTTGATGAAAATGTTCGTGTCGGGTCCGGTAGTGGTGTCTAACTTAAGTTTCAATTTTCAAGTTTGTACGATGTTCTGATCTTGAGATATTCTGTTCACACGCACACACACAGACACAGACACAAACCCAGACCAATCGCTAAAAACATGTTTTTTTGGGTTCAGGGGGCCTGAAAACGTGTAGATCCGGTGAAAATTCAATTTCGAAAAATCGACATGAAAACAATTCTTTCCTTCCTATATTCATATAGGCAACAGAAAGTAAAAATCAAATGCTGTAAACAATTAACCCAAACGAAAACCCGTAAAAATTATATGTTAATGAAGATCAGATCCGAAACAAAACTCAGAATAAAGAAAATTAGGTAATAAGAGAAAATAAATGCTCGCTGGACAAGTTTGAGGCTGCGATCAGGCTGAAATTAACAAGTGACAGTAAAATACAAGAACCTGCAACTGTACACGAAGCCGGGTCTTATCCGTTATACGCCCCGCACTCTGTTAGCGCGCCTACAAAACTGGCAAATGCAACATGCAATACAACACACTATTGCGGGTTGCAGAGTATACAGGGGCTATTTTATACTTTGTAACTGATGAAGTTCCACTTAAAAATATAAACATTAACTATTTTAACATTAATATTAACACTTAACTATTTTAACATTAATATTAACATTTAACTATTTTAACATTAATATTAACACTTAACTATTTTAACATTAATATTAACACTTAACTATTTTAACATTAATATTAACACTTAACTATTTTAACATTAGTATTAAGACTTAACTATTTTAACATTAATATTAGCACATAACACTGTTGAAGTTGCACGTAAGCAGGAAGCAGGAGTACAAAATCCTATATACGATAACAATACATGATTAACATTTTAACAAGATATCCATTAGCCATGTAGACCTAAATGTGTTATCTTATTTATTAAATCTGTTAAGCCCTACTTTTCTGACAATATGTGTTATTTATAATTATTATAGGCGCGCTAACAGAGTGCGGGGCGTCTAACGGACATCACCTCACGAGCCTACATTATAGTTTGAAACTGTTGTTACATTTTATTACTAAAACCTTTTCGAAATTAACATTATTAGGATTATCATTTAGCATAATTATAAAAATTTTTACAGAGGACAAGGTAGGTCTAAGTAAAAAGTTAGCCTGTCTCATTAAAATTTTTAATCGGATTTTGATCAAATTTAGTTGTTGACCACTTCTATACTAGAAAGTAGGACTAACATTTTATAATGTTACTATATTTAGTTCAATTCAATTTAGTTCGAATCGTGGTTGTTAGATAGCAGCAGCTGACGCCAATGTACGTTGCATTATACTACTGACTGGTACAATGTCATTTTCCCAAACCTAAGTCAAAGTGTTTGGGCCCACTCTCTTTTACATACTACGTAGCACTAGTTAAACAACTATTTTCTTTGATATCGCGACGATCAAAACTTCCACTTTATTTGAAACTTCAAGTATATAAATCTTTTGAACCCACCGGGTTGGTCTAGAGGTAAAGTCGTTGCCAAAATCAGCTGTTTAACAGCTGATTACGAAGGTTTCTGGTTCAAATCCTAGTAAAGGTAGTTACTTTTATACGGATTTGAATACTAGACAGTGGTTGCCGGTGTACTTTGATGGTTGGGGTTCAATTAACCATACTTTCTCAGGAGTGGTCGACCTGGGTCTGTACAAGACTACACCTCATTTACACGTCATACACATCATCCTCATCTCATTGGGTCATGGGGTTGCTTATTGTTCTGAATTGAACAGATTGCAAGGTACACATATTAGGAATTAAAAAAAAAAATCTTTTCTGAAACCGATTTGGACTTATGGTGGCCAAATTTACGGCGCAGCAAAACATTAGACTCTACAACGAATTCAACTATTTCAATCCAAATTACTTAGACAAATAACTGACGCACCGTTTTACGTTACTAATCACACATTGCTCAACGATTTACATGTTCCATACATTCCATACATTAACGACACATTTTATCACATCTATTCTCGGTTCAAACGCAAACTTGAGTATCATAAAAATCATCTCATTAGAACGCTGGCATCCCCAAACTTACCTGAAATCTGCAACGCAGACTGAAAAGACGATGGAGTAGAGATATCATAGCGCAGATTTAAATTCTATCAATTTATTATCCAAGATTAATCCACCGTTGGAGTAGCACTATTGAGTGGTGGTCTCATTGATGTCATAACGCCATTTTTGTTTTTGTAAATAACATCACATCACTGGTTGTATTTTGTACAGTTGTGAATAAACTAAGTTAAAAAAATATTATGTAGCACCTAAAACTAGGTTCGTTCGGGATCTGGATTTAATAGATAATAAACAAACTTATAGCAACTGTCACCGCCACCCCTTCTAATTAATCATTTACTGTGTTGCCGGCCTTTGTCGGCGCGGTGGGCCCTTTGACGGCATACCGACAAACCTTTCGGCTCCGCACCAACAGAGGCCTTTGTCATCAAGGCCAAGCCAGTAGCCGCCTCCTACCACAGCGCTCTGGGCGACTATAAAAAGAGCGCTGCACTGAGCCGAGGGATTCAATTCCGATCAAGACTCCGAGTGATTCACTTCGAACCAGACAGCAGACAAGACGTTCACCATGGCACACGTCTGCCGGACTCCAGCGAAGACTAATCGACGACCCCGCAAGAGAGAAGATGTGCTTCCGCTCGCCGACCCGTTACCGTAAGCCGTCGACCGGACCGTCATCGCCCTCTGACGCGAGCGATCCCTCGACCGAGCCTTACGCCCACCGGATCCGACGAAGCAGCCATCGATGCACTACTGCAAGGGAAGAAGATGACGTCTCCGCTGGACGACGACACACCGTGTCGCCCAGCTCCTCAACCGCCACGACGACTACGACCGACGCTTCCCATCAAGACAACCACCGCTTAAACGGCCCTTTTCAGGTCCACCAAACAAATAAGGTTTACCACTTAATGTCGCCATCCGGTGACGCAACTTAGCCTACTAATAAATACAATTCACACTGATGATCGAGTGGCTGTTTACAGTTGAGGATACAGAGACATTTTTCTGATGTTAGTTTAATTCACTTTCTTTATTTAATTAAATGTTGTTTTTTTTGTTAACACATGCAAGACATGTAATTGGTATTTTTTGTATAATTACTTTTGATTAGTTATCCGCTTCTGCTTTCGGTCAAAGATTGTCTCAATTTGTATTAATTTATATTTTATCTCTTTGTTGTATTTTTATATACGAGGTGTGGCTATTAAATAACGAGACTAACGTTGTAAAAAAAATTTATTTTTATTTTATACATAACCACTTATTGTCTCCTTCAATATACACTCTTTCACTATCTCTACAATGCTTCATGCAAATTTTCCATTGTTGGAAACAGTGCTGGAAGTCATCTTGTGTCAGCTCCTTCAAGACACGTGCCGCTTTCTCTTTTACAGCTTCCACAGACTCAAATCTTGTCCCTTTTAATGCAGATTTCACGTTAGGGAACAGGTAGAAGTCACATGGTGCAAGATCTGGTAAATAAGGTGGATGTTCTAACACTGAGATGCTGTACTATGCTAGGAACCTCTTGACAGATAACGCGAAATGAGCTGGCGCATTGTCTTGGTGGAGAGCTCATAATTTGTCCTTCCACATTTCGGGGCGTTTTTTCCTTACTCTTTGATGTAGTTGAGAAAGTACCTCAAAGTAGTAATATTGATTAATTGTTTGACTTTCAGGAACCCAGTGAAGGTACACAATCCCATGAATATCAAAAAAATAATGATCGTTGCTTTAAATTTTGACTTGCTCATTCGAGCTTTTTTTGGCTCTCGGTGAAGTTCGGCTGTTCCAGTGCATGGATTGGCCCTTCGTTTCCGGATCGCAAGTAAAGAACCACGTTTCATCACAACCATGTATTATCTTCTACCTGTTTCTTAAGGTGAAATCTGCATTAAAAGAGACAAGATTTGAGTCTGTGGAAGCTGTAAAAGAGAGAAGTGATGACTCTGATTAGTGTCTTTTACACCTCTACCTCTTCTGTTGTTAAATGATTCAGTCATTTAATTGGCCGACCATGTGATTAGAAACAGAACTATTTATTTTAGCCCTGCAATGAACAGATTAAGTGTAAATAATTTGACACTCCACCTGTCTGTTATAGGTAATAAGACAAATATGCAGTAGATTAGACCAACGGATTATCATGTATTTTTTTTAACAATTCTATTTAGTAATGTCTCAATTTTTTTGTTTTTCTTTTTCATTAGGAAAGTGAATAAGGAACATAAAGAAATGGAAGAGGTGAAAGAAAACTTTAAAAAATCAGAATTTGAAACTAGAGATCGCCATGTGAAAGCTATTCATCAACTGACAAAGCAATTCAAAGAGCAGATTGAAATTTTAGAAAAGGAATTGGAACAGGTACGTTCGTCATTTATATACTTCCAATACTTTTATTTACTCTACTTGAATGTATAATGAAGGAAAGTTTGTTTTCATGTCAATTTTTCCAAGTTACAAATTACAAAACTATTTTAAGGGGAGCACTATACCTCCTATCTAACCTATGTTAAATTGACTTCATTTTAGGTACACGTTTCTAAGAAACCTTTAAGAGTTAGGGATTTAATTTTTTTGTGCCTTTTCTTTGACATCTTTTTAAGCTCTGGTATTAGAATTATTAATATAGTACTAGCGATACCATTTCGAGAATTTATTTTGAAAAATTCAAAAAAATTTAATTTTTTTGTAAAATTTTTTATTTTATTTCGAACTTAGTAATAACACTGCAATGATTCTAGTGCCATATGCCACAATTAAACTTTGAAACATGATGCTCAAGAAATTTTAACCTTCAAAGTCAAATAGTTTTTGAGAAAACTGTACCTTTATGAAAAAAAGTGAATTTGCGGGAAATGAGCTGTAAAGTTTTACTTACCCTAAAATCGGCCTGCACCATAATATTGATCCTCACCAGATTGTTCATTTTCCTCAAATAATTTCCTTTTTTTCTCTTGTCTTGCTTCTTTTGACACACTTTCCATTCACTTCTCAGCTTTCTGTGTTCTTTGAATACCGCAACTCTTATTGTTTCCACAAATTAACTCAATTAAAACAAATTCTGGTCAAAACATTACTGAACAAAAATCTGCATAGCTTCCGTAATTTCTATCGTACATTTATAATTTTTATATGTAATTACACAGAAAAAGATACAGAAGACAATGGCGCCAAAATTAGAAAAATCTATTTTTTTCGATTTTTGAGGTATAGTGCTCCACTTAAAAAGTCAGAAACCACAAATGGTAGTTACAAACATATCAGAGAATAAATAAAAATAATTTAGAAAATCAAACGCTGCAAACAATGGATCCAAAAGAAAAACCCACAAAATGAAATGTTAATAAAGATTCTTGACACAACTTACAAAAAGGCAAATTAGATGAACTAAACTTTAGAAAATGAAAAAATTATTTCTCTTGGAAATTAACTTTTTATGCAGGTTCTGAAAACGAGGTTGCCGACCGATACAGGATAAAACACCCCGTCATTAGTAAGGCAATTTAAAAATCAAGGGTATAAATGCAAAACTCACATAATCCACTTTTTTTAATTTTTCATGAAAAAGAAAAACTTATTTCTTAATTTTCAGCTTACGTCTGAGCTTGATTGGTTTTTGTGACAGTGCAACATGTGTTTATTAGTTTATGCACACACAAACAGCTGTAAGTTACAAAGTATCTCTAAAATGTACATTTTTATTTTGGATAGTGTGAGTTTATAGCAAAGTTTAGGATGAGTTTTTTTTTCAAATAAAGAGATTATAAGAAATGCAGTGAATTAGGCTACGAAGAAGAACTAAGTTTTTTTTTATTCCTAATTTGTGTACGTTGCAATCTGTTCAATTCAGAACAATAAGCAACCCCATGACCCAATGAGATGAGGATGATGTGTATGACGTGTAAATGAGGTGTAGTCTTGTACAGATCCAGGCCGACCATTCCTGAGAGAGTATGGTTAATTGAACCCCAACCATCGGTAGGTACACCGGTAACCACTGTCTAGTATTAAAATCCGTATAAAAGTAACTAACTTTACTAGGATTTGAACCAGGAACATTCGTCTCCGAAAATCATCTGTTAAACAGCTGATTTTGGCGACGACTTTACCTCTAGACCAACCCGGTGGGATTAATAATGAAGAAGGAGTTAAGATAATATTATAAAAAATATTTTTTAAATTTAAAGATGACTGCCTTGTAGATGAACAGAATTCAGCACCCTAGCAAAACAAAACTCACATTCTTCAGATACAGGCTGCCATGTTGAATGTTTAATTGAAGCGTTATCATTGGTAGATACAGACTGTGTTAGTTTTGAAACAAAAAGGCGGTTGGAGAATGTGATTTTTGATTCAAATGTTAGATTTGTCAGCCCGAAAAAATGGTATAAAATAAGTTTTGTTCCTGTAATTTCCTTGTAATAATTTTACATATTCTGATCGTTAGCTGTTAAATCAGTTGTCAGAAGCAGTAAAATGTTCCTCTAATTTAAATAATTTCAAAAAGGAACTGAGGTCTTGATTATTTCCTGTTCGGGGTGTAAAACCAGCAAAACCAGCCTGTTGACCTAAAAAAACAAAAGTTAAACCTAATGAAGGTAATACATAATCTGATTTCTAAAACCTTTACGGATACCTAAATTTGTAAACATTATTTTGAAGAAACTTTTTTTAGTTGAAGTTTATTTTAGTTTTTATATTATTATTTTTTTTTTATTGAGTGATGATGCCTACATAAGCCTTGGGCTTGTGCGTAGGTAATGATATGTGGTGATTTACAGATGAAAAAAATGCCAGACCTGACCGGGAATCGAACCCGGGACCCCGGCATAGTAGCCAGTTATATTAACCACTATATATTAATTATATATATTAATATATATATAATAATATATATATTATTATATATATATTAATATATATATAATAATATATATATTATTATATATATATATTAATATATATATATATTAATATATTTTTTTAAATATTATTATTTTAAAAAATAACACTAAAATAAAATATTGTTACAGGCAAAATTAAAAGAAGATGATTTGAAAAATAAAAATGAAATAAATGTAAAAACAATTGACGATCAACTGAAAGCAACTGAAAAGAAAGAGAAAAAGATAAAAGAAATGGAAAAAGAAGTAAAAGAACTGAAATTGAAACTATCCAAATCATACCATGAGGAAGCAAATTATGTAGAAAAATTAGAAGAAGATAAAAAAATTATAAAAGATTTACAAAAAGGTACTGATGAATTAAAAAACGATAAAGAATTATTAAAAAATAATTTAATGGAAAAATTTGATAAATTTAACGAAAAAATGGAATCGAATGAGAATATGAACGGTGAAATTTATGGAGAACTGAAAAAATTACAGCAAGTATTTTTTAATTTTAATAATGACAATTTAATGATGAAAAATCTATTAAAAAAATTGTTAAAAGATCAACAGATAGATCCAGAATTTGAATCGATCGGTGTCCAGGTAAATATAAATTTAACCGAAATTGGATTTGAAGATGCAATTATTGTAATGAAACGAAGGATTTTTGAGTTGACTGAAAGCGAAATGAAATTAATAAACGATGTTGAAAAATATAAAAAATATTCAGAATTATTACAAAAACAAAATTTATTGTTAAGAGATATGATAAAAGGTTTGATGAAGGACAGAGAGAAAGAGATGAAAGATAAACAACAGGAAGAGGATGAAAGAAGAATAATGAGAATAGAAGAATGTGTAAGAACATTAAAAGCGAAAATAACGAGTGAAAATAGTGGAGATGGAATTTGGGTCGTTTTGAACGAGATGAAAGAAGAACTAAAAAATCTTCGTAGTAAATCTTGGCATCGCATAACAAAACATAATACCAATAATCCGATTCATGAGATTTCACCGGAATTTATACAGAATTTACCGTCCGGTAGTGAAGCTGGAAGTATTCCTTGTCCGATTGTTAATTCGTTAGAGATTCCGAAGCGTCGGATTGACGGTACTAGCGTTCCTAAAAATAAAACTAGAGGATCTAATAATATGAAATAATAAAAACTTTCTAATGAGATAATGCCGTTGAATAAATATAATTACGTCATGTAATAGAGAATAAATACAGACTACTATCACCTCGACTTTCCATATTGTTGTTGTTTAGGTCAACAGCCGAAAGGCTGGTTTGAACCTCTAGAGGTTTTACTAAGTAAAACAAGGAGTGAGGTGGTTTACAATTGTCTTCCTCACTGAATAGAAAAGTACGCTTATCAGCATGCAGGGCCCTCTGAAAAGCACATTCATAATAATAGTTTAGAGCATGTAGAAACAGTGAAGTTCCTGGATGTATCTCTAGATAGATCTTTGTCTTGGGATTTCTATACCAATCAAGTTTGTAGTAAAATATCATTTGGGGTATTTGCACTAAAACAAATTGCCAGATTAAATGATAAAAAGTTACTAATGGCAGCTTATCATGGCCTCATTCTGTCTCATATCCGTTATGGTATCTTAGTTTGGGGTAATTCTAGCATCGGTAATATGAATAGGGTTTTTAAAATTCAAAAGAAAGCTATTAGGTGTATGGTGGGAGCTAACCAGTTAACCTCATGCAGGCCACTATTTAAGGAGCTTAAATTGCTTACAGTTCCCTCTCTCTACATTTTTGAGGTGATTATGTAAGTTAGGCAAAATAATTTTATACCGAATTTCAATGTTCACAATCATAACACGAGAACCATCCTTCGCCACCATTCTGGCATTTTTATCGTAGAAGGAATCAAATGAACCAAATTTTCCTACTACATTCGATTTTTTTAGAATTCCTTTTCATTCTTCGCAATTCAGTACCCTTGTTCAACAGATTCCACCCCATATAATACAAAACTCTCACAATAAATAACATATTCTGATATAGAAAAACTGTTTTTAAATAAACTATTTTCCAATAAAAAACTATTCTGAATATATAACATTAATCTGAAATAAAAAGCTATTTTAAAATAAGTTAATTATTTCTAATAAGTTCCTATGTTGAAATAGGAACCTACATAAAATAGGTTTTAAATCCTATTTTAAAACTATTCATATTTAATTTAATATTATTTCTTGTTCTATTAACCTAGATTAAATTTTCCTTGTTCTATTTTAAAATTAATCGAGAATAAGTTCTTATTTTAAAATAGGTTCCTACGTAAAGGTTAGGTATTAAAAAGATGGGTATAGATTGTAAAATATTTTCTATAGAAATATTAATATTAGAAATATTTAAAAATTATAATATTTAAAAATATTTTGTTTCAGAATATTTTAAAATTAAAAAGAAATAAAAAACATTAAAAATTTTAAATAGGAATCTATTTTTAAATAGAAAACTTTTAAAAGAAATATTAAATAGATTCTATAATTTAAATAATTCTATTACTATTCTAGGAACTAGTTCAAATTAGGTTCCGAGTAAAATAAAATGTTAAAATAAGTTCCTATTTTAAAAAAGGTCTCCTATTTATTAAAAAATAGTTTATATTTCAAGATATATTCTTAAAAAAGTATCCTATTGAAAAATAAATTCCTATTCAGAAATAGGTTCTTATTTAGACATATAAAACTATTTTAAATCTATATTAAAATAGGAAATTAGGAAATAATTTTAGAAGAGGAAACTATTCAGGATAGGAATTTATTTTAAACTTAGTTTAAAACTATTTTAGAATTAAAAAACTATTTTTAAATAGGAAATTATTGTAGAAGAGGAACATATGAAATAAACTATTTTTGAATATATATATATATATATATATATATATATATATGAAACTTATTTCCGATTGGAAACCTTTTTTAAAATAGAAAAATCTTATGAAAATTGAATAGAAAATCTTAAAAAGAAAATATTTTACAATAGGAACTTATTTTAACATTTTATTTTACAAGGAACCTATTTTAAAATAGGAATCTATCCTGGAATAACTTTTCAATAATAAACTACTTTTGAAATAATTCCTATCCATTTTAAATATATAGGAAACCTATTTTGAAATAAAAAAAACTAAATAGGAATTTATTCTGAAATAAAAAAACCTATTTTTTAAGAAATGGGATACCTATTTTGGAAGAAATAACTCAATTTGAAATAGAAACCCTTTATGTATGTGGACTGAAATTTCCACATACGTTGTCGATGTGCTTCAAGAGGGTAATGATAATTTTTTTTAACGCCCAACTGTTCTGCAATTACTATTAATGCAGACGGTGAAGGATGAAATGATTTATTTTTGTAATTTATGAAAATATGCTGTGCATGAATGGGATTCGAACCCTAGATCACATGATGAGAGGCGAGCACGTTACCAACTACGCCAATACAGCCGGCAAGGTAATGATAAGTAGGATTATGTTGATTATGCCAGTATTAGTTAAATAAAAAAACTTTAACTGATAGTCGTAGAATTTGGCCCGTAATCTCATATAAAAACATAATTAGGAACGTTGAATAAACAATAAATTTGGAAATTTATATTTTTTGACATATAATAAGAAAATCCCAACGAGTTAAATAGAACAGGTTGGTTTATAACCGAACATTTAAAAGACTATTTACAACCGTTTTTAAATTCAGTTTAGAATTGAATTGTGAAAGACTGTTCAATGATATAAACAAAGTAGCAATAGCTTCACTTTACGGCAATTAAAATGTCTAACTCGTTAGCAGCGGTAGTCACGAATGGTGACTCTTTTTAAATACGTCACGTAACAGTAATGAAGTTTCACTGTTTGTGGTACGGAACATCGTTCTATACGGAGCAGTGGCATGTTGTTGCACAGCTATTTTTATTTGTAGCAGATGTTCAGCGAGGAAGCGTTTGTTCTCGATTTTTTTAGATTATAAACGTCGGAATTATACAATCAACATGAAAACATACCTAATTTCCTTCCCAATGTATTTATAAAGGCAAGAGAAAGAAAAATGATTATAGTAACGGGTGGCGTACATAAAACCGGCCCCTTCTACGAAAATAGAAATATCAAAAAACAAAACAAAATCTACTTACTTAAGTTTTAATTTCCATTGATAGTTATATGGACGGTTGTGTGGCATTCGGAGCAGGTGATCTGTCCGAATGCCACACAACCGTTTGCCACTTCAAGCCTGGATGTCCAAACCAGATGGTAGAAGGGATGTGGGTCGACCGAGGAAGAGGTGAAAACCGGAACAGGCTCAATAGCCTAAACCATGACGGATGATGATGATTATGAGTTATATGGACAGTTTTACTTACAGTTTAATTAACAGATCGAGAGATTTAAAGTATTTTTTCGCACAAAAAAGGAAGAGAGAAAAATCATAAGAAAAATCTTAGGGGCTAGGCTTACTGAAGACGGTTACAGGCTAAAATCAATGAAAACAACGGAGAAGTATTCAAACATCGAAATTGACTTTAGGAAACAAAGAATAAAATTCTTTGGTCATCTTAGTAGATTATCACAAGATCGATTGTCTAAGAAGATTGTAGACTATGTAACCGCACTTAAAACCTCAACACCATGGCTTCAGGAAATTCGTAAGGACCTCGAACGTGCAAACATAAGTTCAACCGATATCGTAGAAAGAGACACGTTTCGAGACAAAGTAATTAAGTGGGAAGTTTCACCTGAGCAACCACAGCAAAAACAAGTCAGACCAAAATGGTCAGAAGAACGTAAACAAGCTTTCTCAGAAAGAATGAAAGTCTATCGGAAGAACAGGAAGAACCCAAAGAAAAGTTAATTGAACTATTTGCTTAACGTCTTCCACTATTGGGAGAATTCGCTAATAATAATAATGATAAACATTATTTCCATTTTTTTAGACTTTTTTTATTACAATTTTTACTTTCTCTTGCCTATATGAATATATAGGAAGGAAAGTAGGCCTATTGTTTTCATGTCGATTTTAAGAAATCGAGTTTTCACCGGATCTATACGTTTTCAGACCCCCTAAACCCAAAAAACATGTTTTTAGCGATTGGTCTGTGTGTGTGTGTGTGTGTACAAAATATCTCAAGAACGGAACATCGTACGATCTTCAAACTTGAAACTTAAGTTACATACCACTACCGGACCCGACATGAACATTTTCATTAAATTCGGTCAACCGGAAGTAGTAGTTTATTCGTATAATTTTTCACTTTTTTGTGATTTTCTCAAAAACTAGTCCTACGATTTTTTTTAAAATCGCTTCATTTACTCAGTTTTTTATTCTCTACAAGATAGGGTAGGCGCCATGTTTGCTGAAATTCTTGGTGAGATTGTTTTTACGTAAAAACATTTTCTTTTTAAGATTGCGGCTTTAATATGCATTTTAGCGCAAAACGTTATATAATAAAAGTTGTAGAAAATGTAAAATTCTACAATTTTTATTTCAAACATTTTTTTGTATAATGCTTAGTTTAGCGGTAATTAGCAATTTTCTGTTTTTTTCTCACGAAAACGTGAGAAAAATCTATTTTTTAAAGATTTCGGCCTTAGAATGCATTTTACGAAAAAAGTGTATAAAATAAAATTTATAGGAAATTAGGAGATCTACAACTTTTATTTTGTAAATTTTTTTGTACAGTGCCTAGTTTAGCGTGAATGAGCGATTTTCCGTATTTTTAAGCCAAACTGAGGTCGATTTTAATTTTGGGTATTTCACTAATGCTTTTTGAGGTTAGTTTTTTGTTTATTTCTAATGTTTTATTACTAATGTTAGGTTTATTGTTAGTTATTTGCATTGGCAAGAGAAAGTTGTGTGAGTGTTTCACACCAGATTTTTAGACTTAATTTCCTACTAGGAGGAGTGAGATAGTTTACCAATGCCTTCCTCACTGAGTGGAATAGCCTTTGCTTATCAGCATGCCAGGCCCTCCAAAAAACATCTACTTTCCATCCTGCAATTTGACAACTTCACATTATTCACCACAGGGTCTGGCTTTATAATGAAATGAAATTGATTACTCAGAGAATATACTGAGGAGTGATTACACCTGTATACTGTGGACAATTTGAACTGGCACAACTCTTGCTCTACGTGTACACACAGTGCTGCACAAAGTAACGGGTGATTCAAAAAGAGCGCCGGTTTTTAAACGGCTGGTAAATTTTTGTTTATCGGTTGGCAACATTGTTAGACCTCATTTCCATTTCGGAGAACATTCCGATTGACGATTCAGTAGTAGTTTCTCTTGTTCGCAGTGTAGTACTCTCGCAGTCTGTGTCTAACCATGGAGAAGTTTACTATTGCACAACGAGTGTTAATCGTCAAAACATTTTACCAGAGTGGAGAGAGTTATGCGGCTACTGTCAGGCGACTTCGCGGTACTCTAGGACGTAATGAAGCACCGAATGAATCAACAGTTCGCAGGCTCATGAAAAAGTTTTTTGAGACGGGTTCAACAGTCGACCTTAAAAGTTCTGGACGTCGTCGTTCTGGCCGAACTGAGCAGAACGTTGCGTTGGTTCGTGACAGTGTGGCTGTTAGCCCAGCAAAATCAATACGTCGCCGTTCTCAACAATTGGGTTTAAGATGTTCTTCTGTACGGAGAATTCTTCGGTACGATCTCCAATATCACCCATATAAAATTCAGTTGACGCAACATTTGAAAGTGGCAGACTACCAGAAGAGACGACAGTTTGTTGACTGGGTATTGAGAAAACGGCAGGATGATGACACCTTCGCAAACAAAATCATTTTCAGTGATGAGGCGCACTTCCACTTAAACGGTTTTGTTAATAAACAGAACTGCCGTATGTGGGGTTTAGAAAACCCTCGCGTGGTTAATGAAAGGAAAATGTATGCACAGCGAGTGACAGTTTGGTGCGGCTTTTGGTCGGGCGGTGTCATCGGCCCTTACTTTTTTGAAAATCAAAAAGGACAAGCCGTGACAGTAAATGGAGACCGATACCGTACGATGATTAGGGAGTTTTTGTGGCGTCATTTGGATGGAATGGACATTGACGAGTTGTGGTTTCAGCAGGATGCTGCCACCTGTCACGCTGCACGAGAAACAATGTTGTTGCTCCGTGAACGGTTCCAGGATCGCATCATTTCTCGTAATTCCGACCATCAATGGCCACCAAGGTCGTGTGACTTGACGCCTTGTGACTTTCATCTTTGGGGTCATCTGAAGTCATTGGTGTATGCCAATAAACCCCGAAACATCAATGACTTGAAGGAGGAAATTCGACGGGTTATCGGGCAAATGGAAGTCGAAACTTGTCGTGCAGTAATATCCAATTTCATGGACAGAGTTGATGCGTGCCAGCGCAGTAGAGGAGGACACATGCATGACATCATTTTTCATACATGAAATCGGAAGGTAAGATGAACTTGTTAATGTATTTATTTTCAGTTTTTCAATAAAATAAATCTCTTAATTTGATATATCAAAACCGGCGCTCTTTTTGAATCATCCTATATATCCATAACTTATTCTTTCAACAAGGTCTACAAATTTTAATGTACGCAAATGCCTACAACCTTATTTTAATGTACAAACATACAAATAATTATTTCATTTTAAAATACGTATTTAATTTGTCCCAATAAAAATTCAAATTATAAATTACAAGAATTAAACTGTAAAAACTCACTGTAGTCCATCTACTGTAAGAGTACTCCGCGCGAGGCAAGCGCCTACAGGTTGTAAATGAAAGTTTTACACTAGTTGGCGCGTATCATCTACCTCTCCGCCGGACAATTATCTTGCATTAAGTTCCACCATAAAAATATCTACATCCGCTAAAATAAACATTATCCTTTAAGTGTTTTTGATTATACTGTTCTGATTACTTGTAATTACTGTAGTTTCAAAAATACATTAATTATTTTAACCCTTTCTAACCCAGTGAGGCATAGAAGTCACATTGCAGTGAAATAACAGACATAAAAACTTTAATTGTTAGCGACTACTTTTGATTAAAGAACGCTGGATGTGAAGTGTAATAATTTTCTGTACCCTAGCCAGGAATCGAACCTGAGACCTCTGCTTTGCAGTGTAAGATGCTGACCACTGCACCTCGGACGCGACCATTAGTTTCTTTTTAAAGTTAGTTTTAGTCTTAAATATTCGTGTTCATTTACTAAAATAAAGTAGCATTTCTTCGAGTATGTTGAATGTACGTACATACAAGTATATTTTTTAGGCTGTAAATACTGATATTGTCCATTTTACCAATATTTTTGAATTGTAACCTTTTTTAAGTCTTAAGTAATGCTTTGCTACAAATCTTAGCAAGATAAGTTTGCTTAGGAAGCCTGCACATGATTTTTACTTATTCTTATTGTTGGGAACTTTGATACCATCAAGCCCAATGTGACATATGCGTCACACTTGTTTGTCACACCATCAAAAAAAGGCTGAAGGTCTAAAAGTGATTTTATTTCACTTAAATGTCAGTAAAATGTATGAAACAATGTACACATATTTGTTTGTGTAAAGTTAAAAATTTGGGATTGAAAGGGTTAAACATTATATTGAACAAAATAATTTTTTCTACTTTTTAATGTTTACCGCTTTTATGTTTCAAAAACTCAACACATTCACTATCACGCTGTTAACAAACCAGAGCTTACAAAACTTTTCAACTTCAGTCTACGAATAAAATCGAAGCGAACCGATACAATACCAAAAGATAACTGAAGAACTAAAAATGAGTTAAAAACGGGCAAATGCAAACAGTTGTATTAAACGAGTCACAGACATTAATTATTTTAATGATATGAAATAAACAATCTGAAATGATAAACAACGAATCACTGGAATTGTTTACTCTCCTGTTATAGCCTAATTCAAGTTTTTTATTACTTGTGACCAAAAATAAAATAAAACTGAGTCTAGGCCTATAATAAAAACCTACTTACCATAAATAATAATGTAATAAAAGAAAATAATGTAACGAAAAATAACAATTTAAGATTAGCAATAGGAAAAATTTAGTTATTAATTTTATAATTTTAATTAAACTAATGTTCGATTTATAAAACATTTTCTAACAAATTAATTGAACGTGTTTTTATTATATTAAGGTTAGAGCAAATCAGTGTTGTGTGGAAGTTTGTTTTTGATCATGCTTTGCGTATTTTTAATTAATGCGCATGCTCACTTGTATTGCTGGCTGCCTACGTCGGAGTACCTTAGCGTAGACAGACTCTAAACTATACTCTACTATATAAACTAAACTATACTAAACTATACTGTATCTGCGTGTATACAGATACACGCAACTAACTGAACAAATTGTTCTGAATATATAATGAACAGAAAATCTTATATGAAAACAAATTAGTCACATCATTATGTATGACAGATTTTTAATAACAACAGTGAAAACAAAGCGTAGTGACTGTGCGTGAGTCGCACATTACAGTAGCGATTATATACTTTAGTGACCGTACCATCGTTGCATGGCGAGGGGCGAAGAGTGGAGTAGATAAACACCAAAGCTGCTTGTGCCAATTCTAATTGTCCAACGTATACCTCTTCTGTAGTTAAATATTTCAGTCATATAATTGGCTGACCACGTGATAAGAAACACAACTATTTTTTCGTACCATGGAACTAAAAGACAAATAATTTAACACTCCATTTGTCTGTTATGAACAAATCTTTTAAAATATAAAGTTAAAAAAAATTGCAAGGTAAGAATAAAGTAAATTATTTTATGTGACAAAATTTATTTATTTTTACACTTACGAAATACATTAATTTTGTAAACTAATATTAATTAATAAATATCCTTCAACATGTTAAAATACTGTTTTTAATAATTAATTAATTTTTGTCACTTGTTGTCTAAGATATAATTTATGTAAAATGACTTTTTAAATTAAGTTGTGTAGGTAAAGTGATTCGATTGTCCATCTGGAATTTCATCTTTAAAATCAGTTCAGTCTAAAACAAAAACAAAAGAAAATGAAATTAATTTCAAAATATTTAGGCCGGGTGTATACTGGAGCACAGGTGGCATTTCTAACACTGAGCTGTTAGAAATGAGTTCAAAAAACATTTCCCCCAGTCATGTTTCGTGATATACTTGATCCGATCGAGTCAAAAATGAGTCGGTGAAACTTGAAAGCTTATTATTACTATTACATAATATTGACTATTATTATAGTTTATTATTGCATTAATCATGTTTTAATAATATCGTTGTTTAGGTCAACAGCCGAAAGGCTGGTTTGAACCTCTAGAGGTTTCACAAATTAAAAACAAGGAGTGAGGTGGTTTACAAATGCCTTCCTCACTGAGTTGAAAGAGTATGCTTATCAGCATGCCAGGCCCTCCGAAAAGCACCCACTTTCCATCCTGCAAATGACACCTTCACTTCATTCGTCACAGAGTCTGGCTGTATAGAGAAATTCATTACTCTCAGAGGAGATAACTCTGACTAGTGTCTTTTACACCTCTACTTCTTCTATTCTTAAACAGTTCAGTCATATAATTGGCTGACTGTGTGATAAGAAACAGAACTATTTTTTGTAGCCCTGGAACCAACAGATCGAGTGCAATTAATTTAACACTCTACCTGCCCGTTATGGGCATTTAATAATGTTATTAAATAAAAAATGATTTTATCTTTGAATTTTTTATGGTTTTCATAGTACAATATTTTTGCATTGTAAAAGTTGACTCCGGGCATTACTTGTATGTAGACAACTGGTATTCAAATTTACCACTCGCTGAACTACTTGATAGAGAGACGCATCATTGATTTTTTGTAGTTTTATTGAAAAGTATCCCAAAGTAAATTATTTATAAAATACATATAATATTTTATAGAAATACAAGTAAAATTTCAGTTAGACACACATCAGTCTTTTACAGTAAATTTGATTTTTTTACTCTTGACTACCTGATCAGTCTCTCACCTAAAAAACAGCACCAAAAAATTTAGGCCTTACAATTCTGTAGATTTGAAAGAAAATTAATTAAAAAAAGCAAAGAAAGCATAAAATAGGAATTGGTTTTTAAGCAAAATTGCGAAAATTGCCTTGGGAGTTAACCTGTTAACTTCATTTTTAAATTCTGTAATTTTTTTATAAAAAAAAGTAAAAATATCATTGTTTTTAGTATTAAATTCTCTGTAAGAAACACTGATAACCTCACTTTTGAGGTAGGGGGGGAGATACTTTTCCTATGGACAGTCACATGTAGGGTTTGGAAGGAGGGTAGTTGTGTGAGGAAATACAATATCACGTAATGGCTTACCTAAATGTTATTTTCTTATTTAATCGGAGACCAATCCACTCGTCTGCAATATGGAAACCGGCGTTGATGCGACGGCGATCAAATTACTTTGGGGTGGTTCTAGTTTTGTTCAAATATGCCTCTTTGAACCAAGGATTCAAAATCCGGTCTATGAATTCATTATCGATCAGTAATTCCAATTTTTCATTTGTCCCTCTTACTTTCTCCACAAACTTTTGCACCCACACGTAATAATTCGTCTTCTGATCCTGAGACACCATTCCGATCGGCATTTCACGATGCAAATCCCGGAGGTTGTATAGTTTGTCGGCCAATTTTACAACTTTTGTTTCGTAACTTAAACTTTTTGCGTATTTAACCCGTTACCAAAAAACAAATAAAAAAATTATTAAAATCAACATTTTAATAATGTTAAAAATATATAAATATAAAATTATTGTTTAGGTGATCAGCCAAAAGGCTGGTTTGAACCCTCTAGAGGTACTCTAGAGGGAGTAAATTGTAGAGGGAGGCAAAGATTAGAATATATAAAGCAAATTACAAAAGATGTAGGGTGTTACAGGTATGTAGATATGAAACGACTTGCGCAAGATAGAACAGGTTGGAGAACTGCATCAAACCAGTCGAGAGACTGATGACAAAAAAAAAAGAAAAAAACAAGAGGTACTAACTTTTACTAAGTAAAACGAGGAGTAAAATAGTTTACGATTGCCTTCCTCATTCACTGAGTTGAAGAATATCCTTATTAGCATGCTAGGCACTCTGAAAAGCATCTAATTTTCACCCTGCAAATGACACCTTCACTTCATTCACCACAAGATCTGGTTGTATAGTGAAATTCATTACTTTCAGAAGAAATTGAAATTTAACTTTATTTTTCCATTGAAAGTTACAATAATCATTTAACAAATAATGACACACAGTAAAAAAATATATATAGAAAAAAAGAAACAAAGAAAAAAATTAAATAAAAAAATATACATATATACATAATAAAAATTTCATCCCCTCTTCTCCGCTTCTTCTTCCCACAAAAATTACCGGAAATCATACCTGCAAAGGTTAAACCACCTGTGCTCAGGCATGAGTTGTGGACATAATTTTATGTAAAGCATCCCTGGATGATACACTTTGTAAAGCAGTTAATAAAAGGAAAATAATATTACAAAATGACAATGGTTATTATTACAAAACATAAAGAGAAACTTAATTCACACAATTGTATTAAAATAGAATATGGGAAATATTGTTATTTGATTTAATCCATTGGTCCATATCCGTAATTAATTTTTTATGAAATTTATTAATCTTTTGATGATACATAGGAAAACTGTCTTCCACAAATATTTAGTTACTTGATCCAGTCTGAAAATAATACTTTCAGGTCTTAAATTGTAATTTGTGATCCTCATGTCAAATGGGTTCTTATTTCGATTTACGTGTAATATTTATTGTAAATTTTTTTTTTTTGGTTTAACATCCGACTGTTCTGCAATTACTGCTAATGCAGGTGGTGAGGAATGAAATGATTTTTTGTAACCTATGAAAATATGCCATGCCTGAATAGGATTCGAACCCAAGACCGCATGATGAGAGGCTTATTGTAAAAAGAAATATAAATTATCTTACTGAACATCATTAACCCTTTAACGCATGATTTTTTTTGTTTTTCAATAAAAAAATTTAATTACATGGTAAAAAAACATTTATTAATGGGAAAAATAATTTAACATTTTTCTTTCATTATTTTTCTGGAAATTGAGTTTTTCTTTGTGACCCGTGAGCAACACCATGGATAAAGGGTGTGTAAGGTAGGCCTATGTTGGACAATGAATAAATAAAGGCAATGATTGATTATTGTAGTATACAACTAATTGTAAAAAAATGCTTTACTCCATGATTCCTGAGGAACAACATGAATAAAACAAGCTATAGTTCAGCCATTCTTAGTTTGCTCCTTCAGTCAACAAACAAAAGCCAGCTACTACAAGGTGCAAGCTAGAGTCTGTGACTTTACGGATGTCGTATTCCTATTACGTTAACTATTTTTTAAATTATAAGTACTTAAAGTACTTCAAACATCTGTCATGATATGATGTAGGCCTAACCATTTCATTTATAAAAATACTTTTAAAAGTATTTTGTATTTAAATACTTTTGAAAGTATTTTGTTGTTACTTTTTTATCAGCGTGTACACATTTTGATATAATGCGCATGCTCAATGACGTCATTATTTGTTTACATTAGGAGCAAACTAAGAGAGGCTGGACTTTAGATTATAATTACTAAAAGAAGATTAAAGTTATCTGATTATTAACGATGAACATAACATTATGGTAACGCTGTAGATTTTTTTATTAAGTGAAATGTTTTTTTTTGTAATCCCTAAAGTATGTACGTTGCAATCTGTTCAATTTAGAACAATAAGCAACCCCATGACCCAATGAGATGAGGATGATGTGTATGACGTGTAAATGAGGTGTAGTCTTGTACAGACCCAGGCCGACCATTCCTGAGAGAGTATGGTTAATTAAACCCCAACCATCAAAGTACACCGGTAACCACTGTCTAGTATTCAGATCCGTATAAAAGTAACTACCTTTTCTAGGATTTGAACCAGGAACCTTCGTCTCCGAAAATCAGCTGTTAAACAGCTGATTCTGGCGACGATTTTACCTCTAGACAAACCCGGTAGGTTTAAAATTGAAGTGAAGTGAAATGTTAATTTACAAACTGTTATCAACAGTTAATAACTATACAATATTCTGTGGTTCTCGTCACACCCATTCCTGAGCAAGTCGCATGTAATAGAACAAAGAGTAAACAGAAAATAGTCAAACATGATTGTAGTCCCATATTCCATGATATAGCTTGTTATTAACACATCCTTCTAAAGAACTTCAAAATAAGGTTACCAGAATGTACTAGAATCATTAATACAGTTAATGTTGCTTCTGAGCTACACCATCCATTAAAGGGTTAAATAAACATGTTTTTCCACCTGGACAGTCCTACAAATAAAATTACAAAAATTTTTTTAGTTGTAGAAACATAAAATAATTTAACATTTCAAAGCGAGAAGTTTAAACTACATTATAGAACAAAAAACCAAAAATGTTTTTTTTAATTATCTCAATCTGTGTTCTCCTTAACGTATTTAAACCCCGATTTGGCCAATTTTTTATGTAGAGCTCGGATGAAGTAACAGACGTTTTAAAAGCACACTAACATAAATCTGGCTAAGAACTGGGTACTTTTTATGCGTGAATTGCTGTATCTCCGACAAGTTTTTAAATTAAAAAATTTAAGTCAAACGAATCAACAAAGGAGAGAACTGGCTTTAACTTGCTGTAGCGTTTAAATTTTTCCGTTTGGTCGTTTTTTAAATAGAGCATTTCAAACACAACGGACTTCTTTCGTGGTGGGCATTTAGTGGTCCAGCGAGGTCAATCAAGCAAAAAAATCTGGTGTGAAACATTCACACAACTTCCTCTTGTCAATGCAAATAATTAACAATATCATCTAACATTAGTAATAAAACATTAGAAATAAACACAAAACTAACCTAATTTTAATCATGAGTGAAAGACGCAAAATGAAAATTAACCTCTTTGGCTTAAAATATGGAAAATCACTCTTTCACGCTAAACTAGGCTCAGTAGAGAAAAATGCTCTTAATTAAAGTCGTAGATCTTTTAATTACCTATAAATTTGATTATACATGTTTGTCGTAAAATGCATACTATGGCCGAAATCTTAAAAAAAAATCGATTTTTCACACGTTTTCATGAGAAAAAACAGAAAATCGCGAATTACCGCTAAATTAAGCGTTATACGAAAAAATGTTTGAAATAAAAGTTGTAGGATTTTAAAATTTCTACAACTTTTGCCATATAAATTTTTGCGCTAACATGCATATTAAAGTCGCAATCCTAAAAAACAATTTCTTTACGTGAAAACAGCCTTACCGAGAATTTCAGCGAACATGGCGCCTACCGTATCTTGTAATGCATAAAAAATTTAGTATACCAGGCGATTTTTAAAAAAATCGTAGGACCAGTTTTTAAGAAAATCGCAGAAAAGTGAAAAATTACACGAATAAACTAGGTACTACTTCCGGTTGACCGATTTTGATGAAAATGTTCGTGTCGGGTCCGGCAGTGGTATGTAACTAAAGTATCAAGTTTCAAGTTCGTACGATGTTCCGTTCTTGAGATATTCTGTTCACACACACACACACACACACACACACACACACACACACACACACACACACACACACACACACACACACACACACACACACACACACACACACACACACACACACACACACACACACACACACACACACACACACACACACACACACACACACACACACACACACACACACACAAACATACACGCACACACACACACACACACACACACACATACACACACACACACACATACACACAGACCAATCGCTAAAAACATGTTTTTTTTTTTGGATTCAGGGGGTCTGAAGACGTGTAGGTCGGTGAAAACTTATTTTGAAAAATCGTCATGAAAACAATAATTTCCTTCCTATATATTCTATTCATATAGGCAAGAGAAAGTAAAAAATCCTAGTAAAAGTAGTTACAAAGTAAAAAGTAGTAAAATCCTAGTAAAAGTAGTTGAAAGTAAGTAAAAAAAAAACAAAGACATTTGTATACGTTTAAGAAATTATTTTAAATATAACCCACCGGGGGGGTTGGTCCAGAGCCTTGGTTCCCAAACTGTGTGCCGCCAGTGGCATACTGGTGTGCCGCGAGGCCGGCCAAGTGAGCCGCAGAACTCAAGGAAAATAAATTAAATTACATTTAAACAGTCCAACAAAATAATACCTAGCCGATGACTATAAGTAAGTATGTATAAGTATGATATAAGTACGTTTATATCAAGTACTTAAGCTTAATCAATGGCATAAAGTGATAGGTGTGCTGCGGCTATTGGCCGTTTTTTTTGTAGTGTGCTGCGAGAAAAAAAAGTTTGGGAAACACTGGTCTAGAGGTTAAGTCGTTGCCAAAATCAGCTGTTTAACAGGTGATTTTCGGAGACGAAGGTTCCTGGTTCAAATCCTAGTAAAAGTAGTTACTTTTATAAGGATTTGAATACTTGACAGTAGTTACCGGTGTACTTTGACGGTTGGGGTTCAATTAACAATACTCTCTCAGGAATTGTCGGCTTGAGTCTATACAAGACTACACCACATTTTTATAATTCATACAATTCATCCTCATCTGATTGGGTTATGGGGTTCCTTATTGTTCTGAATTGAACAGATTGCAACGTACACATATTAGGAATTAAAAAAAAAAAGAAATTTAAATATGCCCATTTGCCCTATCTACTCACCTGCATATGCTGACGTTCTTCTTTGGTACATTTTAAATCGCCAGTGCATTCGCTGACGATGCTGGAGATCTTAGTTCCAAACCTTTGCTTCAGCTCTTTAACTGTTGTATTTGTGTCAGAAACTGTATCGTGGAGAAGAGCTGCACAAAGTATATAAGGATCCGTTATGTTTGCTTCCTGTGCTATTATATTCGCCACACCTAAATTCACAAAAACATCTTCTGTTAAACACTAACACTACTACATAATTATGGCCAATGTAAATAATTTAAAATATTGTGACAATATCTAAAGGAAAGAGTGTCGGAGAATTCTCGAGAAGGACCATGATTTAAAAGGTGTTAACGTAAATAATAATAGTTAGTAGTAAATAATAAATAGATATAAATAATAATAGTATAATAAATAAATAATTATAAAAATAGATATAAATAATAATAGTATAATAAATAAATAATTATAGTATAATAAATAAATAATTATAAATTATAATTATAAAAAAAATTATAATTAGCCTATAATTATAAATTATAATAAATTGTAAATAGTAAATAAATAATAAAGATTGTAAATAATAATAGTTAGTAGTAAATAATAAATAGAAAATATGTTGTTTAGGTCATCAGCCGAATGGCTGGTTTGAACCTCTAGAGATTTTATTAAGTAAAACGAGGAGTGAAGTGGTTTACCTTTGCCTTCCCTACTGAGTGGAAAAGTATGCTTATCAGCATACCAGGGCCTCCAAAAAGCACCCACTTTCCACTCTGCGAATGATACCTTTACTTCATTCACCACAGGGTCTGGCTGTATAATGAAATTCATTATGTTCACAGGAGATAACTTTGATTAGTGTCTTTTACACCTCTATCTTTTCTGTTCTTAAATGATTCAGTCATTTAATTGGCTTACCATGTGATAAGAAACAAAATTATTTATTTTAGCCCTGCAACGAACAGATTGTGTGTAAATAATCTGACACTCCACCTGTCTGTTATGGGCAAAATAGAAATAGCCTTCTATCCCGGCCGGTTCCCTTAAGCATTTTGTAAAAGGAATTAAGGGGTCTCCTTCCAGTTGACGACAGAAGCCCTTTATAGCCCAAAATAGAAATATAACTCACAAATGGTTATCTATGGGTCAGCCTATTATTGTACGGCTACCTAAACAAGTCGGGTATCCTGGTTTGAACCTCTAGAAGCTTTCTAACTAAAATGAGGAGTGAGGTGGTTGACAATTGCCTTCCTCACTGAGTGGAAATGTGTACTATCAGCTTATGAGGCTCTCTGAAAAGCATCTGCTTTCCACCCTGCAAATGACATCTTCGCTTCATTCACCACAGCATCTGGCTGTATAATGATAATGTATAAAGTCACTCATTCACAATAAACTCATATATTGTTTCGGATCTTCCCAAGCAAGTTCCATCACAAGTCTTGAAGAAGCCCCAAACTCTCCTCTTCTATAATATTCCACTCGTTGCATTTTTTCTTTTTCAGTTTTCACTGGCATACTTTGTGTCCTCCCATCATCAAGATTTGTCTAAAAGTTTTATGGTTTACACTAACAGAAGATACCCAAAACGGGCAGGTGGAGTGTTATTTTAATTGCACTCTATCTGTTTGGTCCAGGGCTAAAAAAAATAGTTGTTTCTTATCACATAGTCAGCCACTTATATGACTGAATCATTTAAGAACAGAAGAGGTAGAGGTGTAAAAGACACTAGTCAGAGTTATCTTTTCTGAGAGTAATGAATTTCACTATGCAGCCAGACCCTGTGGTGAATGAAGTGAAGGTATCATTTGCAGGGTGGAAAGTGAGTGCTTTTCAGAGGGCCTGGCATGCTGATAAGCATACTCTTTCAACTCAGTGAGGAAGGCAACAGTAAACCACCTTACTCCTCGTTTTTACTTAGTAAAACCTTTAGAGGTTCAAATCAGCCTTTCGGCTGTTGACCTAACCAACAACACTAACAGAAGACATGATTTATTATGTAACATTAATGTTTAGCTTAAATTGCTTACAGTTCCCTCTCCCTAAATTTTTGAGGTGATTATGTATGTTAGGCAAAATAATTTTATGCAGTTCACAATCATAACACGAGAAACAGAAATGATTATTACGAGGCTAATCACTCCACAAAATTGTTTGAACAAAAATCTACTTATGCAGGGAGAAAATTCATGAATAAATTACCCCAATTTTTGAAATGTTGCAGTAATTTCCATTCCTTTAAAAAAAATTGAAACATTACTTGATCGGTGAAACTTTTTATAGCGTACAACAATTTCTTGGTAGTAGTGATACATTGTGTGATTCTTATATGCATTTCAGTGTTATAACTGACATCTCCTATACTTCTCCTAGAGTCTCCAGGACGCAGTAAAAAAAAAAAAAAAAAAATACTAACAATACAACTTACTGGCATCAATTAACTAGCTCTGTGGGAACCATCACCTATATGCTGTTTCTAGCTTAGGTTAACAGCCGAAAAGCTGGTTTGAACCTCTAAAGGTTTTACTAAGTAAAAACTAGGAGTGAGGTGGTTTACTACTGCCTTCCTCAATGAGTTGAAACAGTATGCTTATCAGCATGTCAGGCCTTCAAAAAGCACTCACTTTCCACCCTGCAAATGACACCTTTACTTCATTCACCACAGGATTGGCTGTATAGTGAAATTAATTATTCTATGAGGAGATAACTCGGACTAGAGTCTTTTACGCCTCTACCTCTTCTGTTCTTAAATAGTTCAGTCATATAATTGGCTGACTATGTGATCAGAAACAGAACTATTTTTTGTAGACCCGGAACAAACAGATCGAGTGAATTAATTTAACATGCCACCTGCCTGTTATGGGCAAACCTATACACTAGTAGATCCCAACTAACAGCTAGTATTGTGAGAATATCCCATTACACACACACGCGTGTGCGCACACACATACGCACACAAATTGGTCATTATCATCATCATCTGTCAAAGATTAGACAGGCTCAATGGTCTGTTCTGGTATACATCTCCTTTTAGGTCTTCCCAAGCCTCACTTCCTTCTAGGTATATTTCCATGCTCGCAGAGGACGTATTTGTGCTGGCTTGCGAAGTAAATGGTTGGACCAGTTTCACTTATGTACTATTCTTAATGTTTCCCACAGTGACTGAATATTTAACTTTGCTTGTATAGTTTCATTACATACTCTATCTAACTGGGTACAACTTTTGACTGCCCGCAAAAATTTCATTTCAGCAGCCTGGATACAAATTCATATCGTCTTTAATAACACCCATGTTTCATTGTGGAAATAGTTAGTATACACACACGCGCGCGCGCACACAAATCGGTAAAACCTGTTTTGGGGGCTCAGGGGACCAGAGAACATGTATTTCTGGGGAAAACTCCATTTCGAAAAATCGACATGAAAATAACACTTTGGTTTCCTATACATTGATTTTATATATTGATATACCCTGTATAGGCTATAATTTCTCAATAATATAGGCCAAGCGAAAGAAATAACAATACAAAAAAAATCAGTTAAAAAAATGAAACTTACCAATTGGATGATTGATGTAAGGAGTTTGAGCTTTATTAATCCTCCGTTGATTTGAATGTTTAATAGCAGCAAAATCGGCACATCGCAATATTCGTTTGATGTCAATACTCGGGTTTTTTACAATTACACCAACACATGGTGTCATCTCTACAAGAATTTCAGATTTAAATTATTATGCATGTTAATTGAAGAGCTTATTGGATGAATGTATTATGATAATATAAAAATATAGTTTTGAGAAAAAATAATCAAAGTTTGTAATGTTCGCAAGTCTTTTTATCAATTCCCTCATTTATTTCGTACAAAAAAGTGAATAAATCACACAATTTAACTACAACTTCCGGTTGAGCGATTTTGATGAAAATGTTTGTGTTGGGTACTTGTGTTATGGCACTCAACTTAAATTTTAAGTTTCAACTTTGTACACTATTATTCATTCTTGAGTTATTTTGTTCAAATACAGACCAATCTGGCTCAGCACTTATTTCTTGGGTTCAGGGAGTTAGAAAACAGTTATATATCCCATGAAAACTCAATTTTGTAAAATCTACAAGAAAACAATACTTTCTCTTTCTCTAAATATTCATACAGAGCAAGAGAAAGTACTAGTACCAGGGTGATGCGGGACAGGCAGTTAGTATACAATAAATGTTATTGTTTGCCAGCAGAAAGACTGGTTTGAACCTCTAGAGGCTTTACTAAGTAAAACAAGAAGTGAGCTGGTTTAACGTGCCTTACTCACCAAGTGATAAAGTATGCTTATTAGCATACCAGTCTCTCTGAAAAGCATCTTACTTTCCACCCTACAAATGACACCTTCACTTCATTCACCACAGGGCCAGGTTGTATAATGAAATGAAATTGATTACTTTGAGAGGAGCTAACTGTGATTATACATTTTTGAAAGTTGATGAGCTCTGAAAGTACGCATTGCCGCCTACCCACTTCATAGCTAGCCAATGACTTCCCAGCAACGTAGCCAATACTAGCTCTTGTAGCTATGTCATACATTTCATCAGCCATTTATTTGGACTCTCAATAACAATTTTATAACCCATTAACATACAATCAGCTGATTATATTATAAAGTATTGCATGTTAACGCGCTCTATAATCGATGTGTTCAGTACAAAATGCAAGACACGAACTACTGCCACTCTTATATGCATGCATGCGTAATGTTTGTCAAGGTGATACGAGGCATGTTCAGAAAGTAAGTAGCCTACCGTTTTTAAAAAAAACAAGTAAAATAATTTTTTTTCAACACAATTTTTTTTCTACATGAAAGCCCAAACCTTAAACTATTTTTTGACATAATTTCCACCGATGTTCAAACACTTGTCGTAGCGGGTGATCAATTTGTCTATACCCTCTTCGTAGAAGGTTCCCGCCACTGACGTGCACAAAACCAAGAGACTCGGAAGTGCTTTGACTTTTCTCACACGGTACAGTGATGATGGTGAGGATTTTTAAACAAAATTGTGACAGGTGATGAAACTTAGGTCCGTCATGTCACAACGGAATCTAAACAGCAGTCAATGGAGTGGCGACACAGGCAATCCCCGAAGAAACAAAAATTCAAGACGACAATGTCTGCACAAAAAATCATGTGCACTGTCTTTTTGGGATCGGAAAGGTGTTTTGCTGATTGATTTTCTCCCAAGAGGAGAAACCATTAATGTGGCAAGGTATTGCGAAACCTTAAGAAAACTAAGGCAGCCAATTCAAAACAAACGAAGAGGAATGCTCAGTAATGGAATTCTGTTGCTCCATGAGAATGCTCGTCCCCATACCGCTGGTGACACTCAAACATTGTTTCGACAATTTCGTTGGGAGCAGTTCGATCACCCGCCCTACAGCCCGGACTTGGCACCGTTTGACTACCACTTGTTCCTGCAAATGAAGCGTGAGCTAGGCGGCCAACGCTTTAAAATCGACGATGAAGTGAAAACTGCCGTGGAGTCATGGCTACATTCGTTGGCGGGAACCTTCTACGAAGAGGGTATAGACAAATTGATCACCTGCTACGACAAGTGTTTGAACATCGGTGGAAACTATGTCGAAAAATAGTTTAAGGTTTGGACTTTCATGTAGAAATAAAATTGTGTTGAAAAAAATTGTTTTACTTGTGTTTTTTAAAAATGGTACTTACTTTCTGAACACGCCTCGTACATTCGTACAATCTGACAATGCTGGCAAACGTTGAGATTCTAATGCATGGAACAACAGAGTTCATCAACCATGAAAAGCATTATTGTGTCTTTTACACCTCTTTCTCTCTCTCTTCCATTGTTAAATGCTTCAGTCATATAATTGGGTGACCATGTGATAAGAACCAGAACTATTTGTTGTAGCCCTGCAACTAGCAGATCAAGTGCAAATAATTTAACACTCCACCACATAACTTGTTATGGGCAAATACAACAAATAGGCAAAATAAATTATAAAGTCAGCTATAAAATAAAAACAAAATTGTAACACATAAGTAATTTATTGTATTTACAGACTACATGAATCGTTTTAATGTGATCATGTGCTTCTGTGTGAGTAAGGTATCTGTACGAGTAACACATGAAAATTTGATTAACCCTTTATAGGTCTTTGGTAAGTATATTTACCACTGACAATAAGGTCAAATTTTTTAAAGAATAAGCTATGCAGTTGAACCCTATTGGAATTTTATGGTTTTATTGATGTTCTCTGGTAAGTAGGCTATCCGCATTTTGACATTAGTCTGCAGCGACCATTTGCTTCATGAGTTACACGAATGTCGTAAGGATTCATAACAGCCTATGCAACCGTGTTGTTTTGTTGTTACTTTTGTACAGTGCTTAGAAAACTTGAGTTTTTTTACGGGAAAGCAAGCATTCATGCTAATCTAAAGTTACGATAAGTTTTTCTACACATTTTTCTGTTATATAGGACTACAAGTTGTTTTATTAAGCATTCTTACCACTAAATATTGCATGATTCCCATTTCAATAAACGTTCCTTAGTAAGTATTCCTACCAGGGCTTAACATAAAAAAAATAAATATCTTACTGGTCTGGCACTAGAAATACATTGTTCAAGTCCCTATAAAACAAAATTTAACATTTTACAACATATATATTTTCCCCCATAGTACTACCCTGTTGTTGTTTAGGTCAACAGCCGAAAGGCTGGTTTGAACCTGTAGAGGTTTTACTAAGTAAAACGAGGAGTGAGGTGGTTTACCATTGCCTTCCTCACTGAGTGGAAAAGTACGCTTAACAGCATGCCGGGCCCTCTGAAAAGCACATATTTTCCACTCTGCAAATGACACCTTCACTTCATTCACCACAGGGTCTGGCTGTATAGTGAAATTCATTACTTTCAGAGAAGATAACTCTGACTAGTGTCTTTTACACCTCTACCTCTTCTGTTCTTAAATGATTCAGTCATTTAATTGGCTGACCATGTGATAAGAAACAGAACTATTTATTTTAGCCCTGCAACAAACAGATTGAGTGTAAATAATTTGACACTCCACCTGTCTGTTATGGGCAGAGTACTACCCTATAAAGGGTTAAACAATACTGTGGTTGACTCCATCGAACCTCAAGCTCACAATGATATGACACACAGTATAGCTTAAACCAGCCTACCATAGACTACTAACTAAAAAAAAAATATTACAAAATTAAAATAAATTAAATAAATACTGACTGTAATTAGTTAAAACAATAAACAACCAATTCAATATAAAACTGCACAAATGTTCACGCATAATTTTTTTATTTTTTACTTAAACTACCACAGATATGTTAAATTCAGGTAGATACAATACAATATTATGAATAATGAAGAAGAGAACTTTTTTAACAAAGGCAGAGAGGGCCTACTGATAAGATTGGGCCTAATCTGGACAGGCATTGATTAGGTTTACATACCTAAACTAATAACCAAGATAAATTAAAACAGGCTACGTCATCTAATTCACTGATACACTCATATACAGCATCCAAAATCCAAACTTTTTTTATCCGAACATCTCAACAGCCTATTTTGTTACATGTACAGGGTGTTTCAAAAAATTTGATGAAGTTCAGGACATGATTTGTCTTGTCAATCGCGTTTATTAGAATGTTTTCTTGTCAAGAAATACTTACTATTACTTACTTAATATTGGGCATAACTTTAATAAACATGTTTTCTTGTCAAGAAACATGTTTATTACCGTACACCAGATCATGTACAGTCCAGCCTCTCTTAGTTTGCATTGGCGAAGTTGGTAACGCGCTCGCCTCTCATCATGCGGTCTTGGGTTCGAATCCCATTCAGGCACGGAATTTTTTCATACGTTACAAAAATCATTTCATCATTCACTGTCTGCATTAGCAGTAATTGCAGAACAGTCGGACGTTAAAAAAAAAAAAAAAAAAAATCTTAGTTTGCTCCTAATGTAAACAAATAATGACATCACTGAGCATGCGCATATCAAAATGTCTACATGCTGATTAAAAAGTAACAACAAAATTCTTTCAAAAGTATTTAAATACAAAATACAAAATTTAAAAAATAGTTAACTTAATAGGAATACGACATCCGTAAAGTCGCGGACTCTAGCGTGCACCCTGTAGCAGCTGGCTTTGGTTTGTTGACAATAGGAGCAAACTTAGAATGGCTGAACTATAGCTTGGATATACAGTGTATCTTTAGAGATACAGTGTATCTTTTCTTACTCACTACGACATTATTAAAGTTATACCAAAAAAGCTGTTTTCCTTTTGGCTACCATTTTGTACTTTTACAATTTTTACTTTGTCTTGTTACACATATCAGGAATGTGAAGTATTAAATTATTTGCAACTGATCTGTTAGTTCCCACATAGTACGATGGATGAAATTGCATAGAGGCGCCTGGTGTGGTTTGGACATGTGCAGAGGATGGGAGAGGATAGGTGACCAAGAAGGAGATTGTGAACTGGAGACCCCAAGGAAGGCGGAAGCGTGGGTGACTACCTGAAACACGGGATATACAAGTACGAGAGAATATGCTCTCAGGAATCTGGAGGATCATGACTGAAAATATAGAGATCGATGGCTGTTGGGATGCAAGAGACGGCACAATCTGTAACAAAACTTGCTTAGTAAAAAGTTTTCTTCACACACACACACACACACACAGAGCCTCCCTATGAATTTCAGCAGACATGCTGCCTACCCAATCTTGTAGAGCATAAAAATGTAGTGAATGACATGGTTTTAAAAAAAAATTGTAGGAACTGTTTTTGAGAAAAACACAAAAAAGCGAAAAATTATACAAATAAACACTACTTTCGATTGACCGATTTTGATGAATATGTTCGTGTCTGGTCCTACAGTAGTACCTAACTTGATTTTCAAGTTTCAATATCATTCGATCTTCCGTTCTTGAGATATTTTACATTTTACTCTTTCTCTCACTCTCTCTCGTGCGTCCATGCTCACATACGCACACACACATACAGACCAATCGGTAACAACATGTTCTTTAGGTTCCATGAGCCTGAAAACTTTTATTTCCATTGAAAAATCTGTATTAAAACAGTACTTTCCTTCCATATTTATTCAGTAAGTAAAATGAGGTAAAAAAAAAACAACCAGACAATTTTTTCGTAACTTTTTAAATTTATTTTTGGTTAACTAGTATTATACTAAATCTTAATTACTATAAAAAATTATACATATTTATAATAGATAACAACAAGAGACACTTTTTTATCTTTAATCAATTTACAACAACGTTTCTTAACCAGGAAAATATATTTTTATCAACCAATTACATTTATTTATTTATTCATTCAATCAAATACAATAAAATGTCATACATATATTTTTCTCTACATGAATTATATAGTAAGTAATTAGAACAATACCTACACAATAATAACAAGATGGAATAAAATCTGAGGAAACATTTAGTAAAATATTATGTTTGAAGTTGTCCTTAACAGGCAGGTAGAGATTTAAATTATTTGCACTTGATCTGCTCGATTCAGGGCTACAAAATATAGTTCTATTTCTTATCACATGGTCAATGGTATGACTGGAGCATTTAACAACAAACAGATGGATTGATAAAAACATGTTTCTTTTTATGGGTTCAGGGGGTCTGAAAATGTTTATACCAGTTGAAAACTCAATTTTGAAAAATCTACATTAAAATATAACTTTCCTTTCTATATTTCATACATGGCAAGAGAAAGTAAAAATGGATAAAAATAACATAAAACTTGAAAAATAAAAAATTAAACTGAGTCCCAGCTCTGTATAGTTGGAAGGAATCCAGTGCGTTGTTATAGTAATGGAAGAATGAATAAGTGTTAGTAGTGTTTCACAGCTGATCCATTTGTAGCGGCAGCGTGTACTAATTAGACTAAAAAAATATTCTTATCATCCGGCGCATTAATTTAACAAATATCAACCAGGTTATTAACTTGATCGAATTCATAATAATTAACTTACCAATTTATATCAAAATATGTAAATAAATAAATGCAATAAATACAAACAAATATGTTAAATACGGAAAGTTTGAAAACAAATGTTTTGTATCAGAGTAATACAACAATCGTTCTCCCAGCATGCATCACTCATTCATTATACCTCACCCGTACCCTTCACCCCGCAACTACACAGAGCTTGGAACCGCAGAATATTAACATCACTTGTATATTCTATCATACGTATAACAAGTAAGTGAAGTGCAAATCTAAATTTATACTTATGTAATTGTAATATTGTACGCATTTTAAATAAATTACTATAAAAGCAATATCTTATTTTATTTTTTTATATCAATATATTTTTTTTATAACTACAACAAAATATATTCTACTAATTTATTTTTTATTTATCCATTAAAACTATAACATGATCCGTGAGACATTTTCATGCATTTAAGACGTATTCCCATGATGGTAGTTGACTTAGCAACTAGCAAAACAGCGTAATTGGAACGAACAACAAGCAGCTAGTTGAGTTAAAGCGCAAGTGACTTTGAACATGTTTGATGTTTCTAGCAACTAACAGGTCAGATAACACTTAATTGACTAACGCTAATAAACTATCTTGGTGTGAACGTTTAGAAACGTTGCTAGTTGCTAATAAGCTGTTTTCAGGAGCAAATGTGTAGTGTTGGAGGTGAAGTCAAACGAAAAGGAGCAGCTTAACCCTTTCAAACCCAGTGTGGCATAGAAGTCACACTGGAGTGAAATAACAGACATAAAAATTTTAATTGTTAGCGACTACTTTTGATTAAACAGCCCTGGTTGTGAAGTGTAATAATTTTCTATACCCTAGCTAGGAGTCGAACCTGAGACCTCCACTTTGCAGTGTACGTTGCTGACCACTACGCCACAGAGTCGACCATTAGTTTCTTTTTAAAGTTAATTTCAGTTTTAAATATTCATGTTCATTTACTAAAATAAGTAGCATTTCTTCGAGTATGTTGAATGTACATACAAGTATATTTTTTAGACAGTAAATAATGATTTTATCCATTTTACCAGAATTTTTGAAATCTAAAAATTTTTAAGTCTTAAATAATGCTTTGATATTAGAATCATATTTAGTTTTTTTTGCTACAAATCTAAATTAAGAGAATATTGTTTAAAAAGCCTGAACATCATTTACTAATTCATATTGTTGGGAACTTTGATATCAAGTCCCAATGTGACGTATGTGTCACACTTTGTTGTCAGGCCATCAAACAGGCTGAGAGTCTAAAAGTGATTTAATTTCACTTAAATGTCAGTAAAATGTATGAAACAATGTACACGTATTTAAAAAATAGTTAAAAAATTTGGGATTGAAAGGGTTAAGTGGAATTCCGATTTAATTTCAAAATTTTTATCACTCATAAACTTCTATATTCATTTGGATCTTTCAAACCGAGCTCCCTCACAAGTCTTGAAGAAGCTCTAAACTTTCCTCTTCTAATGACCCACTCTCTCTGGTATGCTTCATGTACTCCCTTTGGTTGCTTTTTAAGTTTAAAAAACTTACGCATGTTTCGGTGGTACCCCTTCTTTCAGAGCAATATTATTAAAATTAAAAATTAAAATTTAGAACGGTGTTTCCATTCTTGATTTCTATTTTTTTATTTAGTTCTAAATTTTAAAAATACGAGGTGTGGCTATTAAATAACGAGACTAACATAAAAAATTTTATTTTTATTTTAAACATAATTTATTGTCACCTTCAATATACACTCCTTCTCTATCCCTACAACGCTTCATGCGAATTTTCCATGGTTGGAAACAGTGCTAGAAGTCATCTTCTGTCAGCTCCTTCAGGACACGTGCCGCTTTCTCTTTTACAGCTTCCACAGACTCAAATCTTGTCCCTTTTAATGCAGATTTCACCTTAGGGAACAGGTAGAAGATAATAACATGTGATGACACATGGTTTTTTACTTATGATCTGGAAACGAAGCACCAATCCAAGCACTGGAAGAGCTGAACTTCAACGAGAGCCAAAAAAGCTCGAATGAGCAAGTCAAAATTTAAAGCAATGATGATTTTTTTTATATCCATGGGATTGTGTACCTTCACTGAGTTCCTGAAGGTCAAAATTAATCAAAATTACTACCTTGAGGTACTTTCTTAACTACGTCAAAGAGTAAGGAAAAACCGCCCCAAAATGTGGAAGGACAAATCATGGGTTCTCTAACAAGACAATGCGCCAACTCATTCCCCGTTATCTGTCAAGAGGTTCCTAGCGAAGTACAGCATCTCAGTGTTAAAACATCCACCTTATTCACCAGATCTTACACCAAGTGACTTCTACCTGTTCCCTAAGGTGAAATCTGCATTAAAAGGGACAAGATTTGAGTCTGTGGAAGCTGTAAAAGAGAAAGTCTCGTTATTTAATAGCCACACCTCGTATTGCTCTGAAGAAGGTGGTACCACCGAAATGCACGTAAGTTTTTTAAACTTAAATAAGCAACCAAAGGTAAGGTGATGTATTTCATTTATACTGTAATTTATATTAATGGTTGGCAAGATGCATTTCAAAAGTTTATTTGTGAATAAACATTTACTTAGAACAGCAATACACAACACAAACTCACGTATGTCTTCAAACCCTAACATTAGTTAACGACCTCTGAGGGAACTGTCACCTACGCGCTAGTAGCAGTAGCTAGTAAACTAGCATCATGGGAATACGCCGTTACTAAAACTAATATTAACAAAAATAAAACAACTTTTTGGCATTTAATAAACTAAGTTAAAAGGAGAATTACATTCTGATTGGTTTAATGCATTTGCAAGTATTAGTCATGTTACAAACTATTACTACGAGGGTAGGCTGATAAGTAATGCACACATGCTTGTAGAAGACAACTAAATAAACTTCAGTAGCGCGCCTGGTGGCATGTGGAAGTACTATTTCTCCTCTACAAGTCTGCGCAGTTTGAAGGCGTTGCTTTCATTCAGTTTGTTTTGAGTAGTGGAAGTATGGCGTCGTGTTCTGGTGCTATGTCAACGAGAATTAAACAACGCGAATTGAACAACTTTTGAAGCGCTACCGTGACGAAGGAGACGACTTTCTTTTGAATATTGTGACGGGGGACGAGTCATGGGTTCATCATTACGATCCCGAAGAAAAAAGGCAGAGCGCTGAATATCGTCATCCACATTCTCCTGTTGTGAAAAAGTTCAAAACACAACCGTCCGCAAAAAAAAATCTTTTGACTGTGTTTTGGGATGCTCGCCGAGTTTATGTGACTGATTATCTGGAACGAGGGGCAACGGTAAATTCTGCTCAGTATATACAGACTCTGAAACACCTCCGACGTCGAGTTTGTCGTGTTAGAGGCAACCTGGCGCCAATAATTTTGCAACACGACAATGCTCGTCCACACACTTCGCGTGCAACTGGAGAGGCTCTGAGAAACCTGAAGTTTCAACCAATTTTACACCCTCCGTATTCTCCCGACCTTGCGCCTTGCGATTTTTATTTTTTTCCTCTACTGAAGAGAGACCTTAAGGGTAATCATTACAGCTCGGACAATGAGGTGAAGGCAGCTATTGCGTCCTGGGTTCGAGGAAAGTCGGAAGAATTTTTCAGTGACGGAATGAAAAAACTTGTTAAACGTTGGGAGAAATGTGTAATGCTTAACGGTGACTATATTGAAAAATAAATAGATAATTTGGTAGGTTAAGATTTGTACTTTAATTTGTTATTTACCCCATCTTGCTATTTCTTTTTGTTCGTCTTCTACAAGCATGTGTGCATTACTTATCAGCCTACCCTCGTATATTACATAATTAACATGTTCACTGCGGCCCGTGTGATGCGATGTTATTCGCTGTGGCTGAACCGTCACCTGCCGCATTTATATGTTCCTCGCACACAGAAAGTGCACAAGTCCGCGGCGCTTCATATCCGCATATTCTCTCTACAATTACAATTTCTCATGTGTATTTTCATTCAATACTTTTATTTTACATTTATACGTGTATGTTTATGTATTTTACTATAGATAAATGTATTTCTTTTCATTTTAAAAATACACACATAAAAGTATAAATACAAAACAAATGTAAAAGTCTGAATGTACTTTGCTTTTATCACGTAAACCTATGAGAAAAAATTAAAAACTTATAGGAATAAAAGGATAATAAGTTCTATATGGCACTCTTAGCCACTTATAACTGCGGTGTGGCCAAAGGTTTTTGAAAAGTTGAAAGTAAGTAATATTACGGTACAGACGGCAGACAGATATCGGTGCCTGTGATGGTTTTATGATTTTTTTCTTGTTTTCAACAATATTTTAATACCCTTTCTGTTCCCACGGCAGTAAGTCTTTCCGTGAACAGGTAAAAATGCAATTCCAAAAATGGGGTCACCTAAGAAAAGAATTGAATAAGCCTACTAGTTTACTAATATAAGTAAATGACCCTGCCACTTTGTGTGAATGTGCACGCCTCGTAGGCTCCTAAAATTATAAGTATTAATAAAATATTTCTATAACCAATTTTTAAATTGTGCAAACATTTTAAAAAAAAATAATACCTACTAGTTTCTTTAAAAAAAATTAACTTTGGTCTGTATGTACGAAAAAAGGCCTACTTAAATTTAAAGCATTTAGGTAAGTATTACATTCGTATACTCATATTTATTTATTTAGTTGCATTTTTGCTACACTTAATACTTACTAAGTATAGTAAATGTTGCGTAATTGTAAGAAAAGTAATATAATAAAATAACATTTTATTAATAACAAATAAAACAGCCCGTAAAACTCGAAACATAGAAGAAAATATATCAGTTTTTAAAACTCCGCGTAAAAAAACTGGTGACGTCTATCCAAGAACTGATCGCTCACTACCATAGAATGAACCTTTTCCTATGACTGGGCAATAAAATAAAGACTATTCACCCTACCTAAACGTAGAAAGAAGCAATAATATACTGTATAGCTCGGATGCGGAATCGCGTCGGCCAGTCACCTGGTAGTGTTTAGGCCGACGCGATTCAGCGTCAGCCACAGTCAACGTGTTAACCTCGATCAACAATGCCTGTGCTAGCTGAGCAATTAGATTAGACAGCAAAGATGAGCAACATCTCATTTCATCCTATTTTTCAGAAATAGTTTTATTCCAATATCCAATTGGGGTGTTAAAAGTGGTAAGAGGTGGTGATGCGTGTCTCTCTTATTATAACCTCTGCTGTTACCAGCCGCATTGGCGTAGTTGGTAACATACTCACCTCTCATCATGCGGTCTTGGGTTCGAATCCCATTTAGGCACGGCATATTTTCATAAGTTACAAAAATTCATTTCATCCTTCACAGTCTGCATTAGCAGTAATTGCAGAACAGTCAGACGTTAAAAAAAAAATTTTAAATCCTGTTACCAATGCCAGCTCAATAGTTTTAGTTCAACGTGTGTAAACATGACTTGTACAATCAATACTCATATCAATAATGTGAATTCCATTGTGTTAGGTTCTTTATACTAAAAAGAATAGAGAAGCAATTATGAAAAATGAAAGAAAAAGGGTTGTCTAGATTTCAAAGAATGGACATGAAAAAATTCCTTCAAGCAATAAAACATAGAAGAAGTGACTGAGTGAGAAATGTGGATGTTTGAGAGTAGAGATGATCTGAATATAGAAAGTATGATAGAGGGAGAGAGAGATTGGAGACAATCAAGTCACATTGGTATGGGCGAACATAAAACATAACATTCTTTTGTTAGAAGAGGAGAATGGAGGAACTGAAGATTGGTGGAAGAACACTCAAGGACAACCTAGAGGAAGATGGATAGAGGAAATTAAAGACTGTGTGAAGAGAAATAGAGAGAGAGGTCTTGTTAACACCCAGACCTAGCATTAGTTGGAACCAGATCCAGGGCATTATTGAGCCCTGAGAAAAGAATTTTATTTCACACAATGTATTTAGTTTCTCCCGCAATTCATTGTTGTGTAGAATCTAGCCTTGAACAGAAGTCCCCTAACTGTGTACTGTTGTAAAGTACAATAATTGTAAAAACACTGCAAGTTATGGTAACTCCTAATCACTATAACTTCCAGTTAGTTCTACGGTCTCTACAATAAACACGCGTTCTTCCTTGGAAAACCATTGCCGACACAATATAACGAAACGACTGCTGTCACCACACTAATGCTTGACTGGAACATTTTAACTGTCTTACGTAGTTGGCCTTGAGTACACTGTTCCAACATACCAATTGGGGGACAGAAAATTTACTGATGTATTACTTCTATCTTCTTACAATCAGGGTTGCGTCCTTAATAAAACACCCGTTAGTAAGTTTTAGAATTACAGAAGTCTCCCTCTAGTTTAGATATCTCGGAACCGGACCCTTTGTCCAAACTAAAAAGAATCCTAACAAACAGAAATCATTGGAAAAATCTGGTGTGAAACACACAACTTTCTCTTGCCAATGCAAATAATTAATAATAAACCTAACATTATTAATAAAATATTAGAAATAAACAAAAACTAACCTCAAAAACATAACCTTATTTTAATCATGAGTGAATGACGCAAAATGACAATCGAACTCAGTTTGGCTTAAAAATACGGAAAATCACGCTTTCACGCTAAACTAGGCTCTGTAGAGAAAAATGCTCTAAACAAAAGTTGTAGATCTTTTAATTTTCTATAAATTTAATTATATACACTTTTGTTGTAAAATGCATACTAAGACCGAAATGTTAAAAAAATCGATTTTTCTCACGTTTTCGTGAGAAAAAAAACAGAAAATCGCAAATTATCGCTAAACTAAGCATTATACAAAAAAATGTTTGAAATAAAAGTTGTAGAATTTTACATTCTCTACAACTTTTATTATATAAAGTTTTGCGCTAAAATGCATATTAAAGCCGCAATCTTAAAAAGAAAATGTTTTTACGTAAAAACAGCCTCAAGCAGAATTTCAGCAAACATGGCGCCTACCCTATATTGTAGAGCATAAAAAATGTAGTAAACCAGTTGATTTTAAAAAAAATCGTAGGACTAGTTTTTGAGAAAATCGCAAAAAAGTGAAAAATTATACGAATAAACTACTACTTCCGGTTGACCGATTTTGATGAAAATGTTCGTGTCGGGTCCGGTAGTGATATGTAACTTAAGTTTCAAGTTTCAAGTTCGTACGATGTTCCGTTCTTGAGATATTCTGTTCACACACAGACACACACACACACACACACAGACCAATCGCTAAAAACATGTTTTTTGGGTTCAGGGGGTCTGAAAACGTATAGATCCGGTGAAAACTCGATTTTGAAAAATCGACATGAAAACAATACTTTCCTTCCTATATATTCATATAGGCAAGAGAAAGTAAAAAAGACAGATTATGTGTAGTAGTATGTCCACTATACTATAAATCAGCGGTCTCAAATTCGTAGCCTTCAGAGAGCCACTTAAAAATTTTACAAACACTTGACAGGCCACATAATAATTATGTGGCCTCTTTCAGAATTATTTTTCAGAATTAATAGTTTTTCAGAATTATTCTGAAAAACATATATGCAGGGTTACCACAAACTGCAGGGTAGGCAGTACAAAGAGAAATTTAGTTCTTCACCAACATAATAACATTTTTGTATTCTATAGGAAACTTTTATTCAACTTCGTTATAATTTATATATTTTGTAGTTGGTGATTATAACGACTATAATTTTTTAACATTGCAGCTATGAAAATTCATCGCGTGCCGCAAAACACCAGTTACTGGGCTGCATGTATGAGACCACAGCTGTAAATGTAAGGCTGTTTAATCAACGCTTTTAAACTTCCTCAACCCACCGGGTTGGTCTAGAGGTTAAGTCGTCACCAAATCAGCTGTTTAACAGCTGATTTTCGGACACGAAGGTTCCTGGTTCAAATCCTAGTAAAGGTAGTTACTTTTATATGGATTTGAATACTAGACAGTGGCTGCCGGTGTACTTTGATGGCTGGGGTTCAATTAACCATACTCTTTTAGGAGTGGTCGACCTGGGCCAGTACAAGACTACACCTCATTTACACGTCATACACATCATCCTCATCTCATTGGGCCATGGGGTTGCTTATTGTTCTGAATTGAACAGATTGCAAGGTACACATATTAGGAATCAAAAAAACTTCCTTGGCATTACCGATGTCATAATCTTGTTTTTCATTTATCTTTATCTTCTTTATCTTGTTGTTGAGCTATACATGAAATCTTTTACATGGAAATCATCTTTTGTGTACAGAATGTACATGAAAGAACATTTCCATTTGTCACTCATCTTAATGAACAAAGCGCTAGAGAAAAAAAAATCATTACGCATTCACAACAAACAATCTACTGTACTAAAAACAACAAAATTATGTACATCCACATGATAACAATAAAATACATTAGACAACTGTAGACTAAACAGAAAAGGCACTACATTTACAGTACTAGAGAAACAGGATGTGATGTGTAGTGTAGCTTCTTATCGCTGGCGATTGCCAATGCGGCATGTGTGAGCAACTGCATAACTCATGCACAGGTGGCAATCTGAACAGAGGGAGTATACTCTATCATTTGAAATAAATAATTATAGTATTAATTCCTATATAAAAAATTTCTCTATAATTTCTGTAAAAACTAATGTATTGTAAAAGCAGCACCTGGAATTTCCAAGCTTGCTGTTGTAATGCCAAGTCATCCGCCAACAGTCATTCTACTACCCTTTTAGTAACTTATAACACATTTCATTTCATGTTGTTGAAAAAATATAAATAACGTTTATAAAAATCATAAATAATGATGTATGCACATAGCAGACAGGTGGAGTGTCAAATTATTTACATTCAATCTGTTCGTTGCAGGGCTAAAATAAATAGTTCTGTTTCTTATCACATGGTCAGCCAATTAAATGACTGAATCATTTAAGAACAGAAGAGGTATAGGTGTAAAAGACACTAATCAGAGTTATCTCCTCTGAAAGTAATGAATTTCATTATACAGCCAGACCCTGTGGTGAATAAAGTGAAGGTGTCATTTGCAGAGTGGAAACATGTGCTTTTCAGAGGGCCCGGCATGCTGATAAGCGTACTTTTCCACTCAGTGAGGAAGGCATGGTAAACCACCTCATTCCTCGTTTTACTTAGTAAAACCTCTACAGGTTCAAGCCAGCCTTTCGGCTGATGACCTAAACAACACAAATGATGATGTATTAGGTGTTACCATTGGGTGGTGAGATACATACATGAGTCAGATGGTCAAGGACAGATGATAGGACTGTAATGGGCCAGTGACACGACATCAACGCCCCATCTGGGGTACGCCAACCAAATAAAAAGTGCATAAGACACGCAGCAGATCATACAACATACGAGGTGTGTTCAAAAAGTAACGGAATTTTTAAATTTCGCGGGTTTGGATAGTCCGATTGTAAAAATTTTTTTTTTATTATGTTGGTACACATGCCCCTGACGTACGATAAAATTTTCAACAATATTCATTGCTTAGTTCTTAAGTGGAAGCCGCTAAGGTTAGACGTGTTTTTCGAGCACGGCTATTTTTGTTTGTTAAAAAAAAATGGATCAAAGAATTTGTATTAAATTTTGCGTGAAAAATGAAATAAAGTGTAATAAAGTGTGTGAAATGTTAACAAAGGAATATGGTGAGGCTGCTAAGAGTAAAACAAGGATTTACAAGTGGTATAAGCGTTTCCAAGATGGCCGCGAAAACGTTGAAGATGACGAACGACCCGGACGTCCAAGCACATCAACAACAGATGAAAACGTGAAAAAAGTGAAAGAAATGGTTATGAACGATCACCGAATCACAATCAGAGAAGTCAGTGATGATGTTGGCATATCGATTGGCTCATGCCATGAAATTTTTTCGGATGTTTTGGGTATGAAACGTGTGGCAGCAAAATTTGTTCCAAAATTGTTGAATTTCGAACAAAAACAGCGGCGAATGGAAGTTGCTCAGGAGTCACTAAATAAAGTCGACAACGATGCGGATCTACTCAAACGTGTTTTAACAGGTGACGAAACATGGGTTTACGGATACGATGTCGAAACTAAGGCTCAATCGTCCCAGTGGAGGCATTCTGGATCGCAAAGACCGAAAAAGGTTCGACAAGTGCGGTCGAATGTGAAGGTTATGCTCACTGTGTTCTTCGATTTTAATGGCATAGTGCATCATGAATTCATGCCACAAGGTCAAACAATCAATAAGGAGTACTACCTACAAGTTCAACACCGTTTGCGTGAAGCAATCCGAAAAAAACGCCCGGATTTGTGGCAAAACAATTCATGGCTTTTGCACCACGATAATGCACCTGCTCACACTTCATTGCTTGTTCGTGAATTTTTGGCCAAAAACAAAACTGTAACGATGCCCCAGCCTCCATATTCGCCAGACATGGCTCCATGTGACTTTTTTCTATTTCCAAAAATAAAGAGAACATTAAAAGGCCGTCGTTTTACAAGCATAGATGACATTAAAAGCGAATCGGTGAAAGAGCTAAAAGCTATCACAAAGATCGAGTTTCAGAAGTGTTTCGAGGATTGGAAAAAGCGTTGGCACAAGTGTATTGCATGCAAAGGGGACTACTTTGAAGGCGACAATATTAATGTAGATGAATAAATAAATATTTTTTTCAAAAAACGAAAATTCCCGTTATTTTTTGAACAAACCTCGTATACAGTCCACTGCTCTGAAGGAGGGTCCCACGAGATCCTTTGTTTGATTTTGTTTTTGTCTCCGCTCGGGGACAAACGCACCGCACCACACATGCAAACATGGTACCATTGTTCAGTAAATGTAAACAATGTTAGCGCAGTTGTGTGCATGGTGCGGTGCGTTTGTCCCCGAGCAGAGACAAAAACAAAATCAAGGAAGGATCCCGCGGGACCCTACTCCAGAGCAGTGGACTGTATGCGTTGCGTGATCTGCTGTGCGGTTTGTGCACTTTATATATAAATAAATCATTTTTAAAATTCTGTGAAAAAAACCCGTGACATCTGCTTAATAACTGATGATAAGAAATGAATATTTTCTTAGAACTGCACAATAATAGAAATACTGTTCACCCTGACTGAACGTACCGATAAGAGGTAATATATAAACATATAGACTGGCCGTTTTTTTTTTATTTCTTAGTCACCCGGTAGTGTTCGATAAACCGCATAAATGCATCCGCCGCACTCAACATGTTCAATAACGTGAAAACAAACCCGAATAGAAAACCAAAAAATAAACAATACAAAAACAAATTTATTTAAATTACCTACATCATTCAATACTAATAATAATAATAATAATAATAATAATAATAATAATAAAAGAAATAAAAACAATAATAAAAATATAATAATATATATAAGATACAAATGTAAATCTGAGAATACAATATTTTACACGACTGATTTCATATCAAAATACAATCATATCCACATGTACATTTTATATATAAACTATCATATACAATAATCATAATAGTAAATAACATGACCAACTTACATTAACCATTTCCTTTGCTAACCAAAAAAAATTCTGATTCAGCAGTCATTTACATTTCAAAAAAAAAATCAAATAATTTTCTAATCAAATTCTGTCAGTTAACACAAGACTATCAAAAAAAAAACATTAATAAATTATAAAATTACTAGATGAGAATATACACATATAAACAACGCTGTACCAAACATAAAAAAAACATGGCGACGTAATCTACAGAATGTATTTTTATGTATAGCAAGCGTATTATGCAACGGCTGCGAGAATAAATAAATAAATCCATCAATTTATTAGGAATTTTTTTCAAAAAAAAATTTTTCAACTGTCTCCTGTACGCACTTATTATTATATCTTTTAAAAACGACCAAAAAAAAAATTCAACTCAACCTCCCGCAACAAAACCTAACCCTAATTTAAAGTTATTTTTCATATGATTTATTAAACCACTGAACGCTATCGTGAATGGTAACGGTAGTAATTTCTTCTCTAGTACGGCGCCCACATTTGCGTTCGAGTCAATAAAACCTGCAAAAACAAAAAAAGTTAAATAAACAACAAAACATTTGGTAACAAAACACAACTTTCTCTAGCCAACGTAAATAATTAAAAGCAGAACATAATTTTTTTGTCGACAACAGAAGGTGGAGTGTTAAATTTTTTGCACTCAATCTGCTATAATGCGTGCAGAAACAAAAGAACCTCCTTAAAATCAACTTCACTGCTGAATTACTGTAAAACTAGTATTACTCACGATAATAAGCTCGCATCGACAGAACTCACAGACTAACTAGTCTATCTTTACAAATGTCAGAGTGCAGTAATTCAGTTTACTGCTGATGACCAAAAAGGATACTAAATGTAGCTTAGGCCTAGTAATGTGTCTTATTTAGAATGAATGTTTTATTATTTAGGATAATTATTAAGAACCAATAAATAATACAATGGGATGCTTATAAAACGACATAGTTGTAAACATAATAAATCAATGTAAGAGTAAAACTAGAACATGATGTCATGTTTAGAGCTGTCACTATGATGTATTTAGAAAAGCGCATATAGTAGCACTTCCACATCCCGCATAATTCAGTCTTACTCTCGCTGACGATCGTCAACTTATATTGCGTTACCAGTACAGACTAATATTTTCAGGTCAGCTCATACGTCCCGAAGAAAACTGTCTTAAGTCACAAAAATTTAAAAATCGTTTTATTGCATAATAATGTAGTAACATAATGAGTAGTATCTCCCGTGAAAAGAATACGAAAGTGATTTATTAAATTTACCACCAGACAGCACTTAAGTACATATTTTTTCTTCCAAACTAATTGTTTAAAGATTTCGCTTATTGTCAGCAAGAAGTGTATTAATTCAAGTTAACTCGCTTTCGTCTGGAAACTGTTGTAGATGTTTTCGTTTAGTCTTAGTAGAAATTAAAATTATTTAGACATGGTATCTACTGATTTGTTCGGAATGTTGTGGTTATTTGAGAAATGACTGAAGGGGAACAGGTATTATTTAGAATTGCATCACTATTCTTCGAAAAATACGTTAATATTTATTAATATATATTTTTATAAATGTTTTTATGTTTTTTTTCCCATAACAGACAGGTGGAGTGTCAAATTATTTACGCTCAATCTATTCATTGCAGGGCTAAAATAAATAGTTCTGTTTCTTATCACATGGTCAGCCAATTAAATGACTGAATCGTTAAAGACCAGAAGAGGTAGAGGTGTAAAAGACACTAGTCAGAGTTATCTCCACTGAAAGTAACAAATTTCACTATACAGCCAGACCCTGTGGTGAATGAAGTGAAGGTGTCATTTGCAGAGTGGAAAATATGTGCTTTTCAGAGGGCTCGGCATGCTGATAAGCGTAGTTTTCCACTCAGTGAGGAAGGCATGGTAAACCACCTCACTCTTCGTTTTACTTAGTAAAACCTCTGCAGGTTCAAACCAGCCGTTCGGCTGATGACCTAAACAACATATTTTTTACAGAGTGATGCATTTAGTTCTGACTACCCTCTTCTTCTAAAACAACATCAAGTAATTTTCATTTATTTTTTTTTGGTTATTTAAAAATTATTTGTAAAAACATTGTAAAATATACTATATAACAATATTCAGTAATCAGTATAGCCCATACTTTTGGAAATGCAGAAATGAAAACACATTAAATTCTACATTTTTATTAAAATTCACAGATAAGAAAAAGTGAAATGTGTTTTCGCTCCCCTGAAAATTTACATTTTTTGACTTACGACAGTTTTCTTCGGGACGTACGAGCTGATATATATAAAGTTGCGAGAACAATGCGACTCTGATCACAGCTGGTACAGCACTGACTCCCACCACTCGCTAAGGAAACAGAGCGCGCACTTACCAAAATAAACAGTCGACGCACTTCAGAAAACCAGCAAGCTTATTTGGTGTTTCCTCTACTTAAGATCTAATACTATTCTGAGTGAATGAGGATATGAATTTCTGTTTACACAACACCAATCTCTGAATGCCGTTTGCAACAACAAAGGCATTCATATCGTAATAGAACAGCGCGTGCACAAGACGTACCTTTGAATGAGACATCCGCCTTAGGAAGGTCAATCTGGTAGCCGACCGAAGCGACAGACTCTTGTATTCTAATGTTCGTCTCCAACTCGACACCGAAACTCAACTGGTCGCTACACTTTTGGTAAAAACACATGTGGAGGCCAGCCGCTCCAAGGCTTCCACTGAACATGAAATCGTCTCCTGTTCAAAAGCAATAAAAATCGATAGAAATTAAAATTATAATGTACAAAACGAACCACATTAACGTAACGACAAGCATGAGATATCTTCACTGAATCGTGCTACCACCCATATCCCTTTACTAATCTACTCAACTACAAATTATTCCACTCACCCTATTTTTCAAGGCTGATGAGCTCTGAACGTATGCATTGCCCCCCCCCCTACCCACTTTATAGCTAGCCAATGACTTGCCAGCAACGTTGCCAATACTTGCTCTCATAGCTCTGTTATATATTTCGTCAGTCATTTTTTTTTGTCTATCAATAATAATTTATAACCTATAAATATACAATCGGCTGATTATATTATAAAGTATTGCATGTTAACAGTTTCTGACAGACGGAGAGGTCAATGTTATTCTGTGGAGGGGTTTATCAGTTCCAGGAACAAAAAATAATCGTAAAAACAGAGATAAAAGTAAATTGTATGTTCTTCCTTGTCTGGCATGTTACAAACGTTTTGAAAACAGGTTTTTGTAGATAAAACAATTTCCTATATATCTTATATAATAGCTGCACGCTAAAGATAATGTTGTTTGTGTGACGTCACTTCAAAAGTTGTGAAATATATGTTTACTGCTCGCACGTTCAATTCTTGATCTAGTTAATAATTTGAAAACTCCGTGAAATATATACGGAAAATAAAATAAAAAATACCAATTTTTTCAGTAAACTCTTACCTACAAAACATGTTTTATACAAATTTTTGTTAAACTGAAATTTAAGCCCGTTATAGTAAAAAATCTAAAGTAAACACCAAATTTTCGCGGGTGAACATTTCGCTCGCTCTAAACGCAAAGAATAATAAAGCGATTTTCATGTTATTATACTCAAAATGTGCGTACGTTTCATATGAATTAGCTGTAATTTTTTCATAATTTTTCGTTAGTAATGACGCTAGATAAAACATTTTAAAAAAGGTCGCGGTTACACGAAACCGGTTTTACTGTTTTACGCAAAACAGTCCGCTGCAAGAGGGTTAAAATGAAATACACTATACAGTACTATTAAGTAAAATTAAATACCCATACAGAATCCATAGACAATAATTTACTACTTAAGCAATGAAAAAAGTATACCTAAATATCGGCCACCAAGTGATAATACAGCGACGTGATTTCCAGGCATCTGTGGACTACGCTGGTACGCCAGTTCTGCGCCAAGAGCTACCCGAGGTGACACTGCCTGTAGATACTGACCGACCAATACGACTGTAAACAACATAAAATCACAGTAAATGCCAATTTTCATTATCCACTTAACAAAACAAAGACTGGCTGAGGTCAACTTTTGTTACCTTACCCAAAAAAGCTAAGGCTTCAAATCCTGATGACTACCGCATGATCAGTTTGATGTCCCATGTGTTAAAAGCGTTCCTGAGAGTTATACACTCACGAATATACAAGAAGTGCGAACAGCAAATCGATGACACTCAATTTGGATTTAGAAATGGATTGGGAACTCGTGAGGCTTTATTCGCGATTAATGTGCTTACACAAAGAGCCCGGGACATGAATGTGGAAACATATGCATGTTTTATAGATTACCGTAAACCCTTCGATTGCGTCCAGCACCAGAAGTTATCAGAGATCCTTAGAGCAACGGGGGTAGACGAGGGTGACTTGCGAATTGTTACAGAGCTGTACTGGCATCAAACGGCGCAAGTTAAGGCAGAGGGCAGCTTGTCAGAGGAAATAGCCATAAGAAGGGGTGTGCGACAGGGATGTGTTTTGTCACCGCTCCTGTTTAATCTATACTCGCAGAGCATCTTCATGGAAGCACTTAATGACATTGATGCTGGAATCAAAATCAACGGGAAGACAATTAATAACATAAGATATGCCGATGACACAGTCGTTATTGCCAGCAGCCTACCCGAGCTCCAGAAAATGGTAGACGATATTGTGGATTGTAGCGAGCGCTATGGTCTAAGTGTGAACATCGACAAGACAAAACTTATGGTTTTTTCGAAAGTGAGTACACAAGCTGTCCTCCGAGTACATAATAACATCATAGAGCAAGTGTCGTCCTTCAGATATTTGGGAGCGTTCCTAAGTAGCGATTGCATTTCAAAGAGGGAAGTATTGTCAAGAATTGAACACGCTAGGAAGGTATTTATCAGTATGAGGAACTTATTCAGCAAGAAGGATCTAGATTTAAGTCTTAGAATTCGAATGCTACGCTGCTACGTGTTTCCCATCGTTCTCTATGGTTGCGAGAGCTGGACCCTCAATCCCTCATTGGAAAGACGTATAGAGGCATTCGAAATGTACCTCTACACGAGAATGCTACGCATTTCCTGGATGCATAGAGTGACAAATTGTGAAGTCCTCAACAGAATTGCGAAGAACAAGGAGCTGTTATTAACTGTTAAGGAGCGTAAATTGGCGTACATCGGACACCTGATGAGAGGCGGTAGGTATGCGATGCTTCGGCTGATCATTGAGGGGAAGATTCAGGGGAGCAGATCAGTGGGGAGGAGACAGAATTCTTGGCTCAGGGACTTACGTCGATGGCTCGGCAGAACGTCATCCGAGATCTTCAGAGCCGTCACATCTCGAGTGATTACAGCCAATTGGATCGCCAACCTTCGAAGGGAGATGGCGCAATAAGAAGAAGAAGAGAAGAAACAAAACAACAAAAACCAACCACACATTGATTAACAAACGGTGCCAATTTTATGCCAGATCAGCGAAAATAATAAACACTTTCATGATTACAGACAGCACCCAAACAGTACACAAACGTCAACTTCACATCATTTCAATTTCCTTCCGAGATAAACTGTTTTTTTTTTTTTAAGCTTGTTTGACCTCACTAGATCACTTTAGTCATTTAATCATTTGAATGGCCTTCTTTGGCTTCCATTAGCTTAATTTCCTCTGTCATACTTCTTTATATTTTCCGATCTCGCTTTGTATCTCAACTGCACAACTCTAGTCACTTTGTCCATTTGAAACTCCTTTTCAAAAGTTTATTTATCTGAAGTTTATATATTGCACCCTTAAGTAAAATAAATAACCATTAAGTAAAATACTTTGCACCACTACACGATATAACCAAACATTCGTTCCAACACGAATACCCTTTGACCAAAGTACGCAATTCAGCTTTTGTGTCACTTGTCTTACATGTCGAATCCTACTAGTTACATCTTTGCTCAAGTTACCTTAGTGTGACTGTACTTTTAAATCAAATTTTACAAAAAGAAAACTCATTGAATGTTTTTTTGTACATAGTTTCTTGACAGAACCCATTATGATCCCATGTTTAAACTTACAGTTTTTGTTTATAACCATATAAAGATTGTTTTCAATTTTTTTCAAATTTTTTTGAAGCGGCTTTTTTTGAAAAATTTAAAATCAAAATTTTGAAACAGATTTAAAAACTAAATTTTTCCTCTTAACATATGTTGTGTTGTATGTCAAATGAAAGACCATGAAAAATGCTTTAAAATGACACCTTTCCCAGCTCTGTATCTTAATTAGGAGAGGCACAATTTGAATTTAAAAACTTTCCATACGCGCGTTTTTAGGACTTTTTTGGTAATTTTATATAGCTGTAATTGAAGAACCGGTTTATAAAATTTAATGAAAATTGGTATTGTTCTTAATCTATATGTAGGCAACCTCCCTGTGAAATTTTATCGAAATCTGAAATGGTAAGGTAAAAAATCTGTTGAAATTGTGTTGATTTGACACGGAATCACCCTTCCGTCTTAATTAGACTTCCAAAGTACGTTTACTCCTACATCTCTGAATTACACAAGGCCATTAACCCTTTCGCTGATATGGACGAGATATCTTGCGAACGCTGTATTGATACGGAAGAGATATCTCACAAAAGTACACTTTGAATTCGGCACCGCACAGTTTTGTACTCTTAGTTCAAACTATTTATATAATAATACATCATTTTGTTCCTATTGAAATAAGGGAAATTTTGATCTAAAAGTTTCCCTTTTATGTTGTACCTGTCTGTTGTTAGTAGCTTGTAAACACAACCCAATATTCAGAGTTTATGCCAGGTAAACATGTGTTTTAGTTATTTTTTAACGATGTTGTTTTTATTCAAAAACGTGATACTGCTCGTTAGTTTTTATTTATAGTTTTTAAATTATCATATTTAGTCGTTTGTTAATGTGTAAGGGTGTCCGATTTTTCTTTTTTTTAGTGATTTTATTTTTTTATCGTGATTTTATAAGTACAATACAATAAGTATTAAGTACAATATGTTAGGTTAGGCCAGTTTCAAAGTGGTTTTTCTTGTTTTATTTAGTGCTTGTTTTGTTTCAAATTATTTTTATTAGTATAAATGTACGCATTTAGTTATGAGAAAGGTAAGTGAAAACAATTTGTTTTATTTAAATTTAAAAAAAATTTTTTTGTTGAAATTTTGGGTATCCTGATGATACCATACACGGATTATTGGGTATCAGCGAAGGGGTTAAATCACAAACCTCAGAACTCTCCTCCTACCACCAGGTATTTTGTCTTCTTATAATTTATTTTTATTCAATTGTCCTCATACGTTTCAGTAAATTTTCTAATCAAATAAGCAATATCACACCGGTCACTTGCCATTAGCACTTGGTCATCGGCAAACAGCAAAGCATGTACGCACTCACCATCTGGGTACTGCAATACCCATACATCCACACTATTCATTATTTTTTCCCTAGTGTTATTTCCTATCTACATTTTTCAAACCACAATGAACCTTTGATGAATAAAGTACTCTGCACATACCCTTCAAAAATAACACTGGAGACAAATGCAAAATTGTTAAAAACAATGGCGGAATCTGCAGTATGCAAATTGTGCAGCAAGTACAGTATTCAGATGAACTAAAGTCCCCTACCGCAGGAGTGAGAGAATGCATAACGCTCTCACTCGCACATGCCATACGCGCCGTTCCAATAACATTGTCTTTAATTTCACTAATTGTTTTGAGCAAGCGTTTATGCACGCAGTAAACTAACAAGCAAGATCACGACTGTAGTATGTTTTCAGATTTGGATTACAACGGTAAAGACCTTTGAGCGTATGCATAGTCATGCCACATATCTCGCTCTCACTCGCTCGGCTATGGTACATTAGTTCGTCTGATACCTTTACAAAAACCGACACAAATAAATACAGGGATGTTAGGATACAACGTACCCGTATCATTTACAAGGTCCGGATTGGCAACGGTCATTGAAGCTGTGTAGTCGTCACCTCTGTAGTCTCCGGTCAACTGCGACACCAAATATTTTCCACCCTGAACCTGCAACCACATAAAACAACATTACATATTACTTAACAGTTACTAATCGGGAAGCCCACAATCACTCATTCATCATCATCATTCTTTAAACTCAATTATCTCCGCAACTATTCATTATTTTCTAACGTGTTTAGTTTTATTAGATAGACTTTTTTCTTCTTTCATTTGATGTATCTTGCATATTTGTACAATGAAATTTGACAAGTGTTATGCGAAATAAGACATTTTTTTGAAGAGCCAGTACTAAAATTTGAACATTTTTATCCATAACTTTTCAACTAAAAAAAAAGTTTTTGTTTGGGAATGACATCATCAGTTAGCTTTATCGTTTATTTTGACAATTAACGTCAAAATAAACGATAACATATTTTGATTTATGCTATCCTGATTAAAATGGATGATACACAAAACAAGCGGATTTTTTTTTTTTTTTTTTAACGTCCGAATGTTCTGCAATTACAATTACGGCTGTCTGCAATTCTGCAGACGGTGAAGGATGAAATGATTTTTTGTAACATATGAAAATATGTCTCGCCTGAATGGGATTCGAACCCAAGACCGCATGATGAGAGGCGAGCACGTTACCAACTACGCCAATGCGGCCGGCAACATGCGGAAAAGAGATAGAACTTTCATAGAAGAGGAGTAAATAAAAATTGAAAAGACACCACATTATTTTAAGACGATATTTTCCCCCATTTTTTCATCCAGCACGTTACTTTGTTGAACAAAAAGTGTGATATCTTTTGAATGCGTCTTATAAGTTGCAATATCTAAATGTTGTTATTTTTACAATGAATTGCTTTATTTATGTATATAGCTAAACATAATGTTTTTGCATTTTTTAGTGATTTAGTGACACTTTTTCATACGTAAATTGTAATTACTAAAAGGAAACATTTTTCCTTAATTTTCAATTTTTATTCTGGTCGTAAATGAAAATGGAAAAATTTGGTTCAAACGTTGTTCTAACAAATTCTTTATAAATAAATAGTAATTTTTTGAAATTTTTAGGAATGAAACTAAATGAAATATAAAAGAGTTTTTATTAGGCGTAAAATAACAGTCCGCGTGATCGTTAAAATCTCCGTTCTCGTTGGGTTAATACAAACACAAGGAGGCAAATCTCATTGAATCACTCATGGACACAAAGTTAAGATAAACCAATTTATTTCCTGTAACCAAAACCAACTTCGGCAAACCAAACGCAAGAAACTTCGCAAACACAAAAGTGGTCAGTCACGCTGAATCTTTCACGGACACACAACAAGGCACTATAGTTACTATACATTGCACACTGAGCCGAGAAGTCAGTAGTCATGCATCCATGAAGACATCGGCAGGATTAACTCTTTATAGGGCTGGCCGCATTGGCGTAGTTGGTAACGTGCTCGCCTCTCATCATGCGGTCTTGGGTTCGAATCCCATTCAGGCACGGCACATATTTCATACATTCCAAAAATCATTTCATCCTTCACCGTCTGCATTAGTAGTAATTGCAGAACAGTCGGACGTTAAACAAAAAAAAAAAAAACTCTTTATAGGGCAGTACTACGGGGAAAAATATTCCTGTTGTAAAATGTTAAATTTTGCTTTATAGGGACTTAAATACATTTATTTCTAGTGCCAGAACAGTAAGATATTTCTTTCTTGTTGATGTTAAGCCCTGGTAAGTATACTTACCAAGGAACGTTTATTTAAATACGAATCACATAAAGTTTAGTGGCAAGAATGCTTATTAAGACAATTTGTAGTTAGTACTGTGTTGTTAATTCCTTTTACATAAGGCTTAAGGGAACCAGCCGGGATAGAAGGCTAGTGTCCTATCCATACATTCACGTTGTGTGGCCTGTTAGTAACCATGTGACCGCTCATCAGCACAATAACCGGCTCATGGTGAACGGAACTGGAAGGGCTGCCCATTCAACCCTGGCAGACGGTGGCTTGGGGCACTCAGTCTGCCAACCAAAAAGCTGAAAGCAACAGTAAACTACAGCTTTTTCTGTCTGACTAGAATTATCGTAAGGAAACTCCTTCATGTATGATTCTGGTTAGGCTTACTTAGTATATGCAGATCTTCAAGAACTTCGAGAACTTCAAAATATGAAAAATTTATGATGGCGTCCTCTCTGGTAAAACATTCCGGAGATAAACTAGTCCTCCATTCGGATCTCCAGGCGAGGACTATCAGAGGGGACTTCATCAAAAAAATAAAAGTTTCTGAAATTCTGCGAGTTGGAACATGGAATGTTAGGAGTTTAAAACAAACTGGTAGGTTAGAGAATTTAAAAAGGGAAATGGATAGGTTGAAGTTAGATATTGTAGGCATTGGTGAGGTACGCTGGGATGATGATCAAGACTTTTGGTCAGGGGATTATAGGGTTATTAACACTAAAGCCATCGGAGGGCAGGGCGGAGTGGGTCTAGTAATGAATAAAAAAATTGGACAAAGAGTGACTTACTATAAGCAGTGTAGTGATAGGATTATCATGGTTAGAGTAGATACGAAACCAAAGTCTACCACTATAGTGCAGGTCTACATGCCTACGTCTTCACACAGAGAGGAAGAAATAGAACAAGTATATGAGGAATTAGATGAAGTAATAAAATATGTCAAGGGTGATGAAAATTTGATAGTTATGGGAGACTGGAATGCAGTAGTTGGAGAAGGAAAAGAAGGAAAGATAGTCGGAGAATATGGTCTAGGGAAGAGAAATGACAGAGGAAGTCGGCTGGTAGATTTCTGCTCCAAATATAATTTAGTGATAGGCAATACACTTTTTAAGAACCACAAAAAGAGGTTATACACTTGGATGATGCCAGGTGACAAGGGAAGATACCAAATAGATTACATAATGGTTAGACAAAGATTCAGAAACCAGATTATGAACTGTAAAGCCTATCCACGTGCAGACATAGGGAGTGATCATAACTTAGTAGTAATGGATAGCAGGCTTAAACTTAAAAAACTGAAGAAGGGACAGGGAAATGCTAGGTGGGATGTAGACAAACTAAGAGAACAAGACAACCAGGTAGGTTTCCAGGAGAGTATTCAAAAAGGGATAGAAGAAAGAGGTAATGACACAGGAAGTGTAGAGGAGGAGTGGATAAACTTCAAGGAGGTGGTAGTGAAAGCAGCGGAAGAATGGTTAGGACATACTAAAAGAAAAGGTAGGAAACCGTGGATTACTAATGATATTTTAGAACTGATGGATGAGCGAAGAAAATATAAAAACGCAAAGGACGAGAGAGGTAAAAGGCAATATTGCTACTTGAGAAATACCATAAACAAAAGGTGTAAGAAAGCGAAGGAAGAGTGGATCAGAGCGAAATGTACGGACATTGAAAGTAAAATGGCAGTTGGTAAAGTGGACGCAGCTTACAGAAAAATAAGGGAAACTTTGGAGAACGAAAGATGAAAGCTGTTAATTTACAAAGCGCAGGTGGCAAACCATTGTTGAATGGCCAAGAGAGAGCTGAAAGATGGAAGGAATACGTAAACCAACTCTACAGGGGAAAAGAATTAGAATATGATGCGATAGAACAAGAAACTGATGTTGAAGAAGATCAAAGAGGGGACCCTATACTACGAGAAGAATTCGATCGGGCACTTAAGGATATGAATATGAATAAGACACCAGGAATAGATAACATACCATCGGAATTATTATTACGATGTGGCGAAGTTGCTCAAAACAAATTATACAAACTTGTGTGCAGAATGTATGAGAGTGGAGAGGTACCATCGGACTTTAAAAAAAATATTATGATTCCAATACCAAAAAAGTCAGGAGCGGAGAAGTGTGAACATTACAGAACTATCAGCCTAACATGCCATGCATCTAAGATACTGACAAGAATTATATACAGGAGAATAGAACACCGAGTAGAAGAAGTATTGGACGATGACCAATTTGGATTTAGAAGGAGAATGGGAACTCGAGATGCAATATTGGCTCGGAGACTGATTATTGAGAAAAGGATACAGAAAAATAAAACTACTTTTATGGCATTTGTAGATTTAGAGAAAGCATTTGACAATCTGGACTGGAGTAAAATGTTTAAAACTTTGAAAAGGCTAGGAATTAAATACAAAGAAAGGAAAGTTATCTACAGTCTGTATAAGAATCAAACGGCTGTTTTGAGAATCGAGGGGTACGAAAGAGGCTGCTGTAAGAAAAGGTGTATGACAAGGTTGTTCTTTGTCACCACTACTTTTTAACTTGTATATAGAAGAGGCTATAAATGAAGTGAAGGAGAAATTTGACGCAGGAATAATAATTCAAGGAGAGACAATAAAAATGCTGAGATTCGCCGATGATATAGTAGTGTTAGCCGAGGCAAAGAATGAACTAGAGGATGCCTTAAATGGAATGGATGAGATCTTGAGGAAGGATTACTTCATGAAAATTAATAAGAACAAAACGAAAGTGTTGTGCAGCAGCAAGAGTGGTTTAGAAGAGATGGGAAATTTAAAAGTAGGCAACGAAAACATACAGGAAGTTGGGGAATTCTGCTATCTAGGGAGTAAAATAACAAAGGATGGTAGAAGCACAAGTGATATCAAGAGTAGAATTGCTCAAGCTAGAAAAGCCTTTGAAATGAAAAACAGCTTACTGACTACAAACATTGATTTACAGATTAGGAAAAATTTCTTAAAACATTATGTTTGGAGTGTAGCATTATACGGAAGTGAAACGTGGGTGATAGGGGCTGTAGAACGGAAGAGGATAGAAGCTTTTGAAATGTGGTGTTATAGGAAAATGTTGAAGATTATGTGGGTGGACAAAATAAGTAATTTAGAGGTTCTTAGGCGAGTGGATGAAAAAAGAAGTATATGGAAGCATCTTACCAAAAGAAGGGATAGGCTAGTGGGGCATATCCTAAGACATCCAGGTATTGGGCTATCAATAATGGAGGGTAATATTGAGGGAGTAAATTGTAGAGGGAGGCAAAGATTAGAATATATAAAGCAAATTACGAAAGATGTAGGGTGTTACAGGTATGTAGATATGAAACGAATTGCGCAAGATAGAACAGCTTGGAGAACTGCATCAAACCAGTCGAGAGACTGATGACAAAAAAAAACTGTGTTGTTGTTTAGGTCAACAGCCGAAAGGCTGGTTTGAACCTCTAGAGGTTTTACTAAGTAAAACGAAGAGTGAGGTGGTTTACCATGCCTTCCTCACTGAGTGGAAAACTACGCTTATCAGCATGCCGAGCCCTCTGAAAAGCACATATTTTCCACTCTGCAAATGACACCTTCACTTCATTCACCACAGGGTCTGGCTGTACAATGAAATTCATTACTTTCTGTGAAGATAACTCTGATTAGTGTCTTTTACACCTCTACCTCTTCTGTTCTTAAATGATTCAGTCATTTAATTGGCTGACCATGCGATAAGAAACAAAACTATTTATTTTAGCCCTGCAACGAACAGATTGAGTGTAAATAATTTGAGTTAGTACTGTATACCAAAAAAATTGTAGAATAACTTATCGTAACTTTATATTAGCATGAATCCTGTATAAAACTCAAATTTTTCAAGCACTGTACAAAATTAACTAGAAAACAACGCGGTAGGTATGCTACCGTGTTGTTACCAGCGCATGCTACCGTGTTGTTACCAGCGTATGTTGTTACCAGCATACCAGCGTATGGCTGGTATAAATCCTTACCACATTCGAGCAACTCACGAAACAAACGGTCACTGCGCACTACTTTTACTTTACTTTTTTTTGTATGTTGTAAAATGTTAAATTTTTTTTTATAGGGACTTGAACAATGTATTTCTAGTGCCAGACCAGTAAGATATTTATTTTTTTTATGTTAAGCCCTGGTAAGAATACTTACTAAGGAACGTTTATTGAAATGGGAATCACGTAATATTTAGTGGTAAGAATGCTTAATAAAACAACTTGTAGTCCTATATAACAGAAAAATGTGTAGAAAAACTTATCGTAACTTGAGATTAGCATGAATGCTTGCTTTCCCGTAAAAAAACTCGAGTTTTCTAAGCACTGTACAAAAGTAACAACAAAACAACACGGTTGCATAGGCTGTTATGAATCCTTACGACATTCGTGTAACTCATGAAGCAAATGGTCGCTGCGCACTAATTTCAAAATGTGGATAGCCTACTTAACAGAAAACATATGTAAAACCATAAAATGCCAATACGCTTCAACTGCATAGATTATTCTTAAATAAAATCGATATTATTGCCAGTGGTAAGTATACTTACCAAAGACCTATAAAGGGTTAAAGCAAGTCAATACTCAAAACAAACCGGCCAGTGAGTCATAATTTCACAGCAGGTCGGTTTCTTTTGACTACCATTTTCTTTACCAAAAAAACCATTAAAAGAAGTTTAACTATAAGTGAATTCACTTTTTTCCGCATTTGTTGTGCTCTTACCTATTATTCTTCTACACTGTATTGTACGCTGAACAATAACAGTGTTATTTTAATAACAGGTTATAGAATCCTGATACCGAACAGGCTGTTATTGTCAGTAACACGTTATCAAAAAAATCTGGTGTGAAACACTCACACAACTTCTTCTTGCCAATGCAAATAATTATCAATAAACCTAACATTAGTAATAAAACATTAGAAATAAACAAAAAACTAACCTCAATAAACATTATCTAATTTTTATCAAGAGTGAAAGACGTAAAATAAAAATCAACCTCAGTTTGGCTTAAAAATACGGAAAATCACTCTTTCACACTAAACTAGGCTCTATAGAAAAAAATGCTCTAAACAAAAGTTGTAGATCTTTTAATTTCCTATAAAATTTGATTTACACACTTGTCGTACAATGCATAATAAGGCCGAAATCTTAACAAAATCGATTTTTCACACATTTTCGTGAGAAAAAAACAGAAAATCGCTAATTACCGCTAAACTGAGCGTTACACAAAAAAATGTTTGAAAGAAAACTTGTAGGATTTTAAATTTTCTACAACTTTTATAATATAAATTTTTGCGCTGAAATACATATTAAAGCAGTGATCTTAAAAAAAAACAATTTTTTCAGGTGAAAACAGCCTCACCAAGAATTTCAGCAAACATGGTACCTACTCTATCTTGTCGAGCATAAAAAATTTAGCACACGAGGCGGATTTTTAAAAAAAGTGAAAAATTACACGAATAAACTACTACTTCCAGTTGACTGTTTTTGATGAAAATGTTCGTGTCGGGTCCGGTAGTAGTAAGTAAGAAAAGTTTCAAGTTCGTATGATGTTCCGTTCTTGAGATTTTCTGTTCACACACACACACACGCACGCGCACGCGCACGCGCACGCGCACGCGCACGCGCACGCTCACGCACACTCGCACGCACGCACGCACGCACGCACGCACGCACGCGCACACACACACACACACACACACACACACACACACACACACAGACCAATCGCTAAAAACATGTTTTTTGGATTCAGGGGGTCTGAAAACGTGTAGATCCGGTGAAAACTCGATTTCTTAAAATCGACATGAAAACAATACTTTCCTTCCTATACATTCATATAGGCAAGAGAAAGGATAAATAGCTTTACCCATCATTATTATTATATTATCATACCTGTGCATGGAATCTGCCCCTGATTCGCTGGCCAAACTGGTGAAGAAAGTTCGCATTTAGACTTCCGTTAGGATCGATATCACCGAACAACACGGGAAACGCTTCGTTTGGCGCAAACTGTTTCGTACCGACATAAGTCGCGCCAAACCGATAACCGGCTGGCGTTACCGAACTCATGTTGATCGTGTGCGAAACTTGAAAGTGATTGCTGAGACCTTTGTTCACCAACACACGTGCACCTTCAAAATTCACCGGAAACACATCTGAAACAATGAAATTATGACATAGAGAAAAAACGGCACGAAAATTGTACAACCTTTTCATAGACTTTCAACAACAAATACATTTTAAAGATAGTATGGCTTCCATAAAAACTATATAACCTATATTTAATCATTAGTAAACAATGTAAAATAATAAACAATTAATTTTAATCACAAGTGAATGATACATAATGAAAATCAACTTGCGTTCAGACTTAAAAATACGGGAAATCACTAATTGATACCAAACTAATCTCTGTAGAAAAAAATACTTGAAATATAAGCACTATACATACTAAGGCCGCAATATTAACACATCCCATTTTTATACAGATTTTGATAAGCAAAATAAAAAGAAAAACACTAATTGATGCAAAACTAAGCATTGTACAAAAAAACCGCTTGAAATAAAAGTTGTAGGTTTTTAAAAATGTTCTATAAATTTAATTATATACACATTTGCCCTAGAGTGGATATTAAGGCTGCAATCTTGAAAGAACCACTTTTTCCTACGACAGCACAGGCCACCCAAAAATTTCAGCAGATATGGCGCGCTCACCCTATCCTGTAGATTATAATAAATGTAGTAAACAAAGTGATTTAAAAAAATGACTAATATTACGTTATATTGTTCATTAATTGCATTGGCAAGAGAAAGTCATGTGAGTGTTTCAGAACAGATTTTAAACATTCTGTGTATACAGGATGTAGCATTACAAATGACATCGTGATATAAACCATGTGCTTACAACCTGACTGCTATTGATAATTATGTAAATATTTATAATTAAATTCTTTCATTTTTTAAATTATTAAACTGGCTAATTATAATTAAAATTTTATTTCTAAATTATTAAATTAATTAACTTAATAATCTCAGCTAATAATTAAGAATCTTTTTTTTTAACTTCCAGCTATTCTGCAATAGCTGCTAATGCAGGGGATGAAGGATGAAATTATATTTTGTAACATATAAAAATATGCCATGCCTGAATGGGATTCGAACCCAAGACCGCATCATGAGAGGCGAGCACGTTACCAACTACGCCAATGCGGCCGGCATAATAATTAAGAATCAAGAGTTAATTTAGTGATGGAAGTTTTTAAGTTTAAATGAATCAAAAGAGTGTTTAAAAGTTGTAAAAACATTTATTAAAATTTTAAAATAAAGAAATATCTACACAGATCAACAAATAAGTTTAAAAGACATATTTACAACACAAATTTATATTTTATTTCAAAGTTTTAAAAATTATCAAACAAAAAGTAATTAATAACGGGTGATTCAAAAAGAGCGCCGGTTTTTAAACGGCTAGTAAATTTTTGTTTATCGGTTGGCAACATTGTTAGACCTCATTTCTATTTCGGAGAACATTCCGATTGACGATTCAGTTGTAGTTTCTCTTGTTCGCAGTGTAGTACTCTCGCAGTCTGTGTCTAACCATGGAGAAGTTTACTATTGCACAACGAGTGTTAATCGTCAAAACATTTTACCAGAGTGGAGAGAGTTATGCGGCTACTGTCAGGCGATTTCGCGGTACTCTAGGACGTAATGAAGCACCGAATGAATCGACAGTTCACAGGCTCATGAAAAAGTTTTTTGAGACGGGTTCAACAGTCGACCTTAAAAGTTCTGGACGTCGTCGTTCTGGCCGAACTGAGCAGAACGTTGCGTTGGTTCGTGACAGTGTGGCTGTTAGCCCAGCAAAATCAATACGTCGCTGTTCTCAACAATTGGGTTTACGATGTTCTTCTGTACAGAGAATTCTTCGGTACGATCTCCAATATCACCCGTATAAAATTCAGTTTCTGCACGAGAAACAATGTTGTTGCTCCGTGAACGGTTCCAGGATCGCATCATTTCTCGTAATTCCGACCATCAATGGCCACCAAGGTCGTGTGACTTGACGCCTTGTGACTTTCATCTTTGGGGTCATCTGAAGTCATTGGTGTATGCCAATAAACCCCAAAACATAAATGACTTGAAGGAGGAAATTCGACGGGTTATCGGGCAAATGGAAGCCGAAACTTGTCGTGCAGTAATATCCAATTTCATGGACAGAGTTGATGCGTGCCAGCGCAGTAGAGGAGGACACATGCATGACATCATTTTTCATACATGAAATCGGAAGGTAAGATGAACTTGTTGATGTATTTATTTTCAGTTTTTCAATAAAATAAATCTCTTAATTTGATATATCAAAACCGGCGCTCTTTTTGAATCACCCTATATAAAGTGTAATTGTTATATAATTCATAGTATAAAGTCCTGCCCTTAACAGGACAGGTGGAGTGTCAATTTATTTACACTCAATCTGTTTGTTGCAGGGCTAAAATAAATAGTTCTGTTTCTTATCACATGGTCAGTCAATTAAATGACTGAATCATTTAAGAACAGAAGAGGTAGAGGTGTAAAATGACACTAATCAGAGTTATCTCCTCTGAATGTAATGAATTTTATTATACAGCCAGACCCCGTGGTGAATGAAGTGAAGGTGTCATTTGCAGAGTGGAAAATATGTGCTTTTCAGAGGGCCCGGCATGCTGATAAGCGTACTTTTCCACCCAGTCAGGAAGGAAACTGTAAACCACCACACTCCTCGTTTTACTTAGTTAAACCTCTACTGGTTCAAACCAGCCTTTTGGCTGATGACCTAAACAACAACAGTATAAAGTCACAGACAGACCTATCAAATAAAATTGAGTGAAAGAACATTAGTTAAATGAATTACGACAAGAAATATATTAAATACCAATGGAACATTGAACGAAACTCTTAAGGCAAGTGACGGACTTCAGAAATGATACAAATATAATAAACCGGTAAAATATTAAATATTATTCAACAATAGCTGAGATACACTTTATAAAATATATTTAATAATAATAACTAAATAATATCTAAAATATTCTAAATTTCATTTTTTTAAATAAGTCTGTCAGATTTAAAATTAAAATTTTATTTAAAACCGATTTTCACTTGTTTTTATTTTGATTGTCATTAGTTTCGTGTTAAATAAGTTAGAAATAAATACTAAATGTTACAAGGATTCAGCGATGCATATAAAAGTGATTTCTTAACAATTAAACATTACTTTCGTATAATTAATTTTCAAACACCCAGTATGCACTTACCGATAACATCCATTAATTCAATGGAAACAAACCTTTTACACTTTATCAATTAACTGTTTTCTATGAATATAATTATACAGACAAAATAAAAATGACGACAATAAAAATCGTTATCTACACAATGATAAATCACAAATCAGAGTAAAAAAAAAACACGACCGTCTCTTTCCAATTCCCTGAATAATGACCGATACAATTCCAATGAGACTCAATTTGTTTTGTTGTTTAAGGTAACGAGTTTGAACCTCTAGAAACTTTCCGACTAAAACGAGGAGTGAGGTGGTTTATCATTGCCTTCCTCACAGAGTTAAAAAGTATACTTATTAGCACATGAGGCCTTCTGAAAAGCATCTACTTTCCGCCCCGTAAATGACACCTTCACTGCCTTCATTCACTGCAGGGTCTGGCTCTAAAATCATAATAATAAAATTGATCACTCTGAGAAGTGAACTCTGAACTGAACTAGTCACTCTGAACTGTGACTAGTGTCTTTTACACCCGTACCACTTCTGTCGTTAAATGCTTCAGTCATATAACTGGGTGACCATGTGATAAGACACACAGCTATTTTTTTTGCAGCCCTGGAACTAGCCGCGTTCGAGTGCCAATAATTTAAACAATCCACCTGCCTGTAATGGGCATGCACTGTGAGACTGCCAGGGGCTTTATTTTATTTATTTTATTGTATATAAGGGGTCGGTTAGCGAAGTGGTTTCTACACCAATGTACCGGGTTCGATTCCCAGTCAGTTTGGCATTTTTTCATCACTCATTTGCATTATCATCATTATCCACTGGCTGTATTAGCAGAAATTGCAGAACAGTCAGACGTAAAACAAAAAAACAAAACTAATGCCAGGGGCATAAAATGATAATTGTAAACTTCACTACTACGATCGATGCACAAACAATAATCATGGCAGAAAACAGTACAGGGAGTGAGAGAAAGCTTATTGTGTGAGAAAAATCGGAGACCAGCTTCGTTCTCATTCCTACTCTGTGCCGTTTATGAAGTGAGAGCGACACCGGTAGACACCTGGCAAGAATAACTGATCGAGTGATAACTGATCAGTTATCGACCGCCGAGAGTAGAAAATTATTAAATTACTAATCTTGCTATAAAAAATAGGGGTTAGTGGTAGAAGGGTGAAAATTTAGGAGTGTATGTATTTTTAATGCCACATTATAAAACAATAAAAATTTTGTCCAAAAAATAAAAAAAAAGTTTTTGGGGTGGACCACCCTTATCACTTAGGTGTATAAAAAAATAGATAAAAACCTATTCTCAGACCTACCAAGTGTACATATAAAATTTCATCAAAATCGGTTAAGCCGTTTCGGAGGAGTATGGCAACTAACACTGTGACCCGAGAATGTTATATATTATAGAAATCAGTCCCAGAACTTACTTAACATTCTGCATTCAGTGATGTATCAAAGAGATTTCGTTACAATAAACTTTACTATTGTACAATGAATTTTCACAAACACCCAGTAGGTAGCTATTGATTAAATCCATTAATTAAATAGAAAAATACTTTTTACACTATCAATTAACCGTTTTCTACCAATATATACAGATACAACTACTACACTCAAAATAATAACAACGACAATAAAAATTTTTAACAACATTGATAAAAAACATGGTTTTAGCAAATGGTCTAGTGTGTGTGTGTGTGTGAACAGAATATCTCAAGAACGGAACACCGTATGAAGTTGAAACTTGAGTTTCAAGTTAGGTACTACTGGAGGACCCGACATGAACATTTTCATCAAAATCGATCAACCGGAAGTAGTAGTTTATTCATGTCATTTTTCATTTTTTTGCAATTTCCCAAAAACTGCTCCTTTGATTTTTTTTTTAAATCGCCTCATTTACTATATTTTTTATGCTCTACAAGATAGGGTAGGTGCCATGTCTGCTGAAATTCTTGGAGACTGTTTTCAAACAAAAAATGTTTTTTTAAGACTGTGGCCTTAATACGCATATGAGGGCAAAAGGGTATATAATCACAAACGCAGAAAATTTAAAAATGCACAACTTATATTCCAAAATTTTTTTGTATAACACTTAGTTTTGCAGTAGTTAGTAATTTTTTGTTCTTTTTCTAGAAAATCTGTAAAAAATTAATTTTTTTAAATTTTGGCCTCAGTACAAAGTGCCTTAGTGCATTTACGATACAAGTGTATATAATTAAATTTATAGCAAATTAGAAGATCTACAACTTTTATTTTGAGCCTAGTTTAACATGTACTTACACGCCAAACTAAGGTTGGTTTTCATTTTGCATCATTCACTCATGACTAAAATCATGTATAGATACTCAAGTCACAAGATTGCCTTTTGAGTATGGACGGGCTGGAAGGAAGGGAAGTGAAGATTTGCAGTGCTGCCAACCTCAACTGTGAGACATTACATTTCACTACCGTGCACTTACTACATACATTTTGTAAACTGTGGTATATTCCGAGAAAATGTTTTCTTCATAAACCTTATAAGAAATAAATGTGACCTGTAATATTGCCTATAACTTAATTACATGACTAGAAATGTTTGATTTACTGTAATTACGAATGAATTGCCGTATTTACTATTGCCATCATCGGCGTTTTCATTATCAGTCTCTCTACAGTTCAGCCGTTCTTAGTTTGCTCCTACTGTCAACAAACAAAAGCCACCTACTACAGGGTGCACGATAGAGTCTGCGACTTTACGGATGTCGTATTCCTATTAAGTTAACTATTTTTTAAATTATAAGTACTTAAAGTACTAAAAACATCAGTCATGATATGATGTAGGCTTAATAATTTCATTTAGAAAAATACTTTTAAATGTATTTTGTATTTAAATACTTTTGAAAGTATTTTGTTGTTACTTTTTAATCAGCGTGTACACATTTTGATATAATGCGCGTGCTCAGTGACGTCATTGTTTGCTTACATTAGGAGCAAACTAAGAGAGGCTGGACTGTAGTATCTACCTAACTGTTTTCTTTTTTTACCAGGTGTCAACAAAACTGTTGAAGAACAGCTTCTTCACGTCCTTAATTTCCTTCTTTATTTTTTGAATTGTGCAAAGAGAATTATCATATAGTTAGCTGCTCGCTCACGGCATTTGTTAAAAGGCACAGATAGGCATTTTTGTTTAGCTTCAACTGTACAACATTTTGTTACATTGCGTTCAGCACTGTGAAAGTTCGACCACATTTTCAAGAAACCGAGATTTGTTGTTTACGGTAACAGTTATATTCGTAAAGTTAACCTACAAAAGATTTCGTGATATATTGTATAGATCTTGGTATAGTATAAGTTATGTTTGTTGTACTGAAATGAAAGCAGTCCCGCTTGCGCACTGATGCTTTCCCCCTTTACCCCTCGTTGCAAAGAAAGGCAAACTCATGACTCGAGTGACTATAAAAATAAAATTCATTTTAAAGAGCGGTTCATCACAGGTCATACAGTGACAGCGGTTTGGATAAAACCCGTGACTACTGCAAACATAATACAAGTAAAACGTTACTACTACTAACACGATCTCTCACAGTGGTAAGGATGTACGGCATTTCTCTCAGCTGCCCAAAGCCAGGGATCGGGCAATAGAAGACAAGGGTTTTCAACACTTCACTATGAATCATAAATATAATTTTGTTGCGCCTAAAACTGGAGTGAATATACGAGTAGAATGCATTACGTGGGATCAGCATAATGATGACAACACTGAGACACCTCCTGCTATCATTTGGATTCTTGCCTCAGAGAAAACATGTAGTGGTCGGTTAAAGGCAGAAATTGCTACCTAACACCCCTCAATAACATTGCAGTATTCTGGGAGTCACAGAAATGTATTGTGCGGTTCCAAGCTCCATGTAGTTGCAGGGTGAAGGGTACAGGTGAGGTATATTGAATGAAAGACGCATGCTGGGAGAACGATTGTTGTATTATTCTGATAAAAAACATTCGTTTTCAAACTTTCTGTATTTAACATATTATTTTGTATTTATTACATTTATTTATTTACATATTTTGATATAAATTAGCAGGTTAAATATTACGAATCGAACCAAGTTAATAACCCTGTAGGTATTTGTTAAATTAATGCACCGGATGATAAGAATATTTTTTTTAGTCTAGTTAGTACACGCTACCACTACAAATGCATCAGCTGTGAAACACTACTAACTCATTCATTCTCCCACTACTATAACAACGCGTTGTATTCCTTCCAACTACACGGAGCTGGGACTCAAGCGATAAATAATTGTCATTAACTGTTATAAATTGTTAAGTACATTAAGTTTTTGTTAAATATAGTTTTTCTTATTTTTACAGCAATTTTAATCTTATTTTTACTTTTCTTTTAATAAAATAACTTCTGAACCAATAAACCAAAGATTTGATGTTTCCAGCCATGTAAAAACCATTTAAATAATCCTAATAGTTTTGTTTTTAACAGTATGAATAAAGGCAAAACTGGACAGGATTCCACGAACAACCCCGTTCTTAACCCCAGCCCTCAGTATAAACTTCACTTACTAACACAGCAAATTGAGAAACAGTAATGGTATAATATGCAATTGCAGTACAATCAAAAAAGATAATAAAAACATTGCCTACATCAAGTATAACTAAATTTTACAGCAACTATGAAAACCACACATTTTTACAGTTGGTAGCCCTGTTGTTAATCACAGGGCCAATCAAATATAATATATAACGAATGAATAATTTATACTAGCGTTAAATTTCGCTTAACAGTTGGGAAAACTCATATTTTAAAAACATTAAAAAACTTGAAGTAAACAAAAGCCAGAGCGAGGACAAGTTGCGTTAACAAGATCTGATGCATGGCCCCGACAAGGTTATGCAACATGATTGTAGGTTACAGTACGAAATATTTTTCTAATTAAGCTAAAAAGATATACCTTTGCACTTTTTATGAAGATCTTCCATAGTTCCCGGATTATCTATTTTCAGACAAGGTTGCCCATCGGGTGTTACTCCACGATCAGGGCCAAAACCACCTCCCGGTTTTTCCTGCTCAGGAGGAGGCAGCGGTGGTAAGGCTGGAAATGCTGAACAATCTTTCTGACTAGACGCAAACACATTCCCCATTTTGAAAAGTATATAATTTTGCACGGCTTTATAAATTTAGGTTAATACAAACAAACTATCAGATAATAACAATAAATTCCCAGACAATATTACATGCACACACGTTTCCAAAAGACAGCCATTGTTTGAACGATCAGGGAGGCCAAACTATCCTCGAGTTCAATAAGTGAAAAATTATGACAAATGTTTATTAAGTTTTCAATTCACATTTCAATACAAATAACTAAATTAATTAAACGTAAATTAAATAATGAATAATTATTTCATTAGAATTTAAACCAAACTCCTGTATTTCTCAAATTCTGTAACATAATATTGAACATTAAAAATTAATGTCGACACGGTAAAACAACCGTGATCGAATATTTCGATACATCGAATAGTAAAAAGTGCAGAATCAGTACATGGTGGTTATGGCTACATTACTAAGCGAATTTATTGTTAATAACTTATACTCTAAAATCTTTTTTTTAATTATAAACTTTATAATACACGACTAAATTCCAATAAATTTATCACACCTAAATACCCTATCCATCTACAAAAATGTATCCTAATATTTAATGATAATAATAATAACATTTCAGTATTTAATAATGTTTATAAAATGATGAATGAAGCTATTAAATGAATAACTTCTTCAATTTTCGCCCAGCTTTTGCACCTGACCAGCTAAAAACCTCTAAAGCGGACAACAATAAACCGCCGTATAAGAAGGCCGTGAAAGAATCTTAAGTCACGTGTAGTGACGTATTTGCTAGTAGTATGTGCCATTTGCACTAACCACTACGCCAACGGGCCGGCCGTTTTAGTTTGAACTTTTGGTGTGATTGACGTAAGCAAATGCTCGGCTCCGCTATTGGGTTTATGCATAATTTTGATTGCATTCCAACTGTGAGAACCTATTTGCATCTAAGCGAAATTGTATTTACTGCAAAACAGAACATTGTCTGAGTAAGAATAATGCATTGAACTGCACACAAGAAGCTTTGAAGTACTACTGTATTTGATGCCAGCGGCGACTATTCAAGACAAGATGTCAAATAACTAAGAACTAATAAGGCCAAAATAGTGATGATTGCCAACATCCGCCCTGGATAGCCATGACAAGAAGAAGAAGAAGAAACAGCACGTAAGTCGGAGCTTTTACTCCCTTGAATATTTCTTTAAAAATCTATTGCCATATCGTCTGTATAGAGATGGTACAAGTTATTTGAGTTAAATATTGTTGGGGACTATACACATTTTATAGCTAATTTTTTAGTCAGTAATTCAAATTTATTATTTATCAGTCTCGACCAATGAGAATTGATTCTACTGCGCACTAACTATCGAGTCATTTACTGAACTATTACATTCTTACGCAAGTAAGAAACGCGAGTGAAAGCTCTCTTGTTTTTTACGCTCTTTTTCTCACCCTACCATTAGGAATAATTTGCGACTGCATCTTAATAATATTTTTAAATCATTGTACAGTACGTATAAACTATATTACTTTATTAATAAACGATTTGCACGCTGGCTACACTCAAGAAACCCAACTTTATTTAGGTACCAATAATTTATTACTATTATACTGGACGGCATAAAGCTGTGCACATTGATACATCGCTGTGTTCCCGCGCTATTAACCAACCTGAAATAATCTACAATAGCTTTTGTAATAGCTTTTTTCTCAATTTTAAAAACTCTTTACCTGTTACTCTGTGATGAATTACCCAAAACTAATATGGCATAACAGATATAAGATAAAATTAAACCATGGTAAGCTGTTATTAACAATTTTTTAAAGTGAAAGTAAAACTTCCAGGCATTTCAAAGTGCCATGAAAAATCTCAGCTTTCACTTCCAGAAATGCATACATTCGAATGGCCATCATGTTACCGACATTGTTGTTTTTTTTATGAAACAACACTTATAAGCATGTAATTTACTTTTGTTTTCAACAATAAAACTTGTGAACTCATTTTTATTTGTTTTTAGAGTTACGTTTCAAAATTTCCCTTGAGCCACCTTCTTGATGCTGAAATCTCAAACCCACTAAATACCTAATAGCTTTTTTCTCAATTTTAAATACTCTTTACCTGTTACTCTGTGATGAATTACCCAAAACTAATATGGCATAACAGATATAAGATAAAATTAAACCATGGTAAGCTGTTAATAACAATTTTTTTAAAGTGAAAGTAAAACTTCCAGGCATTTCAAAGTGCCATGAAAAATCTCAGCTTTCACTTCCAGAAATGCATACATTCGAATGGCCATCATATTACGGACATTGTTTTTTTATGGAAGAACACTCATAAGCATGTAATTTACTTTTGTTTTCAACAATAAAACTTGTGAACTCATTTTTTTTTTTTTTATAATTCATTTATTTAACGTCATATCAACTACAACGGTCATTAGCGTCGAGGTTGGGGTGGAACTGTTTACAATGGAGGATGAAATGATTTTTTGTAACGTATGAAAATATGCCGTGCCTGAGTGGGATTCGAACCCAGGACCGCATGATGAGAGGCGAGCTCTGATGATAAGAGGCATGAACTCATTTTTATTTTATTTTAGAGTTACGTTACTTCAAAATTTCCCTTGAGCCCAACCTAACTATGCAAACCTTTAAAGTAGAGATTGATAAAAATTTTATCCATTTCTTTATTGGCTGGTTGTAAAGCAGCTCTGGCTTTGGTTGCGTTGGGATACAATCTGTGTTTGTAATACATTTTATAAAACCCTTTCTCCAATAAATAGTGATAATATAAACTTCGCTGATTTAAAAAATGACCGTTTGGGTTGGTATCATTATTTAACAAAATATATTTTAAAGATTCCATCTGTGATTCGTTAAAATACGTCCATTGATCTATATCAATTGGATTACCCATAGGCGATTGCAAGAGATCATGATGAAACTCGTGGTGTTTTTTACACAAGCATTTAAAATTTTCGAGCAGATCACGGTCGTACTGGAATTCGTAATCTTTCACTTTAGATCTTAATTCTTTCACATCTGCCACTAGATTATCGAGTTGTATTATCCCTAATTTTTTATTTTTTTTCTCTACCATTACATATTTATTGAATCCGTAAATATCTTTAAACGATTTGAACTTACAAGTCAGATTGAATCTCTTAAAAATTTGGAAAACCTCTTTCATGGTGAAACCATAATACTTGAATATCTTTTCATCTTCCAAAAAATGTATAGGTATCACATTCTCTTCCGGGTCGTAACTGAAGAAATGTTTTAACCCGAAAAAACCGCTCAGTATTCCTCCATCTAAGTAAGGATTTGCTTCTAGTGCGTTTATTGTGACCAACCTGATAAAACGAACAATCTTAGTCACATCGGATCCCTTAACTCGCACCGCCTTCTTGATCGGTGCATCGTAATTATCTAACAGCAACACACCGCTTTTGTTGACACGTTCGAATAATTGATATGATAGTTTCTGTATACCAAACGCTAATAAATTATCACTCGCTGAAGTCCAATTCATTGATTTATTCGTGTACGTATTAAAATCGTCTACCAAATCTCTTAGATCTTCTTCTTTCATCGTTTCATTCGGATACTTCAACAAAAATTCGTGTTCCAGAAATAATTTCCTCAATAGCTCCTGATAACCGAATTTAAATGATGCGTAAGTATCCACCGGCAAATTGAGTAGATCCATATAAATTACTGGATGTTGTCCGAAATGTTTTTCGAAAAATTCTGAATCCTGATAAATCTTTAAATTATTCTCTTGAAATAATTTGTAATTTTTCGTTCTCTTCAAAGCTTCTGATTCAATTTTATTACCTTTTTCATCAAACTGAATTTGCATAAATCTTCGGATCATATCTAAATTGGTCGTCCGAAAGAATCTTCCCGGTGCACTAATAAAAAGAAAACCGAATCTGTTAAAGTATTCTTTTATCAACATCGATTTGTCAACAAACACATCACTTTTTAAAACATCTTCAAAATTACTGCTTTTAAATTCTATGTATCCGTTTACCTGAAAATGAAAAATTATTAGTTTTGTATAATTATTTTTTACTTTCTCTTGCCTGTATGAATACATTGGAAGGAAAGTATTGTTTTCATGTCGATTTTAAGAAATCGAGTTTTCACTGGATCAACACGTTTTCAGACCTCCTGAACCCAAAAAAAAAAGTTTTTAGCGATTGGTCTGCGTGTGTGTGTGTGTGTGTGAACAGAATATTTCAAGAACGGAACATCGTACAAACTTGAAACTTGAACTTAAGTTACATACCACTACCGGACCCCGACACGAACATTTTCATCAAAATTGGTCAACCAGAAGTGGTAGTTTATTCGTGTAATTTTTCACTTTTTTGCGATTTTCTCATAAACTGGTCCTACGATTTTTTTAAAAATCGTCTGGTTTACTAATTTTTTTATGCTCTACAAGATAGAGCAGGTGTCATGTTAGCTGAAATTCTTGGTGAGGCGTTTTCATGTACAGAAATTGTTTTTTTAAGATTACGGCTTTAATATGCATTTTAGCGCAAAATTGTATGTAGGCCTAATTGAAATTGTAGAAAATTTAAAATCCTACAACTTTCATTTCAAAAATTTTTGTGTATAACGCTTATTTTAGCGGTAATTAGCGATTTTCGGTTTTTTCTCACGAAAACGTGAAAATAATTTTTTTTAAGATTTCGGCCTTAGTATGCATTTTACGACAAAAGTTTATATAATCAAATTTATAGAAAATTAAAAGTTCTATAACTTTTATTTAAAGCATTTTTCTCTACAGAGCCTAGTTTAGCGTGAAAGAGTGATTTTCCGTATTTTTAAGCCAAACTGAGGTAGATTTTCATTTTGCGTCTTTCACTCATGATTAAAATAAGGTTATGTTTTCTGAGGTTAGTTTTTGTTTATTTCTAATATTTCATTACTAATGTTAGGTGGTATTGGTCATTATTTGCATTGGCAAGAGAAAGTTGTGTGAGTGTTTCACACTATATTTTTTACGCAAGTAAAAACAGCTCTTGTACAAGTTTTGTTTACAGTGAAGTCCGATTAGTATATTATATCTCTATATTAACTATTTCTCAACCACTTTCTAAGAGAAAACTTCATTTTTGTTTTCTTTTGTAGACTGTTATTTAGTGGTGACTCATGCCTTCAAAAATCTGGTGTGAAACACTCACACGACTTTCACTTCCCAATGCAAATAATTACCAATATAACCCAACTTTAGTAATAAAACATTGGAATAAACAAAAACCTAACCTCAAAAAACATTACATCAATAAATTGCCGCAAGGTTTAAAAAGTTGTGACAATTTAAGTCATTTTAAAAAAAAAGCTAAAACAATATTTGATTGATGAAACATTTTACAGTGTGCCAAATTCCTTTTTAAATAGTTTTGGTTGAAAAGTATTAACTTCTAATTAAACAAATATTGAGTACTATTTGATACAAAGGGGTTCATGACAAGCCTACTGAGATAAGCAGTAGTTGGGAAAAATTTTATTGGTGATGAATTTATCATTGTTTTTATTTTTTTTTATTTTGTGTGATATCTGAATGGGGTTCATGACAAGCCTACTGAAGTAAGCAGTAGCAGAAACAATTTTTTGGTGGTAAGTGATGAATTTATCATTGGTGATAAACTTTCAGTTTATCAGTTTTATCTTGACATGTCCTATACTCCCTTTGGAGTCTCCTGGATGCAAAAAAAATTACCTTATTTTAATCATGAGTGAATGATGCAAAATGAAAACCAACCTGAGTTTGGCTTAATAATACAGAAAATCACTCTTTCACTAAACTAGGCTCTGTAGAGAAAAATGCTTAAAACTAAAAATGGAAGCCGGAATCCGAAAAAGGACCTCTTGTCGAAAATTTTACATTTTGAGCTGTTGTTGTTTAGATCATCAGCTGAAAGGCTGATTTGAAACTATATACCCTAGGCTTTTTAAATTTACCATTAAATTTTGAACGATTGATGCAAAATTGAGATTTTCTCTCAAAATTTTATAAATTACAGCAGTTTAAAAGGTTTTTTAATAAAAAAAAACTTTAGTGTTAAATGTATTTTAAACTTTTACATTGCCCTTTCTAAATTTTACATATTTAAGAAAAATATTACACCAGAAATTATACTAATTGTTTTTAAAAATGTTGATGTTTGACATTGAAGGTTCTTTTAAACAGAGTGCCTTCATTTTTATTTACTAGTTCTGCAACAGACTCCGGTAGGTCTAACTCGAGCTTAGGATACCTATCGGAAGATCTCGGGATTCTTCTTTACCAAATATCTTGATCTTTTTGGATAGATATTATTTTTATTGCATCGTCATTAATACAGGAGCCATTACATTGAAAATACAACCGGGTAAATTAAATTATAATAATCTATAAAAAAACTCAAATATCGATGAATCAACCCTAACACCTCATTTTCGTTCCGACAAGAGGTCCCTTTTCGCTTTCCACTTCACACATAGATCTTTTAATTTCCTATAAATTTCCTTCCGGTTGAACGATTTTTATGAAAATGTTCATGTCGGGTCCTCTAGTAGGCCTAGTACCTAACTTAACTTTCAAGTTTCAACTTTGTACGATGTTTCATTCTTGAGATATTTTGTTCACATACACCAATCGCTGACATGTTTTGTTGGGTTCAGGTGATCTCAAAACATGTACATCCGGTGAAAACTTATTTAAAAAAAGCAACATGAATACATAACTTTCCTTCCTACATATTCATAAAGGCAAGACAAAGAGAAAGGAAATAGAAAAATTTATAACTAATTTCATAAGAGTATATTATAAAAGTTGCCCTAACAGGCAGGTGGAGTGTTAAATTATTTGCGCTCGATCTGCTAACTCCAGGGCTACAAAAAATAGTTCTGTTTCTTATCACATGGTCAGGCCATTGTATGACTGAAGCATATGAGGCGAAGAGGTAGAGGTGTAAAAGACACTAGTCACAGTTATCTCCTCTGCGAGTAATGAATTACATTATACAGCCAGACTCTGTGGTGAATGAAGTGAAGGTGTCATTTGTAGGGTGAAAGTAAATGTTTTTCAGAGGGCCTGGCATGCTGATAAGCATACTTTTCCACTCAGTGAGTATTGGCAATTGTAAACCACCTGATTCCTCATTTTACTTAGTAAAACCTCTAGAAGTTCAAACCAGCCTTTCGGCTTATCACCTAAACAATATATTATAAAAACTAACCATCAACTTACAGAGGAAATTGTTGCAACTAAGAACACAACACAAACTGACACGATCATCTTATTTGTTCACCTCATCATACAAAAAAATAAATATATTTTAAAACTTTCCCCCACTGTGGTCCAGTGGTTAATACGATATACTCTCAAGCGGAACACCTCGGATTCGATTCTTACAAAAATTTTTGAATTTATCATGCAGGTAGATCGACTAAGCTTTAATCAACAAATGAAAGTGATTAAATAACTAATAAACTAAAAATATATTGAAACTATAAAAAACACATTCAAGTTTTACTGTGAACTTCTATATAAATGCCAAAAACTGTACAGCCATTATTATATTTTTCCTAATTTTTAATTACAGACTACAATAATCTACCAGTTAATGTGATTAACTGTTTTTTTTTTTGAAAAACAAACAAGAGTTTTGTTATCTACAATCTGATAACCTTTTTTTTAAATAGATAAAAGTACAGGATGCCTCAAAAGTAATTTGCTTTTGTTTACTTACATGTACTCTAAATCCTATTTTAGAAAAAGTTGACAGAGCTAGGGTTATCACCAGAATGTCACATCCTGTTTTGTGGTGTGATTGTACATCTTGCAGTGGCAACTTGTGTCTTCAAAAATAGATGTACTTGCAAAAATCTGAAAAAAACTAGTACACTAATAAGTATCCATTACACTCCCGAGAGTAAAACAAAAACTGTAAATACTCACACACACGCATAAACAGTGTGTATACACAAAACAACTGTGTGACACCACATATTTAAAACAACTATAAAATTTAGGTGGGTGGGAGTTTGCTGTGTACTTTACCACTCCCACTGGTCGATTAATTTCTCCTCTCTTACTGTTCCTATTGACTTGAAACTTATACCTTATTTTGAACTTTACTTCGTCCTTTAAGTTCAAAAAATGTATGGTGCCTGTAATATCTAATATACATAAAGTGATTTTTCTGAGAAGAATGGAGAAGGACGGGTTACTACAGAAGATTTGACTATGGGTTCCAGCGAGACAGAGGAAACCTGAAGGACAAACCAGAAATAAGTGGACAAATGGCGTTTAAAGAGCTACGGAGAAGAATGGTCTTCAGCAGTGTTTCTCTAATAGTGGGTCACAGGATGTATCTGGGGGGGGGGGTCATGAAATACACGGGGAAAAGATTAAAAACTGTTATTGTTATTTATTTTAAAAAGAGAAAAACTGTACATGACTTTTACAACTTTTTCTAATTTAATTAACAAGAAACTTGGGCTTGTTTGGAATAAACCAATTTTTGAATGTCTTGATTTATTTTTGTAATATATAAAAAAACGATATAATTTTCCCGTGTCAAATGATTTCTTGGTTTGGTTTTTAAATTCACCATTATGGAAAATCCTTGTTCATAGTTGTAGGATGTGGCAAATGGTGACGACATTTCCAATGCTGCTCTGGACAGTTCAGGGTATTCCTTTAATATTTAACCAAAATTTGTCGACACACACACTGTTGCTTTCTCTTGCCGATATTTTATACATAGGGAAAAAAATATTGTTTTCATGATGATTTTTTGAAATCGAGTTTTCACTGGATATACATGTTTGCAGACACCCTGAACCCAAAAAAACATGTTTTTAATGATTGATCTGTGTGTGTGAGAAGGAATATCAATATTAAGTTGAAACTTGAAACTTATGGTAGGTACTAACGGGTGTTTTTTTTAGAGGTATAGAACTTAAAATGAAATAAAACACAGAATAATTGAATAATTGATGTGGAATTGGTTTTATTTTAAAGATAATTATTTGCAATTTTTATTTAAAAATAATTTCCGGCATGTGGCCGCCGCGGCTGGCTCGGACGTGGTCCAATCGAGACGTCCAATTTGTGACCACTTTTTGCAGCATTTGGGGCCATATATTGGTAATAACGCGGCGAATGTTGCCTTCCAAGTTGTCAATTGTCTGTGGCTTATTGGCATAGACTAGCGACTTCCCATACCCCCACAGAAAATAGTCCAGCGGTGTTAGATCACACGACCTTGGAGGCCAATTTGCAGGTCCAGAACGTGAAATTATGCGTTCGCCAAACGTTTCCTTCAGTAAATCGATTGTGGCACGCGCTGTGTGACATGTTGCACCATCTTGTTGAAACCACAGCTCTCCAACATTAAGGCGATTCAATTCAGGAACAAAAAAGTCATTGATCATGGCTCTGTAGCGGTCACCATTGACTGTAACATTCTGCCCATAAAGCCCATAAAGCACACCAAACAGTCACTTTTTCTGGATGTAAAGGCTTCTCAGCAATATATCGAGAATTACCTACACTCCAAATGCGGCAGTTTTGTTTATTCACGTAGCCATTCAACCAAAAATGGGCTTCATCACTGAACAAAATTTTTATGTGAAAATCGGGATCAACTACGATAAGTTTCACGAACCAAACCATGATTTTCAAAATAAATTGCACAATTTGCAAGCGTTGTTCAGGCGTCAGTCTATTCATTATAAAATGGCAAACCAAACTAAACATAAATTACAAAAGTTTTCAAAATGGCCGCCATGGAAATCAGTACTGCCAACTTAAAGTTCTATACCTCTAAAAAAAATACCCTTTACAAGAGGACCTGACACAAACATTTTCAACAAAATCGGTCAACCAGAAATAGTTGTTTATTCATGTAATTTTTCACTTTTTTGCGATTTTTCAAAAACGGCTCCTACAATTTTTACTTTCTCTTGCCTATATGAATATATAGGAAGGAAAGTATTGTTTTCATGTCGATTTTTCGAAATCGAGTTTTCACCGGATCTATACGTTTTCAGACCCCCTGAACCCAAAAAACATGTTTTTAGCGATTGGTCTGTGCGTGTGTGTGTGTGTGTGTGTGTGTGTCTGTGTGTGTGTGTGTGTCTGTGTGTGAACAGAATATCTCAAGAACGGAACATCGTACGAACTTGAAACTTGAAACTTAAGTTACATACCACTACCGGACGCGACACGAACATTTTCATCAAAATCGGTCAACCGGAAGTAGTAGTTTATTCGTATAATTTTTCAGTTTTTTGCGATTTTCTCAAAAACTGGTCCTACGATTTTTTTTAAAATCGCCTATTTTACTCAATTTTTTATTCTCTACAAGATAGGGTAGGCGCCATGTTTGCTGAAATTCTCGGTGAGGCTGTTTTCACGTAAAAACGTTGTTTTTTTAAGATTACGGCTTTAATATAAATTTTAGCGCAAAAACTTATATAATAAAAGTTGTAGAGAATTTAAAAACCTACAACTTCTGTTTCAAACATTTTTTTGTATAACGCTTAGTTTAGCGGTAATTTGCGATTTTCTGTTTTTTTTTCTCACGAAAACGTGAGAAAAATCGATTTTTTTAACATTTCGGTCTTAGTATGCATTTTACGACAAAAGTGTATATAATTAAATTTATAGAAAATTAAAAGATCTACAACTTTTGTTTAAAGCATTTTTCCCTACAGAGCCTAGTTTAGCGTGAAAGCGTGATTTTCCGTATTTTTAAGCCAAACTGAGTTCGATTGTCATTTTGCGTCATTCACTAATGATTAAAATAAGGTTATGTTTTTGAGGTTAGTTTTTGTTCATTTCTAATGTTTTAATACTAATGTTAGGTTTATTATTAATTATTTTCATTGGCAAGAGAAAGTTGTGTGAGTGTTTCACACCAGATTTTTACTTTCTCTTGCCTATATGAATATACAGGGTGATTCATGAAGTTCTCCCCCCACTTCTACAGCACATTGTACTAGTAAAAATAATGAAAAAATGTTATATAAACATAGGTCCGAAAACGCTTCGTTAGCGAGTTACAGCTAGCGAAAGTTTCGCCTGGATTTCAGTTCACCAGGTGAAATGAGGTCTTCCTGGAATTGTGGTAAGGTAGATTAAGGGGCGAATTCAATCATTTCTTATGGTTTTTGATCTGATAAATTGAATAAAACAGGTCCCAGAACTGTAAGTTAAATAGTTTTTGAGAAAACCAGTGTCAAATGCAAAAAATGGAGTGAAAATCACATTTTTTCATCTTTGGGCAAGAATAACTTTGTTATTTCACCAAGAAACAGTTAAAATTTTTCAATAAAAAATGTAGAAAATTTTATTCTGAACAAACCGGTGTAAATAAAGTACACAGAAAGCGAATAGTTTTTGAGAAAACCAGTGTCAAATGCAAAAAAATGGAGTGAAAAAAACACATTTTTTCATTTTAGTTTTTCCGGTTAATTTTACTTTGTACTCTTATGAATAAAAACTCATTTAATCAAACATCTATTCGCTTTCTGTGTACTTAATTTACACCGGTTTGTTCAGAATAAAATTTTCTACATGTTTTATTGAAAAATTTTAACTGTTTCTTGGTGAAATAACACAGTTATCCTTGCCCAAAGATGAAAAAATAAGTTTTTCACTCCATTTTTTGCATTTGACACTGGTTTTCTTAAAAACTATTTATCTTACAGATCTGGGACCTGTTTTATTCAATTTATCAGATCAAAAACCATAAGAAATGATTGAATTTGCCCCTTAATCTACCTTACCACAATTCCAGGAAGACCTCATTTCACCTGGTGAACTGAAATCCAGGCGAAACTTTCGCTAGCTGTAACTCGCTAACGAAGCGTTTTCGGACCTATGTTTATATAACATTTTTCATTATTTTTACTAGTACAATGTGCTGTAGAATTGGGGGGAGAACTTCATGAATCACCCTGTATAGGAAGGAAAGTATTGTTTTCATGTCGATTTTTCGAAATCGAGTTTTCACCGGATCTATACGTTTTCAGACCCCCTGAACCCAAAAAACATGTTTTTAGCGATTGGTCTGTGTGTGTGTGTGTGTGTGTGTGTGTGTCTGTGTGTGAACAGAATATCTCAAGAACGGAACATCGTACGAACTTGAAACTTGAAACTTAAGTTACATACCACTACCGGACGCGACACGAACATTTTCATCAAAATCGGTCAACCGGAAGTAGTAGTTTATTCGTATAATTTTTCAGTTTTTTGCGATTTTCTCAAAAACTGGTCCTACGATTTTTTTTAAAATCGCCTATTTTACTCAATTTTTTATTCTCTACAAGATAGGGTAGGCGCCATGTTTGCTGAAATTCTCGGTGAGGCTGTTTTCACGTAAAAACGTTGTTTTTTTAAGATTACGGCTTAAATATAAATTTTAGCGCAAAAACTTATATAATAAAAGTTGTAGAGAATTTAAAAACCTACAACTTTTATTTCAAACATTTTTTTGTATAACGCTTAGTTTAGCGGTAATTTGCGATTTTCTGTTTTTTTCTCACGAAAACGTGTGAAAAATCGATTTTTTAAAGATTTTGGCCTTAGAATGCATTTTACGACAAAAGTGTATATAATTAAATTTATAGAAAATTAAAAGATCTACAGCTTTTATTTAGAGCATTTTTCTCTACAGAGCCTAGTTTAGAGAGAAAGAGTGATTTTCCGTATTTCTAAGCCAAACTGAGGTTGATTTTCATTTTGCGTCTTTCACTCATGATTAAAATTAGGTTATGTTTTTGAGGTTAGTTTTTGTTTATTTCTAATATTTTATTAATAATGTTAGGTTTATTATTAATTATTTGCATTTTACGATTTTTTTTTTTAAATCGCTTCATTTACTACATATTTTATGCTCTACAAGCAGGGTAAGCACCATGTCTGCTGAAATTCTGGGGGAGGCTGTGCACTCAAAAAATGGTATTTTAAAGATAATGGCCTTAATATGCATTTTAGGGCAAAAGTGTAGTCAAAGTAGTTGAACATTTAAAAACCTACAACTTTTATTCCAAACATTTCTTTGTATAATGCCTAGTTTAGCCGTAATTAGTGACTTTCTGTTATATCTCATGAAAATCTGTAAAAAAATGGATTATCTAAGATTTTGGCCGTAGTATGCATTTGCCAGCTGCATTGGCGTAGTTAGTAACGTGCTCGCCTCTCATCATGCGATCTTGGGTTCGAATCCCATTCAGGCATGGCATATTTTCATACGTTACAAAAAATCATTTCATCCTTTACCGTCTGCATTAGCAGTAATTGCACAACAGTCGGACGTTAAACCAAAAAAAAAAAAGAAAAAAGTAGTATGCATATTTTATGACAAAAGTACACATAATCAAATTTAAAGGAAATGAAAAGATCTACAACTTTTATTTGAAGCATTTTTCTCTACAGAGCGTTTTTCTCTAGTTTAGCGTGAAAGAGTGATTTTCCATATTATTAATCCAAACTAAGGTGGGTTTTAAATTTTACTTACAAGTCTATAATTCTTCGATTGAACTGAATTGAAATATCACTTTGAACCCACTCACAATTTTAACAAACTAAATAAATAATAATAATAATAATAATAATTTTTTTATTTATTCCCATAATATTACACATTACATAAAAAATAAATAACAATAACACAAATTTTCTTACAGTAATAAACAACACTATCCTATTAAGCTAGAGGTGGTGGAAAACTTATCCCATCCAACTATGGACAAAACCATCTACTAGGATGGGTTGGAAACTTTTAAATAAATAAATTTAAAAAAACTAAAGTATTAACTATTAGCAGTAGAATTCTATACTTACTACACTTACTTAACTAACTAACTTAATCAATACTTTGCTATTTACTACGATTTTGATTGTATAAATTATGATACATTACACTTTAATAATAATTAAACTTACACTATTTTTAATAAAAAAACATAATTTAATACAACCTAAAATTTATTACTACATTTAAAAATAAAAAAGTAAAAGCATATATTATTTTATTTTCCTTTTTTCTCTTTACTTACATCTACATTTAAATATTGCTAACCATTTTTTTAATTTTCTCTACCTGTTTTGGCTATCCATTTATTTAGTTCCTTATGAAATTTTAAACCCGTTAGATTTAAAAAATCTAACGGGAGCAGGTTATATATTTTGGGTGCCAAGTAATGCCAGTTCCCAAGCTTTGTGCAGCTGAGAGGTATGCATTTTGTCACTACTGCTGTGAGAGATTGCGTTAGTAGTAGTAGTAGTAGTAGTAACGTTTTACTTGTACTATGTTTGTAGTAGTCACGGGTACTATCCAAACTACATATATTTTGTGCCGCCATCTACAGAGAATAGTGAAAACAACATCCATGTGTGTCACCGCACAAGGCAGCCTACTGCCTAGCGAAGAGCAATGAGATGATAAGTAGAGTGTTATGACGTAGCAGCAGTCTGGTACTTCGTCTGTCCCCTTCATCCCGCAGCTACACAAAGCTTAGATTCATACAGTATAAACTGCACAAAATGAAGTTATATTAATTAAACCAATTGTGTTTACTACTAGCTAGCTAGATAAAGATTTAAGATTTTATCAAACATCGTATGTAGGATTTTTAAACAGCCGTATTATTTAAAATTGAAATATATATTTCTAACCACCAGAACCAGTCGATTTCCAACCAGTCCAGTTGATTTCTAACCAGTCGATTAAGTTGGCAAGACTGTTTTAAATATAAGAATCGACTATTCCTTATCTACCATGGTAGGAGCAGGAAGTTTTAAATTTTGATATAAAATAAATTTTAATTTACTGAAGATGTGTACAAGATACACGAAAGCGCTATAAACATTGGTAAGTGTTTTATGTTACTGTATTCTGGTAGTTAGAAATATATATTTCAAAGATTCAAGAATAAACAAAATTGTAACTATGTGACTTAGTGTAGATTGTATTCAACTTGAATAAGCGACAAACTGTTGGCTTGGTTTGTTTATTTTTTTAATGTCAACATTTCGTACACTCCTAACAACGAAATACAGAACTCTACTCATATCTTTGTTATTCATTCTTTACTTATTCTGTCATCTACCAAACAATGTTCAAAGACAGAACAAATGGAGCAGGGATCTCCTGTTTTAGGAATGGTTATATGCTATTAACCCTTTGGAAACAGACTGTTACTCGTTAAACAGAGGAATTACAAATTCAAAACGCGCTCTCAAAACAACTGTTTTACCTAACGTCACAACAGATGAAAAATTCTGAAAATATTACAGTTGATTCATATAATACGTACGCGCCTTTTGAATATAATTACAACTTAAATCTTTGTGTTCAGGCGAGCAAAATTTTCAACCGCGAAAATTTTTGTGTTTATATTTTTTTACTATAACGGGTTTAAATTTCAGTTAAGCTAAAAAATTTATAAAACATGTTTTGTAGACAAGAGTTTACTGGAATAAATGTAATTTTTTATTTAAATTTCCGTAAATATTTGGCAAAGTTACAAAATGTTCAACATGAGTCCATTTTCACATCACAGAGAAGCATGAAGGGATAGTATTTTACATTCTTTACAGTGATGTCACAGAGCCACTATTATATTTAGGTTACAGCTGTAAGCAAATCAATGTAGAAAATTCGTTTGAAATTAAGTTAGAAAAAAAGTTTGTAGGTTATCATTGTTATTAAAAGACCAAAAAAAATGGCTGATGAAATGTTTAACAGAGCTACGAGAACAAGTATTGGCAACGTTGCTGGCAAGTCATTGGCTAGCTATAAAGTGGGTAGGGGGCAATGCACACATTCAGAGCTCATCAGCCTTGAAAAATAGTATAATTACAGAATTTATGTACATTTGTCATAGTGGTGTTATTTGTTTGTTTTTTTTTTTAAATTAAACAAGATATTCAAAAAAAGGTATGTATCTTTACGTTTATTTATGTACTAAGTTACAAATAACCAATATATTTATTTGTATATAACTTATATGCGAATGTTTCTGTCTTTAATAATAAATTCTTTAAAAAGTACTCTCTTAAGATTGTCTTGGCCGCTTCTTGACTAAGACACTAATTTGTGTCGAACCCATAAAAATCGTATTCAGGGGAGCACTATACCTCCTACCTAACCCACGTTAAACCTCTTTTGACCTCTTTTTACGTACATGTTTCTAAGAAACTGTTAAGAATTAGGGCTTTAATTTTTTTGTACCTTTTCTATGACATCCTTTTAAGATCTGGTACTAGAATTATTAATATAGAGCAAGCGATACCATTACAAGAATTTGTTTTTGAATTTTTTATTTTATTTTGAACTTAGTAATAATACTGTAATGATTCTAGTACCATATGTCACAATTTATACTGCGAAACATGCTCAAAAAATTTCAACCTTCAAAGTCAAATAGTTTTCTCAAAAACTGTACCTATATGGAAAAAAATGAATTTGCGGGAAATGAGCTGTAAAGTTTTACTTACCCTAAAATCGGCCTGCACCATAATATTGATCCTCACCAGACTGTTATTTTTCCTCAAATAATTTCCTCTTTTTTTTCTCTTGTCTTGCTTCTTTTGGCACACTTTCCATTGCCTTCTCAGCTTTCTGTATTCTTTGAATATCGCAACTCTTAATTGTTTCCACAGATTAACTCAATTAAAAGAAATTCTGGTCAAAACATTATTTAACAAAAATCTGCATAGCTTCTGTAATTTCTATGGTACAGTTATAATTTTTATATGTAATTACACAGAAAAAGATACAGAAGGCAGTGGCGCCAAAATTAGAAAAATCTATTTTTTTCGATTGCCAAGGTATAGTGCTCTCCTTCAGCGGATTATACTGTAGTCAAACGTTCTTTTGAAATATTCCCTGTTAGAGTTTAATTTTCCCATACTCCTTCCAGGTCTAGTAACTGTAATAACATCACACGAAAGTGAGCCCTTTTTTTAAAAATATCACATCAGCTAAATAGTAAAGTAATTTAAACATTAGTCATGTATACCTTGCATGACTAATGGTCTTGGGTTCGAATCCCATTCAGGCACGGCATATTTTCATACGTTACAAAAAATCATTTCATCATTCACCGTCTGCATTAGCAGTAATTGCAGAACAGTCGGACGTTAAACCAAAAAAAAAAAAAAAAAAAAAAAAAGTATACCTTGCACAATTTGAATTGGCACAAGCAGCTTCGGTGTTTATCTACTCCACTCTTCACCCCCTCACCATCCAGCGATGGTACAGTCATAAAAGTATACAATAGCTACTGTAATGTGCGACCCATGCACGATCACTACGCTTTGTTTTCACTGTTGTTATTAATAATCTGTCAGACATAATGATGTGACTAATTAGTTTTCAAATATGATTTTCTGTTAATTATATATTCAGACCAATTTGTCTAGTTAGTTACGTGCGTCTGTAGAGTATAATTTAGTGAGTTTTTGAAGTTTAGTTCTCGTAATTTATAATTTAAATTTTTACTGGGACAAATTAAATACATGTTTAAAAATGAAATAATTATTTGTACGTTTGTATATTGAAATAAGTTTGTAGGCATTTGCGTACATTAAAATTGGTAGGTTATGGAATACTTTATGCGGAACTGTGTGTACACGTAGAGCAAGAGTTGTGCCAGTTCGAATTGTCCATAGTATAATGGACCACCTAATTCATTCATGGTGATGGAGGACGCTCGAGAAGCGTCAACCCTGTGGAACTGCCGAGAACAGGGTCATCACAGCGTATTACTTTGCAGTACCAACCTCCCATTCAGTTTTAAAGTATACATTGGAAAATATAATTTGGTACTTTCACTCTCCAGAATGCAACCGCATATGATTATTTAAAGAAAAAGACTGTGCAAACTTTTTGTCGCAAATACTACAATTGAACGATTCGCCTGTATGTATACGTACATGAGTATTTAACGCAGAAGCCTGAGTAAACTTTTTTTCGCAGACATTACAACTGAATGGTTTCTCACCTGTATGTGTACGCATATGAGGAATCAAAGCGGATGAATGTGTAAACTTTTTGTTGCATATATTACAAATCAAGGGTTTTTCTCCCGTATGTATAAGCATATGAGCATGTAAATTGGAAGACTGCGCGAAACTTTTGTTGCAGATATTACAATTAAACGGTTTCTCACCTGTATGCACTCGCATATGTTTATTTAAATAAGCAGATCGCGTAAAGTTTTTATTACAAATATTACAATTGAATGGTTTCTCACCTGTATGTATACGCGCATGCTTATTTAAACTAGACAACTGCGTAAATTTTTTGTCACACACATTACAATCGAACAACTCTCCGGTATGTATGCGAACATGATCATTTAAGGAAGCAGCCTGTGTAAATTTTTTGTTGCATATATCACAAGTAAACGGTTTCTCTCCTGTATGCGTACGCATATGAACATTTAAATACGAAGCATGCGTAAACTTTTTGTTACAGATATTACAACTCAACAGTTTCTCACCAGTATGCACAAGCAAATGCCTATTTAAATTAGAAGACTGCGTAAACTTTTTATTGCAGACATTACAATTGAATGGTTTTTCGCCTGTATGTATACGCACATGAGCATTTAAACTAGAAGACTCTGTAAATTTTTTGTTACAGATATTACATTTGAACGGTTTCTCACCCGTATGTATAAGCATATGAGCATGTAAATTGGAAGACTGTGCAAAATTTTTGTTGCACATATTACAACTGAACGGTTTCTCACCGGTATGCACACGCATGTGATTATTTAAATAGGAAGACTTTGTAAAGTTTTTGTTGCAGATATTACAATTAAGCGGTTTGTCTCCTGTATGTATACGCAAATTTGTTGTTAAATGTTGTCTATTAATGTTCTTGCACGTGACTGTACCCTCCGGACAACACTTGCAGACTTCCGAGATCGTTTCACTTGAAGATCCTTCTTCAATTATATTTTCGTCAGCCATCTGTAAAACATTATCACACATAATTAGCGAGAGTTCATTTTATTACATGTTACAAAAGAACTGCCTAATGTACTTCAAAAGATCATGCATAATTTTTCACTTGGTCCCTTTTCCCATATTTTACAGTACATTTGGCGAAACAGTAGCTATGGCTGTGCGCGCACACGCTGGAAATTAATGGGTGACTAAGAGAGTGTTACTGTACTTACATTTGACAATACAGTTTTACCTACAATACATCTACATTTATTATTGCTCATATCATATTATTATACTATCTACATATAAACTACATAGAAACGTTTCAATTTTCAATTAGACTGTACCGAGCGCGTCACAGTTTTACATCTCTTTCTCACATAGTCGGTGAGTGCATCTCGGATGCCAATTGGTTTGAGCTGGGTTATGCAATATTTTGCTGTTCTGTTCAAGGGTTTTCCTTTAGTCACTTGCAAGCAAAAGCCAGATTAAGTTTATCATTCATCATAGTGATGGCATAATTCAGTAATAGAACAACAAAATCATAGAAAGCTAACTACAAATGATGCAGCAAAGATATTAAAACACGAACAATTCTCAAACATAAATTTCAGAAAATTTACATTTTAATGAAATAAAAAATATACCTTCAATCAGATGTAATAAATTAACCACTTTTCTTGAAGACTGGCTGGTTGGAGACACAAGACTATATATTTTTCCAATGATATTGTCGTAGCAGTCTCACCACAAGAGATTAGCTGAAGAAATCTCTGACATTGAACGAAATATATACATCAACTTTTTGATCTGTTCAAAAAAACAAAATTTACATTTAACTAAAACATTAAAGTACAATGAAATTCGGATAATTAATCCACCGGTTAATTGGGGCAGCCGGTTTTTTGGGGCAGTTCTTTAACGAACAAAAACAGAACAGGATTTTACATTGATAAGCACTCAGTTTATTCGGTCCATAATGCCGCTTATTGGGGCCAATCTGATGTATGTACAATCATGTTTTATTAAAACCATTACAGGCCAGCGACGAACAACACGTGGTTCTAAGCGGCAAGATAAGATAATGGGCAGGATAGAGGTAGTAAACATTTCAAAAGATAAACAACAGTAATCACACATCAGTCATAATAAAGGTGTTATTTACAGTACAATGTGTAGGCTACATAATCGTCATAGCACAAATTTCAGTGACTCATATCCACTAGTTATGCCCAACCTTACAAGCTGTATAGCCTCCTTGCAACTTATGGTTAGTTGTCACTTTTAATACATACATAGAACCTTTATCATAATTAGCAGAGGCACAATTTTTTTTTATTTATTCCTAATTTGTGTGCGTTGCAATCTGTTCAATTTAGAACAATAAGCAACCCCATGACCCAATGAGATGAGGATGATGTGCATGAGGTGTAAATGAGGTGTAGTCTTGTACAGACCCAGGTCGACCATTCCTTAGAGAGTATGGTTAATTAAACCCCAACCATCAAAGTACACCGGTAACCACTGTCTAGTATTCAAATCCGCATAAAAGTACCTACCTTTACTAGGATTTGAACCAGGAACCTTCGTCTCCAAAAATCAGCTGTTAAACAGCTGATTTTGGCGACGACTTTACCTCTAGACCAACCCGGTGGGTTGAGGCACAATTTGAATTTAAAAACTTACCGTAAGCCTGTTTTTAAGACTATTTTGGTAAATTTATACAGCTGTAATTCATGGACTGATTGATAAAACTGGTATTATTCTTAGTTTATATGTAGGCAACCTCACTGTGAAATTTTATCGAAATCGGAGATGGTAAGGTATGTAATAAATGCATTGAAATTGTGTTGATTTGACATGGAAATGACCCATTAGCAAAAACTGCAAAACACTGGACGTAAAACAAAATAACTGAGGAATAAATAGAGAAACCCCAGTTTTATTACACTAACATAACCATTACGAAAAACAACCTAACAAATTATGAAATACCAGACTTCTAAGTTAGAAGTTGAAACAAATCAAGAGGGGTAAACCCGCATGGGTTTTGATGATCATGATTATGAAAATAACTATGTTCAAAACGTTTAAAATATTTGATGGCTTTTCCGATAAACAAATACATTATACAGGTATAATACATCATACAGGTCTTAATACATAGTTTGCATAATAGTACTGGAAACGGCCAACTGCAAAATATACAGATAATTCAAACTATAGTCATAACCAAGGATTACTAAATATTAACAGCCAAGTTATTTGCGATCTACATCAAGTTCGACAAACTCCAACTAACTGAGAGAAATTCATTTGCATTTGCAATTGTGGACCAATATACACTCAAAACGAAATGTCATTATAATGCCTAACGTTTATTTACTGTCTTAATACATGATTAAATCTCGCCATCTAAATAGTAACCTCAAATCAGTCTACGTTGTTTATATATTTACGTTATTTTTATTCATATTTATTGATTAATATTTATTAATATTGTTGTTGTTTAGGTCAACAGCCGAAAGGCTGGTTTGAGCCTCTAGAGGTTTTACTAAGTAAAACGAGGAGTGAGGTGGTTTACCATTGCCTTCCTCGCTGAGTGGAAAAGTACGCTTATCAGCATGCCGGGCCCTCTGAAAAGCATATATTTTTCACTCTGTAAATGACACCTTCACTTCATTCACCATAGGGTCTGGCTGTACAATGAAATTCATTACTTTCAGAGGAGATAACTAGTGTCTTTTACACCTCTACCTCTTCTGTTCTTAAATGATTCAGTCATTTAATTGGCTGACCATGTGATAAGAAACAGAACTATTTATTTTAGCCCTGCAACTAACAGATCGAGTGTAAATAATTTGACACTCCACCTGTCTGTTATGGGCAGTTATTAATATTAATCAATATATATATATATATATATATATTCTGTACCTTAAAATATATTCATACATCGAAATAACACGAAATAAATTAACAAATTTGCAGGAAAGTGAGGTTATGTAGTTATACGATATAAAAGGGCTTATAACTAATTTCACAGGGCTTTGCCCCAAAAACTAATTACAGATTCGGAATCAGCGCACAAAACTGAATAGAACACATAAAAATTTTAAAAATCGGGAGTGCGTCCAACTATTGAACATTTACCTCAGTCTAATATAGATCAGTTAATAAATAAACTACTAACCGATTAAATCTCTTGTCTACTCCAAAATATTATAAACCATAACCCAAATGTATAATTGTTTTATGCTACGACGAGCTTTCTTGTTATTAATTTGAATTAAAATTAATTACTTAACGCACCGCTCTTCTTCAACACGCCAAAACAAAACAACCAGGATAAACGTACGACTCCCAGCCTAAAAATTTCCCGTAACAATTTAACAATACGCTACTCCAGAATCAGACTGTTCTAACTCCATTTTAGGTAATTTTACAGGAGAGCTTTCTGAAATTTTGACAAAGCAGCAAAAAATAGGTTTTAATTTTAGCATAATTGTTTATATTCTACATTATAAAATGAATACTGCTTTTTAAGTTCAACATTTTTTTTGTAAATTTAGAATTCCTACTGCATTAAATAAACAAGATAATGTATGGTAGTGCATCGGAGTTAGAACATAGAAGTCTTTTCACAAGATAGATTTTTCCTGGGGAAACGTTCTAACTCCCGCTTTTACTAGGATTTTAGCACTGAAATAAAACCAGATTTGTGTTTTAATGATTATATTTATAACATATACACTGCTATGCACTAGTAAATTTTAAATATAATTTGAAACAAATGGAAATATTAAATTACAGAAAATTATAAAATTATATTTTAAAATTGCATAACTATGAAAATATAAGTTAACCTAGTATTAATAGTATTAATAGTTTAAGTTTAAATAAATTAAAGAAAAGTTAATCAAAAAAGTTAAGTAAAAAAAAATAATTGAAAAAGAGTTACAATAAAATAAGGAAAAAACTACAAAAAGTTTACTTTTTACTTTAAAATACTATCCCAAAAAATTTTGTCGTTTCCAGAAAAAAACTTATATAATGATTTTACATCAGATATCTTCAATTTATTAATTGACGGTTTCGCTGTAATAATTTGTGCTTCGGGGACAGTAAAGTTGTTTTCTTTAGTATTATTTCTATTGCTCCGCCTCTCTGCAGGACCTAAATCCACAAACTGATAACCTGAATTTGGTGATAATGTAGTTCTAAAGGAAATTTGGCGTTCATGTTTTTTATAAATAATATGTTTAACTTTGCTAAATGGTATATCACTGAAGTTTGTTCTTCTTGCAGCTTCTTTATAGTTTCTAAACATTCTAATTTGATGAACATCAAGTCTCTTTCTAGATCTACAATTAAGCAGAGCTCTTATAATGGCTAACGGACTATGCAATTCTAAACCTTTGAAATGTCTGTCGATAACACTGTGCACAGAACCAACTTCTTGCACCTGAGAATGTCCTGGTTCTTGGAATTTTTGTTCAATTGACAATAAATGAGCAGAATTATCTAAATAATTTTTAAGTGCACAGGCCATAATTTAATTCCTATTCTGTGGGACGCATGAATCGCTCCACAGGACAATTCGTGTCAAACAAGGATTCTTCTGAACAATATTGTCCACTAGTTTAATAACTGCTGATGCCAAGTCATTCCCTGATCGCCCAGCTATACCTTCATGCCAAACAATACAATAACCTTGCTTATTTTTAATATCATAGCCAGTTAGGTTAAACACCGATAATTTACGTTTATAATAGAACAGTGACGTATTTGACTGAGGGCACATAATAACTTTTTGTAAGTCAAAACATATCACTGCATTGTCATGATTTTCTACAGAATTTACTTCATTTTTGTCTTTAGTTTTCTCTTCCTCAGCATAATTTTTTTCTTTAATGTGTCTAGCATGAAATTCTTTTTTTTCATTGGGATAATCAAGACCAAATTTCTTAGACGCTTCAAATTCTTGGCAAACATCACAAAGGTCCTTCTTGGGTTTATGAAAACCTAAATTGAACTCATTATTAAAAATGTGTTCATAAAGCCACCGTTTTTGAGGAGCTACATTTTTTGAATTGCAAAACTCTTTATATAACCGATACATTTCAGCCATATTAAGTGACTGCTCCAGAAACTTCCTAGTACAATTTTTTCTAGTGTAATGTGACGGCACATGAGGGAAGCTTTTAATATGTTCCCTAATTAATTCTCTGGCTTCATCTGGTAATCGTTTACTTTCTTCTTGTAATAAATAAAAATCCATTATTTACGATTGACAAAAACTGAACAAAATAAAACTATTTCCTATGAACAAAATTCGTAGCACAGCACACAAATGGTTCGGTTACAGGACTACAGGAGTTGGAACAGCTGATAATAAGTTTACAATCGAGGAGTTAGAACACAGCTGGAGTTAGGACAGTCTGGTTTTGATGAAATGTTTACTAAGGAGTTAGGACAGTTCGTTTCTAGAGCTAAATTAAAATAAAAAATGCACAAAATAATAATTTTCAGCAAGGTTTTGAGGAGTTAGAACATGTAGAATCAAAAACTAAAAAAAAAAAAAAATGGAGTTAGAACCGTCTGATTCTAGAGTAGCGAATAATCATCGCAATCGGTACCTTCGAGTTAGCATTCAACATCAGTGTCTTCTGAAAAATACATGTAGTATTAATTTCCAAATAATAATGTTAATTCTCTCAAATTTATTTTTGTTATTACTGGATAGAGTACTTTGAGTATAATGTACTTATTGGTAGAGAATTATTTTGTCTTTTGGATGACATCGAAACAAAATTATTAAGGATTATAATTATATTATTTTTTTATAAAGAAAATAATATATATTCTATGGTCTCTTAAAAATATGTTTTATTTTAATTAACCAGAAAGCACCTACGTATTTTTTTTTTTTTTTAATTTGTGTACGTTGCAATCTGTTCAATTTAGAACAATAAGCAACCCCATGACCCAATGAGATGAAGATGATGTGTATGACGTGTAAATGAGGTGTAGTCTTGTACAGACTCAGGTCGACCATTCCTGAGAGAGTATGGTTATTTAAACCCCAACCATCAAAGTACACCGGTAACCACTGTCTAGTATTCAGATCCGTATAAAAGTAACTACCTTTACTAGGATTTGAACCAGGAACGTTTCGTCTCCGAAAATCAGCTGTTAAACAACTGATTTTGGCGACGACTTTACCTCTAGACCAACCCGGTGGGTTTAACCTACGTATTAATGAGGCGTATTAATGATTACTATGACGAGAGGGAAATATGTTTATTAATATTTGTTTTGGCTACCCTGATACAGTACCTAAAGCGCGATATTCATGTAGAGTTTAAGGGGGTAGTCAACTCACGAAGATGACTTTTTTAAATTTCGATTGGTTTTTACATTTATTTGAAGTTTAAAGTTTTCTGAATCGCAACATTTGTTTACTTTGCATGTACGTTGACAAAAAGTTATAAAAACATCTGTTTATAATACAGCTCACTAGCAAGGCGCGTCGAATTATTCCTTGAACTTTTAAGTTTTTCGGAAATGTGCTTTTTGCATGATTGTACATCCTTGGGAATTAAATATTTTCGTTTGTATTTAAGATATTTGGATGATTATTATTTTCAAATGTTCATAATTTCTTGCTCTATAATCTGTGGAATGATTATTACAAAAACCTTAATAGGGATTTAGTTAAAAAATAATTTGTGAATATATAAAATAAATGTTTTTGATAATATGGTTTTTCTTCAATAAAAATCTTGTAAGATAAAATATATACAAGCACATACAACAGATAATAGACAGCAATTTTCTGTATTTTATAGCACAAAAATCATGTTGATATCTTTCTTGGTTCCTGAGATATTTGATTGCCCGTAAAAGCCCGCTTTTCCAACCTCACCCTTGTATTACGGGCTGCAATTAATTTTTTGGCTTGGTTCAAATGGTAGATCATTACTAGTAAATTACTCTTTCATTTAAAATAAATAATGACAAATTATAGCCAGAAATTTTCATTTTCTGGGTTGACTACCCCCTTAATCGAGAACATTAACTTATTTAATTTTTGATTCTTATGCATTAAACCACCACCCTCATATTACTTATGCATTCAAAATAACAAAACAAACTAACGGGTGTTTTATTAAGGACGCAACCCTGATTATAAGAAGGTAGAAGTAATACATCGGTAAATTTTCTGTCCCCCAATCAGTATGTTGGCAACAGTGTACTCAAGGCCAACTACTAAGACAGTTAAAATGTTCTAGTCAAGCATTAGTGTGGTGACAGCAGTCGTTTCGTTATATTGTGTCAGCAATGGTTTTTTCCAAGGAAAAACCAGGTGTTTTATTAAGAACTCAACCCTATGTTAAAAGCCACAATCTACGGCATATTTTTATTTTCAGTATTTTACAAATTATTAATTAATCTAAATTATTATTTTACAAATGAATAGCATATTGCAATGAAAACATTGTATTACATCTATCTTCTTATAATCAGGGTTGCGTCCTTAATAAAACACCCGGTTCTTCCTTGCAAAAACCATTGCTGACACAATATAACGAAACAACTGCTGTCACCACACTAATGCTTGACTGGAACATTTTAACTGTCTTACGTAGTTGGCCTTGATTGAGTACACTGTTGCCAACATACTGATTGGGGGACAGAAAATTTACAGATGTATTACTTCTATCTTCTTATAATTAGGGTTGCATCCTTAATAAAACACCCGTTATATTGAACCGAAATTTAACAATGTACTTTACAATTTACATGTGTTTATGACGATTATTTGCAATTCTGTGACTCAAGGAATGCAGCAATGTCCACACTTGTGTGCTTTTATTTTCAACTTACCTTATGACGTTCAATTCAACATGCAATAAGGCAAAAAATACAACTTATTTATTTTTTTATTTCATATCACCTTTACACAAACATCAGAACTGCCAAACTGTTTTGTAAGTAATACGTCCGTATAAGAAGGGAGTTTAAAGAAGTCCAAAAAAAAATGTTGAGAAAACCAGAATAAACTTAATGAACCGAATCAAATTCAGACAACTAATTATGGACTTTAAGGGTTTCCATTAAGAGCAAAAACAGTACACAGGGTGAACAAAAGAAAAGAGAAAAACGTACAAGGGATGCCTTATTGCATGCCATTCATGCCTAACTTCTGTTGTGTTTTCAAGATGGATGAACCTTGACTCAATGTTTACCTACTGTCATAAAAATGCATGGTTCAGTTCAAAAATCATTTCCCTATCTTTACGTGGAGCCAAAATACAATGTAAAATAAATTTATGCCTAGGTTTCTTCAGGATCTGGGAATTATAAATATTAAACTGACAAACTTTAAACTTATAACAATTAATTATTTATTTTACAATAATTAATAAATAACCTTACCCTACTAACAAATACAGTTAGATTACACAAATTAAATCAATTACAAAACTTAAGGATAAACATAAGCTTTTAACTTAAGCTTTTTTAACAACAGAATACTGTCATTTAGAAACCAAAACAATTCATTTACCTGTCCCCACCATTTGTTACCATCCATAGGGTAAGCAAAGAGTAAAAGCTGGTCGCAGGTACATTTTTTTAATGCGTCCTGGAGACTCCAGGAGGATTATATACCTGGAGACTCCAGGAGGACATGTCAGTTATAACACGTGAAATACATATAAGAATCACACAATGTATCACTACTATCAAGAAAGAAATTCTTGTACGCTATAAAAAGTTTCACCGATCAAGTAATTTTTCAATTTTTTTTAAAGGAATGCAAATTATCACAACATTTTAAAAATTGGGGGCAATTTAGTAATGAATTTTCTCCCTGCATAAGTAGGTTTTTGTTTAAACAATTTTGTGCTGATTTACCCTGGAGAGTGCACACAGTGTGGGCATCTATAGTTGGGATCTGACTTGTTTGCTAATGCAGGATGAAGGGCAAGGGGACTGGTGGCAGTGAGACATGATGTTGTCATAGCAACGGCTGCTTTAAATCCACATGGCGACGTGTGTACTGTACATTCTGAAAATATAACTTCATATTTGTTAGTTGATACTGTGAGACTGTTCATTGTAGTGGCGTTAATTGCAATCGCGGCTCGTGAAGTTATTATTCTAGTTATTGTATGTAATCTAATTTTGTTATTCACCGCCTATTTATAAACAAACTGATATAAAATGTAACACTCTATAGTAAAATATTAAAAACTAATACATTTTTACTTTCTCTTGCCTATATGAATATATTAGGAAGGAAAGTATTGTTTTCATGTCGATTTTAAGAAATCGAGTTTTCACCGGATCTACACGTTTTCAGACCCCCTGAATCCAAAAAACATGTTTTTAGCGATTGGTTTGTGTGTGTGTGAACAAAATATCTCAAAAACGGAACATCGTATTAACTTGAAACTTGAAACTTAAGTTACATACCACTACTGGACCCGACACGAACATTTTCATCAAAATCGGTCAACCGGAAGTAGTAGCTTATTCGTGTAATTTTTCATTTTTTTGCAATTTTTTTAAAAACTAGTCCTACGATTTTTTTAAATTCACCTATTTACTTAATTTTTTATGCTCTACAAGATAGTGTAGGCGTCATGTTTGCTGAAATTCTTGGTCAGGCTTTTTTCACGTAAAAACATTGTTGTTTGTTGAAATTTAAAATTCTACAACTTTTTTCAAACATTTTTTTGTATAACGCTTAGTTTAGCGGTAATTAGCAATTTTGTTTTTTTTTCTTACGAAAACGTGTAAAAAATCTATTTTTTTAAGATTTCGGCCTTAGTATGCATTTTAAGTCAAAAAGGTATATAATAAAATTTATAGGAAATTAAAAGATCTACAACTTTTATTTAGAGCATTTTTTTTGTAAAGTGCCTAGTTTAGTGTGAAAGAGCGATTTTCCGTATTTTTAAGCTAAACTGAGGTTGATTTTCATTTTCCATCTTTCATATATGATTAAAATTAGGTTATGTTTATTGAGGTTAGTTTTTTGTTTATTTCTAATGTTTTATTACTAATGTTAGGTTTATTGTTAATTATTTGCATTGGCAAGAGAAAGTTGTGTGAGTGTTTCACACCAGATTTGTTATTAAAGGGGACAGCCCTCTGAACAAATTATATTTTTAATATAGTTTTTTGTTGAAACGTAGTAAATTACCAGTTTTTTAATTTTTCCAAAAGTGACTTTTTTGACTTATGAGCTTTCTGAAATGACTGATTCAATTTTACTTTAAAACCTAACAAAAGTAGTATTGTACTCATTACTTATTCAAAGTAAAAGTATAAATACTTTCTTTTAGCCGCCATTTTGTTTCTACAAACATCAGCAAGATGTATTTTTCACAGAACAATTTTTGGCACCTTCATTAAAAAGTGTGTGGAGTATCAAAATGATCTACGAAGGAATGAGCAAGTAACAAAAATTAAATACGTCTACTTATTCATGGGACACCAGGTATATACATATACAGGGTGATTCATGAAGTTCTCCCCCCACTTCTACAGCACATTGTACTAGTAAAAATAATGAAAAAATGTTATATAAACATAGGTCCGAAAACGCTTCGTTAGCGAGTTACAGCTAGCGAAAGTTTCGCCTGGATTTCAGTTCACCAGGTGAAATGAGGTCTTCCTGGAATTGTGGTAAGGTAGATTAAGGGGCGAATTCAATCATTTCTTATGGTTTTTGATCTGATAAATTGAATAAAACAGGTCCCAGATCTGTAAGTTAAATAGTTTTTAAGAAAACCAGTGTCAAATGCAAAAAATGGAGTGAAAAACTTATTTTTTCTTCTTTGGGCAAGGATAACTGTGTTATTTCACCAAGAAACAGTTAAAATTTTTCAATAAAACATGTAGAAAATTTTATTCTGAACAAACCGGTGTAAATTAAGTACACAGAAAGCGAATAGATGTTTGATTAAATGAGTTTTTATTCATAAGAGTACAAAGTAAAATTAACCGGAAAAACTAAAATGAAAAAATGTGTTTTTTTCACTCCATTTTTTTGCATTTGACACTGGTTTTCTCAAAAACTATTCGCTTTCTGTGTACTTTATTTACACCGGTTTGTTCAGAATAAAATTTTCTACATTTTTTATTGAAAATTTTTAACTGTTTCTTGGTGAAATAACAAAGTTATTCTTGCCCAAAGATGAAAAAATGTGATTTTCACTCCATTTTTTGCATTTGACACTGGTTTTCTCAAAAACTATTTAACTTACAGTTCTGGGACCTGTTTTATTCAATTTATCAGATCAAAAACCATAAGAAATGATTGAATTCGCCCCTTAATCTACCTTACCACAATTCCAGGAAGACCTCATTTCACCTGGTGAACTGAAATCCAGGCGAAACTTTCGCTAGCTGTAACTCGCTAACGAAGCGTTTTCGGACCTATGTTTATATAACATTTTTTCATTATTTTTACTAGTACAATGTGCTGTAGAAGTGGAGGGAGAACTTCATGAATCACCCTGTATATACACATTTTCACTCACCTGTATGCAAACGCATGTGATTATTTAATGAAGAATTTTGGGTAAACTTTTTGTTGCAGATATTACAAGTGAACGGTTTCTCACCAGTATGCACCCGCATATGATCACTTAAAGTACAAGACTGGGTAAACGTTTTGTTGCATATAGTACATGTGAATGGTTTTTCTCCTGTATGCACACGCAAATGCCTATTTAAATTCCCGTACTGTGTAAACTTTTTGTTGCAGATATTGCAATTGAAAACCTCACCAGTATGTACACGCACGTGATTATTTAAAGACGAAGACTGTGTGAACCCCTTATTGCAGATATTACAACTGAATGGTTTTTCTCCCGTATGCGTACGCACATGAGCATTCAAAGCAGAAGAGTTTGTAAACGTTTTGTTGCAGATATTGCAAATCAAAGGTTTCTCTCCTGTATGTGTACGTAAATGTGCATTTAAAGCAGAAGAATCTGTAAAGTTTTTATTACAGATATTACAATTGAATGGTTTCTCTCCTGTATGTATAAGCACATGCGCATGTAAATTAGAAGACTGCGCGAACTTTTTGTTGCAGATATGGCAATTAAACGGTTTCTCTCCTGTATGCACACGCATATGGGTACTTAAATAGGAAGAACGAGTAAAGTTTTTGTTGCAGATATTACAACTTAACGGTTTGTCTTCTGTATGAACGCGTAGATGATCATTCAAGTAAGAAGACTGCGTGAAGCTTTTGTCGCAGATATTACAATTAAATGGTTTCTCTCCCGTATGACTACGCAAATGCCTATTTAAATTAGAAGACTGTGTAAACTTTTTGTTGCAAAATTTACAACTGAAAGGTTTTTCTCCCGTATGCGTACGCACGTGAGGAATCAAAGCAGAAGAATGTGTAAACTTTTTATTACAGATATAACAAATCAGCGGTTTCTCCCCCGAGTGTATAAGCAAATGAGCGTGTAAATTGGAAGACTGCGCGAACGTTTTGTTGCAGATATTACAATTGTACGGTTTTTCGCCGGTATGCACGCGCATGTGTTTATTTAAATAAGCAGACCGTCTAAAGTTTTTGTTGCAAATATTACAATTGAGTAATTTGTTGTCTCCTGTATGTATACGCAAATCTGTTGTTAAATCATGTTTACTAATGTTCTCACATGTAATCGTACCCAGTGGACAACACTCGCAGACTCCTAAGATTGTTTCTCTTGAAGAGCATTCTTCAACTGCATTTTCATCAGCCATCTATAAAACAATCACAACAGAAGATTGATCACACATAATTCGCGAGAGTTCATTATACAGGTGATTCAAAACTATACAGCAATCTCTTGGGATCTCATTCTATAGCTAAAAATAAGAAAAAAAGTTCATACAAACATATGCCTGAAAACGCTTAGTTAGCGAGTTACGGCTAGCGAAAAATTTCACCTAGAACTCTGTACCCTCGGTGAAGTAAGGCCGTATAAAAATGTTAAAGGTACAAAGATACAAATACGAATGTTTCTTATGTTTTTTAATCTGAAAAATTTAATAAAATTGGTTCCAGAGCTGTAAATGGAATACTCTCAGAGATATCTTACATAAAACACAAGAATTGGTGCAAAGAAATAACACATTTTTGTGTTTAACGTAAGATTACTTCCATAAATGGTAAATAAAGGTGTATTTTTTCTAAAATAAATTTGTAGAAAAATTAATTCTGAAAAGATTCATGTGAATTACTCAGGAAAAAATGAATAATAGATATTGAAATTTCGCTTTATTTAAAATCAAAACAAACGCAGATTCTTAACTGCATAACATATTAGGTTGGGAGTAACAGCTGATCATTATCAGCTGTTACTCCCAACTTACATATTAGTTAATATTGTATGCAGTTAAAAATGTACGTTTTATGTTTATAGTTATAAAATAGTTTTGAGTCACCCTGTATAACATCTTATAAAAGTAATAACCAACATAATGTGAAACATCATCCATCATTTTTCCCTCGGTGACTCCCCCAATATTTAACCTTTTAAACTTCGCATTTTCATGACAAAGTATGTATAATACAGGCTACTCAAAAAGATGGGCTTAATTTAATTTGTATTTAATTAAGTATAATTTGAACATATACTTCTACGGAGAACCCAATTTCATCCAACTTGTGAAAAAGCATGTCTTGAGTTCACTGCAGCAGTGACACGCACTGCTTTTTCCACCGCAGGGGCCGGCCCCATTGGCGTAGTTGGTAACGTGCTTGCCTCTCATCAAGCGGTCTTGGGTTCGAATCCCATTCAGGCATGGCATATTTTCATACGTTACAAAAAATCATTTCACCCTTCACTGTCTGTATTAGCAGTAATTGCAAAACAGTCGGACGTTAAACAAAAAAAATTTGGTGTGAAACACTCACACAACTTTCTCTTGCCAATGCAAATAAATAACAATAAACCTAACATTAGTAATAAAACATTACAAATAAACAAAAAACTAACCTCAAAAAACATAACCTTATTTTAATCATGAGTGAAAGACGTTAATTGAAATTAACCTCAGTTTGGCTTAAAAATACAGGAAATCACTCTTTCACGCTAAACTAGGCTCTGTAGAGAAAAATGCTTTAAATAAAAGTTGTAGATCTTTTAATTTACTATAAATTTGGTTATATACACTTATGTTGTAAAATGAGTGCTAAGGCCGAAATGTTAATAAAATCGATTTTCACACGTTTTTGTGAGAAAAAAACAGAAAATCGCTAATTACCGCTAAACTAAGCGTTATACAAAAAAATGTTTGAAATAAAAGTTGTAGGACTTCAAATTCTCTACAAATTTTATTGTATATATATTTTTGCACTGAAATGCATATTTAAGCCGCAATCTAAAAAATACAATTCTTTTAAGTGAAAACAGCCTCACCAAGAATTTCAGCAAACATGGCGCCTACCCTATCTTGTAGGGCATAAAAAATGTAGTAAATCAGGAGTTTTAAAAAACAATCATAGGACCAGTTTTTAAGAAAGTTGCAAAAAAGTGAAAAATTACACGAATAAACTTCCGGTTGACCGATTTTGATGAAAATGTTCGAGTTGAGTCCGGTAGTGGTATGTAACTTAAGTTTCAAGTTTCAAGCTCGTACGATGTTCCGTTCTTGAGATATTTTGTACACACACACAGAGACCAATCGCTAAAAACATGTTTTTTGGGTTCAGGGGGTCTGAAAACGTGTAGATCCGATGAAAACTCAATTTTGAAAACACGACATGAAAACAATACTTTCTTTAATATATTCATATAGGCAAGAGAAAGTAAAAAAATGCACTGCAGGGGTGAGTAACGCACTGTCTATTCGACCAGTAGCACGTTTGCTCTTATAACGACAACTTTTTAGGATTTTGAAAAATGGTATTGCAATGGAATGCAGTTTATCTTCATGGAGTAGGCACGTCACTCTATACCATGGTCTACCTAACAAAACATGGATAGTGCACAGAGGTTGTTTCAGTAGCAATTGTGCAGGCCTAACAATCGCTTGAGTCTCAGCTCCGTGTAGTTAGAAGGAATGCAGTGTGTTATTATAGTAGTGGGAGAATGAATGAGTGTATGAATGAATTAGTAGTATGGGCCATTTCAGGGTCGAAACCAGAACTTCAAACCCAATGATTTCTGAATCTACTCTAAGAGGAATCAAATTAGAAAATCTTTGTTTCCAAATTCCGACATTTATTTCTTGACTTAGGTTTTGGGCCAAATCCGGAACTTCAAACCCAATTATGTAAATTACAAATTCGAAAACTGTTTGTTACTATCTCTTGCAGTTTTTGACAACTGGGTGTGACGGACGAACAAACCAAAATTATAGATGACAATTTTAAAAATTGTCACTCATGATGTATTGATATTGAAACAAGATAAACATAAACTGAAACACAAATTTCAAAAAATTAACATTTTAATAAAGTATACCTTTAATTAACATTCATGAAACTCAATCTTCTTTTAGATTGGTAGCTTGGTCACACACAACTTCCTTTCCAATGGTACTGAAGAAGCAGTCACTGGACAGAAAGTATCTGAAGAAATATTTGTCACTGAATGAACTATATAATTTTCAAATTTTCTGTAAAAACATAATGTACATCTGACAAAAATATTAAAGTACAATCACATATACACCCATAATAGACCTATCCCTTCCTTTTTGTTTCTTAAACACGAGGTGTGGCCATTAAATAACGAGACTGATGTAAAAAATTTTATTTTTATTTTATACATAATCACTTATTGTCACCTTCAATATACACTTATTCTCTATCCCTATAACGCTCCATGCGAATATTTCATTGTTGGAAACAGTGCTGGAAGTCATCTTCTGTTAGCTCCTTCAGGACACTTGGTGCTCAAAAATGTTTGAAAAGAAGCTCGCAAAAATGTTTGTACTTAATCTTTGTACGCGATTGAAAATTACCCAAATTTTTTGGAAACGATAATAACAAGTGATGAAATGTGGTTTTTTACTTATGATCCGGAAAAGAAGCGTCAATCCATGCACTGGAAGAGCCGAACTTCACCGAGAGCCAAAAAAGCTCGAATGAGCAAGTCAAAATTTAAAGCAATGATGATGTTTTTTTTTTTATATCCATGGGATTGTGTACCTTCACTAAGTTCCTGAGGTCAAACAATTGATCAATATTATTACCTTGAGGTACTTTCTAAACTAGGTCAAAGAGTAAGGAAAAAACGCTCTGAAATGTGGAAGGACAAATCATGGGTTCACCACCAAGACAATGCGCCAGCTCATTCCGCGTTATCTGTCAAGAGGTTCCAACCAAGTGTTCGCAAAAAAACATTCGGTTACATGAAATAGTGCTGTTTGCCTTGACTTTGTGTCCGTGAGACGTTCAGTAAGATTTGCCATCACCCTTGTGTTTGTATTAATAACAGTATTATAACGTCGTAGTTAAACTTAAAAGTGATGTTATTAGACAGAAAGGTTATCAATAACTTCATTTAGTTTTAAGTGTTATAAGAGTGAGACAAGCGTCATTCATATGGCTTTGAGTGAGGGTGTTACAAAGTAAGAGGTAAGAAGGTGTTTTTAGTAACTGTTATCACGATAACTGGGTTAATCCAGTAACCATGTTACTTATTATAACTGTTTATGTTAAATAAGCCCCATCACTATAATGCTTTTCACTATTGATGAGCACTGCTGTTCTACATGTTTAGACCAATCAAAATGTTTGCCAGTATCGTCAGATTGTACGAATGTATGAGCCTGACAAACATTATATGAGCATGCATATAGAACCTCAGTAGTTCCTTTGTGTCTTTCTTCTCGCACTGAATATATCGATTATAGAGCACATATATGCCCATAATAGACAGGTGGAGTGTCAAATTAGTTACACTCAATCTGTTTGTTGCAGGGCTAAAATAAATAGTTCTGTTTCTTATCACATGGTCAGCCAATTAAATGACTGAATCATTTAAGAACAGTAGAGGTAGAGGTGTAAAAGACACTAATCAGAGTTATCTGCTCTGAACGTAATGAATTTCATTATACAGCCAGACTCTGTGGTGAATGAAGTGAAGGTGTCATTTGCAGAGTGGAAAATATGTGCTTTTCAGAGGGCCTGGCATGCTGATAAGCGTACTTTTCCACCCAGTGAGGAAGGCAATGGTAAACCACCTCACTCCTCATTTTACTTAGTAAAACCTCTACAGGTTCAAACCAGCCTTTCAGCTGATGACCTAAACAACAACAGAGCACATTACCATGCAATACTTTATAATATAATCAGCTGGTTGTATGTTCATAGGTTATTATTGTTATTGAAAGACCAAAAAAATGGCTGACAAAATATATAACAGAGCTACGAGAACAAGTGTTGGCAACATTGCTGGCAAGTCATTGGCTAGCTATAAAGTGGGTAGGTGGCAATGCATACATTCAGAGCTTAATAGCTTTGAAAAATAGTACAGATTGTACTAGCTTAATAAAATATACAATATATCAGTAAAATAAACAGAGAAAACATGGTTTTAATACATTATGAAAATTGTTGATTTATGTTGACAAGTCTATGATTAGCATCCAAGTATATGTTGATGTTGTTCCGTTATACAATATTAACCAAAAATATAAACTTGATAGGCACAATAGCAGGGTAATGGCTAACTGCATAATATGCATATGATTCAAGCTATTATAGCAACAACACATGTTATGCGAGACCAAACATCAAATTTAACAGGACTAATGGTAATTATATAGGTTCTGTCGGTACATGATAGAAAGGGCTTATAACTAATTTCATGGTTTTTTTGCGCCCTGGAGACTCCAGGTGGAGTACAGGACATGTCAGATATAACACCTGAAATACATATAAGAATCACACAATGTATCACTACTATCAAGAAAGAAATTCTTGTACGCTATAAAAAGTTTCACCGATCAAGTAATTTTTCGGATTCCTTTTAAAGGAATTCAAATCCTCACAACATTTTAAAAATTGGGGTAATTTATTCATGAATTTTCTCCCTGCATAAGTAGGTTTTTGTTCAAACAATTTTGTGGAGTGATTATCCACATAAAATCATTCCTGTTTCTCGTGTTATGATTGTGAACATTGAAATTCTGCATAAAATTATTTTGCCTAACATACATAATCACCTCAAAAATGTAGACAGGAAACTGTAAGCAATTTAAGCTCCTTAAATAGTGGCCTGCATGAGGTTAGCTGGTTAGCTCCCACCATACACCTAATAGCTTTCTTTTGAATTTTAAAAACCCTATTCATATTACCCATGCTAGAATTACCCCGTAATAAAATACCATAACGGATATGAGACAGAATGAGGCCATGATAAGCTGCCATTAGTAATTTTTTATCATTTAATCTGGCAATTTGTTTTAGTGCAAATACCCCAGATGATATTTTACTACAAACTTGATTGGTATAGAAGTCCCAAGACAAAGATCTATCTAGAGCTACTCCCAGGAACTTCACTGTTTCTACATGCTCTAAACTATTATTATGAATAAATACATCCACTTCTCTACTTTCTTTAACATTATGTTTATTTTTAAACTGCAAGTACCGACACTTTTTACCATTAACTGTTAATAACATTTGATTCAAGAACTGGTGATTTGCGGAGAAAAGATTCTATATATATAATTACCGGACAAACTCACAACAGCTGTGAGTTTAGTACACTAAATGGGCGAGAAACTTATTTGCAAAAGTGGACAGACAAATTTTCACTAAAACTACACAAAACTTACAGTTAAATTTCCAGTCTCCAATACATTCGAATTAAAGTAACATATACTAGACGTAAAATCACCATAATACTTTAATTTAATTATTTACTGTCTTAATACATGAATGAACCTCTCAAGCTAAGAAATAACCTCAAAAATTCTAATACACACACACACACACACACACACACACACACACACACACACACCAAACAGTGAATAAACATACGCGTAATTTGCACATATTAGCAAACGACGAAATCTTGGCTTATTCCAAATGATTAAACGCCACAATCCAGTTAATTACACACTTGATACTACAACTTATTATCTTGTTATTCATTTGTATGAACACTGATCAATAGTTCGATAGCTTGTATAAATAAAAGTGAATACATAAACTTCACTAACCGATTAGATAATGTCGACTCAAAATTATTATAAAGACAAACCACAAAACAATTTATATAACTTTTATACTTCTATTCGCCAACTTCTAACTCATTTGAATCTAAATTAATTACTTATCCTACCGCTCTGAAACATAGCAATGCAAGCCTGAACCAAGATGAACGAACAATTTGCAGTCTCAAAATTTCCCGTAATCATTTAATAATAATAATTTGAAATCGGGACTTTCGGATTAACAATCGACCTCGCTGTCTGCTAAAAAATTTGAGGGGTACAATATTAATTTTCTATTGCTATATTAATTCTTTTACAGTAACTTTTGATATTTCTGGGAAAGTTTCAATTTCATTATATAGAAATAAAATTATTTCGTTTTTAATGACACTTTAAAATTTGTCTTATTTAATTACCCTGAAAGTTCCTCAGGTAGTCAAATTTGCCTTCATATATTAATGAGAATAGGAATTACTCAATGACGGGAGGTAATTATTTATGTTCATAATTATGTTTTTTAATTTTTAATTAATTTAATTTTTTTGTTTTTTAATTATAATTTGTTTATGTTTACTTTGATATAGTATGGCGCGATATTTCATTTCGTGCTTGGCATAGCGCGTATTGAATAATCAATCGTACATTTATCATTGAAAGTATTATTTTTATGCACCATGAGCAATGTGTATTAGCCCTAATTAAAATCTCAAACAAATTCACACTTAAATACCAACTTTTCATAACAGACCTTTGGTGCTCAGGTAGCTATTATAACATATTTTACTTAGTGATACTTCGATTTTATTACTTTCTCTTGCCTTATGAATATGATATAGGAAGGAAGGTATTGTTTTCATGCCGATTTTCCGAAATCGGGTTTTCACTGGATCTACACGTTTTCAGACCCCCTGGACCCAAAAAACATGTTTTTAGCGATTGGTCTGTGTGTGTGTGTGTGAACACAATAACTCAAGAACGGAACATCATACGAACTTGAAACTCAAGTTAGATACCACTAAAGAGGACTTTTAGAGGATCTGACACGAACATTTTCATGAAAATCGGTCAACCGGAGGTAGTAGTTTATTCGTGTCATTTTTCACTTTTTTGCAATTTTCTCAAAAACGGGTCCTACGATTTTTTTTAAAAATCGCCTCGTTTACTTCATTTTTCATGCTCTACAAGATAGTGTAGGCGCCATGCCTGCTGAAATTCTTGGTGAGGCTGTTTTCTCACAAAAATTTGTTTTTTTTATATGAATTTTAGAGCAAAAAAGTATACATAATAAAAGTTTTAGAAAATTGAAAAACCTACAAACTTTTTTAAACATTTTTTGTATAACGCTTAGTTTAGTGGTAATAGCGATTTTCTGTGTTTTTTCTCACGAAAACGTGTAAAAAATCGATTTTTTAAAGATTTCAGCCTTATGCATTTTACGTCAAAAAAGTATAATCAAATTTAAAGGAAATTAAAAGATCTAAAACTTTTAGAGAATTTTTCTCTACAGAGCCTAGTTTAGCATAAAAGAGTGATTTTCCGTATTTTTAAGCCAAACTGAGGTTGATTTTCATTTTGCGCCTTCCACTCATGATTAAAATAAGGTTATGTTTTTTTGAGGTTAGTTTTTTGTTTATTTATATTGTTCATTATTTGCATCGGCAAGAGAAAGTTGTGTGATTGTTTCACACCAGATTTTTTAGTCAGCGATACTTAGATTTTTTTTACTTTCTCTTGCCTATATGAATACATAGGAACGAAAGTGCTGTTTCCATGTCGATTTTTCGAAATCGAGTTTTGTAACGTCCGGCTTTGCCGCCGTTACTTATTTGATTTTAAATTTTATTTTTCAGCGGTTGTTCTAATTATCTGCGTATCAGCTGATTTATTATCTACTTTTATGTTGTGTCCGAGAGCTAGCGAATTTATTGAATACTTTCCTGGTTGACGAGAGTCATGTCTCGACAGTCGAAATGTAAGGTCGTACATTATTGCTCAGTAATGTACGGGCCTATTTGTGCTTTATAGGTACTTTTGTTATAAAAGTTTTTTATGTATTCTGATTCTTATTTTATTTAATTTGTTTGAACAGTCTGTTTTTGCGGTTATAATTGATTAGTTTCGTATCTATTTTTAAAAGTCTTTTCGGATTGTGCAAGTTGTTTAAAAAATAAATTTTGTAATTCTTTTATGACCAATTTAAATTTTAGTAAGTTAATTGGCCGAAAACATTCCGGAACTGAGAACTCTTACGGGTATCTATTGATTTAAAGTGTTTGTGCGTGTTATTTAAACTAGAACTACTGTATGTTTTTTTTGTATTGAACTTTGTTACGATTATCTGGGTTCGATTCCCCGTGCATAACCTTAAGGATTAAAATAGAAATGAGATAGTTCATCATCAAATAAAACAAAACAAGTAAAAATGCAAACGCTACTGAGTCCATCTATTTACAATAAGTGGAAGGAGGTATTTGTTTAATAAACTGAAAAGAATGGTATGTAATTATTTATTTAATTTTGCTTCTGAATCAGCCTTATTGCGTGGATTTTCATTTACTGCTGCCAACATGTTCTGGCCGTTCAATTGATGGTTTGGACAGATGGATCTCTTATGGTCAAGCATGTTCTTGAGTAAATTGTTAACTATTTTATTTTATCTGTTTCGAGTTTTTTTTTTAAAAACAGCAGAGTAGCCTTTGCATTAAAATAACTAAAGAAGTTTTTATAAAATTTTCATCCTGTATTCTATATTTTTATAAATTTTTTTTGTAACTTAAATACCATTACAAAACTTTTGTATTTGTCTTGCCAGTGTTGCTGGATGTTTCTCAGTTATACTTATAAAATAAAATGGAAAATGGCCAATCTTTCTTATATTCTATTCATAATTTAACAACCATGGTTGATTTCAAATCTTATTTACAAAATAGGGCAGTTATTGTTAAAACTAAATATTTTTGGTAATAAATGATTTTATAACTTAGCTTTTGAATATTAATTAGATACTTTTATTAAATTGTGTATTATTTCGTTAACTAAGTTGAGTCATGTTTTTATAAAAGTAATTAACATTATTAATTTTTATTGATTTTTACCATTATATGCTATTACTGTATTATTCTTATTTTTTTTATTAAATTTAATATTTTGATTGAAGTTTTATGTGCAACCGCAACTTGAGTGTATTTATTTGTTTTAGCTTCCTTTTCTGTTTTTTTGTTAACGCCCCTACCAACCTATCGATGTAGATAGAGGGGTCGTTACAGTTTACACCAGTTATCACAGGTTTTCAGACCTCCTGAATCCCCAAAAAAATATGTACTTAGCGATTGGCATGAGTGAGAACAAAAAATCTCAGAACGGAAGATTGTACAAAGTTGAAACTTAAATTAGGAGCTACTAGGGGACCCTACACAAACATTTTCATCAAAATCGGTCACCCAGAAGTATTTATTAGTATATTCTTAAAATTTCTCTATTGTAATTTTCTCAAAAATTACTCCTACGATTTCTTTAAAAATCGTTCATTTACAACAATTTTTATGCTCTACATGATAGGGCAAGCGCCATGTCTGCTGAAATTCTTGGGGAGGCTGTTTTTATAGAAAAAAAATGGTTTTTCCAAGATTGCAGTCTTAATATGCATTTTAGAGCAAAAAAGTATACATTAAAAGTTGTAGAAAATATAAAAACCTACAACTTTTATTCTAAACATTTTTTTATATTGCTTAGTTTAGTGGTAATAAGTGATTTTCTGTTTTTTTTTTCAAGAAAATCTGTAAAAATGGATTTTTAAAATTTCGACCTCCTTATGCATTTTACGACAAAAGTATATAATCAAATTTATAGGAAATTAAAAAATTTACAACTTTTACTTAAAAACCTTTTCACCTAGTTTAACGTAAAAGAGTGAATTTCTTTATTATTAAGCCATACTAAGGTTGGTTTTCATTTTCCATCATTCACTCATGACTAAAATTAGGTTATGTTTTTTGAGGTTTTTTTTTTGTTCATTTCTAATGTTAGGTTATATAAATCTTTATAATGCATCCTGCAGTTTGAAAGTATTTCTATTTTATATAATGAATTTATATAATAATTTCACCAACCTTCTTTTTAAACGGCGACACCGTTATTTTTATTCTTACTTACTTGTGTTTCGGTGGATCCACCATAATCAGAGTAAATAAAAAATTGAAACCAAAAAATTTTTTATCTCACTTATTTAAATTTCCAGAAGATGATACATCTTCAGTCATCTGTGAGTTTTATACAAATGACTGAAGATGTATCATCTTCTGTAAATTTTAAATAAGTCTGTTAATTTTAAATAAAACTGTGAGTTTTATACAAATGACTGAAGATGTATCATCTTCTGTAAATTTTAAATAAGTGAGATAAAAAATTTTTTGGTTTCAATTTTTTATTTACTCTGATGGTGGTGGATCCACCGAAACACATGTAAGTGAGAATAAAAATAAAGGTGACGCAGTTTAAAAAGAAGGTTGGTGAAATTATTATATAAATTCATTATTATAAATATGTTTCATTATTTATATTGGCAAGAGAAAGTCATATGTTTCACACCAGATTTTTGGTTTGGGTGAACTTGTCTGGTGCCATTGCATTGACTATTGTTTTGAATCCGTGTTGGTGTACAATGTCATGGTGTCTTGTCGCCCGTAACAATGTGAGAAATCAAATCTTCTCCATCTTGTCAAGAGCAATCGAAAAACTCTTGTCCACTTCACATTCTTTTCACTTTGTGTTAGTCAGTGAGCATTTTTCAAACCCACTTAGCAAACAATTTGTGATATCAAAGCCTTTCTTTAACAATCCTGTAGACAGAGGTTCATGCAACAAAATCAAGTATCTAACAAATTTGAGTATATATACAAATTTTTACTTTAAATATGGATTACCCACCGGGTGTTGGTCTAGAGGTAAAGTCGTCACCCAAATCAGCTGTTTAACAGCTGATTTTCGGAGACGAAGGTTCCTGGTTCAAATCCTAGTAAAGGTAGTTACTTTTATATGGATTTGAATACTAGACAGTGGTTACCGGTGTACTTTGATGGTTGGGGTTTCATTAACCATACTCTCTCAGGAATGGTCGGCCTGGGTCTGTACAAGACTACACCTCATTTACACGTCATACACATCATCCTTATCTCATTGGGTCATGGGGTTGCTTATTGTTCTAAATTGAACAGATTGCAATGTACTAAAATTAGGAATAAAAAAACAAAATATGGATCATTTTTGTTTTATAACAATAGAATTTAGAAAAAAATATATTAAAAAAAATTATTCGAACTGAAAATAATTTATTTTTAAATTAACATCTGATTTGATTAATCAGCTGTTTTAAATGTTTTAATTCATTAGCCACAGCACTCATCATCAATTTGCAGAGCAATGGACAGAGGATATCAATCTTTTGTTATAACAGGTTTTTATACATGAAATCATGTAAATTATACTTTAGAACTTAATTATTTTTATATTTTACATGTATTTAAAAATTTTGTCATTTATTATTCGTGTTTAAAATAGGTATCATTAAAATATCATTATAAAATTAATGTATACAGTTCAGCCGTTCTTAGTTTGCTCGTACTGTCAACAAACAAAAGCCACCTACTACAGGGTGCACGCTAGACTCCGCGACTTTACGGATGTCGTATTCTTATTAAGTTAACTATTTTTAAAATTATAAGTACTTAAAATACTAAAAACATCAGTCATGATATGATGTTGGACTAACAATTTCATTTAGACTAATACTTTTAAAAGTATTTTGTATTTAAATACTTTTGAAAGTATTTTATTGTTACTTTTTAATCAGCGTGTGCACATTTTTATATAATGCACATGCTCAGTGACGTCATTTATTGTTTACATTAGGGGCAAACTAAGAGAGGCTGGACTTTAGATGTGTTGTTGTTTAGGTCAACAGCCGAAAGGCTGGTTTGAACCTCTAGAGGTTTTTTCTAAGTAAAAACGAGGAGTAAGGTGGTTTACCATTGCCTTCCTCCCTGAGTTTAAAGAGTATACTTATTAGCATGCCAGGCCCTCCAAAAAGCACTCACTTTCCACCCTGCAAATGACAATTTCATTTCATTCACCACAGGGTCTGGCTGCATAGTGAAATGCATTACTCTCAGAGGAGATAACTCTGACTAGTGTCTTTTACACCTCTACCTCTTTTGTTCTTAAATAGTTCAGTCATATAAGTGGCTGACTATGTGATAAGAAACAGAACTATTTTTTTTAGCCCTGGACCAAACAGATAGAGTGCAATTAAAATAACACTCCACCTGCCCGTTTTTGGGCATTAATGTATAGATATAGATATCTATAGATGTATAGATATAATTATAATGTATAGATATTTTCATCATTTACATTGCATGACATTTCTATACATTCTAAATTATCTGTACCAAATTTCACGTCTTTGGACAAATACATTTTAATATTTTTACTTTAATAATTTTTTTTAATTTTATTTTTGTGTTTTTCAAATTTTTTATGAAAAACTTTGGACGCTAGACGTAAACAACTGTATTCGTTGATTTCCAGATCTGCTAAACTCCCACTTCATCTAAAATTACTAGTTTATAAGTGTTACCTTAGACCCGTTTGGATTTATAGCAGCCAAATTTACTGTTGTGCCAAACCGTCGATCATTTTGAAAATACAAGTACAATGCTTTCAGTCTAAACTGTTCAGATAACTATTGCTCCCTTTTACGTAACAAACGATACACTACACACAGACTTAAACGTCCCATATAACAATGTGTTCCTACGCACATACACTTAAAAAAAAAAAATTACCCAATAATCCAAATAAGCTCATTGTTGACCTAGACACACCAGATTTACTAACTGCCCCTATATGAAGACTGAAACGACTCTGGAGTAGAGATATCATGAGACATCAAAATTAAAGAAAAACAAAATAAAATTAAGTAAATTATGAACTAACTAAATGATTACGGTTGGAATACTGTCAATGGGCAGCGATCTCCTCAATGTCTTAAAATATGTCAATATTTGTATACTTTTTTATTAAATTTGCTTCGTGTTAATTTTATACAGTTGCAAATAAAAAATATCTTGTGTAGTCAAAAAAAAATAAATAAAAAAATAATGTTATGATCTGGCAATCTCGGTTATAGGAACATAGACCAGTCGAACATTTTATAATGTTACAACTGGGCCAGCCACAGATCATGCACATTTGTGCGGCCATTGTTAGTCTCAACACCATTGTCGAACCTTTCTTTCACTCATCATTGTTTGTCCATACACTAGGCACAACTCCTGATCGATTTCAGCAGCTGAAGATCCTTTTACACGCAAAAACTGAGTCACAGCATGCACTTCACAACTGGTGTGAGAAACAATTGTTGCGGACATTGTGATCTGCATTCACTGGCTGGTAAATGACTTGTAGTGCAGTTAATCGTAAACCAACAAGCGTTGTCTGGCTAAACTCAACTGCATGGATAACATTTAAATTTAACTGAAAAATTAGTTAATAAATCTACATTACTGCTGAAAACTGTCATTACAAATAAAAAAAAAGTCACAGAGAACAAAATTGATTTATTAAAAATATTATTGTTTAAAAGAAAAATTATTGACTACCTATATGAAAAATAAATTTTAAGAATTTAAATTTTGAAAAAGTATTTACTTATAATTGATTTATAACGATGTTAGTATAATAAAATATTTAACACATTCTTTACATAACTTGTGGTAGATTTGGTATACAAATACCTAGAAATTAAAATTTCATTTCCATTGTTACCCACCGGGTTGGTCGAGAGGTAAAGGCCAAGCCACTTGCTGTGAACGCTGGGCTACACATGCGCATAGTTGACTTGGACCCTGCATACCCCTCCAACCTACAGTTAGATGTACAGTCAGTGTTGTTGAAAATTGACAACACCCATTGTATTTTGTACGCATGCTGTTCCATTGTTGATTACATACGCTTAACTATTGCAGTACATAAAAGACTATACTAATGCAGACGCACGTTTTGCCCAGCGCTCTCTCTAGAGAGCGCCAAGTAAATATTAGTATAAATAGTAACCTTTTTTTACATATACTATGAGTTTACACTAAACTCTTCTAAAACTAAACATTGTAAATGTATGTAACTAATACACATATACTAGGCCTATATACTTAAGAACAATAGTAAAGTAAATATTAGTAATATTTAGTTGTAACAGTATAAAATTAACAACAAGAGTGCTTTATAACCTCTAGGCTATAAAATCGTCACCGCGAGTCAGCTGTTTATCAGCTGATTTTTGGAGACGAAGGTTCCTGGTTCAAATCCTAGTATTAGTAGTTACTTTTATACGGATTTGAATACTAAACAGTGGTTACCGGTGTACTTTGATGGTTGGGGTTTAAATTAACCATACTCTCTCAGGAATGGTCGGCCTTGATCTGTACAAGACTATACTTCAATTACACGTCATATACATTATCCTTATCTCATTGGATCATGGGATTGCTTAATGTTCTGAATATAACAGATTGCAACATATAAGCGTTAGATTAAAAATAAAAAAATTCTATTTTTAAAACAAGGTTATCCATGACCTTCTGTATCAAACTCATATTCACCACAATTAAATAAATAAATTATTTTTTTTTAAATTCTTAATGTGAGTATGTTGCAATCTGTTCAATTAAGAACAATAAGCAACCCTATGACCCAATAAGATGAAAATGATATGTAAATGAGGTGTAGTCTTGTACAGACCCAGGCCGACTATTCCTGAGAGGTATGGTTAATTGAACCCCAACAATCAAAGCACCGGTAACCACTGGCTAGTATTCAAATCCGTATAAAAGTAACTAACTCTACCAGGATTTGAACCAAGAACCTTTGTCTTCGACAATCAGCTATTAAACAGCTGACCACGGCGATGACTTTACCTCTAGACCAACCCGGTGGGTTATTTTAAAATTAACATCTGATTGATTATTCAGCTGTTTTAAATGTCAGCAGTAAAACTTAACTGCTACAGACTACTAAACCAAAACAAAAACAGCATTGAATTCGTAAATAGTCAATAGACATGCATGAAACTGTGTTCAGACCTACCAATATTGAAATAGCCAACGGACCTTACTTTAGGAATACGGCTCATAAATAGTGTAAATACTTTTAATAGCCAATACATCAACAAAATTTCACTCATCGTATATAAACACATATTTATTTAAAGTAGAAGCCTGTGACAACACACAGGCTTCTGATTGAGCTACAGGAAATTGAGGATGAACTGCAGAGAGCACTCTTTATGCTCAACAAATTCTGCAAAGAATAAAAGTTGACAGTTACGACAAAGAAGACAAAGTTAATGGCATTCAAGAGGAAGGAGCCAGTCAGAAGCAAAATTGTTATAGAGAATAATATTGTTACAACTCGTTATAGTAAAGTAAAATTGTAAACTTAAATTTAATTAACTCACATATATTTATTCAACAAAATTATTTGATAAAAAACTAACCTTTAAAAATTACAACAATGAAACTAATGAGTTCATAAAAATAAGTTATTAAACATTTAAAACAACACAATTCATCAACAATAAAATAACATAAACAATTTCCTTTACCGAATTAATCATTAAATACAATGTCTTATGACAAAATAACAAACTTCACCGTAACTAAGAATCCCGTACAATTTAGGCCACTAACATGTCAGCCATTCAAACCGGGGCGGCGCTCCAACAACAATTGAATGCTTCGTTTTTATAATTAAAAAGTCAGCTGTTTATAAACAGCTGATTTTATTCTCCGCCGCTTCATTATAACAATATTTTGTAATAGATATTCAACTTACACTATCTAAGTTGCAACATTACATACCAACAGGATAAAGATGCTTACAATAAGATGCACCGATTTCAGCAAATATATACCTCACCTTAAAAAAATAGCACCAGCAAAAGGGTGAGATTTTATAGAATAGCAGTGCTGACCGTATTCTATGGCAGTGAAACTTGGGTACTATCAAAGCAAGAGAAAAGTGGATTGCAACCATCTGAAATGAAATTACTTTGACATGCGTATGGGTATAGTTAAGAAGATCGTTGCACGAATACCAAGATAACAAAAAAACTCAACATCTTCTCTACTAACGACAGGGTATCTCAGAACAGAATAAGGGAGGATAGGATACCTAAGTAAACACTAGGCTATAAACCGAAGGGAAAGAGAGAACGAGGACACTCAAGAAAGAGATGGGCAGATTTGAGAGGTTCAAAACAGGCAGAGATGCCTAATTCTTGAAAGGCGAAAGAAGAACCCAGCGTAAATGTTTTCTTAAGAGATATCACAAATCAATAGTTTTTTCCTGTTAGCACATATCAGTTAAATTAGAAGGCTGGGTGAAATTATTGTTGCAGTTATTACATATCAAAACATTTATTCCTTTGTAAGTTCGGTAATTGTTTACTGTTACTGTATTCTGGTGGTTTAGAAATATATATTTCAAAGTTTAAATAATACGGCTGTTGATAACCCTACATAGAATGTTTGATAAAATAATAATATTATTCCTTTGTATGTATTCGCACATGAGTATTTAATGTAGAAGCCTGCGTAAACGTTTTGTTGCACACATTACAACTGTACGGTTTCTCTCCTGTATGTGTACGTACATGAGCATTCAAATCGGAAGATTGTGAAAACTTTCTGTTGCAAACATTACAACTGTACGGTTTCTCGTCAGTATGTCTACGCACATGAGCGTTTAAATCAGATGAGGTAGCAAACTTTTTATCGCAGATGTTACAATTGAATGGTTTCTCACCAGTATGTATATGCATATGTTTATTTAAACTAGAAGACTGTGTAAAAGTTTTGTTGCAGATCTTGCAATCGAATGGCTTCTCCCCTGTATGGGTACGCACATGAGAATTCAAAGCAGTAGAGTCTGTAAACGTTTTGTTGCAGATGTTACAAATGAATGGTTTCTCACCTGTATGCAAGCGCATATGTTTATTTAGATAAGAAGATAGTGTAAAATTTTTGTTACAGATATTACAAATGAATGGTTTCTCACTTGTATGCACGCGCATATGTTTATTTAGATTAGAAGACAGTGTAAAATTTTTGTTACAGATATTACAATTGAACGGTTTCTGTCCTGTATGTATACGCACATGAACATTTAAATCATATGAGTTAATAAACTTTTTGTCGCAGATTTTACAAAGGAACGGTCTCTCTCCTGTATGTATACGCACGTGTTTGGTTAAACTAGTAGAATGTGCAAAAGTTTTATTGCAGATGTTACAATTGAATGGTTTCTCGCCTGTATGTATACGCATGTGTTTGGTTAAACTAGTAGAAAGTGCAAAAGTTTTATTGCAGACCTTACAATCGAATTGTTTCTCGCCTGTATGTGTACACACATGAGAATTCAAAGCAGTAGAGTCTGTAAACTTTTTGTTGCAGATATTACAAATCAGGGGTTTCTCTCCGGTATGTATAAGAAAATGTGCATGTAGATTGGAAGACTGAGCAAACTTTTTGTTGCAGATATTACAAATAAATGGTTTCTCACCTGTATGCACGCGCATATGTTTATTTAGATTAGAAGAATGTCTAAAATTTTTGTTACACATATTACAATTGAACGGTTTCTGTCCTGTATGTATACGCATATGAGCATTTAAAGCAAAAGCCTGTGTAAAATTTTTGTTACAGATATTACAATTGAACGCTTTTTGTTCTGTATGAATACACACGTGTTTAGTTAAACTAGTAGAATGTGCAAAAGTTTTATCGCAGATCTTACAATCAAATCGTTTCTCTTCTGTATGTAAACACACGTGTCTAATTAAACTAGTAGAATGTGCAAAAGTTTTATTGCAGATCTTACAATTGAATGGTTTCTCGCCTGTATGTGTACGCACATGAGAATTTAAAGCAGTAGAGTCTGTAAACCTTTTGTTGCAGATGTTACAAATCTGCGGTTTCTCTCCTGTATGTACAAGCAAATGCGCATGTAGGTTGGAAGACTGCGCAAACTTTTTGTTGCAGATATTACAACTAAACGGTTTCTCACCTGTATGCACGCGCATATGTCTATTTAGATAAGCAGACCGTGTAAAGATTTTGTTGCAAATTTTACAATTGAGTGATTTGTCTCCTTTATTTATCGGAAAATTTGTTGTTAAACAGTTGCTACTAATGTTCTGACACGTGATTGTACCCAGCGGACAACAATCGCATACTCGTGGGATTGTCTCATTTGAAGATTGTTCTTCAACTGTATTTTCATCAGCCATCTACAAAACATAACAATAGAAGATCTATCAACGTGATTATTAAAAATTCATTTATTTATATATTACAAAAGAAACACCTAAGGTACTATAAAACATCACACATAATTTTTCACTTGGTGTCTTTCCCCACATTTAATCTTAAACTTTAGACTTTCTTGTTGTACCGTTGTAAAGTACAATTGTACAAAAAATAAATGTTATAGTAATTCCAAATTACTGTAACTTCCACAACTAAGGTAAAAACCCATTAAATTGTGTATGGGAAAAACCCCTGTTGTTAGAATTAGTTACATTAGAATAGAAGTTAGACAATAAGTTGTCAGCTTATAGCCAACTGTCCAATCATCTGATACGGGGTAGTATTCTTTAGGCGGGTGTATTTCCCCTTCCATGATTTTGGGCCTTTCTTCCAGCTACCATTTTATAGTTAATGGGGTGGTTCTCCTTCCCACTAGCTCTCCAGGTTGATTTAACGGCTGGTGAGAGAGGGAGGTTTGTCAACCAGAAGTTTCCCGGTTCGGATCCAGGGAATTAAAATCAGTTCCCTTGAGACAATTGGAACAGTTGGTTAAGAAGGAGCAGTATTTGAAGAATGACTGGGAGAATGAGGAGAAGAAGAAGAAAGGGGGAAAATATTTAATTGAGGTAAATTCATTTCATATTTACTAAGGGTTTGTTAAGTTTGTTTTTTTATTAAAGGTTACGGCAGAAAAAGGTTGGCTATGTTTAAACTAGGTTAGGGTACTTTAAGGATAAAGTTGTTAGTAGTTAATGAATTAAATGGTTTAGTTGAATACAAGGAAATATAGTTTTTTTTATTTATTTAACGTCCATCAACTACAAAGGTCATTAGTGACGACATTGGGGAGTAACTAATGAAATTTTACAATAGAGGATGAAATGATTTTTTTGTAACGTATGAAAATATGCCGTGCCTGAGTGGGATTCGAACCCATGACCACATGATGAGAGGTGAGCTGGCACGCAATTTTTTTATTATCTTTTTTAATTCATATTAAAGTATTTCCACACTGGTATAGATTGAAGGTGGTACAAAGTTATCATTTTTCGTGGTTTCATATCCCCATACCTTAGAGTGAGCAACTGTACAGTATTCAGATGAACTAAAGTGCCCTAGCCATGGGGAGTGAGAGAAAGCATAACGCTCTCACTCGCACAAGCCATACACGCCATTCCAATAATATTGTATAATTTTACTCATTTGTGTGGGCAAGCGGTTATGCACGTAGCAAACTAACAAACAAGATAACAACTATAGTATTTTTTCAGATTTGGATTATAACGGTAAAGACCTTTTGGCGCATGCGTAGTTATGCCACATATCTCCTTCTCACTCGCTCGGCTATGGGACATTAGTTTATCTGTTATCTGTAACTGTACCACTCTTAAGTAATGCACGGTGCGAGAAAATAACGTCTCTATTTTAAAATGTAAATAAAAACACAAGTTTTCTGTAGAAAACAAATTTAATTTTGTTTACTTTTTCTGTGACTTAGGAAATTTAATCTGCGTAGGTTCCCGTACAAGTGGTGTATGTTGCAGATTTAGGCTGGTACGACACACTATTCCAATGCCTGCCATGAGAGACGTCTTGCAGGCCTGGTAATTCACTCGACCAGCACGACAATGTGATTGTCTATCATTGGATAATATTACAATATTTTTACTCATTGAACAGAAACTAAGCTTAACAAAATTTTGATTTAGTGCGTACTGATCATATTCCGGACACTATATCAGATAAATTCTACTGTAACTTGTCATTTATTACTTTCTCTTGTCTATATGAATACATAGGAAGGAAAGTATTGTTTTCATATTGATTTTTCAAAATAAAATTTTCACTGGATACACAATTTCAAACCCCCTTTGAACTCAGCAAAGCATGTTTCTAGTGATTGGTCTGTGTGTATGTGAACAAAATATCTCAAGAACAGAACATCGCATAAAGTTAAAACTTGAAACTAAGTTAGGTACCACTAGAGGACCCGATACAAACATTTTCATCAAAATCGGTCAACTGGAAGTAGTAGAAGAAACATTTTTCAATATAAATTTCACAAAATAAACATTTTAATTGAATAGAATAATATATCTTCAATCAGATGCAATAAATTGATCACTTTTCTTGAAGATTGGCCAGTTGGACACAAGACAATATTTTCTATTGATATTGAAGAACCAGTCTCACAGCACAACAAAGTAGCTGAAGGAATTACTGTCAATATACGAAATACATACTTCAATTTCGCCTGTTTAAAAAAAATAAAAATTAGGTTTGACTAAAATATTAAAGTATAATCACATACACATTGCCTATCAATGCATTCTCTTACATCTAAGGCTCGACGCGCACACAGCCACAAGTGGTTGCCACCAGTGGCTGCTTGCTGCAACAGGCAGCCACTCTAACCGGACACTTTCTTTGCAAGATTTTAGTATTATCTACTACTGTTAATACGTAGACATCACCACCAAAGGAGAAAAAAGCAACAATACTAGGCATTGCTTGAGTCCCAGCTCCGTGTAATTGGAAGGAATGCAGTGCGTTGTTATAGTAGTAGTGGGAGAATGAATGAGTGTTAGTACTGTTCCACAGCATATGCATTTTTAGTGGTAGCATGTATTAACTAGACTAAATAAATATTCTTATCATCGGCACGTTAATTTAACAAATACCTACCGGGTTACTAACTTGGTCAGATTCATAACATTTAAATTACCAATTCATATCAAAACATGTAAATAAATAAATGTAATGGACCTTTTCTGTTATTTCACATCATCAAAACATCGTGTGAATGCACCTTTACTGTTCGACCCAGCAACTGCCTGCACGTGATCTGTACGATTCGATTAGGAATTGCTTGATTCTTTTCATTTTCATTATATTTTTGGTTGTTTTTTTCATTCATTCTTTTACAAGTTTCATAAATTAATTTACAAGCTTTATCTCTAGCAATATCTTTCCTTAGTAGAAATATAGGAGCCAATTCCAAAAAATTTATTATGTATTGAACAGAACACGTGCAAAGAAAACAACCAATTGATGTGTACAATATTGATAACATGATGTGTACCAATTTTGATAAACATGCAAACAATATCTATAATATTAATTATAGTGAGTGGGAGTCATCAGTCATAACAATAACGATGCGTTTACACGAGGCGACTTTAAGGTTACAGATATTGTGATGTGAAATAACGGAAAAATTCCAATGTAATAAATACAAAAAAATATGTTAAATATGGAAAGTTTTACAATGAATGTTTTGTATCAGAGTAATACAACAATCATTCTCCCAGCATGCGTCACTCATTCAATATACCTCACCCTGCAACTACTCGGAGCTTGGAACCGCACAATACAGGTATCAGACGAACTAATGTCCCATAGCCGAGCGAGTGAGAGGGAGATATGTGGCATAACTACGCATGCCCCCAAAGGTCTTTACCGTTATATTCCAAATCTGAAAACATACTACAGTCGTTTTCTTGCTTGTTAATTTACTGCATGCATAAACACTCGCTCACAACAATGAGTAAAATTAAAGACAACGTTATAGAACGGCGCGTATGGCTTGTGCGAGTGAGAGCGTTATGCATTCTCTCACTCCCACGGCTAGGGGACATTCTTCTTCTTTGAGTGCCTATCCGCTACGGATGTGGGCGACCATCATGGCTATTTTGACTTTATCCGCTGCCAACCGGAACAATTGCATGGAGCTCCTACCAAACCAGGTTCGCAAGTTCCCAAGCCAGGATATTCTTCTCCTACCGGGCTTCCTCTTGCTATCTATCTTTCCCTGCAGGATGCGTTGTAACAATTCATAACGTTGCGAATTCCTCATGATATGTAGGGGACATTAGTGCATCTGAATACTGTACATCCTATGTTATTATCACGAAAAAGTCATGGGCAATTTTTAATACTTTAGGATTAGTATCACATCGTTTGAGACAACTGAACTTGGTAAAAGATCACTTGAAACACAAAGATACCAGAATAAGGATAAAGCATACCTCCTGTTAAAAGACTGACATTTACATTAAGGTTAGTAAAAATACAATAATATAAATAATTACTTCTAGTACTCAGTGCCCCTGCTAACAGTAATTACTTGTACTAGCGCTGGAGACCCAGCGCACACTACACAGTTACAGTTAAAGCAGTGTGTAGTGTGCGCAGGTGACCCAGGGCACACTAAACCACATATACTGCCGTCCTAAGCCAAAAAGTCGTATCTCAATTTTTCATGAATTTGGGATTATTGCATTAATACATAGTTTGGGGCTGTATACACCTATTCCCTAAGCAAAATAGTCATATCTCATTAAAAAATAACCTAAAAACGCTTATAAAAATAGTCGTATGTCAAAATTGAGTTATAATACTAAGGCATTTTAGCAGTAACTCAGTTTTCCCAAGCATGATAGACGTATCTATATATGAGATGCGACATATTTGCTTAGTAATGTGTGTTTTTTGTAACCAGACTGCGCTGCCATCAGCACTGTTAGGTGTAACTACTAAATCTTCGTTTATTTGTTAAAACGGTAATTATGTGCAGTTTGTATTAATGTAATTGGAAGTTTTAAATATTATAAAAAATTTTGACGTATATCAATTGCAAAAAAATATTGCATTTAGGTTAGTTTTTATGTGTTTATATTTTTGGTTTTTAAAATGTTTATAAAAAAAAATTAGTAATTAGTTTAAATGTTCATTGAACTTAATGCCTTTTTTTAATAGAGTTTAATATTACAAACAAATTTTACGTTCATTTAGGTTAGTTCTTATGTGTTTATATTTTTGGTTTTTAAAATGTTTTATCAAAAAGTTAGTGATTAGTTTTAATATTCATTTAAACTTAATCGTGATTGCCTTGTTTTAATCAGTTCGTTTTTACGTTCATTTAAGCTTAGACTTATTTTTTAATAATGATGAATAATATAAAAATAAAATGTGTCTTTTCTAGCGAGTCATATGTTATTTCTTAAACCTCTTTTTACTAAGCAAAAAAGACGCATCTCATTTTTTAGGCTACATAACAATAAAAGTCATGTAAATTTATGCTTACATAACAAAAAATTACAATAGAGATAATATACACATAAAAAAATACCAATAACTAGAAAAAAAATTAGTGCGGGACTGAATTTTACAAAAATGCTCGTATCTAAAATTTATGTATTCTTGAGATGCGACTTTTGTGCTTAGGAGGGCGGTATAGTGGACTTAGGATAAGTGCTTAAGAATATTTTTCTTAAATCATCTCATTACTACATTTTATTATAATCTACAGGATAGAGTGAGCGCCATGTCTGCTGAAATTTTTGAGGATGCTGTGCTGTTGTAGAAAAAAAATGGGCTTTAAGATTGCAGCCTTAACATGCATTTAATGACAAAAGTGTATATTATCAAATTTACAGGACATAAAAAGATCTACAACTTTTATTTACCGCATTTTTCACTACATAGCCTAGTTTAGCATGACAGAGTGATTTTCTGCGTATTATTAAGCCAAACTGAGCCAAACTTTAATTTTGATCATTCACTCATGATTAAAAAAGGTTAGTTCTTTTGTTTGTTTTTAATGTTAAGTTGTATTGTTCTTAACTTTCATTGGCAAGAGAAAGTTGTGTGATTGTTGAACACCAAATTTTTTTTTCCCAACCACACACAACAGTTAATAATTAATTACAAAGAGTTTAATAAAAACTTTTCTGTAAATGTTTTAACAATTTTGGAATATATCTTGAAGAAGACAGCACTCAGCTGCGTTGCTTCAGTGTGATAGAATACACTAATACAGTATTATACAACAAAATTGAACTTTTAAAGGTATCAACTCACAGTAAATGACTAAGTAAAGAATAGCTGGGGACACAGGCAAATAATATTACCGAAACATGAGGCAATTGTAACCTCCACAGGGTTACGATGTCAATCCTGTCACAATCTTAGGATTACCGTAATGTATACCGTACAAATATAAACAAAAAATAATAATTTCCATAACAGGAAGGTAAATGGTTAACGGAATACTATACGATAAAATCACAGTTACCCACCGCATTTTATTAATGTACTAACTAAAATAAATAAATGTATTTATTATAAATAAATTAATGTACCTCCTCCTCCTTCCAAACTATAACCTCAAATGACATGCGAAGAGTAAACAAACTTTTCTTAGAGATTAAAATATAGTAGACTGCAAAGTATTAGAAAACACAAGTCAATTTACTGTTCTTTTACACTACTTTTTGCTGTCTTGTTACTAATTTGAATTAAAATTAATTGCTAATTTCACCGCTGTTATACACATTGAAACATACACCAGGTTAAACGAACGACTCGCAGTATAAAAAATTCCCGTTAAATATTTAATAAAAATCGGGAATTAGTTTTCTTGAACGTTAATCTGCGGTAGGGATCTTCGGATTGGCATCCCGAAGCGTTGGTATTTTAATTCTTAATGATTAAATTAAATGTCTTAATGATAATATTTTACCTCTCTTGCAATAAATTTTGATATTGCATTTTTGTTTTCGTTCTGTAGCATCGAAATAAAATTATTAATTTTATTCCGTAGAGTCTCTTTAAACATTTTCTTATTTTAATTATTATGTTAATTCGTTTGTTATGATTATCCTGTCGCAGCATGGCGCGATATTTAATGTCGTGCATGGAATTGCGCGAATTTAATTAATCAACCGTTGACGTTCATGTAATAGTAAGTATTATTTATGCACCATGAGCAATGTATATTAACCCTATTTAAAATCTCTAATATATTCACGATTAAATATCACATTTTATACCAGACCTCTGTTGCTGTTCAAACATTGTATTCTTTTAGTCAGTGATACTTGGATTCTTTTTTACTTTCTCTTGCCTGTATAAGTATAGGAAAAAACGTTTTTAGTGATTGATCTGTGTGTGTATCAGAGAACAAAATTTCTCAAGAACAGAACATCTTACAAAGTTTAAATTTTAAACTACTGTAAGGAACTACTAGAGGACACAAACATTTTCATCAAAATCGGTCAACCGGAAGTAGCAATTTATTCGTGTGATTTTCCCTTTTTTGAAATTTTCTCAAAAATGGCTCCTACGATTTTTCTAAAATTGCTTCATTTGCTACAATTTTTATACTCTACATGATAGGGTAGGCACCATAACGTCTAAAATTGTTAGGGAGGCAGTGCTCTCGTAGAAAACAATGGTCTTTTAAGATTGCGGCCTTTATATACCTACATTAAAAGCTGTAGAAAATTTAGAAACCTACAACTTTTATTCCAAACATTTCTTTGTATAACGCTTAATTTAGCGGTAATTAGTAATTTTTCTGTTTTTTTCATGAAAATCTATAACAATATTTTTTTTAAATTTTGGCCTTAGTATGCATTTTACAACAAAAGTGTATAAAATAAAATTTGTAGTAAATTAAAAAACCTAAACTTTTATTTGAATCATTTTTCTCTAGAGCCTAGTTTAGTGCGGAAGTGTTTTTCTGTATGCTTAAAATTAGGTTATGTTTTATGTTAATTCCTAATGTTTTATTACTAATGTTAGGTTACATTGTTAATTTTTTGCATTTACAAGAGAAAGTCGTATGAGTCTTTCAGATTTTTATGTTTATTTCTCATTTTTTATTACTAATGTTAGGTTATATTGTTTATTATTTGCATTGGCAAGAGAAAGTCGTGTGGGTGTTTCACATAAGATTTTATCATTTTATTTTTACATGTATTTATGAATTTTGTCGTTTATTATTTGTTTAAAATAGTTACTAACATTAAAATATTATTATTTTATCAAACATCCTATGTAGGATTTTAAACAGCCGTATTATTTAAAATTGAAATATATAATTCTAACCACCAGAAAACAGTAACATAAAACACTTACCAATGTTTATAGCGCTTTCGTGTATCTTGTACACATCTTCAGTAAATTGAAATTTTTTTACGTCAAAATTTAAAACTTCCTGCTCCTACCATGGTAGGAGCAGGAAGTTTTAAATTTTACTTTACAAAATTTAATTTACTGAAGATGTGTACAAGATAGACGAAAGCGCTATAAATATTGGTAAGTGTTTTATGTTACTGTATTCTAGTGGTTAGAAATATATATTTCAATTAAAATATTATTATAAAATTAATGTATAGTTATTTTCATCATTCACTGTATGAACATTACGCGATACTTTAAGAACTAATTAAATATCGTCGTCAAGAGAAGTTTAACTGTATCACCATTCTCCACCATCTGCATTAGCAGAAATTGCAAAACAGTCACACGTAAAGAAAAAAAATCCTTCACTCATCATTGTTGGTCCATACACAGACACCTGCCCATAACAGACAGGCGGAGAGTCAAATTATTTACTCTCAATCTGTTCGTTGCAGGGCTAAAATAAATAGTTCTGTTTCTTATCACATGGTCAGCCAATTAAATGACTGAATCATTTAAGAACAGAAGAGGTAGAGGTGTAAAAGACACTAATCAGAGTTATCTCCTCTGAAAGTACCTAATGAATTTCATTATACAGCCAGACCCTGTGGTGAATGAAGTCAAGGTGTCATTTGCGGAGCGGAAAATATGTGCTTTTCAGAGGGCCTGGCATGCTGATAAGCATACTTTTCCATTCAGTGAGGAAGGCAATGGTAAACCACCTTACTTCTCGTTTTACTTAGTAAAACCTCTACAGGTTCAAACCAGCTTTTCGGCTGAAGACCTAAACAACAACAACACACATACACAACACCAGATCGATTTCAGCAGCTAAAGATCCTTTTACACGCAAAAACTGAATCATAGCATCCACTTCACAACTGGTATGAAAAACAATTGTTGTGAACATTGTGATCTCCATTCATAAGCTGGGAAATGACTTGTGCAATCAACCGTAACCAACAAGCGTTGTCTGGCTGAACTCAGCTACGTGGATAATATTTAAATTCATTGAAAAACTATTTAATAAATTTAAATTACTTCTGAAAACTATAACACTATAAATAAAGAAAACAAAATGTCAGAGAACGAAACTGATTTAATTAAAAATATTATTGTTTAAATGAAAAATAATTGTTGTTGTTTCGGTCAACAGCCGAAAGGCTGGTTTGAACCTCTAGAGGTTTTATTAAGTAAAACGAGGAGTGAGGTGGTTTACCATTGCGTTCCTCACCGAGTGGAAAAGTATGCTTATCAGCATGCCAGGCCCTCTGAAAAGCACATATTTTCCACTCCGCAAATGACAAACTTCACTTCATTCACCACAGGGTCTGGCTGTATAATGAAATTCATTACTTTCAGAGAAAATAACTCTGATTAGTGTCTTTTACACCTCTACCTCTTCTGTTCTTAAATGATTCAGTCATTTAATTGGCTGACCATGTGATAACAAACAGAACTATTTATTTTAGCCCTGCAACTAACAGATTGAGTGTAAATAATTTGACACTCCACCTGTCTGTTATGGGCAGGAAAAATGATTAACTCCAGGAAAAATTAATTTTAGGAATTTAAATTTTGAAAGAAAAGTATTTAGTTGTATTTAATTTTGGTTTGTAATATTTAGTATTTATTTTTAGCTTATTTAACACAAAATAAAACAAAAGAAAATTGGTAATAAATAAAATTTTTAATTGAATCTGACTGGCTTTAAAAAAACGTGAAATTTTGAATATTTTAGATATTATTTAGTTATTATTATTAAATATATTTTATTAAGTCTATCTCAGCTATTATTGAATTACTATTTAATAGTTTACCGGTTTATTTTATTCGTATCGTTTCTGAAGTCCATTGCTCGCCTTAAGAGTTTCGTTCAATGTTCCAATGGTATTTAATATATTTCTTGCCATATTTCAATTAACTAATGTTCTTTCCTTTTAAGTTCATTTCATAGGTCTGTATGTGACTTTATACTATGAATATGGCTGGCCCGTGGTGTAGTGGTCTGCGCAACTGGCTACTATGCCGGGGTCCCGAGTTCAATTCCCGGTCAGGTCTGGCATTTTTTTCATCTGTAAATCACCACATATCATTACCTACGCACAAGCCCAAGGCTTATGTAGGCATCATCACTCAATAAAAAAAATTAATAAAATAAAATTATAAAACAATTATACTTTATTTCATATAATGAATTAATACAATAATTTCACTAACCTTCTTTTTAAACTGCGTCACCTTTATTTCAAGTGCCAATTTTAATTTAATTATATTTTAATAATTTTCAAGTGAGGTATAATGAACATAAAAAAGCACTGAAATGTGACTACATTATATCTAACTATACCAATCATATAAAAGAAGAAAAACATAAATTTGGTAAAATAGATGAACATTTCAATATAATAGAGCAATGTAATATAGAAAATAAAAATAAAATTGAAAAATATGAGATGTTCCACATTTATAAATATTTAAAAGAGCAAAAGCAGGACATTTTGAATGAACAGGTGAAATTTAGGAATGATGAAGTGATATTGACTGCTGCTGCTATCTACAGTAAATATGAGAAGGGATAAATTAAAATAAATTAATTTTAAATCAGTTTTATACAAGTGACTGAAGATGTATCATCTTCTATAGATTTTTAATAAATAATGTTTTTAGTTTCAATTATATGTTATTTACTCTGATGATGGTGGATCCACCGAAACACGTGTAAGTGAAAATTGAAATAAAGGTGACGCAGTTTAAAAAGAAAGTTAGTGAAATTATTGTATTAATTCATTATATGAAATAGAAATATTTAAAACTGCAGGATGCATTCGATAAAGATTTATTTTTGAATTATACTTTATATTTACTTAACACATTCCATAAATCAAACCCCACACACAAACACACAATCTTTCTCTTCAAACTGGCCCGGTCAACAGAACACCAAATCAAATATGCATTCACTTATATTAATTACTTTTTGTTTGATAATTTTTAAAACTTTCAAATAAAATATAAATTTGTGTTATAAATATGTATTTTAAACTTATTTGATGATCTGTGTAGATATTTCTTTATTTTAAAATTTTAATAAATGTTTTTTGTAACTTTTAAAACACTCTTTTGATTCATTTAAACATAAAAACTTACATCACTAAATTAACACTTGTTTTTTAATTATTAGTTATTTAATTTAATAATTTAGAAATAAGATTTTAATTATTACAAAATTACCCAGTTTAATAATTTACAAAATGTAAGAATTTAATTATAAATGTTTACATAATTTATCAATAGCAGTTAGGTTATTATCACCATGTACATTTGTAATGCTACAAGTTGGAATCACCTAAAAGGCCAAGCCAATTGCTGTGAGCACTGGGCTACGCATGCGCACTTGACTTCGATCCTGCATACCCGTCCGACCTACAGTTAGATGTACAGTCAGTGTTGTTGAAAAGTGACAACACCCATTGTATTTGGTAGGCATGCTGTTCCATTATTGATTACATGCACCTGCACTATTGGAGTACAACAAGACCATGTAATATAACAAATTTATGGGACATCTGGAATTGTTTATTTTTTGAGTCTATTAAAATAATAAACATCTCCAGCTGATTGGAAAATTAATACTTTAGAATTATTTAATTCACATTGACAAAATTATTTAAAAAAAAAGTTATTTATTCTAGTTGCTAGGCGACTAGAGAAGAATAAGATGGATTTTGTACAAAAATTATTTCAGTGAGGGACAATATGGCGAACCGTATAGGAGGTCCCTCATTCATGCATTCGTTCTTGATTAAAATATGAAATATATATATATATATCAATATTAAAAAAAACTTATAAAATAATAATGTAGCTTATGAAGGATTAAAATAATGTATGTATTATATTGATTATTTAAGAAAAGAAAACATTATATGAACGATTTACAAGAGATTAAAAATTTGTAGAATAACATTATTAAATGGAGTAATAATATTGTGTATTGATGAAATATTTATTTAACGTAACAAAATTTGTCGATCCCTTGTGGGGAATATCGAGAGGTGGTATTTAGTCTACCACAAATTTGGCATCTCTTTGGTGGCGATAAATAAAGTATACCACAACCATACGTATAAAATGCAGACGCACGTTTTCCCAGCGCTCTCCTTACGAAAATCAGGCTATACCACTGATGATGACGAAATGATTTATAATATAGTAGGTAGGTATAATAAAATATTTAACAGATTTTTTATATTATGTGTGGTGGGTTTGGTGTACAAATACCTAGTTGTTTGCACCTTCAGTTGACACAACGGAGCAGTATAGGACAGAGTATTTCTTATGGGGCTCTGACTACTATTAGCACGTACACAAAGATCGGCTTTCTAGATCAGTCAATGCCATCATTATTAATAACATTCCCCTCCTTTATAATGTAGAGTAGTCTATATGACTATTAGTTCTGTTAATAATTAACACTATAAGTTTAAACTCAACTTCATATGCAGATTACAAATATGAAATTAAAATATTTTTTTTAGATTTGTAACAACCGATTGCATCATTTGTTTACATTTATCACGCAATGTTTAGAAAATTTGGCGAGGGAATGTGGAGAAGGCATTAGTAGGTCTGCAGTAAAATAGATAAGATATTCATTTTAACCCCCTCCCTTCCAATAGAAGAAAATATTTTTACAGTTTTTTTTTAGTTTTTACAATTCATTTAACATTCTACATAATTCTTTTCTGTTAAGCAAAACTTGAATAGTAGCCCTACCTTAAAAAATACGTGTTCTACAGAGGTTTGAAAAACATAATTATAAACGCATCCAGATGCTTTTATTGATGTTTTTAGTTACGCTAATAGCAGTGACGATTCCCATAAGATCCATTGTGTCAACTGAACGTGCAAACGGTTATAGAAATAAAAATTTCATTTCCATTGTTAATCAATGTTATGCATGACCTTCTGTATCAAATTCATATTTCCCAAAAATAAATAGATAAAAATTTTATTCATCCCAAATGTGAGTACATTGCAATCTGTACACTTCAGAACAATAAGCAGCCCAGTGACCCAATGAGATGAGGATGATGTGGATGAAGTGTACATGAGGTGTAGTCTTGTACAGACCCAGGCCGACCATTCCTGAGAGAGTATGGTTAATAGCCAACCATCAAAGAAAACCAGTAACCACTGTCTTGTGTTCACATCCGTAAAAAAACTATTACTTGAGTCCCAGCTCCGTGTAGTTGGAAGGAATGCAGTGCATTGTTATAGTAGTGGGAGAATGAATGAGTGTTAGTAGTGTTTCACTGCTGCTGCATTTGTAGTGGTAGCGTATACTAACTAGACTAAAAAAATATTCTTATCATTCGGCGTATTAATTTAACAAATACCTACCGGGTTATTAATTTGGTCCAATTCATAATATTTAACTTACCAATTCATATCAAAATATGTAAATAAATGTAATAAATACATATAATAAATACAATACATAAATATAATAAATACTTAATGTAATGGTTTTTGAATAAATTCTATATTGAACATTTTTCTTCCGTGTCATTTTTATTTTTTTGATACATATTACGTAACTGATATAAGTTATTCTGAATGTAATGCTCTGATATTTTTGTTTGTTTTAATGAAAAATCCTGCGAAAAAATCATTTTAGTGTATTTTAAACTGCTTGTAGAACCGGCTGCGGATAATTCGCGGAAGGCCGTGCAGATATTACCGCAAATTATCGAGAGTTTACTGTAAATATATTTAAATAAAGTACAAATTAATAACTTTTTAAGTTATTATTCTGTATGCATGCGCATATGTTTATTTAGATTAGAAAAATGTCTAAAACTTTTGTTACACATATTACAATTGAACGCTTTCAGTCCTGTATGAATACACATATGTTTAGTTAAACTAGTAGAATGTGCAAAAGGTTTATCGCAGATCTTACAAAAAACACACATCGAATGGTTTCTCTTCTGTATGTATACACATGTGTCTAATTAAACTAGAAGAATGTGTAAAAGTTTTATTGCAGATCTTACAACTGAATGGTTTCTCGCCTGTATGTGTACGCACATGAGATTTTAAAGCAGTAGAGTCTGTAAACCTTTTGTTGCAGATATTACAAATCTGCGGTTTCTCTCCTGTATGTACAAGCACATGCACACGTAGGTTGGAAGACTGCGCAAACTTTTTGTTGCAGATATTACAACTAAACGGTTTCTCACCTGTATGCACGCGCATATGTTTTTTTAGATAACCAGACCGTGTAAAACTTTTGTTACAGATTTTACAACTGAACGCTTTCTGTCCTGTATGAATACACACGTGTTTAGTTAAACTAGTAGAAAGTGCAAAAGTTTTATCGCAGATCTTACAATCGAATGGTTTCTCTTCTGTATTTATACACATGTGTCCAATTAAACTAGAAGAATGTGCAAAAGTTTTATTGCAGATCTTACAACTGAGTGGTTTCCCGCCTGTATGTGTACGCACATGAGAATTTAAAGCAATAGAGTCTGTAAACCTTTTGTTGCAGATGTTACAAATCTGTGGTTTCCCTCCTGTATGTACAAGCACATGCGCATGTAGGTTGGAAGACTGCGCAAACTTTTTGTTACAGACATTACAACTAAATGGTTTCTCTTCTGTATGTATACGCATGTGTCTAATTAAACTAGAAGAATGTGCAAAAGTTTTATTGCAGATCTTACAACTGAGTGGTTTTTCGCCTGTATGTGTACGAACATGATAATTTAAAGCAGCAGAGTTTGTAAACCTTTTGTTGCAGATATTACAAATCTGCGGTTTCTCTCCTGTATGTACAAGCACATGCGCATGTAGGTTGGAAGACTGCGCAAACTTTTTGTTGCAGATATTACAACTAAACGGTTTCTCACCTGTATGCACGCGCATATGTCTATTTAGATAAACAGACCGTGTAAAGTTTTTGTTGCAAATGTTACAATTGAGTGATTTGCCTCCTTTATTTATCGGCAAATTTGTTGTTAAACAGTTGCTACTAATGTTCTGGCACATGATTGTACTCAGCGGACAACAATTGCAAACTCGTGAGATTGTTTTATTTGAAGATTGTTCTTCAACTGTATTTTCATCAGCCATCTACAAAAGATAACAATAGAAGATTGATCAACGTGATTATTAAAAATTCATTTATTTATATACGAGGCGTGTTTTTAAAGTAAGGGGCGTTAGTTTATATTCCCTCATAGTTCGCGTGCACGCAGCAACGAGCGCTTGCGTCGTGTCCCGGCATGCCTTGGCAACAACTACGCTCAGTTACAGCTGTGTAGCTGACCTGTGCGTTGTGTTCTGTGCTTGCAAAATGTTCAAGGTTATTAAATCGCCCGCCCCTTGCGAAGTTCGTTTGGTGATATGGTTTTTGTCGGCAAGAAACATGTCTGCTGCAGAAATTCACCTACAGATTTCTGAAGTTTACGGTGCTAATGCCATGTGTGAAGGAAAAGTGCGTAAGTGGGTTCGAGACTTCAAAGATGGCCGCGACAATGTCCATGACGAAATGCGATCTTGTCGTCCATCTCTAATGTCAGATGATTTGCTGGCTTCAGTTGAAGCGAAAATTCGTGACAACAGACGCTTCATGATCACTACTCTCTCACACGAATTTCCCGACGTTTCGAGGTCTGTGATTTACAAAATTGTTAATGAAAAATTAACCTTTAAGAAACTGTGCTCACGTTGGGTCCCTAAACTCCTGACGGAGGAGCACAAACACAAAAGACTCGAGAGTTCCTTGAATTTTCTGACACGTTATGACGAAAATGGTGACGACATGCTGAGTCGGATCGTAACTGGAGACGAAACGTGGATTTCGCATTTCACTCCCGAATCGAAACAAAAAAGCATGGAATGGAGACACACGCACTCTCCCGTAAAGGTCAAAGCCAAACAGACTTTGTCACAGCGCAAGATCATGGCGTCCGTGTTTTGGGATAGGCATGGTGTTTTGCTGGTCGACTTTATGGAACGAGGAACGACAATAAATGCAGAAGCCTACTGCTAAACCCTGAGGAAGCTGCGCAGAGCAATTCAAAATAAGAGACGTGGCATGCTCACAAAAGGAATTTTGTTTCTGCATGATAATGCAAGGCCTCACACTGCCGCTCAGACCCGAGCTGCAATGGACTCTTTTGGCTGGGAAGTTTTGGACCACCCACCCTACAGCCCTGACCTTGCGCCGAGCGACTTTCATCTCTTCCGTCATCTGAAACATCACTTGGGCGGCAGCCGTTATGACGATGATGACGAATTGAAAACGGCCGTGAATTCTTGGTTATGACAGCAGGTGGCAAGTTTTTATGAAGAAGGTTTCCAAAATTTAGTTGTGCGATATGATAAGTGTTTACAAAAACTTGGAAACTATGTAGAAAAATAGATAAAAGTATGTAGATTCCGAAAATAAAATTAGTTTTTGCAAATTTCCTTTTATTTTTTTTATTTTCAAATGGCACTTACTTTAAAAATACGCCTCGTATTACAAAAGAAACACCTAAGGTACTATAAAACATTACACATAATTTTTCACTTGGTGTCTTTTCCCACATTTAATCTTAAACTTTACACTTTCTTGTACTGTTGTCAAGTACAGTACAAATTGTACAAACAATGGAATTTATCTTAATTCCATTAAATAATGGAAAAAAGTAAAACCCATTAAATAATGTATGGGAAAAACCCCTATTGTTCGAATTAGTTGCATTAGAATAGAAGTTAGACAATAAGTTGTAAATATAGCCAACTGTCCAATCATCTGATACAGGGTAGTATTCTTTAGGTGGGTGTATTTCCCCTTCCGTGATTTTGGCCTTTCTTCCACCTACCATTTTATAGCCAATGGGGTGGTTCTCCTTCCCATTACCTCTCCAGGTTGATTGAACGGTTGGTGAGCGAGGGAGGTTTGTCAACCAGAGGTTTCCCGGTTCGGATACAGGGAATTAAAATCAGTTCCCTTGAGGCGTTTGGAACAGTTGGTTAAGAAGAAGCAGTATTTGAAGAAGTCGCTGGGAGAACATATTTAATTGAGGTAAATTCATTTCTTATTTACTAAGGGTTTGTTAAGTTTTGTTTTTTTATTAAAGGTTGCGGCAGGAAAAGGTTGGCTATGTTTAAACTAGGTTAGGGTACTTTAAGGATAAAGTTGTTAGTAGTTAATGTATTAAATAGTTTGGTTGAATACAAGAAAACAGTTTTTTTTTAAATTATTTATTTAACGTCGCATCAACTACAAAGGTCATTAGCGATGACGTTGGGGTGTAACTAATGGAATTTTACAATGGAGGATGAAATGATTTTTTTGTAACGTATGAAAATATGCCGTGCCAGAGTGGGATTCGAACCCATGACCACATGATGAGAGGCGAGCACGTTACCAACTACGTCAATGCGGCTGGGAAACATAGTATTATTTATTTCCTTTTCTTATGCTCTACTGATAGAGCTGGCACGCAATGTTGTTTTTTTATCATCAGTCTCTCGACTGGTTTGATGCAGTTCTCCAACCTGTTCTATCTTGCGCAAGTCGTTTCATATCTACATACCTGTAACACCCTACATCTTTTGTAATTTGCTTTATATATTCTAATCTTTGCCTCCCTCTACAATTTACTCCCTCAATATTACCCTCCATTATTAACAACCAAATACCTGGATGTCTTAGGATATGCCCCACTAGCCTATCCCTTCTTTTGGTAAGATGCTTCCATATATGTTTTTATTATCTTTTTCAATTCATATTAAAGTATTTGCCCACCGGTATAGATTGAAGGTGGTACAAAGTTATCATTTTTCGTGGTTTTATATCCCCATACCTTAGAGTGAGCAACTGTACAGTATTCAGACGAACTAAGGTCCCTAGCCGTGGGGAGTGAGAGAAAGCATAACGCTTTCGCTCGTACAAGTCATACGCGCCATTCCAATAAAGTCATATAATTTTACTCACTGTTGTGAGCAAGCGTTTATGTACATAGTGAACTAACAAAAAAGATAACAACTTTAGTATATTTTCAGATTTGGGTTATAACGGTAAAGACCTTTGGGCGCGTGCGTAGTTATACCACATATCTCCCTCCAACTCGCTCGGCTATGGGGCATTAATTCATCATCTGTTATCTGCAACTGTACCACTCTTTAATTAATACACGGTGCGAGAAAATAACCTCCCTATTTTAAAACGTAAATAAAAACACAAGTTTTCTGTACAAAACAAATTTAACTTTGTTTAATTTTTCTGTAACTCAGGAAATTTACTCTGCTTAGGTTCCCGTACAAGTGGTGTATGTGATAGTCTATAATTGGATAATATTACAATATTTTTACTCACTGAACAGAAACTAAGCTTAACAATTGTGATTTAGTGCGTACTGATCATATTCCGGACACTATATCAAAAGAATTCTACTGTAACTTGTCATTTATTACTTCCTCTTGTCTATATGAATACATAGGAAGGAAAGTATTGTTTTCATATTGATTTTTCAAAATCAAATTTCCATTGGTTACACAATTTCAAACCCCCTTTGAACCCAGCAAAGCATGTTTCTAGTGATTGGTCTGTGTGTAAGTGAACAAAATATCTCAAGAACAGAACATCGCACAAAGTTGAAACTTGAAACTAAGTTAGGCATCACTAGAGGACCCGACACAAACATTTTCATCAAAAACAGTCAACTGGAAGTCGTAGTTTATTCGAGTCATTTTTCACTTTTTGTGATTTTCTCATAAACGGGTCCTACGATATTTTTTTAAACCACCTAAGTTTACTACATTTTTTATGCTCTACATGATAGGGTAGGCACTAAGTCTGCTGAAATTCTTGGGGAGGCTATGCTCTTGTAGAAAAAGAATTGTTTTCTCAAGATTTCGGCCTTAGTATGCATTTAATGACAAAAGTGTTTATTATCAAATTTATAGGAAATGTAAAAATATATAAATTTTATTTTAAGTATTTTTCTATACAGAGCCTATTTTAGCGTCAAAGAGTGATTTCTCGTAATATTAAGCCATACTAAGGATGGTTTCATTTTGCATCACTCACTCATAATTCAAATTAAGTTATGTTTTTTTGAGGTTACTTTATTTTATTTCTAATGTAAGGTTATATTGTTCATTGTTTGCATTGGCAAGAGAAAAGTCGTCCGAGTGTTTCACACCAGATATTTTTTTATGGCAGTTGTATAAGCCCTGGCTTACGAGGTGGCTGGAGTACATTGTAATAACGACACTGACGTAAAATAATTTATTTTAATTTTATACATAATCACTTATTGTCACCTTCAATATACACTCCTTCTCTATCCGTACAACGCTCCATGCAAATTTTCCATGGTTGGAAACAGTGCTGGAAGTCATCTTCTGTCAGCTCCTTCAGGACACGTGCCACTTTCTCTTTTACAGCTTCCACAGACTCAAATCTTGTCCCTTTTAAGGCAAATTTCACCTTAAGGAACAAGTAGAAGATAATGACATGATAAAACGTGGTTTTTTACATATGATCCGGAAACAAAGCGCCAATCCATGCACTGGAAGAGTCCAACTTCACCGAGAGCCAAAAAATCTTGAATGAGCAAGTTAAAATTGTAAGCAATGATGATTGTTTTTTTTATATCCATGGGATTGTGTACCTTCACTGGGTTCCTGAAGGTCAAACAATTAATCAATATTACTACCTTGAGGTACTTTTTAAACTACGTCAAAGAGTAAGGAAAAAACGCCTTGAAATGTGGAAGGACAAATCATGGGTTCTCCACCAAGACAATGCGCCAGCTCATTCCATGTTATCTGTCAAGAGGTTCCTAGCTAAGTACAGCATCTCAGTGTTAGAACATCCACCTTATTCACCAGATCCTGCACCATGTGACTTCTACTTGTTTCCTAGGGAGAAATCTGCATTAATAGGGACAAGATTTGAGTCTGTGGAAGCTGTAAAAGAGAAAGCGGCATATATCCTAAAGGAGCTGTTAGAACATGACTTCCAGCACTGTTTTCAACAATGGAAAATTCGCATGGAGCGTTGTAGGGATAGAGAAGGAGTGTATTTTGAAGGTGACAATAAGTGATTATGTATAAAATAAAAATAAAATTTTTTACATCGTTAGTCTTGTTATTTAACAGCCACACCTCGTATGCACACCGGGGATGCATGGCATGCACCTTGTGCCCGAGCAGCGGCGAGACAGATGCGCTACGATACATACCAGAGATGCACGCCACCTCCGAAAAGGCATGCCATAGATAATTTCAGTAGCCTCCAAAATGTTGTCCCGTGAACAAACCTGTTGCATTGAATCTGACAGCGAGTGCCTTCCAAACCTTTTCCTGGTCATTTAGCAGAACTACAGTATCTAGCATCTAGCAGAATGCTAGGCAGGAAAACAAGATAAGAAACTGAGATAAAGTTTTACAAGGTGATGGCTGCCGCAGTCCTACTCTATGGAAGTGAGTCGTGGATTAAAACCAGACCACAGGAGAGTAGAGTACAGGTGGCGGAGAACAAAGGGTTCGAGTCATAGGGACCAACTAAGAAATGAGGACATAAGAACGGAACTGGATGTTTTCAACCTGAATGGAAACATTACAGAATATCGTAATCGATGGAGAAAGGGCGTAGAGAGAATGACTGAAGAAAGGATCCCCTCAATGGTTTACAATACAGGCTGGTGGGGAGGAGAGATGTTAGGAGGCCACGCAAAAGATGGCAATAAGTCAGTAGTTTGTCGCTGTTGTGAGTCAGAACAGGTGGAACCCTAATCCTTGATGGTGAGAAGAAGAAGAAGAACTACAGAATCAGGGAAAGCAAACTACAATTGATGCAAAGATATCAAAATAAGAAACATTTTTCAACATAAATTTCATAAAATTGACATTTTAATATATACCTTCAATCAGATGCAATAAATTGACACTTTTCTTGAAGACTGGCTAGTTGGACACAAGACAATATTTTCTAATGATATTGAAGAACCAGTGTCACAGCACAACAAAGTAGCTGAAGGAATTACAGTCAATGTACGAAATATATACTTCAACTTCGCCTGTTTAAAAAAAAAAATTAGGTTTGACTAAAATATTGAAGTATAATCACATAAACATTGTCTATCAACGCATACTCTTACAACTAAGGCTGGGCGCACACACAGCCACAAGTGGTTGCCACCAGTGGCTGCTTGCTGCAACAGGCAGCCACTCTAACCGGACACTTTCTTTGCAGGATTTTAGTATTATCTACTACTGTTAATACGTAGACATCACCACCAAAGGAGAAAAAAGCAACAATACTATAGTTCATTCCAGTTAAGTTGTCAGTAGATTCATTGGTGTGGAATGTGGGACGGCAACTGCTCATTGGTTGTTTCTGTTGAACGCAACAACCGTTTCACTTGTAGCCTGCTGCTGAGTCACGTAGGCCTATACATGCAATTATATCAGTTTTGCTTCTGCATTCGAATAGTGTAGTACCTACTTCATATCCAGAGTCGTGTTAATTCTTATTATAATAGTGTTTGTGATATTTTCAAACGTATGATACTAATATTTGTTGTTATTGTGTTGTTTTAATTTTAATAAGTAGTACTATTGGTTCGTAGTTACATTCTCTTTAATCAATAATAATGGATTCTCCGGTTAAACGAAACAAGCGCGGACAAGGCATTAATTCTAAACAAAAACTATTAATTATAAATGCTTTGAAATCTTTTAAAACTGAACATGCTAATATAACAATTAGTGAAATTGTAGCAAAAACTTCAGCAATGATAGGCGTCTGAACGATCAGTTAACAGAATAATTAAGGAAAAGAAAATTACTGGTCACGTCAGATCTCTAACTAAAAAGCGAAGCAGAGTTAACACGATTAGCAACTCGCTGGACGAAACAACAAAAGTTTCATTTAATTACGTTCATTTTTAAAGTTTCTTGTTAAGTTACTTCAAGTTTTACCTCTACGTATGGGTAGATCTCTATCAAAATGCGGTTTGAACTGTTCCTTCGTGCACCGCCTGTGAATCGGAATTTATTTTGTAGGCACTGCCAACTTAACTGGAATAGACTATAGGTATTGCTTGAGTCCCAGCTCCGTGTAGTTGGGAGGAATGCAGTGCGTTGTTATAGTAGTTGGAGAATGAATGAGTGTTAGTACTGTTTCACAGCATATGCATTTGTAATGGTAGCGTGTACTAACTAGACTAAATAAATATTCTTATCATCGGCACGTTAATTTACCTACCGGGTATAAAATACCTACCGGGTTATTAACTTGGTCGGATTCATAATATTTAAATTACAAATTTATATCAAAATATGTAAATAAATAAATGCAATAAATACCAACAAATGTTAAATGTTGTTGTTTAGGTAATCAGCCAAAAAGCTGGTTTGAACCTGTAGCATGCCGGGCCCTCTGAAAAAGGACATATTTTCCACTCTGCAAATGACACCATCACTTCATTCACCACAGGGTCTGGCTGTATAATGAAATTCATTACTTTCAGAGGAGATAACTCTGATTAGTGTCTTTTACACCTCTACCTCTTCTGTTTTTAAATAATTCAGTCATTTAATTGGCTGACCATGTGATAAGAAACAGAACTATTTATTTTAGCCCTGCAACGAACAGAGTGAGTGTACATAATTTGACACTCCACCTGTCCGTTATTGGCAAATGTTAAATATGGAAAATTTTAAAATGAATGTTTTGTATCAGAGTAATACAACAATCATTCTCCCAGCATGCATCACTCATTCAATATACCTCACCCGTACCCTTCACCCTGCAACTACTCTGAGCTTGGAACCGCACAATACATCACATCAAGAACAGTAATCAACGTTTTTTTCAGAAAATTTCAGCCGAAATTTTTTATTTCAAAAAAACGTGAAATACACATATTTCATGTATTTCAAGGTTCTGAGTTCGAATATGCCTTCAAAACTTAAAAATTCCGACCCGTTCAAAAGTTACGGCCCTTTTTCGGTGAAAAAAATCAAAAAATTTTTCAGCCCCTCTTTACGGGGGCGTAACTTTCGAATTGGCCGATAGATTTTAATTCTAAAAACATACACTTACTCGATGTGATAAATCACGAACAAGTCACAGGCAATTTTTAATACTTTAGGATTAGTATCACATCGTTTGAGACAACTGAACTTGGTAAAAGATCACTTGAAACACAAAGATACCAGAATAAGGATAAAGCGTACGTCCTGTTGAAAGACTGACATTTACATTAACCCTTTCTTACCCAGTGAGGCATAGAAGTCACATTGGAGTGAAATAACAGACATAAAAACTTTAATTGTTAGCGACTACTTTTGATTAAAGAGCCGCTGGATATGAAGTGTAATAATTTTCTGTACCCTAACCAGGAATCGAACCTGAGACCTCCGTTTTGCAGTGTAAGATGCTGACCACTATGCCACGGACGCGACCATTAGTTTCTTTTTAAAGTTAATTTTAGTTTTAAATATTCGTGTTCATTTACTAAAATAAAGTAGCATTTCTTTGAGTACGTTGAATGTATATACAAGTATATTTTTTAGGCTGTAAATACTGATTTTGTCCATTTTACCAATATTTTTGAATTGTAACCTTTGTAAGTCTTAAAAAATGCTTCGCTACAAATCTAAGCAAGAGAATTTTGTTGAGGAAGCCTGCACATGATTTTTACTTATTCATATTGTTGGGAACTTTGATACCATCAAGCCTAAGGTGACATATGTGTCACACTTTTTTGTCACGCCATCAAAAAAAGGCTGAAGGTCTAAAAGTGATTTTATTTCACTTAAATGTCATTAAAGTGTATGAAACAATGTACACATATTTGTTTGTGTAAAGTTAAAAAATTTGGGATTGAAAGGGTTAAAGGTAGTAAAAATACAATAATATAAATAATTACTTCTAGTACTCAGGGCCCCTGCTAACAGTAATTACTTGTACAGTCCCAAATTATTGGGCGGGCTTCTATTTCCCGGATAAACAAATCCGGGAATATCGGGGAATCCCGGATAAACATCAAACGAGTTCATCTCGAGTGCAACTGTGTAGTGTGCACTGGCACACTACACTGCATACAGTTCAAAAACAAACACAATGTAAGGGAAAACAGAGAAGTGGATATCTTTATACAAAATAATATCCTAGATCATGTGCAAACAGTGAAGTTTCTAGGAGTGTCACTAGATAGGACCCTATCGTGGGATTATTACACCGATCAAATTTGTAGTAAAATATCATCTGGGGTATTTGCCAGATTAAATGATAAACAATTGCTTATAGCAGCTTATCATGGTTTAATTTTATCTCATATCAAGTATGCCATATTAGTATGGGGTAATTCATCACAGGGTAACATGGAAAGAGTTTTTAAAATACAGAAAAAAGCTAATAGGTGTATGATGGGAGTCAACCACCTTACCTCATGCAGATCACTATTTAAAGAGCTGCAATTGCTCACAGTTCCTTCTTTGTACATTTTTGAAGTGATAATGTAGCCTATGTAAAGAAAAATACCTTTTTACAGAATTTAAATGTTCACAACCACTACACAAAAAACAGAATCGATTATTATGTTGCTAATCACAACACTAAATTGTTTTAACAAAAACCAACTTATGCAGGTAGAAAATATATCAATAAATTGCCTCAAGGTTTAAAAAGTTGTGACAATTTAAAATCATTTTTAAAAAAAAAACTAAAGTAATATTTGATTGATGAAACATTTTACAGTGTGCACGAATTCCTTTCTAAATAGTTTTGGTATTTAACTTCTAATTAAACAAATATTGTGTACAATTTGATACAAAGGGGTTCATGACAAGCCTACTGAGTTAAGCAGTAAAAGGAAAAAATTATTGGTAAGTTATGAATTTATCATTGTGTTTGATTTTTTTATTTTTCATTGTGTGTGATATTTGATTCAATGGGGTTCATGACAAGCTTACTAAAGTAAGCAGTAGCAAAAACAATTTTTTGGTGGTAAGTGATGAATTTATCATTGGTGATAAACTTTCAGTTTATCAGTTTTATCTTGACATGTCCTATACTCCCTTTGGAGTCTCCTGGATGAAAAAAAAACGTATAGTGTGCGCTGGAGACCCAGGGCATACTACACCACATATAGTGAACTTAGGATAAGTCCTTACATATATATTTTTTAAATCACCTCATTACTACATTTATTATAATCTACAAGATAGAGTGAGTGCCATGTCTGCTAAAATTTTTGGGGATGCTGTGCTGTTGTAGAAAAAAAATGGGTGTTTTAAGATTGCAGCCTTAATATGCATTTAATGACAAAAGTGTATATTATCAAATTTACAGGACATTAAAAGATCTACAACTTTTATTTACCGCATTTTTCACTACAGAGCCTAGTTTAGCATGAAAAAGTGATTTTCTGTATATTATTAAGCCAAACTGAGGTTGGTTTTAATTTTGATCATTCATATCATTCATGATTAAAAAATCAGGTGTGAAACACTCACACAATTTTCTCTTGCCAATGCAAATAATGACCAATATAACCTAAAATTCATAATAAAACATTAGAAATATACTAACCGCAAAAACATAACCTTATTTTAATCATGAGTGAAAGACGCAAAATGAAAATCAACCGCAGTTTAGCTTAAAATACGAAAAATCACTCTTTCACACTAAACTAGGCTCTGTAGACAAAAATTCTCTGAATAAAAGTTGTAGATCTTTTAATTTCGTATAAATTTGAATATACAATTTGTCGTAAAATGCATAATAAGGCTAAAATCTTTAAAAAATTGATTTTTTTACACGTTTTCGTGAGAAAAAAAACAGAAAATCGCTAATTATTGATAAACTAAGCAGACACAACATAATGTTTCCATTAAAAGTTATGGAATTTTTAATTTTCTACATTTTTTGTTGTATACATTTTTGCGCTAAAGTGCATATTAAAGTTACAATCTGAAAAATACAATTTCTTTACGTGAAAACAATCTCTCCTAGAATTTCAGCAGACATGGCGCCTACCCTATCTTGTAGAGCATAAAAAATGCAGTAAATGAGGACCCATTTTTGAGAAAATCGCAAAAAAGTGAAAAATTGCACGAATAAACTACTACTTCCGGTTGACCGATTCTGATGAAAATATTCGTGTCTGGTCCGGTAGTGGTTATTTAACTTAAGTTTCAAGTTCATACAATGTTCCGGTCTTGAGATATTCTGTTTACACACACACAGACCAATCGCTAAAAACATGTTTTTGGATTCAGGGGGTCTGAAAACATGTAGATCCGGTGAAAACTCGATTTCGAAAAATCGACATGAAAACAATACTTTCCTTCCTATATATTCATATAGGCAAGAGAAAGTAAAAAGGTCAGTTTTTTGCTTGTTTTTAATGTTAAGTGTATTGTTCTTAATTTTCATTGGCAAGAGAGAGTTGCGTGATTGTTGAACACCAGATTTTTTTTTTCCCAACCACTCACAAGAGTTAATTAATTACAAAGAGTTTAAAAAAAACTTTCTGTAAATGTTTTAACAAGTTTGGAATATACTTGAAGACAACACTCAGCTGTGTTGTTTCCGTGTCATCGAGTATACTAATACAGTATTTTATTTTATCAAACATCCTATGTAGGATTTTAAACAGTTGTTATTAAAAATTGAAATATATTTTTTTAACCACCAGAATACGTTAACATAAAATACTTACCAATGTTTATGACGCTTTCGTGTATCTTGTACATATCTTCAGTAAATTAAAATTTATTAAATTTTTTGAACTGCTTTAAATATAAGAATCGACTATACCTTATCTAACATGGTAGGAGTAGGAAGTTTTAAATTTTCATGAATTTTAATTTACTGAAGATGTGTACAAGATACACGAAAAGCTATAAACATTGCTCAGTCCTTTATGTTACCGTATTCTGGTGGTTAGAAATATATATAAATATATTCTGCCCATAACAGACAGGTGGAGTGTCAAATTATTTACACTCAATCTGTTAGTTGCAGGGCTAAAATAAATAGTTCTGTTTCTTGTCACATGGTCAGCCAATTAAATGACTGAATCATTTAAGAACAGAAGAGGTAGAGGTGTAAAAGACACCAATCAGAGTTATCTCCTCTGAAAGTAATGAATTTCATTATACAGCCAGACCCTGTGGTGAATGAAGTGAAGGTGTCATTTGCAGAGTGGAAAATATGTGCTTTTCAGAGGGCTCGGCATGCTGATAAGTGTACTTTTCCATTCAGTGAGGAAGGCAATGGTAAACCACCTCACTCCTCGATTTACTTAGTAAAACCTCTACAGGTTCAAACCAGCCTTTTGGCTGATGACCTAAACAACAACAGAAATATATATTTCAATTAATACAGTATTATATAACAAAATTCAACTTATAGGTATCAACTCACAGTAAAGAATAGCTGGGGACACAGGCAAATAATATTACCGAAACATGAGGCAATTGTAACCTCCACAGGGTTACGAAGTCGCTCCTGTCACCATCTTAAGGTGGCCCTAGGCGATCAGTCTTTTGATCAAATGTGTTTGATCAATCGACCGAGACAGTCATGATTGAGCGTCTAGAAGTGTGTTTGACGATTGAGTCAATGACTGAAGGAGATTGATAGAAATTTTGATTTAGGCAAACGACTGAAGAGGGCGATTGAGCGTCTAGTAGCGTTTTGATCAATCTTTCCCTCAGTCACGCGCTCGGCACCAACGATGTCGGTCCCCTCGTCGCCCACACCCCTCAACTCTTCTTCTTTGGCAAAGGGTGAAACTCAATCAGAAAGCGAATTCACGAGTAACCTGATTGAATTATACCGTGATCAACCAGTGTTGTGGAAAGTGAAGGACAAAGATTATTTCGATCACAGTAAAAAAGCACAGCTTGGGACAAAATGTTGACAGCATTGAAAATGTTTAAACCGGGCTACACACTTGATGAATTGAAAAAAAAATTAATAGTCTGCGGTGTAATTTTAACAGAGAATATAAGTTAATTGAGGGGAAAAAGATGTTCATGACTGAAACGGTTTCTCATTTTATACCATTCTTTTGACCACCGCCTTTCCCTCTTCTTATTTTTATTATTATCCTTTCGCTTCTGCTGGAGGGCAGCTACACTCGGTAAAAAGAAGGACAAATCCGGGTTGGAACTCATTGTTTCAGCACAACACCGCGAACAAAAAGTACAAACGAAAAATGTAGAAAATCGTATAAACGAGTAGAAAAACGTAGCAGACGAAACTGGGAAAAGAAACGAGACAGCTACAACACTCCTAAAAGGTATTGATCAAACGACTGAAGAAATGATTGAACCTCACTTCAGTCTGTTTGTTTAATTTTTTGTCTGTTCAATCTTTTGATCAGACTGATCGTCTAGGGACAGCTTTAGGGTTACCGTAACGTAAACCGTACATATTTTATAAACAAAAAATAATAATTTCCATAACAGGAAGGTAAATGGTTAACGGAATACTATACGAAATATCACAATTACCCACATTTTATTAATGTACTAACTAAAATAAATAAATTTATTTATTGTAAATAAATTAATGTACCTCCTCCTCCTTCCAAACTATAACCTCAAATGATATGCACCGATTAAACAAACTTTTCTGACAGATTAAATATAGTAGACTCCAAATTTTTAGAAAACGCAAGTCAATTTACTGTTCTTTTACACTACTTATATTGTCTTGTTACTAATTTAAATTAAAATTAATTACTAATTTCACCGCTGTTATACACATTCATAGAGTAATAAAGAATAGAGGGGGAACTGAGATAGGCGGAATGAAACGGAGTTTGTCGTCTGCTAGTGTTATATGCTGACAAACATAGAGTGCGTTTTGGCGTCGCTTTAAAATTTGAAACCTAGGCGTCATACAGAGCAAGCGTTGTTAGATCAAATTGTACGTTAGTAATGGCGGATGAGACCATGGTTGTTTGGAGATTATTTTTAGTTACAATGAAATTTTATTAGGTTAAAAAAGTGTTTTTTTCGCAGAGGTATACTTAACGTCATTTCTTCTGTTTTCCAAGAGACGAAAACCTGTAAGTATTAATATGATAAGTAAATACGTGTAGGCCAAAATACATCTTGTTTGTTTATAGGTTAAGCACATTTACTACTAGCGAATTAGTAAAAAATGAAATATATGAATTGCCTATTTTAATTATTGTACACATTATTTAGTGATTAAGTTTACCTGGTATAATAATTAGGTTATTAATTAAATTATTAATAACTAATACTTAATTAGTATTAGGTTATTAATAATTAGGTTAGAGATATAGGTTAGGTCATGTGCCATTTTACTGGTTAGCTTTCTTTTTAATTGATGTGATGTGAAACTACTATAACTATTATTACATCAGGCAAACTTAAGCACCGCATTTATGTACTAAATAATAATTTAAAAGTAGAAGGCAATTTATACATTTAATGTTTACTCAATCCGTTAACGGTTAACCTAAACACATACAAAATTTATTTTGGCCTACACGTATTTACTTATCATGTTAATACTTACAGGTTTTTCGCTTTCGGAAAACAGAAGAAATCACGTCCCCTAACCCTCTGCGAAAAAAACCACTTCTTTAAGTAACAAAATTTCATTTCATTAATTATAACTAATCTCAACCCACTGTTTCATGACCCACGGTAATCGCCAATAACCAAACTGTTGATGCGACTTTTATAAAAAATTAGTTCCCAAAAATTTCAATTATAAAACAAAAAGTAAAATGAAATAAAAAATAAATATTGTATAGGATAATAGGTCAAAATTCAAATCTCCCTCATATACGCTACTAGCGCATTCTACAGGCGTAAAATTCAAATCTCCCTCGTATGCGCTACTAGCGCATTCTATAAACATTAAAATTTGGTACGGGAATTACTGTAGCAGACGAAAAACGTTAAACCACTTTTTAACATGGCAGTTCCCCCTCTATTCTTTATTACTCTATGTACACATTGAAACATGAACCAGGTTAAACGAACGACTCGCAGTATAAAAAATTCCCGTTGAATATTTAATAAAAATCGGGAATTAGTTTTATTAAACGTTACTCTGCTGAAGGGATCTTCGGATTTGCATCCCGCAGCGTTGGTATTTCAAGTTTTAATGATTAAATTAAATTTATTTATGATAATATTTTAGCTCTCTTGCAATAACTTTAGATATGTCATTTTTGCTTTTGTTCCATTGCATCGTAATAAAAATATTAATTTTATTCCGTAGACCTAATTTCTTTATATATTTTTTATTTTAATTATTATGAAAGCTCCTCAGTGTAGTAAAATTTGCCTTCGTATTTTAATGAGAAATAATTTGTATGTTAATTCATTTGTTATTGCTACACTGACGCAGTATGGCGCGATATTTCATATCGTGCTTTGAATAATCAATCATTGACGTTCATGTGTCATTGAAAGTTTTATTTGCGCACCATGAGCAATGTGTATTAGCCCTATTTAATATCTCAAAAAATTTACAATAAATTAAATCACTTCTCATGCTTTGGTGCTGAGGTACCTAATTCTAATAATTTTTTTTTAGTCGGCAAAACTTCGATTTTATTTTTACCTTTCTCTTGCCTGTATAAATAATTTATATAGGAAGGAAAGTATTGTTTTCTTATTGATTTTTAGAAATCGAGTTTTCACCGGATATAGGCCTACACGTTTTCAGACCCCCTGACCCAAAAAAAAACATGTTTTTAGAGATTGGTCTCTATGTGTGTGTGTGTGTAAGAACAGAACATTGTTTGAAGTTGTAACTTGAAGCTTAAGTTAGGTATTAGAGGACCCGACACAAACATTTTCATCAAAATCAGTCAACCAGAAGTAGTAGTTTATTTGTGTAATTTTTCCTTTTCGGGAGTTTTTCTGAAAAACAGCTGATTTTTTTTAAATCGCTTCATTTACTACAATTTTTACATTCTACATGATAGGGCAATTTGTGATTTTTTGCTTTTTTCATGAAAATCTGTAAAAAAATGTTTTTTTTATGATTATGGCCTTAGTATGCATTTTACAACAAAAGCGTATACAATCAAATTCATAGGAAGTTAAAAAAATCTGCAACGTTTATATTGAGCATGTTTCTCTACAGAGCCTAGTTTAGTGTCAAAGAATGATTTTTCATAATATTAAGCCAAACTGAAATAGATTTTCATTTTGCATCATTCACTCATGATTAAAATAAGGTTATGTTTTTTGATGTTAATTTTTTGTTTGTTTATTTCAAATGTTTTATTACTAATGTTAGGTTACATTGCTCATTTTTTGAATTGACAAAAGAAAGTCGTGTGAGAGTTTCACACCAGTTCTTTTTTGTTTATTTCTAATGTTTTTATTACTAATTTTAAGTTATATTGTTCATTTTTTGCATTGGCAAGAGAAAGTCATGTAAGTGTTTCACACAAATTTTTATTTTTTTATTTTTACATGTAGGTATTTATAAATTTTGTTATTTATTTGTTTAAAATAGGTAACATTAAAATATTATTGAAACACATATTTTTCTAACCCCAAGAATATGGTAACATAAAACACTTACCAAAGTTTATAGTGCTTTCGTGTATCTTGTACACATCTTCAGTAAATTAAAATTTATTTAAGTCAAAATTTAAAACTTCCTGCTCCTACCATGGTAGATAGGGAATAGTCGATTCTTATATTTAAAACAGTCTTGCCAACTTAATCAGTTGATTGTCATATTCAATCTGTGTGTTCATTAATTTTTCCCTGCTATTGTATTTATAAATATAATATTTTTCCAAAATTTCAATTTCATTTTGTCTGTTATTTATTTCCAATATTTCTAGATTATTTTTTATATTCAACATAATTATGTTTATTTTTAATCATGTGTTAAATTACATTGGAGAATTTTCGATTTCCTTTTTTATAGTTTGAATAGTGTTCTGTAAACCGTTTTTTAAAAGATCTGGTGGTTTTACCAATATTTATATATTTCATTACATTTAATTTTATAAATTCCACATGAATTAAATTGATTATTTTCTTTTTCTTTATCATTTACATTTGCATTCATATTGTTTTTGTAAAATAAATTTTATAGGAAACTGGGGTTTATATGCTATTTTGTATTTATTTTTATCGTATATATTGGTAATTTTATGTATTTTATGATTTATGTAATTATATGTAATGTATTTATTACCATTTTTGTTTATTTCTTCTTTATTGTTTAATGTAAGATGTGCTTTTTTCTGATTAATTTTATGTAAATATTTATTTATTAATCGGTTTATGAAAATATTATTGTATTCATTATTAAAATATTATTATAAAATTAATGTATATTTATTTTCATCATTCTACATTGTATGAGCATTGCGCGATACTTTAAGAACTAATTGAATACCGTCGTTAAAAGAATTTTAACTGTATCACCATTCTCCACCATCTGCATTAGCAGAAATGGCAAAATATTCACAAGTACAGAAAAAAAAATCCTTCACTTATCATTGTTGGTCCATACACAAACACAACTACCGATCTTTTTCGGCAGCTAAAGATCCTTTTACACGCAAAAACTGAAACACAGCGTCCACTTCACAACTGGTGTGAGAAACAATTATTGCGAACATTGTGATCTGCATCTACTGGTTGGCAAATGACTTTTAGCGTAATCAACCATTAACCAACAAGTATTGTCTGGCTAAACTCAAATACATGGATAACATTTAAATTTAATTGAAAAACTATTTAATAAATCTAAATTACTACTGAAAACTATAACACTACAAATAAAGAAAACAAAATGTCAGAGAACAAAACTGATTTAATTAAAAATATTATTGTTTAAATAAAAAATCATTGCCTACATGAAAAATTAATTTTAAGAATTTAAATTTTGAAAGAAAACTATTTAGTTATATTTGATTTAGTTGGAAGAATCACCTTAAAGGCCAAGCCAATTGCTGTGAGCGCTGAGCTACGCATGCGCATATTTGACTTCGACCCCGCATACCCCTCCGACCGACAGTAAGATGTACAGTCAGAGTGTTGTTGAAAATTGACAACACCCATTGTATTTTGTAGGCATGCTGTTCCATTGTTAATTACATACGCTGCACTATTGGAGTACAACAAGACCATACGTGTAAATGCAGATGCACGTTTTCCCAGCGCTCTCCTTACGAAAATCAGGCTACACCACTGATGATGATGAAATGGTTTATAATAATGTTGGTAGGTACCGGGTGATTTTTTAGTTCTGTGACCCAATTGTTAATGTCTGGTAATTTTCTTCTAAGAAAGGGATATTTTGTTTTGTGACACAAAGTTGGTAGCCCTACTCAACCGGTATAGATACGACAGTTTGAGTTGATTCTCCTTGAGTTGCGTAAAAGTTTGTGCTGTTTCCAGTAGTGTTACGAACAGAATGTCTGTTACCCTAGAACAACGGGTTTTCATTCTTGAACAATATTTTGCTACAAATCGTATGAGAGTGTAAAAGAATCATTTCAAATTAAATTTTTTGGTGTTCCTCTACTCTATTCTAGTCAATTTCTAGGCTAACTAACTGATTTTTAGAGGCAGGTATTGTTTGCAGCAGAAAACGTAGTGGTCGACCAACTCTCTTGACAGATATAAAAATTAAGAGAATGTGAAAACAAGATTGCTCAATTCTCCATGGAAAAGTTTACAAAAACTTTCCTCGCATGTTGATTCGTCATGTTCGAGTGCTCAGAAAGCTGCTAAAAAATTGAAATTGTATCCGTATCACATACGATTAGTTCTAGAGCTTCAGCCTCCAGATTTAAACAAGAGATTGTTTTAGGATAAAAGACATTCTGTTCGTAGCACGACCAGAAATGGCACAAAATTTTACACAGCTCAAGGAGAATCAACTCACACTGCCATATCCATACTGGTTGAGTAGGGCTACCAACTTAGTATCACAAAACAAAATTTATTTTTTTTAGAAAAATATTACCAGACATTAACAATTGGGTAACAGGACTAAAAAAATCACTCTGTATAATACGAGGGCAGTCCAGAAAGTCTTGTCACGTTTTGATATAAAAAAAAAAACTAAGTACAAGAAAAAATTTTATTATATACATTTGAAAGTGCAACTAAAATGCTATTTTTCTACATAATCACCAAACACATTAAGGCACTTATCATAGCGGTGAACTAATTTTGAAATGCCGTCATAAAAGTCTACCGCCTGTGATTTTTACCAGTTAGTCACACCTTCCTGCAGCTCCATGTCGTCGTCAAAGCACTGCGTCGCAAGCTATGTCTTTATTGTCGGGAACAAGTGATAATCGCTGGGCGCAAGGTCCGGACTGTATGGTGAATGTAGGAAAACCTTCCATTTGAAAGCATTCAGGACTTCTCGTGTTCGATTTGCCGTGTGTGGTCGGGCGTTGTCATGCAAAAAGAGAATTTTTCCAGTCAACTTTCCTCTGCACTTGTTTTGGATCGCTCTTCTTAACTTTTCAAGTGTTTCACAATACCTCGCAGAGGTTATTGTTATGCCACGTTCCAAGAAATCGATAAGAAGAACTCCTTTCCTATCCCAAAAAACAGTCGCTATAATCTTCCTTGCAGATAATGTTTGAAGGCATTTTCTTGGCTTTTTGGGCGAGTTTGTGTGACCCCATTCCATAGACTGCAGTTTGGTTTCACAATTGACATGCTTCACCCAAGTCTCGTCTCCTGTAACGATTCGATCGAGACGTGAGTTACCATTTTTGTCGTAAGCGTGCAAAAATGACAACGAAGTAGCCGATGATTTTTGTGGGTTTCTGATGATGATTTCTGTGGGATTTTTAGGATTTTGGGCACCCATCTTGCACAAAATTTGTGATAACCTAATTTTTCTGTAATAATTTCGTGCAATAAACTTCTTGAAATTTGTGAGAAAAAAAGCAATAGCTCTCTTATGGTGAATCGACGGTCTTCTCTAATCTTCTCATTGACTTTATTCACAATGTCATCAGTCACGAGGCTTGGCCGTCCACTTCGTTCTTCCTCGTGAACATTAGTTCGGCCATTTTTGAACTGAATGCACAAACGCCGTACTCCACTTTCAGTGTAAACATCGTTCCCATAAACTTCACAGATTTGGCGATAAATCTCAATTGGTTTATTGTTTTTAGCCAACAGAAACCGTATTACCGACTGTACTTCACAACTGGCGTAATTTTGAATTGCGGCACAGATTTTAAATTGTTGTTGAAAAACAACGAAGAGCGACACAGACCTCTCGCTAGCACGGCTGGATAGTCACTGAACGGAGAAATGCCACAGCACCAAAATGGCCGCGATAGCTCCGCCCCTAGCAGGATTGGCTCACTAAAACAATTCTCAAACATTTGAACCCACTGGGTTGATCTAGAGGTAAAGTTGTCACCAAAATCAGCTGTTTAACAGCTGATTTTCGGAGACGAAGGTTCCTGGTTCAAATCCTAGTAAAGGTAGTTACTTTTGTACGGATTTGAATGCTAGACAGTTGTTACCGGTGTACTTTGATGGTTGGGGTTCAATTAACCATACTCTCTAAGGAATGGTCGGCCTGAGTCTGTCCAAGACTACACCTCATTTACACGTCATACATATCACCCTCATCTCATTGGGTCATGGGGTTGCTTATTGTTCTGAATTGAACAGATTGCAACGTACACACATTAGGGATAAAAAAAAAATTGAGTATAGCTGAAATTTTTGGGATTTCATTTCAACGCATACGTGAACTTTTCAGACAACCCTCGTTATGAACCTGTTAAGATACTAATACAAACTAATGTGGATTATGAAAGAATTCAGAACTATACTATTTTTCAAGGCTGATGAACTCTGCCCCCTACCCACTTTATAGCTAGCCAATCACTTCCCAGCAACGTTGCCAATACTTGCTCTTGTAGCTCTGTTAAATATTTTGTCAGTCATTGTTTTGGTCTTTTAATAACACTTATAACCCATAAACTTGCCCAAAACGGGCAGGTGGAGTGTTATTTTAATTGCACTCTATCTGTTTGGTCCAGGGCTAAAAAAAATAGTTCTGTTTCTTATTACATAGTCAGCCACTTATATGACTGAACTATTTAAGAACAGAAGAGGTAGAGGTGTAAAAGACACTAGTCAGAGTTATCTCCTCTGAGAGTAATGAATTTCACTATGCAGCCAGACCCTGTGGTGAATGAAGTGAAGGTGTCATTTGCAGGGTGGAAAGTGAGTGCTTTTCGGAGGGCCTGGCATGCTGATAAGCATACTCTTTCAACTCAGTGAGGAAGGCAGTGGTAAACCACCTTACTCCTCGTTTTTACTTAGTAAAACCTCTAGAGGTTCAAACCAGTCTTTTGGCTGTTGACCTAAACAACACAACACAACCTATAAACATACAATCAGCTGATTATATTATAAAGTATTGCATGTTAACGCGCTCTATAATCGATGTGTTCAGTACCAAATGCAAGAAAAGAGTGAACTATTGCAGCTCTTATACGCATGTGAGCGTAATGTTTGTCAGGTACAATCTGGCAAACATTCTGATTGGTCTAAATATGTGGAACAGCAGAGCTCATCAACCGTGAAAAGGATATTAACCCTTTATAGGTCTGTGGTAGGTATACTTACCAGTGACAATAAGGTCGATTTTTTTAAGAATAAGCTATGCAGGTGAACCCTATTGGCATTTAATGGTTTTATAGATGTTCTCTGGTAAGTAGGCTATCCACATTTTTAAATTAGTGCGCAGCGACCATTTGCTTTTTGAGTTGCATCAATGTTATAAAGATTCATACCAGCGTACGCTACCATGTTGTTTTGTTGTTATTTTTGTATAGTGCTTAGAAAATCCCAGTTTTTTACGGAAAAGCAAGCATTCATGCTAATATAAAGTTAAGATAAGTTATTCTACACATTTTTACTTTCTCTTGCCTATATGAATATATAGGAAGGAAAGTATTGTTTTCATGTCGATTTTTCGAAATCGAGTTTTCACCGGATCTATACGTTTTCAGACCCCCTGAACCCAAAAAACTTGTTTTTAGCAATTGGTCTGTGTGTGTGTATGTGAACAGAATATCTCAAGAACAGAACATCGTACGAACTTGAAACTTAAGTTACATACCACTACCGGACCCGACACGAACATTTTCATCAAAATCGGTCAACCGGAAGTAGTAGTTTATTCGTATAATTTTTCACTTTTTTGCGATTTTCTCAAAAACTAGTCCTACGATTTTTTTTAAAATCAACTGGTTTACTACATTTTTTATGCTCTACAATATAGGGTAGGCGCCATGTTTGCTGAAATTCTGCTTGAGGCTGTTTTTACGTAAAAACATTTTCTTTTTAAGATTGCGGCTTTAATATGCATTTTAGCGCAAAACGTTACATAATAAAAGTTGTAGAGAATGTAAAATTCTACAACTTTTATTTCAAACATTATTTTGTATAACGCTTAGTTTAGCGGTAATTTGCGATTTTCTGTTTTTTTTCTCACGAAAACGTGAGAAAAATCGATTTTTTTAACATTTCGGTCTTAGTATGCATTTTACGACAAAAGTGTAAATAATTAAATTTATAGAAAATTAAAAGATCTACAACTTTTGTTTAAAGCATTTGTCTCTACAGAGCCTAGTTTAGCGTGAAAGCGTGATTTTCCGTATTTTTAAGCCAAACTGAGTTCGATTGTCATTTTGCGTCATTCACTCATGATTAAAATAAGGTTATGTTTTTGAGGTTAGTTTTTGTTTATTTCTAATATTTTATTAATAATGTTAGGTTTATTATTAGTTATTTGCAATGGCAAGAGAAAGTTGTGTGAGTATTTCACACCAGATTTTTCTGTTATATAGAAAATTACAATTTGTTTTAATAAGCATTCTTACCACTAAACATTATGTGATTCCCATTTCAATAAATATTCCTCGGTAAGTATTCTTACTACGGCTTAACATTAAAACAAAGAAATGTTTTACTGTTCTGGCACTAGAAGTACATTATTCAAGTCCCTATAAAACAAAATTTAACATTTTACAACATGTATTTTTCCCCTTAGTCCTGCCATCTATAAAGGGTTAAAGGAATTATACAACATATAAGAAATAGTTGAGGTGAGAAAGTGGCATGAGTGGATGAGAGGAAAATCCACCAAGACATGGGTTGTGGTGGTGTGGATACATTTGGGGTAAACTGGTAGGAGGCTGCTTGGGACAAAGACAAGCGGAGAAGAGATGTTGCAACGATCAACAACAACTGTTATAAGTACCTAATAAATAGAAATAATTACACAAATTTATCGTTTCATACTAAAAACATTTTTTATTACAATTGGTTTCCTCATATAAAAATATATAAATTAAAATAAAAGTATGTATATATTATTAACTACAAACTAGAGCATTAAATTTGGCGAGGCATACAAAGAGTGTATTGAAATACATAAATGCAATACAATACTCTCCGATACTAGAAATGCTGGAAAAATTACGACTAGAAAACGAAACTGTACATTTTTTCAGAAGTCATTTCTCTATCTTGAGAGGCGGTTCGTTAACGTACCTCCACTCCATATACACAGTATTATGTAAACAAATCTATTAAAACATAAACTAAAATATCATACACTATCGATCTACGAGCAAGAACTTGAGAAACTTTTCCAAGTTTTAAAAAACTGTTCTTGTTAGTTTTTATTTTTCTCTATGTGATAGTTTATCTGTTTCTTTATGCTCATTAATTTAATTAATTTCCCATAAAGTAAAAATATTTACATTGAGTTAGTTAAAATATATTGTCAAGTAATTATACATAAATTTTTATTATACGAGGGGGTACCCAAAAGAAACCGGAATTATTTTTTAAAACTATTTATTTTTAATTATTTACAAAAGAACCTCATCCCCTTCAAAATACTCTCCATTACAACTAATACATTTGTCCCACCGGTGCTTCCACTGTTCAAAACATTTTTTGTACTCCTCTTCAGTGATGGCTGCCAGCTCATCCGTCGTTTTTTTCTTGACATCATCAACGTTGTTAAATCGGAGACCTTTCATGCCCCTTTTCATGCGTGGGAACAAGAAAAAATCACACGGAGCCAGATCGGGTGAGTACGGTGCGTGTGGTAGCAAAACCATGCCGTTTTTCGCCAAAAACTGGGTAACCGAGATTGCCGTGTGTGCAGGCGCGTTGTCGTGGTGGAAAAACCAGTCCCCTGTCTGCCACAAATTAGGTCTTTTACGACGAATGCTGTTTCGTAGTCTTCTTAACACTTAAAGATAAAAAGTCAATGGTCTGTCGTCGGTCTGTTCGTACAATTTCTTTCACTTTCACAACATTTTCGTCTGTTCGGGAAGTCGACGGTCGTCCAGAACGAGGTTTGTTCTCAATCGACATGTCGCCATTTTTAAAGCGCAAAAACCACTCGTACACTTGGGTTTTTCCAATAGCGTCGTCTTTGTAAGCTGTGTTCAACATTACAACTGTTTCCGCGGCGTTTTTACCGAGCAAGAAGCAAAATTTCACAGCCGCACGTTGTTCATTAAAACTTGCCATCATGAAAAACGACACGAGCACAAAACAGCACTAGCGAGAACAATCACTGCACGAGAACAGAACAAGCTAGATCAACAAACAAAATGGCATTGAACTGGCAATGAGTAGCGCTACAAGCAGCCTAGTGGCGGGAATTTGTACTGCACAAGCTCCGCCCACAGCAGAGCTATTCCGGATACTTTTGGGTACCCCCTCGTACATTAGTTACACAATTATAAAATAAAAAGTTTTTTTTATATTTTTCTCTCTATTACAAATGTACAAACAATCTTCAAAAGTTTTTTTTAATTTTTATTATTAAAATTGAAATATATTAATAGTGATATTTTATGTAAATTTAATGAAGTTATAATTTATTCTGTTTTTTTTTAAAATTCTGTTTAACACAATCTTGTAACCTATTTAACTGTAGTAATTTTTATAGTAGTTATAAGTATATTAACTGCCCATAATAGACAGGTGGAGTGTCAAATTATTTACACTCAGTCTGTTCGTTGCAGGGCTAAAATAAATAGTTCTGTTTCTTATCAAATGGTCAGCCAATTAAATGACTGAATCATTTAAGAACAGAAGAGGTAGAGGTGTAAAAGACACGAATCACAGTTATCTCCTCTGAAAGTAATGGATTTCATTATACAGCCAGACCCTGTGGTGAATGAAGTGAAAGTGTCATTTGCAGAGTGGAAAATATGTGCTTTTCAGAGGGCCCGGCATGCTGATAAGCGTACTTTTACACTCAGTGAGGAAGGCAATGGTAAACCACCTCACTCCTCGTTTTACTTAGTAAAACCTCTAGAGGTTCAAACCAGCCTTTCGGCTGTTGACCTAAACAACAACAAGTATATTAAGTGATAAAATATTTTTGTTCTGTATACTCCTACGTGCGGATAGAACTCTTTGTGAAGAAGAAATTGCAAAAATCAAAACACGCTCTCAAAAAAACTGTTTTATCTAACGTCCTTACTGACGAAAAGTACTGAAAAAATTACAGTTGATTCATATAATATATGCGCCTTTTGAATATGATTACAAGAAAATCACTTCATAATTCTTTGCATTTAGGCGAGCGAAATTTTTAACCGCGAAAACTTTTGTGTTTACTCTATACTTTTACTATAACGGGCTTAAATTTCAGTTTAGGAAAACATATATAAAACATGCTTTGTAGGCAAGAGTTGACTGAATAAATGTATACTTTTCATTTAATTTTCCGTAAATATCTGACATAGTTATAAAATTTACAAAATTAGTCTAATTTTCTTATCTCATATAAACTATTGGTGAACCAAGTTACGTAAAATATTTTTTATACAAGCTATTTTTCGACAAAAAATTCTTGAAAAAAATACAGGTTTTTTTTTTTTTTTTTTGGTTTAACGTCCGACTGTTTTGCAAATTGCTGCTAATGCAGACGGTGAAGGATGAATTTTTTGTAACGTATGAAAAAATGCCATGCCCGAGTGGGATTCGAACCCAAGACCGAGTGATGAGAGGCGAGCACGTTACCAACATCGCCAACGCGGCCGGCAAAAAATACAGGTGATTCATATAATATGTGCGCACCTTTTGAATATAATTACATGAAAATCGCTTCGTAATTCTTTGCATTTAGGCGAGCGAAATTTTCAACCGCAAAAATTTTTGTGTTTACTTAAGATTTTTACTATAAAAATAGTTATAAAATAGGTAATAAAAAATTTGTTGTCAAAATAGTACCTAGACAAAGTAAAAGTCAAAATAAAGTAAAAAGTCAGTAAAATAATAAATAAAAGTTAGTACAGTGAAGAAGCATACGGAACTACTATTCAGTTCAAAGAAAACAGGTCGAACAAAGCGAAAAATGTAGATATCATACAGGTGACTGAACGCGAGGGGAAGTATTTTACATTCTTTCACAGTGACGTCACAGAGCCACTATCATAATTATGCAAAAGGCAAAAGCAAACATGTAGAACATTTTTTGGCCAACAATAACTTGTTTCAAACAATTCTGTAGGTTGGGTGGGAGGGAAGCTGTTGCATTTCCCCTGCAACGCTACAATGAGCTATATTTTTGACTTGAGTGTGGTAAAACCCCTCCGGAACAATAAAATGAACTCTTCAAACTAAATCAAGGGCAAACGTCGTCATAGAAAATACAGAGCTTCAATACTAACTAAAGATATTGAATGAACGTTGATTTACGCACGAGCTCCATGTAATCCCATCAAAACATACTGATTTTGTAACCATCAATGCCACCAACACACTAAAGAGAGAATAAAAAATTTCCCTTTTATGATATTCTATTTCTGAAAACACGATCAGATGCGTTAAAGAATTTCCTACAAGGAAAGTGCAATATTTACCGGTCTCCGATTTATACTGACCTTGCAGAAGCACATTTTATCACCCCAACCACAATCCGTTCGGCATCATCTAAAATTAGATTATCAGTGTGAACAGGGTTAAGTGATTAAATATTTTTGTTCTGCATACTGGTACGCGCGGACAGAACTCTTTGTGAAGAAGAGTTTTTGTGTATAAGTATATTTAGTTTAAAATATTGTATACTTGTGTACAGCTAACTTTAGTTCAGTATTAAATCGTAATGTATATGTAACTAAATAAAATACATAAAACCAGACTAAATTATCTAATTTAAGTACTGGTAACGCAATATAAGTTGACGATCGTCAACGAGAGTAAGACTGGACTATGCGGGGGTGGAAGTGCTACTAAAAGTGCTTGGTATTTAGCCATGATGTAATTGCCATGACATCATATTTTAGTTTTACTCTTATATTGATATATTATGTTTACAACTATGTCGTTTTATAAACATCCCATTGTATTATTTATTGATTCTTAATAATAATTATCCTAAATAATAAACATTCATTCTAAATAAGCCATAATACTAGGCCTAAACTATATTTAGTATCCTTTTTGGTCATCACCAGTAAACTGAATTACTGCACTCTGACATTTGTAGTGATAGACTAGTCAGTCCGTGAGTTCCGTCGATGCGAGCTTATTATCGTGAGTAATACTAGTTTCATGCTAATTTCAAAATGTTATTGTATTTTTAGGGTTTTCATACTTCATTATTTTCAGTAAAGTTATGTTAAATTGCCATTGAATTTTAAACAATTCACTTTTTTTAATTGCATAACTCCTTACCTATATAGTGTGACGAGTCATGAACTGAATTTTATTACTTAAGTGTTTGTGGTGGTTACATTTTGAGTTACTTGCTTGATACATGTCTTATGCTTTCGGGTTGGCCGATGTAAGTAGGATAGATAGTATACTGTCCTCCGCATGATAGGCGCAATCGTCAACTTATAGCGCGTTACTAGTACAGCTTACTTTAGTTCATTATTAAATCAAAATGTACAGGGTCCGGCGGAATAATCTGACGATTTTGGAGGGTCAATAAAAAAAGCACGATTCATAGTACAACAAAGTTTAATGGGTCAAATGAAAATTCAAATTATACAATTTTACTTACAGCATTTCAATAGTTTACTTGAATATTTCATTTGAAAATTACGTCATCCAAATGTTTCCCATTGTTCCTCACGCACTCATTCAACCTTACAAATTTTCGAGAATTAGCTCACATGCTGTTTTGCGAGACGCGTAGTCATTTTCAGTAAGTTGTTGCACGAACATCATCTTCTACGAATGGAACTGAAGGTCATCGTGAAGGATTCTTCTCACACTTCGGTCAGACATTCTTAGTGCGGCAATTGCATGCTTCACTACGGAATGCTGTGAAGACTGCGACACAGATAACCTTACAGCCTCAATGTTTTCAGGAGTTCTCACACAACGCTTTCGTCCTGTTGGTTTCAGTTTCAAAGCAGACGATGTTAAACGAAAGTTTTTCACCCACAGCAATATCGTATTCCTACTTGGAACAGACGCGTTTCGGTTTAAATTAAAATGTCTATGAAATAAACGCTGCGTAGCAATAACAGAATCATTGTTTTTGAAATACGCTTCAATCACAAAAGCACGGTGCTCACACGACTTACTCATGATGGCAGCTAAAATGGTAGTATTAGCGCTACCCCGTAACAACTGTACCAACTTCCTATTCACAGTGTTGCCAACATACCGATAAATACAAAATCGTCAGATTATTCTGCCGGACCCTGTATATGTAACTAAATAAAATAGATAAAACCAGATTAAATTTTCTAATTAAAGTACAGTAAAATTTGGTTATAACGAACTTCAAAGGACCGGCATTATTTGTTCGTTACAACCTAATCGGCCAATACACCATATTAGTACTCTACATATTCTGCCCATAACAGACAGGTGGATTATCAAATTATTTACACTCAATCTGTCCGTTGCAGGGCTAAAATAAATAGTTCTGTTTCTTATCACGTGGTCAGCCAATTAAGTGACTGAATCATTTAAAAACAGAAGAGGTAGAGATGTAAAAGACACTAATCAGAGTTGTCTCCTCTGAAAGTAATGAATTTCATTATACAGCCAGACACTGTGGTGAATGAAGAGAAGTTGTCATTTGCAGAGTGGAAAATATGTGCTTTTCAGAGGGCCCGGCATGCTGATAAGCGTACTTTTCCACTCAGTGAGGAAGGCAGGGTAAACCACCTCACTCCTCGTTTTATTTAGTAAAACCTCCAGAGGTTCAAACCAGCCTTGCGGCTGATCACCTAAACAACACTCTACATATTATCTTGCGTGTCTAGTCCTTTATAGGAATAACGGATTAGTACAAATACTTCATTTAAGTAAAAAAATTTCAAATAAAAATCTTTCACACCATCTCCGCAGCCGAACGGTTATCGAAATTTAGTTGTCAGCTGTTCTAAGCATGAAAAAAAGTACCGCAGGTTTGATTCCCGAAGGTATGGGCTGAGCTAATCAGAATAATACTTCCCTTCCTATATATTAACCTCTTGACGGATACTGACACATGCGTGGCCATTAATACCGCACCTTGATATCTTTCCTACATAAGATACTTTCGACTTGATACTACATAAACGGTACTTTCACGTCCAATTGCAATACGTGTTGCTAGAAACCTTTGTTGGTGGCATTGCTCGCTTGTTACATTATCAGATCTTATTCATATGTATACTGTTCGCCAATTACGACGGCGTGTAGGGAGGGTAGCGAGACAGAGAGAGAATGTGTTGCGTCCGCCGTTCCCCTCAACTCCTTTCAATCAGTGCACGGTGTTCAAGTGGCGTTGTGACAATACGTGATCGTATGGCACTCTGCCGCCCAGTTTAGTTTACTATACTCTAACAAGCTCATTTTTCATCAAAAAATTCTGAAAAAATTACTTTCGCTTCCTAATGAATCTTATTATATTGCACAATAAATGTTATTATTATACTCTGATATTTAGAAAAGACACGCTTGTACAAAGTTAGACGTTTAAATCTCATCACATTTTTTGCGTATCACACAATATAACTTTTTTCGAGGACGACATAATATACGTTTTATTATTTTGTTATAAAATATAAAATTTTATTTGTAATTTGATGTAAATGTTGATGTAAATTACAACATCGTGTAGGGAGGGTAGCGAGACAGAGAGAGAAAGTGTTGCGTCCGCCGTTCCGTCAACTCATTTCAATCAGTGCACGGTGTTCAAGCGGTGTTGTGACAATACGCGTCATGTGTTAGGGGGGGGGGGGAAACAGAAATAATAAATGAGCTTGAAAAAAATCACTCTTTGAAGGAAAGTCAAAGACAGCTCGTCGAGTTTGGTGTCTCCTTCCTGTTAGTATTCCAAGAAGCTGAATAATTTTTTTATAGTTGTGAACTTTATACCAAAGATACGTCAATTTTTAGAAATCAACTACGCATGCACAATATCAGTTGTATAAAATTTTAACAAAAAGAACGACATAGTAAATATAACAGAAAGAGGGTATGACGTCCCTCTCCTTCGAGCCTGTCAAAATGTATGGTTGGTACATCATCATTTAGAAAAAAAATGTATTGCCTATTACCCCAAATTGAATCGCAGACATATTCCCCTAATTTTGTGCACGTGCAACTAATCGGCTTTCAACAGCGACATAAATGACAAAACTATAACCGCACAAACACAACACAATGAGCAGTGAGTACTACTTTAGAGGCAGCCTGTATCTACTTACTGCGCATGTGCGGCCCGCATGCCACCGTAGTTGGTCACCATTATACTGCCCACAACAGGCACAACTGTTAAATTATTTGCACTCGATCAGCTAGTTCCAGGGATAAAAAAATAGTTCTATTTCCTATCACATGGTCAGCCAATGATATGACTAAAATATTTGACAATAGAAGAAGTATAGGTGTAATAGACACTGGTCAAAGTTACCTCCTCTGGGAGTAATGAATTACACAGCCAGACCCTGTGGTGAATAAAGTGGTGGTGTTATTTGCAGGGTGGAAAATTTGTATTCAGAATCCTGGCATGCTAATAACCATACTTTTCCACTCAGTGAGGAAGGCACTTGTTAACCACTAAACCTCGTTTTACTTAGTTAAGCCTCTAGAAGTTAAAACTAGCTTTTCAGCTGATGACCTAAACAATAACATCCATATCTAATTGCCTTGGAGGCCCTACTTTTCCTAGTTGTAGAACTAGTTTGTAGTAGTTTTTTTATTTAGAATTAGGTATGATGGTTTTATTGTTTACTGTTAGAATATCTTTATTATTTTTATGTTCCAGGTTGTATTTTTATGTGTTAATGTATCGGCCTTCAACATGGAAATAAATTTTCTTATTCTTTTTATTGTTATTATTCATAATTTGCTTGTTTTTCATAGTGAGGTTATGGTAAATTTCAAAATTTATTTGTCCCTCAAGAGGTTCATAAAACATATGATAAAACATTTGATTTTAGCGGATATCCGCTCAAATAGATGACTAGTCAAAATTATAAACAATAAATTACATGATACAATTATTTAAAATAGTAACACTATTACACACTATCACAATACATAAATACATTTAAAAATACATACCACATACATAAATACATATGAAAAATCACGATCAGTTTACATGCTCAATGGTTTAGGTCATATATATACTCTTCAACAGAATAATACACTTTCTCTAATAATAATTCTTTCACGAGTTTCTGAAACGATGAAAAGGAAGAAACTTTTCGAATGCTTTTATTCAGTTTGTTATAGAGCTTATAATGCCCATACAATATGGGCTATTCTCATAGATTTTGAATCTGCGTATTGGATAAATTAAGAGGTCAGAATTTCTAGTATTGTGATGATGACCTGTCTTATCCCTTTTATAAATGTCTAAATTTTGATGCACATGCATTAATATTTCATATATGTGAACACAGGGTAGCGTTAATATATTGTGTATTTTAAAAAGTGGTCTACATGAAGTCCTAATATTTGAATTATTCATTATTCTAATAATTTCTTTTGTATTTTAAGGGGGTAGTCAACCCAGAAAATGAAAATCAAAACTACTGGCTATAATTTATCATTATATATTTTTAATGAAAGAGTAATTTATTAGTAATGATCTACCACTTGACCAGACCAAAAAATTAATTACAACCCCTAATAGGGTTAGGGGTGGAAAAGCGGGCTTCTACGGGGAATCGAATATCTCAGGAACCAAGAAAGACATCAACATGTTTCTTATACTAAAAAATACAGAAAATTGCTGTCTATTATTTGTTGTATGCTCTTGTATTTATTTTTTCTTACAAGAAATTAATTGAAGAAAAACCATATTTTCAAAAACATTTATTTAATGTATTCACAAATTATTTTATAACAAAGTCCCTACAAAGTTTTTTTGTAATAACCATTCGACAGATAATAGAGCACAAAATTATGAACATTTGAAAAAACAATTCATCCAAATATCTCCAATACAAACCAAAATATTTAATTCCCAAGAATGTATAATTATGCAAAAACATATTACCGGAAAACTTAAAAGTTAAAGGAATAATTTCACTCGCCTTGCTAGTGAGCTTTATATTAAACAGACGTTCTTATTACTTTTCGTCAACGTACAGAGAAACTAAACACATGCTATGATTCAGACAATTTTAAACTTCAAATAGGTGAAAAAAATTGTAATTTAAAAAAAAAATCATCTTCTTGAGTTGACTACCCCCTTAAATATATTTTGACTAAGAGGAGATACTCCCCACAGAATAAGTCCATACTTTATTAAATGATAAAAATATCCCATGTATACCGGCATTTTAGTTTCAAAATTTTTTACACCTTCTTTAGACAGCTCATGTTAAAACAAACACTATTCAATCTCTTGGACAGCTTGTGAATATGCTAATCGCGTTCATACAGGCAAGAGACAGTAAAAACTGTTAACCCTTTCTAACCCAGGGTGAAATAGAAGTCACATTGTAGTGAAATAACAGACATAAAAATTTTAATTGTTAGCGACTAATTTGGATTAAAGAGCGCTGAATGTGAAGTGTAATAATTTTCTGTACCTAGCCAAGAATCGAACCCGAGACCTCCGCTTTGCAGTGTAAGTTACTGACCAATACGCCACGCAGGCGACTATTAGTTTCTTTTTAAAGTAAAGTTAGTTTTAAATATTCAAGTTCATTTACTAAAATAAAGTAGCATTTCTTCGAGTATGTTGAATGTACATACAAGTATATTTTTTAGACTGTAAATAATGATTTTATCAATTTTACCAGTATTTTTGAATTGTAACATTTTTTAAGTCTTAAATAATGCTTTGGTATTAAAAATCATATTTATTTTTTTGCTACAAATTTAAGTTAAGAGAATATTGTTTAGGAAGCCTGAACATGATTTTAGTTATTCATATTGTTGGGACCTTTGATATCAAGTCCCAATGTGACGTAGGCCTATGTGTCACACTTTTTTGTCAGGCCATCAAAAAGGCTGAGGGTCTAAAAGTGATTTAATTACACTTAAATGTCAGTAAAATGTATGAAACAATGTAGCTACACATATTTGTTTGTGTATAGTTAAAAAAATTGGGATTGAAAGGGTTAAAGCTTGTAAACAATACAACAGACCAATTCTAAAGTTCTTACAACAAGGGGTAGTACATTAAAAATCGTATTATGAGGATTTTACTGTTTCACAATTTAACGGTTTCTCATCTGTGTGTACACGCAAATGCCTATTTAGATGATACGCATGTGCAAATGCTCTGTTACAGATATTACAACTGTACGGTTTTTCTCCTGTATGTATACGCATATGACCACTTAAAGCACCCACCTGTGTAAACGTTTTGTTACAAATATTACAATTAAACGGTTTTTCACCTGTGTGTACAAGCAAATGCCTATTTAGATGAAATGAATGCGCAAATGTTCTGTTGCAGATATTACAACTGAACGGTTTTTCTCCCGTATGAATACGTACATGAGCATTTAAAGCAGCCACCTGTGTAAACGTTTTGTTACAAATATTACAATTGAACGGTTTCTCTCCTGTATGTATACGCTCATGAGCTTTTAAAGCAGCCGACTGCGTAAATTTTTTATCACAGCTATTACAACTAAACATGTTTCCCGTATGTGCACGCATATGAGTATTTAAAGCGGAAGAATTTGCAAACTTTTTGCTGCAGAAATTACACATAAACCGTTTCTCTCCTGTATGCGTACACATATGGGCGGTTAAATTAGAAGACAGTGTAAATTTTTTGTTGCATATATTACAACTGAACGGTTTATCTCCTGTATGTACACGTACATGAGCATATAAATTTGAACTCTGCGCAAACGTTTTATTGCACATACTACAATTAAATGGTTTTTCCCCCGTATGCATACGCATATGTTTGTTTAAATTAGAAGACTGTGTAAATGTTTTATTACATATATTACAAATAAACGGTTTTTCTCCTGTATGCGTAACCATATGAGCAGTCAAATTAGAAGACCGTGTAAATTTTTTATTGCAGATATAACAATGGAATGGTTTTTCTCCTGTATGTGTACCCATATGGACCTTTAAAAGAGATGGTTGAGTAAATTTTAAATTGCATACATTACAACTGAGTGGTTTGTCTTCTGCATGCGCACGTAAATGATCATTTAAATTAGAAGACTGCGTGAAACTTTTGTTGCAAATATTACAACTGAATGGTTTATCGCCTGTATGTATAAGCATATGCCGATTTAAGTGAGGAGACTGCGAAAACTTTTCATTGCAGATATTACAACTGAACGGTTTATCGCCTGTGTGTACACGAAGATGAGCTTCTAAATTGGTAGCTTGAGCAAACGATTGGTCGCAGATACTGCAATTGAATGGTTTTTCCCCTGTATGCACAAGCATATGTTTATCCAAATTAGAAGAGAGCGAAAACATTTTGTTGCAGATATTACAAGTAAACAGGTTTTCTACTACTGTATGTGTACACATATGAGCAATTAAATTAGAAGCTACCGTAAATTTTTCGTTGCAGATATTGCAATTGAACGATTTGTCTTCTGTGATGTTCTGACACGTAATTGTACCCTGTGGACAACACTCGCATACTCCTAAGATCGTTTCATTTGAAGATACTTCTTCAACAGTATTTGTATTTTCATCAGCCATCTACAAAAGATTAATCACACATAATTAGCAAGAGTTTATTTAACAACACGTTACAAAAGAAACACAAAAGGTACTGTGAAACATCATCCTTTTTTAGATTTTATAATAGTATTTTTTATAGTAGTTATTAGTACATACAAAGTTGTCTAAATAATTTTTTTGTTTACTCCTATGCGCGGACAGAACTCTTCGTGAAGAAGAGTTTTTGCGTAAAAGTATATTTAGTTAAAAATATTGTACATAGGTTAGTATAGCAATAATTGTATTATGTTTAACTAAAGAAAACAAATAAATAAACATCATGCATGGTTTTCCCACAATGCCTTTCCCAATATTTAAAACTTAAAACAATAGCTGTGAACAAAAACCCGACCTTTTCCGTTATTTCACATCACATCATGTCTAACGTTAAAGTCGTCTCATGTAAACGCATCTTTACTATTATTACTGATGACTCCCACTCACTATGAGTAATTGTAGATATTGTTTGCATGTTTATTAATTAATACACATTCGTTGCTAGTTTGCTTCACACGTGTTCTGTTGAGTACATAATAAATCTTTTGTAATAAGCTCCTATTATTTCTAATAAGGAAAGAGCTATAAGTTTCCTTCATGAGAAAGGAATATTGCATAATCCGTGCATTTTTTTAAATAGACACGATAGGATACTGAACACCACTGGCCAGGATCGTTGGGTGTGTATAATAAAGCAATCTGCAGAATTAGTACATCTCTAAGAACAGACACATTTCTCGCTAATACGAAATTGGATTATCGAACAATCATTCTCTTCATTTACAGTTGGTGCAGAGTACGCATCAATTAATTGGTGCGAAGATGTAATTTTTAATAAATTTACGTTATTTTCTGTATTTTTAAACTTAAATGTTTTGTAAATTGTTCGGTCTTAATTGTTTTGTAATTTGTAAAATAAAGCTTGTAAATAATTTGTTAAACTTAAAAAGAAACTTATAAAGAAAAAAACAACTGAAAATAAAAGAAGCAGGCGATTGCTGGTCGACAGTACTAAGCACGTGCTGGCGATTGCTGGGTCCAACAGTAAAGGTGCATTCACATGATCACGTGAAATAACAGAATAGGTCCCAAAAACCACAGGGTCATTCCATATCAAAAAAACACATGGTATAAACCACACCATCTCAGAATTTGATGAAATTCGGTACGTAGGTAGTCCTCATGGAGATTAATAAAAATATTTTAAAAAATCTGGTGTGAAACACTCACACAACTTTCTCTTGCCAATGCACATAAAGACTAATATAACCTAACATTAGTAATACAACATTAGAAATAAACAAAAACCTAACCTCAATAAACACAACCTAATTTTAATCATATATGAAAGACGCAAAATGAAAATCAACCTCAGTTTGGCTTAAAAATACGGAAAATCACTCTTTCACGCTATACTACTCTCTGTAGAGAAAAATGCTTTAAATAAAAGTTGTAGATCTTTTAATTTCCTATAAATTTGATTATAAACACTTTTGTCATAATATGAATACTAAGGCTGAAATCTTAAAAAAATCGATTTTTCACACGTTTTCGTGAGAAAAAACAGAAAATTGCTAATTACTGCTAAACCAAGCATTATACAAAAAAATGTTTGAAGTAAAAGTTGTAGGACTTTAAATTCTCTGAATTTTTTATTATATAAATTTTTGCACTATAATACATATTAAAGCCGTAATCTTAAAAAAACACTTTTTTACGTAAAAACACCCTCACTAAGAATTTCAGCAAACATGGCGCCTACCCTATCTTATAGAGAATAAAAAATTGAGTAAACCAGGTAATTTTTAAAAAAATCGTAGGACCAGTTTTTGAGAAAATCGCAAAGAAGTGAAAAATTACACAAATGAACTACTACTTCCGGTTGACCGATTTTGATGAAAATGTTCGTGTTGGGTCCGGTAAGGGTATGTAACTTAAGTTTCAAGTTTCAAGTTCGTACGATGTTCCTTTCTTGAGATATTTTGTATACACACACACACACACAGACCAATCGCTAAAAACATGTTTTTTTGGGTTCAGGGGGTCTAAAAACGTATAGATCCGGTGAAAACTCGATTTCAAAAAATCGACATGAAAACAATACTTTCCTTCCTATATGTTCATATAGGCAAGAGAAAGTAAAAATTTAATATCTCTGTTTAGAAATTACAGCTATGTAAAGTTTCCAGAAAATGGCCAAAAACGCACATTCAACATATTTTGAAACCACCACAGTTGCTCTCCTAATTGCGAATGGTATAATTCGATAGAAGAGCTACAGAATCAGAGAAACCTAACTACTAGGTACTAATAATGCAACAATATCAAAACAAGCAGCATTGTAAAACATAAACTTCACAACATTAATAATAATACAATGCCTTTATTTAAGGGTGCGCTCTACCTCTGCCGCGCCGCTCACAGTAAGGGTTTAGATGATTACAACCAACTCGGTTGTTATGCAAGTCATAATTAAAGTTTGACGTGCATTTTAAAGATTAAAATATGCTCTATTTACCAGTTAACATTTTTTGTATGAGCATTAAATTTAAGCTTTAAAAAATTAAAGTAAAACTCTTAAAGTTGTAAAGTTTTCTAAAATTATTTGTTAAGATAGGAAGGTATTTGTCGCAAATTAATCTGTATCAGTAAAAAGAATATCTCTTTTAGATTCTAAATATACAAACTTTAACGTGTTTACTTATTTATCAGCGGCGATGTATTGCAATCTAAAAAACCTTTACAAGCACAAATGTTTCAGCCGTTCAATAGCGTTCCGAGTTGACAGTTACGGAACTACTTACGCATAATGCTTTCTGTCACCAAGGTCATTTCCCCTTAACGTGTTTTCATTTCTAGATCATACAGAGTTGCCGGGTCGTGTAATAGTCTCATGTAGAGTGTTTGTTAGTATGTTTTGACAGAATTAAAATTAATCACTCTCCCAACCCAAACAAAGATTAATTTCATTTATTATGAAAACGATAATATTGTCGTATAGAAAAATTATATGGTTGGCCTACAGTTTGTTATTTCTGTGTTAAGTTGTTATTGTTCGGATAGCAAAATTCTTTAATTTTTAAATACTACTCTCGTGCTTTTTTTTACGCTCCTTTTTACTCCCTTGCCCTGTATGAATATATAGGGAAGGAGAGTATCGTTATGTCGATTTTCCGAAAATATATTTAACCGAATGTATAAGTTTTCAAGCCCCCTGAACCCGAAAATCAGTTTTCAGCGATTGGTCTGTGTGTTTGTGTGGGCGCGCGTGTATGAACAAAATATTGCAAGAACTGAATAACTTACCAAGTTGAAACTTGGAACTTAAATTAGGTACCACTAGAGGATCCAACGCAAGAATTTTCATGAAAATCGGTCAACCGGAAGTACAGTAGTAGTTTATTTGTGAAATTTTTCACTATTTTGCAATTTTCTCAACAACTCTTCCTACGAAATTTTTGAAGTGAAAACTTCTCTGTAAGCACGTTGGGTGAATGTAGTTTTGGATGGGTAAAATCTTACAGCTATCTGAAGCTTTATGTCCAGTTTGTAATCATATGTACAGTATAAGCAAGGTTAGCTCAATGGTACACTGCTCGCCTACCACGCGGGCGGCATGAGATCGATTCCTGGTCGGTGTGTTTAATTTTTTTAACATATGTAACTGAGATATTCGTACCTTTTTTTTGTTGAGATTAATGGTATTATATTTATTTTACAAAACGCTTAAGTTTTTAACAAAATTACGTGAAGAGACTGAACACTTGCTCCGTTCAAGCTATCACTACATAAAATATAATATTGTATCAAGTTTATTTCTAATCTAAGTTATATTACAAATAAAGTTAGTTATAATTTTGCTCTGATTGGACTTCTTCATTGTCCGTATTCTATGAATGAAACAACAATGGATTTATGAAAACTGAAATATCTTATTATATAAAATAATATAAATGAACTTCAGAATCGAATTTATTTAAATATCTAGAAAAAGCTCCGTCAAGCATTGTTCCGTATTTCGTTGTGATTTAATTTGAATCATTTACATAATTAACCTGAATTTTTATTTCAAAAAATCTATTAAAGCCTTTGATTTTTTTTTTTTGAAAAATCCACATTCTCCACTCAAAATATTGTTATGTATTAGGTACCTACGTAGTTAGATAACGAAAGTTCGACAATACCTGTTGAACATTTGTCTTAATCCTTTCTCATGTTATGGGTTATAAAGTAACAAATTCGGGGAGTTGAATAAAAAAAATGAGAGACAAGATAGGCAAAAACCTTCACTTAGATACGATTAGACAACATAAACCTACCACGACGGCTGAGGTCGCGTGTTAAAACTATAAACTCATATAAGTTTTCACTTCTATCGGGTGGTCATAAGCACATGGATTTTTTTTAATCGCCTCGTTTACTACATTTTATATAGGTACTCTACAAAGAAGTGTAAGCCCCATGTTTGCTAAAATTCTTGGGTACGCTACCCATACGTGAGGTGTGGGTAGCGCGTTAGCCTACTAAGCGGAGGTCCCGGGTTCGATTCCCGGCTAGGGTCTGAAGATTATTTCGTGCCAAAACCCATCATAACAGTTTTTTAACCCACCGTAGTCCCTAATGATCAAGCTGTTGATGCGACTTTAAACTAACAAAAACTGAAAACATAACCAAATTTTAATCATGAATGAATAATGCAAATCAAAACCAACCTCAGTTTAGCTTAATACTACGGAAAAATTACTGTTTCACGCTAAACTAGGCTCTGTACAGAAAAATGCTTGAAATAAAATTTGTAAAATAAAGTTGTAAAGTCAATTTGTAGGTTTGTGGTTTTGTAGTTTTTTAATTTTCTACAAATTTGATTATAGCCACTTTTGTTGTAAATTTTTGTCATACTAAGGCTAAAATCGTAAAATATTCAATTTTTTACAGATCTTGATAGAAAAAAACAGAAAATCACTAATTACCACTAAACTAGGGATTATACAAAAAACAATTCAAATAAAAGTTGTAGGTTTTTAAATGTTCTACACCTTTGATTATATACATTTTTGCCATAGTATGCACATTAAGTTCGCAATCTTAAATTTTAGTTTAGCGGCAATTACTGATTTTCTGGTTTTTTCATTAAAATTGATTGCGGCCTTATTATGCATTTTATAAGAAAAAAGTATGTAATAAAACTTACAGGAAATTAAAAACCTACAACTTTAATTATACGCATTTTACTCTACAGAAGTCGATTTTCATTTTGCGTCATTCCCTCATTAAAATTAGATTGTTTTTCATTTTACTTTGTTCAGTCATGATTAAACAAAGGTTATATTGTTCCTTATTTACATTGAAAGGAAAAGTCGTGTGAGTGTTTCACACCAGATTTTTTATTTAATTTTGTAATATATGCCGCTGGCTTTAGAAATAGATTAGATCAGTAGATAGATTAGATCTCATTATATAGATTTAAACAACCTGCATTACGGATTGAAAAAAATTCTTGTTACGTTTCTCGATATATCCTACAACGTCGAATTAGGCTAATTCTCGAAATAAACACGAATAAGAGGATGTTACTACTTTATTAATCTCAGATCTGTAACAAAATCTTTACATAGGTAACATAAAAACATTTATTTTGCAGAATACTTTTTCTAGTAAATTATATACTGATCTTTGTTTGGTTTATTGGAACAGTGCAGGCACCGTTTGCTTTGGGCTCGCCTTTATGATAGATACCTCTCATTGTTGATTTTTCCGATTAGCTAGTGTTCACCGCGTGGCAGTTACTTGCTATTTTGACAGGTGCAAATTACCGTGTTGGGTGGTTGTTGTTGAATTTGAACTAATATGCCGGGTGATCAAAGGAAAAGGAACTAACAGTATAGGCATATCAGCTAATCGGAATAGTCGCAAACGACAATTTAAAAAATTATTTTATCAGGTACAAGGCAACTACATGTGACCAGAAGAAAGTATTGCCGCTTTGTTGGATGGACCCCAATTGATATTTCGGTTAAGAAGATAAATCGAGATGACCTATTCTGGGAGAAGAAAATGATTCAGCCTCTGAAATCCTTTTGTATGAAATATGTTCTTCCAGAGCTGATCGACCCTTGAATCCCACGACGATTTCCTGCAAGACAGAGCGAGCGAGCGAGAGAGAGAGTGAGAGTCTCTTTCATATATTCACTTTTCCCGGTACAGAAATCAAATTTCCAGTAAATCGCTGTTCATAAAAATTTAATATTACATAGGTATTATTACGTGCAATGTGATTGTTAACGAACTATAATTATTTTAGTATTAGGTAGCATCGTAGAAGCCGAATCTAGAATAGAGTTAGCTTTCAAAAATTATATTATCACCTTTTTAATGCTTGTATTTTTTTTATATTTACAAGTACTATTGCGGTGCGCACCGATTAATCAGGTAAAAAAATCTGGTGTGAAACACTCACACAACTTTCTCTTGCCAATGCAAATAACAATAAACCTAACATTAGAAATAAACAAAAAACTAACCTCAATAAACATAACCTAATTTTAATCTTGAGTGAAAGACGCAAAATGAAAATCACCTCAGTTTGTCTTAAAAATACGGAAAATCACTCTTTCACGCTAAACTAGGCTCTGTAGAGAAAAATGCTTTAAATTAAAGTTGTAGATCTTTTAATTTCCTATAAATTTGATTATACACACTTTTGTCGTGAAGTGCACATTAAGGCCAAAATCTTAAAAGAATCGATTTGTCACACGTTTTCGTGAAAAAATAACAGAAAATCGCTAATTACCGCTAAACTAAGCGTTATTTTAAAAAAATGGTTGAAATAAAAGTTGTAAGATTTTAAATTTTCTACAACTTTTATTATATAAAGTTTTGCGCTTAAATGCGTATTAAAGCCGCAATCTTAAAAATACAACCTTTATGTAAAAACGGTTTCACCAAGAATTTCAGCTAACATTGAGCCTACCCTAACTTGTTGAGCATAAAAAAATTAGTAAACCAGGCGATTTAAAAAAAAATCGTAGGACCAGTTTTTGAGAAAATCGCAAAGAAGTGAAAAATTACACGAATAAACAACTACTTCCGGTTGACCGATTTTGATGAAAATGTTCGTGTCGGATCCGGTAGTGGTATGTAACTTAAGTTTCAAGTTTCAAGTTCGTACAATGTTCCGTCCTTGAGATATTCTGTTCACACACACACACAGACCAATCGCTAAAAACATGTTTTTTTGGGTTTAGGGGGTCTGCAAACGTGTAGATCCGGTAAAAACTCAATTTTTAAAATCGACATGAAAACAATACTTTCCTTCCTACATATTCATATTGGCAAGAGAAAGTAAAAATGTTTTATTAAACAGAACCTACCGGTTTGGTCCAGAAGTAAAGTCGCCACCGCGAGTCAGCTGTTTAACTACTGATTTTTGGAGACGATGGTTCTAGGTTCATATCCTAGTAAAGGTAGTTCCTTTTACATGGATAAATGAATACTAGACAGTGGTTATCGGTGTAATTTGATGGTTGAAGTTTAATTAACTAAAATCTCTCAGGAATCGGCTTGGGTCTGTACCAGATGTTCTACATCTTACTTACACGTCATATATGATTTTAATCTCATTGAGTGATGGGGTTGCTTATTGGAAAAAACACAGTCTTCTACGTTCGAGCCCAATAACTTTGTTAAATGACCAATAATCAAATTATTTTTCCCAAGAAAATTGTAGAGAATTTAATTCCGAAAACAATTATGTAAGCAATGTAAACTAAATGTAAATAAAAGTTTAATAAAATGGACTCTTATTTAGACGATGTAAACATATTTCGGCATAACCGCAGCCATCTGCAGTATACGTACAGTACATTGTAAATGTACGTGTAATAAATATAGATTACGCTGTACACTTGGCAACATCGACGCTACGCATCGTTGCTGCGTGCGGAAGTGAGTAGCACACTAGCACGGCATGATTACTCCCACCTTTAGATTTACTAATCAAGGTTATGAAGATCGCACCTAGCGGACGCAACCGAAATCGCTCTGTCGAATTTTTCTTTTGATGAGGCGCACCCTTAATAACCATACAATATTCAAAAGAAAAAATTTGGTGTGAAACACTCACACAACTTTCTCTTGCCAATACAAATAATTAACAATGTAACCTAGCATCCGTAATAAAACATTAGAAATAAACAAAAAAATAACCTTATTTTAATTATGTGAGTGAAAAACGCAAAACGACATTCAGTTTGGCTTAAAAATACGGAAAATCACTCTTTCACGCTAAACTAGGCTCTGTAGAAAAAAATTCTTTAAATAAAAGTTGTAAATCTTTATATTTCCTATAAATTTAATTACACACACTTGTCATAAAATGTAAGTAAGGCTGAAATCTTAAAAAAATCGATTTTTTTACATGTTTTCGTGAGAAAAAACAAAAAATCGCTAATTATCGCTAAACTAAGCGATATATAAACAAAATGTTTGATATAAAAGTTGTAGCATTTTAAACTCTCTACAACTTTAATTATATACATTTTTGAGCTAAAATGCATATTAAAGTCGCAATGTTAAAAAAACAATTTTTTTAAAAGAAAACAACCTCTCCAAGAATTTCAGCAGAAATGGCACCTACCTTATCTTGTAGAGAATAAAAAATTTAGTAAATGAGGCAGTTTTTGAGAAAATCGCAAAAAATTGAAAAATTACACGAATAAACTACTACTTTCGATTGGCCGATTTTGATCAAAATGTTCGTGTTGGGTCCTCTAGTGGTATCTAATTTAAGTTTGAAGTTTCAAGTTCATACGATGTTCTGTTCTTGAGATATTTTGTTCACACACACACACAGACCAATTGCTAAAAACATGTTTTTTGGTTTCAGGGGGTCTGAAAACGTGTAGATCCGGTGAAAACTTAATTTCGAAAAATCTATATGAAAACCATACTTTCCTTCCTATATATTCATATAGGCGGCAAGAGAAGTAAAAAGAAATAGAAATAAACAACAAACTCAGCATAATCTTGACGTGACCTATAAATGGTCGTCTGCCAGGATTAGTATATTCAGAGTAACTCAAATTAAACTCACTGTTTTCCTTGAGTGTAGCTATAAAATAAATAAATAAATAATAACTAGAAAATAGAGCCTACCCCTCCCTAATTATACATACAACCTAAACACTTAAACTTCTGATATTTTAAAAATAAATAAATTATTCCAAAATTTGATAACAATTACTAATACAAATACTTCTTTCAAATTGTTTAATAGGAAAAATAGGCCTAGTTAAATCAATATTTATAAAAATAAATCAGTTATCCAGCAAGAAAAAATGCAGCGGGTCTTTCCAATAAATCAGTATCAAAAATTCAACATACAATAATACAGATATGAAAGGGTCGCACAATGGTGATATACTATTTCCCATCCTCACACACAATCTATCACATACTCTCTTACACCCCACATACAGTTTAGCCGTTCTTAGTTTGCTCCTACTGTCAACAAACAAAAGCCACCTACTACAGGGTGCACGCTAGAGTCTGCGACTTTACGGATGTCGTATTCCTATTCAGTTAACTATTTTTTAAATTATAACTACTTAAAGTACTAAAAACATCAGTCATAAAATGATGTAGGCATAACAATTTCATTTAGAAAAATACTTTTAAAAGTATTTTGTATTTAAATACTTTTGAAAGTATTTTGTTGTTACTTTTTAATCAGCGTGTACACATTTTGATATAATGCGCATGCTCAGTGACGTCATTATTTGTTTACATTAGGAGCAAACTAAGAGAGGCTGGACTATACACACTTAACAATATAACATTTTAATAAAATAGAATATAATACATACCTTTAATCAAATTAAATCAAATGAATTAACCAGTTTTCTTGAAGATTAGTTTAGTTGGTTGTACACACACGACTATCTTTGCCAATGAGCTAATTGAAGAAGCATAAAAGAGTAGCTAAATGTCTTTTTGTAAACCTTCAAGTTTTCCTGTAAACAATGAAACAAACTTTTGGTCTAACTAAAATATTAAAGTAGAATCACAGACACATGGTCTACTCTTATATCTTAAGTATATGCCTGACCAACAATTTCCACGTGCAAACGACTATAGTCAAAATGAAATAAAAAAATGGTGTGAAACACTCACACAACTTTCTCTTGCCAATGCAAATAATTAACAATAAACCTAACAATAGTAATAAAACAATAGAAATAAACAAAAACTAACCTCAAAAACATAACCTTATTTTAATCATGAGTGAATGACGCAAAATGAAAATCAAACTCAGTTCAGCTTAAAAATACGAAAAATCATTCTTTGACACTAAACTAGGCTCTGTAAAGAAAAATGCTTTAAATAAAAGTTGTAGATTTTTTTTATTTCCTATAAAATTAGTTATACACTTTTGTCGTAAAGTGCATACTAAGGCCGAAATCTTAAAAAAATCGATTTTTCACACGTTTTCGTGAGAAAAATCAGAAAATTGCTAATTGCTGCTAAACTAAGCGTTATACAAAAAAATGTTTGAAATAAAAGTTGTAGAACTTTAAATTCTCTACAACTTTTATTATATAAAGTTTTGCGCTAAATTGCATATTAAAGCCGTAATCTTAAAAAAACTATGTTTTTACGTGAAAAAAAGCCTCACCCAGAATTTCAGCTAACATGACGCCTACCGTATCTTGTAGAGAATAAAAAATTGAGTAAACCAGACGATTTAAAAAAAATCGTAGGACCAGTTTTGGAGAAAATCGCAAAAAAGTGAAAAATTATACGAATAAACTACTACTTCCGGTTGACCGATTTTGATGAAAATGTTCGTGTCGGGTCCGGTAGTGGTATGTAACTTAAGTTTCAAGTTTCAAGTTCGTACGATGTTCCGTTCTTGAGATATTCTGTTCACACACACACACACACACACACACACACACACACACACACACACACACACACACACACACACACACAGACCAATCGCTAAAAACATGTTTTTTGGGTTCAGGGGGTCTGAAAACGTGTAGATCCAGTGAAAACTTGATTTCGAAAAATCGACATGAAAACAATACTTTCCTTCCTATATATTCATATAGGCAAGAGAAAGTAAAAAGAACATTTAACTGACACAAGATTTGCACGTTGGTTACATTTCAATGCTAACATCTCCTCAAGCAGAAATTAAATGGATTGTTAACTTGGCCTTTTGGTAGACTTACAAATGTAATAAATTTCAGCGGAATAAACACAGAAAAATATTGTTAAAGCGCGTTATCGTAACTTTTAAGAGAATTAAGATATTTATGATCAACAGCTTAAAAATATTCAGGTGTCCTGTATACTGCTGTTTACTAACTTGACATTAACAAAACGTATTAATTTCCGGTAACAAAAAACAGATTTGCATAATAGGACGGTAAATGATTAACTGCATAATATGAACCTGACCCCTGATTTAAGCTATCATAGCAGTAGCACTGCCCATAACAGACAGGTGGATTGTAAAATTATTTACACTCAATCTGTTTGTTACAGGGCTAAAATAAATAGTTCTGTTTCTTATCACATGGTCAGCCAATTAAATGACTGAATCATTTAAGAACAGAAGAGGTAGAGGTGTAAAATACACTAATCAGTTATCTCCTCTGAAAGTAATGAATTTTATTATACAACCAGACCCTGTGGTGAATGAAGTAAATGTGGCATTTGCAGAGTGGAAAATATGTGCTTTTCAGAGGGCCCGGCATGCTGATAAGTGTACTTTTCCACTCAGTGAGTGTTGGCAATGGTAAACCAACTCACTCCTCGTTTTACGTAGTAAAACCTCTACAGGTTCAAACCAGCCTTTCGGCTGATGACCTAAACAACAGCATTAGCACATGTTATGTTTATTAGAGACCAACATCAAACTCGACAAGACTAGATAAGAGACATTCATTTACCTTTGCAAAAGTGGACCCATCAATTTCCACTTCAACTAAACACAAAACAGTCTATAATTTAATCTGCAGTGCAGTGCCCAGCACACTCGAATTAAAATAAGGTGGCCACCTCCATAGCGTAGTGGTAGCGCACTGGCCTACCATACGGAGGTACCGGGTTCAATTCCCGGCTAAGGTCTGGAAATTCTTACAAGTCACAACCCAACGTTCCATAACCCACTGTAGTCGCGGTATAGTCGCTAATGACCAAGCTGTTGATGCGACTTTAAATAAAAAAATAATAAAATATGGTATACCAAAAGCACAATTCTTATTACACTTTTTGTTTACTGACTTAAATCAACTGAAGTACTTCGCCCTCCAAACGGTAACCTCAAAAATGACATGCAGTGAATAAACAAACATTTCTACCCGATAAAATCTAGGTGACTTGAAAATATTGTAAACACAATCCAATTTGTTATTCTTATAAGCTATTTTCTTGCTTTTGTTACAAATTTGGGTAAATTAAAATAAATTACTCATTCCACCACTGACGCTAAACCAAGACCGACTACAATACTCAGACCCATAGAGTAATAAAGAATAGAGGGGGAACTGAGATAGGCGGAATGAAACGGAGTTTGTCGTCTGCTAGTGTTATATGCTGACAAACATAGAGTGCGTTTTGGCGTCGCTTTAAAATTTGAAACCTAGGCGTCATACAGAGCAAGCGTTGTTAGATCAAATTGTACGTTAGTAATGGCGGATGAGACCATTGTTGTTTGGAGATTATTTTTAGTTACAATGAAATTTTATTAGGTTAAAAAAGTGTTTTCATCGCAGAGGTATACTTAACGTCATTTCTTCTGTTTTCCAAGAGACGAAAACCTGTAAGTATTAATATGATAAGTAAATACGTGTAGGCCAAAATACATCTTGTTTGTTTATAGGTTAAGCACATTTACTACTAGCGAATTAGTAAATAATGAAATATATGAATTGCCTATTTTAATTATTGTACACATTATCTAGTGATTAAGTTTGCCTGGTATAATAATTAGGTTATTAATTAAATTATTAATAACTAATACTTAATTAGTATTAGGTTATTAATAATTAGGTTAGAGATATAGGTTAGGTCATGTGCCATTTTACTGGTTAGCTTTCTTTTTAATTGATGTGATGTGAAACTACTATAACTATTGTTACATCAGGCAAACTTAAGCACCGCATTTATGTAATAAATAATAATTTAAAAGTAGAAGGCAATTTATACATTTAATGTTTCCTCAATCTTTTAACGGTTAACCTAAACACAAACAAGATTTATTTTGGCCTACACGTATTTACTTATCATGTTAATACTTACAGGTTTTTTGCTTTCGGAAAACAGAAGAAATCACGTCCCCTAACCCTCTGCGAAAAAAACCACTTCTTTAAGTAACAAAATTTCATTTCATTAATTATAACTAATCTCAACCCACTGTTTCATGACCCACGGTAATCGCCGATAACCAAACTGTTGATGCGACTTTTAAAAAAAATTAGTTCCCAAAAATTTTAATTAAAGAACAAAAAGTAAAATGAAATAAAATATAAATATTGTATAGGATAATAGGCCAAAATTCAAATCTCCCTCATATGCGCTACTAGCGCATTCTACAGGCGTAAAATTCAAATCTCCCTCGTATGCGCTACTAGCGCATTCTATAAACATTAAAATTTGGAACGGGAACTACTGTAGCAGACGAAAAACGTTAAACCACTTTTTAACATGGCAGTTCCCCCTCTATTCTTTATTACTCTATGCTCAGACCTCAATACAGAAAACAAAATGGCGGCAATCGTAGGGCAAGTTTAGTTTATCAAGAACATTATAGGTTATGGAAACCAAATAATGTTAAATTGCATCACACGCTAATTAGCTTTAAATAAAAAACCGAAATTTTAAATTTACATTTGTCAGGCAAGTAATTACAATAATTCTTAACAAAAGAGATAATTTGACTTGAATTACCTTCATCTGGTGATATTTACTGGTTGCTAAGCTTCAACAATTTACGTTTTTTCACCTTTTCCCCGAGTTCTTGATTTGACACTTCACACATTTTTTTGTTTTGGTTCTCTAATTTCCTAGCGATTTCTTTCGATACATTTTTTTCATTTAACAATTTAACATAGTTATTTATAAAAATATTGGACAGTACTTTAACACTTTTTTTGATTACTTTTTTTAAAAGAGTTCCACACTTGCACCTATCACCTAAATTACTAATCGAATTTTCAGTTAACTGAATGCCTAAACACATTAAAGCATCTCTTTGATTTTGTAATTTTAAAAATTCAGATTCATAAGAACTACTGATTAACACTTTAAAGAGTTTATACATATCACAGCACAAGGAAATCATAATTGAAGAGGGACATTGTAATCCTCCACGATTTAACTCCCTGAAATATGAAAGGAGTTCCTCACTCTCAAATTGTAACAAAATTTCCTCCTCGGACTGTAACATTTCAACACAATCAGTACACTTTCCACTCTTATTTAATTGTTCCAGTACTTTGCGGCTAGTATAGCTGGCAATGCAAAATAAAACCTTGAGATCCTCGTTGGCAATGTCAATGTATGTTAGTTCTCCTAATGCAGGTTCCAATTTGTCCAAGTTAGTATTAATTTTCCCATTGCAGTCAGATTTTACTTGATGCGCAAAATCAGTTAAAGTAAATTCCCCAAACTTAGTAGATTTCAGCTTGAGGAGACCAAGTACTTTCAGTTTTCTCTCAGATTCCAGAATCTGCTCGACCGAAACATTGTAAGTACACCCACTTAGCCTTCTGTATGCCCCAAATCTTCCTTCTAACCCATCTGTTTGAAATTTTGCTGTAAGGATGTATGTCCAACTATACTTATTAAAAATATATTTGCATAACTGAACTACAGCAGTAAGGGTGTGTGTAAAAGCAGTGTATGTTGCATTACTCAATTTTCCGTCGCAATCTGATGCATGCCAAATATCAATATAAGTCTTAAGACTTTCAAGGAACAAAAGTTTTGAATCACTGCTGCCTCTAATTGGGTTAGCATCATCATTTTTTGAATATTTGCCTTTCATAGGATGCTGTACATTAGAAATTGACCACCACCTTATAATTAGTTTCAAAAACTGGATTATGCCATCTGAAATCTCAACACCTTGACTTTTTAACATTTCTAGTGCTATTACATTTTTATAATCAAAAATACTGACTGCTAGGGAAACGTTTTGCCTCTCAATAGAGGTTGGATACACAGCTTTTCTTGATAAACTGGGAGCAAGTTTCAACAACTTGTTTTTCTCTGAATGAAACAGACTTCTCAAATCAGAAAACTTTACTTGATTGACAGTACAGGGAGCGGCAGATTAACCTGACGATTTGTAATCGCTTATAGCACTGCAGTAATGTAGCGGAGTAGAAGGGGAAGCGGCGCGTTCACAAGGCCACTCGATGCCATTTTAGTAGACATGGAGCAGTGGTCTAGTGTACACCGGGCGTTTGTCGTCGAGACGTATTTCAAAAATGGCGATTCTGTTGTTGTTACGCAACGTCTGTTTCGACAACATTTCAATGTGCCTCGTAGAGGACGCATCCCATCCCGAAACACAATCAATTTGTGGGTGGATAATTTTAGGTCAACTGGATCCGCTTTAAAACGTAAGCCAGCAGGCCGTACAAGGACAGTAAGAACACCGGCTAACGTTGAGCGAGTGAGACAAGCTGTGCTACAGAGCCCACGCCGTCCGGCGCGTAGACAAGCTGCTGCTCTTCAAATATCAGACCGCACAGTGAGACGAATTTTACACTACGATCTACACTTTCACCCTTATAAAATTGCAATGGTCCAACAACTTCTGCCCCGTGACTACGCTCAACGTGTGACATTTTGTGAGCAAATGATCGATATGATGGAAGACGAGACAGTTATTCTAATGAGTGATGAGGCTCATTTTCACATGGATGGGTTTGTTAACAAACAAAACTTTCGGTATTGGTCGGCTGAAAACCCACAACAGTTACACGAGCGTCCTTTACATAGTGCAAAAGTTACAGTGTGGTGCGCGGTAACCAAAAAATGTGTAATCGGCCCATACTTTTTTGAGGAAGGTGGGCTAACTGTTACAGTAAACCATGAACGTTATCTGAGGATGCTGGAGAGTTTTTTGATTCCTGAACTAAAACGAAAACGTCTACCTATTAGACGGATTTGGTTCCAGCAAGACGGAGCCACTGCCCATACAGCACATGCCGTCATGGATTATTTGAAGTTAAAGTTCCGTGACCGCGTTATATCGCGGTTTGGTGACATTGCTTGGCCCGCACGATCCCCCGATCTCAGTGTGTGTGACTATTTCCTGTGGGGTTATCTCAAATCAAAGGTGTATATAAACAAACCCCGTACATTGGAAGCTTTAAAAGAAGCCATAACACAAGAAATCGCTTCGATAAGAACAGTGATGTTGAAAAAAGTGTTCGACAATTTCACTTCGAGACTGGAAGAATGCATGGCAAGAAATGGACACCACTTAACTGATGTTATCTTTAAGTGATAAGAGTAAGTCAAGCAGAGCAAAATTTTTTATTATGACTATGTTTTTATTAATTGCCATCTTTTGTAATCAGTAACACATAATAAACATGTAAAAATATATATAAATACTTATGCTGTTTTTATTTAAAAATCGTCAGGTTAATCTGCCGCTCCCTGTATATGCACATACAGCACTCCCTTCATCTACTCTGTTTAAACCATTTATGATTTTAAATGTTTCCTCTATATTTGGCACTTTAAATACTTCATTATTTCTGTTCAACCAGTTATTCCTAATACATTTAAGTAAATGGACACTATCAAATAACAGGAACAGCAACTTCGAAGAATCAACTGGATTTGAAACACAGAGTTTTAAAGCACCACCACACAAAAGTTCATACATTTTTCTGTTAACACTATGGTTATCAGCAACCAAGCACAATACAACAAATCCAAGCTGATGCATTATTTTTAAAATTTCAATTGTTAATTTCAATAGCGTATCACCATTCATATTTTTGACCGGAAAGAGAGCTATTACATCTTTATACTCAGAGCGTATAGAGGATGCCATAAAAACTTGCATTGTGCCAGCTACATCAGTTTCTGAACCATTTTCAGCCATTCCTAATATCTTTCCTGCTTTATAAGACAATTTTGAATTCACATAAATTTCATCTAGCATAACTGTGACTACTTCATCCTTATCTTCTAAATATTTACATTTTTCTTTAAAAAAAGCTATTTGTGATGGTCCAATGCAAGGGCTGTTTGGACCTATTTTACATAAAAATTGTCTTAAATAAACAGGGTGAGGTAATGTCAATAAATTTGTCGTTCTCAACTGGTGGTAAGCAGCAGGGAACGAATAGGAAATTGTTGTTGCCCAGATTAAAAGTTCAGAGGAATACCTGACTTGCTTTGTTACTGCAAGTTTTAACTGTTCCAAAGCAAACTTTATTTTAGCAGTTGCAATTTCTTCAATTTCACTATCTGATATGACAGCTTGCTTAAGAAAATTTACAGCAATATTAACTTTCTCAGTCGTCCCAACAGAGTTAAAGGTGAAACTATTTAAATGACTTACCAAAGCATCAAGTTTACTCCACTTGTCACATTTTAAACTGCCATTTTCTTCACTCTGTAATATCCATTTAAATGTTTCTGCTGGTAAATGCATATTTCCATTGTATACATGCACTTGTAAAGAATTTGAAATCTTGAAACATATTGACACAGAGGGAATGGCACTGAACGAATCATCGTTTACTTTCATAAACGTAATATAATCGTCCTTCACAGAAACAATAAAAGGATACACATTTCTTTTTTGCACTTCACTTTTTAAATTATCAAAACTAGGTATGGTATCACGTTCACACCAATTCGCATAACTAGCTTCATCTCTTTCAAGTAGTTGCTGCACTCGTTGTTCTGGGGTTTTTCTTTTTTTGTTAATACTGATATTATGATATGAGGGTTGATTAGGGAAGATTGTAGGAAAAGCATCTATTGTTAGTTTTGGTGTTTTCCGTGGGACGCGAATAGGATCTCCATTTTCAATGGGAAAAACATCTTCTGTAACTACAAATTCATGTTCAAAATGTTTTATACAGACTACTGTTTTATCATTTACTTCAAAATGATCTCTGTGAATCAATTTAGCCCACTTTTCTCTTAAAACTTTATCTTTCGGGAATTTAAAAGTTGAGGTGTCTGATATTTTACCATAATTAGATTTACAACCCGGAACGCAACAAGTCCGACCCATTGTAAACAATTAACACTATTAGTTCTCAACACAAAACAAGTTAAACTGTAAATTAAATAAAACCGGAATCGAAATAAACACACAGATTACTAAGAGCTACGAATACTACACACAATTTATAAACCTAAAAACTACACAAAAATATCATATACATACTCTTATAATTAAGATGAACTGTACTAAATGCTAACCTCAACCACACTAAAAACCCTAAAACTAACCCTATAACATATAATCTAATAACCCTATTACAGATGACACTATACAGAACTTATAAACGTTAAAACTACACTAAATTATCATAGAAATACTCTCATACCAAGTGAACTGTAAATGCTAACCTCAACCACACTGAAAAACTAAAACTAACCCTTTAATATATAACCTAATAACCCTATTACACTAATAACACTACACACAACTTATAAACCTTAAAACTACACTAAAATACGGTATAAATACTCCGATAATGAAGCTGAACTATATAAAGCGCTTAACTCAACCACACTGAAAACCAGTAAAAGCACGTGTAATTCAAAATTATGTTGCCCTACGATCGGCGCCATTTTGTCCACTATCGATACATGCATTGAGGTCTGAGTATTGTAGTTGGTCTTGCGCTAAACATTGCTTGGTCTTACACCAGGATGAACAAATGATTGGCAATTGAAAATTTCCCTTTAATAATAATTTAAATCGGAACTTTTAGTTTAGCAAGCCACAGCGGTGTCTTCAGAAAAAGTACACGTGATATGAAATTCCATGTCAATATTAATTCTGCCGTTATTATTTTGTTTGATTTTATTCCATGGCATAAAACAAAGTTACTAAATTTTCTACTGTAGTCTTTTAAATTTTTTTTTTAATTTAAATTAATCAGAATGTTGGTAATTTGTACGTTTATTTAATTAAAGAGTACTACTTATTGATGATAAATAATTTTATGTTAATTCCTTTGTTTTGGCAACACTGATGGAGAACGGCGCGATATTTCATAAGTGCTTGTTACGACCTGTGCCTTTGAATATCGTATTTTCCGGACGATAAGACGCACTTTTTTCTATAGTAAAATGACCTAAAAAATGCCATGCGTCTTATGGTCCGAACGCTAGCTATATTTCAGGGTGTTTAATAGTTCTCTACTTAAACACGTTTAGTAACTAGAGATTTCAAAACATACAATGATATCGAATGTACAGTAGTTTTTAAACTATCGTCTTGAAAATTCTAAGCATATGTACTGTAAAAGATGATTAATCATCAGTATTGCATTATATCATACCACTGTACAGTAGGAATGTTAAGAATTTTTGCTTTGACATTCTTTCTTGGAATAGTATCGCTGCAGCTACAAAAACATTTCAAGGCTACCATACTTCCGCCGCCATAATTCTCATTAGTACAATACTATTCAGTAGTAATGGTGAGCGTTTCTGTTGTTTCTTCCAAACGAAAACGAACGTTCGTTTGAAAAAAGTTTGTACAGTAAAATCTCTCTATTGCGGAACTCTCTATGGCGGAAATCTCTCTGTAGCGGCATTATTTGCCGACCCCGACCCTTTCGTATACTACGATAATGTATTTAACTATCGTTATAGCGGCACAAAAATCTCTCTATAGCAGCAAAACAATATCTTCAGGATATGGATTTAGATGCCTATGTCGGGGCAGACAATGACTTAGCCACTTCAGCAGATGTTGGCAATGATGCAATAATCGAAAATGTCTTAGCCCAAAACAACGAGCAAGAAAGTGAATGACGATGAAATGGAAACAGAAATGTTGTCCCTTCAAGTAAACAAGCACTAGACGCTATTCTTGTTGTTTCAACGTACTGTCATTGCCAATATGTAAATGAAAATTTACAAGTTTTAAACATTGAAAATGAGATTGAAGACATGTTTTATGAATTGAAAATGAAACAAAATTTACAACTTATTTTACGAAATGAAATGTACTTCACAGTCATTGTTTCCTCAATAACAAAAAAATATATACTGTACTGTGTATTTTTTTGTGTTTGTGTAGCTTATGTTTTAGGAGATTTTAATTTTATGTATCTTATGTTTATTACTGTTCAGTAAAAACCGAGTTTAAGTGCTAATTAATTTTAGGCTATCTATTATGGTATGTACTGTATGAATGATTATTAAAAAGATCAATACGAAAAGTGAAATTCTATTGTTAAACATTAGTAACACAACATCTAATAAAACCAGTTTGTATCCAAATTTCTTGTTAAGTTAATAACCTACACTTTATGTAGGTAATTAATTTAAATATCTCACTGTATTGAAGTAATCTACTGTATTAAACATTCGTCGTAAAATTATCTATTCAGTAGTTTTTCAAAAACTTATTCCATGCACCATTTAAATACGTATACAAGTTATTTTGTACAGAAAAATTAGTACTCCAACTTCCCTCCCACTGTTAATTACTCGCTCTCTCTATAACGGAACTCTCTTTATAGCGGCGGTATCTCATGGTCCCTTCAATTCCGCTATAGAGAGATTTTACTGTATTATTAATCTGTTGACGTTCTAAATGAATCGTTTTTCTATATTTTTTCCTGAAAGTTTAAAACAACAGGTCGTTTTATCGTTTATACACATAGATGGCTGGACCTTACCGTTGAGTCATATCTCATATATCATTTTATCAAAAAATTTGACAGTTTTTTGTGCATTATATTTAAAAAGTGTAGAAGCAAGTTATTCTATACTCTGTGATTATAATACAGTACTACACACACCATCATTATTTTGTATTTCAGATTGATTATTTTGTGTTTCCTAATAAAACTAACTATAATATTATATAATTATATTTATATACATTTTTTCAGTAGAAGGCAACAGCCAACAGTAGTTATTCATGCAACCTGTTTTTAATTTGTTAAAAGTTTATTAGAGTGCGGTGATGTTTCTGTTTGGCAATTCAACGCGTTTGTCAAGCTACCACTGTTGGTCAAAAAACAACAGTTCGTTCGTTTTCCGAGGAACACCAGTTTGGCCAAACTTCGTTTTTTTCTGACGCAACACTACTATTTGGTAGTTCACAAGTCAGCGCTGTGATACATACCATATTTTCTTTGTACCAAGCTCAGTCGTTGAATAGTGATGTTAATGTTTAGACAAAGTGTACAGTTTTTTGTATCGATATTATTTACAGAAGTTATCATAGCATTTGATAATGTGCAGTAAACGTGTTTTGTAATCTTTTGCTTTTAAATTAAAAGTAGTTGAATATGCAAAAAAGAATGGCAATGGGGCAGCAGAAAGGCATTTTGGAACTCTTCAAAAAGAAAAATGATTCGGGAATGGGAGAAACAAGAAGATTATTACTCAAGGCAGATAATAAGAAACATACCAGTACATTTCAAACTCATGCTGCCAGATGGCCTCAACTTGAAGCACAATTGAAAAATTAAATTATCAATCACAGGTAAAATGGCATTTCAGTGTCGACAAAAATGATTGTTTTTGAAGCTAAAAAGCAGGCCACTATACTAGACTTAGAAGATTTCTCTGGAAATTTTTCTTGGCATTTCAGATTCATGAAAAGAGAAGGTCTTAGCATTCGTTCTCGCACAAAAGATGCTACCTGAATATGAAACGAAAATCTTAGAACTCCACAAGTGTGTCATTTATTCAAGAAAGAAAAATGGTTTATGAACTTGGCCAAATAGTTAACATGGATGAGATACCTCTAATGTTTATGTTCCATCAAATAGAACAATTGATGTGAAAGGTACTAAAACAACAGTTACAATAAAAACGAGAGGTCATGAAGAATTACATTATACATAATTGTTTTGGCATGCTGTGCAGATGGTACAAAACTTCCTCCTATGTTGATTAAAAAAAAAAAAAATTACCAAAAGAAAAATACCACCAGAAATTTTGTCCTTGTACACTGCAAAGGATGAATGGATGAAAACAGGATGAAGTTGTGGTTGGAAAAAATTTTGTCAAGACGTTCAGAACGTTTCTTGAAAAAACCAGCTCAACTAGTTCTTGATCAATTCCGGTCACACACCACTGAGCCAACAAAAAAGTTGCATATAATTAAAAATCAAACTATTCATAATTCCAGGAAGTTTAACGAGTCAATTGCAGCCATTCTATGTTTCCATCAACAAGCCCTTTAAGTCTTTCATGCCTGAAGAGTGGACTAAGTGGATGGAAAGGACTGACAAAGATTTCACTCCGACTGGACGTATGAGATGACCAACAATTTCAGAAGTATGTGAGTGGGTGAAAAAATTTAGGGAGGCTGACAAAATTGAGACTCTTGTCAAAGGTTTAAAAAAATGCAGAATAAGTAATAGACTTGATGGGACTGAAGATGATATCTTATTTGAGGAAAATGGAGGTGATAGCTCAGAAAGTTCCAACACGGACTTGGCAGAAGCAGAAGATTAATAATAATAATAATAATTTACAATCTACAATACTAGTAATTTACTTACTTACAGTTTCTATGTCTGTGGTTTTTTGTAAATTTATAACTTTTTTTTTTTAAATTCCTAATATGTGTACGTTGCTATCTGTTCAATTCAGAACAATATCCAACCCCATGACCCAATGAGATGAGGATGAAGTGTATAACATGTAAATGAGGTGTAGTCTTGTACAGACTAAGGCCGACCATTCCTGAGAGAGTATGGTTAATTGAACCCCAACCATCAAAGTACACTGGTAACCACTGTCTAGCATTCAAATCTGTATAAAAGTAACTACCTTTACTAGGATTCGAACCAGGAACCTTCATCTCCAAAAATCAGCTAATTTTGGCGACGACCTTTCCTCTAGACCAACCCAGTGGGTTTATTGTAAAATTTACTGGTAAATTTATGACTATAAAATAATTATATATATATATATATTGCATCTTCTGTACTCTGCTTTTTAAATGAAGAAATCACATTTACCAATATTAAAAAAACTAATTAAAATCAGTCAAAATATTTTTTGGACAATTTATGCCTTTGAAAACAAGGGTGCATATTATCATACGAAAAATATAGTAATTATTGTATGAAGTTGTTATAAGAATTTTATTTAGTTATTTTAAAACTAAAAAATCTCATATTTATATCAATTTAAGGCCAGACCATTTGTGCCAAAGTAAACAATTTCTAATACTACTTTTCACTCAGTAGATTCAATTATATTTTGAAGCAGTTATGTACTTTGTTGTTGTTGTTTAGGTCATCAGCCGAAAAGCTGGTTTGTACCTCTAGAGGTTTTACTAAGTAAAACAAGGAGTGAGGTGGTTTATAATTGCCTTCCTCACTGAGTGGAAAATTACGCTTATCAGCATGCCAGGCCCTCTGAAAAGCACAGATTTTCCACTCTGCAAATGTCATCTTCACTTCATTCACCACAGGGTCTGGCTGTATAATGAAATTCATTACTTTCAGAAGAGACAACTCTTAGAGATTAGTGTCTTTTGCACCTCTACCTCTTCTGTTCTTAAATGATTCAGTCATTTAATTGGCTGACCATGTGATAAGAAACAGAACTATTTATTTTAGCCCTGCAACGGACAGATTGAGTGTAAATAAATTGACACACCTCCTGTCTGTTAAGGGTGCATCTTATCATCCAAAAAATACAGTAATTATTGTATATAATTGTTATAAAAATTTTATTTAGTTATTTTAAAACTAAAAAATCTCATTTTTATATCAATTTAAGTCCATATCATTTGTGCCAAAGTAAACAATTTCTGATACTACTTTTCACTCAGTAGATTCAATTATATTTTGAAGCAGTTCTGTACTTTACATGTACCATTTGTATCTCTATGAAAGCCGAATTTTTACAAACCAGTGCTAAAACTATCATGTGCTATGTAAAATGTACTTCATGTAAGATGTACGAGTTCATGTAGCTTTTACCTCTTAACTTGTATGAAACTTTCTAGAAATAAGGGATTGAATTTCTGAAGATTTTCACATACTAGTAACCGTTACTAGAATTTGAACCACTTTGTCTCTGAAAATCACAATGTTTTGTTTTAACACGTTGACTGCTACGTGACCCAAATATGTGTCACACTTGTCTTTAAAAATGGGCCACTTGCATCAAAAATGAGTCACAGTACATGACTGATTTTTAAGCCGTGTTTTGTGGTTTCAAAAGCCACAGCTTCAGAGAGTGACATTATAAACTTAAGACTGTTTAAATAGTTGGTATTTTTTAAATAATAGGATATTTCATATACAGGTAGTTTTCCTTGTTGTCCTCTACTAGAATGTTGCTATTATTTTAAATTTTATTATTTCTTTTGCTTATTTTGGTTAAAAGAAATAGTCTAGAATACTTTGCACCTAAACACATTTATGTTTATTACTTTTTTTATTGTGACGCAAAAATGGGTCACATGGCTCTGAAATGTAAAATCATTCCAGCAGGCCATGTGACCCAAAAGTGTGTCACAACTTAATTTTCCAAAAAAAAAAATAGCTGTTATTATTTTAATTAATAAATGAAGTAAAATAAGAAAAAGGAATAAAATGTGAAAAATAAAAAAAAAGTACGATGGCCCCGCTGTGTCATAAAATTTAGTGCGGCAGTCAACGTGTTAACAGCTGAAGCACCTCTAGACAAGTGTTTTTCAACCTGTGGGGTCGCAGGATGAATCTGGGGGTGGCGGTTCGTGAAATACGGGAAAAAATTTAAAATACCTAGTTATTGTTATTTATTAAAAAAGACAAAAATTGCACATGACAAATTTATACAACTTTATCCAATACAAATAACATGAAACTTTGGCTTGTTTGGAATTGAAGTGAAGAGGAAACCTGTGATACTCACAGCATACCTGAAAAAATATTCTCAGAGTAGGCCCCATGTGTATGTGATCCTCACTTACAATAAATAGTATTTAAAAAATTAACACAAATATGAACAAAGAAACAGTATTATGAAAATAATTTACAATTTATTATAAACATTAATTAAAACATGTAATCAATAATTAAGATAAAAACAACATTACAATTATAAGAATAAACAATAAAGTATCAGTAGACTTAGTTTTTGTGCAGTACTAACTAATTTTGAAGGATACGCTAATGAAATTTTATAGAGTTATGGCGATACCTACCTTAGTTTATGGAAGTGAAGCATGGGTGCTGTCTAAGAAACAAGAATCCAAGATTCAAGCAGCAGAGATGAAATTTCTTAGACATATAAAGGGATGCACCAGAGAAGATCGCTTCAGGAACGAAGTAATAAGGGAGGAATGTGGAACACAACCGCTAGCTGACATAATCAAGCAATACAAAGGAAAATGGTCAGAACATCTTTTCAGAATGCCGCAAGACCGCCTTCCTTTGAACGCATGGCATCATGTACCAAGGGGTAGAAGAGGTATTGGAAGACCGAGGAGGAGATGGACGCCGAACAGGCTTAGCTCACAGCTAAAATAGCCTAATCCATGACGACGATGACGACTAACTAATTTTGCCACGCGCAGATGGCGCCTGTACACAGATGTATTTTACACAAATCCTAACAGGCCTGCAACAATTAAATTTATTCTCAGCAGGCCTACAAAAATTATGATCAAAGAATCAATGACATATGAGGAACCAGCATGGATTCTCACAGCTTGTGCAGTAGTGATGTGACGCTCATGAGCGAGTTGCACAAAAGAACTAGTTCTTTTAACTGAGCGGTGAGCTACCAGCTCTTTTATTGTGAATGACCAGCACACCGAGCGTTTCTCCCCATGTAGCATGCTCTCCGCACAGAGCTGACTAGTTCATCCCCTCCACGACTAAACCACTTTTCTCTAGTCACATCATAGCAAGGGCTACCTAAACGCTGCATGGAAAGTATACATATCGTATCAAACTCTGCCTCTGTTTGTGAGGGTGCGGAGAGAGGGTCATTATTCTTTCATACTATACTACAACAACCCTGAGAAAAGTGGTTGTAAAATATCATTGTACTGTATTGTAAAAATTTTACCACGTGCATACGAAACAAAGATAGACACATGACTAAAATTTGTTTGTGGAAAGGGATGCATGAACGTTCAGGTTGACGCACGTGCAAACACAACGTGCTGTGTGCAAAGGAGTGTGCGAAAGTCACCCTCGGCTCGACTCACTGTCTGTTTATTCACATAGCTCAGCTCAGTGCTGAACGTTCAGGTTGACGCACGTGCAAATACAACGTGCTGTGTGCAAAGGAGTGTGCGAAAGTCACCCTCGGCTCGACTCACTGTCTGTTTATTCACATAGCTCAGCTCAGTGCTATACGTTAATGACAGCAGATGTTGATACAGTATGTTTGGTGAAACAGTAGCTATGGAAACTAATGGGTGACTAAGAGAGTGTTACTGTACACTTACATTTGACAATACAGTACTACCTATAATACATCTACGTTTATTATTGCCCATATCATATTATTATACTAAATTTCCTTACTTTATGATTAATATTTTTATCGTGCAAATCTAAAATAGTTATATACAATTAATTTTAAACTTCAAAATCAATGTATTTTTTTAATCTCTATTTCATATAATGAATTAATATAATAATTTCACTAACCTTCTTTTTAAACTGCGTCACCTTTATTTTATTCCTACTTACACGTGTTTCGGTGAATCCACCATCATCAGAGTAAATGAAAAATTGAAACTAAAAATTTTTTTTCTTTTTTTTCATTTATTTAAAATTTACAGAAGATGATACATCTTCAGTCACTTGTATAAAACTAAGTATAAAACTGAGTTTTATACAAGTGACTGAAGATGTATCATCTTCTGTAAATTTTAAATAAATGAAAAAAAAATTTTTAGTTTCAATTTTTCATTTACTCTGATGATGGTGGATTCACCGAAACACGTGTAAGTAGGAATAAAATAAAGGTGACGCAGTTTAAAAAGAAGATTAGTGAAATTATTATATTAATTCATTATATGAAATAGAAATATTTCAAACTGCAGGATGCATTATAAAGATTTATTTTTTTAATGTTACTTTAATTTTAGCTAAAGTTGGCAACATATTTTCACTTTGGTAAAATTTATGTACCACCCGCCTAACAAAACACTTATCAAAGTTGTCTATCTCAGTCATTGGGCGCTTCCTCTTTTTCTTAACTGGAGTTCGAAATGATGCCTCTCCTTTACCAGAAATAATTTCTTCATTTCTTTGCGGATGTTTTTAACAGTAGGCCCAGAAACTCCACAAGCTGCCGCTGTTCTTTTATCACACTGATGAACAGACATAACAAATTCAACCGATTGTTTGTAACGTTCCGATTCTGTTTTCATAAAGTCATTTACATTTAAAATAATTAATCGCGCCTGACAATGTAGTTTTTTACCAAGGTTGAACCTAACACAGCTTGTGTTTCCATATGTTTTTATAACTACGGCACTCACTTTTACAACAACTCACTTTTACAACTTTTACAAGGACTCGCCTCTCATCATGCGGTCCTGGGTTCGAGTCCCACTCAGGCACGGCATATTTTCATACGTTACAAAAAATAATTTCATCCTCATTACACACAGTTACACCCCAACGTCGTCGCTAATGACCTTGATGTTGATGCGACGTTAAATAAATAAATAAAAAAAAAAAAAAAAAAATTAAATGAAACTCAAAACGTTTAGTATAAATGCAAAAAAATGAAGTGAAATAATGATTTGCATGCTTCCTTTACCGAATTCAAACACAGACTAATTATTTATCAGAATTAAATTGAATGCACACATAAAGAAGTTATATAACAGGACGTGTGTCACAGTAGGCCTAAACAAGAGATTAACCGGTGACTAATTGATTTGACTACAGCCGATGGACAATATTGTCCCCTGCGAGCATCCTCTCTGTTCAAGGTCATAGCTATTATTTCAACAAAAGAACTGTACAACTTACAAAAAATTTTTTAAGTATGCACAAAAACTGTTGTGAAAACTCACACGACTTTCTCTTGCCAATGCAAATAATAAACAATATAACCTAACATTGGTAATACATACTTATATTTTTTTCCTTACAAGCACTTTCGTCAAGCGTACCGCTTCCTCAAGTAATAATAATAGCTTCTAGAAATTATTTACAAAGATTACATCTTCCTTTGTCAATGGTTTAAATTAAACTGATAATAAAATAGAAAAAATCTACTGCTATTATCAGTGTCATAAATTGGAATTAAATTTTATTATAAATATTTTATGATTAATTTTAAACAAGTATCATTGTCAAATGGTACCTGTTTGTTTATTTATTTATTTATTTTTTTAAATTCATTTATTTAACGTCGCATCAACTACAACGGTCATTAGCGATGACGTTGAGGTGTAACTATTCTACAATGGAGGATGAAATGATTTTTTGTAACGTATGAAAATATGCCGTGCCTGAATGGGATTCGAACCCAGGACCGCATGGGTTATTTATTTATTTTATTTAGTAAAATAAAGCTATATTAAAATTACAATTCATTACTATACTAAGGTATATACAATATTTTAAATTAAATATACTTATACACAAAAACTCTTCTTCACAAAGAGTTCTGTCCACACATAGGAGTATACAGAACAAAAAAATTAAATCACTTAAATAATTATAACTACTATAAAATTACTACAGTTAAATAGGTTACAAAGATTGCATTAAACAGAATTTAAAAAAAATAAAATAAAACAAATGATAAATTCAATTACATTTTACATAATACTTACTTACTTACGAAGCGCTACAGCCCTACGTGGACCTTGGCCTCCTCAACAATGCGCCTCCATTCATCCCTCTGACCTGCCCGTCTCCTCCAGTTCCCTACCCCCAAGCTCGTCAGATCCTTAGCCACCGTCAATACGTGTTTCCGTTTCCTTAATCTGATTTTTTGTTCATTTCCAATTTGATTTCCGAGGTTGGCAGTCCGATTCCGAGGCTCAATTTGAGGTTTCATAATATGCTGCTTTTTATGGTGAGGAGTTATTGGCCCCTCGCCCAACCCCCAACCTGGAGGACCAGTCCAGTTTTTGTTTCACGGTGACTATTTTATTTCGCCACTACCCCCCAACTCTGCTGGCTGCATTTTACATAATATCAATATTATATTTTAATTTTAATAACATTATTAAGTATGTATACGCATATGAGCATTTAATAAAGTATAGGGTTGTGTAAACTTTTTATTGCAGATATTACAATTGAATGGTTTTTCCCCTGTATGCATACGCGTATGAACATTTAAACCAGAAACCTTTCTAAATACTTTCTTGCAGACATTAGTCCAGTCAACCTGTGTTATTTAGAGGAAAAAAATTGTATAAAGCTAATTTTTTTTCCATCGATTACTATAGTTTAGACAAGTGTACTGCCAAAAGTCCCCACCCCTACCCCCCTTGCTTCCCCCCCAAAGTTACAAATTGCAAGGGTTTCGTAAATCGCGTTTATCTCAAAAACTAAACAAGGTATTGGATTAAACTTTTTTTTGTTGTCTTTCTTATAATATTTCCTACAATTAATGTCCTAATCATTTTTATCGTATCTTTTACCGTTCAGTAGTTATTCATAACAAAGCTGCTAAAACATTATAAATTTAATTATGTAATTTTACTTTTTGGTTTACAACTATTTACACTTACATTTCACACAAAAATGTTTCAAACAAAACTTTTAGTCTTTTTTAAGATCTATAAAATGATATATAACAGTACTTACTTTATTGTAATAATATGGCAAAACCAGCCGCTGCAATGTAGAGTGCTTAGTTGTTGTGGCGGCGTTCGGTGATAGACGGCTGAGGCCGTCGGTTGCTATGTTGCAGTTATAATTTTTCGCGTAATTTAAGCACCACTAGGACATTTATTTTTTTAAATTAATAAACTTATTTCACAAGTGTCTTAGTATGTATTTTTAAGTGTAAGAGCAAACATTTATGTAATATAAAAAGTTTCCGTTTTTCAGACTACATTTAAGAACTGTATACAAAATCATTTTTAAATTGAGTTTAATAATATGATCAGGCCTAAAACGATAAAAGATACGATAAAAATGATTAGGACATTAATTGTAGGAAATATTATAAGAAAGACAACAAAAAAAGTTTAATCCAATACCTTGTTTAGTTTTTGAGATAAACGCGATTTACGAAACCCTTGCAATTTGTAACTTTTGGGGGGGTAGCAAGGGGGGTAGGGGTGGGGACTTTTGGCAGTACACTTGTCTAAACTATAGTAATCGATGGAAAAAAAATTAGCTTTATACTATTTTTTTCCTCTATCGGGTATTTTTTGACACAGGTTGACTGGACTACATTACAAATGAATGGTTTCTCACCTGTATGAATACGCACATGAGAATTTAAAGTAGAAGAATGTGTAAACTTTTTTCGCAGATTTTACAATTGAATGGTTTTTCGCCTGTATATATACGCATATGAACATTTAAAGCAGAAACTTGTGTAAATTTTTTGTTGCAAATATTACAATTGATTTCAACAGGTTTCTCTCCTGTATGTGAACACATAAAATGAACATTGAAAATAGAAACCTGTGTAAACTTTTTGTTACAGATTTTACAATTAAATGGTTGGTCTCCAGTATGCGTAAGCATATGAACATTTAAAACAGAAACCTATTCAAATATTTTGTTGCAGAGATTACAATTGAATAGTTTCTCGCCTGTACGAGGTCTGTCCAATAAATACGCGAACTTGTGCAAGCTAGCGCCTATGACACGGACTTTAGTACTGCCCACGAGCGGCGCTAGTTGCCTGATTCCCAATGAGCCCGTCAGTGCTTGGCAGATCGTCGAACTGTGCGTCGGATGCTAGTTATGTTAGTTTCTGTTGTCGTTGTTTTTACTGTTTGTCGAAAATGGAAATTGACGAAATCATGGAGCAACGAATCAATATCAAGTTTTTGGTGAAGTGCGGTAAAAGTTATAAAGAAATTACTGAAATGTTGACAGCTGTTTACGGTGATAATGCTCTGAAGAAAACATCCGTTTTCAAGTGGATTAAGCGTTTTGAAGATGGTTGACAAGACGCCACGGATGATGCAAGGCCGGGACGACCTTCAACCACCTATGTTGACGACAACATTGATCATGCGCGGTCACTTGTCCTTACCGATCGTCGATAAACTGTCCGAATGATAGCTGATGAATTGAATCTAGGAAAATTAACTGTGCACACTATTTTAACCAAACATTTGTCAAGGGGAAGGATGGATCACCAAGACAATGCACCTGCATATTCAGCATTGATTGTTCGCCAGTTTCTGGAAAAAAATTCAATCACCATCCTTGATCATCCTCCTTATTCGCCAGATCTCACCCCCTACGACTTTTTCCTATTCCCAAAATGCAAAAATGTGATGAGGGGACATCACTGGGAAGATTTGGACACAATAAACCAAGAAACTAAAAAGGCTAACTGCTTAGGACTTCCAAGGGTGCTTTAAACAATGTAAAAGAAGATGGAATAAGTGCGTAGCAATGAATGGAGAGTACTTTCAAGGGAACAAAATCGATGTAGACTAAATTTTTCAAAATAAAGTTTTTATGGGCTTAGTTCGTGTATTTATTGGACAGACCTCGTATGTATACCGATATGAACATTCAGAGAATTAGCTTGTATAAACTTTTTGTTACAGATATTAAAACTAAATGGTTTCTCTCCTGTATATGTACGCATATGAACTAAACCAGAAACCTCTTTAAATATTTTGTTGCAGACATTACAATTATTTGACTGGTTTCTTGCGTGTATGTGTACGCAAATGAGCATTTAGAGAAGTAGATTGTGTAAAATTTCTATTACAGATATTACAACTAAATGGTTTCTCGCCTGTATGTATACGGAGATGAGTATTTAGAGAATTAGCTTGTGTAAACTTTTTATTACAGATATTACAACTAAATGGTTTCTCGCCTGTATGTATACGCATATGAGCATTTCGAGAATGAGCTTGTGTAAACTTTTGATTACAGATCTTACAACTAAATGGTTTCTCGTCTGTATGTGTACGGACATGAGTACTTAGAGAAGAAGCGTGTTTAAACTTTTTGTTACAGATATCACAATTGAATAAATTCTCTCCCAATAGTTTATCTCCTATATGCACACGCATGTGTGTCGTTAAAGTACTTAACTGTACAAACTTTTTATTGCAGATATTACAAGTGAATGGTTTATCTCCTGTATGGATACGCATGTGAGCACTTAAAACAGAAGCATATGCAAACTTTTTGTTGCAGATATTACAATTGAATTGTTTATCTCCTGTGTGGATACGACTGTGAGCGTATAAATTGGAAACATAAGCAAACTTTTTATCACAGATCTTACAATTGAATAGTTTCTCTCTCAATGGTTTCTCTCCTGTATGCACGCGCATGTGTGTCTTTAAACTACTTGACTGTACAAACTTTTTGTTGCAGATATTACAAGTGAATGGTTTATCTCCTGTATGGATACGCATGTGAGCACTTAAATAGGAAGCATGTGCAAACTTTTTGTTGCAGATATTACAAGTGAATGGTTTATCTCCTGTATGGATATGCAAGTGAGCACTTAAACTGGAAGGATTTGGAAACTTTTTGTTGCAGATATTACAACTGAATGGTTTATCTCCTGTATGGATACGCGTGTGACGACTTAAATTGGAAGAATCTGCAAACTTTTTGTTGCAGATATTACAATTGAATAGTTTCTCTCTCAATAGTTTCTCTCCTGTATGCACACGCATGTGTGTCTTTAAACTACTTGACTGTATAAACTCTTTGTTGCAGATATTACAAGTGAATGGTTTATCTCCTGTATGGATACGCATGTGAGCATATAAATTGGAAGCATCTGCAAAATGTTTGTTGCAGATATTACAATTGAATGGTTTATCTCCTGTGTGGATACGACTGTGAACAGATAAATTGGAAGCATGAGCAAACTTTTTATCACAGATCTTACAATTGAATAGTTTCTCTCCTGTATGCACACGCATGTGTCGCTTTAAAATACTTGACTGTACAAACTCTTTGTTGCAGATATTACAAGTGAATGGTTTATCTCCTGTGTGGATACGCATGTGACCAATTAAATTGGAAGCATCTGCAAACTCTTTGTTGCATATATTACAATTGAATAGTTTCTCTCCTGTATGCACACGCATGTGTGTCTTTAAAGTGCTTGACTGTACAAACTCTTTGTTGCAGATATTACAAGTGTATGGTTTATCTCCTGTATGCACACGCATGTGTGTCTTTAAAGTGCCTGACTGTACAAACTTTTGGTTGCAGATATTACAAGTGAATGGTTTATCTCCTGTATGGATACGCAAGTGAGCACTTAAACTGGAATTATCTGGAAACTTTTTGTTGCAGATATTACAAGTGAATGGGTTATCTCCTGTATGGATACGCGTGTGACGACTTAAATTGGAAGAATCTGCAAACTTTTTGTTGCAGATATTACAATTGAATGGTTTATCTCCTGTGTGGATACGACTGTGAACATATAAATTTGAAGCATGAGCAAACTTTTTATCGCAGATCTTACAATTGAATAGTTTGTTTTCTGTAGGTATATGCAAATCTGTTGTTAAATCATGTCTACTAATGTTTTCACATGTAATTGTACTCTGTGGACAACAATCGCGTACTCCTGAGCTTGTTTCATTCGAAGAGCCTTCTTCAAATGCATTTTCATCAGCCATCTATAATAATAATTATACCAAAACACAATCATAATTAGCGAGGGTTAATTGCATTGCATGTTACAAAAGAAAATTTTAGTTACTGCTAAACATCATGCATCATTTTTCACTTGGTGCTTACCCTAACAGGTTCATTTATTTAAGAAGAAAATACATGATAATTTCACCAGACCGAAGTCTGTAAACAGAAACGGTAAAATAACAATTTTTGTAATTTAACATAAGAAAAAAGTAACACCTAATTTAACTCTATTTTATATAATGAATTTATATAATAAATTTCACTAACCTTCCATTTTAACTGCGTCAACTTATATTTTCACTTACACGGTGTTTCGGTGGATCCACCATCATCAGAGTAAATAACATATAATTGAAACTAAAAACTTTATTTATTAAAAATCTATAGAAGATTATACATCTTCAGTCATTTGTATAAAACTGACTTAAAATTAATATCCTCTAATTTTTCCCTTCTCATGTTTACTATAGATATCAAGCAGCAGTCAATATCACTTCATCATTCCTAAATTTGACCAGTTCATTCAAAATGTCCTGCTTTTGCTCTTTTAAATATTTATAAATGTGGAAAATCTCATATTTTTCAATTTTATTTTTATTTTCTATATTACACTGTTCTATTATATTAAAATGTTTATCCATTTCACCAAATTTATGTTTTTCCTCTTTTATATGATCGGTATAGTTAGATTTATAATGTAGTCACATTTCAGTGCTTTTTTAAGTTCATTATACCTCACTTGAAAATTACGACTAGTCATACCAATGTAAAATTTTTTACAATCCTCATTACCACAATCTATTTTATACACACCCTTTTTATTGCTTAGTGTTTCATTTATATTATTTTAAATTATACTTGTGGACAGTAGTTTTTTATTATTACATGTGTATGCGATTTTATAAAATTTATTTAATGTTATTAAAAGTTTTATTATATTTTAATGCAATAAATGGTTTTTGTTTTGTTTTATTGTCTAATAAAGTTCTTAAGATTTTTAAAATATAGTTTGTTCTTAATTTTATTTATTTCTTTTTCATGATATCCATTCTTTTGTGCTATGAATTTTATTATTCTTATTTCATTTTCTAATAGTTTTTTATCTTCTATATAATTATACGCTCTGTGAATCATACTATGGTAAGCTGCCATTTTATGTGAATATGGGTGGTTAGATGACATATTAATATTTGTTACTGGTAATAGTATACTTTTACGAAATACATTTGTTATTATTTTGCTATTAATTTTGACTAATTGTAAGTCCATAAAATTTAATTTATTATTATTTTCAATTTCCATAGTGTGGTGTAATTTATCATCATATGTATTTAATTTTTTTAAAAACACACAATGTCGAAATGTGGCACAGATATGTAGATGACATACTGGCTATATTGGAAAAGACATAAAAATTAAGGGGGTAGTCAACTCAAGAAGATGATTTTTTTTAAATTAGGATTTTTTTCACTTATTTGAAGTTTAAAATTTTCTGAATCATAGCATGTGTTTACTTTGTCTGTACATTAACAAAAAGTAATAAGAATGTCTGTTTAATATAAAGCTCACTAGCAAGGCGAGTGAAATTATTCCTTTAACTTTTAAGTTTTCCGGAAATGAGTTTTTGCATGATTATACATTCTTGGGAATTAAATATTTTGGTTTGTATTGGAGATATTTGGATGAATTGTTTTAACAAATGTTCATAATTTCATGCTCTATTATCTGTCGAACGGTTACTACAAAAAACTTTATAGGGACTTTGTTATAAAATAATTTGTGAATACATAAAATAAATGTTTTTGAAAATATGGTTTTTCTTCAATTAATTTCTTGTAAGAAAAAATAAATACGATAGCATACAACAAATAATAGACAGCAATTTTCTGTATTGTTTAGAATAAGAATCATGTTGATGTCTTTCTTGGTTAGAAATAAATTATAGCCAGTAGTTTTCATTTTCATTTTCTGGGTTGACTACCCCCTTAAGAGGATGTTATTTTAAAAAAGTATAAGTTTAAAAAGATGAAGTGATATTGACTGCTGCTGATATCTATAGTAAACATGAGAAGGGAAAAATTAGAGGAAATTAATTTTAAATCAGTTTTATACAAATGACTGAAGATGCATAATCTTCTATAGATTTTTAATAAATAAAGTTTTTAGTTTCAATTATATGTTATTTACTCTGATGATGGTGGATCCACCGAAACACGTGAAAGTGAAAATAAAAGTTGACGCAGTTAAAATGGAAGGTTACTGAAATTTATTATATTAATTTGTTATAGAAAATAGAATTAATTTCAAACTGCAGGATGCATTATAAAGATTTATCAAATTTAACCGTATTTGCTCGCGTACCCCACGCAGATATTTTTTAACCCTTTCAATCCCAAATTTTTAACTATACACAAACAAAAAATATGTGTAGCTACATTGTTTCATACATTTTACTGACAGTAAAGTGTAATAAAATCACTTTTAGATCGTCAGCCTTTTTGATGGCTTGACAAAAAAGTGTGCCACATAGGCCTACGTCACATTGGGACTTGATATCAAAGTTCCCAAAAATATGAATAAGTAAAATCATGTTCAGGCTTCCTAAACAATATTCTCTTAACTTAAATTTGTAGCAAAACAAACTAAATATAATTTTAATGTCAAAGCATTACTTAAGACTTAAAAAATGTTACAGTTCAAATATACTGATAAAATGGATAAAATCACTATTTACAACCTAAAAAATATACTTGTATGTACATTCAACATACTCGAAGAAATGCTACTTTATTTTAGTTAATGAACATGAATATTTAAAACCAAAATTAACTTTATAAGAAACTAATGGTCGCCTGCGTGGCGTAGTGGTCAGCATCTTACGCTGCAAAGCGGAGGTCTCAGGTTCGATTCCTGGCTAGGGTACAGAAAATTATTACACTTCACAAACAGCGCTCTTAAATCCAAAGTAGTTGCTAACAATTAAAATTTTTATGTCTGTTATTTCAATCCAATGAGACTTCTATGCCACACTGGGTTCGAAAGGGTTAAAATTGCCGCCTGAAAACCTAGGGTGCATGGCTTACGTGTGTACTACAATAGCTGCTATAACTTCACCCATGTTGTCACTTCTTACATTCTAATTTTAATATACTGCATCAAGGTCAACGACCTCATTTCCCACCACAGCATTTTTGTTGACTCATAATACCGGTATTTTCACTTTCTCTTGCCTATATGAATATATAGGAAAGAAAGTATAGTTTTCATGTCGATTTTTCACCGGATCTACACGTTTTCAGACCCTCTGAACCCAAAAAACATGTTTTTAGTGATTGGTCTGTGTGTGTGTGAACAGAATATCTCAAGAACGGAACATCGTACGAACTTGAAACTTAAGTTACATACCACTACCGGACCCGACACAAACATTTTCATCAAAATCGGTCAACCGGAAGTAGTAGTTTATTCATGTAATTTTTAACTTTTTTGTGATTTTCTCAAAAACTGGTCTTATAATTTTTTTAAAAATCACCTGGTTTGTTAAATTTTTTTATGCTCTACAAGATAGAGTAGGCGCCATGTTTGCTGAAATTCTTGGTGAGGCTGTTTTCACGTAAAAAGTTGTTTTTCTAAGATTACGGGTTTAATATGCATTTTAGTGCAAAAATTTATATAATAAAAAATGTAGAGAATTTAAAATCCTACAACTTTTATTTGAAACATTTTTTTGTATAACGCTTAGTTTAGCGGTAATTGGCCATTTTCTGTTTTTTTCTCACGAAAACGTGTGAAAAATCTATTTTTTTAAGATTTCGGCCTTAGTTTTACATTTTACGACAAAAGGGTATATAATCAAGTTTATAGGAAATTAAAAGATCTACAACATTAATTTAGAGCATTTCTCTCTACAGAGCCTAATTTAGCATGAAAGAGTGATTTTCCGTATTTTTAAGGCAAACTGAGATAGATTTTCATTTTGCGTCTTTCATATATGATTAAAATTAGGTTATGTTTATTGAGGTTAGTTTTTTGTTTATTTCTAATGTTAGGCTTATTGTTAATTATTTGCATTGCCAAGAGAAAGTTGTGTAAGTGTTTCACACCAGATTTTGTTTGTATTATTGCTAGCTAGGACTATAATGTGTTTAGTCAACTCGAAGTAAGCGTGTTTATTCGCCCTTTTATAACATACATCAAGGGTACAACCAAAGGTTTACGTTTGCGTTCTTTTACCGCAAGTGAGAAATTAAATGTAGTGCGAGAAGCTGAGAATATAGGAAACTGAGCAGCGGGTAGAAAATTTGATATAAATGAAGCGTGTATACGAGATTAGAGGAAGAAAAAGAATCTTTTTTTGAAAACTTCTGCTAACAAGAGAGCTTTCAGAGAATGTAAACCAAAATTTGATGAAATTGAAAAAGAACTTGTGCAGTTTATATTAGAAAAACGACAATTCGGTTAAGGTATTTCTGTTGAAATGTGCCAAAGTAAAGGTATAAAAATCTGGTGTGAAACACTCACACAACTTTCTCTTGCCAATGCAAATAATAAACAATAATCCTAACATTAGTAATAAAACATTAGAAATAAACAAAAAACTAACCTCAATAAACATAACCTAATTTTAATCATGAGTGAAAGAAGCAAAATGAATATCGACCTCAGTTTGACTTAAAAATACGGAAAATCACTCTTTCCCACTAAACTAGGCTCTGTAGAGAAAAATTTTCTTAATAAAAGTTGTAGATCGTTTAATTTTCTACAAATTTAATTACATACACTTTTGTCGTAAAATGCATAGGCTACTAAGGCCGAAATCTTAAAAAAATCGATTTTTCACACGTTTTCGTGAGAAAAAAACAGAAAATCGCTAACTACCGCTAAACTAAGCATTACACTAAAATATGTTTCAAACAAAAGTTGTAGGGTTTTAAATTCTCTACAACTTTTGCGATTTGCATTTTTCTGCTAAAATGCATATTAAAGCTGCAATCTTAAAAAAACAATTTTTTTACATTAAAACAGCCTCACCAAGAATTTCAGCAAACATGGCGCCTACCCTATCGTGTAGAGCATAAAAATTTAGTAAACCAGGCGATTTTTAAAAAAATCGTAGGACCAGTTTTTGAGAAAATCGCAAAAAAGTGAAAAATTACATGAATAAACTACTACTTCCGGTTGACCAATTTTGATGAAAATGTTCGTGTCGGGTCCGGTAGTGGTATGTAACTTAGGTTTCAAGTTTCAAGTTCGTACGTTGTTCCATTCTTGAGATATTCTGTTCACACACACACAGACCAATCACTAAAAACATGTTTTTTGGGTTCAGGGGTCTGAAAACGTATAGATCCGGTGAAAACTCGATTTCGAAAAATTGACATGAAGACAATACTTTTCTTCCTATATATTCATATAGGCAAGAGAAAGTATAAATAGCAGAAAGTAAAGGTATTCTTAATTTCAGGGCCAGTAGAGGATGGATAGTTAGGCTTTTCAAAAGAAATGATTTATGTTTAAGAAAGCGAACACGTATTGCACAAAGGTTACTGTATGAATATAACGAGCAAATAACAATTTTTTTAAAACGTGTTATAGATACGAGGAAAAAGTACAATTTCTCTTTAGCCCAAATTGGCAATTGCGATGAGACTCCTGTTTATTTTGAGAGCCCTTCCAAAACGACAGTAAACAAGAAAGGAGAAAAAACTGTTTCAGTGCAGACAGCAGGCTACGAAAAATTACGATGTACTGTAATGTTGTGTATTACGGCGGACAGGAAGAAATTACCTCTGTATATTATTTTTAAGAGAACAACCATACCGAAAATAAATGTTTCTGGCATAATTGTGGCGGTGAAAGAAAGTGGGTGGATGGAAAGGGATTTAGTTGTTGATCGGGTAAAAAAGGTGCGGAACCGTTGTCCCGGAGCTTTGTTGAACCCACATAACATGTTAGTCATGGACAGTTTTAGGGGACATCGAACTGACAAAGTAAAGAAAATGTTAAACAAAGACAAAAGTTTTCAAGTGATTATTCCGGGAGGTTTGACGTGTTTGTTACAACTGTTGGATGTGTGCGTGAATCGACCGTTCAAAGCTAATTTAAAGAAACTTCATATGAATTGGATGGCTATGGAAGAACACGCGCATACACCATCTGGCAAAATCAAGAGGCCAGAGCTTAATTTAATTTGCAAGTGGATCAAAACTGCATGGATGCAGATAACAGAAGAAACTGTAGTTAAAAGTTTTAAAAAATGCGGCATTTTAAACAATTTGGATGGAACAGAGGATGATTTCCTGTGGATGGATGGTAGTGATGACGAAGATGAGAGTGCCATAAGCGAAGGTGTACCAGATCCCTTTGACATCGAAGGAAGCAGTTCAGATGAACTATGACAGGTAACAGATTACATTTTTTTATGAAAATACTAACACAAAAGAATTTACAACTTCCAATATTTAGGAAAACTTGCAGTAATTGTTTTATTTTTTACAGGTCAACCAGGCTGTCAAAAATAAACTATTGGATATATGGACTCATATAGTCACTTGAGTCACGAGTTTGCCCTCGTTTGCAACGAAGGGTAAAGGGGGGGAAAGCATCAGTGCGCTTGCGCGACTGCTTTAATTTCAGTACGATAAACATAACAATTTATACTATACCCAGATATATGTACAGTATTTCGCGGAACCTTTTGTAGGTTAAATGTACGAATATAACTTTTTGTTACCGTAAACAGAAATGTTTGCTTCTCGAAAATGTGGTCGAACTATTCAGTGCTGAACGAAATCTAATATGCAATGTAATAAAATGTTGTGAAGTTGAAGTTATACAAAAATGCCTATCCATGCCTCTTAACAAAAGCCATGAGCCAGCGGCTAACTACTGTGATGTTTCTCTTCCCACAATTAAAAATATGGTAAAAAAAGGAAACGGTTAGGTAGATTAGGGTAACTAGCGAGACTGATAGTGAAACGCCAGTGACAGCGATAGTAAAGAAGGCGAGTCATTCGTAGAAAAATTTGTTCCAATGGAATAAGGTAGCTGGTAATTACAGTAAATTAAACATTTCTAGTCATATAATTAACCTATAGGCAATATTACAGGTCACATTTATTTCTTATAAGGTTTATGAAGAAAACATCTCCAAGGAATAAACCACACCTTACAAAATATATGTAAAAACTGCACGGTAGTCAAATGTATGAGTAGTGTCTCACTGTTGAGGTTGGCAGCACTGTCAATTATTCACTTCCCTTCGTTACAGCCCATCCATACGCAAAAGGCAATCTCGTGACTTCAGTATCTATAAGATGCGTTTTCATGTTCACTTAACTAATAAATACCTGCCTCTTGATTTGAATTTAACCATTACTGTTGCTTTTAAATTTGTTGTAAAAAATTATTATAATAAAAATATTGTATGTAAGTTTGACCTATGTATTTTTTTAACGTATTTATTTAAAACTTTTTTTTTTAGTTCGTAAAATTTGGATACATGGCTAACGCGGGGGCGTGGGGTACGCGAGTAAATACGGTAATTTAATTTTGTATTTTCATAAAAATAACTGTAAGAAAAATGTTACAATTCTTACACATAAAATGTAAATAAATGTAAAAATTTGGTGTGAAACACTCACACAACTTTCTCTTGTCAATGCAAATAATTAACAATAAACCTAACGTTAGTAATAAAACATTAGAAATAAACAAAAAACTAACCTTGATAAACATAACCTAATTTTAATCATATATGAAAGACGCAAAATGAAAATCAACCTCAATTTGGCTTAAAAATACGTAAAATCGCTCTTTCACGCTAAACTAGGCGCTGTAAAAAAAATGCTCTTAATAAAAGTTGTAGATCTTTTAATTTTCTTATAAATTTTATTATTACACTATTGTCATAAAATGCATACTAAGGCCGAAATCTTAAAACAAATCGATTTTTTACTCATTTTCGTGAGAAAAAAAAACAGAAAATTGCTAATTACCGCTAAACTAAGCGTTATTCAAAAAAATGTTAAAAATAAAAGTTGTAGAATTTTAAATTCTCTACAACTTTTGTTATATCAATTTCTGCGCTAAAATGCATATTAAAGCCGTAATATTAAAAAAAGTATTTTTTTACGTAAAAACAGCCTCACTAAGAATTTTAGCAAACATGACGCCTACCCTATCTTGTGGAGAATAAAAAATTCAGTAAATCAGGCGATTTTTAAAAAAATGGTAGAACCAGTTTTTGAGAAAATCACAAAAAAGTGAAAAGTTATACAAATAAACTACTACTTCCGGTTGACCAATTTTGATGAAAATGTTCATGTCGGGTCCGGTAGTAGTATGTAACTTAAGTTTCAAGTTCGTACGATGTTCCGTTCTTGAGATATTTTGTTCACACACACACAAACGCGCACCCCCCCCCGCACACACACACATACACAACCAGACCAATCGCTGAAAACATGTTTTTTGGGTTCACGGGGTCTGAAAACGTGTAGATTTGGTGAAAACTCGATTTCTTAAAATCGACATGAAAACAATACTTTCCTTCCTATATATTTATATAGGCAAGAGAAAGTAAAAAGTACTGTGTGGCAAAGATTCGATTGGCCTTAGCGGAGAGGAGCAAAATCAGCCCGCTATACTAGCCTTCTCAATAACATTTCATTATGTACCAAGTCCAGTGTACTATACTACTTTTCAAGGCTGATGAGCTCTGAACGTATCCATTGCCCCCTACCCTCTTTAGAGCTAGCCAATGACTAGCCAGCAACGTTGCCAACACTTGCTCTTGTAGCTCTGTTAAATATTTTGTCGGCCATTATTTTACATGTAAACGCGCTCTATAATCGATGTGTTCAGTACGAGATGCAAGACGAGAGCGAACTATTGCAGCTCTTATACGCATGCGTGCGTACTGTTTGTCAGGTACAATCTGACATAGCTGACAAACGTTCTGATTGGTCTAAATATGTGGAACAGCAGAGCTCATCAACTGTGAAAAGCATAGTAGTTAGTAGTAATACATAATGAAATGTTATTGCGAAGATAAAGAAATGTTATATGCTAGTAGCGGGTCTTGAGATATTCTGTTCATACAAACACACACAGAGACCAATCTCTAAAAACATGTTTTTTGGGTTCAGGGGGTCTGAAAACGTATAGATCCGGTGAAAACTCGATTTCTTTAAATCGACATGAAAACAATACTTTTCTTCCTATATATTCATATAGGCAAGAGTAAGTAAAAATGAAAACAACTGAAATAAAAGAAACAGACGATTGCTAGTCGAACATTAGAGAGCACGCGCTGGCGACTGCTGGATTGCCAAGATAAATGTGCATTCACACGATATTCTGATGATGTGAAATAACGGAATTGGTCCCAATCATTTTATTCCATGGTGTCGGTATTACAAAATATTCGTAATTTTGCTACGTCAAGGTAGCAATACATTGACAAACATATACGCCTATCAAGATCTGTATCTCATATTAAAATGGGCTGAAGTGTCCAATTTGGTTTTTACTTTCTCTTGCCTATATGAATATATAGGAAGGAAAGTATTGTTTTCATGTCGATTTTAAGAAATCGAGTTTTCACCGGATCTACACGTTTTCAGACCCCCTGAACTCAAAAAAAATGTTTTTAGCGATTGGTCTGTGTGTGTGTGTGTGAACAGAATATCTCAAGAACGAAACAATGTACGAACTTGAAACTTAAGTTACATACCACTACCGGACCTGACACGAACATTTTCATCAAAATCGGTGAACCGGAAGTAGTAGTTTATTTTTTTGTATAATGCTTAGTTTAGCAGTAATTAGCGATTTTCTTTTTTTTCTCACGAAAACGTGTGAAAAATCAATTTTTTTAAGATTTCGGCCTTAGTATGCATTTTACGACTAATGTTTATATAATCAAATTTATAAAAAATTAAGAGATGTACAACTTTTATTTACAGCATTTTTCTCTACAGAGCCTAGTTTAGCGTGAAAGAGTGATTATCCGTATTTTTAAGCCACACTGAGGTAGATTTTCATTTTGCATCTTTCACTCATGATTAAAATTAGGTTATGTTTGTTGAGGTTAGTTTTTTGTTTATTTCTAATGTTTTATTACTAATGTTAGGTTTATTGTTAATTATTTGCATTGGCAAGAGAAAGTTGTATGAGTGTTTCACACCAGATTTTTTTCTTTAGTTAGAATATAATTTCTCAAGTGTCAAGAAATATTCGTTTTGAATTTGTGACTAAATATTTAAATTATCGAAAGCTGCGTTCAGATAGCAGACTTCTATGAGGATGGAATTCAAAAGCTGGTTGTATGATACGATAAATACCTTAATATTAGTAGCAATTATGTAGAAAAGTAGATTAAGGTACAGGCATACATGTAAAACTCAAATTTAAAAATACAGTTGTTTAGTTCTATCTGAAAACTGTGTTTCCAAAAAGTTTTTTCAATGAATTTTGTTTAGATTTAACTGAATGGTTTTTTGTTGCAGTTAACAACTGAAAATTTTATTGTATTCTGTCTTTCATGTCAGCCTACGTTATTTGACTTGGATAATGAGGCTGAAGAAATCTATTGGCAAAAACCTGGTAGAGTTTGTAATTAACGGTAGGAAATAATATAATTCAATACCAGAGCTACAGAATTAAAGAAACTTAACTACTAGGTACTAATAGTGCAACAATATCGAAACAAGAACCATTGTAAAACATAAACTTCACAACATTTACGTTTTAATAAAATACAATAAAACCTCACTAATTCGGAATTCGCGATATTTCGGACTACTACAGGAAGAGCAGCTTTTTTAATTTTTTTAAGAGTTTTTTAGTTAAAAATTAAAAAAGTGCTACTTCAAAAAATAATAGCTTTTAACTGTCTAATAAAAATTGTTTCATCCTGTCATACATTATTGGTAACTCAGTGAAGAAAATGTTCCACAATTTAAGCTAGTGAAGTGAGAAACCACATAGACGAACTTATTGAATTTGCAGACTTCAATCCGGAATTCAATGACTATTATCTTGTCCTAAGAGAGATGCGTCAACAAGTTATAAGAAAACAGTGTAGCAAAGAATCACAGAAAAAAATAACAAGTATTTTTTCTAAGCAACCTCAAATGATCCCTGAGGATATTTGTCAACCCTCTACTTCAACAAGTGCCAAATAATCGGTACGTAAGTACAGTGTTTTAATTAAATATCATTTTACACTGGACATTTATTATTTAACAATATTTTTACTGCTGTAAATATTTTTATTTCTATACTTTTAACTTTGTTGTTTTTCAATATACTGTACTGTAAATTCATTAAACATCGATATTTCAGACAAGTAACGTTTATTTTTTAATTTTAATTGCCTAAATTATTCAATTTTTAGATATAAACAAATATTCGCGATAATTCGGACTTCACTTCCCCCCAATTAGTCCGAATTAGTGAGGTTTTACTGTAGAATATAATACATACCTTTAATCAAATGAAATGAATTAACCAGTTTTCTTGAAGACTGAGATAGGTTGGTTGTACACAGAAGACTACCTTTGCCAATGGACTAATTGAAGAAGCATAAGAGAGTAGCTAAATATGTCAGTGAATCTTTAAGTTTTCCTGTAAAAAATGAAACAAAATTTTAGGACTACTAGAATGTTAAAGTATACAATCACAGACACATGGTATATAAACAAATAGGCTATTCTTACATTTAAGTGCACGCCATTCCCACAATTTCCATCTGTAATCTACAACGGCACAAGGAACTCCCTTCAAAATCATCAACACACCTTCTAAATTAACAAAGTTAATTATTTAAACATTAACAATCTAGTCAATTCAACTTAACTTTAGATCTCGTACCTTTACACATTACCAATGTAAAGTCCAGCCTCTCTTAGTTTGCTCCTAATGTAAACAAATAATGACGTCAATGAGCATGCACATTATATCAAAATGTGTACACGCTGATTGAAAAGTAACAACAAAATACTTTCAAAAGTATTGAAATACAAAATACATTTAAAAGTATTTTTTTAAATGAAATTTTTAGGCCTACATTATATCATGACTGATGTTTTTAGTACTTTAAATTCTTATCATTTAAAAAAATAGTTAACTTAATAGGAATACGACATCCGTAAAGTCAAAGACTCTAGCGTACACCCTGTAGTAGCTGGCTTTTGTTGTTGACAGTAAGAGCAAACTAAGAACAGCTGAACTTTATTTAATTTTTTTTTTGTTTTAGTGAACACTATACCAAAAACCACTGTATCATATTATACTTTAAAGCAAATTAAATGAAGCATTCTGATTTTTTTCCTCCAATCACAAAATACTGAAAAAATACTAGTCAAAATGGAAAAAACAACTAACTAAGATTAGTGTTGTGACGCTCATGAGCGAGTTGCACAAAAGAACTAGTTCTTTTAACTGAGCAGTGAGTTACCAGCTCTTTTATTTTGAACGACCAGCACACCGGCACACCTAGCGGTTCTCCCCACGCAGCACGCTTCTTTTTTTTTTTTTATTTTTTTATTTTTTTTTTTTTTGCGCCCTGGAGACTCCAGGAGGAATATAGGACATGTCGTCAGATATAGCACCTGAAATACATATAAGAAACACACTAAGTATCACTACTATCAAGAAAGAAATTCTTGTACGCTATAAAAAGTTTCACCGATCAAGTAATTTTTTAAATTTTTTTTAAAGGAATTCAAATCCTCACAACACTTTAAAGATTGGGGTAATTTATTTATGAATTTTCTCCCTGCATAAGTAGGTTTTTGTTCAAACAATTTTGTGGAGTGATTAGCCACATAATAATCATTCCTGTTTCTCGTATTGTGATTGTGAACATTGAAATTCTGCATAAAATTATTTTGCCTAACATACATAATCACCTCAAAAATGTAGAGACAGGGAACTGTAAGCAATTTAAGCTCCTTAAATAGTGGCCTGCATGAGTTTAGCTGGTTAGCTCCCACCATAAACCTAATAGCTTTCTTTTGAATTTTAAAAACCCTATTCATATTACCCATGCTAGAATTACCCCATACTAAAATACCATAACGGATATGAGACAGAATGAGGCCATGATAAGCTGCCATTAGTAATTTTTTATCATTTAATCTGGCAACTTGTTTTAGTGCAAATACCCCAGATGATATTTTACTACAAACTTGATTGGTATAGAAGTCCCAAGACAAAGATCTATCTAGAGATACGCCCAGGAACTTCACTGTTTCTACATGCTCTAAACTATTATTATGAATAAATACATCCACTTCTCTACTTTCTTTAACGTTATGTTTATTTTTGAACTGCAAGTACGCTCTTCGCCAGAGCTGACTTGTACATCCCCTCCACGACTAAACCACTTTTCTCTAGTCGCATCAGAGCAAGGGCTACCTAAACGCTGCATGAAAAGTATACATTTCGTATCAAACTCTGCGACTGTTTGTGAGGGTGCAGTGAGGGGGTCATTATTCTTGCATACTGTACTACAACAACCCTGAGACAAGTGGTTGTAAAATACCATTGTACTGTACCGTAACAATTTTACCACGTGCATACGAAACAAAGATAGACACATGACAAAAATTTGTTTGTGGAAAGGGATGTATGAACGTTCAGGTTGACGCACGCGCAAACACAACGTGCTGTGTGCGAAGGAGTGAGCGGAAGTCATCCTCGGCTCGACTCACTCTCTGTTTATTCACATAGCTCAGCTCAGTGCTGTGGTATTAGAATCTAGAATCTACTAGCTCACTGCCACAGTTCAGCCCGTCTCATCGTTCAATTGTACGGCACGCTCTGTGCCGTTCACTCAAGTGTGCGGAGCGGGGTGAGCTAGGTCACCTATTTTACTGTGCCGTCCCATGACTATAACAGATCACTAGATTTACACTTTGGTTTCATTTAAAACAACTCATTTAAAAAAATACTAACATGTCCTCAAGGAGAAATTAAATGGATTTTTAACTTGGGTGTTTAGAAGCCTTGGCTATATACCAAATTTCAGACGAATATTTAGAGAATGAAACGCTGATAAGCATACTTTTCCACTCAGTAAAGAAGGCAACGGTAAACCACCTCACTCCACGTTTTACTAAGTAAAGCCTTGGTTTAAACTAGTGATGGAAAATGAAGCAATTTTTGATAACGTGTTACTAAAAACAACAGCCTGCTTGATAACAGGATTCTATAACCTTTTATTGTCCAGCCTACAATACAATGTATTTAAAGGTAATAGCACAAGACATATGGAAAAGAAGTGAACTAAAGTATTCACTAACAAGTAGATTGTCTGTACTAAGTTTATGGCCGTCTTTATTAGTGAAGAAAATGGTAGTCAAAACTAACCATAAGGCAGTAAAATCATAATTCATTGGACTGTTTGTTTTGAGCATTGACTTCCTTTAATCCTAACATCGCCTTTTTGGTGGCATGGCTGCAGCCTTCTGAGCACGGTGTACAATGTATAGTTTTTTACTTTCTCTTGCCTATATGAATATATAGGAAAGAAAGTATTGTTTTCATGTCGAATTTTCAAAATTGAGTTTTTACCGGATCTAGAGTCCAGCCTCTCTTAGTTTGCTCCTAATCTAAACGAATAATGACGTCACTGAGCACGTGCATTATATCAAAATGTGTACACGCTGATTAAAAAATATCATAATACTTTCAAAATTATTTAAATACAAAATACTTTTAAAAGTATTTTTCTAAATGAAATTGTTAGGCCTACATCATATCATGACTAATGTTTTTAGTACTTGCAGTACTTATAATTTAAAAAATAGTTAACTTAATAGAAATACGACATCTGTAAATTTGCAAACTCTAGCGTGCACCCTGTAGTAGGTGGCTTTTGTTTGTTGACAGTAGGAGCAAACTAAGAACGGCTCAACTGTACACGTTTTCAGACCCCCTGAACCCAAAAAACATGTTTTTAGCGATTGGTCTGTGTGTGAACAGAATATCTCAAGAACGAAACATCATACAAACTTGAAACTTAAGTTACATACCACTACCAGACCCGATACGAACATTTTCATCAAAATCGGTCAACTAAAAGTAGTAGTTTATTCGTGTAATTTTTCACTTTTTTTGTGATTTTCTCAAAAACTGGTAATACAATTTTTTTAAAATCAACTGGTTTACTAAATTTTTTATGCTCTACAAGATACGTTAGACGCCAAGTTTGCTGAAATTCTTGGTGAGGCTGTTTTAATGTAAAAAAATTGTTTTTTTAAGATTGCCGCTTTAATATGCATTTTAGCGGAAAAATGCATATTGCAAAAGTTGTAGAGAATTTAAAACCCTACAACATTTCTTTTAAACATATCTTTATGTAACGCTTAGTTTAGCGGTAGTTAGCGATTACTGGTTTTTCTCACGAAAACGTGTGAAAAATCGATTTTTTTAAGGTTTTGGCCTTAGTATGCATTTTACAACAATAATGACATGTATATTATCAAATTTATAGCAAATTAAAAGATCTAAAACTTTTATTTTGAGCATTTTTCCCTACAGAGCCTAGTTTAGCGTGAAAGAGTGATTTTCCGTGTTTTTAAGCCAAACTGACGTCGATTTTCATTTTGCGTCTTTCACTCATGATTAAAATAAGGTTATGTTTTTTGAGGTTAGTTTTTTGTTTATTTCTAAAGTTAGGTTATATTGGTCATTACTTGCATTGGCAAGAGAAAATTGTGTGAGTGTTTCACACCTTTTTTTTGTTTTTTTTATTAATGCATCCTGGAGACTCCAGGAGGAGTATAGGACATGTCAGTTATAACACCTGAAATACATATAAGAATCACACAATGTATGAATTTTTTCCCTGCACAAGTAAGTTTTTGTTCAAACAATTTCGTGGAGTGATTAGCCACATAATAATCATTTCTGTTTCTCGTGTTATGATTGTGAACATTGAAATTCTGCATAAAATGATTTTGCCTAACATACATAATCACCTCAAAAATGTAGAGAGAGGGAACTGTGAGATATGTAAGCTCCTTAAATAGTAGGCTGCATAAGGTAAACTGGTTAGCTCCCACCATACACATCATAGCTTTCTTTTGAATTTTAAAAACCCTATTCATATTACCCATGCTAGAATTACCCCATACTAAAATATCATAACGGATATGAGACAGAATGAGGCCATGATAAGCTGCCATTAGTAATTTTTTATCATTTAATCTGGCAATTTGTTTTAATGCAAATACCCCAGATGATATTTTACTACAAACTTGATTGGTATAGAAGTCCCAAGACAAAGATCTATCTAGAGATACACCCAGGAACTTCACTGTTTCTACATGCTTTAAACTATTATTTTGAATAAATACATCAACTTCCTACTTTCTTTAACGTTATATTTATTTTTAAACTGCAAGTACTGACACTTTTTCCCATTAACTGTTAATAACATTTGATTCAAGAACTGTACTACGGACTCTATGTTAACATGTGTATTTACTTCAAGAGCATCTACCAGTGAACTGTTACTGATTACTGAAGTATCATCAGCAAACAACAAAGCTCTGCCATTAGGTATGACTTCTGGTAACCTATTAATATACAATAGAAACAGAATTGGACCTAAAACTGACCCTTGTGGAACACCTGCTTTGACTTCAAGCTTTCCAGATACAACCTTTGTAAGTTTCCCTCTAACAACCGCCCAGGAACTTTACTGTTTCTACATGCTCTAAATTATTATTATGAATAAATACATCCACTTCTCTACTTTCTTTAACGTTATGTTCGTCTTTGAACTACAAGTACTGACACTTTTTCACATTAACTGTTAATAACATTTGATTCAAGAACTGTACTACGGACTCTATGTTAACATGTGTACAATGTACAATAACTGTTGGGCCTTGGTGGCTCAATTCAGTAACCTTTTATGTTAAATAACGCCGTTCACTAGTTCAAACCACTGTTCAGCTGACGACGAGAACTACATTAACACATAATGTAATAATTTTCCCAGTAAACAAATAACAGATTGAATAATATGACAGTAAATAGCTAACTGTATAGTATAACCCTGTTATGATTATTAGAGACAAACATCAAGTTAGACAGGACTAGATGAGAGACACTAGTTTACCTTTCCAAACTTGGACCCATCAATTTCCACTTCGACTGAACCAAAAACCGTCTATAATTTAATCTGCGGTGCCCAGCGCACTTAAATAAAAATAAGGTTTATCAAACGAACAGTCACCATTACACTTTTTATTTATTCACGACTTAATAAACTTAAGTACTTCGCCATTCAAACTGTAATCTCAAATGACAAGTAGTAAATAAACAAACGTTTCTCATCGATTAAATCTAGTCGACTACAAATTATTATAAACCAGAATCCAATTTGTTATTATTTTAAACCACATATTGCTCTTTTGTTACACATTTGAATCATAATTAATTACTCAATCCACCGCTTATAAACAAAGCATTGGAAGGGCTTGAAACAGGATGAACGAACGATACGCCGTCTGAAAATTTCCCTTCAATAATAATTTAAATCGGGTGTTTAGTTTAATAAGCCACAGCGGTGTCTTCAGAAAAAAACACAAGGAATATAAATTCCATAACAATATTAATTCTGTCGCTATTATTTTGTTTGATTTTATTCCATGGCGTGGTGGGAGTATAAAAGTGTGTCCGACCTCAGTTTTACCTTTTTCGCTCCGTGCCTGACGTCATTACCGGAGCACAGTAACATCAGTTTGTTGATTCGTATAACGCGGTTAGTGATTGAATATTGTAAACGTATTTTGTTGGAATTATTTTTCTTAATTCCTGCTGTTGGCCTATTTTGTTTATAAAATATCTATCTACTAATTTATTTATTTCTTTTAATGTTTAAAATTAGTTTCATGTTCGTTTGCTTATTTCTTTGTAGGTTTTCGTTTTTGATGTTGAATACTTCTGAGGCTAATTTTTTTTTGTTTTTATTTTAATCCCTAATGTGTGTACGTTGCAACCTGTTCAATTCAGAACTATAAGCAACCCCATGACCCAATGAGAGGATGATATATGTATGACGTGTAAATATGAGGTGTAGTCTTGCACAGACTCAGGCCAACTATTCTTGAGAGAGTATGGTTAATTGAACCCCAACCATCAAAGAACACCGGTAACCACTGTCTAGCATTCAAATCCGTATAAAAGTATTTGAATGCTAGACAGAGGCTAAATTTGTGTGTTTATTTTATTATTTTTATTATTATTATTAGCGTATTCTCCCTTAAAGGAAGGCGATAAGCAAACTGAATCATTGCTTTTTCTTGTTGTTCTTTTTGTCCACCCAGTACTCTCGCATCCGTTTTGAGAAAGCCTGTTTCCTTTCTTCTGACCACTTTGGCCTGTGCTGCTTCTGCTTTGGCTGCTCTGGCTCTATCTCCCATCTGTCCACCTTGTTCCTAAATATGTTCCTATCTGCGATGTCTTGTTCTGTTATTTTCGCTTTCCTGAGATCTTTATAGATTTCACTTATCCACGGTGGCATTTTTTTGAGAGACGTTGTATACTCCAATATTTTTCTTGTTAGCCTGTTTTCTGGTAACCGCTTTATGTGTCCAAAGAATTTCATACGTCTCTTTCTAATGTCAGCTTCTACATTTGAGAACTTTTCTACGGTCTGGTTTGTTTTTATTATTATTACTTACAAAATATGTTAGTTCTATTTATTGTTAATTACCATTATGTCTGGTTGTGCTGTTTTTGGGTGTTTTAAGTGGGTGGAACGCATAAGGGTTGTCTGCAGACCATATTCTGGAATTTTTATTGTTCACATATCCACCAAGATTAAACGAAGCTTCATCACTGAAAAAACCTTGTCTAAAACAGATATGCCATTTCTAATGAAAAGTCTGAACCACTGACAGTACTGCATTTGCTTTTCCTTGTCTGGTTCTTGGAGATGATAATTCACACTTATCCGATACAGATGTAATTTCAGCACTTTAGTAGCCTTACGAACACTTTCATAAGATAGCCCAGTCCGGCTAGCAAGTTTCCGAAGAGACTTTTTCGGAGAACGAAGAAGTTTATCGTCTGGAGAGTATCATCTGTTAAAACAGTTGGACGGCCTGTACGGTTCGGTCAACCACTATTCCTGTATCCTGAAAACGACTAAATAAACGAGAGGTGGGTTTGTTTCGCACATTAGCATCTGGAAAAGCATTTGAAAAGTCTTCTTTACACTTCGAATTCGATTGGCAGTAACTCACAACAATGAAGGCACATTGCTCTTGCGTAAACGACATTGTAGCTCGGACCATGGAGTAAGTAAGAACTATTACTTATTATAGGTAAGAACTCTATTATTTTTACTCTGTGGACTAAAAAAACTGTTTCGTGCAACACCCTCCTTTGGCCGATGGCGTGATCTAGCAATGCTACCAAGCACAGTACTGTCACACAATAAATTTTCCTACTCGCATTACCTTTTGCGACTTCGACTGTCATTCAGGTAAAGCAAAAAAATTCGAGCACGACTTTACAGTCACCCTGTACTTACACTATGTTCCATGACATAAAAACAAAGTTACTAAATTTTCTTCTGTAGTGTCTCTTTAAATCATTCAGAAATTTTGTAATTTTTACCTTCATTTATATTAAAGAGTATTACTTAATGATTAGAAATAATTTTATGTTAATTCGTTTGTTTTGGCTACCCTTATAAAGTATGGCGCGATATTTCATATAGTGCTTGACACAAAATGTGTGGTTGAGTAACTTATTGTATACTGTGGACAATTCGAACTGGCACAACTCTTGCTCTACGGGTACACACAGTTCCGCATAAAGTATATCCATAACCTATTCTTTCAACAAGGTCTACAAATTTTTATGTAAAGTCCAGCCTCTCTTAGTTTGCTCCTAATGTAAACAAATAATGACGTCACTGAGCATGCGCATTATATCAAAATGTGTACACGCTGATTAAAAAATAACAAAATACTTTCAAAAGTATTTAAATACGAAATACTTTTAAAAGTATTTTTCTAAATGAAATTGTTAGGCCTACATCATATCATGACTGATGTTTTCAGTACTTCAAGTATAACCCATCAATGTTAAGTTAGCGCAGTCATCGCGCAGAGTGTGGTTAGGAAATTGCCGTAGTGGGGAGGCAGAGTGATGTTCACACATTCATGTACACTCGCATTCCCCCTCCATTGTAGGCCAACAACACGTAAATTGAACTACTGCGCATCACGTGATCACGCTTACTTAACATTGATAAGTTATACTTATAATTTAAAAAATAGTTAACTTATTAGGAATACGACATCCGTAAAGTCGCAGACTCTAGCGTGCACCCTGCAGTAGATGGCTTTTGTTTGTTGACAGTAGGAGCAAACTAAGAATGGCTGAACTGTACACGATTAATTGCCAACAACCTTATTTCAATGTACAAACATATAGATAATTATTTAATTTTAAAATATGTATTTAATTTGTCCCAGTAAAAAATTAAATTAAAAATTACAAGAATTAAATTGCAAAAACTCACTAAACTATACTCTACAGACGCACGCAACTAACTAAACAAATTGGTCTGAATATATTATAATGAACAGAAAATCATATGAATTAGTCACATCATTATGTCTGACAGATTATTATTATAGTCATGGGTTTGCCCTTTTTTGCAACAAGGGGTAAAGGGAGAAAAGCAGTATTGTGCATGCGCGACTGCTTTAATTTCAGTACGACAAACATAACATATTATACTATACCCAGAGCATAGTTAGTAGGCTATATCGCGGAACCTTTTGTAGGTTAACTGTACAAATTTACTGTTTGTTACCGTAAACATAAATGTTGTTTTTTTGAAGCTAAACAAAAATGCCTATCCAGGCCTCTTAACAAAAGCTTTGAGCGAGTGGCTAACTACTGTGATGTTTCTCTTTCCACAATATACAGAGAAATATACACAAAATATAAAGAACATTAAAGACATTAATTAGTTAAAGATATTGCCCATAACAGACAGGTGGAGTGTCAAATTATTTACACTCGATCTGTTCGTTGCAGGGCTAAAATAAATAGTTCTGTTTCTTATCACATGGTCAGCCAATTAAATGACTGAATCATTTAAGAACAGAAGAGGTAGAGGTGTAAAAGACACTAATCAGAGTTATCTTATCTGAAAGTAATGAATTTCATTATTCAGCCAGATCCTGTGGTGAATGAAGTGAAGGTGTCATTTGCAAAGTGGAAAATATGTGCTTTTCAGAGGTCTCAGCATGGTGATAAGCATACTTTTCCACTCAGTGAGGAAGGCAATGGTAAACCACCTCGTTTTACTTAGTAAAACCTCTAGAGGTTCAAACCAGCCTTTTGGCTGATGACCTAAACAACAAACAAGTTAAAGACAGAGAAAAAGATAATTCTTTATCAATAGTTTTGTTGACACCTGGTAAAAAAGAAAACAGTTAGGTAGATTAGGGTAACTAGTGAGACTGATAGTGAAGACGCCGGTGATAGCGCGTCTAAAGAAGGCGATTCATTCGTAGAAAATTTTGTTCTAATGGAATAAGGTAGCTAGCTAATAACAGTAAATTAAACATTTGTAGTGATATAATTAAGCAGTAGACAATATTGCAGGTCATATTTATTTCTAATAAGTTTTATGAAGAAAACATTTTCTCGGAATAAACCACAGCTTACAAAATGTATGTAAAAACTGCACGGTAGTTAAATGTATGAGTAGTGTCTCAATGTTAAGGTTGGCAGCACTTGTCAAATTTTTACTTCCCTTCTCACAGCCAATCCATATGCAAAAGGCAATCTCGTGACTTCAGTATTTATCTTATACATTTTTATTTGATTATTATTATTAATTTTTTTTTATTCCTAATTTGTGTATGTTGCAATCTGTTCTGTTCAATTTAGAATAAAAAGCAACCCCATGACCCAATGAGATGAGGATGATGTGTATGACGTGTAGTCTTGTACAGACCCAGGCCGATCATTCCTGAGAGAGTATGGTTAATTGAACCCCAACCATCAAAGTACACCGGTAACCACTGTCTAGTATTTAAATCCATATAAAAGTAACTACCTTTACTAGGATTTGAACCCGGAACATTCGTCTCCGAAAATCAGCTGTTAAACAGCTGATTTTTGGCGACGACTTTACCTCTAGACCAACCCGGTGTTATTATTAATAACAGTGAAAACTAAGTATAGTGACCGTGCATGAGTCACACATCACAGTAGCGATTGTACACTTTTGTAACTGTACTGTCGTTCCATGGCAAGGGGTGAAGAGTGGAATAAACACCGAAGCTGCCTGTGCCAATTTGAATTGTCCAAGGTATACCTATGTAATTGTTTTAAACATTTTTTTAGTTATTTTAAAACTAAAAAAAAAAAAACACGTTTAAATTAATTTAAGAGTTGACCATTGGTGCCAAAGTGAACAATTTCTAATATTATTTTTCACTCAGTGGATTCCATTATATTTTGAAGCAGTTAATGAACATGAATCTATGAAAACATATCTGTACATATCTCTTTGAAAACCATATCATTACAAACCAGTGCTACATAAATCACATTCATGTAGGATGAGACAGCCTCTAACTTATATGAAATGTTCTAGAAATAAGGAATTGAGTTTCTGTGAATTATCAAATTCAGTAAACTTGTATCTGCTCAATTTTACTCTGCAATGTGTCACTCTTCAAAATTTGTAAATTACACATGCAGAATGTTGAAGGCTAGATGTATTCTAATAAATTGTAGTCACTCACACTACAATCATAAATGACTTCTAAATAATTAATAATAATAATTAATAATTATTATTGATTCATTGTCACCGCAATATCAACGAGAAAAATGAGTGAATTTATCATTTTCACCAGTCAATGAGGATTGTCAATCGGTTAAATAAATTATGCTAATTATTAAATCAATTGATATGATAAATTTATTACAAATTAATTACTTACATCAATAATAATTAATACAGTTAGTAAATTACAGCAAAAGAATTAGCCTAATTACAAACTATTGATCACAAAATATTTTAAAATCTTAAGACTTAATTTTAACTAAAACGAAAATATGGACATTTATATTCAAATAACTACTCTGTTATTTATTTCCACCAGAAGAACAAAATCTTTGGAAATATTAAGAACAAACAAATTCACAGCTTTTAAAATAATAAATCTTCATCACCCTTATCCTGCCGTTTTATCTATCAATAAAAAACAAATAATTGAAAAAGTAAAGCGATTGTGACAAAAGACAAATTATTAACACCTCATAATTGATTAAAAAATCTGGTGTGAAACACACACAACTTTCTCTTCCCAGTGCAAATAATTAACAATAAACCTAACATTAGTAATAAAATATTAGAAATAAACAAAAAACTAACCTCAAAAACATAACCTTATTTTAATCACGAGTGAATGACGCAAAATGAAAATCAACCTCAGTTTGGCTTAGAAATACGGAAAATCACTCTTTCTCTCTAAATTAGGCTCTGTAGAGAAAAATGATCTAAATAAAAGTTGCAGATCTTTTAATTTTATATAAATTCAATTATATACACTTTTATTATAAAATGCATACTAAGGCCGAAATCTTAAAAAAATCGATTTTTCTCACGTTTTCGTGAGAAAAAAACAGAAAATTGCTAATTACTGCTAAACTAAGCGTTATACAAAAAATGTTTGAAATAAAAGTTGTAGGTTTTTAAATTCTCTACAACTTTTATTATATAAATTTTTTCGCTAAATTGCATATTAAAGCCGTAATCTTAAAAAACTTTGTTTTTACGTGAAAACAGCCTCACCAAGAATTTCAGCAAACATGGCGCCTACCCTATCTTGTAGAGAATAAAAAATTGAGTGAATGAGGCGATTTTTAAAAAAATCGTAGAACCAGTTTTTGAGAATATCACAAAAAAGTGAAAAATTAGACGAATAAACTACTTCTTTCGGTTGACAGATTTTGATGAAAATGTTTGTGTCGGGTCCGGTAGTGGTATGTAACTTAAGTTTCAAGTTTCAAGTTCGTACGATGTTCCGTTCTTGAGATATTTTGTATACACACACACAGACCAATCGCTAAAAATATGTTTTTTGGGTTCAGGGGGTCTGAAAATGTATAGATCCGGTGAAAACTCGATTTCGAAAAATCGACATGAAAACAAAACTTTCCTTCCTACATATTCATATAGGCAAGAGAAAGTAATAACACAATTTGCACAAGAAACTTTTAATGTATGTATTTATTATTTAAACATGGGTTATTTAAACAATATAAATCAATATATAAGTACAGGAGAAATATTAAAATGCATTTTTTAAGTACAGTACTGTACTGTACTATTCGTGGTTGTTAGCAACAGCACTGGTAGATGGCTGGAATAAAGATCTAATATCTACTTGCTTCTTACAACTAGTATTTTTTTTATTTAAAAAATCTTTTTTTATTACATGCAAGTTCATAACTTCGGCCATACTGTATTGTTTATTTGACTCAGCAAATTTTACAAACGTGACGCTTTGTGGCTCTTGAGTGTCGGCGGTAGCTGTCGGGTTGCTCACTTTACAATGTTCATTGTGAAGGCAATTCTATAATTTTTGTCTATTGCCGTTGATGCCGGATTATAGACAATTCTGAACTATAGAATGCCGGATTAAGGAGGTTTTACTGTAATTATTTGTCTAAAGCAAATGATAATATCACACACAAGAAATTTATGATACAATTTTTCAACTAGTTACTTAAATATTACACTTACATAGGTATTTAGGTATTTACTCCCCCCAGTTGGTAGTTGTCCCCATGTTCCTATGCATAATCACTCCACTACGGTGAAAAGAGCCGCCATTTTAAATTAATAAACACTCAGAAAATAAAAAGGCCGGTGATTATGCCAAACTCTACCCTTTCCATCTCCCCTGAAATCATAAACTAACCCCTACCTTAAATTATACCTTTAGTCCACGTTCAGTAAAATGCATGCCTTCCCCTCACCAAGATAATAGGCCTCCCACTAAACTGAAAAAAGGCCACTGAAAAATAAAATAAAAGAGCCGCTCTTAAACCCACTTGTCCCTTAATTTAAATTTTCCACAAATAACTTCTAAAAATAAATTACCTCCTTTCAAGTCCCAGTTCCAATGTCCCACGAACCAGAATCCTATTTCCTATTTAAACTATAAAATTCCCCCTAAATTTCTTGAGGTTGCAATTATTCTGTTATATTGTTCCCCGAGCGACCAGGTGTTCCTTAACACGATGTCGCCATCATAGGGCTTCTTAGCCCTCTCAACCAGGATTCAGGATTCAGGATTCAGGTATTTAGATCTACATACAAAAAAACCAAAAGAAATAAACTGTCTTTTTTTTGTAACAAAAGAATAAATCTACTAACAAAGTGTAACATAATAACAGTATAAAAATTAAAAATACAAAGGAAAAAAACGTTTGTGACAATTTCTGATTTAAACTTACAAAACTACAAACAAAAGTATACAAAAACAATTTGATTATTAAAATTTGTTTTTTAACAGAGAAAATTTATGGGAACCATACAACTAAAGGCGATTTCAAACGCAAATCAATCTAAACTCCAGCCTTTCTTAGTTTGCTCCTAATGTAAACATATAATAACGTCACTGAGCATGCGCATTATATAAAAATGAGAGCATGCTGATTAAAAAGTAACAACAAAATACTTTTAAAAGTATTTTTATATTTTCACTGTAATGGCGGGTCGGCGTGCTTCGCTATGTGGATCCGCCATTACAGTGAAACTATACCATGCCGCCTTAAGGTGGCATCAGGCCACGGAAACGATCTTACTTATTTCCTCATCTACTCACCGGCTCAAAATAGTATGGTATTATACCCGTTAGTTGTTTCTACGAAATTTATATTTGAAATTAACTTTTTAATTGTTAGAAAAATTTATATTTATAAGTTATTAAATAATTGAAAATTATTTTTATGTGTAAAATAAAAAAAAAATACAATAATTAAGTTTCATAATAAAAAATATTTAATTAACAAAATTTAAAATTTAAAATTAAAATTTTTAATATGTAAATATTAAAATTTGATTATGTAAAATTTAATCAAATTTTTTGATATATCCCAGAATAAAAACAAATATATTTACATGTTTACAATAAATTAATTAATAATTTTTAGTGAGACCATGACAATGTGGAAAAACTAATAATAAAAGTACTTTTATTTGTACAAAATTATTTTATGACCGTAATTATAATAGTAAAGTATATTATATAACATACAGTAGGCCTGCAAAAGAAAATACAGTACATAGAAATTGTGAGTTCAGAAAGTCACAGAACTTTCTTTTGAGTAATAATTAAAATTATTTTTACGTAAAAATTAATTATTCCTACCTTTTATTTGTAAAAAGAAGTCACTGGGAACGAAGAAATTCGTAGAATAAATGATATAATTAAATAAAACAACAAAATTACATGGCACTAGGAGATACAAATAGACTATACTTTTAAAATTCGTTCAAAAATTCCCGGCAGTTGGTAACGAAAGACGATCTTCACAGAGGCGCTCGTAGAATAGATCTGAACCCCTGGACAATCTTTACTAACACTGCCAGTGCACCAGCGATTTAACAAAAGCTATAGAAATGTGGTATTGTGTATTCCAGAGGCATTAGCCTCTGGAATGAACCTCGATTTGCCGCCTTAACCTTTTAACTACTGAGTTTTTTAAAGGAAATAAAGTTTGCACAGATTACGTATTTTCATTACACTTCATACCATGATGAAGCTACATTTAATGGTTTGTCTTGAATTTTTAATTTTTAGATTTAGTTTTCAGTGTTTTTAGTTTTTAATTTTTTCATGTTTTTTTGTCATTTTTAGTTTTATGTGTTTGTTACAAAATAAGTTGTAATTTAAAATCTGCAATAATGTAACAAAAATTAATTGAATACATCTTTCGGCCAAAGGCTGTTGACAGTGACAGAATTGTGTTCTATAGTCAAAGTCAATTCCTGTAAAATTCTTTGTTGTTATCCTCATTATCATTTTTCTTCGTTAGATTCTACAGTTATTGGATATTCACTTATTTCTTTCGTCTGTGTGAATTTTAGAAAAAATTCAGAACAAAAATAAAAAACACCATCTTTTTGTATAGTTATATAGTTTGGTGAAGAAAAGTTCTCTAATTCGTTATTTCCAATTTCAATTGGTCCACATTTTATATAATTATAGAGTACTAACTCTTTTAAAGCCAATAGAATGCGGAACATGGTACTTCTAAAAAATTTGAACATGAGTTTACATCACAGTTGGTTCTAGCCTTGAATCCTGAATCCTGAATCCTGGTTGAGAGGGCTAAGAAGCCCTATGATGGCGACATCGTGTTAAGGAACACCTGGTCGCTCGGGGAACAATATAACAGAATAATTGCAACCTCAAGAAATTTAGGGGGAATTTTATAGTTTAAATAGGAAATAGGATTCTGGTTCGTGGGACATTGGAACTGGGACTTGAAAGGAGGTAATTTATTTTTAGAAGTTATTTGTGGAAAATTTAAATTAAGGGACTTCTAGCCTTTGCATTTAAGTGCCATCGCATATACAAGACAACAGTACTCAAAGAATTAAGTCGGCATCTGTCCTGAACGTGTTAAGGGGAGCAGACATATTTTAACAAAAAAATATTGATTTTTCAATTTTACCATATATTGAACGATTGTTTCCCCCTATTTAAATTATATATAACACAACATTTGTTGCTTTTTCCGTTGAGAAAAATTATGTTTTTACGTTGATGGGGTACATAGTGTTTATTTCGATATTTTTTCACGTTTTTCATTCTTGTAAATTGAGATTAATATAATCATGTTACTACTCTAACATTACGGAGATCGTGTTTACATAAAAACGATAATTTCTAGAACGCATAGGAATCAACCGTAGAGCAAATATTGGTGTGTTTTTGTTTGGAAGTTAATTCCAATTGGCAGTAGGTGTTTCTGTTACGGTATTATGCTTTTACTATATTCGCATTTTCCGCATATTGTATTTTTTGACTTTAGGTACACTTATTTTAGGAACCATCCCACCTAGGAGTGTGAAATTTCACACATTACCTTTTAGTACTGAGGTGTGTATTTACTCCAGAGGTATTTAAATAATTTTGGAGTTTTTATATTTTAGGTGTCTTTTTCATACAAAAATTTGGGCTACATTTGAAGATTTTTTGAGAATAAAAATCATTTTTAGATTGGATGAAGATAAATGAAAAAGCTCTGGTACAAATTTGTAAAAAGGTACTGTAGATAGGTGTGCCAAAGCTCAGCTTTGTAGCTTTAACGGTTCTTACAAAAAATCTACCTAAGTTAGTATTACAGGTAAAGGAATAATGAAAATGGTCTGCTCCCCTTAAAGAAGAAACCTGTATAAACTTTTTGTTAGCTATTACGACTAAATGTTTTTTCTCTTGTATGAGTACGCATATGAACTATTAAACCAGGAGCTTCTCTAAATGCTTTGTTGCAGACATTACAATTGAATGGTTTTTCGCCTGTATGTATACGCATATGAGCATTTAAAGTATACGAATGTGTAAAATTTTTATTGCAGATATTACAATTGAATGGTTTTTCGCCTGTATGTGTACGCGTATGAACATTTAAACCAGAAACCTTTCTAAATGCTTTGTTGCACACAATACAAATGAATGGTTTCTCACCTGTATGAATACGCACATGAGAATTTAAAGTAGAAGAATGTGTAAACTTTTTTTTGCAGATTTTACAATTAAATGGTTTTTCCCCTGTATGTATACGCATATGAACATTTAAAGCAGAAACTTGAGTAAATTTTTTGTTGCAAATATTACAATTGATTTCAACAGGTTTCTCCACTGTATGTGAACACATATGAACATTGAAATCAGAAACCTGTGTAAACTTTTTGTTACAGATTTTGCAATTTAAAGGTTGGTCTCCTGTATGTGTAAGCATATGAACATTTAAAACAGAAACCTCTTCAAATGTTTTGTTGCAGACATTACAATTGAATGGTTTCTCGCCTGTATGTAAACGCATATGAACAATCAGAGAATTAGCTTGTGTAAATGTTTTGTTACAGGTATTACAACTAAATGGTTTCTCGCCAGTATGTGTACGCATATGAACTTTTAAACCAGAAACCTCTTTAAATGTTTTGTTGCAGACATTACAATTGAACGGTTTCACGCCTGTATGTGTACGTACATGAGCATTTCGAGAATTAGCTTGTGTAAACTTTTTATTACAGATATTACAACTAAATGGTTTCTCACCTGTATGTGTACGCATATGAACTTTTAAAACAGAAACCTCTCTAAATGTTTTGTTGCAGACATTACAATTGAATGGTTTCTCACCTGTATGTATACGAACATGAGCATTTAGAGAAGCAGCGTGTGTAAATTTTTTGTTACAGATATCACAATTGAATAGTTTCTCTCTCGACAGTTTCTCTCCTGTATGTACACGCATGTGTGTCTTTAAACTACTTGACTGTACAAACTTTTTGTGGCAGATATTACAACTGAATGGTTTATCTCCTGTATGGATACGCAAGTGAGCACTTAAATTGGAAGGATCTGCAAACTTTTTGTTGCAGATATTACAATTGAAAGGTTTATCTCCTGTATGGATACGACTATGAACATATAAATTAGAAGCATGAGCAAACTTTTTATCGCAGATCTTACAACTGAATAGTTTGTCTTCTGTAGGTAAACATAAATCTGTTGTTAAATCAATTCTACTAATGTTCTCACATGTAATTGTACTCCGTGGACAACAATCGCATACTCCTGAGCTTGTTTCATTCGAAGAGCCTTCTTCAACTGCATTTTCATCAGTCATCTATAATAATTATACCAAAACACAATCATAATTAGCGAGGGTTAATTGCATTAATGTTACAAAAAAAAATTTAGTAACTGCAAAACATCATGCGTCATTTTTCACTTTGTGCTTACCCCAACAAGTTTATTTTTATTTATTTAATAAGAAAAAACATGATAATTCCGTCAGACCGAAGTCTGTCGACAGAAACTGTATAATAACATTTTTTTTAAATTTATCATAAGATAAAAGTAACATGTAATGTAAATAATTTAATTTTGAATTTTCATAAAAACAACTGTAAAGCCCAGTTTCCACACGCATAGTTTACTGGCCCCAATCCACTGGCGCCATCTTTTTGGCGTGTGGAAACACAGCAGATGAACTGGCACCAGTCGATTGGCGCCACTTTTCATATCGCCAGTAGGAGTACAAGACAGTTGTACTTTCTGGCGCCAGTTATTGCTATTGCTCAATTGTTTGCGCTTGTGTAACCTACTATCTGAACAAGTAAGTGCACCTAAAATGTTGATGTCGATGTCAAAGAATCACCCGAAGCCAAAAATCTGAGTGCTACTTGCAATTTTAATTTAGCTGGCACGGCATTTCTCATATGAGTGTCTGATTTTTGTATGTGAGAGATACGGCTTAACAAGAAATCAAAATTGTTTTTTGACATTCTAAAATGATTTAAAAAATCTTCCGAGTTTTCAAATGCTAGCTCTCGAATTAATGAATTCGATGCACCCATAATTCTTCTGCGAGAAATCCACTTACGTACCCACCATCTATGTCTTCGCGGATTCAATATTTCATATAGTTCTAATGATAAGATTTGCACAACAGTATTAATATCTGCTTGCACTACTGTTGAATCCATTTCAGAAATAACGACAACTCTTAAAAACGTACAACACAGTAGTTTCTCGGCAAACAACTCGTTAGACTGGCGTGCCAATATCCGAATGTGTGGAAACACAAACTGGCGCCAGTGATAATAAAAATAAACTGGCGCCAGTCCATATTATACAATTTGGCGCCAGTAAACTATGCGTGTGGAAACTGGGCTTATGAAAAATGTTACAATTCTTACAAATAAAATATAAATGAATGTAAAAAGTACTGTGTGGCAACGATTCGATTGCCCTTTGGGATTATTTCTGTTTTCTGTATGCCACTATCAAATCCGAATTCCCTGAAGGGTTACACGATTCTCCCACTCAAGCATCTAGCGCGCCAATCTGACTAGCAATATTCCTGCGTAGTGTCAACTCCACTCCCATTCCACAGTTCATTACTACACAGTCTGCTATGAATTTTGTAGATTTACTTAATAATATTCGGACGGAGAAAGATGCTGCAGAGTTACTTCAAGAAAGGGGGTTATTACATAATCCCAGAAGATGTGATAACTAAAACCGTAAGTGTGAAACACTCACACGACTTTCACTTTCCAATGTAAACAATTAAAAAATATACCGTAATAGTATAATGTAGCCTAATAGCAAAAAAAAAATTCAATTAAAAAATATAACTTAAAAGTAATGTTTATTATATTTGTATTTACAGTGCTGCCAACCTCAACTGCGAGACACTACTCGTACATTTCACTATCGTACAGTTTCTACATACATTTTGTAAGCTGTGGTTTATTCCGAGAAAACATTTTCGTCATAAACCATATAAGAAATAAATGTGAACTGTAATATTGTGTAAAGCTTAATTACATGACTAGAAATGTTTGATTTACTGTAATTACGAATGAATCGCCTTTACTATTACTGTCACCGGTGTTTTCATTATCAGTCTCTTTAGTATTTACCTAACCGTTTCCTTTTTTTACCAGGTATCAAAAAAACTGTTAAAGAATAGCTTCTTCACGGCCTTAATTTCCTTCTTTATTTTTTGAATTGTGGAAAGAGAAACATAACAGTAGTTAGCCGCTCGCTCACGGCTTTTGTTAAGAGACACGGTTAGGCATTTTTGTTTAGCTTCAACTTCATAACATTTTATTACATTACATATTAGATTTCGTTCAACACTGTGAATACTTCGACCATGTTTACGAGAAACCAATATTTGTGTAACTAACAGTTAACCTACAAAAGGTTCTGCAATATACTGTTTTATGCCCTGGGTATAGTATAAATTATTATGTTTGTCGTACTGAAATTAAAGCAGTCGCGTACTGATGCTTTACCCCCTTTACCCCTCGTTGCAAACAAGGGCAAACTCCGTGACAGAAGGGACTTTAGTAATATAATTCAATACTAGAGCTACAGAATTAAAGAAACTTAACTACTACAGTCCAGCCTCTCTTAGTTTGCTCCTAATGTAAACAAATAATGACGTCACTGAGCATGCACATTATATCAAAATGTGTACACGCTGAATAAAAAGCAACAACAAAATACTTTCAAAAGTATTTAAGTACAAAATGCTTTTAGAAGTATTTTTCTAAAATACTTTAAATAAAATTTTAGGCCTACATCATATCATGACTGATGTTTTTAGTACTTATAATTTAAAAAATAGTTAACTTAATACGAATACGACATCCGTAAAGTCGCAGACTCTAGCGTGCACCCTGTAGTAAGTGGTTTTTGTTTGTTGACAGTAGGAGCAAACTAAGAACGGCTGAACTGTAGGTACTAATAGTGCAACAATATCCAAACAAGAACCATTGTAAAACATAAACTTCACAACATTTACGTTTTAATAAAATAGAATATAATACATACCTTTAATAAAATGAAATAAATTAACCAGTTTTCTTGAAGACTAGTTGCTTGTACACACAAGACTACCTTTGCCAATGGACTAATTGAAGAAGCATAAGAGAGTAGCGAAATATCTGTCAGTGAATCTTCAAGTTTTCCTGTAAAAAATGAAACAAAATTTTAGGACTACTAAAATGTTAAAGCATACAATCACAGACACATGGTATATAAACACACAGGCTACTCTACATTTAAGTATATACCATGCCTACAATTTCTATCTGTAATCTACAACGGCACAAGAAACTCCCTTGAAAATCATCAAAACACCTTCTAAATTAACCACGAGTTAATTATTTAGACATTAACAATCTAGACTTCAACTTAACTTTAGATCTCGTACCTTTACACACTACTGCTTGAGGGGCAGCTCCGTGTAGTTGAGGGGTGAAGGGTACGGATGAGGTATATTGAATGAGTGATGCATGCTGGGAACACGATTGTTGCATTACTCTGATACAAAACATTCGTTCTCAAACTTTCTGTATTTAACATATTTGTGTGTAGGCTATTTATTACAATTATTTATTTACATGTTTTGATATAAAATGGTAAGTTAAATATTATGAATCCGACCAAGTTAATAACCTGGTAGGTATTTCTTAAATTAATGCGCCGGATGATAAGAATTTGTTTTTAGTCTAGTTAGTACACGCTACCACTACAAATGCAGCAGCTGTGAAACACTACTAATTCATTCTCCCACTACTATAACAATGCACTGCATTCCTCCCAAATACATGGAGCTGGGACTCAGGCTGTACAAATGTATTTACAGTTGAGCCGTTCTTATTATTATTTTATTAATTATTAATACAATGCCTTTATTTAAAACATATTAACAGCATATCACAAAAATAACAATACAAAAGAAAATAATACAAATGAAAATGAAATAAAATGAAATAACCAACAAACTCAGCACAATCTTGACATGACCTATAGATGGTCGTCTGCCAGGATTAGTAAATTCAGAATAAATCAAATTAAACTGCCTGTTTTCCTTGAGCGTAGCGATAAAATAAACAAATGACTAAACACTTAAACTTCTATTATTTTAACATAAATAAATAATTCTAAAATTTGATAAGAATATTACATAGAATTCTTTTAAATTGTTCAATAGGAAAAAATAGGCCTAGCCAAATCAATAATTATAAAAATAAATCAGTTGTTAACCAACAGGAAAAAGAAATGCAACGGGTCTTTCAAGCAAATCAGCATCCAAAATTCAACAGCAGATAATACAGATATGAAAGGGCGCACACTGGTGATTTACCATCTCCCATCCTCACACGCAATCTATCACATACTCTTTTACACCACATACACATACTACATAATCACATACACATACTCTCACGCACTCTGTATTTACAAATTGTTTTCTTTCTTTTTTTTTTTTTTATCCTGCACATTCATATAATTAATAATTAAATTCGTTTACTAGCCCTCTTCTGTAACAAAGTGCAACTCGTAAATATCCCGCTAGTTTCTTCCAACTTTTACCATTTAACCAGTCCAACACTTCCTCGTCATTCAATTCAGATTTACCGAAATAATTTACACGTATACTACTTAATATGGGACACCTTCCCATAAAATGCAAAGTATCTTCTTTACTCCGTAAGTTACACAGGGAACACAACCACTGGGGTTCCTCCCTATCACATCTGAAATTTAAACTTAGTAATTCTCCCCTAGCCCGGAAAATTAATCCCGTAGTACACCTATCTAAGCCCAGATTCAAAAAATTATTTTCTCCTAAGTCGTGCTCCAACCGACTAAACAGACTATGATATTGCGCATCTGCATGAGCCGTTCTTAGTTTGCTCCTACAGTCAACAAACAAAAGCCACTTACTACAGGGTGCACGCTAGAGTCTGCTACTTTATGGATGTTGTATTCCTATTAAGTTAACTATTTTTTAAATTATAAGTACAGTAGAACCTCTTTAATCCGGCACGTTTGGGACTCGAAGCTTGCCGGATTAAAGGAAATTCCGGACTATGGAGGTTATTTATAAAAATACAGGAGTCGTATAAAAAATAACACAATTTGGATAAGAAACTTTTACTGGATGTATTTATTATTTAAACATGGGTTATTTAAACAATATAAATCATTAAATAAGTACAGGAGAAATATTAAAATGCATTTTTTAAGTACAGTACATGATGAAATAAATTTGAATACAGTACTGTACTATTCGTGGTTTTTAGCAACAGCACTGGTAGATGGCTGGAAAAAAGATCTAATATCTACTTGCTTCTTACAACTAGTATTTTTTTTATTTAAAAAATCATTTTTTATTACATGCAAGTTCATAACTTCGGCCATACTGTATTGTTTATTTGACTCAGCAAATTTTACAAACGTGATGCTTTGTGGCTCTTGAGTGTCGGTGGTAGCTGTCGGGTTGCTCACTTTACAATGTTCATTGTGAAGGCAATTCTATAATTTTTGTCTATTGCCGTTGATGCCGGATTATAGACAATTCCGGACTATAGAATGCCGGATTAAGGAGGTTTTACTGTACCTAAAGTACTAAAAACATCAGTCATGATATGATGTAGGCTTATCAATTTCATTTAGAAAAATACTTTTATACGTATTTCGTATTTAAATACTTTTGAAAGTATTTTGTTGTTACTTTTTAATCAGCGTGTACACATTTTGATATAATGCGCATGCTCAGTGACATCATTATTTGTTTACATTAGGAGCAAACTAAGAGAGGCTGGACTGTACATTTTTTTGTTTTAGTGAACACTATACCAAAAACCACTATCATATTATAACTTTTTTTTTTTAATTCCTAATATGTGTACATTGCAATCTGTTCAATTCAGAACAATAAGCAACCCCATGACCCAATAAGATGAGGATGATACATATGACATGTAAATGAGGTGTAGTCTTGTACAGACTCAGGCCGACTATACCTGAGAGAGTATGGTTAATTGAACCCCAACCATCAAAGTACACCGGTAACTACTGTCTAGCACTCAAATCCATATAAAAGTAACTACCTTTACTAGGATTTGAACCAGGAACCTTCGTCTCCGAATATTATACTTTAACCTTTTTAGTGCCGAGGCCTAAATTACCGAATATGCTAAAAGTGCCAAATTAATTTTTACGTTTTTGACATATATATATTCACGTGTACACCTACTTTTTTACTCTTCTACTCATGCTATTGGTGTGAAAGTTGGTACTTATCCTAAGTTTAATGTACTGATTCTGAATAATGTATTGATTTTGATTAATTTTTACATAAAAAATTTACAAAAATTCACAAACATGTTTTGTTATTCATTCATTAAAAAAACTAAGCTTATGATTAAATACCAACACTAATATCATAATATTTGGTTTTTATATTTAATTAGTTACATGCAGTAGAAGTTTTTATATTTAATTAGTTACATGCAGTAGAAGTTACTGCTCCAAAAATTGGAGTTTTTACAGAAAAAAAACCCAGGCAATGCTCCATTTGAAACGCAAACTTTTCTCAAATAAATCACGTAGTCGGTCATCGTCGACTCCCGGTTTATGAACATTGAATGGAAAATTAGAAACAAACCACAGAAAACTAATATAACAATATATTGTTATAAACATAAAGTTAATCAAAAATCAAAATATAGACTAAACACAGTGGTAACAGTTTCAAATTATCGCAAAAGTATACGCAAATCTATTATACTAACGATAACAGAAAAATAAAACTACAAAAGTTACCGCAAATAATGAAGTATATTCTATCAAAAAAACTTTTCAAAAACACAAAATAAACTAATAATAACATGAAAATAGTGAAAACACTAGACTGCTTTGTCTAAACGAGGTTATGGTAAACATAAAGCAACAACCATAGATAATATATAAGAAGATTTGTAATCTCCATGTATTAGGCTTTTCCAAGATGCGACACTAGCGCAACTACCGGTTGTAATGAACGTGTTGCCGCCATGGCTTCAAACATACAAATCGAACCGCTTCTTCCACCCTTCCCCCTGCCCATTGCCTACCACCCTTCCCCTGTCCATGGCCTTCCACCCTTCCCCTGCCCATGTCCTACCACCCTTCCCCATTACACAACCCGTACGTTAAAAGTGCCGTTCCAGCGGTTACCAACCGCTTCTTACACTTACCTTGACCTGTATTTTTGCACAGCTGATCTTCAAATTCACGATTCTATTTCAGCGACAAAAAGTAATAATGCTTTAACTGAACAAATTTAATAAATTGTAATTGAAACAGACAGCTTATTTAAATTAGTAAAAATGTTAACATGAAATCAATACTATATTAATTTTGTCACGTTAAATAAAAAAATAGCAAGGTATAATTTTTACAACTAAATTATTATGGCAACTAAAATAATTGAAATACACGGTATTTTTAATGGAAAAACTATTGAAACAATAACAAATACAACATAATTTAACACTTTATACTTTTAATGTTCAAGAAATAATTTTAAATTGTTTCAAAACATTACAATATAAAAACAGTGGATTTTTACAAGTTTTTGAAAATAATGAAATAAAACAAACATATGATACATGTTAAAATTCTTAAATTCGTCTGTTGCAACAAATACAATTTGATAAAAAAATTCACTTAAGGCAATTTTTGTCTATTTCTGAAATGAATGAGTAACTTATCAAATCTGATGACACTAATTGTTTGTCATGTTGAAAGCAATATTTTCACTATAATTTAAAGTTTAATAGGTATAATGAACAATTAAACACTATATAAATTGATTTGAAATTTGTATATTGTCATATTTTTTAAGAATAACAATGAAATTGGTTTACAAAAAAATTGTTCTTCCCTGAAATACAATAACCAATTCTTACCACAAGTATTGTTTAAATTTACTTTACTAATTATATAAATGTTGCTACATAATTTCATTCAAACACATTTAGTACTGCTATAATAAGCACAGTTATTACAACAATTTCCAACAAAATATTACGGATTATATTGTGTAGTTTTGCAAAACATTAATTATTCATTATCTGTAACATGGTCTTTTTTAGTTAATACATATCACCTGAATAAATGCATATCTGTATCTAAGAAATTAAACAAGTTAAGGGGAGGGGTCTGCGTAAAAATCCACGGGGAATTTTTTACTTTCTTTTTTATGTTCAAATTTTTATCACTGAAATGCTTACTATACTTCTATACTTTTTAATGGTATAATTATTATTATTGTTAGTTTACTAGAAAAATTAATAAAAAATTAAACACATATATAGTTGCCATAGAAACAGCTCCTGTTTCTCTCGGTTAAAAAACATGAATTTCAAAGTACTGTATCTTGTAAACTAAGAAATGTAATTCTTTCACCATTTTAAACCCCGTTATTTGCTTTTTTAGCTCAGCTATTATCATGCAGAGTTTGGTAATATATTATGTTAGAATGGAGACAAGATTAAAATGGCCATCGCATGGCCAAGTGAGCGGGTATTGTTTGTTTACGTTCTGTCGTTTTTACGGTGTAATGAAACTTTGTTGTTTAGTGTAATGCGAATAAATAAGTTATTGAAAGTTATAGAGTAAATTTAAAAGTTTGTGTTAGTTACCTAATTTTAGTTTAGTGCTACAAAAGTAAATTTCAGTTTTACGCGGACAAAGAGAGTTGGTAGGTTAGTAAGGTGTAGGTAGGTTACAAGAAAAATAAAACGCGCGTTTACTGTTTACAAACCAACCTAAATAAGTGTTTAATGATTATATTTTTAGTTTTAGAAATTACATAATTACATAGTTTAGATTAGCCAAGAGAGCACAGGAAGGGTTAACATAAATGGAGCAGGATTGTTTTGATGTAAGTAAAAAATCAAACATAAACTTTAACTGTTAATTTCCGCAAGTTTTAATTTTCAGTGCGTCTACTCTAAAAACTTCATAACTTGAGTTCTAATTGATAAAAATTCATGATTTTTTTTTAAAAGATTCAGAAAATTGTGTTCTAGTGGCCCTTGTATTGGTATGTCAAAATACTGTACTAAAAATTTGTAATTAAATTTTTAATTTAAAACTAGAATAATATTAATTAATTTTGAAAAAAAATTACAGAAATACTCTCAAAACATGTATTTTATATTTAATGCAAGGTGCCACTAGAACTTTTTGTGCTCTTTATGAAGCACATTTCATTGAACATTTCATTTTTTCTTTTGTGTTTTTTAAGCAAGTTGATAGGTTGATAATCAACCGAGTTAGTTTTCCTTGTGAAGCTACGTTTTTTCACTCGCCCCCCCCCCGAAAAAAGGGGTTCAAGGGGTGGTAAATTACTGAAAATTTAGGAACACTCTGTCCATTGTGTCCCTAATAAGTAGGTAAAATACAAACTTTCTAAAATAAAAGGGTACCATTTTTCATTTTTTGGCAGACTCCTCCCCCCTTAACTCAATTTTTTTAATTTTTCAGAATAACCAAAAGACATGAAGTTTGTTATTTTCTTGTAAAATTCTGAAGGTATTAGAATTTTGTTTAATTTGTACCCAATATAGCCTCTGATACAGAGATTTAAATGACTAAACAACTTTCTTAACTTCTACAGTTCTCTGACCACCCACAGAACTTAAGTTAATCAAACGAAAACAAAACATATTGTGCTAACTCTATTCTGATAAAGAAACAACATTTTATTCACAACTATGTTTGAAAATATTACAGAATTCAAGCAAATTCTGAAACCTATCAGTAAGATAACAATAACAAATTAATTCAAAATACATTACTTATTGTCAATAACGAGTATACATTAAATTACAAAAATACTAGCGATTTTAATAATTTTCCACATTATATACATCAATGGAGTTAAATGTGCTTACTGCAATTTTAAAAAAATGGAAGGGTCAGATACCAGTTAATACTGTAAACCATTATATAGAGCATTTCTTGTTGATTTTCAAACTTAATTTTGCCAAAATTAGAGTAAACACCCTTTACCTCTAGGTAATTACCTGTAGGTAAAAAAAAAATCATACTTTAATAAGTACTACTACTACATCTTAAAAATACACAAAAAATTATTATAACATCATGCTGACAGAGTATGAAACTGTACTTTGAACATGCATTAAAAAACTGTACATATTCAATATTTTTGTGCAAATCAACATTAGTCAATGCTCAATTTAATGGACGAACACATTTATTAAAATAAACTATGAAAAATAGAATTAAAAGTTCTTGGATACAACACTTTACAGCTTAATAACACTACAGGTGGATACCAATGTCTGTCGTGAAACGCAGTTAAATTAAGTCATTCATTTATCACCATAATACTGGTCACATATGTTTCTATAATGTGTTAATAGTAAACATTGGATTTGCTTAGTCTTATTTTTATCATAAGTTTAAAAAAACGGTACCTTTCAGGAAGAACTTACCTTATGGGAAGAGCTGAAAAGCATCGTAAAAATTAACATTCCTTAGATTTTTATAATTTTCAAACCGTTTTACATATTCATGAGGCTAGTCTGTTAAATAGAGCACTGACTGTATTTTAAAAAAAGTTGAATGTTTTTTCACGCTTTAACATTTATTGCTTTTTCGTTTATCATCCAACTATTTTGCACAATACTGCTAAGTTATTAGTTAGTATCATTGCAGCAGAAAAAACTTTGTGTTTACATTATACTGGTTTTTATATAAAAAGCAATATAAGGTAAATACAAAGTTTTTTATATATACATAAAAAACAAAATATTAATTACAATTACACTTACCAATGACAAATCTCATTATTAGTGTACATTAGAGGTAGTAAACTAGCTCGGTGTAAACTTTGCTAATACTTGAATCATGGGAATAGGCCTTAAGAAATTAAACTGTAGAGAATCTACAATAATTTAGGTTTATAATAACAATTATTTTTTTCTTGCAATGAACTTTGCTTGTTAAGCTTCAAGTACCATCGTGCAATCTTATAATATTATTCATATAATTATATTCATATAATATTATATAAAAATTTGTATGCTATACATGATTTACATATCGTTATTCACCACATACTTTCATTGTTGAAGTAATAAATAAACATTTTCGGTAAGTCAATTCCCAATATAATAAATACATAATACAATTATACAACATAATCCAATTAATATTGTAATGAATTTACAAACAGATAATTGTAAATAGAGGTTCATTTAAAAAGCATAATAACTAAATAAAAAAAACCAACTGATATGATTCATTTTCAGCAATATTTGTTTTAATAAACTGAGTTGAACTATCTATAGTCCATCTACTGTAGAGTACTCCGCGCGAGGCAAGTGCCTATAGGTTGTAAACGAAAGTTTTACACTAGTTGGCATGTATCTACCTCTCCGCTGGACAGTTATCTTGTACTACTTTCCGTCATAAAAATAACTACATCTGGTTAAAATGAACATCATCATTTAAGCGTTTTCAATTATACCGTTCTGATTACTTGTAATTATTGTAGTTTCATAAAGACTCCTTAATTTATTATCGTAACAGTTACATTTAACAAAACAATTTCTTTCTACTTTTTAATGGTTACCGCTTTTAATTTCAAAAACTCAACATATTCACTATCATGCAGGTTAACAAAATACAGCTTACAAAACTTTTCAACTTCAGTCTACGAAAAAAATCGAAACGAACCGATACAATTCCAAAAGATAACTGATGAAACTAAAAATGAGTTAAACACGGGCAAGTGGAAACAGTTGTATTAAACTAATCACAGACATTAATTATTTTAATGATATGAAATAAACAATCTGAAATGATAAACAACGAATCTTTGGAATTGTTTACTCTCCTGTTATAATTCAAGCGCTCATGTATTACTTGTGACAAAAAATAATATAACACTGAGTCTATAATAAAAACCTACTAATCATAAATAATAATGTAATACTAGTAAAATAATGTAACAATAAATAACAATGTAAGAATAAGAATAGTTAAATTTCAGTTATTAATGGTAAACTAATGTTCGATTTATAAAACATTTTCTAACAAATGAACAATAAAACAATAAATAATATAAAACAATAAATGTACAATAAAACAATAACATATTATTACAGTTAACATATTCCATACATACATACTATACTCGGTTCATGTAAAGTAAACAAACAGTGGTTACCAAATCAGCTGTGAAAGCAGTGACTCAGAAAAAATGCATCACTTTTCAACCCACCGGGTTGGTCTAGAGGTAAAGTCGTTGCCAAAATCAGCTGTTTAACAGCTGATTTTCGGAGACGAAGGTTCCTGGTTGAAATCCTAGTACAGGTAGTTACTTTTATACGGATTTGAATGCTTGACAGTGGATACCGGTGTACTTTGATGGTAGGGGTTCAATTAACCATACTCTCTCAGGAATGGTCGACCTGAGTCTGCACAAGACTACACCTCATTTACACATCATCCTCATCTCATTGGGTCATGGGGTTGCTTATTGTTCTGAATTGAACAGATTGCAACGTACACACATTAGGGATTACTTTGTATAAAAACATCACAATGATAACTGATACGTGCTTTTAACCATATACAGAATTAAACTATAAACAGACACTAAAAAAAATACTATAACACTAAAATTCGTAATTGAAAATAAATTATAAAGCTCGTAAGAACGATGCGAGACAATACGATGTCAAAAGCTAACTGGTAGCATTTATAATTATGACATGTTCTTTGTCAAAAATGTGGAGAGAGATTTATGGGTTTGGATTACTCTTTCACAAATTTAATTGTGAAATAACAAGTGACCAAACTAGATGATTAATCATTAAAATTAAAATATTAACTTTTATTAAAGTTCTCTTGTTTCGTCATACACATCAGATGTATTAATACATATAACTTGCAACCACATATATTTATCAAAAAAATGCAATAAAGTATAGGCCTAAAACTTTTTATAAATTTATTGATCAGTATTTAAAACATCAGTCATGATAGGCCTATGATGTAGTCCTAACAGTTTCATTTACAAAAATACTTTTCAAACTACTTTGTATTTAAATACTTTTGAAGGTATTTTGCTGTTACTTTTTAATCAGCGTGCACGCATTTTTAAATAATGCGCATGCTGAGTGACATCATTATTTTTTTTACTCAAACTATCTTTCTTACAATGAACCGAGTATAGGAGGATATGGTCCTACATGTAAGATCAGTAAAGTGATCTTTCATGTAGGACTATAGGAATCTTGAACAGAATCGACAAAGATCACTTTAGTGATCTTTGTCGATTCTTACGTTTACACCACCACGGAATACACAAGTTAATAATACACTCTATTAGTGTTTTTGAAACTTCCTCAAAATGTACAGAGCAGTTTTCTCTAACCCAATCGAAGCTAATACTTTGCTTGATGGCCTGTGTCAAGATTTTTGACACATTTTTCTTATAAGCTTCCTCTGATGTCGCTCTTTGTAAAACAACATACAGTATTTTATCATGATCTACTTTATCTTAACCAAATACAAATATAAATCAAAACACAATCTATTTAAATAAAAAACCTAACAAATCTGTAAACAATTCAATCATTTTACTATCAAATATTTATGGCGCACATGACACTCCAAAAATTGTAATATTTTAACAATACCTTTCAAAAGACGGTATTCATAAGTAAACAAAAATTTACTAAGCTACCATTATTTAACTTAAATATATAGGTATATATAGTATATATTTGTTATCGTATTCTGGTGGTTAGAAATATATTTCAATTTTAAATAACACAGCTGTTTAAAATCCTACATAGGATGTTTCATAAAATAAAAATAAATATACGTCTGTATCTATATACAGTTGTACCTTAATAATTTTAATAGATGGAATTTGGAATCTAGATCTTATTATAACAAGATTGTTTTTCAGATTTAGTTTCTTCACTCAGTTGGTTAACTGACTTTTTTCGATTATAACACGTTTTTCCATATAATCTAACTGTAATTTATAAACTAAAAAACAGATTGTTAAATCATTAGTAGATAAATAGTTCAGCTGACACCAAATTTAGTATTATAGACATTAAAAGAACGGTATGGTGTTTCACAGTGTATGATTTAAGGACAATATTATTCATAACTTACATTTCTTTTTGGCAAAAAAAATTATGGAGTTATCACCTTCTACCTGGTGTCCAGGTATATAGGTCTGTAACACAATCCTCAATTTACAAAATTAAACTCTTTTCTTTTAAAATGTTAACATAACCTACAATCAAAAATATATAAACATATATATAAACATCATATACGACACACAATATATTTATTTAATATCACAGGCATAATAATGCTGGTGGATTTTATATACAGTAATATCACAAGCATAAAGCTTGTGCATAGTTTTAACTAAATTTTCCTGAATATTACACACCTTGCAAGGCATATGAGCTGCCACTAAATCACTAAGTCAAGGACTTGATTAACAAATTCGATGAAAGTTGCTACAGCCCCTGCATGTTCTTCTGAAACAGAGAAAACTACGCATTAATTGCATACTGACATTAAAACTCGTATAAGGGAGTAGTAGGCTAGTAAAAAATCTGAAATTAGACATTCTTAATACAAGTACTTCACTGAACTAATAAGAAAACAATGGTCGTAAAATTCCAATTATTTTCATACAATTAATTCATAATCTGATCGGATCTGCTGTCTGATCAAGCGAGCCTAATTTTTACTTCCTCTTGCCTATATGAATACATAGGAAGGAAAGTATTGTTTTCATGTCGATTTTTCACTGGATCTCCAAGTTTTCAGACCCCATGAACCCAAAAAACATGTTTTTAGCGATTGGTCGGTGTGTGTGTGTCTATGAACAGAATATCTCAAGAACGGAACAACGTACAAACTTGAAACTTAAGTTACATACCACTACCTGACCCGACAAGAACATTTTCATCAAAATCGGTCAACCGATTCATCAATCTTTCACTCATGATTAAAATAAGGTTATGTTTTTGAGGTTAGTTTTTTTGTTTATTTCTAATGTTAGGTTTATTGTTAATTATTTGCAGTGGCAAGAGAAAGTTGTGGGTGTTTCACACCAGATTTTTTAAATAATTAAACAATAACTGCTTAGTTTGTAATTTTAATTTTAAAGATAAATATAATGATGTGTTAAAACAATCATGATAGGCAGATAAATTTATCAGATGATACACATTAAAAAGCCTTAGGCCTATCGTATGTAAAAAAAGCTAACATGTTTTTTATGTAAATTTATCCTGTGGGTTTAAATTTATCATGGGAAATTTAAGGGCCTGTATCTTTGTATTTTTTATTGCCTGTCATGCCCTTTTACTGCAAATACCAAAATTATTTTTTTATTATTATCACAATTCAAACATAATTAAATGTTTGCATTCAAGAAATTCTGTACTATGAATCTCTGCAACAAAAACACATTGCAAAAATTTTTCGATTTCTAAATTATGTAAATAGTAAATAAAATAAACCAAAATTATGCACAACATACCATAAAAACTGGCTGTATAAATTCTAGCAGTTACAGGAATGGCTGAATACTTGTACAAGATTCACTTTAATTTCTTGGAACCTTTAGGTTGTACGTTTTGTCTTCGTCAAATCGTGAATAACACAATCTAAAACAAAAAAACAAACAAATTCTTTTTTAGTAAAACACGTCAAAAATAAGTTATTACGTAATATTATTGTAGAATTTTTAAAGACAGATTAATAAATGCTTGTTATTAATCGATAAAGCATATAGGCCTACACAACACTCCACTTTTACAAAAAAGGAAACTAATGATGAATAGGGTAATACCTGACATGAAAGGATAGTACATTTATTTCCAAAAAGTAATGACTGTCTTAAATAAGAACGAAAGTTGCACCTAATACTGATATGGTAATTTATTACTTATAGGACATCAAACCGATTTGAACAATTTTATTTGAAATCGATACTTTTTAGTATGCTGAATCCGAATATGAACTTACGAATATTAAAATACACACTTTCATCAACAGGCATTTTTACTGTAAGAAAATTCAAATATAACGGTCGATTTGGTGTAGTATAAGTAAATAATTACTAATGGAAATATTATATAGCACGATACTTACACTTCTAATAGCTTCCTAATTTCCTTAGGAAACGTACGAAATTTCCTATTCGAATTCATATCGGTAAGAAAACAGTTCACAAAGTTTTATTACCTAATCCGTAGTCATAGAGTAATAAAGAATAGAGGGGGAACTGCCATGTTAAAAAGTGGTTTAACGTTTTTCGTCTGCTACAGTAGTTCCCGTTCCAAATTTTAATGTTTGTAGAATGCGCTAGTAGCGCATACGAGGGAGATTTGAATTTTACGCCTGTAGAATGCGCTAGTAGCGCATATGAGGGAGATTTGAATTTTGGCCTATTATCCTATACAATATTTATATTTTATTTCATTTTACTTTTTGTTCTTTAATTAAAATTTTTGGGAACTAATTTTTTTTAAAAGTCGCATCAACAGTTTGGTTATCGGCGATTACCGTGGGTCATGAAACAGTGGGTTGAGATTAGTTATAATTAATGAAATGAAATTTTGTTACTTAAAGAAGTGGTTTTTTTTCGCAGAGGGTTAGGGGACGTGATTTCTTCTGTTTTCCGAAAGCAAAAAACCTGTAAGTATTAACATGATAAGTAAATACGTGTAGGCCAAAATAAATCTTGTTTGTGTTTAGGTTAACCGTTAAAAGATTGAGGAAACATTAAATGTATAAATTGCCTTCTACTTTTAAATTATTATTTATTACATAAATGCGGTGCTTAAGTTTGCCTGATGTAACAATAGTTATAGTAGTTTCACATCACATCAATTAAAAAGAAAGCTAACCAGTAAAATGGCACATGACCTAACCTATATCTCTAACCTAATTATTAATAACCTAATACTAATTAAGTATTAGTTATTAATAATTTAATTAATAACCTAATTATTATACCAGGCAAACTTAATCACTAGATAATGTGTACAATAATTAAAATAGGCAATTCATATATTTCATTATTTACTAATTCGCTAGTAGTAAATGTGCTTAACCTATAAACAAACAAGATGTATTTTGGCCTACACGTATTTACTTATCATATTAATACTTACAGGTTTTCGTCTCTTGGAAAACAGAAGAAATGACGTTAAGTATACCTCTGCGATGAAAACACTTTTTTAACCTAATAAAATTTCATTGTAACTAAAAATAATCTCCAAACAACAATGGTCTCATCCGCCATTACTAACGTACAATATCTAACAACGCTTGCTCTGTATGACGCCTAGGTTTCAAATTTTAAAGCGACGCCAAAACGCACTCTATGTTTGTCAGCATATAACACTAGCAGACGACAAACTCCGTTTCATTCCGCCTATCTCAGTTCCCCCTCTATTCTTTATTACTCTATGTCCGTAGTTAAACGTAACATCGTGTCAAAATCACAGCTTACGCAACGCTTACACAATAACAAAAACACCTAGCGTCACTTCATGGATTTGTAACGTACATTTGGTAAAACAATAATACTAATAATTATTTATAAATAATTGTTACTCGATACAAAATATATAAATTTTAATACTATAAAAAAATGAAAATTATATGTATAATATTATTTTATAAAATATATTACGTTTATATTACCAAATCGCCGTATTATAATATAATATAAATATTTTTTTTAAAACAATCAGTAATACGGAGTTAACATTGTTGTATGTTTACATTTTACCGTATTTCTAATGGTTTTTAAAATTGCGTTTTTAATTATTTAATTATATAATTATTTATACCCGGCGCACAGAGAAATTACAATTTCAGGTTGGCACACCAGGCGACTCTACTAGCGCTCCCAGTGAGTAGTAATAATCATTAGCAGACGATGACGAAAGTTGAACCGGAAATTCCTATTAAGATTCACACGGCTGGCAACAACAATCCACCAAACTTGATAGTCGATACCATTCTCACCATTCGATAATAATATATCGATCTTGCATCGGTCATGGCACTTCTCGCAAATGCATCCACGGCCGATTCGAACGGTCCCCGGCACTAAAAGGGTTAATCATGAGTGAAAGGCAAAATGAAAATCACCTCAGTTTGGCTTAAAAATACGGAAAATCACTCTTTCACGCTAAACTAGGCTCTGTAAAGAAAAATGCTCTAATTAAAAGTTGTAGATCTTTTAATTTTCTATAAATTCGATTATGTACAATTTTGTAATAAAATGCATACTAAGGCTGAAATCTTTAAAAAAATCGATTTTTCATTGTTTTCATGAGAAAAAAAACAGAAAATCGCTAATTACCGCTAAACTCAGCGTTATACAAAAAAATGTTTGAAATAAAAATTGTAGGATTTTTAATTCTCTACAAATTTTATTATATACATTTTTGCGCTGAAATGCATAATAAAGCCGCAATCTTAAAAAAACAATATCGTTACGCGAAAACAGCCTCACTTAGAATTTCAGCAAACATGACGCCTACCCTATCTTGGAGAGCATAAAAAACTAAGTAAATGTGGCGATTTTTAAAAAAATTGTAGGACCAGTTTTTGAGAAAATCGTAAAAAAGTGAAAAATTATACGAATAAACTACTTCCAGTTGACCGATTTTCATGAAAATATTCGTATCGGGTCGGTAGTGGTATGTAACTTAAGTTTCAAGTTCGTACGATGTTCCGTTCTTGAGATATTTTGTACACACAGACCAATCGCTTAAAACATGTTTTTTGGGTTCAGGTGGTCTGAAAACGTGTAGATCCAGTGAAAACTCGATTTCGAAAAATCGACATGAAAACAATACTTTCCTTCCTATATATTCATATAAGCAAGAGAAAGTAAAATAGTGTCATTCGTTTCCTCTTAAAGAGTAGCTTTCTTACAAAATCTTAAATGGGCTTGATTACATTATGAGCAGGGGCAGTTTCAGGGAAGGGGCCATGGCCCCTCCCCAAAATACTAGGAAAACTTAGTTTAATATTTTCTATAAGATATTATTTCTAACAAAACTGAATCCAAATACTCTTTTTTTTTGTTTAACGTCCGACTGTTCTGCAATTACTGCTAATGCAGACAGTGAAGAATGAAATGATTTTTTTGTAACGTATGAAAATATGCCGTGCCTGAATGGGATTCGAACCCAAGACCGCATGATGAGAGGTGAGCACGTTACCAACTGCGCCAATGCGGCCGGCAATCCCAATGAATTAACTAACATAATTATTTTAGTATAAAAATGAGTCAAACAGAAAGTATCTATTTTTAAATAGTATTAAGATAACAATCAGTGTCAGTAGTCAAAAGCCACTCGCATCCAGTCAGCACCTTGAAAATTTCTCTATGAATTAAAATTGTGGTTACAGCAATACAGCATAAAAGAGGACTTTTCAATGACTCAATTACAAACTATGTATTACAAATTATGTAGTAAGAGCTACATAAAAACAAGATAGCTCCCCCCGAAAATTAGCCCTGGAACCGCCCCTGATTATGAGTAAGGATAACTCCGAGTTAAATGAACACTCAATGTGATTTTTTGGGGCGACTCATTTTCTTTAGAAAAAATTCCACCTGTCATGAGACGTGTCATCTTATGAAAGGGATTATTTTTAATTTGGATTTCATGGTGAAAATTTTTAAATAAGCTATCTTTTCAAGGTTAATGTACAACTAGCAACCCCCGCTCGCTTTGGTTCACAGCAGTTAATGTAGGCCTCATTAAATTATTTTAAAACCTCTCTATATACAATATTTGTGGTTTTTTGCCCTGTGCCAGCAAAATAAATTGTTTTTCTGCACTTCCAGCTCTAGAAAGTCCGACATAAAGTTGCCCATGAGTGAAGGAACCATTCTTGTCTCAAATCGATGCCCACCATTTTAAATATTTGTCCCTGCAATTTAACAGAATTGAATAGAATGCATAGAAGAATACGATGGAAAAGAAAGAGACATGATATATGGCTGAGATGAGAGAGAGTAATATGTGGGCACGGTACACAGAGTAATTTTATGAAATACAGTACAGAAATACAGGGAAATATATGAAATACAGTAAAAAAATAAAAATTTTGAATATTTCCAAATTTTTTATGTTTTTGGAATTGAATTTTATTCTTCACGTTTTTCTATGAAATATAAAAGTTGAATCGTGCTTCTAGCCCAAAAAATACACCATCCAGAGGACTTAAAAAAAATAAAAGTGCTATGAACCCGATAAACTAAAACATGCGACATCGTCACAGTTTAAGTTGCTTTACTCACTTAAAGTTGCAAAATAGCCTATATTTATCAGGAAGCTTTAAGCTATGCAACAATGAAAGATTTTTAAAATCAGTTCAGTAGTTTCTGAGATTACCTCATACAAACAAACATACAGACGTTTCTTCTTAATTATATTAGTATAGATGAAGGGAACTTATTATTTTTTTCTTTTATAGTAGGTACATCACTCAATCTGTTAGTTGCAGGGCTAAAATAAATAGTTCTGTTTCTTATCACATGGTCAGCCAATTAAATGACTGAATCATTTAAGAACAGAAGAGGTAGAGGTGTAAAAGACACTAATCAGAGTTATCTCGTCTGAAAGTAATGGATTTCATTATACAGCCAGACCCTGTGGTGAATGAAGTGAAAGTGTCATTTGCAGAGTGGAAAATATATGCTTTTCAGAGGGCCTGGCATGCTGATAAGTGTACTTTTCCACTCAGTGAGGAAGGCAATGGTAAACCACCTCACTCCTCGATTTACTTAGTAAAACCTCTACAGGTTCAAACCAGCCTTTTGGCTGATGACCTAAACAACACAGTAGGTACATAGGCAATGTGTAGAGTAAGTAAAACAAATGTCTGCCCTACATCAAAAAATGTACTTTGAATAAAAATAATTTTATGGGAGTAAACTTAACTATACTCACCAAAGTTGGTATTTTTATTAAGCCCCCTTCCCTTATACACATTCAGTTCAGTTTTCCTATCAGTTTCTGTTTTAGTTAAAACTGATGTGTAAACATCAAAACTGAAGGTTTGAACTAGAGAAGAGACAAAAGAACTGTCACGGTTACTTATAATTCACGGTGACCACAGTTATTCAGATAAGCGAGTAACCGTTCCCCAGTCACTGTTACAAAGATCGCTTACTCTTCTGTCACTGGAAGACAGGATGACACAGCGAATGTTCACCGTACTTCTACACTATAGTACTGACCTCTCGTTCCCCAGTCACTGTTACAAAGATCGCTAACTCATTCTCCGTTCACTGTTTAAGACAGGATGACACAACAACCGTAATTCTACAGATAGAAGAGTAACAGACCTCTCGTTCCCCCAATCACTTTTACAAAAATCAGTTTCCTACTCATTCACTGTTCACTGTCACTTTTAAGACAGAATGAATACTTTACTTTAGAAACTAGTGAAAAAATTCACTCATTCACTGTTCACAGTTATAAGACAAAATGACGAAACATGCTTACTCTTCTTTAAGGCCCCTATAAAAGCTACGTAAGTAATGTTAGTCTGTTCACTGGACTTAGTGCTCTCCTTTAATAACCGGCTCGTCCATTCTTTTTCACTTCAACTTTTTTGCACTCTTCTCTCTCTCCCTCTATCTCAATCTCTACAATTTATTAGAATACATCTAGCCTTTAACATTCTGCATGTGTAGTTTACAAATTTTGAAGAGTGACACATTGCAGAGTAGGTTAACGGAGCAGGTACAAGTTCACTGAATTTGACAATTCACAGAAACTTAATTCCTTATATCTAGAACATTTCATACAAGTTAGAGGCTGTCTCATACTAAATGAATGCGATTTACGTAGCACTGGTTTGTAATGATATGGTTTTCATAGAGATTTAGTGATACATTTAAAGTCCAGCCTTTCTTAGTTTGCTCCTACTGTCAACAAATGATGACGTCACTGAGCATGCACATTGTATAAAAATGTGTACATGCTGACTAAAAAGTTGCAACAACATACTTTAAAAAGTATTTAAATAAAATAAAACATTAAAAAGTATTTTTACAAATGAATTTGTTAAGCCTACATCATAAATCATGACTAATGTTGAAGTACTTTAAGTACTTATAATTTAAAACATAGTTAACTTAATTGGAATACGACTTCCATAAAGTCGCAAACTCTAGTGTGCACCCTGTAGTATTTGACTTTTGTTTGTTGACAGTAGGAGCAAAATATGAACGGCTGAACTGTAAATTGACTGCTTCAAAATATAATAGAATCCATTGAGTGAAAAATAAAATTAGAAATTGTCCACTTTCGCACCAATGGTCAGCTCTTAAATTAATTTAAACGTGGTTTTTTTAGTTTTAAAATAACTAAAAAAAAATCTGGTGTGAAACACACGCAACTTTCTCTTGCCAGTGCAAATAATTAAAAATAAACCTAACATTAGTAATAAAATATTAGAAATAAACAAAAAACTAACCTCTAAAACATAACCTTATTTTAATCATGAGTGAAAGACGCAAAATGAAAATCAAACTCAGTTTGGCTTAAAAATACAGAAAATCACTCTTTCACGCTAAACTAGGCTCTGTAGTGAAAAATGCTTTAAATAAAAGTTGTAGATCTTTTTATTTCCTATAAAATTTATTATATAGCTACACTTTTGTCGTTAAATGCTTTCTAAGGCCGAAATCTTAAAAAAATCAATTTTTCACACTTTTCGTGAGAAAAAAATCAGAAAATCACTAATTACTGCTAAACTAAGTGATATACAAAACAATGTTTGAAATTAAGTTGTAGAATTTTAAATTTTCTACAACTTTTACTATATAAATTTTTGCACTAAATTAATTAAAGCCGTAATCTTAAAAAAACATTCACACTTTTCGTGAGAAAAAAATCAGAAAATCACTAATTACTGCTAAACTAAGTGATATACAAAACAATGTTTGAAATTAAGTTGTAGAATTTTAAATTTTCTACAACTTTTACTATATAAATTTTTGCACTAAATTGCACATTAAAGCCGTAATCTTAAAAAAAAACTATGTTTTTACGTGAAAACAGCCTCACTCAGAATTTCAGCAAACATGACGCCTACCCTATCTTGTAGAGAATAAAAAATTGAGTAAACCAGGCGATTTAAAAAAAAATCGCAAAAAAGTGAAAAATTACACGAATAAACTACTACTTCCCATTGACTGATTTTGATGAAAATGTTCGTGTCGGGGTCCGGTAGTGGTATGTAACTTAAGTTTCAAGTTCTTACAATGTTCCATTCTTGAGATATTCTGTTCACACACATACAGACCAATCACTAAAAACATGTTTTTTGGGTTCAGGGGGTCTTGAACACGTATAGATCCGGTGAAAACTCAATTTCGAAAAATCGACATGAAAACAAAACTTTCCTTCTTATATATTCATATAGGCAAGAGAAAGTAAAATGTGTTTAAAACAATTACATACAATTGTTGGCATGGATTCATGTGGGGTAAACCGGCAGGAGGCTGCTCAGGAAAAAGATGGGTGGAGACGAGAAGTTGCAACAATCAAGTACAACTGTCATAAGTAAGTAATAACATACAAACAATTACAAATTTATCATTTCATACTGAAAACAATTATTTATTATGTTTCTGAGGCGTACAAAAGAGTTGATTTACATGAACGCAATACAATACTCTCAGATAAAACAAATGAAATTTTGCAACTGAAGTATATACAGTCAACTCCCAATTATCCGCGGAATTGGGTGGCACAAGTGCCGCAGATAATCCGCAAAATGACGAAAAAAAGTGTAGGTACATACAGTAGTATAAATATGTACAATAATGAAAACTCTAACTTAAATTACAAAATATAACATTAAAATTTTAAATGTTGTTAATTATTTTTTGTCCCTAAAATTGTTTGTTTACTGTAATTTTTTAAATTAGTACATACAATGTATTTAGAAAAAAAACATAAAAATATTCTTTACTTAAAAATGATGTGCAGAAGCTATGTTGTTATAGAAGTCACAACGTTTTAAAAAAGTCAGTAATCTGCTTTTGTTTTCTTGAGTTAAAACACTTTTTCTTGATTTGGGACAGAAGTTTTCTCAACATACGTTTGTCACAAAGCAAAGCATGTGCTTTACAAATTTAAGCATGTGCTTTACTTTACAAAGCGCGTATTTACAAATTTAAGCATGTGCTTTACTTAACAAAGCGCGCATTTATAAATTTAAGTGTGTGCTTTACTTTACAAAGCGCGTATTTACAAATTTAAGCGTGTGCTTTACTTTACAAAGCCCGTACTTCCTGTGCTGAACACATTTTATCTTTAATGTTATCACATTACAAGAAATTTCCTTAACGTTAACAAAAAAGAATGAAAAAAATTTCACCCGACGTGCACGGATAATCGGGAGTTGACTATGTATAAGTAGTGTAAATATTTGTAATAGACAATAGCAAATTCATACAACATACATGTACAACTATACAAACTAAAAATCATATAAAAGCACATACAATTTATATATTTCTTAACTAAACTATTTCAATCAATGGAAATATTCACAATATAAAAAATACGAGGTGTGGCTATTAAATAACAAGACTGACGTAAAAAAATTTATTGTAATTTTATACATAATCACTTATTGTCACCTTCAATATACACTCCTTCTCTATCCCTCCATGCAAATTTTCCATTGTTGGAAACAGTGCTGGAAGTCATCTTCTGTCGGCTCCTTCAGGACTCATGCCGCTTTCTCTTTTACAGTTTCCATAGACTCAAATCTTGTCCCTTTTAATGCAGATTTTACCTTAAGGAACAGGTAGAAGTCACATGGTGCAAGATCTGGTGAATAAGGTGGATGTTCTAACACTGAGATGCTGTACTAGGAACCTAGGATGCTTCTAGCATCACATCCTAGGATGTTTCTAGGATGCTGTGCTAGGAACCTCTTGACAGCTAACGCGGAATGATCTGGCGCATTGTCTTGGTGGAGAACCCATGATTTGTCTTTCCACATTTCAAGGTGTTTTTTCCTTACTCTTTGACGTAGTTTAGAAAGTACCTCAAGGTAGTAATATTGATTAATTGTTAGACCCTCAGGAACCCAGTGAAGGTACACAATCCCATGGATATAAAAAAAAAACAATCATCATTGCTTTAAATTTTGACTTGCTCATTCAAGCTTTTTTGGCTCTCGGTGAAGTTCGGCTCTTCCAGTACATGGATTGGCACCTTATTTCCGGATCATAAGTAAAAAACCACGTTTCATCACATGTTATTATTTTCTACCTGTTCCCTAAGGTGAAATCTACATTAAAAGGGACAAGATTTGAGTCTGTGGAAGCTGTAAAAAAGAAAGTAGCACGTGTCCTGAAGGAGCTGACAGAAGATGACTTCCAGCACTGTTTCTAACAATTAAAAATTCGCATGGAGCATTGTAGGGATAGAGAAGGAGTGTATATTGAAGGTGACAATAAGTGATTACGTATAAAGTTATAATAAAATTTTTTCCAACGTCAGTCTCGTCTCGTTTCGTTAATAGCCACACCTCGTATACAGCTACAATAATAAAACTCATTTGATTGTAGAAGAAACAAAACTGATTTAACATACAACAATTATTTAGATATATCGTGCGTCCCAGCAAATTTAACATGAAGGGAAATTAACATTTAACAATACTGTCAACATTTATGTTACTGACACTCGATTCCAGAAATACTTTGTTAGCATGTTTCAGCTAGCGAAAGATTTCACTTCATCCCATGAATAAGTTTGTAATGAAATTTTTAGTGTTAAAATAAAAAGCCACCATAATGATTTATTATGTAATCGATCAGCAAGATCCAAAAGGATCTTTTGAATGTTTTAATCAGGTTAGTTATCTAATGTGTATTTTTTAGTTTTCTTTATTATTTTAGTAGCTCGGAGGTAAACGGCACCATGTCCATTTTTACAGAAATTTCCCAGAGGTAAAGTCGGTAACGCCAAATGTAATTTCAAGAGTTAAATACAATGACCTTTTGGCACTCTTACAGTTGCTACCTATTTCATGTCATGAATTTTTTAAGAATCTGAAACATGAAAATAATGTACCAGATTTTCCAGTAGCTAGTTGAAGAAGTTTATGAAAATGATTTAAAATATTAAACCGTCCGAAAAACCATTTTACAAAATGGTCTTTGTAAAATGTCCTACATACCATTTTTTTATAGATCATAATACATTACAATAGATATTAACAGCCTATTACTTCATAGGTTTTTTGTTATTAACAGCTTTTAGTTTAATTTTTCATACAATTTTTATTTAATCATGTTTGAAAAAACATCTTCATTTTTTCTAATACAGAAATTTTAATGATTCTTAGGTATTTATGTTAGGTTATAAGGTTTACTTTTATACGATTTATTAGCTTTATCGTAACATCATTTTTATTTCTAACACTTATCAAAATTATAACTTACAACTACAGTTAAATATAACTACATATTAAAACAACAGTTTTTCTCTATTTTTCGACATAGTCGCCAAACAGATTCAAGCACTTGTCGTACCTTGGAACAGTCTTTGAAATACCCTCTGCATAAAAATCTGCCGCCTGTGAATGTAGCCAACCATTCAGGGCGTTTTGAATCTCTGCGTCATTGGCGAACCGCTGAGATGCAAGCCACTGCTTCATGTTCAGGAACAGGTGAAAGTCACTAGGAGCCAAGTCCGGGCTGTATGGGGGATGATCGAAAACGTTCCATTTAAACTTGGTCTAAAGTTCATTTGTTCTAGGAGGGCGAGCGTTGTCACGCACAAACACAACACCATGTGTCAGAAGGCCATGATCCCTCTTCTTAGTCTGTTTATAGTTTCACAGTAGACAGCAGAAGTGGTGTTGTGTTTGTGCATGACAACGCTCGCCCTCATACAGCTCGAAGAACAAATGAACTTTTGGCCAATTTTAAACGGGACGTTTTCGATCATCCCCCATACAGCCCGGACTTGGCTCCTAGTGACCTGTTCCCGAACATGAAGCAGTGGCTTGCATCTCAGCGGTTCGCCAATGACGAAGAGCTTCAAAACGCCCTGAATGGTTGGCTACATTCACAGGCGGCAGATTTTTAAGCAGAGGGTATTTCAAAGACTGTTAAAAGGTACGACAAGTGCTTGAATCTGTTTGGCGACTATGTTGAAAAATAGAGAAACACTGTAGTTTTAATATGTATATAATAAAGTTTTTGTATCTTCACTCGTTTACATTTTATTTCTAAACGGAGGTTATTTTCTGGATAACCCTCGTACACGGAGCTTGGAACCGCACAATACATATTTTACTTAAAGAAAAAAATACTGTATTATATGTCTTATTTTATGTACCATTAATCTAGACTTATAAGAAACTTAAGTACTGTTATGTAAATTACATAAGTAAAGTAACATAAAAGTAAAAGACACACAACACGCACTTGTACTAAACGGCAATTTGTCAGGAATGATGAGTATTAGTCACTTTTGTCGCTTTTAAACAAATACATACCGTAACTGTAAGAGCAGTCAATTTTTCTGCCAGATACGAATACTGACTGTCGACAGTCAAGATTATTGACGCTCTACTGTTTAAGGAGGTAGTCAACCCAGAAAATGAAAATGAAAACTTCTGGTTATAATTTATCATTATTTATTTTAAATGAAAGAGTAATTTACTAGTAATGATCTACCATTTGAACCAAGCCAAAGAATTAACTACAGCCCCTAATATAAGGGTAAGGTTAGAAAAGCGGGCTTTTACGGGGAATCATATATCTCAGGAACCAACAAAGATATCAACATGATTCTTATGCTACAAAATACAGAAAATTGTTGTATATTACCTGTTGCATGCGCTTGTATGTAGTTTTTCTTACAAGAAATTTATTGAAGAAAAACCATATTTTCAAAAAAATTTATTTTATGAATTCATAAATTATTTTTTAACTAAATTTCTATTACGGTTTTTGTAATAATCATTCAACAGATAATAGAGCAAAATATTATGAACATTTAAAAAAAAATCATCCAAATACGTTGAATACAAACCAAAATATTTAATTCGCAAGAATATACAATCATGCAAAAATTACATTTCCGGAAAAGTTAAATTTGAAGGAATAATTTCACTCGCCTTGTTAGTGATTTTTATTTTAAACAGATATTTTTATAACTCTTTGTCAACGTACAAACAAAGTAAACAAATGTGCTTCAGAAAATTTTAAACTTCAAATAAATGCAAAAAGCAATCGAAATTTTAAAAAATCATCTTCTTGTGTTGACTACCCCCTTAACGATTTTGAACGCTCACGTATGTACATGTGCATGAACATTTAAAGCAGAAACATGTGCAAACGTTTTGTTACAGATATTACAATTAAATGGTCTCTCACCTGTATGTGTACGCATATGACCATTTAAAACAGAAACCTGTATAAATGTTTTGTTGCATACATTACAAGTGAATGGTTTTTCACCTGTATGTATACGCATATGAGCAGTTAAACTATACGATTGTGTAAATTTTTTATTGCAGATATTACAATTGAATCGTTTCTCCCCGGTATGTATACGCATATGAATATTTAAATGAGAAGACTTTCTAAATGCTTTGTTGCAGACATTACAAATGAATGGTTTCTCACCTGTATGTATAAGGATGTGATGTCTTAAAGAAATAGCATATGTAAACGTTTTGTTGCAGATATTACAATTAAACTGTTTCTCTCCTGTATGAACACGTGTATGGGTATTCAAATTACAAGATTGTATAAATGTTCTGTTGCTGATGTTACAACTGAACCGTTTCTCACCTGTATGTTTACGCTTATGAAATCTTAAACCAGAATGGTATGAAAACGTTTCATTGCAGATATTACAACTGAATGGTTTCTCACCTGTATGTATACGCATATGAGCGTTCAAATTAGTAACCTGTGTAAATTTTTGGTCGCAGACTTTACAATTGTAGGGTTTCTCACCTGTATGTATAAGGACATGATGTCTTAAAGAAGTAGCATATGTAAACGTTTTGTTACAAAACTTACAAATGAATGGTTTCTCGCCAGTATGTATTCGCACATGAGCATTTAGAGAAGAAGTTTTGGTAAATTGTTTATTACAGATATCACAGTTGAATAGTTTCTTTTCCGTATGGATATTCTCACCTGTATGTATACGCATATGAGCATTTCGAGAAACAGCTTGGGTAAATTTTTGGTTGCAGACATTACAATTGAATGGTTTCTCACCTGTATGTGCAAGGACATGAGTTCTTAAAGAAGTAGCATATGTAAACGTTTTGTTACAAAACTTACAAATGAATGGTTTCTCGCCAGTATGTATTCGCATATGAGCATTTCGAGAAGCAGCTTGGGTAAATTTTTTGTTACAGATATCACAGTTGAATAGTTTCTCACCTGTATGTATACGCATATGAGCGTTCAAATTAGAAACCTGTATAAATTTTTTGTTGCAGATATTACAATTGATTTCAACAGGTTTCTCTTCTGTGAGTGTACATATATGAGCATTCAAAAGAGATGAGTGTGTAAATGTTTTGTTGCACGAGTTACAATTGAGTGGTTTGTCTTTTATGTGGATACGTAAATGATGGTTTAAATTAGAAGAACGCGTAAAATTTTTGTTGCAGATATTACAAGTAAATGGTTTCTCTCCTGTATGTATACGTTTATGCCTATTTAAACCAGATGATGTTGTAAACTTTTTGTTGCAGATATTACAACTGAATGGTTTATCTCCTGTATGGATACGCATATGAACGTTCAAACCAGAAACCTGTGTAAATGTTTTGTTGCAGATATTACAATTGATTTCAACAGGTTTCTCTTCTGTAAGTGTACATATATGAGCATTCAAAAGAGAAGAGTGTGTAAACGTTTTGTTGCATGAGTTACAATTGAGTGGTTTGTCTTTCATGTGGATACGTAAATGATCGTTTAAATGAGAAGAACGCCTAAAATTTTTGTTGCAGATATTACAAGTAAATGGTTTCTCTCCTGTATGTATACGTTTATGCCTATTTAAACCAGATGATGTTGTAAACCTTTTGTTGCAGATATTACAACTGAATGGTTTATCTCCTGTATGTATACGCATATGAACGTTTAAAGAAGAAACCTGTGTAAATGTTTTGTTGCAGGTATCACATTTGAACGGTTTGTCACCAGTATGCGAAAGCATATCGCTATTTAAATTAGAGGACTGTGTGAAGTTTTTATCGTTAATATTACAATTAAATAGTTTGTCTTCTGTATTTATATGCAAATTCGTTATTAAATTATTTCTACTAATGTTGTCACATGTAATTGTACCCAGTGGACAACACTCGCATACTCCTACGATTGTTTCACTCGAACAGCCATCTTCAACTGGATTTTCATCAGCCATCTATAAACCAATCACAACAAACGATTCACCACAAGTATTTTTTTTTTTTATTAATTTAAATCTGTAATGTGTGTGCGTTGTAATCTGTTCAATTTAAGAACAATAAGCAAACACATGACCCAATGAGATGACGACGATGTGTATGACTTGTAAATGAAGAGTAGTCTTGTACAGACTCTGGCTGACTGAAAGAGTATGATTTACAGAACTCCAACCAGTAAAGTACACCGGTAACCACGGTCTAGTATTCAAATTTGTATAAAAGTAACTATACTCTGTTCATCGTAAGAAAGATACGTCAAGTAAACAAATAATGAAGTCACTGAGCATGTGCATTATTTAAAAAATGTGTATATGCAGATTAAAAAGTAAAGCTACAAAATACTTTCACAAGTATTTTTACTTTCTCTTGCCTATATGAATATATAGGTAGGAACGTACTGTTTTCATGTTGATTTTTTGAAATCGAGTTTTCACCGGATCTACATGTTTTCAGACCCCCTGAATCCAAAAAAACATGTTTTTAGCGATTGGTCTTTTTTTAAGATTGTTAATTATTAATATGCATTTTAGCACAAAAGTTTATATATAATAACACTTGTAGACAGTTTAAAATCCCACAACTTTTATTTCAAACATTTTTTTGTATAACATTTAGTTTAGCAGTAATAAGCGATTTTCTGTTTTTTTCTCACGAAAATGTGTGAAAAATCAATTTTTTTAAGATTTCAGCCTTAGTATGCATTTTACGACAAAAGTGTATATTCAAAATTATAGGAAATTAAAAGATCTCCAACTTTTGTATAGAGCCTAGTTTAGCGTAAAAGAGTGATTTTCGGTATTTTTAAGCTAAACTGATTCTGCGCTTTCCTCATGATTAAAATTAGGTTATGTTTTTAGAGGTCAGTTTTTTGTTTATTTCTAATATTTTATTACTAATATTAGGTTATATTGTTTATTATTTGCATTGGCAAGAGAAAGTCGTGTGAGTGTTTCACACCAGATTTTTATCATTGAAACTGTTAGGCCTATCATGACTGATGTTTTAAGTATTGATCAATAAATTTATAATAACAGTAGGCCTATACTTTATTTCCATTCTTTTTCATAAATAAAATGTGGTTACACATTTTATGTATTACCTCTGATCTGTATGACAAAATAAGAGAACTTTAAAAGTAAACATTTTTATTTTAATAATAGTCATCTAATATTAGTTTAGTCACTCGTTCTTTCACAATTGTTTTACGATGACCAATCCAAACCGATTAATCTCTCTCCACATTTTTGAAAAAGAACATGCCATCGTTATTTGCTACCAGTTTGCTTTTGTCATCGTATTGTCTCGCATTGTTCTTACGAGTATTATAATTTATCTTCATTTAGGAATTAAGTGTTACAGTATTTTTTACTTTCTCTTGCCTATATAAATATATATAGGAAGGAAAGTATTATTTTCATGTCGATTTTTCACAGGATCTACACGTTTTCAGACCCCCTGAACCCAAAAAACATGTTTTTAGCGATTGGTCTGTGTGCGTGTGTATACAAAATATCTCAAGAACAGAACATCGTACAAACTTGAAACTTATAACTTAAGTTACATACCACTACTGGACCCCACACGAACATTTTCATCAAAATCGGTCAACCAAAAATAGTAGTTTATTAGTGTAATTTTTCACTTTTTTGCAATTTTCTCAAAAACTGGTCCTACAATTTTTTTAAAATCACCTCATTTACTTAATTTTGTATACTCTACAAGATAAGGTAGGCGCAATGTTTGTTGAAATTATTGGTGAGGCTGTTTTCACATAAAAACATTGTTTTTTTAATATTGCTGCTTTATTATGCATTTTACCGCAAAAATGTATATAATTGAAGTTGTAGAAAATTTAAAATTCTACAACTTTTATTTCAAACATTTGTTTGTTTAACGCTTAGTTTAGCGGTAATTGGCAATTTTCTGTTTTTTTTTCACGAAAATGTGTGAAAAATTGATTTTTTAAACATTTCAGCCTCAGGATGGTTGTAAGTGTATAGAATAAAATTTATAGGAAATTAAGAGATCTACAACTTTTATCAAGAACATTTTTTTGTACAGTGCCTAGTTTAGCGTGAAAGAGCAATTTTCCGTATTTTTAAGCCAAACTGAGGTTGATTTTCATTTTGCGTCTTTTATATATGATTTAAATTAGTTTAAGTTTATTGAGGTTAGTTATTTGTTTATTTCTAATGTTTTATTACTAATGTTAGGCTTATTGTTAATTATTTGCATTGGCAAGAGAAAGTTGTGCGAGTGTTTCACACCAATTTTTTTTTCCGTTTCTATTTATCGTTTAATTCTGTGTATAGTTAAAAGCACGTATCAGTTATCATTGTGATGTTTTCATTTAAAGTGTTGCATTTTTTCCGAGTCACCCGCAGTAGCAGCTGATTCGGTACCGCTGTTTGTTTACTCGACATATATCTTTCTTACGATGAACCGAGTATACTTTTAGTAGGATTTTAACCAGGAACCTTCGATTTAACTTGAAAAATTGAATAAAACAGGTCCCAGTACTTTATTACTTGATATAAAACACAAAAGTTACAAACAGAAAATAATACAACTTACTAATCTTTTTGGTTCGACATAAGTAAGTTCAAATGTCTTTATGTTATTATTATGTCAATTATGTTATTGTTATATTAAATCAGGTAATTATGTCAATAATTTTTTCAAATTAACCGAGTAAACAATTTAACTCTGAGAACTATTATGTATAAATATCTAACCAATAGTTTAGATCTACAGTCCAGCCTCTCTTAGTTTGCTCCTAATGTAAACAAATAATGACGTCACTGAGCATGTGACAGTAGGAGCAAACTAAGAACGGCTGAACTATACTTGGTTAGTCTTTGGTTCTACTTAACAATTATGATTTTCATTGAATTCTTTCTGTTGTTGTTTAGGTCAACAGCCGAAAGGTTGGTTTGAACCTCTAGAGGTTTTACTAAGTAAAACGAGGAGTGAGGTGGTTTATCACTGCCTTTCTCACTGAGTAAAAAAAGTATACTTATCAGAATGCCGGGCCCTCTGAAAAGCACATATTTTCCACTCTGTAAATGACACCTTCACTTCATTTACCACAGGATCTGGCTGTATAATGAAATTCATTACTTTCAAAGTAGATAACTCTGATTAGTGCCTTTTACACCTCTACCTCTTGTGTTCTTAAATGGTTCAGTCAATTGGCAGACCATGTGATAAGAAACAGAACAATTATTTTTACCCTGCAATGAACAGATCGAGTGCAAATAATTTAACACTCCACCTGTCTGTTATGGGCAGGAGTTCTTTCTATCATGTCTAAAAGAATGTTATTTGATTTGGAAAATCAGGCTGGGTATAATTATCTATTAGCAAAGACGCTGTCAATTTTATAATTCATGGTATAGTCACTCGAGTCATGAGTTTGCAACGAGGGGTAAAAAGGGAACAGCATCAGTGCGCATGCGCGACTGCTTTAATTTCAGTACATAAATATAACAACTTATATTATACCCAGAGCATAGCCTATACAGTTGATCGCGGAACGTTTTGTAGGTTAACGGAACGAATATAACTGTTTGTTATCATAAACAGACATGTTAGTTTCTCTAAAATGTGGGCAGACTATTCACTATGCTGAACGAATTGTAAAATGCAGTGTAATAAAATGCTGAGAAACAAAAATGCCTTTCAATGCCTCTTAACAAAAGCCATGAGCGAGTGGCTAACTACTGTGATGTTTCTCTTTCCACAATTCAAAAAATAATGAAGGAAGTTAAAGATGTGAAGAAGCTATCCTTCAACATTTTTATTGACATCTAGGAAACAAAAAAAGCTGTCAGGTAGACTTTTTTTTTTTTTTTTTTGGTTTAACGTCCGACTGTTCTGCAAATTTCTGCTAATGCAGACGGTGAAGGATGAAATGAATTTTTTGTAACATATGAAAAAATGCCATGCCCGAGTGGGATTTGAACCCAAGACCGCGTGATGAGAGGCGAGCACGTTACCAACATCGCCAAAGCGATGTAGACTAGTCAGGTAGACTAGTGAGACTGATAGTGAAGACGCCGGTGACAGCGATCGTAAAGAAGGCGATTCATTTGTAGAAATTTTGTACCAATGGAATAAGGTAGCTGGTAATTACAGTAAATCAAACATTTCTAGTCGTGTAATGAAGCTATAGGCAGTATTACAGGTCAGATTTATTTATTATAAGGTTTATGAAGAAAATTTTTTTCGTATTAAACCACAGCTTACGAAATGTATGCAGAAACTGCACAATAGTGAAATGTACGAGTAGTGTCGCACTGTTGAGGTTGGCAGCACTGTCATAGTTTTAGTTCCCTTCCTCACAGCGCATCCATACACAAAAGGTGATCTCGTGACTTCAGTATCTATAGTGGTACAATTCAGCAGCAGCTCTACAGTATCAGAGAAACCTATCTACAACTAATATGCAATGATATCAAAACAAGAAACATTTTTTAAACATAAATTTTAATTAATTAGAATAATATACTTTTCAATCAATTCCAACACATTACTAACCACTTTTCTTGAAGACTGGTTAGTTGGAAACAGAAGACAATATTATGTTCCAATGATATTGAAGAACCAGTGTCACAGCACAACAAAGTAGCTGAAGGAATTACTGTCAATGAATGATATTTATACTTCAAATTTGCCTGTTAAAAAAAAAAATTTACAATTGACTAAAATATTGAAGTACAATTACGAAAGCATTGTCAATAAAGCTTGTTTCCAAAACGTACTAAATCCTAATTTTGTAATTTTTCACAGGGTTTAAAAACAAGTATATTGGTTAAAATATTAAACTGAGATTTTGAATTTGTATTGTTTTAAAATAATTTGTTTTGTTTTTTAAAGTAAAGTAAAATTAATCTAAATATCATTTTTTGTTTAATTTATTATTGTGTAAGAAAAAAACTTTCCATGTGGATTTAGTACTTTTAACACAATCACTGCTTATAGTATCTTTTGGAAGAAAATAAAATGGAGTCAGTACTTTTTGAAATGTAATATTTCTTATGCCTGTGAATTAGTCTGTTACAGAGTGACAGTGTATTAGGATAAAAAAATGTTTTAATAAAAACGAAAATTCTGGGCATACAAATTTTTTCAGTTTATTGTAAAAATTATAAAATTGAAATTTCATGATTACAAATTAATTTTTTTACTGTCTGTTAAAAACCAAATTATTTATTTTTGCAAAAATACCTTAATTATTCTTAAGAAAATAATATTTTATCACCTTTTTTAACAAATTAAAACACATCTTCATTATGAATCGCAATATTATCTGGATCATCTTTATCGGATATGGCAAATTCATTTTCAGATAAACATTTTTTGTAGAAAGGATGAGTTTCCCATTTAATTTTTACCAATTTTTACTTTCTCTTGCCTATATGAATATATAGGAAGGAAAGTATTGTTTTCATGTCGATTTTTCGAAATCGAGTTTTCACTGGATCTATACGTTTTCAGACCCCCTGAACCCAAAAAACATGTTTTTAGCGATTGGTCTGTGTGTGTGTGTGTGTGTGTGAACAGAATATCTCAAGAACGGAACAACGTATGAACTTCAAACTTGAAACTTAAGTTACATACCACTACCGGACCCGACACAAACATTTTCATCAAAATCGGTCAACCGGAAGTAGTAGTAACTTAGTTTATTCCTATAATTTTTCACTTTTTTTGCGATTTTCTCAAAAACTGGTCCTACGATTTTTTTTAAAATCGCCTGGTTTACTCAATTTTTTATTCTCTACAACAGCGCTTCTTAAACTGTGGGTCGCGACCCCCAGGGGGGTCGCGAGACTACTGAAAGGAGGTCGCAAAGATCTGATACTTTTCAATCATTATAAATAAAATTTTAAAATTAGTATACACACTACGTACAAATATAAATACAAATAAAAATCATACAAAATACTATTATAGTTTTATTATAACTATTTTTTGAAAAAAGTGGCAATGCAAAACTGTTATGTAGGGCCTATAAATGAAAATATGGAAGTAGCATTTAAAATAATAAATACAACGCGCTCCTCGATTTTCAACTGAACGTTCGACATTGATGTCTGGCCGCCGGCGTCAGTGTTTGCAAGATAACTTAGTGATTATAAGTACCCAGACGCCGCATCGCCTTACAGCTTACACATACAATACGGAAGCATAATCAAGCTAGGCTAGGCGAATCGGCATATTATTTTTATAAAAGAATAATAAAAAAAATTAAATGAAAGCTTCTTTTTCGGCGTCTTTGTGATACGGTGCCTTTGTGCGCTGCACACTTTGAACACGCCATGCGTCGGGGTTGATCTGATCGTAATTTGTTGTCATTGCAATGGTAAAGATTCGAGTGTAGTTATTTTTCTGTTTGTACTTAGGTTTGGACTCAGCTTTGTCTTCGTAGTGACATGTGTGTATTTACTGTGTAATTTTCAGTTGGTGTTTTTAATTATTACGTTAAAGTTCAACTACATTTTGTTTAATTATTTATTATTATTTAACCATCATGGATAAATGGCTAATTAAAATTCCAACTAATAAGTCTGCCACGCCGTCACAACCAAGTTGCAGTGCTTCAAATCCGACTTCTAGCAAAACAAAAAAAAGAAAATATGACGAATCATATTTGCAGTATGGCTTCACATGCTCTTCTCACAACAATGAAGAACAACCAGTGTGCTTAATTTGTAAAGAAGTTTTGGCTGCAGAAAGCATGAAACCGTCAAAACTGCAACGACATTTGAATACTAAACATGCATCGTTATCAAAAAAGCCAATAGAATATTTTGAGCGTCGTTTGCAAACATCAAATAAAGAAAAGAACACTTTGGAGAAGTATGTTACTTTGAATGATAAATATCTATTGGCATCGTATGAAGTTTTGTATTTGATAGCAAAAACGAAAAAGCCTTTTACTATTGGAGAGCAACTTTTACTACCTGCAGCTATAAGAATGTCTGAAATTGTTCATGGAAAACAGTATGCTGCTGAAATTAGTAAAATTCCATTATCAAATGACACTGTGTCCAAAAGAATTTCAGACATTAGCAATGATCAATTTCAACAGCTTCTTATGAGGCTTAAAGACAGCTCAAAGTTTGCAATACAACTGGACGAGTCGACAGACATTTCAAAAATGGCACAGTTGTTACTTTTTGTAAGATATATTTATGAGGGAAGCATTCATGAAGATAAACTGTTTTGTCGTCCTCTGGAAGGTCATACTCATGGAAAAGATATATATAAAAAAGTAAATGAGTTTTTTGAAAAAGAAGGATTAAATTGGAAAAATTGTGTTGGTGTGTGCACGGACGGTGCTGCAGCAATGACCGGACAAGATCTTGGTTTTACAGCATTTGTTAAAGCTGGAAATGATCATATTACATTTACACATTGTATGATTCACCGAGAGGCACTTGTTGTTAAAAAAATTGTACCAGAATTAAACACTGTGTTTTTTGATGCAGTCAAAATCATTAACTTTATTAAAAGTCGAGCACTTAATAGTCGATTGTTTAAAAATTTGTGCATTGATATGGATTCGGATTATACAAGTTTATTGCTACATGCTGAAGTTAGGTGGCTATCAAGAGGTCGAAGTTTGAAACGATTATTAACTTTAAAAGATGAAGTTCTTATATTTCTAACAGAGCAAAATTCTAATTTGGCCGATTATTTTCATGATAACTTATGGCTTCTCAAGCTATGCTATTTGGCAGATATTTTTGATAAAATCAATGATATGAATTTATCAATGCAGGGAGTCTGCGTTAATATGTTTATGTTAAAAAATAAACTTGAGGCCTTTGTTAAAAAAATTCTTATATGGAAGAACAGAGTGGAAAGTGGATCGCTCGAAATGTTTCCATTTACTGACGAGTATATAATTAGTAACAATATTTCAAAAAAAGATACTCCTATAACAAAAATTATAGTTAATCATTTGAAGGATATGGAAGTTTACATGCATAGGTATTTTCCCAATGATATCGATACACAACAATGGATTTGCAATCCATTTTCAATTGAAATGGAAGAAATTAATTTTTTAAACTTAAAAGCACAAGAAGAATTTGCCGAATTAACAAGTGATACTACCTTGCGACTCAGATTTTCTCAAGTGCCTGTGCATGAATTTTGGATAGAAATCAAATCAGAATATCCCCTACTATCGGAAATGGCAATGAACAAATTACTGCCATTTTGTACAACATATTTATGTGAATCAGCCTTTTCCACATTAAATTACATAAAATCAAAATACCGTTCAACTTTAATAAACGTTGAAAATTTATTACGATCTGCACTAACTCAAATTGAGCCTAGATTTAATTATTTGTGTAAAAATAAACAATCACATTCGTCACATTAATATTGTTTGATGTCAATAATATGTTTTCTTATAAAAAAATTGTTACAAAAGTTTATTTTTTCTATTGAATAAATATATATATAGTTTTATGTCATTCTATTTATTGTGTTTTATTACGACCGATATCCCGTCAATGTTTCCAATTATATATATGTGAAATGAATGGGTACGTATTCTTTAATCCTTATTTTATTTACATTGTAAAATAGTGCGATATTACATCTACATCTACGGTTAATATATATTTCATTATATGGAGGAGGGGGTCGCTTTAAAATTTCCTAAGCTTGAAGGGGGTCGCTATATAAAAAAGTTTAAGAAGCGCTGCTCTACAAGATAGGGTAGGCGCCATGTTTGCTGAAATTCTGCGTGAGGCTGTTTTTACGTAAAAACATTTTATTTTTAAGATTGCGGCTTTAATATGCATTTTAGCGCAAAACGTTATATAATTTAAGTTGTAGAGAATTTAAAAACCTACAACTTTTATTTCAAACATTTTTTTGTATAACGCTTAGTTTAGCGGTAATTTGCGATTTTCTGTTTTTTTCTCAAGAAAACGTGAGAAAAATCGATATTTTTAACATTTCGGCCTTAGTATGCATTTTACGACAAAAGTGTATATAATTAAATTTATAGAAAATTAAAAGATCTACAACTTTTATTTAAAGAATTTTTCTCTACAGACCCTAGTTTAGAGAGAAAGAGTGATTTTCTGTATTTCTAAGCCAAACTGAGGTCGATTTTCATTTTGCGTCTTTCACTCATGATTAAAATTAGGTTATGTTTGTTGAGGTTAGTTTTTTGTTTATTTCTTATGTTTTATTAATAATGTTAGATTTATTATTAATTATTTGCATTAGCAAGAGAAAGTTGTGTGAGTGTTTCACACCAGATTTTTATTAATGGCAGAAGCCTACAAACATCTGTAGCTTTTTTTGATTATTTATCTATGTAATCTTGTCTATATTCTTTTTCCAAATACTAGGATCACTTTTAAGTTTCCTACCTTTACCATCAAGCGCCAGTAAGCATGAAGCCCAACCTTCAAAATCGTCAGTTTCCATTTTATCAATGATTAAATTAAACCAAAATACTATACACCTATTATTAATACTTGAAAATGTTATATACACACAAAATGTTCACTGCCCAAAACAAATAAAACACTTCCTTTTTACTTTAAAAACGTGTTCGCCTCTCATCATGCGGTCCTGGGTTCGAATCCCACTCAGGCATGGCATATTTTCATACGTTACAAAAAAATCATTTCATCCTCCATTGTAAACAGTTACACCCCAACGTCGTCGCTAATGACCGTTGTAGTTGATGTAACGTTAAATAAATAAATAAATAAAAAAAAAATTTAAAAAGAAACTGCATTGCATACATTAGCTGCCAACAGCTGATGAACAACAAACATTTTATTATCAGAATGGAGGGAACTTAAAAGTAGAGACAAAGCTACCAACTAGTTTTGTTAATAATTTTATTTTGCCATGTAAAATTAAATAAAACCAGACAAAATTAAAATATATTATTGGAAATAATATTAAAATGCTGGATATAGTACATTTTAAACCAAAAAATGCCATTAATGGCAGCTCTATGTTGAACATAGTACATTTTGAAAAAATATGATTTTAGTCTTGGATAAAGTACCCTACAGTTTGGCACAAATTGGAGTTTTTAAATCACATTTTAAAAGCTTTTAACACTTTTTGGAACAAAACTGTAGTATATTTCCTACAGATATATTAATACAGAAAACCAAACAAAATAAAACTGAACATTAAAAAAAATGGATTTAGCACCTTTTGGAAACAAGCTTCTCAAATGTAAACAGTTATTTTGTTTATTTGTAATGTTTTATTTTCTAATATTATTACTAATGTTAAGCCCAGTTTCCACACACATAGTTTACTGGCGCCAAATTGTAAAATATAAACTGGCGCCAGTTTATTTTTATTATCACTGGGGCCAGTTTGTGTTTCCACACATTCGGATATTGGCACGCCAGTCTAACGAGTTGTTTGTCGAGAAACTACTGTGTTGTACGTTTTTAAGAGTTGTCGTTGTTTCTGAAATGGATTCAACATCCATAATGCAAGCAGGTTTTAACGCTGTTGTGCAAATCTTATCATTAGAACAATATGAAATATTGAATCCGCGAAGACATAGATGGTGGGTACGTAAGTGGATTTCTCGCAGAAAAATTATGGGTGCATCGAATTCATTAATTCGAGAGCTAGCATTTGAAAACCCGGAAAATTTTTTAAATCATTTTAAAATGTCAAAAAACAATTTCAATTTCTTGTTAAGCTGTATCTCTCACATACAAAAATCAGACACTCATATGAGAAATGCCGTGCCAGGTAAATTAAAATTGCAAGTAGCACTCAGATTTTTGGCTTCGGGCGATTCTTTGACATCGACATCAACATTTTAGGTACACTTACTTGTTCAGATAGTAGGTTACACAAGCGCAAACAATTGAGCAATAGCAATAACTGGCGCCAGAAAGTACAACTGTCTTGTACTCCTACTGGCGATATGAAAAGTGCCCCCAATCGACTGGCACCAAATCATTTGCTGTGTTTCCACACGCCAAAAAGATGGCGCCAGTAAACTATGCGTGTGGAAACTGGGCTTTAGGTTACATGGTTCATTATTTGCATCGGCAAGAGAAAGTCGTCTTTCACACCAGATTTTATTTTTTATTCATAATATTTAATAACACCTACGGAGGACACGTACCGAGTTAAGTACAACGTAATTAGATTAGTTTTAATATTGCATGAATGTTATGATAATCATTAGAGTTGATGTAAAGTCTGTTCCCTGTCAGGCCAGGCCAAGTGCAGTACACTCAGGTTCCAATACTATCTTACTGTAAGCAATAACAAATAATTAGAGTAGGTTAACCTACGCTTTTTTTGCATCCAGGAGACTCCAAGAGGGAGTATAGGACATGTCAAGATAAAACTGATAAACAAAGAGTTTATCACAATGATAAATTATCACTTACCACTAAAAATTTGTTTCTGCTACTACTTACTTCAGTAGGCTTGTCATGAACCCCATTGTATCAAATAGTACACAAAATTAAAAAGTCAAACAACGATAAATTCATCACTTACAATAATTTTTCCTGCTACTGCTTAACTCAGTAGCCTTGTCATGAACCACTTTGTATCAAATAATACACAATATTTGTTTAATTAAAAGTTAAATACTTTTCAACCAAAAACTATTAAGAAAGAATTTCGTGCACGATGTAAAATTTCATCAATCAAATATTGTTTTAGCTTTTTTTTTTAAATGACATAAATTGTCACAACTTATTAAACCTTAGGGCAATTTATTGGTGTATTTTCTACCTGCATAAGTAGGTTTATGTTCAAACAATTTAGGGTTGTGATTAGCAACATAATAATCGATTCTGTTTCTTGTGTAGTGGTTGTGAACTTCTAAATTCTGTAAAAAGGTATTTTTCTTTATGTACATTATCACTTTATAAATGTACAAAGAAGGAACTGAGAGCAATTGCAGCTCTTTAAATAGTGATCTGCATGAGGTAAGGTGGTTGACTCCAATCATACATCTAACAGTTTTTTTTCTATATTTTAAAAACTCTTTCCATGTTACACTGTGATGAATTACCCCACACTAATATGGCATACCTGATATGAGATCAAATTAAACCATATTAATCTGGTATTGGCTATTTTTTATCATTTAATCTGGCAATTTGTTTTAATGCAAATACCCCAGATGATATTTTACCATAAATTTGATCAGTATAATAATCCCAGAATAGAGTCCTACCTAGTGACACTCCTAGAAGTTGCACATGATATAGGATATTATTTTGTATAAAGACATCCACTTTTCTATTTTCTCTTACATTATGTTTGTTTTTGAAACTGTAAGTACTGACACTTTTCCACCCTTTTTTCTCATTAACTGTGAACATTAATTCATTCAGAAATTGGACTACAGATTCTGTGCTAATATGTTTATTCACTTTGAGAAAACAAAATGGGGCCTAAAAATTGAACTCCGTTGAACACGCGTGGTAAACGGGAAGGCTATAAGGAAAGACGGGCATTAAAAAATTAGGTACCAAAAATTACATTAATTTTGTTATAGAAATATACTATAAACGTATAACATATAAGAGTTAATTGCTGACTGTATTTTATACAGCTTATTCGGCTATTGTAGCAATAACACTTGTTATTCCAGACCCAACATCAAGTTCGACGAAAACGATATTAAATAACACATTAATTTACCTTTGCAAACCTGACCGTTCAATTTTTACTTCAACTGCCCACAAAACTGTATAATTTAATCTGCATTACCCATGACACTCAAATTAAAATAAGGTAGGCTATACTAAACGAAAATGACCATTGCACATTTTATTTATCTACTTACTTGAAAAAGAAATGTGTTAAGCCTTCCAAACAACACGCAATGAATAAACGAATTTTTCTAACCAACGAATTCTTTTGCACTAAAAATGACTAGAAACTTCAATTCACTTTATTCTTTTATAACACTTTTTGCTCTTTTGTTTACCTTCATTTGAATTATAATTAATTACTCATTCCACCGCTTAAAACAAAGCAAAGCAACCAGGATGAACGAAGACTCGAAGTCTAAAAATTTCCCGTAACGGTTTTATATTAATCGAAATCGGGATATTCACTTTACCAACCATTTTCGATACATGCTAAAAAATATAAATTGTATTTCATTTCCTGATAATATTAATATTAACTAATAATATTCTTTCACTCGTCATTAGTTGCTTTCTTGGAGTACATAATTAAAGGGTACTTTTCCTTTCCGTATATTACATGGTAGCAAGGCCGTTATATAAGGGTTTCTTGTTCAACGGCCCTGATAAGGTAGACCGACTTATTATGTTTAGACTATTTATACATTTATCTCTGAGGTAGACCGACTTTTCATTCACGTTGTCTAAGTACAGTAATCCACGTTTTCATCCCATGACATCGAAACAAAATTATTATATCTATTTTGTAGTTTCGCCTTAAAATTTGTTTTTCTTTTAATTACTCTAAAAGCCTTTGCGTAAACTATAGAATACTCAAATCTAAAAGCTTATGAGTGCAGTAAAATTAGCCTTCGAATATTAATTAATACCACTTAATGACGTGATAATTTCATTCATTTGTTGTGGCTATCCTGATGCATTATGGCGGGATATCGTACTTTGTGCTTATTCAGTAATCGTACATGTATTAAAAGTTTTATTTCTGTAACATGGACAATATGTATTAGGTTTACTTCAAAACTCAAAAAATTTACATTTAGATAAATTTTTATGCCGAGGCTTACAAATTTTAATATTGTTTCTCGGGCAGTAATTCTTGGATCCATTTTTTGTCTAATGAATAGCATACAAATAGCAACAAAATTTCAAACACACTCTTTGTTCTTTTAAATCTGGCTTAATGATGTCGCAAACAGAACACCAAGATCAAATGTTAACCTACAAACTGATGCCATCTGGCAGTTGTTTTTGAAGGTCTCTGCTAACCCCATGTAGCGGGAGAACTCTCTGCTATGACTATGAATGGCAGCGCACTCTCAGTCTGATTATTTTTGGGTTCCCCTCATGTACAGTATTCAGATGAACTAAAGTCCCCTAGCCATGGGAGTGAGAGAATGCATAACGCTCTCACTCGCACAAGTCATACACATTTTGCGCAGTTCCAATAACATTGTATAATATCACTCATTGTTGTGAGCAAGCGTTTATGCACGCAGTAAACTAACAACCAAGATAATGACTGTAGTATGTTTTCAGATTTGGATTATAACGGTAAAGACCTTTGAGCGCATGCGTAGTTATGCAACTTATCTCCCTCTCACTCGCTCGGCTATGGGACATTAATTCATCTGATACCTATATACATGCTTTTGTTTTGATCATCAGCTGAAAGGCTGGTTTGAACCTGTTTTACTAAGTAAAATGAGGGGTGAGGTGGTTAACCCCCTCAAGTGAGGTGGTTGGTTCGTACCTTTCTCATAAAGTTGAAAAGTATGCTTATCAGCATGCCAGGACCTCTGGAAAGTACATATTTTCCACTGTGCAAATAACACCCTCACTTCATTCACCACAAGGACTGGCTGTGTAATGAAATTCATTACTTTCAGAGGAGATAACGCTAATGATTAGTGTCTTAGTGATAACTTAATTAACTTAATTAATGTAATACTTAAAAGAAAATACTTGTATTAAAATAAATTAATGAGTTACTTACTGTTTATTTTTATCAAGTAAAAAAGTTTAACAACCATAAATTATCATACATCAAAAAAGTAACAGTAGCCATAAAAAATTTAAGTTAGAAGAGAGTTTAACAGATTTTGTCTATTTTTCATGCGTTTTTTTATTTAATTAATAAATACTTATTTTTAAATTGTGTTTGTCTATTATTGACTTATTTTGCATCATTCTCTTCAGAATTAAATTCTCTACAAGTTTTGTATAAGAATTTCTTATGTTTATTATCCATTTAACAAAGTTTATCTGCTTCAAACCTAAAAGATACTTGTTTTTTGGGACCAAGTTTTGCGTATTTCATAAGATATCTTTAAAATTACTGCAGGTACAGGTCTGAAACCTGCTTTGTTCAATTTTTCTGTTCATTTTACATATGATACGGTAAAATTTATGCCTAATTTAACACCGAACAAATATCTGTAGGGCTTCATTTCAACAGGGTAGCTGAAATTTTGACAAAATCTTTCACCTGTATAACTCGGTAACTAATGATTTTCGGACCTATGTTAATTTGAACTTTTTTTCATCTTTTGTTGTGGGGAATCACGCTCTGAATTCTTAGAACCTTTTTCAGAATGCTCGTATATGCTCTGTGTATCATGTTTTTGTTTGTGTTTATTTAGTGTATCCATGGGTGATTTGAAAATCTGTTTATTGTGTTATGTGTACATGTGGTTTCATATATATATGTGTGTGTGTGTGTGTGTGTGTGTATTTATAAAAATAATAGTTCTGTTTCTTACTCAGTGTGGCATAGAAGTCACATTGGAGTGAAATAAGAAATAAAAACTTTAATTGTTAACAACTACTTTTGATTAAAGAGCACTGGACGTGAAGTGTAATAATTTTCTGTACCCTAGCCAGGAATCGAACCTGAGACCTCCGCTTTGCAGTGTAAGGTGCTGACAACTACGCCACGGACGCGACCATAGTTTCTTTTTAAAGTAAATTTTAGTTTTAAATATTCGTATTCATTTACTAAAATAAGGTAGCATTTCTTCGAGTATGTTAAATCTACATATAGGTCATTTGTTCTAGCTAGAAGCTTTCCCTCCAACGCTCTGTGCCGCTGAGCTGTTCTGTTTAGTGGTGGGGGAAGCACCTCATAGTTGTAATAGTAGTATACAGTTAGAAAGAGAGGGAATGATGATTAAGTGAGAAGGAGACAACACTTTCCCCATTGAAACTATCCCTACTCTACCTACTCACCCACCCCTTACAAGCTTCTTCCTAAAACAAAATGTACTATACAAGTATATTTTTTAGGCTGTAAATAGTGACTTTGTCCATTTTACCAATATTTTTGAATTGTAACATTATTTAAGTCTTAAATAATGCTTTGATATTAAAAAAATATTTAGTTTTTTTTGCTACAAATCTAAGCAAGGGAATATTGTTTAGGAAGCCTGCTCATGATTTTACTTATTTATACTGTTGGGAACTTTGATACCATCAAGCCCAATATGACGTATCAGTCACACTTTTTTGTTAAGCCATCAAAAAGGCTGAAGGTCTAAAAGTGATTTTATTTCACTAAAATGTCAGTAAAGTGTATGAAACAATTTACTATTATTTTATTAAACATCCTATGTAGGATTTTTAAACAGCCGTATTATTTAAAATTGAAATATATATTTTCTAACCACCAGAATACGGTAACATAAAACACTTACCAATACCCCCCCCCCCCCCCAATACTTCCGAAACAATTTACATATATTTGTTTGTGCATAGTTAAAAAATTTGGGATTGAAAGGGTTAACACATGGTCAGCCAATTATATGACTGAATCATTTAAGATCAGAAGAGGTAGAGGTGTAAGGTTAAGCGCACATTGAATACTGGCTGCTGGTCGCAAGTGCTGATTCACGCTGACGAGCGTGCATATTGGGAGCATGTAACTACGAGCTTAACCTTAATTCAGTTGTCGGTATTCAACATAAGTTCCAGTAGCAGCAGTCATGATGAATTATTCCTAATGGAAAACGTTTATACTAAATTATTATCATGTAAAGACGATACCGTTAGTGATATTAATAAAAACAGAAAATTGTACAGCAAGTATCGTTATCTTTTTGTGCCGTTAAAAAAATATAGTAACAGGTTTTTTTAAAATACATAAGAATGACTGGAAACGTTTAATTTTATATTGTCAAAATTAGAACTTTGTTTACAAAAACCAATGGTGCAACTTGCACAAGCAACCAATATTATAGGAAGAAAGTCTTGTGATTACTTTGAGGTACATATTTCGAACATTTTGACTACCGATATTCATTATTTTAAAACATTGTTTGGCCAATAATAATCTTTAAAAGTTATTTTTATAAATTTATGTTATAATTAATTAACAATTGTTCTTATTTATGAATACGTATTATACGATGCCAAGACACTTCGCAACCTGCCAACAAGCAGCAGGCAGGTTTATACAAAACAAACTGTGAGATGATATGTGCAGATGACCAGCATGCAGCTTTCTCTACCAGCGTTTACTGCAAGACGTCTGATTAAAATTTAATGGCGTATTCCTACAAGCAGACTCCCGCTTGTAAGCAACGAGTTCACTGTGCGCTTACCATAAAAGACACTAATCATTAGCGTTATCTCCTCTGAAAGTAATGAATTTCATTACACAGCCAGTCCTTGTGGTGAATGAAGTGAGGGTGTTATTTGCACAGTGGAAAATATGTGCTTTCCAGAGGTCCTGGCATGCTGACAAGCATACTTTTCAACTATTATGAGAAAGGTAATTGTTAACCACCTCACCCCTCATTTTACTTAGTAAAACAGGTTCAAACCAGCCTTTCAGCTGATGATCAAAACAAAAGCATGTATATAGGTATCAGATGAATTAATGTCCCATAGCCGAGCGAGTGAGAGGGAGATAAGTTGCATAACTACGCATGCACTCAAAGGTCTTTACAACTATAATCCAAATCTGAAAACACACTACAGTCATTATCTTGGTTGTTAGTTTACTGCGTGCATAAATGCTAGCTCACAACAATGAGTGAAATTATACTATTTTATTGGAACTGCGCAAAATGTGTATAGCTTGTGCGAGTGAGAGCTTTATGCATTCTCTCACTTCCACGGCTAGGGAACTTTCGTTCATCTGAATACCGTACATGTGGGGGACCCAAAAATAACCAGACTGAGAGTGCGCTGCCATTTATAGTCATAGCAGAGACCTTCAATAAGCAACTGCCAGATGGCATCAGTTTGTAGGTTAACATTTGATCTTGGTGTTCTGTTTGCGACATCATTAAGCCAGATTTAAAAGAACAAAGAGTGTGTTTGAAATTTTGTTGCTATTTGTATGCTATTCATTAGACAAAAAATGGAATCCAAGAATTACTGCCTGAGAAACAATATTAAAATTTGTAAGCCTCGGCATAAAAATTTATCTAAATGTAAATTTTTTGAGTTTTGAAGTAAACCTAATACATATTGTCCATGTTACAGAAATAAAACTTTTAATACATGTACGATTACTGAATAAGCACAAAGTACGATATGATAAGTACGATATCCCGCCATAATGCATCAGGATAGCCACAACAAATGAATGAAATTATTACGTCATTAAGTGGTATTAATTAATATTCGAAGGCTAATTTTACTGCACTCATAAGCTTTCAGATTTGAGTATTCTATAGTTTACGCAAAGGCTTTTAGAGTAATTAAAAGAAAACAAATTTTAAGGCGAAACTACAAAATAGATATAATAATTTTGTTTCGATATCATGGGATAAAAACGTGGATTATTGTACTTAGACAATGTGAATGAAAAGTCGGTCTACCTCAGAGATAAATATATAAATAGTCTAAACATAATAAGTCGGTCAACCTTATCAGGGCCGTTGAACAAGAAACCCTTATATAACGGCCTTGCTACCTTATAATATACGGAAATGAAAAGTACCCTTTAATTATGTACTCCAAGAAAGTAACTAATGACGAGTGAAAGAATATTATTAGTTAATATTAATATTATCAGGAAATGAAATACAATTTATATTTTTTAGCATGTATCGAAAATGGTTGGTAAAGTGAATATCCCGATTTCGATTAATGTAAAACCGTTACGGGAAATTTTTAGACTGCGAGTCTTCGTTCATCCTGGTTGCTTTGCTTTGTTTTAAGCGGTGGAATGAGTAAGTAATTATAATTCAAATGAAAGTAAACAAAAGAGCAAAAAGTGTTATAAAAGAATAAAGTGAATTGAAGTTTTTAGCCATTTTTAGTGCAAAAGAATTCGTTGGTTAGAAAAATTCGTTTATTCATTGCGTGTTGTTTGGAAGGCTAAACCATTTATTTTTCAAGTAAGTAGGTAAGTAAAATGTGCAATGGTCATTTTCGTTTAGTATAGCCTACCTTATTTTAATTTGAGTGTCATGGTCACTGCAGATTAAATTATACAGTTTTGTGGGCAGTTGAAGTAAAAATTGAACGGTCAGGTTTGCAAAGGTAAATTAATGTGTTATTTAATATTGTTTTCGTCGAACTTAATGTTTGGTCTGGAATAACAAGTGTTATTGCTACAATAGCCGAATTAGCTGTATAAAATACAGTCAGCAATTAACACTTATATGTTATACGTTTATAGTATTTTTCTATAACAAAATTAATATAATTTTTGGTACCTAATTTTTTAATCCCCTCTTTCCTTATTGCCTTCCCGTTTACCACGCGTGTTCAACGGAGTTCAATTTTTAGGCCCCATTTTGTTTTCTCGAAGTGAATACACATATTAGCACAGAATCTGTAGTTCAGTTTCCGAATGAATTAATGTTAACAGGTAATGAGAAAAAAGGGTGGAAAAGTGTCAGTACTTACAGTTTCAAAAACAAACATAATGTAAGAGAAAACAGAAAAGTGGATGTCTTTATACAAAATAATATCCTATATCATGTGCAACTTCTAGGAGTGTCACTAGGTAGGACTCTATCCTGGGATTATTATACCGATCAAATTTATGGTAAAATATCATCTGGGGTATTTGCATTAAAACAAATTGCCAGATTAAATGATAAAAAATTGCCAATAGCAGATTATTATGGTTTAATATTATCTCATATCAGGTATGCAATATTAGTATGGGGTAATTCATCACAGTGTAACATGGAAAGAGTTTTTAAAATATAGAAAAAAAGCTGTTAGATGTATGATTGGAGTCAACCACCTTACCTCACGCAGATCACTATTTAAAGAGCTGCAATTGCTCTCAGTTCCTTCTTTGTACATTTATAAAGTGATAATGTACATAAAGAAAAATACCTTTTTACAGAATTTAGAAGTTCACAACCACTACACAAGAAACAGAATCGATTATTATGTTGCTAATCACAACCCTAAATTGTTTGAACATAAACCTACTTATGAAGGTAGAAAATACACCAATAAATTGCCACAAGGTTTAATAAGTTGTGACAATTTAAGTCATTTAAAAAAAAAAGCTAAAACAATATTTGATTGATGAAATATTTTACAGCGTGCACGAATTTCTTTCTAAATAGTTTTTGGTTCAAAAAGTATTTAACTTTTAATTAAACAAATTTTGTGTACTATTTGATACAAAGTGGTTCATGAAAAGGCTACTGAGTTAAGCAGTAGCAGGAAAAATTATTGTAAGTGATGAATTTATTGTTGTGTTTGACTTTTTAATTTTGTGTACTATTTGATACAATGGGGTTCATGACAAGCCTACTGAAGTAAGTAGTAGCAGAAACAAATTTTTAGTGGTAAGTGATAATTTATCATTGTGATAAACTCTTTGTTTATCAGTTTTATCTTGACATGTCCTATACTCCCTCTTGGAGTCTCCTGGATGCAAAAAAAATGTAGGTTAACCTACTCTAATTATTGGTTATTGCTTACAGTATGATAGTATTGGAACCTGAGTGTACTGCACTTGGCCTGGCCTGACAGGGAACAGACTGTACATCAACTCTAATGATTATCATAACATTCATGCAATATTGAAACTAATCAAATAATTCTAAAAGATTTAATTTCTATCATATTTTAATGATTTTGGCATCAAATTAATTAAAAGATCAGAAAGTTTATTACTATTAATTTACATTGAAATTATTATACTTACTAAATTTATGGGAGTTATTTAAATATACACCAAAAAATTATGAAAAACGAAATTGTTACGTGCTACACACTACCTAATTTTAGAGTTTTACAATCATAAACACTACTAAAAAACCAGTTTATATAAATTCTACAGAAGGCAATGAAATAAACTCACACTAAACATGTTTGAGTACTAAAATTTAAAATATTTTACACATATTTAGCCTTCGTACGAAACATTCGGAAACACACCAGTAAGCACAATGCAACATCACAGTCAGGGCAGTACCAGGTTGTTTCTTTCCTTCCAACCTTTCAAGTTGCAGTTTTGCTCTTTTCTGAACAAACGTTACAGCAACACATGGAAAACATAAAATGAAAAAGAAATTATTAATATTGCTGTCAAATAACCGCACAAACAAAGCGATCTAGAAGACAAAACAGTACAACATATACAACCGAACAATTTACCGAACGAAAACGATTATCGACAAAGTACGAAAGGAAAACAATTATTAGAAAGTAGAAATAACTATATTATTTACAAATTTCAAATATGGAATAACTACAAACCTCATAAAACTTGAAAAATATCATATAACATAGAAAAAAATCACGACAAAGTACACTTGTACATCAACAAAAACATAACCTGAAACACGGCTCAATGTTTTTCTACATAGTTCACAAAATATTCGGTAGATTTCACTGCAAACATAGAAAATTAAACTAAATAAAATATTATAGAATAAATCTGTTCAACCGAAGCCCGATATAACCTAGTCTGAATCTTACTACAGGATTTAATGTGGCGGCCCGAGGTAGTATATTCGGGCTTCGGACAACCGCGATTTACGCTCACCCCGAGCTATACTCAGGCTTAGGCTTCAAAGTGTTAAATATTATGAATAATAAAAACGACTTTCTCTTGCCAATGCAAATAATGAACCATGTAACCTAACATTAGTAATAATATTAGAAAATAAAACATTACAAATAAACAAAAGAACTGTTAACATTTATTGACAATGCTTTTGTAATTGTACTTTAATATTTTAGTCAATTGTAAATTTTTTTTAACAGGCAAAGTTGAAGTATATATCATTCATTGACAGTAATTCCTTCAGCTACTTTGTTGTGCTGTGACACTGGTTCTTGAATATCATTGGAAAATAATATTGTCTTCCGTTTCCAACTAACCAGTCTTCAAGAAAAGTGGTTAGCAATCTGTTGGAATTGATTGAAAGGTATATTATTCTAATTAATTAAAATTCATGTTTAAAAAATGTTTCTTGTTTCGATATCATTGCATATTAGTTGTAGATAGGGTTCTCTGATTCTGTAGTTCTGCTGCTGAATTGTACCACTATAGATACTGAAGTCATGAGATCACCTTTTGTGTATGGATGGGCTGTGAGGAAGAGAACTAAAAATATGACAGTGCTGCCAACCTCAACAGAATTTTATGCAGAATTTCAATGTTCACATTCATAACACGAGAAATAGGAATGATTATTATGTGGCTAATCACTCCACAAAATTGTTTGAACAAAAACCTACTTATGCAGGGAGAAAATTCATGAATAAATTACCCCAATCTTTGAAGTGTTGTGAGGATTTGAATTCCTCTAAAAAAATCTGAAAAATGACTTGATCAGTGAAACTTTTTATAGCGTACAAGAATTTCTTTCTTGATAGTAGTGATACATCGTGTGATTCTTATATGTATTTCAGGTATTATATCTGATGACATGTCCTATACTCCTCCTGGAGTCTCCAGGGCGCAAAAAAAAAAAAAAAATAAAAAAAAAACCAGTGCGGCACTACTTGTACATTTCATTACCGTGAAGTTTCTGCATACATTTCGTAAGCTGTGGTTTAATACGAAAAAAATTTTCTTCATAAACCTTATAATAAATAAATCTGACCTGTAATACTGCCTATAGCTTCATTACACGACTAGAAATGTTTGATTTACTGTAATTACCAGCTACCTTATTCCATTGGTACAAAATTTCTACAAATGAATCGCCTTCTTTACGATCGCTGTCACCAGCGTCTTCACTATTAGTCTCACTAGTCTACCTGACAGCTTTTTTTATTTCCTAGGTGTCAAAAAATGTTAAAGGATAGCTTCTTCACATCTTTAATTTCCTTCATTATTTTTTGAATTGTGGAAATAGAAACATCACAGTAGTTAGCCACTCGCTCATGGCTTTTGTTAAGAGGCATTGAAAGGCATTTTTGTTTAGTTTCAACTTCTCAGCATTTTATTACACTGCATTTTTCAGTTCGTTCAGCACTGTGAATAGTCTGCCCACATTTGAGAAACTAACATTTCTGTTTAAACAGTTATATTCGTTCCGTTAACCTGCAAAACGTTCCGCGATATACTGTATAGGCTATGCTCTGGGTATAATATAAGTTGTTATATTTATGTACTGAAATTAAAGCAGTCGCGCATGCGCACTGATGCTGTTCCCTTTTTACCCCTTGTTGCAAACTCGTGACCCAAGTGACTATACCATGAATTCTAAAATTGACAGCGTCTTTGCTAGTAGATACATCCAGCCTGATTTTCCAAATCAAATAATATACTTTTATACATGATAGAAAGAACTCCTGCCCATAACAGACAGGTGGAGTGTCAAATTATTTACACTCGATCTGTTCGTTGCAGGGCTAAAATAAATAGTTCTGTTTCTTATCACATGGTCTGCCAATTAAGTGACTGAACCATTTAAGAACAGAAGAGGTAGAGGTATAAAAGGCACTAATCAGAGTTATCTACTTTGAAAGTAATGAATTTCATTATACAGCCAAATCCTGTGGTGAATGAAGTGAAGGTGTCATTTACAGAGTGGAAAATATGTGCTTTTCAGAGGGGCCCGGCATTCTGATAAGTATTCTTTTTTACTCAGTGAAAAAGGCAGTGGTAAACCACCTCACTCCTCGTTTTACTTAGTAAAACCTCTAGAGGTTCAAACCAACCTTTCGGCTGTTGACCTAAACAACAACAGAAAGAATTCAATGAAAATCATAATTGTTAAGTAGAACCAAAGACTAACCAAGTATAGTTCAGCCGTTCTTAGTTTGCTCCTACTTTCAACAAACAAAAGCCACCTACTACAGGGTGCACGCTAGAGTCTACGACTTTACGGATGTCGTATTCCTATTAAGTTAACTATTTTTTAAATTATAACTAATTAAAGTACTAAAAACATCAGTCATGATATGATGTAGGCTTAACAATTTCATTTAGAAAAATAATTTTAGAAGTATTTTGTATTTAAATACTTTTGAAAGTATTTTGTTGTAACTTTTTAATCAGCGTGTACACATTTTGATATAATGCGCATGCTCAGTGAGGTCATTATTTGTTTACATTAGGAGCAAACTTAGAGAGGCTGGACTGTAGATCTAAACTAAGTCATTGTAATAAATAAATTTTTGCAATGCATCCTGCCAACCATTAATATAAATTACAGTATGCATGAAATTTATCACAACTTACCTTTGGTTGCTTTTTAAGTTTAACTAACGTGCGTTTCGGTGGTACCACCTTCTTCAGAATAATATTGTTAAAATTTAGAATGGTGTTTCCATTCAGTCATTTAGATTAAAACTGCTTTAATTTCATTCTTGTATTTGTTTATTCTATTTACAATAGATGACAGCAACTTCTTTAAATTAAGCTCTCATTTTTAGATTTCAATTGTACATGAACTATTTTATCTTTTTTTAATTTTATGTTGATGTACATTTGAAATATTTCATTTTTTTATATTTTATATTTATTACCATGCATACATTTTTCCAATATATACAAATTCTCTTCTTTTTTTCCAAAATTATGTCCTGATTCTTTCACATGTTCCGTATAACTAGATTCCATTTTATTGTATTTGAATGCTCTGTCGTGTTCTATAAATCTGGTATAAAAATTACATGAAAAAATAAAATAAAATCGTGAAAAATAGTTCTTGAATTAATAACTAGATTTATTTTTAATTCCTAATATGTGTATGTTGCAATCTGTTAAATTCAGAACAGTAAGCAACCCCATGACCCAATGAGATGAGGATGATGTGTATGACGTGTAAACGAGGTGTAGTCTAGTTAGAATGAGAGTGTATGGTTAATTAAACCTTAACCATCAACGTACACTGGTAACCATTCTCTAGTATTCAAATCCGTATAAAAGTAACTACCTTTACTAGGATTTGAACCAGGAACCTACTCTCTGAAAATCAGCTGTTTAACAGCTGATTCACGGCGACGACATTACCTCTAGACCAACCCGGTGGGTCAATTTATTAGATATTGGTTAAATATTTATACATAATAGTTTTCAGAGTTAAATTGTTTACTCGGTTAATTTGAAAAAATTATTGACATAATTAACTTATTTAATATAATAATAACATAAGACATTTTAACTTACTTATGTGAAACCAAAAAGATTAGTAAGTTGTATTATTTTCTGTTTGTAACTTTTGTGTTTTATATCAAGTAATAAAGTACTGGGACCTGTTTTATTCAATTTTTCAAGTTAAATCGAAGGTTCCTGGTTAAAATCCTACTAAAAGTATACTCGGTTCATCGTAAGAAAGATATATGTCGAGTAAACAAACAGCGGTACCGAATCAGCTGCTACTGCGGGTGACTCGGAAAAAATGCGACACTTTTAATGAAAACATCACAATGATAACACTGATACTTGCTTTTAACCATACACAGAATTCAACGATAAATAGAAACGGAAAAAAAATTGGTGTGAAACACTCGCACAACTTTCTCTTGCCAATGCAAATAATTAACAATAAGCCTAACATTAGTAATAAAACATTAGAAATAAACAAATAACTAACCTCAATAAACTTAAACTAATTTAAATCATATATAAAAGACGCAAAATGAAAATCAACCTCAGTTTGGCTTAAAAATACAGAAAAATCGCTCTTTCACGCTAAACTAGGCACTGTACAAAAAAATGCTCTTAATAAAAGTTTTAGATCTCTTAATTTCCTTTAAATTTTATTTTATACACTTTTGTCGTAAAAGCATACTAAGGCTGAAATCTTAAAAAAATCGATTTTTCACACGTTTTTGTGAGAAAAAAACAGAAAATTGCTAATTACCGCTAAACTAAGCGTTATACAAAAAAATGTTTGAAATAAAAGTTGTAGAATTTTAAATTCTCTACAACTTCAATTATATACATTTTTGTGGTAAAATGCATAATAAAGCAGCAATATTAAAAAAACAATGTTTTTACGTGAAAACAGCCTCACCAATAATTTCAACAAACATTGCGCCTACCTTATCTTGTAGAGTATACAAAATTAAGTAAATGAGGCGATTTTAAAAAAAATTGTAGGACCAGTTTTTGAGGAAATTGCAAAAAAGTGAAAAATTACACTAATAAACTACTATTTTTGGTTGACCGATTTTGATGAAAATGTTCGTGTGGGGTCCAGAAGTGGTATGTAACTTAAGTTATAAGTTTCAAGTTTGTACGATGTTCTGTTCTTGAGATATTTTGTATACACACGCACACAGACCAGACCAATCACTAAAAACATGTTTTTTGGGTTCAGGGGGTCTGAAAACGGGTAGATCCGGTGAAAACTCGATTTCGAAAAATTGACATAAAAATAATACTTTCTTTCCTATAGGTAAGAGAAAGTAAAAAATACTTTAACACTAAATTCCTAATTGAAAATAAATATACTCGTAAGAACAATACGATATAATACTCGTAAGAACAATCCAATGACAAAAGCAAACTGGTAGCAAATAACGATGGCATGTTCTTTCTCAAAAATGTGGAGAGAGATTAATCGGTTTGGATTGGTCATCGTAAAACAATTGTGAACGAACGAGTGACTAAACTAATATTAGATGACTATTATTAAAATAAAAATGTTTACTTTTAAAGTTCTCTTATTTTGTCATACAGATCAGAGGTAATACATAAAATGTGTAACCACATTTATTTATTTATGAAAAAGAATGGAAATAAAGTATTAGGCCTACTGTTATTATAAATTTATTGATCAATACTTAAAACATCAGTCATGATAGGCCTAACAGTTTCAATGATAAAAATCTGGTGTGAAACACTCACACGACTTTCTCTTGCCAATGCAAATAATAAACAATATAACCCAATATTAGTAATAAAACATTAGAAATAAACAAAAAACTGACCTCTAAAAACATAACCTAATTTTAATCATGAGGAAAGCTTAGAATCAGTTTGGCTTAAAAATACCGAAAATCACTCTTTTACGCCAAACTAGGCTCTATACAAAAGTTGGAGATCTTTTAATTTCCTATAATTTTGAATATACACTTTTGTCGTAAAATGCATACTAAGGCTGAAATCTTAAAAAAATTGATTTTTCACACATTTTCGTGAGAAAAAAACAGAAAATCGCTTATTACTGCTAAACTAAATGTTATACAAACAAATGTTTGAAATAAAAGTTGTGGGATTTTAAACTGTCTACAAGTGTTCTTATATATAAACTTTTGTGCTAAAATGCATATTAACAATTTAAAAAAAAGACCAATCGCTAAAAACATGTTTTTTGGATTCAGGGGGTCTGAAAACGTGTAGATCCGGTGAAAACTCGATTTCAAAAAATCAACATGAAAACAGTACATTCCTACCTATATATTCATATAGGCAAGAGAAAGTAAAAATACTTGTGAAAGTATTTTGTAGTTTTAATTTTTAATCTGCATATACACATTTTTTTAAATAATGCGCATGCTCAGTGACTTCATTATTTGTTTACTTGACGTATCTTTCTTACGATGAACAGAGTATAGTTACTTTTATACAAATTTGAATACTAGACCGTGGTTACCGGTGTACTTTACTGGTTGGAGTTCTGTAAATCATACTCTTTCAGTCAGCCAGAGTCTTTACAAGACTACTCTTCATTTACATGTCATACACATCGTCGTCATCTCATTGGGTCATGTGTTTGCTTATTGTTCTTAAATTGAACATATTACAACGCACACACATTACAGATTTAAATTAATAAAAAAAAAAATACTTGTGGTGAATCGTTTGTTGTGATTGGTTTATAGATGGCTGATGAAAATCCAGTTGAAGATGGCTGTTCGAGTGAAACAATCGTAGGAGTATGCGAGTGTTGTCCACTGGGTACAATTACATGTGACAACATTAGTAGAAATAATTTAATAACAAATTTGCATATAAATACAGAAGACAAATTATTTAATTGTAATATCAACGATAAAAACTTCACACAGTCCTCTAATTTAAATAGCGATATGCTTTCCCATACTAGTGACAAACCGTTCAAATGTGATACCTGCAACAAAGAATTTACACATGTTTCTTCTTTAAACGTTCATATGCGTATCCATACAGGAGATAAACCATTCAGTTGTAATATCTGCAACAAAAAATTTACACAGGTTTCTTCTTTAAACGTTCATATGCGTATCCATACAGGAGATAAACCATTCTGTTGTAATATCTGCAACAAAAAGTTTACACAGTCATGTAGTTTCAATACCCATAAACGTATACATACAGGAGAGAAACCATTTACTTGTAATATCTGCAACAAAAATTTTACGCGTTCTTCTAATTTAAACAATCATTTACGTAAACACATAAAAGACAAACCACTCAATTGTAACTCATGCAACAAAACGTTTACACACTCATCTCTTTTGAATGCTCATATATGTACACTCACAGAAGAGAAACCTGTTGAAATCAATTGTAATATCTGCAACAAAAAATTTACACAGGTTTCTAATTTGTACGCTCATATGCGTATACATACAGGTGAGAAACTATTCAACTGTGATATCTGTAACAAAAAATTTACCCAAGCTGCTACTCGAAATGCTCATATGCGAATACATACTGGCGAGAAACCATTCATTTGTAAGTTTTGTAACAAAACGTTTAGATTTGCTACTTCTTTAAAAACTCATGTCCTTGCACATACAGGTGAGAAACCATTCAATTGTAATGTCTGCAACCAAAAATTTACCCAATCTACTTCTCGAAATGCTCATATGCGTTTACATACAGGTGAGAATATCCATACAGAAAAGAAACTATTCAACTGTGATATCTGTAATAAACAATTTACCAAAGCTTCTTCTCTAAATGGTCATGTGCGAATACATACTGGCGAGAAACCATTCATTTGTAAGTTTTGTAACAAAACGTTTACATATGCTACTTCTTTAAGACATCATGTCCTTATACATACAGGTGAGAAACCCTACAATTGTAAAGTCTGCGACCAAAAATTTACACAGGTTACTAATTTGAACGCTCATATGCGTATACATACAGGTGAGAAACCATTCAGTTGTAATATCTGCAATGAAACGTTTTCATACCATTCTGGTTTAAAATTTCATAAGCGTAAACATACAGGTGAGAAACGGTTCAGTTGTAATATCTGCAACAAAACATTTACACATTCTTCTACTTTAAATTCTCATGTGCGTATTCATACAGGTGAGAAACCATTCATTTGTAATGTCTGCAACAAAACATTTAGAAAGTCTTCTCATTTAAATATTCATATGCGTATACATACCGGGGAGAAACGATTCAATTGTAATATCTGCAATAAAAAATTTACACAATCGTATAGTTTAACTGCTCATATGTGTATACATACAGGTGAAAAACCATTCACTTGTAATGTATGCAACAAAACATTTACACAGGTTTCTGTTTTAAATGGTCATATGCGTACACATACAGGTGAGAGACCATTTAATTGTAATATCTGTAACAAAACGTTTGGACATGTTTCTGCTTTAAATGTTCATGCACGTGTACATACGTGAGCGTTCAAAATCGTTAAGGGGGTAGTCAACACAAGAAGATGATTTTTACTTTCTCTTGCCTATATGAATATATAGGAAGGAAAATATTGTTTTCATGTCGATTTTTAGAAATCCACTCTTCACCGGATCTATACGTTTTCAGACCCCCTGAACCCAAAAAACATGTTTTTAGCGATTGGTCTGTGTGTGTGCGTGTGTGTATACAGAATATCTCAAGAACGGAACATTGTACGAACTTGAAACTTGAAACTTAAGTTACATACCACTACCGGACCCGACACGAACATTTTCATCAAAATCGGTCAACCGGAAGTAGTAGTAACTTAGTTTATTCCTATAATTTTTTACTTTTTTGCGATTTTCTCAAAAACTGATCCTACGATTTTTTTTAAAATCGCCTGGTTTACTCAATTTTTTATTCTCTATAAGATAGGGTAGGCGCCATGTTTACTGAAATTCTGCATGAGGCTGTTTTTACGTAAAAACATTTTATTTTTAAGATTGCGGCTTTAATATGCATTTTAGCGCAAAACGTTATATAATAAATGTTGTAGAGAATTTAAAAACCTACAACTTTTATTTCAAACATTTTGTTGTATAACGCTTAGTTTAGCGGTAATTTGCGATTTTCTGTTTTTTTCTCACGTAAACGTGAGAAAAATCGATTTTTTTAACATTTCGGCCTTAGTATGCATTTTACGACAAAAGTGTATATAATTAAATTTATAGAAAATTAAAAGATCTACAACTTTTATTTAGAGCATTTTTCTCCACAGAGCCTAGTTTAGAGAGAAAGAGTGATTTTCTGTATTTCTAAGCCAAACTGAGGTCGATTTTCATTTTGCGTCTTTCACTCATGATTAAAATTAGGTTACGTTTGTTGAGGTCAGTTTTTTGTTTATTTCTTATGTTTTACTAATGTTACTAATGTTTTACTAATGTTTATTACTAATGTTAGGTTTATTGTTAATTATTTGCACTGGCAAGAGAAAGTTGTGTGAGTGTTTCACACCAGATTTTTTTAAATTTCGATTTCTTTTTGCATTTATTTGAAGTTTAAAATTTTCTGAAGCACATTTATTTACTTTGTTTGTACGTTGACAAAGAGTTATAAAAATATCTGTTTAAAATAAAGGTCACTAACAAGGCGAGTGAAATTATTCCTTCAAATTTAACTTTTCCGGAAATGTAATTTTTGCATGATTGTATATTCTTGCGAATTAAATATTTTGGTTTGTATTGAACGTATTTGGATGACTTTTTTTTAAATGTTCATAATATTTTGCTCTATTATCTGTTGAATGATTATTACAAAAACCGTAATAGGAATTTAGTTAAAAAATAATTTGTGAATACATAAAATAAATTTTTTTGAAAATATGGTTTTTCTTCAATAAATTTCTTGTAACAAAAACTACATACAAGCGCATACAACAGGTAATATACAACAATTTTCTGTATTTTGTAGCATAAGAATTATGTTGATATCTTTGTTGGTTCCTGAGATATATGATTCCCCGTAAAAGCCCGCTTTTCTAACCTCACCCTTATATTAGGGGCTGTAGTTAAGTCTTTGGCTTGGTTCAAATGGTAGATCATTACTAGTAAATTACTCTTTCATTTAAAATAAATAATGATAAATTATAACCAGAAGTTTTCATTTTCTGGGTAGACTACCTCCTTAAACAGTAGAGCGTCAATAATCTTGACCGGCGACAGTCAGTATTCGTATCTGGCGGAAAAGTTGACTGCTCTTACAGTTACGGTATGTATTTGTTTAAAAGCGACAAAAGTGACTAATACTCACCGTTCCTGACAAATTGCCGTTTAATACAAGTGCGTGCAAGTTGCGTGTTGTGTGTCTTTTACTTTTATGTTACTTTACTTATGTAATTTACGTAACAGTACTTAAGTTTCTTATAAGTCTAGATTAATGGTACATAAAATAAGACATATAATACAGCATTTTTTTCTTTAAGTAAAATATGTATTGTGCGGTTCCAAGCTCCGTGTACGAGGGTTATCCAGAAAATAACCTCCGTTTTGAAATAAAACGTAAACGAGTGAAGATACGAAAACTTTATTATATACATATTAAAACTACAGTTTTTCTCTATTTTTCGACATAGTCGCCAAACAGATTCAAGCACTTGTCGTACCTTGTAACAGTCTTTGAAATACCCTCTGCTTAAAAATCTGCCACCTGTGAATGTAGCCAACCATTCAGGGCGTTTTGAAGCTCTTTGTCATTGGCGAACCGCTGAGATGCAAGCCACTGCTTCATGTTCGAGAATAGGTGAAAGTCACTAGGAGCCAAGTCTGGGCTGTATGGGGGATGATCGAAAACGTCCCATTTAAAATTGGCCAAAAGTTCATTTGTTCTTCAAGCTGTATGAGGGTGAGCGTTGTCATGCACAAACACAACACCACTTCTGCTGTCTACTGTGAAACTATAAACAGACTAAGAAGAGCGATCCAAAACAAGCGTCATGGCCTTCTGACACATGGTGTTGTGTTTGTGCATGACAACGCTCGCCCTCCTAGAACAAATGAATTTTAGACCAAGTTTAAATGGAACGTTTTCGATCATCCCCCATACAGCCCGGACTTGGCTCCTAGTGACTTTCACCTGTTCCTGAACATGAAGCGGTGGCTTGCATCTCAGCTGTTCGCCAATGAAGCAGAGCTTCAAAACGCCCTGAATGGTTGGCTACATTCACAGGCGGCAGATTTTTATGCAGAGGGTATTTCAAAGACTGTTCCAAGGTACGACAAGTGCTTGAATCTGTTTGGCGACTATGTCGAAAAATAGAGAAAAACTGTAGTTTTAATATGTAGTTATATTTAACTGTAGTTTTTACTGTATTTACTGTAGTTTTAAGTTATAATTTTGATAAGTGTTAGAAATAAAAATGATGTTACGATAAAGCTAATAAATCGTATAAAAGTAAACCTTATAATCTAACATAAATACCTAAGAATCATTAAAATTTTTGTATTAGAAAAAATGAAGATGTTTTTTCAAACATGATTAAATAAAAATTGTATGAAAAATTAAACTAAAAGCTGTTAATAACAAAAAACCTATGAAGTAATAGGCTATTAATATCTATTGTAATGTATTATGATCTATAAAAAAATGGTTTGTAGGACATTTTACTAAGACCATTTTGTAAAATGGTTTTTAGGACGGTTTAATATTTTAAATCATTTTCATAAACTTCTTCAACTAGCTACTGGAAAATCTGGTACATTATTTTCATGTTTCAGATTCTTAAAAAATTCATGACATGAAATAGGTAGCAACTGTAAGAGTGCCAAAAGGTCATTGTATTTAACTCTTGAAATTACATTTGGCGTTACCGACTTTACCTCTGGGAAATTTCTGTAAAAATGGACATGGTGCCGTTTACCTCCGAGCTACTGAAATAATAAAGAAAACTAAAAAATACACATTAGATAACTAACTAACCTGATTAAAACATTCAAAAAGTCCTTTTGGATCTTGCTGATCGATTACATAATAAATCATTATGTTGACTTTTAATTAACACTCTAAAAATTTCATTACAAACTTATTCATGGGATGAAGTGAAATCTTTCGTTAGCTGAAACATGCTAACAAAGTATTTCTGGAATCGAGTGTCAGTAACATAAATGTTGACAGTATTGTTAAATGTTAATTTCCCTTCATGTTAAATTTGCTGGGACGCACGATATATCTAAATAATTGTTTTATGTTAAATCAGTTTTGTTTCTTCTACAATCAAATGAGTTTTATTATTGTAGCTGTATACGAGGTGTGGCTATTAACGAAACGAGACGAGACTGACGTTGGAAAATATTTTATTATAATTTTATACGTAATCACTTATTGTCACCTTCAATATACACTCCTTCTCTATCCCTACAATGCTCCATGCGAATTTTTAATTGTTAGAAACAGTGCTGGAAGTCATCTTCTGTCAGCTCCTTCAGGACACGTGCCACTTTCTTTTTTACAGCTTCCACAGACTCAAATCTTGTCCCTTTTAATGTAGATTTCACCTTAGGGAACAGGTAGAAAATAATAACATGTGATGAAATGTGGTTTTTTACTTATAATCCAGAAATAAGGTGCCAATCCATGCACTGGAAGAGCCGAACTTCACCGAGAGCCAAAAAAGCTTGAATGAGCAAGTCAAAATTTAAAGCAACGATGATTGTTTTTTTTTATATCCATGGGATTGTGTACCTTCACTGGGTTCCTGAGGGTCTAACAATTAATCAATATTACTACCTTGAGGTACTTTCTAAACTACGTCAAAGAGTAAGGAAAAAACACCTTGAAATGTGGAAAGACAAATCATGGGTTCTCCACCAAGACAATGCGCCAGATCATTCCGCGTTAGCTGTCAAGAGGTTCCTAGCACAGCATCCTAGGATGTGATGCTAGAAGCATCCTAGGTTCCTAGTAAAGCATCTCAGTGTTAGAACATCCACCTTATTCACCAGATCTTGCACCATGTGACTTCTACCTGTTCCTTAAGGTAAAATCTGCATTAAAAGGGACAAGATTTGAGTCTGGAAGCTGTAAAAGAGAAAGCGGCACGAGTCCTGAAGGAGCCGACAGAAGATGACTTCCAGCACTGTTTCCAACAATGGAAAATTCGCATGGAGCGTTGTAGGGATAGAGAAGGAGTGTATATTGAACGTGACAATAAGTGATTATGTATAAAATTACAATAAAATTTTTTACGTCAGTCTTGTTATTTAATAGCCACACCTCGTATTTTTTATTTTGTGAATATTTCCATTGATTGAAATAGTTTAGTTAAGAAATATATAAATTGTATGTGCTTTTATATGATTTTTAGTTTGATTAGTTGTACATGTATGTTGTATGAATGTGCTATTGTCTATTACAAATATTTACACTACTTATATATAGTCAACTCCCGATTATCCATGCACGTCGGGTGAAATTTTTTTTTTATTCTTTTTTGTTAACGTTAAGGAAATTTCTTGTAATGTGATAACATTAAAGATAAAATGTGTTCAGCACAGGAAGTACGCGCTTTGTAAAGTAAAGCACACGCTTAAATTTGTAAATGTGCGCTTTGTTAAGTAAAGCACATGCTTAAATTTGTAAAGCACATGCTTTGCTTTGTGACAAACGTATCTTAAGAAAACTTCTGTCCCAAATCAAGAAAAAGTGTTTTAACTCAAAAAAACAAAAGCAGATTACTGACTTTTTTAAAACGTTGTGACTTCTATTACAACATAGCTTCTGCACATCATTTTTAAGTAAACAATATTTTTTATGTTTTTTTTTCTAAATACATTGTATGTACTAATTTTAAAAATTACAGTAAACAAACATTTTTAGGGACAAAAAATAATTAACAACATTTAAAATTTTAATGTTATATTTTGTAATTTAAGTTAGTGTTTTCATTATTGTACATATTTATACTACTGTATGTATGTACACTTTTTTTCGTCATTTTGCGGATTATCTGCGGCACTTGTGCCACCCAATTCCGCGGATAATCGGGAGTTGACTGTATATACTTCAGTTGCAAAATTTCATCTGTTTTATCTGAGAGTATTGTATTGTGTTCATGTAAATCAACTCTTTTGTACGCCTCAGAAACATAATAAATAATTGTTTTTAGTATGAAATGATAAATTTGTAATTGTTTGTATGTTATTACTTACTTATGACAGTTGTACTTGATTGTTGCAACTTCTCTTCTCCACCCATCTTTTTCCTGAGCAGCCTCCTGCCGGTTTACCCCACATGAATCCATGCCAACAATTGTATGTAATTGTTTTAAACATATTTTACTTTCTCTTGCCTATATGAATATATAAGAAGGAAAGTTTTGTTTTTAAGTCGATTTTTCGAAATCGAGTTTTCACCGGATCTATACGTGTTCAGACCCCCTGAACCCAAAAAACATGTTTTTAGCGATTGGTCTGTATGTGTGTGAACAGAATATCTCAAGAATGGAACATTGTACGAACTTGAAACTTAAGTTACATACCTCTACCGGACCCGACACGAACATTTTCATCAAAATCGGTCAACGGGAAGTAGTAGTTTATTCGTGTAATTTTTCACTTTTTTGAGATTTTTTTTTAAATCGCCTGATTTACTCAATTTTTTATTCTCTACAAGATAGGGTAGGCGTCATGTTTGCTGAAATTCTGAGTGAGGCTGTTTTCACGTAAAAACAGTTTTTTTAAGATTACGGCTTTAATATGCAATTTAGTGCAAAAATTTATATAGTAAAAGTTGTAGAAAATTTAAAATTCTACAACTTTATTTCAAACATTTTTTTGTATAACGCTTAGTTTAGCAGAAATTAGTGATTTTCTGATTTTTTTCTCACGAAAAGTGTGAAAAATCAATTTTTTTAAAATTTCGGCCTTAGAATGCATTCAACGACAAAAGTGTATATAATAAATTTTATAGGAAATAAAAAGATCTACAACTTTTATTTAAAGCATTTTTCACTACAGAACCTAGTTTAGCGTGAAAGAGTGATTTTCTGTATTTTTAAGCCAAACTGAGTTTGATTTTCATTTTGCGTCTTTCACTCATGATTAAAATAAGGTTATGTTTATTGAGGTTAGTTTTTTGTTTATTTCTAATGTTTTATTACTATGTTAGGTTTATTGTTAATTATTTGCACTGGCAAGAGAAAGTTGTGTGTGTTTCACACCAGATTTTTTTTAGTTATTTTAAAACTAAAAAAAACCACGTATAAATTAATTTAAGAGCTGACCATTGGTGCGAAAGTGGACAATTTCTAATATTATTTTTCACTCAATGGATTCTATTATATTTTGAAGCAGTTAATTTACAGTTCAGCCATTCATATTTTGCTCCTACTGTCAACAAACAAAAGTCAACTACTACAGGGTGCACACTAGAGTCTGCGACTTTATGGAAGTCGTATTCCAATTAAGTTAACTATGTTTTAAATTATAAGTACTTAAAGTACTTCAAACATCAGTCATGATATGATGTAGGCTTAAGAAACTCATTTGTAAAAATACTTTTAAATGTATTTTATATTTAAATACTTTTTAAAGTATTTTGTTGTTACTTTTTAGTGAGCATGTACACATTTTTATACAATGCGCATGCTCAGTGACGTCATCATTTGTTGACACAGTAGGAGCAAACTAAGAAAAAGTCTGGACTTTAAATGTATCACTAAATCTCTATGAAAACCATATCTTTACAAACCAGTGCTACGTAAATCGCATTGATTTAGTATGAGACAGCCTCTAACTTGTACGAAATGTTCTAGAAATAAGGAATTGAGTTTCTGTGAATTGTCAAATTCAGTGAACTTGTACCTGCTCCGTTAACCTACTCTGCAATGTGTCACTCTTCAAAATTTGTAAACTACACATGCAGAATGTTGAAGGCTAGATGTATTCTAATATTGTAGAGACTGAGAGAGGGAGAGAAAGAAGAGTGCATAAAAGTTGAAGTAAAAAAGAATGGCCGAGCCGGTTATTAAAGGAGAGCACCAAGTCCAGTGAATAGACCAACATATCTTATGTAGCTTTTATAGGGGCCTTAAAGAAGAGTAAGCATGTTTCGTCGTTTTGTCTTATAACTATGAACAGTAAATGAGTGAATTTTTTCACTAGTTTCTAAGGTAAAGTATTCATTCTGTCTTAAAAGTGACAGTGAATGAGTAGGAAACTAATTTTTGTAAAAGTGATTGGGGGAACGAGAGACCTGTTACTCTTCTATCTGTAGAATTACGGTCGCTGTGTCATCCTGTCTTAAAAAGTGAACAGAGAATGAGTTAGCGATCTTTGTAACAGTGACTGGGGAACGAGAGGTCTGTACTATATGTGTAGAAGTACGGTGAACATTCGCTGTGTCGTCCTGTCTTCCAGTGACAGAAGAGTAAGCGATCTTTGTAACAGTGACTGGGGAACGGTTACTCGCCTATCTGGATAACTGTGGTCTCCGTGAATTATAAGTAACCGGGACTCGTTCACAGTGACAGTTGTTTTGTCTCTTCTCTAATTGAGTGTTCGCATTACTCATTATCCTTTCTTGTAATGCAGTCAAGCCACTTAGCTTTGAAAATAAGCTAAGTAAGAAAGCTACTCTTCAAGAGGAATCAAGAAACATTATTACTTTCTCTTGTCTATATGAATAATATAGGAAGGAAAGTATTGTTTTCATGTCGATTTTTCAAAATTGAGTTTTCACCGTATCTATACGTCAATCAAATTTATAGGAAATTAAAAGATCTACAACTTTTATTTAAAGCATTTTCCTCTACAGAGCCTAGTTTAACGTGAAAGAGTGATTTTTCGTATTTTTAAGTTAAACTGAGATTGATTTCCATTTTGCGTTTTTCAATCATGATTAAAATGAGATTAGGTTTATTTGAGGTTAGTTTTTTGTTAATTTTTTATGTTTTATTACGTAGGTTATAATGTTCATTATCTGGGGAACGGTTACTAGCCTATCTGAATAACCGTGGTCACTGTGAATTATAAGTAACTGTGACAGTTCTTTTGTCTCTTCTCTAGTTCAAACCTTCAGTTTTAATGTTTACACATCAGTTTTAACTGAAACATAAACTGATATGAAAACTGAACTGACTGTGTATAAGGGGGCTTAATAAAAATACCAACTTTGGTGAGTGTAGTTAAGTTTACGCCCATAAAATTATTTTTTAACCCACCGGGTTGGTCTAGAGGTAAAGTCATCGTCAAAATCAGCTGTTCAACAGCTGATTTTCGGAGATGAAGGTTCCTGGTTCAAATCCTAGTAAATGTAGTTACTTTTATTAGGATTTGAATACTAGACAGTGGTTACCGGTGTACTTTGATGGTTGGGGTTCAATTAACCATACTCTGTCAGGAATGGTCGGCCTGGGTCTGTACAAGACTACACCTCATTTACACATCATTCTCATCTCATTGGGTCATGGGGTTGCTTATTGTTCTGAATCGAACAGATTGCAACGTACACAAAATTAGGAATAAAAAAAAAAGAATATTTTTATTCAAAGTACATTTTTTGATGAAAGGGCAGACATTTGTTTTACTTACTCTACACATTGCCTATGTACCTACTATAAAAAAAAATAATAAATTCCCTTCATCTATACTAATATAATTAAGAAGAAACGTCTGTATGTTTATTTGTTTGTATGAGGTAATCTCAGAAACTACTTAACTTATTTTAAAAAATCTTTCATTGTTGCATAGCTTAAAGCTTCCTGATAAATCTAGGCTATTTTGCAACTTTAAGTAACTTTAATTAAGTGAGTAAAGCAACTTAAACTGTGACGATGTTGCATGTTTCAGTTTATCAGGTTCATAGCATTTTTATTTTTTCTAAGTCCTCTGGATGGTGTATTTTTTTTTTTGGCTAAAAGCACGATTCAACTTTTATATTTCATAGAAAAACGTGAAGAATAAAATTCGATTCCAAAAACATTAAAAATTTTGAAATATTCAAAATTTTTATTTTTGTACTGTATTTAATATATTTCCAATTTACTCTGCGTACCGCACCCACATATCTCTCTCCACATACTCTCTCATCTCAGCCATATATCATGCCTCTTTCTTTTCCATCGGTATTCTTCTATGCATTCTATTCAATTCTGTTAAACCGCAAGGACAAATATTTAAAACGGTGGGCATCGATTTGAGACAAGAATGGTTCCTTCACTCATGGACAACTTTATGTCGAACTTTCTAGAGCTGAAAGTGCAGAAAAACAATTTATTTTGCTGGCACAGGGCAAAAAACTTGAATAATTGTATATAGAGAGGTTTTAAAATAATTTAATGAGACCTGCATCAGCTGCTGTGAAGCAAAGCGAGCAGGGGTTGCTAGTTGTACAGGTCATTTGTTCTAGCAAGAAGCTCTTCCACCAACGCTATGTGCTGCTGAGCTGTACTGTTTAGTGGTGGGGGAAGCACCTTGAAAAGAAGTGATCAGTCTCTCCATAGTGCTAGCAGCGTTAAGAGCCTATGTGTACTATAAATCCTAAAAACATTTTGCGCTAAAATGCATATTAATGCTGTAATCTTAAAAAGCAATTTTTTATGTGAGAACAGTCTCACTAAGAATTTTAGCAAACATGGTGCCTACCCTGTCTTGTAGAGCATAAAAAATTTAGTAAACCAGGCGATTTTAAAAAAAATCGGACCAGTTTTTGAGAAAATCGCAAAAAAGTGAAAAACCACTATTTCTGGTTGACCGATTTTGACAAAAATGTTCGTGTCGAGTCCAGTAGTAATTTATGTAACTTAAGTTTCAAGTTCATATGATGTTCCGTTCTTGAGATATTCTGTTCACACACACACACACAGACCAATCACTAAAAAGATGTTTTTTGGGTTCAGGGAGTCTGAAAACTTGTAGATCTGGTGAAAACTCTATTTTGAAAAATTGACATGAACACAATACTTTCCTTCCTATATATAGTATTCAGAATCCTTTATGAATAAAGATTATTATTACTTTCCTAAGTAAAAATTTATTTTTGAGTAATATATTGTACTTTATGAAATTTTTTTGTCCTCTTTCCAGTTCAATATCACATTAAGCAAAATTCTTATCAACTAACCATTTATTTAACATACAAAATATATAAAAATAATAAAAACAGGATATTTAAACATGAAATGAAAATTTAACTCTCACTTCCTGAAAAATCATGCTTTTGGAGTTAATTCAGTCATGAACTGGACAGTCAATGTATTCGTTACAAATTAAATGGTCGGCCCGTTCACGTAGTAGAAGCACAACTTGCTTCAACGCCAGGATTCCGGCTTCGATTTACAGTCAGGTCTGGAATTTTTCATCACTCATTTTCATATACATTATTCTCCACCATCTGCACAAGCAGAAATTGCAAAACAGTCTCTTGACTGTTTTAGACGTTTTGGGTTTTGTTTGTAGACGTGAAACAAAAAACAAATTAATTAAATATTGCATTTTTTTATTTTTTTTATTTTTAAAGCCACATAGGACTACATGTTCATCAAACCAAAAAAAGCTCATTTCAATTTTTCAGTTTTTGGAGTCCTTTCCTGATGTTTCCTTCCTTGAACTTTCTCCAGTATTCCCTCAATCCATCCGATCTTCTCTGCCGTTCCTTGTCAGAATACACAACTTTCTGTCGTTTCATCGGCTTCTGCTGTTCAAGTCTTGTGGTCTTCAGACTGTGGTAATATACGGATTTCGTTTTGAGGTCTCCAAGTGAGATTTGGAGCCCGTCCATGTCCTCCTTAATTTCTCTGATCCAGTGGGGCTGAGTTTTTCTGTTAAGGAAAAAGTTGATGATTTGTTTTGAAATTCTGGTCCTCAAGAGATGTCCAAAGAAGGAAATTCTCTTTTTCCTCATCTGATCTGCTAGAGGTTCTGTATTTCTGTATACTTCTTCCTTCAAGACGGGTTTCCATATCCCATCAGAGAAACATCTTTTGTTCAGGCATCACCTGATGATCCGACGCTCCAATTTTGAGATTCTGTGCTCCGTGTTTATCTTCCGGAGACTGAAGATTGTTTTGCTGCTGTATGTGATCTCCGGAAGAATTATGGTGTTGTAATGCCAATATTACATTTATATAATTATCTTATATTTTATCAAACATCCTATGTACGATGGATTTTAAACAGCCATATTATTTAAAATTGATATATAGATTTCTAACCACCAGAATATGGTAACAGAAAACACTACCAATGTCTATAGCGCTTTTGTGTATCTTGTACACATTTTCAGTAAATTAAAATTTTTCTAATAAAAATTTAAAACTTCCTACTCCCACCATGGTAGATAAGGAATAGTCGATTCTTATATCTAAAACAGTCTTGCCAACTTAATCAGTTGATTGTCATATTCAATTTGTGTATTCATTAATTTTTCCATGTTATTGTATTTATAAATATAATATTTTTCCAAAATTTCAATTTCTTTTTGTCTGTTATTCATTTCTAATATTTTTAGATTATTTTTTATGCTCGACATAGTATGTTTATTTTTGATCATGTGTTTTCAGTTACATTGGAGAATTTTTTATTTCCTTTTTTATAGTTTGAATAGTGTTCTGTAAACCGTTTTTTAAAAGATCGGTGGTTTTACCTTTATATTTCATTACATTTAATTTTATAAATTCCACATGAATTAAATTGATTATTTTCTTTTTCTTTACCATACATTCATTTTAATATTATGTTTTTATAAAATAAATTTTATAGGAAACTGGGGTTAACATGCTATTTTATATTTATTTTTATCATATATATTAGTAATTTTATGTATTTTATTATTTATGTAATTATATGTAATGTATTTATTACCATTTTTGTTTATTTCATCTTTATTATTTATTGGTAATAGTATGATTTTTACCAGTAAATATTTGTTTATTATCTACCATGGGGAGAGTAGAAAGTTTTAAATTTTGATTAAGAAAAATTTTAATCAATTTTAATTTACTGAAGATGTGTACAAGATACACGAAAGCGCTATAAACATTGGTAAGTGTTTTCTGTTATCGTATTCTGGTGGTTAGAAATATATATTTCAATTTTAAATAATACGGTTGTTTTAAATCCTACATAGGATGTTTGATAAAAAAAAAAAAAAAAAAAATAATTATAATATAAGACAAGAAAGTGCTGAATATGGTGAGTACTGTTCCAGTCTCCATGGTAACCCTGGCAGAAATTATTACATTTGACACAGAAGCTTACAAATTAAATAACCTTGTACAATTTAATAATGGCGGTGAATTTTTAAAAAGAAAATATAGGAAAAATATTACTATAGTTTAGAACTCTCCTACCACTAGGGTCATCCCAGTAAAGGAATTAAAATGGTAAAGCAAAAATTTATTCTTTTTTGGACCATTTAATATGATTTAACTGTAAGCTTAAAAACAATTACAAGAAAATAAAAAATCTGAAAATATCAGACAACAATACTTCCTGTAATATTATATAGAAGTAAAATGTGAACGCCACTGACAAAGTGCAAGTGTCAAAGCTTAGGATACGTATTTAAAAATGAGGTACTCAGGTTATACGAACCTGTTAAGAATACTAAAACAAACTAATGGAGATAAAGAAAAAATTCAGAACTAAAGGAATTATACAGGGTGATTCATTTAAAAGTAGCCTGCCGCGATAATTTTCATATGCTATATCGGCAGCACTGTTCACGATGTGATCGACTGGCCTTGAACAGACAGGCACGTTAGTCTTTTGTAAAGATTTAGTGAGATTAGTAGTGTACAACACATAGTTTACTTATTGTGTTATTAAAATGCCATTTTCACTACAAGAAAGAATTGCGTTAGTTGAGGGTTATGTGTGCCCATAACAGATAGGTAGAGTGTCAAATTATTTACACTCAATCTGTTCGTTGCAGGGCTAAAATAAATAGTTCTGTTTCTTATCACATGGTCAGCCAATTAAATGACTGAATCATTTAAGAACAGAAGAGGTAGAGGTGTAAAAGACACTAATCAGAGTTATCTCCTCTGAAAGTAATGAATTTCATTGTACAGCCAGACCCTGTGGTGAATGAAGTGAAGGTGTCATTTACAGAGTGGAAAATCTGTGCTTTTCAGAGGGCCCGGCATGCTGATAAGCGTACTTTTCCATTCAGTGACGAGGGCAATGGTAAACCACCTCACTCCTCGTTTTACTTAGTAAAACCTCTAGAGGTTCAAACCAGCCTTTTGGCTGTTGACCTAAACAACAACAACGAGGGTTACGTGCGCACAAATTCCATTAAACGAACACGCGCATATTTCTGTGAAAGGTTTCCTAATGCTACAGTACCAGCAAAGAGAAGTACACAACAACTTGTCGCAAAATGGCGAAAAACTGGATCAGTAGCGAATTGTAAATTGGAAGGTACACCAACATGTAAGAAATAGATGAAGTGGGAAAGTGGCATGAGTGGATAAGAGGAAAATCCACCAAGACATCGGTTGTGGTGGCATGGATACATGTGGGGTAAACTGGCAGGAGGCTGCTCAGGAAAAAGACGAATGGAGAAGAGAAGTTGCAACAATCAAGTACAACTGTCATAAGTAAGTAATAACATACAAACAATTACAAATTTATCATTTCATACTGAAAACAGTTATTTATTATGTTTCCGAGGCGTACAAAAGAGTTGATTTACATGAACGCAATACAATACTCTCAGATAAAACAGATGAAATTTTGCAACTGAAGTATATTTACATACGTAGTGTAAATATTTGTAATAGACAATAGCACATTCATACAACATACATGTACAACTATACAAACTAAAAATCATATAAAAGCACATACAATTTATATATTTCTTAACTAAACTATTTCAATCAATGGAAATATTCACAAAATAAAAAATACGAGGTGTGGCTATTAAATAACAAGACTGACGTAAAAAAATTTATTGTAATTTTATACATAATCACTTATTGTCACGTTCAATATACACTCCTCTATCCCTCCATGCGAATTTTCCATTGTTGGAAACAGTGCTGGAAGTCATCTTCTGTCGGCTACTTCAGGACACGTGCCGCTTTCTCTTTTACAGCTTCCAGACTAAAATCTTGTCCCTTTTAATGCAGATTTTACCTTAGGGAACAAGTAGAAGTCACATGGTGCAAGATCTGGTGAATAAGGTGGATGTTTTAACACTGAGATGCTGTACTAGGAACCTCTTGACAGCTAACGCGGAATGATCTGGCGCATTGTCTTGGTGGAGAACCCATGATTTGTCCTTCCACATTTCAAGGTGTTTTTTCCTTACTCTTTGACGTAGTTTAGAAAGTACCTCAAGGTAGTAATATTGATTAATTGTTTAACCTTTAGGAACCCAGTGAAGGTACGCATTCCCATGGATATAAAAAAAAACAATCATCATTGCTTTAAATTTTGACTTGCTCATTCGATCTTTTTTGGCTCTGTGAAGTTCGGCTCTTCCAGTGCATGGATTGGCACCTTATTTCCGGATCATAAGTAAAAAACCACGTTTCATCACAAGTTACTACTTTCTACCTGTTCCCTAAGGTGATATCTACATTAAAAGTGACAAGACTTGAGTCTATGGAAGCTGTAAAAGAGAAAGCGGCACGTGTCCTGAAGGAGCTGACCAAAGATGACTTCCAGCACTGTTTCCAACAATGGAAAATTCGCATGGAGCATTGTAGGGATAGAGAAGGAGTGTATATTAAAGGTGACAATAAGTGATTAAGTATAAAATTAAAATAAAATTTTTTCGAACATCAGTCTTGTTTCGTTAATAGCCACATCTCGTATACAGCTACAATAATAAAACTCGTTTGACTGTAGAAGGAGAAAACTGATTTAACATAAAACAATTATTTATAGTCCAGCCTCTCTTAGTTTGCTCCTAATGTAAACAAATAATGACGTCACTGAACATGCGCATTATATTAAAATGTGTACACGCTGATTAAAAAGTTACAACAAAGTGCTTTCAAAAGTATTTAAATACAAAATACTTTTAAAAGTATTTTTCTAAATGAAATTGTTAGGCATACATCATGTCATGATTGATGTTTTTATTACTTTAAGTACTTATAATTTAAAAAATAGTTAAATTAATAGGTATAGGACATCTGTAAAGTTGAAGACTCTAGCGTGCACCCTGTAATAGGGGGCTTTTACAAAATGGTCTTTGTAAAACAACCTACAAACCATTTTTTTATAGATCATAATACATTACAATAGATATTAATAGCCTATTACTTCATAGGTTTTTTGTTATTAACAGCTTTTAGTTTAATTTTTCATACAATTTTTATTTAACCATGTATAAAAAAATATCTTCATTTTTCCAATACAGAAATTTTAATGATTCTTAGGTATTTATGTTAGATTATAAGGTTTACTTTTATACGATTTATTAGCTTTATCGTAACATCATTTTTATTTCTAACACTTATCAAAATTATAACTTATCATAACAGTAATTTTTTTATATTGTAATTTTTACAATAAGATTTATATAAAACCATGATATTGTTCAACAAATTCATTTTTCTACTATACAGCTCCTAAAAGGTATGTTTAACACCATTTTTTCAACTAATTTTGCCGGATAATTGGACATAGTGCTTTTACATATTGCAAACAAAACTAATGGTTAGGCCTAATAATTTTAAAAAATTGAGGTAAAAGGCACTATGTTCATTTTCTTTTAAACGGTTTGGAAAATCACGAATGTGAGATATCCATGTTAAAACGGCATTGTAATCAACTTAAAGAAGTTTCAAAATAGACTACTTAGAAAAAGGAGATGAAAAACCATGAAACTTATAACTTTCTTTGCTTCTCCTGTAAAATTTACTTTTTGTGATGTAATGCCCTTTACCTCAGAACTGCAGATTTTATAATTAGTTTAAACAACACACAGAAAAATGTTTAAAATAAAATTAAAAATGTTTTTAAGGGGAGTGTGTATGCCTATCCTAAGCAATGTTAATGTTTGTACCTTTTTCTCAACAACCACTACAGCTAGAGCTACAACGTTTTTTTGTATGAAAAGCCACTCTTTGGTACATATTTAGAATGTGTAGCATTTAATTCCGGTGAGAATTTTGATTTTCACAATTTTTTTTAAAGAGACTTTTTTTCATCAAAAAATCACCAAAAAAATACTTTTTTTTCTCGAACAATTTCCAATATTTTTCAAAATGGCACACTTAATCAATAGAATTGGACGATTAACATACTCCATAAAAATTTCAGCCTTGTACCTTTTGTGGAAGCTGAGAACAAGGTACATGAAGTTCAAAAAATGATATTTTGAGATATTCGTGTTTAAAGTTTGAGAAACAAAAACGTTATTGTAAAGACAGACAATAATAGTGCAGGTTATAAACTTTTAGGTTACAATGCCAACCTATGAATAAATGGAGACGGCAATGCGAAACAATAGTATAATAAATCACAGTAAAATATTAATTGAAAGAGAAAAATTATATCGTAAAATTTTGTGACTGCAAAATCAAGTTATACATAAAAATCACAACAAAAAAATTAATAAAATATTTTCTAGTTGGCATAGCAACATGATTTTTACGCCATTTTAAAGCTCACATTTCAAACTATATTTTTAACGAAAAATTGATAATTCTATTATTTTTTCATTCCACACTCCCCTTAATTATTCGACAATTGTTTAAAAATTTCATTGCAAAATATACATTTACATTTTCACTCTGAATGCACAAACGTTATTATTTGAAGCAGTACAGTAACTAAATGTTTCTTTTAACGCAAACAGTGAAAAATCAACAATCAGGATTAACTGGGACTGTACCGGGCTGTCTGAATTATCAAAATAAACCAGAAAAACATCCAGTAGATTTATTCAATGTAAAATATTAGCAACAAAAGGCCATAATTTACTGTGATATTTACAAAAGAGTGGATAAATAAAACCACTCATATATTCCTTAAGTCGAAGCTCCGTGCAGTTGGAAGGAATGCAGTGCATTGTTATAGTAGTGGGAGAATGAATGAGTTAGTAGTGTTTCACAACTGATGCATTTGTAGTGGTAGCGTGTACTAACTAGACTAAAAATGTATTCTTATCATCCAAGCATTAATTTAACAAATACCTATCGGGTTATTAACTTGGTCGGATTCATAATTATTTAACTTACCAATTTCTATCAAAATATATAAATAAATAAATAAATGTAATAAATACATTAAATATGTTAAATACGGAAAGTTTCAAAACAAATGATTTGTATCAGAGTAATACAACAATCGTACTCCCAGCATGCCTCACTCATTCATTATACCTCACCCATACCCTTCATCCCGCAACTACACGGAGCTTGGAACTGCACAATACTTATTTTACTTAAAGAAAAAAATACAGTATTATATGTCTTATTTTATGTACCGTTAATCTAGACTTATAAGAAACTTAAGTACTGTTATGTACGAGGGCAGTCCAGAAAGTCTGTCACGTTTTGTGTTGTAGGCGATAGGAGCGGACATTTAGGTGCCACGGCGTTTCTCCGTTCAGTGGCTATCCAGCCGTGCTAGCGAGAGGTCTGTGTCACTCTTTGTTGTTTTTCAACAACAATTCAAAATGTGTGCCGCAATTCAAAATCCCGCCAGTTGTGAAGTACGGTCGATACAGGAAAGGAGTTCTTATCGATTTCTTGGAACGTGGCACAACAATAACCTCTGCGAGGTATTGTGAAACACTTGAAAAGTTAAGAAGAGCGATCCAAAACAGGCGCAGAGGAAAGTTGACTGGAAAAATTCTCTTTTTGCATGACAACGCCCGACCACACACGGCAAATTGAACACGAGAAGTCCTGGATGCTTTCAAATGGGAGGTTTTCCCACATCCGCCATACAGTCCGGAGCTTGCGCCCAGCAATTATCACTTGTTCCCGACAATGAAGACATGGCTTGCGACCCAGCGCTTTGACATCAACGCGGAGCTGCAGGAGGGTGTGACTAACTGGTTAAAATCACAGGCGGTAGACTTTTAAGACCCCGGCATTTCAAAATTAGTTCACCGCTATGATAAGTGTCTTAATTTGTTTGGTGATTATGTAGAAAAATAGCATTTTAGTTGCTATTTCAAATGTATATAATAAAATTTTTTTCTTGTACTTAGTTTTTTTTATATCAAAACGTGACAAGACTTTCTGGACTGCCCTAATAAATTACATAAGTAAAGTAACATAAAAGTAAAAGACACACAACACGCAACTTGCATGCACTTGTATTAAACGACAATTAGTCAGGAACGGTGAGTATTAGTCACTTTTGTTGCTTTTAAACAAACACATACCGTAATTGTAAGAGCAGTCAATTTTTCCACCAGATACGAATACTGACTGTCGACAGTCAGGATTATTGACGCTCACGTATGTACACGCGCATGAACATTTAAAGCAGAAATCTGTGTAAACTTTTTGTTACAGATATTACAATTAAACGGTCTCTCACCTGTATGTGTACGCATATGAGCATTTAAAACAGAAACCTGTATAAATGTTTTGTTGCAGACATTACAATTGAAAGGTTGCTCGCCTGTATGTATACGAACATGAGCTTTTAAAACAGAATTCTGCGTAAATTTTTTGTCGCAGATATTACAACTGTACGGTTTCTCGCCGGTATGTATACGCATATGAATATTTAAACCAGAAACCTTTCTATATGCTTTGTTGCAGACATTACAAATGAATGGTTTCTCACCTGTATGAGCACGCATGTGTCCGGTTAAACGAGATGACAGTGAAAACTTTTTGCCGCAGACATTACAATTGAATGGTTTCTCACCTGTATGTATAACAACATGAGCGTTTAAAGAAGAAGCATATGTAAACGTTTTGTTACAAAACTTACAAATGAATGGTTTCTCGCCAGTATGTATTCGCACATGAGCATTTCGAGAAGCAGCTTGGGTAAATTGTTTGTTACAGATATCACAGTTGAATAGTTTCTCACCTGTATGTATACGCATATGAGCGTTCAAATTAGAAACCTGTGTAAATTTTTTGTTGCAGATATTACAATTGATTTCAACAGGTTTCTCTTCTGTAAGTGTACATATATGAGCATTCAAAAGAGATGAGTGTGTAAACGTTTTGTTGCATGAGTTACAATAATTGAGTGGTTTGTCTTTTATGTGGACACGTAAATGATCGTTTAAATTAGAAGTATGCGTAAAATTTTTGTTGCAGATGTTACAAGTAAATGGTTTCTCTCCTGTATGTATACGTATATGCCTATTTAAACCAGACGATTGTGTAAACTTTTTGTTGCAGATATTACAACTGAATGGTTTATCTCCTGTATGGATACGCACATGAGTATGTAATACGGAAGCCCGTGTAAACTTTTTATTGCAGAAATCACAACTTAACAGTTTGTCACCAGTATGCGAAAGCATATCGCTATTTAAATTAGAGGACTGCATCAAGTTTTTATTGTCGATATTACAATTAAATAATTTGTCTCCTGTATATATACGCAAATTTGTTATTAAATTATTTCTACTAATGTTGTCACATGTAATTGTACCCAGTGGACAACACTCGCATACTCCTAAGATTGTTTCACTTGAACAGCCATCTTCAACTGGATTTTCATCAGCCATCTATAAACCAATCACAACAAACGATTCACAAGTATTTTTTTTTTTTATTAATTTAAATCCGTAATGTGTGTACGTTGTAATCTGTTCAGTTTAAGAACAATAAGCAAATACATGACCCAATGAGATGACAATGTGTACACGCAAACTTATTCCAAATGAGATGTGAGTTGTGTATGTGCAGTAGCAAAGGAAGTAGTGGGGGGTTTCAGAGCCAGTGCGTTCCCAGTTACCAAAGAGTGAACATCCATACAGTGGGTCAAAAAGTAGTGTTTCGGTTTTATAGTCCAGTCAGTTTCTTTAGAATAGTACCTTACATACTATGAGACGTGATTTTCTTTTATGCGTTATCAAAAACCAGTTTATTTAAAACAGTGTAATTGTGTATATTTAAAAAAGTGTTTCAGTGCTAGTTTATTTTTTTAAATTTTTGTTTTATACGAGGCGGCAAGAAAAACAAAATTTTTTTTAGATAAAATTTTAGAAAGTAAAGGTCATGTTATATTATGACTTCCTCCGTACCATCTCGATTTGAACCATATCGAGTTGGTTTGGGCTTCACTTAAAGATTACGTACGTAAAAATAATGTCAACTATAATTTTAATGATGTCAGAAAACTATGTGATGACTTTTTTTACTACATTTTCTGCCGATAACTGGAAATCTCGATGCGAACACGTCTTAGGTTAGAAACCGAACTAATGCAAAACGAATAAACTTTAGATGATGTGATTAATAGCGTGGTAATAAATCCTAATACTGACATTGACGATTCAGACGAGAGTTTTTCAGGAAGTGAGATTTCCAGCGTGGAAGACTTATGATTTGTCGTAGTAGGGCCTACATTAAGATTGAATTTTCATAAAAAACAGTATCTGCATTTAAGCGGTAAATTTTCATTTCATTTCGGTAATAGTATAAGAGAAAATTAAATCTATTTGTAACTAGAAGTATAACAATAATGTGTGGGTACGTGTGTCTGTGTATGTGATAAACAGCACACAGAACTTTGTAGGCAGGCTGTACCGCACTGACAAGTGTGGGGAGCAATATACCCCTCTCTTTCTAAATATTTCTTTCTCACTCAGTTGTTCTGCGCAACTCGCAATTCATTTGGATCTTGCCGGCCTGTATGACATGTAAATGAAGAGTACTCTTGTACAGACTCTGGCTGACTATTCGTGAAAGAGTATGGTTTACAGAACTCCAACCAGTAAAGTACACCGGTAACCACGGTCTAGTATTCAAATTTGTGAAAAAGTAAAACTATACTAGTGATGAGCATCGATAGTCGATGTTTTCAGTTGGATGTCGATGTGTTCACCATCGATGGTAATAGGTCGATGTTTATTGGGCATTGATGTTTTTTTTTTAATTCCTAATTTGTGTACGTTGCAATCTGTTCAATTTAGAACAATAAGCAACCCCATGACCCAATGAGATGAGGATGATGTGTATAACGTGTAGTCTTGTACAGACCCAGGCCGACCATTCCTGAGAGTATGGTTAATTAAACCCCAACCATCAAAGTACACCGGTAACCTCTGTCTAGTATTGAAATCCATATAAAAGTAACTACCTTTACTAGGATTTGAACCAGGAACCTTCGTCTCCGAAAATCAGCTGTTAAACAGCTGATTTTGTCGACAACTTTACTTCTAGACCAACCCGGTGGTTGGTGATGTTTTAATGTTGATGTAGGGAATTTTACTTGTTGCTCAGAACATGTTGGCTATCCTGATTAGAGTGTTTGGGGGAATTACCCGCCATCCAGCCCTAATGTTTTGTTTTACAACAGGAAAAAACAGCTTTACTAAGCATTAATAAAAGTTAAAGAAAACCCAACAACAGTAAAACCAAAAGTAATTTTTACTTTTGCTTGTCAATAGAAATATTGTTATCGAAAGTACTGCATATTCTAAATCGTCTAATTAAAATTGCAAGCGTTACAAGTTGCATAATTTTCAATATAAACTAGAACTTTAATAGTGACGAATAATTTCAATTGCATATGAATAAAGTGTTGTTGTTTAGGTCATCAGCCTGTAGGCTGGTTTGAACCTGTAGAGGTTTTACTAAGTAAAACGAGGAGTGAGGTGGTTTACAATTGCCTTACTCACTGAGTGGAAAAGTATGCTTATCAGCATGCCAGGCTCTCTGAAAAGCATATATTTTCCACTCTGCAAATGACACTTTCACTTCATTCACCACAGGGTCTGGCTGTATAATGAAATCCATTACTTTCAGACGAGATAACTCTGATTAGTGGCTTTTACACCTCTACCTCTTCTGTTCTTAAATGATTCAGTCATTTAATTGGCTGACCATGTGATAAGAAACAAAACTATTTATTTTAGCCCTGGAACAAACAGATTGAATGTAAATAACTTGACACTCCACCTGTCTGTTATGGGCACATGAATAAAGTATAAAGTCTATTGAAACAAGTTTGTTTTTAAAATTTTTGAAAGCGCTATTTGATGAGTAAAGCTAATGTAATCGTAATAATTTTTAGGTGCCCCGGCTGAAAAAATAGAGCAACCTCCTCTATTATTTTGGAAAGAAATGGCAACAACTTATCCACTCCTGTCAGAGATGGCAAGAACTCATCTACTTGTAATGGCGACCTCCGTTCCACCAAAGCAGTTGTTTTCGAAAATGGGACAAACTGTGACAAAGGCACGAAACAGACTACGAGGCAAACTTATTTCTAAAATAGTTTTTCTGCGATCAATTGATGACTCGCTTTGGTCATGAGCATTATAATAAAATTTAAGTTTTTTCTTTGATTGATATTTTCTTAATTAAAATTTCGAGTTTCTTATTTGACTGTAGTTTTATTTAAGTAATCCACCCAAGACCCAACTTACTTAAAACGTTTGAAATTAGAATATTATGATCTATTTATAAGACTATTCACTCATAGAGAATTAACTTTTCTAAAAAAAAATATATTTAAATAATTTGTTAATTTCATTAATATTGTTACAACTCGTTATAGTAAAGTAAACATGTAAACTTTAATTTAATTAATTCACATATGTTTATTTTACAAAATTATTTGACAAGAAAAAACTAACCTTTACAAACGACAACAATGAATATCATGAGTTAATGAAAATAAGTTCTTAAACAATTAAAACAATGCAATTCTCGCAATTTATTAACAATAAAATAAAATAAACAATATCCCTTACCAAATTAAACATTAAATACAATTACAATGTCTGATGACAAAATAACAAACTTCACCGTAATGAAGAATCCCGTACAATTTAGACCACTAACACGTCAGCCATTCAAACCGCGGCCGCGTCCCAACAATAGAAACCTTCGTTTTTATGATTAATCTGTCAGCTGTTTATGAACGGCTGATTTCATTTTCCGCCGCTTCATTATAACAATATCATAAGTTTTAAACGTTGTAGATCAAAACATTGATGTTTTCTGGTGAAAAACATCGATGTTTCACATTGATCATACACATGAACATTGATGTCATACACATCATCCTCATCTCATTGGATCATGGGGTTGCTTACTGTTCTGAATTTAACAGATTGCAACGTACACATATTAGGAATTTAAAAAAAATCTAGTAATTAACTCAAGAAATATTTTTCATGATTTTATTTTTTCATGTAATTTTTATACCAGATTTATAGAACATGACAAAGCATTCAAATACAATAAAATGGAATATAGTTATGCGGAACATGTGAAAGAATCAGGACATAATTTTCGAAAAATAGAAGAGGATTTGTATATATTGGAAAAATGTACATGATAATAAATATAAAATATAAAAAAATGAAATATTTCAAATATACATCCACATAAAATTAAAAAAAGATAAAATAGTTCATGTACAATTGAAATCTAAAAATGATAACTTAATTTAAAGAAGCTGCTGCCATCTATTGTAATAAGAATAAACAAATACAGGAATGAAATTAAAGACAGTTTTAATCTAACTGACTGAATGGAAACACCATTCTAAATTTTAATAATATTATTCTGAAGAAGGTGTACCACCGAAACGCATGCTTATCAGCATGCCGGGCCCTCTGAAAAGCACATATTTTCCACTCTGTAAATGACACCTTCACTTCATTCACCACAGGATCTGGCTGTATAATAAAATTCATTACTTTCAAAGTAGATAACTCTGATTAGTGCCTTTTACACCTCTACCTCTTCTGTTCTTAAATGGTTCAGTCATTTAATTGGCAGACCATGTGATAAGAAACAGAACTATTTATTTTAGCCCTGCAACGAACAGATCGAGTGTAAATAATTTGACACTCCACCTGTCTGTTTTGGGCAGGAATTCTTTCTATCATGTCTAAAAGAATGTTATTTGATTTGGAAAATCAGGCTGGATATATCTATTAGCAAAGACGATGTCAATTTTATAATTCATAGTATAGTCACTTGAGTCACGAGTTTGCAACAAGGGGTAAAAAGGGAACAGCATCAGTGCGCATGCGTGACTGCTTTAATTTCAGTGCATAAATATAACAACTTATATTATACCCAGAGCATAGCTTATACAGTATATCGCGGAACGTTTTGTAGGTTAACGGAACGAATATAACTGTTTGTTATCATAAACAGAAATGTTAGTTTCTCTAAAATGTGGGCAGACTATTCACTATGCTGAACGAACTGAAAAATCCAGTGTAATAAAATGCTGAGAAGTTGAAACTAAACAAAAATGCCTTTTAATGCCTCTTAACAAAAGCCATGAGCGAGTGGCTAACTACTGTGATGTTTCTCTTTCCACAATTCAAAAAATAAAGAAGGAAATTAAAGATGTAAAGAAGCTATCCTTCAACATTTTTATTGACACCTAGGAAATAAAGGAAGCTGTCAGGTAGACTAGTGAGACTGATAATGAAGACGCCGGTGACAGTGATCGTAAAAAAGGCGATTCATTTGTAGAAATTTTGTACTAATGGAATAAGGTAGCTGGTAATTACAGTAAATCAAACATTTCTAGTCGTGTAATTAAGCTATAGGCATTATTACAGGTCAGATTTATTTCTTGTAAGGTTTATGAATAAAACTTTCTCGTATTAAACCACAGCTTACAAAATGTATACAGAAACTGCACGGTAGTGAAATGTACGAGTAGTGTCGCACTGTTGAGGTTGGCAGCACTGTCATAGTTTTAGTTTCCTTCCTCACAGCCCGTCCATTTGCAAAAGGCAATCTCGTGACTTCAGTATCTATAGTGGTACAATTCAGCAGCAGAACTACAGAATCAGAGAAACCAATCTACAATTCAGCCGTTGTTAGTTTGCTCCTACTGTCAACAAACAAAAGCCACCTACTACAGGGTGCATGCTAGAGTATGCGACTTTACGGATGTCGTATTCCTATTCAGTTAACTATTTTTTAAATTATAAATACTTAAAGTACTAAACACATCAGTCAAGATATGATGTAGGCCTAATTATTTCATTTAGAAAAATACTTTTAAAGTATTTTATATTACTTTTTTATCAGCGTGTACACATTTTGATATAATGCGCATGCTCAGTGACGTCATTTTTTGTTTACATTAGAAGCAAACTAAAAGAGGCTGGACTGTACAACTAATATCCAATGATATCGAAACAAGAAGCATTTTTTAAACATGAATTTTAATTAATTAGAATAATATACCTTTTAATCAATTCCAACAGATTACTAACCACTTTCTTGACAGACTGGTTAGTTGGAAACAGAAGACAATATTATTTTCCAATGATATTGAAGAACCAGTGTCACAGCACAACAAAGTAGCTGAAGAAATTACTGTCAATGAATGATATATACTTCAACTTTGCCTGTTAAAAATTTACAATTGACTACAATATATTAACGTACAATTACAAAAGCATTGTCAATAAATGTAAACAGTTATTTTGTTTATTTGTAATGTTTTATTTTCTAATATTATTACTAATGTTAGGTTATATGGTTCATTATTTGCATTGGCAAGAGAAAGTCGTGTTTCACACCAGATTTTTTTTTTTTTTATTATTCATAATATTAAATGATAAGACCTAAGGAGGACAGGTACCGAGTTAAGTACAACATAATTAGATTAGTTTTAATATTGCATGAATGTTTTGATAATCATTAGAATTGATGTACAGTCTGTTCCCTGTCAGGCCAGGCCAAGTGCAGTACACTAAGGTTCCAATACTATCATACTGTAAGCAATAACCAATAATAAAAGTAGGTTAACCTACACTTTTTTTGCATCCAGGAGACTCCAAGAGGGAGTATAGGACATGTCAAGATAAAACTCAAAAAAAAAAGAGTTTATCACAATGATAAATTCTCAATTACCATTAAAAATTTGTTTCTGCTACTACTTACTTCAGTAGGCTTGTCATGAACCCCATTGTATCAAATAGTACACAAAATTAAAAAGTCAAACACAATGATAAATTCTCACTTACAACCAAAAATTTGTTTCTGCTACTACTCACTTCAGTAGGCTTGTCATGAACCACTTTGTATCAAATAGTACACAATATTTGTTTTATTAGAAGTTAAATACTTTTCAACCAAAAACTATTTATAATGAAATTTGTGCACGCTGTAAAATGTTTCATCAATCAAATATTGTTTTAGCTTTTTTTTAAAATGACTTAAATTGTCACAACTTATTAAACCTTGTGGCAATTTATTGGTGTATTTTCTACCTGCATAAGTAGGTTTTTGTTCAAACAATTTAGTGTTGTGATTAGCAACATAATAATCGATTCTGTTGTTGTGTAGTGGTTGTGAACATCTTAATTCTGTAAAAAGTATTTTGCTTTACGTACATTATCACTTCAAAAATGTACAAAGAAGGAACTGTGAGCAATTGCAGCTCTTTAAATAGTGATCTGCATGAGGTAAGGTGGTTGACTCCCATCATACACCTAACAGCTTTTTTCTATATTTTAAAAACTCTTTCCATGTTACACTGTGATGAATTACCCGATACTAATATGACATGACCTGATATGAGATAAAATTAAACCATGATAATCTGCTATTAGCAATTTTTTATCATTTAATCTGGCAATTTGTTTTAATGCAAATACCCCTGATGATATTTTACCACAAATTTGATCGGTATAATAATCCCACGATAAGAGTCCTATTTAGTGACACTCCTAGAAGTTGCACAAGATCTAGGATATTATTTTGTACAAAGACATCCACTTTTCTGTTTTCCGTTACATTATGTTTGTTTATGAAACTGTAAGTACTGACACTTTTTCCCATTAACTGTTAACATTAATTCATTCAGAAATTGGACTACAGATTCTATGCTAGTATGTGTATTCACTTCGAGACTATCTACCAGTAAACTTTTGTTTATGATTGAAGTATCATCAGCAAACAATAAAGAACTCTGTGGAACACACGTGGTGGAACGGGAAGGCTATAAGGAAAGATGGTCATTAAAAAATTATGAAAATTACATTAATTTTGTTATAGAAATACACTATAAACGTATAACAGATATGAGTGTTAATTGCTGGCTGTATTTTATACAGCTAATTCGGCTATTGTAGCAATAACACTTGTTATTCCAGACCCAACATTAAGTTCGACGAAAACAATATTAAATAACACATTAATTTACCTTTGAAAACCTGACTGTTCAATTTTCACTTCAACTGCCCACAAAACTGTATAATTTAATCTGCAGTGCCCAGGACACTCAAATTAAAATAAAGTAGGCTATACTAAACTAAAATGACCATTGCACATTTTATTTATCTACTTACTTGAAAAAGAAATGTGTTTAGCCTTCCAAACAACACGCAATGAATAAACGAACTTTTCTAACCAACGAATTCTTTTACACTAAAAATGACTAGAAACATCAATTCACTTTATTCTTTTATACTACTTTGTGCTCTTTTGTTATTCATTTGAATTAAAATTAATTACTCATTCCACCGCTTATAAACAAAGCAAGCAACCAGGATGAACGAACAACTCGCAGTCTAAAAATTTCCCTTAACCGTTTTAATTTTAATCGAATTTGGGACCTTCACTTTAGCAACCCTTTTCGATATCTACTAATAAATATAAATTGTATTTCATTTCCTGATAATATTAATATTAACTAATAATATTTTATGATAATATTATTTCACTCGTCATTAGGTACTTTCTTGGAGTACATAATTAAGGGGTACTTTCTTTTGAGTATATTATAAGGTAGCAAGCCCGTTTATTAAGGGATCTCTTGTTTAACTCAACGGCCTTGATAAGGTAGGCCTTTCTTATTCACATTGTCTATGTACAGTACAGAGATAATAATATAAACAATGGTACAGTAATCCACGTTTTCATCCCATGACATCGAAACGAAATTATTATATTTATTTTGTACTTTCTCCTTAAAATTTGTTTTATTTTAATTACTCTAAAAGTCTTTGCGTAAACAATAGAATACTCAAAACTGAAAGCTTACAAGTGGAGTAAAATTTGCTTTGGAATATTAATGAGTCCACTCAATGACGTAATAATTTCATTCACATGTTGTGGCTATCCTGATGCAGTGTGGCGGGATATTTCATATCGTACTTTGTGCTTATTCAGTAATCGTACATGTATTAAAATTTTTATTTCTGTAACATGGACAATGTGTACTAGGTTTATTTCAATACTCAAAAAATTTACATTTAGATAAATTTTTATGCTGAGGCTTACAAATTTTAATATTGTTTCTCAGACAGTAATTCTTGTATTCCATTTTCTGTCTAATGAATAGCATACAAATAGCAACAAAATTTCAAACACACTCTTTGTTCTTTTAAACCTGGCTTAATGATGTCGCAAACAGAACACCACAATCAAATGTTAACCTACAAACTGATGCCATCTGCCAGTTGTTTGTTGAAGGTCTCTGCTAACCCCATGTAGCGGGAGAACTCTCTGCTACGACTATAAATGGCAGCGCACTCTCAGTCTGGTTATTTTTGGGTCCTCCTCATGTACAGTATTCAGATGAACTAAGGTTCCCTAGCCGTGGGAGTGAGAGAAAGCATAACGCCCTCACTCGCACAAGCCATACACATTTTGCGCAGTTCCAATAACATTGTATAATTTCACTCATTGTTGTGAGCAAGCGTTTATGCACGCAGTAAACTAACAATCAAGATAATGACTGTATTATGTTTTCAGATTTGGATTATAACGGTAAAGACCTTTGAGTGCATGCGTAGTTATGCAACTTATCTCCCTCTCACTCGCTCGGCTATGGGACATCAATTCATCTGATACCTATATACATGCTTTTGTTTTGATCATCAGCTGAAAGGCTGGTTTAAACCAGTTTTACTAAAGTCCAGCCTCTCTTAGTTTGCTCCTAATGTAACAAATAATGACGTCACTGAGCATGCGCATTATATCAAAATGTGTACACGCTGATTAAAAAGTAACAACAAAATACTTTCAAAAGTATTGAAATACAAAATACTTTTAAAAGTATTTTTCTAAATGAAATTTTGAGGCCTACATCATATCATGACTGATGTTTTTAGTACTTTAAGTACTTATAATTTAAAAAAATTGTTAACTTAATAGGAATACGACATCCGTAAAGTCGCAGACTCTAGGATGCACCTTGTAGAAGCTGGCTTTTGTTTGTTGACAGTAGGACCAAACTAAGAACGACTGAACTGTAAGTAAAATGAGGGGTGAGGCGGTTTACAATTGCCTTTCTCATAAAGTTGAAAAGTATGCTTATCAGCATGCCAGGCCCTCTGAAAAGCACATATTTTTCACTGTGCAAATAACACCCTGACTTCATTCACCACAGGGACTGGCTGTGTAATGAAATTCATTACTTTCAGAGGAGATAACTCTAATGATTAGCGTCTTTTAGGGTAAGCGCACAGTGAATACTCGTTGCTTACAAGCGGGAGTCTGCTTGTAGGAATACGCCATTAAATTTTAATCAGACGTCTTGCAGTAAACGCTGGTGGAGAAAGCTGCATGCTGGTCATCTGTGCATATCATCTCACGGTTTGTTTTGTATAAACCTGCCTGCTGCTTGTTGGCAGGTTGCGAAGTGTCTTGGCATCGTATAATACGTATTCATAAATAATAACTTGTAAATTAATTATAACATAGGTTAATAAAAATAACTTTTAAAGATTATTATTGGCCAACAATGCTTTAAAATAATGAATATCAGTAGTAAAAATGTTTGAAATACGTACCTCAAAGTAATCACAAGACTTACTTCCGATAATATTGATTGCTTATGCAAGTTAACCATTGTTTTTGTAAACAAAGTTCTAATTTTGACAATATAAAATTAAACGTTTCCAGTTATTCTCATGTATAGGGTGATTCAAAAAGAGCGCCGGTTTTGATATATCAAATTAAGAGATTTATTTTATTGAAAAACTGAAAATAAATACATCAACAAGTTCATCTTACCTTCCGATTTCATGTATGAAAAATGATGTCATGCATGTGTCCTCCTCTACTGCGCTGGCACGCATCAACTCTGTCTATGAAATTGGATATTACTGCACGACAAGTTTCGACTTCCATTTGCCCGATAACCCGTCGAATTTCCTCCTTCAAATCATTGATGTTTCGGGGTTTATTGGCATACACCAATGACTTCAGATGACCCCAAAGAGGAAAGTCACAAGGCGTCAAGTCACACGACCTTGGTGGTCATTGATGGTCGGAATTACGAGAAATGATGCGATCCTGGAACCGTTCACGGAGCAACAACATTGTTTCTCGTGCAGCAACTGAATTTTATACGGGTGATATTGGAGATCGTACCGAAGAATTCTCTGTACAGAAGAACATCGTAAACCCAATTGTTGAGAACGGCGACGTATTGATTTTGCTGGGCTAACAGCCACACTGTCACGAACCAACGCAACGTTCTGCTCAGTTCGGCCAGAACGACGACGTCCAGAACTTTTAAGGTCGACTGTTGAACCCGTCTCAAAAAACTTTTTCATGAGCCTGCTAACTGTTGATTCATTCGGTGCTTCATTACGTCCTAGATTACCGCGAAGTCGCCTAACAGTAGCCGCATAACTCTCTCCACTCTGGTAAAATGTTTTGACGATTAACACTCGTTGTGCAATAGTAAACTTCTCCATGGTTAGACACAGACTGCGAGAGTACTACACTGCGAACAAGAGAAACTATAACTGAATCGTCAATCGGAATGTTCTCCGAAATAGAAATGAGGTCTAACAATGTTGCCAACCGATAAACAAAAATTTACCAGCCGTTTAAAAACCGGCGCTCTTTTTGAATCGCCCGTTATTTTAAAAAAACCTGTTACTATATTTTTTTAACTGTGCAAAAAGATAACGATACTTGCCGTACAATTTTCTGTTCTTATTAATATCACTAACGGTATCGTCTTTACATGATAATAATTTAGTGTAAATGTTTTACATTAGGAATAGTTCACGATGACTGCTGCTACTGGAACTCATGTTGAATACCGACAACTGAATGAAGGTTAAGCGCGTAGTTACATGCTCCCACTATGCACGCTCGCCAGCGTTAATCAGCACTTGCGACCAGCAACCAGTGTTCACTGTGCGCTTACCCTTACACCTCAACCTCTTCTGATCTTAAATGATTCAGTCATTTAATTGGCTGACCATGTGTTAAGAAACAGAACTATTATTTTTATAAATATACACATGTATATGTATCCCACTAAAGACAAAAAACTGTGAAATTGTACAAGTCAATGAGTTCAAATATCTAGGAGAAATTATGCAAAAATCTGGTCTCAACACAAAATCAAATGAGGAAAGAGTCTCAAAATTACAGAAAGCGTACAAACTCACCTTGTCTCAATACAATAAGAAATGTATCTCCACAGCTGCAAAGTTACGACACTACAATACGGTGGTCCTACCAGAAGCCTTTTATGCATCAGAAACCACAAGTACCAGGGGAATGGCAAAAATTAAAGACATCGAAAAACAAGAAAGGAAAATTCTGAGGAAAATACACGGTGCAGTTTTCAGAGAAAACATCTGGCAAAAAAGACCCACAGAAGGACTATACAGGCACACTGAAACCATCACGACCTTCATCAGAAAACGCAATATAAAAGTAAATTCACTGAAATTTACTGAAGATGTGTACAAGATACACGAAAGCGCTATAAACATTGGTAAGTGTTTAATGTTACCATATTCTGGGGGTTAGAAAAATACATATTTCAATTTTAAATAATACGGCTGTTTAAAAATCCTACATAGGACGTTTGATAAAATTATATATTATATATATATATATTGTGACAATATCAAAGAAGATCATGTTCGCAAAAGTTCTAGTAAAATGGTAATTCATTCATAAAAATAGTAAAGAGAGGATAATAGAATGAAAAAGTAACAATGGGGTGGCTATAAAGGGATGCCTATTCATGAAAGTTGTTTGAAAGGACTGCGCTATTGTGTCTATTGTTGTATGATTATTTATGAAAAGGTCGACCTGTACCACTTTCTACAATAGATCTATTGTTACTTGTTTACATCAGTTCATCAGTTATGACTTTTCGAGAACTAATTAATATATAAGGTGTTTACACCTAATATATTAATAAATATATTAGGTGGTAAAGCACCTCACTCCTTCTTCTTACTTAGTAAAACTGTAAGAGGTTTAAGCCACCCTTTCGGCTGTTGACCTAACAACACTTTCACTAGGATCATTACTTGTACAACTTTTTCTTATTCAATCAACTCAAAACTTGGGTTTGTTTGCCATTAATCAGTTTTTGAATGTCTAGATTTATTTTTTTTGTGACATACAAAACAATTACATTTTCTATTGTCAAACGGCTTTTCGATTTGGTTTCAAATTCACCATTACCGAAAATCCTTGATCACAGGTTGTATAATGTGGAAGATTGAATGTTCAACGCTGCTCTAGACAATTCTTGGTATTCGTTTTTTAATACCTATCGAAAATTCGACGGGTCAAGCTCAGTTGAAAGTCAATTATTTTATTTCCTGATTATTTCATAGCTCTATGATGATCGTTAATGATGAACATGAACACTTTGCTAAACATTTTGTACAGCTTTCTCATTAAACGGATTCACTACCCACAAATTTAATATCCACTCATCCCGTCTTAACTGGAATAATTATAATCTGTCAATTGTTCGATAAAATCATTGCATTTATTACTTGTCTTATTTAAAGTGATGTGTAATAATGTTTCTTAATAAGTAAACGTGATTGTTACGAGTAAAAATTAAAACTATTTTAGATTTTTAAATTTTTTAATATTATAATTGAGAGGGTTGGCAAAACACGAGTACGCCACCTGAAAAAGGGGTTGAGAACCACTCCGTTATGATATCTGGTGTATTTTAATGTGTAACGGAAACAGATTGTGCAGCTTGGGTGCCTAGTAGTAGAAACTTTCTTTAATAAAACGTCTTTGACGTCTTATATACAAATAAATTATCTGGTGTAAAACACTCACACAACTTTCTCTTGCCAATGCAAATAATTAACAATACATACGGCTGGTTTGAACCTGTAGAGGTTTTACTAAATAAAACGAGTGAGGTGGTTTACAACAGCCTTCCTCACTGAGTTGAAAGAGTATGCTTATCAGCATGCCGGGCCCTCTGAAAAGCACATATATTCCACTCTGCAAATGAAACCTTTACTTCATTCACCACAGGGTCTGGCTGTATAATGAAATTCATTACTTTCAGAGGAGATAACTCTGATTAGTGTCTTTTGCACCTCTACCTCTTCTGTTCTCAAATGATTCAGTCATTAAATTGGCTGACCATGTGATAAAAAACAGAACTATTTATTTTAGCCCTGCAACGAACAGATCGAGTGTAAATAATTTTACACTCTACCTGCCTGTTATGAGCATAATACTAACATTAGTAAACAGAAATTACAAGTAAACTAACCTCAAAAAACATAACTTAATTTTAATCATGAGAGAATCGTGCAAAATGTAAACCAACCTTAGTTTGGCTTTATAATACGGAAAATCACTCTTTGAAACTAAACAAGGCTATGTAAAGAAAAATGCTTGAATAAAAGTTGTACATCTTTTAATTTCCTACAAATTTAACTATGCACTCGTTTTCCGTAAAATGCATAGGCTACTATGGGAGAGTACTTAAAAAATTCATTTTCTTACAGATTTTCGTGAAAAAACAAAGAATCACTAATTACCACTGAACTAAGCATTGTACAAAGAATCGTTATAAAATAAAAGAATACAGGAATGAAATTTAAAACAGTTTTAATCTAAATGACTGAATCGAAACACAGTTTTAAATTTTAATCATATTGCTCTGAAGAAGGTGGTACCACCGAAATGCGTGTAAGTTTTTTAAACTTAAAAACAAAAGAAGGTAAGGTGATAAATTTCATTTATACTGTGATTTATATTAATGGTTGTCAGGATGCATTTCAAAAATTTATTTGTGAATGACGAAATACGTATGGAGCAATATCGACTTCTTTTAGGAAAAAAATCGGAGTTCATCCTCTCTGATTTTTTTTGAAATTCCCGTACGGCAATAAAATACACGCAAAAAAGAACAACTGGGAAAAATAGATTTAATATAACTAAGAATACATAATTTGTTATTAGTTAACAATGTTGTTGTTTAGGTCATCAGCCAAAAGGCTGGTTTGAACCTCTAGAGGTTTTACTAAGTAAAACAAGGAGTGAGGTAGTTAACATTTGCCTTCCTCACTGAGTGGAAAATTTCGCTTATCAGCATGCCAGGCCCTCTGAAAAGCACAGATTTTCCACTCTGCAAATGACACCTTCACTTCATTCACCACAGGGTCTGGCTGTATAATGAAATTCATTACTTTCAGAGGAGATAACTCTGATTAGTGTCTTTTACACCTCTACCTCTTCTGTTCTTAAATGGTTCAGTCATTTAATTGGCTGACTATGTGATAAGAAACAGAATTATTTATTTTAGCCCTGCAACGGACAGATTGAGTGTAAATAAATTGACACTCCACCTGTCCTGTTAAGGGCAGTAGTTAACAATAATTTAGATTTAATAATAAATAATTTATAAGATTTAAAAACAAAGAAACGCAAAGATTAAAAACGTTTAATTAGCTATTTTTAATGCGTAGCAAAATATAATAAGATAATACAACAAAGAATAATTTTAATTATTATTTTCTATGCACCGTACATTATTTTTATATATTCTTAAAGCAACATATTGTTATTTTGAAACGTGTTATTTAGGTTAACAGCCAAATGCTGGTTTGAATCTCTAGAGATTTAACTAAGTAAAACGAGGAGTCACGTGATTTACTAATGCGTTCCTCACCAAGTGGAAAAGTATGCTCATCAGTATTCCAGGCCCTCCAAAAAGCATCTTCTGTCCTCCCTGCAAAAACACCTTCACTTCATTCACCACAGGGTCTGGCTGTATAGTGAAATTCATTACACTTAGAGTAACTTATGTCGTTTACACCTCCACCGTTGATGCTCTTAAATAGTTCAGTCATATAATTTGCTGACTATGTGACAAGAAGCAGAACTATTTTTTGTAGCCCTAGGACTAGCAGATCAAGTACAAATAATTTAACATTTCACCTGCCTTTTATGGGCAATTTTCAATAGTACAGTAAAACTATGTAAAGATTTAAAATGCCAACAACGAACAATGATTGCTTACGCACAGTTCACTCATCCTGTAACCGTTGAGTCACATGGCCTGTGCGATATGTGCCAGTAAAAACAATATTCCTACTTTATCAAAGAAAAATTAAACTATTAACATATTCCGCAATGCCCATAAAAGGCAGGTGGAGTATTAAATTAATTACACTCTATATCTATTTCCAGGGGTACAAAAAATAGTTCTGTTTCTTATCACTTGGTCAGCCAATTATATGACTGAACTTTTTTTAGAACAGAAGAGGTAGAGGTGTAAAAAAGATACTAGTCAGCAATATTTCCTCAGAGAGTAATGAATTTCACTATACAGCCAGACCCTGTGGTGAATAAAGTGAAGGTGTCATTTCCAGGGTGCAAAGTAGATGATATTCGGAGAGCTTGGCATGCTGATAAGCTTAGGCTACGTTTGTACTCGGTGAGGAAGACATGGTAAACATCCTAGTTTTACTTAGTAAATCATTTAGAGGTTCAAACCAGTCCTTCGGCTGTTGACCTAAACAACATATTCTACAAAAACTCCTTTCAGCTTACTAAAATTAATACTTAGGGTACAAACTATTATAGACCTTTAACATTTTTAATGGATCAAATAAATGAATACATATCAACATAACTAGCATAGTGGACCCACAATGTTCTTTAAAACCATGTAGTAAATTACAAAATTCCATTCGGTGGAGCTCTGTATTTAGGAGTTAATAGAACTCCCATTTAAATATATAGATTACTATATTAATTTATGAATTGTATAACTTACTAATAAATTTGTTTGTATGTCCTTCAGTGAGTACTGGGGTCGCCGCACAAAATTAAAAGTAAATACTAAAAAACAAACCAGTGTTGAAGAAGTTCAATCAATGCAAACCAGAGGAGAGTTCATAAATTACCAATTACATAAACTACCAATCAAGACAAAACAATACACATACACATTAACATACATATACAAATACCCATACATATTGGATTATACAATAATGCCTAGTACCCAGATTATCTTTAGCCTCGTAAAATATTAGATCTTAAACTGACGCCTCTTAACCGGACTTTCCAATTGCCTCATTAATTGCCTCTAAAAAAATATTCATAATTTTTTTATTTATTTACATTAATCTTTTATTTTGTCTCATTATAATCGTGTATTTTGTAATATTTTTTAATTCAAAGTTAAATTTGTTTTAAACTCTTTCGTAACTCATTTTTATTCACTTTATAAACTATACTTAGTAATAATACGTAGTAATAATGGCTCGTTAAATGCATACCAGAGTACAAGAGTTCCACAGTACCAGAAAAGAGTTCTTAAAATACTACCGATGAAGACAAAACATATATATACACCTATACATATACAAATAAACATACATATATATACCGGATTATACAATAATGGCTTGTACCCTGATTTTTATTTATTATTTAGCCTCTTAAAATAATACAACAAACATATAGATGTTTGTTGTATTTTAATATATAGAATATAATCAAATACGAGAATGTAATATAATCTATTAATTTGTGATTTGTGATTAGATCTTGAACTGACGCCTCTTAACCAGACTTTCCAATTGCCTCTAAAAAAAATATTCTTAATTTTTTTATTTATTTACATTAATCTTTTATTTTGTCCTTTATTTATTTTGTTTCTTATTTTTGTCATTTATTATTTACCGCCTCTTATGAATTTTTATAGTTTATTTAGAGTCTGCGGTAAATTTTAGAATTACAATTGCAAAAAAGAGTTTAAAATTTTCAAATTGATCCTAGTGTTGACTATTTTAAATTAGGAATTGTATAACTTACTAATGAATTTGTTTGTATGTCCTTCAGTGAATACTGGGATCACCGCACAAAATTAAAAGTAAATACTAAAAAACAACCAGTGGTAAAGAAGTTTGTTAAATGCATACCAGAGTACAAGAGTTCCACAGTACCAGAAAAGAGTTCTTAAAATACTACCGATGAAGACAAAACATATATATATACACCTATACATATACAAATAAACATACATATATATACCGGATTATACAATAATGGCTCGTACCCTGATTTTTATTTATTATTTAGCCTCTTAAAATATTAGATCTTAAACTGACACCTCTTAACCGGACTTTCCAATTGCCTCTAAAAGAAAATATTCATAATGGAGTTGCGTTTTAGATTCGAAGTTGAACGGACGTCTTATCGTATCGCTCCGTTATCTGTTTAATTGTTGTATTAATTAGAATAATTCTGTGTTCGGAATTCCTGATCGTGCTGGTTAATTGTTTTACGAGTGTTCGAAATGTCTTTATATTGTGACTGGATTCTTGTGATGCAATTAAAAAATAAGTTATTTTTTTGGTTATTTGTGATCACTCTTCTATTAATAATTGCCGGAGTGGAACCTAATCCTGGTCCAAAGACTGTTGATGATGTGCTGCAGGTACTGGACGGTATAAACACGTTGGTGAAGGATATTCCCGTAATAGCGGCTTCAATTGCGGATCTCAAATTGGCAATCGAGAGTGTTAGGCTGGAGAATGAAGAAATAAAAAATAAATGTTGTGAATTGGAGCGCGAGAACAAGGGCTTGCAAGCTAAGATTGATAACTTGGAAAGTTTCTCACGACGCTCAAATCTTATTTTTTTTAATGTGGAAGAACTGGCGCATGAGGATTGGGCAAAAACCGAAGAGATCATTCTGAATGTGATTAAGGAGAAGATGGAGGTTGAAGTTAGCAGGAACGACATAGAACGGGCTCATAGGCTCGGCCGGAAACGTGGCCGACCGAGACCGATAATCATAAAACTGTGCCATTATAAGAAAAAATTGGAAATTCTTAAATCCTCTTCGAATTTGAAAGGAACGAGGGTTTCGGTTGCTGAGGACTTTACGCAGCGGGTTAAGCAGATTCGGAATGAACTCTATCAATACATGATGGATGCTAGACAACAGAACCATCACGCAGTTCTAAGATATGATAAACTAATAGTTGATGGTCGAACATTTACCTTGGAACAGCTGAAATCCGATAAGTTGGTGGTGGCGGAGGAAGAGGACGAAGGGATGATGCCTGCTGGGGGAGAGGACGTGCCGAGGCTGGAGAATGGGAGGCGAGGAGATAGTGTTGCTGATAATCTATCGAGCGGGCCCATTGGAGGATGTGCTTCTGGGTTTTCGGAAACGACTTCCCGGGGCGTCGTTTTGACCCCGGAAGGCAGCGTTATAGAAGTGCGGAAAAGTGGTATTAGTGGAGAGCTTGGAAAGAACCTCGATAGTAGGGTTGGTGGTATGAGGAGGTGGCTAAGCCGGGGAGTCGTAACGAGAAGCCAAATAAGGGTTAAATCCAATTCCAGCGGAAAGGATGCGGTGGTTAAAATATAGCGGGACGGAAGCATTGGCTGTTTTTCAAGTGATTTGAGTTCGGTTGGAGGGAGAAAAAACGTGTCAAGTGGAAATGAATGTGAAAACGATAACGTGGGCAATTGTTTTAGTCTGATGTTCTGGAATTCGCACGGTATGGCAAATTTTTCGGGTTGTGATGTTCAACAGCAGTTGGTATGTAGCACCTTTTCAGTAATTTGTTTAAATGAAACCTGGTTCCAATCCCACGTTGATGATAATAGTGCTGGGTTTTTGAAGGGTTACAAGTCGTTCTCTGTTCCGGCTATCAAGTCCCAAACTTACGGGAGAGCAAGTGGGGGAATATGTATGTACGTTCGAAGTGAATTATGTCCAAGATTAATTGCAGATAGCGATAGTTATTTATTTGTTAGAATGGAATTAGGTAATGTTGAGTTTGTTGTAGGGACCGTGTATTTTAAACCCCATGAAAAGGAGAGAGGGGTGGGTGATCTTATTCAGTGTTTCCAGAAATATGAGCAGATATTTAGAAATGCTCCTGTTTTAGTAGGAGGTGACTTTAACATCAGAATAGGGGACCTAAATCAGTTGGACACGAGGGACTTATTTGATCTTTCTAACGTAAATTCCGGAAGAGAGGTATTAGATAAATATGTGGATAAATATGGCCCAAAGTTCGTGGATGTAATGGAAGAAAATTCCTTTTTTGTTTTGAATGGTAGGTGCCTCAGCGACAATCCTGGTCAATTTACTTTTCATAATGCTAACGGAAGTAGCACAGTCGATTTGGTATGGGCTAATGCTTACTTTTTAGATATGATAGGTGACCTTAAAGTCAGCGATTTTATTCTGACTTCTGACCACTTGCCCGTGGTTGTTACACTGAATTCGTACGCCGTAAATTATAAGGCCGAAAGGAAGGTGATCAGAAAACATCGTTTAAAATTTAGGAGTGAAAAAATTAAAGAGTATAAAAAATTAATTAAACAGTCGAGTAAATTAAATAACTATAAATTTGATAATGAGGCAATAAGTAGGAGAGATAATAGATGTTCGGATGAAGATAACAATAAAGATAAGGAACAGGTTGAATTTATTAATAATAATTTAATTCAATGTATCAAGGAAAGTGCGTTTGAATTGGGGATGTCGAGTGGTGGGGGGATTGTAAATGCAGGGTTCCGTAATAAACCATGGTTTCACCATGAATGTAGGGCTCTTAAGATGCGACTAAGGAAGTCATACAGAATCTGCAGATCAATGGGGTTTGATGAGGGTAGGCTTAATGAATACTTACAATGCAAAAAATACTATAAAAATTATTTAAAGAAAGTAAAAAATAATTACTTTGATGAAGTGAGGGAAAAAATCGAAAACATAAAAATAACTAAGGATTTTTGGTCGGCGATAAGAATTTTTAAAAGCAAACCATCATTAATAAATGAAGTAAAAACAGAAAATTGGGTAGCTTTTTTTAGAAATAGGTATTTAATTGAAGGCTCTTTAACAACACAAATTTATAATACGCATAATCCGGTATTAGATGAAGTGATATCGCTTGCGGAGCTTAGAAAAGCCCTTACGATGGTTAAAAATAACAAAGCGCCTGGATCGGACGGGCTGAGTTATGAATTTTATAAGAACTTACCGGTGGAGGGGGAAATTTACTTACTAAAATTATTTAATAAAGTGTTTTCTGGGGGAAAGCTACCAGCGGAGTGGGCGGCAGTTAGGATGTTCATGTTATACAAGAAGGGGGATCCTCGTGACCCTAATAATTATAGAGGTATAGCATTGATTAATAATGTTACCAAACTCTTTACCGGAATACTAACAAACAGACTGTCCGTATGGACCAATGATTATGGGATTATCCCGGAATGTCAATCCGGCTTCAGGAAGAATCGGGGATGTGTAGATAACATATTTTCATTGCACACTATTATTTACTTGCAAGTATTTTACAGAAAAAAAACACTGTATGCCTTGTTTGTTGATTTCAAGTCGGCCTTTGACCTAATCCCTCATGGGAAACTCTGGGAAAGTTTATTCCAAATAGGAGTTAGTAAGGGGTTTATTGATATATTTAGAGATCTCTACAACCAAGCAAATTTAGTAATAGAAAGCGAGAATACTGGCCTACATAAAGTAGATATTACCAGAGGAGTATTACAGGGTGACTCCGCAAGTCCACATCTTTTTTCCCTGTATATTTCTGACATGGAAAGTTATTTTAGGGAAAGGGGTGCGCACGGTATTCCTTTAAATGGAAATATCGATATATTGCTTCTTCTTTTTGCTGATGATTTGGTTATATTTGGGGATAGTGTTATAGACTTAAAAAATAAAATAAATATTCTGGAAACCTACTGTAGGAAAAAGAGTATAGTAGTTAACACTTCCAAAACAAAGGTCATACCCTTTCATAGAGGCCGCCAAAAATCAACACTAAGCTTTTATTATGATAGCCAAAAAATGGAGGTATGTAACAAATACAATTATTTGGGTGTACCTTTTTTTTCATCTGGTAGTTTTCGTGAAACCTGTAAAAGTTTTATAACTAAGGCTAGACTCTCAAGTTGTACAGTGCTGAAAACTATACAGAAGGCAAAGGTTAGGACGTGGGAGAGTAAAATGCGGCTGTATGATGCGATAGTTCTCCCTACTTTAATATACGGTGCTGAGATATGGGGCCCTTTTTATGTGGATATGGTTGAGACTGTGCAGCAATTTTTCATGAAAAATATGCTATACTTGGACAGATGTTCCCCGGGGTGGGCGGTACGAATGGAAACGGGTAGAGTTCATGTTGCATTTTATATTTTCAAAAAATGTATTAAGTGGTTTGTCAAGGTAAACCAAATGGACTCGGTACGTTATCCTAGGCTCTGTTTTTTTAAACTCTTAGAGTTATACAACAATGGGAATGTAAATATAAATAACAGGTACAACATCATATCAGTTATTGATAGAGCTGCTCGTTGTGCAGGTATCGAAAATATAACAGAGGTCTTTGCTAACAGTAGTATAGTAAATCAAAATATTAAAAAATTCAAAACCTATTTTTTAAATAGGGATAAAATAAGGGCCGTTAACTCTACAAATTGCCCCAATTTTAGGTGGATAAATCCTGAATTGGCTGTGGGAGAGTATCTCAGCATGAAAGTAGCGCCCTGGAAGGTGAGATGTATTTCACAGCTCAGATTGAGCTCTAACCGGCGCATTTATTTATACGTGTATAATAGGAGCCATGTAATTGATCCCTCTAAGGAATGCCCCTGTTGCAATTTGAAAGCTTTAGAAACGCTGGACCACATATTGATTGAATGCCCCATTTACAATGAATTTAGAGGAGGCATTTTTAAGGAACTTATAGGGAGCGAATTGGACACACATTCGAAGCTGGCTTTCCTGTTGAGTAGATTTTCATTGAAAAAAATTGACGAGGTGTGTTATTTCGTGGTGTCAATGTTGAATATGAGGGCTTTTGCGGCGGAAATGATAGACTGATTTGCTATACCGTCGCGCCAGGACTGATGTGATTTAATTTTGTTTTTATGAACTTAATGTTTAAATTAATTAATTTTTATGAATACTTTACTATGTGTTAAATTGTGGAATTTTAATGTATTGAAATTTAAATTTTAATGTCTTGTAGCAACTCTATTTGTATGGGTATATACCCGAACACAAATTATTGTATAAATAAAAAAAAATAAATAAATATTCATAATTTTTTTATTTATTTATATTAATCTTTTATTTTGTCCTTTATTTTTTTGTTTTTTATTTTTGTCGTTTATTATTTACCGCCTCTTATGAATTGTATCGTTTATTTAGAGTCTGCGGTAAATTTTAGAAATAAAATTGCAAAAAAAGAGTCTTTAAAATGTTTTCAAATTGATCCTTGTGTTGAAACTTTAAAACCGTTTAGTAAATTACAAAATTCCATTCGGTGGAGCTCTGTATTTAGAAGATAATAAAACTCCCATTTAAATATATAGATTACGATATTAATTTAGGAATTGTATAACTTACTAAATTTGTTTGTATGTCCTTCAGTGAATACTGGGGTTGCCGCACATTTAAATTAAAAGTAAATACTAAAAAACAAACCAGTGGCGAAGAAGTTCAATGAATACATACCAGAGGAGAGTTCAACAGTACCAGTGGAGCGTTCATAAATAACTACCAATAAAGACAAAACAATACACCTACACATACACATTAATATACATTTACAACTACACATATAATATACATACCTGGATATTCAACAATGCATGCCTCGTACCTTGATTATCATCTTTAGCCTCTTAGCTTATTAGACATTAAAATAATGCCTCTTACCGGACTTTACAATATTGCCACAATAAAAACATTCATAATATCTTAAATTATTTCTCATTATAATAGTGTATTTTTTAATTAAAAATTAAATTTGTTTTAAAATCTTTCGTACTCATTTTTATTCTATATGTTTGTTGTATTTTAATATACAGAATGTAATCTAATTCGAGATAATAATATAATCTATTAATTTGTGATTTGTGATTAGATCTTGAACTGACGCCTCTTAACCGGACTTTCCGATTGCCTCATTAATTGCCTCTAAAAAAAATATTCATAATTTTTTTATTTATATATATTAATCTTTTGTTTTGTCCTTTATTTATTTTTGTCTATTATTTACCGCCTCTTATGAATTTGTATTGTTTTATTAGAGTCTGCGGTGAATTTACAAAATATAATTGCAAAAAAGAGTCTTTAAAATGTTTTCAAATTGATCCTAGTGTTGGAACTTAAAAACAGTGAAGTAAATTACAAAATTCCATTCAGTGGAGATCTGTATTTAGGAGTTAATAGAACTCCCATTTAAATATATATATTACTATATTAATTTAGGAATTGTATAACTTACTAATGAATTTGTTTGTATATCCTTCAGTGAATGCTGGGGACGCTGCACATCTTAACAAAATTAAAAGTAAATATTAAAAAACAAACCAGTGGTGAAGAAGTTCAATCAATGCATACCAAAGGAGAGTTCATAAATAACTACCAATCAAGACAAAACAATACACCTATACATACATTTACAACTACACATATAATATTCATACCCGGATATTCAATAATGCATGCCTCGTACCTTGATTTATCATCTTTAGCCTCTTAACTTATTAAGACATTAAAATAACGCCTCTTACCAGATATACAATATTGCCACAATAAAAACATACATAATTTCTTAAATTATTTCTCATTATAATAGTGTATTTTTTAATTAAAAATTAAATTTGTTTTAAAATCTTTCGTACTCATTTTTATTCTACATGTTTGTTGTATTTTAATATATAGAATGTAATCTAATTCGAGATAATAATATAATCTATTAATTTGTGATTAGATCTTGAACTGACGCCTCTTAACCGGACTTTCCGATTGCCTCATTAATTGCCTCTAAAAAAAATATTCATAATTTTTTTATTTATTTATATTAATCTTTTGTTTTGTCCTTTATTTATTTTTGTCTATTTTTTACCGCCTCTTATGAATTTGTATTGTTTTATTAGAGTCTGCGGTGAATTTACAAAATATAATTGCAAAAAAGAGTCTTTAAAATGTTTTCAAATTGATCCTAGTGTTGGAACTTAAAAACAGTGAAGTAAATTACAAAATTCCATTCAGTGGAGCTCTGTATTTAGGAGTTAATAGAACTCCCATTTAAATATATATATATTACTATATTAATTTAGGAATTGTATAACTTACTAATGAATTTGTTTGTATGTCCTTCAGTGAATGCTGGGGACGCTGCACATCTTAACAAAATTAAAAGTAAATATTAAAAAACAAACCAGTGGTGAAGAAGTTCAATCAATGCATACCAAAGGAGAGTTCATAAATAACTACCAATCAAGACAAAACAATACACCTATACATACATTTACAACTACACATATAATATTCATACCCGGATATTCAATAATGCATGCCTCGTACCTTGATTTATCATCTTTAGCCTCTTAACTTATTAAGACATTAAAATAACGCCTCTTACCGGACTTTACAATATTGCCACAACAATTGCCTCAATAAAACTATTCATAATTTCTTAAATTATTTCTCATTATAATAGTGTATTTTTTAATTAAAAATTAAATTTGTTTTAAAATCTTTTGTAAGACTCATTTTTATTCTACATGTTTGTTGCAATTTTAATATATAGAATGTAGTCTAATGAGAGAATATAATACCGTGCGTTCGGAAAGTCGCTGTGCACTGGAATTGTGACTATGGATTTATGAAAATATGTATAAAGAAATGACTAAGCATTTTGGAAAAAAATTTATTCAATACCTTAATTACATTGTTAAACCGTGATTACATTGTTTATAGAAGGTGTTCGAAATGACCTTTATTGGCATCAATACAGCATTGCACTCGTTTCATTTTGTTTGCAAACACCTTTCGCAACTGAAGAACAGTGATTCCTTGAATGTATGCCGTTATTGCGGCTTTAAGTTCGTCAATCGGAGTGTGATGACGCCAATGGAGGTCATTTCGAACACCTTCTATAAACAATGTAATCACGGTTTAACAATGTAATTAAGGTATTGAATAAATTTTTTTCCAAAATGCTTAGTCATTTCTTTATACATATTTTCATAAATCCATAGTCACAATTCCAGTGCACAGCGACTTTCCGAACGCACGGTATAATCTATTAATTTGTGATTAGATCTTGAACTGACGCCTCTTAAACGGACTTTCCAATTGCCTCTAAAAAAATATTCATAATTTTTTTATTTATTTATATTAATCTTTTATGTTTATTTTTGTCTTTTATTATTAACCGCCTCTTATGAATTTGTATAGTTTATTTAGAGTCTGCGGTAAATTTTAGAATTTTATAATTGCAAAAAAGAGTCTTTAAAATGTTTTAAAATTGATTCTAGTGTTGAATATATTAATTTAGGAATTGTATAACTTACTAATGAATTTCTTTGTATGTCCTTCAGTGAATACTGGGGTCGCCGCACAAAATTAAAAGTAAATACTAAAAAACAAACCAGTGGTGAAGAAGTTCGTTCAAAGCATACCAGAGGAGAGTTCAACAGTACCAGTGGAGCATTCATAAATAACTGCCAATCAAGACAAAACAATACACCTACACATACACATTAACATACATTTACAACTACACATACATATAATTATATACCGGATTATACAATAATGCCTCGTACCCAGATTATCTTTAGCTTCGTAAAATATTAGATCTTGAACTGACGCCTCGTACCCGGACTTTCCAATTGCCTCTAAAAAAAATATTCATAATTTTTTTATTTATTTATATTAATCTTTTATTTTGTTCTTTATTTATTTTGTCTTTTATTATTTACCGCCTCTTATGAATTTGTATCGTTTATTTAGAGTCTGCGGTAAAATTTAGAATTATAATTGCAAAAAAAGATTTTTTAAAATGTTTTCAAATTGATCCTAGCGTTGAAACTTGGCAATTTACCATTGATTTATAACATTTTACCAAAAATTTCCGGTAAGAATATTTTTTGAATCATTGGAGGTGGGTAAAGATTCTCTAAATGGGGTACTAACCCAAGGCACTAACTATCCTTTCTACAGTCCAGCCTCTCTTACTTTGCTCCTAATGTAAACAAACAATGACGTCACTGAGCCTGCGCATTATATCAAAATGTGTACACGCTGATTAAAAAGTAACAACAAATAATTTCAAAAGTATTTAAATACAAAATACTTTTAAAAGTATTTTTATAAATGAAATTGTTAAGCCTACATCATATCATGACTGATGTTTTTAGTACTTTAAGTACTTATAATTTAAAAAATAGTTAACTTAATAGGAATACGACATCGGTAAAGTCGTAGCCTCTAGCGTGCACCCTGTAGTAGGTGGCTTTTGTTTGTTGACAGTAGGAGCAAACGAAGAATGGCTGAACTGTATGTTTTTTGCAAATGATCAAATTATGATATCTGATGATGAAGATGTTCTGCATCATTTAGATCCTATCTATTACCAAACTAGATAACGAACTACCACAATAGATTAACTGGGAAGAAAAATTAAAGTTCATTTTCTGGGTTAATTAAACAGAATAATTAATACATGTACATTTTGATCACGTGTTACTAAGGGGTAAAAAGGGGTTACTATAGTCCAGCCTCTCTTAGTTTGCTTCTAATGTAAACAAATAATGACGTCACTGAGCATGCACATTATATCAAAATGTGTACACGCTGATTAAAAAGTAACAACAAAATACTTTCAAAAGTATTTAAATACAAAATACTTTTAAAAGTATTTTTATAAATGAAATTGTTAGGCCTACATCATAATATGACTGATGTTTTTAGTACTTGTACTTATAATTTAAAAAATAGTTAACTTAATAGGAATACGACATCCATAAAGTGGTGGACTCTAGCATGCACCCTGTAGTAGGTGGCTTTTGTTTGTTGACAGTAGGAGCAAACTAAGAACGACTGTACAAGAAAACACTACATATTAGATCTATTTTTACACCTTCCCGAAGAGCTACAGTCATGAAAATCGGCCCATGTGAACTTCAAGTGACATCTAGTGATAATTTTATAATTTTTGTTGTTTTAATTACCAATTTATAAATTTGTCCTCAACAAATAAGCATAAGCCTTTTCCAAATTTCTGCACCTTTCTCTGTTTCTTTTCTGCTGAGTCCAGTGAAATAAATCCTCCTACTCTCTTTATGCCATCTTCCCATCATATCGGAGTTCGCCTATGTCCAGTGTTCATGTCCATGTTGTGTTTTGTTCATGGTCTCTACATTTGAATTACACTATTCCATCTACCTTTGTCCTTGTCCAGTGTCCATGGCCATGTTCAGTGTCTTGTCCGTCATCTCCACTTTTAAATTACACCATTCTATTTACCTTCGTCCATGTCCATGTTGTGTTCCTGCCCGTAGTCTCCACTTTTGAATAACACCATTCAATCACCCTCGTCCATGTTCATGTCCATATTCAGTGTTCCTGTCCGTGGTCTCCACTTTTGATAACACCATTCCATTTACCTTTCGTGACTCTTTCATTATCGTCCGAACATTTTCCTTTTTGTTAGGCCATTTTTTATATGACATCCTACACTTTTGTGACATTTTTACATACTCGTTTGGCTTTTGATGTTGCAATATTATCCCTGTCTACATATTTTGTTTTTGTTACACTTTTGTGACACTTTTACGTACTCTTTTGGCTTTTGATGTTGCAATAATATCCCTGTCTATATATTTTGTTTTTGTAATGCTTTTGTGTCATTTTTACGTACTATTTGGCTTTTGATGTTGCAATATTATCCCTGTCTACATATTTTGTTTTTGTTACACTTTTGTGACATTTTTACATACTCTTTTGGCTTTTGATGTTGCAATATTATCCCTGTCTACATATTTTGTTTTTGTAATGCTCTTGTGACATTTTTACGTACTCTTTTGGCTTTTGATGTTGCAATATTATCCCTGTCTACATATTTTGTTTTTGTAAAGCTCTTGTGACATTTTTACATACTCTTGGCTTTTGATGTTGCAATATTATCCGTCTACATATTTTGTTTTTGTTATGCTCTTGTGACATTTTTACATACTCGTTTGGTTTTTGATGTTGTAATGTTATCCCTGTCTACATATTTTGTTTTTGTTTAGCTCTTGTGACATTTTTACATACTCGTTTGGCTTTTGATGTTGCAATATTATCCCTGTCTACATATTTTGTTTTGTTATGTTCTTGTGACATTTTTACATACTCGTTTGGCTTTTGATGTTGCAATATTATCCTTGTCTACATATTTTGTTTTTGTTATGCTCTTGTGACATTTTTACATACTCTTGGCTTTTGATATTGCAATATTATCCCTGTCTACATATTTTGTTTTTGTAAAGCTCTTGTGACATTTTTACATACTCGTTTGGTTTTTGATGTTGTAATGTTATCCCTGCCTACATATTTTGTTTTTGTTACACTTTTGTGACATTTTTACATACTCGTTTGGCTTTTGATGTTGCAATATTATCCCTGTCTACATATTTTGTTTTTGTTACGCTCTTGTGACATTTTTACATACTCTTTTGGCTTTTGATGTTGCAAAATTATCTCTGTCTATATATTTTGTTTTTGTTATGCACTTGTGACATTTTTACATACTTGTTTGGCTTTTGATGTTGCAATATTATCCCTGTCTAAATATTTTGTTTTTGTTGTGCTGTAATATTGCGCGCAATAAACACCAACGTTCGCGTATTCATGCCGGGGTATAAAATTGCACTTGCATAAAATACGTTACCCACAGAACGTTTACCTAAAAACAACAATAAAGGAAACAGCTGGTATAAATTTAGATAATATATTGTCATAGTTGTTATTGACACAGTGATGACGTGTAAAAAATCAGCTGTCAGCATTACTATACTATACAAAGAAAAATATAATTTTCTTATTGTGAATTGTGCCACTAGCGTAAACAACATACACAACAATGTAAACAAATAAACAGCTGAGAAATATTTTAATAGTTACGATTGAATAAAAATTATAAACAAACACAAAAGTAATTAGTGATTGTGGCTAAAGAAACAACTACAATTAATGACATTAAAAGTCGTTTCTCATGTAATAGGAGAAACTCAATTGTGTTTTTAATAGATTTAATACTTCTAATTTAGATTAGGTAAATATCTACTTCTAATATTATAATTTAATATCATTATAATAAAATTCTTTTCAATTGTGTTTTTGACTGCCATTGTCATTTCAATTAATTAGTCAATATCATTATATATATATATATATACATCCCGCTAACAATTCCTCGTCCTTTCAAAAAGCGTGCATTTCGCACATCGCTTATAAGTAAACACTTAATGTTTATAGCGCCTTGGTAAAAGAAATTCCAATTAGGTCATAAATAAATTTCAAAACTGCACCTAATTATTTACTAGCTAAAACAATAGATAAAATTTACGACAGAACATTAAATTAAATTACAAATACAATATTAAAAATGGATATAATTTAATAGAAAAAATAAAAATAGACACAAAGATGGTATCATTCGACATATCTAACATGTATACAAATATACCAATAAAAGAAACAATAAATATAATAAATAAAAGATTAAAAAGTTATGGTGAAAACAATAATATAATAAATAAAATGTGTACAATAATAAGAAATACATGTAATCAAAATTACTTTACATTAAATAATAAATTTTACAATCAAACAGAAGGACTAGCTATGGGTTCCCCATTATCTGCCATACTATCAGAAATTTACATACAGGAATTCGAAAGTATAATAAAATTGTGAATAATACAAATCACACACACAACATTTTACTTTGGGTAAGATAATGTAATGACATATTGGTAATTTACAATGAAACAATAAATGGTGAACATATCATAAATAAAAAATTGAATAATTACTATGAAAAACTAAAATTTACATGTGAATTAGAAAAAGATAAAACCCTAAATCTCCTGATATAAAAATGCGGTCCTGGGTTCGAATCCCACTCAGGCACAGCATATTTTCATACGTTACAAAAACTCATTTCATCCTACATTGCATAAAGTTCCACCCCGTCATCGCTAATGACTGTTGCAGTTGATGTGACGTAAAATAAATAATAAAGAAAAAATGCAAATAATAAATAATATAATAGAAAATGATATATATACAGAGTGGTCCAAAAAAATGTTTCCACTGTTTAAAAGTCCATAACTTCCCAACTAATTGACGGAGTTGTCTCATCTTTGTTGAAAGTGTAGCTTAAAGTCCAACTTAAAGATAAATCACTGTAGGTGTTTGAAATGGCCACCATTCACATCCACACACAAACGATGCCGCCGAACTGCAGCACGAACTACTGTCTGCAACGTGTTCAGTTGGATATTTGCACATGAATGTACGATGGATTCTCGAAGTTCATCCAATGTGCGTGGCTTTTGTCGATACACGACGTCCTTCAGTGTTCCCCACAGGTAAAAGTCCAGGAGTTAAGTCTGGGGAACATGGTGGATACTCCACAGCACCTCTATGACCTATCCATCTTCCTGGTAGATTTTCGTCGAGATATGCCCTAACACGATTATGGTAGTGGGACTTCAAAACAAAACAACGCTTGTGTGGCGACTGTCAGAACTACAAACTAGTACACTACCAAAGATGAGACAACTCCGTCAATTAGTTTGCAAGTTATGGACTTTTAAATAGTGGATACATTTTTTTGGACCACTCTGTATATAGGAAACCACATGTTACACATAACACAATAAACAGATTTTCAAATCACCCATGGATACACAAAATTAACACATACAATAACATGATACACAGAGCATATGCAGGGTGTTCTGAAAAAGGGTTCCAAATATTCAGGGCATGATTCCCCACAACAAAAGATGAAAAAAAATTTCAAATTAACATAGGTCCGAAAATCATTAGTTACAGAGTTATACAGGTGAAAAAGATTTTGTCAGAATTTCAGCTACCCCGTTGAAACAAAGCCCTACAGATATTTCTTGGGCGTTAAATTAGGCATAAATTTTACCGTATCGTATGTAAAATGAACAGACAAATTGAACAAAACAGGTTTCAAAAAAGTAATTTTAAAGATATCTGATTAAATACGCAAAAAACAAGTTTCTTTTAGGTTTGAAGCAGATGAACTTTGTTAAATGGATAATAAACACAAGAAATTCTTATACAAAACTTGTAGACAATTTAACTTTGAAGAGAATGATGCAAAATAAGTCAATAATAGACAAACACAATTTTTAAAAAATTATTTTTTAATTAAATAAAAAAACCGCATGAAAAATAGACAAAATCTGTTAAACTCTCTACCAACTTAAATTTTTTATGGCAACTGTTACTTTTTTGATGTATGTTAATTTATGGTTGTTAAAAAATTTTACTTTATAAAAATAAAGAGTAAGTAACTCATTAATTTATTTTAATACAAGTGTTTTCTTTTAAGTATTACATTAATTAAGTTAGTAGAGAGTTTAAAAGATTTTGTCAATTTTTCATGCGTTTATTTTATTTAATTAAAAAATATTTTTTTAAAAAATTGCGTTTGTCTATTATTGACTTATTTTGCATCATTCTCTTCAAAGTTAAATTATCTACAAGTTTTGTATAAGAATTTCTTGTGTTTATTATCCATTTAACAAAGTTCATCTGCTTCAAACCTAAAAGAAACTTGTTTCTCGGGACCAAGTTTTGCGTAATTAAAAATTACTGCAGCTACAGGTCTGAAACCTGTTTGTTCAATTTGTCTGTTCATTTTACATATGATACAGTAAAGTTTACACCTGATTTAACAGCCCAACAAATATCTGTAAGGCTTCGTTTCAACGGTGTAACTGAAATTCTGACGAAATCTTTCACCCTATATAACTCTGCAACTAATGATTTTCGGACCTATGTTAATTTGAACTTTTTCGTCTTTTGTTGTGGGGAATCACGCCCTGAATTCTTTGAACCCTTTTTCAGAACGCCCTGCATACACACAAATAATAATGAAAGATTTCATAAAGAAATAAATTATATTAAAGAAGTAGCACGAAATAATAAATACAATAATATTTTCATTACACAAAAAATTTTATTATTATACTCTGATATTTATATAAGATAGGCTCGTACAAAGTTAGACGTTTAAATCTCATCGCATTTTTTGCGTATCACGTAGGCTAATATAACTTCTTTTCCAGGATTACATAATATGCGTTTTATTATTTTGTTATAAAATATAAAATTTTATCTGTAATTTGATATATGTAGGACAGAAAGAGAAATAATAAACGAGCTTGAAAAAATCACTTTTTGAAGTGAAGTCAAAGATAGATCATCATGTCTAGTGTCTACTTCCTGTTAATATTCCAAGAAGCTGAATCAATTTTAATAGTAGTGAATTTTATACGAAACATACGTCAAATTTTAGAAATCAACTACACACGCACAATATCAATTGTTTAAATTTTTAACAAAAAGAACCGTGTAGTAAATATAACAGAATGATGTTATGACGTACCTCTCTTTCGGGCCTGTCAAAACTTATAGTAGGTTCATAAATTAGAAAAAAACTTATTGCCTATTACCCTAAAATGAATCGCAGACATTTTCCCCGTATTTTGGGCACACGCAACTAATTTTGACTGGGTGCGGCTTTCGACAGCGACACAAATGTCAAAACGATTACCGCATGAACAGAACATAATGAGTAGTGAGTACTACTTTAGAGGCAGCCTGTATCAGGCTACGACACTGTGGTGGGGGAGCTACTTACTGCGCATGTGCGGCCCGCATGCCACCGTAGTTGGTTATATTTATACCAATAAATAATAAAGAAAAAATAAACAAAAATGGTAATAAATACATTACATATAATTACATAAATAATAAAAAATACATAAAAGTACCAACATATTATACGATAAAAATAATTACAAAATATCATGTAAACCCCAGTTTCCTATAAAATTTATTTTACAAAAACATAATATTAATATGAATGTAAATGATAAAGAAAAAGAAAATAATCAATTTAATTCATGAGGAAGTTATAAAATTAAATGTAATTAATGTAATGAAATATATATAGGTAAAACCACCAGATCTTTAAAAAACCGGTTTACAGAACACTATTCAAACAATAAAAAATAAAATAAAAAATTCTCCAATGTAACTGAACACATGATCAAAAATAAACATACTATGTCAAGTATAAAAAATAATCCAGAAATATTAGAAATCAATAACAGACAAAATGAAATTTTGGAAAAATATTAATTTATAAACACCATAACAGGGAAAAATTAATTAACACACAGATTGAATATGACAATCAACTGATTAAGTTGGCATTACTGTTTTAAATATAAGAATCGACTATTCCTTATCTACCATGGTAGGAGTAGGAAGATTTAAATTTTGACATAAAAAATTTAATGAATTTTAATTTACTGAAGATGTGAACATGATACACGAAAGCACCATAACCATTGGTAAGTGCTTTATGTTACCGTATTCTGGTGGTTAAAAATTTATATACTGTATTTCAATTTTAAATAATATGGCTGTTTAAAATCCTATGTAGAATGTTTGATGAAATAATATATATACAGGGTGATTCAAAACTACACGGCAATCTCTAGGGGTCTCATTCTATAGCTAAAAATAAGAAAAAACGTTTATATAAACATATGCCTGAAAACGCTTAGTTCGCGAGTTACGGCTAGCAAAAAATTTCACCAAGAACTCTGTACCGTCGGTGAAGTAAGGCCGTATAAAAATGTTAAGGTTAGTTACAAAGATACAAATACGATTGTTTCTTATGTTTTTAATCTGAAAAATTGAATAAAATTGGTTCCAGAGCTGTAAATGCAATACTTTCAGAGATATCTTACATAAAACACAAAAATTGGTGCAAAGAAATAACACATTTTTGTGTTTAACTGCATAAAATATTAACTGATATCTAGGTTGGGAGTAATGACCAGCTGTTACTCCCAACGCACATTCTTAACTGCATAACATATTAGGTTGGGAGTAACAGCTGATCATTATCAGCTGTTACTCCCAACCTAGATATTAGTTAATATTTTATGCAGTTAAGAAAGTGCGTTTTATGTGCGTCTTTTGATTTTAAATAAAGCGAAATTTCAATATCTATTATTCATTTATTTCCTGAGTAATTCACATGAATCTTTTCAGAATTAAATTTTCTACAAATTTATTTAAGAAAAAAATACACCTTTATTTACCATTTATGAAAGTAATCTTATGTTAAACACAAAAATGTGTTATTTCTTTGCACCAATTCTTGTGTTTTATGTCGGATATCTCTGTAAATATTCCATTAACAGCTCTGGAACCAATTTTATTAAATTTTTCAGATTAAAAAACATAAGAAACATTCGTATTTGTATCTTTGTAACTACCTTTAACATTTTTATACGGCCTTATTTCACCGAGGGTACAGAGTTCTAGGTGAAATTTTTCGCTAGCCGTAACTCGCTAACTAACCATTTTCAGGCATATGTTTATATGAACTTTTTTTCTTATTTTTAGCTATAAAATAAGATCCTAAGAGATTGCCGTATAGTTTTGAATCACCTTGTATACCTATATTTTGTGTAAATAAACTGTTATTTTTTTACAGAAACATTAAAATCATTTTCAAATACATAATTTAATTGTTTAATATTAAGCAGGTTAGGTACATTGCTTGTAGCTGTGTTAAGTTACTCCTTGCATTGGTTTACTGAAATTAAATTAAAACCGCGGTTTATCCGATTCCACATGCATCCGACCCAACTTCCGCCCCCCTAATTACGTCAGATAACCGACGGTTTACTAGATTTGTATTCTAATTGAAGCCAAAAATCGTGTAACTGCAATTTGTTAACATCTTCATTCTCCTGTATGAACACTCATATGAGTTTTTAAAGCATTAGAGTAAGTAAATTTTTTATCGCAAATATTACAATTAAATGGTTTCTCACCCGTGTGTGTACGCATATGAACCCTTAAATTATACGAATGTGAAAATTTTTTGTTACAGATATTACAATTTGATTCCTCACCCATGTGTCCACGCATATGAATCGTTAAATTAGACGATTGTGTAAATTTTTTGTTACAGATATTACAAATGAACGGTTTTTCACCCGTATGTGAACGTATATGGACTTTTAAATTATAAGACTTCGTAAATTTTTTGTTGCAAATATTACAATTAAATGGTTTATCTCTAGTATCTGTACAAATATGAGCGTTCAAAAGAGACGAGTGTGTAAACGTTTTGTTGCAGTTATTACATGCGAGTGTTTTGTCTTCTGTATGAATGCGGATATGAACATTTAAATTATGAGACTGGGTGAAATTTCTGTTGCAGATATTACAAATAAACGGTTTCTCTCCAGTATGCGAACGCAAATGTCTTCTTAAATGAGAAGACTGCGCAAACTTTTTCTCACAGATATCACAACTGTACGGTTTCTCTCCAGTATGCACACGCATGTGTTCATTTAAATAATACGACTTTATAAAGTTTTTGTTGCAGATATTACAATTGAACAATTCGCCTGTATGTATACGCACGTGAGCATTTAAATCATTCAACCGTGCAAACTTTTTATCGCAGATATCACAATTAAAAGGTTTCTCTCCGGTATGTGTACGAATATGAGCGTTCAAAAGAGACGATTGTGTAAATTTTTTGGCGCAGATATTACAATTGAACAATTCGCCTGTATGTATACGCACGTGAGCGTTTAATTCATTTGACCATGTAAACTTTTTGTTGCAGATATCACAATTAAATGGTTTCTCTCCTGTATGTATACGCATATGTGTGTTTAAATCATTCGACCGTCTAAACTTTTTGTTGCAGATATTACAATTGAATAGTTTGTCTTCTGAATGCGTAACCATATGAGCGTGTAAATTGGAAGACTGTGCGAACGTTTTGTTGCAAACATTACAATTGAATGGTTTTTCACCGGTATGCACACGCATGTGGTTATTTAAATAAGAAGACTTTGTAAAATTTTTGTTGCAGATATTACAATTGAGTGATTTATTTTCTGTATGTGATCGACTAATGTTCTCACACATAATAGTACCCTGTGGACAACACTCGCAGATTACTGGTTTTCGTTCATTTGAATACTCTTCTTTAACTACATTTTCATCAGCCATCTACAAAAAAATCAGAACAAAAGATTGATCACGATTTGCTTGTTTTTATGTCTTAGCAATTACTACTAATGTAATTTATGAGAAGGGTGGCAGATGAAGATGTGTGATAAAAATCTGGTGTGAAACACTCACACGACTTTATCTTGCCAATGCAAATAATAAACAATGTAACCTAACTAATAAAACATTAAAAATAAACAAAATACTAACCTCAAATAAACCTAATCTTATTTTAAACATGATTGAAAAACGCAAAATGGAAATCAACCTCAGTTTAGCTTAAAAATACGGAAAATCACGCTAAACTAGGCTCTGTAGAGAAAAATACTCTAAATAAAAGTTGTAGATCTTTTAATTTCCTATAAATTTGATTGACGTATAGATACGGTGAAAACTCAAATTCGAAAAATCGACATGAAAACAATACTTTCCTTCCTATATTAATCATATAGGCAAGAGAAAGTAATAATGTTTCTCGATTCCTCTTAAAGAGTAGCTTTCTTACTTAGCTTATTTTCAAAGCTAAGTGTGCCTGACTGCATTACGAGAAAGGATAATGAGTTATGTGAACACTCAATTAGAGAAGAGACAAAAGAACTGTCACTGTGAACGAGTCCCGGTTACTTATAATTCACGGTGACCACAGTTATCCAGATAGGCGAGTAACCGTTCCCCAGTCACTGTAACAAAGATCGCTTACTCATTCTTTGTTCACTGTGTAAGACGGGACCACACGGCAACCGTGAATCTACAGATAGAAGAGTAACAGACCTCTCGTTCCCCCAATCACTTTTACAAAAATCAGTAACTTACTCATTCACTGTCACTTTTAAGACTGAACGAATGCTTTACCTTAGAAACTGTGAAAAAATTCATTCACTCATTCACTGTTCACAGTTAACACTTTACAGGGCAATACTACGGGGGAAAATATATATGTTGTAAAATGTTAAATGCTGTTTTATAGGGATTTGAATAATATATTTCTAGTGCCAGAACAGTAAGATATTTCATTTTTTTTAAAATATATATTTTCTAACCACCAGAATACGGTAACATAAAACACTTACCAATGTTTATAGCGCTTTCGTGTATCTTGTACACATCTTCAGTAAATTAACATTTATTACAAGTCAAAATTTAAAACTTCCTGCTCCTACCATGGTAGATAAGGAATAGTCGATTCTTATATTTAAAACAGTCTTGCCAACTTAATCAGTTGATTGTCGTATTCAATTTGTGTGTTCATTAATTTCTCCCTGCTATTGTATTTATAAATATAATATTTTTCCAGAATTTCAATTTCATTTTGTTTGTTATTTATTTCTAATATTTCTAGATTATTTTTTATATTCGACATATTGTGATTATTTTTTATCATGTGTTCAGTTACATTGGAGAATTTTCGATTTCCTTTTTTATAGTTAGAATAGTGTTCTGTAAACCGTTTTTTAAAAAAAACAGAACACTATTTTACAGAACACTATTCTAACTATAAAAAAGGAAATCGAAAATTCTCCAATGTAACTGAACACATGATAAAAAATAATCACAATATGTCGAATATAAAAAATAATCTAGAAATATTAGAAATAAATAACAAACAAAATGAAATTGAAATTCTGGAAAAATATTATATTTATAAATACAATAGCAGGGAGAAATTAATGAACACACAAATTGAATACGACCATCAACTGATTAAGTTGGCAAGACTGTTTTAAATATAAGAATCGACTATTCCTTATCTACCATGGTAGGAGCAGGAAGTTTTAAATTTTGACTTGTAATAAATGTTAATTTACTGAAGATGTGTACAAGATACACGAAAGCGCTATAAACATTGGTAAGTGTTTTATGTTACCGTATTCTGGTGGTTAGAAAATATATATTTCAATTTTAAATAATACGGCTGTTTAAAAATCCTACATAGGATGTTTAATAAAATTTCATTTTTTTTATGTCAAGCCCTGGTAAGTATACTTATCAAGGAATGTTTACCACATAATATTTAGTGGTAAGAATGCTTATTAAAACAACTAGTATGAATACTTGCTTTCCGGTAAAAAACTGGAATTTTCTAAGCACTGTACAAAAGTAACAACAAAACAACATGGTAGCGTACGCTGGTATGAATCCTTACCACATTCGTGTAACTCACAAATCAAATGGTCGCTGCGCACTAATTTCAATATGTGGATAGCCTACTTACTAGAGAACATCTATAAAACCATTAAATGCCAATAGGGTTCAACTGCATAGCTTATTCTTAAATAAAATCGACCTCATTGCCAGTGGTAAGTATACCTACCACAGACCTGTTGTTGTTGTTTAGGTCATCAGCCGAAAGGCTGGTTTGAACCTGTAGAGGTTTTACTAAGTAAACCGAGGAGTGAGGTGGTTTACCGTTGCCTTCCTCACTGAGTGGAAAAGTACGCTTATCAGCATGCCGGGCCCTCTGAAAAGCACATATTTTCCACTCTGCAAACGACACCTTCACTTCATTCACCACAGGGTCTGGCTGTATAATGAAATTCATTACTTTCAGAGGAGATAACTCTGATTAGTGTCTTTTGCACCTCTACCTCTTCTGTTCTTAAATGATTCAGTCATTTAATTGGCTGACCATGTGATAAGAAACAGAACTATTTATTTTAGCCCTGCAATGAACAGATTGAGTGTAAATAATTTGACACTCCACCTGTTTGTCATGGGCAGACCACAGACCTATAAAGGGTTAATAGACAGACGACAAAATATGCTTACTCTTCCCTATAATAGCTACGTAAGATATGTTGGTCTGTTCACTGGGCTTAGTGCTCTCCTTTGATTACCGGTACGTCCATTCTCTTTTACTTCAATTTTTACACACTCTTCTCTCTCACTCTTTCTCTCTCCTTCTCTCAGTCTCTTCCCCTTGTTATGTTTTTCATCTACTAGACTCAATAAAACGAGGGTAGTTCCTTTACATTTCCGAGCGCGGTAACATAATTACATTACAGTGTTATTTTTGTTGCACGCTGCGTTCTACCTACCTATTTTATTCATATTGTGCGTTGTTAATTTTTTCAGTTGTAAATTGTTTCTTGTACTTTCTCTTTTTTATACAAAACGTTCCTTTTATTACTAATTTAGGATACCTTGCGTTATTCAGTTTTTGGCTAAATTTTTATTTGTTATATTTATGTAGCCCATTTTTTAAAATTTACGAAAACTTCAGTTATCATGAAATAACAACTGAAAACATTATTATTTCATGATAACAACTGAAAAATTTGGTGTGAAACACTCACACAACTTTCTCTTGCCAATGCAAATAATTAACAATATAACCTAACATTTGTAATAAAACATAAGAAATAAACAAAAAACTAACCTCAATTAACATAACCTAATTTTAATCATTAGTAAAAGACGCAAAATGAAAATCAATCTCAGTTTTGCCTAAAAATTCGGAAAATCACTCTTCCACGCTAAACTAGGCTCTGTAGAGAAAAATGCTTTAAATAAAAGTTGTAGAGCTTTTAATTTCCTATAAATGTGATTACATACACTTTTGTCGTAAAATTCATACTAAGGCCGAAATCTTAAAAAAATTGATTTTCCACACGTTTTCGTGAGAAAAAACAGTCAATCGCTAATTACCGCCAAACTAAGTGTTATACAAAAAATGTTTGAAACAAAAGTTGTAGGATTTTTAATTCTCTACATTTTTGCGCTAAAATGCATATTAAAGTCGTAACCTTAAAAAAACCATTTGTTTACGTGAAAACAACCTCACCAAAAATTTCAGCAAACATGGTGCCTACCCTATCTTGTAGAGCATAAAAAGTTTAGTAAACCAGGGAATTTTAAAAATAATCATAGGACCAGTTTTTGAAAAACTCGCAAAAAAGTGAAGAATTACACGAATAAACTACTACTTCCGGTTGACCGACTTTGATGAAAATGTTCATTTCGGGTCCGGTAGTGGTATGTAACTTAAGTTTAAAGTTTGTACGATGTTCCTACCTTGAGATATTCTGCACACACACACGCACGCACAGACAGACAAAGACCAATCGCTAAAAACATGTTTTTTGGGTTCAGGGGGTCTAAAAACGTGTAGTTCCGGTGAAAACTCGATTTCTAAAAATCGACATTACAACAATACTTTCCTTCCTATACATTCATATAGGCAAGAGAAAGTAAAATACTAAGTATATACACGGTTATTACTAAATCACTAGTAACTATTAAACGTAACGGTGAATGCAAAATCACTGTCACCGTGATCACGGTGACTGGTTGAAACAGTGAACGCTCTTCACTACACTCAATGTGACTTCTCGGCCCGACTCCCTTTCTTTAGAAAATATTGTCCATCAGCCACAAGATGCATCGTCTCATGAGATGGGAACATAAAATTTCACAAAATTAACATTTTAATTAAATAGAATAACATACTTTCAATCAAATGCAATAAATTACAGACCGCTTTACTTTTCTTGAAGACTGGTTCGTTGGACACACAAGACTATTATTTCCAATGATATTGAAGAACCAGTCACAGCACAACAAATTAGGAGAAGGAATTTCTGTCACTGAATGAAATATTAACTTCAACTGTGCCTGTTCAAAAGAAAACAAAAAAATTTATAATTTAACAAAAATATTAAAGTACAATTACAGAACAGAAATGGTGCTACTATGCAGCCTACCGTGTCATGTTTCGTGAAGTTTGTATTTGTTGGTGCGATAGTACTTTTCACATACTTTTAAAATAAAAGGATAATTTGAAGAAAAAAAGGATAAAATAAGGACAATAAAAAAAATCCTCACACAACTTTCTCTTGCCAATGCAAATAATTAACAATATAACCTAACATTAGTAATAAACAAAAAAACTAACCTCAAAACTTAAATTTTAATCATGAATGAAAGACGCAAAATGAAAATAGACCTCAGTTTGGCTTACAAATACGGAAAATCACTCTTTCACGCTAAACTAGACTCTGTACAGAAAAATGCTTTAAATAAAAGTTGTAGATCTTTTAATTTCCTATAAATCTGATGTGTAGTTACGGTGAAAACTCAATTCCGAAAAATTGACATGAAAACAATACTTTCCTTCCTATATTATTTATATAGGCAAGAGAAAGTAATAATGTTTCTCGATTCCTCTGAAAGAGTAGCTTTCTTACTTAGCTTATTTTCAAAGCTAAGTGGGCTTGACTCCATTACATGAAATGATAAAACTGAGTTATGTGCACACTCAGTGGCTCAACTCCTTTTCTAAAGAAAAAATTACCCATTAGCCACAAGAGCATCATCTCGTGAAACAGGAACAAAACATTTCACAAAATTAACATTTTAATTAAATAGAATAACATACTTTCAATCAAATGTAATAAATTACTAACCGCTTTGCTTTTCTTGAAGACTGGTTCGTTGGACACACAAGACTTTTATTTCCAATGCTATTGAAGAACCAGTCACAGCACAACTAATTAGGTGAAGGAATGTCTTGTCACTGAATGAAATATTAACTTCAACTGTGCCTGTTCAAAAGAAAACAACAAAATTTATAATTTAACAAAAATATTAAAGTATAGCTACGCCCGTGTAACAACCGGGCTGAATGGCCGTTACAAACAATGGGAAAGAAAGGAGTAGAGCTATTTTATGACTGCAGTTCGTCCATTCCTAAAAACATTGTCTCTGCCCCGCTATTTACGCATTCCACCTTCCATTGTTGTTGTCATTGTCTTGTCAGTGCTATCCTAATATAGCTGTTGATCGTTCTGGTTGTGTTTCTCTCTTTCTCTTCTACCGTTTAGATTCTTGTACCAATAGCAGTTATTACTTTCTCTTGCCTATATGAATATATAGGAAGGAAAGTATTGTTTTCATGTCGATTTTTAGAAATCGAGTTTTCACCGGATCTATACATTTTCAGACCCCCCTGAACCCAAAAAAACATGTTTTTAGCGATTGGTCTGTGTGTGTGTGTGTGTGTGTATACAGAATATCTTAAGAACGGAACATCGTACGAACCTGAAACTTAAGTTATATACCACTACCGGACCCGAAACGAACATTTTTATCAAAAATCGGTCAACCGGAAGTAGTAGTTTATATTCGTGCAAATTTTCACTTTTTTGTGATTTTCTCAAAAACTGGTCCTACGATTTTTTAAAAATCGCCTGATTTACTTAATTTTTTATGCTCTACAAGATAGGGTAGGTGCCATGCTTGCTGAGGCTCTTTTCACATAAAAAAATTGTTTTTTTAAGATTGGGGCTTTATTATGGCTTTTACTATTTTCATTTTGCATCTTTCATATATGATTAAAATTAGGTTATGTTTATTGAGGTTAGTTTTTTGTTAATTTCTAATGTTTTATTACTAATGTTAGGTTTATTGTTAATTATTTACATTGGCAAGAGAAAGTTGTGCGAGTGTTTCACACCAGATTTTTTTTTAATAATTTCAGTTAAATTGTAGCTTACATTTTCTTACAAATTTAGTTAATTATTTTATACATTTATTTAGGTATATTTAGATTTGTTTATTTATTTAGATAACTTTCTTATTAATTAGTTTTCATTAGTATTATTAGTTATTAGTATTACGATAATTAGTATTAGTTATATATTAGTTATTAATTAGATTAATAATCCTAAGACTCCCTTCCTTCCAGTTTCGTTAAAAAAATAAAATTAATAACAGTAACAATATAATTGTATCTGTATATGTATTAGACAAAAAATCTGGTGTGAAACACTCACACAACTTTCTCTTGCCAGTGCAAATAATTAACAATAAACCTAACATTAGTAATAAAACATAAGAAATAAATAAAAAAAACTCAACAAACATAACCTAATTTTAATCATGAGTGAAAGACGCAAAATGAAAATCAACCTCAGTTTGGCTTAGAAATACGGAAAATCACTCTTTCTCTCTAAACTAGGCTCTGTAGAGAAAAATGCTTTAAATAAAAGTTGTAGATCTTTTAATTTTCTATAAATTTAATTATATACACTTTTGTCGTAAAATGCATACTAAGGCCGAAATGTTAAAAAAATCGATTTTTCTCACGTTTTCGTGAGAAAAAAAACAGAAAATCGCAAATTACCGCTAAACTAAGCGTTATACAAAAAAATGTTTGAAATAAAAGTTGTAGGTTTTTAAATTCTCTACAGCTTTTATTATATAAGTTTTTGCGCTACAATTGATATTAAAGCCGTAATCTTAAAAAAACAACGTTTTTACGTGAAAAAAGCCTCACCGAGAATTTCAGCAAACATGGCGCCTACCCTATCTTGTAGAGAATAAAAAATTGAGTAAAATAGGCGATTTTAAAAAAAATCGTAGGACCAGTTTTTGAGAAAATCGCAAAAAACTGAAAAATTATACGAATAAACTACTACTTCCGGTTGACCGATTTTGATGAAAATGTTCGTGTCGCGTCCGGTAGTGGTATGTAACTTACAGAGTTTCAAGTTTCAAGTTCGTACGACGTTCCGTTCTTGAGATATTCTGTTCACACACAGACACACAGACCAATCGCTAAAAACATGTTTTTTGGGTTCAGGGGGTCTGAAAACGTATAGATCCGGTGAAAACTCGATTTCGAAAAATCGACATGAAAACAATACTTTCCTTCCTATATATTCATATAGGCAAGAGAAAGTAAAAATTTATATGAATTAGAAAATAAAAACAGCAAAAATATAATTGTATTAAACAAAACAAAAATTTATAACAATAACATAAGAATAGCATGATTTTAACATATTTGTGCATGTGCGTGTGTGTGGTCTGGGGTGTGCATATTGCTTCTTTTCAATTCTTGGAAATGGATTGAGCGAGAGAGCGTGGAGGAGGATGAAGAGTGGTGTACGGAAGGGTAAATCGAGTTGCGATAAATGTTTTTTGTTCGTGGTAGTAGCCTATACTAAAGTTATGACTTTCCACATCCCGGTTGTTAGGTGGGCCTATCTATACAATATTACTTTCTCTTGCCTATATGAATATATAGGAAGGAAAGTATTGTTTTCATGTCGATTTTTCGAAATAGAGTTTTCACCGGATCTATACGTTTTCAGACCCCCTGAACCCAAAAAACATGTTTTTAGCGATTGGTCTGTGTGTGTGTGAACAGAATATCTCAAGAATGGAACATCGTACGAACTTGAAACTTAAGTTACATACCACTACCGGACCCGACACGAACATTTTCATCAAAATCGGTCAACCGGAAGTAGTAGTTTATTCGTGTAATTTTACACTTTTGTGCGATTTTCTCAAAAACTGGTACTACGATTTTTTTAAAAATCGCCTGGTTTACTGAATTTTTTATTCTCTACAAGATAGGGTAGGCGTCATGTTTGCTGAAATTCTGGGTGAGGCTGTTTTCACGTAAAAACATAGTTTTTTTAAGATTATGGCTTTAATATGCAATTTAGCGCAAAAATTTATATAATAAAAGTTGTAGAGAATTTAAAATTCTACAACTTTTATTTCAAACATTTTTTTGTATAACGCTTAGTTTAGCAGTAACTAGCGATTTTCTGATTTTTTCTCATGAAAACGTGTGAAAAATCAATTTTTTTAAGATTTCGGCCTTAGAATGCATTTTACGACAAAAGTGTATATAATAAATTTTATAGTAAATAAAAAGATCTACAACTTTTATTTAAAGAATTTTTCACTACAGAGCCTAGTTTAGCGTGAAAGAGTGATTTTCTGTATTTTTAAGCCGAACTGAGGTTGATTTTCATACTGCGTCTTTCACTCATGATTAAAATTAGGTTATGTTTTTCGAGGTTAGTTTTTTGTTTATTTCTAATGTTTTATGACGAATGTTACGTTATATTGTTAATTATTTGTATTGGCAAAAGAAAGTTGTGTGAGTGTTTCACACCAGATTTTTTTACAGAACAGAAACATTGTCTATGAATGCATAACTTATATAGGTATCAGATGAATTAATGTCCCATAGCCGAGAGAGTGAGAGGGAGATAAGTTGCATAACTACGCATGCGCTCAAAGGTCTTTACCGTTATAATCCAAATCTGAAAACATACTACAGTCATTATCTTGCTTGTTAGTTTATGCTTGCTCACAACAATGAGTGAAATTATACAATGTAATTGGAATGGCGCGTATGTCTTGTGCGAGTGAGAGCGTTATGCATTCTCTCACAACCACGGCTAGGGGACTTTAGTTCATTTGAATAATGTATTTAGATGCCCAAAACGGGCAGGTGGAGTGTTATTTTAATTGCACTCTGTTTGGTCCAGGGCTAAAAAAATACTTCTGTTTCTTATCACATAGTCAGCCACTTATATGACTGAGCTATTTAGGAACAGAAGAGGTAGAGGTGTAAAAGACACTAGTCAGAGTTATCTCCTCTGAGAGTAATGAATTTCACTATGCAGCCAGACCCTATGGTGAATGAAGTGAAGTTGTCATTTGCAGGGTGGAAAGTGAGTGATTTTCGGAGGGCCTGGCATGCTGATAAGCATACTCTTTCAACTCAGTGAGGAAGGCATAGGTAAACCACCTTACTCCTCGTTTTTACTAAGTAAAACCTCTAGAGGTTCAAACCAGCCTTTCGGCTGTTGACCTAAACAACAAAAATGTATTTAGAGATATACCTATACTCTATTCATTGTCAGAAAGATATGTTGAGTCAACACATTGGATCTGTAGTAGTGGCGTAGATACGACGCACTAACCACCGAGCCAGGTCAACCCCCAACAAACAGAAGGTTGTAAATCAGAAGCACCCAACAGTGCTGACAACTTACGTGTTTCTCTTATGTAATAGCAACACGATCACATCCGTTTATTTTCAATTGTTCATTAATATTGTCTGAAAGTTGACCTAAGTTTGTTCCATATGTCGTCCCTCCAATGGTAAACTCGCGAATGTGCAAATTTTGCGAATATGAGTTTGTTAGTGGATGCAGATGTATAAAATCCAACGCATGTTGTAGTAAACTCGCAAATATGTATTTTGTTCGGTTAGGGAGATACAGCCTTTCTAAAGTTATGAAAATACACGAAGTGTGTTAAAGAAGAAATCATTGAATTTGTTTTTTGCTCCCCCGTAAAACTGAGAATTGGCACATTCGCGAGTTTACCATTGGATGGACGATGTGGTAATCTATTGTTCATTTTTTGTGGAGTGCAAATGTGAGTGTGCTTTTATTTTACTTAAATTTTAAAAAGTAATTTTTTTGTGAACTTGTAGTAGCAGTTGTATCAAAATCTTCTGTTCCAAAGCACTGAAAAAGAAGGTATTTAAGAAGTAGCAAAGAGGTAATCATGTTAAATGTTCATTCAAAAATAAATCTTTATAACGCATCCTGCAGTTTGAAAATAATTCTATTTTATATAATAAATTTCACTAACCTTCTTTTTAAACTGCGTCAACTTTTATCTTTACTTACACGTGTTTCGGTGGATCCACCATCATCAGAGTAAATAACATAATTGAAACTAAAAAAATTGTTCACTTATTTAAAATCTATACAAGATGGTACATCTTCAGTCATTTGTATAAAAATTTTTAAAATCTATAGATGGTACATCTTCAATAGATTTTAAATAAAAAAAACTGCGCCAACCGCATTGGCGCATTTAATAACGTGCTCGCCTCTTACCATGCGGTCCTGGGTTCGAATCCCACTCAGGCATGGCATATTTTCATACGTTACAAAAAATCATTTCACCCTACATTGCATAAAGTTCCACCCCAACGTCGTCGCTAATGACCATTGCAGTTGATGCGACGTTAAAAATAAAAAAAATAAAAATTTTTTTAGTTTCAATTAAGTTATTTACTCTGATGATTGTATAAAAGTTTTATACAAATGACTGAAGATATCATTTTCTATAGATTTTAGATAAATAAAAAAATTTTTTAGTTTCAATTGTGTTATTTACTCTGATGATTGTGGATCCACCAAAACACAGGTAAGTAAAGATAAAAGTTGACACAGTTTAAAAAGAAGATTAGTGAAATTTATAAAATTTCATTATATAAAAGCGAACATATTAAATGTGTTTAATAAGTTAAGAAAAAATACCAACACTTGTCATAGCAGAAGTGAAAAATCTTACTTTTGAACTAAGTGCGGTATCAGTGAGTAATATAAATAAAATTACATTTGAGAAGAAAAGAACTGAAAAATTACAAATTGTAATGTTTTCATTAAAACTGTCGCATAGTTCTGAGTCACTGCTGTAGCAGCTGATTCGATAACCGCTGTTTGTTTACTCAAAATATCTTTTTTATGAAGAACCAAGAGTAGACCAGTATTTCCATCTGTAATCTACAACAGAACAAGGAACTACCTTCAAAATAATCAATATACATTTTCAATGGTTCACATATGAACCAGTTTAACTATTTGTACAAGGCGTATTTTTAAAGTAAGGGCCGTTTGAAAATAAAAAAAAATAAAAGGAAATTTGCAAAAACTAATTTTATTTTCGGAATCTACATACTTTATCTATTTTTCTACACAGTTTCCAAGTTTTTGTAAACACTTATCATATCGCACAACTAAATTTTGGAAACCTTCTTCATAAAAACTTGCCGCCTGCTGTGATAACCAAGAATTCACGGCCGTTTTCAATTCGTCGTCATCGTCATAACGGCTGCCGCCCAAGTAATGTTTCAGATGACGGAAGAGATGAAAGTCGCTTGGCGCAAGGTCAGGGCTTTAGGGTGGGTGGTCCAAAACTTCCCAGCCAAAAGAGTCCAATGCAGCTCGGGTCTGAGCGGCAGTGTGAGGCCGCTCGAGAGAGTTCAAAAGACTCGAGAGTTCCTTGAATTTTCTGACACGTTATGACGAAAATGGTGACGACATGCTGAGTCGGATCGTAACTGGAGACGAAACGTGGATTTCGCATTTCACTCCCGAATCGAAACAACAAAGCATGGAATGGAGACACACGCACTCTCCCGTAAAGGTCAAAGCCAAACAGACTTTGTCACAGCGCAAGATCATGGCATCTGTGTTTTGGGATAGGCATGGTGTTTTGCTGGTCGACTTTATGGAACGAGGAACGACAATAAATGCAGAAGCCTACTGCCAAACCCTGAGGAAGCTGCGCAGAGCAATTCAAAACAAGAGACGTGGCATGCTCACAAAAGGAATTTTGTTTCTGCATGATAATGCAAGGCCTCACACTGCCGCTCAGACCCGAGCTGCATTGGACTCTTTTGGCTGGGAAGTTTTGGACCACCCACCCTAAAGCCCTGACCTTGCGCCGAGCGACTTTCATCTCTTCCGTCATCTGAAACATCACTTGGGCGGCAGCCGTTATGACGATGACGACGAATTGAAAACGGCCGTGAATTCTTGGTTATCACAGCAGGCGACAAGTTTTTATGAAGAAGGTTTCCAAAATTTAGTTGTGCGATATGATAAGTGTTTACAAAAACTTGGAATCTATGTAGAAAAATAGATAAAAGTATGTAGATTCCGAAAATAAAATTAAACTTTGTCACAGCGCAAGATCATGGCATCTGTGTTTTGGGATAGGCATGGTGTTTTGCTGGTCGACTTTATGGAACGAGGAACGACAATAAATGCAGAAGCCTACTGCCAAACCCTGAGGAAGCTGTGCAGAGCAATTCAAAACAAGAGACGTGGCATGCTCACAAAAGGAATTTTGTTTCTGCATGATAATGCAAGGCCTCACACTGCCGCTCAGACCCGAGCTGCATTGGACTCTTTTGGCTGGGAAGTTTTGGACCACCCACCCTAAAGCCCTGACCTTGCGCCGAGCGACTTTCATCTCTTCCGTCATCTGAAACATCACTTGGGCGGCAGCCGTTATGACGATGACGACGAATTGAAAACGGCCGTGAATTCTTGGTTATCACAGCAGGCGACAAGTTTTTATGAAGAAGGTTTCCAAAATTTAGTTGTGCGATATGATAAGTGTTTACAAAAACTTGGAATCTATGTAGAAAAATAGATAAAAGTATGTAGATTCCGAAAATAAAATTAGTTTTTGCAAATTTCCTTTTATTTTTTTTTATTTTCAAACAGCCCTAACTTTAAAAATACGCCTCGTATATCATTGGAATCTATCCAATTAAACGTACAACTTATAACATTTTCAGCTACCCTGATCCTTATTATCTACATACACTTGTTTCCAGGAGGCGGTGGAGAGTTAAATTAATTGAACTCAATCTGCTAGTTCCACGGCTACAAAAAATAGTTCTGTTTCTTATCATGTGGTCAGCTAATTATATGTCAGAATTATTTATTAACAGAAGAGGTACAGGTGTAAAAAAACACCATAATGCTTTTCATGGTTGATGAGCTCTGCTGTTCCACGCATTTAGACCAATCAGAACGTTTGCCAGCGTTGTCAGATTGTACGAATGTTTCAACCTGACAAACATTACGCGCGCATGCGTCTAAGAGCCGCAGTAGTTCACTCGTGTCAAGCATCTTGTACTGAACACATCAATTATAGAGTGCATTAAAATGCAATACTTTATAATATAATCAGCTGGTTATATCCTTAAAGGTTATAACACTGTTATTGGAAAGACCAAAAAAATGGCTGACTAAATGTATAACAGAGCTACGAGAACAAGTGTTGGCAACGTTACTGGCAAGTCATTGGCTAGCTATGAAGTGGGTAGGGGGCAATGCATACATTCAGAGCTCATTAGCTTCGACAAATAATATAGTCACAGTTATCACCTCTGAGTAATGAATTTCATTATACAGCCAGACCTTATGGAGAATGAATTGAAGGTGTCATTTGCAGGATGGAAAGCAGATACTTGTCAAAGGGCCCAGCATGCTGAAAAGCATACTTTTCCACTCAGTGAGAAAGGCAATTTGTAAACCACCTCACTCATAGTTTTACTTAGTAAAACTTCTTAAGGTTCAAACCAACCTTTCGGCTGTTGACCTTATCAACAAGGCAGATTCAATAACCACTTTATCAAGTATTACAAATTATGTACATTACACTGACGGAATCTGCTTTACTTTTCTGGGTATTTTCTGCAATTTCAAAATACTAACCTTTAGTCAAAATGAGAACACATCACCTGAATCACAAAAACTCAAGTTTTGCACTTTGATGTCATTTAAAGCAACAAATTTAAATACGATCCAAATGCCTTCATGTAGACATCAAATGACATATATACAAATAAAAAGTTCTTAATACTATTATATCACGCTCACAAACTATGTTGTTTAAAAACTTTGTCAAAAATATTGTTATACTAGCCTTACATATAGTAAATTTAAGTGAAAACAAATAACGGATTTTCATGATAGGACGGTATACATCTAATTGTATAATATACAGCTGATTCAAGCTATTGCAGCAACTAACCGAGAAAATTCATTCGCTTCTGCAACTTGGATTGACCAATTTTAACGTCAATTGATCACAAAACCGTCTGTAATCTCCAGAGCCCCGTACGTTCTAAATAAAGTAAGGTTTACTACACGAAAAATCACCCATTATAAATTATACACTTTTTATTTATTTACTAACTTAATAAATTAACGTACCTCTCCTTCCAAACAACCTCAAATGACATGCCGTGAATAAACTAATTTTTCTAATCGTTAAATCTCATACACTAAACATTATAACAAAGCCACAACGCATTTACTGTCCTTTATTGTACTACTACCTTCGCTCTTTTGTTACACATTTGAATAGAAATCTATTACTTATTTCACCGCTGTTAAGCAACGCATGGCAGGCCTTCAAGCAGGATGAACGAACGAATCGCAGTCTAAAAATTTCCCGTAAACATTTAATACTAATCGAAATCGAAACCATGTCAAGCAATCCCATCGGTGTCTGCTAAAAAATATGTACTATTAATTTCCATTTGACAATATTTATTCATTTGCAATTACTTTTTATATTGCTGCGTAGAGTAATTACTGTTTTCATACTTAGAGTATAAGTTACCACTTGAGTATATACGTTGATTATATAATACTTACTCAAAGTTTTCATTCAATAACATCGAAACAAAATTATTAATTATGGTCTGTAGTATCTCTTTAAAAAACTGCTTTATTTAAATTTACTTAAAAGTAAATATTTATCATCTTTGCTTAAAGTTTATAATTTCATTTAAAAAAAACTGCTGGCAAAAGAATTGCACTGTCAAAAAGAAACTCGTTTGTAGTGTTGTATTACCTTTGTACAGCACGTTAGTTAGAATACAGTATTATATAATACACAGTATATTATTCTATGTACTGCGAGGGGTATTATTACTCACTGATGAAAGGTAATATTATTATTTTCAATTATCAGTTGTGGCTATTCTGATGCAGAACGGCGCGATTTTTCATAATCATGTTTGATACAGAGCCGTTGAATAAGGGGATATTTTTTATTTTTTTTATTTTAAACTTTATTTTTTATACACAACTGTACAGAACTTAACAACAACTAGTGAATGAGATGAAAGGTTTATGATAGTAACTTGTGTGTGCTATAAAGTGAAGCCAGCCCAATGGTCAATTTCGACATGAATCAAAAATACAAAATAATAATGAAATGACATGAATTAGTACAATTTGTATTATGATGGTGGTATGATAAATACAGTATGAATATGATGTACTAATAAAATGTGAATGACAATGATTAACGGATGAATAATTTACGTGAGAGTTTTTACGGATGGGTTTTTTGTTTTTTCTTATGGTGATTGTAGTAGATCACAATTCCATTTTCTTTTCAGGCGCCTTGAAACAGGAAGGGTATTTGATGAGATCGAATGAACATTGGGGTTTTTGTGTGAAAAGTGTTGCATGTGATTTTAATGGTATCAAAAACTGTAGGGATTTTCAAGTTTGTGTGTAAAGTATGATTAGTTACATAAAATGGGGCATTGGTGATGGCTCAAAGAGCTTTTGATTGGTGTCCTTGAAGAATATTTATGTAGACGCTTTACAGGAACCAAAAATGGAGCCACCATATAGCCAGATTGGTTGGATTAGTGACTTATACAAGATAACCTTTAAGTTTAGAGGGAGAGAGGATTAATAAGGAATTACGGATTAATAAGGAATAGTAAAGATCTCTATTCAACAGCCCTTGTGTACACAGCGAAGAGCTGTGCAGCGAGTTGTAGAATAGCAGTCTATAATAATTCATAGTATCGTTGATCGAAGATCAATCTTAGAAATCAATTGTTGAAGAATTTCAAATAATCAAATAATAAATCATCAGAATAAATAATTTCCAGTTATTATTTTAATATTTTGAATAAAGAATTAAACATATGAAACTGGAATTTAATAAGAAAATATTAGAAGTATAAATAATAATTCCAGAAGTCAAATATTTAAACGGAAATGAAGCCATAAAACAAAAGAAATTATGATTTTGAATATATAATTTAAATTCATGTCGGGAACAGGTGAAAGTCACTAGGAGCCAAGTCCGGGCTGTATGGGGGGGTGATCGAAAACGTCCCATTTAAACTTGGCCAAAAGTTCATTTGTTCTTCGAGCTGTATGAGGGCGAGAAAACAAATGAACTTTTGGCCAAGTTTAAATGGGACGTTTTCGATCATCCCCCATACAGCCCGGACTTGGCTCCTAGTGACTTTCACCAGTTCCCAAACATGAAGCGGTGGCTTGCATCTCAGCGGTTCGCCAATGACGAAGAGCTTCAAAACGCCGTGAATAGTTGGTTACATTCACAGGCGGCAGATTTTTATGCAGAGGGTATTTCAAAGACTGTTCCAAGGAGCGACAAGTGCTTGAATCTGTTTGGCGACTATGTCGAAAAATAGAGAAAAACTGTAGTTTTAAAATGTAGCCTATATAATAACGTTTTTGTATCTTCACTCGTTTACTTTTTATTTCAAAACGGAAGTTATTTTCTGGATAACCCTCGTACTATATATTTCAATTATAAATATAATATAGCTGTTGATAATACCTTGTAGCAGTCAATTTGTACGCTACATTTCTATAAACAGCTGATAAATATTTTAATGGATAATTCTATTTTTTTTCTTATCGTAAGTTGTGTACGTTGCAATCTGTTCAATTTAGAACAATAAGCAACCCCATGACCCAATGAGATGAGGACTTACTTGTAGTTCAAGTTACTTACTTGCAGTTCAAAAATAAACATAATGTTAAAGAAAGTAGAGAAGTGGATGTATTTATTCATAATAATAGTTTAGAGCATGTAGAAACAGTGAAGTTCCTGGGCGTATCTCTAGATAGATCTTTGTCTTGGGACTTCTATATCAATCAAGTTTGTAGTAAAATATCATCTGGGGTATTTGCACTAAAACAAATCGCCAGATTAAATGATAAAAAATTACTAATGGCAGCTTATCATGGCCTCATTCTGTCTCATATCCGGTATGGTATTTTAGTATGGGGTAATTCTAGCATGGGTAATATGAATAGGGTTTTTAAAATTCAAAAGAAAGCTATTAGGTGTATGGTGGGAGCTAACCAGCTAACCTCATGCAGGCCACTATTTAAGGAGCTTAAATTGCTTACAGTTCCCTGTCTCTACATTTTTGAGGTGATTATGTATGTTAGGCAAAATAATTTTATGCAGAATTTCAATGTTCACAATCATAACACAAGAAACAGGAATGATTATTATGTGGCTAATCACTCCACAAAATTGTTTGAACAAAAACCTACTTATGCAGGGAGAAAATTCATAAATAAATTACCCCAATCTTTAAAGTGTTGTGAGGATTTGAATTCCTTTAAAAAAAATTTAAAAAATTACTTGATCAGTGAAACTTTTTATAGTGTACAAGAATTTCTTTCTTGATAGTAGTGATACATAGTGTGTTTCTTATATGTATTTCAGGTGTTACATCTGACGACATGTCCTATACTCCTCCTGGAGTCTCCAGGGCGCAAAAAAAAAAAAAAAAAAAAAAAAAAGGATGATGTGTATGACGTGTAAATGAGGTGTAGCCTTGTACAGACCCAGGCAGACCATTCCTGAGAGAGTATGGTTAATTAAACCCTAACCATCAAAGTACACCGGCAACCCCTGTCTAGTATTCAAATCCATATAAAAGTATAACTACCTTCACTAGGATTTGAACCAGGAACCTTCGTCTCCGAAAATCAGCTGTTTAACAGCTGACATAATTCTTAAAGCTGTTTTTTATCATCATATAAATACTGCCCATAACATACTGGTGGAGTGTCAAACTATTTGCACTCAATCTGTTCATTGCAGGGCTAAAATAAATAGTTCTGTTTCTTAACACATGGTCAGCCAATTAAATGACTGAATCATTTAAAAACATAAGAGGTAGAGGTGTAAAAGACATTTATCAGAGTTATCTCCTCTGAAAGTAATGAATTTCATTATAAAGCCAGACCCTGTGGTGAATGAAGTGAAGGTGTCAATTGCAAAGTGGAAAATATCTGCTTTTTAGAGGGCCCAGTATGCTGATAAGCGTACTTTTCCATTCAGTGAGAAAGGCAATTGTAAACCACCTCACTCCACATTTTACTTAATAAAACCTCTATAGGTTCAAACCAGCCTTTTGGCTGGTGACCTAAAAAACTTAAATAACTGTAATAAAAATTCTTAATTTATTAAATTTTATAGAAATTTTGGTTTAATAATAATAAAGATTGTGTTGTTTAGGTGATCAGCTGAAAGGCTGGTTTGAACCTCTAGAGGCTTTACTAAGTTAAAACGAGGAGTAAGGTGGTTTACAATTGCCTTCCTCACTGAGTGGAAAAGTACGCTTATCAGCATGCTGGGCCCTCTGAAAAGCATATATTTTTCACTCTGCAAATGACACCTTCACTTCATTCATCACAGGGTCTGGCTGTATAATGAATGCAATTACTTTCAGAGGAGATAACTCTAATTTGTGTCTTTTACACCTCTACCTCTTCTGTTCTTAAATGATTCAGTCATTTAATTGGCTGAACATGTGATAAGAAACAGAACTATTTATTTTAGCCCTGCAACGAATAGACTGAGTGTAAATAATTTGACACACCTGTCTGTTATGGGCAGAAATAAAGATTATCATTGTAAATTTAAAATTAACATTTATATTAAATAAATTAGATAAATAACAATTCAAATATGTTTGTTCGGATACGATGTCTTTTGGTAGGGAGAGTACTTTTGGTACAGTCAAGTTGACAATTAATTGGTGCTGAATAAAATTAAAAATTTTAATGAAGCTTTATTACAAATTGAGTTAATATTATAATTTAAGCACGAAACAGAATCGATGAATGAGGATAATAACAAGCAATATCAGATATAATAGATGAAATCAAATGAAAGATTAATCAATTTTTATACTACAGACGGACATCTTGAATTTAATGGGAGACTGTACTTTGTATCACGCCAATGTCAAATTTACTATTTTTAGGTACATTTTTTATAGGATTGGTTAAAGATAGGCAAATGAAACTTTACACACTTTTACTGCCCTGCTAAGAAAAAAGGCAGTAACTGCAAATTTCTTGATTTTGAGTTTTATATGTATTCTTTGGCCCAAAACGGGAAGGTGGAGTGTTATTTTAATTGCACTCTATCTGTTTGGTCCAGGGCTAAAAAAAATAGTTCTGTTTCTTATCACATAGTCAGCCACTTTAATGACTGAACTATTTAAGAACAGAAGAGGTAGAGGTGTAAAAGACACTAGTCAGAGTTATCTCCTCTGAGAGTAATGAATTTCACTATGCAGCCAGACCCTGTGGTGAATGAAGTAAAGGTGTCATTTGTGGGGTGGAAAGTGAGTGCTTCTCGGAGGGCCAGGCATGCTGATAAGCATACTCTTTCAACTCAGTGAGGAAGGCAATGGTAAACCACCTTATCACATAGTCAGCCACTTGTATGACTGAACTATTTAAGAACAGAAGAGGTAGAGGTGTAAAAGACACTAGTCAGAGTTATCTCCTCTGAGAGTAATGAATTTCACTATGCAGCCAGATCCTGTGGTGAATGAAGTAAAGGTGTCATTTGCAGGGTGGAAAGTGAGTGCTTCTCGGAGGGCCTGGCATGCTGATAAGCATAATCTTTCAAATCAATGAGGAAGGCATTGGTAAACCACCTTACTCCTCCTTTTTACTTAGTAAAATCTCTAGAGGTTCAAACCAGCCTTTTGGCTGTTAACCTAAACAACAACATGTATTCTTGTGTTTTGGACCACGAGGAATCTAGTGAATAACTAAAAAAGTCGTGTCTACAACGGTTTCTTAGATATCGAGGTATTCAGAGGCAGTATCTACATGTTTTGCCAAGCTTACAAAAGAAAAGAGCAGTATATACAGATACTAAGGGAAAAGGCAGTATCTGCACTCCAGTTACTGCCTTTTTTCTTAGTATCCTACTGATACTGCTTTTTAACTTTGTAGAATTTGATACTGAATTCATTTACTGCTTTGTATATCATTGTCGATTAGTCATAAAAGTTCATCAGTTTTAAAAGTTTTAGGTTGCCCCACCTTAAATATTGACCTGTGAGCAAATTTTTGAATATGGATTTTAAAAAAAATTAAAAAAATATTGAGCGCAAGCTCTAGCAGTAGAGCATGAGAAAATTAAATAAATAAAACTATGTTTCTTTGCATTCAACTAAAACATTTTGGTTAATTGAATGAGTGGTTGTATAATTTCACAAATAATTGAGTCAATGTATGAATTTGAATAATGCTTTTATTGAACACACACGAACACAAGCGGACTGTATCACCGTTCAGCGTACACTCACTCTCACCTGCGCACTGGTTGACGCACTCGAACTAGCTACGCGCATGGCACTAGCCAGCGCCCATTCACACACACGCATTTTCACAACTAAACACATTCACACACAAATAAAACATTAATTAAATATTAACCACATTTAATGCATCAATTACTAACAAACTTATCGTTAAATTACCCTAACCTATTTTAAATAATTTAGCCAACCATTTTCTGCCACAACTTTAATAAAATACAAACTTAAAAATCCCTTAATATATACGAAATGAATTTACCTCAAACTAAATATCTCTCCTCTTTCTTTTTCTCCTCGTTCTCCTGGTCACCTCATCAAATAATTTCTCCTTCTTAACCAACTGTTGCGACGATAGCCATGTTTTGGACTTAACATTAAGATTTCTTAGATCCTTTAGTGTATATAACAGTATCTGATAGGGAAATAGCAATATTAGTTTAATTTTCTATGTGTATGTTTTTTATTTTCGTGGCCCCTTTACAGCCTCTTGTTTATCCATCAGGTCTGTGATATTACCTTTTAATGCAAATAATATTTTGTTTGCTGTGATACTAGTTTGTAAGATTTTTATTTGATAAGTTATAAGTGCTGTTTATTCCAACTGTGATATTAGATTTAAGTTTATGTTTGTATGTTTATCCTATATAAGTTTTTAATATAAATTTTCTTTTATATGTAAATTTTACTTATTTATTTATTTTTCTGTGATATTTCTAGTTTGTAAGACGTTTATATTATAATAAAAAAATTACGTTCTACACTTGGGCCCTTTACACCCGTGTGTAGAATAACGAGCGGTGATAACCGTCCTGGTTTTTCGCCCAAAAAAAAAACCAACTGTTCCAAGCTGAATTTCCAATGGAACTGATTTCGGTCTCCGATATCCAAAATCAGGAAACCTCCGGTCGACAAGCCTCCCTCTCCTACCAACCAGGTATGTCTACTACGCAAAAGAGCAGTAGGCTATCTGCTTTTTACCTTAGTATTCATCTAATTACCACTGCTTAGTATTAAAGCAGTATCTGCTTTCTTAATTGTTGTAACTAACTTATTTACTTTCTCTTGCCTATATGAATATATCGGAAGGAAAGTATTGTTTTCATGTCAATTTTTAGAAATTGAGTTTTCACCGGATCTACACGTTTTCAGACCCCCTGAACCCAAAAAACATGTTTTTAGCGATTGGTCTGTGTGTGTGAACAGAATATCTCGTGAACGGAACATCGTACGAACTTGAAACTTAAGTTACATACCACTACTGGACCCGACATGAACATTTTCATCAAAATCGGTCAACCAGAAGTAGTTTATTTGTGTAATTTTTCACTTTTTTGCGATTTTCTCAAAAACTGGTCCTACCATTTTTTTAAAAATCGCCTGGTTTACTCAATTTTTTATTCTCTACATGATAGGGTAGGCGCCATGTTTGCTGAAATTCTTGGTGAGACTGTTTAAAAAAGTGTTTTTTAAATTACGGCTTTAATATGTATTATAGCGCAAAAATTTATATAATAAAATATGTAGAAAATTTAAAATTCTACAACTTTTATTTCAAACATTTTTTTGTATAACGCTTAATTTAGCGGTAATTAGCGATTTTCTATTTTTTCTCACGAAAATGTGTGAAAAATCGATTTTTTTAAGATTTTGGCCTTAGTATGCATTTTACGACAAAAAAGTATATAATAAAATTTTTATGAAATTAAAAGATCTATAACTTTTATTTAGAGCGATTTTTTGTACAGTGCCTAGTTCAGCGTGAAAGAGTGATTTTTCGTATTTTTAAGTCAAACTGAGGTTGATTTTCATTTTGCATATAAATGATTAAAATTAGGTTATGTTAAGTGAGGTTAGTTTTTTGTTTATTTCTAATGTTTTATTACTAATGTTAGGTTTATTGTTAATTATTTGCATTGGCAAGAGAAATTTGTGTGAGTGTTTCACACCAGATTTTAATTTTTAACTTAAAAAAAGTTAAAAAACCTTCCCTTTTTACCATATATATTACAAAATCATAATGTTACATTAATAACTGTGTTACGGCTGTTGAAAATATATTACAGGCATTTTCCTACACTTGAGCTTTTTGCACTTACTGCCTTCTTTCTTAGTAGGGCAGTTTACTTTTCGCGTTTTTCTAGATACTGACAATTTATCAATTTAATCTGCCAGCTCATAAAATTGAAAACAAATTCACGAAAAACATAATATATTTACAAATCTTTTTATACTTTTTTTGCATATTACTAACTTTTGGAGCATCTGAGGAAGTCATAGAAATGTCGGTATATGTCCATGTACAAGATGAATAACTGGTAAAGATTTCAGCCAGTTAGGTTTAATGGCTTCCGAGAAAAATGTACCTAAATTTTAAAATCTAAATTTAGGAGAACAGACTAAAAACCAAAAGGAACATATAAAAAAGAAAATGTACACAAGTGGATTTCCCATCAATAGTTGGTTAGAAAGATGAACAAACAGCTGAGAATATTAAAAACAGTAATACAGATATTTAAAAAAAAAACGAAAAATACCCTTTGCTTTAAAACGATCGGTACAAAATTTATAGTTCTTGTTAAATGATCATTTTTCTGGATATGCCTGCTAAAAATGTAATTTTTCATATAACTATTTTTTTTGATGTAAATTAATGTTCTTCTGGTAGATTTAGGTCTGAACTACTGAAAAACATAAAAATTCGAAAAATTGAAATTTCCAGTCAAAACCATCATACAGTCTCCACCTAAAGAATTATCAAACAACGATGAATCAAATGAGAAGCAATTAAATGTACAATATTTGTGAAGTAATAACAATTTGGTACTGCCCATAACAGACAGGTGGAGTGTCAAATTTTTTACACTCAATCTGTTTGTTGCAGGGCTAAAATAAATAGTTCTGTTTCTTAACACATGGTCAGCCAATTAAATGACTGAATCATTTAAGAACAGAAGAGGTAGAGGTGTAAAAGACCCTTATCAGAGTTATATTCTCTGAAAGTAATGAATTTCATTATACAGCCACACCCTGTGGTGAATGAAGTGAAGGTGTCATTTGCAGAGTGGAAAATATGTGCTTTTTAGAAGGCCCGGCATGATGATAAGCGTACTTTTCCACTTGGTGAGGAAGGCAAAGGTAAACCACCTCACTCCTCGTTTTACTTAGTAAAACCTCTACAGGTTCAAACCAGCCTTTCGGCTGATGACCTAAACAACAACAACAATTTGGTAACAGATGTCATAAGATAAATTTAATCAAAATATATTGTGACACTTATCCCTAAGGTCAGTTTCGGGATTTCGGTAAAATAAACAATTTATACACTTAAGTTTAAAATTACAAGTATTTATTACAAATTAAAAATTACTAAAAATAAAGTGTCAAAAATCTACAAGAAAATTACTATTATTAAATTAGCAATTACAATAAAAATAATGAAAATATATAAACAATTAAATCGCACTTAATTAAACTAAATACTACTTACAAATAATACTACACGTTAGACAATAATTCCCATTAACGTTGACCTTCTCTAATGCACTGTTACGCACTACGCAGTTCGCTCACTGAATCACAGACAGATCAAAACTGACTCACTATCACTATATAGGGTGATTCAAAACTATACTGCAATCTCTTGGGATCTCATTCTACAGCTAAAAATAAGAAAAACAGTTCATATAAATATATGCCTGAAAACGCTTAGTTAGCGAGTTGAGGCTTGCGAAAAATTTCACCTAGAACTCAGTACCCTCGGTGAAGTAAGACCGTATATAAATGTTAAAGGTAGTTACAACAATACAAATACGATTGTTTCTTATGTTTTTTAATCTGAAAAATTGAATAAAATTGGTTTCAGAGCTGTAAATGCAATAATTTCAGAGATATTAAAACACAAGAATTGGTGCAAAGAAAAAACACATTTTTGTGTTTAACGTAAGATTACTTCCATAAATGGTAAATAAAGGTGTATTTTTTCTTAAATAAATTTGTAGAAAATTTAATTCTGAAAAGATTCATGTAAATTACCGAGGAAAAAATGAATAATAGATATTGAAATTTTGCTTTATTTAAAATCAAAACAGACGCACATAAAACGCACATTCTTAACTGCATAAAATATTAGGTTGCGAGTAACAGCTGATCATTATCAGCTGTTACTCCCAACCTAAATATTAGTTAATATTTTATGTAGTTAAGAATGTGGGTTTTATGTGCGTCTGTTTTGATTTTAAATAAAGCGAAATTTCAATATCTATTATTCATTTTGTTCCTGAGTAATTTACATGAATCTTTTCAAAATTAAATTTTCTACAAATTTATTTAAGAAAAAATACACCTTTATTTACCATTTATGGAAGTAATCTTACGTTAAACAGAAAAATGTGTTATTTCTTTGCACCAATTCTTGTGTTTTATGTCAGATATCTCTGAAAGTATTGCATTTACAGCTCTGAAACCAATTTTATTCAATTTTTCAGATTAAAATACATAAGAAACAATCGTATTTGTATCATTGTAACTATCTTTAAAATTTTTATACGGCCTTACTTCACCGAGGGTACAGAGCACTAGGTGAAATTTTTCGCTAGCCGTAACTCGCTAACAAAGCGTTTTCAGGCATATGTTTATATAAACTGTTTTTCTTATTTTTAGCTGTAGAATGAGATCCCAAGAGATTGCCGTATAGTTTTGAATCACCCTGTATAAATTGCTTCGCTTAACCCTTTCAGAACCGAAACAATATTTAAAAGTTTGATATAAAGTGCCATTTATTTTGAATAAGTGTGTACAGAAAGTGCCAGCCCTTATTACGAAAACTTGCAAGCTTAAGCCTGCCATTTCCGACCAAAATTTCAACATTACAGAAAAATAAAATTTCCTGTAAGAAATTAATTTGTATTGTGTTAAATAAAACAAAAATAGTTTTAAAACTAAAAATATTAAAAAGTTTTTTTTAGTTTATTTAAAGTCGCATCGACAGCTTGGTCTTTAGCAACTACTGTGGGTTTTGGTACCGTAACGGTGGTTTTAACGTGGTTAAAGTTCCACACCCTAGCCGGGAATCAAACTTGGGACCTTTCGCTTTATGTGCTACCGCATTAGTCACTACACCAAAGAGGTGGTTTCAAAATACATGTTTCCTTTAATTTTTGTTTGTAAGTTTTTTTGGAAACGTTCGGTTAACCGGATGTTGGTAATTTATGGATATCCGGTAAACCGGATTTCATAACTAGGTAAAAGATATCGACGTCCTGTTTTCCGGACGTTAGCACTGAAAGGGTTAATAAGTGAATCTCCGGAGATTTCGAGAAGGAAACAGATTCACCCTTATAAGCTACACTTGGTGCAAGAACTTTCCGAAGATGATTTTGACTGCAGAGTTGAGTATTGTGATTTTGTAATGCAAAAATTAGACATTGACGAAAATTTTTCTAATTCAATAGTATTTTCTGATGAGGCGACTTTCATGCTAAATAGTGATGTTAATAAGCAAAACTGTAGATATTGGAGCGATAATAATCCTAGATGGATGATGGAAGCTCATACACAACATCCTCAGAAAGTGAATGTTTGGGCACGAACCGTTTTATTTTAGATGACAATCTTACAGGAGAAGCTTACTGCGACTTAGTTAGCAAATAGGATTATACCAAATATCCAGCAAAATGTTGGACAAGAATTGAATAATAACATATGGTTTCAACAAGACGGGGCACCACTCCATTATTATCTAAGGGCACGGCAAATTTTGAATGAACAGTTTCCAAATCGCTGGATAGGTCGTAAAGGAGCAATAGAATGGCCTGCCAGATCCCCAGACCTTTCTCCTCTTGATTACTTTTTTTAGGGGTACTTGAAACACAATGTTTACAAGACAAAACCTGCAGATATTAATGAATTGAAAAGAAGAATAATTGATGAATCTGCTCGTGTACCAGCAGACATGATACGAAAAGTCACAAAAGAATATTACTCGAGGTTAGCACACTGCCTGGCTGTAAAAGGGAAGCATTTTGAACATTTACTGTAGAAAGGTCTCCTCTCAAAATTTATTTCTTTGCTAATTTACAATTAAAACATTAGTTTGGCATTTTTTATAAATCATATTGTAGTTTTAAGAAATAAAGTCTGATAAAAAGACTGGTAGACGAATTGTAGTTGGTTAAACATTAACATAGCCATTTATTTGTTGTATTACTTATTTATAATTATTTTTTCTCATTATTATCATGTCTTCCCACCGTTTAAACTTAGTTATTAGATACTTTATGATTGAAAAATGCAATAAAATGGTTTATGCAGTGCGTTCTACCTTTTTTGTTGTTAACACAATTTTCCCAAAATTGCAACTTTAAATTCTTATAACTAAAACACGAAGGCATCTATTGAAAAACGGTTTGCGCCATTGTTTTTTCGTAAAATTTCACATTGAAATGACGTATCACACGACCAACATCCAATTTAAAAAAATAAAGTTGAATCCAATATGGCGGACAAAAATTTCAAAACCAAAAAAAAGTTGGATTTTTAAAAATATGCAGATCCGCATAAGCTTCTTTCACCAATTACGTCTCAGTTATGCAATATAAAGCTGTTTCCATACTTAATAATCACCTGTATATATATAGAGAAAGATTTGATAAAGAAATAAATCATATTAAAGAAGTAGCATAAAATAATGGATACAGTAATATTTTCATAAACCGATTAATAAATAAATACTTACTTAAAATTAAACAGAAAAAAACACATCTATTACCAATAAATAATAAAGAAATAAACAAAAAAGGTAATACATACATTACATATAATTAGATAAATAATAAAAAATACATAAAATTACCAATATATTATACGATAAAAATAATTACAAAATAGCATGTAAACCTCAGTTTTCTATAAAATTTATTTAACAAAAAACATAATATTAATATGAATGTAAATGACAAAGAAAAAGAAAATAATCCATTCATGTGGAATTTACAAAATTAAATGTAATGAAATACGTATAGGTAAATCCACCAGACTTTTAAAAAACGGTTTACAGAACACTATTCAAACTATAAAAAAGGAAATCGAAAAATTCTCCAATGTAACTGAACAAATGATCAAAAAAATCTAGAAATATTAGAAATGCAAACAGACAAAATAAATTGAAATTTTGAAAAAATATTATACATTAATGAACACACAGATTGAATATGACAATCAACTGATTAAGTTGGGAAGACTGTTTTAAATAAAAGAATCGACTATTCCTTATCTACCATGGTAGGAGTAGGAAGTTTTGAATTTTGACGTAAAAAAATTTAATGAATTTTATTTTAATTTACTGAAGATGTGAACATGATACACGAACACGCTATAAACATGTGTTTTATATTACTGTATTCTGGTGGTTAAAAATACATATATTTCAATTTTAAATAATACGGCTGTTTAAAATCCTACATAGGATGTCTCATCACATAATATATACAAGGTGTGATTGGAAAGTTTTAAGAATGGATTTGCTACTGCTTATTTGTTTGGTGGGTGGGTACACGGAGAGTGGGGAGTGAGTCATTGCCTTGTACTTGAACGCCCTCTGACAGGAAACTGCATTTCCTTTATTCAGTTCGCTGTGGCAGCTGGTTGAGTGTGGGTCTGTTAGTGCTTGTTGCCGGATTCTGTCTGCATGAAAATGGACGTAAAAACATAGCAACAAGTTTGTGTAAAATTTTGTTTCAAAACTGGGAAATCAGCTTCTGAGACTTATGAACTATTAAAAACAGCTTTTGAAGATAATTGTATGAGCTAGTCAAATGTTTTTGTCTGGTTCAACAGGTTTAAAAATGGCCGCGAATCATTTGAAGATGAACCACGGTTCAGTCGATTTTTTTTTATTCTACCGGTATTGTGCATCATGAATTTACGCCTGGATGACAGATAATTAACCAGGAATACTACAAATGTGTCCTTCAGTGTTTGCGCGAAAAGGTGCGAAAGAAAAGGCCTGCATTGTGGAAAGACAGGAGTTGGGTTCTACACCATGACAATGCTTCGGCTCATCGTGCCTTCTCCATCGTTGAATTTTTGACCAAATTCAACATTCCTGTGCTTCCACAACTGCCATATTCCCCTGATTTGGCCCCTGCGGACTTCTACCTGTTTCCTAAATAGAAATTTTCACTGAAAGGGAAGCGATTTGATTCGATTGAAGACATCCAGACATATACGGCGAGCGTTCTTAACACACTCCAGGAAAAAAATTTCCAGGAATGTTTTCAAAAGTGGAAACACCGTTCGAGTCGGTGTGTTCAGTCGGAAGGGGACTATTTTGAAGGAGATGCATCACAGTAGCATGTAAGTACCACCATTGTACCATTACAAGCCAATTCTTAAAACTTTCCAATCACACCTCGTATATATATATTTTGTGTAGTCTTTTTTTTACAGAAACATTAAAATCATTTTCAAATACATAATTTAATTGTTTAATATTAAGCAAGTTAGGTACATTGCTCGTAGCTGTGTTAAGTTACTCCTTGCATTGGTTTACTGAAATTAAATTAAAACCGCGGTTTATCCAATTCCACATGCATCCAACCCAACTTCCGCCCCAATTACGTCAGATAACTGACGGTTTACTATATTTGTATTCGAATTGAAGCCAAAAATCGTGTAACTGCAATGTGTTAACATCTTCATTCTCCTGTATGAACACTCATATGAGTTTTTAAAGCATTAGAGTAAGTAAATTTTTTATTGCAGATATTACAATTAAATGGTTTCTCACCCGTGTGTGTACGCATATGAACCCTTAAATTAGCCGATTGTGTAAATTTTTTGTTACAGATATTACAATTAAATGATTTCTCACCCATGTGTCCACGCATATGAACCGTTAAATTACACGATTGTGAAAATTTTTTGTTACAGATATTACAATTGAACGGTTTTTCACCCGTATGTGAACGCATATGGACTTTTAAATTATAAGATTGCGAAAATTTCCTGTTGCAAATATTACAATTAAATGGGTTATCTCCAGTATCTGTACACATATGAGCATTCAAAAGAGAAGAGTGCGTAAACGTTTTGTTGCAGTTATTACATGCGAGTGTTTTGTCTTCAGTATGAACGCGCATATGATCATTTAAATTAGAAGACTGGGTGAAATTTTCGTTGCAAATATTACAATTGAATGGTTTATCTCCAGTATCTGTACACATATGAGCGTTCAAAAGAGAAGAGTGCGTAAACGTTTTGTTGCAGTTATTACATGCGAGTGTTTTGTCTTCTGTATGAACGCGCATATGATCATTTAAATTAGAAGACTGGGTGAAATTTTCGTTGCAAATATTACAATTAAATGGTTTATCTCCAGTATCTGTACACGTATGAGCGTTCAAAAGAGAAGAGTGCGTAAACGTTTTGTAGCAGTTATTACATGCGAGTGGTTTGACTTCTGTATGAACGCGCATATGATCATTTAAATTAGAAGACTGGGTGAAATTTTCGTTGCAAATATTACAATTAAATGGTTTATCTCCAGTATCTGTACACGTATGAGCGTTCAAAAGAGAAGAGTGCGTAAACGTTTTGTTGCAGTTATTACAAGCGAGTGTTTTGTCTTCTGTATGAACGCGCATATGATCATTTAAATTAGAAGACTGGGTGAAATTTTCGTTACAAATATTACAATTAAATGGTTTATCTCCAGTATCTGTACACGTATGAGCGTTCAAAAGAGAAGAGTGCGTAAACGTTTTGTTGCAGTTATTACAAGCGAGTGTTTTGTCTTCTGTATGAACGCGCATATGATCATTTAAATTAGAAGACTGGGTGAAATTTTCGTTGCAAATATTACAATTAAATGGTTTATCTCCAGTATCTGTACACGTATGAGCGTTCAAAAGAGAAGAGTGCGTAAACGTTTTGTTGCAGTTAATACATGCGAGTGGTTTGACTTCTGTATGAACGCGCATATGATCATTTAAATTAGAAGACTGGGTGAAATTTTCGTTGCAAATATTACAATTAAATGGTTTATCTCCAGTATCTGTACACGTATGAGCGTTCAAAAGAGAAGAGTGCGTAAACGTTTTGTAGCAGTTATTACATGCGAGTGGTTTGACTTCTGTATGAACGCGCATATGATCATTTAAATTAGAAGACTGGGTGAAATTTTCGTTGCAAATATTACAATTAAATGGTTTATCTCCAGTATCTGTACACGTATGAGCGTTCAAAAGAGAAGAGTGCGTAAACGTTTTGTAGCAGTTATTACATGCGAGTGGTTTGACTTCTGTATGAACGCGCATATGATCATTTAAATTAGAAGACTGGGTGAAATTTTCGTTGCAAATATTACAATTAAATGGTTTATCTCCAGTATGTAAACACAAATGTTTCTTTAAATTAGAAGACTGTGTAAACTTTTTCTCACAGATATCACAACTGTACGGTTTCTCTCCAGTATGCACACGCATGTGGTCATTTAAATAAGACAACTTTATAAAGTTTTTGTTGCAGATTTTACAATTGAACAATTCGCCTGTATGTTTACGCACATGAGCATTTAAATTCTTCGACCGTGCAAACTTTTTGTCGCAGATATCACAATTAAAAGGTTTCTCTCCTGTATGTAAACGCATGTGGTTATTTAAATAAGACAACTTTATAAAGTTTTTGTTGCAGATTTTACAATTGAACAATTCGCCTGTATGTATACGCACATGAGCGGTTAAATCACTCGACCGTGCAAACTTTTTGTCGCAGATATCACAATTAAAAGGTTTCTCTCCGAAATGAGTACGAATATGAGCTTTCAAAAGAAACGAATGCGCAAATTTTTTGGTGCAGATATTACAATTGAACAATTCGCCTGTATGCATACGCACATGAGCATTTAATTCACTCGACCTTATAAACCTTTTGTTGCAGATATCACAATTAAATGGTTTCTCTCCTGTATGTAAACGCATATGACAAACCAGAGCACAAGCTTGCGTAAACTTTCTGTTGCAGATATTACAATTAAATAGTTTGTCTTCTGAATGGATCCGCATATGAGTGTATAAACTGGAAGACTGTGCGAATGTTTTGTTGCAAATACTACAATTGTATGGTTTTTCACTGGTATGCACACGCATGTGGTTATTTAAATCAGAAGACTTTGTAAAATTTTCGCTGTAGACATTACATGTGAGAGGTTTTTCTTCTGGATGAATGCGCATAATATGACGATTTAATTTGGAAGACTCGGTGAAATTTTTGTTGCAGATATTACAAATAAACGATTTCTCTCCAGTATGCGTATGCAAATGTCTACTTAAATGATAAGACCGCACAAACTTTTTCTTACAGATATCACAACTGTACGGTTTCTCACCAGTATGCGCACGCATATGAACCATTAAACCATATGAGTATGAAAACTTTTTGTTGCAGATTTTACAATTGAACCATTCGCCTGTATGTATACGCACATGTGCGTTTAATTCACTCGACCGTATAAACTTTTTGTTGCAGATATCACAATTAAATGGTTTCTCTCCTGTATGTAAACGCATATGACAAACCAGAGCAGAAGCTTGCGTAAACTTTCTGTTGCAGACATTACAATTAAATAGTTTTTCTTCTGAATGGATACGCATATGAATGTGTAAACTGGAAGACTGTGCGAATGTTTTGTTGCAAATACTACAATTGTATGGTTTTTCACCAGTATGCCCACGCATGTGGTTATTGAAATAAGAAAGCTTTGTAAAGTTTTTGTTGCAGATATTACAATTGAGTGATTTATTTTCTGTATGTGAGCTACTAATGTTCTCACACATAATTGTACCCTGTGGACAACACTCGCAGATTTCTGGTTTTCGTTCATTTGAATATTCTTCTTTAACTACATTTTCATCAGCCATCTACAAAAAAATCAGAACAAAAGATTGATCAGAATTTGTTTGTTTTTATGTCTTAGCAATTACTGCTAATGTAATTGATGAGAAGGGTGGCAGATGAAGATGTGTGATAAAAATCTGATGTGAAACACTCACACGACTTTCTTCTGCTAATGCAATGTAATAAAATAATGAACAATGTAACTTAACTAATAATACATTAGAAATAAACAAAAAAACTAACCTCAAATAAACCTAATCTTATTTTAATAATGATTGAAAAACACAAAAAACAGATCAACCTCAGATTGGCTAAAAAATATGGAAAATCACTCTTTCATGCTAAACTACGCTCTATAGAGAAAAATGCTTGCAATAAAAGTTGTAAATCTTTGAATTTCCTATAAATTTGATTATATACACTTTTGTCGTAAAATGTATATGAGGCCGAAATCGTAAAACAATCGATTTTTCAAACGTTTTTGTGAGAAAGAAAAACAGAAAATCGCTAATTACCACTAAACTAAGCGTTACACAAAAAATGTTTGAAAAAAAAAGTTGCAGGATTTTAAATTCTCTACATTTTTTATTATGTAAATTTTTGTGCTAAAATGCATATTAAAGCCGTAATCTTAACAAAACAATTTTTTACGAGATTTTTTACCAAGAATTTCAGCAATCATGCCACCTACCCTATTATATTGTAGAGCATATAAAAATTAGTAAACCAGGCGATTTTTAAAAAAAATCGTAGGACCAGTTTTTGAGAAAATTGCAAAAAAGTGAGAAATTACACAAATAAACTACTAATGGGTGTTTCAAAAAGGACGCACTTTGAAGTTTAAGGGTTAATATTTTCTGCATAGGGAATATTTTTTTTCCCCCAAATAACAGTTGGCACTACCGTACTCATTGTTGACCCATTGTGTATTACTGACATGTACTAGTGCTATCCCAGTATTCATTTGTGTCTGTAGTGTCTGTATAAGTTCAAACATGGTTTTTTCAAAGGATGAACGTGTTTTTATTATTGAAAGTTATTGCGCCAATACAAGAACTCTTCTCCACCGACAATATGCGAAGGTCATGGGCAAAAATATTTAGAGTTTCGCTTACCAACAGGCTAATTTAGCTCTAACAAGCTAATTTTAAATAAAAATTTCTGACAAAATTATAAGTATCAGACGAACTAATGTCCCATAGCCGAGCGAGTGAGAAGGAGATATGTGGCATAACTACGCATGTGCTCAAAGGTCTTTACTGTTATAATCCAAATCTGAAAATATACTACAGTCGTTATCTTGCTTGTTAGTTTACCGCATCGATAAACACTTACTCACAACAATGAGTAAAATTAAAGTAAATGTTATTGGAACGGCGCGTATGGCTTGTGCGAGTGAGAGCATTATGCATTCTCTCACTCCCATAGCTAGGGGACATTAGTTCATCAGAATATTATACTTCCGCTTCCAAATGAATTTTTTTTTATTACGCTATAAATGTTATTAATTACAGAACTCTGATATTTATAGATGGGAGCTCACTTGATTGCTAGCGTAAGGAATTCGGTTGGAGAGGATTCCCCTCCTCCTTTAACCTAGTAGTCTGTCTACGCTAAGAGTACTCCGACGTAGGCAACCAGCAACACAAGTGAGCATGCGCATTAATTAAAAATACGCACAGCATGATCAAAAACAAAATTCCATACAACACTAATTCGCTCTAACCTTAATATTATAATGAAAACACGTTCAATTCATCTGTTAAAAAATATTTTATAAATCGAACATTAGTTTACCATTAAAACTAAAATTTTTATTATTGTTACTCTTACATTTTTATTTTTTGGTACATTATTTACTGTTATTACATTATTTTTTATGATTAGTATGTTTTTAATAAAGACTCAGTTTTATTTTTGGTCACAAGTAATATTATAAGACTGGCACTTCAATTATTATAACAGGAGAGTAAACAATTACAATGATTCGTTGTTTATCATTTCAGATTGTTTACTTCATATCATTAAAATTAATGTCTGTGACTAGTTTAATAGAAATTTTTGCACTTGCTCGTGTTGAACTCATTTTTTGTTTCATCAGTTATCTTTTGGTATTGTATCAGTTCGTTTCGATTTTTTTCGTAGACTGAAGTTGAAAAGTTTTGTAAGCTGTGTTTTGTTAACATATGTGATAGTGAATGTGTTGAGTTTTTGAAACATAAAAGCGGAAACCATTAAAAAGTAGAAAAAAATTGTTTTGTTAAATGTAACGGTTAAAATAATTAATTAAGGAGTCTCGTTATGAAACTACAATAATTACACGTAATCTGAACGGTATAATTGAAAATGCTTTAAAGGATTATGTTTATTTTAGCTGGATGTAGATTGTAGATTTTTATGATTATGATGGAACGTAGTGCAAGATAAATTGTCAAGTGGAGAGGTAGATACGCGCCAACTAGTGTAAAACTTTCGTTTACAACCTGTAGGCGCTCACACAACTTTCTCTTGCCAATGCAATTAATTAACAATAAACCTAACATTAGTAATAAAACATTAGAAATAAACAAAAAAATAACCTCAATAAACATAACCTTATTTTAATCATACATATGAATGACGCAAAATGATAATCGACCTCAGTTTGACATAGAAATACGGAAAATCACTCTTTCACGCTAAACTAGGCTCTGTAGAGAAGAATGCTTTAAATAAAAGTTGTAGATCTTTTAATTTTCTATAAATTCGAATAAATAAACTTTTGTCGTAAAATGCAAACTAAGGCCGAAATCTTTAAAAAATCGATTTTTTACACGTTTTCGTGAGAAAAAACAGAAAATTGCTAATTACCGCTAAACTAAACGTTATACAAAAAAATGTTTGAAATAAAAGTTATAGTATTTTAAATTTTCTAAAACTTTTATTATATACATTTTTGCGCTAAAATGCATATTAAAGCCGCAATCTTAAAAAAACAAATTTTTTACGTAAAAACAGCCTGACCAAGAATTTCAGCAAACATGGCGCCTACCCTATTTTGTAGAGTATAAAAAATTAAGTAAATAAGGCGATTTTAAAAAAATCATAGGACCAGTTTTTGAGAAAATTGCAAAAAAGTGAAAAATTACACAAATTAACTACTACTTCCGGTTGACCGATTTTGATGAAAATGTTCGTGTCGGGTCCGGTAGTGGTATGTAACTTAAGTTTCAAGTTTCAAGTTCGTACGATGTTTTTTGGGTTCATGGGTCTGAAAACGTATAGAACCGGTGAAAACTCGAATTTGAAAAATCGACATGAAAACAATACTTTCCTTCCTATACATTCATATAGGCAAGAGAAAATAATAAGCAAACCATGATCAAAAACAAAATTCCAAACAACCCTGATTTGCTCTAAGCTTAATATTATAATGAAAACACGTTCAATTCATCTGTATGAAAATATTTTATAAATCAAACATTAGTTTACCATTAATAACTAAAACTTTTACTATTGTTACTCTTACATTGTTATTTTTCGTTACATTATTTACTATTATTATATTATTATATATAGGTAATATATATAGAAATATATATAGGTAAAACCACCAGGTCTTTTAAAAAACGGTTTACAGAACACTATTCAAACTATAAAAAAGGAAATCGTAAATTCTCCAATGTAACTGAACACATGATCAAAAATGAACATAATATGTCGAGTATAAAAAATAATCTAGAAATATTAGAAATAAAAATCAGACAAAATGAAATTGAAATTTTGGAAAACTATTATATTTATAAATACAATAACAGGGAAAAATTAATGAACACACAGATTGAATATGACAATCAACTGATTAAGTTGGCAAGACTGTTTTAAATATAAGAATCGACTATTCCTTATCTACCATGGTAGGAGCAGGAAGTTTTAAATTTTGACGTAAAATAAATTTTAATTTACTGAAGATTCTCTTCGTAGAAGGTTCCCGCCACTGACGTGCACAAAACCAAGAGACTCGGAAGTGCTTTGACTTTTCTCACACGGTACAATGATGATGGTGAGGATTTTTTAAACAAAATTGTGACAGATGATGAAATCTTGGGTCCGACATGTCATACCGGAATCAAAACAGCAGTCAATGGTGTGGCGACACACTTAATCCCTGAAGAAACAAAAATTCAAGACGACAATGTCTGCACAAAAAATCATGTGCATTGACTTTTGGGATCGGAAAGGTGTATTGCTGATTGATTTTCTCCCAAGAGGTGAAACCATTAATGCGGCAAGGTATTGCGAAACCTTAAGAAAACTAAGGTGGGCAATTCAAAACGAACAGAGAGGAATGCTCAGTAACGGAATTGTGTTGCTCCATGACAATACTCGGCCCCATACCGCTGGTGACACTCAAACATTGGTTTGACAATTTCGTTAGGAGCAGTTCGATCACCCACCCTTCAGCTCGGACTTGGCACAGTCTGACAACCACTTGTTCCTGCACATGAAGCGTGAGCTAGGTGGCCAACGCTTTGAAACTGACGAAGTGAAAACTGCCATGGAGTCGTGGCTACTTTCATTGGTGGGAACCTTCTACGAAGAGGGTATAGACAAATTGATCACCCGCTACGACAAGTGTTTGAACATCGGTGGAAACAATGTCGAAAAATAGTTTAAGGTTTGGGCTTTCATGTAGAAATTAAATTGGGTTGAAAAAAAATTGTTTTACTTGTTTTTCTTAAAAACGGTACTTACTTTCTGAACACGCCTCGTATTATAGTAGCACCCACTGAATGAACTTAAAGATGCAAAAATCGACACAGAATGGGGAATGTTTCGAAAAAAAGCCAGGGAATGATCTTTGAATTAAAGAATGAAAAGAAGAGATGTAAACCCCACAGTTGCAGTGTAAGATGCTGACCACTACGCCACGAACATGACCATTAGTTTCTTTTCAAAGTTAGTTTTAGTCTTAAATATTCGTGTACATTTACTAAAATAAAGTAGCATTTCTTCGAGTATGTTGAATGTACATACAAGTATATTTTTTATGCTGCAAATACTGATTTTGTCCATTTTACCAATATTTTTTAATTGTAACCTTTTTTAAGTCTTAAATAATGCTTTGCTACAAATCTAAGCAAGAGAATTTTGTTTAGGAAGCCTGCACATGATTTTTACTTATTTATATTGTTGGGAACTTTGATACCATCAAGCCCAATGTGACATATGTGTCACACTTTTTTGTCACGCCATCAAAAAAAGGCTGAAGGTCTAAAAGTGATTTCATTTCACTTAAATGTCAGTAAAGTGTATGAAACAATTTACACATATTTGTTTGTGTAAAGTTAAAAAATTTGGGATTGAAAGGGTTAAGAAGGAAAGATCTAAAAGAATAATAATCAGATTGTAGGAGAAAAGGAAACGTAAGAAAAACTTAAAGAACTAATAAAAATATTGATTTGGCATGCTCTCACTACAAGGCTATTTGGAAAAAAGACACGATCAAGTATCATGATGATGACGATTAGTCAATTAGCATAATTGGTAACAATTTTTACTTTCTCTTGCCTATATGAATATATAGGAAGGAAAGTATTGTTTTCATGTCGATTTTTCGAAATCGAGTTTTCATTGGATCTATACGTTTTCAGACCCCCTGAACCCAAAAAACATGTTTTTAGCGATTGGTCTGTGTGTGAACAGAATATCTCAAGAACGGAACATCGTACGAACTTGAAACTTGAAACTTAAGTTACATATCACTACCGGACTCGACACGAACATTTTCATCAAAATCGGTCAACCGGAAGTGGTAGTTTATTCGTGTAATTTTTCACTTTTTTGCGATTTTCTCAAAAACTAGTCCTACGATTTTTTTAAAAATCAACTGGTTTACTACATTTTTTATGCTCTACAATATAGGGTAGGCGCCATGTTTGCTGAAATTCTGCTTGAGGCTGTTTTTACGTAAAAACATTTTCTTTTTAAGATTGCGGCTTTAATATGCATTTTAGCGCAAAACGTTATATAATAAAAGTTGTAGAGAATGTAAAATTCTACAACTTTTATTTCAAAAATTTTTTTGTATAACGCTTAGTTTAGCGGTAATTTGCGATTTTCTGTTTTTTTTTCTCACGAAAACATGAGAAAAATCGATTTTTTTAACATTTCGGTCTTAGTATGCATTTTACGACAAAAGTGTATATAATTAAATTTATAGAAAATGAAAAGATCTACAACTTTTGTTTCGAGCATTTTTCTCTACAGAGCCTAGTTTAGCGTGAAAGCGTGATTTTCCGTATTTTTAAGCCAAACTGAGTTCGATTGTCATTTTGCGTCATTCACTCATGATTAAAATAAGGTTATGTTTTTGAGGTTAGTTTTTGTTTATTTCTAATATTTTATTAATAATGTTAGGTTTATTATTAATTATTTGCATTGGCAAGAGAAAGTTGTGTGAGTGTTTCACACCAGATTTTTAAAATTGTCATCCATCATTTTCCTATGTCTGTCCACCACATTCAGATGTCAGAAACTAAAGTCCAGCCTTTCTAAGTTTGCTCCTATTGTCAACAAATAATGACGTCACTGAGCATGCGCATTATATAAAAATCTGGTGTGAAACACTCACATGTACAAAAACGTGTCTTGCCAATGCAAATAATTAACAATATAACCTAACATTAGAAATAAACAAAACACTAACTTAAAAAAAACATAACCTAATTTTAATCACAAGTGAAAGACAAAAAATGAAAATCGACCTCAGTTTGGCCTACAAATACGGAAAATCACTCTTTCACGCTAAACTAGACTCTGTAGAGAAAAATGCTTTAATAAAAGTTGTAGATCTTTTAATTTCCTATAAATTTGATTGATGTGTAGATACAGTGAAAACTTGATTTCGAAAAATCGACATGAAAACAATACTTTCCTTCCTATATTATTTATATAGGCAAGAGAAAGTAATAATTTTTCTTGATTCCTCTTAAAGAGTAGCTTTCTTACTTAGCTTATTTTCAAAGCTAAGTGGGCTTGACTCCATTACGAGAAATGATAAAACTGAGTTATGTGCACACTCAATGTGACGTCTTGGCTCGTCTTCTTTTCTTTAGAAAATATTGCCCATTAGCCACAAGATGCATTGTCTCATGAAATGGAAACATAAAATTTCACAAAATTAACCCTTTCAATCCCAAATTTTTAACTATTTTTTTAAATACGTGTATATTGTTTCACACCTTTTACTGACATTTAAATGAAATTAAATCACTTTTAGACCCTCAGCCTTTTTGATGGCCTGACAAAAAAGTGTGACACATACGTCACATTGGGACTTGATATCAAAATTCCCAACAATATGAATAACTAAAATCATGTTCAGGCTTCCTAAACAATATTCTCTTAACTTAGATTTGTAGCAAAAAAACTAAATATGATTTTAATATCAAAGCATTATTTAAGACTTAAAAAATTTTACAATTATTGAAAAATTCTGGTAAAATGGATAAAATAACTATTTACAGTCTAAAAAAATATACTTGTATGTACATGCAACATACTCGAAGAAATGCTACTTTATTTTAGTAAATGAACACAAATATTTAAAACTAAAATTAACTTTAAAAAGAAACTAATGGTCGCCTCTGTGGCGTAGTGGTCAGCATCTTACTCTGCAAAGCAGAGGTCTCAGGTTCGACTCCTGGCTAGGGTACGGAAAATTATTACAATTCACATCCAGCGCTCTTGAATCTTGGATATCACTAACCATTAAAATTTTTATGTCTGTTATTTCACTCCAATGTAACTTCTATGCCACACTGGGTTAGAAAGGGTTAACATTTTAATTAAATAGAATAATATACTTTCAATCAAATGCAATAAATTACTAACCGCTTTACTTTTCTTGAAGACCGGTTCGTTGGACACCCAAGACTATTATTTCCAAAGATATTGAAGAACCAGTCACAGCACAACAAATTAGGTGAAGGAATTTCTGTCAGTGAATGAAATATAAACTTCAACTGTACCTGTTAAAAAAAAAACAACAACAAAATTTATAATTTAACAAAATATTAAAGTACAATTACAGAACAGAAACTGTGCTACTATGCAGCCTACCATGTTATGTTAAGTGAAGTTCGTATTTGTTGGTGTGATAGCACTTTTTGCATACTTTTAAAATAAAAGGATAATTTGAAGAAAAAAAGGATAAAATAAGGACAATAAATAAATAATTTACAAGAAAAGGATAATAATACCATAATTTACAATAGCAAATAATTCTATAATTAACACGTTGACTGCGGCTGACGCGAAGTCGCGTTGGCCTAAACACTCCCAGGTGACTGACGGATGCGATTCCGCGTCCGAGCTATACAGTATATTATTGCTTCTTTCTACGTTTAGGTAGGGTGAATAGTCTTTATTTTATTGCCCAGTCATAGGAAAAGGTTCATTCTATGGTAGTGAGCGATCAGTTGTTGGATAGGCATCACCAGTTTTTTTGGCGGAGTTTTAAAAACTGATATATTTTCTTCTATGTTTCAAGTTTAACAAGATGTTTTATTTGTTATTAATAAAATGTTATGTCATTATATTACTTTTCTTACAATTACCTAACATTTACTATACTTAGTAAATATTAAGTGTGGCAAAAATGCAACTAAATAAATCAATATGAGTATACGAATGTAATACCTAAATGCTTTAAATTTAAGTAGGCCTATTTTTTCGAACATACAGACCTAAAGTTAACTTTTTTTAAAGAAACTAGTAGGTATTAATTTTTTTTTAAATGTTTGCACACTTTAAAAATTGGTTATAGAAATATTTTATTAGTACTTATAATTTTAGGAGCCTACGAGGCGTGCACATTCACACAAAGCGGCAGGGTCATTTACTTATAATAGTATACTAGTAGGCTTATTCAATTCTTTTCTTAGGTGACCCCATTTTTGGAATTGCATTTTTACCTGTTCACGGAAAGACTTACTGCCGTGGGAACAGAAAGGGTAATAAAATATTGTTGAAAACAAGAAAAAATCATAAAACCATTACAGGTACCGATATCTGTCTGCCATCTGTACCGTAATATTACTTACTTTCAACTTTTCAAAAACCTTTGGCCACACCACAGTTATTCGGCTAAGAGTGCCATAAAGAACTATTATTTTCCTTTTATTCCTATAAGTTTTTAATTTTCCTCATAGGTTTACGTGATAAAAGCAAAGTACATTTAGACTTTTACATTTGTTTTATATTTATACTTTTATGTGTGTATTTTTAAAATGAAAACAAATACATTTATCTACAGTAAAATACATAAACATACATGTATAAATATAAAATAAAAGTATTGAATGAAAATACACACGAGAAATTGTAATTGTATAGAGAAAATGAGGATATGAAGAGCCGCAGACTTGTGCATTTCTGTGTGCGGGGAACATATAAATGCGGCAGGCGACGGTTCAGCCACAGCGAATAACATCGCTTAACACGGATCGCAGTGAACGTGTTAATAACACAAAAAGGATATTAAATATTACAGGTAAGTATATAATACAGTTTACGTTTATACGTGCATTTCAGTTATTTTTATGTAAAGTCTGTCTATGCACGATACACACTATGACTATCATTAAGAAAACAACAAATAAATCAGGTTCTTCTTTTCTCATAATTTTCCATGATATATGGTCTAGTTATTATAGTAACTCTAGTTCAGACATAACCTTAGTGTAAAAATGTGAATCTTTACACGTGAAAAGTGCTACCACATCAACAAATACAAACTTCACTAAACATAACGTGGTAGGCTGCATACAATAGTAGCACCAAAGAAACATTGTCTATGAATGCACACCCTTAGATCTAACCTATACCTATACTCTATACCTATACTCTATTCATTGTTATACCTATTGATATACCTATACTCTATTCATTGTCAGAAAGATATGTTGAGTAAAAACAATTCATCTGTATAGTCAGTCTACTGTAAGAGTACTCCGAGCGAGGCAAGCGCCTACAGGTTGTAAACGAAAGTTTTACACTAGTTGGCGTGTATCTACCTCTCCACTTGACAATTTATCTTGCACTACGCTCCATCATAATCATAAAAATCTACAATCTACATCCAGCTAAAATAAACATAATCCTTTAAGCATTTTCAATTATACCGTTCAGATTACGTGTAATTATTGTAGTTTCATAACGAGACTCCTTAATTAATTATTTTAACCGTTACATTTAACAAAACAATTTTTTTCTACTTTTTAATGGTTTCCGCTTTTATGTTTCAAAAACTCAACACATTCACTATCACATGTTAACAAAACACAGCTTACAAAACTTTTCAACTTCAGTCTACGAAAAAAATCGAAACGAACTGATACAATACCAAAAGATAACTGATGAAACAAAAAATGAGTTCAACACGAGCAAGTGCAAAAATTTCTATTAAACTAGTCACAGACATTAATTTTAATATGAAGTAAACAATCTGAAATGATAAACAACGAATCATTGTAATTGTTTACTCTCCTGTTATAATTGAAGTGCCAGTCTTATAATATTACTTGTGACCAAAAATAAAACTGAGTCTTTATTAAAAACATACTAATCATAAAAAATAATGTAATAACAGTAAATAATGTAACAAAAAATAAAAATGTAAGAGTAACAATAATAAAAGTTTTAGTTTTAATGGTAAACTAATGTTCGATTTATAAAATATTTTTTAACAGATGAATTGAACGTGTTTTCCTTATAATATTAAGGTTAGAGCGAATTAGTGTTGTATGGAATTTTGTTTTTGATCATGCTGTGCGTATTTTTAATTAATGCGCATGCTCACTTGTGTTGCTGGTTGCCTACGTCGGAGTACTCTTAGTGTAGACAGACTATAGTCATGATGTGGATACGATACACTAACCAGCAAGCCAGGTCAACCCCCAACTAACAGAAGGTTGTAAATCAGAAGCGCCCAACACTGCCAAAAACTCACGTGTTTTTCTCCTGTAATAACAACACGATCACATCAGTTTATTAATTGTTCGTTAATATTATCTAAACGTGACCTTAGTTTGTTCCATACGTGGTAATCCATTGTTAATTTTTTGTGAAGTGCAAATGTGTGTGTGCTTTCATTTTACTCAAGTCTTATAAAGTAATTTTTTGTGAAATTGTAATAGCTGACGTATCAAAATCTTCTGTTCCAAAGCACTGAAACGGAAGGTATTTAAGAAGTAGCAAAAAGGCAGTCATATTAAATATTCATTCAAAAATAAATCTTTATAATGCATCCTGCAGTTTGAAATTAATTCTATTTTATATAATGAATTTATATAATAAATTTAACTAACCTTCCTTTAAAACTCCGTTTTAAAAGCTATGAATTGAAGGTGTCATTAGTAGGATGGAAAACAGATACTTATCAAAGGGCCCAGCATGCTGAAAAGCATACTTTTCCACTCGGTGAGGAAGGCAATTTGTAAACCACCTCACTCGTAAAACTTCTAAAAGAAGTTGTAAAACTTCTAGTTTTACTAAGTAAAACTTCTTAAGGTTCAAACCAACCTTTCAACTGTTGACTTTAACAACATGGCAGAATCAATAACTACTTTATCAAGTATTACAAATTATGCACATTACAGTGACGGATTCTGCTTTACTTTTCTGCAATTTCAAAATACTAACCTTTAGTCAAAATGACAACACATCACCTGAACCACAAAAACACAGATTTGCACTTTGATATCATTTAAAGCAACAAATTTAAATACAATCTATAAATGCCTTCATGTAGATATCAAATGACATATATATAGATAAAAAGTTCTTAATACTATCAAATCACGCTCACAAACTATATTGTTTTAAAACTTTGTCCCAAATATTGTTATACTAGCCTTACATATAGCAAATCTCGGTGAAAACAAATAACGGATTTTCATGATAGGACGGTATACATCTATTGTAATTGTATAATATACAGTTGATTCAAGCTATCGTAGCAACTAACCGAGAAAATTCATTCGCTTCTGCAACTTGGATTGACCAATTCTAACGTCAATTGATCACAAAACCGTCTGTAATCTCCAGAGCCCCGTACGTTCTACTTAAAGTAAGGTTTACTAAACGAAAAATCACCCATTATAAATTATACACTTTTTTATTTACTAACTTAATAAATTAACGTACCTCTCTTTCCAAACAACCTCAAATGACATGGCGTGAATAAACTAACCGAAAATAACTCTTCTAATCGATAAAATCTCATACACTTAACATTATAACAAAACCACAATGGAATTTATTATTCTTTTGTACTACTACGTTTACTCTTTTGTTACAAATTTGAATAGAAATCGATCACTTATTTCACCGCTGTTGAACAACGCATGCAGGCCTTAAAGCAGGATGAACGAACGAATCGCAGTCTAAAAATTCCCGTAAACATTTAATACTAATCGAAACCGAAATCATGTCAAGCAATCCAATCGGTGTCTGCTGAAAAATATGTGCTATTAATTTCCATTTGACATATTTATTCGTTTGCAATTACTTTTTATATTGTTGGGTAGAGTAATTACTGTTTTTATTCTATGAGTATACAACATACGTTGATTATAGAATACCTACTCAAAGTTTTCATTTAATAATATCGAAACAAAATTATAAATTATAGTCTGCAGTATCTCTTTAAAAACTGCTTTATTTAAATTTACTTAAAAGTAAATTTTATCATCTTTGCTTAAAGTTTACAATTTCATTTAAAAAAAACTGATGGCAAAAGAATTGCACTATCAAAAAGAAACTCGTTTGTAGAGTGTTGTATTATCTTTATATAGCTCATTAGTTAGAATACAGTATTATGTAATACACCGTATAATACACAGTATATTATTCCATGTATCGTGAGTATTATTTCTCACTAATGAAAGGTAATATTATTATTTTCAGTCATTAGTTGTGGCTATTCTGATGCGGACAGGCGCGATTTTTCATAACACGTTTGATTACTGCGGGAAATTTGAACCATGAAATAAATATTTTGACACAACTCTTGCTCTACAGTCCAGCCTCTCTTAGTTTGCTCCTAATGTAAACAAATAATGACGTCACTGAGAAATACAGAAATACATGCACAATAATACAATGCACTGAGAAATACATGCGCAATATATCAAAATGTGTACACACTGATTAAAAAGTAACAACAAAATACTTTCAAAAGTATTTAAATACAAAATACTTTTAAAAGTATTTTTATAAATGAAATTGTTAGGCCTACATCATATCATGACTGATGTTTTTAGTACTTTAAGTGCTTATAATTTAAAAAATAGTTAACTTAATAGGAATACGACATCCATAAAGTGGTGGACTCTAGCGTGCACCCTGTAGTAGGTGGCTTTTGTTTGTTGACAGTAGGAGCAAACTAAGGACGGCTGAACTATACATGTACATACAGTTCCGCATAAAGAATATCCTTAACATATATTCTTCAACAAGGTCTACAAATTTTAATGTACGCAAATGCTTACAACTTTATTACAATGAACAAACGTACAGATAATTATTTAATTTTAAAATATGTATTTAATTTATCCTAGTAAAAATTTAAATTATAAATTACAATAACTAAACTGAAAAACTCACTAAACTATACTCGACAGACGCACGCAAGTAATTAACCAAATTGGTCTGAATATATTATAATTAACAGAAAATCATATATATATGAAAGTAAAATATTAGTCGCATCATTATGTTGGACAGATTATTATTAAGAACAACAGCGAAAAAAAAGCGTAGTAATCGTGCGTGAGTCGCACATTACAGTAGCGATTGTATACGTTTGTGACTGTACCGTCGTTTGATGGTGAGGGGCGAAGAGTGGTGCAGATAAAATTTATCTGCACCACTCTTCGCCCCTCACCATCAAACGACGGTACAGTCACAAACGTATACAATCGCTACTTATATATATATATATATATATATATATATATATATATATATAGATATATATAGATATAGATATATATATATATATCGCTACGTATACAAGCATCTTCGGTATTTAATACCGAAGATGCTTGTTCCAATTCAATTGCTGTGCCGCGAGTGTCTGTGCACTGACGTCACAGCCGAACAGCTGTTGGTACAACTTTTAGCGCGCCATGAGATAGACTGCTTTTCCCTTATTCAACGGCCCTGTTTTGATAGTTCACTGTGTACTTTCCTTTGTTATTAGATAAATAAAATGAAAAAACGAATACACAAAAATGTAAATTACTATAAAAAATAAATTTTTTACTATCCGTAAAACGAAACAAAGACTAATCGCTTTACATGAGCTCACGAGCGTAGTGTATTGGTGAATACAAGCGTGAGTACATGATGAATGAGTAAACATTCACTCTGCCTCCCCCCTTCGGCACCGTCGTACAGCAACCTAACCACACTCTGCGCGTTCACTGCGTATTGATGGGATTAGGCATGGCGTTCTCTAGTTACAGGCGGGAGTACTGGAGTGGGGGTAATGACGTCAGCAGTCTTAATTACTGACGTGGCGCTGTCTACACACTGTCTTATTTGCATATTTTAGTAGTGGAGACCGGGGGAATCGCACCATCCTGGGTTATTCTGCCACCCCATGTATAACTCAAGCCTTGAGTCGGATATTTGAATTCCTTTAAAAAAAATTTAAAAAATTACTTGATCGGTGAAACTTTTTATAGCATACAAGAATTTCTTTCTTGATAGTAGTGATACATAGTGTGTTTCTTATACGTATTTCAGGTGTTATATCTGACGACATGTCCTATACTCCTCCTGGAGTCTCCAGGGCGCAAAAAAAAAAAAAAAAAATTCCCGGAATAGGTGCTGGAACTTAGCAGACAACGCCATAAGCACTATCTGTTGCGTTCACAGTTGAATGAGAACTAAGTTAGTGTGTACAAAAATTTTAGTTTTTATTGAAAATTTCATCTAATTTTTTGCTTTCAAACTATTGAGGTAAAAAATTGTGTTGATAATAGACTTGTAAGAGCATTGATGGTACAGATTCTGTACCAATCAAGATAACTCTTAATTGATATCAATTTATTCAGATGTTGAGCGGTAAAAGACCATTCAAGGTTTCAGAAATGGAAAGAAAAAACTTCCTCTCATTTTTAAGCTTACTTTCCCAAACTCTTGTTAAACGGCTCCGAGACACTGATAGGAATAAAATAAGTTGATTAAAGATTGAATGGCTGCGCTACACTTCCGGTAATTTCGATGTCATTCATTTTAAATACGCTTTAAAAGCGGATGAAATGTTCAGAACCATGAACTTGTGAAAAACTAATCGAGGAAGGCCTTAGACGTATAAGAATGAAAGACCTCACTTCTACAGTGGTACAATAGAGATCAATCCACTTAAAAAAGAGACTTGTTATCGCTTATTCATTCCGATTGTTAGGAGTTTTATAATAAACTTACAACTGCCCACCATGCTCCAGAATTGAACATTTCAACTAGTGAATCTAATAATAATGATTGTTTGTAATTTACTAAAAGTGTATGAATGTATGTTTTATTATGTAAGAGACAGCGCTCCAATTTAGCTAATTGTACTATCATATGTTTACATAAATTGTTGTTTTTTCTTTATTTTGAGTGTTTATAATATTAAAGTACACTGATTAGTTTTCTTAATTGTTTATTACCTTCTTCAGTGTAAGCTACTATGAGTCAGGTTTTTTCATTACTTCGGATTATGTAAAGAAAAATGCACGTGTTAAAATACTGTAGTCATTATTATACGTATTATTCCAAAATACTTTAAAATAACTATTATAATTTTTTTATTCCTAATTTGTGTACGTTGTAATCTGTTCAATTGAGAACAATAAGCAACCCGATGACCCAATGAGATGAAGATGATGCGTATGATGTGTAAATGAGGTATAGTCTTGTACAGATGCAGGCCGACCATTCCTGAGAGAGTATGGTTAATTGAACCCCAACCATCAAAGTAACCGGTAACAACTGTCTAGTATTCAAATCCGTAGAAAAGTAACTACCTTTACTACGATTTGAACCAGGAACCTTTGTCTTCGCGGCGACGATTTTACCTCTAGACCAACCCGGTGGGTTGTTATAATTAAAAGAAAATATAAAATAAAGTAAAATTCAATCATTTACTGGCAATTATATTATTTCCTTGGAGTATTTTTTCATTCTACCTACTAATGTCATTTTTTAAGTTCTACATATTGTCAAGTTATAGAAAATGGCAAAACTTGATATGTCAGAAAATCTAGAAAATCTGGGTGCCAAGATTACATTTTTAGTTTTCTGGATGTGAAAAGGTCTTTAAATTAATTATTCAATTTTATGAGTAGTTAATCGTACCAAAAAATTTAGAAACTGATTTTTCCTGTTCAATGAAACTTTAAAAATGCTCTCCTGAAAAATTTAAAAAAGTGTAAATATCCACTTCTGCCATAACACCATAAATATGTATAGTGTATTTATTTAGCCACATGTTAACGTCATTAGATCTGTTTGTTCTGTTTCCTATTCCGTGTGGGTTACCTATGTTTGCCATGTTGTCAAATTGGGGTAATGACGCCACCCTAAGACGGGGTTATGCCGCCATCCTGGAAAGGTGGCGGCTTAAAGAAATAAATCATGTGCAAGAAAATTAACAACTTTAAAATGAATTAACAAATTTAAAATAGGTAAGGTAAGAGAAGAAACATTTTATTCTATAAACTGTAATTACGTATTTAGATCTAAATAAACAAATTTATATAAATAAATTTATAGTAATCTTTTTTATAATCCGTATTCAAAACAAACACACACGAAAACAGAGATAGTAAGTGAGGATTCATAATTATGATGTAGCCTATTACAATGTAATGTAATGAATTAGATACTGGACCTCTGACGTCACTAGTCAGACTTCTCCCCACCACTGCTATCCCGCCTGTAACTAGAGAACGCCATGGATTAGGTTATCAGCCGAAGTAAAACGAGGAGTGAGGTGGTTTACCATTGCCGTACTAACCGAGTTGAAAAAGTATGCTTATTAGCATGCCAGGCCCTCTCTCATCCTACAAATAATAACAACTTCATTTCATTCGTATTTATACAGTACAGGACACCAGTCATGTAATTTCTATTTATTTGTATTCATTTTTTACAGTGTATTTCTTTTGCAATCAGTTAATAAAGAAGAAACAAAAGAAATATAATTTTCTTTGTAATTGTCTCCCTTAAACCAGTGGCAGTGTTCGGTGGTACCGTATACGGCAAGGGCCGGAAACACAACTTGTCTAATATTACCCGCTTTCCGATAAAACCCGACTTTCCCCTTCTCTATTTACAATAACATTGCCGTAAATCTCAATATTTGCAAGAACTGTGATTATTTACCTTAAAATTCAATTAATAAAATGATACAATAATTACTCTACTTTTATTGTTATACTCGCATAAATTTAAACTGAGTAAACGATTGCCAATAATATGCTTTTCACAGTTGATGAGCTCTGCTGTTCCACACTTTTGACGACCAATCAGAACGTTTGCCAGCGTTGTCAGATTGTACCTGACAAACATTACACGCCCATGTTTATAAGAACCGCAATAGATCAATTGTGTTTTGCATCTCGTTTTGAACACATCGATTACAGAGCGAGTTAACATGCAATACTTGATAATATAATCAGCTGATTGTATGTTCGTAGGTTATAAATTGTTATTGAAAGACCACAAGAAATGGCTGACGAAGTATTTAACAGAGCTACTAGAGCAAGTACTGGCAACGTTGCTGGCAAGGCATTGGCTAGCTATAAAGTGGGTAGGGGGCAATCCGTACGTTCAGAGCTCATCAGCAGTGAATAAAAAAATTTACAAAAAAAAAAATCACAGACATTACAGTTAAAAATAAAAGCGTGGCGCATTAATATATATAATATTTATTGTAAAATATTCGTTGTAAAATATTATATATATTAATGCGCCACGCTTTTATTTTTAACTGTAATGTCAGTGATTTTTTTTTGTAAATTTTTTTCTTTTTTTCTTTTTAGTTCATTTTTTTGATTAATTGTTAAATAATAGCGTTTCTTAAAAATTTTTTTTTAAAATTTTTTTTTTTGATTTTTTTGTAATTTTTTTTGTAAATTTTTTTATTATTTTATTTTTAGGTCGTTTTTTTGATTAATTGTTAAATAATAGCGTTTCTTAAAAAAAATGTTTTTGATTTTTTTGTAATTTTTTTTCTGTGATTTTTTTGTAAATTTTTTTTGTTAATTTTTTTTATTTTTTTATTTTTAGTTAATTGTTTTAAGTAATTGTTAAATAAAAGCGTTTTTTAAATTTTTTTTAAATTTAAAAAATTTTTTTTACAAACACCTCCACAGCGTATTGTCATCGAAGATAAACAAGTGTGCAAAGTTTGATTCATATTGATACGGTAGAAGTATTAAAATTTTAAGTTGCAAGATTTGATGGATCCAAGAGTAAGTTAAAAGCGTTATAAAATTTTAAAATTTTTTTTACAAACACCTCCACAGCGTATTGTCATCGAAGATAAACAAGTGTGCAAAGTTTGATTCATATTGATACGGTAGAAGTATTAAAATTTTAAGTTGCAAGATTTGATGCTTCCAAGAGTAAGTTAAATAAAAGCGTTTAAAAATAACGGGTGTTTTATTAAGGACGCAACCCTGATTATAGAAGATAGATAGAAGTAATACAATGTTTTCATTGTAATTTGCTATTCATTTGTAAAATAATAATGTAGATTAGGTAATTAATAATTTGTAAAGTACGGAAAATAAAAATATGCCGTAGATTGTGGCTTTTAACATAGGGTTGTGTTCTTAATAAAACACCCAGTTCTTCTTTGAAAAAAAAACCATTGGTGACACAATATATAACGAAACGACTGCTGTCACCACACTAATGTAGTGTTGGGGTAGTCGACTAAAACTAGTCGTTTATTCGAATAGTGCCCTGAGTAGTCGACTAGTCGGTTGTATTGACTAGTCGACTAGTATTGAAACGACTATTACTTAATTAGTTTATTTAAAACTTAATTAATTCTTGGTTTGAATCCCACTCAGGCACGGCATATTTTTATACGTTACAAAAAAATCATTTCATCCTTCACCGCCTGCATTAGCAGTAATTGCAAAGAGTCGGACGCTAAACAAAAAAAAAATTATTCTTGAATCATAGAGGTCCTACATGCAAATGTATTATACATGGCATATGGAAATTTAGCACTGGTTTGGAAAAAAGTGTTTTCATGTGGATGTAATTGAATGACGTAGCTAAATCTATAAACAAAAACTGAGTCCAAAAATCACTGAGTGAAAAATAATAGGCTATTATAATCTATGTACTTTGATGGAATTAGTCTAGTACAAACAGTAATTTGAAATATAATTTATTTAATTTTTGAAATACGCTGAATACACATTTTCGTGCAGAAATAAATTATATTGTAATAATAGGTAGTACGATTACGCCTTACGCACTGATCTGTCTAGCACTACCCTCGTGAAAATCACGCCGTACTGTATCAGAATAGCCATAACAAAAATAAACATACATGTCACCAACCTCGTATAATTTTTATTTATAATTTGTGTACTTTGTAATTGCTCAATTCAGAACAATAAGCAACCCATGACCCAATAAGATGAGGATGATGTGTATGACGTGTAACTGAGGTGTAGTTTTGTACAGACCCAGGCCGACTGTTCCTGAGAGAATATGGTTAATTAAACCCCAACCATCAAAGTACACCGTTAATCACTGTCGTATAATTAATCATTTATTTATAAAGAAGGCTAATTTTTTAAAAACGAGATGCTTTCATGTAATTTTAAATAAAACTAATTTTAGCGAGATACTACAGAAGATAATTACTAATTTTGTTTAGAACGATGTATCGGATAGCTAACAATACACAAGTAATTGTTAGAGAATTAACATTATCAGAAGGAAATTAAATTTCCTTCTGATAATGTTAATTCTCATCAAGATGGTATAAATTTTATACCATCTTTATTTAGACCGGGGAACTTGTGTATTGCTAAATCAAAGTTCCAGATTTCGATTATTATTTGCTTACGGGAAATTTTTAGATTGAGACTCGTTTGTCCAACCTGGTTAATGGATTTTGTTTGCTGTGTTTATTAGTTGTTGAATATGGAATAAACTATAAATCAAGTTAAATGCAATTAAAGAGTTGAAATAAAATAAGTTGTATAAACGAATAGAAAATAAGATATTGGGTTGTAATTATTTGGAATTGACAAGATTTAATCGGTTCGTAAAGTACCAAAGTTCGTTTATGGTTTATTTACTGCATGATATGTATTAGAATTATTTGATGGCACTGTTGTGAAAGCATGTCATTTCTTTAGCTCTTATTTGTTTGACACTCGAGGTTAATCTCGGCTAGCGCTACCTGAACGTTCAAATGTTTATGACCGTTTCCAGATTTTGAGTAATTAGCTATTGAAGTTTAATTTAATGCTTGTTTTAATATTTTAAACCGATGCTTTGGAACGTTTATTAATTACCGGTATTTGTGAATGCTTGTAAATAAAATTGTGTTACAGTCTGCATAATTATGAAACTAGGGTTTGAATATAATGTACTCTGAGTTAAGTTGAAACAAAGTTGAGCAACTTTGTTTTATATCCCAAAATGAAGGAGAAAGTACAAAACTGGGTATTGGAATAGCTACACCATAAATGTTACCATGGACTTATTCACTAAAAACTTTAACAGAACAGTAGGCTTTCTTACCAAATAGAACCAATTTTGAGAAGAATGAGTGCATGTAAATTACCTACTGCACATTTAATTAATTGTTGTGGTTCAAAGTAGGTACTTTATTACATTAGGGAATGAGGTTATGTTTCCTTATTTTGTCTTTCTTTTCTTAGTAAGGCGTTTGGTGAGTTTTCCTTTCGTAAGTTATCTAGGGACTCGTGTTGTACTTTTGTGTACCTTATCAAAATAACAAATTCTGCTTTGACTGATGTTTAATATGTCAAGTAAAATAATTTGAAGATTTTGACCCTCTTGCCTATATGAATATGTAGGAAAGAAACTATTATTTTCATGTCGATTTTTCACCGGGTATACATGTTTTCAGACCCCTCTGAACTCCAAAAACATGTTTTAAGCGATTGGTCTATGTGTGAACAAAACATCTCAAGAACAGAACATTATTGAAATGGCAGACTTAAGTACTACTGGAGGACCTGACACAGACATTTTCATCCAAATCGGTCAACCGGAAGTAGTAGTTTTTTCACTTTTTTGCAATTTTCTCAAAAACGGCTTCTAAGGTTTTGTTAAAATCGCCTCATTTACTACATTTTTTATGCTCTACAAGATAGGGTAGGTGCCATCTCTGCTAAAACTCTAGGGGAGGCTGTTCTCTCATACAAAAAAAAGTTTTTTTTTAAGACTGCGGCTTTAATATGCATTTTAGCGCCCAAGTGTATAATAAAAGGTGTAGAAACTGTATAAAACTACAACTTTAATTCAAACATTTCTTTGTAACGGGTGATTCAAAAAGAGCGCCGGTTTTTAAACGGCTGGTAAATTTTTGTTTATCGGTTGGCAACATTGTTAGACCTCATTTCTATTTCGGAGAACATTCCGATTGACGATTCAGTTGTAGTTTCTCTTGTTCGCAGTGTAGTACTCTCGCAGTCTGTGTCTAACCATGGAGAAGTTTACTATTGCACAACGAGTGTTAATCGTCAAAACATTTTACCAGAGTGGAGAGAGTTATGCGGCTACTGTCAGGCGACTTCGTGGTACTCTAGGACGTAATGAAGCACCGAATGAATCAACAGATCGCAGGCTCATGAAAAAGTTTTTTGAGACGGGTTCAACAGTCGAACTTAAAAGTTCTGGACGTCGTCGTTCTGGCCGAACTGAGCAGAACGTTGCGTTGGTTCGTGACAGTGTGGCTGTTAGCCCAGCAAAATCAATACGTCGCCGTTCTCAACAATTGGGTTTACGATGTTCTTCTGTACGGAGAATTCTTCGGTACGATCTCCAATATCACCCGTATAAAATTCAGTTGACGCAACATTTGAAAGTGGCAGACCACCAGAAGAGACGACAGTTTGTTGACTGGGTATTGAGAAAACGGCAGGATGATGACACCTTCGATAACACAATCATTTTCAGTGATGAGGCGCACTTCCACTTAAACGGTTTTGTTAATAAACAGAACTGCCGTATTAAAGGAGCCGTATATAAACTGCCGACTTGAAGGAGGAAATTCGACGGGTTATCGGGCAAATGGAAGTCGAAACTTGTCGAGCAGTAATATCCAATTTCATGGACAGAGTTGATGCGTGCCAGCGCAGTAGAGGAGGACACATGCATGACATCATTTTTCATACATGAAATCGGAAGGTAAGATGAACTTGTTGATGTATTTATTTTCAGTTTTTCAATAAAATAAATCTCTTAATTTGATATATCAAAACCGGCGCTCTTTTTGAATCACCCTATATAACGCTTAGTTTTGCGATAATTAGTGATTTCTGTTTGTTTTTTTTTTCATGAAAAACTGTAAAAAATGGATTTTTTAAGATTTTGGCCTTAGTATGCATTTAATGACAAAAAGTGTATATAATCAAATTTATAGGAAGTTAAAGATTCTACAACTTTTTTAAGTGCTTTGCTCTACAGAGCCTAGTTTAGTGTCAGAGTGATTTTCCATTAAGCCAAACGAAGGTTGGTTTTCATTTTGCATCATTCATTTATGATCAAAATAAGGTTATGTTCTTTCAGGTTAGTTATTTTGTTTATTGCTAATGTTAGGTATATTGTTTATTATTTGCATTTGAAGGGTACAGGGGAAAAAGCACTTAGTCCAAAGAATTTGAAACTTAGATTAATATGCCATTTGATACTCTTTGGTAAATATTTTCACATGCTGAAAGCTACAGGGGAAAAACTAATTTAATCACAAGATATAGCCATTTGAAATATTGCAGCACAGGGGGAAAACCAACTGAGTCCAAGGCCAGTGCCTACGTCGCTGGCCTTCTAATTTCTAAATTTCTCTTTTTCTCAGATCATTTTAAACTTTGTTTTTGCTCTCCCACAAAATTCCTGTTTTGTGACTTAGTTGGTTTTTCCCCTGCACACTTCATTTGCAAGAGAAAGTCGTGTGTTTCACACCAGATTCTGTGTTTTTCTGTTTTGATTCTGTATTTTTCCTGTTTTTTTTTGTACAGGTAAAATGTGAACTATATAAATTGTTCTGTGACGGACATTCCTTCAGCTACTTTGTTGTACTGTGACTACTTCAGTATCACTGGAAAAGGTAGTCTCGTGTGAAACCAACCAAACAATTTTCTAGAAAAGTGGTTAATTTTGCGACTGTTGTTTGAAGGTATGTTTTCTATTTCATGAAATAAAATTTTAATCTCTTTAAATTTATGTTTAAAAGTGGTTTGTGTTTTGATATCCTTGTTTTAGAAGTTGTTAGATTTCTGGGTGCTACTATAACACGTGGCCTACCGCGTTATGTTCAGTGAAATTTGTATTTCTTGATGTGGTAGCACTGTCCCCTTAACACTTTTGGCGCGTAAATATTCACATTTTTTACAGGTTATGTGATATTAAGAAAAAACGACAAATTACATACAATTACAATAGCAAATAATACAATAAGGATTCACCCACTTATTTTTAGTCAGTCTGCACACGGTACACACTATGAATGTTATTGAGAAAAGCAACTAACAAATCAGGTTATACTTTTCTCATAATTTTCCATGATGTATGTTCAAAGTGCGAATGAAATAATTCTTTCGGAACACCTTTGTTTTGTTTAAGAATGTTTATTTTTGCGTCCAACCACAATCTCTCAATTGCTTGTGTATTGGCTCCTGTTAGTGGATTTCCATAATTTTACTGATGGTTAACCGTTGAATGCAGGTAACCTAATGTTCACATAACCTGTAAAATATGTAAATATTTTTTAAAACCTATTATTCACAACCATAACCTTATGCAGTTCTCATAACCTGTAATTTTTTATTCCTAATTTGTGTACGTTGCAATCTGTTCAATTTAGAAAAATAAGCAACCCCATGACCCAATGAGATGAGGATGATGTGTAAATGAGGTGTAGTCTTGTACAGACCCAGGCCGACCATTCCTGAGAGAGTATGGTTAATTGAACCCCAACCATCAAAGTACACCGGTTACCTCTGTCTAGTATTCAAATCCGTATAAAAGTAACTACCTTTACTAGGATTTGAACCAGGAACCTTCGTCTCCGAAAATCAGCTGTTAAACAGCTGATTTTGGCAACGACTTTACCTCTAGACCAACCCGGTGGGTTGATAACCTGTAAACTATGTGAATATTTACGTACCAAAAGTGCTAGTTGACAGTGCTACCACATCAAGAAATACAAATTTCACTAAACATAACGAGGTAGGCCACGTACTATAGTAGACCTATTTCTGATTGTGTACTTGCGCTGTAGTCTATCCATATGAAGTGGCCAATAAAAATATTGTGACACTTACCGCTACGGTCCGTTTCGGGATCTAGGTAATTAAATAATTAATACACCAAAGTTTACAATTACAAATATTTATTACAATAAAAATATTTACAAAATAAACAACAAACTAATTGTAATGAAGTGATACTATAAATAACTTAATAATTTTCTTAAAATAAATAATAAACAATAAATAACGTAATAATTTACTTAGCACTACTTACAATCAATTTTATAGAATACACGTATGAAATGAAACTGATACACAAAAACTGAATTTAATACAGATACACAATAACTTTTCACAATACACACACAAACAAAGACAGCATAAAAATCGTTGACCAACACAATGCTCGGAACGCGCCTGCACTATGTCCGATAGCCACTCGTCAAAGATCAAACGAATACTAACTCACTAACCGTGCTCGGGGGTCTATTTATATAAGAGGGGTTCAAAGAGACTTCTCAAACGACACAGAGATTCGATCAATAATCTTTTTTATGAGTTCTCGAAAATTCATAACTGATAAACTGATGTAAACAAGTAACAATAGATCTATTGTTAATAGGAAGTGTTACAGGTCCCTTTCATAAATAGTTGTACAACAATACCCGACCTTTTATCATACACAATAGCGCAGTTATTTCAAACAACTTTCATGAATAGGCATCCCGTTATAGCCACCCCATTGTTACTTTTCCACTCTTTTATCTACTCTTTACCATGAAATGCTAGAGTTTTCGGGAAACTTCTTCGATATTGTCACAATATTTTAAATATTTTTTAATATATTATTGCCATGCGTACTGGAAGTACAAAAATGATTTTATTGAATTTTTATTGCAGCTGCTTTTTTTTGTCAGCCATTTTTATTTTGCAGCGCGCACCAATTTGGGTATTTGCAGATGTTAACATGAACTTATTTTTCTTTGGGCTGTATTATGCTAGATTGCTGCAATGAAGATCATTTTATTCAGCATTTCCTCCTCGTTAATTTTTTATCTCAGCATAACAAGCCTTATTTGTACCCTTATAGGTGAAAATATTCCTTAAATTTGGCTACAGTATTTAACAGATGCCACTTTTTGGAGCCTAAGTTTGTAATGAAGGGGTGGTATATCATAGTTGATTTTTACTTTCTCTTGCTTATGGGAATCTATAGGAAGGAAAGTATTGTTTTCAAGTCGATTTTTCAAAATCGAGTTTTCACAGGATCTACACGTTTTCAGACCCCCTGAACCCAAGAAACATGTTTTTAGCAATTGGTCTGTGTGTGTGTGTGAAAAGAATATCTCAAAAACGGAACATCGTACGAAGTTGAAGTTTGAAACTTAAGTTAGATACCACTAGAGGACCTGATACGAACATTGTTATCAAAATCGGTCTACTGAAAGTAGTAGTTTATTCGTGTAATTTTTCACTTTTTAGCTATTTTTTCAAAAACGGCTCCTACGATTTTTTTTGAAATCACCTCATTTGCTGATTTTTTATGCTCTACAAGATAGGGTAGGCATCAAAATTTTTGGGGAGGCTGTTTTCTTGTAAAAACTTTTTTTTAAGATTGCGGCTTTAATATGCATTTTACAGCAGAATTGTATATAATAAAAGTTGTAGACAATTTAAAAAACTACAACTTTAATACCAAACATTTTTTGTATAACACTTAGTTTAGCGGTAATTAGCGATTTTCTGTTTTTTTCTCACAAAAACGTGTGAAAAATTGATTTTTTTTAACATTTCGGCCTTAGTACTCATTTTACGACAAAAGTGTATATAACCAAATTTATAGAAAATTAAACGATCTAAAACTTTTATTTGGAGCATTTTTCTCTACAGAGCCTAGTTTAACGTGAAAGAGTGATTTTCCGTATTTTTAAGCCAAACTGAGGTTGATTTTAATTTTGCGTCTTTCAATCATGATTAAAATTAGGTTATGGTTATTGAGGTTAGTTTTTTGTTTATTTCTAATGTTTTATTACTAATGTGAGGATTATTGTTTATTAGTTGCATTGGCAAGAGAAAGTTATGTGAGTGTTTTACACCAGATTTTTTTTTAATCAGAATGACTGTTTAACACGTTGAGTGCCACGTAGAAATGACTAGAAGACTTTGTAAGCCCAACATACTTTTTTTAAATAATTAGTTTAAATAATGTATAAAAATGATATTTATCCTTAGTAGGGATTATATTGTGCAATTTTACAGCAAAAAAAAATTGGTGTAAAACACTCACACAACTTTCTCTTACCAATGCAAATAATTAACAACAAACCTAACATTAGTAATAAAACATTAGAAATGAACAAAAAACTATCCTCAATAAACATAACCTTATTTTAATCATGAGTGAAAAACGCAAAATGAAATTCAACCTCAGTTTTGCTTTAAAATACGGAAAATCACTCTTTCACGCTAAACCAGGCACTGTAGAGAAAAATGCTTTAATTAAAAGTTGTACATCTTTTAATTTTCTATAAATTTGATTTTATAAACTTTTGTCGTAAAATGCATTGTAAGGCCGAAATCTTAAAAAAATCGATATTTTACACGTTTTCGTGAGAGAAAACAGAAAATCGCTCATTACTGCTAAACTAAGCGTTATACATAAAAATGTTTGAAATAAAAATTGTAGAATTTTAAATTCTCTACATTGTTTATTATAAAAATTTTTGCGCTATAATACATATTAAAGCTGTAATCATAAAAAAAAAAACACTTTTTTTATGTAAAAACAGCCTCACCAAGAATTTCAGCAAACATGGCGCCTATCCTATCTTGTAGAGAATAAAAAATTGAGTAAACCAGGTGATTTAAAAAAAAAATCGTAGGACCAATTTTTGAGAAAATCGCAAAAAAATGAAAAATTACATGAATAAACTACTACTTCCGGTTGACTGATTTTGATGAAAATATTCGTGTCGGGTCCGTTAGTGGTATGTAACTTAAATTTCAAGTTTGTACTATGTTCCGTTCTTGAGATATTTTGTATACACAGACACACACACATAGAGACCAATCGCTAAAAACATGTTTTTTGGGTTCAGGGGATCTGAAAACGTGTAGATCCGGTGAAAACTCGATTTCGAAAAATCAACATGAAAACAATACTTTCCTTCTTATATAAATTCATATAGGCAAGAGAAAGTAAAAAAATACAGACGCATACGTGGCGAAAAAAGTAACCAGAAAAAACTGTACAGGAGAAAACAATTGAGTAGCGGTGGCTGCAGCGATCATTGTAGAATATTTATTATTTTTATTTGAAAAATAATTTTGTTTTGTTTACCGTTTACCATTAATTTACTATTTAACATCAACTGGATGTTTTTTTGTTTTTTGGTTTAATGTTCGACTGTTCTGCAATTACTGCTTATGCAGGCAGTGAAGGATGAAATGATTTTTTTTGTAACGTATGAAAATATGCCGTGCCTGAATGGGATTCGAACCCAAGATCGCATGATGAGAGGCGAGCTTGTTACCAACTCCATCAACCGGATGTAACTCGTCAGCTGATCTGATAATGTCTTAATTTTAATTGACCACCCAGTCATGTCATATGTCTAACTTTGTGATGGCATGATGATGAAAAGTTTAAGGTTAAATCAGATGTAGAGACAAAGAGATTAAGTGAAAAATTATTCATGATGTTCCCCAGTAACTTAGTTTTTCTCATGTAATATGTAACAAAAATGAATAAATTTTCTGTATTTATGTGTGATGAATATTTTATGATAATTTTTTGCAGATGGCTGAGGACGGAAATACAGTTGAAGTACAATCTTCAAGTGGAACTATCTCAAGAGTCTGTAAGTATTGTCAACAGAGCGGAATTAAGTGTCAGAACATTGATGAAGTCATTGACTATTGTGAAAATTGTGAAACAAAATTACGTGAAGAAAGCCGACAAGCATGGTTAGTGAAAACGGAACTTCCGTACGACTTGTGTTCAACCGTCCAGAACACATTTGACGATAATCTTTCGTATGGACAACATGATTGTACTTCTTTGGAGCATACATTCATTTGTGATGGTTGCGGCAGAATATTCCTTCAAAAGGAGAATATAATAGAACATGTTCAGGAATGTAAAAAGTTAATTTTAAAAATGAATGATAATATAAGTAAAAATAGTAGCAGAAGAGAATCAAAATCTGAAATAAAGGTAAACAATTGTGAGAGTAATATTGGATTAGATGAAGGTAGAAATGTCCAGAAGATGACCGATTCAGCTGAAACTGTGATTCGTCAGTCAAACTCAACAAAAAAACGTTTTAGTTGTAGTATTTGTGAAAAGTCTTTTAGTCGTAGATCTTGTTTGACAACTCATTTGCGTTTACATACGGGAGAGAAATTGTTTAATTGTAATATATGCAACAAAAATTTTCAGCATGCTTCTGCTTTAAACGTTCATATACGTGTACATACAGGCGAAAAACCATTCAAATGTAATACCTGTGATAAAACATTTTCACAATCTTCTGCTTTAAATGCGCATGTGCGAATACATACAGGAGAGTTGTTCAATTGTAATATATGCAATCAAACGTTTACATTGTCATCTAGTTTAACTAAGCATGTGCGTATACATACAGGCGAAAAACCATTCAATTGTAACATTTGCAACAAAAAATTTACACGATCTGGTCATCTAAATAAACACATGCGTATGCATACAGGAGAGAGACCGTTTAATTGTGATATCTGCAACAAAAAGTTTACACAATCAGTTAATTTAAAAAGGCATTTGCGTAGCCATACAGGAGAGAAACCATTCAATTGTAACATCTGCAACAAAAATTTTACACAATCTTCACGTTTAGATGCTCATTTGCGTACACATACTGGCGAGAAACCGTTCAGTTGTAATACCTGCAACAAAACGTTTACAGAGTCTTCCGCTTTAATTTGCCATGCGCGTACACATACCGGAGAAAAACCATTTAATTGTAATATTTGCAACAAAACTTTTTCGCAGTCTGGTCATCTAAATAAACACATGCGTGTGCATGTAGGAGGGAATCCATTCAATTGTAATACCTGCGACAAAGAATTTACAAACTCTTCTGCTTTAAATGTTCATGTACGTGAACATACAGGGAAGGAACCATTGTATTGTAATATCTGCAACAAAACATTTACACAGCGTTGTGATTTAACTAAACATGTGCGTATACATACAGGAGAGAAACCGTTCAATTGTAATATCTGTAACAAGAAATTTACAAATTCTTCTGCTCTTTATAGTCATGCACGTGTACATACAGGAGAGAAACCATTTAATTGTAGCATCTGTAGCAAAACATTTAGAGAGGAAAATGAATTAAATATGCACATGCGTGTGCACAACGGTGAGAAACCATTCGTTTGTACGGTTTGTAACAAAGAATTTAAATGCTCTTCTGCCTTAAATGTTCACGTGCGTATACATACCGGTGAGAAACCATTTAGTTGTAATATCTGTAACAAAACATTTAGACAGGTTAGTGAATTGAATATGCATTTGCGGGTGCATACGGGAGAAAAACCATTTGTTTGTACGTTTTGTAACAAAAAGTTCACGCAGTCTACTACCTTAAATGTTCATGTACGTATACATACAGGTGAAAAACCATTCGTTTGTACGGTTTGTAATGAAAAGTTTACGTACTCTTCTGCTTTAAAAGCGCATTCCCGTGTCCATATAGGTGGAGAAGGTGTTGAACGAAACAAATATATCCACGCAATTGGATCACAAATAATACATGATAAACAGTTTATACATGATAAACAGATTAAGCTGGAAAATTAAAATTACAATAATTGAATCGGTCATTGCAAGAAAGAGGTATGTTACAATTTCATAATTGTTATAAAAATAAAAAAAAACATTTCCAGGGTCTAATACTTTGTTTTCTGACTATGTGACTCATTTACACTTCTTAAAAATGCACTTTATTTTTAATTTATCAAATTTCTAGGAGAAAATTAATTAGTTTTATTAATTTATTTTTTAATTAATTTATTTTATATGTAAAATAATTTTCACATATCCTGATTTTACAATGACTTAGAAATCATATAAAGTAACAAAACTGTTTTTTATTTTCTCTTGCCTATATGAATATATAGGAAGAAAAGTATTGTTTTCATGTTGATTTTTCGAAATCGAGTTTTCACCAAATCTACTCGTTTTCAGACCTTCTGAACCCAAAAACCATGTTTTTAGTGATTGGTGTGTGTGTGTGTGTGTAACAGAATATCTCAAGAACGGAATATTGTACGAACTTGATACTTAAAACTTAAGTTGCATACCACTACCGGACACGACACGAACATTTTCTTCAAAATTGGTCTACCGGAAATAGTAGTTTATTCGTGTAATTTTTCACTTTTTTGCGATTTTCTCAAAAACTGGTCCTACGATTTTTTTTAAAATCACCTGGTTTACTAAATTTGTTATGCTCTACAAGATACAGTAGGCGCCATGTTTGGTGAAATTCTTGGTAAGGCTGTTTTCAAGTAAAAAAATCTGGTGTGAAACACTCACACAACTTTCTCTTGCCAATGCAAATAATTTACAATATAATTTAACATTAGTAATAAAATATTAGAAATAAACAAAAAACTAACCTCAATAAACATAACCTTATTTTAATCATGAGTGAAACACTGAAAATGAAAATCAACCTCAGTCTGGCTTAAAATTACGGAAAATCACTATTTCACGCTAAACTAGGCTCTGTAGAGAAAAATACGTTAAATAAAAGTTGTAGATCTTTAAATTTCCTATAAATTAGGTTATATACACTTTTGTCGTAAAATGCATACTAAGGCCAAAATCTTAAAAAAATCGATTTTTCACACGTTTTCGTGAGAAAAAATCAGAAAATCGCAAATTACCGCTAAACTAAGCGTTATACAAAAAAATGTTTGAAACAGAAGTTGTAGGTTTTTAAATTCTCTACAACTTTTATTATATAAGTTTTTGCGCTAAAATTTATATTAAAGCCGTAATCTTAAAAAAACAACGTTTTTACGTGAAAACAGCCTCACCGAGAATTTCAGCAAACATGGCGCCTACCCTATCTTGTAGAGAATAAAAAATTGAGTAAAATAGGCGATTTAAAAAAAAATCGTAGGACCAGTTTTTGAGAAAATCGCAAAAAACTGAAAAATTATACGAATAAACTACTACTTCCGGTTGACCGATTTTGATGAAAATGTTCGTGTCGCGTCCGGTAGTGGTATGTAACTTAAGTTTCAAGTTTCAAGTTCGTACGATGTTCCGTTCTTGAGATATTCTGTTCACACACACACACACACAGACCAATCGCTAAAAACATGTTTTTTGGGTTCAGGGGGTCTGAAAACGTATAGATCCGGTGAAAACTCGATTTCGAAAAATCGACATGAAAACAATACTTTCCTTTCTATACAGGGTGATTCATGAAGTTCTCCCCCCACTTCTACAGCACATTGTACTAGTAAAAATAATGAAAAAATGTTATATAAACATAGGTCCGAAAACGCTTCGTCAGCGAGTTACAGCTAGCGAAAGTTTCGCCTGGATTTCAGTTCACCAGGTGAAATGAGGTCTTCCTGGAATTGTGGTAAGGTAGATTAAGGGGCAAATTCAATCATTTCTTATGTTTTTTGATCTGATAAATTGAATAAAACAGGTCCCAGATCTGTAAGTTAAATAGTTTTTAAGAAAACCAGTGTCAAATGCAAAAAATGGAGTGAAAAACTTATTTTTTCATCTTTGGGCAAGGATAACTGTGTTATTTCACCAAGAAACAGTTAAAATTTTTCAATAAAACATGTAGAAAATTTTATTCTGAACAAACCGGTGTAAATTAAGTACACAGAAAGCGAATAGATGTTTGATTAAATGAGTTTTTATTCATAAGAGTACAAAGTAAAATTAACCGGAAAAACTAAAATGAAAAAATGTGTTTTTTTCACTCCATTTTTTTTGCATTTGACACTGGTTTTCTCAAAAACTATTCGCTTTCTGTGTACTTTATTTACACCGGTTTGTTCAGAATAAAATTTTCTACATTTTTTATTGAAAATTTTTAACTGTTTCTTGGTGAAATAACAAAGTTATTCTTGCCCAAAGATGAAAAAATGTGATTTTCACTCCATTTTTTGCATTTGACACTGGTTTTCTCAAAAACTATTTAACTTACAGTTCTGGGACCTGTTTTATTCAATTTATCAGATCAAAAACCATAAGAAATGATTGAATTCGCCCCTTAATCTACCTTACCACAATTCCAGGAAGACCTCATTTCACCTGGTGAACTGAAATCCAGGCGAAACTTTCGCTAGCTGTAACTCGCTAACGAAGCGTTTTCGGACCTATGTTTATATAACATTTTTTCATTATTTTTACTAGTACAATGTGCTGTAGAAGTGGGGGGAGAACTTCATGAATCACCCTGTATATTCATATAGGCAAGAGAAAGTAAAAATTGGTTTTATAAGATTACAGCTTTATTATGCATTTTAGCGTAAAATATTATAAAATAAAAAATCTGGTGTGAAACACTCACACAACTTTCTCTTGCCAATGCAAATAATTAACAATAAACCTAACATTAGTATTAAAACATTAGAAATGAACAAAAACTAACCACAAAAACATAACCTTATTTTAATCATGAGTGGAAGACGCAAAATGAAAATCGAACTCAATTTGGCTTAAAAAAAAAACGGAAAATCACACTTTCACGCTAAACTAGGCTCTGTAGAGAAAAATTCTCTAAACAAAAGTTGTAGATCTTTTAATTTTCTATAACTTTTATTATATACACTTTTGTCGTAAAATGCATACTAAGACCGAAATGTTAAAAAAATTGATTTTTCTCACGTTTTCGTGAGAAAAAAAACAGAAAATCGCAAATTACCGCTAAACTAAGCGTTATACAAAAAAATGTTTGAAATAAAAGTTGTAGGTTTTTAAATTCTCTACAACTTTTATTATATAAGTTTTTGCGCTAAAATTTATATTAAAGCCGTAATCTTAAAAAAACAACGTTTTTACGTGAAAACAGCCTCACCGAGAATTTCAGCAAACATGGCGCCTACCCTATCTTGTAGAGAATAAAAAATTGAGTAAAATAGGCGATTTTAAAAAAAATCGTAGGACCAGTTTTTGAGAAAATCGCAAAAAACTGAAAAATTATACGAATAAACTACTACTTCCGGTTGACCGATTTTGATGAAAATGTTCGTGTCGCGTCCGGTAGTGGTATGTAACTTAAGTTTCAAGTTTCAAGTTTGTACGATGTTCCGTTCTTCAGATATTCTGTTCACACACACACACACAGACACACAGACACACACACAGACCAATCGCTAAAAACATGTTTTTTGGGTTCAGGGGGTCTGAAAACGTATAGATCCGGTGAAAACTCGATTTCGAAAAATCGACATGAAAACAATACTTTCCTTCCTATATATTCATATAGGCAAGAGAAAGTAAAAATGTAGAGAATTTAAAATTCAATAATTTTTTTTCATTCATTTTTTTGTATAACGCTTAGTTTAGCGGTAATTAGCAATTATCTGTTTTTTCTCATGAAAACAAATGAAAAATCGATTTTTTTAAGATTTCCACCTTAGTATGCCTTTAACGACGAAAGTGTATATAATAAATTTTATAGGAATTTAAAAGATCTACAACTTTTATTTTACCCATTTTTTTGTACAGTGCCTAGTTTAGCGTGAAAGAGCGATTTTACGTATTTTTAAGCCAAACAGGTTGATTTTCATTTTGCGTTTTTCATATATGATTAAAATTAGGTTTTCTTTATTGCGGTTAGTTTTTTGTTTATTTCTAATGTTTTATTACTAATGTTAGGTTTATTGTTAATCATTTACATTGGCAAGAGAAAGTTGTGTGAGTGTTTCACACCAGATTTTTTACAACACAAACTCTGTTTAATTAGTTAGAATATACAAACTATTTTAATGATAGATATAAAAAACAGTATTAATTCAATATTTACATTGTCTTACTGGAATTAATATTGAACACTCCATTTAAACTACTCATTTCCACTTTCATCACCACTGTTTTCGTTCTGATAACTCAATTGTTGTAATCTTGCTTCTTGCTGGGTTCTTGGCCAGTTTTCAAAGTTAGAATAGAATTCATATCCAACAACATAGAGTCTGTCTACGCTAAGAGTACTCCGACGTAGGGAATCAGCAACAGAAGTGAGCATGCGAATTAATTAAAAATCTGGTGTGAAACACTCACACAACTTTCTCTTGCCAATGCCACTAATTAACAATAAAACATTGCAGATATTTGTTTTTTAATTAATAATAAAACATTACAAATAAACAAAAAACTAAACTCAAAAAACATAACCTTATTTTAATCATGAGTGAAAACCGACCTCAGTTTGGCTTAGAAATATGGAAAATCACTCTTTTACGCTAAACTAGGCTCTTTAGAGAAAAATGCTTTAAATAAAAGTTGTAGATCTTTTAATTTTCTATAAATTTGGTTTCATACACTTTTGTCGTAAAATGAGTACTAAGGCCGAAATATTTAAAAAATTGATTTTTCACACGTTTTCGTGAGAAAAAAATCGAAAATCTAGCTAAACTAAACGTTATACATAAAAATGTTTGAAATAAAAGTTGTAGGACTTCAAATTAGTAGTTAAAAAGATCAATGTACATTCATTTACAATAAAATCTTAGAGTTGGAGGTTTTTAATAATTACGCATTTTGTTTAATACAGTAACTCTTTATTTGAAAAGTAAATTAAATCCAACACAACAAACTACAAATCGCTACTGAAATTTTAATTCTTTGCGTGATTAATTAATTAATCTTTGCGTTTCGCAATATTAATTACTGTACAATACAATTATATTTTGTAATGTACTAATTGACTATAAATATAGAATGTAAACGTGTGTAAAATTGTATCTACTATTTTTATTATCAGTTTTTCTCTTAAAACTGCAACTTTTAGAATCGGGCGGGGGCCGGCCACATTGGCGTAGTTGGTAACATACTTGCCTCTCATCATGCGGTCTTGGGTTCAAATTCCATTCAGGCACGGCATATTTTCATACGTTACAAAAAATCATTTCATCCTTCACCGTCTGCATCAGCAGTAATTGCAGAACAGTCGGACATTAAACCAAAAAAAAAAGAAAATTTAGAATCGGGCCGGTTCTGACAAGTCTTTATCGACTTCTAAGATGAAGATTAGAGGTAAAATAAAAAACTGCTATTTATTAGCAAAACTATTCTAAATGGGGAATTAATTATCCAAACCTAAACATTTAAAAATAAATCTTTATAATGCATCCTGCAGTTTTAAATATTTCTATTTCATATAATGAATTAATACAATAATTTCACTAACCTTCTTTTTAAACTGCGTCACCTTTATTTTAATTTAAATTAATGAGTTTTATACAAGTGACTGAAGATGTATCATCTTCTATAGATTTTTAATAAATAGTGTTTTTAGTTTCAATTATATGTTATTTACTCGGATGATGGTGGATCCACCGAAACACGTGTAAGTAAAAATTAAAATAAAGGTGACGCAGTTTAAAAAGAAGGTTAGTGAAATTATTGTATTAATTCATTATATGAAATAGAAATACTAAACATTTAAACTCACAGTAGAAAATGAAACAATTAAAGTATTAAAATTAAATAAGCTTAAGGTACTAAGTTAGTAGTTAACTTCATTCAAGTTATAAGTATAAATTATTATTAATGAAAATAAATAATCATCAATTTAGAGTAAACCTATTTGTGTATTTTATTGAAACTGCCTTCCGCTCGGGGCACGACAATATTCATCATGTTCATATATTATTTTCATCATTTATTCATATGTTATACTCATCACTAGTCCTCGGACCGATATGCACTTTTTTGACCCAAAATATGCCAAAAAAAGAGAAAATAAAACATTAAAAAAGTTGAAATATGCAAAAATTAATGCAAAAATAAAAACAAGTTATTTTTTTAATAATTTTGTTTAATTAATTTAACTTTGAAATACATTATATTTATAAAATGTTTTAAATAATGAATACGCTAATCTAATCATAATTTAACCACTTTGACCGTAATCATCATATTTAAAAAATTGAAGTTTTAAATAAATAAATTATGTTAATTGCATAAAAAAATCAAAGTTTTTTCCACTTTGTAAGCTCCGTCTTTTGTCAGACAGAACGTTGTTAATTGCTGAAAAAGGAGCGTTCAACATCACATGAAACAAATTGGTAGGAATTTCAGAGCTGAAATTGCTACGGGGTCACTCATTTGCATTTCCATTTCATCCGCAAGCTCTCCCTTCAAAATTCTTGAAATATCCTGAGCTGTCTTCCATTCTGGGTTTCTCTTCAACACAGCGTCCAATTTGTTCCTCAACTTTTCGCCGACAGGTCCTCCACATTCTTTACTTTTTTCTTTTAACCTATCAATGAGGTCGACTGAATCACATAGGTTCATTCCTTTTGATTCTAATGCTGTAATTAAATCGGGAATGAATCCAAAATTGGAATGAACATAAGCAAGTTGTTGAACCACTGAAGACCTGGTCAGTGCAGCATTTGCTTGAGCTATTGCTTTGTTCTCTGATTCATCAAAACTTCCAATTATTTCCTTCACTTTTTCATGGTGTTCAGCAAAGGAATTGGCTGCAGATATCTAAATACCCCATCTTGTGATTATAGGTTGAGGTGGGAGAGGAACGTTAGGATAAGCATTCTTGAATGCCCTTATTCTGCTCGGTGCCTTCACACAAGTTTTCTGGAAATTTGTCTAAAATATGCAAAAATACCATTAATACGCAAAAGGGTCCGAAATATGCACAAATATTCAAAATAAAATTGGGGGTTTTTGGTCGCAAATCATTCAAAAACACTCAAAACGGATTATAAACTTATTTTAGAACTTCAATAAAAGATATGCAAAATCCGAGCCGTACTCATCACATTCATATATTATATTGTAGGTTATGATGTAGAAGCATCTTTGTTAATATTATAAGATTGTTAATTTATGATTGTATGTTTTATACTGTATATTATGTGTTAAGGCCAATCGCACCCCCGTTAAGTAATTCATATTTCCCCGCTAATTATTATCGTCGTTAAATACACTGATTTTGTATTAATAACCTTTTTCCCGCCTCTGTCTGTATACTTGTCTTGATTTCCGATGGTGATCTCAGTTCATGACGTAATTATTCTCCCACTACTCACATTCCATTCTTCCCGGTCAACTCACTCACTGGTTGGATTCTGCGGCATGTAGACTGTTCGTGCTTTCGCTGCGCCGGCCATCCTATGGCGTCGCTTCTACAATTGTCGTTATGCTTCGTTCGTTTCTGATGTACCATACATCATTTTCAAGTGTGATTTTGCTTATGTGTGTAATTTATAATCATTTACAATTGTTCTTGTTTTCGTATCAAACATTAAAGTTACAGTGTGAATCGAACCCCGGACACGTGTCGCGTAGACGCCGTTTCTACACTTCAGGCCATTCAACAGGTAAGCGAATTAGTCTATTTTGTTGTACGCTTTCTAATTTTGTGTTTGAGTTGACCAGTGATGTCCTGCTGTTCCAGCAGTTACTTATCGTTTTCCTTTGTCTCCCTCAGTGTACTTTCCATCGTTGTATCTTGCTTATTCAGTCGTTCCGCCGTTGGTTTCTGGCGCCATTAAATGAAACTAGGTCCTCCGGAATAAGTCGTTTATGCTTCAGTTTACATTAATCTGCCATTAGTCGTTGATAGTGGATTGATGTCCTACAGTTACAAGTCGGCTTACCGCTTAACTCGTTTTATCCAATTTATTTTGGGTTATTTTCAAAACTCCTGCCATCAAGGCTCTAACATTATGTTTTAAGAGAGCAGTATTGGGTTTTACCTGTTGCTCTCATATGTATTATTTTCTTAAATAAATAAATAAATAATCTTTTATTGTTGTTATTTAAGTATTTTTTTTTTTTTTTTTTTTTTTTTTTTTTAACGTCGCATCGACTACAAGGTCATTAGCGACGACGTTGGGGTGTGACTGTGTGTAAATGAGGATGAAATGACTTTTTTGTAACGTATGAAAATATGCCATGCCTGAGTGGGATTCGAACCCAGGACCGCATGATGAGAGGCGAGCACGTTACCAACTGCGCCAATGCGGCCGGCTATTTAAGTATTGTTTTTGTAATATATAAATTATAAAAATATTGAAGTAATTAAAAATGTAAAGAGTAAATTTTAACTGTATTTAATGCAGTGCGGTTCCAAGCTTCGTGTAGTTGCGGGGTGAAGGGTACGGGTGAGGTATAATGAATGAGTGATGCATGCTGGGAGAACAGTTGTTGTATTACTCTGATACAAAACATTCGTTTTCAAACTTTCCCTATTTAACATATTTGTTTGTATTTATTACATTTATTTATTTACATATTTTGATATGAATTGGTAAGTTAAATGTTATGAATCCGACCAAGTTAATAACCAGGTAGGTATTTGTTAAATTATTGCGCTGGATGATAAGAATATTTTTTTAGTCTAGTTAGTACACGCTACCACTACAAATGTATCAGCTGTGAAACACTACTAATTCATTCATTCTCCCACTACTATAACAACGCACTGCATTCCTTCCAACTACATGGAGCTGCATCTCAAGCAATACCTAATATCTTTTGTTTATGGATTGTAAGTTATCTATAAAAAGATTCTGGTTTATAGTATGCGACGTACCATGTTATGTTTAGTGAATTTTGTATTTGTTGATGTGGTAGCACTTTTCGCGAATAAAGATTCACATATTTTACATTAAGGTTATATCTTAACTACAGTAGGCATAAAATGTTGTTTCTATTTCATATAATGAATTAATATAATAATTTCACTAACCTTCTTTTTAAACTGCGTCACCTTTATTTTAATTTCTACTTACACGTGTTTCGGTGGATCCACCATCATCAGAGTAAATGAAAAATTGAAACTAAAAATTTTTTTTTCTCATTTATTTAAAATTTACAGAAGATGGTACATCTTCAGTCACTTGTATAAAACTGATTTAAAATTATTTTATTTTAATTTATCCCTTCTCATATTTACTGTAGATAGCAGCAGCAGTCAATATCACTTCATCATTCCTAAATTTTATTTGTTCATTCAAAATGTCCTGCTTTTGCTCTTTCAAATATTTATAAATATGGAACATCTCATATTTTTCAATTTTATTTTTATTCTCTATATTACATTGTTCTATTATATTGAAATGTTCGTCTATTTTACCAAATTTATGTCTTTCTTCTTTTATATGATTGGTATAGTTAGATATAATGTAGTCACATTTCAGTGCTTTTTTATGTTCATTATACCTCACTTAAAAATTACGACTAGTCACACCAATGTAAAATTTTTTACAATCCTCATTACCACAATCTATTTTATACACACCCTTTTTATTGCTTAGTGTTTCATTTATATTATTTTTAATTATATTTGTGGACAGTAGTTTTTTATTATTACATTTGTATGCGATTTTATAAAATTTATTTAATGTTCTGTATAATTTATTATTAATAGTTTTATTGTATTTTAATGCAATAAATGGTTTATGTTTTATTTTATTATCTGATATAAGGGTGGTTCTTAAGTTATTTTTAAAATATAGTTTGTTTTTAATTTTATTTATTACTTTATTTATTTCTTTTTCATGATACCCATTCTTTTGTGCTATGAATTTTATTGTTCTTAATTCATTTTCTAGATTTTGAATTTAGGCATAAAACATAATTACAGCACAAATAACATACTTAGGGATCTTAAACACAATATAATAGACATTGAATCTGCTTTATATAAAATTGAAGTAGAAAATCATAATATAATCAGAAGTAACGTGAAAAGTAACATATTGAATATAAATTATAAAAACAAAAACTTAAATTATTATAATAAAAAAATAAATAAAAAATATGAAAATTTAAAGAAAAAATTACAAGATGAAGATGCTGTAATTGTAAAAGCTGATAAAGTAAATGTACCTGTAATAATTTACAAAAATGAATACATACAAAAAACAGAAAAATATTTGAACAACAATAATTTTGAGATCATTAAAAAAGATCCAACTAAAAAATTCAATGCACAACTTAGAAGAATTATTAGTGAATCAAATAAGATAATCGATAAAAAAATAAAAAATAAATACATAAATAATAATCCTCAAGCACCAAATCTTAATGGCCTTCCTAAAATACACAAAGTGGATGTACCTATAAGACCTCTGGTTAATTATAAAAATGCGCCTACATATAAAATATCCAAATTTTTATATGATTACCTAAAAACACATATAATATTAAATAACCGATATAGTATAAAAAACTCTCAAGAAATAATAGACAAAATACAAAAAATTGAAATTAATGACAAACATATTATGATGTCTTTTGATATCAAAGATATGTACACAAATATACCCATTGACAAAACCGTAAACATTATAAAAAATAAATTAACAGAACGTAAATTGCATGAAGATGAAGTAAAGCAAGTTATAGGATTATTAAGACAATGTACTTCACAAAATTATTTTAAATTTAATGAAAAAATATACAAACAAAAAGATGGACTTACTATGGGAGCACCATTAAGCTCTATTTTGTCTGAAATTTATTTACAATATTTTGAAGAAATAACTGTGTATCAAATAGAACACACACATAATGTAGTAATGTGGCACAGATATGTAGATGACATACTGGTAATATTGGAAAAGACATATAAAAATGAAGAGGATGTTATTTAAAAAAAATTAAATACATTTGATGATAAATTACATCACACTATGGAACTTGAAAATAATAATAAATTAAATTTCATGGACATACAATTAATCAAGGGTAATAGTAAAATAACAACAGGTGTATTTCGTAAAAGTATATTACCAATAACAAATATAAATAAGTCATCTAACCACCCATACTCACATAAAATGGCAGCTTACCATAGTATGATTCACAGAGCATATAATTATATAAAAGATAAAAACTACTAGAAAATGAATTAAGAACAATAAAATTCATAGCACAAAAGAATGGGTATCATGAAAAAGAAATAAATAAAGTAATAAATAAAATTAAAAACAAACTATATTTTAAAAATAACTTAAGAACCACCCTTATATCAGATAATAAAATAAAACATAAACCATTTATTGCATTAAAATACAATAAAACTATTAATAATAAATTATACAGAACATTAAATAAATTTTATAAAATCGCATACAAATGTAATAATAAAAAACTACTGTCCACAAATATAATTAAAAATAATATAAATGAAACACTAAGCAATAAAAAGGGTGTGTATAAAATAGATTGTGGTAATGAGGATTGTAAAAAATTTTACATTGGTGTGACTAGTCGTAATTTTTAAGTGAGGTATAATGAACATAAAAAAGCACTGAAATGTGACTACATTATATCTAACTATACCAATCATATAAAAGAAGAAAGACATAAATTTGGTAAAATAGACGAACATTTCAATATAATAGAACAATGTAATATAGAGAATAAAAATAAAATTGAAAAATATGAGATGTTCCATATTTATAAATATTTGAAAGAGCAAAAGCAGGACATTTTGAATGAACAAATAAAATTTAGGAATGATGAAGTGATATTGACTGCTGCTGCTATCTACAGTAAATATGAGAAGGGATAAATTAAAATAAACTAATTTTAAATCAGTTTTATACAAGTGACTGAAGATGTACCATCTTCTGTAAATTTTAAATAAATGAGAAAAAAAAATGTTTAGTTTCAATTTTTCATTTACTCTGATGATGGTGGATCCACCGAAACACGTGTAAGTAGAAATTAAAATAAAGGTGACGCAGTTTAAAAAGAAGGTTAGTGAAATTATTATATTAATTCATTATATGAAATAGAAATAATTTCAAACTGCAGGTTGCATTATAAAGATTTATTTTTGAATAAAATGTTGTTGAACGATTTTTATAGAAATGTAATTGCTAATGAAGAAAGAAACAGCTGTAGCTTCTTTGTGGCAGCACAAACATATTTTTTTTTAATGACTGGCTGTTTTGCAATTGCTGTTAATGCGGACGGTGAGGAAGATGATACATGAAGAGGGGCGATAAAAAAATGCCAGATCTGACTGGGAATCGAACCCGGGATCCTGGCGTAGAAGCCAGTTGCGCTAACCACTATGCCAACATACGTAAATGTAAACTGTATGTACCTATAGATATCAGATTAATTAATGTCCCATAGCCGAGCGAGTGAGAGGGAGATATGTGGCATAACTACGCATGTGCCCAAAGGTCTTTACCGTTATAATCCAGATCTGAAAACATACTACAGTCGTTATCTTGCTTGTTAGTTTACTGCGTGCATAAACGCTTGATGATGATGATGATGATAAACGCTTGCTTACAACAATGAGTAAAATTATACAATGTTATTGAATGGCGTGTATGGCTTGTGCGAGTGAGAGCGTTTTCCATTCTCTCACTCCCACGGCTAGGAGACTTGAGTTCATCTGAATACTATACCTGGCAAGTACGTTTACTTTGTAATGGCGAATGAGACCACGGTTATTTAGAGACTTTATATTTTATTTACAATGAAATTTTATTAGGTAAAAAAGTGTTTTCTTCGCAGAGGTATAGGAAACGTCATTTCTTCTGTTTTCCAAGAGACGAAAACCTGTAAGTATTAATGTGATAAGCAAATACGTGTAGGCCAAAATAGATCTTGTTTTTTGTAGGTTAACGGACTGAGTAAATAATGAAATATACGAATTGCCTTTTTAAATTATTGTACACATTCTCTAGTGATTAAGTTTGCCTGGTATAATAATAGGTTATTAATTAAGTTATTAAATAATACTTAATTAGTATTAGGTTATTAATAATTAGGGAGAGTCATTTACCATTTTACTGGTTTGCTTTCTTTTTAATTGACTTGATGTGAAACTACTGTAACTATTTATTACATCAGGCAAACTTAAGCACCAGATTTATGTACAATAATTTAAAAGTAGAAGGCAATTCATACATTTAATGTTTACTCAATCCGTTAATGGTTAACCTAAACCTATACAAGATTTATTTTGGCCTACATGTATTTACTTATCATATTAATACTTACAGGTTTTTCGCTTTCCAAAAACAGAAATCATGTTCCCTAACTCTGCGAAAAAAAACACTTCTTGAAGTAACAAAATTTCATTTCATTAAAGCTAATCTCATTCCACTGTTTCATGACCCACCGGAATCGCCAATAACCAAATTGTCGATGCGACTTTCAAAAATTTCAATTATTAAACAAAAAGTAAAATGAAATAAAAATAAATATTCCATAGGGTGACAGGCCAATTCAAAATGTCCCTCTTATGCGCTACTAGCGCATTCTACAGGCATTGGCGCAAAAAGATAGTAGCAGACGAAAAACGTTATAACACTTTGAATCATGGTAGTTCCCTCTCTATTCTTACTTTCTCCGTGAGATGGACTAATACGTGGCGTAATCTGTGATCCAAGTGTATGTTGTGCTTAGTGTTTTATTTTGTGCAGTGATGTTTTAAGTTATTATCTTTAATGAAATGTGTAACAATAAAACAAAGTAATATAATTGGATTGCGGTTTGGAATCGAAAAGAAAGAAATATAATCGATTAGTAAATTGTGTTAATATACTGCATGGTGTATTTTATAATCATTTGAGGTTACCTTTTGGAGACGAAGTTTATTATTGTTTTATTTAAACCCAAAAATGGTAAGTGTTTTCATATTACACTTTTGGTAACCAAAATTTGATGCCTAAATATTACGAATTTACTAGACTTTCAAGGAATCCAGTCAATTTTCTGCCGTTCTTTTAATAATTCTTGTTGTTTAGGTCATCAGCTTGAAAGGCTGGTTTGAACCGCTACAGGTTTAACTAAGTAAAACGAGGAGTGAGGTGGTCTTCCATTACATTCCTCACGGAGTTGAAAAGTATTCTTATCAGCATGCCAGGTCTTCTAAAAAGCACGTATTTTCCACCCTGCAAATGACATCTTCACTTCATTTACAAGTGCAGGGTCTGGCTGTAAAATGAAATTCATTAGTTTTAGAGTAGATAACTCTGATTAGTGTCTTTTACACCTCTATATTTGGTTCATCGTAAGAAAAAAACGTCAAGTTAACAAACAGCAGTTACCGAATCAGCTGCTAAAGCAGTGACTCAAAAAATATGTAACAATTTTAATTTTAAAACCACCGGGTTTGTCCAGAGGTAAACTCGTCGCCAAAATCATCTGTTTTTCGGAGACAAAGGTTCCTGGTTCAAATCTTAGTAAAGGTATAGTCCAGCCTCTCTTAGTTTGCTCCTCATGTAAACAAATAATGACATCACTGAGCATGCGCATTATAACAAAATGTGTACATGCAGATTATAAAGTAACAACAAAATACTTTCAAAAGTATTTTTCTTAATGAAATTGTTAGGCCTACATCATATTATCACTGATGTTTTTAGTACTTTAAGTACTTATAATTTAAAAAATTCCTATGATGTAGACCTAACAGTTTCATTTATAAAAAATACTTTCTTAAAAGTATTTTGTTGTTATTTTTAAATCAGTGTGTATACCTTGGACAATTTGAATTGGTAAAAGCAGCTAGTGTTTATCTACTCTACTCTTTGCCCCTCGCCATACAACGACGGTACAATCGCTACTGAAATGTGCGACTCACGCACGGTCACTACGCTTTGTTTTCACTGTTGTTATTAATAATCTGTCGGACATAATGATGTGACTTATTTGTTTTCATATATGATTTTCTGTTCATTATATATTCAGACCAATTTGTTTAGTTAGTTGTACGCATCTGTAGGGTATAGTTTAGTGAGTTTTTGCAGTTTAGTTCTTGTAATTTATAATTTAAATTTTTACTGGAACAAATTAAGTGCATATTTTAAAATGAAATAATTATTTGTATGTTTGTACGTTGAAATAAGGTTGTAGGCATTTGTGGACATTAAAATTAGTAGACCTTGTGAAACAATAGGTTATGGATATACTTTATGCGGAACTGTGTGTACACATTGAGTAAGAGTTGTGCCAGTTCAAATTGTCCGCAGTATCCACATTTTTAAATAATGCGCATGCTCAGTGACTTCATTATTTGTTTACTTGGCATATCTTTCTCATGATGAGCAGAGTATACTACTTCTGTTCTTAAACGAGTCATTTAATCGGGTGACCATGTGATAAGAAACAGAATTTTTTTCTTTCTAGCCCTGGAACTAACAGATTGAGTTCACTGCTTATAACTTTTTGACTAATATCATTTCTTGACTTGTTTTAAGTTTGTTGGTTCATTTCCCAGAAATGTTCTTTATATTAAATGTAATCAGTTAAAGCGTCTTTTACTATCTTAATTACAAATTTTTAATGATTTTTGTTCACCGCGAAAACTTGGTTAGATAGAAATTAGTACCTAAAAATTCACAACTTCACTAAATAGGTATCAATCTTTTCACAAATAAATTTTTTAAATGCATCTTGGTAACCATTAATGTAAATTACAGTAAATATAAATGAAATTAATTACCTTTTGGTTACCTTTTAAGCTTAAAAAAACTTACACGCGCTTGATGGTACAGTACGATCGGCGAAACGGTAGCTGTTGCTGTGCGCGCGCCAGCGCACAACCTTGAAACTACTGGGTGACTAAGGGAGTGTTACTGTACATTTTTCATATTTTACAATACTTCACAGTACTTCGTACAATACATCTACTTTTATTACTGCCCGTAATCATATTAATAAAAAAAAAAAAAAAAAAAAAAAATATATATACTACCTACATATTTTATATTGCCTTACTTCATGATTAATATTTTTATTATGTAAAACTAAAATATTTATATGCAATTAATTTATAATTTAATTACATACAAGGCGTGTTCAGAAAGTAAGTACCGCTTTTAAAAAAACCAAGTAAAGCAATTTTTTTTCAACACAATTTTATTTCTATATGAAAGCCCAAACCTTAAACTATCTTTCGACATAGTTTCCAACGATGTTCAAACACTTGTCGTAGCGGGTGATCAATTTGTCTATACCCTCTTCGTAGAAGGTTCCCACCAACGAATGTAGCCACGACTCCACAGCAGTTTTCACTTCATCGTCGGTTTCAAAGCGTTGGCCGCCTAGCTCGCGCTTTACGTGCAGGAACAAGTGGTAGTCAGACAGTGCCAAGTCCGGGCTGTAAAGCGGGTGATCGAACTGCTCCCAACGAAATTGTTGAACCAATGTTTGAGTGTCACCAGCGGTATGGGGTCGAGCATTGTCATGGAGCAACACAATTCCGTTACTGAGCATTCCTCTCTGTTCGTTTTGATTTGCCCGCCTTACTTTTCTTAAGGTTTCGCAATACCTTGCCGCATTAATGGTTTCACCTCTTGGGAGAAAATCAATGTGAATGTGAAAATCAATGTGTTGCTCCATGACAATGCTCGGCCCCATACCGCTAGCAGTAAAATTGGTCTGTTTTGTTCATCTTCTTTTTTCATAAAATTGTATACACTGACTATATACTCCCTAGCCTGACCACGTATTGCCTGCCTTTTCCGTATTACACTAGCACTCGTGCTCGAATTTTTCGCTATTACAACTAGGTTCCATTTCAATAACTAAATACATAAAAAATAGAAACGAAACGAAGAATACATACAAAAAAATTAATATAAACAAAACCAAACAGCAAAAGAGTAAAAACAACAGGTACATAAAACAGTAGGCCTACTACCGAATACACAAGTTGAAGACTTGTGAAGGGAATAGAACAACAAAAATATAAAATTACAACATACAGTGAATGTTTTTAGAATTTATAGTTAACTTAGGCTGTTAACGCTGCTAGCACTACGGAGACTGGTCACTTCCCTTCGAGGTGCTTCCCCCACCACTAAACAGAACAACTCAGCGACACAGATCGTTGGTGGGAGAGCTTCTAGCTAGAACAAATGACCTGTAGGCCTGTATGATATTCTAACGTATGCTGGTAGGGCCCTTTCACTCGGTCAGTTCAGTTTTCAGATCAGTTTTTGTTTCAGTTCAGTTAACAAAAATACGCTTCTACTTTTTACTTTCTCTTGCCTATATGAATATGTTTTTGTTTAGGTCATCAGCCGAAAGGCTGGTTTGAACCTGTAGAGGTTTTACTAAGTAAAACGAGGAGTGAGGTGGTTTACCATTGCCTTCCTCACTGAATGGAAAAGTATGCTTATCAGCATACCGGGCCCTCTGAAGAGCTCATATTTTCCACTCTGCAAATGACACCTTCACTTCATTCACCACAGGGTCTGGCTGTATAATGAAATTCATTACTTTCAGAGGAGATAAACTCTGATTAGTGTCTTTTACACCTCCACCTCTTCTGTTCTTAAATGAATCAGTCATTTAATTGGCTGACCATGTGATAAGAAACAGAACTATTTAATTTAGCCCTGCAACAAACAAATTGAGTGTAAATAATTTGATACTCCACCTGTCTGTTAGGGATATGAATATATAGGAAGAAAAGTATTGTTTTCATGTCGATTTTTTGAAATCGAGTTTTCACCGGATCTACACGTTTTCAGACCCCCTGATCCCACACAAACATGTTTTTAGCAATTGGTCTGTGTGTGTGTGTGTGTGTGTGTTCGTGCGTGAGCGCGTGCGCGTGCGTGTGTGTGTGTGTGTGTGTGTGTGTGTGTGTGTGTGTGTGTGTGTGTGAACAGAATATCTCAACAACGGAACATCGTACAAACTTGAAACTTAAGTTACATACCACTATCGGACACAACACGAACATTTTCATCAAAATCGGTCAACCGGAAGTAGTAGTTTATTCGTGTCATTTTTCACTTTTTTTGTAATTTACTCAAAAACTGGTCCTACAATTTTTTTTAAACATATATTATGACGTTTAGTTTAGCGATTTTCTGTTTTTTTCTCACAAAAACGTGTGAAAAATCGATTTTTTTAAGATTTCGGCCTTATTATGCATTTTACGACAAAAGTGTACATAATCAAATTTATAGGGAATTAAAAAAAATACAACTTTTATTTAGAGCATTTTTCTCTACAGAGCCTAGTTTAGGGTGAAAAAGTGATTTTCTGTATTTTTAACCCAAACTGCTGTTGATTTCCATTTTGCGTCTTTCACTCATGATTAAAATAAGGTTATGTTTTTGAGGTTACCTGATTTCTAATGTTTTATTACTAATTTTAGGTTATATTGGTCATTATTTGCGTTGGCAAGGGAAAGTTGTGTGAGTGTTTCACACCAGATTTTTTTGTATAACTTGAACTATTAACCAAGACATTAGATACTGTAGTGTAAATTAAAACAGATTTTTTGCTTTCCTGAAATTTTTTTTGAAATGGATATGGCTGATTTTGATACTAGACCCCTCATATGAAAGCTAATAAAGGGTGTTTTTTTTAGAGGTATAGAACTTTAAAATGAAATAAAACACAGAATAATTGAACAATTGACATGGAATTGGTTTTATTTTAAAGATAATTATTTACCATTTTTATTCAAAAATAATTTCCGGCATGTGGCCGCCGCGGCTGGCTCGGACATGGTCCAATCGAGACGTCCAATTTGTGACCACTGTTTGCAGCATTTGGGGCCATATATTGGTAATAATGCGGTGAATGTTGCCTTCCAAGTCGTCAATTGTCTGTGGCTTATTGGCATAGACTAGCAACTTCACATACCCCCACAGAAAATAGTCCAGCGGTGTTAGATCGCACGACCTTGGAGGCCAATTTATGGGTCCAGAACGTGAAATTATGCGTTCACCAAACGTTTCCTTCAGTAAATCGATTGTGGCACACGCGGTGTGACATGTTGCACCATCTTTTTGAAACCACAGCTCTTCAACATTAAGGCGATTCAATTCAGGAACAAAAAAGTCATTGATCATGCCTCTGTAGCGGTCACCATTGACTGTAACATTCTGCCCAGCATCATTTTTGAAGAAGTAAGGACCAATGACTCCACTAGCCCATAAAGCACACCAAACAGTCACTTTTCCTGGAGGTAAAGGCTTCTCAGCAATATATCGAGGATTACCTTCACTCCAAATGTGGCAGTTTTGTTTATTCACGTAGCCATTCAACCAAAAATGGGTTTTATCACTGAACAAAATTTTCTTGTGAAAATCGGGATCAACAGCAATCATGTTCTGGGCCCATTCTCCAAATGCACGCCGTGCCAGGTGGTCGTTCGGCTTTAATTCCTGAACGAGTTGGATTTTGTAAGCACGTAAATTAAGATCAGTCCGCAAAATCTTCCATAAAGTTGATGGACACAGCTCCAAGTGTTGTGCACGATGGCAGATGGACTCATTTGGGTCTTCCTCAATGCTACGCTCTACAGCAGCAATAGCTTCTTCAGTACGCACTGTATGACGTCTCAAAGGATGTGTGTTGTCATTCAGAGTAAATGTTGACCGAAAACGTTTCAGCGTTGAGCAAATTATTTGCTCTGATGGACGATTATGTCGATCATAAAACGGACGTAATGCACGCTAAGTTTCACGAACCGAACCATGATTTTCAAAATAAATCTGCACAATTTGCAAGTGTTGTTCAGGCGTCAGTCTATTCATTATTAAATGGCAAACCAAACTGAAAATAAATTACAAAATGGTATTCAAAATGGCCACCATGGAAATCAGTACTGCCAACTTAAAGTTCTATACCTCTAAAAAACACCCGTTATAAGTTAATAAGGCTCCCATTTGAAAAAAATATCTTGTAGTGCTAATTTTAGTGTGCGGATATGAAACCAGCTGAATTTTCTGTATTATATAGCAAATAGGCAAGAAATAACTTTTGTTGTTTAGGTCATCAGCCGAAAGGCTGGTTTGAACCCGTAGAGGTTTTACTAAGTAAAACGAGGAGTGAGGTGGTTTACCATTGCCTTCCTCACTTAGTGGAAAAGTATGCTTATCAGTATGCCGAGCCCTCTGAAAAGCTCATATTTTCCACTCTGCAAATGACACCTTCACTTCATTCACCACAGGGTCTGGCTGTATAATGAAATTCATTACTTTCAGAGGAGATAACTCTGATTAGTGCCTTTTACACCTCTACCTCTTCTGTTCTTAAATGATTCAGTCATTTAATTGGCTGACCATATGATAAGAAACAGAACTATTTATTTTAGCCCTGCAACGAACAGATTGAGTGTAAATAATCTGACACTCCGCCTGTCTGTTATGGGCAGTAGAAATAACTAAGCAAGGTTAAATATGGGAAATGAAAAATTACGCATGATGTTTAGCATTACCTTAGGTGTTTCTTTTGTAATGTGTAATAAAATTATTTCTCTGTCATCAGTTGATCAATCTTTTGTTCTGATTATGTTTTGTAGATGGCTGATGAAAATACACTTCAACAAGGCATCTCGAATGGAACAATCTCGTCAGGCTGCAAATATTGTCGACAAGGTACAATTAAGTTGGAGAACATTAATGAAGTCATCAACTATTGTGGAGAGTGTGAAAGGTGAAAATCACGATCAACAGAAATGGAGCACTCGTACTACACTTGTTCGACTTGCTTGAACACGTTTGAAGAAATCGAGAACACATTTGACAATAATCTTTCATATGAACAACATGATTGTAGTTTGGAGGATACATTCGTTTGTGATGGTTGCGGCAGAATATTCCTTCAAAAAGAGAATATAACAAACCACGTACAAGAATGTAAAAAAATAATTTCAAAAGTGAATGATAGTTTAAGTAGAAATAATGACGGAAAAGAATCAAAATCTGAGTTAGAGTTAAAAATTTGTGAAAATACTATTAGTTCGGGTGAAGGTAAAGACGTTGAACACGTACAAGAATGTAAAAAAATAATTTCAAAAGTGAATGATAGTTTAAGTAGAAATAATGACGGAAAAGAATTAAAATCTGAGTTAGAGTTAAAAATTTGTGAAAATACTATTAGTTCGGGTGAAGGTAAAGACGTTGAACACGTACAAGAATGTAAAAAAATAATTTCAAAAGTGAATGATAGTTTAAGTAGAAATAATGACGGAAAAGAATCAAAATCTGAGTTAAAGTTAAAAATTTGTGAAAATACTATTAGTTCGGGTGAAGGTAAAGACGTTGAACACGTACAAGAATGTAAAAAAATAATTTCAAAAGTGAATGATAGTTTAAGTAGAAATAATGACGGAAAAGAATTAAAATCTGAGTTAGAGTTAAAAATTTGTGAAAATACTATTAGTTCGGGTGAAGGTAAAGACGTTGAACACGTACAAGAATGTAAAAAAATAATTTCAAAAGTGAATGATAGTTTAAGTAGAAATAATGACGGAAAAGAATCAAAATCTGAGTTAGAGTTAAAAATTTGTGAAAATACTATTAGTTCGGGTGAAGGTAAAGACGTTGACGTGTCCAAATCAGCTGGTACTGTGATTCATCAATCACAATCACCCGAATCCTCTAAACTTTTTAGTTGTAATGTTTGTGGGAAATTTTTTAGCCGTAGATACACTTTAACAAGACATTTGCTTATCCATACAGGAGAAAAACCATTCAATTGTAATATCTGCAACAAAAAGTTTACACAGGCTCAAGGTTTAATTGCTCATACGCGTACACATACAGGAGAGAAACCGTTTAATTGTAATATCTGCAACAAAATGTTTGTACAATCTTCTGATTTATATAAGCATGTGCGTACACATACAGGAGAGAAACCGTTTGTTTGTAATGTCTGCAACAAAAAATTTTCTAACTCTACTGCTTTAAATGATCATATGCGTATACATACAGGAGAGAAACCGTTTGTTTGTAATATCTGCAATGAAAAGTTTCGCCGCTCTTCTGCTTTAGATGTTCACGTGCGTGTACACAACGGTGACAAACCGTTCGATTGTACTATCTGTGAAAAAAAGTTTACGGAATTTTCTTCTTTAAAAGCTCATATACGTGTACATACCAGGGAGACACCATATACATGTAATATTTGCAACAAAGCATTTACACGATCTTCTACTTTAAATAGGCATGTGCGTGGTAAACATTCTTAAGACAAACCATCCTATTTTAACACTTTGAAGACTGACATCTTTTTTTGTAGTTTTGCCCGTGGACTGCCATTTTTCGGGAAATTTAAAAAAATTGTAACAAATCAACCATTGGTCTTGAATTCAAAAATAAAAATTTAAATTAAAGATCATAATTAGTAGATTACCTTTCATTTATTAAGATTAGGATTATTTAAATTATAATGATAAAGATGTTCAACTGATGAGAGGTATGTTTTCTTGAATTTCAATTTTTTCACCGTATAATGATAATAATAGGAATAATAACATTAATTATATGAGTTAAATTCTTACAAACTATTTACATATTTCTAATAGCCAATTTACTTTTTTATTTCTTAAGTAAAATTAAAAAAGAACTAAGTATTATAATAACGAACTAATAACTAACAACAACGCGCAGAAGTTCCGGCAGATCGATAGCTCACAATCGATAACATCGATAAAATCGATGCTGTAAAAGTCGATATATTCGATAATCTGACAACATTAGGACTATGAGTGTACTCTATTAGATTCAGAATGAACTAAATTAAGTGACAGCATAGACGGCAATCGTATACGATACGAGCTAATGTATATAAAACCAAGTGAAATAGGTGCCCGTATCGTATACGGGTGCCGTCCAGCCGATCAAAATGGCGTGCCCGTATCGTATACGGGTGCCGTCCTGAAAGTGTTAATATCTAACAAAAAAAATTTCTAACTCTTGTGCTTTAAAAGTTTATGTGCATATTCATACAATAAAGAAATCTTTCATTTGAAATATCTGCATCAAAAAATTTGCTGATATAAAAAAGCATGTGCATTCCCATACAGCACATGTGACTATAATTAATAAAAATTAATAAAAAATAAATAATTAACAAAATTATTAATTATTAATACGAGGGCTATTCAGAAAGTAGGGAACGTTTTGTAAATAAACAAAAACTATGTAAAAGACAAATTTTTTATTATATACATCTGAAAGAGTGACTAAAATACTACTTTTCTACATAGTCACCAAGCAAATTGAGGCACTTGTCATAGCGGTGGACAAGCTTCAAAATTCCTTCGTCATAGAAATCCGCTGCCTGCGACCGCAGCCACTCAGTGACGCGCGCCCGGAGTTCCTCGTCGTCGTCGAAGCGCTGTGTTGCTAGCCAGTTCTTCATTCTTGGAAACAAGTGAAAATCACTCGGCGCAAGATCAGGACTATAGGGTAGATGAGGGAATACCTCCCGTTTGAATGGTGGATAAGGGAAAACTTCCCATTTGAATGAATCAAGGAGTTCTTTTGTGCGGTTTGCCGTGTGAGGTCGGGTATTGTCATGAAGAAACAAAATTTTTGACGACAACTTTCCTCGGCACTTGTTTTGAACTGCTCTCTTAAGGTTGCGCAATGTTTGGCAGTACCGATCAGAGTTTATTGTTGCACCACGCTCGAGAAAGTCAATGAGCAGCACACCTTGCCTGTCCCAAAACACAGTAGCCATAATCTTCCTTGCTGATTTTTGTGCGGTTTGCACGGCAATCCACACAAAAGAACTCCTTGATTCATTCAAATGGGAGGTTTTCCTTCATCCACCCTATAGTCCTGATCTTGCACCGAGTGATTTTCACTTGTTTCCAAGAATGAAGAACTGGCTAGCAACACAGCGCTTCGACGACGACGAGGAACTCCGGGCGCGCGTCACTGAGTGGCTGCTGTCGCAGGCGGCGGATTTCTATGACGAAGGAATTTTGAAGCTTGTCCGCCGCTATGACAAGTGCCTCAATTTGCTTGGTGACTATGTAGAAAAGTAGTATTTTAGTCACTCTTTCAGATGTATATAATAAAAAATTTGTCTTTTACATAGTTTTTGTTTATTTACAAAACGTTCCCTACTTTCTGAATAGCCCTCGTATAATTTAATAATAATAATTAATTAATTATTAATATTATTTATTATTAATAATCTTCTTCTTCTTCACTATAGGGTTTAGGCGAATTGCCTGTTCCAGTCTCAAAGTTTTTTTTTTGAAATTTTCTTAAGGACAGCTACCATCTTTTCCTGGGTCTTCCAATATCTCTTCGGCCAACCGGCTTATACCTCCACACTTCCTTAGGTATACGCCCATCAGGCATTCTTTCCAAATGTGCCAGCCGTCTCTGCCTGTTTTCTATTATTCGGTCTTCCAACTTGAAGATGTTCAATTCCTTACGCACATCTTCATTATATATAATCTATCCACTCTTGTACAGCCCTGTACTGACCTTAAAAAATTCATTTCTGATGCCTGAATTTTCATTAATTGTTTCCGACTCTTCACCCATGTTTCTGAACCATACATTAATTTTGGTATTGCCTTCACCTTATAAAATTTTAACCGCGTCTCCTTTCTAGTTTCCTTGGAGAGCGCTCGTCGAATGGTTCCACACACCGACTGGAACTTACTAAGTTTGTAGTCAATGTCTGTATCTATGTCATAAGTGATGTCGCAACCAAGATATCGGAAATGGGACACTTTTTCAATATTTTTATTGTGAACAGATATTTTCTTTTGTACTGGGTATTTACCCCCAGAAGGCCATGGATTTTGTTTTTCTAAGGAAATCTATTATTAATAATTAAGAATGATATAATATAATAACATTTTGAAATTACCGTAAAACTATTATTACTTACGATAATAAGCTCACATCGACGGAACTCACGGACTAACAAAAAGCCAAGTTCCGAGGTATTTTTTTTTCATCCAGGAGACTCCAAAAGGGGGTATAGGACATGTCAAGATAAAACTGATAAACAAAAAGTTTCACACTGATAAACTCATTACTTACCACCAAAAATTTGTTTTTGCTACTGCTTAACTCAGTAGGCTTGTCATGAACCCCTTTGTATCAAATAGTACACAATATTTGTTTAATTAGAAGTTAAATACTTTTCAACCAAAAACTATTTAGAAAGGAATTCGTGCACACTGTAAAATGTTTCATCAATCAAATATTGTTTTAGCTTTTTTTTAAAATGACTTAATTGTCACAACTTTTTACTTTCTCTTGCCTATATGAATATATAGGAAGGAAAGTATTGTTTTCACGTTGATTTTTCGAAATCGAGTTTTCACCGATTCTATACGTTTTCAGACCCCCTAAACCCAAAAAACATGTTTTTAGCGATTGGTCTCTGTGTGTGTGTGTGTATACAAAATATCTCAAGAACGGAACATCGTACGAACTTGAAACTTGAAATTTAAGTTACATACCCTTACCAGACACGATGCGAACATTTTCATCAAAATCGGTCAACCGAAAGTAGTAGTTTATTCGTATAATTTTTCACTTTTTTGCGATTTTCTCAAAAACTGGTCCTACGATTTTTTTAAAAATCGCCTCATTTGCTCAATTTTTTACTCTCTACAAGATAGGGTAGGCGCCACGTTTGCTGAAATTCTTGGTGAGGCTGTTTTCACGTAAAAAATTGGTTTTTTTAAGATTACGGCTTTAATATGTATTATAGCGCAAAAATTTATTTAATAAAAAATGTAGCAAATTTAAAATTCTACAACTTTTATTTCAAACATTTTTTTGTATAACGCGTAGTTTAGCGGTAATTAGTGATTTTCTGTTTTTTCTCAAGAAACCGTGTGAAAAATTGATTGTTTTTAAGGATTCGGGCGTAGTATTTATTTTACGACAAAAGTGTATGTAATCAAATTTATAGAAAATTAAAAGCTTTACAATTTTTATTTAGAGCATTTTTCTCTACAGAGCCTAGTTGAGCGTGAAAGAGTGATTTTCCGTATTTTTAAGCCTAACTTGAGTTTGATTTTCATTTTGCGTCTTTCACTCATGAGTAAAATAAGCTTATGTTTTTGAGGTTAGTTTTTTGTGTATTTCTAATGTTTTATTACTAATTTTAGGTTTATTGTTAATTATTTGCATTGGCAAGAGAAAGTTGTGTGAGTGTATCACACCACATTTTTAAACCTTGTGGCAATTTATTGATGTATTTTCTACCTGCATAAGTTCGTTTTTGTTCAAACAATTTAGTATTGTGATCAAAAATCAACTTATGCAGGTAGAAAATACATGAATAAATTGCAACAAGGTTTAAAAAAAAAGTTGTGACAATTTATAGAGTATCGAGTAGATGATGCCCAAAACGGGCAGGTGGAGTATTATTTTAATTGCACTCTATCTGTTTGGTCCAGGGCTAAAAAAAATAGTTCTGTTTCTTATCACATAGTCAGCCACTTATATGACTGAACTATTTAAGAACAGAAGAGGTAGAGGTGTAAAAGACACTAGTCAGAGTTATCTCCTCTGAGAGTAATGAATTTCACTATGCAGCCAGACCCTGTGGTGAATGAAGTCAAGGTGTAATTTGCAGGGTGGAAAGTGAGTGCTTTTCGGAGGGCCTGGCATGCTGATAAGCATACTCTTTTAACTCTGTGAGGAAGGCAATGGTAAACCACCTTACTCCTCGTTTTAACTTACTAAAACCTCTAGAGGTTCAAACCAGCCCTTCGGCTGTTGACCTAAACAACAGAGTAGATGGTTGAAAATGTTCCACTTTAATTATCTCAGCCATGTGATTATTCAACTTTGCATTGTTCATTTAAGATATATAAATGAATTCCGTATTAAAGGATTGTTTTGTAATTATTTCTATTTGTATTATAATGAGTACATTTTAGGACTGATTCTATGACTGTTCAGTTCTGATCTATTAAGAATTTTGTCAACTTTTCTCATAACCCACCGGGTTGGTCTAGAGGTAAAGTCGTCGCCAAAATCAGCTGTTTAACAGCTGATTTTCAGAGACGAAGGTTCAAATCCTAGTAAAGGTAGTTACTTTTATACGGATTTGAATGCTAGACAGTGGTTAGCGGTGTACTTTGATGGTTGGGGTTCAATTAACCATACTCTCTCAGGAATGGTCGACCTGAGTCTGTACAAGACTACATCTCATTTACACGTCATACACATCATCCTCATCTCATTGGGTCATGGGGTTGCTTATTGTTCTGAATTGAACAGATTGCAATGTACACAAATTAGGGATTACAAAAAAACCTTTCTCATTGTTATTGTGAATAATCTTTTCTGTTAACCTATATTTTACTGGCCAAATAAAATTTCAGGATGTGATAGAGTGGAACTGAGTTGGGATAGCGATGTAAAACTGTCTTCATAAATTTTGTCCTGTACGTATTACTGTACGTATAGCTTACTGACTACAAACATTGATTTACAGATTAGGAAAAATTTCTTAAAACATTATGTTTGGAGTGTAGCATTAAACGGAAGTGAAATGTGGTGTTATAGGAAAATGTTAACGATTAGGTGGGTGGACAAAATAAGTAATTTAGAGGTTCTTAGGCGAATGGATGAAAAAAGAAGTATATGGAAGCATCTTACCAAAAGAAGGGATAGGCTAGTGGGGCATATCCTAAGACATCCAAGTATTGGGCTATTAATAATGGAGGGTAATATGGAGGGAGTAAATTGTAGAGGGAGGCAAAGATTAGAATATATAAAGCAAATTACAAAAGATGTAGGGTGTTACAGGTATGTAGATATGAAACGACTTGCGCAAGATAGAACAGCTTGGAGAACTGCATCAAACCAATCGAGAGACTGATGGCAAAAAAAACATATTGAAGTATTAACTCGTGTTTCACTATTGTATAAATTAAAAATATTTAAGTAATTAAAAATGTAAAGTAAATTTTATCTGTATTTGTTTGCACTACCTAATCCAGTTTTACTTTTTCCTCCCTATTTGAATATATAGGAATGAAAGTATTGTTTTCATGTCAAAATTTCACCAGAATTATATGTTTTCAGACCCCCAAACCCAAAAAACATGTTTTTAGCAATTGGTCTGTGTGTGTGTGTGTTTGTGAACAAAATATTTCAAGAATGAAACATTGTACCAAGTTGAAACTTGAAACTTAAGTTAGGTGAAACTAGAGGACCCGACATGAACATTTTCATGAAAATCGGTCAACTGGAAGTAGTAGTTTATGCGTGTAATTTTTCACTTTATGAAATTTTCTCAAAAACATCTACAATTTTATGCATTTAATGCCTTAATATGCATTTTAGGGCAATTATTAGTGTATCTAATCAAAGTTGTTGAAAATTTAAAAACCTACAACATTTATTCCAAATATTTCTTTTTATAACGCTTAGTTTAATTAACCCACCGGGTTGGTCTAGAGGTAAAGTCGTCGCCAAAATCAGCTGTTTAACAGCTGATTTTCGGAGACGAAGGTTCCTGGTTCAAAACCTAGTAAAGGTAGTTACTTTTATACGGATTTGAATACAAGACAGTGGTTACCGGTGTACTTTGATGGTTGGGGTTTAATTAACCATACTCTCTCAGGAATGGTCGGCCTGGGTCTGTACAAGACTACATCTCATTTACACGTCATACACATCATCCTCATCTCATTGGGTCATGGGGTTGCTTATTGTTCTCAATTGAACAGATTGCAACGTACACAAATTAGGAAATAAAAATAAAAAATAAAATAGTTTAATTAGTGATTTTCTGGTTTTTTCTATGAAAATCTGTAAAAAAATGGATTTTTTAAATTTTCGGCCTTAGTATGCTTTTTATGACGAGTGTATATACAATCAAATTTACAGGAAATTTAAAGGTTTACAACTTAAAACATTTTTCTCTACACAGCCTAGTTTAGCGTCAAAGAGTGATTTTCCATACTAAGTCAAACTAAGTTTGGTTTTCATTTTGTATTATTTACTCATAATTAAAATTAGGTTAGGTTTTTTGAAGTTAGTTTTTTTGTCAATTTCTAATGTTAGGTTTTATTGTTCATTATTTGAATTGCCAAGTGAAAGTCATGTGAGTGTTTCACACCAGATTTTTACTTTTACTTACTCTGTATTAATATAATAGGAAAGGAAGGTATTGTTTTCATGTCGATTTTAAGAAATTGTCTTTCACCAGGTATACTCATTTTCTCTGAACAAAAAAACATGTTTTTAGCAATTGTTGTATGAGTGAGTGAACAATACGAGGTGTGGTTATTAAATAACGAGACAACATTGTAAAAAAATTTATTTTTATGTTATACATAATCACTTATTGTCACCTTCAATATACACATCTTCTCTATCCCTGCAACGCTCCATGCGAATTTTCCATTGTTGGAAACAGTGCTGGAAGTCATCTTCTGTCAGCTCCTTCAGGACACGTGCTGTTTTCTCTTTTACAGCTTCCACAGACTCAAATCTTGTCCCTTTTAATGCAGATTTCACCTTAGGGAACAGGTAGTAGTCACATGGTGCAAGATCTTGTGAGTAAGGTGGATGTTCTAACACTGAGATGCTGTACTTGGCTAGGAACCTCTTGACAGATAACGTGGAATGAGCTGGCGCATTGTCTTGGTAGAGAACCCATGATTCGTCCTTCCACATTTCGGGGTGTTTTTTCCTTACTTTTAGATGTAGTTTAAAAAGTACCTCAAGGTAGTAATTGTTTGACCTTTAGGAACCCAGTGAAGATACACAATCCCATGCATATCAAAAATAATAATAATCATCATTTCTTTAAACTTTGACTTGCTCATTCGAGCTTTTTGGCTCTGTGAAGTTCGGCTCTTCCAGTGCATGGATTGGCACTTCGTTTCCGGATCATAAGTAAAAAACCACGTTTCATCACATGTTATTATCGTTTCCAAAAAATTTGGGTCATTTTCAATCGAGTACAAAGTGTCAGTACAAACATGTTTGCGAGCTTTATTTCAAACATTTTTGAGCGGCATGTGTCCTGAAGAAGCTGACAGAAGATGACTTCCAGCACTTTTCCAACAATGGAAAATTCGCATGGAGCGTTGTAGGGATAGAGAAGAAGTGTATACTGAAGGTAAAAATAAGTGATTATGTATAAAATAAAAATAAATTTTTTTACGTCAATCTCGTTATTTAATAGCCACGCCTCGTATATCCAAGAATGGAATAGTGTACAAACTTAACTTGAAACTTAAGTAAGGTATCATCAGAGGACCCGACACGAACATTTTCATCAAAAACAGTGAACGGGAAGTAGTTCATTCGAGCGATCTTTCACTTTTTTGCAATTTTTTAAAAATTGCCTCATAAACTACATTTTTTATGGTCTAGAAGAGTAAGTGCCTTGTTAGCTGAAATTCTTGGGTAGGCTGTGCTCTCATAGGAAAACATATTTTTTCTGGGATTGTGGCATTAATATGCATTTCAGGGTAAAAGTGCATGTACTCAAAAGTTGTAATTCATTCAAAAGCCTACAGCTTTTATTTTAAACTTTTTTTTGTACAACACTTAGTTTAGCGGTAGGCTACTTAATGATTCTCTTTTTACTTTCTCTTGCCTATATGAATATATAGGAAGGAAAGTACTGTTTTCATGTCGATTTTTCAAAATCGAGTTTTCTCCGGATCTACACGTTCTCAGACCCCCCGAACCCAAAAAAAAATGTTTTTAGCGATTGGTCTGTGAACAGAATATCTCATGAACAGAACATCGTACGAAATTGAAATTTAAGTTACATACCACTACTGGACCCGTCACGAACATTTTCATCAAAATCGGTCAACCGAAAATAAGTAGTTTGTGTAATTTTTAATTTTTTGCGATTTTTTTCAAACTGGCTCCTACAACTTTTTTTTAAATCGCCTCATTTACTAAATTTTTTATGCTTTACAGGATAGGGTAGCACCATGTCTGCTGAAATTCTTCGAGAGGCTGTTTTCACGTAAAAAATTGGTTTTTTAAGATTGCGGCTTAAATATGCATTTTACCACAAAAATGTATGTAATAAAAGTTGTAGAGAGTTTAAAATCCTACAACTTTTATTTCAAACATTTTTTGTATAACGCTTAGTTTAGCTGTAATTAACGATTTTCTGTTTCTCACGTAAACATGTAAAAAATCATTTTTCTAAGGCCGAAATCAAGATTTCGGCCTTAGTATGCATTTTACGACAAAAGTGTATATAATAAAATTTATAGAAAAAAAATATCTACAACTTTTATTTAAAGTATTTTTCTCTACAGAGCCTAGTTTAGCGTGAAAGAGTGATTTTCTGTATTTTTAAGCCAAACAGGTTGATTTTCATTTTGCATGTTACACTCATGATTAAAATTAGGTTATGTATATTGAGGTTAGTTTTTTGTTTATTTTTAATATTTTATTACTAATTTTAGGTTTATTGTTAATTATTTGCATTGGCAAGAGAAAGTTGTCTGAGTATTTCACGCCAGATTTTTAATAAAAGGCAGAATAAGTATGTGTAGCCATTGATTTTGTAAACATTTAATTATTATCAATATACAGGGTGTGATTCCCCACAACAAAAGAACAAAAAAAGTTTAAATTAACATAGGTTCGAAATTCATTAGTTACCGAGTTATTATACAGGTGAAAGATTTCGTCAGAATTTGTTACCCCGTTGAAACGAAGCCCTACAGATATTTGTTGGGCTTTAAATTAGGCATATATTTTACCGTATCAAATATATACAAATGGACAGAAAAATTGAACAAAATAGATTTCAGACCTGTACCTGCAGTAATTTTTAAGTTATCTGATGAAATACGCAAAACTTTGTCCCGAAAAACAAGTTTCTTTTAGGTTTGAAGCAGATGAACTTTGTTAAATGGATAATAAACACAAGAAATTTTTAAACTAAACTTGTAGAGAATTAAATTCTGAAGAGAATGATGTAAAACAAGTCAATAATAGACAAACGCAATTTTTTAAAAATTTATTTTTTAATTAAATAAAAACCTTTTCTTATGGGGATATTTAAAGTCGCTTGTGGATACCAAAGAAGAGTTGCTTACAAGGATTATTAATGGGATTCAGAGGATACGTGAGACACCTGGGATCTTAAAAAGAGTTCGCCAGTTCATGAGAAAACGGCTGGATGCTTGTATTTTGAACGAGGGTAAACATTTTGAACATCTATTGTGACGTGGCTATTTTTTATGGCAACTGTTACTTTTTTGGTTGTTAAAAATGTTTACTTGATAAAAATAAACAGTAAGTAACTCATTAATTTATTTTAATACATGTGTTTTCTTTTAAGTATTACATTAATTAAGTTAGTAGAGAGTTTAACAGATTTTGTCTATTTTTCATGCGTTTTTTTTTATTTAATTAGAAAATAATTTTTTAAAAATTGCGTTATAGTAAGAATTCTTTATTTACTCGGAAAAAATGAACTAATGTTCACTCTAACCGCATCCCCAAATAATACGAAATCAACTGAAAGTAGTGCCAACATCGCAAATTAAGACTTTAGAACCTTATTACAAGATCAGCAGACTGCAACAAGTTTAAAAAATTTCCTTGATATAGACATAATTATAGACTATAAACGTTAGATTTTTTTCTAACAGCGGGACCGCTGAAAGAAGTATAGACATCTGCGTTTTACTAGTACGGAGTTGAAAAATGCACAGAGTAAGTATAAAGGTGTGTCATTGCTTGTGTCCGCTCAAGAATAGCACTGACTCGTGACGTCACTCAATGACAGTGCCCAAGTACGAAGGGTAGGCAAACCAGGTAATGGGCAGATATTGTCTTTTAAGTATCTGTATGCTTTAGGGCTGACACTTTTTAAAGAAATTGCAGGAGCAATTTGAAATGGATTAGTTTCTTATGATTCATTAACATTTTTATGTGACCAGGGATAAAACTTTGACTCAATATCTGACTTATTGCTTTTGAAATACCATTACTTCCTATGTCATTTTTTAAAATATTCATATTTTCATCTTTGGATGACATTCAAATGGAACTTGAAATATTTTGCACTAGTTTTTTCTGACATCGTTTACACGTTGTTTTCTAAAAGACAAGCATTTTGTAGGTACAGCATCTGGTTTAAGGGTACGACAGTTTTTTGTTGTGTAATTTAGTAATCTGTGTGTAAGGGGTACAAAAAAAAATCAAAGAATCAAAGTGAACCGAGCAAATCGTACTTGTTTTCACATTAAATTTTAATGCCGTGATTTTACGCATTTACTAGAATTTTAAGGAATCCAGTCAAATATTCAGCTTGTCATGTTTTTGTTCGGTTTTTTTAATTATTTTACTGATGTACTGCAGCAAGTCTTTCTGCGTTAAGCGCATATCGTAAGTTTGGTTTTTGTCAAAATGCAATTGGTTCATCGAAAAATTTCTTCTACCGCTTTTAACCAACTTTTTGATTAATATCGTTTCTTGACTTGAACTAGTTGCTTGGCTTGGTGGTTAATTAAATTTATGTCAATACGTCGGTACGCATTAGTCCATTGTTTGCTTAAATCTTCATATTCTTTATATTTTGGGAAACTAAAATATTTTATAACTGAACCTTTTGTCTTTCGAGAATAATTAAAACACCACAACCAGGCATTATGGCAATTAAAATGAATTAAACCTTACGTATTTTGTAAATAATAATAACAAGAAAACCACAGACGCAAATTTTGCGTCAGAAGTATTTAACATCAATTTCATTTCATTAATTATAACTAATCTCAACCCACTGTTTCATGACCACAGTAATCGCCAATAACCAAACTGTCGATGCGACTTTAAAAAAAATTAGTTGCCAGAAATTTCAATTATAAAACAAAAAGTAAAATGAAATAAAAAATAAATATTCTTTAGGATAATAGGCCAAAATTCAAAATCTCCCTCGTATGCGCTACTAGCGCATTCTACAGGCGTTTGGCAAAAGGTAGTAGCAGACGATAAACGTTAAAAGACTTGATCATGGGCGTTACCCCTCTGTTCTTACTTACTCTGGTGATGGTTGAACACAAAGATAATATATTATATCATATGGTTGAACAGCTGTAATGGGTTGAGTGACAAAAAAGCAAATACTCGTAGTATCTAGTATAACAAAATAATAAATTGGATTGTGCTTTGGAATCAAATAGAATTATCGGTTGGCAAATTGTGTTAATTCACCGCATAATGTGTTTCAGAATAATTTGAGGTTATTGTTTGAAAGGCGGAGTTTATTTATTTTATTTTAACCCTAAAATGATAAGTCATTTGATATTACTCTTTTAATAACTAAAATTTTAATGCCGTGATTTTACGCATTTACTAGAATTTTAAGGAATCCAGTCAAATATTCAGCTTGTCATGTTTTTTTCGGTTTTTTTAATTATTTTACTGATGTACTGCAGCAAGTCTTTCTGCGTTAAGCGCATATCGTAAGTTTGGTTTTTGTCAAAATGCAATTGGTTCATCGAAAAATTTCTTCTACCGCTTTTAACCAACTTTTTGATTAATATCGTTTCTTGACTTGAACTAGTTGCTTGGCTTGGTGGTTAATTTTCTACGGTACACAAAATGTAAACGGTTAAAGCTACTCTTTCGTCATAGTTGCTAATTTTTAATGGGATCGTTGTGCACCACGAAAACTTTGTAAAATATACCTAAATTTTAAACTTCAGTAAATGTTAATAAATCTCATGTGAATAATGATATCAGATCACAAGATATTGTGAAAATTCGCTGATTATAAAATTTTGTAAAATAGATATAGTGCATTTGTTTTTGTTAGAAGCCTGTAACTAAGGGGCGGGCGAGTAGGTAGAGTAGGGATAGTTTCAACGGGGCAAGTGTTGTCTCCTTCTCACTTAATCATCATTCCCTCTCTTTCTAACTTTATACTACTCTGTTACAGCTACTACGCTAGACTAAAAACTAGTTAAAAACTTTATATTTTCTGTTATCTTTTGCCTTTCTCCATCTGAATCCCATATCTTTTATAATTTTCCACAGCAACTATTTACTTCCTTTGAAATAAATTTTCTCCCGCAAAACGGGGAGTAACAAATTCAAAGTTGGCCATTCAGCGTTTGTTTTATGAAAATCATATAATTGTTCTTCTCACAACACACTTATCAAAATCGTCCACTTCCCTCTTTACTTTCCTTCTCATTCTTTTCTTATTTGGTGTTCTGATTAGGACATCAGGGTTTTTCTTTTTTCTTTCAAAATTCTTTGAACTGCAGGCTACTACGCAAAACCCCCATAGCTCTGGCTACACGATTTTGCACATCGGTCAGTAAAATTGGTCCGTTTTGTTCAGCTTCTTTTTTCATAAAATTGTATACACTGACTATATACTCCCTAGCCTGACCGCGTATTACCTGCCTTTTCCATATTACACTTGTACTCGTGCTCGAATTTTCACTACTACAACTAGGTTCCATTTTAATAACTAAATAAATAAAAAATAGAAATGAAACAAAGAATACATACAAAAAATTAATATAAACAAAACCAAGCAGCAAAATAGTAAAAACAATAGGCACATAAAACAGTAGGCCTACTACCGAATGCACGAGTTGAAGACTTGTGAAGGGAATAGAACAACAAAAATATAAAATTACAACATACAGCCAATGTTTTTAGGATTTATAGTATACTTAGGCTCTTAACGCTGCTAGCACTATGGAGAGACTGATCACTTCCCTTCGAGGTGCTTCCCCCACCACTAAACAGTACAGGTCAGCGTCACAGAGCGTTGGTGGGAGAGCTTCTTGCTAGAACAAGTGACCTGTACTCCATTCAGATTCAGTTAGTAGGAATAAATCTCAATGTGAATAATAATATCAGATCAAAAGATCGTGTGAAAATTCACAAATTTTTTTTATAGAACCTGCGAGTTCCACTAAGTTTTAATATGTATATTATAATATTATATGTACGTAGTTCATGATTTCAATCTTAAAATAACAAAACTAAACAAGTGATTTAACACACATAACTACTTGTACTTATGTAGAAAATGTTACAAGTACAGATACTGAAGTCACGAGATTGCATTTTGCTTATGTATGGGCTAACAGGAAGGGAAGTGAAATATCTGCAGTGCTGCCAACCTCAACAGTGAGACACTACTCGTACATTTCGCTACCGTGGAGTTTCTAGATACATTTTGTAAGCTGTGGTTTATTCTGAGGAAAGCAATTTATTAAACCACCTAACTCCTCGTTTTACTTGGTAAAGCCTCTAGAGGTTCAAACTAGCCTTTTGGCTGATCACCTAAACAACAACGTATTTAACCCTAGATTCATAAACATCCATCACAGAAGCAGCATTCATAAACATTCGTCTCTCAGACTACTTCAAAAAAATCTGAAAAATAAATAGAAAAATTAATATTAAAGAAAAATTTCTGTGCTCATCTTTATTTCTATTTCATACAATGAATTAATACAATAATTTCACTAACCTTCTTTTTAAACTGTGTCACCTTTATTTCAATTTTCACTTACATGTGTTTCGGTGGATCCACCATCATCAGAGTAAATAACATATAATTGAAACTAAAAACATTATTTATTAAAAATCTATAGAAGATGATACATCTTCAGTCACTTGAATAAAACTGATTTAAAATTAATTTATTTTAATTTTAATTTATCCCTTCTCATATTTACTGTAGATAGCAGCAGCAGTCAATATCACTTCATCATTCCTAAATTTCACCTGTTCATTCAAAATGTCCTGCTTTTGCTCTTTTAAATATTTATAAATGTGGAACATCTCATATTTTTCAATTTTATTTTTATTTTCTATATTACATTGTTCTATTATATTGAAATGTTCATCTATTTTACCAAATTTATGTTTTTCTTCTTTTATATGATTGGTATAGTTAGATATAATGTAGTCACATTTCAGTGCTTTTTTATGTTCATTATACCTCACTTGAAAATTACGACTAGTCATACCAATGTAAAATTTTTTACAATCCTCATTACCACAATCTATTTTATACACACCCTTTTTATTGCTTAGTGTTTCATTTATATTATTTTTAATTATATTTGTGGACAGTAGTTTTTTATTATTACATGTGTATGCGATTTTATAAAATTTATTTAATGTTCTGTATAATTTATTGTTAATAGTTTTATTGTATTTTAATGCAATAAATGGTTTATGTTTTATTTTATTATCTAATATAAGGGTGGTTCTCAAGTTATTTTTAAAATGTAGTTTGTTTTTAATTTTATTTATTACTTTATTTATTTCTTTTTCATGATACCCATTCTTTTGTGCTATGAATTTTATTGTTCTTAATTCATTTTCTAGTAGTTTTTTATCTTTTATATAATTATATGCTCTGTGAATCATGCTATGGTAAGCTGCCATTTTATGTGAGTATGGGTGGTTAGATGATTTATTTATATTTGTTACTGGTAATATACTTTTACGAAATACACCTGTTGTTATTTTACTATTACCCTTGATTAATTGTATGTCATCTTTATTGTATACATTTTTCACATAATTTGACAAAAAAGGAAATTGATTTTGTTATTCACAGCAGTGAAAATAAATTTTTCCAAAATGTTCCATACACATATAATTTTTGCAGTCATTACATTGATAGCGAGTCATTCTTATTTTTAAAGGGCATTAGGCACAAATCTTTCTTCTCTGAGCAGGTTGTGGTTGATCTTCAGTAGATAACGTTGATTCGTCTAATATTTCAGCTATATTCCTTTTTTACTTTCTCTTGCCTATATGAATATATAGGGAGGAAAGTATTGTTTTCATGTCGATTTTTCGAAATCGAGTTTTCACCGGATCTATACGTTTTCAGACCCCCTGAACCCAAAAAACATGTTTTTAGCGATTGGTCTGTGTGTGTGTGTGTGTGTGTGTGTGTGTGTGTGTGTGTGTGTGTGTGTGTGTGTGTCTGTGTGTCTGTGTGTGAACAGAATATCTCAAGAACGGAACATCGTACGAACTTGAAACTTGAAACTTAAGTTACATACCACTACCGGACGCGACACGAACATTTTCATCAAAATCGGTCAACCGGAAGTAGTAGTTTATTCGTATAATTTTTCAGTTTTTTGCGATTTTCTCAAAAACTGGTCCTACAATTTTTTTTAAAATCGCCTATTTTACTCAATTTTTTATTCTCTACAAGATAGGGTAGGCGCCATGTTTGCTGAAATTCTCGGTGAGGCTGTTTTCACGTAAAAACGTTGTTTTTTTAAGATTACGGCTTTAATATAAATTTTAGCGCAAAAACTTATATAATAAAAGTTGTAGAGAATTTAAAAACCTACAACTTCTGTTTCAAACATTTTTTTGTATAACGCTTAGTTTAGCGGTAATTTGCGATTTTCTGTTTTTTTTCTCACGAAAACGTGAGAAAAGTCGATTTTTTTAACATTTCGGTCTTAGTATGCATTTTACGACAAAAGTGTATATAATTAAATTTATAGAAAATTAAAAGATCTACAACTTTTGTTTAGAGCATTTTTCTCTACAGAGCCTAGTTTAGCGTGAAAGCGTGATTTTCCGTATTTTTAAGCCAAACTGAGTTCGATTGTCATTTTGCGTCATTCACTCATGATTAAAATAAGGTTATGTTTTTGAGGTTAGTTTTTGTTCATTTCTAATGTTTTAATACTAATGTTAGGTTTATTGTTAATTATTTGCATTGGCAAGAGAAAGTTGTGTGAGTGTTTCACACCAGATTTTTTCGCCTAATATTTCAATATACATTATACATAAACAAACAATTGTCTGATAGGCGACGGCCATTAATTATGTCCGAAATAAAGCAAGCTGCAAATGTGAGGACAAGAACAACACTAACTAAAAGACAAAAATCTGGTGTGAAACACTCACACAACTTTCTCTTGCCAATGCAAATAATTTAAACAATATAACCTAACATTAGTAATAAAACATTAGAAATAAACAAAAAACTAACCTCAATAATTATAACAAAATTTTAATCATATATGAAAGACGCAAAATGAAAATCAACCTGTTTGGCTAAAAAATACGGAAAATCACTCTTTCACACTAAACTAGGCTCTGCAGAGAAAAATACTTTAAATAAAAGTTGTAGATCTTTTAATTTCCTATAAATATGATTATATACACTTTTGCCGTAAAATGCATATTAAGGCCAAAATCTGAAAAAAATAGATTTTTCACGTTTTCGGGAGAAAAAAAAGAAAATTGTTAAGTACCGCTAAACTAAGCATTATACAAAAATATGTTTGAACTAAAAATTGTAGAATTTTAAATTCTCTACATTTATTATATAAAGTTTTGCGCTAAAATGCATATTAAAGCCGTAATCTTAACGAAACAATTTTTGTACGTGAAAACAGCCTAAGCAAGAATTTCAGCAAACATGGCGCCTACCCTATCTTGTAAAGCATAAAAAATTTAGTAAACCAGGCGATTTTAAAAAAATTGTAGGACCAGGATTTGAGAAAATCTCAAAAAAGTGAAAAATTACACGAATAAACTACTACTTCCGGTTCATCGATTTTGATGAAAATGTTCGTGTCGGGTCCGGTAGTGGTATGTAACTTAAGTTTCAAGTTCGTACGATGTTCCGTTCTTGAGATATTCTGTTCACACACACAGACCAATCGCTAAAAACATATTTTTTGGGTTCAGGGGTTCTGAAAACGTGTAGATCTGGTGAAAACTCGATTTCTTAAAATCGACATGAAAACAATACTTTCCTTCCTATTTATTCATATAGGCAAGAGAAAGTAAAAAAGGGAATACTGAAAAGGACAGTTGCTCCCTCAGACTCAAAAATTCGCTACGGGTAATATCTCCCGGCGTTGACGTCTGTTAGACGAATGTTTATGAATCTCGAATCTCGGAGTAATGAGCCAATTTTAAAAAAAGTCTTATAAGTAATTTTTGAGAAAATTACAAAAAAGTGAAAAAATACATGAATGAACTTCTATTTTCGGTTGACTAAGTTTGATGAAGGTGTGTGTGTCGAGTCCACTGGTAATACCTAACTTAAGTCAAGTTTCACTTCGTTCGAAGACACACGCACACACACATGCATACAGACCAATCGCTAAAAACATGTTTTTTGGGCTTAGGGGTTCTGAAAACATGTATAGTGAGTTCACGGTAAGAACCAACTGTCGAATCAACAAACTGCATGTGTGATAGTACGTGTAAATACACCACACATGCAACAGCCTAGCATAAGTCACCGGGTGGACATCAACACTTTTATAACTGCTAAACAATAAAAACGAACAGCCGCGTTCCCTAACGTCAATAAAATCTTTCCCTTATCACTTAATTTTGTTTAGAATTCAGTTGCATACTACTCCGTATTGTTTATAGGCTTATTCAATGTTTATATTACAATTTCTTCATGTATGTGTCATTTTTACTTTCTCTTGCCTATATGAATATACAGGGTGATTCATGAAGTTCTCCCCCCACTTCTACAGCACATTGTACTAGTAAAAATAATGAAAAAATGTTATATAAACATAGGTCCGAAAACGCTTCGTTAGCGAGTTACAGCTAGCGAAAGATTTCGCCTGAATTCCTGGGCAAAGAGTAAAATAAAGCCATACTGAACTTTTGGAAAGGTTAATTAAGTAAGAAATGTCGTGGATTCTTATGTAATTTTACCTGATAAAGCTAATAAAATAGGTTTCAGAACTGTACCTGTAGTAGTTTTTGAGGGATTCACGGTTAAATGCAAAAAATTGGGGCACGAAACAATGTTTTTTTAAGTTTCATGTACAATAACTTTGTTAAATTGGTAATAAATACATAAAATCAACAAACATTAATTGTAGAGAATTTAATTCTGAGAAAATTGATATAATCAAAGTCTAAAATAAAACAGAAATAAGTATCAAAAAATCGATTTTATTCAGTATAATACATTACTAGTTTTAAGCAAAATTAATCAGGTTGGGCCAACCGTACGCACCTTTTTATAATAGATGTTCGAAAATGAGGCCATCATTATCAATACATTTTGCAGCACGTTTGTGTATTGCTTTTGTTGCGTTTCTTAATTTTTCAGGGCTTCCCTGTATCTGCACAGCCGAATCCATAATACGGGCAATTAATTCATCACGAGAATTCACTTTTGTCTTGTATACAATGTCTTTCATCCATCCCCAGATGCAATAATCCAATGGAGATAGATCTGGGGATCTTGGTGGCCAAGGGTGAGGCCCTCCACGACCAATCCAGTGTCCAGGAAATTGATGATTTAAATAAGCAGAAACGGCACGTGAAAAGTGGGGAGGTGCTCCGTCATGCTGGAAGTACAAATTTTGTCTGAGACGTAAAGGAACATTCTCTAACAGCTGCGGCAACTCTTCTTGAAGGAAATGCAAATACAACTCAGCATTTAGGCGTCCAGGTAATATGAAAGGTCCAATCAGCCGATTGTGCAAAAGGCCACACCAGACATTGACGCTAAATCGGTGTTGAAAGTTCTGTTCCACTACCTCATGTGGATTTTCTTCTGCCCATGAGTGTTCATTGTGCAAGTTATTGACACCATCCCGAGTGAATTGTGCCTCATCCGTAAACAAAATACGCTTGTAGAGTTGATTATTAATATTCAAAAAGTTGCAAAACTCCAAGCGAAGCGGACCATCCCCTGGCTGTAGATGTTGAACCTTTTGTTTATGAAACGGATAAAATTTGTTTCGATTTAGTGACCTCCACACCGTTGACTGCGAAACTCCTATCCGCCTAGAAATACGTCGTGTACTTACACCTGGACTGCGATGAACAGCATTAATAACAATATCATCATCAAGTTGGACAGCTCGTTCATAATTGGTTCTAGTACTTGGTAGTGATCCTGTTTCCCGAAGAGTACGAAAAGTTCCTGAAATTGTTTTGGTATCTGGAATCCTCCTATTAGGGTAACGTAGTTCATATTCTACTACAGCAGCTCTAGCATTACCATTACAGTTCATCTTGTTTTCTCAATTTATCTCATCATTAAGGAACAAACATTTTGTTTTTGTTTTATTTTAACTAAATACCGTACGGTATTTCTTTACAGATAGTAATGTATTATACTGAATAAAATCGATTTTTTGATACTTATTTCTGTTTTATTTTAGACTTTGATTATATCAATTTTCTCAGAATTAAATTCTCTACAATTAATGTTTGTTGATTTTATGTATTTATTACCAATTTAACAAAGTTATTGTACATGAAACTTAAAAAAACATTGTTTCGTGCCCCAATTTTTTGCATTTAACCGTGAATCCCTCAAAAACTACTACAGGTACAGTTCTGAAACCTATTTTATTAGCTTTATCAGGTAAAATTACATAAGAATCCACGACATTTCTTACTTAATTAACCTTTCCAAAAGTTCAGTATGGCTTTATTTTACTCTTTGCCCAGGAATTCAGGCGAAATCTTTCGCTAGCTGTAACTCGCTAACGAAGCGTTTTCGGACCTATGTTTATATAACATTTTTTCATTATTTTTACTAGTACAATGTGCTGTAGAAGTGGGGGGAGAACTTCATGAATCACCCTGTATAGGAAGGAAAGTATTGTTTTCATGTCGATTTTTCGAAATCGAGTTTTCACCGGATCTATACGTTTTCAGACCCCCTGAATCCAAAAAACATGTTTTTAGCGATTGGTCTGTGTGTGTGTCTGTGTGTCTGTGTGTGTGTGTGTGTGAACAGAATTTCTCAAGAACGGAACATTGTACGAACTTGAAACTTGAAACTTAAGTTACATACCACTACCGGACGCGACACGAACATTTTCATCAAAATCGGTCAACCGGAAGTAGTAGTTTATTCGTATAATTTTTCAGTTTTTTGCGATTTTCTCAAAAACTGGTCCTACGATTTTTTTTTAAATCGCCTATTTTACTCAATTTTTTATTCTCTACAAGATAGGGTAGGCGCCATGTCTGCTGAAATTCTCGGTGAGGCTCTTTTCACGTAAAAACGTTGTTTTTTTAAGATTACGGCTTTAATATAAATTTTAGCGCAAAAACTTATATAATAAAAGTTGTAGAGAGTTTAAAAACCTACAACTTCTGTTTCAAACATTTTTTTGTATAACGCTTAGTTTAGCGGTAATTTGCGATTTTCTGTTTTTTTTCTCACGAAAACGTGAGAAAAATCGATTTTTTTAACATTTCGGTCTTAGTATGCATTTTACGACAAAAGTGTATATAATAAAAGTTATAGAAAATTAAAAGATCTACAACTTTTGTTTAGAGAATTTTTCTCTACAGAGCCTAGTTTAGCGTGAAAGTGTGATTTTCCGTTTTTTTTAAGCCAAATTGAGTTCGATTTTCATTTTGCGTCTTCCACTCATGATTAAAATAAGGTTATGTTTTTGAGGTTAGTTGTTGTTTATTTTTAATATTTTATTAATAATGTTAGGTTTATTATTAATTATTTGCATTGGCAAGAGAAAGTTGTGTGAGTGTTTCACACCAGATTTTTAATTTTATGACCCTAAATGAGTTTTCAATTTAGTTGGCTTTGTTATTTTAAACTGTTCGGTTTGGTTTAATTTTGCGTCTAGTTCGAATGGTGCTTTTAGTTTCATGTACGGTTTAATTTTATTGTAGTTATTACTTTATGCGACTGTATGAACAAAAATAAGTTTATTTTTATTTTTGCTGAAAAAGTTGATATTAATTTATAGTGATGGCTAATGCACCCGAGTCCTCTATTTACAAACACCAAAAAGGTAAACCTTTGAAAATAAAGTAAGTGAGTTTTAAAATTAGTAAACAATAATAATTTTATTTATAAAGTAAGTATTTAAAATTAAAAAAAACATTAAAGTATTTAATTTTATTAGGCTAAAGAATTAACTACTCATAAGAGTATTAAGCACGAGTCGTTTCGCATACGCCTACTATGAACATTACCTAATACTTTTGGTGCGTACGGTTCTGGAGCTGTGACGTCATTCACTGTTTGTTTACTTCGCAGTTGGTTCTTAAAATGAATTTGGTATATACGCATGATGTTTTACAATAACGTAGTTGTTTCTTATGTAATAATACGTAAGAAAATGAATTCTCTGTAATTATGTGTGATTATTTTGTTGTGATTCTTATGTTTTGTAGATGGCTGACAAAAATACAATTGAACAAGGCACGTCAAGTGGAACAATCTCACGTGTCTGTGAATATTGTCGACAAGGTACAGTCAAGTTGGAGAACATTAATGAAGTCATCGACTATTGTGCAGAGTGTGAAAGGCGCAAATCACTGTCAACAGAAATCGAGAACACATTTGACAATAATCTTTCATATGAACGACATGATTGTACTTTGGAGGAGACATTCATTTGTGATGGTTGCGGCAGAATATTCCTTCAAAAAGAAAATATAATAGAACATGTACAGGAATGTAATAAAATAATTTCAAAAAATATTGTAAGTAAAAATATTCACAGAAGAGAATCAAAATCTGAATTAGAGCTTGAAAATTATGAGAATACTATTAGTTTGTCTAAAGGTAAAAATATTGACGTGTCCAAATCAGGTGGCACTGTGATTGGTCAGTCAAAATTACCCAAATCCCCTAAACACTTTAGTTGTAGTGTTTGTGGGAAATTTTTTAGTAGTAGATCTTGTTTAACGTCACATTTGCGTATACATACAGGTGAGAACTTATTCAATTGTAATATCTGCAACAAAAAGTTTACACAGGCTTATGGTTTAATTGCTCATACGCGAATACATACAGGAGAGAAACCGTTCAGTTGTAATATCTGTAACAAAACGTTTATACAATCTTCTGATTTATATAAGCACGTGCGTATACACACGGGAGAGAAACCATTTTTTTGTAATGTCTGCAACAAAAAATTTACAAACTCTACTGCTTTAACTGATCATACGCGTATACATACAGGAGAGAAACCGTTTGTTTGTAATATCTGCAATGAAAAGTTTTCCCGCTCTTCTTCTTTAGATGCTCATGTGCGTATACACACCGGAGACAAACCGTTCAATTGTACAATCTGTAACAAAAAGTTTACTCACTTTTCTTCTTTACATGCTCATGTGCGTATACATACCAGAGAGACGCCGTATTCTTGTAATATCTGCAACAAAGCGTTTACACAATCTTCTAGTTTAAATAGACATGTGCGTATACATTCAAAAGAGAAACCGTCCTATTGTAATATCTGTAACAAACAATTTTCGAACACTTCTGCTTTAAAAGTTCATGCGTGTATCCATACAGTAGATAAATCTTTCAGTTGTAATATCTGCAACAAAAAGTTTACACTGTCTTCTTATTTAAAGAGACACATACATACGCATAGTGGTGAGAAACCGTTCATTTGTAATATCTGCAACAAAAAATTTACCCAATCTTCCGATTTAAAAAAACATATGCGTATCCATACAGGAGAAAAACCATTCGATTGTAGTATCTGCAACAAAAAATTTACAAATTCTTCTGCTTTAAATATTCATGTACGTGTACATACAGGTGAGAAACCGTTCAGTTGTAATATCTGCGATGAAAAGTTTTCCAGCTCTTCTGGTTTAATTGTTCACATGCGTAAACATACAGGTGAGAAACCGTTTGTTTGTAATATCTGTCGCAAAGCATTTACACGTTCTACTGGTTTAAATAATCACATATGTCTCTATACTAGAGAGTGAAAGTACAACTGTATATGTCATCCAGAAAGTAGTACTCTTTTTGGAAATTAATCTTATAATAATTTGGATAATTAATCATATAATGCATCCTGCGACTTGAAATCAAATCTATTTCATATAATAAATTTCACTAACCTTTCTAAGCTGCCTTAGTTACTATTTTCTTGTTGATGGTGGATCTACCGAAACACGTGTAAGTGACAGATAATAGAAACTGAGGCATCTTTTTTGGAAATTTAAAAAAACTAGTAAATTTTAACGTGTTTATTGTAAAGAAAATTCCTTAAACTATTTCTCTCCATAGTCACAGAGTAAAATTTAAGCATTTGTCGTAACTTATGACGAGTGTTTTGTATTCCAGGTTCATGTTTGTCTGCTGCCAGTGCATTGAAATATGTAGGCATGCCTTCTTTCAGTTCTTTATCACTTTCAAATTTCTTTCCTGCAGAAAAGTTGTTGAGTTTTGTAAAGAAATGAAAATCGGAAAGAGTCTGGGCTATTGGACGGATGGTTGAAAGTTTCTCACTTGAATTTTTATAAAATTTGTTGTGTTAACTTTGCCGTATGAGGTCTGGCATTTTAAAAAATTTTAAAATACTCTTGCTATTTTTATTTATTTAATATCATATTGTGACACTTAGGTCCGTTTTGGGATCTAGGTAATTAAATAATTAATACAGTAAAGTTTACAATTACAAGTATTTATTACAACTAAGAGATTTACAGAATAAATAATAAACTAATTATAATGAAGTATTACAATAAATAACTTAATAATTTACTTAGTACTACTTACAAATAATTATACTCAAAGCACATACACAAAATCTGAATATAATGCACATACACTATCAGATAATATAATAATAGTTAACCCCTACAATGCCCGGGATACTACGTTGACCTGATCCAACGTTATGAATACTTGTCAAAGATCAAACGGATACTAACTCCCTGACTGCACTCGGGTGCTCTTTATATAGGTCGATCAAGAAGATAATTCCGGAGAAGCGGAGAAATTCCATGCAAATAATAAAGTATGTTGTTGTTTAGGTCATCAGCCGAAAGGCTGGTTTGAACCTGTAGAGGTTTTACTAAGTAAAACGAAAAGTGAGGTAGTTTACCAATGCTTTCCTCACTGAATGGAAAAGTACACTTATCAGCATGCCGGGCCCTCTGAAAAGCACATATTTTCCACTCCGCAAATGACACCTTCACTTCATTCACCACAGGGTCTGGCTGTATAATAAAATTCATTACTTTCAGAGGCGATAACTCTGATTAGTGTCTTTTACACCTCTACCTCTTCTGTTCTTAAATGATTCAGTCATTTAATTGGCTGACCATGTGACAAGAAACAGATCTATTTATTTTAGCCCTGCAACTAACAGATTGAGTGTAAATAATTTGACACTCCACCTGTCTGTTATGTATAAAGTATAAAAAAACTGTCTGTTATGTAATAAAGTATAAAAAACCCTTTTTACTGGAAACATCTTAACTATTGTAAACAAGTCAACAATAGAATAAAAGTGTTACAATTAACCCACTCTTTCACAAATAGTTGTACAACAAAAGACCCTACCTTATCATACACAATAGCGCAGTCCTTTTAAATAACCTTTATGAATAGGTATCCTTTTATAGATAACCCTATTGTTACTTTTGCACTCTATTATCTACTCTTTACCAATTTATGAATGAAGTACTAGAAATTTTGCGAACCATGCCCTTCTTCTCAATATTGTCATACAATATCAACAGCTTGGTTGTTAGCGACTATGGTGGATTATGTAACATTAACTGTGGGATTTGACACATGAAAATTTTCACACCCTGGGCAGGAATTGAACCTGGGACCTCCACATGGCAGGTCAATTTGCTAACCACTGCGCTACAGAGGTGGCGACACACAAGCTTATTGGTGATTATATTCAAATTTATGTATAGGTATGTAAGGAGCTGGCCGGGTGAAATAACTTACTCTTGTTTTTACCAAATATTCAGTTTAATTAATGAAAAAATTATATCGCTAATACTTAAACTGCCTACGGATTAACCTTATAACCTACTACCCCTTAAAACTAAGTTGTTTGGCCGGTCCCCGTCTATACTAGCCCAAACTGCCTTCGCCCTCAGTTTGGGGCTTTCCCAAATTTTTGCAAGCCGGGTAGCTCTTCTCGAACGGACTCTGTATCTGTTGGAGCTGGCAGACCACGGAGAGGATCGTACAACCAATCATTAAATCTAATTTATACACTACTTTTAGCCTACGCAGTTTCTGTTCATTACCAAATTTAAACACTAAGTTATAATATATAATATAGTACCTCGATATGGTCCTGTCCACCGGTCTTTATTTACGCACCACACACTTAATCTAAACCTTACCACTAAATAAGTCACACACCCGTACACACGACTGTTCTAAAAACTACCCGATTAACTAACTGTTCACACACTTGACCGCCTACTGCTTGTCCACTACCGTACTATTCAACTGTTCGTTACCCACTGCCCTCTCGGTAGGCCTACTACACACTTGCAAGGGTTGAATAGCAGTCCCGTTATAATTGCTCTCTGTTTTTGCCTGCTATCAACCCTCACACCCACTTTCCACAGAGTCCACTAAAATACACGTCCACTCCTCACTTCGCTTATATGCTAAAAGTAAACTATTTTAACTATAACTATTACTAACGTAATGTGCTGTGTTAATCGGTATAAATATAACCAACTACGGTGGCGTGCGGGCCGCACATGTGCAGTAAGTAGCTCCCCCACCACAGCGTCGTAGCCTGATACAGGCTGCCTCTAAAGTAGTACTCACTATTTGTTCATGCGGTAATCGTTTTGACATTTGTGTTGCTGTTGAAAGCCACACCCCATCGAAATTAGTTGGGTGCACAAAATACAGGGAAAATGTCTGCGATTCATTTTAGGGTAATAGGCAATAAGTTTTTTTCTAAATGATGTACCTATCATAGGTTTTGGCAGGCCCGAAAGAGAGGTACGTCATAATCTCATTCTGTTATATTTACTATACGGTTCTTTTTGTTAAAATTTCAAACAACTGATGTTGTGCATGTGTAGTTGATTTCTAAAAATTGATGTATGTTTCGTATAAAATTTACAACTATAAAAATTGATTCAGCTTCTTGGAATACTAACAGGAAGGAGACACCAGACAAGATGATCTATCTTTGACTTCCCTTCAAAAAGTGATTTTTTTAAGCTCATTTATTATTTCTCTTCCTGTTCTACAGATATTAAATTACAGATAGAATTTTATATTTTATAACAAAATAATAAAACGCATATTATGTAATCCTGGAAAAGAAGTTATATTAGCCTACGTGACACGCAAAAAATGCGATGAGATTTAAACGTCTAACTTTGTACGAGCCTATCTTATATAAATATCAGAGTATAATAATAAAATTTTTAGTGTAATAAAAAATGATCCATTAGGAAGCGAAAGTAATATTTTCAGAATTTTTTGATGAAAAATGAGCTTGTTAGAGTGTAGTGAACGAAACTTGCCGGCAGAGTGCCCTACCGTACCGCGTATTGTCACTACTGTGCTTGAACACCGTGCACTGATTGAAATGAGTTGAGGGGAATGGCGGACGCAACATATTCTCTCTCTGTCTCGCTACCCTCCCTACATGCCGCCGTAATTGGCGAACAGTATACCTTACAGGTAATTATTTTATTTGTTCTGTGATTAATTAATTTTAATTTTTGTATCTATTTGTTTTATTTGACAATAATCAATTAATTAATTGTTTAATTTGTTTGATTATGACAATAATCAATGTGTGTAATGCAGATTTATGGTCAATAAAGATTTATTGTATTGTATATTGGGTGTTGATAGTGTGTGGACACCTCTCTGATTTCCGCTGTTTCAACTTTTACGCTATACAAATGATGATTATAATCCTTTTCACTGTTGATGAGCCCTGCTCTTCCGCTCGTTTAGACCAATCAGAACCTTTGCCAGCGTTGTCAGATTGTACAAATATTCAGCTTGAACAATTATTACGCGCGCATATGTATAAGAGCCGCAATAGTTCACTCGTGTCTTTCATCTCGTACTGAACACAACAATTATAGAGCGCATTTTCATGCAATACGTGATAATATAATCAGCTGGTTATTCATAGGATATAACAGTAATTGAAAGACCAAAAAATCTGGTGTGAAACACTCACACAACTTTCTCTTGCCGATGCAAATAATTAACAATAAACCTAACATTAGAAATAAACAAAATACTAACCTCAATAAACTTAACCTAATTTTAATCATGAGTGAAAGACGCAAAATGAAAATCTACCTCAGTTTTGCTTTAAAATATGGAAAATCACTCTTTCACGCTAAACTAGGCTCTGTAGAGAAAAGTGCTTTAAATAAAAGTTGTAGATCTTTTAATTTCCTATAAATTTAAATACAGGGTCCGGCAGATTAATCTGACGATTTTGTATTCATCGGTATGTTGGAAACACTGTGAACAGGAAGTTGGTACAGTTGTTACGGGGTAGCGCTGATACTACCATTTTAGCTGCCATCATGAGTTGGTCGTGTGAGCACCGTGCTTTTGTGATTGAAGCTTATTTCAAAAACAATGATTCTGTTATTGCTACGCAGCGTTTATTTCGTAGACATTTTAATTTAAACCGAAACGCGTCTGTTCCAAGTAGGAATACGATATTGCTGTGGGTGAAAAACTTTCGTTTAACATCGTCTGCTTTGAAACTGAAACCAACAGTATGAAAGCGTTGTGTGAGAACTCCTGAAAACATTGAGGCTGTAAGGTTATCTATGCGGCAGTCTCCTTGGCGTTCCGTAGTGAAGCATGCAATTGCCGCACTAAGAATGTCTGTCCGAAGTGTGAGAAGAATCCTTCATGATGACCTTCAGTTCCATTCGTACAAGATGATGTTCGTGCAACAACTTACTGAAAATGACTACGCGTCTCGCAAAACAGCATGTGAAGTAATTCTCGAAAATTTGTAAGGCTGAATGAGTGCGTGAGGAACAATGGGAAACATTTGGATGATATAATTTTCAAATGAAATATTCAAATGCTGTAAGTAAAATTGTATAATTTGAATTTTCATTTGACCCATTAAACTTTGTTGTACTATGAATCGTGCTTTTTTTATTGACCGTCCAAAATTGTCATATTATTCTGCCGGACCCTGTATATACACGTTTGTCGTAAAATGGGTACTATGACTGAAATCTTAAAAAAATCAATTTTTCACACGTTTTCGTGAGAAAAAACAGAAAATTGCTAATTACCGCTAAACTAATCATTACACAAAACAATTTGAAATAGAAGTTGTAGGATTTTAAATTCTCTACATTTTTTATTATATAAATTTTTGTGCTAAAATGCATATTAAAGCTGTAATCTTAAAAAACCAATTTTTTTCTTGAAAACAGCCTCACCAAGAATTTCAGCAAACATGGCGCCTACCCTATCTTGTAGAGCATAAAAAATTTAGTAAATCAGGTGATTTTTAAAAAAAATCATAGGACCCGTTTTTGAGAAAATCGCAAAAAGTGAAAAATTACACGAATAACTACTACTTCCGGTTGACTGATTTTGATGAAAATGTTCGTGTCGGGTCCAGTATTGGTATGTAACTTAAATTTCAAGTTCGTAGGGAATTTAAACTCTACAACTTGTATTTCAAACATTTTTTTATATAATGCTTAGTTTAGCGGTAATTAGCAATTTTCTGTTTTTTTCTCACAAAAACAAGTGAAAAATCAATTTTTTTAAGATTTCAGCCTTATGAATTTTACGACAAAAGTGTATATAATAAAATTTATTGGAAATTAAAAGATCTACAACCTTTATTTTTTCTCTACAGAGTTTAGTTTAGCGTGAAAGAGTGACTTTCCGTATTTTTAGGCCAAACTGAGGTTGATTTTCATTTTGCATCTTTCACTCATGATTAAAATTAGGTTATGTTTATTGAGGTTAGTTTTTTGTTTATTTCTAATGTTTTATTACTAATGTAAGGTTTATTGTTAATTATTTGCATTGGCAAGAGAAAGTTGTATGAGTGTTTCACACCAGATTTTTTTACTTTCTCTTAACTATATGAATAATAGGAAAGAAACTATTGTTTTCTTGTCAATTTTAAGAAATTGAGTTTTCACTGGATATACAGGGTGATTATAATATGAAATAGACAGAACCAATAGCTTATAGAAAATTTATTTTTGAAAAGATAAGGTAATTACTTACATGATTATAAAGCCTGGGAAGAGGAGGCTAAAACCTCCTATTGGAATAAGGTGACAGGCTGTGAACAGGCAAAGAAATTCATTGCCTATTCCAGCAGGAAGGCTGGGATATACAATAGACTAGGAAGACAGGACCTGAGGAGGGTAGTGGGCCTGATGACTGGTCATTGTAATCTTGGGTATCATTTATCCAAGATAGGAGTTGCTGAAGAGAGCCTGTGTAGATTCTGTCATGAGGCAGAAGAGAAGGCTGAGCACATTTTATGCAGTTGCAAAGTGGTTGGCTGCAAAAGAAGAGCGCTGATGGGTAAGGATGTGTTAACACCTTCTCAGGTAAGTGCACTAGATCCTAGGCAGATCCTGCGCTTTATTGAAAGTGTGGGTCTTGCATAAATAAAGGAATAGGGGCAATCACAAAAGATCTTTTAGGTCGCGGTGAGGAAGGGCTGCTGAGGCCTGAACGCCCATATAGTAAAGTAAGTAAGTAAGTACATGATTATAGAAGAATTCATTAAGTTTTTATTGAAAATATTTACAGATGTTCAATGTGTTCACCATTTGTAACACGACAGATATCAACACGGTAGTCAAATTCTTCCCACATAACATACAATTAACCATACGACGGTCAACTGTAGCAAGAGCATTTGTGATACGTTGTTTTAGATCATCGATATCTACAGGAAGGTGTGGATAAACCTTGTCTTTTACATAACCCCATAAGAAAAAGTTGCAGGGCGTTAAGTCTGGACTACAAGGTGGTCACAGCATGAACACAATGTTTTCCTCACTTGCACAACCGATCTATCGTCTAGGAAGACATTCATCAAGATAATTTCTGACCTGTAAGTGACAGTGAGGCGGAGCTCCATCTTGTACAAAAATGAAGTCATCACTATCTTCCTTGAGTTGAGTTAACATGTCCAGATAAATTACTCCGGTTACTGACACTTAGTGAAAGAACGGCCCGTAAACCTTTTCACAAGATAATATGCAAAAGACGTTTACTTTAGGGGAATCAGGTGTATGCTGTAAAGTTATTTTTGGGTTTTCTGTGCCCCATATTCTAACATTAAGTCTATTAACTTTTCCACTAATGTGAAAATTACATTCATCACTGAAAATTAGGCGATTAAAGAATGCGTCGTCATTTTCAACACAACGTTGCATCTGCAGACAAAAATTTTTACGTACAACTTTATCACTGGTATTTAAACTTTGTACTAACTGCAATTTATACAGTGTCATTTTCAAACGTTTCCGCAGAATTTTCCACACAGTCGATTGAGGAATTTGCAATTCTAAACTTGCTGATCTAGACTTTTCCTGGACTTGGTACATAAACATCAAGAACACTATCAATTTGTTCTTCTGTAACATAAGGTCTTCCAGTACTCTTCCTTTTACACAGTCATCCACTGTTTTCAAAATGTTTTTACCAGTCATAGATTGATTGCCTTGTTGGTGGTGGTTTACCGTATCTTTTTCTGAAATGACGTTGCACAACCGTAACCGAGTTTGTTTTGGCTAATTCAAGATAATTTTTAATTATCTTGAATCTACTAATTTTTAATAACGTTTATCTAAAGTTGTCGACTACAATATACATTATTTTATAAGAGTATATTAGCTAATTTATAATTGCCAAAGTAAAGAAGGCCTACTTTTTTTAATCCCTAATGCGTGTACGTTGCAATCTGTTCAATTCAGAACAATAAGCAAACCCATGACCCAATGAGATGAGGATGATATGTAAATGAGGTGTAGTATTGTACAGACCCAGGTCGACCACTCCTGAGAGGGTACGCTTAATTGAACCCCAACCATCAAAGTACACCGGTAACCACTGTCTAGTTTTCAAATCTGTAAAAAAGTAACTATCTTTATTATGATTTGAACCAGGAACCTTTGTCTCCGGAAATCAGCTGTTATACACCTGATTCGCGGCGGCAATTTAACCTCTAGACCTGCCCAGTGGGCCAGGCCTACGTAGCAAATGTATTTCAAATAATTATATTACATATTTTACTTACCAAAATTTTCAATTTTTCTAAAAAAATTAATTAAATTTAAATTCGTGACTACATACGCTGACGACTCTCTTCTTCTTTCATCCTCCGATAATCCACAAATCACTAGTGCTAATTTACAATATCATCTGGATATTCTACAAGACTGGTTAGAAAAATGGAGAATACAAATTAATCCAACCAAATCTATTCATGTTTCTTTTACTCTTCGAAAAGGAATATGGCCTAATGTTTTTCTTAATAACGTTCCCATACCTCAGAAATGTGAAATTCGATACTTAGGGCTTGTCTTGGACAAAAGACTTACGTGGCAGTCGCACATAAAAAGGAAAAGACTTCAATTACATACAAAATTACAACTGTACCGATTTCTTCGTTGGCCCTCTCCTTTGCCAATTTCTTCAAAATTACTGCTGTACAAATCTTTATTTAAACCAGTTTGGACTGAAGGAGTCCAGTTATTTGGCTCAACAAAATCCAGTAATCTTGATCATCTACAGACGTTCCAATCAAAATTTCTCCGTTTAATGTTTAAAGCTCCGTACTACGTTAGTAACGACACTTTACACTCCGATTTCGGTATTCATACAGTTGAAGAAGTAGCACAGTCCTATTATAAAAAATTCTTTCCGAAATTACTAATAAATCCGAATCCTGTAATTCAAGAACTTCATCGTTTTCACCTTCCTGGGAATCCAGCCCGGAGCCTAAAAAGAAGATGGAATAGAGATCTTCACAGAGTTCTAACTAAAATAATAATAAAAAAAATAACAATTAAAAAACTAGTTATCATATTTAATAGTTAGGGGAAGGGAGCCATATATGGAATAGGGTCTTATTATGGAATACTAGTGTTTTTCCAGACAGGACGTTGGAAATCCTGATCTACTCGCACCATTGGTTATACCGACAGAAACAACTACCGGATTCAAACAGACAAAATACAGCGTGTGTTTTGTCAAGGTGATTACATCATCATCATCTTCACTTCCAAGGATTAGGTTACATGAACCTGTTCCGGTACCCATCTCCCTCTCGGCCTCCCTACATCTCTTCTGCCAACTGGTTGATAATTTAAAGCCGCCACTGGCATCCTTTCGTTTGGCATTCTGTCCAGGTGACTACACCATCTTTGTCTATTTTTTATTATCTTTTCATGCAAAGACTGAACTGATAGTGCGCTTCTAATATCCACGTTCCTTATTCTATCCATTCTGGTACATCCATGCACACTTCGTAAAAACTTCATTTCTGCAGCTTGAATTTTACTATCGCTTTTAGCAGTATGCACCCAAGACTCACTGCCATATAGGAGTGTTGGAACCGCAATAGTGTTGAAAAATTTGAGGCGTGTTTCCTTCCTCGTTTTATTCTTCAGATGTCTGTGAATATTTCCACAAATATTCTGAAATTTGGCCAGTTTAACTATTATGTCTTTATCAAAATCGTATGAAACATCACTCCCAAGATATTGAAAATGTTTAACCTGTTCTATTGCCCTTCCATTCATCTCTATTCTCGTCCTTATTGTATATTTACCTTTAAAAGCCATAGTTTTAGATTTTGTGGATGATATTTCCAGATTGTATTGTTTTGCAACTTGTTCCAACATAAATACCGATTTTTGTAACTCGTCTTCATTCTGTTGTATTACAACTTTGTCATCCGCATATAAAAGAGAGGTCATAAAGAAGCCATCCGAGATCTGTATACCTGGGTCTACATTACATTTCCTTGTTCTCAACATGTCGTCCACATATATATTAAACAATGTCGACGATATACAACATCCCTGTCGAACTCCTCTATTGGTTTTAATAGGCTCTGTCACTTTCCCATCTAAATCTAGTAAAATCACAGTATCCTCGTACAGGCTCTGCAATATCCTGATAATATGTTTAGGGTATCCTCTCCTTTCCAGAACCCTCCATAAAAGCGAACGTTTAACACTGTCATTACAGTGTCGTACAGACAGTTTACACTGTCAGGTGATTACAATGAAGATAAAAAAGGTGAAAAGTGGATTGAATGCTTGAGGTGTAATAATTGATATCATGAACAATGCACTAGTGTTGAAAGGTTGTATTTTGTCTGCGATTACTGCGAATAAACTTATTGGACTAATACTTTGGTGCTTTAAAAACTATGTAGGCGAATTATGTATCTATTCCAAGTATTCCAAATTATAACCCAATGTATTCCATATTAAGATCCTATTTTGTGAATTATAAGAATCATGTCGCTAAAGAAAATTTAAAAAAAATTACATTTGTAAATTACAGATTTTGTACTTTCTAGTTGTGAAATAAACTATTTCTACTATTGATATAAAATTCAAGTAATTTCAAAAAAGTCATAGAAACCCAGAAAAATCAAAAAATTAAAATGGTATTCCATATTTGGTTCCTCTCCCCTACTTATACAGTTGTACTATACGTACAACACATTTTCTAGTAGTCATATATTTGTGTACTGTTGAAAATTTCAAATAAAAGATAAAAAAAATTAAATTATTTAGTTTATTATTTAGTTGTTAAATACGTTCTTAACTTTGACTAAATTTAAATAAAAAACTATTTGTGTAGATAATACGGGGTGTCCCACGAAGAGGTTGCTATTTTTACTTTCTCTTGCCTATATGAATATATAGGAAGGAAGGAAAGTATTGTTTTCATGTCGATTTTAAGAAATCAAGTTTTCACCGGATCTATATGTTTTCAGAACCCCTGAACCCAAAAAACATGTTTTTAGCTATTGGTCTGTGTGTGTGTGTGTGAACAGAATATCTCAAGAATGGAACATCGTACGAACTTGAAACTTGAAACTTAAGTTACATACCACTACCGGACCCGACACGAACATTTTTATCAAAATCGGTCAACTGGAAGTAGTAGTTTAATCGTATAATTTTTCACTTTTTTGCGATTTTCTCGAAAACTGGTCCTATGATTTTTTTTAAAATCGCCTCATTTACTCAATTTTTTATTCTCTAAAAGATAGGGTAGGCGCCATGTTTTCTGAAATTCTTGGTGAGGGTGTTTTTTTAAGATTACGGATTTAATATTAATTTTAGAGCAAAAATGTATATAATAAGTTGTAGAGAATTTAAAAACCTACAAGTTTTATTTTTTCGAGCATTTTTTTGTTTAACGCTTAGTTTAGCGGTAATTAGCGATTTTCTGTTTTTTCTCACGAAAACGTGTGAAAAATCGATTTTTTTTTAACATTTCGGCCTTAGTATGCAGTTTACGACAAAAGTGTATATAATAAAATTTATAGAAAATTAAGAGATCTACAACTTTTATTTAAAGAATTTTTCTCTACAGAGCCTAGTTTAGCGTGAAAGTGTGATTTTCCGTTTTTTTAAGCCAAATTGAGTTCGATTTTCATTTTGCGTCATTCACTCATGATTAAAATAAGGTTATGTTTTTGAGGTTAATTTTTGTTTATTTCTAATATTTTATTAATAATGTTAGGTTTATTATTAATTATTTGCATTGGCAAGAGAAAGTTGTGTGAGTGTTTCACACCAGATTTTTGAATTAATATTCCGGACATATCGCACACTGTACAGACTAGAAACTTTACACTTATAATTAATAGATTATGTGAAAATAGTACCCTCGAGTTTCATTTATTTTATTCAAGAGTTCTCATATTCGATTTTCGGTTAGATCTGCATTTCTATCTTATTACTCTTCACCATCTGTATTAGCATTAATATGCAAAACAATCAGACTTAAAACAAAACAAAAGCACACTTGGCTCGTATTTGGTTAAAATGTGTGATAAATTATCGTAACTATTTTTAGAGATGTTAATTTTTGTTTGTTTTTCTCTTTTAGTATACCTACAGTTCAGTCATTGTTAGTTTGCTCCTACTGTCAACAAATAAAAGCCACCTACTACAGGGTGCACGCTAGAGTCTCCGACTTTACGGATGTTGTATTCCTATTAAGTTAACTATTTTTTTAATTCTAAGTACTTAAAGTACTAATAACATCCGTCACGATATGATGTAGGCCTAACAATTTCATTAAAAAAATACTTTTAAAAGTACTTTGTATTTAAATACTTTTGAAAGTATTTTGTTGTTACTTTTTAATCAGCGTGTACACATTTTGATACAATGCGCATGCTCAGTGACGTCATTATTTGTTTACATTAGGAGCAAACTAACAGAGGCTGGACTTAAGTATTGTTTTAACATGGTACTAAAAATTCCAATAATCTTTTAAATTGCTGAAATTTTCTTCTTCTTTGAATATAAATTCTTCATATATTTATTTCTTTTTTTTCATGCGACTATTCTTGCATTCCATTCGAATAAATCTCTTATCCAACGATTACCGCTACCGCTGAATACAAGTGCTCTCACCACTTCTTTTTTGTGACAAAGCGTCTAAAGAATAGAAAAAAATAACTATGAATAAATACAAAGTACATGGAATTTCATGTGTTGTTCAGAAAACACTACATACTACTGTATCTTGTGTAAACATATTGGGGAATTTAACATTCTCTATTTATGTTCAACGCTACCGTATTTTTTGTTTCATTTTTATGTTGTATGTTGATGTAATGCTTTTATCTACTCTACTCTCTCCTCTATTGGTATTTATAATAAATCTATTTTAAATTTATCTTGGATTTTATTAAAAATAAATTTCAGATTAAATCGGTATTTCCTGTCTTTCAATAAACATCAAAAAAGTTTACAATGAATTTATATTTTTCTATAAAACCATTTTTGGAATCTTATTTGCACTCAATCTGTTAGTTTCATGGCTTCAATAAATATTTTTGTTTCGTATCACATGGTCACCCAATTGTATGACTGTAACATTTAAGAAGAGAAGAGGTAAAGGTGTAAAAAACACTAGTCATATTTATCCTCTGAAATTAATGAATTTCAACATTATACTATTAGTTGCGTTTACAGGGTAGAAAATACTTGATTTTCAGGGGGCGTGGCATGCTGATAAGCATATTTTTCAACTCGCTAAGGAAGGGAATGGTAAACCACCGCACTCCATGTTTTACTTAATAAAACCTCTACAGGTTCAAACCAGATTTTCGGGTGATGACTTAAACAACAACAACAACTTTTAGTTAGCTAACATTTCACAGGTCAACTAATCACTGTTAAGTATTGCTCAACGCGAGTTAACCGCCGTAGTGCGTATACACCCACACCAGGAAAATAATTCTTTCTTTAACAAATAAAATACACAACAATGTGGATTGAAATAAAAGAATGGTTTCTAAGGTGATACATATAAAGTTTTTCATTTTAATTTGGAATCTGGACACATCAACATCTCTCACTGGAATAACAGTAATTTTTTAAGGAATTGAATATTTTTCGTCGTTTAATAAGTGGGTTAGAATGTTGGCAGGAAGAAGATGACATCATTTCTCTGCACTGGTCAAGGATCACAGCTGCACCCTTATAGCTTGCTATAAGGGTGTACGATTGGATTGAGGTGCTCTGACTGGTACTTCCACAGCCGCGTTTCCACTAACGCAGCTCCAGCGGGGTATATTCGTTCGCGCGCGTTACGAATATACATTTTCACATTCCAAATTTCGAGTCGGGTGACGCGCATTTTCCTTTTTGGTCGGGAGTATGGGGTGGATCGGCCATAAGAGTTCGTGCCTTTAGTTCAATGAGTGTGACCTTACCAGGAGGGGAATGATGTTATTTTCTGACAAGATTCTAACAAAATAATTAATGTGAAAATACAAATTAAGTTTTAAAATTTTGAATAATTTATTCAGTCTTATATAAATATCAGAATATACTAATCACATTTACAGTGTAATAAAATAAGATTCATTAGGAAGCGAAAGTAATTTTTTCAGAATTTTTCGATGAAAAATGAGCTTGTTAGAGTGTAGTGAACGAAACTGGCCCTACCGTACCGCGTATTGTCACTATTGTGCTTGAACACCGTGCACTGATCGAAATGAGTTGAGGGGAACGGCGGACGCAACACATTCTCTCTCTGTCTCGCTACCCTCCCTACATACCGCCGTAATTGGCGAACAGTATACCACTGACTGAAAATAATGATAATCTCATTATTATTCTGGCTACCTCTTCAAGAGATTCGTGCTCGCCTCTCATCATGCGGTCTTGGGTTCGAATCCCATTCAGGCACGGCATATTTTCATACGTTACAAAAATTCATTTAATCCTTCACCGTCTGCATTAGCAGTAATTGCAGAACAGTCGGACGTTAAACCAAAAAAAAAAAAAAAAAAAAATTCAAGTGATTGGAGATTTAGCCTTGTTTACAAATGGTGAGTTTGACCCATAAAGTGTGTACAATTTATGTTACTGGAAGAACAGATAATCTGTGCCTTTTTCTTTTGGAATGCAAAACTTATAAAGAGTTTAGCCAGAGGTTCCTATCTATACTTTATTCATCGTAAGAAAGATATTACGAGAAAACAAATAATGACATCACTGCGCATTATTTAAAAATAGGTATACGTTGATAAAAAAGTAACAACAAAATACTTTTAAAAATGAAACTGTTAGGCCTACATCATATTTTAATGACTGGTGTTTTACGTACTGATCAATGAATTTATAAAAACGGTATGCTTTATTTCCATTCTTTTTCATAAATAAATGTGGTTACAAGTAACATGTATTATTTCTGATTTGTATGACGAAACAAGAAAAAGTAAACATTTTTATTTTAATGATTGTTGTTGTTTAGGTCAACAGCCAAAAGGCTGGTTTGAACCTCTAGAGGTTTTACTTAGTAAAAACGAGGACTAAGGTGGTTTACCATGCCTTCCTCACTGAGTTGAAAGAGTATGCTTATCAGCATGCCAGGCCCTCCGAAAAGCACTCACTTTCCACCCTGCAAATGACACCTTCACTTTATTCACCACAGGGTCTGGCTGCATAGTGAAATTCATAACTCTCAGAGGAGATAACTCTGACTAGTGTCTTTTACACCTCTACCTCTTCTGTTCTTAAATAGTTTAGTCATATAAGAGGCTGACTATGTGATAAGAAACAGAACTTTTTTTTTAGCCCTGGACCAAACAGATAGAGTGCAATAAAAATAACACTCCACCTGCCCGTTTTGGGCATATATTAATGATTAGTCATCTAATATTAATTTAGTCACTCGTTATTTCACAATTGAATTTGACGATGACCAATCCAAACCCATAAATCTCTCTCCACATTTTTAAAAAGAACATGTTACCATTATAATTATGCTACCAGTTCACTTTTGACATTGTATTGACTCGCATTGTCATTTTTTATTTTCAATTAGGAATTAGTGTTATATTATTTTATCATTTCTATTTATAGTTAAATTCTGTATATGGTTATAAGAGTGTATTAGTTGTTATCATTGTGATGTTTTCATTAAAAGGGTTTTTTTTTTGTAATTCCTAATGTGTGTACGTTGCAATCTGTTCAATTCAAAACAATAAGCAACCCCATGACCCAATGAGATGAGGATGATGTGTATGACGTGTAAATGAGGTGTAGTCTTGTACAGACCCAGGTCGACCACTCCCGAGAGAGTATGGTTAATTGAACCCCAACCATCAAAGTACACCGGCAACCACTGTCTAGTATTCAAATCCGTATAAAAGTAACTACCTTTACTAGGATTTGAACCAGGAACCTTCGTCTTCGAAAATCAGCTGTTAAACAGCTGACTAGCGGCGACAACGTTACCCCTAGACCAACCCGGTGGGTTTTCATTAAAAGTGTTGCATTGTTTCCGAGTCACTGCTTTAGCAGCTGATTCTGTAACTGCTGTGTTGTTTACTCAGCATATCTTTCTTACGATGAACCAAGTATAGTTTTAAAGATGAGCATTTTTACTCGTTGGAGAATATTTTAGTTATGAATGGTGATTATTAAAAGTTGAGCAATTTATTTTTGTATTTTAATTCAAGTTGGAAATCGAAAATGTAACATACATTGAAATAGGCTTTCACAAACTGCTGCTGCAGTACATCATACAGCTCATCTAATTTAATTTTTGTTTGTAATATTATATTTAATAGAAATATTGTATTTTGTGTTTCATTTATGTTGTAATTGTATATGTATTCAAAAATTTGTATTTTTTTATGAGCCAACTCCATGCTCTAAGTTGTATTATAGCAATAAAGTAATTCTATTTTTTTTTTATTTATTTTTTTTTTTGCGCCCTGGGGACTCCAGGAGGAGTATAGGACATGTCAGTCAGATACAACACCTGAAATAAAAATATAAGAATCACACAATGTATCACTACTATCAAGAAAGAAATTCTTGTACGCTATAAAAAATTTCACTGATCAAGTAATTTTTCAGATTTTTTTTTAAAGGAATTCAAATCCTCACAACACTTTAAAGATTGGGGTGATTTATTCAATTTTCTCCCTGCATAAGTAGGTTTTTGTTCAAACAATTTTGTGGAGTGATTAGCCACATAATAATTATTCCTGTTTCTCGTGTTATGATTGTGAACATTGAAATTCTGCATAAAATTATTTTGCCTAACATACATAATCACCTCAAAAATGTAGAGGGAGGGAACTGTAAGCAATTTAAGCTCCTTAAATAGTGGCCTGCATGAGGTTAGCTGGTTAGCTCCCACTTTACACCTAATAGCTTTCTTTTGAATTTTAAAAACCCTATTTATATTACCCATGCTAGAATTACCCCATACTAAAATACCATAACGGATATGAGACAGAATGAGGCCATGATAAGCTGCCATTAGTAATTTTTTATCATTTAATCTGGCAATTTGTTTTAGTGCAAATACCCCAGATGATATTTTATTACAAACTTGATTGATATAGAAGTCCCAAGACAAAGATCTATCTAGAGATATGCCCAGGAACTTCACTGTTTCTACATGCTCTATTATTATTCTGGCTTCCTCAGCACCAATTGTCTTTAATAAAAAATGATGACTTGATTCACATTTAAAAATAAATTAATACACTTAATTTACGATGCAAAGATAAAAAAAAATGTAATGATTTCTACGATTCAATGCGTAGGTACTATTCTTCAAAGTTATGTAAGCGTATGCGCAGTAGACGGATTTGGTTGAGGTACGAAGAAGGGAGAAATAATGGTGTGAGTAGTACAGCAGTAGAGGGGGAATTCACAGCCGCCTCGCTGGAATGCATTCGCATTGTACACTGGAAACAGTACCGTTACCGTTTTAGTAGCAGTAGGTGTTACAGTGAATAGTGTAGTGTATCAACCAAAACAGTATTTTTCAATACTAAGGATGCCTCAACCGAAAACACCACGTTTGTTTGGCAAAGGAGTGGCGCTCAGAAGTCAAACCAAATGCGTTATTGTCAATGTATTTAAAAACATATCTTCTGAAAATCCTAACATGTCATGCTCAGCAATTCAAGATCGTGTGGCAACCCTTTGTGGAATATCTGTCCACTCATTAAGGAAGTTATTGACGGAGGAGAAACGTCTAGGACAAAACGAAACATTCAGTACACCAGGTAAAATTCGTCCTAGGAAAATTAAAAAAGTAAATATAGATGATTTTCAAAAATGTGCTCTACGAAAAATAGTTCTTAATTTTCATAAGACTCATCACACACTCCCAACATTAAGGAGTGTGTTAAAAGTGTTGAAACTAGAATATCCCGAATTGGAATTTAATTTCACTCATGAAACTTTGCGAAAAGTTTTAAGATCCATGGGATTTAAATGGAAAAAGACGGAAAATAAGAGGAGGATCATGATCGAAAAACATGATATACGCTTTAAAAGAGTATGCTATTTGAATAAAATTCGACAGTATAGGGCGGAAAATAGGCCAATCATATTTTCAGATGAGTCGTATATTCATTCAACGCATACCATGAATTTGGCATGGACTGATGAATCAATTAACGGCTACAAAAAAAATATTTCAAAGGGATCAAGACTAATCATAGTCCTCGCTGGCAGTGAAACAGGAGGTGTGGAAAATTCTCTTTTAGTCTTTAAAGCAGGTCAAAAAACAGGAGACTACCACAACGACATGAATGCGGAAAATTATGAGAAATGGATTCAAAACCAGCTACTCAGAAATCTTCCAAAAAATTCAATTTTTGTGGTAGATAACGCTCCGTATCACAATAAATTAGCGGCTGCTACACCAAATTCAAATAGCAGAAAGTCAATATTGATGACATGGCTAACAGAAAGAAACATTCCATGTTCTGAAGCGATGCTAAAATGTGAACTATACGAATTAGTTAAAATGAACAAATCACGACACGAGGAGTATTATTTTGATCGCTTATTGGAACGTGAAGGTCATAAAATACTAAGACTGCCACCTTACCATCCCGACTTAAATCCCATGGAATTAATTTGGGCGAAAATAAAAAATGAGATTGCTGTTGAGAATGTTACAAATGACATTCGTAACGTGAAAGCAATGGTTGAACAGAAAATAAGCGAATTGGGTACGGATTTTTGGAAGAAATGTTGCGATCACGTATTAAAAATAGAAAATGAATATTACGAGACAGACAGAGCTATGGACATGCAGACAGAAAGTCTAATAATTACAAATGATAGTGACAGTAGCAGTGATGGAAGATATGAGAGTGACAGTGAACAGTCTGATGCAGATGACATTGTGCCATTGCAAATATAATTATGACTAATATTGTAAATAATGTATTATATATTGATGTATCCAATACTGTATCATAAATATTTTAGTGAAATTTCTGGTTTCTCCGTACCGTAGGTTTATATGGTCTAGGCCTACGGGAGCCTCTTTTTCCTAAAAGAGCGACCTCCAACATGGTGGAAGGGTTGACGTTTCCTTGGGGGCTTTCCACAAATGTCCACCGACCACAGACAATAAGACAAAATAGTTAACCGTTCCAGCTACGATCTGTTCTCTGCGACAGCTTCAGTAGAATGAGACTTCACGCACGCACATACCTACGCATGCATCGAACGTATGTCATCCCTTCTACAGCCGGCAGTGTTCTCCCACTCACTTCTCATTTCTGCGCGAACCACGCTTACATAACATTGACAGATAGTACTGATCTGTCTCACGTGATACAAAATAACGCGCCGTACTGTCAGGTTAGCCATAATAAACTAATAAACAAAAATTACCTTTTATTGAATAGAACTGAAGCCGAATTTTACAACGTTAAAAAGCTTACAGGTAAACCAATAAACTCAAAGCACAGATCACGTACACTCCCACGGTACATGAAGCTAAACAGAAATTTTGCACCAGTTGACCAAACAAGACTTGAAAATCTCCAGAAGCCATCAATCTCCTGTACAGACTACACCCTACAGATTTATTTTAATATGTGATTGTGTAATTTATTTTACATTCCTGGCAAGATCAATTCAACAAAATGGAAAATTTTATAGAGTAAAACCTAGGGGTAATACTTACTTACGATTTATACTTACACACATCTACTCATTGTTCTATGAGAGCAGATCGTAGATTTACAGTTATTAAAAAAAAAAAATCCAAGTTGAATGACATATCTTGTTTTGAAATATGCAGTGGGTACAAACACCGATTAACTACCCCTGTAATGTCAAAAATATCTAAGAGAATTAATTTTATTATAAAGAAATTATGACTCTTACTACTTTCACTTTTCAGTTGGATGCGATGTTGATTGTTAAAAAGTTTCTGTTTTAATTTATCAAAACGTAACGGGAATTTTTTTCTACAGAGTCGTTCGTTCAACCTGTTGCAAATCCCGCTTTGTTTATTGTAAACACCAGCAATGGATGTAATAAGCGTTTCAATTGAATAAAATATTAAGTTGTATTGTAAATGAATACTGAATTGGATTGTGATTTCTAATAATCTGGAGTCGAGGATTATTAAACGGTTGGTAAATTACGTTTATTTATTTCATGAGATATGTATTGTCGGTAAACAATTATGGTAAAACTAGTTAATGTATCGTAACATCGTATTGTATTGTATTAGTTATTATTCTGACGAAGTCCATACATTCAAGTAATGTTAAATTGACAATAAAATTTATGTTAATGTTGTGTTCAAATCATTTTATGTTAGGACGGTAAGTTTCGTTAATTTTTATTAAGGGAGTTCATAGTGATTTTTCATTTGTTAACCTAGCTTAGTTCAATAACTATACTGGGCACTGCAGATTTAATAATTATAAATGGTTTTCTGTTCAGTTGAAGTGAAACTTGGTCGGGCTATATATTTTGCAAATGCGGAATGGATGTCGTTCGTGTAATTGGGAGGGATGTTTTGTCCAACTTTGTGTTGTTGGGCCTGTGTTACTACTCTATGTTGAATATCAGGTGTAATCAGCTGAATTTTGTACTTTTTGGTGTATATATGTACCGATATAAATGGTTAGTATATAAATATGATATTTATGCTATCATCTACATGGTATTGTACAGTCCTATTATGCTAATCATTTATTTTTTGTTTACGGGACATCAATTTGGTATGTTGCTGTTAAATAATTGAACAGCACTAATTCATGCACCTGTCCAATGACAGCAGTAAAATATGTAAAACATGTCGACAGAATTATAGTGTAATTCTTATAATGGTTATGACAAACTTTGTGAGATTTCACTTGAAGTTTTGACTACAATGCTTTTCAAGGTTGATGAGCTCTGCTGTTCCACACGTTTAGACCAATCAGAACTTTTGCCAGCATTTTCAGGTTGTACGAATGTTTCAGCCTAACAAACATTATGCGTGCATGCATATAAGAATTGCAATAGTTCACTCCTACTGGAAACATCGGTTATAGAGCTCGTTAACATACAATACTTTATGACATAATCAGCTGATTGTATGTTCATAGGTTATAAATTGTTTTTTTTTTTGTCATCAGTCTCTCGACTGGTTTGATGCAGTTCTCCAACCTGTTCTATCTTGCGCAAGTCGTTTCATATCTACATACCTGTAACACCCTACATCTTTTGTAATTTGCTTTATATATTCTAATCTTTGCCTCCCTCTACAATTTACTCCCTCAATGTTACCCTCCATTATTGATAGCCCAATACCTGGATGTCTTAGGATATGCCCCACTAGCCTATCCCTTCTTTTGGTAAGATGCTTCCATATACTTCTTTTTTCATCCACTCGCCTAAGAACCTCTAAATTACTTATTTTGTCCACCCACCTAATCTTTAACATTTTCCTATAACACCACATTTCAAAAGCTTCTATCCTCTTCCGTTCTACAGCCCCTATCACCCACGTTTCACTTCCGTATAATGCTACACTCCAAACATAATGTTTTAAGAAATTTTTCCTAATCTGTAAATCAATGTTTGTAGTCAGTAAGCTGTTTTTCATTTCAAAGGCTTTTCTAGCTTGAGCAATTCTACTCTTGATATCACTCGTGCTTCTACCATCCTTTGTTATTTTACTCCCTAGATAGCAGAATTCCCCAACTTCCTGTATGTTTTCGTTGCCTACTTTTAAATTTCCCATCTCTTCTAAACCACTCTTGCTGCTGCACAACACTTTCGTTTTGTTCTTATTAATTTTCATGAAGTAATCCTTCCTCAAGATCTCATCCATTCCATTTAAGGCATCCTCTAGTTCATTCTTTGCCTCGGCTAATACTACTATATCATCGGCGAATCTCAACATTTTTATTGTTTCTCCTTGAATTTTTATTCCTACGTCAAATTTCTCCTTCACTTCATTTATAGCCTCTTCTATATACAAGTTAAAAAGTAGTGGTGACAAAGAACAACCTTGTCGTACACCTTTTCTTACAGCAGCCTCTTTTTCGTACCCCTCGATTCTCAAAACAGCCGTTTGATTCTTATACAGACTGTAGATAACTTTCCTTTCTTTGTATTTAATTCCTAGCCTTTTCAAAGTTTTAAACATTTTACTCCAGTCCAGATTGTCAAATGCTTTCTCTAAATCTACAAATGCCATAAAAGTAGTTTTATTTTTCTGTATCCTTTTCTCAATAATCAGTCTCAGAGCCAATATTGCATCTCGAGTTCCCATTCTCCTTCTAAATCCAAATTGGTCATCGTCCAATACTTCTTCTACTCGGTGTTCTATTCTCCTGTATATAATTCTTGTCAGTATCTTAGATGCATGGCATGTTAGGCTGATGGTTCTGTAATGTTCACACTTCTCCGCTCCTGACTTTTTTGGTATTGGAATCATAATATTTCTTTTAAAGTCCGATGGTACCTCTCCACTCTCATACATTCTGCACACAAGTTTGTATAATTTGTTTTGAGCAACTTTGCCACATCGTAATAATAATTCCGATGGTATGTTATCTATTCCTGGTGTCTTATTCATATTTATATCCTTAAGTGCCCGATCGAATTCTTCTCGTAGTATAGAGTCCCCTTTTTGATCTTCTTCAACATCAGTTTCTTGTTCTATCGCATCATATTCTAATTCTTTTCCCATGTAGAGTTGATTTACGTATTCCTTCCATCTTTCAGCTCTCTCTTGGCCATTCAACAATGGTTTACCACCTGCGCTTTGTAAATTAACAGCTTTCATCTTTCGTTCTCCAAAGTTTTCCCTTATTTTTCTATAGGCTGCGTCCACTTTACCAACTGCCATTTTACTTTCAATGTCCGTACATTTCGCTCTGATCCACTCTTCCTTCGCTTTCTTACACCTTTTGTTTATGGTATTTCTCAAGTAGCAATATTGCCTTTTACCTCTCTCGTCCTTTGCGTTTTTATATTTTCTTCGCTCATCCATCAGTTCTAAAATATCATTAGTAATCCACGGTTTCCTACCTCTTCTTTTAGTATGTCCTAACCATTCTTCCGCTGCTTTCACTACCACCTCCTTGAAGTTTATCCACTCCTCCTCTACATTTCCTGTGTCATTACCTCTTTCTTCTATCCCTTTTTGAATACTCTCCTGGAAACCTACCTGGTTGTCTTGTTCTCTTAGTTTGTCTACATCCCACCTAGCATTTCCCTGTCCCTTCTTCAGTTTTTTAAGTTTAAGCCTGCTATCCATTACTACTAAGTTATGATCACTCCCTATGTCTGCACCTGGATAGGCTTTACAGTTCATAATCTGGTTTCTGAATCTTTGTCTAACCATTATGTAATCTATTTGGTATCTTCCCTTGTCACCTGGCATCATCCAAGTGTATAACCTCCTTTTGTGATTCTTAAAAAGTGTATTGCCTATCACTAAATTATATTTGGAGCAGAAATCTACCAGCCGACTCCCTCTGTCATTTCTCTTCCCTAGACCATATTCTCCGACTATCTTTCCTTCTTTTCCTTCTCCAACTACTGCATTCCAGTCTCCCATAACTATCAAATTTTCATCACCCTTGACATATTTTATTACTTCATCTAATTCCTCATATACTTGTTCTATTTCTTCCTCTCTGTGTGAAGACGTAGGCATGTAGACCTGCACTATAGTGGTAGACTTTGGTTTCGTATCTACTCTAACCATGCTAATCCTATCACTACACTGCTTATAGTAAGTCACTCTTTGTCCAATTTTTTTATTCATTACTAGACCCACTCCGCCCTGCCCTCCGATGGCTTTAGTGTTAATAACCCTATAATCCCCGGACCAAAAGTCTTGATCATCATCCCAGTGTACCTCACCAATGCCTACAATATCTAACTTCAACCTATCCATTTCCCTTTTTAAATTCTCTAACCTACCAGTTTGTTTTAAACTCCTAACATTCCATGTTCCAACTCGCAGAATTTCAGAAACTTTTATTTTTTTGATGAAGTCCCCTCTGATAGTCCTCGCCCGGAGATCCGAATGGAGGACTAGTTTATCTCCGGAATGTTTTACCAGAGAGGACGCCATCATAAATTTTTCATATTTTGAAGTTCTCGAAGTTCTTGAAGATCTGCATATACTAAGTAAGCCTAACCAGAATCATACATGAAGGAGTTTCCTTACGATAATTCTAGTCAGACAGAAAAAGCTGTAGTTTACTGTTGCTTTCAGCTTTTTGGTTGGCAGACTGAGTGCCCCAAGCCACCGTCTGCCAGGGTGGAATGGGCAGCCCTTCCAGTTCCGTTCACCATGAGCCGGTTATCGTGCTGATGAGCGGTCACGTGGTTACTAACAGGCCACACAACGTGAATGTATGGGTCTCCTTCCAGTTGACGACAGAAGCCCTTTATAGCCCATAAATTGTTAAAAGACCAAAAAAAATGGCTGACAATATATATACCGAGTGATTCAATAAGATGGAAACAATTTCAATAAGCTGTATTTCCTGAACTACATGTTATATTTTAATTCTGTAAATTACATTTGAAAGAGAAAGTTTTAAATTTTAATTTACATACATGAAAGTTTATAGATGTTCAATGTGTCCTCCTCCGGCTGCACGTGCAACATCTAGACGGTAACTAAACTCATCCCAAACTCTCTGACGCATGTCTTGGGTCACTGAGTTGACTGGAGGTGTGATACGATTCCTTAGTTCATTCAAATTGGTGGGAAGAGGTGGTATGTAAACTGCACTTTTCACGAACCCCCACAAGAAAAAGTCACAGGGTGTGAGATCTGGAGACCTCGGTGGCCAAAACTGAAGTGCAGAGTCGTCATTCGCCATATGATCTATCCATCGTTGACGTATGGATTCATTTAGGAAACGCCGAACATTGCGATGCCAATGGGGTGGAGCTCCATCCTGCTGGAAAATGTAATCTCCTGAATCTTCATTCATTTGAGGAAATCCACCCCATTGGATAGGTCGGTGTTCATAGGTCGCATGGCGAATGACGACTCTGCACTTCAGTTTTGGCCACCGAGGTCTCCAGATCTCACACCCTGTGACTTTTTCTTGTGGGGGTTCGTGAAAAGTGCAGTTTACATACCACCTCTTCCCACCAATTTGAATGAACTAAGGAATCGTATCACAGCTCCAGTCAACTCAGTGACCCAAGACATGTGTCAGAGAGTTTGGGATCAGTTCAGTTACCGTCTAGATGTTGTACGTGCAGCCGGAGGAGGGCACATTGAACATCTATAAACTTTCATGTATGTAAATTAAAATTTAAAACTTTCTCTTTCAAAATGTAATGTACAGACTTAAAATATAACATGTAGTTCAGGAAATACAGCTTATTGAAATTGTTTCCATCTTATTGAATCACTCTGTATATAGAGCTATGAAGTGGGTAGGGGGCAATGCGTGCGTTCAGAGCTCATCAGCCCTGAAAAGTAGTATACAGTAGAATCTCGGTAGTCCGGCCCTTAAAATATTAGGCGTAAAAGTATGAAACCTCACCCAGGACAGATTTTGGTATAAAATATTTAAATTGAATTAGGGATTAACTTGACCTAATTACAGCGGATTTAATATAACATGTATGTTTAGGATTTGATTAAAGAAATGAATAAGCAGACCTTAATAATTATTGTTAAATGGAATAATTTTTGGTCTTTTATCCAAAACCCAGAACTGGGCCATACTCTATACTTCATGCTGAAGTGACGATGATAGGTAATTCTCAGAACACAAGCACCTCCACATCGCACTAGGCGATGTCAATAACCGATAATTATGTTTAGTACAATGACTACAGAAGTACTCAGCAAACCTTTTTACTTTCTCTTGCCTATATGAATATATAGGAAGGAAAGTATTGTTTTCATGTCGATTTTTCGAAATCGAGTTTTCACCGGATCTATACGTTTTCAGACCCCCTGAACCCAAACAAGCATGTTTTTAGCGATTGGTCTGTGTGTGAACAGAATATCTCAAGAACGGAACTTCGTACGAACTTGAAACTTGAAACTTAAGTTACATACCACTACCGGACCCGACACGAACATTTTCATCAAAATCGGTCAACCGGAAGTAGTAGTTTATTCGTATAATTTTTCACTTTTTTGCGATTTTCTCAAAAACTGGTCCTACGATATTTTTTTTAAATCGCCTGGTTTACTACATTTTTTATGCTCTACAAGATAGGGTAGGCGCCATGTTTGCTGAAATTCTGCGTGAGGCTGTTTTTACGTAAAAACATTTTCTTTTTAAGATTGCAGCTTTAATAATATGCATTTTAGCGCAAAACGTTATATAATAAAAGTTGTAGAGAATGTAAAATTCTACAACTTTTATTTCAAACATTTTTTTGTATAACGCTTAGTTTAGCGGTAATTAGCAATTTTCTGTTTTTTTCTCACGAAAACGTGTGAAAAATCTATTTTTTTAAGATTTCGGCCTTATAATGCATTTTACGACAAAAGTGTATAAAATAAAATTTATAGGAAATTAAGAGATCTACAACTTTTATTTAAGCATTTTTTTGTACAGTGCCTAGTTTAGCGTGAATGAGCGATTTTCCGTATTTTTAAGCTAAACTGAGGTCGGTTTTAATTTTGCGTATTTCACTTATGTTTTTTGAGGTTAGTTTTTTGTTCATTTCTAATGTTTTAATACTAATGTTAGGTTTATTGTTAATTATTTGCATTGGCAAGAGAAAGTTGTGTGAGTGTTTCACACCAGATTTTTTAATTAGTGAATTTAATTTAAAATCACATAGAAATCAATGCATATTCAGTTTTTTTTAAATTTATAGTTTCAAAATTCCAACACATCCAGTAATCTGGCACCCTTCCGGTTCCAAACAGGCTGGACTACAGAGATTCTACTGTAGTTAAATAACTTAGTAAGGTACGGTACAATATCAAGCCAGACCTAATCAATTTCAGTTGCTTTTTGAATTTTTTATTAATTTACTGTTTTATTATCAACAATTAGGACTAATTTTTAAAAGTCATTAACCCGTAATAGGTTGCATGTTGGTCTTTTCTCAACCTTTCAATCTGAGGTTGATTTTCATTTTGCATTTTTCCCGTGATTAAAATTAGGTTATGTTTTTTGAGGTTAGTTTTTTTGTTTTAATCTAATGTTTTATTACTATTGTTATAATTTGGCTTGCAACGTTATAGTTTGGTTATATTGTTCATAATTTGCATTGGCAAGAGAAAGTTGTGTGAGTCTTTCACACCAGATTTTTTTAATTAGTTTTTTAATTTAAAACCACATTGAAATCAATGCATATTCAGTTTTTTTTAAATTTATAGTTTCAAAATTCCAACACATCCAGTAATCCGGCACCCTTCCGGTTTCAAACACGCTGGACTACAGAGATTCTACTGTAGTTAAATAACTTAGTAAGGTAAGGTTCAATATTAAGCCAGACCTAATCAATTTCAGTTGCTTTTTGAACTTTTTATTAATTTACTGTTTTATTATCAACAATTAGGACTAATTTTTGGAAGTCATTAACCCGTAATGGGTCACAAGTTGGTATTTCGGGTCGCCTTTTCTAAATGTTAAGTCAGCCATTTTGTTTGAGGTGAGAGTGCTTGGTTGAAACTTGTTGTAGCTGCTAGTTGTTATACCTGTGATTGTGTTAAGTGGTTGTCAACTCATTTTCGGGTTATTTATTAGTGGCATCGGGTGTTCTTTGTGGTGTCGGTCTTTTCGACCGTCGTACACCTACTACTAATAGCTACACTAGTGTTTTTTACTCACAGATTCTTCCAAAAACTTTGTGCTTTCTACTGGTATTATTGTTTCTATAGTCGTAAATAATTATTTTTATTCTTTTAAACTTAACCTTAAGTTTTTTATTTCATTATCATTTCGGTGTGTTTTGTCTATTGGATCAATCCATATGAAGTGGTCAAACACTGGTTGCTTGACCATCTCCAAAAAATGTTATATTTGGTGTCATGTTTTGTAAGCTCAAAAATATATCTCAGAAAATTTTTGTTGTTTACCATTTAGAAATGGGCGGCCATTTTGATTTAAGGCCGCGCACTACTTTTAGCGTTTGCAGGCATCTACGATTTGTCACGCTATTCAACAATGAGTTGCTCTTGACTTTTCAAATAAATTGCATTGAATTAAGTACATTCATGGCTACAAACTGATCACATAAAATTACCTGAGTACTTGTATTTCTTAATATATTTTTAACGGCTCAAAAGAATTAGTCGCTAATGAAGAAAATTCAATTTTTGAATGGTATTTTTTCAAAGAAGGAAAACTTTTTCAGCTTTAATATTTTTTGTGCTGTTAAAGTATATTGCACTGTTACTTTTTATAAAGTATCAATGGTGAGATGTTTACCCTTTAAAAGTTATTGCGTTTCAAAAAATGAAATTTTGAGTTTTTCCCAATTTTGTATCGACCATTATCTTTGTTGGGGAACCAAGTAAATATCTGAAAATTTCACAAGTTAAAGTTCTTAATGACATAAAACTTTAGTGTAAATTTCAACTTTGAGATTTGGCTTGATGTGGTAAAAAAAAAATTGTTCAATTTGGACGAAAAACCGTATTTGTACATCTGCGGTATTCGGGTTAAAATTAAGTAGGAAGGCGTATAGAAATTATCATAACTAATTACAGATGAGGTAATACTGGTGACATTACATGATTTAAACATAACTTGTTCAAAAAAAAAAATACTTGGGTAACACAGGTACTTAAATAAAAAAAATCTGGTGTGAAACACTCACTTAACTTTCTCTTGCCAATGAAAATAATTAACAATAAACCTAACATTAGTAATGAAACATTAGAAATAAACGAAAAACTAATCTCAATAAACATAACCTTATTTTAATCATGAGTGAAAGACGGAAAATGAAAATCAACCTGTTAGGCTTAAAAATATGGAAAAATCACTCTTTCACGCTAAACTAGGCTCAGTAGAGGTAAATGCTTTAAATAAAAGTTGTAGATCTTTTAATTTCCTATAAATTTGATTATATATACTTCTGTCGTAAAATGCATACCAAGGCCAAAATCTTAAAAAAATCGATTTTTCATATGTTTGTGAGAAAAAAACAGAAAATTGCTAATTACCGCTAAACTACCCGTTATACAAAAAAATGTTTCAAATAAAAGTTGTAGGATTTTAAATTCTCTACAACTTTTATTATATAAATTTTTGCGCTAAAATCCATATTAAAGCAGTAATCTTAAAAAAAACAAGTTTTTTACGTGAAAACAGCCTCACCAAGAATTTCAGCAAACATGGCGCCTACCTTATCTTGTAGAGCATAAAAAAAATAAGTAAACCAGGCGATTTTAAAAAAATCGTAGGACCAGTTTTTGAGAAAATCGCAAAAAAGTGAAAAATGACACGAATAAACTACTACTTCTGGTTGACCGATTTTGATGAAAATGTTCGTGTCAGGTCCGGTAGTGGTATGTAACTTAAGTTTCAAGTTTCAAGTTCGTACGATGTTCCGTTCTTGAGATATTCTGTTCACACACACACACACACAGACCAATCGCTAAAAACATGTTTTTTGGGTTCATGGGGTCTGAAAACTTGTAGATCCGGTGAAAACTCGATTTTGAAAAATCGACATGAAAGTAATACTTTCCTTCTTATATATTCATATAGGCAAGAGAAAGTAAAAAATTGATTGCATTGTTCTAATAAGTTATTCGTTTATGTCATGAAAGCTGTATCGCACATAATTAGTCATTAATTATGTTGCTGATAAATTAATGTATTTTAATATTAGCAAAGGAAATAGTTTATTTAAACATCCGTTAAAAGTAATCGTTATAAAAATAAAGAGAACCATCAATTAAATGTAACCGCAAGCTCATAAATATATATTAATATTCCCGACATAATAGTGATACATTTTTATGTATGTTTGTGTCGGTAAAAAATTTGGTAAATGTTTGTGTGGGGAGAAGTTCGTTACTTGTCTAAATAACCCATTAAAAGTAAAATTAATGTGTCGATGTTTAAGTAAGCAATCACTACACCATAATATTAATTTGTATTGCGTGTAGTAATTGCTTACACGTGTCTTGTAATTTTTAACGGAAAATGAGACCTTCGAAACTTAAAAGAAGCGTTCTCATTGGTCTAACGTCATACTTAGAGAGGGGGTTGTACCGAGTTTATATATAGAGGGCAATTGTAATTTTTCTAGGAGTTCATTGATTTCAATAGAGATAGTTCATCGTTAATTTTAACAAGTAGATTATGGCTTGAGTTAAAGAGTTCACTAATTTCAATGGATCAGAGTTTGTTAATTTCAATAGATTAAGAGTTCGTCGTTAATCTTAATAGTTTGATAGTTTGGCGTGAAGTGAAACAGTTTTTTTAATCATTATTGTTTTATTATTTATTTTAAAGTTAATTAAAGGCGGTTTGTTAATAATTTATATTGTGAGCTGCGGGAACATCAATGTTACATCAGGTTTTTATAGAATAATCACATAAAGTTTGAATTGTTAATATTTTTCTATCTTGTCCTTATCATTGTTTAAGTAATTAAAATATTTATGTATTTTAAAATTAATATGTTATTTTATTTTTATTCTACATTGCATGAATTTTCCATTCCTTTCAATTATTCGACCGAAGTCACGTCTTTGGAACAGTATTGTTTTCTTAAGTTTTGATTTTGTTTTTAATTGTATGTTACCATACAGATTTTATAATGGTACAAAGCAAAGGAATACGATACACAAAGTTCTTTAAGTGACAAAATAAAACTATTTTTTTAGAGTCCATTAAATAGAGCTAATAGGTAATTGAATTAAGAATCAGCTGACCAAATTTCCTTCTCACCTTTAATTAGTTCACTCTCAGTTCATTGAACCTTTGTGAAATTTCTTCACATAGTTTGGGCGTTATGTTAGAAGTTTGTCCAGTCTCAGTTTATCTTTTTCTTATTTTTTTTTTTTTTTTTTTTGAATGAGGTGCTCTGAAAAAATAGTTTTTTTTTATTGTCACCTAAAGAACTTTGTGTATCGTATTCCTTTTCTTTTATGCATAAACGAATATTAGAACAATGCAATCAATTTTTTACTTTCTCTTGCCTATATGAATATATAGGAAGGAAAGTATTGTTTTCATGTCGATTTTTCGAAATCGAGTTTTCACCGGATCTATACGTTTTCAGACCCCCTGAACCCAAAAAACATGTTTTTAGCGATTGGTCTGTGTGTGTGTGTGTGTGTGTGTGTGTGTGTGTGTGTGTGTGTGAACAGAATATCTCATGAACGGAACATCGTACAATCTTGAAACTTAATTTACATACCTCTACTGAACCCGACACGAACATTTTCATCAAAATCGGTCAACCGGAAGTAGTAGTTTATTCGTATAATTTTTCACTTTTTTGCGATTTTCTCAAAAACTGGTCCTACGATTTTTTTAAAAATCGCCTCATTTACTCAACTTTTTATTCTCTAAAAGATAGGGTAGGCGCCATGTTTGCTGAAATTCTTGGTGAGGGTGTTTTTACGTAAAAAAAGTGTTTTTTTTTTAAGATTACGGCTTTAATATTAATTTTAGAGCAAAAATGTATATAATAAAAGTTGTAGAGAATTTGAAAACCTATAACTTTTATTTCAAGCATTTTTTTGTATAACGCTTAGTTATGCGGTAATTAGCGATTTTCTGTTTTTTCTCACGAAAACGTGTGAAAATCGATTTTTTTAAGATTTCGGCCTTAGTATGCACTTTACGACAAAAGTGTATATGATAAAATTTATAGAAAATTAAGAGATCTACAACTTTTATTTAGAGAATTTTTCTCTACAGAGCCTAGTTTAGCGTGAAAGTGTGATTTTCCGTTTTTTTAAGCCAAATTGAGTTCAATTTTCATTTTGCGTCATTCACTCATGATTAAAATAAGGTTATGTTTTTGAGGTTAGTTTTTGTTTATTTCTAATATTTTATTAATAATGTTAGGTTTATTATTAATTATTTGCATTGGCAGGAGAAAGTTGTGTGATTGTTTCACACCAGATTTTTTACTTTCTCTTGCCTATATGAATATATAGGAAGGAAAGTATTGTTTTAATGTCGATTTTTCGAAATCGAGTTTTCACCGGATCTATACGTTTTCAGACCCCCTGAACCCAAAGAAACATGTTTTTAGCGATTGGTCTGTGTGTGTGTGTGTGTGTGTGTGTGTGTGTGTGTGTGTGTGTGTGTGTGTGTGTACAAAATATCTCAAGAACGGAACATCCTACGAACTTGAAACTTACGTTACATACCACTACCGGACCCGACACGAACATTTCCATCAAAATCGGTCAACCGGAAGTAGTAGTTTATTCGTATAATTTTTCACTTTTTTGCGATTTTCTCAAAAACTGGTCCTACGATTTTTTTTAAAATCGCCTCATTTACTCAATTTTTTATTCTCTACAAGATAGGGTAGGCGCCATGTTTGCTGAAATTCTGCGTGAGGCTGTTTTCACGTAAAAACATTTTCTTTTTAAGATTGCGGCTTAAATATGCATTTTAGCGCAAAACGTTATATAATAAAAGTTGTAGAGAATGTAAAATTCTACAACTTTTATTTCAAACATTTTTTTGTATAACGCTTAGTTTAGCGGTAATTAGCGGATTTCTGTTTTTTTCTCACGAAAACGTGTGAAAAATCGATTTTTTTAAGATATTGGTCTTGGAATGCATTTTACGACAAAAGTGTGTATAATTAAATTTGTAGTAAATTAAAAGATCTACAACTTTTATTTAAAGCTTTTTTTTGTACAGTGCCTAGTTTAGCGTGAATGAGCGATTTTCTGTATTTTTAAGCTAAACTGAGGTCGATTTTAATTTTGCGTATTTCACTAATGTTTTTTGAGGTTAGTTTTTTGTTTATTTTTAATATTTTATTACTAATTTTAGGTTTATTGTTAATTATTTGCATTGGCAAGAGAAAGTTGTGTGAGTGTTTCACACCAGATTTTTTACATATTTTTACTTTCTCTTGCCTATATGAATATATAGGAAGGAAAGTATTGTTTTCATGTCGATTTTTCGAAATCGAGTTTTCACCGGATCTATACGTTTTCAGACCCCCTGAACCCAAAAAACATGTTTTTAGCGATTGGTCTGTGTGTGTGTCTGTGTGTCTGTGTGTGTGTGTGTGTGAACAGAATATCTCAAGAACGGAACATCGTACGAACTTGAAACTTGAAACTTAAGTTACATACCACTACCGGACGCGACACGAACATTTTCATCAAAATCGGTCAACCGGAAGTAGTAGTTTATTCGTATAATTGTTCAGTTTTTTGCGATTTTCTTAAAAACTAGTCCTACGATTTTTTTTAAAATCGCCTGGTTTACTACATTTTTTATTCTCTACAAGATAGGGTAGGCGCCATGTTTGCTGAAATTCTGCGTGAGGCTGTTTTTACACAAAAACTTTTTCTTTTTAAGATTGCGGCTTTAATATGCATTTTAGCGCAAAACGTTTTATAATAAAAGTTGTAGAGAATGTAAAATTCTACAACTTTTATTTCAAACATTTTTTGTATAACGCTTAGTTTAGCGGTAATTTGCGATTTTCTGTTTTTTTTCTCACGAAAACGTGAGAAAAATCGATTTTTTTAACATTTCGGTCTTAGTATGCATTTTACGACAAAAGTGTATATAATTAAATTTATAGAAAATTAAAAGATCTACAACTTTTGTTTTGAGCATTTTTCTCTACAGAGCCTAGTTTAGCGTGAAAGCGTGATTTTCCGTATTTTTAAGCCAAACTGAGTTAGATTTTCATTTTGCATCATTCACTCATGATTAAAATAAGGTTATGTTTTTGAGGTTAGTTTTTGTTTATTTCTAATATTTTATTAATAAAGTTAGGTTTATTATTAATTATTTGCATTGGCAAGAGAAAGTTGTGTGAGTGTTTCACACCAGATTTTTTATAACGGCTTTAAGCTTAAATCATTTGTGAAATAATACATCAATATGGAAATACGACAAAATAAAAATCTCTTGTGGTAGCGCTGAGCGTGAGCACATTATAACCCAACTCAAACCAAGTGGCCTCTTAATGGCGCAGTTGTCTAGTCTGACCTAGAACGACTTTAGAACCGTCCGGTACAGTCCACACTCCAGTTACAAGCCGAATTCCTCAGCGGAATCAATGTCATCTAGTATATTCCTTCAATTTGGCATGTCATAAGTTCTAATTCGATATCAATGTATAAATACGTTGATTTCTAGTAAATATTAATATATATTTTCCAAATAGTTTAGTTTTTAGTGCCATGAATAAAATATATTTTGCTAAACTTAGGTTAAGTTTTCAATCAGACTGTACCTAGCGTGTCACAGTATTTTCATCTCTTTCTCACACAACTGGTGTGCGCATCTCAGAGGCTACTACTTGGTTTGAGTTGGGATATTTATAGTGATCATTTTTGTAATCTTTTGTTGTGATTTTTTTTTTAGATGGATAATCGAAATACAGTTTATGAAGTATCTTACAATGGAACAATCTTGACGAGTCTGTAAGTATTGTCGACAGGGTACAATTAAGTGTTAATGAAATCATTGACAATCGTGCAAAGTGTAAAACGAAATTACGTGAAAAAAGGTAAAAATCAAGGTAAACGAAAATGGAACTTCCGTACGACTCGTGTTTGACTACCCTGAACACATTTAACGATAATATTTCATACGAACAACATGACTGTACTTTGGAAGGTAGATTCATTTGTGATGGTTGCCGCAGAATATTCGTTCAAAAGGAGAGTATAATAGAACATGTGCACGAATGTAAAAAAATAGTTTCTAAAATGATTGATAACGTAAGTGTAAGTAATGGCGGAAGAGAATCAAAATCTGAATTAAAGGTAGAAAATTGTGAGAGTAATCTTGAATTAGATGAAGGTAGAAATGTACGCAAGGTGACCGAATCATCTGAAATTGTGATTGGTCACTCAGAATTACCCGTATCACCTGAACTTTTTATTTGTAGTATTTGTGAAAAGTGTTTTAGTCATAAGGAAGATTTATCAAGACATTTACATGTACATACAGGTGAGAAACCATTCGTTTGTAAATTTTGTAACAAAGAATTTACGTGCTCTTCTGCTTTAATTCAACATGTGCGTAAACATACAGGTGAGAAACCTTTCAATTGTAATATCTGCAACAAAAAATTTACGTGTTCTGGTAATTTAAATGCTCATGTGCGTATGCATACAGGAGAAAACCTATTGCATTGTGAAATTTGCAACAAAACGTTTATACATTCATGTGATTTAAAAAAGCATATGCGTGTACATACAGGAGAGAAACCGTTTAGTTGTAATATCTGTAACAAAAATTTTACGGACTCTTCTTGTTTATATGGTCATATGCGTATACATACAGGAGAGAAACCATTCAATTGTAATATCTGCAACAAAACATTTACGCAGTCTTCTAATTTAAGTAGGCATTTGCGCAGACATACTGGAGAAAAACCATTCACTTGTAATGTCTGCAACAAAAAGTTTACCGAAGCTTCTACTTTAAAAGATCATATGCGTTTACACACGGGAGAAAAACCATTTGTTTGTAAGTTTTGTAACGAAAAGTTTACATTCTCTTCTGCTTTAAATGCTCATGTGCGTAATCATACAGAAGATGAACCATTTAGTTGTAACATCTGCAACAAAAAGTTTACACATTCTTCTAGTTTAAATAATCATATGCATTTGCATATAGGAGAAAGCCAGTATGTTTGTAAGTTTTGTAACAAAGAATTTACTTGCTCTTCAGCTTTAATGGTTCATGTGCGTAAACATACAGGTGAGAAACCTTTTAGTTGTAATATTTGTAACAAAACATTTACACATTCGTCTTCTTTAACTACTCATGTCCGTATTCATACAGCAGAAAAACTGTTATGTTGTAAATTTTGCAACAAAAAATTTGCCTTTTCATCTGATTTAAATAAGCATGCGCGTACACATACAGGAGAGAAACCATTCAGTTGTAATATCTGCAACAAAAAATTTACAATCTCTTCTAATTTAAAAACACATTTGCGTTTACATACAGGAGAGAAACCATTTAATTGTAATATCTGTAATGAAAATTTTGCACGTAAAGCTGGTTTAAATGCACATATGATAAAACATACCGGGGAAAAACCATTCAATTGTAATGTCTGCAACAAAAAGTTTACAGAATCTTCTACTTTAAAAGATCATATGCGTTTACACACGGGAGAGAAACCGTTTATTTGTAAGTTTTGTAACAAAAAGTATACATTCTCTTCTGCTTTAAATGCTCATGTGCGTAAACACACTGAAAATAAATTGTTTACTTGTAACATCTGCAACAAAAAGTTTACACAGTCTTCAAGTTTAAATTATCATATGCGTTTACATACAGATGAGAAACCGTTTGTTTGTCAGTTTTGTAGCAAAAAGTTTCCAGTCTCGTTTGATTTAAATGTTCATCTGCGTAAACATACAGGAGAGAAACCATTCAGTTGTAAAATATGCAACAAAACGTTTACACAGCCGTCTGGTTTAAATGGTCATATGCGTTTACATACAGGAGAGAAACCTTTCGTTTGTCAGTTTTGTAATGAAACTTTCACTTTCTCTTCTGCTTTATCGGTACATTTGCGTGTCCATACAAGAGAGTGAATGTGCAGATCGGTATTTTCCGGTGTAATAATAAGGCCAGCCATACAGAGGACGTGACGAAAGATTGTTGCTTGTCGGGAGACAGATTTTTTTGTTTCAGACTCTTTGATCATTGCTGGTGTCTCGTGCAACTTTTCTCTTTCATTCTGAGGTAACATGGGGTGTGACTTAGTGACAAACTTATTTAACCCATTGACTGATTATGACGAGTCAGACTCGCCGCCATTTAAAAACACAATGGCGACTTTGATGAGCTGGACTCGTCACTCCCATCCCTTGACTGTCTTTGACGATAACTTCTCGCTGTGTATTTTTTATGTAATTTCTGTTATTTGTATAGTCCAGCCTCTCTTAGTTTGCTCCTAACGTAAACAAATAATGACGTCACTGAGCATGCGCGCATTATATCAAAATGTGTACACGCTGATTAAAAAGTAACAACAAAATACTTTCAAAAGTTTTTAAATACAAAATGCTTTAAAAAGTATTTTTCTAAATGAAATTGTTAGGCCTACATCATATCATGACTGATGTTTTAAGTACTTATAATTCAAAATATAGTTAACTTAATAGGAATACGACATCCGTAAAGTCGCAGACTTTAGCATGCACTCTGTAGTAGGTGGCTTTTGTTTGTTGACAGTAGGAGCAAACTAACAACGGCCCAACTGTAACAGTTCTGAAAGGGTCTGGTAGATCTCGGTACGAGTTCAGTTCTGATGTGTATGTATTAAGTGTAAGTTTTATTGTTGGTTACAGGATTGCATTAACATTTAATATTTTGTAGCCGTATACATTTTAAAGTATGCATAAACAAAGTAATAGTGTATTGAAGTTGGGTATACTGGAAAAGTTGTTAAAAACAGGGTATTCTTTAGGTGTAATTTGTTATATTTAATTTACTATTAATACCAAAAGTATTAATGTAATTGTGTAACCAGCAGTAAAACGAGCTTTAATTTTATGTGTCGTGATTGTTTTTACATACAACGGTTCAAAAGATGTTCGTGAATTAGGCTATAATGCTAGATCAACTATTTCCTGGTATTATACAGGGTGAGTATAAAGTCTTGCCCTGATTATAAAACTTTTTTTACAAAATAACCGTTTGACATAATAATTTAAATCTGGCGCTGTTACATAGGTTATTGTTAGTAGTTTTTGTGACCAATAGATGGCGCTAGTGCTCAAAGCATATAACAAGGTTTTCGGGCCGTTTTTCTTCACGGAAAACACCATTAACGCTAACATTTACTTATATGTTTTGCAACAGTTCATTGCACCTACGTTAGAAGAATATCAATCATGGATAATTTTCCAGCAAGATGGAGTACCCCCCCCCCCCACTGGGCTTTGATAGAGCGTAATTTCCTGGATGAAACATTTCCGGATCAGTGGATTGGAAGGGATGGTCCAACACCCTGGCCACCCCGCTCTCCAGACATTACTCCCCTTTGATTTTTTTTTCTGGGGCTATATCAAGGACAGAGTCTTCGCCACAGCAGTTGCTGACGTCGATGAACTGAAGGCTAGGATACAAGCTGCTGTGGATACTGTGCAAAACACATGTTACAAAACACCTGGCGGGAACTGGAATACCGCTTCGACATTCTCCGAGCTACCAAAGGGGCACAAGTTAAAGTTTACTAATATAAGTAATCTTAAAAAAACTAGTAACACTAACCTATGTAACAGCATCAAATTTAAATTATTATGTCAAACGGTTATTCTGCAATAAATTTTTATAATCAGGGCAAGACTTTATGCTCACCCTATATTTCTGAGCATTTAGTTTTTACTGTGGCATATTCTGTTAGTCCATTCACAGCAAGTGCTGTAAATTCAGTCTTAAGCTATGTGTGAGTCTACATACGCACCACATAACCTTTCGTACAATCACAACCAGTTAGAAGTACTCACAGGGTTTGTCTTTTGGTAAAGTCGTTGCCACAAGTCAGCTGTTTACTAGCTGATTTTCAAAGACAAAAGATTTTGTGGTTCGAAGCCTAGTAAAGGTAGTTACTTTTATACAGACTTGAATACTAGACAGTAGGAATGGGAAATATAGATATTTTTTGATAATGTGTTACTGAAAAAAAAACAACTTTCTCGATAACAGGATTCTATAACCTGTTATTAAAATAACACTGTTGTTATCATCCAGCCAACAATACAATGTACTAGAATAATAGGTAATAGCATGATACATGATAGATAGACACATGAATTGTCTAGTTTCAAAAGCAGATACATCCGAAAGTGTAAATTTTTCAGGAGAGCTGAAAAACGTTTCATTCAAAAACATGAAATGACACAACATTGTAACTTACTTCAGAAATAGCATTATGGTAGAGGATTTTATATACTGAATTTTAATTTTCTAATGACTGTAGCTTAAAAGAAATTTCACATAATATATGTGGATGAATCTGGTTTTGAAACCGAAGTCGGATCAATCTGGTTTTGAAATAAACTTAAAAAACCAAAATATATAAAACCCGTGATTACTTCATCAAAAAAAAAGAAAAAAAGTATTTATGTTGTAAATTCTATTATGATATTGAATTAATTAATATCTTCTTAGGATTTTTAATATACAGCTTCCACAGACTCAAATCTTGTCTCTTTTAATACAGATTTCACCTTAGGGAACTGGTAGAAGTCACATGGTGCAAGGTCTGGTGAATAAGGTGGATGTTCTAACACTGAGATGCTGTACTTGGCTAGGAACCTCTTGACAGATAACGCGGAATGAGCTAGTGCATTGTCTTGGTGGAGAACCCATGATTTGTCCTTCCACATTTTGCGGCATGTTTTCCTTACTCTTTGACGTCGTTTAGAATGTACCTCAAGATAATAAATTGATTAATTATTTGACCTTCAGGAACCCAGTGAAGGTACACAGTCCCATGGATATAAAAAAACAATTATTGCTTTAAATTTTGAAAAATTTAGGACACATGGGTTCTCCACCAAGTGACGTCTACTTGTTCCTTAAGGTGAAATCTGCATTAAAAGGGACAAGATTTGAGTCTGTGGAAGCTATAAAAGAGAAAGCAGGACGTGTCCTGAAGGAGCTGACAGAAGACGACTTCCAGCACTATTTCCAACTATGGAAAATTTGCATGGAGCGTTGTAGGGATAGAAAGGACTGTATACTGAAGGTGACAATAAGTGATTATGTATAAAATAAAAAATCATTTTTATGTCAGTCTTATTATTTAATAGCCACACCTCGTTTATATTTCAATTTTTATATCTACAAAAAATACACATAGAAATGAAGTTACTTTTAATGTACGGTACCACATACAATATTAATTTAAATTTTTATTAATCTAAAATAATACTAAGATACAAATAACCATTTTGGTTTACTACCTAGTTATGTAACAACTTTGTTAATTCTGAAATTAATTTTGAAAATTGTCAATTTTAAGTCAGTTCAGTTTGTTGTAATCAGAAATGAATATGTAACCCTTTGTATGTTTTTTGTGGTTTTTATCAACATAATGAGTAAATTTATTAGTTGTTAAGAATCAAAATCAAGAAAATGTTGCTGTGCATCAAAAAAACCTTATCCGTTTATAAACCACTGACCAGATCACAGATGCAAGTAATTTTAGCAATTCTTAGTTTTTTAATGTTTGTTTAAAAGAAAATAATAACAATTCTAACAGACCAAATTCGTTGTATTTGCTTTTGCAGAAAAGACCTTTGACAAAAAATATTGTTAATATTAATTAATTTAACATTAGTAATATTCTTATTTTATTTGTATCTAGTGTAAATATCTTGTAAATTAAAAATATGTCAATGTTTCCAGTATTAAAGGATTGTTTTGTAATCATTTCTATTTGTAGTACCCTTATGTATTGAATCTTATAAGTCATTACAGATACTATCTCTGCATTGTGAACAATGTATATTCGTGTATTACTTTCTCTTGCCTATATGAATATACAGGGGGATTATAAATGAAATGACAGTTTCGATAGCTTATAGAAAAATTTTTTTTTGAAAAGTTAAGGTCACTACTTACATAATTATACAGGGTGATTCAAAACTATACTGCAATCTCTTGGGATCTCATTCTAGGCATATAAACGAAACATATGCCTGAAAACGCTTAGTTAGCGAGTTACAGATAGCGAAAAATTTCACCTAGAACTCTATACCCTCGGTGAAGTAAGGCCATATAAAAATGTTGAAGGTACTTACAAAGATACAAAATACGATTGTTTCTTATGTTTTTTTAATCTGAAAAATTGAATAAAATTGGTTTCAGAGCTGTAAATGCAATACTTTCAGAGATATCTTACATAAAACACAAGAATTGGTGCACAGAAATAACACATTTTTGTGTTTAATGTAAGATTACTTCCATAAATGGTAAATAAAGGTGTATTTTTTCTTAAACAAATTTGTAGAAAATTTAATTCTGTAAAGATTCATGTGAATTATTCAGGAAAAAAATTAATAATAGATATTGACATTTCGCTTTATTTAAAATCAAAACAGACGCACATAAAACGCACATTCTTAACTGCACAAAGTATAATTTAGGTTGGGAGTAACAGCTGATAAATGATCAGCTGTTACTCCCAACCTATATTACTTGTTTTGATTTTTAATTTTGTACTAACTGCAATTTATAAGGTGTAATTTTCAAACGTTTTCGCAGAATTTTCCACACAGTCTGTTGAGAAATTTGTATTTCTAAACTTGCTGATGTAGTTGATTTTCCTGGACTTGGTACATAAACATCACGAACACTATCAATTTGTTCTTCTGTAACAGAAGGTCTTCCAGTACTCTTCCTTTTACTCAGAGATCCACTTTTTTCAAAATGTTTATACCAGTCATGGATTGATTGCCTTGGTGGTGGTGGTTTACCGTATCTTGTTCTGAAATGACGTTGCACAACCATAACGAGTTTGTTTTGGCTAATTCAAGAACACAATAAGCTTTCTTGAGTAGCAGCCTTTTTGCTAGGCTGGTCGTTGTAACAGCAGCCAACAACAAAATGCTAGCAACAGTTGTACCAACATAAACTTTAAAAAATTCCGTACAAACCATTTATTATATTCGAGTAGACTAGTTTGATGTTTAAGAAGCTGACGAAAGTGTCTATTTCATTTATAATCACCCTGTACACGTTTTCAGACCCCTCAACCCCAAAAAAACATGTTTTTAGGTTTGGTCTGTGTTTGTTAACAAAATAAATTAAGAACAAAACATCGTTTTATAAAAATATAATTTGGATATTTTTAACTATTTATATTATTTTGTGTCAAGGCTTTTTAAATTTAAGTTTTATTACATGCTTTTTAAATATTTAGGCCCACACAGTTTTTTATTTCATTTATTTTTTATCGAATCATAGCCAAGAACACTTTAGATCAAGTAAAAAATTAAAATTTAGAATGTTGTTTCCATTCTAAATTTTTAATTTTAGTTAATATTGCTCTGAAGAAGGTGGTATCACCAAAACAAGTAAGTTTTCTTAAACTAAAACGGCAACCAAAGGTAAGGTAAATAAATTTCATTTATACTGTATTTTTTTTTTCATCCTGGAGACTCCAAAGGGAGTATAGGACATGTCAAGATAAAACAGCTGATAAACTGAAAGTGTATCACCAATGATAAATTCATCACTTACCACCAAAAATTGTTTTTGCTACTGCTTACTTCAGTAGGCTTGTCATGAACCCTATTGAATCAAATATCACACACAATGAAAAATAAAAAAATCAAACTCGATGATAAATTCATCACTTACCAATAATTTCCTCCTGCCACTGCTTAACTCAGCAGGCTTGTCATGAACCCCTTTGTATCAAATTGTACACAATATTTGTTTAATTAAAGTTAAATACCAAAACTATTTAGAAAGGAATTCATGCACACTATAAAATGTTTCATCAATCAAATATTGTTTTAGCTTTTTTTAAAATGACTTAAATTGTCACAACTTTTTAAACCTTGAAGCAATTTATTGATGTATTTTCTACCTGCACAAGTTGGTTTTTGTTCAAACAATTTAGTGTTGTGATTAGCAACATAATAATCGATTCTGTTTCTTGTGTAGTGGTTGTGAACATCTATATTCTGTAAAAAGGTATTTTTCTTTACGTACATTATCACTTCAAAAATGTACAAAGAAGGAACTGTGAGCAATTGCAGCTCTTTAAATAGTGATCTGCATGAGGTAAGGTGGTTAACTCCCATCATACACCTAATAGCTTTTTTCTGTATTTTAAAAACTCTTTCCATGTTACCATGTGATGAATTACACCATACTAATATGGCATAGCTGATATGAGATAAAATTAAACCATGATAAGCTGCTACAAGCAATTGTTTATCATTTACTCTGGCAATCTGTTTTAATGCAAATACCCCAGATGATATTTTACTACAAATTTGATCGGTGTAATAATCCCACGATAGGGTCCTGTCTAGTGACACTCCTAGAAACTTCACTGTTTGCACATGATCTAGGATATTATTTTGTATAAGATATCCACTTCTCTGTTTTCCCTTACATTGTGTTTGTTTTTGAACTGTAAGAACTGTCACTTTTTCGCTAATTCATATTAAATGGTTGGCAGGATGCATTTCAAAAATTAGTTTAGTTACTTTTATAAGGATTTGAGTTCTAGGCAGTAATTATCAATGTTCATTAATGGTTAGGGTTCAATTCTCTATACCCTCAGGGATGGTTGGCCTGAGTTTGTACAAGAATATATCATATACAATCCTCATCTCATACAGTTGCTTACAGCTCTTAAATTGAACAGAATACAAAAATACACATTAGGGATTTGTTTTTACTTTCTCGTGCCTATATGAATATATAGGAAGGAAAGTATTGTTTTCATGTCGAGTTTTCAGACCCCCTCAATCAAAAAATCATGTTATTAGCGATTGGTGTGTGTGAACAAAATATCTCAAGAACAGAACATCGTATGAAGTTGAAACTTAAAATTTAAGTTAGGTACCACTAGAGGACCTGACACAAACCTTTTTATCAAAATCAGTCAACCGGAAGTAGTAGTTTATTCGTGTCATTTGTATGATTTTCTCCAAAATGACTCTTACAATGTTTTTTAAAATTTGCCTCATTTACTACATTTTTTTTTTTTGCTCTACAAGCTAGAATAGGCGCCATCTCTCTTCAAATTCTTGGGTAGGAAATTTTCTCTCTTAGAAAAAAATGATTTTATTTTTAAGATTGCTGTCTTAATATGCATATTAGGGTAAAAGTGTATAAAGCAAATTTATAAGAAATTAAAACCTATAACTTTTATTTTAAGCATTTTTTTCTTCAGAGCCTAGTTTAACATGAGTAATTTTCCATATTGTTAAGCTAAAATAAGGTTTGTTTTCATTTTGCATCATTCATTCTTGTTCAAAATAAGATAATGTTTTTTTGTTTATTTCTAATACTTTATTACTAATGTTAGGTTATATTGTTCTTTATCTGCATTAGCAAGAGAAAGTTATGTGAGTGTTTTACACCAGATTTCTTTAAATTACGATTGCTTAATACACAGTAAGGCCGCCTACGTAGCATAGTGGTTAGCGCATTGGCCTGCCACGCAGAGTTCCAGGGTCTGGAAATTTTCACGAGTCAAATCCCAAAATTAATGTTACAAAATCCACCGTAGTCGCTAATGACGCAGCTGTCGATGCGACTTTAAAATAAAAAAAATTCCAAGTGATCTTTCAAACATGGTACTGAAATATCGCGCCATACTGCGTCAGGGTAGCCAAAACAAATTTTTTGAATGAGCTTATATGACAGGTTTTTTCGGTAAATTTAAATAAAAATTTTAAAGAGAATAAAAAATAATTAATAATTTTGTTTCGATGATACGGAATGAAAACAAAAATTACTGTACCCAAAAGTAATTGCAAACGAATGAATATTGTTAACCTAAGTTGTGGTCTCGATTTCGATTGTTAACTGGTAAGGGAAATTTTTAGACTGCATGTTTATCGTTCATCTTTGAGCGTGGTTTGCGGTTAGCATAGCAGTGCATTGTGTAAACAAGTGCCGGTTCGTTTCTTTGTTATGATATGTCACCTTTTGTTCTGTGTGGTTGTTAATGTAACAGCAAAAGAAAACGAATTAGTATAATATATTATAAACTGTGGATTGTGGTATTTAATAATTTGGAATAACGAGATTCGTCAAGATTTCGTCGTTTGTTGTGGTGTGCAAATAGCTGCTTATGTTTATTCGCTGTAAGTATTAGTGAGCCGGAATCCGAAAAGGGACCTCTTGTCGGAAATTTTTTGTTATGAGCTGTTACAATTTTAAAATTTGCCATTGAATTCTAACCAATTTGATGCAAAATTCAGAATTTACTCTCAAAAATTGTGTAAATTAGAGCAGCTTAAAAGTTTTTGATGAAAAAATTGCTGTTTAATGCATTTTAAACTTTACATCACTTTTTCTAAATTTTACATATTTAAGAATAAATTACACTAATTGTTTTTAGAAATTTTGATGTTTGGCACTGCTAAAGGGTCTTCAGCAGTTCTGCAACTGAGTCCGGTTGGTCAGATTCGGGCTCACAATACCCATTAAAAGGTCTCACCATTTTTCTTTACCAAATATCTTGATCTTTTTATATATATATTCTTTTTATTGCGAAGTAATTACATTTAAAATATAATCAGAAAAAATAAATTATATAAATCTACAAGAAAAACCTCAAATATTGGTGAATCAACCTTAACAACTCATTTTTCTTCCGACAAGAGGTCCCTTTTCGCTTTCCACCTCACAGTGTATGTATTCGAATCCTTTAAGAAAATATTAAGAAGAGTTTAGTAGATGAAGGGGCTATGTTACAAATTGGAATTTTACAGTAATCAGCACTTCCAACAATTTTTGCTGCAATTTCTTTACTAAAAACATTAAACAAGTGTATTAGGCTTCTCATTTATAAGTAATTTTACTTTTTGTGTGGTTATTTTTACTTAGTTGCTTTTTTAAATTATAAAAAAAACAAATTTTTGTGTACATAACCCCTTCATCCACCCACCTATCGTTCTATTCAAGATTTACTCTTGATGGAAAAAGGAGGTATAAATTATGAAAAATCTTCTTTTACACATTAACACTTTTAATATCATAAATATATACTTTATTTTTCACTTAATTTCTGTTGCTAAAGTATTTAATGCTCATGACGGACAGGTGGAGTGTCAAATTATTTACACTCAATCTGTTCGTTACAGGGCTAAAATGAATAGTTGTGTTTCTTATCACATTTTCAGCCAATTAAATGACTGAATCATTTAAGAACAGGAGAGGTAGAGGTGTAAAAGACACTAATCAGAATTACCTCCTTTGAAAGTAATAAATATCATTATACACCCAGACCCTGTGGTGAATGAATTGAAGGTGTCATTTGCAGAGTGGAAAATATGTACTTTTCAGAGGGTCTGGTAAGCTGATAAGCGTGTTTTTCCATTCAGTAAGGAAGGCAATTGTAAACCACCTGACTCTGTGTTTTACTTAGTAAAGCCTCTAGAGGTTCAAACCAGCTTTTCGGTTGATCACCTAAACAACTCAAAGTATTTAACTAATAAAGATGTTTTAGTACCACCGGTGTTCTTTGGGTATAAAAGGAAGCTGTTCTTTTAAATTACCCTTCTTCTCATTTGACAAAACTCCAGTTTTTTCCATTATTTGTGAAACTTCAATATTTGCTGGGCTTTCTGTTTGTTTCCAAATACCGTGTAATATCAACTTCCCTGAATGGAGTATATGGATAATAGTTCTCCTTCAACAATTATGACCCTTACATCTGAACGGAATCACTTAACTCCATCTCTAAATCGCATTGTCTCTTTTAACACGTTCAGTGCGGCCGCCACAAAAATGTGGTCCGTTTATACAGTTTTATAATCTGTTCTTTCTGCGTTCAGCTAGGGTAAATTGTATTTCTTTTATTGTTCAGCCGTAGAAAAAGGTTCATTCTATACCAGTATACCTTCAACTTTTGAAGAAACGTCACCAGTTTTTCTTGGTGGAGTTTTAAAAACTGATATATTTTCTTCTATGTTTCGAGTTTTACGGGCTGTTTTATTTGTTTTTAATAAAATGTTATTTCATTATATTACTTTTCTTACAATTACACAACATTTACAACACTTAGTAAATATTAAGTGTGGCAAAAATGGAACTAAATAAATAAATAAATATGTGTATATGAATATAATACCTAAATGCTTTAATTTTAAGTAGGCCTATTTTTTGGTACATACAGACCTAAAGTTAACTTTTTTTAAAGAAACTAGTAGGTATTAATTTTTTTTTAAATGTTTGCACAATTTAAAAATTGGTTATAGAAATATTTTATTAGTACTTATAATTTTAGGAGCCTACGAGGCGTGCACAGTCACAAAGCGGCAGGGTCATTTACTTATAATAGTATACTGATAGGCTTATTCAATTCTTTTCTTAGGTGACCCCATTTTTGGAATTGCATTTTACCTGTCCATGGAAAGACTTACTGCCGTGGGAACAGAAAGGCTAATAAAATATTGTTAAAAACAAGAAGAAATTGTAAAGCCGTCACAGGTACCGATATCTGTCTGCCGTCTGTACCGTAATTACTTAATTTCAACTTTTCAATAACCTTTGGCCACATCGCAGTTATTCAGCTAAGCGTGCCATAATGAACTATTATTATCCTTTTATTCTTATAAGTTTATAATTTTTCCTCATAGGTTTACGTGATAAAAGCAAAGTACAAAGACTTTTGCAAATGCAAAGACTTTTGCATTTGTTTTGTATTTATACTATTATGTGTATATTTTTAAAACGAAAAACCAATACATTTATCTATAGTAAAATACATAAACATACACGTATAAATATAAAATAAAAGTATTGAATGAAAATACACACGAGAAATTGTAATTGTAGAGAGAATATGAGGATATGAAGGCCACGGACTTGTGAGCTTTCTGTGTGCGGGGAACATATAAATGCGGCAGGCGACGGTTCAGCCACAGCGAATAACATCGCTTCACCTGGGCCTCAGTGAACGTGTTAAGGCGTCCTTTTTCCTGTTGTGGTACGATTTCGATGCACGCTGCCGCTGCCGTAGCAGTGGCTGCTAACTACTGGTTCAATTCATTTGTTATAGGGATATTTCCGATATCCGCCACAGCAGCAGCGCATGTGGCACTACCTGAGCTGCGCTGCTCAAACTGTCCAGCCGCCAGGCCGCGCCAGAAGCAGTCTGGCAGCGGCACCGTGTAGTAGAACTGACGAACGATACAGACAATCATGTCAAATTTTTCGGTTTGTGATTATAAAAAGCTGGTTGAAGTTGTCGGCAAACATCCAATTATTTATGATGCCAGTATGGCGGGTTATAAAAATTATGTACTCAGGGAAAAGTATGGAAAGAGATTGGTGAAAATTTGAATAAGAAAGGCAAGTATTTATGTTTTTACTTTAAATTATAATAATATATTTGAGTCTGTCATTTCAGAAAGCACATAAGTAAAAAAAACTAACTTTTGGAAAAATTAAAAAACTTGTAATTTATTTCAATTAAAAAATATAATTTGTTCAGAGGGCTGTCCCCTTAAATATAAAATTTATTTTTACTTTCTCTTGCCTATATGAATATATAGGAAGGAAAGTATTGTTTTCATGTCGATTTTTTGAAATCGAGTTTTCACCGGATCTATACGTTTTCAGACCCCCTGAACCCAAAAAACATGTTTTTAGCGATTGGTCTGTGTGTGTGTGTGAACAGAATATCTCAAGAACGGAACATCGTATGAACTTGAAACTTAAGTTACATACCACTACCGAACCTGACACGAACATTTTCATCAAAATCGGTCAATTCCTGTATATGAATATACAGGAAGGAAAATATTGTTTTCATGTCGATTTTTCGAAATCGAGTTTTCACTGGATCTACACGTTTTCAGACCCCCTGAACCCAAAAAACAAGTTTTTAGCTATTGGTCTGTGTGTGTGTGTGTGTGTGTATACAAAATATCTCAAGAACGGAACATCGTACGAACTTGAAACTTAAATTACATACCACTACCGGACCCGACACGAACATTTTCATCAAAATCGGTCAACCGAAAGTAATAGTTTATTCGTGTAATTTTTCACTTTTTTGTGATTTTCTCAAAAACTGGTCGTACGATTTTTTAAAAAATTGCCTGGTTTACTAAATTTTTTATGCTCTACAAGATATGGTAGGCGCCATGTTTGCTGAAATTCTTGGTGGGGCTGTTTTTACATAAAAAAGTGTTTTATTAAGATTACGGCTTTAATACATATTGCAGTGAAAAAATTTATATAATAAAAAATGTAGAGAATTTAAAATTCTACAACTTTAATTTCCAACATTTTTTTGTATAACGCTTAGTTTATCGGTAATTAGCAATTTTCTGTTTTTTCTCACGAAAACGTGTGAAAAATCAATTTTTTTAAGATTTCGGCCTTAGTATGCATTTTACGACAAAAGTGTATTTAATCAAACTTATAGAAAATTAAAACACCTACAACTTTTATTTAGAGTGTCTCTCTACAGAGCCTAGTTTATCGTGAATGAGTGATTTTCCGTATTTTTAAGCCAAACTGAGGTTGATTTTAATATTTTTAAAAAATTATTTTATGATTATTGAGGTTAGTTTTTTGTTTATTTCTAATGTTAGGTTTATTGTTAATTATTTGCATTGGCAAAAGAAAGTTGTGTGAGTGTTTTACACCAGATTTTATATTATTTACGGAAAGCCAGGCTTATGTGGTTTTTGTAAGGATGGTGTGTTTACTATCAGTTAGTTCAAAAATGCACTAAAGAAAAAAATGTAAAATTTTGACTTAAAGGCTTTCTGAAATTACTGATTCATTTATTTCAGTAATTATTGTTTTTACATGTTTTATTTACATGTATTACTTTTTCTTGCCTATATGAATATATAGGAAGGAAAGTATTGTTTTCAGGTCGATTTTTCGAAATCGAGTTTTCACCAGATCTATACGTTTTCGGACCCCCTGAACCCAAAAAACATGTTTTTAGCGATTGGTGTGTGTGTGTGTGTCTGGGTCTGTTTCTGTTTCTCTCTCTGTGTGTGTGTGTGTGAACAGAATATCTCAAGAACGGAATATCGTACGAACTTGAAACTTGAAGCTTTAGTTACATACCACTACCGGACCCGACACGAACATTTTCATCAAAATCGGTCAACTGGAAGTAGTAGTTTCTTCGTGTAATTTTTCACTTTTTTATGAAATTCTCACGAAAACGTGTGAAAAATCGATTTTTTTCAGATTTCAGCCTTAGAATGCATTTTACGACAAAAGTGTACATAATAAAATTTATAGGAAATTAAAAGATCTGCAACTTTTAATTAAAACATTTTTCTCTACAGAGCCTAGTTTAGCGTGAAAGAGTGATTTTCCGTATTTTTAAGCCAAACTGAGGTTGATTTTCATTTTGCATCTGTCACTCATGATTAAAATTAGGTTATGTTTATTGAGGTTATTTTTTTTTTATTTCTAATGTTTTATTACTAATGTTAGGTTATATTGTTTAAATTATTTGCTTTGGCAAGAGAAAGTTGTGTGAGTGTTTCACACCAGATTTTTTTTATATGTAATACAAATATGTATGCCAATAAATTGTATATGAACAATCATTGGGTTTTTTCCGTTTTCTGTATGCAACTATCAAATCCGAATTCCCTGAAGGGGTTGCACACTTTTTCGTTTCTCCCACTCCCTGCCATAATGAGATACACACTCACGCACACATACACACATCCTTCCCAGTCCCAGTATATAGTACTATGTTACATGTTTTGTTGTTTTATTTCTTATTTTGATTGTTTTATTTTGCTATTACTACATTACTATTACGTTATTCCTTTCTCTTGCCTTTATGAATATATAGGAAGGAAAGTATTGTTTTCATGTCAATTTTTCAAAATCGAGTTTTCACCGTATCTACACGTTTTCAGACCCCCTTACCCCAAAAAACATGTTTTTAGCGATTGGTCTGTGTGTGTGTATACAAAATATCTCAAGAACGGAACATCGTACGAACTTCAAACTTGAAACTTAAGTTACATACCACTAACGGACCCGACACGAACATTTTCATCAAAATCGGTCAACGGGAAGTAGTAGTTTATTCGTGTAATTTTTCACTTATTTGCGATTTTCTCAAAAACTGGTCCTACGATTTTTTTTAAAATCGCCTAGTTTACTAAATTTTTTATGCTTTACAAGATAGGGTAGGCGCCATGTTTGCTGAAATTCTTGGTGAGGCTGTTTTCATGTAAAAACATTGTTTTTTCAAGATCGCGGCTTTAATATGCATTTTAGCGCAAAACTTTATATAATACAAAATGTAGAGAATTTTAAATTCTACAACTTTTATTTCAAACATTTTTCTGTATTATGCTTAGTTTAGCGGTAATTAGCGATTTTCTGTTTTTTCTCACGAAAATGTGTGAAAAATCGATTTTTTTTTTCAGATTTCGGCCTTAGTATGCATTTTACGTCAAAAGTATATACAGGGTGATTCATGAAGTTCTCCCCCCACTTCTACAGCACATTGTACTAGTAAAAATAATGAAAAAATGTTATATAAACATAGGTCCGAAAACGCTTCGTTAGCGAGTTACAGCTAGCGAAAGTTTCGCCTGGATTTCAGTTCACCAGGTGAAATGAGGTCTTCCTGGAATTGTGGTAAGGTAGATTAAGGGGCAAATTCAATCATTTCTTATGGTTTTTGATCTGATAAATTGAATAAAACAGGTCCCAGAACTGTAAGTTAAATAGTTTTTGAGAAAACCAGTGTCAAATGCAAAAAATGGAGTGAAAATCACATTTTTTCATCTTTGGGCAAGAATAACTTTGTTATTTCACCAAGAAACAGTTAAAAATTTTCAATAAAAAATGTAGAAAATTTTATTCTGAACAAACCGGTGTAAATAAAGTACACAGAAAGCGAATAGTTTTTGAGAAAACCAGTGTCAAATGCAAAAAAATGGAGTGAAAAAAACACATTTTTTCATTTTAGTTTTTCCGGTTAATTTTACTTTGTACTCTTATGAATAAAAACTCATTTAATCAAACATCTATTCGCTTTCTGTGTACTTAATTTACACCGGTTTGTTCAGAATAAAATTTTCTACATGTTTTATTGAAAAATTTTAACTGTTTCTTGGTGAAATAACACAGTTATCCTTGCCCAAAGATGAAAAAATAAGTTTTTCACTCCATTTTTTGCATTTGTTACTGGTTTTCTTAAAAACTATTTAACTTACAGTTCTGGGACCTGTTTTATTCAATTTATCAGATCAAAAACCATAAGAAATGATTGAATTTGCCCCTTAATCTACCTTACCACAATTCCAGGAAGACCTCATTTCACCTGGTGAACTGAAATCCAGGCGAAACTTTCGCTAGCTGTAACTCGCTAACGAAGCGTTTTCGGACCTATGTTTATATAACATTTTTTCATTATTTTTACTAGTACAATGTGCTGTAGAAGTGGGGGGAGAACTTCATGAATCACCCTGTATAATCAAATGTATAGGAAATTAAAAGATCTACAACTTTTATTTAAAGCATTTTTCTCTACAGAGCCTAGTTTAGTGTGAAAGAGTGATTTTCCGTATTTTTAAGCCTAACTGAGGTTGATGATCATTTTGCGTATTTCATATATGATTAAAATTAGGTTATGTTTATTGAGGTTAGTTTTTTCTTTATTTCTAAGGTTTTATTACTAATGTTAGGTTATATTGTTTAAATTATTTGCATTGGCAAGAGAAAGTTGTGTGTGTTTCACACTAGATATTTTTCTTTTTGAACAGGCAAACTTAACGAGACATTCTGCTTGACATTCCTTCAGCTTTTCTCTCATGGCATGACTGGTTAAACATTTCACTGGAAAAGATAGTATGTCTATGACCAGCTAATCACACTTCAAGAAAATTGGTTAATTTCTTGCAATAAATTGAAGGTAAATTTTTGTATTTAATCAAAATGTGGTATTTATATTTAAGAATGTGACTTGTTTTGATATCTTTGCATCGAAATTGTAGTTAGGTTTCAATGATTTTGTTGTTCTGCTATCATTACAATGAATGATAAACTTAACCGGGCCATCTAAGGTTTTCTAAACCCTTTACCATTGTAAACAACGAGTGGTTTTGAAGAAACAAGGCTCCAAACTCTGATATCTATAATAAAGAAATCAACAGTAGTTGTTTTTTTTTTTTTTTTTTTAATTAAATTCTGTAAGGCTTCTTGAGGTTTGCCAGTAATTAGTTGAATCCTCTGGCCGCGTTACGGGCGCTGCGCAGATTAAGCCTATGAGTGGGATCGCCACCTTGCTGCATATGAGCCTACAGGGCAATTTATTCGTGCTGCCACACTAGGCTCTTCCGCCCTCTCCGCCGTTAGGATTACTCCTCATCCGCCTTCAAGACCGTTGGCCAGTTTTCACCCATGACCCTGGGCAGGGGCCCTTACAGGGTGCTACCATCCGGAGCCAGATGGACCCTGGTTTTTTTTTTTTTTTTTTTTAACGAGGTGTGGGTTTATAACCTGTCATAACCCCACACAAGTCCAGTTTTTGTTTCACGTGACTATTTTATTTCGCCACTACCCCCCAACTCTGCTGGCTGCAGAGCCGGTGAGCATCCCTCGATTCCAACGTGGACGCGCCCGATGGAGGTAACTGGCAAATCCCCACACGGGTTTCAGAGCTCAGCTGAATATATTTTCAATGAGAGATAAAATAAATGGGAGTAGGAGGGATTGGTTTCAACATGTGGACAGAATGAGTGAATACCGGATCCCTAAGCAGGCCCTCATATACCAACTAATTGGGAAAAGGGATAGAGGGCGTCCAATGAAAAGATGGACCGATTGTAGAGGCGAAGAGGTTCGGAACAGGCAATAATGCCTTACCCGTGATAGGAAGAAGAAGAAGAAGAAGAATTTCTGTAAGAATGGTGTTTTTTAAGATACTGTGATGTTTCTCTCTAAACAATTTAAAAATAAAGAAGTAAATTAAAAACGGTGAAGAAGCTATTCTTTAACAGTTTTGTTGACACCTGGTAAAAAAAGAAAGCGGTTAGGTAGATACTAGTGAGACTGATAGTAAAGGCACCAGTGACAGCGATAGTAAAGAAGGTGATTCATCTGTTGAAAACTTTGTTCCAATGGAATAAGGTAGCTGGTAGCCTAATTACAGTAAATCAAACATTTTTAGTCATGTAATTAAGCTTAAGGCAGTATTACAGGTCACATTTATTTCTTACAAGGTTTATGAAGAAATCATTTTCTCGGAATAAACCACAGCTTACAAAATGTACGTACAAATTTCACGGTAGTGAAATGTATACTATGAGTAGTGTGTCACTGTTGAGGTTGGCAGCACTGTCAATAATTCACTGTCGTTTCTCACAGCCCATCTATACGCAAAAGGCAATCTTGTGACTAAAGTATCTATAGTACACGCTACCACTACAAATGCATCAGCTGCGAAATACAGGGTGATAGTAAAGTCGCGCAACCCAAAATGATAACAGTCTTAGAAAGCTGTAATGTATTTTTTATTTTTCTTTCAAAGTTTACAATACAAGTTATAATTACAACTTAATTACTTACAAGTTCACAACAAGTGCTGGAAATGTCCACTGTGGTTTGCAATGCATGCATTAACGCGTTTTCTTACATTGCACGCAACCTTTTTGAGTGTAGCAGTAGCAATATTTGATATACAGTCTTCAATGTTTCTTCTAAGTTCATCTACTGTATGCAGGTTGTTTTTGTACACATTATCTTTCAAATAGCCCCATAAATAAAAATCAAGAGGAGTCAGATCTGGTGACCGAGGAGGCCACAAACCATGAGAAATTATTCGGTCATCAAAGAAATCGTGGAAAAATTGGAAAGTACTGTTTGCCGTATGTGAAGTTGCTCCGTCTTGTTGTAGCCAGCGATAACATGTAGCAGTGCTACGAACTGCATGATTATTTCTTGATAACGTTCTGCTGTGATTGTATCCAAAAAAAAGATAGGCCCGACAATTCTCCGACGAGATACACCACACCACACCCCAATTTTTTGAGAATGTAATGGCTGTTCATGGAATTCATGTGGATTCACTGCAGACCATACTCAACAATTTTGACTATTAACATATCCACTTAGATGAAACCAAGCTTCATCGCTGAAAAAAACTTTGTCCAGAACAGATATGTCATTTCGAATGAAATTTTTAAACCAATGACAATACCGCAATCGCTTCTCCTTATCTGGCTCTTCGAGCTGATGAGTTACGTTAATTCGGTACGGATGTAATTTTAATAACTTAGTGGCTTTATGAACACTTCCATAAGACAGTCCAGTCTGAGTAGAAAGTTTTCGAAGAGACTTTTTCGGAGAACGAATAAACGTTTCACTTATCGTTTGCAGACTGTCGTCAGATAAAACACTTGGTCGGCCGGTACGATTACGGTCATTCACGCTACCTGTATCCCGAAAACGATGAAACAAACGAAATATGGTCGATTTGTTTGGCACTTTAGCATCTGGAAAGGCATTGGAGAAATGTTCTTGACACTTTGCGTAGGATTTCGATTCACAGTAACTCAAAACGATAGAGACGCGTTGTTCTTGCGTAAAAGACATTGCGACTCGAGCTGAACAAACCAACTGGTTTCTGGCTAACTGTCGCCTGGTGGCGTGATCTAGCAGTGCTGCCACATACTGTACTACTAAACGAAAAATTCCCATATTCTAATCATACTTTACAAATTTACCTTCAATTCCTACACGGCTTCAAACATTTGGTTGCGCGACTACGATCACCCGGTACTACTAACTCATTCATTCTCCCACTACTATAACAACGCACTGCATTCCTTCCAACTACACGGAGCTGGGACTCAAGCTATAACTGTGACTGTGTATTTTACAGTTCTTCCTTTTCAGTTCTTAAATGGTTTATAATGGTTTTCTCGGTTGATGAGCTCTGCTGCTCCACGCGTTATAGACCAGTCGGAATGTTTGCCAGCATTGTCAGATTGTACCTGACAAACATTACGAGCCCATGCATCTAAGAGCCGCAGTAGTTCACTCGTGTCTTGCATCTCGTATTGAACACATCGATTATAGAGCGCGTTAACATGCAATACTTAATAATATCATCAGCTGGTTGTATGTTCGTAGGTTATAATTGTTATTTATTTATTTATTTTTTTTTTTTATTCCTAATTTGTGTATGTTGCAATCTGTTCAATTCAGAACAATAAGCAAACCCATGACCCAATGAGATGAGGATGATGTATATAACGTGTAAATGAGGTGTAGTCTTGTACAGACTCAGGCCGACCATTCCTGTGAGAGTATGGTTAATTGAACCCCAACCATCAAAGTACACCGGTAACCACTGTGTAGTATTCAAATCCGAATAAAAGTAACTACCTTTACTAGGATTTGAACCTAGGATTGAATAATTGTTATTAAAAGACCAAAAAAACTTGCTGACAAAATACTTAACAGAGCTACAAGAGCAAGTGTTGGCAACGTTGCTGGCATGTCATTGGCTAGCTATGAAGTGGGTGGGTGGGGGGCAATGCGTACGTTCAGAGCTCATCAGCCTTGAAAAATAGTATAGTCATATAATTGGGTGACCATGTGATAAGAGAGAGAACTATTTTTTGTAGCCCTGGAACTAGCAGATCGAATGCTAATGCAAAAAAAAAGAAAGTTTTTTCCCCTTGGACTTTGATGGGTGATCAATAGGTATCTTGACCCCCTGAATCCAAATCTGACCTCCGTTTCTCTCCATCACCCATTGTTGGTGAGGCCCCCTTGAAATTCTCGAAAAAACACCTAAAAGCGGTTATTCCTAATAAAGTGAAGGGCGGGGGTGGTTGTAAGTACCCCATCCTCCCCTCCATAGAAAATGTTATCTCAGTGCACGCACATTTATCCATGAAGACCAAAGGGGAAGTGGTGATATCACCGTTAGTTCAGAGGTGTGGCACGGTGGGAAGCCGGAACAAGTGATAAGCTTAGCTCAGTGAAAATTATGTTGAACTCGTCGAAGAACTGATATCTGCATATGAGTCGATGGGTTGCAACATGTTATTAAAATTGCACCTTTTATACGCGCATTTGGACTTTTTCCCAGAACATTTGGGAGCAGTTTACGGTACACACAGAGAAGGTTTCATCGACACATTGCACTCTTCGAAAAACTGTTCTCTGGGAAGTGGAACTCAAGTATGTTAGTAGACTATTGCTGGTCACTCTTGCGTGAAACTCCCAGAAATCAGTACAAGAGAACAGCTACCTCCAAGTAAAAACACTCTCTTTTAGTATATGTATTCGATGACAAGTATCTTGAACCAGAAAAATTGTATAAGTAAAAATGCACAAAATGTATCAATACATCAATACTCTCTTATTGTACTCTTTCAGTGTTAGGTAGGCCTTGAAGAACCATAAAAACGTGATACAACTGCAGAATTTCATATCATAGTCACACCAGACTGACAAAAAGTTGAAATTTCCCAAATAAGGGGGAGTGGCCCACCCCCTAAAAATAGTGGGTGATGGACTAAAACGGAGGTCAGATTTGAATTCAGGGGGTCAAAGTAAATTAAGATCACCTATTAAAGTTCAAGGGGAATTTTTGATGCAGACCAGTGTAATTTAACACCTCCTGCCTGTTAACGGGCATTTCATTATGTTTTGAAATCTATAATCTAACTAAATGAGATATGTTTTTATATGATTTCAGGAGACTCCATCCTCTCTCAAACGGCTCTCCAGTACGCATAACTAAAACGATTACGATTAATCAGATGTAATAAAATGAAACAAAAATTTCTTTTCGTAAAGAAACTCTAAAATAAACAATTACATATCCGGTGTGAAATCGACATGCAAAAAAAGTTTTAAAAAGTATAATTGTTTTATTAAACTTTTTTACTTAAATTCTCGTGTGCATATACAGGGTGCTTCTCCCGTGAAAATTCGATTTGAAAAAAGTTTAAAAAAAGTAACATTGTTTTATTTTATACTTTTCCCTTAATTTCTCATCTGCGTATACAGTGGAGGTGCTTATTCAGTGAAAAATTGACATGCAAAGTAGTTTTAAAAAAATATTGTTTTACTTAAATTCTCGTGTGTTCCGGTATCGCCGAAAATAATTGACTTAAAAAAAGTTTTAAAAAGTATTATCGTTTTATTGATATTTTTTCCTTAAATTATCGTGCGTTGGTATCCCAGTGAAAAATGGAAATGCAAAAAAAAGTTTTAAAAAGCATTATCGTTTTATTAGTATTTTTTCCTTAAATTCTCGTGCGCTGGTATTTCTTTGAAAAATCAAAATGCAAAAAAGTTTTAAAAAGCGTTATGGTTTCATTGATATTTTTTCCTTAAATTATTGTGCGTTGTTATCCCGGTGAAAAATCGAAATGCAAAATAAGTTTTAAAAAGCATTATCGTTTTATTGATATTTTTTCCTTAAATTCTCATGTGCCAGTATCCCAGTGAAAAATCTACATGAAAAAAGTTTTAAAAAGTATTATTGTATATTTTATCCTTTTTCCTTAATTTCTCATGTGGATATATAGATGCTTATCCAACAAAAAAGGTTTTTAAAGAGTACCATTGTTTTGTTGAATCTTTTTCCTTAAGTTCTCATATGTGTGTGTGTGTGTGTGTGTGTGTTTGTATACAAGTGAGATACTGTTTAGTTGTAATACGTGTTACAAAAAGTTTACACAGGCTATTGCTTTAAATGCTCACGTGTGAATACATACATGAGAGTTCAATTTGTAATATGTGTAACAAAACATTTAGTTACTCTTCCATTGTAGTTAATTACATTGTGTGTGTAAGTGTACACAGAGTAAAAATGTAAATGTATGTTTTGCAATAAATAAATAAATAAATGTATAATATATAAATACGAGGGGGTACCCAAAAGAAACCGGAATTATTTTTTAAAACTATTTATTTTTAATTTTTTTACAAAAGAACCTTATCCCCTTCAAAATACTCTCCATTACAACTAATACATTTGTCCCACCGGTGCTTCCACTGTTCAAAACATTTTTTGTACTCCTCTTCAGTGATGGCTGCCAGCTCATCCGTCGTTTTTTTCTTGACGTCATCAACGTTGTTAAATCGGAGACCTTTCATGCATGGGAACGAGAAAAAATCACACGGAGCCAGATCGGGTGAGTACGGTGCGTGTGGTAGCAAAACCATGCCGTTTTTCGCCAAAAACTGGGTAACCGAGATTGCCGTGTGTGCAGGCGCGTTGTCGTGGTGGAAAAACCAGTCCCCTGTCTGCCACAAATTAGGTCTTTTACGACGAATGCTGTTTCGTAGTCTTCTTAACACTTCAAGATAAAAAGCTTGATTTACCGTCTGGCCTGGTGGAACGAACTCTGAATGAACAATTCCCCTCACATCAAAAAAACAAATCAGCATTGTTTTGATGTTCGATCTGACTTGACGACTTTTTTTTGGTCGGGGTGATAATGAAGTCTTCCATTGACTGGATTGTTGTTTGGTTTCTGGGTCGTACCCATAGCACCAAGACTCGTCACCCGTAATGATTTTTGACATGAAATCTGGATCAGTTTCAAGCTGTTGTTTCAAATCACTACACGTTTCAATTCGACGTTCCTTTTGAGTGTCTGTCAGAACCCGAGGCACAAACTTGGCAGCGACTCTTTTCATTGTCAAGTCTTCTGTTAAAATGCGTTGAACTGAGCTCCAAGATAACCACTAACCTGTGATATTTGGTCAATGGTCTGTCGTCGGTCTGTTCGTACAATTTCTTTCACTTTCACAACATTTTCGTCTGTTCGGGAAGTCGACGGTCGTCCAGAACGAGGTTTGTTCTCAATCGACATGTCGCCATTTTTAAAGCGCAAAAACCACTCGTACACTTGGGTTTTTCCAATAGCGTCGTCTTTGTAAGCTGTGTTCAACATTACAACTGTTTCCGCGGCGTTTTTACCGAGCAAGAAGCAAAATTTCACAGCCGCACGTTGTTCATTAAAACTTGCCATCATGAAAAACGATACGAGCACAAAACAGCACTAGCGAGAACAATCACTGCACGAGAACAGAACAAGTTAGATCAACGAACAAAATGGCATTGAACTAGCAATGAGTAGCGCTACAAGCAGCCTAGTGGCGGGAATTTGTACTGCACAAGCTCCGCCCACAGCAGAGCTATTCCGGATACTTTTGGGTACCCCCTCGTATGTTGTTTTATTTTAGATGACTGAATGGAACTAATTAACGGTCTAAGCTTTTTGTCTGCCCATAACAGACAGGTGGAGTGTCAAATTATTTACACTCAATCTGTTAGTTGCTGGGCTAAAATAAATAGTTCTGTATCTTATCACATGGTCAGCCAATTAAATGACTGAATCATTTAAGAACAGAAGAGGTAGAGGTGTAAAAGACACTAATCAGAGTTATCTCCTCTGAAAGTAATGAATTTCATTGTACAGCCAGACCCTGTGGTGAATGAAGTGAAGGTGTCATTTACAGAGTGGAAAATATGTGCTTTTCAGAGGGCCCGGCATGCTGATAAGTGGACTTTTCCTCTCAGTGAGGAAGGCAATGGTAAACCACCTCACTCCTCGTTTTACTTAGTAAAACCTCTACAGGTTCAAACCACCCTTTCGGCTGATGACCTAAACAACAACAAGCTTTTTGTAATCAAAAGATTGTCAAATAAAGTGTGACGTTTGTTTGTGCTGAAAGCGTGTTTGTGTGCAACCAGTGCTTGATAAATGTCGTCATCTCACCATGGTATATAGTCGATCTACTGTAAGAGTACTCCGCGCGAGGCAAGCGCCTCCTATAGGTTGTAAACAAAAGTTTTACACTAGTTACCACGTATCTACCTCTCCGCCTGACAATTTATCTTGCACTACATTCCATCATTAAAATAGTATCTATACCCAGCTAAAATAAACATTAACGTTTAAGTGTTTTTAATTATACCGTTCAGATTATGTGTAATTATTGTAGTTTCCAGAAAGAGACTCCTTAATTAATTATTTTAACCTTTACATTTAACAAAACAATTTTTTCTACTTTTTAATGTTTACCACTTTTATGTTTAAAAAACTCAACTCATTCACTATCACGCATGTTAACAAAACACAGCTTACAAAACTTTTCATTTTCAGTCTATGAAGAAAATCGAAACGAACCGATACAATTGCAAAAGATAACTGATGAAACTAAAAATGAGTTCAACACGGGCAAGTGCAAACAGTTGTATTAAACTAGCCACAGACGTTAATTATTTTAATGATACGAAATAAATAATCTGAAATGATAAACAACGAATCACTGGAATTGTTTACTCTCCTGTTATAATTCAAGCGCATTAGTCTTATATTACTTGTGACCAAAAAATAAAACAAAACTGAGTCTAATAAAAACCTACTAATCATAAATAATAATGTAACGAAAAATAACACTGTAAGAGTAACAATAGTAAAATTTCAGTTATTAATGGCAAACTAATATAGGATTTATGAAACATTTTCTAACAAATGAATTGAACGTGTTTTTATTATATTAAGCTGAGTGAATAATTAGTGTTTTATGGAATTTTGTTTTTGATCATGCAGTGGGTATTTTAAATTAATACGCATGCTCACTTGTATTGGTGGTTGCCTACGTCGGAGTACTCTTAGCGTAAACAGACTTTAGTTACTTGTGTCACGAGTTTACCTTTGGTTGAAACGAGGGGTAAAAGGAGAAAAGCATCAGTGTGCGTGTATAGATATTGAAGTCACGAGATTGCCTTTTGCGTACGTATAAGCTGTGAGGAAGGGAAATGAAATATTTGCAGTGCTGTCAACCTCAATAGCGAGGCACTACTCATACATTTCACTTGCGTGCAGTTTCTACAAACATTTTGTAAGCTGTGGTTTATTCCGAGAAAATTTTTTCTTCATAAACCTAATAAGAAATGACCTGTAATATTGCCTGTAGCTTAATTACATGACTAGAAATTTGTGATTTACTGTAATTATGAATGAATCGCCTTCTTTACTATTGCTGTCATCGGCGTTTTCATTATCAGTCTCTCTAGTATCTACCTAACAGTTTTCTTTTTTTTTACCAGGTGTCAACAAAACTATTAAAGAATAGCTTCTTCACGTTCTTAATTTCCTCCCTTATTTTTTGAATTGTGGAAAAAGAAACATCGCAGTAGTTAGCTGCTTGCTCACGGCTTTTGTTAAGAGGCACAGATAGGCATTTTTGTTTAGCTTCAACTTCATAACATTGATTTTATTACATTGCATATTAGATTTCGTTCAACACGGTGAATAGTTTGATCACGTTTTCGAGAAACCGACATTTCTGTAACAAACAGTTAATCTACAAAAGGTTCCGCGATATACTGTACATGCTCTGGGTATAGTATAAGTTGTTATGTTTGTCGTACTGAAATTAAAGCAGTCTGGCATGCGCACTGATGCTTGTTCCCCTTTACCCCTTGTTGCAAACAAGGGCAAACTCTCGACTGTAACTGCTGTAATTTCAGTTGAGCGGATGCCAAATAAGCTTGCCAGTTTTCTGAAGTGTGCAGGAGGTTAATTTTGGAAATGGCGCGCTTGGTTGCCTCAGCGAGTGGTTGGGGGTCAATGCTGTACTAGCCGTGATCAGAATCATGTCGCTCTCACAACGTTATTTATCAGCAGACCTGAAAACATTAGTCTGTAATGTGTTGTATATGGTAGGTGTTAATTGTTGTATACAATTAAATGTTTTTAACGTTGCTAATCTATACTTATATAATAAAGAAGAAACGTCTGTTTGTTTGTTTGTTTGTTTGTTTGTATGAGGTAATCTCAGAAACTACTGAATTGATTTTAAAAAATCTTTCATTACTGCATAGCTAGATCTTCCTGAACAATATACGCTATTTCGCAACTTTAATTAAGTGAGTTAAGCAACCTTAACTGTGACTATATCGCATGTTTTAGTCTGTCGGGTACATAGAACTTTTATTTTGTGTAAGTCTTCTGGATGGTGTATTTTTTGGGTTAGAAGCACGATTCAACTTTTATGTTTCATAGAAAAATGTGAAGAATAACTTTCGATTCCAAAAATATTAAAATCGGAAATATTCAAAATTTTATTTTTGTACTGTATTTCATGTATTTGTTTTCATTCGACAGGTAGTGTATAAGTCATATATTTCCAATTACTCTGGGTATAGCACCCACGTATTACTGTCTCGTATCTCAGCCATATATCAACTGTCTCTTTCTTTTCCATCGGTATTCTTCTATGCATTCTATTCAATTCTGTTTAATCGCAGGGACAAACATTTTAAAACGGTGGGCATTGATTTGAGACAAGAGTGCTTCCTTTACTCATGGAAAACTTTATGTCGGACTTTCTAGAGCTGGAAGTGCAGAAAAATAATTTATTTTGCTGCCACAGGGCAATAAAACCACAAATATTGTATTGTTGTTTAGGTCATCGGCGAAAAGGCTGGTTTGAACCCGTAGAGGTTTTACTAAGTAAAACGAGAAGTGAGGTGGTTTACCATTGCCTTCCTCACTTAGTGTAAAGTATGCTTATCAGCATGCCGGGCCCTCTGAAAAGCACATATTTTCCACTCTGCAAATGACACCCTCACTTCATTCACCACAGGGTCTGGCTGTATAATGAAATTCATTACTTTCAGAGGAGATAACTCTGATTAGTGTCTTTTACACCTCTACCTCTTCTGTTCTTAAATGATTCAGTTATTTAATTGGCTGACCATATGATAAGAAACAGAACTATTTATTTTAGCCCTGTAACGAACAGATTGAGTGTAAATAATTTGACACTCCGCCTGTCGGTTATGGGCAGAAATATTGTATATATAGAGGTTTTAAAATAATTTAATGAGGCCTACATTACCTGCTGTGAAGCAAAGCGAGCGGAGGTTTCTAGTATATGATAATTTACGTCGTTCAGCGCCTGTGATTTAGTAGGCAGTTCGGTACTAGGACATGAAATTTACTGACTGAATTCGAACTGTTGGCGCAGCTACACCGGCAAGCTTATTTGGCGTCCGCTCTATAACCAACGTAACAACGTATAGTTCAGCCGTTCTTAGTTTGCTCCTACTGTTAACAAACAAAAGCCACCTACTACAGGGTGCACACTAGAGTCCGCGACTTTACGGATCTAGTATTCCTATTGAGTTAACTATTTTTTAAATTATAAGCACTTAAAGTACTAAAAACATCAGTCATGATATGATGTAGGCCTAAAAATTTTATTTATAAAAATACTTTTGAAAGTATTTTGTTGTTACTTTTTAATCAGCGTGTACACATTTTGATGTAATGCGCATGCTCAGTGACGTCATTATTTGTTTACATTAGGAGCAAACTAAGAGAGGCTGGACTGTAGCTATACTTAGAGCACATACAGTATATCGATGAACCTTTTGTAGGTTAACAGTACGATTTTAACTGGTTGTTTCCATAAACAGAAAATGTTAATTTCTTGAAAACGTGTTTGGATTATTCACTGTACTTAACGATATATCTAATATGCAGTGTAATAAAATGTTGTGATGTTGAAGCTGAACAAAATGCATTTTCTTACCTCTTATCAAAATCCATGAGCAAGTCACTAACTACTGTGGTGTTTCTTTTTCTACAATTTGAAAAATAAAAGACATGAAAAAGTTATTCTTCTTCAACAGTTTTATTGATGCCTGGTAAAAAAATCTCGTGTGAAACACTCACACAACTTTCTCTTGCCAATGCAAATAATTAACAATAAACCTAACATTAGTAATAAATCATTAGAAATAAACAAAAAACTAACCTCGATAAAGATAACCTAATTTTAATCATATATGAAAGACGCAAAATGAAAATCAACCTCAGTTAGGCTTAAAAATATGAAAATCGCTCTTTCATGCTAAACTAGGCACTGTAAAAAAAATGCTCTAATTAAAAGTTGTAGATCTTTTAATTTCCTATAAATTTTATTATTACACTTATGGGGTTGCTTATTGTTCTGAATTGAACAGATTGCAACGTACACATATTAGGAATTAAAAAAAAAAAAAAAAATTATAGTAAATCAAACATTTCTATGATGCTTTTCACGGTTGATGAGCTCTGCTGTTCCACGTGTTTAGACCAATCGGAATATTTTCAAGCGTTGTCAGATTGAACAAATGTTTCAGCCTGACAAACATGACATGCGCATGCGGATAAGAGCCGCGGTAGTTCACCTGTGTCTTGCATCTCGTACTGAACACATTTTTTTTTTTTTTTTTTTTTTTGTTTTTTTGCTACTTGCATCCTGGAGACTCCAAAGGGAGTATAGGACATGTCAAGGTAAATTTGATGAACTGAAAGTTTATCACCAATGTGATAAATTTACTACTTACCACCAAAATTTGTTTTTGCTACTGCTTACTTCAGTATGCTTGTCATGAACCGTATTAAATTAAATATCACACACAATAAATAATAAAAATAAATCAAACACAATGATAAATTCAACACTTACCAATAATTTCACCCTACTACTGCTTAACTCAGCAGGCTTGTCAAGAACCCCTTTGTATCAAATTGTACACAATATTTGTTTAATTAAAGTTAAATACCAAAACTATTTAGAAAGGAATTCGTGCACACTGTAAAATGTTTCATCAATCAAATATTGTTTTAGCTTTTTTTTAAAATGACTTAAATTGTCACAACTTTTTAAACCTCGAGGCAATTTATTGATGTATTTTCTACCTGCATAAGTTGGTTTTTGTTCAAACAATTTAGTGTTGTGATTAGCAACATAATAATCGATTCTGTTTCTTGTGTAGTGGTTGTGAACATCTAAATTCTGTAAAAAGGTATTTTTCTTTACGTACATTATCACTTCAAAAATGTACAAAGAAGGAACCGTGAGCAATTGCAGCTCTTTAAATAGTGATCTGCATGAGGTAAGGTGGTTGACTCCCATCATACACCTAATAGCTTTTTTCTGTATTTTAAAAACTCTTTCCATGTTACCCTGTGATGAATTACCCCATACTAATATGGCATACCTGATATGAGATAAAATTAAACCATGATAAGCTGCTATAAGCAATTTTTTATCATTTAATCTGGCAACTTGTTTTAATGCAAATACCCCAGATGATATTTTACTACAAATTTGATCGGTGTAATAATCCCACGATAGGGTCCTATCTAGTGACACTCCTAGAAACTTCACTGTTTGCACATGATCTAGGATATTATTTTGTATCAAGACATCCACTTCTCTGTTTTCCCTTACGTTGTGTTTGTTTTTGAACTGTAAGAACTGACACTTTTTCCCATTAACTGTTAACATTAATTCATTCAGAAATTGGACTACAGATTCTACGCTAATCTGTGTGTTCACTTCGAGACTATCTACCAGTAAACTTTTGTTTATGATTGAAGTATCATCAGCAAACAATAAAGCTTTACTGTTGGGTAAGATATCTGGTAATCTATTTATATACAACAAAAACAAAATGGGACCTAAAATTGACCCCTGTGGAACACCAGCTTTGACATCAAGCTTTTCAGACAAAATTTTTGTAAGTTTCCCCCTAACTACTCTAGTTATTTCTACACACTGTACTCTACCTACCAGATAAGACTGAAACCATTTAAGTTCTACGTCCCTAATACCTAATGACTCTAACATTTTCAACAAAACTTCATGATCAACACAGTCGAAAGCTTTACTGAGATCTAAAAACACAGCTAAGGCTTTCTCTCCTGCATCCAATATATCAACTATCTGCTCAAAAAGTGAGACAATAGCAGTTTTGGTTGACTTACCCTTTTGGAAACCATGCTGATCTTTTGAGATGATAAGGTTTTCAGTCAAAAAATTGATTAACCTAATGAACACTACCTTTTCAAAAATTTTGCTAATAGTGTTTAATATACTTATGGGCCTATAATTTTCAACTACTTGGGTATTGCCATTCTTAAACACAGGCAATATTTTACCTTCCTTCAGTTGTTTTGGAAATACACCTCTTTCCAGGGAGAAGTTAATTAGATGAAGGAGAGGTGTTAATAAAAACTTTTTACATTTTTTAACAACAATACTTGAGATCCCATCTAACCCTACTGTTTTCTTACTTTTTAAGCTATCGATAACTGATTCTAGTTCCTCATATGAAACTGAGCTAAATACAAAATTATCTACAACTCTATCCCCCCTAACTTCATAATATCCCTCAGTTTCCGTAATCTGCTGTTTAAGCTTTGAAGCTACTTCCTGATAATACTTATTAAAATAATTACTAATTTCTGATCCATTCTCTATAACTTCATTATTACTATTGACAATTTTTGGTATAACTGTGTATCCCCTATTACTAACTACATTCCGATTCCTATTTATTGTTTCCCATATTGCTGAGTTTAAATTAGTTGATTTACGAAGGACTTCAGCAGTTTTTTTGCATTTGGCACTCTGAACTTTTTTAGCATAATATTTTTTAATTTGTTTGTATCTTTGCTCATTCAATTCATTTTTATCTGATTTGAACTCAGAGTAGACATCTCTGACTTCAGATTTCAGTTTCAAAATATCCCCTGTAATCCATTGGTCTATTTCACTAATTCTCTTTGTTAAAACTACCCTTTTTACTGGACAGCTACTATTATAGTGAAATTTTAAAGTTTCAATAAAATAATGATATTTTTGATTAATTTCGGAAGCATTGATAACAGTCTTCCAATCCTCTTTGGATAAACTGTGCAATAAACAATTTATATTACCCTTGTCCTCTTGCCTAGTTTCTTTATTAACTTTTTGATTCAGGGCCTGACCACCTAAATGCTGAATTTCTATTACTTGGTACCCGTGATCAGAGAATTCTGAACCCCCTAACCTAACCTGACAACTAACAATATTTGTTAGAATATTATCTATTATCGTTTGAGAATGGCTAGTAATCCTTGTATAATCACTAACTTTTATATCCAGATTGTTCATGTTCACGATATCCCTGAACTCTTCGGACATTTTACTCTGAATAGCAAGATTTACATTATAATCACCCATAACAACAACTCTTAAGTACCGTTCAGTCAAACTCTCCAGCAATGCACTGAACAATTTACAGAACTGGTCCCAATCACCATTTGGAGACCTATAAACACCAACGACAGCCATCCTTTCCTGTACCCCCAACCTAACTTCTAATCCTACTACTTCCATATTCATTTCCTGAGAAAACCTATCTACAAAAGGTAAGTTACGTGTATGTATGTTCCTACTAATATTAGTCAGTATACAGACTCCTCCACTTTTATGAAATTTCCTGCAGTAAGAAGCATTAATAGAAAACCCCGGAAAGCTAATCATAGGAATCTCATTACTTTTTAACCCATGTTCGGTGAATAATACCATATCTGGGTTCTCAGACCTTAAAAATATTTCAACCCTATCTATTTTATTACTTAAATATTGAATATTTTGGTGCAAAATAGAGAAGTGAGATGTATTCCTAACCTGAACTTGATTGATGAAATCATTTTGTGCACCTACCTGTTTATTTCCTATAATTTCTGCATCTGTTGGTAGTGGATGCACTAACCTATCATCCGGATTTAAACCTAACCTGTCATTACCTATTTGTAGCACCTGTGATTGCTTAATGTGAGGTTGGGTTGTCCTAACATAACCTACCCTTCTTTTTCTTAACTTTTTTCCCCCTTTTTTAGCCATTTCATTAAAAAAGTATCCTTAGATTTTAATTTATCTGGGAGTTTACATGTAACGAGTGAAGCTAATCTATCACACAGTATGTTTTTGCCAGTTAAATTTAAATGTAACCCATGTTTAGTATAGTTATCACGATTTAACCTTTCATTGATAAAGTTGATTTTTACCCTTTCAATTGTTTTATTTTTTAGGCTGTTAATTCTTTTATGCATTTCGTGGTTTGTTTTACTTATAACTTTGTTTACTTCTGGCTTGTCATACCGAAATGGAATAACGTTTATTATTAAATTAGTTTTATTACTTAGTGGAACCAATTCTTCGAATGTTTTTAAGATTTGAGGAGTGTTTTTAAGTTGTTTTGATTCTATGTCATTGGTTCCTCCAAGAATTATTAAATGGTCATTTATACCTAAGGTTTTTACATCGTCTTTAGATGACTTAACAACTTCTTTTAGAGGAGCATTCGGCTTAAACACTACTTTTACTTCAAATTCAGAATTTAGTTTTTTATCTAACAATTCCCAACATTCACGGCCATGACTATCCGCCAATACTAGGACTTTGTTTTTCCTATTATTATTATTACATCGATTATAGAGCACGTTAACATTCAATACTCTTAATATAATCAGCTGATTATATGTTCAGAGGTTATAATTGTTACTGAAAGACCAAAAAAATGGCTGACAAAATATATAACAGTTACGAGAGCAAGTAGTTCTGGTGGTAAGTGATGAATTTATCATTGGTGATGAACTTTCAGTTTATCAGTTTTATCTTGACATGTCTTATACTCCCTTTGGAGTCTCCTGGATGCAGGAAAAAAAGTGTTGGCAACATTGCTGGCAAGTCATTGGCTAGCTCTAAAGAGGGTAGGGGGCAATGCAAACGTTCAGAGCTCATCACCCTTGAAAAATAGTATAGGTGGTAATTACAGTAAATAAAACATTTCTAGTCGTGTAATTAAAGTATAGACAATATTACAGGTCACATTTTTACTTCCTCTTGCCTATATGAATATATAGGAAGGAAAGTATTGTTTTCATGTTGATTTTCGAAATCGAGTTTTCACCGGATCTATACTTTTTCCAAACCTCCTGAACCCAAAAAACATATTTTTAGCGATTGGTCTGTGTGTGAACAGAATATCTCAAGAACGGAACATCGTACGAATTTGTAACTTGAAACTTAAGTTACATACCGCTACCGGACCTGACACAAACATTTTCATCAAAATCGGTCTACTGGAAGTAGTAGTTTATTTGTGTAATTTTTCACTTTTTTGCAAATTTCTCAAAAACTGGTCCTACGATTTTTTTCAAATCGATACGATTTTTTTTTAAATTGACATGTTTACTAAGTTTTTGATGCTCTACAAGATAGGGTAGGCACCATGTTTGCTGAAATTCTCAGTGAGGCTGTTTTTACGTTAAAAATGTATTTTTTTAAGATAATGGCTTTAATATGTATTATAGCGCAAAATTTTATATAATAAAAAATGTAGAGAATTTAAAATTCTACAACTTTTATTTCAAACACTTTTTTGTATAATGCTTAGTTTAGTAGTAATTAACGATTTTCTTTTTTTTTCTCACGAAAATGTGAGAAAAAAACAATGAGATTTTGTTTTGGTGTTAGTTTCAGATTATGACCAACCTTAGGCTGTATATTTCATACAGCCTAAGGTAATCTATTCATGCTAAGGCAAAAAGGGGTAAATGGACTTTACAGCTTTTTGCCAATACAGACTGCGTTTGATGCAATTAATGAAATGGCTGTAAACTTTTTTTTTGGATTTTTTCCCATTAAGGCAAAATGGTTTAACTGAGTTTTTAGGGTTTTAACTAGTTTTTACAAATTTTTGACTGTAGTCATAAACAGAACATTAAAAACTATAACAATACATAATGTACTCAATTAGAAAGTCATTTACAACAAAACGGCCGCACTTTAAACTTTAAATGCAATTTCTGAAAAGTTGTGTTTTTGGGATACACCTTTTTGTCTTTTTAGGGGAGAATTTCTACCCACATTTTTGACGAAGAACTTGTCAGCGTTTTAATTAAAAAGAATACCACAAGTTCGCATTTGACATCATATTGTTTCGCACCGTTCATACATGTATTATAATTTATTTTCAATTAGGAATTTAGTGTTATATTACTTGTTTCCTTCATTTCTATTTAGAGTTTTTGATTTTAGTTTATTTGGCATTGTAGTTTCTAGTTCGTAAAATTGTCTATACGGTAAATAAAAAAAGAACATGTGATTCTGAATTACTTTTCATGTAGCATAGAAAAGGAAATCTGTTAAAAAGTGGTGAAAAGAAAGGAACTAACTGGAGTGCCATAGAAATGCATTCAGAATATTAGAACAGTTTTGAGAAACCGGAAAATTAGTAACCCTTGGATAAAACGTAATCAGGATCAGCCACTGTGATTTATTCGTAAAAACGGCCATTTAGCTAAAAGTACACAATTTTTTCAAAATAATTAGCCTCCCACAAAATACCATGCGAGGTAAATTATGACACAGACTTGCCGAATTTCAAAAGACCAATTTTTTAAATCTTAAGGTTTTAAATATTTACTAAGATATGTAAAAAAAACCTGGTGTGAAACACTCACAACTTTCTCTTGCCAATGCAAATTATGAACAAAATTACCTAACATTAGAAATAAACAAAAAACTAACCTCAATAAACATAACCTAATTTTAACCATGAATGAAAGACGCAAAATGAAAATCAACTTCAGTTTGGTTTAAAAATACGGAAAATCACTCTTTCACGCTGAACTAGGCTCTGTAGAGAAAAATGCTTCTAATAAAAGTTGTAGATCTTTTAATTTCCTATAAATTTGATTATATACACTTTTGTCATAAAATGCATACTAAGGCCGAAATCTTTAAAAAATCGATTTTTCACACGTTTTTGTGAGAAAAACAGAAAATCGCTCAATTACCAATAAACTAAGCGTTATACAAAAAATATTTGCAATAAAAGTTGTAGGATTTTAAATTATCTACAACTTTTATTATATAAATTTTTGCGCTAAAATGCAGATTAAAACCGTAATATTAAAAAAACAATTTTTTTACGTGAAAACAGCCTCACCAAGAATTTCAGCAAACATGGCGCCTACCCCATCTTGTAGAGCATAAAAAATTTAATAAATGAGGCGATTTAAAATAAAATCATAGTACCAGTTTTTGGGAAAATCGCAAAAAATTACACGAATAAACTACTACTTCCGGTTGACTGATTCTGATGAAAATGTTCGTGTCGGGTCCGGTAGTGGTATGTAACTTAATTTTCAAGTTTCAAATCCGTATGATTTCCGTTCTTGAGATTTTTTGGGTTCAGGGGGTCTGAAAACGTGTAGACCCGATGAAAACTTGATTTCGAAAAATCATCATTAAAACAACATTTTCCTTCCTGAATATTCATATAGGCAAGAGAAAGTAAAAATATTGTTACTGAAACACGAGTTATACTAAATTAGAGTTATCCAATGAAGAACGTTAAAAATGTAAGTAGCGTTGTAGTTTATTAAATAAACTACATTAGAAACATAACATTTTTAAAATTTTGGTCAGTAAAATTAATCCAATTTAAAACAGTAACCTTAATAGGAATACAATATCCATTAAGTAATCGACCCTGTCGTACACCCAGTAGTAGCTGGCTTTGGTTTGTTGACAAAAGGAGCAAAGTAAGAATGCCTGAACTTTATATTATTGCCTGGTCATTTGGTAAGAAATGGAACTATTTTTTTTTTGTAGCTATGGAACTAGCAGATTGAGTGCAAATAATTTATCACTCCACCTGCCTGTTCGCGTATAAAACACAAACTATCATTGGATGATGAGTACATCCAGCAAGTTGTATCGTAATCAATTTCCAACAAAGCTGGTAGCACCTTCTAGAAACCTGTCTTCAAAAATACGAGGTGTGGCTATAATGAGACTGACGTAAAAAATGTTATTTTAATTTTATACATAATCACTTATTGTTATCTTCAATATATCAATATACACTCCTTCTCAATCCCTACAACGCTCTATGCAAATTTTTCATTGTTGGAAACGGTGCTGGAAGTCATCTTCTGTCAGCTCCTTCAGGACACGTGCCGCTTTCTTTTTTACAGCTTCCACAGACTCGAATCTTGTCCCTTTTGATGCAGATTTCACCTTAGGGAAACGGGTAGAAGTCACATGGTGCAAGATCTGGTGAATAAGGTTGATGTTCTAACGGTGAGATGCTGTACTTTGCTAGGAATCTTTTGACAGATAATGTGGAATGAGCTGGCGCATTGTCTTGGTGGAGAACCCATGATTTGTCCTTCCACATTTCGAGGCGTTTTTTCCTTACTGTTTGATGTAGTTTATTTAGAAAGTACCTGAAGGTAGTAATATTGATTAATTGTTTGACCTTCAGGAACCCAGTGAAGGTACACAATCCCATGGATGTCAAAAAAAAAACAATCATCATTGCTTTAAATTTTGACTTGCTCATTCAAGCTTTTTGGCTCTGTGAAGAAGTTTGGCTCTTCCAGTGCATGGATTAGCGCTTTGTTTCCGGATCATAAGTAAAAAACCACGTTTCATCACATGTTATTGACTTCTACCTCTTTCCTTTGGTGAAATCTACATTAAAAGGGACAAGATTTGAGTCTGTGGAAGCTGTAAAAAAGAAAGCGGCACGTGTCCTGAAGGAGCTGACAGAAGATGACTTTCAGTACTGTTTCCAACAATGGAAAATTCGCATGGAGTGTTGTAGGGATAGAGAAGGAGTGTATACTGAAGGTGACAATAAGTGATAATGTATAAATTAAAAATAAAATTTTTTACATCAGTCTTGTTATTTAATAGCCACACCTCGTATATTTCTCATTGATATTTGCATCTTTCAAAGTATTATTAATATGTTGACTGCGGCACTAAAGTTTGTGACAACGGGGCCATTATACTTCTTTTTTTCACATTTTATTCATTTTTACTTTCTCTTGCCTATATGAATATATAGGAAGGAAAGTATTGTTTTCATGTCGATTTTTCGAAATCGAGTTTTCACCGGATCTATACGTTTTCAGACCCCCTGAACCCAAAAAACATGTTTTTAGCGATTGGTCTGCGTGTGTGTGTGTGTGTGAACAGAATATCTCAAGAACAGAACATCGTACGAACTTGAAACTTGAAACTTAAGTTACATACCACTACCGGACGCGACACGAACATTTTCATCAAAATCGGTCAACCGGAAGTAGTAGTTTATTCGTATAATTTTTCAGTTTTTTGCGATTTTCTCAAAAACTGGTCCTACGATTTTTTTTAAAATCGCCTATTTTACTCAATTTTTTATTCTCTACAAGATAGGGTAGGCGCCATGTTTGCTGAAATTCTCGGTGAGGCTGTTTTCACGTAAAAACGTTGTTTTTTTAAGATTACGGCTTTAATATAAATTTTAGCGCAAAAACTTATATAATAAAAGTTGTAGAGAATTTAAAAACCTACAACTTTTGTTTCAAACATTTTTTTGTATAACGCTTAGTTTAGCGGTAATTTGCGATTTTCTGTTTTTTTTCTCACGAAAACGTGAGAAAAATCGATTTTTTTAACATTTCGGTCTTAGTATGCATTTTACGACAAAAGTGTATATAATTAAATTTATAGAAAATTAAAAGATCTACAACTTTTGTTTAGAGCATTTTTCTCTACAGAGCCTAGTTTAGCGTGAAAGCGTGATTTTCCGTATTTTTTAGCCAAACTGAGTTCGATTGTCATTTTGCGTCATTCACTCATGATTAAAATAAGGTTATGTTTTTGAGGTTAGTTTTTGTTCATTTCTAATGTTTTAATACTAATGTTAGGTTTATTGTTAATTATTTGCATTGGCAAGAGAAAGTTGTGTGAGTGTTTCACACCAGATTTTTCTTCTTATTTTGCTTAATTTATTTGATAACAACCATGTTTTTTTGTAAAATAAAGTTGTAACACATTTTTGGGTCACAATAAAAAACATAAACAACTGGGTAAGTTACAAAGTTCTAGACTATTTCAATTAACCAAAATAAGCAAAAGAAATAATAAAATTTAATAATACCAGCATTCTGGTACAGAATGACAAGGAAAACTACCTGTATACGCTACATCCTATGATTGAAAAGTTTAAGTGTACATGTCATTCTGAAGCCGTAGCTTTTGAAACCACATTACTGTGTTAAAAATGAGTCATGTACTGTGACTCATTTTTGATGCATGTGGCCCATTTTTAAAGACAATTGTAATACATCACATAGCAGTGAACGTGTTAATTACTATTTTATGTAGTGTGAATCGAAGATTATTTTAGAATAGAACAGCAAGGGCACAAAATCTGATTTTATTATTAAATTTCAGAATTATGAGAAGTGTTTAGTTTAAAATTTTGTTAGTTGTATTTTCCATGTCTTACTATTTATATTATATACAGTGCTTCCCAACAAATCTAAGGGTAGGGAAATTTTGTAATCCCTAATTTGTGTACGTTGCAATCTGTTTTATACAGAACAATAAGCAACCCCACGACCCAATGAGATGAGGATGTGTATGACGTGTAAATGAGGTGTAGTCATGTACAGACTCAGGTCGACCATTCCTGAGAGAGTATGGTTAATTTTTTTTTTTTAACGTCCGACTGTTCTGCAAAATTACTGCTAATGCAGACGGTGAATAATGAAATGATTTTTTGTAATGTATGAAAAAATGCCGTGCCTATTTTGCTTCCGTATGGTTAATTGAACCCCAACCATTAAAGTACACCGGTAACCACTATCTAGCATTCAAATCCGTATAAAAGTAACTAGCTTTAGTAGGATTTGAACCAGGCACCTTCGTCTCCAAAAATCAGCTGCTTTTGGCGACGTCTTTACCTCTAGACCAACCCAGTGGGTTTAGTAGGGAAATTAACATTGGAAAATGTATTTGTCAACATTAATCTAATTATAAGGGTGTAACTCTTACTTTTATTACTCCAGTCATTAGGCAATGGAATAAAAATGAGTATACAGAAGGTTTTAATAGGTAATAATTTATTTATTAATAAATAAAGGCAAAAATGTTTTTTTAATTTTGATATAGCACGATAGTTACTTAAAAAATTTTGCTTCCATTTTTGTTGGAACGTTGGTGGATAGTGTTTAGTTGTCAGTTTATTTTTATTTTTTATTACAGTACGAGAGGCCATATCTTATTTTTTTTTTTGTTAATTAATTGATCAATGATTATTATTAATTAAATAATGAAAAAACATTAGAAATCATAATTGTAATTTTTAATTCAACAGAATATACTAACTAACTAGTAAAGTGTGTTTTTATTTCATTTATTTATATTATTTACTAATATTTTTAATGAAATATATTAGCCAAACAAAAGTAAAAAAAATAAATAGTATTGTGTGGGATTCGAACTCACGGCCTCTCGTACTATTTAATATCAAAAATGAAAATAAATTGTCCACGTTATACGTCCGGCTAACGTTCAGACAATATTATAAAAGCGATTTTTTTTTTTATGTAAGTAGCGTGGTATGACAAAATTAAATAACATGTTTGTCTTTTTATTTATTTGTTAAACGTCGCATCAACTGCAACGGTCATTAGCGACGACGTTGGGGTGTAACTGTTTGTAATGGAGGATGAAATGATTTTTTGTAACGTATGAAAATATGCCGTGCCCGAGTAGGATTCGAACCCACGACCGCATAATGAGAGGCGAGCACGTTATAACTACGCCAATGTGGCCGGTATTATCTTTATTAATAATCACGGTATAAGTTATGCTAATATAATTATTAAATTATGTGATGTTAAAATGTTTTGTACTCATTTTTATCCTGTTTCCTAACGACTGGAATTGTAGAAGTAATATTAAATAAAACTTGATATTAACATTAATGTTGACAGTAAATTATTCAATGTTAGTTTCCCTGTGCGTTAGATTTGTCGGGAAGCACGGTATAAAAGTTTTTTTGTTTTACGTCGGACTGTTCTGAAATTTCTGCTAACACAGACGGTGGTTAATGACTATAATGAAAAAGAGTGATAAAAGAATGCCAGATCTGACCGGGAATCGAATCAGGGGAAAAGTTACTTTGTTCAGTTAACATTCAGCCATTTTTTTTTACCCTTTTATTTATTTTTGAATCGAAAAGGAGTAAAGGGTTCTAATCATAAATTTGTAAAACATCTGTGAATCTGTACTGTTGTCAATAAAAAAACTACCAGCAATAATTCAGTGTGTCATTTTTATTAAAATATTGTCTTCAACCTTTTAATTCCCGAATTCCTTTTGATAAAATTCCTCAATAAATGTGCAGTTTACACCCTGTAATAAATTAAAAAGCTAAAAACGGCAGTCAGGTAAGATTTGAGGTAATTCTCGTTTTGAAAAACTATAAAAATATGCTGTACCAAATACAGCTGATGGTTTGTTATCACGCTCACGAACGAATAACTAACAAAAGCAACGAAAAAATGCAATGAATGCGTGTACTGGCTAGCGGGGCGCATTGTAAAGTAAGTTCGATACCAGGATGGCATGACATGAGTGTAGGTTAGTAAGAAGCAAAGTAAAGAAAAATTTATTGTTGGTATAGTACACACTAGATAAATTATTAATACAGAATTCCCTATAAGATGAACTGGTAGTTCGTTAAAATACGATCGTGTGTACCTAGCCTTAATAAATACATTGAAAGTATAATTCAGATAATAAACTGTACTGAATTTGATACCACTTTTAATTCATACTCTCCTGGTAGCAGTAGAAAATGACACAAGTTAGTCCCTACAGTTTCGTTTTTTGATCGGCATTCAAGACCGTGACGTGCAATTCAAACTCTGATCACGTGACTTTCGTAGTCTCCGTTTACCTTCTTTATCAGCATATTAGCTGATATTTTAATAATTGTTTTTTTCAGCCAACATTCATTAGGAATGATTTACCTGTTCACCACACTAAATTGCTTGTTTATGTGGTGTATCTGAACAATTGAAAGCAACATTTCTATAATTGATAATATAGAATATTGTACAGTAGAACATTAATTTGTTAACCATTTTTCTGTTTAACAATTGCAACCAACTCAAAAAAGTGTCATAATGACATCTAGCACATGCCTAGAAATATTTTGAATAAACCAAATGTTTCTAAATTGTGACACTTTGAGTAATAGTGAGCATTTTACCTTTGCTTTCCTAACGAAGTTGAACTATGTATGTTTTTATCAGCATTTCAGTCCCTCTGAAAAGCATCAACTTTCGCTTCATTCAATACAGAGTCTGGCTGTATAATGAAATTCATTACTCTCAGAGAACATAACTCCAACTAGTATTTTCTGTTCTTAAAAATGATTCAGTCAATTAATTGGCCGACCATTTGATAACAGAAGTTTTTTTATAGCTCTGGAACTAGCAGATAAAATGCAAACAATAATAATAATGTAATATTAATAAATTTTACAAAAATTGGATGAGGACAAAAAAACTCACTGTATAAATCATTTTTATACGTAATTTATTTATATTACATAGAATTCTCAAAATAAAATTACAATCACATTTTGGTATTATTATGTTAAATACAATTCATCAGCTTAATTGATAACTTATTAGTAATTTAATGAATAAAATAATTCAATTACATATTATACTCTTTAAAAAAAACCTAAATGTGACTGTCCACAGGGAAACTGATGTTTCTTCACCAAAGTAAAAAGTGAGGTTAATAATGTTTCTTACAGAGAATTTAATGCTGAAAACAATATTTTCACTTTTTTATCATCGTTATTTACAAAACAGTTTCAGAATTTTAAAAATGAAGTTTAAGAAACACATAATTTCAGGATATTGCAATAATTAAAGTTTGTTAATATTGTTCAATTAGTATACTGTGGACAATTTGAACTGGCACAATTCTTGCTCTACATGTACACACACAGTCCGCATAAAGTATATCCATAACCTATTCTTTCAACAAGGTCTAAAAATTTTAATGTAGGTACGCAAATGCCTACAAACTTATTTCAATGTACAAACATACAAATAATTAATTAATTTTAAAACATGTACCTATTTAATTTGTCCCTGTAAAAATTTAAATTATAAATTACACGAACTAAACTGCAAAAACCCAATAAACTATATTCTACAGATGCAAGAAACTAACCAAACAAATTGCTCTGAATGTTGTTGTTGTTTAGGTCATCAGCCGAAAGGCTGGTTTGAACCTGTAGAGGTTTTACTAAGTAAATCAAAGAGTGAGATGGTTTACCATTGCCTACCTCACTGAGTGGAAAAGTACACTTATCAGCATGCCGAGCCCTCTGAAAAACACATATTTTCCACTCTGCAAATGACACTTTCACTTCCTTCACCACAGGGTCTGGCTGTATAATGAAATTCATTACTTTCAGAGGAGATAACTCTGATTAGTGTCTTTTACACCTCTACCTCTTCTGTTCTTAAATGATTCAGTCATTTAATTGGCTGATCGCATTATAAGAAGCAGAACTATTTATTTTAGCCCTGCAACTAACAGATTGAGTGTAAATAATTTGACACTCCACCCGTCTGTTATGGGCTCTGAATGTATGAACAGAAAATCATAATATGAAAACAAATTAGTCACATGATTGTCTGACAGATTATTAATAACAACAGTGGAAACAAAGCGTAGTGACCATGCGTGATTCACACATTACGGTAGCGATTGTACACTTTTGTGACTGTACCGTCGTTGCATGGCAAGGGGCGAAGAGTGGAGTAGATAAACACCGAAGCTGCTTGTGCCAATTCGAATTGTTCAAGGTATATTTACATTCCTTGTTTTTGGTGAGATGTCATATCTTCAAATAATTGATATTTGAAATAGTTAAAATCCAGTGGCAGATTTTCTGAGACCATGTCAAATGTAAAAATTCACGGACGGACAAAAAAAAATTGAAAATTTTATTGTAGGCCTAATTTTTAACATACCTACAACAAAGATAAAACATTACAAAACAATTTTTTATATTTTAACATATCGCCTTAGCCAAACGACATAATACTAAGGAAACTAATCTAAAAAAATAAATAAATGGATAAAGATTACTGGAAATAAGCCTAATTTTATTTTATTAATTTTCTTTTATAAGTGTTGAGGCACCAATCTTGACTATTTTCTTGGAAGGATATTATCCAGTGTTTTTTTTTTACTTTTCCCATGTTTCGAGTCAGAACTGTTATAGATATTGAAATCACGAGATTGCCTTTTGCTTATGGAAGGGCTGTGAGGAAGGGAAGTGGAATATTTACAGTGCTGCCAACCTCAACAGTGAGACACTACTCGTATATTTCATTACCGTGCAGTTTCTAGATACATTTTGTAAGCTGTGGTTTATTCCGAGAAAATGTTTTCTTCTTAAACCTAATAAGAAATAAATATGACCTGTAATATTGCCTATAGCTTAAATTTCTTGACTAGAAATGTTTGATTTACTGTAATTATGAATGAATCGCCTTCTTTACTATTGCTGTCATCGGTGTTTTCATTATCAGTCTCTCCAGTATCTACCTAACCGTTTTCTTTGTTTTACCAGGTGTCAACAAAACTGTTAAACAATAGCTTCTTCACGTCCTTAATTTCCTTTTTTATTTTTCAAATTGTGGAAAGATAAACATCGCAGTAGTTAGCCGCTCGCACACGGCTTTTGTGTAGAGGCACAGATAGGCATTTTTGTTTCGCTTCAACATCATAACATTTTATTACTTTGCATATTAGATATCGTTCAACACTGTGAATAGTTTGACCACGTTTTCAAGAAACTGATATTATCTGTAACAAACAATTAACCTACAAAACGTTCCACGATATACTGTACACACTCTGGGTATAGTATAAGTTGTTATGTTTGTCGTACTGAAATTAAAGCAGTTGGGCATGCACACTAATGCTTTTCCCCCTTTACCCCTCGTTGCAAACAAGGGCAAACTTGTGACTATAGTTTTTCTTTTATAGTAACTTGAGTCAGGAGTTTGCCCTTGTTTGCAACAAGGGGTAAAGGAGGAAAGCTTCAGTGGGCATGCACGACTGCTTTAATTTCAGTACAACAAATATAAAAATACAACAATAGGAACAAATATAACGCGGAACCTTTTGTAGGTTAACTGTATGAATATAACTGTTAGTTACCGTAAACAGAAATGTTAATTTCTGGAAAATGTAGGCAGACTATTCACAGTGCTGAAGAAAATCTAATATGCAGAGTAATAAAATGCTGTGAAGTTAAAGTAAAACAAAAATACCATTCCCTGCCTCTTAACAAAACCATGAGTGAGTTGCTAACTATTGTGATGTTTCTCTTTTCACAATTCAAAAAATGAAGAAGGAAATTAAAGACGTGGAGAAGCTATTCTTCAACAGTTTTTTTGACCTGGTAAAAAAGAAAACGGTTAGGTGATACTAGAGAAACTGATAGTGAAGACGTCGGTGACAGCTATAGTAAAGAAGGCGATTCATTTGTAGAAAATTTTGTTCCAATGGAATACGATTGCTGGTATTTACAGTAAATTAAACACTTCTAGTCAGACAATTAAGCTATAGGCAATATTACAGGTCAAATTTATTTCTTATAATGTTTATGAAGAAAACATTTTCTTCGAATAAACCACAGCTTACAAAATGTTTGTAGAAACTACACGGTAGTGAAATGTACGAGTAATGTCTCACTGTTAAGGTTGGCAGCACTGCAAATATTTCACTTCCCTTCCTCACAGCCCATCCATACGCAAAAGGCAATCTCATGACTTTAGTATCTATACTGTGGCAAAGATTGCCCCTTGATAGTGAAGACGCCGGTGACAGCGATAGTAAAGAAGGCGATTCATTCGTAGAAAATTTTGTTCCAATAGAATAAGATAGCTTGTAATTACAGTAAATTAAACATTTCTAGTCATGGAATTAAGCTATAGACAATATTACAGGTCAAATTTATTTCTTATGTTTATGAAGAAAACATTTTCTTCGAATAAACCACAGCTTACAAAATGTATGTAGAAACTGCACGGTAGTGAAATGTATGAGTAGTGTCTCACTGTTGAGGTTGGCAGCACTGCAAATATTTCACTTCCCTTCCTCTCCACATACACAGCCTATACATACACAAAAGGCAATCTCGTGACTTCAGTATCTTTATGTATCCAACAGAAAAAGAATCATATCTTCACCAATAAAAAAAATACATTAGTGAAACTAAAATCCGTTTTCCCCATTGATATACTGTCTATTTTTGGCAATTTAATCAGATTTGGAATTCAAAATAAAATAAAATAAAATAGGCTTATTTTTTATACACAAATAAATAATAAATATTAATAAATAAAAAAAAACATAACACATTTTTTGATCTAATTTCATTTTTTTAACTTTCCTGAAACTTTTGCTTAGGGAAGATACGATTCGTTTTCCTATGAACGATCACAAATACTATTATTTAAATTTATTTTTTTTACAAAATTTATTTACATGATGTTAGGTTAGGTATTATCTTCATACTTAAGAGTTCTTTAGATTAAAACGTTCACATACAATTCACATATTATTACAAAATTCTAAAATTAAAAATATAAATATAGATGGGAGCTCACTTGATTGCTAGTGTAAGGAATTCGGGTGGAGGAGGATTGTTTGTACGATTCCCCTCCTCCTATAACTTAGTAGTAGTAATAATACCATTAGTTGTTGTTGTTTAGGTCATCAGCCGAAAGGCTGGTTTGAACCTGTAGAGGTTTTACTAAGTAAAACGAGGCGTGAAGTGGTTTACCATTGCCTTCCTCACTGAGTGGAAAAGTACGCTTATCAGCATGCCGGGCCCTCTGAAAAGCACATATTTTCCACTCTGTAAATGATACCTTCACTTCATTCACCACAGGGTCTGGCTGTACAATGAAATTCATTACTTTCAAAGGAGATAACTCTGATTAGTGTCTTTTACACCTCTACCTCTTCAGTTCTTAAATGATTCAGTAATTGGCTGACTATGTGATAAGAAACAGAACTATTTATTTTAGCCCTGCAACGAACAGATTCAGTGTAAATAATTTGACACTCCACCTGTCTGTTATGGGCAGAATACCATTAGTACGCGCTCTAATAAAAATATTAATAACAAACCATTTTGAATAACTACTGTAGTACCCGGCCCCCTTGCACTTCATCCCACTTTATAGTCCATCCACTGTAAGAGTACTCCGCGCGAGGCAAGCACCTATAGGTTGTAAACAAAAGTTTTACACTAGTTGGCGTGTATCTACGTACTTCTCCGCCTGACAAATATCTTGCATAAAAATACGAGGCGTGTTTTTTAAGTAAGTACCGTTTTGCGATTCCGCCGCCGCAGCGCTACGGTCGGCGTTCCGCGCATGCGCGCTGGTTACCTACATCTCTTGTCTACGCACTGACACCATTACAGTCTGATTCTTCATTGTATACGTTGTTTACTGAGTGTTTAAGATGCCTCCGACAATCGTGAGTCCCGCTGATTGTGAAGTACGGGCTGTTATACGATTTCTTAGTGCTAAAGGTGTAAAACCGATCGATATTCACCGTGAGATCGTTGAAGTTTACGGACAAAACATTATGAGTGATGGAATGGTAAGGAAATGGGTGAGAGCATTTAAAGATGGCCGCACAAATGTGCAACAATTTCTGCCCGGAAAATCATGTGCACAGTTTTTTGGGACAGAAAAGCAGTATTGCTAGTGGAGTTTCTGCCTCGTAATGAGACAATCAATGCAGCGTCTTATTGTGAGACATTGAAAAATCTGCGTCGTGCAATCCAGAACAAAAGACGTGGCAAGTTGAGTAAGGGTATCGTTTTGCTGCATGACAATGCCCGTCCACATGTGGCTAATCAGACCAAAGATCTCATCAAATCATTTAAATGGGAAACTCTAGATCATCCTCCATACAGCCCTGATTTGGCGCCCAGCGACTACCATTTGTTCCTGCACTTGAAGAAACACCTGGGCGGTCGGCGTCTTCAAGACGATAACGAAGTCAAAACATTTGTGATGCAGTGCTTAACAAATCAGGCGGCAGAATTTTATCAGGAGGGTATTCAAAAACTGGTGCCACGTTATGACAAGTGCCTCAATATTCACGGAAATTATGTAGAAAAGTAGATTAAGGTACAGGCTTTCACGTAAAAATAAAATTATTGCGATATCTTTGCACGTCTTTTTTTAATTCCAAAACGGTACTTACTTAAAAAACACGCCTCGTATGTCCCATCATAAATATATCTATATTCAGCTAAAATAAACATTATCCTTTAAGCATTTTCAATTATACAGTTCCGATTACTTGTAATTATTGTAGTTTCATAAATAGACTACTTAACTAGTAATTTTAACCACTACATTTAACAAAACAATTTTTTTCTACTTTTTAATGGTTACCGCTTTTATGTTGAAAAAATTCAACACATTCACTGCCACGGATGTTAACAAAACACAGCTTACAAAACATTTTAACTTCAGTCTACGAAGAAAATCAAAACAAACCGATACAATATCAAAATATAAATGATGAAACTTAAAATGAGTTAAACACGGGCCAGTGCAAACAGTTGTATTAAACTAGTCATAGACATTAATTTTAATGATATGAAATAAACAATCTGAAATGATAAACAACGAATCACTGGAATTGTTTACTTTCCTGTTATAATTCAAGCGCATTAGTCTTATATAACTTGTGACCAAAAATAAAACTGAGTCTATAATAAAGACCTACTAATCATAAATAATAATGTAATAATAGTAAATAATATAACAAAAAATAAAAATGTAAGCGTGTAGTGGATAATATGAAGTTACACAAGGCACGGTGACTTGCACCAACATTTGTAGAGGTGGAAACGAAGCTTCTACTAAAACTGGTAGTGTGTCGAAACGACACACTTATTTTTAGTTACCACAACTAAAAATTTTATCCAAGTTACAACGCCCTGCGGCGAAAACCGAACCCTCCCCTCCACCAGACTTCGGAACGGACAAAACACTGTTGTAATTCTCCACCGGGAGAACTCCAAAAGTGGCCCACCCCGAAACCGGATAAAGGAAAAGAAAACGGCTCACACCACGAAGACGCTGAAACTTAAATGACCAAAAGGGGGCAAAATCCACCAGCCAATTTTAGAATCCAACCAGACGCTGAAATTGGACTCAGGGGATTTTGGCAACCCAGATTTGAATAACGTAGCTCTATCGATGGTAAAAAAACTCGCTCATAGTACTGCGAGGGTGAGATTGTAGAAAAATCTATGCCGGTTCAAATGGTAGAAAAATAAATTATAATCTGACACTCAGAGATGAATTTAAAACAAACTACTTTAATTCAAACATAATGAAACATAATAGCAACAAAGATGTTAACCAAATCTTTGTAAACAAACAAAAATAGAAATTTTCTTTTACACACAAAAAAAAACGTTAAATTCTCATTCCAGAGAACGAGAGATAAAAATAAAAAAAAATCAATTTGCACTTATAATGAATCAAAAAAATGAAGTTTAGAAAGACAAAATGTATGAACAAAACCCATCTTAAAACTAATTAAAAAAGAAATTTTATTTAAACCTCTGTTTGAAAATTCATAGCCTCGCGTTTGTAAAGAAAGAATTTAATAAATTACTAAACTTTTTATTAGATAAAACTTTAATTTAAAAACAAAATAATTGAATCTTTAATTCATTGCATTAATTTATTGAATTTAATTAATTCTTCAGAAAAACAAACACACATCTAGGTCTTAAGGACATAGAATTTAAAACAAAAATTTGGAAAGAAAATGAACCATGTTAAATACCTGAAATTGCGCTAGAAAATCACTTAGCCATGGGTTTTCAAACAGATGTACAAACAAAAATTATCAGGGAATGAGTCGGCCGAATTATTAGCCCAGCCCAGCTTAAACGGATATAAAAGAAAAAGCTCTATAGTATACCAATAGAACATTAGAGTTTTTCAAGGTGGTAAAATAAAAAAAAAACTGAGATGAAGGGATTGCAGTAATGAAATTCCTTCATTAAAGGCAAAAAAAAAATATATAAAAAAAAAGACATTTTTTACGTGAAGCAAAAAAAATTTAATATACCTTAGTGAATGAATGGAAGTAAATAAAAAAAAACTTCACGGATCTTGGCAACGTTTTTAAATTCCAGTTAAATAAACCTCAGATTAAATTCCAAATTAAAATTTATTAGTAGATGAATAAACAGAATTAAAAAAAAAAAAAAAAAAATATATGAATGTGATAATGTGAATACAACCTTTTGTCCGGGGAAAAATTCTGTACGCATGAGTTTACACGATTATTACATGATTAAACACTACACATCCAATTGGTAAAGAAACGTGATAATTTTTTTTAAAAGGGAAAATAATTGGATATTTATTCAAACGGAAAGTGTTAACAAAAAAAAAGTTAACGAAAAAAGAACAAATGAAGATTTTATCAAATGGAACTCTTAAGGAGATGAAAACATTTTATGCAACGTGGAACCTCATGCGTACAAAATTCCTCGTTGGAAGAATGAATTTAAAAAAAAAACAATATGAATAACTTGAAAAAGAATATAAGTATTTTGTTAAAATAACTACCCCATATTTTTCAGTTTCCACCAAACAGTATTATTTTATATAAAAATTTTAAGGGGGGTTAAAATTTAGGAATTTTTTATAAAACATGATAAAATTTGAATTACCTGGAATAAGATGTGAATTCTAAGGCCGTCAGCGCAAGACAAAAGACAAATCGCGCGTTCACAACGGTTGAGCGGAAACCCCCACTCCAAAAGGCAGTAGCAACGAGAGAGAGAGAGAGAGCGAGGAACACGTGCAACTTCCTTTTCTAACGCATAGAGAAATAGAAAAACTATGTCGTAATGCATGGCGGGGCGAAGGGGGAAGCAGAGAACGAACAAACTAACGGAAATGCAATGCAGAGTCAACGAATTCCACGAGCATCCGTGACTGTATTTGCGATTAAGAATAAAATAGGCCTAAAAACGTTTTATGAAATAATAAAGAAATAAAAATGTTAAGAATTATCTCGACTGAATAAAAAGAATAATTTTTATTTTGAAAGATAAAAATTCACTTGGAAATAAAATGGATTTTAATATTTTACCAAAAAAGAAAGAAACTTGATTTTCTGGTAAAATATTACACGCCGCTTCGTTGGGGGAGAAAAAAAAAAAAAAATAAAAAGAAGTTTTATTTTTTTTTTTTGATCGAAACACTGGGCAGGAGGAGATGACTGAAGATAGAAAACTGAATGAATAAGAAAGAAAAGTGAACGTTAGAGGAATGCAAAAATCTAAAAAATATCTTTACTGCAAGGAGATGGTCAAGTAGTCTTTACATAAGTAATTTATGATAATGCATATGTTTGTGTTTTATTTCTAATGATATGAAAAAGAATTTAAAATAATTGTATTAGTTTCTACCGTAATGTAGAAATAGTAACTGTAGGAGAAATTCCTTGAACATTTTGAGATTTACGTATAGTCAAAGTACAAATTATATAAATATTTAAACAAGTTAAAATAGTTAACCATAAATAAATTGTTGAGTGAACAATATAAGTTTGATCAATAATAGCACTCCAAGGATTAGGTGTCTGGATTGGTTTGTTCAAGTTAGAAGGCCAAGGGTCAACTTGTTTGATGACAGGAAAGGAAATATTCCAGTTTTTGTTGAGGATATGAGATAAGTTGTTTGTGATGGGTGGGTAGTAGTCTAGTATATGTGAAAAAGGTAATGCAGCAAAGTGTGTCCAGGAATGCGGGACAAAGTGTTTTAGTGTAAAATCTGCAGGAGATCTTGAATCGCAGGGAAACGTTGTATGAATAAGGATATTCTGGTCTTGTTGAAGTGTGCAATTACATGGTAAGGAGAGATGTGTTATGCCAATGTTGACAGGTTTAAGCGGAATAACTTTTGTTGGGCAATTTATATTGGTGTAAGGTAGGACATTTGTTATTAAGTACTCAACCGGTGATTTCTCGAAGATGGATGTTGTTATCGACGGTCTGCAGGTGAAAGCGCAATATTTTTGAAGTTCTGGAATTGCTGTTCCTTTGATGAGATGTTGTATACAGGATGTTTGCATCGTTGGCGTATAGGTATGGCGAGGTAATAAGCATAATCTATCGTTGGCTTGGCATGATGTTGACGCCTTATCAATAATTTGTAATCTGGTTGTAGAATTGATGATGTAGAATGAGTCGTGTGAAAGATAACAGGTTTGGTCGTACCATTGTAGCGGAATTGGTGTGTACTGGTATAGTTGATATGCTGTAGTCACTGATGTTAACGGAACTTGAATTTTGATGATAATTTGTGCCGAGTAGAAGGTGCAAGTGGTTAATTTTAGATTCAAATATTCTCTGAGTAGATGTATAGGAATAGCCAATGTCTTGTTGTGATGTTGAAGTTTATCCTGTAATTTTTGGAGATCTGAAGCTAACATTTTTGGAGGTAAAATCTCGCTTGGAACTTGATGCGACGAGCAGCGTTGTTGGATCTTGTTGTAATGAATTTCATATGTTGAGATGAATATGTGTCTGTAGGCGAAATATAGGTATTTCAAAATGTAGATAAAATGTTTGTTTTCTTCGTTTTCATCCGTTTGAATTTGGTTTATGACTTCTGAAAAGTCTTGATGTGTTTTCTTGAACAAATCATTGATTTTGTTAAACGATGTGTTTAAGTGTTCACTGGTAGATGCAAGATGTTGATGATCAGACTGAAGTATTCCTTTTAGACCATTTAGGTGTTGCGTGAGAAATTGTTCATTAGTTTCTACTGCGTGTAACTCGTGTACTGTGGCGATTGAACAACACCAATTCAGGAAATTTCCAATGAATTCTAAAGTACGCCTGGATCGTGTTGATTCAAATCGATGAGCATGGTTGTGGAAGAGAATTTTGGTTGTAGCATTGTGTAAGGTTTGTAGCATCGTTGGAATTTGACAGTGATTTGTAGGACGGCATGTTTGATCTTCCGTTGATTCGGTTGTATTCGTTTGGTTGAGTAATTTGGAGAGGAAATTAGTAAAATTGTCTGGAAGCGATAACTCAGGAGTTTGGAAATGACAGGATGAGGAGTTGGATTGTTGGAAAGGACAGGATGGGAATGTGACGTCGAGATTTGGAAAGGAACGTGGATTGGACACAGGAATGGAGTAGATTAAAGGAATGGATGACTCGTAAATTATTGTATCGGACAGTGGTGTTAAGTAAATACCATGGAAGACATGTACGGGGGTCGGGTGAACCGTATGGATAAAATAAGATGAGAAGATGATGGGGAAGAACTGAAGCAGTAAGGGAAGCATGTTAAGGAGATAGTATGGTTTGAAGTCGAAGTCGGACGGAAATGCTATTTTACAAGTAATGAATTTGAGTTGAAAATGAAACTGCTAATTTTAAATTGTTAGTAATGCAATTTTAGAACATTGAAAGTCTTAGTTTTGCTACAAAAATTAGATAATGAGTACAATTAGTGATCTGAAAATTTTATTTTAGTTTTTTTTTTAAGAGGTTTAAGTTTGAATGAGGTTAACTTTTGTTTTTAAAAGAACATTAGAATAATATGCTTTATGTGTTTGTATTGTGTCTGTTGAATATTTTTAAACAATATTATTTTAATACAACTTATTTGAATGAACGAGATTACTTGAGCATTTTAGTTGCAGGAAAGATAAGTATGAAAAATGAAAGATTAATTATAGTGAAAGTGGAAGCTAAATTCTGAATAAATTCATTAAATTGTTTGGTGGAGTGAAAAGTATTAAATATGCTTAAACTTAAATGTAATTTAACTTATCTCTAAAATAATCTTAAAAATAAATATATATTATTTTTGTTCTGTTAAAAACTATTGCACGGTAAGAGAAATTCACAACTTTTTTTGACTAGAAATTGAAATGTTTTTTATGTTTTTGTTTAAATAGATCTTCAAGGTTAAATAATTATCTTGAGTAGATATTGTCTTTAGTAGGAACTGAAATGAGTTTTAATTGATGTTGTAATCTTGTATTATTTAGTTGGAATTTGAAAACCTGTAGATGAATACGAGATGGACTCCGGAATCCGACGATGGTGTTGGAAATCCAGCATCCACTCTGTGATAATGTCTAGAATGCGTAGGCCTGGTCAAGCGATTGGAGAGGAACGTTCATCAAAGTATGCCGTCTCTGGATTACTCTCGTTTTTCTTTGATCTGTTGACAGTTTTAAAAACTTTTAAGCAAACAAAGATAAAATAAGTTATGCAATAATTGTTTGTATGAACTCGGAGTGAAATGTATTTAGGAGATATGTCCTTGTAATGCTGAAATTACAAAGGATATAAATTTAGGCAAGGAAAGATTGCTTGCAAAAATTACATCGAGAAATGTAATTATAATGAGTAAGGTATTGCACATGAATGGGTACAAATTATACCACACTAAGAACTAAATGACTGAAGTTACCTATATGTAATGGGGAGATAATTAAAGGGATCCTTAATCTAAGAGGGAATGATTGTTTAAGGGGGTCTTAACCTAAATGAAAAATTATACCAAATATTAGTACTATCTTAAGTTATTAGAGCAGTTCAGAGTATTAGAATATTGCACGTAATAAAACATCATGCTTGGAAAGGGCATGGACGTTACTGTCAAACAACCAAAACTTGTTTGGCAGAAGGCGCTGAGTTCTGTCTTGTGGAGACACAAGAGTTAGACCTCTCAGCACTTAAGGTGAAAGAGTAATTAAATCTGGACGGATAAACTCAATAACTAAATCATAGTATATAGCTTAAAACTAAAATCTCGGTATTACACAACAAGAGCACTTAAACTTAATGTAGGAATCAGTTAAAATCAAGCGTTACACTTAGAGAGGGCGTAAACGCTGCAACAGTAGTACTTAAACTTAATGTAGGAATCAGTTAAAATCAAGCGTTACACTTAGAGAGGGCGTAAACGCTGCAACAGTAGTACTTAAACTTAATGTAGGAATCAGTTAAAATCAAGCGTTACACTTAGAGAGGGCGTAAACGCTGCACAAAAATTAAACAAACCTTGGAATAATAAATAACGGAATAAAAATCTTAAACTTAAAGAGTATGGCATAAACTAATGGTAAATTGACACGGAGCAGGACTAGAATTGCTATCTATTGTAAAATAATAAATAAACTCTACTTAACATAAGGAAGGACGGATTGGAATTAAAACAACCTAATAATGGAAGGATGAAGGAAAAATTCAACAAGTAATACCTCGTAATTGTTGGAAACTGAACTGAAATAAAATAGAGAACCTAAAATTTGCATAGAACTCGAATGAAAAAGAATAATTTGAGATTGACTGAAATTTTGGAGAAAAAGAAAAAAAAATATATATATATAGTGTCTCAGAAATCTTTTGAAGGTTAACTCCGGACTGAAATTAAATGGGCATAGGACAGGAGAAAGGAATAACCAAAAAGCAAGAAAATTTTGGACACACGTCGGGAATTTGGATTGGAGAAAAAAAAATGATAGCAGGAAAAATGCGCAGCAATTCGCCCCCTGATACATACTTCCACAAACGTACACGCATACGTACAATCACCCAATCAGCATTCACTTTCATTCACACAGCACATACAATCTTGACTGCATACAAAGCCCCATCCAGTGGGTTGAACACCTCACTTCTCGGAACCCAACCCGAGAAGGTAGGCAAAGAATAAGGCCTTGTACTCAATCAAGGTAGGGCAAATGGAAGACATTGGAAAGAAAGGGAGGAAAAAGGAAGGGATCAAAGGAAGCTACCCTTTGATACAAAATAAAAAAACAATTAGGCGTCGCAGGAGCCTTGAAAAGTATGAAGACGCATCACGGAAGAAGTTAAATGAATGAGTTGAAATAGAAGGTGTAATGAAACAATTTAAACAACGTGAAAAAGACTGAAACGAAGGTGTACTGCTAGTTCTTGAAGGCTGAACTGAAACAAAGGCTAGAACTACCAATTGTATCCTTCAAGAAAGGCCAAAACAGAAGGAAAAATGTGAGAGTACGAGGACAACTTGATGAATTGAGGAGTTGAAAAGGTGGAAAGGTAAATGACGTTGGGGAGAAATTTATACTAATGGATAAGAAAAATAAAAACGAGATTGATTAATGATAACTGTAGGAAATTAAACTTAAGATGTGGGGGAGAATAATTATCGAAGTGTAATTTGACATCAACTTAAAAATAAAAAATGAAGATGATCAGATCGAGGTAAAACTTATCAGATAGTGAAGCGGGCCTACGCATAAGGAAAAAGAGAACTTAAAATTAATCTTAAAACTAAGCTTACGAGTAATTACCCTAGAATCTAATAAATTAAATCACAACCCAAATATAATTAGTTCAATAAATAAATCTCGAATTCGCCGCTTGTCACAAAATTGTTCTGACGACAAAAGTAGGTAAAAAGAAACTTTTGGAAGCAGAAATCAGACACAAACAACTAACGGAGTGCAAAATTTCAAAAAAAAATTGCAAAAATTGCGTTAACAAAATTTCTGACTTGAAATGGGAATGGAATTAAAAAAAGAATTGACATTTGTAGCGTTATCAAATTTGTGGTGTTATCAAATTTTAAGTAAAAGTTATATGTATATTTATGTATATTATATTATAGTATAGTATTTTTATGTAAAATTATTTTATTATGTAACTTTGTAGTGTAAATAATTTTAAGTTATTTAATATTTTTTTATATTTACTAAGTAATATTGTGAGTTTTAGTGAATTAAGGAAGAAGATGACCAGTCATACACCGGACAACAAACTTTTAAAATTAATCAAACGACCAGGAACAGGTAGTGTGGTATGCCCAAATTCGACCGTTAACACACACTACAATGGCCATGAAAATCTGCAAGAAATTCCATTTGACAACTCATACTTGAGGAGAGATCGTCCGGAGAGATTCCAGTTGGGAAATGGATATCCAACAGATGGCCCTAACCAAATTTGTAGTGGATATCAAAAACCAAACTTGGAGTACCAGGGACTACCTAGGGACCAGATTTGTAGCACAAGCAATCCGAAATCAGAACGGAGCGGACCTACCATCAAAAGCTAGCAGCAAGGATCCGAAAACCCGAAAACCGAACGGAGAGGACCTACCACCAAAAGCTAGCAGCAAGGATGGCAAACACGAAGCAAACGGCCAGTAAGTCGACCCGCAGTAAGACACCTGGTATTTGATAACACAGCAGCACTAATCTACAGAACTACACATTAGCGCCAAGATTGGAAGTTCAATAACAGTTTGTGAAAAGTTGAACGAATTCGAGACCATTTATGCCCTTAAATCTACATATATATTATACATTGTTCAAAAATTACTATACTAGAAATGCACAACCCTTGTTAGAATTCAGCGTGGTGAATTCAATCTTCTGTTAATTGAATTTTACAGAAGCACATCAATAAAACAACTAGTGAGTCCTGTGGAAAAAGTTGGTGAGTAAATTAAATCAAAGCACAAAGGTGATAATGAGAGTATGTCATGAATGTGAGATGAACATACAACTGTAATTGTTAGTGATCATTACAATTCTGCGATTGAGTTCTATGAATAAATTTCTTCAATCGGCTCACATGGACAACCTGCGGTGTTAATTTGCCGAAACGTTCTAAAATAACCTCATAATTTAATGGACTTATGACTCTTGAAATCCTGTACGGACCACGGAAATTAGATGCTAACTTTGGCGATTTTCCTGGAGCTGTTTGTGGAAAGAAAACCAATACCTCGTCATTAACAGAAAATTTCACATCTTGATGTGTTCTGTCGTAATACTTCTTTTGTGTGTCTTGAGCCTTGGAAAGAATTGCTGGTAATTTTTCACGAACCTGTTGAAGGATTTTTAACTGGTCTAGTAGTTCGACATCATTTTCTGTTTCCAGTAATGGTAGATCAAATGGTGATAGCGGATGGTAGCCATGTAATAAATAGAACGGTGAATACCCCAAAGACTTTTGAACTGAAATGTTGTACGAGAAGATAACAGGTTGTACAAATTTATGCCAGTTACTCTGATTTTCGTTGACATAAAATTTTAACATTTGTAGTATTGTAGAGTTAAAACGTTCTGTAATGCCTGTAGTTTGCGGACGATATGGTGTGCTGGTGTGGTGTTCAACTCCTAGTTGTAAGCACAGATGATTTATCGTTGAATTAATGAAATGAGAACCTTGGTCTGTTTGAATAATTTTAGCGCATCCGTATTGAAGGAAGAGTTTGTATAGAAAATTTGCTACAGCATTTGCATTATTATGAACCGTTGGGGTTGCCATAGCGAATCGAGTAGTAGCGTCCAGAGCTATGAGAATGTGTTGAAAATTTCCAGTAGTTTTTGGAAGAGGGCCTAAAAAATCGAGAACTATTTTTGTGAAGGGAGTTGAGGTAATTTTGATTGGATGAAGAAGACCAAATTTCTTTGAACGGGGAACCTTAATAATTTGACATTCGGGACACGATTTGACGTAGGCTGTTATGTCTTTAGACATATTAGGCCAGAAGTATTTCGTAGAAATTTTTGAAATGGTTTTTTGAATTCCTAAATGAGCACCTGACATGGGCGAATCATGGTACATTTTGATGACTTCGGGAACTAAGACAGAAGGAAGGACGAGGCGCAAAGTAGTGGAATTATCATGAAATAATTTGAAGTACACAAGATCATTTTGAAGAGTATAACGTCGGGACATGCGTTTGAAGTTTTGAGAAGCGTTTGGAGAAGAAATGAGAGCAAAATAAATTTTACTGATCAAATCGTCCTGTTTCTGAAGTAGGTTAATATCTAATTTAGAATTAATTGGGATTGGAACAGAGTCTGAATTTGTTTGAAGTACATGAAAGGACGTGGAAGGGGAGTCTGCCGTAGATGGGGAAACTGAACTGAAATTATTATGTGAAACTGAAGCAGAGGTGGAAGTGGCATTAATCAAATCTATGTTATGTTCTACTGGAATATCTAGAGGAGATCTGGAAAGCGCGTCTGGTACATTGAGGAATTTTCCGGGAATATGTTTAATAGTATAAGTGTATTCGGATAATTGAAGTAGTAATTTGCTTAAACGAGATCCAGGGTCTTTAAGATTTTTAACATATTGAAGAGCGGAATGATCTGTGATTATAGTAAAAGGCCTACCGTACAAGAAATGCCTAAAATGTTTAACGGAATATACGATGGCTAAAAATTCAATTTGGGAGACCGACCAGTTAGACTCATTAGATGTTAAGCGTCGAGAAACGAAGGCTATAGGTTTCATCTCGTTGTTATTATTCCTTTGGCATAAACAACCTGCTATACCAATGCGTGAAGCGTCGCAAAACAAGAACGTTGGTCTAGAGTTGTCGAAGTATTCCAAGATAGGTGGATTAACAATTAAGTTCTTAAGTGTTTCAAAAGCTTTTTCGTGATCTGTAGTCCAAATAAATTTCTGATCAGCTCTAGTAAGCTGAGTTAACGGATAGGCTATGTGGGTAAAATTACGAATAAATTTTCTGTAAAAGCCTACCATACCAAGAAAGCTGCGAACCTCCTTGACTTTAGTAGGAGTCGGGAATTTTGTGATTGCTTCGACGTTTTGAGGAAGTGGAGAAAGTCCCTCATTGGAGATCTTATGACCCAGAACTTTCACTGAATGATAGAAAAACTTGCATTTCTCTGGTTTTAACTTCAGGGACGCTGAGCGCAGTCTAATGAAAACCTCCTTAAGTACCTCTAAACATTTTTCGAATGAGGCCGCATGTACATATAAGTCGTCGATGTAAAAGTTAAGATTTTTATACAGTAGATCGGATAGTAAAAATGTCATATTTCGGTTGAAAGCAGCTGGGCTAACAGATAATCCCATTGGTAGACGTTTGAAACCATATAAGCCAGTTGGAGTAATGAATGCCGTGATTGGAATGCATTCTGCCGCAATACGTTGTGTGAAAAATGCTTGTGAAATATCCATAGTAGCGAAATACTGTGAACCACCGAAAGACTCCAAGATTGTGGAAGGATTTGGCAAAGGAAATTTATCGTGTATGATTTTCTTATTAATTTTTCTGTAATCAACCACCAGTCTCGAAGAACCATCAGGTTTGTGAACTAAGAACGCAGGACTCGCGTAAGGCGATTTCACATCCATAATAACATCAGAAGATTTAAGCTTGTCAATGATTTTACTAAGTTCAGACAATTCATAGGCAGAGAATTTATACGGGCTGTTAAAAACTGCATCTTGATCTACTAGTTTTATGTGGACAGGAGGCAGGTTGGCTTCTGGTAAGTCGAATTCGTCTTTGGAGAAAATATCTTGAAAATTGGAAATTAAAGAAGTTACGGCTTTGTATTGTGACTGAGACAATTCCGGATTAATGTCTATTAATTTATCATGAATAATAATGGGTTCATGTTGGTTTGTGACTGGAGAGGAAACATTGACTTGAAATACAGGAGTTTGTGGGGAAGATATCATAAGTGTACCGAGCATTAATCCAGTTGGAAAATAAATGGGCGACGGAGAAGCATTATTTATTGAGAACTTCAAATGAGAAGCGTCGGAGGGAACTAGGGTAATGTTGACAAGAGAAACATCAGCGATATTAGAATTTTGTTGGAAATCAAACTTGAACTCAGAAGATAAAAATTTGTCAACGGAAGTGTCTATCTGAAGCGAGGAATTTGATGGTAATAAAATTGTATGAGAAGTAAGAACAGGTGTGGGCTTGGAAAAATATTCTGGAATATTAACGATTGGTGTCTGAGCTTTATCGAAGAGGGGAGTTATATTGGAATAATCATCTGAAGCGAAGAATTGGAGTTCATCAGAAATATTATAAAGAAGATAATTCGAGTCACTATCCGGGAAAATTTGTAATGCATTGGAAACACCATCGGAAAGCGAAGGGATGCTTGAGCTAGTAATACTATGTACTGAATGTGGTTTGAGAAAATTAACGTTGTTAGTGGGTGTAACTTTTAGATCAGTAGTTGACGAATAATTGTGAGAAGATTGCAAATTATGAAGCCATTTTTTATTGAAATTGATTTTAAAGCATTTGCCATTCTTGAAAAACGAAATTTGATTTTTATTGAAGTCCAAAATAATGCCAAATTTTACAAGAAATTCGTTGCCTAAAAGAATTTGACAAGTTAGGTCCTTCACCACATACACAGTATGACAGAATGGTATTTTGGAAATGGAAAAGCACAAATTCGTTGAACCTAAAACTTCTAATGTTGAACCGTTCGCAGAGGTCAAAACAATATTCGAAGAAGGAGTGATTTCAGAAGGAGGAACTAAAGCCGCATTGCAAAGGGATAAATTGGAGCCAGTATCTAGAACTATGGGGAGAGAATCAGATTGGAGAGAGCCGATAACTGTCAAAGCCATTGTAGGTTGTTGTGTTGAAACTTCAGTATAGAGTAGATGTTGCGATGAATCCTGGGTGGAAGTGCTTAAGTCTTTCGTAGGAAGAACAGATTTGGAAGAAAAATGGTCTGATTGAAATTTGATCAACGATAATAAATGATTAAGACCGCAAATGTGGGATGCTATCACATTAATTGGAAGGTTATGAACAAAGCATGTCAGAATTTCAGAAATTTGTTGTTTGGAAACAAAAGAATACTTAAATGGTTCAAAGTTTATGCCTATTAAGGTGCGGTATTTGAAAATATAACAGAAAGTGCGAATAAAGGAACCAATAATAATGTATGTTGAATCATAGGTGGCAGAAGTTCTACGAGAATTAAAGAAATAAGTTGAAATACATTTAACATTGCACTCAGAAATAATTGAAGCACATAGGCGTTTGGTAAGAGAGAGATTTTTCCCTAAGGATGGATCTGTGATGAAGACTTGCCTAGCTTTGACATCAAAAATTAACAAAGACCAAATATAGGTATGGTTAGATTCACTATGCGAAGCTTGGAAAACTGGTACAAACATGAAGTCAGAATTTTTGAAATCAGAAACAAAGTTATTTGGTAACGAGATGGATTCTTGGTTTGAAACTAATTGAATAGGGTGTGCAACGGAGTATGAAAAATCTACAACGTGAAAGAAATGATTATTAATTGTTTGTAAAATAATGTGGACTTGTTCACAAGACAATTCGGCATTTTCTGAAATGCATAAATTCGAAGGAAGTGATAAATCTGAAGGCTGAATCGCATAAACTGAAGTTGAAATGTTAAACTGAGCATTAGGAACTTGAAAACTAAATGAATCACAGAGGTCAACCTCCAAGGATGGCGAAATTTTACTGTCATAATGAGAAGAGGTTAGGTTGTTAGAATAATTAGGATTAATGAGTTTCATTTTTGAGGAACGCGCCGAAACATTTGAAATAGTACTTGAATTGCTGTTTTTATTTAAAGTTACCGAAGCTTTGGAAGAGGTATTTTTAACAGCTAATACGGTTGAAGTAAATGAGGTCAAACACCGACCTCGAAGGCTTACACGTTTTTTGATGGGTGTGTGTTATATCGACAACGACTAATGGAGTGTCCTGGTCTGTTGCAAATTTGACAGAAATATCTATGTTGGGCGGGCATGGCCGCTTGAGGTTGAAGAGGGTGGCCGAATTGTGTAGACAAAGCATTCGGAAAGTTGTGGGGCATCAAAGGCCTAGGAGAAAACATTTGGGGTTGTTGAAACGGGATAGCTTGATTGAAGTGGGATGGTCCTGGCATCTGTGGGAAATTTTGTTGAGTGGGCCTAGTTGGATTGGAATTAAAACCGTTTTGGAATTGTGGGCAGTTGAATCTAGGTCGAGGTTGCGAATTAAATTGTGACCGATTTTGTTGATTTGCATGTTTTCGATTTTGATTGCTACTAGGAGTAGGTCGCTCTGATTGTGTTGATTTAATATGACTGTTATTTTGAAACTTGTTGTGCGATGGATTATTATTTTGATTTGACACGGTTTGAGTCTGGTGTGAAATGGCATTGACCGGTGAATCAACAGAAGTAGAAACATGGAAATTTAATAGATTTTTCGATTCCTGGAACTTTCTAACGTTGGTTAACAATTTATCTAAAGTAGAGTTGTCGCACAGAGAAATTTTATCTAAAATGGAGGGCAGGAGGCCCCTCAAGATGTATTTACAAACTTTCTGTTCTGGCATTTGCGGATCGATACGTGAGCATAAATGCATTACATCAGCTATGAATGAAGATGTATGTTCAGAAATTAGTTGTCTTTTATTAAATAAAGTCATCTCCAAGAGATCAGAGTCGCAATCCAAACGGAAGTGTTTTAAGAATTCCTGTTTCACGAACGAATAATTCATCTGGGTTGAATCAAAACGTAACTTAAGATCGTCAAAGAAATCCAACGCTGTATTCTTTAAGTAAAGCGGTAAAAACTGGAGTTTAAACTTATCGTCCCAAAAATTTACAATAGCTGCTCTTTCAAAATCCTTAAAAAATGTAGCAATGTCATCGTTGCCTTTCCCCTGGAACACTGATGGAGTGAAAAATGGCAATTTAGCTTTAGGGCCAGAAGTTTGGAGCGAACCGTCCATGATAACAGCAGAGTCCGTTTGTGTGGTAACAGAAGTCGATGGTTGAAGAAACTTAATAGACAGTGCGGTCTTTAAGTCAGCAAGATCAGGATACTGTTGTTTCAATTCATCCGACAAGGATGCGTGATTGACCAAATAGTCCAAAGCGTGTTCACGGGATACCGTTATAGAACTCGGATTTTGGAAAAAATGCTTTCGCAGGCGTAAAACCCCTCGGATGTATTCTAAGTCGGCGCCAGAAGGAATGAAGATATTATGTTGGCTTGCTAACAGGCGAGCCTGATCCAAGGAAAGCGATTTGATTGTAATACCCCGCAAATCTGACATAGGGATAACCACACAAAACGAGATAACCTTACCTGTATACTTAACCTCAACAGTAAACACAAAAATGAATGAAATGTAATGAAAGTTTAATACTGACAGATGCCCAATGATATACTTGCTATCACCAAATGATATGATCGATGGAAAATGTGGCTGGCAGATGACTGCTGTTGAATGAAAGGTGGAAAAGATGTCCCAGTTAGTAGTGTATGTCAGATGAATGAGGTGAGTTGCTCAGATGAAATCGCTTACTGGAAATGTCAAGGTGTGTCGCTCCAATGCTGGCTCTGAAAGATAAATTTCCAATCATGTTAGAAAATCACTTACAATTGTTCTAGTGAACTAAATTTGTAGGTCAGGTGGAAGTATAGATTAGCTTGTCATGAAATATGTCATATGTTTTTCTGGAAAGGGAGAAAATAAATTGTTTTCACCCAAAATTCTAACCTAAAATAACTTTTCTTAACTTGTAGATGTAATTTACAGGTTTGTGAAACTGAATTGTTAAGTTGTGTAACTTAACTGACATCCAGGGTGTACAAAATGGCTTCACAACTTCAGATCACAGAATGTACACTTTTTTTTAGGTTAGAAATTATAACACAAAAACAATAATACGACCTAAATAGTATGAGTCGGCTGGATAATGGAACTCACAATATTTTTACACATCACAGAAAATTCATATTACAGCTTTATGTCAGGTGTAATCTTTGAGGTCGAAACGCACACACAAATTAGTGTCACAAAACATACATTGATTACATCTAACCACATGAGTTTCCTTATTACCTAATTTCGTTAAAGAACTCCGTGAGAAATGTCAAAATTCCTTTAATAGACAGAAAAGCATTCAGCTTTTGTATTGAATTACAATCCAATAGTCGCAGACAATGTATTCAATTTGACCAAACTAAACAGTTTAAATAACAGTAATTAAAAGTCTGGCCGCCATTTTATGCCATCAAAACAAAAACAAAACCACACAGTTAGTTCCAAAAACAATATGTATAGTATTTACATTACGACTGACTCTTTAGGTAATAAAACTAGCCATAAATAACCTAAAAGTTAGCGAATATAGTACAAATATTTCAAAGTTAATACATCACCGCAAATCAATATAATTACAACCAACAGTCTTCCTTCAACTTTATGTAGAAATCGTCGGGGAGCCACAGGCTCATACGTCAATTCTTGATGTCCAATGCAGGCTGGATTGATGTTACCACGGCAAGAGCAGAAACTTTAAGAAGGAAATTGACTATGCACGAATGTTAACAAAGAACGAATTAAACACACTTATAGCACAAAATATAGATTAGAAACTAATTCAACACTGGACAGATGTGAAACGAAAAGCCTTTACTAAGCTGTGTCGACCAAAAATTAGAAGTAAAACCGGAACTATGTGGCAAGGCAACATCGTGAAATAATTTAAGAAAAACAAGCAAACGTCCATTTTGTGGGAATTATTACGACGGAACTGAATGAATTGTAAATAGGTTGTAGAATGGCCAACACGACAGATGAAAAATATGTTGGGCAAAGAAGAATATAAATAGCAGGTTGTTCCAAGATTAGCTTGTGACATATAGTATGTAAACCAATGAAAACGACCGTAATGTTGTTGTAGAGTACCTGAAAAACTTTACAATTCTCAAAGATATCATTAGTGTATTTAAAGCGTTAATATTACAAGTCAATTTAAAATCTTCGGGCTGTGATTCTTAAACCATAATTCCTGTAAATATTACTAATCTTATTCCATCCTAAAGCAAGAACATTATTGCCAACATTAGCACAATAATTAAGATAGAAATTAAAATCCCAAATTACTATTGAATTGTTAATTCACAGAATTAGTAATATTTACAAGTATTGTTAAACTTATCTTAAACATAAGTTCGTACTATCAAACTAAACTTATTCCTAACATAATCCTAACCATAATTATTCGAATGTCAGATAACAAAAACCGGTTAGCCTCCACCAAATTTGTAGTGGATAATATGAAGTTACACAAGGCACGGTGACTTGCACCAACATTTGTAGAGGTGGAAACGAAGCTTCTACTAAAACTGGTAGTGTGTCGAAACGACACACTTATTTTTAGTTACCACAACTAAAAATTTTATCCAAGTTACAACGCCCTGCGGCGAAAACCGAACCCTCCCCTCCACCAGACTTCGGAACGGACAAAACACTGTTGTAATTCTCCACCGGGAGAACTCCAAAAGTGGCCCACCCCGAAACCGGATAAAGGAAAAGAAAACGGCTCACACCACGAAGACGCTGAAACTTAAATGACCAAAAGGGGGCAAAATCCACCAGCCAATTTTAGAATCCAACCAGACGCTGAAATTGGACTCAGGGGATTTTGGCAACCCAGATTTGAATAACGTAGCTCTATCGATGGTAAAAAAACTCGCTCATAGTACTGCGAGGGTGAGATTGTAGAAAAATCTATGCCGGTTCAAATGGTAGAAAAATAAATTATAATCTGACACTCAGAGATGAATTTAAAACAAACTACTTTAATTCAAACATAATGAAACATAATAGCAACAAAGATGTTAACCAAATCTTTGTAAACAAACAAAAATAGAAATTTTCTTTTACACACAAAAAAAAACGTTAAATTCTCATTCCAGAGAACGAGAGATAAAAATAAAAAAAAATCAATTTGCACTTATAATGAATCAAAAAAATGAAGTTTAGAAAGACAAAATGTATGAACAAAACCCATCTTAAAACTAATTAAAAAAGAAATTTTATTTAAACCTCTGTTTGAAAATTCATAGCCTCGCGTTTGTAAAGAAAGAATTTAATAAATTACTAAACTTTTTATTAGATAAAACTTTAATTTAAAAACAAAATAATTGAATCTTTAATTCATTGCATTAATTTATTGAATTTAATTAATTCTTCAGAAAAACAAACACACATCTAGGTCTTAAGGACATAGAATTTAAAACAAAAATTTGGAAAGAAAATGAACCATGTTAAATACCTGAAATTGCGCTAGAAAATCACTTAGCCATGGGTTTTCAAACAGATGTACAAACAAAAATTATCAGGGAATGAGTCGGCCGAATTATTAGCCCAGCCCAGCTTAAACGGATATAAAAGAAAAAGCTCTATAGTATACCAATAGAACATTAGAGTTTTTCAAGGTGGTAAAATAAAAAAAAAACTGAGATGAAGGGATTGCAGTAATGAAATTCCTTCATTAAAGGCAAAAAAAAAATATATAAAAAAAAAGACATTTTTTACGTGAAGCAAAAAAAATTTAATATACCTTAGTGAATGAATGGAAGTAAATAAAAAAAAACTTCACGGATCTTGGCAACGTTTTTAAATTCCAGTTAAATAAACCTCAGATTAAATTCCAAATTAAAATTTATTAGTAGATGAATAAACAGAATTAAAAAAAAAAAAAAAAAAATATATGAATGTGATAATGTGAATACAACCTTTTGTCCGGGGAAAAATTCTGTACGCATGAGTTTACACGATTATTACATGATTAAACACTACACATCCAATTGGTAAAGAAACGTGATAATTTTTTTTAAAAGGGAAAATAATTGGATATTTATTCAAACGGAAAGTGTTAACAAAAAAAAAGTTAACGAAAAAAGAACAAATGAAGATTTTATCAAATGGAACTCTTAAGGAGATGAAAACATTTTATGCAACGTGGAACCTCATGCGTACAAAATTCCTCGTTGGAAGAATGAATTTAAAAAAAAAACAATATGAATAACTTGAAAAAGAATATAAGTATTTTGTTAAAATAACTACCCCATATTTTTCAGTTTCCACCAAACAGTATTATTTTATATAAAAATTTTAAGGGGGGTTAAAATTTAGGAATTTTTTATAAAACATGATAAAATTTGAATTACCTGGAATAAGATGTGAATTCTAAGGCCGTCAGCGCAAGACAAAAGACAAATCGCGCGTTCACAACGGTTGAGCGGAAACCCCCACTCCAAAAGGCAGTAGCAACGAGAGAGAGAGAGAGAGCGAGGAACACGTGCAACTTCCTTTTCTAACGCATAGAGAAATAGAAAAACTATGTCGTAATGCATGGCGGGGCGAAGGGGGAAGCAGAGAACGAACAAACTAACGGAAATGCAATGCAGAGTCAACGAATTCCACGAGCATCCGTGACTGTATTTGCGATTAAGAATAAAATAGGCCTAAAAACGTTTTATGAAATAATAAAGAAATAAAAATGTTAAGAATTATCTCGACTGAATAAAAAGAATAATTTTTATTTTGAAAGATAAAAATTCACTTGGAAATAAAATGGATTTTAATATTTTACCAAAAAAGAAAGAAACTTGATTTTCTGGTAAAATATTACAAGCGTAACAATAGTAAAAGTTTTAGTTATTAATGGTAAACTAATGTTCGATTTATGAAACATTTTTTAACAAATGAATTGAACATGTTTTTATAATATTACGCTTAGACCGAAATAGTGTTGTATGGAAAATCGTTTTTGATCATTCTGCGCGTATTTTTAATTAATGCACATGCTCACTCGTATTGCTGGTTCCTTACGTCGGAGTACTCTTCGCGTAGACAGACTGTAGCAAACACGTCAGCTCTCAACTATACATTGTATAACAGACATTAAACGTATTTACAAAAAATAATTAATTAATTAATTATGATACCTGCACACAAAATATTAAAATTTAAATGAAGAAGGCATGAAGATGCTATGCAACAAAAATACAGTTTTGAGAAAAATACGATCAAAGTTTTTAAAGCATAATTCTTTTTTACTTTCTCTTGCCTATATGAATATATAGGAAGGAAAGTATTGTTTTCATGTCGATTTTTCGAAATCGAGTTTTCACCGGATCTATACGTTTTCAGACCCCCTGAATCCAAAAAACATGTTTTTAGCGATTGGTCTGTGTGTGTGTGTGTGTGTCTGTGTGAACAGAATATCTCAAGAACGGAACATTGTACGAACTTGAAACTTGAAACTTAAGTTACATACCACTACCGGACGCGACACGAACATTTTCATCAAAATCGGTCAACCGGAAGTAGTAGTTTATTCGTATAATTTTTCAGTTTTTTGCGATTTTCTCAAAAACTGGTCCTACGATTTTTTTTAAAATCGCCTATTTTACTCAATTTTTTATTCTCTACAAGATAGGGTAGGCGCCATGTCTGCTGAAATTCTCGGTGAGGCTGTTTTCACGTAAAAACGTTGTTTTTTTAAGATTACGGCTTTAATATAAATTTTAGCGCAAAAACTTATATAATAAAAGTTGTAGAGAATTTAAAAACCTACAACTTCTGTTTCAAACATTTTTTTGTATAACGCTTAGTTTAGCGGTAATTTGCGATTTTCTGTTTTTTTCTCACGAAAACGTGAGAAAAATCGATTTTTTTAACATTTCGGTCTTAGTATGCATTTTACGACAAAAGTGTATATAATAAAAGTTATAGAAAATTAAAAGATCTACAACTTTTGTTTAGAGAATTTTTCTCTACAGAGCCTACTTTAGCGTGAAAGTGTGATTTTCCGTTTTTTTAAGCCAAATTGAGTTCGATTTTCATTTTGCGTCTTCCACTCATGATTAAAATAAGGTTATGTTTTTGAGGTTAGTTGTTGTTTATTTTTAATATTTTATTAATAATGTTAGGTTTATTATTAATTATTTGCATTGGCAAGAGAAAGTTGTGTGAGTGTTTCACACCAGATTTTTAAGATTAATTTAATTTCTTTTAACTTGGTACCTTTTAATTTTACCCCTTCACAAAAATATATACAGAGTGTACCATGAGTAACCTGACATACTTCTGAGGCGTATTCTCTCATCAAAATAATGAATAAAGTTCATATAAACTTAGGTCCAGGGAATCGCTTCGTTAATAAGTTACAGCTGGCGGGAATTTCGTCTGGGTTTCAGTTCCCCCGCAAAAATGAAGCCCTACAGAAATGTTTAGAGTATTAATTAGATGTTGTAAAACTTAAAAGATTATACGTAAAATGAGCTGAAAAATTGAATAAAATAGGTCCCAGATCTGTAAACAGAGTAGTTTTTGAGATATCCGTCAAAATATACCAAATTTGGTCTCAAAAACTGTTTTCTTTATGGTTTGAAGCACATTAACTTTGTTAAATGGGTAACAAACATATAAACCTTTTAAACAAAACTTTAAAAAGAGAATTTAATTCTGAAGCGAATGGTGTAAAATACAGCAATAAGAAACAAACACAAACAGTAGAAAAATGCGTTTTTAGTAAATCAATATGCACAGAGAATAAGACAGAAAATGTAATATTTGATTATAAATAAAACATTCCTTGTAATATGGTTTTGATTTGTTGTTAATTAGATAAACAGCTGAAAGGCTGGTTTGAACCTCTAGAGGGTTTTTTAAGTAAAAACGAGGTGTGAGGTGGTTTTACTATTGCCTTCCTCACTGATTTAAAAGAGTATGCTTATCAGCACATCAGGCCCTCCGAAAAGCACCCTTTTTTGCCCTGCAAATGACATCTTCACTTCATTCACCACAGGGTCTGCTAGCTGTACAGTAAAATTTATTACTCTGAGGAGATAACTGACTAGTGTCTTTTACACCTTTACCTCTTATGTTCTTAAATAATTCGGTCATATAATTGGCTGACTATATGATAAGAAACAGAACCATTTTTCGTAGCCCTGGAACCAAAAGATCGAGTGCAATTAATTTAATATTTCACCTGCCCGTTATGGGCAGGTTTTGATTTAACAAAGTTAATGTATTTTAAACCATAAAGAAAACAGTTTTTCTAGATCAAATTCGGTATATTTTGTCAGTTATCTCAAAAACTACACTAGTTACAGATCTGGGATCTATTTTATTCAATTTTTCAACTCGTTTAACTTAAAATCTGTTCAATTTCAGAATTTAATTAACGCTCTTAACATTTCTGTATGGTTTCATTTTTGCAGGGGAAATGAAAACCGGACAAAAATTTTCGTCAGTTGTACCTCGCTTACGAAATGATTCCACGGACCTGTTTATATGAACTTTCTTCATTATTTTGAAGAGAGGAATATAACTCAGAAGTATGTAGGGGTTACTCGTGGGACACCCTGTATAATGAGATAAAATTCATCAAATTTAAATTATGTCAAATGGTTATTCTGGAATAAATTTTTATAATCAGGGTAAAACTTTATGCTCACCCTGTATAAATACAATTTTACTATGAATCGGTGAGTGGTAAAAGGGTAATATTCCAAAGTCCTTATTTTCGAGAAATTAAAAAAAACTGTTTTGTAACTTTGTTTTTGGTTTAATGGTAAAATGTTCAATTGGTCATTTGTAGTACTATATTAAAGCTTTTTAACGGTGACTTTAGAATTTGTTTTACAATAATCATGGGATTGATTTTTAATTATTAATATGTTGACTAATCACCTTTTTCTAGATTTGGTACAAGTGAATAGGAAAAATTAATTTTAAATAACAATATAATGTGCCAATATGCTACAAAACTTTATTTTTATTTCAAAATAATTTAGTTACATTTTGATAATAATGACACAGAAACCAGTGGGGTCCAACTGCTGTTCGCTATTGAATGGAAGAAGGGTAATATTCCTGAAATATTATCCTTTTTCCACTCTACTAAATTTTTAATTGTAGCTTAGCTGCTTTTTAGATACAAGGAATATTTCCCTTTTATCAACCAATACATGCGCTGAAGTAAACTTAATAAAACTGCTATCTTTGTTCAATTTCGCATTTTTTGGAATATTACCCTTTTTCCACTCACCGATTCTATTGTAGTTGGCAGTCCAAAAAGTAAACAGACTAAAGAAAAAGTGTTTATCTATGAATGGGACGAACCCGATTGTAATAAAAGTTCAAATGAAATTGTGTCAGCATTGTATCACTGCTAAATAAAACTTAAAATTCCAGAATGTGTTAGAGAAATTCGCTTTCCCGCTGATGGTTGTGGGGGGGGGGGGGCCAAAACACGAACACAACCATGGTCAGAATGTTGTCTGAGTGGTTTCTGAATTTTGCTCCCAAAAATGTGAAACAATCGCTACTACAATTCCCTGTAGTTGGCCATTCGTTTCTACCAGCAGATCGAGTTTTTGGTTACACTGAAGAAACAATTAAAGCTAAGAATATTATTGTTAACCCAATAGAGTACAATACAATTTTTTACTTTCTCTTGCCTATATGAATATATAGGAAGGAAAGTATTGTTTTCATGTCGATTTTTCGAAATCGAGTTTTCATTGGATCTACACGTTTTCAGACCCCCTGAACTCAAAAAACGTGTTTTTAGTGATTGGTCTCTGTATGTGTGTGTGTGAACAGAATATCTCAAGAACGGAATATCGTACGAACTTGAAACTTAAGTTACATACCACTACCGGACCTGACATGAACATTTTCATCAAAATCGGTCAACTGGAAGTAGTAGTTTATTCGTGTATGTTTTCACTTTTTTGCGATTTTCTCAAAAACTGGTCCTACAATTTTTTTTTAAATCGCCTCATTTACTTAATTTTTTATGCTCTACAAGATAGAGTAGGCGCCATATTTGCTGAAATTCTTGGTGAGGGACTGTTTTTACGTAAAGATTGCGGCTTTATTATGCATTTTACCGCAAAAAAATATATGTATGTGATTAAAGTTGTAGAGAATTTAAAATCCTACAACTTTTATTTCAAACATTTTTTTGTGTAACGCTTAGTTTAGCGGTAATTAGCAATTTCTGTTTTTTTCTCACGAAAACGTGTGAAAAATCAATTTTTTAAGATTTCGGCCTTATTATGCTTTTGACGACGAAAGTGTATATAATAAAATGTATAGGAAATTAAAGGATCTACAACTTTTTTTGTACAGTGCCTAGTTTAGCGTGAAAGAGCGATTTTCCTTATTTTTAAGCCAAACTGAGTTTGATTTTAATTTTGCGTCTTTCATATATGATGAAAATTAGGTTATGTTTATTGAGGTTAGTTTTTGTTCATTTCTATGTTTTCTTTATAATGTTAGGTTTATTGTTAATTATTTGCATTGGAAAGAGAGAGTTGTGTAAGAGTTTCACAACAGATTTTTCTGATTTTGGAACTGTAGTCTCGTTAAAAGATAACAATGTATTTGATTGGAAAAGTATTTTCCAATGAGCCATTAATCCTGCTGAAAAGCGGCATTTTCGATTTAACCCTTCAAAAAAGTTTATATTCAGAAGGACAAAGAAACAAAATAATGTCCTGATACGAGGGAAATTCAATTACCGAAATGACACTCGAAAATTTAAAAATATTTGCGAACCAGGGAAAGTTATTAAAGATGTTACTCAACCAAGTTTGATCGAAAAAGGGAAGATGTTAGTATCTAAAAACAAAATTAATGATGTAGAAAAATTACTATTAAAACATTTTGGGGAAACTTGGAGAGATTCAAGTAGTTTAAAATTTTGTAAGGAATTAACTGTTGCAGAAGCGACTGTAAAAAATGATCCACTGATCTGTGAACCTTGTGAAAAAGCAAAGGAAGTTCAAAATTTACTTGTATAAAGTTTTATTGTATCATAACTTTTTTTTTGCTAATATACGAGGGTCGTTTGAAAAGTTTGTGCAAAGTCACATAAATGGCACTACTGGCGCATATCGAGCATATGTTTAGTTAGTAGCATCTGTTGGAAAAACACATGTGTAGTTTCAGCCAGATCGGTCTATTTCTTTGTGTTTGACATTCGTTTTAATCGAGAAAGTCAAGTGATTTTCAAAAAATGGATGAAAAACAAATTTCGTGTGAAGTGTTGCAAGGATGGTTTGCAGCTGTTCCAGAAGAATTCGCAGGACTTTAAGCGTCGTTTCGTCACTGTGGATGAAACATGGATACATCACTACACTCCTGAGACCAAAGAACAATCTAAACAATGGGTTATGAAGGGGGAATCTGCGCTAAAAAAGGCGAAGTCAGTTCCTACGGCCGGAAAGATTATGGCGACTGTCTTTTGGGATTCACAAGGAATAATCTTCATCGATTATCTGGAAAAGGGTAAAACTATTACAGGTGCATGTTATTCATCGTTATTGGACCGTTTGAAAACCGAGCTGCAAAAAAAACGCCCACGATTGCCCCACAATAAAGTCCTTTTCCATCACAACAACGCACCAGCTCACACCTCAGCAGTTGTGGTCGCAAAATTAATGGAAATAGGGTTCCAACTTGTTTCACATCCCCCCTATTCTCCAGACTTGGCTCCCTCGAACTACTATTTGTTTCCCAATTTGAAGAAATGGCTAACGGGAAAAAGATTTTATTCAAACGAGGAGGTGATTGCAGGAACAAATGGCTATTTTTCAGACCTGGACAAATCCTATTATTCGGAAGGGATCAACAAACTAGAGCAGCATTGGACAAAGTGTAGAAGCCTAAAAGGAGACTATGTCAAAAAATAAAAAAGGTTTACCCCAAACAATTAAGTAGTTTTTATTTTTGCACGGACTTTTCAAACGACCCTCGTACTATCTTCCTTATTTTTTTTCAATTTATTATCTTGAATAATTTCTGTTTTATTTTAATTTTATTTTATCAGACTTTTTTTTCCTAAAATAATATTTTTTTCTAATTTTTAAGAAGATATTTCTTACAAATCAACATTTTTTAAATTTATTATCTAACTTAATTTTTGTAATTTTATTAATGAAGAACACAAATTTGTGATTACTTGTACTACAAAATAAAATAATCACTGGTTTTATATATTTTGGTTTTTCAGTTTATTTCAAAACCAGATACATCCACATATATTAAGTGAAATTTCTATTAAACTATGGTCATTAGAAAATTAAAATTCAGTATGTAAAATCCTCTACCCTAATGCTATTTACATATATCAGTTACGTCAGTTATGTCTCACTGCGTAAAGGTCATCTGATCCTACATGATACTTTATAAAATAATATTTTAAAAATTTCAAATTGTAAAAAATTTTTTTTTGTTTTTATTAAAAAAGCTGGCTAAAGGATGTCACAGTAATATTATTTCAATTTAAATTAAGTTATTTTGTTATTTTAAATTTAAATAAATATATTGTAAATACATAAATTTACTAAAATTATTCATAAAACTACACTTGTTTTTTTTAATGAAAATATAAAAATTGATTTTAATATTTCTGGGTGAAATTAATTTTAATTCAAAATCACATGAAGTAAGTCTTTTGTTGAATATTGAGAAGTTAAAAAAATTGGTATAATATTTATTTTTTAGAAATACGGTAGGCTGTGTTGTATAATATTTTATTATTTTGAAAAATTTTATTGTATTATATTTTAAGATTATTATAAATTAAACTGTTATTTTTTTTTTTTTTTTTTTAAATTCCTAATGTGTGTACGTTGCAATCTGTTCAATTCAGAACAATAAGCAACCCCATGACCCAATGAGATGAGGATGATATGTATGACGTGTAAATGAGGTGTAGTCTTGTACAGACTCAGGCCGACCATTCCTGAGAGAGTATGGTTAATTAAACCCCAACCATCAAAGTACACCGGCAACCACTGTCTAGTATTCAAATCCGTATAAAAGTAACTACCTTTACTAGGATTTGAACCAGGAACCTTCGTCTCCGAAAATCAGCTGTTAAACAGCTGATTTTTGGAGACGACTTTACCTCTAGACCAACCCGGTGGGTAAACTGTTATTAATACTGAAATTTGTAAACGAAATTATGTACAGAAATAAAGAATTATTATTATTATTATTTCTGAAGCAAGTTACAATGTTGTATCATTTCATGTTTTTGAATGAAACATTTTTCAGCTCTCCTGAAAAATTTACACTTTTGGATGTATCTGCTATTGAAACTAGACGATTCACTGAGTCTATCTATCATGTGTCATACTATTACTTATTATTCTACTAAATTGTATTATTGGCTCGACTATAACAGCGTTATTGTAATAACAAGTTACAAAATCGAATAATCAAGCAGGTCGTTATTTTCAGTAGCACATTATAAAAAAAAAAAATCTGGTGTGAAACACTCACACAACTTTCTCTTGCCAATACAAATAATTAACAATATAATATAACATTAGTAATGAAACATTAGAAAAAAACAAAAAAACTATCCTCGATAAACATAACCTAATTTTAATCATGAGTGAAAGACGCAAAATGAAATTAACCTGTTTGACTTCAAAATATGGAAAATCACTCTCTCATGCTAAATTAGGCTCTGTTGAGAAAAATTCTATCAATAAAAGTTGTAGATCTTTTAATTTCCTATAAATTTTATTATACACACTTTTGTCATAAAATGCATACTAAGGCCGAAATCTAAAAATAATTGATTTTTCAAACGTTTTCGTGAGAAAAAAACAGGAAATCGCTAATTAGGCCTACCGCTAAACTAAGCATTATACAAAAAAAGTTTGAAATAAAAGTTGTAGGATTTTAAATTCTCTACAACTTTTATTATAGCCTATAAATGTTTGCATTAAGTGCATATTAAAGCCACAATCTTAAAAAAATTTTTTTTGTACAGCCTCATCAAGAATTTCAGCAAACATGGCACCTACCCATCTTGTAGGGCATGAAAAATTTAGTATACCAAGCGATTGTAAAAAAAAATCATAAGACCCGTTTTTGAGAAAATCGCAAAAAAGTGAAAAAGACACGAATAAACTACTACTTCCAGTTGACAGATTTTGATGAAATTTTTTTTTTTTTTTTTTTTTTTTTTTTGTTTACGTTGGGCCTGGTAGTGGTATGTAACTTAAGTTTCAAGTTCGTACGATGTTTCGTTCTTGAGATATTATGTTCACACACACACACACACAGACCAATTGCTAAAAACATGTTTTTTTGGGTTCAGGGGGTCTGAAAACGTGTAATCCGGTGAAATAGCAACATGAAAACAATACTTTCCTTTCTATATATTCATATAGGCAAGAAAAAGTAAAAACTGTTATATATCCTATCACTACTATCTAGTATTCAAGTCTGTATAAAAGTAACTACCTTTACTAGGCTTCAAACCACAGAACTTTTGTCTTTGAAAAACAGCTAGTAAACAGCTGACTTGTGGCAACGACTTTACCAAAAGACAAACCCTGTGAGTACTTCTAACTGGTTGTGATTGTACGAAAGGTTATGTGGCGCATATGCAGACTCACACATAGCTTAAGAATGAATTTAGAGCACTTGCTGTGAATGGACTAACAGAATATGCCACAGTAAAAACTAAAGACTTGTAGGGCATGAAAAATTTAGTATTCCAAGCGATTGTAAAAAAAATTCATAAGACCCGTTTTTGAGAAAATCGCAAAAAAGTGAAAAATACACGAATTAACTACTACTTCCAGTTAACCGATTTTGATGAAAATGTTCATGTTAGTAAAAATGAAGTCCCCAGATGTCATCTTTTATTAAATGGACAGAATGTTGAACTTGTGGATAGGTATACATACCTTGGTACTGCTCTGAATAGCCGGTGGGATTGTTCACAGGAGATTAAGATCCGTATAGAAAAGGCTAGAGCTGTATTTATCAAAATGAGCTCCTTGTTTAAAAGCCACAATTTGACAATGGAATTAAAAATGAGATTTCTCAAATGCTATGTGTTCCCTGTACTTTTGTATGGAGCTGAATCATGGACATTGACAGTTTCAATGGAACGAAAAGTGGAGGCATTCGAAATGTGGCTATATCGAAGAATTTTGAGAGTATCTTGGGTGGACAATGTCACGAATTATGAGATTCTGGGAAGAATAGGAAAAGAAAAAGAAATTCTCAATGCCATAAAAGTAAGGAAACTCCAATACCTGGGACACATTATGAGAAATAACAACAGATATAAAATATTGCAGCTCATAATTCATGGAAAGATATGTGGCAGAAGAGGTCCTGGAAGAAGGAGAATATTGTGGATCCAGAACCTAAGGACTTGGTTCTCCGTGAATACAGCTCAATTGTTCAGGGTAGCAGTCAACAGAGTCATCATAGCCAAAATGGTTGCCAACATCCGGAACGGATAGGAACCACAAGAAGAAGAAGAAAAACTAAAGGCTCAGAAATATAATACCAGAAAAAAGTTGATCTCGAATTTACAGCCAGATTTACAAAAGAAAATTAATCTTTAAACAGTAATATCTTTTGAACCGTTGTACGTAAAAACAACTACGATAGATAAAATTAAAGCTTGTTTTATTGCTGGTTACACAATTACATTAATATTTTTGGAAACAGAAAAAATTTGTCTCGCGACGTTTTAGTCTTCCGACAGTTTCGTCACATCCTCTGTACAGCTGGCCTTAATCATTACACTGGAAAACACCGATCTGCACATTCACTCTCTTGTATGGACACGCAAATGTGCCGATAAAGAATAAGTGAAAGTGAAAGTTTTATTACAAAACTTACAAATGAAAGGTTTCTCTCCTGTATGTACACGCATATGACCCTTTAAACTAGAGGCCTGTGTAAACGATTTGTTGCATACTTTACAACTGAATGGTTTCTCACCTGTATGTGTACGCAGATGAACATTTAAATCTATCTTGACTGAAAACTTTTTGTTACAAAACGTACAAACGAAAGGTTTCTCTTTACTATGCAAACGCATATTATGAATTTTTAAACTACAGGGCTGTGCAAACGTTTTGTCGCATATTTTACAACTGAATGGTTTCTCTCCTGTATGTGTGCGTATATGATTTTTTAAAGGACCTGAATATTTAAATGTTATGTTACAAAACTGACAAACGAACGGTTTCTCTCCTTCTGTATGTAAACGCATATGACGATTCAACTTCGAAGAATGTGTAAAATTTTGGTTGCAGATGTTACAAGTAAACAATTTCTCTTCTGTGTGTTTACGCACATGAGTACGCAAAGCAGACGAGAATGTAAACTTTTTGTTACAAAACTTACAAACAAACGGTTTCTCTCCCGTGTGTATACGCATATGAGCTTTTAAACTATGAGATTCTGTTAACTTTTTGTTGCAGATATTACAACTGAATGGTTTCTCCCCTGTATGTTTAATCATATGTGCATTTAAACCAGAATTAAATGCAAAATTTTCATTACAGATATTACAATTGAACGGTTTCTCTCCTATATGTAAACGCATATGAGCATTTAAATAACGAGAATGCGCAAATTTTTTGTTGCAGATGTTACAAATGAAAGGATTCTCACCTGTATGTCGATGCACATGTAGATTTAAAGCAGAAGAGCGCGCAAATTCTTTGTTACAAAATTTACAAACAAATGGTTTATCACCTGTATGGATACTCATATGACCTTTTAAACTATTTAATGTTGTAAACTTTTTGTTGCAGACATTACAAGTGAATGGTTTTTCTCCTGTATGTTTACGCAAATGCCTACTTAAATTAGTAGACTGTGTAAATGTTTCGTTGCAGATATTACAATTGAATGGTTTCTCTCCTGTATGTATACGCATATGAGCATTTAAACTATTAGACTTTAAAAATTTTTTGTTGCAGATATTACAACTGAACCGTTTCTCTTCTGTATGTATCCGCACATGCTTTTTTAAATCACCAAGCTGTGTAAATTTTTTTTTGCAAAACTTACAATATAATAGATTTTCTTCTGCATGTAAACTCATATGGGCGTTTAATGAAGAGGATAGCGTAAATTGTATATTGCACAATTCACAATACAATGATTTTTCTCTTGAATGTATATGTAAATGTCTAGTTAAATCTTCCTTATGATTAAACCTCTTTTCACAAATACTACAAATAAAAAGTTCAGGTGATACGGGTAATTCTGAGTGACCAATCACAATTTCAGATGATTCGGTCACCTTGCGTACATTTCTACCTTCATCTAATTCAAGATTACTCTCACAATTTTCTACCTTTAATTCAGATTTTGATTCTCTTCCGCCATTAGTTACACTTACGTTATCAATCATTTTAGAAACTATTTTTTTACATTCATGTACATGTTCTATTATACTCTCCTTTTCAACGAATATTCTGCGGCAACCATCACAAATGAATCTACCTTCCAAAGTACAATCATGTTCTTCATATGAAATATTATCGTTAAATGTGTTCAGGATAGTCGAACACGAGTCATACGGAAGTTCCATTTTCGTTTACCTTGATTTTTACCTTTTTTCACGTAATTTCGTTTTACACTTTGCACGATAGTCAATGATTTCATTAACACTTAATTGTACCCTGTCGACAATACTTACAGACTTGTCAAGATTGTTCCATTCTAAGATACTTGTTAAACTGTATTTTCATTATCCATCTAAAAAAAAAATCACAACTAAAGATTACAAAAATGATCACTATATATATCCCAACTCAAACCAAGTGGCCTCTGAGATGCACACACACCGGCTGTTTGAGAAAGAACTATTTAGAAAGAGATAAAAATACTGTGACGCGCTAGGTACAGTCTGATTGAAAACTTAAACTAAGTTTTGCAAATAATATTTTATTCATGAAACTAAAAACTAAACTACTCGGAAAATAATTATTAATACGAGGGCCATCCGGAAAGTAGTACCCGTTTGTGAAATAAAGACACAGAAGCAAATATTAACAAATGTAAACATTTTTATTGAAAAGAGCATACCTTAAACTACTTCTCCACATAATCTCCAAGCAAATTTAAGCATTTGTCATAACGTGTGACGAGTTTTTGTATTCCAGCATCATATTCCTCCGCCGCCAGCCGATCGAAATACGTAGTCACACCTTCTTTAAGTTCTTCATCGCTGTCAAATCTTTTTCCCGCCAAAAACTCTTTAAGTTTTGTAAAGAGATGAAAATCTGAAGGGGCCAAGTCCGGGCTATACGGTGGATGGTCGAAAATTTCCCAATTGAATTGCTGCAGAAGTTGTTGTGTTATCCCCGCTGCATAAGGCCTGGCATTGTCATGGAGGAGAATGATGCCATCAGACAATAGACCTCTCCGTCGATTTTGTATTGCCCGCCGTAATTTCTTTAATGTTTCACAATACGCATTAGCGTTAATAGTGTCTCCACGGGCCATAAAATCAATAAGCAGTATACCACGTCGATCCCAGAAAATGGTTGCCATAAGTTTCCTGGTGGACAGAACAGTCTTGAATTTTTTTGGTTTCTTTGGTGAATGAGGATGATGCCACTCCATTGACTGTCGTTTACTCTCAGGTGAAGCATAACAAACCCACGTTTCATCACCAGTAACTATGCGATTCAAGAACGCGTCTGCTTCATCAGAATAACGTTCCAAAAATGTTAATGCAGCAGCCATACGCTTGGTTTTGTGCTCATCTGTAAGCATGCGAGGGACCCACCTTGCGCAAATTTTTGAATAATGCAGATGGTCTTTGACAATTTCATGAAGAATTGTGCGAGAAACATTAGGGAAATGTTCACAGATGTCATCAATTGTAACGCGCCGATCGTGCCTCACGAATTCGTCTACTGACCTCAGCAGTTGATCTGTAATGACAGATGGTCTCCCTGAACGCTCATCGTCGTGTTTGTTCCCCCTCCCCAAGTTAAAATTACGACACCAGCGCCGAACAGATGACTCATCCATCACATCGTCTCCATACACTTCCTTTAATTGGCGATGAATATCACAAGGTCGAACGTTTCTTGCATTGAGAAATTTTATTACAGCCCTCACTTCACAACTGGCGGCGTTCTCAATTTTTTTAAACATTATGAACGGTCACAGAAACAAGACAGGCAATGCTAGCGTCGCGGAACTTACAACAGAGAAGGCAGACAAGCCACTGAAGCGATCTGACCTTGACCGGCGGCTGCTCGCCTCGTCAGCGCCTCATGCGGCGGAAACGGGTACTACTTTCCGGATGGCCCTCGTATTTACTAGAAATCAACGTATTTATACATTGATATCAAATTAGAACTTATGACACGCCAAGTTGTAGGAATATACTAGATGACATTGATGCTGCGCCGATATTCGGCTTGTAACTGGAGTGTGGACTGTACCGGACAGTTCCAAAATTGTTCTAGGTCAGACTAGACAACTGCGCCATTAAGAGGCCACTTGGTTTGAGTTGGGTTATAATGTGCTCACGCTCAGCGCTACCACAAGAGATTTTTATTTTGTCAACTTTCCCAGTTAGTGAACGAAAGCGCTTAAAAAGATAAATTAATAATGGAAAAGAAATAAATAACGATTTTTCCAATAAAACACAGAAAATGGAAACCACATTTATTAATCAATTATTAATTTATTTATAATTAAATAAAAATTAATTAATCATGCCTTGTGAATTGAACGCAACAATAACAAATGCCAGAAAAATAATTAATTCCAGTTTTATGATTTTAAAAATTCTAAAACACAGATTTATATTGGCCGCCTCTATAGCGTAGTGGTAGCGCACTGGAAAACCACGCAAAGGTCCAGGGTTCGATTCTTGGTAAGGGTCTGGAAATTATAACAAGTCACAACTCAACGTTACATAACCCACTGTAGTTGCTAATGACCAAGCTGTTGATGCGACTTTAAATAAATAAACAAAAAAAAAAAAAAAAAATTTTAAGAAACGCTATTATTTAACAATGATTCAAATAAAAAATGAACTAAAAAGAAAAAATAAAAAAAATTACAAAAAAAATTACAGACATTACTGTTACAAATAAAAGCGTGGCGCATTTTATTGTAAAATATTCGTTGTATAAAAATGCGCCACGCTTTTATTTGTAACAGTAATGTCTGTAATTTTTTTTGTAATTTTTTTTATTTTTTCTTTTTAGTTCATTTTTTATTTGAATCATTGTTAAATAATAGCGTTTCTTAAAATTTTTTTTTTTTTTTTTTTTTTTATAATTTTTTTTCTGTGATTTTTTTTGTTAATTTTTTTTGTAAATTTTTTTTATTTTTTTATTTTTAGTTACTTTTTTTAAGTAATTGTTAAATTAAAGCGTTTTTTAAATTTTTTTTGAAATTTTTTTGTAATTTTTTTTTACAAACACCTATTGTCATCGAAGATAAACAAGTGTGCAAAGTTTGATTCATATTGATACGGTAGAAGTATTAAAATTTTAAGTTGCCAGATTTGATGGATCCAAGAGTAAGTTATTTTGTAATAATAAAAGCGTTTAAAAAAAATTTTTTTGTAAATTTTTTTTTATGACAGCGTATTGTCATCAAAGATAAACAAGTGTGCAAAGTTTGATTCATATTGATACGGTAGAAGTATTAAAATTTTAAGTTGCAAGATTTTATGGATCCATGAGTAAGTTAAATAAAAGCGTTTAAAAAGAAAAGATTTATATCATATTTTGTTACAATAATTAAAAGGGAAATTTCACTTTCGAAAAGGGACTTTTCATTTTGAAAAGTTACCATCATTCAGAGACTTACTATCGTGCTATATTGAATGGACTGATTGAAATTGTGTGTAGTTGTATCATTCGGTGGTTTCTTCGGAGTTTTATTCAGATTTCAGGTTACTTTTATTGTTTACTTATTGAACGCTAATTTATAAAACGCATAACTCATTTTCTGAGAGGAACAAATAAACTTATTTGGTACTATTAGGGTACGCAGCATTTAGTGAAGTTTTTATTTGTTGATATGGTAGCACCTCTCCTGTTCTTAAATGTTCCAGTCATATAATTGGCTGACCATATGGTAAGTCCACAAATATTTTTGTAGCCCTCGAACTAACAAGATCGAATGCAAATAATTTAACATTGCCCCGCCTTTTAAATTTTATAGAAACTAAATGTTTGATTTTGTCATTTTAAAATTAAAATCTTGAATGGTTTCAAAATATTAAGAATAACAACATATATTTGCAGTCAACTGCTATAAAATGTTCCTTTTCTGGTCAAGGGTTTTGAAAATCTTTCTTTGGCAACTCCCAAACCAACACCAGGTCATTACAATTCAGGGTAGCGTTTTAATTTAATAGAAAAACTACAAAACATAGAAACTAGACTACTTTTAATATTTTAAGGTACCAAACCTAGAAACGTTTATCAGATTAAAATAAAATTTTAATGAAATATTACCAGACAGGTACTGGATTTCTTTTTGAAAACCAAAGTCAAGTACGCCTGGTTTGAGGAAGTTCAACAGGATCTGCAGGACCTGGATATCTCAGAGACACAGATTTTGAACAGAGAAGAAGGATATAAGATCAAAAATCCAAACACGAAATTTCCAGAAGTACCTAAAAGGCAGACAAACAGACATTGGACTGTGGAGGATAGGGCGAGAGTGTCGCAGAGGATGAAGAACTACTGGGCAAATAAGAGGAATAACTAGGGATCTTCTATAAATCGATTAATTTTGCTCCAATGAGGGCCTAAAATAAAAAAAATAAAATACCTTTAATGGAAATCCACTAAATTAACCACCGCATTGGTTCTTGCAGACTTGCTGGTCGGTCTAGACTATCTTTTCCAATGATATTAAAGAGCCAGTCAATGCGGAAGAGAAAGAGCTGAAGAAACTTACGTTGCCAAACAAAATGACGTTTCCCTGTTGAAAAAAAAACAAAATTCAGGTCTGACTAAATAATATTAAAATACAACCACAGACACATGGCATATGAACACATAAGGTTACAAATCTATAGATACACCTGGCCTGTTTGTCCCTTTACAAACTACTAAAGTTCAGCCGTTCTTAGTTTGCTCTTCTTGTCAACAAACCAAAACCAGCCACTACAGGGTGTACGCTAGGGTTTACCATTTCAACTTGGTTCTTCTTTTTTACATGAATTCTACAATTAGTAACTTGCACAAACAGAAAACTATAAATAGAAATGAAGAATCAAATACTATAACACTAAATTCCTAATTGAAAATAAATTATAATACACATAAGAACGATGCAAGACAATACGATGTCATAAGCGAACTGGTAGCATATTAAAACGATGACATGTTTTTTGTCAAAAATGTGGAGAGATTTATGGGTTTGAATTAATCATCATCAAATTCAATTGTGAAATAACAAGTGACTTTAGTAATACTCTGCCCATAACTGTCAGGTGGAGTGTCAAATTATTTACACTCAATCTGTTAGTTGCAGGGCTAAAATAAATAGTTCTGTTTCTTATCACATGGTCAGCCAACTAAATGACTGAATCATTTCAGAGCAGAAGAGGTAGAGGTGTAAAATACACTAATCAGAGTTATCTACTCTGAAAGTAATGAATAAAGTAATTTCATTAAACAGCCAGACCCTGTGGTGAATGAAGTGAAGGTGTCATTTGCAGAGTGGAAAATATGTGCTTTTCAGAGGGCCTGGCATGCTGATAAGTGTACTTTTCCACTCAGTGAGGAAGGCATCTAGGTAAACCACCTCACTCCTCATTTTACTTAGTAAAACCTCTACAGGTTCAAACCAGCCTTTCGGCTGATGAACTAAACAAGAACATAGTAATACTAGACAACAGACCATTAAAATTAAAATGTTTCATTTAAAGTTCCCTTGTTTCATCGAGCAGATAAGAAGTAATACGTACATATTATAAATTGTAACCACATGTATTTGTGTAAAAGAATGGAAATAAATTACACCATTTTTATTAAATTTATTGTTCAGTGCTTGAAACATCAGTCATGATATGATTAACAATTTATTGATACGATTGAACAGTTTTATTTATAAAAATACTAAAATACTTTTAAAAGTATTTTGTAGTTACTTTTTAATCAGTGTATACACATTATTAAGTAACAGGCTTGCTCAATGACGTCATTATTTGTTGACAATATGAGCAAAGTAAAGAAGACCGGACTTTACATGTGTTTTCAAAACAGATACTTAAATTAATGAAGAATTCATAACCATTATTCATCATGTTATAACATAGGCTATTTGTAATTTTTTAAATAATTTGGGCATTAATTTCACTTAAACAGATACTAATTGAATGAATTCATGTGCACACCAGAATGAATACACGTGTAAAACAAACCATTCTAATTGCTAAACAAGCCATATTTTATTAATTACTAATATGACTTATGCAATAATTTCACTAACCTTCTTTTTAAACTGCGTCACCTTTATTTTAATTTTCACTTACACGTGTTTCGGTGGATCCACCATCATCAGAGTAAATAACATATAATTGAAACTAAAAACATTATTTATTAAAAATCTATAGAAGATGATACATCTTCAGTCACTTGTATAAAACTCTTTTTTAAAGAGTTAAAAAGAGAAATAAAAGTTTTAAAAACGAGTTTTAAAACTTAACTCTTTTTTTTCGTTTTTAACTCTTTAAAAAAGAGTTTTATACAAGTGACTGAAGATGTATCATCTTCTATAGATTTTTAATAAATAATGTTTTTAGTTTCAATTATATGTTATTTACTCTGATGATGGTGGATCCACCGAAACAAGAGTAAGTGAAAATTAAAATAAAGGTGACGCAGTTTAAAAAGAAGGTTAGTGAAATTATTGTATTAATTCATTATATGAAATAGAAATATTTAAAACTGCAGGATGCATTATAAAGATTTATTTTTGTATGACTTATGCTTCCCACAGACACGTTGTTTTAAGAGCAGAGCCCAAATATTGTTGTAATAGTATTATTAGAGAAAACACTTATCACATTACACTTGGTGAGATTTCACTTTAAGCCCCAACTAGTTCTTTAACCCTTGGTCATGTTAGTGGTCACATGTCAGTCTTTTACCCGCTTTCTACTAGGTAGCCTAACATTGTAATAACTAGTTGTTTTAATTGAAAAGCACTAAATAAATAGTTATATAGTTTATTTATTTGTTCATAATTTTATTGATGTAATTCACACCATTAAAAAGTTTTTACTTATTTATATAAAAAAAATGGATTAAATCTGAATTTACTTACGTATTTCCAACCTGATGTATTATTTTCTCACAAATGACTAATGTTTATAGCTGTTATAAAAATTATTTTTTTTTTTTAAGGTAATCAGCCAAAAGGCTGGTTTGAACCTGTTACTACTCATCGAAACAAAAGAACTCATAGAAAACAAAAACTCAATGTAGCAAGTGCGATACTTATTTGTAGTGACTGTGCTACAGACAGGGGCGCTAAGACAGAGGAGTATTCTGACACTGAATAACTCTGATATTATTACTGTAGACTATAGGTTTAGCTTCCTATTTTCTTTTTTTTTTTATCTGCCGTTGACGTACAGGTGGAGTGTCAAATTATTTACACTCAGTCTGTTCATTCCAGGGCTAAAATAAATAGTTCTGTTTCTTATCACATGGTCAGCCAATTAAATGACTGAATCATTTTAGAACAGAAACATTACCTTAGATTATGTACAATTGTAATAATAGAGAAAAAACTTCTTTTTTCAATAACTAAAACTACTTTATAATAATTTTAGGGAATACATGTGGATATTTTTACTTAAGTGTCGTTTACACTTCTGCCTCTTCTGTTCTAAAATGATTCAGTCATTTAATTGGCTGACCATGTAATAAGAAGCAGAACTATTTATTTTAGCCCTGCAACGAACAGATTGAGTGTAAATAATTTGACACTCCACCTGTATGTCAACAGCAGATAAAAAGTAAAAATAAAAGAAAATAGAAAGCTAAATCTATAGTCTATAGTATTAATATCAGAGTTATTCAGTGTCAGAATACTCCTCTGTCTTAACACCCCTGTCTGTAGCACAGTCACTACAAATAAGTATCGCATTTGCTACATTGAGTTTTTGTTTTCTACGAGTTCTATTGTTTCGATGAGTAGTAACAGTATCTGCTACAACATCTAACCGAATATTTCGGAAAGCATTCTCTGTTTCTGTGTCCATATCTGTTCTGATTCTTCTAAAACGCCCTCCTAATCTGTTTTGCTGTCCACTAATTTCAAGTTCATAGTCAGAAATCTTGTCTAATGCTTCGTATACGAAACTGATATCAAGAAAACTAACCATATTATGTACAAAATAATACCAGTTTGTTAGAAACAATAATGGAAATAGACAAAACACACCGAAATGATAATGAGATAAAACAACTTAAGGTTAAGTTTAAAAGAATAAATAATTTTTTATGACTATAGAAACAATAATACCAGTAGAAAGCACAAAGTTTTTGGAAGATGCTGTGAGTAAAAAAACACTAGTGTAGCTATTAGTAGTAGGTCCACGACGGTCGAAAAGACCGACACCACAAGGAAGACCCGATAGCACTAATAAATAACCCGAAAATGAGTCGACAGCCACTTAACACAATCACAGGTATAACAACTAAGGTGGGTAGGGGTAATAACGCCAACTCAACATTTTTTGGTTATTTTTCAAGATATCCGACAAATAGCGTGCACTATACCTTCAGTGGAACCGTGTTAATACGTCAACAGCCGCCATTGGCTTCCTTAACGCGTAGCATTCATAATCTTCTTCATGAAAGTTAGCGTCTGTTTGTTTTTATCATCTGATATAAACTAAAACTGGTTAAGTTTTTACAATTTTAATCATAATGTTTTAAGTTAATTATTTTTGGTATAAATGATTTTAAAGCTTATTTTATTCTCTTTAAAATGATTAATTTTTTTTTTTTTTTTATTTATTTGGCAAAATTTACAATCAGTTCTGCTTAACTTTAAGTAAATAGTTATGACACAATACGAACACTAGCTTGAGTAGGGAAGTGTCCAGTGACCCTTCCCTACAAATTAAAACGCAACAAAGTATTAATAAATCACTTAGTTATGAAAGTAAAGAAAACATAAAATCAGCATTTACATGGAATATAAACAAACATTGAATGATATTATGAAACAACACAAGAATAATAAAATAATTTAAACAACTTAACCACTAAGAACAAAGATTATTTACATTTTAACAGTACAAGAAAATTATTACTTCTTACGGAATAATAATTTAGATAAAAATTATAACAATATTATTTACAAATTTTCATAATAGGCTAGGCCTAAGGGTGTTAAAAGAAAAAGATTTAATCTCTCTCTACTAAATCTAAAACATGAATTCTTTTCAGTCTTCGTATAGTATTAAAATTATTTAACAAGTTTATCGCCAATGGATTAGTATGGTTAAAGAGACGATTTTGATAGCTTTGGTTAAATCGTCTGATCTCTTCCTTAATTGTTGGCATATTGAGATAATCGTGAATATCCTTATTAGTAACAAACCAATTGGGGTTACTGATGTTCCGCAAAACTTTATTTTGAAACCGTTGCAGAATTTCTAAGTAACTATTACTACTGGTTCCCCATAATTGTATCCCGTAGCTCCAAATAGGTTTCAAAATAGCTTTATAAACTAAAAGTTTATTTTCTCTTAATAACGGAGATCGCCGCCCCATCAACCACTGCATCTTAATAAATCGGATATTTAATTCTTGTCTTTTAATTTTGATATGATTTTTCCACGTGAGCCTCCTGTCAAGGTAAAGTCCTACGTACTTAGCACCTGTACTCTCCGGTATTCTTTCGTCGTTTAAAAATACTGGAGGACACGTTTTCTTCTGTAAGGAAAAAGTGACGTGGTTGGATTTACCCGTGTTGATCTTTACTTTCCACTTGTTTAACCATCTTCCAAAACTGATTAGATAATTTTGAACGGTATCCGAAGCAATAGCAGGGTCTTCACTGGTCGATAAGATGGCTGTATCATCAGCAAACGTTGCAATGATCGTACCAGGAGTTTCAGGTATATCAGATGTATACAATGTGTATAGCACAGGTCCTAAAACCGATCCCTGGGGAACGCCTGCCATAATATCAAAAAAATCAGATAACTTGTCTCTAAACTTTACTTAAAATATTCGTCCACTCAAATAAGATTTTAAAATTAGAAAATAGGGGTGTGGTAACAATATCTTCAATTTATAAAGTAGGCCTTCATGCCAAACTCTATCAAAGGCTTTTTCAACATCTAGGAACACTGCAGAACAATATTCCCTACTCTCCAAGCACTTTGTAATTACGTCAACAACTCTATGTATCTGCTCTGTTGTTGAATGTCCACAACGGAATCCAAACTGGTGATCTGGTATCAGGTTGTTTTGAGCCAGTACTACTTTTAATCTTTGCAAGAATAATTTTTCGAACACTTTTGAAAGTAGAGGTAAAAGACTTATAGGTCTGTACGATGACACTTCATTAGGTTGCTTTCCAGGTTTGAGTATCATAACTACTTGGGAAACCCTCCATTGAGAAGGAAAGTGCATTGTCCTCAATATACCATTAAAGAGTGATGTTAAATAAGTGATGGCTCGCTCAGGAATTTTCTGTAAAACGGTTGCAGTCATTAGCTCAAAACCTGGAGCCTTACCTCTTGGTAGACTTCTTATTATCGATTTCAATTCTTGCCTCTTAAATGGTTTTATAGGAAGACTTAGTTGTAGCGGGCTGTTAAGAAAGTCACGTATATCTCCGTCGTCAGTGTCAAATGCACGCATGTTTGGTTGAAAGCTTTCAGCTAAATGGGATGCAAATACCTCAGTCTTGTCCTTATCACTGTTTGCCCAATCTCCATTTGCCATTCGAATTGGTGGAACCGGTGTTATTGGCCTCTTGAACCGCCTTGTTGCTTTCCACAAAGAGAAGTCACTCATTTGCGTGGCGTCCAAATTTTCAACGTACGTTGAAAACTCATAATTTTTAATATCTTCTATAAGTAGTTTTAACTCCCTTGACGCCCTATTGAAATTATTTTTGTCAACCGGGTTTCTACTGTTGTGCCATATTCGTCTTAAGCGTCTCTTTTCTGCAACTTTTGCTAGTACCTCATCAGGATAATTCTTGTGCTCAAATCCACTTTCAACCAAAGGAGTATTAGCCCACGCTGCTTTCTGTACAATATTGGTAAAGTGCTGTGTGGCAACATCTATTTCTTCACCTGTCTTTAATGATACATTCAGATTTAAGTTATCATCGACCATTGATGTAAAACCATGCCAGTCGGTATGACGATTCGTTAAAGACGGTACATTCTTTCTCTTTATAATTGCCGTGCTGACCATAAGTATGACAGGACTGTGATCAGATGTTCCATCAAGACAACCTTCCACATCAGTATAGAAGCGCCCTATCCCTTTTGAAACGAAGAAATCCAGCAAATCCGGCAACTTGGCAGGATCAGAAGGCCAATACGTTGGCTCTCCAGTCGATATGACTTCATAACCATTACCATCTATGCATACCTTCAATTCTCTTCCCCTAGGAGAAATGAGTCTCGAGCCCCAGTATGTATGCTTACCATTCCAGTCACCTCCGGACAAAAATCGACAACCTAAAGTTTTAAAATAATCAGTAAACATATCCCTGGTGATGCGGAATCTCGGTGGACAATAAACCGCTGACACAACAAATGGGCCCTGCCAGTCACTAACGCAAACAGATGCAGCCTGCAGGTAGTTGTACATAAACGGTGGCAGTTCATAATGACTAATGTTAGATTTAATAATAATTGCACTGCCTCCATGTGCCCTGTCATCTCGATGGTTTGCGCAGTAGAATTCGTAACCAGAAACCTTAAAATAATTACGGTCAGTGAAATGGGTTTCAGATATCATCATTATATCAATTTTGTGTACGTTCAAGAATAACTCAATCTCTTGTCTCCTTAGAGACAACCCGTTAATGTTCCATTCTGCAATTTTCAGGAACCTCATTTGCAGAGCTTAGTAACAACAGTGGTCAACAATCCCATTAAGTTGCCCATTTGCTGTATCAGCATTTCAATTTGCTTAGTTAACTTTGTTAATTGATCTTCCTGTTGGACTTACTGACACGGCTGTTTCACTACATCGGCAAACGATAAAATATTATCATAAGGAGAATCTTCTGTTGGCGATCTCGCTGAACCTCGTTGAAGTTGAGGGAAGTGTTCAATGTTTTTATCAAAATTAGTGTTTCTCGTGCGTATATCCCGTTTTTCTCTTGACTGTGAACTTTTTAATTTTCTCCCCAGAATTTCTTGATAGACCTGACAGCCCCTGTAGTTAGCTGGGTGATTTTCGTGGCATAGCGCGCACGTTGCCGGTGTATTTTTGTCAATCTTCGAGCAGTCTTCTGTTCTGTGACTTTGGGCACATTTCACGCATCGGAAAGGTCTCATACAATTATTTCTCGTATGCCCATATTGCTGGCATCTCTTACATTGTACTATGCCTGAAGTCTTTTTTGGTGGTTCAAACTTGACAACACAGTTAGAAATATATTTAATGGTATAAATGTCTTTATTATTGTCACTAGGGCTCTAAGTTTACAAAGAACATAGACAGAGGTTCTTTCGTTATTCGGTTACGTGCTCCAACAACATCATCGCGAATTTTATGACCAAACTTTTCAATTTCTTCCTTAATTATTGAAACAGGTGTCGAGTAATGTAAATTTTTTAGAACCACTCGATAAGCTCTTTCTTTCCGAATGGTAAATGTGTGTCCAATTAAATTATTTTCACAAACAATACCAATAATTTTCTTGTACATAGCTACTGTACTTGCGGTTAATTTTAGCTGTTTATTACTGATTGTTTTGATTTTATAATCATCTTTATTAACAACTGTTTCAATCAATTCTGTCAGTTTAATAACATCAGTAATACCGTAAAGCATTATTGGCGGGGTTTTAGTATTTTCATCATTTTTTTGTGTTATAATATCATTATCATCTTCCATAGAAAGATCACCGAATTTATTTTTTTAATAAAATATCATTTCCTGGTCTAACATCAGTTTTGTTTACATTTTTATTATTTTTTAATATTGGAACTGTTTGCCAATCAGGTGTTAATAAATAATTTTCATCCGACATAGTGCCTTCTAGATTATGGCGCGCTGACTTTTTAGGATCTCTCGGAAGAGAAGAAGAAGGTGGCCTTTTCACACCTGAATGTTTCCTATCATCAGTGTCAACAATGGAAACAGGTTTCCATATCGACCTATAAACCTATAAGACCTACAGGTTAGACGTTTTATTTTTTACAAAAAATGAAAATATAAATAGGATAGCTAAATTTTTGTTTTCCACAATCACTCACCAACAACACAAATAACAGTTTTACACAGAGTTAGTTTGTGATTTAACACTTATCACTAACAAAACACAACCGAATTGCTGACACAATCACAAGGCTTCTTTACTCATGGTTGCCATCTTAATAACTAAATGATTAATTGAAATTAAAAAAGTACTTGCATTTGGCGTCTTAATATAACCTGAAATGTTGACGCATTGCTTCGGGGGAATAACGCCAAGATTGGCGTTATTACCCCATCGCTAATTTATTGAAGTTTATATGACTTAAATACATCAAATATTATAGATAATAATTTGTTCATACAAAATCTTTCGTGGCAGTTAAATTAAATTCATCATTATGTTTATGTTTAAATAAACAATCATATATTACCTACGTTTACAATATTTGATATTCTATTACATCCTAGCAAAATTACCTTGGAGAATACCTTATCTATTTTACTTAGTATTTTGTTGTTAATTTTTTAAATGTTTTGTTTTTTAAACTGTCCAGTTTGATGTGAGGACAAAGTTCTTGACATGAGACAATGGTTGATTTGTCGTGTTTACTTTCACGAAGTTTGTGTTGGGCTCACAATAAAAAAAAAATTTGTTTGTCCAAATTGTTCATAATTTTATTAACTTCTTAATTTTGTAATACAAATACCTATTATTAAGTAATATTATGTTTTATCATCATTTAATACATTAGATACTAAATAAAATCATTTTAAAGCAATATTTATTTATTTCATAATATATTAATCAGATTGGTGGTATTACCTCTCACCTGATGGCGTTATTACCCACATGCTTGGGTAATAACGCCAAATTACATCATGTTACAGAATGTGTTAAAAATGACTGTGTTCTTGGATCCTAAAAGCCAATTTTTTTTAATGTTCACAAAAATAATATCTTTATCAGATTCAGTAGTTAGTTAAGCACAAAAATCCAACTTAAGACCAAAAAAAATTGGTAATCCTTAACTTGGCGTTATTACCCCTACCTACCTTAGCAGCTACCACAAGTTTCAACCAAGCCAACTCACCACAAACAAAATGACCGACTTAATATTTACAAAAAGTTGAGAAAAGACCAACATAAGACCTATTACGGGTTAATGACTTTCAAAAATTAGTCCTAATTGTTGATAATAAAACAGTAAATTAATAAAAAGTTTGAAAAGCAACTGAAATTGATTAGGTCTGGCTTAATATTGTACCGTACCTTACTAAGTTATTTAACTACAGTAGAATCTCTGTAGTCCAGCCTGTTTGGAACCGGAAGGGTGCCGGATTACTGGATGTATTGGAATTTTGGAACTATAAATTATAAATTTAAACAAAAAATGAATATACATTGATTTCAATGTGATTTTAAATTAAAAAAAACTAATTAAAAAATCTGGTGTGAAACACACACAACTTTCTCTTGCCAATGCAAATTATGAACAATATAGCCTAACATTAGTAATAAAACATTAGATTAAAACAAAAAAACTAACCTCAATAAACATAACCTAATTTTAATCACGAGTGAAAAAACGCAAAATGAAAATCAACCTCAGATTGGCTTAAAAATACAGACAAACACTCTTTCACGCTAAACTAGACTCTGTAGAGAAAAATGTTTGATATAAAATTATGTAGATCTTTTAATCTCCTATAAATTTGATTATACATACACTTTTGTCGTAAAATGCATACTAAGACCGAAATCTTAAAAAAAATCGATTTTTCACACGTTTTCGTGAGAAAATAACAGAAAATCGCTAATTACCGCTAAACTAAGCATTGTACAAAAAAATGTTTGAAATAAAAGTTGTAGGATTTTAAATTCTCTACATGTTTTATTACAAAAATGTTTGCCCTAAAATGCATATTAAAGCCGTAATCTTAAAATAACAATTTTTTTATGTGAAAACAACCTCACCAAGAATTTTAGCAAACATGGCACCTACCCTATCTTGTAGAGCATACAAAATTTAGTTAACTAGGCGATTTAAAAAAAATCATAGGACCAGTTTTTGAGAAAATCGCAAAAAAGTGGAAAATTACACTAATAAACTACTACTTCCGGTTGACCGATTTTGATAAAAATGTTTGTATCACGTCAGGTAGTGATTTGTAACTTAAGTTTCAAGTTCGTATGATGTTCCGTTCTTGAGATATTCTGTTCACACGCACACACACACACACACACGAACAGACTAATCGCTAAAAACATTTTTTTTGGGTTCAGGGGATCTGGTGAAAACTGGAATTCGAAAAATCGACATGAAAACAATACTTTCCTTCCTATATATTCATATAGGCAAAAGAAAGTAAAAAGGTTTGCTGAGTACTTCTGTAGTCATTGTAAACATAATTATTGGCTATCGACATTGCCTAGTGCGATGTGGGGGTGCTCGTGTTTTGAGAATCACCTTTCGTCGTCACTTCAGCATGAAGTATAGAGTATGGCCCAGTTCTGGGTAAAAGGGCAAAAATTATTCCATTTAACAATAATTAAGGTCTGCTTATTCATTTCTTTAATCAAATCCTAAACATACGGTAAGTTATATTAAATCTGCCGTCATTAGGTCGAGTTAATCCTTAATTCAATTTAAATATTTTATACCAAAATCTGTCCTGGGTGAGTTTTCATACTTTTACGCCTAATATTTTTAAGGGCCGAACTACCGAGATTCTACTGTTTACTACTTTTCAGGGCTGATGAGCTCTGAACGCACGCATTGCCCCCTACCCACTTCATAGCTAGCCAATCACTTCTTTTTTTCCTTTTTTTTTGCATCCAGGAGACTCCAAAGGGAGTATAGGACATGTCAAGATAAAACTAAGAAACAAGAAGTTTATCACAATGATAAATTCATCACTTACCACCAAAAATTTGTTTCTGCTACTGCTTACTTCAGTAGGTTTGTCATAAACCCCATTATATCAAATATCACACAAAATTAAAAAATCAAACACAATGATAAATTCATCAATTACCAATAATTTTTTTCTGCTACTGCTTAACTCAGTAAGCTTGTCATGAACCCCTTTTTATCAAATAGTACACAATATTTGTTTAATTAGAAGTTAAATACTTTTCAACCAAAACTATTTAGAAAGGAGATCGTGCACACTGTAAAATCTTTCAATCAAATATTGTTTTAGCTTTTTTTTAAAATGACTTAAATTATCACAACTTTTTAAACCTTGAGGCAATTTATTGATGTATTTACTACCTGCATAAGTTGGTTTTTGTTCAAACAATTTATTGTTGAGATTAGCAACATAATTATCGATCCTGTTTCTTGTGTAGTGGTTGTGAACATCTAAATTCTGTAAAAAGGTATTTTGCTTTGCGTACATTATCACTTCAAAAGTACAAAGAAGGAACTGTGAGCAATTGCAGCTCTTTAAATAGTGATCTGCATGAAGTAAGGTGGTTGACTCCCATCATACACCTAACAGCTTTTTTCTGTATTTTAAAAACTCTTTCCATGTTACACTGTGATGAATTACCCCATACTAATATGGCATACCTGATATGAGACAAAATTTAACCATGATAAGCTGCCATTAGCAATTTTTTATCATTTAATCTGGCAATTTGTTTTAATGCAAATACCCCAGATGATATTTTACCACAAATTTAATCAGTATAATAATCCCATGATAGAGTCCTATCTAGTGGCACTCCTAGAAACTTCACTGTTTGTACATGATCTAGGATATTATTTTGTATAAAGACTTTCACTTCTCTGATTTCTCTTACATTGTGTTTGTTTTTGAACTGTAAGTACAGACACTTTTTCCCATTAACTGTTAACATTAATTCATTCAGAAATTGGACTACAGATTCTATGCTAATATGTGTATTCACTTCAAGACTATCTACCAGTATACTTTTGTTTGATTGAATTATCATCAGCAAACAAAAAAAGCCCTACTGTTGGGTAAGATTTCTGGTAATTTATTTATATACAACAAAAACAAAATGGGACTTAAAATTTAACCCTGTGGAACACCAGCTTTGACATCAAGCTTTTCCGACAACATTTTTTTAAGTTTCCTCCTAACTGCTCATTTCTACGCACTCTAGTTTGCACTCGTAGCTCTATTATATATATTGTCAGCCATTTTTTTGGTCTTTTAACAAATTATAACCTACCAACATATAACCAGCTGATTATGTCATAAAGTATTGTATGTTAAAGAGCTCTATAACAGATTTGTTCAGTAGGAGTGAACAACTGCAGCTCTTATATGCATGCACGTGTAATATTTGTCAGGCAGAAACATTTGTACAACCTAACAATGTTGGCAAACGTTCTGATTGGTCTAAACGTGTGGAACAGCAGAGCTCATCAACTGTGAAAGGCATTAAAGTCAAAACTTCAAGTGAAATCTCACAAAGTTTGTCATAACCATTATAAATATTACACTATAATTCTGTTGACATATTTTACATTTTACTGCTGTTATTGGACAGGTGCATGAATTATTGCTGTTCAATTATTTAACAGCAACATACCAAATTGATGTACCGTAAACAAAAAATAAATGATTAGCATAATAGGACTGTACAATACCATGTAGATGATAGCATAAATATCATTTTTATAAACTAACCATATATATCGTTACATATATAAACCGAACAGGTACAAAATTCAGTTGATTACACCTGATATTCATCATAGAGTAGTAACACAAGCCCAACAACACCAAGTTGGACGAAACAAACTCCCTCCCAACTACACGAACGACATGCATTCCGCATTTGCAAAATATGTAGCCCGACCAAGTTTCACTTCAACTGAACAGAAACCATCTATATTTAAATCTGCAGTGCCCAATATATGTATTAAAATAAGGTACGCATATCAAATGAAAATTCTCTATTAACTCTCTTAATAAAAATTAAAGAAACTTACCGTTCTAACATAAAATGATTTCAACACAATAGTAACATAAATTTTATTGTCTATCAAACATTATTTGAATGTATGGACTTAGTCGGATCAATAGCTAGTACAAAAGAATACGACGTTACGGTACATTAACTAGTTTTACCATCAGTATGTACAAGTGGACACAATACAATACAATTTTACATCGATCGCCGGTGTTTACAATGAACAAAGCGGGAATTCCAACAGGTTGAACAAACGATTCAGTCGAAAAAAATTCCCGTTACGGTTTAATAAATTAAAATAGGAACTTTTTTACAATTAACATCGTATCCAACTGAAAAGCGAAAGTAGTAATAGTCATGATTTCTTTATAATAAAATTAATTCTCTTAGATATTTTTGAAATTACAGGGGTAGTTAATCGGTGTTTCATACCTATTACATATTTTCAAATAAGATTTGTCATTCAACTTGGAAAATTAGTAATCATTTTACTCTCTGAGTTTTTGGTTTACCTGAAAGCTTTTCAACGTTGTAAACACGGTAAATAGAAGAGATTTACCGTAGTTGTAAAATTCGGCTTCGTAAAATTTTGATCAATCGTTTATGTTGGCTAACCTGACAGTTAGGCGCGTTATTTTGGATACTTTGGACAATTCGAATTGGCACAAGCAGCCTCGGTGTTTATCTACTCCACTCTTCGCCCCTCACCATGCAACGACGGTACAGTCACAAAATTATACAATCGCTACCGTAATGTGCGACTCGCGCACGGTCACTTACTCTTTGTTTTCACTGTGGTTATTATCTATCAAACATAATGATGTGACTAATTTGTCTTTGTATATCATTTTCTGTTCATTTTATATGCAAATTTTTTTAGTTTGTTGCTTACGTCTGTAGCCGAGTTTTGTGAGTTTTTGCAGTGTAGTTCTTGTAATATATATAATTTAAATTTTTAATGGGACAAATTAAATACATATTTTATTTTAAAATGAAATAATTATTTGTATATATATATATTGAGGTAACATACAGTACATGTTGTATCACCATGCAACAACGATACAGTCACAAAAGCCCACAATTGCTACTGTAATTTGCGACTCACGCACGGTCACTACGCTTTGTTTTCACTGTTATTAATAATCTGTCAGACATAATGATGTGACTAATTTGTTTTTGTATATGATTTTCTGTTCATTATATTCTGACCAATTCGTTTAGTTAGTTGCGTGCATCTGTAGAGTGGTTTCTTGAGTTTTTACAGTTTAGTTCTTGTAATTTATAATTTAAATTTTTACTGGGACAAACTAAATACATACTTAAAATGAAATAATTATTCGTATGTTTGTATATTGAAATAAGGTTGTAGGCATTTGCGTACATTAAAATTTGTAGACCTTGTTGAAAGAATAGGTTATGGATATACTTTATGCGGAACTGTGTGTACGCGTAGAGCAAGAGTTGTGAGAGTTCGAATTGTCCACAGTATAAATCACTACGAAAACAAAATTGTTACAAACCAGTGCTGAACTATCAAATGCCATGTTACATCAATTTTGTGTAACATGACACAGCCACAAACCTGTTAACCTTCTCGTAATATGGGATGGAGTTCTGTATATTGTCACATTCAGCGAAAGCACGAGCCTGTTATAAATTTACTCTACAACTCTTCACCCATCAAAATATTGGTGGTTAGTTGTATTACAATAAATATCTACAAACAAGAATAACTAATAATCAAATAAAAACCAACCTTAGTTTGGCTTAATAATATGGAAAATCGCTCTTTCACGCTAAACTAGGCTCTGTAGAGAAAAACGATTAAATAAAAGCTGTAGATCTTTTAATTTCTTATAAATCTGATTGTATAGTCTACACTTCTGTTGTAGAATCCATAATAAGGCAAAAATCTTAAAAAATCATTTTTTACAGATTTTCATGAAAAAAAACCCAGAAAATCATTAATTACTGCTAAACTAAGCATTATACAAAGAAATGTTTAAAATAAAAGTTGTAGGTTTTTAAAGTTTTTATTTTATTATATATTTTGCCCTAAAATGCATATTGAGGCTGCAATCTTTGAAAAAAAAACAATTTTTTACTACGAGAGAACAGCCTCCCCAAGAATTTCAGCAGACATGACATTTTTACGTAATTGGTGTTTATGCGCTGCAAAATGTTTAAGTTTGCATTATCTTAGTTCTGTATTTACATTTACTGATATTGATATATATATTGTAACAGTCAGCCGATGACGGACGACAAAAACAAAAACAATGGAAAGAAATGGACCACAACATAGGACAGAACGAGTCAGCCCCACGTTGGGCGCCAATTCAATGTAACAGTCAAATGCCGACACACCAGCCGACTGACACATCAAAAACAGGTGTTGGGGTGTCACCTGAAAAAGAAACTTAAAGTAATCAAAAAACGACCACGGTCAGGATGCCACTAATGACCGAACTTACCTTGGTTATCATCCAAGCAGGGCAACTGGAGACCCATTAAACATCAATCCAAAATATCCAAGTCGAAATTCCAAATAAAAAAAAAATAAAAAAAAAATCTTAAACTCGCGATTTTAAAACAAAAACAACATCACAATGAAGTAATATAAATACGAAATGTGAATAAAACAAATCAGAGTACATATTAAAAAGCAGAAAACTCAAAACAAATTTAAATTTAGAAAAAGGTAAGCTACATTAAACAAACATACAGTAAGGCTACATTAACCTATATCTGCCTAGTCAGCTGATTATGTAAACAAACTGATCTGACAGAAAACATCTGATTCGGTAACAGAACAGTCTGACAGACAACAAGCGGTCCAATCAATCAAAATCCATTCTCCTTTACCCCAATGACAGGAACGCTGAAAATAAGCTTAATCTAAATAAATGTAAGGATTGTGATATATAAAAATCAAATAAAAAAAAAAAAAAAAAACTTTCTAGACTCAAGTTCTAGAAACAACAACCAATTTTGACAGCTCGAAAAACCCTCCGAATACAATTAACTAAATATTATAAAACAAAGTTCATATCACAATGCTTACATACAAGGGATATTGGAATTTCATCAATCAATAAATCAAACTACAATTTTAAAAGGAAACAAATTAATCGAAATTTATTAAAAATATTAATGAAATCATTTATCATAATGATACAATAAAAGTAAGCCATGATCAACATTACAAGACATAACTTGCCTGAAATCATTTAACCAAAAATAAAACAAATAAAAAAAAAAAAACAAAAAAAAAATTTTTAAAACAAACAGGGATGGGAACTTTGAACTCAGTGAATTAGATCCTAGACAAACAGATCTTTTAAATTATTAACCAATCATGTTAAATTTTTTAGTAAATGCTAAATACCAATTAGGCATATGAAATTTTGTTACAAAAATTGCTTAAAATTAGTTACTTATCTTTAATTTGGAAATCCATAAAATTAACAGGTGGTTATTATACGCCGATTACCCGAACACATTTATAAAAAAAAAATATTTAGCACAAAACACTATTTGCTCACAAAACATAGAACACCATTGAAATACTTGATGTATTTATTCCACAATTGACATCACTTCCGTTAATTTGCATTATTAAAATAAATAAATTTTTTACAGTTGACACTACTTTAAATAAAATTTAACAATTTATTTCTCTCACATATGGCCTATACATATCGGCCCTAAATACAGAATACTCGATCCCTCCATACTACTATATAAAACATTTTACGAGCAATTTTAAAACACGTCAGTTACGCATCGTGTCTAATAGAGGACTCCCTGAATTTTTGGTTAAAAATTACATCTACAAAAAGTAAGTGCCAACTTGTGCAGATTAATTATACATTTTTTCCCAATGAAAATTGCTAATAACAAACAAATTAAGGTGAAACAAAACAATATAAATAAGTGATAACTTAAAATACACAATATGTAAGTTTTTCTTATTACAATAAAGCTTATAGAACATAACTTAACATCATTTGACATTTATATAATTTTAATACTTTATGTGATTTATTACTGTTCGTGAGGTTGGCAATTCAACCATGAAAGAAGTCCATCCCCACTCTTAACATTAATTATATCAAAAATTTAAATTTACAAGAACAGCATTGAGCCCTACATCAAATTCAAGGGTTTTTTCTGCTGATTACAAAGGTGTTTTTCTTTTTTAAATCGGATCGTTAGTTTTTTAATAATCACATAATTTAATTTTGTCTAAAACTCCATAAAATAATTGTTTTATGAAACCGTAAAATATTTCAAATAGCTTTTTATTATTAACATTTTAACATTTCTAGGTATACGAATCTTAAAGATATCAACAAAATACATCTTTTTATCTAATTACATTTTAAAAATACTCATTAATTAAAGAATAATGACACTAATTAACATTGTCTTTATCATACGATAAAAGCTTATTTTTACGGCTTAATTACAAAGTTACCATACACATTTTTGTATCTTAAAAAATATCAAACTATTCAGCGGATCTTTATACATTAGCATATCCTTTCATTTTTTTAAAATTATTAATCAAACTCTTGTAATTAATTAAAATCTGACACACTGTTCTCCTATATTTTTACATGTGTTTTTAATTAAAATATCAAATTTGTCGTTCAAATAAATTCTCTAAAATTTTTAATTACATTATAATATTCAAAACCACATATTACATCGAAATAAATCGTTCTATGCTTCAAGAATTATTCCTACTTCGTGTAATTAACGTAATTAGCTTAATAGCTGATATACTCATTTTTATAAGAAATTAACCTAATAATCTTTATACTTTACAGAATTTTATCAAATTTGGATTCAAATTGCTTAGAATTTCATCCAGAGTTCAAATCTTCCATTCAAATTAACATAAAATTAACATAACAAAATTTTTAACTTACTTATAAGGAATAAAATTTAGGCTCAAAAGGGTCTTTCATTGTTCGATTGGTCATCTAATATTACCGGCAAAAGTTACTTTGACATGAAATATTCTGATCTATTGTACAAATTTTTCACAAAAGCTATAAGTAACATGAGGTATAATTCTTGATTACCTCCTAATATTAAATATTACTCTGAGATAGACCTTAAATAATTTCAAATTAATTAAATTTAAATTTTTTCCAAATTGCATCTTAATTCAAATTTTATATGTTTGTACTAAATAAGTCAATTTCATAACATTTTGAATTTTGTTTCTAGCCAAATTTTTACCTGTCTTAATAAAATAACAAAATTATACATTTACAATTTATTTTAAATACCGGGCGGAATATGAACATCACAATCCCCTCCGATCCACATTATGAATGTCAATCATGAATAATATGGATCCAACAAAGTGATGTGAATTATTATGTCCGGTACTTCTATCTCACAATACCATTCAAACAGACTCCAAGTTATGACTTTTTTCTACATCTTATATCGATTACTACAATTTGTATTCTATTATGCCATTAATACATTGATTTACACTTTCTAAAATTAATTTTACAATTTTTCTGATTCTACCTTTAACCGCAATGGATTGCTCTAGTAGATCCTAATCTCCCCCTCCACATTCTCTCCGAAGTTTTCCTCTTCTTCTTTTCCTACTAAATCTTTAATTAATTGATGTCGAAATATACTATTCAGTGATAATTTCTTCATTGATTCGTTATCATAGTTGATTACTTTATTCCTATAATCTATGTCCTTTATTTTTACTCCAGTATATACTTCAGTTGTAACGAAATGATAACTATCTTCACTCATAATTGTAATTATGTTTTGATCGAAATCCAAAGTCGCTCTATGCGCAGCTAGCCAATCTGCTCCAATTATCGCTTTATAATTGAGCTCGCTCGTTAGATAACAATTTACTTTAAATTCTTCTTCATTTATTTTCACCCTAAGTTCAATATAATCCGTAACCCTAATTATATTTTTATTAATGATGCTAGTAAAATATACCGGTTCTGTTGTACTTATTTTGTTTGTCTGTTCCAGTTCATATAATCTCACTATGTCCAGGCTTATTAAACATTTCTGCGACCCTGTATCCAATAAAAATAGCAAAATCTTGTCGTCAATTTGACATTTTAAATACTGCATAAAATTTTTGTCTTGCTTAAACTGTGACAGCATTCCATTTATCCAAATTCTCGGATAATTTGTCGCAGCTACGATTTTCCATGATCGTGTGTCTTTTCCGGGTTGTATTATACCATTCGGCGTTGCCGATAAATTAGCATTTTGGTTATCGTTATTCCAGGGTTTTTCCTTTTCCACTGGCAGGTTATTTATTATTTCTTTACTGGAAGATGCCTTCTTAACTTCATTCTTCTGCTTTTCACTCATTCCATCACTATCTCGAACATAACTGCAGCTCGCTCCATAATTAATCAAACAACTTATATTTTTACTTGTCGCTTTATTACAATTTTTATTATTCTTTTCCCCATTACAAATTTGTGTACTTTCGACATCAAATTGCTTATCTCCTTCAATCACTTCCTTAACATTGCCGATTTGTGCTTTACCGCAGTCAAATCGCTTAATTGTATCATCCTTCTTCATAACTCCCTTTTCCTTCTTCTTTAGTTCACTATTTTTACTATTATTACCCCCCTTTTTAAGTTGTTGCTTATGAACGATGCACTGTTCCACTTCTTCCTTCTTCTTCCTCAATTTTTCTTGCTTGATTCTATCAATTACTTCTTTTCTCACGCATACTCTTCCATTTCTTATTTCATAATTATTCGGGTCAGCAGTCAACTTCCCGTCTTTTTCTGTCAATAAATCCAAATATTTTTCTTTAATTTTCTCACAACAATTACCAATTGTTTCATCCTGGTCACCAAATAGTGTATTAATTGGCGTTATTTCGTCACTGGTGAAATTAATTCTACTATTAACAACACGTGGTTCATCGAATTTTTTAATAGTTTTCTTCTTTTTATTCAGAGATTCAGTATTTAAATTTACTTCCCCCTCCAAATCCTGTATCCTTAATTTTTCTTCATTATGCTCTGATCCATTATCTTGCAATTTTTCCTTCTTATTAAAAATCATTGTTTTTATTTTTCTATTATTTTTGTGTTTATTATTATTGTTGATTTTCTTACAATTTAAATTATTTTTTTCGTAATTATTTCTTTCATCTTTCTCACATTTCTTTTTATACTTATAGTCATTATCTTTATTATAATTATTTTTATAATAATTATTTCGTATTCTTAATTCTTCTTTGTTGTTCCTATTCCATTTTCGATAATTGTAATTCTTTTCATTTCCACGTGTTGTATTTATTTGTCAATTTTTTTCCGAAGGTCCTGGTCCTTGATTCCGTTCTTCCTTCCGCTTTTCTTCTGTATTTCTTGGTGGCATTTGTTGATTTTCTCTTTCGTTCCAATGTCCATGTTGCTGATATGGCTGTCGGTTTGTCGTAGTATTCGGATTTGGATTCTGATTCCTATTTTGATTATTTCCCTGGTTAGGTGGCCTATATTGTCCTCGATCACCCCTCCAGTTCGGTACAAAATTTTGTTGTGGTCTTGGTTGATTCCCATTTCCGTGGTTCTCATTTAATCTTCCGTAATTACCTCTTCCTCCTCCTTGATTGTTGTTGTTATTAAACGATCTATTCTGATTATATCCGTTATTACCGTTACCACCACTATTATTATTACGATTATTATTATTATAATTATAAGAATTAGTCCTTGGTTCGTTATATCCTCGTAAATAATCTCGTTGCTCGTTTCTGCTCCTTTCGTATGACACTTCCATTCTCCTTACAATTTCCTTGAATTCCACCATCGTTTCCGGTGGTCTAGCCCGTATTACCGTTGCAATTTCTCGTGGTAACTTTTCGATTAAAATCCAAATCAAACCTTTTTCCGATATTTTTTCTGTCAAGTAGCTGTTTTCTTTTTGGATCCGTTCGATGCATGTAGTCATTGTCGTTCGTCCGTCGTATGTACTTGAAGCATCCACTATCCTGGATAAAGTAGCTCTTTCGTGACTTTCACCCCACACTTCCTTCCGAAATTCGCTTTTAAATTTCCCAAAATCTTCAAACTCCTCGATGTGTTCTCTATACCATGATGCTACATCGGATCTTAATTTTGTAAGTAGTGCAATTTTCGTATCCTCCCATGGCAATTTGCACGTCTGCAATACGATTTCCACAGCTTTTAGAAATTCTAATGCATGTGTTTCACTATTCTGTCCTCCAAAAATCGGTATTGACGCCACAGCACTTTGTATGGTTGTACTTAATTGGCACGGTCCTGCTGTTCCTGCTATTATTGTTTTCGGTTGTTTTCTCAATTCTTCCACTTCTTTACTCAGTTTGTCCATATTATCTTTTACTATAGATACGTTTTCTTTCATTATTCCGGTATCCGCAGTAATTAATGCCACTCTTTCGTTGATTTTACTATTTTCTTCATGCACCACCTTTTCCACTGTATTCGTGTTATATCTGCATGCTTCTTTTGTCTCGTCGACTCGTTGGTTAATTGCATCTGTTACTGCTAATAAGTCCTGTGCAGCTGCTTGTTTGACCTGCTCAATATCGGATTTGACCTCCTTAACTTGCTCTTTGACCTCTTTTTGAACAATATCTATTCTCTTCCCGAGTTTTTCGGAACACTCATTGATTTTTCTTTGCGCGCGCTCCTCTGTTTCTTTAAGTGCCTCTTTTATTTTTGTTAATTCTTCTTGAGTCTTCTGTGTTGATTCCTTTATTTGGGCCTTGAATTGTCGTCGCGTTTCTTCTTGCTCTCTTCTTTGTTCTTGTTTTGCTTCTTCTATATGTTTTTCTATATTTCGTTGTGTTTTTTCGTATAAAACCTCGTATGCTTCTTTTGTCTCTCGTCTTGTTTTTTCTTGCTCCGCTTTTGTTTCCTCCAATCTTTCTTCCATATGAGCTTCAAACGTTTGTAAACCCTGATTGAAATTACCATGTATATCTTCTAATCGCTTTCTATTTTCCAATCGAGTATACTCTACGCTCTCTAGAATAGTCCTTAACGCACCAACTAAATCTGTGCTTTCGTCTACTCTGTTTATATTATCCAGCGATGAAGTACGACCACTCATGTTCCTTGCACCCAACCATGATTGACTATCATACGACTCACCCCAATCTCTTGTTGTTTGAGTTACTTCTGGCGCAAATACAGGCAATTGTGCACTGGTTCCTTCTCCAGTATATTCCGGTCCAGCTGTTGATGTTGCGGTTATGACTTGTGTCGGTACTATTTGCGGAGTTTGAGCCAATGTTTCCTGTTGTTGGTTATCTACACTCTCTTCAATGTTACTAATTATTACACTGTTCTCCATTTCGTTATCTGCTGGTTCGTTGTTGAGGCTAATCGTATCGTTGCTGATTATTTGTTCGGGAGCTTCCGGATTCTCGACGTTTTGTTGCGGTACGTTCTCCATTGCGGTTTACAAAATAAAAAAAAATTTTCTTTCTTTTTTATAAAAATACAATTTTCCAAAAAGGGAAAATTGAAATTTCACGAAAAATAGCAAAAACCGACAAAACAAAATTAAATAATAAAAAAAAATTTATCTCCAAATTTAAAGTCCACAAAATTTAACCAAATTGGTTAAAGAATATACCATTAAATTTAAATATAGTATTATAACTATAACTAGTAACTAAATCGTTCATACACAATTGTAAAACTACTGTTATCACAACACAATCAATTACAACTATCCTAATATGATATTATAACCCTTTATCAGATTATACAATTATCATTAAATAAAGATCTGTTTGCCTATTCACTAATCACTGAGTTACCAGTAGGGCCATAACGTCACTAACGTTAATAAAATAAAAAAAAAAATTTACTTAATTATTGAAATTCCAATTTTTTAAAAACTACACACATAATATCATTTAACATACATAATACACATAGGTTAACACATTTCCAGTTTTCCATCTGAAAAAGAGAATTATTCAAAAACAAGGTATTCAAAACTCCTATAATTTAAATTTATTACAGCTTTACATTGGTCCACCTATAACCTGAAAATGAAATTAAGATTAAAAAAAAAATTTTAAATTTATAACAAAAACACCCCAATAGTGCACGTCACAGCCCCACGTTGGGCGCCAATTTAATGTAACAGTCAGCCGATGACGGACGACAAAAACAAAAACAATGGAAAGAAATGGACCACAACATAGGACAGAACGAGTCAGCCCCACGTTGGGCGCCAATTCAATGTAACAGTCAAATGCCGACACACCAGCCGACTGACACATCAAAAACAGGTGTTGGGGTGTCACCTGAAAAAGAAACTTAAAGTAATCAAAAAACGACCACGGTCAGGATGCCACTAATGACCGAACTTACCTTGGTTATCATCCAAGCAGGGCAACTGGAGACCCATTAAACATCAATCCAAAATATCCAAGTCGAAATTCCAAATAAAAAAAAAATAAAAAAAAAATCTTAAACTCGCGATTTTAAAACAAAAACAACATCACAATGAAGTAATATAAATACGAAATGTGAATAAAATAAAACAAAATATAAATTAAAAAGCAGAAAACTCAAAACAAATTTAAATTTAGAAAAAGGTAAGCTACATTAAACAAACATACAGTAAGGCTACATTAACCTATATCTGCCTAGTCAGCTGATCATGTAAACAAACTGATCTGACAGAAAACATCTGATTCGGTAACAGAACAGTCTGACAGACAACAAGCGGTCCAATCAATCAAAATCCATTCTCCTTTACCCCAATGACAGGAACGCTGAAAATAAGCTTAATCTAAATAAATGTAAGGATTGTGATATATAAAAATCAAATAAAAAAAAAAAAAAAAAACTTTCTAGACTCAAGTTCTAGAAACAACAACCAATTTTGACAGCTCGAAAAACCCTCCGAATACAATTAACTAAATATTATAAAACAAAGTTCATATCACAATGCTTACATACAAGGGATATTGGAATTTCATCAATCAATAAATCAAACTACAATTTTAAAAGGAAACAAATTAATCGAAATTTATTAAAAATATTAATGAAATCATTTATCATAATGATACAATAAAAGTAAGCCATGATCAACATTACAAGACATAACTTGCCTGAAATCATTTAACCAAAAATAAAACAAATAAAAAAAAAAAAAACAAAAAAAAAATTTTTAAAACAAACAGGGATGGGAACTTTGAACTCAGTGAATTAGATCCTAGACAAACAGATCTTTTAAATTATTAACCAATCATGTTAAATTTTTTAGTAAATGCTAAATACCAATTAGGCATATGAAATTTTGTTACAAAAATTGCTTAAAATTAGTTACTTATCTTTAATTTGGAAATCCATAAAATTAACAGGTGGTTATTATACGCCGATTACCCGAACACATTTATAAAAAAAAAATATTTAGCACAAAACACTATTTGCTCACAAAACATAGAATACCATTGAAATACTTGATGTATTTATTCCACAATTGACATCACTTCCGTTAATTTGCATTATTAAAATAAATAAATTTTTTACAGTTGACACTACTTTAAATAAAATTTAACAATTTATTTCTCTCACATATGGCCTATACATATCGGCCCTAAATACAGAATACTCGATCCCTCCATACTACTATATAAAACATTTTACGAGCAATTTTAAAACACGTCAGTTACGCATCGTGTCTAATAGAGGACTCCCTGAATTTTTGGTTAAAAATTACATCTACAAAAAGTAAGTGCCAACTTGTGCAGATTAATTATACATTTTTTCCCAATGAAAATTGCTAATAACAAACAAATTAAGGTGAAACAAAACAATATAAATAAGTGATAACTTAAAATACACAATATGTAAGTTTTTCTTATTACAATAAAGCTTATAGAACATAACTTAACATCATTTGACATTTATATAATTTTAATACTTTATGTGATTTATTACTGTTCGTGAGGTTGGCAATTCAACCATGAAAGAAGTCCATCCCCACTCTTAACATTAATTATATCAAAAATTTAAATTTACAAGAACAGCATTGAGCCCTACATCAAATTCAAGGGTTTTTTCTGCTGATTACAAAGGTGTTTTTCTTTTTTTAAATCGGATCGTTAGTTTTTTAATAATCACATAATTTAATTTTGTCTAAAACTCCATAAAATAATTGTTTTATGAAACCGTAAAATATTTCAAATAGCTTTTTATTATTAACATTTTAACATTTCTAGGTATACGAATCTTAAAGATATCAACAAAATACATCTTTTTATCTAATTACATTTTAAAAATACTCATTAATTAAAGAATAATGACACTAATTAACATTGTCTTTATCATACGATAAAAGCTTATTTTTACGGCTTAATTACAAAGTTACCATACACATTTTTGTATCTTAAAAAATATCAAACTATTCAGCGGATCTTTATACATTAGCATATCCTTTCATTTTTTTAAAATTATTAATCAAACTCTTGTAATTAATTAAAATCTGACACACTGTTCTCCTATATTTTTACATGTGTTTTTAATTAAAATATCAAATTTGTCGTTCAAATAAATTCTCTAAAATTTTTAATTACATTATAATATTCAAAACCACATATTACATCGAAATAAATCGTTCTATGCTTCAAGAATTATTCCTACTTCGTGTAATTAACGTAATTAGCTTAATAGCTGATATACTCATTTTTATAAGAAATTAACCTAATAATCTTTATACTTTACAGAATTTTATCAAATTTGGATTCAAATTGCTTAGAATTTCATCCAGAGTTCAAATCTTCCATTCAAATTAACATAAAATTAACATAACAAAATTTTTAACTTACTTATAAGGAATAAAATTTAGGCTCAAAAGGGTCTTTCATTGTTCGATTGGTCATCTAATATTACCGGCAAAAGTTACTTTGACATGAAATATTCTGATCTATTGTACAAATTTTTCACAAAAGCTATAAGTAACATGAGGTATAATTCTTGATTACCTCCTAATATTAAATATTACTCTGAGATAGACCTTAAATAATTTCAAATTAATTAAATTTAAATTTTTTCCAAATTGCATCTTAATTCAAATTTTATATGTTTGTACTAAATAAGTCAATTTCATAACATTTTGAATTTTGTTTCTAGCCAAATTTTTACCTGTCTTAATAAAATAACAAAATTATACATTTACAATTTATTTTAAATACCGGGCGGAATATGAACATCACAATATATATATTTATTCATTACGTTACAAATTGTCTTAATTATGAAAATATATATAAAATGAACTAAAGATTGTTAAGTTTGATAAAGAGTATTTATTTAATTACGCTTACAAAATCATAAAAAGTGAAAAATGACAGGAATAAATTACTACTTCCAGTTGAACAATTTTGATGAAAATGTTCGTGTCGGGTCCTCTAGTAGTACCTAATTTAACCTTTTGAGAACAATGTTTTTCAACCTAGAACTTAGCCCACAATTTGAGTTCTTTTTAGATTTTTCATTTACTTCTTCTTCCTGTATTTATTATTCACCTATTTTTTCTCAACTCTCCATCCCTGGAACTAAATATGATTCGTAGAGGTACTGTAATATTTCTTCATCCCAGAAACGATTACCACTAAAGCCAACCATTTCCACTCGTATTTTCACAAAATAAACAATTAAACGAAACGTTTAAAATAAAAAATAAAAATAATATAACATAATACAAGATTTATATTATTGTATAACATTAATTTTCCCAGGGAAAAAATATTCTATATTAGTAAACAAATGGTAGCAAGAAGCTAACACAATAATTCTGATTTTCTGAACACATTAGCAAGGTTAATACACATGCTTTTTCCATCCAGTAAAACAAAGCCTATATAATAGTACATTTATTTAGAAGTTGTATTTACATGTGTTGTTGTTTAGGTCATCAGCCGAAAGGCTGGTTTGAACCTGCAGAGGTTTTACTAAGTAAAACGAGGAGTGAGGTGGTTTACCATTGCCTTCCTCACTGAGTGGAAAAGTATGCTTATCAGCATGCCGGGGGCCCTCTGAAAAGCACATATTTTGCACTCTGCAAATGACACTTTCACTTCATTCACCACAGGGTCTGGCTGTATAATGAAATTCATTACTTTCAGAGGAGATAACTCTGATCAGTGTCTTTTACACCTCTACCTCTTCTGTTCTTAAATGATTCAGTCATTTAATTGGCTGACCATTTGATAAGAAACAGAACTATTTATTTTAGCCTTGAAATGAACAGATTGAGTGTAAATAATTTGACACTCCACCTGTCTATTATGGGCAGATTTAGCTGTCTATTATGGCAGATTTACATGTATTAGTATAAAAAATGAAGCAAATGTACCAGTGGGTTTGTAGTTTTTTTGGACCAAAACCATGAAACACACGTGCATAGTCCTCAAAAGGTTAAATTTCAAGTTTAAAGTTTGTATGATGTTCTGTTCTGGAGATATTTTTTTACACACACTCACACACAGACAAATCACTAAAAACATGTGTTTTTTGGGTTCAGGGGGTCTGAAAACGTGTATATCTGGTGAAAACTCAATTTATAAAGATCTACATGAAAACAATACTTTCCTTACTATATATTCATTTAGGCAAGAGAAAGTAATACATGAATATAGATACATTATTTACGATGCAGAGATGGTATTTGTAATGACTTATAAGATTCAATACATCAAGGTATTACAAATAGAAATAATTACAAAACAATCCTTTAATACTGGAAACATTGACATATTTTTAATTTACAAGATATTTTAACTAGATACAAATAAAATAAGAATATTACTAATATAAAATTATTGTTGACAATTTTTTTTGTCAAATGCCTTTTCTGCAAAGGCAAAAACAACAAACTAGGCCTGTTAGAATTGTTATTATTTTCTTTTACACCAACATTAAAAAAAAACTAAGAATTGCTAAAATTACTTGCACCTGTGATCTGGTCAGTTTTACAAAATGCGATAAGGTTTTTTTGATGCACAGCAACATTTTCTTGATTTTGATTCTTAACAACTAATAAATTTACTCATTATGTTGATAAAAACCACAAAAAAACATACAAAGGGTTAGATCTTCATTTCTGATTAAAACAAATTGAAACTGACTTAAAATTGACAATTTTCAAAATCCATTTCAGAATTAACAAAGATTAGTTACATAAGTAGTGTAGGAAACCAAAATGGTTATTTGTATCTTAAAATTATTTTAATGAAATTATTTTTTTAGATTAATATAAATTTAAATTAATATTGTATGTGGTACCGTACATTTATAGTAACTTCATTTCTGTGTATTTTTTGTAGATATAAAAATTGAAATATATACGAGGCGCGGCTATTAAATAACGAAACTGACGTAAAAATTTTTTATTTTATTTTAAACATAATCACTTATTGTCACCTTCAATATACACTCCTTCTCTATCCCTGCAACGCTCCATGCGAATTTTCCATTGTTGGAAACAGTGCTGGACGTCATCTTCTGTCAGCTCCTTCAGGACACGTGCCGCTTTCTCTTATACAGTTTCCACAGACACAAATCTTGTCCCTTTTAATGCAGATTTTACCTTACAGGTAGAAGTCACATGGTGCAAGATCTTGTGAATAAGGTGGATGTTCTAATACTGAGATGCTGTACTTGGCTAGGAACCTCTTGACAGATAACGCGGAATGAGCTGGCGCATTGTCTTGGTGGAGAACCGATGATTTGTCCTTCCACATTTCGGGGCGTTTTTTCCTTACTTTTTGACGTAATTTAGAAAATACCTCAAGGTAGTAATATTAATTGTTTGACCTTCCTTCAAACAATCCTATCAATCAAACAATCCTATCCATGGGATTGTTTGACACATTCCCATGGATATATAAAAAAAAAACAATCATCATTGCTTTAAATTTTGACTTGCTCATTCAAACTTCTTTGGCTCTCGGTGAAGTTCGGCTCTTCCAGTGCATGAATTGGCACTTCATTTCCAGATCATCAGTAAATAACCACATTTCATTGCACGTTATTATAGTTTCCAAAATATTTTGGTCATTTTCAATCGCGTACAAAGTGTCAGTACAAACATTTTTGCGAGCGTCATTTCTAAAATTTCTGAGCGGCACATGTCCTGAAGGAGCTGACAGATAATGACTTCCAGCACCGTTTCCAACAATGGAAAATTCGCATGGAGCGTTGTAGGGATTGAGGAGTGTATATTGAAGGTGCCAATAAGTGATTATGTATAAAATAAAAATTAAATTTTTTACGTCAGTCTCGTTATTTAATAGCCACACCTCGTATTTCTAGACCACCGAAATACGGTAACAGTGAACACTTACCAATGTTTAGAGCGTTTTCGTGTATCTTGTACACATCTTCAGTAAATTAAACAATTTTTCACATCAAAATAAAAACATTTCTACTTCACACGATGAATCAATACAATAACCTCACCAACCCTCCTTTTAAACTGCGTCACCTTTATTCTAATTTTCACTTACACGTGTTTCGGTGGATCCACCATCATCAGAGTAAATAACATATAATTGAAACTAAAAACATTACCTATTAAAAATCTATAGAAGATGATACATCTTCAGTCACTTGTATAAAAGTTGTCACTTGTTTTTATACAAGTGACTGAAGATGTATCATCTTCTATAGATTTTTAATAGGTAATGTTTTTAGTTTCAATTATATGTTATTTACTCTGATGATGGTGGATCCACCGAAACACGTGTAAGTGAAAATTAGAATAAAGGTGACGCAGTTTAAAAGGAGGGTTGGTGAGGTTATTTTATTGATTCATTGTGTGAAGTAGAAATGTTTAAAACTGCAGGATGCATTATAAAGATTTATTTTTGAAAATAAAAATAATTATGTTTCAATTTTTTTAAATTTCTTCTATTTTAATAAATAATCTATTTCATAGATTTCATAATTTTTATTTATTCACTGAACCTTTCAATATGCAGTATTAAAAAACCTAAGAAGATATTAAATAATTCATTTATATCATAATCAATTTTATATCATAATACGAGGCGTATTTTTAAAGTAAGTACAGTTTGAAAATAAAAAAAAAATAAAAGGAAATTTGCAAAAACTAATTTTATTTTCGGAATCTACATACTTTTATCTATTTTTCTACATAGTTTCCAAGTTTTTGTAAACACTTATCATATCGCACAACTAAATTTTGGAAACCTTCTTCATAAAAACTTGCCGCCTGCTGTGATAACCAAGAATTCACGGCCGTTTTCAATTCGTCGTCATCGTCATAACGGCTGCCGCCCAAGTGATGTTTCAGATGACGGAAGAGATGAAAGTCGCTCGGCGCAAGGTCAGGGCTGTAGGGTGGGTGGTCCAAAACTTCCCAGCCAAAAGAGTCCAATGCAGCTCGGGTCTGAGCGGCAGTGTGAGGCCGCTCGAGAGAGTTCAAAAGACTCGACAGTTCCTTGAATTTTCTGACACGTTATGACGAAAACGGGGACGATATGCTGAGTCGGATCGTAACTGGAGACGAAACGTGGATTTCGCATTTCACTCCCGAATCGAAACAACAAAGCATGGATTGGAGACACACGCACTCTCCCGTAAAGGTCAAATCACAGCAGGCGGCAAGTTTTTATGAAGAAGGTTTCCAAAATTTAGTTGTGCGATATGATAAGTGTTTACAAAAACTTGGAAACTATGTAGAAAAATAGATAAAAGTATGTAGATTCCGAAAATAAAATTAGTTTTTGCAAATTTCCTTTTATTTTTTTTTTATTTTCAAACGGTACTTACATTAAAAATACGCCTCGTAGAATTTACAACATAAATAATACTTTTATTTTTGGGACTAAATTTAATATTTCAATTTGGCATTGCTTTGTAGCCTTTTTATGTCAAAATCTCTTTTTTAAGAGAAAATGTACATACCACTATAGATGAGAGCTAACTTGATTGCAAGCGTAAGGAATTCGGTTGGAGAGAATTGTTGGTACGATTCCCCTCCTCCTATAACCAAGTAGTAGTAATAATACCATTAGTGCGCACCTTTCTAAAAATATAAGTAACAAACCACTTTGAATAACTACTGTAGTACCAAAATATTTTATTAAATTTTAAACTAATAATATTGTAAAAAAGAAGTTTATTACAATACCCTAATACAGTAAAAAATGTATTAGTTTTTAATATTTTACTATCAAGTGTTATATTTTATATCAGTCTGTTTATAAATAGGCTGCGTATAACAATATTAGATTAATAATTTTACAAGCCACGAGCATAATTATTAACACCACTACAGTGAACGGTCTCACAGTAACAACTGACAAAAATATGAAGAGTAAATATTTTCAGAATGTACAGTACACATGTAGCCATGTGGATTTAAAGCAACCGTTGCTGACAACATCACATCTCACTGTCGCCAGTCCCCCTTGCCCTTCATCCCGCACTAGCAAACAAGTCAGCTTCCAACTATACGCATAATTATCCATACTGTGTTAAGTGAAACAAACAACATAAAAATTAAGCAAGTAAAAAGAAATAGCAGTCACTGTTTTTGATAATGTAAAAAAAATGGCTCATATACGAGGTGCGGCTAGAAAAAAACCGAACTAGCACAGGTGAAACAATAAAACGAATGCAATAAGGCTGAAAGTCGCCTGGCCTGTCACGTGACTCTTGCTCTGCCTACTGCTCGAGTTTCATCTGCCTCCTGCACTCAGTCTGCCCGTGGCATCTGTTCTAAGTAGTTGACGTTTTGTCTGTGCGTCGGAAAAATGTTGAGTGTACAGAAAGAACAGCGTGTTAAAATCAAATTTCTTTTCAAACTTGGAAAATCTGCAAGTGAAACGTTTGTAATGTTGCAACAAGTTTACGGCGATGATTGTTTATCGCGAACACAAGTGGCCGCGAAGACACAAGTGATGACGCTCGCACTGGCAGACCATTGTCAGCAAAAACTGATGCAAACATTGAAAAAATCGGTAAACTTGTTCGAGAAGATCGCCGTTTAACAATCAGAGCAATGTCTGAGTTGACAGGAATTGACAAGGAAAGTGTTCGGCAGATTCTTCATGAAAGTTTCAACATGAACAAAGTGTGTGCAAAAATGGTTCCAAAGTGTCTCACAATTGAACAGAAGGAACGCCGAAGAATGATTTGTTCTGACATCCTAGAAAACATTGAAACAGATCCCACCTTTTTACAAAATGTTATTACTTGTGATGAATCATGGTTTTTTACTTACGATCCCGAAACCAAACGCCAATCGATGCATTGGAAATCTCCTGATTCTCCACGACAAAAAAAAGCACGAATGTCAAAATCGAAATTCAAGGCAATGATGATTGTTTTTTTTGATGTCAAAGGGATTGTACACATTGATTGGGTACCAGAGGGACAAACAGTGAATCAGCATTACTACATTAGCGTCCTGACTACCCTACGTGAGCGAGTACGGAGAAAACGGAACGATTTGTGGAAAAAAAAGACATGGATCCTGCACCAAGACAATGCCCCAGCTCACAATGCGTTGTCAGTGAAGACGTTTTTAGCCAATCACAACATTCCCATCTTAGACCATCCACCCTACTCACCTGATTTGGCCCCCTGTGATTTTTTTCTTTTCCCTAAAGTCAAGTCAGCTTTGAAAGGAACTAGATTTGAGAGTGTTGAAGCAGTAAAAGAAAAAGCGACGGAAGTAATGTATGGACTTACCGAAAATGATCTGCAGCATTGCTATGAACAGTGGAAAATTCGTATGGAGCGGTGTATAGACCGAGGAGGAGAGTACATTGAAGGAGATAACATCAAATTGTAAATAATGGAAAATAAAATTTTTTTATAGCATCAGTTCGGTTTTTTTCTAGCCACACCTCGTACAGTCCAACCTTTCTTAGTTCGCTCCTAATCTAAACAAATAATGACGTCACTGAGCATGCGCATTATATAAAAATGCGTACACGCTGATTAAAAAGTAACAGCAAAATACTTTCAAAAGTATTTAAATACAAAATACATTTAAAAGTATTTTTATAAATGAAATTGTTAGGCTTAGATCATATCAAGACTGATATTTTAAGTACTTGAAGTACTTATAATTTAAAACATAGTTAACTTAATAGGAATACGGCATCCATGAAGACGTGACTCTAGCGTGCACCCTGTAGTAGCTGGCTTTGGTTTGTTGACAGTAGGAGCAAACTAACAACGGCTCAACTGTAAATATTTTTCTGGAGATTACAAACAATAAACAACAACGTTCTAAGCAACATAGTCACTGAAAGAAACTGAGTGTTTATAACAAAAGACTAAACAAATGTGTAATGTATCTGAATGTACAACCCTTGTCATGAATTTCCAAGCTTCCTGTTTTAATGCAGAGTCATCCGCCAGCCACTTATTCTCCTACCCTTTTAGTATGACATAATTCATTTCGTGTCGCTGATAAAATAAATAATTTTTATAAAAATCAAAAACAATAATATTTTGGCCGGGTACGGTGCGGATATTGGCGTTACCGTTGGGCGGTGAGTTACATACGAGTACAATCTGTCAATGTTTTGCAAGCGTAGTTCGCGCAGAAATTAGAAGTGAGTGGGGAGAATACTGCCGACTGTAGAAGGGATGACATACGTTCGATGCATGCGTATGTGCGTGCGTGAATTGTCTCATTCTACTGAAGCTGTCCCAGAGAACAGATCGTAGCTGGAACGGTTGACTATTTTGTCTTATTGTCTGTGGTCGGTGGACATTTGTGAAAAGCCCCCAAGGAAATGTCAACCCTTCCACCATGTTAGAGGTCGCTCTTTTAGGAAAAAGAGGCTCCCGTAGGGGCCTAGACCATATAAACCTACGGTATGTTATGCATTCCAGCGAGTCGGCTGTGAATTCCCCCCTCTACTGCTGTACTACTCACACCATTATTTCTCCCTTCATCAACCAAATCTGTCTACTGCGCATACGCTTACAAAACTTTGTGAAGGCCTATACATGAGTCAGATGATAGAACGGTAACGTGCCAGTGACACACCATCCATCTATTATTACCCTTAAAATAATGACTAACATTGTTATTATTTATAATAACAATTACAAATTGTTTATCGTTATTTACATAAACGTATACATTAGACCTATCTACTTTTTTTCTAAGGTTTATTCATAGAAATTAATGTAATATTTCGTTATGTTTGCTTAACAAAGTAAAAAAATTAATTACATTTATAAAAAGTGACCCACTGGGTTGTCTAGAGGTTAAGTCGTCACCGCAAGTCAGCTGTTTAACAGCTGATTTTTGGAGACTACGGTACCTGGTTCAAATCCTAGTAAAGGTAGTTACTTTTATTATAAATTTTAATACTAGACAGTGGTTACTAGTGTACTTTGATGGTTGGGCTTCAATTGACCACACTCAATCTCAGGAATGGTCGGCCTGGGTCTGTAGAAGACTACACCTCATTGACATGTCATGCACATCATCCTCATCTCATTACGTATGACCATAATCATGCGCTTTCTTTTTTCAAATTGTGATGTCGCATGCGTTTAGAGGCATACCACCTTCCTGCACTCGTTTAAAGAGGTTTATCTTCAAAAAACGAAAAAACATAACAAATATTTTGGAATACTACACTTAATTAAAGCCTGTTCTTTCCTGCATTGATTGGTTTGATTTAGAAATTAATTGGAGATAACTCCAGCAATTTACACAAAAAAGTACTCAGTGTTCAGCCGGTTTTCCGTTAATGTGGTTTTTAAACGTCCGTTACTCTGTCCAAGCTTTTCATAAAAATCGGTGTTTAAGTTTGTTGAAGATCAGATTTTTTTTCTAAAATATGAATATTTTAAAAGTTAAATCTCATGTTCCGTTTTAATATGCAGGCCATTTTTTAAAAAAAGTGGTTTTTTGGCTCCAATTTCCTTTTTTAAAGGTAGGGAATTTTTGGACTGAACCATGCATTTTCACAATAGTATTATGTCAAACAAAACATTTATTTTTTTAAATAAAAACATCGTTAAATAATTCAAAATGAGCTATGTAATGAATTGCAGCAGGAAAAACACAGAAGTTTGTTTTTCTAAACAACTCTACTTGGAGCGGATACCGCTATAGAGCTCAGTTTCCTCTCAAGAAATTTAGAGGCTAACAGAATTCTCTATTAACACCACATGTCTATTTCTAATTACAAATGAAAAATACGATACATGGCACCAATACTGCTGTAAAAATGCATGGTCAGTCCAAAAAATCATTTCCCTATCTTTATGTGAAGCCAAAATACACTTTTTGTTTTTAAAAATGGCCGGCATTTTAAAATGGAACATCAGACTTCTATTTTAAAATGTTCATATAGAGAAAACTCTGATCTTCAACGTACTTAAATGCCATTCTTTAATGAAAAGCCTGGACGGCGTAACGAATATTTAAAAACCACATTAACGGAAAACTGAGTATGCTTTATAAGTAAATTGCTGCATCACCGACTAGTTTCAAATAAAATAATCCAAATCAAACCAATCAACGCAGGAAAGAACAGGCTTTAATTTAGTGTAGTGTTCAAAAATATTCGTTATGTTTTTTTGAGATAAAGCTCTTCAAATGAGTGCGGACAGGTAAAATGGCATTGTACATCGCACGAGTGTGGACATAGCTATTGGGTGATGAGGTTGTTTATTGTTCTGAATTGAACAGATTGCAACGTACACACATTAGGAATAAAAAACGAAAATTTTTAAAAAGTTACTAATCCCTTGAGCTTACAGTTGAGCCGATGTTAGTTTGCTCCTACTGTCAACAAACAAAAGCCACCTATTACAGGGTGCACGCTACACTCCACCACTTTACGGATCTCGTATTCCTATTAAGTTAACTATTTTTTTAAATTAAAAGTACTTAAAGTACTAAAAACATCAGTCATAATATGATGTAGGCCTAACAATTTCATTTATAAAAATACTTTCACAAGTATTTTCTCTATTTAAATACTTTTGAAAGTATTTTGTTGTTACTTTTCAATCCGCGTGTACACATTTTGATATAATGCGCATGCTCAGTGACGTCATTATTTGTTTACATTAGGAACAAACTAAGAGAGGCTGGACTATATATGGTGATATGAAATAAACAAGATGGTATCCACCGTAATACTGATTAGATGGCAAGCGTGGAAATTCATGGCGCGCCGTATACCAACTTCACCAATAATTATTTCCAAAACATACATACAAACAGTATTCAATGTACAAATCTACATACACTTTTTATTGCAATATCTCACTTGCATAATCCCTCCTCTTAATTTTCAAACTGTTAAAATATTTTATTTTAAAATACACATTAACTTGAGTCACAAGTTTGCCTTTGGTTTTAACGAGGGTAAAGGGGGGAAATCATCAGTGCACATGCGCGCCTGCTTTGGTATCAGTTTGCCAACACAACAACGTGAACTATACTCAGAGAACATATAACATAACTCAAACCATGTGGCCTCTCAATAGTGGATGCCCAGTAGTTTAGTCTGACCTTGAACGACCGTGGAGCTGTCCGGTACAGTCCACACTCCCATTACAAGCCGAATATCTTAGCAGCAACAATGTTATCAATTATATTCCTTCATCTAGAGTGGTTAAGTTGAAGTGTAAGTTCTAATGGGTGTTTCAAAAAGGACGTACTTTACGTTTCCCATGGTCAACTTCTTTCAGTTCATGAACGACACCGATGCGGTAAGGATGCAGATTTAATTTTTTTGTAGCCCTTAAAGCGGAAGATAGTGATAATCCAGCCTGTGAAGATAACTTTCTAAGTGATTTGCCGGGTGAGGTAGTCAAACGTGGTTTTACATCGTCCAAAACTTGTTCTGTTAACACTGATGGTCGACCTGTGCTTTTCCGATCCTGTACACTGCCAGTCTTACGAAATTTATTAATCATACGCGATATTGTGGTGTTATTAGGTACTTCAGAATTGGGAAATTTTAACTGGAACTCGTCTTTCACTCGTTCGTAAGATTTATATGCGCAACTTTCATAATAAACTTACATTAATAAAATTTCATTAATTTCTATAACTTTCAATAATAAAAACACATTCATCCTTTGAAAAAACCATGTTTGAACTTATACAGACACTACAGACACAAATGAATACTGGGATAGCACTAGTACATGTCAGTAATACACAATGGGTCAACAATGAGTACGGTAGTGCCAACTGTTATTTGGGGGAAAAAAATATTCCCTATGCAGAACATATTAACCCTTAAACTTCGAAGTGCGTCCTTTTTGAAACACCCGTTAGTTTGATATCATCTTAAATATTATGTTGATTTCTAGTAAAGATTAAAATTTATTTTCAGAGTAGATTAGTAGTTATGAGACGGCACAGTAACATAGGTGAGCTAGCACACCCCGCTCCGCACACTTGAGTGAACGGCACAGAGCGTGTCGTACAATTGAACGATGAGACGTAGTGAACTGTGGGAGTGTGCTAGTAGATTATAATACATACAGCACTGAGCTGAGCTATGTGAATAAACAGACAGTGATTCGACCCAAGGGTGACTTTCGATCACTCCTTCGCACGTTAAGTTTGCGCATGCGTCATCCTGAATGTTCATGCATACCTTTCCACAAACAAATTTTTGTCATGCGTCTATCTTTGTTTTGCATGCACATGGTAAAATTGTTACAGTACAGTACAATGGTTTTTTTACTACCACTTGTCGCAGGGTTTTTGTAGTATGGTATGAAAGAATAATGACCCCCCCCCCCTACATACCCGTCTCGTGCACCCTCACAAACAGAGGCAGAGTTTGATCCGATATATATACTTTCCATGCAGCGTTTAGGTAGCCCTTGGCTATGACGCAACTAGAGAAAAGTGGTTTAGTCGTGGAGGGGATATACAAGTCAGCTCTGTGTGGAGAGCGTGCTGCGTGGGGAGAAACGCTCGGTGTGCTGGTCGTTCAAAATAAAAGAGGTGGTAGCTCACCGCTCAGTTAAAAGAGCTAGCTCTTTTGTGCGACTCACTCATGAGCATCACATCACTATAGATTAGGTTTTAGTGCTGCAAATAAAATATATTTTCTGAAATTTAGTTTAAATTTTCAATCAGACTTTACCAAACTCATCACAGTATTTCCATCTCTTTCTCGCACATGAGGTGTACACATCTCAGAGGCCATGTGGTTTGAGTTGGTTATACAGTATATCACGGAACCTTTTGTAGGTTAACTGTTTGTTATCGTAAACAGAAATGTCGGTTTGTTGAAAACGCGGTCGAACTTTACACAGTGCTGAATGAAATCTAATATGTAATGTAATTAAAATGTTATAAAGTTGAAGCTAAACAAAAATGCCTTTCCGTGCCTCTTAATAAAAGTCGTGAGCAAGCAGTTAACTACAATGATGTTTCTCTTTCCATAATTCGAAATACAAAGAAGGAAGTTAAAGACAGTAAAGAAGTTCTTCATTGACAGTTTTTTTGACACCTGGTAAAAACAAGGAAATGGTTATATCAATAAGAAAGTAATAACGACATGTGAAATGTTATTACCAATTTAGAAAGAACGGCTAAATTTCAGTTGGAAACTTTGTACGTTAAGAAAAATGTTAAAGGAAACAACGCTTAAATAGAAACAGTGTCAGTCACAACAAAGTATATTAATTTAAAGGCAACATGTAGTCAATAAATGGTGAAACTGCACGGTAGTAAAATCTAGTGTCTCACTGTTGAGGTTGGCAACACTGTCAGATTTTTCTTTCTCACAGCCCATCCATATGCAAAAGGCACACTCGTGACTCACTATCTATAACACCTTCACTCTCCTGTATGAACACGAAAATGCATCCTTAAAGCAGAAGAGAATGTAAACGCTTTGTTACAAAATTTACAAACAAACGGTTTCTCTCCTGTATGCAAACGCATATGATTATTTAAACTAGAAGATTGCGTAAAATCTTTATTGCAGATATTACAACTGAATTGTTTATCCCCTGTATGTACTTGCAAATGCGTATTTAAATTAGCAGACTGTGTAAATGTTTTGCTGCAGATCTTACATTTAAAAGGTTTCTCTCCTGTATGGATACGCACATGAGAATTCAAAAAAGAAGACTGTGCAAACTTTTTGTTGCAGATATTACAAGTGAATGGTTTTTCTCCGGTATGTTTACGCATATGCCTATTTAAATTAGAAGAGTATGTAAATGTTTTGTTGCAGATATTACAATTGAACGGTTTCTCTCCTGTATGTATACGCATATGACCATATAAAGTAGAAGAGTCCGTAAAGTTTTTGTTGCAGATATTACAACTGAACGGTTTCTCTCCTGTATGCACAAGCATGTGCTGCTTTACATGACAAGGGTTTGTAAATTTTTTGTTACAAACATTACAATTCAACCGTTTATCTCCGTTATGATAACTGATGTGTAAACGTAAAGCATATAACACTTTAAACGTTTTATTGCATATATTACAACTGAACGGTTTCTTATCTGTATGCACACGCATATGTGCAGTCAAATAATAAGACCTTCGAAACTTTTTGTTACAGATTTTACAAGCAAACGGTTCTTCTCCCGTATGAACAAGCATGTGATATTTTAAAGAACGAGAATACGAAAACTTTTTGTTACAGATATTACAGTTGAATATTTTCTCTCGTGTATGTATACGAATATGTTCTGTCAAATTGTATTTACGACGAAAAACCTTCGCACAAATATTACAACTAAAACTTTTAGGTGATTCTGACTGACCAATCAAAGTACCATCCGGTTCAGTCATCTTGTGTACATTCGTACTTTCATCTAATTTAACATTACTCGCGCAATTTTCTACCTTTATTTCAGACTTTGATTCTATTCTCCAATTATTTCTAAAACTATCATTCATTTTTGAAATTAACTTTTTACATTCCTGTACATGTTCTATTATTAACTCCTTTTGAAGGAATATTCTGCCGCAACCATCACAAATGAATGTATCCTCCAAAGTACAATCATGTCGCTCAAATGAAAGTTTATCGTTAAATGTATTCAGGCAAGTTGAACACGAATGGTACGCCAGTTCCATTTTTTGTTGCCCACGATTTTTGCGTTTCTTCACGTACTTTCGTTACGCACTTTTTACAATAGTCAATGATTCAATCGATGTTCCGACTCTTAAATTGTATCCTGTCGACAATACTTGCAGACTCTTGAGATTATATTACTTGAAGATCCTTTTTCAACTGTATTTTAATCAGCCATCTGCAAAACATAATGACAACAAAAAAATCTGGTGTGAAATACTCACGCAACTTTCTCTTGCCAATACAAATAATAAACAATATAACCTAACATTAATAATAAAACATTAGAAATAAACAAAAAACTAACATCTAAAAATATAACCTCATTTTAATCATGACTAAAAGACGCAAATAAAAATTGAACTCAGTTCAGCTTAAAAAAACGGAAAATCACTCTTTCACACTAAACTAGGCTCTGTAGAGAAAAATGCTTTAAATAAAAGTAGTAGATCTTTTTATTTCCTATAAAATTAATTACATACACTTTTGTCGTAAAACGCATACTAAGGCCAAAATCTTAAAAAATCGATTTTTCACACGTTTTCATGAGAAAAAAACAGAAAATCGCTAATTACTGCTAAACTAAGCATTATACAAAAAAATGTTACAAATAAAAGTTACAGGTTTTTAAATTCTCTACAACTTTTATTAGATAAATTTTTGCGCGAAAATTTATATTTAAGCGGTAATCTTAAAAAATCAATTTCTTTACGTGAAAACAGCCTCACCAAGAATTTCAGCAAACATGGCGCCTACCTTATCTTGTAGAGAATAAAAAAATTGAATAAACCAGGCGATTTTAAAAAAAATCGTAGGACTAGTTTTTGAGAAAATCACAAGAAAATGAAAAATTACACGAATAAACTACTACTTCCGGTTGACCGATTTAGATGAAAATGTTCACGTCAGGTCCGGTAGTGGTATTAAACTTAAGTTTCAAGTTCGTACAATGTTCGGTTCTTGAGATATTCTGTTCACACACACACACACACAGACCAATCGCTAAAAACATGTATTTTGGGTTCAGGGGGTCTGAAAACGTGTAGTTCCGGAGAAAACTCAATTTCGAAAAATTGATATGATAACAATACTTTCCTTCCTACATATTTATATAGGCAAGAGAAAGTAAAAATTAATCACATATACATGTGGAGAATTCATTTCATTACATGTTACAAGAGAAACACCTGAAGTACTGTGAAACATCAGGGGTAATTTTTCAATGGATCCCTTTCTCTATATCTGATTCAACCAATGCTACTTGATAGACTTAACGGATATGTTCACCCTGTATATAGAAGATAGGCAAGAGAAAGTAAAACTACAGATGCTTGTTATAATACGTACACTTCTTTTACAAATAAAAATATGAAAATCACTTTATTATTCTTAGTGTTTGAGCGCGCGGGGAATTTGTGCGTTACTTTATATTTTTCACTGTAACAGGCTGAAATTTCAGTATAGCAAAAATTTGTGCATGTCATGTACAAAACAGTTTCGTGAATAAAACCATATTTTTTTATTAGAATTTTGGGTTAACATTGGGACGGTTACAGCAGTTTGAAAATTGTATAGCATTAATTGGAAGAGCATACAATCCAAAATTGCAGGCAACATGAAAAATTTCATATTTATCGCTACTACTAGCAATTGACACGTGTGCACTGCACATAAATATGTTAGAAACACACACATACATATAATAACAGTAGTAAAATGTGTTAGTAGATGTTTGAAGGCCCAAGAATAAAATAGACTAAGAAAGAAATACAGTCCAACCCCGCTAATCCGAACTAATTGGGACAGAACCCCGTTCAGATCGGCAGAAAGTTCGGATTATCCGGGTTTTTCCAAGAAACATTTTTTTAAAATGTACCTATTACATGTTATATTAGGCATAATGCTGGAAACATTAATAGACTACTGAACTAGTAACCAGATACTGATAAAGGCATAAAAAAAATTAAATAAACCTCTCTAGCCATTTAAAACAGGAAAACAAAAATGTTTAAAACACTACTTACAGTAATTACGAACTACAGAACTGCCCCTCTGCTCGATGCAGCGATTGCACCATTCCAATAGTTTTTGTTCGTTTGCAAGCGTGAAGGTCATTGACAGTCGCCGGCGTGCCCTATTATGTTATTTATAGCTCAACAGTCACTTTCTTTCCCTATGACTTCACGGAATTATCAGAAAATACAGATGAGAAACACGAAGTTATTGATCTTATGAAACAAATCCCAGGCTGTGAAGAAACTGATGACACTGATGTTGCAGAGTGGTTGTCGGCAGATAAAGATCAAAATATAACTGATGAGGAAATTGTTTCAATAATTAATCACGATTTAGACGAATACGTGGAAGATGAACCAGATGGAGCCTCCGCGATTTCACACACGGAAGCAGCAAAGGCGATGGAGAAATCACTGCGGTACATAGAGCAGCATCCTAACGCTACACCTGCAGACATAACGTTTATGAGACGGTGGTTAAATACAGCGACGTCTGCTAGGTTCTCATCACTCCACCAACAAAAGATAACTGACTTTGTGAAAAGTGATCAATAATGCGTTCATGAGTAAACTATCCATATGTACAGTACTGAATTTATACTACTATTTTGTTTCCGTAAGTAAAATTTTTTTATTTTAATATAATTTTTACTTTCTCTTGCCTACAGGGTGATTCATGAAGTTCTCCCCCCACTTCTACAGCACATTGTACTAGTAAAAATAATGAAAAAATGTTATATAAACATAGGTCCGAAAACGCTTCGTTAGCGAGTTACAGCTAGCGAAAGTTTCGCCTGGATTTCAGTTCACCAGGTGAAATGAGGTCTTCCTGGAATTGTGGTAAGGTAGATTAAGGGGCAAATTCAATCATTTCTTATGGTTTTTGATCTGATAAATTGAATAAAACAGGTCCCAGATCTGTAAGTTAAATAGTTTTTAAGAAAACCAGTGTCAAATGCAAAAAATGGAGTGAAAAACTTATTTTTTCATCTTTGGGCAAGGATAACTGTGTTATTTCACCAAGAAACAGTTAAAATTTTTCAATAAAACATGTAGAAAATTTTATTCTGAACAAACCGGTGTAAATTAAGTACACAGAACACTTTTATTTTTTCTTTCAATTTTATTAATACCTACAATTTATAATTTTATTACTACTTTATTTTATCTTTTATTTATTTTAATATTTTTATTGAAAAAAAAAACACAATAGAGAATTATATAGTCCAATATCAAACAGATGATTTGTATACGCATGTATGTACGAAAATATAAGCTACATAATCCAGGATGTACGTATCATCACACAAAAAAAAATCTGGTGTGAAACACTCACACAACTTTCTCTTGCCAATGCAAATAATGACCAATATAACCTAACATTAGTAATACAACATGAGAAATAAACAAAAAACTATCCTCAAAAATATAACCTTATTTTAATCATGAGTGAATCACGCAAAATGAAAATCAACCTCAGTTCGGCTTTAAAATACAGAAAATTGCTCTTTCACGCTAAACTAGGCTCTGTAGAGAAAAATGCTTTAAATAATAGTCGTAGATCTTTTAATTTCCTATAAATTTTATTAGGTACATTTTTGTCGTAAAATGCATACTAATGCTGAATTCTTAAAAAATCGATTTTTCACACGTTTTCGTGAAAAGAAACAGAAAATTGCTAATTAACACTAAACTAAGCGTTATACAAAAAAATGTTTGGAATAAAAGTTGTAAAATTTTAACTTCTCTACATTTTTATTATATAAATCTTTGCGCTAAATTGCATATTAAAGCCGTAATCTTAAAAAAACAATTTCTTTACGTGAAAACAGCCTCACCTAGAATTTCAGCAAACATGGTGCCTACTCTATCTTGTAGAATATAAAAAATTAAGTAAATCAGGCGATTTTAAAAAACATCGTAGGTCCAGTTTTTGAGAATATCGCAAAAAAGTGAAAAATTACACGAATAAACTACTACTTCCGGTTGACCGATTTTGATGAAAATGTTCGTGTCGGGTTTGGTACTGGTATGTAACTTAAGTTTCAAGTTCGTACGATGTTCCGTTCTTGAAATATTTTGTACACGCACGCACAGACCAATCGCTAAAAACATGTTTTTTGGGTTCAGGGGGTCTGAAAACGTGTAGATCCGGTGAAAACTCGATTTCGAAAAATCGACATGAAAACAATACTTTCCTTCCTATATGCTTAAAACATTATAATTCTCAAAATTCAGCAAACATTAAACTACAAAAAAAATTTGTAGTACACTGAGGTTATACAATTTATTAACCCTTTGGTAACGGACTGTAACTCGTTAAAAAGAAGAATTGCAAAATTTAAAACGCAACCACGTGTTTTGAAAAATTCTGTAGGTGCGGTTAGAAGGAAAACGTTACACGTCCTTTGCAACCTGGCAAAGTGTCGAATTTTTTGGCTCTGTGATGGTAAACCCCCTCCTGAAAAGTAAAATGGACTCGCCTTTACTTTTCAAGGGCAAACAGTGTAACAGAATCATCATAGCTTTAACACAAACTAAAGAACATGCATGTACGTTGACTTACATACGAGCTACATGGATTCCATTCAAAACAAACAATTCCCAAACCATCAATGCTACCTACACACTATAGAGGGAATAAAGTTTACCCTGTAATGATATTCTATTTCTCAAAACACTATCAGATGCGTTAAAGAATTCCCTACAAGAAAAGTGCAATATTTACTGGTCTCCGTTTATACTGACCTTGCAGAAGCACGTTTTATTGCCCCAACCACAATCCATTCGGCATCATCTAAAATTAGATTACCAGTGTGAACAGGGTTAAAGTAATTTATATTTTCGAAAACAAAATTGTTTGAGTTGCAGAAGTCTGATCAGTTAGGCACCTGAGCATATTATTAGGAATTTATCGTATTAAAGATAATGTGTTTAGGTCATCAGCCGAAAAGCTGGTTTAAACCTGTAGAGGTTTTACTAAGTAAAACGAGAAATGAGGTGGTTTACCATTGCCTTCCTCACTGAATGGAAAAGTATGCTTATCAGCATACCGGCCCTCTGAAAAGCACATATTTTCCACTCTGCAAATGACACCTTCACTTCATTCACCACAGGGTCTGGCTGTATAATGGAATTCATTACTTTCAGAGAAGATAACTCTGATTAGTGTCTTTTACACCTCTACCTCTTCTGTTCTTAAATGATTCAGTCATTTAATTGGCTGACCATGTGATAAGAAACAGAACTATTTAGTTTAGCCCTGCAACAAACAGATTGAGAGTAAATAATTTGACTCTCCGCCTGTCTGTTATGGGCAGATTAAAGATAATATAGTATAATATTTGTTTATATTTTTATTTAATAATTTATTTGAAATTGTATTGTATATTTTATTGAATTTTTAAATGGGAGTCGATGCAAAGAAGCTACTGGCTTCAATTTAACAATGTCCACCAATCTACAATTTTAAAATGAAAGAACACTGTAATCGAGTAGTTATTGATAAATAGTGGGATGAAATTTCACGCGAGGTGGGTGCTGTGCAATATGTTGCAATTTTATGCATGAAATAAAAACAAATCAAAAAATCAACATTAAACATTATTTATTAGTTTCACATACCTTAATGTCACAAGAAGCTTCTCATCTGGTTTAATAACGGGTGTTTTATTAAGGATGCAACCCTGATTATAAGAAAATAGAAGTAATACATCGGTAAATTTTCTGTCCCCCAATTGGTATGTTGGCAACAGTGTACTCAAGGCCAACTACCCAAGACAATTAAAATGTTCCAGTCAAGCATTAGTGTGGTGACAGCAGTCGTTTCGTTAGATTGTGTCAGCAATGGTTTTTTCCAAGGAAGAAATGGGTGTTTTATTAAGGACGCAACCCTGATTATAAGAAGATAGAAGTAATACAATGTCTTTATTGCAATTTGCTATTCATTTGAAAAATAATTATTTAGATTAATTAATAATTTGTAAAGTACGAAAAATAAAAATATGCCGTAGATTGTGGCTTTCTTAATAAAACACCCGGTTCTTCCTTGGAAAAACCCATTGCTGACACAATATAACGAATCGACTGCTGTCACCACACTAATGCTTGACTGGAACATTTGAACTGTCTTAGGTAGTTGGCCTTGAGTACACAGTTGCCAACATACCGATTGGGGGACAGAAAATTTACCGATGTATTACTTCTATCTTCTTAAAATCAGGGTTGCGTCCTTAATAAAACACCCGTTACTATTAAAAAATTAGTCTACTTTTGTAATCTTATGCTGAATAACACTTACTAAATAATCAAAATTTGCAGGACTCATTCTAGTAAAATTAAAAATCTGGTGTGAAACACTCACACGACTTTCTTTTACCATCGCAAATAATTTTAATAATATAACCTAACATTAGTAATAACACATTAGAAATAAACAATAAACTAATTTCAATAAACATACCCTTATTTTAATCATGAGTGAAAGACGCAAAATGAAAATCAACCTCAGTTTGGCTTTAAAATACGGAAAATCACTCTTTCACGCTAAACTAGGCTCTGTAGAGAAAAATGCTTTAAATAAAAGTTGTAGATCTTTTAATTTCCTATAAATTTGATTAAAATTTATTTATAGAAATGTATTATACAGAAATGTTTACTGTAGTTTCCTCTAATACAGGTAGACACTCTGTAAAAATAATAAATTTGTATCCCATGTCCCACCAGAGATATTGTGCTTCACACTTTGCAAAAATTGCAAATTTTCAATTTTTAAAAATGATAAAAATTAAAAGAGACATATATCAGAGTTAAGATTCTCACTATAGTGAATATAGGGGTTTATATATTAAATTACAATTAAAAAATCAAGTGTGACATACCACTCCTTCATCATAAAACAAGGCTCCAAAAAGTGGCATTTGGTAAATTCCGTTACCAAACTTTAAGGAGCAATTTTACCTGTAAGGGTACAAATAAGGCTTATGCTGAGAAACAAAATTAAAGAGGAGGAAATGCTGAATAAAATGGTCTTTGTTACAGTATTCTAGCATGATCCAGTCCTAAGAAAAATAAGTTTACGTTAATATCTGTAAGCCCCAAAATTGGCGCGCGCTCCATAACAAAAATGGCCGCCAAAAAAAGTAGGCTGCAATAAAAATTTAATAAAAACATTTTTGTACTTCCAGGACATATGGAAATAATATATTAAAAAATATTTAAAATGGTCAAGCAACCAGAAATATTTATTTGGATCGCTTCTTATGGATTGACCCTTTTGTTTAAATGCATTGAACATAATATTTTGTTTTTACTTTCTCTTGCCTATATGAATATATAGGAAGGAAAGTATCGTTTTCATGTCGATTTTTCGAAATCGAGTTTTCACCGGATCTATACGTTTTCAGACCCCCTGTACCCAAAAAACATGTTTTTAGCAATTGGTCTGTGTGTGTGTATACAAAATATCTCAAGAACGGAACATTGTACGAACTTGAAACTTAAGTTACATACCTCTACCGGACCCGACACGAACATTTTCATCAAAATCGGTCAACCGGAAGTAGTAGTTTATTCGTGTAATTTTTCACTTTTTTGCGATTTTCTCATAAACTGTCCTACGATTTTTGTTTAAATTACCTCAATTACTTAATTTATTATGCTCTATAAGATAGGGTAGGCGCCATGGTTGCTGAAATTCTTGGTGAGGGTGTTTTTACGTAAAAAAAATGTTTTTTTAAGATTACGACTTTAATATGTATTATAGCGCAAAAATGTATATAATAAAAGTTGTAGAAAATTTAAAATACTATATCTTTTATTTCAAATTTTTTTGTATAACGCTTAGTTTAGCGGTAATTAGCGATTTTCTGATTTTTCTCACGAAAACGTGAAAAATTTATTTTTTAAAGATTTCGGCCTTAGTATGCATTTTACGACAAAAGTGTATATAATTAATTTTATACGAAATAAAAAGATCTACAACTTTTATTTAAATCATTTTTCTCTACACAGCCTAGTTTAGCGTGAAAGAGTGATTTTTCGTATTTTTAAGCCAAACAGGTCGATTTTCATTTTTCGACTTTCACTAATGATTAAAATAAGGTTATGTTTTTTGAGTTTAGTTTTTTGTTTATTACTAATGTTAGGTTATATTGGTCATTTTTTGAATTGGCAAGAGAAAGTTGTGTGAGTGTTTCACACGAGATTTTTTTATGTACAAACGCAGCAAAAATATTGACAAACGTTTTTTTGGAGCCTTAACAAAAATTCACGGTAATAATAAACGTCAACTGTCAAGTTGCAAATGTAGACAACCAATTTTCATTCCATTTGAACACAAAACCGCCTCTAATCAAACCCGCAGTTCCCAGGACAGTAAAATTAAAATAAGGTGTAACAAATATAAATTACACTTTTCATGAGTATTACAGTCTTAATTAATCAACGTACCTTTACTTCCCAACAGTACTCTCAAATGATTCTAATACACACCATGCAGTGAATAAACTCAGTTTACCACTCGATTTAATCTTGACGATTTCAAATTATTTCAAACTGCGATCCTATTTAATATTCTATCATACTAATACTTGTTTTATTGTTAATTATTTGCATTAAACTAAATTAGTAGTACTTTTTAAAAACTTATTTACATTCACAACACAAGCCATTAACCAGGGCGAACGAACGACTCACAGTATAAAAATTTCCCGTAAACATTTTAGTATTATAGTAATTTGTGGTCGGGACCGAATATTACGTATATATCAAGACTATTGCTGTATAAAAAAAATATATAAATTTACACCAGTGTCTGCTAAAAACTATAAATGGTATTAATATTCTTTTGTTTTTGTTTAACGTTCGACTGTTCTAATTAATATTCTTATAATTACGCTATGACGCATACTTGATATTGCTGGGTAGTTTCATTCCATGACAGCGTTAAAAAAAATTCTAAATTATCATCAGTCTCTTTAAAATTTGTTTTAATTAATTCAATAGCTCCACAGAACAGAGACATTTTCAGGGGAATATCATAATTTTCAAGAGGTACTGTTTGTTGATTAGTTATGGCAACCCTGTTCTATCACGGCGCAATATTTTTTTTTTTGAAATTTCAATTCTGCACTACGAGAAATGCGTAACCAGTTTACTCACTGTAAAACTCAATTTTTATTCCTAATTTATGTACGTTGCAATCAGTTCAATTCAGAATAATAAGCAGCCTCATGACCCAATGAGATGAGGATGATGTATATAACGTATAAATGAGGTGTAGTCGGCCTTCTTGAAAGAGTATGGTTAATTGAACCCCAACCATCAAAGTACACCGGTGACTAGCAATGAGCTAGAAATATAACCGGAGGTAGCACTGACACGGCGTCTACTCTTGAAAAGCGTGCCGCTGTTATTTTGTTTTTTTTTGCGCCCTGGAGACTCGAGGAGGAGTATAGGACATGTCGTCAGATATAACACCTGAATACATATAAGAATCAACAAAGAAATTCTTGTACGCTATAAAAAAATTCACCGATCAAGTAATTTTTTAGATTTTTTTTAAAGGAATTCAAATCCTCACAACACTTTAAAGATTGGGGTAATTTATTTATGAATTTTCTCCCTGCATAAGTAGGTTTTTGTACAAACAATTTTGTGGAGTGATTAACCACATAATAATCATTCCTGTTTCTCGTGTTACGATTGTGAACATTGAAATTCTGCATAAAATTATTTTGCCTAACATACATAATCACCTCAAAAATGTAGAGCAATTCTGCATAAAATTATTTTGCCTAACATACATAATCACCTCAAAAATGTAGAGCAATTTAACTGTAAGCAATTTAAGCTCCTTAAATAGTGGCCTGCATGAGGTTAGCTGGTTAGCTCCCACCATACACCTAATAGCTTTCTTTTGAATTTTAAAAACCCTATTCATATTACCCATACTAGAATTACCCCATACTAAAATACCATAATGGATATGAGACAGAATGAGGCCATGATAAGCTGCCATTAGTAATTTTTTATAATTTAATCTGGCAATTTGTTTTAATGCAAATACCCCAGATGATATTTTACTACAAACTTGATTGGTATAGAAGTCCCAAGACAAAGATCTATCTAGAGATACGCCCAGGAACTTCACTATTTCTACATGCTCTAAACTATTATTATGAATAAATACATCAACTTCTCTACTTTCTTTAACGTTATGTTTATTTTTAAACTGCAAGTACTGACACTTTTTCCCATTAACTGTTAATAACATTTGATTCAAGAACTGTACTACGGACTCTATGTTAACGTGTGTATTTACTTCAAGAGCATCTACCAGTGAACTGTTACCGATTACTGAAGTATCATCAGCAAACAACAAAGCTCTGCCATTAGGTATGACTTCTGGTAACCTATTAATGTACAATAGAAACAGAATTGGACCTAAAACTGACGTTGTGGAACGCCTGCTTTGACTTCAAGCTTTCCAGATACAACCTTTGTAAGTTTCCCTCTAACAACCCTAGTTAACTCCACACACTGTAATCTATTAATGAGGTAAGATTGAAACCATTTCAATTCTACATCCCTAACACCTAATGACTCTAGTGTTTTCAATAAAATTTCATGATCAACACAATCGAAAGCTTTACTTAGATCCAAAAACACTGCCAATGCTTTCTCCCCAGCGTCCAATATATCAACTACTTGCTCCACAAGTGAAACAATTGCAGTTTTAGTTGATCTACCTTTTTGGAAACCATGCTAATCCTCTGAGATGATTAGGTTTTCAGTCAAGAAACTGATTAACCTAATAAATACTACCTTTTCAAAAATTTTACTGATTGTGTTTAAAATACTTATGGGCCTATAATTTTCAACTAACTGGCTATCTCCATTCTTAAATATAGGCAATATTTTAGCCTCCTTCAGTTTGTTTGGAAATACACCTGCTTCGAGTGAGAAGTTAATCAAATGAAGGAGAGGAGTAATTAAAAGATGTTTACATTCTTTAACAATTATACTAGAAATCCCATCTAACCCACATGTTTTCTTACTTTTCAAACTATCAATAACCGATTCTAATTCCTCACTTGAAACTAAGCTAAATAAGAATTGATTTACTACCTTGTTACCTTTTGGATCATAACATCCCACTGTTTCCCTAATCTGTTGTTTAAGTTTTAAAGCTACTTCCTGGTAATATTTGTTAAAATAATTACAAATTTCTACGCCATTCTCTATAAATTCATTGTTTTTGTTAACAATATTAGGTATGTCAGTAAAATTTTTGTTGCTAACTACACCTCAATTCTTATTTATTATTTCCCATATTGCTGAGTTTAGATTTGGTGATTTATGAAGGACTTCAGCAGTTTTTTTACATTTAGCTCTCTGGACTTCTCTGGCATATTGTTTTTTAATAGTTTTGTACCTTTGTTCGTTAAAGGTAGTCCTATGTGAAAGAAAATCTGAGTATACATCTTTAAGTTCAGACCTCATTTGCAAAATTTCCCCTGTGACCCACTAATCTGTTTCACTGACAATATTTTTTACATCTTTCTTTTTAATTGGACAACTATTATTATAATGAAATTTTAATGTCTCAATAATATTATGATATTTCTGATTAATGTCAGCAAGATTTACATTAAAATTGCCCAAAACTACCACTTTTACATATCGTTGTGTTAAAACTTCCAGTAGTTCACTGAATGAAGAACAAAACTGATTCCAATCACCATTAGGGGATCTATAGACTGTGGTGAGGATAGCGCTCTGAAATATTACATGCTGTAAATGAGCTTTTATTATTATCGTCAGAGTTTACTTTTGATAATGTAAATTCTATAAATAATTATGGTTCGATATTGTGTCGTATTTGGATGCAATGAAGCATATAAAATAGGAAGTGGGGTCCAGTTTCATAGTTAAGTTCATAATTATTTATCAATAACCAATTTAAAACAGCTGAATCTGAGTGCCTGTATGAGTTTAAAGTCCTTTGAGATTGTAAATATTTATTATAAACTAATTTTATCTCGGTTATTTTTCCACCCATTTCATTATTAATGATCTATCATAATTTTATACTTCACTCAAAGAATTAAAACCCAAAGTTTTGATCTTCCAGGAATGAAATTTCTCAGGTAGGCTAGGCTTAGTTCAATTGAATTACAAAGCCTAGGCCTACCTAATTGATTACTCTATAATTATTGCAGTGCCTTAACTGATTTAATTAGGCTATAAAATATCAGAAAACCTAAGGCAGGACAAGTACGCTGAAAGCTATTTTAACTAGGCTACAATAACATCCAGTCTTAATGTAAAGTTTGTATTTTTCTAACTCTAGTTAAGCCTATTTGTTATTCCAAAGTGGTTATTTGTTTTGACAATTTTTATTTAGGCTACTTAAGAATAATAAACATTTGTGTAACACATTCATGATTATTTTGGCATTGGTTTTACATGTTTGGGTTTTAAACAGAACTGGTTGTAATCGGTTTTCATATTGATTTATTTTAATTTCTCGTTTTATATCGTACTGCTTATGGAAGTGTACCATATATTAATATTCACAGCTACCCGACTTGCAAATTAAACGTACCTATGTAGCCTAAGTTAAATTAGTTTCAACGTTTTAGCCATGACAACATTTAAAGCGTCCACCACATTGAACAAGTCAAAATTATTTGAGTATGAATCCTGTAGGTTATTACAGTAATAGAATATGGTTTGCATAGGCTAAACTTTATTCTGATAACAGATTTCCAATATCCTGCCCTAAACTTTTAAAATCATAGGAAAATGCTGTTAGAAGGAAGAATTGGAAAGCAACAGTCCACAGTACCTTCTGCAGCAAGCATTTCACGGAAGAGTCCTACCAAGTGAGACCTGGAACTCTAATAAAACTTCCTATGTAGTGAATTGTTTAATAAAGTTCCTGACTGAGGAAGAAACATATTATCTGTTTTTAGTACATTACCAGAAAATTTGTCTGAACTAAAACTTTTTATTTAATTTTATTTTACTTGACTCTAAAAAAATAGTACAAGGAAGTACTACTGTTTTACCATCAACTTGTTTGATCAAAATACTGACATTTCTGATTTTCTTGCTTTGTGTGATATGAACACAGATCATAAAACACAAACTGACCATTCACAATACTGAGGTCTGGCAATCCTATCCACAATCCTATTCTGAAACATTGATATGAAATATGTTATACCAACAAAACTATCAAAGTTTTACAGAATTGTTTAACTTTTAAATGAACAAATAAAATGGTTTTAACCAATTCCTTTGTGTTTCTATTTACAATCCTGTATTCTTAAAGAGAAATTATTTTTAGTGATCTTTCCAAGTGTATAAAAACATCAGTAAGATGTGGGAGAGATAGGTAATAGTAGTATGGTTTTTAACCAGCATTAGGCTGCGTTATACGAGGGGGTACCCAAAAGTATCCGGAATAGCTCTGCTGTGGGCGGAGCTTGTGCAGTACAAATTCCCGCCACTAGGCTGCTTGTAGCGCTACTCATTGCCAGTTCAATGCCATTTTGTTCGTTGATCTAGCTTGTTCTGTTCTCGTGCAGTGATTGTTCTCGCTAGTGCTGTTTTATGCTCGTGTCGTTTTTCATGATGGCAAGTTTTAATGAACAACGTGCGGCTGTGAAATTTTGCTTCTTGCTCGGTAAAAACGCCGCGGAAACAGTTGTAATGTTGAACACAGCTTACAAAGACGACGCTATTGGAAAAACCCAAGTGTACGAGTGGTTTTTGCGCTTTAAAAATGGCGACATGTCGATTGAGAACAAACCTCGTTCTGGACGACCGTCAACTTCCCGAACAGACGAAAATGTTGTGAAAGTGAAAGAATTGTACGAACAGACCGACGACAGACCATTGACCAAATATCACAGGTTAGTGGTTATCTTGGAGCTCAGTTCAACAAGACTTGACAATGAAAAGAGTCGCTGCCAAGTTTGTGCCTCGGGTTCTGACAGACACTCAAAAGGAACGTCGAATTGAAACGTGTAGTGATTTGAAACAACAGCTTGAAACTGATCCAGATTTCATGTCAAAGATCATTACGGGTGACGAGTCTTGGTGCTATGGGTACGACCCAGAAACCAAACAACAATCCAGTCAATGGAAGACTTCATTATCACCCCGACCAAAAAAAAGTCGTCAAGTCAGATCGAACATCAAAACAATGCTGATTTGTTTTTTTGATGTGAGGGGAATTGTCCATTCAGAGTTCGTTCTACCAGGCCAGACGGTAAATCAAGCTTTTTATCTTGAAGTGTTAAGAAGACTACGAAACAGCATTTGTCGTAAAAGACCTAATTTGTGGCAGACAGGGGACTGGTTTTTCCACCATGACAACGCGCCTGCACACACGGCAATCTCGGTTACCCAGTTTTTGGCGAAAAACGGCATGGTTTTGCTACCACACGCACCGTACTCACCCGATCTGGCTCCGTGTGATTTTTTCTTGTTCCCACGCATGAAAGGTCTCTGATTTAACAACGTTGATGATGTCAAGAAAAAAACGACGGATGAGCTGGCAGCCATCACTGAAGAGGAGTACAAAAAATGTTTTGAACAGTGGAAGCACCGGTGGGACAAATGTATTAGTTGTAATGGAGAGTATTTTGAAGGGGATAAGGTTCTTTTGTAAAAAAATTAAAAATAAATAGTTTTAAAAAATAATTCCGGTTTCTTTTGGGTACCCCCTCGTATACAACAACATTAATAATATATTTTGTGTGAAGAGTATAGATAAAGGTGAACTAGTTACAAGGTAGATTTAATTTTTAAAATGTACTTTTGTTAAGTGATAATCCTGGACAAGGTAGGCCTACATACTTAAACTTAAATCAAATATCTTGAGATAAAAATCTTTGCAAAGTAAATTTCCAAAGGTTTTACTTATTTTAAAATTTGATTATTTCTACAAAAAGTTATTTTTCAGCAAAGATAATTAAAATATGTATGAACAATTATATTAAAAGGCTTACTAAAAACAAAGAAGTAAGGGTTATTTAATTTTGAATTTCTTGATAACTTAGTTATAGCTAACTTTATACATATTAAAATAACTAATATAATTGTAAAATAAAATATTATTGTAAATAAAATAAGAAAGAACTCAGGTAACATCAATGTAATTTGGCCTATGTAGCATTTCAGTTAGATTTAACGTAATGTGTTTTTGCCTTTCTAAACAAAATATTACATTACAGGAATACTGTATTAAACTAATAATGAATACTAAAATTACTATGAACTTTATTATCGAGAATTGATTCCCTAAATATTACATTAAATGTTTCAGTCATTTGATTTGTATGACAATTTGAATACCGCGCATTATCTATCCTCACCGCAATATGGCGGCCTGGTAGCCTGACAGCATGCAATTCGTTTTCACAGTGCTACCTCCAGTCATATATCTAGCTCAATGGTATTAACTGAATACCAGAATGCGAAAGGTATAGTTTATACCTTTCATTAGTTGTGGCAACCCTGATCAATTACGGTGCGATATTTTACATTGTGTTGACAGATCAATACATCTTGACTAAACCCAGTTTGATTTAAAAATTTCGATTCTGCCCCTTGAACAATGCGAAACCAGTTTATGGAACAACTAAAAAAAATAAATTACTTGATAAATAAGACCATTGGTACCAAAATAGTCTGATTCTATATTTTTCCGGCCAGTGATACCTGGATTCCATATTATGTTGTGTAAACAGTTAACAAATATGAATTATTTTTATGTTTATATGAGGCGTTCCGGACCAGAAGGGCGAACTCAACATAGGGTCATTTTTTGTTTTTATTTTATTTGGTATCTTTGGGTCACAAACTTCAATGTTATAGGTATATTTTGTTGAGTTCGCCTTTTAAATTATATGAAAAGAGAAGTAGAAAAAAAATCAGGGAGTTTACTTTGAACGATATTTGCGCGGACCACAAGGGTGAACTCAACAGCAAGACATCAGTCTTGTCACCTCTGCGCTACTGATCCCACCTCACTTCTACCCTTTCCCCTTACTATCGCTATGCATCATACACTCCACACGTGTTATATCTGTCCTTGTATTAGTCTGTCTTTTGCTGAGTGATTTATGCGTGTATACTCTGTTAGTCTGCTACTGAACATTTAGTCATGGAACGTGATACAGGTGACAATAGGGAAGACGAAGAAGCTGGTTATTCCTGAAAAAGATGATCCAACCCACAAAATTGGAAGATGAATTTAGCAAAACAGCAACGGAATACTGGTCAACAGTATGTATCTCGTTGTAACAATAGTGTTGTGGTTTCCAGGATATTACTTCTGTTTTTAATGATTTTGGGCCATTGAAAATTACGATTTGCAAAATGCCTACCTCTACAAACTTCTTCATAGAACTGATTGTAAGAGAAGTTATGTAAAAGGTAGGCCTAGAACTTTGTGAAGAATAAGATATACGATTATTATAGGCACTGTTATCTACGATGTTTGCCAGACAGCGTTTTATGGGATTCATGGGATTAGTGAGAAATGTGCCCGTACAGTATTAGATAAGATAAAAGTTACTGGTAGTGTAGACACTGACCGACGAGGAAAACATGGGGAATGTAATAAAAATGTATTACGAATAATTAAAACATGAATTTTTGTTGAGTTCGCCCTTGGATCAAAAAGTTTAATTTGCGTTTTTCTCAAAACTACCCTTTGTTGAGTTCGCCCTTCTGGTCCGCAACGCCTCATATAAAAAAAATTCAAGATTTACCTTTTTACTGCTTCTTTTGCTTCAGTTTTATGAGTAATTTCGTGGTGCACACTCCATTTTACAATCAAGTTTGATTCAAACCTTTGACAAAGGAAGATGCAATCTTCACAGTAAACATTTTCTGAAAACTTTTATTACCTGAAGAAGTAGTGCGCACAGCAAAAGTACTTGAAACTTAAATTATTTAACCAACATGATATTTTTATCAAAATCGTCCAACCAGGATAATAGTTTCTTATCACTGCACCTGTATTATACTTAATAAAATGTATTCAATGTTTTTATACAACCAGTTTTGTAATTGGTTTATTATACTTTCATGAAATGCATGGTTTTTTTTAAACCAGCTACGATTTTGACTATAGTAAAAATTAACAGCTACAACAAAAATCGCTGCGTTGCCTGGCTCTATTTCGATATAACAGACTGTGGACTCCCTCATTTAGTCCATTATAACGTATTCCTACTGTATTACACTTATTAAACTGCATATTTAGTTGACAGCCTAAATTGCACATACACATCTGGTCATTTCCATTTGTGAGTTTACATCTTTTAAAAGATGTAAACATCTGAAGATGATAGATCTGAGAAGGAAAATATATTTCACTGCACTACAATAGAAATCTGCCCATAACAGACAGGTGGAGTGTCAAATTATTTACACTCAATCTGTTAGTTGCAGGGCTAAAATAAATAGTTCTGTTTCTTATCACATGGTTGTTGTTGTTGTTGTTGTTTAGGTCAACAGCCGAAAGGCTGGTTTGAACCTCTAGAGGTTTTACTAAGTAAAACGAGGAGTGAGGTGGTTTACCATTGCCTTCCTCACTGAGTGGAAAAGTACGCTTATCAGCATGCCGGGCCCTCTGAAAAGCACATATTTTCCACTCTGTAAATGACAACTTCACTTCATTCACCACAGGGTCTGGCTGTACAATGAAATTCATTACTTCCAGAAGAGATAACTCTGATTAGTGTCTTTTACACCTCTACCTCTTCTGTTCTTAAATGATTCAGTCATTTAATTGACTAACCATGTGATAAGAAACAGAACTATTTATTTTAGCCCTGCAACTAACAGATTGAGTGTAAATAATTTGACACTCCACCTGTCTGTTATGGGCAGATTACATGGTTAGCCAACTAAATGACTGAATCATTTAAGAACAGAAGAGGTAGAGGTATAAAAGACACTAATCAGAGTTATCTCTTCTGGAAGTAATGAATTTCATTATACAGCCAGACCCTGTGGTGAATGAAATGAAGGTGTCATTTGCAGAGTGGAAAATATGTGCTTTTCAGAGGGCTCGGCATGCTGATAAGCGTAATATTCCACTCGGTGAGGAAGGCAATTGTAAACCACCTCACTCCTCGTTTTACTTAATAAAACCTCTACAGGTTCAAACCAGCCTCTCGGCTGATGATCTAAACAACAACAACACAATAGAAATAATTAGTCACTTTGTACAGAGAACATAAAAAATATATTTAAATTTAAAACACACAGTTTAATACAGAGAATAAAAATGGTACAAAATTATTGTTCACAGTATTTTGTTACAAAACTTTCTTTCGAAACACAAACATAATGAATTAAGAATTAATTGGTCTCCTGAATTAAGATGAGATAGTGCTTTCTCTCTTTCTCTCACTAACTACATAATTTACAAGATGGTGACAAAACTGCTAAAATTACACATGAGGTTTACTGAAATCAGTAAGTATTTTTTGGTGTGCATTGCAACATTTACCGTCAGATAATTGGTTACAATTTGCGTTGGGTGGTTAAAAAATGAGTCATTCAAAGTGATAAATTCTTTCTAAAGAGTTATGTGCGAGTCATTGGGTAAATGTATTGGCTCCTGGCTGTACACTTGACAACTAATAACGGTACATTGGTACATGGCCAACTCAAGTATATTTTACTGGTTTTATTACAATCATAGAAAAAATATAAAAATTAATCAAAACAGGAAAAATTAACAAATGGTACAAGAAGAAGTCATAAAATTAGGACAACAAAATTGTATCATATGTGATAGCATCAGCTAATCAATATTATAATTGCCGGCATATAAGACTGCATTTCTGCTACAGTTGAGCCGTTCTTAGTTTGCTCCTACTGTCAACAAACATAAGCCACCTACTACAGGGTGCACGCTAGAGTCTGTGACTTTACGGATGTAAGGGAAAAAAGAGAAGTGGATGTCTTGATACAAAATAATATCCTAGATCATGTGCAAACACTGAAGTTTCTAGGAGTGTCACTAGATAGGACCCTATCGTGGGATTATTACACCGATCAAATTTGTAGTAAAATATCATCTGGGGTATTTGCATTAAAACAAAATTGCCAGATTAAATGATAAAAAATTGCTAATGGCAGCTTATCATGGTTAAATTTTGTCTCATATCAGGTATGCCATATTAGTATGGGTTACTTCATCACAGGGTAACATGGAAAAAGTTTTTAAAATACAGAAAAAAGCTATTAGGTGTATGATGGGAGTCAACCACCTTACCTCATGCAGATCACTATTTAAAGAGCTGCAATTGCTCACGGTTCCTTCTTTGTACATTTTTGAAGTGATAATGTACGTAAAGAAAAATACCTTTTTACAGAATTTAGATGTTCACAACCACTACACAAGAAACAGAATAGATTATTATGTTGCTAATCACAACACTAAATTGTTTGAACAAAAACCAACTTATGCAGGTAGAAAATACATCAATAAATTACCTCAAGGTTTAACAAGTTGTGACAATTTAAGTCATTTTAAAAAAAGCTAAAACAATATTTGATTGATGAAACATTTTACAGTGTGCACAAATTCCTTTCTAAATAGTTTTGGTATTTAACTTTAATTAAACAAATATTGTGTATAATTTGATACAAAGGGGTTCATGACAAGCCTGCTGAATTAAGCAGTGGCAGGAGGAAATTATTGGTAAGTGATGAATTTATCATTGTGTTTGATTTTTTTATTATTTATTGTGTGTGATATTTAGTTCAATAGGGTTCATGACAAGCCTACTGAAGTAAGCAGTAGCAAAAACAATTTTTGGTGGTAAGTGATAAATTTATCATTGGTGATAAACTTTCAGTTTATCAATTTTATCTTGACATGTCCTATACTCCCTTTGGAGTCTCCAGGATGAAAAAAAATGTCGTATTCCTATTAAGTTAACTATTTTTTAAACTATAAGTACTTAAAACATCAATCATGATATGATGTAGGCCTAACAATTTCATTTAGAAAAATACTTTTAAAAGTATTTTGTTGTTACTTTTTAATCAGCGTGTACACATTTTGATATAATGCGCATGCACAGTGATGGCATTATTTGTTTACATTAGGAGCAAACTAAGAGAGGCTGGACTATAGAGAGAGATAGTGTGGGCTGGGTGAGGTATGCGGTGCAATAGTCATACCTTTCTAATAACATAGTAATAGTAGGTATAGTAATGCTGACAGCTGTTTTTTACTTTCTCTTGCCCATATGAATGTATAGGAAGGAAAGTATTGTTTTCATGTCAATTTTTCGAAATCGAGTTTTCACCGGATCTATACGTTTTCAGACCCCCTGAACCCAAAAAACATGTTTTTAGTGATTGGTCTGTGTGTGTGTGAACAGAATATCTCAAGAACGGAACATCGTACAAACTTCAAACTTGAAACTTAAGTTACATACCACTACCGGACCCGACACAAACATTTTCATCAAAATCTGTCAACCGGAAGTAGTAGTTTATTCGTGTAATTTTTCACTTTTTTGCGATTTTTTCAAAAACTGGTCCTACAATTTTTTTAAAAATCGCCTGGTTTATTCAATTTTTTTATTCTCTACAAGATAAGGTAGGCGCCATGTTTGCTGAAATTCTTGGTGAGGTTGTTTTCACGTAAAGAAATAGTTTTTTTAAGATTACGGCTTTAATATGCATTTTAGCGCAAAACTTTACATAATAAAAAATGTAGAGAATTTTAAATTCTACAACTTTTATTTCAAACATTTTTTTGTATAACGCTTAGTTTTACGGTAATTAACAATTTCCTATTTTTTCTCACGAAAACGTGAAAAATCAATTTTTTTCAGATTTCGGCCTTAGTATGCATTTTACGACAAAAGTGTATACAATCAATTTTATAGGAAATTAAAAGATCTACAACTTTTATTTAAAGCATTTTTCTCTACAGAGCCTAGTTTAGTGTGAAAGAGTGATTTTCCGTATTTTTTTAGCCAAACTGAGGTTGATTTTCATTTTGCGTCTTTCATATATGATTAAAATTAGGTTATGTTTATTGAGGTTAGTTTTTTGTTCATTTCTGCGGCTTAGGTGTAAAAGACACTAATCAGAGTTATCTCCTCTGAAAGTAATGGATTTCATTATACAGCCAGACCCTGTGGTGAATGAAGTGAAAGTGTCATTCGCAGAGTGGAAAATATATGCTTTTCAGAGGGCCTGGCATGCTGATAAGTGTACTTTTCCACTCAATGAGGAAGGCAATGGTAAACCACCTCACTCCTCGATTTACTTAGTAAAACCTCTACAGGTTCAAACCAGCCTTTTGGCTGATGACCTAATAACAACAACAAACCGCAGCTTATTATAAACACTGATATAAAATCAAAAACTAAATACATTTTTACTTTCTCTTGCCTATATGAATATATAGGAAGGAAAGTATTGTTTTCATGTCGATTTTTCGAAATCGAGTTTTCACCGGATCTACACGTTTTCAAACCCCCTGAACCCAAAAAACATGTTTTTAGCAATTGGTCTGTGTGTGTGTATACAAAATATCTCAAGAACGGAACGTCGTACAAACTTGAGAAACTTAAGTTACATACCACTACTGGACCCGACACGAACATTGTTATGAAAATCGGTCAACCGGAAGTAGTAGTTTATTCGTATAATTTTTCACTTTTTTGCGATTTTCTCAAAAACTGGTCCTACGATTTTTTTAAAAATCGCCTGGTTTACTCAATTTTTTATTCTCTACAAGGTAGAGTAGGCGCCATGTTTGCTGAAATTCTTGGTGAGGGTGTTTTCTCAAAAAAAACGTGGTTTTTTTAAGATTACGGCTTTAATAAGCATTTAAGCGCAAAAATGTATATAATAAAAGTTGTAGAGAATTAAAAATCCTACAACTTTTATTTCAAACATTTTTTTGTATAACGCTTAGTTTAGCAGTAATTAGCGATTTTCTGATTTTTTCTCACAAAAACGTGTGAAAAATCGATTTTTTTAAGATTTCGGCCTTAGAATGCATTTTACGACAAAAATGTATTAATAAATTTTATAGGAAATAAAAAGATCTACAACTTTTATTTAAAGCATTTTTCACTACAGAGCCTAGTTTAGCGTGAAAGAGTAATTTTCTGTATTTTTAAGCCAAACTGAGTTCGATTTTCATTTTTCATGTTTCACTCATGATTAAAATAAGGTTATGTTTTTGAGGTTAGTTTCTTGTTTATTTCTGATATTTTATTACTAATGTTAGGATTATTGTTAATTATTTGCACTGGCAAGAGAAAGTTGTGTGAGTGTTTCACACCAGATTTTTTTACTTTATTAGGCTATATTATAATAAACTTTTAGTATAATTATAAAATATTTTAGAATACTATTAGTTTAATATCTAATAAAATATTTTGGTTCTACAGTAGTTATTCGAAATGGTTTGTGACTAATATTTTTAGAACACTGCATACTAATGGTATTATTACTACTACTAGGTTATAGGAGAAGGGGAATCGTACAAACAATCCTCTCCACCCGAATTCCTTATGCTAGCAATCAAGTGAGCTCCCATCTACAGTTCAGCCGTTCTTAGGTTGCTCCTACTGTCAACAAACAAAAGCCACCTACTACAGGGTGCACGCTAGAGTCTATAAACTTAAAACTTAAGTTACATACCCTTACCGGACCCGACACGAACATTTTCATCAAAATCTGTCAACCGGAAGTAGTAGTTTATTCGTGTAATTTTTCACTTTTTTGTGATTTTCTCAAAAACTGGTCCTACGATTTTTTTAAAAATCGCCTGGTTTACTCATTTTTTTATTCTCTAAAAGATAGGGTAGGCGAAATGTGTGCTGAAATTCTTGGTGAGGGTGTTTTCTCATAAAAACGTTGTTTTTTTAAGATTACGGCTTTAATATGCATTTTAGCGCAAAACTTTATATAATAAAAATTGTAGAGATTTTAAAATCCTACAACTTTTATTTCAAACAATTTTTTGTGTAACGCTTAGTTTAGCGGTAATTTGCGATTTTCTGTTTTCTTCTCACGAAAATGTGTGAAAAATTGATTTTTTTAAGATTTCGGCCTTAGTATGCATTTTACGACAAAAGTGTTTATAATTAAATTTGTTGTTGTTTAGGTCATCAGCCAAAAGGCTGGTTTGAACCTGTAGAGGTTTTACTAAGTAAAACGAGGAGTGAGGTGGTTTACCGTGCCTTCCTCACTGAGTGGAAAAGTACGCTTATCAGCATGCCGGGCCCTCTGAAAAACACATATTTTCCACTCTGCAAATGACACCTTCACTTCATTCACCACAGGGTCTGGCTGTATAATGAAATTCATTACTTTCAGAGGAGATAACTCTGATTAGTGTCTTTTGCACCTCTACCTCTTCTGTTCTTAAATGATTCAGTCATTTAATTGGCTGACCATGTGATAAGAAACAGAACTATTTATTTTAAATTTATAGAAAATTAAAAGATCTACAACTTTTATTTAGAGCATTTTTCTCTGCAGAGCCTAGTTTAGAGAGAAAGAGTGATTTTCCGTATTTCTAAGCCAAACTGAGGTTAATTTTTATTTTGCGTATTTCACTCATGATTAAAATTAGGTTATGTTTATTGAGATTAGTTTTCTGTTTATTTCTAATGTTTTCTTACTAATGTGAGGTTATATTGTTAAATATTTGCATTGGCAAGAGAAAGTTGTGTGAGTGTTTCACACCAGATTTTTTAAATTAAAGTACTAAAAACATCAGTCATGATATGATGTAGGCCTAACAATTTCATTTAGAAAAATACTTTTGAAAGTATTTTATTGTTACTTTTTAATCAGCGTGTACACATTTTTATATAATGCGCATGCTCAGTGACGTCATTATTTGTTTACATTAGGAGCAAACTAAGAGAGGCTGGACTATACATAACATTATCTAAATTTATGTCAGCTGTTTCGGTTAATTGTGGTTTATAGGTACAGTAGTACACATATTCTGCGGGTTGCATATGCAAGTGCAATCTTATATGCCGGTATCAATAGTTGATGTTGTTTAGGAAACGCAATGTACATTCAACTCCGGTTATAAAACAAAAAAAAAAACACTGCCTGTCCTGCCACATTTCCATAAGACACTATGTAAATGACACCAGTCGTAAAGTAAATTTTTTTCTTAAAAGTTTTATTAACTTTGTCCTCCAGTCAATTTGTATGGTGCGCCACTTCCTCAAAATAACATAATAACATATCGTAGTCTCAACATCGACATAAGACTAACGTGGAACCAACATGTTAACGAAACACGAAAAAATTTGGATGCTAGATGTAAACAACAGCTGTATTCGTTAATTTCTAGATCTTCTATACTTCCACTTCATCTAAAACTACTAGTTTATAAGTGTTATCTTAAACCCGTTTGGATGTACAGCAGCCAAATTTCCTGTTGTGCCAAACTGGCAGTCATTTTGAAAATACAACACTTTCAGTCTTAACTGTTAAGACAGATAACTAGTGCTTCTTTTTACGTAACCAACGATACACTCAGACTTAAACATCCTATACATCAATGATGTGTTCCTGAATCCTGGTTGAGAGGGCTAAGAAGCCCTATGATGGCGACATCGTGTTAAGGAACACCTGGTCGCTCGGGGAACAATATAACAGAATAATTGCAACCTCAAGAAATTTAGGGGGAATTTTATAGTTTAAATAGGAAATAGGATTCTGGTTCGTGGGACATTGGAACTGGGACTTGAAAGGAGGTAATTCATTTTTAGAAGTTATCTGTGGAAAATTTAAAGTAAGGGACAAGTGGGTTTAAGAGCGGCTCTTTTATTTTATTTTATATTTCAGTGGCCTTTTTCAGTTTTATGGGAGTCCTATTATCTTGGTGAGGGGAAGGCATGCATTTTACTGAACGTGGACTAAAGGTATAATTAAAGGTAGGGGTTTGTTTATGATTTCAGGGGAGACGGAAAGGGTAGAGTTTGGCATAATGATGTGTTCCTACGCACACACAAACAATTTAAAAAAGAAATTACACACTCATCCAAACCAGCTTATCATTGGCCTAGAGACACACCAAATTTACCAAATGCCCCTCTACGAAGACTGAAATGACTCTGGGGTAGGGATATTATGAGACGACAAAATTAAAGAAAAACAAAATACTATACTACAATAAGTAAATAATTTAAGAAAAACAATGAACTAACTTAATGATAATGGTTGGAGTACTGTAAATGGTATCCGTTTTTTATCATTTGTCATGTCAATATTTGCACTTTTTACAAAATTTGCTTGTTTTTAATTTTATACAGATGCAAATGAAAATATCTTGTTTTTGTTTTTTTTTTTTACTACAAGTTTTATTTATAGAATATGAACTTATACTTTCTCTGGCCAACATGAATATACAGGAAGGAAAATATTGTTTTCATGTCGATTTTTTATAATAGAGTTTTCATCACGTATACACGTTTTCAGACCCTTTGAACCCAAAAACATGTTTTTAACGATTGGTCTGTGTGTATGAACAAAATATCTCAAGAATGGAATACCGTACAAAATTGAAACTTAAGTTAGGTAGGCCTACTACCTAAAGGACCCAAAATAAACATTTTCATAAAAAATTGGTCATTAGGAAGTAGTAGTTTATTCATGTAACTTTTCACTTTTTTGCAATTTTCTCAAAAACGGCTCCTACGATTTCTTTTTAAAATCGCCCCATGAACCAACCGCATTCCAGGTTTAAAAACTTCCCGCCAGAACGGCAGCATCTAAACAAATGTTGAAAAGTGTCGGGGAGATAAGACAACCCTGTCTCACACCCTTGCTGGCTCTGACTTTGTTTGCAATCTTTGTTTTTATGGTTGGATGGAGCAAGGTGGCGATTCCATTACCCTTTTTTTTTTCTTTTTTTTTTACTTGCGTTCAGGAGACTCCAAAGGGAGTATAGGACATGTCAAATAAAACTGATAAACTGAAAGTTTATCACTAATGATAAATTCATCGCTTACCACCAGAAAATTGTTTTTGCTACTACTTACTTCACTAGGCTTGTCATGAACCCCATTGAATCAAATATCACACAAAATTAAAATTTAAAAAAATCAACACAATGATAAATTCATCACTTACCAATAATTTTGCCCTGCTACTGCTTAACTCAGTAGGCTTGTCATGAACCCCTTTGTATCAAATAGTACACAATATTTGTTTAATTACAAGTTAAATACTTTTCAACCAAAAACTATTTAGAAAGGAATTCGTGCACACTATAAAATGTTTCATCAATCAAATACTGTTTTAGCTTTTTTTTAAAATGACTTAAATTGTCACAACTTTTTAAACCTTGTGGCAATTTATTGATGTATTTTCTACCTGCGTAAGTTGGTTTTTGTTCAAACAATTTAGTGTTGTGATTAGCAACATAATAATCAATTCTGTTTCTTGTGTAGTGGTTATGAACATCTAAATTCTGTAAAAAGGTATTTTTCTTTACGTACATTATCACTTCAAAAATGTACAAAGAAGGAACTGTGAGCTCTTTAAATAGTGATCAGCATGAGGCAAGGTGGTTGACTCCCATCATACACCTAATAGCTTTTTTCTGTATTTTAAAAACTCTTTCCATGTTACCCTGTGATGAATTACCCCATACTAGTATGGCATACCTGATATGAGATAAAATTAAACCATGATAAGCTGCTATAAGCAATTTTTTATCATTTAATCTGGCAATTTGTTTTAATGCCAATACCCCAGATGATATTTTACCACAAATTTGATCGGTGTAATAATCCCATGATAGGGTCCTATCTAGTGGCACTCCTAGAAACTTCACTGTTTGCACATGATCTAAAATATTATTCAGAATAAAGCCTAGTTGTAAAGCCTACCTAGTTGAACCTGTGCAGCGCCCATAATGTGGCCAGAGATATTTTTAAAAATCTGGTGTGAAACACACAACTTTCTCTTGCCAATGCAAATAATGACCAATATAACCTAACATTAGTAATAAAACATTAGAAATTAACAAAAAAACTAACCTCAAAAAAATAACCTTATTTTAATCATGAGTGAAAGACATAAAAGGAAAAAATCTACCTCAGTTTTGCTTAAATATACAGAAAATCACTCTTTCACATTAAACTCTCTGTAGAGAAAAATGCTCAAAATGAAAGATGTAGAGCTTTTAATTTCCTACAAATATGATTATATACACTTTTGTCATAAAATGCATACTAAGACCGAAATCTTTAAAAAATTGATTTTTCCCATGTTTTCGTGAGAAAAAAACAGAAAATTGCTAATTACTGCTAAACTAAGCGTTATACAAAAATATGTTTGAAATAAAAGTTGTAGGTTTTTAAATTCTCTACAACTTTTATTATATACATTTTTGTCTCAAACTCATATTAAAGCCGTAATCTTAAAAAAACTATTTCTTTACGTGAAAACAGCCTCACCAAGAATTTCAGCAAACATGGCACCTACCCTATCTTGTAGAGAATAAAAAATTGAATAAACTAGGTGATTTTTAAAACAATCGTAGGACCAGTTTTTGAGAAAATTGCAAAAAAGTGAAAAATTACACGAATAAACTACTATTTTCCGGTTGACCGATTTTGATGAAAATGTTCGTGTCTGGTCCAGTAGTGGTATGTAGCTTAAGTTTTAAGTTTCAAGTTTGTACGATGTTCCGTTCTTGAGATATTCTGTTCACACACACACGCACGCACGCACGCGCGCGCGCACACACACACACACAGACCAAACGCTAAAAACATGTTTTTTGGGTTCAGGGAGTCTGAAAACGTATAGATTTGGTGAAAACTCGATTTCGAAAAATCGACATGAAAACAATACTTTCCTTCCTATTATATTCATATAGGCAAGAGAAAGTAAAAATTACTCCCAGAAACCAAGAAGCCTCAGAGAAAGGAGAGGGATTAATAGTAAACAACGGGACTGTAAAAGATAAACAAACTGATGGATAAAAATAATTGGTACAAGGAATGTTAACCATACAGCAAAAAGTAAAAGTCACGTAAACTTTTTCTTGCATGTATATTATTTGGATACTTTCTCTCGTGTGTGTACATGTATGTGTTTACGAAGAGTAGAAGATCGTGCAAACGTTTTGTTGCAGATATTACAACTGTAAGGTTTCTCACCAGTATGCACACGCATATGATCATTTAAAGTCGAAGACAACCTAAACATTTTGTTGCAGATATTACAAGCGAATCGTTTTTCTCCTGTATGCACATACAAATGATCATTTAATGCATAAGAGTGGTTAAACGTTTTGTTGCAAACATTGCAATTGAACTCTCCTGTATGCACACGCATATGATCATTTAAAGAATCAGAACAGTGTCTACGAATTTTGTGCCTACGAACAGAAGAAGAATTTGCAAACGTTTTGTTGCAGATATTACAATTAAACTGTTTTTCACCTGTATGCGCACGCATATGATAATTTAATGTATGAGAGTACGCAAACGTTTTGTTGCAAATATTACAACTGAACGGATTTTTTTCTGTATGCAAAGTCATATGATTTTTTAAAATGGTTAATCGTGTAAATGTTTTGTTGCAGATCTCGCAATTGAACGGTTTCTCTCCTGTATGCACAAGCATGTGCTGCTTTACATTACAAGGCTTTGTAAATTTTTTGTTACAAACATTACAATTGAACCGTTTATCTCCGTTATGATAACTGATGTGTAAACGTAAAGCATAAAACACTTTAAACGTTTTACTGCATATATTACAACTGAACGGTTTCTTATCTGTATGCACACGCATATGTGCATTCAAATAAGAAGACCTTCGAAACTTTTTGTTACAGATTTTACAAGCAAACGGTTCTTCTCCCGTATGAACAAGCATGTGATATTTTAAAGAACGGGAATACGAAAACTTTTTGTTACAGATATTACAGTTGAATATTTTCTCTCGTGTATGTATATGAATATGTTCTGTCAAATTATATTTTCGACGAAAAACCTTCCGACAAATATTACAACTAAAACTTTCAGGTGATTCGGGTAATTCTGACTGACCAATCAAAGTACCATCTGGTTCAGCCATTTTGTGTACATTCGTACTTTCATCTAATTTACCATTACTCTCGCAATTTTCTACCTTTATTTCAGACTTTGATTCTATTCTCCAATTATTTCTAAAACTATCATTCATTTTTGAAATTAATTTTTTACATTCCTGTACATGTTCTATTATAAACTCCTTTTGAAGGAATATTCTGCCGCAACCATCACAAACGAATCTATCCTCCAAAGTACAATCATGTTGCTCAAATGAAAGTTTATCGTTAAATGTGTTCAGGCAAGTTGAACACGAATGGTACGCCAGTTCCATTTTTTGTTACCCACGATTTTTGCGTTTCTTCACGTAATTTCGTTACGCACTTTTTACAATAGTCAATGATTCAGTCAATGACTCTTAAATTGTATCCTGTCGACAATACTTAAAGACTCTTGAGATTATTTTACTTGAAGATCCTTTTTCAACTGTATTTTCATCAGCCATCTGCAAAACATAATGACAACAAAAAAATCTGGTGTGAAACACTCACACAACTTTCTCTTGCCAATGTAAATAATTAACAATATAACCTAACATTAGTAATAAAACATTAGAAATTAATAAGAAACTAACCTCAATAAACATAACGTAATTTTAATCATGAGTGAAAGACGCAAAATGAAAATCAACCTCAGTTTGGCTTAAAAATACGGAAAATCACTCTTTCACGCTAAACTAGGCTCTGTAGAGAAAACTGCTTTAAATAAAAGTTGTAGATCTTTTAATTTTCTATAAATTTTATTATATACACTTTTGTCGTAAAATGCGTACTAAGGCTAAAATATTTTAAAAAATCGATTTTTCACACGTTTTCGTGAGAAAAAAACAGAAAATTGCTAATTACCCGCAAAACTAAGCGTTATACACAAAAATGTTAGAAATAAAAGTTGTGCTACGATTTTAAAAAAAATCGTAGGACCAGTTTTTGAGAAAATCACAAAAAAGTGAAAAATTACACGAATAAACTACTACTTCTGGTTGACCGATTTTGATGAAAATGTTCGTGTCGGGTCCGGTAGTGTAGCTTAAGTTCTAAGTTTCAAGTTTGTATGATGTTCCGTTCTTGAGATATTCTGTTCACACACACACACACACACACACAGACCAATCGCTAAAAACATGTTTTTTGGGTTCAGGAGGTCTGAAAACGTGTAGATCCGGTGAAAACTCGATTTTCAAAAATCGATATGAAAACAATACTTTCCTTCCTATATATTCATATAGGCAAGAGAAAGTAAAAATTAATCACATATACATACGGAGAATTCATTTCATTACATGTTACAAGACAACCACCTGAAGTACTGTGAAACATCAGGGGTAATTTTTCAATGGATCCCTCTCTCTATATATGATTTAACCAATGCTACTTGATATACACTTAATGGATATGTTCACCCTGTATATAGAAGATACGCAAGAGAAAGTAAAACTACAGATGCTTGTTATAATATGTACACTTCTTTTACAAATAAAAACAAGAAAATCACTTTATTATTCTTAGTGTTTGAGCGTGCGGGGAATTTGTGCTTTACTTTATATTTTTCACTGTAACAGGCTGAAATTTCAGTTTAGCAAAAATTTGTGCAAGTCATGTTTTGTACAAAACAGTTTCGTGAATAAAAACATATTTTTTATTAGAATTTTGGGTTAACATTGGGACGGTTACAGCAGTTTGAAATTTGTATAGCATAAATTGGAAGAGCATACAATCCAACATTGCAGGCAACATGAAAAATTTCATATTTATCGCTACTACTAGCAATTGACACGTGTGCACTGCACACAAATATGTTAGAAACACACACATACATATAATAACAGTAGTAAAATGTGTTAGTAGATGTTTGAAGGCCCAAGAATAAAATAGACTAAGAAAGAAATATCTTCCATCTCAAAATACGCACACCATGGGCTAACAGTTGAATGTAAAGCTGAAAACACACTGCATCAGTCAAAACAGGCATAACCTTATTTTAATCATGCGTGAAAGACGCAAAATGAAAATCGACCTGTTTAGCTTAAAAATATGGAAAATCACTCTTTCACGCTAAACTAGGCACTGTACAAAAATATACTTTAAATAAAAGTTGTAGATCTTTTAATTTCCTATAAACTTTATTATATACACTTTTGTCGTAAAATGCATACTAAGGCTGAAATCTTAAAAAAATCGATTTTTCACACTTTTTCGTGAGAAAAAAGCAGAAAATCGCTAATTACCACTAAACTAAGCGTTATACAAAAAAATTGTTATACTACTAGCAATTGACACGTGTGCACTGCACACAAATATGTTAGAAACACACACATACAACAATAATAACAGTAATAAAATGTGTTTGTAGATGTTTGAAGGCCCAAGAATAAAATAGACGAAGAAAGAAATATCTTCCATCTCAAAATACGCATACCATGGGCTAACAGTTGAATGTAAGGCTGAAAACACACTGCATCAGTCAAAACAGCCTGGGTATATTTGAAACTGATTGGAGCTGTTTGTTCAGAGCAAACCTTCGTACATCAACGCTTTTATTTTTTCTTTCAATTTTATTAATACTGTAACAAGATCGAAGAAAAGGATGGTTCGTGAAGGTTCTAGTGTTTCATTCATGAAAATAGTAAGGAGAGAATAATATGAATTAATATGAAATTTTACATTGGTATGACTAGTCGTAGTTTTCAAGTGAGGTATAATGTACATAAAAAATCTGGTGTGAAACACTCACACAACTTTCTCTTGCCAGTGCAAATAATTAACAATAAACCTAACATTAGTAATAAAACATAAGAAATAAACAAAAAACTAACCTCAACAAACATAACCTAATTTTAATCATGAGTGAATGACGCAAAATGACAATCAAACTCAGTTTGGCTTAAAAATACGGAAAATCACGCTTTCACGCTACACTAGGCTCTGTAGAGAAAAATGCTTTAAATAAAAGTTGTAGATCTTTTAATTTTCTATAAATTTAATTATATACACTTTTGTCGTAAAATGCATACTAAGGCCGAAATGTTAAAAAAATCGATTTTTCTCACGTTTTCGTGAGAAAAAAAAAACAGAAAATCGCAAATTACCGCTAAACTAAGCGTTATACAAAAAAATGTTTGAAATAAAAGTAGTAGGTTTTTAAATTCTCTACAACTTTTATTATATAAGTTTTTGCGCTAAAATTTATATTAAAGCCGTTATCTTAAAAAAACAACGTTTTTACGTGAAAACAGCCTCACCGAGAATTTCAGCAAACATGGCGCCTACCCTATCTTGTAGAGAATAAAAAATTGAGTAAAATAGGCGATTTTAAAAAAAATCGTAGGACCAGTTTTTGAGAAAATCGCAAAAAACTGAAAAATTATACGAATAAACTACTACTTCCGGTTGACCGATTTTGATGAAAATGTTCGTGTCGCGTCCGGTAGTGGTATGTAACTTAAGTTTCAAGTTTCAAGTTCGTACGACGTTCCGTTCTTGAGATATTCTGTTCACACACAGACACACACAGACCAATCACTAAAAACATGTTTTTTGGGTTCAGGGGGTCTGAAAACGTATAGATCCGGTGAAAACTCGATTTCGAAAAATCGACATGAAGACAATACTTTCCTTCCTATACAGTATATTCATATAGGCAAGAGAAAGTAAAAAAGCACTGAAATGTGACTACATTATAATATCTAACTATACCAATCATATAAAAGAAGAAAAACATAAATTTGGTAAAATAGATGAACATTTTAATATAATAGAACAATGTAATATGGAAAATAAAAATAAAATTGAAAAATATGAGATGTTCCATATTTATAAATATTTAAAAGAGCAAAAGCAGGACATTTTGAATGAACAGGTCAAATTTAGGAATGATGAAGTGATATTGACTGCTGCTACTATCTACAGTAAATATGATGAGAAGGGATAAATTAAAATAAATTAATTTTAAATCAGTTTTATACAAGTGACTGAAGATGTATCATCTTCTGTAAATTTTAAATAAGTGAGATAAAAAAATTTTTAGTTTCAATTTTCATTTACTCTGATGATGGTGGATCCACCGAAACACGTGTAAGTAAGAATTTAAAATAAAGGTGACGCAGTTTAAAAGAAGGTTAGTGAAATTATTATATTAATTCATTATATGAAATAGAAACAATTTCAAACTGCAGGATGCATTATAAAGATTTATTTTTGAGAGAATAATAGAGTGAAATTAACAATAAGTGACAATAGAACAATAATCTGCCCATAACAGACAGGGGGAGTGTTAAATTATTTACACTCAATCTGTTCGTTGCAGGGCTAAAATAAATAGTTCTGTTTCTTATCACATGGTCAACCAATTAAATGATTGAATCATTTAAGAACAGAAGAGGTAGAGGTGTAAAAGACACTAATCAGAGTTATCTCCTCTGAAAGTAATGAATTTCATTGTACAGCCAGACCCTGTGGTGAATGAAGTGAAGGTGTCATTTGCAGGGTGGAAAGTGGGTGCTTTTCAGAGGGCCTGGCATGCTGATAAGCATACTTTTCCATTCAGTGAGGAAGGCAAAGGTAAACCACCTCACTCCTCGTTTTACTTAGTAAAACCTCTAGAGGTTTAAACCAGCCTTTCGGCTGTTGACCTAAACAACAACAACAGAACAATAATGACAATAAAGGGTTATTTTTTGTACTTTTATCATTTGTATGAAGTTTCTTTGCTTTACTGGAATGATCTTTTTGAATGAGTATAAAAGAGACCCCCGAGCGCGAGTCAGAGTCAGTATTCGTTCGATCCTTGACGAGTGGCTACGGCATTATTTAGGTTAACGGTTCCGAGCATTGTGTTGGTCAACGATTGTCACCTATACTGTCTTTCTATTTCATATAATGAATTAATACAATAATTTCACTAACCTTCTTTTTAAACTGCGTCACCTTTATTTCAATTTTCACTTACACGTGTTTCGGTGGATCCACCATCATCAGAGTAAATAACATATAATTGAAACTAAAAACATTATTTATTAAAAATCTATAGAAGATGATACATCTTCAGTCACTTGTATAAAACTGATTTAAAATTAATTTATTTTAATTTATCCCTTCTCATATTTACTGTAGATAGCAGCAGCAGTCAATATCACTTCATCATTCCTAAATTTCACCTGTTCATTCAAAATGTCCTGCTTTTGCTCTTTTAAATATTTATAAATGTGGAACATCTCGTATTTTTCAATTTTATTTTTATTTTCTATATTACATTGTTCTATTATATTGAAATGTTCATCTATTTTACCAAATGTATATTTTTCTTCTTTTATATGATTGGTATAGTTAGATATAATGTAGTCACATTTCAGTGCTTTTTTATGTTCATTATACCTCACTTGAAAATTACGACTAGTCATACCAATGTAAAATTTTTTACAATCCTCATTACCACAATCTATTTTATACACACCCTTTTTATTGCTTAGTGTTTCGTTTATATTATTTTTAATTATATTTGTGGACAGTAGTTTTTTATTATTACATGTGTATGCGATTTTATAAAATACTGTCTTTTATAAAATATACTGTCTTTGTTTGTGTGTGTATTGTGAAAAGTTAACGTGATCTGTATTAAATTCAGTTTTTGTGTATTCAGTGTCATTTTTTATGTGTAGTCTATAAAATTGGTTGTAAGTAGTGCTAAGTAAATTGTTGTTGTTTAGGTCATCAGCCCCTTTAGGCTGGTTTGAACCTGTTGAGGTTTTACTAAGTAAAACGAGGAGTGAGTGGTTTAAACCAAATGCTAAACTACTGCTGTCACCACACTAATGCTTGACTGGAACATTTTAACTGTCTTAGGTAGTTGGCCTTGAGTACACTATTGCCTACATACCGATTGGGGGACAGAAAATTTACCGATGTATTACTTCTATCTTCTTATAATCAGGGTTGCGTCCTTAATAAAATACCCATTACTATTAAAAAATTAGTCTACTTTTGTAATCTTATGCTGAATAACACTTACTAAATAATCAAAATTTGCAGGACTCATTCTAGTAAAATTAAAAATCTGGTGTGAAACACTCACACGACTTTCTCTTACCATCGCAAGTAATCTTAATAATATAATTTAACATTAGTAATAACACATTAGAAATAAACAATAAACTAATTTCAATACCATACCCTTATTTTAATCATGAGTGAAAGACGCAAAATGAAAATCAACTTCAGTTAGGCTTAAAAATACGAAAAATCACACTTACATGCTAAACTAGGCTCTGTAGAGAAAAATGCTTTAAATAAAAGTTGTAGATCTTTTAATTTCCTATAAATTTGATTAAAACTTATTTATAGAAATATATTATACAGAAATTTTTACTGTAGTTTCCTCTAATACAGGTAAACACTCTAAAAATATTAAATTTTTATCCCATGTCCCACCAGAGATATTGTGCTTCAAACTTTACAAAAATTGCAAATTTTTATTTTTAAAAATCATAAAAATTAAAGGAGACATTTAATTTCAGAGTTAAGATTCTCACTATAGTGAATATAGGTTTTATATATTAAATTACAATTAAAAAATCAAGTGTGACATACCACTCCTTCATCATAAAACAAGGCTCCAAAAAGTGGCATTTGGTAAATTCCGTTGCTAAATTTTAAGGAGCAATTTTACCTGTAAGGGTACAAATAAGGCTTCTTATGCTGAGAAACAAAATTAAAGAGGAGGAAATGCTGAATAAAATGGTCTTTGTTGCAGTATTCTAGCATGATCCAGTCCTAAGAAAAATAAGTTTACGTTAACATTTGTAAGCCCCAAAATTGGCCGCCAAAAAAGTGGGCTGCAATAAAAATTTAATAAAAACATTTTTGTACTTCCAGGACATATGGAAATAATATATTAAAAAATATTTAAAATGGTCAAGCAACCAGAAATATTTTTTTGGATTGCTTCATATGGATTGAACCTTTTGTTTAAATGCATTGTACATTAATGTTTTGTTGTTTATGTACAAACGCAGCAAAAATATTGAGACACGCTTTTTTGGAGCCTTAACAAAAACTCACAGTAATAAACATCAACTGTCAAGTTGCAAATGTAGACAACCAATTTTCATTCCAACTGAACACAAAACCGCCTCTAATCAAACCCGCAGTTCCCTGGACAGTAAAATTAAAATAAGGTATAATAATATAAATTACACTTTTCATTAGTATTACAGTCTTAATTAATCAACGTACCTTTACTTCCCAACAGTACTCTCAAATGATTCTAATTCACACCATGCAGTGAATAAACTCAGTTTACCAATCGATTTAATCTTGACGATTTCAAATTATTTCAAACTGCGATCCTATTTAATATTCTATCACACTAATGCTTGATTTATTGTTATTCATTTGCATTAAACTAAATTAGTAGTACTTTTTAAAAACTTATTTACATTCACAACACAAGCCATTAACCAGGGCGAACGAACGACTCGCAGTATAAAAATTTCCCGTAAACATTTTAGTATTATAGTAATTTGTGGTCGGGACCGAATATTACGTATATATCAAGACTATTGCTGTATAAAAAAAATATATAAATCTACATCAGTGTCTGCTAAAAACTATAAAAATGGTATTAATATTCTTTTGTTTAACATCCGACTGTTCTAATTAATATTCTTATAATAACGCTATGACGCATACTTGATATTGCTGGGTAGTTTCATTCCATGACAGCGTTAAAAAAATTCTAAATTATCATCAGTCTCTTTAAAATTTGTTTTAATTAATTTAATACCTCCACAGAGCCGAGAAATTTTTAAGGAATATCATATTTTCAAGAGGTACTGTTTGTTGATTAGTTATGGCAACCCTGTTCTATCACGGCGCAATATTTTTTTTGAAATTTCAATTCTGCACTACGAGAAATGCGTAACCAGTTTACTTACTGTAAAACTCAATTTTTTCTCCTAATTTGTGTATGTTGCAATCTGTTCAATTCAGAACAATAAGCAACCTCATGACTCAATGAGATGAGGATGATGTGAATGACGTGTAAATGAGGTGTAGTCGGCCTTCATGAGAGAGTATGGTTAATTGAACCACAACCATCAAAGTACAACGGTCTCCCCTAAAAAGGCAAAAAGGTGTATATCCCAAAAACACAACTTTTCAGAAATTGCATTCAAAGTTTAAATTGCGGCCGTTTTGTTGTAAATGACTTTCTAATTGAGTACTTTATGTATGGTTATAGTTTTTAATGTTCTATAACTACATAGTCAAATTTTTTTTAAAAACTTGTTAAAACCCTAAAAAATCAGTTAACCATTTTGCCTTAATGGGAAAAAATCCAAAAAAAATAAGTGAAACTAAGACAGAAAGGTGTACTCACTGTTTACAGCCATTTCATTAATTGCATCAAACACAGTCTATATTGGCAAAAAGCTGTAAAGTCCGTTTACCCCTTTTTGCCTTAGCATGAATAGAAGAATAGAATAGCATGAATAGATTACTTTAGGCTGTATGAACATACAGCCTATGGTTGGACATAATCTGAAACTAACACCACAACAAAATCTCATTGTGTATGAGCGGCAAAACGGTGTATTAAGTTCATACACCTTTTTGCCTTATGGACTTTCCCGTTTTATAGCAATGGGATTTTCAGTGTTTTCGGAAAGAAAAAATGGTGAAAAGAATTCATACATCTTTGTGCCAATCTTTAATTACCAATTTATTAACACATACACCATTTTGCCTCTAAAATTTCTCAAAATAGACGTACATACAGCTTTTTGCCATCATTGTATCTTGAAAACTATAACTCGTATTGATTTGGCAATAGGATTTTTGAAAAAAGCGCAAAAAATTACCTTAGAATCGTAATAAAAAAAAAACTGATTTTTTCACATACATCCTGTTGCCAAAACACGGGAGCGGTAACCACTGTCTAGTATTCAAATCCATATAAAAGTTTATAACTAACTTTGAACCAGGAATCTTTGTCTCCGAAAATCAGCTGTTAAACAGCTGACTCGCAGCGACATTACCTACATACCACAGATTTCATTTTATATAATTCTAAAACTCAAATAAATCACTTTTTAAACAAGACCATTGGTACCAGAGCAGGCTGAATCAATATTTTTCCAGCCAAGGATACTTGAATTTCATATTGTGTAAGCAGTTAATATGCATACATAATTTACATTTCTATGAAAATCCCACCATAAATCTTTCTTAGAAAAATTGTTTACAAAGTTACCATGCAACTCCTCACTTTCCAATTTGCAAAGTAGACAGCCACAACAATTTCCTTCAACAATTTTGAAGAGTATCAAAATGTTCAAGACTAAAATTATATTCTCATAAATGTTACAGTGGAAAAATTTACCTGTGCACAAAATAAACATAGACAAGAAATGACAAACTATTTTGATCTTTCTCACCACTGCTTACCTTTTTCTGACTGGAAAGAACTGCTTCTGTAATATTTTTATACATACAGTAAAACCCAGCTTAACCGATATTGGTTCAAAATTTTTACTTTCTCTTGCCTATATGAATATATAGGAAGGAAAGTATTGTTTTCATGTCGATTTTAAGAAATCCAGTTTTCACTGGATCTAGACGTTTTCAGACCCCCTGAACCTAAAAACGTGTTTTTAGTGATTGGTCTGTGTGTGTGTGTATACAGAATACCTCAAGAACGGAAAATCGTACGAACTTGAAACTTAAGTTACATACCACTACCGGACCCGACACAAACATTTTCATCAAAATCGGTCAACCGGAAGTAGTAGTTTATTCATGTAATTTTTCACTTTTTTGCGATTTTCTCAAAAACTGGTCCTACGATTTTTTTAAAAACGCCTGGTTTACTCAATTTTTTTATGCTCTACAAGATAGGGTAGATGCCATGTTTGCTGGAATTCTTTGTGAGGCTGTTCTAACGTAAAAAAGTGTTTTTTTAAATTACAGTTTTAATATGTATTTTTTTTTATTCCTAATTTGTGTACGTTGCAATCTGTTCAATTTTGAACAATAAGCAACCCCATGACCCAATGAGATGAGGATGATGTATATGACGTGTAAATGAAGTGTAGTCTTGTACAGACCCAGGGCGACCATTCCTGAGAGAGTATGGTTAATTGAACCCCAACCATCAAAGTACACCGGTAACCACTGTCTAATATTCAAATTCGTATAAAAGTAACTACCTTTACTAGGATTTGAACCAGGAACCTTCGTCTCCGAAAATCAGCTGTTAAACAGCTGATTTTGGCGACGACTTTACCTCTAGACCAACCCGGTGGGTCAATATGTATTATAGCGCAAAATTTATATAATAAAAAAATGTAGAGAATTTAAAATTCTACAACTTTTATTTCAAATATTTTTTGTGTAATGCTTAGTTTAGCAGTAATTAGCAATTTTCTGTTTTTTCTCACGAAAACGTGTGAAAAATCGATTTTTTAAAGATTTTGGCCTTAGTATGCATTTTACTACAATAGTGTATATAATCAAATTTATAGGAAATTAAAAGATCTACAACTTATATTTTAAAAGTTTTTCTCTACAGAGCCTAGTTTAGCGTGAAAGAGTGATTTTTCGTTTTTTTAATCTAAACTGAGGTTGATTTTCATTTTGCGTCTTTCATTCATGATTAAAATTAGGTTATGTTATTAAAGTTAGTTTTTTGTTTATTTCTAATGTTTTATTAAAAATGTTAGGTTTATTGTTAATTATTTTCATTGGCAAGAGAAAGTTGTGTGTGTTTCACACCAGATTTTTTTAAAGATTGTAAATAATTAAATCACATACGTAAATAATAATTACAGTAGGTGCAGTATTAAATTTTATTCTCCTGACATTACTGTATATTCATTTGTTGTTGATTAGGTGATCAGGTGAAAGACTGGTTTATTAGCCTTCATCACAGAATTGAAAAGTAAACTAACCCCTCGGAAAACCATATATTTTCCACCCTGCAAATGACACTTCATTCACCACAGGTTCTGGCTGTATAATGAAATTCATTACTCTCAGGCGTGAAGCCTTGACTATTGTCACCTCTACCTCTTCTGTTCTTAAATGATTCAGTCATTTGATTGGGTGACCATGTCAGAAGAAACATAACTATTTTTAATACCCCTAGTACAAACAGATTGGGTACAAATAATTTAACACTCGATCTGCCTTATATGGGGATAATTTTACTTTCTCTTGCCTATATGAATATATAGGAAGGAAAGTATTGTTTTCATGTCGATTTTAAGAAATAAGAGTTTTCACCGGATCTACACGTTTTCAGACCCCCTGAACCCAAAAAACATGTTTTTAGCGATTGGTCTGTGTGTGAGTGTGTGTGTGTATACAAAATATCTCAAGAATGGAACATCGTACAAACTTGAAACTTAAGTTACATACCACTACAGGACCCGACACGAACATTTTCATCAAAATCGGTCAACTGGAAGTAGTAGTTTATTCGTGTAATTTTTCACGTTTTTGTGATTTTCTCAAAAACTGGTCTTACGATTTTTTTAAAAATCGCCTGGTTTACTAAAGTTTTTATGCTCTACAAGATAGGGTAGGAACCATGTTTGCTGAAATTCTTGGTGAGGCTGTTTTTACGTAAAAAAATTGTTTTTTCAAGATTGCGGCTTTAATATGCATTTTAGCGCATACATAATAAAAGTTGTAGAGAATTTAAAATCCTACAAATTTTAATACAAACATTTTTTTTTGTATAACGCTTAATTTAGTGGTAAGTAGCGATTTTCTGTTTTCTTTACTCACGAAAACGTGTGAAAAATCGATTTTTTTAAACATTTCGGCCTTAGTATGCATTTTACGACAAAAGTGTTTATAATCAAATTTATAGGAAATCAAAAGATCTACAACTCATAAAGAGCATTTTTCTCTACAGAGCCTAGTTTAGCGTTAAAGAGTGATTTTCCGTATTTTTAAGCCAAACTGGTCGATTTTCATTTTGCGTCTTTCATTCATGATTAAAATTAGGTTATGTTAATTGAGGTTAGTTTTTCGTTCATTTCTAATGTTACAGTTCAGCCGTTCTTAGTTTGCTTATAGTGTCAACAAACAAAAGCCACCTACTACAGGGTGCACGCTTGAGTCTACGACTTTACGGATGTTGTATTCCTATTAAGTTAACTATTTTTTAAATTATAAGTACTTAAAGTACTAAAAACATCAGTCATGATATGATGTAGGCCTAACTATTTCATTTATAAAAATACTTTTAAAAGTATTTTGTATTTAAATACTTTCGAAAGTATTTTGTTGTTACTTTTTAATCAGCGTGTACACATTTTGATACAATGCGCATGCTCAGTGACATCATTATTTGTTTACATTAGGAGCAAACTAAGAGAGGCTGGACTTTAGGTTTATTGTTAATTATTTTCATTGGCATGAGAAAGTTGTGCATGTTTCACACCAAATTTTTGTTTATATAGACTAACTAGCGGTACCCAACGTGCGTTGCTACGCCGCCAGCAAATATTAAAAAAAAACATGTAATTAATGACAACTGTGAAATTAATTTGCTTTATTTAAATTAATGCTAATGGTTAAACAATGTTCTTTGTACTTTTTTTGGAGTATAAATATATAAATTTTTAAATTTTCACCAATTAAATCACAACAAAGTACACGTATCAGTATCAGACGAGCTAATGTCCCATAGCCGAGCGAGTGAGAAGGAAATATGTGGCATAACTACGCATGCGCTCAAAGGTCTTTACCGTTATAATCCAAATCTGAAAACATACTACAGTCGTTATCTTGCTTGTTAGTTTACCGCATGCATAAACGCTTGCTCACAACAATGAGTAAAATTATATGACAATGTTATTGGAAAGGCGCGTATGGGTTGTGCGAGTGAGAGCAGCATGCATTCTCTCACTCCCATGGCTAGGAGACATTAGTTCATCTGAATATTGTACATCAACAATATCATAACTTTGAACACGGCTCAATGTTTTTCTACATAGTTAACAAAATATTCGGAAGATTTATAAATGAAATTATGTACAGAAATAAATACTTATTATTATTATTATTTATTTCGCTGCAAGCATAGAAACAATGTTTTTCTACATAGTTCACAAAATATTTGGTAGATTTCGCTGCAAGCATTTTTTATCTAACCTCATAAAAGCCTTAATGTAGGATATAAACATTATTTTCAACCCTTTAGGGCTAATTTTTTAAGGGTTTCACTAGCCTAAAACCTGCACCGGCATCATAGTTACAACATAAATAAACTGCATGAAAATCGGTTCAGTAATTTAGGAGATAAAGGGGAACATACACGCATACATCAAATTTTATATATATATATATATATAAACAGTCGTAAGAAATACTGTACACTTGAACAGAACTTAAACATTGAAAGTATGTCTTTGTGTGTTATCAGGCATTTCGCATATCCGAAATTTTCTAGTTACTGTAGTTTCAATATTTTATGAATTCTGATGGTGGATCTACCAGAACATAATGGAAGTATTTAAATTTTGACAACTAAATAAAAATTAAGGCCCCAATGAAAGTTCAGTAAATTAAAATATTTATGCATTAGAATATATAGAACAACAATTCATATTTTTATTTTCTCTTGCCCTATATGAACATAAAGGGTAAAGGGTAGGATAGTTTCATGTTGATTTTTCATCGAAAATAAAATGTTTTCAGGCCCCCTGAACCCAAAAAAGCCTGTTATTAGTGATTGGTCTGTGTGTGAACAAATTAGAAACTTAAATCTGTACCTAAGAGGTAAAGAAAATTAACTCCATTTTTTTAATTTTTCAAAACAATATTTGCGTTATATATTGCAGAACCTACTGGGTTGGTCTAGAGGTAAAGTCGTTGCCAAAATCAGCTGATTTTCGGAGACGAAGTTTCCTGGTTCAAATCCTAGTAAAGGTAGTTACTTTTATACGGATTTGAATGATAGACAGTGGTAACCGGTGTACTTTGATGGTTGGGGTTCAATTAACCATACTCTCTCAGGAATGGTCGACCTGAGTCTGTACAAGACTACACCTCATTTACACGTCATACACATCATCCTCATCTCATTGGGTCATGGGGTTGCTTATTGTATTGAATTGAACAGATTGCAATGTACACAAATTAGGGATTACAAAAAAAAATATATATTGTGTTACCAGTACGATGTGCCATTCAAAATTGGCGCCGTGGACAGTTTACCGACAGCATCATACTCTTGCACGATAATGCATGTCCACATGTGGCAGGTAAGACGCTCAATTTACTGAGAAGATTTGGATGGAGAATTTTCAGTCAACCACCATATAGTCCAGATTTAGCACCATCAGATCACCATTTGTTTGGCAAATTGAAAGAATTTTTGGGTGGTAAGCAATTCGCAGGTAACAATGAACTAAAAGATGCTGTTTTTGTTTTGCGCCCTGGAGACTCCAGGAGGAGTATAGGACATGTCAGATATAACACCTGAAATACATATAAGAATCACACAATGTATCACTACTATCAAGAAAGAAATTCTTGTACGCTATAAAAAGTTTCACCGATCAAGTAATTTTTCAGATTCTTTTTAAAGGAATTCAAATCCTCACAACATTTTAAAAATTGGGGTAATTTATTCATGAATTTTCTCCCCGCATAAGTAGGTTTTTGTTCAAACAATTTTGTGGAGTGATTAGCCACAAAATAATCATTCCTGTTTCTCGTGTTATGATTGTGAACATTGAAATTCTGCATAAAATTATTTTGCCTAACATACATAATCACCTTAAAAATGTAGAGAGAGGGAACTATAAGCAATTTAAGCTCCTTAAATAGTGGCCTGCATGAGGTTAGCTGGTTAGCTCCCACCATACACCTAATAGCTTTTTTTTGAATTTTAAAAACCCTATTCATATTGCCCCATACTAAGATACCGTAACGGATATGAGACGGAATAAGACCATGATAAGCTGCCATTAGAATTTTTTATTATTTAATCTGGCAATTTGTTTTAGTGCAAATACCCCAGATGATATTTTACTACAAACTTGATTGGTATAGAAGTCCCAAGACAATGATCTATCTAGAGATACACCCAGGAACTTAACTGTTTCTACATGCTCTAAACTATTATTATGAATAAATATGTCCACTTCTCTACTTTCTTTAACGTTACGTTTATTTTTAAACTACAAGTACTGACACGTTTTCCCATTAACTGTTAATAACATTTGATTCAAGAACTGTACTACAGACTCTATGTTAACATGTGTATTTACTTCAAGAGCATCTACCAGTAAACTGTTACTGATTAATGAAGTATCATCAGCAAACAACAAAGCTCTGCCATTAGGTATGACTTCTGGTAGCCTATTAATGTACAATAGAAACAGAATTGGACCTAAAACTGACCCTTGTGGAACTGTAAATCAGTGGCTAAATGAACTGGCGGCAGAAGAATATGACGAGGGTATATTGAAGCTGGTGAAAATCACTACGACAAATGTCTTAATTTATATGGCGACAATGTAGAGCATTAATATAAGTTACATATTTTATTCTGTAACACTTTGTTTTTACAAATTTTTCTGAATAATTTTTTTACAACAAAACGGTCTTTACTGAACAGATGACCCTCGTAGTTTCTCCCCTGTATGCGTACGCACATGCGCATTTCTTCCACTAGAGTACGTAAATTTTTTGTTGCAGAAATTACAACTGAAAGGTTTTTCATCTGTATGCACACGCAAATGAGAATTTAAACGACAAGACGTTTGAAACGTTTTGTTACACACATTACAACTGAAAGGTTTCTCACCTGTATGTGTATGTAAATGATTGTTTAAATTATTAGGATGTATAAACGTTTTGTTGCAGATGTTACAGACGAATGGTTTCCCTGTTGTATGCAAACGGATTTTATGATCTTTCAGTTGAGCAGACGATGAAAATTTTTCATTGCAGATGTTACAATTAAATGGTTTCTCTCCTGTATGCAAACGCACATGAATTTTTAAATAAGATAACTTTGCAAATGTTTTGTTGCACATGTTACAATTGAACAGTTTCTCTCCTGTATGCGAACGAATATGAACTTGTAAATTAGAAGACGTTGTAAATGTTTTGTTACAGATGTTACAATTGAATGGTTTCTCTCCTGTATGTACACGAAGATGAGATTTCAAAGCAGAAGACCTTGCAAATGTTTGGCTGCAGATGTTACAACTGAACGGTTTTTCTCCTGTATGCAAATGCATATGAAGTTTTAAATAAGAAGACCTTGCAAATGTTTTGTTGCAGATATTACAATGGAATGGTTTCTCACCTGTATGCGAACGCATATGTTCTTTTAAATGAGCAGACAATGAAAACTTTTTGTTGCAGATATCGCAATTGAATGGTTTTTCTCCTGTATGCAAACGCATATGAACTTTCAAATAAACAGGCGATGCAAACTTTTTGTTACAGATATCGCAATTGAGTAGTTTCTTTCCTGTATGTGTACGCAAATGCAGTGCCAAAGTGTATCTACGACTATAAAACTTCCCACAAATATCACAACTGAAACGTTCACGTGATTTGGGTAATTCTGACTGACCAATCACAGTACCAGCTGGTTCAGCCATCTTGTGTACATTTGTACCTTCATCTAATCCAACGTAACTCTCGCAATTTTCTTCTACCTTTATTCCAGATTTCGATTCTCTTCTGCTATTATTTTTACTTATAATACTATTCATTTTCAAAATTATTTTCTTACATTTCTGTACATGTACTATTATGCTCTCCTTTTGAAGAAATATTCGGCCGCAACCATCACAAACCAACGTATCCTCCAAAGTACAATCATGTTGTTCATATGAAAGATTATCATTAAATGTTTTCAGGCAAGTTGAACACGAATTGTATAGCAGTTCCATTTTTGTTAACAATGAATTTCGCCTTTCTTCACGTAATTTCGTTTCACACTTTGTACAATACTCGATGATTCCATCAATTAGTTGACTCTTAATTGTATCCTGTCGACAATACTTACAGACAATTGTGCTACTTGATGTGTCTTGTTCAACTGTATTTTCATCAGCCATCTACAAAACATAATCAAAATAAAAGATTGATCACATATAAATACAGAGAATTTATTTTATAACATATAACACTTAACACGTTCAGTGCTGGCAAACCGCATCATGGGTATTTTTACTACCAACCAAATGTCCACCTGGTGGTTTCTGTTAAGTTCAAATTTTAATAATATCGGGTGGAAGCCCGCCTGCCACAAATAACTTTGTTGCTATTGTATATTGCTCAGAAAGGTTTTTTCTTTGTGCCATTCATTTTCAAATTTTTGTTTCTCGTTCTTATATCCTTGTATGGTAAACTGATACAGTATTTTTAACGGGTTTTCAAGATATAGTTGAAGCTGGGAATTTAATATACAGCGAGTTCAATAAATGCGAATTCACGTTAGCGTGAATTTGTTGAACATTATACTACGTATATTGTGTACAGTAGTTATTCTTGTCTTACAGATGCTTACATTTATGACCATTGTTTTTCTAATTGCTCTTGAAACCCTTATTGTAGTTGTCCTCCCCATTTTTACTCTGGAATTTTATCTTAATTTCTTTTGTTCTAAACATTAGTACTGTTTAGTGCGTTAATAATATCGATCGTATATGGTTGCATTACATTAATCATAATTTTAATTGTGCTACAATTTACAGGTCTTTTATTGTCTTGTTTTTGTTGTTACTTTATGTACAATATGAGTTCCAATAAAGGTTATAAAAAGGTAAAAAAAGGTTACAGAAAGCGATATTTTAAAGGAAAAGTTAGATGTCGTTAAAAGATATAATAGGGGTGAAAAAACAAAAAACATAAAAGGAACGACTGGGTTTAGTGAATCAACACTAACGGCAATTAGCAGATTTTAATGGTGCGGACAATCAGCCAATGTTTTAAGGTTAAACCGAACAATCTAAGTTAAGCGAAGAAATTGCGGAACGCATCCCTCATGTAAGTCGAGGTCTTACTGTAGTTTCTACAATGCCCAGTCATAGACTTTCATTATTTTTGACAATAACTAAAATGAACTTAAGCCGCTATGAAAAGAGACTACGCTCAATATTACATCTAGGGAAACCGTGTCAAATTTAAGTAACTGTAAAGTACTGAAGCACAGTAGCTTATAACATTGGTACACTGTGGACAATTCCAACTGGCACAACTCTTTCTTTACGTGTACACACAGTTCTGCATAAAAAATATCCATAACCTATTCTTTCAACAAAGTCTACAAATAATGTATGCAAATGCGTACAACTTTATTTCAATGTACAAACATACAAATAATTATTTAATTTTAAAATATGTATTTAATTTGTCCCAGTAAGAATTTAAATTATAAATTACAAGAACTAAACTGCAAAAACTCACTAAACTATACTCTACAGATGCACGCAACTAACTAAACAAATTGATCTGAATATACCACGTGTTTATAAATGAATAGCGGGGTTATAACGCTCTAAAATGTTTAATAAATTATACTTACAGTTATAAATGATACATCAAACGAAAGAGCAACTCAAACAGTTTTACATAAATGCCTACAAGTGTTCAATGTGTGCACCATTTGTCACATGACACGCGTCAAGACAATATGTGAGTTCTTCCCAAACGTTGTTTAGTGTCTCTCGAGTAATTATAGCAACAGCTGCTTCAATCCTGATACTTAATTCGGGAAGGTCAGCTGGTAGTGGAGGCACATACACACGATCCTTTATGAACCCCCAAAGATAGAAATCACACGGCATCAGATCGGGTGACTGCAGAGGCCATGGAAAACGAGCCCTGTCATTGCACCCCTTGCGGCCAATCCAGCGGTTGGGTAAAGTGACGTTCAGCCAATTGCGTACTTTGTTATGGCAGTAACAAAGACTGCCATAACAGTCAAGGCGTGACACCATCTTGCTGGGAAATGAAGTTCTCTGGCTCTTCATCATCCAACAGAGGGAAGAGCCATAGCTGTAGAGTATAAAGGTAAGAAGCACAAAGAAGAAGCACTGTAAAACACAAAACGCTTTCTGTTCTTTAGTCACCATCTTTGCTACTAGTTTTTTCTAACGGCTGGTGGTGGAAACATTGTGCACTGCTGCCAACTAACAAAACTGTTTGAGTTGCACTATCGTTTGATGTACCATTTATAACTGTAAGTATAATGTATTAAATATTATAGAGCGTTAAAACCCCGTTATTCATTTATAAACACTCAGTATAATGAGCAGAAATATATGAAATCATATATGAAAATAAATTAGTCCCATCATTTTGTCTGACAGATTATTAATAACAACAGTGAAAACAAAGCGTAGCGACCGTGTGTGAGTCGCACATTACAGTAGCGATTGTAAACTTTTGTGACTCTACTGTCGTTGCATGGCGAGGGGTGAAGAGTGGAGTAGATAAACACCGAAGCTGCTCGTGCCAATTCCAATAGTCCAAGGTATAAGCAAGGCATCGGTGTAGTGAGAAAAAAATAGTCACGTTGCACCTTTGGTCTGTTGAAATTTGTTCAATGGCACATGTTATGCTTTATTTCAAGTTTTCATTACTATAGTATTCAGACGAGCTAATATCCCCTAGCCGTGGGAGTGAGAGAATGCATAACGCTCTCACTCGAACAAGCCATACGCGCCATTCCTATAACATTATTCATTGTTGTAAGCAAGCGTTTATGTAAGCAGTAAAACTAACAAGCAAGATAACGACTGTAGTATGTTTTCAGATTTGGATTACAATGGTGAAGACCTTTGAGTGCATGCGTAGTTTTGCCACATATCTCCCTCTCACTCGCTCGGGTATGGGACATCAATTCATCTGATACATATACTGTTCAGGCATGGTTCAGCCACCGTGCTAATCATAGGTTGTCATTTTCGTAAAAGCTATTGAGATTTGCAGTGGGGCTTACAAGCAAGCCCAAGAATGAATAATGCAGAATGATGCCCAAGAGATGTCACCTGTCTCTGTATTAATACAATTTTCACAAAGAACTGTTGTTTAGGTCATCAGCTGAAAGGCTGGTTTGAACCTGTAGAGGTTTTACTAAGTAAAACAAAGAGTGAGGTGGTTTACCATTGCCTTCCTCACTGAATGGAAAAGTACGCTTATCAGCATGCCGGGCCCTCTGAAAACCACATATTTCTCACTCTGTAAATGACACCTTCACTTCATTCACCATAGGGTCTGGCTGTCTAATGAAATTCATTACTTTCAGAGGAGATAACTCTGATTAGTGTCTTTTACACCTCTACCTCTTCTGTTCTTAAATTATTCAGTCATTTAATTGGCTGACCATGTGATAAGGAATGGAACTATTTATTTTAGCCCTGCAACTAACAGATTGAGTGTAAATAATTTGACACTCCACCTGTCTGTTTTGGGCAGACAAACAACTACTGTATACAATACTATTCATACAATTAATGATATTGACACTTATATTGGGGTATTTACTTTCTCTTTCCTCTATGAATATATAAAAAGGAAAGTATTGTTTTCATGTCGATTTTTAGAAATTGAGTTTTCACCAGATATACACGTTTTCACACCCCCTGAACCCAAAAAAAACATGTTTTTAGAGATTGGTCAGTGTGTGAACAGAATATCTCCAGAACGGAACATTGTACAAAATTGAAACTTAAGTTATTTACCACTAGAGGACCCAACACAAACATTTTAATCAAAATCGGTCAACCAGAAGTAGTAGTTTATTCGTGTCATTTTTCACGTTTTTGTGATTTTCTCAAAAACAGCTCCTACAATTTTTTTTAAAAAAATCACTTCATTTACTACAATTCTCATGCTCTACAAGATATGGTAGGCGCCATTTCCGCTGAAATTTTTGGGTAGGCTGTTTTCTCGTATAAAAAATTACAGTCGGACGTTAAACAAAAAAAAGGTATAAAAAATTGGTTTCTGAAAAATTGCAGCTTTAATATGCATTTTAGCGTAAAAATGTTTGTAATAAAAGTTGTAGCCAATTTAAAAATGTGTGTTCGAAGGTTTTGAAAACCTTCCCTTGGCCACTATCAAGCAAAACTACACAAACTAAAATAATTCATACAATATGTCCAGAAACTACAAGAGATAGCAGCAAATGATTTTGAGAATCGTAATCTACAGAGAATCTAGTGGATGAAAAAAGAAGTACAGTGAAACTTGGTTAATTCGAACCTGAAGGGGAATGGAAAAAAGTTTGAATTATCCAAAATTCGAAATAACCAACATCATATGGAACAGTATTCTAAAGTTAAAAAAATTACAAAATTCAAACTTTTGTTATACGTACTACACTATGTATACTAATAACAGAAATAAAGTAGAAGAACGTCAATATCACAGATAACTCAGATTTATTTCATTTATAAACTATAGTAATAAACTATAATTACTATTTAAGTAAAGTAGATACCTAGTAGGCTACATGTTTTTGTATACATTATAGTACAGTATTAGACGTACAGTATCTCCAGTATGTCTTGTATTACTGAAATTCAGTACTGCAAGTTATTGAATATACAAATTAAACAAAATTTATAAAAAAAGAAATAGAGAGATTTGAATACATTACGCATAAATAATAATTCAGTCGTAAACAAATGGATAAAATAGAATCAGTAAAGTGATAGACTTTTTTAACTCACGTGGCTGATTGTAGCAAAGCTACTTCTGTCGATGAGTGAAAAACTGTGTAATCTTTGTTTGTTTTTGATTTCTTAGAGAACACTGAACAAAATCTACTAATTCACTCACAGCACAAAAAATTTCATAATTAACGTTAGACTGAGCTTCGACAAATCTTTTTAAGCCCGCGATCATCAAAACTGCTTCAGAAGTGGATGGAATCGGTTTCTTGGGTTGGAGGTCTTGATTTTCTTCTTCATCAGACGATTCCTGGGTATTTTGTATCACTTCTTCGAGAATTTCCCCATCTGTCAGAGTTCCACAGATGGCGACATCAGCATCAACATTCAAATACGCTTTGTAGCTTTCATCAACATTTAAATCCTCCCAGCCATCTGGAGGGTTAATATTTTCGTCGTATATTCTGTAGCAGTTTGGATTGTCGTTTTCTTCAGTAGTGTTACAGACAATATCTCCTTTAGAAGAATTAGTCTCATCATTTTCTACCTTGAAACCAGCAGCCCTGAAACAGTGTGCTATCGTAGAAGCTGTAACTTTGTTCCATGCGTTATGTATCATTTCAGCTGCGTCCAACACATTAATTGGGTTTTTATCCGTTGCTCCTAAGATTTTTATAACAACCTGTCGACGGTAAAAATGTTTCAGATTTTTAATAACCCCTTGGTCCATAGGTTGAAAAACTGAGGTCATGTTGGGCGGAAAGTATTCAACTTTAATCCACTTCAGCGATGGAAGGTTGTTGTGAACCGTGCAGTTGTCGATAAACAATAAAAATTTTCTCTTTTCCCGACCGAATTTTTTGTCCAGATTCAGAAGCCATTTCTCGAACAATGCAGCAGTCATCCAAGCTTTTCTGTTGGCTTCGTAAATCACTGGTAAACTTTTAACAGATTTAAAGCATCTCGGCTTTGCAGATTTGCCAATCATTAAAAGCTGTAATTTTTCTGACCCATCCATATTTGAGCCTACCAAAATTGTTATCCTTTCTTTACTATTCTTCCCCCCACTGCACTTGTTGTTTCTAAACGAAAATTTTTGTTGAGTAAACACTTAAAGAATAGCCCGGTTTCGTCTACATTAAAAATATTTTTCGGTTGATAATTTTTTTTAAATCAACTTGCCACTTATCTACTAAACGGCTGCTCACTGATTCGCTCTCACCACATACATTTCGAAAAGAAATCGCATTTCTGTCTTTAAACCCCGAAAACCAACCGGTACTTGCTTTAAAATCCCGAATGTCTAATTTTTCTGCAAATTTTTCTGCTTTTGCACGAATTATTGTTCCACTTAAAGGAATCACTTGGTCGCGAGCTTGCTTGAACCACTTCAAAACACAATCGTCCACTGCAGGATATTCGGCTGTTCTTACCCGCTTTCGACATTTTCCGTTTTTTTGATTCCAGTTTTCCATAATTGTGTTTTTATTTTTTAAGAAAGACGATAAAGTGTTCGGTAAAATTCCGTATTCTTTAGCTATGTCACACTTTCTTTTTGTACCGCGATCCACATCTTGAATCACTTTAACTTTTTCGTCCAAAGTTAAACTCTTATACGGACCACGCTTAGCCATTGTTAAATGAACTTAACCGCACTGCACGTAAACTCTTAACTGAAATGAAAACAATTCAGTAGTACTGAAATGTACTGTACCTAGTTAAAAAAAAAGTACTGTAGTACTACTGTATGTAAATTGTACAACACAAATTCTACACACCGTATGCACTCGTGTATACTCTACAGTAGGCCTACTGTGCTGTGACTGAAAACGGTTCAAGAATGTGGGTGTAAATTTAACTAGGGAAATCCCAAACCGATCATACAGTGCAGGTCTGTGTGAAAGTGAAATTCACTTTACAATGTTCAAAGCCTATACGGCATACTGGCTGGAATTCCGTAGATTAGGCTTACTACGCACTAATAACTGACACTCTATTGTGTCTATTTTCAACCCAAACGCAGCAGGTAGAAATAATTTTATCACAGAACCTGTTTACGAAAAACCTAGGTAAACAAACATTTTTATTCTTTCTTTGAAAAACTTCGAATTAACCACATAACATATTTTTAACTTCGAATTAGGCATACTATTTTTGTTCAGATTTTAATATGCTTTTCAAGGGGAATACCAGTTTATTCGAATAATCCAAAAATTTGAATTATCCGAGTTCGAAATAACCAAGTTATACTGTATATGGAAGCATCTTACCAGAAGAAGGAATAGGCGAGTGTGGCATATCTTAAGACACCATGGGCTATCAATAATGGAGGGTAATATTGAGGGAGTAAATTGTAGGTGGAGGCAAAGATTAGAATAAATAAAGCAAATTACAAAAGATGTAGAGTGTTACAGGTATGTAGATATGAAACGACTTGCGCAAGATAGAACAGCTAGGAGATCTGCATCAAACCAGTTGAGAGACTGATGACAAAAAAAAATCTACATAAAAAGTTAGTGGGCCTGGATTGGGTTTGAAGTTTGATTTCAACCGGAAGTAAAGATATCAAAGTCGGAATTTGGAACAAAATCTATCGATTCCTCTTAAAGAGTAGATACAAAAAACACTTAATAATTTTTGCCAGAGGTCAAAGGTAAGCCATTTTCCTTCTTATGAAAGCTAAGTGACTCGATCTTTTAACAATAATATTTTCTTAAGAAAAAAATCTGGTGTGAAGCACTCGCACGACTTTCTCTTGCCAATGCAAATAATGAACAATATAATCTAACATTAGTAATAAAACATAAGAAATAAACAAAAAACTAACCTCAAAAAAACATAACCTTATTTTAATCATAAGTAAAAGATGCAAAATGAAAATCGAACTCAGTTTGGCTTAAAAATACGGAAAATCACTCTTTCTCGCTAAACTAGGCTCTGTAGAGAAAAACGCTCTAAACAAAAGTTGTTGATTTTTTAATTTCCAATAAATTGATTGTATACACTTTTGTCGTAAAATGCATACTAAGACTGAATCTTTAAAATAAATCAATTTTTAACACGTTTTCGTGAGAAAAAACAGAAAACCGCTAATTACCGCTAAACTAAGCGCTATTCAAAAAAATGTTCGAAATAAAAGTTGTAGGATTTTAAATTCTCTACAATTTTTATTATTACATTTTTGCGCTAAAATGCATATTAAAGTCGCAATCTTAAAAAAAAATTTTTTTACGAGAAAACAACCTTTCCAGCAGACATGGCGCCCTACCCTATCTAGTAGAGCATACAAAATTTAGAAAATGAGGTGATTTAAAAAAAAATCATAGGAGCAGTTTTTGAGAAAATCACAAAAAAGTGAAAAATGACACGAAGAAAAAACGACTACTTCCGGTAGACCGATTTTGATGAAAATGTTCGTGTTGGGTCCTCTAGTGGTATCTAACTTACGTTTAAAGTTTGTACAATGTTCCGATCGTGAGATATTCTGTTCACACACCCAAACCAATCGCTAAAAACATGTTTTTTGGGTTCAGGGGGTCTGAAAATGTGTAGATCTGATGAAAACTCGATTTCGAAAAATCGACATGAAAACAATACTTTCCTTCCTATATATTCATACAGGCAAGAGACAGTAAAACTTGCCAACAGCCATGAATCTCATGAAAGGGATTTTTAAGCATAAATTACACTAAATTAACATTTTAATGATATATATAATTATACCTTCAATGTAATAAATTAACCACTGTTCTTGCAGATAGTTAGATGGTCACACAAATCTTTGTTTCCCAAAGATATTGAAGAAGTAGTCAAAACATAAGAAAGTCTTTCAAGGAATATCTGTGAAACAAATTGTAACCTTCACAATATTATCCTGTAAAAAAACAAATTAGGTCTCTGTAAAATACTAAATAACAATTACAGATGTAATCCCTTACTCTTATATCCACGGATTTGTCTAGATAAGCGTTTCCATTTCTAATTTACAACAACATAATTACTGCAAGAGGACTAATACACATTTCTCCATGAAACAGTTTAACAATCCGTACTTCAATATTATAATCTATAGGGTGATTCAAAAAGAGCGCCGGTTTTGATATATCAAATTAAGAGATTTATTTTATTGAAAAACTGAAAATAAATACATCAACAAGCTCATCTTACCTTCCGATTTCATGTATGAAAAATTATGTCATGCATGTGTCCTCCTCTACTGCGCTGGCACGCATCAACTCTGTCCATGAAATTGGATATTACTGCACAAGTTTCAACTTCCATTTGCCCGATAACCCGTCGAATTTCCTCCTTCAAGTCATTGATGTTTCGGGGTTTATTGGCATACACCAATGACTTCAGATGACCCCAAAGATGAAAGTCACAAGGCGTCAAGTCACACGACCTTGGTGGCCATTGATGGTCGGAATTACGAGAAATGATGCGATCCTGGAACCGTTCACGGAGCAACAACATTGTTTCTCGTGCAGCAACTGAATTTTATACGGGTGATATTGGAGATCGTACCGAAGAATTCTCCGTACAGAAGAACATCGTAAACCCAATTGTTGAGAACGGCGACGTATTGATTTTGCTGGGCTAACAGCCACACTGTCACGAACCAACGCAACGTTCTGCTCAGTTCGGCCAGAACGACGACGTCAAGAACTTTTAAGGTCGACTGTTGAACCCGTCTCAAAAAACTTTTTCATGAACCTGCGAACTGTTGATTCATTCGGTGCTTCATTACGTCCTAGAGTACCGCGAAGTCGCCTGACAGTAGCCGCATAACTCTTTCCACTCTGGTAAAATGTTTTGACGATTAACACTCGTTGTGCAATAGTAAACTTCTCCATGGTTAGACACAGACTGCGAGAGTACTACACTGCGAACAAGAGAAACTACAACTGAATCGTCAATCGGAATGTTCTCCGAAATAGAAATGAGGTCTAACAATGTTGCCAACCGATAAACAAAAATTTACCAGCCGTTTAAAAACCGGCGCTCATTTTGAATCACCCGTTATTCAATTATTAAACTAAATTCGCTGTTCTTTACACAAAATATTTTTATCCGATTGCATAAATAAGGCAGAATTCAGAACCACTATATCATTAGATTACAGTAAAACAGTACCTGCTTTATTTTACTGGTAACGCACTATAAGTTGATGATAGTGCCTATCATGCAGAGGACAGTATACTATCTATCCTACTTACATCGGCCAACCCGAAAGCATAAGCATGTAACTCAAAATGTAACCACTAGTCATGGGACGGCACAGTAAAATAGGTGACCTAGCACACCCCGCTCCGCACACTTGAGTGAACGGCATAGAGCGTGCCGTACAATTGAACGATGAGACAGGGTGAACTGTAGGAGTGAGCTAGCAGATTCGAATACGTACAGCACTGAGATGAGCTATGTGAATAAACAGACAGTGAGTCGAGCTGAGGGTGACTTTCACTCACTCCTGTCGCACACAGCACGTTGTGTTGTTGTGCGTCGACCTGAACGTTCATGCATCCCTTTCCACAAACAAATTTTTGTCATGTGTCTATCTTTGTTTCGTACGCACCAGGTAAAATTGTTACAGTACAGTACAATGGTATTTTACAACCACTTGTCTCAGGGTTGTTGTAGTATAGTACGAAAGAATAATGACCCCCTCTCTGCACCCTCACAAACAGAGGCAGAGTTTGATACGATATGTATACTTTCCATGCAGCGTTCAGGTAGCCCTTGCTATGATGCGACTAGAGAAAAGTGGTTTTAGTTGTGGAAGGGATGTACAAGTCAGCTCTGTGCGGAGAGCGTGCTGCGTGGGGAGAAACGCTCGGTGTGGTGGTCGTTCAAAATAAAAGAGGTGGTAGCTCACCGCTCAGTTAAAAGAACTAGATCTTTTGTGCGACTCGCTCACGAGCGTCACATCACTAGCAACCACCACAAACGCTTAAGTAATAAAATTCAGTTCATGACCTGTCACACTAAATAAGTAAGGAGTAATGTAATTATTTAAAGCAAGTGAATTGTTTAAAATTAAATTGCAATTTAACATAATTTTACTGAAAACAATGAAATATGAAAACCCTAAAAATACAATAACATTTTTAAATTACCGTAAAAACTAATAATACTCACGATAATAAGCTCGCATCGATGGAATTCACGGACTAACTAGTCTATCACTACAAATGTCAGCGTGCAGTAATTCAATTTACTGCTGATAACCAAAAAGGATACTAAATGTAGCTTAGGCCTAATATTATGGCTTATTTAGAATAAATGTTTATTATTTAGGATAATTTATTAAGAATCAATAAATAATACAATGGGATGTTAATAAAATGACATAGTTGTAAACATAAAAAATCAATGTAAGAGTAAAACTATAACATGATGTCATGGTTAGAGCTGTCACTATGATGTATTTAGAAAAGCACATATAGCACTTCCACCCTCCTCATAGTCCAGTCTTACGCTCACTGACGATCATCAACTTACATTCCGTTACCAGTACTGCAATCTCAAAATATGACCTACCCGCATTGTCGTAGTTGATAACGTGCTCGCCTCTCATCATGCGGTCTTTGGTTCGAATCCCATTCAGGCAAGGCATATTTTCATACGTTACAAAAATAATTTCATCCTTCACCGTCTGCATTAGCAGTAATTGCAGAACAGTCGGAGGTTAAACAAAAAAAAAAATATGAGGCGTGTGGAGAAAGTAAGAATACTAACTTCTGATGCTCGAAGGGAATTTTTCCAACAAAGTTAAAAACACTGCGTTCAGCACAGAGATCAAGACAATCCCATCTTCATAACATGTTCTCAAATGCTTTGAACTGAAGGTGTACAGATACTTGATTCTACTGTTACTGGCAACAAAACACGAGTGGCCAATTAAACCCTACGACAAAATGACAATTAGCGCAATGAATCTCACCTCACCAACAGCTAAACATTCAAAACCATTGATTCAGCACAAAAAATCACGGCCTCTGTCTTTTGTGACTGTTAAATTATTCTCCTAATTGAAATTTTCCTCCAGGGTGGTACAATTAATATTGCATAGTAATGTGACACCCTAAAAAAATTATGGAGGGTGATACAAAACAAATGAAGGGAATATGCTTGTTGTGGGACAATGCACATTCCCACATGGCAATTCTTGAATTCATTCTTCACATACATCAACCAATCCCCTTACAACCCTCATCTGGCACCCCGAGATATTAAACGTTACACCTCTCTTTAGTTTTTTATGGGCGAAAAACGTTTTTTAACTGGCCATGAAGTCCAGAATGCCATCAAACAATGATGTGATCGAACAAAGGTTGGTCGGTGCTACAATAGTACGTGACCTACCGTGTTATGTTTAGTGAAATTTGTATTTCTTGATGTGGTAGCACTGTTCACTAACACTTTTGGCGGGTTTTGCTGTAAAATGCATACAAAAGGCCAAAATTAAAAAAAAAAATCCATTGTTTACATATTTTCATGAAGAAAAAAAACAGAATATCATTCATTACCGCTAAACTAAGCGTTATACAAAAAAGGTTTAGAATAAAAGTTGTAGGTTTGATTTTGCCCTAAAATGCATATTAAGGCCACAATCTTAAAATAACAATTTTTTTTCTACGAGAGAACAGTCTCCCTAAGAATTTCAGCAAACATTGCACCTACCATATCTTGTAGAGCACAAAAATCGCAAAAAAGTGAAAAATTACACGAATAAACTACTACTTTTGGTTGACCGATTTTGGTGAAAATGTTTGTCGGGTCCTCTAGTAGTACCTAACTCAAGTTTCAACTTTGTACGATGTTCCATTTTTGAGATATTTTGTTCACACACACAGACCAATTGCTAAAAACATGTTTGTTGGGTTCAGGGGATCTGAAAACGTGTATATACAGTGAAAACTCAATTTCAAAAAATCAACATGAAAACAATACTTTCCTTCCTATATATTCATACATACAAGAGAAAGTGAGATTAATTTAAAATAGTTGTGAAAAGTCTCAAAATTTCAGAAAAAAAGTCAATGTAATCATGACAAAATGTTAAAAATAACAGTATGTTACGAATTATTATTTTTAACAAAATTATATTAAATAAATTAATAAATATAGTCTGTCTACGCTAAGAGTACTCCGACTTAGGCAACCAGCAATACAAGTGAGCATGCGCATTAATTAAAAATATGCACAGCATGATCAAAAACAAAAGTTCATACAACACTAATTATTCACTCTAAGCTTAATATAACAAAAATAACGTTCAATTCATTTGTTAGAAAATGTTTTATAAATCGAACATTAGTTTACCATTAATAACTAAAACTTTTACTATTGTTACTTTTACATTGTTATTTTTCGTTACATTATTTGCTATTATTACATTATTATTTATGATTAGTAGGTTTTTATTATAGACTCAGTTTTATTTTTGGTTACAAGTAATATAAGACTAATGCTCTTGAATTATAACACGAGAGTAAACAATTCCAGCGATTCGTTGTTTATCATTTCAGATTGTTTATTTTGTATCATTAATGTCTGTGACTAGTTTAATACAACTGTTTGCACTTGCCCGTGTTAAACTCATTTATAGTTTCATCATTATCTTTTGGTATTGTATCGGTTCGTTTCGATTTTCTTCGTAGACTGAAGTTGAAAAGTTTTGTTAACATGCATGATAGTGAATGTGCTTAGTTTTTGAAACATAAAAGCAGTAAACATTAAAAAGTAGACAAAAATTGTTTTGTAAAATGTAATGGTTAAAATAGTTAATTAAGGAGATTTTATGAAACTACAATAATTACAAGTAATCTGAACGGTATAATTGAAAATGCTTAATGGATAATGTTTATTTTAGCTGCATGTAGATATTTTTATGATGGAACGTAGTGCAAGATTGTTCGGCGAGAGGTAGATACGCGCCAACTAGTGTAAAACTTTCGTTTCTAACCTGTAGGCGCTTGCCTCGCGCGGAGTACTCTTACAGTAGATGGACTATAGACTATGACCAGCTTCCGAAATTTGAGTTATGCAGATGTAGTTAACCAATAATCAAGTGCGGATAATAATGTATCACACTTCTCTATTTTACATCAAAATATTTAATACTTAAATAACAAAGTAGATAATAAGAAATATTTTTTAAGTTCTGAGAACCCAGATATGGAGGTATTTATGGAACACGGGTTAAAAAAAATGAGATGTTACTAATAAGCTTTTCAGGATTTTCTATTGCTGCTTCATATTGTTGGAAAATGCACAGAAGTGGAAGGGTTTGCATACTAGCTAATTCAAGCAAAAAATTTAACACCTGTAACTTACCTTATTTAGAACGGTTTTGTCAGAAAATTGTTATTGAAGTAGTAGGGGCAGAAGTCAGGATAGAAATGATTGGAAAGATGGTTACAGTGGGTATTTATAAACCCTCTAACAATAATTGGGGTAAATTTTGTATATTGTTCAGTGAAATACTGGAAGCTATGATAGTTCTTGAGGGTTACTGAATGTAACAATAACAAATGCTAGTAAAATAATTATCTCCATACAATTTTCAAAATGGCAAAACAAAGATTTATATTATATTTTATAAGAATAATTAAAAGGGAAATTTTACTTTCGAAAAGGGACTTTTTATTTTGAAAAATTACCACTATTTAGAGACTTACATGCAATTTCAAATGGACTGTAAACTGTATTGCGGGCACAATGTGCTGGACTCATTACTGAAGAACATAGTTGCAATATTGCATGACCAGCCAATGAAATATTTTTTTGGCACATAAATTTCAACTGGTGTAGACTGGTGAATAATCACTTTTTACTCTATTGAGCTTTTAATACATGAACCTAAATCTTCTAGCAGTGTTAAGCTTTACAAAAAAACTTTCTGAGTGATTTTAATATAAATCTTGCAGTTCAAAGTAAAATGGCTGAAGAGTTTAGGGATAGGTTATTTTGAATACAAACAATCTAGATATAAACGTTAATGGTTATACTAAAATTACTAGTCACTCAAAACTAAAATCGATAATATTTTACCAAATATTAATTGTTGTCAGGTTAGGTTAAGGGGATCGGAAATCTCTGATCATGGCTACCAAGTATTAGAGCTTTAGCATTTAGGCAGTCATGCCCCAAACCAAAAAATAAATAAATAAAATAGGCAGGAAGACAAAGAGAATATTAATGGTTTATAACACAGGTCATTCAAAGATAATTGGAAGACTGTTATCAATGCTTCAGAAATTAATCAGTAGTATTATAATTTTATTAAAACTTTACAATTTCACTATAATAATAGTTGTCAATTTAAGGGACGAGTCTACTCAAAAAAAGTTTTTTTTATTCTCTTTAGATAAGTTATCTGTTTGTTTAGCAGGTGAATAAACATTAAATTTTTTATTTTTTCATATAAAAAAATGTTAATTTTGTTCACTACAACCCAAAATATAAGGGGTGGAAGAGAGAAAATCATATCTTCGTTATTTGCTTATAACTTAGTTAATTTTAGAGGTACAGACCTGGTTTTTATGTCAAAATAATCAGAAAATTTTTGTGAAGGTTTAAGTTATATACATTTAACTTTACAATGGAGAGAAAATTATTTTTTTAAATATTTTACCCCAAAAATACAGATAAGGTCATTGTTTTTTAATTTTTAAAAACTCCTATAATAAGTTTCAACACGGCCAACCTACAAATAAAAAAGCAATAAATTCTGAGTACAGTGGAAAAAAATCATCAAGATACCATTTATATGAAGAAAGTTATAAGGATTTTATCATGAAGAAAACCTGAAATACTAAATGCCGAGAAAATTGAATGTAAAGTTTCACGTACAATTACACTTACACAGATTATGTAAAATAACGTTTTACAAATTTTTAGTTACTGTACATAAAAACAAAATATATAGCTGGATTAAAAAAATTCTGAAGTTTTATAATCAACAAAAAAAATTTTTTGATTATTTTTTAATTTTTAGTGATAAAACTGGGTAGACTCCTCCCTTAAAAAGTAGATGTACTAATGAAACAGATGAGTGGGTATAGATACTGAAGCCACGAGATTGCCTTTTGCGTATGTATTATGGGCTGTGAGGAAGGGAAGTGAAAATTTGCAGTGCTGCCAACCTCAACAGTGAGACACTACTCGTACATTTCACTACCGTGCAGTTTCTACATACATTTTGTAAGCTGTGGTTTATTCCGAGAAAATTTTTTCTTCATAAACCTAATAAGAAATAAATGTGACCTGTAATATTGCCTACAGCTTAATTACATGACTAGAAATGTTTGATTTACTGTAATTACGAATGAATCACCTTCTTTACTATTGCTGTCACCGAAATTTCATTATCAGTCTCTCTAGTATCTACATAACGTTTCTTTTTTTTACCAAGTGTCAACAAAACTGTTAAAGAATAGCTTCTTAATTTCCTTCTTTTGATTTTTCGAATTGTGGGAAGAGAAACATCACAGTATTTAGCTGCTCGTTCACGGCTTTTGTTAAGAGGCACGGATAGGCATTTTTGTTTAGCTTCAACTTCATAACATTTTATTACATTGCATATTAAATTTCATTCAACACTGTGAATAGTTCGACCACGTTTTCGAGAAACCGACATTTCTGTAACAAACAGTTAACCTACAAAAGGTTCCCCGATATACTGTATATGCTCTGGGTACAGTATAAGTTGTTATGTTTGTCGTACTGAAATTAAAGCAGTCAAGTATGCGCACTAATGCTTTTCCCCCTTTACCTCTCGTTGCAAACACGGGCAAACTCGTGACTCAAGTGACCATACACGGGAAATTTTGAAATTAAGATCTGAAATTAGAGATGTATACTCAGGGTTTAAATCACATAGGAATACCTTTAACAAACAAAGGTACTAAACAGTTATGCCAGAGAAATTGAGAGAGCTAAATCCAAAAAAAAAACTGCTCAAATCCTTTATAAATAATCAACAAAATTTTAAAACTCAGCAGTATGGAAAAAAACATGAACCACGGTGTGTAATAAGCGACAAAAGTTTTACAGATACAGTAAACTTCCGGTTATCCAAAACATCAAAAATTCTCCGTACTTTATATATGTAATTTTTCTAATAATACCTTTTTTTAAAAACAGGAAATACTAAATATTCTATGTAATTCAGGGCCAAAATACTGTTTAAGCAGGCTGTACTGTACTTTACAGCACATAAAGTAGGCCTACATGACGTTCAGCACTGCAGACGGAATTTTTACTGATCACATGAGTCTCCTTGCTGCAGAACTACTACTGTTTATTTTGGCTACATCATCTTTGCTACAAAAAGTTCAATTATAATAGAACATAGTAAAAAATCTGGTGTGAAACACTCACAAATTTTCTCTTGCCAATGCAAATAATGAACAATATAACCTAACATTAGAAACTTAGGTTACGTCGATCGACGATAAAAAAACGCTCTTAAATAATTTGGGGAATTTGGTAATAATTTTACAGTAATTTATAATACAATACTTACCACGATGATTTCCATAATACTTATATTAAAATTCCCACAGAAAAAAATGTTGAATTTTGCTTTTAGTAGCTTCACCAAAATTCACGGTAATAAACAAAGAACAGCTGTTCAACTAATTTTCATTTCACTCCAAACTGAGCAAAACCGTCTCTAATTAAAGCCGCAGTGCTCGGGACAGTAAAATTAAAATAAGGTATACCATATGTAAATATCCATTACACTTTTCACTTATATTACCGTCTTTATATCAATAATTATTAACCTCTACTTTTAACAGCCCCTCAAATGATTCTTTGCACCATGGAATAGTATTAATAGAGAGTGAACTCCAATGATTCAAAGTGTTTTAACGTTTATCGTCTGCTACTATCTTTTTTTCGCCAACGCCTGTAGAAAGCGCTAGTAGCGCATACGAGGGAGATTTTGAATTTTCCTATTACCTAATAGAATATTTATTTTTTATTTAATTTTACTTTTTGTTTTATAATTAAAATTTTTGGTAACTAACTTTTTTTATTTTTTTTTAAAGTGGCATCGACAGTTTGTTTATTGGCGATTACGGTGGGTCTTGAAACAGTGGGTTGAGACTAGTTATGAAATGAAACTAGATACTAATGAAATGAAATTTTGTTACTTAAAGAAGTGTTTTATTTTCGCAGAAGGTTAGGGAACGTGATTTTTTCTGTTTTCCGAAAGCGATAAACCTGTAAGTATTAATATGATAAGTAAATACGTGTAGGCCAAAATAAATCTTGTATGTGTTTAGGTTAACCGTTGACGGATTGAGTAAACATTAATGTAAGAATTGCCTTCTACTTTTAAATTATTGTACACAAATCTGGTGCTTAAGTTTACCTGTTGTAATATTAGTTATAGGTAGTAGTTTCACATCACGTCAATTAAAAAGAAAGCAAACCAGTAAAATGGCACATGACCTAACCTAATTATTAATAACCTAATACTAATTAAGTATTAGTTATTAATAATTTAATTAATAACATAATTATTATACCGGGAAAACTTAATCACTAGAGAATGTGTACAATAATTTAAAAAGGCAATTCATATATTTCATTATTTACTCAGTCCGTTAACCTACAAACAAACAAGATCTATTTTAGCCTACACGTATTTACTTATCATATTAATACTTACAGGTTTTCGTCTCTTGGAAAACAGAAGAAATGTCGTTCCCTATACCTCTGCGAAGAAAACACTTTTTTACCTAATAAAATTTCATTGTAAATAAAATATAAAGTCTCCAAATAACCGTGGTCTCATTCGCCATTACGAAGTTAAAGTACTTGCCAGGTACAATATTCAGTTGAACTAATGTCCCTTAGCCGTGGGAGTGAGAGAATGCATAACAGCTCTCACTCGCACAAGCAATTTTTTTTTTTTTTTTTTTTTGGTTTAACGTCCGACTGTTCTGCAATTACTGCTAATGCAGACGGTGAAGGATGAAATGTTTTTTGTAACGTATGAAAATATGACGTACCTGAATGGGATTCGAACCCAAGACCGCATGATGAGAGGCGAGCACGTTACCAACTACGCCAATGCGGCCGGCAAACTAACAAGCAAGATAACGAATGTAGTATGTTTTCAGATCTGGATTATAACGGTAAAGACCTTTGAGCGCATGCGTAGTTATGCCACATATCTCCCTTTCACTCGCTCGGCTGTGGGACATTAGTTCGTCTGATACCTCTATACAGTTATGCGTATAATCACGTCGACAGTAAAAACGTAAAACTAATTTTTTGTTATACTGTAATAACAAAAAAATAATACAATTTGTGTTTAATACTACTGGTTTGTTGAAGTTTTTCAGCTATTTCTCTCCATGGTTGTGCTTTTTTAACCAAGTTTTTGTTATCATTATCTTGCACATCATATAAATGTGGGAGCTCCCTTACATAATTAATATTATCAATTAATTTTTCCTCTTCATCGGCCATCCTGTCCGTCACGGAATAGATTGGTACGCGGCGTAGGCCGCTGTCTATTTGACTAGGATGATGCAACAATGTTTAACACAGAGTCCGCGTTTTGTTTGCAAGACCTTTTAGTATTTAATAATCGGGACTTAGGGTTTAAGAACCTATAAACCTATATTATTTCGGTAAGGAACCTACACTATACCTATATTATAAAAATCGGTGTCTCTTCTATACGCTATGGTAGTATTAATATTCTTAATAAGTCTCAGCCAATTACTTTTGATATTGCAGGGTAAAATGTTAAAAAAAAATATTATCGTGAAAGTTTCCAGGATTTGTTTTGTTTTAATTAACCTAACAGCTTTCCAAAGACGTAAAATTTGCTTGTTACGACGCGAAAGGTCGGTAAGGTACTATTTATTCATTAGCTATGTCAAACCTAATCTATTACGGCGCAATATTTATCATAACATGTTTAAATAAAAGATCAGGCGTACTGAATACTCATAAAAATATCGTATTTGCCCCGATTTTGATGCCATGTTTTAAGGGAAAATATTTTTATAAGAAAAATTAGAGTAATTTTCGTGCACTGCCGTTGCCATCCATCATCCATGCAGTGTATTTTCGTCGTTAGGGAGTCTTGAAAGGCCGGTTGATCCAGACCAAAGATAATTACATAAAGCAAAGAAATACATCCTCCAAGAATGACGATTGTGTGTATCAGTGTTTCCTTGACGTTCTCCGTAGTATGGCTTCGAAATCTATCAAGAATTAACATTTTGCGTAAACATAAGAGAGCGCCAGCACGTTTTCCCACACAGAATTTATCCAATGCATGACCAGTTTTGTCCATCAAAAATTTTTTTCGTGATTTTGATCACAACTTCTGCATGAACTATAATTCATGTATATTCTTAAGGTGAAAAAATTGATCTTGATTTTGATCACAGCTTCTGCATATATCTACTCTACTACAATGTGTACTAAATAAATAGCGAAATTTCAATGAAAAGTGATAATAATTTTTTCACCCTGACGGCTTAAAAAGCAAGAAGTGAAATTCATGTAGGCTAGACTATACGAGGGGGTACCCAAAAGAAACCGGAATTATTTTTTAAAACTATTTATTTTTAATTTTTTTACAAAAGAACCTTATCCCCTTCAAAATACTCTCCATTACAACTAATACATTTGTCCCACCGGTGCTTCCACTGTTCAAAACATTTTTTGTACTCCTCTTCAGTGATGGCTGCCAGCTCATCCGTCGTTTTTTTCTTGACATCATCAACGTTGTTAAATCGGAGACCTTTCATGCCCCTTTTCATGCGTGGGAACAAGAAAAAATCACACGGAGCCAGATCAGGTGAGTACGGTGCGTGTGGTAGCAAAACCATGCCGTTTTTCGCCAAAAACTGGGTAACCGAGATTACCGTGTGTGCAGGCGCGTTGTCGTGGTGGAAAAACCAGTCCCCTGTCTGCCACAAATTAGGTCTTTTACGACGAATGCTGTTTCGTAGTCTTCTTAACACTTCAAGATAAAAAGCTTGATTTACCGTCTGGCCTGGTGGAACGAACTCTGAATGGACAATTCCCCTCACATCAAAAAAACAAATCAGCATTGTTTTGATGTTCGATCTGACTTGACGACTTTTTTTTGGTCGGGGTGATAATGAAGTCTTCCATTGACTGGATTGTTGTTTGGTTTCTGGGTCGTACCCATAGCACCAAGACTCGTCACCCGTAATGATCTTTGACATGAAATCTGGATCAGTTTCAAGCTGTTGTTTCAAATCACTACACGTTTTAATTCGGCGTTCCTTTTGAGTGTCTGTCAGAACCCGAGGCACAAACTTGGCAGCGACTCTTTTCATTGTCAAGTCTTCTGTTAAAATGCGTTGGACTGAGCTCCAAGATAACCCACTAACCTGTGATATTTGGTCAATGGTCTGTCGTCGGTCTGTTCGTACAATTTCTTTCACTTTTACAACATTTTCGTCTGTTCGGGAAGTCGACGGTCGTCCAGAACGAGGTTTGTTCTCAATCGACATGTCGCCATTTTTAAAGCGCAAAAACCACTCGTACACTTGGGTTTTTCCAATAGCGTCGTCTTTGTAAGCTGTGTTCAACATTACAACTGTTTCCGCGGCGTTTTTACCGAGCAAGAAGCAAAATTTCACAGCCGCACGTTGTTCATTAAAACTTGCCATCATGAAAAACGACACGAGCACAAAACAGCACTAGCGAGAACAATCACTGCACGAGAACAGAACAAGCTAGATCAACGAACAAAATGGCATTGAACTGGCAATGAGTAGCGCTACAAGCAGCCTAGTGGCGGGAATTTGTACTGCACAAGCTCCGCCCACAGCAGAGCTATTCCGGATACTTTTGGGTACCCCCTCGTATTCTTAAAGTGAAAATATTTTGCTTAATTTTGATCACAACTTCTGCATTTATCCAATCTACTACAACAGATACACAGGTAAATAGTGAAATTTAAATGAAAAGTGACAATACTTTTTTCACCCTGACGGCATAAATAGGATGAACTATAATTCAGGTCCATGGAGACAACATTGCTTATAGTTGCCGTGTATGTATTACAAATTTCCGCAAGTGAAAACGCTATCTGTCTGTTTCTAACACATCTCTCACTCACTCTCTGTCGCCTCGCCAAGCGCATGCTCAGATCATCGCCCCGCCACATGTTTGTACTATATCGAAATCGTATGTAAACAGAGAGCGCTTAATATGCGAGAGAGAAAGACCGTGCCTTAAATTTTACAATTTCTGGCCACGCATGTTGCCTCTATATAGAATACTCAAAGGATTTGATCTATCTGCACAAATTAACAGTTTGTTAGAAAGTTAGGGGTAGCCATAGATAATATATATAGATATATATAGTTGGGGGTAGCTAAATAGGCGTACTCTCTCCACAGAACTATCCTCAGATGAATGTCTGTAGCAGCTGGCCGGTAATAACTTACTTCCTACAGTGGGTGTAAGTGTTATTCGACACATAAATTTTGGGGCAATGCCATAAGGGAAAGGGTTAAATGTTTTGATATTTTTTTTGTTTACCTGAAGAAAAATCTAAATCTAAATCATTAGCATTATAATTAGGATTTCAGTTATTTTATAGTCTGAAAATGTCAGCTAAAGCCGAATTATTTACCAAAGTTTCACTTTTTACGTTTTTAACCAATAGCAATTTCTATGTTGGTCATCAGCCGAAAGGCTGGTTTGAACTTCTACAGGCTTTAGTAAGTAAAATGAGTAGTGAATTGGTTTACAATTGCCTTCCTCACTGAATGAAAAAGCATGTTTATCAACATGCTAGGCCTTCTGAAAAGTATCTACTTTCCACTCTGCAATTCACTTCATTCACACAGCGTCTGGCTGTATAATGAAATTCATTACTCTCAAAGGAGATGACCCTAACAATTGTCTTTTACACCTCTGCCTCTTCTGTTCTTAAACGCTTCGGTCATATTAATTGCTGAAAATTTCATAAGAAACAGAACTACTATTTTGTAGCACTGGAAATAGGAGATGGAGTGCAAATAATTTTAACACTCCACCTGCCTTGCATGGGCAATAGAGATTTCTATAATGTTTTAATTGGTATTTTGACTAATTAATTAATTAATTTGATAAATAAAATTAATTTAGTACCTCTTAAATTTCTAAAGAAAAAGCGAAACACAAAAATATATTTTTTGAAAAAAAAACTTAAGGTTTGGTAAAAGTAATGGGATAATTTTAATTAAACAAGCATCCTGAAATGTAAATTGGTACACAGCAAAACAATAATATTTATTCATTGATGAACATTAATAAGTATCAATAATACAGGTAAGTAAAGTATGTACAGAACAAAATACAATTCATTTGTAATTTGGTGAATAATATTTTATTTTTGTTAGATACTAACTAATGGAATGTACCTACTAATATTTACTTCTAATATTGTTATAAATAATTTGTAAATAATTAATTGTTATTTCTAAGTGCACAATATGCTCTTGCAAAACAGCACTGATTATACTTTGAATTGTTTTTATAGATTATACCATTTTCTTATTGCTTGTGTAATTACAACCAGATCTGTAAAAAATGGAACTTATACTTTTTTATAATATCCCTTTTCCCTTACAGCAGGGGTTCTCAAACTGTGGGACGCGAACCCCAAGGGGGGCACAAAGGAAAATAGGAGGGGGGCGCGAGAAAGTTAGAAAAATAAAAAAACTATATTAATAACGCACAAAAAATGATAAAAAACTTATTCATTTGCTTAGTTGGTTTTAATTTTTAACTCTTAACATGAGGAGGGTGTGAGCCTAGAATAGATCAAGGTGGGGGGGGGGGGTCTTGGCCTAAAAAGTTTGAGAACCCCTGCCTTACAGTATGAGGCCATCTTTAAATCTTCCACATCACCTACTGTTCATTACCATTTTCCTCAACTCTCTACAGTTGCTTACCCATTTTGTGACTCAATCTCTTCACATGGGTCTTCCACACTTTCTACTCTCCTCTGTTCTAGCCTCAAATATTACTCTCAACATTTTGTATCCAAACCACTTCAATGTGCCTTCCCTCAATCACATGTTGTGACAATTTAAGTAAAAAGTTGTGACAATTTAAGTCATTTTAAAAAAAAGCTAAAACAATATTTGATTGATGAAACATTATACAGTGTGCACGAATTCCTTTCTAAATAGTTTTGGTATTTAACTTTGATTAAACAAATATTGTGTACAATTTGATACAAAGGGGTTCATGACAAGCCTGCTGAGTTAAGCAGTGGTAGGAGGAAATTATTGGTAAGTGATGAATTTATCATTGTTTGATTTTTTTTCATACGTTACAAAAAATCATTTCATCATTCACCATCTGCATTAGCAGTAATTGCAGAACAGTCGGACGTTAAAAAAAAAAAAAAAAAAAAAAAAAAAATTGTTCGATTTTTTTTATTTTTCATTGTGTGTGATATTTAATTTAATAGGGTTCATGACAAGCCTACTGAAGTAAGCAGTAGTAAAAACAATTTTTGGTGGTAAGTGATAAATTTATCATTGGTGATAAACTTTCAGTTTATCAGTTTTATCTTAACATGTCCTATACTCCCTTTGGAGTCTCCAGGATGAAAAAAAAATGTTTATCCATCCAGGACCATATCTTCGCTGACTAAAGCAATGTTGGAAGATACATCGACTTAAATAATTTTACTGGTGTGTTCCTGTGATGATTCATTTTCCTGATGACTTCTCTTTTTCCTGTGATGATGTTATTCAAACTAAAGATCTGAGTGTGAGCTCAGATATAAGCTCCACTTTTCCAATTTGTATGGCTTAGTTATTTTACAATGTTTTATAATCAAACCAGTGTGAGTCAATTTAAATATTGAAGAAATAAAGTGAAACATTAATCACTTATTATTTATTTATTATTACTTCAGTACACCAATTTACTTTTTACTTTCTCTTGTTTTATTCACTTTCCTCATTATGACACTTATTAACATGCTTATCAAAAGTTTGTTTCCATTTGAAAGTTTCACCACACTGTTTACAAGAATATGGTGTAAAACCAGTATGAGTACGTAAATGAGTCTTTAAAACCGACTCAAATTTAAATGTACGTTCACAAAACTCACATTGATATTTTCGTTCGTTACTGTGAACACGTAAATGATTGTTGAGAGTCATTCTACATTTGAATGCACTGCCACACACATCACAGATAAATTTTCTTTCTTTTGCATGAAAAATTCTTTTGTGTGCATCTACATGTCTTGAACTTTTAAATGGTTTAGAACAAATGTCACAAATTACTGTAGGGTAATCAGTGTGCATAGTTCTTATATGTGATAATAAGTATTTCACACTTTTACCGCAAATATCGCAAACACTTGTTTTTTTTGAATGAACTGACTTATTGTGTTTATCTAATGAATATTTGTATTTATATAATTTATTACAACCCATACATTTATATTGATATCCTTCAAAGAAATGCAAATTCTTTTTATGAATTTTCAAATCGCATTTGTTAATAAATTTTTTATCACAGATATCACAAACGTGACTTCTTGTTCTATCATCTTTATGAATTTTATTAATGTGTTTACGTATATATTGGTTGTGGAATAATTTATTACAGTAATCACATTTTACAGTTCCTTTACCTGAATGTATCCTTAATTTATGTCGTCGTAAATAAATAGGGGATTTAAATTTCTTGTTACAAATGTCACATATTGATTTTTTGCTGTAGTAAATGCCCCGACTTTTATTTGAACTGTATCCAAGTAATTCTTCCAGGATTGATTTTGAAGATGATGTTGGTGTAGTTTCAATTTTACTGTTTGATGTTCTTGATTGTTCATCCATCTGAAACATAATATCAAAAAGGGAATAATATATCAATAAATAAATAATTAAATTTAAGGCATTATTTATTTAACTTTAAGGCATTTATTTGTTTTCAAGGTTCTGATACAATTCTTTTGGGCTTGTGGTAACCGTGAAGCAATAATTGATCCCAATAAAACCAATTATGGTACTAGGAACGCTGGAAAAATTAAGACTATAAAACCAAATAGTACATTTTTTCAGAAGTCATTTCTCTATCTTGAGAGGCGATTCGTTAACGTACTTCCACTCCATATACACAGTATTATGTCACCACATCTATTAAAACATAAACTAAAATATCATATTATGTCGATCTGCGAGCAAGAACTTGAGAAACTTTTCCAGGTCTTAAAATACCTGTTTTATTAGTTTTTAATTTTCTCTTTGCGACAGTTTAACTGTCTCTTTATGCTCATTTATTGAATTAATTTTGTATAAAGTTAAATATTTACATTGTGTTAGTTAAAATATATTATTGTAAAGTAGTTATAGTTATAAAATAAAAATTATTATATTGCTATTATAATATAGCTACCAGTAGTAATTTAACTTAGTATTTAACTTGGTAATTTTATAGTACTTATAAGTATTTAAGTGAATTAATGTTAGTTCTGTCTGCAGACAGAACTCTTTGTGAAGAGGAGTTTTTGCGTATAAGTATATTTAGTTTAAAATATTGTACATAGCTTAGTATAGTCATGAATTGTAATTTTAATGTAGCTATAATTTACTAAATAAAATAAATAAATAAATAAATATAAATATCATCATCTCAGTTTGTGAAATACAACAGTTCCTCCCAATTATTGACAACAATAACAAGAGCAACAACTAACAAGAGCAAATAACCAAAGGGTTTATAAAGCTAATAAGAGCAAATAACCAAAGGGTTTATAAAGCTAAGTTATTAGCCACTAGGTGGATTACCTACCTTTAATGGTGGATTTTGACTTGTAATAATTTTCAGACCCCAGCTAGGAATCGAACCCTAGACTTGAATAGTCAAATGTTACACTAAAACTATCACTGATTGGTTGGTGTTAGCAGACGGCTTCAAAGAAGATGATGACACAATCAAAGTATCCTTAGTTTTGGTGCAAGGTTAATTTAGACTATATTTCTTTGACAAACAATACATTACCTTCTCCGGCTTTCATAATTTCTTTCTATAGTCGATCTACTGTAAGAGTACTCTGCGCGAGGCAAGCGCCTATAGGTTGTAAACGAAAGTTTTACACTAGTTGGCATGTATCTACCTCTCCGCCGGACAATATTATCTTGCACTACATTCTATCAATAAAATATCTACATCCAGCAAAATAAACATGATCCTTTAAGCCTTTTCAATTATACCGTTCTGATTACTTGTAATTATTGCAGTTTCATAAAGACTCCTTAATTAATTATTTTAACAACCATTACATTTAACAAAATAATTTTTTCTACTTTTTAATGTTTACCGCTTATATGTTTCAAAAACTCAACACATTCATTATCACGCATGTTAAGAAAACAGCTTACAAAACTTTTCAACCTCAGTCTATGAAGAAAATCGAAACGAACCGATACAATTCCAAAAGATAACTGATGAAACTAAACGTCAGTTAAAAACGGGCAAGTGTACCCAAATTTTTTTATTAAACTAGTCACAGACAATTATTTTAATGATATGAAATAAACAATCTGAAATGATAAACAACGAATCACTGGAATTGTTTACTCTCCTGTTATAATTCAAACGCATTAATCTTACATTACTTGTGATCAAAAATAAAATAAAACTACTAATCATAAATAATACTGTAAAAATAGTAAATAATGTAAGGAAAAATAACAATGTAAGAGTAACAATAGTAAAATTTCAGTTATTAATGGTAAACTAATGTTCGATTTATAAAACATTTTCTAACAAATGAATTGAGTGTTTTTTTATTATATTAAAGTTAGAGCGAATCAGTGTTGTGTGGAATTTTGTTTTTGATCATGCTGTGGGTATTTTAAATTATTGCGCATGCTCAGTTGTATTGCTGGTTGCCTACGTTGGAGTACTCTTAGCGTAGACAGACTCTAGCAGAAATGTACTTTAAAGCAGCATTAGCTGAAAACATTTCTTTAAAACAAAACAATCATTAACCTTTTATTTTGGGTACTAAATAAGAAAGAAGGCTTATAAAAGTTTACAATACATTTTACTTTTTAATTTTATAATAAGACATTAAAGAATACAAAAAATATTAAATTAAGGAGATTTATTAATTTATAAAATACTGGTACATTACTGTAAATCTGCAAAAGATTATTCGATTTTATAAAAACATTTATTAATATGTTTATCACGTGTTTGTTTCCATTTAAATTTTTCTCCACATGTATCGCATTCATACGGTAAATCACTGTTATGCGTTCGTTGATGTGTTTTTAAAACCGCTTCATATTTAAATGTTAGTTCACAAATGTCACACTTATAATTTCTTTCGTCACTATGTGTTTTCATATGATTTACAAGCACATAATTTGATTTGAAACCACTGCCACATATATCGCATTGATATCGTCTTATTTCAGCATGAACGGTCCTCGTATGATTTTGTAAAAGTTTTATACATTTAAATGTTTTCGAACAGATATCACAAGCAGATTCCACGTTTTCATGATTCACAGCCATATGTTCATTTAAATATTTAACAGATTTACCACATATGTGGCATACACTAGATGCCATTGAATGTACTTTACGTAAATGATGCTGCAATGATACGAGATGTTTAAATACTTTATTACATTGAGAACATTTCTTCTGGTCACTGCTTTTAGAATGTACATATTTGTGTTGATTCAATTCTGTCGTAGTAGTAAATTTTTTATTACACTGATCACATTCAATCGATTTTGGTGTATTTGAATGGAATTTAATAACATGCCTACCCATTGAATATTTACTTCTGAATAACTTACTACAAAATTCACAAGGAAAATATTCAGCATCATCTGAATGTACTAATGTTATATGGCGTTTTAAATTAGAAGATATTCCAAATGATTTCTGACAAATATTGCAAACATGTTTTATTGATCTAGGATGAACAGTTGTTTTATGACTTTTTAATTCTTCCATAGTTTTAAACGCACTCGCACATGATTTACAGTTTATTATATTTATCTTTTCTTCGCCTACAACTATTTCGTCATCGATTGCAAAAGTATTTACAATGCACTCAGGAATTTTGATTCGGCTAAACTGGTTCACCTTAAACACACGACAATAAAAATTTTCTTAATATAATAAAATGAGGCAATTTTTAAATACTTAAGTAAAAATTTAAGCAATGATAAAATAACAGTTATAAGAACACAAAAATCTGGTGTGAAACACTCACATAACTTTTTCTTACCAATGCCAATAATGAACAATATAATCTAACATTAGAAATAACCAAAAAAACTAACCTCAAAAAACATAACGTAATTTTAATCATGAGTGAATGATACAAAATGACCAACCTTAGTTTGACTTAATAATACAGAAAATCACTCTTTAACACTAAACAAGGCTCTGTAGAGAAAAATTCTCTAAAAAAAAATTGTAGATCTTTTAATTTCCCATAAATATGATTATATATACTATTGTCATAAAATGCATACTAAGCCCGAAATCTTAAACAATCCATTTTTCTAAAAAATTGTATGAAAAAACAGAAATCACAAATGACCGCTAATCTAAGTGTTATACAAACAAATATTTTAAATAAAAGTTGTAGGTTTCAAATTTTTTACAGCTTTGATTCCATACACTTTTGCTCTAAAATGTATAGTAAGGCTACAATCTTAAAAAAACATTTTTTTCTATGAGAGCACAGCTTCCCTGAGAATTTCAGCAGACATGCAGCCTACTCTTACCTTGTAGAGCAAAAAATATTTACTAAATGAGGCAATTTTTAAAAAAATCATAGGAGCCGTTTTTGAGAAAATCACAAAAAAGTGAAAAATTACACGAATAAAGTACAGCTTCCAGTTGATCGATTTTGATGAAAATGTTTGTGTCGGGCATTCTAGTAATACATAACTTAAGTTCCAAGTTTCAACATCATAAGATGTTTCGTTCTGAAATATTTTGTTCACACAAACGCACGCGCGCGCACACACACACACACACACACGACCAATCACTAAAACATGTTTTTTGGGTTCAGGAGGTCTGAAAACGTATATATCCAGTGAAAACTCTATTTCGAAAAATTGACATGAAAACAATATTTCTTTCCTTTATATATTTTTATATAAGCAAGAGAGAGTAAACAATTACGTTATTCATGTAAAGTATAACATTTAGCCCACACTAATTAATTTTTAAGAAAACAATTTTCAATCATTACCACCCGTGCATTTTTTCATATGATTCATATAATATGTTGACTTCCATTTAAATGTCATACCGTACCACATTTCTCACAAGAATATGTTGTCACATTGTTATGAGTGCATATATAATACATTCATAAATTTAAATGTTAAACCACAAATGTCACATTTATAATTATGTTCATCAATTTGTATTTTAGGATGATTTCTTAATACTGTTCCAGTTTTTAATTTTTTTCCACATATTTCATAAACATAATTTCTTTCATTAGTATGAACTGCATCTTTATGCGTTTTTAAATGTGATGCATTTTTAAACATTTTTGAACAAATATCACACATAACTTTCTGTTTTTCTTTATGATACAAATACTTATGCTGTGCTAAATCTTTAACACTTTTACCACATAGTTTACATGTTATTATCGAATATCTAATTCTCTGAGGTGAATGCTAAATTTAACTAATTTTTTTTTCGGCTGTTCATTATATATCATATATGTAGTGAATACAAACAAACGAATAATAATGTTTAATAAAATAATATATATATGTATATTGAAATATATATTTCTAACCACCAGAATACGGTAACAGAAAACACTTTTTTTTTTGGTTTAACGTCCGACTCTTCTGCAATTGCTGCTAATGCAGACGGTGAAGGATGAAATGATTTTTTGTAACGTATGAAAATATGCCATGCCTGAATGGGATTCGAACCCAAGATCGCATGATGAGAGGCGAGCACGTTACCAACTACGCCAATGCGGGTGGCAACAGAAAACACTTTCGAATGTTTATAGCGTTTTCGTGTATCTTGTACACATCTTCAGTAAATTAAAATTCTTTAAAACATTTTCTACATCAAAATTTAAAACTTCCTACTCATACCATGGTAAATAAGGATCCTTATCTAATTATATAAAATTTTAATTTAATTTTAACTTATTTAATTAATTTTAACTTATAGAATTTTAATTTACTGAAGATGTGTACAAGATACACGAAAGTTATGAAAACACTTACATTCGTAAGTGTTTTCTGTTACCGTATTCTAGTGGTTAGAATATATATATTTCAATTTTAAATAATACGGCTGTTTATAATCCTACATAGGATGTTTGATAAAATAATATATGTAAATATAATTTATATAATTTTTTTAATCCTTATTCATGTACATAGCTATCTGTTCAACTTAAGAACAATAAGAAACCGCATGAGACAATGATATGAGAATGATGTATAAATAAGATGCAGTCTTGCCAGACTCACACTGACCTTTCCGGAGAGAGTATGGTTAATTGAACCCCAACCATCAAAGTATACCAGTAACCACTGCTTGGTATTCAAATATGTATAATAGTAAGTTAATAAAAGTATCTTTACTAAGATTCAAACCTTGGAACCTTCGTCATCGATAATCAACAGTTTATTAGCTGTCAACCCGGTGGGCTAACTGTTATGTATAAAAATAAATTATTTATTCACGTAAAACATAATAAAAGGTTGTAAGAACAATACGAGGGTCGTTTGAAAAGTTCGTGCTAAGTCAGATATATGGCACTACTGGCGCATATCGAGCATATGTTTAGTTAGTAGCATCTGTTGGAAAAACACATGTGTAGTTTCAGCCAGATCGGTCTATTTCTTTGTGTTTGACATTCGTTTTAATCGAGGAAGTCGAGTGATTTTAAAAAAATGGATGAAAAAAAATTTCGTGTGAAGTGTTGCAAGGACGGTTTGCAGCTGTTCCAGAAGAATTCGCAGGACTTTAAGCATCGTTTCGTCACTGTGGATAAAACACGGATACATCACTACACTCCTGAGACCAAAGAACAATCTAAACAATGGGTTATGAAGGGGGAATCTGCGCCAAAAAAGGTGAAGACAGTTCCTTCGGCCGGAAAGATTATGGCGACTGTCTTTTGGAATTCACAAGGAATAATCTTCATCAATTATCTGGAAAAGGGTAAAACTATTACAGGTGCATATTATTCATTGTTATTGGACCGTTTGAAAACCAAGCTGCAAAAAAAACGCCCACGATTGCCCCACAAAAAAGTCCTTTTCCATCACGACAACGCACCAGCTCACGCCTCAGCAGTTGTGGTTGCAAAATTAATGGAAATAGGGTTCCAACTCGTTTCACATCCCCCCTATTCTCCAGACTTGGCTCCCTTGAACTACTATTTGTTTCCCAATTTGAAGAAATAGCTAGCGGGAAAAAGATTTTATTCAAACGAGGAGGTGATTGCAGGAATGAATGGCTATTTTTCAGACTTGGACAAATCCTATTATTCGGAAGGGATCAACAAACTAGAGCAGCATTGGACGAAGTGTACAAGCCTATAAGGAGACTATGTCGAAAAATAAAAAAGGTTTACCCCAAACAATTAAGTAGTTTTTATTTTTGCCCGGACTTTTCAAACGACCCTCGTAGCAGACAAAATGTGATGTAGTAGCACTGACCAAGAATGTCAAAAAAAGGGAATTTCAACATTTTTAAAAATGGCCACCACTCTCCATGCACCACATTTGATGCCCTTATCTATAAAGGATTTACAGGTGAAACAAATTAAAACATTTAAGAAACTGAGTACAATCCTTTATACAAATTAAGTATTCACATAAAATATTACATTTTTATTCAAGACTACAATATTTTTTAAGAAAATAATATTCAGTCACTATCACCAATACATTTCTTTATATGATTCGTAAGTGTTGACTTCCATTTAAATGATGTGCCACATTTTTCACAAGAAAATGGAGTTACGTTATTATGAGTGCGTTGATGTGTATATAATACGCTCATAAATTTAAATGTTAAACCACAAATATTACATTTATAATTACGTTCATCATTATGTACTCTTAAATGATTTCTTAATACTGATCTGGTTTTGAATTCATTTCCGCATATTTCACAAACATAATTTCTTTTACTTGTGTGAACTGCATCTTTATGCGTTTTTAAATGTGATGCACTTTTAAACATTTTTGAACAAATATCGCACGTAACTTCCTGTTTTTCTTTATGATTCACGTACTTATGTTTTGCCAAATCTTTAACAATTTTACCGCATAGTTCACACGTCAGTAGTTCAGGTGAATGTATACGTTTAATATGCTTCTGTAACAAAATGTTATGTTTAAAAAATTTATCGCACTGAGGACATTTGATGTATTTACTACTATCGACATGTACATTTTTGTAATGAATTGTCAAGTCACCCTTCATAAATTTTTTACCACATTTATCGCACTTGTGACATTTTGGATTTTCAGAGTGAAACCTTAAAATATGGTCCTTAAGACAAGCATCATGTTTTAATAATTTGTTACAAAATTCACACTTCACACGTGGAATGTTAACAGAATGCACAAAGAATTTATGTCGTTTTAAATTTGATTTACAATCAAATGATCTAAAACACACATCGCACGTTTCAGGTTTACGCAAAATATTTTGAGGATCACTTTCATGTTTTAATTGATCTTTGTTCTCTTCACAAATTACTTCACACAAATCACCTGTGATAATGTTTGTCGTTTCTTCTGCTGATACGTTTGATGTCCGTATACCCAGAGTATGTCCTTTATTAGACAATGTTTGATAACTATCAATCACTGGATTGAAAAACTGGTTCACCTTAAACACAACACAAAGTTTTTTTAAAAGCTGATAATACAGTTCGTGTAAGAGAAAATACAAGCAGGTTTACAGAAATCTGATTTATAACCACCTCTTTAACTTAGATCCAGTCAGGTTGCAAAATTTAGCAGATTGTTAAACATACACAATTCAAAACATGTACTAAACTCTTTAAATTAAAAAAAAACCAATAGTACTGAGTAATTTTGCTTCTTCTATAGTTACTCTAAGCTGGGTCCTATCTTGCTAAAAATGACCTTTAAAACTTGACCCGTTTTCTCAATAGCCATTAAAGATATTGGTTTCAAATTTTACCAGTTTCAAATAAATAGATTGTAAAAATATTTTTTTTAGTTGGTCCCCAAACTGTACGACCTACTGCACTAAAACTATAATAATGGGTGTTTTATTAAGGATGCAACCCTGATTATAAGATGATAGAAGTAATATATCGGTAAATTTTCTGTCCCCCAATCGGTATGTTGGCAACAGTGTAATCAAGGCCAGCTACTTAAGGCAGTGAAAATGTTCCAGTCAAGCATTAGTGTGGTGACAGCAGTCGTTTCGTTATATTGTGTCAGCAATGGTTTTTTCCAAAGAAGAACACGTGTTTATTGTAGAGCCTTACATAGCGAGTAAATCTTACGAATGTGTGCAAGATAAGTTTCAGTTGAAATTTTTAGGTGATTGAGTGAAACGATTTTTAAAATCTTCAAGAAACTTCCGCGGTTAACTTTGTTGGCTGGCGAGGTGGTTTCTCATCGAGTACACTCCCAGTTCTACGGAATTTATTTATCAAACGCAATATTGACGATTTATTCGGAACGGCAGAACGGGGAAATTTCAACTGAAACTTATCTTGCACATATTTGTAAGATTTACTCGCTATGTAAGTCTCTACAATAAACACGCGTTCTTCCTCGGAAAAAACCATTGCTGACACTATATAACGAAACGACTGCTGTCATCACACTAATGCTTGACTGGAACATTTTAACTGTCTTAGGTAGTTGGCCTTGAGTACACTGTTGCCAACATACCGATTGGGGGACAGAAAATTTACCGATGTATTACTTCTATCTTCTTATAATCAGGGTTGCGTCCTTAATAAAACACCCATTAGTATGCACCACATGTTATAAAATAGTTCACAAAATCTGTGCTCTCCACACACCACATTCAATGCCCTTATCTATGAAGGATTTAGAAGTGAAACAAATTAAATAATTTGTAAGAATACTGAATACAATCCTTTATAAACAAAATTATGTATTCATGTAAAATATTAACATTTAGTGAACAATAATTAATGTTTAACAAAACAATGTTCAATCACTACCACCCATACATTTCTTCATGTGATTCATATATGTTGACTTCCATTTAAATGATGTACCACATTTTTCACAAGTAAATGGTGTTACATTGGTATGAGTACGTTGATGTGTCCTTAAAACAGTGCTAAGTTTAAATGTTAAACCACAAATGTCACATTTATAATTACGTTCATCATTATGTATTCTTAAATGATTTCTTAATACTTGTCTTGTTTTGAATTCATTTCCGCATATCTCACACATATAATTTCTTTTACTTGTATGAACCGCATCTTTATGCGTTTTTAAATGTGATGCACTTTTAAAAATTTTTGAACAAATATCACACATAACTTCCTGTTTTTCTTTGTGATTCAAATACTTATGTCTCGCTAAGTCTTTAACAATTTTACCGCAAAGTTTACAAGTCATTAATTCAGTTGAATGTACACGTTTAACATGTTTCTGTAGCAAACTGCTGTGTTTAAAAAATTTATCGCATTGAGGACATTTGACATATTTACTACTATCGGCATGTACTCTGTAATGAATGTACAAATCGCCTTTGGTAAATTTTTTACCACACTTTTCACATTCATGACATTTTGGATTATCAGAGTGAAACCTTAAAATATGGTCCTTTAAAGAAGCATCATGTTTTAATAATTTGTTACAGAATTTACACTTTACACGTGGAATTTTATCAGAATGTACATAAAATTTATGTCGTTTTAAATTTGATTTACAATCGAATGATTTAAAACAAACATCGCATGTTTCAGGTTTATGCAAAATTTTTTGAGGATCGTTTTCATGTTTTAATTGATCTTCATTCGCTTCATAATTTACTTGATGCAAATCACCCGTGATAACTTTATTCTCTTCTTCAGCTGATACATTTGATGTCCATATACTCAGAGTATGTCCATTTTTAGACAATGCATGATAACTACCAATCACTGGATTGAAAAACCGGTTCACCTTAAACACAATACAAAGTTTTCTTAAAAACTTATAATACAGTTCATGTAAGGGAAAATAGAAACAGTTTTACTGAAATGTGCTTAGTAATTCTCTAGTAACATATTGTAACAATATCGAGAAGACATGGTTCGCGAAGGTTCTAGAATTTCATTAATGAAAATAGTAAAGAGAGGATAATAGAGTGAAATAGTAACAATAAGTTACAATAGGACAATAAAGGTATGCCTATTCATAAAAATTATTAATAGGACTGAGCTATTATAAAAGGTCGGGTATTGTGTACAGCTATTATGAGGGGGCCGGTTGTTTACGTTTTCTATTTACAAAAGACCTATTGTTGACTTGTTTACAATGGATTTTTCTAGCACTCACTTATAATGGGTTATTTTTTGTACTTTATCGTTTGCATGGAGTTTCTCTGCTTTTTCTGGAATGATCTTTTTAAATGAGTATATAAAGAGACCTCCGAGCGCGGTCAGAGTCAGTATTCGTTTGATTTTTGATGAATGGCTAAGGGTGCGTATTACAGGTTACGTATCCGAGCATTGTAGCGATTCACGATTGTTAGACCATCTTTGTGTGAGTGTGTATTGTGTAAAGTTAATGTACAGTTTTTGTGTATTCAGTTTCATTTGGTATGTGTAATCTTAAGTGATTGTAAGTAGTGCTAAGTAAATTATTAAGTTATTTTAATTAGTTTATTATTTATTTTGTAAACCTTTAAGTGTAATAAATATTTGTAATTGTAAACTTTGGTGTAATAATTATTTAATGACCTAGATCCCGAAACGGACCTTAGCGATAAGTGTCACAATATATATCAAGTCAGGTTGCAAAACGCAGCAGGTAGTCTATCATACACAACTCAAAATATATCCTAAACTCCCTGAAATTTTTAAAAAAAGCAAAAGTATTCAAAAAAATCTTCTTAATTTAAAACAATTGTTCATTAGTTTATATAAGATGGATCTTATCTTGCTAATGCTGACCTTTATTAATCTACCCGTTTTTCTCAACAGCCAATAAAGATATTGGCTTCCAATTTTTACCACATATTCAGAGTCATTTAATACAACTTAAGATGAATAGACTATAAAATAATTTTTGTTACCTGATCCCCAAACTGTATGACCCGCTACCCTAAAATTACAATCATATCAGAACATTATGAAAATTAAAACTGAATTATACCAATCTTTAGCATCAATAAACATGAAGGAAATGATTACACCATTAAATCTGTGAGCTCACACCAAGAGTCGGGTAGTAAGATTCTGGATGAACAGCTGGTGTTTTAAAAAGAGGCACAACACCTAACCTTGGAAAAGGAGAATGATGGATGGATAGATGGATAGGTTAATTTTCCACTTTGTTCATTAATTTATTAGCAGAGATAATGTATACGTAATAATCAGTTTTATCTTGATTCTTTCAGAGTCTTTAAATACAGTTTATATACATATATTTTAAAAACATTTTTTTTTAATCCGTAATGGGTATATGTTGCAATCTGTTCAACTTAAAATAAATAAGAAACCGCATGACAATATGTAATTATGATGTGTAAATTAGATGTTGTCTCGCCAGACTTAGGCTGACCATTCCTGAGAGAGTATTGTTAATTGAACCCAACTGTTAAAGCACATTGGAAACTATTGTATAGTATTCAAATCTGAATAATAGTAACTTAATATAAGTAAATCTTTATAATGCATCCTGCAGTTTGAAATATTTCTATTTCATATAATGAATTAATATAATAATTTCACTAACCTTCTTTTTAAACTGCGTCACCTTTATTTTATTCCTACTTACACGTGTTTCGGTGGACCCACCATCATCAGAGTAAATGAAAAATTGAAACTAAAAATTTTTTTCATTTATTTAAAATTTACAGAAGATGATACATCTTCAGTCACTTGTATAAAACTGATTTAAAATTAATTTATTTTAATTTATCCCTTCTCATATTTACTGTAGATAGCAGCAGCAGTCAATATCACTTCATCATTCCTAAATTTTATCTGTTCATTCAAAATGTCCTGCTTTTGCTGATGAACATTTCAATATAATAGAACAATGTAATATAGAGAATAAAAATAAAATTGAAAAATATGAGATGTTCCATATTTATAAATATTTAAAAGAGCAAAAGCAGGACATTTTGAATGAACAGATAAAATTTAGGAATGATGAAGTGATATTGACTGCTGCTGCTATCTACAGTAAATATGAGAAGGGATAAATTAAAATAAATTAATTTTAAATCAGTTTTATACAAGTGACTGAAGATGTATCATCTTCTGTAAATTTTAAATAAATGAAAAAAATTTTTAGTTTCAATTTTTCATTTACTCTGATGATGGTGGATCCACCAAAACACGTGTAAGTAGGAATAAAATAAAGGTGACGCAGTTTAAAAAGAAGGTTAGTGAAATTATTATATTAATTCATTATATGAAATAGTTAATAAAAGTACCTTTATTAGGATTTGAACCATGGAACACATTCAATGCCCTTATCTATGAAGGTTTTACAGGTGAAACAAATCAAATAATAATTATAAGAATACCGAGTACAATAATTTATAAAAAAATTATGTATTCACGTAAAATATTATACATTTAGTCAACACTAATTAATTTTTTAGAAAACAATGTTCAATCACTACCACCCGAACATTTCTTCATGTGATTCATGTATGTTGACTTCCATTTAAACGATGTGCCACATTTTTCACACGTAAATGGTGTTACATTGTTATGAGTACGTTGATGTGTCCTTAAAACAACCTTATATTTAAATGCTAAACCACAAATGTCACATTTATAATTACGTTCATCATTATGTATTATTACATGACTCCTTAATACTGATCTAGTTTTGAATTCTTTTCCGCATATTTCGCACACATAATTTCTTTCACTTATATGAACTGAATCTTTATGCTTTTTTAAATATGATTCACTTTTAAACATTTTTAAACAAATATCACACATAACTTTCTGTTTATCTTTATGAACCACAAATTTATGTTTGGCCAAATCTTTAACAATTTTACCGCATAGTTTACATGTCAATAGTTCGGATAAATGTATACGTTTAATATGGTTCTGCAGCAAACTGTTGTTTTTAAAAAATTTATAGCACTGAGGACATTTGACATATTTACTACTGTCGACATGTACATATTTATAATGAATTAACAATTTATCCTTGGTAAATTTTTTACCACACTTTTCACATTCATGACATTCTGGATTACCAGAGTGAAACCTTAAATTATGTTCTTTTAATGAATTATCATGTTTAAATAACTTATTACAGAATTCACATCGCACAGGCACAAGGTTGTCTGAATGCCAATTAAATTTATGTCGTTTTAAACTTGATCTACGATTAAACGTTTTAAAACACACGTCGCACGTTTCAGGTTTACGCAAAATTTTACGAGGATTCCTTTCTTGTTTTAAATGATCTTCTGTCTCTCCGTAATTTACTTCATGCAAATCACCTGTGATAACATCTTTATTCTCTTCTTCTTCTGATACATTTGATGCCCATATACCCAGAGTATGTCCTTTATTAGACAATGCATGAGAACTACCAATCACCGGATGGGAAAACTGGTTCACCTTAAACACAACACAAAGTTTTCTTAAAAACTGACAATACAGTTTATGTGAAGGAAATTACAAGCAGTTTTATGCTTTATAATTCCCTTAAAATATAGGGTGATTCAAAAAGAGCGCCGGTTTTGATATATCAAATTAAGAGATTTATTTTATTGAAAAACTGAAAAATAAATACATCAACAAGTTCATCTTACCTTCCGATTTCATGTATGAAAAATGATGTCATGCATGTGTCCTCCTCTACTGCGCTGGCACGCATCAACTCTGTCCATGAAATTGGATATCACTGCACGACAAGTTTCGACTTCCATTTGCCCAATAACCCGTCGAATTAAACCCCACATACGGCAGTTCTGTTTATTAACAAAACCGTTTAAGTGGAAGTGCGCCTCATCACTGAAAATGATTTTGTTTGCGAAGGTGTCATCATCCTGCCGTTTTCTCAATACCCAGTCAACAAACTGTCGTCTCTTCTGGTGGTCTGCCACTTTCAAATGTTGCGTCAACTGAATTTTATACGGGTGATATTGGAGATCGTACCGAAGAATTCTCCGTACAGAAGAACATCGTAAACCCAATTGTTGAGAACGGCGACGTATTGATTTTGCTGGGCTAGCAGCCACACTGTCACGAACCAACGCAACGTTCTGCTCAGTTCGGCCAGAACGACGACGTCCAGAACTTTTAAGGTCGACTGTTGAACCCGTCTCAAAAAACTTTTTCATGAGCCTGCGAACTGTTGATTCATTCGGTGCTTCATTACGTCCCAGAGTACCGCGAAGTCGCCTGACAGTAGCCGCATAACTCTCTCCACTCTGGTAAAATGTTTTGACGATTAACATTCACACTCGTGCAATAGTAAACTTCTCCATGGTTAGACACAGACTGCGAGAGTACTACACTGCGAACAAGAGAAACTACAACTGAATCGTCAATCGGAATGTTCTCCGAAATAGAAATGAGGTCTAACAATGTTGCCAACCGATAAACAAAAATTTACCAGCCGTTAAAAAACCGGCGCTCTTTTTGAATCACCCGTTATGTATAAACTCCCTGAATTAAAAAAACCCAATATAATTCAGTTAATGTCCTTCATATTTTATTTAGTTTATCTAAGGGTAATCGCATGGTGAAGAGGGAGAGGTCGAGGTAGAGATAGAGGTGGAGGTGGAGGTAGAGGTATAGGCAGAGGGAGTGTCGCATAGTGAAGAGGGTTACCGCGCTGCTTTCTCACACGATTTGAGGGCAGTCTTTCTCCGTCTAGCTAACCTCTCATTACGATCTGCATACATTCTAGACGCACTTCACTCACTGTGTTGCAAGGAAAGAGGTTGTTAGGATAGTTTATCTTTTTACAATGTTAAGCGACAGTAGTGAAGATAGTGATGCCATGTCAACAGCGTGTAAATGGTGGCTGATTGGCACTTTAAGTAATCGTGAGTTTAGTGTTCATCCCATAAATCAAGTGCAACAAGATCTGGAAGAATATCACCACCTTTTTTTGCAACTTAGGGAACACACAGACAAATTCAAAGAATACATGAGGATGACTCCTGAAACATTTTCATACATTTCCGACAACATATCACCAAAGTTGGAAAACTGTACAAAATACTGCAACCTTCATGTCACCTATGGCCTTGAACGGACCAATCACAGAGAAGCTGCTTGATACACCGCTCCAAAAGACAAACTATTTTGTCTTCAAAAGCAGGCGGGCAAGACCTCCTGGGGGGCCGCGAGCTACACCTCTACCTCAACCTCTTCACTATGCACGCGCTCATAACACACAATGTATTTATGTTACCTAGAGGTACCGTGACCTCCACCTCACCTCCAACTCTATCTCTACCTCGACCTCTCCCTCTTCACCATGCGATTACCCTAAGGTAGGTCCTACATCGGATTCATAATCATAGACACCCGAGTTTGAACCCTTGCATCTCCAAAACTATGAGTAGGATTTCAACATATTTTACATCAAAATTTAGCTCATGTTATTCTGCGTTGATCCATAATATTCCTATATTTTTAATGTTGTTTAAAAATTACCATATCGAGGTTGGAAAACAAAAAGACATAGTTTTTTGTTATCGCAACAAATTTCATGCGTTTAGAAATGTGTAACTCAATAATCATTTGACTGAAAAGTTTGAAATTTTAACACAACATAAACAATTATATTCTTACAAAGTGTACGGAATTTCAAATTTGTACAATACTTCAATTTTGATTTATTAACAATATTCTGAACCCTTGCTATCTCGGTAAACGCTTGATCGTTCGGCACGGACAAACTATCGTTTTATTTAGTGTAAAAAACTTAGTACAAATATGTTTATAACATGAAATATTGATTGGCCAATGCTGTGGTAGAATTTTTAAAATTTTGAAAAATATACTGGGTAATGCGGGGGTTGGACGTTACTGCCCATGTTGCCAGGTTGTGTACATGACATCCTGTCGAACTGTCTACCTGAATAGACAGACTGCATTGTTAATTCAGGTAGATATCAGATTCAGGCAACATGGATAGTAGCGCCCATTCCCGCATTACCCAGTCTATTTCTCAAAATTTTAAAAATTCTACCACAGCATTGGCCAATCGATATTTTATGTTATTAACATATTTTTACTAAGTTTTTTACACTGAATAAAACGATAGTTTGCCTTTGAGATAGCAAGGGTTCAGAATATTGTTAATAAATAAAAATTTAAATAACGTATAATTGTTTATGTTGTGTTAAAATTTTTAACTTTTCGGTCGAATGATTATCAAGTTACACGCCTCTAAACGCATTAAATTTGTTGCGGTAGCAAAAAAACCTGGGTCTTGTTGTCTTACAACCTTTTTAAAAAACATTAAAACTATAGGGTTATTATGGGTCAACGCAGAATAAAATGAGTTAAATTTTGATGTAAAATATGTTGAAATCTGACTCATAGTTTTGGAGATGCAAGGGTTCAAACTCGGTTGTTTATGATTATGAAACCGATAGTAGGTCTCATCTTGCTAATGTTGTGTTTCAATACTTGACCCACTTTCTCAACAGCAAATTAAATAAAAATATATTGGCTTCAAATTTATACCACAGGCTATTCACTGCCCATCTAATCCCCATATTTTTAGTATAATAATTCTACATAAATAGATTTTGTAAAATAATTTTAGTTACCTGCCCCCCCCCTCGTAACTACACAACCAGCTTTCCTAAAATTATTTTAGTATACAGAACATTCTAAAGTTTAAAACTGAAATGGTTCTTTAGCATCAGTAGACAGCTGTTCATAATGAAAATTATTACACCAATAAATCTGTAAGTTGATATCAAAATCAATTCTGGACAACCTGGTATGTGAAAACGAGTCACTAAATTGACTTGACTTAGACGTACCTACGTAGATATAGTTGGGTAGGTTTATTTCCCATTTTATTACTTTCTCTTGCTATATGAATATATAGAAAGGAAAGTATTGTTTTCATGTCGATTTTTCAAAATCGAGTTTTCATCGAATCTACACATTTTCAGACCCCCTGAAACCAAAAAAAAATGTTTTCAGCGACTGGTCTTTGTGTGTGAGTGAACAAAATATCTCACGAATGGAACATCGTACGAACTTGAAACTTAAGTTAGACACGACTACCGACCAGTAGCGAACATTCTCATCAAAATCAGTCAACCGGAAGTAGTAGTTATTCGTGTAATTTTTCACTTTTTTGTGATTTTCTCAAAAACTGGTCCTACGATTTTTTAAAATTGCCTGGTTTATTAAATTTTTTATGCTCTACATGATAGGGTAGGCGCCATGTTTGCTGAAATTCTTGGTGAGGCTATTTTCTCGTAAAAAATGTTTTTTTTAAATTGTGGCTTTAATATGCATTTTAGCGCAAAAATATATGTAATAAAAGTTGTAGAGAATTTAAAATCCTACAACTTTTATTTAAACATTTTTTGAACTTTTACTATGAAAACTACTGTAGCCCATTGTTGTATTACAGTACTATTTCATTATTAATTGCATTTTAAACCCACCGGGTTGGTCTAGAGGTAAAGTCGTCGCCAAAATCAGCTGTTTAACAGCTGATTTTCGGAGATGAAGTTTCCTAGTTCAAATCCTAGTAAAGGTAGTTACTCTTATACGGATATGAATGCTAGACAGTGGTTACCGGTGTACTTTGATGGTTAAGGTTCAATTAACCATACTCTCTCAGGAATGGTCGGCCTGGGTCTGTACAAGACTACACCTCATTTACATGTCATACACATCATCTTCATCTCATTGGGTCATGGGGTTGCTTATTGTTCTGAATTGAACAGATTGCAATGTACAAAAATTAGGGGTTACAAAAAAAAATTGCATTTTACAAGAGTAAGTAATAAAGGATTCAGTGATTCAGATGATGAAACAAATAAAACAACAGAAGAATATTGACTACAATCATTTTATAAAAAATTAATGTTTAAAACTAAAAAAAATTAACAAGACTACAAAAATTAATACATTCATACATAATTCACAAATAAATTTTTGAAATGCATCCTGCCAACCATTAATATTAATTACAGTATAAATTAAATTTATCACCTTACTGTTTTAATCTAAATGACTGAATGGAAACACCATTTTAAATTTTAATTTCTAATTTTAGTAATATTGCTCTGAAGAAGATGGTACCACGAAACATGCATAAATTTTTTTAAGAGTTTTAATCAAAATTTGCCCCTAATAGACAGGTGGAGTGTCAAATTATTTACACTCAATCTGTTCGTTGCAGGGCTAAAATAAATAGTTCTGTTTCTTATCACATGGTCAGCCAATTAAATGACTGATTCTTTTAAGAAAAAAAGAGGTAGAGGTGTAAAAGACACTAATCAGAGTTATCTCTTCTGAAAGTAATGAATTTCATTATACAGCCAGACCCTGCGGTGAATGAAGTGAAGGTGTCATTTGCAGAGTGGAAAATATGTGCTTTTCAGAGGGCCCGGCATGCTGATAAGCGTACTTTTCCACTCAGTGGGAAAGGCAATTGTAAACCACCTCACTCCTCATTTTACTTAGTAAAACCTCTAGAGGTTCAAACCAGCCTTTCGGCTGATGACCTAAACAACACACAACAACAATCGAAATGACTAAATTGAAACACCATTCTAAATTTTAATTTTAGTAATATTGCTCTGGAGAAGGTGGTACCGCTGAAATGCACGTAAGTTTTTTAAACTTAAAAGGCAACCAAAGGTAAGGTGGTAAATTTCATTTGTTGTTGTTTAGGTCAACAGCCGGAAGGCTGGTTTGAACCTCTAGAGGTTTTACTAAGTAAAATGAGGAGTGAGGTGGTTTACCATTGCCTTCCTCACTGAGTGGAAAAGTACGCTTATCAGCAGGCCGGGCCCTCTGAAAAGCACATATTTTCCACTCTGTAAATGACAACTTCACTTCATTCACCACAGGGTCTGGCTGTACAATGAAATTCATTACTTTCAGAGAAGATAACTCTGATTAGTGTCTTTTACACCTCTACCTCTTCTGTTCTTAAATGATTCAGTCATTTAATTGGCTGACCATGTGATAAGAAATAGAATTATTTATTTTAGCCCAGCAACGAACAGATTGAGTGTAAATAATTTGACACTCCACCTGTCTGTTATGGGCATTTCATTTATACTTCAATAAATTTCATTTATACTCTAATTTAATACATATTTGCTTCTACTTAAATTTTGCACCACATTTTTCACAATAATATTGTGTTACATTGTTACAAATGTGTTTATTTGTACTTTAAACAGTCTGACATTTAAATGTTAAACCACAAATATAAAATTATAAATTTGTTCATCACTTACATATTCTTGAATGATTTTTTGTGATTACTGTTCTGGTTTTTAAATAATTTTTGCACATCTTGTACAAATAATTGTTTTAGGTTTTATGAATTGAGTCTTTATGTCTTTTTAAATACATTGTATTTTTATATGTTTTTGAACATATATCACACTTAACTGATTCTGTTTCTTCGTGAACCAAATGCATATGTTTTGTCATGTTTTTAACACCTTTACCACATATATGACAAGTAATTATTACATTGATTGAATGTAAACGTTTAATATGTTTTCGTAGCAAAGAGTTGTGTTTAAATACTTTATTACAATGAGGACATTTAACGCATTCACTACTGTCAGCATGTACAACTCTGTAATGATAGGATAAGACATCCTTGGTAAAATTTTTACCACATTTTTTACATTCGTGATACTTTTGATCATCAGAGTGAAATCTTAAAATATGGTGCCTTAAAGAAGCATCATTTTTAGATATCTTGTTACAGAAATTACACTTCGCTGGTGGAATGTTATCAGAATGCGCATAAAATTTATGTTGTTTTAAATTTGATTTACGACCAAAAGTTTTAAAACACACATCACATGTTTCAGGTTTGCTCAAAGTTTTATGAGGATCGCTTTCATCTTTTAAAGGATCTTCTTTTTCTTCTAAATTTACTTCACACAAATCACTCGTGATTATTTCTGTCTCTTCTTCTCCCGATACATTTGAGGTCCATATATCAAGAGTATGTCCTTTATTAGACAATGCATGATAATTATCAATTACTGGATTGAAAAACTGGTTCACCTTAAACACAACACAAACTTTTCTTTAAAACTGATAGTACAGTTCATGTAAGGGAAAATACAAACTTTCTACTGAAATATGTTTTACAAGCTTCTTTTTAACATACATCAAGTCAAGTTGCAAAATATAGCTTGTACCTAATTAAACATGCACAACTCAAAATAAGTTCAAATGCCCTGAATTAAAAAAAACCAATAGTATTCAGTTATTAAACCCACCAGGTTGGTCTAGAGCTAAAGTCATCACCAAAATCAGCTGTTTAACAGCTGATTTTCGGAGACGAAGGTTCCTGGTTCAAATCCTAGTAAAGGTAGTTACTTTTACATGGATTTGAATGCTAAAAAGTGGTTATCGTTGTACTTTAATGGTTGGGGTTCAATTAAACATACTCTCTCAGGAATGGTCGACCTGAGTCTGTACAAGACTACACCTCATTTACACATCATACACATCATCCTCATCTCATTGGGTCATGGGGTTGCTTATTGTTCTGAATTGAACAGATTGCAACGTACACACATTAGGGATTACAAAAAAAAATAGTATTCAGTAAATCTTTATTTTTTTAGTTTATCTAAGGTGGGTCCTATCATGCTAATGTTGATGTTTAATACTTGACCCATTTTTACAACACCCAATAAAAATATTGGCTTTAAATTTTTACCACATAATTAGTGTCAACTTATACAACTTTACAGTTCTACGGAAAGAAAATATAATTTCCAACAATCAGTTTATCTTCAAGCAACAACACTTTACAGTTCGTATATGCATAGATTGGACGACCACATCTGGAATGCACTAGAAAAGAAAAAGTACTCTTTATTGCCATTTATTGATATTATAATGGCGTTGATAAAGTTTGGCATTTTGGTCTCATATTCAAAATAAAAAAATTCTACCTGATCCATTTTTTTGACATTATAAAATCCTAACAGTTGAACAGATATTACCAAATTATATTTCAAGATTTTTACATAGTTTCATATGAAATATTGTCAGGAGTACATCAAAGCAGTGTTCTTCATCTAGATCTCTCAATATATCCAACCTTCCTGTGTATATTTTCACTAAAACTTTTGCTGATGATATTGCAATTTTATTGTCTGATGTTGATCCTGCCGTAACCTTAAAAATAATGCAAGAACACACTACTTTGGTGCAACGCAGCTGTGAAAGATGAAGAATCAAAGTCAACGATACAAAATTGGCGCATATACCTTTTACATAAAATATTTAAGACAGTTCAACCATAACTATAAATAAATTATACCCCAATGAGATAGTGTGACATATTGGGAATTTACGTGGAAAAATTCTTGACATGACAAAACATATCTGGACCAAAAGAAAACAGTTAGGATCAAAATTCAGAAATTTTTATTGGTTTCTTGACAACGATATCAACTAACATTACGAAACACATTACTAATTTACAATATCATTCTCAAGCCAATGTAGAAATACAGTATTTAGTTGAAGTTGCTTCGCTTGTAAACTAATTGACCTTGGTATGTCCCTAACGATATTATTTAACACGAGGTTTTTTTTATATTAAACATAATTGTATATGGCAGATACAAAATTTTGTATTTAAATTGACAAAATTAATTTATAAGATCTCAAAATTCAAGTCAAAAATTTAAAATATAGTAAATAAAATAATTTATGAAAAAATTATGTATTTACATGAAACGTTATGCCCAGTAAACATTACACTAATTTTAAAGAAAACTTAATGTTCAATAATTAACATGACTGCAAAACTCAACATACTAAAATGTAGTTGCTTCCATTTAAATTTTGCATTACAATTTTCACAAGAATATTGTGTTACATAGTTATAAATACGTTGATTACTCCTTAAAAAATTCGTAAGTTTAAATGGTAAACCAAAAAATGTTAGATTTATAAATTTGTTAATCACAACATATTTTTATTAAATGATGTTTTGAATATGAGGGTCGTTTGAAAAGTTCATGCAAAAATAAAAACTACTTAATTGTTTGGGGTAAACCTTTTTTATTTTTCGACATAGTCTCCTTTTAGGCTTATACACTTCGTCCAATGCTGCTCTAGTTTGTTGATCCCTTCCGAATAATAGGATTTGTCCAAGTCTGAAAAATAGCCATTCATTCCTGCAATCACCTCCTCGTTTGAATAAAATCTTTTTCCCGCTAGCTATTTCTTCAAATTGGGAAACAAATAGTAGTTCAAGGGAGCCAAGTCTGGAGAATAGGGGGGATGTGAAACGAGTTGGAACCCTATTTCCATTAATTTTGCAACCACAACTGCTGAGGCGTGAGCTGGTGCGTTGTCGTGATGGAAAAGGACTTTTTTGTGGGGCAATCGTGGGCGTTTTTTTTGCAGCTTGGTTTTCAAACGGTCCAATAACGATGAATAATATGCACCTGTAATAGTTTTACCCTTTTCCAGATAATCGATGAAGATTATTCCTTGTAAATCCCAAAAGACAGTCGCCATAATCTTTCCGGCCGAAGGAACTGACTTCACCTTTTTTGGCGCAGATTCCCCCTTCATAACCCATTGTTTAGATTGTTCTTTGGTCTCAGGAGTGTAGTGATGTATCCATGTTTTATCCACAGTGACGAAACGATGCTTAAAGTCCTGCGAATTCTTCTGGAACAGCTGCAAACCGTCCTTGCAACACTGCACACGAAATTTTTTTTCATCCATTTTTTGAAAATCACTCAACTTCCTCGATTAAAATGAATGTCAAACACAAAGAAATAGACCGATCTGGCTGAAACTACACATGTGTTTTTCCAACAGATGCTACTAACTAAACATATGCTCAATATGCGCTAGTAGTACCATATTTCTGACTTTGCACGAACTTTTCAAACGACCCTCGTACAGTTCTGGTTTTGAAATAATTTTCGTAAATCTAGCACATGTAATTTTTTTAGGTTTTATGAATTGAGACTTTATGTCTGTTTAAATATATTAAATTTTTAAACATTTTTGAACATACATCACACTTAACTGCTCTTTCTTCATGAACCAAATACATATGTTTTGATAAGTTTTTAACACTTTTACCACATATGTGACAATTAACTATTATGTTGATTGTATGTAATCGTTTAATATGTTTCCGTAGCAAAGAGTTGTGTTTAAATACTTTATTGCACTGAGGACATTTAACGTAATCACTACTATCAGCATGAACAACTCTACAATGAATGTCGAAGGACATTTTAGTAAATTTTTTATCGCATATTTTACATTCATGACATTTTTCCATGTCAGAGTGAAACCTTAACATATGATTTTTTAATGAAGCTTCATGTTTTAATAACTTTTTACAGATTTTACACTGCATAGGTGGTGGAATGTTATCAGTATGAGTAGTGAGTTTATGTCTTTTTAAAGTATATTTTTGACTAAAAGTTTTGAAACATATATCACACGTTTCAGGTTCATCAGAATCAGTTTCATACTCAGATTCTTCATTTTTTCTAACAAAAATTTCACGCAAATCACCCGTGATAACATTTGGTTCTTCTTCTGCTGATACATTTAATCTCCACATACCCACAGTATGTTCTTTATTAGATAATGCATCATAACTACCAATCAATGGATTGACAAACTGGTTCACCTTAAACACAACATAAAGTTCTCTTTAAAATTAATAATACAGCTCATATCAGGGAAAATATTAAGTAGTTTCACTTAACACAGTACTAGGGACTTGCCTAGCAGGGGTCATGGGTACGTTTTACCACCAGGGTTCCATCTCACCTAGCAAGTTCTGTTAACATTTTAAGTAATTTTGGAGTGAGACCGCCTGTCTGATATCAGTTCGTTGCTATTTCATAGCCCTCAGAAAGGTTTTTCTTTGTAACCATGCAGTTTGCTTTTGAATTTTCGTCATACGATCTTATACCATTGTATAGCATACTCGTAGAGTATTTTAAACAGGTTTTCAGGATATAGTTAAAGCTGTGAATTTAATACCTTTGCAGATATCAATGCAAAATAGCTTACAAGTTTGGATGTTGTTTTTTTTTTTATTTATTTAACGTCACATCAACTGCAAGGTCATTAGCGACGACGTTGGGGTGCAACTGTATGGGGATGAAATGATTTTTTGTAACGTGTGAAAATATGCCGTTCCTGAGTGGGATTCGAACCCAGAACCGCATGATAAGCCGTTTGGATTCACTTTAAAAATATTTTATTTGTAGTTTAAAATTATATGTTAAATAACACGTAAATCGTAACAGTAAATGGAAACATTCAAACAAGAAATACATTTATTATTATAACAGGCGAAAATAAATTAGAGTAAAAATAAAAAAAAACATTAAATGTTAACTTTTATGTTATTAGCAAACATAAATCCATGTATAGGTCACAAATAAAAAAATCTGGTGTGAAACACTCACACAACTTTCTCTTGCCAGTGCAAATAATTAACAATAAACCTAACATTAGTAATAAAACATAAGAAATAAACAAAAAACTAACCTCAACAAACATAACCTAATTTTAATCATGAGTGAAAGACGCAAAATGAAAATCAACCTCAGTTTGGCTTAGAAATACGGAAAATCACTCTTTCTCTCTAAACTAGGCTCTGTAGAGAAAAATGCTTTAAATAAAAGTTGTAGATCTTTTAATTTTCTATAAATTTAATTATATACACTTTTGTCGTAAAATGCATACTAAGGCCGAAATGTTAAAAAAATCGATTTTTCTCACGTTTTCGTGAGAAAAAAAACAGAAAATCGCAAATTACCGCTAAACTAAGCGTTATACAAAAAAATGTTTGAAATAAAAGTTGTAGGTTTTTAAATTCTCTACAACTTTTATTATATAAGTTTTTGCGCTAAAATTTATATTAAAGCCGTAATCTTAAAAAAACAACGTTTTTACGTGAAAACAGCCTCACCGAGAATTTCAGCAAACATGGCGCCTACCCTATCTTGTAGAGAATAAAAAATTGAGTAAAATAGGCGATTTTAAAAAAAATCGTAGGACCAGTTTTTGAGAAAATCGCAAAAAACTGAAAAATTATACGAATAAACTACTACTTCCGGTTGACCGATTTTGATGAAAATGTTCATGTCGCGTCCGGTAGTGGTATGTAACTTAAGTTTCAAGTTTCAAGTTCGTACGACGTTCCGTTCTTGAGATATTCTGTTCACACACAGACACACACACACACACAGACCAATCGCTAAAAACATGTTTTTTGGGTTCAGGGGGTCTGAAAACGTATAGATCCGGTGAAAACTCGATTTCGAAAAATCGACATGAAAACAATACTTTCCTTCCTATATATTCATATAGGCAAGAGAAAGTAAAAATACTAGTAAAAAAAACATACATAACGTACAGTTGTAAATACAACAAGCGAAGAACTCGTTGCACGATTAATCAGCCCAGCGGGAGAGATAACTCATAATATTGCTTAGCATTGAATGCGTTAAAAACTGGTTTTGGAATTTTTGAACCGATCAAATCTTGGTAAAATATCATTTGCATTAAAACTAATTACTAGTTTAAATGATAAAAAATGAGTAACAACAGCTTACCTTGATCTAATTCTATCTCGTATCAGGTGTGCTATATTAGTTTGAGGTAATTTATCACAGAATAAAATGGAAAGAACTTTTAAAATTGAGAAAAAAGTAATTAGGTGCATAGTTAACCCAACTGGTTCGTCTATACAATTTTTCAAGGCTGATGAGCTCTGCCCCCTACCCACTTTATAGATAGCCAATGACTTGCCAGCAATGTTGCCAATACTTGCTCTTGTAACTGTGTTAAATATTTCGTCAGCCATTTTTTTCGTCTTTCAATAACAATTTATAACCCATAAACAGCTGATTATATTGTTTTTAAATGTTCCAATAAATTTGAATCAACTTTACCCGTAGATACAAAAACAGTTAGTCTAACAAATGAATTAATTTTAAATGTTCCAATAAATTTCAATTAGGGGTCTATTGACTTTAATGCCTGGATTGTCTTTTTTTTGATTTATATTTTTTATTTTGTCTTGTGGGTCTTTAGTTTTATGTTTTTTGCATTTGTTGATTCATGCGGTATTTAAGTCTTTACTTTTTTTATGTTCAGGGTTTTTCATTCATTGCTTTTTTGGTAATCAGGATATTCGATTTAAAGTATTGAATGTTAATGGGCTCTATAATCGATGTGTTCAGTGTGAGATGCAAGACGAGAGTGAACTATTGCGGCTCTTATACGCGTGCGCACGTAGTGTTTATCAGGTACAATCTGATAACGCTGGCAAACATTCTGATTGGTCTAAACGTGTGAAACAGCAGAGCTCATCAACTGTGAAAAGCATAATAGTTGTAAAGTTGTTGCCGCGAGCTAGCTGTTTGACGGCTGATGTACAGAGGCGGCAGAAGTGGTTTCATGGTTCAAGTCCTATGGTCGTTTGCACGTTCAGTTGACACAATGGAGCAGTATAGGACAGATTATGGAAGTAGAAAAAAAATCAATAATTACCACAAGATTTAGAAAGTTGTGGTAATTTGTTTTAAAAAAAGTTAAAATAAATACTTGATTAATAAAACATTTTACGATAAACAAAATTCCTTTCTAAAGACAGTAAAACCTCACTAATTCGGAATTCGCGATATTTCGGACTACTCCAAGAAGAGCAGCTTTTTTAATTTTTTTAGAAGTTTTTTAGTTAAAAATTAATCAAGTGCTACTTCAAAAAATAATAGCTTTTAACTGTCTAATAAAAATTGTTTCATCCTGTAATACATAAGTGGTTACTCGGTGAAGAAAACGTTCCACAATTTAAGCTAGTGAAGTGAGAAACCACATAGACGAACTTATTGAATTTGCAGACTTCAATCCGGAATTCAATGACTATTATCTTGTCCTAAGAGAGATACGCCAACAAGTTATAAGAAAACAGTGTAGCAAAGAATCACAGAAAAAAATAACAAGTTTTTTTTCTAAGCAACCTCAAAATGATCCCTGAGGATATTTGTCAACCCTCTACTTCAACAAGTGCCAAATAATCTGTACGTACGTACAATGTTTTAATTAAATATCATTTTACACTGGACATTTATTATTCAACAATATTTTTAGTGCCGTAAATATTTTTATTTCTATACATTTAACTTTGTTGTTTTTCAATATACTGTACTGTAAATTCATTAAACATCGATATTTCAGACAAGTAACGTTTATTTTTTAATTTTAATTGCCTAAATATTATTCAATTTTTAGATGTAAACAAATATTCGGGATAATTTGGACTTTCAATAATTCAGACTTCACTTCTCCCCAATTAGTCCAAATTAGTGAGGTTTTACTGTAGATAATTTTTAATTGAAAAATAAATAACCCACCGGGTTGGTCTAGAGGTAAAGTCGTCGCCAAAATCAGCTGTTTAACAGCTGATTTTTGGAGACGAAGGTTCCTGGTTCAAATCCTAGTAAAGGTAGTTACTTTTATATGGATTTGAATGCTAGACAATGGTTACCGGTGTACTTTGATGGTTGGGGTTCAATTAACCAAACTCTCTCAGGAATGGTCGGCCTGAGTCTGTACAAGACTGCACCTCATTTACATGTTATACACTTCATCCTGATCTCATTGGGTCATGGGGTTGCTTATTGTTCTGAATTGAACAGATTGTAATGTACACATATTAGGAATTAAATAAATAAATAAATTTCTAAGTAAACATTGAAGTAAATTATGAATTACTCAGTAAAAATAATGAAGGACACACTTATTGAAGTAAGCAAGTAAGTAGTGGTAGTAAAACTGTAATTAATAAATTGGTAAGTAACATATTGCTAATATTTAAGCTTATCAGGTTTGTCTTGATATGTCCTGCACTCCCTTTTCAGAATCTCCTTGATACAGTTATTAAAAAAAGTTTTTTAATCGTGTGTGGGAAGAATTCGACTACCGTGTTGATATCTGTCATGTTACAAATGGTGCACACATTGAACATCTGTAATATTTTCAATAAAAACTTAATGAATTCTTTTATATAATCATGTAAGTAATTACCTTAATTAACTTTTCAAAAATAAATTTTCTATAAGTTATCAAAACTGTCTATTTCATCACCCTGTATAATAAATTTTTAACTCAAGTCTAATAAGTGTCCATTTATTGAAATTATCCAAAATTCCAATTTTGTGGATAACTTGACAACGCCCAAACTCGACAACCTCAGGGGTGTCCACAAAGTGTCGAGTTAGTGAGATACTACTGTAGTATTATTTTTTTCTCTCTTAAAATTGCTGTATTTTTCTTTGCACATACTAATAAACAAACATAAAAATACGGTATATTTACTTCTACAGTTTTGAAACTCAAAAACATATGTCTGCGTGTTAACTTAAATTTTGTATATCCGAAATTGATTTTGCCCCTTATATTTTAGTTAAGCAAGGTTTTACAGGATATAATAAATTTAAGTACATGCATAAATGATACAAAGGAACATACTTGAGAATGTAATTATTTATTAATGTTCACTTAGTTTATTTACAATATTTACAACAAAATTACTAATATAATAATTTTCAAAACCAAAAAAATAACATTATGTTAATTCATTGTTGTTGTTTAGGTTAACAGCCGAAAGGCTGGTTTGAACCTCTAGAGATTTTACTAAGTAAAACGAGGAGTGAGGTGGTTTACCATTGCCTTCCTCACTGAGTGGAAAAGTACGCTTATCAGCATGCCGGGCCCTCTGAAAAGCACATATTTTCCACTCTGTAAATGACAACTTCACTTCATTCACCACAGGGTCTGGCTGTACAATGAAATTCATTACTTTCAGAGAAGATAACTCTGATTAGTGTCTTTTACACCTCTACCTCTTCTGTTCTTAAATGATTCAGTCATTTAATTGACTGACCATGTGATAAGAAACAGAACTATTTATTTTAGACCTGCAACGAACAGATTGGGTGTAAATAATTTGACACTCCACCTGTCTGTTATGGGTAGGTTAATTCATACCTCTGACTTATACACTTCTTTATGTGTTTATCATGCGTCTGTTTCCATTTAAAAGTTTCACCACAATTCTCACAAGCATACGGAGTTAAATTATTATGAGTTCTTTGATGCGTTTTTAAAACTGTTAAATGTTTAAAAGTTAAATAACATATTTCACATTCATAATTCCGTTCATCACTATGTATACGTAAATGATTTTTATAAACGTTTCCAGTCTTGAATTCTTTTCCGCATATTTGACACGTATAATTTCTAACACTAGTATGAACAGTCTTTTTATGAATTTTTAAAAGTTTTGAACTTTTAAAAATTTTCGAACAAACTTCACACATGACTTCTTGTTTTTGTTTATGATTCACTAACATGTGACTTGCTAAATATTTAACGTTTTTTCCACATATATGACACATGTTACGTTCTCCAGAATGTACATGTTTTATATGATTCTGTAACGAATTGTTATGTTTAAATACTTTGTTGCATAAAGTACATATTGTTTGTTCATTAATATCGGCATGAACTAGTTTGAAATGAATTTGCAAATCACTTTTAGTTCTGAATTTTTTATCGCACTTATTACATCCATGCGATCTTGGATTATCAGAATGAGCTCTTAATATATGAGCATTCAATGAAGCACTAGTTTTTAATAATTTACGACAATACGTACATGGAAGAGACGGAACTTTACTTGAATGCACATCTAATTTATGACTTTTTAAATGCGAAGTTTTACTGAACGTTTTAAAACATATATCGCACATTTGAGGTTTGCAAAAAATTTTATGAACATCACTTCTGTGTTTTAAATAAACTTCTTTCTCTTCAAATAAACTTTCACAAATATTACACTTGATAATTATTTTCTTTTCTTCTTCAGTAGCTATAACGTTTGATGTTCGTTTAATTATTTTTTGTCGTTTTTTTGTTACTGATTCATTAATTCCAAGCGATGCTGGGATTAACTGGTTCACCTTAAACATATTACAAGAGAAAATGTTCTTAAACATTTATAATAAAGAAAATTTAAATTGATATTTACTTTGAGGAACTATAAGCAAGACTTACAAATATATTAATGAATATTAACACAGCTTAACAAGATATCTACGTACAGTGCTACCCGAATAATAAGTTCCTTTATACCATGGGTTCGGATATACTGCGAGTACTAACAAGTCCGCCTAATTATTCTAATTTTATATTTAGTATTCTGTTTTATAAATGGAGGAGCTTATGCCAGAGTGAACCATGTACAAATTCATGTTTTTTTTTCAGTATTGGATTTTTTAATTTAATTTGAAATTATAAATTCCCTTTTTACTTTTACAAGAAGAAAACTATCGTAAAAAATTCCCTTGCAAGCTACTTTTCTCTTGGTTCATAATGACATAAGAAAATCAGTAACACTGGCTTCATCAATAATAAAACCGTCCACGACTACGTCCTCACCCCCAGCCTGAAGGAGTTCATCCACCAAACTTCAAGAGTCCTTCACGACGCCAGTCAACGCTCTGTACAGCCAGCTGTCAGAGAAATCTATACGACACCTCGCCCGCCACAAGTAAAGATTAAACAGTTATTCCACGATTTTCTATAGACTCCCTACAAATATCCCTATAAATATTTCCTACTAAAAAAAAAAAAAATCTGGTGTGAAACACTCACACAACTTTCTCTTGCCAGTGCAAATAATTAACAATAAACCTAATATTAGTAATAAAACACAAGAAATAAACAAAAAACTAACCTCAATAAACATAACCTAATTTTATTCATGAGTGAAAGACGCAAAATGAAAATTGACCTCAGTTTAGCTTAGAAACACGGAAAATCACTCTTTCTCTCTAAACTAGGCTCTGTAGAGAAAAATGCTCTAAATAAAAGTTGTAGATCTTTTAATTTTCTATAAATTTAATTATATACACTTTTGTCGTAAAATGCATACTAAGGCCGAAAAGTTAAAAAAATCGATTTTTCTCACGTTTTCGTGAGAAAAAAACAGAAAATCGCAAATTACCACTAAACTAAGCATTGAACAAAAAAATGTTTGAAATAAAAGTTGTAGAATTTTAAATTCTCTACAACTTTTATTATATAACGTTTTGCTCTAAAATGCATATTAAAGCCGCAATCTTAAAAATAAAATGATTTTACGTAAAAACAGCCTCACCCAGAATTTCAGTAAACATGGCGCTTACCCTATCTTGTAGAGCATAAAAAATGTAGTAAACGAGGCGATTTTTAAAAAAATCGTATGACCAGTTTTTGAGAAAATCGCAAAATAGTGAAAAATTATACGAATAAACTACTACTTCCGGTTGACCGATTTTGATGAAAATGTTCGTGTCGGGTCCGGTAGTGGTATGTAACTTAAGTTTCAAGTTTCAAGTTCGTACGATGTTTCGTTCTTGAGATATTTTGTACACACACACACACACACACACACACACACACGCACGCACGCACGCACGCACGCACACACACACACAGACCAATCGCTAAAAACATGTTTTTTGGGGTCAGGGGGTCTGATTTTTGGGGTCAGGGGGTCTGAAAACGTATAGATCCGGTGAAAATTAGATTTCTAAAAATCGACATGAAAACAATACTTTCCCTCCTATATATTCATATAGGCAAGAGAAAGTAAAAATACACCATCTAGAGGACGTAGAAAAAATGAAAGTGCTATGCACCTGATAAACTAAAACATGCGACATTGTCACAGTTTAAGTTGCTTAACTCACTTAATTAAAGTTACTTAAAGTTGCAAAATAGCCTATATTGATCAGGAAGCTCTAAGCTACGCAACAATGAAAGATTTTTTTTAAAACAGTTCAGTAGTTTCTGAGATTACCTCATACAAACAAACAAACAAACAAACAGACAGACATTTCTTCTTTATAATATTAGTATAGATAGAACTGAACTGTACATCATATTGGAGTAACATAACCATAAAACTTACATTTTTTTTTTAATGTAAAACCATTCATGTTCTCTTCTAAGTTCTGGTTAAAATACTTGACTAAATATTTTCTTCTGTGTCAATATTACATATTCTTTTATGTTTATCATATGTCTGTTTCCACTTAAATGTTTCGTTACATTTTGAACATTTATATGGTTCTACATCATTATGAACGCGTTTATGTGTTTGTAGAACGGCTTTAAACTTAAATGTTTTTAAACAAATTTCGCACTGATATTTTCTTTCCTCGGTATGAACTTCACCATGTTTATAAAGTATTTGTTTAGTTTTAAACGTTTTACCACAGAGCTCACAAGTCCAATTTCGTTCTTCAGAATGCGTATGTCGTTGGTGATAAAGTAAACTTTTTTTACAAGAAAATGATTTACCACAAATATCGCAAGGTACTGGATCACCATGTATATACATCATATGTGTAGTCATACATGTGACTTTTTGGCCACATAAATCACAGATTGTGAATTTTCTTTCACCATGAACAAATTTTATATGATTTATTAGAAATTGTTCCTTTTTAAATGTTTTATTACATAAAACACACGATACACGGTCTGTTTCTTCACAATGTACTTTATTTTTATGATATTTTACTTCCAGTTTGGTGACAAATTTTTTATCGCATATATCACAACTGAAATTTTTTACTTTAACCGTATGAACTCTTTTAACATGTTCACTTAGATAAGCTTCATTTTTCAATAACTTACCACAAATTTTACAACCGAAATATTCTGGTTCTTTAGAATGAACTAATTTTTTATGTCTACGTATATTACGATATGTTGTGAACGTTCTGTTACAGATATCACAGCTTATTATTTTATGAATGGTTCTATGTTTTTTTAACAATGAATATGATTCTAATATTACGCCACATATTTCACATGGATGGTTTTTTTTATTTTTGTCATCGTTATCATTTTTAAGTTCATTCAATAATACCTCTGGTTCCAATTCCCGACCAGAAACGTCTAAAGCCGGTTTTGAGTTTTTCTTCTTCTTACTAACGTTATGTTTACTCACTATCACAGCTGAGCATGTATTTGGCATCTCCAACACCTTAAACATATCCACCATATCACGATATTACTATAAACGATAGTATAACAACATTTTTTTAGTGTGATAAGTTAAACAACAGAATTACGAGGGTTATCCAGAAAATAACCTCCGTTTTGAAATAAAAAGTAAACGAGTGAAGATACAAAAACTTTATTATATACATATTAAAACTACAGTTTTTCTCTATTTTTTGACATAGTCGCCTAACAGATTCAAGCACTTGTCGTACCTTGGAACAGTCTTTGAAATACCCTCTGTATAAAAATCTGCCGCCTGTGAGTGTAGCCAACCATTCAGGGCGTTTTGAAGCTCTTCGTCATTGGTGAACCACTGAGATGCAAGCCACCGACCGCTTCATGTTCGGGAACAGGTGAAAGTCACTAGGAGCCAAGTCCGGGCTGTGTGGGGATGATCAAAAACGTCCCATTTAAACTTGGCCAAAAGTTCATTTGTTCTTCGAGCTGTATGAGGGCGAGCGTTGTCATGCACAAACACAACACCACGTGTCAGAAGGCCACGACGCTTGTTTTGGATTACTCTTCTTATTCTGTTTAAAGTTTCGCAGTAGACAGCAGAAGTGATGGTTGTTCCACGTTCCATAAAATCAACGAGTAAGATGCCCTTAGCATCCCAAAAAACGGTAGCCATAAGTTTCCTAGTCGACAAAGTTTGGAATGCTAAGGGCATCTTACTCGTTGATTTTATGGAACGTGGAACAACCATCACTTCTGCTGTCTACTGAGAAACTGTAAACAGAATAAGAAGAGCGATCCAAAACAAGCATCATGGCCTTCTGACACTTGGTGTTGTGTTTGTGCACGACAACGCTCGCCCTCATACAGCTCGAAGAACAAATGAACTTTTGGCCAAGTTTAAATGGGACATTTTCGATCATCCCCCATACAGCCCGGACTTGGCTCCTAGTGACTTTCACCTGTTCCCAAACATGAAGCGGTGGCTTGCATCTCAGCGGTTCGCCAATGACGAAGAGCTTCAAAACGCCGTAAATGGTTGGCTACATTCACAGGTGGCAGATTTTTATGCAGAGGGTATTTCAAAGACTGTTCCAAGGTACGACAAGTGCTTGAATCTGTTTGGCGACTATGTCGAAAAATAGAGAAAAATTGTAGTTTTTATATGTATATAATAAAGTTTTTATATCTTCACTCGTTTACTTTTTATTTCAAAACGGAGGTTATTTTCTGGATAACCCTCGTATAATTAAGAACTATACATATCATAGCATTGCAACATCAAGGAAAACGAGCAGTAACTGAACCTTGAACTGCCACAAATCTTTTACCATTTGGCTGTTACATTGTACTTTAAATTGTTACTTTGACTGGCCATTGAAACGTATGAACCTGACGTTAGTTATATAATTAATGGTACAAAAAGTCATTAGTGTAATAAAATCTGTGAGAAACTTCGACTTTAAAATGTGGAAGTGAAGAAGCATAATAATTTGGTTCAAAAAAATTGTTGTCATAACTCTTGTTATAGAACATTTTCAAATTATTAGTTGGATTTCAGAGCAAACATTGTTTTGATTGATTTTTTTTTGTTTCTGCGTTGACATTCTGGATTTCATCTCCAGTAATAATTCTTGTCAAGAAATATTTAGGCTCATAATGGGCGAGGAGCTTTACGACAGATATCATTCAGTAACCTTTGTGGTCGTTAGGCAACATCGTTGGAACCCATCAAGCACACAGTTTTTGTAGAGTAGGAGTTCAGTAAATATGGTGTAACATATTGATTTTGACACTTCAGGATACTCCTCACATAATTTATTCGTAGAAAATTTTTGTTCCTCTTGAAATACTCGATAAACTCATTGAATAAGATATTCAGTTGTGAAACATTTGTATTCTTGACCGTCTTCATCATGAATGTTGGTTTACTTGTCTTTAAATTTCCTAATCTATTCATTCACAACAAAATCACTCAGAAAGGTTTTACTATATACTCAGCTCATTCCTCAGTGAATTTCTGCTACTCTATTCCCTTCAGCATGAAGAAAGTGAACAAAACAATGCAACTTATACTTGGTGGGATTTTTGTTTTACGTCGAACTGTTTCGCAATTTCTGCTAATACAGGCGGTGGTGAATGATGATATATGAAAATGAGTGATGAAAAATACCAGACCTGACCGGGAATTGAACCTGGGACCCCGACGTAGAAGCTAGATGCGTTAACCACTATGCCAACAGCCGGTCCGTTGGTGTAGCTCCCAATACACTTGGTGGGAGTGTGGATTGTATCAGTCATGTTAATGTGTTTCATTTAATTTTAACATCAAGTTCTCATTCATTTTGACATTATACAACTGCACTGAACAACTTTTTTAACAACTTAAAATTTGATTTAAAAAATAATTACCTAGATATTTAAGATAATTTTAAATGGTAGCCATCTTTAAAGTTTTTAATGTTAAACATTTAAAAATTTTTTAATTTTTTATAACATGGTGTTGGATTCAGCTACGAAAAATTTTATAAAAAAAGTTAACTTATTAATAAAATAATTCCTTTATTGAACAAATACAAATACAATAATCTTACAAAAACAAAAACTAACTTAAGATAAAAGATACACGCTTGTACACTAAAACGAACTCATAAAGATTAAACAAGAATTTGTTTTTATGCAGAATATACAAAAATATCAAAATTAAACTTACAAATTACAAAAGTATTTTTTACATTTCATTTAATGAAAATGACTTACTTGTCAATACAGTTTCTGATCATTAAAACACATATGTTAACTTTAAAATAACATGTTCTTAATAGATTAATTATTCTAAATAAAATTTCTGAAAGAAGATTTGAATTTCATTAAATTTAAATGCTTGCTCATATAATAGGCTACTTAACTTTATTTTAAGTACTGTTACAAATTTCTTTCGTTGATGAAGCTAGAAATATCATTCTAACCAATCCAACAAATTTCAATACTTTCCAATCATGATGTAAATAAAAATATTAGTATTGCATTAATTAACCCTGAATTGATTAATATAATTTTAACCAACTAAAAAAGAAAAATACATAAAATGTTAACTGTAATGAACATGAAGCAGAATAATTTATATGTCCGTACATATAAATCATAGAGATTATTTAACCTTTAATTTGACATCAAATTTAAGTTTGTAAGTTAAAGATTACAGAGATATGATTAAAAAAAAAATCTTTATAATGGATCCAGCAAAAAAAAATTCAGGTAATCAATTCCAAATTATAAATATATTAATTTATTTTACTGAACTTTTATTCTAAAAAATAATATGAAACGATACACTTCTTTTCGTAAAGCAATAAAAATCAAGGCGGCTACAAGAGGTCAATAATATAACTTAAAATACTTATATTAGAAGAGATATAATTGTTCTACAAAAGTTCAATTGTTGGGTTTGTAATTAATTTTGAGATAATTTTTTGTATGTTCTAAACTTCGTGTGTTGCATGCTATTAAGTAGTATTGTATATAAAAAATCATTAAAATTATTGCTTGAGTCCCAGCTGCTGCATTTGTAGTGGTAGTGTGTACTAACTAGACTAAAAACATATTCTTATCATCCAGCACATTAATTTAAGAAATACCTACTGGGTTATTAACTTGGTCGGATTCATAATATTTAACTTACCATTTTATATCAAAACATGTAAATAAATAATTGTAATAAATACAAACAAATATGTTAAATACGGAAAGTTTGAAAATGAATGTTTTGTATCAAAGTAATACAACAATTGTTCTCCCAGCATGCATCACTCATTCATTATACCTCACCCGTACCCTTCACCCCGCAACTACTTGGAGCTGGGACTCAAGCAGTATTTTGAGTAAAAATTTTCAAAAAAAGGTTCCCCTTTTACAAGATCATGGCAGGCCCAGTCCTATTGTATTGACGTCAGTCGTGGATTAGTACCAGGCCACACGAGAGTAGAGTACAGGCAGCAGAAAAATGTAATTACTGCGGGGAAAAAAATGGTTGCAATTGTAGCCACCAATGAAGCATTGTGGATATAAGAATGGAAGTGGATGTTTACAACCTAAATGGGAAGATTCTAGAATACTAAAATCGATGGAGGGAGCATGTAGTGGAATGTGAGATAAGGATCCCCCTTAATGTTTGGCAATACAGACTGAAGGGGAGGAGAGATGTTGGAAGGCCACGCAACAGATCAATTGTTTGTTGCTGTTGTGAGTCAGAACAGTCAAGGATTCTCACAATCAACGATTAGGCTCCCGCTTGTTCCGACTTACAACTGCGACAAACTATTGAATTGTTGCCATCTGTTGCGTGGCCTTCCAACAACTCTCCTCCCCTTTGGTCTGTATTGCCAAATATTAAAGGGGATCCTTCCCTCAGCCATTCCTCTATATGCTCCCTCCATCAATTTTAATATTCTGCAATCTTTGTATTCACGTTGTAAATATTCACTTCCATTCTTCTGACCACAATTATTAGTTGGTCCCTACGATTGGAACCATTTTTCTTCACAGGAATATCTCTGCTGCCTGTACTCTACTCTCTTAAGGTCTGAAGGTCTGAAGAAGGTCCCCCCCCCCCCTTAACTTCTGGCTAATTTTTCTAAACTATTTTAGAGAAAATGGATTTTTAGAATAAATTAAAACATTTTCTTTTGTATTAGCACGATATCATAAAAACATTATTATCGCAAACACTAAAATTTCAGTTCACACTATACCCGTTTTAGTAACTTTTACTTAAATATTTAACTGAACTTGAAAAACTTTGAACGTGTATTCTGGAGTAACATAATCACAAATAAGTAAATTTTGTAATTTACATTTTTCTTGATGTATAACTGTTCATTAATCTTTCTCTCGTAACTTTATGAAAATACTTTACTTCTAATTATCTTCTGTCTCAATATTACATAATTTTTTATGTTTATTAAAAGTTGATTTCCACTTAAAAGTTTCGTCACATTTAGGACATAGGTAAGGTTCTAGATCAGTATGGACACGTTTATGAGTTTTTAGAACAGATTTATCTCTAAACATCTTTAAACAAATTTTACACTGGTATTTCTTTTCCTCGGTATGAACTTCACCATGTCTATGAAGTATTTGTTTAGTTTTAAATGTTTTTCCACACAGCTCACAAGTCCAATTTCGTTCTTCAGAATGAGTATGCCGTTTGTGATAGCGTAAACTTTTCGGGCAAGAAAATGATTTACCACAGATATCGCAAGGTACTGGATCACTATGAACATACATCATATGTGTAGTCATAGATTTGACTTTTTGGCCACACAATTCGCACATTGTGTAATTATTTTTACCGTGAACAGATCGTACGTGTGTCATTAGAAATTTTTCGTTTTTAAATGTTTTATTACATACTGTACATGATACACGATCTGTTTTTTCACAATGTACATTAGTTTTATGATATTTTACATCCAGTTTGGTGACAAATTTTTTATCGCACAAATCGCATTTGATATTCTTTACTTTGACTGTATGAAAACTTTTAACATGTTTGCTTAGATAAATTTCATTTTTCAATACCTTACCACAAATTTTACAACTGAAATATTCTGGTTCTTCAGAATGAATTAATTTTTTATGTCTCCGTAAATTAGCATACGTTGTGAACGTTCTGTTACAGATATCACAACTTTTTTTTTTATGAATGGTTCTATGTTTCTTTAATAATGGATATGATTCTAATATTTTGCCACATATTTCACATGTATGGGTTTCTTTATATCTGTAATCAATCTCTTTTTTAGGTTCGTTTAATAATACCTCTGGTTCCAATTCCCGACCAGAAACATCTAAAGCCGGTTTTGAATTTTTCTTCTTCTTAATAACGTTATGTTTACTCACTATTACAGTCGAGCATTTATTTGGCACCTCCATCACCTTAAACATATCCACCACATTATAACATTACTATAAACGATAGTATATTTGATATTATAGTAAAAATATTATAGTATACAGGGTTTGTATAAAAAGTAACCGGACTGAGCTTGTGACGCCCAGGTAAAACGTTTGTAAACCGGTTGTTGGTGCTCTAGTGGTGGTGGGGGATCGAGGGAAGCGGAGCAGGCCCGAGTCAGTTGCGTCTAGACGCTTGGAGGGTTAGCATCGTGCGAAAGTGCAGTGCGTGTTCAGTGATCTCGTCGGAGTGAAAATGGAGCGTACCATCGAGCAACGTGTTAACATCAAATTTTGTGTCAAACTCAAAAAAACGCCTACGGAAACTCTTAAAATGATCAATGAGGTTTACAGTGAGTACAGAACTCAAGTCTTCCAGTGGCACAAGAATTTCCGAGAGGGCCGCGATGACGTCCACGACGAACAGTGCGCCGGACATCCATCAACCAGACACACGGACCCCAATGTGCAAAAAGTGCGTGATGTGTTGAACACGGACCATCGTCTGAGCATCCGAGCAATCGCAGAAGAGGTCGGGATCAATAAGACTGACCGCCTGGGTTCGCCGAGTCCGTCCGGAGATTGCAGATTCCTGGATCCTCCACCACGACAATGCGCCGTCGCACACCTGTCTGCTTGTTACCGAGGAATTGGCCAAACACTCGAGGGCGACGTTGCCACAGCCTCCCTACAGTCCAGATACGGCACCACCGGACTTCTTCCTATTCCCTAAGATCAAGAGAGTACTAAAGGGGATGCGGTTCGGGACTCTAGAAGCTGTTCAACTCGCTACGACGAGGGCTCTAGAAGCTTTACGGGTTGCTGACTTCCAGGGAGCGTTCAGGGACTTGAAAATTCGATACCAAAGGGTTATCGACTTCAATGGGGACTACTTCAAAGATTTTTAGAAAAAAAGTGTAGAAATTTTGCCAATAAATATGTTTTCTAAGTTCAGTCCGGTTACTTTTTATACAAACCCTGTATAGTATATTTGATATTGATTGGAGAGAAAATTTGATGGCTATGAGGATGCCCTCTCATCCTATGGGCTTCAAAGTCTGAGCACGCGATGTAAAGTGATGGAAGTTCTATACATTTACAACATTCTGCATTCACGAGTTGAAGTTCCAGATATCTTTAAGATTTTTCTGAGGGTGCCTTGCACAGCTTTAAGAAGTTTCAGGCTGTTTGCTGGAGCCACAAAAAGTAAAATAGCTCCAATCAATAGATGTATAGCTATTGTATGGGAATAATTATTTACTACCTTAAACACGTTGACTGCCTCACTAAATTCTGTGACATTTACAGCTGGGCTATCGTACTTTTTTTTTATTTTTTCACATTTTCTTTTTATCCTATAACACTGTACATTGTACTTGAAAAAGGCCAACTATTTGAACAGTTGTAAGCGTACAATGTCACTCTATGAAGCCTTAGCTTTTGAAACCACATTACAGAGCTTAAAAATAAGTCATGTACTTTGACTCATTTTTGATGCACGTGGCCCATTTTTAAAGACAAGTGTGACACATAATTGGGTCACATAGCAGTCAACGTGTTAACAAAACAATTTTTTTTAGCATTTTCTGTTTTTAATTTAAATGTAGCACAAATTTTTTTTATAAAATTGTGTAATTAAAATGTTCCTACAACATCTAAAAATATTTTTAAAACATTAATAACAATTTAAGTGTTACCATGGTAATTTAAATGCCTCTTAAAACTTTATTCATTGTTACCCGTTAATTACAACTTTACATGCCATTAAACTGAAGAAAAATTTTAACTTCAGTTCTATGATAGCTAGTCTCAGTTTGTTTAAGAAAGTGATAATTTTTTTATATTATAAACTAGGTGTGATGCACTCTGCTGAATAGTATGTAGAAAACGATTATAATTATTTTGAGTAAAAAGTTTCATAAAAACGTCCCCAGTTAACTTCTGGCTAATTTTTCAGAACTATTTTTGATTAATGGACTTTAGATTATTATAAAACATTTTATTTTGTATTAGTTAAATATCCTATAAATATTATTACAATAATCACTAAAATTTCAGTTCATACTATACCAATTTTTACGACTTTTACTTAAATATTTAATTACACTTGTAAAGCATTATTCTGGAAAAACATAAATCACAAAACTTACATTTTTCTTAATATCAGACTGTTCATTAATTCTTCTCTTGTAAGTTCCAGTGGAAATACTTGACTACTTGTCTTATCAGTTACCTTCTGACTCGATGTTACATGTTTTTTTATGATTATTAAAAGTTGATAGCCACTTAAATGTTTCGTCACATTTTGGACACTGATACGGTTCTAGATCAGTATGGACACGCTTATGAGTTGCTAGAACAGATTTAAATCTAAATGTTTTTAAACAAATTTCACACTGATATTTCCTCTCGCCTTCATGAACAACAGCATGTTGATAAAGGATTGATCTAGATTTAAATGTTTTTCCACACACCTCGCACGCCCAATTTCGTTCTTCGGAATGTGTATATTGTTTGTGATAAAGTACACTTTTCTTGCAAGAAAATGATTTACCACAAATATCGCAAGGTACTGGATCGCTATGTATACACATCATGTGTGTAGTCATACACGTGACTTTTTCACCACACAGTTCACATACTATGTATTTTCTTTCACCGTGAATAAATTTCATATGATCTTTAAGAAATCGTTCCAGTTTAAATGTTTTATTACATATTGTACATGACACCCGTTTTTTATCAACACTGTGTACATTAATTTTATGATATTTTACTTCCTTTTTGGTGACATATTTTTTATTGCATATATCACAAGTAAAAGTCTTTACGTTATCTGTATGAACTCTTTTAAGGTGTTCGCTTAGATAAAATTTATTTTTCAATAACTTGCCGCATATTTTGCAACCGTAATAATCAGATTCTGTAGAATGAACACCTTCTTTATGTATTCGTAGGTTACGAAAATTTTTGAACGTTTTGTTACAAATATCGCAACTTATTATTTTATGAGTGGCTCTGTGTTTCCTATATATCGTATGTGTTTGAAATACTAAGCCGCATACTTCACAAGTAGTGAGTGTTTTTCTTGTATATTTCTTTTCATTTTTATTCAATGGTTTCCGTTTGTTCAATGACATCGCTGGTTCCCGTTCTTGACCAGAAATGTTTAAAGCCGGTTTTGTATTTGTGTTCTTCTGATTAATGTTCACTTTACTCACAATTACAGCCAAGTATGTTTTTGGAATCTCCATCACCTTAAACACATTCACCATATTACGATATTACTATTAACGACAGTACACAATTATTCTTTAGAAGTAAATGTTATTTTTTAGGTCATCAGCCGAAAGGCTGGTTTGAACCTGTAGAGATTTTACTAAGTAAATCGAGTAGTGAGGTGGTTTACAATTGCCTTCCTCACTGATTGGAAAAGTACACTTATCAGCATGCCAGGCCCTCTGAAAAGCATATATATTTTCCACTCTGCAAATGACACTCTCACTTCATTCACCACAGGGTCTGGCTGTATAATGAAATCCATTACTTTCACACGAGATAACTCTGATTAGTGTCTTTTACACCTTTACCTTTTCTGTTCTTAAATGATTCAGTCATTTAATTGGCTGACCATGTGATAAGAAACAGAACTATTTATTTTAGCCCTGCAACTAACAGATTGAGTGTAATAATTTGACATCCTATAAATATTATTACAATAATCACTAAAATTTCAGTTCATACTATACCAGTTTTTACGACTTTTACTTAAATATTTAATTACACTTGGTACAGCATTATTCTGGAAAAACATAAATCACAAAACTTACATTTTTTTTAATATCTGACTGTTCATTAATTATTCTTCTCTTGTAAGTTCCAGTGGAAATACTTGAATACTTGTCTTATCAGTTACCTTCTGACTCAATGTTACATGTTTTTTTATGATTATTAAAAGTTGATAGCCACTTAAATGTTTCGTCACATTTTGGACACTGATACGGTTCTAGATCAGTATGGACCCGCTTATGAGTTACTAGAACAGATTTAAATCGAAATGTTTTTAAACAAATTTCACACTGATATTTCCTCTCGCCTTCATGAACAGCAGCATGTTGATAAAGGATTGATCTAGATTTAAATGTTTTTCCACACACCTCGCACGCCCAATTTCGTTCTTCGGAATGTGTATATTGTTTGTGATAAAGTACACTTTTCTTGCAAGAAAATGATTTACCACAAATATCGCAAGGTACTGGATCGCTATGTATAAACATCATGTGTGTAGTCATACACGTGACTTTTTCACCACACAGTTCACATACTATATATTTTCTTTCACCGTGAATAAATTTCATATGATTTTTAAGAAATCGTTCCAGTTTAAATGTTTTATTACATATTGTACATGACACCCGTTTTTTATCAACACTGTGTACATTAATTTTATGATATTTTACTTCCTTTTTGGTGACATATTTTTTATTGCATATATCACAAGTAAAAGTCTTTACGTTATCTGTATGAACTCTTTTAAAGTGTTCGTTTAGATAAAATTTATTTTTCAATAACTTGCCGCATATTTTGCAACCGTAATAATCAGATTCTGTAGAATGAACACCTTCTTTATGTATTCGCAGATTACGAAAATTTTTGAACGTTTTGTTACAAATATCGCAACTTATTATTTTATGAGTGGCTCTATGTTTCCTATATATCGTATGTGTTTGAAATACTAAGCCACATACTTCACAAGTAGTGAGTGTTTTTCTTGTATATTTCTTTTCATTTTTTTTCAATGGTTTCCGTTTGTTCAATGACATCGCTGGTTCCCGTTCTTGACCAGAAATGTTTAAAGCCGGTTTTGTATTTGTGTTCTTCTGATTAATGTTCACTTTACTCACAATTACAGCCAAGTATGTTTTTGGAATCTCCATCACCTTAAACACATTCACCATATTACGATATTACTATTAATGACAGTACACAATTCTTTAGAAGTAAATATTATTTTTTAGGTCATCAGCCGAAAGGCTGGTTTGAACCTGTAGAGATTTTACTAAGTAAATCGAGTAGTGAGGTGGTTTACAATTGCCTTCCTCACTGATTGGAAAAGTACACTTATCAGCATGCCAGGCCCTCTGAAAAGCATATATTTTCCACTCTGTAAATGACACTTTCACTTCATTCGCCACAAGGTCTGGCTGTATAATGAAATCCATTACTTTCACACGAGATAACTCTGATTAGTGTCTTTTACACCTTTACCTTTTCTGTTCTTAAATGATTCAGTCATTTAATTGGCTGACCATGTGATAAGAAACAGAACTATTTATTTTAGCCCTGCAACTAATAGATTGAGTGTAATAATTTGACATCCTATAAATATTATTACAATAATCACTAAAATTTCAGTTCATACCATACCAGTTTTTACGACTTTTACTTAAATATTTAATTACACTTGTAAAGCATTATTCTGTAGAAACATAAATCACAAAACTTACATTTTTCTTAATATCAGACCGTTCATTAATTCTTCTCTTGTAAGTTCCAGTGGAAATACTTGACTACTTGTCTTATCAGTTACCTTCTGACTCGATGTTACATGTTTTTTTATGATTATTAAAAGTTGATAGCCACTTAAATGTTTCGTCACATTTTGGACACTGATACGGTTCTAGATCAGTATGGACACGCTTATGAGTTACTAGAACAGATTTAAATCGAAATGTTTTTAAACAAATTTCACACTGATATTTCCTCTCGCCTTCATGAACAACAGCATGTTTATAAAGGATTGATCTAGATTTAAATGTTTTTCCACACACCTCGCATGCCCAATTTCGTTCTTCGGAATGTGTATATTGTTTATGATAAAGTAAACTTTTCTTGCAAGAAAATGATTTACCACAAATATCGCAAGGTACTGGATCGCTATGTATAAACATCATATGTGTATTCATACACGTGACTTTTTCACCACACAGTTCACATACTATGTATTTTCTTTCACCGTGAATAAATTTCATATGATTTTTAAGAAATCGTTCCAGTTTAAATGTTTTATTACATATTGTACATGACACCCGTTTTTTATCAACACTGTGTACATTAATTTTATGATATTTTATTTCCAGTTTGGTGACATATTTTTTATTGCATATATCACAAGTAAAAGTCTTAACGTTATCTGTATGAACTCTTTTAAAGTGTTGGTAAAGAGAAAATTTATTTTTCAATAACTTGCCGCATATTTTGCAACTGTAATAGTCAGATTCTGTAGAATGAACACCTTCTTTATGTATTCGTAGGTTACGAAAATTTTTGAATGTTTTGTTACAAATATCGCAACTTATTATTTTATGAGTGGCTCTATGTTTCCTATATATCGTATGTGTTTGAAATACTAAGCCGCATACTTCACAAGTAGTGAGTGTTTTTCTTGTATATTTCTTTTCATTTTTATTCAATGGTTTCCGTTTGTTCAATGACATCGCTGGTTCCCGTTCTTGACCAGAAATGTTTAAAGCCGGTTTTGTATTTGTGTTCTTCTGATTAATGTTCACTTTACTCACAATTACAGCCAAGTATGTTTTTGGAATCTCCATCACCTTAAACACATTCACCATATTACGATATTACTATTAACGACAGTACACAATTCTTTAGTGTGATAAGTAAATAACAAAATTGATGTGAAACATTCACACAACTTTCACTTGCCAAAGCAAATAATTAACAATATAATCTAAAATTAGTAATATACAAAAAAAACTATCCTCGATAAACATAACCTAATTTTATTCATGAGTGAATGACGCAAAATGAAAACCACCTCAGTTTAGCTTAAAAATACGGAAAATCACTCTTTCACGCTAAACTAGGCTCTGTAGAGAAAAATGCTTTTAATTACAGTTGTAGATCTTTTAATTTGCTATAAATTCGATTATATACACTTTTGTCGTAAAATGCATACTAAGGCTGAAATCTTAAAAAAATCGATTTTTCACACGTTTTTGTGAGAAAAAACAGAAAATCGCTAATTTCTAATTGATTTGTGGTAAATCGCTAACACTAAACTAAGCGTTATACAAAAAAATGTTTGAAATAAAAGTTGTAGAATTTTTAATTCTCTACATTTTTTATTATATAAATTTTTGGCTATCTTACATATTGAAGCCGTAATCTTAAAAAAACACTTTTTTTACGTAAAAACAGCCTCACCAAGAATTTCAGCAAACATGGCGCCTACCCTATCTTGTAGAGAATAACAAATTGAGTAAACCAGGCGATTTTAAATAAAATCGTAGGACCAGTTTTTGAGAAAATCGCAAAAAAGTGAAAAATTACATGAATAAACTACTACTTCCGGTTGACCGATTTTGATAAAAATGTTCGTGTCGGGTTCGGTAGTGGTATGTAACTTAAGTTTTAAGTTTCAAGTTCGTACGATGTTTTGTATTATGTATGTATACATAATATTATTATGTATAACATACATACATACACACACACACACACACACACACACACACACACACAGGCCAATCGCTAAAAACATGTTTTTTGGGTTTAGGGGGTCTGAAAACGTGTAGATCCAGTAACAACTCGATTTCGAAAAATCGACGTGAAAACAATACTTTCTATATATTACTATACATTTAATATATTTACAATATATTCATTAGGCAAGAGAAAGTAAAAATTATAATTTTAACCCTGTTTTCACACTGGTAATCTAATTTTAGATGATGCTGAATGGATTGTGGTTAAGGCGATAAAACGTGCTTCTGCAAGGTCAGTATGAATCGGAGACCGGCAAATATTGCACTTTTCTTATAGGGAATTCTTTAACGCATCTGATAGTGATTTCAGAAATAGAATATCATAATGAAAACAAATTTTGATTCCCTCTATAGTGTGTAGGTAGCATTGATGGTTTGGGAATTGTTTGTTTTGAATGGAAATCCGTGTAGCTCGTGTGTCAAGTCAACGTACATGCATGTTCTTTAGTTTGTGTTGACGCTATGACGATTCTGTTACGACAATTGCCCTTGAAAAGGAAATATGAGTCCATTTTACTTTTCAGAAGGGGGTTTACCATCATAGAGGCAAAAAATTCGACACTTTGCTGGGTTGCAAAGGATATGTAACAACTTCCTTCTAACCAAACCAACAGAATTTTTCAAAATATGTGGTTGTAGGGAAAAGAATTTTCTACATTGCTTTGCTTACAGCTGTAACCTAAATATAATAGTGGCTCTGTGACATCACCATAAAGAATGTAAAATACCATCCCTTCATGCTTCCCTGTGCTGTGAAAATTGACTCGTGTTGAACATTTTGTAACTTCATCAAACTGAAATTTAAGCCCTATAGTAAAAAATATAAACTAAACACAAAAATTTTCACTGTTGAAAATTTCACTCAGCTAAACGCAAAGAATTATCAAGCGATTTTGTTGTTTTTACATTCAAAAAAGGCGTACGTATTATATTATGAATCAACTGTAATATTTTCCGAATTTTTCATCAGTAGTGATGTAAGATAAAACAGTTGTTTTGAGAACTCGTTTTGAATTTTGCAATTCTTCTGTTTAACGCGTAACAGTCCGTTTCCAAAGGATTAAGCTTTAATGAAGGTTCTGTCAAATCATACAGGTTAATTTAATCTTTAATTTTTTTCTTATTGAATAATTACTATTTACAATCAGTAAGAAGCTACTATTAGTAAATTATATAAATCTTTAATTTGACACCTAATTAAAGTTTAAGTTTAAAGATTACAAACATACGATTCCAAAATAAATATTTATAATGCACCCTGCAGTTAGCTTATTATAAATTCTGAAGTATAAATATCTTAAATTATTTTACTGACTGTTTATTTGAAAAGAAATAATTATTGGATAATTTACCCTTATTTCATAAAGAAATAAAAATCAAGGGCCGCTAAGGTCAATAAAAAAACTTAAAATACTTGTACTTTAGAAGAGATATGACTATTTTTCAAAAACCTATTGTTTGGGTTGAAATTAAGTATGATAAAATTTTTTATAATGTCAAAAGGTACGAGTAGATTCCTCGTTAACTTCAGGCTAATTTTTCTGAACTATTTTAAAATTCAAAAATAAATCTTTATAATGCATCCTGCAGTTTGAAATTATTACTTACACATGTTTCGGTGGATCCACCATCATTAGAGTAAATAAAATAATTGAAACTAAAAAAAAAATTTATCTCACTTATTTAAAATCTATAGAAGATGATACATCTTCAGTCATTTGTATAAAATCATTTTATATAATATAAAATCATTTTATACAAATGACTAAAGATGTATCATCTTCTATAGATTTTAAATAAGAGATTAAATTTTTTTTTTTAGTTTCAATTATTTTATTTATGCTGATGATGGTGGATCCACCGAAACACGTGTAAGTAAAAATAAAAATAAAAGTGACGCAGTTTAAAAAGAAGGTTAGTGAAATTATTATATAAATTCATTATATACAACAGAAATATTTTTAAATTGTGGCAAAATAAAACATTTCATTTGGCACAAGCAAAATATCCTAAACATATTATTATTACAAACACTAAAATTTCATTTAACACAATATTTGTTTTTATAACTCATACTTAAATATTTAACTGAACTCTTTATGTAAAATTACTCTTGAGTACTGTAATTGCAAAACTTTTATTTTTAATGACTTAAATTAAAATTTAATTCATCATTTTTGTCTTTTAAGTTACAGCGAAAATACTTGACTACAAATTATTTTCAGTCTCAACATGACATATTTTTTTATGTTTATCAAAAGTTGATTTCCACTTAAAAGTTTCGTCACATTTAGGACATCGATAAGGTTCTAGATTATTATGGACACGTCTATGAGTTACTAAAATAGATTTAACTCTAAACGTTTTTAAACAAATTTCGCATTGGTATTTCCTTTCGTTAGTATGAACATCACTTTTATGATGAAAAAGCATTTGTTTAGTTTTAAATTTTTTTCCACACACATCGCAAGCCCAATTTCGTTCTTCAGTATGTATATGTCGTTGGTGATAAAGTAAACTTTTCTTGCAAGAAAATGATTTACCACAGATATCGCATGGTACTGGATCGCCATGTATATACATCATGTGTGTAGTCATACACAAGACTTTTTGGCCACACAATTCGCATAATGCGTAATTTTTCTTGTTGTGAACAAATTTTACGTGATACATTAAAAGTCGTTTCTGTTTGAATGATTTATTACAAAATGTACATGATACGCGGTCTGTTTCTTCACAATGTACATTAGCTTTATGACGTTTTACATCTCGTTCGGTGAAAAATTTTTTATCACACATATCGCAACTTTTATTTTTTATTTTAATTGTATGAACACTTTTAATATGTTCGCTTAAATAAAGTTGATTTTTTAATAACTTGCCACAAATTTTACAACTGAAATATTCTGGTTCTTCAGAATGAACTAATTTTTTATGCCTACGTAGATTGCAATACGTTGTAAATGTTCTGTTACAGATATCACAACCTTTTATTTCGTGACTCGGTCTATGTAGCTTCAATGACGTATATGAATCTAATATTAATCCACATATTTCACAAGAATGGGTTGTCTTATTTCTGTAATCAATTGTTTTTTTAGGTTCGTTCAAAACTTCACCAGGTTTCAATTTTTGACCAGAAACATCTAAAGCCGGTTTTGAATTTTTCTTCTTCTTAATAACGTTATATTTACTCACTATTATAGTCGAGCGTTTATTTGGCACCTCCATCACCTTAAACATATCCACCACATTGCGATATTACTATAAACGATAGTGTATAATTTTTTTACTGTGATAAGTTAAACAACAGACAGAATTACATTAATAACTATACATATTGTGACAATATCGTAAAGACATGGTTCGCGTAATTTCTAGAATTTCATTCATGGAAATAGTAGAGAGAATGTTGTTTAGGTCAACAGCCAAAAGGCTGGTTTGAACCTACAGAGGTTTTACTAAGTAAAACAAGGAGTGTGATGGTTTACCATTGCCTTCCTCACTAAGTGGAAAAGTACGCTTATCAGCATGCCGGGCCCTCTGAAAAGCACATATTTTCCACTCTGTAAATGACAACTTCACTTCATTCACCACAGGGTCTGGCTGTATAATGAAATTCATTACTTTCAGAGGAGATAACTCTGATTAGTGTCTTTTACACCTCTACCTCTTCTGTTCTTAAATGATTCAGTCATTTAATTGGCTGACCGCATTATAAGAAGCAGAACTATTTATTTTAGCCCTGCAACGAACAGATTGGGTGTAAATAATTTGACACTCCACCTGTCTGCTCTATGCAGAAAGAGGGAATAATAGAGTGAAATAGTAACAATAAGTGACAATAGGACAAGAGGAACAATGAGGTGGCTATAAAGGTATGCCTATTCATAAAAGTTGTTTTAAAGGACACTGCGCTATTATCTATGAAAAGGTCAGCCTGTAACAGCTTCTATTTACAAAAGACCTATTGTTGACTTGTTTACAATAGATTTTTCTAGCACTCATTCATAAAGGGTTATTTTTTTGTACTTTATCATTTGCATGGAGTTTCTCTGCTTTTTCTGGAATGATCTTTTTAAATGAGAATGTAAGAGACCCCCGAAGCGCGGTCAGAGTTAGTATTCATTTGACCCTTGACGAGTTACTGTCGGGCGTTATTCAGGTTAACGGTTCCGAGCATTGTGTTGGTCAACGATTGTTATACTGTCTTTGTTCGTGTGTGTATTTAGAAAAGTTATTGTGTATCGGTATTAAATTCAGTTTTATTTTGTATGTGTATTGTAAAATTGATTGTAAGTAGTGCTAAGTAAATTATTAAATAATCTATTGTTTATTATTTATTTTGTAAATCGGTTAGTGTAATAAATATTTGTAATTGTAAACTTTAGTGTATTAATTATTTAATAACCTAGATCCTGAAACGGACCTTAGCAATAAGTATCACAATATTATAGCATTAAAACATCAAGGCAAATCGAGCAGTAACTGTACCATGACCTGTCACAAATTATTTACCATTTACACATTGGCTTTTACGTTGTATTTTGAAATTCACTTTGATAAGCCATTCAAGCGTACGAATCGAACCTTTGTCATCTATACTAATATAATAAAGAAGAAACGCCTGTTTGTTTTTTTGAGGTAATCTCAGAAACTACTTAACTGATTTTAAAAAATTTTTCATTGTTGCATAGCTTAGAGCTTCCTGATCAATATAGGCTATTTTGCAACTTTAAGTAACTTAAACTGTGACGATGTTGCATGTTTTAGTTTATCGGGTGTATAGCACTTTTATTTTTTTTAAATCCTCTGGATGGTGTATTTTTTTGGACTAGAAGCATGATTCAACTTTTATATTTCATAGAAAAACGTGAAGAATAACATTCGATTCCAAAAACATTAAAAATTCGGAAATATTCAAAATTGTTATTTTGGTACTATATTTCATACATTTGTTTTCATTCGACAGTCATATATTTCCAATTACTCTGCGCACCTCACCCACGTATTACTGTCTCTTATCTCAGCCACATATCAACTGTCTCTTTCTTTCCCATCGATATTCTTCAATGCATTCTATTCAATTCTGTTAAATTGCAAGGACAAACTTTTAAAATGGTGGGCATCGATTTGAGACAAGAGTGCTTCCTTCACTCATTGACAACTTTATGTTGAACTTTCTAGAGCTGTAAGTGCAGAAAAACAATTTATTTTGCTGCCACAGGGCAACAAAAACCAAAAATATTGTTTATAGAGAGGTTTTAAAATAATTTAATGAGGCCTACATTAGCTGCTGTGAAGCAAAGCGAGCGGGGATCGCTAGTACTTCATAAAACAAAAAATATAGTAATCCCTATTTGTTAATGTAATAAAATCTGTTTGGGCCCTGTGATGATCATTGACTCTAAAATATATAAGATAAAAACATGAACCATAAAATTTTACTTCAAAAAAACAGTAGTCATAACCTTTTGTTAAAGAATTGTTTCAACGTTTCAGATTATTTGGTGGTTTTCAGAGCATCACTGATTTGATTCATGTTTTGTTTCTGTGGTGACATACTGGATTCCAGTCTCATCTCTAATACCTAATAATTATAATTTTTATAATTATAACATCACATATTTTTATAGTAATAACAATCAAAAAATTTACATTTCTCTTAATGTCAGACTGTCCATTAATTCTTCTCTTATAAGTTCGAGTGGAAATACTTGATCGCTTGTCTTATGAATTATTTTCTGTCTCAACATGACATATTTTTTTATGGTTATTAAAAGTTGATTGCCACTTAAAAGTTTCGTCACATTTAGGACAACGATAAGGTTCTAGATCGGTATGAACACGTCTATGAGTTACTAAAACAGATTTAGCTCTAAACGTTTTTGAACAAATTTCGCATTGGTATTTCCTTTCGTCAGTATGAACATCACTTTTATGATGATTAAGTATTTGTTTAGTTTTAAACGATTTTCCACAGAGCTCACAACTCCAATTTCGTTCTTCAGTATGAGTATGCCGTTGATGATAGATTAAACTTTTCTTGCAAGAAAATAATTTACCACAGATATCACATGGTACTGGATCGCCATGTATATACATCATGTGTGTAGTCACACACGTGACTTTTTGGCCACACAATTCACATAATGAGTAATTTTTTTCACGGTGAACAAATTTTACGTGATGTATTAGAAGTCGTTCCGTTTTGAATGTTTTATTACATAACGTACATGATATGCGATCTGTTTCTTCACAATGTACATTAGCTTTATGACGTTTTACATCACGTTCGGTGAAAAATTTTTTATTGCATATATCGCAACTGATATTTTTTACTTTAACAGTATGAACACTTTTAATATGTTCGCTTAGATAAATTTCATTTTTCAATAATTTGCCACAAATTTTACAACTGAAATATTCTGGTTCTTCAGAATGAACTAATTTTTTATGCCTACGTAGATTAGAATATTTTGTGAATGTTCTGTTACAGATATCACAACCAATTATTTTATGACTAGGTCTATGTATCTTTAATGACGAATATGATTCTAATATTAAATCACATATTTCGCAAGTATAGGTTGTTTTATTTCTGTAATCAATCTTCTTTTTAGTTTCGTTCAAAAATTCACCCGGTTTCAATTTTCGACCAGAAACATCTAAAGCCGGTTTTGATTTTTTCTTCTTCTTAATAACGTTATGTTTACTCACTATTACAGTCGAGCGTTTATTTGGAATCGCCATCACCTTAAACATATCCACCACATTGCGATATTACTATAAACGATAGTGTATAATTTTTAGTGTGATAAGTTAAACAACAGACAGAATTACAATTAATAACTATACATAGTATATTTTCATTCAAAAATAAATCTTTATACTGCATCCTGCAGTTTGAAATTAATTCTATTTTTACTTTCTCTTGCCTATATAAATATATAGGAAGGAAAGTATTGTTTACGTGTCAATTTTTCGAAATCGAGTTTTCACCGGATCTACACGTTTTTAGACCCCCTGAACTCAAAAAACATGTTTTTAACGATAAATACTGTTTATCGATTTTGTTTATAAATTTTTATGTACAGTGATCAGGCCAGTGTTCTTTTATAGAACTGAAAGGTTCTTCTCCTTCTTCTAGTGCGTATCCGTCCCAAATGTTGGCGACCATCTTAACAATTCAAAGCAATTAGGTGTACGATGGGAGCTAACCAGCTAACCTCGTGCAAGCCACTATTTAAGGAGCTTAAATTGCTTACAGTTCCCTCTCTTTACATTTTTGAGGTGATAGTGTATGTTAGGCAAAAACATTTTATGCAGAATTTCAATGTTCACAATCATAACATGAGAAACAGATATGAAATTGTTTGAACAAAAACCTACTTATGCAAGGGAAAAATTCATGAATAAATTACCCCAATTTTTAAAATGTTGTGATAATTTGCATTCCTTTAAAAAAAGTCTGAAAAATTACTTGTTGGTGAAATGTTTTATAGCGTACAAGAACTTCTTTCTTGATAGTAGTGATACATTATGTGATTCTTATATGTATTTCAGGTGTTATAACTGACATGTCCTATACTCCTCCTAGAGTCTCCTGGACGCAAAAAAAAAAAACTGTTGAGGTGTAATTAAATTTGAGATATAATTTTTTATATATTGTTAACTAGGTGTGATGCATGCTACTGAGTAATAAATGGAAAACAATTACAATTTATTTTGAGTAAAAAAAAATCATATAGAGGTCTCCTTAACTTGTGGCTAAGTTTTCTGAACTATTTTGGATAAATGGACTTTTGATTAAAATTAAAACATTTTATTATGTATAAGCAAAAATATCCTAAACATATTATTATTATAAACACTAAAATTTCATTTAACACAATATCTGTTTTTATAACTTATAATTAAATATTTAACTAACTTGTATAACATTACTCGTGAGTATCGTAAATGCAACAATTTTTTTTAACTTAATACTTTTCATTCATTTTTGTCTTGTAAGTTACAGTGAAAATACTTGACTATGAGTTATTTTCTGTCTCAATACAATGGGACGTTGATTATCTGGATTAATTGGGGATTTGATCGTCCAGTAAATAGATTTTTCCGGATAACTGATTTTCCGAACTTACTCTATAAAAACTAGAACTGAAAATTATGCTAAAATATACACGACCCTATTGCATTTATCACTTAATCTTTATTAAATACATAAATGTAAAAATACATAAATGTGTAAGTTCTCATACAATACACTATATTGTAGCTTACTTTACAAAATAAATGCATATGTAGTATAAGTAAAAAAAACACTAAAGAATCATAATAATGTAAGTATATTAAAGAAAATTCATTTTTAAAGAAATCGGAAATTTTCCTCTGTTTGAGGGAAGCAACTCTCTTGCTAGCAGCCAAATCCTATGCAATAAATTTTTATGTATGTAGTATATATATGTGTATCAAACAAAGCATTAATGCATTATCGTACGAAATTTCAATACAATCAACTGTATTTTAAATTTGTATATTTACAAAATTCAGCAAAAACATTAGTACATATATAAAAGTATATGGTACATATTTTACAATTTTTTTTCTGAAGGGCATCCAGATAACTGGTCGTCCGGTTGATAGACGTTTGGATAATCGACGTCCTACTGTATTACATATTTTTTTATGTTTATCAAAAGCTGATTTCCACTTAAAAGTTTCGTCACATTTTGGACATCGATAAAGTTCTGGATCAGTATGGACACGCTTATGAGTTACTAGAATAGATTTTAACTTTAAACGTTTTTAAACTAACTTTGCACTGGTATTTCCTCTCGCATTTATGAACTTCAGAATGTTTATAAAGAATTGGTCTAGTTTTAAATGTTTTTCCACACACCTCGCAAGTCCAATATCGTTCTTCGGAATGTGTATGTCGTTGGTGATAAGAGTAAACTTTTCTTGCAAGAAAAAGATTTATCACAGATGATATCGCACAGCACTGGATCACCATGTATATACGAGGGTCATTCGTAAAGTAAGGTCCGAATCGCGGTAACTAGCCACATGGCGAGTGAACAGCGCAATGCGCATGCGCGACGACTCCCAGCATGCCTTACGTACAAAACGATGCCATTTGCAGTAGTATCTTTGTTGTGTGCTGTTTACTGTGCATCTTTAAGATGTTTAAGACAATTGATCATCCCACCGACTGCGAAATACGGTCAGTGATTCGTTTTTTGACAGCAAGGAACGTTTGTGCAGTAGATATTCATCGACAAATAAGTGAAGTGTATGGCCCTAATGCAATGAGTGACAGTAAAGTGCGCAAGTGGGTGAGAGCTTTCAAGGAGAGAAGGGACAATGTCCATGATGAACCGCTATCTGGCCGACCATCAGTGATCATGGAAGATTTGGTCAAAGCCATTGAAGAAAAGATTCGTGAAAATCAGCGATTCACAATTTCGTCATTAGCATTGGAATTCTCGAACGTGAGTAGAACAGTAGAAGTTTCTCGGTGGTAAGCGCTTCAACTCTGATGACGAGGTGAAAGAAGCTGTTCATGACTGGTTATATTTGCAGGCGGCAGAGTTCTTCAACACTGGTATTCAAAAGCTTGTAGAACATTATGATAAATGTTAAAAAAAATGGAAACTATGTAGAAAAATAGGTTAAGACGTCAGGAATTAAATAAAACAAGGTTTTTGATCTAATCTATTGTGGTTAATTTTTTATACAAAAACGGACCTTACTTTACGAATGACCCTTGTACATCATATCTATAGTCATACACGTGACTTTTTGGTCACAAAGTTCACACATTTTGTATTTTCTTTTACTGTGAATAAATTTCATATGATTTATAAAAAAATTGTTCCAGTTTAAATGTTTTATTACATATTAAACATAATACTCGTTTTTATCAACACAGTGTACAGTAATTTTATGATATTTTAATTCCGGTTTTGAGACATATTTTTTATTGCATATATCACAAGTAAAATTCGTTCCGTTATCTGGATGAATTCTTTTAATGTGTTGGTTTAGATAAAATTCATTCTTCAATAACTTGCCGCACATTTTACAATCGTTATATTCAGATTCTTTAGAATGAACAACTTTATTATGTCTACGTAAATTACGAAAATATTTGAATGATTTGTTACAAATATCGCAACTTATTATTTTATGAGTGACTCTATGTTTCCTATATATCGTATGCGTTTGTAATACTAAGTTGCATACTTCACAAGTATAAGTTTTTCTATTTTCATTTTTGTTCCCATTTTTATTCAATAGTTTCCGTTTGTTTAACGATATCGCTGGTTCCCGTTCTTGACCAGAAATGTTAAATTTACTCACATCTATAGCGAAGTTTCTATTTGGAATCGCCATCACCTTAAACATATCCACCATATTACGATATTACAATTAACGACAGTACACAATTTTTTTGTGAGGTAACTTAAATAACAGAATTATAATTAAGAACTAAAGTCACTTGAGTTACGAGTTTGCCTTTGTTTGCACTGAGGGGTAAAGGGGGAAAAGCAACAGTTCGCATGCGCAACTGCTTTAATTTCAATATGACAAACATAACAACTTATACCATACCCGGAGCACAAGTAGTATATCACTGAACCTTTTGTAGGTTAACTGTACTTGTAGGTAAACTGCATTTTGAAAACATTAAACAAAACATTTTCATCTAAACGATGTAAATTTTAATATATCATGTTTAATGGTTGAATAGAAAGAGAAATGTTAGCATTAAGACTTGTCAACCACACTCTCTGGTCCTCTTAGATTATTACACACAAATTCATTACGGTCACATTGAAATTTGGCAAGAGGTATAGAAGAAATTTTCAAATAATTACTTTTATTTTTAATTTATTTTTCTTTTAAGTATATATTATATTATTTTGTGAAGTATTCCAAGCTACTATTACACAATATTTCTTCCCTGCCTACAACTCAGGTAAAGGTCTCAGGTAAAGGCCTCTTTGAAGGTAAAGGTAGAATTTTTGTTAAAAAATATTGATATGTATATTTTCACTTCATTTTATTCTTGCATAATAATTTAAGTTATCACATGTTATATATCATACATTATTACTGAACAAAAATAAAAATACATTAAAATTACTATTTTTACATTAATATTAAATGTGCATAACTAATTTAGGATTTTTTAAATTGTTTTCAGACTTCTACATTAGTGGCAAAATTAAAACATAATTTTTGAACTAGGAAACATTAATTTAGATATTATTGCTAGAATTACTAAAATTTCAGTCAACTCTGTCCCGTCTTTTACAACATATACTTGAATTTAACAGAACTTTTACAAAAATATACACGAGTAACAATCACAGAACTTACATTTTTCATGAACTAAAACTAAACCGTTTTCATCACTAAACTTTTATTCACCGTTCTATTGTAAGTTTCTGTTAAAATACTTAACAACTAATTATTTTCAAGGTCAATATTACATATTCGTTTATGTTTATCAAAAGTCTGTTTCCACTTAAATGTTTCATCACATTTCGAACATCGATAAGGTTCTAAATCAGTATGTACACGCTTATGAGTTTGTAGAACGGCTTTAAATTTAAACGTTTTTAAACAAATTTCACACTGGTATTTCCTTTCCTCGGAATGAACTTCACCATGTTTATAAAGTATTTGTTTCGTTTTAAATGTTTTACCACATAGCTCACACGTCCAATTTCGTTCTTCAGAATGTGTATGTCGTTGGTGATAGAGTAAACTTTTTTTACAAGAAAATGATTTACCACAGATATCGCACGGTACTGGATCGCTGTGTATATACATCATATGTGTAGTCATACATTTAACTTTTTGGCCACACAATTCGCACATTGTGTAATTTTTTTCACCATGAACAAATTTTATGTGATTTATAAGAAATCGTTTTTGTTTAAATGTTTTATCACATAATGTACACGATACACGATCTGTTTCTTCACAATGTACATTAGTTTTATGATATTTTACATCAAGTTTTGTGGCAAATTTTTTATCGCACATATCGCAACTGAAATTCTTTACTTTAGCGGTATGAACTCTTTTAACATGTTGTGTTAGAGAATCTTCATTTTTTAATAATTTACCGCAAATTTTACAGCCATAATATTCTGATTCTTTAACATGAACTATTTCTTTATGTCTACGTAAATTACGATAAGTTTTGAATGCCCTGTTACAGATATTACAACTTTTTATTTTATGGCTGACTCTATGTTTGTTTAATAACGCAAATGATTCTAAAACTAACCCACACACTTCGCAAGTACAAGTTTTTTTATTTTCATTATCACTCTCACTCTTTTGTTCATCCAATAATACCTCTGGTTCTAATTCCTGGCCAGAAATGTTTAAAGAGGATTTTGATTTTTTCTTCTTCTTATTAACTTTATCTTTACCCATAATTACAGCCGAGCGTGTATTTGGCATCTCCATCACCTTAAACACATCCACCATATTACGATATTACTACAAACGACAGTATAAAATTTTTTTTAGTGTGATTTGTTAATTATTTAAATAACAGAATTATAAATAACAACACATATTATAGCACTGCAGCAACAAGGTGAAATGGCCATTAACTAGGACCTTTAACTCCCTGAAATTTGTTATGTACGAGGTCTGTTCAAAAAATAACCGAACTTTATGAATTACCCGCTAATGAGGATATTTAGCGACGTGCAGTTGGTGGCACACTCCTATATCATTCCTTTTGTGAACACATTTTCTTGGATTGTTGATATCTCATTTAATTTTCGTGGTGTTCTGTTTTTAGTATGACGTGTTTAAGTGCTAGTGATAATTTTTGTATTGTGCAAAATTCGGGAGCAAAGGTGCAACGTGAAATTTCGCGTGAAGCAGGGAAAAACTTTCACAGAAACATTTCAACTTTTGAAACAAGCTTAAGGAGATGATTCTCTGAGTTGTACGCATTGTTGTAAATAGTTTTCTCAATTTGAAAGTGGTCGCCAGTCAATTGAAGATGACCCTCGACCTGGAACGCCTTTGACTTCAACTGATGGCACCCTCGTTAGGAAAATCCATAATCTGGTGCGTGTAAATCGCCGATTGACTGTCAGAGAACTTTCAGAAGAGGTTGGCATCTCAATTGGATCGTACCATGAAATTTTGACTGAAAAATTGAACTTGCATCGAGTTGCAGCAAAGTTTGTTCCCCGTTTGATGACCGAACAGCAAAAAGAACATCATCTGGACGTTTGTCGGACTTCTTGAACAACCCAATGATGATACAACATTCAGGTAAAGGATCATAACAGGAGACGAAAACTGGGTTTACGGCTACGGCATTGAGACAAAAGTGCAGTGTTCACAACGGGTTGACAAAAATTTCACATTACAAAAATCGTCACTAGCACTTAAACACGTGGTACTAAAAACACAACACCACGAAAAGTAAATGAGATATCAACAATCCAAAAACATACGTTTAATAAAGAAAGACGTAGAATAGTGTGCTGCCAACCACACGTCGCTGAGTATCCCTGTTTGCGCGTAATTCAAAAAGTTCGGTTATTTTTTGAACAGACCTCGTACTTATTTATAATATACTGTACTGTCCGACAAGTTTCAAAATAGGATTCCCTCCCTTCCACACTTCATCCGCACCACCTCGCATTACGCACCGTCCTAAAAACATTAGCTCGGATAGTCAGCCTACTAGTACAGCTCATTACTACAACAATATTTATATTCATTCTTACTATTACTTTATTATTTATTATTATTTGCATTTATTTAACCTGTACCTGTTTAAATCACAAATATATATTTACACTGTATTTGTTTAATCGAAAAGAATCTATCTGAATATTGAACAACCAATCAAACCCAAAACATAATAAAATTGCACTGACTACAAAACCAATATTGCACGGTCGCTAACACTGTAGAACTGAAGTAAAAGCATAGTTTATATTAGCTACTCTCAAGTAAATAAAGAATAATGCTTACTCCATTTAATAATTAAATCCTATCAATTAATTACATTAAAAGTCAACATTATAAATTAAGAATGATTATGACTACACTACCTAATAGTAAACAAAAATAATGGAAACACTAATGACTTTCTTCTGCCGGTGGTCACATAATCTGTACAATTTTTTTTTTTTTTTTTGGTTTAACGTCCGACTGTTTTGCAAATTGCTGCTAATGCAGACGGTGAAGGATGAAATGAATTTTTTGTAACTTATGAAAAAATGCCATGCTAGAGTGGGATTCGAACCCAAGACCCCATGATGAGAGGCGAGCACGTTACCAACATCGCCAACGCGGCCGGCGAATCTGTACAAAATGTTATGGATAACAAGAATCTAGTATAAGTGATATTCATATTAATTGTTCATTTATGTTGTGCGTACCTATGTATTTGATCCGGCATGTAGAGCGAACAGGAAATGAAGAAGTGGGGAAGGGAGAGAATCCTATTTCGATTGTTGTCAAGCAGTAGTTTGTTCCTTCCTTAAATTAGCAACTTTTTAATTATTTTTATTATCTTCAAATGTTAATTAATCAATAAGAATTATGAAGGGCTCACAGGAATATTAATAAATATTGGTGATAATGAGTCTGTTACACAACTGAGCTTCATATACTATTTCTTTTTTAACGGTTTTTTCCATTATATTTTGTAAATGAAAGTAAATTTTCTATCTGCAATAATTGTTACAAGATACACAACGACTGTGTCAAAGAGAATTTTCATGTACATTATCATAATTACAGGTTTTATTATTTTATTATCACTCTCACTTTTTATACTGTATAACATACATTTGAAATTTGGCAAAGTAATTAATATTATAAAGAACGGTTTAATATTCCAAATGTAAAAAAAATTTATAATGATTCAATAACTTATTTTTGACTAAATACCTTGAATATTTGCCCATAACAGACAGGTGGGTGTCAAATTATTTGCACTTAATCTGTTTGTTGCAGGGCTAAAATAAATAGTTCTGTTTCTTATCACATGGTCAGCCAATTAAATGACTGAATCATTTAAGAACAGAAGAGGTAGAGGTGTAAAAGACACTAATCAGAGTTATCTCCTCTGAAAGTAATGAATTTCATTATACAGCCAGAGCCTGTGGTGAATGAAGTGAAGGTGTCGTTTACAGAGTGGAAAATATGTGCTTTTCAGAGGGCCCGGCATGCTGACAAGCGCACTTTTCTAATCAGTGAGGAAGGCAATAGTAAACCACCTCCCTCCTCGTTTTACTTAGTAAAAGCTCTACAGGTTCAAACCAGCCTTTCAGCTGATGACCTAAACAGCAACCTTGAATATATTATGTATTAAAACGATATTACAATAACATAAGATTGTAGTTTTTAAATATGTAATGAGAAGAACCCGTTCTTTTACGGTTTAAACATGTAAAATTTGTAATATTTCTTCTTTTATAATGTTTGCTGTAGATCACCGATATGCCACAGTAAGTTTATCCCTTATTAAGTCCCTGCAATAAACAGAATTGATTATGCCTGACAATATTATGGCCAATCAATTGTCAAGTTTAAAAATACAAAGGCTTAGTATTTTTTTTTTTGTAATCCCTAATGTGTGTACGTTACAATCTGTTCAATTCAGAACAATAAGCAACCCCATGACCCAATGAGATGAGGATGATAAGTATGACGTGTAAATGAGGTGTAGTCTTGTACAGACTCAGGTCGACCATTCCTGAGAAAGTATGGTTAATTTAGCCCCAACCATCAAAGTACACCGGTAACCACTGCCTAGCATTCAAATCTGTATAAAAATAACTACCTTTACTAGGATTTGAACCAGGAACCTTTGTCTCCGAAAATCAGCTGTTACACAGCTGATTTTGGCGACGACTTTACCTCTAGACCAACCCGGTGGGTCTAGTATATTAAAATCTAAAGATGCATTGAGAAAGTATTATAACAGTAAAGTTATGAAGTACAATGGTACTAGATTCTTATAACAAGAAACTGAAAATAAATAGAAGACTTTCGTAAAAAAATTATTTATTTTAATCTCTAAAAATGATAATAAAACAAATATTACAAAAGAATAATAATTAAACTGTTTTTTTTAATAACTGATACAAAACAATGTTTTTGAATGAATAATCTTACACCTAATATTGACCTATTAACAAAAATAATTTCAAGAAAATACAACCATAAGATTAATTTTTCATAAAGGCAAAAATATATTTTCAACGTCATTTTAAACAATATAAGTAATATAAATTTTATGTAACAGATAAAGTTACAACAAATATAACTGATATTTTACTCCTTTTTGTTGTAATAACAAAAAGTAATTTAGATTTAAGAAAATAACTCATTATAAAATCCTTATAAAAAATGATTTTACATTACGATTTTTAAGGTTATTAACATCTTATGATATAGAATATTGTCCAAACTAAAAAATTACTTTTAGACTTTCGATTAGAATCAAATTCAAAAACTTAAGCTTCGTCACTAACATATATATGACAGAATTACTGGACAATTATTCAAAATTTTCAGGTTTGTAATCTAGTAATGGTGTTTTAATTAATCTCTCATGTATAAAAATATAACTTCAATATCATTTTAAACAAAGTAACTAATATAAATTTTAAGTAACAAAGTTACTACAAAAATATTGAAATTTACATATCTTTTGTTCTAATAACAAAAAATATTTTAAATTTTATAAAAATAAATTATAAATCCTTATAAAAAATTACTACACATTACAATTTTCAAGGTTATTAACAACTAATGGTATAAAATATTTTTTAAAACATAACAGAAAAATTCTTCCAGACCTTCGATTCTTAGGTAGTTGGCCTTGAGTACCCACTTGTTGGCACTGTTGCCAACATACCGATTGGGGGACAGAAAATTTACTGATGTATTACTTCTATCTTCTTATAATCAGGGTTGCGTCCTTAATAAATCACCCGTTAGTTTACAGAAGATTTACTTTATTACATTCAACATAAATGTGCTACTCATTAAATGTTAATGTTCAAGAAATATCAAATAACAATGTCAAAATACATTTCAAGAAGCGTGAAAGTACTCATAAGTTAAAGCATAAAGAAAAAGAAAGCAGTAAACAAAAGGTAAATATTACAGAGAGCTGGCAGTTGGTCGCTCAGTTTGTGGAGAGGGTGGTTGGGAGACTGCAGAAAGAGGAGACTTATGGAGATCAGCGGGATCGCCCTCTCCCAAAGTGATTAATCCTGTCCCAAGTAGTCAGTAGAGTCAGAAGGTAAGGTAGGCACACTAATTTCCTGAGCTGGTGATGAAGAGTGAGGAGTGTTGGTCGGTGACACCGAGAGGGGAATTAGGGAATTGCCCCGCTGACAGTATGTAATTTTTTTTTTTTTTTTTAACCTGACATTTCCCTTGTAGTACTATATAAACAGTTCTGAGGGAGGTGGAGGGTTGTTAGTTTGTTAATGTCGGATCAAGTGGCCAGGCGGTGGGTTTTTGGTTGGTAAGGCGATTACGGCCTCCTTGGGGCTGGCCGAGGACACCTCAATTGTGTCCAACTTCCCCCATCGTGAGGAAGTGAACATGAGTTTTTCTCACCGCCTCATATATATATAAAAAAAAAAAAAAATTGGTCCAGTACATATTAATGTCGTGATCATTATTTATTTCAAATATTTAAAAAATCTGAGCGAATTGGTTTCCGAGTTATAAATTTGTTAATTCTGAGTTACTAGATAAATTTTTGGTTGGTAAGGCGGTTGCGGCCTCCTTGGGGCTGGACGAGGACGCCTCAATTGAGTCCAACATTACTCCCCCCCATCGTGAGGAAGTGAACATGAGTTTTTCTCGCCGCCTCAGATATATAAAAAAAAAAATATATAAAAATTTTTTATATTGGTCCAGTACATATTAATGTCGTAATCATTATTTATTTTGTGGGTCTGCATCAAGGCTCTGCTTTAAGCCCATACCTATTCAACTTGGTTATGGATACACTTACTGAAGGGGTGAGAGAGCAGGCACCCTGGACAATGCTTTTTGCGGATGACATTGTGCTGGTGGGAGAAACCAGGGATATAGTGGAGAGGAAACTGGAGAGTTGGAGAGAGGTATTAGAGGAGGGAGGCCTGAGGATCAGCAGGGAAAAGACTGAATACCTATGGTTTGGAGGTGAGGATAAGAGTGGAGGGGTGTGTTTGCTGAATGAAGTGGTGAGAAGGGTAAAGTGTTTCAAGTACCTTGGTTCATGCCTAACCGAGAGTGGAGGACTGGAGGAGGAAATTAACCATAGAATACAAGCTGGATGGAATAACTGGAGGCGAACGACAGGTGTATTGTGTGACAGAAGGATTGGGACAAGAATGAAGGGAAAGAATAAGACAGTGATTAGGCCGGCATTGTTATATGGTAGTGAAACTTGGCCTATGAAGAGGAGACAGGGAAACAAGTTGGAGGTTGCGGAAATGAGGATGTTGAGGTGGATGCAGGGAAAGGCTAGGAAAGATAGGATACGGAATAAAGTAATAAGGGAGTCTGTGGGAGTGATAGAAGTGTCCAAGAAGGTTCAGGAACGAAGACTGCAGTGGTATGGACATTTGATGCGTAGGGAGGAGGAGTATGTGGGGAGGGTTGTGGATAGATTGGTGGTGGATGGGGTGAGAGGGAGGGGGAGACCCCGGAGAAGATGGAGAGACGCCGTGGCGGGGCCTGAGCGAGGAGGATGTGGTGGATCGGAGAGAGTGGAGGAGAAGAATAAGGAACAGCGACCCCTGAGGAAGGGAAAAGCTGAAGAAGAAGAAGAATCATTATTTATTTCAAATACTTAAAAAATCTGAGCGAATTGGCTTCTGGTTATAAATTTGTTAATTCTGAGTTACTAGATAAATTCTGAGAACATTTTGTAACATGTTTATCATATGATCCCTTCCACTTATAAGTTAGACCACAACTAACACATTTGTAAGGTTCTTCACTACTATGAACTCTAGCATGTGTTTTTAAAATTGAATAATATTTAAAAGTGCTGCCACATATATCACATTTATAATTTCTAGTGTTCTCATGAACAACCATGTGATTTCTTAGGACAGCTCTGTCTTTAAAAGAAGCGTTGCATAAATTACAAGAATATTTTCTTTCCATAACTGTATGAACTCTAGTAATATGTTTCTTTAAATATAAATTTGAGACAAAAGTTTTTCTGCAGATTTCACATGTCACAGACGTATGTTCTGAATGCATTTGTTTAATATGACGATCTATTAATTTAACATTTTTACCGCATATTTCACATACAGAATTGCTAAAATCTGTTAAATGTAATTGTTTTAAATGACTACGTAACAGACTTTGATATTTAAAAGTTTTACCACAAATATCGCAACATACTGAACAAGGATTATTTGCATGAACTGTATTATTGTGCGAGTCAAGATAATCTTTATATGCAAATTTTTTATCGCATAAATTGCAGCTAAATTTTTTTTCTCGTTTGCAATGCACTCGTTTTGTGTGAGCTTCAAGATATTGTAGACCTTTAAATAATTTTCCACAGATTTTACAACTACAATATTCCAAATCTGTTGGATGTACATTTCTCATGTGCCTTTTTAACTTAGGATATTCTTTACCACATATTTTACATGTTTTAGACGCATGAGCAGCTGTATGTTTCTCATAAGTGTATTTATTATGTAAGGTAATTCCACAAATTTCACAAGTCCATTTTGAACTGTTCTTTTTAACCTTCTTTCCATGATCCTGTGATGCCGAAAATGATGGATTTTCAATTTTACTGCCGATTCTTGCATCACTTGAATATGTTAACTCTTCAATCACCTTAAACATATCCATAAGATCATCTATTACTTTTCAATAATAATGATTAATTATAAAGAAAATCAAATTAATTTTCATCAATTCTTTTGTTCGCCCGAAATAAACATTTAGGAAAAACATGTTTCCATTCGCCTTCTTTTAAAAGCTTACTAGTATTTTTTTCAGTATTGTGGTTGCTTCAGATATTAAAATTTTTTTTCAAATTCATTTATTTAACGTCGCATCAACTACAACGGTCATTAGCGACGACGTTTGGGGTGTAACATTTTTTGTACAATGGAGGATGAAATGATTTTTTGTAACGTATGAAAATATGCCGTGCCCGAGTGGGATTCGAACACAGGACCGCATGATGAGAGGCAAGCACGTTACCAACTGTGCCAATGCGGCTGGCATTAACATTTTTGTTTACATTAGTTTGTAATCTCTTCTTGATGTAAACATTATTTGTCCCTAACTTTAATTTACACAAAAGTTTAAAATGCTTACTGGATTATAAATAAATTTTAACAATACCTGTTCAATTATTTTTTCTTGACAATTAATAAATACCTTTATACTTTATAATATTTAAGTGCCTTTATAATGACTATATTTTAATACAATAAATTTTATTAATATGATGTGAAAATTCATTTATATAATATAAATTTTTAAGTAAACAACTGGTTTACCATACATTTTAAAATACTTAGGAAATTTAAGTAACTACGATATTATTATTATTAAAGAAAAACAAAATTTTGAATAATTATTTTCCTATGTTGAATTACAGCCTTTTAATACCGATCAATTTCTTATTAAAGTGAGTTAATTACTATTTCCAACCATTAATTTAATTCTGAATCCTCATTAAATACATAATAATGCCAAAACAAGCGCAACTATTACGGTGTCAGAAATCCAAAATCTGAAAACTTGTCGTGTAGGAGCAGTTAACAATACATTTTTTCAAACATTAAGTAATCCTTTTTAAAACTAAGATAAATGTAAACTAATAAATTATAATTTTTTATAACAATACTTTAAATAAGACAAGCACTAAGATTTAATAGAAGTAAATTAGCGAAATATATGTATTGAAGATCAAAATATAAGTTGCCCATGAAAGTAAAAAGCGCATATAGTTTAAAAAGATGACAGTAAGCTAATCTGTTCTGCAACCCAATCCACAATAATTACAAAAACTATAGGTATTTTGGTCAGTTGGTTGCTTTACAAAGACATCAGTCCAAAACGTTTTGCTTAACTAGTTAAAGTTAAAACAGAGTTATAATATTTGTAATTTAGTAATCTTTAAATTTTTACGGGCACAAAGCCCCCGAAGCGCGGGGCCTAGGGCGGTTGCACACTCACCCCTGCCTAAAAATGGCTCTGACTGTAAGAGTATATAATATTATAGTACAGTAAGACCTCGATAATCTGGCTTAAATGGGTGGCCGGTAGGCCGGATTTACGAAAAAGCCGGACCATCGAGAGACCGTTTAAAATGTAATGAATTTGAGATCCCTTGTAGCCCCTCTAAGAAGTTAACAGCATGCACTGCTGTTCTATATACTGGGTTTGTAGGCAATTCTCAAAACTGGCTCCTTCAATTACTAAAACCTTAATACAGTGTACATTCATTTCTAATAAAATCTTAGAGTTGGAGGTTTTTAATAATTACGCATTTTGTTTAATACAGTAACTCTTTTTTTTGAAAAGTAGATTAAATCCAACACAACAAACTACAAATCGCTACTGAAATTTTAAATCTTTGCGTTTCACATGATTAATTAATTACTGTACAATACAATTCTAGTTTGTAATGTACTAATTGATTATAAATATAGAATGTAAATGTGAATAAAATTGTATCTACTAATTATTATCAGTTTTTCTCTTAAAACTACAACTTTTAGAATCGGGCGGGGGCTGGCCACATTGGCGTAGTTCGTAACATGCTTGCCTCTCATCATGCGGTCTTGGGTTCGAATCCCATTCAGGCACAGCATATTTTCATACGTTAAAAAAAAATCATTTCATCCTTCACCGTCTGCATTAGCAGTAATTATAGAACAGTCGGACGTTAAACCAAAAAAAAAAAATTTAGAATCGGGCTGGATTACTGGAGGGTCGGGATTTTCGAGGACCGAATTGTCGAGGTACTACTGTATATACATTAACATGAGAATGAAAATTTATCTATTAAGTTTTAACTTTACAATACTACGAATTAATATTTTGAGAACACTTAGTCATATGTTTATCAAAAGAGCTCTTCCATCTAAATGATTCTCCACAATTGCACTTGTAAGGTTCAAAATCATTATGAACTCTAAGATGTGTCCGTAACACACTTTTATACTTAAAAGTACTATTACATATATCACACTTAAAATTTCTTTCATTGGTATGTGTCAACAAATGATTTTTAAGAGTTGCATATATTTTAAAAGAACTACCACAAATATTACAAACATGTTTACGTTCTTTCGCATGTACGAAAACTTTGTGTCTCTTTAAACATTTTTCATTCTGGTATGATTTCCCACAAATATCACAATTAACTGTTATAATTGAAGGTTGTTTTAAATGCATCGTTTTAATGTGATTATTAATACACTTGACACTTTTACCGCAAATTTCACAAACTGTAAAAACAACCGATTTATGTTCCTTTGTTACATGATAATTCAACAGATTTTGATGTTTAAATGTTTTACCACATAAATCGCAACAAACAATATTAGAACCATCCGAATGCACCAAATTTTTATGTGTATCACGACAAGCTTTCGTAAAAAACATTTTGTCACATATATCACAATTATATCGACGTTCTCGTTTCGCATGTACTCGTCTTACATGTTGTTTAACATGAGGTAAACTTTTAAATAATTTACCACAGATCTGACAATTTTGATAAACATTATCAATTAGATGAACATGTTTTTTATGAAGGTTAAGATAATATACTCTGTGAAATGTTTTACCACATAATTCACAAGTTTTATTACTGTGGGATGCTTTATGTTTTCTGTACAATAAATAATTTTCAATTGTTAATCCACATATTTCACATTTCCTTTCTTTTTCTTTATTGCTTGACGTAGAGGGTGTTTCCAAAGTCATAGAAGACGATGAATCATTTAATTCATTTCCATCAAGAAGTGACTTCTGTAATTCTTCATTCACCTTAAACACACCCACAACATTGTGTTATAATTCAATAATGAAACAGAATCGTTAAAGAATCAATTTATTACTTTCTCTTGCCTATACGAATATATAGGAAGGAAAGTATTGTTTTCATGTCGATTTTAAGAAATTGAGTTTTCACCGGATCTATACGTTTTCTATGAGTTAGAACAGGGACCCCCAGTAGAGTTTGTTCATGGATGGCTGTCAGCTGGTCACCATACAAAGTCGCTTGCCCAACCGGTGTTACTTAACAAATAATAGCGACTTTCTACCGGCTGACTGACTGGGCTGGCCCGAAGGCCCAGGTAAATATTAAAAGGCTTTTTTACATAACTAAAAAAACATTACATTACACCACAACACTTTTTTATATAACTTAAATGTATATAATCACAACAATAGAAACAGAATCAATTACTATATCGTAACCATAATAAATAATTATTGTTTGAACAAAAATCTGCCTATACAGTTAGAAAATACTTATTGATAAATTGTAGCAAGCTTCAAAGATAAAATAATAATTTTTTGATTGATAAAACAGTTATTTTTTAACTAAACAAATTAAGTATTGTTTTAAAAATAAATTTCTAATTAAACACTATATGGTTAATTTGTATTATTGGATAAAGTTATTAGATGATGTGCTCATTAAATTACGTAAATAAAAATAAAAAAGGTAATAAAAAATTAGTAATGAATTTAACATTTAATTTATTAGTTTTCATCTTGACATAACAAGTAATTCGTTTTTGAAGTCTTCTGGATGCAGTTAAAAAATGGGAAATACACGAGGGCAGTCCAGAAAGTCTGTCAGGTTTTGCGTTGTAGCCGCTAGGGGATGAGCTATCGTGGCCATTTTGGTGCCGCGGCGTTTCTCCATTCAGTGGCTATCCAGCCGTGATAGCGAGAGGTCTGTGTCGCTCTTCATTGTTTTTCAACAACAATTTAAAATGTGTGCCGCAATTCAAAATCCCGCCAGTTGTGAACTACGGTCGGTAATACGGTTTTTGTTGGCTAAAAACAAATAACCAATTGAGATTTATTGCCAAATCTGTGAAGTCTATTGGAATTATGTTTACACTGAAAGTGGAGTACGGCGTTTGTGCATTCAGTTCAAAAATGGCCGAATTAATGTTCACGAGGAAGAACGAAGTGGACGGCCAAGCCTCGAGACTGATGACATTGTGAATAAAGTCAAGGAGAAGATTAAAGAAGACCGTCGATTCACCATCAGAGAGCTATTGCTTTTTTCCCACAAATTTCAAAAAGTTTATTGCACGAAATTGTAACAGAAAAATTACGAGGTTATCACAAATTTTGTGCAAGATTAAAAAAACAAGGTTAAAATCACAGGCGGTAGACTTTTATGACGCCGGCATTTCAAAATTAGTTCACCGCTATGATAAGTGTTTTAATTTGTTTGGTGATAATGTAGAAAAATAGCATTTTAGTTGCACTTTCAAATGTATATAATAAAGTTTTTTTCTTGCACTTAGTTTTTTTTATATTAAAACGTGACAGACTTTCAGGACTGCCCTCGTATTTTAAATTAATTACTATAACAAATAACAGGAATGATTCTGAATTATAGTCTCATGTAGGTTGAGAACACTTCGAAACATGTTTATCAAATGAACATTTCCAACGAAAAGTTTCACTACAATTACTGCATTTATACGGTTCAATATCATTATGAACTCTAAGATGAGTTTTTAACACATTTGGAAATTTGAAAGTACGATCGCATATGTCGCATTTATAATTTCTTTCATCATTATGAATTAATAAATGTCTCGTCAAACAAGATTTAACTTTGAACGATGCATTACAAATATGACAAATAAATTTTCTTTCTTTTTCGGTGTGAACTCTATTTTTATGATTATTTAAATTCACTTCACTAAGAAAACACTTTCCACATACATCACAATAAAATTTTGTTGAACGTTCTGAATGTACAATCTTCATGTGGCGTTCGATGCATTTAAAATGTTTACCACAAACCACGCAAACTGTACTATCGGTCGAATGGACACCTCGTAAATGTCCCTTTAATAAATTAGGATGTTTAAATGTTTTACCACATATATCACAACAAACTAAATCAGGATTGGTGGCATGTACAACACCTATATGCAGTTCAAGATGAGTTTTCATCACAAATTTTTTATGGCATATATTACAATCAAATTTTTTTTCTCGTGCGGAATGCACTCGTTTGATGTGCTCATTGAGATAAGGTAAACTTTTAAATAGTTTATTGCATGTTTTACATTTATGATAATCAGCTCCAATTAAATGAACATATTTTTTATGTCTTTTTAATCTCGGACATATTTTTCCACATATGTCGCACATGTTAGGAACATGAGTTGCCTTATGTTTAATGTATGAATTATTATCTTCTAATATAATTTCACATATTTCACACTGTTTTTGTTTATCATTGGTTTTATTCACTGAAGAAACAACCACTGTACTTGGAAGATTAGGCGTAGTTAAATTTCCAAAACTTGAGTTCCGTAATCCTTCGTTTACCTAAACATATCCACAATACTTTTATTACTAATTTATAAGACAGATCAACATTATGAAAGTTAAATTAATTTTCACTATTTTATTCATGAAATGTTTTGAATGGGAGTTCTCAGAAATCGAAACTAGTAAAAATGTTTGATTCCTTCTACAATATTCCATTAGAACGTAGAAAATGTTTAAAGGGTCTGGATTAACTTTTAGACTGCAGGTATAAAACAGTTAGTGCATTTGTAGTCAGTCAATTGTTACCTGAATTGTGAATGGAAAATGTTTTGGGCCGTACGAAATAATGTCGTTACAGGACCAGTTTTGAATTATGTTAATAATGCACGTCGTAATTGTAGTAACAAGTGGTTGTGGAAGGTAAATTGTTTGTTGTTACAGTGTCTTAAAGGGGTCAACTTAAGAAGATGATTTTTTTAAAATTTCAACTGTTTTTTGCATTTATTTGAAGTTTAAAATTTTCTGAATCACAAAATTTGTTTACTTTGTTTGAATGTTGACAAAAGTTATAAAAAACTGTTTAAAATAAAGCTCACTAGCAAGGTTCAACTTTTAAGTTTTCCGGAAATGTGGTTTTTGCGCGATTGTACATTCTTGGGAATTAAATATTTTGGTTTGTATTGGAGGTATTTAGATGATGTTTTTTTTCAATTGTTCATAATTTCTTGCTCTATTATCTGTGGAATGATTATTACAAAAACCTTAATAGGGATTTAGTTGAAAAATAATTTGTGAATACATAAAATAAATGTTTTTGGAAATATGGTTTTTTCTTCAATAAATTTCTTGTAAGAAAAAATACATACAAGCGCATACAACAGATAATAGACAGCAATTTTCTGTATTTTGTAGCATAAGAATCATGATGATATCTTTCTTGGTTCCTGAGATATTTGATTCTCCGTAAAAGCCCGCTTTTCCAACCTCACCCTTATATTAGGGGCTGTAATTTATTTTTTGACTTGGTTCAAATGGTAGATCAGTACTAGTAAATTACTCTTTCATTTAAAATAAATAATGATAAATTATAGCCAGAAGTTTTCATTTTCATTATATGGGTTGACTACCCCCCCCCCTTAATGATAGTAAAGTTTAATTTAAGCTCAAATTTTGTAATTGATTTAATCTAATTATATTTGTTAATAGGGTAAGTTTAATAATAATTAATTGTAATTACTAATTTTGTCAATAAAAATTTTTAAATACTGTAAGTTTTTTATAATTTTGTTTATTGTTTATTATACCCAGATCCCAAACAAACCTAGGTTTAGGTGTTACAATACTTAAGTAAACACTTCATGTTATATAGAATGTTTTAAATTATGAAAACATATAATCACAAGTATTTACCATACGTATAATACAGAAATGATTGCAAATTAAATATTTCAAATGTAGGTTAAGAACAAATAGTTACATGTTTATCTAATGAACTCTTCTAACGAAAAGTTTCACTGCAATTATTACATTTATAAGGTTGAATATCATTATGAACTCTTTTTTTTATTCCTAATTTGTGTACGTTGCAATCTGTTCAATTTAGAACAATAAGCAACCCCATGACCCAATGAGATGAGGATGATGTGTATGACAAGTAAATGAGGTGTAGTCTTGTACAGACCCAGGCCGACCATTCCTGAGAGAGTATGGTTAATTAACCCCCACCATCAAAGTACACCGGTAACCACTGTCTAGTATTCAAATTCGTATAAAAGTAACCTTTACTAGGATTTGAACTAGGAACCTTCATCTCCGAAAATCAGCTGTTATACAGCTGATTTTGGCGACGACTTTACCTCTAGACCAACCCGGTGGGTCATTATGAACTCTAAGATGAGTTTTTAACACATTTGGATATTTAAAAGTACGATCGCATACATTGCATTTATAATTTCTATTGTCATTATGAATTGATAAGTGTCTTGTCACAGTAGACTTTTCCTTGAAAGAACAAACGTGACAAAAGAATTTCCTTTCTTTCTTTATTAAAGTGAACATTATTTTTGTGCCTAGTTAAATACAAATCACGCAAAAACGATTTTCCACAGATATCACAAAAAAAAATCATTGGAATGTGTTGAATGTACAGTCTTCACGTGACATTTGATATTTTTAAAATGTTTACCACAAATCATGCAAACTGTGATGTCAGTTGAGTGCACTCGTATCAGATGCCCTTTTAAAAGTTTTTGATGTTTAAATTTTTTACCACACATATTACAAGAAACTACAATAGAGTTGGTAGCATGTACAACACCTTTGTGCATTTCAAGATAGGTTTTATTTAAAAACTTTTTATGGCAAATATTACAATCGAATTTCTTTTCTCGACTGGAATGAACTCGTTCCATATGTCCTTCGAGATAAAGTAAACTCTTAAATAATTTTCCACAAATTTTACATGTATGATATTAATCGACATTAATATGACTAATATTAATAATATTAATAATTAATACGACATTAATCGAGTGAACATATTTTTTATACCGTTTTAATCTCGTACTTATTACTCCATATATGTCGCATCCAATACAATCCTTGTGAGTCCGCAGTGAGCAAGTTACACATCTAAACCATATCTCCTTATCCTTTCCAAATTCTCCACACACAGAACTGCATTTATTGCAGCCTTAAGCTCGTCAACTGTCCAACTGCACTTGTTTGTACTTCTCGGTTGCTTTTGGGGCATTCTGAAACGAGGCGACTAATATTAACATGACCTAAATAAATATTTATTTACGCCGAGGGGCAATTTCGAACATCGTCGGGTAATGCCGAAATACTGTTCGCCATTACCCCATCAACGCCACGTTTCCATAAACCACTCAAGTTCTTAAGTTGTACATAGGGTAATTATTTAATACCTCTGCGCGTCTTAAAGCTAATAGGTTATGGTAACTATAAGCGCATTTAACATGCCAAAATATCAAATAGCATACTACATACCTGATAACGTAAATCTAATGTGAGTTATAACAATTTTAATAAGAAAAAAAAACCACGTTACTAGTCATTCAACTAATGAAGTCTAGGACGCAACTAATTCTGTACAGGGTTCTAATGTAATTAGCAATGAAAGTAGCACTGTCCAGCCCTCACGCCACATCGTTTTCTATTGAAACCAGACGTGTTCGGAAATGCCCCGTGTTCGTCATTACCCTTCGTTCCCCTACTTATTTATATCATTTAATATCATGAAAGTTAAATTAATTTCCACTATTATTCACTGATTAGAAATTTGTAACAAGTATTGACGAAGTCTTCATGGCATAATGGTTAGCGGATAAGTGTATAAAGTGAAATTAGCGAATAAAAAAGGAGCTGTTTTTGAGTGAATTAGCGACTAAACTAAAAGTGGTGGGGAAATTTTAACATATAAAAATCCACATTTTTACTGTTAAAAAATCCACATTAACCGATAATGACCTAGCATTTTATGCTACTCCAATAAGTATGAATGAAATGAAATGTCATAAAACTGGCACACATGATTGATTTAACTCACAATGTCATAAAACTTTTCTTTTTTTTTGGTAATCCCTAATTTGTGTACGTTGCAATCTATTCAATTCAGAACAATAAGAAACCCCATGACCCAATGAGATGACGATGATGTGTATGACGTGTAAATGAGGTGTAGTCTTGTACAGACTCAGGTCAACCATTCCTGAGAGAGTATGGTTAATTAAACCCCAACCATCAAAGTACACCGGTAGTCACTGTCTAGCATTCAATTCCGTATAAGAGTAACTATCTTTACTAGGATTTGAACCAGGAACCTTCATCTCCAAAAATCAGCTGTTAAACAGCTGATTTTGGCAACGACTTTACCTCTAGACCAACCCGGTGGGTTTGTCATAAAACTGGCACACATTTTGTACACATGATTGATATTTAAGACACAGCATATACGTATGATCAACCAGAGTTGCAAGTCAACCTAGGTAAACGACTTTAATTAATCTAATAAGTAATAAATCAGGTAAATGACCAATCTACTAGCCCAGCAAACACAGGAAAGCTCACATTCCTGTAATTTCTATTATATTTTCAAAAAGTCCAATTTAGTGATCTTTATAACGAAATAAATTAAAGAATCGGGTATTCTCTATCACAGCACCATTACAAAAATGTTGTTCAAACCTAAGATAATTTCTACCTTATCATGCATCTACTTTATAAAATAATAAAATTTTGTACGCGGATAATTGATTAACCAGACAATTGAATCGTGAATTTCCAAAACATTGTACGCCATTTTGAGTGAAATACGTTTTTATTAGAAAAACACGTAAATGCTTTGTTTAACAATGGCACATTAGGTTGTCTGCCTACTACTGATCCTAGTAACTAAAATTTGAACTCAAGAAACAGTTGTGCCTGTCAAAACATTATAATTGAAATATGTTTAGTTCTTCTCCTGTCAAATTTTGTTTTGGGGGCTTAAAGCAGTTAAAGTCACCAGGTGATGTTGCTAAAATTCTAAGCAACAGGGCATCCGCACACGGAACAATTTTACAGCCTCAGAGTTGCCAAGGAGAGAATATCTACTATAGATGGGAGCTCACTTGATTGCTAGCTAAGGAATTCGGTTGGAGAGAATTTTTTGTACGATTCCCCTCCTCCTATAACCTAGTAGTAGTAATATACCATTAGTACGCGCTAATCTAAAAATATTAATTACAAACCATTCGAATAACTACTGTAGTACCAAAATATTTTATTAGATTTTAAACTAATAACATTCTAAAATATTTTTTAATATATTAAAAGTTTATTATAATAGCCTAATAAAGTAAAAAATGTATTAGTTTTTAATATTTTACTACCAGTTATAACGGGTGTTTTATTAAGGACGCAACCCTTATTATAACAAGATGCAAGTAATATATCGGTAAATTTTCTGTCCCCCAATCGGTATGTTGGCAACAGTTAACTCAAGGCCAACTACCGTAAGACAGTTAAAATGTTCCAGTCAAGCATTAGTGTGGTGATAGCAGTCGTTTCGTTATATTGTGTCAGCAATGGTTTTTTCCAAGGAAGAACCGGGTGTTTTATTAAGAACGCAACCCTATGTTTAAAGCCACAATCTACGGCATATTTTTATTTTCCGTACTTTACAAATTAATTATTAATCTAAATTATTATTTTACAAATGAATTGCAATGAAAACATTGTATTACTTTTATTATCTTCTTATAATCAGGCTTGCGTCCTTAATAAAACACCCGGTTCTTCCTTGAAAAAAAACCATTGCTGACACAATATAATGAAACGACTGCTGTCACCACACTAATGCTTGACTGGAACATTTTAACTGTCTCAGGTAGTTGGCCTTGAGTACACTGTTGCCAACATACCAATTGGGGGACAGAAAATTTACCGATGTATTACTTCTATCTTCTTATAATCAGAATTGCATCCTTAATAAAACACCCGTTATTTTGTATTAGTTTGTTTATAAATAGGCCGCGTATAACAATATTAGATTACATACAATAACTAGAATAATAATGTCACGAGCCGCGAGCATAATTAACACCACTATAGTAAACGATCTCACAGTAACAACAAACAAATATAAAGAATGTACAGCACACAAGTCACCCATGTGGATTTAAAGCAACCGTTGCTATGACAACATCACGTCTCACTGTTGCCAATCCCACTTGCCTTTCATCCCGCAGTAGCAAACAAGTCAGCTCCCAACTAAATGAAGTAGTTTTTTTTACAGGTTTTTCTACATCATGTAAAAACATTCCATAACACAAAATAGTTTTATAATTTATTTAATGTCTGTTTAAAATATATTACAAAAGTGTAACTTACACACCAAAACTATAAACTTTAAATAATTTTACATTTTAAGTGATATTACTTAAAAATACATTGAATTTTGACATATATCATGAAAACATACACATAAAATAGACGATACAAACCAATAAAGAACATATACTCATATTATTAACCTCAAAAATGATGTACATCGCTCCTAACTAATAAATACGTATTTATAAACTGAGCATAAAAATCATTATTTTTATTATTAATATACCACTTAATCAATCTACAGTATGAAAAAAATATTGAATAAATACATTTCAGAGCATTTATGTGATTTATTATATAATTTAATACAATTGTATTGAAAGAATATTGATATATATATATATATATATATATCAATTTTTTAAACATGTTGTACTGTGTGCTGAATTTACTTTAGATAATATTAAACCACCAGTAAACACACAAAATTAGCAAGAATGATCTTACCGTTAAAAAGGCCTTTTCAGATCCCTGGATCCATCATCAGTTAACTCACAAACACTATAAAATTTTTTTCAATGGCAATGCATTGCCTTGTCAATTCAAGTCATGACTTGAATTGACAAGGCAATGCATTGCCATTGAAAAAAATTTTATAGTGTTTGTGAGTTAACTGATGATGGATCCAGGGATCTGAAAAGGCCTTTTTAACGGTAAGATCATTCTTGCTAATTTTGTGTGTTTACTGGTGGTTTAATATTATCTAAAATATATATATATATATATATATATATATATATATATATATTGTGTTCATCCTCACAAACACACTATTTTGTGAGCTTATATTTGTGGTTGTACCACAAAGTGAGTATATACATTATATTTATTATTAAATACACAATTTTTTTTATAAAAACACAGATTCAAAACATATTAAATGAAAAAAGACTTATAAAAGAAATATTCGTAAAGTTAAATGAATGCAAAAACAAACCAAAATTGTATAAACAAAAAAATAAATAAAAAAAGAAACAAAAAAATATCAACACTATATATATATATATAAAGAAATAAAAAAAGAAAGAAAGAAATTTAGAAGAAAAAATGGAAGGACATATAGTAAAGAAGGCGATTCATTCGTAATTACAGTAAATCAAACATTTCTAGTCATGTAATAATTAAGCTATAGGCAATATTAAAGGTCATATTTATTTCTTATAAAGTTTATGAAAACACTTTCCCTAATAAACCACCGCTAACAAAATGTATCTAGAAACTGCACAATAGTGAAATGTACGAGTAGTGTCTCACTGTTGAGGTTGGCAGCACTGCAAATATTTCACTTCCCTTCCTCACAGTCCATACAAACGCAAAAGGCAATCTCTTGACTTCAGTATCTATACTAAGTGTACTTTGTAAGGTAAATGTATGTAATATTGACAGTATAATAAAATTCACTATCATTATTTGCCCATAACGGACAGGTAGAGTGTAAAATTATTTACACTCACTCTGTTCATTGCAGGGCTAAAATAAATAGTTCTGTTTCTTATCACATGGTCAGCCAATTAAATGACTGAATCATTTAAGAACAGAAAAGGTAGAGGTGTAAAAGACACTAATCAGAGTTATCTCCTCTGAAAGTAATGAATTTCATTATACAGCCAGACCCTGTGGTAAATGAAGTGAAGGTGTCGTTTGCAGAGTGGAAAATATGTGCTTTTCAGAGGGCCCGGCATGCTGATAAGCGTACTTTTCCACTCAGTGAGGACGGCAACGGTAAACCACCTCACTCCTCGTTTTAGTTAGTAAAACCTCTACAGGTTCGAACCACCCTTTTGGCTGATGACCTAAACAACACTATCATTATTATTATTATTATTATTTTTCTCAATCCAGATTGGGATGGATAATCCAGACATAAGGATTAACTAAGTAGTACTGAATTTTGAATTGAAGAAGATATACTTTTAAGTATTTCACACAAGAATTATTCTGAATTATAAGGTAATTACGTAAGTTGAGAACATTTTGCTACATGTTTATCGAAAGAACCTTTCCAACGAAAAGTTTCACCACAATTATCGCACTTATATGGTTCAACATCATTATGAACTCTGAGATGAGTTTTTAATACATTTGGATATTTAAAAGTACGTTCACATATATCACATTTGTAATTTCTTTCTTCATCATGAATCAATAAATGTGTCATCAAAGTACCTTTAACTGTAAAAGATGCATTGCAAATACTACAAACAAATTTTCTTTCTCTTTCAGTATGAACTCTACTTTTATGCCGATTTAAATTCACTTGATTCGGAAAAGATTTTCCGCATATATCACAAAAAATTTCAGTGCGTTCTGAATGTAAGAGCTTCATGTGGCGTTTGATACATTTAACATTTTTGCCACAAACCACGCAAATTGTACTATCGGTCCCATGGACACCTCGTAAATGCCCCTTTAATAAATATAGGTGTTTAAATGTTTTACCACATATATCACAACATACTAAATCCGGGTTGGTGGCGTGAACAATACCTTTATGCAATTGGAGATCATTTCTTATCACAAATTTTTTATGGCAAATATCACATTCGAATTTCTTTTCTCGAACGGTATGAACTCGTTTCATGTGTATATTGAGATAAGATAAATTCTTAAATATTTTTCCACATGTTTTACATTTATGATAATCAGCACCAATTAAATGAACATTTCTTTTATGTCTTGTTAATCTTGGACATATTTTTCCGCATATATCACACATGTTACGAACATGAGATGCCTTATGCTTAATGTATACGTCATTATCTTCTAATATAATATTACATATTTCACACTGTTTTTGTTTATCATTTGTTTTATTCAATGAAGAAATAATCATCGTACTTGGAAGATTAGGTGTAGTTAAATTTCCAAAGCTTGAGTTCCACAATCCTTCGTTTACCTAAACATACCCACAATACTTATATTACTATTTTATAATACAGATCAATATTAAGAAAGTTAAATTAATTTCCACTTGTTAAGTCCTGCAAGCCGTTGGACTTGAAAAATGATATAATTAATTAACAATCTATTTAATGCAGTAATTTCCGGAGAACCAGAGTCCAATTTAACACGTTCAGCACAGATGCCGCCTTAAGGCGGCAAATCGAGGTTCATTCCAGAGACTGATGCCGCCTTAAGGCATACTGCACCTTAAGGTGGCATACTGTATACAATACCACATTTCTATAGCTTTTTTTAAATCGCCAGTGTACTGGCAGTGTTAGTAAAGGTTGTTCAGGGGTTCAGATCTATTCTACAAGCGCCACTGTGAAGATCGTCTTTCGTTACCAACTGCCGGGAATTTTTGACGAATTTTAAAATTGTAGTCTATTCGAACGTCCTAGTGCCGTGTAATTTTATTGTTATATAATAATAATAATAATAATAATAATAATAATAATAATAATAATAATAATAATAATAATAACAATAATAATAATTTATTGATTATACAATAAATTTAAAAAAATAGCAGTAAGCACAACAAACTCTAAATCCGTTATCAACTTCAGTTTCTTAATATTTTATTTACTTAAGGTCGTATCTACTACAAGGTCATTAGCGACCACGCTACATATGAATACATGTAGTAAAAATTTTCAGACTCAAAATATATAACAGACACAATAACGTCATCAATAAAAACAGAATGAAAAATTAGTTAGGTTCAATAAAAATTTAGACAACATAAAAATAAAAAATAGAATGACAATGAAAAAGAACATATATGATTTTACAATTATTATTTTTATTTTATCGAACATCCTATGTAGGATTTTTAAACAGCCGTATTATTTAAAATTGAAATATATATTTCTAACCACCAGAATACGGTAACATAAAACATTTACCAATGTTTATAGCGCTTTCGTGTATCTTGTACACATCTTCAGTAAATTAAAATTTATTTTACGTCAAAATTTAAAACTTCCTGCTCCTACCATGGTAGATAAGGAATATATATAAAAAAGGAAATCGAAAATTCTCCAATGTAACAACACATGATCAAAAATAAACATAATATGTCGAGTATAAAAAAAAATCTAGAAATATTAGAAATAAATAACAGACAAAATGAAATTGAAATTTTGGAAATATATTATATTTATAAATACAATAACAGGGAAAAATTAATGAACAGACAGATTGAATATGAAATCAACTGATTAAGTTGGCAAGACTGTTTTAAATATAAGAATCGACTATTCCTTATCTACCATGGTAGGAGCAGGAAGTTTTAAATTTTGACGTAAAATAAATTTTAATTTACTGAAGATGTGTACAAGATACACAAAAGCGCTATAAACATTGGTACCTAAGTGTTTTATGTTACTATATTCTGGTGGTTAGAAATATATATATTTCGATTTTACAATTATATCAAATTAAACATTTTGTGAAGGTTCAAAAAAATTATTGTGTTTTACGCAGCTTTGCTCTACGGTCCTTAATTATTTGGACATTAAGGTTTTGTTTTAGTGGCTGCACACATTAAACATGCCTTAGGCCATTCCTTTTTACTATGTAGAAAAAAATTAAAGAAGTAATTTTATTATGATAATAGGCCTAAATTTTACATAAAATACAATGAAATTTTTAAAACTTTTTAAATAAAGAGACATTGTATGGTTTGATGAGTATTTTAAATTATGAAAATACATTCGTGAGTTTTTGGCACAAGAATTTTCAAGAATGATTCTGAATTTTATACTTCTCATTTAGATTGAGAACACTTAGCAACATGTTTATCGAAAGAACCTTTCCAACGAAAAGTTTCATTACAATTATTGCATTTATAAGGTTCAACATCATTATGAACTCTGAGATGAGTTTTTAAAACATTTGGAAATTTAAAAGAACGATCGCATATTTCACATTTGTAATTTCTTTCGTCATTATGAGTTAATAAATGTCTAGTCAAACAAGATTTAACTGCGAAAGTTGCATTGCAAACATTACAAATAAATTTCCTTTCTTTTTCTACATGAACATTATTTTTGTGTCTACTTAAATTAATTTCACTTGAACAAGATTTTCCACAAATATCACAAGAAAATTCACTGGAATGTTTAGCATGTACAGTTTTCATATGATATTCGATGCGTTTCACATTTTTACCACAAATCATACAAACAGTAGTTTCTGTCGAGTGAAAACCTCTCAAATGCGCTTTTAAAATAACTGGATGTTTAAATGTTTTACCACATTTATCACAACGTACTAAATCTGGGTTGGTGGCATGAACAATGTCATTATGCATTTTAAGTAAATATTTCATCACAAACTTTTTATGGCAAATTTCACACTCAAATTTTTTTTCTCGAATAGAATGAACTCGTTTCATATGTATATTGAGATAAGATAAATTCTTAAATAATTTTTCACAAATTTTACATTTATGATAAACGACATCAACTGAATGAACATTTTTTTTATGTCTCTTTAATCTTGGACATATTTTTCCGCATATGTCACACATATTACGAATGTGTGATGCCTTATGCTTAGTATAAGCATCATTATCTTCTAATATCATTTTACATATTTCACACTGTTTTTGTTTATCATTGGTTTTAATTTTTGAAGAAACAACCACGATACTTGGAAGATTAGGCGTTCCAAAACTTGAGTCCCATAATCCTTCGTTTACCTAAACATACCCACAATACTTATATTACTAATTTATAATAAGAGATATTATGTAAGTTAAATTAAATTCCACTATTAAATTCACTGATCAAAAATTCCTTACAAGTACATATTAAGCGGTTAGGAAAACAAATTTTGAAATAATTTTCAACTTCTATTCCTTAGTATCTCATCTACTGCATAAAAGATTTTTCTGAAATACTCGTACAATTTCGGTTTAAATACAATTTTTTTAACACAAAACGTTCAGAGATTTAATAGGATTTGTGGTATAATGCATTAAAATTTGAAGCGAAGGGCCTGAACTGGAACATTAATGAAATTGTATAAGAGAATGGCTGTCTGGACACTAACATTTGGCAGTGAGGCCTCGGTGTCAAAGAAGAAATATGAAAATTCCATTCAGTCGCCAGAGATGCGCTTCTTGAGATGCGTTAGGGGTTGTGGTCGACTGGATCGGTTCAGAAATGAGGATCTACGGTGAGAGTTAGATGTGTGTTCTCTTAAGGAGACAATTACGAATTACCATCGGAAATGGACCGAGCATCTTGAAAGAACATAAAGGATTCCTAGACTGGTCAAGAAATGTATACTACATATTTCTCATGTAGTTAGAGAACACTTTCCTACATGATTATCAAATGAACTTTTCCACCGAAAAGTTTCATTGCAATTATTACATTTATATGGTTCAACATCATTATGTACTCTGAGATGAGTTTTTAATACATTCGGATATTTAAAAGTACGATCGCATATATCACATTTGTAATTTCTTTCATCCTGATGAATTAATAAATGTCTTGTGTAACTAGTTTTAATCTTGAAAGATGCATCACATATGTTACAAATATATTTCCTTTCTTTTTCAACATGAACATTATTTTTATGCTTATTTAAATTCAATTCGCTAAGGTAAGACTTTCCGCAGATATCGCAAAAAAATTCAGTTGAACGTTCTGAATGTGCACTTTTCATATGATGTTCAATCCATTTGTAATGTTTGCCACAAATCATACAAACAGTAGTATCGGTTGAATGGACTCCCCTTAAATGTCCTTTTAAAAGGTTCGCGTGTTTAAATGTTTTACCACATATATCACAACAAACTAAATCTGGGTTGGTGGCATGAACAACACTTTTGTGCAAATTAAGACGAGTTTGCCATGGAAATTTTTTGTGGCAAATTTCACACTCGAATTTCCTTTCTTGATGGGAATGAACTCGTTTGACATGTTCTTTGAGATGAGTTAAACTCTTAAATATATTTTCACATATTTTACATTTATGATAATCGACACCAATCATATGAACAAATTTTTTATGTCTTTCTAATCTTGAACATATTTTTCCGCATATATCGCATTTGTTAGAAACGTGAGATCGCTTATGCTTAATATAAGCTTTATAATCTTCTAACATAATTTTACATATTTCACATTTTCTTTGTCTAATATTCGTTTTATTCACTGAAGAAACAACCACTGTTTTAAGAAGTTTAGGCGTTGTTATGAATCCAAGATGTGAGTTCCATAATCCTTTGTACACCTAAACATACCCACAATACTTTTATTACTAATTTATAAAATAGATCAATATTTTGAAAATTAAATTAATTCACTAGTGTATTCATCGATGGGAAATTCCATACAAGCACCCACTAAGTACAGTAATCCCTTGGTATCCGCAGGTTTCGGTTATCCGCGGACTTTGTCCGTGGGCCTAAAACCTTAAAATACGCACGTTTTTTCACCTTGTGTACACTGTACTTGGTTGGGAAGTCATACAATTCTGAAAACATGTGTTTGAATAAATGTTTTAGCATCCATATCATTTTGAGTCACACACTAGTATGGCGACGGCCGCCATGAGCCAAGCTAGATTTCCGCGTAATGTACGTAGTGAGCCAGTCACCGGGTACTGGGGCCCGTCAGTAACACCCCACCCTCACAGCCATACGTACGCCCAGGCACCATACTGTAATTTCTCCGTACGTTTTCCTCCATATGTCAATCTAACTTTTTCGTACGTACGTACAGTTCTTTGTGTGTTCGACGATCCTGAAATGAAGCCAAGCATTTCTTCACAAACCATCAACGAGATCCTCAGCATGGCAATGCATTGGCTGACCATGTGTTGGAGACGGATCCAGGCATGAAAAGGGCCCTTCAATTCAAAAGAGAGCTAAGGAGCTAATGATAACATACAAAGTCCACAAGGAGTTTGAAAAGAAGAAGCAAAAAGCCATAACTAACTATTTTAAAACCACTTAAATTTTTTATGCGTACATTACTCTATTTATTAAATATTCATAGATTATAATAATGGTAAAATGTTACTAAAACTATTAAATACTTAAAACGACTACAAGACTTTACCTTTAGAACGTAACCCTCATCTTTTCGTTCATATAAGGTATTATTATCCGCGGTTTTACTAACTGTGGTAACCCTCGGGAACGTAACCCCCGCGGATAACGAGGGATTACTGTAGTTAGTACAAAAATTTTGAGTTATTTATCACCTTATAAATTTTCTTAACCCTCAAGGCTCCGGCTGTTCCGTACTGTTACGCTTCTAATACAAAGCAGCCATATTATATTCCTTTTCCATGACGTCACACACACACACATTCATGTAGTTAGATTTTACTTGTGAAAACCATTTTGTAAAGCATAATTTTATCTACATGTATGTATGTTTCACAATTTTGTAGGTTGCAGGAGAATGACTTGTTTGGGAACACTGCAGGTAGTATTTTGTCTTGCGCCACTCTCTTACCCCCTTTGCTACAACCCCCCTTTGCTTCCTCTGAGATGTTTTTCAACTTTTCAATAAAATTATAATCGGAGAAGGCAAGGTAAGAAATGTATCAAAATCTTTTTAAAAATACAATTTCAAAAGTGAGAAATCAAGCCATATGACAGTTTCCTTGGGAATTTATTTCTGATAATTAAATTGTACACTTCAATTAATATTTTGTGAACATGAGGTTGTTTCAATCTTTGGTCCACAAGAAACAAATAACTAAACAAACTTTTTCTTTAATATAAATTGATTAAGAAGAAGTGATTATGATAAACTGTCCTTCTGGATTGAACAATCCTATTAAGACCAATGATACCTTTTTCGATCCAGAAAATTTTATTCCTATTTTAGGTTTCCCCCACTCATTGACGATTAATACGAGAGAAGTACTGATACAGGAAACAGGTAGCACACCTTACTTTTATAAATACCTTTGTATCCATTCAAAAATTATTTTAAAACATTTCAGACAAGTTTATATCCTACTCGTATGTTTCATTTAAATAATGAATCACAATTAAATTTCAATTAAAAAAAAATTTATTATTACAAAAATATTTAGTATTAACAATAGATGAAACAAATATTGGTTTTAAACAAAAACAACCATTTTTTAAAATAAAGAATAAGCTGCTACATAGAATCATTTCTGTAAATCTAATTACACTTACAATAAATACATTAATAAAAAAAATTATACATTTATTTATTTACATAATAATAATGAGAGGAGTCTACGTAGGAATTGAAAAAAAAATTGAGAAATTTTAGATTTTTTGAAATGTGTTCTTTTTAATAGTGTATTTAGTTATATTGTAAGTTTAATTGGAAAATTAATAAAAAAACAAAATTGCGATTGGTTTTTATAAGACAACAGATTTGTTTTTGTACACAATAAACAACACATTTCAATAACATTTTCTTCACCAGTTTGAAGCTTGTTCACATTTTTTTATCTGTTAAAGTTTGCCTTTTATAAGTTAGATTACACTACTGTTTGTGTACAAAAAGGAGCTGAAGGAGAAACATATGCACCAGGAGGGGGGATTTAAACGCATACTGCAACTAAAAATGTTTAGTAGTCTTTTAATTGCTTATTTCAAAAATTTTGACTTTGTTATTTTTTTATAATAATCATAACTTTGATTGTAATGAAAATAAAATGAATGATTCTTCTCTACTGATTCAGCATATTCTGTTCTTGGGACCTGGGTATTATTATTAAATAAGTCTTTTAAATTTACTGAATTTTTTTACTTTAAAAGTTGAAAAAATAAAATATCCTATGAAAAAAATTAATAAAAATTTTCTAAGAAAGTGTACCTTGTAATTAATACCAGCGCCCCTAGATATTTTTTTTTGTTTAAAATCAAGTTTACTGGGTAAATGTAAACCGAGATATGATTAAAATTATTACTAGCTACTAGAAATTGTTTACAAATATTGCATATTCCTTTGTCAATGGTTTTATTCTTCCTAACAATTTGTAGCAATCTTCATAAACAATTTCTAGAAGCAATTATTATTACTGATAACGTGGTGTGCACCGCGTGAAAGTGTTTGTACGGAAAAAAGTATGAGGCAGTATAAGGTAAAATAAATTTTTATTTATACATACATAAAAAAACGAAACATTAATATAAGATATGATTATTTTTGTGAAGTACTGAATTTTCACTCCTCCACCTTGAGGGAGAAGTAGTGGTTTTCATAGAATTATGAAAATTTAGCAATACATTCTCCTTTGTATCGCCAATGATCAGTTAAAATATGAGCTTCCTATTCTTTAAGGGAGGAGTATACCATAAAAATAAATATTTACATCTTTCAAGTTAGAACCTTCACTACTTTTTTATTTTATAGCCAAAGATTAGCACATTCTTTTAATTATAACACATGTTAAAAAAAACAACCCCTAGGCCTAAAGAATGGGGTGGGTTTTCAATATTACAATGGTTTTTTGGAAAATGAATTTTTTAAATACCATTCAGCCGATTTACTTGAAATTTCGGGTATCTGCTAAGGACATGCATATTTATTGTCTAGAGTATGCTTTTTGAGATATAAGAATGAAGAAGAAAAATATTATTATTTTTTCATTTAGAAGCCTAAAAGATGTTATTAGCACAAAATATGTTTAAGAAAAAAATTTACCAGACTTAGGGTTAAAAGCATACTACAATCAATAGAGCAGAAAATTTTGAGTATTTTGATGTAAAATTTATTAATGAAATAAAACTTATAAAAACTTATTATTTAATAAATAAAATTTATTAAACTGAAATAAAACTCAAATTACACAGTTTCTTGTAAGTAACATACCTATTTATTATCTCAAAATAGAGCAAGAACGATACAGTAGATCAATCTAGTGGTGTTATAATGAAATACAGAATGAAATGCGCTTCAAATTTAAAAATAACTGCAATAGTTTATCTGCAATCAGTCTTGAGTTATTTTACATAGAAAAACACGATATTTTTGCTTCCAAGTACAAAAAATTGAGTTGACACTTGCAACAAAATAATTTATTTGTAACATTTCTATCAATCCATTTTACAAAGTAAAATTTATTTTTGGTCATTTTCATGGTATACTCCCCCCCCCTTAAAAGAAAAATTTTTTTTGGGTAGACTCCCCCTTCAATAATATTGTAATATAGTTATTTACATACATATTAAGTTCCTCTGCCCATAACAGACAGGTGGAGTGTCAAATTATTTACATTTAATCTGTTCGTTGCAGGGCTAAAATAAATAGTTCTGTTTCTTATCACATGGTCAGTCAATTAAATGACTGAATCATTTAAGAACAGAAGAGGTAGAGGTGTAAAAGATACTAATCAGAGTTATCACCTCTGAAAGTAATGAATTTCATATTATACAGCCAGACCCTGTGGTGAATGAAGTGAAGGTGTCTTTTGCAGGGTGGAAATATGTGCTTTTCAGAGGGCCCGGCATGCTGATAAGCGTACTTTTCCACTCAGTGAGGAAGGCAATGGTAAACCACCTCACTCCTCGTTTTACTTAGTAAAACCTCTAGAGGTTCAAACCAGCCTTTCGGCTGTTGACCTAAACAACAACACATTAAGTTCCTGTATAACAAATAAATTAATATTATCAAGAAGGCACTGATAATATGGTATGAATTAATAAATTATTGAGAAACTTTAAAACATTTAGTTAAATGGTTATCATATGTATGTTTCCATTTGAATGATTTACCACAATTACATTTATAAGGTTTTGAACCCGTATGAGTTCGTTGATGTGTTATTAGTATAGATTTAAGCTTGAAACTACTATTGCAAATATCGCATTTATATTTCCTTTCGTCTGTGTGTACTACTAAATGTTTTCTAAGAGCAGTATTTTCTTTGAAAGCTGCACCACAAATTTTACAAATATGTTTACGTATAGTTAAATTTGTAGTCGCCATGTTTTGTTTATTTTTTGAACATTTAATCGCGTGTTTATCGCATAAACTTTTCCGTCTGAATGATTTACCACACAATGTACATGTGTGAGGTTCATCGACGTTATGAATTCGAAGATGAGTTTTTAAAGCGTTTTTAAGTTTGAAACTTCTTTTACATGTACTGCACTTATAATTTTTTACGTCTGTATGTACTACCAAGTGATTTTTAAGCGCATTACTTAATTTAAAAGAAGCACCACAAATTTCACAAATGTGTTTACGTATAACTGGGTGAACATTATGTTTATGACGTTGTAATGATCTTTGACAAGAAAATGCTTTTCCACAAATATCGCAAAGGAAGGATGTGGTAGTTGATTCTTTCAGATGGACGTGTCTCATATGATGACCAATAGAAAGTGACGAATAAATTTTACCGCATATTTCACAAACACAATCATTAGTGTTTGAGGAATGATAATTTCTGATATGTGTTTTTAAACTTAAATTATGTTTAAATGATTTATCGCACAAATAACAAGAAACAGTTTTCGAGCTATCAGAATGAACGTTCTTATGTATATCAAGATCACTTTGTGTGAAAAATAATTTTTTACATAAATCACAACTGAATTTCTTTTCTCGTTTTGTATGAACACGTTTAACATGATCATTATAATGTTTCCATCCTTTAAATAATTTACCACAAATTTTACAAGCATGATGTATAATATTGATCAAATGTACATTTCTCTTGTGTTCTCTCAAATGATTCACGTTCTTATAGATTTTACCGCAATAATTACAAGTTAAATTAGTATGTGTTATTTTATGTTTTAAATATATAACAGAATTATTAAATACCAATCCACATATTTGGCATTTTCTTTCTTTTTCTTTAATTAGATGTGTTGATTGATTAATCTGAGTTTTGGAACACGACGGATTAATTGTTCTATTTCCACCTTGCAACCATGTTAATCCTCCAATCACCTTAAACATAATGTAATTTAAATTTAATTTGTTTTTGTAATAATTTATGGAGATTTTTTATTTATTTAAATTAAAATTGTGTCAGTTTTATTGTTAGCTTGATCATTAGTAACTACAATGATTTTAAAGACACTTCTATGGGTTAAGTACCAGATAAACAATTTTTTAATTGTTTGTCCGTTTTATGCCCAAAACGGGCAGGTGGAGTGTTATTTTAATTGCACTCTATCTGTTTGGTCCAGGGCTAAAAAAATAGTTCTGTTTGTTATCACATAGCCACTACATATCAGCCACTTATATAACTGAACTATTTAAGAACAGAAGAGGTAGAAGTGTAAAAAGACACTAGTCAGAGTTATCTCCTCTGAGAGTAATGAATTTCACTATGCAGCCAGACCCTGTGGTGAATGAAGTGAAGTTGTCATTTTCAGGGTGGAAAGTGAGTGCTTTTCGGAGGGCTTGGCATGCTGATAAGCATAGTCTTTCAACTTAGTGAGGAAGGCCAAGGTAAACCACCTTGCTCCTCGTTTTTACTTAGTAAAACCTCTAGAGGTTCAAATCAGCCTTTCGGCTGTTGACCTAAACAACAATTTTTAGAACCTAGTTTATTACACCCAAACAAACTACAGATGCTGAATTATTATTTAATCCATGATAAACATTTCAGATAGTTGAAAGATTTTCCGATTATACATTAATATGGATAAGTTTATCCATATAACTTAATTATCTTTAACAAACATGCTTGGATGTCGCATAAGGAAACGTTTGTACCACACTAAAAACTACCCAAGAGTTTCAAAAAACAAAAAGATCATAAAAATTCTATATACTGTTTAAAAAGATAAAGGTTTTTTTTTGTCAAATTCGATCCCTGCTCCCACTGGACTGATAAAAAGAAGCTCTCCATGCGCAGATTTTCTTATCACCTATCCTAAGTACTAATTCTTGATTAATACTGAAAAGAAAGAATTAGTTAATTATTGTTAATGGTTTTAATAACCCATTTTTGAAGATTTAAAAGATATGATGTTGAACAGTTAGATCTCTTTCAAAAAAGTTGTCCACTATAAGACCTTCTATAATCTCAAATGACCGAAAATACATTGACATGAATTTCTAAAATAAAATTCCAGACATCCCAGTAATTTTTGCTTTCAGACACTTTTGACCCCTTATGGAAATTCTAGATCTGCTTCCGATGGCTTTTAAAACTAATTTTTTTTAACGAAGTTAAAGTTTTGTTATTCTTAACTTTTCATATTATTAATTACAAAAATGAACCTTCAGTTGAATGGCAGGTAACCTTATTAAATTTGTATGAATGTCAAACAATTGCACATGGCTCACCAGGCAAGTAATGCATTAAAATGTTCATTATTGTTGATTTTAACAAATCCAACTATAGTCGATCTACTTTAAGAGTACTCTGCGTGAGACAAGCGCCTATAGGTTGTAAACGAAAGTTTTATACTAGTTTGCGCGTACCTACCTCTCCGTTGGACAATATCTTGCACTACGTTCCATCATAAAAATATCTACATCCAGCTAAAATAAACATTATTTTTTAAGCGTTTTCAATTATACCGTTCTCATTAGTTGTAATTATTGTAGTTTCATAAAGACTCCTTAATTAATTATTTTAACCATTACATTTAACAAAATAATTTTTTTCTACTTAATGTTTACCACTTTAATTTTTCAAAAACTCAACACATTCACTATCGAAAGTTTTACACTAGTTTGCGCGTATCTACCTCTCCGCCTGACAATTATCTTGCACTACGTTCCATCATAATCATAAAAATCTACAATCTACATCCAGCTAAAATAAACAAAATCCTTTAAAATCTACAATCTACATCCAGCTAAAATAAACAAAATCCTTTAAGTGTTTTCAATTATACCGTTCAGAATACCTGTAATTATTGTAGTTTCATAAAGACTCCTTAATTAATTATTTTAACCGTTATATTTAACAAAACAATTTTTTCTACTATTTAATGGTTGGCGCTTTTATGTTTCAAAAACTCAACGTATTCACTATCACGCATGTTAACGAAACACAGCTTATAACATTTTTCAACTTCAGTCTACGAGAAAAATTGAAGCAAACCGATACTATTCAAAAAGATAACTGATGAAACTAAAAATGAGTTAAACACGAGCAAGTGCAAACAGTTGTATTAAACTAGTCACAGACATTAATTATTTTAATGATATGAAATAAACAATCTGAAATGATAAACAATGAATCACTGGAATTGTTTATATAATTCAAGCGCATTAGTCTTGTATTACTTGTGACCAAAAATAAAATAAAACTGAGTCAATAATAAAAACTTACTAATCATAAATAATAATGTAATAATAGTAAATAATGTAATGAAAAATAACAATGTAAGAGTAACAATAGTAAAATTTTAGTTATTAATGGTAAACAATGTTCAATTTATAAAACATTTTCTAACAAATGAATTGAACGTGTTTTTATTATATTAAGCTTAAGAGTGAATCAGTGTAGTATGGAATTTTGTTTTTGATCATGCTGTGCGTATTTTTAATTAATACGCATTTTTGATAAATACCCAGATCCTTAAAAACCGGAACAAACATCACAGTATTAAGAAATATTAATCTGACTTAACTACAAATAAAAATTATCTCTTTAAAAACATTTTTAATAGGCTCAAGAATTACGTGAATTTTTTAAATAAATAGTTAAATGTTTATCATAAGAGCTTTTCCATTTGACCATGTCACCAAACTCACATTTGTACGGTTAAATATTATTATGTTCTCAAAGATGAGATTTTAGAGGACTTCACCACTTAAAAGTTCCATTACAAATATCAAATTTATGATTTTGTTCATTCAGCAAATGGAGAAAGTTGAACTATTATTTTGTTATAATGAGTGTGGTACAGGTATTGTTAAAACGGAGGAAGATATGGGTAGCATTACGGACATATTTACTTAGTATCATGTGTGTGCTTACATGCACACATAAAATACATATGATTTCCACATCTCAAATCTCACACCTAACTGAACTTATGTATGTTACGTACCCTCCACAACTGTCCCAGAGGTTCGTAAATAAAAATCCAAAGAGTTTTATATTCTTGAAATTCAACCTTCTTTATTTTAAAAATCCTTAATAAATATTTAAAATATTTAAAATGATAAAAATCTTAAAATTCTTTAAAATTTATTAAAATTGTTGAATCTCTTTAGTTAAATCTTCTAAAATTAATAATTAAACTCAAATTCAATCTTCTAAGATCAATGAATTATCTAAATCGTTTTTATCTTAAAAATTGTACATCGTGACTTGTTTCTTAAAAGTTTTAAAATGGAATGAACCAACAATCCATTTTTTTATCTTATGAAAATTTTCTTTTTATTTTTTTTTGTTCTCATTACTCACATCTGTAGGTGAGGTCATCTGGTATTTATGTTGATGTTGATTTTGTAAAGTTGTATGTTTATGTTTATGTGTGAGTGGTGTTAATGTGTGTACAGTCTGTTGTTTGTCTGTATAGGTGTCTCATATTACACAACAAAAGACTCTCTGGCTGCACACAGGGACAACCAAAACAACCTTTTTAATATCTAGTGACTAATGATACTGTACTACTTTTACGCCGGTCCGTAGTTCATGTTTTGCCCACTGTTGGCGCTGTGATGGGGTTGCTGCTGCCGATAGATAGCGCAGCGGTCACACCTCTCGCAGTGCATGTGCCAAGTGGCAACATATAGTATCTACGTACTGGCGAATGCGATAGTTGAGAAGGTGACTAGACAGTATCGAGTTCTGTGTGATCGAGGATCGATACGGGGATTTGACAACTCAACATTGAGTCAGTTCTTTCCGTCATCTGCACCTCCCCTCCCTTTACCTCCGCTTCACCGGCGACTGCTCCTCTTCGGAGGCAGCGGTAAAAGGTGCTCGCTGTGTCGGCGACTGCTCCTATTTGATTAGGCAGCGGTACAGACGACCCCGCTTCGCTTCACCGGCGACTGCTCCTCTTCGGAGGCAGCGGTGAAAGGTGTTCGCTGCGTCGGCAGCTGCTCCTAATCGTTTAGGCAGCTGTAAAGACGACCTCCCCCCTTCGCTATAAGCATCTGGCATCTTTTGAACTACACCGCCGGATGCCCGGCCGGTCGTATGAGCTCTACGACTGCGCTACTACAAGCCGGTGGCGACACTACCTTAGGTTACTTATAATGTACTATACTTTTCATTAATATTTTCCTTTACTCTAAATAATTAAAAACAAATATATTTCCAATAATGAAACTACAATATAAATATCTGAGGATGGCATTACAATAAAAAATCATCGTCAAATGTTTACAAAAATTTATTTTTAAGAATTACTAACACTTTCACTACAAGTTGATGAATGTTTAATGTAAGAATTTTTCCATTTGAATGATTCTCCACAGTTACACTGGTAAGGTTTAATATCACTATGAACTCGCAAATGAGTATTTAATACACCTTTTAATTTAAAAGTACTATTACATATTCCGCATTTGAAACTTCTTTCACCGTTATGCGAAATCATATGAGTACGAAGAGTGGAACCAGTTTTGAATGTTGCTCCACAAACATTACAAACAAATTTTCTTTCCTTTGGATGTACTGCAAGATTATGTGCATATAATCGTCTCTTTGAAGAAAATGTTTTTCCGCATTTTTCACAAGTTGAAGCTTCATTTTCATGTACAGTTTGCATATGTAAACTTAAACATTTAATACTTTTACCGCATATTTCACAAATGTTTTCTGTAACGGCTTGATGATTTTTTTTTATATGTTCCCTTAAAGAAGAAGCTCGTTTAAATGTTTTATCGCATACACTACATACAAAAATCGTATCATCGGAATGAACAGAAGTTTTATGTTCATTCACTTGCGTTCTGGTATAAAACATTTTATGACATATATCGCAACTGAATGTTTTATCACGACCGATATGTACATTTTTTTTATGACCTCTAAGTGTTCGATTACTTTTAAATAATTTACCGCAGATATCGCAACTTTGATAATCAGGGTTGATCGAGTGGGCGCTTTGTTTGTGTTGTTTAAGGTGACATAATTTCGGAAATGTTTTCCCGCACAAATCACAAGTTCTACATACATGCGTTGCTTTATGTTTTCTATACAATTTGAAATTTTCTAGTATCAGCCCACATACTTCACAAGTTCTGTTTTTATCTTTGAGTTTGACTGTTGATACACAATCCGAAGTGGCCGATAATGACGAATTTTTTAACAGATTTCCATCATTTGACTTCTGAAATTCTTCAGTCACCTTAAACACACCCACAATATTGCATATTATATTTCAATTATTAATAAAGAATTTAAAACATTATTAATATTAAATTAAATTCACAATAAAAATATTGTACAAGTGTCCCATTTCCGATATCTTTGTTGCGACATCACTTATGACATAGATACAGCTGTACATTGACTACAAACTTAGTAAGTTCCAGTCGGTGTATGGAACCATTCGACGAGCGCTCTTAAAGAAAACTAGGAAGGAGACGCGATTAAAATTTTATAAGGTGATGGCAAAACCAACATTACTGTATGGTTCAGAATTGGAAACAATTAAGGAAAATTCAGGCATCGGAAATGAATTTTTTAAGGTCAGTAAAGGGCTGTACATGAGTGGATAGATTATATATAAATGAAGATGTGCGTAAGGAATTGAACATCTTCAAGTTGGAAGACCGAATAATAGAAAACAGGCCGCAGAGATGGCTGGCACATTTGGAAAGAATGCCTGATGGGCGTATATCTAAGGAAGTGTGGAGGTATAAGGCGACTGGCTGAAGAGATATTGGAAGACCCAGGAAAAGATGGTAACTGTCCTTAAGAAAATTTCAAAAAAAAAAACTTTGAGACCGGAACAGGCGATTCGCCTAAACCCTGTAGTGAAGAAGAAGAAGAAGAAGAAATTAGATTAATAATATTGTATTAATTTATCCAATTATTCAATATTATTTAAATAATTTCTACAGTCCGTGCCGGACTGTAGAATAATCCATACAATGGAATGTCTGGACTAAAGAGGGGTTACTGTACTTTGAGAACAAGAGGATAAATGTTTCATAAATGAATTCTTCCACTTGAACGATTCACCACATTTACATTCATATGGTTTAGAATCATTATGTACTCGCATATGAGTGTTTAATACACCTTTAAGTTTAAAAGTACTGTTACATATTTCACATTTATAACTTCGTTCAGTTTTATGTAACACCATATGAGTACGAAGGGTAGAACTGGTTTTAAATGATCCTCCACAAACACTACAGACATATTTTCGTTCCTTTGGATGTACCCCAACGTTGTGTAAATATAAACGTCTCTCAGTTGTAAATGTTTTACCACATTTTTCACATGTAACTGTAGTTGTTGAAATTTGATTAGTATGCATTGTTTTTATATGTAAATCTATATTCTTAAAACTCTTACCGCATACTTCACAAATGGTTTCAGTAACATCTCGATGATTTTTTGACATGTGAATTCTTAAAGAAGAAGCGTGTTTAAATGTTTTACCGCATAAATGACAAACGATATTGCAACCATCTGAATGAACGAAACTTTTATGGTTTTTCATATGTGCTTTAGTAAAAAACATTTTTTTACATACGTCACAACTGAATGTCTTATCACGTTCGATATGTACAATCCTTTTATGAGCTCTAAGATGTTGAAAACTTTTGAATAATTTACCACAGATTTCGCAACTTTGATAATCCGGATTAATCAAATGAGCATTTCGTTTGTGACGTTCAAGACGATTTAACTTCTGAAAAGTTTTTCCACATATATTACAAGTTTTATTGACATGGCTAGCTTTATGTTTTCTATATAATTTAAAATTCTCTAATATCATCCCGCATACTTCACAAGTTCTTTTTTTATTTTTAATATTAATTGTTGATACGTTGTTGTCATCAATTGTTGAATTGTTTAAGAGACTTCCATCATTTGACTTCTTTAATTCTTCAGTCACCTTAAACATACCCATAATATTGCATATTACATTTCAAAAATAATACAAACTTATATTATTTGTTCCAGTAAATTTAAATATAGGTTTGTTAAATTTATATTAATATTTTCAGTTTCATTCCGTTTTCTTTGCCGTACTATTTATTTATATTTATTTAAAAGGATAAGGGCGTTTTCCTCCATTGTATTAGCTTGCACTGGACTGATTCCTGATAAATTTCTTTTAAATGAAATTTTCCAAAAGCATGCAAATTTGCCACCAATCCTCATTATTATTTCAAAATTCCTGTTTAATGTAAAAAATAAAAAAATTAACCTTAATTGTCAAAAATTTATCACAACAATGTCGTTTTTATATACTTTGCGGTACTCATAACGAATAAACGGTGCGGCTTTATGGAAGTTTTCTTTACTTTCGATACAATTATACTATCTCTGAAAACTGGAAATCTTCAGCAGTTCGCTAACCCATTCAGAGATTTAGGGATTTCATAAATTTTTAAGAGCAGAAAACAAAAATGTCCCTGCCGAGTCTGTGTTTAGAATCCTTACTATAAGAAATACAACCTAAAAATTCTGAATCACTATATTTATTCAGGAGTACTGCCTATGAATTTTATAATTTTTACAAAGTTTTTAAATTTAAATAAATTTGACACCGTACTGTTTCTACACCAGTCTGTCGTTAGCGGCTTGACCACTCTAGTCAATATGAATGGTGAGGTGGTTCCTTTTGCTGTCCCGACATCGCACAGACAGAAAACTGCTTACATTACTTATATGACTACGAGTGGATAACGCATACGACAGACTAGGTTGGACCGTGAGTTTGGTTTCAATCTTTCGAAGAGAAGGTCGACCTGGGATTAGTATTGAGAGTTTGGTTTCAATCTTCCAAAGAGAAGGTCGACCTGGGGTTAGCATTGAGAGTTTGGTTTCAATCTTCCGAAGAGAATGTCGACCTGGGGTCATTGAGAGTTTGGTTTCAATCTTCCGAAGAGAAGGTTGACCTGGGATTAGCATTGAGAGTTTGGTTTCAATCTTCGGAAAAGGTCGACCTGGGGTTAGCATTGAGAGTTTGGTTTCAATCTTCCGAAGAGAAGGTCGACCTGGGGTTAGCATTGAACACTCATCATGAATACCATTCTTGTTTTTGCTCTCCCTAACTGAGTACCCCCCTCTTTATTACACCAGAGAAGGCTCCTCCTCGAGGCAGCAGTAAAAGATGTTCACATTCATCAGCGACCACTCCTATTCTGTAGGTAGCAGTACAGACAAAATCGCCCGGTCAGCGGTTGTTCCTCCCCTGAGGCAATAACAAAAGCCATCTCTGTTTCTCCCCGCCAACAACAGAAGCTAACAGCCGCCCCTATCAGAAGAAAACGCCTACACCAACCGACAAGAGCTTCAGCCGTAACCAATTTTAATGACAAGGTTCTCAAACCTAATTTATATTTATGTGATTCTCCATTCTGTCCATTGTTTTATCGGATTTATTTTGTCATTTTTATCAATATTATACTTTTCTCGTCTGGTATGAACTCATCCATCATATAATTTTTTGACAAGCAATTTTTGAATAATTATTGTGACTTTTAGTTTAATTTGCAACACTTACTTTAATAACAGAATGGTCTAAATTCAGTAGTTTACAATGGTTTTTGTCTACGGTACTTTTTTATTAGGTTTTTAATTATGAGTTCACCCTTCTCTTAACCCCTCCCTAAAACCAAAGGTTATATGATATGGAATCACGTATTTCAAAACCGATTTCTAAAGATGGATTTATTTATGATGCAGGTTTAGTTTACAAGTCCAGTAAGAAAACAGGAGATGATTAAAACATGTTGTTTAGGTCATCAGCTGAAAGGTTGGTTTGAACCTCTAGAGGCTTTACTAAGTAAAACAAGGAGTGAGGTGGTTTACTATTCCTTCCTCACTGAGTGGAAGAGTATGCTTATCAACATGCAGGGCCTCCAAAAAGCATCTACATCCCACCCTGCAAATGACACCTTCACTTCATTCACCACAGGGTCTCGCTGCATAATGAAATTCATTACTATTAGAAGAAATAACTCTCACTAGTGTCTTTTACACCTTTACCTCTTATGTTCTTAAATATTTCAGTCATATAATTGGCTGACTATAACTATTTTTATAACCAAAACCAGAATTTTATAGAACCAGAACTAATTATGTAACCCTGGAACTATCAGATCGAGTGCAAACAATTTAACATTCCACCTGCCTGTTATGGGCAAACAACAATATGAACTTCCAAGATTATAAAAAGATGTAACATAGTAGAATAACTGAATGGTTTACTACTGTTAATAAGAGACAGCCTGATAAGTATGTGTGAGTAAGCTCGATTCACACTACCCCTACTCTATTAACTCACCCACCCATTACACAAGCTTCTTCATACAACAAATGACCTATAGAAATATATTTCAACAGAAAACAATTTCAATTGAAACAACAGAACTTGAGGAAAATGGACGATGAAATAACACACTTTTTTGTACCTTAAAGTATCTTACAGCTGTAGATTTCCCCTTACGTACTTATTGAATTTTTCTGCTGATGCTATCCATCATTACCGATTATAATTTACATACCCCCTGACAGCCTCTTGCTACCCTCACGGGTACGCATACCACAAGTCGGGAACCGCTGGACTTAATCAACCCCTGTGATATTTCCAACCTCAAATGTAACGTCTCTGAAGGGATTAAAATAAGTCTGTTAACAACACGGGCACACTTATTACCAATTTATTAATCCCTTTCTAGACCGCACAATAATAAAATCTCGGAAAAGTAAGTACAACCTGATGTATTTTTGAAGCCCTTACAGTTTACAGAAAAATCAGACCAGGTGGGATTTAGAAGTCCTGATGATCAACTAGGCAATTTAAATTGTTAATGCACAGATAAATGCAATGATACTAAATGGGACTCGTAAGTCCTGATGGTCAAGAAAGGGAAACAAACATATTACATTATTTTAAAATTCCAACAATCTAAATCAATTCCAAAAAAGTGTAACGATAAGGTTATTCGTAAGGTATTAAAAGTAAGAGAAGGTTTGACTTTAATCTTAGATAATTGTAATCAGTTAAGGATAGAAAAGAATTATTATTGTTCATTACTCTGAAAACTAATTATAACAAAACAGATGTATACTTCACATGTGTTTTAATTAAAATAAAACACAAAATTTCAAAAAGAAAATTTTATTTATTCACACATTTAAAAAAATTAAATATAAATCTAGAACAATACCAAAATTATTTCACAAAAGAATAACCAGAAAACTAATTACTAAAAATCTATCAGCCTAACAGACCACATAATATTTCTCACATAAACAAAGCATTTAATTTAATTTAATTAATTATACGTTCGTATTTTTTATGTTTATAAATAAAATGCAATTTTTTTAATATAAATTTCTACAATGAAAATATATACAGCAGTGAATATATTAATGAGAATTTTTGGTTCATTTTACAATTATGTGGTTGAAAACTAAAATTAAATTACTTTAATTCATGTACGTAGTTACGTAACAGATACATTTCCATTTACAAATGAAAAGGCATTTGAAATTAAAATACATAAAAAATTGTATAAATTATAAATATTATTTTAGTGCATTTAATAAAACAACAAACAAACAATCAATCAAACGAAATGCAATAAATTGTATAGTTATTTAAGTCACAATTTTGTCTTTGGTTTTAACAAGCGGTAAAGGGGGAAAAGTATCAGTGCACATGCACAACTGCTTTAGTATCAGTTCGCCACCACAACAACGTAAACTATGCCCAGAGATCACACAGTATATCGTGGAACGTTTTGTAGGTTAATTGTACGAATATAACTGTTTCTTACCGTATACAAAAATGTTAGTTTCTCGAAAACATAGTCAAACTGTTCACAAAGCTGAATGAAATCTAATATGCAATGTAATAAAATGCGATGAGCAAGCGATTAACTACCGTGATGTTTCTCTTTCCACAGTTCAAAATATAAAGAAGGAAGTTAAAGACAGTAAAGATATTTCTTCACCTACAGATTTTTTGACACCTGGTAAAAGAAACGGGATTTATCAATACGAAAGTAATGCCGACATGTGAAAATTTATAACCGATTTTAAAAGAAAGGCTAAATTTTAGCGGAGAAACTTTGTACATTAAGAAAAATTTAACAGGAAAAGGGGTTTAAGAGGAAAAAGTGTTAGTCACAACGAGTTATATTAATTGAAAGGCAATATGAGGTTAATGAACAATGCGGTTGCACAGAAGTAAAATATAGTGTCTCACTGTTGAGGTTGGCAGCACTGCTTGATTTCTCTTCCCTTCACAGCCCATCCATACACAAAAGGCATTCTTGTGACCCATTATTTATACTATACATTCCTTGCATTTCAATGGTGTCATTAGAATACAGTAGCTGAATAGCTTTTGTATCCATAAAAGAAAAAAATACCAGCTGAACGAAAAAAATATCTTGTTCATTATCACTGAGTTACTATCTAATGTCTACATCTTTATTTAGATAACATCACCACAAATATGCTTTACATTTAATAAACAAATTTGTCACGTAATTTAAATAAAAAATATAAAATGTTATTATAAATCTGACAATCGAAAATAGTACCTGAATGAGAGTATGAAATTTACCCACTTAATAAATCAGTTAACCACAATTGTTTCACAGACACAAAAAATATTTGACAATACTGGCAAACAAACTCATTTTTAACGATATCTATATAAAATAATACTCCTTAACAAATAATACCTTAATGAGTTATATTATATAATTGTTTTCGTTAGATTTTATTTAAACTACAGCAGATGACAAGTGTTACAGAATGTTCCTATTAGCGTTAAAGTAAATTAAAGTCATCCTATTGTTCTGTTGCTAGAAATTTTTAAATCGATTCTGAGATGTCCGTATGACATTATAATAAAATTGTCGTTGTTAAGGTCAACAGCCGAAAGAAAAGCTGGTTTGAGCCTCTAGAGCTTTTACTAAGTAAAAACGAGGTACAATAATTATAGATTATTATAGTACAATTATAAATTGGAATTATGAATAAGATTTTCAGATTAAAAATTTTGTAGATAATTAAATAACAAACGAAAATATTTATATTTAGCGGTTAATTTTCATTTCATACAAATGGTCTATAATTTTTAAGAAAATTTTTAGATTTTTTGCCAAGTAAAACTACTTTAAACGATGAAATGCGACACGACAATGATAAAAGAAAAATGTACCCGACCTGACCAGGAATCAAACCTAGGATGTTGAATATAGAAGCCAGTTGGATTGACTATACAAAAATAAAACTATTTTGTGTGCTATAATATTATAAGGGTTATAGTTTTGATAGTTACAATACTTAATGTTAATCAAACCTTAAAAATTCTTTATCAATCATTATTCTCATGTGAAACGGCAGTACTTTGACATGTACGGATATGTTTATAAAATGTACTTTTCCATTTAAAAGTCTCGCAACAATTTTTACACTCATAAAATTCTTCATCATTATGAACACGTTTATGAGTTTTTAACACTGTAGACGATTTGAAAGTGCTACCACAAACATCACATTTGAAATTTCTATTATCAGTGTGTACCATCATATGGTTATGTAAAACTGAAGAATCTTTAAATGAGGACCCACAAATATTACACATATGTTTTCTTTCTCGTTCAGAATGAACTCTTAATTTATGTTGCTCGAGACGATCAGAAAAATATTCTCTTCCACATTCATCACAATTTACGAGCTTACGGTCAGAATGTAGACGTTTTATATGAGGCAAAAGATTTCTGACAACTTTACCACATATTTCACAAATAGGTTTATCAGTATTTTGCGCATGAACTTGGGAATGTTTTAGAAGTGCAGTTTTATATCTGAATATTTTCCCGCATTCATCGCAAGATATTAAATTGGAATTATCGTGAACATTTCTAAAATGAATTTTAACGTGATCTTCAGCCATAAATTTTTTATCGCACAAATCGCAACTGAATATTTTTTCTCTCACCGCATGGAATCTTCTGGTATGTTGTTTAAGATACTGAAAAGAATTGAAAACTTTGCCGCATAATTCACAACGCCGGTGTTCTCCATTAATTGAATGTACATTTCGTTGGTGTCGCATAAGTAAACTCAACTTTGGAAATGTTTTTCCACAAACATTACACGTTTTATTCACATGAATTGATCGATGTCTTCTATACGTTTTATAGTCACTCAATACTACCCAACATATGTCACACTTTCTTCCATTGTACGGGACTGTTTCAACCACCATGTTGTTTGGAACAACAGTTGTTTTTATCATACAATTGGTAACTCCAGTTCTTCTATCAGTTAGTTCCTCATCCACCTTAAACATATGGATAATACCACGAATTACTTTCTACAGTACAGTACATTAGTTGACAAATGAGTTTCACCAAAATAATTACGTTACTATTTTTACTTTCTCTTGCCTATATGAATATTACTACAGAAAAGAAAGTATTGTTTTCATGTCGATTTTTCAAAATCAAATTTTCATATGATATACAAATTTTCAGACCCCCTGAACCCAAAAATGCTCGCCTCTCATCATGCGGTCTTGGGTTCGAATCCCATTCAGGCACGGTATATTTTCATACTCTACAAAAAATCATTTCATCTTTCACCGTCTGCATTAGCAGTAATTGCAGACAGTCAGACGTTAAAAAAAAAAAAAAAAAATAATAATAAAATGAACCCAAAAAACATGTTTTTAGCGATTGGGTCTGTGTCTGTGAACAGAATATCTCAAGAACGGAACATAGTACGAACTTGAAACTTAAGTTACCACTACTGCACCCGACACAAACATTTTCATCAAAATCGGTCAACTGGAAGTAGTAGTTTATTCGTGTCATTTTTCACGTTTTTGCGATTTTCCAAAAAACTGGTCCTACGATTTTTTTTAAAATCGCCTGATTTACTAAATTTTTAATGCTCTACAAGATAGGGTAGGTGCCATGTTTGCTGAAATTCTTGGTGAGGCTGTTTTCACGTAAAAGAAATTGTTTTTTTATGATTACGGCTTTAATATGCATTTTAGTGTAAAAATCTATAGCCAGTTGCGCTAATCAATAAGCTAACGGGCCGGCCAAACTAAAGAGAAACAAGAGGCATAAATATGATGATTTTTTTCTATGTTTAATATTGACATTAAGCAATTTAAGTTTAATTTTTTATGGATTATTTACATAAAAATATTTTATTTTTCTGTCATAATAATTTTTTAATTGTTTTTTAAAGTTAAAATTATTTAAGTTACTAGCTAGAATCATGGCAGCAGAATCCACATTAATGTTTTGTTTTTTATAATTATCTTAAACTGCTTCTTATACTTTTTTCTTGCAACCACTTTCGTGGTGCGCACCGATTCTTCAAGTAATAATAATAGCTTCTATAAATTATTTTACAAAGATTGCATCTTCCTTTGTCAATGGTTTGAATCAAACCATTGACAAATTGCAGAGCGTACCGTGTAAGTGCTTATAAAGAAAAAAGTATAAGAAGCAGTATAATGTAAATATAAAATTTTTTTTTTATATACACACAAAAAACAAACATTAATTAATTTTTTAAACTGTTTTGTAAATGAAAAACTCATTTATAGACAATTATAAAGTTAATTAGTCATGCTCGTCTCTCATTATGCAGTCCTGGGTTCGAAGCCTACTCACGCACGGCATATTTTCATGTTACAAAAAATCATTTCATCCTCATTACGCACAGTTACACCCCAACGTCGTCGCTAATGACCACAGCAGTTGATGCGACATTAAATAAATAAAAAAAAAAAAGTTAATTACTGAATATGAACATGTAAACTATATAACATAACTATAAAGAATAAATAACAATAGATTATTTTTAGTATAACATTTAGGTTTTCTGGTCAAGGTTTTCACACAGTTTTCCTTGGTAACTCCAAGTAAATGCCTGGTGAGTCTCCTATTTCAGTTCTCCAATGTAGTACAAGTTTCCCTTTCCCACTCCAAATATAATTTGACTAATTATATTATTATGTAAATTATTTTACGTGATAGTATAGTTTAATTATTTTGTTTATTTATAACGAGCTGCACAATTCATTTTAAAGACTTATTCATAAATTAAATTATACTAGGTGAACCTGTGCGGGAAAACCCGCACAAAAGTATAAATTTGTTTTTATAGAACTTCTCTGTAAACAACATTTTTTGTTTTATTGTTGTGTGGCATTATTTGAACTTTTAGGCTATCAAATGATCTGACACGTGACATAGTAACGTACAATTGTCCATGTGAAAATACCGGCTGTGGCAGATAAAGGCCAACTTTGTTGAATGTTTGACCTTGGGATTTATTTATTGTAATCACAAATGCTAAACCGATGGGGAACTGTCTTCTCTTAAATGTAAATGGCAAAGTACCATCCGAAGGGGTTAGATCTAACCGCGGTAGTAAAACCCTTCTGCCTTTGGCTGCCCCTGTTATGACTTCTAAATCAAGAAAATTTTTGTACATTCTTTTCACCACCAGTCTTGTGCCATTCATTAACCCATTGATTATGTTGATGTTACGTAACAGAATTACTATGGCACCAACATTTAATTTTAAAATGTGAGCAGGCAGGCCAATTAAAATGAAGAAAATGATATCAGTGTGGTTGCCTGAAGAAAATAGTGTTAGTAGCCCCCTATCCAAACTGAAATAGCTGTGCGAGATGTGGGAGAGATAGATAGAAAGAGAGAGGCCTATACTTCACTTCGTTGAACTTTCCCCCACTCCAATCTATTTTACACCTCCTATTTTACAGTCATAAATCGAAATATTTGATTTTGGATAGTTTTCTGCTAATCTACTCGAACAGACGATTCATTTGAGCCCACTTCACGGAAAATCGGTGAAGGTTCAGGTGGTTAAAATCGTGTTGAAAAAAACCTGCTCGCTATTAATATATAGATTTAACTCTAGAAATAATAAGGTACAATTATCTTGGGTATGTCACTAAAAGGTGATTTTTCAACAATTATTATACTGAAGTTGTATTCAAACAAAACTACATTATGATTGATTTAGAAGATAAAATGGTTTACGTATCAGATTTTTCGATATTTTTACATTTCTGAGTATGTTTATTGAAAGTAGTTTTCCATTTAAACATTTCACCACACGTACAAATGAAAGGTTTGTCATCACTATGGACTCTTTTATGAGTTTTTAACACACAAGCTGATTTAAACGTGCTACTACATATACCACATTTGAATTTTCTGTCATTCGAATGTACCATCTTTGTATGATTCCTTAGAACTTTGTTATCTTTAAAAGATGCGCCACATATATCGCAAATATATTTTCGTTCTCGATCAGAATGAACTCTACTTTTATGGTTCTCAAGTAAATCAGCGAACACTATTTTTCCACATAAATCACATTTCTCAGTTTTACGATCTGAATGTAAGCGTTTCATATGATTCTTAAGTCTTGTAACTTCTTTACCGCATATTTCACAAACTGGTGTGACGGAGGTTTGTCCATGAGCGACTGAATAATGTCTTTTCAATTGATTGCGATACTTAAATTGTTGTTCGCATATATCACATGGCAATAAAGAACACTCATCATGAACACTTTGTTTATGAATTTTAACGTAATCTTTACTCGTAAATTTTTTATCACATAAATCACACCCGAACACTCTTTCTCGTGATGTGTGAACTCGTCTAATATGTTGTCTAAGATAGTCTCCAGAATTGAACACTCTGCCACATATATTACAACGCTGATGTTTTGAGTTAATAGAATGTACATTATGTTGGTGCCGCACTAACAGACACCGCAATACGAATGTCTTATTACAAATTTCACACGTTTTATCTAAATGAACAGATTTATGTCTCCTGTACATTTTGTAATCGGATACAACCAATCCACATATTTCACAAGTTCTTCCTCCGGTTTTAGACATTGTTTCAACAGTAATATTTGGATTACCGGATGCATTTCTATTAGATTGGTGAATTTCAATTCTTGAATCTGTTAGGTCTTCATCCACCTTAAACACATGCATAATACAATTGTATTACTATCTAAATATTAAACTTACAGTCGTGAAGAATAAATTTTAACTCAATCTTTATAAAAATTTGAAATCACCCAAAACAATTTCTCTCAGTAGTAATGTAACAGAAATTATTAACAAAAAAAATTTAATTTTTTACGTTTGTACAAATTTAGTAGTTTTTCTTAAGCTACGTATTAGATATGATACAATATTTTTTCTATATTTTTATAAAAGTATAATTAAATAATCTTATTCACAAAATTAGTCAAATAAAATCATACAGACCGCCTCCGTGGCATACTGACTAGCGCATTATCCTACAAAGCGAAAGGTCCCAGATTTGATTACCAGCTAAATTTTAACACATTAAAACCCACCATTTCAGTGAGATTTCCGAAAGTAGTCGCTAATGACCAAGCTCTTGATGCGACTTTAAATAAAATAAATACAATCGTAGAATATGAACTAAGGTCTTTGTAAGTTAAATAATATAAATATCTATAATAATATTGTAAAAAGGTAACATTAGTTTATTCGTATGAAGGAATGTCAGAAACTATAACCGATTTGCTAAATTCTTTCAGTGTTTGAAAACTTAGAGCTGCCTGAGTAACATAAGCTACTGAGACAAAATGAAGTTATTTTTTTATATTATTTGTTTGGTGAATCATTTTGGATGTTAGTTCTTTTATCTACCACTGTTATACCATATATTATAAACAATGTATTATATTATGCAGTTCTTATCATGTACAGTACAATACTGTATACTACAATATCAAAGAATTTTTTACTCTATCCTTTTTTCAAGAAATTCTTTAAATGAAAGATATACAACAAATTATCACATCTGGTATAGAGACAGTCACATAAACGTTCCAAAAATAAAAAAAATAACTACTTCTAATTACACATATTTAGTAATTAATTTCCTTCCACTGGTCACTCATAGTATTGTCAACAACTGTTTCCAGTACTAATTGGTTTTGTAATACAGTATAAATTTTTTTTATTTTAATTCCTAATTTTGTGTACGTTGTAATCTGTTCAATTCAGAACAATAAGCAACCCCATGACCCAATGAGATGAGGATGATGTGTATGACGTGTAAATGAGGTGTAGTCTTGTACTGACCCAGGTCGACCACTCCTGAGAGAGTATGGTTAATTGAAGCCCAACCATCAAAGTACACCGGTAACCACTGTCTAGTATTCAAATCCGAATAAAAGTAACTACCTTTACTAGGATTTTAACCAGGAACCTTCGTCTCCGAAAATCAGCTGTTAAACAGCTGATTTTGGCGACGACTTTACCTCTGGACCAACCCGGTGATTATAGTATAAATGTTATTTGCTTTTGAACATGTAATGTTTTAAATTAAATTGTTTTATTAGTAGCCGTGAAGTATGTTGAGTGATGAGGTAGAGATAGTAATTTAAAGAAAAGTGGTAAAAGTTGATTAATATAAACAGTAATCCCTTGGTATCCGCAAACTTTGTCCGTGGGCCTAAAACCTAAAAATACGTATGTAATCTCACCTTACTTGGTGGGCTAAAGGCTTGGGCACACAGAAAGCGGTCTGTCGCGGCGGTCAGCGATCTGTGACCGAAGCGGTCAGGCGGTCTAGTTGTAATACGCAACAATGCATCATCTCTGTCAAACAGCACGTGGTCTACCCACGCGGTCCATTCTTTGTCGCGGCGACAAGCGATCCAGTAATACAAAATTACAGATTCGACTCTGACCGCCTCACCAACTGCGATTAAAAAATGACCGAACAAATTGAATTTTTGATTGAAAATGTTCGAAAACATAAGTGTTTGTATGATAGTGCCGACGAGCATTACAAAAATGTTTTGATGAAGGCGGAAGCATGGAATGCGATAGCAAAAGAATTAAATTCCACTAGTAAGAATTAAATTCCACTTTGCTGTACACTTCCCAATCCTGCATTTCCTCGAAACTTTCTCGCAACATCCGAAAATATTTGAAAAACCTATCTTCATATGACTCTAGTTCGATGCATAAGCGGTGATATTCCCCTAATTGTTTTCTCTTTTTATTAATTTTATGCACCCAGCATCGTCTTTTCCTCTTTTGGCTTTGCAATGCAAATAGCAGAAGGAGAATTTCTTCATCCGAGCTCTTACTCAATATAAAAAATGCACGATTACAGACCACGTCACGAGAGGAATGAGACCAGACCGGACCGCTCCCTATGTGGCGTCTCTGTATCGCAGACCGCCGCGACAGCCACTAGATCGCTGACCGCCGCGACAGACCGCTTTCTGTGTGCCCAAGCCTTTACTCTCACCATACTTGGTGGGAAGTGGAGAAGTCATACAATTCCAAAAACATGAGTTACCCAACGAGTTTGAATAAATGTTTTGGGGTTTGTATCATGTTGAGTCACACAATAGTATGGTGACGGCCGCCATGAACCAAGCTAGATTTCCACGTACTGTATGTAGTGAGTGTGTCACCAGTGTTACATACCACTTCAGGACCCGACATGAACATTTTCATTAAAATCGGTCAACCGGAAGTAGTAGTTTATTCGTGTAATTTTTCACTTTTATCGATTTTCTCAAAAACTGGTCCTACGATTTTTTTAAAAATCATCTGGTTACTAAGTTTTTTATGCTCTACAAGATAGGGTAGGCGCCATGTTTGCTGAAATTCTCGGTGAGGCGTTTTTCACGTAAAGAAATTGTTTTTTTAAGATTACGGCTTTAATATGCATTTTAGCCCAAAAATTTATATAATAAAAGTTATAGAAAATTTAAAATGCTACAACTTTTATTTCAAACATTTTTTTGTACAACGCTTAGTTTAGCAGTAATTAGCAATTTTCTGTTTTTTTTTCTAACGAAAACGACTAAAAAATCTTTTTTTTTAAGATTTCGGCTTTAGTATGGATTTTATGACAAAAGTGTATATAATAAAATTTATAGGAAATTAAAATATCTACAACTTTCATTCAAAGAATTTTTTTGTACAGAGCCTAGTTAAGCGTAAAAGAGCGATTTTCCGTATTTTTAACCCAAAATGAGGTCGATTTTCATTTTGAGTCTTTCACTCATGATTAAATTATGGTTATGCTTTTTGAGGTTAGTTTCTTGTTTACTTCTAATGTTTTATTACATTTGTGAAGTTTATTGTTAATTATTTGCATTGGCAAGAGAAAGTTGTGTGAGTGTTTCACACCAGATTTTTTACAATAGTAGGTAAAACGTACTCTTTTGAATTACGAAAAAAAACCGATTTATCGCTTGCCACTTTAGTTGCTAGTTTGACAATTTTTAATATGTTTATTGAATGTACTTCTCCATTTAAACGATTCCTCACAAACAGTACATTTGTAAGGTCTATCATCACTATGAACTCTCATATGAGTCTTTCTAACCAACACTGATTTAAAACCCCTGCCACAAATTACACATTTATATTTTCTATCCTCTGAATGAACCTCAGCCACGTGACGTTTTATACAAATAGTGTCTTTAAATGTCGCACCGCATAGATGACACGTATGAATTATCGCCCTATCAGTATGAACCCTTAATTTATGCCTTTTAAGTGTATCGACAAACAATGTTTTTCCACAAACATCACATTTTGTAGTTGAACGATCGCCATGTATAAGTCTAATATGTTCGTTGAGTTTTCTAACGTTTTTGCCACAAATTTCACAGACAGGTTTGACGACAGTTTTTGAGTGAACTGTTGCGTAATGTGTTTTTAATAAATGTTTTAATTTAAAAGTTTTATTGCACATATCGCAAGGTAATCCGTTAGAATCATCGTGTGCACTCATTTTATGATTTTTAAGAAGAAAGTTAGTCATAAATTTTTTCTCACATAAATCACAGTTGAAATTTTTTTCTCTAAATGAATGAATAATTTTTACATGTTGTTTAAGAGTTAGTTTAGATCTAAATATTTTTCCGCATAAATCACAACATTCAGTATCTGAACGAATCGAATGCATATTTTTCTTGTGCTTTCGAATATTTGAGAATGATTTTCCACAAATATCGCATGTTTTTGCCGCATGGGTTAATTTGTGTTTTTTGTACATTTTATTGTTCCCAACTACGAATCTACCACATATTTCACAAGTTCTTACTAATTCATGAGATTCTTCTACTTTTACGTTTACCATAGTTTCTGGAATCGTTGACATATATTGTACGTTCCATTCAGTTCCTTCTCTTGAATTTCTTAATTCTTCGTTCACCTTAAACACATGGATAACGTCACGTATTACTTTCCAAAAAGAACAAGAACTGTTTAGATGAATATTTTTATTGATCAAAAATTATTTTATATTTATTAACAAGAATATGGTTTAACTACAATAAAAATATACACCTAATCTTCTTTATTAATGTGTTGGGATAACACAAAACACTATTTTACTTATTAATTATTACAAACGTAATAAAAAATCTTAAGTGATTTTTTTTACAAATAAAATATTTATTCTCATTAAATTACCCTCCTAAAATATTTCTTTACAGAATATATTTCTAATAATTAAATGGCTTGCTTCCTAAAAACTTGATAATTTTTTTTTTTTTTATCGTCCGACTGTTCTGCAATTACAGCTAATGCAGACGGTAAACTTGTGATAAATGCTGTACAATATATTCTGCTATTTTATTCATTGCATCTTTTTTTATACACATAAATTTATGTTTTGATTGAGGTAGTTAATGATATAAAAATTAAAAATATAATATATATATATATATATATATATATATATATATATATTTTAGATAATATTAAACCACCAGTAAACACACAAAATTAGCAAGAATGATCTTACCGTTAATAAGGCCTTTTCAGATCCCTGGATCCATCATCAGTTAACTCACAAACACTATAAAATTCTTTCACTGGCAATGCATTGCCTTGTCAATTCAAGTCATGACCAAATTGTCAAATTGGGTGATGACAACTGATGATGGATCCAGGGATCTGAAAAGGCCTTATTAACGGTAAGATCATTCTTGCTAATTTTGTGTGTTTACTGGTGGTTTAATATTATCTAAAGTAAATTCAGCACACAGTACAACATGTTTAAAAAATTAATACATATACGAGGGGGTACCCAAAAGTATCCGGAATAGCTCTGCTGTGGGCGGAGCTTGTGCAGTACAAATTCCCGCCACTAGGCTGCTTGTAGCGCTACTCATTGCCAGTTCAATGCCATTTTGTTCGTTGATCTAGCTAGTTCTGTTCTCGTGCAGTGATTGTTCTCGCTAGTGCTGTTTTGTGCTCGTGTCGTTTTTCATGATGGCAAGTTTTAATGAACAACGTGCGGCTGTGAAATTTTGCTTCTTGCTCGGTAAAAACGCCGCGGAAACAGTTGTAATGTTGAACACAGCTTACAAAGACGACGCTATTGGAAAAACCCAAGTGTATGAGTGGTTTTTGCGCTTTAAAAATGGCGACATGTCGATTGAGAACAAACCTCGTTCTGGACGACCGTCGACTTCCCGAACAGACGAAAATGTTGTGAAAGTGAAAGAAATTGTACGAACAGACCGACGACAGACCATTGACCAAATATCACAGGTTAGTGGGTTATCTTGGAGCTCAGTCCAACGCATTTTAACAGAAGACTTGACAATGAAAAGAGTCGCTGCCAAGTTTGTGCCTCGGGTTCTGACAGACACTCAAAAGGAACGTCGAATTGAAACGTGTAGTGATTTGAAACAACAGCTTGAAACTGATCCAGATTTCATGTCAAAGATCATTACGGGTAACGAGTCTTGGTGCTATGGGTACGACCCAGAAACCAAACAACAATCCAGTCAATGGAAGACTTCATTATCACCCCGACCAAAAAAAATTCGTCAAGTCAGATCGAACATCAAAACAATGCTGATTTGTTTTTTTGATGTGAGGGGAATTGTCCATTCAGAGTTCGTTCCATTAGGCCAGACGGTAAATCAAGCTTTTTGTCTTGAAGTGTTAAGAAGACTACGAAACAGCATTCGTCGTAAAAGACCTAATTTGTGGCAGACAGGGGACTGGTTTTTCCACCACGACAACGCGCCTGCACACACGGCAATCTCGGTTACCCAGTTTTTGGCAAAAAACGGCATGGTTTTGCTACCACACGCACCGTACTCACCCGATCTGGCTCCGTGTGATTTGTTCTTGTTCCCACGCATGAAAAGGGGCATGAAAGGTCTCCGATTTAACAACGTTGATGATGTCAAGAAAAAAACGACGGATGAGCTGGCAGCCATCACTGAAGAGGAGTACAAAAAATGTTTTGAACAGTGGAAGCACCGGTGGGACAAATGTATTAGTTGTAATGGAGAGTATTTTGAAGGGGATAAGGTTCTTTTGTAAAAAAAGTAAAAATAAATAGTTTTAAAAAATAATTCCGGTTTCTTTTGGGTACCCCCTCGTATATATATATATATATATATATATATATATATATATATATATATATTCTTCTTCTTAGCGTGCCTGTCCGGTTCGAACGCTGGCTGTCATCATGGCTATCTTGGTCTTGTCATCTGCAATGCGGAACAGTTGGGCCGAGCTTTTCCCATACCAGTCTCTCAGGTTATCAAGCCAGGATATTCTTCTTCGGCCTGGCTGTCTTCTACCATCCAATCTTCCCTGCAGGATGCGCTGCAACAGTTCGTATCTACCGTGGTTCCTCATAATATGACCGAGGTATTGCAACTTGCGACACTTAATGGTGTTTATTACCTCTGGTTCCTTGTCCATCCGACGCAGTACCTCAATGTTGGTCACCCTATCTGTCCATGGTATCCTCAGCATTCTTCTGTACACCCAAAGTTCGAAGGCTTCAAGTTTAGTAGTGGTCGCCCTCGTCAACGTCCAAGACTCTACTCCGTACAGAAGAACGGAAAACACGTAACACCGCAAGAGTCGCAACTTAGTGCCCATAGTGAGATCATGACTCTTAAACGCCGAACTCATTGCGTTGAAAACACTCCTTGCCTTACCAATACGGCACTTGATCTCTTGTGAGTTTTCCCAGGCTTCATTGATAATAGTGCCCAAATACGGATACCATGCTACACGCTCAATTCTTGCATGTTTTATATATAGGTCTACACCAGTTATCGGTCCCCTGCTAATTACCATTAATTTGGTTTTCACGATGTTGATGTCCAGGCCATACTTCTCGCTCACTTCTGTTATCCTGTTCATCAGTCTTTGCAGTCCCTCTATTGTATCAGCGAATACAATCGTGTCATCTGCATATCGTAGATTATTCAGTTTGACACCGTTCACTGAGATACCCTCTTCCACATCCTGCATGGCCTCCTTGAAGATGTGCTCTGAGTAGACGTTGAAAAGTATTGGCGAAAGAATACAGCCCTGTCTAACCCCACGTCGTATTTCGACCTGTTCTGTATGGTCTTCTTCCACTCTCAGCACTGCCGACTGATTCCAATACAAGTTGGCGATCAGCTTCAAATCCTTCCCATCCAGTCCAGTATATATATATATATATATATATATATATAAATAAAACAATATCATATGACGACCTAATATATTTTAGTAATTATTGGTTTAGAAATAGAATGTAAATGCTACATCATATGCAAGCGGAATATGGTCAATATATACACTTACCATCAACAACTGCATGCCAAAACAGAATCCTCAAAACTAATGAAGCTAATAAATAATGAATTTTCTAGAAGCTAATGAATAATCGATACATATTCTACCTATAATATCTAATCTATTTAATAATTTTTATTAAATATTGAGATGTGCTCAATACCAAATAGTGAAAATTTTGAATAATAATTATTTTTAATGCGTTATTCGCAACAAATTACAGAATTGTATATGATATAAGAATAATGTTTTATACAATGTTTTTATTCATTCATTCCTTATTTGGATTACGTAACACTAATACAAAGTCCGCTTAAGAAAAAGAAAATAAAGGTGAATTCACATACAAAGCTTGTTTCAATCGCTGGTTAACAATCACCGACAAGCGCTTACAGGTGTTAGTAAAAGTTAATATAGTTTTAAATGTGTGCGTTCACAGTAAAAGCTTGTACAGACATGCAAGTGATTACTGCAAGTTCCGACCAGCAAACTAGAATGATAGACTGTGTTGTCATAAATTTCTAAGTTTTTTTAATATTAAGTAATTTGTTTTGTTTATATAAACAAAATAAACAACGCGCTCTTCTGGATATATTGCCAGATTCGTTAATAAGCCTTTGACTGTTAAGATAATGTAGTTAAACATGTTCAAATCCATGCTCACATAAGACAAGAACTAACTTTATCGGATTTCAATTGAGAAAATCGATGGTGATATTCACCTTATCTCCTTCTTTCGAGGTTAATTTCATATACACGTTGCCTTTTTCATACAGTTTCAACTCAACATTTTCTAATAAAAATAGCTCATCGTCACTTGACGAAAACATTTCAAAAACTGTAATCTTTTATAGCATTTACCATGAAATACATAAGTTTTTATAAGCGTTTGGATCAAGCTGTAAGCTACAAGGTACTTGTTGCCAACTTTGTACGTGAACGCACATTCATTAATAATCCTTTGACTCTTAAAATAATGTAGTTAAACATGTTCAACTCCATGCTCACATAAGAGAAAAATTAACTTTATCGGATTTCAATTAAGAAAATAGATGGTGATATTTAACTAATCTTCTTTCGAGGTTAATTTCATACACACATTGCCTTTTTCATAACAGTTTCAACTCAACATTTTCTAATAAAAATAGCTCATCATCACTTGACAAAGAAATTTCAAAAACTGTATAATCTTTTATAGCATTTACCATGAAATACATAAGTTTTTCTAAGCGTTTGGATCAAGCTGTAAGCTACAAGGCGTGTTTGTTATCACCTTTGTACGTGAACGCACCCTAAGCTTTAATTCTATTAATCACTTTTGCTGTTATTTTGACATTTTAAAGAATGTTTATTAAATGTACTCCTCCATTTAAATGATTCGTCACAAACAGTACATGTGTAAGGTCTATCATCACTATGAACTCTCATATGAGTTTTCAAAACATCCGCCGATTTAAAACCCTTACCGCAGATTTTACATTTAAAATTTCTATCGTCTGAATGTACAACGGACAAATGATGTTTTAAAACATTATTATCTTTGAATGATGCACCGCATAAATGACAAACATGTTTTCTTTCCCGATCAATATGAACTCTTGATTTATGTAATTCGAGTTTATCAGCAAAAACGGTTCTTCCACAAACATCACATTTTTTAGTCGGACGATCAGAATGTGCAACTCTAATATGGGCTGCGAGTTTTGTAACGTTTTTCCCACAGATTTCACAGACAGGTTTTACAACAGTTTTCGTGTGAACTGTTTTATAATGTAATTTCAATTGATGTTTTAATTTAAAAGTTTTATTGCACATATCGCAAGGTAATACGGTAGAATTATCGTGTGCACTCGTTATATGATTTTTAAGAACAAAGTTGGACACAAATTTTTTCTCACATAAATCACAATTAAATTTTTTTTCTACTTTCGAATGAGTCATTTTTACATGGTATTTAAGGGTTAATTTAGATCCTAATACTTTGCCACAAACATCACAACACTGAGCATCTGAACGCATGGAATGCATATTTTTCTTGTGCCTTTGAAGACTCGAAAATGTTTTTCCGCAAATATCGCATGGTTTTGCCGCATGGGTTGATTTGTGTTTTTTGTACATTTCATTGTTCCCAAGTACAAATTTACCGCATATTTCACAAGTTCTTATTAATTCATGAGATTCTTCTTCTTCTTCGTTTACCATCATTTTTGGAATCGTTGACTTATATTGTACAAAACATTCAGTTCCTTCTCTTGAATTCCTTAATTCTTCATTCACCTTAAACACATGGATAACGTTACGAATTACTTTCGAGAAAGACAATAACTACTATAGATGAATATGTTCATTGATCAAAAAATTATTTTATATTTATAAACAATGATTTATGGTTTAACTAGAATAAAAACATACACAAATATCTTCCCTATTAATACGTTCACTACGATATTGCAAAGCGCTATTTGACTTCATAATTTTATTAGAAATGTAATAACAAGCTTAATGATATTCTTTTACAACAGAAATATTTATTGTTGTTAAGGTTAACAGCCAAAACGGCTGGTTTGAACATCTAGAGGCTTTATAAAGGCCGGCCCGTGGTGTAGTGGTCAGCGCAACTGGCTACTATGCCGGGGTCCCGGGTTCGATTCCCGGTCAGGTCTGGCATTTTTTCATTTGTAAATCACCACATATCATTACCTTACGCACAAGCCCAAGGCATCATCACTCAATAAAAAAAATAAAAAAATGAGGAGTGAGGTGTTTTAACTTTGCCCTTCCTAACTAAGTAGAAAAGTGTCCTTATCGGCATGCCAGGTCCTCTGAAAAGCATCTATTTTCCATTTTGCAAATGGCACCTTTACTTTATTCACCTCAGGCCCTGGATGTATAATGAAATTCATTACTCTAAGAGGACCCTTGGAACTAGATCATTGAGGGGAGATGGCACGATGGTTTAAACTCAAAATTTCAATTTTTGGTTTTTTATGTTTTTTAATAGTCCAGGCCTAGAACTGTCACAAAAAACTTAAATTACATTAAAAAAAAATGTTTACGAAAAAATTAAGTTTTCATCAAGTTTACACAGAAAAATTATTATGTTACCAAGAATGAATATTTTTCACAATTTATACAGCTCATTTTAATGCTAAGAGAATTTTAGTTTTTTAAATATCTGCATCACTTTTTTGTATTCTCAGCTGTTGGTTCAGCTTTCTAAACAACTGTTGATGGGAAATTTACTGTTTTGTGTAAATTTTGTTTTTGATTTGTGCTTTCTAGTTTCTTGCGTTTTTCCCGTAAATTTTCATTTTTAACACTAGGTACATTTTTCTCTGAAACCAATAAACCTACCAGGCTGAAATTTTTACCAGTTAATTATCTTGTACATCCACATATACTGACATATTTATGACTTCCTCACGTGCTCCAAAAATTAGTAATACGTAAAAAACGTAGAAATCAATTTGTAAAAATTTCATGTCATTCGTCATTTTTTAAAAACCGAATATGGTCCAAAGATTAAACTGAAAAAAATGTCAGTAGCTCGAGAAGAAACCTGACAACTATAGTGTGTAAAGTTTAATTTCCCTATCTTTTACCAATCTTATGAAAAACGTACCTAAAAGTAGCAAATTTAACATTGGTGGGGTACAAAATACAGTCTCCTCTTAAGTGTTTTTTTGGACGTTAAACCAAAAAAAAAAAAAAAAAAAAAAAAAAAAAAAAAAAAAAAAAAAAAAAAATCTTAGTGTTAATGATTTAACTAACCTTGCCTAGTTACAATAAAATTTTAAAAAAAATAATCTCGCGAAGACCTAATAAATTTTAGTTTATATTCTTTTGGAAACAGAATGTAGATGCTAAACAGAGGCGTAGAAGAACCCTGAACTTAGAAGTTAATGAATAAAATTGTTACATATATTCTACCTATAGTATCTAGTTTATTTAATAATTTTTATTAAATATTGAGATGTGCTTAGTGCCAAATAGTAAAAGTTTTAAATACCTAATAATTATTTTTAAAGCAGTATATATGCTACTCTGCCCATAACAGACAGGTGGAGTGTCAAATTATTTACACCCCATCTGTTAGCTGCAGGGCTAAAATAAATAGTTCTGTTTCTTATCACATGATCAGCAAATTAAATGACTGAATCATTTAAGAACGGAAGAGGTAGGTGTAAAAGACACTAATCAGAGTTATCTCCTCTGAAAGTAATGAATTTCATTATACAGCCAGACCCTGTGGTGAATGAAGTGAAGATGTCATTTGCAGAGTGGAAAATATGTGCTTTTCAGAGGGCCTGGCATGCTGATAAGTGTACTTTTCCAATCAGTGAGGAAGGCAATGGTAAACCAACTCACTCCTCGTTTTACTTAGTAAAACCTCTAGAGGTTCAAACCAGCTTTTTCGGCTGATGACCTAAACAACATTGCTACTATAATATTTTTCAAAGTTGATGAGCTCTGAACATACGATTGCCCCCTACCCACTTCTAGCTAGCCAATGACTTGCCAGCAATGTTGCAAATATTTGCTCTTGTACTAGCTCTGTTATATATTTTGTCAGCCATTTTATTGGCCTTTCAGTAACAATTATAACCAATGAACATACAACTAGCAGATTTCTATTTCATATAATGAATTAATATAATAATTTCACCAACCTTCTTTTTAAACTGTGTCATCTTTATTTTTATTCTTACTTACATGTATTTCGGTGGATCCACTATCATCAGAGTAAATAAAAAATTGAAACTAAAAATTTTTTATCTCACTTAAAATTTACAGAAGATGATACAACTTCAGTCACTTGTATAAAACTGATAAGTGTAAGAAGTGTGTGAAACTGAAAAGTGTAAGTAAGAATAAAAATAAAGGTGACACAGTTTAAAAATAAGGTTGGTGAAATTATTATTATTATTACTAGTCGTAAAACTCCCAAAGTGGAAGACGCTAAGTAAAGATGGTTCAGTTTTGGGGTTTCTTGTTGTTCTTTTTATTTGCCTACCAGTTTTTCATTTCTTGCGAGAATTTAGCTTTTCTTTCTTCACTCCATTTTACTCCAGTTCTCGGAGCTTTTGTCTCTGGTTTAACTTCCCATTTCTCAACCTTCCTCCTAAAATTGTTTCTTGTGTCCATGTCTTCTTTCACAATATTAGCCATTTCCAAGTCTTTTTTAACATTTCGGATCAATTCTCCTCCATTAACGAGGGATGCTACGTATTTTACTATTTTTTTTGTTAGTCTGTGATCGGGAAGCCTCATTATATGGCCATAGAATTTAAGGCGTCTTTTCCTCATGTCTGTCTCTACATTAGAATATTCTTCAACTTTAGACGTTTTCTGTAATCTATATCCATTTTCGGTCCATCTCGGTCCCAGAATCTTCCTGATTATCCTTCTTTCTTCTTTCTTTAGATTTTCCATATCTGTTTTCCTGTTTAGTGATCAAAGTCTGTATATTTATTGTTCCGATGTAGCTTTTGTTCTTGTTTTTAGGAAGTGGTGAAATTATTATATTAATTCATTATATGAAATAGAAGAAATTTCAAACTGCAGGATGCATTATCAAGATTTATTTTTGAACTAGCTGATTATAAAGTATAGCATATAAACACGCTCTATAATCGACGTGTTCAGTACGAGATGCAAGACACGAGTGAACTATTGCGGCTCTTTTACGCATGCGCACGTATGAAACATTCGTACAATCTGACAACGCTGGCAAACATTCTGATTGGTCTAAAAACGTGGAACAGCAGAGTTCATTAACCGTGAAAAGTATTATAGTTAAGGAATTGTATTTGCTTATACATATAATAATCACATAAATGTATTTATTCATTTATTCTTTATTAAAATTACCCAACACTAGTATACAAAATCCGTTCGAGAAAAATAAGATAAGCTATTATACTATTTATCACTTTTGGTGTTATTTTTACATTTTGAAACATGTTTACCAAATGTACTTCTCCACTTAAAAGATTCATCACAAACATTACATGTGTAAGGTTTATCATCACTATGAACTCTCATATGATTTTTCATAACATCCGCCGATTTAAAACCCCTACCGCAGATTTTACATTTAAAATTTCTATTGTCCGAATGTACGCCACGCACATGGTTTTTTAAAACAGTACTGTCTTTAAATGATGCACCGCATAAATGACAAACGTAATTTCTTTCCCGATCAGAATGAACTCTTAATTTATGCAATTCAAGTGTATCGGCAAAAACTATTTTTCCGCAATCATCACATTTCTTAGTTGGACGATCAGAATGTAAAAGTCTAATATGAGTAGCAAGTTTCCTAACTTTTTTGCCACAGATTTCACAGACAGGTTTAACGGCAGTCTTCGAGTGCACTACTGCGTAATGTGTTTTCAGAAGAATTTTTAATTTAAAAGTTTTATCGCATTTATCGCACGATAAAACATTAGAACCATCGTGTGCACTTATTTTATGATTTTTAAGAAAAAAGTTGGTCACAAATTTTTTCTCGCATAAATCGCAATTGAATTTCTTTTCTCTGTTTGAATGAACCGCTTTCACATGTTGCTTAAGATTTATTAGCGACCTAAATATTTTGCCGCACAAATCACAACGGCGATTATCGGAATAAGCCGGATGCATATTTCTTTGGTGTTTTCGAAGAAGACATAACTTCGTGAATGATCTCCCACAGATGTCACATGTCTTGTCCACATGGATTGTTTTGTGTTTTCTAAACATTTTGTAATCGCCAACTACAATCCCACATATTTCACAAGTTCTTCCAATTTCATGGAGTTTTATGTTTACCATCATTTCTGGAGTAGTTGACTTATATTGAACATTCCATTCAGTTTCTTCTCTTGAATTCCTTATTTCTTCTTTCACCTTAAACACATGGACAAAGTCATGTATTATTTTCCAGAAAAACAAGATCGGTTAGTTAAATTTCTTCAACAATTAATTCAGTAATCCTACAGGTTATTCATATCCCAAAAAAAACATATTGTCCATGGTTTGAAAATTGAAATAAAATTTGCAAACTAAAATCAATGAGTGCAATGCTGTATTGATGCCAAAGGAGGCCATTTCCACACCTTTTATAAACAATCCAATAATGACAACAATAATAATGTATAATGCCGGCCGCATTGGCGCAGTTGGTAACGTGCTCGCCTCTCATCATGCGGTCCTGGGTTCGAATCCCACTCAGGCATGGCATATTTTCATACGTTACAAAAAATCATTTCATCCTCATCACACACAGTTACACCCCAACGTCGTCGCTAATGACCTTGTAGTTGATGCGACGTTAAAAAAAAAAAAAAATGTATAATAAGGTAGTCATTTAAGTAATTTCTTAAGAAAGTTTAGTCAAATCACTTCCATAACTCAAGAGCACAGCAAACTTTTTGAACGTCCAGTAGTTTATAAAAAAATTGGATGGTGGCCACTCCCAACTCAATTTTTGTTTTTGTTTTTGCTTGAGCTAGCCTTAGAAAAGGGTTTCTTAATCTTTACTCTTACAAAAATGGTGGAGACCATTTAAAGGATGTTAACCTTACAGAAATATGAGGGGCGTTCAAAAAGTTCCCGGAACGGTGTTTCAACGTGCTAATGTTATGACCTTTGGCAATGCTTACCTAAACACCTTCAAAAAACAACCCTTGCGCGCACACGCACACACACTTGCTCCATCGATCCTGCCATTGTTGGAAGCAGCAGTAGAAGGCTTCTTTCAGAATCTATTGGAGTTGCGCCGTCATATTTGACTCGATGCCCATCTTTAGTCTGGGAGACAATGTTGTGTGCCACTGTGATGATTCAAAGAATCTGTTGGAACTGAGCCGCCACATTTGACTCGATGCCCTTCTTTAGTCTGGAAGACAATGTTGTGTGCCACTCTGATGATTCTAAGAATCTGTAGGAACTGAGCCGTCACATTTGACTTGATGCCCATTATTAGTCTGGGAGACAACGTTGTGTGCCACTCTGATGATTCTGTTTCATATCCGGGTCGTGGACGAACACCCGAAAAACATTACTGCTGATGATCTTTTGTAGGAATGTATGGTCCTTCAAACTTGTTTCAAACAACTCGCCGGTAATTATCATGCGAAATTCATAAATGGCATGAATTGATCATCTAGAATCAATTGTTTCATTTTTGCAATCATTTCGTCATTTCGGGATGTCGACAGTGTACTACTGCGCTAATCATCCTCTAATATCTCCTGCCCTTTCTTAAGCCATGCAAACCAGTCATAAACAGCATCTCTATAATCGACTTTCCCAATTTACACATGAACGGGATGTTCACACGCTGTTTGAAATGCGACTTGTGTTGACTGACAACTGTTCACATCCACGTTGCATGGAGCAATGACACCACTATTCACTGTCCAAACATGTTCAAAAAAGAGTGTGCACGCAATCATATTGCTAGTTTGGCTAACGTATCGCTTACTAGTGATACGTTAGGTTGGTATACCAAGGCAATACCAGGAACTTTTTGAAAGCCCCTAGTAGATAAAAAAAAAACTGTTTAACTTATCATAAATACCTAAGTTTAATTTTATTCCTAGTTTACTGTGACTTTTCCGGTGAGCATTTCAATGAATGATTATTGTAGGTAGATTTCCATCTAAATGATTTATCGCAATTATTACATTTGTACGGCTCATAATTATTATGTACCCTCATATGAGTATTTAATACGGTTTTATATTTAAAACTACTGTTGCATATTTGACACGTGAAGTTCCTTTCATCAGTGTGGGTCAACAAATGTGATTTAAGAGTACATGAAGCTTTAAAAGAAGAATTGCAAATGTGACACGTGTGTTTTCTTTCATATTCTGTGTGCACTAACAATTTGTGTTTTAGTAAATACTTTTCACAAGTGTAAAATTTCCCACATAAATCACATTTGGAATTTGTACGTTCAGCATGAACTCGTCGTACATGTATATACATGTTCTTTACACTGTTGCCGCATATTTCACATACTTGTTTATCTTTAATATGAACATTCTGAATGTGTTTTTGCAACACTAAACGATGCTTAAATGTTTTACCACATTTATCACAGACAACTGCTTTGCGACTTCCAATATGAACGGTGCTCTTGTGAGCATCAAAGTACGATTTTTTCGCAAAAATTTTACCGCATGAATCACACTGGTAACTCTTTTTTGGTTGTTTTTGCGGTAAATGAACTCTCCTGGTATGCTGTCGAAGATATTCAAGACTCTTAAATATTCTACCACAGAATTTGCAACTTCGATGTGCTGTAGTTTTTGAATGAACATTTCTTTTATGTTTAAGTAAATATTCTCTCTTGGCACTTATTTTTCCACATATATCACATGTTCTTGCTTCTTCTTCTTCTTCCTAAACATATAATAAAAAAACCAGTTACTTTTTTCTTCCTAATGTTCTGTCAACATTACTGATTTTATTTTTAACAAAAGAAGGGGAATGTTAACTCTAGATATGCGGTAAGTAGCAGCCGAACGCCAGCTGCAAAACTCTCTTCACTCCTACTCTCTCCTCAGCCATTTTTTTACAAAAACAATCCAAAAAAATCATGAAAGTTTACAAGAATACAAGCTTTATTATTAAAAAATTTGCAAAAATTGGTTTATTTTTACTTAAGTTCAAAAATAGTCTGAAAATTTGGACTCCTTGTACGATAACGCGATTTTACCCGACGTAAGTTTATTTATAAGTTTTTATGGCAATGTGCTTATATATTATTAAACAGTACATTTCAGTGAATAATTTGATACGACATCTGAATGGCAATACTTGAATGAAGCAGTATTGTGCTCTCCAGTTCAATGCTAAACTACATTGGTATATATCTGTGTTGTGTAAAAAGTATAAATAAAAGTAACAATACTTTCCTTCCTATGTATTCATATAGGCAAGAGAAGTAAAATCAAAAAATAATAGTAATAGAAAAAGGACAAAACTATTTTTAGTTTGGAAATAATCTTACGGTGCACCAGTTTGGTGGACCGTTCTCTCCTCCGTCAACTAAAGAAAACTCTCTTCCCTTCACAACCACATAGTAAGACAAATTTCCAACCTCCATTACCTCATCAATAATAAAACCATCCATGACTACATCCTCACCCCTACCCTGGAATTGTTTATACACCGAACTTCAAGAGTCCTTCACAAAGCCAGTCAACGTTCTATACAGCCAGCTGTCAGAGAAATCTACATGACACCTCACCCGCCACAAGTAAAGATTAAACAGCCATTCCACGATTTTCTAGACTCCCTATAAATATTTCCTACTAAAAAAAAACACTCCCAATGTGAAAAAGCATCCCTTCCCAAGGCAATGTTCTCGCTGCAATCCCATTTCCGAGCCCATCTTTCCCCCAATTAATCATCTGTAATTCCAAAAAAAGAAAAATTCCAAAAAAAGTTCCTTTCATCCAATTCACAGTAACAAGTGACAGTTTGGTGGGCAACATCAACACAGGCTATTGTAGGACCATATTTTTTTTGAGGATGACAATGAACGTGCAGTTACAGTGAATACACAGCGCTATGTTAACATGTTGGAGAACTGTCTTCAACCGGAATTAGTTCGTAAACCAGCTTACCAAAACATGTTTTTTCAACAAGACGGTGCTACCTGCCACACATCCAGGGCTTCAATTAATGTTTTGCGACGCTTGTTTCCCAATCGCGTCATTTCTAAGAACGGAGACATTTAATGGCCAGCCAGATCACTAGATCACTCTGCATGTGATTACTTTCTATGGGAACACTTAAAATCACATGTTTTCCAATCTCCACTGCCTCGAAATATACGGGAACTTAAAGAACGGATACATGAAGAAGTGGCACGAATTCCTACAGCCACATTACGAAATGTAATGAATAACCTTCATGCACGAGTTCAGGAATGTGTGTGACAAAATGGAGAACATCTTTATGATATGATTTTCAAGTAATTTATAAAAAATTGTAAATATGTAAGTATTACTTGGTATATACTGAATTGATTAAACTACATTTTTTAAGTTCCTCACAGTGTTTTCATAATCGCCCGATTCACTGCCTCATCCATTATATTTGGTGTTTTTTTTCATATAATACTGTGTTTCATAATTCTAAACAATACAAAGGAAAATGTTTAAACAAAATAACTGTAAATATCATATTAAATCAGTATATGAATATTTTTATTTGAGTAAACATAATTTTTTAAGTTAAACCAAGTAAACAATAATATAAATTATAAATAATTGTTAGTTAAGATAAAAATAAATTGATCATTATTAATTTCATTAACATTTTAAAATATGTTTATCGTAGCCAGATTTCCATCTGAATGATTCATCGCATTTTTCACATTTGTAAGGTTCATCTGAATTATGAACTCTAAGATGAGTTTTTAAAACACTTTTAAATTTGAAAGTGCTATTGCATATATTACACTTAAATTTTCTTTCATCTTTATGTATCAATAAATGATTTTTAAGCGTAGAACCACATTTAAATGCGGCGTTACATATTTGACACACATGTTTACGGGGAACTTCTGAATGGACGAACTTTTTATGAATGTTTAAGTTTTTAAGGGTTGTGTATGTTTTATTACAGATATCACAATTAACAGATGAACGTCCTGAATGCATATGTTTGACATGCGGTTCGATAAATTTGACGTGTTTTCCGCAAATTTCGCAGACTGTTTCTCCTTTAGTTAGATGAACTGTTTTTAAATGTTTTGTTAATAGAGTATGATGTTTAAATGTTTTACCACATACATCGCAGCAAACTAAATCAGCGTTTTCAGCATGTACTATATTTTTGTGAATATCAACTAACGATTTAGACGTAAATTTTTTATCGCATTTATCACAAACAAAATTTTTTTCCCGTGACGAATGAACTCGCCTTATATGATCGGTGACTTGGTATGAGTTTTTAAATACTTTATTACAGATTTTACAACTTTGATAATCAACATCGATTAAATGAACACACTTCCTGTGTACTTTAAGCTTATGTAACGCTGGAAAAGTTTTACCGCAGATATCGCAAGTCCTGTTAACATGAGTAGCCTTATGTTTCCTAAACAATATATAATTTTTAACCGTCAATCCACATATTTCACAAGTTTTTTCATATTTATTGACGTTTTTTAGCATTGTATTTACCATCTCGCTTGGAATAGCCGATGCTCTTTCTACATCATCACTTGAATTTAATTTTTCTTCCTGCACCTAAACAAATCGATAAGACCCTTCATTACTTTCAAATATAATAAAAAGAAAAATTGTTTAACTTGAAGCTAATTTGTTGCCTTTTACCCATACAACTTTTATTAATAAAAAACCATTTTACAAATTGAACTAAAATTCTAATACTTCTATCCTTCCTAAACAGTAAACAGTTCCAACAAAACAAAAAATTAAAATCATCAATACTAAACTGATCTCAGAATAGAATGCAGTGAGTAGAGCATGTGAACAGAATTAGCGAGGATAGGATACCTATGCAAACACTAACCTATAAACCGGAGGGAAAGAGAAAACGAGGACGCCTCAGAAAGAGATGGGCAGATTTGAGAGGTTCGTCGATTCCTAATCCTTGAAAGGCAGAAGAAGAAGAAGACTAGACTGCAAGTGACTACGTAATTGCCCTAAATTTTTAATTACGTTTATTTTTATATCATTTGGTTTTTTCACACAGTAAAAGCAGCAAGGGACTGGTTCTGTTAAATTTTCTTTAACATTATACAGCCTGACATTTTTAAAAAATTTAGAAAACCAAAAAATTACAGAAAAATGTATTAATGAACTACTTCAGCATGTCCTGTTGACCGCTAGTGTTAAAATACTTCACTACATGCATCATAATAAAACAGATTCCTATTAATAAATTTAAATTTAACTCTTACAAACACCAAGTGTTGATTTATTAGTAAATTTTTAATCACAACATTCATCACGTAAACTTGATGACGACATGTTCTGAACTTCTAAAAATTTTAGGCACACAGTGTATAAATTAATTTTACGTCTTTCATGAAGAATAAATAATTTCAGAATCCAATCCTATAGTTTCACAATTACTGGTAACGCAATATAAGTTGACGATCGTCAGCGAGAGTAAGACTGGAAAATACACCATAGCGACAGCTCTAATCATGACACTATGTTGTAGTTTTACTTTTACATAGATTTATTATATTTACAACTATGTCGTTTTATAAACAACCCGTAGTATTATTAATTGATTCTTAATAATTATCCTAAATAATAAAACATTCATTCTAAATAAGCCATAATACTAGGCCTAAGCTACATTTAGTATCCTTTTTGGTCATCAGCAGTAAACTGAATTACTGCACTCTGACATTTGTAGTAATAGACTAATTAGTCCGCGAGTTCTGTCGATGCGAGCTTATCGTGAGTAATACTAGTTTTACGGTAATTTCAAAATGTTATTGTATTTTTAGGGTTTACATATTTCATTATTTTCAGTAAAGTTATGTTCAATTGCCATTGAATTTTAAACAATTCACTTTCTTTAAATAATTACATTACTCCTTACTTATTTAGTGTGACGGGTCATGAACTGAATTTCATTACTTAAGTGTTTGTGGTGGTTACATTTTGAGTTACACGCTTGATACATGTTTTATGCTTTCGGGTTGGCCGATGTAAGTAGGATAGATAGTATACTGTCCTCAACATGATAGACGCAATCGTCAACTTATAGCGCGTTATGTATACATAATCTACTATTTATTAATTATTTTGTCGATTCAATACAAAATTAATTTTTATAACTTTTTAAATAATTAAATAAAAGTTAAAAATGAATTGAGTTTTTCAAAAGAGCAATAATAAAAAAAGGATTAAGTAGACAATGTCCATTATCAAAAACACTATTAAACTATCTTCAGTTAAGCTGTACATTTCAAAGAATGTTTATCAAACCCAGACCTCCATTTAAATGTATCACCGCACTTATCACATTTGTAAGGTTCTTCAGTGTTATGAACTCTGCTATGAGTTTTTAAAACACTTTTACATTTAAAACTACTATTGCATATATCACACTTAAATTTTCGTTCATCTTCATGAACCAGTAAATGAGTTTTCAGAGTAGATCCGCATTTAAAAGCAGAATTACATATTGAACAAACATATTTCCGATTAACTGTATCATGTACATATTTTTTATGTGCTTTTAAACTTCTTTCGCTTGCATATGATTTACCGCAGATATCACACGTCATATTACATCGATCCGTATGCATGCGTTGAACATGTTCTTCAACGTATTTAACATTTTTACCGCATATCTCGCAAACTTTAACCTGACAATCTGATAAATGAATCCTTTTTAAATGATCTGCCAACGTTATTTGGTGTTTGAATTTTTTACCGCACATATCACAGCAGAGAGATTCAGCATTATCATTGTGAACTAAATCTATATGTGTAACGACAAACGCTTTAGTAGAAAATTTTTTATGACAAATATTGCATCCGAATGGTTTTTTTCTGATCGAATGAACTCGTCTCATATGATCTCGCAGATGAATTGAACTTTTAAATACTTTACTACATATCGAACAACTTTCGTATACCAAGTCAACCGAATGGACATATTTTTTATGTCTACGTAGTTTATGTATATCCCATAATGTTTTGTTACATATGTCACAAGTTTTACTCTTATGTGTAGCTTTATGCTTTTTTAATAAAGCATTATTTTCTAAACTCATTCCACAAACATCACAAGTTATTTCTTTCTCAATGGAAATTGCCGTTTCTATCACTTCCGGAATAATTGGTGTCTTTCCTAACCAGTATTCCTCATCACTGTTTTCTTCATTCACCTTAAACAAACGGATAATAACTTGTGTTACTTTCCAGTGATATATTTTTTTTTTTTTAACAATAATGGGAATTCCTTATAGCACATTATACAATTATGAATAGAACATTATGACAACATTATGAATAGAATGACCCAAGTTATGGCATACACCAATGATGTTGTCATAATTGCAAGAAGCATGCGGTCACTAGAAGAGATCTTTTTGAAGATCAAGGAGGAAGCAAAGACAGTCGGGTTGGAAATAAATGAAGGAAAAACCAAGTATCTAGAAATGAGCACCAGAGGATTGAGAGGACAAGGAGCAGTAAAAATAGGAGAAAGCATGTTTGAAAAGGTGACGAGCTTCACGTACCTGGGAACTGAGATCAATAGCAGTAACAGAATATCAAATGAAATAAAACGCAGGTTAATGCTGGGCAATCGTACTTATTTTGCAAATAGAAATCTGCTTAAGTCAAAACTCCTTACTAGGAACACAAAAATGAAAATCTACAACACGCTAATAAGGCCAATTGTCACCTATGGTAGTGAAACGTGGACAATTCTCCAGGAAGATAACAAAGCCCTGAAAGTGTTTGAAAGAAAAATAGTAAGGAGGATATATGGCCCGGTTTATGAGAATGGTGCGTGGAGAATCCTGAAAAAATGCTGAGATAGAGATGATACTGCAAAGAAGGAATATCCTCAGGTTTATAAAGACAAGACGAATAATTTGGTTTGGTCACATCAAAAGAATGTCTGATGAAAGAATGCAAAAGGTAATGCTGAAAGAGAAGTTAGAGGCAGTGAGAAGAAGAGGGAGGCCGAGAGCACGATGGCAGCAGGATGTGGAGAGGGATTTGAGATTGATGGGAGTGAGAGGATGGAGACGGACAGCGAGAGATAGAGGAGCTTGGAGGCGAATTGTGGAGGAGGCCAAGGCCCACATCGGGCTGTAGCGCCAGGATAAGTAAGTAAGTACATTATACAATTAATTTTGTATTATATGCAAAACAAACTTACCTATGGTTTCATCTTTTTTATTGCTTACAGTTCCCTCTCTCTACATTTTTGAGGTGATTATGTATGTTAGGCAAAAAAAAAATTATGCAGAATTTCAATGTTCACAATCATAACACGAGAGACAAAATTGATTATTATGTGGCTAATCACTCCACAAAATTGTTTGTACAAAAACCTACTTATGCAGGGAGAAAATTCATGAATAAATTACCCCAATTTTTAAAATGTTGTGAGGATTTGAATTCCTTTAAAAGGAATCTGAAAAATTACTTGATCGGTGAAACTTTTTATAGCGTACAAGAATTTCTTTCTTTATAGTAGTAATACATTGTGTGATTCTTATATATATTTCAGGTGTTATAGCTGACATGTCCTATACTCTTCCTGGAGTCTCCAGGGCACAAAAAAAAATCTTGTTAACAAATTTTGTACATAAATGATCGTTAACTTTATTCGATATAGATCTAAATGTTTAGTGATTAACACGTTCAGGATGGATGCCGCCATAAGGCGGCAAATCGAGGTTCATTCCAGAGACTAATGCCACCTTAAGGCAGCATATACAATACCACATTTCTATAGCTTTTGTTAAATCGCTGGTGTACTGGCAGTGTTGGTAAAGGTTGTTCAGGGGTTCAGATCTATTCTACGAGCGCCACTGTGAAGATCGTCTTTCGTTAACAACTGCCGGAAATTTTTGAACCAATTTTAAAAGTGTAGTCTATTCAGACATCTTAGTGCCGTGTAATTTTATTGTTTTATTTAATCGTATCATTTATTCTACAAATTTCTTCGTGCCCAGTGACTTCTTTTTACAAATAAAAGGTAAGAATAATACATTTTTACGTAAAAATAGTTTAATTATTACTCAAAAGAAATTTCTGTTACTTTCTGAACTCGGGATTTCTATGCATTGTGTTTCCTTTGCAGGCCTACTGTACGTTATATAATATACAGTACTATTATAATTACGGTCATAAAATAATTTTGTACGAATAAAAGTACTTTTATTATTAATTTTTCCATATTGCCATAGTCTCACTGAAAATTATTAATTAATTTATTGTTAACATGTAATATATTTGTTTTTATTCTGGGATATATAAAAGAATTTTTTGAATGAAATATTTTTTATTACGAAACATAATTATTGTAATTTTTTATTTTACGCATAAAAATAATTTTCAATTATTTAATAACTTATAAATATAAATTTTTCTAATAATTAAAAAATTAATTTTAAATATAAATTTCGTAGAAACAACAAATGCATATAATACCGTTTTATATTGAGCTGGTGAGTAGATGAGCAAATAAGTAAGAAAGATTGTTTCCATGGCCCACCATAACGCAGCATGGTATATTTTCACTGTAATGGCGGGTCAGCGTAGCGAAGCACCCGTAATCCTAGCTGCCAATGCTGAACATGTTAATAAAGCTTCTGAGGGAAGCAAAGTAACACTGAGTGCAAACTAAAGTTGTCTTTTCTTTCAAAATGATCTGAACGCATCTTCAAAAAACAACCATATAACTAAAACTACTCTTTCTCATATTTGCTTCCTTTTATATTTATCTGTATTAATAAATTCTCTCATTTGATGGTATTTAAATTTTACCTCAATCTTTTCGCCGATTTTTAATAGTGTTCCGATTAGTTCACATGATTATCTATTGAACCTTTAAGATGGTCCAAAAAACATGAACATATTTTAGATAGAATTGAGTAGATCTACAGTGCTAAAGAGTAGATGTTTTTTAACTAGAAGAGCAATTCAAAATTTTATTGCTGAAATCGTAACAATTCTTGTGTGATTTTAAATTAGTATTTGTCATAAAAATGTTTACCTTGACTAAATAGTACACCCGATATTTTCCGACAGTTTATACTGGATTTAGAGTGCATTTATCGTTTTTTAATTTATAATCAAAAATTAAATTATTGAAAACATTGTGATGATCATGATATAATTAGAACGTATATTTGTCCCGCTGAAAATAGCCTTAAACACATTATAATGCTTTAGCATTAATTTAAAAAAATTGTCTGTAAAGATTTTCATTTAAAGGATAAATTTATTTGTTTTGATCAGTGCACAACGAACTGCATTATGAACCTATTCATAAATTGGATATAAAAAAATACAGAAACTTATGACTTAAGCCCAACCATAAACAATCTGCATACATCTGCATTACTAATTTAACTACTGCATAATAAGACCTCAACTTACATGAGGGATGCGTTCCGCAAAATCATCGCATAATGTGAAATTCACATAACTTGGGTTGTTCGATTTAACCTTAACACATCCGTTAATTGTTTAAAGTATTGATTCATTAAACCCAATTGTTACTTTTAGCTATATCCTTCCTTATCCATCCCTTTCGTATCTTTTAACGACATCTAACATTTCCTCTAAAGTAATCACTTTCCATTTTTTTAATCTTTTTTCGAACTCATATTGTACACAAAGTAACAACAAAAACAAGAAATTAAAAGACCTGCGAATTGTAACAATTAAACTACGCAACCTTACACGACTGATATTTTGAATACACTAAACAGTAACAAATCACGATAAAATTCCAGTGTAAAAGTTGTTGCGAGAGCAATTATAAAAACAGTGGTCATACATGTAAACATCTGTAAGATAAGCAATGATTCTTGGAATCAATTCGTGACAGTGTTAGATTAGTACATATGCCTCACTTCGTCTCCTTTTATGTAACATATCATTATCGAAACAAAAGATAATCGTTTTCAACAAATGATGGGAAGTAAGTCAAATATTTTCAATAATGTACACATAATTATCTGCCCATAGCAGACAGGTGGAGTGTCAAATTATTTACACTCAATCTGTTCATTGCAGGGCTAAAATAAATAGTTCTGTTTCTTATCACATGGTCAGCCAATTAAATGACTGAATCATTTAAGAACAGAAGAGGTAGAGGTGTAAAAGACACTAATCAGCGTTATCTCCTCTGAAAGTAATGAATTTCATTATACAGCCAGACCCTGTGGTGAATGAAGTAAAGGTGTCATTTACAGAGTGAAAAATATGTGCTCTTCAGAGGGCCCGGCATGCTGACAAGCGTACTTTTCCACTCAGTGAGAAAGGCAATGGTAAACCACCTCACTCCTCGTTTTACTTAGTAAAACCTCTAAAGGTTCAAACCAGCTTTTCGGCTGTTGACCTAAACAACAACAATGTACACATACTGTATGAATCTGAGATTTGTGCAGCTGCGGGATGAAGGAGACAGACAAAGTACCGGATTGCTGCTACATCATAACACTGTACTAATCATTTTATTGCTCTTCGCTAGGCAGTAGGCTGCCTAGTGCGGTGACATATGTGGGTATTGTTTTGACTATTCGCTGTAGACGACAATTTTAAAAAAAATTCTTGATGTAGCAGCATTACCGAAAACTACATAATTTTTGCTTTATTTTTATATATTTACCAATAGAGTGCGTGCAAGCGTTCAGTTATAATTTCATGATCAAAATAACCTATACCATGTGTTGAAAAATGGCGTTTGTTTACGTTCTGTAATTGCGTGTTTGTTAAGAGTTTTTAGGTTATTAATCGTATTTTTTGGTTTTTTTATAAAAAGTCATAATATTCAATAATTTTTAACTATTAAATAAATTCTCAGCATGCTGAAATATTAATTTCATTACCGACATGATATTGATGTGTAAATAAGTGAAAACTGCAATAATTGGTGATTAGAAAATAGGGCATAACTTTTTTTTATATTAACCAAAATTTAAAATAGTTTTGTAGAAAAAAGGATTCTCTAGATGGCCCTCATTGAAGTTTTTATAGAAAATTATAAATTTCTAAGTTACAATTAAAAAACACTTAAAAAAAAATTCATTTACAAGAAAAAAAATTGTTTAAAAATTTGTAGAAAAAAATTATTTCAAAGACAATAAAAGTAATTTGTTGCGCTAAATGGTTACTAAATTCTTAAAAAATGAAAAAAAACCCTTAAGAGAATTGGTTAAAAGAAAAAAAAGTTATTGTCTATTTACAATATAGTGTTATTTTATGCAAAATTAAATACAACTATAAGGCGACCAACAGTACAAAACAATTCGTAGGTCAATGGGTTAAAGTAAATTATTTATTTTTGCTGACTTTATTACATACATTTTTTTACAAGTTTTTTTTTAAGATAAAGTATTGTCCACTTTGTTTCAGGCAAACAATTTTTTTCTTTAGTCTTTATTTAAAAATAATAATGTCTTCAATTATGCTAAACATTTCAATAAGTGGTTATTCAACCCAGATCTCCATTTAAAAGAGATACCACACTCAAGACACTTATATGGTTCTTCAGTATTATGGATTCTGCTATGAGTTTTTAAAACACATTTTGATTTAAAACTACCATTGCAAATGTCACATTTAAATTTTCGTTCATCATTATGTACTAATAAATGATTTTTCAGAGTAGATCCACATTTAAAAGAAGCATTACATATTGTGCAAATATATTTTCGAAACGTTGTATCATGTACATACTTCTTATGCCCTTTTAAACTTCGTTCGCTCGCATATGATTTCCCGCAAATATTACACGTTGTGTTAGAGCGATCAGAATTCATGTGTTTAACATCCTCTTCATTGTGTTTAACATTCTTATCGCTTATCACGTTTAATTCTTCGGTAGTATGAACTATACTATGAGTTTTTAGAACACCTTTTGATTTAAAAGTACGATTGCAGATATCACATTTAAATTTACGTTCATCTTTGTGTACGGATAAATGATGTTTTAGAGAAGAACTGCACTTAAATGCAGCATTGCATATTGAACAAACGTATTTTCGATTCACTGAACCATGTACAAATTTCTTATGAACTTTCAAACTTTTTTCACTCGCATACGATTTACCACAGATATCGCATGGTTTGTTAGACCGATCCGTATGCATGCGTTGAATATGTTCTTCAATATATTTAACATTTTTACCGCATATCTCGCAAACTTTAACCTGGCAAACTGACGAATGAATTCTTTTTAAATGATCAGCCAATGTTATGCGGTGTTTAAATATTTTTCCGCATAAATCACAACGGAGTGATTCAGCTTCGTCATTGTGAACCAGATCAATATGAGTAACGACTAATGATTTTCTAGAAAAATTTTTATGACAAATATCGCATCCGAATGGTTTCGTTCTGACAGAATGAAGGCGTTTCATATGATCACGTAGATAAATTGAACTTTTAAATACTTTACCACATACCTGACAACTTTCATACACCAAATCTATTGAGTGGACATATTTTTTATGCCGTTGTAGCTTATATATATCCGGTAATGTTATATTACATATGTCACATGTCTTTTTCTTATGATAAGCTTTATGTTTTTCTAGTAACAAATTATTTTCTAATATCAATCCACAAATATCACAAGTTATTTCTTTATTAAACGAAATCGATGTTTCTATCATGCTCGCAATAATCGGTGACTTTCCTAACCAGTATTCATCATTTTCATCATCAATAATCTCTTCTTTCACCTTAAACAAACGGATAATACCTTGTGTTACTTTCCAGTGAAACAAAACTTCTTTTTTTTAACAATAAATGTTAATTCCAAATACCACATTAAACAAATTGTTTTGTATTGAATCCAAAACACACTTACCCGTTGGTTTTACTCTCGTTAACAAATTTTATATACAAGTGATCAATTAATTTATAGATTCTTTATCGCCACTTGGATTGCATATCCATTACAGAAGAGGAATGTTAATATTTTAATAAGTTCCGTGTTAGATTAAATTTTTTTATAAAATACGAGGGCAGTCCAGAAAGTCTGTCACAATTTGCGTTGTAGCTGCTAGGGGATGAGCTATCGCGGCCATTTTGGTGCCGCGGCATTTCTCCGTTCAGTGGCTATCCAGCCGTGCTAGCTAGCCGTGTGTCGCTCTTTGTTGTTTTTCAACAACAATTTAAAATGTGTGCCGCAATTCAAAATCCCGCCAGTTGTGAAGTACGATCGGTAATACGGTTTTTGTTCACTAAAAACAATAAACCAATTGAGATTTATCGCCAAATCTGTGAAGTTTATGGGAACGATGTTACACTGAAAATGGAGTACGGCATTTGTGCATTCAGTTCAAAAATGGCCGAACTAATATTCATGAGGAAGAACGAAGTGGACGGCCAAGCCTCGTGATTGATGACATTATAAATAAAGTCAATGAGAAGATTAAAGAAGACCGTGGATTCACCATAAGAGAGCTATCGCTTTTTTCCCACAAATTTCAAAAAGTTTATTGCACGAAATTGTTACAGAAAAATTACGAGGTTATCACAAATTTTGTGCAAGATTAAAATCACAGGTGGTAGACTTTTATGACGCCGGCATTTCAAAATTAGTTCACCGCTATGATAAGTGTCTTAATTTGTTTGGTGATTATGTAGAAAAATAGCATTTTAGTTGCACTTTCAAATGTATACAATAAATGTTTTTTCTTGTACTTAGTTTTTTTTATATCAAAACGTGACAGACTTTCTGGACTGCCCTCATATATTAAATGCAAAACATGATGAAGCTTGTAGTGTGGATACACTACAATTATTGTTAATCACAGACAATTCAATCTTGCTTTATACACTTTCTACTAAACATTTTTAAGGTGTAATAAAATCCTAACCTTCATTGATCTTTGTTTCTTTTAAAATGAGCTAACACATTATTTACAGAAATACTCATAGGTATAGTTATCAGACGAACTAATGTCCCATAGTTGAGCGAGTGAGAGGAAGATATGTGGCATAACTACGCATGCGCTCAAAGATCTTTACCGTTATAATTCAAATCTGAAAACATACTACAGTCGTTATCTTGCTTGTTAGTTTACTGCATGCATAAACGCTTGTGCGAGTGAGAGCTTTATGGATTCTCTCACTCCCACGGCTAAGGGACATTAGTTCATCTGAATATTGTAAAGCTACTCTTTCTTGTACATTCATTAACAAAATTTACACCTTGATTTCTTCCTTTGTTTTTAAATTTATATAAATTACCGATTAGTTCTAATGTTTAACCTTTACAGTGCCAGCGTCCTATTATTATGACGACAGCAGTTTTACCAAAAAAATTCCGGCGTCGTCCTTTTATTAGTACGTTGACTAAAAAATTCATAAAATTTTTATTTTCACTCAATTTTTAAAAACAACAAATGAAAATAATCGGTAAGAAATGTAGATAGAAAAAATACAAGTAAAGTTTTTTTATGAATGTAACTAATTAATATTGATTAAAACAACTAAAAATTGAACTTTTATCGCAGTATTTTTATTTTTTACAATAAATAAATTATATTATGTAATTTTTGCACAATTAACTTGTCTTGAAAGTGATATAAGTGAAATTGAGTAACATAATTTTTTCGGGTGATTTTCTTTAATTAAAAAGGAAATTTTCACAAAAAATTACTACGTATCATTTCATTTTTAAATTGTAAAAAATGTGTTCCAAGTTGAATGTCATACAAGATCAATTCATTATGAACAAAAAAAAGTCCTTAAGATACCTTGAAAAATAGCCTGTTATGGATTAGATGTATAAAATGCTACAAATCGCACAAAAGTATTAAGTATAAGCTGGCATTTTTCGGTATGAACTCACAATATTCTCCCGGCACTGTAAGACTTAATTTATGGGGCATTATATTTTAACATGACAATGCATGCCAGCAATTCATGAAAGCAACTCTTGCTTTTTACTTTCTCTTGCCTATATGAATATATAGGAAGGAAAGTATTGTTTTCATGTCAATTTTTCGAAATCGAGTTTTCACCGGATCTATACGTTTTCAGACCCCCTGAACCCAAATAACATGATTTTAGCGATTGGTCTGTGTGTGTGTGTGTGTGTGTGTGTGTGAACAGAATATCTCAAGAACGGAACATCGTACGAACTTGAAACTTGAAACTTAAGTTACATACCACTACCGGACGCGACACGAACATTTTCATCAAAATCGGTCAACCGGAAGTAGTAGTTTATTCGTATAATTTTTCAGTTTTTTGAGATTTTCTCAAAAACTGGTCCTACGATATTTTTTAAAATCGCCTATTTTACTCAATTTTTTATTCTTTACAAGATAGGGTAGGCGCCATGTTTGCTGAAATTCTCGGTGAGGCTGTTTTCACGTAAAAACGTTGTTTTTTTAAGATTACGGCTTTAATATAAATTTTAGCGCAAAAACTTATATAATAAAAGTTGTAGAGAATTTAAAAAACTTACAACTTCTGTTTCAAACATTTTTCTGTATAACGCTTAGTTTAGCGGTAATTTGCGATTTTCTGTTTTTTTTCTCACGAAAACGTGAGAAAAATCGATTTTTTTAACATTTCGGTCTTAGTATGCATTTTACGACAAAAGTGTATATAATAAAAGTTATAGAAAATTAAAAGATCTACAACTTTTATTTATAGCATTTTTCTCTACAGAGCCTAGTTTAGCGTGAAAGAGTGATTTTCCGTATTTTTAAGCCAAACTGAGTTCGATTGTCATTTTGCATCATTCACTCATGATTAAAATAAGGTTATGTTTTTGAGGTTAGTTTTTGTTTATTTCTAATATTTTATTAATAATGTTAGGTTTATTATCAATCATTTGCATTGGCAAGAGAAAGTTGTGTGAGTGTTTCACACCAGATTTTTTAATATTATTCTGTTAATAGATTATGACCCATCCTTTGTACATTTAAGAATTGTATTCATGATGTTTGTGATATGGATGGACAATTTTACATCAAGCAGTCAACTAACTTAAGTACCTTTTGGACTAAGGCTGAAAACATTCTGGAATTAACATACAAAAGTAAAACACGTATAATTTCGTATTATTTTTATTCATTTTTACATTTCATATTATACCTTATTATATATTATATTTTTGATTATTATTATATATTGATTTTTATTATTATTATTATTATTATATTATATTTTTGAAACATATTTATTTAAAAAAATAAATTTTTAAGCTAACATGAAGATAAATTGTATATTTTTTTAGATGACATGCATATTGAAGCACATAAGTAAAATAATGTAATAAATTAATTGATAAGTAATAAATTCAATATAATTCATAATAATTTAGGCTTTTCAATATAATCTTGACTTGTCAGCTACTCCTTTTTTGGAGTCACCTGTATGCAGTTGAAAAAAAAAAAAACTTTAAGAGCAATATTTGACACCCTAGATAAAATTGTCATAAAAAAATTAACTATAAAAATATATTTTAATGCAATATATTTTGTATACAAACCCAGAAAATTCAATAACAAAAAATATAAACCCCCCCCCCTCAACAAAAATCTGATCAAATTTTTATTTAATTTAAAATAAAAATCATATTTATCATTTATCAAATATATTATATTCTTCTAACCTCCAGTAATAAGGTAAACAGTAAACACTTACCAATTACAGCACTTTCATGCATAAAATACATGTCTTAGTAATTTTCTTTAATATTTATAATTTAAAAACATCCTACTTCCACCATGGTAGGTAAAGGAATGGATAAGGATGGTTCCTTACATACCATGGTGAAAGTAAGATGTTTTAAAATAATATATTATACAAAATTACTGAAGATGTGCATTTTATCCACGAAAGGGCAATAATTGGTAATTGTTTACTGTTCGCTGTATTACTGTTGGTTTGAAGAAAATAATATACTAATAAAATAATATACAGGATAGTTGATAAAATAACATATTTATCCCAAGTTAAAATATCTTCAGTAAAATAACCCACATTCAGTAATCCAGAAAAATCTGTCATCTAGTATCACCCGAGTTATGAAAGTCCGGACTAAAGACAGGTTACTACACCGTGGTAAATAAGCATTTATTATAATAATTTTCAAATTTAATGAATCTACATCTGTAATACTGAAATAAAATGATATTATCTAACCATTGTAATGGTAATAATCACAATGAAGAATCAGGTAGAACGCATTTTTTTACATGATTAATATACGAAGATTTCCACTTGAATGTTTTACTACACTTATCGCATTTATAAGGTTCATACAAATTGTGCATTCTGAGATGAGTTTTTAAAACGCATTTTAACTTAAACGCACGGTTGCAGATGAGACATTTAAATTTCCGTTCTTTTTCATGCACTATACTATGATTTCTAAGCGTAACACGGCTTTTAAAAGAAGCTCCACATTCCTGACAAACGTGTTTTCTTTCTAAATTCGAATGAATATTTATTTTATGTTCTCTAAAACCTCCTTCGCTGGTATACGATTTACCGCACAAATCACAGCTAAGAATTGGACGTTTTGAATGGACACGCTTACGATGACGATTCAAACCCTTCACACGTTTGCCACATATTTCACAAACAGAGCCGTTAGAGGTCATATGAAGTCTTCTCGAATGTTGTAGCAATAAGCCTTTATGTTTAAATGTTTTACCACATTCATCACAAACAACTTCTTTCGAACCATCGGCATGAACGACAGTTTTATGGGCCTCAAGTAATAATTTAGATGTAAGTTTTTTATAGCATATTTCGCATTGAAATCGCTCGATCGACCTATGAATTCGTCTTATATGATCTTTTACATATTGATCACTTTTAAACACTTTGTTACAAATCTGACAACTATGATATACTGGATCGATGTCATGGACGGTTCTTCTATGACGTTGAAGAAGGTATAATTTCAGAAATATCTTGCCACAAACTTCACATGTCTTGTTCACATGAGTAGCCTTATGTTTTCTGTACATTTTATGATTTTCGACTACCATTCCACATAATTCACAAATTCGTATTTTGTTACCCATTTCAAAATTTACATTTGGAACTGTTTCCATTACACTCCCATCAATTTGTTCATCGCCAAAAAATGTCAATTCTTCTTTTACCTTAAACACACCCAGAATACCATATATTACTTTTTAAGACATATATTACTTTTTAAGAACTCAGAAAATTAGTTTCAAAACTAACCATTAATTTCCATAATTACCCAAACAATGTTTGAAATTATATACAGTTATTCCGTTAAATCATATTCTTATGTAGAAGTCATAATTTTTTTACTTTCTCTTGCCTATATGAATATATATAAAGGAAAATATTGTTTTCATGTCAATTTTTCGAAATCGAGTTTTCACCGGATCTATACGTTTTCAGACCACTGAACCTAGAAAACATGTTTTTAGCAATCGGTCTGTGTATACAAAATATCTCAAGAACGGAACATCGTACGAACTTGAAACTTAAGTTACATACCCTTACTGGACCCGACACGAACATTTTCATCAAAATCGGTCAACCGGAAGAAGTAGTTTATTCGTATAATTTTTCACTTTTTGCGATTTTCTCAAAAACTGGTCCTACAATTTTTTTTAAAATCACCTCATTTACTCAATTTTTTATTCTCTACAAGAAAGGGTAGGCGCCATGTTTGCTGAAATTCTTGGTGAGGGTGGTTTTACGTAAAAAACGTGTTTTTTTTAAGATTACGGCTTTAATATGTATTATAGCGCAAACATTTATATAATTAAAAATGTAGAGAATTTAAAATTCTACAACTTTTATTTCAAACATTTTTTTGTATAACGCTTAGTTTAGCGGTAATTAACGATTTTCTGTTTTTTCTCACGAAAACGTGTGAAAAATCGATTTTTTTAAAGATTTCAGCCTTAGTATTCATTTTATGACAAAAGTGTTTATAATCAAATTTATAGAAAATTAAAAGATCTACAACTTTTAATTAGAGCATTTTTCTCTACAGAGAGTAGTTTAGTGTGAAAGAGTGATTTTCCGTATTTTTAAGCCAAACTGAGGTTGATTTTCATTTTGCGTCTTTCATATATGATTAAAATTAGGTTATGTTTATTGAGGTTAGTTTTTTGATTATTTCTAATGTTTCATTACTATTGTTAGGTTTATTGTTAATTATCTGCATTGGCAAGAGAAAGTCGTGAGAGTGTTTCAGACCAGATTTTTAAATTTAGTTTCAAAACAGATCGGTAATTTCCATAATTACCCAAACAATGTTTGAAATTTCATACAGTTATACCGTATAATCATATTCTAATGTTGGAGTCATAATATTTCCAATTTTTTTGAAAATTATTTTTAAAACTAATCGTTAATTTCCATAATTACCCAAACAAATTTTGAAATTTCATACAATTATTCCTGTTTTATCATATTCTAATGTTGAAATCATAATTTTTTAAATGAGGAACTTTGACTTCACCAAACACTAAATGAGATAACACGTCAGCTATACGATTAGCACAACCACATAATTTAACTGGTTCACCTCTTGCTTTCTCTTTTAATAAGACATAAAGACATTTTTTTAATCAAAACACAAGTCAACTGCCCAACCAGTATTACAATACACAGTTATATAGCACAATGCAAACTTTTATTACGAAAATTAGATAGCTTTGTCACAATGCGATTGAGGTGTGTAAACTAAAAATTACTTAAATATATAGAGTGATTCAAAACTATATGGCAATCTCTTGGGATCTCATTCTATAGCTAAAAATAAGAAAAAAGTTCATATAAACATATGCTTGAAAACGCTTAGCGAGTTACGGCTAGCGAAAAATTTCACTTAGAACTCGGTACCCTCGGTGAAGTAAGACCATATAAAAATGTTAAAGGTAGTTACAAAGATACAAATACGATTGTTCCTTCTGTTTTTTAATCCGAAAAATTGAATTAACTTGGTTTCAGAGCTGTAAATACAATACTTTCAGAGATATCTTACGTAAAACACAAGAATTGGTGCAAAGAAATAACACATTTTTGTGTTTAATGTAAGATTACTTCCATAAATGGTAAATTAAGATGTATTATTTCTTAAATAAATTTGTAGAAAGTTTAATTCTGAAAAGATTCATGTGCATTACTCAGGAAAAAATGAATAATAGATATTGAAATTTTGCTTTATTTAAAATCAAAACAGGCGCACATTTTTACTTTCTCTTGCCTATATGAATATATAGGAAGGAAAGTATTGTTTTCATGTCGATTTTTCGAAATCGAGTTTTCACCGGATCTATATGTTTTCAGACCCCTGAACCCAAAAAACATGTTTTTAGCGATTGGTCTGTGTGTGTGTGTGTGTGTGTGTGTGTGTATACAAAATATCTCAAGAACGGAACAACGTACGAACTTGAAACTTAAGTTGCATACCACTACCGGACCCGACACGAACAATTTCATCAAAATCGGTCAACCGGAAGTAGTAGTTTATTCATATAATTTTTCACTTTTTTGCGATTTTCTCAAAAACTGGTCCTACGATTTTTTTTAAAATCGCCTGGTTTACTCAATTTTTTATTCTCTACAAGATAGGGTAGGCGTCATGTTTGCAGAAATTCTGGGTAAGGCTGTTATCACGTAAAAACATAGTTTTTTTAAGATTACAGCTTTAATATGCAATTTAGCGTAAAAATGTACATAATAAAAGTTGTAGAGAATTAAAAATCTTACAACTTTTATTTCAAACATTTTTTTGTGCAACGCTTAGTTAAGCAGTAATTAGCGATTTTCTGGTTTTTTCTCACGAAAACGTGTGAAAAATCTATTTTTTTAAGATTTCGGCCTTAGTATGCATTTTATGACAAAAGTGTATATAATAGAATTTATAGAAAATTAAAAGCTCTACAACTTTTATTTATATCATTTTTCTCTACAGAGCCTAGTTTAGCGTGAAAGAGTGATTTTCTGTATTTTTAAGCCAAACTAAGGTTGATTTTCATTTTGCGTCTTTCATATATGATTAAAATTAGGTTATGTTTATTGAGGTTAGTTTCTTGTTTATTTCTAATGTTTTATTAATAATGTTAGGTTTATTGTAAATTTTTGCATTAGCAAGAGAAAGTTGTGTAAGTGTTTCACACCAGATTTTTAACTGCATAAAATATTAACTAATATGTAGGTTGGGAGGAACAGCTGATAAACGATTAGCTGTTGCTCGCTAGTAAAATAACACTTAATTTAATTCAAATTATAGAGAATTCGAGTTATGGAAGTTCAACTGTATAATACGATGAACAGGAATCTATTAGATCACAACAACAATTAGTAAAAAATCTGGTGTGAAACACTCACACAACTTTCTCTTGTCAGTGCAAATAATTTAAACAATATAACCTAACATTAGTAATAAAACATTAGAAATAAACAAAAAACTAACCTCAAAAAACATAACCTTATTTTAATCATGAGTGAAAGACGCAAAATGAAAATCTACCTCAGTTTGGCTTAAAATACCGAAAATCACTCTTTCACGCTAAACTAGGCTCTGTAGAGAAAAATACTATAAATAAAAGTTGTAGATCTTTTTATTTTCTATAAAATTTATTATATACACTTTTGTCGTAAAATGCATTCTAAGGCCGAAATCTTAAAAAAATCGATTTTTCACACGTTTTCGTGAGAAAAAATCAAAAAATCGATAATTACTGCTAAACTAAGCGTTATACAAAAAAATGTTTGAAATAAAAGTTGTAGGATTTTTAATTCTCTACAACTTTTATTATATACATTTTTGCGCTAAATTGCATATTAAAGCCGTAATCTTAAAAAAACTATGTTTTTACGTAAAAACACCCTCACCAAGAATTTCAGCAAACATGGCGCCTACCCTATCTTGTAGAGAATAAAAAATTGAGTAAATGAGGCGATTTTTAAAAAAATCGTAGGACCAGTTTTTGAGAAAATCACAAAAAAGTGAAAAATTATATGAATAAACTACTACTTCCGGTTGACCGATTTTGATGAAAATGTTCATGTCGGGTCCGGTAGTGGAATGTACCTTAAGTTTCAAGTTCGTACAATATTCCGTTCTTGAGATATTTTGTACACACACACACACACACGCACACGCACGCTCGCTCACACACACACACACATCGGTCTGAAAACGTATAGATCCAGTGAAAATTCGATTTCGAAAAATCAACATGAAAACAATACTTTCCTTCCTATATATTCATATAGGCAAGAGAAAGTAAAAAATTTATTCAAATAAAAACGGTAATAAAAGTAAACTTTTAAATTCGTTGTACCTACATTTAATCAATTTCATTGATATAAATAATTAGGCTAATCTACCCTTATAAAATTTACGAAGATGAGTCAAGTTGAACACACTTTTTAATATGTTTATTATATGAGGATTTCCACTTAAATGTTTCACAACACTTTTTGCACTTATATGGTTCACATGAGCTATGAGTTCTGAGATGAGTTTGTAAAATGCATTTTAACTTGAATGTACTGCTGCAGATATCACATTTGAACTTCCGTTCATCTTGATGTGTTAACAGATGATTTTTAAGCGTAGGACTGTTCTTAAAAGCAGCTCCACATATCTGACAAATATGTTTTCTTTCTACGTACGAATGTATGTTTGATTTATGATGTTTTAATGTTTTCTCGTTCGCATAACCTTTACCACATATATCGCAGTTAATCAATTTACGCTCTGAATGCATAAACTTATGGTGACGTATGATATTTTTATTTTTAACAGCTTTTCCGCATATTTCGCAGACAGTTTCTGCTGCACTTAAATGAACTTCTTTTAAGTGCCCTAATAATAACATGCGATGTTTTAACGTTTTACCACAAATATCACAACAAACTTCTTCAGAGCTATCAGCATGAACAAGAGTTTTATGGGTCTCGGCCAATTTTCTAGTTGTAAATTTTTTATTGCATATTTCACACGCATGTATTTTCTCTCTAGATGTATGCATCCGTCTCATGTGATCTTTTAAATGCTGATCACTTTTAAATATTTTGTCACAAACTTCACACCTGTGATAGATTGGATCTATGCAATGGATATTTCTTCTATGACGAGTAAGAAGATATAATTTCAGGAATGTTTTACCACAAACTTCACATGTCTTGTTAACATGTGTAGCTTTATGTTTTCTGTACATTACATAATTTTCGACTACAATATCGCATAATTCACAAGTTCGTTCTTTATCGTTGGCTTCAAATTTTATATGTGGCACAAAAACTGAAGCTGTTTTTATTACCTTTCCATCAATTTGTTCATCGCCACAAAATGTTAATTCTTCTTTCACCTTAAACACACCCAGAATACCATATATTACTTTTAAAAAAACTAAGAAAAATATTTTTGAAGAAATCGTTAATTTCCATAATTATCGCAAATATGTTTGAAATGTCACACAGTAATTCTGAACCATTTTTAAATGTTGGTGTCATTTATTTTGTAATCAAGAACTACATTAACGAAAATGACCAGCCTGTGATGTAGTGGTTGCTTTAACTAAATTACGCGCCAAGGGAACCAGGTTTATTAATTCGTCATTTATTTTTTTTAATTTTTGTTTAACATCAGACTGTTCTGCAATTACTGCTAATGCAGACGATGAAGGATGAAAGATTTTTTGTTACGTTCGAAAATATGCTGTGCCTGAATGGAATTCGAACCCAAGACCGCACGATGAGAGGTGAGCATGTTACCAACTATGCCAATGCGGCCGGCATTTAATCGTCAGTTCTGAAATTTTTTCACCATAAATATCATTTATCATCCTTCAATATCTGCATTAGCTAATATTACGCTACTCCATCAGACGTAAAATAAAACCGAACCATGATCCCAATAAGAACTGATTCGTAGCTACATTACTAGTGTAAATAAACATTGATTACAACAGGATCACAGTACACTTCCAAAAAAATTCATAAAAAATTTTAATGCTATCACTAGACAAGCCGATTATTACATGATAAACATCAAATATTTTGAAAATTTATTATAGAAAGTTTTTTAAAACTGACAGAAAATTATCTACGCTAGTATGAAAGCATACTACTATTCACGTTGTTAATCAAAACGGTCAGCCAAATATCTAAACAAAGAATTCACAATAACAAAATTTTATAATTCATGTAGCTTTAGTATATAAAACAGATCTTTAAGAGCAAATTTTAATGTCCGGAATACGCCCACCATATTGGGACTTTCAAAATAATGGGCTAATAAGTTGACTGTATTTGGCAACAACCTTTTAAAACAAAAATTTCAGATGGTATCCAAGGAATTTGGGGAACAGTTTAAAACGAATTTCGTTCAGAAAACCTCAATATAAATTAAAATACAAATTCTTGATTTTTTTTTTGGTTTACTTGAGAAAATCTATTTTTATTCTACAATCATATTCAAATAACCACAGTAATATTAATAAAATACATATTTGTAAGTTTATTTTTATTAATGACATTCTACTATTGCATTTTATCAGCATGAAAATCATAATTATTTAAAAAATTAAATTACTCAGGTAAACAAGATACTTGAAAGTCATTGCACATATGTTTAATAAATTTCACGAAGAATGCTCAGGTTGAATGCACTTTCTCACATGTTTATCGTACGAAGACTTCCACCTGAATGTTTCACTACACTTATTGCATTTGTAAGGTTCATACGAATTATGAATTCTGAGATGAGTTTTTAAAACACTTTTTAATTTGAACGTACTGTTGCAGATGTCACATTTAAAATTCCGTTCATCTTGATGCGTTAACAGATGATTTTTAAGTGTGCAACCGACTTTAAAAGATGCTCCACAAATCTGACAGATGTGTTTTCTTTCTACATTTGAATGAACGTTTAATATATGATCTTTTAAACACCGTTCGCTGGAGTATAATTTACCGCATATGTCACACTTAACAGTTGAACGTTCTGAATGCATTATCTTATGGTGACGATCGATACATTTAACATGTTTGCCGCATATTTCACAAACCGTGTCTGAAGAAGTAAAATGAACTTTTTTTGAATGTCCTAATAATAATCTGCGATGTTTGAATGTTTTACCACATAAATCACAACATGCTACTTCCGAACCATCCGCATGAACGAGACTTTTATGTGCATCAACTAACGCTTTAGTCGTAAATTTTTTACTGCATATTTCGCATTCAAAAGTTTTCTCTTTAGACGTATGAATTCGTCTCGTGTGATCTTTAACATGTTGGAAACTTTTAAATATTTTGCCACAAATTTTACAACTATGATAAATCGGGTCGATCGAATGAACATTTCTTCTATGACGTTGAAGAATATATAATTTCAAAAATGTTTTGCCACATATATCACATGTCCTGTTAACATGAGTAGCCTTATGTTTTCGGTACATTACATAATTTTCGACAACCACTCCGCATAATTCACAAGTTCGTTCTTTCTCACTGGTTTCAAATTTTAGATGTGGCATAAAAACGGACGTCGTTTCTGTTACATTCCCCTGAATTTGTTCACCGCCACAAAATGTTAATTCTTCTTCCACCTTAAACACACCCAGAATACCATGTATTACTTTTAAAGATCTCAGAAAAATATTTTTTTGAAAACTAATCGTTATTTTCCACAAATACCCTATTTATAAAATTATTATTTTTATTTCTTAATGTCTCATGTCAGCAAAAACGAGATGAAATTGAATATATACCTAATTTTGGGAGACGGTTCGATCAACCGTTTCAGATGATTGGTAAACTTGACACTTACTGGTTGACAATGATCAAAATAGGATTCCCCCCCTTCCCCACTTCTTCAATTCCCGTTCGCACTACGTGCCGTATCGAATACATTGGTATGCACAACACAAATGAGCAACCAATATGAATATCACTTATACTAGATTCTTGTTATCCATATCATTTTGTACAGATAATGTGACCACCAGCAGAAGAAAGTCATTAGTGTTTCCACTATTTTTGTATACTATTAGGTAGTGTAGTCATAATATAACTCGGCAAGTTCTTAATTTATAATGTTGACTGTCAATGTAATTAATTGATATAATTAATTATTAAATTTAGTAAGCATTATTCTTTATTTACTTGAAAGCAGCTAATATAAACTATGCTTTTACTTCAGTTGTATAGTGTTAGCGACCGTGTAATATTGGTTTTGTAGTCAGTGCAGTTTTATTATGTTTTGGGTTTGATTGGTTGTTCAATATTCAGATAAATTCTTCTCGATTAAACAAATACAGTGTAAGTGTATATTAGTGATTTAAACACGTTAAATAAGTGCAAATGATAATAAATAATAAAGTAATAGTAACGAGTATGAATATAAGTGCTGTTGTAGCAGGGTGACTATCTGAGCTAATGTTTTTGGGACGGTGCGTAATGCGAGGTGGCGCGGATAAAGTGCGGAAGGGAAAGAATCCTATTTCGAAACTTGTTGGACAGTGCATGTTTTTATTTTAATTTCGAGCAATATACCATGCCCAAGGCAGGATGCAAAATTTTTGATTCTAAATAAATCTGCAGAATGGTTCCCACCATATATGTCTGTCATATGAGATGGAATCAATATTTTTTTTTATTTTCTGGATTTTAGTTACTGGATAAATCGTCAATTTAATTCAAGTTTAAATAAACAAAATATATCAATACAATTGATTTTTTAATTTTACTTACGTAACATTTTATTATTACATTTTGTTAACACCAAATTAAAAATAATTTTTTTAGTTTATTTTAAAAATTAACTTTTAAACTTTATACATATCAAATTTCATGTTTCACATGTCTTGAATAGAAAATATAAAGCAATGAAAAACTCAACCTACTTCAATAACATAAAGGTCTAATAAAATGTAACATTTTAAACATAATTATTGGGAAAAATAATAAAATAAAGATAATTATTCTTGTGTGCCCATGACGGACAGGTGGAGTGTCAAATTATTTACACTCAATCTGTTCATTGCAGGGCTAAAATAAATAGTTCTGTTTCTTATCACATGGTCAGCCAATTAAATGACTGAATCATTTAAGAACAGAAGAGGTAGAGGTGCAAAAGACACTAATCAGAGTTATCTCCTCTGAAAGTAATGAATTTCATTATACAGCCAGACCCTGTGGTGAATGAAGTGAAGGTGTCGTTTGCAGAGTGGAAAATATGTGCTTTTCAGAGGGCCCGGCATGCTGATAAGCATAGTTTTTCACTCAGTGAGGAAGGCAATGGTAAACCACTCACTCCTTGTTTTACTTAGTAAAACCTCTAAAGGTTCAAACCAGCCTTTCGGCTGTTGACCGAAACAACAACAACAACGGGTAAGAATTTGTTAGATGATAAGGGAAAAGATGTCTTGACTTTTATTCACTTTACCCAATACCTTAATTAATTAATACTGCCACTTAGTAATTTAAATATAAAATTATTAAATTTCAAAGTTAACGTCGTAGCAGGAGAATCCATATTAATTCATATTATTTTTTATATACATATAAAAAATTTTATTTTTATCTTATACTTTGTTTCTTACAAGTACTTTTGCGGTGCGCACCACTTCTTCAGGCAATAAGCTTCTAAAAAATGTTTATGAAGATTACATCTTCTTGTCAAACCTTCGAGAAATGAAGAGGCAATTTACATAAACAGTTTCTAGAAGCTTATGTCATTACCTGACAAAGCGATGTGTACCGCGAACGTACTTGTAAGAAACAAAAAGTAAGAAGCAGTTTAAGATAAATACATTAATAACATAAATATAGATGACAATCCATCATGGATAACAAAAGTAGTAAATAAAAAAAAATTTCAATCAAATTGAAGATGTAATTAAAATGTGTATATTTTAACTAATTTTGTATTTACATTTAATCTGTTTTATTTATTTGTAATCAAACTAACCCATGAAAAACATTCATATAAGTTTACGAAGATGAATCAGATTCAACGCACTTTTTCAAATGTTTATCGTACGTAGATTTCCACCTGAACGTTTCACTACACTTATCGCACTTATATGGTTCATCTGAATTATGAACTCTGAGATGAGTTTTCAAAACGCTTTTTAATTTGAATGTATTATTGCAAATATCGCATTTAAAATTCCGTTCCGTTTGGTGCGTTATCATATGAAGTTTTAACGTACAACTGGCTTTAAATGAAGCGCCACATGTCTGACAAGTGTATTTTCTTTCTACCTCTGAATGAACGTTTAATTGGTGATCTTTTAAAGTTCTCTTATTAGCGTATTGTTTACCGCATATATCGCAGTTAATGAAAGTACGTTCTAAATGCATAATCTTATGATGGCGGATGATATCTTTAACAGGTTTCCCGCATATTTCGCAAACAATTTCAGCAGGTTTAAAGTGAACTTGTTTAATATGCCCTAATAATAACCGGCGATGTTTTAACGTTTTGCCACAAATCGTGCAACAAACCGCATTAGAATCATCTGCATGATATACAGTCTTGTGGGCAACAGCATTTATCTTGGACGTAAATTTTCGGTTACATATTTCACATTCATATGTTTTTTCTCTAGATGTATGCATTCGACTCATGTGATCTTTCACATGTTGTTCACCTTTAAATACTTTACCGCAGATTTTACAACTTTCAAAAACTTGACCGATTGAGTGGACATTTCGTTTATGCTTTCGTAGATAATATAGTTTCCGAAATGTCTTGCCGCAAATATGACATGACCTGTCAACATGAGTAGCTTTATGTGTTCTGTACATATGACTTTCGACTACGACTCCACATATGTCACAAGTTCGTTTAATGTCTTTGTTCTTTCTACTCTTTCGACGAGATACACGAATCGGTGCTTGTTGTACTACAATTTCCTCAATTTGTTCACCGCCCCAAAATGTTAATTCTTCTTTCACCTTAAACACATCCAGAATACCATGTATTATTTTCTGGAAAAATATCTTTTCAAAACTAATCACTAAATTCCATATTACTGCATTTCAAATAAAAGATTCAGTTTCTTCCAAATCAGTAAAAATGGTAAGGATTTATAATATTACCTAACCTAGTAATTTTAAAACCATGAATACCATTCGTATACCATGTTTCGACTCAAACACATATTGCCATATGCAGTTTTCAACATTTAAAATGTTACCATGGTGGCTTCATGACAAAACAAACGCACACGCTTTTAACACTTTCAGGATGGCACCCATTTACAATACAGGCGCGCCATTTTTATAAGCTGGACGGCAACCGTATACGATACGAGCACCTATTTCACTTGGTTTTATATCCATTAGCTCGTATCTTTTACGATTGCCGTCTATACTGTCACTTAATTTAGTTCATTCTGAATCTAATAGAGTACACTCATAGTCCTAATGTTGACAGATTATCAAATATATCGACTTTTACAGCATTGATGTTATCGAGTGTGAGCAAGCGATCTGCCGGTACTTCTGCGCGTTGTCAGTTATTATAATACTTAGTTTTTTTTTAAATTTTACTTAAAAAATAAAAAAGTAAATTGATTATTAGAAATAGGTAATTATTTTGAAAGAATTTAACTCGTATAATTAATTTTATTATTCTTATATATTATCATTATACAGTGAAATTCTTTTAAATTCAAGAAAACATACCTCTCTTCAGTCAAACATCTTTATCATTATAATACAAATAATGCTAATCTTAATAAATGAAAAGTAATCTACTAATTATGATCTTGAATTTATGACCAATGAATGATTTGTTACAATTTTTTTAAAATCCCCGAAAAATGGCAGTCCACAGGCAAAACTACAAAAAAAAAGTCAGTCTTCAAAGTGTTAATGAATAGTTATGGCTACTAAATCGAACTGACTTTTTGTTAAACATTTTATAACGACTAAAGAAAAAACGAAATAATACTGTTCCATCAGTAAAACAGCTAAAAAAAAAATCAGTCACAGAAATTTTTGAATATAAATAAAAGAATGAGACATACAATGGTTCTTTTGGCAAAATCCATAATAGACTTTTCCCCATTTCAAGATAAATAACTACACAGCAATACTACTGATAGCAGCCAATAAAAAAGGGCATTACATTTTGAACTATCTGTGTCTTTATTACAATACAGAGAACTGGATTCCATTACGAATAACAAACACAATTCAAGCAAAAAATTTACATTAAATAAAATATATAATTACAAATTCATAACACCTACATTTAGTTTGCTTCATTGGTATACAATCAGATAAATCTAACTGTGAGATATCATTCTCCATACTGTAAATATAATAATGATGTGATAATAAAAATATAACATAAATCATAATAATCTCATAATGTTTCTATTTCATATAATGAATTAATACAATAATTTCACTAACCTTCTTTTTAAACTGCGTCACCTTTATTTTAATTTTCACTAACACGTGTTTCGGTGGATCCACCATCATCAGAGTAAATAACATATAATTGAAACTAAAAACATTATTTATTAAAAATCTATAGAAGATGATACATCTTCAGTCACTTGTATAAAAGTGCTCAGTTTTATACAAATGACTGAAGATGTACCATCTTCTATAGATTTTTAATAAATAATGTTTTTAGTTTCAATTTTATGTTTTTTACTCTGATGATGGTGGATCCACCGAAACACGTGTAAGTGAAAATTAAAATAAAGGTGACGCAGTTTAAAAAGAAGGTTAGTGAAATTATTGTATTAATTCATTATATGAAATAGAAATATTTAAAACTGCCGGATGCATTATAAAGATTTATTTTTGAATCTCATAATGGTACAATTTTTAAGATGAGACTTGATTTTTTTAACACAATGGCATGCAAATGTCACACCGGAAAATAATAAAGCACGAATGTTTACAAGGTAGTTAATTTTTAACTGCATGTTAAAATATTTGATGAAAATTACTTTTGACAATAGCTTACCACTCTCAAAAATCAACAAGAATGCCACATATGTTATAAGAAATTTTTACGTTTGAGGTGGTATATTGACAGAGATTCATTATTGCGGTCCCCCTTTGGATTGAAAAGTTCTACTGAAGCCTACAACGGTTCTTTTGCCAATAAATATAATTACTACTTATATTACTTGTACTAAACGCGGTACAAATTAAATTGAATCCATTATGGATGACAAATCCAATTTTTACAAAAATAAATTACATCGAATAGAAAATATAATAATTCGAAATTATGTTCTTTGAACTTTATACATCTACATTTCGAGGGGTTAATGTCAAACAACACTATCTACAAAAACCTAATTTTTTAGGAGAGCCATCGCCATTTATTTACCTTAGTTGTTGTTGTTTTGGTAAACAGCCGAAAGGCCGGTTTGAACCTGTAGAGGTTTTACTAAGTAAAAACGAGGATTGATATGCAATAGCCATGGCAATAACCTTCCTCACCAAGTTGAAAGAGTATGCTATCAGAATGCCAGGCCCTTTGAAAAGCACCCACTTTCCTTTCATTCACCACAGTGTCTGGCTGTATAGTGAAATTCATTACTGTCAGAGGAGATAACTCTGACTAGAATGTTTTTTACACCTCTACCTCTTCTGTTCTTAAATAGTGCATTCATAAATGGCTGACTATGTGATAAGAAACAGAAAAATTTTTAGTAGCCCTGGAACCAACAGATCGAATTCAATTAATTTAACACTACACCTGCCAGTTATGGGCACATTTACCATTAAGAAGTAAATAAAATTATACTAAATTTATTGCTGATAACATAATATATAAATAACTTAAATAATAGGAAGACAATCAGATTAGAAGTAGTTTTATCGCTCTCCTGAAAAATATTTAAAAAATAGGTTTTTGTAGATAGTGTTGTTTGACATTAACCCCTCGATTTAAACTGTTTTATTGATTTATAATCAGACTAATCCAACTATAAAACTTTGTATAGGTTATGAAGAAGATTCAGATTCAACACAACTTTTCAAATGTTTATCGTATGTCGATTTCCACCTGAATGTTTCACCACACTTATCGCACTTATATGGTTCTTCTGAATTATGAACTCTGAGATGAGTTTTTAAAACATTCTTCAACTTAAATGTGCTATTACAAATATCGCATTTATATTTCCGTTCCGTTTGGTGCGTTATCAGATGAAGTTTTAGTGTACCGCCTGCTTTAAAGGACGCTCCACATACTTGACAGATGTGTTTTCTTTCCACCTCGGAATGAACGTTTAATTGGTGATCTTTTAAAGAACTCTTACTAGCATATTGTTTACCGCATATATCACAGTTAACTAATTTACGTTCCGAATGTACAATCTTATGATGGCTGATTATATCTTTAATAGATTTCCCGCATATTTCACAAATGGTTTCCCCAGTTTTATGGTGAGTTTGTTTTATGTGCCCTAATAATAACCGGCGGTGTTTTAATGTTTTGCCACAAATATGGCAACAAACTGCATCCGAGTCATCGGCATGCATAACAGTCTTGTGATGTAAAAGATCTGGTTTAAACATGAATTTTTTGTCACATTTTTCACAGTCATATATTCTTTCTCTAGATGAATGATGAACTCGTTTCATGTGAAATTTTACGTATTCCTCATTTTTGAATACTTTACCGCATATTTTACAACTCTCATAAACCAAATCGATGGAATGAACGTTTCTTCTATGCTTTCGTAGGCGATATAATTCTCGAAATGTCTTGCCACAAATTTCACATGTCCTGTTAACATGAGTTGCTGCTACATGAGTTCTGTACGCATTATGATTTTCTACTACAATTCCACAGAATTCACAAGTTCGTTCTGTCACCCCTATTTTCTTTTTAATTTTTCGACGAAATACATTAACTAATTCTACTTGTCTTACATTTTCCTCGATATGTTGTTCACCTCGAATCAAAAATTCTTCTTTCACCTTAAACACACCCAGAATACGATGTATTACTTTCCAAGAACTCGAAAAAATATCTTTTTAAAATAATCATAAACTAAACTACTAACATATGGAGTTTGTAAGTATGGATGATTTTTTTAATTGGATATACGCTGATAAAGGCAGTTAAATAAGGCACACTCTGCCTCTCTTTGCAACGGTTCTTTTGCAGGTTAACATAATAGATTTTTCTCAATTTTTAAATAAATAATACTACAGCTGTAATACTGGTGTCAAAAAATAAAACGACATAACCTTTTTTGAACTACTCTTTTGTACATAATACAATGAATTAATAAAAAACACAATTTATACAAAAAAATAACAAATACACAATGTAATACAAACTTGTATTCAATTTAGTTCATTGCACCCACGTTTACAATGGTGAAATTTGTGACCCAAAATCTAGTATTGTAACGGAGAAATTTAGCTGAAATTTTTCCAGGCAATCGCCAAATTAAGACGAATAAACAGTAAAAAATTAATTTTTATCTACTTACTTAAAACTTTTATACAATGTTCTGAAATATTTCAATTTTTTAGACATTTTGATTTAACAAATGAGTCTTAAAATGTATTTCAGCCAAATACCATATTGTTCCGAATACAAACCGCAATTTTTTTCCTAAAAATCGGTTCCATGACCTGCGAGGCTTGCATTTGCGCTTTAATAATATTAATGGCTCTTGTTAAGTATACGTAAGTATGAACAGTGACACGCGCACTCCTAATACGCAGACTTCTTACTAGTACATGTAGTCATTTTGATCAGTTAGGTGTTACAGTATAAAGTTTGGTAGCAGTTTTCTAACATTTCATTTTGTTTTTTTATCTGATAATTTGATTTCTGTTGTTGTTTTTTTGTATTATATATATCACCATGAGTGATGTTATATAGGTTAAGGGTCTATACAAATACCAAAAAATCAGCGCAGGACTTAGGATACTAATTTTAAATTAATCGTAATTAACTAAGCGAAAAACACATCCAACAAAGAAGCCGGAGGAAAATACCAATAGTGTAGATGAAGCTTGTGTTCACCACTGAACAAAAAAATCAACAAAAACTTCTAAATGCCAAATAAGTAGCAAGTGTATTTTTGTTGGTATGGTACTCCGTTTGTATGGTAATTTTTTCTTATCAAATAAAATATTTTCAAAAACATACAAGTACTGTAACTTGAAATTTGTTTTCCTAGTTTTGATCGTAATTTTTCCAATGCGGCTTGTTTTCAGAATAATTTGGTAAGTGTCCCAAAAAATTTTGTCCCAATAGTTCCTGAAATTATGGGTCTTTTGTATGGATTTTATTATAATTTTCAGAAAACAGTAAAACCCAAAAGAATCATCTTTTCTCATAGCCGTATAAACTAATTTTTTTCAAGTTAGAATGCCCTGGACTGTACATCTCACAATTTCTTTCTTCTAGATGTGCTTTGTTTCTTTTACTTTCTCTTCTGGTTTCTTTGGAGTTATATGCAATTTATGTTCAGCAAAATCAATCAGTATCTACTTGCTTCAGTACCAACTGTACTTCCACCAACATCAAACACATGCAGTTATTTTAGCTCTTTCAGTTTTCTTACATTGCCACCATTAAAACTGATAATTCCATAATTGAGTCAAAATTCAACTGTACTGCATCCCTACAAATTACTTTTCTAAATTATGAGTACAGATTAATAATATGCCACCAAGCTGAGCTTCTAATCGACAAACTCAACTTACCATAATTTTCAGAACATGGCCTACACACTCCTGCCCTATTACATGGTATTAAATTATCTGTCAATTATTTGTAGTAAGGAAAAATTCAGTTTGCAATGGAAAACAAAAAACTCATAATGACACTTTCTATGGTAATTAAAATTGGCTACACAGTATAATTGAATATATTTAGAAATGTTTCCTAACCCATTGACAGACCAATTTTTTGTTGATTTTTGTTCTAAATTACTATTTATTAATTTTACATAGAATAAGAAGAGGAGTCCGACAGGGATGTATCTTGTCGCCATTGCTGTTCAACTGCTATTCGGAACAAATTTTTAGAAAGGCATTGGATGGTGAAGAGGAGCATGGAATACCAATTCAAGGTGAGAGAATCAACAATATAAGGTATGCAAATGACACCATAGTACTTGCCGATAGTGAACAAGGTCTACAGCATCTAGTGAGCAAAATAGCCACAGTAAGTTGCAAATATGGCCTTGATATCAACAGTAAGAAAACGAAGTTCATGTTGATCTCCAAGCACAGAAACGACAATGCCAAAATTTTCGTCAATAACCAGCAATTAGAACGTGTGAAACACACAATGTACCTGGGAACAATGATAAATGAAAATTGGGACATGGCACAGGAGATTAAATATCGCATAGCAAGGGCAACAGCTGCTTTCAATAAAATGAACAGAGTTTTCAGGAGCCATGATCTTACCATTGAAACGAAAGTCAGACTTTTGAGGTGCTACATCTTCTCTATTTTGCTGTATGGAGCAGAGACATGGACATTGAACAAGAGTATGATTAAACGTATAGAAGCCTTTGAATTGTGGTTGTACCGGAGAATGCTTAAAATAACATGGACAGAGCATGTAACAAATGAAGAAGCTCTGAGACGGATGAAGAAATCCAGAGAAATATTGAACACCATCAAGATCCGTAAACTTCAGTATTTGGGACACGTCATGCGGAATGAGTCCAGATACTCTTTGATACAGCTCATTGTGCAAGGGAAAATAGATGGAAGGAGAGGACCAGGAAGAAGAAGAATATCCTGGCTACACAACCTCAGGGAATGGACCGGAAAGACATCTGCTGAACTTTTCCGTATTGCTGTCAGCAAAGTGAGAATTGCCATGCTGGTCGCCAACATCCGAAACGGATAGCGCACTAAAAGAAGAAGAAGAAGAATTTTACATCTCTATGTAAAAAAAACACATTAAATTACAGAAAAATAATCAAAAAATATTTATACTTTTGTCTGATGATTTCATTCAAATTTAAGATTTTAAAAATATGTTTCTTCATCATTATTAAATAAAAATAACTAACTCTTCAGTTATTTTATTCACAAGGTTTGCAATATTATATCCAAAACTCATTTTATAAACACCGAAACACACTTGATACAGTTAGTTTATACACCGACAACAACGGAAATTATATAGACTAAATACATACACATCAAAACTGAATTGGTACCGAGATCTAGCGGGACGTCTCAGAACTATTACAAGTAACCAAAATTACATAAAAAATACACAACAAGCAGGTATTGTCAAAGACAGTCAAGAGATGGGAAAAGTGAATCCAGCTCATCATAATCAGTCAATGTGTTAACACATACCCTACATTTATTTATAACAGCAAGTTCAGAAAACGTTGAATAATAATAAACCACAAAAAATTAAATTCGTTACAAGTCTTTTATCCATTTAACCCTTTCAGTGCCGAAACAATAATTAAAAGTTTGACCTAAAGCCATTTAATTTAAATAAGGGTGTACAAAAAGTGCCAGCCCTTATTTCGAAAACTTACAGGCGTGAGCCTCCCATCACTAAACAAAATATTTCAATGTCACAGAAAAATAAATTTTCTGTAAAAAATTTATTTTTATTCTGTTCATAAAAATAAAAACAAATCGTTCTACCAATAAAAATATTCAAAATAGTTTCTTTTTAGTTTATTTCAAGTCATACGACAGCTTGGTCATTAGCGACTACTGCGGGTTTTGGTACTTTAACGGTGGTTTTAAAATTATCAGACCTTAGCCGGGAATCAAATTTGGGATCTTTTTGCTTCGCAGGCTAGCGCGGTAGTCACTACGCCACGAAGGTGGTTTCAAAATACATTATTCCATTAATTTTTGTTTAACAGTTCTTTTCGTATATGTTCGGTTATCCAGACATTGGCACTTTATGCATAACTTACGGATGTCCTGTAAACCAGGTCACTACGTAAAATATATCGACATCCTGTTTTCTGGACGTTGGTATTAAAAAGGGTTAATTGAAGCATAATCAAACTACTCAACTAAATTTGTAAAAGTTTATGAAGATGTGTCATGTTGAATACACTTTCCCAAATGTTTATCGTACGTAGATTTCCACCTGAATGTTTCACCACACTTATCGCATTTATATGGTTCGTCTGAATTATGAACTCTGAGATGAGTTTTTAAAACGTTCTTTAACTTAAATGTGCTATTACAAATATCGCATTTATATTTCCGTTCTGTTTGGTGCGTTATCAGATGAAGTTTTAGTGTACCGCCTGCTTTAAAAGACGCTCCACATACTTGACAGATGTGTTTTCTCTTTACCTCGGAATGAACGTATAATTTATGGTTAATTAAACTTCTGCGAGTGGCATATGGTTTGCCACAGATATCACAGTTAATGGCAGTACGTTCTGAATGCATAACCCGATGATGCTCGACGATGTTTTTAACAGGTTTCCCGCATATTTCACAAACAGCATCTACAGAAGTAACATGTTTTAGTTTTATATGTTCTATTAATAATCTGCGGTGTTTTAATGTTTTGCCACAAATATCACAAGTAATGGCTTCAGAGTCATCTGCATGAACTATGGTCTTGTGAACATTAAGAGATGCCTTCGTTTTAAATTTTTTTTCGCATATATCACAGTCGTATTTCGTTTCTACAGACGCATGTACTCGTTTCATGTGACCTTTTACGTACTCATCACTTCTGAATACTTTACCACAAATTTTACAACTCTCATAAAATGGATCGATGGAATGGACATTTCTTCTGTGCTTTCGTAAACGATATAATTCTTGAAATGTTTTGCCACAAACTTCACATGTCCTGTTAACATGAGTTGCTACATGAGTTCTGTACACATTATGATTTTCAAGTACCAGTCCACATACTTCACAAGTTTGCTCTTTGTACCTTTTTCTAGTCTTTGGATGCGATAAATGGACCGATGCTGTTCCTATTACATTCCCCGCAATTTGTTCATCGCCATAAGATGCTATTTCTTCTTGCACCTTAAACACACCCAGAATACCATGAATTACTTTCAAAGAACTCAGGAAAATTTTTTCGAAAAATCATCATTAATTTCAATAACCCTTTCATTAAGAAATTTATATTATTGAAGTTTGACATGCCTCAGCAAAAACTAATAACTATAGATAGTTGTACGTTATTAAATTTTGGAACTGTATACCGCACCGCAAATATAACGCAAAATTTCAAATCTTACCTAGAGTCTGTTTACGCTCTCGGCCTCGCTCTAATGCGGCCGGCTATTTTATTTTTGGTCACAAGTAATACAAGACTTATGCGCTTGAATCATAATAGGAGAGTAAACAATTCCAGTGATTCGTTGTTTATCATTTCAAATTGTTTATTTCATATCATTAAAATAATTAATGTCTGCGACTAATTTAATACAGGGTCCGGCAGAATAATCTGACGATTTTGGAGGGTCAATAAAAAAAGCACGATTCATAGTACAACAAAGGTTAATGGGTCAAATGAAAATGAAAATTATACAATTTCACTTACAGCATTTCGATAGTTCACTTGAATATTTCATTTGAAAATTATATCATCCAAATGTTTCCTATTGTTCCTCACACACTCATTCAACGTTACAAATTTTCGAGAATTAGCTCACATGCTGTTTTGCGAGACGCGTAGTCATTTTCAGTAAGTTGTTGCACGAACATCATCTTGCACGAATCGGTCGGTCAGACATTCTTAGTGCGGCTCCATGCTTCACTACGGAACGCCGTGGAGACTGCGACACAGATAACTTTACAGCCTCAATGTTTTCAGGAGTTCTCACACAACGCTTTCGTCCTGTTGCTTTCAGTTTCAAAGCAGACGATGTTAAACGAAAGTTTTTCACCCGCAGCAATATCGTATTCCTACTTGGAACAGACGCGTTTCGGTTTTAATTAAAATTTCTACGAAATAAACGCTGTGTAGCAATAACAGAATCATTGTTTTTGAAATACGCTTCAATTACAAAAGCACGGTGCTCACACGACCAACTAATGATGGCAGCTAAAATGGTAGTATTAGCGTTACCCCGTAACAACTGTACCAACTTCCTATTCACAGTGTTGCCACCATACCGATGAATACAAAATCGTCAGATTAATCTGCCAAACCCTGTACAACTGTTTGCACTTGCCCGTGTTTAACTCATTTTTAGTTTCATCAGTTATCTTTTTGAATAGTATCGGTTTGCTTCATCGGTTTGTTTTTTCGTAGACTGAAGTTGAAAAATGTTATAAGCTGTGTTTCGTTAACAAGCGTGATAGTGAATGTGTTGAGTTTTTAACATAAAAGCAGTAAACATTAAAACGTAGAAAAAAATTATTTTGTTAAATGTAATGTTTAAAATAATTAATTAAGAAGTTTTTATAAAACTACAATAATTACAAGTAATCAGAACGGTATAATTGAAAACGCCTAAAGGATAATGTTTATTTTAGCTGGATGTAGATATTTTTATGATGGAACGTAGAGCAAGATAATTGTCCAGCGGAGATGTAGATACGTGAACTAGTGTAAAACTTTCATTTACAACCTATAGGCGCTTGCCTCGCGCAGAGTACTCTTACAGTAGATGGGCTATAGGTGTTTACAGAATTATGCCTACCAAATGAATTTTAACCTTTTTAAGACTACACTTATATACCTGGTTAACTGATAATGGATGAACCTGGTTGTCAGTGTTTGATAAAACACTGACAAATTACCACTTTTCAAAAATATTTTACACATTATTAAGAAAATAAATTATATTTTCAAAACACCCAGAACTTTCTTCTTTAGAGCTATACATTTAACAATAAAACTCTGTTAATAATTTTACAAAATATTTACATTTATTATAAAAATGTACATCCAAATATATTACAAGCTTTAAACAAATGACTAATATACAAATCTCTAAAATAAAACGAATAAAAATTTCTTATATTATAAATTTTTATAACAATACTTTATTTTACAACATGACGTAAACAATCTAAGTATATTACCAAGATAGTAGCAGAGTGTGATTAAAGTGAAACAATAAAAGAGTAAAGTTGCTAAAACAAATACACCGTAAAAATTAACGATATCAGTGGATACTTAGTAAATTAAACTACATTAGATAAACTACGTTAAATAAAAAAGTTCCAACTTTTAAATATTTTTTCAGCAGAGCCTAGTTTAAAGTAAATTGGTGATTTTATATATTTTTCTCGCGAATATCTAAGTTCAACAAAGGTTGTATTTTTAATTTTCATTTCATTAACTAAATTTAATACATGTTAGTGAAATTATTCATAACTGAGTTTATATTTAAAAGAATAATAGAAATGTACTAGGAACATAATATATTTATAACCATGAATATAAATATTGTATCAAATATCGAGTAGTTTTTTCGACCAAGCATTGATTACTTAATGTTTAAATGGAATTGAAGGTATAGAATTAAGTTTACGTAATAATAATGATTTATAAAAATAACATTTGATTTCTTCATTTAAGGTTATAATTTAGTTGTGCTGGATAGCATCAAATCAGTAACATATTGTAAATAAATTTATATACCTAATATGAACGTTCTTTTTTTTTTTTTTTTTTTTTTTTTTATTTAACGTTGCATTAACTACAACGGTCATTAGCGACGACGTTGGGGAGGAACTGTTTACAATGAAGGAAGAAATGATTTTTTTGTAACTTATGAAAATATGCCGTGCCTGAATTGGATTCGAACCCAGGACCGCATGATGAGAGGCGAGCACGTTACCAACTGCGCCAATGCGGCCGGCTACATACGTTTTGTAAGTTTAAGTATACGCAATAAAGAACAATATTAATTTTTTAAGTTTACGAAGGTGAATCAAGTTGAACACATTTTCTTAAATGTTTATCATACGTTGATTTCCACCTGAATGTTTCATTACATTTATCGCACTTATACGGTTCGTCCGAATTATGAATTCGAAGATGCGTTTTCAGAACACTTTTTAATTTGAAAGTACTATCGCAAATGTTACATTTAAAATTTCGTTCATCCTGATGCGTTAACAGATGATTTTTAAGCGTACAACTGACTTTAAAAGAAGCTCCGCATATCTGACAGACATGTTTCCTTTCTACATCCGAATGAACATTTAATTTATGACTGCTTAAACTTCTCTGAGTGGCATATTGTTTACCACAAATATCGCAGCTGATTGTTGTACGTTCAGAATGCAAAAGCCTACGGTGACGGATGATGTTTTTAACGGGTTTTCCGCATATTTCACAAACAGGATCTCCCGGAGAAAAGTGAACTTGTCTCATGTGCGCTAATAATAATCGGCGGTGTTTTAATGCTTTGCCACAAATATTACAACAAACTTCATGAGAACTATCTGCATGAACTACTGTCTTGTGAGCATCAAGATTTACTTTAGATGTATACTTTTTTTTACATATATCGCATTCATATGTTCTTTCTTTAGATGTATGAACTCGTTTCATATGACCTCTTAAATATTCCTCACTTCTGAATACTTTACCACACATTTTACAACTCTCATACATTGGGTCAATATTATGGACATTTCTTCTATGTTTTTGTAGAAGGTAAAATTTACGAAACGTCTTGCCACAAACATCACACGTCCTGTTAACATGAGTAGCTTTATGTTTTCTGTACATTAAATGATTTTCGACTACGACTCCACATAATTCACATTTCCGTTCGTAGCCACCGGTGTCAAATTTTACACGTGGCACAATAACTGAAGATGGTTCTATTAAAATTTCCTTAATTGGTTCATCGCCACAATTTGCTAATTCTTCTTCCACCTAAACACACCCAGAATACCACGTATTATTTTCAAAGATCTAAGATAAACATTTTTGAAAATTATTCGTAAATTTTCATACTTGTTAATTTATATTTGACTTTTTTCAATGTGTCTACTAAGCTGAAGACTGAATTTTTAGCTAATTTTGGTGAATGTGAGCCTGATTAACTGTTTTAAAAAATGAGAAACATTGGAAATAATTTGTAATATGAATACTTTAGATAACTGGTACATGTTAATAGTTATATATTTTTAAATTTTTAATATGTATACCACGCGTCATACAAGATGCAGAATTTCAGGAAGGCTTTTTGAATAACACGCATCATAAAAATCTTTACAATGCAAGATGGATTAGATATTGGTAATTTTCTGGTTTCAATCTACAAAATAGTTTTTTCATTTCCAAATAAAATTTGGAACTATATTCAATATTTTGATGTATTTCAGTTAAATTGTATTACATGCTTAATAACTAGATAGTTTAAAAAAGATACCTTCTGAACAAATTATTCTTTCCATTTTTTTAACTTTCATCATATTAGTTAAATTCGAGTTACCCGAGAAAGTTCAACCTAAATTATTTTGGATAACTGTGATTCTACTTTACAATGAATAAAAATCAATTATCGGTAAAAATGCAGTTCATACAAAACAATTTTTTCTCAAATATAAGCAACAATTAATAATTGTGTACGTAAAAATCATTATACCTAAGTAAACCATTTTATTCATATATATTTATAAAATCAAGACTTAACTACCTAATTAAATTAAAATAAATTGTTCAAATTTACGAAGATGGGTCAGGATGAACACACTTTCTCAAATGTTTATCATACGATGATTTCCACCGGAATGTTTCACTACACTTATCGCACTGATAAGGTTCATATGAATTATGAATTCTGCGATGTGTTTGTAAAACACTCTTCAACTTAAAAGTACTATTGCAGATGTCGCATTTAAAATTCCGTTCGGTTTGGTGAGTCGTGAGATGATATTTTAGCACACCGCCCGTTTTAAAAGATGCTCCACATATCTGACAGATGTGTTTTCTTTCTAACTGCGTGTGAATGATCGATTTATGAATAGTTAAACTCATTTGATTCGCATACAGTTTACCACATATATCGCAGTTAATTCCTGTACGTTCTGAATGTATTAATTTACGATGACGTACAACATTTTTAACATGTTTTCCACATATTTCACAGACAGCGTCGGTAGGAGCCGAGTGAACTTGTCTAACATGCGGTAATAATAACCTACGGTGTTTGAATGTTTTACCACAAATATCGCAACAAACTGAATTAGAGCCATCTGCATGAACTATTGTCGTGTGGGCATCAAGATTTGCCTTGGATGTGAATTTTTTATCACATTTTTCACATTCATACGTTCTTTCTTTAGGTGTATGCACTCGTTTCATGTGAGTTCTTACGTATTCCTCACTTCTGAATACTTTACCACAGATTTTACAACTCTCATAAATCGGGTCGATGGAATGGACATTCCTTCGGTGTTTTTGCAGAAGATAAAATTTACGAAATGTTTTACCACAAATATCGCATGTCCTGTTGACATGAGTAGCTTTATGTTTTCTGTACATTATATGATTTTGGACTATCACTCCACATAATTCACAAGTTCGTTCTTTGTCACTGTTGTCAAATCTTATATGTGGCAAACAAACTGAAGATGGTTCTACTACAACTTCTTCAATTTGGTCATCACCACAAATTAATTCTTCTTTCACCTTAAACACACCCAGAATACCACGAATTACTTCAAAACTAAGAAAAATTATTTTGAAAACTATTCAATAATTCCATAATTACCCCATTTATAATTTACATTTGACTTCATGTATCAGTAAATATGAGTAGGAAATGAATGTTTACTCAAATTTGGGGATGCAATGCAATATTGATGGTTTCTGACGATAAAAAATGTTGAAAACTTTTCTGTACAAAATTAAGTTTAGATAACTGGTAAATATAACAGTTATAGGTACATTTTAAAATTTTTCCGATATGTACTACATCACACGAGACAAAAAATTTCAGATTTAAGCTGTAAGTCAAGGGAATGCAGCAAATCATACTTTCTCTAAGAGATCACAAGTAGAAATTTTAAATATTCTAGTTACTGGATAAATCGTTTGTTTTACAAACATTTTCACATGAACTTACCTAAAATATGAATTTAATATACTTGTTAATTTCATTTGCAAATAATCGATCAAAATACAATTACAAATCATTAATAAAAGATTTACCTTAGAAACGTTCCGGAAGTGATAAGACTGAAAAGACAATTAAGTACAGAACTTCTCTAGATTTGATCATGTCGCATGTCATAAATTCATAACGAAACTTATCACAAAATCAAATAGAAACTAACACTGTCGTATGAACACTAACGTCCTACAAACAACCTAAAGCATAGATTGTCAATTTCAGAATTATATCCTGAATTGCAGTAAGCATTTGATTTAATCATTTGGTAGTTGAACAGAATTTTACAGCTCTAAATTTAAATTACAGGAAAGGAAAAAATTTATTTGTACAAGTAAAATTACATGACAGAATATTATTAAAATTAAATACATAATCTTTTTTACTTTCTCTTCCCATAATCAATATATAGGAAGTAATGTATTGTTTTCATGTTGATTTTTTGAAGTAGAAATATCACCGGATATACACGTTTTCAGACCCCCTGAATCCAAGAAACACACTTTTTGAAAAAAACATGTGTATGTGAACAAAATATCTCAGGAACGGAACATTGTACGAAATTGAAACTCAAGTTAGATACTATTACAGGACCCCACGTGAACATTTCCATTAAAATTGGTCAACCGGAAGTAGTACATTATTCGTGTCATTTTTCACTTTTTTGCTATTTTCTCAAAAACGGCTTCTAGCAATTTATGCTCCTACATTTATTATGCTCTACAAGATAGGGTAGGCGCCATGTCTGCTAAAATTCTTGCGGAGGCTGTCCTCTCATAGAAAAAAATGGTTTCTTTAAGATTATGACCTTAATATGCATTATAGTGCAAAAGTTCATATAATCAAAGTTGTAGACAATTTAAAAATCTACAACTTTTATTTCAAATATTTTTTTTTGTATAACGCTTAGTTTAGCAGTAATTAGTAATTTTCTGTTGTTTTTTTTTTCAAGAAAATCTGTAAGAAACTGATTTCTTAAAGTTTCGGCCTTAGAATGCATTTAATGACAAAAGTGTATACAATCAAATTCATAGGAAATTAATAATGGACTACCAATGACTTGCGATAAAATTAAAACTTAAGCAGTTTATATAGTAAAATCTATGGATATTCCATTCTAAATGTTTAACTGCAGTCGTATTGAGTGGAATGATTTCTTAAATGGGATGAGCTGCTTGGAACACTATCCTAATGAAATTGTCAAATAATCCTTTAAGAAATAATTCATTTCAGATACATTAGATGTAACAGAAAATGAAGAACCCTGGAATGAAACCAAGGTTACCAATATCTCATTACACTCAATTCTCAATTAACAGACTAATCTCCTAAATAAATAGGTTTGAAAATTACAAAAATCTAAGGAATTTTAATTTTTCTGGAAAAAAAAACTGTACCTTTCTTCCTGAAAGGTGCAGTTTTTTGAAAGTTATGATAAGAATAAGGTTGTAAGCAAATCTGATGTTTACTTTTAACACATTATAGAAATATACGTGACTGATTTGTGTTATAGCTGAATGGGCTTTCAATTTAACGGACATTCACAACAGACAGGTGTCCCCGAATTAGTCCGTTAAATCAAGCATTGGCTGTACTCTTTCTGACTGTGATTTCTAATTCGTTTACCTACAAAGATACATAGATTGTTACATTCATGTTGTTCAGTAAATTAGAGAAATAACTATTTATTTATGTAGCCATATCGCTAAAATAAAAATGTATTGCTTACACTTGTAAAGTTTAAAAATTAGTTATATGACGCGAACATTATACTGCGTATTGTTTAAGAGTCCTTACTGGCTCGTATAAAGAACAATTCCAATTTTGTTTTTTTTTTAAATTTAACCTGTTTAACAAACAAGGTGCATATTACATTTGAAAAACTATGGTAATATACCTATACAAGTTTATGAAGACGAATTATCAGATTGAGCACATTTTTTCAAATGTTTATCGTACGTAGATTTCCACCTGAATGTTTCACCACACTTATCGCACTTATATGGTTCGTCTGAATTATGAACTCTGAGATGAGTTTTTAAAACGTTCTTTAACTTAAATGTGCTATTACAAATATCGCATTTATATTTCCGTTCCGTTTGGTGCGTTATCAGATGAAGTTTTAGTGTACCGCCAGCTTTAAAAGACGCTCCACATACTTGACAGATGTGTTTTCTTTCCACCTCGGAATGAACGTATAATTTATGATTAATTAAACTTCTCGGAGTGGCATACGGTTTGCCACAGATATCACAATTAACGGCGGTACGTTCTGAATGCATAACCCTATGATGCCGGATGATGTTTTTAACTGGTTTCCCGCATATTTCACAAACAGCATCTACGGAAGTATAATGTTTTAGTTTTAAATGTTCTAATAATAATCTACGGTGTTTTAATGTTTTACCACAAATATCACAAGAAATGGCTTCGGAGTCATCTGCATGAACTACGGTTTTGTGAGCATTAAGAGTTGCCCTGGACTTAAATTTTTTGTTGCATATATCACAGTCGTATTTTGTTTCTCCAGACGCATGTACTCGTTTCATGTGAAATTTTACGTATTCATCACTTCTGAATACTTTACCACAGATTTTACAACTCTCGTAAACCGGATCGATGGAATGGACATTTCTTCTATGTTTTTGTAAAAGGTAAAATTTACGAAATGTCTTGCCACAAATTTCACATGTCCTGTTAACATGAGTTGCTTTATGTGTTCTGTACAATACATGATTTTCAAGTACCACTCCACATACTTCACAAGTTCGCTCTCTGTATCTTTTTCTAGTCTTTGGATGTGATAAATGAACCGATGCTGTTTCTATTACATTCCTCGCAATTTGTTCATCGCCATAAGATGCGATTTCTTCTTGCACCTTAAACACACCCAGAATACCATGAATTACTTTCAAAGAACTCGGGAAAATATTTTCGAAAATTAATCATTAATTTTCTATGTTTGAAATTCCACAGCATCCTCAAGTAAATTTTTTTCGATAACACTGGTCTGCAAAAAAAAAAGAAAGTTTTTTTCCCTTGGACTTTGAAGGGTGATCCTTATGTCTCTTGACCCCCTGAATCCAAATCTGACCTCAGTTTCTCTCTATTACCCACCGTTTTTGAGGCCCGCCGCGAAATTCTTGAAAAAACACCTAAAAGCCGTTATTCCTAATAAAGCGAGGGGCGGGGGAGGTTCTCTGGGAAGTGGAAGTCAAGTATGTTTGCAGACTATTGCTGATCACTCTTGCGTGAAACTCCCAGAGATCAGTACAAGAGAAAAGCTACCTCCAAGTAAAGCCACTCTCTTTAAGTACATGTATTCGATGACAAGTATCTTGAACCAGAAAAATTGTATAAGTAAAAATGCACAAAATTTATCAATACATCAATACTCTCTTATTGTACTCTTTCAGTGTTAGGTAGGCCTTGAAGAACCATAAAAACGAGATACACCTACACAATTTCTTATCATAGTTACACCAGACTGATAAAAAGTTGAAATTTCCCAAATAAGAGGGAGTGGCCCACCCTGTAAAAATGGTGGGTGATGGAGCAAAATGGAGGTCAGATTCGGATTCAGGGGGTCAAAATACATAAAGATCACCTATTAAAGTTCAAGGGGAATTTTTGATGCAGACCAGTGTAATCTATTAAGTAAAACTGTATTTATTAATGCAAATGCCTATTTATGTAACAGATTATAGCTGTATATTTACTTTGTGTTGTAAATTTTCACATGAACAAATAATCCAAAAGGTATTGTTTACTTAGGGCCAGAATACCTGTTCACATGCAGATTAATACAGAGATATCATTCAACTCATGATATATGTGCTACAAATAAATCATTTGTCAAGCACAGCTATCTGTGAACAGGTAGTCGTGCTAATGCCACATGAATTACTACCTATCTTAAAATTAAATTTAGGTGTAGGATATTAGGTTTATGGTTTGTTCTGAAAACGTTTTCGTTTGAAAAATAAATTTTCAAGGCTACCCCAAAGATAAATTGACTAATAATTACAAAAACTATATTTTATTTTATCGAAGGTTAGGTTTTTTTTACATCTGACTGTTTTCTAATTTCTGCAAATGCAGATGGTGGAGAGTCATGATATATGAAAATAAGTGATGAAAAATTGCCAGACCTTAACGGGATTTAAACCCAGGACCCTGTCATAGTATTATGACTGGGTCATAATACTATGACCCTTCATTAAGTATTTAGAATTAGAATTTAGAATTTTACTAAGTAGCCAGTTGCATTAACCACTACACTACGGTTGAAATGGTAGAAAGAAAAAGGTAATAAATGAATTAACAAGGTATTAATTTATGCTTATCAGGTTTTGATTTATTTTTCACATTTCTATACTCCCCCTTGGACCAGTAAACAGTAATCAAGTATCTGTTCTCTTACCACCTCTTGCAGTTCACTTTTAGAAATAGTATTAGAAAAGCCCGAAGAAATTATAGTTAAAAAACAAATTATGACACTTACAAATTATTAAAATTGATAAACTTCACATCATTTTTCTTAAAAAAAAATTGATGCGATAAAAATATATAACCAATGAATATTATCAATACTTAACTTCTTTATTCAAAAATTAAACTACACATTCATACACTGGAAGTGAAACTACGGTGTTAAGTTAGTTAATTAATGTTAAATTTGCTTCCTTTTTTAAAAATCTTTTTCTCCAACTTCCCAGTTCATTAAATTACTTGAATATCTTACAATATCTCTCTCTTTTATCCTTAAACGATCTAACTATCTAATTATCTAATGATCATTAAAGTATCTTTTATCAAATGTTCTTAAAACATCACTAAAATTACTACAAAACTTCCATTTAAACTTTAGAATAAATGCCATCATAACAACTCCTACAAATCCAACAATCTTCCACATCTATCCTGTACTTGACTTCAGGACTTTACATGGTCTGATTTCACGACAGAAAGAGCACTTCCTTAATACTTCTAATGATCTTTAAAAGTTTAGCCTTCAAAACTGATTCACTAATTAGTGTATCTTTTAGTAAATTCCAAACCCCAAAAATTTCCTAACGTGGTTTCTGAAATCTTAATTTGGGAAAATGCATTTTTACCATATTTCTATAATAACAAGCTGTTACATTTGTAACCGGATTCAGTTTTTTAAATGCTAAAAATAATTTGTGAAAATTTAAATCCCCACTGAGATATTCCCGGTCATCTTTTGCTTTTCGAGTATAGTGAATGCGTTCTCTAGGAAAACTGTTGACATGTTTCATAATAGCCTTTTCATCCAACGCAGAATACTTTCTGTATTTACTTCTGCTACCATTTCTTTCAGTGTAGACAACATCTCCTCGTTTCTTAGCATTTATCACTGTTTCAATAGCTCTTTTCGTAATTCCATGAGTTTCTTGAAATGTTATTTTGCATACATTAACGATTTTTCCTTTTCCGTTCGGTAAAGTATAATGAACTGTCGCTTGACGACGGCTCAATTCTGCTTTTTTGTAAGTTCCATGTCTTCGCCTCTTGACTTCAGTTACATTTATTAAGTCCATTAAGTAGGAGTATTGTCTCTTATAGTCTCCCATGTTATAAAAATCTGCAAATATTTTCAGTCTTTGGTTAGAGCAGACTTCTTTGCATTGCATTTTACACTTGCAGGATACCTACAAACAAAAAGATTCAATTAGAGACTGTTCATTCAAATGGCTCTAAAAAACCTTTTTGTTTCGTAATCTCTGCAATACAATTTTAGGGTGAAGTCACAAAGAAAGCGCAGGTCCAGTCACGCTACGGATACCAACAATGGTAAACGAGACTTTAATTGCCGCAGTGTTTGTTAAAACCCATGTCGGATAGAGGAAATAAATTACATCTATACTAATATAATAAAGAAGAAACGTCTGTTTGTTTGTTTGTATGAGGTAATCTCAGAAACTACTGAACCGATTTTAAAAAATCTTTCGTTGTTGCATAGCTTAGAGCTTCCTGATCAATATAGGCTATTTTGCAACTTTAGGTAACTTTAATTAAGTGAGTTAAGCAACTTAAATTGTGATGATGTCGCATGTTTTAGTTTATCGGGTGTATAGCACTTTTGTTTTTTTAAATACTCTGGATGGTGTATCTTTTGGGCTAGAAGCAAGATTCAACTTTTATATTTCATAGAGAAACATGAAGAATAACATTTGATTTCAAAAACATTAAAAATTCGGATAAATTCAAAATTTTTATTTTTGTACTGTATTTTCATACATTTGTTTTCATTCGACAGGTAGTGAATAAGTCATATATTTCCAATTACTCTGCGTACCGCACCCACATATTACTGTCTCTTATCTCAGCCACATATCAACTGTCTCTTTCTTTTCCATTGGTATTCTTTTATGCATTCTATTCAATTGTGTTTAATCGCAGGGCATCGATTTGAGACAAGAGTGCTTGCTTCCTTCACTCATGGACGATTATATGTCGGAATTTTTAGAGCTTTTGTGTCTTCACCAATACTCATTTTGACACCTATAAACTTTGACTCGTTCTGAAATCTAATGCTTAAGATTTGAGCCACTGATAGCCAACCTCATGGTGTATCGGGAATGACAATTAGACCGAAATTTAACACAAAACTTAAACTATAATATATTTTTTGCACTTAGCCCCATCCTCAATACAAATTTCTAATACCCATGATTTCATAATAGAAAAACATTTGAAGGTTTTAAATCTCTTGTTTACATCAAGATTATCACAATAAATTTGTTTACATCATATAATATCAACTGCAAAACCATTATATTTTATACATAATTATTTTAAAAATTTAAATAATTAACCAATACAAGCCTAGATTTATAAAATCTTGTAAATGAATCTTCATTATTCAATTGCAACAATTAAACGATTTACAAAGTACGAACAAAATGTAAAAACATTTTAACAACAGTTTTCAAATAACAGTAGTGATCTTCTGAAAAAATGCTAAAGACTAAAGCTATATTTTAATATAAATTTTATAACCTTTGTTTTTCTTTAAAAATATTAACTTTCAGTTAACTTTTTCTATCTAAAACAATTTAACAATACTTTAAAATGATTATTTTTAAAACTATCGATAATTGTGTAATTAGAAAAAAAAACTACAATCATTTAATACTTTGCTAACATTGCTATGTAACAAATAAAACTGGGTGCTACTATAGTACGTGGCCTACCGCATTATGTTTAGTGAAATTTTTATTTCTTGAAGTGGTAGCACTGTTCATTAACACTTTTGGTGCGTAAATATTCACATATTTTACATGTTATGTAATAGTAAGAGTAAAAAAAAGGACAAATTACGTACAATAATTTACAATAGCAAACAATACTATAACTAATAATACGATAAGGATTCACCCAGTTATTTTTAGTCAGTCCGCACACGGTACACTTTGTGAACAGCATTGAGAAAAGCAACAAACAAATCAGGTTCTACTTTTCTCATAATTTTCCATGATAGGGTCGAGGTGCAAATGAAATAATTCATTCGGAACGCCTCTTTTTTGTTTAAGAATGTTTATTTTTGCATCAAGAACGATATCTCAATTGCTTGGGTATTGACTCCTGTTAGTGGATCTACATAATTTTGCTGATGATTAATCTTTGAATTCAGGTATCCCAATGTTCTTATAACCTGTAAAATATGTGAATATTTATGCGCCAAAAGTGTTAAGGGGACAGTGCTACCACATCAAGAAATACAAATTTCACTAAACATAACGGGGTAGGCCACATACTATAATAGCACCTAAAACTGTATTTAAAGATCATACATAAGCAATGAGCGTTAGATACGAAAATATGGTACGATATAAAATTAGAACACTGCAGAATTAAATAGAAGTTAATTGCACTATTTTGAGTTCCTTAAATTTAAGAACTACCCGTAACATCTTTACAACTCATTTCATGATTCCGATATCTATGTTTTCGCCTGAACGCTTTTTTACAAATTCTACATTCGTATTGTTTTTCAGTATGAATAACATAATGAGAGTTTAATCCTTTTATGTGTTTGAACGTTTTGTTACAGATATCACACTCATATTTTCGACCTTCATTATGTGTTTCCACATGACTTTTAAGAATCGATTTGAATTTAAATGAAGCCCCACATATTTGGCAAAGATGTTTCTTTTCTTTGATGGCATGAACATTGATTTTATGGCATTTTAAATTATCCTCGCCTAAAAACTCATGGCCACATATATCACAGATTAAGACGGGACGTTCCGAATGAACTTGTTCGATGTGTTTTACGACGTTAAAAAAATCTTTTCCGCACATTTCACAAATACTTTTCTTACGTTGGGTCAATTTATACCCACCCACTTTGTGAACTCTTGATAAATGCAATTTTAAATGTTGGATATGTTTAAACGATTTATTGCAATGATCGCAAGAAACAAATTTTGAACTATCGGCGTGAACTATATTTTTATGAGCATGAAGATGTTTACTGGTTTTAAACGTTTTAATACACAAATTACACTTATATTTTCGTTCTTTTAGAAAATGAGTCTGTCGTTTATGTTCTTCAAGGTGATCAAAACATCTGAACACTTTACCGCAAATATCGCAAGATTGATTTTCCGGTACAGTCAAATGTACAGTTCTTTTATGACGCTCCTTGGCAGTTAAACTGCTGAACACTTTACCACACTCGTCACATTTTTTCGTATGAGATGCTTTATGTTTTATAAATGAATCGTACTTTTCAAAAGTTAATCCACAAACTTCACAAGTTCTTACTTTTTTACGTTTTAGTTTTGTTTCCGCATATTTCTTTTTTATATTTTTCACCTTTTTAATATCGACAGTTGAATCTGATAACTCTTCATTCACCTTAAACATATACACAACGTCTTGTATTACTTTTCTAAAGTACATAAAAGAATAATTTAAAATACTTAGTTCATTATACGATCTTATGATATTTTAGCTACCAGCAAGATAAAAATTAAATCACCGATAAGTTACACTAAATATTCAATGAGCGAAATTCTCTCTACGATGGCAAATTTTTGAACTAAAGGAAATTACTTAGTTAAGAAAATGAAATGAGTACAATCTATATATTAATAGCGAGCAGCTTTTTTTTTCAACACGATTTTAACCACCTGAACCTTCACCGATTTTCCCCGAAGTCGGCTCAAATGAATCGTCTGTTCGAGTAGATCTGCAGAAAACTATCCAAAATCAAATATTTCAATTTATGACCGTAAAATAGGAGGTCTAAAATAGATTGGAGAGGGGGCAAGTTGAACAAACTGAAGTATAGGCCTCTCTCTTTCTCTATCTAACCCTCTCACATCTCGCACAGCTATTTCAGTTTGGAGAGGGGGCAAGTTCAACGAACTAAAATATAGGCCTACCAACGGATTGGCAGTGTCACGGTCAGATCGCTTTGCAATTTCCAAGGTAGTTATTGTAAATTTGTTGTCAATTCAATCTGCTATATTTTGGTTTTGTTTTTATGTGGAATTAAATAATGAGATTTTAGAAAAAATTGGAGCAGTTATGACTGCTGTCAATCCGTATGCTCAAAGCTATAAGAAACTGGGTGACATTGTAAAATATGAAGCGGCAATTGCACGAATTGAAAATCGCCTGCCACTATACAATTTTTTTATGAAGTTCCATCATGAGCCGAATGAGAACAGAAGAAGATTCAATGAACCAGTAGTACAATAAAACAAAAAAATTTGTTTACAGAGAAGTTCAATAAAAACAAATTCACACTTTTGTGCGGGTTTTCCTCCACAGGTTCACCTAGTATGTCTGAAGTGCATTAATTTTTTTTATTGTATCAAATTTAAGTGTAAAAAGTAATTAGTTTGAAATGTTATAGTCAGTTTATAAAACTTCTGGATGTAGTAAAGAGATAAAAAGAATATCACAAAAGTATATTATAAATAACAATATATTTTCCCTCTCTATATCAACATTATGTATCATTGGAGCAGTTCACAATATGTTTGTTATATGAACCTTTCCAACGAAATGTTTCACTACATTTATTGCACTTATATGGTTCAAGACCATTATGAACTCTGAGATGAGTTTTTAAAACGGCTGCTGATTTAAAAGTGCTACTACAAATATCACATTTAAATTTTCTTTCATCTTGATGCACTAACAGATGGTTTCTGAGTGTAGTCGTCGATTTAAATAAGAATCCACAAATCTGACATATATGCTTTCTTTCAATTTCTTCATGGACGTTCATTTTATGTAACTTTAAAGTTGCATCGCTCGATAGTGTTTTTCCGCAGATATCGCAGACGACCGAATTAGAATGTTCAGAATGGATACGTTTCATATGATTCACTATACTTTTAACGTTTTTACCGCAGATTTCACATACACAATTGAACGTTTCCGAATGTACTTTTTTTAGATGTTGCATCAAAACGATTTTGTGTTTAAAGGTTTTACCACATAAATTACAAGAAACTGATGTACTATCGACAGCATGAACAACATGTTTATGTGTATCTACATGCGCTTTAGTCAAAAACTTTTTATCACAAATATCACAACCAAACGTTCTTTCACGTATACTATGGACACGTTTCACATGGTTTTTTACATGCGTAAGACTTTTAAATATTTTACCACAAATATTACAACTCTGATATTCTGGATTAATTAAATGAACATACATTTTATGTCGAAACAAATGGTATATTTTCGGAAACGATTTACCGCATAATTCACAAGTTTTTGAACCGTGCGTTGCTCTATGTTTTTTGTATTTGTTATAATCATTGAACATGAAACCGCATATTTCACATTTAGTTTCTTCACTGATATTATCCACTGAAGTACTAACTGTTGTACTAATTAACAATGGCGGATTTCCAGTAATTTTCTGTTCAAGTTCATCATTTGAATCTATATCTTCGTTCACCTTAAACATACCCATAATGATATATTACTTTTCGATAGCTCAGTAAAAAAATTATTGACAAACTAACATAAAAATCTCCGTAACCAAAAATAAAGTAAAAAAGTGTTAAATAGCCTAATCCTAGTTAAAAAATATCAAGCAATTATGGAAAAATTACATTAAACTGAAGGAGAAAAATGAACTTCACCACGCACCCAATCACCACGAAAATGTAATTAGACTTAGTTAATGAACGAGGCGTGTTCAGAAAGTAAGTACCGTTTTTAAAAAAAAAACAAGTAAAACAATTTATTTTCAACACAATTTTATTTCTACATGAAAGCCCAAACCTTTAACTATTTTTCGACATAGTTTCCACCGATTTTCAAACACTTGTCGTAGCGGGTGATCAATTTCTCTATACCCTCTTCGTAGAAGGTTCCCGCCAACGAATGTAGTCACGACTCTACGGCAGTTTTCACTTCATCATCGGTTTCAAAGCGTTGGCCGCCTATAGCTCGCGCTTTATGTGCAGGAATAAGTGGTAGTCACACGATGCCAAATCCAGGCTGTAGGGTGAGTGATCAAACTGCTCCCAACGAAATTGTCGAACCAATGTTTAAGTGTCACCAGCGGTATGGGGCCGAAAAAATTGCAAAAAAGTGAAAAATGACACGAATAACTACTTCCGGTTGACAGATTTTGATGAAAATGTTCGTGTCGGGTCCTCCAGTGGTATCTAACTTAAGTTTAAGTTTCAATTTCTCACGATGTTCCGTTCTTGAGATATTCTGTTCACACACAAACGTGCGCATGTGCGCACAAACACACACAGACAAATCCTAAAAACACGTTTTTTGGATTCAGGGGGTCTGAAAACATGTAGATCCGGTGAAAACTCTATTTCGAAAACTCGACATGAAAACAATACTTTCCTTCCTATATATTATTTTATATTCATATTGGCAAGAGAAAGTAAAAATTAATTCTAAATTATAAAATATATGCAAATAAATTGTTAATCAATAATTACTTGATCTTTATTACATGAATTTAAATGTTTATTAAAAGTTTGTTTCCATTTAAAAGAACTGCCACATTTATCGCATTTGTACGGTTCAACATCATTATGAACCCTAAGATGAGTTCTCAAAACGTTAGCGAATTTAAACGTCCGATTACAAATTTCGCACTTAAATTTTCGTTCTTCTTTATGGACCATTAGATGTTTTTTAAGTACCGAACCGGATTTAAAAGAAGCATTACAAATATGGCATAGATGATTTCTCTCCATTTCAGAATGAACAAGTTTTTTATGGAATTTTAAATTTACATCATTCACATATGATTTCCCGCATACATCGCACGTTACTAGAGGATGTTCAGTGTGCATTCTTTTCAAATGACTATCGATACGCTTGACATTTTTACCGCAAATTTCACAAACTTTAAATTGATTATCGACCGGATGAACACGTTCCACATGACTTTTTAAGTTGTTATTGGTTTTAAAAGTTTTGCCACATAATTCACAACAGACTGAAGTAAAGACATGAACATCTTGTTTATGTCTGTAAGTATACCTTTCAGTCTTAAATTTTTTTCCGCATATATCACAAGGAAAATTTCTTCCTATATCTGTGTGGACTTGTTTCATGTGACCTTTTAAAAGTAAAGAACTTTTAAATAATTTGCCACACTCCTTACAACTATGATATTTAAAGTTTAACAAATGAACTGAATTTTTGTGCATTTTAAGATTATACAATGCTACAAATGTTTTTCCACATAAATCACATGTTTTGTTTACATGAGTAGCTGCATGTTTCCGAAATAATTTATAATTGTCAATAATTAATCCACATACATCGCAAGTTCTTCTTTTATCAGGTGTTCTTGAATTTCTTAACTTTTCTTTCACCTAAACATAACCATAATACCACTATTACTGGTTTCGAAAACAAAAAACTAAAAATATAAATTATATTAACAGTAAATTTCATGCTAAACTCCCTGTAGAGAAAAATGCTTTAAAAAACTTTTAGATCTTTAAATTTGATTATATACACTTTTGTCGTAACATGCATACTAAGGTCAAAGTCTTTAAAAAATCGATTTTTCACACGTTTTCATGAGAAAAAAAACAGAAAATAGCTAATTACCGCTAAACTTAACATTATACAAAAAATGTTTTAAATAACAGTTGTGAAATTTTAAATTCTCTATGTTTTTCTATTATATAAATTTTTGCGCTAAAATACATATTAAAACCGTAATCTTAAAAAAAACAATTTTTTTACGTGAAAACAGCCTCACCAAGAATTTCAGCAAACATAGTGCCTACCCAATCTTGTAGAGCATACAAAATTTAGTAAACCAGGCGATTTTAAAAAAAATCGTAGGACCAGTTTTAGAGAAAAACGCAAAAAGTGAAATATAATAAATAAAAAAAAATAATAAATATATAATATATAAATAAATACATAATTAATAATATATAGGATATAGAAAAGTCATCATTACACACTAAACAAAAATCCACGCATCTAAGATTAAAGTGTATTCTACAACCAAAAATCAATTACAATTTTAAGTAAATAATTACCTACTATTCCATATGTTTTAAAGTACCTTCCATAACGCCGTAGTAGTTGGCACCTCTACAAGGGTGAGAGGGAAACATAAAACTTAATGACAACAGCCGTAGTAGTTAAGTGTTCATAACAAGAACGAATAAACTGAATTTATTCGAATAACTTCATATGTTCAGGTTTCTGAATACAAGTAATATTATACTGAATTGACAACATTCATTCTTCCAATGACTAAAACATAATAGTTATATAACTTTTCTTTTGTTACTGCAATGTCTTTTGCTACTTTCACAATATTTTTTCCAGTTCTATATTTATTAACTGGTTTCTACAATATTTGGTTAGTTAAACACTAATAAAAAAAAATGAATTGGACATGTATAAATAAAAAAAAAACAATAACTATTTATACTAGTTAAAATTTACATCATTACTTTAATATCATTTCTTACATCAAGAGATTAACATAATAAAACCAATAATGTCACAAAATATTGAACAAACTAGAGCTACTTAAATCTAATAATTTCTTCTTCTAATAATAATTCCCCTGTATTCAATTACACTTAAAAAAATACTATAGTCTTTTATTTCTTCTTAACAGCATAACCAAATAAAAGTCATTCGTATAAGCTAACAAAATGTAAACAAATTTAACACATAACCATATGCACCAGAAAAACTATTTTTATTTTTTACTTTGTATATAAATTTTTAATCGGTTGTTACTTGATCTTTGTTACATGAAATTAAATGTTTATTAAAAGTTTGTTTCCATTTAAAAGAACTGCCACAATTATCGCATTTGTAAGGTTCGATATCATTATGAACCCTAAGATGAGTTTTCAAAACAGCAGCGAATTTAAATGAAAGGTTACAAACACTACACTTAAATTTCCGTTCTTCTTTATGGACCATTAGATGTCCTTTAAGTATTGAACTGGTTGTAAAAGAAGCATTACAAACATGACATACATGATTTCTATCCATTTCCGAATGAACAAACTTTTTATGGATTTTCAAACTTTTATTATTCACGTACGATTTCCCGCATACATCGCATGTTACTAGAGGACGTTCAGAATGCATTCTTTTCAAATGACTCTCCACATGTTTCACGTTTTTACCACAAATATCACAAATTGTATGTAGATGATCGTTCGGATGAATACGTTTTATATGAGTTTTCAAATTGCCAGTGTTTTTAAAAATCCTACCGCATAATTCACAACAGACGACTTCAGTGAGGCTATGAACAGTTTGTTTATGTTTACATACATCCTGTTCAAACTTGAATTTTTTTCCACATACATCACACGGAATATTTCTTCCTATCGGGGCATGGACACGCTTTATATGTCCACGTAAAGTCGTAGAACTTTTGAATATTTTGCCACATTCCTTGCATTTCTGATATTCAACATTTGTCCAATGAACTAAATTTTTATGTTTGTTAAGAATATATAATTTTGGGAACGTTTTCCCACATATATCACACGTTTTATTTACATGTGTAGCTGCATGTTTTCGAAATAATCTATAATCGTCAAAATTCAATCCACACACATCACAAGTTCTTCTTTTACGAGGCGTTCTCGAGTTTCTTAACTCTTCTTTTACCTAAACATACCCACAATACCACACATTACTACTTTACAAAACCTCAAAAATTTATATATATATATATATATTTCTAAATATCTTGTTACGACAGTTAAACTTTTAATTTGTAACTTCCATACAGAATTGGCTGCCCACTTCACAACATACTATAGTATTGTTTCCTATAACGACTGAATTTCTTACAAAATATAAAAATGCACAAGTAAAGTAATTTTTTTTAAATTTCAAGAATACTTTATCATAAAAGTGAGATCTCATGATTTTGTAATAGTGTAAACAATTTATTTTATGTTTTTACAATTAAATATTATAATTATTTTTCACGTACATAATTTATTTTTAAAAGTAGCTAGTTATTATTTCATTGTTTCTCTTTATTAAAATTGTATATTCATTGATAATAAAAAATTCAGATTGCTCGTGAAAGTGAATATTTCATGGAGAAAATCAAGACATTTTGTTGTAATTAGTCAGTAATAAATATGGCTATTCTGATAAAAAAAAAATTTTTGACAATTTTTTGAGATTATAATTAATAAACGAATTCGTAAATTGTGGCATATACGATATTGTATTTTATTAAAATTATCACATACTTTTTAGCAAACTTTTTGCCTTGATTTTAAGCATTGGACCTAACACTAACACCTTGCGAAGTTAAAATGGCAAACCATTAATTCAACACTTCTTAACAAATAGATTCTTATTTCATATAATGAATTAATATAATAATTTCACTAACCTTCTTTTTAAACTGCGTCACCTTTATTTTATTCCTACTTACACGTGTTTCGGTGGATCCACCATCATCAGACTAAATGAAAAATTGAAACTAAAAATTTTTTTCATTTATTTAAAATTTACAGAAGATGATACATCTTCAATCACTTGTATAAAACTTTTATACAAGTGACTGAAGATGTATCATCTTCTGTAAATTTTAAATAAATGAAAAAAATTTTTAGTTTCAATTTTTCATTTACTCTGATGATGGTGGATCCACCGAAACACGTGTAAGTAGGAATAAAATAAAGGTGACGCAGTTTAAAAAGAAGGTTAGTGAAATTATTATATTAATTCATTATATGAAATAGAAATATTTCAAACTGCAGGATGCATTATAAAGATTTATTTTTGAAATAGATTCTTTCTTAATGTTTTCTTTTTTGAGATGTTCTATGAACTTTTAATGATCTTTTAATGGCCACTCTTGGCGTATTTTCTTTTCTTGGAGCACGATAAAGCTATCATAATTTTTGGTACACCGGTTAGTTCCGTTAATTTACCTTGGCTAAAGTTAGGTCGATACATTTTTATTTTGTCGAGAAGCTTTATTCGTTTACACAGTCATATCGTTACACAGCATTTAATTCACAAAGACGTTGATAGTAGGTACTGTACTGTAAGCCTACGCATAAAAATATCAACAAAATGTGTGAAACGAATGGGAATTAAAAAAAAATAAAAAAGTATGCCTGCAGATAACAAAACAACCAGACTCGAAAAACAAGTGTGTTACAGTACACTCATGAAATCACAAAACTGATAAGCAGCATGGAATTACGAACGTTCAACATACAGGATACGTACGACAAGTGACAACTAACCATAAGTTACAAGAAGGCTATGCAGCTTGTAAGGTTGGGCATAACTAGTGGATATGACTCACTGCAATCTGTACAATGAGGATTATGTAGCCTACACATTGCACTGTAAATAACATCTCTGTTACGACTGATATGTGATTACTGTTGTTTATCTGTCGAAATGTTTACCACCTCTATCCTTCCCATAATAACAGTTGCTTTTATGAAAAAGTTATCATGTGACTGCACTCATGTTTTGACTGTTTTTAACCTGATTTTCCAACATATATCTCATATCGCATATATTCTCATCATTTACGCTGAGTTATAAATATAGCGTCAGCTGTTATATAAAAGCTGCCGGCCGCATTGGTGCAGTTGGTAACGTGCTTGCCTCTCATCATGTGGTTCTGGGTTCGAATCCCACTCAGGCATGGCATAATTTCATATGTTACAAAAAATCATTTTATCCTCTATTGTAAACAGTTACACCCCAATGTCGTCGCCAATGACCTTTGCAGTTGATGTGACGTTAAATAAATAAATAAATAAAAACTTTAAAATCTGTGAATCCAGTTAAAACAGAAAATTTATTGTACTTATCCAAGAGAGAAGTATATGTTTTTCACTTGGAAAATTAATAAATGTAAACAAAATCTGTACAACTTACTTTGTTTAATTAACTCACATTTAACATGAGTTAAAACAACATTATTAAGTGATAACTTAAAATATAACGTTACTAAAGTAAATTTAAAATATCTTACTAAAAAACCTGCTCGCATATTGGTACCAGGTGTACATAAACCCTGACACACAGAAGATTAATTAACCTCTACATGAAATATTCAACAAGAAATAAATAACTTACGATTATAAGACACGTAATTTCTCGATTGTGAATTTGAAATATCTGTTAATTAATCTATTTCATCTGTATTCATCTCTTTTATTACATTCTACAACGACTAAATGTCTTAAAATATGCCCCAGAATGTTTTGTTTTTACTGTCTATAAATTTTTAATCAGTTGTTACTTGATCTTTATTACATGAATTTAAATGTTTATTAAAAGTTTGTTTCCATTTAAAAGAACTGCCACAGTTATTGCATTTGTATGGTTGAATATCATTATGAACTCTCAGATGAGTTTTCAAAACACTAAAAAATTTAAAGGTAAGGTTACATATTTCGCACTCAAATTTTCGTTCTTCTTTATGAACAACAAGATGTCTTTTCAGTGTCGAACTGCATTTAAAAGACGCACTACAAACATGGCATACATGACTTCTATCGATATCCGAATGAACAAATTTTTTATGGGTTTTCAAATTTTTATTATTCACGTACGATTTCCCGCATACATCGCATGTTACTAGAGGACGTTCAGAATGCATTCTTTTCACATGACTGACCACATGTTTCACGTTTTTACCACAAATTTCACAAACTGTATGCAGATGATCGTTCAGATGAATACGTTTTACATGAATTTTCAAATTGCCAGTGTTTTTAAAAGTCATACCGCATAATTCACAACAGACGAGTTCAGTGAGGCTATGAACAGATCGTTTATGTATATACACATCCTGTTCAAACTTGAATTTTTTTCCACATACATCACACGGAATATTTCTTCCTATCGGAGCATGGACTCGCTTCATATGTCCACGTAAAGTCGTAGAACTTTTGAATATTTTACCGCATTCCTTGCATTTCTGATATTCAACGTTTATCCAATGAACTAAATTTTTATGTTTGTTAAGAATATGTAATTTTGGGAACGTTTTCCCACATATATCACACGTTTTATTTACATGTGTAGCTGCATGTTTTCGAAATAATATATAATCGTCAAAATTCAATCCACACACGTCACAAGTTCTTCTTTTACGAGGCGTTCTCGAGTTTCTTAACTCTTCTTTTACCTAAACATACCCACAATACCACACATTACTACTTTACAAAACCTCAAAATATTACATTTATATATATATTTCTAAATATCTTGTTTAGACAGTTACTTTTAATTTGTGACTTCCATACAGAATTGGCTGGCCACTTTACAACATACTATAGTATTGTTTTCTACATTAAACGTTAACGACTAAATTTCTTACTAAATATAGAAATGCACAAGTAAAGTAATTTTTTAAAAAATTCAAGAACATGTACATTCCTTTATATGTCAATTTCAAAATACCTTATCATAAAAGTGAGATCTCATGGTTTTTGTATTGTGTAAACAATTTATTTTATGTTTTTACAATTAAATATTATAATTTGTTTCTTCACGTACATGGTTTATTCTTAAAAGTAGCTAGTTATTGTTTCATTGTTTCTCTATATTAAAATTGTATATTCATTGATAATAAAAAATTCAGATTGCTCGTGAAAATGAATATTTCATGGGGAAAATAAAGACATTTTGTTGTAATTAATCAGTAATAAATAAATATGGCTATTCTGATAAAAAAAAAAAAAAATTTTGACAATTTTTGAAGATCAATTCAAGTGGTTACCTGGTCATCCCTCTCCTCGTATTCTGCGGAGAAGTATACACACCCTACCCAATCCCTAACCTAAAATTTAACATGTATAATATCCATTATTTTACATAAAGTGCAAAATTGCAATATATTTTGCATTTTTTATAAAAAAAATTAACTCTTTATCAAAGAAAGAAATTTTACATCCGATACTTATCAGAATAGTTAATAGATAATTTAAAGAACTCCATAAATTATTTTATAAAAGATTATTTGAAGTTCTGATTTAAATAAACGAATTTTACATCTTAGAATTTAAAATATTGTATTTACAATACAAAACGTTATTCAATGTACTTATTGAAATGAGTTCAATAGACAAAATGCACATAAAACAATTGTGCTCCAATTTTAGAACTCAATAATTAAATAAATACATAACGTAACAATTCTACTCAATTCAGAATCTAATATATTTTTTTTATTAATTATACAGGAACAACATTCATCTACCAAAATTCTAACCATACAAGAAGTTCCTAAACATACAATAATGATAGTTAAAATAAAATATCAGTAGGTTATAAAACATGTTTTAATTCTATTAAAATTGTTTTTTATAATTAAACTAAACTGTCATGACGATCATAACATGGTGGTAAATATATTTAAAATACTTAAGTTCAACAGGTTGGTTTTGGTTGATTATTACTTAAAATTTCTAGGTTCAAATAATTTACAAACACATCATGAATAAGAAATGAAGAATTTATTTTCCAATATATTTAAAATTAAAACAAAATTTTAAAATAAAATACTTAAATAAACAGTAAAAATTATATGACAATAACTTTATAATTCTATTATTATGGCATATAACTTCAAGAGCACTTATTCGTAAAAGAAAGACGATAAGAATTAATAAAATAGTAAAAATATTATGGTAAGTTATTTACATCAATTTTAACTTGTTGTTTTGGACATAAATAGTAATGCAGATAATGAAGGGTGGTATATGAAAATGAATGATAAGAAAGATCTGATTGTAAATCAAACTAAGTACCCCTGATGTACAACCCAATTACACTGCCCACTATGCCAATAGTCAGCCCAATGTAAAGACGACAATTAATAAAAAGATAATGAAATTATAACTATTAAAGTTATTAATATGCTTTTCACGGTTGATGAGCTCTGCTGTTCCAAACGTTTAGACCAATCAGAACGTTTGCCAGCGTTGTCAGATTGTACTTGGCAAACATTACGCGCACATGCATATACGAGCCGCAATAATTCACTCTCGTCTTGCATCTCTGAACACATTCGATTATAGAGCGCATTAAGATGCAATAATTTATAATATAATCAGCTGATTATGTTTATAAGTTATTATTATTATTAAAAGACCAAAAAAAATTGCCGACGAAAAATATTCAACAGAGCTGCAAGAGGAAGTGTTTGCAACGTTGCTGGCAAGTCATTGGCTAGCTATAAAGTGGGTAGGGGCAATGCGTACGTTTAGAGCTCATCAGCCGTGAAAAATAGTATAGTTAGCATCACAGCAGTAGAATCAAACTTTGACAAAGGAAGATGAAGCCATCACAATTATTATTCTAGAAGTTTTATGTTATTACCTGAAAAAGCGGTGCGCACCATGAACAAGTCGAGAAAATAGCAGTAAAACCGGGTAAATATTAAAACTTTTTTTATAAAAAATAATTACATAAATAATAATTAAATTAGTTAAGAAATGTTTTAGAATTTCAGTTATTAGATCCTCATTATAAGTTTTTAACAAACATAAATAAATTTTATTACTGCATTTTAATAATTTGTATGTGCCATTCAACATTGCGCGTAAACTGTTCACGTTTGCGTTTACGAATAAGCTCAAATCATTCATTTCATTTATTTAATGCATAGTTATGTGCTACTTTTCAAAAAAAATTGAACTACAATTTAAAGAGGAAAAAAAATGCGTTTCGTTACAACACATGCTTTTATGAAAACGTAATCATGTGACTGCACTCATGTTTTGACTGTTTTTAGCCAGACTTTTCAACATGTAAGTTGCATATATTCTCATCATTTATGCTAAGTTATAAATATGGCGACAGCTGTCATATAAAAGCTTTCAAATCTGTGAATCTAGTTATAACAGAAAATTTATTGTACTTATCCAAGAGAGTGAGTATACCGGGTGTCCATTAAGTCTGGAAATGGCTGAATAACAGAAAAGTGATCGTGACTAGGTGACCAGAATGACTTTAATTGCTTGTTGCACCAAAAAAACTATTATAGGTGATATTTGAAATTTTTGTCCGCCATCTTGAATCCGCCATATTGGATTTAACTTTCTTAATTTAAATAGGATGATGGTCATATGATACATGATTTCGATCTAAAATTTCAAAATAAATTCAATGGCGAAAACCGGAAATCGATATCTTTTTCCGTTTTTGAGATATTACCATTCAACTATCCAGATCAGGCCAGAACGGCCATTTCTCCCTCCTCCGTCTTTGAGCCTACATAGACAATTTAGGTAGCAAGTGAACGACTACACATAAGATTATTGAAAATAATAAGTGTTTTAATATCTCCACTCGTTCATAAATAGGAAATTATTGTCATTAAGAACTACGGAAAAACAATTTAACGGCTGATTTATTGCATTATAAAACTACAGTATTTAATTTGTTACCAGTTAGCCTAATACTTATTGTTATTTTTGTAAATGTTAGTGTTTAAGGTTTAAGGTTAGTGTTATAAGGAACTAACTGTGAAAATGAGTTACATAATTGAAAATAAAATTACCAAATGTTTCTTGACTCAGAGTAGTTGTTCAGAGTGGCCTCCTCTTACTTATTGACAATATGATGTACGTGCGTAAAAACTAGATACAGCATTACGAATGAATTCCCTTGGGATTCCAGAAGATTCATTTAGAATTCTTTGTTTGAGTTCATGCAGACTGTTAGGTTTCGTTCTGTAAACTTTGTTTTTTAAGTATTCCCACAAGAAGTAGTCCAATGGACTCAAATCAGGTGATCTCGGAGACCATTCAATTGCTCCTCTCCTACCAATTCATCTTTCTGGGAAAATATCGGTCAACAAAACACGAACCTGAAAAGAAAAATGAGCTCCATCTTGTTGAAACCAACAGTTGTTAACATCTTGTCCGAAATAATTTCTTACGGCTGGAGTAATATGATTTCGAAGCATGTCTTCATACAATAGTCTCATTCAAGCAACTTCATACAGGAGAGGAGCAATTGAATGGCCTCCGAGATCACCTGATTTGAGTCCATTGGGCTACTTCTTGTGGGAATACTTAAAAAACAAAGTTTACAGAACGAAACCTAACAGTCTGCATGAACTCAAACAAAGAATTCTAAATGAATCTTCTGGAATCCCAAGGGAATTCATACGTAATGCTGTATCTAGTTTTTACGCACGTACATCATATTGTCAATAAGTAAGAGGAGGCCACTTTGAACAACTACTCTGAGTCAAGAAACATTTGGTAATTTTATTTTCAATTATGTAACTCATTTTCACAGTTAGTTCCTTATAACACTAACCTTAAACCTTAAACACTAACATTTACAAAAATAACAATAAGTATTAGGCTAACTGGTAACAAATTAAATACTGTAGTTTTATAATGCAATAAATCAGCCGTTAAATTGTTTTTCCATAATTCTTAATGACAATAATTTCCTATTTATGAACGAGTGGAGATATTAAAACACTTATTATTTTCAATAATCTTATGTGTAGTCGTTCACTTGCTACCTAAATTGTCTATGTAGGCTCAAAGACGGAGGAGGGAGAAATGGCCGTTCTGGCCCGATCTGGATAGTTGAATGGTAATATCTCAAAAACGAAAAAAGATATCGATGTCCGGTTTTCGCCATTGAATTTATTTTGAAATTTTAGATCGAAATCATGTATCATATGACCATCATCCTATTTAAATTAAGAAAGTTAAATCCAATAAGGCGGATCCACGATGGCGGACAAAAATTTCAAATATCACCTATAATAGTTTTTTTGGTGCAACAAGCAATTAAAGTCATTCTGGTCACTTAGTCACGATCACTTTTCTGTTATTCAGCCGTTTCCAGACTTTAATGGACACCCGGTATATAATAATTATTTGGAAAATTAAAAAATTAAAACAAAATTTGTTTAAATAATTTACTTTGTGTAATTAACTCACATTTAATATGAGTTAATAAAACATTATTAAGTGATAACTGGAAAAATATTGTACTAAAGTAAATTTAAAAAATCTTATTAAAAAAAAAAACCTGCTCGTATAATATTTGTACTAGGTGTACATAAACCCTGACACACAGAATGTTAATTAACCTTTACATAAAATAGTCAGTAAGAAATAAATAACTTAGATTATAAGACACGTAATTTCTCGATTGTGAATTTGAATTATTTGTTAATTAATCTATTTCATTTGTTTTATTATATTCAACAACGACTAAATGCCCTAAAAAATGCCCCAGAAATGTTTTGTTTTTATTGTCCATAAATTTTTAATCAGTTGTTACTTGATCTTTGTTACATGAATTTAAATGTTTATTAAAAGTTTGTTTCCATTTAAAAGAACTGCCACAGTTATCGCATTTGTATGGTTCAACATCATTATGAACTCTCAGATGAGTTTTCAAAACGCTAACAAATTTAAAAGTAAGGTTACATATTTCGCACTTAAATTTCCTTTCTTCTTTATGAACAACAAGATGTCTTTTCAGTGTCGAACTGGATTTAAAAGACGCATTACAAATATGGCATACATGACTTCTATCGATATCAGAATGAACAAATTTTTTATGGATTTTCAAATTTTTATCATTCACGTACGATTTCCCGCATACATCGCACGTTACTAGAGGATGTTCGGAATGCATCCTTTTCACATGACTGTCCACATGTTTCACGTTTTTACCACAAATTTCACAAATTGTGTGTTGATGATCGTTCGGGTGAATGCGTTTCATATGAGTTTTCAAAATGCCACTGCTTTTAAAAGTCCCACCGCACAATTCACAACAAACAAGTTCAGTGAGGCTATGAACAAATCGTTTATGTACATAGACATCATGTTCAAATTTGAATTTTTTTCCACATAAATCACACGGAATATTTCTTCCTATCGGGGCATGGACTCGCTTTATATGACCTTGTAAAATCGTAGAACTTTTGAATATTTTACCGCATTCCTTGCAACTCTGATATTCGACGTTTATCAAATGAACTAACTTTTTATGTCTATTAAGAATATACAATTCCGGAAATGTTTTCCCGCATATATCACACGTTTTATTTACATGTGTAGCTGCATGTTTTCGAAATAATTTATAATCGTCAAAATTTAATCCACATTCGTCGCAAGTTCTTCTTTTACGAGACGTTCTCGAGTTTCTTAACTCTTCTTTCACCTAAACATACCCACAATACCACACATTACTACTTTACAAAACCTGAAAAATTTATATATTTCTAAATATCTTTTTTTTAGACAGTTAACCTTTTAATTTATGGCCTCCATTCAGAATTGGCTGGTCACTTCACAACATACTATATAGTATTGTTTCCGATATCAACATGTTAACAACTGAATTTCTTTAAATAAAATATAGAAGCACACCTAAAATAATTTTTAAAAATTACAAATTTACGTATTTAAAACTTATGTACATGTACATTCTTTTTAACATAAATTTCAAAATGCCTTATCATAGATGTGAGAACACAACACGGTTTTCGTTTTTGTGTGAACAATTTATTTCATGTTTTTACAATTAAATATAATAATTTTTGTCATCAAGTACATGGTTTGTTCTTAAAATTAGCTAGCTCTTGTTTCATCGTTTCTCTAATATAAAATTGTAAATTAATCGATAAGAAACAGTTCTAATGGGTAGTAAATGAGAATATTTCATGAAGAAAGTCAGGCATTTTATTGTAATTAATCAGTAATAGATATAGCTCTCCTTATGAAAAGATTTTTTTTGAAAAAGTTTACAAAAAGTCAATCGTACAAATTCTCTTTCATTAATACTCTTTCCCAATCAGCAACACAACAACCATCTTATGATAGTTATTGTTATTATAATTTTTATTTACGTTCAGCAAAAATAAATAAATGTATGTCGTACTTAACATATACATAAGAAAATTAAGAGACAAGTTTAAATTAACGATTTAGGTTTAACGTATTTAATGATATTATAAATAAATTCAAATTTATATTTCTAACCACTAGAATACGGTAACAGAAAACACTTACCAATGTTTATAGCGCTTTCCTGTATCTTGTACACATCTTCAGTACATTAAAATTCTTTAAAAATTTTTCTAAATCAAAATTTCAAAAACTTCCCACTCCTACCATGGTAGATAAATAATCTTATCTTATCTTACGATTCCTTATCTACCATGGTAGGAGTAGCAAGTTTTAAATTTCCCTATCTACCATGGTATGAATAGGAAGTTTTAAAATTTGATGTAGAAAATTTTTTAAAGAATTTTAATTCACTGAAGATGTGTACAAGATACACGAAAGCGCTATAAATATTGGTAAGTGTTTTCTGTTAACGTCTTCTGGTGGTTTGAAATATAAATTTTAATTTCAAATAATTCAGTAGTTTATAATCCTACATAGGACGTTTGATAAAATAAAATAATTATTAATAAAATATCATTGGAATAAAAAAATAAAACAAAAAGAAAGATAGTGAATCTTTACAAACCAATATAACCATAAAAATACCTAATAACTCACACTGTTTATCAGAAACAGTTATGAAAAACCCACGTTTTGATACACAAGGATTTAAAATTAAAAGCTGTGAAATAAATTGAAAAACCAAATACATGGTTTACATTTTCATTGCCTTATCTCCAATTGAGCAAAAATAGTTAACACTTCTACAATAAATGTGACCGACACCTGCAAATCTATGAATTTGGTTAAAATAAAAGATTTATTGGACTTATCCAAGTGAGTTTATTATATAAATTGTTTTGAAGATTAATGAATTTAAAAATTTTGTTTATATAACACTTTGTTTAATTAACTCACGTTTAATATGACTTCATAAAACTTTTATTAAGTGATAAATACAAGAAATAATGATATTGAAGTAAATTAAAAAATTGATGTTAAAAAACCTGCTTCTACATTGGTACTAGGTGCACATAAAACTTAGTGCAATCAAAACAAACCTCTAAATAAAATTGTCAACAAGAATAAATAACATAGATTATAAGACACGTAATTTCTCGATTGTAAATTTAAAATATTTGTTAAACTATTTTATCTGTATTCATCCGTTTTATTACACGAAAGTGAATGTTTATTAAATGAAGCTTTCCATTTGAAAGTTTCACCGCAGGCACATTTGTAAGGTTCTACAGCACTATGAACTCTCATATGTGTTTTTAATACACCGGGATATTTGAACGTGCTATCACAAACTTCGCATTTATAATTTCTTTCGTCTTTATGAGTCATTAGATGATTTTTTAACGTTGAATTACACTTGAACGACGCGCCGCAAATTTGACAGATATGTTTTCTAACAACTTCTGTATGAACGTTTGTCTTGTGAATTTTTAAATATTTCTCGTTCGACAATACTTTACCGCATATATCGCAACTGACGGACGGACGATCCGAATGGCAGTTTCTCATATGACTTTCGATGAATTTGACATTTTTACCGCAAATATCGCAAACGGAATTCAATTCGGATGCGTGTGTTTTCTTGAGATGGGCGTTTAAGACGATACGATGTTTGAAAGTTTTACCGCAAAGTTCGCAACAAACTATGCTCGAATCTCCGGCATGAACGATGGCTTTATGAGCGTACACGTGTTCTTTCGACCTGAATTTCTTATTACAAATATCGCATGCGAATATTTTTTCTCGTTGAGTGTGTACAAGTTTAATGTGCCTGTTAACGTGTTGCAAGCTTTTAAATAATTTACCACAAACGTTACAATTTTGATAGTCCGGGTCGATTAAATGAACATATTTTTTGTGTCTTCGTAACCGAGGGCATATTTTCCCGCAGATATCGCACATATTAGAAACATGAGTCGCTTTATGTTTTCTGAATGATTTGTAATCTTCCATTACTACTCCACATGTTTCACACACCCTTCTTTTCCAACCTTTTCCGTCCTGTAGTTGGGGTATACTGAATGAAGCTCCGTGCGACCTTTTCTTTGATTTTCTTTCAACCACCTTAAACACATTCACAATATCACGTTACTCATCGAAACTTCGACAGGTTGTAGTTTTCATAATGGATAATTTATTTGTTAAATTAGATAATGAATAGCACCACTAATGGATTTATAAATTAAACAAAATTAACTTCATCTATCTTATAAACAAAGCGATGTTTTTTTGGTGCCTCTCACGAAATACTTTAAAACCACATATAGGTATAAAAATGCCCTTAACCCATCAGTTCGCTAAGAAAACAAAAAAATAAATTTCGGCTTTTTTCGGGTTGGCTGTTTCATGTTTTTTATTTTTACACTTTGAGAACAGTTTTTTTTTAATTTTTACTTGGAAAAAATTACACTTCGGTCCAACATTACAGAAAATTTTTGGTCGGGTTCCTGTAGAAAAATGGTACACCAAAAGAAATTTTTAATTTTCCAAGGTATAAACAAAAAATTTAACAGCATGTTATTCAGCATTAAAAATTACATAAAAATATGGTAACCTGAAAATTTTGGGTTATAAATTTTTTTAAAATCTAAAAAATCTTATCATTTTTTAACAAATATGTTTTATATTATGTTTTTTAAACATATATTTACCAATAAGTCGTATATATTCCATTCCACTCCCAAATCATACTAATGATAACAAAAATCCAGTTTCAAGTACTAATTGGCTTAATTTAAACAGTCAAGAACTTAGTTTTCAACAAGTTCGGATTAGAAGTTAAATGCTTCTAAGTTCAGTTTGCTGTAAAGCGCAATGAATGGAAACCATAAGTGTTTTTATACAATAAACATTTATACAGCAGACCTTCTTAATTATACAGAATGTCCATATTCCAAAATTTTCACTGTTTAATGAAATCTCATAAATTTGTCCTTTGAAACTTCTTTTTCACTCACACATTTAACATCTTTTACTACATATCATCTAAGATAGTTAACCATAATATATAATGCCGGCCGCATTGGCGAAGTTGGTAACGTGCTCGCCTCTCATCATGCGGTCTTGGGTTCGAATCCCATTCAGGCACGGCATTTTTTCATACGTTACAAAAAATTATTTCATTATTCACCGTCTGCATTAGCAGTAATTGCAGAACAGTCAGACGTTTAACAAAAAAAAAAAAAAAAATAACCATAATATATAACTAGCAATAACTTTTTAATGTAAATTATTTTAAATATACATAAGCAATAAATTGTATTACTATAATTATATTACTATTAAATTGTATTATTAAAATTATTACTATTATCGACTTGTACATAAAGTAAGGTGTTTATTGTATGACCCTTTCCATTTGAACGTTTCACCACAATTACTGCATCGATAAGGTTCATCACAACTATGTACCCTGAGATGTGTTTTTAAAACGGCAGGAAATTTAAAAGTACTATTACATATATCGCATTTGTAATTACGTTCATCTTTATGTATTAATAGATGATTTTTTAATGTTGAACTGGACTTAAAAGATGCGCTGCATATTTCGCACGAATGTTTTCTTTCTACTTCTGAATGAACGTTAATTTTGTGTTCTTTTAAATACCTATCGCTTAAATAAGTTTTTCCGCATATATCACAAGTCACACTCGAACGTTCCGAATGCATATGTTTCATATGACTTTCGATGAATTTAACATTTTTACCGCAGATATCGCACACAGAATTCGGAGAGTCTGGCGAATGTGATTTCCTTATATGAGCATTTAAAACGATACGATGTTTAAAAAATTTTCCGCATACATCACATGGAACCACCTTTGAATTATCAGCATGAACTCGCGTCCTATGGATCTCAACGTGGTCTTTATTCATAAATTTCTTACCGCAAATCTCACAACCATATATTTTCTCTCGCACCGAATGCACACGTTTTACGTGATCTCTAATATGCTGTAAACTTTTAAATAATTTACCGCAGATTTTACAACTCTGATATTCCGGATTAATTAAATGAACGTTTCGTTTGTGTCTCTGCAAAATATATAACTTCGGAAACGATCTTCCACACACATCACAAGTCCTACAGACATGAGTAGCTTTGTGTTTTCTAAACAGTTTATAATCGGATAAAATCAATCCGCACGTATCACAATTCCACTCTCTATCACCACTTTTATTTAATGTTGTTTTAACGATATCGCTTAGAATCGGTGTAATTTCACATTCCAAATCCTCATTCCAATCACTTGAATTTGATATTTCTTCTTTCACCTAAACACATTCACAATGCTGAGTATTAATTTTCGATAACACAAACAACTTTCAATCAAAATTAAGTTAGTTTTATAATTCCAACTGACTCGTTCATTTAAAAAAACGTTTACTTCCTTAATTTGTTCTGTAATCTTTAGACAATACATCAATAATGATGTTAGCGAGATTCACACTTTTTTATTATTTTATTGTTTTTTAAAGTATTATCCGTAAATTTTTACAATTTCTACAGTTGTTTGAAAGAATGTAGCCTTATTATGTATAATAATAAATAGTTTAAAGCAGTTAATAAAAGTAACAACAAATTTCAAAACTTGGAAAGATTGTTTCAGATAAAATGCGTGGCATGGTTGGATATATCTGTCCACATGATTGTACATGCTTGTAGGTCGAGAAATTTCTAGTACTTAATTCATGAAATGTTGAATAGTAGATAATAAGTGACAAATAATAGGGTTAGTTATAAAAGGATGTTTAAAAAGGTCTTTGTTGTACAACTATTTGTGAAAGAGTCGGTTGGTTACCTGTAACACCTTTTATTCTATTGTGACTTGTTTATAATGTTTATGATTTTTCCAGAAACAATAAAAAAGATTTTTGTATCGAATTTCTTTGTTTTGCTAGAATTATCTCTTTGATCTACCTATATAAAGAGAGCCTGAGTTAGTGAAGTTAGTGAGTCAGTATTCGTTTGATCTTTTACGAGTGTTTATGGCGCGTGCTATCGGTACGTTAGATCAGGTCAACGTGTCCCGGGCATCAGTCAACTATTGCTATACTGTCTTATTGTAGATGTGCATTGTGTATGTGCATTCTATATAATTGTTTGTAAGTAGTACTAAGTAAAGTTATTTATTGTATTACTTCATTATAATTAGTTGATTATTTATTTTGTAAATCTTTTAGTTATAATAACTACTTGTAATTTTAAACTTCAGTGTATTAATTATTTAATTACCTAGATCCCGAAACTGACCTTAGCGATAAGTGTCACAATACATTTAATTTCTAGCATTAGTACTAATATGTACTGATTACTTGTAATCTGAATGAACCTTAATTTAACTGCATTAAAATACAAGTTTGGAGATTTATTTAAGTGCTGCAATTATAGAAAAATAAAATACTCTGATATTAAGCCCGATCAATGGAAAATAATTCTGAACATTTAATTAGCTATAGATATACACATGAATTTAAATTATAGCAACAATCACTATCGTACGTAAATGAAAGATAAAGCTTGCGTTTGGAACAAAATACGTACAAATTTTTAAATCCATCAAACGAAAATAACAATTTTTTTTTATACTTTGTATTAACAGGCTGAATTTTAGCCGACATTAATTAGAAAACATGCACGAAAAATCCTCTAAAACCCCATATTTTACCCCCTTAAAATTAATCATGCTACATGTTCTGAAACATTAAGTAAGTGAAAAATGCTCTATAAAAAAAAATGGGTATATGCTTTGTTTCCAAATCACCGGAAAATGCCAAATTAACGCCCGTGTTTTGTAATTTCTACGAATAAAAAAACAAAAAACCACGCTTCAAAACATACCTAAAATTTTTATGTCTTTTTACTTTGTGAAATATACAGTTCCAAACATAGGCTTCATCTTTAATTTTATGTACTTTAACCCTAGAATGGTGGAGTGGAGTAAATCTTACGCATATTACATTAACAACGCTTGCTCCTCCATATCAGTAGGCTGCCCCACCCTTATCTTCCAGATATGCTATAAGGAGTTAGTTGACCGTTGTCTCGTAATGAAATCGTATCTAATCACTGCATGTATTTATAGTACTGGTGCCTTTAACAAAAGCTAGTGAGTAATTTTTTCGCATCTCCACTTATACACGATAATTTTAATACGTAAATTTTTTGCATCTCCGCTGATGCTGTATATGTTATGCGTATAAATTTACGTATAACCACTAATAGTGCATTATAATTTTGTATGTTTGTAATACCATTTTATTTATATGTAAAGTAACTGCCTTCAAACCTTTGCGAACTGCAATTCAAGCAGTATTGGGTGTAAAGGAACCGGCAATAAATATTACGTGCCAAGAAGAAAAAGCTCCAAGGAAGTACTGCAGTGAGTGTTCATACACAAAAAGAAGACATAGAACTACATACTGTCTCTTTTGTTGCAAACCTATCTGCGGCGAACATCAAAAGAAAATATGTTTTGGTTGTGCAACAAACTGCCAGAATAAGTAGCCCCAGCAACAAAAACACTCTGTTTGACTTTCGTGTTCACTTATTTGTATAATTTTATTTACCTATTTCATTTTACTACTTTATTTTTCCTACTTTTAGTATCTTAATTTTGTCTACCATCTGGGGTTTTATAAAGTATTTTGCACAGTTGATGTTAGTAAATAAAATATTTTCAAGCTACATAAATAGAATAAAAGAGCTTGGTGATTTACTGAGAAATCTTTGTAACTATTAACCAATATTTGTCGAAATTTAAACAAAACCAACAAAAAAGAGATAGAAAACATATGAAAACCAAAATGTTTCAAAAAAAAAATTCACAACAAAGTTTTCCCAGGAAAATCACCAAGTGAGTAAATTTTTCGCATCTCCACCAGTAATAGCTCACAGAATAGCCCCACCGTTCTAGGGTTAACAATTTTTTTCATCACATCTTTGGTGTTGTTATTTATGAACATAACCTTACCACACAATTTTCAAATTCTTATAGTTTTGAACAATCCTCTAAAATTATAATAAATGTCCACTTATTGTTTACTTGTGCACCATTATTATTATTATTATTATTATTCTTAACAATGAATACCGGAAGAAAACAGACAATAGTTACCAATCAAGACCTGACTCAACAGTTTATCAAAGCTAAGTATTTCACAAAAATCAACAAAGCAGTTCCTGAATTTTTTGTTCCAAAAACTTTAAATGTGTTCCCACAACAATTTAAGCAAATTATTCAGAATTAAAAATAACGTTAACACTTTCATCACACTAAAGAATTACTTCTACTACTATTATTTAGTATTTTTAATAATGTGATAATATTATTTATGATGGTGTGCATACATGCACGCACAAACATGATCTTGAATTCTTTTCTGCGAAAACTGTTTCCTTTGTTGTTTCCATGTTCTACTAAAATTAAAAAAATGTAGGCTAATGTTTACAGTCGCTGATCAACTGAGAAACTCTTGTCAGATCACAAAGGTAACTAATACAGAAACTTTGGGAGCCCATTGTACATGTAAAAATAATGAAAAAAGTTTATATAAACATGGGTCCGGAAATGCTTCGTTTCCGAATTACGGCTAGCGAAAGATTTTGCCCGGATTTCAGCTCACCAGGTGAAATGAGGTCTTTCTGAAATTCTGGTAAGGTAGATTAAGGGGTGAATTCAATCGTTTCTTATGGTTTTTGACCTGATTAATTGAATAACAGGTCCCAGAACTGTATGTTAAATAGTTTTTGAGAAAACCAATGTCAAATGCAAAAAATGTTGTACAAAACACAATTTTTCATCCTTGTTTTTCCGGTTAATTTTACTCTGTACTGTTATGAATAAAAATTCATTTAATCAAACATCTATTCGCTTTCTGTGTACTTTATTTACACCGGTTTGTTCAGAATAAAATTTTCAACATGTTTTTCTTCAAAAATGTAACTGTTTCTTGGTGAAATAACAAAGTTATTCTTGCCCAAAAAGATGAAAAATGTGTTTTTCACTTCATTTTTTGAATTTGACACTGGTTTTCTTAAAAACTATCTAACTTACAGTTCTGGGACCTGTTTTATTCAATTTCTCAGATCAAAAACCATAAGAAATGATTGAATTCGCCTCTTAATCTACCTTACAAGAATTTCAGAAAGACCTCATTCCACCTGGTGAGCTGAAACCCGGGCGAAACTTTCGCTAGCCGTAACTCAGAAACGAAGCATTTCCGGACCCATGTTTATACAAACTTTTTTCATTATTTTTACATGTACAATGAGTTCCTAAAGTTTCTGCATATTTCTTCAAGAATCACCCTGTATTGGTTAACAAATACAGTTAAGCTAAATGAAAAAAAATTATCACAGTTAAATTTACTGGAGGGATTCACTTAAACATAATTCAGTTGCCCAGTTGCATGTTTGTCCTTGCCACAACATGATAAAGGGAGACTTTTATCTTTTTCCCAAAACTTTAAAGAGTTTTTTGGTCAGGAGATTTAGAAGCCGGTGCTACAACTTTAAACAAATGTTTATATTTCAGTTTCTAATACAATTTACGAATTGCAACAATTTGACGTATGTTTTTGATAAGTTCCTTTCCATCGAAATGATTCACCGCAATTCGAACACTTAAATGGTTCTAAACCAGTATGAACTCTACTATGCGTATTCAAAACACTTTTTTTCTTGAACGCATTTCCACAAATATCGCATTTAAAATTTCTTTCATCTTTATGCACTTCTATTACATGACTTTTAAGAACATTAGGTAATTTAAAAGATGCTCCGCAGATATTGCAAACAAATTTTCTTTCCATATTTGTATGGACAAATAGTTTGTGTTTTTTCAATGAAATTTCACTGGCGTAAGATTTTCCGCATGTATCACATGTTACATTGGCACGTTCCGCATGTGACTCCTTAATATGTCTATAAATTTTGTTTTTAACGTTTTTACCACATATTTCACAAATAGTAGAACCAATAATCGTATGAACATTTCTTGTATGATTGCGTAATGATGTGTAGTGTTTAAATGCTTTACCACATTTATCGCATGGAAATAAACTATGATCGACAGCATGAACAGTATCCCTATGAATCTCTGCAAGTATTTTCGTCATAAACAATTTATTACAAATACTACAAGCAAACGATTTCTCTAATGAACAATGCATCCTTTTGATGTGCATTTTAAGATGATCTTCGCTTTTAAATAATTTACGACAGAGTTCACAGCATTTATATTCTGGATTTTCAGCGTGAACATTTTTTTTATGCCTCTCGGCATCGCATTTTCTGCCAAATGTCTTTCCACATACGTCGCAACTATTGTCGATATGAGTCGATTTATGTTTTCTAAACAACAAATGATCTTTAAATACTAATCCACATTTATCACATGTTTTTTCTATAATACAATTATTATTTTCATTCGTTCCAATCAGACGTGAATATTCAATAATAATTTCTTTGCTCGAATCGAATTCTTCAGTCACCTTTAACATACCCATAATAATTGAATTACTTTCTTTATAATGTAGATACAAGCTGAAAAATATTAAAACTACAGTATTTTCATCAAAAATTATGTAATTTGAACATGTTTATACATAGCGTAAGGTTTTTTTTTTTTTTTTTGTTTAACGCCCGACTGTTTTGCAAATTGCTGCTAATGCAGACGGTGAAGGATGAAATGAATTATTTGTAATGTATGAAAAAATGCCATGCCCGAGTGGGATTCGAACCCAAGACCGCGTGATGAGAAGCGAGCATGTTACCAACATCGCCAACGCGTACGGCTTAGGTGACTCGATAATTGTTATACAATTTTACTTCTTAAAAGCCTCAATAATAATTGTTTGGAAAAATTCCAGCAGACTAACCATAAAAACGGTTAACCCTTTCCACTCGTATTATGTTTGCACTATGATTCACCTCCACTTGTATTTATTTTATGTTTTTTTGATACCCTATTACATTAATCATACTTACGATGTGTTGTTGTAAGTTTTAAGAGCATGCAATACTTTTTATGTTTGTTTATATTTTAATATTAATAATGATGTTTAAAAAATGCTTTTTCTTACCTAAAAACTTTTAAATTTTTTTTCGGTATGGTACTTTTTGAAGCACAATCCTGGATGCAAACCGGGCTTTCGGGAACAAGTTTCACAGAAATACATGGTCTCCTTGCGTTCTCCCTTCACTTTTCTGTTACTGCAAACTGCACAATCCTTAGTACTCTTCTTTTCATTTGCAGCAATGAAATGTGGACGGCCATTCAATCTTTCTTCAGTGTTTGATGAAGAGGGACGACCGCGTTTCTGTGAAGTTTTATGTCGCACATTTCCTACCAGTTCATCTATTAGAATTTCTCTATACTTCAAACAGTTCATCTGTGAAAAAGAACTGTAATACAGATTCTGGTTTTGGGCCAGGTGGTGCTTTATAGCTAGATAATAGTGTGTAAGGAAAATGAGAAAACTTTCTGCTATTTTGCCTACATAGTAACCATCCTGAATTTAAATTTTATACAGTACCACTTTCAACATAGACGTTTTCTTCAGGTTCTGATTCGCTGACATTTTCCATTGTAGGAAGAATGGTTCCATCATCACTGTCAGCCGAATCGCTAAAATCATCCTTCAAAAGTTCTTCTATTTCAATGTCTTGTAACCTACTAGGCCCAGGCTGATCACAGACACTAATTTTGACAAATTATTGACAGTATTTACAATATTAATTTTAAAAACACACAAAGTGATCACTGTCTAAATAAAATGCACAATAAAAAAGTATAAAAACAAGTTTCGAAAACCTAACACTAAAATATAACCTGCAAAATGTATACTGCTGATGTAAAAACCGAGAAAATAAACTGTGTGACTTGAAAATGATACTTAAACCTAATAAAAACACACAAAATAATCTAAATATTATTTTTGTGTGCATAAGTTACCTAAAACTACTTTAAAACAATTAACTGATCTTAAAAATAGCGAAAATAGACACGAAATACCGCAAAACTATACGACGCACTTCCACAAATTAGGTTAGTTTGTTTACTAGTTGGTATGGCGACATCGATTCAATTAAATCCATTTATATCGATAATCGGTAGTATTCAACTATCGAAAACTGCAAGAAGTAACTTTTAAAACATCCTGTAGAGGCCAGCACATTACAGCAACTTTATTAAAAACGTATTTTCATAAAAAATCAGCTGTGAAGACGGAGTCGGATGGGGTCCGACATACAAGTGGAACGGTAATATTATTGTGTCGGATCAGATCCGACAGTCGAGTGGAAAGGGTTAATTTTAAACAGACTACTGAATAAACTACCTTATCCATAAAATTTAAATGATTAGTTTCAATTTGATATTTTATATCCTCAGACGATAGTGGATTCATAGAATCAAATTGAAGGTTTTAATAAAATCGTAAAGAAATAAAAATCCAAGAAGATACAAAAGGTCAGTAAAACAATTTAAAATATTTATACATTAGAATTAATTACAGACTACAAAATTTATTTTGTAAATCTTTCAAAACAACACAAAAGATGTAAATCAGCAGTTTAATGAGACCAAACAATGAAATGGTTCTTTTTAAAATTTATACTAATATAAAAATAACGTGATAGAAATGTTTAAATGGAGAGGTAATTATTAATTCATATTAAGAACATTTGTGGTGAACAATAATACTTGAGTTATTTTCTAAATACTTTGTCCTTTATAATTGAGACATCCGTGTTTAACCGTTCCATATAACTGTCATGCTATAATCGTTTGTTTAAGTGTTACCTAGCTAACTCCATTTCTACAAAGAGAGTTCGTAAAGTTACCATGCAGTAGTCGCTTTACATTGGTGTTTTCTTTCATCGTTTGATTGGTTGCTCTGTGCTGTCACTGAGCACGATCTAGTATACGTAACAAAATCGTAAGTCGTTATAGTTATGGTTGAATGTGTAAGGTGTTTCAGTTTGTGAAACCATTGGTCATAACAAGATCGCGCCAAAGTACACACATTTAACACTTTAACCCTTTCCACTCGACAGTCATTTCTGATCAGACATGATAGTTTTACCGTTCCACTCGTATGTCGGACTCCATCAGACTCTGTTTTCACAGCTGATTTTGTATGAAAATACGCGTTTAACAAAGTTGCTGTAATGTGCTGACCTCTACAGGATGTTTTAAAAATTAATTCTTGTAGTTTTCAATAGTTGACTACTACCGATTATCGATATAAGCGGAATTAATTGAATCGATATCACCATAACAAACTAGTAAGCAAACTAACCTAATCATGATCGTGCTTCGTTTAGTTTGCAGTATTTCATGTCACTTTAAGATCGGTTAATGTTTTTTGGTAGTTTTAAGTAACTAATTCACATAAAAATAATAATCAGATTACTTTGCTTGTTTTTATTAGGTTTTAGTTATCAATTTCTAGTTAAATAGTTTATTTTATCTTAGTTTTTACAAAGACAGTGTATGTTTTGCAGGTTATATTTTAAAAGTATTTAGGTGAGAAAAAGCATTTTTTATGTATCATTATTATCATTAAAGTAAAAACAAACATAAAAAGTATTGCATGCTCTTAAAACTAATAACAACACATTATGCGTATGATTAATGTTATTACATTAATAATATAAAGGTATCAACAAATCATAAAATAAATACAAGTGAAGGGAAACCACAGTGCAAACATAATACAAGTGGAAAGGGTTAAAGGTTTTCTTGCGTAATATCTTCAGTGAACGAATCATTTCCAGGAATTTGTGACTCGCAAGATCACCTGAACTGACTCCCTTAGATTACTTTTTATGGGAGGCAGTGAAACAAATAGTTTATCGCAACAGAACACACACGTTTGACAAATAAAATTGTGATAACACCATACATTTAAGGAATCACTGTATTAAAGCCAAATAAAGCCATTTTCAACACCTTTTATTATAACCAATCCAATAATTACATACAATAAGATAATCATTAAAGTATTTAATTCTTAAGAAAGTTTAGACATTTTACTTCCATAATTCAAGTGCACAACAACTTTCCGAACACCCTGTAGATGAGTTAAAAGCAGAAATTAACTCATAATTCCCATGGATAAGGCAGAAAAATTTATCACAACAAAACAAGTGTTAATACTCAATACAGTCGTTCTTTTTTGTATAAGATAAATTTAATTTTCCTTCTTCCAATGACACCAAAATCAAAATTTTCCCTAAAAATGGTCCAACCTTGTTAACCCACTTCACTAATGGTGTGCGATATATTTTGAAGCTACTTCTTCTAAAGCTAAACTTCTACTGCATTTTTTTTTCTGCAGGATGAAATAAACCTCATTAAAGTTTAAAATAGTTGTCAATATGTTATTTCATCTCTTTCATTGTACACAAATGTGTTAGGTAAAACTCATAAAAGTGTACGCAAGATGACCAAGATTCTAACGTGAGTTAAGTTTTTATTTATATGATTTATTTTCATTAAAAAAAAAACTTGCAATGTTTTATGTATTACTCAGTAAATAAATTTACTTTTTTAATCATGCAAGTTTATATTGCTGTATCGTACTGTACATGGTTTTTTTATCTTATTGTAGATAGTGTTTTATTTTATTATAATAATATAATTAACCGATTTACATTTTCATTAAGTTGAAAATTACAATAGCTAACGCTGATAGACTTAAAATTTATTGTTTCATTGGTCAAGACATGTTTAACATGTTCATAAATATGAGTACAAAAAAACATTTCTTTAAGAAATTAAAAACAAAACGTCAAACTCTTTCTTCAAAATAATTTGTACTTTTATTTGTAAGTATAAATATGAACTTAACAAGTCAAACTTAACACTTTTCATTATATAGATGTTGGATCTACAAATTTGATTAAATTAACAACCAACAGAAGCTGTTTTAATGGGGTAGTCAACTCAAGAAGATGATTTTTTTTTATTTAGATTTTTTGCATTTATTTGAAGTTTAAAATTTTCTGAATCACAACATTTGTTTACTTTTGTACGTTGACAAAAAGTTATAAAAAATATCTTTTTAACATAAAGCTCACTAGGACGAGTGAAATTATTCCTTCAACTTTAAGTTTTCTGGAAATGTGGTTTTTGCACGATTGTACATTCATAGGAATTCATAGGAATTACATAGTACATTCATAGTACATTCATAGGAATTAAATAAGGTTTGTATTGGAGATATTTGGATAATGTTCTGTTTCAAATGTTCATAATTTCTTGCTCTATTATCTGTGGAATGATTATTAAAAAAACTTTAATAGGGATTTAGTTAAAAAATAATTTGTGAATACATAAAATAAATATTTTTGAAAATATGGTTTTTCTTTAATAAATTTCTTGTAAGAAAAACTACACACAAGCGCATACAACAGATAATAGACAGCAATTTTCTGTATTTTGAACCATAAGAATCATGTTTATATCTTTCTTGGTTCCTGAGATATTTGATTCCCCGTAAAAGCCTGCTTTTCCAACCTCACCCTTATATTAGGGGCTGTAACCAATTTTTTGGCTTGGTTCAAATGGTGGATCATTACTAGTAAATTGCTCTTTCATTTAAAATAAATAATTATAAATTGTAGCCAGAATTTTTCATTTTCATTTTCTGGGTTGACTAACCCCTTAATTAAGTAAACAGATTTTTATACACAATTTATTATTTCAATTAGTCGTTATTGTTTAAGATGCACTTTCCTATAATGAGATGTAATAATAATTAACATGTATAAAACTAACTCCTTGGATTGACTCAGTAATTTATAATATATGTAACGTGATAAGTAAATAATTTAATTTCACAAATTAACGTTGATAATTAAACTAACCGAAACAAGTTTAAATAAATTTTAGTTATATATTTTAACAGTCACTAGATCAACTGGAATTCCATACATAAAAAATACAACAAAGAAAAATGCTCATCACGAACAACAAGTTGATACATGTTTTTCGTAAGTGTTTTTCCACCGAAATGATTCACCACAATTCGAACACTTATGTGGTTTTAACCCAGTATGAATTCTGTGATGCGTAATCAGATTACATTTTAATTTGAATGCACTTCCGCAAATATTGCATTTATAATTTCTATCGTGTGTATGCACTTTTGAATGTCTACTAAGGACATAAGCCTGTTTAAAAGAAGCTCCACATATATCGCATTTATAATTTCTATCGTCGGTATGCACTTTTGAATGCTTACTAAGGACATAAGCCGGAGGCGAAGCAAGTCAGTGATCGGCTGGCTTGCATGTGTCGAAGCATCACGTCCAAGAGAGCACACCTGCTCCCTTACTGTTTGTAGCAGTTTTTCGTGCCCGTGCCTCTGGAAACTCCTCGGCTTTTTATGGCTACTTTTCAGCCACGCATTGGTCTCGCCGAGGTGAGCTGAGATGCTGGGCTTCAGTCTGTCTATCCCTATCCTTGTCCTCGGCATCTAGCACTTTTTCTATCCGTGCTAGAGGCAACTTCTCCTACTTTAGCTTTTGCCCAACCCAAGTGGTGTTAGTCGTACCGTGCCCAAGGGTGGATGGCACTGGGGCTTTTAATCAGTGTCTTAACGGTGCCTGTAGGATACCTGGCTCCTCCTACAGTATGTTGCCTTACCTCTGTACGCGGGGCTATGCAGGGGCGGACCTATTATCTCCCTAGCTGCAAGTGGGGACCAGATGGTACCCATTTCATTTGAAATTATGAAAAACAGCTATGGATGCTGTGACTCTGGAAGGAGTGGATTTAAACTACTCCCCTGAGTTAGAGTATCTGGGGGCTGTCATGGATGGTGGCCTAACCTGGTAAGGCCACAGGTCCAGGACTGTGGAGAAGGCTATAAAGGCCTTATGGATATGTGAGAGTCTGCTGGGAGGACTCCGGGGCTTGGGCCTCGTATGGTGGAATGGGCTTATGTGGGCATCATTCTGCCAATGGTCACGTACGAAGTTGCTGTATGGTGGCCAACAACAGATCTAGGACGGCGCAGGATCGGCTGAGGAGCTATAGAGACTGGCCTGCCTAGGGATATGTGGTGCAATGTGCACTGGTCCAACGGCCGCTATGGAGGCGATGGTTGATTTGCCTCCTTTTCATGTGCAAGTGAGGGGAGAGGCGATTGGAACTGCCTTGAGGCTGGAGGACGGGATCGGGGTCCCATCAGTGGAGATGGGCCACACTGAGATCTTCAAGGTTTGAAGGGATGGGTGTGGTATGTGGTCCTTGGGACCGTATGAGCAGATCATACAAATTCTCCGACACACTGAGGATGAAAATTTTTGATCGTCAGGAGTGGGCGGAGGGTAGGCCGGTGATGCCGGAAGGGGCTACCTTTTGGTATATTGAAGGCCCTGTGATGAGTGGAAGAGCGGGATTGGGGGCCTGGGGGTCCGGGGGAATGACTTCCCTGGCCCTTGGGTGTAACATGACCGTCTTCCAAGATGAAATATGGGCCACTGAGGTCTGTGCGGAGAGGCGTATTGTAAGGCGCCTCAGTGGGTCGCACATTTATATTTTTGCAGTTGCATTGTGGGTGGCTGCAAAGGTATAGCACTGTTGGGTGGGGATGTGTTAACACCTGCTCAGGTAAGTGCACTAAATCCTAGGCAGACCCTTGCGCTTTATCGAAGGTGCGGGCCTTGCATAAACTAGGAATGGGGGCAATCACAAAAGATCTTTTAGGTCGCGGTGAGGAGGGGCTGGAGAAGCCTGAACGCCCTTGTTGTAATGAAATGAAGGACATAAGCCCGTTTAAAAGTAGCCCCGCATATATCGCATTTAAAATTTCTATCGTCGGTATGCACTTTTGAATGTTTACTAAGGTCATAAGCCTGTTTAAAAGAAGCTCCGCATATATCGCAAACATACTTTCTTTCCATATCAGTATGGACTAACATAATGTGAGATTTTAATGACGTTTCATTCGCGTAAGATTTTCCACATGTATCGCACGTTACGTTGGGTTGTTCCATGTGTGAACGCTTAATATGGGCGTCAATATTTTTGACATTTTTACCGCATACTTCACAAATAGTAAAACCAATATTCATGTGAACAGTTTTTATACGATTGTATAATGTGGTACGAAGTTTAAACGCTTTATCGCATTTATCGCAAGGAAATAAATTATGATCCAAACCATGAACAGAATCCCTATGAGCCTCCACATGTTTCTTTGTCATAAACAATTTATTACAAACACTACAAGCAAATGATTTCTCTCGTGAACTATGAATCCTTTTCATATGACTTTTAAGATGCTCTTCGCTTTTAAACGATTTATGACAAATTTCACAGCATTTATAATCGGGGTCGACAGCGTGAACATATTGTTTATGTTTTTTAACAACTGATCTGTTAAAAAATGTTTTTCCACATAAATCACAACTCTTGTCGACGTGAGTTGATTTATGTTTTCTTAACAACTTATGATTTTCAAATATCAATCCACATTTATCACATTCCCTTCCTATCTTACAAGTTTCTTTACTTTTAATCAAACTTGAGTTTTCAGTAATAATTTCTTCAGTTTCATCGGTCGAATTAATTTCTTCAGTTACCTTAAACACATCCATAATAATTGTATTACTTTCTCTACAATTTAAATATAAGTTAATGAAAATTTTACTGCATTCTCATCAGAACTTATCGAATTTAAAAGTTAATTCACGTCAATAATGCTATTATCGCATTTTCCTTCAAGAAATAGACTCAATTCTGTCGTTTATTTGAACTGTGAAGAATCACGTAACAGAACTCCAGCAGAATAACTACAATAAAGACTATTTCACAAGAAAAATTAATTCAAAAGAATCCTTTTGTTAATATCTTACAAACTACACAAAAGATCAGCTGTTAGCATTAATGTTATGAAGCCAAAGTATAAAAAGATTTCTTTACACATTCATACATAATATCACATTAACACAAAAGCAAGAAGATAAATTGAATCGGAAATCCTTGTTCATAACTTCAACATTTGTGTTGTACAAAATATCAGCTGTTACTTTTGAATAATTTAACCCTTTTCCCACTCAACATCCTACTTTGACATTACTTAACAACTTCTATAAAATGTTTCTTTCTATAGAATGTAATATTACCTTTTTTTTTAAATAATAGAATAAATGTATAGATAGGAGCTCACTTGATTGCTAGCGTAAGGAATTCGGTTGGAGAGGATTCCCCTCCTCCTTTAACCTAGTAGTAGTAGTGATGATACCATTAGTACGCGCTCTTCTAACAAATATTAGTGACAAACCATTTCTAATAACTAGTGTAGTACCAGGCAGACCCCCTTCCACTTCATCCCCCTCGCACTACCAAACAACTCACCTCCCAACTATAAATACCTTGTGTTTTTATCTTCTATGTACCAAAATTATTTGCCAGACATAATATTTTTAATCAGTAGTCAAACTACTTATACGAGTTATTTATTGTTTACATGCGAGAGGCGAGTTTATTTTCATTTCAAATAATCTTGTTTTTTCTGTTTTAATGACTAAATAAATATTACACTACAACCATGTGAGATACATTTATATACAGGGTGATTCATGAAGTTCTCCCCCCACTTCTACAGCACATTGTACTAGTAAAAATAATGAAAAAATGTTATATAAACATAGGTCCGAAAACGCTTCGTTAGCGAGTTACAGCTAGCGAAAGTTTCGCCTGGATTTCAGTTCACCAGGTGAAATGAGGTCTTCCTGGAATTGTGGTAAGGTAGATTAAGGGGCGAATTCAATCATTTCTTATGGTTTTTGATCTGATAAATTGAATAAAACAGGTCCCAGAACTGTAAGTTAAATAGTTTTTGAGAAAACCAGTGTCAAATGCAAAAAATGGAGTGAAAATCACATTTTTTCATCTTTGGGCATGAATAACTTTGTTATTTCACCAAGAAACAGTTAAAAATTTTCAATAAAAAATGTAGAAAATTTTATTCTGAACAAACCGGTGTAAATAAAGTACACAGAAAGCGAATAGTTTTTGAGAAAATCAGTGTCAAATGCAAAAAAATGGAGTGAAAAAAACACATTTTTTCATTTTAGTTTTTCCGGTTAATTTTACTTTGTACTCTTATGAATAAAAACTCATTTAATCAAACATCTATTCGCTTTCTGTGTACTTAATTTACACTGGTTTGTTCAGAATAAAATTTTCTACATGTTTTATTGAAAAATTTTAACTGTTTCTTGGTGAAATAACACAGTTATCCTTGCCCAAAGATGAAAAAATAAGTTTTTCACTCCATTTTTTGCATTTGACACTGGTTTTCTTAAAAACTATTTAACTTACAGATCTGGGACCTGTTTTATTCAATTTATCAGATCAAAAACCATAAGAAATGATTGAATTTGCCCCTTAATCTACCTTACCACAATTCCAGGAAGACCTCATTTCACCTGGTGAACTGAAATCCAGGCGAAACTTTCGCTAGCTGTAACTCGCTAACGAAGCGTTTTCGGACCTATGTTTATATAACATTTTTTCATTATTTTTACTAGTACAATGTGCTGTAGAAGTGGGGGGAGAACTTCATGAATCACCCTGTATATCGAACAGTTATTGTCAGTGTTCAGTGTTTTTTTTTTTGTAAATTGTGTATTTTGGTGGAAATTTTTTAAATTGTCATCCGTCATTTTCCTTTGCCGGTCTGTCCATCCATCCACCACACCTAGGTGTCAGAAACTACAAGAGATATCAACAAACAGTTTTTAAATTCATTAACCAAAAGTTTGCGAGCCTAAATTGGGTTTGAAGTTCTGGTTTCGACTGGAAGTCAAGAATAATAAAGTTGGAATTTGGAAACAAAAATAGTGTTATTTGATTTCCCTTAAAGAATAGATACCGAAATCACAAATAGTTATTCCCATAAATCAGACATAAGCCATTTTTAAAAAACTGCCACCAGAGCCATGAGATGCATCAAGAAACGGATTTATAGATTTAGAATCCGTGTGGAATCTGACCCCTCATATAATGACATGTACTTGGAAAAACTTATATTAAAATCATATAACCATAATAAAAGAATTGAAGTAATTTTAAATGAAATAGAACGGCTTGGTTTCATGTACAGGTCAATAAAAGCTACTTTTATAAATTTTAGATTCTTAAATATATCACTAGAAGCACTAACTATTTAATTTCATAGTTTCTATGACTATAAAATCAACAAGTTGTGTAATGGCATTATTATTCACTAACTTTGCGTATTATATTTAGGTTCGTGTAGTACTATTTTTGAAATTTAGCTCTATTATTCTGTTTTGATTTTTAAGTGTATAATATTGTTTATAATGTGTAATTATAAGTGTTTTATTTTGTGTTTATTGTGATAACTTAAAGTTATAGTTAACTTTAAGTTATTTTACGAACTTATTATAATATTTTACAAAACCTATATTTTTACTAAAAAGTGGTGTTATTTATAAAAACATATTTTATATTCCGATTACTTTTTATCGTTAATATTTAAATTTAATGAAATTTAGAACTTTAAATAGACGTCAATGTTAAAGAGGTAAATATTGTAGTTAATTTACAATGATCTTTTAAAAAAATAAAAATGCCACGATACTGGTGTCATTACTTCATGAAAACAGTAGGCTACAATGTGTTTAATAGATTCTACTAACACAATATTTGCGTTTTAGTTTATAATTATTTTATCAGATGCATTTACCAATTATGAGTTGTAATAATAATGAACATACACGCTCGCATTTGTGCAACATGTCATATGTTAAAATTCTCAATTGTTTCTTTACTTCATAAAATGTGTTACCATGTGTAGTTGAAATGTCAATGTTTCTGACAAATACAATAAATAACATTTTGATAAAACATAGATAAACATGCCAAGAAGCACATATTGTGGAAAAAAAAATTAACATACAACACGACTTTTCATGAACAATAACAATTTGTGATATATCTACCACTAAAGTGGTTTAGTAAATTAAAAGTGACAAGCAAAGATTGTTAACATTTTAACTTTACTTATTTATTTTGATCAATTAATAGAACGAGCATAATTTAAATTAATATTGTTATATTTGACACAGTCATTAAACCAACTGGAATTAAATACAATTTAAAAAGATTCCAGTCATGAATTACAATTCGATACATGTTTTTCATAAGTGTTCTTCCATCGAAATGATTCACCGCAATTCGAACACTTATGTGGCTCTAAACCCGTATGAATTCGGTGATGCGTAATCAAATTACATTTTAATTTGAATGTGCTTCCACATATGTCGCATTTATAATTTCTCTCGTCTTTATGCACTTTTGAATGTCTACCAAGGATATGAACTTGTTTAAAAGATGATCCGCATATATCGCAAACATATTTCCTTTCCATATTTGTATGAACAAATATTTTGTGGTTTTTCAATGAATTTTCGCAGGCATAAGATTTTCCGCAAGTATCGCACGTTACATTAGTGCGTTCCACATGTGAATTCGTAATGTGAGCATCAATATTTTTAACGTTTTTACCGCATATTTCACAACTAGTAAAACCAATATTCATGTGAACAGTTTTTCTATGATTGTGTAATGTAGTACGAAGTTTAAATGCTTTATCGCATTTATCGCAAGGAAATAAATTATGATCCAAACCATGAACAGAATCCCTATGAGTCTCCGCATGTGTCTTCGTCATGAACAATTTATTACAAACACTACAAGCAAACGATTTCTCTCGTGAACTATGAACCCGTTTAATATGAATTTTAAGATGTTGCTCGCTTTTAAATGATTTATGACAGAGTTCACAGCATTGATAATCCGGATTTTCAGCGTGAACATATTTTTTATGTCTCTCAAGATCAAATCTTTTGGCAAATGTCTTTCCACATACATCACAACTTTTTTCGATGCGAGTTAGTTTATGTGTGTTAAACACTTTATGATGTTCTTTTGTTTCAATCAAACTTGAGTTCGCAGTAATAATTTCTTCAGTTTCATCGGTGAAATTTATTTCTTCAGTTACCTTAAACACATCCATAATAATTGTATTATTTTCTCTATAATTTAAATATAAGTTATTGAAAATTATTGCATTTTCATCAGAACTTATCGAATTTAAAAGTTAATTCACTTTCCAAAGATAAATCAAGTCGATAATATCGTAATCACGTTTTCATTCTCATTTCTCTTTATTCTCATCTCGTTATTCATTGTTTAAATTTGGATGATAGGTTTGTTTTTATATTTTAACCACACAAAATACATCTGTATAAATCAAATAGTTATTATTAATGTTTTTTTAAATAGTTTTTCTTATAACAGTAACTATAATTTTGAATATAAGACTACTAAATCATATTTTCATGATAAAAATATTACATTAGATAATGCCAAATGGTGATAATTTATCGTTTTACTACGATTTAACGTACTTATTAAAAAGAGTACGATAGATTTCCACAAGAAATTAAAAAAAACCCATACATCAGATGTATTGCTTTCAATATAACTTATTCTTTTATTTTTTAGTCCATAATGAAAGGTTTTTAAGTTCTGTCAAAATGTCAATGTTTCCGACTGATATAATATATGATTTTTTATAGAACATAGAAACATAGCCTAAAAGCATTTTGTGGAAAACAAAAACAAAAGAAAAATTAACACACGAGATTTTGCGTGAACAATAATAAAATTTGTAATACAAATCTAACTTTTCCATTCCTCAATAAAATACTATCAATAAGGTAGTTCAGTAAATAACAAAGAGGTATACAAAGACTTGAAATTTTAATATCGCTAATTTATTTTTATACGTAAAAATAATACCACAATTTAAATTAATATTAATTAAATTTAAGTCTCTAAACCAACTGTAACTAAATACAATTTAAAAAGATTCCAATCGCGAACCGGAACAAGTTGATACATGTTTCTCACAAGTTCCTTTCCATCGAAATGATTCCCCGCATTTCAAACACTTATATGGTTCCAAACCGGTATGGACTCTGCTATGCGTGTACAAAACATTTTTCGTTTTGAAAGCACTTCCACATAAATCACATTTAAAATTTCTTTCATTTTCATGCACTTTCAAATGTCTATTAAGAATACTAGACAATTTAAAAGATGCCCCGCATATATTGCAAACAAATTTTTTTACCATATTTGTATGAACTGATATTTTGTGAGACTTTAATGATGTTTCATTAGCATACGATTTTCCACATATATCGCAAGTTACATTTGTGAGTTCCGCATGGGAACTTTTCATATGGCCATCATAGTTTTTAACATTTTTACCGCATAATGCACAAAGAATACAACCAAAATTTTTATGAACTTTTCTCGTATGATTATAAAATGAAAGTCGACTTTTAAATGCTTTATCACATCTATCGCAAGGAAATAAACTATGATCGACAGCATGAACATTAGATCTATGAATATCAGCATTTCTCTTAATCATAAACACTTTATCACAGATGTCACAAGGAAACATTTCCTCCTTAGAACTATGCATACGTTTGTTATGAATTTTAAGGTGTTGTTCACTTTTATATAATTTATGACAGATTTCACAGCATTTATGTTCTGGATTAACAGTGTGAACATATTTTTTATGTCTCACAAGAGCGAATCTCTTGGGAAATGTCTTTCCACATACATCACAACTTTTGTCAACATGACTTGATTTATGTCTTCTAAACACTTTATGATCTTCAAATATCAATCCACATTTATCACATTTCCTTTCTTTTTTACAAATTTTATTTTTTTTAATCAAACTTGATTTATTAGTAATATTTTCTTCGTTTTTATCCTTATAATTTAGGTCTTCGGTTACCTTAAACACACCCATAACAATTTTATTATTTTCTCTATAATAGAGATATATGTTATTGAGAAAAATTATATTTCCATCAGCATTTATGTAATTTAAAATTTTAACACATTCTAAACAATAAGCTTGCTTAATAATTTTTATTACAGCATTGGAAAAAATGGAACTTATTTTTTCCCTAATTCTTTTCCCACTATTAACGCACATGAATTACACAATGCATACGATATTATTTTAAAAAATAGGGCAGGAGTTATGGGTGAAACTAAAACTAGAAGTGCTATGGAATGCACCCTTCAAATTGTAAATTTAGTGATTGATAAGCAAATCCACACTGTAAACGAGACAGCTGGTATGACCAACAAAGACTTCGGTACATGGTATAGGTTAGGTACCACTATAGGTCAACGGTGGAAATAACGTTTGTCCAAGTAAGTAATATTTAATAAGTAATAATTAACTTACACTTTTGAGCACTGTTTGCAAAAAATTTGACAAATATTTACAAAATGCATTTTTGAATGACATAACAGTTCCAACACACTACAACAGCATTACAAACTGTGCAACATGGTATATGTACAAACAATTAGCCTTGCATAAAAACAAATTACGGGATAATTAAATTATGAACAATGAACACACAATTTAATAGATATTACAAAAAATTTTATTTAATGAGTTAAAAAACATTATTGATTACACGTATAACTTAACAAAAATTCAGACTTTAGATCACACTTATGAATTTTAAAATTTCTTTATACATAATAAAGTTTACAACACTTTTATACAACTAAAACATCTAGACTAAACTTTCTTTACAGTGCAATAAAATTTCAATTCACTAAAGTTGAAATAGTTTTACCCACAAAATTGAAAATATATTTTTAATTTAAATAGTTATCTCAGTAATAAATTAGTTAATGAAATTAATTACAAATCAAAATTTTATTTGCAAATTTAAACGAAAGAAATATTAATCATTATGGTATACACAATGTGTACCTTTATTCTCAATAGCATCTTTATCTATATTTTGTCAACGAAACATTCAGTTTACTTTTGTGTTTCACATTCATGAGAAATGTATTTCAACATTTCTTAGGGCGAAAGCGTTGGCTTATCTTCAATTTAAAAAATATTATATTAACGACTCGAGAGAAATGGCAAACGCACAAAAGCTTAAGAAATATTGTTGATATACGTTTCTCATAAATGAGAAAAACACAAGTGTGAACTAGCCATCCCTACAGACATAGGAATTGTGAAAAGAGCTCATTATATAATGTGTCTCACATTATGAATATATTTAACACGTAATCAAAATTACATATTTTGTCACGATTAAAAATAAAATAGAAGACAAGTTTTGTGAAGCTAACACACTTTATTAGTTTCTTGTAGATTTAAAATTTCCATATTTCATAGGTAGATAAATTATAACAATTCAAACAACAGACAAGTGTTTTATAATTTTAGTTCAATTAAAAATAATCATTGAAGGAACTGTTATACTATTATCTACAATAAAAAGGTAAAAGAGAATAAAATAGTAAAAATAGGGGCAACAGTATGTTAACCTACGAATCAATCGACAGCACTGTATAACACCTACGTTTATGTCTATCGAATTGGCTTTTCCACTCAAATGTTTTCGAACAAATTTGGCATTTGAATGGTTTATTTTTAAAACAGTTTTGTTTATGTCGATCGAATGCTTTTTTAGTCATTATCGATTTATTACATGTTTCACATTTATATGATTCAATACTATTACCGTGATAAGTTTGAATATGAACTCTTAACCGGCGAGGTTGTTTAAATTTCTGATCGCAAAAATTGCACTCGTAATGTTTCTCGTTATCGTGAACAAGAATGTGATTCTTTAAAATGTATTCAAATGAAAACGATAGACCGCAAATTTTACATTCATGATCCCGTGTTTTATGTTGTCTACGTATATGAAGAAACAGACGCGTTTTGTTCAGAAATTCTTTATCGCAAATTTCGCATGTCGCAGATTCTTCCCTATGGCTGACTCTCATATGAGATTTAATCGAAAAAACGTTCTTTCCACAAAGTTCACAAACAAACGGTGTTTCCGTATTATGAATCTCTTTGAAATGAGATTTTAAAAGAGATCTTTTCTTGATAACTTGATCGCATAAGGGACAAGATATTGATAAATGTTCGGCATGTCTATGCTTTTTCAAATTATATCTACCTTCGACAATTACACCGCAAATATCGCAACTTATTTTCCCATTTGAACTTCTGTTGTGAACAATTTGCATGTGTTTTTCTAAACCATCGGCGTGTTTAATAGATTTCCCACAAATAGTACAAAGATTGTAATCCAGATTTTTTGGATGAATGCATTCGTTATGGCGGATAAGATTTCTTTTACTCGGAAATGTTTTCGAACATATATTACAAGTTCTTTCATGAACTGAAATATGTCTTTTGAATAATAGATTCGTTTTCAACATTAATCCACAGATATGACATTTCAGAATTTTCTTTTTATTATCAATCGCTTTCTCTTGACTTCTGCAGCTCCGTTTCTTATCCACCTTAAACATATCACCCACAATCAAGTTATTTTTATTAATAAATTAAAAAGAATTTCAATTCAAATCCCCTACGAGAATTTGTTTACTGTAATTCAGACTCAATTTGGAATAAAACGAAATAACCATCTCACAGTAAATGAATTAAATTTACAAGTCTCTGTCAAGATATTGAATGGCCACATTTTAATACACTTGTCAGCAAGACATTGAAAGAAATTATTATAGATCTAAAAATAGATGAAGAAGTCAATACACCCTACGACCTAGGTCATGCCATACATACAATTTGCCACAGAGGAAAAACAATGGGTAATTTTTATACCGTTTTACGTATTATGAAATTTATACATAGCTAAGATTAAAGAGTAGATTATAACGGATAATTAAATGACAGAATCGTAATGCAAATTGAGAAACTGATACGTAGGTAATTATTTAGCTCTGATAATATCAAACTCAAAAAATTTGTGTAAAAACAGTTGTAACATCAACTTAAGATTTTGTATTGTTACTATGGTCTGTTTAAACTACATTTACTGATAAAGAAAAGGCAAAAGTGTGTTTTGTTGTCAACTGAATTGAAGTCTGTAGTAATTTCAGTTCAATGTGAGGTTTGACATGATTATGGAAAAGATCGACCGCATGAAAATAAAATACGACGTTGGTTCAAACCATTTGAAGTAACTGGATCAAGATAATGCACCCTACACTTTTAATACATTTCCCACCCAGGCTCTGAATGAAAAATTTCCACATTCATCTATATACCAGCAAGGATCTATACCCTGGCCTCCAAGAAGTCCAAACCTGACACAAAATAATACATTGTATTCAAGTGACGTTCACATTTCCATATACAGTAAGAAGTCGATTATCCAAACGTCTATCAACTGGACGACCGGTTATCCGGATGCCCTTCAGGAAAAATTTGTAAAATACTCTACGTATGCACTATATATATTTTTATGGATATACTAATTTATTTCTGAATTTCGTAGACATACAAATTTAAAATACCGTTAACGTATTAAAACGTCATATGTGATAATATATAAATGCTATGTTTAATACGCAGAAAATGGAATGAAATGGCTGGAACAGCAACCAGAATGTGACGCCGCTACAGTTTTAATTTTAAAACTACTTCGAGATTTGGCTGCTAGCAAGAGAGTTGCTTCCCTTAAACAAAGGAATATTTCAGATTTTTTTTAAAACTAATTTTGTTTAACACATTTATACTGTACATAATTATGATTTTTAGTGTTTTTAACTTACAGTAGTACTACATGTTCAATTATTTTGTGAAGTACGATATAGTGAATTGTATGAGTATATAACATTTATGTGTTTCTAAATTTGTGTTTAATAAAAATTAAGTTACAAGTACAATAGTGTCGTGTACGTATTATAGCACAGTTTTCAGTTCTAGCTTCTATAACGTAAAATAAGTTCGGAAAATCTATTAACCGGACAAATCAATTTACCAGACGATCAAATCCCCAATTGGTCCGGATAATCGATTCACACTGTATCTTGAAATTTCCATTACATTTAAAATATTAAGCCGTTCTTGGATCTTTTACCCGTACTGTACAAATAGTAGATGTTGGATACTGTGAATACGGTTGTAATAATAAACAATTAACGAACCATAATTCAACAACTGGAGATTTTATGAATAAACCGAACGTTAAGACTAATCAATTCGACTCTTTTGCATTTTAAAAATAGTATTGAAAAAACCTAATAAACGTTTATTTAATTTCTTTTGAAACAATTGCAACTAATAAAATCACTTCTATTTTGTAATCGAAAAAAATATATAATTCCTTAACATAAACTATCTACACTTCCTTCATAAGTAATTTACAAATCTTAATAAAATACATTTTAAGATATAACGATCAATTGCTTTTAGATTTAAAACACTTAACTTTGTTCTTTGGTAATAAAATAGGATGAAAAATCTGAATAATATTTAATATCAATTAACGGAATTTTAATATCACGAGCAGTAATTGATGTATCAATCTCATTTTTGCTGACATCCAAGCGATTAATTGTAAAATTATCAGGCGTTACAAATACGGAGTTTTGCCGATTATTTGAATATTTGTCTTCTTTGATGATGGTAGAATTATTGGGCTCAAGGATGGATGAAGATGAACCGTAGGAGAGTCGATGTTGATCCATATCGACATCAGAATTGTACATCGATTTAGGTTTATGACCGCTTGTTGTCTGTAGTGAACTCGACGCTTGTTTCACAGATTGTCTTTCAGAGAGAAATTTTAAAAAAATTTCATAAAAATCTTTCGACATAAATGGATATATACCACTCTTATGAAATCCGACGATCGCTCGTTCCTTCGTAGCGATTTCTTGATAGACTTGGTTGAAAATACGCAGTAAATTAAAATCGGTTACAATCATACGATCATTGTCGAGCAGATAAGAAGTAACTTGCGATCGGTAAGCCTCTGTGAATGGCGTGAAGAACGAAACGACCAGAGGTAAGAGCAATTCTGATGTATTAGGAGGTACCGGTAACAAGACTACTCCATTATCTCGACAAAATATATAAACTTCAACTGTCGAATGAAAATTGTTTATGTCTAAGATAAGTAGAAGAGGATTCAATTTTGAAGGTTTCGTGTACGCCACAAAATGTTTTAACCAATCCAAAAAGATTTCATCCGTCACTTGACCGTTAGTCGAAGAGGAGTAAGTTGCACCGACAGGTCCTTGTAATTCATACGAATTATAATTACTACGACATAAAACAAACATAGGAGGTACATAATTTCCGCAAGCATTTACAGCACAAATTACAGTCCTTTTCTTAGGTCTACCGCAATTGAATCGTTTGCTAAAATCCATGACCTCAAATATAATCTCCTCTTCATCCACATTATAAATTCTACTCGGCGGAAAATTAAAATTTGATATCAGCGCCTGTAATCTGCCAAAAAATTTCTGTACTTCTTCTTTTACATCACGATTCTCGTTGTCCTTCCTCAAGGAAACATTAGGGTTGCACTTTAAAAGATATCGTGCCCAAACTCTATCAGCGAGTCGAGTAGTAACGTTAAACTGGTGCTTTACATGAAGCCTTTCCGCATAATTGTAGACAAGTCGACGTAAACAATACTCAGACAGACCATAAAATAATTCAGACAGAATACCAGCGTATTCAGCAAGTTCCTTTTCTTGTTCACGAGTGAATATCGTTTCGAGATCACAATAGTTGCTGTTCTGTAATCTTCTTAAAGTTGAACGCGGTATTTTAGTGACTCTTGAGATATTGCAGACCGATTTACTACAGTTTCTAATAGTATTATTAATTGGCATCATTAGTGTACTCGAATACCAATTATCTCTTCTGCTTGATATCCGTTTATAATTCACCATCTGGACATAAGAAACGGAGAGAACATCATTAGAACACCAGATGTCTTCTCACATTAAAATTATTACAACCAAATTTATAGATTAAAAATATAAGATACAGTAGTACCAAAATCCCTATTATTTCTGACAATAAAAATATTAAATGCTTTATTAACCCTGTTCACACTGGTAATCTAATTTCAAATGATGCTGAATGGATTGTAATTGGGGTGATAAAACATGCTTCCGCAAGTTCAGTATAAATTGGAGACTGGTAAATATTGCACTTTTCTTGTAGGGAATTCTTTAATGCATCCGATAGTGTTTTCAGAAATAGAATATCATAACCGGGAAAATTTTTTTTCTCTCTAGTGTGTAGGTAGCATTGATGGTTTGGGAATTGTTTTTAATGGACAACCGTGTAGCTCGTGCGTACATCAACGTATATGCATGTTCTTTAGTTTGTGATGAAGCTATGACAATAATGTTAACGACTTCTGCCCTTGAAAAGGAAAGACGAGTCCATTTTACTTTTCAGGAGGGAGTTTACCATCACAGAGGCAAAAAAATTTGACACTTTGCTGGGTTGCAAAGGACGTGTAACGGCTTCCTTCTAACTGCACCTACAGAATTTTTCAAAACACGTGGTTGTAGGAAAAAGAATTTTCTACATTGCTTTGCAAGCGTTCAGTTATAACTTTGTGATCAAAATAACCTATACCATTTAAAAATACCTATACCATATTAAAAAACTGTTGTCAATAGGCCGTAATAAACTGGTTATACTCGGAGAAAAAGCCCAAATCCATTAAAAAGTATGAAATGTTTAGATTATTTTAAAGATCAATACAAGAAAAACAGCTCTAGCAATAGTAAGTGTTATTAAAACCTTCCAATGAACAGTTTAAAGTTGACACAAAATATATTACACTTAATTTATAAATTATAATAAAAATAATAATTTTTTTCTACTTTTTTGGTTGCTATTTAGTTTTTGTTTTTTAAAAATCTTACGATTGTTCCTGTGGTACCACTTACTTCAGAATCAAAAATTAAAATTAAATTAAAATTTAGATTCTAGATTTAACTATGTTGTAATTACTCTGAAGAAGGTGGTACCACCGAAAGAACGTAAGTTTTTTTAATGAAAACTAAATGGGTCAAAATTTTCTAAGTGTCACTTTTTAAGAAAGAGTTAGTTTGAAGTGCAAATATTAAAATTTTTATGTTTTGACACTCAATATATATTGTTTACAAATAACGCTACTTGTTTCCAAATCGAACTGTCAAAATACATGTACCATAACTTTATATGAAGTTTTACATTTAATTTAATGTCACGGTACTGACCTGGATACCGTGGTACAGACATTTCTATATATATCATGGTATCTTTCTTTGAATCGTTCGTTATTCAAACTACGACGTTTTTTATTCACTATCAACTTGTATTTTCAGTTTCCTCGTCTGTTTCTGGTAGAGTAGTTGTTTTTAATAAATCGTTTCGTTTTTTTTATTCTTTATCCTAATTCTGGACATAGTTTTTTGTTCCCTCCATTTCTTTCTAATGCTATGTTGTTCCCAATCAGTCATTTCAACGATGGATTTTCGTAAGTTCTTCTCCTTTTGTTCGAGATATTTTTCATGATCCTTTCGCTTTTGTTTCTCTCTCCTCACTGGATCTTCTCTAATCTTCCTACGTCTGTCACGTTCTTGCTCCCTCTTCTTCCTTAATGTTTCTTCATGAGAAAGACTCTTCGTTACCATTTCCCAAGTTATCTAGAAAAAATTACTTTTAATAATCTAAGGGACGATTAACAAATAAATTATATTTACTTTCGTAACATTTTTTTACTGTTAATTCAATAAATTTGGACACGTGAAATGAATTAACTATTGTTTTTAAATTTATGTGTTATGATTTTCAAGAGGAATCCTTCTAGTTCAACAGCAATACCTCCCACAAGGATTAGATGAGTTAAAAGAGATAGTCTCTTTGGTGTTTTGAAATCTGTTTCATAAAAAATTGATAGCATTAGTAAGCAAATAAAATGATCAACTCCAACTAGGTTTCAGCACGATCCATTCTAGGAGATTGTCATGTTCATAAAACTTATTATATTACATAACTTTTAATGTGTACTAACACCCATTGCCTATACATAACATAGATTCAACTAATAGAAACAGTTGTCAATAATTCGATAACACTTTTTCGTTTGTCGTTTGAGGCTATGAAGCCTTTCACCAAAGCCCAAACAGTTCCACTGGGTTCAGGTTAAAGTGGTAAGGTCATAAAAGGCCAGAGTACAGTTAGACAACAAAGCATTTCATCATCAATCTTATGTTTCTAGTAATTATTTTTAATTTCTAAATTAAATGGTTGGTAGGATGCATTCCAATAATTTGTTCGTAAATTAATAATTATAAAATATACAGAAGGTACTATATTAAAAAAAAACTAATTAATAAAATTTCAAATTTATTTATATTTTATACACATTAATTTATTACAAAATTAAATAAGATCACAATTTTTTTAAATACGTCAACATATTTAACATAGCACAAAACAAAATATTTTTGTTTATAAAATGTACTAAAACTTTTAACAGTATTTTTTTTTATTTACACTTTACATTAATTTCAATAATTAAGAGCAATCAATATCAGTTAAGCAGTTAAAATAGTTCAAATAGTAGTAAAAATTTGAAACTAAAATGAAGTTGCGTAATTGTTTTAATTTAAATACATGTAATTATTTATACTTTACTACACCACCATTTTGAATGTTTGAAAAATGTATCTCATTAAATATAACTGTCAAATCAACAATTCGTATAGACATAATGTCTGATAAGACTACATTTGAAAAATTCTTTAAAGCGTTAATAAAGACTTTGGTTGGAAATTACAAAACATTTGGGGGAAAATAGGTGAGTAAAAGGTTAAAAAAACAAAAAAGTAAAGTGGCTAAATGAAACTACAAAGTCATATTGTTTCATATAACAAATAACTGCAGTATCAATTCTCCTTCACATTCTGAACCTTCAATGGCAATAATTTCCCCTCCAAATGGTTTGTAGACAACAACAATACAACTAATTTTTACACTACATGTTTTACCTGATGTAAAAATGTTGTAATCAGAGCAATAAGCTACCTTATGACCCAATACGATGAGGATGAAATACATGACATGTATTTTTGTTCAGACTCAGGGTGACTATTCCTGAGAAAGTATGATTTAATTGCACCCAAACAATTAAAGTTCACCCATAACCACAACCTAATATTTAAATCTGTATAAAAAAAGACTGTATAACAGATAACATCTAAAAAAAAGTAGTAATTAAATTTGATTTTAATGATTCAAATGATTTAATGATGGTAACTCTTCCAAAACATATTGCTATAAAATAAACAAATAATAAAATTAACCAAACTTAAAAAAATATAGGTTAAGAAAAACAGGTAGTATATTTTCAAAGAGAGTGTAGGATTTTGAACTGGTTTTACGAGGTGGGATGGCATCATACTATGAAATCTTAAAAACAAACCAGATTATATTTAAAATGAACTTCCTGGAAGTAATTCTTTAGAACAATTCATTAAATGTTTGTCATAAGAACCTTTCCATCTGAACGATTCGCTACAATTAGTACACTTGTAAGGTTCGACGCCGCTATGGATTCGAAAATGAGTTTTTAAAACGTGCGGGAACTTAAACGTACTGTTACAAATATCACATTTATAATTTCGTTCGTCGTTATGTACTAATAGATGTTTCTTAAGTTCTTGACTCATCTTAAATGAAGCACCGCAGATTTCACACGTATGTTTTCGTTCGGTATTATGCGTGTATTTCTTATGTATTAGTAACCGATGCGAATTCGGATACGTTTTACCACAAACATCGCAAATCACGTCCGACTTTTCTTTTTCTAAATGGCTTTTCATATGACTATTTAAATATGTTACGTGTTTACCGCAGATTTCACAGACAAATAATTTTTTACTCGATTCAGAATGTTTATATTTAACATGGTATTTCAACGATGTCTCATTTTTCAACAATTTATCACAGAACAAACACTTTAATTCTTTGTTTACATGCACTGTGCTTTTATGTAATTTGATATCGTATTTCCTTTTGAATTTTTTATCGCACATATTACAATTGTACTCTTTTGACCCCGTATGCATCAGTTTAACGTGGGCGTTAACATAGTCAGGGTATTTGAACAGTTTATTACAGATTTTACACGGATAATATTCCAAATTTTTAGAGTGAGAGAATTTTTTATGCCTCGCCATATTTTTCGACGAAAACGATTTGTTACATATATCGCATGTCGGTTTAACATCTTTATGTTCTTCCGCTTTATGTTTCCTATACAAGGCGAACGTTTCACAAGCATAACCACAAATTTCACATACTCGTTTCGAACCGTCCTTCTTCGCTTCGTTTACATTAAAAGGTTTAGCATTCCCTTCATCGTTTGAATTCTCCTGATTCTCGCAAGTCGAATTCCGTTTCCAGTCCACCTTAAACACACCCACCAGATGGGAGTTAATTTTATGTAACAGAAAAACCAAAATTTATAATTAAAAATCTACCCCCACATCTACAGACTACAATTTACAAAGAATACGAACAAAAATTCATTCGGCAAGCAATTTATCAATAACGATTATTTTTATGTATTCACCACAATCTATAAGATAATCACAAAACTCTTTTAAAAAAAAACTGAGAATACTTAGATTATTAATAAAGATCAACAATGGTGTTAAATCAAAAAATCTTAAACGACATAAAATATTTTTTCAACATCCCGCGCTTTTAATTCTTTCTTTCGTATTGCATACTAAACCACAGTAATTTTTTTTTCTTTCTCCCTCAGATTCCATACTAACCCATAATTCAACTTTAAAAAGCCTATACAGCTGCCATCTTCAGATTTATTTATGAACTAACTGCTCTACTAGAATCTACAAACTGTGAGTACACATCAATAAACGAAACATTTTAATACCTGGCAGATAACAAACTTTTTGTTACCTGCAGGTAACAAAAAGTAAACACGCACAACAAACACGGCGGCATAATCATTATTTCAGAATAATCTTTATTTGCTTTTTATTGGCAAGTGCGTAGTAAATATATAATTAATTATTTGTTTTACATTTTTAAGAATCTCATGTCAAGTTTAAATTGAATTACATGTTCAAATTAAAAACACATATTGTCCAATCAAATTCACACGCAACTTTATTTACATTTTTTAATTTATAACGGCTGAAAGTTTTTTTATATAGCGTTGCAAATGATAAGTAAATACACTAGGCTCATGACTATCCGGCCTCACATGGCGGTAGCCTAGACTGGATAAAGAAATAATTGGTTTAATGAGTAATAATTCACACTGATTAGTGATAAATGAATAATATCATAGTTAGTAGGGGACAATAATTTTTGTTTTTCTTTTTATGCTAGTTAAAGGAATTAGTAAACAGAAGATTAAGCTTAATCCCTTGCCAGTTCCCGACGGAATATTATGCCGCACCGATAATGCACGAAAAAGGCCGCTGACGGAATATTACATCGGGAGTTTTGTCCCGTTTTATTTTGTTTTGTGTCGGCTTATTACGTCGATAGCATTAAATATTTAATTTCACTATCTTTCACAATGATATAGAGCGCTAGTACGTAGCTTTAAAGTAGTCTACGCATATTATCACGAACGCGAAGTGACGTCGTCAGTTGTGGTGGGTGGTCCATGTGCTCGAATAACCTATAAATGTAATGATTGTTATGTGTTTATAAGTATTTTTAAAGTCATTTTTATGTCTTTATTTTATGAGTATTTTTATAGAAAATAATAATTCAATTATGTTAATGAAACAATTATGGACTTATATTTTTATTTTATGGACTGACAGACTTTACTTCAATAATAAAACATTAAGATAGGTTAGGTAACCAATTGTTTTAAATTATGAATAAAATATATTTTACATGCAAAAATGTTACTTTTAATATCATATTTGGTCATAATTAGCAGCAATAATTGTGTTAAAGCAAAAAAAAAAATAAAGCAAAATAGTATTCATATCTGAAAAAAAAAAATTAACCGGTAAGGGGTTAATGCACAGTAAAATTAGGGTAGGCTGTAATAAACAGAACACACAAGTGTTGTTGATAAATTAATTAAAATCTTAAAATTTATTATACAGTAATACGATATGATCGAAAAAATATTAAAACCTAGGATTATTCATAATGATATTTATCATTTACTGTATTTCGTTTTTTTTTCTTTATCGTTAATTATTTACTTTTACCCAAGACCCATACCAGATAGTACAGACGTCCGAATAGTTCTGAGCCTACTGCACAAATTGATTCAGTTCATCGATACTGGTAAATGAGTTTTTCAAACAATTATTAAGATTTGATTTTAGAGTACATGAAATTTACTAATTCAAGAAAAGAGTCTAATAAAGTGCTGGTTAATAAATCGAAGGTAAAGGGTTCAAGAAATATCATTGAATATCCTCACTTACACAGAATGTTCCGAGCTGCATTTATGAAGAAAATATTCACTAAAATTTTATCTGATTAGGAAAAAATGCACGTAACATACAAAATTTTCTCAAACGAAAACAATCGCGTAAGTATTAACGAATATGAATTAAGTACGATGAATAGAGATATCGACAACAGATTCTACGTCGTATTCTGTTTACATTTATTTACATGTTTATCATATCCCGATTTCCACCTGAAAGTTTCACCGCAGATACACTTATAAGGTTCATGCCCGCTATGAATTCGACGATGCGTATTCAACACGCTTTTCAATTTGAACGTACTATTACAGATATCGCATTTAAAATTTCTTTCGTCCTTATGTGTAACTAAATGGAATTTCAACTGCGTATTCGATTTGAACGAAGTTCCGCATATTTCACACGTATGCTTTCTTTGACTTTTATGCGTGCTTCTTATATGAGCTTGTAAACATCGCATCCCTGGATATTTTTTACCGCATATTTCACACGTCATTTCCACTCGTTCTTGTTCGTTATGAATTCTAGCGTGGTGAGATATACACGTAACACTTTTCCCACAAATATCACATACGTATAATTTTTGACCGGAATCTGAATGTTTTAATTTGACATGATATTTTAACGACGTTTCATTTTTTAGTAATTTATCGCAGTACGGGCATTCCAACTCTTTGGTTACGTGAGCTGTACTCTTATGTAATTTAATATCGTACTTCCTTTTAAACTTTTTATCGCATAAATCGCAGTTATACTCTTTCGAACCTGTATGCATCAATTTAATGTGGGCATTAACGTAACTCGGGTATTTGAACAGTTTACCGCAAATTTTACACGGAAAATATTGTAGATCAGTCGAATGCGAATATTTTTTATGCCGTATCATATTACTGGCAGAAATTAATTTGCTACATATATCGCAGGTGATTTTCTCATTTCTATGTTCTTCAGCTTTATGTTTTTTGAATAACTCAAGCGTTTCAGGTATGTAACCACATATTTTACACACTTTCTTTGGACCTCCTTTCTTTTCTTTAATTGTATTCCAAACACGATTCAATTTCTCTCGTAATCCAGAAGTCCGTTTCCAATTTCCGTCCACCTTAAACACACCCACCAGATGGGAGTTAATTTTTTTATAATGATATAAAACCAAATAATTATCATTAATGACTCAACTGTACATTTTATTTACAGAGAATTTGAACAGAATTGGACAAGTACTTTAACATTTTCGGTGGGTATTCTTCGATATTAGATGATTACCAACATTTACGATAAACGAACCATGTAGAATTCAAATAAACATTACGTAAGACCATTAAAAATTAACATTAAATTTTTCTCCCTGAAATTACAAAACTATTTCCTACATGAATATATAATTCTACCAAATCTCTTTTTCATCGTAGTTAGGATGGTATAGGATAAAATTTTATACTCATGCTCTAAATTCACGGTAAAGCTGAAAATCAGTTACTTTATAAATCATAATATAAATGTACTTCAGCCAATTTACATAAATTGGGAGTCAAATTGAAGGAGAAAAATCCATTCATTCTAAAAATAAACCATATATCACGGCAAAGCTGAAAATCAGTTACTTTATAAATCATAATATAAATGTACTTCAGCCAATTTACAAAAATTGGGAGTCAAATTGAAGGAAGAAAATCCCTTCATTCTAAAATAAACCATATATGTTAGCACAATATTTGTTTAAAAAAAATTCATTTTTTACAACAGCCCTACAAAACAAAATTTTCTAAGTAATTTAAAACAACTACCTTGGCCAATCAGTTAAGTAGGTTAAAAATTTTCACCAAAATTGTTGATTCTGCAAGAAAAATGCTATTGTTTTCATATTTTTATTGAATTAAAACAATTTTTTTAAGGTAAACTCATTCTTAAAATAGGTTAAAAAAAATTTACAATCGTCTATCAGTACAAAAATATTTATTTTCATTAACATATTTTGACACGTTTACACATTGTCATTAATATGATTAACAAGTTATCAAGTGATATTATTCTCAACATTTTGATTGCAAGTTTTTATATGTTTATCATATCCAGATTTCCACCTATATGAATTACCACAGTCACAAAGATAAGGCTCTCTCCCATTATGTAACCGAAGATGCGTAGTTAGAACGCTTTTAAATTTAAAAGTACGATTGCAAATATCACACTTAAAATTTCTTTCTTCTTTATGAATCATTAAATGATTTCGAAGTACTGTACTCGTCCTGAATGAAGCTCCGCAAATTTCACACGTATATTTTTTTATAGTAATATGTGTCTTTTTGTGAGATCTCAAGTTACGAAACCCTCGATACTTTTTACCGCAAATATCGCACGCCACTTCCGTTTGTTCTTCTTCTTTATGTAGTTTCGCATGCGATGACATACACGAGACGTTTTTCCCACATATTTCGCACACGAATAATTTTCTATTACCGGAATGTCTCGCCTTCATGTGGCATTTTAATGTCATTTTATTTTTCAACACCTTTCCGCAAATATCACACTTAAGAAGTTCGTCACTGTCAACATGAACTAGTTTTTTATGTATCTTGACCTTATCTAATCTCTTGAATATTTTACCGCAAATGTCGCATTTGTATTCAACAGTATTCAGACAATGAACCGACTTTACATGAGCATTTACATAAAACGGATATTTAAAAACTTTACCGCAAATAGAACATGGAAAATATTTTGAATCGTCTGAATGAACAAATTTCTTATGTAAATTTAAATTTCTCACACTATGGTATTCCTTATTACAAATTTCACACGTTTTATGTTGGGCTTTATGTTTTCTATACAATGAGTATGTTTCACAATAATAACCACATTTTTCGCAAACTCTTCCTTTTTGGCGGTCTTGATTTTTCTTTTTCAATTCCCACGCCACGTTCACCTAAACATACCGACGACAATTCCATTAACCAGTGAATCAAATTTTTTTTTAGAAAAATGGCATTTAAAAACGTAACTACGATACGGATTTGAAGGTTATTAAATTAAAATTTATTTTAAAATATTTATATCTTATCATATATTACGAATCAACAGGACCAGAACAAACGGTTATATGTTTATTGTACGGTCCACGCCATTTAAAAGATTTATTGCATTTCACGCACTTGTAAGGTTCTTCCATGTTATGAACTCTGAGATGAGTTTTCAATACACTCGCCAATTTAAACGTACTGTTACATATTTCACACTTATGATTTCTTTCGTCTTTATGTACTATTAAATGTCTTTTTAGAATCGATTTCAATTTGAATGATGCACCGCAGATTTCACACGTATTATCCCTTTCTTCTTTATGCGTTGATGTCACATGTCGTTTTAACCGAAAGATAGTTTGGAACGTTTTACCGCAGATTTCACACGGAACGTTTGTTACTTCCTGTTGCGGATGAATTCTCATGTGACTCGCGATACACTTTACATTCTTTCCGCATATTTGACAAACGAATAACTTTTTATTCGAATGAACGTTTCTCATGTGGCTCTTTAATGTGACTTCATTTTTTAAAACCGTATCGCATAAATCGCACTTTAATTGAAGATTACTCGCATGCACTGTACTTTTATGTAACCCTACTTCATAACCTCTATTAAACCTTTTATCGCAGATGTCACATTTATATTTATCAGTTTTAGGCGTGTGCATTAGTTGTATATGAGCTTTAACGTAATTCGGGTACTTGAATTGTTTACCACACAAAGTACACGGATAATATTCTAAGTTATTAGAATGCATAAATTTTTTATGTTTATTTAATTTGGAAACACTTTTAAAAGTTTTATTACAAACATCGCAAGTTGTATGTTTCGCTTTATGTTTTCTAAACAGATTATACGATTCACAGACATGATCGCAAAGCTCACACGGAAAACTTGTCGTTTGTTTCGATTTATGTTTTCTATACAGATTATTATAAGATTCGGAGCAAGGCTCAGAAAGTTTATTTTCAGAACTATCATTTTCGTCATCATTGATGTTATTATTAACGACATTACATGTTTTATGAGACATTTTATGTTTTTTATACAGATTATTTGTTTCACAGACAAATCCACATATTTCACAAAGCCTTCCATTGCGATCAACAACTGATTTATCTTGATTTATGCCACTCGGTTTCCGAATCACGTGCACCTAAACACACCCACCACACTAAGGTTAATCATCACAATTCCATTAATCAAAGACTTATAAGAATTAAGAACCTATTGCAAAAAAAATCATAAAACGAGCTTCAACATAACAGCTGAGACGTTGCCACATTTATAACATCACATCATCCTATGATTACTCTTAGGGTAGATAAAGAAAACAAATTTATCTCACCGTTATTATTTTCCTCCTATATAATTAACAGCATTACAAGTTCTTGATTATCAATTTGGTAGAGTTCAAATTTCTTTTTATTTAATTTTTGTTTTACATCTGACCATTTTGCAATTTCTGTTAATCGAGACGGTGGAAAATGATAATTCTATTTTATGTAATGAATTTATATAATAAATTTTACTAACCTACTTTTTAAACTGCGTCAACTTTTATCATTACTTACATGTGTTTCGGTGGATCCACCATCATTAGAGTAAATAACACGGTTGAAACTAAAAACTTTTTTATTTATTTAAAATCTATAAAAGATAATATATCTTTAATAGATTTGAAAATAAATAAAAAAGTTATTGGTTTCAATAGTGTTATTTACTCTAATGATTGTGGATCCACCGAAACACATGTAAGTAATGATAAAAGTTGACGCAGTTTAAAAAAAAGGTTAGTGAAATTTATTTAATAAATTCATTATATACTAAGGTCATTCGTAAAGTAAGGTTCCCTAAGCTGCCGAGACAGAATGCGATGTGCTGGGAGAAATCTGGCAACACTGTCTTGCTCATTAGATCTCCCTCTCTTTTTCCGCACCACTCCCGCCTCGCTACGCCGATCAGTGCCGGCCTAGCAGCCTTCGAAGATGGAGTTCCCTATCACTGTTACCGCCAGATGCGAAATTCGCGCTGATACGTTTTTTAAATGTAAAACGGATTTCACCTATTGACATTCATCATGGAACAACAGTAAACTCTGACAGATATTGCAACACATTAAGAAACTGAGATGCGCGATCCAGAACTGCCGGAGAGGAAGATTGTCCAGTGGTGTGAGGCTTCTCCATGACAACGCTCGACCTCATGTCTCACTTCAAACTCAAAACTGCTGACAGATTTTGGCTGGACTGTTGTGCCCCCCCCCTACACCACGGACCTAGCCCTAAGTAATTATCACTTATTCCCAAAATTAAAGGAATACTTGGGTGGCCTACGCTTCAGTACTGATGATGAAGTTACTCGATTCCTAAAAGGATTGGCGGCAGAATTCTACAACATGGGGATAGAAAAGTTGGAGCATCGTCTGCAAAAGTTTTTGGAGAGAAACGGCGATTATGTAGAAAACTAGCGTAAGTTTTAAGCTTTAAATTGATGTATAACAATAAGATAAAAAATATAGCTGTCTATTTTTAAAAATCATGGGAACCTTATTTTACGAATGACCCTCGTAAAATAGAATTAATTTCAAACTGCAGGATGCATTATAAAGATTTATTTTTGAAAATGATAATGTATAAAAATGAATGATGAAAAAATGCCAGACCTGACTGGGAATCGAACCCAAGACCCCAAGCGTAGAAGCCATACTTTTCGAATCAAATTCACATCTTTATGATATTTTTCAGATTCTATTGTAGTTCTTAACAGTCTAATCCATTAGGGAAAAAATGTCTTTTTTTTATTCCTAATTTGTGTACATTGCAATCTGTTCAATTTAGAACAATAAGCAACCCCATGACCCAATGAGATGAGGATGATGTGCATGACGTGTAAATGAGGTGTAATCTTGTACAGACCCAGGCCGACTATTCATGAGAGAGTATGGTTAATTAAACCCCAACCATTAAAGTACACCGGTAACCACTGTCTAATATTCAAATCCGTATAAAAGTAACTTCTTTTGAGTTTATTTATTTAGTAGTATCAACTGCTTGGTTATTAGTGACTAAAGTAGATTATCTACCTAGCATATGGGGTTTTAACTCGTAAACATTTCCAGACCCTAGCCAGAAAAATTATAAAAGCTATAAAACGTTAGTAAAAAATTAGAATATTTTTACATCACAATTAATTGAAATAAAAAGATGATTTTCGGCATTCCTCATATGCCTTTATTTCTTACATTCATGACTTTAATACTATTTATTTTCATATCATCATCGCATTGAAATAATAACATAAGTTACAATTCTTTGATCTTGAGCTCCCGAAAATAGCTAAGGGCTTACAAATATGTTTTTTTAGCATAAACATCACATTAAACTGTTTTAAAACAGAAGGATAAATATATTTTGAATTTCTTTTAAAAGTTACAGAATATTACGCAGTATGATATTACATCTTATTTATTACAGAATCAAAAAAAAATTTTATTTGACAATATTAAGTGAGTTTCATTGTATATAGTATAAATATTAAATAAAGTAGACAAAAAAACTTTTCATAAAATAATACGCTTTTAATAATAAATTGTACAAAAATTTTTATTACAATATATAGTTCAACACGTAACAGCAAATATTACAAAATTACACACAATAATTAAATCATACATTATTTACAAATTGTAACATAAACTAATTGTTATTACCAAAACAATACTGTTTGCAGCTTCTGTGCTTGGCTTTTACATATCACAAACTAAAACTCCCAATATATTCATGTTAAAAACAACCACAAAAAAATTAATGGAAGATACAAATAACCTTGATATTATATAAATCTATCGTAGGTATTGTGATAATTTATTACGAGGCGTATTTTTAAAGTAAGTACCGTTTGAAAATAAAAAAAAATAAAAGGAAATTTGCAAAAACTAATTTTATTTTCGAAATCTACATACTTTTATCTATTTTTCTACATAGTTTCCAAGTTTTTGTAAACACTTATCATATCGCACAACTAAATTTTGGAAACCTTCTTCATAAAAACTTGCCGCCTGCTGTGATAACCAAGAATTCACGGCCGTTTTCAATTCGTCGTCATCGTCATAACGGCTGCCGCCCAAGTGATGTTTCAGATGACGGAAGAGATGAAAGTTGCTCGGCGCAAGGTCAGGGTCGACCAGCAAAACACCATGCGTATCCCAAAACACGGACGCCATGATCTTGCGCTGTGACAAAGTCTGTTAGGCTTTGACCTTTACGGAAGAGTGCGTGTGTCTCCATTCCATGCTTTGTTGTTTCGATTCGGGAGTGAAATGCGAAATACACGTTTCGTCTCCAGTTACGATCCGACTCAGGATGTCGTCACCATTTTTGTCATAACGTGTCAGAAAATTCAAGGAACTCTCAAGTCTTTTGTGTTTGTGCTCCTCCGTCAGGAGTTTAGGGACCCAACGCGAGCACAGTTTCTTAAAGTTTAATTTTTCATTAACAATTTTGTAAATCACAGACCTCGAAACGTCGGGAAATTCGTCATCTGAAACATCACTTGGGCGGCAACCGTTATGACGATGACGACGATTTGAAAACGGCCGTGAATTCTTGGTTATCACAGCAGGCGGCAAGTTTTTATGAAGAAGGTTTCCAAAATTTAGTTGTGCGATATGATAAGGGTTTACAAAAACTTGGAAACTATGTAGAAAAATAGATAAAAGTATGTAGATTCCGAAAATAAAATTAGTTTTTGCAAATTTCCTTTTATCTTTTTTTTATTTTCAAACGGTACTTACTTTAAAAATACGCCTCGTATTTAATGCAGCTTATAGGTATAAATTACAATATTCACGATAAATACATTCCCGAGAACGACAACAATGAGAATCTATAATGTCTCAATACTTTCTTATAATTTAGATAGAATATTTCAATTAGAATTTCATTTTAAGGTAATTATAGCCCTGTCAATAAAATTATGAAAATTAAAAATAAAATCCAGACTTATTGTTGACACAACTAAATGTGTTCTCACAATGCACATAATAGAAAACAAAACTTATTAAATATTTAACTAACCTTGCGAAACAAAGTCCGAGTTATGAGCAAAGACACAACAAACTTCATAAAAAAATAAAACACAATCTAACATAAATGACTGTGTAAATATCCTGAAGACAACCAGCAAGACCCTTCCATTTAAAAGTTTTATCACAATTTTTTCAGTTATAATGTTCTTCAGCATTATTTACATGTTCAAGCAAATTTAAAATTTGATTTTTTAACTTTACTTTAGTTTTAAATGAAGCACTGCAAACCTCACACGTGTGAAATCATTTAAAAAAATGTGAATTTCTTTACGTCTTATAAAAAAAAGTGCAAACATAACACTTATGCAATTGTAAGGAGTAATTTTTGTAGTTGAATTATAAGTAACATCTCCAACAAGTTTCAGCCATCCGAATAAAAATTACAAATAAGGCATTCTAAAAACAAAGTGGAATAAATTCTCATACATGTATATGCCATAGAAAAGTTATCTTAAGTGATCCGAAAAACAAAACGAAATCAAGTACGAAAAAAATGGGTATCGAAAGCAAGTATAAAACAACTTATATGAACGTAACCTAATGTCACATCATTGGCTAATTAATTATTTTCCGGACAATTAGCGATATGTTTCTTAAACGGACCCCCCCATTTAAAAGTTGCATCGCAATTATTACATTTATAAGGTTTTTCCATGTTATGTACACGTTGATGCGTCTTCAAAACGTTTGCAAATTTAAAAGTGCTATCACATATATCACATTTATAATTTCTCTCGTCCGTATGTATTACTAAATGTTTCCGCATGGTTTCCTTAGTTTTAAATGAGGCACCGCACACTTCACACATATGCAAACGTTCAGCGATATGCGCAGTTTTTTTATGTCGTTTCATGTGAATATTAGATCGGAAGGTTTTCCCGCATAAATCGCACGTAACCGTTTCTTTTTCTTGCGGATGACCTCTCATGTGACTATTTAGACACGAGACATGTTTTCCGCATATCTCGCATACGAATGTTTTCTTAACTTTGCCGTGAAATTTTCTCGTATGGACTCTATACGAGATTAAATTCTTAAATATCTTATCGCACTTACTACATTTTATACTCGAATTCACATGAACCCTGCTTTTATGTTGTTTTACATCATACGGTCTTTTGAATTTCATTTCGCACAAGTCACATTGAACCTTATCTTTTTCTTCAACATCAGCGTGAACTGTTTTTATATGATGATTAACATAATACGGGTATTTAAACACCTTCCCACAAAGTTTGCAGGGGTGATATTTAAGATTACTTGAATGACTAAACGACTGATGAACTCTAAGACTTTTTACCGAACGGTACACTTTATTACAAATATTGCAACTTTTATGAAACGATCTATGCACTCGGTATAAATGGACTGTTTCGCAGATCAATCCACATATTTCACATTTCCATTTATTTCTTCCATTTATTGTTACTAATAATTTATCTTCGTTTCCAGTACTTGAAGAATTCAAATTCACGTTCACCTAAACACACCCACCAAACTAAAATTATTTTTTATTTATAGTCTTGACAATGATATAAAAATATTTAGAACTTTACAAATCAACAGTTGCAAGACTAAAATCGTATACCTGATCTTGATTTTAAACGTTTAGACTAACGATTTTCACCCTTTTATTAATATTTAAAATTGTTAAAAGTTAAAAATACAATCTAGATCTTTTATTTAAAAAAACAAGTTGAATTCACTAATTTACATACTACAAAACAATTATTAAAAAACTACTCAACATGGCAAAATAAAAACCGTATATACCAGGCGATTGAAAACTATACGGCAATCTCTTGGGATCTCATTCTATAGCTAAAAATAAGAAAAAAAGTTCATATAAACATATGCCTGAAAATGGTTAGTTAGCGAGTTACGGCTAGCAAAAAATTTCATCTAGAACTCTGTACCCTCGGTGAAGTAAGGCCATATAAAAATATTAAAGGTAATTACAAAGATACAAATAAGATTGTTTCTTATGTTTTTTAATCTGAAAAATTGAATAAAATTGGTTCCAGAGCTGTAAATGCAATATTTTCAGAGATATCTCACATAAAACACAAGAATTGGTGCAAAGAAATAACACATTTTTGTGTTTAACGTAAGATTACTTCTATAAATGGTAAGTACAGGTGTATTTTTTCTCAATAAATTTGTAAAAAATTTAATTCTGAAAAGATTCATGTGAATTACTCAGGAAAAAATGAATAATAGATATTGAAATTTTGCTTTATTTAAAATCAAAACAGACGCACATAAAACGCACATTCTTAACTGCATAAAATATTAGTTAATATTTTATGCAGTTAAGAATGTGCGTTTGCACTGCATAAAATATTAATAAATATTTTATGCAGTTAAGAATATGCGTTTATGTGCGTCTGTTTTGATTTTAAATAAAGCAAAATTTCAATATCTATTATTCATTTTATTCCTGAGTAATTCACATGAATCTTTTCAGAATTAAATTATCTACAAATTTATTTAAGAAAAAATACACCTTTATTTACCATTTATGGAAGTAATCTTATGTTGAACACAAAAATGTGTTATTTCTTTGCACCAATTATTGTGATTTATGTAAGATATATCTGAAAGTATTGAATTTACAGCTCTGGAACCAACTTTATTCAATTTTTCAGATTAAAAAACATAAGAAACAATCGTATTTGTATCTTTGTAACAACCTTTAACATTTTTATATGGCCTTACTTCACCGAGGGTACAGAGTTCTAGGTGAAATTTTTCGCTAGCAGTAACTCGCTAACTAAGCGTTTTCAGGCATATGTTTATATGAACTTTTTTTTTTATTTTAGCTATAGAATGAGATCCTAGGAGATTGCAGTATAGTTTTGGATCACCCGGTATATGAAAACATGATATCAAAAGCGTATACTAACAACACATGACTTACTAATAAAACTTTATATGAGAAAACTACCTAAATATTCTCCGTACAATTAACAATATGCTTGTTAAACGGACCTCTCCATTTAAAAGTTTTACCGCAATTTTTACATTTATACGGTTCGTCAGTGTTATGAACACGTAGATGCGTCTTTAAAACACAAGCTAATTTAAAAGTACTGCCACAGATATTGCATTTATGATTTCTCTCGTCTTTATGTACTAATAAATGATTCTTCAACGTTACTTTAGTTTTAAACGAAGCACCGCAAATCTCGCACGTATGCAATCGTTCAGCAAAATGTGCACTCTTTTTATGTCTTATCATGTTAAAATGAGACGGATATATTTTCCCACATAAATCACAGGCGACCGTTTCTTTTTCTTGTGGATGACCTTTCATATGACTGATCAGACACACTACTTGTTTTCCACAAATTTCGCAAACAAATTGTTTCTGTAAAGCATTTCCATGATATTTTCGCGTATGAACTTTATAAGTGGATGCATTCTTTAATACTTTATCGCATTTACTACATTTAATATTAGAGTGTACATGAGCCGTGCGTTTGTGATGTTTCATATCGCATTCTCTTTTAAATTTCATTTTGCACACGTCACACGGAATTTTATCTTTATCATCGACAACCGTATGGACTGTTTTCATATGATTAATTACATAATGAGGATGTTTAAATAATTTTCCACAAAGTTTACAAGGGTGGTATTCTAGAGAATTCGAATGACTTAAAGCCTTATGAACTCTTACATCCTTTAGCGAACGGAACACTTTATTACATATATTGCAACTTTTATGGAACGATTTGTGTGCTCGGTACAAATTAATCGTGTCGCAGATCACGTCACAAATTTCACATTTCCATTTATTTCTTCCGTTTATTATTACTAATACTTTATCTTCATTTCCCGTACTTGAAGAATTCAAATTCACGTTCACCTAAACACACCCACCAAACTAAAATTATTTTTTATTTAGTCTTCACAATAACAACGTAACTACTACTACTTTACAAAATTTATACTTTTAAAACTATTTACAATTTTACATCTGGATTAAAATAGTTACTCGACAGTTTTCAGCCTCTTTAAATAAAATTAACATGGTGGCTTTCATTACAATTATAAAAATTCGGTTCAATTTTTTTGTAGGAAAGAAACCCTATACCGTCCAAGATTCTGATTAACACTTTCCACTCTACAATTTTTTTTTCATGACTATGCACTACAAACTTAAGTAAATTATACGTATCTTGCACTGCAGACTGACGTTTTTTCAACTTTTTCAAAAATTCAGTATGCAGTCACTTCAGTTCTCATCAAGAAGGGTATTATATGAAAATAAAGTTTGAAATTTGCTCTTTTTAACCATATATTTAGTTTAAGTCAATTATTAACTTATTTATAAAATAATACTATTTACATACAATTACTCTAATTTACACATTTCCGAAAAATATTATATGAAACTTATATCAATATCGCTTTCATTGTCCCCAGGGTCATATGATTCATCAATGTCCGTGTCATCTAATTCCAACACAGAATCTTCTGCAAAACAATCTAATGCATCTCTAGACATAGTTTCATGAAATGTATAATAGCACAATAACAGTAAAACATACACTGCAAACAGCGTGGCCTTGTAACCCGCTATGTCGGAACTCAGTAGAAGACGCTACGGTTCGATCTCGTGCATTAAGTAGCGATTGATAGTTTCGTCGATATATCAGAAAATACTTATCGATTCGGTCAACTATCGCTGTAGGTAAACGGAGAACAAAGTGAATTAAATAACAGTTATTAAACTATACTACTAATATACTAAATAACAATTTAATAACATAAAATAGTTGATAAAAGAGCCGGAAGTTTTATGTGTTTTTGGGTACAACTAACAAATTTGATAAACATAAAACAGCAAGACTAGATACTTTATGAACAAAACTGTTAATTTCAGTTTAAAAATAATAATTTTCAATTCAAAAATTCATGTATAGCGAGAATTCGCTGCTGTGCAGGTAACAAAGTGTTGAACTACAAGGACTAAATTTTATTCATTTTGAAAGATATGCAAAGATTTATAGCAATTCGTAAGAAAAATACGATGCAACTAAAAACAAAATCAATCATTTTTATTTCTTTTACCATCATCATCGTCGTCGTCAGTATCGCAACAAATTGTCACATGTTTATCGAGTCCACTTTTCCACCTAAATGATTTACCACAATTTTTACAAACGTACGGTTCAAGACCATTATGGATTCTAAGATGAGTTTTTAAAACGTTTATGAATTTAAAAGTTCGGTTGCAAACATCGCATTTGAATTTCCTTTCGTCATTATGTATGATTAAGTGTCGTTTCAATTCAGCGTTCGACTTGAACAAAGCGCCGCAAATTTCACAAACATGTTCACGTTCTTTCACGTGTCTACGTTTTTTGTGATCGTTTAGCCGAAACAAATTTGGGTAAGTTTTTCCGCATATATCACATTTCATTTCATGATTATTATCATCCTGTTTATGGATTCGCATGTGAGTATAAATATTAACGACATTTTTACCGCATATTTCACAGACAGTTAATTGTTTCACGGAATGTATCGATTTCACGTGACTCTTATAACAGTGTTCGTTTTTAAGAACTTTTTCACATAAATCACATTTCACTAAATTATTCGAATGAACAAACGATTTGTGTGATTTTAAGTGAGTACTATTGTTAAATACTTTACCGCATAAATCACACTCAAATTTACGTTCCGAATGACTTTTCATGCAATGCATTTTAAGATATTCTTGTCTTCTAAATATTTTACCACATATTTCGCAAGGATGACATTCAGCTTCACTAATATGGAAAATTCTTAAATGCTGTTTAAGATATTTAACCTTTTTAAAAATTTTATCGCAGATATTACATTTTAAATTTTTATTATATTTTGTGTAACTACTATTTTTGCACTCGAAATTCATCAAATGTATTTTAACTGATTCTATCGTTTTGTAACGTTTTCCACATTTATGACATTTCGTATCATCCTGCATCGTAGTAGTTTCATTAAAACTATTTGTTTCTGTCCCTTCGTCAGTGAAAACAAAATTTTCTTGGATACTGCGACCTGAATTTGGATTCACGTTCACCTAAACACACCCACGACACTCTGGTTAAATCCTTTTAACTAATGTTAAAAAATATGCATACAGCCTAAAATAAATAGTTAATTAATTCTGTTTTCTCTGCTAGATTACAAGCCTGTATTGAAATGAATTTATTTTTTTAACAGATAAAAATCCATATTTTTAGAAAACTTAATCAATTTCATTCAATTAGAATCAATTACAATATTGAACACTTGATCTCGTAACTCAGGTTATTAAAGATCAGAGTAGTAGACATTTTTGAGCCACACTTGTTTTTGTTTAAACTCATCCCCCAAAAAGGCGCGCCTTTTTGTGTCCAACAGATCTTTAGTGTAATATTATAATACAGAAATTAAACTTGAGAGGTTTCAAAGACTGGAGAGGTATACAAACACTGAACAGTAAATTACAAAAGGATTACAGAATGATAAGTTTTACACCATGTGGTACTGCCATTTTTAATTTATGGTTGCAGAATAATGGACCCTGACTGCCCAGCAGATATCGAAAATAGAAGCAGCTGATATTAATAGAATATTAGGTCCTTGAGCAAAGTATCAAAATGAAAATATTTTTTAAATAAATTTATAAGAATACAAAGACTTAATAAAAAAACCTGGTGTGAAACACTCACACAACTTTCTCTTACCAGTGCCAATAATGACCAATATAACCTAACATTAGTAATAAAACATTAGATATAACCAAAAAACTAACCTCAAAAAACATAACCTTATTTTAATCATGAGTGAAAGACACAAAATGAAAATCAACCTCAGTTTGGCTTAAAAATACGGAAAAATCACTCTTTCACGCTAAACTAGGCTCTGTAGAGAAAAATGCTTTAAATAAAAGTTGTAGATCTTTTTATTTCCTGTAAATTTGATTATACTTTTTTGTCATAAAATGCTAAGGCTGAAATCTTTTAAAACATTCATTTTTTTACACAATTTCGAGAGAAAAAACAGAAAATCGCTAATTACCGCTAAACTAAGCGTTATACAAATAAATGTTTGAAATAAAAGTTGTAGGATTTTAAATTCTATACATTTATTATATAAATTTTTGCGCTAAAATGTATTTTAAAGCCGTAATCATAAAAAACAATTTTTTTACGTGAAAACAGCTTCACCAAGAATTTCAGCAAACATAGCGCCTACCCTATCTTGTACAGATACAAAATTTAGTAAACCAGGTGATTTTTAAAAAAATCGTAGGACCATTTTTTGAAAAAATCGCAAAAAAGTGAGAAATTACACGAAATTAATTTAAATTAAAATCACCTCATTGCTACATTTTTGTATTTTATAAGATGCAGTAAGTGACAAGTCTGCTGAAATTCATGAAAAGGCTGTGTGCTTGTGGTAAAAGTCGGGTTTCTTTCAAGGTTGTAGCCTTAACATCCATTTTAGGGAAAAATGGGACCTATATCTCAATTACTAAATAGAAAATTAAAAACCTAAAACTTTCAGATTGTTAAGCATTTTTTTCTACAGAACTTGCTTAACATTATACCAATTAAGTGATTTTCCGTATTTTTCTCATCCAGTCAAAGATTGATTTTCATTCACAATCATTCATAAATGACGAAAATTAATTACGTTATTTCTTTCATTATTTACATCAGCAAGAGAAAATTGTTTGTCTACTAGATTTAATTACTGCAGTATATATTTTATAGATTTATTCTGAAAATTTTATTTATAAATCATTAAAATGACTAATTGTTGTTAAGAACTATTAGTGTAGTTTACCAAGCTAATGTCTTGACAAAACAAAACTGTGATTTTTTTTTAGTTTATTTAATGTCACATCGACAACTTGATATCATTAGCTACTACTATCAGTTTTGGTACTGTACCGGTGGGTTTTAACGTGCCATAACTTCCAGGCCCTATCTGGGAATCAAACTTGGGACAATCCACTTTGTAAGTTAGCGAGCTAGCCATTACGAAACGGAGGTGGCCTGTTGTGAAATTTCTTTAGGTTAAATTTCAGTACAAGTACGCTTATGTTTGTCGCAAGTACTCTTCCATCGGAACGACAAATCACATTTATCGCATTTGTATGGCTCTACTGAATTATGTACACGCAGGTGAGTTTTTAAAACGGACGAATGTTTGAACGTCTGGTCACAGATGTCGCATTTGAATTTTCTTTCATCGATATGAACTTTAAGATGCTGATCGAGACATTGTTTAGTTTTGAAAGCACTGCCACAGATATCGCAAACAAACGCTCGTTCATCGTTATGAACGATTGCCTTATGACTTCTTAAACTTCTGCCGCTTTTATACGTTTTACCACAAACGTCACACGATATTTCTTGATCCGTGTGAATTAGTTTGTGGTTAGAAAGATTTACTACGTTTGCTCCGCATATATCACAGACTGCCAGTTTCCGATTGCTATGTAAACTCTTCATATGCATCCTTAACGTTCGTATGTTTTTGAAAGATCTATTGCAAACACGACAGATCTCAGCAGCGTCTACTGCATGGACTATATTACGATGAATATCCAGATGGGTTACCATCCGGCCACAAATATCACATTTAGATTTTTTGTTCTTCTTCAAATGATAAAGTAAATGTGTCTTAAGAATATATTTATTTTTCAACACTTTACCGCAAATTTTACATGCATGATAATCAGGGCGAACTATTCTAGTAAAATGACTTCTTCTTTTATGGCTTTCTAAAGTTGCGGCAGATTCGTAAGGTTTATCGCAAATATCGCATATATTATCTTCATCCGCTTTTTTGCTCAAACCGTTACAACCCCCATTATTTTTATGGTGTACGTAAGTCTCGTATGTACAAAGATATATCCCGCACGATTTACAAAAAATTCCGCGATATTTTTTTATCATTTTTTCAATAGTCTTTCTAACTGAGCTCACGTTATCGACAACTGAATCGTCTTCCTTTTTCGTACTCGAGAGCCAAACCACGTTCACCTAAACACATCCACCAAATTTAAATCAGTCTTTCAAACTACTAACGAATTTATTTCTCTACTATCTAAATTAGGTGTAGATTAACTACACAACTTCATATTTCAATTACCTCATGATTCAATTCAAACAGAAACTGTATTTTACTTGACCATTTTTTTCATTCACCTACACAATTTCAAATAACTCTTACGATCAATAAAAACTATTTTTCGGATACAAAGATAATATGGTTAAACAAAATTATAACCGAAGTTAATTAAAGAAGACAACTACCTCTTTATTACTGACCATGTTCCTCTTTATTACTGACCGTGTTAACAAACTGAAGACAGCAAAATAAATGGTGAACTGGTTGTCCTAATGAAACTCCCGATCTATGAGATGATCACTACTTTATAAGATCTTATTTTTCTTTTGTGAGCTGGAATCGTATTTCCCTCCAACTCAACCTTGTACTGTCTGCTATAACTTGATGGCCTGCCGCAGAGAGGAGCAGAATCAGCCCGCTACTAGCCTTCTCAATAACATTTCATCATGTACCAATTCCAGCGTACTAGTTGGTAGTAGTACATAATAAAATGTTATTGAGAAGGCTAGTAAGCGGGCCGATTTTGTTCCTGTCTGAAGGAGGCCATCAAGTTAAAAGACAGACAGTACTTGTTCCTTGTTTCACAATGAAACTTTCAATATATTTCCTCAAATGAATGAGGTTATAATGTAATCATTTTATCGAATAAAGCTGATTTCTTAGCCTCCTAAAGGAATACAGTGGAGTGTCAGTTATCAGAACTACTTGGGATCAGAGCGGGTCTGATAATCAAATAGTTCGGACTATCAAACACACTGAATATTGTAATTTGATAAACTGTACCATAAAAATGTGATATAACCTAAATGTTTAATAGGTTAATAAAGGCTAACATAAACTTTAAATAAAAAAAAAACCACTAATTTATTGCAAATGTCGAGTACTAAAGATTACAAAAATAATCAGAAAACTTGTTTCAAAACTGAATAAATTAATGAAATAAACTACGTAAAATCCTTTATGAAATATTTTTTTAACGCACTTGCAAGTAAAATTCAGTACTTTTTAAAAACCTGGAAAGTTCTTTTGAACTAAAATTGAACTTTTCATAGCAGCAACATCTGCTGAAAGCATTACTGCTTTGTTCCCCCCATAGCATTGCAGTTTCTAGGGCACAAAATCCCTCTGCATGAGTAGTATATACTTTTTTCTATTGATGGTCGTTAGGATGACTGACATAGGATAATTGACGCTCCAGTGTTTAACACTTTCAGGACGGCACCCGTTTACGATACGGGCGCGCCATTTTGATCGGCTGGACGGCACCCGTATACGATACGAGCACCTATTTCACTTGGTTTTATATCCATTAGCTCGCATCGTACACGATTGTCTTTTATGCTGTCACTTAATAATTTAATTCATTCTGAATCGAATAGAGTACACTCATAGTCCTAATGTTGTCAGATCATCAAATATATCGATTTTTACAGCATCGTTGTTATCAAGCCTGAGCAAGCGATCTGCCGGTACTTCTGCGCGTTGTTGTTAGTTATTAGTTCGTTATTATAATACTTAGTTATTTTTTTAATTTTACTTAAGAAATAAAAAAAGTAAATTGGTAATTAAAAATACGTAATTAGTTTGTAAGAATTTAACTCATATAATTAATTTTATTATTCTTATACCGTGCGTTCGGAAAGTCGCTGTGCACTGGAATTGTGACTATGGATTTATGAAAATATGTATAAAGAAATGACTAAGCATTTTGGAAAAAAATTTATTCAATACCTTAATTACATTGTTAAACCGTGATTACATTGTTTATAGAAAGTGTTCGAAATGACCTCCATTGGCATCAATACAGCATTGCACTCGTTTCATTTTGTTTGCAAACACCTTTCGCAACTGTATAAAACGTTATGCAACGTGTTTGGTGAACGAATAATTTCAAAGAATTTGTGGCCTGCAAGATCTCCTGATCTAACTCCCCCCGATTTCTTTTTATGGGGTGCGGCGAAACAAACTGTGTATCGGAACAGACCACACACGATTGACGAACTTAAAGCCGCAATAACGGCATACATTCAAGGAATCACTGTTCTTCAGTTGCGAAAGGTGTTTGCAAACAAAATGAAACGAGTGCAATGCTGTATTGATGCCAATGGAGGTCATTTCGAACACCTTCTATAAACAATGTAATCACGGTTTAACAATGTAATTAAGGTATTGAATAAATTTTTTCCAAAATGCTTAGTCATTTCTTTATACATATTTTCATAAATCCATAGTCACAATTCCAGTGCACAGCGACTTTCCGAACGCACGTTATATTATCATTATATGGTGAAAAATCTTTTAAATTCAAGAAAACATACCTATCTTCAGTCAAACATCTTAAATCATTATAATGCAAGTAAACCTAATCTTAATAAATGAATGTAATGAACTAATTATGATCTTCAATTTAATCTTTACTTTTTGAATTTATGACCAATGGTTGATTTGTTACAATTTTTTTAAAATCCCCGAAAAATGGCAGTCCACGAGCGAAACTACAAAAAAAAAAGTCAAGTCTTTAAAGTGTTAATGAATGGGAATTTTACTATACAGGACAGGCTAGGGGGTTAATTATATTTACCATACAACTATATTAAAAACATTATTTGTTGTAATCACAAAGAAAACAAAACAATTTTCCTATAATGAACAGTAGGTACTCATGTGGTGAATATACCAATCTAAGATACTATTTTGAAAGCCTCTCCTATTTAACCTGCGCAGATGAAATGGTTACAACAACAGGTATATGAAACATAATTAATTGAAACCTTCATATTTAACGTACAAATAATTACAGATACTGGAAGTCACGAGATTGCCTTTTGCGTATGATGGGCTGTAAGGAAGGGAAGTGAAAATTTGACAGTGCTGCCAACCTCAACTGTGAGACACTACTCGTACATTTCATTACTGTGCAGTTTCTGCATACATTTAGTAAGCTGTGCTTTATTCCAAGAAAATTTTTTCTTCATAAACCTAATAAGAAATAAATGTGACTTGTAATATTGCCTATAGCTTAACTACATGACTTAAAATATTTGATTTACTGTAATTACCAGCTATCTTATTCCATTGGAAAAAAAATTTCTACAAATGAATCGCCTTCTTTACTATCAATCTCACTAGTATCTACGTAACAGTTTTCGTTTTTTACCAGGTGTCGACAAAACTGTTGAAGAATAGCTTTATGTCTTTAATTTCCTTCTTTATGTTTCAAATTGTGGAACAAGAAACCTCACAGTAGTTAGCCACTCGCTCATGGCTTTTATTAAAAGGCAAGGAAAGGCATTTTTGTTTAGCTTCAACTTCACAGCATTATTACACTGCATATTAGATTTCGTTCAGCACTGTAAATAGTCTGCCCATGTTTTCGAGAAACTAACATTTCTGTTTACGGTAACAAACAGTTATATTCGTACAGTTAACCTACAAAAGGTTCCGCAATATACTGTATATGCTCTGGGTATAGTATAAGTTATGTTTGTCGTACTGAAATTAAAGCAGTCGCGCATGCACACTAATGCTTTTCCCCCTTTACCCCTCACTGCAAACAAGGGCAAACTCATGACTCAAGTAACTAAAGTACCATTTGTAATAAAGAAAAATGAACAAATGAATCATATAACAAAAAATTTTTTAATGAATGAAAGACATTTATAAATTATGACATGTTTTTATAAATTATGTTGATGTTTTACAACACTTGAAAGAATGTTTATCAAGAGAACTTTTCCATCGAAAAGTTGTATTACATTGAACACATTGGTACGGCTGTACATCATTATGTACTCTTAGATGAGTAGTCAATACGCTTTTGAACTTGAACGTACTATCGCAAAATTCACACTTGAAATTCCTTTCGTCCTTATGAACAAACAAATGATTACGAAGAGTTTTCTTCTCCTTAAATGAAGAGCCACAAATTTCACACGTATGTTCTCGTTTCGATCTATGTGTGACTTTGTGCCGTTTTAAATTGAGTCTACTTGAATACGATTTCCCGCAGACGTCGCACGACACAGGCGATTCTTCCGTATGAACTCTCATGTGAATATGTAAATACGCAACGTTCTTTCCGCATATCTCACAGACGGCTAATTTCCTATCGGTATGTACATGTTTCATATGGCTTTTTAAAGTCAACTCGCTTTTAAAGAAATTATTACATATTTGACACTGTACAGGATTGTTCGAATGAACAAACGCTTTATGAACGGTCAAATTATAGAACATTCCGCCACAAATATCGCATTTAAATTTCGTCCTTGAAATATTTGAATGAAATATTTTCATATGTCTTTGGAGGATACTTTTCGATTTATATAATTTACCGCATACAGTGCACGGACAATAGTCCGGATCTTTTTTGAAATGAGTTCTGGTTTTATGTTGATGCAACCGACGATGAGATGCGAATGTTTTACTGCAAATATCGCAAGTGAAATTCGTGTTTTTATTTTTTAATTTAGAATTATCACCATGTTTATCACAATGTTTTTTATACGACTCTTTTGTTTCTAGACGAATTCCACAAATTCCGCAAATAAATCCGTCACCACTTGGCAAACCGTCGTTATTTATGCCCATCGAAATCAGATTCACGTTCACCTAAACATATCCGACACACTGAGTTAGCCGTCAAACGTAGAAATTAAATAGTCAACAATACTTATAGTTATAGGAAAAGATAAAGAAAAAAACAATTTTTAATGGTATCAATTTATTTAAAAATAAATTCTATAAGTATATTACTTAAGTTTCAAAACAATATTTATACATAAAACTAAAAAAAAAAACTATGTTAGACAATCTGTGTGATTTTTTTAGGCAATTTTTTTTAAATATGTGAATTAAAATAAATAAAAATACAAATTGATTTAAAGAATGATTTAAGATTGTAACGAACTCAAAAAATTATTTCACTACTTCTTATTTCTAGACCCAGCAATTGTTAATTTTGAGACTATGTTACCACTTCTTGACCCGATAGCATCGCAAAATCGGATTGCTTCATAGCATTGCTATGTTGTTGCTACAGTTTTAAATTCGTCAACAGATAGTGTTGTATCGTACAATAGTTTACTAATGTATAAGGTAAATTTTTATGTATAATACAATAGTTTTAGTTGTGTATTTTACCTAAGCTTCACAATTGAAACCACACTTTTCTACAGCTGATTTTGGTTGTTTCTTTGTTTACAAGATATGTTTTAGTATACATTTCCTTTATTTTAAACGTAGAATCATTTTTATGGTTTTACTTTTAAGAAACATTATGGGTAAGGATTTGTATAAATGAATTTTAAAAGAAAAACATCAGAAAATTTAAAAAAAAAAATAGTGTAATCTGAAAATTTAGAACAACATTTGTTCAAAAATTGTCTTTAAATAGCTTCAGGCATTCGTAAGTTCATGTAACAGTTTTCATGTTTTTCATGTTATAAAAATATACAGATAACTGCAATTCTTAGCATAAGACTTTTCAACCATGCACTCTCGTAATAACTGGTTTAATTATCATTAGACATATTTAAAAATGGACCACATCCGGAATGACGACATCAGGAAAAGAGCTCATGTAGAAGATACCATTGTGGATAGGATAGAGAGACGACAACTGATATGGTATGGTCATGTGCAGAGAATGGGTGATGAGAGGTGGCCAAAAAGAATGTTGTCTTATGTCCCAACCAACAGAAGGAAGAAAGGTAGACCAAGGAAAACGTGGAAAAAGGGAATACAGGAAGCCATGAGGGAGAGAGGGATGGATGAGGGTGATTGGGAGGATAGAAGAGAATGGAGATTGAAGTGCGGGAAGCGGCGCCGGCCGTAGGAACCCCGGAAAAAAAAATATATTTAAAAATGGCTAACGGTAAATTAAAATTACCTTTTTTCTGAACATTTATTACTATGACTGTCACATGAAGACTTCCATCTGAACGTTTCCCCGCATTTATTACATTTATAGGGTTCAGTATTATTATGGACCCTGCGATGAGTGTTAAGAACGTTTCTGTATTTGAAAGTACTTCCGCATATATCGCACCTAAAATTTCTTTCATTACTATGAATAAGAACATGCGTATTAAGGATACTTTTAAGGTGAAACGATGCGTTACATACGTTACAAACGTGTTCACGAGCCGTATTATGAGTTTTCTTGTGTTGTTTTAAACGATATTTGTCTTGACATAATTTACCGCAGACATCGCACGACACACGGGGCGTTTGTTCGGGCGTATGAGTTTTCATATGCCTGTGTAATAAAATTACAGATTTCCCGCACACCTCACATATACGAAATTTCTTCTCCGAATGCACCGCTTGCTTATGTGTATAAATAGCGGCTTTCGATTTGAACGACTTACCACAAACGGTGCACTCGATGCGAATTTTTGAATGGACGTTTGTATTATGTGTCGACAAATCACCGCTTGTCCTAAATGTTTTGTTACAAATTTTACATTCCGATCGTTTGGTCTCATTCGAATGAAACCGTTTAAAATGGGCTTTAAGTACATAATCACTTTTCAATAATTTACCGCAAACATTGCACGGAATATATTCATCAGATTTTTCAGTATGAAATTCCACATTGTGTTCTTCAAACGAACTAAAACTACTGAAAATTTTATCGCACAATTTACATGTCCAATTATCCGATATCAGGTATGAAATCGTACATTCATGAAAATTTATATGTTTTTTATACGATTCCTGCGTATCAAGAAATTCACCGCATATTTCACAAATAAAACCTTGTTCGCTCATCGCAGATTTGTCAGGTTTTGTCAACAACTTCTTCAACAGACCACTATTATCTACATGACAGTTAAATGATTTATCTTGAATTCCGCAACCTGAATTTTCATTCACGTTCACCTAAACACACCCACGATATTGAAGTTAATTTTTGAACGAAACAATAACTATATTTAACAGCTACCCCAATTAATATTAATAATTATATCGCTCATTAAATACCCAGCTAACCTTTCTCAGACAATAACCTTTTTTCAATTTCAATCCTATCAAATGAGTCCCTTCATTACTAGAAACAACATTTGACTTCTGAAACTGAAGGATTACTATAATTGTAACTTATCTTAAATCCTCAAATATAAATTAACCCACCCACATATTTGGTCATAACAGTTTCAGAAGTAAAATCTTAAATTCAAAATACAAATCACATGGAATTCAGATTATCACTGACCACTGAAATATTCAACAACAAAAAAATGTATTCTGGATGACAACCTCCCTTTTGCAGAACAACTGAGCAAGTTCCCCAAAGAGAAATTAGGCAGTAAATAAAAAAAAAACATTGGTGATGCTTGGTAATGAATATTAATTAGTACAAATACATTCCATACAAACAGATTTAAAATCTGCTAAAAGATAAATGGTAACTGAAAGGATTCGTCCTATCAACAGAATAAATAAATTCTAACATGTATGTTCTTGTATTTTACTATAAAATAACCCATCCGCAAGCATCTAGACATTTCCATAACAATATGTTTTAAGAATACTTAAATTCGCGTTGCTTCTGAACACTTACTAATATGTTTATCACAGGTATATTTCCACCTAAAAGTTTCCCCGCATTTGTTACACTTATACGGTTCAAAATTATTATGAACTCTGCGATGAGTTTCTAAAACACGTTGAAATTTAAAAGTACTTCCGCATATATCGCACTTGAAATTCCTTTCGCTGCTGTGACTAAGTAGATGCCTTTTAAGAACGCCTTTAAGATGAAAAGCTGCGTTACAAATGCTACAAACATGTTCACGGGCTGAACTATGAGTTTTTTTGTGTTGTTTTAAACGGTGATTATCTTGACATGATTTACCACAGATATCGCACGATACACGAGGAGTCTGTTCGGGCATATGAGTTTTCATATGCCTGTTTAATAAAACGACGTTTTTACCGCAAACTTCACACACGCGAAATTTCTTCTCCGAATGCACAGCTTGCGTATGATGTTTATATGACATTTTGCATTTAAATGACTTATCACAAACGGTGCACTGGATACGAATTTTCGAATGGACGTTTGTATTATGCGTCGCCAGATCACCGCTCGTTCTGAACGTTTTATTACAAATTTTACATTCGGATCGTTTCGTCTCGTCCAAATGAAACCGTTTGAAATGTTCTTTAACTACTCGATCATTTTTCAATAATTTACCGCACACATTGCACGGAATATACTCGTCAGATTTTTCAGAATGAAATTCTGTATTATGCTTCTCGAAACAGTTGAAACTATTAAAAATTTTATCGCACAATTTGCAGGTCCAATCATCTGAAACCGTATACGATATGGTACATTCATGAAAATTCATATGCCTTTTATATGATTCCAGCGTATCAAGAGATTCACCGCATATTTCACACGTGAATCTTTGTTCGCTCATCGCAGATTTGTCAGGTTTTGACAATAACCTCTTCAATAGATCGCTATTATTAACGTAACAGTTAAGCGATTCATCTTCAATTCCGCAACCTGAATTTTCATTCACGTTCACCTAAACACACCGACGATATTGAAGTTAGTTTTTCAAGCAAATAACTATATTTTTCGTCTATTTCAATTAAAATCAATCAATTTATTTCTCGTTAACATCAGTTCAGAACATTGTATTACAATACACAATTTTGTTTAGATCCTAATACAAAATTAAACATATCGGAACGATTATATAGTATCTAGATAGGAAAGGGAACATTACAGAATGTTACTTTGAAAAAATCAACAATTTCACCATAAAAAAAAAATCACACTAATTTGGCTGGTACTGGTAACGCAATATAAGTTGACGATCGCCAGCGAAAGTAAGACTGGACTATGCAGGGAGGTGGAAATGCTACTATGTGATTTTCTAAATAAACATAGCGACAGCTCTAACCATGACATCATGTCGTAGTTTTACTCTTACATTGATTTATTATGTTTACAACTACGTCGTTTTATAAACATCCCATTGTATTATTTATTGATTCTTAATAATTATCCTAAATAATAAAACATTCATTCTAAATAAGACACATTACTAGGCCTAAGCTACATTTAGTATCCTTTTTGGTCATCAGCAGTAATACTGAATAACTGCACTCTGACATTTGTAGTGATAGACTAGTTAGTCCGTGAGTTACGTCGATGCGAGCTCACTATCGAGAGTAATACTAGTTTTACGGTAATTCCAAAAGTTATTGTATTTTTAGGGTTTTCATATTTCATTATTTTCAGTAAAGTTATGTTAAATTGCAAAATTGAATTGGTCAATGAACTGAATTGTATTACTTAAGTGTTTGTGGTGGTTGATACATGCCTTTTGCTTTCGGGTTGGCCGATGTAAGTAGGATAGATAGTATACTGTCCTCTGCATGATAGGCGCAATCGTCTTTAAGTACTATCAACAATCGGTTACGACCAAAATCTAAGCAAATCAAAAGAAGGGATTGCTCCTAGTTGTCCTCAAATTATATACTTCCGTTTTTAATATAACCTTAAATAAATAAATTCTAACATTTACGTTTTTTAACTATTCTTAAACTAACTCACCAAGGTGGATGGTAGTTAACAGTTCACTTGCATAATAAAAACTTGCTAAAAAATTTAATTTACGTATTTTATATACGCATATTATTTAAAGGTTTCAAAGACATCGATCTATGCTTCCATGCCCAAAATTAGTTGTGTGGTTATGTTTTCAGTACAATGATGCATTGAGTTTTTTTGCCATTTAAAGATTGAACATCAATTCGTGATTTACATCGTTTCAATGGTTTTCAATTTTATATATTTCTCACTACATTTGTATATTATTCATTAAAACGTTTTATGTTTTGATATTGGGTGTGTTCAGAAACAGTTTTTTCAACAAAATAAAGATGTATAAACATTTTCATACAGTTTTTATTCACGAAATATAAAACTGGAACGTCATTTTTCGATTTTTAAAGTTTTTTAATACTTCAAAATTCGTTTACTTCCCAGAAACATAATTTTGTTAACCTGGAATGTTTTTTAAAAGTTTGTTAATAGTGTTTTTCCCCAACATAATATGATATGTACTACAACACAAAATGGGTTTATTAATAGAAAACACATTATCTCAAAATAAGACATAAAAAATAAAATCTTAGAATTTTTTGAATCGTTCGTATATTTCAGTTGACAATTTATAAATTGACAATTGGAGGAGTAGTAGATACACATTTTTAAACGCTAATTTAAAAAAAAAACTAAATTACTACCCAAATAACTCGGAAAAATATTAAAATTTACAGAAACTGAATGTCTCATTGGGTTGCTAATTACACAATGCATTATTCTTTTCTTTTTATTTTACGTCCGACTTTTTTTTGCAATTACTGCTAATGCAGATGGTAGATAAAAATAAATAATCAAAAAATGCCATACTTGGCCAGGAATCGACCCTGGGACCCTGGCATAGACGCTAGTTGCAATACCACTACACCAACAAATGGCCACACAATCCATTAAAGTAATAGGATGATATTGCAAAAAAAATTTACATTCACTTCAGTCCTCCCTTGAAAGAGTTAAATTGACTTTTATCCAAACATTTAATACTATGACTATCACGTGAAGATTTCCACCGAAAAGTCTCCCCACACAGATTACATTTGTACGGTTCAATATTGTTATGAACTCTACGATGAGAGTTCAAAACATTTCTAAATTTGAAAGTAATTCCGCATATATCACATTTGAAATTTCTTTCGCTGCTATGAGTCAGTAGATGCCTTTTCAGGACACGTCTGACATTAAATGAAGCATTACATATGTTACAAATATGTTCACGGGCTGACGTGTGAATAATTTTATGCTCTTTTAAACGATTGCTGTCCGTACATGTTTTTCCACAGACATCGCACAACACGCCGGTTTGTTGGATCGTATGAATTCGCATGTGTCTTTGTAACGAAACTACATTTTTACCGCACACTTCACACATGCTGAATTTCTTCTCCGAATGTACGCTTCGCATATGTTTATTAACGAAACGGTTGCATTTAAATGACTTATTACAAACCGGGCACTGAGTGCTAATTTTTGAATGGACGGATGATTTATGCGTCGATAGATTACCGATCGAACCGAACATTTTATTACAAATTTTACATTTGTATCTTTTGATCGGTTTCGAATGAAATCGCTTAAAATGCTCTTCAAGTACCTTATCATTTTTTAATAATTTACCGCACACTTTACACGGCATATACGTCGGCTCAGATTTATCAGAATGAAATTCAGTATTGTGTTCTTCAAATGAACTAAAACTACCGAATGTTTTATTGCACAAATCACAAATCCAATTATTCGAAACGGTATACGACTTCGTACATTCATGGTAATTAATATGCATTTTATACGATTCCTGCGTATCAAGAAATTCGCCACATATTTTACAAGTGAAACCTTGTTCGCTCATCGTAGATTCATCAGATTTACTTAACAACATCTTCAACAGATCACTATTATTTACGTAACGGTTAAACGATTCATCTTCAATTCTGGCACCTGAATTTTCATTCACGTTCACCTAAACACATCCACGATATTGATGTTAATTTTTGAAGCAAACAAAAACTATATATGTTACGTCTATTCCAATAATTAATATTAGTAATAAATTATTTGTTATAAAAATTTTTCTCACTAAATTAATTTCGTTTTTAAAATTTACGATCCTATCAAATTACTTGCTTCAATATTTAAAACATTTCACAATACAATACTAATTTAATTAAACCCTATCAAGAAATCAAATTTAAAATAAAAATTACTTATTTATTAGCATTATCACACCAACCAACTATAATAGTGGTAGCAAAGGATTTGGAATATTTTTCCGGGTATGTAACTTTAGAAGATATCTGAAGTCTTACGAAAATATAATATCATATTTATTTACCATTTATATGATTTTGAGTGATATTATTATACATAACAGATACGCTTGTGTTATCTGATTTAAGCAGAAACTGTTCACAAAATACTGGTCGATGAATAAATTCTCACTTTCTATTGCTGGAACAAAAACTTGAAATGCCAATGACATGTGGAATTTGTTAGTCAAGAAGGGGGTATTGTATTTATTAAAAAGAGATTGTGATTGACAGCTCACTTACTGAGCAGGTCAAAATATGTTTTTACTTGGATAGTTTAACCCTGTTCACACTGGTAATCTAATTTTAGATGATGCCGAATGGATTGTGGTTGGGGCAATAAAACATGCTTCTGCAAGGTTAGTATAAATTGGAGACTGGTAAATATTGCACTTTTCTTGTAGGGAATTCTTCAACACGTCTAATAGTGTTTACAGAAATAGAATATCATAACAGGGAAAATTTTTATTCCCTCTAAAGTGAAGGTAGAATTGATGGTTTGGGAATTGTTTGATTTAAATGGAAATCCGTGTAGCTTGTGTCTAAGTCAACGTATATGCATGTTCGTTAGTTTGTGTTGAAGCTATGACGATTCTGTTACGTCATTTGCCCTTGAAAAGGAAAGACGAGTCCATTTTACTTTTCAGGAGAGGGTTTGCCATCACAGAGGCAAAAAATTTGACACTTTGCCGGGTTGCAAAGGACGTGTAATGGCTTCCTTCTAACTACACCAACAGAATTTTTCAGAACACGTGGCTGTAGGGAAAAGAATTTTCTACATTTGCTTTGCTTACAGCTGTAACCTAAATATAATAATACTGGCTCTGTGACATCACCGTAAAGAATGTAAAATACCATTCCTTCATGCTTCCCTGTTACGTGAAAATTGACTATGTTGAACATTTTGTAACTTCGTCAAATATTTACGGTAATTTAAATAAAAAATAACATTTATTCCAGTAAACTCTTGTCTACAAAACATGTTTTATAAATTTTTTTGCTTAACTGAAATTTAAGCCTGTTTCAGTAAAAAATATAAAGTACACACGAAAATTTTCGCGGTTGAAAATTTCGCTCATTTAAACGCAAAGAATTATGAAGCGATTTACTTGTAATTATATTCAAAAGGCGCGTACGTATTATATGAATCAACTGTAATTTTTTTCAGAATTTTTTGTTAGTAAGGTTGTTAGATAAAACAGTTTTTTTTTGAGAGTGCATTTTGATTTTTGCAATCCTTCAGTTTAACAAGGTAACAGTCCGTTTCCAAAGGGTTAATGTACAAAAATACGCAGTTTTCACAGAATATGTGAAAAAGATTGCCACTACACTAATGAACAGGACGGAACACGACGCACAAGCATACTTTGCTGAGATTTTAAAACATAAAGGTAGTGGACACTAGGAATCTTATGTAAAAATTAACAGAAATTGTAAGCAAAGATGCAGCAGTGTCTGCGATGAGTCAAAGGTTGCTATGAGGAAGCAAAAATTTGAAGTTGTGACAAGAGGCAAGTATTACAAATATGAGTCAACGAGCGGAACCGTTATTACTGTAAACAGATGAAATAAGAATGATAAATTAAATCCCACTTCAAAGGGGAATCAAATTCAAAGACAGTTTTTATGAAACTGCGGAATTTAAGGAAGACCTCTACAACACTGACAATAATTAATTGAAGGGGTTCCCGGCAAAAGCACACTTGTCAATACAGACTAAATTTTCACCAGCGTAAATTAACATCCTTCCATCGTTTCACTTCTGCAGTCACAGCTGCTGATTTTATATTTGCTAAAGTAATGTAAGTTACATAATTTTATTAAAGTTTTGCTCAATTTATCCATACACTTTATTCTTAAAAAAATAAATTATTTTTGACAAGTGTGTTTCTGTCGGGAAAACGTTGAAATATTTCTAAGCAGTTTTGAAAAAACACATGTTTTAAGAAAATATCATTTTTATATTGAAGTATGGTAGTAGATTGTATGTAGCTCATACAATGGTAGTAGATTGGATTACACAAAATGCAAATAAAATGACAGAAACAAACTTGTCAAAAATAATTTATTTATTTATTTTAAGAATAAAGTGTATGGATTACTTACAAATAAAATTAAAATATAAGAAATCACCTTTAAAAACAGTTTTTTATAATAATCTTCGCGTATTATCCTTGTCAAAACCACTTATGTCAATGACAAAAGTGCTTTTAGCATGAAAACAAGAATGACATGTGTGGTTATGTCGGAATCGGTGTATGTTTAGACAGCTGTATTTTTGACATCAGTTGTTATATGGGAAAAACAATACAACACAGATTTGCCAACACTGCAGCTGAAAAAGATAGTACGAAAATCCGATTTTGGAAAAAAAATTGACATAAGTGGTTTTACTGAGAAACCCTTCAATTTTAATTAGAGCTCATACAAAAAAAAACATTTTAATGCCAGGACAAGGTAGTTGGCCTATGCTGTGAAGAAAATAATATTAAATTATTAAAAAAAAATTACAACACAAATAATTTAGAATTTTTAAAAAACTTGAACAAAATCTACTTGCTTAATATTTTTTTTATTATATTGCAACTAATATTGTTTTTGCAGCCCATTTAGGATCATCATTAAAATATTTCTTTAATAAAAATTTTCTCTTAATAAGTAATAATAAAAAGTACTTCACGTAACACTATCTGTACACTTAATCATATGTTTATTAAACGTAGTTTTCCATTTGAAAGATTCCCCACATTTTTTACAAACAAAAGGTTCTGAATTATTATGGACCCTTTGATGGTTAACTAAAGTCGATTTTAACTTAAAAGTCTTGTCGCATTTATCACATTTGAAATTCCTTTCATCGCTGTGCCTAACTAAATGATTTTTCAGGATGTTTTCAAACTGAAAAGAAGCGCCACATATTTCACAAGTGTGTTGTTTACCTTTGTTACTGTGTACATTCCTGAGATGAGATTTCAATTTTGTATTGCTTAAAAATATTTTCCCACATAAATTACATGGTAATTTATTTGATTCCGCATGGGCATGCAATAAATGTGAACGTATACACTTAACATTTTTCCCGCATATTTCGCACACCGAAAACGATTTGTTAAAATGTACTTTCCTTATATGTGCACTCAATTTGACGTCGTTTTTAAAATACCTATTGCACATCTGACATTCGATGTTATTGTTTTCATGTACGTACTTTTTATGCGATTTTAAATACTCTTTGTCTTTCAAAGTCTTCCCGCATATATCGCAATTCAGACATGTATAAACAGCATGTACACGCAACATGTGCGATTTCATATATTCAACGCGTTTCAATAATTTACCGCAAACAGTACAAGGGTAATACTCGAATACTTTAGAATGTACATATTTCATATGTTTTTTAAGTTGAACTGGTTTGACAAAAGTTTTAGCACAGATATCGCAAGTTTTATTTTTTAATGAATTTAATTTCAAATATTTCTCTTTCGTTTCAATCGGTTTAACTTCAGAATTGACAGCTTCAATATCTCGATTTGAATTCAGTTTCACGTCCACCTTAAACACACCCACCACACTACATATTACTTTCCGAATTAATTAATTTTTAACAATCTTAAAAACAAAAATAAAATACTTATAAATGAATTTCAAAATGGATTACACAATTTATATCTGTTAATTAGGTAATCAGCCGAAAGGGTGGTTTGAACCTGTTGAGGTTTTACTAAGTAAAACGAGGAGTGAGGTGGTTTACCATTGCCTTCCTCACTGAGTGGAAAAGTACGCTTATCAGCATGCCAGGCCCTCTGAAAAACACATTTTCCACTCTGCAAATGACACCTTCACTTCATTCACCACAGGGTCTGGCTGTATAATGAAATTCATTACTTTCAGAGGAGATAACTCTGATTTGTGTCTTTTACACCTCTACGTCTTCGGTTCTTAAATGATTCAGTCATTTAATTGGCTGACCATGTGATAAGAAACAGAACTATTTCTTTTAGCCCTGCAACGAACAAATTGAATATAAATAATTTGACACTCCACCTGTCTGTTATGGGCGTTACAATTTATATAAATGGGTGAAAACAGTATTTTGCAATAATACTTTTGTATAACTCATCTGCAGTCAAAATTATTGTTGATTGGCACGCACTATAATTCGTTACATTAAGAGGTGCAACACTATTCTTGAATTTTTGAAGAAAAAAAATAACTTCATTTATAGATAGAAGATATTTTTATTAGCAACGAAGTAACAAGTCAATTTTTAAAATCACTTTAAATCGGCAAATATACTGAGCTCGACAAGCAACACCGAAAAAAACACTTGAATAACGAAATTAAATATAAAAACTCAAATAATTTTTTACAATAAATCAATTCGTCCATTAAATCTCTTATAATTAACAAATATTGAAATTTTCCGAAAGAAACAAATTAAAGCCTTTTTAAAAATTTCCACCAGCCATGAGACGCATTATCTCATGAACGGGATTTTTTAATTTAATATTTCATCCGGTAAAGATTTACAATTTTTAAAAGTTCAACCGGTTTTGTTTCTCACACAACTGTTAACATGTTCATCGAACGTCCGTTTCCAACGAAATGAATGACCACATACTTTACAACTGTACGGATCAACATTTGTATGTATTCGTATATAAGTCTTCAAAACGGTTTTATATTTAAATGATTTTTTGCAGATATCGCACGTATATTTTCTATCATTTACGTGAATCACCTTATGCCGATCCAATATTCCTTTCGTTTTAAACGCCTACCCACATGTATCGCATGCATGCTCTCGCTACAAGACATGACTTAAATTTTCATGAACTCGTAAAGCATCAACACCGCTGCAAACTTTTCCGCAGATATCGCACACAGACTTCTGTTTATTGTGGCTTCTCATGTGCGAATGCAACGATTTAACTTCTTTCCCACAGATTTCGCAAACGCTGGTTATTTTTAGGTGCACGGTATTTATATGCGTCACAAGCGAACACTTCCATTTTAATATTTTATCGCAATGCGGACACGTTACCGATTTATTTCCATGAACAGCAGCTTTATGCCTTTCGACAATATGTTTACGAGCAAACGACCGCCCACAAATATCGCAATTCCAACGTTTGTTCGCTGCTTGGCCGTGCATTCTTTTCATTGCTTTGCCGTGCATTCTTTTCATATGTGTATTCAAATAATAATGAGATTTAAACACTTTATCGCAGATCTCACATTTACAATACGAAATGAATTCGTCGGGGTGAACAAAGTATCTGTGACGAGCCATATAATCCCTATTAACTTTTTTAAAACATACATCGCAGGTTGCCTGTTTCGCTTCAAGGTGATCAGATAACTCTTTATCAGTTTCAAAGCTGATTTTGCAACTTTTACACCAAAAAGGTTTCAATACCTCACGTAAAGTTGTTGGATTTGATGGATGTTTACTCGCTATTTTCCAATTTTCATTAACTGAACTTGGTAACTCTTTCACCTTGAACAAATGCACCAAAGTGACCAGTATTAAAACCCACGTAAAATGTCTTCATCATTTATCAAGGTTTACTGTTAATGTTTAGAACATCAAATTTCTGTTTAAATCGACTTCATAGCCAAACATTTTGCACAGAAATTGAAAAATACAATTTTTTCACCGATACTTTACCTACCAAAACGCAACTAAACTTCCTCATTGGAGAGGAAATATTAACGCACTAGTATATTCACATGTAAAATTGATATGATTGATTGATATTACAGATTAGGAAAAATTTCTTAAAACATTATGTTTGGAGTATGCATTATACGGGAGTGAAACGTGAGTGATAGGGGCTGTAGAAAAGAAGATAGAAGCTTTTGAAATGTGGTGTTATAGGAAAATGTTACAGATTAGGTGGGTAGACAAAATAAGTAGTTTAGAGGTTCTTAGGCGAGTGGATAAAAAAAGTATATGGAAGCATCTTACCAGAAGAAGGGATAGGCTAGTGAGACATATCTTAAGACATCCAGGTACTGGGCTATCAATAATCGAGGGTAATATTGAGGGAGTAAATTGTAGGGGGAAGCAAAGATTAGAATATGTAAAGCAAATTACAAAAGATGTAGGGTGTTACAGGTATGTAGATATGAAACGACTTACGCAAGATAGAACAGCTTGAAAAACTGCATCAAACCAGTCGAGACTGATAACAAAAAAATATATAGGCAAAAATGGCCTGCATTTTATGAATGACCCAATTTTTAACTCTAAAATGTTAATACTGAAATTCACATTTGAGTTCAGCAACTATTATAGTTAGGGGGAAATAACAACAAACAAAACCTACAATAAAATTAATATCTTCTGAAATCAATTTCTGATTTAACTGTTTCGTTCCAGTGTACACTTTTGTTGATTAAGTTGGAGACACTTTAAATTTCCCTTCTCACTTATAAATATAAAACTAAAAATTTCAGATTTTTTTCAAAAAAAATTAAAGAAACGTAAGTAAAAACAAATTCAAGTCGACAGCCATTTTTTTTTGTTAAAATTTATTATTTTTAAATGATTAACTGGATTCGCTTGCCACACAATTACTGATGTGTTTATCAAATGTCTGTTTCCAACGAAACGATTCTCCGCATTGTTCACAACTATACGGATCTATATTCGTATGTACTCGTTTATGCGTCTGCAAAACAGTTTTAAACTTAAAAGTTTTCTGACAAATATCGCACATAAAATTTCTTTCATCATTATGAATCATTTTATGTTGTTCCAGAATCGGTTTAGTTTTAAATGCCTGTCCACAAGTATCGCACGCATGTACGCGCTGCAAAACGTGAGTTACTTTCTTATGAGATTTTAATGTGGCTACAGAATTGCAAACTTTCCCGCAGATATCGCAAACAGATTGTTTTTTATTATGGCTTTTCATGTGCGAATACAACCACTTTACACTTTTCCCACAGATTTCGCAAACAGTTCGTGTCGTGTCGAGGTGAACAATTTTTATATGCGTCGTAAGTGAACTATGTGTTTTGTATATTTTTTTGCAGTACTGACACGGTGACGGTTTATATTTATGAACGGCATTTTTATGCGCCGCCAATGTCCATTTATATGTAAATGACCGTCCACAAATATCGCATTCCCAACGTTTACCCGGCGATTCGTTCTCATGCAGTTTTTTAATATGACTTTTCAAATAATAATCAAATTTAAACACTTTACCACAGATTTCACATTTACAATATGAAACTTCATTGCTGTGAACATATAATTTGTGCCGCGGAATCTGTGACGTTTTGAACGTTTTAAAACAAATATCACAGGTTTTTTTATGCTTTGCTTTAACATGATTAGACAACTCTTCACTGCTGATAAAGCTGCTTGCACAAATTTTACAAGTAAAGTCTTTCAATTCGACCTCAAGAAATGTAGCACGATCTGAAGGACTTTTCCTATCTTTTGTTCGATTTCCTTTAACTGAACTCGGTAACTCGTTCACCTTGAACAAATGCATCAAAGTGACTTGTATTAATACCCATGTAAAATGTCTTCATGTATCATAGTTTCTTGTTAAATATTTAGTACTTGGAATTTGTATAAAAACTGAATTTCGTGTTTTTAGCTTTAATTTGTTAATGGGAACTACACTTTATTGACAACCACCCAATTTGAGCGCGGCTTTTCGCTGTATTCTTTGTCGTGATTCGGCATGAATTTTTGAAGAGACCTCCAATGAAGGTTGTTTAAGAATGGCTGTCAGCTGGTCACCGTACAAAGTCGCTTACCCAACTAGTGTTACTCAGCAAATAATAGCTTTCTATTAGCTGACTGACTGGACTGACCCGAAGGCCTAAAACTGAATTTCTGAACACAGAATTTACAAGAAAATTGTGAAATCCAAAACTCGTGCATTTTTTTTTATTAATACATAGTTCACCTAAACATACTTTAATTATCCCTTCATTATAGAATGAAAATTTTAACAAGCAAAAAATGTTAATTGATGTTTTTACACAATTGCTAACAAAATAAATTATTAATCAATTTAATTACCTCAAAAATACTAACATAATGTTAACTATTTAAAAAAAAATAAAAAATCAGGTGTGAAACATTCACATGACTTCCTCTTGGCAATAAAAATAATGAACAATATGACCTAAAAACAATAGTAACAAAACATCAGAAATAAACAAAAACCTAACCTCAAAAAACAATTTACAGTTATTTATTAATTATGATAATCATGAGTGATAACAGTAGTATTTAAAATTTAGAATCACCTAATTTTAATCATTAATGAATGACGCAAAATGAAAACCAATCTCAGTTTGGCTTAATAATACGGAAAATCACTCTTTTATGCTAAACTAGGCTCTGTAGAGAAAAAGGATTATAATAAAAGTTGTAGATCTTTTAGTTCCCTATAAATTTGAATAAATACACTTTTGTCATTAAATTCATACTAAGGCCGAAATCTTAAAAAATCCATTATTTTAAAATTTGCATGAAAAAAAAAGATAATCACTAAATACCACTAAACGAAGCGTTATGCAAAGAAATGTTTTCAATACAAGTTGGAAGTTTATAACTTTTTTAAAACTTTGATTACATACATTTTTAAAATATGCCGTGCCTGATTAAGATTGAACACAGGACTGGATGAGAGGCAAGCACGTTACCAACCACGCCAATGCGGCCAGCAACTTATTTTATTATATTTTTATACATCATCTCAATTTTGTCTGGATATGGATGTTCAATAAGCAAGTCTTATTGTAAAGCAGTTTTTAAAAACCCAAATTATTTTTTAATTTAAATTTGACATGATTATGTGTTATAAAATGACAACTCGATAGAACATTGTTCACTTTTTTTTAAAAAAAAAACCAAGTTTAATTAATATGAAATTACAACTTTTAATTAAATTAAAATTTAATATTTTTAAATCAACTACTTTTATTTCCCGCACAATTACTAACATGTTTATCAAAAGTCTGTTTCCAACGAAACGATTGTCCGCATTGTTCACAATTGTACGGTTCCATATTTGTATGTACCCTCTTATGAGTGTTTAACACGCTTTTGAATTTAAACGATTTCTCACATACATCACACGTATAATTTCTTTCATCCTTATGAATCATTTTATGTTTTTTCAAAACCTGTTTAATTTTAAACGACTGTCCACACGTATCGCATGAATGTACGCGCTCCAAGAAATGAGTAATTCGTTTATGATTTCTTAAATTTTTAGCAGAACTGTACACATTTCCGCAGATATCGCACACCGACTGTTCTTTGTTGTGAATTTTCATGTGCGAATGTAACGATTTCACATCTTTTCCGCAGATTTCGCAAACGCTGGTAATATTTTCGTGTACATTTTTTATATGGGTCGTAAGCGAGTTCTTTGATTTTAATACTTTATTGCAGTACTGACACGTTACCGTTTCATCTCCATGAACAGCAGCTTTATGCGCTGCCAATCTCGATTTGTACACAAACAACCGGCCACAAATATCACAACTGAAACGTTCATCCGCAGATTTATTCCTGTGCACAGTTTTCACATGAAGTTTCAGATGATATTCAAATTTGAACACTTTATCGCAGACTTTACATTTACAATACGTAACTTTATTGCTGTGAACAAAGAACTTATGACGAGCAATGTAATCTCTATCAAAATTTTTAAAACAAATATCGCAGGTTTTCTTAACCCTTCGTTTTTTGTGACAAGATAACTTTTGGTCATTTTTAAAGCTACTTTCATCGATTCTATGTGAAACACCTTTTAATATGATCTCATCCAATGTCGTAATATTTGAATGACCGTTACTCTCTGCTTTCCAGTTGCCTTTAACTGAGTCCGTTAACTCGTTCACCTTGAACAAATGCATCAAGGGGCTTGTATTAATACCGATGTAAGACGTATCATTATTTATCATAGTTTCTTGTTAATTATTATTAAAACTGAATTTTTGTGCTCAGAATCTTGTAGAAAAATTGCAAAAGTACAGAGTTCACATCTTATTTTTACAAGCATATACATGCAAAAATATTTATCAAATTTCTACACAATCATAAACAAAATAAATCAAACTTTCATAACCTCAAAAATGCTATATATTGTTAATTACTAACAAAATAATAACGCTACTTAATAACCTAACAAAATTAATTATGGGTTTTTAATTACAGAGAATAACTCTCAATAGTAAGAACACTTCGATTGAACATGATGCAACATTTTTATTTTTAAAATCACTTCAACTTAGCAAAAACACAGTATTCCTAAGGTCAAATTTAGGAATGATGAAGTGATATTGACTGCTGCTGCTATCTACAGTAAATATGAGAAGGAATAAATTAAAATAAATTAATTTTAAGTCAGTTTTATACAAATGACTGAAGATGTATCATCTTCTATAGATTTTAAATAAATAAAAGTTTTTTAGTTTCAATTGTGTTATTCACTCTGATGATGATGGTGGATCCACCGAAACACATGTAAGTAAAGATAAAAGTTGACGCAGTTAAAAAAGAAGGTTAGTGAAATTTATTGTATAGATTCATTACATAAAATAGAATTAATTTCAAACAGCAGGATGCATTATAAAGATTTATTTATAAAAATATTGTTGGCATTTTAACCGATGAAAATGTTATGGGGCTTTCAATTGGGAAATATGCTGATTTCATCAGACTTAATGAAAACTTTTTACGGCCTATAACTTATGCAAAGCTGAGAAGGAAATCCGCAATTTATTTAGTTCCGCTTTTATTGTAGGTACAACATTTTTAGTTGACAAAGCGAGTACAGAGGTTCTCTAGTCCTATAATAAGATAAACGAAAGTTTACTAAGTTTATAACTCTGTACTCTTCTTCTCATCCCCTTCCACCTCTTTTAACTCCTCCCTTCAACCCACAATCACTCCTTCCACCCCTTTCTCACAATCTTTCCTAATCACCTGTCTTTAATCGCTCCCTTTTTAACTCAGGGCTTTAACATGCAAAACCAATTGGACTCAAAAACCAAAACTACTTTGAACCAAATTCTTTAACACTGATTTTTTTTATAATATTTCCATAAACATTTATATTCCTATAAATAAAGCATGTTTTCAACATCAAATTACAATCAAGATAAAAACGAAACATATATTCTTTTTATTTCATTAAGATTAAACATTTTCTAATGATTAGCTGATTTCGTTACCCCCACAATTGCCGACATGTTTATCAAATGTCTGTTTCCAACGAAACGATTGTCCACACTGATCACAACTGTACGGTTCTATATTTGTATGTATTCGCTGATGAGTCTTCAAAACGGTTTTGAATTTAAACGATTTGTCGCATACTTTGCACGTATAATTTCTTTCGTCTTTATGAATCATCGTATGATTTATCAGAGTCGCTTTCGTTTTAAACGACTGTCCACATGTATTGCATGAATGTTCTCTTTGTGAAGCATGAGATATTCGTTTATGACATCTCAAAGTTGCTGGAGAATTGTAAACTTTTCCACAGATATCGCATACAGGCTTTTGTTCAGAATGGATTACCATGTGCGAACTCAACGATTTCACACGTTTCCCACAGATTTCACAAACAGCTTGTTTCGTATTCAAGTGAACAACCTGTATATGAGCCTTAAGCATACTGTCGGTTTTGAATTTTTTTTCACAGTTCTGACACGAGAATGTTTTATTTCCATGAACGCCAGCCTTATGGGTTGTCAAATTACTTTTAGTACCATACGACCGTCCACAAATATCACAATCGAAACGTTTATTAGAATTATTCCTGTGTACTCTTTTCATATGTACATTCAAATAAGCTTTAAATTTGAACACTTTACCACAGATTTCACATTTACAATATGAAACTTCATTGCCATGAACAAAGAATTTGTGACGCGACATATAATTCCTATCAAAATTTTTAAAACATATATCGCAGGTTTTCTCAATCCTTCCTTTGTTGGGATGAGGTAACGTATTGTCATTTTTAAAGCTACTTTCAATACTTCTATACGAAACGCCTGTCAACACGTACTGAAGTAACGAAGCACAATTTGGAGGATATTTACTCTCGGTTATCCAATTTCCTTGAACTGAACCCGTAAACTCGTTCACCTTGAACAAATGCATCAAGGAGCTTGTATTAATACCGATGTAAAATTCTCAGCACTACTCACAGTTTCCTGTCAATGTTCAGTACTTAAAATTTCTATTAAAAATAACTACATGCGTCCAGAATTTTACACAGATCGTGAAATCCACAATGTCTTTCATAAACATAACAAACTCGCTGATCCGAACTAAAGGGAAATCGGAAACTGTTTGGATTATCCGAAAAATATGCACACTAACAGAAAAAAAAAGTCCAAAATAGCTAAATTAATTATAAACACACAACTGTACGCTTAGAATCGTCACTGACCTACTGAACAAAGCAAGTTACAACTGATTGGCTGTCAGCTGATGATATTTAGTTCATAGACGAAGAAATAGGTTTCCAAAATCATCCCAGATTCTGGTGAAGGTTTAACATGAAACTGATAAAATATTTAACATGGAGCAGCTTATTTCACATTTAGAAATAGCTTATTTAGAAATTGCACTGCAGAATATTTAAGAACAACGCTACGCACACAGACGTGATTCTTATGAAACACTGGCGATGGCGAATTGCTGCCATCATCAAAGGATTTTAGGCATTACAAAAGTTAACTATTAGTAATTTTATTCAGCCAGACAGAAATAAACATGTCTAATTTCTTGTAATTGCTGAAGAACTAAAAGAAATGTTTTACAAGTAAGCAACTTATATTTTAAGTATTTCATCTATTAAGAACTTGGTTAAGTTTACTTTCCTATCTCACCTACACTGTTTAACTTTTTCTTTAATTTAATTTTTACATTAAAAAGCCTATTAAAAACATTTTTTCATAATAAAATTAGTTACTAGTTTCTTAAACAATTTTTGTACATAAAATGCACGTTAAAAAAATTAAGATATCACTTTGGATTATCCAAAATTTTGGGTTAGTGGGGCCATTGTGTACAACGGTTCAATTGAGAAAATTTACTTATCCCCCCCTCCCCCGCAATCAAACACAAAATAATTTCCAGTACCACAATAGAAATCCAACAAATTATCGACTGCTAAAAAAATAATAATAATGGCCATTTTTACAGCATTGTGTTTTGCGCTTGTTTGGTTATTAAGCTGAGGTGAAAAATATATAAATTTCAAATTAAACGTTGAAAGAAATCGTGTACTATTTTATACACACGCTAATTGAAATAAGTAAGTTAGTAGTATACACACATTGTTACAATTCAGACTTAACAGTTTATCTTTGCCAATCATATATTCCCTTTTGGAATCTCCTGGATGCATTAAAAAAACAATTTAAAATGTACGCTACTACATCCAAGCCGAGTATAAACAATAATCACGTTCGTAAAAAAATTCTGTTACATTACTGCATCTTTGTTTCAAAGAATGTCACATTGTTTATCATTATAAATCTGTCTATACCGATGAAATCTCTCTCCCAACATTACTATTACTATTAATAGAATTACCACTCTAACAAGAATACATATTTTGCAGTTTTAAAATTAACATCGTTTGCCTAGAGCCCACAAATATTATAATAGCGTAGTTTAAAACACCACTTGTTAAAACTGAACAATTTTACAAAAAATATAATTGGTTAAATTAACACACAAAACAAATTATATATATATAGGCCCTATATATATATATTTCTTTAAAGTAGCCAGGTTTAACCCTTTCCACTTGACTGTCGGATCTGATCCGACACGATAGTGTCGGTAATTAGCAAGTGAATTACCCATTCCACTTGTATGTCGGACCCCATCCGACTCAGTTTTCACAGCTGATTTTGTATGAAAATACGCGTTTAACAAAGTTGTGTTATGTGCTGGCCTCTACGGGATGTTTTAAAAATTAAATCTTGTGGTTTTCGATAGTTGACTACTACTGATTATCGATATAAACGGAATTCATTGAATCAATGTCACCAGACCAAACTAGTAAACAAAACTAGCTTAATCGTGAACGTCCATAGTTTAGTTTGCGGTATTTTGTGTCGCTTTAAGATCGGTTAATGTTTTTAGGTAGTTTTAGGTAACTAATTCACACAAAAATAATATTCAGATTACTTTCCGTGTTTTTATTAAGTTTTAGGTATCAATTTCTAGTTACATAGTTTATTTTATCTTAGTTTTTACAACAGCAGTCTATGTTTTGCAGGTTATATTTCAAAAGTTTTTAGGTGAGAAAAAGCATTTTTCATGTATCATTATTAACATTAAAGTAATAACACATATAAAAAAATATTGTATGCTCTTAAAACTAATAACAACACACTACACGTATGATTAATGTAATAGGGTATAAACAAATCATAATATAAATACAAGTGGAGGGAAATTACAGAGCAAACATAATAAGAGTGGAAAGGGTTAATATTAAAATATGATAAAAGATAAAAACGTTCTTTAATTAATATTTAATATTTTTAACAGATTAACGGTTTATCATGTTTATCAAATATCGGTTTCCTACGAAACGATTGTCGACATTGCTCACAATCGTAAGGTTCCATATCTGTATTTATTCGCTTGATTCCTCAAACCATTTTTCAATTTAAGTTTTTGCAAACATCATAAAAAAAAATTCTTTCATCTTTATGAATCACCTCATGTTGTACCATAACCGGTTTAGTTTTAAACGCCTTTCCACAAATATCGCACACATATACTCACTGCGAACCGTGAATTACTTGTTTATGAGTTCTTAAAATGTCTGTAGAACTGAACACTTTTCCGAATGGATTCAACGGATTATATTTTATTGTGCGTTCTCATGTGAGAATTTAACGATTTAACATCCTTGCCGCAGATTTCGCAAACACTGGTACGATTCGTATTCACGTGTACAGCTTTTATATGGGCCGCGACGGAATTGTTCGTTTTGAATACTTTACCGCAGTGTGTACATGGTATTTTATGATTTTCATGGACAGCAGTTTTATGATTCACCATGTTAGCCTTGTAAGAAAACGACTGTCCGCATATATCGCAATCCCAATGTTTACCCGCCAATTTATTCCGGTGCAGTCTTCTCATATGGACTTTCAAGTAGTTCTTAAATTTAAACATTTTACCGCAGATCTCGCATTTACAGAACGAAACTTTATTACCGTGAATGAAGAATTTGTGACGTCCTATATAATTGCTACGGAAAACTTTGAAACATATATTGCAAGTTTCGTGATGCTTCGCTTTTACATGATCGGATAACTCTATGTTGTTTTTAAAGTTCTTTTTACAAAATTTACACGTAACACCTTTCAATATGACCGCCAGTAAATATGTAGAATTCGAAGTGCTTTTACTTTCACTTTTCCAATTTTCTTTAACCGAGCTCGTTAACTCGTTCACCTTGAACAAATACACCAAAAGTGGCTTGTATTAATGCCTAGTAATTTCTCTCGTTTTTTTTTTATTTATTTTGTCTTAGAATATTTTTCATTAATATTTTAGTACAACCAATTTTTATTTAAAATAAATTTCCCAGTCCATTTAATAAAAAATAAAAATGAAATACACATCACTTTTGATATAAATACATATGTATAATTATGTCTAATCAAAACATAACCTAACCCACCTTGGGAACAAGAACATTAAATTTTTAAGTATATTCATTTATATATAATATTAATCAAAATTCTATACAAAAACCACCAAAAAATAATTACCGATCTTTTTTATAAGTAAAAAGTAACTGAAAAAATTATGAAAGTTTTTGTAATAAACAATACCAAATAGCTAAGTTCAACTTACTTAGTTAATCTTACGAATCGCCTTAAAATTCATGAAAACACAATTTAGCAAGAGAGATCAGTGAAAATTCTCAAGTACAAAATTTATTAAAAGCAAATTATCTTTTACAATCAAAATAATTTCTCCATAATATATTTTTAATGATAACAACGAATACTGAAAATATTGGTTTAAAGAAAAACCATTTAAGTATCTAATAATTTTATTACATTTTAGCTACTGCCCATAACAGACAGGTGGAGTGTCAAATTGTTCACTCAATCTGTCCGTTGCAGGGCTAATAAAATAAATAGTTCTGTTTCTTATCACATGGTCAGCCAATTAAATGACTGACTCATTTAAGAACAGAAGAGGTAGAGGTGTAAAAGACACAAATCAGAGTTATCTCCTCTGAAAGTAATGAATTTCATTATACAGTCAGACCCTGTGGTGAATGAAGTGAAGGTGTCAAATGCAGAGTGGAAAATGTGTGCTTTTCCGAGGGCCCGGCATCCTGATAAGTGTACTTTTCCATTCAGTGAAGAAGGCTGGGTAAACCACCATCTCGTCGTTTAACTTAGTAAAACCTCTACAGATTCAAACCAGCCTTTCGGCTGATGACCTTAACAACAACATTTAAGCTGACATCGCTTATACTCAGGCCAAAGTGTTAGTATAAATACATAATACATTTTTACTAAACAAATTTTTTTTTAAAACCCAATAATTCTATAAAATTCTCTCAGTTCTTTTAACAACGCATCTCTTTATGTAAGAAATGCAAAACTAAAAATTAAAACCACTAAGAGAATCTGTAAAATAACTGAAACTTTTTAGATCAAAATGGAATATATCAGGTAACGAATTACACAAATAGATAATATATGCGACAATACAAAATATACCACATAAAATTATAAGAAAGATTCTATATACTTCTGGTAAGAATAAAACAAAGACTTGCAGAATTAATATTTCAAAGGCACACGAAACGTAAAAAAAAAACCTAATGGTTCAAATAGAACAGAAAAGGTGTAATGACACTAAATATAAATAATAATATAATAGAAGACAACCAAAACATAAAAGAAGGAAATAACGGTTTTCCGGAGGAAAATACAGAAAAGCAACACAATTTAAGTGAAGCGATGAGACAAAGAATTTTCAGAATTAATAGAAGAAAAAGGGTAGCTAACAAGGGGGAGTTTAAAAATAATAACTCGACCAAGAATTAAAAAGGTAACACATGCATAATCCTAATTCGACTGAAAGAAAGAAAACACAAAAAATATATTAACTTTATAAAATAACACACCTATAATCACTATGAAATACAACATCAGCATCACCCTATAGAACCCACGATTTCAAGCAATACACTCAGCCAAATGGGCAAACAATAAAAAAAATAAAACAATTTTAATCAATTCCTTCGTTGGTAATTATTGACTGTTCGTATAAGAAACTTTAGAAATTCATATTCATTTAATTTAGTAAAAAAATTATGATGAAGGATAAAATGAAAACAATTTTTTTCTTAAAAATTAAATACTTTTTATTTATTAACTGGTTTCGTTTCCCACACAATTACTAACATGTTTATCGAATGTCTGTTTCCAACGGAATGACTGACCGCACTGTTTACAATTATATGGTTCGATATTTGTATGTATTCGCTTATGAGTCCTGAGAACGTTTTTGTATTTAAACGATTTTTCGCATATATCGCACGTATAATTTCTTTCATCTTTGTGAATAATTTTATGTTGTTCAAGAACCGATTTCGTTTTGAATGACTGTCCACATGTATCGCACGAATGTATTCGCTGTAAAACGTGACTTACTTGTTTATGAGTTCTTAAAGTCCCTACCGAACTGCAAATTTTTCCGCAAATATCGCACACAGACATTTGTTTATTGTGGCTTCGCATGTGCGAATGTAACGATTTTACGTCTTTCCCACAGATTTCACAAACACTGGTATGATTCGCATTCAAGTGTATAGTTTTTACGTGAGTTAAAAGCGAACTGTTCGTTTTGAATATTTTCTCGCAGTACTGACACGTCACAGTTTTATTCTCATGAACAGCAGCTTTATGCTTGGCGACATTGCATTTATATGCAAACGACTGTCCACAAATATCGCAAGCCCAACGTTTACCTGCCGCCTTATTCCCGTGAAGTCTTTTCATATGCATTTTCAAATAATAATCAAATTTAAACATTTTACCGCAGATTTCACATTTACAATACGTAACTTCATTGCCATGTACAAAGAATTTGTGACGTGCGATATGATCAGTTTTGAAAATTTTTAAACATATATCGCACGTTTTCTGATGCCTTACTTTTACGTGGTTCGATAAATCTTTGTCACTTTTAAAACTCTTTTTACAAATTTTACATGAAACATCTTTCAATACAACCTCGAGTAATGCGGTAGAATTTGAAGGACCTTTACTAGCTTTTTTCCGTTTTCCTTTAACTGAACTCGTTAACTCGTTCACCTTGAACAAATGCATCAAAGTGGATTGTATTAATACCCACGTAAATGTCTCATCACTATTATGGTTTTTTTTAATACTTAGTACTTGCAATTTCTATTCATATCAATTTTTTAGCCCAGACATTTCAAATAAAAAACATAATCTATTGTTTTAAACACGAATAATCTACTAGAGACAACTAAGCCGCCTTTTCAAATGAAGATAATTAATAAAAAAGTACATTAATACAAAAAAATGTATTATATACAACTAAAATATTTTTAAATAACTTTTGTAACATTTTAACGTATTAGGCAGGTTTGTACGAAACACATTTTGGCTATTTTTAAATAAAACGTTTTTAACAGCTATTTAACAAGTTCAATGTGGCCCAGTAGACGCAAGATAATTTGCTGTGATGGAGCAATACTTTAATGGTAAACTGGCTTGAAACCTTTATATTCGTACATAAATATTTAGTTATTTACGTAATTGTTTTGGCACACTTAAACTACAATTACTTTTCCATAATTGAGTAATTGCAACGCAAGTAATGTATTTTTTTTTTTATTCCTAATTTGTGTACATTGCAATCTGTTCAATTTAGAACAATAAGCAACCCCATGACCCAATGAGATGAGGATGATGTGTATGATGTGTAAATGAGGTGTAGTCTTGTACAGACCCAGGCCGACCATTCCTGAGAGAGTATGGTTAATTGAACCCCAACCATCAAAGTACACCGGTAACCACTGTCTAGCATTCAAATCCGTATAAAAGTAACTACCTTTACTTGGATTTGAACCCGGAACCTTCGTTTCCAAAAATCAGCTGTAGTAATGTAAGTAATGTAATGAATAAATTTTTATATAATTATTACTATGACTAGAAAACATAGAAAAATTATGTAAATGTTCAAGTTTTCTTAAGTGACTATAAGGATGTAGATGAAATAATACATTCAATATATAAAAATATTACATTTATAAGTAACAAATAAAACTGCACGGAAAATTTTAAACAGAGTCATAAATATATTAGTTTATAAAATTCCTTAAAAAAAACATGTGACGTCCGTTCAAGAACTGATCGTGTACTGGTACGGTACGGACCTTTTTCTAGGACTGGACAATAACAGAAAGATTATTCACCCTACTGGAATGTAGAAAGGACCAATAACAAACCATACAAACATGACACAAAACAGTGTCAGTCGGTCACCTGGGAGTGATCGAGTTGACGCAAAACTAAGTCACCCACAGTCAACATATTAAGACCAAACCCTTAAATTTTAGACGAATTAATTCATAATCTTTTTTTTTCTGTAAAATATCAGTTTCTTTTTTTGTTTTATATCATTTTTCATAAATTTTACTACATGTAATTTATAATTCATAAATTGTCATCAGTGAAAACATCTTTATAAATTCACTCTCTTTCACGCATTTACATGTTTCAGAGAATCGACCTTCATCAGAGTACAGAAAAATCTTTTTATCTAAATACATTGCCCATAACAGACAGGTGGAGTGTCAAATTATCTACACTCAATCTGTTAGTTGCAGGGCTAAAATAAATAGTTCTGTTTCTTATCACATGGTCAGCCAATTAAATAACTGAATCATTTAAGAACAAATGAGGTAGAGGTGTAAAAGACACTAATCAGAGTTATCTCGTCTGAAAGTAGTGGATTTTATTATACAGCCAGACCCTGTGGTGAATGAAGTGAAAGTGTCATTTGCAGAGTGGTAAATATATGCTTTTCAGAGGGCCTGGCGTGCTAATAAGTGTACTTTTCCACTCAGTGAGGAAGGCAAGGTAAACGACCTCACTCCTCGATTTACTTAGTAAAACCTCTACAGGTTCAAACCAGCCTTTTGGCTGATGACCTAAACAACACACATCTAAATACAAATGACTGAAAATATAACATTTTCTTAAAAGGTTTTTAATAAATCCTTTGTTTCAATTTTACTATCTTTCATACACTCAGATGATGGTGGCATTGCCAAAAACATGTAAATGTAAGAAACTGAATAAGTAAAAAAAAAAATTAAACCAACACAACATCAGTGAAAACAATGTTCTTTCTTTTAAACTGATAACAAGCTACACGAAGCATTTTAAACATGTAATTAAAAATGAAGTTTAGAATACACTAAAAATTTCTACTCCACTAATCGGGTTAAAAAATTCATGAAAAGGTAAATAAAAACATTAAAATCAAGCCGATATAAAAATTAGAATTTAATTCAATTTTACTCATAAACTAAAAATATTTTAACAATAATTTAAATAAATTAATTAAAAGTAATTACAATAAATACTATAAAATAATAGAATATATTTGATAATAACACACACCAGTCTCTGCAGAAAGGATAAAAACGAGAATTTTTTTAATTACTAATACGAATTAGTAACGGACAAAATTATGAAGTCTGTAATATTTACATAAATTCTTATCTGTACAAATTAGTATAGACATTGCACTTCTTAACAAGTGTTAAAAAATCATAAAATAATTACACAATATCAATCAAAATACTTTTCCTCAAAAAAAAGATAAGAACAGTAATTAAATCAAACTTTTTATCGTTTATAAATTCCTCCACTGTATAGTGTCTATATTAATTTTTTTTCATTAATTAATTATTATCTACTAAACCAAAATCAAAAGACTAAATTGGGTAATACATAAAGATAAGTTTATCGTTTGTTACAAAATTGAAGCATTATATAAGTTACAACCAGTTATTATATGAATGCCACTGAAATATTTATTATTAAAAAAAAAAACAAAGCAGATGATAAAATTTCAAAATTAGAACAATCAGAACGAAGGAAAAAACGAAGGACAATCAGAACATGCTTAAATAAGAAAACACAAGAAAATAGGTATTGGAAAACCTCTTCAAACATAGTTTATTACCAAGAAATAGAACCAATAATAGACGCGATGAAAAAAAAAAAATCTTTCTTTGGACATCTTAATCAGAACTCCAAAAAAAAAATCAGAAAATTTGTAAAATATTAAAGCTAGAATATAGGTTGATTAAAGACGTTGAAAAACGATATTGAAGAACTACAAAATACAATGATCAATCTAAAAAATAGAACCGTCAAATTAAAAATTTTTAAATATGCATAACAAGTGAAAATGAATAGAAATGAGTAGTTTCAGACACGTTAAGGCAACAAAGATCAGACAGGTGAAAGCCTATTTATTAAGCAAATAAACTCAAAAAGAAACCCAAGTATTAAGACTAAAAAAATCCAATTATGTGGTCATAGAAATAAAAAACTGTCTATGTTATTAAAAAATGCAGTTTTTTAAATCTATAAAACAATTCTTTTAAAAATTACATTATATGTGTGTACATAATAAAGTTAAACAATTTTTTATCAAAGTATTTTATAAAAAAAAACTTTCAATTTCACGATTAAACTAACAACTCTATTCTCTTAAATTTGTTTTATTACCAACACAAAATGTAACTTAATGTTCTATTCATTCCATCGATAAGATAGGTTTGCGGATAACAGTTTTTTTATCAAAGCTTCTGTCCACGGAAACATGTCAAAAGAAAGCAGGATTATATTTATAACAAAAAGGTAAAAAAACAAGTGTAACATTTTTACAATAAGATTGAATATAAGCTACAGGATGTATTATAAAAATTATTATTCATACAGAAAATACTAATTTTATTTTTTCATAACAGAGACTGAATATGTAACACAGATGTAAATTGTAAATTAAAATTCTTCTATACTGGATTACACTATGCAATAAAACATATTTTTATAAACATACTTCCCAGAATGTTTTTTAACAATAAAAATATAACTACTATCGGTTTTATAATCATAGATACCAGAGTTTGAACCCAAAGCATCTCCAGAACTATGAGTCAGATTTTAACACACTTAACATCAAAATTTAGCTCATTTTATTCTGCGTTGACCCATAATAGTCGTAGATTTTTAATGTAGTTTTAACATTGCCATATCGAGGTTGGAAGAAAAAACACCCTGTATTTTTGCTATCGCAACTAATTACATGCATTCAGAAACATGTAACTCGATAATTATTGACTGAAAAGTTTGAAATTTTAACACAACATAAAAAATTATATTCTTACAGTGTGTACAAAATTTCAAATTGGTAAGTTATTTAAATTTTGATTTATGAAAAATATTCTGAATCCTTGCTATCTTGGTAACCGCTCAATCATTCGGTGTGGGCAAACTATCGTTTTATTCAGCGTAAGAAACTTAGTAAAAATATGTTAACATGAAATATTGATTGGCCAATGTTGTGGTAGAATTTTTAAAATTTGAAAAATAGACAGAATAATACGGGGGTAGGCGCTACTACCAATGTTGCTTGAATCTGACTGTCTACCTAAACTGACAATGCAGTCTGTCAATTCAGGTAGACAGTTCGACAGGATTTCACGTACACAACCTGGCAACATGGATAGTATTGCCCACCCCCCGCGTTACGCAGTCTGTTTTTCAAAATTTTTAAAATTCTACCACAACATTGGCCAATCAATATTTCATGTTATTGACATCTTAGTACTAAGTTTTTTTACATTGAATAAAAGGATAGTTTGCCCGCATCGAACATTGAGCGATTACCGAGATAGCAAGGATTCAGACTATTGTTCATAAATCAAAATTTAAATAACGTACAAATTTGAAATTTTGTACACGCTGTAAGAACATAATTTTCTATGTCGTGTTAAAATTTCAAACTTTTCGGTCACATAATTATCGAGTTACACATCTCAAAACGCATGAAATTTGTTCCGGTAGCAAAAATACCGAGTCTTTTTTTCTTCCAACCTCAATAAGGCAATGTTTAAACTACATTAAAAATATACGACTATTATGGGTCAATGCAGAATAAAATGAGCTAAATTTTGAAGTAAAATATGTTGAAATCCGACTCATAGTTTTAGAGATGCAAGGGTTCAAACTCGGGTGTCTATGATTATGAAACCGATAGTAAATATTAACATTCCTTTATCTGAATTAATTTGTAAATTATAAAAGGTATCAAAAAATGTTTTTTTGGTTAAACTAATATTACGGAAAGAAGTATATCACGAACATAATACTGTCAAAATTAAATCAAATTTATTACATTTAAAGATTGAAAAAAAGCAGAACTTGTTATACTATGTTTATCATAAATGATCACAGGAAGAAATCACAACTATAGTCTACCTTAAATATTACAATTGCTTAATAAATTATTGATCGATGCATTTAAAAACAACCACTTGAATAATAAGTTAAGGCATAATGTGGCAGATATACCATAAAATATTTATATATTTATTATTAATAAATATTAAAAAACAAATAATTAAAATAGAAACTGTAAAATATTTGAAATGATTATTTTTATGCCATATACATGATATAAAAAAGTAATTTATAGAAAAATAACCATTTAAGTTTCTTTACATACTATTATCAATTTCTGAAAACATTAACACCTACCTCATAACAACCCCTCAAAAAGCTCAAGAAATAATATTGAAACAATATAAAGGTTTCCTTCAAAAAATATTTTTTTTTTTTTTTAGTTTAATTAAAGTCGCATCTACATCTCGGTTATTAGCTACTACAGTGTATTATGAAACAGCTAGTTTTCAAATTTGTGAAAATTCCAGACCCCAGCCAGGAATCGAACCCAAGACCTCTACGTCATAGGCCAGCATGCTACTACACTACAAAAGTGGCCATTTTTCTTTCTATGTTGCAAATTAATGAAAACTATTTTTTTGTTTAAATCATAAAATCGTTTTACTAAATCCTGAAATAACAATTATTTAAAATTTTACCCAAAAATCCCATACAATATATGGTAGGGTTTGAAAAACAACTATTTTCAATAATTGTAACTTAGGTGTCAACACAAAACCGGTGTTCAAATTTAAGAAAAATTTTGTTCTACGCCGATATACAAGTTAAAATGTTTCCAACAGTAAAAAAAAATTGCATCAACAAAATATATTCTTTAAAAGGTCCCAAACTCGGTTTAAATTTTTTGCAATATCAAACCCCCCCCCCCCCCCATACAAACTCATCAAATTTAAATCCATGCATTTTTACACAAGGGATCATTAATTAGGGAATTAGTTTCCTTCAAACCAAAAAAAATAACTGAATAAAAATTCACTTCACAGATTACGAAAAACAATACTTGTGAAACAGTTTAAAATTTTTGAATGGAGAATCTAAAGATTCTTAAGATGTGATGAACATACTAAACAATTTTGATAAAATTAGTTTAAATAACATTGACAAAATAAATTTTTTTCACGGGATAAGTGACTTATGCACTAACTATTCCTCATATAAAAATTAACAGTGTACAAAAATTACTTTCAAATATTAACGTAACTCAACAGAATTAAAATGAAATTCAAACACAGTTATCAAAATCAACGAATTCAAAAATTATTTATACAAACTTTACCGATACATTTTCAGGATGTATTAATTAAATACAACAAATATAAATTTACAATATTTTGTTTCTATTACATTTACTAACGTGTTTATCAAACGTTTGTTTCCACCGAAACGATTGGCCACAACTTTCACAATTATACGGATCTACGTTAGAATGAACCCTTTGATGGGTTTTTAAAACGTTCGGAAACATGAACGTCTTTTCGCACACATCACATTTGTAATTCCTTTCACCTTCATGAATCAGCTTATGTTGTTCTAAAATTCTTTTGCATTTGAACGATTTACCGCACGTATCGCATAAATGCGTTCGTTCCGCGATATGGCTCATTTTCAAGTGATTCCTCATGGTGGTCATGGAACTGAACGTCTTTCCGCAGATTTCACAAGTCGATGGTGTTTTATTGTGACTTTTCATATGAGACGGCAATGATCTGACGGGTTTTCCGCAGAGTTCACAGACACTTAATTTTTCGTCTTCAGAATGTTTAGTTCTAATATGATTGACGAGCGAGGCGTTACTTTTGAATTTTTTATCGCAATAATCGCACGGTAAAGCTTTATTTTCGTGAACGGCAGCTTTGTGAATACTGACGTTACTTTTGAACGCGAAACACTTGCCGCATTCGTCACATTTCCACGGTTTCGACACTTTCTTGTTCGAATGACTCCTTTGCATATGTAATTTTAAATAATAAACAAATTTAAACATTTTACCGCAGATTTCGCACGAACAGTACGTGACTTCGTTCGAATGGACGAAAAACTTATGCCGAGCTATATGATCGGACGTTTTAAAAACTTTCAGACATATGTCACAACTTTTCTTGTGTTCTTCTTTCCTATGGTCTTCCAATTCATCCACGTTTACAAACGCCTCTTTACAAATTTTACAAACAAATCGTTTCAACAAACCCTCGAGCAACGGTGTCTGTGAAGGGCCTTTGCTCTTTTTTTTCTCATATGCTTCAACTAAACGTGAAAACTCGTTCACCTTGAACAAACGCATCAAAGTGGCCTACATTAATTTTCCATACAACACTTTCCCATCACTTATTGTTTTCTAAGTTCATAAAAAATATATACATATAAACGCTTAAATTATTCGTTACAAATATGTTAAAAAGCAAGACGTGCAATGTGAAAATAAATATACAATTATTTACTTATTGTATACTATTGCACCTGTCAGAATACTCGATGATAAAACTAAACCAACTGATATTCAACAGTGAAATAAATGTATTTATTATGCAGATCAAACTCGCTTAGTAACCAATAATGAGGATAATAAAATGTGTATACAATAATCCTTGCCATTCACAATTTTGAATATTCATAGTTGCTTCGTCCAAATATTAATTTATTTAAAAAAAAAACTGTAGAACATTTTTGTTTACCCAGTTTTTATTCAACGCATTACTATCTACGTTTCAGATAGATTTGTTTAACTCCTTACCGGTTCCCGACAGAATATTACGTCGCACCGATAATTCACGAAAAAGGCCACTGACGGAATATTACGTCGATAGCATTAAGTATTTAATTTCACTGTCTTTCACACTGATATAGAGCGCTAGTACGTAGCTTTAAAGTAGTCTACGCATTACAAGTCGATTATCACAAACGCGAAGTGACGTTGTCGTTAGTTACGGTGGTCCATGTGCTCTAATAACCTATAAATGTAATGATTTTTATGTGTTTATAAGTATTTTTTAAGTGATTTTTATACGTGTTTATTTTATGAGTATTTTTTTTAAGTAATTTTATAGAAAACAATTATTCAATAATGTAAATGAAACAATTATGGACTTACAGACTTTATTTCAATAATACAACATTAAGATAGGTTAAGTAACCAATTTTTTTAAATTATGAAGAAAATATATTTTACATGCAAACATGTTGCTTTTAATATCATATTAGGTCATAATTAGCTGTAATAATTGTGTTGAAGCAAAAAAAAAATAGAGCAAAATAATATTCATTTCTGAAAAAAATAATAAACCGTTAAGGGGTTAAGAATCGATTTTCTTGTTATAAGAATCGATTCGCATAAAATAAGCAATGTTATTATTTTTATTGACTATTTTTTAACCAAAAAAATGTCCACAAGTACTAAACAGGAAATACAACGATCCGTTTTTAAATTAACCTTCTTATTAGTCCATTTAATAATGGTGAAAGTACAATCTTACCGAGACTGCTTTTTTTAGACTAAGATGATGATTGAGTAAATTACGAAAATATTCACAGGAGAAAGCATTTTTTAATAGCAAAGAGAATGGCGTTGAATGTTTAGATTATAGATAAAACTTAAAAAATAATGCCTCTTAGTTCAGATTTAATTTCGAGAGAAATCACATTCATACTATAATTTTCTTCAGTGAGATGGTAAAAGTAACTTGATTGAAAAACTTGTCTGTTATATCATTAAATGAAAATTTTGAAACGCTTTCTAGTTTTTTTTTGTAAAATAATCTCTCTATTTGTTTTACATCTTTTTATTTGACTAGTATATAACTCTTATGCCCATAATCAAACAGATTCTGCTGTTCACAAAACGTAACCATTACGAATACCTACAAATTTCTGTACATTCCGTTTATAACAAAATCACACGTTAATTTTAATCAAATGCTTCAACCTACAGAAATGAATCTAGCGTAACCTAAAATCGTTCATATTAAACATTTTGTATAGATAAAATAGATAAATACACAACACCATCATGTGAACAGCATAAATGTCCATACAAAACGTAACTGACTAAACATATTAAAATTGGTATACTTTAAAACAATCTACAAAATTCTGTAGCATTATCTTCTGATCCTATACATTTCAGAAAGTAGGAAATGGTTGCAAATAATTATAACTGTTAGATCGTGAATGATTTTCATTTAACATATAATATAATTATACAAGTTGAAACAAAACATTAACATCACCTACATGAAAAAAAAACGAAGCAACTTTACAATAACGCGCATACGTTATTTTATAATAATAGTCGATAACGAATAGGGTAAACGACAAAAATTATTAATAAGTAAAAGGTGATTCAAAAAGAGCGCCGGTTTTTAAACGGCTGGTAAATTTTTGTTTATTGGTTGGCAACATTGTTTGACCACATTTCTATTTTGGAGAACATTCCGATTGACGATTCAGTTGTAGTTTCTCTTGTTCGCAGTGTAGTACTCTCGCAGTCTGTGTCTAACCATGGAGAAGTTTACTATTGCGCAACGAATGTTAATCGTCAAAACATTTTACCAGAGTGGAGAGGGTTATGCGGCTACCGTCAGGCGACTTCGCGGCACTCTAGGACGTAATGAAGCACTGAATGAATCAACAGTTCGCAGGCTCATGAAAAAGTTTTTTGAGAAGGGTTCAACAGTCGACCTTAAAAGTTCTGGACGTCGTCGTTCTGGCCAAACTGAGCAGAACGTTGCGTTGGTTCGTGACAGTGTGGCTGTTAACCCAGCAAATTAGGGAGTTTTTGTGGCGTCATTTGGATGGAATGGACATTGACGAGTTGTGGTTTCAGCAGGATGGTGCCACCTGTCACGCTGCACGAGAAACAATGTTGTTGCTCCGTGAACGGTTCATGGATCGCATCATTTCTCGTAATTCCGACCATCAATGGCTACCAAGGTCGTGTGACTTGACGCCTTGTGACTTTCCTCTTTGGGGTCATCTGAAGTCATTGGTGTATGCCAATAAACCCCGAAACATCAATGACTTGAAGGAGGAAATTCGACGGGCTATCGGGCAAATGGAAGTCGAAACTTGTTGTGCAGTAATATCCAATTTCATGGAAAGAGTTGATGCTTGCCAGCGCAGTAGAGGAGGACACATGCATGACATCATTTTTCATACATAAAATCGGAAGGAAAGATGAACTTGTTGATTTATTTATTTTAAGTTTTTTAATAAAATAAATCTCTTAATTTGATATATCAAAACCGGCGCTCTTTTTGAATCACCCTATAAATATATATAGGACAATTTACAACGCCTAATTCAACAGAGTAATTTATTTTACAACAAAATTAACTACCGATAATGAATATCGGTTTAAAATATAAGATTGTAATAATCAACAGTAATAAACTTAAATAAAAAAGAAGAAGACAACTCAAATTATTTATAATTAAACTCATTTTACTTATTATAATCCAATATAACAATTTTTCATAATCAGTACCACAACATTAAACTTTCTAACCATTAATTTTATTACAAATTTATCACAATTATAATTATTACCTAAAACTGAACTTATCACACCTTACACACCGTATGATAATCATAATCCCCCTTTTCCACTTATGTGCCGTGCCATACACGGACATTAAATTTTGGCGCTAACTATCGAACTTCTAATGCGAGTTGCTCTCCATAGGATAATACACAGAGGTTAAATATTTACACCTTCGTAAATGTTTTCAAAAAAAAAATTAATCTATTTATTATTATCTATTTATTGTTTTTCTTACTTCTATAAATTAAAAATGCATTAACCCGTACCACAAAAGCACCCAAAAATTATCATACAAATTAGTTTTTCCTTTCGGTCGGTCCAACTTACACAATTTTACTTTATTTATTATTTAATATTAATTTATTAATATACATTTTTTTATGTTCAGTTTCTTTTTTGTTTTTACTTTATTTATTATTAATTACTATCACTTCTATTTTTTTATTTTTCCGTTTATTTATAAATTAGAACATTTTTGCACATTTATTACATTCTAATTTGTAAATGATTCTTTTAATCATGTAGAAAACAGTGTATATGATCATACAATTATAATCAGCATCAATATTATTATTATTATTATTATTATTGTAAAATTATTGATTTTGTTGTTGCGGGAATTTTTAACGGACGTATACCAATTCACATTTTCATAAGGGTGACAATTAATGATTTCTTTTACATCCGACAGTTTTACTAACTGCCCATAACAGACAGGTGGAGTGTCAAATTATTTACTCAATCTGTTCTTTGCGGGGCTAAAATAAATAGTTCTGTTTCTTATCACATGGTCAGCCAATTAAATGACTGGAACATTAAGAACAGAAGAGGTAGAGGTGTAAAAGACACTAATCAGAGTTACTCCTCTGAAAGTAATGAATTTCATTATACAGCCAGACCCTGTGGTGAGTATGAAGTGAAGGAGTCATTTGCAGAGTGGAAAATATGTCCTTTTCAGAGGGCCCGGGGCATGTTGATAAGCATAATTTTCCACTCAGTGAGGAAGGCAATGGTAAACCACCCCACTCCTCGTTTTACTTAGTAAAACCTCTACATGTTCAAACCAGCTTTTTGGCTGATGACCTAAACAACACAGTTTTACTAAATTAATTGCTAATGCAAACAATGAAGGGTGATGAAGAAAACCCAGACAAAATCAGAAACCGAACCCAGGACTTCCGGTGTAAAAATCAATTGAAATGACCACTACACCATGGGCCAGCCATTTAAATGGATAAAGTTAACGAGACGAAAAATGGTTACTAACTGTCGTTAAAAAGTAATAAAGAACATCAAGTGAAGCAACAAAAAATTCATTGTAATTCAATACATGTGGAAAGTACTAATCAATTTGTGCTACAAACATAACAAAATTACAGTCATAATCTCTAGATTCATCGTAAATTACAAAAACAATCACTTTCAAATCAATTATACACAAAAATCTCACTAAACATAATGAAAAAAAAACACTAACACAGGTGAGCAACTACATATACAAATGCATATCGGTCCAATTGCTAATTAATGTGGGCGGAACTCTTCGAATATATTTCTGATCATCCTCGATGTCGTTACGAGATGTTTTAATAAAGTCTATTATTAACTTAGAATCGTAAATATTGTGACAGAAAACACCAACAAAGTTCTTCACAGATTTAATTATTTTCTTAATTTCAACCATTTTGAAAAAAAAATCAATTCGTTTCACAATTTCTTCAAAACCAGCATCACAAATTCTTTAAATTTAATTGTCGTGTCTATATTAATTAATCAATTAAACCAACACAAATAATAATTACCACACATAATTATAATATCACACAATTCAATAATCGATAATTTCAATTGATGAAAACTAAACACAGTTGAGTACGAGAGACAAGAAAACCACCTCGTATAAAGAACAGAATGCACAAATACAATTTAAAAGAAAAATTTTAACTAATTTAATGATGACAACTATTCGTTTCAGAATATAATTACTAAAATAACTTGGGTAATTAAAAGGAATTAATTAGTCCGTAAATTCAAACGTTAAAGAAAATTATTAGGCCAGGCTTCCAATAAACTTCGGTAATTAAATATGTAATCTATTGCTCGACTACAAAAGAAAACGATAACAATTAAGATTACTGCACAAAAAAAATTGAAAACAACAATTTACATCCATACAAATTGTCAACTTTTCAAGGTAAGATATCACCCTGACATTAAAAAAAAAAAACCTATTAAAAATATAGTAAAATATATACGACTGTTTTTCCCTGAACAAAAATTTCTGCTTGAAAAAATTATAATTATAGTATGCCATTTATAAAATTTAAAAAATTAAAATAATTATAGGATAATTTTAATAAAAGTTTCTCTTAATATTGTTTAAAAAAAATCTTTGTATAAAATCAAAACATTTATCATTAAGAACATTTCAACTTAAAATTTGAAAATTATTTACTTTTTATTTTAGGGCATTTATGCCGGGGTATACAATCTATGTGCAACCCTTTGCTACATTTATCGCAAATTCTTTGTGATTTTTTTCTTTTCCCACCATTCGCTTTTGAAATTACGCTACAAACACAACACTCGCGTTCCTTGTTCCCCGGTAGTTTCGAAATGGTCACACAATTGCACTTAGCTGGCTGATCAAATAAACCTATGGTTTTCTGGACTATCACGACCAGAAAAAACATTTTTCCAATTTAAAACCTCTGGGAAATTTAAATTAAAATCATCAGTTCCACTATTTCAAGAAAGTATTTCACGACTAGCTGATTTACTGCTTACCTCGTCCAAATCGTCATTTGTTTCCGCTATTAATTTGGTTCAAATAATGGACTTTCATAATGTTAAATCAAGTACACATTCCTCACCACTACTTTCTAAAACATACTTCTAAAAATTTCTTGTCAATACCATTACCTCCAACAATAACATTGCCCACTACACCTGCACGACAAAGCTACCATTTGACTTGGTTGTTTACAAAAAAGTACACAAACTAAATTCTTTGTAAAATAAATTAACCCTTTCACTGCTAACTTTTCACTACAACTAACCTTTCACTGCCAACTGTGGGTTAAACCAGTGAGCTGGGTTTTTTTTAAATATTTTTCGGATGCATTTTAAGTTTTTAAATATTTTAATTTTTACTAGTCTTTTCAATTAAAATTATTTCTTTGTAGCAGATTTATCAAAATTTATATTAGATTTATTCCACTATTTGTACCACTAAAATCACGAATAACATGAATAAATTTATTGGAAGCATACTGGTAGCTTTCCAAAGTAGGTCTAACACCTTTTTAACATCATTTAAGTGGAAGTTTAATTACACTAGATTGTTCTTCCGTGAAATTTGACAAAGGAAGACTTATTTTCTGCAAAATGTTTTGAAGCTTAATATGATATTACCTGATGAAGCAGTGCACATCATTAAAATGCTCGTAAATTGAAGAAAAAAGAAAAGGAAAACCATGAAAAAGGTGAATTTTTTTTATAACTCATTAAATTAATTGAATAATATCACTTTAAAATGATACTGTTTGACAACTGACGTATCAATAATAATTATGAATACAGAGAATATTAATGGGCATAATAATTTTACAGGTTGTATCTCTCGACCTGCACTGTATGAATCTGAGCTTTGTGCAGCTGCGGGATGAAGGGGACAGACGAAGTACCAGACTGCTGCTTCGTCATAACACTGTACTAATCATCTGATTGCTATTCGCTAGGCAGTAGGCTGCATAGTGCAGTGACATATGCGGGTATTATTTTGAATATTCACTGTAGACGGTGACACCAAATATACGTAAATTGGATAGTACCAGTGACTACTACAAACATAGTACTAGTAAAACTTTACCACTACTAACGCAATCTCTCACAATAGGAGTGATGCAATGCATTCCTCTCAGCTGCACAAAGCTTAAGAACGGGCAGTAGTTTTATATAATTAAACATCCAATAATTACAGCCAAAAATCAAATTCATAATACAACGGGTCACAAAAAGTTAAATGTCATTAAAACTGACGTTGAGTAGGAACAGGAATTTTATGTTTCTAATACGAATCGGTATGAACATTGAACGAATCTGATACAGTATCTTATAATATACCTACCTAATGCTGAAGAGAAATCGTGCTCTTTTTAAACATAATTCTCTATCCTTTTCTACCTCTAAGTAATCTTAAAAATATGTTTACATATATAACTCCAACTATATAATGCAATAATATATACTTTTTGCCTTTTTTAAAATTATTTTAGTAACACCCCATTGTAGAGTGTAATGCAATCGTTAAAGACTTGATACAGAATGTAACTAGTCGTAATTATTATCGATCTCCTATGACTCAACCAATTTTACCAATTGATACTTAAATGGAAAATAAAACCAGTAAAACAACTCTGTAAAAAACATAAATAACTGAATTTCACTTAATCAATGATTTTCAACGAAACTAAATTTTCAAAGAAAAATTTCTCATACACAACGAAACTGCAATGAAAAATTCAGAAAAACCAAATTCATTTATATTAACGATAACATTCATTTAAAACATAACCTCTCATTCAAAATCTATAATTTGATCTACATATTACAACAAATTTAGTTCACGACTTTGTTTTAACGATATTAACGAATCATTTATAACAACAATTAATTAATGGATAAACATTTTATCTTCTAGAAGATTTACAAAAAATACTTAAATATAAATACACAACATTCTGTAAAAATAAATATTGTTGAAATATTAATTAACAACACATTTATAATAAAAAAAAATTGTTATTTACTTACTTTTTTTTATGACAAATTTTCTTTCTGAAGCAATGTAGCAGAATTCACAATCATGTTTACTCCAAATATTAATAACACGTATCACGTCGTAAACATTATTTGTATAATTAACAATAACGTTTTTTAAATAAGCCATTTAATAAAATTTTATTAAATGCTTTTTAAGACAAAAATAACAAAAATGGTTTTAATATTCGATTTAGAATTTCAATTGAACCCCCCTTGCAATATAAATTGTAATCTTTGTTTTTGTATCAAAACATTAACGACATGAACACCAACATGATTGGTATAAAATAATAAAAGAAAAAATATAAAGTAAATAAACTTAAAAGAATCTCATATGAATCTATAATTTAAAAAAAAAATCAAGATTTTTACTGGAATATATTTTTAATCATACAGACTTGACCTTGTTTAATAAATATATTTCAGCGAAACTAACATCAATTTTTTATAAAATACTTTAAGACGCCCATTTGAAATCTTACACACAGATTTTTACACTAATTCAATTAATTAGAAAAATTTACAATTAGTGAAAACGATCTAAAAACTAACTGTCTGTAATTCCAAAATTACTAACTAATCGGACTGAAATTCTACAGCTTTCTGTAAAAATAATGAACGACAAATGGTTGCTGAACATATTTTAAAGACACTACAAAATATAGTATTAAAACAATAAGATTAAGTGTCAGATAACTGGTTTAAGAAAGTCAGAAAGGATATTGTGAAAATTGGAATAAACAGAAAATAACAAAATGATTAATGATTTCAAGGGCTTCCATTATAAACAGAAGCAAATAACCGAATGGACAGAAGAAACGAGAAAAGCCGTACAGTGACAGAGGATGCTGAGTCTAGACTACAAGCATATAAAGCATTTCTGTAAAAATCTTAACGTTACTTGAGGTCTGAAATGATCTTTAACGAGAAAGTCGTCAATTATTGATGTATTAAAACCAAACATAACTAATTACATAAAACTTACAACCTAGCGTATTCATGAATCACAAAAGAATCATAATAAAAACATCAGGCTATAAACGACGATTAAAATAGTTTAATTTTTTTTCTAAGAAAAAATATAATTAATTTCATCATATAACCCTCCCCAATCAAAAACTTAATAATTAAAACAATTCTATAACACTAAAAAAAAAACTACTTTAAAATTTTATATCAAAATAAAGCGAAGTTCTGTAAATGGGTATAATAGAGTAAAGAGTTAACGTCCAACATTATTAACCCAAATGAAGAAATATTTGTTAAAAAAAAAAAAACGACTCCATAATTTCATATAAGTAAACTAAAAACATTACTGGCCAAAAAAAAACAATAGGTTCCAAAAGATCGACGAGTACGTAGAAAATTATTATCATCGCATTCGTTTACATAATATATGTAAATTGTGTATTTCAATTAAGGCATTATATAGGATAGTAATATTTTCATTAAATCCAATGTTCTATATGTTCAACGTTCTTGATGAAATCCTTTCAAATTTTTCCGCCGACGATATTGGTTTCACACGTTATTATTCTCACTTAAAAATGCTACTAACTACTTAATAAAATTACCATGCACATCACTTAAAAACCTAGGCACCAATACACATAAATACAAAAAAAAAATGACTGGCCAATTAAAACCGACAAAAAATAACATTTAATTTTAATTTCAAACAAACTTCACTAAAAAAAAAATGAATAAACCTATAAAATGGGATTAATTTTAAGCAAATTTTAATATTTAATTTTTTTCCATAAAATTGAACTATTATCAATGTACAATTTCTTTTATATTAATGGACAACAAACGAGACTATATTCAATTGAAATATTTTAACAATTTAAAATTTACACTTAATTATTATAAGAAAACTTAAAAATTTTAATTTTCAAACAATATTTCCCTTCATATTATTTAATATTCTTACTGGAAAACTACAATGAAAAACCAAAAATTAATAAAATATTGATGGGTTTTTTTTATATTAACACTTAATATATTATTCAAATCAGCCAGTCATTTTTTTTTAAGAACACAATAATATATAATATCAGTGAGGGAAATAAGCATTGTTATGAAATGACAAGGAGGTGGGGTTTAATAACAATTTTTCATAAACTTAGGCCTATCGCTTAAAAAAATTAATTAAAACAAAAAATTTAATACCAATATTTCCACTAAAGTTCGTTTTTGTATAGTAAAACAATATGTGAATGACCATGGGCAAACTGCTAAAAAATCTATAAAAGAGCAACTATTAAATTTGTTGAATTATATGTTGGCTAATTGAACTATTATTTGTTGGCCGGCCCGTGGTGTAGTGGTCAGCGCAACTGGCTACTATGCCGGGGTCCCCGGTTCGATTTCCGGTCAGGTCTGGCATTTTTTTCATCTGTAAATCACCACATATCATTACCTACGCACAAGCCCAAGGCTTATGTAGGCATCATCACTCAATAATAATAATTAATTTTATGACAATGACATGTACGCACTCGACAGAAGCTGGAGAACGATCAGAAAATGGACATAACAAAGACACCCCTACGCTCTACATACTCTATAAAAACATAAATCTTAACAACATCTAAGATAATTATAATTTAAAAGTGTTAGGCAGAACTACAAAGAATAAATTACAGGTACCGATGATGATAGCCAATATTCGAAATCGGATTGACATGTAAAGAAGACAGTTTAAAATAATCCTTTGATTTATATTATAATAACGGGTGTTTTATTAAGGACACAACCCTGATAAGAAAATACAAGTAATACATCGGTAAATTTTCTGTCCCTTAATCGGTATGTTGGCAACAGTGTACTTAAAGGCCAACTACCTAAGACAGTTAAAATATTCCAGTCAAGCATTAGTGTGGTGACAGCAGTTGTTTCGTTATATTGTGTCAGCAATGGTTTTTTTCCAAGGAAGAACGCATGTTTATTGTAGAGACTTACATAGCGAGTAAATCTTACTAATGTGTGCCAAGATAAGTTTCAGTTCAAATTTCCCCGTTCTGCCATTCCGAATAAATTGTCAATATTGCGTTTGATAAATAAATTCCGTAGAACTGGAAGTGTACTTGATGAGAAACCACCTCGCCAGCCAACAAAGTTAACTGCGGAAGTTCTCAAAAGATTTGAAAAATCATTTAACTTTGTTGGCTGGTGAGGTGGTTTCTCATTGAGTACACTCCCAGTTCTACGGAATTTATTTATCAAACGCAATATTGACGGTTTATTCGGAACGGCAGAACGGGGAAATTTCAACTGAAACTTATCTTGCACACATTTGTAAGATTTACTCGCTATGTAAATGTGTCTCTACAATAAACACGTGTTCTTCCTTGGAAAAAACCATTGCTGACACAATATAACGAAACGACTGCTGTCACCACACTAATGCTTGACTGGAACATTTTAACTGTCTTAAGTAGTTGACCTTGAGTTGTTGCCAACATACCGATTGGGGGACAGAAAATTTACCGATGTATTACTTCTGTCTTCTTATAACAGGGTTGCGTCCTTTAATAAAACACCCGTCATAATAGTTAAGGATTGTTAGGTTAGTACTTATTTCAACAAACAAATAAAATAAGTTTCACATATTTGAGGAGGGCTGGAAATCCACACAATGATTAAAATCAGAGCGTACCGAAGAAAAACGGTTTACATTCAACAGATGCTTTTTGAATGTATAAAACTCGAAGCATTGAGGTACATCCCCAATGGAAATAGGGGCATTAGCAGGGCTACGAGGAGATGTTGAGTCTTTTTTTAATTCTTTCAAACTAGCATGTTTGTCTATACTACATGGTAGAAGAAATTTGTACTTGTAGTATACAGTAAAAGATTATTATCATTAAAACTGTGAGTAAAACATGTCTACACAAGTGTTTTTTTTTTTTTTTGACTATATTCCACGAAGGAAGCTAAATGCTGTTAATGAATAGCAGGATAAAAACTTTTAAAATGCAGTGCCATCAAGAAACAATACTTTATACCTAAGTATTTTTAAACACATGATTAGGTATTAAATATTTTATTGTTTAGGTCAACAGCCGAAAGGCTGGTTTGAACCTCTAGAGGTTTTACTAAGTAAAACGAGGAGTGAGGTGGTTTACCATTGCCTTCCTCACTGAGTGAAAAATTACGCTTATCAGCATGCCGGGCCCTCTGAAAAGCACATATTTTCCACTCTGTAAACGACACCTTCACTTCATTCACCACAGGGTCTGGCTGTACAATGAAATTCATTACTTTCAGAGGAGATAACTCTGATTAGTGTCTTTTACACCTCTACCTCTTCTGTTCTTAAATGATTCACTCATTTAATTGGCTGACCATGCGATAAGAAACAGAACTATTTATTTTAGCCCTGCAACGAACAAATTGAGTGTAAATAATTTGACACTCCACCTGTCTGTTATGGGCAGAAATATTTATTTTAGTAAATCCCAAAAAGGAAATAAACAGCTTCTAGTGCATTGGTACATACACCTGGTGATTCTACAAGGAAACTATCTGCAGAGTAAACATTATATTGATCAGTTACCTTACATCTTAAAACTGCGTATTAGTCTTATTGGATATGATTTTTTAGAAAGATGTTTCTACACAGTGAAAAGACTTACAGGAAGGAAACTTGGTATTATTTGTCGAATATTTCAACCTACATTACAGTTATTCATAAACCAAATGATTTTAATTTAACCAAATTATTCATAAATATAAACAGAAACCTTTACATTTTACATTCTTTAAAAATCAATAAACCATTTTAATAAATAAGGAAACTAACTTATTTATCAGAAATTACTGATAATTTACATCATTTTTTTAAAGCATTTACGGGATAAATTATTTAAATCAATGAATTTATTAAATATTTTAAAAATAATCGAAGCTGACATCAAAAAAATCTGAACAGCAAATTTTAATGAATTCAAAAAACACTGCTTTTAATAAATTTATGTGAGTATTAATTAACTAAAACCGTATTAAAAGATCACATCAAACCATTTTATCTGCAAAATAAACAACTTCAATTTTAGCTTTATCTACAATCTAATACTGTTTACAATAAACCTAAAAAAATAATGCTTATTTCCAACACTGAAAACACAGAAACATACAACCCTAAAAGTGGCATATTAATAACGTTTATTATTAAGAAAATAATCATGCTAATTATAGAAGGAAATACTAAAGAGAAAAAAATTCCAGAAAAATTTTACTTTCATTTTAAACGCTTATGCTATTTAAGGGTTAACACAAAATATTCTCTTTTTGATTAATATTTGTAAGAGTTTTATCAAAACAGATTACATCAAAATCAATATTCTGTATTACAATAAACAAATGTAATTTAAAAGAAAAATTTATTTCCAAAGATATCTAATTAATTATCTTTTGAAAAACAACAACTTTGATAAAAAACTATGTATCGTCTCCTAATTTTTTAATTTCTTTTACTCCTTACTCCTACCAAACAATATGCTCGTAATTTTCCATCTACGTTTATAATCTTGTTCTAATAGGCTTGAAAAACTATGCGGAAGTGTAGTCACTTGAGTTACGAGTTTGTCTTTGTTTGCGACGAGGGGTAAAGAGGGGAAAGCATCAGTGCGCATGCAGGACTGCTTTGGTATCAGTTTGCCACCACAATAACGTAAACTATACCCACAGCATATACAGTATATCGCGGAATCTTTGTAGGTTAACTGAACGAATATAACTGTTAGTTACCGTAAACAAAAACGTTAGTTTCTCGAAAACGTGGACAGACTACTCACAGTGCTGAACGAAATCTAATATGCAGTGTTATAAAATGTTGTGAAGTTGAAGCTAAACAAAAATGTCTTTCCCTGCTTCTTAACAAAAAGCCATAAGCGAGTAGTTAACTACTGTGATATTTCTCTTTCCATAATTTGAAAAATAAAGAAAATAAAAGACGTGAAGAAGCTATTCTTGAACAGTTTTGTTGACATCTGGTAAAAAAAGGAAACGGTTATGTAGATACTAGTGAGACTGGTAGTGAAAACGCCGGTGACAGCGATCGTAAAGAAGGCATTCATTCGTAGAAAATTTGTTCCAATGGAATAAGGTAGATGGTCATTACAGTAAGTCAAACATTTCTAGCTGTGAAATTAAATTACAGGCAACATTACAGGTCACATTTATTTCTTATAAGGTTTATGAAAAAAACATTCTTGGAATAAACCACAGCTTACAAAATGTATGTAGAAACTGCACTGTAGTGAAATGTACGAGTAGTGTCTCACTGTTGAGGTTGACAGCACAGTCAAGTTGTAACTTGCCTTCCTCACAGCCCATCCATATCCAAAAGGCAATCTCGTAACTTCGGTATCTATATACATAGCAATCACTGCACCATTTTAATGACAGTTTACACAAAAAATAGTTTATCACTGAATCTATACGAGAATTCTACACCATAGAATTATTTTATGAACAAATTCACTTGGTTCCATCTGAATATAATTAATTGTTTGAAAAAATGACTATGCCACAGTTTTGAATACCAACAATACTTGTTGACTTAGTCCACTGATTACGAATCCATGATGCAAAGAGAGGGCAAAGTCAAGGAACCTGAATTTTGAAGTATTAATGAAAGATACGGAATATGAGTAAGTACACACACATGAAAGAATGTTTACTAAAAGCAATTTACGGTTGCAGTAATAAGACAACACATTTTGAATACGAAAGAACATCAACAGTCAAACATAACATCAATAATTTTATTTCTAAGAAAACTTGATGTTTTTATGAAATGAAGAATTTTCAAATATTTGTCAACGTGTTTTAATATATCAGAAAACACTATTTAGAATGTAACAGGAGAAAAATGTTTATAAAATTTCAACTGGATAATTGGGAAAAATCAGAACAACATACAATTAGACCTAAATGTGCATCCGGAAAAAAAAATATTGTATCGTTGAACTGACCACATGTGTACGAAATTTTTTGAAATTTCCAGTCAAAGCAGTACATTTTAAAGAAGATTTTGATTTACACTCGGTTCCTTCCTAATCAGCAGCCTACAATGTCATTGACATATCAATAATAAATCGTGTATTATAATTTTGTTCAATTACAAGCTTAAGGTTGAATTTAAAAGAATTATTAATGAATTACATAGTTACCAACATGTGTTTTTGCTAGCTTATGTTTATACTTTTCAATGTTGCTGTAATGTAATCTGTTTTCATTTGCTATTTTTCTCATATATGTTTCGATAAATTCACTACCATTAAAAAATTTAAACACATAAAATCAAAACTAATTATTATTTGTTATACTAAACTAATGTTAACTATTGTTGTTAAACTAATTATAATTTGTTAAGAAATAAAATTTTAGATGCAGTGTCTCCAGTCATTTGAATGCAGATTGAAAACCTGAAATTGACCATAAAGAAAAAACGACCAAAGTTCTATGGACACATGGTCTGAATAACTAAACGAGCAGGTCTTTAATACAGTCGGGAGTTATAAGTGATCAAGGATTATATTAAAAATATGAAAGAGCTCGAAAAGTTCAGTACTTAACATAAAAATACAATCCGGAACAAAAACCATACGGAAAGAATGTTGTGACAAAAGGTAAAAGAAAAGAAAAAATACAGAAAGAAGAGATAAACAATCTGAAAGGCTAAACAACAACTTTTGAAAAATAATAAACACCAGGTGATGTTTGTGTGGTCCTTGGTTGTCTATCAGAAATATTGCATATTGAAGAAATAAAAATATTTCCTCTCTGATCCATCAACAAAACATATGTCAAGTACAATTAAAAATAAATAAAATAATGTTACAGTCGAAATAAATAGAAAAACATCAGTGAAAACCAGTGGCAAATTATTATTTCAAACTATTTTAAATATAAATATTTGGAAAATGACAAAAGTTTTCAATATAAATTTATTAAAAAATAAATTAATCTGGTTTAACAATCCGTGTAAATATTGTATTTGATCAATTATCATAGGAACACTGCCCTAAAAAATCTCTTGTAACTAATAGACAAAATTATTTAAATAAAATGTTAGTGTTTAGAAAAAAAATATGAATAATATATTTGTTTACTTATTGATTAAATGGAACATGGGAAAAGCTTTACTAAATATATTTTTAAAAAATATAACATACAGGCTCATACATTATCACTCAACTCATATTTTTTAAATTACTCATTAAAAATTTTTTCAACTAAAAATAATAAAACAACAGACAAAAATATTTTTCATGATAAAAATAACATTAATTATTGGGTTTTTAGACCGTAGTTGCATTAACTACTTTTATCATTAGCAACTAAAAGTTTAACACCAACAACAGTATGCTTTGGTTTTAACGAGTTACGATTCAATTTTATAACAACAAAATTGTAATGACCGGTGACAGCTTTTCTGTTATCCTGATTGTTGTGACATTCAAGCTAACGTAGTTGGTGAGCGATGAAGTGTGGTAGATGAAAATGACCAATTGAAACTGTCAAGGACTGACTAGGAATCAAACTCAGGATCCCTGGCATAGGAGCCAGTTATGCTAACCACTACAAGCCATAAATGGTGAAAATATGTATATTCCAACTTGTAATTATAATAAACAAGACTATTCCAGCAGAAAACAGAAACAAGCTGGATAATAACATTTTATTCAACAGAATACTTGATTAAAATTAGACATACACAGTCGTACCAAATACGTTTAGCACTTAAAAGAAGCTCAAAAATTACGTTCACAATTTCAACTAAACAGTAATAAAAAATAAAAAAACTAACAAGACACTTTTTACAATAAGGCACAATTACTCTATAATGTTCATAACTGGTTAATTGAGCTGATTAACTTGATGTAGAATAATTCTTTGATGTTCAATTGAAAAAATAATAATGGTCTGAAGTCTCTTGTCCAACATACCTGACAAGGATAAATATACTATAGACTTAAACATTCATTTTTTTTAAATCTCTAAGCTTGATAGATGAAAATGAATGAATAAAAATACCAGACCTGACCAGAAATCGAACCAAGCTCTGGTAAAGAAATCAATTTAACTGCTAACTACATCAACAAGTTGAGGCCTTTACAAGGATGGAAGTGGTACAGTTGGGCAGCAGTGAAGTCTTTTTTCCAGATATTTTATTGCAGAAGAAAGGTAACTTTTACTTCATTTGTTACACAACACATCAATTTTACTAGGAGTAATTTAAAAAAAAAAAAAACACCAAAAGTAATCAAAAAGATTGCATATAGAAACTACACGTTTCAAACAATATCCAATTTATTATGACTGATTAATACAAAATTATACATTAAAAAATATTTATGTCTGATGTTATTAAACATGCTGTTTGGAAAAGAAGTTAACTTTAAAATAAATACAACACTAAAATCCTTATTACCCATCTTACAACCGCCATTATTCCATTTTATCAAACATGGCATAACAACTATTTTCCTAAAGCGTAAACAATTACGAAAACATTTATGAAATAAAAATTTGTAATAATAAGGGAGAGAAGATAGTGTGTGACCTTGACACAGAAACAAAAGTGTTCAGAAACAAATGGAACATTATAGTATTTGAGTACACGAATAAATAATACTACATTGCACATATTTTTGCATTGACTTCATATACTGATCATCTCTTTAACTTTGGTTGTATAAATAGTAATCTTACACATTTCTTATGTAAATAAGAAATAAATAAACAAAATTATAAAATTAAACTTTTTTAGATTCGGATTATAAATAAAAAAACAAACGGTTTTTTATTGTAATTTTAATAAATTGTTTTGAATTTAGGATCATTTAACTGCAGATGTACAAAAAAAATAGACCAATTAATTTTATGTATGAAACCATTTGAAGTTTTAATGTCATTTTTTCAGATAACGTGTTTATTACATTACAAATTAAGATAATTTACTATAATAAAACTCCCTTCAGAAATATAACACATTTTTCTCATTCCCATTTAATCCGTCTTTCCCAGTTGTCTGACAAATCCGGCCTACCCTTTGCGACAGATAGAGGATTTTACTGTATAATAAATTAATTATTCCTGTTAAACTTTTTTATAACATGAGGATGGGTCAATCAATTTCCGACCACCCAATTTGATAAAAAAAATTGTTGTACAAAATTTTTAATTTTCTCTTATTTCTTTAAACAAGTGTTCTCCACAATTAAGGAGTTCAAAACCGTGGTTAAAAATTAGTATATTAATCATTTTCTTAAGGAATCCATACAACTTTACTATATATTTTTATTATTTTTTGTTAAAAATTTGCCCAGAATATCATAATTATTCAAAAGAAGAAATGAATAGAATTTCTTTTATGTTGTTAGAACTGCACTTTGTGAGTTTAATGATCCAGAACACTAAAACCAATTGGTATGGTGAAACTATATGGTATGATTTAATGAAAAAGAAGAATTGTACACAAATTTGACAATTTTTTTACTAAGTCCCTCGGGAAATATTAAGCGTTGAAAACTGCTTTTATAGGCCATCAGCGATATTTAAAAGGCTCTAAGAAAATAGGAAAAGGGTTCTCAGGTTTGAAACCTCAGGAGAAAGAATTGCTAAGACTAATCTATACATGAAAAAATATTTAAGCCCAATTTCCTTTGTAACAAGTAATGACAACAAATATTGGAGTTTTGACTTTTTCCAATTTTTATTTGAATTTTTTTGATTTTGAGAGACAAACCCTAACTAAAGCAGTAGGTTAAAGGTCTAAAATTCAAAAGATAAAATTTAAAATTATTAATTTCAAGTCATCTTTAACATAGATATGTATGATTTTTGCCATAAAATTATTTTTACACCAAAACACGGGCTAAGCTAACAAAAAATGGCCACAATAAAGAAAGTTTATTTTAAATTTTTGTAAAAAATGCCTACAGGTGTGAAGAACACTTGATAAAAATATCTTAAAAATAAAAAATGGTTGATCAAAACCACCTGGGTGATTAACGTGGGTAAACTAACACAATTAGGGGCCAAAAGCACTTAATAAATGAACTATGAGTTGAATGCAATTAAAAAAAAAATTAAAGTTTTAAGAAAATAAACAAAAAAGTATGCAGCCTGTAATAAATTTCAATTTAAAAAAAAAATTAAAAGACAGAAAGAAAAAGAAATATGCCACTTTTTGGGTAAAAAATATAAATAAGGTAATGAAATCAAATGCAATTCTTACCTCTTGTTCGCCCGACGTAGAAGTTTCTCCTAAACTAGCAATGCTTGTGCTAGGTCCAGGTTGTGCATCAATCAATGGATCCTTTTTAATATTACTAACAACAGTAGAACTAATCGTAGAAGTTGAAGAAGTCGCAGTAGCAGTCGTCGTCGTGGCACTACTTGGTATGGCTACAAAATTCGTGCCGGCAGGAACAGTGACAAAAGTCGGTGCAGTTATAGCAGACGTAATGGTAGAGTTTTGTGGTTTGGTTATAAGCAACAATAACGGCGCAGCCGTCGCGTTTGGAACTGTCGTCGTATCTACTTTCGGTAGCGCTGGAGCGATCGGTTTTAATTTTTCCGATACTTTAATCGGTTCAACAACAGTACTAGGTAAATTCGATTGATCACTATTATCGCCAGCTAACGGATCGCAATCTTCGTCATGATCCATAACATCATCTTCGTCATCGTCATCATCATCATTTCCACCCATGTCCACATCATCATCATCATCAGGTGGCTCTGGAGATGGCAGAGCGGGCGACGGTGATCTTGAATTAAGCCGTTCTGATGGCTGTATAACACTTTCTACATGATCTTCGTCAATTTGTTCATCCTTCACAATCAACAAATAAAACAAAATAAATTCGACAAACATTTAAATAGGCATTTCAAAAAAAATAATTTAATAATGTAATTTCAGGGCATAATTCAATAACTCGGTAACATAACTATTTTTTTATTTTTTTTTAAAGATACAGTAAAAGTTCCGTATTCACTATTGCAATTATATAGAATTTGTTATACGCAATTTTTTAACTAAACTAAACTATTCTATGCAATTTAACCCCTTAAAGCAGCGGTTCCCAAACTTCTATCTTTTACGCCCCCTTTTGCCAAAAAGAAAACTTCTCACGCCCCCTTACACAATTTTATTGGGAAATGAAAAATCACGTATTACATTGAATAACCATACATTTATTTTTTTTATTTTTTGTAGCATTAGAAGTTACAATTTAATTTTAGCAAGAGACAAAATAAATCAGTGGATGGATGACCTTGCATTTTTTTTAAAAAGGTTGATTATTAGAAAGTGCGCAACGTAAATCATTGAAAAAACCAACATTGCATTGATGCTTTGTTTTTATTGTAACAAGTGCTGAAAACACTTTTTCGCACAGATAGGTGCTTGATAAAGATAATTACAATTACTGCCGCTTGCTGTTATATACTGGGGTAAACTTGGTAATACTTAACACAAAGTGATGTTTTGTCAATTTTATCGAAATTGTTTTTCGCAGCAGAAACATTTTTTATTTCTAAAACTTGTTTTTTAAGTAATTTGGGCAGGATTCTATGTTGACACTGAAAGGATCCGTTATGGAGGGTGAAGCTATCTTGAAGTCCCGCGCCCCCCACTTTGGGAACCGTTGCCTTAAAGGTTTGTGACAAAATATTACATCACAAGAGGCATTGTACACGTTAAGTGCCAGTGACGGAATATTACATTTCTGTCAAAATATGAACTTATTACTTTCTCTTGCCTATATGAATATATAGGAAGGAAAGTATTGTTTTCATGTCGATTTTTCGAAATCGAGTTTTCACCGGATCTATACGTTTTCAGACCCCCTGAACCCAAAAAACATGTTTTTAGCGATTGATCTGTGTGTGTGTGTGTGTGTGTGTCTGTGTGTGAACAGAATATCTCAAGAACGGAACATCGTACGAACTTGAAACTTGAAACTTAAGTTACATACCACTACCGGACGCGACACGAACATTTTCATCAAAATCGGTCAACCGGAAGTAGTAGTTTATTCGTATAATTTTTCAGTTTTTTGCGATTTTCTCAAAAACTGGTCCTACGATTTTTTTTAAAATCGCCTATTTTACTCAATTTTTTATTCTCTACAAGATAGGGTAGGCGCCATGTTTGCTGAAATTCTCGGTGAGGCTGTTTTCACGTAAAAACGTTGTTTTTTTAAGATTACGGCTTTAATATAAATTTCAGCGCAAAAACTTATATAATAAAAGTTGTAGAGAATTTAAAAACCTACAACTTCTGTTTCAAACATTTTTTTGTATAACGCTTAGTTTAGCGGTAATTTGCGATTTTCTGTTTTTTTCTCACGAAAACGTGAGAAAAATCGATTTTTTTAACATTTCGGTCTTAGTATGCATTTTACGACAAAAGTATATATAATAAAAGTTATAGAAAATTAAAAGATCTACAACTTTTGTTTAGAGCATTTTTCTCTACAGAGCCTAGTTTAGCGTGAAAGCGTGATTTTCCGTATTTTTAAGCCAAATTGAGTTCGATTGTCATTTTGCGTCATTCACTCGTGATTAAAATAAGGTTATGTTTTTGAGGTTAGTTTTTGTTTATTTCTAATATTTTATTAATAATGTTAGGTATATTATTAATCATTTGCATTGGCAAGAGAAAGTTGTGTGAGTGTTTCACACCAGATTTTTTTTGTTTTAGAACGTAATATTTTGTCGCCTACCACCGGCAATGCGTACTAGTATTTAGTAGTTGTTTTCATTCATAAAAACCACTACTAGTAGCACTTCCGTTAATTCTTTCCACATTCAGCGACAGTTCCTAGGCAAGTTGTTGTTATTACAGCCGTATAACTGTAACCTATGTAGTTTGTTGTTTGCTGCTAATCATATTAGTTTTATTGGGTTTAAATAATTACAGTAATAGTTTTTTAACAGTAAATATTCTTAAATCTGTACTGTAAAAAACGAAATAAGACAAAAAAAAGGAAACTGATGTCATGGAATGTATTGTTGTTGTTTAGGTCAACAGCCGAAAAGCTGGTTTGAACCTCTAGAGGTTTTATTAAGTAAAACGAGGAGTGAGGTGGTTTACCATTGCCTTCTTCACTGAGTGGAAAAGTACGCTTATCAGCATGCCGGGCCCTCTGAAAAGCACATATTTTCCACTCTGTAAATGACACCTTCACTTCATTCACCACAGGGTCTGGCTGTATAATGAAATTCATTACTTTCAGAGAAGATAACTCTGATTAGTGTCTTTTATACCTCTACCTCTTCTGTTCTTAAATGATCCAGTCATTTATTTGGCTGACCATGTGATAAGAAACAGAACTATTTATTTTAGCCCTGCAACGAACAGATTGAGTGTAAATAATTTGACACTCCATCTGTCTGTTATGGGCAGTTGGAATGTTATGGGCATGGAATGTATTGTGGATCTCAAATGGAGAAACGTTAAATATGTGGTGAGGCAAGGTAATGACATTTGGCCAAACAAGATGAACCAAAGGATTTTTTTATTTTTTTTGTTTAACATCCACCTGTTCTGCAATTACTGCTAATGCAGACGGTGAAAGACAAAATGATTTATTTGTAACGTATGAAAATATGCCGTGCCTGAATGGGATTCGAACCCAAGACCGCATAATGAAAGCATGTTACCAACTACGCCACAGGAGACTTCATAGAACCAACAGATATTTCAAAAGACCTAAGACAAGATAAAGGCAGATGATGAACAGAAGAATGGATGAGAACAGCTCATGACAGGGAATCATGGAGAAAATTGAAAGATGATTTTTTGTAAAATATGAAAATATCCCATGCATGAATGGGATTCGAACCCAAGACCGCGTGATGAGAAGCGAGCACGTTACCAACTACGCCAAAGAACTAAAGGAGACTTCATAAAACCAACAGATATGTCGAGACCTCAGACAAGATAAGGGCAGATGATGAACAGAAGAATGGATGAGAACAGCTAATGACAGGGAATCATGGAGAAAATTGAAAGATGATTTTTTTGTAACATATGAAAATATGCCGTGCCTGAATGAGATTCGAACCCAAGACCGCGTGATGAGAGGCGAGTACGTTACCAACTACGCCAAAGAACCAAAGGAGACTTCATAAAACCAACACATATGTCGAGACCTCAGACAAGATAAGGACAGATGGTGAACAGAAGAATGGATGAGAACAGCTCATGAGGGAATCATGGAGAAAATTGGAAGAGGACTATACCCAGCACTGGGTAGGAAAAAGCTAAGAAAAACATAGACAAATGAAGAATGCAGAGCGTATACAACTTTTCTTTAACCCTAATATGGGTACAATGCAATCAGTTCAATTTAGAACAGTTTAAAATAAGCAACCCCGGGACCCAATTAAGTGAGAAAGTAACGACAATTCCTGAGAAAGTATGGTTCATTGAACCCCAACCATTAAAAGTACACTAGTAACCACCATCTAATATTCAAATACACATAAAATCAACCAATATTTCTAGGATTTGAACTAGGAAATCTTTGTCATCATATGTCAGCAGTTAAAACATCTGATTCATGATAACAAGTTTACCACTAACCCAACCCGGTCGGTCGTATTAATAGTACTTTTTCACTAATTGTCATCTGCTACAAATGTAAACAATAATAAATGTTTACGTACTTATTAATTATAAAACACCAAACATGCCACCCTTGACATTACAAATTATATTGTCCTATTCCATATTCATGGCTTCAGCACTCTTGCTAATTTTACAAAATTAAAATTTTATTTTACTATACGCACATTAAGACAATACCTTAACGAACTAATGACTGCAGATGAAGGCGGAGCATAGCCACCTAGATCACAGCACAGAGCCAACGGACTTTCGTTATTCGTATCCTGCGTTGCCACGTTGTGGTCCCGCAGCGGATGACAGCTTAACAAAAAGTCAGCCGGAGTTCGGTAGAACACAGAGTGACTTTGCGAAGGGGCAACTTCACATCCGACCTTGGCTGTTATTGGCTAGATCTCATCTGCAGTCTTTAGTAAATTGAGGTATAATGTCGATAGTAGAGTAACAAGACAAAAAAAAAATACAGAATCAAACCAAGAATCCTTGGCATAGACCCCATGCAAACCTCTACACCAGAAGGCCAGCATAAAATAAAATTTAAAAAAACATCTCGTGAATACAGAGCTTTTACTGTATCAAAGTGTACACTAGGTTACCAAAAATCTATCCGTCAAGAAGTAAAGTAATAACTTCAAAATTCACTGTAATATCTGTAAATAGTAAATACAGTAAAACCTCAACTATCCAGATTCTCCGTATAATTCGTACCAGATTTGTATTTTATTTAATATTCACATAGATATTAATTTGTAACTAAAATAGCAAGAACGTAACTACAAGTACACCAAAAACATTTGCTTTTTATTTTGATTAAAATGTTTCTGCATAGATTGTACGTTATGGTAATAAATTGCTTTTTATCGAGTTAAAGAAAGCTTTAATAGAGTGCCACCACTAGCTGAACAATCAATGATAAAGCATTTGTGTGACTGTGCTTCATTCAAACGGCACACACGTGTTTGAAACAAGTCAATGGACCAATTTTTTGTTAAGAAATGATGTGAAAAGTTATTTTTATATTTTTTAATGTCTTTTAACACTTTGAAGCCTACGTCTGAGTATAGCTCAGGGTGAGCGTAAATCGCGGTTGTTCGAAGCCCGAGTATGCCTCGGGCCGCCAAATTAAATTCTGTAGTTAAGATTCAGACGATGTTATATCAGGCTTCGGTTGCACAGATTCATTCTATATTTTATTTAGTTTAATTTTCTATGCTTGCAGCAAAATCTACCAAATATTTTGTGAACTATGTAGAAAAACATCGAGCTATGTTTGAGGTTATGTTTTTGTTGATGTACATGTGTACTTCGTCGTGATTTTTTCATAGTTATATAAGGTTTGTAGTTATTCTGTATTTGATATTTGCAAATAATATAGCTATTTCTACTTTGCAATAATTGTTTTCCTTTAGTGTTTGGCAGTCATAGTTTTCGTTCAGTTGTATACATTGTACTGTTTGTCTTCCAGATCGCTTTGTTTATGCAGTTATTCTACAGTAATATTTATAATTTCTTTTTCATTTTATGTTTTCTGTGTTTTGCTGTAAAGTTTGCTCTGAAAATAGCAAAGCAGCAACTGAAAAGGCTGGAAGGAAAGAAATAACGTGGTACTGCCCTGACTGTAATGTTGCATTGTGCTTACCAGTGTTTTACCGAGTGTTTCATATAAAGGCTAATTATGTGTAAAATATTTTAAATTTTAGTACTTCAACATTTTTAGTGAGTAGTTTATTTCATTGCCTCTTTCTGTAGAATTTATATAAACTGTTTTTAATAGTGTTTAGGATTGTTAAACTCAAAAACTAGGAGATGTGTAGCTCGTAACAATTTCTTTTTTCATAATTTTTTTGTGTACATTTAAGATAACTCTCATAAATTAAGTAAGTATAATAATTTCAATGTAAATTAATAGTAATAAACTTTCTAATTTTTAATCAATTTGATGGAAAAATCATGAAGATATGATAGAAATTAAATCTTTTAGAATTTTTTGAAGTTTACTCTAAAACCCCCAGGATACCGTGACATGCCATGTTCTTATAGCTCAGGCTTCAAAGTGTTAAACAATTCTATGTAATTTTGTTACAGAACAGTTTTTTAATGTAATAAACGGTATGTCTGCTTATTTAATGAATCGTTTTATGCTTATTATCCATATTACCCGGATCACCTTTAGTACCAGTTAGTCCAGATAAACGAGGTTGTATTGTACTAAGAAAAAAATGATTAATTGTGATCTACAAAAGATATAAACTAAAAAAAAGAAAATATACTAAAAAAATATTAATTACAATTCAATACTTGACTAATCTAGCAACGTTTCACTAATACCAATTTAAATTCTGTTTGAAACATTTATGAAATCTCATTAAAGTTCAATGAAATTATGAACATTTTAAAAGTTAAATTGCACCACACAACTTTTTTTTTGTAATCCCTAATCTGTGTCCATTGCAATCTGTTCAATTCAGAACAATAAGCAACCCAATGAGATGAGGGTGATTTCTATCACGGGTAAATGAGGTGTAGTCTTGTGCAGACTCAGGTCGACAATTCCTGAGAGTTTGGTTAATTGAACCCCAACCATCAAAGTACACTGGCTACCACTGTCTAGTATTCAAATCCGTATAAAAGTAACTACCTTTACTAGGATTTAAACCAGGAACCTTTGTCTCCGAAAAGCAGCTGTTAAACAGCTGACTTTGGCGACGACCTTACCTCTAGACCAACCCGGTGGGGGTAACAGAACTTAAATAGTTAAAATAAGAAATTTTCTTAAATTTCTTTAAATTATATTTACAAGACATTTAAAATACATTCTACTACTACAATTTGAATACCTTTGTTGGAGGGGATAGATCTAAGGACAATGTGCATGAACGGAAAACCTACCATATATTTACAACTTATTACCACCAGCTGGTTTTCTTCTATTATCAACATGATAAGAGTTCATTGACCTTGGGTTCTCAAAATGGCAATCACCCTACTATAATACAGTTTTTACTACACACAAAATTTATCTCAGACGTAACTAATTGTGCATAGTATTTATACACATTATAAAGTGATTGTTAACTAAATGATCATTCAGTGATTTATTTTTCAATAAATCTCATAAATTCATAAAACATATAGTATTATAACAATACAACCAGCTTACAATTATGTAAATCGGTTCGTAATTCATTTACTTTTAAAATGTTTACGTATGAGACAAAGTATTCACCGTGAAACAAAAGAGATATCAAGAAACAAATATGACAATGAAAGTGAAAACAATGTGCTAAAACACTTCCCGAAAAATTCATAAAATGTTCATAATTTCATTGCAACGTTTCACAAAGAATAGTCGTTAAAAGAAAAAAATTTTAACATTTAGAGAGATCACATCCTGAGGGAAAATTTACTAAACCCGTAAAACTTAGTTTAAAAATTCTGAAGGAATACACATATTAACCCTTTGATGAGCACTGATGTTCGGTGAATCAACTTTTCAGAAATTAACCAACATGCCAGTCATGAAGTCAGTAATGCCACACCAGTAATGCACAGTGTAGTCAACCAAGATAGTGACGTCACCTGCACAAATTCATCTGGGAGGAAATAGATGACGGTAGTAAACTCAGTGCGTTTTTATAAAGTTTTTGTTAGTTACACGTTACATACAATGTTTCTTGAACATTAAAAAATGAACTTGTAAAATGAAATTGTTTATAAGGAAAAATACATTGACTAAAAGAACAGGCTGCCATAGACGTTATGGTGAAAATATTCTGTAAAAGGAAAAAGTGACGTGACAAGTGTGTTGGGCCAGTCTAAGCTGGTGGGAGTAGTCTATATGGAAAAGTCCATTTAATAAGGAGAGGGGTGTGCATGAGTAGAGCTACTTGACAATTCTGCAGTTGAGTTCTAACCTAGTGTATTGAAGTGATTAATTAGTTAATGATAAGTTAGTTATTGAAGTTAAGTGTTATTCTACACAAATGTTATAATCTATCTTTGTTGTTTTATCTCATGTATTTATTTTTATCGTTTACTACATTGCTATCTATCGGATTTTAATTTCTAATATAGTCTTATATTATTCAAAGCTGTTTACTTTTTCGTTGACTCGGTTCAGTTCTGAGTTTATATAAAATGAGCGAAAATAGGTGAAAAAATAAGTCAGCAAAAAAGGTCAAGTTTTGTGTAGTCAAAGTCGTGAAATTATTAATAGTGTGATAACGTTTTGAGCGCGAAGTGAAAGAGGGACCATTATTTTTGGTTTTAATATATCAGGCAGAGTAGTAGCGTTCAAGCTGCCGTTGTTATGCGGTTCAGCTAGTATTATACGTGATGTGGAGTGGAAGGGGAATTCCTTTCTCACTTTCTTACGAGTATAAATGTTTTTAGTGCCAATTGCAACCATGTTTGCATTGTGATAAATGTGTACAATACTCAAACCTAAGCTGATAACAGTGGTTTCTGTTGCTTCCTATAGCTAATTGTTAAGTTATATCAATAATAATCACAGTTGGTTAACAATTTGTAGTAAGGCTAATAAAAGTTGTATTTGTATGTGTGCTTTAGTTCTCTATTGTACACATTATTGACTTCCATACAATCTCGATTTGTCAATCATGGCATCTTCAAGAAAAAATATTTAACCTAACATAATTTAATACATTAAAGAATCATATTAATCACTTCAACAAATTATAGAACAGCATTTTCTTAACTCAGAAATATACAAATATTATAGTTAAAGAAAAAATTTTACTTCCAAAGGTGAATGTACCCATGAGAGATTAATACATCGCTCATCAAAGGGTTAAATAAATAATAAAGATACCTAATTAAAATAAAATAAAAAAAGACAATCGGTGATATACTTCTAAATTAAACCGTAATCATTAAAAAATGATGGTGGCAGTTTATAAAATTGTCATAATTTTTCTTAAGTCTGTCCATCAATCACACCCAGATGTCAGAAACTACCCAAAGATAGCACCAAATGGTTTTCAAATTCATGATCTACACAAATAGTTAGAGGGCCTAAATTAGGTTTAAAGTTCCAGTTTCAACCAAACGTGACCCGAGACCAAAAATCAAGAAATAAGTCAGAATTTTGAAACAAAAAAAGTGTCATTAGATTCTTCTTAAAGAGTAGATACAGAAATCATTACTGGTTTAAGCCATAAGTCAAAGGTAAGCCTTTATAAAAATTGCCACCAGTCATGCGACGGTCCAGTCATGACACCTGATGAAAGGGATTTTTTAGTTATTAATAAACAAACAAATTAAAAAATTTACCAAAAGAAAGAGAAATGAATAACCGCATATTATCAACACAAATATCACACTTTGCGGCTTTCGATGGAGACCATAATGGAAAGAATACATAGATACACTCATTCCAAACCTACCATTAGATTTCATCTAATCTACACAAATACGACCTATAATCTTTCTGTACTTCTGCTTTCACCAATAGTTGTTACAACTAAATACTTTAGACAGGCATTTTCCGGTTAATCCTAACAGGAAATACCGTAACTTTTCACCAACCTTTTAATAATTTTTTAATGATTCAATTGTTTTAAACTTGCATAGTGGATCCACCAATCATCTGAGTACACAAAATATAAAATATGAAACTAATTCTGTTAAAATAATTTCAGAAAATATTACCGTATATTCGCGTGTATAACGCGCACTTTTTTTCCAAGAATTTCTCCCCAAAAATGGGGGTGCGCGTTATACACGAATACGCCTCAATAAAACAAAAACCGCTTAAATTAAAAAATACAGATAATTTTTTTATTTTAAAAATAAATACATAGATAGTCGTTTTTGCTTTATCATCTAAAATAAAAATTTTATTTTAAGATAATGGCAAAAACAGTAATATGGTATGTTTTTTTATGGCACGTTTGGCATCATTATCTGCCTTTTCGTTTCCTGTCGATTCATTTTTGGCAGAAAAAATTCATAAATACCTACTATAGATAGTCGTTCCTGAAATCCCCATCCATTCGGGTGTTGCTGCGGTTCACTACCTTACTTGGGTTTAGTTCGTAATTGCTAGTCGGCTTGATCCGGTACCAACGTAGCTTTTTACTGATTTCAGTATTTCGTTTTTATTTAAAATATGTGAAAAGACATCCCGTTCTTCCTATACGGCAAAACTTAAACTGATAGTAATAAAACACGCAGAAGAAAATGGCAATCGGGCCGCATCCCGTAAATTTGACATACCCGAAACAAATGTACGGGAGTGGAAAAACAAAAAGCAAAATTAAGTGTTACAACTCGTGATCGGCGGTCTTTTCGTGGTAAGAAAGCAATGCATCCAGACGTAGAAACCCAGCTAGTCGAGTATATACAAGAAAAAAAGAAGCGGAGCTTTTACTGTTACTACAGAAATGATACAAATTCAAGCAAGGCGAATTGCTGAACGTGTTAACATCGAAAATACAAAATTTGGTGCAAGCCGTGGTTGGTGTGTTTCTTCGCAGACACAGTCTTTTGATTCGAGGGCGAACTACTTTAGCTCAACGTTTACGTGAAGAATATGAAAATAATATCATCGAGTTTCATCGCTTTATCTTAAAAGTGAGGGGTAAGGATAATTTCGATTTGTCTCAAATTGGAAACGCTGACCAGCCCTGTATTTTGGGATATGCCGATGGCTACTACAGTTGAACAGAAGGGAGCCAAATATGTACCGATCAGAATAACAGGATACGAGAAACAACGTTGCACGGTAATGCTTGCAATTACCGCTAATGGACACAAGTTGCCTCCGTATGCAGTTCTTAAACGGAAAACTCTGCCTAAAGAAAAGCTTCCGCAAGGTGTTATTGTTCGTGTCCAAGAGAAAGGATGGATGGAGGAAAAGTTAGTTTTAGACTGGATCGAAACAGTGTGGAATCGAAGAACAGGTGCTTTGTTAAAGCAAAAAAATTTATTAGTCCTGGATAGTTTCAAAGCGTATTTAACTGAAACCATTAAGGAAAAGGTGTAAAAATTGCTTTGGCAGTAATTCCAGGAGGATTAACATCTGTACTTCAGCATTTAGACGTGTCAGTTAATAAACCTTTCAAAGGCAGTTTTAAGAAACTTTACACCCAGTGGATGTGCGATGGTGAACACTTGTATACACCATCTGGAAAACTGAAAAGACCACCACTGTCACTTATACTGTAGTGGATTCTAAAAGCCTGGAATGCAGTGAAATATGAAACAGTCGGGAAGAGCTTCAAGAGATGTGGAATATCTAATCGCCTAAATGGTATGGAGGACTGCGCACTCTGGGATAACAAAGACAGTTAAAATGTACCCGGGAACGAAGAAATTTCCTCATCTTCGGAAAGCAATGATGAGTAAAAAATTGTATTGAAATTATATACTTACTTAAACTGTAATGTAGCTAAGTTGTTTCAAATTGTTCGTTTTTTGATAGTTCAATAAATAATATTTTCCAAGTGAAAATCGAATACTTATTTATTTTTTCAGGTATGAAATATTTTTACCTAAGCATTATAAATAATTACGGGAGCGCATTATACACGAGTGCGCGCTATACACGAGTAAAAACGGTATATACCTTAACAGGCAATTAAGATTTTCACAAAATTACTTGCAATTTTTATATTTTATATACTTTCATGATGGTAGATCTACTGAAACATGTTTAAGTTAAGAAAATCATAAAATAGAAGAAAAAATTATCACAGCTAAAAAAAGTTACAAGTTAATTGAAAATTTTTGAACGTTGAACCAAAACAAAAAAAAAATTGAAAATTTACCGTATTTTTTCAGATAGGATTACAAAGATTTGTTTTCAAGTGTTAATTTCAATAACTGGTATTAAATACTATTTCACCCGTGACTGGAATCGCAGAAAAATTCTCAGGAAACCTCTCTTAACTTAGCACCGCAGAAAAATACACAGCTAAACCGTGCAAACTGACAATAAATTTGACCTCAAGTTTTTTTAAAGTGTGATGATGAATGATGGTAGTGACATCACCACATCCATCTATTCTTTCCTATACGAGCGAGCCATGAGGGGGACATGGAACAGTAAACATAAAAGTTCATGTGAATGTATGCCCTATTTAATTTAATTTTCCTTCTTGCTATTAATTCATTTTTTTTAAGAAAACATTAACATCTTAACAAAAGGTTAACCCTGACAGTGCCAACGTCCTGAAAATAGGAGGACGATATCTTATTCGTAGTTATGACATTCGGTTTACCGGGCGTCCGTAAATTACCAACGTCCGGTTAACTGAACGTTTCCAAAAATACTTTTAAACAAAACTTAAAAGAAACATGTATTTTTAATCCACCTCCGTGGCGTAGTGACTAGTGTGCCAACCTACAAAGCGAAAGGTTCCGGGTTCGATTCCCAGCTAGGGTCTGGAAATTTTAACACGTTAAAACCACCGTTAAGGTACCAAAACCTACAGTAGTTGCTAATGACCAAGCTACCAATGGGACTTTAAATAAACTAAAAAAAAATATTTGGAACATTTTTAGTTTTAGAACGAAATCTGTTCTTTTTAACACAATAAAAATTAATTTACAGAAAATTTTATTTTTCTGTAACGTTGAAATTTTGGTCAGCAATGGGAGGTTTACGCTTGCAAGTTTTCAAAATAAGGGCTGGCACTTTTTTTACACCCTTATTCAGAATAAACGGGACTGAAGATCAAACTTTTTAATATTGTTTCGGCACTGAAAGGGTTAAATTGCATTTATTTAAATTGGCACAGCCAAAAAAACAGCACCACATCCTAAAAGTTAAAATTTAACCTACATTTTCAAACATTTTAATTTAGTAGAATATAAATGCTGGGCAAGGCTGTACCGAATTTCATGACTGCAATTAACAATGAAGACATAGATGTTTTCATGAAAAAAACAAAATTTTGAACAGGGAGAAAACAAAATAGGGCATAATACGCCATATTTGGTTTTCATGTGATCATATTATGTTCACATGAACTTCAAAGTTTATTTTCAAGTCCAGGATCACGACCTGAAGTTCAGCTTACTTGTCGCACAACATCCTCTACAATTAGAAATACTGTACAACAAAAATAAATTGCTTGCAACATCAAATAAACAATAACGATATAATAACTTGACTAGATATAATTAAAAAATTTCTCACCTTAATATATAACGCTTCTGCCTTCACTACTGCACCTTCGGCAGCCGTCGGAGCAGCAGTACCAGTACCTATATCTTGTTTATTTTCATCCGATAACGGATCAGTCTGTAAATAAAAGAAAACACTGATAATCAAACATTTAACTTCAATTACATGTTTAACCCTTACAGTGCCAGCGTCCTAATATTAATTAGGACGTCAAGATTTAGACTAAAAAATCTGGTGTGACACACTCACAACACCTTTCTCTTGCCAATGCAAATAATTAATAATAAACCTAACATTATTAATAAAATATTAGAAATAAACAAAAACTAACCTCAAAAACATAACCTTATTTTAATCATGAGTGAATGGACGCAAAATGAAAATCGAACTCAATTTGGCTTAAAAAAAACGGAAAATCACACTTTCACGCTAAACTAGGCTCTGTAGAGAAAAATTCTTTAAATAAAAGTTGTAGATCTCTTAATTTTCTATAAATTTTATTATATACACTTTTGTCGTAAAGTGCATACTAAGGCCGAAATCTAAAAAAAAAATCAATTTTTCACACGTTTTCATGAGAAAAAACAGAAAATCGCTAATTACCGCTAAACTAAGCGTTATACAAAACAATGCTTGAAATAAAAGTTGTAGGTTTTTGACCGATTTGATGAAAATGTTCGTGTCAGGTCCGGTAGTGGTATGTAACTTAAGTTTCAAGTTTCAAGTTCGTACGATGTTCCGTTCTCGAGATATTCTGTTCACACACAGACAAACACACACACGCATGCACGCCCGCACACACACACTCACACACAAGCGCACGCACGCACGCACGCGCACACACACACACCAATCGCTAAAAACAGGTTTTTTGGGTTCAGGGGGTCTGAAAACGTGTAGATCCGGTGAAAACTTGATTTCGAAAAATCGACATGAAAACAATAATTTCCTTCCTATATATTCATATAGGCAAGAGAAAGTAAAAAATGCCAGGCGTCCTTATTCTATTATAAGGATATCAGCAGTGTTACCAAAATATGCCAGCGTCGACCTTTTATTAGTACGTTAACTAAAAATTCATAGAATTTTTATTTCTCACTCAATTTTTAAAAACAACGTATGAAATAACCAGTACGAAATGTAGATTGAAAAAATACATGTAACTTAAAGAGTTTTTTATGAATGTAATTGATTAGAAAAATTAAAAATTGAATTTTAAAAACTTTTACTGCAATATTTTTGTTTTACAATACATAAATAATCTTTTGTAATTTTTGCATAATTAAATTGCCTTCAAAGTGATGTAAATGAAATATGAGTAACATAATTTTCCAGTGTGTTGTTTTTAAATTGAAAAGGTAATTTCCATTAAAAATGACTACGTATCATTTAATTTTTAAATTGTAAGAAATGTGGTCAAAGTTGAATGTTGTACAAGATCAATTCACTATGAACAAAACAAAAAAGTCCTTAAGATACCTTGAAAAATAGCAATTTTATGGATACGTACGTAGATACTACAAATCGCACAAAAGTAGGCTGACATTTTTCGGTAGTAACTCACATAATCTCATGGCACTCTAAGGGTTAATTAAAATAGTTCAGCAAATAAATTACCTCACTAGAAAATGTTTCAATTCTAAGAAATATCTCGGAATCAAATATAAGTAACAGAAATAAAACAGTGGAAGCTCTCCAAAATCATAATCTACCACAAACATACAAGCTGTTCCATTTCAGAAATCGCCAATCAGTGGAACTCTTTACTTAAGTGAATTTCATTCTCGATGTACATACTTTAAACCCTATTCCAATGCTATGACATCGGTAAAGATACAATTTCGATCCTCGTTGCCATGGCAACACACGCTGCCGCATCCAATGCATCGCTGTTAGTGGCAGCTGCTAGACCAGTTGATTATAGAACGTGATACAATATACTACTCCTCCGTCATACAACTTACAACATGTCGATTGTAAAAAAAAGAGATTACGTTTACAAAGCAGAAGAAGAGGATGATGAGATATTGATGTTGATGCTATTACGGAAACGCAAAGCTGTAAATAAAATATACAAAACCCATGAAGAGGAAGGTTGCTTTCAGATACTTATCGAGCGGCACTTGAAACGTGATGAAGACCTGTTTAAAAAAATACTGTAGGCTAAATTACTCTTAATTCAAAACTGTGTTAAGTTTGGTGGCTGACGATTTAAAGAAGAAGAAGAATATTCACCAATCTCTTTCCATATATTTTTCCCGAGTACAGCATCTATATAACCCGCCATATTAGCATCATAAATAATTGCATGTTTCCAGACAACTTCAACCAGCTTTTCATCATCACACACCGAAAAATTTGACTTGTTTTCTGTATTGCCTGTCTGTTCTACTACACGCTGCCGCTGCCAGACTGCTTCTGGCGGCAAGACAGCTTGAGCAGCGCACCTCAGGCAGCGCCGCATGTGCTGCTGCGGCGGATATCGGAAACATCCCTATAACAAATGAATTGGACCAGTAGTTAACAGCCGCTGCTACGGCAGCATGCAGCGAGGATCGAAATCGTACCTTAAGCAATGTCGGGAAAAAAATTGGCTGCATTACCCTATAAAAAAGTTTAAATTGGCTGTTATTTTGTATTTAAATACAATTTAGTATAGAATTCAAATTATTCTAAAATAAATCCTTATAATGCATCCTGCAGTTTGAAATTAATCCTATTTTATATAATAAATTTCACTAACTTTCTTTTTAAACGGCATCAACTTTTATTTTCACTTACACGTGTTTCAGTGGATTCGCCATCATCAGAGTAAATACCATAATTGAAACTAGAATTTTCTACAAATAACTGAAGATGTATCATCTTATAGATTTTAAATAAATAAAATTTTTTTTTAGTTTCAATTATGTTATTTACTCTGATGATGGTGGATCCACCAAAACATGTTAAGATAAAAGTTGACGCAGTTTATAAAGAAAGTTAGTGAAATTTATTATATAAAATAGAATCCAAATTAAATATAAAAGTAACATAATTCACTTCAAAAAATATGTTCAGAGTTTAATTGATATCCATTCTAAAATTGCAACTATAAATACAGAAATACCATTAAAATAGTGAAAAATATAACATTTTTTTAAAAATCAGATAGGATTCCCAGCTAGTCTGGAAATTATTGTTTAGAAATCAATTTTTTCATACCTCAAAATAGCTGTTAATAATCAAGATGCTGATGAAACTTAAAATAAAATAAAATAAAATATATAAATGAACTTTACCTGATTACTTGAAAGTTGATGCCTAAGAATAACATCCGATTTTTCTATTTGTATTTTAAAAGCGTGATAGGAATCTAATAATTTGCTACAATTGAAACATACATGACTCGGCAAACCATCTCCAGCATATACCTGTGAACACAACATTTCATCAGAATTTTTCTTTAACAACCAATTTATTTTTTATACATTAACTATCTATAAAATATATTGACAATCCAATAGGAACAGATCAAACATCAAAGCACAACACCAAAGGGGCCAAATTTTTATTACTCAAAATAAAAAAATAGTAAAGCGTTTAGTGGAAGTCATAATCAACCATAAAGATACAAACTGTTCACTCAAGACTTGTAAGTTTTAGCAAATAAATACGACCACAGTGAGATAACTACTGATCCATATGATGGTATTTTTTATTTTCTCTTGCCTATAAAAATATATAGGAAGGAAATTATTGTTTTTATGTAAATTTTAACAAATCAAGTTTTTACCAGATCTACACGTTTTCAGACCCCCTGATCCAAAAAAACATGTTTTTAGCGATTGGTCTGTGTGTGTATACAAAATATCTCAAGGACGGAACATTGTATGAACTTTAAACTTGAAACTTAAGTTACATACCACTACCGGACCCGACACATACATTTTCATCAAAATCGGTCAACCGGAAGTAGTAGTTTATTCATGTAATTGTTCATCTTTTTGCAATTTTCTCAAAAACTGGTCAGATTTTTTTTTTTTTTTTTTTTAAATCGCCTGGTTTATTAAATTTTTTATGCTCCACAAAATAGGGTAGGCGGCCATGTTTGCTGAAATTCTTGGTGAAGCTGTTTTCACATAAAAAAATTGTTTTTTCAAGAATACAGCTTTAATATGCATTTTAGCACAAAAAATTATATAATAAAAGTTGTAGAAAATTTAAAATCCTACAGCTTTTATTTCAAACATTTTTTTGTATTACGCTTTGTTTAGCGGTAATAAACGATTTTTTGTTTTTTTTCTCACAAAAACGTGAGAAAAATACATTTTTTTAAGATTTTGGCCTTAGGCAAAAGTTTAGATAATCAAATTTATAGGAAATTGAAAGCTCTGTTCAACTTTTATTTAGAGCATTTTTATCTACAGGGCCTAGTTTAGTGTGAAAGAGATTTTCTGTATTTTTAAGCCAAACTGAGGTCGATTTTCATTTTGCGTCATTCAAAGATGATTAAAATATGATTATGTGTTTTGTTTATTTCCAATTTTTTTATTACTAATTTTAGGTTTGTTAATTATTTGCATTGGCAAGAGAAAGTTGTGCGAGTGGTTCACACCAATTTTTTTTATTATCTTTGGTTTTACTATAATTTTTTGGTTATAAATTAATAAAAATTACTGATGGGCCTACACTTTCATTCGAGAAACAAATTACAATCCCAGTATAAAAAATGAACCAATACTATCTCAGTAAAAAAGTTCATATTTATTTATTTTTCATATAATTTCTTGTATATGATGCTTGGAGAACTGCATCAAACCAGTCGTCGAGATTGATGACAAAAAAAATGCTTTTTACCAATTTCACTAGGTCGGCGTAAGTCGGAGTAAGGTTGGGGTCTAAATCCAATAATGTATTTATGCAGTATTTAAACACAGGTAATTATTAAAACAAAAACTACTTGTATATTTCTTTAAAAAAACTTATTTTTTATGTAACTAAATGGAATAGTGAAGTAATTAGTCTAAACTGGAACTAAAATGCAATACAAAATCGTGACGTCATCATTAGTACAGTAACTGACATGAGGAGTTCCACCAACTTACATGAAAAATCAATACAGAAACCGAAAAAAGTTTTAATAAATACACCAGGTTTGTAATAAAACTTTCAGAAATAATAAACGATAGTTTATTATTAACTTTGGTTTTATTAACTTTATCAATATGTACATACAGTACTTGCGTATTTAATCAACTCTTTACCGTTTGCACCGGCAGGCACGCCAATGCACAAAGAAGCCACCATTGTCCTCCCAACTAGCTTGACCGTACTATATACGCCATCATGTACTGTAATATTAAAATTTAAAAAAAAGTTATCCATTTATGTTATTTGTACACATAATTAAGGAAACAAACTTTCAAAATTCATAAAACACTATTTATTCTTACCTGAACGTTTGCCAGCTCCATAATCTTCATTTGTAACGAACTCGTTTCGGCAACATTTTTGGTAGAAAATATAGGAACGACATTTGTCACTTCAATTAAACATAGTCTACATAACTTATCGTTCCCCAACATTGTAATTAAATTTGTTAGTTCTACAATTAAAATAAAAGTTCATAAACACCATTTATAATTACAATAACTGAAATACTTAACAGCGACACTAAGCCTCCAACAACTCAACGCAGCCATTTAAGCGACGATGCCAACATATGCAGCGTCTATAAAACACATTCCAAAGTGATGGGCGAGTACGTGAGTAAAAAAACTAGTTCCCACTAAAATTACTGAAATATACATAAACAAACCAAAACACCGGTAAATAGCAATTCGGTGATTAATCGTGAACTTAATTATGTACGTGAATAACACTAAACTTAATGAAACTAAGCAACAAAATACTCAATAACCCGGTGTAATGAAAAATTAGCGACGTTGCCAAGTATACCTAATGTTTGCCGTACTCTGCGCAACGCCCAATACGGATTCCCATTTGTGTGTAGTATATTTTACTGGCAACTCTACCGTTTCTGTTGTGTATACAATCCAGCTACGCAAACAACTCTTGAAGTATCTGTGATCATTGAACTAAAGCGTTCTCCCCCTCTTAGACCTTGAAAATTCCAGCTTGTCTATACGAACGTCGTACTTTTCTGAAAACATTATCTTCACTTCCCTGCATTTATGAAAACATTGTTTGCAGCTGCTACTAACTCGTAACATTATTACACGGTTTTTGTACTCTAATGAGATTACGTACGTAATAGACCAATGCAGTCATTCTCTTGTACAGACTCGCTAACTATATTTTATTATAGCTGTACTGCCATGCAGCGCGATTTACATAATTTTAAAAATAGTATTTTTTTTTTTACAAATAACCATTTTTGAATTGACCACAATAAAGCAGATCAAAATAAATTTAAGTTCCCTACTGTTATGTAATAAAAGCGCCATGGTTAATGATTTTGTAATTCAAGTTTTCCAAATTGTCTAATTCAGTAGTTGACATGAACACATTCGTTTTTCCGACCACTTGGAAAAGTCCTATTTATCACGTTGTTATAATAATAACGCATTATATTATTATTTATAAATGCGTTTTTTACAAGATAAGTTATTCGTAAAATAAATTGAAAAATATAGAGTTACAAAAACAAAAAAACTAAGCATCAAGAAATGTCGCATAACTTCACGTTAAGATATATTGTTTGTCCAGCCTGTTGGTGTTGCAGTCGGTGCAACTGGCTTCAATGCCAGGGGTCCTGGGTTCTACACTCGATAACGAATGTTATAGCTAAAACATTCCAGCAGTTCGGTTCCCGGTTATCTGACATTTTTATCTCTCATTTTCATATTAAGTCACTCGTCGTCATTTGCATTTAGTATTTTTGTAATATCCAAAATAATCGAAAGTATAAAAGACGATTAATATCAAAATACTGTACTAGTAAATAAAGTTCACCGACTCCGAGGCGTATTTGTCAGTGTGGTGGACTATATAGTGTGGCGGAAGGTCCAGTTCGACTCCCGACAAGAGTGTAGAAATTATCACACGTTATAACTCACCGTTCCATTTACTACGACCAGCCTGTGGTGTAGTCAGCGCAACTGGTTTCTAGTCCGCGTTCGATTCTCAGTCAGGTCTGGCGTTTTTTTCCAACACTGATTTTTATTTTCCCTTGCCCTATTTAAATATGTAGAGAAGGAAAGTATTGTTTTCATGTCGATTTTTCATCGGACATACACGTTTTCAGGTCCCCTGAACCCTGTAGCTTGTTTTAGCGATTCGTTTGTGTGTTTATATTAACAAAATATCATAAGAACGGAACATCGGGCGAAGTTGAAACTTTGAACTTAAGTTAGGTACTCCTAGATGACCCAAAAATGAGAACACTTTCGTCAACTGGAAGTAGTAGTTTATTCGTGTAATTTTTCACTTTTGCAAATTTCTCAAAAACTACTCCAACGATGTTTTTAGCCTCATTTACTACGTTTTTCATGCTATACAGTCAACTTAATAGGATAAGCGCCAACTGTCTGCTGAAATTCTTGGGAAGGCGGACTGTCGTAGACAAAAACTTCTTTTTTTTTAAATTGCTACCATGATGCCTCTAGGGCTAAAGTATATTAATGAAAATTGTAGAACACGTAAAATCCGACAACTTAAATTTCAAACATGTTTTTGTGTTAGTTTAGCGGTAATTAGTGATTTTGTTTTATTAAAATCTATAATATGGGATTTTTTAAGATTGCGGACTTATGCATTATACGACAAAAGTGTACATAATCAAGGTTTTAGAACATGTAAAAAACCTACAATTTTTAACTTAAAAATTTGTCTCTACAGAGCCTAGTTTAGCGGCAATTTCTCATTTTCCGCAATTTTAGTTCTACAGCTAAGTTGATTTCATTCTGCATCATTCACTCATTTTTTTGTTTTTTTTACGTCTGACTGTCTGACTGTTTTGCAATTTCTGCTAATGCAGACGGCGGAGAATGATGATATATGAAAATGAGTGATGAAAAAATACCAGACCTGACTGGGGATCGATCCCCGGGACTGCGGCGTAAAAGCCAGTTGCGCAAACCACTACGCAAACAGGCCGGCCATGATTTACTCATAATTAAAATTAAAATATGTTTTTATTTTACGTTGTTTACTTATGATCAGATTAGATTATATTGTTGATTATCTACATTGGCAAGAGAAAGTCCTGTGAGTGTTTCACACCAAATTTTTATCTATCACCTTCATCGCCTGCAAAGGTATCGTTGTGCAATGCAGTTGGACATAAACAAAAACTCTGGTGTGAAACACTCACACGACTTTCTCTTGCCAAACCAAATAATTAACAATATAACCTAATATTAGTAATGAAACATTAGAAATAAATAAAAAATTAACCTAAATAAACATAGCATTATTTAAATCATGAGTGAAAGACGCAAAATGAAAATTAACCTGTTTGGCTTAGAAATACGGAAAATCACTCTTTCACGCTAAACTAGGCTCTGTAGAGAAAATGCTCTATTCGTGTAATTTTTCACTTTTTTGCGATTTTTTCAAAAACTGGTCCTACGATTTTCTTTTTTAAAATCGCCTGGTTTACTATATTTTTTATGCTCCACAAGATAGGGTAGGCGCCATGTTTGCTAAAATTCTTGGTGAGGCTGTTTTCACGTACAAAAATTGTTTTTTATGATTAAGGCTTTAATATGCATTTTAGCGCAAAAATGTACATAATTAAAGTTGTAGAAAATTTATAATCCTACAACTTTTATTTCAAACTTTTTTTTGTATAACGCTTAGTTTAGCGGTAATTAGCGATTTTTTGTTTTTTTCTCACGAAAACGTGTGGAAAATCGATTTTTTAAAGATTTCGGCCTTAGTATGCATTTTACGACAAAAGTGTAGTATATAATAAAATTTATAGGAAATTATAAGATCTACAATTTTAATTTAGAGCATTTTTCTCTACAGAGCCTAGTTTAGCGTGAAAGAGTGATTTTCCGTATTTTTAAGTCAAACTGATGTTGATTTTCATTTTGCGTCTTTCACTCATGATTAAAATTAGGTTATGTTTATTGAGGTTAGTTTTTTATTTATTTATGTTATTACTAATGTTAGGTTTATTGTTAATTATTTGCATTGGCAAGAGAGATTTGTGTGAGTGTTTCACACCAGATTTTTTTTAAGTGTTTGGCTTCACGTCTTTACGTGAAGCCAAACACCCCTATCTTTATAGGGAAATGATTTTTGGACTGAACCATGCATTTTTACAGCAGTATTGTGTCATGTATCGTATTTTGCATTTGTAATTAGAAATAGATATGTGGTGTCAATAGAAAATTCTATTAGCCTCTAAACTTCTTGAAAGGAACTGAGCTCTATCTGAGTGGTATCTGCTTCGAGTATAGTCGTTTAGAAAAAACTTTTTTCTCCTGCTGCAACTCATTCTGCAGCTGATTTTGAATTATTTAACGATGGTTTTATTAAAAAGAAATAAATGCTTTGCTTGACATAAAACTGTTATGAAAATGCATAGTTCAGTCCAAAAATCATTTCCCTACCTTTACATGGAGCCAAAAAAGGACTTTTTTAAAAAATGGCCAGCATATTAAAATGGAAAATGAGATTCAACTTTTAAAATATTCATATCATAGAAAAAAACTCAAGATCTTCAGTGTACTTAAACGCCGATTTTTATGAAAAGCCTGGATGGAGTAACGGACATTTAAAAACCACATTTAAACTGGATAAAAACTGATAACTGGATAAAAACCACATTTAAACTGGATAAAAACTGTACCATTTTTGCGTAGATTGCTGGAGGTATCTCGGATTAATTTTTAAATCAAACTAATCAATGCAGGAAAGAACAGTAGTGTTCAAAAATATTCGTAATGAATTTTTTTTAGATAAAGCTCTTTAAACGAGGATGGGCAGGTAATGGCATGCGACAACACGTGTCCTATTGCATGTCGAAACGCACGTTGAAAAAAAAAGCGAACAAGTGTGGCCATACCTATTACAACAACTACTAAAATATAATTTTTGACAAAATAACACTATTTGTTGTTTTATAAATCTTTTATTAATTAATTTAATAAGTACATTAATTAACTGAACAAAAATACAATTTATTTTAATTGGGGTATCAAGTAAAATAAAAAAAAACTTGTGCAGTAAGACCTTATTCATTTGAACTATAATGGATAGTTGTTGTTTAGGTCAACAGCCGAAAGGCTGGTTTGAATCTCTAGAGGTTTTACTAAGTAAAACGAGGAGTGAGGTGGTTTACAATTGCCTTCCTCACTGAGTGGAAAAGTACGCTTATCAGCATGCTGGGCCCTCTGAAAAGGACATATTTTCCACTCTGCAAATGACATCTTCACTTCATTCACCACAGGGTCTGGCCGTACAATGAGATTCATTACTTTCAGAGAAGATAACTCTGATTAGTGTCTTTTACACCTCTGCCTCTTCTGTTCTTAAATGATTCAGTCATTTAAATGGCTGACCATGTGATAAGAAACAGAACTATTTATTTTAGCCCTGCAACGAACAGGTTGAGTGTAAATAATTTGACACTCCACCTGTCTGTCATGGGGAGGCAATGGATAGTAACAAAATTTAAAAAAAAAACAGAGATCCAAGGCAAACATATATCGGTAATGTAAGCCTAAGTTATTAAAAGTTAATTAACAAGGAACAATGTTCATAACAGACAAATGGAGTATTAAATTATTTGCACTCAATCTGCTAGTTCCAAGACAACAAAAAAATATTTGTGTTTCTTATCACATGGTCAGCCAATTACACAGGTGATTATAAATGAAATAGACACTTTTGACAGCTTCTTAAACATCAAACTGGTGTGTTTAAATATAGTAAATGATATAGGTTTGTAGGGAATTTTTTAAAGTTTATGTTGGTACAACTGTTGCTAGCATGTTGTTGTTGGCTGCTGTTACAACAAATGTTGAAATGAAAAACAGCTTACCGACTACAAACATTGAGGGAGTGATGTGTAGAGGAAGGCAAAAGTTAGAATATTTAAAGAAAATTACAAAAAATGTAGGGTGTTGCAGGTATGTAAATATGAATCAACTGGGGAAGAAAGAACAGCTTGGAAAACTGCATCATACCAATCAAGAGACTGATGGCAAAAAAATAATTTAAAATTAGAAACATGTTGTTTGCATTATAGGATATACGAAAATGATGAAGGCAATGAATTAATGAACATTTTGATACTCTACTGCTTTTACACCGGTCCGTCATACATGTTTTGCCCACTGTTGGCGCTGTGATGTGGTTGCCGCTGCCGATAGATAGCGCAGCGGTCACACCTCTCACGGTGCGTGTGCCAGTGGCAGGATGTATATGGGGTATCGGCAAATGTGATAGTTGAAGGTGACTAAGCAGTATCGATTCAATCACTATCGAAGGTCGATACGGAAGAATTGCCGCTCAACTTTGAATCTTTTCTTTCTGCTCCTTACACTTCCCTTCCCTACCCGTCGCTTCACTGGCGATTGCTCCTCTTCGGAGGCAGCGGTAAAAGGTGCTTTCTGCGTCGGCGACTGCTCCTATTCGATTAGGCAGTGGTACAGATGACCCCGGTTCGCTTCACCGGCGACTGCTCCTCTTCGGAGGCAGCGGTTTAAGGTGTTCGCTCCGTCGGCGACTGCTCCTATTTGATTAGGCAGAGGTACAGATGATCCTGCTTCACTTCACCGGCGACTGCTCCTCTCTGAGTCAGCGGTAAAAGGTGCTTGCTGCGTCGGCGACTGCTCCTATTCGATTAGGCAGTGGTACAGATGACCCCGCTTCGCTTCACCGGCGACTGCTCCTCTTCGGAGGCAGCGGTTTAAGGTGTTCGCTCCGTCGGCGACTGCTCCTATTTGATTAGGCAGAGGTACAGATGATCCTGCTTCACTTCACCGGCGACTGCTCCTCTCTGAGTCAGCGGTTAAAGGTGCTCGCTGCGTCGGCGACTGCTCCTATTCGATTAGGCAGTGGTACAGATGACCCCGCTTCGCTTCACCGGCGACTGCTCCTCTTCGGAGGCAGCGGTTTAAGGTGTTTGCTCCGTCGGCGACTGCTCCTATTTGATTAGGCAGAGGTACAGATGATCCTGCTTCACTTCACCGGCGACTGCTCCTCTCTGAGTCAGCGGTAAAAGGTGCTTGCTGCGTCGGCGACTGCTCCTATTCGATTAGGCAGTGGTACAGATGACCCCGCTTCGCTTCACCGGCGACTGCTCCTCTTCGGAGGCAGCGGTTTAAGGTGTTCGCTCCGTCGGCGACTGCTCCTATTTGATTAGGCAGAGGTACAGATGATCCTGCTTCACTTCACCGGCGACTGCTCCTCTCTGAGTCAGCGGTTAAAGGTGCTCGCTGCGTCGGCAACTGCTCCTATTCGATTAGGCAGCGGTAAAGACGATCTCCCTTTCGCCTTGCCAGCGGCTGCTCCTCTTTGAGGTAGCGGCAAAGGCTTCCCTAACCATTTAATCACCTTTTGAGCTACGCCGCCGGATGCCCTGCTGCTCCGGCCGGTCCTATGACAGTTCTACAGATTGTGCTACTAATAGCTGTTGGCGACAATTTTCAATTACACCAGTTTGAATTAATAAGGTCTTACTGCATTACAAAACACACAATATTACACAAAACAAATGAAATTGTAAAACTTTGTGCGAGACAGAACAAACGAACACATGTGCCAGAATGAAAATATATTACAAGACATGGTAAATATAAAATTATGTGACTCTTCTCCAATTTTTAAAAATGCATTTAAAGTTATTTCCATGCATTGAAGTTTTTTTTAGTTTAAGTCGCATAAACAACTTGGTTATTAGCAACTACTTTGGGTTGAAGAATGGTTGATTTGAGCTTGTAATAATTTTTCCAGACCCTGGTCAGGAATTGAACCCTGGACCTCCACTTTGCAGCGTAGTACACTAACCACTGAGGCGGCTTTTAAAAAGTTCATAATTAACTATTACAGACCTTTATGTATTAATTTAAAAACAAAACAAAAATTGGGGAGGAGTCACATAACTGAACAATTCTCCAATAATTATAAATGATACAAAATTCAGGAATGTTCACATTTGTTCTTTGTTTCAATTTAATACTAAGAGAAAACCTTAGATTAGATCAGGTTTTTAAGGTCGGTTAGACAAAAGGGACATAAACTAATCTTTTTGAACAACTTATCTTTGTACATTTTCTATAATATAAAATAAGTTATATTTATTTTTTCACTAAATTTTAATATCAAAATTCAAATTTAATAAATAATATAGTTTATTAATAAGTTAGATCTAATATTAATTAATTAATAATATTGACGGTTTTTCAGTGGGTTGTTTAAACACAAATACTTTGTACGTTGTTATATTAATATTTTTCATTGTTAAATTAAGTGTAAACAGTTCAATGGACAATCAATAAATTGTCTTGTAATATTATGGACATTATAAAATATTAATAACTATTCTGTAATCAATTAGTACATTTAGTATAATATTTGAATGCCATAGTCAAGGTTTTCACACAGCCTTCCTTGGCCACTCATGGCAATTAGCTAATCAGTATAATTTGTGCGTTCTGCGCAATATTATAAACATCCCTACCCTAAATTTTTGACTTGTATACAATGTATATTAATATTTGTGACAATATTTTGTTTCCTTTCTTACAGATGGCCACTAACTCCATACCTCTATAATTGTTACAGTACAATCTGTTTAGTGGCTGTATAAATTACAATAAAATTTGGTTAAAACAAAGTCGGTGTAATGAAAATCTAGTAATAACATACGAAAATAGAAAATTTGGTTAATTTTATATGTTATTAACACATTGTAAAAAGTCTTATATAACAAACATGGAATCAGGATGTGATGAACGAATCACCTTCCTTGGAATAATAATAATAATAATAATAGACAAATATATTTCTTGAGAAATAAGAAACAAACAGTTTTCCGATATGTATATCTATATATATATATATGTTGCAGGGCTAAAATAAATAGTTCTGTTTCTTATCACATGGTCAGCCAATTAAATGACTGAATCATTTAAGAACAGAAGAGGTAGAGGTGCAAAAGACACTAATCAGAGTTATCTCCTCTGAAAGTAATGAATTTCATTATACAGCCAGACCCTGTGGTGAATGAAGTGAAGATGTCATTTGCAGAGTGGAAAATATGTCCTTTTCAGAGGGCCTGGCATGCTGATAAGCATACTTTTCCACTCAGTGAGTTGTGGCAATGGTAAACCACCTCACTCCTCGTTTTACTTAGTAAAACCTCTACAGGTTCAAACCAGCTTTTCAGCTGATGACCTAAACAACAACAACTGTAAAAACTGTTATTAAAATAGATAATTCCGGTGCTAGTGATTGGGTGAAAAATAAGTGTGAAGTGAATGATCTTATAACAGATTTGTGGTAGGTAGGTCTACTGGGCATACTTAAAAGATTTTTTTTAAGTTGTACAGTGGGTCCTCGACTTACGAACATTCAACTTACGAACATCCGGAGATACGAACGCCAGAAACTATTTTTTTTTATCACTTGATATTATTTGGAATGTAATTACAACAAAGTTTCCAAACAATGTTTAGAGCGGTCAGTGAGTTTAGAGCTGTCATGTGTTACAAAATTATTTTGGAAGAAAAGAAACTTGTAACAGTTCAAACATCCATTCAAAACTTTTTTCAAACAAAGCCAAAGCTGTAAATATTGTAAACCCATCTTCAATATGTTTTAAATTTTTATGAAAATGTTTATTTTTTATTTTATATTTTTGCTATTTTTTATTTTTAATGGTCTTTTCTTTCTGTATAAAGTATTGAATGTATTTATGTGTTAACTGTATTTGCTAAAAGTATATACAGTATGTATTAAGTTACTATAAGTAGGGCTACATATTAAAAACGAATAAAAAAATTTAACAGATTTTATCTTTATTTAGTTGCTGATTACAATTTCACTAAGTATGCTAGTTTTTGTACGTTATGAAAAGCAATTAGATCGCTAGTGTCCGCTACGAAATCTACTGACGTGTATTCTGACTTACGAACAATTCGACTTGCGAACACTCGGTCGGTACGCATTATGTTCGTAAGTTGAGGAGCCCCTGTATCAACATCTGCAGTTTTTTCTCTACATTGGTACGTTGGGGAGTTATCGGTACATTTGAGTATTATCCTAGTGGCCTCAGCCCAGACCTATTGGGAATTGATCCCGCAACCTTTTTTTATGCCTAAAACATCTGATGTCTAAATGTTGTAAACCAGTCAGCCGTGGGGGTGGTGTAAAAATTTTTTACTTAAATTAACGATTTAGACTAATATTCGTTATTCTGGTAATTGACTGGGCACATAAGATAATAGAATACAACACAGATATTGCAGCATATAGGCTCATTCGGTTATAATGAACAACCGGATCTTCTTCTTCTCTTCACGGATTAGGCATTTCTACCTGTTCAGGCACCCATCTTTTCTTCGGCCAACCAATATAGCTCCACCAATGGTGTTATTTAATACAGCCGGTTGCAAGCCCAGGGCTCCATATGGGGAAGGAGGAGGAGTAACAACCTTGTTAAAAAACCAGCATCCATCTGGTAGTACCCTGTTATAGGGCTCCTACCTAGGGTTACTAGGGGAAGATGTTCAACAGTTTCGAAGGTGGATGAGGGAGAAATTCCGAACGATGAAGAGGGCGGAAGAGCCTAGTGGAGTAAGCCCCAAAGGAAAATAAAATGTGAAAACTGGTCAACGGTTTCAAGGCGGAGAAGGATAGATTCCCAACGGTGTCGAGAGTGTAAGAACCTAGGAGGCAAGTCTCTGAATGAAACCCAGGGTGCGTTCAGGTGCCCTAACACTGAACTATCCTATAACATGTTAGTAACGCATTTAGGGGAAATAAAAAGGCATGAACAAAAAAAAAATAGGAGATGGATTGCGTAATAACTTAAAATTTTTATGTGGCATGTTAAGAGGAATTGCTAATAAGGAAACAGAACTAGCAACAACCGGATACAATGAACAATTAATTCCGTTGAATTTCATTATAACCAAATTTTAGTGTAAGTTACAAGGTTTATGAAACACCTTGCCAAAGAGATAGTTAAATATTTTACTTATTAAAGAATTACATAATGCTTTTCATACCTCCATCCCTTTTTGAACAAAGATGACACTCATTAATCCCAGTAATTCATATTAGACATACTTATTCGAGCCAATTTTAACCTCCTAATTTAAAAAGCTAAGTTTAAATTATACAAAATTAGGAGCATATTTAATAAATAATCATTTATGATACTACAGAAAAAAAATTCAAAAGTCTGATAACAAACTGTAACAAAGAAACAGGGCGTTAGAAGTTACCAATTTTGCTACTCTCTAATTCGTTCATAAAAATTATGAGGCACTTCCTGTGGGAGTAGAGACTTGAATTTGGCATGGTAATATGTCTATACACAAATAATGGAAAACATTTCAAAAAATTATTGAAATTTCGCAAAAAAGAACCATAAATGAGGCCAAGTCCTATCCAAAAAATGTCAACCTATAAAATTTGTGACCAAATTAATGGCCAGGCCATTTGTTCAAAAGGCAGGTATAGAGTCAGAATGAAAGCCAGAAGGGCTATTCCTTGTAAACCTAACCTGGCTCCACGTTTCTCAACTATTTATCCCACCATATTTGTAATTTAACTCAAATTTCTACTAATTTATCCTAAAAATGATTTTCTAGTCAATTTGTTTTCAACTTAAATTCTTGCTTAGTATTAAATCACAGTAACCAATATAATGTGATAGAGAAAATATACAATATGAAACTGTACAGCTAAAATATACATATACACAGGACGTAACAAAAAAAGTGACCTGCTCTTACATATTCAAACTATTCATCAATATAGTAAACAAAGTTCCAAAGATGCCTTGTTTTCTGTCCATCCGCCATTTTGTATTTTCATAAAAGAAATTTAAATCTTGAAAAGAGTTTGAGATAGCTTCATGAAATTTGGTATACCTTGGACAATTCAAATTGGCACAAGCAGCTTCGGTGTTTATCTATTTCACTCTTCGCCCCTTGCCATGCAACGACAGTCGAGTCACAAAAGTTTACAATCGCTACTGTAATGTGCGACTCACGCACGGTCATTACGCTTTGTTTTCACTGTTGTTATTAATAATCTGTCGGACATAATGATGTGACTAATTCATATGATTTTCTGTTCATTATATAGTCAGACCAATTTGTTTAGTTAGTTGCATGCGTCTGTAGAGTATAGTTTAGTGAATTTTTGCAGTTTAGTTCTTGTAATTTATAATTTAAATTTTTACTGAGACAAATTAAATACATATTTTTAATTTTAAATAATTATTAGTATGTTAGTACATTGAAATAAGGTTGTAGGCAATTAATTGTGTACATAAAAATTTGTAGACCTTGTTGAAAGAATAGGTTATGGATATACTTTATGTGGAACTGTGTGTACACGTAGAATAAAAGTTGTGCCAGTTCGAATTGTCCACAGTTTACACTTGTTTACATTAAAGTTCTTTAATAAGTAAAAAATAATAGTCATTTAATTATGTCCAATTTCAAAATGGCAGCTAATCAAATTATTTAATTGTTTATAGCTCAGTAAATATTAATTTGATCAAATTTCATTTTCTTCTACAAAAATGAAGTATTTACTTATGAACATGATGATACCTGATTTGTTCAAATCAAATTTCAAATAACCGAGTAATGATGGAAATTAGCCTACCCATAAAATCAGCACACGTCTTATAAACTGACAATTTTTTTGCATCACATTTCAACTCCTGTTGTACTTAAAGAGCTTATTTGATAATAATTCTTACTTTCGAGATAATTCACAAACATCACACAGCAAGGAGGAACCCTTTTTAATTTAAATTAGGAACTTTTAGTAGATTCAAATACACATAGTGAGCCAATTATAAGACTAAAGCATTTAAGAACAGAAGAGGTAGAGGTGTAAAATACACTAGTCACAGTTATCTCCTCTAAGAGTAATGAATTTCATTATACAGCCGAACCCTGCTGTGAATGAAGTGAAGTTGTAATTTGCAAGGTGGAAAGTAGATGCTTTTCAGAGGGCCTAACAAGCTGATAAGCATACTTATCGACTCAGTGAGGAAGGCAGTTGTAAACCACCTCACACCTCAATTTACTTGGTAAAGATTCTAGAGGTTCAAACCAGGCTTTTGACTGATTACCTAAACTACTAAACTTTTTTTTTTTTTTGTTATCGGGAACTGTACATTCTTGACAACTACCCAATTTGATCGCTGCTTTTGGCTGTATTATTTGACGCGAATTAGGCATGAGTTTGAACAGGTACCCCCAGAAGAGTTTGTTCACGGATGGCTGTCAGCTGGTCACCATACAAAGTCGCTTACCCAACCGGTGTTACTTAACAAATAATAGCGACTTACTACCAGCTGACTGACTGGGCTGGCCCGGAGGCCAAACTACTATATAAAGTAATAATTTAATAAATTAGAATTAATAACTAAGGTGTTGAAGTTTGACACAAAAATATTAGTCCATTTTGAGTAAGCTGAATTTATGAGTTTGATTCCCAGTAAGGTCAGTAATTTTTTTTTCATCATTCATTTTCATCTATCTTGCCCATAACAGACAGGTGGAGAGTCAAATTATTTACACTCAATCTGTTAGTTGCAGGGCTAAAATAAATAGTTCTGTTTCTTATCACATGGTCAGCCAATTAAATGACTGAATCATTTAAGAACAGAAGAGGTAGAGGTGTAAAAGACACTAATCAGAGTTATCTCGTCTGAAAGGAATGGATTTCATTATACAGCCAACCCCTGTGGTGAATGAAATGAAAGTGTCATTTGCAGAATGGAAAATATATGCTTTTCAGAGGGCCTGGCATGCTGATAAGTGTACTTTTCCATTTAGTGAGGAAGGCAATGGTAAACCACCTCACTCCTCGATTTACTAAGTAAAACCTCTGCAGGTTCAAACCAGCCTTTTGGCTTATGACCTAAATAACAATCTCATCTGTCATCCTTCATCATCTGAATTAGCAATATTGTGCAAAACACTGGGACGTAAAACTAAAAATAAATTAAGGGTAGTTAACTTTCATCATAAGACAATTATTTTAAAATTGATTTGAACAAATAAGGTATTGTAATGTTCACAATAAAATACAGGGTATATTCAAAACTAAAATATAACTTAAAATTAATAATATCATAGTAAAAGCAATTTCAGATTTAATTACTTCGAGATTCTAGCGTACAATATCATTTGTCTATTTAAAAACAATCAGATCAAGAAAATACTATCAGATTTACATTTATCTACTTTGCCGGCCGTATTGGCGTAGTTGGTAACATGCTCACCTCTCATCATGCGATCTTGGGTTCAAATCCCATTCATGCACGGCACATTTTTACACGTTACAAAATATCATTTCATCCTTCACCGTCTGCATTATCAATAAGTAATTGCAGAACAGTCGGACGTTAAACCAAAAAAAAATCAAGAAAATACTATCAGATTTACATTTATCTACTTTGCTGGCCGTATTGGCGTAGTTGGTAACATGCTCGCCTCTCATCATGCGTGCTAGGATTCAAATCCCATTCAGGCACGGCACATTTTCATACGTTACAAAATATCATTTCATCCTTCACCATCTGCATTAGCAGTAATTGCAGAACAGTCGGTCGTTAAACCAAAAAAAAAGATCAAGAAAATACTATGAGATTTACATTTATCTACTTTTAAATGTCCGTAGACCGACCTGAAAACCAAACAACAGGATAAAAATTGTGTCTATGAGCAAGAATATAATAATTACGTAGTAACAATCTTCTTGACGATGTTTGGTACCCACATTCAGACCAGTTCCTCCCAATAATGACCACAGCTTTATGAACTAAGAATAAAATCTTGGGTTTCATACCCAGATAAGATCCACAAATTTTCTACACCACACTAAATACATTTAATATTTCGTTTCATAACATGGCCACGATGTAGTGATCAGCATAACTGGGTTCTATACCAGGGTTCCTGGGTTCAATTCACGTTCAGTCTGACATTTTTATCTATCACCCTTCATTATGTGTATTATCATTAATGTGCAAAACAGTCAGATGTAAAAAAAAACATTCCCACCAGAGTCACTGATAAAAACAGAGCTAATTGTTAATAAACAAACAAATGATATTACCCTGTTTCATTCATACCATTTAAAATATATTTTTCTTCTAATATAAATATAAAAAAATCACAGACTAACAATTCAATTATATAGTTACCATAGATTAATTAATAATAATTAAATTATTATAATTCATCATGTTTGTTATTTAATTTGGTTATAGTATTTTGCGTAGCTAAAATATCATTTATAAATTCAATGATACCACTAATTGAATGACTAGTTAATTCTTGTGATAAACGACGCGAATTTCCTTGACTTGTATACATAACAACAGTTGGATATGCTCTAATACCAGCTTGGTGACACAAATTATAATTGTTTTGGCAATTGACTTTACCAAATTTCACTTTATCTTTCATTTTCTGTAAAAAAAAACAAAATATAATTCATTAAAAATTTTATGAATTGAATATAATACGTAAAATTAAACTGGTTAACGACAACTAATTGATTTTAGAAAAAAACAATGTACAAGGACCGGCAGAAAAAGTGGATGGTTTTGATCTGACTGTACATCGCAACAATGCAAGTGGGGAGAACCAGGTCAATGACTTTCATTTCCCGGCTCAATGCCATTACAGTTGCAATGGAGTCGTGGAACACACAACATGGTGCTATTGCCATAGAGACTTACTTTAATAACGGTTACTCGGTAATCAAAACCCAGCGTTTGTTCTGTACAATGTTTGGAGTAAGTAGACACGGTAGTGTTCCCAGTCGCAATGCATTAATGCATTGGATTAAAAATTTTAAAGAAATGGCTTCATTTTTAAAATGGAAACCTACAGGCCGTCCATGTAGTATTCATACTCCTGAAAACACAGATGGTTTGTGATTGTCAGTAGCCAGAAGTCCACGTCGCCCTCCTGCACATCACACAGCTGTGCTAGGAATATCAGATTGGAGTGTTTGAAGAATTTTACGTTTGGATCTTCATTTTCATCCGTATAAAATCATTTTTCAAGAGTCTGTTTTCATGTAAAAAAAATTGTTTTTTTTTTTAAAGATTGCAGCTTTACTATGCATTTAAGCGCAAAAATTTATATGGCAAAAGTTGTAGAGAATTTAAAATTCTACAACTTTCATTTCAAACCTTTTTGTATAACGCTTAGTTTAGCGGTAATTAGCAATTTTCTGGTTTTTTCTCACGAAAACGAGTAAAAAAATCAATTTATTTTAAGATTTCAGCCTTAGTATGCATTTTACGGCAAAAGTGTTCATAAACAGATCTACAACTTTTATTTAAAGCATTTTTCTCTACAGAGCCTAGTTTAGCGTCAAAGAGTGATTTTCCATATTTTTAAGCTAAACTGATGTTTATTTTCATTTTGCGTCTTTCACTCATGATTAAAATTAGGTTATGTTTATTGCGGTTAGTTTTTTTGTTTATTTCTAATGTTTTATTATTAATGTTAGATTATATTGTTCATTATTTTCATTGGCAAGAGAAAGTTGTGTGTGTATCACACCAGATTTTTTTTGTATTAATTGGCCAATAATCTCATCAGTAAAGTCAGTGACCATTATTTGTTTAAAATTTATACTAAAATTACTCACGTATGCAACAGTTGTAAAATCTGGTTGAAATACAACACAATGGCCACAGGCTGGAGAATGAAAGTTAATCAACCAAATATCATCGAATGATTGCATAACCTGCTGTGAAAATGTTTCTGTAGTTAATTCTTCAACATATTCAGGTAGGTATTGAAATAACCATCTTCTAAGTAACGATGTATCAAATTGCATTCCTAAACTGTATTCTCTGCAATAAACAAAAAATAACATAGATTATTTCTCGTGCCAATGCAAATAATTAACAATAAACCTAACATTAGTAATAAAATATTAGATATAAACAAAAAACTAACCTCAAAAAACATTAGTGAAATACGTAAAATTAAAATCGACCTCAGTTAGGCTTAAAAATACGGAAAATCGCTCCTACACGCTAAACTAGGCACTGTACAAAAAAAGCTTTAAATAAAAGTTGTAGATCTTTTAATTTTCTACAAATTTTATGATACACACTTTTGTCGTAAAATGCATTCTAAGGCCGAAATCTTAAAAAAATCGATTTTTCACACGGTTTCGTGAGAAAAAAACAGAAAATTGCTAATTACCGCTAAACTAAGCGTTATACAAAAAAATGTTTGAAATAACAGTTGTAGAATTTTACATTCTCTACAACTTTTATTATACAACGTTTTGCGCTAAAATGCATATTAAAGCCGCAATCTTAAAAATAAAATGTTTTTACGTAAAAACAGCCTCACGCAGAATTTCAGCAAACATGGCGCCTACCCTATCTTGTAGAGCATAAAAAATGTAGTAAACCAGACGATTTAAAAAAAAATCGTAGGACGTTTTTGAGAAAATCACAAAAAAGTGAAAAATTACACGAATAAACTACTACTTCCGGTTGACCGATTTTGATGGAAATGTTCGTGTCAGGTCCGGTAAGGGTATGTAACTTAAGTTTCAAGTTTCAAGTTCGTACGACGTTCCGTTCTTGAGATATTTTGTATACACACACACACACACAGACCAATCGCTAAAAACATGTTTTTTGGGTTCAGGGGGTCTGAAAACGTATAGATCCGGTGAAAACTCGATTTCGAAAAATCGACATGAAAACAATACTTTCCTTCCTATATATTCATATAGGCAAGAGAAAGTAAAAAAAACAATAATTACAAGGTATCTTAATTTTAATTATGCCCATAACAGGCAGGTGGAATGTAAAATTTGCACTCGATCTGCTACTTCCAGGGCTACAAAAAATATGTAGTTCTATTTCTTATCACATGGTCAGCTAATTATTGACTGAAGCATTTAAGAACAGAAGAGGTAGAGTTGTAAAAGACACTAGTCACAGTTATCTTCTCTGAGAGTAATAAAATTTCAATACACACCAGACCCTGTGGTGAATGAAAAGAAGGTATCATTTCAGAGAGTGGAAAGTAGACACATTTAAAAGTGCCTGGCATGCTGATGAGCATACTTTTCCACTCAGTGAGAAAAGCATGGTAAACCACCTGAATCCTCATTTTATTCAATAAAGCTTCTAGAGGTTCAAACCCGCCTTTCAGCTGATGACCTTAACAATATAATTTTAATTAATTTGTTAATTTAATTTTTACAATGTAAAATTTTTATTAACATCTTTTGTCTTTTTATTGAAACTTCCTTTATTTACGGCGCAGAGGTTTGTACTCGCAAAACAAAATTTATAAACAGAATAACAGTTATATAAATGAGTTTCTGAAAAAGAAGAATCTGAAAATCAGTTGGTTGTGTTAGATCAAGTTAGGAATGAAGAAATTTTAAAGAAAGGTGACACAAATTTTTGTTAATTGACATAATTGAAGAAAGAAAAAAGTTAATACAAATTTAGAAAAAAAATACTGAACTAAAAAGTACTGAACTATATTATCAAAGAAAGGCAACTTACAAAACTGGTCTCAAAACAGATCCTTGGGGAACACCAAATTTTCATTAAATAACTAGGTTTTCGGAAAAACTAATGAAAAAAATGAAAACACTGATTAGCTCTAATTGCTAATAACCACTTTTATACAACCAACAGATACTTACTTCAAAAAATTATTAATTTTTAATATATTAGCAACTTCTACATTTTATTCACATCACCTATCGTTCCAAGATAAAGCTGTATGATTCACGAAATAACCAAATCAAATCACATAAAAAGATTCGAAAAAATAAGTACAAAACATCAAGACAAATGATAGATAGACTATACTACAGTTAAGCCGTTCTTAGTTTGCTCCTACTGTCAACAAACAAAAGCCACCTACACTACAGGGTGCACGCTAGAGTCAGCGACTTTACGGATGTCTCGTATTCCTATTAAGTTAATTTAAAAAAAAATTAAAGTACATTTTTTTAAAGTACTTAAAGTACTAAAAACATCAGTCACGATATGATGTAGGCCTAACAATTTCATTTAGAAAAATACTTTTAAAAGTATTTTGTATTTAAATACTATTGAAAGTATTTTGTTGTTACTTTTTAATCAGCGTGTACACATTTTGATATAATGCGCATGGTCAGTGACGTCATTATTTGTTTACGTTAGGAGAAAACTAAGAGAGGCTGGACTATACATACATGTAAGTGTCAGTTCCTATAGTTCCAGCAGGATACAGATGTAGAATAGGAACGTATTTCAAATCACTGCAGACATCGATCTCAACAGCGCAATTCACTTCCCCAATAAAAACATTTGGAAAGTCAGTCATCAACTAAAAAAATAAATTTTTATATTAAAAAAATACACAGGTCATCACAATGTAGTTAACCATGAAATTATGTAGTATTATCATTAAATCACTTTTCAAACTATCGCTAAAGTTTTGAACAACAGTAAATTATATTTCTTGTTTTGATAAATTTACATCATGTTTACTTAAGTATGTATTATAAAGAGTGGAGCACTTAAGTAAACATGATGTAAATTTATTAAAACAACGAAATATAATTTTCTGTTCCACCCTTTATAATAACTTAAGTAATGGGATTGGGTTCAAATCCCATTCAGACAGGGCATATTTTCGGTGTTAAGTGATGAATTTATCATTGTGATAAACTTTTTGTTTATCAGTTTTATCTTGACATGTCCTATACTCCCTTTGGAGTCTCCTGGATGCATAAAAAACTAATCATTCTATTAACAGCCTATAATATTATAGAATTGCTAATTTTTATAGATATGAGTCATCATAACAACATGTTACTGTATCTCCAGATTGATGAAAGAGAAGAGAAAGCGAGTTACACAGCAACTAAAACTATGGTGTAAACCTAGTCCTTAGCTCACTTACTCATATATGCGATTACATATTATTGTCTAATTGGTAAAATACTAAAAATACGAGCATTATTTGGAAGATAAGGTCTGAATCGCTGTAGCTAATTGAATGTCGCGCGAATATTGAAACACGCATGCGCACAGACTTCCGGTAAGCCTTGCTCATTAAACGATGCCATTCACATTGGTATTGTTGCAGTGTGTTGTTAACATTGTCAGTTTAAATTGTTTAAAATAATTCATCAGCCTGCCGATTGTGGAATACTGTCAATAATTCAGTTTTTGAAACCAAGAAATATTCCAGCGGCGGAAATTCATCAACAGATAAGTGAAGTGTATGCCTCCAATGCGATTAGTGATAGCAAAGTGTGCAAGTGTGTAAGAGTTTTCACAAACGGGCGAGAAAATGTTCATGATGAACCGTTATCATGCTGATCATCAATGATCACAGAAGATTTGGTCAATGCCGTGGACAAAAAGATTCATGAAGACCAGCAATTCACAATTTCAACTTAAGCATTGGAATGTGAGTAGAACAACTTTATACAAAATTGTATCTAAAGCAGCAAGCACTGCACCACAGATGACAAGGTGGAAAAAGTAGTTAAAGACTGGTTATCTTCACAGGCGGCAGATGTCTATGACTTCAGCATACAAAACCTTGTAGAGTCTGATGATAAATCTTTAAAAAAATATGTAAACTACACAGATGATGTTGAATTTTTGTTTCATTAGAGTATATATTCGGATAATATCATTATTTTATATTTAAATATTGTATCTCAATTTTACAATATAGTCCTTATCCATATATATTTTAAAAAAGTACTCTTATTTGTTTTTCGTTTTATCTATTAATTTAAGACTCAAATTTAAAGTTTATATTGTTTTTTTTTAGCTTGGCTCTTAAGCTTTTCTTTCTTTTCTCGAGCTTGATGGTGCCTCAACACGATTTTCAATGAGGTACCTAACCATATTTATTCCCAGTTACTGTTATAATAATGTTGCTGTAAGTTTGGTTAATTATTGTGTTATAAAATTAGTTTTATTAGAAAATGTATTGTGTGTGGATAAGTAATTAACTTATTTTATTGTTTCAAAAACTAATCTAAAATTTGTAACTTGGAAACTATGTGTGTAAATAATAAAAAAAAACAATATATAGAGAAAAATTGAGAAACATGCCAAGAATTAAACAAAAACAGTTTTTTGAAAAAAATCTGTGAAGGTTTATGTTTTACAAGAAATCGGACCTTACTTCCTAATAACCTTCGTAATGGTTAATTGAAATAAATTACCCGAGCAAGTTTTTTCATTTCTGTATGAAGAAAATCATGGTTTTGAATACTAAACGCAATGAACCAGTATACATCTGACTTCTTCTCCTTCACTAATTTATTAAACATTTCAGTATCAAGTTCTTGCACTGCTGAAAATAAAACAAAAATAAAATACAGTAAAAAATCTGGTGTGAAACACTCACACAACTTTCTCTTGCCAATGCAAATAATGAACAAAACAGTAATAAAAAATTAGAAATAAACAAAAAACTAACCTCAAATAAACCTAACCTTATTTTAATCATGACTGAAAAACGCAAAATGAAAATCAACCTCAGATTGGCTTAAAAATATGAAAAATCATTCATTCATGCTAAACTAGGCTCTGTAGAGAAAAATGCTCTAAATAAAAGTTGTAGATATTTTAATTTCGTATATATTTTATTATACTTTTTTGTCGTAAAATGCATAATAAGGCTGAAATCTTTAAAAATTTTGACCTGAGTGAGGTAAACCCCCTCCTGAACAGTAAAATGAGCTTGTTCACCCATATCAAGGGCAAATTTCATCATGGAACATACACAGCTTCAACACATACTAAAGATATTGAATGTATGTTGATTTACACATGAACTGCACGGACTTCCATCACAACATACTGATTCCCTAACCATCAATGCCACCAACACACTAAAGAGAGAGAAAAAATTTTCCTTTTATGATATTCTATTTCTGAAAACATTATTAGATGCGTTAAAGAATTCCCTACAAGAAAAGTGCGATATTTACCAGTCTCCGATTTATACTGACCATGCAGAAGCACGTTTTATCACCCCATCCATAATCCATTCAGCATCACCTATTATTAGATCAACAGCGTGAACCGGGTTAATTATGATTATGCTAAAAAATTTTATTACAGTTTATTTTAGATAATGTGAAGTGGCCAATACTGACACTGTGGATCAACGAATTCCATCAAGAAATCCGATATACTGCTAGCTTGATGTTGACCACGAAATCGTTGTACTGGACGAGTTAAGTTGTACAATACAGTTGTTGGATATGAATTAACATTATGTTGTTTACACAGTTCAGCATAAATTGTACAGTCAACAGTACCAAATCTAATCGATTCATCAAACATTTTACTAGCTTTTCTAAACTCTGGTAGAAGTCTTAAACATGGCGGACACCAAGGTGCGTAAAAATCAATGAACCATGCACTACCACCTCCTGGAAATGAAAAATAAAATGAATTAAAAGAAGTTAGCTAATATTCAAAAATGTTGAATGACTGTAAATAAAAGAAATTTTTTGATTTCTATGTTTTGTTGTTGTTGTTGTTTACGTCATCAGCAGAAAGGTTGGTTTGAACCTCTAGAGACTTTACTAAGTAAAACGAGGAGTGAGGTGGTTTACAATGTTTTTTTCACCGAGTGGAAAAGTATGCTTATCAGCATGCCAGGCCCTCTGAAAAGCATTAACTTTCCACCCTGCAAATGACAAGTTCATTTCATTCACCACAGGGTCTGGCTGTATAATAACTCTGACTAGTCTCATTTACACCTCTACCTCTCGCCGGCCGCGTTGGCGATGTTGGTAACGTGCTCGCCTCTCATCACGCGGTCTTGGGTTCGAATCCCACTCGGGCATGGCATTTTTTCATACGTTACAAAAAATTCATTTCATCCTTCACCGTCTGCATTAGCAGCAATTTGCAAAACAGTCGGACGCCAAACAGAAAAAAAAAAAAAAAAAAAAAAAAAAACCTCAACCTCTTCTGTTCTTAAATGCTTCAGTCACATAATTAGCCGATCATTTGATAAGAAACAGAACTTTTTTTGTAGCCGATCAAGTGCAAATAATTTAACACTCCAACTGCCTGTTATGAGTATACTCTATGTTTTCCCATAGAAATTACCATTACCATCACACAGTTATTTCTTCATGGTAATAAAGATGGTAAACTTTATAATTCCTAAAGAAATAAAAGTTTCTTCTTATTTCACCATCATCCAATACTCCCAGTTAAAAAATGACCAGGAAGCCATGCTTTCAGAAGCAGAAAAATTGGATAGAAAGATCGTTTGCAAGAAAATAAATTTAAAGATAGTGGACGGACAGTAACAAGAACGAGAAGAATGATAATTGGAAATAATCTGAAGACCATACTAAAATTTTATGAACACTTGTACAGAATGGATGATACAAGAAATTTTTAGAAAGCTAAACAGTAGACCTAACGTTCAAATAAGTGCTTTAATGAAGTTAAAAATGATACTGAGAAAATTCGAAACTCCCGAGAAAACATAAACCAGAATTTTTCATCTGTAAAAAATGTTAGATAAAACAGTTGTTTTGAGAGCGCGTTTTGAATTTTGCAATTCTTCTGTTTGAGCCTGACACCTCCGCGTGCGGTCACACTTATCAAAATTTGTGCTTCCTTTAACAGCCATTTATAAAAAAACCAAAAGAAAATAAAAGATTTCTTTATAAAGAAAAACTAAACACAACATGTAAATATTTTGTATATGAACATGTTGTAGTGGGTTTCTGTCCAAAAAAAGTACTATAAATAAATGAAAAGTTTTCTCTTTATATTTTGTTGGATTACTTCTGATCCTAATTAATTCAGACAATTGAGGTAGTAGCCTACTGTAAATACAAATAATTCTTTTGACAACACTTATATATATTACTTACCATCAGCTCCAGTTACTAACGTAGGAAATTCTTTACTGGTTAATGTATGTAAATTTGTCGCAGATGCACTTTCCTTAGCAAAATTAGCGATATTATGAGCTGTATTTTGTCCATGATAAAATTCATGTCCTCCTCCATTTTTAAATACAACAAACGTTGGATAACGATTTATATAAATGAAGGTACAAGCATCTGGATTACGACCACAGTTAACTTTTCCTAAAAAAAAAAAAAATAGATTGAAAAATAAAATAAAATAAAAATAAATAAAATAGATTGAAAATAGAATAAATAGATTGAAAAACAATGTTAAAAGAGAAATAATTTACTTAAAAACAAAGATGTCAAACTTATGTGCATTAAAACGTCCCTTTGGTAACTTTTAGCAACAGGGGTAAAACATTAATAACAAAAATATTTAAAGAATCTAAAGATCAATCCAGTAAAAAAATCCACAAAAGGATTGTGCTAAAAAAATCCTCTTTATAATTTCTATTGAATAACATAAGCTATTCAACAAAGTAAGTTATCATAAGTAAGTAAGTATAGTACATTTGTTTTTGGAAGAAGCTTGTAAGGGGAGGGCGAGTAGGTAGAGTAGGGATAGTTTCAACGGGGCAAGTGTTGTCTCCTTCTCACTTAATCATCATTCCCTCTCTTTCTAACTGTATACTACTCTGTTACAACTACTACGCTAGACTAAAAACTAGTTAAAAACTTAATATTTTCTGTTGTCTTTTGCCTTTCTCCATCTGAATCCCATATCTTTAATAATTTTCCACAGCGACAATTTACTTCCTTTGAAATTAATTTTCTTCCACAAAACTGGGAGTAACGAATTCAAAGTTGGCCATTCAGCGTTTGTTCAATGAAAATCATATATTGTTCTTCTCACAACACACTTATCAAAATCGTCCACTTCACTCTTCACTTTCCTTCTCATTCTTTTCTTATTTGGTGTTCTGATTAGTACATCAGGGTTTTTTCTTTTTTCTTTCAAAATTCTTAGAACTGTACTACGCGAAATCCCCATAGCTCATTTTGCACATCGATCAGTAAAATTGGTCCGTTTTGTTCAGCTTCTTTTTTCATAAAATTGTATACACTGACTATATACTCCCTAGCCTGACGGCGTATTACCTGCCTTTTCTGTATTACACTAGCACTCGTGCTCAAATTTTCACTACTACAACTAGGTTCCATTTTAATAACTAAATAAATAAAAAATAGAAACGAAACAAAGAATACGTACAAAAAATTAATATAAACAAAACCAAACAGCAAAAGAGTAAAAACAATAGGTACATAAAACAGTAGGCTTACTACCGAATGCACGAGTTGAAGACTTGTGAAGGGAATAGAACAACAAAAATATCAAATTACAACATACAGTCAATGTTTTTAGGATTTAAAGTACACTTAGGGTGTTAATGCTGCTAGCACTATGGAGAGACTGATCACTTCCGTTCGAGGTGCTTCCCCCACCACTAAACAGTACAGGTCAGCGGCACAGAGCGTTGGTGGGAGAGCTTCTAGCTAGAACAAATGACCTGTAAGTAAGTAGTAAGTAAGTAAGTTTATAAGTTATTCATAAGTAGTAGTTGTTATAATAAGTTAACATACATAGAAAATTTATATTTACTTTTTTTAATACAAAAAAAAGAAACTTACCTACTCGTAATTCTGGAAGCATTACTGGCAATTTCTTCACGTCTAGATCTAATTCAGTAGTGGCACCAACATAAAAATAAACTAACCAAGGTACACTATCCGTTTCAGTCTTTAATTCTTTAATCATATCCTGCACACACACAATAATGAGTTATAATTTAGAAACTGTCCATAACAGACAGGTGGAGTGTCAAATTATTTACACTCAATCTGTTCGTTGGAGGGCTCAAATAAATAGTTCTGTTTCATATCACATGGTCAGCCAATTAAATGACTGAATCATTTAAGAACAGAAGAAATATAGGGGTAAAAGACAATAATCAGAGTTATCTCCTCTGAAAGTAATGAATTTCATTATACAGCAAGACCCTGTGGTGAATAAACTGAAAGTGTCATTTGCAGAGTGGAAAATATGTCCTTTTCAGAGGGCATGGCATGCTGATAAGCGTACTTCTCCACTCAGTGAGGAGGTGTAAAACCACCTCGCTCCATGTTTTACTTAGTATAAAACCCCTATAGGTTCAGCCTTTTGGCTGATAACCTAAACAACAGTTTAGAAAACTAGTAAACTATACACATTTTTACTTTCTCTTGCCTATATGAATATATAGGAAGGAAAGTATTGTTTTCATGTCGATTTTTCGAAATCGAGTTTTCACCGGATCTATATGTTTTCAGACCCCCTGAACCCAAAAAACATGTTTTTAGCGATTGGTCTGTGTGTGTGTCTGTGTGTGTGTGTGTGTGTGTGTGTGTCTGTGTGTGAACAGAATATCTCAAGAACGGAACATCGTACGAACTTGAAACTTGAAACTTAAGTTACATACCACGACCGGACGCGACACGAACATTTTCATCAAAATCGGTCAACCGGAAGTAGTAGTTTATTCGTATACTTTTTCAGTTTTTTGCGATTTTCTCAAAAACTGGTCCTCAATTTTTTTTAAAATCGCCTATTTTACTCAATTTTTTATTCTCTACAAGATAGGGTAGGCGCCATGTTTGCTGAAATTCTCGGTGAGGCTGTTTTCACGTAAAAAAGTTGTTTTTTTAAGATTACGGCTTTAATATAAATTTTAGCGCAAAAACTTATATAATAAAAGTTGTAGAGAATTTAAAAACCTACAACTTTTATTTCAAACATTTTTTTGTATAACGCTTAGTTTAGCGGTAATTTGCGATTTTCTGTTTTTTTTCTCACGAAAACATGAGAAAAATCGATTTTTTTAACATTTCGGTCTTAGTATGCATTTTACGACAAAAGTGTATATAATTAAATTTATAGAAAATTAAAAGATCTACAACTTTTGTTTAGAGCATTTTTCTCTACAGAGCCTTGTTTAGCGTGAAAGCGTGATTTTCCGTATTTTTAAGCCAAACTGAGTTCGATTGTCATTTTGCGTCATTCACTCATGATTAAAATAAGGTTATGTTTTTGAGGTTAGTTTTTGTTCATTTCTAATGTTTTAATACTAATGTTAGGTTTATTGTTAATTATTTGCATTGGCAAGAGAAAGTTGTGTGAGTGTTTCACACCAGATTTTTACATTCGCTTGCATTATACTGTATGAAAAATAAGGCAAGAGTAATAAAATCCCTTTCATGAGATGATACCCCATGGCTGGTGGCAATTTTTAAAAAGGCTTACATTTGACTTATAACAAAAATCATTAACGATTTCTGTATTTACTCTTTAAAAAATATCGAATGACACTATTTTTTGATTTCTTGACTTCCAGTTTTGGGTCACTTCCAATTGAAACCAGAACTTCAAACCCTATGATATGTATTCTGTATCTACTCTTTAAGAGGATTTGAATGACACAATGTTGGTTTCCAAAGTCCGACTTTGATTTCTTGACTTACGGTCGAAACTGGAGCTTCAAACCCAATTTTGCTTCCTAACTTTTTGTGTAGATTACGAATCCGTAAATCATTTGTTGCTATATCTTGCAGTTTCTGACATCTGGTGTGATGGGGATGAACAAAGGAAAATGATAGATGGCAATTTTAAAAATTACCGCCAATAAAGATGGTACTATAATAAACGGGCATTAAAAATTTATAATAATACATAAGATATTATTTATTGCTGAATTACTGATGAAAAAAAGCACTCTCACAGTACTGTGGATGCAAATACAAGTCATATGATAAGCCAGTCAGTACTAAAGTCGCACGAGCACATTTGGTCATATTTGTAAAAAAATACGAGGTGTGTCCAGAAAGTTATGTAAGTTTTTGTGCTGGTACTTAAAGTGGCCACAGAGCATTCTGACCAGTTGGGTTAGTTGAGGCAGGGGGAACTTTCAGCTTCAGAGCGATGCCTTCATGTGCAGAGAGTCTCTGTACACTCCTGTTTAGTGCCTGTATCATGAAACGCGATGGAATCATCTTTTGAACAACATTAAACGATAAAGTTTCATTCGAACTGAACAAATCTCTTGCGGAGATCCACCAATTGATTGAGCAAGCTTACAGGGACAGTGCTCTACTATCCCTGTACTCTACTGCAAGTTTCATGATAGTTGAAAGCGTTTAAGGAAGAGGTGATTGACGAAACCCACAATGGACGATTGTCAACCAGCACAACTGATAATAATTTGGCCCGTGTGCACGATCTGTTAAATTCTGACCATCGATAGAGTATCCAGATAATTACAGAAACTCTTAACATTCCCAAAACAATTGTACATGAACTGGTGACAATAAATTGCTCACGAGGAAGGTAAGTACCAAGCTAGTTCTCAAGCTTTCGACGGATGATCAGAAGATTCAGCGGATTGGGTGAAATACCTTGGCAACGCTGCTGCAACTCCCCTACAGTCTGTACATAGTTTTTGTCGAATTCTTTCTCTCCCTGAGGATCAAGAACGCCCTGAAAGGAATCCGTTTTGGGTCAACTGAAGCTGTCCAAGGTGCTGTAACAAGGGCCCTAGCCGAGGTTCCCGTTGAAGCCTTCCAAAACACATAACATGCGCGGCAGAGCCGCTGGAAAAAGTGTGTAGATGCCCAAGGGAACTACTTCAAAGTATATTAAACACTTGTAATGATATCTACAATAAATGTATTGGTTAAAAAAATTGCATTACTTTCCAGACACACCTCGTAGATGTCAATCAAACATTGTGTTTTTACCACGCAGCGTTCAATGTGTTGAAGACCACCTAGCAAAAAAGAATCTGTGATAACACTATCATTTGATGAAAAATTCAGGCTTGTACATTATTACACACACATGCTATTCACTACCATTTGTGAAGCAGTGAACACGTGCTGGTAAATAAATAGATTATTGAAATTACCTTAAAGCTATCTTTATCGAGTTCTATTAAATCTGGCAAATAATCAAGAACTTCTTTTAAAACATCTTGTGGATTATAATGACTGCTACGTATACTTCTTGCTGACCATGAGTTGCCATTAGGTGCTTTCTGCCAATAAACTATACTGGATTTTATTCCATCAGTCATAACTGAACAGGATGACAATGTCTGGCAATTCACTACAGCAACACCAACTAATCCTGACTGCAAAATAAAAAATATTTATTTAGAATTAATAATATCAAATATACCAGAAAAATTTGGTAGGGAAGGCAGAATACAGAAAATGGAAACTGCATATCATCTTAATGTCAAAAGACACCGAAAATTAGTTCAGCTGAATTTTTGTCTATCTGTTGGTATGTTACGGCATCACGCAAGAACCCCTGAACCAAATTCAATGAATTTCGGTATTAAGGTTCTGGACATAATCGAAATGAAAATAGGCTATAAATTTTTTTAATAACACAAAGGGATGGGGGAGTTTAGAGGGGGGGTAAACAAAATCTATAAATATCTCCGTTAGAAGTCAATGTATCAAAAAATATTATATAATCAAAATTATGAAACTTTTAAAGACAAATAAGTTTATGTAAAGTTTTTCATTTTTATGCATACTAACAGAGATATCACCAATTAAAAACAAACATATCAATATTTTTAGAATATTAACATACAAAATAAACAGAATAATAAACACAGGCCTACGCGCCGGTAAAAACCGTATTCACCCTGTACACCCATTCTCGGTCACATTGTCAAAAATGAATCAGTATTCTTAATAGTGCGTTACTTAACCATCGTGGTGTTTCTTATTGTGATTTGCCTTTAATTTATTATGAAAATAATAAAATGCTGCATATCTTAATTTATAAATACCTAGATCTCGCTTTTATTTTACGCCCAACTATTTTTTTTTTTTTTATTAATAATAATACTGAAGTTGAAAGGAGGTACGAGAAGATACCAATAAATGATTAAAGAATATCAGACCTGACTGGGATCGAACTCGGTACATCAACAGACCGTTCACAGCACCGAGAAAACCGTTCAAAGAACAGATACTTTAGCTAGTTATAAATAATAGACAGGAAAATGTTAAAACAAAATTAAATTTTATTCATGCATCAACAATCGAGTCATATATTCTATAACTTATTTATCTTCACCCAACCCGTTTTAAAAACAAAATTTTTAACAATACCTTAAAAGTATACTTCAATACAAAACAACTTACAAGTATTGCGCCCAATTTACTTCTATCATCTCCAGCCGGGCACATGGGTAAATCATTGCTATTACATAACATTAATACCCAGGAACGATGTAATTTATTTTGCATTAATGTATCCCAATCAGAAGGAGATTTTACTTCGGTTATGTTAATTTCAAGATTATCCATAATGTAACGAAATAATAATTCTTTTTTTCTGCTCGCAGAAAATCTTTCACCCTGTGAACAAATTGAACATCAATAACAGTTTTATTAAGTTATCTGATAAATATAACTTTAAGAAAAAAATTTTTCTATAAAATTAGATTACGAACGACTGGAAGGTTGTTGATCAACCAACTATCGCAATATACATATTTAGGAATGCGGGGCACTGCCTGGGTGGACAACTTCTGTAGCTTCTCACAACACTTCTTTTTAATTGTAGGTTTAAATGATTAACATATTAATTTAAATGCAGTTAGAAAAGAGTAACATGACAAAAAAAACCCGCACATACTAGAAACATAATTAGAAGAGGAGTCCTCTTAAGTATTACAACAAAAGACTGAACACTCAATTGAAGTATTTATAGTCTCAGGGAAATCATGCAGGTCTGGACTGGAAATAGAGCTATCAGGACACTGTCATAAGGACTCTGCTTTGTGTAAAAGGCACAGCATAATCTTACTACCCTAGTAAAATATAACTTTAAGCAAAACACAGTATAATAAAATATTTATAAATAAATTTTTCTGAAATGCATCCTGCCAACCATTAATATAAAATACAGTATAAATAAAATTTATCACCTTGCCTTTGGTTGCTTATTTAAGTTTAAAAAAACTTACGCACGTTTTGGTGGTACCACCTTCTTCAGAGCATGTTAAAAAAAAAAATTAAATTAAAATTTAGAATGGTGTTTCCATTCAGTCATTTAGATTAAAACAGTTTTAATCTAAATGACTGAATGAAAACATTGTTCTAAATTTTTATTTTTTAATCTAAATGACTGAATGGAAACCGCATTTTAAATTTAAATTTAATTTTTTTTAAAATATGCTCTGAAGCAGGTGGCATACTGAAACGTGCGTAAGTTTTTTAAACTTAAATAAGCAACCAAAGGTAAGGTGATAAATTTCATTTATACTGTAATTTATAATAAAATAGTATGTTAAAGTGGTTAAACTCGATTATGGACTTCCAGGCTAAGTCACCAAGATATGCAACGCTGACGTTCAAATCTACTGAGGCACTACAATACGGTCACGAAGTCTGTGGTAATGTATGCGTGTGAGACTTTGGGCAGGTTGAGGCACTGTGGGAAGATGGAGGACCTTAGAAAGACAGAGAGAAGAATCCTCAGAACAATAATAAACAAAAAGCACAGAGTAGACAATAAGTATAGGTTGTTGCCAAATTCGGTTCTATACAGGGAAAATGAGGAAATTTCCGAGATAATGAGGAAGAGAAGAGTTGGATTCTTTGGACATCTTAAGAGACTGCCAGAATCCAGATTTACCAGACAGGTACTGGATTTCTTTTTGCGAACCAAAGTCAAGTACGCCTGGTTTGAGGAAGTTCAACAGGATCTGCAGGACCTGGATATCTCAGAGACACAGATTTTGAACAGAGAAGAAGGATATAAGATCAAAAATCCAAACACGAAATTTCCAGAAGTACCTAAAAGGCAGACAAACAGACATTGGACTGTGGAGGATAGGGCGAGAGTGTCGCAAAGGATGAAGAACTACTGGGCAAATAAGAGGAATAACTAGGGATCTTCTATAAATCGATTAATTTTGCTCCAATGAGGGCCTAAAAAAAAAAAAAAAAAAAATAGTGTTTACTTTTACAGAGTGGGTGAAAAATCTGAGAATAGCTTAATATATTTTGAATGTAAGGGAAATTTCAAGATATATACCAATATGAACCTCACTTGAAAACAAAATTTTACATAATGATAAAAATTAAAAAATATTTTCAACCGTATGAGAGATCGATGCCAAATTTCACCATTTTAATTGGTTTGGAATTTTCGTCATTGAATTAATGTCATATGACCACCTTCCCAAATAAAAAAAGTTACATTTAAGACAAGACAAAATTTGTTATCATAAAATAGTATTTTGTATTCGAATGAGGATCACATTAGCTATATCTTTAAATTTCTTTTCTTTCAAAATATTAAATTGTTTTCAGATTTTTCATCCACCCTGTATATTTTTCTCATTGATGAACACTTTTTTCCTTCTTCTAATGCTCTCCCCACTTTTTGACTTTTTGTCTCTGATTCTTCCATGCCTCCTTTACCATTTTGTTTCTTTATATTATATCTTCCTGCTGCTTCTACCTCACACCTTATCTGCAGCTGCCCAAGTATTTTGGACCAATACTAAGTAGAAAGCAAGAAGCAGAAATGAAGTTCACAAGGAGTATGCTAGGAAAGAGAACAAGTTATATAAATAAAGAACAACTAGAGATGGACAGCCCAACAAGGAGGCAGTTGGACAAACAAAGCAACAATAGTGTGGCCATGACAGCAAGATGGAAGAGGGTAGAATTGCTTAAAGGGATTATATACTTGAAGATGGAGGGGTAAAATACCAAGAGTTCAGTTATGGATGAATTGGAAAAGAATGAGATGCCAAGAGAGCAATGAAGGAGAGATGGTTCAGTGATAAGAGAGGTGTGAGTTTCGTCCAACCTGAGGAATCTTGGAAGTGAAATAAAGAGTATGATGTAGCCAGTATGACAAATACTTACAAATACAGTAGAGTACCGATTTTCCGTGGATCGTTTAACCGGGGTTTGGATTAACCGTGCGATCTAAAATTTTTTTTTTTTTTTTGGTTTAACATCCGACTGTTTTGCTAATTGCTGCTAATGCAGATGGTGAAGGATGAAATGAATTTTTTGTAACGTATGAAAAAATGCCATGCCCGAGTGGGATTCGAACCCAAGACCGCGTGATGAGAGGCGAGCACGTTACCAGCTCCTAAAATAAGTTGCAAAGAAGCTTTAACTGGTGCCGAAACATTACTAACTTTCATGGAAAATCAGGATGACCCAGATTACGTGGACATTTTACATATTCGTGGTTATATAAGAAAAATAAAATAAAATATATTGCGGCATAAAATGAAACAAAGTAAAATAACAGATTTTTTGTGATTTTTTTTGGTACGTAGTTTAAGGTAAGACTTACATAAATTTATGTAGTAAATATTTTTATTTCAATACAATTTGTTTATTTATTTCCGATATCCGATAGTATTAACATGTATTAATCAGTAGAATAAAACATACGCGTAACTGGTGGTTTTGTTTATGACGTAAGTGGTCTCGACCGAATTGGGTTGTATTATTCGTGTTTTCCGGTTATCCGGTATAGTTATCCCCCCAATTACCACGGATAATCGGTATTATACTGTAATTCTGAAATTTATTTCAGAGACATTACTGGTTTGCTTCAATCAAATTAAAATGATTTAAGAAATAAACATAGTGTTTTTCCTTTTCAATGAGCAACACTGAATATTAATAATTACCTTTGGGTAAAACACAAGAGATGGATAACTTCTAATATTCTGTTTACGGCACAATACCCACTCATCCTCGCAATTTACAGCACCAAACATAATAACACCCTGTAATTCTTTCGCAAGTGCACGCCAAGTAGGTGCTAATTCATGACAATGTGAACACAGAGGTGAATAAAAATTAACAAACCACTGCCTTCCCCCTGACTCTAGAATACTTGCATCTGAAACATAACAAGACAAATCTTGAACAATATTTCCCAACAATACATAACTGATCTGAAATGTGGAGCGAAAGTTTTTTTTTTGTCATCAGTCTCTCGACTGGTTTGATGCTGTTCTCCAAGCTGTTCTATCTTGCGCAAGTCGTTTCACATCTACACACTTGTAACACCCTATATCATTTGTGATTTGCTTTATAAACTCTAACCTTTGCCTCCTCCTACAATTCACTCCCTTAATATTACCCTCCATTACTGATAGACCAATACCTGGATGTCTGAAGATATGCCCCACTAGCCTATCCCTTCTTCTGGTAAGATGCTTCCGTATACTTCTTTTTTCATCAACTCGCCTAAGAATCTCTAAATTATTTATCTTCTCCACTCACCTAATCTTTAACATTTTCCTATAACACCACATTTCAAAAGCTTCTATCCTTCTTTTCTACAGCCCCTATCACCCACGTTTCACTCCCGTATAATGCTACACTCCAAACATAATGTTTTAAGAAATTTTTCTTAATCTGTAAATCAATGTTTGTAGTCGGTAAGCTGTTTTTTATTTCGAAGGCTTTTCTAGCATGAGCAATTTTACTTTTGATATCACTTGTGCTTCTACCATCCTTTGTTATTTTACTCTCTAGATAGTAGAATTCCCCAACTTCCTGTATGTTTTTGTTGGCTACTTTTACATTTCCCATCTCTTCTAAACCACTCTTGCTGCTGCACAAAACTTTCGTTTTGTTCTTATTAATTTTCATGAAGTAATCCTTTCTCATGATCTCATCCATTCCATTTAAGATATCCTCTAGTTCTTTCTTTGTTTCGGCTAATACTACTATATCATCGACAAATCAGCATTTTTATTGTTTCTCCTTGAATTTTTATTCTTGCGTCAAATTTCTCCTTCACTTTATTTATAGCCTCTTCTATATACAAGTTAAAAAGTAGTGGTGACAATGAACAACCTTGTCGTACACCTTTTCTTACAGCAGCCTTTTTTTCGTACCCCTCAATTCTTAAAACAGCCGTTTGATTCTTATACAGACCGTAGATAACTTTCCTTTCCTTGTATTTAATTCCTAACCTTTTCAAAGTTTAAAACATTTTACTCCAGTCCAGATTGTCAAATGCTTTCTCTAAATCTACAAATGCCATATAAGTAGTTTTATTTTTCTTTATCCTTTTCTCAATAATCAATCTCAGAGCCAATATTGCATCTCGAGTTCCCATTCACCTTCTAAATCCAAATTGGTCATCATCCAACACTTCTTCTACTCGGTGTTCTATTCTCCTGTATATAATTCTTGTCAGTATCTTGGATGCATGGCATGTTAAGCTGATGGTTCTGTAATGTTCACACTTCTTTGCTCCTGACTTTTTTTGGTATAGGAATCATAATATTTTTTTTAAAGTCCGATGGTACTTGTCCACTCTCATACACTCTGCACACAAGTTTGTACAATTCGTTTTGAGCAACTTCTCCACAATGTAATTATAATTCCGATGGTATGTTATCTATTCCTGCCATCTTATCCATATTCATATCCCTGGCCGCATTGGCGAAGTTGGTAACGTGCTCGCCTCTCATCATGCGGTCTTGGGTTCGAATCCCATTCAGGCACGGCATTTTTTCATATGTTACAAAAAATCATTTCATCATTCACCGTCTGCATTAGCAGTAATTGCAGAACAGTTGAACGTTAAACAAAAAAAAAAAAAAATTCATATCCTTAAGTGCCTGATCCAATTCTTCCCATAGTAGATGTAGAAAAGAATTCTTCCCGTAGATGTAAAAAAGAGTATCACATCAAAATTACAAGAACATTGATTAAACGAACGTCAGTCATCTGAACCACCGTCAATGAAAAAAAAAACATAAATTTACTCATGCAGAGACCTATTCTGCCCTAGAAACTGCAATACTGTTGTGCAAATAACAGCCTGAATTTAGTACTGTTGAAGCACTGTTAATAAAAATAATTAAAGATGTTGCAGCTACAAAAAGATCAGTCTTGTTAAAAATTTCAAAAAATTTTTAAAATTACTGTATAGTATGTTAAATGCGTTAAAAATATTTCCTGACAGATTTTAATGTAGTTTATTTCATTAATTTACTTAGTATTAAAATTCTGTATTTCCAGTTGTTTTTATAATCTTCAGTACTATAAATTTCCAATAAATTACTGTTTTTTTTAAACTAAAGTTTAAGTTAGTCTTTATTAATGTATTAAACGTTAAGGTTATATTACATTGTTATGGTACAGTGTATTAAATTACTGTATTTAGCATATTTGATTATCCAAACTATAAGATTATCAGAACTGCTCTGGTACAAATAAGTTAGGATAAGTGACGCTCCACTCTATACTGCGCCTAAATTTGTTCATTAAACGCAGTTTCAGTTTAACTACAGCCAAACACAATAGAATCATAACATGGCTCATAAAGTTATATTTTATTGCGCTCATTAATAAATTGTAGGTTATTATAAAAAAACTTTCTTAACAAAGGAATAGAATCATCAACACAAAATTTATTTATGGCCAAACCCTGGAAGATTTTTACACTTTAAAACTCATTGACATTCTTCTGCTGTTCCGTAAGTCACGACAATTGATGGAACTTTTTAACACATTGAGCCAGAAGGTTGGAATCACGGATGTGCCGTTATGCCAATGCACCATTGCAATGAGGGGGAATGCCATTATGCCTCAAGAAGTCAGTCGACCAAACAAACAATCTTACTTATTTCTTCATCTTTTCATCAGCTAAATACGAGGTGTGGCAATTAAATAACAAGACTGACGTAAAAAAATTTTATTTTAATTTTATACAAAATCACTTATTGTCACCTTCAATATACACTCCTTCTCTATCCCTACAATGCTCCATGCGAATTTTACATTGTTGGAAACAGTGCTGGAAGTCATTTTCTGTCAGCTCCTTCAGGACACGTGCAGCTCAAAAATGTATGAAATGAAGCTCGCAAAAATGTTTGTACTGACACTTTGAACGCGATTGAAAATGACCCAAATTTTTTGGAAATGATAATAACATGTGATGAAACGTGGTTTTGTACTTATGATCCGGAAACGAAGACCAATCCATGCACTGGCAGAGCCGAACTTCAACGAGAGCCAAAAAAGCTCAAATGAGCAAGTCAAAATTAAAAGCAATGATAATGTTTTTTTATACCTATGGAATTGTATACTTTCACTGGGTTCCTGAAGGTCAAACAATTAATCAATATTACTACCTTGAGGTACTTTCTAAACTACGTCAAAGAGTACGGAAAAAACGCCCCGAAATGTGGAAGGACAAATCATGGGTTCTCCACCAAGACAATGTACCAGCTCATTCTGCGTTATCTGTCAAAAGGTTCTTAGCCATGTACAGCAACTCAGTGTTAGAACATCCACCTTATTTACCAGATCTTGCACCATGTGACTTCTACCTGTTCCCTAAGGTGAAATCTGCATTAAAAGGGACAAGATTTGAGTCTGTGGAAGCTGTAAAAGAGAAAGCGGCATATATCCTGAATCAGCTGACAGAAGATGACTTCTAGCATTATATCCAACAATGTAAAATTCGCATGGAGCATTGTAGGGATAGAGAAGGATTGTATATTGAAGGTGACAATAAGTGATTATGTATAAAATTTTTTACATCAGTCTCATTATTTAATAGCCACACCTCGTATAGCACGGTATTAAACGAATTTTTCCGTTTGTTGCGTGATAATAAACATACATACATTTTATTATTGTATAACGTACAGTATGTAAGAGATTTAGTGCATAGAGGTTGCGAGTTCTCGAAGTAACAGAAATTACTTTTGAATAAAAATTAAACTATTTTTATAAAAAAATATATTTTACCTTTTCTTGGTAAAAACAAAAGTCACAAGGAACGGAGAAATTTGTGGAATAAATTGTATAATTAATTTGTTATTAATTATATAGTTGTGCCACACTGGGAGGTCCGATTTGACTACCTACACTTTTTAAAATTCGTTCAAAAATTCCCGGCAGTAGGTAACAAAAAAACGACCTTCACTGTAGCGCTTGTAGGATCGGTCTGACATGAACAATATTTACTAACACTGCCCGTACGCTGGCGATTGAATAAAAGCTATAAAAATGTAGTTGGGTACATGACGCTATTTGCGTTAGTCGCCCCTGGGGAGAGCCTCGATCTCATGCTACTTCCATCAGCTGTCCTCAATCAATGTGTTAAACTAAAACAAGATAATACAGATATACACTTACCAAATTCAGCTTTACTTAAGGTAACTATTTCTGGATCATCATCATAAATGCCAAAATGATCTTTATAATAAGTATAGCTATGATATTGTGCATTCTGGTTATTGGTAACTTTTTCTTCTCCATACATATCATATGTCTTTCTTAAACTAGGATCTTTTAATACTTCATAAGCTTGCGTTAATTTAACAAATACAGAATGTGCATCTGGGTCATCCTGAAAAGTTTAAGAAAATACTTTAAAGGTTAGGTTTTATCAATTTATTTACACTCAGTCTATTCGTTGCAGGGCTAAAATAAATAGTTCTGTTTCTTATCACATGGACAGCCAAATAAATGACTATCATTTAAGAAAAGAAGAGGTAGAGGTGCAAAAGCCACAAATCAGAGCAGGAGGAGGAGGTGGAGGAGGAGGAGAAGGAGCAGGAGGTGGAGAAGAATGGGGAGGAGGAGGAGGAGAAGGAGGAGGAGGAAGAGAAAATTTTCCTCATTTATCAATATTGATATTACTCTTTACACCTTCTTCATCTGATTCTGATGATTAAACAGTACATATATTAAAATTGAAATACATAATTTATACTTCTATTTAAAAACTAAGTAAAATAAACCTTGTTATTAAAACCCTGGTGAAAATTAGTCAATCAAAAATATAAAAACAAACAGAAATTAATTTTAAAAATAAATAGTAATTGAAAAACGATTTCTACAGATTATATTTTATATTCACGTCACTATTAATTGATATTGCCTAAATTTTCTATTTAAATAAAACCTTGAAGAATTGATGACAACAAAATAGAATTAACAGTTTTAAACTATTATGTGTTTTGCAATTACTTATTATAATTATGTTTATATTAAATGGCGTCAATAAACTCTGATATAAAAAATTGTAAAACTAGTATTAAAAATCTCTGCTGTTTTTTCTTTTATCTAATTTTATGAGTCTGTTAACCAGTGAACCATTCCCTACTACATTTTTTGTCATTCTCCCACTTCTAATCACGACTTCCTCTCAGACTTTATCTTATTACTGTTTCCTAGGTTCCGATCTCTTCCTCTAAAACTCCAATATAGAATACTTTCTATAGTGTGCGATCACAGTACTTTAGGTATTGCACAACCACTTATTCTTCTTAATACCTTACCCCACTTCTTTATCTAGGACCTCCATGTTGTAGTGCAGTAGTTTATCCACTACGATATGGATCCGTTATGGTATCTTAGTATGGGGTAATTCTAGCATAGGTAATATGAATAGGGTTTTTAAAATTCAAAAGAAAGCTATTAGGTGTATGGTGGGAGCTAACCAGCTAACCTCATCCACACCACTATTTAAGGAGCTTAAATTGCTTACAGTTCCCTCTCTCTACATTTTTGAGGTGATTATGTATGTTAGGCAAAATAATTTCATGCAGAATTTCAATGTTCACAATCATAATACGAGAAACAGAAATGATTATTATGTGGCTAATCACTCCACAAAATTGTTTGAACAAAAACCTACTTATGCAGGGAGAAAATTCATGAATAAATTACCCCAGTTTTTAAAATGTTGTGAGGATTTGAATTCCTTTAAAAGGAATCTGAAAAATTACTTAATCGGTGAAACTTTTTATAGCGTACAAGAATTTCTTTCTTGATAGTAGTGACACATTGTGTGATTCTTATATATATTTCAGGTTATTATTATTTATTTATATTTCAGGTGTTATAGCTGACAAGTCCTATACTCCTCCTGGAGTCCCCAGGGCGCAAAAAAAAAACAAAGACAGCCAACAGTATTTTTGCAATAGATTTACTCTGTTTCTGCCACTACCCTATGGGTAAGCGCACAGTGAACGCTGGTCGCTTACAAGCGGGAGCCTGCTAGTAGGAATAGGCCATTATATTTTAATCAAACGTCTCACAGTAAACGCTGGTGGAGAAAGCTGCGCGTTATCTGGACATATCAGCTCACTGGTTTGTTTTGAATAAACGTGCCTGCTGCTTGCTGGCAGGTTGGTAAATGTACTTGGCGTCGTATAATACGTATTCATAAATAATAACAACTTGTTAATTAATTTTTAACACAGCTTAGTAAAACTAACTTTCAAAGATTATTACTGGCCAAACAATGCTTTAAAATATTGAATATCAGTAGTCAAAAAGTTAAAAATACTTTTAAAATGTTTAAATAATCACAAATTCCGGTAATATTGGTTGCTTGAGCAAGTTGAACCAATGTTTTTTGAAAATGAGTTCTACTTTAAACAATATAAAATTAAGAAACGTTTCCAGAGTCATTCTCATGCATTTAAAAAACCTGTCTCTATCTTTTTTTAATTGCAGAAAAAGATGATTATGCAGAACAATTTTCTGTTCTTAATAATGTCATTAACGGTATCGTCTTTAAATGATAATAATTTCATGGAAACGTTTTCCATTAGAAATAATTTATCACTGCTGCTACTGGAACTAGTGAAGAGCATTCACTGTTTCAACCAGTCACTGTGATCACGGTGACAGTGATTTTGCGTTCACCGTTACTTTTAATAGTTACTAGTGATTTAGCAATACTGTGTATTTTCTTAGTACATTTTTCAGCTGTTATCATGAAATAATAATAATAATAATTTTTTCAGTTGTTATTTCATGATAACTGAAGTTTTGATAAAATAAAAAAGTGGGCTACATACATAACTAAAAAAAAATTAAGCCTAAAACTGATTAACACAAGGTATCCTAAATTAGTAATAAAAATAACATTTTCTATAAAAAAGAGAAAGTACAAGAAACAATATTTACAACTGAAAAATAACAACGCACATTATAAATAAAATAGCTAGGTAGAACGCGAACGTGCAATAAAAATAATACTGTAATGTAATTGTGTTACCGCGATCAGAAATGTAAAGGAACTACCCTCGTTATGTTTAGTCTAGTAGATGAAAAATATAACAAGGGGAAGAGACTGTGAGAGGGGGAGAGAGAGAGAGAAGAGTGCGTAAAAATTGAAGTAAAAAAGAATGGACGTGCCGGTTATCAAAGGAGAGGCGACAAGGAGAGCACTAAGCCCAGTGAACAGACCAACATATCTTACGTAGGGGTCTTGAAGAAGAGTAAGCATATTCTGTCGTTTTGTCTATTAACTGTGAACAGTGAATGAGTGAGTGAATTTGTTCACTAGTTTCTAAGGTAAAGAATTCGTTCTCTCTTAAAAGTGACAGTGAACAGCGAATGAGTAAGTAACTGATTTTTGTAAAAGTGATTGAAGGAACGAGAGGTCTGTTACTCTTCTATCTGTAGAATTACGATCGCTGTGTCGTCCTGTCTTAAACATTGAACAGAGAATGAGTACGCGATCTTTGTAACAGTGACTGGGGAACGGTTACTCGCCTATCTGAATAACTGTGGTCACCGTGAATTATAAGTAACCGTGACTCATTCACAGTGACAGTTCTTTTGTCTCTTCTCTAACTGGAACTCATGTTGTATACCGACAACTGAATAAAGGTTAAGCGCATAGTTACATGCTCCTAATGTGCGCTCACGTAGGTGCAGGGAACAGTATTTTGAATCCGCCGCGATAGAAGTATCGCTATCGCTTACATAAACCAGTCCTATTTTACATAATGTGCTACGGAATCGAGGAGACAGTTATCGCGTGCATAATCAGGGCCTTAGTGAGAACAATGTTGTTGATATCCTAACTCGATATAGGGGTGCTCTAAACAACATTCCCATTTTAACAATGAAAGTGTTAACAAAATCCCTTAATTCATGCATAGAAGCATTATAAATGTACACTAATAACACTAACAACTAAATCATGTTGTTGTTGTCGTTGAGGTCATCAGCCAAAAGGCTGGTTTGAACCTCTAGAGGTTTTACTAAGTAAAACAAGGAGGGAGGTGGTTTACCATGCCTTCCTCACTGAGTGAAAAAGTATGCTTATCAGTATGCCGGGCCCTCTGAAAAGCATCTACTATCTAATTTGCAAATGACACCTTCACTTCATTCACCACAGGGCCGGGTTGTATAATAAAATTCATTACATTTAGAGGAGATAACTCTGACTAGTGTCTTTTACACCTCTACCTCTTCCGTTCTTGAATGTTTTAAGTCACATAATTGCCTGACCATGTGATAAGAAATAAAAGTATTTTTTGTAGCCCTGGAACTAGCAGATTGAGTGCAAATAGTTTAACACTTCATCTTAATGTTATTGGTAAAAATCATATTACGAATCTTATTTTTGATAATTCAAAACAAAATTATGACATAATTTTTACAAAATAAATTACTTACAGGGTTTTTATCAGGATGGAGATTAACGGCAAGTTTTTTGAAGGCTTTTCTTATTTCTTTACTGTCAGCATCTCGAGATACACCAAGTAATTCATAATAATCTTTACCTTTGCCAGCAGTTAAACTTATGCACATTAAAACTAATATTTTGGTCAGTATCCTGCAACATTTTTAACATTTTACAAGTTGTAATATTAAAAAAAAACATGTTTATAAATTCTAGTACATTAAAATGTATGAAAATACAAAGAGTTTGACAATCGTATGTTCTATGGGTAAGCGCACAGTGAATGCTGGTCACAGGTCGCTTACAAGCGGGAGCCTGCTAGTAGGAATAGGCCATTATATAGGGTGATTCAAAAAGAGCGCCGGTTTTGATATATCAAATTAAGAGATTTATTTTATTGAAAAACTGAAAATAAATACATCAACAAGTTCATCTTTCCTTCCGATTTTATGTATGAAAAATGATGTCATGCATGTGTCCTCCTCTACTGCGCTGGCACGCATCAACTCTGTCCATGAAATTGGATATTTCTGCACGACAAGTTTCGACTTCCATTTGCCCGATAACCCGTCGAATTTCCTCCTTCAAGTCATTGATGTTTCGGGGTTTATTGGCATACACCAATGACTTCAGATGACCCCAAAGAGGAAAGTCACAAGGCGTCAAGTCACACGACCTTGGTAGCCATTGATGGTCGGAATTACGAGAAATGATGCGATCCTGGAACCGTTCACGGAGCAACAACATTGTTTCTCGTGCAGCATGACAGGTGGCACCATCCTGCTGAAACCACAACTCGTCAATGTCCATTCCATCCAAATGACGCCACAAAAACTCCCTAATCATCGTACGGTATCGGTCTCCATTTACTGTCACGGCTTGTCCTTCTTGATTTTCAAAAAAGTAAGGGCCGATGACACCGCCCGACCAAAAGCCGCACCAAACTGTCACTCGCTGTGCATACAAGAGAAACTACAACTGAATCGTCAATCGGAATGTTCTCCAAAATAGAAATGAGGTCAAACAATATTGCCAACCGATAAACAAAAATTTACCAGCCGTTTAAAAACCGGCGCTCTTTTTGAATCACCCTTTGTTTTAATCGGACGTCTCACAGCAAACGCTGGTGGAGAAAGCTGCGCGCTGGTCATCTATGCATATCAGCTCACTGGTTTGTTTTATATAAACCTGCCTGCTGCTTGCTAGCAGGTTGCTAAGTGTACTTGGCGTCGTATAATACGTATTCATAAATAATAACAACTTGTTAATTAATTATAACATCAATTTATAAAAATAACTTAAAAGCTTATTACTGGCCAAACAATGCTTTATAATATTGAATATCGGTAGACAAAATTTCTAAATACGTATTTCAAAGTAATCACAAGTCTTTTTTCTAGTAATATTGGTTGCTTGTGCAAGTTGCACCATTGTTTTTGAAAACGAATTCTACTTAAGACAATATAAAATTAAACGTTTCCAGAGTCATTTTCATGCATTTAAAAATCCTGTCTCTATCTTTTTTAATTGCAAAAAGAGATGATTATGCCGAAAAATTTTCTGTTCTTATTAATGTCACTAACGGTATCGTCTTTAAAAGATAACAATTTTGTATAGGCATTTTACATTAGGAATAATTCATCATGACTGCTGCTACTGGAACTCACGTTAAATACCGACAACTGAATGAAGGTTAAGCGCGTAGTTACATGCTCCCACTATGCGCGTTCGTCGCCGTGAATCAGTACCGGCGACCAGCGACCTGTATTCACTGTGCGCTTATCCTAAGAACAGATAAATTTATGAATGAAAAATAAAAATAACACTTTAAAGGAACTTCAGCTGTTACTATGGCTCATAATTTTCTTTTGAAACCACATTTTATGTTTCATTGTATCAATAATAAAACACCAACAACAACAATCAAGTTCCATTAAATTACTTTTGATGTTAATATACTATTAACAGAATTACAGTAGGGTATTCTAGAAATATAGTAAGGAGTAAGGCCTGTACTCTGAAGCGATATTCAAATGAACTTTAGATGGCGAAACTACACACATAAAATGAATAATAAACCCTTTTAACCATTACTTAAGCTAATGACACTCTAATGATGGCCAATGATATTTTAGATTAGCAGAGAATGATGGAATGGTTGAACAATCTGGCAAGAGTACACCCTAAAACTCTTCATTCAAAAATAAATCTTTATAATGCATCCTGCAGTTTGAAATTAATTCTATTTTATATAATGAATTTATATAATAAATTTCACTAACCTTCCTTTTTAACTGCGTCAACTTTTATTTTCACTTACACGTGTTTCGGTGGATCCACCATCATCAGAGTAAATAACATATAATTGAAACTAAAAACTTTATTTATTAAAAATCTATACAAGATGATACATCTTCAGTCATTTGTATAAAACTGACACTTAAAATTAATTTCCTCTAATTTTTCCTTACTCATGTTTACTATAGATAGCAGCAGTAGTCAATATCACTTCATCATTCCAAAATTTTACCTGTTCATTCAAAATGTCCTGCTTTTGCTCTTTTAAATATTTATGAATTTGGAACATCTCATATTTTTCAATTTTATTTTTATTTTTTATATTACAATGTTCTATTATATTAAAATGTTTATCCATTTCACCAAATTTATGTTTTTCCTTTTTTATATGATATAGATTTTTAATAAATAAAGTTTTTGGTTTCAATTATATGTTATTTACTCTGATGATGGTGGATCCACCGAAACACGTGTAAGTGAAAATAAAAGTTGACGCAGTTAAAAAGGAAGGTTAGTGAAATTTATTATATAAATACATTATATAAAATAGAACCCTAAAAATCAACACCCAGAAAACTAATCATGGTAATTTCCAAAGCACAATTTCCAGGATGTTTAACAATAAATAACATCCAAATTGAAAGAGTTAGTTTGAATAAATACTTGGAAATTAAAATAAAAGAGCATAATGAACAAGCGCAAGAAATAAGATCACAATAAAAATAGGAAGCATTGCTTTTATGCAGTCAGTAGGCAACTGACAACCCAAGTCTAAGGTCTAAAGTTTATCTGTTTGGAAGGTTTGAGTAGGCAACATACAGAGAGTGTTACACAGTATGTTGAGAGCAGAATGGACACAGAAGAAAATAAATAGGAAGTCTGCATCTCTTAAATATAGAAAGAGAACTTAAGATAATAAAAACATGAAACTGCAATGACTTGGTTACTTTACATGGCTGCCCATAACAAACAGGTGGAGTGTCAAATTATTTACACTCAATCTGTTCGTTGCAGGGCTAAAATAAATAGTTCTATTTCTTATAACATGGTCAGCCAATTTAATGACTGAATCATTTAAGAACAGAAGAGGTAGAGGTGCAAAAGACACTAATCAGAGTTATCTGCTTTGAAAGTAATGAATTTCATTAGACAGCCAGACCCTGGAGTGAATAAAGTGAAGGTGTCATTAGCAGAGTGGAAAATATGTGCTTTTCAGAGGGCCCGGCATACTGATAACCGTACTTTTCCACTCAGTGAGGAAGGCAATGGTAAAGCACCTCACTCCTATTTTACTTAGTAAAACCTCTACAGGTTCAAACCAGCTTTTTGGCTGATGACCTAAACAACAACACATGTTACATGGGTAATGATACAGCTTGCTTCAATTCATTATTTAGGGTAAAATATCAAGAAAGAGAAATCTGGAAAGATGATTAGCCTTATGGCTGACTAACTGTACAGCTGCTCATCTAACAGGTGTTTTATTAAGGACGCAACCCTGATTATACGAAGATAGAATTAATACATTGGTAAATTTTCTGTCCCCCAATCGGTATGTTGGCAACAGTGTACTCAAGGCCAACTACCTGAGACAGTTAAAATGTTCCAGTCAAGCATTAGTGTGGTTACAGCAGTCGTTTCGTTATATTGTGTCAGCAATGGTTTTTTCCAAGGAAGAACGCAAGTTTATTGTAGAGACTTACACAGCGAGTAAATCTTACAAATGTGTGCCAGATAAGTTTCAGTTGAAATTTCCCCATTCTGCCATTCCGAATAAATTGTCAATATTGCGTTTGATAAATAAATTCCGTAGAACTGGGAGTGTACTCGATGAGAAACAACTTTGCCAGCCAACAAAGTTAACTGCAGAAGTTCTCGAAGATTTGATAAATTGTTTGACTCCTATCACCTAAAAAAAATCGCTTAGAAGATTATCATTGCAAGCTGGGCTAACATTAACTACTGTTTACAGAGCTACGAAAAAGTTACATTTACCTTATCGTGTTGGCATTGCAGTTGTAAAATTTACTCGCTATGTAAATCTCTACAATAAACACGCGTTCTTCCTTAGAAAAAACCATTGCTGACACAATATAACGAAACAACTGCTGTCACCACACTAATGCTTGACTGGAACATTTGAACTGTCTTAGGTAGTTGGCCTTGAGTACACTGTTGCTAACATACCGATTGGGGGGCAAAAAATTTACCGATGTATTACTTTTATCTTCTTATAATCAGGTTTGCGTCCTTAATAAAACACCCGTTATATATTCTCTTCCGAGCAGCAGTCTATAAGGTCTAAAATGCCATTATGATAGTCAACCTCAGTTAGAAGAAACTCTTTCAATACAAGTCAAACTCTAAGTGGGTTGTACTTCATTCACAACACGATACATGTCAATTTTTACAAAAATTAATTTTAATAAGGATTTTGCAGCTTATTTACATTACACTACGCTGCTTCCTTTGGTGACTAATTTATTCTATTAAAATAAAGAAGAAAAGGATTTTCATGAATTGACTGATTTATTCTTACAGTAATCTAACAGTAATTGACTTTTGGCTCTCCCAATTTTGACAAACACTGCAAAAATACTTTTGATTACCTACACCATCGGAAATCATTTTACATTCGAATATTAATATTATATTATAATAACAAAAGAACCGCATTAATTAGACTTAAATAATAAAAAGAGAAGGGAATTAAACTTTAATGCACCGTAAATAATTACTTCCGATACTGATTAGCAATAAAGTTAATAGTTAATACAAAAACTTGTTATTAGATACATCATTTCTCAGGACTTAACCAGTCTGAAATCAATTTAAAAAATAACAGAGAAACCCGAATTAATAAAAATGAAACAACTTTATAAAAGCATCTAACATTACTTACATTTTGTCAATTAAACTTTGTTCAGATAAAAACTAGGTATCCTGAAAAATCTGTTAAATTGTCTACCGCTTCATATTTCCTGGTCTCTCCTACACAAAATTTATTATGTTCTAAAAAATTTACGAAAATAAACGCAGGACGAAGGACACAATTCACACATAACCTCGACGGAGACGAATGACGGACGGTCTCCGGTAACAGCTGTTACATACAATCTCATAAACATGTTTACAGGTTCATTTACTTGGTACACAGAGAGCACTGCAGTACACGGAGAGCGATTATTTGAATCTTATAAAATATCATCCCTTGCGCCTATAAATTTAAATGTTAACAAAGATACCTTTTTCTCAGTAACCACATCAGCATGAAATTATCTCTACCAAAAATACACACCTTTTTATAATATGGAACTAAAAATTTTCAACCGCATTTTTTATAATAATTATGCTTCGTTTTTTTTGTAATAGTTTGGTGAAACCTGATTTTTTTATTGTTTTTTATTTATTTATTTAACGTCGCATCAACTGCAATGGTCATTAGCGACGACGTTGGGGTGGAACTTTATGCGATGCAGGATGAAATGATTTTTTGTAACGTATGAAAATATGCCATGCCTGAGTGGGATCCGAACCCAGGACCGCATGATGAAAGGCGAGCACGTTACCAACTGCGCCAATGCGGCCGGCCCTGATTTTTTTATATATCTTTCTTTATTCTGAAATTTTACTTAGTATTTTAATAGCTTTTTTAATACAAATCATAAAATTTTTTGTACTGAACATATAAAAACTCAAAGGAGATAATTATCTCTTTCATTTTCTGAGAGAAAGGGAAAACCAAAGAACAATATATTTTTTTAAAGAACATAAAAAAAATCTGGTGTGAAACACTCACACAACTTTCTCTTGCTAATGCAAATAATAACCAATAAACCTAAAATTAGAAATAAACAAAAAACTAACCTCAATAAACATAACCTAATTTTAATCATGAGTGAAAGACGCAAAATGAAAATCAACCTCAATTTGGCTTAAAAATATGGAAACTCACTCTTTTACGCTAAACTAGGCTCTGTAGATAAAAATGCTTTTGAGAAAAGTTGTAGATCTTTTAATTTCCTATAAATTTGATTGTATACACTTTTATTTCATATAATGAATTAATATAATAATTTCACTAACCTTCTTTTTAAACTGCGTCACCTTTATTTTATTCCTACTTACACGTGTTTCGGTGGATCCACCATCATCAGAGTAAATGAAAAATTGAAACTAAAAATTTTTTTCATTTATTTAAAATTTATAGAAGATGATACATCTTCAGTCACTTGTATAAAACTGATTTAAAATTAATTTATTTTAATTTATCCCTTCTCATATTTACTGTAGATAGCAGCAGCAGTCAATATCACTTCATCATTCCTAAATTTTATCTGTTCATTCAAAATGTCCTGCTTTTGCTCTTTTAAATATTTATAAATATGGAACATCTCATATTTTTCAATTTTATTTTTATTCTCTATATTACATTGTTCTATTATATTGAAATGTTCATCTATTTTACCAAATTTATGTTTTTCTTCTTTTATATGATTGGTATAGTTAGATATAATGTAGTCACATTTCAGTGCTTTTTTATGTTCATTATACCTCACTTGAAAATTACGACTAGTCATACCAATGTAAAATTTTTTACAATCCTCATTACCACAATCTATTTTATACACACCCTTTTTATTGCTTAGTGTTTCATTGTTTCATTTATATTATTTTTAATTATATTTGTGGACAGTAGTTTTTTATTATTACATGTGTATGCGATTTTATAAAATTTATTTAATGTTCTGTATAATTTATTGTTAATAGTTTTATTGTATTTTAATGCAATAAATTATTTAATGCTGTAAATTTTAAATAAATGAAAAAAATTTTTAGTTTCAATTTTTCATTTACTCTGATGATGGTGGATCCACCGAAACATGTGTAAGTAGGAATAAAATAAAGGTGACGCAGTTTAAAAAGAAGGTTAGTGAAATTATTATATTAATCATTATATGAAATAGAAATATTTCAAACTGCAGGATGCATTATAAAGATTTATTTTTGAATGAGTATACACTTTTGTCGTAAAATGCCAAAATCTTAAAAAAAATTGATTTTTCACACGTTTTCGTGAGAAAAAAAACAGAAAATTGCTATTGTAGTCACTTGAGTCACGAGTTTGCCCTTGTTTGCTACGAGGGGTGAAGGGGGAAAAGCATCAGTGGGCATGCGCGACTGCTTTAATTTCAGTACGACAAACATAACAACTTATACTATACCCAGAGCATATACAATATATCGCGAAACTTTTGTAGGTTAACTATACGAATATTTGTGAATATCTGTTTGTTACCGTAAACACAAATTTTGGTTTCTTGAAAACATGGTCGAACTATTCACAGTGCTGAAGGCAATGTAATAAAATGTGAAGTTGAAGCTAAAACAAAAATGGCTATCCGTGCCTCTTAACAAGCCGTGAGCGAGCGGTTAATTACTGCGATGTTTCTCTTTCCACAATTTGAAAAAAAGAAGGAAATTAAGGACGCAAAGAAGCTATTCTTTAACAGTTTTTTTGACACCTGGTAAAAAAAGAAAACGGTTAGGTAGATACTATTCATTCGTAATTGCAGTAAATCAAACATTTCTAATCATATAATTAAGTTGTAGGCAATATTACTGGTCATATTTATTTCTTATAAGGTTTATGAAGAGAACATTTTCTCGGAATAAACCACAGCTTACAAAATGTATGTGGAAACTGCACGGTAGTGAAGTGTACAAGTAGTGGCTCACTGTTGAGTTTGGCAGCACTGCAAAAATTTTACTCCCCTTCCTCACTGCCCATACATACGCAAAAGGTAATCTCGTGACTTCAGTATCTATACCGCTAAACTAAGCATTATACAAAACAATGTTCGAAATAAACGTTGTAGGATTTTAAATTCTCTACATTTTTTATTATATAAATTTTTGCGCTAAAAAGTATATTAAAGCCGTAATCTTAAAAAAACATTTTTTTTTACATGAAAACAGCCTCACCAAGAATTTCAGCAAACCTACCCTATCTTGTAAAGCATAAAAATTTTAGTAAACGTGATGATTTAAAAAAAAATCGTAGGACCAGTTTTTGAGAAAATCGAAAAAAAGTGAAAAATTACACGAATAAACTACTACTTCCAGTTGGCCAATTTTGATGAAAATGTTCATGTTGGGTCCGGTAGTGGTGTATAATTTAAGTTTTAAGTTTCAAGTTCGTACAAGGTTCTGTTCTCAAGATATTCTGTTCACACGCGCGCACACACACACACACACACACAGACCAATCATGAAAAACATGTTTTTTGGGTTCAGGGGGTCTGAAAACGTGTAGATCCGGTGAAAACTTGATTTTGAAAAATCGACATGAAAACAATACTTTCCTTCCTATGTATTCATATAGCCAAGAGAAAGTAAAAATTTAAATTCATTGTACTCTTAGATTTGATAATTCAAGTTTGGGTAAATGAGATTCAGCAACTTAAAAGTATCTTTCAAAAAAAAACTGAAAAATTAACAGAACTTGAGGGAAAAAATTGAACTAATAATAACAACTTGATTTCAAAATTATTTTATTTTATCATTAATGGTCTGTTAAAACAATTTTTGCCCAGCAACAAAATTTTCGTGTTAAAAGCCAGTAGGCTCTACTAAAGAATTTTTTAATTTGTTATTACTTTGTAATAAAATTATTATTTTTATTTTAGAATTCAATGTATGATTATAATTTTGAACTTTGCCTTTAAAGTGTAATGAAATATTTTCATTTATAATTAATGCAACTGCATTTATCTTAACGCAAACATAATTTAAATAATGCTTAATGAATTCTTTCGTTGAAATTTTAGAAACTTACAGTGTCATCATTCAGTATGAACTATTGTATAAACACCTTGAGTACAAAAATAATTCTGGTCTAGTGATATTTTCATGTGAGGTAAGACATTCACTTTTCTATAGCATGTAATACTAAATAAAAGATTATCTTATGGGTCGCATCCGTGGCATAGTGACTAGTGCGCTAGTCTACAAAGCGGAAGGTCCCAGGTTCCATTCCTGGCTAAGATCTGGAAATTTTAACACGTTAAAACCCATCGTTTTTAACACGCTAAAACCCACGTTAACCCACCGGGTTGGTCTAGAGGTAAAGTCGTTGCCAAAATTAGCTGTTTAACAGCTGATTTTCGGAGAGGAAAGTTCCTGGTTCAAATCCTAGTAAAGGTAGTTACTTTCATACGGATTTGAGTGCTAGACAGTGGTTACATACTCTCTCAGGAATGGTCGACCTGAGTCTGTACAAGACTACACCTCATTTACACGTCATACACATCATCCTCATCTCATTGGGTCATGGGGTTGCTTATTGTTCTGAATTGAACAGATTGCAACTTACACAAATTAGGGTTAAAAAAAAATACCCATCATTACAGTACTGAAACCCACAGCAGTGGCTAATGACCAAGGTGTTGATGTGACTTTAAAAGTAAACAAGAGGTAAGAGGATCCTTGTAGCCATATTGTAGATGGACTTCTTGTGAAGAAGTCATTAGATCTCGAGATTAGATTACGTGAGTAATGAAACAATCTGCAAAAGGGCAAGAAATATCTTAACCATGTACTTAAAAGAAATTTAAAAAAGCCACAGTTCTGGTAAGGACTCTTGTTTGGTAAGATCTTGAGATTAGATTACATGAGTAATGAATCAATCTGCAAAAGGACAAGAAATATCTCTACGGTGTATTTAGAAGAAATTTAAAAAAGCCACAGTTCTGGTAAGATCTTGAGATTAGATTACATGAGTAATGAATCAATCTGCAAAAGGACAAGAAATATCTCTACGGTGTATTTAGAAGAAATTTAAAAAAGCCACAGTTCTGGTAAGATCTTGAGATTAGATTACATGAGTAATGAATCAATCTGCAAAAGGACAAGAAATATCTTAACGGTATATTTAGAAGAAATTTAAAAAAGCCACAGTTCTGGTAAGATCTTGAGATTAGATTACATGAGTAATGAATCAATCTGCGAAAGGACAAGAAATATCTCAACGGTGTATTTAGAAGAAATTTAAAAAAGCCACAGTTCTGGTAAGGACTCCTGTATTGGATGAATGAAGACAGTTGGGCCAGCACGATATGGGACTGAACTCCACGTGAGAGAAGGAAAATAGAGTGCCCAGCAAATCAATGGATGAGAGGAATAATAGAAGTGATGACCCATAGAGGTCCGTAGTCCTAAATAACACTACAAGTGTATAATACAATTTCACATTTTTCCAAGTACCTAGCAAAATATCCCAGCAGAGGGTAAAGAAAACCACAATTTTATGGTTATTATAACTTTACTGAGAGAAAAAGATCTTGAGACTGGTAACTTTACTGTAGAATTTTTTATACAAATGTAGAACCTAATCATATAAAATTTGTTGTTGTTTAGGTCATCAGCTGAAAGGCTGGTTTTAACCTCTAAAGGTTTTACTAAGTAAATTGAGGAGTGAGGTGGTTTACTATTACCTTCCTCTTTGAATGAAAAACGAGTCTATGCTTATCAGCATGCCCGACCTTCTGAAAATCTACGTTCCGCCCCACAAATGACACCTTAACTTCATTCACCACAGCGTTAAAATTTGTTGTACAAGTTTAAACACTGAATTTTATTTTGTGTTGCTCAAAACAAAAATTTAATTATGTTTACAGATTAAAAATGCTGAAATGTGGCTATTTTCTACCTTTAATAAAGCTTGTAATAGTCATTCTTCCCCAAGAGGTTTATGCGATCCTTGTTCGACATCAATATGTGAAGAACTTAAAAAAATTAGAGGTAATGAACGATTATAAATCACTTTAATTATTATTATCTTCTTCTTCCTTCTTTACGGATTAGGCACGTTGCCTGTTCCAGCTTCAATCCATCTTCTTCGTGGCCTATTCAATGATTGTACTCCTTGCGGACAGTATTTTAAGGCCAGTAGCGGATATCGACCTCCACCAACAGTGTTGTTTAATGCCACTGGTTGCAAGCCGGGGCCTCATCTAGCAAGTGACAAGGAAGGATGAGTAACAACCTTGTTAGAAAACCTGGGTCTATATGCCTCTGCGTGGTAGCACTCAATTATAAAGCCCCTGCCTAGGGTACAGTAGAAAAATGGTCAGCAGTCTCAATGGCTAGACTCGATGGTATGGATACAATCTCAATGTATCCTAGATATTCCAATTTTCTTCTGTTCACTATGCGCTTTTTTCATTTTCTTTATCAAGTTTTTGAAGTACACTGATGTTTGATATTCTATCATCCACGATATTTTAAGAATTCGTCTATATGTCCATAAGTCGAACGCTTCTGCATTGTTGCATTTATTAAGGTCCATGATTCCTCTCCATACAGTAAGATGTAGAAAATGTAGCATCTGAGGAGACAATTTTCAATTTCAAATTATGCATTTTGAACAGCTTGGAAATTTGCCTGATTGCTGTCCTTTTTTTTAATTCCGGCTTTTATTTCATGAGAATGGTCCCATTGCTCATTTTTACTTGATAACATAAGTATATTATTTTTCTATTTTTATTTCTTACCATAATCCTTGTTTATCTATAAAATCATAAGATTTTCTGTTATACCCCAATGTGTGAAACATTACTTATTTATTTCATCTTTGTACTAAATAATACATAAATAAATTTATTTTTATTTACAGCAAGTACAAGTAATAAAGGAAAAGGCTGCAGAGTTTGTAGTGGAGCAGGAGGAGGTTCTTCGGTTATTGGTCCAGGTAAATTAATTCATCTTTATTAAACGTATTACAATATTACTATTATTCATACTTTTGTATTATAGATATAACAAAACTTGTTTTTAACAAGTCATTTAAAACCTAAATCTAAAATGTAGAAAGCAACTTTTCTAAGAGAACTAAATTGTTTAGCAAAACCTATCTAATTACTAAAATATCTTTGTATATAAAACAATCTCTGCTTCTTGTTTGTACAGATTGTTTAAAATATAAGTCCTTCCAGAAGGTGAGAGGAAATTTGTTATGAAGTTAATGATCTATCTGTTTATGTAAAATGTCATTTTGAATGGTAAGTTCACTCCTGTTCTAAGAAAGTTTAAAAAAGTTTAGTTCTTCCTTGTATTGTAACAGGTCCTTTGAACAATCTGTAGTTTCCAGAACCAAAAGTATTCGTGTCACTTGTAATGCGAGTAGAATATCTTGTTTACCTAGGTCATTCAGTGTTTACTTTAGTTTACTGGTCTGTACAGTTGAGCCGTTCTTAGTTTGCTCCTACTGTCAACAAACAAAAGCCACCTACTACAAGGTGCACACTAGAGTCTGCGACTTTACGGATGTCGTATTCCTATTAAGTTAACTATTTTTTAAATTATAAGTACTTAAAGTAATAAAAAACATCAGTAATGATATGATTGTAGGCCTAACAATTTCATTTAGAAAAATACTTTTAAAAGTATTTTGTATTTGAATACTTTTGAAAGTATTTTGTTGTTACTTTTTAATCAGCGTGTACACATTTTGATATAATGAGCATGCTCAGTGACGTCATTATTTGTTTACATTAGGAGCAAACTAAGAGAGGCTGGACTTTAGAATCTCGATATGTTGATTTTATCCAAAAGAATGCTGTGTTTTCGTTTGCAAATTGTTTTTCTTCGTTCCGTTCCGTTGTTTGTTGGGTTATCTGAAGGCTCAGACTACTTCGCGCGTATTGGTACAGGCTCCTCAGAATCTGATTCTATGTGAAGCTATGGTGGATTTTCACCTGTGTGGGTGTTTACCATCTGGGTAGTTTTCTACTAAGAAACATTCCAGCATCATCAGTTACTTTAAAGTGACAACAGTGGAACCGATTACTTCATTTTAAGCTTTTAAGCTGAATGTTCAGTTAAATAGAAAAGATGCTCCATTTATCTAACACCATCGTGTGGAGGGCACACTTCAAAATCTGGACCTTATCGACAATCTCAAACAGAAGCTGCTGCCAGTTTTAATTTCCCCAAACTCTTTTCCCAGGGGGAGATGAGAACAAACAATAAATTTGTTGCAAGATAATTTTAACTTGCCCATAACAGAAGACAGGTGGAGTGTCAAATTATTTACACTCAATTTGTTAGTTGCAGGGCTAAAATAAATAGTTCTGTTTCTTATCACATAGTCAGCCAATTAAATGAATGAATCATTTAAGAACAGAAAAGGTAGAGGTGTAAAAGACACCAATCAGAGTTATCTCATCTGAAAGTAGTGGATTTCATTATACAGCCAGACCCTGTGGTGAATGAAGTGAAAGTGTCATTTGCAGAGTGAAAAATATATGCTTTTCAGAAGGCCTGGCATGCTGATAAGTGTACTTTTCCACTCAGTGAGGAAGGCAATGGTAAACCACCTCACTCCTCGATTTACTTAGTAAAACCTCTACAGGTTCAAACCAGCCTTTTTGGCTGATGACCTAAACAACAACAAGATAATTTAAGAACTGTTGCTCAGAATAAAAATGCATGTTTTGTAAAAAACTTTGTTCCCCTTCAAAGTTTTAATGGAGGTTTTTAGTGTAATGGAAAATAGAAACAAAATTATGATTTCTTTTGATTGATTCATGTAAATACTGGAGTAACCTTTTGTTTAATTTATCACAAAATAAAATAACTTCCATTTTTTACTTCAATATGCGTGTTGTTTAGGTCATCAGCCAAGAGGTTAGTTTGAACCTCTAGATAGAGCCTTTATTAAGTAAAACGAGGAGTGAGGTTGTTTACAGTTACCTTCCTCACTAAGTGGAAAAGTATGCTTATTAGCATGACAGGCCCTCTGAAAAGCATCTACTTTTCACCCTGCAAATTACACTTCACTTCATTCACCACAGGATCTGGCTATATAATGAAATTCATTCCTCTCAGAGGAGATAACTGTGACTAGTGTCTTTTACAACTCTACCTCACTTCTGTTCTTAAATGCTTCAAACAACAGAACTATGTGATAAGAAACAGAACTATTATAATTAAAACAGAACTATAATTTAACACTTCGCCTACCAGTTATGGGCACTTCAATTTATGACTCATCAAATACAAATAATGAATTTCTTTATTGGAGGCAAATAATGAAATATTTTTTCTTTAGTTAGAAAATTATATCAGACTAAAATTTTGTGGGTATTTATTAGTCACAAAATAAGAAAAATGTGAACGATTCATTTAAATTTTCAGAGTGTACTGCTGAACTTATTGGAACGTGGACAACTTGTTGTGAGTCTACGATTTCATCAGTTCATGAAGAAGAAGGAAGAGAAATTAAATTTGGACCCCCAGGTAAAAATTATTGTTATAAATAGATCTTTTGTTGTGCAAAATAAGTTCTATTAAAAAGAATTTTTATATGCTCATACAACATTCAAATAACAGTAGTTGTTAGTTAACACACGGTCAGAAAACATTTATTTATGTTTCTAAAGTTTTTATTTTCTGCTACCTAATTATAACACATTATTTAATGTACGAGGGTTATCCAGAAAATAACCTCCGTTTTGAAATAAAAAGTAAACGAGTGAAGATACAAAAACTTTATTATATACATATTAAAACTACAGTTTTTCTCTATTTTTCGACATAGTCGCCAAACAGATTCAAGCACTTGTCATACCTTGGAACAGTCTTTGAAATACCCTCTGCATAAAAATCTGTCGCCTGTGAATGTAGCCAACCATTCACAGTGTTTTGAAGCTCTTTGTCATTGGCGAATCGCTGAGATGCAAGCCACCGCTTCATGTTCGGGAACAGGTGAAAGTCACTAGGAGCCAAGTTCGGGCTGTATGGGGGATGATCGAAAACGTCCCATTTAAACTTGGCCAAAAGTTCATTTGTTTTCTCGCTCTCATACAGCTCGAAGAACAAATGAACTTTTGGCCAAATTTAAATGGGACGTTTTCGATCATCCCCCATACAGCCCGGACTTGGCTCCTAGTGACTTTCACCTGTTCCCGAACATGAAGCGGTGGCTTGCATCTCAGCGGTTCGCCAATGACTAAGAGCTTCAAAACGCTGTGAATGGTTGGCTACATTCACAGGAGGCAGATTTTTATGCAGAGGGTATTTCAAAGACTGTTCCAAGGTACGACAAGTGCTTGAATCTGTTTGGCGACTATGTCGAAAAATAGAGAAAAACTGTAGTTTCAATGTGTATATAATAAAGTTTTTGTATCTTCACTCGTTTACTTTTTATTTGAAAACGGAGGTTATTTTCTGGATAACCCTCATAGCAAGTCAAGCTCATTTTTATATATTATGTATTCAGTGTATTGTTAATTTTATAATTTATAACATACCATATTTTTCCCGTTGTCAAATATTCACTTTATTTTGTTTAAACAATTTTTAAAACAATATTCAAAGAATTGAGTTGTATAATTTACCCTCTGAATTCGGCCATAAAAACTAATGTAAAACATAGAGTGTAATTACTTTATTACCCAAATTACCTAACATAACATTGGTCTTCTCTCCCCCCCCTCACAACAATATTATCTATGTACGCCAGTGATTAACAGATCAGTGAGTTCCAATATGCTAACAAAGTTAACCGCGGAAGTTTTCAAAGATTTGAAAATCACCTAAAAAAATCGCATTAACTAATAATACAAATGTAACTTTTTCGTAGCTCTGAAAACAGGAGTTAATGTTAGCCCAGCTTGCGATGATAATCTTCTAAGCGATTTTTGAGGGACAGAAAATTTTCCGATGTATATTACTTTTATTTTCTTATAATCAGGGTTGCGTCCTTAATAAAACACCCGTTAGTTTATTAAAAAAATCAACTGACACTTAAATTAGTTCAGAGTATCAATTTTATTAAATTCAAGGTAGTTACTATTCTTCTTACTAACAGAATTTTATTGTTTTATAAATGTTTCAGCTGGTGCTGAAGACAGGTTATCACCAATTGGATTGATTTGGGCAACAAGAAATGAATTGGCTTATTATCAAGAATGTGATGGAGTATCACGTGAACAGTATGGTTTTTTTAGTTTACTCACAGATATATTTTCCAAGATCGTTTTGATGTTATCAGCACTTTTTAAACTTGGACAATCGTGCTTGGAACACTTTGCTGAAGCTGTAATGCCAGTAATCTGTATTATGTTTTGTATAGTACGATTTGTATTAGATAATGTACTAGCTGTACATATGATGGAAGATATGAAAGCAAGAATACGTCAGGTATGGAAGGCAAATTCTAAATGAAAACAAAGTAAATAAATCCTTATAATGCATCCTGCAGCTTGAAATTGATTCTATTTTTTTTTTTTTTTTTTTTTAACTTTTGAGACCCCATAGGATCACTTTTGCTCAAATTGAGGTTTGTTCCAGGGTTGGGTTTCTTTAAGAAGCATGCCCTCTTGAGACCGCCTTCCTTTCGTTTGGTCCACACTTTCTTAACACGCTCTGATCTTTGTCTCCGGTCTTCATCGGTAAACACCCTGTTGTATACTCTCCTGGGTTTTGGTGCAAATGTTATCATGTTAGCCTTGACCAGTTGGTCGTACTCTGTTGATTTCGTTAGTAGGTCCTGTTTAGTGATTTTGAGTTCATATCTTGCTGTACATTTTTCAGCCACTTAGGTCTCGACAAGATTCTATTTTTCTTTCGATTCTATTTTTATATAATAAATTTCAATAACCTTTGTTTAAGCTGCATTTATTATTTATTTATCACTTACACATGTTTTGGTGGATCCAACATTATATTATATCAAACTATAATCATATAAAGGAGGAAAAACATAAATTTGGTAAATCAATATTCCTTATTTACCATGGTAAGAGTAAGAAGTTTTAAATTTTGATGTGAAAAATTTTGAAAGAATTTTAATTTACTGAAGATGTGTACAAGATACATGAAAGCGCTATAAACATTGGTAAGCGTTTTCTGTTACCGTACTTTGGTGGTTAGAAATATATATTTTAATTTCAAATTTGGTAAAATAGATAAACATTTCGATATAATAGAACAGAGCAATAGAGAAAATAAAAGTAAGATTGAAAAAACATGAGATGTTCCATATTTATCAACATTTAAAAAAGCAAAAGCAGAACATTTTAAATGAACAAATCAAATTTAAGAATGATGAAGTGATATTGACTGCTGCTGCTATCTATAGTAAATACGAGAAAGGATAGATTAGAGAAACTCGATTTTAAATTAGTTTTATACTGATGACTGAAGATGTAACATCTTCTATAGATTTTAAAAAAATTTTAGTTTCAAACGAAAAATATACTCTGATGATGGTGGATCCACCGAAACACATGTAAGTGATAAATAAAAAAATCTGGTGTGAAACACTCTCACAACGTTTTCTTGCCAATGCAAATAATTAACAATAAACCAAACATTAGTAATAAACCATTATAAAATAAACAAACAACTAACCGCGATAAACATAACCTAATTTTAATCAAATATGAAAGACGCAAAATGAAAATCAACCTCAGTTTGGCTTAAAAATATGGAAAATCACTGTTTCACGCTAAACTAGGCTCTGTAGAGAAAAATGCTTTAAATAAAAGTTGTAGATCTTTTTATTTCCTATAAATTTGATTATATATACTTTTGTCGTAAAATGCATACTAAGGCCGAAATCTTAAAATAATACATTTTTCTCACGTTTTCGTGAGAAAAAAACAAAATATTGATAATTAGGCCTACCGCTAAACTAAGAGTTATACAAAAAATTGTTTGAAATAAAAGTTGTAGAATTTTAAATTCTCTACAACTTTACCTTATACATTGTTGCGGTAAAATGCATAATAAAGCCGCAATCTTAAAAAAACAAATTTTTTACATAAAAACTGCCTCACCAATATAATTTCAGCAAACATAGGGTTTACCTTATTTTGTAGAGCATAAAAAACTAAGTAAATGAGGCGATTTTTAAAAAAATCGTAGGACCAGTTTTTGAGAAAATCGCAAAAAAGTAAAAAAATTACACGAATTGACTACTACTTCCGGTTGACAGATTTTGTTGAAAATGTTCGTGTCGGTCCAGTAGTGGTATGTAACTCAAGATTCAAGTTTCGATGTTCCGTTCTTGAGATATTTTGTATACACACACACAGACCAATCGCTAAAAACATGTTTTTTGGGTTCAGGGGGTCTGAAAACGTGTAGATCCGGTGAAAACTCAATTTCGAAAAATCAACATGAAAACAATACTTTCCTTCCTTTATATTCATATAGGCAAGAGAAGTAAAAACAAAGGCAGCTTAAAAAAAGGTTATTGAAATATATTATATAAAATAAAAGTAATTAATAGAAACTAAAACATTTGGTTAGGTAAAATTATCTAGAGACAGGCAGAATGCATAAGATAAATGTTCAAGAAATTAATTAGTTCAGTTGTGGCTAAACATATTCCTTATATTTGACTCTCCAATAAGCAGTTTACAACAGTATTACAGTTGCTTCAGTCCATCTCTACCAGCAACAGTAGAGGGACTTTACTTATACAGTAACTCTTTAGTCCGGCACTTTTGGGACTTGGGTGAAGCCGGATTACAGATTTTTCCAGATTACCGAATGTGGGTGGGTTATTTTACTGAAGATAATTGGGATAAATCAGGTAATATTAGAATGCGAACAGTCAACCAAGTATAGAATATACTATAAGTTATTTTTAATTTTACGTGCATTCTTATTTATTATACACAGAGATTGTAAATACCCGATCAAACCATAAACGGTTGAACAAAAATTAATTAAAACATTGAGAAAGAATATTGACTTGGAAGAAAGGTGTGATTCAAAGCCTATCGGGTAAAGTTGATACAAATTTATTGGAACATTTGGGTCATTGGAACCAATATTAACCATATTGGAACCAATCGAGTCATTGTTTGGAAGAAAGGTGTGATTAGCCTATCGGGTAAAATTAATTCAAATTTATTGGAACATTTGGAATCGAGTCATTGTTTGGAAGAAAGGTGTGATTAGCCTATCGGGAAAATTAATTCAAATTTATTGGAACATTTGGAATCGAGTCATTGTTTGGAAGAAAGGTGTGATTAGCCTATCGGGTAAAGTTGATACAAATTTATTGGAACATTTGGAATAGAGTTTGGAAGAAAGGTGTGATTAGTCTATCGGGTAAAATTAATTCAAATTTATTGGAACATTTGGAATCGAGTCATTGTTTGGAAGAAAGGTGTGATTAGCCTATCGGGTAAAATTAATTCAAATTTTTTGGAACATTTGGAATTGTCATTGTGTGGAAGAAAGGTGTGATTAGCCTATCGGGAAAATTAATTCAAATTTATTGGAACATTTGGAATCGAGTCATTGTTTGGAAGAAAGGTGTGATTAGCCTATCGGGTAAAGTTGATTCAAATTTATTGGAACATTTGGAATAGAATCATTGTTTGGAAGAAAGGTGTTATTAGCCTATTGGGTAAAGTTGATTCAAATTTATTGGAACATTTAGAATCGAGTCATTGTTTGGAAGAAAGGTGTGATTAGCCTATTGCGTAAAATTGATTCAAATTTATTGGAACATTTGCAAGATTAGACATAGGTCAGTAACGTGGAAGTTAGAAACAAGTAAAAGAAATAACATTAAAAACTATATTTAAAAAAAATTAAATTACCCTTACTTTACTGTATAGTATGTTTGTTTTAGGAAGAAGCTTGTAAGGGGAGGGCAAGTAGGTAGAGTAGGGATAGTTTCAAGGGGGCAAGTGTTGTCTCCTTCTCACTTAATGATCATTCCCTCTCTTTCTAACTGTATACTACTGTTACAACTACGAGGTGCTTCCCCCACCACTAAACAGAACAGCTCAGCGGCACAGAGCGTTGGAGGGAAATCTTCTAGCTAGAACAAATGACCTATATGTGTATTATAGTTATTGATATAGGTTAGATCTATCCAATCTTATTACAAAAGTATGTGATGTCTCTTGGCCTACATGATTCTAATTTTTCTTCAAAAAAAATCATTACAAATTATACATAAATTTAAAATTTCTGCAGAATTGTGTAAGCTTTTGTTTGATTCAAAAAAGTTTTATAATATCACAAAACTAGCAACCCCCGCTCGCTTTGCTTCACAGCAGCTAATGTAGGCCTCATTAAATTATTTTAAAACCTCTAAATACAATATTTGTGGTTTGTTACCCTGTGGCAGCAAAATAAATTGTTTTTCTGCACTTACAGCTCTAGAAAGTCCGACATAAAGTTGCCCATGAGTGAAGGAAGCACTCGTCTCAAATCAATGCACACCATTTTAAATGTTTGTCCCTGCAATTTAACAGAATTGAATAAACTGCATAGAAGGATACTGATGGAAAAGAAAGAGACAGTTGATATATATGGCTGAGATAAGACACAGTAAATAAGTGGGTGCGGTACGCAGAATAATTGGAAATATGACTAATTCACTACCTGTTGAATGAAAACAAATATATGAAATACAGTACAAAAATAAAAATTTTGAATATTTCTGAATTTTTAATGTTTTTGGAATCGAATGTTATTCTTCACATTTTTCTATGAAATATAAAAGTTGAATCGTGCATCTAGCCCAAAAAATACACCATCCAGAGGACTTAGTAAAAATAAAAGTGCTATGCACCCGATAAACTAAAACATGTGACATCGTCACAGTTTAAGTTGCTTAACTCACTTAATTAAAGTTACTTAAAATTGCAAAATAGCCTATATTGATCAGGAAGCTCTAAGCTATGCAACAATGAAAGATTTATTAAAATCAGTTCAGTAGTTTCTGAGATTACCTCATACAAACAAACAAACAAACAGATGTGTCTTCTTTACTACATTAGTATAGATATGTAGTAATATTTTTTGTTAGATCTGAACCAGAGGCATGTCAAATTATAGATTAATCTGGACTACAGAATGCCAGACCAAAGAGAGGTTACTGTATTTTCTCTTACCATTTCATTCATCTTTCCAGGATAATAAACAAAGCACACCCTATCTCCTAAACATTTTTACTTAAAAATACTAGACTTCAATTTTCTATTATTAAAACAATTTGATTACAAAATAGAAATTAAGTATTAATCTTGCTTGGAATCTCTAAATTTGTGACAATCATTTCCTTTTCTTTTGGAATTATTAAGCTTGGAATAATACTAGTAATAATATAAGAATTTATTTATTATTTCTTAATCCCTAATGTTGTGTACATTGCAATCTATTCAATTATGAACAATAAGCAATCCAATGAGATGAAGATGATGTTTGACATGTGAATAAGGTGTAATCTTGTACAGACTCAGGCCAACATTCCTGAAAGATTATGGTTGATTGAATCCCAACCATCAAAGTACACCAGTAACTGGAGTCTATAATTTAAATCCATATAAAACTGTATAAACTGTAACTAGGCCCTACCTTTACTAGGATTTGAAACATGGAACCTTATAATATAATATAATATAAGCATGAACGGTTAAGAAATGTTTTCTGAAGAGTAAAAGAAATTCCCATGGTAATAAAGATACTAATTAAGTGATGACCCTTGGACTTGTGAGTGTGGGTAATGTAACAAATGCCAGACCTGACCAGGAACCTGGAACCCCTAGCATAAATGCGACCTGCACTGACCACTATGCCAACAAGCCAAAAATTTAATCTTATTTCATTGTCATTCCAAAGGATATTATGGTCAATTTTGTGAATGCTAACACAAAAATAGTTAACTTCTGTGAAATTTTTGACTTTTGTAGAGTACTGCTGTAGTAGTTAGTAATTTCTTTCTACCAAAATGAAAATTCTAGATAATTTATAATTTTACATTAAATGTTTTTTATTATTTGCATCCAGGAGACTCCAAAAAAAGGTGTATAGGACATGTCAAGATATAAACTGACAAAAAAACTAGATACTATGACTGGTAAATTAAAATTATTTACCAGTTCATCACTATTACAAAATTTACTTACACTTGCTTCAATAAGCGTATCACCTAATTATTTTTACACATTACACAATTCACCCCGCGTATGATTAGAAATTTATTATTTTTTTAAATAAATAAAAAACCAGAAATTTAAAAAGTTTGTGGTGATTTACTAATATATTCATAAACTTTTGTCATTATCAATAAGCTAATTGTTGAAAAAGTACTGTTCAAAAACTGCATCACAAATTTACACAAGAATATAACATAAATGCTTCTAATCATAGTTAACTCAGTGTTAGATAAAAAGTATAGGATACACAGAAAAGGGAATTAATTAGTTTACAACCAACTAATTATTGCAATACCTACTTTAATTATTAATTGTTATTGGCAAAACTTAACTTTTATCATACATTAGAAATGAATAATATTCAAAATCCTGGTTATTACAATTTTATCATTACAAGAAAACTTTTAAGGGAGAACAAAAGATCCAACAAATAACATAACCTCATTTAGAATTATTAATAAGAATAATAGAAAATTGTTCAACATACCTTCATTCTGTTTTTTGTTGGTAACTTCATAATAAACTTCAATCTTCCTCTGAAAATGAGAGTTCTTTTTCCATTGTTATTTTTCAAAACCAACTAAGCAAGATCAATTAAACAAACTAATCAATCAAAATAAAAGATCTACTAAAAACAGCCAAATGAAACAGCTGTTCAAAACCACAGCTGTTTTACAGACTGAATTCAAGAAGTATGCACAAAGTCTGACTTACTGCAATGCATTAAACATTAGTAAAGCTGAATTACAGGCAAAAATATTACATCCCTTGATGATGCATTTTGCTTATTTAAAATGTACTGTTTGTATTAAATCATAGATATACATGATTTTTCAAGAAACTGTTAACAATTTTTTGAACTATATATCTGGTAATTTGAAAATCAGTTAAATATTTTACTACAGATTTTAATTGTAATAAAAATTCCAAGACAGAGAAAGATCAATTTTTTTTTTATTTGTTATCGGGAACTGTACATTGTTGACAACTACCCAATTTGATCGCTGCTTTATGTTTTTTTTTTTTTTGATGTGGATTAGATAGGAGTTTGATCATGGATGGCTGTCAACTGGTCACCATACAAAGTCGCTTGCCCAATCGGTGTTACTTAACAAATAATAGCGATTTTCTACCAGCTGACTGACTGGGCTGGCCCGAAGGCCAAGATCTATTAATGATATTTTTAGAAACTTCACTTTTTGTTCCTGTTCTAGAATATAATTACGTATAAAAACATCTACTTCTCTATTTTCCCTTACAATATATTTGCTTTTTAAATGTTAATCAATGCTGTTAAAATATACATTCCTACTTTTGTATTATTTTTCAGGTAATTATTTTTGCGATAGAATTATTTTTTATAATAGTAATTATCGAATACACAGTTGGCATGTTAATAATACCGATGTGGGGATGTATTAAGAATTTATTATCGACAATTTTATAGATGATACCAGAAGTTTAAGAAAGTTATAAAGATAACTACTGTTTGAAAAACCTACGGGATCAGGTACAGTACAACTATCTCTATTTCAATATTAACCTTAAAATTATACAGTACTTCTGATTTGTATCAAGGATGACTCTTCCCCACCAGTTTTTACAATTGAATCGGTGAGTGGAAAAAGGGTAATATTCCAAAATCCTTATTTTGGAAAAATTAAAAAAAACTGTTTTGTGACTTTGTTTTTGGTTTAATGGTTAAATATTCAATTGGTCATTTGTAGTACTATATTAAAGCTTTTTAATGGTGACTTTAGAATTTGTTTTACAATAATCATGGGATTGATTTTTGATTATTAATATGTTCACCTTTTTTCTTGAATATTCTTTTTATTGTTTTTCTTTTTTATTGACTATTTTTTTGTTGACTATTCACCTTTTTCTAGATTTGGTACAAGTGAATAGGAAAAATTAGGTTGAAAAACCAATATAATGTGCCAATATGCTACAAAACTTTATTTTTATTTCAAAATATTTACAGTTACATTTTGATAATAATAAGACAGAAACCAGTTGGCTATTGAATGGAAGAAGAATAATATTCCTGGAATATTATCCTTTTTCCACTATACTAAATTTTCAATGTAGCTTAGCTGCTTTTAGATACAAGGATTATTTCCCTTTTATCAACCAATACATGCGCTGAAGTAAACTTAACAAAACTGCAATCTTCGTTCAATTTCGCATTTTTTGGTATATTACCCTTTTTCCACTCACCGATTCAATTGTTAGCTGCAGTACTTGTGATTTATAAATAGGCACTAATACTGAATTTACAAATTAAAATTAAAAACCTTTTCTCAAACCCATTTTACCAACTTAGTAACACTGTTTTACTGTTAATTTATTTTATCTTTCACAGAGTTTATTATTTTATTCGTCATAACACCCTACCTTATCATTACCAGTTCATTTTTGTATAGTTTATGCCTTGACTTTACAGCCTACAATTCTTTTTATAATTTGTTAATGGTTTGTTGAATACTGTTCTAATATCATTATAGTAGCAGGTGTTAGTATAATTCTGGTGTTGTTGTTTTTACTTTTCACAAGAACTTTAAAATAACACTAGTTGATGGTGTGAATTTAAAATATCAATTTTATTCTAATCCATGAATTTCACATTAACTTTAATGATTTCAGTGTCTAGCAAGTCTAAATCGTACAGCATTAAAAAAAAATTACATGTAATAGAGAGTTAAAAATGGTAAATTGTAAAAAAATTCTTTTCATGAGAAGACGCATCTTATGGCTGGTGGCAAATTTTTTCTAAAGAAAGAATCTAAATTCCAAAGGTTTCCAAATTGACTGATTTCTTGACTTCTGATTTTGGGCCACTTCCGATCAAAATCGGAACACTATTTTTGTTTCCAAATGTCAACCTTGATTTCTTAACTTCTGGTCGAAACTGGAACTTCAAACCCAATCTAAGCCCACTAACGTTTTGTGTAGATTATGAAGCTGAAAACTGTTAGTTGTTAGTTTCTTGTAGTTTCTGACATCTGGATGGACGTAGGAAAATGATGGATGACAATTTTAAAAATTGCCACCAACAAAATTCCGTAGAGATTTGCGAATTCCTGAAGCAACTGTTTTAGTTTGGAGGGAAGAGGAGGAAAGAACAAGACTATCTACAAAAATAAATATAAATCTTTATAATGCATCCTGCAGATTGTAATCAATTCTAATGAATGCTTAAATGATTTAACCTTTTTGTAGCTGCTTTGATTTTCTTTTATTTATGATTTCATTCAAATAAACTTGCAAGTTTCTATGTAGTCACTGTATGTAAATTGAAACTAATTTAGAATCATGCATTTCAAAAACATTGGAATGCATTCCTTCGCCGGTTAAATTTTATTTTTGGCACTTGAAATATTTTGGAAATGCACGATTCATTTATTCAAATCTTAATAGAAAACAATATATCTTCAGACATTTGTGTAGAACTGCTTAATTATTCAAATCTATACTTTTTCTTATTCATTGCAGTTGGCAGAATTGATTTGTTGATTTAAAATGTTTCTATCTCTTTAAATGTTAGGCCGGTCGCACTGGTGCAGTTGGTAACGTGCTCGCCTCTCATCATGCAGTCCTGGGTTCGAATCCCATTCAGGCACGGCATATTTTCATACGTTACAAAAAAATCATTTCATTCTTCACCGTCTGCATTAGCAGTAATTGCAGAACAGTCGGACGTTAAAAAAAAAAAAAAAATTTAAATGTTAGTATTTGGAATGGTTTTACTGAACAAATCAAATAAAAAGCGATATGATTCAATTATTAAACAGTTTCATACGAATGACAAAGATATAACTTCTACTAAAATTTTTAATAAACTATTTTAAATTTTTATGTTATTTTATATCTCTAATGATGGTGATTCCACAGAAACATGTAAATTTATTTAAATTATATATCATAAATAAAAGAAAATCAAAGCAGCTACAAAAAGTAAGTTCAAATATGTAAAGTACCTAAAAATGATTCAGTTGAGTGTCTTACATTAACTATGCTAAGAATATTGTGTTAATACAAAAAATAAACTTAGGAGCTCCAGTTTCTGGTGTAGCTCTAAAACTGCAAGCAGAAAACATATGAAAGACGTCAATTGGATGGGGACTAAGTAATATCAACAGTTGGACGACTTTGATGATGGGGAAAAGATATAGCATTTGTGAAATAACCATATCAGGAGAGTCAATTTCTTGTAATGAAGCTAAAAGCAGTTTAGTAGATAGACAACTGTATATGGCTGACTCCTGTAGTAAGATGCCTTTCCGTTCTTATGCAGTGGGTGTTGGCAAGTCTCCTTTTCACAATGTTATAACTGGAAACCACTTTTTATATTTTGTTTTTTATGTAAATATTCTGCCCATAACAGACAGGTGGAGTGTCAAATAAATTATTTACACTCAATCTGTTCATTGCAGGGCTAAAATAAATAGTTATGTTTCTTATCACATGGTCAGCCAATTAAATGACTGAATTAATTAAGAACAGAAGAGGTAGAGGTGTAAAAGACACTAATCAGAGTTATCTCCTCTGAAAGTAATGAATTTCATTATACAGCCAGACCCTGTGGTGAATGAAATGAAGGTGTCATTTACAGAGTGGAAAATATGTGCTTTTCAGAGGGCCCGGCATGCTGATATGCGTAATTTTCCACTCAGTGAGGAAGGCAATGGTAAACCACCTCACTCCTCGTGTTACTTAGTAAAACCTCTACAGGTTCAAACCAGCCTTTCGGCTGATGACCTAAACAACAAAATGTAAATATAAAAAAAACTTTGTATTTACCTAATACTGCTTTTCAAAAATCCTTCTTACAAGTACTTTCGCGGTGCGCACCGCTTCTTCAGGAAATGTTAATAAAAGTTCTAGAATATTTTATGAAAATTGCATCTTCCTTTGTCAATGGTTTGAATCAAACTGACTTTATATTTACATAATAAACAAAATATTAATATGGATTCTACTGCTATGATGCTAACTAATAACTTAAATAATTATAACTGGAAATCACTACATACGAGGGCGAATCAAATATAAACGGTAATTTTTAAAATTATATTTATTGAATAATATTATACAAAAACTATGTCTTCAACATTTTTCAATATAGTCTCCTGCATTATCTACACACTTCTGCCACCGATTTGGAAGCTTGAATATTGCCTGTTCATAAAAAGATTGAGGGAGAGTTGTCAACCAATCGTGCACGTGCTTCTCAACATCTTCATTGCTTTCAAATCGTTTTCCTCCAAGTGATTCTTTCAGAGGCGCAAACAAAAAGTAGTCACAAGGGGATAAGTCTGGACTGTAAGGAGGGTGTTCGAGAATTTCCCAGCCCATTTCTTCCAATTTATCCCTTGTCAACAATGCGGTGTAAGGCCTTGCGTTGTCATGGAGAAGGATGACATCTCTAATGGGCACACCTCGTCTTTTGTTACGGTAACTGGTTTTTGCCGACTGTAGCACCTGGCAGTAGTAAGCCGCATTCACTGTTCGTTGATCGTGAAGAAAATCAATGAGTAGAACTTCCCTTGAGTCAAAAAAAATTGTTGCAAGAACTTTTCTGGCTGAGAAACGAGTTTTGGATTTCACTGGGCAGCCTTCATCCTTCCTTCGCCACTCCTTACTTGCCATTTTCGATTCGGGAGTGTAATGGTGGACCCACGTCTCATCACATGTGACGATGTGCCTCAAAAAATCTTCACCTTCTTCTTGAAATCGATGCAGAAGTTTCCCGGCGATCTCCGACCTGACCTGTTTTTGATTTCCGGACAGCAACCTCGGAACCCATCGAGCACTAATCTTTCTGAAGCCAAGGTGGTCTGTGATTGCAGACTGAACACTCCCGTAGCTGATACCAATTTCTGACGAGATTTCTTGAACAGTTAACCGGCGATCACCTTCAATAAGCTCTCGAATGGCACTAATGTTGTCATCTGTGAGACTTGACCTTGAGCGTCGACGGTGACTTTCGTTTTCAACACGTTCTCGCCCTAAATTCTCCCTAAATTCTCTGGCCCACGTACACACTCGATTCTTAGACAGAGTAGTGTCCCCAAACTGTGCCCGCAAACGAGTAAAAATTTCCGAAGGCCTAACACGTTCATTTGCTAAAAATTTTATGACGATTCGTTGCACAACAGATGGATGTACCTCTCGCTCGGTCATGGCTGTTCTGACGGCAGAACGCAACAATGCTGCAAAGTAAGCTGTTCCCCCCACTCCTATTAAACAAAACAACAACTGCTCACCGCCACATCTGGTCCGAACGTGTTTGGTACAGTCAACAGCAAAATTACCATTTATATTTGATTCGCCCTCGTATATACCAAATTCATTTTAAGAACCAACTGCAAAGTAAACAAACAGTGAATGACGTCACGACTCCAGAACCGTACGCACCAAAAGTATTATATGATTTTCATAGTAGGCGTATGCGAAACGACTCGTGCTTAATACTCTTATGAGTAGTTAATTCTTTAGCTTAATAAAATTAAAATACTTTAATGTTTTTTTATAATTTTAAATGCTTACTTAATAAATAAAATTATTATTGTTTACTAATTTTAAAACTCACTTACTTTATTTTCAAAGGTTTACCTTTTTGGTGTTTGGAAATAGAGGACTCGGGTGCATTAGCCATCACTATAGATTAATATAAACTTTTTCAGGCAAAAATATAAATAAACTTACTTTTGTTCATACAGTCGAATAAAGTAATAACTACAATAAAATTAAACCGTACCTGAAACTAAAAGCACCATTTGAACTAGACGCACAATTAAACCGAACCGAACAGTTTAAAATAACAAAGCCAACTAAATTGAAAACTCATTTAGGATCATAAAATTAAAAATGACACATTCATGAAGAATTTTTAATATAAACATTGAATAAGCCTATAAACAATACGGAGTAGTATGCAACTGAATTCTAAACAAAATTAAGTGATAAGGGAAAGATTTTATTGACGTTAGGAAACGCGGCTGTTTCGTTGTTATTGTTTAGCAGTTATAAAAGTGTTGGTGTCCACCCGGTGACTAATGCTAGGCTGTTGCATGTATTTGTGTGGTGTACTTACAAGTACTACCACAGATGCAGTTTGTTGATTTGACAGTTGGTTCTTACCGTGAACGTATATTAAATTAAATTACTTGTAGGTAAAGTTAGGTTAAGGTAAGATTAGGTAATAAAACTCGTACAAAATATACACATAAAATTATATATTGCATCTAAAAAGTCTGCAACATGTATTTCAATTTACAATAATAAAAAATAAAAAAATGTACACAAAAGCTTTCATTCACATACATATTTTAAATTACTTATTAAATACACTTAAAGAAACAGTGTTGTAAAAAAATATAACAACAGAAATTGTAATATAATAATAATAATAATAATAATAACAGATTGTGTACATTCAACTCTTTCTTTATTATATTATATTATGCAATCATTCCTAAATGTTAGATAATATAGAATCTTATGTTAGTGTTAATGTACAGGTGTAATTTTTTTATTTTTTTATGTATATTATATTACAATATAAAACTAACAACAATTCAACATGAGATCGTTACATTATTATTGCAATTGCTCTTTTTTTTAAATTTTTAAATCAATTTCACTAAATTATAGTATTTTCTGTTAAATTTTAAATAGAAAAATTCAATTTTTTAAATTACGATGGGGTATATTTTAAATTATATTCCATTCATCATACTAAAATATAAATTTACAAAACAGTTTATTAAGAACTGTGACTTAAAACTGAAAATAATTTGTTCGATAAATTATCAAACGATTTTTCATTTAAATTTAACAAAGATTTATATAATTTCATAGTTTTTTTATTATTAAATATTAAATAACGTTGTATGATAAACCTTGAATTTTTGAGGGTGACATTATTAATGCTTTTTGACGTTAACTGAATGGTGTAATTACAGTAAAACCTCACTAATTCGGACTAATTGGGGGGAAGTGAAGTCCAAATTTTTTTTTTTGTTTAACGTCCGACTGTTCTGCAATTACTGCTAATGCAGACGGTGAATGATGAAATGATTTTTTTGTAAAGTATGAAAAAATGCCGTGCCTGAATGGGATTCGAACCCAAGACCGCATGATGAGAGGCGAGCACGTTACCAACTTCGCCAATGCGGCCGGTGAAGTCCGAATTATCGCGAATATTTGTTTACATCTAAAAATTGAATAATTTAGGCAATGAAAATTAAAAAATAAACGTTACTTGTCTGAAATATCGATGTTTAATGAATTTACAGTACAGTATATTGAAAAACAACAAAGTTGAAAGTATAGAAATAAAAATATTTACGGCAGTAAAAATATTGTTAAATAATAAATTTCCAGTGTAAAATGATAATTAATTAAAACACTGTACTTACGTACCAATTATTTGGGACTTGTTGAAGTAGAGGGTTGATAAATATCCTCAGGTATCATTTGAGGTTGCTTAGAAAAAAATTTGTTATTTTTTTGCTACACTGTTTTTTTATAACTTGTTGGCGCATCTCTCTTAGGACAAGATAATAGTCATTGAATTCCTGATTGAAGTCTGCAAATTTAATAAGTTTGTCTATGTGGTTTCTCACTTCACTAGCTTAAATTGTGGAACGTTTTCTTCACTGAGTAACCAATAATGTATTACAGGATGAAACAATTTTTATTAGACAGTTAAAAGCTATTATTTTTTGAAGTAGCACTTTATTAATTTTTAACTAAAAAACTTCTAAAAAAATTAAAAAAGCTGCTTTTCTTGGAGTAGTCCGAAATATCGCGAATTCCGAATTAGTGAAGTCCGAATTAGTCAGGTTTTACTGTATTTAAATTCAAATTTTATTTCCTCCCTAACCATAAAAACTTGAATAGTAAAACACGATGATAATTTTATAAGTTTACTTTAAATCTCTTGATCTTTAAGTTCCAAATAAACAAATAAATTTGAAGGTACAGTAGACTTGCAATTATCCATCTGTATTTGCGACAGCACATCAATTAACTGGACTGGTAGAGGAAATCCAACAAGCAGAATTGACTACAACAATTTCGTAATGGATACAAAAGACGATATGATGAAGCTTTAAATGTGATTAATATATTTATTAAATGTACAAAATAAAACAATATATCAGACGATGTTGTTATTTAGTGATTTACTAAGGAATTGTTACTAAGGAATTTAAAGTTTTTACTAATCTGCTGTTTTCAATAATTCAGCAATAGAAGTAGTCTTAGATTTAACAAATTTCCACAAGTCTATTGTATTTTAAAATTTTAAGCTGATTCATTAATCTAAATTTTCTTTTAAAGGTGTATTTAATGTTTCAGGTTTATTGCATACACCAAGTTTTTTGGGAATGATTTAGGAAAAGAATCTACAAGAATGAAGCCAAAAATCATAATTTTGATAAAAGAAATGAATTTAAAAATAATTTCAAGGGTTATTCATGCAATTTTGTTTTTATAGAATGATCAACCTTTTTTACAAGAACTTCCAAGATAAATAACAACAATTTACTGAACAATAAAGAAAGATTTTATGTATTTTTTTTGTTATGAACAAAATCCATAAGACCTTGCTTGATTATTTTTTATATTATATTATATATAAATAAAATATCTCTCCATATATTATAATTTTATATTAATTATTTTCTTTGTTTTGCCAACTAATAAATATTTTATTCATATAACTGATCTAATATTTTTCTTTCAATAAAACCGACACAGGTCCCTAAATTATTTCAAATAAAATTATAATAAAAATAATTAATTTAGAAAAATTTAACATGGAAAATGTTACTTCTGTAAGTAAATTAAATATATTACAAAATAATATACATTTGTCAACTAAACACTAAAAATAAACTATAAATAATTTATATTTTACCAAAAGTTCAAAAATGTACAATATTTAAAGACAAATTTATGAAGATATTATACTGTATTTATTCGTGTAATTCACACACTTGAATTTTCAAGCTATAACAAATTTTTTTATCAAGATCTTGAGAAAAAAAGTTTTCAGTCTTTTTTTCTACATCAGTACAAGTCTACTTGAAGCATTCTTGGAAGCAGTGAATATAAGGACAAGAGACAGGGTTTGTCTCATAGACTAGCTGAGTATTAAATATCATGAAAGTAAAAATTTTAAAAAACCCTTGTTAAATTCAACAAAAAATGTAAATATAGATGCCTTTCAAAAGAGTAGAGTTTTGCTAACTGCTACAAATAAAAGTTTTAGAAGATTTTACCATACTTAGAGAAATTTTTAAACATAAAATTGTAAAATCTGAATCCCTGTAATCTAGTAGCAATCATAAAATTTAAAAGGAAATTTATTTTTGGCAATATTTTATTTTATTTTATTCCTAATTTGTGTACGTTGCAATCTGTTCAATTTAGAACAATAAGCAACCCCATGACCCAATGAGATGAGGATGATGTGTATGACATGTAAATGAGGTGTAGTCTTGTACAGACCCAGGCCGACCATTCCTGAGAGAGTATGGTTAATTAAACCCCAACCATCAAAGTACACCTGTAACCACTGTCTAGTATTCAAATCCGTATAAAAGTAACTACCTTTACTAGGATTTGAAGAAGGAACCTTCGTCTCCGAAAATCAGCTGTTAAACAGCTGATTTTGGCGACGACTTTACCTCTAGACCAATCCGGTGGGTCAAATTCTTAATCACAAGACTTTTTAGTTTCATTATAAACTTATATAAACGTAATCCCAATTTAAATCATGCTTACTTATAGTTAAAAGCATGTAATTCAAGCGAGTAAATACAGTAATATAAAAGAAAGAGCTTTATGTCAAATTATGATATCATTATAAATCATTGTGATGTAAAGCTCTCATAAAAATGTATTACCATTATCTGTCAGTAAATGTAGAACAAATTAATTTGAACATAGATAATATAAAAAAATTTTAATAACAAGAGAGCAAATTAATAATTAGATTTAAAAGTTCAACAATTTAATATTCATACGATTTTTAAAAACTAACCGCAAAATGTTTCAAGTGTAATTCTCGCATCTAATCATCTTAATATTAAACAGTCGAATCCATTTAAATGGGACACTGGTTTATTATGACAACCATTTAAATAGGATAAATCTTCTGAACTAAAGACAAAACGTTAGGGGATATGGAAATGAACTTCAGTTACTTGGAACAGGTGTGCCACTTATTCAGGAAAACAAAGTAATTGTGACTTATCTTCATACTCAGTGGTCAGTTGGCAACAATAGAAAGGTCACTAAATAGTAATATGTGTTATACAGTGTGGCGCAAAAAGTCACTGCACAGTTGGTTAAAAACAAAAATTAAAATTATAAGAAGATGTAATACAATAGTTTTAGCCCGTGATATTGGTATTACAAAATGCTGATAATTACGCCGCGTCAAGTTAGCAATACGCCTCGTCAAGGACAAACACAACAATAGATTCAGTGAGTTCTTGAAAGCGTACTTTCAACACGATGGTGCTCCACCACATTATGCCACTGAAGTCTGCGATTATTTAAACAAAACTTTTCGAAGACAAATTATTGGACGAAGGGCAGATATTGTCATGCCTCCACGGTCACCAGATATCACGCCCATGGATTTTTTCGTATGGGGTGTCGTCAAGGACTCTGTTTATTCTAGAAAGCCTCAGACCATCGACGAAATGAAAGACTACATTACACGAGGCATTTGAAGATTTGGACAGTAATACCAGACTATGCCATAGAGTGTGTAACAGTGTTCAAGAGAGACTTGAAAGATTTATTACTGAAGACAGAAAACAATTTGAACATAAAAAATAATTGTAAGTTGTAAATTGTAAGTTTTTTGTAATAAAAAATAAATTCAGTCTTTGTTTACTGTAGTGTGCAGTGACTTTTGCGCCACCCTGAATTTGTTAGTTTATTCGGTAAAGTGTTTTTCTTCCATTTCTTTTTCCTGTTTTTCAAAAACGTGAGTAAATAATCGTTTCTACAACGTGCAAAAAGAGGACTAAAGTGTCGATAGTTTTATAAAGTTTTAAAAGAGATCTACCTTGCCAACAGAGATGTAAAGTACCAAAAACAGTTTTGTTTTATTTGCACTTCCTCCCATTAATTGTATTTCTACTGTATTAATTTCATTTTAGGTTATACAAATGAATTTAATATCTATAAAAAACTAGTTCTGTAATGGAAAATAAACTGATATACAAAAAAATATAAAAATAATATGAATACAATACAATTTGATCTTTTTAAACAAATAAAATATTTTCAACGCAAACTTTTCCTTCTACCTGTATTTATGCCAGTTGACTAGCAAACTTTTTGCAATATAAACTAAACAACTAATCTATAATTAAAATAATATTGAGCATTATTTTCATTCTTATCGTTCAATATTTTCATCTATTATTAACCTTACTTCAATGAAGATTTAAAAAAAATAACATAACCAATTCCATGGTAGCTCGTAAATATTATATCATCCTTTAATAGTTTCAGAAAAAAAAAACAATAAAGTAACTGATGGCACTAAAATAATCTTCTAAACTTATTATATAAAAAAATATATATAATAAAATTTATTATACACTTAAGTGAATTTGTTATACACTTTAATTAAATAAAAAAATAACATAATATATACAAAATAAAATAATTACATACAATTTTAATGCTAAAAAAAAGTAAGTAGTGTGTATACAATACTTCATTTTTAAACAAAAATAACTTTTTTGTTTTTATAGAAAATAAAGAAAAATATTTACATATTTTTTATTAATAAAAAAAAGTCTCTACTTTTAGTACCCTTTTATGCATGCAATTCATGTGCATACAAAAATGTAAACATGCAGTTTTAAATTGCTCATAAAATTTGATGATCCATAATATAAAATAAGTTACATCACTTAAAAGAAAAAATGAACCAGCAAAAAAAATATCGCATGAATTGAGCAAGTCACAGCACTGCTGCTAACTGCTATGCCAGAGGCAGCAGATATGAGTAAATTTTTATTATGTTCTCTTAGGTACTGATTGCACATGTGTTGGAAATATTTTTTTTTTTTTTTTTTTTTTTTTTTAGCTTTTATTTGTTATTGGGAACTGTACATTGTTGACAACTACCCGATTTGATCGCTGCTTTTGCTGTATTTTTTGACGTGGATTAAACATGAGTTTGAACAGGGACCCCCAGTAGAGTTTGTTCATGGATGGCTGTCAACTGGTCACCATACAAAGTCACTTGCCCAACCGGTGTTACTTAACAAATAATAGCGACTTTCTACCAGCTGACTGACTGGGCTGGCCCAAAGGCCCTGGAAATAAATAAATAAAATTTAATACGTGAAGTAAATGTCTCTTGCAATTTTACAACCAGCTCATCAAATGAATTATTGCACAGTTGACTAAATGAAAAGCGTGCGGAACGAAATCCATCACAATCAATATTGATTTGTATTGGCACAACTCTTTTAAAATTTAAATTTTCCTTCCCCAAACTCTGTTGGAACAACTAAATTCTTCCCACATATGTTTAAGCAAGACAAAAATCACATGCATAAAAGGTTATTTAGATGCTTGTCAATTTTTTTAACAATATAATATTAACGACCTCAAAAAGTCTTCACCGTCTTTTAATAAATCAATCATGAACCCCATGTTTTTATAAAATTGATTTATATTTTACAAACTGAAAAATATATTTACAGTAATTTGATCAAGAACATTCAATGTTCATGAATAAAATTGTAAATTTATCTTTAAATGATAGAAATTTATCTATCAATGAAAGGTTAGGTTAGGTTACCTATCAATTTTTATCATAGAATATAAAAGTTAATTTTTTAATTAGTAAATTGATGAAACAATGTACTTGTAACATATTAAAATTCGTTCATCAATGCATACAACAAAACAAAAAGAATTCTTGTACACAACTTCAAAAAATAAAACAATTTTATATTAGTACAGATAATAATGATATACAAAAATAAATTGACAAACTTTTTTTTAAAAAACACCAAGAATAAAGAAACATTTAATACATTGTTTGAATTTAAGTTAAAATATTTTTCATACAGCAAACATGAAACTATTTGAGCAGAGACGGTTTAAGATATGCATTAATAATAAAATTTAATAGTAATAAAAAAGGCCACAGAAAGGGCAAGAAAAAGGTAATAAATTAGAATGAAGCTTCATACTCCATTCTAATACATTCCATACATAATAAAAAAACAATAATTATTGCTAGAATTTAGATAATTACTTATAGGAAATTATACATATTAGCTAACCTAATTAAAAATAAAATAGAAAAATAAAAATTTATACAAGCAAATTTTAATAATCACATACAAAATTATGTGTACACACATGAACACAAAAATGCGCTTAATATACAATACAGATTATACATTCGCATGTACACAGTTATACATTCTTTCACACATGCGTACAATATACATTCGAATGTACACACACATTTTTTCACACATGCATACAAAGACATACAAAATTAATTATTTACATAGAGAACAGTACTTGTTATAATAATTATTATTAATCCATTCTTTTTGCAGTCTAATAAAATTATAAATCTGATCATTGTTTACATTTTATATTCTATCGCTAAATTTCTGTTTTAGTATAAATAACACACATCAGATCTTTTCATTTAATATAATTTAATATTACTCGTTTTTAAAGTCTTTAATGATATATTTCACAAATTTACTCAATAAAAATGAGCGTTATTTTAAATTTGTGCAAACTTTTCGGTGGAATAACATAGTACATTTTTTCGAAATGTATAAAATTTTTACCTTTGCTTTATTATAATTTCTTCTTTGATTTTATTTTTAATTGAAGAATAAAGTATTTACTTTATTGAAAATATCTCACCAATAGAAGAGCTAGGTAAAAAATACATAAATTTTAAATTAAGTCTATTTTTCTTAAATTTTCACACTATTATTTCACGAATAATTCTACGACTTCGTGAATTCGGAGTTGAATACCCTGATTCAAGACTCTCGTCAAAGGATAAAGATAAATGTTGCTGGGGTTTCAGATTTTCTTCACTTTCAAGCATTAATTGATGTTCCAAATAAGGATCAGGGAGACCACTTACATCACGATACGGTGATTCTGCAAACAAACAGAAAAAATTAAATTAAAAATTACCATACAATAATATTACTTAAAAGATTACTTATATACCCTTCTGTTTGTGGATGATCTTTCATTTATGGCGCATAAGTTCTACATGAAATAGGGGCTTCATGTAAAAATACAAAGAAGACAGATAACCTAGGGATATCTTTTCACCTTGAGGGAATGAGGAAGTGGATATCAGAGTAGAATTCCTCTTACAAAACAACTGCTATATGCTGCGGATCCAGTAAAATACAGATGAAAATAAAGAAGTTAGTGTCTATATCTGAATTTTGAGCCCATCACTACACACAGTGCAGAGAGCTGAAAAATGAAGTTCAGGAATAAACAAAGGCTGAAGGCCTTAGAAATGAACGAGCTTATATTAAGATCATGCCTCCAGAATGGAGGATGTGAGAAATGTAGACACAAAGGAACATGCTGGTTCTCACAATACCTTAGTAGACTGAGTAATTTTTTTTTTTTTGGCTTTATGCCTGACTGTTTTGCAATTTCTGTTACTGAAGACTGTGGAGAATGATGATATATGAAAATGAGTGATGAAAAATTACCAGACGTAACCGGGAATCGAACCTGGGACCTCGGCGAAGAATCCAGTTGTGCTGACCACTATGCCAAGTAGAGACCAGACAGATGGTATGGTATGGGTGCATCCAAAGAAAGGCAGCTGACAGATGGAAAGAGTGGCATATGGAGAATAGAAGGAAAAGAGGTTGCCCTTCTCCTACAATTGTGAAACCAACCCCTGGATGTTTGTAACCCTCTGAGAATAACAATAAGCCTGTGCATATCATGAGTACAATTTCTAGTTTTCTAATACAGAGGTTACCAGTTACAACGCAGGTGTAGGGAGTCGTTCACTTCCCACATTAAATCACCTACGGTGGTATAAATGAAGTACGGAATTTTCGTACTTATTACATAAAGTATTTCCCCTACGAGTGGTACAGCAGCCAGTATCATCAAATTATAATTAGAAGACTGTAAAACTATATATTGCATACAACTTAAAAAATTAAGGTAAATTGAGATGAAATTTCAATGTAGGTAGCTAAAGTAAATACTGTACTGTATACAGTATAGCTCAAAATACATCTTGTAAACAAATTTCAATTCACTTAATGTGTTACAAAAATGTATGTCTTTAAAAACCAATTCAGCTTAAAAACCAAAATCAGCTGTTTATCAGCTGATTTTCGGAGAAGAAGTCCTGGTTTAAATCCTAGTAAAGGTAGTTACTTTTATACAGATTTGAATGCTAGACAGTGGTTACCGGTGTACTTTGATGGTTGGGATTCAATTAACCATACTCTCTCAGGACTGGTCGGCCTGAGTCTGTACAAGACTACACCTCATTTACACGTCATACACATCATCCTCATCTCATTGGGTCATGGGGTTGCTTATTGTTCTGAATTGAACAGATTGCAACGTACACACATTAGGGATTAAAATATAAAAAACAAAACCAATTAAAAAATATATACAGTACAGTATTTTTAAATTCTGTAAAAAAATGGAAAAAATTGTACAGGGATATAATTCGACTCGCACTGTATCCGAAAGCGTGATATAAGCGGGGACCACTATAATTCAATAGTTTTATTCATTTTTTTTTACGTCTGACTGTTTTGCAGTTTATGCTAATGCAGCAGGTTAGTTTTATTAAATACAATAATTATAAGTAAATTAAAAAAAAAATCATTAACAAACCTATGTGATGTTCCCTTCTCCTTGATTTATCAGGAGTATAATCTTGGCGTGACGGATTATTACTGTTACGGCTATAATCTGGAGAGGCGGATGGCACAAGGTGTGGGTATGGTGCGTAATCATCAACTGCACCATAACCTCCATGGGTTAATGGATCATAACCACCTGCAAAATTTATATGATTATTTAAAAATCATTATTACAAAAAAAATATTAACAATATAGATAAAACACGATAGATAGATAGATATTTATGATATAAACAATTCTGATAAAATCTTAACACTTTGAAGCCTAAGCCCGAGTATACCTTGGGCCGCCACATTAAATTTTGTAGTAAGATTCAGACGAGGTTATACCGGGCTTCGGTTGCACACATTCATTCTATATTTTATTCAGTTTAATTTTCTATGCTTGCAGCGATATCTACCGAATATTTTATGAACTACCTATGTAGAAAAACATTGAGCCGTGATTTTTCCATAGTTATATGAGGTTTGCCGTTATTCTGTATTTAATAATATATTTATTTCTGTATATTTGTAAATAATACAGTTATTTCTACTTTGTAATTGTTGTTTTCCTTTCGTATTTTGTCGGTAATCGTTTTCGTTTGGTTGTATATGTCGTACTGTTTTGTATTCCAGAACGCTTTGTTTGTGCGATTATTTGACAGTAGGCCTAATATTAATAATTTCTTTTTCATTTTACGTTTTCTGTGTTTTGCTGTAAAGTTTGCTCTGAAAATAGCAAAGCTGCAACTGGAAGGAAAGAAACAACTGCCCTGACTGTAATGTTGCATTGTGCTTACCAGTGTGTTTCATACAAAGACTAATTATGTGTAAAATATTTTAAATTTTTGGACTCAAATATTTTTAATATATAGTTTATTTCATTGCCTTTCTGTAGAATTTATATAAACTGGTTTGTAGTAGTGTGTAGGATTGTAAAACTCAAAAACTAGGTAGTGTGTAGCACGTAACAATTTCTCTTTTCATAATTTTTTTGTGTATAATTAGATAAATCTCATAAATTTAGTAAGTATAATAATTTCAATGTAAATAAATAGTAATAAAATTTCTGTTTTTTAATCAATTTGATGCAAAAATTATTAAGATATGATAGAAATTAAATCTTTCAGAATTTTTTGAAGTTTACTCTAAAACCCCCAGGATACTGTGACATACCTTGTCTCACCTCTTGTTATACTTCAGGCTTCAAAGTGTTAATAGATAATAATAAAAGAAAAAAAATCCTAATAGATAATAAATTATTAATAGATATAATTCCTAAAAGATATTTACGATACAGATAATTCTGATAAAATCCTGTCACAAACCTGACATCTAATCCCGTTAAAACATAATCATTATAAGTATTTTTTTTTTTTTTTTTTTTGGTTTAACGTCTGACTGTTTTGCAAATTGCTGCTAATGCAGACCGTGAAGGATGAAATGAATTTTTGTAACGTATGAAAAAATGCCATGCCCGAGTGGGATTCGAACCCAAGACCGCGTGATGAGAGGCGAGCACGTTACCAACATCGCCAACACGGCCGGCTCATTATAAGTAGAAATCAAATTTAAATCCGGTCTACATAAAACATCATAGCTTATGTATTCAATAATTACTCGCATGCACAAATTAAACTACCATTTATTCTTTCACTAAAAATAAATTTTCCAGAAGAAAAATTCAGTTTTTGATAGCTGAGGCTTCAGATTTGTTTTCAGTGACAATTAAACTCGTAGTATACAATTTCAAAATATTTCATTTTGAGGTTCCCAAAATTACTTCCTTGATTTTTCACCTTTCTCTATAGTTTTTTTATACAGTTCAGCCATTCTTAGTTTGCTCCTAGTGTCAACAAACAAAAGCCAGCTACTACAGGGTGAGGTTCCCAAAATTACTTCCTTGATTTTTCACCTTTCTCTATAGTTTTTTTATACAGTTCAGCCATTCTTAGTTTGCTCCTAGTGTCAACAAACAAAAGCCAGCTACTACAGGGTGAGGTTCCCAAAATTACTTCCTTGATTTTTCACCTTTCTCTATAGTTTTTTTATACAGTTGAGCCGTTCTTAGTTTGCTCCTAGTGTCAACAAACAAAATCCAGCTACTACAGGGTGAGGTTCCCAAAATTACTTCCTTGATTTTTCACCTTTCTCTATAGTTTTTTTATACAGTTGAGCCGTTCTTAGTTTGCTCCTAGTGTCAACAAACAAAAGCCAGCTACTACAGGGTGCACGCTAGAGTCTGCGACTTTACGGATGTTGTATTCCTATTAAGTTAACTATTTTTTAAATTATAAGAACTTAAAGTACTAAAAACATCAGTCATGATATGATATATGCCTAACAATTTCATTTAGAAACATACTTTTAAAAGTATTTTGTATTTAAATACTTTTGAAAGTATTGTATTGTTACTTTTTAATCAGCGTGTACACATTTTGATACAATGCGCATGCTCAGTGATGTCATTATTTGTTTACATTAGAAACAAACTAAGAGAGGCTGGACTATAAGTAAAAAGTTTCATAAACCTTGATTCGCTGCCCATATCAGACAGGTGGAGTGTCAAATTATTTACACTCAATCTGTTCGTTGCAGGGCTAAAATAAATAGTTCTGTTTCTTATCACATGGTCAGCCAATTAAATGACTGAATCATTAAAGAACAGAAGAGGTAGAGGTGTAAAAGACACTAATCAGAGTTATCTTCTCTGAAAGTAATGAATTTCATTGTACAGCCGGACCCTATGGTGAATGAAGTGAAGTTGTCAGTTACAGAGTGGAAAATATGTGCTTTTCAGAGGGCCCGGCATGCTGATAAGCGTACTTTTCCACTCAGTGAGGAAGGCAATTGTAAACCACCTCACTCCTCGTTTTACTTAGTAAAACCTCTAGAGGTTCAAACCAGCCTTTCGGCTGTTGACCTAACCAACCCAAACCTTGATTATTATAAAAAATTTACACAGGAATTAGTTGAAATCGATTAAAAAATACGTAAGTAAAACATACCGTAATGGTTAGGTCTATCAGTAATGTGATGATGTGTGTTTGCATTATTGGCATTATTATTAGCAGCAGCCATTTTCATTTGCCATAAAGAGTCTTGTGAATTGACAGAACCTCCATTATTAGAATTTGAGTAGCTGTTCTCCATGTAACCCATATTTACCCCTGAAATAAAAAAAATAAAAAATTATTAATAAAATATATTAATGCGATAAATTATTATTTTTTAATATTATAATTCTAGTAAAGGTAGTTACTTTTATACGGATTTGAATGCTAGACAGTGGTTGCCGGTATACTTTGATGGTTGGGGTTCAATTAACCATACTCTCTCAGGAATGGTCGACCTGGGTCTGTACAAGACTACAACGCATTTACACGTCATAAACATCATCCTCATCTCATTGGGTCATGGGGTTGCTTATTGTTCTAAATTGAACAGATTGCAACGTACACAAATTAGGGATTACAAAAAAAAATTATTATAATTAATATAACCAATAAGAAACTTTAAGCATTTTTAAAGTTTAAAATAAACTTACTGAACATTTCTATCGCTATACAACTGTCTTATTACAATCATACATTTTCATCGCTCTTAAAATTTAAGGAGTAACAATTGTTAACTAACTATAATTTTGAAGTATCACATACGAGACTAATTCCAAAAATAATGTCTCCAAAGTGCCAAGGAGGCAGGGAAACTATTCATATCGTGTTGACAACACTGTAATCTTTTCTGTTTCCCCTTACTCCAAAAGAAGCCTGCACACAGCTCATTACGACTCTCAGTCTTGGTTTAACAGCTGTTAGTAAAGGGGTTCCCACTTGGTATTATCGCCAAACATGAGGTTCACTAGTCATTCAGTTTTTGAATACAAAAGTGGTTAAACTGATGAAAATTTATCACCAATTGATGGAAGTGTATGATAAGTCACGCATGGACATCAAAAACATCCAAAAACGTGGTGTTTGGCGTTAACAACTGGTCGTACTGAAAATCATGATGAAAGAATCAAAGAGACCAACAATTTCTATTGAAACAATCCCAGAGATTGAGCAAACCATGTGTTAAAATCAGAGGATCGCTTTGGATGATCACTACATTTTGGTTCCTACAGTTTCTTAAATTACCAGTCATAGGATTTTAATAGAAAAGTTGCGATATCGGAAGGTGTGTGTCTGATGGGACCCACAAATGCTGACAAAAGATCACCAGTGGCAACGAGTTAACTCTTATTGTGTTATACCTAATATGATAGACGAAAAAATGCCAGGCCTCAATGAGAATTGAACCTGGGACCAATGTTTTTAATAATTATGATCTATTATATGATTATTAAAACAGAATTTCTTTAAATATATTTTTTACTATTTCTAATGAAAAAAAAACAATAAACATTCATTTAAATATATGATAAGAATCTAGTTTTTAATAAAAAACAGACAAAAAGAAACAAATAAAAAACAATAGAAGACATCTACATAAATAACAAGCTAAACATGCAAAAAATAGAATAAAAAAATTTAATCATTTAAGTTTGCCAGTAAAATTATTGTAAACAATGTAATAATTCAATGCAGAACTTCAGATGAAATGGAATTACATGATAAAATCAAAACATGAAGATATTTAAAAAGTTAAGAAGACAATATTGTGACAATATCGAAGAAACCATGGTTCGCGTAATTTCTAGAATCTCATTCATGAAAATAGTAAAGAGAGGATAATAGAGTGAAATAGTAACAATAAGTGACAGTAGGACAATAGTGACAATAAAGGTGTGCCTATTCATGAAAGTTGTTAGAAAGGACACTGCGCTATTATCTATGGAAAGGGTCGGCCTGTAACAGCTTCTATTTACAAAAGACCTATTGTTGACTTGTTTACAATAGATTTTTCTAGCACTCATTTATAAAGGGTTATTTTTTGTACTTTATTATTTGTATGAAGTTTCTCTGCTTTTCTAGAGTTATCTTTTTGAATGAGTATATAAAGAGACCCCCGAGCGCGATCAGAGTGAGTATTCGTTTGATCCTTGACGAGTTACTGTCGGGCGTTATTCAAGTTAACGGTTCCGAGCATTGTGTTGGTCAACGATTGTTATACTGTCTTTGTTTGTGTGTGTATTGTGAAAAGTTATTGTGTCTGTATTAAATTCAGTTTTGTGTATTCAGTTTTATTTTGTATGTGTATTCTAGAAATTTGATTGTAAGTAGTGCTAAGTAAATTACTAAGTTATTTATTGTTTATTATTTATTTTAAGTAAATTATTAAATCATTTATTGTATTACTTCATTATAATTAGTTAATTATTTATTTTATAATCTTTTAGTGTAATAAATATTTATAATTGTAAACTTTAATGTATTAATTATTTAATAATCTAGATCCTGAAACGGACCTTAGCGATAAGTGTCACAATATCAAAATGAAAATCATAGATATGTTAACAACTAGATAAGTCACAAAATTCACATGATTTAAACACGAATAAGTCAGGTGATGTAAACATGAATAGAAATAACAAACTATTCCATAAAATGGAAATTAGTAGTTTTGTTAAGAACATATTTATCTCTACATTTCAAATTCAAAATATTTAGAGTAACAATCTGGAACGAGAAGAACAGATGTTATAATCATTTGTACAGGGGAATAATAAAGACATTATAACAAGAATAAACCTATTCTAGTTGAAAATACATAGCAATTTATATGTAAATTATGAATGAACTTAAAATAATAAGGACAGTATTATGAAACATAGTTTAACCTAACATAAATACAACAGTATTTCCTTGATTATTAGATAGATAAATAAATAGATACACAATTAAAAGATAAAACAACGAAAATGACATGACAGAACACATGACAACATATATATAGCAGAAAATTATGCCATACCTCATAACTGCTTACCTTCAGCACGTTGTATGCTGGCTGTGAATTTAAATTTATTCGTTAGAAATTAAAGATTTACTTAAAAACTTAAGAATTTTTTTTGCTAGGGGTAATATAATTTTTTTATGAAGTGGATACGAAAAATATGGATGATTCAATTCAAATATAACTTATCCAAATAATTGTAACACATTTTATTTCAATTTCTATTAAAAAATTGAAAAGGTATTTACTACTTTACTACACATTATTGTACCAGCTTAAAGGAGTTCTGAAATTTTGTATTAACAAGATTTTCAATTTCTTTACTTGGAAGGTGTCACCACCGGATGGTAACAAGAATATGGGTAGATCTTCCAAAACATTAATAATTTAGTGTCCTAGAAAAAGGTGGTTTTGTAGTTGTTTTGATTGGGAAAGCAGATTACTGTGATGACAACAGGCAGCTGCTGTGATTCACATCCCAAAATGTTTTTTCCTTCTGTCATAAATCTGGTTCTGTTGGGGCAAGCAGATGGTGTGCAGGCAGTAAGCTACTGGGGCAGTGGAAGTTGCTGTAAGGTGTTGAGGTACTTGTCATGTAGAGTCTCTTTACCCAATGGAGACATCTTCATCTTTGTCTGCGATAGTTTTAGTCAATGGCTGCTTAATCAGGGCCAGTAGATATAATGTACAGTTGATGAATTCCTAAGAGCATTGCTCACGGCCATGAAAGCATCATCTTCTCTTTTTACAGGGTTGTTGATTTATCTACATTGGAGTACAGGAACTAAGTTCTGATGGTCGTTACAGTACACTCCCATTTTAGGATTCAAAGTGAGGGATAGGAATCCAAATAGATTGGAGAAAGCAATTTCTTTTCTGATTGGTAAAACGTTATATCATGGTGTTAGGCATGTGTGATGATATAGTCGAGTGCCTGGCAGTAAAATACTGATTCAGAAAGGGTACCCACCGGGTTGGTCTAGAGGTAAAGTCGTCGCCAAAATTAGCTGTTTAACAGCTGATTTTCGGAGACGAAGGTTCCTGGTTCAAATCCTAGTAAAGGTAGTTTCTTTTATACAGATTTGAATACTAGACAGTGGTTACCGGTGTACTTTGATGGTTGGGGTTTAATTAACCATACTCTTTCAGGAATGGTCGGCCTGGGTCTGTACAAGACTACACCTCATTTACACGTCATACACATCATCCTCATCTCATTGGGTCATTGGGTTGCTTATTGTTTTAAATTGAACAGATTACAACAAACACAAATTAGGAATAAATAAAAAGAAAGGGTGTTAGTGACAAAGGTATGAAAAGAAAAGTGAAAGTCAAAAATAAATTTAAATGTACTGTACAATACAGGGGATAAACAATACAGTACACACTGAATCAGCAGATCCAAGTTTCCAGAGATATGCATTTTATGTTACATAAATATTCCTTACAATTCTCTCGAGTCACGAAAAATTTTTCAAACGCAACAATGTTAAATCTACTCATAAGTTGAGATAAAACTGAAAACTGTTCACTTTTTTTTTTTATTTAACGTCGCATCAACTGCTGTGGCCATTAGCGACGACGTTGGGGTGTAACTGTGTGTAATGAGGATTAAATGAATTTTTATAACGTATAAAAATATGCCTTGCCTGAGTGGGATTCGAACCCAGGACCACATGATGAGAGGCGAGCACGTTACCAACTGCGCCAATGCGGCCGGCTGTTCACTTATTTTTATTTAATAATTATTTATTATAAACCAGTTTTCAAAAAACTGTAAAGTAATGGTATATTAATATTTCTGATTTAAAAAAAATATATTTTTTATGTTTGTTGATATTTTCACCCCTAGCAAAAATCAATTCTTATTAATTTACTACATTTCAATAATATATAAAACAGATTTAAATATAACCTAAAAAATTAAGTTTGTTAAAATTTTATTTATTTATAATAAAATAGTAACAATAGAATTATATACTTACATTCGCCACCATTAGGATGCTGTCCATTGTTGTGAGGATTTCCATGGTAACCATAACCATTCTGTCCAGCATACACGGCATTCTTAGCAGGATCATCCAAAGCTAAATCCAATGAATGTTCAAGAGCTTTGTTTTCCATTCCTGTTGATGGATAATATGGAGGTGGAGCTTGTTGAACAATACTTGGATGGACGCTAAAAAAATACAAATAAGAGCAAATTTATTTTTTAGTTTCAGAAAATACTAATGAATAGAAATTCTATTTTTACGACTAAACAACAATGATCAGTTTCTCACACACATCAAATCTGACACTAAAAAATAATTTAATTTTTGAAACAAAAACTTTAGATTTTTAGATTTCTTTTGGGTTCTTATTCTTTATAATTTATTTTATTGTCATTGCAATAAAAAAATCGAACACAATAATTATTATTAACAGTTGACAGAACATGACAAATTCTCAATGATAATACAAGTTTAATTAGGTAACAAAATTTATTATTAAAATAATATAACAGATTTCTGAAAAAGTCTTCTAAAAGTAAAATTAGAAAAATGTAATCTGAACTACATATAAGTAATTAGAAAATCCGAATATCAGAATCTTTCTTAATGTTTACTTATTTTAGGTTGCATCGTTAGCAACTATGATTATAAGCATATAATTATAAGCATAGCAATTACAATTGTTAATTAAAATGTCTTTTATATCTGTACCTCTCTGAGGAACAAGAACACGTTATATAATATACTCTTGATGTCCATTAGCATGAGTTTCGTATTTTGTGTTACGCTATACTGTTCTCATAGATTACATAATCTTGGGAATTGTATGAGTAAGTATTTCATCAATATAGTATCGTTGCAAAAATAACAGGTCTTTGCATCAGTCTTCTGGAAGTAAGTATTCATGCGTGAGCCTAGAATATCTGATTCGTAGACATGTTAAGAACTTGATGTTGTCTGTTACTTTATTACTTTTTAAAGCAATTACAGATATTAAAATTTGCAAATAAATTCAATTTTTGACCTGACTACAATAGTAAAGAATTCATTGAAAATAACATTGGCTTTAAGTGTTAACCAGCTAATTCCATTTTTGGGCCGATATTTTTTTTGTATTGTTGAAAAAAAGAATTCAATCTACAAGAAAAACTACCCATTGACTGATTATGACGCGTCAGACTACCCCGCCATTTAAAAACACAATGGCGGCCTAGACGATCTGGACTCGCTCCTTCCATCCCTTGGCTGTCTTTGATGATAACTCTTTGCCGTACATTTTTAAAGTAATTTCGGTAATATGTAATAGTTCTGATAGGGTCCGGTAGATCTCAGTACCAGTTCACTTCTGACAAGTATGTATTTAGTCCATATGATTTCCGTAGTTGTTTATGTAGAAACTGTATCACATGCGTTTCATTGTTTACAAAATGAATTCGGGAAAATATTGCAAACTTTCGGACAAAATGACTGAAGAGTTATATTTATTTAGTAATAAGGAAAATTTTGTAAATTCAAAATTTTGAAATAAAAATTTTAAATTTGAATTAAATCAAACAAAAGGGGAAATATTTTAAAATAATTTTTCTGTAATTTTAAGTGGTTTTTTTTTACATAGAAATTTAAAATAAAAAAATAGTCATTTAGAACAAAATAAATTGTCAAAAAATTGGTCAGTCAATGGGTTAACTCCCATGAATATTAAAAATGTGTTTTATTGCGACAACTTTTCTAACATCTTCATAGGAACTACATAAATTTCATTCAATTTTTTAGCACTCCTGTTAAGTTTCAGGAAATAAAGTTAACATGTTAACACTTAAAACTGATGATAATAAAAGCATTGAAAAAACTTACGTAGAGGTTTCCATTTCATAATCCTTTCCTCCAGCCTTTTTGCCTTGAACTCTTCGACAACGGCAATATACAAATAATAAACCACTGAAGAGGACAAACACAACGCATGATACAACAATTGCAACCAGTGTTGGTGTAGCTAATGCAGATGCTTCTTTAATGTAGGATGGTCCAACTGAAAACAATAAAAATTGAATTAATAATTTATCTTCTATTTCAGGTGCCTTCTCCATTACGAAGGTTGGCTATCATTATGGTCAGTCGTACCTTGTCCACTGCTGCTCTGAAAAGGCCATGCGATGAGCAGTTAAACGCTTCTCTCAGGTTTCTTAACCAGGATATTCATCTGCGTCCCACCGAGCGTTTACCAACGAGTTTCCCTTGAATTATGAGATGCAGAATCTCATGTTTAGGTCCCCTCATGATGTGTCCAAGGTATGTCAGTTTTCTTATCTTTATGGTCTGCAGGACTTCCAGCTCTTTCCCAATTCTTCTGAGGACCTCCATATTTGTGACCCTGTCCGCGCACGGTATTCGAAGCATCCTCCGGTAGGTCCACATTTCAAATGCTTGTAGACGGGTCTCACATTCTTTGGTGAGTGTCCACGCCTCTACCCCATACAAGAGGATGGGAAAGACATAGCACTTCAAGAGGCGGGTCCTGGTTTCGAGGCTCAGGTCGCGGGCCGATAGAAAAGGTCTCATTTTTAGGAATGCTGCCCTGGCCTTTTTAATTCTGATCTTTATTTCTGGCAGGTGGCTTGCACTGCAACTGACTCGGGTTCCCAGATAATTATAGGCTTCCACTTGTTCGATTCTGTCTTGCCCAGCAAAAAGTTGTTCCTGTGGATTGTCTCGCTTAGTAATGACCATGTATTTACTATTGCTGTCATCGGCGTTTTCATTATCAGTCTCTCTAGTATCTACCTAACCATTTTCTTTTTTTACCAGGTGTCAACAAAACTGTTAAAGAAAGCTTTTTCACGTCCTTAATTTCCTTCTTTATTTTTCGGATTGTGGAAAGAGAAACATCACAGTAGTTAGCCGCTTGCTCACGGCTTTTGTTAAAAGGCACAGATAGGGATTTTTGTTTAGCTTCAACTTCACAACATTTTATTACATTGCGTTCAGCACTGTGAATAGTTCGACCACGTTTTCAACAAACCGACATTTGTGTTTACGGTAACAAATAGTTATATTCGTACAGTTAACCTACAATTGGTTCCACGATATATATACAGTGTATATGCTCTGGGTATGGTATAAGTTATGTTTGTCGTACTGAAATTAAAGCAGTCACGCATGCACACTGATGCTTTCCCCCCCTTTATCCTGTAGAATAGCAATCTATTATACATAATATCGTTGATCAAATGACAAGAGTAAAAGTTGATTGTTGGATTTTCAAAGAAATATTTAAATAATAGTAAATCACTAAACATCAAGATAAATAATTTTCATTTACTATCTTAATATTTTATAGCAAGAATTAAATATATGAAACCAAAATTTTATAAGAAATATTTAATGTAAGTAATAATTCCAGAAGCCAGATAGTTCAACTTAATAAAAGTGAAGCTACTCAAAAAAACAAAATGAATATATAAATTTTAATAAATAATTTCAATTATGTGAATTTTATAAAAGAAACTAAGATAATATCAAGATATAAATGAATTAAGAAACTGAATTAAATATAACAACGATTTTGAAACCAACAAATGGAATTTTTGAAAGAATCTATTAAAACTACAAAACCAATTGTAACAATGGTCGTCCCCCATTCGATCCAGGTCAATGGTACACAGCACATCTCCAACAACTTCACAAGCTACGTAAATATATATTTAAAAAAATTTTCATTACATTTGAGCTCATTTTATTAATCTTAAAATTCATTGAAAATACATTATTATTTCAATTTAAATTCATTAAAACTTAGTATTATAAATTTAAAGTGTCATCAATAAATAAATTAAATTCAAAGATCAATAATAAATAAAATAATAATAAATTTTGTAAATGAATTCTTGTCAATTAAAATTTTTTTTATAAAATTTCAATCATTCATTAAATATCATTTAACTTAAATCAAATTCAATTGTGTATTTATTTATTTCTTTATTTAATATTTCATTTATTTCAACAGTAATTCATTAATTCATTTCATTATTTAAAAATCCCGTTACGACCCCTCGTTGCAAACAAGGGCAAACTCATGACCCAAGTGACTATACAGATTAAGGTTACTATCATTATGCAAGACAGACAAAAAAAATACAGATTTATTCTCAGTAGTTACAGCTATAAAACGCTAGTGAAGTGAGAAACCACATAGATGAACTTATTGAATTTGCAGACTTCAATCCGGAATTCAATGACTATTATCTTGTCCTAAGAGAGATGCGCCAACAAGTTATAAGAAAACAGTGTAGCAAAGAATCACAGAAAAAAAATAACAAATTTTTTTTCTAAGCAACCTCAAATGATCCCTGAGGAAATTTGTCAACCCTCTACTTCAACAAGTGCCAAAAAATCGGTACGTAAGTACAGTGTTTTAATTAAATATTATTTTACACTGGACATTTATTATTTAACAATATTTTTACTGCCTTAAATATTTTTATTTCTATACTTTTAACTTTGTTGTTTTTCAATATACTGTACTGTAAATTCATTAAACATCGATATTTCAGACAAGTAACGTTTACTTTTTAATTTTAATTGCCTAAATTATTCAATTTAGATGTAAACAAATATTCGTGATAATTCGGACTTCACTTCCCCCCAATTAGTCCGAATTAGTGAGGTTTTACTGTAAATAAAATAAATAAATATAGTTGACAAAAGAACACTTACTTTCTGCTTCAGTATAATCGCCACATGTATCTTGATTTGCCTGGAGACAAAGTTTAACTCTAACACGAATATTATCAGCAGAACGTCCAATAACAAGTTGACTTTCTTCTTCAACCATGGGAGGCGGTTCCAATGATCTGCCGGTACTTTTAACAGCATGTCGTCTTGGTACAAGTGATAATATTGTGGCTTCACGTCTAGTTGAACTGCCACCAGATGGTGCTAATGGTAATGATTCTACAAGCCTCCAGTTTGGATCAGGTAAATGGTTAGTAGCAGCTTCAACAATTCCAACCTGTTGGAAATAAAATATTCATATAAATAATTGTGATAATTTACTTCTGTATAAAAAAATACAGAATAAAATTCATGGCTCCACCATCTGTAGAATAAAATATCAATTAAGTACAGTTACTAGCAGCTTGCCCATAACAACCTGCCCACAACAGACAGGTGGAGTGTCAAATTATTTACACTCAATCTGTTAGTTGCAGGGCTAAAATAAATAGTTCTGTTTCTTGTCACATGGTCAGCCAATTAAATGACTGAATCATTTAAGAACAGAAGAGGTAGAGGTGTAAAAGACACCAATCAGAGTTATCTCCTCTGAAAGTAATGAATTTCATTATACAGCCAGACCCTGTGGTGAATGAAGTGAAGGTGTCATTTGCAGAGTGGAAAATATGTGCTTTTCAGAGGGCCCGGCATGCTGATAAGCGTACTTTTCCACTCAGTGAGGAAGGCAATGGTAAACCACCTCACTCCTCGTTTTACTTAGTAAAACCTCTACAGGTTCAAACCAGCCTTTCGGCTGATGACCTAAACAACAACAACTAGCAGCTTATTTGACTTGTGAAAAGGTAGAACATGTACAACCTATTTTGAAGAAAGTAGACCCAACCTACAACTGGGTAAATGTGAACCACGTGTACATGGCTAAATACATGATGATTATAATCTACGATAGAATGTACTTGACGAGGAAAACATATAAATGAATGATGATATTATTTCTACACCCCCACTAACTTTCCATAAAATATCATGTCTATAGCTCCGTCTTTTTTGAGCATAATTAAATACTTCTGATATTGACATTATTTAACTTTAAAAATATCACTTTTTACAAATTGACTTGTTTACAAATAAACCACAAAAAGGCCCCACTAAATTAATGATATTGTTAATTCATTTGAGGTTAATATATAATTTTCTTTAAAATAAAAGACTTCTTTTATGTTAAAGAAGTCTTTTAACCCACCGGGGTTGATCTAATGGTAAAGTCATCGGCACAAATCAGCTGTTTAACAGCAGAATTTTGGCGATGAAGGTTCCGTGGTTCAAATCCTAGTAAAGGTAGTTATTTTTATTTGAATCTGAATACTAGATAGTGGTTACCGGTGTATTTTGATGGTTGGGGTTCAATTAACTATGCTTTCTGAGTCTGTACACGACTACATGTCATACATATCCTCATCTCTTTCGGTCATGAGGGTTGCTTATTGTTCTTAGATTAAACAGATTGCAAAGTATACACATTAGGGATTAAAAAATAAGTCCTTTGTTAATAAATATTATTTAAATATTTATGGCACAAGGAAATAACTACTTCTAGAATATTTTTATGTTCTCTAAAGCTCATGTAATATTGATACAATTTTTCAAATTGACATCCTTGGCATAATAAATTTATTAAAAGAAATTAGAAAATGGCATTTATCTGCTCGCTTCAATATAATATTAACGCATAAAGGTAAAAAAATTGTTTTTACAAATCATTCAGAATGTTTTTTTTTTTTAGATTACCATTATAATTTGATTTATGAACAAAAACATTTACATTTTTTTTCTTATTTAAAATCATTAACTTTAAAAGAGAAAGGAGGCCATATTGTATTTTATTGAATTCTTACGAACTGAACATCACAATATGATAGACAACAAGTCTAGTGTGCTGTATTGTTTAGGTCAACAGCCGAAAGGCTGGTTTGAACCTCTAGAGGTTTTACTAAGTAAAAAAACGAGGAGTGAGGTGGTTTACTATTGCCTTCCTCACTGAGTTGAAAGAGTATGCTTATCAGCATGCCAGACCCTCCGAAAAACACAGACTTTCCACTCTACAATGACACTTTCACTTCATTCTCCACAGGGTCTGGGCGTGTAGTGAAATTCATTACTCTTAGAGAAGATAACTCTGAGTAGTGTCTTTTACACATCTACCTCTTCTCTTCTTAAATAGTTCAGTCATATAATTGCTGACTACGTGATAAGAAACAAAACTATTTTTTGTAGCCCTGGATGCAGGAGATCAAGTGCAATTAATTTAAAACTCCACCTTCCTGTTATGGGCATAGTGTGCTATAGAAACAGAATTATCTTTCTGAATTACAAACATCAAGCCACAACCAAAACTGTCAGTATGCTTCATCAAAGAATTCAGAGTTCACCTACTTACTTACAGAAGGTATTGTTTTATCCAAGAGACAAAAAATGAGTCAACAACCATTCTGTTTCTCTCTAATGCATTTTAATTATCAAGCAACAAAAATCCTCACCATAGTTTAAAATAATAATTAATACTTATTACTTAAAATTACAACTATATTTTATATCATACCAATTGAAGACAAGTAGCAGCAATATTAATGGACAATGCATGTGATTCGGGATCAAATGTTACTCGTTGAGGAGCTGGTATCCGATCAACTTTGGTGACAGCAGTTGATACTTCAGAATAATCACTTTCTCCTTTAGTATTGTAGGCTTTTATCTAAAAACAAATACATAAACATAATTTATCTAAAATACTTGATTTTTTCATAATTACAATACATGAAAATCTATGGTTTCGGGGAGAAAGGTACAAGTAATTAAGCGGTGAAAATGAGATAATTCAGTATTCTGAAAGTGTAATTTTTCTCTCACATATATATAATTAACCCAACGGGTTGGTCTAGAGGTAAAGTCGTCGCCAAAATCAGCTGTTTAACAGCTGATTTTCAGAGACAAAGGTTCCTGGTTCAAATCCTAGTAAAGGTAGTTACTTTTATTCGAATTTGAATACTAGATAGTGGTTACCGGTGTACTTTAATGGTTGGGGTTCAATTAACCATACTCTCTCACAAATGGTCGGCCTGGGTCTGTACAAGACTACACCTCATTTACACGTCATACACATCATCCTTATCTCATTGGGTCATGGGGTTGCTTATTGTTCTGAATTGAACAGATTGCAACGTACACAAATTAGGAATAAAAAAAAAATATATAATACATAGAAGCTTGTTTTCCGGCTCTGAAAAGGGTTTAGAGTGATTGGAACTGACGAAAGGTTTTGCTAACGATGGTTAGTAAGGCCAGGCTTTGAGATACATCTTCTAAGTGGAGGCCTTAGAAAAATGGAGCATCTACGCAATAAGAGAGCTTTATGGTTTACAACAATAGTTATAAAAATTAATCTGTCCCTGTACCATCCCACCTGTGTCCATCCAATGGTAAACTCGCGAATGTGCAAATTCTCAGTTTTACAGGAGAGCAAAAAACAAATTCAATGCTTTCTTCTTTAACACACTTCATGTATTTTCGTAACTTTACGAAGGCTGTATCTCCCTAACCGAACAAGATACATATTTACGAGTTTACTATAACATGCGTTGGGTTGTATACATCAGCATGCACTAACAAACTTATATTCGCAAAATTTGCACATTTGCGAGTTTACCATTGGAGGGACGAAACATAACATGTAAAAGTAATCTGAACCTGTACTGATATGCCTGAAGGAATAAGAGCCTTCCGGAAGTCCTATGAGGAAACTTGGAATATAATATCTTATGACAAGAAGAACAAATGAAGATTAGTAATACAGGTGATTCATTTAAAAGTAGCCCACTGCATTTAACAGTGGCCTTCGGCACTCAATTGGATTCAAATAGTAAATGAATAAATAGAATTACTTAATACATAATTTTACTTATTTATTTAAAATTTATATACAAATTTGAACTTCACCTTTACAGTAGATGCTGAAAGTGGCGTCTTTGACACTTACACATTTTTGCGTTCGTTCAATGTTATTAATGCACACACGATGCAATACGGAAACATCTATACCTTGAATGGCTGCCACGATGTTATTCTTTAGCTCATGTATACTGCGGGGGTTTGTTTGGTAAACAGTTCCTTTTAAATAACCCCATAGAAAAAAATCGCACTTACTCAAATCGGGTGATCAAGGAGGCCACAAATCTTTACTAACAACTCGCATGGGAAAGCCTGATTGATATGAGATAGGGACTGGCGAGACAAGTGACATGTTGCACCATCTTGCTGAAAATAATTGTACTCTATAATAATTAAATAATAATATAAATTGTACTATAAAGGCCAGTCGATCACATCGTGATCAAAGCTGCCAATACAGCATATGAAAATTACTCGAGCGGCGGGCTACTTTTAAATGAATCACCCAGTATAATAATTTTGATGTAATACAAGAATAAAAAAAGCAAAACTTACCTTAAATTCATAGCTTTGATGTTGTTCAAGAGAAGTAACATTACAAGGATTGCTTTTCTGACAATCAAATTCATGCCAACTATCAGCTGGTCCTGATTTTCTTCTAGCATAGCAATCACTATCAATATCATCATCATTAGCTCTAAGTACTTTTCTGTACGAGACAAAAAATTTAGTGTCTTGTAATCCTCCATCAAATCCAGGAGCCCATTGTAACGTTACATAACTATGTCCAATTTTAGTAGGATTTGGAGTTTCTGGACGTTCAGGTGGTCCTCTTGGTTGTAATCTTATCGCTGTTTTAACGCTTCCTAATGTATTTGCAACTCTACAATTATAATCACCATAATCAGCTTCACGGATATTTGCAATTTGTAAAACACTTGTGTAAATATCACCTCCACTTTCGTTTATCGTTGTATTTATCTCATAATGGCCATCACTACCAGATAATAATGGTGCAGAATTGGTACTGAAACTCCATTGGAATTCTGGTCGAGGATATGCCTGTACTTTACATATAACTTCAGCTGTATCTCTGATATCATAAGCAACTTTATTGTATTGATGGAGAATAATAGGTTCATCTAAAAATAAATTAAAAAACAGAATAATCAATAAAAATATAATGTCAAGAAAAAGGTATAATTTATAATATATTCCTTTCAAGTTTTTTAGTAACAATAAACTGTATTAAATAATTATTAACATGTATGAATTAAATCAATAATTTAATATTTTTACACACATATTTATTTTGCATTAAAACAAATTGCTAATTAAAAGCAAAAAAACATTAATAGCAGCAAAATCGAAGACTGCCTACACATCAATACCAACCAGTGGTAATTTTTAAAACTATCATCTATCATTTTCCTTCGTCCGTTCATCTGTCATATTCAGATGTCAGAATCTACAAGAGATAACAACAAACTGTTTTCGGATTTGTATTCTTCACAAAAAGTTACTGGGCCTGGACTGGGTTTGAAGTTCCGGTTTCGACTGAAAGTGGCCCAAAACCAGAAGTCAAGAAGTCAAAGTTGGAATTTGGAAACAAAAATGGTGTCATTTGATTCCTCTTTAAGAGTAGATACAAATATCTTTGAGTTTGAAGTTTCCGTTTCGACTGGAAGAGGCCCAAAACCAGATCAAAGTTAGAATTTGGAAACAAAAATGTTGTCTTTTTGATTCCTCTTAAAGAGTAGATACAAAAATTATTGAGTTTGAAGTTTCCGTTTTGACTGGAAGAGGCCCAAAACCAGATCAAAGTCAGAATTTGGAAACAAAAATGGTGCCATTCAATTCCTTTTAAAGTCTAGATACAAAAATCATTGGGTTTGAAGTTTCTGTTTTGACTGGAAGTGGCCAAAACCTGAAGTCAAGAAATCAAAGTTTGAATTTGGAACAAAAAGTCATTCAATTCCTCTTAAAGAGTAGAGACAGAAATCACTAATGGATTTTGCCATAAGTCAAAAGTAAGCTGTTTTAAAAATTGTCACCAGCAACTGTGACACATCTCATGAAAGGAGTTTTTCACATAATGTGATAAAGTTTATAACTTGTTGATCCTAAAAATAAACTTTTATAACATTGTGATTTGAATAAGAAAAAATTCATGAATTGTATTAAGTTAAAATTTTCATAACAGTCCATTATACTGCGACAATGTTTTAATACTTTATTTAATTACTTTCTGAGGTTCAGTAATAACTAAGATATTGATATTACCTTAAAATAATAAATAAACATAAAAAGAGAACTTACGTTCTATTCTCAAATGCATAGTTGTTTCAACTTTCTTAACTTCATTTTCAAAGGCACAAGAATAAACTCCACGATCACCAGGATTTAACTGTGTTCCATCATGTCTGTCTCTTCCAGAAAATCTTAGAATACTCTGAACTGTATATACTGAATTACGACCTGAAAAAGTAACATTGTTATAATTTATTACAAATTAACATAAAATTAATAATTAAATGTGTAAAGATGGATAAGCATGCTGACTAAGATTGCACAAGAGAAACTGAAATAAAAACAGGAATAGGAATGGTAAAAGAAGTGTTTAACAGAAAAAAATCTTGAAAGTGTTTAACAAAATATTAAAATTAAAATCTTAGATCGTATTATGTCTCTTCTACAGAAAGCCATTATCTTCGTCTTCCTTTATTCTTTTTACCAGTCTTATTCGAGGCTTTTAGATACTTTGAAAATGAATTGAGTATAGACACTGAGAAGGATATAGACGGGAAGGTAGTAAGGTTTTGAAATATATGCAGAACAATCAGAAGGACGCTGAGAAATAAGACGAGAAGAGATACACAAATACGATTGTATCAGGTGATGGCGGTTCCTACCCTGTTGTATGGCTCAGAGGCTTGGGTGTTGACACAACGGAAAAAACAAATGTTGGAATCGCCAGAAATGAGTTTTTTGCGAGCAGTAAAAGGATGCTCAAGAGTGGACCACATAAGAGAGGAACTACAGGTTGTTAGTGTACATGAGAGAATCTTAAAGTACAAGGAAAGATGGAAGGAACATTTAAACAGGATGACGGATGGAAGAATACTGAACCAGATGTGGGAATATAAACCACAAGGCAGAAGAGCTCTGGGTAGACCGAGGAAAAGATGGAGCTGAAGAGAGTGATGTCAGAACAGGCCAAGGCCTAAACCGTGAAGAGAAGAAGAAGATTAAAATTAAAAAACTCTAACACAAAACTAATTTTTAATAAACAGTTATTAAATTTTTTGTATGACAATGTGGTAAAATACAACTGCAGTGTTAGTATCTGCAGCATTCAAAATAAATTTTTTTCTTTAGTAAAATTTACTATGTAAAAATTTAGTAAGAAAATCTTTAACCAGAAAAAACTAAAGATGAAGATTAAAACACAGACTGTGGTCTGTTTTAGACATAACATTCATCATAGAGTATACTGCGTTAGGTTACCTTTTTGAGTATGTTAATTAAATTCAGTCAAACTTTCTTACAACAAAGTTTCTGAAACTTTTTTAAAAGGAAATTTAACAGTTGTTCATGAATATATGCATTTAAATGAGAGATAGTCTTACCTTCAGACTCATCCGTTGAAATTTCATATAACTTGGGAGATACATCTTTACCATCCTTTAGCCATCTGATTGAAGGTTTTGGTTTGCCTGAAGCTTTACACATTGCATTGAATTCTGAATCCCCAATTCTGTAAAATTATAAAAAAAACAAATAAATATATTAGATTACTTTAAAAATAATAATTTAAAAAGAAACAAAGAGTCTGGTGTGAAACACTCATGAGTTTAATCATGAGTAAATGACAATCAACCTCTTTTGATCTTTGATTTTGATGAGTAAACATTTGAAATCACTAACTGACTAAACTCAGCTCTGTAGAAAAAGTTCTTAAAATAAAAGTTGTACATTTTTCAATTTTTTATAACTTTAATCATATAGACTTTTGCGCTATTTTCATATTAAGCCACAATCTAAAAAAATAAATAATAATCTAGTAAATGACGATCAACCTCTGTTAGTCTTTGATTTTGATGAGTAAACATGTGAAATCACTAATTGACTGAACTCAGCTCTGTAGAAAAAAATTCTTAAAATAAGTTATAAATTTTTTAATTTTCTATAACTTTAATCATATACACTTTTGCCATATTTTAGTATTAAGCCGCAATCTTAAAAAAAAATTACAAAAATCTAGTATTGAATTGTATATTATTTATTTACTTAATGGTGAGTACATTTTCTAATTAACCAGAATATATTTAAAATGCTAAAGAAACATAAATTTTGTAAAGCTTTACTAATTTGTAATACAGAACAGATGGCTAAATTGATTAACCCAGAGTTGTTAAATATCAATTAACAATCGTAAAAGTACGTAACTGACGGAAGATTGATAGAGTTAACAAAAACATTACGTTGAAAGAAATCTCATTTGATCATTTACAAGAAAAGAATTAAATATAGTAATATCAGCAAATGAAATTGTTTGTAATAAATCACACGGTTTTTAAAAATAGTATAAGTTTTGAGTTTGGTATATTTAAATAAATATAATAATTGCAAACAAAAAAAATACATATCCTGATAAGTAAAAAGTTTAAATTTTAGTTATATTTCCAAAGCTTGTCAAATTAACCACATAGATTATTTATTTGTTACATATTATTTATTGTTAAGTAAACCTCACAGGGCTGATTTGTATAGACCAGCATGGATATTACACCAATGTTAAAAATTGTTTCTTTATTATACAATTTCATCAATTGAAGTAACACCATCCCTTCTCATTAGTTTGGTTTTAAGTCGGAACACTCCATGATTCACAAATTTAACAAAAACAAAAATAATTGTTTTTTTCCAAAATTGTATAAGCTTGGACATAACGACTACTGTACTATGAAACAGTGGGTTTGAATAAGTAACAATTTCAAAACCCTAGCTGAGAATTGCACTTGGGACCTACTACTTTGCAGTCAAGTATACTACCCATTGCAACATGAAGGCGACTTTATAAGTTTTTACATTAAAATTGTAATAACTAGTTACAATACATAACAAAATTTTAATACAATAGGTTAAGAAATACAAAAATGAACACATTGATTTAAAATATGTATTGCACATAATTAGACATTAATTATGTTGCTTATAAATTGATGTATATTTAAAAGAAGCAAAGAAAATAGTTTATTTTAAATATTCGTTAAAAGTAATTATTTTAAAAATAAGATAAAACAATCAATTAGATGTAACCGTTAGCTCATATATATATATGAATGGTACCGGCAAATAGTGATACATTTTTATGTATGTTTGTGTCGGAAAAATTTAGTAAATGTTTGTATGGGACGAAAAGTTCGTTAGTTGTCCAAATAGCCCATTAAATGTAAAATTAATGTGTCAGTAAATAAGCAATCAGTACATCGTATATTAACTTGTATTGTGTGTAGTAATTGTTTACACGTGTCTTTTGGAAATTTTAATGGAAAATGAGACCTTCAAAAGTTAAAAGAAGGGTTCTCATTGGTCCGATGTCATACAGAGGGGGGAGGGGGTTATACCGAGTTTTTATATAGGGGCAATTTTAATTTTCTAATAGAGTTTGGTGTAATTTCAATACAGTATGTTGTGATTTTAATAGATGTAATTAAATTATTTAAATATTATCATTAAGTAATATTAGTTATTTTTATTTTGTTCTGCATTGAATGAATGTTTCCATTCCTCTTAATTATTTGTTGAATACAACATCTTTGGAATAACACTTGATTTTAATTAATTTTTTTTTAATTGTATGTTACCATACAAATTTATAATGGTATAAATACTTAAAATATAAAATTATTTGAATGAATATTTTAAATGGATGGTTAATAAACATTTTTAATAAAATTCAGTTAAGTTTATAACAAAAATTGTAAATATTATTGCTAATATTATCTAATTATTTAATAAACTGAAATATTATTATTAGCATAATATTCTAACCTAACCACATATATCACATAAATGTATATGCAGTATTATTTTAACCAGATTTGCAGAAAACTTAAAACAAGTCCGGTCTTTAACATAATTATCCCTGTATTATTACGTATAAACACTTTGATTACTTCATTTTAAACAATATACAAATATTAACAGAATGTAAACATTTGTAGTATAAATTGTTTAATTATACAAGAGTAAATCTGAAATAAGCAAACAGTTGTGTTATGTTTGTATACTTCTGGGTTTACTACAAATGAAACTATTTAAAAGAAACATACATGCTGTATGTTTGTTTATTCAGTCTTGAATAATGCCTTTCTCATGAAATAATGCAGAAAGTGAAGAAATAAAAGTTATAAATTAACGTTGTTAAACTATATAAGTGTTAATATACTATATCTCTACATAAAATACTAAAAGAAAATAGTACATTAAAAAACCAATCTGAAACTATTAAGTTTTTAACAACTTATTACACAACAAGAGCATAAATCTTCCTGACCAATTGAAAAACTGGATGTCCATTTTCATCCTCTTAATAACAGTTCTTCAAATTCACCAACAAATAAAAGGAGATATTAATTTAATCTTCTATAGACATAAAAATAGAATGCAAGTGAATACTTTTAAAGCTTATCTAAGAAGAGAAAAATCTTACAGAAAGATCTTCCGAGAGATAATAGGTCTGAAGATAAAAGACCGACAGTACAGTTTACGAGGATGAGAAGAAGTGTACTTACTCCTTAACTTTCCAAAAAAATATACATTTCTAAAAATCACCATGTATATTCTTACAAGGGTAAGTCAATTATTATCTGCAATTTAGTTATATTTTTGTTTATGTTGGCAGTACTGTCGTTTTGCATTGATAATGCATGCTTTGTTTATTTGTGGTTATATGTATGCAAGTTTCAAGCTGCTAGGTTAGTTTTATTAGCACTGTTGTGCTGTTAATCATGGCTTCTTCGCTTTCTATTTGCACCAAAGAAGAGCAACGTTCAGTGATCCGTTTTTTGTGGTCGGAAGGTGTATCAGGGGCCGAAATTCATAGAAGACTTTTGGTACAGTACGGGAACAGTGTTTTGCCACAACGGAGTGTCTCACTACGAGCCGGAGAGTAAAAGGCAGAGTATGGAATGGAAACATCCAAATTCGCCGGGCAAGAAAAAACTCAAGACCCAACCGTCCACAGGAAAACTGATGCTTATGGTTTTTTGGGACTCACAAGGTCCAGTACTGGAATATTATCAGGAAAGGGGCACAACAGTAAACAGTGTACATTACAGTCAGATGCTTTCTGCCAAGCTAAAGCCTGCAATTCGAAGCAAACGCCAAGGACTGCTGTCAAAAGGTGTTGTGTTGTTGCACGACAACGCCCATCCGCATACTACTGCCCACACTGCTGGAACACTCCAGAAACTCAATTTTGAAGTACTGGCTCATCCTCCATATAGTCCCGATCTTGCTCCTTCTGATTAACACTTGTTTGGTCCACTCAAAGAGGCATTAAGGGGCCGTCGATTTACCTCGGACGAAGCATTGAAAGAAGCAATGCATTCCTGGCTAGCATCTCAACCAAAAACCTTCTTTTATGAGGGCATCAGGAAACTTGAACAACCATGGACTAAGTGCGTTGAAAAGCAAGGGGATTATGTCGAAAAATGATGTACTTGTAAGTTTCCTATTTGATTACAATAAAATTTTATAACAACATTGCAGATCATAATTGACTTACCCTCGTACATTACCTAATAGTAATTTTTATTCATATAAATTTTGTAAACTTATTTTAAACCTATTAATGGCTAACAATTAGCTCCTGGAAAGTGTTACTTTTGCTAATAAATTATAACTGAATTACGTACATTTTATAACTTAAGAGGGTCACATACTGAAAAATTGGAAAAATTATGATTCTTTTGTTTTTTGATGCAAGATGTAGTTTGAAATTTCCTTTTTGTACAATATTGTACTAGGTATGGTACTTGAGGGTTAAACTTTTAAAAATTACTTGAGAATTTAAAGGGTTAAATTACATATTTTTTAGTTTATTTAAAAATGCATCAACTGCTTGGTTTTTAGTGACTACCGCGGTTGACTTGACTTATTATCTTGACTGGAAATTTCCAGACCCTCACCAGGAATCGAACCTGTAACCTCTGCATTATAGGCTACACTACCATACGCTACGGATTAACTTTAAAATTAAATAATAATAAAATGAACAATTACCTTCTAGTAACATGAGGCTGTAGTTTTGAGATAATTCTAGGAGGCTGATGTACAATTAAGACGACTGTAGCTACATCACCCTGTCCCATTTCATTAATAGCTTGACAATGATATTTCCCTTCGCTTCCAAGATGAGCTGATGGTATATTATATTTTGGTCCATTAACCTGTGCTGGGACTTGTGATGACGGATTTATTTCTTCTAAATCTTTCCACCATCGGTATTGAGGTACAGGCCAACCAGGTGGCGATGCAGAACAAGTCAACGTCACACCTGAACCTTCAGTTGCGATTGGTCGATCCGGTGTTATCTGTGCTTGACCTGGTTTATGCCTTACAAGTAAAGTGATCGATGCATTACCGACACGATTAACACGTTGTCGAGAGACTGTAGAAAGATTTAAAATATTGACCGCTCTGCATGTATATGTTCCAGCCGAATCAGCTGATACTCTATGTAATTTTAATGTATCGCCTTGTTGTCTAAAGTCTGGTCGACCTTCTCTGGTCCATTCAACAGTTATTGGTGGAGGGTTTGCTGAGACATTACATTTAATCATAACAGTTTCACCTTCTTCAGCTTCTCTTTGTTTTGCAACTCCAGGACCTGTTTCAACTGTCACCTATTAAAAACAAAACAAAAATGGTAAACATAAATTTTCAATAATACTACAATCTACAACCAAAAATTGTCCTCAATTTTTACAGAACACAAAGGAGTTGGGTGAGGTGATGGATAATCTCAGAAGCAAAATAGTTTTAAATAACCAAATTTTAGAACAGGTACATACATTAATGTATTTAGTAAGAGATATCTCGTATGTACAATCATGAGATATAGAAATTAAATCAGGAAAGTTTCAAAGGCTTGAATACATTCTAAGATCACTGATCAGTAAGATTACAAAATGAGACCACTTAAAGGTTTCATCACAATTTGGTTCTGCTAGTTCTAATGTATGGTTCAGAAGTCTTGGACCCTGATCACTCAGCAGATATCAAGAATAGAGGTACCATAAAAGAAATTATGATATTAGACATGAACTTAATGTCCCATGGGTGCTATTAACAAGTTGGAGACATAGACAAGAGTGTTATGGTCATTTGCTGTGGATACCAGAGGATCAAACTCTCACTCAGAAACCAATCGAACGATCTTGGAAAGGATGGACATCCCAACTTCTTTTGGAAATGGCAGATTACAAAGTTTGAAATTTGAACAAGCGAGGAGACTTAATCTTATCGTTTATAAACAAACAAATATGAAGATACATTTGTAAAATTAAATATCACATGGTATTCACAAAACAAGACAATTTTTAAATCCACAAAGTTTTTAAAATAAAAAAATTACCGAAAATATTAAACAAAGATAATATTTCAAATCCTATAATAATTTAATTTTTTTAAAATGTCACAAAATCAAAAATAATGTGGTCTCTTATGTTTTAGAATAATAATAATAATAGTAATAATATTAATAACAATAACAGAACTTACATGAGGTGGATACTGAACATCAAGTAATATTTCAGCTTCTCCTGTCTGTCCAAGACCATTATCAGCAGTGCATGTATATTTCCCAGCATCTTGTAATGTCACACGATGTAGTGTATGTGTAAAAGCTAAAGCAATCAGTCTTCCGTTCTTCGCCCATCTTACATTACTCACTCTTGGTTTTGAATCAACATTGCATTGTAGAGTAGTAGTGCCATCTCGTTCAACTTTTAATGGATTTTCTGGACCAATCTCAACTCTTGGATAATCTGTAATTGAAATACAAACATAATTAATACAGATTATATCATATAATATCGATCTGCGAGCAAGAACTTGAGAAACTATTCCAGGTCTTAAAATAACTGTTTTGTTAGTTTTTAATTTTCTCTTTGCGACAGTTTAACTGTCTCTTTATGCTCATTTATTGAATTAATTTTGTATAAAGTTAAAATATTTACATTGTAATAGTTAAAATATATTATTGTAAAGTAGTTATAGTTATAAAATAAAAATTATAATATCGCTATTATAATATAGCTACCAGTAGTAATTTAACTCGGTAATTTTATAGTAGTAAGTATTTAAGTGAATTGATGTTTTTGTTCTGTATACTCCTATGCGAGGACAGAATTCTTTGTGAAGAAGAGTTTTGCATATAAGTATACCTATTTAGTTTAAAATATTGTACATAGCTTAGTATAGTCATGAATTGTAATTTTAATGTAGCTATATTTTACTAAATAAAATAGATTTTTTACTTTTATATTTTTCTCATGGTCTACCTAAATTCCTCTTTCCAGTTAATATTCTATTAGCTAAATGTATAAAAAATTTATTTAAAAAAAATAATTTCATAATATGCTTTTTTGTCCATAAGAGACAGGTGGAGTATTAATTCTTTTGCACTTGATCTGCTAGTTCCAGGGCTACAAACATAGTTCAGTTTCTTATCACATCAGCCAATTATATGACTGAATCATTTACGAACAGAAAAGATAGAGGTGTAAAAGGCACTAGCCAAGCGTTATCTCCTCAGAGAATAATGAATTGAAGGGGTCGGGAGAAGACAGTGCTAACCCATATCAACATAATTTTATGCAATGTCATTTTAAAAGTTTTCTGAAATCTACAAATCATGTTTTTGAATTTTTTGTTAAACATTTATTTTTTCTGTTAATTTGGGTTCGTAATATCGTAAATATAGCATTCTGTTTAAAATGTTCAGAACATTTTATTTTTACAGAATATTTTAGAAAAATCACGCGAGAAATTTTGTGGGTTAGCACTTTCTTCTCCCGACCCCTTCAATTTCATTACACAGCTCTAGACTCTGTGGTGAATGAAGTGAAGGTATCATTTACAAAATAGAAAGTAGATGGTTTTCAGAGGACCGGGCATGCTGATAAGCATACTTTTCCACTTAGTGACGAAGGCATGGTAAACCACCTCATTCCTCGTTTTATTTAGTACAGTTTCTAGAGGTTCAAACCAACCTTTCAGCTGATGACCTAAACAACAACGACACGATAATAAGAAAAATGGGTTTTAAATAATAGGTTTACCATTTTCAAATACTATAATGGATTTGAAAAAAATGTTCAAAAAATATAAATTTAAGTTAAAACCAATACAAAAATTACAATCAATTCTATAATTAACTTCAAAAATTGTATTTTTTTGTAGGTATTCTGAGAAAACAAAAAAAAATACTTACAGTTAACATTAAGTGTGACAGTAGCCTCAAGTTTAGTACCAGCTGGCATAGCTCTATTCCATACAGTACAACGATACACAGCCCCATCATCATTTTTGGACAGTTTCAATGTTAAAACAGATGTTGCACCATTTTCTGTTGTAGTACGTACTGCAGAATCTATTGGATCTCTTACACCTTCCCTGTGCCATCTGCAAGAACAATGTAACATTTTTGTATTATTTTTTTACTTGATATGCTATGAAAAAAATATTAAAATGTACGCAGTGATGTGAAAATAAACAGTTTTAGTATTCAATTTATATTTATATTTATGTAAAAAACACAATGATGTTGAACAACTATATCTATCTATAATTGAAAAGGATAAGGTTTTATTGCCAAGTTCTATATCCCATACACATTTAACATCATTCATAGTTATTTCCAGATTCTCAATTAATGCAGGAAATAGAAAATAACATTTTTTTCTTATAAACCAGTTTAAAAAAAATTTACTGTTCTGATACCATGTTAATCACTTTTTAGCTACCATTAAAACTAAGATGATGTGCATGATGAGTAAATGAGGTGTAGTCTTGTACAGACCCAGGCTGAGCATTCCTGAAAAAGTATGGTTAATTGAACCCCAACCATTAAAGTACACCACTGTTGAATACTAGACAGTGGTTACCAGTGTAATTTGATGGTTGGGGTTCAATTAACAATAATTTCTCGGAAATGGTCGGCCTGGGTCTGCACAGGACTACACCTAGTTTACACGTCATGCACATCATTCTCATCTCATTGGGTCATGGGGTGGCTTATTGTTCTGAATTGAACAGATTGCAATGTACACACATTAAAAAAAAAAATGAACAATTAAAAAAAAACTAAAAAGTGGTGTAGTTTGTGGACATGTAATTAGTTTGAGATAAAATTACACAATTTTTAAAAATTTGAAAATCTGCAGCTGAACCATTTAAAAATTCAGGCTTTTCAAAAACTTTAGACATAGAAAACAAAAATGTCCCCGCCAAATCAATGTTTCCAAAGTCGTTACCATATAAAATGTGACAAAAATTTCGAAACCGCTACATTTGTTCAGCAATACTTTCTAAAAGTATAAAAGAAAAATAGTTTTTGTTTACACTTTTTAAGAAGTTATTTAATTTTAAAAATACATTTATTTTACATTTAAATGTTAATAACCCACCAGGTTGGTCTAGAGGTAAAGTCATCACCAAAATCAGCTGTTTAACAGCTGATTTTCGGAGACGAAAGTTCCTGGTTCAAATCCTAGTAAAGGTAGTTACTTTTATACGGATTTGAATGCTAGACAGTAGCTACCGGTGTACTTTGATGGTTGGGGTTCAATTAACCATACTCTCTCAGGAATGGTCGCCCTGAGTCTGTACAAGACTACACCTCATTTACACGTCATACATATCATTCTCATCTCATTGGGTCATGGGGTTGCTTATTGTTCTGAATTGAACAGATTGCAACGTACACACATTAGAGATTACAAAAAAAAAAAAAAAAAAAATGTTACATAAACGTACCACAAAAGAAGCATATTACATAAAAATTACTAACATTCTTAATGCAATTACAAAAATTGCTAATTATGGTGCGGGGGAAATCAAGCTACCCCCCCCCCCCCCGAATAATCAAACAACATCCAAACATTTTAGCTAATAACTTACTCAATATATAGTTCGATTTTTTCTTTTTGGATGTTGTTTGAATAATGTGCTATGACACAGCCATATTCGAGGGTAGGCTTGATGAGTGCTTCCCGTCAGTGCAGAAGTCTAATTTTATGGCTAAAAAGTAAAGTAGGTGAAATGGTTCAGGATTAGGAGTCAATATCTGGTGGTTCATTGTGTCTATCTTGGCTAAACAACCACAGACTGACTACTTTTTAAAATTTTATGATGTTTGGCATATTTCTGATATCAGTATGTATTAGATTAAAAACTTTAGGAGCTAAATAACTCTATTAGTATTAACATGACATGTAATTTCAACTTCTGTCCATTGTTTCGTCTAATTTATTATTCTATATTATACATTTTTCGTATTTCTGATATCAGTATGCATTAGATTAAAAACTTTAGGAGCTAAATAACTCTATTACTATTAACATGACACGTAATTTCAACTTCTGTCCATTGTTTCGTCTAATTTACTATTCTATATTATACATTTTTCGTCCAGGCTAAACCTTCCACTTTTTGAATTTATGACAAATGCTGTTTTGATTACTCATGACAGTTTGGTTAATGATTGCAACCATTCTCATGTTTTCTTTATACAGATATGATTGATTTTTTTAAATAAAATAATAATGTTGTGGTTTAGGTCATCAGCCAAAAGGCTGGTTTGAACCTGTAGAGGTTTTACTAAGTAACACGAGGAGCAAGGTGGTTTACCATTGCCTTCCTCACTGAGTGGAAAAGTACGCTTATCAGCATGCCGGGCCTTCTGAAAAACACATTTTTTCCACTCTGCAAATGACACCCTCACTTCATTCACCACAGGGTCTGGCTGTATAAAGAAATTCATTACTTTCAAAAGAGAATACTCTGATTAGTGTCTTTTACACCTCTACCTCTTCTGTTCTTAAATGATTCAGTCATTTAATTGGCTGACCATGTGATAAGAAACAGAACTATTTATTTTAGCCCTGCAACGAACAGATTAAGTGTAAATAATTTGACACTCCACCTGTCTGTTATGGGCAGAAAATAATAATACATAATTTTTTTAACATATTTTATAAAATTATTACAAAGAAATTAAAATGAATATCTTAACTTATTCATAGAATAAAATACATTAATATTTCTGTTTTATGATGTACATTGACTCTTTTGTACTTTCAAGTTCCATTTTAAAGTTTTAATTGCACTGTTGATGAGTAAAATTATTGTAAAAGGGAAATCTTTGCCATTGTTATAAAGAAAGAGAAAATGAAAGAGTTTAATGAAGAATACGAATACAAGATGAAATATATGAGTTACTATTTATGAATTCATAATAGTAAAACATAATTACATTTACCTTTTAACATTTTTTACTTTAAAACAAAAAACATATCAAATTTTAAATAAATAAACTGAAATTATAATTGAATTTTTTCAGTGAATATTCTTTTTAGAATAAAATGAAAGATAATATTTATTTGACATACTTAACAATCCAGTAAAAAATTACTTAGAATTCCTACAGAGACTAAAAATAAAGTATTTCACTTATTTTTTAAAAATTGTTTTTCTTGTAAAGGATTATAATATACCATAAATCCATAATTATAATTATTTTTTTCTAAAAAATTCAATCACAAGGATTACTTGAAAACAAATTACTTCTTACTCTTCAATTTTCCAAAACCAGTTGATATTTCATTGGTTTTTTTTCTTTCTTTCCCTAACCTTCTTAATTACCTTTTGAGAATTTTTTAAAATCAAGTATTTGAAATTTATCTTTATTTAAAAAATCCTTTTATTTTAATCTTCATTTTTGTTGTTTGTTTTGTCTAATTGTTATCTTATTTTTTTAATACGTCTGAAAAGTTTTACTCTTCTTTTCGTTAGTATTGATTCGTCAAAAATGATTCAAAATTTTCATAATCTTTTAGTTAGATTTCAATAAATTTACATTAAAATTTATTTTAACTACAAATAAAATTACACCCATAACGGACAGGTGGAGTGTCACATTATTTACACTCAATCTATTTGTTGCAGGGCTAAAATAAATATTTCTGTTTCTTATCACATGGTCAGCCAATTAAATCATATAAAAACAGAAAAGGTAGAGGTGTAAAAGACACTAATCAGAGTTGTCTCCTCTGAAAGTAATGGATTTCATTATACAGCTAGACCCTTTGAAGAATGAAGTGAAGGTGTCATTTGTAGAGTGGACAATAAGTGCTTTTCAGAGGGCCCGGCATGCTGATAAGCACACTTTTCCACTCAGTGAGGAAGGCAATGGTAAACCACCTCACTCCTCGATGTACTTAGTAAAACCTCTACAGGTTCAAACCAGCCTTTTAGCTGATGACCTAAACAACAACACGAATAAAATGACTGTTAACAACCGAAAGTACTGTACTATTTACAAGTTAATACAGTAGGCCTAGTATGAGTACTATTGTCAAAAACGATCAGCAGATGAAGTCGTCCGATTTTTTCTTTTTGGCTAAAAAGTTATTAGCTAAAATGTTTGGATGTTGTTCGAGTCTTGACTTGTATTTTGTGGTGTATGTTGATGAGATATAACAATTACAGTTAAACTTCCATAACTCGAACGTCTGTAACTTGAATTTTCTATAATTCAAAATAAATGTGCTTTCCCTAAGATTTAGTACTTGTTAATATACGTTAAAATTAGCGTCTATAACTCGAACTTCTTGCTTGAATTTTTTTAAAAATCCGAATACTTTTTTGTTGTTAACGAAAATGTTTTTGTAGCCTGGAATAGAAGAAGGTGTATTGAATTGGCTGGAACAAGTACGCGGGGAAAACTTTCCGATATCAGGTGTAATGCTTCAAAAAAATTCAGATCAATTAGTGATGCAACATGATCATACCAAATTTAAAATCAGCAGAAGACTTAAAAAATTTTTAAATCGTTATGGAAGTTCGAAACGTTATTTGTGATGAAAGTGCCTCAATTTCTAACGAAGACTACTAAAATTACAAGCAATTTTTTTTTTTTTAAATCGTTATTACGTCTCCGAATCAAAAAGAAAAATGCCATCAAAGAGAATTATTTTTTAAATATTTAACAATATCTTTAAGAAAATTAATCAAAATTCTATAGTTCTCGAATTTTCTGTATTTCGAATTTTCTTTAACTCGAATTAGTACCATATTATTCCCGACGTGGTTCGAGTTATGGAGATTCAACTGTAATAGACTTTCTCGTCTACAGATAACCGACTAACTAGCCAAAAAATAAAATAAAACAAAAATTACAAAGTACTACTTTTAGTCCACAGCGCCTGAAAATTACGATTATGCAATAGTATACATACAAATTTAACGATCTACCTATTATTTTCTTTTCGTTACAATAATAATATTTTAATATTATTCTTTTATCTGTTAATAACTGAACTTGAAAATTTTGAAACCTTTAAATGTACAAAGGAGTAGAATAAATATCCCTAAATATTATTCGTAAAACTTTGAACTGAAATTACTACCGTAAGAAGATTTCCCTCGGGATAAACGTAGAAAACCGGAAGTTTTTTTTTTCAAAACTTAACGTTTCTACTTTTTAACATCATTTAAAATTTTTGTAATTCAACTGGCTCATTAAAAGTTCTTTTTTCTTTTAAATGTAACCCGGATATTATATTAAGAAAGTAATCCTTTGTAAATGATCACTGTCTATCTAGAGAGAAATAAATATTTTTTTTTTTTTTTTTTTTTTTTTTTTTTTTTTTTTTTTTTTTTTAGAGAAATAAATAAAGACAAATAATAAAACAACTATCAACACTTCACCCTGTATACTAATTTTAATCAAAATGACAAAACAATTTCTTCGTTATTAAAGGGCAAAGAAAACAAATTTATAACATTAATAACGAATAACTTATTTTATTTAAATTAATAAACGAAAAGACATTCAAAGAAGTTGACAAGAAGAAATTCACAATATTCTCGTAAAATCGTTGTTATATCTCATAATATAAAATGTAATTTCCAAACCTTTACTGACTTTATAATATTGTACTCACAAATTTTCATATTATAAAAAATTTTACAGTAGAGCGTCAATAATCCGGATTAATCGGGACCGGACGCCATCCGTATTATCAAATTATCCGGATTATCGAAACACCCGATAAAATTGCCAGTAGACGTCTTCAAAGTAAGAAAAGTACAGTAGCTAAATTCGACTATGTTTTACATGATTTGTTAACAGAAATGTGAAGCGGGTAAGTAAAACTACGAAATATGTTGTTATGTATAAAGAACTAATTTTTATTTAACGAAATTTGTAATTGTACATATAAAAGAGTGACCTATACGCAACACGCGATTCGAGTGTATCTCTTACCCATCACGCACGGCGACCCGTTCAGCCATATTGGACACTTTTAAATTACGATAATTTTTTTAAATTTTTTTATTCCTAGTTAGTGTACGATCTGTTCAATTCAGAACAATAAGCAACCCCATGACCCAATGAGACATGAGGATGATGTGTATGACGTGAAAATGAGGTGTAGTCTTGTACATTTTTTTTTTGTTTAACGTCCGACTGTTCTGCAATTACTGCTAATGCAGACGGTGAATGATGAAATGATTTTTTGTAACGTAAGAAAAAATGCCGTGCCTGAATGGGATTCGAACCCAAGACCGCATGATGAGAGGCGAGCACGTTACCAACTTCGCCAATGCGGCTGGCAAGTAGTAGTCTTGTACAGACCCAGGTCGACCATCCTGAGAGAGTATGGTTAATTGAACCCCAACCATCAAAGTACACCGGTAACCACAGTCTAGTATTCAAATCCGAATAAAAGTAACTACCTTTACTAAGATTTGAACCAGGAACCTTCGTTTCCGAAAAGCAGCTGTTAAACAGCTGATTTTGGCGACGACTTTACCTCTAGACCAACCCAGTGGGTTACGATAAATTAATTCCCATTTTTCTCCAGAATTGAATCAGGATTTTCGACGTTCCGGATTTTTGACGTCCGAATTATTGACGCTCTACTGTATATGACAAAACAGTTTACAATAATGGTTAACATATCGCTCGGCTAAGAGGGATTGCAAAAATATTACTATAGAAGTTGGTTACATCATTGTAATTAATATAACATATTATATAATTACTAAATAACATGGCTAACATCAAAATAATAAACTTAAGTATTATCAATGGAAACGTCGCTTGTTAGTAACTCAAAAGGCGGGTGGGCAAAAATATTAGGAGAAAAAAATAGACTAACAAAACTATAACAAAACAAGAATTACATAAGACATGTTAATAACGGTTCCAACCACCATGTAAAATAAAAAAAATCTGGTGTAAAAACTCACATGACTTTCTTGTGCCAATGTAAATAATGACCCATATTACCTACGTTTAATCTTGAGCGAAAGACGCTAAATGAAAATCAACTTGAAAATACTGAAAATCACTAATTGCCGCTAAACTAAGCGCTATAGAAAAAATTCTTCAAATAAAAATTGTAGGGTTTTTAATTTTCTATAACTTTCATAAAACACTTTTGCCCTAAAATGGATATTAAGGTCAACATCTTGAAATACATTTTTTACGACGGAAACACAGCCCCCCACGACTTTTATGGCAAGCTACTTACCCTACCTTGTAAAGCAGAAAATTTTTTGTAAATGATGCGTTTTAAAGGAAATCGTAAGAACCGTTTTTGTGGAAATCGCAAAAAGTTAAAAATTGTACAAATAAACTACAGCATTCAGTTGAACGATTTTGATGAAAAAATTCGTGTTGGGTAAAAAGTGTTTTGATATATGTTTCTATACAGGTCTATAAAAAGTGTTTTGATATTCGTTTTTAGGTGATAAATTTTAAGTAAATTTTTAAAATTTCGTATTTGGGAATAGTTAGTAAGTAAAAATGTGTCTGGGTCGCTAGTACCGCCCCTTTGGTGTACTCGCGTATCGGTGGTGCATGACAACAAGATGGACTCCCGTCGCCAAAACAACCCGCAGCTTGTTTTAATCTTAAAAAATATACAGATCTATAAAAAGTGTTTTTATATATATTTATAATTGATAAATTTTAAGTAAATTTTTAAAATTTGGCACTTGGGAATAACTAGTAAGTAAAAATATGGTTAGTAAGCTGGTACCGCCCCATCGGTGTACACGAGAACAAAATGGACTCCCGGTTAACTCCAAGATAACTCCAAGATAACCAAGATAACTCCCGGTGCTTGTTTTTATCTTAAAAAATATACAAGTCTATAAAAAGTGTATTGATACATGTTTCTAGGTAATAAATTTTTAGTAAATTTTAAAAATTTCGTATCCGGAAATAGTTGTTAGTAAGTAAAAATATGGTTAGTACGCTGGTACCCGCCCCTTCGGTGTACTCGCGTATCAGTGGGGCATGACAACAAGATGGACTCCCGGTCGCCAAGATAAATCCCAGTGATTGTTTTAATCCTAAAAAACTATACAGATCTATAAAAAGTGTTTTGTAATAAATATGTTTGTATAAAAATAAACAAAATTTTTAAATAAGTTATAAAAGTACAACTCTAAATTGTGGATATTCGGCTGTACAACTAGCAAGGGATAGTCTGTTTATGACATATCGGAATGCCTTATTTACGTCCTGTACTGTGACGCATGTATTTCCTGGCTAACACAAGCTATGTTCTACAGTATTTAGTCATGTTTTATAATTCCAAATTTGTTTTCATTTAGATCGGATATTTAGTCAGTGTTTACATAGCTGAGATAAATAGTATAGCACTTTATTAGAAATACATTATGTGGGCCTACATTACTGTATTACGTCATTTCCTTATAACTGACCTGACTATATCAAAGGCTATTCGATATTCGTCTTTTTCGTTAATTCGTCAACCCGTCGGTCCCGAAGGTGACGAATTATCAGGGTTCTACTGCATGTGTGATAAATTGTTTACAATATACAGTTCAGCCGTTCTTAGTTTGCCCCTACTGTCAACAAACAAAAGGCACCTACTACAGGGTGCACCCTAGAGTCTGCGACTTTACGGATGCTGTATTCCTATTAAGTTAACTATTTTTTAAATTATAAGTACTTAAAGTACTAAAAATATCAGTCATGATATGATGTAGGCCTAACAATTTCATTTATAAAAATACTTTTAAAAGTATTTTGTTGTTACTTTTTAATCAGCGTGTACACATTTTGAAATAATGCGCATGCTCAGTGACGTCATTATTTGTTTACATTAGGAGTAAACTAAGAGAGGCTGGACTGTAGATAAAAACGATTTCTTACCTGATTACTGGATCTGGACTACCACCGGCGGAAGAACAAGCCAATTCAAGAGGTTTACCCTCGGTAGCAGTAGGATTAGGTGAGGGAGATACTTTCGGTGGTCCAGGAGGTGTTAAAACGGTAACAACAAATGCCTGGGAATGAAGATCACGACCGCTACCGGCTGCTTTAAGACGGCATTCAAACTGCCCGTTGTCTCTTTCATAACTGGCATTCGATATTAGAAGATCGTATCGTCCTTGATCGGGTCTGAAATCCAATCTGAAAAGAAAAACAATTAAATTAACACATAAATAAATAAATATAAAAATCTTAATTTCACTCGGACATCAAAATGAAAACTTACTGACATAATAATAAAAAAACCAAATTAATAAAAGAAAACATTGTGTGTGTGTATATGTGTGTGCGCGCTTATGAGCCCACAAAAGATGTGAAAACTTATATGAAATAAAAATTATTACTTTTATTTCTATATTATTATATATTAGATACAAATTTCTATACTATTATAGTAATATTAGATACAAAATCTATTATTATATTTGTGAATTAATCATTTAGTGCAATTTTGCTTTGATTGGACTTCTTCATTCATATTACATTCTAAGAATGAAACAATAGGTTCATGGAAACTGAAATAGGTTATGAAGACTTTAAAATCGAATTTATTTAAGAAAAGCACTATACCTGAAAAATCGAAAAAAATTGATTTTTCTAATTTTGGTGCCATTGCCTACTACTGTATCTTTTTCTATGTAATTACATATAAAAATTATAACTGTACCATAGAAATTACGGAAGCTATGGAGATTTTTGTTAAGTAATGTTTTGACCAGAATTTCTTTTAATCGAGTTAATCTGTGGAAACAATTAAGAGTTGCGATATTCAAAGAACACAGAAACCTGAGAAGGCAATGGAAAGTGTGTCAAAAGAAGCAAGACAAGAGAAAATAAGAGGAAATTATTTGAGAAAAAGAACAGTCTCGCGAGGATCAATATTATAGTGCAGGCCGATTTTAGGGTAAGTAAAACTTTACAGCTTTTTTCCCACAAATTCACTTTTTTCCATAAAGGTACAGTTTTCTCAAAAACTATTTGACGTTGAAAGTTGAAATTTTTTGAGCAGGTTTCCCAGTATAATTGTGACATATGGTACTAGAATATTGAAGTATTATTACTAAGTTCGAAATAAAATAAAAATTATACAAAAAAAAATTGAATTGTTTTTGCATTTTTCAAAAAATTTTTCGAAATAGTATCGCTAGCTCTATATCAATAATTCTAGTACCAGAGCTTAAAAAGATGCCATAGAAAAGGCACAAAAAAATTAAATCTCTAACTCTTAACGGTTTCTTAGAAACGTGTACCTAAAAAGAGGTCAAAACATGGGTTCGATAGGAGGTGTAGTGCTCCCCTTAAATATCTAAAAAATTTAAAAAGCGTTGTTCCGTATATAAATATTACTGATTAGGCCTATATACAATAATAACACACGCGTATTATATTAAAAAACTCTCGAATAAAGTTACACCTAGCACAAAATGTATACTCGTACATTTTTTTAAATATTACAATCCGTAGACAGAAACCAAAAATGAATAGATCCGAGTAAAAACTAACGGGTGATTCAAAAAGAGCGCCGGTTTTTAAACGGCTGGTAAATTTTTGTTTATCGGTTGGCAACATTGTTAGACCTCATTTCTATTTCGGAGAACATTCCGATTGACGATTCAGTTGTAGTTTCTCTTGTTCGCAGTGTAGTACTCTCGCAGTCTGTGTCTAACCATGGAGAAGTTTACTATTGCACAACGAGTGTTAACGTCAAAACATTTTAGCAGAGTGAAGAGAGTTATGCGGCTACTGTCAGGCGACTTCGCGGTACTCTAGGACGTAATGAAGCACCGAATGAATCAACAGTTCGCAGGCTCATGAAAAAGTTTTTTGAGACGGGTTCAACAGTCGACCTTAAAAGTTCTGGACGTCGTCGTTCTGGCCGAACTGAGCAGAACGTTGCGTTGGTTCGTGACAGTGTGGCTGTTAGCCCAGCAAAATGAATACGTCGCCGTTCTCAACAATTGGGTTTACGATGTTCTTCTGTACGGAGAATTCTTCGGCACGATCTCCAATATCACCCGTATAAAATTCAGTTTCTGCACGAGAAACAATGTTGTTGCTCCGTGAACGGTTCTAGGATCGCATCATTTCTCGTAATTCCGACCATCAATGGCCACCAAGGTCGTGTGACTTGACGCCTTGTGACTTTCATGTTTGGGGTCATCTGAAGTCATTGGTGTATGCCAATAAACCCCGAAACATCAATGACTTGAAGGAGGAAATTCGACGGGTTATCGGGCAAATGGAAGTCGAAACTTGTCGTGCAGTAATATCCAATTTCATGGACAGAGTTGATGCGTGCCAGCGCAGTAGAGGAGGACACCTGCATGACATCATTTTTCATACATGAAATCGGAAGGTAAGATGAACTTGTTGAGGTATTTATTTTCAGTTTTTCAATAAAATAAATATCTTAATTTGATATATCAAAACCGGCGCTCTTTTTGAATCACCCTATATATGTACAGTATTCACTTTAACAATACACGTGATTAATTTTTGTGGGAATTTTATTGTTATATATTACAAATTATAAAACGAAAGTTTGATAGTGACCGTTGAACAACTGTTTCAATCGTTTCTGTTGTTACGGGTTGTGACAATTCAGTTTCGTTCACTGTTTAGAAACAGTGCAAAGGAGCGTGATTAAAGAAGTTTTCACTTAAAAAATAAAATTTTTTAATTTTTTTGTATTTTAATTCCTAATATGTGTACGTTGGAATATGTTCAATTCAGAACAATAAGCAACTCCATGCGCCAATGAGATGAGGATAAAGTGTGCGACGTGTAAATGAAATGTAGTATTGTACAGACCCAGGTCGACCATTCCTGAGAGAGTATGGTTAATTGAACCCCAACCGTCAAAGCACACCGGCAACCACGGTCTAGTATTCAAATCCGTATAAAAGTATTACTACTTTTACTAGGATTTGAACCAGGAACCTTCATCTCCGAAAATCAGCTGTTAAACAGCTGATTTTGGCGACGACTTTACCTCTAAACCAACCCGGTGGGGGTCTTTTAATTTTTAATGAGTAGAATCAGTAACAAAAAGTGTCCATGAAGGAAGAAATTCTAAATGAGCTACTATTCGAGAAAAAAATAGAGCATGTCAATAAAAATAAAGCAATAAAATATATTGCAAATCAATTCGAAGGAAAAATAAACAATAAAGATAGAAGAGAAAAAGCTTGAGTAGGTAAATAGTGTTATATAGACGAAAAAACACAGCAAACTTCTCGAAACGAATCCACTACTACACTACAAGAAACAAGCATTTGATTCCTTTACACGAAGTTACAAAAACGCTATTCTAAAGAGATTTTTGTTACCAAGTCGTTCCTAAAATATACAATATACTTGCTCTAAATTATAGAAGTATACGGAACAGTTGAATTACAAAAATGGCTCTTTAGCGACGGTACCAAAGAGATCATAATAATTTTAAAAAGTTTTTAAATTAGATTTTACTTACTTTTTCTTATAACACACATTTAATTATAATCAGGTCGTATTTCTACCTTTTTACTGGTGATTCATACTGAGTCAATAAAATTCCTGCTCGTTTTAGTGCAGTTTTAGTTTTAAAAAAATTTGCATCACTGTTTTTTGTATTCTCAACTGTTCGTTCAGCTTTCTAAACAACTGTTGATTTGAAATTTACTTGTTTGTGTACATATTGTTTTTGATTAGTGCCTTCTTGTTTCTTACCTTTTCCCGTAAATTTAGATTTTTAACACTAGGTACATTTTTCTCAGAAACCAATAAACCTACCAGACTGAAATTTTTACCAGTTAATTACCTTGTATATCCACATACGTATACAGACATTTTTATGACATTCTCAGGTGCTTCAAAAATTAGTAATACGCAAAATACGTAGAAAACAAATTGTAAAAATTTTATGCTATTCATAATTTTTAAAAAAATGGTAAGGTCCAAGGATTAAATTGAAAAAATGTCAGTAGCTCAAGAAGAAACCCGATACCTATGGTGTGTAAAGTTTAATTTCTCTATCTTTTACCAATCATATGAAAAATGCACCTAAAAATAGCAAATTTAATATTATCGGGATACAAAGTACAGTCTCCCCTTTAAGAGTTTATTTTTCATGATGGTAGTTTGATTTGAGAGTTAGATGCGAGATCTGGCGAAAAAGGTAACTTTTAAATATACATTTCATTTTAAAATGTTCTTTAGGAGAAAAACGATAATTTACTTTAAAATCCTCGTTCCGTATCTTTCGATATTAAAAAAATTCTATTGAATATCCAACAGTATTGATAAAATAAAATATTAAAAACATGACGTGTATAACAGTATTCAGGCTGATTTGTATGTATGCAGTCCAATAAATTCATATACTAAAATATATAGATTAAATAAAAAGAGAATCTGAAATATTATTAAATTAAACCGTAATTGAATTAAACTACAAATACCATGAAATAAATTTAATCACTTAAGCCTTTATTTGAACATATTTTACTTTTATTAATAGCAAAATATTCTCTTAAAATTTTAATAGATTTCAAGTATTTCTGAATTAACTATAAAATATACCATTTAATATTATTTACCATCTATTAATCTGCACAAAAGCATACACTTAAATTAGTTTTTGTACGAAGCTTTACCTTTATTAATTTCTTATTAACCTACATAATATTATATCTAAGGACATGAATACTTCAGTTAATTCTCCTAATTATAATCAATTTCACTGAATTTTCATAAATATGAGCACGATTTAGTTCTTGAATTAATATATTGAGTAGTAATTTAAAAAAAAAAATTGGGTACGACTTTTATTAAAACGTGCTCTCTCTAAAGGGATATTCAGGGGAAAAATGACAAATTCAAGGTGAATTTTATATCATCAGGAAAATTTTAAATTAGTATACTTCGGATAAAAATAAGTAATTTAGAGGTTCTTAGGGGAGTGGATGAAAAAAGAAGTATATGGAAGCATCTTACCAAAAGAAGGGATAGGCTAGTGGGGCATATCCTAAGACATCCAGGTATTGGGCTATTAATAATGGAGGGTAATATTGAGGGAGTAAATTGTAGAGGGAGGCAAAGATTAGAATATATAAAGCAAATTACAAAAGATGTAGGGTGTTACAGGTATGTAGATATAAAACGACTTGCGCAAGATAGAACACGGTGGAGAACTGCATCAAACCAGTCGAGAGACTGATGATAAAAAAAAATACTTCGGATTAAGCCCATAACAGGCAGGTGGAGTGTACAATTCGGTTTAGAAAAAGAAGACTAAAATTTTATAGACTTTAAACAATAGACCTAAGGTGTTGGAAAAATGGTTTAAAGAAATCAGAAAATATATTAGAGAAAACTAGAATAAACCGAGAAAACTTAATGAACCGAACCAAATTCAAATAACTAATTATGGAATTTAAGGGCTTTCATGAAGAGTAAAAACAGAACATAGAGTGGACAGAAGAAAGGAGAAAATCCTTTAGTAATCGAATGTGGGCTGCAAAAAGACCATCAAGAAATCTAAAGTCATCTCACGTGATCTAAAATTGTCTTTGTAAGATTAAAAAAAAACACTTATAATTTACTTGTTTCTATGTTATAAAAACAACCATAACTTTGATTATGAATAATGGTGAACAAATGAAGACTTTGTAAAAAGCAGAGCAACCATTAACAGATCAACTTCCGATAATATAATATGTTGTTGTTGTTTAGGTCATCAGCCGAAAGGGTGGTTTGAACCTGTAGAGGTTTTACTAAGTAAAACAAGGAGTGAGGTGGTTTAACATTACCTTCCTCAATGAGTGGAAAAATACGCTTATCAGCATGCCGGGCCCTCTGAAAAGCACTCACTTTCCACCCTGCAAATGACACCTTCACTTTATTCAGCACAGGGTCTGGCTGTATAATGAAATTTATTACTTTCAGAGGAGATAACTCTGATTAGTATCTTTTACACCTCTCCATCTTCTGTTCTTAAATGATTCAGTCATTTAATTAGCTGACCATGTGATAAGAAACAGAACTATTTATTTTAGCCCTGCAACGAACAGAGTGAGTGTAAATAATTTGACACTCCGCCTGTCTGTTATGGGCAAAAATATATATTAATATTAATATATTAATAATAATATATTGTAATAATAATAATAATAATAATATTAATATATTATATGTAGTCTATTTAAAGTCTTAAGGAAGATTTCACGTTTTTTTGTCATCAATAGAGGACTATCCGGAAGTCAATTTGTATGCTTTTATGTTAGTTATGTTTTTTTTATGTTAGTTACGTTAGTTTTAAATCTCGTATGTATATTACAGATGAGTCTCAGAAAACTAAACTGAAAAGGATAATCTTACTTGATTTTGCTGAACCATAAAATTGACTTGCATAAAATTCAAATTGGTTTGAGGATTTTTTTAGTGGTAGTGAATTATTTTTGGTAATTTTTATACAAAAACTGTATAAATATTTTAATATTTCATGTTTATTTAAACAAAACTATTCGCGATTAAAATCAATAACAGAAATAAAAACATTAACGGAAGTAATTACTTTGTTGTTTTTATACGGTAGTTAGTAATAATCTAAAAGCAAAAATAAAGTTTATGGAAATTTAAACAAAACAACTTTCCAACAACAGATGAAAATAAAGAATTTTAAAAACTGTTCATAAATAACATTAAAAATAATGTTAAGGAAACACTTGTCGTTGGAGCACATGGCCGTTTTCCGTTGAAAGTTTTTATCTGTTTTCCGGAGTTTGTAGGGTACAGTATTTGAGAAAGCGGCACACGACTAATAACATACCGGAAGTCCATCAAAATATTCAGTACTTTTAATCTACAACGTACGTTATTTTTATTTTATTTATCAAATATTTTTTACGTGCTTTCTATAGTAAACGATGAACTCAAATTTACTTATTTTTTATTTATAGTAAAGTAAGATTAAAGAATATTACTTAAACAAAACGAATACAAAAATAGAAATTTAAATAAGTATAAAATATTCTTGTTATTTTCAAGTACATTTCTATGTTAAAATGATAAATATTTTTTATTATAGTTGAACAAAACGTACCGGAAAAGTTTTTAAAATAAACAATAACTAGTTTTTTTTGTAATCCCTAATTCGTGTACGTTGCAATCCGTTCAATTCAGAGCAATAAGCAAACCCCATGACCCAATGAGATGAGGATGATGTGTATGACGTGTAAATGAGGTGTAGTCTTGTACAAACTCAGGTCGACCATTTCTGAGAGAATATGGTTAATTGAACCCCAACCATCAAAGTACACCGGTAACCACTGTCTAGTATTCAAATCCGTATAAAAGTAACTACCTTTACTAGGATTTGAACCAGGAACCTTCGTCTCCGAAAATCAGCTGTTAAACAGCTGACTTTGGCGACAACTTTACCTCTAGATCAACCCAGTGGGTACAATAACTACTGAGCACGGATGAATAAGCAACCAATCAGAAATGAGGAAAATAAAAACAATATAACTTAAATTTTAAGTTGATTTTTTCCTTTATTTTCTGACTTAATTTAGAAACAACTTCAAATGTAAATTAATACAACCCGCAGTATTTATTTTTTAAGTGTGTAATGTCCTGTTATCGTCTAGTTTGAGGAATCAACCAATGACAAACCCTCATCATTTTTTTATACAAGAACCAAATTCCGGCATTTCTTTAATATCCTTTGTGGATTTTGTGGTAGGCGCGGGTGTTACTATAATCGTATCTTTGGATTCGTGTAATTAATTAACTTTTTAAGAAAAATAGTGTATAATTTTTTAATTTACCTATAACAGGCAGGTGGAGTGTTTAATTATTTGCACTCGATCTGTTAATTCCAGGGCTAAAAAAAAGTTCTGTTTCTTATCACATAGGCAGCCAATTAAATGACTGAATCGTTTAAGAATAGAAGAGGTAGTGGTGTTAGACACTAACTAGAGTTTTCTCCTCTGAAAGTAATGAATTTCATTATACAACCAGACCCTGTGGTGAATGAAGTAAAGGTGTACAGGGTTGTAAGTATGTTTTTCAGAGGGCCTGACTGGTTGATAAGAAAACTTTTCAATTCAATGAGTAAGGCAATTGTAAATCACCTCACTCTATCAAAATTGAGGGTTTTTCTTTTTTTTTAACTTCTTTACACCTTCGCTCTTCTGTATAAATGTCCGAGCCGAGCCCGGTATATCCGAATCCTGGTAACTCGAAGCTCGGTATAACGAGGTTTTACTATATAAAAATAAATGAAACAATTTTTACACGTTTCGAAATACAAAGAAATAATCAAGAAACATTTTAATGGAAATTAGAATGATAAAGTTTAGCTAATATATCAAGGAAAAAATCTGGAACGGCTTCTTCTTTAATGGATTTAGTGGCAATTACAAAAGAAGCTAAAAACGGTATTTTAATTGTCAGTCGGATCAGAAAACGCCAGACTCAAATCTGGCTACTTATAGAAAAGACGTAGATAAGTTCCGTGAGGGGGTTATATGGCGTACAATAGATCTCCCTCACTTCACAGAGGAATGAGTTAGATAACAAAAGAGAGTCTGTAAGAAAAAGGGAGACGACGATAAACATTAAAAGGGAGATTGTAGGGAAGTTTTACTCGATATTGTATGATTAATGATAGTTAACAGCGAGGAAGAATTTTAAATTTTCAACCCTCCTTTATTTTTATTATCGTTATATATTTTAATATTTCCAAATATTTAATACAAATAACATATTGAATAATAAAATTTATTTCGTTGGATATTTTCATCTCGTTTATTTATTTTTCATCCAAACAACACGGGAGTAGTAAACATGTTCGATATAAAGGGAAACCAATAAACTTACAAAATATAACATCGTGTCATTTTTCCCATTTTACATCAATTATTCTTTAATAAAAATATATATTAACATCATATTATACATAGCCTATAAATACACAGTACTGTAAGGCCAAATTAACTTCATATTTAGAAAAAATGAATACAGTATAACCTCTGTTATCCGAAATAAAGGGGACCAAGGACATTTCGAAAAACCAAAATTTCGGTTAAAAAATGTGAATTTTTTCTAAGTTCAAAATAACAAAATGAAGTTAATTAAGTAAAAAATACACTTTTAGGTTATAAAACATATTTTTAATAATCCTGTTAATGTTTCCACATAGTACATATACAGGTGTCCTGGGAGGATTCTGCTAAACTTTGCAGGTGTGTTCCTTTTATTAAAATAATGAAAAAAGTTAATACAAACATATGTCCGAAAACGCTTCATTAGCGACTTAAAGCGGAAAATTTCGTCCCGATTTCAGTTCCCCAAGTGAAATTCGGTCGGATTTATATGATATTTGGTCTGAAGAATTTAATAAAATAAGTCCTAGAGTTGTATCTTCAGTATGTTTAAATACATCTGACATAAAAAATGAAATATTGAAATAAAGATATTTTTTATGTTTAAACTTCATTAACTTTGGAAAATTTATAAGACATAATTGAATTTTAGTTTCACTAGGTTCGCTAGTCATACAGTACATAATATAAAATCTTATTTTGATCTATAAATACAAAAAATTAATGATAACATCAATATTAGATATTAAAGAGAAAAATTAACTAGTATGTCATTTAATATTAATTAGATTAACGTTAAAACTATGAAATATAATTATTAATTAATTAAAGTAGACAAGCAAATACACATTTCAATCTATTTAATTTTAATAATATAATTATACTTATATTGTTAATAAATGAAGCAGTCTGCTGATGTAATCAATAAATAATAATTGTAATTAAACAATGAATATTTAATTAATAATAATAACATAGTATATAAATCTATGGATATTTATTTATTAATATTACGGTTTTTTAAATTATCAATTAATTTAATTCAGCGGCTGTAAATTTTTAATGAAAAATACATAGCCTAACTGTAAATAGTCTACATTTTTAATGATTACAAATAAGCAATCAACCAACAGGGTACATTTATTTTATTTGTTAATAATTCTTTAGCCTACGGAAATAATTGGTTTCTTGCATAAAAAATATTGTGTTGAAACACTCACGACTTTCTCTTGACTATGTAAAAAAAGGACCAATTTTGATGAGAAGTAAGTTATATGTAAAATATTTAATTGCCGCAAAACGAAGTAAGTTAGAATAATAATGCTCGAAAACGTCGGCCACCTCCGTAGCGTAGTGGTTAGCGCATTGACCTGCCACGCGTAGGTCCCGGGTTCGATTTCCGGCCAGGGTCTGGAAATTTTCACATGTTAAATCCCACAGTTAATGTAACATAATTCACCGTAGTCGCTAATGACCAATCAGTTGATGCGACTTCAAATAAATAAATAAAAAATAAGGCTCAAACGTAGTTGTAAAATTTTAATTTTTTAAACTTTATTATACAAGTACCTTTAAGAATTTATAATGACCGCCTCCGCGGCGCAGTGACTAGCGCGCTAGCCTACAAAGCGTAATGTCCCGGGTTTGATTGCCGGCTAGGGTCTTGAAATTTGAACACGTTAAAACTCACAGTACTCGCTAATGACCAAGCTGTCGATGCTACTTTAAATAAACTAACGAAAAAATTCATAATACTGAAAAATTCAAAACGATATATTTTTCAAAAACCATATTTTTACAGATTCCACTGAGAAAAATACGGAAAATCACTAACTAAACTAAGTGCTAAACTAAGCACTACAGAAAAATACAATAGAGATAAACCTTACAAGGTTTTTAATTTTTTATAACTTCTATTATACACGCATTTGCCATAAAATGCAAAATTAAGGCCTCAATATTTTAAAAAAATTACCACAAATGCACAGCCCCACAAATTTTCTCAGACTTGCCGCATACCAAATCTTGTAAAATACAAACAAATGTAATAAATGAGACGGTTAAAATCAAAATCGTAAGAGCCGTTTTTTAAAAAAATTGTTAAATAGTGAGAAATTTCACAATAATCTGCTACTTCCGATACGCGAATTTTGATGAAAATGCTCCTCGTGTCGGATCCCTTTTTTTGTATCTAAGCAAAGTTGAAGGTTCAACTTCGTACGATTTTACGTTTCTGAGTTATTTTTTTCGTACACACAGATCAATGTGTAAAAAAATGACTTTTTTATTCACGCAATGACCAAATGGTAAAAAACATGTTTGTTTTTAGCACAAAAAAATCTAAAAAGATGTATTTCCAATGAAAACTCGATTTCAAAAATTTGACACGGCCTAACTTTCCTAATCTATACTTACGTAGGTTTAGGGGAAAATAGGACAGGAAAAAAATTAAAAAATACAGAATACAACTACTTTTTTGATAATTAAAAATAAGCAATCAAAGCCGACAGGGTAGATTTAATTCATTTGTTAATTTTTCATTTTTGTTTGAAAAAGAAATATTCAAAAGGGAAAAAGCACGGAAGGCTTCATTACTAATTAATTTATTCAAATTGATGTGGAGAATAGAAATGATAAATGTAAAGAAAAAAACGAAGAAAGGTAAGGCCGTCCATTGACTTCCGAGTTTACTATGGTTATAGATAATATGAATTATTGAGTAGAGGCCTAACTAGAGAATGAAAAGAAAAAATGAAAAAGGAATTCCTTTTTATCCTTTATGAATACTCAAATCTTGCATTTAAAATTAAATCTAAGAAATTCTTAATTTTATTAGATTACTGACAATAAATTCGTAAAATTTCATTTTTAATTAAAAGAAAACAGATTAACAACAAGAACAAATGAAAAAATACAAAAAAAAAATCACAATGGGAAATAATTTGTAATTAAAAATATTTACATAACTGAGAAACATTGAAGAAATACTACATTCATTAATTAATAAATTTAAAATAATTCAGGAAAGCTAATGGCTACAAATCTAAAAGTTCGTGCCACAATTCCTATCAAGGATATTTAAAATTTCAACAAAATTTATTAACATGAACCGCGAATACCGCGTAATTTAAATTTTACTTGTGAAATATAAGGTACTCTCAACGCACTTTTGACTAGATTAAAAGAACAAGTAGAACACGGACTAGCGAATAACAAGCCGCTTCAGGAAAAGTTACATTTTAAGAGATCTAGTAAGCATAAATAGTGTTTGGTTGATTTTAAAAAAAGGTTATGATTCAGTCTGCTAAAAAAATGCTATTGAATACTTCAGGAAAATTTCGAGTAGATGTCAAAACAACGGCAACTATTAAAGAAACATCAACACGGACTTAAACCAAAAGTAAAATTTTTAGGATTGCTGTGTTGAACCGTAAAGGTGCATTCACACGATATTTTGATGATGTGAAATAACGGAATAGATCCGAAAAATGAAAGGTTAATGAAAACAATCAGAAAACGAAGATTATATATTTACGGACACCTGTATAGAATGTATGATAAACGACTGACGGAATTTTTTTTAAGACGCCTAACAATAAGGTATCGGATAAATGGTTCAAACAAGACAGAAAAAACAGGAATAAACCTAGAAAACAAAATGGATCGAACCAAATTCAGATAACTGATTATTGATTTGAAGGGTTTTTACGAAGGAAAAATGTTCTATTAAAAGAGTTTCCAGAAATGTCTAGTTACTTTGAGTAACTATTTAAAAATGGACCCATCGGGTTGGTCTAGAGGTAAAGTCGTAGCCGCGAATAAGCTGTTTAACAGCTAATTTTCGGACACGAAGGTTCCCGGTTCAAGTCCTAGTAAAGGTAGTTACTTTTATACGGATATGAATACTATATCCCAACGAACAAAAGACTGCAGATGAGATCTAGCCAATAACAACCAAGGTCAGGTGTGAGATTGCCCCTTCGCTAAGTCACACTCTGTTCCACCGAACTCCAGCTGACTTTTTGTTTGGCTGCCATCCACAAAGTGACAACGCAGGATACGATAAACGAAAGTCAATTGGCTCTGTGCTCTGATCTAGGTCTCTACGCTCCGCCTTCATCTGCAGTCATCTCTAGTTCGTTAAGGTATAGATAGTGGAACTTTGATAGTTGGGGTTCAATTAACCATTCTCTCTCAGGAATAAGGTGTATACAAGACTACACCTCAACACAATCATCCTCATCTCATTGGGTCATGGGGTTGCTTATTGATCTGAATTGAATAGATTGCAAAGTACACACATTACGGTTAAAATTTAGAAATGTACCTATACGGAAAAAATCGTGGACGTGAGGGTTGACACACGAGTGCGCTGCAATTAATATAGCAGTTAAATTTTTAATTAGATTTGACAATAAGTTATTAAGTAAACTAAATATGTATTTAACGTTACTTGTTTATCTTGTTTAATTTGTTATCTAAAGTTAGAATTGAATTTATCAGAGAGTAGAGTAAAATGAATGTATTATACAATATTAATTATTTAAAGTTGATATAATTACAAATATCAACATCGACCTGAATATAAAGGGACAATGATAAGTGTTGTATATATCGTTGATAACGTAATATAACGAGAATTGACGAGAGCAACTTCATTGTTAATTACTAAAATGGTTCAGTTAAAACTATTGAAGATGACACGACGCAAGGGAAATGGTGAATTAATTTAGTAACCATCCAAGTTGATTCGTTTGTTCACTCGTTCGTTAATATGAAGTTTCTGTCACCACAACAGATGTGTGAATGTTAGTTTAGTAAAACATTGTCCGTCGGTTGTCGAGTTTGGTTGTGATGGGGTCAACAACGTTAAACGTAGCATGCAATAAAGGGAGGAACTCAACCGTGTATGGACAAAAGAGACGAATACGGTCGTCGAGAACAAGGACGGGAAAGTACTGCACCGACAGTTCTTGTTTCAGGATATGGTTTATGCCATAACCGATGTTTGTAGTACGTTTAAACCACACCCTCAGATTTCAAACTGCTCTTTGGGGTTGGTTTGGAAATTCAGTAGTTACATTAATAGCCGGCAATGACTTAAGAGTTGCTTTATTTAGTTCGCCTATACTCCAACTGTTGTTGTTCAAATGAAAGATATGATTCAATAACACTAATCTAAATGTTAGGTTAAGTCCCGTTCTATTATTTCAATGCAATGCAACGTGTGTGTATTAAATCCATCCGTGAGTAAACGCACACCATCTGTATTTTATCAATTATCCACATCGTAAAACAATTTACCCACTTATCCGGATCCCTTCAAATTCAAATCAGTATATTTTGTGTAATATATTAACGTTCCATTATTATAATTACCTAAATTACATTACAGTTAACCTAAATTGTTGTCATTTTGATTTAGGTAATGAATTAATAATTTTGGTAAATTATGATTTGAATAGTTTATGAACATGATTGTATAATAGTATAACTTATGTGATGTAATTACCTTAATATACTTAACAAAAACTAACACCGATCCATATAAACTTTAAATTAAATTGTAGCACATTCATAATAAAAGAATAAAATTCCTGAATAATAAGTATGGCAGAGCCGGCCGCATTAGCGCAGTTGGTAACGTGCTCGCCTCTCATCAAGCGGTCCTGGGTTCAAATCCCACTCAGGCACGGCGTATTTTCATACGTTACAAAAAATAATTTCATCCTCCATTGTACAATAGTTACACCCCAACGTCGTCACTAATGACCGTTGTAGTTGATGCGACGTTATATAAATAAATTTAAAAAAAGTATGGCAGAATAAAGAGGGTTAAAAATTTAAACATCTAGATGAAACAATAGAAGAAAATATCTTCGAAAAAGAGGCAATAAATCAGAGATTCATGAAAATGAGAATAGCCTACAATCTGACCAAAAACATTTATGATAAAAAGTATATCTCCAGAAACGCGAAACGCAGACCTTACCTCTCAGTTATAAAACCCGAAAATACAATACACTGGAGAATGTTTGACCCTACACAGAAAGGGGAACTTACAGAGATTGGAAGTAGAGAAAAAGAAAATCCTCAAAAAGCTTTGGAAGCAGAAAAGAAAACTTTAATTCATACCTGTAGTAACGAAGAATTTACAGCCACATCAAAAAAATCACGGATACGATAAGAAAAACAAGGCCAATGTTTTAAACCTTTCGTGACAAAGTAACCCCGGTTTACGGAAGAAAGACTGTATAAAATGTTGTTACTTCCTAATTGTTGTTTAAGTCATCAGCCGAAAGCTTGGTTTGAACTTGTAGAGGTTTTACTAAGTAAAACGAGGAGTGAGGTGGTTTACCATTGCCTTCCTCAATGAGTGGAAAAGTACGATTATCAGCATGCCGGACGCCTGAAAAGCACATATTTTCCACTCTGCAAAAGACACCTTCATTTCATTCACCACAGGGTCTGGCTGCATAATGAACATAAATTTTAGAGGAGATAACTTTAATTAGTGTCTTTTACACCTCTTCCTCTTCTGTTCTTAAATGATTCATTTATTTAATTTGCTGACCATGTGATAAGAAACAGAACTATTTATTTTAACCCTGCAACTAACAGATTAAGTGTAAATAATTTTACACTCACCTGTCTGTTATGAGCACTAAATAATTTATAATTAGAAAAAAATGGAAAATAAAACATGAAATCAACTTAACTTCTAAAACAACTTCTTTTTAGTAAATTACTACAAAAAAAAAAAAAACAATTAATTAATAGGGTTAAATTAACATACCGAAAGTTTCATTACATATATAAATTAGTAGATGGTTGTAAAAATACACTGAATTATGGGTAACAGGAAAGAGGCCTCTATTATACGGTCTATTAGCCAGACTGGGAGATAAGCCCACTAGGAAATTTGTGTTGGAAACGTCCCAAATATCTTCAGAGATTGAGAATGTGGAAATGTTAGACGGGGTTTTGTTTAAAAGCCAACTTAGTTTACTTTTATCACGATTATCCGACCAATTGTAAGTTTTTCTTTTCGAAGTTAACGGATCGGACATTTTTTTCTGTAAAGTTTTTCTTTTATCCATTTTGAGTTAGATATAAATGTAGGCCTGTATTATATTTTGAATTGAATTACTTACTAAAACTTCGTTTGTTCTTTATTGTTTTTAATGCTTTATCGTACGAACGATCAAACAATGTTCAACATAATTTTACTCTTAATAATTTCATATAGGGTGATTCATGAAGTTCTCCCCCCACTTCTACAGCACATTGTACTAGTAAAAATAATGAAAAAATGTTATATAAACATAGGTCCGAAAACGCTTCGTTAGCGAGTTACAGCTAGCGAAAGTTTCGCCTGGATTTCAGTTCACCAGGTGAAATGAGGTCTTCCTGGAATTGTGGTAAGGTAGATTAAGGGGCAAATTCAATCATTTCTTATGGTTTTTGATCTGATAAATTGAATAAAACAGGTCCCAGATCTGTAAGTTAAATAGTTTTTAAGAAAACCAGTGTCAAATGCAAAAAATGGAGTGAAAAACTTATTTTTTCATCTTTGGGCAAGGATAACTGTGTTATTTCACCAAGAAACAGTTAAAATTTTTCAATAAAACATGTAGAAAATTTTATTCTGAACAAACCGGTGTAAATTAAGTACACAGAAAGCGAATAGATGTTTGATTAAATGAGTTTTTATTCATAAGAGTACAAAGTAAAATTAACCGGAAAAACTAAAATGAAAAAATGTGATTTTTTCACTCCATTTTTTTGCATTTGACACTGGTTTTCTCAAAAACTATTCGCTTTCTGTGTACTTTATTTACACCGGTTTGTTCAGAATAAAATTTTCTACATTTTTTATTGAAAATTTTTAACTGTTTCTTGGTGAAATAACAAAGTTATTCTTGCCCAAAGATGAAAAAATGTGATTTTCACTCCATTTTTTGCATTTGACACTGGTTTTCTCAAAAACTATTTAACTTACAGTTCTGGGACCTGTTTTATTCAATTTATCAGATCAAAAACCATAAGAAATGATTGAATTTGCCCCTTAATCTACCTTACCACAATTCCAGGAAGACCTCATTTCACCTGGTGAACTGAAATCCAGGCGAAACTTTCGCTAGCTGTAACTCGCTAACGAAGCGTTTTCGGACCTATGTTTATATAACATTTTTTCATTATTTTTACTAGTACAATGTGCTGTAGAAGTGGGGGGAGAACTTCATGAATCACCCTGTATTTTTGTGATATCTCCAGTGCTTAATAGTAAACCGAAATTTTTTATTTTTTTTATTCCTAATTAGTGTACGTTGCAATCTGTTCAATTTAGAACAATAAGCAACCCGATGACCCAATGAGATAAGGATGATATGTATGACGTGTAAATGAGGTGTAGTCTTGTACAGACCCAGGTCGACCACTCCTGAGAGAGTATGGTTAATTAAACCCCAACCATCAAAGTACACCAGTAACCACTGTCTAGTATTCAAATCCGTATAAAAGTAACTACCGTTACTAGGATTTAAACCGAAATTATACAAGAAATATTCTAAAAAATACATTGATGGAAGAATAATAATTGACAAATAACATGCCGGCCGCACTGGCGTAGTTGGTAACGTGCTCGCCTCTCATCATGCGGTCGTGGGTTCGAATCCCACTCAGGCACGGTATTTTTCATTCGTTACAAAAAATCATTTTATCCTCCATTGTAAACAGTTACACCCCAACGTCGTCGTTAATGACCGTTGGAGTTGATGCGACGTTAAATAAATGAATTTAAAACAAAATGTCAAGACCATTAGATAACAAACAAAAGGTGTCTTAAAAATTTGTTTACGGAAAGAATATTTCTGGACGGTTGAAAGAGGGTAGGAGAATTCGATGTCAATTGTAAGATCGAGCGCTTCAAAAATTTAAATTGAACGCTTAAGACAACGCGTATAAACAAAGTAAGTCGAGAAATACTCATAAAACTTTATAGAGACGATGACTGTTCCTAGTAGCCTGTTTGAAAATGAGATATGGAGAATGACAACCTTTTTTTTTTTTATTTAAAATATACAATACAATAATTAACATACATACTAATTCCCGCATAGAACGAGCCTGTGCGCGGGAAAGAGTTCTACATTATGTGCAAATTATTGATAATTACTAAAAAATACTTTTCTTTTTTTTCCCTCAATAATTCCTTCATTATACAGCTTACTGATACTAATCTAATTATTAAATTAATAATTCTAAATAATTAAAGTTTACAATATTGTGACAATACCGAAGAAGGGCATGGGTCGCTAAATTTCTAGTACTTCATTCATAAAATGGTAAAGAGTAGATAATAGAGTGAAAAAGTAACAATAGGGCAATAGTAACAATAAAAGTATACCTATTTATAAAAGGATATCTATTCATAAAAATTATTTAATAGGACTGCGCTATTGTGTATGATAAAAGGTCTAAAAAAATAAAAGGGACAAGATTTGAGTATGTGGAAGCTGTAAAAGAGAAAACGGCACGTGTCCTGAAGGAGCTGACAGAAGATGACTTCCACCACTGTTTCCAACAATGGGAAATTCGCATAAAGCGTTGTAGGGATAGAGAAGGAGTGTATATTGAAGGTGACAATAAGTGATTACGTATAAAATTAAAAAAAATTTTTTTACAACGTCAGTCTCGTTATTTAATAGCCACACCTCGTAAGTAGAGAAAAATGAATTAACTTGCACTACTTTACTCAAATATATATTTAACCAAATAAATGAAAACCGGCATTATAATGTTGAACAAAGTGTGAAACTATGACGTCATTTCAAATTTCACCAAATCAAAGTCAGTAAAATAGTTTCAAAAACAAATTAACATAGTTTGCAAGATGTACGAGTACAATTTCTTAACTGATTTACTACGAAGAAAAGTTTAATAGTCAGCAAATACTTAAATAGATTAACATAAATTTCAATTTACAGTGGAACAATTTCATTAGGTACTTGATAATATTTTAAGAAAATTACATTTTCCAGTTTAAAGATTTGATTTTATTACGACAGATTTGATTTTATCATTCGAGAATAAAAATTATTAGAACGTTCTTTACCAGATAAGTTTAATAAAAACCGAAATAACGCCAACATTTTATGAGGAGACAAAAAAAGAATAAAAATAAGCTAAATCGTAAAACAAAATTTTACGGGGGTAATATATAGAGGCTTTATGTACCTTCCGTTTGTAATTTATGTCAGATTGAAGGTGTTCTTCTTAAAGAAAAAACCGTATAAACAGCATTATTAGTGGCTATGTACATTAAAAATCTAGCAGTTACGTAGTTATGATAAAATAGGAGTTAGTGACTTCTTTTTAATCAATAAACGAATAAAGAAACCGAGAATTCTAACTATAATGAAAAAATTACTCAATACCCTGGAAAACCAGTTGTAATAAAAATATGATCAGTTAGTTTTTAAAGAAAACTATTACTCTCGTTCATGTACGAGTCGAATTTTCAATTATTTTTTTATCCCTAATTTTTATACGTTGCAATCTGTTCAATTTAGAACAATAAGCAACCCAATGACCCAATGAGATGAGGATGATGTGTATGACGTGTTAATGAGGTGTAGTCTTGTACAGACCCAGGCCGACCATTCGTGAGAGAGTATGGTTAATTAAACCCCAACCAACAAAATACACCGGTAACCACAGTCTAGTATTCAAATCCGTATAAAAGTAACTACCTTTACTAGGATTTGAACCAGGAACCTTCGTCTCCGAAAATCAGCTGTTAAACAGCTGATTTTGGCGACGAGTTTGCCTCTAGACCAACCCGGTGTGTCAATTTTCAAAATAACATTTTTTTTTGTTTGACCTCATTGGGTCACTTTAGTAGATTATTTGATTGGTCTTCTTTGGCTCCCATTAGAGTCGTTTCCGCTACCAATAATTATTATTCATATTTTCCGATCTTGCCCTCCACTGTTGGTCCGTTAACCGCAAAACTCAAGGACCTTTGCCCATTTTAAACCATTTTGTTTTTAAAAAATTACAGAATAATTTTACGATGGAAAGATTTATAAAAATCTGGTGTGAAACCCTCACACGACTTCCTCGTACCAATGCAAAAAATGAACAATATAACCTAACGTTAATAATAAAACAATAGAAATAAACAAAAGACCAACCTCAAAAACCATAACCTTATTTTAATCATTAGTGAATGATGCAAAATGAAAATCAACCTCAGTTAGGCTTAAAAAATACGGAAAATCACTCTTTTACGCTAAACTAGGCTCTGTAGAGAAAAATGCTATAAATAAAAGTTATAGATCTTTTAATTTTATATAAATTTGATTATACATTTTTGTCGTAAAATGCATAATACTATGGCTGAAATCTTAAAAATTTTTTTTTATAGATTTTCATGAAAAAAAAAAACCAGAAAATTCCCGCTAAACTAACCGTTACACAAAAAAAAATGGTCGAAATAAAACCTGTAGGCCTAGCATTTAAATTCTCTACAACTTTTTTTATATATATTTTTATGCTAAAATGCATATTAAAGTCGCAATCTTAAAAAAAAAAACAATTTTTTACGAGAAAATAGCCTTTTCAACAATTTCAGCAGACATGGCGCCTACCCTATCCTGGAGAGAATGAAAAATGTAGTAAATGAGGCGATTATAAAATAAAATCGTAGGAGCCGTTTTTGAGAAAATCGCAAAAAAGTGAAAAATGACATGAATAAACTACTACTTCCGGTTGACCGATTTTGATGAAAATATTCGTGTCGGGTCCTCTAGTAGTATCTAACTTAACTTAAGTTTCAAGTTCGTACGATGTTCCATTCTTGAGATATTTTGTTCACACACACACACACCAATCGCTAAAAACATGTTTTTTAGGTTCAGGTGGTCTGCAAAACATGTAGATCCGGTGAAAACTAGATTTCGAAAAATCGACATGAAAACAATACTTTGCTTCCTATATATTCATACAGGCAAGAGAGAGTAAAAATTCATAAAAATAAGTTAAGGGTTATCCTGGTTTGTTTCAACTTGTTCTTTATTTCTTCCTCTTAAGGTCTTTTCTCACGACGCTAATTTACTAGCAGCTTATTAGTAACTAGCAACGTTACCAAACGTTCACACCGAGCTAGTTTACTAGCGCTAGTAAAATCAAACATGTTCTAAGTCACTAGCGCTTTTAAATAAAGTACCTGCTAGTTGTTCGTTCCCGTTACGCTATTTTACCAGCTGCTAGTAAATTATTAAATTATTTCCAAGAGTAATAAATTTCCCTCAGTAAAATCATAAAGAGTATACTTTCCGAATAACCCTTGCAGAAAGACTGATAAAATTCTAAACGGTAAGCCTACCTACACAAAACATTTTTTTGAAAATATTTATTTTTACCGAATTAATTATTTTAGGAATATTATAGAAAGTGAAACATTAAAATACTTATGATTTCCAATCTCTAAGAACAGAAACACGGAAGAAGAAATAAAAAAACAAATTGAGGCACACCAGAACATGTAACATGTAACGTGCTCGCCTCTCACCATGCGATCTTGGGTTCGAATTCCATTCAGGCACGGTATATTCTCATACGTTACAAGAATTCATTTCATCCTTCACCGCCTGCATTAGCAGTAATTGCAAAACAGTCGGACGTTCAACAAAAAAAAAAAAGAACCAGAACATCAATTAAGCCTCAACTTAACTCAGAACTACGGGATAAACACATCACAATAAACAAAAAATAAGAATATTTAAAGCTAATGAAATAATTCATTACAAAATAATTAATTGTATACATTATAATATATGTGTAAAAAACCTTCTTTTAATCTAAATTACGATAAAAACAAACAACCACTTTATACAGTAATAAATTTACATATCCTCGTAGAATATTAATTACTTTACGAGTATGCATAATTCTACAAAAAAAAGAAATACCATGAGATTTTAATTTTGTCCAGAACTTCTAAGTTTAACTTAAAATGTAATCCAGTATAATAGGTTTGCGCTCTTGTATTTCTTTTTGATAACAATCGCTATAATCATTGTAGTGCAATAGTAACCCTTGTCCTTTACTTTATCGTTCTCTCTCTTTTTTTCTAGTACTGTAGTGAGTTATTTATTCTCTTTTAGTCGTAAACACTTGAACAACTTTTCCCTTTTCCTATTGTTCGACCTACTTAACTTTTAACTCGCACTTTTTTATTATTTGACTCGTTTTAGTAACACGCAATCGAGACGTATAACTCAAATCGAAGTTGTTTAGTATCTTTATTAGTGGTTTTTGTTTAAAACTATTCTTGCTAATTACCTTGATAACCCATCATAATTTTTTTAAGTATATATTTACAAATAATATACTGAAGTTTCAGAAGAAAGAATTAAAATAAAAAAATAATTTTAATTAATTTAATCAGTACTTTTAACATTTTTGATCCCCGAGATATTTTAACACGGCCCCCTTTTCAAGATGTTTAGATGATATTTTCAAAATATTAATTTTATTACTTATAATATGATAATGCCCATTACAGGCAGGTGGAGTGTTAAGTTAATTGCACTCGATCTGTTGGTTCCAGGGTTACAAAAATAGTTCTGTTTCTTACCACATAGTCAGCCAATTATATGACTGAACTAATTAAGAACAGAAGAGGTAGAGGTGTAAAAGAAACTAGTCAGAGTTGTCTTCTCTGAGAGTAATGAATTTCACTTTACAGCCAGACCCTGTGGTAAATGAAGTGAAGGTGTCATTTGCAGGGTGGAAAATGGGTGCATTTCGGATGGCCTGGCATGCTGATAAGCATAGTCTTTCAACTCAGTGAGGAAGGCAATAGTAAACCACCTCACTCCTTGTTTTTACTTAGTAAAACCTGTAGAGGTTCAAACCAGCCTTTCAGCTGTTGACCTAAACAACAATAATTATAAGCCCATAACAAGAAGGTGGAGTGTTAAATTATTTGCACACGATCTGCCAGTTCCAAGGCTACAAAAAAGTTCTGTTTCTTATTACACGGTCAGCCTATTATATAACTGAAGCATTTAAGAACAGAAGAGGTAGAGGTGTACTGTGACACTAAACAGAGGTATCTTGTTATACAGCCAGACCCTGTGGTGAATGAAGTGAAGGTGTCATTAGCAGGGTAGAAAGTAGATGCTTTTCAGAAGGGCCCGGCATGCTGATAAGCATACTTTTCCACTCAGTGAGGAAGGAAAGGGTAAACTACCTCACTCCTCATTTTACTTAGTAAAGTCTCTGGAGGTTCAAACCAGCCTTTCGGCTGATAAAATAATAATGATAATAATTAAAAAAAGATTTTGCCAACTTTTTCTTGTATTCATTAACTCTCAGATCGTATTTCTTTACTTTCACTGATAATACTGACTGAGGGTAAAGCCACAAAGAATGTTTCTATGCGGTTGAATTAATATGCACGTAATAAAAGCAAAAACGCGCAAATCGGCGCGGACTTTCAACGCCGACAAGTTTACCGGAATGAATCTAGCATTCTTAACGTGCAGGTTCAGTCAAGTTACGAACGGCAACGATGCACAAGACTTTAATTGCCGCGGTGTTTGTTAAAACAATCATATAGGATAACAAAAATAAATTACGTAGTGATAGAAATGTTTTAGGTTATTAGGTTACTTAATTGAGAGTTTCTAATGTCATTCTGGTAAATTGGAAAAAATCATCTTTGTCATCTTTTAGCTGTATAAACAAATGATGATATTTACCATGTATTTTTCGATAACGATTTACAGTATAAATACTTGTAACTTAATTTTAAAGCCGAATCTAGGAAAGTAAATACACTTTCATAAACCGATGAGCTAGACATGGCGACTGGTATGTACATTATGCACATAATGTACGCATTATGTACACATGTACATAATGCGTTTTATGTACATTAACCCGCGACGATTAATTCAGGTACCCGCCTGCAGGAAATCTGAAAGCAGATCATCGTGTCTTTACCCGTAAACAATATTCCGGTTTTCAGTACTAATTGATTTTGTTTAACTGTCTTGATTTGGATTTTAACGTGTAAGATTGTCTACGAAAATTAAACGCTTCAAGTTTAGTTATAACAGACAGCCCAAACAGATGGTGCCCATAACAGACAGGTGGAGTGTCAAATTTTTTATACTCAATCTGTTCGTTGCAGGGCTAAAATAAATATTTCTGTTTCTTATCACATGGTCAGTCAATTAAATGACTGAATCATTTAAGAACAGAAGAGGTAGATGTGCAAAAGACACTAATCAGAGTTATCTTCTTTGAAAGTAATGAATTTCATTGTACAGCCAGACCTTGTGGTGAATGAAGTGAAGGTGTCATTTACAGAGTGGAAAATATGTGCTTTTCAGAGGGCCCCCGACATGCTGATAAGCGTACTTTTCCACTCAGTGAGGAAGGCAAATAGTAAACCACCTCACTCCTCGTTTTACTTAGTAAAACCTCTAGAGGTTCAAACCAGCCTTTCGGCTGTTCACCTAAACAACAAGAAGTTTAGTTACTGTAAAATACAGCGGGCAGAAAGTGGCTAGTTATATTATTTGCAAAGCAAAAAGTACAAAAAATATATCCAAAAACAGCAACAATAATTTGAGAAATAATAATTATAATAAAGTTTATTCGACAAGGGTTTTAACGTGGTTTTTGTCATACGTGAGAAAGGGTTAAAGGATAGAATATAGACATAACAATTAACTTTTTGTAATACCAAAACCACTTAAATGTATTTTGCTTAACTACTGCGTACGGATGAATTACGGACACATTACATTATACGGCGGTAGACTACTATTACGGAACTAGAATGTTCCAAGAGAACAGAAACACTTACGATTTTCTTATAACTCAATTATTATTACATTTGTCATTTGCATACGTCCCAGTTGTTTGTAATTAAGCCAAGTAACTTACAATGAATTACTACTGCGTTTATACTAAGTAAAAACCCAAACTACACCACTGGAGAAAGTATCTACAATTTAAAAAATTGCGTTTTGGGGGGCGGGAGTGCGTTAAATTCTGAAACATATATTATATAATGTACGACAACACATTTTTTGTATATTTTATGGACAATATTTAAAACGTTAAGTTCGATTTTTAGTAAGAAGATTTTTGTTGTGAGAAATATTACGAGTGGAAGACAAAGAGAACTTAATGGAAACCTTTCGAGGAGGGAGGAAGCTAATTGGCTACAAAATAAATATGGATATTTTTCCACCACAGATTCTGAACATCTCATCCAGGGCCTGCCTACACCTTTACTTTCCTCAGACCGGTACTTCAGTACATCGTGAGGGATTCTTCAGCATTTTTCCTGGGAACATCCGATGAATAAGATCTTTTTAACTCCTTCTGTACGGTATGGTGGTATCTTCCTACGGTAAAAAAAGGTCAAGAGGATGTAGAACAATAAATATTAAAGACGATTTAAAAAGGAATCATGAGCTATCAAGAAATTTCAAGACGGCAAAAAACAGAAGAGATTGAAAAACAAGATGGTGGAAAAGACATACCTCAAGACAAATATAATTTCATGATATTACTGACCCGAACTAACAATAAATTACATATTTTAAGGGGTTGTACAAAGAACAAAAACTAAAAGATCGTTTAATGAACGGAAGAAAGAAGAAACCTACATGAAATCCTGGCAGCAAACAAAAGTTCTAAAAAAACCACACGAGTAAATTTTTTAAATTGTGCCTGTACGAATTATAAAAAAAATCAGTGAATTTATTTAAATATCATTTCAGTGAAAAAATTACATATCGTACCGAACAGGAATCGAATAAAATTCCGAAACGTCATTTTATTTCTTCAAATGTTTTAATTTACGAAACAATAGTATCTAATATTAATTATGCTAAAACCTTCTTCAGTGAAAAAGAAACATTCTGAAAACTTCTTACCACAAAATGTATTAACTGCTTGATTATAAGCACCGTTGTGGTATCTCAAAACAAATATAAATCTTTCACATTCTATTAAAAACTGAGTTTTACTTTTAACATAGCATCCGGTTATTTAGATCTAATCCGAATTTTGATAAATGATCAGCATCTTCACAAAGACAAATTTCTAAAACGCTAAATAATTTTTCCAAGTTAATTTGTGCGGGAAAATCATGTAAATAAAAATATCGTATGAAGAACTTACTTGTAATTGGGATTTAAAGGTGTTTGTTCGATGGCTACATTATCATGACCCTTTTTATTTGTTCTTGACCAATAATAAGTAGGTTCTTGCGACGCCAATTGTGGAGAAAATCTGCATTCTAATGTCACATCTTCACCTTCCTTTGTATCTTTCATATCTTGAGCAAAGCATCCTGTAACAAAAATAAATATTTTATTATAATATTTTTTCTCGAATATAATACCGAAAATCTAATTTTTTTACAATTAATTAGACTATATATTTATAATTAACTATATTAAGTAATTGTTCGTCTTTTAGAAATAAACGATTTTATAGTAGTAGTAGTAGTAGTAGTAGTAGTAGTAGTAGTAGTAGTAGTAGTAGTTCCAGTAGTAGTAGTTGCAGTAGTAGTAGTTGTAGTGGTTTTTTTTTTTTGGTTTAAGTTGCAGTAGTAGTAGTTGTTGCAGTAGTAGTTGTTGTAGTAGTTGCAGTAGTAGTAGTTGTAGTAGCAGTAGTTGTAGTAGTTGTTGTAGTAGTTGCAGTAGTAGTAGTAGTAGTAGTAGTAGTAGTAGTAGTAGTAGGAGCAGCGGCAGGAGGAGGAGGAGGAGGAGGAGCAGCAGAAGCAGTAGTAGTAGTACTACTACTAGTAGTATAGTAGGTATCTTCTGTGCAATGTAGCTGGCCTAAATTTGCAAAATTCATGTTTTTCACACGGCCAATGGTCTGTATACTGTGAACAATTCCAACTGGCATAACTCTTGCTCTATGTGTACACACAGTTCCGTATGAAGTATATCCATAACCTATTCTTTCTATAAATTTATAAATTTTAATGTACGCAAATGCCTACAACCTTATTTCAATAAACAAATATACAAAAATAATTATTTCATTTAAAAATATGTATTTAATTGTCCCAGTAAAAATTTAAATTATAAATTACAAGAACTAAACTGCAAAAACTCATTAAACTATACTCTAATCACGCACACAACTAACTAAACAAATTGGTCTGAATGTATAATTTTTTTTTTTTTTTAATTCCTAAAATGTGTACGTTGCAATCTGTTCAATTCAGCACAATAAGCAACCCCATGACCCAATGAGATGAGGATGATGTGTATGACGTGTAAATGAGGTGTAGTCTTGTACAGACCCAGGTCGACCACTCCTGAGAGAGTATGGTTAATTGAATCCCAACCATCAAAGTACACCGGCAACCACTGTCTAGTATTCAAATCCGTATAAAAGTAACTACCTTTACTAGGTATAATGAATGTATAATGAACAGAAAATCATATGAAAACAAATTAGTCACATCAATATGTCTGACAGAGTATTAATAACAACAGTGAAAACAAAGCGTAGTGACCGTGCGTGAGTCACACTTTACAGTAGTGACTGTATACTTTTTTGATTGTACAGTCGTTGCATGGCGAGGGGCGAAGAGTGGAATAGATAAACACCAAAGCTGCTTGTCCCAATTTGAATTGTCCACGGTATAACTTGCTCAAGAATTAAACACCGAAAAATTTGTACAGGCCGGCAAGATCCAAATGAATTTCGAGTTGCGCAGAACAACTGAGTGAGAAAGAAATATTTAGAAAGAGAGGGGTATATTGCTCTCCACACTTGTCAGTGCGGAACAGCCTGCCTACAAAGTTCTGTGTGCTGTTTATCACATACACAGACACACACATTATTGTTATACTTCTAGTTACAAATAGACGTAATTTTCTCTTGTACTATTACGCTCATAGTGCTGTTAATAAAATATTATGCTGTTATTTTAAATACACTAAAACACTATTTTAAATAAACACATAATTACATGTTTTAAATAAACTAACAGTGAACATGAGTTTTTCTCGCCGCCGCGGATAAAAAAAAACTAACACTGAAACACTATTTTAAATAGTAGATCTATACACAATTACACTGTTTTAATTAAACTGGTTTTCGATAACGCATAAAAGAAAATCACGTCTTATAGTATGTAAGGTACTATTCTAAAGAAACCGGCTGGACTACAAAACCGAAACACTACTTTTTTGACCCACTGTACGGATGTTCACTCTTTGGTGACTGGGAACGGACTGGCTCTGAAACCCCCCACTACTTCCTTTGCTACTGCGCATACGCGACTCACATCTCATTTGGAATGAGTTGGCCTATACATTTATACACCAAATAAGAAAACCAAAATGTTTTTTTTTTTTAAATTCATTTATTTAACGTCTCATCAACTACAACGGTCATTAGCGACGATGTTGGGGTGTAACCTTTTGTACGATGTAGGATGAAATGATTTTTTGTAACGTATGAAAATATGCCGTGCCTGAGTGGGATTCGAACCCAGGACCGCATGATGAGAGGCGAGCACGTTACCAACTGCGCCAATGCGGCCGGCCCAAAAATATTGTTTATCCCCTAATATTAAGATAAGATAATATAATAAATAAATTTCATTTCATTTTTTCCATTGAAAATTTGTGTTCTTTTCTAGGGAGTAGCAACGCGCGCCGAGTACCGCTAGTTTTTAATACAATAAAAATCTGGTGTGAAACACTCACACAACTTTCTCTTGCCAGTGAAAATAATTAACAATAAACCTAACATTAGTAATAAAACATAAGAAATAAACAAAAAACTAACCTCAAAAAACATAACCTAATTTTAATCATGAGTGAAAGACGCAAAATGAAAATCAACCTCATTTTGGCTTAGAAATACGGAAAATCACTCTCTCTCTCTAAACTAGGCTCTGTAGAGAAAAATGCTCTAAATAAAAGTTGTAGATCTTTTAATTTTCTATAAATTATATACACTTTTGTCGTAAAATGCATACTAAGGCCGAAATGTTTAAAAAATCAATTTTTCTCACGTTTTCGTGAGAAAAAACAGAAAATTGCTTATTACCGCTAAACTAAGCGTTATACAAAAAAATGTTTGAAATAAAAGATGTAGAATTTTAAATTCTCTACAACTTTTGTTTTTTAACGTTTTGCGCTAAAATGCATATTAAAGCCGCAATCTTAAAAAGAAAATGTTTTTACGTAAAAACAGCCTCACGCAGAATTTCAGCAAACATGGCGCCTACCCTATCTTGTAGAGCATAAAAAATGTAGTAAACCTGGCGATTTTAAAAAAAATCGTAGGACCAGTTTTTGAGAAAATCGCAAAAAAGTGAAAAATTATACGAATAAACTGCTACTTCCGGTTGACCGATTTTGATGAAAATGTTCGTGTCGGGTCCGGTAGTGGTATGTAACTTAAGTTTTAAGTTTCAAGTTCGTACGATGTTCTGTTCTTGAGATATTCTGTTCACACACAGACACACACACACACACACACACACAGACCAATCGCTAAAAACATGTTTTTTGGGTTCAGGGGGTCTGGAAACGTATAGATCCGGTGAAAACTCGATTTTGAAAAATCGACATGAAAACAATACTTTCCTTCCTATATATTCATATAGGCAAGAGAAAGTAAAAATATCGACTTTGGAACGGAATTATCCAGTTATATACAAAAAGTTTCGATATGAAATTATAATTCAATAAGGAAAATATAAGAACATTATATTCTAAATTTCCTCCTTTTTGTAAATAATTTTAGTGGATTAAAAATGACAATATTAAATTTTTTGTTAAAATTGAAATTAACTTTTTTAAGAACCAGGAGTAAATTGGGTTTTAGAAAAATAGGAGGGGAGAATTGTTAACGCTGGCGTAACAGAGCGTAACTTTGTATATTATGGGGGACGATACTTTTAAGAAACCATGACGTCAACTATTCTTAGTATAATGTTAACGAAAAACATTTCCTAATTTATTTTTTGACTAATATTATAAATGAAAATTGTAACAGTATATTAAAATATACAATTTTTTACTAAGAATTAAATTAACTATAGTAAAAAGTATTAAACAAATAATGGTTTTATGTTTAACAAACATGTAGGCTAATATTAGTTTTTTATTTGAGACAATTAAAATTCAAATTATTTATCCTACTTTATCTTAAACATCTATTATCTAAGGTGAAATCTGCATTACAAGGGACAAGATTTAAGTCTGTGGAAGCTGTAAAAAAGAAAGCTTCACGTGTCCAGGAGGAGTTGACAGAAGATGACTTCCAGCACTGTTTCCAACAAAGAAAATTTCGCATGGAGCGTTGTAATGATAGAGAAGGAGTGTATATTGAAGGTGACAATAAGTGATTATGTTGTTGTTTAGGTCATCAGCCGAAAAGCTGGTTTGAACTGGAAGAGGTTTTACTAAGTAGAATGAGGAGTGTGGTGGTTTACCATTGCCTTCCTCACTGAATAGAAAAGTACACTTATCAGCATAACAGGCCCTCTGAAAAGCACTATTTTTCACTCTGCAAATGACACCTTCACTTCAATCACCACAGGGTCTGGCTGTATAATGAAATCAATTACTTTCAGAGGAGATTACTCTGATTAGTATCTTTTACACCTCTACCTCTTCTGTTCTTAAATGATTCAGTCATTTAATTGGCTGACCATGTGATAAGAAACAGAACTATTTATTTTAGCCCAGCAATGAACAATTTGAGAGTAAATAATTTGACTCTCCACCTGTCTGTTATGGGCAGGAAGTAATTATGTATAAAATTAAAATAAAACTTTTTACAACGTCAGTCTCGTTATTTAATAGTCACACCTCGAATAGTGAATTCCCTTATAAATTACCAATACTGTAGGTATTATAAAAATATAACATCGCTCTAGTGAATTTTCATTCGACATTAATAAAAAATATGTTAAATGTAAACATTAAACATTTCTTGAAAACGAAATGAAAGAGTAAAATAAATCTAGTATTATAATGGCAAAGGAGTGTTGCCACTACATCAATCAAAACATAAATACAGGTACAATCAATATAATACAAATACAGTAGTAATAGTAATAAAAATAATACTCAGAATACTTGATTACGCTTCGCTTAGAACTTTGCAAAAAGCAAGGCCACTCAAACCAACCCATTCTAACATAAAAAATAAAATGAAAAACAAGAGTAGAAATGGGATTTATTCTTTTTATTTACTCTTTAATTTCTTCTCGCCCTTTGAAATGGAAAACGAAGCAAGAAAATTTATTAATAATTCCTTTTTTAGTACTACTTTTCACTAATATAAAGGAATACCAAAATAACGAGAATTTTAATAAAATATTCACTATTTAATAAACCTCAGACATTATTTAAATGCATACAATTTTTAATGCGAAATTTTTTGAATAAGTTACTTGAATTTTAAAATTTTAAAACAATTAAATCAGTGTATAATAAGAATTAAATATAAATACAAAATTACTTTAATAAACGTTTTACTCTTTTCAAACCAACAAAAGAATAAATTTTTTATGTATTAATAAAAAACATTAATCCGATTATGAATCTAAAATAAGAAGAAATAAATATTTTATCGTATTACATAATCATAACAACAAACCGTCTGTACATTACATTACGGTTCAGTGAATTTATTTATTTTATTACATTTTATATCTACTACAAATTTTTTACATTAGTAAAAATTGTTACATCAGCAAATATTTTTTTATTAACGCGTTTTTAAGTTTAATTCAGATTTTATCTGGAAATCGTAATGAGTGTTTTCACTAAACTTCGACATATTTAAAGTGATGACGTAGTAATGCAAGAGCCATTTACTTAAAACTGATTGGTTTGTAATTTGTAATGCATGCGCTTACATCAACGAACCAATTAAAAGTTTGATTCTTCACCAATCAGATAACGACAAAACGCTCCTCCCACATACGCGTATCAAAAGTTTGAATAGCTGGTACTGTCTCTTACTCCGGCATTGTTATAATAAAGTACCAACTATGGCATTGAGTAGTAGAATTTGTTTTTTTAATCATACGATAATCAATTGCACTACATTTCTGAAAGTTTAGTTCCATTTTTTTCTTCATTAAAAATCAACTAATTTCTTTCTATCTCATTTTATTATTTATTTTTTGAAATTTACACCAATAAAAATGTTTTTAGACACAGACAGAGATAATACTATTTTTTTTGTCATCAGTCTCTCGACTGGTTTGATGCAGGTCTCCAAGCTGTTCTATCTTGCGCAAGTCGTTTTATATCTAAACACCTGTAACACCCTACATCTTTTGTAATTTGCTTTATATATTCTAATCTTTGCCTCCCCCTACAATTCACGCCCTCAATATTACCCTCTATTATTGATAGCCCAACACCTGGATGTCTTGAGATAAGCCCCACTAGCCTACCCCTTCTTCTGGTAAGATGCTTCCATATACTTCTATTTTCCTCCACTCGCCTAAGAACCTCTAAATTACTTATTTTGTTCACCCACCTAATCTTTAAAATTTTCCTATAACACCACATTTCAAAAGCTTCTATCCTCTTCTTTTCTACAACCCCTATCACCGACATTTCATTCCCGTATAATGCTACACTCCAAACATAATATTTTAAGTAATTTTTCCTAATCTGTAAATCAATGTTTGTAGTCAGTAAGCTGTTTTTTATTTCAAAGGCTTTTCTAGCTTGAGCGATTCTACTTTTGATATTACTTGTGCTTCTATCATCCTTTCTAGAAGCACAAGTGATATAAGAGTACAATACTAATAGATGAATTTAAAAATAAGAGGCTTTTTATTTTGCCAAGTTTAAATATGAATCTACCGGACAAGTATTGTAAATTTATTCAAAAGATTCGTTCCGAACTATGATCGTTTGTTTCATTTTATTCATATATCTATCTTGACGTATTTCCTTAAATGAAGTACAAGAAAATAATTTTCCTTGTTTAATTCATAAGGTCCTGTGTGTCAATTACCATTCATAACAGAATAAAACAATATGGTTCATGTATGGATTAACAACGCTAAGAAATGTTTTATTTAATTTAAATATCCTGTTACGTCAATCGTTTAAACTGTTATAACTTCTGAAAACAACGTTCATCCAAAAGATGGAGAACAAAAACAGTTAAATAATATAATAATATGATTTTAGACTTGGAAGATGTGTTTTCGATACAGACGACGTTGAAATCGTTAGAAATGATTTTGAACTGTTTTTATCGGCCTAAGGCTGAGAGTTAGTTTGAAAAATAAACAGGTTGTTATCTCTTATTAAAAAACAAAATACAAAGAAGAAAAGTTGAACAAAAAAATAAACAAGAACAAAGAAATAATAGTTTTGGGGTGTAGTGCGTGAGAGACAGAACTGTTATTAGATGGGCATATGTTGTCGGTCGGTTGAATTTCTAATGTATCTCTCTGTATCAAACCTCTATGCAAAACCAAGATGGCCGCTTCTTCTTCTTCTTATACGAAGATAATAATACGTTCAACGTTCAGTGAGTGGTCTTCACACTTATTTTATTTATTTTTTTTATTCCTCGAGGAGTCCCTTGTCTAATTGAAGTCTCTGACAACCTACTTGTTTTCAATATAAGTGTATTTTACTCCCTTTATTAACTTTATTCTTACACAACGAACGACCTTGGGTGTAAACCAGAGCCGGTTATTATCGTCTCCTATAATACTGAACATAATAAACACAAATTTTCTTTCTTCCTGAGCAATTTTCAAATGCATTTTAAAATAGTAAAAATACAAATGCAATGTATCAAATTTAATATAATTACGTTGTTGAATTTTATTTATTTAAATTTTAATCATAAAGTTTTATTAAAAAGTTATTTCATATTCGTATGGGAACGTATAATATTAAAATGAATACATAATTTATTTTTATATTGAGATTGGTTTACATTATGTTAAGTACCAGGTAACGGAAACAGTGCACTAAAAATTTTAATCTAATCTCTCATCACACTGTATTATAAAAAACTAAGAAAAAGAATAATAGAATTATTGAAATAAAACGAAAAACCTTCTGTACTGGATAAAATAATATCATTTCGTTTTAATTGTAAAATAAATCTTACGATGTATTTACCATGTTTAACACGCTGACTGCCACACTACATTTTGTGACACTTACAGTGGGGCCAGCGTACTTTTTTCACATTTTATTCATTTTCTTTTTATTTTACTTATTTTATTTAATAACAAATACTAATTTTTGTTTTGTAAAATAAAGATGCGACACATTTTTGGAACACACGACCTACCGGAATGATTTTACATTTCAGAAACATGTGACCCATTTTTATGTCATAATAAAAAATGTAATAGACAACTGCGTTTAGTTGCAAAGTTTTCTAGACTATTTCTTTAAACCAAAATAAGCAAATGAAATAATAAAATTAAAAAAAAAAATCTGGTGTGAAACACTCACACAACTTTCTCTTGCCAATGCAAATAATTAACAATAAACCTAACATTAGTATTAAAACATTAGAAATGAACAAAAACTAACCTCAAAAACATTAACTTATTTTAATCATGAGTGAATGACGCAAAATGACAATCGAACTCAGTTTGGCTTAAAAATACGGAAAATCACGCTTTCACGCTAAACTAGGCTCTGTAGAGAAAAATGCTCTAAACAAAAGTTGTAGATCTTTTAATTTTCTATAAATTTAATTATATACACTTTTGTCGTAAAATGCATACTAAGACCGAAATGTTAAAAAAATCGATTTTTCTCACGTTTTCGTGAGAAAAAAAACAGAAAATCGCAAATTACCGCTAAACTAAGCGTTATACAAAAAAATGTTTGAAACAGAAGTTGTAGGTCTTTAAATTCTCTACAACCTTTATTATATAAGTTTTTGCGCTAAAATTTATATTTAAGCCGTAATCTTAAAAAAACAACGTTTTTACGTGAAAACAGCCTCACCGAGAATTTCAGCAAACATGGCGCCTACCCTATCTTGTAGAGAATAAAAAATTGAGTAAAATAGGCGATTTTAAAAAAAATCGTAGGACCAGTTTTTGAGAAAATCGCAAAAAAGTGAAAAATTATACGAATAAACTACTACTTCCGGTTGACCGATTTTGATGAAAATGTTCGTGTCGCGTCCGGTAGTGGTATGTAACTTAAGTTTCAAGTTTCAAGTTCGTACGATGTTCCGTTCTTGAGATATTCTGTTCACACACACACACACACAGACCAATCGCTAAAAACATGTTTTTTGGGTTCAGGGGGTCTGAAAACGTATAGATCCGGTGAAAACTCGATTTCGAAAAATCGACATGAAAACAATACTTTCCTTCCTATATATTTATATAGGCAAGAGAAAGTAAAAATTAGAAGCATTTTAGTAGAGGACAACAAGAAAAACTACCTGTATAGTCTACATAATATCCTATTATTTGAAACAGGCCAACTATTTCAACAGGGTAAGTGTACAATGTCTCCTCTCTCTGAAACCATAGTTTTTGAAACCACATTATTAATACACGAGTCAAAAATGATTTAAAAATGTACCGTAACTCATTTTTTATGCACATGGCCCATTTTTAAAGACAAGTGCGACACATATTTGGGTCACACAGCAGTCAACGTGTTAATGTATTAGTAATTTTTATACAAGGATTTATATTCTAGACTGAGGTTCAATTGTTTTTTTATCTTTTTTTAAGGGTTTCAAATCTTTTCAAGTTAAAAGATCTTTGTTAAATTTAGGGATGAATTTTTAGCCATAAAAACAATTATTGTGAATTTTTGACAACTCGTTATAATGACATCACGAAATTGTTCTAGGATGTTAAAAAAAACATAAGTGGTGTTTTAATAAACTAAGAAAGGTATTGTTGTTAAGGTCAACAGCCGACAGGCTGGTTTGAACCTCTAGAGGTTTTACTAAGTAAAACGAGAAGTTAGGTGGTTTACAATTGCCTTCCTTACTGAGTGGAAAAGTATGCTTATCAGCATGCCGGGCCCTCTGAAAAGCACATATTTTCCACTCTGTAAATGACAACTTCACTTCATTCACCACAGGGTCTGGCTGTACAATGAAATTCATTACTTTCAGAGAACATAACTCTGATTAGTGTCTTTTACACCTCTACCTCTTCTGTTCTTAAATGATTCAGTCATTTAATTGACTGACCGTGTGATAAGAAACAGAACTATTTATTTTAGCCCTGCAACGAACAGATTGAGTGTAAATAATTTGACACTCCACCTGTCTGTTATGGGCAGAAGAAAGGTATATTGTGCCTTAATACAATCCTTGCTGCAGTACGGAATCATCGCTTGGGGTGGGGCCTTCCGTTCGACATTGGAACCACTCGTAACGGCTCAGAAAGCTGTGATCAAAAGCGCTTTAAATTGTGACAGACAATTCCCTTCTAATTTATTATACGGTAGATTTCGGGTACTTGACAATCTGCAACTTTACATAAGGAACTTATTACTGTACATATCATAAATTTTCTGTACTACAGAAAATAACTCATAATTATCATACCAGAGCAGTAACCCGTATTGGATATCAAGCCCCTAGATTGCATAAAACCATTAACAGCACTGCAGCACATTATATAGCCTCAATCACATACCTTAATTTACCAGAGGCTATCCGAAAGACTGATGTAACTCCTCAAATATACAAAAGAAAAGTAACTAACTGGCTGATTAATTCAGGGAGAGGGCCGTCTGAGGATTCAATTAGTTCTATGTATTCAAACTATTGCTCTTCCTCTTGTGTCAGCTAAAAATTGTTTGTTAACATTGTCATCGAAAGTCTGCTTCATCCTTTGCCACTATATGACATTTTTTTTATACTATTATTTTTTTGTATATTTACGTTAGGAAATTTTGTTCTATGTTTATTTGTTTTGTAAATTTTTGTTTCTTTTCTTTTATGTAAATTTAGTGCAGATATAAAAAGCTATTATTATAATAGAAAAAATAAAATAAACCAACTCACACCCACGCGCAGGCTAGACCTATACGGGTATTAGGAAATAAGATAGGAGGATAAGATTCATTGTACTTGTTTTTAGCAATAATAAATAGGCTAATAAAAAAATAAATAAACTGACAAGATACATCAAGGAAGTCATAAGAAAAGTAAATGGAACTACGGGGTTCAATGTTTGGGATCAGCAAAATTGTCCCATTTTAAGTACGGCAATCGAACCAAAATTATTCGTTAGTATTGAATAAGGAAAAATTAGTAACTGATTTTTAATATACGCTTGTCACAGAAAAAAAACAGTAAGTTTCTGTTCTCTTCCACAAATTTTATATTATCATAATAATTTTATGATTATTACATTTTCAATAAAGCTCAAACGTATAAGGTTTATATACCTATAACGTATAAGGTTAATTTTCATTTTTATGATTATTATTTAAGTTTCAAAAACTCCCCATTCTTTTTTATCCAACCATGCATGTCTAACCATACTGCTTAGGAGTGTGTACCTAACAGGAAAACACTAACACGGAAAGAAAACAAAAATTAATTACCATTTAATTAAAATAAATTTAATCTAAAATTAACTCTTAAATAGCTTTTACAATATGTATGAGATCATTATGAGCAGTTGTTTTAGTTCCCGACGCAAACAAATCAAACAAATTGTGTGTGTGCGTAATTAAACTTCTTTTTCTCGTTTACACTTTTTGTCACTTACTGCACTGTTATCCAATTATACAATGTCAGTTTTATGTTAGAAATAGTAACTTCTGTAATGATTTACAACTCCCATACGTATCTAAACATTGTACACAAAAATTAGTATTAAAAGCGGTAATGGTCACGAGAAAATCTTACAGATTAATGTGGAAACTCAGGTAAAGACAGTTAGGTTCTTTCATCAAGTGAAAAATTTATTTGATAAAAATTTAGTGCCTTATTTATTTGTAAAAAAAAATAACACACTTTAATTTTTCGAATATAAAAATATTGATTTGATTCTTTCTGTGCGAGAAATTTTAACACAAACAATTTTGCAAAATGATTGCCAAAAGGTATTGATAAAAAGACAGAAGGACTGCTTTAAAGCGGTGAAGATGGATTTCTGGAGGTGAAGCTGTGGTGTGTCGCGGATCCATCGAATTCCGAAATTAGGGCAAGAATCAGCGTTCAAGGAAATATAAATACCATATCCCAGAAACAGTTACCATGGTTTGGCCATTTGCAGAGGATGGAGGATTATAGGTGGCCATAGAGGATATGGGGGTGGACGCCCGCTGGTAGAAGAAGGAGGAGTAGGCCGGAAGTGAAATGGTTGTTGGGGACCAGGAAGCAATGTCTTTGCGGCGGCTCTCCGATGGGCACTGGCGAAACAGAGAGAGAGGTGGTGCTTAGGAAGTGAAATACGGCTGGGGCTGTAAATCCTCGCGTGAATATAAAAGTTATATTTTTACAGAAAATATCGGTAATATCTTAAAAATTTTTCTTTCATTTTAAAAATTGTAAAAACATTTTTAACATTAATCTTTAACGTTTTGTAAGAAGGGTGAAGGGCTGCTCGAGGCTGGATCTAATACATAACGAGGAAATTAGATCCGAGTTTGGTGTATTTAGCTTGAATTAAAAAATGGAGGAGTACCGGAATCAATGGAAGCAACATTTGGAACGGATACCAGAGGAGAAAATACCTCTTGAAGTGATGGAATATGTTCCAAATGGAAGAAGGGAGGTGGGAAGACCTCGAAGAAGATGGCAGAAGTCGAGATGTACGGTGTTTGTGTAGACGTACAGGATGGTTTGTGAGTTCGGAACAGGCTTATGCCTAATCCATCGAATTCAATTAATTCTGAATTCGATGGCCTAATCCTTGATAGTAAGACGAAGAAGAAGATCTTTAACTATGATTAATTTCAAAAGAGAATTAAAATAGCAACACATCCCTAAATTAACACACTCATTAATAAAATAATTCTTTTATCGTTTCTAATTTTTTGAATGCCATTGTTGATTTTTTAAAGAAGGTTACGGCATAGTTCGTCTATTAATAGCATTATAACAACCTAAAAGCTAATGGCAACTTTTGCATGTGAGCACACGTTTTACAGGGCAAATTTAAGCAACGATTACTAGATTCATTGTCCAATACAAAAATAGAAAAAGAAATTATTTATTTAGTTAGTTAAAAATTCATTAAGTTAGTTTTAGAGTTTTACATTTTATTTATAGAAATAAACTGATAAAAAACAGCTATTTTTAGAGTAATTACAGACAACAGTTTAAAGAAAAAACAAATATAAAATCTCTATTTTAACTTTGTTGTTGTTTAGGTCATCAGCCGAAAGGCTGGTTTGAACCTCTAGAGGTTTTACTAAGTAAAACGAGGAGTGATATGGTTTACCATTGCCTTCCTCACTGAGTGAAAAATTACACTTATCAGCATGCCAGGCCCTCTGAAAAGCACATATTTTCCACTCTGTAAATGACACCTTCACTTCATTCACCACAGGGTCTGGCTGTATAATGAAATTATTACTTTCAGAGGAAATAACTCTGATTAGTGTCTTTTACACCTCTACCTCTTCTGTTCTTAAACGATTCAGTCATTTAATTGGCTGACCATGTGATAAGAAACAGAACTATTTATTTTAGCCCTGCAACGGACAGATTGAGTGTAAATAAATTGACATTCCACCTGTCTGTTACGGGCAGGATTCTAACTTTATGTTAACTAATTGATGCGTTGGGTCAGAACGGATTTCTTAAATATTATTTTTTAAACCGTTCAATAATTACGAAATTTCAAAATGTGTGGATACATAATTTGAACGAATTAATTGTAACTTCAGATACAGTAACTAATATTACAAATTATATAAAAAGTTTTAATATATGATTTAAAGATGGGATAAAAATTACACGTTACAGGTTCATAAAATGCAGCGGAACATAATCTTATTGCATAGATAATTCTTCTTTGGTGGTCAAATTATTTTATCTTTAAAACTGGTTTGATATATCTTGTACATTTACGGTTAATAAAGTAGCTAAACTATTCAACTCAACTATAATTAATTAAAACAAATATCTTAATTCAGTTAGCCATAAAATCGTCTTATTTAATAATAGTCAAACAAAAAAAAAAAAAAAACAAAATACGGAGAAACGGTAAGAATATGCAAATTTTAATGGGAACATTTTTTAAAGTAAATAATTTAAAAGTCTTACATTAAAACAGATGTGCAATAATACATTATTCAGAGTATACTTCCAAGGATTTGGAATTTATAATTAAATAAATTCATCTCAAAAAGAAAAACGTTTTTAATTTTTTAACGATTCTTTCTGTTCAATGTTAGTAAAAAGATTACGGGGTAAGATGAAGAACGTCTGTTTAAGTTATATTTTCGTGTAACAGAGTGGAGCGGTAGTAATACTGTATATAGAAAAGACTCTAATTACAGATAGGAATTCTTAATTCTCGGCTTAGCAAGAAACATGCCAAGCCTCTTGACGGGTTAACTTAGAAGGAATATTAAATTAATACAAAATGTTGTTCTATCTTTCTATTTTAACTTCATCTCGCTTTATACTCCATCTTTGTTTAGAGAACTTCGATTAAGAAGTTTATCTTATGTTAGTTTATTCATTAGAGTAAATGCAATTGAATTTGTATCGGTTTTATGCATGCAATTACAATGAGATTCTGTTTCCACAAGTTTCTTATAAATTTCAAAACCACAATTAAATAAAAGAACTTGTAACGTACGATACTATAGCATTCATTTCAATTGATAGTATTATTACTTCTTAAGTTTTCAATTATTCAACTTCATTTTCTTCGTTCGTTTTATTTTTTTAATTAACATTAATGCAATGAGTGGAAAATTATTTCAACAAATAACAACTTTTTATTCATGATGTTAATTCTGTAATCAAGAAGAAGAAAAACTTTTAAACCCTTTTTATTTGAAACTTCAACTCCACCCTAATTGTAATTTGTCGCCATTATACATTATAATTCATAAATTTTTAATTACGTTTAAACTTGTTTTATAGTTAATTGAAAAACCTACGTTGAAATGTAGTCTACTTAAAATTTATACACAAGTTCAACATTTTTTAAACTTATCTGAATAACGTATCATAAAAACCTCCTTTTAGTTTTATTTCTTAATGGATATTAAATGAATATATTAGTTAATTTTATAATTGAAACTAACTCGGGGTAATATTTCATTGGCTAAAATGCGAAAGACTCACCGGGTTGGTCTAGAAGTTAAGGGGAGACTGTACTTTGTATCCCGCCAATGTTAAATTTGCTAATTTTAGGTACATTTGTCATAGAATTGATGAAAGATACGAAAATGAAACTTTACACACTTAGCGTTGTAGAGTGGTTTTAGCTCCTGATTTTTTTTCAATTTAATCTGTTGGACCATAAAGTTTTTAAAAGAATAACGAATAACATACAATTTTTTTCTACGTTTTTGCATATTAATAATTTTTTGAGCACCTGAGGAAGTAAAAACAATGTCGGTGAATGTGCATATATATGATAATTAACTGGTAAAAATTTCAGCTAGATAGGTTAAATGGTTTCTGAGAAAAACGTACATAAGTGTTAAAAATTTAAATTTACAGGAAAAGGCACACATGAAAAGCAAAATGTACACAAACAAGTTTAATTTCCCATCAACAGTTGGTTAGAAAGCTGCACCAACAGTGAAGAATATTAAAAATAGTGAATCAGATATTTTAAAAAAAACTAAATTTTTTTTTGCACTAAAACGAGAAATATAAAAATATGAAAAATATTTGTTCTTGGCGACATGTTAATTTTTTGGATACACCTGACAAAAACTTAAATTTTTTTTATTAAATTAATTTTTTGTCTTAATTTAATGTTTTTGTGGTAGATCTAGGGGTCTAAATTATTGAAAAACATAAAAAACCAAAATTTTCAGTCAAAACCATACATTCTCCCCTTAAGTCATCGCTGTGAGTCACCTGTTTAACAGCTGATTTTCGGAGACGAAGGCTCCTGGGTTAAATCCTAGACAGTGGTTACCGATGTACTTTGATGGTCGGGGTGCAATTAACCATGCTCTCCGAGTCTGCGAAAGACTACACCTCATTTACACGTCATACATATCATTCTCATCTCATTGGGTCATGTAAAATTGAAATAACAATAAAAGTTAGAATAATAGTTCTAAATTGAACATATTACAAATTACACACATTAAGGTTAAAAACAGTATATAGTACCCGTTAATAATAAATAAACAGTTAAACATTTTGGGTAAAAATAAATATTATTTCTTCACGACGGTAGCCCATATCAAATAGTTTCATATATAAAATTTTATGACCGGTAACAGTAATATAAGTTTGAACATTTAAATAATTGTAATAAACATTTAACGTTTGTAAATAAAATTTGTCCATGTGAATAGAGATATGTTTACATTTGTTTATAAAAGCAAAACAATTTTGTGAAAATTCAGTAGATAGTAAATGTTTGTACATGCATTTACAAGAATAACGCGTATTGAATACTGGATATAATGGGAAAACTTCTTCAGTGTAAATATTAGGAATATTACTGCAGAAACAGCTGCGACCTAACAAATGACGGAAGAAAATAGAATAAATTCCAGTACCATTAGTGCAATTCAAAATACGGATAAACGGAAAAGCAGATTGTTATAATACAGTACTGAATAAAATTATGGAATGATAATACGATGGTAGTTGCAGTAGTTTTATAAGCATGTGTATTTTATGAAAGTCTTTATCGTGCAACACGTATTTACAAAAAAAAAACATGAACAAAAATATCTGAATAAATAAATAAATTTACGCTTCTTAAGTATAAAATTTAAATTTAAATCTAAACCAGTTTATATAGGTATGTACCGCTAGAATAATATAAATAAAAATTAGATGTGAAACACTCACACGACTTTTTATTGTCAGAGTAAATAAAGAACAATATAGCCTATAATCATTAGTTCTGCCCCTAACAGACAGGTGGAGTGTCAAATTATTTACACTCAATCTTTTCGTTGCAGGGCTCAAATAAATAGTTCTGCTTCTTATCACATGGTCAGCCAATTAAATGACTGATTTATTTAAGAACAGAAGAGGTAGAGATGTATAAGACACTAATCAGAGTTATCTCCTCTAAAAGTAATGAATTTCATTATACAGCCAGACCCTGTGGTGAAAAAAGTGAAGGTGTCATTTGCAGAGTGAAAAATATGTGCTGTTCAGAGGCCCCGGCATGCTGATAAGCGTACTTTTCCACTCAGTGAGGAAGGCAATGGTAAACTACCTCACTCCTCGTTTTACTGAGTAAAACCTCTACAGGTTCAAACCAGCCTTTCGGCTGATGACCTAAACAACAACAATCATTAGTTAACAATTTAAAATAAAAATCAACCTCCATTGTAAATATTTTTATTTTCCTACAACTTTAATTATATACACTTTTGTTATAAATGTATATTAAGGCTGCAATCTTAAATGTTCGTGCCGGGTCTCCTAGGGGTACCTAACTTAAGTTTCAAAATTAAATTTTGTACTACATTCCACTTAGATATTTATATTCCTGAGATATTTTGTTCACACACAGACGTCGCTAAAAACATGCTTTTTGGGTTGAGGGAGCCTGAAAACGTGTACTTCCAGTTAAAACTCAATTTCGAAAAAACGACATGAAAACAATAGCACGTAATTATTTTCTACAAAACTTTTTTAACAACTGTCCAAAAATCGGTTTTGTATTAGAAATCCTATTAGGGAGTTGTTGTGTAAACATATTATGTGATTACTGGAAAATTATTATTATTTTACACTCAATCTGTCAGTTGCAGGGCTAAAATAAATAGTTCTGTTTCTTATCACATGGTCAGCCAATTAAATGACTGAATCATTTAAGAACAGAAGAGGTAGAGGTGTAAAAGACACTAATCAGAGTTATCTCGTCTGAAAGTAATGGATTTCATTATACAGCCAGACCCTGTGGTAAGTGAAGTGAAAGTGTCATTTGCAGAGTGGACGATATATGCTTTTCAGAGGGCCTGGCATGCTGATAAGTGTACTTTTCCACTCAGTGAAGAAGGCATAGGTAAACTACCTCACTCCTCGATTTACTTAGTAAAACTTCTACAGGTTAAAACCAGCCTTTTGGCTGATGACCTAAACAACAACGGAAAATTATTAAATTAAATAATCCAAATTTTAATATGCTAAATGATAAAAGGAAATGCATTTCACTGTATGCTACAAAATACACGCTAGAAAAATAAACTAACATAAAAAACTTTTGTAAATTAATCAGATAAAGATTTAATAGTATTGGAATGTTGTATTATAAGTAATGGCAATACAATTTACAATTTGCATTAAAAATGGTGGCAGTAACACTTATTTACTATTAAGAAAGTTTTGATTAGTTTCAGTGTGAAAATAAATAATATTGCACGTGAGGCCATTTATTTAACTTGTATCATTCTATTAAAACTTTATCAGAACGTAGACAATATTTTGAATTTTATTACAACAAATGGTTATTCAGATTTACAGAGGGTAAAAGATGGGAAAGAGAGCATCGGGGTAGACTTTAAGGATTTCTTCCGCTTAGTTGAGGTTTAGAAGTATAGTGTAGGAAGAAAACGCAAAAGGATGTGTGTATGTGTGAGTACACCTGGTAATGATTTAGCTATATCTGCCAAAGAGAGCGTTCGCTCTTTATCAGAAGATCACGCCCAATAAAGCAGATAATCTTTCATGTAAAAACGATACAGTTTCCGGGTTTTCGGGAGCATCGTTGTTTCCACCCGAATGAAATCCACCCCTTTGGTTGATTCAAAATTTATCACACATTGCCGCCCTCAGAGCAGCAGGAAATCGCTACGGATGGTCGCACGTTCACTGCAAGACCACGTGGCGCAAAACTTGCATATAATCCTTCTCTTTCTCCATATAAAGGGAGAATATTTTAGGAAGGATAGGTCTACTGCGGTTTACCATATCGAAAATCAGCTTAGTTCGGCGTAAATGTGTTCAAACATCGATTATTTAAGGCTTAAGAAAACAACTAAACCCCTAAAGGAGTCAAAATACCCGACAATAATTTAATGTCGTTCAAATCCTTTAAGTAGCCGTTATCTTATATTCAATTTGTATAGGCTCGCAAATAAACCAATAATTAACTTTACGTACGGGTTTCCTATAGAAATGTAATCCATGTTTGCCAATCCGATTTTCTTCAGTATTAAAGATTACTACAAAACCTAGATTTCCAATAACTAATGTCGCATGATAAAGAATGTGATTTTTCAGAACAGTTCTAAAAATAAAAAATTAAATTAATTTTTTGAATACATTTTAGAAAATAATCTTAAATTTTTCTTTCAAAACAATTTTTTAAATGAAAATCTAGCAATCCAATTTTTAAACGACTAATATTTTGGTCTGAAATTTCGTTTAATGGGGAACTTAATTATGTATAAACAAATAAATAAATGTAATACATTATTATTTTTCATACAACGTCTCTCCCAAATACCATTTTGTTTGTTGATGATAAGTTTTATTAGCTGATTAAAAAGAAAAGCTCAAAAAAACCCATATTTAATTTTCAAAATAAATGCTGTTATTACAACATGAGTATATGAAGCAGAAAAAACTTAAAAGATTTATGTTTAATAACTTTTATTATTTCCCATAACAGGCAGGAGGATTGTTAAATTATTTGCACTCGATCTAGTTCAAGGGCTACAATAAATAATTCTGTTTCGAATCACATGGTTAGCCAATTAAACATGGACTGAAGCAATTTAAAACAAAAGAGGTAGATGTGTAAAAGACACTAGTCAAGAGTTATTTCCTGAGAGAGTAATGAATTTCATTATACACCCAGACCCTGTGGTGAATGAAGCGAAGTAGTTATTTGCAGGGTGGAAAGTATATGCTTATCGGAGGGTCTGGCATGCTGATAAGCATACTTTTCCACATGGTGAGGAAGGTAGTGGTAAACTACCTCACTCCTCATTTTACTTAGTAAAGCCTCTGAAATTCAAACCAGCCTTATAGATGATGACCTAAACAACAAGTACTATATAGCAATTTTTAAAAAATCTTGAATTTTCTTTTGAACTAACGACTTAACTTTTTGTAGCAGCAAAAACTCTCATTTTTTTAGTAAAAGTGCTTCAGCAGCCCTTAATTCAGGCGTTCGGATAATCGACCCTCCTCTGTAGTTTATTTTAATAATAGGTTTATAATAAAAAAACTGCCCATAACAAGACAGGTGGAGTGTCAAATTATTTACACTCAATCTGTTCGTTGGAGAGCTAAAATAAATAGTTCTGTTTCTTATCACATGGTCAGCCAATTAAATGACTGAATCATTTAAGAACAGAAGAGGTAGAGGTGTAAAAAACACTAATCAGAGTTATCTCCTCTGAAAGTAATGAATTTCATTATACAGCTAGACCCTGTGGTGAATGAAGTGAAGGTGTCATTTGCAGAGTAGAAAATGTGTGCTTTTCAGAGGGCCCGGCATGCTGATAAGCGTACTTTTCCTCTCAGTGAGGAAGGCAATGGTAAATCACCTCACTCCTCGTTTTACTTAGTAAAACCTCTACAGGTTCAAACCAGCCCCTTTCGGCTGATGACCTAAACAACACAATAAAAAAAACAAAAATATTTTGATGCAGGAACAAGCTAAATGGCTTAAACCGAGAGAAAATTCTTTTCCTAAATCAGTTTTTGAACGAAAACAATTTTTATTAATCTTAAATTTTTTTTATTTAAATTTTAAAAAAAAATTAAAATACTTCATTACAAAAAAACAGGTCAAGATAATGGCTAAAGTTATGAAACGATTTTACTTGTGACGTTAAGTTTTATTAAAAACTATAAAAAATATTATTATGAACGGACTAATTGAATTATTGCTTACAAGATGACTTAAAATGAATAAAACAAAAAAAAAACACTTGAAAGAATAATGCATAAATCAGAATACAAAAAGTAATAAAAAGAATATTAAAAACAAAAGAAAAAAACCTTGGTTTAAAAATCTGTCATTAACAGCACGGTTTTCCGTTTATTTATCTAATAAAACAGATTTACCCCAATCTGTTTCTTAAAGAGACAAAACGTCATTTATTTCCTTTAATTGATTACATAATTAAAGAAACAAAAAAATGATTTCTGAAATTTAAATTAATTAATCGTAGCAAGTTATTTATTTTATTATAATTTCTTTGTGTTCCTTGAAAAGGAAGATCAACCATTTTTTTTATTTTTGCTTTTGCGTCTTTAAACAAAGCCTTTCTTTTATTCGAGCCCGTTGTTAAAGTTAAGGCAACCATAAAATTCTTTTTCCCTTGAACCCATTTTTGTCAGGGGAATCTCTTTTCGTTATCCATTAATTTTGTTTTTCATTTACATTTTCAAAAACTGTTTACTTACATCTATAGAAGTACAATAGATTTGTTTTTAATAATAGAATCTTTAAATGTTTCTCTACAGTGAAACCATCTTTGAAATTACGGAAATGAGAATTTTACAGTTCTTTTCCTTTGTAAATTGTTTTGTATTATATGTACATAAAGAAGTTATTGAAAAACACTTTTACCAGTTTTTGTACACAAGAGTATATTATCTTCCGAAAAATAAAAAAAATCTTCGTTTATTTTAGATTATACATTCTTGAACACCTTTGCATAAACGTCAAATTTTTTAGTGGAACTGGTTGTTTTTATAACTGCATCCAGGATACTTCAGACGAGAGGAAAGGACACGTCAAGAAAAATTATAAGCCTAAATTTTACCTTAATGTTAAATTCATTACTTACCAATTCATTTTTATTATCACTATTCATTTATTACGTGTTATATATTACACATACTGCCCATAACAGACAGGTGGAGAGTCAAATTATTTACTCTCAATCTGTCGTTGCAGGGCTAAAATAAATAGTTCTGTTTCTTATTACATGATCAGCCAATTAAATGACTGAATCATTTAAGAACAGAAGAGGTAGAGGTGTAAAATACACTAATCAGAGTTATCTCCTCTGAAAATATTGAATTTCATAATACAGCCAGACCTTGGGTGAATGAAGTGAAGATGTTATTTCCAGAGTGGAAAATATGTGCTTTTAAAAGGGCCCGGTATGCTGATAAGCGTACTTTTCCACTCAGTGAGGAAGGCAAATGTAAACCACATCACTCCTCGTTTTACTAAGTAAAACCTCTACAGTTTCAAACCAGCTTTTCGGCTGATGACCTAAAAAATATATTACAACAAATATGCATTATCGGTTTGGTTAGATTTGAATAACCAAAGTTGTATGGTAAATTGATTAAATAGCTATTTTCAAGTTTACTGTTAAATTATTGACCCGGGGTCAAAATTTTATTACTTTATTAACGTAATACCCTGATGTATAATTATTGTGCAATAACAAGTCAATTATTGTTTTCATTTACATCATCTATTGACCACATTATTTATTATCACGTGCTTTTCCATTTGCTCAATATTTTATCATTCGTTTGGACTGTCTTCATCATCTTCCATCAAATTTTCTTCTGATAAAATTTTTCAGTTTTGCTCAATATTTGCTTTTCCGTTGGTCAATAATTTTCATTCTTTTGGACTTCCTTCTTCATCTTCCATCATTCTGACCAAATTTTTCAGTTTTGCTCAATATTTGCTTTTCCGTTTGTCAATATTTTTCATTCTCTTTGGACTGCCTTCTTCATATTCCATCATTCTGACAAAATTTTTCAGTTTTCTTTCGCCAAAATTTCTTATCTTGAAATTATTTAATATCAGAAAATCCTTTTTCTAATACATTATTCATAGTTTAGGATTGGGTCCAGAGTTATGATTCTCTTTTCCAAGTCTCAGTAAACTTAAAATCGTTTTGCGTTCATAAAAATTAAATCTTATTTTTCTAAAAACCACATTTTAATACATCGTAGAAATTACTGTTAATTTAATTTTTAAAAAAATTTCAGGACAAAAAAATAAATATACTGTAATTTTAAACTCACCTTGAAAAATGTTTGAATTAAGAAAAATACATGAGATTATTGATTCACGTAAGAACGAACCGCAAATATCAAATACTAAATAAAATAAATTCCAATACCACTTTGCTTCTATATGATTATCGTTCTGGTATAATTTCAGGATATTACTGACTACTCACGTAAAATATACAAATTTTATTAACTCAGACATTGCAAGTACGTTGCTGTACAATAATTTTCCGTAGTTTGTAAGATCGCCATTAAGAAAAACTAGTTTTCTAATCATACTTTCAGAAAATATTAGCAAAATTCAAAAAATATATACTTATTACGAATTCCATTTTCAAAAATATTATTTTTTTTATCGTAATGAAAAAGTTTTCCCATAACAGGCAGATGGAGTGTTAAATTATTTGCACTCGATCAGCTAGTTCCAGGGCTACAAAAAATATTTCTGTTTCTTATCACATGGTCACCCAATTATATGACAGAAGCATTTAAGAATAGAAGAGGTAGAGGTGTAAAAGACACTAATCACATTTATCTGCTCTGAGAAAAATACATTTTATTATACAGCTAGACCCTATAGTGAATGAAGTGAAGGTGTCATTTGAAGGGTGAAAAGTAGAGGCATTTTAGGGGGCCTGACATGCTGATAAGCATACTTTTCCACTTAGTAAGGAAGGCATTCGTAAACCCTCCCACTCATCGTTTTACTTAGTAAACCCTCTAGAGGTTCGAACCAGCCTTTCAGATGATGACCTAAACAACGACAACAAATTGAAAAGTCGAAGAACAGATTGGTGTAGGCTATCAGAAGACGAAAAATGAAATTATTTTAAAACCTGTATAGAATGGATCACAACGATTGAACACGCATTTTTAAGACACTAACTAATTGACCTGATTTGCCGGATAAGTGGTTTTAAGGGATCAGAAAATATATTGAAAAAATAAGTAAATCGAAGAAACATATTGATCAAAACTAAGTTACAGATTACAGGGTAATGACTTTAAGGGCTTCGACGAATAGCAAAAGCAGGACTAATGATTGACGTTAAAAATAAGAAAGTATATAGTGAAATCATGCTAAGAATTAGCTGACCATGTGATAAGAAACAGGATTATTTTTTGTAGCCCTGGAACTGGCAGATTGAGTGCAAATAATTGAAACTCTACTTGCCTGTTATGAACATGATACGAATATAAACAAATTAAATAAAAACAATGAAAATGAATGTCATATAAATACAGTTATACGAATTTTTGATTACATGGTGATTTGATAAAGTATAACAGTTTCTATAAATATGGATAATTTGAAAATAAATTTGATATGTAAATATGAAATACAATGCTAAAGATCATATCCAGTAGGAACATAATTTACATATTTCATATAAAATGTTAAACCATAAATGTTTGGAAACAGGTGACATACATCATATTGGTTTCTATTTATTTATTTTAAAAGTAGGTCACCATATCAAATTCCTTTATTTAAATAATACAATTTTATTTTAAAATTCTAATAATATACAATATTTTTAATATAACTTTTAATTTTTATAAAACTTTTAACAAAATAAATAATATTACAATAAATAATATAATGAATATAATGTATATTAAAAAAGTAAAGCGTATAAAAAGTTTGAAAAAATATCTGTTTTATTCAGGAACTTTTGAAATTAACTTTAGTAAAAGTTCTCAATAATATCTTTTTTTTTGTACGCCATTTAAAGTTAACAAGTTCTTTTATTTGCTAGGTTAAAAAAGAACTTAAAAAATGAAGTAAAAGAATGGAAAATAAAATATCAATATGGAGGGTGTATTTTAAAATGAGTTACGATGGTACATACTAAAAGATACGTGCAGAAATGTACACATATGGATACTGAAAACAACCGGTTGAAATATAAACTAGTAGGAACGTGTCTGAAATTTAGGTTGAAGCTAGTAAAGTGAGTGTATGTATGTATATATATGTATATATATGTATATTACATATAGTGAGGACGGGGTGCTAAATGGTTTTTGAGTATGGAAGCAGGTGGTGTAACGTAGAGAGAACAGCAGGCAAACCTCCCACCGCCCTCTGTTCTAGTATATCCAAAATACTGCTCATCGCGCTCTTAGTTAATGAATATATGTATTCTGATTTGGGAACGGCCAACCTAAATATTATGCATGTATGCTTTATCGCAATTCAATAAATAGAAACAAAAAAATACAAAGGAACGATAAACGAGATATCGCGTAAACTTATATTTTATGTTTAATACTAATGACTAGTGCTCGGATTTTGCATATTTTGCACATCTTTTTTTTAAGTTCTAAAATAAGTTTATAATCCGTTTTGAGTGTTTTTGAATGATTTGCGACCAAAAACCCCAAATTTAATTTTGAATATTTGTGCATATTTCGGACCTTTTGCATATTTGTGGTATTTTTGCATATTTTAGACAAATTTCCAGAAAACTTGGTAAAAAAACAAAAGTATTTGTGAAGGCACTGAGCAGAATAAGGGCATTCAAGAATGCTAATCCTAACGTTCCTCTCCCACCTCAACCTATAATCACAAGATGGGGTACTTGGATATCTGCAGCCAATTTCGTGTCCGAAAATCAGCTGTAAAACAGCTGATTTTAGCGACGACTTTACCTCTAGACCAACCCGGAGGGTTATAATAAGCAATAAGCGCAATTTTAACAATAAAATAACTTCTAATTCCACTGACGTATACTAAAAAAAAATTGTAACACAAATATACATAAATACTGCAAGGTTTAATAAACTTAAACAAAACTAAGTACGGTACGTCCGATCAGTCATGTAGCTACTACAAGAGAAATTTCAGGTCGCAAAAAAATTACAATCTAATACATAAAAACAATGAATCATTTCTAAAACTTTTTCCATATATATTTTTTTCTGAATAGCCCTAGCGTTAATCTTTAGTAGATATATATTTTTAAATGTCAGGTTTATAAATAACCAAAATGACAACTGAAACTTAGGAAGTACATACAGTATTTAATAAATCAAATACACTTTATACATAGAAGTAAGGTTAAAGTAATTTAATCCACAAACTAAATTTTATAAAAATAAAAAATAATTTCAGGTCAACACTAATCTGATACGAAACAAATCAATAAATAATAAAAATAAAATCATGGAACTATTTTTAGTATCACGGTAGACTAAACCGAAGGAAAATAAAAACAAAAATATTTCAAACAATTATAGAAAAGTAAATAAGTAAACAACATGAGTTACTATATAGTAAGCTAAGAACTGATGCAAAATTAACTGACGACCAGAAAATTAAAGACATAAAATTTTTAGCACAATTTTTTCGTTAAGAATTCTGTTTACTTGGATTAAATCGATACAGGAAGACGATTATTTGATAATAAAATATTAATAAAGTTGATTTTATTGTTTCTAACATGCGATGATTTAGCTAACATTGTTGATTATTATCAGTATATCTATTAAATAATTTAGTTCTCATGTTTACTTTACGAACGTATTAGACATGTTGAGGTACAAAAACGTTGTTACTTGAATGTAGATAAAATAACAAATTTGTATTTTTTTTAGCCCTATTAATAAATGTACGTAAAAAAATTTTTTTTGTGTCAAATTTTCACTGTAAATACACGTTCTCAGTTACCCCTCCAAAAAAGAATACCGATTATTCTGTCTGTCTGTAAGTATGAGTGGGAACAAAGTAACTTAGATTACCATTAACGGACTCGACACAAACATTTTCATCAAAATCGGTTAATGAGATGTAGTAGTTTTTATTCGTACGTTTTTTCAATTTTTGCAATTTTATCAAAAATGGTTCCTACGATTTTGATTAAAATGCCAACATTTTTTAATCCCTTACATAAGTTGCAATCTGTTCAATCTGGAAGAATAAGCAACCTTATGACCAAATGAGAAGAGGATGATATGACGTGTAAATGAGGTGTAGTCTTGTACGGACTCAGGCCGACCATTCCTCAGAGAGTATAGTTAATTGAATCCTAAACATCAACGTAAACCGGTAACCACCTGTCTAGTATTCAAATCGTATTAGAAGAAATACTTTTACAAAGATTTGAATCAGAAACCTTCGTCTCCAAAAATCTGCTGTTAAATTCTGATTCGCATTGACGACTTTAGTACTAGACCAACCCGGTGTGTTTACATTTTTTGTGCTCTTATAATAAAAAAATGTTCCTTTTTTTAAGTAGTCTTAATATGCATTTTAAAGCAAACCCGTATTATAATCTAAGGTATAGAAAATTAAAAATCAACAACTTTTATTACAAGTGTTTTTTTACAGAGCTTAATTTAGCGTCAATTAGTGATTTTCTATAAAAATTTGATACAACACAGTCAAGCCTAACCAGTATACGCACTAACACACACACAACACACATGCAATTTACAGAAACAAGTTGTCCAGACTCGGACCTATCAGGAGCCGGCTCGCCTTGCTGCTCTCTGATTGGTTACAGGTTGGACAACCTAACAGTATATAAGCAGGTAGTTTTCACACACAGAGCGAGTCTTACACCAGCAGTCAAGAGGGACTCAACTAGACAACACAGCTCCAGCCGAAGAAACTCTATAAGGAAAACCAAGTCTTCTCGCTTTATTTCTGATGTCTCCTGCTTGCCCACGACGGGCCGTCCGCTGTTCCAGCGGCAATTAGTCGCTTCGCCGGGTTCGCCCCAGGCGGTGCTTCGCTGTTTCTCTCGGGAATAGCGGAGGTTCGCACCCATGCGAACAGTCCTCCACGGCCTAAGCTTTCTACATAAACGACCCTTTTAAGGGCCGTCATCCTTAAGGTTAATTTATTTTATAATTTTTCCCGATTCCAACCTGCTTATGTCAAGACGCCGGGGAGGTAAAAAGGAGCAACACCGCCGAGCCCGACAACAACGACTCGCCGAACGGACAACCTCGTCACTGCAGCAGAGATCTCCTCGCCCCGTCGCATCACTTAGTTTAACCGTCGCGCCAGGGCCGGCTCCGTCATCTACCGTCACTGCACCACCTAACCATCCCCCTCCTTCTCCTACTCGTTATTTTACTCACCTCCCGTTGATCGCATTGCCAACCACATTAGTCACCCCTCTCCCTCCAACACCCCGTAAATTCCGCCCTAAAACCTTTTTCGTCGCTCTTGACAATATTCCTAAACCCTACTGTAACCTTCCCCGCAATACCATAATTCAATCGAACGATCCCCGACTCCCACTTATTCAGTATCCTCTCGAAGTCTCTTCCATAGAAAACACCATGACCGAACGCCGAAAAGCCTGCCGTGCCTTGACGTACAGCGACCGCCGTTAGAAGCACAATCTAACCATCATAAAACGGCCCTTTTCAGGGCCACCAATTTATTGCTCACCAAGGTTGCAAACCGCTACCCAGCACTGACTCAGGCCGGCGAACGACTCTTTGAGAGCCTCCTCGCTCCCTCCGCCGCCCGCCTGGTGTCAAGTTTGGCGCCCAACGTGGGGCCTCGACTTCGTAGCGACCTACGAGGGATCCACGACCAGCTAGCCGCCTTCAACACTTTCTGGAAAGTATAAACCAGTGGCGCCCATCATCAATCATCATGGTTATGCTCACTAGGGGACAGCTATGTAATTGCGCAACCTGTTTAGAACCAGAAGACGACATCAGTTCCATTGATTGCCGTCTCTGCACCAAACCGCACCACAACGTCTGCCTAAAAAGGGAAGCTGGCGACACCACTGCTTTCCTGTGCCAGCCCTGTATCCTCGCCCTTCCGATCTCAGGGGGAAGCACGTCATCCATCACCGCCCCTGTTTCACCTTCACCGCCTCAAATCATTCAGTACCTAATGCCTCCACCAGCTCAAATCCTAGTACTCCCTGAATTCCGTGGCCAGTTACACGAAGACCCGGAAGCTTTTACAAAGAAATGCTCAACCGCCTTTGCCGGCCACAATACGCCTGAACACGCCTGGGTTCTACTAGCGTCAAAACAGCTATTTGACGACGCCGCGAGATGGTGGACGGACTACGGCGAATTCATATCAACCTGGGGCCAATTCAAGGCGAGAATCGCCGCAAAATTTGCGAGTTCCGCCCGAATCACAGCGGCCAACAAAGAACTATACGGCACGGAACAGCGGACCGGGGAACAAATAGAGAAATTCATACGACGAAAGGTCCAGCTTTTCTATAAGTTAAACCCGAACGGAGAAGAAGATTCCCTGGTCCCACTACTAATCGACCAGCTCCTACCGAAAATAAAATCTCTAGTCCGTGCTGCGAGGCCCGATAATGTAGAAGAACTCATAATGTATGCCACAGAATTTGAAAGTGACCAGACGAAACATAGCGGCAACAATATGACCCCAGCACAAACAAATACCACCCGTACGACGCAACCTGCTGCTACTCGCCCGACGCCGCAAAACACAACACGCCCGACGCCGCAGAGCCAAAACATACCGAAGTGTCACTATTGCCCGGAGCGGCACTGGCACCGTGATTGCCCGGTCTACCAGGCGAAAAGAGAGCAGGGAAACGAAGGAGCTGTGAGAAATTCTGCCCCGATCCACAGCCAGCCTCAGGGGCGACCGAAGTAAAAACAGAAACGACTCCAAAGATTGCTACAACACCCACTACGATCGGTATTGCACACATCACGGCCGAATCTAACACTCCCTTGCCAAGGATTACGATCCACATCGGGAAGAAACCAGTCCACGCACTTTTAGATTCCGCCGCAACACATAATTTCATGAACACACGACACCTGCCGCCAGAAGCTGTTCCAACCCCACTGGATGCGGCCATCCACCTCGCTACTACTGATGCAGTGTGCGAAATTCGGGGAGACGCAGCAATAGAAATAAAAATAAACCGAGAACCTACAATTGTTAACTTCTACATCGTGGACAACCTAAGAGAAGATGTGATCTTGGGGCAGCCCTGGCTTCGGAACCAACATGCCTGTTTGGATTTCGAGGCTAGTCGGTTGCTCTACGGAGAGAAAAAAAGGCAAGCAGTATTTTGGCAACCAAAATCACGGGCCCAGGAAACAACACTGGACACGGGGAATATTCAACACTCCGCGCCCCAGTCACACGTGGGTCCGCTGATCGAGCTTCTCGAAACCTACAGCTCTGTATTTCACGAAGTCTCGCCTCCCCAACCGACAAATGCTGCGACCCACAAAATAACTCTCACGAACACACGGCCCATTTATACCAGACCCTACAGATACTCAACAGAGAAATTACAAAGTATCAAAGAAGAGGTTAAAATTATGAAGGAGAAGGGCTACGTAGAACCGGCCGATACACCATTCAATTCCCCGATCGTGGTGGTAAAGAAGAAATCAGGCGCCAATAGACTGTGCATCGACTACCGACGTTTAAACGAGGTGACCGAGAACGAGACGCCGCCGCAAGTAAATATTCACGATGCCCTGAAGGCCATCGGAAAAGCTAAGGTGTTCACAACTCTCGATCTCAAAACCGGGTACTGGCAAGTACCGCTCGAGCCTGAATCACGACCGTATACGGCTTTCACGACACCGCAGGGAGAGAAGCTCCAATTCACCGTTATGCCTTTCGGTCTAAAGAATGCTCCCAGTACTTTTCAGAAAATGATGAACTCAGTCCTCAGCGGTCTAGAGGATTTCTGTTCGGCCTACCTCGACGATGTCATCGTTTTTAGCAACGACTGGGAAGAACACATACTGCATCTCTCTAGAATACTTGAACGACTCGATGCATATCATCTAACTTGCGCACTGGAAAAATGCCATTTCGGTAAAGACAGTACAAACTACCTTGGGCACTCTGTCACCCCGGAAGGCAATCAACCGCTCCCCGAGAATGTCATGGCTGTGGAAGAGGCCCAACCTCCTACAAATAAGAAACAATTGAGACAATTCCTCGGAGTAGTAAACTGGCTGCGTGAATTCATTCCAAGAATGGCAGAACTAAGCGCACCACTAACCAACCTACTGGCCAAAAACTCTAGATGGCGATGGGACGAATCAGCCGCGCTCACTTTCCAGAAGATAAAAGACGCAGTTAAGGAAATTACAACCTTACACCGCCCCGACCCAACAAGGCAATTAATTCTTCAAACAGACGCCAGCAAGTTGGGCCTCGGGGCCGTACTCTACCAAGAAGACGAAGAAAAGCAGAGACAAGTTATTTCCTATGCGAGCGCTAAGCTAAGTCCCACCGAGCAGAGATATCATGCGAACGAGCAGGAGTGTCTAGCAATAATCTGGGCAGTGAAAAGATACAGGCCCTATCTCGAGGACCGGGAATTTCTTCTCCGAACGGACAGTCAAGCCCTAACATGGCTGTCGACGTTAAAAGATTCCCGGGCCAAGCTAACAAGGTGGGCCTTGTTACTTCAAGAATTTAAATTCCGAATAGAACACTGCCCAGGGAAAAAGAACGAGCTGCCCGATGCTCTCTCACGCCAGCCTACAGGAAAGACGATAGACCCCGACGAATTTGACCTCGCTGACCGAGCCACACCACCGGAGCAGCCTCAAACGTCGCCAGAACCCCCGTCAATCCAACGAATAGACGTAGAACCAAACACTCTCGTGGAAGAGATCAAGCAAATCCAAGCACAAGACCCGGCGATCGAAGAGAAGAAACAGCAGATCGATCGGCTTTCCCAGTTACCTGCGGCGAGCCGATCTAGGACCGAGCAGAGATTCCTGGAACGCCACAGAGTGTCAGAAGACTTATTACAATTCCGACATAGCGACCAGTCTGAAGACTGGAAAATTGTAGTACCGGCAAGCTACCGTGATAGAATTTTGTATCACTACCACGACGAAGATCTTGCCGGTCACCCAGGCTCTGATGAGACGGGGGATAAAATTATGAAACATTTTACATGGCCCAACCTGAGGAACGAGGTCAATAAATACGTCGGAAATTGCTACATATGTACAACGTTCAAGGCAAATACACATCCAAGGACCGCCGGACAACGCCCAAGACAACCAACTCGCCCATGGGAAACAATTGCCGTGGACTTAATGGGACCATACCCACTAACACCGAACAGAAAACGCGTCTTACTGGTGGCTACCGATTTATTCTCTCGATGGACCGAGGCATTCGCACTACCGAACTCTCACGCACCCACAGTAATCAAGAAAATGGAAGACGAAGTATTCTCTCGATGGGGCTACCCGGCCAAAATATTAACTGACCTCGGCACCCAATTCACCAGCCATTCCTGGAAGAATGCCTGTAACCGATGGAAAGCTAAACACTGGACGACGCCAGCATATCACCCCAGAGCAAACCCCACGGAACGCCGAAACCAGGAAATAAAGAAAGGCCTCCGAGTAAGATTAGACGGCCAACATAGAAACTGGGAAAAACATTTACCGTCAGTCCTCTTCTCCTTACGAAACCGGCGAAATATCGCTACAGGCTACGCCCCGAGTGAATTGTTATTCGGTCAAACCTTGCACCGACCAAGAGACTGGGGCCTCAAGGCACACGAAAGCAACGAAGACGCTGCGGTAACACGGCAAGCTGGCGCCCTTCAACGGCAACAAGCAGCTAGGGACCAACACAAACGGTACCAAGCTAAACGGAGTGACCCTCCCACCGACAATCCAGCCTTCGAGGTAGGGCAAAAGGTGTACATTCGACATCACCCCCTTTCCAAGAAAATAGCTGGGTTCCACGCCGGTTTTGCTCCCCGCTGGAAGGGACCATACCAAATTGTGCATCGCGCTGGACCCGTATACTGGGTGAACATCGACAACGAAAAGACTAAAGTGCATCAAGACGACGTTCGCCCTTACATCGAACCTCTGGACCTTTAGTGCAGTGCATAATATACACATACCTGTAAATAGGAATCTCATGTGTATAATTTTAAGTAGTCGTAAAATCATAAAATCTAAAGCCCGGGGCCTGCGAGCCCTACACCTTTTTGTTTGCTCTGTTCATTTTCCAGGGCCTGCGCGCCCTGCTGTCTCTATTAGTCCGTAAATTAGTTGTAAGGATTCTCATAAAATCTAAAGCCCGGGGCCTGCGAGCCCTACACCTTTTTGTTTGCTCTGTTCATTTTCCAGGGCCTGCGCGCCCTGCTGTCTCTATTAGTCCGTAAATTAGTTGTAAGGATTCTCATAAAATCTAAAGCCCGGGGCCTGCGAGCCCTACACCTTTTTGTTTGCTCTGTTCATTTTCCAGGGCCTGCGCGCCCTGCTGTCTCTATTAGTCCGTAAATTAGTTGTAAGGATTCTCATAAAATCTTAAGCCCGGGGCCTGCGAGCTCTACACCTTTTGTTTGCTCTGTTCATTTTCCAGGGCCTACGCGCCCTGCTTTCTCTGTTAGACCGTAAGTTAGCTGTTAAGAATTCTCATCCAACTATGTATCTTATAGATCAATAAGTCCTTGTAAATCTAGACCTAAGAGCCAAACATTGTAACACACTTTTAAAGATTCAATAAACTTTCTTCGGCTGTCGCTGCTCTCACTCAGGGGGGAGTTGATACAACACAGTCAAGCCTAACCAGTATACGCACTAACACACACACAACACACATGCAATTTACAGAAACAAGTTGTCCAGACTCGGACCAATCAGGAGCCGGCTCGCCTTGCTGCTCTCTGATTGGTTACAGGTTGGACAACCTAACAGTATATAAGCAGGTAGTTTTCACACACAGAGCGAGTCTTACACCAGCAGTCAAGAGGGACTCAACTAGACAACACAGCTCCAGCCGAAGAAACTCTATAAGGAAAACCAAGTCTTCTCGCTTTATTTCTGATGTCTCCTGCTTGCCCACGACGGGCCGTCCGCTGTTCCAGCGGCAATTAGTCGCTTCGCCGGGTTCGCCCCAGGCGGTGCTTCGCTGTTTCTCTCGGGAATAGCGGAGGTTCGCACCCATGCGAACAGTCCTCCACGGCCTAAGCTTTCTACATAAACGACCCTTTTAAGGGCCGTCATCCTTAAGGTTAATTTATTTTATAATTTTTCCCGATTCCAACCTGCTTATGTCAAGACGCCGGGGAGGTAAAAAGGAGCAACACCGCCGAGCCCGACAACAACGACTCGCCGAACGGACAACCTCGTCACTGCAGCAGAGATCTCCTCGCCCCGTCGCATCACTTAGTTTAACCGTCGCGCCAGGGCCGGCTCCGTCATCTACCGTCACTGCACCACCTAACCATCCCCCTCCTTCTCCTACTCGTTATTTTACTCACCTCCCGTTGATCGCATTGCCAACCACATTAGTCACCCCTCTCCCTCCAACACCCCGTAAATTCCGCCCTAAAACCTTTTTCGTCGCTCTTGACAATATTCCTAAACCCTACTGTAACCTTCCCCGCAATACCATAATTCAATCGAACGATCCCCGACTCCCACTTATTCAGTATCCTCTCGAAGTCTCTTCCATAGAAAACACCATGACCGAACGCCGAAAAGCCTGCCGTGCCTTGACGTACAGCGACCGCCGTTAGAAGCACAATCTAACCATCATAAAACGGCCCTTTTCAGGGCCACCAATTTATTGCTCACCAAGGTTGCAAACCGCTACCCAGCACTGACTCAGGCCGGCGAACGACTCTTTGAGAGCCTCCTCGCTCCCTCCGCCGCCCGCCTGGTGTCAAATTTAACACATCAAAATCAAAAACATAACATTAAGTAAAAGTTACGATTTACATTATGATCTTTCTCTAACCCTACATGAAATATAGGTACGAAAAGTAATATTTTCGTGTCAAATTTTCGAAATCAATGTTACATACGGCTCATTAAAATCGGTTATTTTTTACATTGCCAAGAGAAAGTCTTGTGAGTGTATCATACAATATTTTTTTTACTAGGCTGTATGTAAAAGTAAGTTTACTTTTGTAATCTTAGTAGTTATATCTCTACATAAGACTTAGTATACGTTTCGTTAAACTAACACCCTAGTATGTTTATTCCCTTGACAACTTTACCGCCCTTATATTATATATATATATAATTCAACCCCCAAATCGGACGTTATCAATAATTTACACCCCGTATTTCCTCTTTCGTTTCGTTCAAAGCACCCTTGCCCTCGCTACCTACCCTGTTCTATACTCATCCCCCAAGTGGACCTCATATATTATGTTTCAACCATTTCCCGATCTATCTTTCTCTTAGGTACATACTCTCTCATTTCTCCCACCCCTTTAAAATTCTGATAACATTATCGGTCTCATAAGACTCATACCGTTTATCATAATTTAGACAACATTCAACCCCTCTTTAAATGTTAACGCAGGAGATAATTACAATAAAAGGGTGGGGAAATTATTCAATATACTTCCTGGTTCTATACAACAACATACGGTGTTCGATCTGTGATTTGATTAAATCTCAAACTAAACCTTCAGGCAAATCTATTTATATATATACATATTTATATATACTATATAAACACACACACACACATTAATAAATCATCTACAATTATTTGTTTTTAGTGTGAATTAAATTGATTTCGGGAGGGTTAACAGAGAACGATGACTTATCGAAATAAAAGGGAAGTTAAATATAAACAATAAACGCTATGTAGGCTTTATTAGTTTATGAAATACCACAAATAATTCCGGGTCATATTTTCAGCTTTGTATTATTTGTATTTACATTCAACGTCGTACCCGTATCCTCCCATCGACAGTCATCGACGATGCTGCTGTTTAATTACATTTCCAAATACAGTACGATGTATTCTCTCAGTATTTAATTAAATATGTATATACACACACATTCGTGCACCTTCAATACATGTGAGTTATTGCACTAGATTAATAGTAATCGAATTAATACTATGAATTTATTAATAAAATTTAATCATATTAAATTTGTGAAACTGAAATAACCGTATCCAAGTTTAACGGTACAATTAACTAAAAACGTACTCGTATACATTAGAATAGAAAATTTAATACGAGGTAGTTAACTACAAAAGAATCTCATAATAAATTTAATTCTCTTAATAATATAATTTTATAAGAAAGTACAATAAAACATTATTTAAAAAAATAGTAGTTACTTTAGATACGACGTCAAACTTGTACACCAGTGATGCTGAATAACATTCATATCCCAGAGGTCAGGGTGGTGCGATATCTTGGCTTATGGTTTGACAGGCTACTAACTTGGAAGCATCATCTGCGTACAAAACGGTTAGAACTTAATCGCCGCCAGAAGTTACTCTTCTGCTTAATTAACCCTCGATCAAGATTGAACCTCCGCTTCAAGATTTTAATATAATAAAAATCCCTTTTAAGACCAATCTGGACTTATGGTGTCCAGCTCTTTGGAATAACGGCAGAGAGTAATTTAAAGTCGATCCAGGCCTTTCAATCAAAATTCTTGAAAGTTGCTTCTGGCGCTCCTTTTTATGTAAGCTATAAAACCCTCTACTGCCCATAACAGACAGGTGGAGTGTCAAATTATTTACACTCAATCTGTTCACTGCAGGGCTAAAATAAATAGTTCTGTTTCTTATCACATGGTCAGCCTATTAAATGACTGGACCATTTAAGAACAGAAGAGGTAGATGTGTAAAGACACTAATAAGAGTTATCTCATCTGAGAGTAATGAATTTCATTATACAGCCAGACCCTGTGGTGAATGAAGTGAAGGTGTCATTTGTAGAGTGGAAAATATGTGCTTTTCAGAGGGCTCGGTATGCTGACAAGCAAACTTTTCCACTCAGTGAGGAAGGCAATGGTAAACCACCTCACTCCTCGTTTTACTTAGTAAAACCTCTACAGGTTCAAACCAGCTATTTGACTGATGACCTATAAAAAAAACCCTCTACGACGATTGCATCAGTCATAAAATTGGCTGACCATGTGATAAGAAAGAGAACAATTTTTTGCAGTCCTGAAATTATCAGATCGAGTGCAAATAATGTAACACTCTACCTGCCTGTTATGGACATCTAGAAAATAATATATGTATTGACTTACCTATAGAAATAGAAATTAAATCTTCAAATAGATTATTTTAGAAAAGTCTTTTTGTTTCATACACCAATGTAAATATTCATTTAAAATATGACATATCAAACAAGGTAATTACATGTATTACTCGTTTTCATTACATATTGATCGGAATTTAATAAAACGTTTTTTTTAAATATTTATTTTTCATATTTGTAATATACTGTAAGTATATTATTGTGTTGTATGCGTGTGTATTTGTAAATTGAAATGAAAGGATATACAATATAGTAGTTGTTAAACAAGTATTGCATGCTACAATATTACAGGTGCATTGTAAAATCTATCAAATTTAATATTCAATCCATCTAGATGACATATTCAATGTGTGGGTTGTCGATCATTACATGTCATATACATTTCTCTTGCCTTTATTCTCATTCTTATATGTTCGTCTTACATTTTACTATATTTATTCTTTCTTTCTTTTCTTGAACAGCTGTCTATTTTTTTATTCTTATCTAATTTAATTTCCTTATTTTTTAGTATGTTTGTGTGTCTTTGTTACTATTTTATTCTATTTTTTTGTTACGTTTATCAGATGGTTTAAATTATTTGAAATTTATGAAGTAAAAATTAAAACAATGCATTCAATTTAATTTTGTTTGCACTCGATCTACTGGTTCCAGGGTTACAAAAAATAGTTTTGTTTCTTTTCACATAGTAAAGCCAATTATATGACTGAACTATTTAAGAACAGAAGAGGTAGAGGTGTAAAAGACACTTGTCAAGAGTTATCTCCTCTGATAGTAATGAATTTCATTATACAGCCAGACTCTGTGGTGAATGAAGTGAAGATATCATTCGCAAGGTGGAAAGTAAGTGGTTTTCAGAGGTCCTGCCATACTGATAAGCTTCCTTTTTCAACTCAGTAAAGAAGGCAATAGGAAACCACATCACTTTTTGTTTTTATTTAGTAAAATCTGTAGAGGTTCAAACCAGCCTTTTGGTTGTTTATCTAACAACAATCGTATCTGATAAATTGTAAGCATAACGCACAGTTTTAATGGTTACCGTGGTGTGTAAAACTTGGTTTTTTCTACTCATATTTTTTTCGTACTGATTATTTTGTGAAGCTATAATTTTATTAATACCAAATGCACTGAGTAACCCATTCCACTTTGTCGTCATCATAATTCACAATTCTTTGTTTATATTTGAATATTATTTTTATAAAATAATTTCCAATCGAATATTTTTTTTCACAATTAGTCAAAGTTTCCAGGTATGAGCCCAACAATTAGGTTCGGCTAATCAACTGATATTTTATAATCAGTATGTTTTAAACCCAAAAACTAACCACAGAAATTAATTATCTTTTTTCGTGGATAAAAACCCCTTATTGGATAAATCGTAATGGAAAATATTTTACATTAAATTCTATCCTAAATAAAAATGTTTCCACTGAAAAAAGCAAAAGCACTTTTCATGCTGAACAAACTTTGCAAAGAATATAAGTTGACAGTATCGACGAAGAAGACAAAGGTCATGGCATTTAGGGAGAAGGAGCCAGTCAGAAGTAAAATTGTTATAGATAATAATATTTTCGAACAGATCTCCCACTTTCAGTATCCAGGTTGCAACATTACATACCAACAGGATAAAGATGCTTACAATAAGATGCACCGATTTCAGCAAATATGCGGAACTATCCACTGCACTTTAAAAAATAGGACCAGCAAAAACACGAGGGTGATATTTTATAAAACATTATATTAGCAGTGTGCCGACTCTACTCTATGGCAGTGAAACTTGGGTGCTATCAAAGCGAGTGGAGAGTAGATTGCAAGCATCTGAAATGAAATTTCTTCGACACACGTATGAATGTAGTAGAGAAGATCGTTACAGAAATACCGAGATAAGGAAAAAACTCAACATCTTCTCCATAAACAACAAGGTATCTCAGAACAGAATGCAGTGGTTAGAGCAAGTAATTAAAATGCGGGAGGATAGGATAGCTAAGCAGACACTGGGCTATAAGCCGGAGGGCAGGATAGAACGAGGACTCCCGAGAAAGAATGGGCAGATTTGAGAGGTTCGGAACAGGCAGAGATGCCTAATCCTTGAAAGGCTGAAGAAGAAGAAGAAGACTAAAAATAGAACATCAAGGAAACATGAAGGATTAAAACATCTGAAATGTTTAAAGAAACTCATTCAATATAGTATTAAAAAAATAAAATGTTTAAAAAGATAACGGGAGTAAATATATTTTTACTGTATTAAAAAGTTATTTGCTTTGTCATACACAATAGCACGCAACGATTTAAATTTCCACTTTGTATGTCTATATATCATGAAGTCTGGGAATGTGACAAATGACAATAGAAAAGAATAAAAAAAAATAAATAGATCATATGATTTGTAATGTTACTTGGAAGATAGATTGAGGAATATGGCCGGATAGGTCAACCCGTTATTGAGCGCGGAGCAGTTACGCCGCGGTTTCAGAGAATTCCTTCCTTTTATTTAGTCGATTCCCTGCTGACTTCTGTCCTTTCAAACAGGCTTTAAATATAATTTTTTAGCTCAGTTCGAAAAATATTTTCTACCGGTTCATTATGATTACTATACGGATTAAAAACCGAATAATTTCTTTTATATTTTCAATTATTTTCTGGTGGATATTTTTCTTCTTGTTCCAGTATATGGTTGAGCTTATAATATTTGCTATACCAAACTTACAAACAGAATACAGTAATAACTTCTGTAGTACTTACTCATGGGTTACCGCACTCTCGTGTTAGTTTCTTTAACAAAAACAACTGTAATACAAAATTTTGTACCTACAATATACAATTCACAACAGCATGTAGTAAAAGAAAACTTTTGTTATGACAAATGTTAACAATACAAAACCGTATTTATTTTTGTCAACAAGAGTGTCAAAAATTCCACAAAATATAGTGAAAAAAAGTAACTATATAGTTTTTTACAGGTAAATGTAACTATTACAATGGATTTAGAGGAATTTATAATTATATTAATATTGCGGTACTTAGAGAATCATAATTCAAACTAAGATTTGGGTTTAGCACTCAAATTTTGCTTCTGCCGGCCGCATTGGCGTAGTTGGTAACGTGCTCGCCTCTCATCATGCGGTCCCGGGTTCGAATCCCACTCAAGCACGGCATATTTTCATACGTACAAACAATTATTTCATCCTCCATTCTACAAAGTTACATCAAAATTTATAAACAATTTTATTTATAGAGTAATAATATATATTTAATTATAAATTCTTCGACACATAAAAGTGATGTACAATAAATAACTAGTATTATTACAACAGGTCTTGGTGAAGACTACGTATATGTAAAAATAAAAAATGATTTCTCCGCCTGAAGCAATAATGAAATATTTAGGTTCCATAGTCAATGGCCAATGATGATACGATAAGAGACCCATACGGACTGTAACGAATGCATCCCTACATTTTTATCATCAAAATCATCGTCCATAACATTATACCTGTATCAAAGCCTATATTATTTTCTATAGTTAATAACCCATTCCATTTATCCAAACGATATTCTTATTATATTTTCCTTTTTTAACTTTTCCAATATTTTATACTTTATATTTTTTCCTTAACAATCTTATTCATGACAGCCTATTTAATACACCTACTTCATTTCTAAAGAATTGTCGTTTTAAAACTTTATAAAATATAAGTTCCAAACTCGTCAAGGTATTTTTATCTTATTTTCAACATGGAAGGAATATTTGAGAAGCAATAAATTAATTTTTTGTGTGCAATAATGTAATGTTAAGACTTTTTAAAGTTTATTAAGTTACAATGATGGATTAAATGACTAGGTCATGTAAACATTGAATAATATTAAAAGTTACTAAACATTTTAAAAATTACGGGTGAAATTTTTTATAAACTTTTTTATTGTATTTACAAAAACATTGTCTGAAGGAAAAGTGAACGAAGTATCAGAAACCGTGTGAACTGCGATAATAATACTCTTTAAAGATTAAATTTCACGTTTCGGTCAAGTAAAATACAAATGAGAACGAAGAAGTTCGTGGCTCCATCTGTAATAAAACCCATAAATGGTGTTAGGGACTGGGAAATAAGCCACGAAAATAAACCAAAGGTAGAAGCCTTACAAACTGATTGGTTGAAGAGTTCGTGTAGTCTCTAGAATGGAGAACGTAAGATATTTAGACAAAAGGCAGAAGTCCGGTTTTCAGGATACCATAGAAGACAGAATAGATACGAGACATTTGGTATGGTACGAGCATTTGAAAATAATAGCAGTAGATAGATGACTTTATAGAGCCTTACTTTTCCATGGAGAAAATATAATTTGTCCTTGGAAAAATTATTGTAAAGCATCTAAGACCTAATGGTGACAAGAAATCTCAAGAAATGTGATTGGGAAAACAGAAGACGATGGGCTGTAGGATAAGGGAATTAGAGAAATTTATTTAAAAGACCCCCACCCCCACCCCAAAAGAAATATAAAATAAATACGCTACTATTTTTTCATTGTAAGTCATATGTTTTAGTTAACCCGTAAATCTGCAAGTTAATAGATATTTTCTAAAAGAAAACAACATACACGGAATATTTGACGATAAATAATTAGGGACATTGTCATGAATTAAGTTAATACTTATATAGATTTGTCTTGAATTTAGTGTTCGTTCATATTCTAAAGAGTTCGCTTTATCGAACTACTTTAAGGGGAGATGACACGATGGTTTTAACTCAAAATTTCGATTTTTGGTTTTTTATGTTTTTCAATAGTTTAGGTCTAGATCTACCAGAAAAATATTAAATTACGCCAAAAAAAATTATGAAAAAATAAAGGTTTTAATTGGTTTACACAGAAAAATTATCATGTTACCAAAAACGAATATTTTTCTAATTTTATACTGCTCGTTTTAGTGTAGAGAGTTTTAGGTTTTAAAATATCTGTATCACTTTTTTGTATTCTCAGCTGTTGGTTCAGCTTTCTAAACAACTGTTGATTTGAAATTTACTTGTTTGTGTTCTACATATTGGTTTGATCAGTGCCTTCTTATTTCTTACCTTTTCCCGTAAATTTATATTTTGAACACTAAGGTACATTTTTCTCAGAAACCAATAAACGTACCAGGCTGAATTTTTTATCAGTTAATTATCTTGTATATCCACATATACCGACATTTTTATGACTTCCTCAGGTGCTCCAAAAATTAATAATAGTACGCAAAAAACGTAGAAAACAATTTGTAAAAATTTTATGTTATTCGTATTTTTTTAAAAAATTGTATGGTCTAAAGATTAAATTAAAAAATGTCAGTAGCTCGAGAAGAAACCCGACACCTATAGTGTGTAAAGTTTAATTTCCCTATCTTTTACCAATCCTATGAAAAATGTACCTAAAATAGCAAATTTAACATTGGCGGGATACAATGAACAGTCTCCCTTTAAGTTCGGATTCCTTAACCTTAGCTAACCTTTCCCTACAATCTTTCTATCAAAAAAATTCACAATGAAATAATTGTATACTGAATTTAACAACAAACGCGTGTTTTATTACTCCCGTTCGTATTTTATCAAAAGTCAGGGTGAGATATTTACCTAACACATTAATACTTACAAAAATTGACAAACAAATAAAATATTTCTTAGAATTTTATCTTTTACACAACACAGATTGTTGTATGTTTGAACAATATACGTAACAAGATACTTATTTCCAAGGACGAGTACGTGTACATGGTTATGATGGTAGCGTGACTGAATAGTACGCACGATGCGTTAAACCATGACCACGTATCACAAGTATATGCGTTATTTACATAAAACTGATTCAGTTTCGTGTTTCCTTTCTTTTTCGTTTCAAAAAACTAATTTCAAAGGGAATTTTTATTATTTTAATCTTTTTAAATAAATATTTGATTTGAGGGGGGGAAAAGTAATTATGCAACGACTGTGGGAATTATGCATATTTAAATAATATCAACATGCAACACATCGAATTCAGTAAATTTTATCATATTATTTAAAGTATTTTAAGAATTTAAGTATACAGGGTGATTCATGAAGTTCTCCCCCCACTTCTACAGCACATTGTACTAGTAAAAATAATGAAAAAATGTTATATAAACATAGGTCCGAAAACGCTTCGTTAGCGAGTTACAGCTAGCGAAAGTTTCGCCTGGATTTCAGTTCACCAGGTGAAATGAGGTCTTCCTGGAATTGTGGTAAGGTAGATTAAGGGGCGAATTCAATCATTTCTTATGGTTTTTGATCTGATAAATTGAATAAAACAGGTCCCAGAACTGTAAGTTAAATAGTTTTTGAGAAAACCAGTGTCAAATGCAAAAAATGGAGTGAAAATCACATTTTTTCATCTTTGGGCAAAAATAACTTTGTTATTTCACCAAGAAACAGTTAAAATTTTTCAATAAAAAATGTAGAAAATTTTATTCTGAACAAACCGGTGTAAATAAAGTACACAGAAAGCGAATAGTTTTTGAGAAAACCAGTGTCAAATGCAAAAAAATGGAGTGAAAAAAACACATTTTTTCATTTTAGTTTTTCCGGTTAATTTTACTTTGTACTCTTATGAATAAAAACTCATTTAATCAAACATCTATTCGCTTTCTGTGTACTTAATTTACACCGGTTTGTTCAGAATAAAATTTTCTACATGTTTTATTGAAAAATTTTAACTGTTTCTTGGTGAAATAACACAGTTATCCTTGCCCAAAGATGAAAAAATAAGTTTTTCACTCCATTTTTTGCATTTGACACTGGTTTTCTTAAAAACTATTTAACTTACAGATCTGGGACCTGTTTTATTCAATTTATCAGATCAAAAACCATAAGAAATGATTGAATTTGCCCCTTAATCTACCTTACCACAATTCCAGGAAGACCTCATTTCACCTGGTGAACTGAAATCCAGGCGAAACTTTCGCTAGCTGTAACTCGCTAACGAAGCGTTTTCGGACCTATGTTTATATAACATTTTTTCATTATTTTTACTAGTACAATGTGCTGTAGAAGTGGGGGGAGAACTTCATGAATCACCCTGTATAATTATTTTTGATGTAATATTTTTTTCAATTTTTTATGGATAAAATGTAACATGGCACTGAAATATGTAGAAAGAGAAAAAAATGTCATACTTAAAATTGAGAATATTATTTAATTAAATTATATTAGGTGTAATTAATAATTAATAGTAGATTTCATAATTATAAATTATAATAATTATTGTTGTTGTTAAGGTCAACAGCCAAAAGGATGGTTTGAACCTCTAGAGGTTTTACTAAGTAAAAACGAAGAGTGAGGTGTTTTACTATTGCCTTCCTCACTGAGTTGAAAAAGTACGCTTATCAGCATGCCAGGCCCTCCGAAAAGCACCCACTTTCCACCCTGCAAATGAGACCTTCACTTCATTCACCACAGGGTCTGGCTGTATAGTGAAATTCATTACTCTCAGAGGAGATATCTCTGACTAGTGTCTTTTACACCTCTACCTCTTCTGTTCTTAAATAGTTCAGTCATACAATTGGCTGACTATGTGATAAGAAACAGAACTATTTTTGTAGCCCTGTCATGATAATTAATAATTATTAATTATAATAAAATAATAAATAATTATAAATTATAATAATTACAATTATAAATTTTGATGAAAATTTTTTTTGTGGCAAAATCACGCCATCGTTTTATTAGACATAAGTCTGATGGTGAAGATTCCATGCACTGTTCAACAAAACGTAAGACAACGTAAAACAAAATAAAAAAAAGTACGCATTAGTAAATGAATTCAAATATTTGTAATTTATTCCATTGGACACTATTCTGCACCTTAACGTCACTACGTATTTAAATTGAATGCAATACTGTGCATTACACATGCAGATTTGAAATACATGTTGTTTAGGTCAACAGCCGAAAGGCTGGTTTGAACCTCTAAAGGTTTTACTAAGTAAAACGAGGAGTGAGGTGGTTTACACTTGCCTTCCTGAGTAAAAAAATTACGCTTATCAGCATGCCGGGCCCTCTGAAAAGCATCTACTCTGCATCCTGCAAATGACACCTTCACTTCATTCATCACAGGGTCTGGCTGTATAATGAAATTCATAAATTTCAGAGGAGTTAACTCTGATTAATGTCATTTACTTCTCAACCTCTTCTGTTCTTAAATGATTCAGTCATTTAATTGGCTGACCATGTGATAAGAAACAGAACTATTTATTTTAGCCCTGCAACGAACAGATTGAGTGTAAACAATTTGATACTACACCTGTCTGTTATGGGCAGATTGAAACAAATAACAGTAACAAATTTTTTTTTAAAATCGGATCCATTTCGACTAAGCCGGATTACAGTTGAGCGGGGTTCGAATAAGCGGGGTTTTGCTGTAATTAAATAATTATTTATTTTTGTTAATATTTTATTATTATGGACAAAAAATACTAACTCTAGAAACTGGTTTCTATGCAAAAGACCCCGGGTTCGAATAAAAATCAGGTTAGAATTTTGTCATTACTCAACTGCATCTTTCATCCTTCACTCTTTGAATTAACTATAACTGCACAACAGTTGGACGTACAACAAAAATCCTATGAACTCAGAACAATTGGCTATGGCAGATCGAAAAAACAAATAAAACAATGAATTATTTTATTCACTGTAGAATACATTTTAATAAATAAACTTAACAATTATTTTAATTATAGAAATAACAATTTAAATACAGATTGTATGAATTTTGATACAATTAATTTAACTATTTGTGTAACCACAAATGTACAAAATACTAAAAATGGTTTTAATTAATAAATATTTAATTGTATACGACAGAGTGGTGATAATAATAACAACAAGTAAATAATTAAAATTCATATTTATCAATTCAATGTTTTCATAAATTCTAACCATGAAAACAAAAAAAAAGTACACGAACTAATTTTATTTGTAGATTATATTTCGAAGTTGTATATATGCACATATTGTGTTAGTTATTATCCGCAGGCCACTTTTAAAAGTAATTGTATTAAATTTTATATTTAAATTAAAAATAATCCAATGCAGTTACAACAAAGTAATATTATTAAAACACGTACCGGAACCGTATTATAAAATGTTATTATTAACTGAGATAACATTTTAATAAATGTATCAAGCAGAAACAATATATGCTTGTGTTTTTTTAAATCAATCAAAACCATTAATTAACAAAATATATCATATTCTGGATATCATAAAATCACAGTTAGCGTTTGTATTAAAAAAATAATAGACCTACTTGAATTTTCTAAACATACACAAACTGTAACTTTGAATAAAAAAAATTTAAAACAAACGAATTTTTAATTATTTTTTATCTTTGATTTTGATTACTGTAATATACAATGAGGTCCACAATTTTCGTAGATGATTTTTAATTTAACGGACGGTAGGGAATTTTACTTTCAGGAGAATATACCCAGAGATACATTCTCTGATTAGAACTACGGGTGTTGCCGTTATTCAGACCAATAGGTCTTAATTCCATTTTCATTCACTTTAGACGTCGGACAGTTGGGAAGTTCCCAGTAGTTAGGTCGGATGATCATCTAGTCGTTCCCGAAATTTCTACAGAAGAACGCGGTTAGGTTACTTTACAGTTGGAATTTTAAAATCGTCGTGGAGGATTTTATTGTTAATATAAAATTGAACCTTTGAAGGGACTTTACAATAAATAGACTGTAAATTTGAAAAAAAAAACAGACTTTATTTATTACTTTCTCTTGCTTATGTGAATATATAGGAAGGAAAGTATTGTTTTCATGTCGATTTTTAGAAATTTAGTTTTCACCGGATCTACACGTTTTCAGACCCCCTGAACCCAAAAAACATGTTTTTAGCGATTGGTCTGTGTGCGTGTGTTTGTGTGAACAAAATATCTCCAAGAACGGAACATCGTATGAACTTGAAACTTAAGTTACATACCACTACCGGATCCAACACGAACATTTTCATCAAAATCGGCCAACCGGAAGTAGTAGTTTATTTGTGTAGTTTTTCACTTTTTTGCAATTTTCTCAAAAACTGGTCCTACGATTCTTTTTTTAAATCGCCTGGTTTACTAAATTTTTTATGCTCTACATGATAGGGTACGCGCCATGTTTGCTGAAATTCTTGGTGAGGCTGTTTTCACGTAAAAAAATTGTTTTTTATGCTTATATTGGGGTTTCATATGCTTTTTAGCGCAAAAATTTACATAATAAAATAAGTAGAGAATTTAAAATCCTACAACTTTTATTTGAAACATTTTTTGTTTAACGCTTAGTTTAGCGGTAATTAGCAATTTTCAGGTTTTTCTCACGAAAACGTGAGATCGATTTTTTTAAGATTTCGGCGTTAGTATGCATTTTACGACAAAAAAGTATACAATCACATTTATAGGAAATTAAAAGATCTACAACTTTTAATTAGAGCATTTTTCTCTAGATAGCCTAGTTTAGCGTGAAAGAGTGATTTTTCGTATTTTTAAGCCAAACTGAAATCGATTTTCATTTTCCGTCTTTCACTCATGATAAAATTAGGTTATGTTTATTGAGGTTAGTTTTTTGTTAATTTCTAATGTTTTATAACTAATGTTAGGTTTATTGTTAATTATTTGCATAGGCAAGAGAAAGTTGTGTGAGTGTTTCACAACAGATTTTTTTTCATTAATTTTAGAAAAAAATATTAGCTACTGAGGCAAGGTTCTATGTACGTTGTAAACGTCGAGGTAGATTACTTGAGATAATTTGATTACAAGTTACGTTCAAAACAAATTTATAACACAACTTCTTAGATACTATCGTTAGGAAGTTCTTATACATGAACAGATTTGTGTTGTTAGGACAAAAACCATCCCCAACAATGAGTCGCCTTAAGAAATGACAGAACAAAATACAGAATGGAAATTAGGAACTGTTAATCCGCCAGTTTAGATTTGTTGCCAAAATATACAGTCGTTACAAAATGTTTTAATTTATAGTACTTTGAAACGAAATAAAGGATTTTAAGTGACTGGAAAATGTAGCTGTTTTTAATAAAAAAAAGAAGAAACAACACTTAGAATAATTGTATCACGAATTTACTTTATATTAATACAAATTTTGTCACGTGCTTTAAACTTTGTTGTTGTTGTTTAGGTCATCAGCCAAAAAGCTGGTTTGAACCTGTAGAGGTTTTACTAAGTAAAACAAGGAGTGAGATGGTTTACCATTGCCTTCCTCACTGAGTGGAAAAGTACGCTTATATTTCAGTTTTTCTTGAAATTATTTTAATTTAATTTTGGAACTGTTTAAAAACAACAATTAAAAATGATTACAAAATGTATACTATAAATAATTGTTGTTATTCATCAGCCGGAACCTGCTGGAACCTCTAGAGGCTTACTAAGTAAAAGGAGGGTGAGGAGGTTAACCATTGTCTTCCTCACTGAGTGAAAAAGTATGCTTATCAGCATGCCGGGTTCTCCAAAAAGAATTTCCACCCCGCAAATGACACCTTCACTTCATTTACCACAGGGTTTGACGGTATAATGAAATTCATTGTCAGAGGAGATAACTGTGACTAGTGTCTTTTGCACCTCTACCTCTTCTGTTCTTAAATGCTTCAGTCATATAATTACCTGACCATGTGATAAGAAACAGAACTATAAAAAATAGTAGCCCTGGAACTAGTAGATCGGGTGCAAATAATTTAGCACTCCATCTGCCTCTTATAGGTAATATATGTTTTATAAATATTAATTTCGAAAAAATTTGGAAATTTTGATTGGAACAAACCCGGGTCATTACCGGGTTTTAAATTTTAAAAAGAATTTTTGTTTTGTTTATACTTTTTATAATGGATAAAATAATAGGAAAACATATGGAATTGAAATATATAATTAAAATATTAATTTACTATGTTAATATAAAGTTTTGCCATAAGTAGCATTTATATCATTTAATAATAAAATAAAAAAGACAAAGAGAACAATATTGTTAGATAAAAAAACTCGTTAAAATTTCAACTTATTTGATATACTTATTCAAGCTATCAAAAACAAAATTTCTAAAAAGATTAAAACAGTACTACTTTTACGTCATTACTGTGACGTATAAAATGATTTAAATGTGCTTTCTGTAACTGACATAATAAAACAAACTAAACGAAACAGTGAACTACAGAATTTTAAATATACACTAGAATGAATAACACAGAGACTATACTTTGGACATGTCAAGGAAAAAGAATAAAGATGAAAATGCCTCAAGCTACTCAATGTTTTTGGGGAGGTTCAATGAGCTAAATGCATACAGTTATGAAACATATGCAAGTCCTTGTTAATACCTTAACTGGTTTTTGTATTGTTTTAGAAAAAAAGTGTCTCAAAATTAAATTAAACGACAGATGGCAATTTACAGGACAGTAGAGAATAATAAAATTAAATATAATTTGAATGAATTTAATCGAGCAAACTATTTTTGTAAAATAATTTTTTGTATCCGTTTAAAATATATATAATCCTATCATAACGTTGGCTGGATAAAGTATACAACAAGAATACAAGATAAATCTACAGTATGTTACCAATCGAAACGATTTAGAATATCTCTATACTATAGTTTAAACAGTCAGCAATCTCGGCTGACTCAGCAGTTTTAATCCGAACGGTGTTAGACCGCACGTTCCAGTCGCGTGTCCAACGTACTTTTTAAATAAATGATCAGTACACGCGCATGGCCAAGTACACTTAAAAGGCTTAACTAAACGCCCCCTAGTGTACACTACTGCAATGTATATAAGTTAGCCATACGGCTATACAGCTGTATAGCTAACTATACTGGTTCACAATTTAAACTGTCCGTGAATCACGATTACTAAAGATCACGACCTTTCACAATGCATATTACACATAATAATCGTAAATAAATAAACCATTCTAAATTAAAATGAAAGAGATTTATATTTTATTTAAATTAGTGTTACATGCGAATTGATTATTTCATTATCATATTCCTACAAGAAAATTAAAGCCCACGTTAAAAATACGCTCCGCATGGGAATCTGTTAATACTAGTTTACGCAAATACAACTTATACAGTTTTACAGAGGGAGTGTTAAATTAATTGAACTCAATCTGCTGGTTCCAGGGCTACACAAAATAGTTCTGTTTCTTATTACATAGTCACGCAATAATATGACTGAGCTATTTAACATAAGAGGTAGAGCATAACGGGCAGGTGGAGTGTTAAATTAATTGCACTCGATCTGTTGGTTCCAGGGCTACAAAAAATAGTTCTGTTTCTTATCACATAGTCAGCCAATTATATGACTGAGCTATTTAAGAACAGAAGAGGTAGAGGTGTAAAAGACACTAGTCAGAGTTATCTCCTCTGAGAGTAATGAATTTCACTATACAGCCAGACCCTGTGGTGAATGAAGTGAAGGTGTCATTTGCAGGGTGGAAAGTGGGTGCTTCTCGGAGGGCCTGGCATGCTGATAAGCATACTCTTTTAACTCAGAGAGGAAGGCAATGGTAAACCACCTCACTCCTCGTTTTTACTTAGTAAAACCTCTAGAGGTTCAAACCAGCTTCTCGGCTGTTGACCTAAACAACAACAATCGTAAATAAATACACCATTCTAAATTAAAATGAAAGAGATTTATATTTTATTTAAATTAGTGTTACATGCGAATTGATTATTTCATTACCATATTCCTACAAGAAAATTAAAACCCACGTTATAAATACGCTCCGCATGGGAATCTCTTAACACTTGATACAACACAGTCAAGCCTAACCAGTATACGCACTAACACACACACAACACACATGCAATTTACAGAAACAAGTTGTCCAGACTCGGACCAATCAGGAGCCGGCTCGCCATGCTGCTCTCTGATTGGTTACAGGTTGGACAACCTAACAGTATATAAGCAGGTAGTTTTCACACACAGAGCAGTCTTACACCAGCAGTCACGAGGGACACAACTAGACAACACAGCTCCAGCCGAAGAAACTCTATAAGGAAAACCAAGTCTTCTCGCTTTATTTCTGATGTCTCCTGCTTGCCCACGACGGGCCGTCCGCTGTTCCAGCGGCAATTAGTCGCTTCGCCGGGTTCGCCCCAGGCGGTGCTTCGCTGTTTCTCTCGGGAATAGCGGAGGTTCGCACCCATGCGAACAGTCCTCCACGACCTAAGCTTTCTACATAAACGACCCTTTTCAGGGCCGTCATCCTTAAGGTTAATTTATTTTATAATTTTTTCCCGATTCCAACCTGCTTATGTCAAGACGCCGGGGAGGTAAAAAGGAGCAACACCGCCGAGCCCGACAACAATGACTCGCCGAACGGACGACCCCGTCACTGCAGCAGAGATCTCCTCGCCCCGTCGCAATCACTTAGTTTAACCGTCGCGCCAAGGCCGGCTCCGTCACCCACCGTCACTGCACAATCTAACCATCATAAAACGGCCCTTTTCAGGGCCACCAATGTATTGCTCACCAAGGTTGCAAACCGCTACCCAGCACTGACTCAGGCCGGCGAACGACTCTTTGAGAGCCTCCTCGCTCCCTCCGCCGCCCGCCTGGTGTCAAGTTTGGCGCCCAACGTGGGGCCTCGACTTCGTAGCGACCTACGAGGGATCCACGACCAGCTAGCCGCCTTCAACACTTTCTGGAAAGTATAAACCAGTGGCGCCCATCATCCATCACCATGGTTATGCTCACTAGGGGACAGCTATGTAATTGCGCAACCTGTTTAGAACCAGAAGACGACATCAGTTCCATTGATTGCCGTCTCTGCGCCAAACCGCACCACAACGTCTGCCTAAAAAGGGAAGCTGGCGACACCACTGCTTTCCTGTGCCAGCCCTGTATCCTCGCCCTTCCGATCTCAGAGGGAAGCACGTCATCCATCACCGCCCCGGTTTCACCTTCACCGCCTCAAATCATTCAGTACCTAATGCCTCCACCAGCTCAAATCCTAGTACTCCCTGAATTCCGTGGCCAGTTACACGAAGACCCGGAAGCTTTTACAAAGAAATGCTCAACCGCCTTTGCCGGCCACAATACGCCTGAACACGCCTGGGTTCTACTAGCGTCAAAACAGCTATTTGACGACGCCGCGAGATGGTGGACGGACTACGGCGAATTCATATCAACCTGGGGCCAATTCAAGGCGAGAATCGCCGCAAAATTTGCGAGTTCCGCCCGAATCACAGCGGCCAACAAAGAACTATACGGCACGGAACAGCGGACCGGGGAACAAATAGAGAAATTCATACGACGAAAGGTCCAGCTTTTCTATAAGTTAAACCCGAACGGAGAAGAAGATTCCCTGGTCCCACTACTAATCGACCAGCTCCTACCGAAAATAAAATCTCTAGTCCGTGCTGCGAGGCCCGATAATGTAGAAGAACTCATAATGTATGCCACAGAATTTGAAAGTGACCAGACGAAACATAGCGGCAACAATATGACCCCAGCACAAACAAATACCACCCGTACGACGCAACCTGCTGCTACTCGCCCGACGCCGCAAAACACAACACGCCCGACGCCGCAGAGCCAAAACATACCGAAGTGTCACTATTGCCCGGAGCGGCACTGGCACCGTGATTGCCCGGTCTACCAGGCGAAAAGAGAGCAGGGAAACGAAGGAGCTGTGAGAAATTCTGCCCCGATCCACAGCCAGCCTCAGGGGCGACCGAAGTAAAAACAGAAACGACTCCAAAGATTGCTACAACACCCACTACGATCGGTATTGCACACATCACGGCCGAATCTAACACTCCCTTGCCAAGGATTACGATCCACATCGGGAAGAAACCAGTCCACGCACTTTTAGATTCCGCCGCAACACATAATTTCATGAACACACGACACCTGCCGCCAGAAGCTGTTCCAACCCCACTGGATGCGGCCATCCACCTCGCTACTACTGATGCAGTGTGCGAAATTCGGGGAGACGCAGCAATAGAAATAAAAATAAACCGAGAACCTACAATTGTTAACTTCTACATCGTGGACAACCTAAGAGAAGATGTGATCTTGGGGCAGCCCTGGCTTCGGAACCAACATGCCTGTTTGGATTTCGAGGCTAGTCGGTTGCTCTACGGAGAGAAGAAAAGGCAAGCAGTATTTTGGCAACCAAAATCACGGGCCCAGGAAACAACACTGGACACGGAGAATATTCAACACTCCGCGCCCCAGTCACACGTGGGTCCGCTGATCGAGCTTCTCGAAACCTACAGCTCTGTATTTCACGAAGTCTCGCCTCCCCAACCGACAAATGCTGCGACCCACAAAATAACTCTCACAAACACACGGCCCATTTATACCAGACCCTACAGATACTCAACAGAGAAATTACAAAGTATCAAAGAAGAGGTTAAAATTATGAAGGAGAAGGGCTACGTAGAACCGGCCGATACACCATTCAATTCCCCGATCGTGGTGGTAAAGAAGAAATCAGGCGCCAATAGACTGTGCATCGACTACCGACGTTTAAACGAGGTGACCGAGAACGAGACGCCGCCGCAAGTAAATATTCACGATGCCCTGAAGGCCATCGGAAAAGCTAAGGTGTTCACAACTCTCGATCTCAAAACCGGGTACTGGCAAGTACCGCTCGAGCCTGAATCACGACCGTATACGGCTTTCACGACACCGCAGGGAGAGAAGCTCCAATTCACCGTTATGCCTTTCGGTCTAAAGAATGCTCCCAGTACTTTTCAGAAAATGATGAACTCAGTCCTCAGCGGTCTAGAGGATTTCTGTTCGGCCTACCTCGACGATGTCATCGTTTTTAGCAACGACTGGGAAGAACACATACTGCATCTCTCTAGAATACTTGAACGACTCGATGCATATCATCTAACTTGCGCACTGGAAAAATGCCATTTCGGTAAAGACAGTACAAACTACCTTGGGCACTCTGTCACCCCGGAAGGCAATCAACCGCTCCCCGAGAATGTCATGGCTGTGGAAGAGGCCCAACCTCCTACAAATAAAAAACAATTGAGACAATTCCTCGGAGTAGTAAACTGGCTGCGTGAATTCATTCCAAGAATGGCAGAACTAAGCGCACCACTAACCAACCTACTGGCCAAAAACTCTAGATGGCGATGGGACGAATCAGCCGCGCTCACTTTCCAGAAGATAAAAGACGCAGTTAAGGAAATTACAACCTTACACCGCCCCGACCCAACAAGGCAATTAATTCTTCAAACAGACGCCAGCAAGTTGGGCCTCGGGGCCGTACTCTACCAAGAAGACGAAGAAAAGCAGAGACAAGTTATTTCCTATGCGAGCGCTAAGCTAAGTCCCACCGAGCAGAGATATCATGCGAACGAGCAGGAGTGTCTAGCAATAATCTGGGCAGTGAAAAGATACAGGCCCTATCTCGAGGACCGGGAATTTCTTCTCCGAACGGACAGTCAAGCCCTAACATGGCTGTCGACGTTAAAAGATTCCCGGGCCAAGCTAACAAGGTGGGCCTTGTTACTTCAAGAATTTAAATTCCGAATAGAACACTGCCCAGGGAAAAAGAACGAGCTGCCCGATGCTCTCTCACGCCAGCCTACAGGAAAGACGATAGACCCCGACGAATTTGACCTCGCTGACCGAGCCACACCACCGGAGCAGCCTCAAACGTCGCCAGAACCCCCGTCAATCCAACAAATAGACGTAGAACCAAACACTCTCGTGGAAGAGATCAAGCAAATCCAAGCACAAGACCCGGCGATCGAAGAGAAGAAACAGCAGATCGATCGGCTTTCCCAGTTACCTGTGGCGAGCCGATCTAGGATCGAGAAGAGATTCCTGGAACGCCACAGAGTGTCAGAAGACTTATTACAATTCCGACATAGCGACCAGTCTGAAGACTGGAAAATTGTAGTACCGGCAAGCTACCGTGATAGAATTTTGTATCACTACCACGACGAAGATCTTGCCGGTCACCCAGGCTCTGATGAGACGGGGGATAAAATTATGAAACATTTTACATGGCCCAACCTGAGGAACGAGGTCAATAAATACGTCGGAAATTGCTACATATGTACAACGTTCAAGGCAAATACACATCCAAGGACCGCCGGACAACGCCCAAGACAACCAACTCGCCCATGGGAAACAGTTGCCGTGGACTTAATGGGACCATACCCACTAACACCGAACAGAAAACGCGTCTTACTGGTGGCTACCGATTTATTCTCTCGATGGACCGAGGCATTCGCACTACCGAACTCTCACGCACCCACAGTAATCAAGAAAATGGAAGACGAAGTATTCTCTCGATGGGGCTACCCGGCCAAAATATTAACTGACCTCGGCACCCAATTCACCAGCCATTCCTGGAAGAATGCCTGTAGCCGATGGAAAGCTAAACACTGGACGACGCCAGCATATCACCCCAGAGCAAACCCCACGGAACGCCGAAACCAGGAAATAAAGAAAGGCCTCCGAGTAAGATTAGACGGCCAACATAGAAACTGGGAAAAACATTTACCGTCAGTCCTCTTCTCCTTACGAAACCGGCGAAATATCGCTACAGGCTACGCCCCGAGTGAATTGTTATTCGGTCAAACCTTGCACCGACCAGGAGACTGGGGCCTCAAGGCACACGAAAGCAACGAAGACGCTGCGGTAACACGGCAAGCTGGTGCCCTTCAACGGCAACAAGCAGCTAGGGACCAACACAAACGGTACCAAGCTAAACGGAGTGACCCTCCCACCGACAATCCAGCCTTCGAGGTAGGGCAAAAGGTGTACATTCGACATCACCCCCTTTCCAAAAAAATAGCTGGGTTCCACGCCGGTTTTGCTCCCCGCTGGAAGGGACCATACCAAATTGTGCATCGCGCTGGACCCGTATACTGGGTGAACATCGACAACGAAAAAACTAAAGTGCATCAAGACGACGTTCGCCCTTACATCGAACCTCTGGACCTTTAGTGCAGTGCATAATTTACACATACCTGTAAATAGGAATCTCATGTGTATAGTTTTAAGTAGTCGTAAAATCATAAAAACTAAAGCCCGGGGCCTGCGAGCTCTACACCTTTTGTTTGCTCTGTTCATTTTCCAGGGCCTGCGCGCCCTGCTGTCTCTATTAGTCCGTAAATTAGTTGTAAGGATTCTCATAAAAACTAAAGCCCGGGGCCTGCGAGCTCTACACCTTTTGTTTGCTCTGTTCATTTTCCAGGGCCTGCGCGCCCTGCTGTCTCTATTAGTCCGTAAATTAGTTTTAAGAATTCTCATAAAATCTAAAGCCCGGGGCCTGCGAGCTCTACACCTTTTGTTTGCTCTGTTCATTTTCCAGGGCCTACGCGCCCTGCTTTCTCTGTTAGAAGTTAGCTGTTAAGAATTCTCATCCAACTATGTATCTTATAGATCAATAAGTCCTTGTAAATCTAGACCTAAGAGCCAAACATTGTAACACACTTTTAAAGATTCAATAAACTTTCTTCGGCTGTCGCTGCTCTCACTCAGGGGGGAGTTGATACAACACAGTCAAGCCTAACCAGTATACGCACTAACACACACACAACACACATGCAATTTACAGAAACAAGTTGTCCAGACTCGGACCAATCAGGAGCCGGCTCGCCATGCTGCTCTCTGATTGGTTACAGGTTGGACAACCTAACAGTATATAAGCAGGTAGTTTTCACACACAGAGCAGTCTTACACCAGCAGTCACGAGGGACACAACTAGACAACACAGCTCCAGCCGAAGAAACTCTATAAGGAAAACCAAGTCTTCTCGCTTTATTTCTGATGTCTCCTGCTTGCCCACGACGGGCCGTCCGCTGTTCCAGCGGCAATTAGTCGCTTCGCCGGGTTCGCCCCAGGCGGTGCTTCGCTGTTTCTCTCGGGAATAGCGGAGGTTCGCACCCATGCGAACAGTCCTCCACGACCTAAGCTTTCTACATAAACGACCCTTTTCAGGGCCGTCATCCTTAAGGTTAATTTATTTTATAATTTTTTCCCGATTCCAACCTGCTTATGTCAAGACGCCGGGGAGGTAAAAAGGAGCAACACCGCCGAGCCCGACAACAATGACTCGCCGAACGGACGACCCCGTCACTGCAGCAGAGATCTCCTCGCCCCGTCGCAATCACTTAGTTTAACCGTCGCGCCAAGGCCGGCTCCGTCACCCACCGTCACTGCACAATCTAACCATCATAAAACGGCCCTTTTCAGGGCCACCAATGTATTGCTCACCAAGGTTGCAAACCGCTACCCAGCACTGACTCAGGCCGGCGAACGACTCTTTGAGAGCCTCCTCGCTCCCTCCGCCGCCCGCCTGGTGTCACACTGTTGTTGTTGTTTAGGTGATCAGCCAAAAGGCTGGTTTGAACCTGTGGAGGTTTTACTAAGTAAAACGAAAAGTGAGGTGGTTTACCATTGCCTTCCTCACTGAGTGGAAAAGTACGCTTATCAGTATGCCGGGCCCTCTGAAAAGCACATATTTTCTACTCTGCAAATGACACCTTCACTTCATTCACTACAGGGTCTGGCTGTATAATGAAATTCATTACTTTCAGAGGATATAACTCTGATTAGTGTCTTTTACACATCTACCTCTTCTGTTCTTAAATGATTCAGTCATTTAATTGGCTGACCATGTGATAAGAAACAGAACTATTTATTTAAGCCCTGCAACGAACAGATTGAGTGTAAACAATTTGACACTCCATCTGTCTTGTTATAGGCCACTGTTAACACTAGTTTATGTAAATACAACTTATACAGTTTTACAGAGGGAGAGTTAAATTAATTGAACTCGATCTGCTCGTTCCAGGGCTACAAAAAATAGTTCTGTTTCTTATTACATAGTCAGGCAATAATATGACTGAACTATTGAACAACATACGAGGTAGAGGTGTAAATGACACTACTGGCAGTTTTCTCCTCTGAGAGTAATGAATGTCATTAGTATACAGCCAGACCTGGTGGTGAATGAAGTAAAATTATCATTTGCAGGGTGGAAAGTGTGTGATTTTTGGAAAACCTGGCATACTGATAAATATACTCTTTCAACTAGGTGAGGAAAATTCACAGCCAGCTTACAACGTGCTGAAAGTGAACAAGTATTAGGCGTGGCATAGATTTCTATTATATATAAGTTGTCATGTGTTCTGTCATGTCATTTTCGTTGTTTTATCTTTTAATTGTGTATCTATTTACGCCGGGGTCCCGGTACGAACCCGGTCAGGTCTGACATTTTTTTCATCAATCATTGTCATTATCATCATTAACCACAGTCTGCATTAGCAGAAATTGCAGAACAGTTAGACGTAAAACATAAAAAAAAAACAGGGAGGAAGGAAAGGTAAGCTACCTCACTCCTCATTTTTACTTAGTAAAACCTCTAGAGATTCAAACCTTTCGGCTGTTGACCTCAACAATAACAGTTTTGAATATGTATTTATTTTAACTACAAAAAAAGAAAAAGAAAGCATTTCACAGATTATAAGTTTACAACGAAATTCTTAATATTTAAAAAAAATGTATTGCTATGGCTTTAGCGACCATTAGTGCTGAACAACATGAGTATTGATAAGTGACAATGCAAATTACAATAAAATATAAACAACAATATTATAAAAATTTACAACTTAACCGCCTTCAAAAGCTACTCTTCTGGTTAATTAAACGATACTTATTAAAGGATTTTAAAATTTGTGCAATAGTGAAATAGTAGTTTCTGTACAATTTCATATACCATTTCGATGTTTTCTCTGTGTAATGTTTTGTTACCAACGTATATTGAACACCCTGTGATGATGCATGCAAAGTTTTGTTCTGGAATCTAATTTTTTATGTAATATTTTTTAGCTGATCCATTTGTCTAAATAAGACGAAGAAGTACAGTAGAGTACCGATTTTCCGTGGATCGTTTAACCGGGGTTTGGATTAACCGTGCGATCACTAGAAATTTTTTTTTTTTGTTTAACGTCCGACTGTTTTGTAAATTGCTGCTAATGCAGACGGTGAAGGATGAAATGAATTTTTTGTAACGTATGAAAAAATGCCATGCCCGAGTGGGATTCGAACCCAAGACCGCATGATGAGAGGCAAGCACGTTACCAACATCGCCAACCGGCCGGCTAGAAAAATTAAAATCACTAGAAAAATTAATTATATATGTACTGTATAACTTTTACAAATTAAAACTTTTCAACTCCCGACATTTTCGTCATCGTAATTATCACAATAATTATTGTGATTTACTACGATAATATTGTTCGATTACGACAACAATGAATGGTTAAATGTTGATGCGTGTGATTCGGGCTATGATAAAATTTGTGATGACGATCTACTAGACAGTGTAACCAAGCCAATTCCTGGACCGAGCTCCTTACTACAGCAAGACGAAAGCAGTGATGACGATTCAGAACCGGCTCCTAAAATCAGTTGCAAAGAAGCTTTAACCGGTGCCGAAACATTACTTACTTTCATGGAAAATGAGGATGACACAGATTACGTGGACATTTTACATATTCGTGGTTATAAAAGAAAAAATATTTCGGCATAAAATGAAACAAAGTAAAATAACAGATTGCCGGCCGCATTGGCGCAGTTGGTAACGTGCTCGCCTCTCATCATGCGGTCCTGGGTTCGAATCCCACTCAGGCATGGCATATTTTCATACGTTACAAATAATCATTTCATCCTACATCACACACAGTTACACCCCAACGTCGTCGCTAATGACCTTGATGTTGATGCAACGTTAAATAAAAAAAAATAAAAAACAGATTTTTTGTGATTTTTTTTGTTACGTAGTTTAAGGTAAGATTTATATAAATTTATGTAGTAAATATTTTTATTTCAATACAATCTGTTTATTTATTTCCGATATCCGATAGTATTAAAATGTATTAATCAGTAGAATAAAACATACGCGTAACTGGTGGTTTTGTTTCTGACGTAAGTGGTCTTGACCGAATTGGGTTGTATTATCCGTGTTTTCCGGTTATCCGGTATAGTTATCCCCCCAATTACCACGGATAATCGGTATTATACTGTAACTTGTAACAGTTAAGTTTTTGAGTAATTGGAAGGGGAGATTTATTAATTGTATTAATCTTCTTCTTTTGCCTTTCAAGGATTAGGCATCTCTGCCTGTTCCGAACCTCTCAAATCTGCCCATCTCTTTCTCGGGCGTCCTCGCTCTCTCCTGCCCTCAGGCGTATAGCCCAGTGTCTGCTTAGGTATCCTATCCTCCCGCATTCTGTTTACATGTTCTAACCTTAATGGCAAACCTCATGATGCCTCGGATGATGGACCAGGATTAAAGGATAATTTAATTTTTTTCATTTTTTTTGTAATCCCTAATGTGTGTGCGTTGCAATCTGTTCAATTCAGAACAATAAGCAACCCCATGACCCAATGAGATGAGGATGATGTTGTAATATAGTGAGATTGAGAAGGAATAATTATAAAAAGAACGAGAGATATTTCTTTTTTCTATTAATATTAGAATTAATACATTGTCTTTGTAAAATATACACAGCGGTCAGAATTCTAGGAAATTGCAACTTCGTCTCGTGTTGCATCCGCTGAGCCGTGCGGCGAGGGGCAGAGGAGGAGGAGGGGCGCGCCTCACCGCCGGTCGGCTGAGCTGGACGACGAGACGCGGCCAGTCAGTATTGTACTCACATACGAAACGGGACTCGATAAAAGTTAATGCAATGCAGTAATTGAAATAAAAATTAAAATATAATTTTGTATGTGTAATGTGTAATGTGTGATACCTGTATGCCGCGGCCGTGCGGAATTGAATCAGTGTAACTCATGAGTTTAGTTCTATTTTATTGAGTGGATTGTGAGAATATTTTTTGTCCGGTGCTCATTTGGTGGAATGAGGGTGATCGCTCATTTCGGGTTGGCGATGTTCGTCGTCGTGACTTGCCAGTTGGGTGAGTTTGGTTATATTATATAGATGTATAGTGGGATTTCCTGGAATTCTGACTCGCCCCGCACTTAGCGATTATGTACTTAGTATTAAGGAGGTCGATCCTGCAGTGGTCTTCCGGAAATGGCGGTAAAAGCGCCCAAGGCACTAATTTAGGCTGACCTCCCTCTGAGGTTTGAAGTAGCTGTGCCGGCAGCCCTTTCCGGAATATGCACGATCGACATATAGTCTGTAAGTGGTAATAGGTTAAGTTTAGATGGGGAGTAAAGGTTACATTAGGTAGTCAATTAAGGGAGGTCCTAGACCAATTTTATTATTTTATTAAATTTTAAATAATTAAATTTGTAATAAAAAGAATCCATTGAAGCGTAGTATTGGGACGCCACTTAGTAGTAAGAAAAAGGGGGTCCTGGACCAATTTTTATTTTATTTTAAATAATTAAACCTGTAATTGAAGCGTAGTATTGGGACGCCACTTAGTAGTAAGAAAAAGGGGGTCCTGGACCAATTTTTATTTTATTTTAAATAATTAAACCTGTAATTGAAGCGTAGTATTGGGACGCCACTTAGTAGTAAGAAAAAGGGGATCCTGGACCAATTTGTTTTTCTTTTTAAATAATTAAATTTTTAATTAAAATACTGAGGAGCGTATTTTATTTCACCCATCCGCTTCCACCTCATTCCACTCCGGCGAGGCTTACAATGTGTATGACGTGTAAATGAGGTGTAGTCTTGTACAGACTCAGGTCGACCATTCATGACAGAGTATGGTTAATTGAACCCCAACCATCAAAGTACACCGGTAGCCACTGTCTAGCATTCAAATCCGTATAAAAGTAACTACCTTTACTAGGATTTGAACCATGAAACTTCGTCTCCGAAAATCAGCTGTTAAACAGATGATTTTGGCGAGGACTTTACCTCTAGACCAACCCGGTGGGTTGGATAATTTAATTTTGTATTAATAAATCTGATAATTAAAAAAATTTTTTTTTCAGATAACATGAAAATAATTAAGCGAATAAAGTAAAACAGTAATATGTTATAATTTGTTAAAATAGAACCCTGTCGTTACATTAGTTGTTTATAAAAGTGTTACAAAAGTTGACCCTCGTTAAAATATTACATCATCTTTAAAAATTATTATGTAACAAGTAGTATATACTCTAGTAGGGGTAGGTCTAAAAAAAAAGTTTACTCTTTCACTGATAAGGTTATTAATGGACGAAAGGAAGCTTACAAACGATGATTTTAATAACAACCCTCTTTTTCTATTCTATCCCTTTTCTGTAGTCTACAACATCCCTCACAAAAGTATGCAATTTTTCCCTTTAGACTACAGTCAGTAAGGGAAAGAGAAGTAAGATGAGAAAGGGTTGAAGTCCCTGTACGATTTTATTAGATGTAATTACCGGGTCATAAATATTGATACGTCCGTTTAAAAGGGGGCACTTTAATTAGTGGTATGAATAATGCCGACCAAGAGTAGAAGGCTTCTACCAATAACAGCGTACCTTTACAAGTAAAGCATAGCCTACCATCCAACAACGAATTTTAACTTGACTAATTTTATAGGGTCTAATAAAAAAAAAGTAGGACATTCTTTAAAAAGCATAGCATACATAAAATATCAAACTATAATTAAACCGCTTTTAATAAATTCGTTCACGGACTTTCAGTTGTAAAGAAGAATTGTTATAAGATAATAGTAACGCCTGCGCTCAACCAGAGCTTATTGCTAGCTTCAGTAGAATTTAATAAATAAAATGTTTCTACGTTTCACTCAATACTTTATCTTCATGTCATTTTTTTATAGTTCTACTTTTTTAGTTTTAAATAGTTCTGTTTCAGCCAATAATATGACTGACGCATTTAAGGGGAGCACACCATTTTCATTATCCCTATACCTGCAATACTAACTTAGGTAAATATTTTGTAGGAACCGTTATAGCCACACAGCTGAGCTTTGGCACACCAATCTATAGTACCTTTTTACAAATTTGTACCAGAGCTTTTTCATTTATCTTTATCCAATCTCAAAATGGGTTTTGTTCTCAAAAAATGTACAAATATAGCCTAAATTTTTTAATGAAAAAAAACCCAAAAAATAAAAACTCCAAAATTTTTGGAATACTTCTGGAGTAAATACACACCTTAGTACTAAAATGTCGTGTGTGAAATTTCACACTCCTATGTGGGATGATTCCTGAAATAAGTGTACCTAAAGTCAAAAATACAATATGTGGAAATAGTAAAAGCATAATACCACAACAAAAACACCTACTGTCAATTGGAATTAACTTCCAAAGAAAAACACACCAATATTTATATCACGTTACAGCTCATTCCTATGCGTTCTAGAAGTGATTGCCTTTATGTGAACGCAAAATTCATAATGTTAGAGCAGTATTGTGATTATATTAATCCCAATTTACAAGAATGAAAAATTATCGAAATAAACATTACGTACCCCACCAACGTAAAAACATAATTTTTTTAACAGAAAAAGCAACCCATGTCGTGTTATATCAATTGAAATAGGGGAAAACGATCTATCAATTATGGTAAAATTAAAAATCAATATTTTGTTATTAAAATCAGTCTGCTCCTATTAAGAAAAGAAGAGAAGAGGTAGACACTATAATGATTTTCACGGTTGATGAGCTCTACTGTTCGACGCTTACAGACCAATCAGAACGTTTGCCAGCGTTGTCAGATTGTACGAATGTTTCAGTCTGACAAATATTACGCGTGCATGCGTATAAGAGCCACAATAGTTCACTTGTGTCTTGCATCTCGTACTGAACACATCGATTATAGAGCGCGTTAACATGGAATACTTTATAATATAATTAGCCGGTTGCTTATAATTAGCTGTATATTTATAGGTTATAATTGTTATTGAAAGACCAAATTAATGGCTGACACAATATATAATAAAGCTACGAGAGCAAGTGTTGACAACGTAGCTGGCACGTCATTGGCTAGCTACGAAGTGGGTAGGAGGCAATGCGTACGTTCAGAGCTCATCAGTCCTGAAAAATCGTATAGTCAGTGTTATATCCTCTGAGAGTAATGAATTCAGTATACAGCCAGACCCTGTGATGAATGAAAAGTAGGTGTCATTTCCAGGGTTGAAAGTAGGTGCTTTTCAGAGGGCCGTGCATGCTAATAAGCATACTTTTGAACTCAGTGAAGAAGGCAATAATAAACCACCTCACTACTCATTTTACTAAGTAAAGCCTCAGAGATTTAAATCAGCTTTTCGGCTGATGACCTAAAAACACCAGCACTATGGTTTTTCTTATCCGAGGCGGCGAAAAAACTCATGTGCACTCCCTCACGATGGGGGAAGTAGTGTTGGACTGAATTGAGGCGTCCTCGTCCAACCTCAAAGAGGCCGCAACCGCCTTACCAACCAAAAACCCGCCGCTTGGCCACTTGATCCGACATCAGCAAACAACCCTCCACCTCCCTCGGAACTGTTAGTACTATGGGTTAATATGTATAATAACAACCCTCGTATGCTGTATTTAACTGTTTACCTCAATTATTCTATTGTTTACCTATTCCATTGTTTACCTCAATTCGCTTCTAGAATACTGTCATTCTCAAAATAACTTCGGTTAGGTTTATAAATAATATATTTTATTGTGTTACGGTAACTGCACTACTTTTACACCCTTAGAATGTGAATTATTGTGACTGTAGCTATTTTAAAAGGTATGCAAATAACAGGTATTGCTACCTAGGTATGGCAATACTTCGTTTTTACCCCTTCAGAGATTTTGTAGCTTTATTTTTATTATAACTATATATATACTTACAAAACGTGGTCGAACTAGTGAACAATGCGACCTTAAATAAATAAATTTAAAAACTATATAGCCTTCGTTTTACAATTTTTTCAAAAATATTCTGAAAGCTTAAATTTTGATATTTTGTGAAATTTTTATTTTTTTGTGAGATATTTTGTGAGAATATTTAAGAATATACATACATTTTTTGTAATTCTTACATGAATATGATGAATAGAGAAAACAACAATGGGATACACTTACATTTTCACACTTACCTATATTTTTCATAAAAACTTAGTTCCTTTTTATATATATAAAAAAACACATTTAAGGAACTACGCGAATCAACGAAAAGGGAGAAAAAAGAAGTATTCATAATAATTTTCACCATAAAAAAAGTTAGGTTTAGTTACAACAGTATTTACGTAGTTTTCGAACGGAAATGAAAGTTATTTCTGCAGTGGAATTGAAAAAGTCCTTGTGTTCAACGTTCGTTGAATTGTAGTATGAATTAATGGAATACGTTTCAAGCTGTCTATCTGTTTCTTACTTGGTACAACATTGAGTGTTTTCCGCAATAACACTGCTGAGCGAGTTTTCTAAAATAAGTAAAGGACCGTGCGAATATAAAACGTACTCAAAATACACTAATACACATGCAAGGTTTACATGCACATACAAATTCTGAATAAAAGGCTTTTATACAAAGGATACGAAATAGTACATACATATTGATTACGTTCTGTATTTAAAGTGTCAGTGCGGTTACTTGTTTAGTTCAGATATGAAAGAAACACACACAAAAAAACACTCAATAGTGCATCTGGGATGATAAATTTAACTTCAATAAAATTTATTGATACGTTCACATTTTTACCTTTTATTTTCGTTCGTATTATTATTATATTATTCCCCTTAAGGAGAGCGCTAAAAACACAAAAATCTAGCTCTTGGTGGTGACTCTGTTCCTCCGTTTAGCTTCCCAAAAACCTTTCATCCTCTCACTTCGCGCCTTTTTCTCTTCGTCTGTCCATTTTCGCCCACTCCTTTTGGCTTGCGATCTGAACTGAATTTCCTGGTTTCTGATTTTTTTCTCCAACTGGTGATGCAAGGAAAAATCGAGGGAAGGAGACAACCCGGCCGTAGGAAGACGTCTTGGATCAAGAACCTCAGAGAGTGGTATGGGAGTAGTACAAGTGAACTGTTTAGAGCAGCCGTCTCCAAGGTGCAGATAGCCATGATGATTGCTAATCTTCGTTAGAAGAATGCAACTACAAGAAGAAGAAGAAGAAGAAGAAGAAGATTTTTTTCTCTACAAATTTTGCGGTCGTGAATTTCTTCCATTATGATGCATAATTCTTGCAGATCTTCCATAGTTTCTTTGTACCAAGAGGTGCCCAACTTTGAAGTGGAAATTATGTTTAATATTCTTTTTGTCAGTCTGATGTCACTAATTCTGGCTATATGTGTAAAAAAAACCTCACTCTGCGTTTTCTGATGAATGTCGTGATGGTTTCAGTATGCCTGTATAGTTCTTCTGTGGGTCTTTTTTGCCAGAAGTTTTCTCTGAAAACTGCACCGTGTTGTTGACAAAATACGGGGAGATTGGAAAAGTTCATAGGTTCCAAAGTACCTTACTGAGATAATACAGCGAACAGTAAGCGTCGAGAGATGCCCGCTGCACTCCGAAAAACTTACGAAGACAGAACTTTTGAGGCAAGCAAATATCAGACATGATACTGTGATTAAATTAGCGTAATTTTAGTACTTGAGGAATACCTTATACCTAAAAAACGACTTGAATGATTCCATAAGTAAACGAATTAATTTGCGAAATACAGCCAACTTTTTTTATTATTAGTCTCTCGACTGGTTTTATCCAGTACTCCAAACTGTTTTACTCGTATCTTACGCAAGTCGTTCATATCTACATACCTTGAACACCCTTAAATCATTCGTAATTTACTTTAAATTTGTAATTCACTCCCTCAATATTACCCTCCATTATTGATAGACTAATATTTGGATGCCTTAAGTTACACCCCACTAGTAAATAAATACAAAAAATATGAAGATAGAAATGAAAATGTACATATATTTGATGCACCCATTTATCACCTATGACTGTGAAACGTAAATTTTGTCTGAAACAGACAGCGACATGTTGAAAAGGTTAAAAGAAATATTTTAAGGTGATGTTATTTATAGTGCAACTAAAAAAAATATTCCTTAACAATTTCCAAAATGTACCCCTAAAAGGTTGAAAAAAGTATCCAACCCTTAAATGTTTATTAATTTCAAACCAATAGGTTTATTATTGAATTATAAATGTTTCAAAATCAAAAAATCTTATTTATGATTTATTCATAACCCTAATTTAAAAATTACTTTTTTTATCAAATCAGCAAAATTACAATCTGTTCTGTTATAAAGGAACAAGACCAATAAGTAATAAGGTTAACATAGAAAAGACAAATTTACGACAACATTATACATTATTAATTATTGTTACAGATAAACTTTTCGTAATTTAAAAAATTAATTTTGAAATTATTAAAAATTGAAAAAAAAGAAAAGAAAAATTACTGAAATAACGAACGAGTAGCTAGTACGAGTATGTTAAAAAGATAACGAAATATTTAATAAAACCGTCATTTTGAATAAAAAAATAAACCAAAATGAAATTATAATTATTATATGTTTTGATTATCAAAATAATGGTCACTAAATGTAATAAATTTAATTTATTGTATAATATTTTTCCATACAGTGCAGTAAAATTAAGATAACAAATAATAATATCCAATCGTGTGTGATTGAGAGAGTAATTAAATAAAAGAAAACCGACAAATTAAATTGATGTACAAGTTAATTACAGCATGAGTAATTACAGGAAGTTAGTTTATAACAATAAAACATATAATGTGGTACAGTATTTTATATAAATAGCCAATAAATTTGACAAATACATTACATGAAATAATTTATTACTATTAACTTATACAGAAAGGATTACAGTAGATTAGTGTTTGAATATGAAACGGGGAGGTGAAATGATACAATTACTAAGTAATTTATGAGGTGGTTAGATTATCATTTACCATTTTACAACAATAATGTTATGATCTTGAAACGGCGATGTTAAAACTATGAACAATTAATTGAGTGAAATCCAATTGCACGCGCACTTCGTTTGTGTGTTAAAGCGTACAATGCGTGAGTATTGGTACGTGTTGCGTTTTCTGACTGTACATGCACTACTGTCCAAACGGGGGATGATTTATTCCACAGCTAATAAATTTACTGAATCAACCCCCAACAAACCATTTTCCTTCAATCTGATCCTATATAATGCTAGTCTGCATGTTATATCTCTATTATTTAAACGTTTTGCCCGTATTATAAAGTTGTAACAATAGTGACCTAAAAAAAATCGACTGACTTTTGACTTTTTCTCTTTAATCGAAACTGGTAAATATGTATAGTATTGTAGATATATCGAAACCACGCATAAAACTTATTTAAATCGTCAAAACTTTCATGAGTCAATTACTCTGTACGTCAAATTTTGTACTTAAAAGTTTTAAAAAACTATTCAAATCTATACTTGTATTATAAATAAGAACAGTTCAGCCGTACTGCTCAGGCTGAAGACCACAAGACTTGAACAGCAGAAACCGACAAAACGACAGAAGGTTGTGTATTCTGACAAGGAACGGCAGAGATCGGATGGATTGAAGGAATACTGGAGAAAGTTCAAGGAAGGAAACATCAGGAAAGGACTCCGAAAACTGAAAAATTGAACCGCAAAAATTGAAATGAGTTTTTTTTAGGTTGATGAACTTATGTGGTCCTATAAGGCTTAAACAAAAATAAAAAATAAAACTGTACTAATTTTTTGTCTTTAAAGAAAATACAGACAGTAAAAAAATGGAATACTACTATTGCTATTATTTTAAATTGTTGAGTTTATACTTTTATAGTAGTGGCGTGTATGAACATGCATGTATTACTTTCTAAAAACTAAATATAGAAATTGTATGTTATCAATCGAGAACAATTTACTTTTATATGTTTTTAACAAAGATTCACGTATGAAGAAAATTTTAAATGAAAACAAATGCAACACATCAATAATTAATTAATGATTAATTTGTATCTTTACAAGTAAGTGTACTTATACAATTACACATGAGGTCGCAACCCCCTGGTTGAGAATCATTGCTCTGGAGGTTTTACTAAGTAAAACGAGGAGTAAAGTGGTTTACTTTGCCTTCCTCACCGAGTGGAAAAGTATCCTTATTATCATTCCAGGCCATCCAAAAAGTCTTTCCACTCTGAATAGTGGAAAGAGTACTTTCCACTCTGCAAATGACACCTTCACTTCATCCACCACATGATCTGGCTGTATAATGAAATTTATTACTCGCAAAGATATAACTCTTACTAGAGTCTTTTATACCTCTACCTCTTCTCTTCTTACAGGTTTTAGTTATATAATTGAATAACCATTCGATAAGTAACTGAACTACTTTTTGTAGCCCTGGAACTAGCAGATCGAGTGCAATTAATTTAACTCTCCACCTGCTTGCTATGGGCATGTAGAAATAATATAAAAAAGAACGATTAGAAAAAGATTCAACGGATATATAGAGTGGATAATAAAACACATTTAAAGACTCTTAACAATACACCTAAGATGGCGGATAAGTGGTTTAAAGAAATCAAAAATGATATAAAGAAAACTGGAATAAACATATTAAATTGAATAGAACAGAATTCAGGTAACTAATTACTGATTTAAAATGTTTCCATAAAGAGAAAAAAGAAAACACTGGGTGAAGGGGGGAAAAGGAGAAAAGCTTATAGCAAATGCTGAGCATTTGGGCTGGAAAAAACTTCCAGAAATGTCTTAGGTAGGCTTGCTATAATTTCTGGACTCCAATCTCGGGCATTTTTTTTTTGAAAGGTGCTGTTTTTTTTTTAAATAACAAACCAAATATTTATTATTTATTAAATAATTATTTTTCCACAGAAATACATTGATTTACAGTTAATTTCTCAGTAATTATTTTTAGGATAATAATGTTAACAAAAACGTAGGCACAAAGAAACTATACAAACATTTACTTAAGAGTCCTGCGATCCAACATCTGTACATCTGAACATCTGTACCATCGGATTCTTTTTCTTGCCCTGGAATTGGACGAGAGTGATATTTCTTGAATGATAATACTTTTCCGAAGAACACCTAATCAGTTTTATTTTTTTCGTAAAATTCCACACAAGACATCTTTGAATTAACTTTTAATGATCTAGCATGGCTGCATACAAAATTATCAATCTCTAAAACCAAAATATAGGGAAATTTTCCGGCCGCTGGTCCTTTACACAGATATCCGAAAATCCCGGACTGAGGTAAATCCAGCCTTAAGTTTACGTGATCTAAACGTGATCCCTTACGGTGGAGGGGATTATAGAGAAATAACGTCTTTTGTTTGTACAAAATAATCTCATAACCTACCCAAATAATTTCAAAAATTCTTTAGAACTTTCTACGTTAGAGTTCACAGAATAAAAGAGGAAATTAGGCATCAAGTATTTTTAAATTAAAAAAAAAATTGTGATAGGAAAAATCAAGTCATCTTTTATGTTGTTTTTTAGGGTGTGAGGTCGTTTGGGTTCGTTCTTTTACGTATCTATATTCAAATATTTATAACTACAAAATGGTAGATATTTAAACTACCATCAAAAACGTTTACAAAATCAAATTGAAATTTGATCTTAAAAGTATTCCATAACATACTGATGACCTCAATATGGAAAACTATTAAGATATACTCTAAGAAAATGGAGAAATAGTTTTGAAATTATTATTATTGCGTCATACACTTAAAATAATAAAATAAATAAAGTAGGATAATATACATTTAGATGACTTAATTTTATATATATATAAAACAAATGTAATAGTGTGGATAACATTTGAAAATCTTTTTCACTAATGGATTTAGGAACAAGTTGTTTTAAATAAAATAAAGGTAATAAAATTATATTTTTATATCGGGAGGTATTTTTTTATGATAATGGTCAAGATGTTTGGATGTTTTAATATTGTATAAGATAAGAAGAAATACAAAATAATAATAATAAAGTATAACAGACGAAAGAGGTTCTAAATTATTACGATAGATAGCGTTTGAGTGAAGAGTCCTTTAAAGAATCGAGTCGATGAAGAGGCCATCATGGGCATGAAACAGATGTAGGTAGGTTGTACAGTAGATTCACGTTTGTTGGTCGCCCTACCTAGACTCCAGGATGTCAAGGTAAGAGGATAGAATTATTAAAACAACTTCTCTCCTTGTTGCCGCCATCTTGAGGTCGTGGAACTCAACATGTTCACTGCTTCTCTCCTCTTCACCATCGTTTTCAGAGTCAAGATTACCTCACTTTACAATGTGTACTCAGCCAATCTACGAATAGATTGAACCAACTGCAGACGACAACGGAGTTTGCTTGACCCGTGTGTTTCTTGTCTTTATTTCTCGCTCGCTGTACAGCCACGTAATACTAAACAAACAACGGAGTCATTCCGTTTTAAAAGCTGAACAATTTTATTGTATGTACAGTACAATAATATTGTGAATGCAGATAAAAACGTGCGTCACTCGAACATACCCCCTTCATTCTATTGTCATTTTACACCCAACCATTGAATTTCTACAACGCAATATGTTTCAAAAAAAGTTGAACATCTCCAAAAATTTATCGGAATTATTATTTGAACAACATTAAATTACAATGGTAGTTCATAAAGTCCCCAACTTTGAAGAGCAACTGGCAAAACTAACAATCAGATTTCCAGATGTTTCAGAATAAATTAAAATAATACCTTACCAACCTGTGTAGATTTCCTTAAATGTGTTAATAAATGAACGAATTACGTAAAATTGTGTAAATATTACACGGGCTAAACGCTAATTACACGTTTATAAAACGTGATAATGTGTAGTATTGTACAGACTCAGACCGAACATTCCTGAAGAGTATAGTTAATTCAACCCCGACCATCAAAGTACACCAGAAAACCTCTGCTAGTATTCAAATCTGTATAAAAGTAACCTTTACTAGGATTTGAACCAGGAACCTAGTTAAAAATTTGAAATCAATTTATAAACCTATTTAACTTTTTTACTTTTCTGTTCTTTATTTTTTTTAGTAGTTAATTATAATGCATGGTTTTAAAATTTAAAGAATTATTTTTCTCTCTACACGATGTTAAATTTATTATAAATTTATATTTTTAACTTTAATTTTTCATACATCTGTGTTGTAATTGTTTTTATTTATTAGATACTCAAGTTCTTTTTAACAAGAAAGTAATAGTGTAATAGTGAAAATACAGTAATAATAGTGATAATATGGATTACAGATAAAGATTTTGATGGAGTGATTAATCCTAAAGTGGATTTGAAGCTTCTTACCGGATTAAAACAGGAAAGTCTTTACCCGAGGACGTAAACTGTCCTTCTATGACATAAATACAATGAGTAAAGTCAAATAAGTAATAGGGACATAAAAGAACTTAACTATCGAAACAAACTCATGTAAGAAATAACCATTGGTTACATTTTTTAAACATTAATTAAAATTAAAATAGTAACAATTCAGGAACATAAATATAAAACTTCAACCATAAAATACTCGGTACAATACTACACGGATAGATCAGGAATAATGAATTAGTATTAAAATATTCCGACAAAAAAATCCGAAAAACTACTCACATAAAATTATGTAAGATACGGAGACAGATGGTGATAATAAAAAACGAGAAAAAACGAAGAAAAAACCTACAGATAAAGTGAAGTGAGAAGGAAAAGCAGAAGAATTGGCCAACAGAAACTTGGTCGTTGAGTTTGCGTTGCAATAAAATAACCTCTTAAAAGCGTTTTTGCGGAAAAAGTTGTCGAACTGCAAAAGTCTTTTACATTAAAACTCTCTGAAAATTAACGCATCTCTAACAAAAAAATATATATATAACACATTCAGTGTAATGCCAAATAATAATTTATCCAAATGCAAATTTTAAACAACTAGCTTAAGAAAAAAATTCTGAAGGTTTTTTAGTCATACGCAATTAAAATTTAATAATAAAATAACTGAACTATACTCAGCCCTCTTCACAGATCGTTATATTTTAATGTAACGATGGAAAATTTAATCTTGAACAAATAATTTTTTTACCTACGTTGGACGATTTAAGAACTATATAATTAGACTATATTTATAATGAAACCCATTTGGTCACACGGAATTCAAATTTTCGGAGAGGCTGCAAGAAGTAACTTTCAAAAATTCATGATTTCCAATTAAAATTTTGAATTATCATCTCCTCTTTGGCTGCAAGTATTTTACAATTTTCTTTGACACAACAAAATTCTTCTCTTAGTTATTTCTATGTTTACACCTAATAGTTTAGACACAAAATATTTAACAGTAGGTAATATTACAAAATTTATCCAACATAAAAATTCACTAAAACGTACTGAAATTCTAAACACTAGAATAGTTAAAGAGCTTTAATAAATAACCATGAGAACGTCTTCCAGAAAAATTAATTCAAATGAAAGTGAAATATGAAGAGCAAAAAAGACACGAGAAGCATTCAAATGAATTTCACTACATTTTTAAAAGTATGCATAATGTAAAACATAACTCTTATGAAGTCGCCATGAATTTCTACAAAGAAAAATATTACTTAAATGTTTATTCATCATGAATGTAAATGTACAGTAAATTTTCTTGTTTAAAAAAATATATACCAAAGGTACCTTAAAACAACACTTAATATAAATTAAGAAGAAAAATGTAGTAAAAGTAAATTTTATAGACTAGGAGTGTTAAAATTCAGTTTATTTGGAACTATTTAATTTTAAAATGTTTTTCTTTCCATTAACAGAAGTTTACCATAAAACAGAGAAAAACGTGACTACCAAAATATCTTACGAAATAACCGAAACAATTTTTTTTTATTTTTGATAGATCGCGGCCCGGTTTCTGGTTGATATATAAAATTGTTCTTTGTTTCAGGCGTACAATTTACATTCACAAATACTGCCTTATCAACTTATCGAGTCGGCAGTATTTATAAATATTAATACATTATAGTTATTAGTCGTATTAATAAATAATACGACTGATTAAAACACTGGATTAGTTCTTGTGTGAATCGTACAAGGCGCTTCGATTACAGTTTCAATCATTAACACAAGGCAGGAGTTTAAAATTGTATTAATGGTGAGCGTGCTGTTATCGGTAAACGTGAATAAATTTTTTTTAATTAAATTTATTTATTTAACGTCGCATTAACTGCAACGGTCATTAGCGACGACGTTGGGGTGTAACTGTGGAAGATGAAATGATTTTTTTGTAACATGTGAAATATGCCATGCCTGAGTGGGATTCGAACCCACGACCGCATGATGAGAGGCGAGCACGTTACCAACTAGGCTAATGCGGCCAGCAAAAAATAAAACAGTTTATTTTATTTATACTGCTATTCCTATTTTAATAATGCAATGTTCAAGCAAAAAGTCGAAAACCAATAATTTTCTTTAAAAATGTGAAAATTATTTCTTCTTTACTAATATATAAAGGACAAGTGTGTTTGTTAATTGTACAATGCATATGTTTCGATAGGGATGAAAGGGAACGTCAAACGTCACTTCAAAACTGTTCTGCCGGGGATTGAAAAGATTTTTAATTTAACTCTGAATTTAGAGGAGAAAATGTAAGGCAGCTAAAAACCCAGTTAATTGGCCAACAATCTATTTTCTTTCTAACATTGGTAGTTCAGTATAGGTTTCACAATTAGCAGGGTTGCTCAATGGCTTAATTAGTTTGGTCATCACTGATTTAAAATAAAAGCGAAACTATCTTGTAAATTAGACACAAAAAAACGGAACCACCAACAGGGTACAGGAATTTAAATATCGCGGAGAATGGATGACACCAACATAATACTGTAGAAAGGAGAGCAATAAAAATGGAAATAGCCTAAAAACTGAGTATGGATGTCTAAGATAAACAATCAATATCAATTAATGAAAAGCTTAAAAATACAACACTGTGATCAAACCTGAAAGTTTCTACCCTGTATACCGCTCAATAGAGAAGGGCTGGTTGACAAGATTGAAAAGAAAATTAGAAAAAAATTATAAGAAAAATATTGGGACCTAAGAAAGAACGATAAACATTCCAAAGCTGAGCTTAATGAAAAAATTTATAAAAAGACAAAGGAACTGGAAACCTCTTTCAAAAAGAGAAGATAATACTTTTATTAACACATCAATCTGCCCAAAACAGACAGGTGGAGTGTCAAATTATGTTCACTCAAACTGTTCGTTGCAGGGCTAAAATAAATAGTTCTGTTTCTTATCACTTGGTCAGCCAATTAAATGACTGAATCATTTTAAGAACAAAAGAGGTAGAGGTGTAAAAGACACTAATCAGAATTATCTCTACTGAAAGTAATGAATTTCATTATACAGCCAGACCCTGTGGTGAATGAAGTGAAAGTGTCATTTGCAGAGTGGAAAATATGTGTGCTTTTCAGAGGGCTCGGCATGCTGATAAGCGTATTTTTCCATTCAGTGAGGAAGGCAATGGTAAACCACCTCACTCCTCGTTTTACTTAGTAAAACCTGTACAGGTTCAAACCAGTCTTTCGGCTGATGACCTAAACAACAATAACACATCAAGAGATTATCAACAGAAAGAGGAGCCAGAAACATTTTGGAATTGATGAAGGAAAGGAAGATGCAAGTCAACCGGTTCAAGTAAATCAAAGAGGACTTAAAAGAACAAAAAATAATACAAGAACGGTACATAATAGAAACGAATATAGGAAATTCCATAACACAATTAAGTAATTCCAGGAGCAAACTAACAGATGGAAGACAAGAACCATCTGGTCGGAGAAGGGTAAATAATAACTAGTACATAGTTTTGCTTGGCATGATTCACAATGACCTAATTGAAAATTAATATTAAAAGTTTTAAAAAAAACAGAACCTAAAAGATAATTAATAAAAAATATGTTCGATTTAATTCAAAAAAAAAAAAACTGTGCAACAGAACGAAACAAAATAAACTTGATAGTGTTCAGAATGTTAACTGAAATAAAAGGAACAAATTCACTGAAGTTGACAATCGGTTTAATGCTCTTTTTTTAACGGACAAAATAAAACACTAGCGAGTGTTTTACATTAAAAAAAAAATCATATGAAACTATTCGTTTAAGTAAACACGTTAAACAAAACCAATACAAAAAAAAAATACAAACAATTATTTATCCAATTCAATAAACTGGAACAATTTATTAAACGATACAGGATTATAGAATAGAAAAAAAGTATAAATAGAAATAGTGTTATTTTAGTAATGGAATGGAAACTATTGGAATTCCAAACGGTTCAACAAAAAGAGAGACACCTATACCTAAGCAGTGTAAAATTGATACTGCATGATTTTAAAAAGCTTTTTCTAACAAATAAATAATTGAATATGTAATAGTACGATATATCCAGAATTTTTAATTATATCGTAAAATTATACGGTATTGGAAAAGTTTCTATAGTGCTCTATATAATAATATGCTGATTTATTAATCCTTAATTTAATCAGGATTTTTTTTTACTCCACTAGCTATATGCTTTACATAATAATAACACATTTTTACTTTCTCTTGCCTATATGAATATATAGGAAGGAAAGTATTGTTTTCATGTCGATTTTTCGAAATCGAGTTTTCACCGGATCTATACGTTTTCAGACCCCCTGAACCCAAAAAACATGTTTTTAGCGATTGGTCTGTGTGCGTGTGTGTGTGTGTGTGTGTGTGTGTGTGTGAACAGAATATCTCAAGAACGGAACATCGTACGAACTTGAAACTTGAAACTTAAGTTACATACCAATACCGGACCCGACACGAACATTTTCATCAAAATCGGTCAACCGGAAGTAGTAGTTTATTCGTATAATTTTTCAGTTTTTTGCGATTTTCTCAAAAACTGGTTCTACGATTTTTTTTTAAATCGCCTGGTTTACTCAATTTTTTATTCTCTACAAGATAGATCTTTTAATTTTCTATAAATTTAATTATATACACTTTTGTCGTAAAATGCATACTAAGGTCGAAATCTTAAAAAAATCAATTTTTCACACATTTTCGTGAAAAAAAAAACAGAAAATCGCAAATTACCGCTAAACTAAGCGTTATACAAAAAATTGTTTGATTTATTTAATATTTAGGCAGAAATAAAATCGTTTCTAGTGGAACGTTACTTTAGAGTTAAACGAAATGACAAACTTTCTGAAATGTACGAAGTCAATGCTGGGGTACCGCAAGGAAGCGTACTTGGACCAAGGCTGTTTTCTGTAAGCACCAGTGACATACCGAATTGTATCCATACAACTATGGCTATGTTTGCTGATGATACGGCAGTTCTTGCGGTTGATGCCGATCCTGTAATTGCAACTCGAAAGATACAAAACCATTTACACCAGATAGAGTCATGGCTTAAACTTTGGAAAATTAAAATTAATGAAAACAAATCGCAACAAATGACGTTTACTCTTAGACGACAAAAGTGTTCAACCGTTTATATTAATAATATTACGCTACGTCACACTACTCAAACACACTACTTAGGCTTACACTTGGGACAGAAAACTTACATGGAACGCACATGTTACACACACACGCCACAAACTCAAAACCCGCTTCTATTAACTGAAACGCTTACTCGATAGACGTTCTCAATTAAACACGCCACAAATTAACAATCTACAAGACAGTCTTAAGACCAATCTGGACATATGAAGTTCAACTTTGGGGATCTGCTAAACCTTCACACACGAAACGTATACAGGCGATTCAGAACAAGATTCTACGAACGATAACGCAATGCTTTTTTCATCACAAACTTGATGTTGCACAAAGACTTACAAATCCCGTAATTGATGTTAAAAAGGTCAGGAGGCGCCTAATGAGTTTCATTTGTGTTGATAATTTGATCTTCGAAGAACGAAGAAGCTTGGGAAAAGACCTCTACTACAGTTCTGGGAGTATTTTAGTTTATTTATCACCTGAGTTTTACGATCACGTTAAAAATAACTGTGAGTAATTATTAAACTATAATAAATAGTTTGATTAATAACTTAATAAGTAAAAATATTTTCAACTATTAAATTTTTCATGAAGAATCACTATTAAAAAGATAATTAAAACATATTTGTATAGAATTACACCATTCCAGTGGATTAAGTAGAAGTATAAAATTTCAGAAATAAATTATATTCTTAGATATTTATATACTTGGAAAATACATTAAGAAGACTAAAATTTTACGGACACCTAAAATGGATGAAAACCGGTTGTCAAAAAACTAAACTACACAATAGAAGACCTAAGGTGTCGGATAAATGATTTAAAGAAATCAGAAAGGGTATTGAGAAACCGGAATAAACCGAGAAAACTTAATGAAACGAATAAAATTCAGACAACTAATTCCGGATTTTGCGGGTTTCCACGAAAAACAAAAACAAAACACCTGGTGGCCAGAAAAAAGACCTTCCAGAAGTCTTAAGTCAACTCACGTGGTCTATAACTGGTCTTAAACGAGAAAAAAGTTTAGAAAATAAATAAAATATTATTTAAGATATTACGGTTTGATTTGTGAACAAAAATCACACAAGGCAACCCGAAACTTTTTTTAACTAATGAATCCCTAAAGGAAATTTCATGTATTTAACTCATATATCATATTTCCACCAATCACATCACGCACTGTATTACAAACAAGTGTTATTTTCAGTATTCCGTTATTATAAAAACACACATATTTTTTCGTTAAAGAGAAAGGTCATGGAGACGGAAACGCATAAATAACAACAAGAACAACGGCCAAAATTTATTAATAACATAATTTAGGGTGGTAGGTGTTTAAGAGAGAGATATGTTTGATATAGATGGCAGTGCACAGGGCATAATTTAGGTGTAGGCAATGTTAGAAGTGAGAAATGGCTAGTAACCTGGTAATATTTCTTAGGAGGTAACATCGGTTTGAATATAATTACACAGATTAAGACAGGTGGGACGAGTGAAGTTTTTAAGCGAATACGACGAATCTAAACAATATAACATGCCAAGTGAGTTGAAAACATGGACATTGATTAGTTAAACGGTTTCATTTAAGACCATTGTTACTAAGGTATTATAGGTTAACATTAGTCGTTATCTTTTTAGCAAGTAGCTTTAGTAACTTTGACCTAGACAAATCATCAAGTTGCGTGTTCCATCGTTAGTTTATCGCATGAACATAACTTTAGTTGAACCAAAGTAAAGCAACAGCTCACCAAACCGTCCTACTGTTGTACCGTTTACCATTACAAACACAAAAACCATGTATACATTTATGTATATGTATTACAAACTTCACTTCACTTGCAACGAATATATTTACAACAAAAATTCAAAAAGATAACCTTGAATTACTAACCACATTGATAATAATACCACTACATTAATTCCGTTTTAAGTTGAAAACAAAGTAAAAAAAAAACTTAGGAATGATAACATACTATTCTAATTTTAAGACATTACAAAGAATTTAACAGTTTAAGTGGAACAAAACGATACAAAATTATAGCCTTATATAGTTTTTGCAAGTTTAGATGGATAGTTACAGTAGATTAATAGAACGGGAATCTAGTTAAAAAAAATTACAAATTCCGTTTTGCGGTTCCTGCTAATTTTACAGTAAACAAAAGTAGTTAAATCTTATTTCTTGGTTTTTTTATTAGTAAATTATAATGCAGAAAAATTTGAATTACAAAATAACTATAATAAAATTAATTAATTTTGTACGTATTAAAAAACGTAACAATCAATAACGGAAGAATATCGAAGAGAGAAAAATTAAAATACAAATTAATAATAAAGATGTGAAACGAATTCATCAACAAAGGAATTCTTATAAATTTGCATCAAACCAATCAGAATTCCAAACAGAAGACAAAAACCAATATTAGCAATTGAAAATTTATAAAAGCTACGAAATAAATTTACAAGATACTAAGAAACTTGTTTGTTATTTTATTATTATTATTATTATTATATACGGAACGGAAAATACACATTTAAACTTCTACGGTACTTCCATTGAATATAACCATTCAAGCTTTTTAAAATAAATATAATAAAATAGGTACATTATCTTTAATGTTACGGAAATGCACTGCATAAAAATACGGAAGTATATAAAGAAATAAATAAAAAATTTGTTTTTAAAGAAACCAAATTAATAAAAATAATACAATTTTTTTTTATTATTCCTAATTTGTGTAGGCTACGTTGCAATCTGTTCAATTCAGAACAATTAGCAACCCCATGACCCAATGAGATGAGGATGATGTGTATGACGTGTAAATGAGGTGTAGTCTTGTATACACCCAGGCCGACCATTCCTGAGAAAGTATGGTTAATTGAACCCCAACCATCAAAGTACACCAGTAACCACTGTCTAGTATTCAAATCCGTATAAAAGTAACTACCTTTACTAGGATTTGAACCAGGAACCTTCGTCTCCGAAAATCAGCTGTTAAACAGCTGATTTTGGCGACGACTTTAACTCTAGACCAACCCGGTGGGTAAGAAACAAAATTAATAATAATATTCATAAAATATTCATGACTTTTGTAAACGGGATTGACTCTTATAACTAGATTAATGTTAACTTTAAGTAATTATAAGTATTTTTTTTAAATACAGGCTAATCTAGACGTACGGTGTACGGTTTCTTTGGAGCAGCGGCAAAGGGCAATTTTAAGTCGATCCAGGTCTTTCACTCAAAATTCTTAACCCTTTCAATCCCAAATTTTTTAACTTTACACAAACAAATATGTGTAGATTGTTTCATACACATTACTGACATTTAAGTGAAATAAAATCACTTTTAAACCTTCAGCCTTTTTTTGATGGCGTGACAAAAAAGTGACACATATGTCACATTGGGCTTGATGGTATCAAAGTTCCCAACAATATGAATAAGTTAAAATCATGGGCAGGCTTCCTAAACAAAATTCTATTGCTTTGATTTGTAGCAAAGCATTATTTAAGACTTAAAAAAGTTTACAATTCAAAAATATTGGTAAAATGGACAAAATCAGTATTTACAGCCTAAAAAATATACTTGTATGTACATTCAACATACTCGAAGAAATTCTACTTTATTTTAGTAAATGAACACGAGTATTTAAGACTAAAACTAACTTTAAAAAGAAACTAATGGACGCGTCCGTGGCGTAGTGGTCAGCATCTTACACTGCAAAGCGGAGGTCTCAGGTTCGATTCCTGACTAGGGTACAGAAAATTATTACACTTCACATCCAGCGCTCTTTAATCAAAAGTAGTCGCTAACAATTAAAGTTTTTATGTCTGTTATTTCACTCCAACGTGACTTCTATGCCTCACTGAGTTGGAAAGGGTTAAGAAGTGTTTTTGGCACTCCTTTTTATTTAAGCAATAAAACTTTTCACGACGATTTCAAAATTTTAAAAGTAAAGGAACTAACTGCGTTCTTCTGTAGTAAATTTAGCGAACTACTGGATAATCATCGCAACAACTACCTCGTGACCTAGCTACAAAAACTGTCTATATCTATATCTATGATGACTAAACGTCGCTAACCGTTCGGCCGCGGAGATAGAGTAAAAAATTTATTTACTTAAATTATGTATTTAGATATGTTATTCCCGTAATTGGCTGAGCACGTAAGAGAATACAGTAGAGTACTACATAGATATTGCGGCGTATAAGCCTATTCGGTTATAACGAACATCCGGATAAAAAATAAATAATTCGGGTCCCTTGAACTTCATTACAACCGAATTTTACGGTATATAAGTTTTTTTTTTGTAATCCCTAATTTGTGTACGTTGCAATCTGTTCAATTCAGAACAATTAGCAACCCCATGACCCAATGAGATGAGGATGATATGTATGACGTGTAAATGAAGTGTAGTCTTGTACAGACCCAGGACGCCATTCCTGAGATAGTATGGTTAATTGAACACCAACCATCAAAGTACACTGGTAACCACTGTCTAGTATTCAAATCCGTATAAAAGTAACTACCTCTACTAGGATTTGAACCAGGAACCGTCGTCTCCGAAAATTAGCTGTTAAACAGCTGATTTTGGCGACGACTTTACCTCTAGACCAACCCGGTGGGTTAAAGTTTTAAAAAAAAATTATTTTAGGCTACAAAACTAATTAATTTATATTCTAATAAAGTAATAACAAAAAAAATAAAGATATTTTGGTAAAAATAAAGGGTTCATTATCAAATCATATCAAATTACGGAACTGAAACTAATTTCGTGTTTTATTTAAATTAATCACGACTAGAAAAATAATTTTCACTTTCTACAAAAAGAATTAGTTTGAATAAAAACCAACTTGGTTACCGCAGTTTAATTTCAACATGATAAATAATAGTAATAATAGAATTTTGGTGGAGGGGTAAGAAGAGATGATCCCAGTCGATGTTTTGTTAGTATTACTATGTTCGAATAAATACAGTAGTAGTGTAAGCAAGCAAGTCGGGAGCGTTTGTGTTTACTTTCACGCTCATCACGTGACCAACTACATTTAATAACCCGGTAGCAAAAGCAACTTGAGTAAAGTGGGCCGGTGGATAAAGGGGAGTAGAAAGAGGGGGGAAAATTTGTACCCCCTCAATCAAAGGATAACAACAGACAGTGTTGTGTTCAACTGATAACACAAGGGAATAAAATGCACGCCACAATAGCGGCAGGTATAGCACAAAATCTGATTTAAATCCAATGTTATCGCGTCATACGAACAAACCAACTAAAACAAACTAGTGTATTCAAACCCTCAAGTTAAATCCAAACCACGCTAAGCTCGGTCAATATGTATCTGATTACATAATAAACTTTTTCAGACAAAATAAAATCAAGATAATGTAATAACTACACAAATATCTAGACATCTATGTAATCAATCAAACTCAAAAAACTATATCACTTTCCACTTTTGTGTGAAATTACACACTTCTGTAACATTCGACATCAATTAAACAATTTATTTATTTATTATTATTTATTTATTTTAGGTCGCATCAACAGCTTGGTCATTAGCGACTACAGTAGATTTCGGTACTGTAACGATAGGTTTTAACGTGTTACAACTTCCAGACTCTAGCCAGGAATCGAACCCGGGACCTTCCGCTTTGTAGGCTAATGCGCTAGTCACTACGTCACGGAGGCGGGCCAATTAAACAATTTAATTCAAATACAATAAATAAATAAAACAAGTATTATATTTTACTGTAATACATATGATTAATGTGCGATAATCGGTTTAGTAAATAGAGTCACATATTGCACTAGACAATAAAAAATGAATCATAAAAAAGCAATAAACATAATACTCCTGGTATCACTTTATGATTTACAAATTGTGTTGTTTACTTCGTAAAATAAAAATGTAGAATAAACAAAATAATGTTTTAAAATACAACTGTAGGGTGTAGTGTTTCAATGAGTTTCACTGTTGTCTAAAAAATTGATAGATTCTGGATTCTGATAATTATCAAGTCGTGTTTGGTAACTGGTGCTAAATTTCTGTACTTCTTCGTGTAATCTGGTAGTGTTGTTCATAAAATGTATTATAGTGCTGGGAAAGTACCAAGGCGAATGTGTGATGTTCCGAACTATTTCTGACAGAAACCTTTAAATTATGTTAATATTACTGTGACTTGTACTCTAGAGCTGTTTCCTATATGACCACACAAATTTAAATACTGTTTATTTAAGTACAGTAAGTGTGGATGAGATCAAGTTAGATTAAGTTTTTTTTTTGCTTTAAACATATTTTTCTTATAATCCCTAATGTTTGTACGTTGCAATCTATTAAATTCAGAACAATAAACAACCTCTTGACGCAATGAGATAAGGATGAGGTGTATGACGTATAAATGAGAAGTAGTACAAATCCAGGCCGACCATTCCTGAGATGTATGGTTAATTGTAAACCCTACCATCAAAGTACACCGGTAAATACTGTCTAGTATTAAAATCCATATAAAAATAACTTTTACTTGAATTTAAACCAGTAAACTTCGTCTCCAAAATTCAGCGGTAAAAACAGTAAATAAAATTACATAAACGTCTTAGTACTAACGAGTGATTGCATTGCATAGATACGTAGATTATAGAATTAATAATGCATTAATCCACAAAACTTTAAAGTATGTAAATAATCATTCGTTGATCTAAAGCCAAAATTTAGACACTCAGTTTCCGTTCTTAAATGTACAACAAAAACATAATTGATCTAATTACAGTTTTAATAAAGCGACGTAAAATAAATCAAATAAAATAGTCCGAACTATTCTTAAACGAACCGTTTAAATAGTGCTAAAAATAGATATCTCTTTTTTAACTTAAATATACAATGTTATTAAAAAACCACTTAATTAAAATTTAAAGTATGTACTAAATAAAAAATGAAGTTTTTCTAAATATACAATAAACATAATTATGAATTACGTTTCAAATAAATTATTTTCACTTTCCTTTCATCTTTTAAAACTAAAAGAAAATTAAAAATTTGGATCTTGTATTTTCTTTGAAGATTTTTTTTAACAATACTTAACCGAAATAACGAAAGACAGATAAAAGAGTAATATAAAAATAATAAATAAATTTTACTGGAATAATTTAAATGATAAATATAATAAGATGTTAACCATTGTATAAAATTATGACAAAAGTTGCTTTATTATTCGATTCGTAAAGGTTTTCTTCACAAAACTGTTTTCGACAGGTCCACCTCCCCAATTCGAGCAACAATCGAAATCGAACGAAGGTCGGCCATGATTGATAGAGAAAATCGTAGGCCAGGTGCAATGGTCTTTACAATTTGTGGCTTAGGAATTTATGGATAGGTTTGTGACGTTTAAAGAAGAAAAAACTTTTGAATAGACAGAAAAGAGCATGGGGTGAAATCTTTCCTCGTAGCCAAGTTATAAACACCCACCTTTTATTGCCTTATCATCGTCCTCGCAAAGATAGACTGACTGTACTGACATACATAAAATCGCAGAAAAAATCTACACAATGAACTTAAAAGTTTCTATCCCACAGAATCTATTCAATCACATCAACTACGGTTTTTTTATTCACGTTTCAAAAACTGAAAAATGGTCTAGTTTCCGTAGACTAACCAATAAAGTTTCTGAACAGTTTCCTGAAACTACATAAACGTTACATTTTAGATCATCACTCTAGTAGCAGTTTTTTTTTATCTTTTTCACATGGAAATCTTTTCAAATTGACCAATACCTATCACGAATCTATTTCCCACGGTTTAAAACTTTTAGAAGCTTATTTTTGTACCTAAAATATTTTTACTAACATTTTGTTATTACCAGATATATCAAACAATAAAATCATTGTACAACTACAGTGGGTTCTCGATTTACCGTGCTATAGTCTGGTCCGGATAACGACGTAAAATCCGAACCTTAAGAAAACGGGTGTGGGAATTTATGTATTCGTCTATGTATCACATGAACTTCAATAGAACTTACAATCGGCTATTAATTATAACATAGATAATTATATTACTAAAAGACGGGAATATTATAAATTTTCTGTTGTTAATAAATTTAACTAATATTTTACGGAATATGTTGCCCAAAATATGGGTTTATCCAAATTTTCATAAATCAATTTTTTTATGGACTTACAATTTTTCAAACTCTGAGTCGAATCTCAAGAACTAGAGAAAGATAAAATATTCTTTCTGTTCTTCAAGACATCACGAACTGTAGTTATCAGAAATACTCTTAGCCCTTATCTACATACTTATTTCAATTAATATCATCTAAATAATAATTTGATAGGAATTTAAGCTAAAGAAACCAAATATTTCTATTATTTTATTATCGAAAATAACACAGTTGGATGATCTGTTTCTTCAACTCATTTACGTCATTTGTTCACTATAATTCGCCATCACCTTTTGTCTACAGAAACAAGTAAATTAGTAACAAGAGATAAAAATGAAACTTATCAATTCTAGTTCAGTTATTTCATTATCCTTACATCTTTCCTTTTCAATCCAATTCTAATTTTGATTAATATATACAATATTCATAAAACGTTTTGCAAGAAAATCAGTTATTTTAAAAACACAGTTTATTTCTTAAGTTTGGTTTCAACGAAAAATGAAAATGTTGATGATGTTGTTTAGGTCATCAGCCGAAAGGGTTTTGGACCTCTAGAAGCTTTACAAAGTAATACGAAGAGTAAGATGGTTTACCATTGGTTTCCTCACTGAGTTAAAAAGTATGCTTATCAGCATGCCAGGCCCTCTGAAAAGCATCTACATTCCACCCTGCAATTATACCTTCATTTCATTCACCACAGTGTCTGGCTGCATAATGAATTTCATTATTCTCAGAACAGATAACTATGACTAGTGTATTTTACACCTTTACCCCTTCTGTTCTGAAAATGCTTGTCATTAAATTTTCTGACTATGTGATTAGAAACAGAACTATTTTTTTTCTAGCCCTGGAACTAGGACATGGAGTGCAAATAATTTAACACTCCACCTGCTTAATATGAGCAGGAAAATTTGACATCTACCTGATTTTCATGGATAGTTTTTGTAGGACAAAGTTAATTATGAGTAGAAAAGTTAGACATTTACAATAATTACATAAAAATCAAGTCTCCAATGGATATAAACGAGTAAAAACACTATCTATTTTATCAATGTTGTTTAGGTTATTAGCCGAAAGGCTGGTTTGAACCTGTAGAAACGAACTAAGTAAAACAAGGAGTGAGGTGGTTTACCCTTGCCTTCCTCATTGAGTGGAAAAGTACGCTTATCAGCATGCCGGGCCCTCTGAAAAGCACTTATTTTTCACTCTGCAAATGTCACCTTCACTTTTTTCAACACAGGGTCTGGCTGTACAATGATATTCATTACTTTCAGAGGAGATAACTCTGATTAGTGTCTTTTACACCTCTTCCTCTTCTGTTCTTAAATGATACAGTCATTTAATTGGCTGACCATGTGATAAGAAACAGAACTATTTATTTTAGCCCAGCAACTAATAGATTGAGTGTAAATAATTTGACACTCCACCTGTCTGTTATGGGCAGATTTTATCAATATCAACCATAAAATTCTGAATAGATTTCTACGACATTTATACAACTACAATAATTTTTAATTTTTGCTGAAAAACAAATTGAAGTAAAACGTTCTTACCTTGATCTAACCTAACAATTTAAAGTCAACTTTAACCTGATAATTTATACAGCAAGACTCAGAAATTCAAAAGGAAAGAAAGGTTTTCAGTTTCTTAAAAAAATAAACTGAACCTCATCTAGCGGAGTGCTGCGCAGTTTTGAAGAACAAGCAGCAGATATTAAAATTTTACAAAGTTTACCCGAGTTGTTTGTTCTCAAACGGTTTTATGACTTTTTCAAAGTGGTCGATGTTAGATAAAAATAAATTTTTAGTTATTTTGACACGATACTAGATAAGGTTTATTTTAATGTGTTATTTAAAATGCGACCAAAATATAAACTACAATAGTAATAGATATGTTGTTATTATTTTTAATTAGACAAACCATTAAAATAATTTTTAATAAGGTACTTTTCTGCACATAACAGGCAGGTGGAGTGTTCTCTATTTGCACTTGTTCTGCTAGTTCCAAGGCTACAAAAAAATAAGTCTGTTCGTTATCACATGGTCAGCCAATTACATGACTGAACTATTTAAGAATAGAAAAGGTAGAGGTGTAAAATACACTAATCAGAATTATCTCCTCTAAAAATAATGGATTTCATTTTACAGCCAGACCCTGTGGTGAATGAAGTGAAGGTATCATTTAGAGGATTGAAGGAAGGTGCTTTTCGGAAACCCTGGAATGCTGATAAGCATACTTTTCCACTCAGTGACGAAAGAAACGGTAAACCACCTCACTCCTCGTTTTACTAAGTAAAACCTCTAGAGGTTCAAATCAGCCTTTCAGCTGATGAACTAAACAACAACATCTCTACATGATGTTTTTTTTTTAATCCCTAATATGTGTACGTTGCAATCTGTTCAATTCAGAACAATAAGCAACCCATGGCCCAATGAGATGAGGATGATATGTATGACGTATACATGAAGTGTAGTCTTGTACAGACTCAGGCCGACCATTCCCGAGAGAGTATGGTTAATTGAACCCCAACCATCAAAGTACCCGGTAACTACTGTCTAGCACTCACATCCGTATAAAACTAAGTACCTTTACTAGGATTTGAACCAGGAACCTTCGTCTCCGAAAATCAGCTATTAAACAGCTGATTTAGGCGACGTCTTTACCTCTAAACCAACCCGGTGGGTCTCTACTTATTTGAAATATATTAATACTGTGAATATTGAACCAATTTAAAAAAGAGAAATAGGGAACTATAAACAATTCTAAAGCCCGCTCGTGGTATAGTGGTCAGCGTTACTGGCTTCCATGCCGGGGTCCCGGGTTCGTTTCCTGGTCAGGTCTGCTATTTTTTCTTTTATATGACCACTTCATATTGTCATTACATACGCACAACCATCCATGATTCATTTAAGCACCACCATTTAATTAAAAAAATAAATAAATAACTCACTAATTTAAATGATAAAATTGTAAACAGAAAACTAAATTTTCTATAAATATCAAGAATTTATAGAACACTTAAAACTGTATTTCTTTAGATACGTTTTTTTTTAGAAAAAGATGTCATTAAAACTATTAAATAAAAAGGTCAACATGGTATTAATTTCAACAAACTATTAAAGAAAGTTACGGTCAGAAAACAGCGGTGGTAGCCACGCGTAAAACGTCCATTTGATTCACTAAAGCCTTTTTCGTTCCTAGCAATTTACTCTACAAGTTAATAACTAAAAATAGTTTATAATTACAACGGGTTCTACAAAATAGAGATGTACGGAATGACCAGATAAATGAGACGAGTCGGTCCCAGTACTAAAATTGAATGAACTGGGATAGATTCCTGGTGAGTACACCCAGCAGGATACCGGTGTACTGTGTAATTGTACAACGTAGATGTTAATAAAATACGGAGTAAAAGGAACGACGATTAGAGCAAATGAAAGCAATCCAATCACTGATTTCTCATTATAACAGAAACAGAACTACTGTAATATATACAAACAAGAAAAAGATTAAAGTTAAAATAATATAAATAACCATATCCAACAACCTTTTTCTTTGAGATAGAACCCAGGTTCTCTTATATTTATACGTATGTTCCACAATACCTTTTTCTAATCTAGATCAAACTGACTAACGTTAACAAAAGCAGTTAACAAGCAAAACTCGTTAAAACTCTCTACGAATTTAAACATTGTAATGCACATAATCTACCTTTCACTTTTATAAAAGTATGTAATAAAAGAAGTCAACGCTCTTATAATCTCCTTGATATAACCTTACTGTAATAAATAGTATTAAAAATAATAACAACACACCGGATTGGTCTAGTGGTAAAGTCGTCGCCGTGAGTCAGCTGTTTAACAGCTGACTTTTGGAAACGAAGGTTCCTGGTTTAAAATCTTAGTTAAGGTAGTTACTTTTATACGGATTAGAATACTAGATAGTGGTTACCGGTGTACTTTGATAGTTGGGGTTTGATTAACCATAAACTCTCAGGAATGGTCGGCCTGAGTATGTACAAGACTACACCTCATATACACGTCATACATATCATCCTAATCTCTCATGGGTGGCTTATTGTTCTGAATTGAACAGATGATAACGTACACACATCACGGATTAAAAAATTAAATGAATAATAGCAACCCACCGGATTGGTCTAGTGGTAAAGTCATCGCCACGAATCAGCTGTTAAACAGCTGATTTTCGGAGACGAAGGTTCCGTGGTAAGGATGTACGAATTTTTTTGTTCCTTTTAAGCCGCATCAACATCTTGGTTATTGGCGACTACTTTAAATTGAGGAAGGTGGGTTTGAATTTGTTATGACTTTTCTAAACCCTGGCTGGGAATCAAACCCCGATCCTCCGCATTGCAGCGTAACGGTCTAACCAGTGGGTCACGGAGGCGGCCTGTAACTCTTTTCAACATAATTATTTATTTGTGTCCGCACAATGGATTACAATGACAAACGTGCTGGAAGTAACAATGATACAAATGATAACACGGACGATATAATCAAGATGGAGCATGATCATGATCATTGATGGAGCTCCTTGGTTTTTATTTTATTAATTATTGAAATCCCAACCAGAGTATAATTTTATTAGTTATATTAGTCATCTGAATTATTCTATTTATTTATTTTTTTGTCAGGTTAACAACAAATCTTTCAAGTTTTCGTTTGCCTTGTGGGAGGGTTGTCCGGTAAATTAACTGGCTAATCATTTTAATTAGTTCGTTTTTAAGCCTAGCTAATTTTCTGTGAAAACGTTGATAGTATTGTTTTATTGTATCAAATACATAAGGAACGATCACCAGGTAATTGCGAATAGTCTCGTTTCGAATGTACCAAGGGGAGTTCTTAATAAATCTAAGTACTCTGGATTGACAGGACAGTAATCGAGCTATATTACTCGGTTTAGCGGAACTACAAATTTGAGAATCGTATGTCCAGATCGGTTTTAGAAAGTATTAATACATCTTAAATTTAGTATTGTAACTAAAATTATTTTTATTGTTTGTATTAAATATTACTGAGAATTATACAAAATGGCAAACAAATAAGAAAATATTTTTACGACTTTAAAAATGTATATATGGTGCCTTATTAAGTGGTTTGGTTTAAAGAAATCAAGAACACTGACGACAAAACCGCGACTATATGTTTTCCGATTTTATCGGAAAACATATAGGATGTATTTAAAAACGCACACAGAATTTAAAAACAAATAGAAAAACTGGAAAAATTTAGAGGCAGTACATTCTAAAATACTGTAGGCACTTTGCTGATGTCAGGTAATGTACTCGCGCGAAGTACAGGATTAATAATGTAATGGTTATTTATGAAAAATAACCTATAACGGAAATTTTTAATCTTAAAAATCTTTTCAGGTAAAATAATTTCAGAATACTTAATTTTTTTTAATAAATATAGTAATATGAGAAGTAATTTTCTCGGAGACATAACTGTAGAGAATTGGAAGCCGGTTCACATACAGTAGATAGCTACAACAGTGACGTCACGAAAGAATCTGACCCGCGACCTCTTGGCCCACTTTATGTGGAAGGTAGGCCCGACTACAACAACATCGATATTAAGAGGAATCGAGGGAACATCATCACGCGGTTTGACCTCCGGAAACTTAAACTTCCTATTACACATAAGAATATTCAAGATGCACTTAAATAATAAACATCACCTTTACCGATTGTAACATAAAATGGTTAGCTGTTGTTACTACAGTGGGAAACCATGAACAAGTTCGTCTATTATTACAGAATTTTTTAAAAAAATAAATCTATATTTATACACAGCTCGGAACTATACATAAATTTTATAAAATTAAAAAACTTCTGAGTTTTAATCACTTAGTTAGTAGTGACAAACTTGCCCAACAGACAGATGGAGAGTTAAATATTTGCACTTGATTTGTTAATTCCAGGGTTACAAAAAATAGTTCTGTTTCTTATATATGGTCAGAATTATATCACTAAAGCTTTAAGAACAGAAAAGGTAGAGGTGTAAAAGCCACTAATCAGAGGTATCTCCTCTGAAAGTTATGAATTTCATTGAACAGCCAGACCCTGTGGTGAGTGCAGTGAATATATCATTTTCAGGGTGAAAAATATGTGCTTTTCAGAGAGCCTTTCATGCTGATAAGCATACTTTCCACTCGGTGAGGAAGGCAATTGTAAATCTCCTCACTCCTCGTTTTACTTAGTAAAACCTCTAGAGGTTGAAACCAGCCTTCTGGCTGATAACCTAACCAACACACAAGTGACAAATAAATGAACATAAATAAACCCAGTGTCATCTGAAAGCAATATTTAGAAAAATTATAAAATTTGGCAGCATTATCTAGAAGAGATAATTCAACGGTGACAATGGAAACGAAGAGAATAACAGGGCATTAAATTTGTTTTGCTAAGAGAATGGGTGTACTGATTTTCAAAACTTAAGCTCTATAAGAAAGCATAAAAATAAACTGAATTTAAGTTAACATTCTGTTAATTTCTGCTGTGCAAAACCATCGGTATTAGCAAAAATTCAGCGTTTCCAATCAAAGCTTTTACGGAGGATAGTTAACCCCCTATTATGTAACCAATGAAACGCTACACTCAGTCCTAAACGTACCCTACATAAATGACGTTTTCTTAAAACTATACAAAATTTAGGAAGAAACTCGTGAACCACCATAACCCATTGATCTCAAATCTAGCTACGCAGACTCTCTCAAACAATTCAGTAAGACGTTTAAAACGTCGATGGAGCCGGGACCTCATCAATTAACATAGTACTGTAATTGACTATCCATTGCAGTTTCTAAATGCTGCACTTAATGCTACACTTACGTATTCACATCGGAGTTCTGACACTGGACTGTGTTCCACTCACGTTTATTTATCTTATTTTCCCCCCAAATTTTGTGTTATCACATTCACCGAATGTTTTCAACAGATTAAGAATTTCCTAAATAGAGAGAAAAAAAAGTTAACATCTTCAAAAAAAATAGACTAATATCCTAATTTCTTTTTTATTCCTTTTATTTATTGGTTCTGCCCATAACAGACAGATGGAGTGTCAAATTATTTACCCTCGATCTGTTAGTTTTTTTTTCCGGGGTTCCTACGGCCGGCGCCGCTTCCCGCACGTCAATCTCCACTCTCCTCTATCCTCCCAATCACCCTCATCCATCCCTCCGTCCCTCATGGCTTCCTGTATTCCCTTTTTCCACGTTTTCCTTGGTCTACCTTTCTTCCTTCTGGTGGTTGGGACATAAGACAACATTCTTTTTGGCCACCTCTCATCACCCATTCTCTGCACATGACCATACCATATCAGTTGTCGTCTCTCTATCCTATCCACAATGGTATCTTCTACATGAGCTCTTTTCCTGATGTCGTCATTCCGGATATGGTCCAACCTGGACACTCTACATGAACGGCGCAGAAAGTCCATTTCAATTGCTTTAAGCTGGCTGTCTATTTTTGATGTTATTTGCCAGCACTCTGCCCCATAAGTTGTTATTGGCTCCACAATAGTGTGGTACAACTGGACTTTTGTATTCATGTGCATTTTTGCAGACCATAAAATCGGGTTCAATTTCCGGATTGCTATTCTCCCTTGCACAATCCTATTTTTAACATCCTTCCTAGTTGAACCGTCTGATGATATGTAGGTCCCCTACATATCACTAGCAACTAACAGATCATCGATCTGTTAGTTGCAGGGCTAAAATAAATAGTTCTGTTTCTTATCATGTGGTCAGCCAATTAAATGACTGAATCATTTAAGAACAGAAGAGGTAGAGGTGTAAAAGACACTAATCAGAGTTATCTCATCTGAAAGTAATGAATTTCATTATACAGACAGACCCTGTGGTGAATGAAGTGAAGGTGTCATTTGCAGAGTGGAAAATATATGCTTTTCAGAGGGCCCGGCATGCTGATAAGCGTACTTTTCCACTCAGTGAGGAAGGCAATGGTAAACCACCTCACTCCTCGTTTTACTTAGTAAAACCTCTACAGGTTCAAACCAGCCTTTTGGCTGATGACCTAAACAACATTTATTGGTTATATTTTTTTTGTAAAATTTATTATTTTAATCTAGTAGTAAATATATTTTAAAATTAATAATTTTTCTGTGTCATTGTATTAAAAATATTCGTTTATTCTGTACGGTGTAGTGTTATTTCATTTAGATATATTGTTTTAAAAATTTTTGTATTTTAATTTAAACTATGCAGTTGGTTTATTTATTTATTTTTGTAGTTAAATTTGTCTCTTTTCCTTCAGTACATGTACATGCACATTTCATTTTATTATAGCATATATATTCATTGCGATATGAACAATTCGTACTATCATTGTTAATTAATTATACCAGTATTTTTTATCTCTATGTTTATCTCTATTTATTTATTTATTTTATCACAGCAGTACACCTGCGCTTTTTAATATTTATAAATTAATAATTCTTCTTCACTTTTTGTCACTTAAAACTCAATTTGTTACTACTCTGTTATGAATTTAAAAATAAATACTTTATGAATTTAAAATAGTTTTATCGTTTAATCTCTTAAAAGTAATTGCTTTAAAAATTTCAACAATTGAAATGCTTTAGGATTTCTGTTCAACCCCTAATTAACCGATTCTGAATTTCAGCTCTTACAGTAATCGAGAAATTACGATATAATGATGAATGAATCAGTCAAATAGAGTGTGTATAGAGATTTTCTTTAAGCATTACAGAAAAGAGACTAAAGTTACTCAGAACTGCAAGTGCACAAAAGGCTAACGTGGAACGAATAAGAAAACGTGAAACGCTAAGCTTTAAATAGTCGACGCAAAAGCTGAACAGAAATCTATTCTAACGGAAAAATTATCCCCTAATCTGAAAGTAATTTTTTAAATTTTTTTTCTAAAACCAATGTAAGTGCCTACAACCAGAAGGTGGAGTGTTAAATTATTAACATCCATCTACTAATTCCAGGGTTAAAAAAAGTACTTATAAGAGGTGTCGCAATTAAATAACGAGAATGACGTTGTAAAAAATTTTATTTTAATTTTATACATCATCACTTATTGTCACCTTCAATATACACTCCTTCTCTATCCCTCCATACGAATTTTACATTGTTGGAAATAGTGCTGGAAATCATCTTCTGTCAGCTCCTTCAGGACACGTGCCGCTTTCTCTTTTACAGCTTCCACAGACTCAAATCTTACCCCTTTTAATGAAAAATTCACCTTAGGGAACAGGTAGAAGTCACATGGTGCAAGATCTGGTGAATAAGGTGGATGTTCTAACACTGAGATGCTGTACTTGGCTAGGGACCTCTTGGCAGATAACGCGGAATGAGCTGACGCATTGTCTTGGTGGAGAACCCATGATTTGTCCTTCCACATTTAAGGGCGTTTTTCCTTACTCTTCGACGTAGTTTAGAAACTACCTCACGGGAGTAATATTAATTAATTGTTTGACCTACAGGAACCCAGTGAAGGTACACAATACCTAGGATATAAAAAAAAAACAATCATCATTGCTTTAAATTTTGACTTGCTCATTCGAGCTGTTTTGGGTCTCGGTGAAGTTCGGCTCTTCCAGTGCATGGATTGGCGCTTCGTTTCCGGATCATAAGTAAAAAACCACGTTTCATTACATGTTATTATCTTCCACCTGTTCCCTAAGGTGAAATCTGCATTAAAAGGGACAAGATTTGAGTTTAAGGAAGCTGTAAAAGAGAAAGCGGCACGTGTCCTCTAGGAGCTGACAGAAGATGACTTCCATCACTGTTTCCAACAATGAAAAAATTTCATGGAGCGTTGTAGGGGCAGAGGAGTGTATATTGAAGGTGACAATAAGTGATTATGTATAAAATAAAAATAAAATTTTTTACAATGTCAGTCTCGTTATTTAATAGCCACACCTCGAATTTGGCCTACTCTATCATTCAAAGTAAGTAACGAAATAAATTATTTTCAAATTTCATGATAGGCTAAATAAAATTCTAGAAAAAATCGAAAGTAATTAAATTTGATTTAATTGTTTTTTCTAACCAAATAAATTCAATTATTATAAATAACAAAAATCACTAAAGTTAAAGAGAAAAAATCTGTTACATACTATACAATGAAATAATAGTAGGTTCTGTTGATACTTAATTCAGTGAGCTTAATTCGTTTATAAAAGATTTGTACAAATGGTCTCCGTTTATATTGAGTAATATTCTTGCATCCGAGAACAATTATCCCTCCACTACGGAGCAGAGTTTACGTTCTAAACAGTAAATCATAAAATAACTTTTACTCCACCCCCTAAATCAACCCCGTAACTCTTTCTCAAATGATTCTCTTTCACCCTTATCTTTTTAGAAATTTTAATGAGATTAATTTCATGATTGCTCTTAACATTTTCGTATAACTACATAAAATAATTTTAATTTTAAACGGAAATATTATAAGAAGAGAATATAAGAAATTATGTTATAGTAGGGGGCCTATATTCTTCGTTTCATTTTAATAACATTACGCTTATTATTTGTACATGAAATTTTATTTCTAAATGTTAACTCGAAACGTTTTATAATTTTCGTTCGGTTTAAATAAATTAAATATGTGAAGTAATAATAAAATATGTTTACTTTCACTTTTTAAGTACATAATACACCATGTTACTGGCCATAATAAACAGGTGGAGTGTCAGATTATTTGCACTCAATCTGTTCGTTGCAGGGCTAAAATAAATAGTTCTGTTTCTTATCACATGGTCACCAATTAAATGACTGAATCATTTAAGAACAGAAGAGGTACAGGTGTTAAAGACACTAGTCAGAGTTACCTCCTCTGAAAGTAATGAATTTCACTATACAGCCAGACCCTGTGGTGAATGAAGTGAAAGTGTCATTTGCAGAGTGGAAAATATATGCTTTTCAGAGGGCCTGGCATGCTGATAATTTCCACTCAGTGAGGAAGGCAACGGTAAACCACCTCACTCCTCGATTTACTTAGTAAAACCTCTACGGGTTCAAACCAGCCTTTTGGCTGATGACCTAAACAACAACAACACACCATGTTCAGCGACATTTAACATTTTTGGAAGTTTGTTGATAGATTTTCAACACCACCGTAGATCTTTTATCTAGTGTCCTAAAAGTTAAATTATTTATTAGGTAAAAATTTACTTTTGATAATTTACTATCTGTCAATAAACATAACAACTCATTTAATAAAAATTCACAATATTGCAAACAGAAATTAATCTATTACTTACAACAATAAAAGAATTTTTAACTTGAAAACGTATGTAATATTAAATTTCTAGAACTTGTCTATATCAAGGTATAATATTGAAAATATTTGTGACGCCAAAAGTATGTGAATACCAATGTACTGTCACGCATGCAAAGGAATTTGTTTAAATATTTCGTTTCTCTTCTATTGTAATTTTAGAGTTGTAAAGGTCTTCCCTTATTTAAAGAATACTTGAGAAGAACATGTAATACTCAACTATACAAAAAACGGGACAGGAAAAACAAAGTTCTAATTTGTTAAAAAAGGATTCGAATTTGAGATCTCCTCACTGAATTTTGATCCCAACGATATTTTCATTTTTCGTAAAACGAAAAAATATATTTTATGAAAAAATTCTGTTTGTAGTGAGAATTTAAAAATAAACCTATTCGTTTTGGGCAATTCATAAATTAATTTAGTTAGAAATAAATCTAGACACAACGTAATTAAAATTTAAATTATGTAGTACGTAACAGTAATAGCGTATGCGTTGATATCATTCTCTAGTTAAAAAGAAATACAATTGAGTACAACGAATGGTACTGAAATGGTTAGAAGTAATGGTTTATAATGTATAAAAAGAATGACAAAAGAAATTCTAACAACATTATCAAAAAGAATTTGGAATTCGTAAACAATTTAAAAATACTTTTAAAATTTAAAATGACTGACCATACGGTAGCATTCATGTATAATTATTACTGAAAAATACAATAGAAACTGCAAAATAAAAGATGGGTTTACTTATTAAAAAAAGTAGGTCTTGAATTTTTATAAAGTATAATTAACAAGAGAATAGTTCCTTTTATGTAAAAACCACAAGTTGTTTAGTAAGAAGTAGAGCCTATTTTAATAACGACCAACATGTTGGGTCTAGTTTAAAAATTTAACTAACGACAGGTGTGTTCCGTCTGGTTGTCTTTATAACTTTCCGTCTTGACCCTGATAAACGAATATCAACGAACAGCTGCGTTGAACTATTCTTTAAAATACTCCCTTTCAAAAAAAAAAAAAAACATCAACCAAATAGTATTCATGTAGACACCTAACTGATTGTAAAACTACCAATCCAAAATCTTATCTAGCCAACACATAAATGCAAAAGTCCACATTGACTGATTCGTTCAGTTATTTATCGATAATTCTCTAACTTTCCGATAATCTGATATCTGAAATTGGGTATATTTGTTCCTAAGGCCTTTATTAGACGAGGAGGCCAGGCCACGTAGCAACATATATTGTAGCTGGCGACGCAACTGGCTACCGGACCCAGTCGCTAGCGGAGTGGCCAGTTACCTTACTTTCTCCGTTTAATATAACACACAGCTCAGTTTGCTGTGAACTACAGAGAAGATCAGTTGATTGTGGTTTTGAGTGTGTTCAATTTGAATAACATGAATGATTATAAGACGTATGTTCTTCTCCTTTTACTTATGAAAAAAGGAGGAAAAGAAAGAGCAAAATGCACATCCATTCTATTCTTCCTTCAAGGGAATCGAAAGGGTTGTATTACACTCTGTTTAATGAACTCTATGCGGACGAAAATAAGTTTTTTAATTACTTACGTATGTCAAAATTCAGTTTTTTTGAGTTACTGGGGCTGATAAAGGATGATATATCTGGGATATTGCACACAAACCGAATGGCGATGGGTGACTGGCGACTCAGTGTAATAAGTATCGTATGTTACAACGCAGCGTCGCCAGTCTAAGTAGCCAGTGGCGTCCGGAGTGGCTACGGGGCTCGGTAGCCAACCGGTGCCCAAAGTCTGGCCACGTTGATGGCTACCCTAGAGTAATAACCTCCATATAAATCAATGCCCGATGACGAGCTGAGAAGCCAGCTGGGTCGCTAGCGACGTCGCCTGGACACCACGTCTAGTAAAGGCATAAGGGTTAAATAGAACTAGAACATTTACATTTTGAGCATTCGCATATAATGGTGCTCATAATAGGCAGGTGGAGTGTTAAATTATTTGCACTCGATTTACTGGTTCCAGGGCTACAAAAAATAGTTCTATTTTACCTCATGGTCAGCCAATTATACGACTAAAGCTTTAAGAACAGAAGAGGTAGAGGTGTCAAAGATACTAATCAGCCAGACCCTGTGGTGAATGAAGTGAAGGTGTCATTTGCAGAGTGGAACATACATGCTTTTGGAGCCCCTGGTATGCTGATAAGCATAACCTACTTTTTTAAGTTGGTAGTTTTTTAACTGCTCATAAGACAGGTGGAGTGTCAAATTATTTACACTCAACTGTTCGTTACACGGCTAAAATAAATAGTTCTGTTTTTTATCACATGGTCAGCCAATTAAATGACTAAATCATTTAAGAACAGAAGAGGTAGAGGTGTAAAAGACACTAATCAGCCAGACCCTATGGTGAATGAAGTGAAGGTGTCATAATGACACCTTCACTTGCAGAGTGGAAAATATGTGCTTTTCAGAGGGCCCGGCATGCTGATAAGCGTACTTTTCTATTCAGTGAGGAAGGCAATAGTAAACCACCTCACTCATCGTTTTACCTAGCAAAACCTCTACAGGTTCAAACCAGTCCTTCGGCTGATGACCTTAACAAAACAAGTTTTTTTTAAATTATAAGTTTTATTAGCTGATTCAACAGAAAAGCTTAAAAAATCCTATTTAATTTTCAGAATTTATGCTAAGAGTATACAAAAGTAGGAACACTTAAAGATAAAAGATTTATGTTAAGTAAATGTTACTATTGCCCATGACAAAAGGCAGGTGGAGTGTTAAATTATTTGTTCTCGATCTGCTAATTCCAGGGCTACGAAAATTGCTATGTTTCTCATCACAATGTCAGCAAATTATACGACTGACATTCAACAATAGAAGAGGTAGAGGTGTAAAAACATTAGTCACAGTTATTTCCTCAGAAAACTAAGTTAGTAGAAAACTAACTAAGTTTCATTATACAGCCAGACCCTGCGATACAGAATCAACTGGAGTAGTTATCTGGAATGCATGAAGGGAAGCCGTTTGCCTAGATTGGCAATGAATTATAAGCCAAATGGTCGAAGAGGGGTTGGTCATTCGAGAGGAAGGTGGTTTCCGGAACAGGCAGTTTTCCCAAATCCGTGAAGTGAAAAAGAGGAAGAAGAAGATTACTTATTTTTATTTAAGGGGTAACTACCCTTAAATAATAAACATTATTTCTGTACCTTCCGAAAGATAACCAAATCTGAAAATCGTCAATTGTATCCTAAAAAATATGTGAAAAGCAATAGAGATGGGTAAATTATTTTATTTATTACAATCCTCTGAGACAAGCAATAAGCATGTTCAAAGCGCGGTTGCATTTATATCTGATTGATTAAACTTTATAAAATACACCTTTAATTTTTGGTTATGATCTGAAACAATTTAAAATGTCCCCGCTTTATCATTGCAATAAAATCTACAACAAATTAAAACGTAAAAGAAAAAAAATTAAACGAAAATACGATCTAAAATAATATGTTCAGAGAAATATGTATATTATTTTTATGGTTTTCGGAAAATTTAGTGTCTTCTTTTTACTCCAAATATTCACAAAAAAAATTTTGGTTTAGACGTATAAAAATATTACAGTTTAATGAAAATTTCTCAGCCAACGGCAATGAAACGAGTAATTATTATTTGTTTTCCATTTTAAATGAAAAAAAAAAACAACAGACACTTGAATTGTTTTTTGTTGTTCCATTGTAAGTCTGTAGAGAATAAAATATTTAAAATTAAAATACATAACAATAACAACCAAAAGTACAATTTATTTATTTATAATACAAATTATGGAACTGTATATGACAAGTTACACATACACACGTATTCATATAAATTTCATAATTTAATAGTACTGATATCGTTTGCCCATAGGGTATCCAAATGTTGGCAGACTAATTAATTTTAACAATTAAATCTGCATTACCTGAAGCTAATAATTACTACAGGTATATTATTTATTAAACACAGTAATAAATTTATACGAAAAATTTACAAGCATAAAAAAATTAAATTAAATTTAACATATAAAAATAGATGTCATAGACGTTTTAAACCAAATTTCTGGTAATTGATTATCGTTTATCCGAACATTATAATTTACTGAATTGTTTTGTCACACGAACTTCAAAAATCGGTTGAAAAAACATATTTTGGTACCTACGCTTACGTTTATTTTGAAGTAGGTATAAAGAGAATATTTTTTATTAGGTAATTTTTGAGTCTGACATTTTATCGGTGAAATCGTAATCATAATATTTCATAATTTTTTTTTGAAAATTTTGTTCTCTATAATGGTTTATTTACAAATTTAAAAATTGTATAACTAGATATGATTATGATAAATTGTATTAAAATGATATTTATAGGATTCTTGATAAATAAGAATTTTTAAATTCCCTGGAAAGCGCGAGTTACCAACGCCGAAGTTTTGCGACAGATGCGAAAGGACCTGGAAATTTTGGAAACTATCAAAGCACGTAAACTGCAGTGCCTGGGTGGTCATATTATGTGGAATGAAGCCAGATATGCCTTGTTTCAGTGTATTTTGCAGGGGAAAATCTTCGTGGTTAAAAAATCTTAGGACTTAGTTCAACAAAACCTTCTCACAACGCTTTCGTATTGCTGTTGACAAAGTGAGGATTTCCATGATGATCGCCAACATTCATAACGGATATCCACCTTAAGAAGAAGAAGATATTATAGGCACGAGAGGCCTTCCAAAAATTGAACTTTATCTTCTATATTTTGAAGATTAATTAAAAGAAATATTCTTGGACCGAGGTATGAATAAATGGGTGTATAAAACAAGAGAAACAGAAGAATTGATAAAGATTGTGAAAAACATACAATCAGGAAAAAGAAGATTAATAAAGGAAATAATTATTTTTTATGAAAATAGAATAACGAAAATGGTTTAGAAAAATTGGACATTCGAATACTGAATACTTTGAATAAACAACAAAACACGAGGAAATTTTAAGAAAAAATTATGAATCACAAAAATGGACACGAGAGGAAGAAAAAAACCGAATGAAAGATTGATGAAATTTTTGAAAAAATCTGAACTATGTAAACGTAATTTCTAGAGGTAATAACGCAAAAAGCCAGCCGCATTAACGTAGTTGGTAATGTGCTGGCCTCTCATCATGCGGTCTTGGGTTCGAGAATCCCACTCAGGCACGACATTTTCATACGTTACAAAAAATCATTTCATCATTCACAATTGCAACCCAAAGTCGTCGTTAATGACCACAGTAGTTGATGCGACGTTAAATAAATAAATAATTAAAAAAACGCAAAAAAATGTAATTAGATTTTAAGTACCGTTTAGTCTACGTAACACTGTAACAAAATTATGTAGTTCTTCCTGAGAACGGATGAGTTGGAAGTTATATTTAAAAAATTTATAAAATAATTTATTTTAAAATTAACTATTATAAATTTATTCTTACAAAATATGATCATGTCTGGATACACATTTTCCAAAAGGAAAATTATTTTCGTCATGTTTAAGACATAATCCTTTTTCATTGGTTCAATATAATAGAAAACTGAAGAAAATATTCAGTAAAATAATTCAATGAACAATAAGTGGGTTGATAGACCATCAAATGGATAACATAGTGGCGCAACCTAGCGGCCAGGTCGAGAAGGTACGGAAGTAGCAGGTGGACCGGAAGTTGACTCCAGGTGCATACACTCGGATTTCTGATTGCAATTAGCTTGGTCATTATTCCAACGGTCTCGTCCCGTCCCATTCTCTAGCACATCCCACCGAAACGGTCTTTCATGGAAGAGCTTCCGTTCGACTTACGAATGATATGTATATGCATGTATACATGAATACAATGCAAGTAGGCCTAAATACTAAACAAACAGGTTAGTTCAGATGAGCGATACAAATCTACTTAATATTACATAATCTTAAATGAATCGCATGCATACACGTATTGCTTACAAATTATTAATATACAAAATTACAACGGCTAAAACTACATTGCAAACATTCTTCATAATAAAACAAACATTAAAGTTACGTATACTTATTTTATATTGTAACAGTGCAAAAATAACTGTTAAAAATTATCAGAATGTTTATAAAATAAAATGGCGTAAATGGCTAAAATGAGGGCACAAAATTGTGACAATCCTCAAGAAAATTAAAATGTGTTAAATTAAAATTTTTACTTAGTGTTAAGGGGGTAGTCAACTTAAGACGATGATTTTTTTTAAATTTCGATCTTTTTTGAAATTTTTTGAAGTTTTAAATTTTCTCAATCACAGCATATCTTTACTCTGTTTCTACGTTGACAAAAAGTTATAAAACATGTTTTATATATAGGTCTACGTGTTTTGTCATCATAACAACGGTTTATTAGGTTTTTATTGTGAAATCTTTATGTCAGAAATTTTTTGTTACTAGTTACTGTACGTTTATTTTGTAAATAAATAAACTATTTATTTACGTAAAGATCAGATAAATAAATCATTTTGTAAAAAAGAAATAAAGCTCAAAAGCAAGGCGAGCGAAATTATTCCTTAAACTTTAAGTTTTCCGAAAATTTGTTTTTGCATTATTGTACATTTTTGGGAAATATTTTGGTTTGTATTGGAGATATCTGGTTGAATTTTTTTAATTGTTCATAATTCTTGCTCTATTATCTGTTGAATCATAATTACAAAAAAACTAGATAGGGATTTAGTTAAAAAATAATTTTTGAATAAAATAGATTTTTTTTGAAAATATGGTTTTTCTTCAATTAATTTCTTGTAAGAAACACAACATACAAGAGCATACAACACATAATAGACAGAATTTTCTGTATTTTTTGGCACAAGAATCACATTGATATTTTTCTTGGTCCCTGAGATATTTAATTCCCCGTAAAAGCCTGCTTTTCCACCCCATCCTTATATAAGGGGCTGTAATTAATTTTTACCTGGTTCAAAAGGTAGATCATTACTAGTAAATTACTCTTTCATTTAAAATATATATTGATAAATTACTGTGTACGCAATAGTTTTCATTTTCTAGGTTGACTACCCCCTTAACGTAACATGTCTGTACTCCATCAGCGTTCCAGTCGTTTGTGAAATTTCCGATATTTCGGAAGAATTTCTGTTGTGTATTAAACGAATATTATGATTTTGAAGTATGTCTGAATATAAAGTACAATTTCAGAAATGTATCGTTAACGTAAGTCATTGTGTAATGCTCTATTGCAATGGTCACCAACTGGCGGACCACCGATTCGTTTTTTGCGGACTGCGAGCTCTACAGGATATAGATTTTTTACTTTCTCTCTCTTGCCTATATGAATATATAGGAAGGAAAGTATTGTTTTCATGTCGATTTTTCGAAATCGAGTTTTCACCGGATCTATACGTTTTCAGACCCCCTGAACCCAAAAAACATGTTTTTAGCGATTGGTCTGTGTGTCTGTGTGTGAACAGAATATCTCAAGAACGGAACATCGTACGAACTTGAAACTTGAAACTTAAGTTACATACCACTACCGGACGCGACACGAACATTTTCATCAAAATCGGTCAACCGGAAGTAGTAGTTTATTCGTATAATTTTTCAGTTTTTTGGGGTTTTTCTCAAAAACTGGTCCTACGATTTTTTTTAAAATCGCCTATTTTACTCAATTTTTTATTCTCTACAAGATAGGGTAGGCGCCATGTTTGCTGAAATTCTCGGTGAGGCTGTTTTCACGTAAAAACGTTGTTTTTTTAAGATTACGGCTTTAATATAAATTTTAGCGCAAAAACTTATATAATAAAAGTTGTAGAGAATTTAAAAACCTACAACTTCTGTTTCAAACATTTTTTTGTATAACGCTTAGTTTAGCGGTAATTTGCGATTTTCTGTTTTTTTTCTCACGAAAACGTGAGAAAAATCGATTTTTTTAACATTTCGGTCTTAGTATGCATTTTACGACAAAAGTGTATATAATTAAATTTATAGAAAATTAAAAGATCTACAACTTTTGTTTAGAGCATTTTTCTCTACAGAGCCTAGTTTAGCGTGAAAGTGTGATTTTCCGTTTTTTTTAAGCCAAATTGAGTTCGATTTTCATTTTGCGTCTTCCACTCATGATTAAAATAAGGTTATGTTTTTGAGGTTAGTTTTTGTTTATTTCTAATATTTTATTAATAATGTCAGGTTTATTATTAATTATTTGCATTGGCAAGAGAAAGTTGTGTGAGTGTTTCACACCAGATTTTTTGTATATAGATATTAATTTCGTGTGTGATGTCAACAAGACGTACGTAAGTCTCTCTGAAGAGAGTTGATACTCGCTGGACAAGTTTACAGCAGCGATCACGCTGATAGTAACTCGTAATCGTAACTTTTGTAAACAGACCAACAGTAAATTGAAACTATTGTCACATTTTATTGCCCAAACCTTTTCAAAATAAACAATTAGTATAAAGATTTAGAGCATGATAACCATATCTACATTTTACAGTTGATAATGTAGACTTAAGTAAAAAATTGGCCGGGCAGTAACATTCTCATCAAAATTTTGGCCGGACCTTGATAAAATTTAGTTCAGCTTTTTTGTTTTGGATACGTAACTCGGGGAGTTAGTAATAAGTCTCAGGCATTTACTTTGGAAACCCTGTACGTGTGAAATGACCTGTGGTTTTACTGCACCAAAAATCTCACTATAAATACCTAGATCGATGTGAACATTACATTGTTAAGAGTTTTGAACTTACAGGTAATTTTGATGCCCATAACAGACAGGTGGAGTGTCAAATTATTTACACTCGATTTTTTAGTTGCAGGGCTAAAATAAATAGTTCAGTTTCTTATCACATGGTCAGCCAATTAAATGACTGAATCATTTAAGAACAGAAGAGATAGAGGCGTAAAAGACACTAATCAGAGTTATCTCGTCTGAAAGTAATGGATTTCATTATACAGCCAGACCCTGTGGTGAATGAAGCGAAAGTGTCATTTACAGAGTGGAAAATATATGCTTTTTAGAGGGCCTGGCATGCTGATAAGTGTACTTTTCCACTGAGTGAGTGTTGGCAATGGTAAACCACCTCACTCCTCGATTTACTTAGTAAAACCTCTACAGGTTCAAACCAGCCTTTTGGCTGATGACCTAAACAACAACAACGTGTAATTTTGATCGCTTGTTAAAAAGTCTTTACATATAACTGTTTCAAATTGTCATTTAGTAATCTCGTAATTTTCGCTTAAGGTTGACGTGTATATTTACGTCAACCGCGTCTCTAAAATCAACCCAACATACCGACCATTATTTGCTTGGAAAAGAAATATACAAAAAATATACAAAAAAACAAAAATGATATATCCAACATTATTTGAAACACAACTTTTGTTGAATTTATTCAAAATGAAAAATTTATGAGAAAACTTCATGTTATATTTTATTCTGTCAGAAAATATGTACTGTAATAGTAACATAATAAAATTTGAGGAAAAATACAAATATTATATGTAAATAATAACCTATATATTTATTTACAACTTATTACAGCAAGTAAAATTATTTTAGTAATAAAAAATATCTAAGTGAATTTAAAAAATAAATTGATTTAAAATAAGTATGTGACATTTACTTACTCATGAAAACATAAAGGATCAGAGACACTATGAAAACGTTTTTCATTCCAAACGTACCTAAAACAAAAGAAAATCATACATGTTAAATTTATAAAAATATTTATAGATTTTGTCAATGAACAAAGTTAAAATAAACTAAAAAATAGTATTTAGCACAAACATGGAATTGCACACTGTGCTGCAGTAATTACGGTTTTATATACTACACGGATTGTCTACACTATTGTACTAGCCGGAAGCAAATTCTACGAATAAACCAATAGACATTATAAAATTATTATAAAATAGTAAACAATCATAGTCGGAATTTTAAAAGGACTCATTTCAGTAACTCAAGAGTAAAAATTCATATTAGAGAAAAAATATGTACAAAATCAAATTCACCCACGAATTAACACAACGTTTTTAAATTTCCAGTCGCATTTTTATGGTAAGGACTGAAAAGGCAGACTTGGCAAAAAAATGTTCGTTTCCTCCGCCTAAAAATCGACCAACACCTCAAATCTTTACAGAAAATTTCCACATTTTTCAAAACAGTATAATTTCATTCGAAACAAAGAAAACTTATTTTCAAATTGTGAAGGCCAAAAATTGATAAAACACTTTATCGGTGAGATAATCGTTCAAAGAATCGGGTTATAAAAAAAATTAATTTTCGATTAAATTGGGAATATCGAAAAATTAACAAAAAAATTGACCAGAGTTAGTCTAGTGGAGCTGAGAGACTTAACTCGACAAAAACATTCACCTTTAACTATATAGATAACCCACTGGGTTGGTCTAAATGTAAAGTCGTCGCCGCACGTCATGTGTTTTAACACCCAAAGATTTTTGGAGACGACGGTTTCTGGTTCACATCCTAGTAAAGGTTTGAATATTCTTTTATATGGATTTAAATAATAGGTTGGTTACTGGTGTACTTTCATTGTTAAAGTTCAATTAACCACACCTCTCATGAATGGTCGGTCTGGGTCTGTACAAGACTACAACTCATTTAAACGTCATACAGATCATCTTCATCTCATTAGGTCATGGAGTTGCTTAGGCTGGTTTCACACCGAACCAGTCAAGTCACGCCCAGTCCAGTCGCGTCAGTCACATCAGTCCAGTCAAGTCAAGGGGGTTTCACACAGAGGCAGTCAACTATCAAGTCGTCAGTTACTAAGTAAATTTGGTTCGATATGAAAGTCGAGATCGCTAAATTTATTATTCTTCGTAGACTTATTCGTAGACAAAAAAATAGAAGGAAAAATAGGACAGTTTGGGTTCACCCTATTAACGTAAGAAGACCAACTTTCGGGAACTTTAGTCATTTGTTTCCTGATTTACTTACGGATCCGGAGAAATTTTATAGGTTTTTTCACATGAAAGTGAACAGTTTCTTTCAACTTAATAATGTGCTAAAGGAGGAAATAATGAAAGAAAATACAAATTACCGTCTTGCTATCCTGCCACAGGAAAGATTGGCAGATATTAAGTAGTAACAAATTATATTGGTAAGTAGGAATGAACGATGTTACTTCGCAAAATGTTTAAGTCGGACTGTTAGAAATTCAACTTGCTGAGTCTTCATAAGTCGAGTTTAAAATGGACTTGACTGGATTGAATTTGACGCTGTTGGTGTGAAAGCCAACTAGGCGTCTTCCATTGAAATAACCGTTAAAAATATCTGTTGAGTCTACAAGCGTCTGACGCGACTAGACTGGACGTGACTGGATTGGACTTGACTGGTTCGGTGTAAAACCAGCCTTTTTGTTCTGAGTTAAACAAATTGTAACGTACACACATTAGGGATTAAAAAAATTCTATAGATAGACGGAAAATATACTGCAAAAAATTTTTTTCTATGTAGGAAATTTACAATCTGTTGGAAACAATCAGTGAGTGTGATAACAAAATTTGGAAAAAAATAACATGGTAAATAAACGTGAGTGGAGACACAGTCCAGTGACAGAACTCCGACGTGAATAGATAAGTGTAGCATTTAGAACAAACACTGTAATGGATAGTCAATTACAGTACTACGTTAATTGATGAGGTCCCGATTCCAGCGACATTTTAGACGTCTTACTGGATTGTTTGGGAGAGTCTGCGTAGCCAGATATCAATGGGTTATGGTGGTTCACGAGTTTCTTCCTAAATTTTGTATAGAGTTTTAAGAAAACATCATTTATGTAGGGTACGTTTAGGACTGAGTGTAGCGTCTTATTGGTTACATAAAAATTTTTCAAATGTAATATTTCAAAAATTTATTCATTCAATACATTTAAATATTTTCCTTGATAAATTTTCTAAATAAATATCACATTAACCTTTTGAATATATAACAAGTTCATATTTGTAAGTATCAGAGTATTATACAAACAGTATTTTATTAGGGTTTTTTTACCATGCGTTATTATGTATGATACAGTTACGTATATAAAAATACTACAAAAGAAAAGTTAAGTTGACGAAGACGTCGCGTCGTTACAGATGACAAGATCAGAGTCACGCATATTATTTCCTAAGTATCGTCGATAACAATAGAGGGATTGAAGCGTTCTTATATGTGAATAGGTAGCGTACACGTCTGATTGATACATTTTAAAGATTTGTCAAAAGTTTATACACAAACCTACGGAACGAAATATTTCTAAAACTACATTTTGCATGGTTGAATAAAAATATTCTGTAAATGTATAGATATAATTTATATAATAATAAACATAAATTTGTGATAAAATTTTCAGTGTAACTTTATGAAATTAAATGTTTTTGTTAATACTGTATTTTGTACATGATAAGGGTGTTTAAGCATGTATCTCGAAAATAATTGAATGAACATTTCTTACTATCTTCAGGAAAATTAGGTGTACACATAACTTTGTAAAAATAACTGACTATAGTCTTTTACACCTCTACCTCTTTTGTTCTTAAATTCTTTAGTCATATAATTGGCTAACCAGTATTTTAGGTTGTTGATTACCAGCTGAAAGGCTGGTTTAAACTTCTGGAGTCTTTACTAAGTAAAATGAGAAGTGAGGTGATTTACCAATGCCTTCTTCACTAAGTGGAAAAGTATGTTTATCAGCATGCCAGGTCCTCTGAAAAGCATCTACTTTCCACTCGGCAAATAACACCTTCCCTTCAGTCACCACGTCTGGCTGTGTAATGAAATTCACTACTCTCAGAGAAAATAACTGATTGTAGTCTTTTATACCTCTACCTCTTTTGTTCTTAAACGCTTTAGTCATATAATTGGCTAACCAGTGATAAAAAACTGGACTATTTTTGTAGCTCTGAAACTAGCAGATCGAGTGCAAATAATTTAACACTCCCCTTGTTTGTTAGGGGCAAAAAGTTGCATTACCAAAACTTATTAAAAATTTCAGAGAGACAGTTTCTAAATTTATGACTTCAAAAATTGTTAAGTACACTAGCATAAATTTTTACATTCGTAGTTTTTGTCGTAATAGAAGTCATACAGAAAAGAAAACGTGCGAGGCACAAAAGTAGTTAAGAGTTTGTAGCTGAATTATAGTCGTTTTGTTTTTTATATGGTTTTTGATATGTTTACTTTTGATTATGATATGGTTAGTCTTCGGTCAAAGCAGAACCCGAGATATTTTACACACGTATTTTGAGGAATTACAGATCCATATATTGTTATAGGTGGGAACATTTCTGGTCGGACTATTTAAAAACTTTTATTGTTGATGGGGTACAAAACTTCTTGAAGCCAAAAATATAGTTGTTTATACTACTGAAAATGAACAGTACAGAACATTCATTTATTTTATTTGTTTGAAATATTTTTCAAATTACAATAAAACAAAACTTTGAATAGTAATGCTACCGATGCAAGTAACCATGAGTTTTAACTACAATTACATAAACATAATGTAATAAAGTAAATGACAACATGTTCTTTTATCAAAGAGAACATACCAAAAAAAAACTTATACTTAACTTATAATACATACAAAAAAAATACTCGTCTTTCTGAAGCGGTCTAGTGTTCCCAGAAGACTCTTTTATATCAGAGAAATTTACTTAATTTCGTAAAAGGGTACACTTTGTACCTTAACTGCACTATATATGTTTTTATGAAGTAACAATATATTTTTCATTTAGTAAAGCAGTACTTAGCTTTAAGTTGTTAAAATTTTATTCAATGTATTTAACATGAAATGTACAGTTAATATAAACATTAAGCTGACCTGATAATGTTAGAAAACCTCTATTACATTTTACAGACAGTATTTTATTTTAAACATTTTATTTTATTTTTTCTAAAAAGTCCTTTTAAGTTGTATTTTTGTTAAGTAAATTTTTATCACTACACCGAACACAAATAAAAAAAAAGTTAACACGACACATGTTGATGAGTGATGTACTTAAATTGTATTTTCATTAAGTACAAAACAAAGTGTGAATAAATTGTTTCAACGTGGTTATTTAAGCCTCATTGTTCAGCACTTTGGTTGTTTTTCTAAATGAGTAAAAGGACAATAGATTGAAAAATATATTTAATAATTAAAATTGTTCACTTTATAATAATTACAAAATGAATATGAATATACAAAAATGTAATTTATATGTTGTTATTTAGGTCATCATCCGAAAGGCTGGTTTTTAACTTTTAAAAATTTTTACTAAGTAAAACAAGGAGTGAGGTGGTTTACCGGTGCCTTACTCACCGAATTAAAAAGTATGCTTAGCCTGCCAGGTCCTTTGAAAAGCATACTGCAAATTTTCATACTGCAAATGACACCATCTACATTTTAATCGCGACAAGGTCTGGCTGTATAAAGAAATTCATTACTTTTAGAGGAAATAACGCTGATTAAAGTCTTTTAAACCTCTACCATTACTGTTCTTAAATATCGTATAATTGGCTGATCATATGATACGAAACAGAACTATTTTTTTTACCCTGGAAATAGCAGATCGAGTGCAAATAATTTAACACTACACCTGTCTATTATGGGCAAACAAATCCCTTATGTTATTAATATTATTAAAGAGTATTACCGACTCTTTTTCAAAAAAAACCTGCCAAACATAAAAATAACGTAATTAAAAGAATGCATAAACTTCATCTACCTGACGTTCCCCAGAGGAGGTTAAAAAAAAAAGGAACGAATATTTACTACAGAATTAGCATATAATTAAATTTATTATGAAGATAACATTTACACAACTTTGAAATAAACTATCCTCAATATAATAAAAAAAATCAGGACTCCAGTCTAAAACATTACGACAAATTGTAGTCGCTCCCTTTCATGAATCTACCGGCGTACTGTTTAATGATCTAAGAATACCATAGCTAAATGATGACTTCCTACAAATTTACACAGTTTTCAGGACGAAATTATTACACATTTTAACAAGTAATATACCCGATAACCCATCTCAACATTTGGGATGTTCCTGGAGCAGGGACCTCAATACACAATAATTTTTGGTAAATGAAAGAGTCTATAATACGCAACTAATTAATTTTAACTAAATTTATTATTTTAAATACATTTACAGTCCCACATTAGAGTTAAGATCTCCTTAAGTCTAATGTCAATTATCATCAATCGTTATCTTGATCTTATTAAGACTAAGAAAGAACCTCGAGAAAAACACTAAAAAAAAGGAAAATTAACGTAATATTTAAACGTTACTAGTATAAAATGTACAGAGAATTAAGTACACAGTAAAAATGATCGTTTTCAACCACAATTAAATGTTAAACCGTTAACTACTGGTAAAAGAAAACAGAAATAAGAGTGATATTTTAACATTTAGAAACCACAAAAAAATCTTCTTTTCTTAAGATAAAAAACAAAGTTGTTTTTAACATTAGATTGTTGAAAAGAATAATATAATCTTCTGTTTGAATGATTCGACGTGACCTATCAGCCGCACAGTAGATCCGTTTCGGTAGGTCACGAAAATCAGATGGTCTGGTGGAAGTTTGGTGTTTTACTACCGCATTCCTTCATTTATTTTTGAAAATTATTTGGATTTACTAAAAGTCTCTTAATACCTGTGTTACTATTTATATAGGCTAAGTATAAATTTAACAATTTTATCTTTGCAAAATAGGTGGCAAGTAAAAATATGTGTGGTGCGATGGTACCGCCCAATTATGTTTACTCGCGTATCGGTGGGTGTTGGTACAAGATGGGGCTTTTTTTTGTAATTACCGCTAGTACTAAATACTCGTAAAAAATTCCATTTGAAAGGTATCCGTGGATTGCTACAAAAGGTATTTACTAATTTTTTAATTCCACACAATTATCTTATAAAATAATACTGTAATTAGAATTTCATTTTCAACAATTTTTTGTTTGTTTACAATCTCATATAAATATTCACTAAAAAAAACTTTGACAATAAATTACTACTTAAATTTTACTAAAATTGTACAATCCGTGTACTATAGAAGCAAAAAGATTATTGTTTTTGTAAAAACTTAAGTACCTACTTTTTTTTACAATAAAGACAAGCGCTTACATAGTTTTATATTGATATTTATTTAGCGCGGAGTGTGGACGCAATTGTAGGGTTTTTTATACTAATTTCTATAGTATATTATTTTAAGAACTAAAGTCAATAACCTTTTATTTTATATATTTCTATTATTAAACAAAACGTTAAAATAAAATTATAATATTTTTAGCACGAGACTTAAATAACAACCACTACGGTCATAAAAATATTGTGAAGGAAAATTTACAATCTGAATAGAGAAGGAATATTATATGCACTTCCTAGTACATTGTTCAGTTAAAAACAATGACGATTTAGTAACAATGAAAGAAGATTTTAAACACATCATTGTATAGAATAACGGTTTATGTAATAACACATATTTTATGTCTGTTAATTACGTACAATAGTACACAATAATACTGTGTACATTTTTTTGCAATTAAATTAAAGTACATAAATGAGAAAACTAAATATTAATTATTAATAAAAATAATTAATTGCAAAACATCAACATATGCTTGAATATTATTTCTATGAATATAATAATAAACATATATTAGGAAATACAAAATATTACATTAGCGTTTGTACACGAATTACTGATATCAGTGAAGCTGCAACAAATTATGAGAAAAATACTCCATCTTCTAGGTATTCCGTTTCCCACAAATTTTCAAATGTTTTATAAAAAACTTCTTTCACAAGCCAGACTTGATATAAAAAAACTCTAAATTTCTAGCCATTTTTTAAGCATAGTATTTTTTCTTTATAAAACATAGTTTAGCTCAGTTACTTCACCGGACCACGATGTCATCAGAGAGTTTGGAAAAGAGATTTATTGGTTAATTAAAAATTAAAACGATGAAAATATTAGTAGAAACGTAAACGAAAAATAGTACAAATATACCATTATTCTGATGCTTTTTACCTATGCATGTCCTTAAAACTCTTCTTTTCATTTTTACGCCCCTTTCTGTAAAATTATTTTGTTTTAATTTTGAGAGTTTCACTACAGTATTTTACTGTTAGTTTTACTACAGTTTAATTAATAATGTCTACGTTTTGTGTTTATTGGCATGGAGTTTTTATTGTAAATATTTCTTGTAGATTGTTGTAAATTTATCATTTTTTCCTGTTCGTTCTTCCCATGTTGCTTTCTCTCCCCACATGATATCTGATTATTTCGACTACATATTTAACAGTTTCGACTACATCTACCAGATTTTACTGTATTATATTAAAACAACAAAACATTTATTAATTATAAATGTAAAATAAAGTATAGTATTTAATATTAAAAAAATTGCCATACATAAATACAAAAATTAATTAATTAAAAACATTTAGTGCCCGATAAAGTATTTTTTTAACGCTTATGAGATATTTCATTAAAAATTTAATAACAGTAGTTTAAAACGATTATACAGTAACGAACACATTACCTTCCGTAGTTAAAACAAGGGTAACTAGCAAACATTTACAGATTACAAACATTTGTTTAACTAGTTAAGCTGTAACCCTATTTAAAGGTTAACAAACCAATTAAGTTTCATTTTTTAATTTTACAAAATTGATTTACTTTACAAGTGAAAATTTTAATATAAAAATTTAACCTTAAAGATTTTTATTGATAAAATTTATATTCATTTTACTTAGAATTTTAAATTAAGTAAATATTTACTGTAATCAGGATTGTTACGAAGCGGCCTACACCAAGAGTATAAAGAGTACAAAAGAGGACAAAGTACACATTTGTTCGTCCATACAAAATGGATACACAAAAAATATTTGATAATACCCTTTCAGTCAAATGATATTAATTTTTTATTTATGATTTGAATTGTGGTTTAAATTAAAATTTGTTTATTTTACGTGGTGGACTTAGTAATCAATTAACCGATTAAAAAAATTGCAAATATAAATTAATTGAATACACAACAATGTCACTAGAGTTAATTACAAATAAATTAATATATACACAATAAATTAAGCATGTAAAATTTTCAACGAATTTTTTTTAAAATTTCATTTGTTAATGGGCATTGTACTTTTGACATGATTCGGCATAAATGTTTTGTTAAAAGATTATTATTATTCCCACGAGGGATTAGCCAAATTTTGTAATAAAACGATTTAATTAATATTGTATTCTTTATTGGTGTTGCATCAGCTTTCAGGTTTGATTTTATTATTTTTCCATTTTACCTTGCCTCCTATTTCATTCAATAAAACATTATTCACATTAAATAGTTTATTTGTTACGTAAATCTTTCTTTTTATGTATATTTATAATCAAATATAAAACAACTTAACAATCGTTAATTTATCAATAAAAATAAGTTACTATTTATAAACAAAATTCACCTAATCTTTGTACATTTATCATTTTCTCATATACTCAATATAATAAGCACACAACTCCTCTTCTAATATATATTTTTCTAAATAATTATGAATGAATGAATGAATGAATAAATGAATAACTGAATGGGACGTTTAATAAAAAAAACATGTTGTTATCTTGAGGTTTTACGCCCCATTAAAATAATTTACAATAATATTTCTTCTTCTTAGTTGCTTAGTAACCATATTTTGTTAATGAAAATTAAATAATTTTTAAATATTTTATCTAAATCAGCTTGAATTATTTATATTTATTTCAATATACTCAAATATAAACAAGTCCAGATGTCCATTAAATTTGTCTCATTACAGTTTGTTGTGTGTTGTTTAGGTCATCAGCCGAAAGGCTGGTTTGAACCTGTAGAGGTTTTACTAAGTAAAACAAGGTGTGAGGTGGTTTACCACTGCCAACACTCACTGAGTGGAAAAATACGCTTATCAGCATACCGGGCCCTCTGAAAAGCACATATTTTCCACTCTGCAAATGACACCTTCACTTCATCACCACAGGGTCTGGCTGTATAATGAAATTCATTACTTTCAGAGGAGATAACTCTGTTAAGTGTCTTTTACACCTTTACTACCTCTTCTGTTCTTAAATGATTCAATCATTTAATGGGCTGACCATGTGATAAGAACAGAACTATTTATTTTAGCCCTGCAACGAACGGATTAAGTGTAAATAATTTGACAATCCACCTGTCCGTTATGGGCAACATAAATATTTATAAACAGGAAAAACAAACTGATTCGTTTGTATAAAGTGTGTATTCCATACTACTCTTAAATCTCTCGTGTGCTTTATAAGAATATTTTTTAGAAATTTTTTTTTTATTAACGGTGAAATTACAACCAGACTTAATTGGAAATACATAAAAATTTACTCCGTGGTGTAGTGGTAGCTCACTAACATACCGAGCGGATTCGAACCCGACTAGGATCTGTAAGTAATTACAATTCAAAGCCACAGTAGTGGCTAATGACCAAGATGTTGAAGCAACTTTCAATAAATGAAATAAAATTGTTTATGAAAAATAACGTATTCATTGAGAGAAAATAAAATTAATTGAAATTATCATTTTTGAGATAGATTTTATATTTTCACGTAAAAAAAAATTGTAGAAAATTCTTGGATGAATAAATGAAAAAATGGAAGAAAACCGCGGGAAAATATTTTAACATAATTTTTTAAATATAGCAGATTATTGAAAGAATTTCGAAAAATATACGAAAGAAATATGTTTGTTAGTCTTGTGTAAAAGATGATCTCAATAACTTACAAATATGAAAAAATACAAGACAGCTGGGAATATATTTTTTGGGTTTTATTGTAGAATTCAACAGATAAAAGGTGGCGGTTTGATTTTAAATTGGGCAGCTCAGATTTCGAAAGGTGGACAAGAGTTTTTTTTTTCTTAGTATTTCTGTTTTTTCAATCAAAAAGACCAGCAGGGAGGTTGTATCCCATTTAGGAATTCTTCAACGGGGCTGTTTTCAAACGTCATTATTGTTAATATTATTGGAAACCATTGAAGCGTGTTCATTTTTACTGTTCGGTCTTTAGGGCAAGGGTCTTCTGGGTTACCTTTGTATATTTATTGTTACCTGTATATATTTTTTCTTGAATTTCTGAACTTACATTTTCCTTCTCATCTGTCCAACATAAAGGAATCAACCCCCGTAAAGGTGCATACACAAAAATCCTAACGCGACTTCAATGATGTTCTAATACCGTTTAGAACGGTAGGGATCATCCTGATGCATTATTCAAATAGTACTTTAGTAGGTTCTACTAAAATCTAGTACACACACACACACACACACACACACATACACACAATGCGCTAGACCTTTTTATCGATGAATTCGTTTATCTTCGTTTTCATCTCCTCTCCGATTTTAACCCCCTTTATTTACAACTCGAATCAAACTTGATCGCAAACGCAATCTGTTTTAAGTATCTGCAAATATTGGACCTTTCTGCTTTTAAGACTGTTTATACAATGTGTAATGTTATATAATGTTCTTTCATTTTAGAGTCATGTCAATTCGATTATCATGGTACACTTGATGTTCAGAAACTAGCTCCTTCTTCTTACGTTTCGCCAAGGAATTATTAATTCACTTTACGTTAAAATTCAAGACGTTAATTAATTTACTCTCGAATTAACCATTAAGTAGGTCAATATAATCTATTTTATTATTTTAAAAAAATACACACAATCTTAAAATGAAACTGTAAATTACAAAACCTTAAAAGAAACCATAACTTTCTTGAAAAACTTCAACCATATATTTAAATGTAACTATTATATGTATTTTACGCCCATAACAGACAGGAGAGTATCAGATATTTACACTCAATCTGTTAGTTGCAGGACTAAAATAAATAGTTCTGTTTCTTATCACATGGTCAGCCAGTTGAATGACTGGACCATTTAAGAACAGAAGAGGTAGAGGTGTAAAAGACACTAATAAGAGTTATCTCATCTGAGAGTAATGAATTTCATTATACAGGCAGACCCTGTGACAAATGAAGTGAAAGTTTCATTTGTAGAGTGGAAAATATATGCTTGTCAGAGGGCCTGGCATGCTGATAAGCGTACTTTTCCACTCAGTGAGGAAGGCAATGGTAAACCACCTCACTCCTCGTTTTACTTAGTAAAACCTCTACAGGTTCAAACCAGCTTTTCGGCTGATGACCTAAACAACAAGTGTATTTAACAATTTTTCAAATATTTTATTTAACGGCGGTTGTGGAATTTTACTTTCATTTAAAACATTTTTTTTGTACATTGTTGAGACCAACAGTTGCTCCATTTTCGCTTTAGACGTCATACTGTTTGAAAGTTCTTTGTAGCTAGGTCACGGGCTGGTTGCGGTGGTTTGCAAAATATACTATGGACGCGGTTAGTTTCTTTACTCTTCGAATTTTAAAATCGTCGTACAGGGTTTTATTGCTTACAAAAAAGGAGCTCCAGAAGAAAATCTTAAGAATTTAAACTGGAAAGCCTGGATCGACTTAAAGTTACTCCTTAAAGTTAGCCGCTGCAGAGAGTAACTGAGTAAAATTATACACTATATTAATTTAATGAAATATTTTCAATTTCTATATATTAAGCATAAATGTAAATCAGTTAATCCTTTCAGTGCCGAAAAATATTTAAAAATTTAATCTAAAGTGCCATTTAATTTGAATAACAGTGTACAAAAAGTGCCCTTATTTCAAAATCGCGCAGGCGTAAGCTTGCCACTACCGACCAAAATTACAACGTTACAGAAAAATAAAATTTCCTGTTAAAAATTAATTTTTATTGTGTTCATAGAAAAAGAAATCGTTCTAACACTAAAAATATTCAAAATGTTTTTTTTTTAACTTATTTTAAGTCGCATCTACAGCTAGGTCATTAGCAACTACTGTGGGTAGCCTATTAGTACCTAAATGGTTGTTTTAACGTGTTAAAAGTTCCAGACCCTAGCCGAGAATCGATCCCGGGAACTTTTGCTTTGAAGGCTAGCGCGCTAGTTACTACGCCACGGAGGCGGTTTCGAAATACATTATTCCATTAATTTTTGTTTAAAAGTTTTTTTGGAAATTTTCAGTTATCCGGACGTTGGAACTTCATGCATAACTTACGAGCGTCCCGGTAAACCGGATGTTATCACTACGTAAAAAATATCGACGTCATTTTTTCCGGACGTTGGTAGTGAAAGGGTTAATTTATCTTGGGGTAAAATTCTACGTTTGTTTTTACATAAATGTATAATTAAACATTTTAATTATCTGGTAATAAATTACAATTTTCATATGATACTTGTAAAATAAATAGTGTTTTAAACTAAAAATTTATACTAACCATTAATGTGTAATAATAATTAGTTAAAAATTTACTATGGCAAAAAAATAATGTGTATAAATTTCATATGACAAAAATTAAAACTACTTTTAAAACAATAAACTTACTCCACGTGCGGCTAAAGAAACTAAAAATTACAAATTAGTCTAGTTCAGAAGCAGCTGATTTATTATCACTGTTTCAGAGCACTTTAGTATTTTAGTAACATAAAAAAGAAAATTAAAGAACTGGTAGATAAACAAGTAAAACACTATTTTTATGCGGGAGAAAGTAATTAGCTTCCAAGACATATAAAAACTACAAAATACTTCCACTAGTACGTATTAGTATCAAGTATCACTACGACTACAAATAGAGAAAAAAATAACAAAAAATAAAAATTCCTATTACACAATTCAACAACAATAAAAATAAAACATGGAAATTGTACGAAAATACGAAGAGAGAAGCCATTTAATAGAAGTTGCAAAAAGACCATATAACAAACTATCACGGCAAAAACGTTTTATATTTTATACTCAAAAGACTTTTAATTTTTAACTTGCTACTTTTATATCTGTTTACATTGTTAAATACCAAAATTAACATTGCTCAAAATTAACAACATTTTAGCACTTAATTTAGTAGACACGTAGCGGTTCAGAACACAATAAATTTTTTAAAATTTAACAAAATTTCAGATTTGATATAATTGTAAAATTGCATTCGTTATTTTTCATTGTGTCATTCTATTTTTTAGTTTTTATTTCTCAGTTGTCTAAATTTTAATTAAACCTAACTAATTTTTCATTATGTATTTATGTAAAGTGGTCGCTAATGACCTCGTAGTCGATGCGACCTTAAATAAATAAATAATATTGCTTTAATAAAGATAAGTAAATTATACTTAGATCGATTCCCGGTTAAGTTCTGAGAAAATTGTAACACGTTTAATTCTACCGTTTCATAACCTAGAGAAATTGTAAATGATAAATTCATCGAACTTTTAATATCAAAAAAACTTAATTTTTATAAATCGATACCCAATAAAAATGTTTCATATATTTCTGACAGTTATTACAACACATGAAATTTCCTATAGACAAATAAATTACATTTCGTTCTTAATTAACTTTATAATAAATAAATTAGCTAACCAACTATGTTTTCCAAAGAAAATATATAATTATTATCGTTATAATAATATTTAAGGAGATTTAAAAACACCGTTAATGCAGAATTATATGGATATTTATTAAATTAAACATAGCTAATAAAATTGTGAAAGGAAAGGCATTAACTGTTTAACTGAACTCAATTCTGTGGAGTCTCAACATAAGAAAAGACATAAAGAAACGAATATTTTCAGCAATAGTGGAAGGTACGGTGACATATGGGGCAGAGGTGTGGACCATTACACAAAACATGAAAAATAGAATCAGTACAGTGGAGAACAGATATTGGAGAAGATGTTGCAGATTGACGTTACGAGATAGGGTAACGAATATAAGAGTAAGAGAGATAATGGGCATTGAAGACTCAATAATAGACCGTATTGAGAGAAAACAACTGCACTGGTATGGTCACATGCGAAGAATGAGCAACGTACAAATCCCACTGAAGGCGTGGAACTGGAGACCACAGCGAAATAGAAAAAGAGGAAGACCGAGAGGGAGATGGATGGAAGGTATTGACAGAGCCATGGGAAGAAGAAACATGGAGGAGGAGTCATGGCAAGACAGGCAAAAATGGCGTTTTGACTGCGACAAACGACCCATAGTGTTGTAAATAGTCGCCACTATATATATATTTATTAAATTTAAGCATTATATTTAATTTACATTTTCGTAAAATAATGAAGAATCCATCTTAATACACGTTTTTCTTTTTTCTACATAAATTCCAGTGGTCGTTTCAAATGGATAATATTTCGTTTATTCTATTCGTATCGTTTCTGAAGTCCATCGCTCGCCTTAAGAGTTTCGTTCAATGTTCCAATGGTATTTAATATAATTTTTGCCGTAATTCAATTAACTAATGTTCTTTCACTCAATTTTGTTTTATAGGTCTGTCTGTATGCCCAAAACGGGCAGGTGGAGTGTTATTTTAATTGCACTCTATCTGTTTGGTCCAGGGCTAAAAAAAAATAGTTCTGTTTCTTATCACATAGTCAGCCACTTATGACTGAACTATTTAAGAACAGAAGAGGTAGAGGTGTAAAAGACACTAGTCAGAGTTATCTCCTCTGAGAGTAATGAATTTCACTATACAGCCAGACCCTGTGGTGAATGAAGTGAAGTTGTCATTTACAGAGTGGAAAATATGTGCTTTTCAGAGGGCCCGGCATGCTGATAAGCATACTTTTCAACTCAGTGAGTGTTGGCAATGGTAAACCACCTCACTCCTCGTTTTACTTAGTAAAACCTCTAGAGGTTCAAACCAGCCTTTCGGCTGTTGACCTAAATAACAACTATGAATTACATAACAATTACACTTTATATTTACTTAACACATTCCATAAATCAAACCCCACACACAAACACACAACCTTTCTCTTCAAACTGCCCCGGTCAACAGCCACCACATCAAATATGGATTCACTAATATTAATTACTTTTTGTTTGATAATTTTTAAAACTTTCAAATAAAACATAAATTTTTGTTGCAAATATGTCTTTTAAACTTATTTGATGATCTCCGTAGATATTTCTTTATTTTAAAAATTTAATAAATGTTTTTTGTAACTTTTAAACACTCTTTTGATTCATTTAAACATAAAAACTTCCAACACTAAATTAACACTTGATTTTTAATTATTAGCTGAGATTATTAAGTTATTTAATTTGATAATTTAGAAATAAGATTTTAATTATAATAAGCCAGTTTCATAATTTACAAAATGTAAGAATTTAATTATAAATATTTACACAATTATCACTAGCAGTCAGGTTATAAACACATGGTTAACACCTTGTACATTTGTTATGCTACAAGGTAGCCCTAAACAAATTATTAAAAATTTCAATAAATTTTTTATTTTTTCGATTGTCTTTTTTCAAGCAATACAGTGGTAAAAAATAAAAACCAATTTTTTTTTAACAAAAACAGTGAAAAAATAAAACTAAATTAAGAAGTTAAGGAACATACAACTTTGGTACGATGCCAAATAGAAAACAAAGGAAGAAATAATAGCAATCTGGTTCAAGATTCTAACAAGTAAGCCTTTACTATTTATTGTTATAAAGTACAATAAAAACATATGATCGAAACAAAAATGAATTCATGACGCAATAATAATTTATAAAGGAGATATTAATCCAGTGACCTCTTCAACCAACCAACGTACATTTGAAATAACTTAAATAGGTGAAGACAACATAAACGCATTGTAAGATTGAGTAGGTAGTTGAAGTGTGGCTGTGAAGCGTGGGTTGTGCAGCTCCACCCTTCAAAGTAGATACAGCACTTCATAATAGTGACTTAAGCTGTTGCTGGTAGTTGCACGTATATCTTAGAATAATATTACAAAAGAAATGAACTTTAAGAATAAAGAACAGTAGGTAGTCGACCACAACATAGACAACGCCCTAACTTCTTAAAACAGGCTTAATACGGGACTTTTTTATCTACTGCATAAAGAAAAAAACTTAATAATTAACTTCCGTTTATATACAAATAGTTTTTGTATGCAAATAATACGATTATATATGACATTTTGAATAGTTTATCACACCTTACAAGTAATAATTGAATTGTACAGTAGCTACCTCTCAACATAAATAAAAAAAGATAAATCTTATAATTGGTGCTCACACCCACGATAAAGGTGTTGAAAACACTCAAAAATATTTTCTTGAAATAATATTTAAACGGATAAGGAACGAAAAAGTTGTACATTTCAAAACAAAAATACTATATTTTGGTTAGTCTACTTATATAACTTCAGAATTGAAAAATATAGAACTTCAAAGTTCTCAAAAGAAATTCACACCAATTCCGTTTGGTATACACAAAATAACAGGAAAAATATTCTCAAGATGCTTAAGATCGACTTGTGCACACTTGAATTTATTAAACTATATTCTGATAAAGATTAATTTTTTGTTCGTATGTTTTAAGAACTATTTATAATTTTTTTGTAAAGATAAATTAAAAATTGATGTTGACTAATCTGCCTATAACAGGCAGATGGAGTGTTAAATTATTTGCACTCGATCTGCTAGTTCATGGGCTACTAAAAACAGTTCTGCTTCTTATCATATGATCAGCCAATTACATGACAGAAGCATTTAAGAACAGAGTAGGTAGATATGTGTAAGAGACACTAGTCAGAGTTATCTCCTCTGAGAGTACTGAATTTCATAATACAACCAGACCCTGTTGTGAATGAAATGAAGGTGTCATTTTCAGGGTGGAAATTAGATGCTTTTCGGATGGCCTGGAATGTTGATTAACATACTTTACACTCGGTGAGGAAGGCATTGTTAAACCATCCTTACGGCTGATGATCTAAACAACAATAATATTGACTAATGTCAAAGAATATTTTATTTTAATTGGAAAGAGAATATATTTAACTTTATTACCAAAGACTGATTTGATGAAGGTATCCACCAGAACTAGACAATTGAACCCGGTTTTTCAAGGGGTATATAACAAAATTTTACAACCTTTTTCCGATTTTACTGCATTACATCATATTTATAACAAAGTAATTTAAGTGAACATGTATTTCCATAAAGAATATTACGTCCATGAATATAGCATATAAAATATGGAATATATTTTGCACAGACTGTATGAATAGGATAAAGTCCCTTCATATAAAATGATTCGTCTTACATATACGGTGATTTTATGTGATCGCTATTGAACAAGGGTGGTGAGTGTTCCCCATAAACGATGAATTCATCTATACAAACGGGATAAAAAGAATATTTGGAACACAATAGTCGATACATGATGTCAAATTAGAAAGCTAATCGAGATTCTTGATTTAGTGTATCGGTTTTGATTGTATTTCAGAGCCCCAGGTTTATACTAGCTTATTGATCACACTGAAAGAGGGATTTACCTCAAAAGCCTTCATAATGTACGTTAATTACAAACATATTTTAAACGACATCAATCGATAAGGGCACTTTACATACGAGAGCAAACACACACATAAATATACACTATATACGTTTTAATGATGCCCAAACAACGGAATCCAATAAGTTCAACAATCCACACAAAAAATTGGGTACAGTATCAAAGACTTAGTTCATATTTATCTAACATCACATTGTAAAATCATTTTCTTTTTATTCTCTAGTACCTTAACAGGTTGACTCCCAAGGCAATTTTTGCAAGTTAAAAAACCCGATACCTATTTTACGGTTCCTTGGCTTTTTTACTTTCTCTTGCCTATATGAATATAAAGGAAGGAAAGTATTGTTTTCATATCGATTTGTCACCGGATCTACACGTTTTCAGACCCTCTAAACCCAAAATACATGTTTTTAGCGATTCGTTTGTGTGTGTGCGCGCGCACGTGTGTGTGTGTGTGTGTGAACAGAATATCTCAAGAACGGAACATCGCAGGAACTTGAAACTTAAGTTTGATACTACTACCGGACCCAACATGAAAATTTTCATCAAAATCGGTCAATTAAATCATGAACCATGACTGGGGAAATGTTTTTTAAACTCATTTCTTAAGAGTTCAGTATAAGATTTAATGCAAACGAGCATCTAATCCGTCTCACGATTCCATTAAAAACACTATTATGTGAGAGACGAATCAGTCTCTCAAAAGTAAATTTTACAGATCTGGTGAGAGACATATAAGTGTCTCATGGGAGTCAACCTGTTAATTAATTATAATCAACATGAAAAAATTTGTTGTTAATTAAATTTAATCATTATTAAATGATGTTTATGATCTTTTTTTGGGTGGGGGTTTAACGTCCGACTGTTCTGCAGAAGGTGAAAGATGAAAATTATTTTTGTAACGTATGGAAATATATCGCGCCTGAATGGGATTCGAACTCATGACCACATGATGAAAGGCGAGCACGTTACCAACTACGCCAAATCAAATCATAAATCATTTGAAAAATATATTTAATGTATTACTAAGTAAACTCTCATTTTTGTATCTTATTCTAAATTCTTTATGATTAAATTTTGTTTTTCTCAGCATAACCTTAAAATTCTGTTTTTTTTATTTAATTCCATTTTTGGCTAGCTTAAATTTAGGGCAGTTAATTATTTGGAAACGAGGCACCTTACATTTTGGCGCCCAACGTGAGGCTTCTACAATGTTCAAACCAGCCTTTCGGCACATGACCTAAACAAGAACATACTGTACTTTAATCAAACAATAAAAAAATGATTTTTTAATATAAAATTCATCAATGTGTGAAATAGAATAAAAGGAAAAGATATAAACTGTAAATAAACGTTTAAAACATTTAAGAAGAAATATTAATTATTCCATTCTTAATAAGCCGAGATAATGGTAGGCACATTATAAAAATATGAACTTGTTTTGATAGGTGTGGAAAGTAGATTATTACAGTACAGAGAAAAAAGGAGAACAGGTTACACTTGAAACCAGGAAGAAAGAAGAAGGCAGGATGGGTGCCCGCATGGAAGACAACACCGTGAGACAAGATCATATGCCATTGCCAGTTCAAGTAAGCTAGACTGCCCCCGATTCTCCTAGTTCTACTACACCCCTACCTCGGTGATCAACCGCGGGGCCCCGTATCTGCTTGTGGGAACCACAAATCCCATAATCCGCTTACTGCTAACACCTACCAAGAAATGTTGTCTTTGAATATGGATTTAACCCTCGAGTGAAATATTGCTTTTCCAATCTAAAACTTTATTTCCTGCCGATTATGATTATATCGAAAGGATTATATAATTTGAGTTGAATTTTTAAAAACGGAAAAAATACATTTTGAAATAAATATTAAAATGTATTAAACTGGGAATGAAATATTACACAAATGATTTATGTAACATCCGAATACGTATTCAAACTAGGTTAATATTAAAATTCATCAACATGTGTTGTTAGTTGGCCATTCATACAATGTAAATTATCAAACAATTTTATTGTTAACTTAATTAATGTACCAAAATTTTATTTAAACCCTACCGTAATAATATCATACAAAATTATTTTATATGCTTTTTTTGTCATCAGTCTCTCGACTGGTTTGATGCAGGTCTCCAAGCTGTTCTATCTTGCGCAAGTCGTTTCATATCTACACACCTGTAACACCCTACATCTTTTGTAATTTGCTTTATATATTCTAATCTTTGCCTCCCCCTACAATTTACTCCCTCAATATTACCCTCCATTATTGATAGATGTCTTAAGATATGCCCCACTAGCCTGTCCCTTCTTCTAGTAAGATGCTTTCATATACTTATTTTTTCATCCACTCGCCTAAGAACCTCTAAATTACTTATTTTGTACACCCACCTAATCTTTAACATTTTCCTATAACACCACATTTGAAGATCTTCTATTTTCTTCTTTTCTACAGCCACTATCACCCACGTTTCACTCCCGTATAACGCTACACTCCAAACATAATGTTTTAAGAAATTTTTCCTATTCTGAAAATCAATGTTTGTAGTCAGTAAGCTGATTTTTGTATTTCAAAGGCTTTTCTAGCTTGAGCAATTCTACTTTTGATATCACTTGTGCTTCTACCATCCTTTGTTATTTTACTCCCTAGACAGCAGAACTCCCCAACTTCCTGTATGTTTTCGTTGCCTACTTTTAAATTTCCCATCTCTTCTAAACCACTCTTGCTGCTGCACAACACTTTCGTTTTGTTCTTAATAATTTTCATGACGTAACCCTTTCTCAAAATCTCATCCATTCCATTTAAGACATCCTCTAGTTCTTATCCTCTAGTTTATTGCAATCACGTTTTTTACATTGTTCACAATATTGCTTCACTTTTGATAGAGATGAATATTTTATTTTTTTGGTAGGTGCATCTCGTGAGCACAAAAAAAACAACGACCGCGATTTTGTGATTCTTTATGTACAGGCTTATTATATTTAATTATATTATTTTATTTAATAAGAAGTTTAAAAAGATTAAAATTATATCTTAATTTTTTTTGTGTTGTCAACCCTAAAGTACTAAATATACCATAAAACCAGGTGGTGAATAAAACTGAGATTTATATATCAATAAAAATTGACTCTAAATTGAATATAATCTACTACGTCATTACATAAATTTTCATGTTCAAACCACAGTAGTATGGAAAATAAAAAGGTGCCCTAAGTATAGCCGAAAGGAGGGGGACGATCAAACCCACAAGGTATATTGTTCACTTTTAGTATATAAATAGCGTAATATAATATGACATAATTAATTTTGATAACTAATAGTACTAATTATGGTTTATAGATCAATTCATGAAGAACAATTACATTTTTTCAAAAATTTTCCGGAATCAGGGGTCGGAGATATTAAAAAAAATACAAAAGTGTGGGTTCGAGGAACCCTTCCTTGGACGTTCTAGGATTAAGGCATTATTAACCAAAAAAAGGAATAGTAAAGCTAAAGATGTAATTTACACCAGAGTTATATTTTCAGAAAATAATGTATTCCTCTACACAGCCAGACATTGTTGTGTTGAATGGTTTCCAGTTGTAGGGTGGAAAAGCAAAGGTTTTTTTTAGGAGGATTGATGCAATAACGAATATCATTCTTAAAAAGTTATTTTGTTTTAATTTCTAACGATAACTTTACTATTTATATACACAGATTTTTCATCAGTTTTAATTAAAAAATTGAAAAATTACATCTTTTTTACAACAAAATGTAGTCAATTCTAATTCTAATTTTTTTTTAATAATAGTTAGGAAATATATTTTTGAATTTACATTGAAACGGTACTCTAGAGAATATGGATACATAATAAATAATTTACTTCACCTTTGAGAAATCATTTTTGAAAAAAAAAATACCTTTTTAAGTGAACCTTTTTATTTATGACCCTCTTTTATTCGTTTTTTTTATTGATGAATATAATAAATACGCAGCATATTTGAAACTCCTTTGAACGAAAATGAATGACTTATTTGTCAAAAATTTCATTATATTTTACGACGGAGTGAAGTTAAAAGGTTTCATTAAAGTAAAGGGTTAACTACAACAAATTCATTAAAGGTTTGACGTACGTCAACTGTCGTTACCGATATATCGTTATAATTTCTCTCTCCATCTCTCTTTTACTTAAAGGCCTATCTATTTTACCTCTTTCTTTCACTACTGTTCCTTTATTCATTTTACTGTCTCGTTATTTTATCATTTATATTCTGCAAACCCTTCTAGTTTCATTTGAGGGTTGACTGACCCTCATGATTGCATTGTCAACTGCCCCTTGAACTGTAACATCGTTTAATCTTCTAACCTATTAAAGATTAATGGTAAAACCAGGTTGTATGCTTATATGAGGGGATTATCCAGTGGTCCCACTAGACAGTAATTCCTCTCCTACGGGATCATATCTTTCCTTACTTAATAACTACCAAGTACCAGAAAATAAGGATACTGTTTCATATCAAATAAAAAAAATTATTTAATAAAAGAGTTTTTTAATTGGATGTAGGTAAATAACTTACTATAACTGTTTTAAATTAGATCGGATTTGTAAGCTAAATTTATATATTTTTATCTTTAATTTTTATTACGGTACTGTACATTGAGCTGCAAAAATTCCGTAGAATGATATTTAATATTAAATGGGCGGTGGGGTATTTTACTTTCAGAAGAGATACCCAGTACCATTCTCCATTTTGAATTACGGGTGTTGTCCGTTATTCAGACCAAGAGGTCTGCTCCATTTTCGCTTTAGAAGTCGCAAAGTTGGGAATTTCCTTGTACATAGGTCACGGGCAATTCGGTTTCGATCGTCATCTAGTCGTTCGTGAAATTTACTATACAAGGACGCGGTTAGTTCCTTTACTGTCGGAATTTTGAAATCGTCGTAAAGGGTTTTATTGCTTATATTAAAAGGAACGCCAGAAACAAGTTTAAAAAATTTTGACTGAAAAACCAGGATCGACTTGTAAGTTACACTCAGCCGCTACTTCAAAAAGCTGGACATCATAACTCCAGATTTGTTTCAAAAAAGTTCTGTATATTAATATTTTGGAATGGAGGTTTAATTTTGATCGAGGGTTAATTAAGCAGAAGAGTAGCTTCTGGCGGCGGCTAAACGTTTCGTACGCTTCCAAGTAAGTCGCCCGTCAAGCCACAAGCTAAGATATAAAACCACTCTCGCCAGGGGGATATGAACGTTAATTCAGCACCACCGGTGGGCAAGTTTGACATCTTTTACTAATAGGCCTACAGGAATGGCTTACCAGTTGTCGTATTAAGGCGAACCCAAATAAATTATAAACTAATAATAAATTTAAAAAATAAAGTATTTCTACAAGTTAAAAGGGGGCACTATACCCAAAAAATGGAAAAAACATTTTTTTTTTTTTGAGTATAGTGCCCCCTTAATCTTGTTAACTTGATTCCTAACCCACCGGGTTAGTCTAGAGGAAGAGTCGTCGCCAAAATCAGCTGTTTAACAGCTGATTTTCGGAGACGAAGGTTCCTGGTTCAAATCCTAGTAAAGGTAGTTACTTTTATACGGTTTTGAATACAAGACAGTGGTTACCGGTGTACTTTGATGGTTAAGGTTTAATTAACCATACTCTCTCAGGAATAGTCGGCCTGGGTCTGTACAAGACTACACCTAATTTACACGTCATACATATCATCCTCATCTCATTGGGTCATGGGGTTGCTTATTGTTCTAAATTGAACAGATTGTAACGTACACATACTAGGAATAAAAAAAAATTGATTCCTATATCTATCAGATTTACAATAAAACTAGCAAGCCTCCGTCAATGCGCTTCACGGTAAACAACACCAAAAAAGTTTAATTTTTCACCCAACCTTTACACATTCAATGCAAATAACTACTGTAAAAATAAAACTAGTTAATTAATACTGGAAACAAGAATTCAGCCAAAGCTCTCAGTAATTTTACGAAAATATATTTTCCAGCAAAAGTAAATTCCAGCGGCTAATTATTAGGAATACCAAAGACACGTGACAAATAAAACATTAAACAATATCTTATGCCTAACGTTAATGATAATTTAAAAATTGTTCCGAAATAATAAAATTTAAAACAATATCTAAACAAATAAAACATTAAACGATATCTTACGCTTAACGTTAATGATAATTTAAAAATTGTTCCGAAATAATAAAATTTAAAACGATATCTAAACAAATAAAACATTAAACGATATTTTACGCCTAACGTTAATGATAATTTAAAATTGTTCAGAAATAATAAAATTTTAGACATTGTAACTTTAGGTTCTGAGACAGATTTTAGGATCATAGTAATTCCGCAGACCGTAATCAAAATTTTTGGAATCCCACAAAGACAAATGAACCCAATAGAGGAGAGACGTGGTAATTGAAAATAACATTAATATTAAAACCAGTAAAATTGTCACTGGGTTGTGTCCTGTAAATAAATTAGTAAACTTTATTGTCAAGTAAAATAAATATACTATATTTCATGACAAATCAAAAATCTTTTGGAATAGAAAATGGGAAGAATATACATTTGCAAAATTAATTTTTAAATACGTTACAAAATAAATTCACATTGAGGTTTAACAAAATCATTATTAATTTAAAACATCATCAATTTAACTTTAACAACCGTTTATTCTTTAACATATGTTTTTATAAAACAACAAACATTTAACTTAAGAGGCAAAATGAACAAGTAGATTTTTAGAAAAAGCAAAAAGTAAGACTACCGCAATAAATTTTCTAAAGAAAAACACAAGAAGAAATTCATTGGCAATAATATTCAAGACACTACATTTTATGAAGATCGACTATCTATATCCGACAAACTGTATTGTTTAACTGATAACGGTATAAAATCATTTGAAAAATTCTTCGATTTTTTTATAAAATTCTGTAATATTTTTCAAATTAAGAACTACATAAATTCTTGGTTCAAGTTGTAAGAGGTTAACGATAAATGAGGTGGTTTAACATAACCTATCTTATTACGGTGAAAGGTACGAACTACTGCTTAGCACAATAGGTATACTACCGAGAAAAGAGCTAATGTGGAGGGAGACTTACCGAACCGGACTGCTGGATTTCCCTTTCCACTGAACACAGCACTATCTCACTCACGCACTAGCTACTCACTGACTCGTGCTGGTTCCAGTCCGTAAGTTGGTATGGGGTAGCGGAGTTGGCGCATGCGCAAACGGACCCTTATTATTAAAAACCATGAATGTTGTACTTCAGGTTTCCAAACTTATTTTCCTACCTGAACCCGACTACAGTCACAGATGAATACAAACTCGCTATGGGGAGAGTTGTAAGAGACAGATACTTCGTACCTGATATTCCGGTGTACTACGAATAAGTACTAATTACTTAAAAATTACTTGTAAACTAATATAATTTAATACTTTTTAATCATATCATTTGACGAAATTCATATTTACACAGGTATTATCTACTTCTAACATCACGTTAATAGACCGGACCGGCCCGTTGGCGTAGTAGTTAGCACTACTGGTTTCTACAACGGGGTCCAGGGTTCGATTCCCGGTCAGGTCTGGCATTTTTTCATCAATCATTTTCAATTATCATCCTTCTCCCTGTCTGCATTAGCAGCAATTGCAAAACAGTCAAACGGAAAACCAAAAAAATTAATAGACGGGGTTTATTATATTCGGTGATTCCAATACAATCCGAAAGCTGAATGAACTCTAAACGTGTTAATCGCTAAATCCTTTAAACTACGGGAAAAACCCTGTCTTTTGATGGGTGCCGAATTATCGAGTGCCTAATTACCGTTGTCTTATTCTCTTAAATATTTAAGTATTATAGTATAAATTACTATATCATAATGTATGTACATGTATTATTAGATATTATAATACTGTGATAAATCCTGTGTATTTGTACGCGAGTGAGTGTTTTAGAATAACCGAAAAGGCTGGTCTCAGAGAAGCAGAGAAATTTAAGAGAAAGATCATCTGCAAAAAAATGAGCCCGAAGATAGTAGACGGATATTATTTTATTAAACATTATTTTTCGTTTGCATACACTACAATATATGATATATAATGAACAGCCAAAACAAAACTAATTAAATATAACACTCACCTCAGAGTATTACATTCATTCGAGATCTTTCGTCTCTCTCAGAGACATCCTCAGGAATACTAAACACATATAACATTTAAAACAAATATGTTCGAAGACCACGTCAATTATTTACTATTTCACCGAATATCGCCCGAATCACCATAGATTCGGCCGAATAACCGCGCGCGGCATGGTTGGTGCAATAGTTTAATAATTGACGTGGTCTTTGAACATATTTGTTTTAAATGTTATATGTGTTTAGTATTCCTGAGGATGTCTCTGAGAGAGACGAAAGATCTCGAATGAATGTAATCCTCTGAGGTGAGAGTTATATTTAATTAGGTTTTGTTTTGGCTGTTCATTATGTATCATATATGTAGTAGACGGATAATCTACGTTACGAGGTCGAGAAGAACCGTATATGGAAAATGAAAGATTAATGGAAACGATTTAAAAAAGAACAAGACTAAAGTTTTACAGACATCTGTATACAGGGTGATTCATGAAGTTCTCCCCCCACTTCTACAGCACATTGTACTAGTAAAAATAATGAAAAAATGTTATATAAACATAGGTCCGAAAACGCTTCGTTAGCGAGTTACAGCTAGCGAAAGTTTCGCCTGGATTTCAGTTCACCAGGTGAAATGAGGTCTTCCTGGAATTGTGGTAAGGTAGATTAAGGGGCAAATTCAATCATTTCTTATGGTTTTTGATCTGATAAATTGAATAAAACAGGTCCCAGATCTGTAAGTTAAATAGTTTTTAAGAAAACCAGTGTCAAATGCAAAAAATGGAGTGAAAAACTTATTTTTTCATCTTTGGGCAAGGATAACTGTGTTATTTCACCAAGAAACAGTTAAAATTTTTCAATAAAACATGTAGAAAATTTTATTCTGAACAAACCGGTGTAAATTAAGTACACAGAAAGCGAATAGATGTTTGATTAAATGAGTTTTTATTCATAAGAGTACAAAGTAAAATTAACCGGAAAAACTAAAATGAAAAAATGTGTTTTTTTCACTCCATTTTTTTGCATTTGACACTGGTTTTCTCAAAAACTATTCGCTTTCTGTGTACTTTATTTACACCGGTTTGTTCAGAATAAAATTTTCTACATTTTTTATTGAAAAATTTTAACTGTTTCTTGGTGAAATAACAAAGTTATTCTTGCCCAAAGATGAAAAAATGTGATTTTCACTCCATTTTTTGCATTTGACACTGGTTTTCTCAAAAACTATTTAACTTACAGTTCTGGGACCTGTTTTATTCAATTTATCAGATCAAAAACCATAAGAAATGATTGAATTTGCCCCTTAATCTACCTTACCACAATTCCAGGAAGACCTCATTTCACCTGGTGAACTGAAATCCAGGCGAAACTTTCGCTAGCTGTAACTCGCTAACGAAGCGTTTTCGGACCTATGTTTATATAACATTTTTTCATTATTTTTACTAGTACAATGTGCTGTAGAAGTGGGGGGAGAACTTCATGAATCACCCTGGATGACAACCGGTTGACAAAACAATTTTTAAGATACTAAACAATAGACTTAAGGTGTCGAATAAATGGTTTAAAGAAGTCAGAAAGGTTACTGAGAAAACCGAACGGAACAAACCGAACCAAATTTAGACAACTAATTCCGGCTCTAAGGGCTTCCATAAAGAGTAAAAATAGAACACCGGGTATACAGAAGAAAGGAGAAAAGCCCAGTTAATGAATGCTGAGAGTGTGGCTGCAAAGAGAGCTATTAGGAACGTCTAAATTCACCTCACGTTATCTAAAATTAGTTACACAACAAAAAAATGTATAAATAATTACATGCATAAATCAGTTTTTAAGCTTGTAGCGAAAAAATATTGATAAAACATAATTAAAAAAGTAAATAATGTTTAAAATGTAACTACTAAAGTATTTTTTTTGTTGTTTTCTTTTATTTTCAATTCGACTGTTATGCATATTAAGGCTAGTTCATATGCGAAGACTGATGAATATATGCCAGACCTGAATGGGAATCAAACCCGGGACTTTGGCATAGAAACCAGTTGCACTGATCACTACACCTAACTTATTATTGTTATTAAATACGTGCTTACTAAATGCCAGGTGAAGTTGAACAGTGCAGATGATCGGGTACGGGCTTAATCCAAAGATCGCAGTAGGAGTAGGACCTGCTGAATCAGTAGCACTTGTGTTCCTAGTATTCGCTTGTAACAGGAAAAAATATTTGGACACACATGCACACATATTACGTATACTAACCACGAATTATCCAAAAATACAAGGTTTTTTCTTTCTCAATATTTAATATGAGTGTACCAATAAGTATTTGTTTGAAAAATTTGCTCTTGAACATGAGTATGAACAGAAAAACCCTGTTCCTACAAAAAATAATAAAGACCATGTCATTTTATTCTATAATAATCTACGATGCAGGGCTAAAATAAATAGTTCTGTTTCTTATCACATGGTCAGCCAACTAAATGACTGAATCATTTAAGAACAGAAGAGATAAAGGCTGTAAAAGACACTAAACAGAGTTAACTCATCTGAAAGTAATGAATTTTATTATACAGCCAGACTCTGTGGTGAATAAAGTGAAGGTGTCCTTTAAAAAATGGAAAATATGTGCTTTTCAGAGGGCCAGGCATGCTGATAAGCGTACTTTTCTACTCGGTGAGAAAGGCAATTGTAAACCACCTGACTCCTTGTTTTACTTAGTAAAACCTCTACAGGTTCAAACCAGCCTTTTAGCTGATGACCTAAACACCAATCTACGATATACAATACTTCATAATGAAATCAAAAATATGTCAGAAATATAAATAAAAAATTAAAAGTATTTTCTCATAGAAAAGCAAGCATTAATGTATTTTAAATCGAGGATCAGACAATATCTTCTGATGCATACATTATTAATATGATTCCTAGAAAGATGAATCTACGAGATTAATTAAAACAGGTTCGTTGTTTGAATAATAATTATATTATAAATTTTAAATAAAGGTATGAAAGTACATGTAAATTTACATTCAGGTGAATAACTATTAAAAACGGAGTATAAATTTTAAAACAAACTGCGGTGTAATTATCACAGAAGTAACTTCCCAGCAGCTATAAATTGAATTTTATTTAAACAAATTGAAATTTTAACTAAATAAATGCGTAATAAACTATCAGAGAATGTTCTAAAATTGTTTGTTGAAAATGAACAAAATATATCTTTTTGTTATAATAGTACACGTATAAACGTTTGTAACATATAACTTTTATAACCAAATTCAGCGTGACTACAGTTACTGTCCTTTTGAAAATAATACAAAGAGAAGGAGTGAGGGGGTGTGAATGAGGGAATTATAAGAGGTAACAGAGGGTAGGTAGCTCGATTACCTGGGGAAATTAGTTTTCCAACCGTTCCCTAAAACAAAGTTAGATGTACAATTCATACCCCGGCTACCCACGACAGCCAAACCAATACACGAACTTACAGATAGATGATGTTCTCAATATTTATTTAAATAAATATAAATAAACAATACTTGAATAACAAATGGCATGGAAAACTGTATCATCAAAAGCATCAATCAAATTTAAACTTTATTATCAATATTTTGACCCATTTTAATGATACTCCAAAGTAATACCCATAAATTAAACAAAATAAACATCGAAAATAGGATTGTAGGTCTGCACTTCGAAAAACCTACGACATAATAAACTTTACAATAAATCGGAGAAAATTAATTTTTAATTAACACACACAGTTCACCATCCGACGTAATCAGGTACTGATGGTTAGTCACGAAATGAACTTTGTTTGAGACGAAGTAGAAGAGGAGAACAACCTACTGCGCATGCCCAGTTTCTCTATTGTTGTTGTTTAGGTCAACAGCCGAAAGGCTGGTTTGAACCTCTAGAGGTTTTATTAAGTAAAACGAGGAGTGAGGTGGTTTACCATTGCCTTCCTCACTGAGTGGAAAAGTACGCTTATCAGCATGCCGGGCCCTCTGAAAAGCACATATTTTCCACTCTGTAAATGACAACTTCACTTTATTCACCACAGGGTCTGGCTGTACAATGAAATTCATTACTTTCAGAGAAGATAACTCTGATTAGTGTCTTTTACACCTCTACCTCTTCTGTTCTTAAATGATTCAGTCATTTAATTGACTGACCATGTGATAAGAAACGGAAATATTTATTTTAGCCCTGCAACGAACAGATTGAGTGTAAATAATTTGACACTCCACCTGTCTGTAATGGGCAGTTTCTCTATTACAATCCAAAAAACATACTGACACTCATAGTTCATTGGAATACACAGTCCTTATTTTATTACGCGATGAGTGGTACAGGAAATATTGTTTTGATTTGGCTATTCTGTTTTTACGGTTTAGGCTACAATTATACAAATAAAAGTATTTTAATTCGTTAAAACTCATTCCGTTTCTTTTCATTTTAAGTCTTCACATTTTATTCGTTATACTGTAGTGTTGTTATAAATTAGTTGTTATCTATCCTTGTATTATAAGTTTAACATGTCGACCGTTTGAAAGCAGAGTAAAACGATTCAAAGTGCGGAACGGAATGTTATTTTAAATGTAATTAAGTGTTGTAAAGAAGAAGCAAAAAATTAACTATATATACTTCACAGCTGCATGTTTTTAGAAATGTACGTACAGTATTCAGATGAACTAATGTCCCCTAGCCGTGGGAGTGAGAGAATGCATAACGCTCTCACTCGCACAAGACATACGCGCCGTTCTAAAAACATTGTCTTTAATTTTACTCATGATGTGAACAAGCGTTTATACATGCAGTAAACTAACAAGCAAGACAACGACTATAGTATGTTTTCAGATTTGGATTATAACGGTAAAGACCTTTGAGCGCATGCGTAGTTATGCCACATATCTTCCTCTCACTCGCTCAACTATGGGACATTAGTTCGTCTGATACCTATACTACGCTAGCAGCAGCGCATTGCCCACACTAAGTCCCGGCCGGGTTCATCTCGTCATTACATATCAGTACTCCTAACAGATATTAGAAAGGATATACATTTATCACACATGGACACCTACTTACAAGGAAATCTCATAACAACTGTAATCACTATCACACTCAAATCAGTACGTTAAAATATTGCGACATATGCCGGGGACAATATCGTGTTTTGACTAAACGGCGTTGTATGTGACTGGTCTTCAAGCTATGATACTTTAATTTAATTGCTTTTTGGGCACCATCACTTGTTTTTCTGGAATAAAGTAGAATGTTCTATTGTTTATTTATTTATGAATTATTGTGAATTGTTATTTATTTTTCGAGAATGTTCAGTGATTGTTTTTTACACAAGCGGCGGCTACTTTTTCTATATTGTTGTTAGAACAGTGGTGAAGTGAGTTTGATTGTACATAACACGTTACGTATCAAAGCAGTTTCTTCTTAACAAGAAGTGAGTGTACAATTTTTATTTTATTTTTTAATGCGAGTCAATTAATGATTTAAATGTAAATGGCCGTATTTTTTTTTTAGTTAAGTTTAGTTTAAGTTTTAGAACAATTTTTACAACATTTACTTTGTTATTAAGTCAAGTAAATTAATGTGTAAATAAATGTAACCAGATCCCAAAAGAAACCTGGAATAAAGTTACAATATCTTTACATTGAATGCTGAAAACATTTCGGATAAAATTTAAATTACAATTCAGTTAACGTGAAAGTTTTAATGATAACTACAACGCGTTTAAATCAATAGACTATTTATAAAATTTTATAAAATGCTTACACCCATGATAAATAAAAAAAAGTGTATAAAATTTTTATTATGACTGTAAATACTTCGTTTTTAAATTTTTTTATACATTGATAATATTCTTTGTTATTTTTATTACAACTGCATGTTAAATTATTAATTTCAAATACCACTTTTATAGGTAATATAACAAAATAATACGCTAAAAAAATATATTCAAAAATAAAAACAAAATAAAATAACAAAATGAAATAATACAATATTTAACATACACCACAATTTTTTTTTTTGTTAAATTTCATCCGTTTTATTTATATTTCTTGAATTTGAACAGAAACTCCCCTGCTCCGAAACTAATTCAGACTTCACGAGCTTCCATGAAGAAAAAAATTAAAAATACTGGATCGATGGAAGAAAAAAGAAACGTTTATATTGGAACAACTCTGAATGTGTGGGCAGATAGCTTCGGAATTACCTCACGATTATGTGATGAAATTTAGCGGTGAATTTTTATCACAAAATTTAGATTACAACTACGGTGAGACTGGTGGTCGAGTAAATAATCATTAAATTATTAATCGTACGAAAATAAGCAACAAATATTTATCAATAAATATTAATTATAACTTTTAATTTTACAATTGATATTTAAATATGATTGATCGCAACTAAAATGTCAATAAGTTAATAAACTACATAATATTATAAAATAAACAACCGTCATATTAAAATTTAAATATCAAGGTATTTTAAAACCTGTAATGATTTTTTTTCTTTGACTGAATAATGAACCACATCCTTTAATGACGAAAGACAGTTCTATTAAATTGTCAAAAATAATATATGTAACATATAATATTAAATTGAAGACATCACTCAACACAAAGCTGAATCTGTATGATTTTTAAATGTCATAACATTTATATATTAATAAAATTAATTCTTACAAACTACCCTTAATCTGTTCTTTTAATTGCTTTCCTTTTTAGCTTTAAATGTTGAATGGCATGCATTAACTGGCATTAAAAATAATAAAAATATCCTTCAAATTGTACAAAGAACTTCCAAACTTATAGAAACTGTACCAGACGAAACTTTTATGAAAAGTTTTTATAATCAATTGTTCAATGTAGTAGCTTAAAACCTTAGAAATGGATGCACAAACAGGTCATGGGACCTAATCCTTGATTGGTGAAGAAAAAGATCAAATGAAAAAAAAATTGTAGAATTGTGAAATCGGACATAAATTTAATTATCGTAGTTCACTTTGCGACGTCATCTAATCTTTGGGATATTCAATATCTTTAGTAATCCTTGGAAATCATTTTCAAATGGACATCTTTCAAGAGTATTCAAGAATACATGCACTAAAAACAACAATTGGAATGGAAGATAATGAAAAAAGATACAGAGAAATATAAAAAGTAAATATAAAACTAGAACTACAACTGATTGATTCTGGTTTGGTATTGAATAAAACCAATCTTATGACAACAAAATCAACGACATCAATATTTTGATACATCCACATTTTAAAGATAATGTACAATATACTTGTATTGTTGCACAGTAAAATAAAATCCGCAATATCAATACGTAGTTTCAGAAGCATACGTTCAATTCATTTTACTCCTCTCGGCTCTCTTTCAAAAACCAAAGTTGGAATAAATAGAATAAAAAATTGTAAGATCTGTAAAAAATAACTACACAATTCATTTATATATATATATTTATATATTTATATATATATATATATATATATATATATATATATATATATATATATATATATATATATATAAAAAGATTCAGAAGTAAAATTTCTATAGTGTATTTTTCTAAATAATACATTTTTTTAAATGACAACAGCATCAATGTTATGAAGAAACAATTTAAAAAATGGGATTCCAAAATTTTACAAGATTATTTTCTTTATATAGTATTAGTTTTACGACACAATTTAATGAAAATATATTGAAAAATAACATTTTATCCAAGATTCACTTATTGTTTGCAAGTCTCTAAAAGAACATGAGATTTGAAATATTGTTTCTGTTTTTTTTTCAAGGTATATAAAACGACGTACATAAAAAGACGTTTCATAACAGGCAGGTGGAGTGTTAAATTATTTGTTCTCGATCTGCTTATTCCAAGGCTACAAAAATTGTTATTTTTCTTATCAAAGGATCAGCCAATTATATGACAAGCGTTTAAGAACAGAAGAGGTAGAAGTGTAAAAGACACTAGTCAAGAGTTATCTCATTTGAGAGTAATAAATTTCATTATACAGCCAGACCCTGTGGTGAATGAAGTGAAGGTGTCATTTGCAGGGTAGAAAATAGATACTTTACAGAGGGCCCGGCATGCTGATAAGATTACTTTTCCACTCAGTAAGGAAAGCACTAGTAAAACACCTCCCTCCCACCTACCGTCGTTTTACTTAATAAAGCTCTGCTAGTTTCTTTACGGTTAAAATTGTTTAATGGTCGTGAAGGGATTCAATGCTTACATAATCATAAAGTAGCATATATTTGTAATTTTATACAAGAAAATAGTATTATTAAAATCGGTTCATTCCATATTGTTTTTCTACACTGTAGTTGTAGATTATGTAAATTACACCCGTTATGGACCCAACATCAAAATCGGACATGAAATAAATGGATGTAAAACTGACTAAGAATTAGCAATAAAGGCAGGGCGATTTTCAGAACTTTAGTTTTTAATATAACTTGAACTTGAAATACGAGAAAGTTGTCTAAAATACAAAATAGCATTCGGCATTGATAATTATTTTAGCTTTGTCGCATCAACAAATCTTGGTTATCAGCGACTACTCTGGATGAAGAAATTGTGGGTTTGAACTTGTAATAATTTTCCAGACCTTGGCCGGAAATCGAAACTAGAACCTCCGTTATGCAGCGAAACACACGCTAACCACTGGGCCACAGAGGCGGCCTTGATAAAATTTATTTGTAGAGATTAGGAATCTATTAATAAATATTAAATTTTAAATGCGAATAACATAAATTTATTCATAACTTTAAACACTATTTCAGTTTTAACAATTAAAAAAAATGAATTTAAAATCTACCGTGGTGTAAGAACGTTATTTCGTTTATTATTTTATAAGCAGACCCAACTGAAATTTATAGTACCTTGATAAGGCAATCTTGACTGTTGGAGAATATATGACATTTTCTTCTTGCAACTGTATTTCATTTTTTGATAGTAGAATACCATAATGTGTCTCCACACTACAAAACATTGCTGAATTTGCCCCAACGGGCCAGTTTCTAACGCTTCAAGCAGTTTAGCGCGCGCGCGCGCATGAAAATACGACACTTGGAATGTAGAAAGGATTCCACCTTGTTGGAATAAATGTTGTAGGCTCTAAATAGAATGAGATGAATGTATACGCTTAACAAACACAAAGGATAAAGACAGAAATTGGGATATGACAGTCTTTTTCCTTTAGGCGGGCCCCAAGAGAAAATCTCTATATTCCACATTTTTAGCATCCTTGATTCCGTTTCACTCGTACATATAAACATATTATGAATAAAAAAAATCTGGTGTGCACTCTCACAACTTTTTGTTACCAATGTAAATAATGAAAATATAACCTATGTTTAATAATGAGGAAATGAAGCTAATACTAGGTAAAATTAGCGTTTAACCTCTGAAAATCAACCTCAGTTCCCAACTTTAAAAATAAGAAAAATCTTAAATTGACTTTAAACTACGTTCTGTAGAAATAAATACTTGAAATTACAGTTTTAGGGTTTCCAACTTCCTTCAAATTTATTTATATACACCTTTACCTTAAAATACCACAATCTTACAAAAAAAACTTATTGTCGTCTCATGATACATACTTTCGTCGTAAATACATATAAAGACCGCAATTTAAAAAAAAATTCCCGCGAAAACACAGCCCGCCACGAATTACAGCAGACAAACCGCTTATCCTACCTTTCGAGCACAAAAATTTAGTAAAATAGGCAATTTAATTAAAAAAATCATTCTTCACTTTTGAAAAAAGTGTTCACACACAGAACAATCTTTAAAAACATGTTCACTGTGTTCGTGGGACCTGAAAACGTGTATTTTTATGAAAAATCGACATAAAAACAATACTTTCCTTTCCAATATATTCATATATTAAAAGAGAAAGTAAAAATAAAATATTTTAGTGTAAATGAATACTATTTGAATTCGATTAGTACATAATGGTAACTATTTCATGTAAAATGTACAGTGTAGCTATAAATTACATGAGGTGAATAAGTAATGAGTCAACGTGCAAACTTGTTTTAGGGATGTAAATGTGATAGTTTACTAGAGTATGCCATGTACAGGGTTCATTTTGGCTAATAATAATAATAATAGTAATAATATTACAGGTTGAAATTCGATTTGTTAATAAATAGGGGTTGATAGTTTAATATATCCGGCGAACATTTTGCCTTGTTCGGTGGACATTTCCCCGTTTGTAGATGAACTCATGATAATACATTCATTATATTGCTGCTACTGTTGTTACAGTAAATTTGTACATTATGTTGTTTGCATAAGTAGGTGAATGAGCACAGAAAATTATTATAATAATAACAATTTCGGTATGATTCTGATGGAAACTCTTTCATAAATTATATTGTTGTTATTTAGGTCATCAGCCAAAAGGCTGGTTTGAACTTCTAAAGGCTTTACTAAGTAAAATGAGGGCTAAGGTGGTTTCCAATAATTGGAAACACAGTGAGGAATGTGCCTTCCTCACTGAATAGGAAAGTATGCTTATCAGCCTGCCAGCCCCTTTGAAAAGCACATAAAATTTTCCACCTTGCAAATGATACCTTAACTTCATTCACCACAAGGTCAGGCTATAAAATGAAATTCATTACTCTCAGAGGAGATAACTCTGACTAGAGTTTTTTACACCTCTACCTCTTCTGTTTTTAATAATTCAATAAAAAAAAACGAATAATTGGTAATAATAATACTAATTAATTGGCACCTGATTGGCTGATGTGATAAGAAACAGAACTATTTTTTGTAGCTCAGATTATAATAACCAAATAAATACTAAAACCTTACAATCGAAAATAATATCTTTAGATGGAATATAGTTCGTTTTCGCTGGAAACTCCAAAGCGTTAAAACACAGGAGTTAAGACAAAGAAGATACTTTAAACATTTGTTTTAAAAAATTTCGGTTTTCTGTATTTGATATATCTAATGAAACTTTAACCTTAGTTTTTAGCCTGCAGAAAATCATTTGATTTTCTTATCCTGCTAATAATCTGGTCCTCTTAAATTAAATTATCTAAAATTTAAATACTATATTAAAAATTGTTAAGGTCATCAGCCAAAAGGCTGGTTTGAACTCCTAGAGGCTTTACTAAGTAAAATGAGGGCTAAGGTGGTTTCCAATAGTTGGAAACACAGTGAGGAATGTGCCTTCCTCACTGAATAGGAAAGTATGCTTATCAGCCTGCCAGCCCCTTTGAAAAGCACATAAAATTTTCCACCTTGCAAATGATACCTTAACTTCATTCACCACAAGGTCAGGCTATAAAATGAAATTCATTACTCTCAGAGGAGGTAGCTCTGACTAGTGTCTTTTACACCTCTACCTCTTCTGTTTTTAATAATTCAATAAAAAAAAACTAATAATTGGTAATAATAATACTAATACGATTATTATTATTAATTGTAATAATAATAACCATTAATTATTATAATAATAACCAATAACTAATTAATTGGTACCTGATTGGCTGATGTGATAAGAAACAGAACTATTTTTTGTAGCTCTGATTATAATAACCAAATAAATACTAAAACCTTACTATCGAAAATAATATCTTTAGACGGAAGATAGTTCGTGTTTTCGCTGGATACTCCAAAGCGTTAAAACACAAGAGTTAAGATAAAGAAGATACTTTAAACATTTATTTTAAAAAATTTCGGTTTTCTGTATTTGATATATCTAATGAACGTTTCAATCTTAGTTTTCAACCTGTAGAAAATCATTTGATTTTCTTATCCTGCTAATAACCTGGTCCTCTTAAATTAAATTATCTAAAATTTAATTACTATATTACAAGTTGTTAAGGTCATCAGCCAAAAGGCTGGTTTGAACTCCTAGAGGCTTTACTAAGTAAAATGGTTTCCAATAATTGGAAACACAGTGAAGAATGTGCCTTCCTCACTGAATAGGAAAGTATGCTTATCAGCCTGCCAGCCCCTTTGAAAAGCACATAAAATTTTCCACCTTGCAAATGATACCTTAACTTCATTCACCACAAGGTCAGGCTATAAAATGAAATTCATTACTCTCAGAGGAGATAACTCTGACTAGTGTTTTTTACACCTCTACCTCTTCTGTTTTTAATAATTCAATAAAAAAAACTAATAATTGGTAATAATACTAATTTAATTAATTGGTACCTAATTGGCTGATGTGATAAGAAACAGAACTACTTTCTGTAGCTCCGATTATAATAGCCAAATAAATACTAAAACTTTACTATCGAAAATAATATCTTTAGACGGATAATAGTTCGTGTTTTCGCTGAATACTCCAAAGCGTTAAAACACAGGAGTTAAGACAAAGAAGACACTTTCAACATTTGTTTTAAAAAATATCGGTTTTCTGTATTTGATATATCTAATGAACGTTCCAATCTTAGTTTTCAACCTGTATTGATTTTCTTATCCTGCAAATAATCTGGTCCTCTTAAATTAAATTATCTAAAATTTAATTACTATATTACATGTTGTTAAAGTCATCAACTGAAAGGCTGGTTTGAACCTCTACAGGCTTTACTATGTAAAACGAGGAGTGAGGTGATTAACCATTGTCTTCCTCAATGAGTGGAAAAGTATGCTTATCAGAATGCCAGACCCTCTGAAAAGTATCTACTTTCAACCCTGCAAATAACACCTTCACTTCATTCACCACAGGATCTGGATATATAATGAAATTTATTACTCTCAAAGGAGATAACTCTGACTATTGTCTTTTACACCTCTACCTCTTCTGTTCTTAAATGCTTCAACATATAATAGACTGACCATGTAATAAGAAACAGAACAATCTTTTTGTCCTGGATTTAGCAGATCGAGTGCAAACAATTTAACACTCCACCAGCCTGTTATAGGCAGATTATTATTACATAACAAACTGCAATCTAGAATAACGTAGAAAGTTTTATGAGTAATTTAGTAACGATCAACTAAATGTCACGATACAAGAGATTTACTTACTCATCAACGTAATGAGAGTGATTTAAAGGTATTACGAAGTAAGGATATTAAAGTGACGCACTGGAAAATATTTGAAACGTTGTGAATTGTATTCTTCTAAGAACTTCACAATGTTATGATACATTATTATAAGTGTAATATACATATTTTCTAAAATAAAACTCCCACACAAGGTGTAGTGTTTAACATGAACAATATTGTAGCATCACTTCCTCTAAAATTTTGATATAATTTTTTGGAGGTTATAAAGATCACGAATGTCTTTATTATATAATATAATAATCCATTAAGTTTCATTTTCTACGAAGTTAAATTTTATCATACTGTAGTTCTATTGAATCAGGAAGGCGTCAACGTTACAATTGTTGGCGAGTTTCAAGGCAATCAACATTCTTAACTTATTTATACATACATACACCTATCTCATTAATATATGCATAAAAATATAAATAATAAATGACCATTTTTACATCTACTTTAAATTCAAAACAACCAATGAATTTAAATGTGTAATTTAATTTAAATTATACATCATAGATTAAGTTTCATAATTAATTCCATTGTTTGTTATAGGTTGTATTATCAACGTAAATTAATTTTATAATGGTTTCTAGCAAAGAAAAAGTCATTTTAAATTTGGTGAACCCTACATCAATTAATTACACCTTAAGAGTTTTTATTTTGCTTTTATAACCGCACTGGGCTAAAATAAATAGTTCTGTTTCTTATCACATGGTCAGCCAATTAAATGACTGAATCATTTAAGAACAGAAGAGGTAGAGGTGTAAAAGACACTAATCAGAGTTATCTCCTCTGAAAGTAATGAATTTTACTATACAGCCAGACTCTGTGGTGAATGAAGTGAAGGTGTCATTTGCAGAGTGGAAAATATGTGCTTCTCAGAGGGCCCGGCATGCTGATAAGCGTACTTTTCCACTCAGTGAGGAAGGCAATGGTAAACCACCACACTCCTCGTTTTACTTAGTAAAACCTCTACAGGTTTAGGTCATCAGCCTTTTGGCTGATGACCTAAACAACAACTACCGCACTGGATCGTTTAAGTCAGTTCTGGGTTATCCTTACTTTCTTCTTGGTTTTCTTTAATTTCCATTTATAGTATTTTTTTAATTCGTTCAGATCTTTTCTGTCTTTCCTCATCTGAATAAACCCTATTCTATAGTTTTCTTGTTTTAACAAGTAGTTGTTTATTTCTGTCATTAAATACTTGCTTGTATTTTGGGGAATTTTTCTTTAAGGTCTTTTGTTAGTTCGAGTGTAGGTTAGTTCGAGTTCTGTTAAATCTTCTTTAATTTGTTTTATCCACTGCATGTTTAAGTTTTTGAAATTATACTGTTCTTCCAATGTCTTCGCTGTTATTTTGTTTTCTGAGTATATGTCTAAACAAAGAGATCCTCCTATTTCTCATCGCATCTGTGATGGGTTCTATTTCCTTGGAGATGGCTTTATCGTACCCAGCGTTGCTCATCATGTTCTGTTCATTTATACAATTTCTTAAGATTCTTCACTCTATTTTTCAAGTGTCTTCAGCTTTCCCTCTTCGACTGAAGTTGAAGATAGTTTCACTACTGTATAGTGCTTGAAATCTAAGTGTAGTTTTGTAATGTTTTAAATTGGTGTGAGTAGAACGGTATTTCTCGTTACATGTGTTTTTTTGTGATTCGCTGTCCTCCAAAGAGTTTGGTAATTCTATTTTTCCACACCTCTTTTTTATTTAAGGTATAGTTTATGTTAAGCTATGAAGAAAGAAATATAAAATTTAAAATACTACAACTTTTTTCTACATACCTTTGTTTAACGTCAATTATTGATTTTCCATATTTTTAAGTTCTGCAGAAGTTTATTTTTATTTAGTGTTATTCATAATTAGAATTAGGTTATGTATTTCGTTTTTCATGACTAAACATAGGTTATATTTTTTCATTATTTAGACTGGCAAAAGAAAGTCGTGTGACTGTTTTACACCTTTGGTGACTTTTTATTTATACCACATACAAAATTAAATTGAAATAAGTTGACTGAAACTTATTTAAAAATAAAGAAGTACGAAAGATTTACTGTTAAAGTAAACTTAATTATAAGTGTGACCATATATTTTAATAATTCGGAAATTAAATAATTATTAGTAAAAATGACAAGACAGGAAAATCTTTAGAAATATAAAGTAAGAAATGTCAAGTTAAGTATTTCATTTTATATAAAAAAGGAAATTAAAATCGAAGACCAGTTATTTAACAATAATAATATATTTACAGAATTTCAAGGTACTGATAAATATCTAGTTAATAAAATTTTATCAATGTATATTTTTTAAAAATGAGAACAAACTTAACTACCAGTGCACCGAAGTTCCACAGAAATTAGAGATACAATAAAACATGCAGTTTATTTGTAAACAAACATTAACGAAACGTTCCCGATCGGGAATTACAAAGCAATCAAGTAGGCAGTGAAATTCATTCTACAAAATGTCAGAAGCGGATTAATACGTGTATTTCAATGGCCACACAATTTTACAGCAGAATTAAAGCTGTAAAGCTTTAATCCTCAGCGGATGTTGCTGCTCAAATAGATTATCCGTTGATTATGATCTACCAACGGAAGTATTCCAATATTTTATTTATTTTTATCACTATTATCTGAGTTTATTTAACCGTAGTTATATACCCCCACGATATGTTCTTTTTAAGTAAACATTTATGGTAAAAAAAACAAATTTGAATCAACTTAATAATATTCTATCAAAATGTTTATTATAGGAATAAAAATAAACAGCTTACAAAGGGTGGGTGTTAAAATTCCAAAAATATTTTAAACCCTAAATCAATAAAGTATATAAATATTGACTCGCTACATAATGAATTTTCCACAACGAAAAGGCGTATAAATTTGTAATCCGGGATTTCTGGGTTGTAAGCGCTTTTTAGGTAATGAATTTGTTTTATTATTAAATCATAAAAATTAAAATATTTAATTTTATACAAAAAAAGAACATTAAGTAATAAAGTTGACCCACCGGGTTGGTCTAGAGGTAAAGTCGTCGCCAAAATCAGCTGTTTAACAGCTGATTTTCGGAGACGAAGGTTCCTGGTTCAAATCCTAGTAGAGGTAGTTACTTTTATACGGATTTGAGTACTAGACAGTTGTTACCGGTGAACTTTGATGGTTGAGGTTCAATTAACCATACTCACTCAGGAATGGTCGACCTGAGTGTGTACAAGACTACACCTCATTTACACTTCATACACATCATCCTCATCTCATTGGGACATGGGGTTGCTTATTGTTCTGAATTGAACAGACTGCAACGTACATACATTAGGAATTAAAAAAAAAGGTAATAAAGTTAACATTATATATAGAATAAACAACATTATTACAATGAATAAAATTCTACGGGCTTCAGAGTCTGAGCACGCGGCGTAAAGTGACGGAAGTTCTATACATTTACAACATTCTGCATTTACGAGTTGATGTTCCGGATATCTCGAAGATTTTTCTGAGGGTGCTTTGGACAGCTTTAAAAAGTTTCAGTACGTCAAATAATTATAACAGAAATTATACTTATTTCTGGGAAAAATAAATCTGGATACTATTCAGAAAATAGGTGAAGATTCTTCACCTTTTTTTGGTTTTTTTTAATGCGTCCTGGAGACTCCAGGAGTAAAGGACATGTCAGTTATAATACCTGAAATACATATAAAAATCACACAATGTTTCTTCTCTATCAAGAAACAAATTTCTTGAACGCTATAAAAAGTTTCACCGATTAAGTAGTTTTTTTAATTTTTTTTAAAGGAATTCAAATCCTCACATTTTAAAAATTGGGGTAATTTATTCATGAATTTTCTCCCTGCATAAGTAGGGTTTTGTTCAAACAATTTTGTGGAGTGATTAGCCACATAATAATCATTTCTGTTTCTCGTGTTATGATTGTGAACATTAAAATTCTGCATAAAATTATTTTGCCTAACATACATAATCACCTCAAAAATGTAGAGAGAGGGAATTGTAAGCAATTTAAGCTCCTTAAATAGTGGCCTGCATGAGGTTTGCTGGTTAGCTCCCACCATATACCTAACAGCTTTCTTTTGTATTTTAAAAACCCTACTAATATTACCTATGCTAGAATTACCCCATACTAAGGTACCATAACGGATATGAGACAGAATGATGCCATGATAAGCTGCCATTAGTAATTTTTTATCATTTAATCTGGCAATTTGTTTTAGTGCAAATACCCCGATGAAATTTTACTACTAACTTGATTAGTATAGAAGTCCTAAGACAAAAATCTATCTAGAGATACTCCAGGGAACTTCACTGTTTCTACATGCTCTAAACTATTATTATGAATAAATACATCCACTTCACCTGAAAGGCCGGTTAAAATCAATTTTCAATCAATACAAATTTAAATATACTTATTATTGTATTATCTTTAAGGAAATTCCATAAATCAAATGTACGTTATTAAGCAGATAAGAATCATTACCCCAAATAATAACGGATAATAGAATTCGAATAAATACGTTTATTTTATTTTATCAACCGCATTAAAAATCCCTTCTATTTGGAACGCCAAAATATGAAAATAATGATGTAATTAGTATGAGGACGATAAAATGCTGCAAACACGCTATGAAAAATTACTGAAATTACAAGAGATTTCGTATTCTATCTAAACTAACGACATAATTTATTGCAAATATATTGATTGTAATAGTACTACAGAAAATGAACAATATATTTGTTGAAATTAATTTATATTTTATAAAACAAAAATTATGCAATTTATATTTCTGGATAAAAATATTTCTAAAAATTCAATTTGAAAAAATGCACAGTAAGTTTGTAGATATGAAGTATTTTTATCACATAATGAAATTAAAAAAAAACTTTGCACAAATTATATTATGCTGTTTAGATCATCAGCCAAAGGGCTGGGCTGGTTTGTGCCTCTAGAGGCTTTACTAAGAAAATGAGAAGTGAGGTGGTTTACCTAGCCTTCGTCACTGAGTAAAAAAATATTGTTATCAGCATGCCAAGTTCTCCGAAAAGCATTTACTTTGCACCCTGCAAATGACACCTTCACTTCATTCACCACAGGGTCTGGCTGTATAATGAAATTCATTACTCTCAGAGGAAATAACTGTGATTAGTGACTTTTACATCTCTTACCTTTTATGTTCTTAAATGCTTCAGTCATATAATTGGCTGCCCATGTTGTAAGAAAAGCGCTATCTTTTTGTAGCCCTGGAACTAGCTGATCTATAGCAAATAATTTACCACTCCACCTGCCTTTTATGGGTACACATTTATTATTATTATTTTTTTAAGTGAGCTACCAAACTCCCCTACAGCCCGCCATCACCACCCACTACTATGGCTGGTCGCAAGGATGCGAGGTGGTACAGGAGAACAGCAATAGAATATCGGCTCAGTATAGCCACTCATGGCCACTAATGGGCATGTTTTACCACTTTATAATTTTAATTATTTTTATTATTCATATCATTCTGTTTTCTTAAACAACAACACGTGAATTTCTATTCAATAAATTTATAAATAACTATAAATAGATATAATGAATATATTTACATGACAGATTCAATATCCAACGATATCGTTTCCAAAAACGAACTTATATAATAGTTTAAACATCAGGCTTATATGAACGGTGAATGTTTCAGTTAATCTAAATGGGAAATCAAGTATTTTTATTTTTTCTGCAAAAAGTTTTTAAGTCTTTGTTGTTTTATTATTCAGGAATCTGTTAAAACTTCATACACGGAACGTATATACAAGCGATTCAAAACAAGAATTTAGGTGCGATAACGCAATGCCCCTTTTACGTTACAAACATAATGTTACATAAAGACAAATACCATACGTAACTGACATAGCAAAACAACAATACAAGACGATGCACGACAAATTTGCATCGTTATTGATAACCCTCTCGTATAAAACACATACAACAGGGAGATACCAGGTACTCAGCCCAGACGTTGAAAATATTTCTGGCCAAGGGATCTTCTTAGTCAATTACAGGACTGTAAGCTTTGGAGAGTAATTCAAGTTTTGAAACCTATAGCTTCATATTTAGAAACTGTTATAATATTGTAATAGAAGATACGTACTAAATTTTTAATAAAAATTGTTACAAAAGTTTTTTCCAGTAATTCTTCACCATTACGAAGAAGACATATCTCCATAAAAAACTTAGGTGATCTAATTTTACTTGACATCCGACGATTAAATTAACAATTTCTTTATTTATGGAAAGAAATAAAGTTCTTATAAAGTATATTATTTGACACAATCCAAATAATCATAAGTAAAAATTTATACTGAAATCTTTGGATGATGATAATGTTTATATTTTTTTATAACTTGATCGAGGAGATTCCAAACAGAGATTTCATAATAATTGAAGGTAAAACCTCAAATCTGAAAATTAAAACTACGTTAAATTAATTATACCTTACTTAATAAACGTGTGATCTAATCATCTGCCAGATACTTCACAATATACCTCAGCGTTAACTTAAAAAATTATTTTTAAAAAGGAACTCTTGTGCACCATAAAATATTTCATCAATCAAGTAAATTTAAGTTTCTTAACCAATTTAGAATACGACAAACTAAATATAGTTTGTGATAATTTATAAATGTATTTTCTACCAGAAAAATTAGTTTTTGTACATATTAGCCTATCTAGAAAAAAAACAAATCTTACAATTAAAATTTACTAAATTAAGAAATATTTCGAAATTGTTAAATATGTTTAACGAGGTTGCTAAAATAAAAAACTTCTTGATGTAATTTAACTTAAAGTAAATTTTCTTATTAAATAGAAAATGTAAAAGAATTAGTATAAAAAGAATACAGTAATAACAACTGCAATACAAAATCGATAAAAAAACATTCTTTTAAAATTGGTTTAAAAGAACATTTGTTTCTTGTAGACAATAATAAATGTAGTTGCTATTTGTACTGCAGAAGAGTTGTTATTTGCGAAACCGGTAGTTACAAAACCATCTATCATAAAATTGTTCTACTGCTTACCACCGATTCGAACCTCCCTTTAAAATATTTCATAGCCTTAAGCCAGATTATACCGGTAAAACCAGACAGGTGTATCCAGAACTTAAAAGAGCACGTGACTTAACTCAGTGTGTAGTATTTTATATGCTATTATTTAACCTTGAAACCGAATTGATATACAACGAACTCATATGAACTACAAATTACATTTTACAAAGAGAAAAGAACAAACAATGAACACCTGTGAACATTAGAATATGATTTCTTTGTATTTTTAAGCTATTGAAGGTGAGATGTTACATAATTAACACTCAAATGACAATAAACAAAAACAATTAGAAAAAAAACCCGGCCAAAATTAAACAATGGAGAATAATTTTGAAGAAAAACTTTAAATATGCAAGTTTTTTTTTTTGAAAGAAAGATGGATCTTAATTTTATTTTTTATTGCTAAAACAACATCTCTAACAGTTTAAATAAATTAAAAAACTAGTTTTTTAATACATTATAAAATATGGTAAGTAATTATGCACCAATAATAATCTTTAAAGATTTAAAATAAAATTAAAACAAGCTGTATACAATTAAAAGCAAGAAAATAGTTAAAATATTATTTGAGAATAAATGTAACCAAAATAAGAAATTTTAATTTTAGAATTAAATACAATAAAGTACTTCAATTTGATACAATACACCTCTTGTGATTTGATACAATATAATATGTATAAACCATCATCGTTTGTCAGAAAAACTTCCATTATATAAATCCTTTTAAGAACCCACTTTAAGATGAAATGAAATTTAATAACAAATATTCTACTGTGAAAATATATGGAAAGTGAAATAATAAAATGCGATTATACGTATGAATATTGGAATTGTGTTGTAAAGAATATGTTACTTCAATCTTTTTTTTAAATATTATGATTTATAATTAAAAAATAAATCAGCATAAAAATTTGAATTCCAATTTTTATAACCAAATAAACAAACGTTTATTTATATAGGTTGATAAACTGTCACTTTTTCTTTTTAACTGCGATATAAATTAAGAAAATTCTTACCAGATGCCTATTTTTTAATCATTAGCTCCTTTTTAACGGACAGTATTTTTCCAGTGAAACATAACACGGCTCTGTCTGATTACACACAAATCGTCGCTGGTGTTCCAAAAGGATCAATCTTGTCGCCACTGCTTTACAACATCTGCACATCAGATATACCTGCATATGTTAACACCACATTAGCTACTTATGCTGTTGATACAGTCATCCTTTCTTCTGATGTAAAGCCAGAAGCAGCGAGTAATAATTTACAAAGCACATAAACTTTTTAAATTATTGGCTAAAAATCTGGAGGATCCAATTCAACGCTTCAAAATCAGAGCACATCACTTTTTCCTGCCAAGAAGACGAATATCCTCAATTATTCCTCGACAATAAACCGATACCACAACGACAAAAATTTAAATACCTTGGACTTAACCTTGACAAGAGACTCACCTGGGCGACTCATATAAAAACCAAAGACTGACTTTGCACTCCAAACTGAAAGAAGTATTCCGACTACTTGGACGCCGCTCTTCACTGACTCTAAAATATAAACTATTACTGGTATACAAAGTTTATTTTAAACCAATATGGACCTATGGACTACAAATTTATGGCACAGCTGAACCGAGCAACCTACAAAAATTACAAACCTTTCAGTCAAAATTCCTACGTTTAATCACCTGCGCACCTTTTTATGTCAACAACGAAATTCTACACGACGACCTTAATATTCCGTTCATAAGTGAAGTAGTTAAGTCCTGCTACAGCGTTTTCCACAGAAAATTGCATGACCACCCCAACGAATTGATCACCAAACTATCGGATGCCAGGGAATCTGCCAGGGAATCTGCAACCCAGATTGAAACGTCAATAGGCCCAAGTTCTTCTATAAAGTGGTTTATTTTATTTTTCTTTCTTCTTTTTTTCTTGTAATGTTGTTATTTATCATTCATGTATCATGAACTTTATCTTATAGAACATTATACCAATGGGTATCACTGTTCTTTTTCATTTATTTTTTTCCTTGTCATCCATTGTTTACTTTTATCAAATTTGCTCGTTGTATCTTAGTATATAGTTGCAAATAAAGATACTAAAATTTAAAAAAACTGCGCAATGGGGTTATTCGTGAATGGAAAATGGAACTTGCCAAGAAGGAAAGAATTATTAAATCAAGTTCAATTGTCTTGCTTTTCCAAATAGCCTGGCAATCGTTTCTAGGAACACGGAAACAGTGATTGAACAATTCAACGTATTAAAAGAACAAGCAAAGAAAGCAGGACTACAGAGTTTCTTCGAAAAACACAACTAAATACAACACGAACATAAAAACATCCCTCGATCACTTGAATAACAAGAAAGCACTCTTGAGACAAACTATGATCAGAAATTATAATACTATGTTAAAATATGCATATCAGTACTCATGTAAATGCATTAGATTTATAGGCTGCTTTAAGAAAAACTACGAAGAATTTTAGAGGAAGATTCTCCGCAAGATAATAAATGCGGAGGTAGTGCACGGAAACAAGAACTTTTCAATAAAACAAACGTAAATGGAAATGATCAGAAATTTTTTTTAACACCTAAGATTATTTACAATCAGTTTAAAAACAAAAATTATAAGTAAATAGCATGAACCGGTTTCTTATGACGAAGACAATACCCAATGGTTTTGCTTCGGAAAAGATAAAAAAAATTAAGTATAATTCTTGAAAACATTAACTAGATAAAAATGAATAACAGTAATAGAAAAGGTAACCAAATTAATAACGGTGATAGTAGAATGCGTAGAGAGAAAAAATGATGTTGATATTGATATGGACTTCAATTATTTAAAACGTAAGTTAGTCGGTAAATCTAAATGAAAAGTCAAGCAATTTTATTCGTTTCAGTCGTGTCACGTCTTCGCTATTATCAAGTAAATTAAGCGCCAATAAATTCGGGTGATCTGCTAATTTTTACTTTCTCTTGCCTATATGAATATGTATAGGAAGGAAAGTATTGTTTTCATGTCGATTTTTCGAAATCGAGTTTTCACCGGATCTATACGTTTTCAGACCCCCTGAACCCAAAAAACATGTTTTTAGCGATTGGTCTGTGTGTGTGTCTGTGTGTCTGTGTGTGTGTGTGTGAACAGAATATCTCAAGAACGGAACATCGTACGAACTTGAAACTTGAAACTTAAGTTACATACCACTACCGGACGCGACACGAACATTTTCATCAAAATCGGTCAACCGGAAGTAGTAGTTTATTCGTATAATTTTTCAGTTTTTTGCGATTTTCTCAAAAACTGGTCCTACGATTTTTTTTAAAATCGCCTATTTTACTCAATTTTTTATTCTCTACAAGATAGGGTAGGCGCCATGTTTGCTGAAATTCTCGGTGAGGCTGTTTTCACGTAAAAACGTTGTTTTTTTAAGATTACGGCTTTAATATAAATTTTAGCGCAAAAACTTTTATAATAAAAGTTGTAGAGAATTTAAAAACCTACAACTTTTGTTTCAAACATTTTTTTGTATAACGCTTAGTTTAGCGGTAATTTGCGATTTTCTGTTTTTTTTCTCACGAAAACGTGAGAAAAATCGATTTTTTTAACATTTCGGTCTTAGTATGCATTTTACGACAAAAGTGTATATAATAAAAGTTATAGAAAATTAAAAGATCTACAACTTTTGTTTAGAGCATTTTTCTCTACAGAGCCTAGTTTAGCGTGAAAGCGTGATTTTCCGTATTTTTAAGCCAAACTGAGTTCGATTGTCATTTTGCGTCATTCACTCATGATTAAAATAAGGTTATGTTTTTGAGGTTAGTTTTTGTTTATTTCTAATATTTTATTAATAATGTTAGGTATATTATTAATCATTTGCATTGGCAAGAGAAAGTTGTGTAAGTGTTTCACACCAGATTTTTCTTGATATTTAAAACTTAGCTGCGTGATTTCTTCTTTCACGATGTTGACACAAAAGTCCTTCTGCAATACATCACATACCATGGAGCATTTGTTATTATCCGTAAGACTTTCGACTGGAATCGTTGGATCATAAGATTCGATTTCGCAGCTGATCCCCAAAGCGGTAACCCATAAGAAAACTAATACTAAAATTGTATGAACACCAAAATAGAATAGATCACACACTGTAGATAAAGACAATTTCAAGAAACGAAACAATAGATGCCGGATAATGATTTAAAGAATTCAGAGAGGATATTAAAAAAAATAAGGGCTACAAAAACACCTTTTAGAAATTTTAGTTACCTTACGTTGTGGATATAACGCTAAAAGAAAAGAAAAAACCAACAACGTTAGTTTTTTGAACTTCAAAAGATTTATTGTAAAAAAACAAATTCGAACACAGTAAAAAATAAGAAGGTAAAAACTGTTTTATAGCGTAAAAGGAAACAATTAAATGAAAGAGGCAATCATATTATTTTTATAACTTGAAAGTTAAAGAAGTTAGAAATTATAAAAATTAAAAAAGAAAAACAGGAACTGAAATCAATTATATTAACAGAATAACCAGAAAAAAAATCCTACAAAAGATTACTAAATTCATCTCGGCTACTTCACTTCAATAACCTTGAAAATCTGAGACGGTAGTTTATAAACCTTTCCACAATACCATCTATAAAAATTGTAACATTTTATGATCTTGTCCTTGCTTTGTTCCATCCTTACGTTTAGGATTTTCTGTACGTTTAAATTGTTTTTACCAGCAATTACGTTTGTTTTTTTTATTAAAAAATATAAAACAGAAGTTGTATTGTGTTGTAGAATAGTGATTGTACATTAAAGGAGATATAATTTCCGTAAACGAAAATACAATCTTCTTTGTATCGTAAAAAAGCTTATAAAAAATCGTCCAGAATTATCGTACTTTTTCGAATATACCGCGCACCAAATTTTCGAAGGTACTTTCAAAAAAAATTGAAACGAAAATTTACCAATTTACACATTAGAAAATCTTCGTAACCTTGAATAATTCACAAGCGAGGATAGTGTACGTTCTCATTATACGTATCACAATAAACTAAAACAAATGCAGAACTGCCGGCCGCATTGGCGCAGTTGGTAACGTGCTCGCCTCTCATCATGCGGTCCTGGGTTCGAATCCCACTCAGGCATGGCATATTTTCATACGTTACAAAAAATCATTTCATCCTCCATTGTAAATAGTTTCACCCTAACGTCGTCGCTAATGACCGTTGTAGTTGATGCGACGTTAAAAAAAAGGAACTATAAAAAGTTAATTTCAAATAAAATGAACGAAATTAAAACGTTGTTGTTTAGGTCATCAGCCGAATGGCTGGTTTGAACCTGTAGAGGTTTTACTAAGTAAAACGAGGAGTGAGTGGTTTACAAGTCTTCCTAACTGAGTGGAAAAGTACGCTTATCAGCATGCCGGGTTCTCTGAAAAAGCACATATTTTCCACTCTGCAAATGAGACCTTCACTTCATTCACCACAGGGTCTGGCTGTATAACGAAATTCATTACTTTCAGAGGAGATAACTCTGATTAGTGTCTTTTACACCTCTAATTAAAACAAAGAAATACGCAGTTGGTAACGTGCTCGCCTCTCATCATGCGGTCCTGGGTTCGAATCCCACTCAGGCAAGGCATATTTTCATACGTTATAAAAAAAAATCATTTCATCCTCCATTGTACACAGTTACACCCCAACGTCGTCGCTAATGACCGTTGTAGTTGATGCGACGTTAAATAAATAAATTTAAAAAAAATACAATGAACTATAAAAAGTGAACTCTCTGTCGTCGGTATCTTCGTCATTACCGTCGCTGTCAGAATCCGCGTCTGGATTTTCGCCCCCAAGAGTGTCGTCTTTTGAGCCATCGAGCGCATTGGAAATGCCGCAGAAATATTTTTGAAACTAACTTTGGTGAAATTTGTGCTAATGCAGTTGTAATCCACTTGTAGATTGTTTCATATTCCGGAAATTTATTTCCCCGAAAGTGTGTTTGTGTGCTCAGTATTTAGGATCCATTTAGTACACAATTCCTTCAAAAAAACCTTGAATGGCTTACTTATGCAAACGTCCAAAGGTTGTAGTACAGATGTTAACCCCACAGTATGATCACTAAATCCATTTTCCGGCGCTACAATGAATTTTTCACATCATCTGTCATGTGTCCCCAAAAACTGTCAAGGACCAGCATGCCTCTTTTTGCCACTTATTTATATTTTTTCGAATCTAACGCGCACACCATTTTATCAGATCGATTTCCTTCGAAAAATATGCGTAGTATATTCGAGTAAATACGGTAAATTCCGTAAACGAAAATACGATCGTGAAAGAACTTAAAAAAATATTGTCCAATATTATTTTAAAGGTAGATATAATTAAAATTAAATACTGTGAACCTAATCAAGTAATATTTTATATTGTTACATTAATTACTTCTACTTTAATCATTATTCATAATTTTTAAAGAGGAAAATTATGAATAATAGAAAATGTATTACTTATTTGAACGTGTAAATTAAGGTATATTGTTTTGAAACAATTGCGTTAATAGACTGAGAGACGCCCTCTAGATGTTTATTACATCTGACTTCCTTTCATACGAGTTAAAGGAAAAGGAAAGCCCAAAAACGGAAATTAAATTCGTTCACCTGGTAGAGGATGGAAAAAGAAGAGTAGAAAAGAGATGATGGAAAGGCATAATGCGGCAGGGAGAGAAGGGAACAAGAAAGAAAACAAACGCAGAAAGAAAATAAAAGAAGTGAGTACATCTTGTAGAAGTACATAAAATGGGTGAAATCATACAAAGGCGGGTTGCCTTGTTTTCAAACCTTCAAGAGTTTTTACCTATAAATAAAAAAATATTAAAATAAGTTTGTTACAAGAAATTTATTAATAATATTCTGTTTTTTTAAATTTATTAGTATTATTTACAAATGAATACACATGTGAAACCAGTAAATTAGAGGATTTTTTCGTGCCATGGTGCGTGAAAAAATGAGATAGATTACTTAAGAGAGAACATTACTCAGTAATAATACTCCCACAGGTATTTTTTTAATTTATTTTTTTTGTAATAAAAATTTAAACATTTAATATTCTATGTGGTGAAACAAAATTCTATCAACTTAGGTGTATGATGAAATTTTAACAAAGTATTAAATGCCGGCCGAAAACAAATTAAAAAGATTTAGATTTAATTATTTTTGTACGAGCCAACCAATTATTGTGTCTGAATTTAATACAGAATACATATTTCACGAATTAACAATACATTGGATTGTAGAAAAGAAGAAGATAAATAAGCTACTGCAAACAACCGTCAATGAATTTCACAAAACATACCAAGCGAATAATTGTTTAATTTTTTTAATTGACTTTTATATCCAAGTGGTTTTCTATTACTGTATTGGTTTTTGCTTTAAATAAATGATATTAAGTTCAATTAATATGAGTTGCTTAGGTCATCAGCTGAAAGGCTGGTTTGAACCTGTAGAGGTTTTACTAAGTAAAACGAGGAGTGAGGTGGTTTACAATTGTCTTCCTTACCGAGTGGAAAAGTACGCTTATCAGCATGCCGGCCCCTCTGAAAAGCACATATTTTCCACTCTGCAAATGACACTTTCACTTCATTCATCAAAAGAAATAGAAGATTCTAAAAAAGATCAATAGATCTGAAAAGATTCAAAAGATCAATAGGAGATTCTTAGAAATCTTAAAAAGTATACCTTTAAAAAATTACTTTTTGAAATCTCATATATGAGAATACGTTTGCATACTAAAATGTGTTTGAAAGTAATTTATTTTTTCTCATGAATACAGTATTGCCACATTTGAGTTAATATCTAAAATTTTAATAAAATCTAATAAAGTATTCCGTCTGAATTCCAAAATAGAAGTAGGTTTAAGTACTAAGGTACAAAGGTGGACATAAAATATTGACATCATCAAATATTGAAACATGAAACATCGGATTTAATCCTTAGAATAATACTGTAAAACATTTCTAAAATTTTGAGGTTAATTTTTTTTTGTGTAAGAGAGAATATACTACAGAATTCGCTTTGAAAAATTTTACAAAATAATGATTAAATATTTTTACTTTCTCTTGCCTATATGAATATATATAGGAAGGAACGTACTGTTTTCATGTCGATTTTAAGAAATCGAGTTTTCACCGGATCTACACGTTTTCAGACCCCCTGAACCCAAAAAACATGTTTTTAGCGATTGGTCTGTGTGTGTGTCCGTGTGTCTGTGAGTGTGTGTGAACAGAATATCTCAAGAACGGAACATCGTACGAACTTGAAACTTAAAATATAATAGAAGTAGGCCTAATAGAAACTTAAAATAAACTTAAATGTAAAATCCTACAACTTTTATTTCAAACATTTTCTTGTATAACGCTTAGTTTAGCGGTAATTAGCGATTTTCTGTTTTGTTTCTCACGAAAACGTGTGAAAAATCGATTTTTTTAAAAGATTTCAGCCTTGGTATGCATTTTACGACAAAAAAATATATAATAAAATTTATAGGAAATTAAACGATCTACAACTTTTATTTATAACATTTTTCTCTACAAAGCCTAGATTAGCGTGAAAGAGTGATTTTCCGTATTTTGAAGCCAAACAGGTCAATTTTCATTTTGCGTCGTTCACTCATGATTAAAATAAGGTTATATTTTTTGAAGTTAGTTTTTTGTTTATTTCTAATGTTTTATTACTAATGTTAGGTTATATTGATTAAATTATTAGCATTGACAAGAGAAAGTTGTGTGAGTGTTTCACACTAGATTTTTTTAATAGTTAAAAGTTCATTGAGAATTGCGATTAAAAGTTTTTTTTAAATCTTTGTACAGACAAGAGTCATTAGTTAGCATAGGCTATACTAATTTTACAATTCTCTTGATACTGTTGAAGAATATCCTGATTTTCAAGTCATAATCTAAATCCAAGTTTATTAAACGTCATAAAATACACGATTTTATTCATTAACTTATGACGTAGTTTGAAAACTGGTTCTTGTGAAAGATTTATTATTGATCTCGTTTTGCACTGCATTTAAATGATCAATAATGCTGTGAAAAGTGTTTTTATCTTTCTTGATAACTATTTAAAATCAAGGTTATATTATAAGTTGATGAGTTATATAACGACTTCACTATAAGATGTACTTGCGTAGGGCTACATATCAAACTATTTTACATGCCCCAGATGTATCATAATTTTGATATTAATTCCTTTTACACAAAAAATAAAACCAAAAGATTTGTTTTGAATATTAAAGAAAGATAATGGTGAGGAGATAAAAGTTATTTTCTTCTTTTTTCATATATTTACAGGTTTGCTGTGAATTTTTCCTCTTCCGCATCTCCCAGCTTATCATCTTCTGTCTTCGTAGATACCCTCCAAAAGATAGCGTTTTTTACTCCTTGTATCCATGTTTTCTGAGGGTGACCTCTTCTCCTGTTTCCTGGATATCAAAGGAACGCTTTTTGAGGCAATCTGCTTATCTTATATTTTAATTTAATTAAATTATCGAAAAGCAATTTTGCTTAAATCCAAATAACATTTCATAAAAATATGTATTCCGCATTAATTTAATTCCTCCGATTTTCTTATTTTGTTTATAAGTTACTATTCGTTTCAATTGTTGGCAATGTATCAGTATTTTGTTGACTGATGCCCTGAATATCCGTGTAGTAGTCACAGAGTACTAGTTTTGCAAGTGTTTTTAACCATAAGATTCTTTAAATTGGTTTTAACGGAGAGTTTAATGTTTACAAACAAATACATTGTTTCCAAAGAATATGCGGAACGATTAAAAGTACACCAAAGAACATAGTTCACAAACCTACTTTGATGAGATTTTGTAATGTAATGGCAGCTACGATACTTTTGTATGGCCGTGAAACTTGGAAGAAGACAATGCTTCTTCTCCATACACCTCTTTTCTTTTCCCGAGCACCTTTTCTTAGGAATATTAGGCGAAGAAATACAGTAATAATAATAATAATAATAATAATAATAATAATAATAATAATAATAATAATAATAATAATAATCACTTATGCACTTTTCTAACTTCAAAAAGGCATACGATTCGGTAGACCGACCTTCACTCTTCCAAATTTTAGAAGAAAGGGGACTAGATCCCAAAACAAAAGAACTCATAAAACAAACCTTAACCAACACGAAATCCAAAGTGAAGTTTATGGGAGACATTTCTGAACCTCTTGATATTCAAACAGGGGTGAGACAGGGTGACGGACTCTCTCCTCTTTTGTTCAATGTTGTTCTAGATACGATTATGGAGGAATGGGAGAAAGAGCTCAAAAAACATAAGTATTGGAAACCAATCACACTCGGTTTTCTCAAAAAAAAAACTTTACATACCATACCTGGCTTTTGGGGACGATCTGGCAATACTAGCAGACGATGAGAGGATCGCCGTCATGCAGATAGAGACACTCAAAGAATGTGCAGAAAGGGTCGGACTGCAAATCTCATTCGAAAAACTGAGTTCTTGTGTTTTAGGATAGAAATAGAGAGCTTGAGAACTAAATATCGTAAAACCAATAAGGTCCCTTACTTTAAATATCTGGGAAAAATCATTGAACCAACACGCCGAGAAAAAATCTCACAACAGAGTCGCCTATTAAAGATGAAAAAAGGATTAGGCCTAGTCCAGCATCTTTACAACAAAAATTCCAGGTCAAGGCAAATAAAATTGCGACACTACAACACAGTTATAAAACCAACAGCCCTCTATGCAAGTGAAACAGTAACACTCAATGGAAAACGAGAACTTGAGGAAATCAAAAAGGAAGAGAGAAAAATCATAAGGAAAATCTTAGGGGCTGTGCTTACTGAAGACGGTTACAGGCTACAATCAATCAAGACAACGGAGAAGTATTCAAACATCGAAATTGACTTTAGGAAACATAAACTGAAATTATTTGGTCATCTTAGTAGGTTATCACAAGATCGATTGACTAAGAAGATGTTAGACTATATAACCGCACTTAAAACCTCAACACCATGGCTTCAGGAAATTCGTAAGGACCTCGAACGTGCAAATATAAGTTCAACCGTTATTGTAAAAAAAAACACGTTTCGAGACAAAGTAAAGTGGGAGGTTTCACCTGAGCAAACACAACAAAAACAAGTCAGGCTAAAATTGTTAGAAGAACGTAAACAAAATTTCTCAGAAAGAATGAAAGTCTATTGGAAGAACAGGAAAAACCCAAAGAAAAGTTAATTGAGCTATTTGCTTAACCTCTTCCAATATTGGGAGAATTCGCTAATAATAATAATAATAATAATAATAATAATAATAATAATAATAATAATAATAATAATAATAATAATAATACAATTTTTTTTTAGATTTTTTTTATTATCGGGAACTGTACTTATAGACAACCACCCAATTTGATCGCTGCTTTTTTTGCTGTATTTTTTGACGTGATTCGGCATGAATTGTTGAACAAGGAACCCCCAGTAAAGTTTGTTCAGGAATAGCTGTCAGTTGGTCACTATACGAAGTTACTTGCCCAACTAGTGTTACTTAACAAATAATATTAACTTTCTACCAGCTAACTGACTGGGCTGGCTCGAAGGCCATTAATACGATACAACGAAAACAATCCTTATTAATGCAACTTTAGCATAAGAGATGATACGTGAAAACCTGCGCAAGTATTCATTGTCAAGTGATAACTTGTGAAAATACCTGTAATTCCTATAAGTTATTCCAATTTATGTTGATATATTCTATCAATTAAGTAATTGACTTATTACAATTACTTTTCTATTAGTCTTATTACTTGCAACGCAAAAACAATTAATTTAATGGTACGATATTGATAATTTACACTATTTGGACGAATTATTTGTAAAAGTGAATTTTTAACCAAATGTAGAGAGGTAATGATACTGAAATCATTAGGAATTTAAATAAATAAATATACGAACGTAAAATACAGAAAGGTATAGTGTCATTTTAGCTGTAATTTTTAACGCAATATTTCCGTCATTTGTAAATCAAACTTTGTACTAAGGACAAACATTTCAAACAATAATTAAATATAATGATCGAGTATAACCACAGTATTTCAACGTGAAACCGAATTATGACTAAACGAATGACTGGGTTGACTGTGCGGACGGGTGGACTGTTTATTAATGACTGGTACAGAATATAAGTACCGAATTATTGTTGTTATTATTGAAGTGGAATTGTCTAGTGAAGAACGGTCAGTCGGGGTGGGTAGAATTTGTATTTGTTTCATACAATAGCGTTTTCATTATTGGATTTTCTTCATTAGTCGAAATACTATTGTGTTATGTTGTGCGATACTGGGTGTACAAAAAAATAAATTGTTTTAGTTTTATTTATACAAAATATATTTTAACAATTCATTTACGTTTGGAGTTAGTTTATTATAAATCATAGCCAAACTTTTGCCCGAGTTTTAATTAATTTTAATTTGTTTTTTGTTTTGTGCTTTTGAGACCTTAGTAGATCACTTGAACCAATAAATGTAGAGTCTTAGTTTCTGCATTGTTGCTGCAGTCTCTTATTTTCCCAGTAGTTTTCCATATTCTGGGATATTGCTAGTCTTGCGGCCTCTGAACAGACTCTAGTGGATTTTTGGGGTTCTTAAAATCTGGTGTTAGGGGTGTGAAGAAATTTGAGTTTTTCAGTTTTGTTTCTTAGGTCGAGTAGTATAAGCCCAAGCCTGTCCATATCTTCTTTAATCTCTGAGACCTTTACGAACCTTGACATGTTTTTTTCGTTTAGTGACTTTTCCGTTAACTGTCTTAAGATCCTGGTTTCTGGTGTTCTGAAAAAAGAAGGGTTCTGGTGTCCGAAAAAGATACCCTCTTTTTTCTCATCGTGTCTAACATGTTATACGTTTATTTATAGACTTCTTCATTTGGCAACAGTGTACAAATTCCCTCTCTTTGGTGTTTTCTTCCTATGCACGTTAATTAATTAAATATATTTAAATGAATAAATAACGAACCCATTCTGAACGGCTTCAAAGATCGTGGAAGGGTAAACAACATTTAGGGTTCAATGAAAATGTTATAATATATTTTTTGTATGTTTGTACGAGGTGTGGCTATTAAATAACGAGACTGACGTTGTAAGAAATTTTATTTTTATTTTATACATAATCACTTATTGTCACCTTCAATATACACTCCTTCTCTATCCCTACAATGCTCCATGCGAATTTTCCGTGGTTGGAAAACGTGCTGGAAGTCATCTTTGTAACGTATAAAAATATGCCGTGCCTGAATAGGATTCGAACCCAAGACCGCATGATGAGAGGCGAGCACGTTACCAACAACGCCAATGCGACCGACATTGGCGTAGTAGATATGGATTGGCATATGGTGGAGTAGAGAGTATTAAATCTTTAACCTGTGATTCAGCGAAATACATTTTGATCGTGTATGACTGGTTCCATGTCATTCTCCTGTCTAGTCTTAGGCTAATAAATAATCCGTCTCCTAAACTGACTTAACTGATCCTTGCATTTTCCCCACCCAAAACATAAACTTAACTTCCAGTAACAGTTTACTAATTAAATACAGACAGCAATATATCTTTAATAAAAAAATTAATAGATAAAAGAAAAATTCGAATGACATAACTGAATGTACAAAGTCACGAGTAGTTTCATTAGTCATTTCCTGTACAAATTTTATATTAATACAGTATTAATTTTCCTAGATATTTCTATTTTAAATTGCTTAATGATTTCCATATCCTTTAAGTTCAACATCTATTAATTCTTTTCATATCATACTACTCTTCTGCAGCTTTCCGTATTTCATTTTTAAAATTCAACCAAAGCATCACTTGAGATGGATATGAAAAGTAATTAAGAAGCATAGAAATTTCATAATGTTTCAGTTCTATAATATTCAAATGAATAATTAACAGCATTATCGTATATTCTAGTTTAAGTTTTAATGGAAAAAATTACGTTTTATTCCTTTGCAATTTATTTTAACTATATACTCAATGACATGTTTAGTTGAGACTACTGTTCAAATGGACAAAAGTAGAATTACTAACAGTTCTGAACAAATTACAGTGAAATTTTCAGGGAAATTCTCTTCTTCCTCACTCTCTTTCCTTATCTTTACTTTTATACTATTTCTATTAATGTTATAACTTTTATCACTCGGTATAAAAACAGTATGACATAATGTCCCTAATTTAGACATACAACATTATAAATTAAATTTATTATTATAATTATACTTGAACTTCTTGTTGTTTAGGTCATCAGTCAAATGGTATTGCCTTCCTCACTGAGTGGAAAAGTACGCTTATCAGCATGCCGGGCTCTCTGAAAAGCACATATTTTCCACTTTGCAAATGACACCTTCACTTCATTCATCACAGGGTCAGGCTGTATAGTGAAATTCATTAGTTTCAGAGAAGATAACTTTGACGAGTGTCTTTTACACCTCCACCTCTTCTGTTATTAAATAATTCAGTCATTTAATTGGCTAATCACATGATAAGAAACAGAACTATTTATTTTAGCCCTGCAACGAACAGATTGAGTGAAAATAATTTGACACTCCACCTGTCCGTTATGAGCAGACTTGGAACTTATTTTTAAAAAAATAATATTCGTAAACTTTGGTGGTTAGTTTCCGCTGATGTATTATAGAGATTATGGTATAACAATAATAATCACAAAATAAATAGAGTAGCCTACAGTATACACAATTTACTTGTGTTTGCAAAAGCAGTAGTACTATAGCTAAATGTTTTCATCATGAATAGTAGTTTCAAACTCCCATAAGAAATGCATGGCCACTACTATTCAATAGTCTCAACTACGTCATCAAGTTTAAATTTTTAAGTTTTATTTTTTTTTCTACACATGAAGTATGCTTAACAATTTACCGGAAATATACGTTTCAGGCCCTCTGAACCCAAAAAACATATTTTTATAGATTGGTCTATGTATCTGTTTGTGAACAAAGTTAGTTATCTGAAAAGCGGACCTGACAAGAACATTTTTATCAAAACCGGTCAACCAGCAATAGTTGTTTATTTGTACGATTTTTCGCTTTCTTGCAATTTTCTCAAAAATGGCTCCTTCGATTTAAAAAAAAATCGCTTTGGTTACTACTGTACGTAGTTCGCGATCTACGAGATATGGTAAGCGATTGCTAAAATTTGTGCTAAAATTTGCTAAATTTTGTGGGGCTGTGCTCTCGTGGTCAAAAACTGTTTTTACGTTTCTTTTTAATTTTGTTTCTAACTGGTAAAATGTTGGGTTTTTTTAAGACTGCGGCCTCCGTAGGTCCTTTACGAAAAAAGAAGACCACCTACATATAACAAAATTTATAGCAAATTTGAGAACTTACAACTTTCATTTCAGCCTTTTTTCTACAGAGCCTAGTTTATCGTCAATTATTGAATTTCCGTATTTTTAAATCATACAGAGGTTGATTTTTATTTATCGTCATAGGAAAAGGCCCCTAAGGAAGATGAAAAGTACTAATCCGTATCAGATAAAATTTTCACGGTACAAAATAAAAGTCATAAGAACACAAAGGAAGAGCCAGAGGAAAATGTTAAGAAAATCACCATACCGAAGCGATGAAAGAAAACTGAAGCTCCAAAAAAAGAACTCTGAAGATAAATTAAAAATTGACTTAGGTTGACCAAAACGAAAAAATTAATGAAACCGGACGAAAAATCTTAGAATAATCGGTGTAAACAAAATTAAACAAAAAATCATTAATTGAGAACCTTTCTTCGTTTTTAATTGGTTAAGAGTACACATTTTAGATAATCAAGTAGCCTATCTCTCGTAATAGGAAGATTAAAGGATCACATAATCACTTTGAACTCCAAACTTGAATCATTTAACCCAATTTTATTACTGTAAAGAATTTACTACTAATAAGATTTTATCAGATAACATTTAATCAGGTAGTACTTTAAACCTTTTATTATTTTTTATCTAATCAATCCGAAAACTAATGAAATTCTAAAAAAAAACATAATTCGATTTTTTAATTTATTTACATAATTTATAAAGATTTGTCATGCAACAAGGCTTTTAAAAAACAAGAAATGTATAATACTAAAAAATAAAAGATTCATTACTTTTGCCTTATTTTACTTTGAAAGAAAAAAGTTAAACCTTTTTCAAATAAAACACGTACCTGCTTTCCATATTTTATTTCTGTCATTGATGTAATTCTAAAATAATCTGCATACAGTACGTTTTTTTTAGAAAAAAAAACCTTAAAAAAGAAAGTGACAAAAATATATTCAAAGAAACAATGGCATAAAAGTTTCTTTGAAATCTATATAACAAAACTAGTAAGTAAGTACCGTTTTAGTTCTTAAAGAAAAAAACTATGTTTGTGTACAGTACTTGATATTAATGCTTAGGAAAAGCGAAAGAAACTAAAGAAATTCTAGCAAGGAAAATAAGAAGACATTGTTCGCGTTACTTAGAGAAAGCAAAACAGTTAAAGTGATAAAGAATAATGGAAAAGAGGTTTTTAATTCTTTACCCGCTCAACATCACTACTGTATTTTCTTCATAAATAAAAAAAACCATTAGTTAAAAATGGTTTAAACAAGAACCTTTTACGATATCATCTTTTAATAATTACAAATAAATTTTTACTTTCCAATGTAGTATGATTTTTGTTTTACGTTTGACTGTTGCGTACATTAAAGCTAATGCATACGGTGACAGCTTATAAATGGAAATGAGTGATAAAAAAATACCAAACCCGATCATGAATCGAACCCGAGACCCCTGGTATAAGAGTTAGTTGTTTTGACAACTACACCAACAAGCCGATCAAATGTAGTACCTAAAAAGTAAAAATATATTACACAAAAGTATTGTGAGGATGTTAAATGGCCAATTGAAGTCAAAAAGGGTTTTCCTTACAAATAAATAAATTTTTATTTGTCAACAACCAAGAAAAGGAACAAGAATATAGTACATATTAAAAATTAATTAAACAAACCATTCTTTTTTTGTCTATTTAGGAAATTCACAATCTGTTGGAAACAATCAGTGAATGTGATACACAAAATTTGGAAAAAATAACATGATAAATAAACGTGAGTGGAGACACTCCTAGTAGAGTCACTTCTGTCCAGTGACAGAACTCCGTCGTAAATAGATAAGTGTAGCATTAAGTTTAAGTAAGTTTTAGCATAAGGGTAGCATTTTGAACAATGTAATGGATAGTAAATTAAAGTACTACGTTAATTGATGAGGTCCCGGCTCCATCGACGTTTTAGACGTCTTATTTGATTGTTTGGGAGAGTCTGCGTAGCCAGATTTGAGATCAATGGGTTACGGTGGTTGCCGAGTTTCTTCCTCAATTTTGTATAGAGTTTTAAGAAAACGTCATTTATGTAGGGTAAGTTTAGGTCCGAGTGTAGCGTTTTATTTGTTACATAATAGGGGCGTTAACTATACTCAGTAAAAACTTTGATAGGAAACGCTTAATTTTTGCTAAAACCGATTCTTCGAACCATTTTTAAAATATTTTACTTACAATTTAACATTTTCAAATATATTTAGCTACGTATACTAGGTCAAACAGGTATACTAGGCCAAAAGTCCGAGTACGGCAAAATATTTCGAATGTAAAAAAAATCTGGTGTGAAACACTCACACAACTTTCTCTTGCCAATGCAAATAATTAATAATAAACCTAATAGTATTAATAAAATATTAGAAATAAACAAAAACTAACCTCAAAAACATAACCTTATTTTAATCATGAGTGAATGACGCAAAATGAAAATCGAACTCAATTTGGCTTAAAAAAAACGGAAAATCACACTTTCACGCTAAACTAGACTCTGTAGAGAACAATTCTTTAGATAAAAGTTGTAGATCTCTTAATTTTCTATAAATTTTATTATATACACTTTTGTCGTAAAGTGCATACTAAGGCCGAAATCTTAAAAAAATCGATTTTTCACACGTTTTCGTGAGAAAAAAACAGAAAATAGCTAATTACCGCTAAACTAAGCGTTTTACAAAAAAATGTTTGAAATAAAAGTTGTAGAATTTTAAATTTTCTACAACTTTTATTATATAAGTTTTTGCGCTAAAATTTATAATGAAGCCGTAATCTTAAAAAAACTATTTCTTTACGTAAAAACAGCCTCACCGAGAATTTCAGCAAACATGGCGCCTACCCTATCTTGTAGAGCATAAAAAATGTAGTAAACCAGGCGATTTTAAAAAAAATCGTAGGACCAGTTTTTGAGAAAATCGCAAAAAAGTGAAAAATTACACGAATAAACTACTACTTCCGGTTGACCGATTTTGATCAAAATGTTCGTGTCGGGTCCGGTGGTGGTATGTAACTTAAGTTTCAAGTTTCAAGTTCGTACGATGTTCCGTTCTTGAGATATTCTGTTCACACACACACACACACACACTCTCACAGACATACACACACACACAGACCAATCGCTAAAAACATGTTTTTTGGGTTCAGGGGGTCTGAAAACGTATAGATCCGGTGAAAACTCGATTTCGAAAAATCGACATGAAAACAATACTTTCCTTCCTATATATATTCATATAGGCAAGAGAAAGTAAAAATTTCAAGATATATCCAAATGTGGACCTTACTGGAATACAAAATACTTTTTATGATAAATCAAAAAATTGTGTCCGCCATCTTGAATGTAACTTAATTTTTTTAAATAGGAAGACGGTCATGTGACACATGAATACAATGCGAAATTTCAAGACAATTTGAATGGCGAAAACCACACAATTATAATTCATACTGTTTGGAAGATATTCGCCTTCTTTATATTTCAGTAACACCTTATTGAATGTCATGAGATAACGAAACCGTATGAGATATCAATGTGCGGTTTTTGCCATTAAAATTGTCTTGAAATTTCACATTGAAACGTGTCGAATGACCGCCTTCCCATTTAAATAAATTAAGTTACGTTCCAGATGGCGAACAAAATGTTTGATTCATCATAAATAGGTACTTTATATTCGCGTGAGGTTCACATATGCATATTTTTTTAAATTTCCCTTCTATTCGAAATATTTTGCCGTACTCGGACTTTTGGGACACTCAGTATATATGAAATGACTACTTTAATTTTAATAAAGACGCTACTTTGGAATTTATACCATACAACATTATATAAGTCTAAATTTTACTTGGATTACATTCAGAGCATTTTGTAAGTTCATTTAAGAAATCCTGATCAGATTAGAATCCATGTTTTGTCAAAAAACCTTTTAGATTCCGATCCAATTTTTTTAAGTTCTGAAGTTCTATTTTGTACTGTAATTTGTTGAAAAACCGAAGAATTGTAAATGCCTTATGACAACTTTGATGTTCTACATTTTTCAGTTTTATAGTCAACTTAGAAGATTGTTCGTGTAAGTGTACGCACACAGAAGCGCGTATGTAATAATTTCATCCTATAAATATACTACAAATAAAATATTATAATTTTTAAAATATCCTTTACTTACGTATGCAGAATTGTCGAGAAATTATACACGTAAAGAGAGGTTATCAAGTAATTTTAATAGTCACCGACATACCTGGAACAAAAGAAAAGTTTACTTAGAATTTTTATAAGGTTGAAAGAAAAACTTACAACTATTACCACAATAAATAATTATTTTGAAAAGTTTTATAAGGTATTTTAAAGTTTTAAAAATTATCTTCGTTTCCAATACATTACTTTAAAGCAGTTACAAATATAAGGTACAATATATAAAAATGAGTTTAAATGGAGCAAAAGGATAGAAAAATGGTGTACCCAAAGTATCTGCAGAGAAAAATACTTACTTAACTAAATGAAAAAAAATATTTGGAATGTTAATGTATTGAAACTTAAGTGAAAAAAATATTTAAAAATAAGTTAAAACCATTTTATTCATCATTTATTGAACATTAATGATAATTTTAAATATTGTGGGAGAAGAAAAAAAAGTTTAAAATGTATCAGAAATAAAGTGATTTAACAAGCCAGGTCAAATGTCAAAGAAGAGTAATTTCCTTAACTTAAACTTATTACAACTTATCTACTAACGAAGTAAACTAAGTTAAGTTTAAGTAAGTAACTATTCCTTTATAGTATTACATTTACAGATAGAACTTTCACAACGGAACGGCGAACTGAGTCTGAACAAACGAAATGACTGTGTAAGAAAATAGTTTTAGTACTCACTAGTTTAGCTTTCTACTCGCTAATGAACTTCCATGCAAGTACTGGCTAATTAAGTATACCAAAGAACTTAAATTATTTTAATTATATGAACATAATTTAAGTTGGCAAAGCATCATTTATATTAATTTATTAATAACTTTATACTTATTAAATTTCAAACTAATCACTTTTTGATAAATCACTCAAGATATAAGAATCTGTTGGTGAAGGAACGCAGCAAAAAGTTTCACTCAACTAATACGCTACGAAATAATAAAACCAAAGTATAATTTTATAGCACATAATTTAACATCTACGAAAGATTCTTGTTAAAAAATACTAAAATCATGTAAAAAATTTGGGAAAAATTAAGAATTTTACTTAATCAATGCAGGTAACCAACCAAAATTTTTCATAACAAAAATAACAAATAACTGGGAAATCTCAACGTAAGAACCCAATAAAAAATAATAAAAAAAAATTTAAACAAATTTGTAACGGTTTAGGCAATTACAAAGAAATTATACATCAATAATTACTTTATTTTACGAAACCGAGAGAAAATTCATCGCATTATTTGACATAGACCTATTACAAAATTATAAAATTTTCGGAATAATGTTATTGATTGGCCATAACAGACAGGTGGAGTGTCAAATTATTTACACTCAATCTGTTAGCTGCAGGGCTAAAATAAATAATTCTGTTTCTTATATTATGGTCAGCCAATTAAATGACTGAATCATTTAAGAACAGAAGAGGTAGAGGTGTAAAAGACACTAATCAGAGTTATCTCCTCTGAAAGTAATGGATTTCATTATACAGCCAGACCCTGTGGTGAATGAAGTGAAAGTGTCATTTGGAGAGTGGAATATATGTGCTTTTCAGAGGGCTTGGCATGCTTATAAGCGTACTTTTCCCCTCAGTGAGAAAGGCAATTGTAAATCACCTCACTCCCCGATTTACTTAGTAAAACCTCTACAGGTTCAAACCAGCCTTTTGGCTGATGACCTAAACAACAACAATGTTATTGAATCAGTTAAGAATTTTATTTATCTAATTTTAAAATATTACTTTCTAGAAAAATTTCAATTTACGTGCAATTTAGTTACGTGCGGGTTTGTCTAGAGGTAAAGTCGTCGCCAAAATCAGCTGTTTATCAGCTGATTTTCGGAGACGAAGGTTTCTGGTTCAAATCCCTAGTAAAGGTAGTTACTTTTATACGGATTTGAATGCTAGACAGTGGTTACCCGGTGTACTTTGATGGTTGGGTTCAATTAACCATACTCTCTCAGGAATGGTCGACCTGAGTATGTACAAGACTACACCTCATTTACACGTCATACATATCATCCCCATCTCATTGGGTCATGGGGTTGCTAATTGTTCTGAATTGAACAGATTGCAACGTACACAAATTAGGGATTACAAAAAAAAAAACGTGCAATTTTGTAGTTAATTTATATTTAGTTCTTCTTTCAAGTTTTTTATTATAAGGTTGTATCATCAAAAGCTCGGTTATTAGAGACTACGGTGGGTTTTACTTGTGTATATAATAAATTCCACACCTTACTAAGGGATCATCAAATCTCCGAACTTTTGCTTGGTACGTTAGCACGATAACCACTGCACCACGAAGGCGTCATATTTCTTCATTTTTTAAATTTAAAAAAAGTTAAAACAAAAACATGGATAAGGTTTTTTCATAAGTTTCCTAGGTCCCTCCAGTTACCTTTTGTTTGTCTTTGCGAAGTATACTTCCCCACTTTCTTACCCAAAATTTATATCGTGTCTCTGTTAACACATATCAGAGTGCGTTAACTTGACAATAATATTTTATTTATAAAATTAATTTTTTAACAAATTTTTAACAAAAAATTAAAGATAAAAAGCAAAACCTAGAACATCCTTTCTTATTTAGTTTTTACGAACTACAATTATGCTAATAACTTTCTTTATAAAAAATTTGCTTTATCAAAAATGTAATATTTCAATAAAAAATTATTTTTTACAGCGTATAATTTCGGTTACGTGTCTTTATTTTAATAATTTTTACATAATAGCACTCCTAGAATAACAAACTGGAAATCAGAAATAACTTTTAATAGAAAAACTTCAGTAAATAACCCTCTGTATAGTATTTTTTATCTTGTGATTAGTACGACCTTATAAACACACAATAAAATTGATTTAAAAATACATCAATGCTTTTACAGTGTGAACTCAATTACAATCTAATTTATCCTTTGTCTGTAACATAATCACTTTGATAGGAACTAAAAAATTAGTTACGTGGGAAAAAAATTCTTATAATTCAAGGTTATAAAGTATATACTATATTATCAATATATCTACAAACAATTGTACCCTCGCTGCACTCGGACGTTTTACTAGCCTTGAAGGGGTTATGCATACATAAGTTGGGTTTACTGCCCATAACAGACAGGTGGAGTGTTAAATTATTTACACTCAATCTGTTCGTTGCAAGGCTAAAATAAATAGTTCTGTTTCTTATCACAGGGTCAGTCAATTAAATGACTGAACCATTTAAGAACAGAAGAGGTAGAGGTGTAAAATACACTAATCAGAGTTATCTTCTCTGAAAGTAATGAATTTCATTGTACAGCCAGACCCTGTGGTGAATGAAGTGAAGGTGTCATTTACAGAGTGGAAAGTATGTGCTTTTCAGAGGGCCCGGCATGCTGATAAGCGTACTTTTCCACTCAGTGAGGAAGGCAATGGTTAACTACCTCACTCCTCGTTTTACTTAGTAAAACCTCTAGAGGTTCAAACTAGCCTTTCGGCTGTTGACCTAAACAACACAAGTTGTGTTTGCAAACGTCACTGGAGGAGTAAAAAATACTATTAGTGTTAAAAAATAAATACTGACTTTTAGAATTTTTTTAGGAAGGTATAGAATTGTTTAGTTTGTCGAGTAGACCACCTTTATATACCACATGTATGAGGGCGTATGTGGTCATATCTAAAACGCTTCATTGTATCTTGACTTCATTATAAAACTACTGCTCTAAAAACAGAAGCCTGTCTGCACGTAACATTTGCTACCCTGGAGGTGTAGGCTACCAGACAAATCTCCTCAAACAGCGTTCTTGTTCAGAAAATAGAATAGGCGGTCTTCGGAGAACATGGATATAGGGAATCTCGGATGAGGTAAATGGGAATATAGAAGACCATGGGATGTGCGATACCGGAAGCGGAAAAATCAGTAGGATCCAAACAAGTAAGTTTTCTTTAAGGTATTAGAGAAAACGTATTTCATTTCTGAAGAATAAAAACTCTTTAGGACGGCGTATGAGGAATACGAATTACTTTAGAACAGTGTTTCCCAAACGGTGGTCCGCGGACCAAAGGTGGTCCGTGAGAGCCTTCGGGGGTGGTCCGTAAAAGACCGGTGACTACTTATAAAAAAGTAATATTCTCCAGTGATTAAACCAAAGTTACGATTTTCATTGAACAAGATTAAGTAAATACATTCAAGATTCAGATTAAGTAAAGGTAGAAGAGTTGTGGTGTAAGAAACTTGTGTGAGCAGGGGTTCTCTAGTTTATTGTTAATAACCAAACAACGAAATCGGCTAAGTGTAAGCAGTGATTTGAGAGTAGCTCTTAGCAAGAGCCTAAAACCTAGAATTCCTCAGCTAGTCAAAAAGATTCGTGCACAAAAGTCGCATTGAAATTTTCATTTCATTTTTAATTCATTTTTTAATTTTCATTGTTATTTTCGACTAAGTAAATTCTGTATTCCTTATTTTATTAAAAGACAATTTACAATTAAAATATTCTTACTTTTTGTGATGTACAATGAAAATAATATGTTTGCAATAATAGTTTCTTAATTAATAGACCTAATAATAGTTTGTTTCTGAAAATTTGTTTTATTTAATCACCTTTTAATTTGGTTACAACTGATAAGATATTTATGCAATAATGTAATGGGTGGTCCGTGATAGTTGACTTTCAGGCTGAGTGGTCCGCAGACCACTGCGGGTTGGCAACCACTGCTTTAGAATCATCACGTTTTTACCTTTTAAGTACAAATGAACGAAATGTAAATATAATAGCTTTTACGTTCAACCCCAAAGGAACAAATAACCGAATTTCAGCTTTTTAGGTGAATGAGAAGGTAGAAAATTAGCGATAATTGAGTGAGTCAGCCAGTGAGAAATTTTATAAAATATAAAACAGAATATTTACTTAACAATAAAAGTTTATAACTTAAAATATAAACTTGAACATATCTGTTTTCTGTTACGTTTTGTTAAGTTTTCTTGAATAACAGTGTATTTACTTGACACATCTGGAAAATATCAATATCCAATAATTTTCCGTTTAAAAAAATCACTTGAAAATTCTACTTTATGTATCTACAAAAATGAAAATATAAAATAAATATAAGTACCTACAGAACGCAAACCTATAAAGTTTTAAACTTATAGTTTCCTTTTAAATTTTCAAGCAACACAAAACCGTTTGTATTGAAAAAGTTATTCTGTAGTCCGTCAGTAAAATAAAGTACATTTTATACTCTGTTTGAGTATTTTTACTTAAACTTCAACAAAGTACATTATTCACGACGTTCTTGAAGGTCTAATGGACTGTGAATGACACATTGTTCTGAAAAGGTTTACCTGTTTCTTTTTTTAAAGATAGAACTGTGACTAAATATATTCATTACTGAAGTGGTATTAAAAAAGATGTTATTTTGAAGATAAAATTCTAGGACATCGAATATCGAAATACACGTAATAAAAACAAAGAAAGACTTATTGAAACAACCTAATGTATTAATTTCGGAACAAATTCATATATTTAAACGGATAATTGTATTTTGCTCAGTATGATCTGAGCTACCCCCTTGCATATTTGTCATCACCTTACGTTATTGTTTCAAAATTCTCAATTAACCCCAGGGCCGTTGAATACGGACCTTATTCAACGGCCCTGAATTAACCCAGGAAATAAATAATCTAATGAATTTTCTTGTGACGTAGTTTATTAAAGATTTACCACACCGATGCTAAATTATTTTGAGGCCTCCATAAGGAGACGGTGGTGTAGTTTTGTGGAAATTGTTGTTTGTTTCGTATGAAATTAACCCAATTTGAAAAATCTTAAAATTTTCAGTTGTTCACTGATCCATTTGAGGATGCTATAAATTTCTAGGAGTAGAAAACAAAAATTTCTCTGACAGGCCTGTGGTTCAAGCCCTGACCGTAAAAATTACAACCAATAAATAAATGTATCATTTACTGATTGTTGTTTTTATTAAGGTCATCATCCGGTAGGCTGGTTTGAACTTCTAGATGTTTTAGGTACTAAGTAAAACGAGGAGTGTGGTGGTTTACAAATGAATGAGCCAACGGAAAAACGTTCGAGTAACAAAAACAAATTTTTACAGAAAGTGAAAGATACCATCTAATTCTTAGCTGTATAACGATTTTTCACTGTATGACGATTTTTTTTTCAAGAATTTCCGAGATTTTAGTTACAATTCTACCCTTTAGAATTCACTATTATGATCAAATAGAGGATTTATAGAGCGTATTCCACTGAAACGTCACTTTTGTCAAATTTGTCAGTTGCAACGTTTTTCTGTTAAGCCATTCAAATTGCCTCCTCACTGAGTGGAAAAGTATGCTTAGTAGCATACCAGACCCTCTGAAAAACATCTACTTTCCACCCTGCAAATGACACCGTCACTTCTTTCACCACAGGGTCTGGCTGTATAATAAAATTCATTACTCTCAGGGGAAATAACTCTGACTAGTGTATTATACACCTCTACCTCTTCTGTTCTTAAATAGTTCAGTCATATAATTGGCTTACCATATGATAAGAAACAGAACTACTTTTTGTAGCCCTGAAACTACCAGAACAAGTGCAACTATAATTTTACACTCCATCTGCCTGTTATGGGCAAGTTTACTGATTATTTATACCTGTATAATTTTAAACAAATATTTAAAATAAAATATCATAACTTGCTTTTAAGCAATTCGAAATTTTACTGAGGTAATTTTTGAAGACTGATGAAATTAAACTTTAAACTAGATAGTAACATACTCTTAATCCTTACAAAATTCATTTCAAATCCTAATATACATTCATTCATTCATTGATGTACACTTTTTTCATCCTTTCCCATTCCATCTGTGTAGCGGTCTTCCCATAACTCTCTCGAGTTCTCTCTGATACCGATTCAATATCTTTATTGTTTATCTTTCATCTTTTTTGCTCTGGCTATGTGACCCAGTTCTATTTTCTTTCTTACTGTTCTTCCTAAGTTTTCTACCTTTGTTTTCTCCTTTAATCTTTTTCAATTTTTTAGTTTTCCTAAATCGTCTGTTGTTTATAAAACAGCCTCTAATTCTTTTATTATTTTAGAGGTTTTCTCACGGTTGCCCCCGCCTACCCTTTCTTAATCAATGCATCCACTTGTCTCGATCCACCCAATCCTCCTCGCGAAGTCTTCTCCTCTCCATGGCCTCCTCCACCAACCACATCTATTAAGAACCACCTGGATCTACCTCTCTTGTACATTCCCACTGGACTCAATCCGTTACCAGTCTATCCATCTACTCTTCTCACATGTCCATACCATATCAACCCTTTTCCTCAATGTAACTTAAAACATAGCTCCCTACCTCTATTTTCTTTCGAATTTCCTCATTGGTAACTCGGTCGCACCGCTAATTCTACAGATCAATATTTGGTCCAAGAGTTCATGTAAGATGGAAAAGACTGAATAAGAGAGTTAAATTTGGAAAATGTATTCCTTAATATTCATTACAGACAAAATTAAAATAATTACATTTTGACCACTTGAACTCAAGGAGTAAAAACAAGTTTATTTATTTATTTATTTAACGTCGCATCAACTGCAACGGTCATTAGCGACGACGTTGGGGTGTAACTGTGTAAAATGGACAATAAAATGAATTTCATCCCCCATAAAGAAATATATTAAGCTAAAGCTAAATAGCTACATATTTTTAATCCTTTCACGAAGAACTAAAATTCTAAAAATAACTATATATTGTGTAAGTATTACAAAAAAAAGTCAAGTATTGAAATTTCGACTAGTTGCACTTAATGTGTACAATATATATAAATATATATATATATATATATATATATATATATATATATTACGTACCAAAGAGCTAAAATTCCGGAAATCGGCATTAATATTCTTAAAGCGATAACTGTAAAATGTAAAATATAAAGTGAAATCGGGAAAATCAATAAACCAGTTAATTTAACGCATCCCTCCGAACAAATACACATTTTGCTATTGTACTATAAAACTAAGATACCTTTCAGAACAAACAGTATTCTAAATTTTTAAGTCCGATAAAAATCATAAACTGAACAAAATTTTTGAAGATATTGAGATACAATATACATAATATAAGACACCACTCTCTATCTTGAACTGATAATATAAAAGAAACATAAAATTTTTATGAATAAATGATAATATATTTTATACGCCATTTAGTGTTACAAATTTTTATAGCTTGTTTTTGGGCACATCTGGTTTGTAAACTTAAATAATGGCTGTAAATGAATCTCCTTGTTTTTGTAATGTTACGAGGAAACTTATGCAGGGTTGCGTGTACAAGAAAAACAACATTACAACGACCTACAAACTGTGCTATGTAAACATGTTAAATAATAGTATTTTTTTGGGTTATATTTTTTTATTAATATGACTTTATCAGTTCACTGTTACAATCGCGGATGATTTAAAAATACATCTAAAGGAATTGTACCATCGATAATTTCATTGTAACATGCGAAGTATGTACTCTATTTGTTACCAAAATATTTACAATAAATATTGAATAATAAAATCAACAAGAATAAAAATCTGGTGTGAAACACTCACAGGATTCTCTCTTGTCAATCCAAATAATGACCAATATAACCTACAATTAGTAATAAAACATGAGAAATAAACAAAAAACTAACCTCAAATAAACATAACCTTATTTTAATCATGAGTGAAAGACGCAAAATTAAAATCGAACTCAGTTTGGCTTAATAATACGGAAAATCACTCTTTCATGCTAAACTAGGCTCTGTAGAGAAAAATGTTCAAAATAAAGTTGTAGATCTTTTAATTTCCTTTAAATTTGATTTTATACACTTTTGTCGTTAAATGCATACAAAAGAACAATTAAAGAACAAAAGAACTTACTTTTGTCGTTGAATTAAAGAGAGAAAAAAATGCATACTAAGGCCGAAATCTTAATAAAATCGATTTTTCACACGTTTTCGTGAGAAAAAAACAGAAAATCGCCAATTACCGCTGCACTAAGCTTTATACAAAGAAATGTTTGAATTAAAGTTGTAGGATTTTAAATTCTCCACAACTTTTGTTATTAAAATTTTTACGCTAAAATGCATATTGAAGCTGTAATCTTAAAAAAACCCATTTTTTACGTGAAAACAGCCTTACCAAGAATTGCAGCAAACATGGCGCCTACCCTATCATGTGGAGCATAAAAATTTAGTAAACCAGACGATTTTTTAAAAAAATCGTAGATTCAGTTTTAGAGAAAATCGCAAAAAAGTGAAAAATTACACGAATAAACTACTACTTCTGGTTGACCGATTTTGATGAAAATGTTCGTGTCAGGTCCGGTAGTGGTATGTAACTTAAGTTTCAAGTTTCAAGTTTGTACGATGTTCCGTTATTGAGATATTCTGTTCACGCACACGTACACAGACACACATAGAGACCAATCGCTAAAAACATGTTGTTTGGGGTTCAGGGGGTCTGAAAACGTGTAGATCCGGTGAAAACTCGATTTCGAAAAATCGACATGAAAACAATACTTTCCTTCCTATATATTCATTCAAATAGGCAAGAGAAAGTAAAAATTAAAAGAAACAAACAAATCATTTCATTATCAATAACGAATAATTTCAATAATATAATTAATAAAAATGTAATACTTAAACTTTCTAATAATTCTACAAAGTACATTTCCCTTCGACATTTCAATACCAAAATACATCATGTACAAAACACAACATATTTTTAAATGACAGTATTAAATTATACAACAAAAATTTACATTATAAATTAATTTTTCAATTCCCATCAAACGAACTCAAAAATATATAATTAAAAAACTTTATTTTGTTTTGAATTTGTATACAATATAATATTGTTCGTGACACGTTGCGGTTACTGTAGCCTAACATTAAATTAAACCAGGAATTGTACGAGGTTGATAAAATGACCTTGTACTGCTTACTGAATTGTAAAAAAACAACAAAATAAAGTGCACTCGTATGAATCAACACGTACCGACATTTACAGTTCAATATTGTAGTAGGAAAATCACATAGTTTTACAATAGATACAATTCATATAACAATTAAAGTTCAGTTTTATTGCAATCAGATTGATGTTTATCCACACTAAATGTCCGGTTTACGTATTATTAAGGTTTTAAAAATTTAACCTATTTAATATCAATAATAAAACGTGATATATTTAGATATTGTGAGTAAGAAAGTTTAGAAAAGTCAAGAATCGTGCAATAAAATGAATATAAAATCAACATTTTCCACGAATGGGAAACTGAATACAATCAAGTGTTAGAAAATATAAATACACTTATTACTCGAAGAATCGTTTTTCTTTACGTCTAATTGTAAAATTCATAAAAAGACTATTTTCCCATAACAGACAGGTGGAGTGTAAAATTATTTACACCCAATCTGTTTGTTGCAGGGCTAAAATAAATAGTTCTGTTTCTTATCACATGGTCAACCAATTAAATGACTGAATCATCTAAGAACAGAAGAGGTAGAGGTGTAAAAAACTCTGATCAGAGTTATCTCCTCTAAAAGTAGTGAATTTCATTATACAGCCAGACTCTGGAGTGAATGAAGTGAGGGTGTCATTTGCAGAGTGGAAAATACGTGGTTTCCAGAGGGTCCGGCATGCTGATAAGTGTACTTTTCCACTCAGTAAGGTAAACCACCTCACTCCTTGTTTTACTTAGTAAAACCTCTACAGGTTCAAACCAGCCTTTCGGGTGATGACCTAAACAACAACAACATAAAAACTATTGCAGACAGCTGGAGGATGATATATGAAAATGGTGATGAAAAAATATAAGCCATTTGCGCTGACGGACCAATTGAGGACAGAAAACTCGATTGTTTTCGTCCTTAAAAACACTATTATATTGTTTTTTTTTAGTAAAGTTTGGCTGAAGCTTAAGTTTCATAATTGATATATGTTATGTAACCTAACTGTATTTGTTAGTAGATTAAGTTTAAACATTAATTGTGTTAATTATCCATAACAAGCAGGTGGAGTGTTAAATAATTTGCACACGATCTACTAGTTCCAGGGCTATAAGAAATAGTTCTGTTTCTTACCACATAATCAGCGAAATATATGACTGAAGCATCTAAGAACACATAAAGTAGAGGTGTAAAAGACACTAATCACAGTTAGCTCTTCTGAGAGAAATGAATTTCATCACTATACAGCCATACCCCATGGTGAATGAAGTGAAGGTGTCATTTGAGGGTAAAAAGTAGATGCTTTTCAGAGATCCTGGCACGCTGATAAGCATACTTTTCTATTCAGTGAGGAAGACAATTGTAAACCACCTCACTCCTCGTTTTACTTAGTAAAGCCTCTAGAGGTTTAAATCAGTCTTTTGGCTGATGACCAAAACAACAAAAATTTTTGTAAAATAAATAATTAATTGTTATAAGTTTAAGGAAATGTATTTATAATGTATCAAACCCAGATCCCGAACGGTTCTATGTTTAGGTGATACAATACATTCCTTCCCTATTTTACATAATAGGGGAAGAGAAAGTAACAAATATTAATGCTACTACGATACTTAATCACTCGGTAAAAACTAATTTTTTTTTAACAAACCATTTTATTATTTCATAGTTATAAAAAATTGTAAAAAATACAAAAATAAATAAAGTATAAATAAAATTACAAGGAAATTAATTTTACAACTATAGTTTTAAATTACGATTTTCTTAAAAAATAATTAAGTTTGTAAACGTTGTAATTTTATATATTCTGATGATAAATGCATATATAATTAAATACAGAAATATAAGCAGCAATATGATCATAAACGATACATACAAAATGAATTAAATTTTTTTTTTAACTCAAGCAAACAATATTGTTTAATTTTTAGCGACCATATTATTTGCAATTTAACCATAACAGATAATGTAGGGAAAAAGTTTTATTTGATGAACGAAATAGAATAAATACAAAAGTAAAAATGAAAAGCGAGAAAAAGTTAATAGAATGACCAGGATTGCCAACATTACAATGTCGGTTCAGTTTTATATTTCAATACAAATAGAATACAGCACAATGCATAATATGTTGGCTGGCCTGGTTTTACGATAAGTTTTTGTTAAGCAGCCAACTTTAACAATCAACTAGTATTCGAGCAAACTTAGAATAAATTTTTTTCTTTCGAACCTGTCTGCATTCAACTCTTTTAATATTTAATATTTCAATGAAAAAGTCACAAAAAGGTTTGCAAAAGTCTGGTTTCGAGTTGTATAGGTTTACATAAAGATAATACTAATACTATGTGTATTCTGGAAAGGAACCAAAAATTTAACCCGCACCTAGTAATAAAAAACAAAAATCCCAGAGGTGATTCAATATTAGCATCAAGTTATTCCAAACCAATCAAAGTAAATACTGGTTTTTATATTTGAAAAAAGTAAATAGTGAAAAATATAAGAAAAAGTTTTACAAATAAAAAAAAATCAACAATAATAAATATTTAACAAAAAGAAAAATATATTTTTACATTATTTTTAAATGTTGAATGCTAAAATGGAAAGAAGTAAACAATTTTGTTTACACCAATATTACTGGGGTATTTTTTACGCCTATCCACAACTTTTCCGAAATATCTTTCTAAATTCTAAAAGATTTTCATCAATGCGTAATGTTATCGTTGTATTGCTTTTAGTCTGCATAAAATTCGTCTAAAATACCAATTAAATTAAACCAATTAAATGGCCAAGCTGACCATTAGCCATTAGCGACTTCTGTAGGATATGTAACGGTGGATTTGAGCGTGTAAAAATTTTCAAACCTTAGCCGAAATTCGAACTCGAGACTACCCGAAAAGAAAATAATTTTTTATATTATTTTCAAGAGTTGAATGTTGGAATTGAAAGAAGAAATAATTACACTCACAAATTATTTACACTCACTCTGTTCATTGCAGGGCTAAAATAAATAGTTCTGTTTCTTATCACATGGTCAACTTATTGAATCATTTAAGAACAAAAGAGGTAGAGGTGTAAAAGACACTAATCAGAGTTATCTCCTCTGAAAGTAATGAATTTCATTATACAGCCAGACTCTGTGGTGAATAAAATGAAGGTGTCATTTGCAGAGTGGAAAATATGTGATTTTTAAAGGGCCCGGCAAGCTGATAAGCGTACATTTCCACTCAGTAAGGAAGGCATGGTAAACCACCTCACTCCTCGTTTTACTTAGTAAAACCTCTACAGGTTCAAACCAGCCTTTTGGCTGATGACCTAAACAACAATGTACTGTATTCACAATATTTTTTCAAAATTAATTTTAAAGTCAAACCGATTTTCATGAATATGTAATTAGAAAAACTCTTTAACAGTTGCATTAAGAGCTTGGTTTTTAAAGACCACTATGGGTAAAAGGAATGATACAGTGAGTTTTAACATATGATTTCCAGATCCTACAGTTGAGCCGTTGTTAGTTTGCTCCTACTGTCAACAAACAAAAGCACCTACTACAGGGTGCATGCTAGAGTCTGCGACTTTAGGGATGTCGTATTCCTATTAAGTTAACCATTTTTTAAATTATAAGTACTTCAAACATCAGTCATGATATGATATAAGCTTAACAATTTCATTTAGGAAAATACTTTTAAAAGTATTTTGTATTAAAATGCTTTTGAAAGTATTTTGTTGTTACTTTTTAATCAGCGTGTACACATTTTGATATAATGCGCATGCTCAGTGACGTCATTGTTTGTTTACATTAGGAGCAAACTAAGAGAGGCTGGACTGTAACTAAGAATCGAATTCGGCTTAATACGTTAACCACAACGCCACGTCAGTGACCAAATGTAATGTTTTTTAATTTCATTTTAAGTCGGATAAGTAGATATATCACTAGCGATTACTTCTTGATTAAGGAACAGTGGATTTGTACAAGTAATAAAAATTGTCCTAGCCAGAAATCGAAACTTCTCCTTTAGCACGCTCTCACCTGCACCACCGAGGCCGTCAAATTTATTTATTATTTTTATTTATTTATTTAGTAAAATATAGCTACATTAAAATTACAATTCATTACTATACTAAGCTATGTACAATATTTTAAACTAAATATAATTATACACAAAAACTCTTCTTCACAAAAAGTTCTGTCCGCGCATAGCAGTAAACACAACAGAAAAATTAAATCACTTAAATACTTATTACTATGTTGTTGTTGTTTAGGTCATCAGCCGAAAGGCTGGTTTGAACCTCTTGAGGTTTTACTAAGTAAAAACGAGGAGTGAGGTAGTTTACAATTGCCTTCCTCACTGAGTTGAAAGAGTATGCTTATCAGCATGCCAGGCACTCCGAAAAGCACTCACTTTCCACCCTGCAAATGACATCTTCACTTCATTCACCACAGGATCTGGCTGCATATAGAAATTCATTACTCTCAGAGGAGATAACTCTGACTAGTGTCTTTTACACCTCTACCTCTTCTGTTTTTAAATGATTCAGTCATTTAATTGGATGACCATGTGACAAGAAACAGAACTATTTATTTTAGCCCTGCAACGAACAGATTGGGTGTAAATAATTTGACACTCCACCTGTCTGTTATGGGCAGACTTATTACTATAAAATTACTAAGTTAAATTATTACAGTTAAATAGATTACTAAAATTGCGTTAAACAGAATTTAAAAAAAAAACAGACATAAATGATAAATTCAATTACATTTTACATAAAATATCAATATTATATTTTAATTTTAATAACAATAGAAATTTTTTTTTTAAACTTGAAGATTATGTTTGTTTATTTTGTAATAGAGAGAAAAAAAATATATTATATTTTTTATTTTATAACTATAAAGTACTTTACAATAATAATAATAATATTTTAACTAACACAATGTAAATATTTTAACTTTGTGGGAAAATTAATTAAATTAATTTTAATTAAGCTATAGTAGTTTTAATTTCTTCATAATTCTCGTTTTGGCAACACTCTTCGAATTCTAACAATTGCTTATAAAGAAGCAAAAAACATATTACATTTTAATTGAACCGTAGCCTAAATGTTGTTTAGTTTTCCACGATCTTTGAAACAGTTAAGAAAGGTTCGTTATTTATTCATTTAAAAATATTCAATAAATTAATAATGAAAACCCAATTATTTTGATTTAAAATTCTGGAAACAATTTATTTTGATTTTAAATGTTAATAAAATTTACATTGAATGTTTATAAAAAACAAAATGAAGAAACAGTCTTTAATGAAAGAATTTTATTTTTGAACAAGAAAGAAAATCATAGTATATATTAAATTGCAGAATATCAATTGAATTATTTTTTAAAACGAAAATTTGTAAACATAATAAGAATGGTTTTTTTAAATCCCAGAAAATAAGATACAGAATACTCAGCGTTAGTAACGATTTATAAAAAAGTAATATAAGATTTTTTTTCTTGTAACAAGAAGTATAATGATGTAGGAGGCGAAGCTAATGTAACTTTAATTTGATCTTCACCACGCACGCACATTTACGATGATACGCCCATCTACTGGCTTTAATCCGACTCATCAGCTGATCTCTGAAAATGTAATGAAAGCATAAACATGCGCGTGGGTGAGTATACACATAGTATGAGATCATTACTGTATACACGAATATAATTAACTGATCTCTACAGTAAGTAATGACATATTAATGATACGCGCCACGTACACGTGTATATTTACAGAATATGTGCTGTGTGTTGTATTATTTACTTATCAAAAACAATTGTTGTTAATATAATCCATGTTTCCTGAAGAATAGACATCTAGGAGTAATCTCCACAATACATAGCCTATATTAATTCTTATTTTACATTGTCATCTTTTAAATTTTAATTTAATATCTGAAATTTTATCAATTTACGTGTTGTTGTTGTTGTTTAGATCATCAGCCTGGTTGGCTGGTTAGAACCTGTAAAGGTTTTACTAAGTGAAACGAGGTGGTTTACCATTGCCTTTCTCACTAAGTGGAAAAGTACGCTTATCAGTATGCCGGGCCCTCTGAAAAGCACATATTTCCCACTCTGTAAATGACACTTTTACTTCATTCACCACAGGGTCTGGCTGTATAATTAAATTCATACATTCAGAGGAGATAACTCTAATTAGTGTCTTTTACACCTCTACCTCTTCTGTTCTTAAATGATTCAGTCATTTAATTGGCTGACCACGTGATAAGAAACAGAACTATTTATTTTAGCCCTGCAAAGAACAGATTGAGTGTAAATAATTTGACACTCCACCTGTCTGTTATGGTGGATAATATAAATATTATTAAAAAAACTTATACAAACTTTGAGCTTATAAATAAGATGAAATAGTGTTTCCATATAACGATTGGTATCTTAGGTTTATGTTTCGTATTCAATATGTGACTTAAGTGTGGAAGATATAAAGTGCGTACGTTTTTTGAAGAAAAATTGGAAGAATAGAAAGCAGGAATAAAGAAGATGGGGATTGTGAAGCGACCGATAGAGCCGTCTGACGATTCAAATGTCTCGTTATAAATAAGCGAGACGAGTAAGGTTATTTTATATTCATAGGTTCGAGAAAATAAGTTCAAATTTGATTTGATTTATTCATAAACATTTGCTTGCGTTTGGCTGGACAAACAATTTTGAAACCGGGTAAAAAGGGGAGGAATTGGGAGGGGGGAGAGAGAGAAAAAGAGAGGAGGAGGAGAAAACATGTATAAATTACATCTTCATAAATGTTAATGAAATAATCAACGCAGTGTAAAAGAGTACGTTACACTCCGTACGGTAACCGTCCCTGGAAACAAGCTGAATTAATTTTGTTTAACCCTCCAGCTAGTAGCCCGACATAACTGTCCTTTGTCTTTTCTACGGCTATGTAAAACACTTTTTTCCTATCCGTAGGTCTCAAACAATTATATTTAATGACCGAGACAGACGAGTTCAATAAAGCATACGTACATAAAAATTAAAACAATTTGCATACCGAGCAGTAATAAAACAAACAAAATATGTTATCATTCCAAAATGAAAAATATCAGGATGACCAGTAGTAACCACATAAATATACTCGTCTACGGAAAAAGAAAACAAAAACAGAAACTCTACCCAGAGCACAAAGCATGTTATTAACAATTATATAAACAGTACAATTACAGAAAACGTTCTACAGTGGCTACTAAAAACATTTTTTTCAAGAATTCTGCCATTAAACAATATTTTGTTAAATAAATGACAAGTTCAGAAATTGTTCTGATCAAGATTTTCCTCTAGTCTTTGCAAATAACAGTTCCTTTGTTTACCAAGGATTAGCTTACCTTCCACCCCATCTTACTACATTCATATTGTGACACTTATCGCTAAGGTCCGTTTCGGCATCTAGGTAATTACAAAATTTTATACACTAAAGTTTTAATTTTAAAAGTTTAAGGTTTGCCACTCGGTGATTTCCTTAAGACGAAAACAGGACATTACATACGTACATCATAAATACTGCCGGTTGTACAAAAAATACAGTTGCTACTAAATATAGTTTAAAAAAATTAATCAACAAACTACAAGCGAATAATTCTAAGAAAGTGTGAAAACAGTCAAATGATGTCCTACAGCAATGCATTATAGGCCTATTACTTTCTAAAAAAAAATGACCAGACAATTTACACTATTACTACGTATATTAAAAATTTCATAACAATTTGAACGTAAATAATCGAAATATTTACAGTTTTATAACTCATAAATCTAAAACGGAATTGATAAAAAATTGTAATTGTTAAAACGCTACGACGCACATCTAATCAAGAAAATTGTTTGTAACAGAAGGAATGTAAGACTTAACTTTCACAAATCATACAAATACTTTTATTAGCAGTAAAATTGATTTAAAATGAAAACACAATTCTTATTCAATTAATTTTACAAGAAAATTAAATAAAAGTTAAATATCTGATTAGTTATTTTTATCATACAAGGAGAAACTCAAGTAAACTAACCAAAATTGTTGTTGTTTAGGTCACCAACTGAAAGGCTGGTTTGAACCTGTGGAGGTTTTACTAAGTAAAACGAGGAGTGAGGAAGTTTACAATTGCCTTCCTCACTGAGTGGAAAAGTACGCTTATCAGCATGCCGGGCCCTGTGAAAAGCACATTTTTTCGCTCTGCAAATGACACCTTTACTTCATTCACCATAGGGTCTGGCTGTATAATGAAATTCATTACTTTCAGAGGAGATAACTCTGATTAGTGTCTTTTACACCTCTACCTTTCTGTTCTTAAATTATTCAGTCATTTAATTGGCTGACCATATGATAAGAAACAGAACCATTGCAACCTTGCAACGAACAGATTGAGTGTAAATAATTTGACACTCCACCTGTATGTTATGGGCAATAACCGAAATTAACAATGACATATTACTAGGAAAACTACGTAGGAAGGTTTTTTCAAATGACCATCGGATGAGTCAATAAAATTAATTTGTTTTATTACAGAAGAAAACACTCACTGTAAAACAGGAATTAAGAGTTCACAGGAACGGTAATATATTTATTAAACCTAAAATAACATATTATAGGAAAACATGAAATTTTACAAAAATTCATGACTATAGAATATCACACCGATGTAGCACATTCATTTTAATTTGAACTAACGTGTGATTAACAATGGATGCTAAAACTTTTCATGATATTTTTTATTTAGGTTACGTTAATCAAAAAGAAAATGCATTAGTTAAAATGATTTATAGGTTAATAAAATAATCAGAAGTTTAAATTAAAAGTTATTTCTCAAACCAATATTTTTTTTTAATTACGAGTACTTATAATCGTTTGTTTACAGCAGTGTGAATCCACAACCTGTAAATTAACAAATTTTGATTCCTAATATGTGTACGTTGCAATCTGTTCAATTGAGAACAATAAGCAACCCCATGACCCAATGAGATGAAGATAATGTGTATAACGTGTAAATGAAGTGTAGTCTTGTACTGGCCCAGGTCGACCACTCCTGAGAGAGTATGGCTAATTGAACCCCAACCATCAAAGTACACCGGCAGCCACTGTCTAGTATTCAAATCCGTATAAAAGTAACTTTCTTTACTAGGATTTGAACCACAAACCTAAGTCTCTGAAAATCAGCAGTTAAACAGCTGATTTTGGCGACGACTTTACCTCTAGACCAAACCGGTGGGTTAAATTAACAAATAATATTGAAAAATTACTGAAAGGAAACCAATTTTTATCAGTGAAACTGCCATGCGATATATAAGTATATTAATTGAGGTCAGGTCACTACTCCAACGTCTAAAACAATGTCTTAGCGGATTTTATGGTCAGTTTCAATTTAAACGAAATCATCGCTATAATAGAACATAGTGTAATGCTTAGTTCTAGCATTACTAAGAGGGGTCAGAAATAATGTGCAAGTATTATTTGAAATCTGTTAATATCGGAAGGTTTAGTTGAACCGAAGACCTAACTGTGATAAGTTCATAAAGAATGGAATACAGATTTATGAATTCATAATTTTAACATGAATCGGTAGACGTAAAAGCCTAAAACTAAAAATAGATTTATTTAAAATTGAACACATAATATACTTATCATCCATCCAATGGTAAACTCGCGAATTTGCAAATTCTCAGTTTTACAGGAGAGCAAAAAACAAATTCAATGCTTTCTTCTTTAACACACTCGTGTATTTTCGTAACTTTACAAAGGTTGTATCTCTTTAACCGAACAAGATACATATGATGATCCTAAACTGATGACCTAAACAAGTGGAAAAGTATGCTTATCAGCAAGCCCGGGCCCTCTGAAAAGCTCCACATTCCATCCTGCATAGGATACCTTCACTTCTTCACCACAGGTTCTGGCTGTATAGTGAAATTCATTTCTCTAAGAGAAGATAACTCTTAACTAATGTTGAAAACCGTTTAATATTTTATGTTACCAAATTTTATTAGTTAACCGGTTTTCCATTTCCCTAAAAGCAATCTTTGCAATTTTCTATTGGTAACCTAATTTTTAGTGTTACTACGATACTTTCGTTCATGTACTTTAGTATTGTGATATAAATGTACGTCTAAAAACGGTATAAAACAACGAATACATTTTAGATAATATTTACGATAGATTTATAATTTATCTAATTAAATATTAAATTAAATTATTTATAATCTAATTATTGCTGTTTGCCTCAGTAATTTTAATTTCTTATTCATATAATTTTAATTTTCTTATTTATAATTCAGCTTTCCGTCGCTGTAAGGTAGTGACATAATATTTTATTGACAATACGTGATTTTTATATATGTATGTATTTAAAACAATTACCTATATATAGGCCTGTCACGTATAATAATTTCGTTTTTAACATCTACTTTGGCTAAATTTAAACCTGGATTGAATATTAAATTTTATTACATCTATTATTTAATAATTTTATTGTTTGTGGTCTCTTGTAATTTGATTGTATCAATTTATTTTAAACAATCACATTCAGTGAACGCTTACTATCGATTTTATGGTTGAAATACACTAATATAATGGTACCTAAATTATAAATTTCATTTTTGTATTTCTGTTTCTATTCTCACATTATATTCAGTACCTACAGTGAGAATTTATTGTACTTTTTTCATAAATTTGTCATTTTACAATCTATTATATAAAAATAAGTTATCAAATGTAAAGGCATTCCAGAAATTATTTTACTTGTATAACATTTTTGGAGCTGACATCCAAATTAGTTCCTTGGAGAACTGGCGTTGGAGGTTTCTCTGAGGATTCACACAAGGTTAAAATTTCAAGTGAAGAAAATTATGAAGATAATTTGTAACTTAAGCCAAAATCAAGTCGTAGTGTAGTTTACCTTAGTATAAAAAAATGTGTAAACCCACCGGGTTGGTCTAACGGTAAAGTCGTTACCGCGAGTCAGCTGTTTAATAAATGATTTTCGGAGAGAAAGGTTCCAAGGTTCAAATCCTAGTAAATGTATTTATTACTTTCTCTTGCCTATATGAATATATAGGAAGGAAAGTATTGTTTTCATGTCGATTTTTCGAAATCGAGGTTTCACCGGATCTACACGTTTTTAGACCCCCTGAACCACAAAAACATGTTTTTAGCGATTGGTCTGTGTGTGTTAACAAAATATCTCATGAACGGAACATCGTACGAACTTGAAACTTAAAACTTAAGTTAGATACCACTACCGGACCCGACACGAACAATTTTATCAAAATCGGTCAACCGAAAGTAGTAGTTTATTCGTGTAATTTTTCACTATTTTGCGATTTTCTGAAAAACTGGTCCTACGATTTTTTTAAAAATCGCCTAGTTTACGAAATTTTTTATGCTCTACAAGATAGGGTAGGGGCCATATTTGCTGAAATTCTTGGTGAGGCTGTTTTTTCGTAAAAAAATTCTTTTTTAAGATTGCGACATTAATATGCATTTTAGCGCAAATTTTTATATAATCAAAGTTGTAGAGAATTGAAAATCCTACTACTGTTATTTCAAACATTTTTTTGTATAATGCTTAGTTTAGCGGTAATTAGCATTTTCTGTTTTTTTACACGAAAACGTGTGAAAAATCGATATTTTTAAGATTTCAGCCTTAGTATGCATTTTACGACAAATATGTTTCACATCAGATTTTTTTAAGTTCTAATGAGTGAACGTTGCAATCTGAACAATAAGTAACCCCATGACCCAATGAGATGAGGATGACGTGTAGTCTTGTACAGACCTAGGCCGACCATTCCTAAGAGAGTATAGTTAATTCAACCCCAACCATTAAAGTACACCTGTAACCACTATCTAGAATTCAAATCCATATAAAAGTAACTACCTTTACTAGGAATTGAACCAGGAACGGTCTCAATAAAGTTAATGTACGAGTATTTATTTTAATTTCTAAATAAATTAACAATTGAATTAAATACATCATTTGAATATATTTTTTATATGTTTTTATGAAATTTGGACCAGTTGTTCTGTTGGTCAGTTATTATTTTTAGTCGAGATGAAAGATGTTTATCGTCGTCCCATTTTTAGTTGTTCAGGAAATGGTGTACCTGATTGAATTTGACAGTGAAAATGATGAGAGGTAGAAAGAATATAGAAATAGAAAGGGCTGGCTGTTCAACTCTCAGAGGTGTATTGTAAAAACCAGTCAGGTACAAAATATCAGATATTGTACTTCAGTCAATCTATATAGGTATACCAACCTAACAATTGTTCCTACAATACTGAAACCTTGAACGCTGTATAGACACAAGTGAAAGGTAAGTTTGAAAAAGTGTAATTTATACTGCACAATATTTTATTATTATTATTATTATTATTAGAACATGAAATCTAATTATATAATAGAACTACCTACTGCCGGTGCGTGACCTAAATGAAATGCATTTTTATCTTATAAAATATATTACAACTTTTTCTTTCTTGTCAGTTACATATTTTCAACAGATGAATTAAGAAACAGTTGCTAAATATCTTTCGTAATAAAACGACGTTTAAGCACAATAATAAAATTACATTATTGTAATATCTTTCAACAAAAGAAACAAATTTATTTTTAATGTTTAAAATATTCATTCTGTAACTCAAATCAAAATTAAATTTGATCAGCGTGCATGGAAACAAATACCTGTTCTGATAAGTGGTGTGAAATTATAATACTCTAACGTAAATGGAAATTAAATAGTTTTGAGAATTAGTAAAATAGATTAGCAAATTCAACCGTTTTCATTAATTGATTCTAATTAAAATCTTTTCAACAAATAATCTAATTATCGTAAACGTGAACCAATAAATGTCTTATGCTTGTGTATTTAGATAAGCGTTAATGAAAATCACGGGTCATTTTAAAACAGATTTTTCTTTCACGTTCTAAATGTCTTTGTAGTCATACAAATGTCTTTGTACTCATGCCGGCCGCATTGGCATGGTTGGTTGGTAACGTGCTCGCCTCTCATCCTGGGTTTGAATCTCACTCAGGCACGGCATATTTTCATACGTAACAAAAAATCATTTCATTCTACATTGCAGAAAGTTATACCCCAACGTCGTCGCTAATGACCGCTGCAGCTGATGCGACGTTAAATAAAAAAATAAATTAAAAAAAAGATCACTCATATAGTATTTTGTTGTAGTAATTTTATTTTGTTTAAAAAATTATTTTTAAAGAAAGAAGTAATTTATTTATTTTAATTTAGTAAAACATAAATTTTATTTACTACTAAGTTATGCTATATACATTAATTTTAACTAAATATACGTAAAAACCCTTCTTTAAAAAAAATTAAGACCGCGAATCGGAGTATACAAAAAAAAATTATATAACATAGAAATATTACATAAATATATTTAACTACTATTACAACAATTAAAAGGGTACAAAAATTACGTTTAACAATTTTAAAAATTAGTGAATAAAATTCCCATAACAGGCAGGTGGAGTGTTACAGTTACAGTGGAGTGTTAACAATTGCAGATGGTGTGTAACTTAATAATTATTTGCACTCGATCTGCTAGTTCCAGGGTTACATAGAGTAGTTCTCTCTCTTATCACTTCGTCAGCCAATTATATGACTGAAGTATTTAAGAACCGAAGGTCTTCTTCTTCTTACCACCAAGGATTAAGCATAAGTATGTTCCGAACTCACAAACAATCCTACACATATACACAAACACGAGATATTCCAACTCATATATCTTGGCTACTGCCATCTTCTTCGAGGTCTTCCCACCTCCTTTCTTCCAACTGGAACATATTCCGTAACTTTGAAGAGTATTCTCTCTTCTGGCATCCGTTACAAAATGTTGTCTCCATTGATTGCGGTACTCCACTTTTTCCATTCAGACTAAATACATCCAACTGAGATCTAATTTCCTCTTTATGTATTAGAGCAGCTCTTCAACCTTCTTAAAAACCTCATTTCAGCTGCTTGGATCCTACTTTATTTGCGTTTTGTGGTATCCCATGAATCAAATCCGTAAACAGAAAATAAGGTTGAGATATAAAAAACATTAGTCACGGTTATCCGGTAGTGGTATGTAACTTAAGTTTTAATTTTCAAGTTCGTACGATGTTCCGTTCTTGAGATATTTTGTATACACACACACACACACACACACACAACACACACACACACACACCAATCGCTAAAAACATGTTTTTTGGGTTCAGGGGGTCTGAAAACGTGTAGATCCAGTGAAAACTCGATTTCGAAAAATCGACAAGAAAACAATACTTTCCTTCCTATATATTTATATAGGCAAGAGAAAGTAATAATAAATACAAATTCATTTTTATTAATTTTCAATAATAATAGTAATACAAATTAAAAACAGAAAAAAAATCAAGGAATTGCAAATTATTCAGAATTAGAAGGAAACATAAAGGATGAAAAACAAAAATGAAACATTGAGAAGAACACAAAAAGACTAATCATGAATCGGGAGAAAAGGGAATTCATAGAACAAAACGGCATCCATGTTTGATGTAATTAGAAAATGCTTAATAATGTATTCTGATAGATAATTTATTTAGGTGAATAGTTCAAATAGATTATTACCGATCTAATAGATAAACTAAATTTGTTTATTCTTTTCTGTGAATATACTCGTACTTCAAATACAGATCAATTACAATTAAATAATCGACTAATTGATTGGAAAACATATTAAATAATCGAAAAGTATTTTTTGCTTTATATTTTTGCTTTATTTATAAATTTTGTACCTAAACCAGATTATTGCTGAATAATTACATATTTATTATTAACTAATATTATTTTACATTATTGCATTGTCTATATTAAAATTAAGTTATCCGTCTGAATAGAAATTATATTGTGAATAATTGAAGTACTTTATAAATGTATTTTTTGCCCTTTATTTATTACTTAAAACAGATACTTAAAAATACCCAAAGGAATATGAAAAAATGTTGTTTCATTTGCATAGTTCCTGTATTTATGTAGGTATACTAATAAAATATTGTAAATCGAATTGTACTTTTAAAATTATGATCAGTGTTTATTTACAATCTGTAATCAAGAATAAAGAAGATATTATAATTCTGTGATAATAATCTACGTGTCTTTACACGCATGTGAATGCTTTAAGGGGAGATTGCTCGATGGTTTGAACTAAAAATTTCGATTTTTGGTTTTTTACGTTTTTCAATTGTTTAGTCCTAGATCTACCCAGAAAACATTAAATTACGCCAAAATTTTTTTTTAAAGCAAGTTTTTATCAGGGTAACCCAGAAAATTCATCATGTTACCAAGAACGAATATTTTACATAATTTTATACTACTAGTTTTAGTGCAAAGAGAATTTTAGTTTTTAAAATACCTGCATTACTGTTTTTTTTTGTATTTTCAGCTATTGGTTCAGCTTTCTAAACAACTGTTGATGGGAAATTTACTTTTTGTTTTTGATTTTTGCTTTCTTGTTTCTTGCGTTTTCCCGTAAATTTAAATTTTTAACACTAGGTACATTTTTCTCAAAAACCAATAAACCTACCAGGCTGAAATTTTTACCAGTTAATTATCTTGTTTATTCACACATACCGACATTTTTATGACTTCCTCAGGTGCTCCAAAAATTAGTAATACGCAATAAACGTAGAAAATTTTTGTAACAGTGTTATGTTATTCGTTATTTTTTTAAAAATGTTATGGTCTAAAAGATTAAATTGAAAAAATGTCAGTAGCTAGCAAAACCCGAAAACTATAAATGTGTAAAGTTTCATTATCCTATCTTATACCAATCCTATGAAAAACGTACCCAAAAAGAGCAAATTTAAAATTGGCGGGATACAAAGTACAGTCTCCCCTTAAATGACCAGTAGTTGATAGCACCAAAGTTTCACTGCCATAAAGTCCGGTCGGCACTGTAAATTTAGATTATTAATTTTTTTTGTTTACTTTTGAGACCTCATAGGATCACTCTAGCACAAGTTTAAATCTGTTCCAGTGTTGGGTTTCTTTGAAAAGCGCCCTCTCCTAAGCGGGGCTTCCTTTCGTTTGGCCCACATTTTTTTAAAACGTTCCGATCTCTGTTTTCGGTTGTAGTCGGTAAATACCCTGTTGTACACTCTTCTGGTTTTTGGTTCGAATGTTACCATATTAGTCTTGACTAGTTGGTTGTACTTTAGCTGATTTTGTTAGCAGGTCTAACAAAATTATATTAAATTTTATATTATAAAAACAGATAGAATTGAAAAGTTTTCCAGATATTAAGCAAATACACTAGCAGGTTCAATTTATCGTCGAGTACAGTACATTCTGAACCAATGAGCCAATCTAAATCAACTGATAATTATATTAAAATATTATGAATTTTAATTTAATTAATGGATTGAATTTCAAGTTGACAAATTTATAATACTGTTTGAATAAATATTTGTAATATATGTTGATCATTATAATTTATTAAAATATGAACATTCATAATTATTTTCTGTTATTTTAAAATTATACAATACAAATTATATGGTATATTTAAATATATAATTATGGCAGAGAATTTATTTACGAATAACATTCACATTATATCACTGAATATTTTTCTTGGTAAAAAAATAAAATTTTATTTGCTCGGAAAATTCAGAATTTGTAGATTCTTGTATGACTCTTTTACTTAATTCGTTTTAATTAAATTGTTTGTGAAGTAAAATATTTAAGTAAACAAGAATATCATTACGTACTCTGACATTAAACTCTTAAATGAAATGCAATTACTACGTTCGTTCGTAACCTTTAAAGGAATTTTATTTTATAAAAGAAATAACCTGCTTTTACCTTGTCATATTATAACGTTCCGAAAAAATCCTTTGTAATTTAATAATTTTGTAGTAGGTTTAATATTCAATTGTCGGTTATGTACGAGTATTACAGTTTAGTTGCGGTACTGTTCTGGTTTTAATTACTGGATTATTTTGTCCGTGCCAGCCACCTAGACAAAACGATGGACAATATTTTCTTTACATTATCCAGGTGTTTTAAAATTTGCTTCTTGGTTCTATATGTTTCTTAAAACATCTTCATAAGCAAAAAAAACTTCAAAAAGCAAGAACTGCTGAAACTGAGGAACAACGAGAATCTCGCCTTTTTTCTGCTATTTTCTTTTACATATTTAAAAAAAAGTGATAATATTTTTCGCGCGCAAAGCAGCGACGGGGGGGGGGCATGCTAGTTGGTTTAAAATATGAATTAAAGCACGTGTCTTTTACGTTTTTGCTTTCTTATTATTTATTTTTAGATACCTAATAGATATTTAAGAGATAAAATAGAATATTTTAATAAGAAATTTTATCGAAAGTTAAGCAAAAATAAAAAAAGTTTTAGTTCGCCAAACTCTTATGGATAGACTTCCTAACAATTCTCGCTGATGAATAGAGAGGGCGTGGAACAGAGACCTTCTTTGGCTTTGGATACATATACTTAAACATTAGTTTTATTTTTATTACATTATAAATAAAATTGCTAAAAATCACATAAATGGCTAAAGAATGAGTAAGAAAACTTACCATTCATTAGTACTTTCGTGGCTTTACCACGTCGTCTGCTAATTACAATACTTAAAATTACACAACAAATGTCATGACAATTACAGCCATGTAATTCTTTAATAAAGAAGAAGAAGAAGAAGAAGTAAGAGGAAGAGGAGGAGACGAAGTACTGTCTTAAAATTATCACGTCTAAACATGATAATTTTCCCGGAAATCTAACCAAACGCTAAAATAAAAAAATAATAAAAGATTTTTTTTAATGAAAATTCTCCTACTTATTCCTCCAGGCTAAATTTTTAATTTTGTACATCATTAAAGTTAGTCAAGCGGAAATTTTCTGAAAATCAACGGAACTATTTAAACGTGGTTCAAAGGTAAAAATGTAATTGTTGCAGAACTGTATATCATAAAAAATATGTTAAATACGACGCTTTAATTCATAATAAATACGTGCGTACACTGTTCCCGGAAATCTAACCAAACGCTAAAATAAAATAATAAAATATTTTTTTTAATGAAAACTCTCCTATTTATTTTTCCAGACTAAATTTTTAATTTTGTACTTTATTAACAACAAAATTTAGGAAACAAAAGAATTTTAATGAATTTCAAATGTTTTTAATTTTGAAAGGTTAATTTTATTTTTTCCCGTAGGAAGAACTGAACATCAAGTTATGTAAGATGATTTGGCTACTGGGAACAAAATTGCCTATATCCTTAGGGAATAAATTATTATTACACAGAAGTTTATTTGAAACCTGTTTGAAAAACGGTACCCTACTGTGTGGCTCTAATAATAAAACTATCAAGCAGATTATTTAGAAAAATTATAATTAAGTATCTTCCTATTGATATTTTTTTTTATTTTGTATGTTAAATATAACAAAACACAACTTTATAACAACTCTTACTTATAATTTATACATAACGTACTTAGGCAAAAGACAAAATTGATAGACTTCATAAGAAATTGATGAAATACACTTACGGAACATTTATGTTTGTTTTTGAACTGCAAGTACTGACACTTTTGAGGAAGATGTCATCTGCAGGGTGGAAAGTGGGTGCTTTTTTGGGTGCGAGCCTGGTATGCTGATAAACATAAACTACTCTTTCAACTAAGTGATTAAGGCAATAGTAAACCACCTTACTCCTCGTTTTTACTTAGTAAAACCTCGACAGGTTCAAACCAGCCTTTCGGCTGTCCATCTGAAAAACAATATTTACAAAGTGGAATTAACATCTTACACATGAATGAAATTCATGTGTAAGGGGCATTACTAATGAAATAATTATCGAAGTATATTTTTAGTTTTTAATAATGAAGGTTTGTTTTGTTGATAAAAGTGGATTTTTATTGGATATTAATAATAAAATAACTTAATTTAGCTGCTTTTTACGTCATTAATAATTGTTGTTTTCCTTTAGTAAGTTAAAAGTTATTTTATGATGGATTTTGTTACTGAATCAATACAACAAAAAAGAAAATATGTTTAGATTTTTATATTCATTGGTTTAACTTGATTTATCATTCAGTTTACACGTCATTGAACTGCTTCTGTACAATTCTCAACTTGATTCAGTTGGGTTAATCATATTTATAACACTTGCAAACATTTCTGACGTAACATCTAATTTAATTTGAATCGATTGAGCAAATAAAAGAAAATTTTTACTCGGAACTGGAAAAAGTTATAACATTCTATTCGGTAGACTTAATTTCTTAATTAGATTTTTCTACGTATTACATTCTTGTCTCTCCATTATACTGAGTCAGTACAGCAGTCGTGAAAAATTCTTTTATTCCCTTTTGAAGCAGTCAGTTAATGTTAAATTTTCAGTCAATTTATATTCTTCAGTCCCAGTCTGTAACTCAAATCCACAACGGTAGCTAATATCTCAATTATAAGCTCAAAACATATCCTTTGAATGGTTTTTAAAGTTAACTTAGAAACTTTTCGAAATAAATTAAAAATTAAATAGATAAAAAATTCATATTACATTACAATAGAAACAAGGTAATTTAGTAGTTAAATATTAAACTATACAATTTATTGTGGTTTTATTCATTTATAATATAAAAGATTAAACTAAATTTACAAGTCACGATGTGGTTTGAACCACAAATTATTTAAACTCCTTTCTCTGTAACAAGATGAAAAATAAATAGGAGAAGTAAAATTTGTACTTTATTTTTAAAGTAAATAAATTATAAATTGGATGAAGAACAACTAACATAGTTGAAGGAAAAAGTTTTACATTATATATTATTATAGATATAGAATTTTCCCAAAACAAGCAGATGGAGTGTTCTATTATTTGCGCCCGATCTGCCAGTTCCAGGGCTACAAAAAAAAATTCTATTTCTTATTACATGGCCAGAAAATTATATGACTAAAGCATTTAAGAACAAAAGAGGTGAAGGTGTAAAAGACACTAGTCAGAGTTATCTCCTTTCAGAGTAATGAATTTTATTATTTATTATTAGGGCCTATGCTTCTCAGCATGCCAGGCCTTCCGAAAAGCATCTACTTCTACCCTGCAAATGACACCTTCACTTCATTCACCACAGGATCTGGCTGTATAATAAAATTCATTACTTTCAGAGGAAATAACTTTGACTAGTATCTTTTACACCTCTACCTTTTCTGTTCTTAAATAGTTCAGTCATATAATTGGCTGACAACGTGATAAGAAGCAGAACTATTTTTTGTAGCCCTGGAACTAGCAGATAGAGTACAAATAATTGAACACTCCACCTGCCCATTATGGGCAGTATCATATGATTATTAAAATTATATGTCTGAATCATTTAAAAACAGAAGAAATAGATGTGTACAAGATACTATTCTGAGTTATCTCCTCTCAAAGTAATGAATTTTATTATACAGCCACATTCTGTGGTGAATGAAGTGAAGGTATGATTTGCGGGGTGGGAAAAATATGCTTTTTTTAGGAGGGCCCGGCAAGCTGATAAGCACACTTTTGAAGCACGTAGAGAGAATGCCTGAGGAAAGGACCCCCTTAGTGTTTTGCAATACAGACCGGTGGGGAGGAAAGATGTTGGGAGGCCACGCGAGAGATGTCAATAATTAATTAGTTTGTCGCTGTTGAGAGTCGGAACAAGCGGAAAACGAAAAAAAAATTAAGGTTAAAGTTTATAAAACGGATAATATTACAAAAAACCTGTCTTAAAATTGTACAATAAGAATGTAGTTGCAGATTCATCATGATTCTTCGAGTTAAATTCCATTCGCTTAACGGTCGTTAAGATAGACCGGTATTGGACCAACTGACGTCCAATGACTTTACCGTTTGAATGTTATAGGTTATTGTCAGAGGTAACTAACATTTGGTCACGACCGAAAGTATCAATGTCATGAATAATGTAAAAAGAGAAAGCGATTGAATGAAAAAGAGACGGAATATAATTTGCGGAAGATTTAGAGTTTGATTCACGAAAAATATAACATCATATAAATAGCAATATCACTATTGTTCCTGTTTTATATTACTACACTTTTTTATAACACAATTCGGTACTGTTCATTAGTTTTATTCATCCGTGTCCAGGCCACCAACCTTGAAGAAGATGACCTTGTTACTGTAAACTTTAAAAGAAACTAAAATAGTTTTTATACAACTCTATTAAAGAATAAATATATACTTCTAAATTGAGAGATTTCGCTACAATATTTCATTTTGAAATAAACTTTTCATAATAGTAAAATTTTCATTAACAACAAGTAAAATGTTTAGGAATGTTTACAGGTGAAACAAAATATGTATCATGCTGTTGCCCATAACAGGCAAGTGGAGTGTTAAATTATTTGAACTCGATCTGCTAATTCCAGGGCTACAAAAAATAGTTCTGTTTCTTATCACAAAATTAACCAATTACAGGACTGAATCATTTAAGAATAGAAGAGGTAGAGGTGTAAAAGACACTAGCCATCACAGTTATTTGCCTTAAAAGTAATGAATTTAATTATAATAAAAATAGTTCCGTTTCTTATCACAAAATTTACCAAAATTATAAGACTGAATCATTTAAGAATAGAAGAAGTAGAGGTGTAAAAGACACTAGTCATCACAGTTATTTGCTCTGAAAGTAATGAATTTAATTATAATAAAAATAGTTCCGTCTCTTATCACAAAATTTACTGAATCATTTAAACTGGATCATAGACTGAATCATTTAAGAATAGAATAGGTAGAGGTGTAAAAGACACTAGTTTGCGTTATCTCCTCTGAAAGTAATGAATTTCATTATACAGCCAGATCCTGTGGTGAATGAAGTGCAGGTACCATTTGCAGGGTGAAAAGCAGATGGTTTTTCTGAGGGTTTGGCATGCAGATAAGCATACTTTTTCACTCAGTGAGGAAGGCCTGAAGAAACCATCTCACTCCTCGTTTTATTAAGTAAAGCCTCTAGAGGTTCAATCAGCCTTTCGGCAGATGACCTAAACAACAATATATAGCTATATAAATACCGCAGCACATAAAAGAAGAAACAAGTAAAGGACTGTATTATGTAAGTACAATACACGAACAAGGACCTACTTTTAAAAGTACTTCCTTATTTCAGCTAAAGTGACTACATATATTCAACGTTCAAACCTAAAATAACGTATTACCAATAAGAGCAAAATTAAAGTGAGATCAATGATGTCATATTGTCGAACAAAATTTATCTGACATATCAAGTTTGTCAGTCACTTTTATAAAATGATTGACAATTAACACGACACAAAGTTTAGTCGGAAGCGATTGGATCCTACACACGATTTTGGTTCTCTTCAAAATTGGCTTTCATATTGTAATCATTGATTACCATGAAACTGTATAAATAAATATTTCGAAACTGTAACTAGTTTATCCAGTACCAGTAAAAAACTAAGTTAAATTATTATTATTAAAAATACCTATATACATTTTTGTAAATCATCCGCAGACTGCGAACAGCATTAATTCATCTTGGATTAATTGTATCGAAGTAATTCTGAATGAAACACGCTTTCTTTGTAATACGATTTGATACATCTTAAATTTTCCCATAACAGGCAGGCGAAGTGTTTAATAATTTCACAACTCGATCTGTTAGTTCCAGGGCTTCAAAAATAGTTCTTTCATATCACATGGTTAGCTGATTACAAGACTCAAGCATTTAAGAACAGAAGAGATAGAGGTGTAAAAGACACCACAGTCAGAGTGATCTCCTTTGAGAGTAATGAATTTCATCATTACACAACCAGACCTAGTGGTGAATGAAGTAAAGTTATCAATTGCAGGGTGGAAAATATGTGTTTTTCAAAAGGGCCTGGCATGCTGATAATCATACTTTATCACTGAGTGAGGAACGCTAAGGTAAACCATCTTATGCCTCATTTTATTAAGTAAAACCTCTAGAGGTTCGAACCAGCTTTTCCGCTGATGAGCAAAACAACAACAAAATTAAGTAAATAGAAAGTAAAATACTAAAATTAAAATCGTAAATGCCCGCTTTTGTAGCGTAGTGGTTACTGCGCTAGCCTATAATGTGGAGGTCCCGAATTTGATTCCGGGCTAGGGTCTTGAAATTATTACAAGTCGAAACTCATTGAAGTCACTAAAAACTAAGTTATCGATGCACTTAGATAAACTTTAAAAAAATCGTAAATTTCTTACTTAATAATGAATATCATAAAAATAAAAAAACCATGTTCCCATTTTTTATTTTGTAAGAATGACTGAGAATAGAACCTCAAAATTTCATGGACCACGCACGCCTTGTACCAGACAAAGAGAATTTCTATAAACCTTTTTTCGTGTTGTGCATTATTTACCTGAGCGGTTATATTATTATACAATAGTCTACCTGCGTTTTAAAACCGAAGAACGACCATAAGAACTGGTTGGTGGTATTCTTCTTCTTCTTCTTGTATTACCTACCTGGGTATTTTGAAGTTATAAAAGGTAAAGACACAAACAAAATAAGGAAAGGAAACTGGCGAACACCTTATAACGGCACAAAGAGTAATAAACCAGACTCAACATAAACTAGCTACACAATAATGTAAAAAAATAAAAAATAACTAAGCTGCAACAGCAAAATGGTAAAGCACAATACTACATATATATATATACGCACATACAGACATGAGCACTACAAGTTATTATGAAAGTTATTCACCTCTCTGAAAACTATATAATATATTCTTTCATATATATTTATACGCACACATTTGCACATGAACACACACACACGCACAACACACATTAAAAATTTATTACTTTTTTATTCTCATATTACACACGCACTAGAAATTTAATATACAAAATTACTGTGCGCCAAAATTATGATCATAGCAGCAACTCATAACATAAGAAAATTATAACAGTAAAATTTAAATTACTAAACCCAAAAGAAGTTTAAAAATAAATTAATTCTAGAAATAATATTATATTATAAATAATTATTATTAAATTAATGGAAAAATAAGTTTAAAGAAATAACGTTCTTATCTTAGATGACCTGATGGCCATCTACCATACCTACCAAAGTTAGGTTAAAGATTTATTCCGTTGTAAACTGTATTAATAAATTTTCAATAAAAAAGCTTTGTAGTTTTACTATACTATTTTTTTATCTAAAATAATTCTATTTAATAGGACATGTTTTAATACAATAAAAAACAGTTATAAAATCTTTAAAAATCTAACATGAACGGAAAAGATATTTCTTTTTAAAAAATACAAATCATATAAAAATTAAACAGATTAAAATTTCGTAGGCATATTTGTGAAATTAATTAAAAATATATTGATACATGAAATATTTAATTTGTATGAAAATATAATAAAGGGGTACAACGTATATTTAAAAAAATATATGACAACTGTAATATTTTATGGGAACCAATTTTTTTGAATAGACTGTATTTCTATCATCAAGTTTTCCCTGAAGTTGAACTTTTTATTTTTATCAATAAATAAAAAACTAATTTCTTAACCGAATCGTTTTATCATACTTCTATAAGTAAAAAACCGATTACACTTTAATTTGGTAAAAACAAAATTCATTTTATAACTGCAATGGATTTGGTTTGATATTGGAAATACGAGCCCAAATGCGAACAAATAATGCATTACATACCATCCTGTCAGTGACTTCAAGACAAATTTAAATTCGTTCTCTGTCGTTTAGTGTTTTGTTCTTTTTCAAGATTCTGTGGATTCTCCTTACCTACAAAACAAAAACAAAAAAATAAGTTAGATAAATGATTATTGTTTAAAAATTAATAAAAATAATTTAAATTGATTCAGATCAATCTAGGTAATATACATTTTTTTAAAAAGATCACACTTACTTTGTAATTAAAGGTCAGATTCATTCATAGTTATCATTAACCTTTATTATTGCCCATGATAAGACAAGTGGAATATTAAATTATTTACACTCGATCTGCTAGTTCTAGGGCTACAAAATATTGTTCTGTTTCTTATCATATGGTCAGCCAATCCAATGAAGCATTAAAGAACAGAAGAGGTAGAGGTGTAAGACACATAGTCCGAATTATTTCCTCAGAGAGTAATGAATATCATTATACAGCCAGACCCTGTGATGAATGAAGTGAAAATGTCATTTGGAGGGTGGAAAGTAGATGCTTTCGGAGGACCTGGCATACAGAAAAGCATCCTTTATCACTCGATGAGGAAGGTCATTGTAACCCATCTTATTTAGTAAAGCTTTCAGAAGTTCAAACCAGCTTAAGGTTTATACATTAAGACGATATTAGTTTTCTTTCAAACAACACAGGAGCGTCGATTATCCGAACGTCAGTCGTCCGAACCGTCAATTATCCGAACCACCATAGAGGGGAAAAAATACATATTTACTCACGTAGAGGCCTTTTCTGCTCTAGAAACTGTAATGCTATGGGGCGAAAAACAGACTGAATTTAGTACTGCTGAAGCTTTGTTCTTTGTAAAAGAATTAGAGATGTTGTTACTACAAAAATTTCACTCCTAGTTCAAAAGAAAATTCAAGATTTTAAAAAAATCACTATAATGCAAAAACTATAAGTGCGTCAAAAATATTTCATGAAGGATTTTTACCGAAGTTGAAAAACCATTATTTTATTCAGTTTATGAAATTATGTATTTTTCCGTTTGTTTTTATAATCTTTAGTACTCTACATTTGCAATAAATGTAATAAATTAGTGTTTTTTTAAACAAAGTTTTTGTAGCCTTTAATAAAATTGTTACGTTATTATAATAATACATTGTTCCGGTACTGTGTATCAAATTACAGTATTAGCGTATTTGTTTATCCGAACTATTTGATTATCAGAACCGCTCTAGTCCCAATTAGTTCGGATAACTCAAACCCCATTGCACTTTATACGTATTTACAAAGTTAAATCAAATAATACGGTAAAAGTGAAGTTGGCTAAATACAAAAACTGGATTGTTTCTTATTCAAACCAGAATTTTCAGTAGAAAATAAAATCCATGTTAAGAGAAATCAAGTACATATATTTACATGTAATATTTAATAATTATCCTACATATTAATTATTTAATAACTTTAATTATCATGAATTGTTTCTCTTGAAAAAATAATCCGGTGAGTAGAAAATGTTACTCAGAAGTTATAATTCAAGTGTTTAAAAGAGAAACACATCCCAACGGTGTTTCTTTGTGCCTGTCAGCCGGTCTTCTCTTCATCAAGTTAACCCAAACCGGTGTTAACTTTCAAACTTGTGCAGACTGCTTCAACCGAATAAGGTTAGTAAATTCAAAATTACTGATATACGTACTTGGTTAATTTTAATTAAATTAATATATAAGTAACTTAATTAAAAATTATAAACAAAAATTAATTATAAAGTAAAAGTAATTAACTCACGAAAAGATTATTATCTTTATTACTAATTTCAGAATAGTTTAACATATTACTTTTTAAAATAATCTTATTAGTCAACGTTTTCTTAAAAACCACGTTGACCAATGTTCTAGAGGAACACGTATTTTTAACCCTCTTAATTTTTAACCTCTTTCTGCCTAACGAAATTTCATTTTTGTTACGATTTTACAAAGTTTAATTACCTTGTGAAAAGAATTTTTATTTTGTGACAGAAATTGAATATAGATTTATTAATCATTGTTATCTGTAGCACTGAATAAATTTATGATTGAATTTAGAACTCACTGTCTTCATTAACTTTAACCATTGGTACCTTATATTGTAACTGATGGTCTTTTAAAAATCATCGGTAAAACAGAGAGTTGTTGTTGTTTAGGTCATCAGCCGAAAGGCCGGTTTGAACCTGTAGAGGTTTTACTAAGTAAAACGAGCAGTGAGGTGGTTTACCATTGCCTTCCTCACCGAATGGAAAAGTACGCTTATCAGCATGCCGAGCCCTCTGAAAAGCACATATTTTCCAGTCTGCAAATGACACCTTCACTTCATTCACCACCGGGTCCAACTGTATAATGAAATTCATTACTTTCAGAGGAGATAACTCTGATTAGTGTCACATTACACCTCTACCTCTTCTGCTCTTAAATGATTCACTCATTTGATTGGCTGACCATGTCTTAAGAAACAGAACTATTTATTTTAGCCCTGTAACGAACAGATTGAGTGTAAAAAATTTGACACTCCACTTGTCTGTTATGGGCAGTGAGTAAAAACAGTGAGTATAAAATGTGAACTACAGCAAAGGAATATCCGTGATAATTTCAAAACAAAAATTGTACTACACGTGTCACTAATATATTAATAATGAACATACATACAATATTTTAAAACTAAATTTAGTAATCATGTAATTATAATAGATTGGCTACATAGAAGGTGGAACAGAGATATGGGATAAATTTGAAATGTTATCTGATTTTTTTCTTCTTAGAAAACATAAAAAATAATTACACTTATTTAATCTGTAACTTTTAAATATTAATTATATCAGTGTTAATGTATTTAACAAACAAGTGCCACATTCCCATAATAAACAGATAAGAGAGTTAAATTATTTGCACTCAATTACTTAAATCCTGAGCTACAAAAATAGTTCTGTTTCTTATCACATGATTTGTTAATATATGACTGAATCATTTAAGAAGAGAAAATGTAGAGGTGTAAAAGCAATTAATCAGAGTTATCTCCTCTGAAAGTAAAGAATTTCATATAGGCTACAGCCAGATGAAGATGGTGAATGAAGTGAAGGTATCATTTGCAGGGTAAAAAATATATGCTTTCCAAAGGGCCTGATATGATGATAAGCATACTTTCCAACTCAGTGAGGAAGACACCTGTAAAACACCTCACTCCTTGTTTTACTTAATAAAACCTTTTAATGCTTTTCACGGTTGATGAGCTCTGCTGTTCCAAGCGATTAGACCAATCAGAACGTTTGCCAGCGTTGTCGGATTGTACGAATGTATCAGCTTAACAAACACTACGCGTGCATGGATATAAGAGCCGCAGTAGTTCGTTCACTCATGTTTTGCATCTCGTACTGAACACATCGATTATAGAGCGCGTTAGCATGCAATACTTTATAATATAATCAGCTGGTTTATGTTCATAGGTTATAATTATTATGGAAAGACCAAAACCAATGGCTGAGAAAATATATAACAGAGCTATGAGAGAAAGTAAGTACTGGCAACGTTGCTGGCAAGTGATTCGCTAGCTATGAAGTAGGTAAGGGGCAATGCGTAAGTTCAGAGCTCATCAGCTATGAAAAATGGTATAGAGGTTCAAACCAGCCTTTGGGCTGATAACCTAAATAAATAATATCTGGCATTTAAACGTAAGGGTCCTGCTAATGTGTGGCGTTCTTCTCAAAAATAGTAAAGTTAAGTAATATAATGGCAGTTCGTGATTTATCTGAAAATGGTTATAATACACGTGCGTCCGTGTAGTAACAAGTGGTTGCGGATAGGTACATCAATCGTTTTGATTCTTAAGGACAGAAATCTATTATTAGTCAAGTTTAGTTTACGCTTAACATTTGCAATTAATTTAAATGAAATAATCTAATTGTATTTGTTAGTGGTCTAAGTTTAATAATTTTCTAAACTCCAAATTTAATTTGCAACTGTAAAAGTACAACCAGCAAAAATGTTTACATTGTAAAAATTAAAAAGGAACCGCGTTAATGGGTTGAAGGACAGCACGCAGTGATAGCTCTCCAGATAACGAAATATGTGTTACATTTTTTTTGTCTTTAATTTTTATTACGGTACTGTACATTGAGCTGCACAACTTCCGTATTTCATTTTTAAATGGCGGTGGGGAATTTCACGTTAAGGAGAAGAGATACTTGATACATTCTCCGTTCAAAACTTCGGGTATTGTCCGTTATTCAGGCCAAGAGATCTCTACTCCATTTTCGCTTTAAACGACGCATAGTTGTAAAGTTTCTTCTAGGTAGATCACGGCCTAGTTGGTTTGGATGGTCATCTAGTCTTTCGTGAAATGTACTATACAAGGACGCGATTAGCTCATTTACTGTAGGAATTTTGAAATCGTCGTGGAGGGTTAAATTTTAATTTCATTTTTATGTACACGTAATTACTGTTAAGAGTCGTGTTAATGTATTATGTCTCTGCTCCATCGGCGTTTCAATCGTCATTGTGGTATTCCTGGTAAGTCTGGAGATTTCATGTTGCGTATCAAGGGATTATTATGATTTTGAAGTTTGTCTCTGAACTTACGGTACAATTTTAGATATATGTGTCGTTGACGAAAGAGACGCGTAAGTCATCGTGTAGTGTTTTATTGAATAAGTAACTCGGGCAATTAGTAATGAGTAGTAAGAATTTATTTAGGAAACGTACTCGTGAAATGACTGGTGGTTTTGGTGCACTGTTTTGACTACTATACATCCAGATCTGCTGAAAAATTACCTAGTATGTCAAGTTTGATAATTATTAATTCGTTAATAAATAATTGTTATAAATATAAAGAAGTATGTTTGTTATTAATTATACTCAGAATTTAAAGAATACAACTGATATACCTCCCGATGTAACGACTACCTCTAAAAAATTGGACTTTAATTCAGTTGTCGGTTAACAAAAATTTTATGGATTGCAAATTTAATCGAAATTTCATAATAACTTAATATACCTACAACTAATATTTAATAAAACAAAAGAATTAAGATTATTTTAGGTTAAGATTTACGAAACGATAGATAAATAATGTAGAAAAAATAATATTGATAAATCTATAAAATTTTACCAATAAATTATTTTAGAAAGCATATGGTTTAAAATTTGCTATTAAATTGAAGCGAACAGCGTATAAATTGTATTATTAGAACGTAGTACTTCCTTTAAAAAGAAACGCCCACAGATTTTAAGATTATGCAAGTAGAATACAAGTACTAAAAAGCAATCTCGTAAGTCAGTTCTGGTCAACGTAGCTTAGGTTTAAAGTATTTTTCTTTGTAGCTGCCTGTATTGACTATTGCGTGGGTGTGGTCGTTTCACGAGCGCGAAGCAAATTTCCAATTTCGCTTTCTATCCCGAGGCAATATTTACTTCAAAGTAAGTATTACAAATAAAGAAACGTTCGTTGTATTTGTTATTCTGAACTACATTACCTGTCCTTGTTATTTTATGTATTATTATTCTCGGTCTAATGAGTTGGCATTTAATAATGTTAGAAACATAAACGGTAGAAAAATTTAACAGTAATTTTACAATACATTTATCAATTATTAGTTTATTTTATTGTAGTTATTATTAAGAATGGTTCAGTTTAATAATAGTCTTTGAAAATATGTTTTTTATAATTATACTAATGTAAGAAAAATAAATAAATGTTAGATTGTGGATTGCGTTACAAACTTTCATCATACGATATTATCAAATGTCAGATCATTTCACCTTTCTAACTTTTAATACATACACAATGTCAAACTAAGTTTAGCCTAAACAATTAAAAACAAAATAACAGTAGCTCTATAATTTTCATTATAAATGTCATGAAATGACTTCTAGGTTTTTTCTTTGCTATTAGGATTACAATAATAAAAATCTGGTGTATAAAACTAACATGACTTTCTCTTAACAATGTATATAATAAATAATATAACCTAATTTTTGCCATTAACAGGCACGTGAGTGTTAAATATTTTCTCTCGATCTGCTAGTTCCAGGGTTACCAAAAATTATTCTGTTTCTAATCACATGGTCTGCCCAGAGCAGACAGGTGGAGTGTCAAATTATTTACACCCAATCTGTTCGTTGCAGGGCTAAAATAAATAGTTCTGTTTCTTACCACATGGTCAGCCAATTAAATGACTGAATCATTTAAGGACAGAAGAAGTAGAGGTGTAAAAGACACTAATCAGAGTTATCTCCTCTGAAAGTAATGGATTTCATTATACAGCCAGACCCTGTGGTGAATGAAGGTGTCATTTGCAGAGTGGAAAATATGTGCTTTTCAGAGGGCTCGGCATGCTGATGAGCGTACTTTTCCACTCAGTGAGGAAGGCAATGGTAAACCACCTCACTCCTCGTTTTACTTAGTAAAACCTCTGCAGGTTCAAACCAGCCTTTCGGCTGTTGACCTAAACAACAACAATCACATGGTAAGCCAATTATTTGACTGCAGGACTTAAAAACAGAAGAGATGGAGGTGTAAATAAAAATACTAATAAAAACATACTAATAAAAAATATACTAATAATAATAATAGAAATATTAATAAATACTAAACTACTAATAAAAAGACTAGTGTAGAATACACTAGTCAGAGTTATCTCCTCTGAGAGTAATAAATTTCATTACATAGCTAGACCCTGTGGTGAATGAAGTGAAGGTGTCATTTGCAGGGTGGTAAGTAGATGCTTTTCGTAGGACCCAGCATGCTGATAAGCATCCACTCAGTGAGGAAGGCAATAATACGAAAAAAAGGAGTGAAGTGATTTACTAGTGTTTTCCTTACTGATTGAAAAGGTATGCTTATCAGCATGCCAGACCCTCTGCACTTTTCGTAGGGCCTGGAATGCTGATAAGCATCCACTCAGAGAGAAAGGCAATACTAGGAAAAACGAGGAGTGAAGTGATTTACCAGTGTTTTCCTCACTGAGTGAAAAGGTATGCTTATCAGCATGCCAGACCCTCCGTATACTTTTCGTACGGCCTGAAATGCTGAAAAACATCCACTCAGTAAGGAAGGCAATACTAAGAAAAACGAAGAGTGAAATGATTTACTAGTGTTTTCCTCACTGAGTGAAAAAATATGCTTATCAGCATGCCAGACCCTTCGAAAAGTATCTACTTTCCACCTAGTAAATTACACCTACACCTCATTCACCACATGGTCTGTCTAATGGAATTCTGTTTAATACTAAGTCTGTCTAATACTGTCTGCATAATGGAATTCTATACTCTCACAAAAGATAACTGGGACAAGTGTCTTTTACACCTCTCCCTCTTCTGTTCTTAAATGCTTCAGTCCTTTAACTGGCTGATCGTACGATAAGAAACGGAACTATTTTTTGTAGCCCTGGAACAGATCGAACGCAAATACGTTAACGCTATATTTGCCTGTAATAGGCTAAATTTTCTCTCTAAAAAATGAAATAAAAAATGCAATAAATCAAGTTATTTTTCAAAATTTAACTTTTTATAACATTTTTTCAATTTCATACGAATCCCAAATATCTAATCCAGGAGATTCAAAATTCGAAAGGATGTAAGGAACACTTGGTCTAAGAATAGGGTTTCATACGTCGATATCTAAGAATATGTTAGAGGGGTTGAAAGTTTTATCTCTACAATACATATACGTCTGCAACAACCACTTGGACTACACAAAGATATCTGATAAGGAAGTATTTTTATAGATAAAGGAATTCGTAGGGAAATTACCGAATCTCACCCAAAAAAATGCTCAAGAGAATCTATCTTCCTTTAACGTGTTAAAGATAAAACGAAAAAATCAGTCTTTTATATTTTTTAAAATGTAAATATCATAAAATGTATTAAAATTTGAAAAATTGATTGAGACAATATAAATAAAACAATACAGAAAAAGAATAACACTGGATTGTTGTGATGTTTGTTATGAATTTAGGGTTATTGGCAGAAATCTGTATTCCCGTTTTTTCTTTCAACTCGTTGATTTTTTTTCATTAATGATTCCGAATTCCTAGAAACGATTTCCAGGTCATCTGCACAAGCAACACGGTATTTTTTAAAAATTATGATTGAAATATTAAAAAGTAAAATATATATGTGCTTTGAACGATTGATTTTTTTGATGTGGAGGTTTATTAAAAATGTATATTTGAACTGAATTTATTTACAATATTTCGCCTCGTTCAGATTTTCACAAGGCGATTCTTATTAATATTTTTTACATATTATTTCATCTTTTCTAATAAGACAGTCTCTTATTTAAATTTTAAAATTATGTTCTGTGCTGTAAAAGCAACTCGTACATAATTTGTTCAATAATCTTACGTTTCACAAATTTTAGCTTTCTTTGTTCAATTTTTGAAATAATTACTGTGGTGTTGTTAAATCATCAGACGAAAAGCTGGTTTGAACCTCTAGAAGATTTACTAAGTAAAACGACGAGTAAGGTAATTTACAACTGCCTTCCTCACTGAGTTAAAAAATATGCTTATCAGCATCCCAGGCCCTCTAAAGAGCATCTACTTTCCATCCATTAAATGACACTTCATTCACCACAGGGTCTGGTTGTATTATGAAATTCATTACTCCCAGAGGAGATCACTTTGAGTCTTTTACACCTCTACCTCTTCTGTTCTTAAATGCTTCAGTCATATAATTGGTTGACCATGTGATAAGAAACAGAACTATTTTTTTGTAACCCTAGAACTAGGAGATCGAGTGGAAATAATTTAACGCTCAACCAGCCTGTTATCGGCAGAATATATACATAAAATTAATAAAGAATCAAAATAAAAAAAAAGCAATTCATTTTAAAAAACCGATGTATTTACTTTATGTTATTAACCCACCGAGTTGGTCTAGAGGTAAAGTCGTCGCCAAAATCAGCTGTTTAACAGCTGATTTTCGGAGACGAAGGTTCCTGGTTCAAATCCTAGTAAAGGTAGTTACTTTTATACGGATTTGAATACTAGACAGTAGTTACCGGTGTACTTTGATGGTTGGGGTTTAATTAACCATAGTCTCTCAGAAATGATCGGCCTGGGTCTGTACTAGACTACACCTCATTTACACATCATCCTCATCTCATTGGGTCATGGGGTTGTTTATTGTTCTAAATTGAACAGATTGCAACGTACACATATTAGGAATAAAAAAAAAACTTTATGAATAAAATGTAGCGGGTTTATTGATAATAATCGCAGAATATCTGAACTTCCGGTTTTAGATAAATGAACAAAGTACGCACTCAAAATCTTATTTTATTAACTTTTATTCTACGAAATAACGTTAACACATTTTATTTTAATATTTTGTTTTTAAACGAAACATTTTTTATAAAACAAAATTGATTAACGTCGTAAAAGTAAATTTCCATTTATTATCATTATTTGAACAAGTTATTTTTATATAAAGTTAAAAGAAAAGAACCAGCGTTCATTCTTGTAAAAAAACGGTACCTCTAATGTAATTTGAAATTTATTTTTTATCAAAATAATTTAAGAATTAAGTTTTACCGTAATGCAGAGATGAGCTATCTTATCTTTCGCATCAATAAGTACTTTTTGTAACAAGGTTTATTTATTTATTAAAATACGTTTTTCTTTTTAAAAGAGTGGGGAAAATAAAAGTTATGTTTATGATATAAAAAGAGTGTTTCACGTTTATACGTTGAATGTTTGCGAACAGCGCTCTCACCTGAAACGCATTATATAGTAACGCCGTACGTATGCTTCTTGAATTTTACCTACTTTAACCTCTATTTTTACTCGTCGGAAGAAAAGAGCTTTTACAGAAAAATTTCCTCCACCGAAAGTTCTATGACTGAATTTCTATGACCATCCTTTTTCTACCTATGTTGAAAGGGGACATTTTCTCTGAATAGATCGTAAAAAGATTTTACCTAGACTATATATGTACGGTTGGTGCGAATTAACACGTTCTCACTCGGTAACCGTGGGGAATTTTACAACTCCCCTTAAAATACGATTTTTTGTTAGGTTTTCTTACCGAATGTAATAAGGAAAGAGCATCGTATATGCTTTATATATACGAGTGTGTTCTGGAATTACAGTTCTTATCAAAGTCACATTTTATTTTAAATTTAAAATTCCTCGCTAAAATCCGCTCAATGTACTTACTGCAGTATATGTCGCTAGATTTACTGTTCTTTTATTATTTTTGTAAGTATAGTACACCCGTTTTTACCAAACCCTTTTATTCATTTCTTTCCAAAAGTTTATGATTTATTTAATTACAGCTTAAGATTTTAAATTAAATTTTCAGGTGACTAACTTGGAAACATCATCTTCGTACAAAACGTTTAAAACTTAACCGCTGATATAAGTTAACTCTTCTGTTTAATTTACCTTCGATCAAAATTGGAAGGATCTGATGGTAGCTGTGAAGATGAGGAGTTTAAGGGGAATTCTGAGAGAGCCGGAGCGTAGTAGGGGGAGCACCAGTTTGGTGGACCGTCCTCTCCTCCATCAACAAAAGAAAACTCTCCTCTCTTCACAACTGCATAGTAAGAAAAATTTTCCAACCTCCACTACCTCATCATTAATAAAACCGTCCACGACTACATCCTCACCCCGACCCTGGAGGAGTTCATATACCGAACTTCAAGAGTCCGTAACGACGCCGGTCAACGCTCTGTACAGCCAGCTGTCAGAGAAATCTACACAACACCTCGCCCGCCACAAGTAAAGATTAAACAGCCGTTACACGATTTTCTATAGAGACTCCCTACAAACATCCCTATAAGTATTTCCTACCAGATAAGAACACTCCCGACTAGGAAAAGCTTCCCTTCACAAGGCAATGTTCTTGCTGTTACCCCCGATTCCGAGCCCATCTTTCCTCCAATTAATCATCTGTAATTCCAAATAAAGAAAAATTTCAAAAAAGTTCCTTTCATCCAATTCTCCGAACGACAAGGTAGCCTAGAGCTACGACGTCGTCATCCCGAGCGCAAGCTCACTTCGTTCAGGACTCGGACTCGATTAAAATTGAACCTCCTTTCCACACATTTAATAAACAAAACCCTTTTAAGACCAACCGAGATTTATGTTGTTCACCTATTTGAATTAGCTGCAGAGAGTTACATAAATTCGATCCAGGCCGATCAATGAAAATTTTTAAGGCTTGCTTCTGGCGCTCCTTTTTATGTAAGCTATAAAACCTTCCACAACGATTTCAAAAATTCCAACAGTAAAGGAACTAACCTAAGATTCTATCTATAGTACGTAAATTTTGCGAATGACTAGATGACAATCCAAAACAACTAGCCTGTGACCTAGCTACAAGAAACTTCCCAACTGTGCCAGGTCTAAAGCGAAAATGGAGTAAAGACCTCTTGGTCTGAATAACGGACAACACCCGTAGTTATAAACGGAGAATGTACCACAGGGTACCTCTTTTTCTTAAAATAAAATTCCCCAACACCATTTAAGTATCATACACGGAAATTGTGCAGCTTAATATACAATACCGTAATAAATATTAAAGAGAAAAATATTTTCAGTGGAAATTTGATTTTTATACTAAATCCATTTTATGGGTCATACAAAATAACTTTTAGCACTTATTATATAGGTAAACTGTCAATTTTTTTTATAAACAGAAATTATTAAGGTGTTTTCTAGAAAACAATAAATTGATAAAGTGTTACATGAAAAATTATCACCCAATGGAAGTACTTAAAGAAAAGTAAAGTAAAGATACCTCATTACTTTTAAAATTTAACAATAATTATAAATGAAATTCAAAAACTGTTTCAAATATATGTAGATATATTTTATGGGACATATGAGAGAAGGCGTTAACTTACGTTAATTCAAAAAAATTAGTTAGAAGATAATTTTTGCGGGTTTTTTCACAATTTATGTAACCCAGTTACCTCTTCCCCTTAAAATCAAATTCTCCAACACCATTTAAGTATCATATACGGAAATTGTACAGATTAATGTACAGTACCGTAATAAAAATTAAAGACAAAAATATTTTCAGTTAAAATTTATTTTTTATGCCTAATCCCCTTTATGGGTCGTACAAAATAACTTTTACCACTTATTAAATACGTAAACTATCAATTTTTTTATCAACAGACTTATACAAAGTGTTTTCTACAAAACAATAAATAAATTGATAAAATATTACATGAAAAAGTATCCCCCAGTGGAGATATTTAAAGAAAAGTAAAGTACCTACCTCATTACATTTTAGTTTAAAATTTAACAATAACGATTAATGAAATTCAAAAACTGTTTCAAATATACGTAGACTAGATACATTTTATGAGACATAAGAGAGAAGGCGTTAAATTATGTTAATTCAAAAAAGTTAGAAGATAATTTTTGTGGATTTTTTTTCAAAATTTATGTAACCCAGTTACCAGTAGTGGTACTTAGAACGTTTGGTTGTATTTTACCTGATATTACACACATATAAATAGCAGAGTAAGAGTGTGCATGAAAATACATTTTTCCTCGTTCATATATATATATTCCAACCTATAACTTCTCATAACTGGGTAAAACTCAACCACTTCTGCGCCATGTTAAAAAATGTGTAGAGGAAACACTTTTAACTACAGTTTATAATCTGCGTTCAGTGAATGGGTTACTGTGGATGCATTTTTTACAATTTTTATAACATTTTCCAATTTCCATAACATCAACTTTTTTAATATCATTATTAATCCGTTTCCTCGAAACTATACATAAATTAACTATTTTATTAAACGTCAACATAAATATTTCAGTAAAAATAAAATTAATTATTTTGAAATTTTCTATAAAAATTGAGAAAATGAGAAATGATGATATTCGAAGGAAGATGGGTCTGACTGAGAATATTGCCGATTGGATAGAGGCAAAGAGTTTGAAGTGGTATGGGCATGTGAAGAGAATGCCTCCTGAGAGATGGCCAAAGATATTATTGGACTGGGTCCCTGAGTCAAGCCGGAAAAGAGGAAGGCCGAAGCACTCCTGGCAGTATGGCATGGAGGTGGCGATGCAGGCGAGAGGACTGACAGACAATGACTGCTTGGACAGACAAATGTGGAGGGTATTAGGATGCGAGAGACGGCGACAGCTGTAAAACAAACTCGCTAATATATATATATATCTATAAAAATTTTAAATAAATAAATAAAAATTTACCTACCAGATAATTAGAGTAACAAAAAGAAATCTTGTGTGAAATACTCATACGAATTTCGCTTGATAATGTAAATAAAAACCGTATTAAAAACTTTGCCCATAACAGGCAGGTGGACTGTTAAATTGCACTTGATCTGCTAGTTCCCCAGGGCTACGAAAATAGTTCAGTTTCTTATCACATGGTCAACCAATTATATGACTGAATCATTTAAGAACAGAAGAGGTAGAGGTGTAAAAGATGCTAACAGTTATCTCCTCTGAGAGTAATGAATTTCATCATTATACAGACAGACCCTGTGGTTACTGAAGTGAAGGTGTCAATTTGCAGGGTGAAGGAAAGTAGATGGTTTTCAGAGGGCCTGGCATGCTGATAAGCTTACTCTTCCACTCAGTCAGAAAGTCTTCGGTAAACCACTGTACTCTTCGGTTTACTTAATAAAGCCTCTAGAGGTTCAAATCAGCCTTTCGGCTGATGACCTAAACAATAACACTATTTAAACCCGATGTTAATTCATTAGTAACCAAAGTTAAATGAAAAACATAACCAAATTTTAATCTTGAGTGAATGATGCAAAATGAAAATCATACTCTGTTCAACTTAAAAATACCGAAAATCTCTAATTTACGTTAAACTAGACTCCGTACTCTGTAGAAGAATATGCTTGAAATAAAAATTGTAAATTTTTTATTTTCTATAGGTAACTTTAATATTTACCCACCGGGTTGATCTAGAGGTAAATTCGTCGCCAAAATCAGCTGTTTAACAGCTGATTTTCGGAGACGAAGGTTCCTGGTTCAAATCCTAGTAAAGGTAGTTACTTTTATACGGATTTGAGTGCTAGACGGTGGTTACCGGTGTTCTTTGATGGTTGGGGTTCAATTAACCATACTCTCTCAGGAATTGTCGGCCTGGATCTGTACAAGACTGTCATTTACACGTCATACACATCTCATTGAGTCATGGGGTTGCTTATTGTTCTGAATTGAACAGATTTCAACGTACACACACATTAGGGATAAAAAAAAGCTTTAATATTATAATTTGTATTGTTGTTTTAGAATGCATACTAAAGACGTAATGTTAAAAATTTCATTTTTTACAAATTTTAATGAAAGAATACACAAAATTACTAACTGTTGCAAAACTAAGCGTTGTAAAAAAGAGTTTGAGATAAAAGTTGTAGGTTTTTTATAATGTTTATTACCTTGATTAAAAAAAAAACAATATTTTACCACCAGAGTCCAAAAATTCAGCAGACATGGCGCTTGCCCTATTTTGTAGAGCATACAAAAAAAATGAGGGAGTTTTTAAAAAATCTTTGAAGCCGTTTTTAAGAAAGTAGTTTATTCGCACAATAAACAACTACTTCCGTTTAACGGATTTTGATGAAAATTTTCGTGCCGAGCCTCGTAGTAGTATTCAAAATAAATTTCAAGTTTCAACTTCTTACGCTATTCCGTTCTTGAGATATTTTTTAAAGTAATTGGAAAATAAATAAATAAGAAATCAGATACTGTACCAGATACAGTTACTAGAAGCATTCCAATTCTTAGTTTACCAAGTTGATCATTGTATTTTTGGAAAGTATCAAACAGTTTTGGAAATAGGAATCGTTATAATTTATAAATAAGAAATATTCCTCAAATATTACTCCTGTGATCAGTGAATTGCTGATAAAATCACACTTTAACAATTTATTTGTAATGAAGATGTGCTTAATCAAATTTGTCCACCGGAATGTCAGATAAGAAGTTTTTCTTTGATTGAAAGAAATTTGATCATCTAAATTAAGAAATTTATCGTTGGTTAACTGCAAGAGCATCATCTTTTTCTACAGAAGGAATTAGTTAATCTAATTAAACAGTTAATTTCTTTACCTACTAGAAAACAATTTTAATTAAATTTCATTGTAAATAAAAAGAAAACAATTGTTAAGTGAAAAGAATCTGTGTTTGTAGACTAATCAATCAGAAAATAGAACACTGGATCTCACCGATTGAATGCAGTTCTTTTATACGGTCTTATTTTTATTATCCTATCTAGTTCACAGCGTAAATAACAAACAAATTGTACCAATTTATTTACAATTGAATCAAGTTTGTAGAATTAACAGATTGAAATGTTCATAAAAAATAACAACAATAATGGAATTTTAGTAGCTATTATTAAATTATGTACAATTTTTTTTTTAAATTCAGTACGGCACAAAAGATATTGTGACAATATCTAAAAGGATAGTGTTTGTTCTAGAATTCTCTAACAGTACTGAATTTGTAGAAGTGTTAAGTAAAAAATAATAGTTAATAAATCGGGTTATTTCCAGGAAATTGTTAGAAATATAGTATAGTGCATAGATAGTTAATAAAGGTCTATCGTTTTGACAGCTACTTGAGAAGGATTGGTGTATCTACTCGTATTTAGATAATAATTAGCTCTTTTGTAATAGTGTCCTAATGTGTTTACCTTTTGTTAACCCTTTCCTACCCAGTGTGGCATAGAAGTCACATTGGAGTGACTACTTTTGTTTAAAGAACACTGGATGTAAAGTGTAATAATTTTCTGTACCCTAGCCAGGAATCGAACCTGAGACCTCCGCTTTGCAGTGTAAGATGCTGACCACTACACGACGGACGCGACCATTAGTTTCTTTTGAAAGTTAATTTTAATTTTTTTAAATATTCGTGTTCATTTACTAAAATAAAGTAGCATTTCTTCGAGTACGTTGAATGTACATACAAGTATATTTTTTAGACTGTAACCTAAATAGTGATTTTGTCCATTTTACCAATATTTTTGAATTGTAACATTTTTTTAAGTCTTAAATAATGCTTTGCTACAAATCTAAGCAAGAGTAAATTGTTTAGGAAGCCTGCACATGATTTTTACTTATTCATATTGTTGGGAACTTTGTTCATCTAGCCCAATGTGACATATGTGTCACACTTTTTTGTCATACCATTAAAAAGGCTGAAGGTCTAAAAGTGATTTTATTTCACTTAAATGTCAGTAAAGTGTATGAAACAATGTACACATATTTGTTTGTGCATAGTTAAACAATATGGGATTGAAAGGGTTAAGATTCATCCAGAATCCGACAGAAAAACTTAGTATTTTTATCACTATATCGAAAATCTTTGTTCATCTCGTGATTGCCATAGCTTTGGTGTATAAGCGAAGCCGGTTTGGTTAGTGAGTTAGTCTTTATCTGTCATCGACGAGTGAATTGTGTACCATATAGCAGTTTACGTTTTGTGAAAAAGTCCCAATCGTAACTGTGTGTCGTATAATTGGTTGTACACGTAAATAAGATTTAGTTAAATTAAGTGCAAAATAATCTGTTGCTAGTTTAGTTTATTTTAATGTTATTAATTATAATTAGTTTATTATTTATTATAAGCATCTTGATTGGAGAAACTGTAATTTATCAGCAGATTTAAATAAGATTATTATTTTGTAATTTATAGTGTGTAATAAATACTTGCAATTTTAAACGATAGTTTGTTAATTACTATTTATTTTACCCAGATCCCGAAACGTACCTTAGCAATAAGTCACCTTATGAAGTAAAAAAAACTACATTTCTAGTTTGATGTCTGTTGATAAAATATAAATTTTTAAGATATTAGTAAGTAAATTCAGTACTGAAGTAAAAAGAAAACATTTTTTATCACGAGGGCACACGTCCGGCAAAATTTTCAGTACCTAGACATGGCGGTTACCCTATCTTGTAGAGCATTAAAAATGTAGTAAATGAGTTGATTTTTCTAAAAAATCGTAGGAGCCATTTTCGAGAACATCATAAGAATAAACTACTACTTCCGGTTGATCAATTTTGATGAAAATATTCCTATCGTGTCCCGTAATGGTAATTAAATTAACTTTCAAGCTTCAAGTTCGTACGCTATTCCGTATTTAAGATATTTTGATCACACAAACAAACAAACAAACACACACACACACACACACACACACACACACACACTTACAGACCGATCGCCAAAAAAAGGTTTTTTTGGGTTCAGGGGCTTTTTTGGTTTAACGTTCGACTGTTCCGCAATTACTGCTAATGCAGACGGTGAAGGATGAAACGATTTTTGTAAAATATTAAAATATTTGGGTTCAGGGGGCTTGGAAACGAGTATATCCGGTGAAAATTCGATATCGAAAAATGTACATAAAAACAATACTTTCCTTCCCTGTTGTTTAGGTCATCAGCTGAAAGGTTGGTTTGAACTGTAGAGGTTTTACTAAGTAAAACAAGAAGTTTGGTGGTATACAATTGCCTTCCTCACTGAGTGTAAAAGTACGCTTATCAGCATGCCGGGCCCTCTGAAAAGCACAAATTTTCCACTCTGCAAATGACACTTTCACTTCATTCACCACAGGGTCTGGCTGTGTAATGAAATTCATTACTTTCAGAGGAGATAACTCTGATTAGTGTCGTTTACACCTCTGCCTCTTCTGTTCTTAAATAGCTCAGTCATATAAATTGGCTGACTATGTGATAAGAAGAGAACTATTTATTTTAGCCCTGCAACGAACAGGTTGAGTGTACGTAAATAATTTGACCCTCCACCTATCTGTTATGGGCAAATATATCATATAGGGCAAGTGAAAGGGAAAAATATTATTTCAATTTTATTCCAGGAGAGTTCAATTACGTATTTTTTGTTCAGTATTTAAAAATCACTTCCAATTATGATATTTCGACGACGAAAACGTAAAACTTAATACATCATTTGTATTCATGAAATTGTTTTATCGTAACACATTTATTTTTCATTAATTTAAATACAGAGAAAAGAAAAATTCGACCGGGAAATTGGACTAAAAATAGAATGTCCGTGAAGAATAATAATAAAAAAAAATTGGGTGCCAATAAACATTTTTGAAAAGCGGGAGCATGCGACAAAAGGCCGAGTAATTGAATCTCCCTGATGACGGAAAGCATTAGTATCTTCTCTCCATCATTTTCCCTTGCAAATAGTTCAGACAGTCAGTCTGTAGCACCCACCCTACAATGCTACAACTTTATAATACTAATAAAGCTACTAGAACCACCGCTTAATGAATTATTCGATACTCAACGTTCAACCATTGCTTCAGCAACCGTCCGAACCGGGGAAAAACCGCCTGAATTATTCATCGAGTCATTCTTCCTTAATGACACGGAATAAAAATGTTAAATATTTCTAATTTTGCTGACGTTGAAGAAGATATTTAGAAAAATTAGTAAATAAAAAGAAATTGTGTTGCATATTAATTTGTCTAGGGATAATCAGGTGTGGCAACTTTACAACTCTCTATTAACAAACTAGAATACCTACGTAATATAATAACCAAGCAGTAAATAAACTCCCACAGCGGTATAACGTTTTACGATATCGCATCCAAGAATAAAAATATCCATTTAAAAATTAACACATAATAGTTATAACTGTACTCGTAATTTGTAAATTAAAAATAGGTTCGAAACAATCGGTGTAATAAAATATTAAAGAAAGTCAACAAAATAATAGCGACGCTATTACTTCTTCCTATAAACCAGATAAAAATAAAGAAAGATTAAATTTAAAAATACAACAGTTGAGATATCAATAAATTATAATCAATTAGATCATTCTTTTTATGTAAAACAAATAAGATTAACCCTTTATAGGGCAGCACTACGGGAAAAAATATACATGTTGTAAAATGTTAAATTTTGATTTAAGAGGGACTTGAATAATGTATTTCTAGTGCCAGAACAGTACGATATTTCTTTTTACTTTCTCTTACCTATATGAATATATAGGAAGGAAAGTATTGTTTTCATGTCGATTTTTCGAAATCGAGTTTTCACCGGATCTATACGTTTTCAGACCCCCTGAACCCAAAAAACATGTTTTTAGCGATTGGTCTGTGTGTGTGTGTGTGTGTGTGTGTGTGTCTGTGTGTGAACAGAATATCTCAAGAACGGAACATCGTACGAACTTGAAACTTAAGTTACATACCACTACCGGACCCGACACGAACATTTTCATCAAAATCGGTCAACCGGAAGTAGTAGTAACTTAGTTTATTCCTATAATTTTTCGCTTTTTTGCGATTTTCTCAAAAACAGGTCCTACGATTTTTTTTAAAATCGCCTGGTTTACTCAATTTTTTATTCTCTACAAGATAGGGTAGGCGTCATGTTTGCTGAAATTCTGCGTGAGGCTGTTTTTACGTAAAAACATTTTATTTTTAAGATTGCGGCTTTAATATGCATTTTAGCGCAAAACGTTATATAATATAAGTTGTAGAGAATTTAAAAACCTACAACTTTTATTTCAAACATTTTTTTGTATAACGCTTAGTTTAGCGGTAATTTGCGATTTTCTGTTTTTTTCTCACGAAAACGTGAGAAAAATTGATTTTTTAAACATTTCGGCCTTAGTATGCATTTTACGACAAAAGTGTATATAATTAAATTTATAGAAAATTAAAAGATCTACAACTTTTATTTAAAGCATTTTTCTCTACGAGCCTAGTTTAGAGAGAAAGAGTGATTTTCGGTATTTCTAAGCCAAACTGAGGTAGATTTTCATTTTGCGTCTTTCACTCATGATTAAAATAAGGTTATGTTTGTTGAGGTTAGTTTTTTGTTTATTTCTAATGTTTTATTACTAATATTAGGTTTATTGTTAATTATTTGCACTGGCAAGAGAAAGTTGTGTGAGTGTTTCACACCAGATTTTTTGTTGATGTTAAGCCCTGGTAAGTATGTTTACCAGAGAACGTTTATTGATATGGGAATCAAATAATGTTTAGTCGCAAGACTGTTAATTAAAACAACTAGTAGTACTGTATAACGAAAACATTCGTAGAGTAGCTTACCTTAACTGTATATTAGCAAGAATGCTTGTTTTCCCGTAAAAAACTCGAATTTTCTAAGCACTGTAAAAAAAGTAACAACAAGACAACACGCAGCGCTGATATGAATCCCACACGAAGCAAATCACCCCATGCATGCTCACGAAGCAAATGGTCCCTGCACTAATTTAAAAACATAATATAAACTATTGAATCCTGAATCCTGGTTGAGAGGACCAAGAAGCCCTATGATGGCGACATCGTGTTAAGGAACACCTGGTCGCTCGGGGAACAATATAACAGAATAATTGCAACCTCAAGAAATTTAGGGGGAATTTTATAGTTTAAATAGGAAATAGGATTCTGGTTCGTGGGACATTGGAACTGGGACTTGAAAGGAGGTAATTCATTTTTAGAAGTTATCTGTGGAAAATTTAAAGTAAGGGACAAGCGGGTTTAAGAGCGGCTCTTTTATTTTATTTTATATTTCAGTGGCCTTTTCCAGTTTTGTGGGAGTCCCATTATCTTGGTGAGGGGAAGGCATGCATTTTACTGAACGTGGACTAAAGGTACAATTTAAGGTAGGGGTTTGTTTATGATTTCAGGGGAGACGGAAATAGTAGAGTTTGGCATAATCACCGGCCTTTTTATTTTCTGAGTGTTTACTAATTTAAAATGGCGGCTCTTTTCACCGTAGTGGAGTGATTATGCATAGGAACATGAGGACAACTACCAACTGGGGGGAGTGTCATACAAGTAGAAGGGGCATGGGCAAATAAGAGGAATACAGGGCGGAATAAAAATGTGGCAACTCTAAATTTTGTTAAGTGGGTCATACTGGAATTTAGATAAAGTCGTGGAACGGTAATGGCATAGAGACTTCAGGTGGATGTGGATTTGGATTGAAAAACATGAAAAACCGAAAATCACAATTTTCAGTCAAAACCATCATACAGTCTCCCCTTAACAAACAAAAAAAAAATAAAGTGAAATTCCTTTCCAGTTAGTTTCACAACAAAATATTAATAACGTTTGAAAATTTATGAACACGGTGTTTTACTTTGATGTTAGTACAATAACATTAAAACCACATAGTACAAAAGTTGTTAGAAATATCAGTAGAATAATTCACATTGGTATTTGGTTGTGGCCTAAAATAAAACGGTAGAAAGAGAGTAAATTAGATAATAGTTGAATAAAGAGGTTCCACAGAGATTATAGCCGGATCGAGTATCGAATAAACGCCGAGTATTCGATTTAGTTGTTTGGTTATTCGATTCAACCACTACTGCAAATCGCAGCAAATGTAATAAGTACAGAAAATAGGACAATGCAATGCAACATAAACCCCATTGCTATTTTTTAAATTCCTAATGACAAAGAGGTTTTAAATCCAATTGTAATATTGACAAAGAGGTTGCAGTTGTTTCTGCATGCATACTCATTGTGTGGGTAGTTAATCAAACTGATCGGATTATTAATTAATAGAATGGTTTCAATAGTTTTGTATAGTGTGCCTAAAAAATATATTAACTTATTTTAATTTAAAAAGTAAATAAATCCGAGGCATCCTAAAGATCATTAAGGAATCGGAGAACGATTTTCAGAAGTCGATATTTCTGATAACACAGCTTTGAGTAGAGTACGCTCTGATTATTTCAACCTGTAAGATAAAAGTGATAGACGAAGATAGTACTGGAACACCGTGTGTGTTGAAGCAGGTTTCACTTCTTTTTTTTTTAACGTCGCATCAACTACAACGGTCATTAGCGACGACGTTGGGGTGGAACTGTTTACAATGGAGGATGAAATGATTTTTTGTAACGAATGAAAATATGCCGTGCCTGAGTGGGAATCGAACCATTTTAAGTTCTTAGGTTGTGATATGATGTATGAAAGGGAATTTGATGTAATGACGAAGATTTCTAGGTTTCAACATGTTTGCAGTAACATAAATAGAACATTTAAAAAAGCAAAGGTCCAGTAAGAAACGCAGTCGAGGCTACATGATGCAAAGGCACTGCCTCTTTTGTTGTGCGGTAGTGAAACACGAGTCCTAAGGAAATCTGAGGGTAAGAAGTTGGAAGCAGTTGAGATGCGGTTTTTGAGATCGGCGAGAGGAGCAACATTTAGGGATCGCGTCAAGAGTGAGACAGTCCGACATGATTTGGGTAGAACGGAAACTGTGAGACAGAGGAATGAACAATACAGAGAGAGGTGGTTACATCGTGTAAGCCGCATGACAGAGGATCGGTGCCTGCTATTGGCCTTAAGATACCGTCCGCAAGGAGTAAGGTCACTGGGTAGACCACGAAGAAGGTGGATCAAAGCTGGAACAGGCAAAGTGCCTAGTTTTTAAGGGAGGAGGATTTTTTTTGGTTTTACTTTCTGACTGTATTGCAATTTCTGCTAATGCAGACGGTGGAGAATGATGATATATGAAAATGAGTGATGAAAAAATGCCAGACCTGACCGGGAATCGAACCCGGAACCTCGGTGTAGAAGCCAGTTGTGGTAACCCCTACGCCAACGGGCTGCCCGTTGAAGGAGGAGGAGGAAGAGGAAGAGGAGGAGGAGGAGAAGATGAAGAGAAAATAAAACATTTAAAGCCTACTGTTTCAGGTGTGACTCTACAAAGAACTCTTAAGAAATTTAATTGCTACGTGCAGTCCTTTTAAAGCATCAATATGAAGTATAAAATTGCAAAGACGTTACAAGTACGTAAAGACATTTTTATGGATTGTTTATACTCTAAAATACTCGTGTTATTACTTAAATAGTTTTAAAGTTAAAAGACATCGGAAGCCCACGGAGAAGATGGCAGTATCTAACTTATAGAATGAAAATAAATAGCCTAGCCATTCGCTGAAAATAGTAAAATATATAAAAGAAAATTCGAACAGACAGGCGGCAATCCTTGATTTTAAGAAGAAGAAAATCGGGACAAAACAATAATACATTCTAGAATTTAATACATTAAAAGTTAATCTTTACGGAATTTAAGTCCTTCAAAGAAAAGATTGAAAGCAGATCAGCAGATAAATGGGGAAAAATAAAATAGTAAAAGAATACTGAAAATATGAGATTAAAAGAACGCTTCCAGAAATGTGTTGAGTTACTTTGGGTGGTCTTTAATGATCCTGAACGATAAAAAAGTCGAAGAACAATTATCTAACTGTAAAAGAGATTATCAGTGTAACAAAATTTACACATACAATTGATAAATATTTATTAAACAAAAGATTATTTTGTTTTAAACACATAGTAAATAAAACTATTGGAATGTTTAAAGGGTTTTATTTAGATTATCTACCTTGGAACAATATGTACACGTCCAGTTGTAACCACAAGGTAAAAAAAACTCGCGTGTAAATAACGCATACGAAACAACAAAACCGACAAACCCTAAAGCGATTTATATTCTTACAAAAGAAACGGATTTTGAACATTTGCCTTTTTCTTTATATAACGAAAAAGTTTAGCACTACAAAAAAAAACTAGGAGAAAGTTTAGAAAAAAAATATCCGATATTACTTTATGATATTTTCTCTTTTCCTTATTTGTTGAGATATTGGTTGTTGGCTACACTATATGCACTATAAAATCCGATAACTTTTATTCACGAAATCAAACCCACATATACACATCACCTGAATATAGTTATATTCAACATGATTTTAACACGCTATTATTACTGCATAACAAATGGAAAAATCATACAAAAATTATTTAGTTTTTCTTTAACCCACCGGGTTAGTCTAGAGGTAAAGTCGTCGCAAAAATCAGCTGTTTAACAGCTGATTTTCGGAGACGAAAGTTCCTGGTTCAAATCCTAGTAAAGGTAAGTTACTTTTATAAGAATTTGAATGCTAGACAGTGGTTACCGGTGTACTTTGATGGTTGGGGTTCGATTAACCATACTCTCTCAGGCACGGTCGGCCTGAGTCTGTACAAGACTACACCTCATTTACACGTCATACATATCATCCTCATTTCATTGGGTCATGGGTTTTTTTTAACCCACCGGATTGGTCTAAAGGTAAAGTCGTCGCCAAAATCAGCTGTTTAACAGCTGATTTTCGTAGACGAAAGTTCCTGGTTCAAATCCTAGAAAAGGTAGTTACTTTTATAAGAATTTGAATGCTAGACAGTGGTTACCGGTGTACTTTGACGGTTGGGGTTCAATTAACTATACTCTCTCAGGAATGGTCGGCCTGAGTCTGTACAAGACTACACCTCATTTACACGTCATTTTTATCATCCTCATCTCATTAGGTCATGGGGTTGCTTATTGTTCTGAATTGAACAGATTGCAACGTACACACATTAGGGATTAAAAAAAAAAAAGTTTTTTTTAGGCAATTATTTATTGTCGTTTCTGCAAAAAAGAACGGCCCATACACTGCCTCACGAGAGATCGCGCAAAAAACGTTTACTTTCGGAGAATCCCTAACGTGTTCCACATAAGCGTGTGGGTTTTCACTTCCCCAAACTCGCACGTTATGACGATTTACTTTGCCGCTGATATGAAACGTAGCTTCATCGCTGAAAATTATCTTCTCTAGAAAACCTTCATCCAATGACACCTTTTGCTGTAACTCTAAACAAAAATGGAGCCTACGTGTTTTATCTCCATCAGATAGATGCTGCAGTAATTGAAGATGGTACGGTTTGAATAATAAACGTTTACGGAGAACTCGCCACACTGTTGTTTTCGGAATTCCTAACTCTCTGCCTGCAGACGCAGTCGATTTTGACGGGCTGCGAATAAAACTTGCACGCACACTGTCAACACTGGCATCTGAGGTTGATGGACGACCAGTTGATTTCCGCTTGCACAAGCAACCAGTTTCGCTGAATTGTTTGTACCATGCACGAATTGAATTGTCACTTGGTGGATCCTTATGAAATTTCAACCGAAACGCACGTTGCACAGTAATTACCGACTTTGACGAGTGAAATTCTAAGACACAAAACGACTTCTCGCTTCCCGTGGCAGCCATTTTCTCTACTGTCTACACCTAGCGGGCAGACGGTCAACTAACTGCCCAGTACCCGTGGAAAAAAACTGTTTAAATTGCTCTTTCGTACAGTACTTGTTTCATTCTTGTAAGTGGAATAGTTTTTTTGTAATGAATTTTCGTAACCCCGAAGAACATTTTGAAACGCCCTGTACATATTTTTTATTACAGATTAAATAAGCTTAAATCATACAACTCTGTTTTTAAAAAGTTAAGAAAATGTAAAAAAAACAACCGCTAAAAGCAAGGTTGGAGTGAAAATTTAGGGATTCACGAGAAAGTAAATATTTTGACCAGTTGTAGTAGATATGAAACCGATTTTTTGAAATGAAAGAAAACTATTCATTGCATGATCTGTAGTAGTATTTATTTTTCTTAAATTTTAACTTTAAAAATGTATTAAAAAATTTAATTTCTACATGTAAAAATATTATAGTTTTTTAACTTTATTTTTAATAAATTTGGCATTGGTTTTTGGAGAAAACTGAATACTCCAGATCATAGATCTGGAAATCTTTGGTATGTTATAAATAAAAGTACGAATTTATGTCAATTTCAACTAAAGTTACATAGTACAATATAACTTCCACAACGCACTTGCTTTGCTTACAGCAAAAAGTTAAAACCCGTTATAAAAATTATTTATAGTTACACGTCATAATAATAACAGCTAAGCAATTAATTAAAAAAAAAATTAACCTTCTACGAGCTTTCTTTCAGATATTAAGTTTCCGTGTGTCATTGTTTTTACAGCTGTTTAGGCGAAATTTTACTTTTGACGTATCATTAACAAAAGAACCCACCGGGTTGGTCTAGAGGTAAAGTCGTCGCCAAAATCAGCTGTTTAACAGCTGATTTTCAGAGACGAAGGTTCCTGGTTCAAATCCTAGTAAAGGTAGTAACTTTTATACGGATCGGAATGCTAGACAGTGGTTACCGGTGTACTTTGATGGTTGGGGTTCAATTAACCATACTATCTCAGGAATGGTCGACCTGAGTCTGTACAAAACTACATCTCATTTACACGTCATTCACATCATCCTCATCTCATTGGATCATGGGGTTGCTTATTGTTCTGAATTGAACAGATTGCAACGTACACAAACTAGGGATTAACAATATCTCATTTTCTTGGTTACTACGTAACATATTTTGAATATAAAATAAATATTAAATTCAGAACATTTTAAACTACCATCAAAAAAGGTAAAAAAAATTGATTTTTTTTACCAATTTTGGCGAGTGTAAGTACCCTTGTAAATTACTTTTTTTAAATATAAAAAAGTTTTTGGTAATGCACTAACCTCAAAGATCATACATTCTAAAGATTAATTAAATGTTATGAATAACCCACAATTCATTAGCCCGTTACAGCTTAAGTTTATGAGCACAGAGCAAAGCCTACATCTCTTGAGGCCCATCCATACATAACTTGGTTATCATTAAGGAGTTTTAAAAAAGAATTTAGTATTTTACAGTAAAATAATATAATCGCACTTAAATACATTAGGTATATAATTAGGCACCTATAAATAACTACCTGAATAATGCACCTATAAATTAGGTATTTAGTATTACTTATATATTTTCTTATCCTATATCTTTTTTTGTCTTTTTAATATTTTTAATACAGGGGGAAGGAGGATATTGTTTTCATGTCGATTTTTTTAAACCGAGTTTTCACCGGAAATACACATTTTTAGGCAACTTGAACTAAAAAAAACCTTGTGTTGCGAAAAATTTGTTTTTGTGTGAACAAAATATTGCACAAAATAGAAACTTGGAACTTAAGTTAGATACCACTATCAAAATCGGTCAACCACAAGAAGTTGTTTTTTGTGATTTTCCACTTTTTAATATTTTTCAAAATCCGGCAACTGCGATTTTTTAAAAAAATATCACCTCATCTACTAAATTGTTTGTGCAGTATAAGATAGGGTAAGCACTATGTCTGCTGAAATTCTTGGGGTTGTGAAGTAAAAATGGGTTTCTTAAGATTGTAGCATTAATATGCATTTTAGGGAAAAAACGTTTATAATAAAGTTGTAGAAAATTAGAAATCTAAAACTTTTATTACAAGCATTTTTTCTACAACGCTTAGTTTAGCGTCAATTAGTGATTTACTTTATTTTTCTCATTACAATTGGTAAAATATGAAATAAGATTGAGCCTTAGAATATATTTTATGACATACGTGTACAAAGTTACACAAAACCTACAACTTTTATTTCAAGAATTTTTTTAGAGCTTAGTTTGGAGACTTATACAAGATTTTTCGTATTTTTGAAGCTTTTTATTTGATTATTTTTAATCTTTAATAACTTAATTTCAACTGTATTATACTAAAATACAACGAGCAAATTTGATGAAGGAAAGAAAGGATGACAAGAAAAAAAATGCAAAAGAACAGTGATACCACCTATCGGTTTTATGTTCTATGAGATAATGTTCATAATGCATGATAAATAACAAAATTACGAGAAATGAAGAATGAAAAATAAAATAAAAAAAATAAATCACTTTACAGAAGATCTCGGGCCCATTGATGTTTTAACCTGCGTTGCGGATTCCCTGGTAGTGATACATCCGATAGTTTGGTGATCAATTCGTTGTGGTGATCAAGCAATTTTCTGTGAAAAACGCTGTAGCTTAACTTAAGTACTTCACTTAAAAAGGGAAATTTTAAGGTCATCATGTAGAATTGTGGTTGACATATAAAGGTGCGCAGATACACACAGAAATTTTGATTTGAAAGGCTTGTAATTTTTGTAGGTTACTCAGTTTACATGTGCCATGAATTTGTAGCTTATGGGTTTATATTGATTTAAAATAAACTTTTTATAGTAATAGTTTAGATTTTGGAACCGGTGAAGAGCGGCGTTCAAGAAGTCGGAATAGTTCTTTCAGTTTGGAGTTCAAAGTCAGGTTTTTATATGAGTCGCCCAGGTGAGTCTTTTATCTAGGTGAGTCCAAGGTATTTAATTTGTTGTCGTTGTGGTATCAGTTAATTTTCAATTTAATATATTAAATTATTTTTTCCGCACAGAAAGATTAAAGTGGGCCTGACGTGATTTCTTATGTAGGCCTACTGACCAAGTAAACACAAATTTTAGTCGAAGTTTTTATAACTATTCAAAGTAACTTATTCCGGATGTAAAATTGGAAAGTTGCAGATATTAGAGGGATCATACGATTAAATGTAATTGGGCGTTGTGAATGAATCGTAGTAATTTTTACGACTTCAACTTAAATGTGATAAATGTTCAACAAAAGTTAATTAAATGGCAGTCGATGACAAATCTATGGTAATGTACATTAGAAAAGCTCTATTGAAATATGTAGTAATATCCACACAGTTATATTCAAAATAAAATGCAATGGTTCCCCTCCTGCCATATCAACTCTTGTTTCACATCTGGCACGAACGAAAGCCTATTATGTTAGTCTGGTTTGTACAGAAAGCCGCTAGACTGCAGTGTTCTCGTTTTATAATTATAACGGTCGTTTGAATGAATGCAGCTGAAAGGCAAAGGAATGGAAATAGAAGGGGCCACGCCCTGCCAGCTTTCACCTTGGGTCACGACGTCGACAACGGGTGGCAAAACGAATGCAACACAAGTCAAGGCAACCCCTCTGGGCCACTGGATAATCGAGACAACTGACAGACGTATAATCTTTCTACTTTACTTCTCATACAATGCAAATTACATCCGAAAGGAAATTGGTATACGTTTGTTGTTGATGTATGCCAAAACAAAGAAAAAGCTTCAGTTTACTTCACTTTCTACCAACTAAAATATATACTCGTTCTTTCTCAAACGTAACCGACAATAAAATATAAAAGAAATCTAACAAAACTTAATAATGTGTTTATCAAAATACTTCAAAAATTACTTTTACTACAGAAAAGTTTACAAAACGCAATAGAAAACTCTACAAAACAATTTCCTTAGTATCTGATTTCAAATTAAAATATAAATTGTAATTCTTTTCTTACGAAAATACAGTTACATTGAATTCTTTCCATGTTCATCAATAAGTCATACACGATGTGTTTACTGTAAAAATACCACGAGTTAGATGAGAGATAATGGATGCTGAAATTCTTCATGTAGACCCATCATCAAATCCTTTAAGCAATAATTACTAGATCTAATGTTACGTTTTCCCCCTCTATTTAAGAAATTCACAATCTGTTGGAAACAATCAGTGAATGTGATAACAAAAAATTTGGAAAAACCTAACATGATAAATGAACGTGAGTGGAGACAGTCCAGTGACAGAACTCCGACGTGAATAGATAAGTGTAGCATTTAGAACAAACACTGTAATAGAAATAGACAGTCAATTACAGTACTACGTTAATAGATGAGGTCCCGGCTCCATCAACGTTTTAGACGTCTTACTGGATTGTTTGGGAGAGTCTACGTAGCCAGATTTGAGATCAATGGGTTATGGTGGTTCACGAGTTTCTTGCTAAATTTTGTTTAGAGTTTTAAGAAAACGTCATTTATGTAGGGTACGTTTAGGTCTGAGTGTAGCTGAATGTTATGTTTTAAATTCCAAAATATTTTAATCAAAAGTTTAAGATTGTAGAACTTTCTTTAAATATTATTTAGAGTTTGTTAATATATTTTTAACTATAAAAAAATATTTGACATGTTTTAAAAACTTAATTTACTTGTTTGAGCTTGCAGTTAAAACTGATATTTTTATAAAAGCCCTACTTTAACTACAGGTAGTTTATGAAATTTAGAAGTACTGCTAGCACTTTCTCCTGAGAATGATCACTGCAGTTACATGGTACGTAGGCCTAACCAATGAAATGATCCACAACGATCTGAACCTTCCCTTCGTAAAAAAAAGTTACAAAACATACCGAGAATGATTTTTTTTACACTTTCAATTGAAATTTAGTACCTGATATTATATTAATACAACAATTTATAAAATATGTGAAGCTAATGTTCCAAAACTTAATTTACTTGAAAGAGCGTGCAGTCATCACCACAGTCCTACAGTTGGCCAAAAAGATTCCTTGGCCAGAGTCGTTTTAAACGTCTGTGCTGAGTATCCGGTATCACCCTAGTGTACATGTTTTGTATGAGAGGGTTTTCATGTAGTTCAAATCTGTCATGCATTGTCTTGTATAGTTGTTTCGCGACATCAATTACGTATGGGATTTGTAAGTCTTTGTGGAACATTGCGTTTGTGACGTCAAAGGAGCATTGCGTTATAATTCGTAGAATCTTGTTTTGAATCGCTCGTATACGGAGAAACATTAAAAATAAATAAATAGAAGAACATTAAAATCCTTTCGCAATCATCCTCTTCGACGACAGCGAACATACTTACAGACTGAAATGTTTTAAAACGTTGGACAACAATTTTATTAATCATAGTTATCTTCAGCTTCAATTACTTCATGTTAAAGATATTAATGAACAGTTCAGTCACGTTGTTAAGTTTTTTTTTGAAACACACGCTCGAGTGTTTATATTTTGACTGAATGAACGTTATTGTTCAGACTTTTCATCTTTCCTTAAAGTTTATACGTATTTGGATTTAAAAAAGAAACTAACTGCAAAAGAATTACACCTTGTTAAATTATTAGAAGTTTTATAAAAAAAGAAATAAATTGTATGCTATGACCTACATCATGTCCCAAAACGCCATCATTTAGCTAGCTAACATTAAGGAATCACTAGTAGGTTTTGGAAATATAAATGTGTATAGAAATGTAGAAGCTTAAGCTTGAAGTGCCTGTAGAAATGATAGAAAACATAGTTTACAAAATAGAAAGAAATTTTAAGAGAATCATATAGTTTTATGATTGGTTACTAAAGACAGATCCATTGTCATTTGTTATAATATGAAAGTTGTAATCATAGTAATTTTATGAGAATAATACCGCATGAAATTGAAATAATTATACTCTTATTTAGAAGTAATAATGATAGAGAATGATTCATTTAAAATGACGAAATATCTTTGTCTCGTTCTTAAGTATGCCCACACAGTAGTGGTAATACGTACTACTGACTAGTTTAAAGGCAGATGGTATATGAAGATGGTAATTACCGAATTAAGTTCACAATGAGCATAGAACAGGATGTTAATAAAAATACGGTCTACGCTTCATGGTAGGCAGAATATATTCAGCTATATATATAGTCTACTATAATAATTTGTGGTTTAAAGGTCATGTTCAAAATATGACAATTCTTAATTCATGTAAGATTTTTAAGGAAATAACCATTTAAAATTCCTAATATCAAAATTTTAAACTCTGTAAAACTTTCTTTACTAATGATATTTCAAATCCCTCTCTTCATGTCTCCATGTACCATGTTCATTTCCTTGAACGTCCTCTACCACCATTGTGTACCCTTCTCTATTTACTACTTGCAGCAAAAATTAATCATTTACAAATGCAAATTTTCGATACAATTTGAAATTAAATGTTGCTTACAGTTCAGGAGTTCGATTTCATTCATTATTCATCAGATTTCTACTTCGTTCGTACATGCGGCTTTTTTAATGTGGTCGTATGTTTATATGAAATCACCCAATTATATGACTGAAGTATTCCAGAACAGAAGAGGTAGAGGTGTAAAAAACACCAGTCAGATTTATCTCCTCTCAGGTTAATGAATTTTATTGTACACCCAGACACTGTGGTGAATAAAATATAATTAGCAGGATGAAAAGTAGGTGCTTTTTGGAGGGCCTGGCATGCTGATAAGCGTACTTTCTACTCAGTAAGGAAGGCAAATATAAGTCACCTCACTCCTCGTTTAACTTATTCAAGTCTCTAGAGGTTCAAACAAGCCTTTCGGCAGATGACCAAAACAACATGCTTGTATGACTGAAGTAATCATATAAAAAAATAACTTACGATTATAGTAAATTCTGTAGCTAAATCCATTCACCTTCAAGCTGACAATGATAAGACGCTTAGTTTAAAAGTCATACAATAATAAATTTTTATTTGCTTCGTTAATTATTATTAGATAGCTTACAGAATTGTTCTAGAGGTAAAGTGCTTGCCGCGTGTCAGCTGTTTAACAGCTTATTTTTGGAGCTGAAGGTAGCTAGTTCAATTCCTAATGAACGCATACGAATTTGAATACTAGACAGAGGTTACCGGTTTACTTTCATGGTTGGAATTTAATTAACCATACTCTCCCAGGAATGATCAGCCTGGTTCTGTACAAGACCTCATTTACAAGTCTTACACATCATCCTAATTTCATTGGATAATGAGGTTGGTTATTGTTCTTAAATTGAACCGATTGCAACGTACACACATTAGGGATTAAATAAATGAAATTGATAGTTTAAAAAACTAAAATAATAAAGGTAGTATATTAAAAAAACTTCCCGGTGAAAAAATTAGTTAATACTGTAAAATTTTAATAGTATAATATTTCATTTAACAGTTTTTTATACTAAGATATTTTAAGGAGTATATAACTCATTTATAAAGATAAATGTAAGCATACCCAAAACTTTATGACGTTCAATACATTTTAAAACATAATGTGGAATACTTTTCCAATTTTATTAAAATTATAATAGTTTATAAAAATATCCATTTTGAAAGTTACGAAACAAGTTATTACTTCTAAAATTTTAAAAGAATTTTATTGGCGAACACAAAAATCTAAATGTGTTTTAATTAAAACTTTCTTACTGTAAAATGTTTTATTGTTAAAAGTATTTTACTGTGAATTAATGTAAACGTTTGAATCTTTTTCATTGTACATTCTTTTGTTTAAAAAATTGACTGCAATAATAATATATCTCAAAATTTTAATCTAAAAATGCAATTAGTAGTTAGTTACTTTTTAAAAATAATTCATTGTTAAATTTTTAAACACCTTTTTCTACTTAAGTTTAATGCTGGTAAAGATATTTGAATTAAATAGATTTTAGAACGATATTTAATTATTTAAATTTTTTACTAGTAAATTTAACTGCACATTATAAAATGTGTGAGTTTTTTGTTAAAAACATAACGGTATATGATTGGTTCACGATAACCTAAAAAAATAACGTTTAGTATTTTAATTTGTATTTTTTTATATTTTTATATTTTTAATTGCCCATAACCGGGAGGTGGAGTGTTAAATTATGTGCACCCAATCTTTTAGTTCCATGGCTACAAAAAAATAGTTCTGTTTCTTATTACATGGTCAGCCAATTCTATGACAAGCATTTAATAACAGAAGAAGTAGAAGTGTAAAAGACACTAGTCAAAGTTATCTCCTCCGAGAGCAATGAATTTCATAATACAGCTAGACCCTGTGGTGAATGAAGTGAAGACGTAGTTTGCAGAGGGGAAAGTAGTTACTTTTCAGAGGGCCTGGCATGCTAATAAGCATATTTTTCCACTCAGTGAGGAAGGCAATTGAAAACAACCTCACCCCTCGTTTTACATAGTAAAACCTCTATTAATGGTTGATATATGGTAAATCCATGTATTCTGTTGATATTCTACTGATGGTTGTAATGTTCTTATTTTACAATATTTGTTGGTTATAATATTATAATAACGGTTATAATATTATAATAATGTGGTTATAATATTATAATAACCCACCGGGTTGGTCTAGAGGTAAAGTCGTCGCCAAAATCAACTGATTTTCGGAGACGAAGGTTCCTGGTTCAAATCCTAGTAAAGGCAGTTACTTATAATTCGGATTTGAATACTAGACAGTGGTTACCGGTGTACCTTGATAATTGGGGTTCAATTAACCATACTATCTCAGGAATGGTCGGCCTGGGTCTGTACAAGACTACACCTCACTTACACGTCATACAAATCATCCTTATCTCATTGGGTCATGGGGTTGCTTATTGTTCTGAATTGAACAGATTGCAACGTACACAAATTAGAAATAATAAAAAAAAAATTATAATAAAAGTTAATATTACGTACGAAGTTATATTTGATAATAATTAAGGAGGCTGTAATTAATTTAATCAACTTGACATTTTCTGAAAAAAGGAATGATTGATTTTTAATAATTTTGTTTAAGTATCTACCATAAAATTACGAAAATTACTATCTTTTCTACCTTTCAAATACATAACTTGTCGTATTCGATAAAAAATTCTTTTGTACATATTTTATAACAGACAGGAAATTTAAAATGCTTATTTGAATATTATAAATAAATTGGTAAAATATCGATTTAAAACTAATAACGAAATCAACTTTTAATGAATACTTTCAGGTACAACAATTTTCCATTATTCAAATTTTTAAAACATGAATAAATAAAATGTTTTAATAAATTTAAATTTAATAAGTTTCATTAATTAATTTAAATTTCCGCAGATTAATTCATATAATTAGAATAATTAAAACTATTACCACTCGTGGAATTCTAAACTTATACTGTTACACTTTAATGAATATAAATATTTTTCTAAACTGCTTTTAAATTTTGTTAAATTTTCAATTAACAATCTGATACAATGATACCGAGAATTTATAATATATTGTAGAAGTATATAATTGAAAATATAATAAATAAATAAACTTTTTTATACTATAGCAATGATGAAATTTAAAATTTATTTGTAAAAATAAATACATTTTTTGGCAGACGATAAAAAGTATTAATGAATCCTATAAAATTTTAAAAAAATCATTAAGCTATACAGTAATGAGTACATTACGAGGAAATACAAAGGAGAATTACACTGAGGAAAATCCTGATTATTGCGATTTAGAGATGAAACTTACTTTGCATTAAAGGATCAACATCTAAACAAAAATATTGAACACAATAGCACACGCTATTTGTGATACCATTAACAGGATACTGGGTAACCTAGCTAGAAAAGAGACAGTAGTAAAGTTCTACAAGGTAATGGCAGCTCCAGTCCTTCTTTATGGAACCGAGTCATCGGTTACCACAAAACGCCAAGAAAGTAGGATCCAAGCAGCTGAAATGAGGTTTTTAAGAAGGGTGAAGGGTTGCTCGAGGCTGGATCTAATACATAACGAGGAAATTAGATCCGAGTTGGGTGTATTTAGCTTGAATTAAAAAATGGAGGAGTACCGGAATCAATGGAAGCAACATTTGGAACGGATGCCAGAGGAAAGAATACCTCTTAAAGTGATGGAATATGTTCAAGTTGGAAGAAGGGAGGTGGGAAGACCTCGAAGAAGATGGCAGTAGTCGAGATGTACGGTGCTTGTGTAGACGTACAGGATGGTTTGTGAATTCGGAACAGGCTTATGCCTAATCCTTGATAGTAAGAAGAATAATAAGAAGAAGACAATAGCACACATCATGATGAGACTTACGAGGCACCGAGTGCGTGGTGAATAAAAGAACAAGAGCAAAAATAATGAGACTGAAAAGAAGTTTTGGAGGCAAAGCTAAATAAAGGCTTAACAGAATTGAACCGAGTTATCAGTACGGAAATAGAAGAAGAATATGGCGGAGAGTAGTGTTTTGAGTTAAATTGAGGAAAAGAGGCTGATATGGTACGGGCACGTGAGAAGGGTGGACGGAGGCAGATGGATAGCACGGATAATGGATTTGAGTCCGGGGGGAAGGTGCAGAAGAGAATAAAATATGGAGATTCGGATGAGTTCGAAATAAATGGAGCTATTGAGATTTTCAGAGGGCATGCTGAAAATTCAGTTATATAATTGGACGAACATATGATAAGACACAGAATTAATTATTTTGTAGTCCTGGAACTAGCAGATCGAGTGCAAATTATTTAAAACCCCACCTCTCTGATATGGACAAAAATATTATATAAATATAAACACGATACAAGGCTTTTCAAAACAAAGTTTTACGTTTAATCTTTTTTTCTGTAGTCCCTAATACAAACGATATTTTGCAATACACTGAGACATCAACAAACACAGTAGATCATTAAAATCATACATTCGTTTTCATTAAAAAATAATTAATCACAAAAATCCAGAGATAAGAACACTGTCATACCCACAAGTACCACAAAATCTACAAAGGAGATTAAAAATATGCTGATGCTGGAATACTCGTAAGTAAGTATTCTACTATACGGAAAACCGACAAAGGTTTTCTACCAGGCGACTGCCTCAATAAGAATTTCTTTATCATAAACACTATAGGTTATATTAATTTGTAGTAGTATTAGTTTCTAAATCGATAAAAATAATTTAACATTAGAGAAACGGCTAGAATTGCACGAAAATTAAGTGACCACAATTTACTGAACAACGGAGGCACAATACGAAGACTCAAACAGGGGCATCCAACAGGCTTAACTTATTAATTTAGTAACTTAAATTGTTTTTTTTAGTTAAAAATTTAGTCTCATTATATTTACATAATAAATATCGAATTTTAGAGATTATATTATGAGTATTTTTTAAAGGTATTTAAAAACTGGGAATTAAAAATATTTTCATGATAATTAACTAATTACAAGTTTATGTAGGGTATTGTTTTGTAAAGAACGGATTATGGATACACTCCATTAATAAACAAAAGAACAGAATAAATAAAAGCTCTGGATGAAACAAAATTACATCATATAAATAAAATAAATTAATAAAAAAGTTGATAAAACTTAAGATAAATTGAGGAACAACACGTCACTATAATGAATAAAACCTTTGAAGAAAATGGAAGAAATATAAGAAAATAAATAAGTAAATGTGTAAAAAGCATGGGAAATTTATTGGTCACATCCTGAACCAGGATGTAGTCTGACTTCATAGAATTAATAAATAATTCTAAAGAAACATGTAAGGTAAAGAAATTAAATCTCCAGGGTACGGTTTTATAAAGTGAATGTCTGATTACATATATGAAATTTAAAATAAACAAAATATATATACAGTATAATTGTACAAAACATACAAAAGAATTAGATACTTTAAAAAAAAAATTAACTTTTTAAAGAATTTGGAAAAATGTTAAGAAATAGTTACAATAAATCTTTAAAAATTGTAATCTTATAAAAAAGAATTGATTAAACTGTGGGAAACTACATTGCACTGAGATAAATAAACTGTTTTTAAAACAATACAAAATAAAAAAAAGTGATCAAAAATTCAAGATTTTAACAAATTGAAAACGTTAATGGGTTTTGATTTTGGTATGTGATAGATAAATCAAAAGGAAAAAGAAACGATTTATTTCTTTTAAAATATCTGAACTACCATTAAAAAAGGGTTGGAGGTTTAAAAAGCCACATTTTCTTTATATACGAAGTAGATTTTCTAAATACCAGAAGAATCTATTTTAGTTAAAAATGTTGACTAGTGAAAAAAGGTAGTAGTGAACAAATATCCAGAGTACGAAGGTTTCCCATACGACCAAGAATAAAATGTTTCAGTATTTATAGTTTAGAGGTAGATACAAGCAAACGATTAAAAGAATAAATCAGTACTAACATATTACTACCACATTTTAGAAAGTAGACAACGTTTTAAGTTCTAATTTTAAAAGAACAAAAACGTATACACTAAATTAATTTAAACTCCCCATTTTTAAATCTACGATAAACTTGTTTACAAACTATCTACAAAGGAAGCGTTTTATATAAAGTAACATAATCACTAACTCCGTGCCCGAGTGTATAGAGCGTTAGACTGAGTTGCCTATCGCAAAGCGGAAAATCCCGGGTTCAATTCCCAGCAGAAGTCTCGAATTATTACATGTTAAATACCCTTGATTCTGTAACATAACCCACAGCTATAAATCGTTAATAACTAAAACAGTTGATACGACTTTCAATAAACTAAAATTTAAAAATAATCAAATATTTAACGATTGCCTACGTGGATAAGCGGTTAGTAGCGTATTTGCGTACAAAGTAGAAGTTTGCCGGATAAATTCTAGAAAATAATACAGTTAAAACCAACCGTACCATAAAATGCGGTAAATATATTTTAAATTTTACTACAAAAATCAAACCACTTTTAATTTAACCTACGAGGTGTGGCTATTAAATAACGAGACTGACGTTGTAAAAAATTTAATTTTAATTTTATACATAATCAGTTATTGTCACCTTCAATATACACTCCTTCTCTATCCCTAAAACGCTCCATGCGAATTTTCCATTGTTGGAAACAGTGCTGGAAGTCATCTTCTGTCATGTCCTTCAGGTCACGTGCCGCTTTCTCTTTTTCAGCTTCCACAGACTCAAATCTTGTCCCTTTTAATGCAGATTTCATCTTACGGAACACGTAGAAAATAATAACATGTGATGAAACGTGGTTTTTTACTTATGATCTGCAAACGAAGCGCCAATCCATGCACTGGAAGAGCCGAACTTCACCGAGAGCCAAAAAAGCTCGAATGAGCTAATCACAATTTAAAGCAATGATGATTGTTTTTTTTTATATCCATTAGATTGTGTACCCCTTCACTGCGTTCCTAGAGGTCGAACAATTAATCAATATTACTACCTTGAGGTGTTTTCTAAACTACGTCAAAGAGTAAAGAAAAAACGCCCCAAAATGTGGAAGGACAAATAATGGGTTCTTCACCAAGACAATGCGCCAGCTCATTCTGCGTTATCTCATATCTGTCAAGAGGTTCCTAGCCAAGTACAGCATCTCAGTGTTAAAACATCCACCTTATTCACCAGATCTTGCGCCATGTGACTTCCACTTCTTCCCTAAGGTGAAATCTGCATTAAACGTTCAAGATTTGAGTCTGTGGAAGCTGTAAAAGGGAAAGCGGCACGTGTTCTGAAGGAGCTGACAGAAGATGACTTGCAGCACTATTTTCAACAATGAAATATTTGAATGCAGCGTTGTAGGGATAGAGAAGGAGTGTATATTGAAGGTGAGAATAAGTGATTATGTTTAAAATTAAAATAAAACGTTTTACAACGTCCAAAATAAAAATGTCAAAATATTGTCTTCGTGTAGTTATATATAAATCTTTAATCTCTGACACCGGGTTGTGTCAGTTGTGTAGTTGTTGACTTAGATATTACATAGATGATGAAATTATAAAGTTTTTATGACTGGTGGCAGTTTTTTTAAATTGAAATTATTTTCGTTTGTCCGTCCGTCACACCCAGATGTCAGAAATTACGATAGATATCAACAAACAGTTTTCGGATTCGTAATCTACACTAACTGTTAGTGGGCCTAAATTGGGTTTTATGTTCCGGTTTCGACCGGAAGTAGCTGAAAACCAGAAGTCAAGAAATCAAAGTCGGAATTCGGAAACAAAAATTGTGTCATTCGATTCCTTTTAAAGAGTAGATACAGTAATTACTAATGATTTTTGCCATAAATAAAAACAAAGCCTTTATTTAAAAATTGCTACGAGTCATGAGACGCATCGTCTCATGTAAAGGAATTTTTTTCTTTAAAGAACTACCCAATTCTGTTTTTGCGGCATATTTCTGTAGACCATTTGTATTTTACGTCATAAACTGTAATTTACACGCGTAAAATATATTATTATTTTATGATACAAAAACATTTCGTTGAAGTTCAGTTAAATATATAAATGAAAATATAAAAAAGTATCTTCAAAAAGTAATTTTACATGTTAGCGTTGAAGGAAGACTATAAATATTGAACTTAAGTACGGTTAAGCTTATATTGCGAACGGAATAAATTTTCGTAGCACTACAGCAGTGAGGCATGAGGCATGAGGCATTCACTGGGAAAGGTAAACATATATAGAACACCCACGAGACAACCACGCTGGTCCAGTTAAACTACAGGCTAATGTATACAAAATTTGAAACTATTAGTGCTTACATAAATTTACATAATTTGCCTGCTTTTAAAATGTAAACAGATATCCTTAAAAGGAAAATATTTTCAGTTGAACTACAAATACTAATAATAATAATAATAATAATAATAATAATAATGATAATAATTATAATGCTTAATTTCACAATAATCATAACTAATTTTATAATTTTAATCGACAAAAATTATTAATAATAACATCGTATACTATTTCAATTCTTGTGCAGAGGTTTTGATGAAAATTCCTGAGACTGATCACTGTACCCCATGGTACAATTGGTACAGGTAGAAAATTAGAAAATTAATTATTATTACGCTGTAAACGGCCAATTTATTTTTATTCAAATCTAGTTTGTATTTTCGTTAAAAAGTTTTTGTATTTTTTTAATCAGTTGAGCTTTAGTAATAATGTAAAAACAAAATGTGTAAATAAATAAAAATTTGTCATAAATTTTAAACGAATTTTTGTTATTTATACTCGATTTGATTCAAGTCCATAACAGACAGGTGGAGAGTTAAATTATTATCACTCAATCTTTTAGTTCCAGAGCTACAAAATAGTTCTGTTTCTTAACACATGGACAGTCAATCATATGACTAAAGCATTTAAGAACATAAGAGATAGAGGTGTAAAAGGCACCGGGAAAAGTTATCTCTTCTGAGAGTAATAAATTTCATTATACAGCTAGACCCCGTAGTGAAAGAAGTAAAGGTATCATTGCAGGGTGAAAAATATGTAATTTTTAGAGGACCTGACATGCTGATAAGCATACTTTTCAACTCGATGAGGAAGGCATGGTAAACCATTCCTCTCTCCGTTTTACTTAGTAAAACCTCTAAAGATTCATATTAGCCTTTCGGCTGGTGACCTAAACAACAATCTGATCCCGGAAGAACCAGAAACTTAAGTCACATTATATACTAAACGGTTAAAACACATTTACTATCATAAAATAAAATGTAATTTTTTATACTAAATACTATATACCGAAACCCACCGGGTTGGTCTAGAGGTAAAGTCGTCGCCAAAATCAGCTATTTAACAGCTGATTTTCGGAGACGAAGGTTCCTGGTTCGAATCCTAGTAAACATAGTTACTTTTATACGGATTTGAATACTAGACAGTGGTTACCGGTGTACTTTGATGGTTGGGTTTCAATAAACCATACTCTCTCAGCAATGGTTGGCCTGGGTCTGTACAAGACTACACCTCATTTACACGTCATACACATCATCCTCATCTCATTGGGTCATGGGGTTGCTTATTGTTCTAAATTGAACAGATTGTAACGTACACAAATTAGGAATAAAATATATATAAATACATAACCTACCATTGGAAATGAACTACTGTTTTTCTTTTTCTTTCCTGTTTTATTATTTTTGTTAAATAAAAACAAATTATATTTTCCGCTAGTAAGTTATATTGCACACCGTTCAACCATTCAAATAATAGATAAATAAATAAGAGATTATTCAATTCGATATTTCTTGTAATAAACAAAATTACAAAATACATATTGTATTTTTACACTGCACCGATATTATACAAAATATCAATCATATTATAAAATATTTGAAATGAAAAGCTTTTTATATTAACTTAAATCAATAATACAATTCATACATTTAATAATAAAATAAAATACAATGAAACAAATAAGATTATTGCACATTCTATTTAATAAAATACATAATATATAATGTATTCTACTAACCTCCTTGTTTTATATTAAACAAATAAGATGCATTGTAATCTGTAGAATTCTTCCATCATTCCATTCAGTTCACAAAACATAGAATTTAAATCAAATACAAAAATAGAAGTTTCCTCTATTCGCACGCAATCTTGTTTGTATATAAACCTCTTTTTTGTCCCACTTTTTTTTTGTTTTGTTTTATAGACTAATCCATAACAGATACACTGGTTGAATTAAATATGTATTTCAACTAGTAGGTTAAGAAAATATTTTGTGTGATTAAATAATGTACGATTATGGATTCATTTTTAGAATTTATCTCTTATTATTAATTAATTAAGTAGAACAAAAATATATCCAACTATATTAAGAAGAAAGATTTAAGGTATCATAAGGGTAAAAATACGACTATGAATCGAAATTTACGAAAAAAATCATTGAATAATTATAAAACCCGTAAAAACTTCTTTTACAAAATTCGTGTCTGTATTTAATTAAATTAAAACAGAGAATCACATGATATAAATTTATAAATTCAGAGACACATTCATGGTATTGTTGTTTAGGTCATCAGTCAAAAGGCTGGTTTGAACCTTTACAGGCAAAGAAAAATGAGTACGTAGTGCAGGAACGTTCCGGGCATTATGTTGGTCAACTATTGTTATACAGTTTTTGTGTATGTGCATTGTGTATATGCATTCTATATAATTGTTGTAAGTAGTATTAAGTAAATTATTAAGTTATTTATTGTATTACTTCATTATAATTAGTTTGTTATTTATTTTGTAACTCTTTTAGTTGTAATAAATACTTGTAATTGTAAACTTTAGTGTATTAATTATTTAATTACCTAGATCCCGAAACGGACCTTAGCGATAAGTGTCACAATATAATAAGAAACTGAAAATTTATTTATAATTTGTAAACAGTCAAAAAATAGTAGCCTTCCATACAAAACCATTCAATACTAATACAGTGAAGAAATGACAGATATTTTACAACTGATGAATCAACAAAATAATTTTCAAAAAATTAACTTCGTACCATTATATAACAGTAAATAATTAACCTCCTTTAGAGCGTAGTGGTTAGCATTCTAGATCGCAAGGTGGAAGGTACTGGATTTGATTTCTGATTAGTTTCTGCGAATTATTACAAGTTCAGAAACTCAAGCCAGTTCCTTCATCTTCAATAATCTCTAAAGATGAAGCTGTATATGCGTTCTAATATACAAAATATATACTAAAATACAAAAAAATGGTAGTTTGCTAGACTACAAAACGGGACCGTCCCAGGATCTCTGCTAAAAATTAAAAATTTTAACTCTTTAAAACCTACCACTAATGTAAAATAATTTAAGTTCTGGGATGATAATTCAATAAAGTTAAATTTTAACAAATATGGAAGTTAATATTTCTCATTACTAAGAACTGTTATTAAAACGACATTTCAAGATATTCCAAGAATGGTAGTCCATAGGAAAGTGGAAGAGATAAAAGTACATATTTCCAAAGTTTGCAAACAAAATTAATTTAATATATTTTTAACCGTATTGTAATTATCTCAATCAATTTAAAACTCAGACCATAATTTTTATCTTTAAAACATTATTTACAAAGAACAAGATAAGTAAAATTATTATTCATAAATTTTAAGTAAAATATATGAGAAAGTTCACTTTATATTTTATAATGTAAATTTTAAAGAAAAAAACTATCAGTATAAAGAAGTACAGCAAAAGGTTTAATATTTTTTTTTAGTACTCAGCTTCCGTACAATTTTGTGAAATGTAAAATAGAGCCCGACAGACAGAAAGACAGATCCTCTTTAGGAAGTCAACGTATTCTCGCTGTTTCAATTTGCAGGTTAATCAGATTTGCTTTGCACGCGCACTATGGAGCACGAAGTTAAAGCGAGTGAGCAATGTGTACAAAGGGAAATGAGATGGGAAGCCGCTTTTTTTCCTGTTACCATGACAGGAACTTTGAATAAGTCATTGAAATAAACAAAATGACGACGATATTTCAGTCAAATTTTCACGGTTAACACTAACAAGAACACTTCTGTAACGTATTTACTAAATTAAAAAAAATATCAAATCTAATTGAACAAATTACGACCGATCAAACAATTGAATTTCTCTCGGGACTTCAATCATAAAAATAAACACCAAAAAAAAATGTTTCAAAATAATAATTCGAAACATAATATTGTTTACATCGATAAAAATAATCAGATAAATTAAACCATATTAAATAAAAGTCATCAACCAATGGGAAAAATTAATTAACACAGACCGTTTGATTTTTTTTAATTATCAAGCGTTGTCCATCGGAGGCTAATAAATAAAAATTACTGTGTTTTGTTTGGCAGACATTTACACAAGAGTGGACAAAGTCAGGTAATATTTGCTCGAATTTTGCCCACGATATTCAAAACAATATTTATATTTTATTTGGAAATTAATTTAAATTACCTTAATTGAAATACAATTTCCAGGATGTAATTTTACATATGAAAACGCAACATTACAATTTTTAAAACTTCCTAAAAAATGTTTGTATTGATTTTCTGCATCACAACGTCAAACTTTAATTTGAATATTACTTTAATAAACTATTTAAATAATAAAATACTAATAGGCTACTACTAACAGGCTAGGATGATCAATACAATATTTCGGAAGCGTTTCTTTTCGCTGGACTGATGAAAGTTACAATAGTAACCAACTATTATTTTACAAGACAATTTTTAAAACGACTTGAAGGCTTCCAATAATTGTACTTTTTTCGCCTCTCCCACTACTGTGTATCGATACTATTACCTTACTGCCGGTCCAGCTGTTAATCATCGCTGACGCTGTTCTCACTGTTGTTATTTAGGTCTCAGCCAAAAAGCTAGTTTGTACCTCTAGAGGCTTTAAAAGTAAAACTAGGAGTGAGGTGGTTTACAATTGCATTCTCCATTGAGTGGAAAGTATGCTTATCAGGATGCCAGGACTTCAGAAAAACATCTGCTTTCCACCCAACTGATTTTCGGAGACGAAGATTCGTGGCTCAAATCCTAGTAAAGGTAGATACGTTTGTAAGGATGTGAATACTAGACAGCAGTTACCGGAATATTTTGATGGTTGGGTTCACTTAACCATACCCTCTCAGGAATGGTTCACAATCTGTACGAGACTACACCCCATTTACACATCGTCCTCATTTCATCGAGTCATGGGTCACAACCGTCGCAATCGTGGTCGCAATGGGTCACAACCCTAGCTTATTGTTCTAAATTGAACATATTGCAACGTAAGCATACTAGGGATAAAAAAACTGTTATTACTTTGGAATTGTATTACCAAACAATTTTAATCTAAACATAGATACGCACTGATGTAACTTAACTTTATAAAGTGATTTTCAACTGTTGATTGACAGAACTAACCTGTAGGTCATTCCACTCAATAACCGTAACTGACATAAACAATTCTACGTAGCCTACCACTAAATCACGATACGTTCATCAATTTTAAAAACTGTAGCTCATTGGGAAGGTATAAAAAGTACTTATATTGGTACGTAATGGTTTAAGGTTGTCTCCTTTTCTCCTCTTAGGTGCAAGTGGTGTTTAGGTCATCATCCGAAAGACTGGTTTGAACCTGTAGAGGTTTTACTAAGTAAAACGAGAAGTGAGGTGGTTTACCATTGCCACAACTCACTGAGTGGAAAAGTATGCTTATCAGCATGCCGGGCCCTTTGAAAAGCACAAATTTTCCACTCTGCAAATGACACCTTCACTTCATTCACCACAGGGTCTGGCTGTATAATGAAATTCATTACTTTCAGAGGAGATAACTCTGATTATTGTCTTTTACACCTCTATCTCTTCTATTCTTAAATGATTCAGTCATTTAATTGGCTGACCATGTGATAAGAAACAGAACTATTTATTTTAGCCCTGCAATGAACAGATTGAGTGCAAATAATCTGACACTCCACCTGTTTATTATGGGCAAGAGGTGCAAGTGAGTAATTTTAAAATCTTAACCTTTTCTGTTAAACCCCTAAAGAACTAATATGCCGAATTTCAGCTCTTCAGGTTACCAAGAGATTAAATAAGATATAAGTAAGTGAATCGGTGAGAACATTTTTCTTTTATATAAAGGAATATAAATATTACATAAAAATCGATTAAGTAGACTGTTTAATTTTAAAAAATCTTCGAAATAAATTAAGTTTTTTGTACCAAGAAAATTACTGAGACGATAAATAAATACCCTAGACATCCCTTAGAATTACATGTCTTGACTTGCACGATTTTGAAGTTACGCGATCGTCACTTTACCATCCTTTCTTAAAAATACGTGGCTTCGGTTTCAATGTTACGCGATACAAGACGTCATTGAAGACATCATTAATTGAAAGTGATTAACGACCACTGGGTAATGAAGATCTCATAGCGATCAAGGCAAAAGTGTATTTCTCACCTTACGATATCAGCAAATCAGGAATTTGTAAAATACAGACAGACAATGATTCAATACCACAATCCACTTGTTCTACGCCCACGTTGTCACCAACCCTGGGTGTGAAAATTTACGTAAAGTTTCCAAACATTTAAAAAAATTCTGTGAATACTTTAAAGAAAATGATGCTGTAACAGAAATAAGTGATGATAACGTGTTTAACGGTATAAAAAGTGAGGTTAATTGTAACCGAATGGCGCTTGATGAACTCAAGTTGTCTTCTAAACAGACAAAGTTGGATGCTTTCTTTAAGAAATCAAGACTAGAATAAAGGTATGCTTTCTAAACCTTTTTAAAAATATAATTATTAAAAAACCGTAAAGTAAATGATTTTTGAGGGGTAAATGTAAAACTGTAGTTTCGTTATGTATAATTTGTGCTTGATCCGTACTATTTTTGTCATTTTAGAACAAATTTCATCTTTTTAAAGACAAATTAACTTTTCAAAATTTTTTTATTCTTGCTGTGGAACGAGTCACTACAATGTAATATTTCGGAAAACGTGGTCTTGATTTACGCCGTTTTGAACTACGCGCAAATTTTTCGGAACGAATTAAATGTATAAATCAAGGTATTGGAGTGTATATCACTTAAAAGGATACCTCTACAAGTCCGATGGTACGATCCAAAACGGAAAGAGAGACATTGACAGAGCTAAGAATAAATGGATACAAATATGAAAAGTGAGTTCGAAACAATGGTATTCTTAGAAAAAAAAACAATGGTATTTAAAACAATGATACAATGTTATTCTTGAAGAAGAAAAGGAAATTAACTTAAATTTTAGGGTAAACTTAAACAAAGCAAAAGAAAAAATGATTTACTCCTATAACATTAAAACTAATTCAAGCAGAAAATACAATACAGTCAGTCAATGAAACGCGCATGTGCTAAATAAAATAAACAATGTGTAACGAGTGGGAAGCTGTTTAAATAAGGTTTGTTTAGTAACGTACTGTATTAACTCTTTAAAAATTTCATTCAGAGTAAACAACAACCCACAGTAATACGTCATGAAAAAATAGCTTATAATAATCCAACATGTAAATACAGTAAAACCAACACTACAATAATCATGTACATACAATTTTAGAATTTCCACTCGGTTAGCTATTTAATAATTATTATTATTAAGTAAATAAAAGTGGTTAATATAATCATTAAAACAGTTATATATTTACTTTTGATTTCTTCTTGCCTTATATAAAAAGTAATCTAGATTTTTCAAAATCCAGTTTACACCGGAAAGCCACGATTCAGGTCTCCTGAACCCAAATGTATTTATAAACAAAGTAATCCACAACGGAAAATCATATGAATGGGACTCAAATTTTTTTAAATATTTCGAATATTTTCATCAAAATCGGTCACACGGAAGTAGCAGTTTACTTGTGCGATTAATAACTTTTTTGATATTATCTCAAAAAAGGGTTCCTACGATTTTCTGTATGTCTGGGGAAATTCGGAGGGCTGTCCTCTCATGGTAATTTAATTTTTTTTTCAGATTGAGGTATTTTAAACCAAATGTAAGTGTACATTATTTCTATAATTTTAAGTTAGGCTACCGAAATGTCTGAGACTAATTACTGCAGCCCCGCACACACACACACACACGCACACACACACACACACACACACACACAACGACCAATCGCTAAAAACATGTTTTTTGGATTCAGGGGGTCTGAAAACGTGTAGGTACGGTGAAAAATCGATTTCGAAAAATTGACATGGAAACAATACTTTCCTTCCTATTTATATTCATATATATAGGCAAAAGAAAGTAAAAAGTGTGAGTTGTTTCACAATAGATTATTTACGTTGAAACTAATAAGCAATATTAATAATAAATCAAACCATGCATGAAGGTAAAATATCTTAAAGAATTTCAACGTCTATGACGTTGACATAACACATTCTTATCCTTTTGTTAAATGAATTAATGAATGAACTACGTAAGCATACGCGTGAGAGTATCACAGAGAAAATTGTAATTGATTTAATTATTATAAAATGATAAAGACTCAAGTGGATAAATTACGATTTAAGAGAAATGGAACGAGTTCATTGATAAAAGATTCAAGCAAAACGTATTTTCTATAACCATGGATGTGTTTACGACAAAATGTTATTATAAAAAAAGCCCCCATGTGCCCGTAATAATGTGTGTCAACAACAGTTAACCTATAAATACACCGCGTCGGACGTATCGCAGTGTTAATATCAACCAACGTATTAATAATAATGTCTGTATGTAACTACGTAAGTCAACAACGGAAATTGAGATAAAAAAAGAAAAGTTGACCTTAATTAAAAAGGGAAATCCTCATACGGCGTAATAATTTTACCTTTATCAACAATTTAATGTAATATTATTTTTATAAGTAGGCCTATAAACATCCTTCCCTAGTGAAATTTCTATAATCTCTCCAGTATAATTCATATTTATAAAAACCTTTTTTTTAGATAATTAAGAAATACTAGTAACTACTAGAAATAGATAAATAGCCTATTAACAACAAAGACTGCAAGCCAAATGAGTCAGTAAGATGTTAGAAAGTTGCTATTACTTGTTAAGTAACATTTGGAAGAAAATTTTTTCTTTAATTGTTTATATCCTTATATATAATTGTCCACAATAGGCAGATAGCGTGTTTAATTATTTGCAATCGATCTGCTAGTTCCAGGTCTATAAAAAAAAATTTTGTTTCTTATCACATGGTCAACCAATTATTCTGTGTAACTGAAGCATTTAAGAACAGAAGAGGCAGTGGAGTAAAAGACACAGGTCAAGAGTTATCTCCTCGGAAAGTAATGAATTTTGTTTCATTATGCCAGACCCTGTGGCGAATGAAGTGAAGGGGTCATTTTTAGGATGGATAGTAGATGCTTTTCAGAAGGCGCAGCATGCTGATAAGCATACCTTACTTAAATATGTATGCTTAGCATACCTTAATCTTGTAAATGGATGGTGGTTGAAAATAAGGACACTTAAGTTTTCGGGTTGTAAATGAACAAATTTGAATGTTATACAACGAGGAATGCCGGGGTATATTCGTAAACGCTTGGAGTTCCTTTTTATGCACACTTATCAAAATTAAAATGTTTGTGTGGCTGATGCTGCACTTGAAAGTGTTCTTATGTGAAGACACTATCCGTTTCGGTGATTTTAAATGGTTGTTTTTGCAAATTTCAGTATTAAACATTAGTATAATAAAACTAAGTCCATTTTATAGTTATCATTCGATTAATATGATATTAATGGCATTAGCATTAGTGAATGAATTGTAATACACAAATCACTTTGCAACTGTCAACTGCAGAGAAGCTTGGTGGCTAAATAAAAGGACACCCTCTCCCAACACAAAACGTACTCAAAATTGTTTTAAATGAATCAAAGTGCATAATTAAGTAACATAAATATCATAAAAGTTAAAAACGAAAATAAAAAAAACAATTGCCCATTCAGGTACTTTGTATGGTGGTCTGATATTAGAACACCAACCTATAAAGGGTAAACCACCTCAGTCCTCTTTTTACTTAGTAAAACCTCTAAAGATTCAAACTAGCCTTTAGGCTGAAGACCTCAACTATACAACATATATGTAGGGTCCCAAGTGAAGAATACAGTTTTTTATGTACGAGGGAGGATCAGTAAAGATGAATAATTTTTTTTGTTAAAACCACCTTATAATACTGATGTTGGACACTGCTGTACAATCAATAATTGGATTCTATCTTCAGATAGGTGTTGGATGGATGGATTCGTATATTGTTAATTTGACTTCAAGAGATGACTTTGAATGTTTCTCGAGAATCCAATAAATTTCACAAAATGTACATGAAGATGTAACAATAATAATTTTCTACATGAGCTAACTTTTTTATTGGTTTTTTGCGAGATATCTCTCCAGAAATAATAAATTCAAACAACATAATCTATTTGTAAATTTTTCAAATAAGTTCATAAATAATAAGGTTTTAACCTTACATTCCATGCAACTTACCGTTACGTATAAAAGATATTGAGTTGATCAAATAATATTCAAATACCAACCTGAAACACAAAATAATTTAAATTAATTGATATATTAAAAATTACAAAGAAATTTTAATTGTAATATTGTATTATTAGCTACTTTATTTTAGCCATTTTAAATTTCTTATCTTTATGATAACAAAAAATTGAATATTTAAATGCAAATGAGCATGCAAGAAACTGTTTGGAGAGAAACATATAACTTTGGGAGAATGATCCTTGGCGTGGATTCTAAGATACTGGACTGACTACAAATTCAGAGGATAAGAAGAACTTTCTCAAGAGAATAAACGATTGCCATCGAAGATCAGAAAATTAACACTAACATTCTATAAACATATACACAGAATCGAATAGATCCGGTTAACGAAAAAATTCAAGAGATTAGATTGTAGTCTTAAGATCCTATAAGATCGTCGTCGTCGTCGTCTTCATGGATTAGGTTGTGCGTTAGCCTGTTCCGACGTCCATCTCCTCCTCGGTCTACCAATACATCTTTTACCTGTCGGATTATGGATCAATGCATTTATTGGAAGGCGATCTTGGGACATTCTTAACACATGCTCTGACCACTTTTCTTTGTATGTCCTTATAGTGTTCAACAATGGTTGGGCACCGCATTCATTCCTTATTACTTCATTACGAATGCGATCCTCTCTTGTGCAGCCCTTAACTTGCCTTAGAAATCGCATTTCTGCTGACTGAATTCTCGATTCCTGTTTTCTCGTCAGCACCCATGCCTCACTTCCATAAGCCAAAGTTGGGATCGCCATTACTTTATAAAACTTTAGCAATGTGTTTTTCCTGGCTCTACTCTTGAGAGATCGACTTATTGCACCACATACCATGTTGAACTTAGTTACTTTTTGATGCACATCATGGTCATAATCATACGTAACATCGCATCCCAAGTATTTAAAATTAACTACTTGCTCCAAACTCTTGCTTCCAATCACTATTTTAGAAATATATAAGATTTGATCGTGAAATGAAATCAGGAGGGGCGTTTAAATGACTGGAATCAAAAAACAAAATATACTACGAAAAGAACTACGTACAGTATTATACATTTTTTTAAGTTTTATTTGTAGTCTTATCAACATCTTGGTTATTAATACATTGGGTTGAGGACAGTGGGCTTGAATTTTAATAAACTGTCAAGAACCTGCCCGGAAATTAAACCCGCGATCTCCACTTTGCAGCGTAGAACGCTGATCACTGGGCTACGAAGGCGGCCTTCTATACAATATTATTAATGACGAAAAAATGTTCGCTGACCAAAGCGATTTTAGTTTCCCAACGTATTCGTTACGTCTAAGTTAATTACCAAAAAGAACTGAAATTCTAAAACATCTGTTGTGTTGTTGTTTAGGTCATCAGCCAAAAGGCTGGTTTGAACCTGTAGAGGTTTTACTAAGTAAAACGAGTAGTGAGGTGGTTTACAATTGCCTTCCTCAATGAGTGGAAAAATACACTTATCAGCATGCCAGGCCCTCTAAATAGCATGTATTTTCCACTCTGCAAATGACACTTTCACTTCATTCACCACAGGGTCTGGCTGTATAATGAAATCCATTACTTTTAGAGAAGATAACTCTGATTAGTGTCTTTTACACCTCTACCTCTTCTGTTCTTAAATGATTCAGTCATTTAATTGGCTGACCATGTGATAAGAAACAGAACTATTTATTTTAGCCCTGCAACTAACAGATTGAGTGTAAATAATTTGACACTCCACCTGTCTGTTATGGGCAACTAAAACATCTAGGTATTTTAATTGTCAGATTCTTAATTGTTATTATCAATTTTTGTTTTAATCAGATTACTGACAACCACGAGTGAAATAAATTTTAAATTTTTGTAATCATGGATTAAGTAGATCTAACTATTTTCATTTCTTTTTGTCTTTACATTTTGAAATTACGAGGCCTCGGAACTTTCAGCAGAAAGTCTTAAAATCTTCTTAAAGTTGTTAAATACTGTACGAAGAATAAAAAATTATCTCAGTTAATTATAAACATGATTAGGATTATAAGAGCGAGAGAGCTGTTTCCAAGTCTTCTTTCTAAAAACAACTTGTATTATCGTCACGACGATTGAGTGTAGAACAATTAAATTGTGAAATGAATTAGTTCTGGCGTCATTAGGAAACAATTCAGGAGAAAAGCAGTAAGCGCTTTTAGCGGTAAAACAGAGATGAATGTTTTCCGTAAAGAAAACAATTTTCTGAGTTCAATGTAACATTAGCAACACCAAAATATTTATACGTTTATTTATTTGATATATACAATTAAAATAATAGTGGAAATTTATTTCATCCGTGTGGATTACTTCAGTTTGTTTTTGCGAACTTATGAATTTGTTGTTTCGAATTGGATAGCTTTTCTAATTATCTTAAAACGATTTGGCACCATAACATTAAGTAAATCAGGAGTTAAAAGAATACGGATGAAACAAAACAAGGTTTGTTTGTATTTATTTTCTTTTTGTTTTCCTTTTTTGAAAATGGTTAAAAGGAGAGAGAATAAGTTGATTTATAAGAGGCTATATCCCCAGACACGATGACCGCTAACCTAAAGAGGTTAGAATCTACACAGCAGCCCTCCTTTTCTTTCTTAATCTCTCTTTTTCTAGTTCAGTGAATTAATGTACAAGAAGAAAACACACAGTATGTTTACGTCGCGCGTAAAACGTATTACTTTACAACTGCAAAAAACAAGACACCAAATTTCTAGAGACGTTGTTCACAAAAATGCCAGAAAAAAAAGGAAAATACGTATAACGGTAATGACCATAAATTAATTTAAGATATTTTATTATTTACAACAATGTTGTTTCTTACAAAAGTTTATTTTTCTACACCTTTTATCATTTATCTTCAAGGTACATAAACTTTTATTAAAAAATTGACTTAAGGTTTAAAAATTAGGTTCTGAACGAAATGTGCTTGATAATATTTCAAAAATATTATCTTATATATTGTAATAAATTATCTATAGCATGAGTTTAAGTGTACTCACGGATAATAGATTGCGATGAATGAAATGTTTGAATAGGAATTCTCGGAAATCGAAACTACTAGAAACGTTTGTATTTATTGTAAGGTGGAGAAAGTGTTAGAAGAGTCTCGATTAACCAACAGACCGCATGTAAAAAATAGTTGACGCCGTTGTAGTGAATTATATGATACTTGGAAAGTGAATGGAATTAGTTTTGTCAGGCGTTTCGTAATAGTTTTGTCACGGAATCGGTTCTGAATTACGTTAATACTGCTTGTACGTATGGATGCTTGAAAGTGGTTGTGGACAACAGGTAGATCATTTATTTTTAATGCTAAGTAACAATATCTTAATATTATATTCAATATTAGTTTAAGCTTTGTAATTAATTTACTTAAAGTAATCTAACTGTAATTTGTTAAGAATGTTAGCTTAATAATTAATTGCAATTATTAATCATTCCAATAAATAATGTTATAAGTTTAGAGGAAGTTTGTTTATTAATTATTATACCCAGATCCCGATTGAACGAACCTATCTGATGCAACAACGACGTTACCGGTTATTCAGTAGACATTAAAAATGTTATCTGACCAAGATTTCTTCTTACATTTAGTGACGATTCCGTCAATGAATATTTACTACAAAACTGCTTAATCGCTCTTCATCATGAACTACCCTTAAAAAAAGCGTAGCTACTTATTATGTCTTTCCAGCCTCTGATATTTTTCAACCATGAGAATTTCCTTCATCCACCTCTTTGTTTACCCCCAATACTTTGCCCTCAAGAACGATTCTGAGAAGCTCATACTTCGCCATTGATTAACCTTTGCCCCTTTTCTCTAGAACTGAATAAATGGGTGGCTTAAGAGGGTCAAAGAAATAATACTTGTACTATTTTACCCAATGGCATCATTCCAGACTACACAGTTAACCTAATACTATTAATGGGAATGATACGAACGTGTTGAACCCGAATTGTCTCGCGTTAATAATTAACGGAACGACTTTATTTGAACAACTAGTACACGCTAGACACATATCTCACTAGAGGCAAAACTTCGACAAAAAGAATTATACTTAACGCCTCTGTACAGGTGGCCAAGGTAGGTCTCTTTTTGACTGAGCTCATGAACTCACGGTACACAGCCAGTGGCGTAAGTAAGTACAAGGGGTGATCAGGGTGAAATATCATCCCCTAGGTCTTGGTTTCTATGAAAATTCAGAATCGTAAAAGTTAGACACAAGTCGAAAAATATAGCAGCGGAATGTGACTTGTATGTGAATCCTATATCCTATCATACTTCGTGTCCGTGACTGTAGAATTTACTCAATTACAGATTTTGATTTTTTTTAGTTTTACTTAATGTAGGTATTTTACTAGACTAATCGTCGTCTAATATACATCATTTAAACATTTGTATCATAGCTCTGTAGTTTTATTTTTTGGAGAGGTTAGAGTCATAACGAGTGACTTTTATGATGAAAACAAAACCTAAAACTGCGTACAGCCCAAAAATTAGTTTTTAAATTATGTATTAACGTATTTTAATGAACTTTTTGTCTACATAATACTTCTAATAACTGTTTAATATATGGCTTAAAATTCACCTTTCCAGTTAAAAAATGTCAAAAATTCCAGGGGAGGTCCACCAGACCCCCTTTTACTTGGGGGCGGCCTCCCTAAGTTGGTCTACATCAATACATCTCAAAATATTAAGTTCGTAACACGAAATTCCAAGTATTCTTTTGAATAATCACATCTTAAAAACCAATAACAAAAATTAAACATAAAATGCAGCCAAAATATATAAATAATTTATTAATTATTAGAAAATTTCTATAAACAGATATTTAGAAAACACTAAATAGTTTTAAAAACTTCAAATAAAATGGGATAAAGTTTATGGACAAATTATGTAAACACTTTTAGAGAAAGTTTGTTCGTCACAATAAAATAAAATATCCCAAAAGAACAATGTATAAACTAGAAATGCAAGTTTTAACTCATTTCAGATCTTTAAAGTGAAGTGCTAACTATTATTGTACAATTTCTTTAACAAAAGAAACTTTAAATCTGCTATACCATTAGTAACAGTATAAACTGTTTATGACATTTCCAATTCTTACAAAATACAATATATCAAATCAACGAACATTTGAGATGTCATTACAATGATGTAATTTTTTCTATTTATCAAACATTTTATTAATTACTTAGAATCTGTCAAAATAGCTATTATTGAATTTATTTCATGTTTTCAAGAGCTGATTTAGTTTCTTGAGCTTCCAGTTATAACTGCAAGCTTTCTCCCAAGATGATCCTTTGACTTATTTATCATTATATTCATTTCAAGTAAATTTCGATTTTCTCTTACCCTACAAGAATATGTTGTTGTTTAGGTCATCAGCCGAAAGGCTGGTTTGAGCCTGTAGAGGTTTTACTAAGTATAACAAAGAGTGATGTGGTTTACCATTGCCTTCCTCACTAAGTGAAAAAGTACGCTCATCAGCATGCCGGGCCCTCTGAAAAGCACATGTTTTCCACTCTGCAAATGACACCTTCACTTCATTCACCACAGGGTCTGGCTGTATAATGAAATTCATTACTTTCAGAGGAGATAACTCTGATTAGTGTCTTTTACACCTCTACCTCTTCTGTTCTTAAATGATTCAGTCATTTAATTGGCTGACCATGTGATAAGAAACAGAACTATTTATTTTAGCCCTGCAAAGAACAGATTAAGTGTAAATAATATGACACTCCACCTGTCTGTTATGAGCATTACAAGAATATATGGAGTACAAGAGAAAAGTAGACCATTTTTTCATGACGATTTTTTGAAAACGAGTTTTCACCGGAAATATACGTTTCAGGCCCCCCGAAATAAAAAGAAGAAGATATTTCCTTAGCGATTGGTCTGTGTTAACTTAAAATATCTTAAGAACGGAACATCGTACAAAGTTGAAACTTAGAAATTAAGTTATGTACCATTAGGAAACAATTTCATCAAAATCAGTCAACCGGAGATAGTGGTGTATTCGTACGATTTTTCACTTTTTAGCGATTTTCTCAAAAACGACTAGTACGATTTTAAAAAATTACCTCATTTACTACATTTTTTTATTCTCTACAATTTAGGATAAGCGCCATGTCTGCTGAAATTCTTGGGAAGGCTGTGTCCTGTGGGAAATTTTTTTTTTTTTAATTACGGCTTCATTATGCAGCATTTAGGGTAAAGTGTATGTCATTAAAATTATAAGAAATTAAGACACCTACAAATTTTATTTTAAACGTTTGTTTATACAAATCTTACTTTAGCATCAGTTAGTGATTTTCTGTATTTTACTCATTAAATCGGTAAAAAAATTGGAATTTTTAAGAATACACCTTAGTATGAATTTTACGTCAAACGTGCACCTATATAATAAAATTTATAGAAAATTAAAAACCTACAAATTATATTTGAAGCATTTTTTTACAGAACTTAGTTTAGCGTAGTTAGTTTCTTCTGATGTTTAAGTCGAGCAGAGGTTGATTTTCATTTTGCGTCATTCACTCATTATGAAACATACATAGGTTGTATTGTTCATTACGTACTTTGGCAAAAGAAAGTCGTGTAAATGTTTAACATCAGTTGTTTTATTAAAGATAATATATTTACAATCAGTTTTAGACTACGGATGGTAGGAATAAATAAGCTTTTGCGGTAAAGTCACTTAGAAGCGACAAACCAGAGATATTCCTTAAAGGCACTAATCAAGCTATCTCCATTAAATTGAATTCAAACGCGTGATTAAAATATCTCTACAGAATTTATTCACCATAAATCTTCTTTTCCAATTGTTTAGAAACTAAACTGTTAAAAATTACTTCTTCGTCCTATTTGGATCTTCGGTCCACTGCTCTACGGATCAGCTAAAAAAATCTAACATAAAAATATTTAGATGAAGGTTCCTGGTTCAAATCCTAGTAAAGGTAGTTACTTTTATACGGATTTGAATACTAGACTGTGGTTACTGGTATACTTTGATGGTTGGGGTTTAATTAACCATACTCTCTCAGGAATGGTCGGCCTGGGTTTGTTCAAGACTACACCTCATTTACACGTCATACACATCATCCTCATCTCATTGGGTCATGGGGTTGCTCATTGTTCTGAACTGAACAGATTGAAACGTACACAAATTAGGAATAAAAAATAAAAAAATATTCAAACATTCCAGAACAAAACTTTACGCATCATCACAGGCTATCTAACATTTGTTAGTAATAAAACATTACACAGAAACCTTAAAATTGAAACGGCAAAGAAACTATACTGAAGTTTTCATCGCAAACTCCACCATCAAACAAATCTACGAATTCAATCACTGTCCGCTCTCAAGTTTTTGAGTGCTGTTTTTCATTCAAAGCATGTTATAATTAAAAAAACTGATTATAAAATAATTACACTTTGTTTAAAAAAATTAAATAAATAATAATCGCTCATAATTTTTATTTTGAAATAAAAGCAAATCTGAAAAATTATAAAGGACACATAAAAAAATTAATCACTTTAAATTTTGTGCTAATTAGCGAAGAGAACAGATTATTTAATGCCAGGAAAGTGAAAATAGGCTTCCATTTATTAATTATACATATTAAATGTAATTAATTCAACAATATTTAAGTGAATTCGTTAACCGAAATTTAGACACGAAATATGTAGATGAGATTCAAAATATTTTAACCCGGAGAAAAGACACGACGGAGAGAAGTTATTATTTATTAACATTTATATTCCCTTTTTGTTGTTCAAATTCCGTTACAAAATTCGAGAAGATGAAATATCTGACTGAAAGCAGTGATTAGATTATTATCAATACATACGATTTACATAATCCGAAACTTTAATTTTGGATTTGACTGTTCCCTAATAATATGTTATTAAGTTAACATCAACTTTCAAAATTATAAGAATTAAAGACAATTTACTAATTCCAACAAATCTAAATTTCTCAAGAACATTTTATCTAAAAGAGGAAAATCTGTAAAGAAATCTACAAATAACAGTAGTTAAAGTACAGTTTATATATTCAAAGAATATTTATTAGACTATATTACAACAAATCTGGTGTGAAACACTCACACAACTTTCTCCTGCCAATATAAATAATTAACAATAAACCTAATATTATTAATAAAATATTAGAAATAAACAAAAACTAACCTCAAAAACAAAACCTTATTTTAATCATGAGTGAATGACGCAAAATGAAAATCGAACTTAATTTGGCTTAAAAAAAACGGAAAATCACACTTTCACGCTAAACTAGGCTCTGTAGAGAAAAATTCTCTAAATAAAAGTTGTAGATCTCTTAATATTCTATAAATTTTATTATATACACTTTTGTCGTAAAGTGCATACTAAGGCCGAAATCTTAAAAAAATCGATTTTTCACACGTTTTCGTGAGAAAAAACAGAAAATCGCTAATTACCGCTAAACTAAGCGTCACACAAAAAAATGCTTGACATAAAAGTTGTAGGTTTTCAAATTTTCTACAACTTTTATTATATACATTTTTTCTCTAAAATTAATATTAAAGCCGTAATCTTAAAAAAAACACTTTTTTACGTAAAAACACCTTCACCAAGAATTTCAGCAAACATGGCGCCTACCCTATCTTTTAGAGAATAAAAAATTGAGGAAATGAGGCGATTTTAAAAAAAATCGTAGGACCAGTTTTTGAGAAAATCGCAAAAAAGTGAAAAATTATACGAATAAACTACTATTTCCGGTTGACCGATTTTGATGAAAATGTTCGTGTCAGGTCCGGTAAGAGTATGTAACTTAAGTTTCAAGTTTCAAGTTCGTACGATGTTCCGTTCTTGAGATATTTTGTACACACACACACACACACACACACACACACATAGACCAATCGCTAAAAACATGTTTTTGGGTTCAGGGGGTCTGAAAACGTATAGATCCGGTGAAAACTCGATTTTGAAAAATCAACATGAAAACAATACTTTCCTTCCTATATATTCATATAGGCAAGAGAAAGTAAAAATTCTGTCTTAACAAATATAGATTTAGAATGAATCGTGTTTTCTATAATGAAAGGTTGTAACCTAATCATTGTGAACCGTTTACGCGGTTATCACATTATCAATTTACAGAATCACTCAGGAAACCATAAAAACCTTACAAGCGATTTAAACAAAATTATAAAAATCTGGTGTGAAACACTCACACAACTTTCTCTTGCCAATATAAATAATTAACAATAAACCTAAAATTATTAATAAAACATTAGAAATAAACAAAAAACTAACTTCAATAAACATAACCTAATTTTAATCATGAGTAAAGACGCAAAATGAAAATCGATCTGTTTCCCTTAAAAATACGGAAAATCACTCTTCACGCTAAACTAGGTTCTGTAGAGAAAAATGCTCGAAATAAAAGTTGTGGATCTTTTAATTTTCTATAAATTTGATTATAAACACTTTTGTCATAAATGAATACTAAGGCCAAAATCTAAAAAAAATCGATTTTTCACACGTTTTCGTGAGAAAAAACAGAAAATCGCTAATTACCACTAAACTAAGCGTTATACAAAAAAAATTTGAAATAAAAGTTATAGAATTTTAATTCTCTACATTTTTTATTATATAAATTTTTGCGCTATAATACATATTAAAGCCGTAATCTTAAAAAAACACTTTTTTTTACGTAAAAACACCCTGACCAAGAATTTCAGCAAACATGGCGCCTACCCTATCTTGTAGAGAATAAGAAATTGAGTAAATGAGGCGATTTAAAAAAAAATCGTAGGACCAGTTTTTAAGAAAATCGCAAAAAAGTGAAAAATTACACGAATAAACTACTACTTCCGGTTGACCGATTTTGATGAAAATGTTCGTGTCGGGTCCGGTAGTACTATGTAAGTTAAGTTTCAAGTTTCAAGTTCGTACGATGCTTCGTTCTTGAGATATTCTGTTCACACACACACACACACACACACACACACACACACACACACACACACACACACACACACACACACACAGACCAATCGCTAAAAACATGTTTTTTGGGTTCAGGGGGTCTGAAAACGTATAGATCCGCTGAAAACTCGATTTCGAAAAATCGACATGAAAACAATACTTTCCTTCCTATATATTCATACAGGCAAGAGAAAGTAAAAATCATTGATTATTGTATTAAATAATAAATGTACCTATTTATGCAGGCACTAAACAAAAACAGAATATTATACGATATTCTAGAAATGATTGAATGAATAAGTTGTTCATTGTAAAGAAATTAAATGGCTCAACAGAAAAACTTTGCAACTGACAAATTTAAGGCAGTGAGGTTTTATTGGAATACGTTCTATAAATCCTAAATTTGATCATAATAGTGAATTCTAACAGGTAGAATTGTAACTTAAACTCGGAAATTCTTGAAACAAAATCGTCATACCGTGAAAAATCGCTATACAGCTACGAACCAGATGGTATCTTTCTCTTTCTGTAAAAATTTGTTTTTGTTACTTCCAACGTTTTTCCGTTGACCAATTCAATTGTATATAAAAGGCGAAGTGCGATGATCTATGATAGTGAATTACAATGAATAAGGTGTTTTGAATAGAATTTCTAGGAAATAAAACACAGTAGAAACGTTAGTTTTTATTTTGATTCCTTCAACGATGTTCCAGAATAGATTTTGATTGTTTGGGAAAATATTAGACCGCAGGTATAAAAACAGTTAAAGGTCATGTCAATTGCTGTGAGCGCTGGGCTACGCATGTGCATACCCTCCTACCTACAGTTAGATGTACAGTCTGAGTGTTGTTGAAAATTGACAACACCTATTGTATTTTGTAGACATGCTGTTCCATTGTTGATAATATACGCTGCACTATTGCAGTACATACAAGACTATACTAATGCAGACGCACGTTTTGCCCAGCGTTCTCCTTACGAAAATCACGCTTATAAGAGTTTTTGTAATCGGGTCAATCAATAATTGAATTATGAAGGGAAAATGTTGTCAGGCCATAGTGTAATTACGGGACCGGTTCTGCATTACGTTAAATAGTGCGAGTGATAGACAATTGGTTGAGATGTAAATCAATTATGTTGATTCTTAAGGACAGTATTCTATTGCTAGTCGAGTTTAGTTTAAGTTTTAAGCTTTGTAATTGATTTAATTTATCTAATCTAATTTTGTATTCGTTAGTAGACTAAGTTTATCAACTGTATTAATTAGTTTTGTAAATTCATAACTACCAAATCGTTTTACGTTAAAAAAGTTTGTTAATTTATTTTTTCTTTTCTACTTCAACTACTAATCATCGTCATCTCATAATAGGCATCGTTATCATCTCTATTATCGTCATCATTTCCAGCTTCAATAAATTAGTGTTTCAAGATGTTGATTCACAGTTTATCAATTTTAGTTTTGTCCATATATATAGAATTCCATAGAATTTTGATTTCTTTTGGCTTAGTTTAATTCTAAGCCTTATAGTAAGAGTAATTTTACACATTTTTTATTACATCAAAATAATTCTTTTTTTCATGTATACATATATTTTTTTCTTCACGTTTAGTCTTGTTGAAACACACTACTGAGTGTGGTTTTTATTTTAATTCTAAGGACATTACTCAGATTTTCTCGTCTTTTCTTAAAGTTTTTGTAATTATAAACTGATTGTAAAAGAAATACACTGTTAGAAAAAAAATATTTATCACACCCAGATCCCGAACAATGGCCGTATTTCTTTCTAGTAAAATAAAGTTGAGTAGTTTAATTGTAATTTACTAGTAGTTATAACCGTAATAATTTTATTGTAATTAATAATTTTGTTAATAAATACTTGATGTAGGTTTAAAAGGAAATTTAGTTATTTATAATGTACATAAATAACTTGATACCAAAAAAACCTTAAATAAATATTACATTAATAACAAAAATTGTACTTAAAACTGTACTTAAACCTGTGTGGACATATGGGATACAACTCTGGGGCACAGCAAGTCACAGTAACATTGAAATAATTCAACGGTTTCAGTCAAAAATACTTCGAAACATCATGGACTCACCTTGGTACATATCCAACACTATATTGCACATAGACACGAACACTCCCACGGTACACGAAGCTATACAGAAATTTTGCACCAGTTACCAAACAAGACTTGAAAATCACCAGAATCCAGAAGCCATCAATCTCCTAGACAACAGTGGAACACACAGAAGACTATGCAGACTACACCCTACAGATTTATTTTAATATGTGATTGTGTAATTTATTTTACGATCGCAAGATCACTTCAACAAAATGGGAAATTTTATAGAGTAATACCAAGGGGTATTACTTACTCAAGATTTATACTTACAACACATCTACTCATTGTTCTATGAGAGCAGATCGTAGATTTACAGTTATTTAAAAAAAAAAAAAAATTAAAACATATTTTGCTGGTGTTTTAGAACATTTGTCATTTTTACATTATATAAAAACTATAATATACTTGGGAAAACTACATGGGTAATACTGAAATATTTAAAAAACGATAAAATTTTCTGTTACAGAAAAATCGAAAATAAAAACTAGGTGAACAATATGATTTTATACCACTCCTTCAATTTTAATATACATATTTTTTATTATTCTGAATATCATGAAGAGACAACAAAAAGAGAAAAAAATACATAAAATACATGTAAGTAATATGACAATACGATATTTTGTAATGTAAGAAGGCTAAAGAACGGAAATATCAGACACAAGAAGTGGCTGGTAGGAATACATACATACTTACTATACATAGAAAAATTGTATTTACTTACATTTAGTATCTTTAGTAAAGGAACTAAGAATACATTTTTATAAATTTATGAAAAATATTTTGTATAACAGGGACAATGGCAATGTAATATTAAATTTTTTTTAAAGAATAATAAAAAAGTATACATTTCAAAGTTGAGAACAGGTGAGAGATTTCTCAAACATAATATGAATTTATATTTATTTGTACAGAATACTTTGACGCATCATGAAAGTATAAAATAAATTCTTCACAATTTTTTGAAATATATCAAAATACTTTGTATTTATCTTTTTTACAACTATTTCCATGTTCCAACTATTTCATTTTAACACAATCAGTACTACTTAATTATGCTAAAACCTATAAAAAAGGTTACAAAAACAAGGTTATAAAAAATTAAATAAAATTTTACTCCGTTTTTTTTTGGTTTAACGTCCGAATGTTCTGCAATTACTGCTAATGCAGACGGTGAAGGATGAAAACGTATGAAAATATACCGTGCCTGAATGGGATTCGAACCCAAGACCGCATGATGAGAGGCGAGCACGTTACCACCAACTACACCAATGCGGCTGGCATACTCCGATTTGAACTGCAAAATTGTATCAAAATTAGTACGAAGAAACGTGTGAATTGAAGAGAAGAACAGCTCTCTTTGGAACACCTATGGAAAGCCTAGAGAGATCTTCACGGTGACAAATCGATCTTTCAAGAAAGGGAAGTTTTGAGCATTCTGTATTCCCAGTTATGATCTATGGAACTCTGATAATGAATTTGACCGTCACTATGCTAGGAAATGTAAGTAAAAAATGGCATTGTTGTTTTTACACAGATAGCAATGTTAAAATATTAGGATAAATATAGATCGAATAACTGATGGGAGATGCAGAGAGACGGGAGAGATTGGATGAATATTGAGCAATGTAGAGAGCTCAAAATAGAAAAGGGCGGATAACTATGAGGAAGTCTTATGTCCAACAATGGATGCAAAAACCTGGTTGATAAAAACAAACTTTGATTAAACTTCCTTCATTTACTGTATTCCTTCCTGAAGGCAGTTTACTTCTAAACGTTTTGCACGCATACGATGCTACCAGACAGTAGCGATAAAATTGGCTTGTGGCTCGATAGACGATACTGAAATGAGAGATTTTGCTTCTTTTCCTTTATGGATTTAAAGTTACCAGATCTAGAACCCATTTTCTAGTGACCTGCCAACATTTGCTTATCACCTGGGTCATACTGAACCACAATCACACGCAACTAGTCAAAGCTCATTCTAACCAGATGTTCATATAATCGTTCTTGTGGACCCATCGAGATCCTGTGAATTAACCTACGTGAGAATTTTTCTCAGTCAAAAAGCTGGTACAGGACTTTTTAACGAAGAATAGATCTCACATTATTTCAGTTATACTTTCTGTTATTATCAAATGAGACAAAGACCACTATATACATAATTGGTCAGCTCTAACAATAATGGTCCTGGGTTCGAATCCCATTCAGGCACGGCATATTTTCATACGTTACAAAAAAATCATTTCATCCTTCACCGTCTGCATTAGCGGTAATTGCGGAATAGTCGGACGTCAAACCAAAAAAAAAAAAAAAATCTAACACCTAACTCTACTTTCATAAATCAACCTCTGGGCAATGCATTGCAGCATACGAGTCGGGAGTTGAGGTTATATTGCAAGATGGACGACGATGAACAACAACCCAAAACAGAGACCTTTTAATTAAGGAATAATAACCCAGACAGTGGAGTCCCTAGTTTTTCAAGTGGCAAGTAGTTTCAACAGGGAAATAATCAGTACGGAAAACTATGTATTACTTGAAGTACCAAAAGAATCTCAGAACTATATTTAAGTTGAGACTATAAGATGATTTTACTGAAAATTTCGATTTTTGGTTTTTATATTTTTCAATAGTTCGGACCTACATTTACCAGAAAACCATTACGTTACGTCAAAAAATTATTTTAATGAAAAAATTAAGTTTTTAGCAGTTTTACCCAGAAAAATTATCATGTCACTAAAAACGAATATTTTTCATAATTTTATACTGAGCGTTTTAGAGCAAAGAGAATTTCAGTTTTTAAAATATCTGCGTTATTTTTTAAAATATTCTTAGCTGTTGGTTCAGATTTCTAACCAGCTGTTGATGGGAACTTTACTTGTTTGAGTACACTTTGCTTTGATTTGTGCCTTTTTATTTTTGCCTGTTCTCGTAAATTTAGAATTTAAAATTTACGTACATTTTTCCCGGAAACCTGGAAGGTTGAATTTTTTACCAGCTATTCATCTTGTACATTCACACATACCTCCACTTTTATGACTTCCTGAGATGCTCCAAAAATTAGCAAAATACAAAAATCGCAGAAAAAATTTGTAAAAGTTTTATGCTATTCATTATTTTGTCTTCAATTTTCTGCTTCAACGATTAAATTGAAAAAAATGTCAGTAGCTAGAGAACTCGACAGCGATTAAGTGTGTGAAGTTTCATTTCCCCATCTTTTACCAATTCTATGAAAAATGTACTTAAAAATAGCAAATTTAACACTGGCGGGATACAAGGTACAGTCTCCCTTTAACAGATTTTTTTACTTTCTCTTGCCTATATGAATATATAGGAAGGAAAGTATTGTTTTCATGTCGATTTTTCGAAATCGAGTTTTCACCGGATCTATACGTTTTCAGACCCCCTGAATCCAAAAAACATGTTTTTAGCGATTGGTCTGTGTGTGTGTCTGTGTGTGTGTGTGTGTGTGTGTGTGTGTGTGTGTGTGTGTGTGAACAGAATATCTCAAGAACGGAACATCGTACGAACTTGAAACTTGAAACTTAAGTTACATACCACTACCGGACGCGACACGAACATTTTCATCAAAATCGGTCAACCGGAAGTAGTAGTTTATTCGTATAATTTTTCAGTTTTTTGCGATTTTCTCAAAAACTGGTCCTACGATTTTTTTTAAAATCGCCTATTTTACTCAATTTTTTATTCTCTACAAGATAGGGTAGGCGCCATGTCTGCTGAAATTCTCGGTGAGGCTGTTTTCACGTAAAAACGTTGTTTTTTTAAGATTACGGCTTTAATATAAATTTTAGCGCAAAAACTTATATAATAAAAGTTGTAGAGAATTTAAAAACCTACAACTTCTGTTTCAAACATTTTTTGTATAACGCTTAGTTTAGCGGTAATTTGCGATTTTCTGTTTTTTTTCTCACGAAAACGTGAGAAAAATCGATTTTTTTAACATTTCGGTCTTAGTATGCATTTTACGACAAAAGTGTATATAATAAAAGTTATAGAAAATTAAAAGATCTACAACTTTTGTTTAGAGCATTTTTCTCTACAGAGCCTAGTTTAGCGTGAAAGCGTGATTTTCCGTATTTTTAAGCCAAACTGAGTTCAATTGTCATTTTGCGTCATTCACTCATGATTAAAATAAGGTTATGTTTTTGAGGCTAGTTTTTGTTTATTTCTAATATTTTATTAATAATGTTAGGTTTATTATTAATCATTTGCATTGGCAAGAGAAAGTTGTGTGAGTGTTTCACACCAGATTTTTGTTTCTTAATTTTATAAATACTTTAGGTAGTGTGCAAAAACCATAAATGACTTCTCGGTTAACGAATAAAATACTGAAAAATTATGTTAATTAATTTGTACATGTTAGCAAAGTACTGACAGTATTACTTAATATCAATCTGTTTTAAAGAACAAACTTAGAAAAATAACTTTTACTACCAAAGTTGAGAAAATATGATTTTTCATTTACTTTTAATATGTACAAAAGCTTCCTTTGTATCTTCATATTCTTTGTTTCGAAGCGCACCGTATTTCTCTGATTATTTATTACTACGTTTTTGTGGCTTGTATGATGGAAAGAAAAACATTTTAGCATCAGTAAAAAGGTGAAATTTTAGAGATAAAAAATACGAAAGTCCAGGCTACAAAAAAATTGGCTCATAGAAAGAGTTTACTGAAATATTAGTAAGTTGTTAATAAATAAGTGGAATAAATTGTTTTAAATCTATCTGTAAAATATTTTTAGAACTGAAATAGACAAAAAAGTTAATAGTACAATTTTATCATTAAAGTTAATGAAAATTATTTTACTAATCCTATATAATATATTCGAATAGTAATTTTTAATCCGTTACAACTCTTAAAGCAGTACAATAAAACCCAAGTTTTTCATCAAAACTACTCTTTTTAACTGACAGATTTATTCGAAGTAGATCTTACATAGTTCGATTAACTTTTAAAGTTATTAGCGACTACAGGTATTGTGCTTGGAACAATTTGAGGTGGTTTACAATGCCTATCTCACTGAGTAGAAAAGTATCTCGACTTTCTACCCTGCAGATGATACGTTCACTTCATACACCACATGGTCTGGTTGTATAATGAAATTCATTACTCTCAAAGGAGATAACTCTGACTAGTGTCTTACACTGTTATCTATTCTGTTCATAAATTATTCAGTTTAATAATTGGTTGACCATGTGATAAGAAAAAGAATTTTGTAGCCCTGGAACTAACAGATGGAGTGGAAATAATTTAACACCCCACGTACCTGTTATGAGCAATGGACACATACTATATATACCACTACTATATATACTAATATACTAATATATAATAATACATAATATATAATATAACTTATTATATATATATTAATGTCGTTTTTTTAATAATACCTTTTGCAAAAATAAAAAAAATTATGATACTAGAAATACCTTCTATATATATATATATATATATATATATATATATATATATATATATATATATATATATATAATATAGAATATACATATATGTACATTATGTACATTAATATATATGTACATATATATTATACATATATATACATATATGTATAATATATATAAAATAGAATATAATAATATTATATAATAATATAATATAAATAGAATATATAATAATATATATAAGAATAATATATAGTAGTATAGTAGTGTATAGTAGTATAAATGGTATATGTACTATATATACCAGGAAACCCTATGAGAATGTTTAAACATTATTTATTTATACAATAATTTGTATTCGGGTATATACCCATACAAATAAAGTAGCTACAAGACATTAAAATTTCACAATTTAATACATAAGTAAGTATTCATAAAAATTAATTAATTAAGTTCAACATTAAGTCAATTGTTACTCGAAGTTTAAACATTAATAATGGACATGAGACCTAAAAAAATCAACTAGGAAGCTGACGTTATTACCATTAGCTTCCTAAAGTAAAAAGATGTTTTTACTCCACATTTCGCGTCTTATTGCCTTACTTTATTGACTGGGTTTTTTTTACAAAATACCAGTATAAAATCTTTTAAAATAAAATGTATAAAAATATACTACAACACTCAAAGAATAATGATCAATGGTTCATTGATGATAAAAAAATTGAGCTAATATTTTTTCCCAACAGTAACAAAAATTCTCATAAAATTAAAAATAAACTTCATTAAGCTAAAAAATGTAATTTAACTTTATATTTTCCTTCAATAAAATGGAAAACTTATTAATGCTTTTGATTTATTTACCTTAAGCAGTATCGTTCGGAAATTATAATTCTTTTCGTTATAATTAATAAAATATATTACGAGGAGATTTAAGAGTACCTACAAATAAATCATATTTTATTACTCATAAAAAACATAAAATACAAGAATATATAAATAATTAATCATCAAATCATATAATTAAACCACAATAATTACGAGGTAAGTGTAGTTATAAAAATTCAGTTTAATTTTTTTTAAAAAGAACGTTAAGACTAATAATAATCTTATGTAAAAGGGCAGAGGGTATTTCTAGTATCATAATTTTTTTTCTTTTTGCAAAAGGTATTATTAAAAAAACGACATTAATTTAATTTTCATAAATATTAAGATTTAAAAATTCAACACCATAAGATAAGAATTTTTAAGTTAGAATGTTAGTTACTTGTTCAAACAGACACGCGACTGTTTTAACTTACAAAAGATCAAGATAAAGTTAGTATAATACGTTGTTAAGAAACGTAAATAATTTTCTTTTTTTAAAAAAACCTTAAAGCTTTATCAAGATTTCTGATACTAAAAGATTATTTACATGAACCTGAAATCATAAAATTTACCGTTTTAAATAAATTTATTCAACAATATAATAAATTTGAATTAAAATAGCGTAAAATTGTATACAAATCGAAAATATCTTAAAAGAAAATGAAACAGTATACATTACATTTTTATTACGGTATAGTACAATGAGCTGTATAATTTCCGTGCCTATATGATATTTAATTTAACGAACGGTAGGGAATTTAACCTTTAGAAGAGGTACCCAATTGTACCTCCGTTTAGACTACAAATGTTGTCCGTTACTCAGACCAAGAGGTCTCTGCTCCATTTTCGCTTTAGATGTCGTACAATTAAAAAAAAATTTATAGCTTAATAACGGGAAATTTGGTGGGGATCATGATCACCTAGTCGTTCACGAAATTTACTATGGAAGGACACGGTTAGTTCCTTTACTGTCAGAATTTTGGAATCATTGTGGAGGGTTTAACTGCTTATATAAAAAGGAGTGTCAGAAGCAAGTCTTAATAATTTCGACCAAAAGGACTGGGTTGATTCTAAGTTAATCTCTGTCGCTACTTCAAAGAGAGCTGGACATTGTAAGTCCAGATTGGTTTCAAAAGGGTTTCGTAAATTAAAATTTTGGAAGAGAGGTTCAATTTTTATCGAAGGCAGAAGAGTAGTTTCTGGCGGCAGTTAAGTTCTAAACGTTTTGTACGCAGATGATGCACAAGCCAAGATATCGCACCATTCTCACTTGGGGGATATGAAAGTTATTCAGCATTACAGGCGGATAATTTTTACGACATGAGGTAAACGTAATTTGTATTGATTTAATTGAGTTCACAATAATCCGCAAATGAGTAAGCCAGTCCTGTATTAAAGACGAAAACTGGTGCAAAAACGAAAAAATCGTAAAAGTATACTCTTTGGAAAGTCAGAATACAATACACAAACCGATAAGGGGGTTATTAAATTGGTTTACGGCGTCAAATATTTTGGCTGATGTTTAACGTCGTACTATAGGGTGATTCAAAAAGAGCGCCGGTTTAGATATATCAAATTAAGAGATTTATTTTATTGAAAAACTGAAAATAAATACATCAACAAGTTCATCTTACCTTCCGATTTCATGTATGAAAAATGATGTCATGCATGTGTCCTCCTCTACTGCGCTGGCACGCATCAACTCTGTCCATGAAATTGGATATTACTGCACGACAAGTTTCGACTTCCATTTGCCCGATAACCCGTCGAATTTCCTCCTTCAATTCATTGATGTTTCGGGGTTTATTGGCATACACCAATGACTTCAGATGACCCCAAAGATGAAAGTCACAAGGCGTCAAGTCACACGACCTTGGTGGCCATTGATGGTCGGAATTACGAGAAATGATGCGATCCTGGAACCGTTCACGGAGCAACAACATTGTTTCTCGTGCAGCGTGACAGGTGGCACCATCCTGCTGAAACCACAACTCGTCAATGTCCATTCCATCCAAATGACGCCACAAAAACTCCCTAATCATCGTACGGTATCGGTCTCCATTTACTGTCACCGCTTGTCCTTCTTGATTTTCAAAAAAGTAAGGGCCGATGACACCGCCCGACCAAAAGCCGCACCAAACTGTCACTCGCTGTCCATACATTTCCCTTTCATTAACCACGCGAGGGTTTTCTAAACCCCACATACGGCAGTTCTGTTTATTAACAAAACCGTTTAAGTGGAAGTGCGCCTCATCACTGAAAATGATTTTGTTTGCGAAGGTGTCATCATCCTGCCGTTATCTCAATACCCAGTCAACAAACTGTCGTCTCTTCTGGTGGTCTGCCACTTTCAAATGTTGCGTCAACTGAATTTTATACGGGTGATATTGGAGATCGTACCGAAGAATTCTCCGTACAGAAGAACATCGTAAACCCAATTGTTGAGAACGGCGACGTATTGATTTTGCTGGGCTAACAGCCACACTGTCACGAACCAACGCAACGTTCTGCTCAGTTCGGCCAGAACGACGACGTCCAGAACTTTTAAGGTCGACTGTTGAACCCGTCTCAAAAAACTTTTTCATGAGCCTGCACACTGTTGATTCATTCGATGCTTCATTACGTCCTAGAGTACCGCGAAGTCGCCTGACAGTAGCCGCATAACTCTCTCCACTCTGGTAAAATGTTTTGACGATTAACACTCGTTGTGCAATAGTAAACTTCTCCATGGTTAGACACAGACTGCGAAAGTACTACACTGCGAACAGAGAAACTACAACTGAATCGTCAATCGGAATGTTCTCCGAAATAGAAATGAGGTCTAACAATGTTGCCAACCGATAAACAAAAATTTACCAGCCGTTTAAAAACCGGCGCTCTTTTTGAATCACCCGTTATATATAATGAAAACAACGATAAGTAACGTAACGAATGACTGTAAACAAAAGGTATGAATGACTTGAAGAAGCACATCATAATGTTATTTCCGTTAATACGAGATAACATCATAATTCTTTTAAAGCTTACCAGAAAGTTATTTGGATGATGTTGGCTGTTTAAAGTTTAAGTATCTACGACCTAATAAGGTCACTTTCAACGCTTTCTTAAGTCATCGGTGAGGATTGTACGGAAGTCTGTCTGTAACCATTTAAAAACTAAAGACAGAAATTTTGTCAGTCGTTAATGATCACCTGTTGACTTAAAAATAATCAACTAACGAAAGAGTACATCTATTTGCATAATTATCACTGATATAATTTTAGACGATTAAACGGAACAAATTCAGCATTAATATCCGTATGAATCCACTTCAGTCGTAAGACCAATCTGAACATACGGAGTTCAACTTTGGGGATCTGCTAAACCTTCACAAACTAAACGTATACAAGCGATTAAAAACAAAATTCTACGAGCAGTAACCCAATGCCATTTTTCCACCACAAACTTAATGATGCACGAAAACTTACAAATCCCTTACGTAAATGATGTCGCGAAAAAACTATACAAGACGATGCACAAGAAATTTTAATTTCATCACAACCCTGTCGTTAAAAACATGTACATTAGGGCGATACCGGGTACTCAGCACAGACGTTTAAAACGCCTCTGGCCAAGGGATATTCTTGGACAATTGTAGAACTGTAGTGATGCATGGGCGTACCAAGGATCAATACTAGGGGGTTGGCAAGTCATAGTCGTTCAGGTTGTATAACATTGTAAAGGTTGTAAGCTCAGTTCCTAACTGTTGTATTTTAGATTTCTTGATACTTCTCGATAACATCATTTAAGTGTGGTTTTTTTTACTTCTCGGAGGGGCAGCTACCCCCTACTCCTCGATGGGCACGCCCCTGCAATGACTGCAAGCTTCAGCAAGTAATTCAAATTTTGAAACCTTTCGCGTCATATTTATAAAAAATACATAAATTAAATTATTTAGAAATTATTATAATAATGTAATAACGGATGCTTACTAATTTTCAATAAGTGACAAAAAAATTAAATAAAACATTAATTGTTTGTTGTTCTATAAAATTGTTAATCGCTATTTCTCAAAAACGGTAATCAACCTTCAATGTAAATATTTGTTTCTATCTGACTACCATTCGGTGAAATTTCTAACAAAAATGTTTTACGGTTAATATGATATTTATAGGTTTTGTTGAGAAGCGTGACCCAAGATAGAAAATGCTACAAACGAGTATAAAGTAAAAAAGAAACGAAGTCGTTCAAAATGATAAAAGAGAGATAAATATTTTGTTTGATGAGTATGTCTATTGTTTATCGAGTTGTAAAAAAGTGTTCCAGTGCCCTAATCTAAAATCGCCGAGTATTCAAATAAGATTTTATTCCCATTACAGAATATTGTTTTCTCTAAAGGATTATATTTTTATACCAATTTAAATTTAAAATAAAAATAGATGAAACTCTTTTATATATTTAAATAACAACAGGTTGAAATATATCTTATTCGATGGGAATAAAACCGACTTGTTGTCAATCAACAAAGAAAAGTAAAACCCAAACTTTTACTACATTTTATAAACAGTTCATAACTATATTTTAGTGATATAACATAGAAACTTTCATAAATGTATATCAGCCAGGTGTGGTCAGCAATGATTCGGACTTAAAATTGTTTTGCGGTCAGAAAGAGAATGGATAATATTGCATACTGAAAACCACCAGGGTACATGTCTTGTCTAGCTACTCACTTTCACCTCGTTGAAGAATTGTGGTCAACTAATCGTTTCATTGTCTGCAGATATGAATGAAAGGGTTTCGAAATATTAAACAGTGAATGGTTTATCCAATACATGCAAAATATAAATTTGTTAAACTATATTCATACGAATTGAACAAGTTTATTTGAAATTATTACTGCATTGCTTAAATGATGTAGGCAAAATTTTCATACCGTTCTTGTAAATAATCTACCTTGTCAAATTTATGCAGTATTTATTGTAAAAGTTTACAAGATTAACTATTTATAACCGGTGGAATTTTATGTAATTAGTTATTACCAATTCGGCTTTACATTACGTAAATAATAACCGATTTTGGTAAAATTTTAAAGACAACCAAGAAACACAAATAACTTAAAAGTTCTACAAGTGTAATGCACAAGTTATACATAGTATTTTTTATATTTTATAATAAGATTACAAAAGAAACCAGAAAAGATAGTTAACAAGATTCTGAACCTCAGGAAAGTAAAAAGATACAAGTGCCATTCATGAAAGAAGTTTTTAGAGAAAAACAAAAATTACAAAGAAGGATCTATCTGAGCAGAAACAGAAAAGAATTAGACGGGTTTTCAAAAAATATTGGCCAGAATACTGGATAAACCGTAAAAACAAGAGAATTTTTTTTAGCTGTGTCATCCCAGCGCTATGTGTTTAAAGCTGAAACAGACCTAACAATTTTTTTTAACGTGTAATACTTTTCCCGACCCTAGCCCGGAATCAAACGCAGGACCTTCCGCTTTGCAGTGTAGCACTCCAAACTAATTAAAAAAAAATCAATGTATCTAACAAGATTTTTAAGGCTGTGTTTTGAAAAGATTAAAAAATGTAGACAATAAATGAGTTAAATTTCAATGAACTTATTATTTGATAAAGTCCACAAGTTCTTTTCAATGTTCAGTGTAAATGGAGTAATACTGGAATTTTTTGATGTTTCATTAAACCAAAAAACCTAGTTACGGAAGTAAACTAGTAAAATTTTAAGCTGCTCTTTTATTTCTATTTAGGAAATTCACAATCTGTTGGAAACAATCAGTGAATGTGATAACACAAAATTTGGAAAAAATTAACATGACAAACATACGTGAGTGGAGACACAGTCCAAACTCCGACGTGAATAGATAATTGCAGCATTTAGAACACTGTAATGGATAGTCAATTACATTACTACGTTAATAGATGAGCTCGATCGACCCGGCTCCATCAACGTTTTAGACGCCTTATTGGATTGTTTGGGAGAGTCTGCGTAGCCAGATTTGAGATCAATGGGTTATGGTGGTTCACGAGTTTTTTCCTAAATTTAGTATATAGTTTTAAGAACACGTCATTTATGTAGGGTACGTTTAGGTCTGAGTGTAGCGTTTTATTGGTTAAATAATAGAGAGCATTAAATACCCTCCGTAAAAGCTTTGATTGGAAACGCTGAATTTTTGCTAATACCGATGGTTTTGCACAGCAGTAAAGCTGACTGGCATAGCTCCATATTGGTCGAAGGTAGGTAAATGGTTAATTTGGATGTAGTTGGTAACTTGGATTTGCGTGAAAGAAGTCTGTACAACCTGTTTTAACCTTCTTAACTCCAATAAGATTCATTAATTAGGTACCTTAGGATCAAAATCTCAGAACGGAGATATAAAAAAACATTTTCATACGAATATATTTCAATATGGAAAAAATCTTAAAACCCATAATGTTTTTAAATAATTATTTCTAGATAAATGAATACAAATAAAGTAACCTAAAGCGGATGGTTATTTTAAGTGAGTAAATTATAATTAATAGCTAAGTTTCAAAGTGATTCGAACTTGGAGGAACACACACCTACACACACATACGTGAGAACTGTTTGAATCAAAGGTGAGTATCGCCCAAGTACAGTACAGAAACAGGAAACTAGATTAAGTATGTACTATTTAATTAGTTGGTGTAGCTTTTAGTCTTTGAGACCGAACATCAACTAGAAATATCCAATTACTAAAGGTAACATTTCATTTAAAATTACCTGTACATTACAGCATTTAATATATAAACACTTAGAGTACAGTATACTAGTAGTTACTATTTGTAACAACTTTCAAAACAATTCAGTTCTGCACAATAAACATTGATTGTTTCTAGTAATTAACTACTCAATCGTTAATGATATGTCGACAGAAATACTTATAATCAACTAACGAAAGAGTAGATTTACTTACATATTACATTTATTTACATATATAAATATATTTTCTTTGTTATCGGTCTCTTGACTGGTTTGATGCAGTTCTCAAAGCTGTTCTATCTTGCACAAGTCGTTTTATATCTACATACCTCCAACACCCCACATCTTTCGTAATTTGCTTTCAATATTCTAACTTTTGCCTCCCCCTACATTTCACTCCCTTAATATTACCCTCCATTACTGATAGAGTAATACCTGGGTGTCTTATCCCCCACTAGCCTACCCCTTATTTTTGTAAAATGTTTCCATATACTTTTTCTTTCATTCACTCTTCTAAGAACCTCTAAATTACTTATTTTGTCCAACCGTCTAAATCTTTTGACATTTTTCTATAACACCACATTTCAAAAGCTTCTATCTTCTTCCTTTCTACAGCCCCTATCACCCACGTTTCACTACCCCTACAATGCTACACTCCAAACATAGTGTTTTAAGAAACTTTTCCTGATCTATAAATCAATGTTTGTAGTCAATAATCTGTTTTTCCATTCAAAGGCCTATCTATAGCTTGAGAAATCCTACTTTTGATATCACTTGTGCTTCTACTTTCGTTTGTTATTTTACTCCCAAGATAGCACAGTTCCCCAACATCCTGTGTATATTTATTACCGATAAAATTTTACACGGCTTAACGAAACAAATTGAACATTAATTTTTTGAAGTGAAAACTTCTTTAGGTGCAGCATGAATTTTTTATGAGCAGAGAATGAAACTGAACTGTCACACACAGGAATGAAAGGTCATTTTACGTATTTAAATAAATTCGAATCCAAAATATTTTATAACATTTCAGTTCCACAAACCAGTGTAAGTTGTTTCATTCTTACAAATATAATAGCAATGAAGAAGTCAAATCAGAGTAAAATTTCACTAAATGATTAATCCACAAATATAATTGCATATTTTATACCTATTATTACTATATGAGTATAGAAATAAAAATAAATAATTTTATTTCATACAAGTTTTCATTTCTGTCGTACGGTCATAAGCACACACTACGTTTTTTTTGTAGTGTAATGTAAATCGCAATTTCTCAGAAACGGGAATATTGTTTTTACAAGTAGTTTATCTACATATCCTTCTCTTTGATAACTGTTCGGATGTTTATATCAGAGTTAATTTTTTCACAATTTTTATAACTTCTTTAACTAAGCTTACTTAAAAAATACGGTCCATTCAAACTAAATTGAACAATAAATAATTATAATAAATGCTACTGCCCATAACCGACAGGCGGAGTGTCAAATTATTTACACTCAATCTGTTCGTTGCAGGGCTAAAATAAATAGTTCTGTTTCTTATCATATGGTCAGCCAATTAAATGACTGAATCGTTTAAGAACAGAAGAGATAGAGGTGTCAGGGGGCTCGGCATGCTGATAAGCATACTTTTCCACTAAGTGAGGAAGGCATGGTAAACCACCTCACTCCTCGTTTTACTTAGTAAAACCTCTACAGGCTCAAACCAGCCTTTCGGCTGATGACCTAAACAACACAATAAATGCCAATTTACTTTATAAAAAATAAAAATATGAAATATCAGAAGTAACTTACCCTAATGCATAAAATTACGTGTTGATCAAAAATATGTTTGAACACCAACCTGAAACATACAATAACTTTAATTAACTGACAAATAAAAATAATAATTATTTACACAAAAAAGATTTTATTATTTTTTTTAAATGTTATTTTATTCATAAAGGCTATCAGCGACAACGATACGTCATATAAGTGTTGATAAATGATACCGAAAAACAAATGAATTTATATATACCTACAATAAACTTACTGCACAAAAGCGACTATACTTTAAAAGGCTAAACATATACAATTTATTTGAAATAAGTATCAGATTTGAAAAAATTAACTTTTTTACAAACATATATGTATATATTTTTTATTTATTTCAATTTTTAATCATTTAAAAATTAATTATTTTTACAAGTAAAAAGTTGAAATCTGCAACATTATTAATAATGTATTTTTTTTTGTCATCAGTCTCTCGACTGGTTTGATGCAGTTCTCCAACCTGTTCTATCTTGCGCAAGTCGTTTCATATCTACATACCTGTAACACCCTACATCTTTTGTAATTTGCTTTATATATTCTAATCTTTGCCTCCCTCTACAATTTACTCCCTCAATGTTACCCTCCATTATTGATAGCCCAATACCTGGATGTCTTAGGATATGCCCCACTAGCCTATCCCTTCTTTTGGTAAGATGCTTCCATATACTTCTTTTTTCATCCACTCGCCTAAGAACCTCTAAATTACTTATTTTGTCCACCCACCTAATCTTTAACATTTTCCTATAACACCACATTTCAAAAGCTTCTATCCTCTTCCGTTCTACCGCCCCTATCACCCACGTTTCACTTCCGTATAATGCTACACTCCAAACATAGTGTTTTAAGAAATTTTTCCTAATCTGTAAATCAATGTTTGTAGTCAGTAAGCTGTTTTTCATTTCAAAGGCTTTTCTAGCTTGAGCAATTCTACTCTTGATATTACTCGTGCTTCTACCATCCTTTGTTATTTTACTCCCTAGATAGCAGGGATAATCATGTATAATAATATTTTATGTTTTATATTACGCAATGTTAACTTTATTACTTATTGTTTTTGTTTCTCTATAAAAGAGCACATTGTAATTTTGCAGATTTTATAATAAAAAAAAAAATCAAGGACTGACATTATAAAACATTAATATAATGGTTTTATTTCAATTCAATTAGAAATTTTGTGAAAGTCCAAAAGTTATAAGTATTTGTAACTGCTTCTTTCTTTAACAAAATGTTTGCTAAATTCTTGTCAATATTGAAAAGCGTTTTGTATGTAGCCTATTGTATGTAATTAAATATTTTTTAATGCTGTCTGTGATCCATTGGCTGATCAAATGTTTAAATTATATTTTACACATTGGTTGTAAAACGTCATAAATTATTAATATTATTATTATTATTATTATTATTATTATGAATAATAATAATAATAATAATAATAATAATAATAATAATAAACATATTTTATTCCCATTATCAATGTACAATGTCAATTTAAAGAAGTCAAAAAAGATATTTAGAAAACCAGAATAAATCGATAAAACTTAATGACCCGAACCAAATTCAGACAACTAATTACGGACTTGAAGGGCTTCCATGACGAGTAAAAACAGAACACCGGGTGGACAAAAGAAAGAAGAAAAGCCTACAGTGAACGAAAATTACAACTGAGAATATGGGCTGCAAAAAGAACTTCCAGAAACATCTAAAGTCACCTCATATGTCTGAAATTGATCCTATATGAGGGACAAAAACTACAATGTCAATTATATTTAAAACTAAAATAAACATTTTGAAGTTATTATGATATTCGTTATTAAAAACTAACATTATATGAATATTAACAAACATTGTATATCTATTACTGAACTAATTAAAATGGAAATTAGTTATCTCCTTAGGATAGCCTGGTTTGGAGATTACCATCAGAAATTTACAATTTTATACTAACAAACAATACCAAATAAAAAATAAAACCAGTAGATTCATACTCAGAGAAAATTATTGTGTTAGATATTACAAAAATTACAAAATACAACACAATATATTTTAAAACAAATCGTAATTTAATAGGGAAGTTAAGTAAAAATGAAATTTTTCATTGATCATGTAACTTACTAAAAAAAACCCATTAATTACCTATTAATTGATAAAATTAGAAATTCAAAATATTGAATACTAAATGTATATTATTAACGGTCGATTAAAAATAGTTTTATTTAAATTTAAAATGATTCCAAGTACTTTATTATAGTATTTATTCCATGTAGGGCCTAATAAAGTAGCCGTGTGTAGTTCAGAATAGTTTCGGTCACTCCCGATACTATTTTGAACGGCCAGACACACTTTCCATTCATTAATTCAGCTGTCGACTTCCCACTGCAAAGACGCTAATAGTATTGTCTAATAACGGGTCAAAATACATGGTCATTACTAAACGTGACAATCCAGAAGAACAACTTTTTGCTGGGCAAGACAGAATCGAACAAGTGGAAGCCTATAACTATCTGGGAACCCGAGTCAACTGCGGTGCAAGCCACCTGACAGAAATAAAAATCAGAATTGAAAAAGTCAGGGCAGCATTCCTAAAAATGAGACCCCTTCTATCGGCCCGCGACCTAAGCCTCGAAACCAGGACCCGCCTCTTTAAGTGCTACGTCTTTCCCATCCTCTTGTATGGGGTAGAGGCGTGGACAATCAACATAGAATGTGAGACCCGTCTACAAGCGTTTGAAATATGGACCTACCGGAGTATACTTCGATACCGTAGACAGACAGGGTCACAAATATAGAAGTCCTCAGAATAATTGGGAAAGAGCTGGAAATCCTGCAAAGCATTATGATAAGGAAACTGACATACTTTGGACACATCATGAGGGGACCTAAATACGAGATTCTGCATCTCATAATCCAAGGAAAATCGTTGGTAAACGCTCGGTGGGACGCAGAAGAATATTCTGGTTAAGAAACCTGAGAGAAGCGTTTAACTGCTCGTCGCATGACCTTTTCAGAGCAGCAGTAGACAAAGTACAACTAACCATGATGATAGCCAACCTCCGTAATGGAGAGGGCACCTGACGAAGAAGAAGAATAACGGGTGTTTAATTAAGGACGCAACCCTGATTAAAAGTAGATAGAAGTCATCGGTAAATTTTCTGTCCCCCAATCGGTATGTTGGCAACAGTGTACTCAAGGCCAACACCTAAAACAGTTAAAATGTTCCAGTCAAGCATTAGTGTGGTAACAGCAGTCGTTTCGTTATATTCTGTCAGCAATGGTTTTTACCAAGGAAGAACGCGTCTATTTTCCAAGCACAGATCTGTGGTTTTCCAAAAAAAGCAATAACGAATTATGAAACTCAGGATAGATAGATAGCAATTTAGAAGTTATAATGTAGGACTAAAAAAATTTCTGATAACCAACACACAGAGAAATCTGGTATAACATGAACTGTAGAAAAAAGGAAGGCATACTTTGAAAATACGATCGCTTAATGATCATGAGAAATTAAATTTTAACGGTATCGATTTATCTCATTGATCAATTCGGAAAAAGAAATAATTGTAAGGTTTTTACGTTGAATGGATCATAATCGTGATTTTTGAGGATTAACAAAATATGTTTCAAAAAGAAAAAAATATTATATAACATAGATACCCAAATTTACTTATCAAAAATTTCATTTGTCTTGTTCAAATGTGAACTGTTTGGAAAAAAATATTCGATAACATAAGCCGGTATTCCGTTCCTCGAAATGAATGGACTAATAACAAATTGGACCAAAAATCATACAATTGGATCAAAAATTATAACTTAGAAGTGTAAATACAATGAATATTCCATAAACTTTTTAAATTAAAAAAGAAAAATAATAAAAAAAGTTTTTACGCTTTGTTCTTAAGGGGGATCACAAAGGGTTAATTAATGAAAAACTTTAGGGATTCTCCCAGTACTTTGAATTCACTTTTAAATTTATTAATTTATCAACAAGATGATTTATGAGTACATTACATAATTTAATATTATAATACATATTTAATTTTTATGTCTTTTAAGAATTGGAAAAGCCAGAAGTGGTTTTAATTATTTGATGCCAGTTTTTACGACACATGACTTGACGTTCGGGACCAAATTACGTCTCCTGAAATGGTATGTGTACTCGGTGCTTCTGTATACGGTGGAGACTTAGACCCTCTGTAAAACAGTTACAAAGAAGATTGAAGCCTTTGAACTGTAGCTGTACCGAAAGATTTTAAAGATAATGTGGAACCAAATGGTAACGAACTTGGAAGTGTTGCGAAGATTCGGAAGAAACTTGGAATTCGTAACACAAGTTGCGAAAACTATCTTACTTGGACCACATTATAAGAAATGAAGAAAGATACTGTGACAATATCGAAAGAAGAGTATCGATCGAGAAATTTCTAGTACTTAATTCATAAAATGTTAAAAGAGTAGATAATAGAGTGAAAAAGTAACAATAGGGCTAGTTATAAACGGTTACTTCAAAAGGACTGCGCTATTGTGTATGATAAGGTAGGGTCTTTTGTTGTACAACTATTTGTGAAAGAGTCGGTTGGTTACCTGTAACACCCTTTTATTTAATTATAACTTGTTTATATTAGTTAAGATTTCTCCAGAGAGGACTTTTGTATCGCATCTCGGTGTCCTTCGAGAAAACCCATATAAATAGAACCCCGAGCGCGGTTAGTGGGTCAGTATTCGTTTGATGTTTGACAAGTGTTTATTGCGTTGGATCAGGTCAACGTAGTACCCGGGCATTGTGTTGGTCAACTATTATTAATCAGTTTTATTGTGTATGTGCATTCTATATAATTGGGTCAACTATTATTAATCAGTTTTATTGTGTATGTGCATTCTATATAATTGTTGTAAGTAGTATTAAGTAAATTATTAAGTTATTTATTGTATTACTTTATCATAATTAGTTTGTTATTTATTTTGTAAATCTTTTTGTTGTAATAAATACTTGTAATTGTAAACTTTAGTGTATTAATTATTTAATTACACAGATCCCGAAACGGACATTAGCGATAAGTGTCATAACACATCTTCCTTTAGCATATACTCTAGGGTAAGGTCGTAGGAAGGAGAGCAACAGGACGAAGAAGAATAACCTGACTGGTAAACCTTAGGACTTGATTTGACAAGAGTTAGTCGGAACTGTTCAGAATTGCAACGAATACGGTGGTGATAACGATGATTCGAAATCGGATTGGCACCTAAAGAAAAGAATTTCTTGTAATAATTTTATCTATACGGTAATAAAGAAACATTTATGAATTTCAGGTTTTTCACTTCTAAATTTTTAAAGGATATTTACACAACGCAATGTACAATTTGTAAAATTTCTTCCTCAATTATTTAGTTAACCCACCAGGTTGGTCTAGAGGTAAAGTCGTCGCCAAAATCTGCTGTTTAACTGCTGATTTTCGGAGACGAAGGTTCCTGGTTCAAATCCTAGTAAAGGTAGTTACTTTTATATGGATTTGAATACTAGACAGTGGCTGCCGGTGTACTTTGATGGTTGGGGTTCAATTAACCATACTCTCTCAGGAGTGGTCGACCTGGGTCACTACAAGACTACACCTCATTTACACGTCATACACATCATCCTCATCTCATTGGGTCATGTGGTTGCTTATTGTCCTCGATTGAACAGATTGCAACGTACACATATTAGGAGTAAAAAAAAAATATTTACTTTACTTACATATTATTACGTAAATAAGATTTTTTTTAAGTTAATTGATTTTTTATAATAAGTAAATGAAGATTTCATTAGGAAGTTACTGATTGTATTTGAAAATTTTTTTAAATTTTTTTGTATGTAAAGAAAACAAAGTTTTTCATCATTATTTACAAAGATTTTTACGTTTCTTTTTCATTTTAAAATGTAAAGAATATGTAAACAACAGAAAACGAGGAGTTTTACTAACTAAATGAAATGTTTAAACAAATATATCTAAAGCTAAATTTGCAGAATAAAAATTTAACGAGTCTGGTAAAGAATCTTGATATTGTTATTATTATTATTATTATTATTATTATTATTATTTACTTGTAATGGGATTTTTTTAAAGAAGTGAAATCGTTCTATGTTACAATGAAATACCGTTACAACTTTGAAATGTTTAATGGATAAAAAAAAATCAATGCAGTGTTTAGGCCTAGTTATTTTTGTTTTATTTATCCAATTAAATTTTAACAACGTAAAGGATTTCATTTTGTTAAAAAGCAATTTTTATTAATAGGTTCTTTTCAAATAGTTTCATTATTTTTTAGTTTACTAATATTAATTTAATATATTTGAAAAATGGGTCATTCTGATTGTTTACTATTGTATTGATTTCTTCTTATTTGTTTACTCAGAATAATTTGTTTACAGTTATTCATGGAAATAATTTATTCATACGTTTTTATCATGATTATAAAATGTTTAAAACCGGTTATGAATGATACTTAACTAAATATCATTAATAATTTTCTTTCGTAGAATTTAACAGGAGCGTTTGCTCGCAGAATTTTTTTTTTGTTCATTGAAAGTCGCATCAGGAGCACGTTTATTAGCGCCTATGATGGGTCATATAAAGGTAAAGGGGGGGGGGTTTAACTTGTGAAAATTTCAAACCGTAGCCGGGAATCGGACCCAGAACTACTATTAATCTTTATAATTTTAATGGTTTTTAATACAGCATTATCAGTATTTTTAGGTTTACAATATACTCGTATTATTACAATTGTCATAAAAGGCAGTTAGAAATTGTTAAGTTACATCGATTAGGCATTAAACATGGTATGGTGACGGACTAATAACAAACAATACACGAGAAAATACCACAGGATGTCCCTGTTTAACTAAATCGAAAAATCCACCAATTAAGCCAACGCAACGTTCAAATTTTTAATAATAAAGTTCGTCATAATTTACTGGGCCGTTTTCGTGGCCCAGTGGTTAGCGTACTATTTTGCAAAGCGGAGGTCCCGGGTTCGATACCCGGCCAGTGTCTGGAAAATTATTACACGTTCAAACACACTGTTTTACAACTCAAAGTAGTCGCTAATGACCAAGATGTTGATGAGACTTAAAATAAACTAAAAATAGTTCATTATTATAAAAGTTACGAGATGTTGCTTAAACCAGTTAAGTTGTACGGCGTCCACCTTTGGGGAACTACCAGAAGAAGTAACATATTGGTAATTCAAAGGTTCCAAAATAAGGAAGGTTCTTCGGGCTATAATATAAATGACAATATGTATAACAAGGGCGCCATGGTTTCCAAGGAATACAGAAATACACCATTATTCCAACCTTCCTTAAGTCATAGTCGAGGTAAGCCGTTTTAACACAAAATGTCTCAGGCGGGACTTGAAAATCATGAAATCAAATTGACCATAAATCTTATAAACGATGCACAAGAAATTAGACGCCTGAAACGTTATAATATTTTGGACTTGTGTGATAAGAGTTTAAATATAAGCCTACATAGTAATTTTCTATTTTCAAAAAAAAATATTTTTGATATATTGAGAGATACTCAGGATAATGAGACCTCAATTTGTCATTTATACAGTCAAAAGATTTTTTTATAGTTTATTTTAAAAATTGATGGCAAATAATATTATTACATAAAAAATAATAATGCTTGCCATAATTAAATGTAGGCTATAGTTAAACTTTTCTACATTTGATTAGCAGTTAGGCAATGCCTATTGATATTACGAGACAGTATTTAACTATATTTCTTGTAGAACATAACCTTATAAGTTTTACTTTGTAGGTTTTTTTATTATATTTCATTTATTTATTCTATCATACGAATTTTCATTATGATTTCCTAAAGTTTCCATTATAAAAACTCTTCTTTTGAGCGCTTAATGTATTAATTTACTAACTTTTGTCTAACTTGTACATTCATTCTAGAAATGAACATGGTAAATAGATACGTATGTATTTACAAGATAAAGTTACAATGAACCGGCTTGCTCTGCATAGTATGTTCACTTAACCTTTTTAATACCCACGCAGACAACTTCCTACGCGTGCATTTATTGCACTCTTGCACGCTACAACCAACCAGTAGTGGTAGTAATCTTGGGCGTTGAATAGGCATTGTTCTCAAATAACGTATATTCACTTATAATTACTTATTTTGTCTATATGAATATATTTGGTAAAATTTCCATAAGAAGTATTCTTAATTAAAACAAATTTCTAGTTTATTTTCTTCTAAGAAACATTTTTTGTTTAACAGTTGTGCATAAATAATTAATGTAATTATACATTACAGATTAGACAATGTAACAAAGATGTAGCCTACACTAACCGTGGAACTACGTAAATACAGTAGAATCTCAGTAGTCCGGCCTGTTCGGGACCGAGAGGGTGCGGATTACTGAAAATTCCGGATTACTGGATGTGTTGGAATTTTGGAACTATAAATTATAAATTTAAACAAAAAATGAATATGCATTGATTTCAATGTGATTTTAAATTAAATAAACTAATTAAAAAAGGTTTGCTGAGTACTTTTGTAGTCATTGTACTAAACAAAATTACCGGCTATTGACATCGCCTAGTGCGGTGTGGGGTGCTCGTGTTCTGAGAATTACATTTCGTTGTCAATTCAGCACAAAGTATAGAGTATGGACCAGTTCTGGGTTTTGGATAAAAGGCCAAAAATTATTCCATTTAACAATAATTAAGGTCTTTTTATTTATTTCTTTAATCAAATCCTAAACATACACGTTATATCCACCGTAATTACGTCGAGTTGATTTCCCTAATTCAAGTCAAATCTTTTACCAAAATCTGTTCTGGGTGAGTTTTCATGCTTTTAGGCCTAATATTTTAAGGGCCGGATTAATGGAGGTGCCGGTCTACTGCACGGCCGGACTACCGAGATTCTACTATAATTTTAAGTCCGTGCGGGTTATTTTAAGATTTTGTGGACAGTTACTCGTTTAGTTCTTAAGAAAATTAATCTATTTAATTTATTTAAATTATTGTATCTGTTAGTAGACTGCGTTTAATGATTAATTCTGCCCATAACAGACAGGTGGAGTGTCAAATTATTTACACTCAATCTGTTCGTTGCAGGGCTAAAATAAATAGTTCTCTTTCTTATCACATGGTCAGCCAAGTAAATGACTGAATCATTTAAGAACAGGAGAGGTAGAGGTGCAAAAGACACTAATCAGAGTTGTCTCCTCTGAAAGTAATGACGTTCATTATACAGCCAGACCCTGTGGTGAATGAAGTGAAGGTGTCATTTGCAGAGTGGAAAATATGTACTTTTCAGAGAGCCCGGCATGCTGATTAGCATACTTTTCCACTCAGTGAGGAAGGCAATGGTAAACCACCTCACTCCTCGTTTTACTTAGTAAAACCTCTACAGGTTCAAACCTGCCTTCCGGCTGATGACCTAAACAACAACAATGATTAATTGTAATTATTAATCTTGTCAATAAATAATTGTAATAAGTACAATTATAAGTTTGTTCACCATTTATTACAACTAGATCCCTAACGAACCTAGGTTTAGGTGTTACATCCAAATAAATATCTTATAAACTAAAAACACCTATTATTATCGGAAACAATATTATTATGGATGATTTGCTTCTAGTCATTTGTTTATCGCACGTGTATACAGAAACAAGTTAATTACCAAACAGAAACATTTACTGTATGATTTGTTTACAGAATCTTAAATAAATTTCTGTAACCTCATTAAAAAACCGGAAACATTTTCGGTAATGCTGAATAGAGAAGTGTGACTCATGATTAAATTCGAAAAGAATTCGTGGTTCTGAAATATTTTTAATTACTTTATAATTGTCTATTATAAAGGTAGGTCTTTATAAACAACGGTGATTTCGGACGAAGAGAGGCTTAGAAGATCTGTAGCGTTAAAGAACTATTGGCGAAAGAAAAAAGAAGTACAAGAAGATCTACAAAAGTGCTTCAAAAAATTCAAGAACTGAAAGAGTTAGCTAGATTTGGACTTAAAGTGGTCCCCTGTGGCCGTACAAGTAAAAAAAAAAAAAACAAAGAAGATAGGTCTATTTAGAATTGACGGTTTAGATGTTCCACAAAACTGTATCTTAAAATATTTGTTTAAAAATTAATAGTATTACCAAAGTAAACAAATGGTAAATTAGAGGTTTTCTTAAACGAGTATAATTATAGTAATAATACAAATAAATAACATTTAAAGCGAAGGTATTAGAGTATTACAATTGTAGAACAATTTAGAATAATTTCAATTCTGTACTATTCCATGAATGTGAAAATTTAGTCTATTATTAGTCATAATATGGAATTTAGTTAACAGTTACAATCAAACAATACTACGTTACATTAGAGGTGGCAGGGCAGGTCTATATAGAAAACCACAGTTATTCTACCTCTCTCCACTGAATCTGTAGTTAGCAGAAACTATAATTTTACAATAGTTAATTACCATACAATGTTTAACAACGAATCAACAATTTAAACTGAAATGGTATGTAGAATGTACAAGTTTTGTAATTGTAGGCATTTTCAGTCAGAATAACTAGTGGTTTTGGTAACACACACCATACACTTAATTAAAAAGAAAAAATCACTTTCAGAAGGTAGCCTATATCTCTACACATTCTTTATTTTACTGTTATATACATAATGAAAATTAAAAATTCTGTTGTAAAACACACACATTTCTTTTGCCCGTATAAAAATAAAGAAAACCCTCATTTTAATCTTGAGAGAAGGACGCTAAATGAAAATTAACCTCTGTTAGACGGAAAATCACTAATTGACGTTAACTAAACTATCTTGAAAAAACTACTTGAAATAGAAGTTGCATGTTGTTTTTCAGAAGAACAGGCAGGTGGAGTTTTAAATTATTTTCACTCGATCTGCTAGTTATTTGGCTTCAAAAAAATTCTATTTCTTATCACATGGTCAACTATACATATGGCTGAAGCATTTAAGTACAGAACAAGTAGAGATGTAAAAGATACTAGATACAGTTAGCTCCTCTGAGAGTAATGAATTTCATTATACAGCCAGATCCAGCGGTAAATGAAATGAAGATGTCATTTGCAGAGTGAAAAATGTCATTTAGGGTGTGTGTGTGTGTAACATGTGCGTCCCATGTAAGTTTTCTATCCAAGTGGAAGCCTAAATTGCGTGTTTGAGTAGTGTGAGGCAGCGAAATATTATTAATGTCAACGGTTAGGCAGTTTTGTCGTCTAAGAGTAAACGTCATTTGTTGCGATTTGTTTTCATTAATTTTAATTTTGTTAAGTTTGAGCCATGATTCAATCAGGTGTAAATGGTTTTGTATCTTTCGAGTTGCAATTACAGGATCGGCATCGACCGCAAGTACTGCCATATCATCAGCAAACATAGCCATAGTTGTATGGATACAATTTGGTATGTCACTGGTGCTTACAGAAAACAGCCTTGGTGCAAGTAAGCTTCCTTGCGGTACCCCAGCATTAACTTCGTACATTTCAGAAAGTTCGTTACTTTGTTTTAGTCTAAAGTAACGTTCCACTAGAAACGATTTTATTACTAGGTACAGGCTACCTGGAATTATTAATTTCAATTTGTATAGGAGTCCATCATGCCAGACCCAATCAAAGGCTTGAGATACATCAAGAACATTAAAAATAATAGTAGTTCGTGGTAGGCTAGAAATAGTTCACATTATAAATATTTATAATTATAGATAGTTTAATTGTATGAAAAAGTGTATTGTTATGCAACGAGCATTGCTACTTGGGAAGCGTGGAGTGAAGATATATCATTTAAGATAATCAGATCTTATTTCTTGTACTCTTTTATGATTAAGTTTATAAAATTTCTAGTGTTTTGTAATTTTTGTTTTTCTGTATACCATTTTATGATTTATTAACAAAATTTCTCAGAATCTTTTTTATTTCCTTCTTTTGTCGTACAATCAACGTTTTTATTACTGCTTCAAAAATTCGGAAGAAAGCCTTTGTGTTTCTATTATGTGTTTACAATCTGGTTTTTAATATTCCTTTCTCGAAGCCTAAAAGGGTATAATAAGATTTAGCTCCTTAGTCGGGACTTTTCATTGTTTATATTGTATCTTTAAAAAAAAAACGGTCTGCATACAGTACATATTGCATTTGGCTGCAGGTAAGTAATAATTCTTAAATATAAAATAATGGCTATTGTTAATCAAATTAGTTTAAGCTTTATGTTTTGTAATTAATCTAAGCTAAATAATTAATTGTAATTTTAATTTCATAAATAAATTATTATTTTGAGTTAAAAAGAAGTTTGTGTATTATTTATTACAATTAAGACTCAAAACAAACCATGGCTTAAGTGTTGCAATATACAATTTCTAAGAATTAATAAACTGACGTTAAATGTATACAACCCATCGGGTTAGTTCAGGGATTAAGTCCTCGCCGCGAGTCACCAGGTTCCTAGTTCAAATCCTTGTAAAGGTAGTTACTTATACGGATTTGAATACCTGAAAGTGGTTACCGGTGTACTTAGACGGCTGGGCTTTAATTAATCACACTCTATTAGGAATGGTCAATCTAAAATTGTACAAGACTACATTTACACGTCGTACACATCATCCTTATCTTAATAAACCATAGCGTTCCTTATTGTTCTTAAATTGAACAGATTGCAACGTACATTCATTGGAGATTAAAAAAATGTATACGTTAAATTACATTTTAAAAATTATTACATTTTTTTATTATAATCAATACTGAAAAAGTTTATCCGCTCATAAAAAAAAACATGTAAAGTGGTGATACCTGGATAGGACTGATAAGCAAAGATCTCTAAAAGGCCTCCGGCCAAAAAATCTTTGAAAAAGTTTTTCCGCTCATAAAAAAACATGTAAAGTGGTGATACCTGGGTAGGACTGTTAACCAAAGATCTCTGGCCTCTGGCCAGAAAATCTTCTTGCGCCAATTAAGGCTAATTTATGAGTAGGCCTGCAAGCTCCAACAAGTAAATTTCGTTTTGAAAACATGATACACATATAGTAATTGTTACAGATAAATTAAAATATTTTAAAGATTCTGAAAAAAATATATAAAGATATAAGAAAAAAATATTGTAAATTTAAAGGATTAATCCATATAATAACTGAAACTGATTAATTAATAAAGAAAATATTTAATTTTCTTTCAAAAATAGTTTAAGGAAATTGAAAAGGAATGAAATGAAGGAGTATTGGAAAAGAAATAAATGTTAACTGTTGTTTAGGTCATCATCGAAAGGCTGGTTTGTACTTCTAGAGGCTTTACGAGATTTCTAGAGGTAAAACGAGAATTTAGGTAGTTTACCAATGGCTTCATCGCTGAGTGGAAAATGTTTATCACCACGCGAAGGCCTCTGATAATTATCTACTTTCCACCTTACAAATGACACCGTCATTTCATTCACTACAGGGTCTGGCTGTATAATGAAATTCATTACTATCAGAGGAGATAACTCTGACTAGTATCTTTTACAACTCTACCTCTCCTGTTCTTAAATGCTTCAGTCATATAATTGGCTGACCATATGATAAGAAATAAAACTATTTTTTGTAGCCCTGGAACTAGCAGATCGAGTGCAAATAATGTAACACTCCTCCGGCCTGTTATGGGCAAAAATACAAAATGTAGGCTAAACTTCGTAATCCTTAGTGGTCAGAACTCAAAATACAGTTTACAAAAAATTATCTGGAAATTGATGTAGCCTAATTGATAAATATTACAAAATACTGGGCTAATGGAATTTCAAACGCACAAAAACAATTGTGCACCGTTTTATGAAGAAGTTCATTAAAAAAACTAATATTAGATAATATTGGGTTAAACCGTTATTTATTGAAAACCATTCTTTAGATTTTAAATAATATAAAAGAAGCACTATTATCAAAATTATTTTATAAAAGAAAAGAATAACTAGTCAAGGAAACTATAAAAAATTAATAAAAATCTTGTAACGGAATATCGATGGATAATAAATAGACATAAAATTTGAATTGTTCATAAATGGAATATACGTGACCTTATACGGAATGATTGTTATAATAAAACTAAAGTATAAGATTTGATACGATTATAAGAAGCTGGATCATGATTCTTAAGCCAAACAATGGTCATCCGCTAAATAATAGTTTTCTTGAACAAATAACGTTGAAGAAAATCTCGTACGGCGATTGGTCGAGCACGAGGTAACCATGTCTAAAGGAGGTAGCTTTTTGTCAGTTGTTTAACAAACAAATTACTCTTTCCTCTTTGTCAAAGACTGAAAATGGGTGGGCAATTTGTCTACTTCTTTTTTAACATAAGAAACGTTGGACCTTATAATTTGTTTTTTCTTTATCTCATGGGTTTTCTTTACGATCGGAAGACAAGACGGTAATCGCCTCTACTGTTGTAGTACTACGGTTTGGTGACGGGCGGGGGTGTTGTACACTTAGCTTAAACACAGTTCCTTAGCACATTTTTATCGTTCATCTCCATCTTTTTCTAATCTACTTTGTATTATAAATGTCATTATACAACAATTTTTCTATCTCCTTCTAATACCATCTAGCGGTTATAATACAATTTAACGGCCTACCTAACAACGCTAATTGAGAGAACAGTGTATCATTCTCGATTTAAAACTCGACTGTAAATTGTGAAAGCAATAATAAAAAGTATAGCCCGTAATCTTGAAAGTGAAGGCATGCAAATCGACTTTATATTTCACAATAACTCATTTTTTATTTTACAGCAAATTGTCATATCATACAAAAAAAAATAACTGGAACGTTATTAAAGACAACAAACCTTTCACTGTGAAAAAAATAAAATAAAAAAATTATATAAGTACTAATCACGTTGTTAAATTATCAAAGTGTAATCGCAATGAACTTTAGACAAAATCATATTCTCTTTTCAAACTAGATAATTTAACCCCCATTACTATTATTTTCACACGTCAGAATTTTCATCGTCTGTACAAAAACAAGATGAAAATTCTTTCTCGAGTTACAGTGCTTTGAACCGGGGTGTAAATGTGTAAAACTCGTGTAAAAGATTATTCCGAGTTGTTAACTTGCTAAAAAAAAAAAAAAAATATTGAAGGGGTGCGTAAGTGAAGGGTTGCTCAAAGATGGGTACCATATTTTATTCAAAATCTGCTCTCTATGTAGTTAATACTCGGAGATAACTGTTTCACAGACCACCTTGAATTTCTGTGGCAAAGTAACTATAATAGTTTTTTTATTACTTATTTTATTTTGCAACTACAGCCAGTAAAAATGTTTACATCGTACATATCAATTAAAATGAAATCGCGTTAATGGTTTTGAGGAGGACACCATCCAGTTATAGTTCTCCAGATAACGAAAAGTGTTATCCTTTTTATCAATATGTATATTAATGTTGTTGTTTAGGTCATCAGCGAAAAGGCTGGTTTGAACCTCTAGAGACTTTAATAAGTAAAACGAAGAGTGAGGTTGTTTACCATTGCCTTCATCACTGAATAGAAAAGTATGCTTATCAGCATGTCAGGACTTCTAAAAAGCATCTCCCTTCCACCCCGCAAATGACGCTTTCACTTCATTCACCACAGGATCTGGCAAAATAATGAAATTCATTACTTTCAGAGGAAATAACTCTGATTAGTGTATTTTACATTTCTACCTGTTCTGTTCTTAAATGCTTCAGTCATACAATTGGCTGATTATGTGATGGAGAGAGAGAACTACTTTTTGTAGCCCTGAAACTAGCAGATCGAGTCCGTAATGTTTTTTTTGTAATTCCTAATATGTATACGTTGCAATCTGTTCAATTGAGAACAATAAGCAACCCCATGACCCAATTAGATGAGGATGATGTGTCTGAAGTGTAATTGAGGTGTAGTCTTGTTCAGACTCAGGTCGACCATTCCTGAGTGAGTATGGTTAATTGAACCCCAACCATCAAAGAACACCGGTAACCACTGTCTAGCATTCAAATCCGTATAAAAGTAACTACCTTTACTAGGATTTGAACTAGGAACCTTCGTCTCTGAAAATCAGCTGTTAAACTGCTGATTTTGGCGACGACTTTACCTCTAGACCAACCCGGTGGGTTCAGAGTCTGTAATGTAATGAAATTTTAAATAAAATAAAGAAAAATAATGAAAACGCAAATAATTTACACTGAAATAATAGTAAATTGAAATTTAATAAAACGATTAAAATAAACAAAATTGAATGTTACAAAATGTTACTTATCTTGAATTTAATTTATTGACGACACTTCTATTCTACAACTCTATTTATATATACTAAATAATAAATAACATGAAATGTTAAATTGAATTTTATTTTTTAATTCTACTGAGCTCAAAAAGTACGAAATAATAATTAATAGTTACAATTCTTTTATAATTTCCTGAAGTCTCTGCTGTACCATGTGCATGTGCCTTCTTCCATTGAACGGGATCGAATGGGCGACTTGATCATTGTTGCAATTGATTTTATAGTATCTATTAAGATTCTCTTAGAATTTATCTGCTTGTCTTAAAAATTATTAAGTTGTTTAATTTAGTTTTATAATTGAATTGTCTGCCCATAACAGACAGGTGGAGTGTCAAATTATTTACACTCAATCTGTTTGGTGCAGGGCTAAAATAAATAGTTCTGTTTCTTATAACGTGGTCAGCCAATTAAATGACTGAATCATTTAAGAACAGAAGAGGTAGAGGTGTAAAAGACACTAATCAGAGTTATATTCTCTGAAAGTAATGAATTTCATTTTACAGCCAGACCCTGTGATGAATGAAGTGAAGGTGTCATTTGCAGAGTGGAAAATATGTGCTTTTCAGAGGGCCCGGCATGCTGATAAGCGTACTTTTCCATTCAGTGAGGAAGGCAATGGTAAACCACCTCACTCCTCGTTTTACTTAGTAAAACCTCTACAGGTTCAAACCAGCCATTTGGCTGATGACCTAAACAACAACAATTGAATTGTATCTTGATGTTCTCCTAATTTTCTTTTTATTATTTATCTGTTCAAATTATTTATTCAAAATTATACCTTCTTTTGTTTTATGACTCCATTTCTAATATATCTGAATCTTTGATTTATGGAATAATTATTTACGTTTCTGATATTTTCTTCTTAAAATTTAGTTTAATATATTTAATTTTTGATTTAGAATATTTTTGGATAATAATTGGAAATTATTTATTTTGATGATTATTTAAGTTTTAAGTTCAGAAATCAACAATTGATTTCTGAACTTGATCTTCGATCAACGATATTGTGAATCATAGACTGCTATTCTACAAGAAGTCGAATAATTTAACACTCCACCTGTCTGTTATGGACATGATTTTTTATTAACGATATTGTGAATCATAGACTGCTATTCTACAAGAAGTCGAATAATTTAACACTCCACCTGTCTGTTATGGACATGATTTTTTATTACTAAAATTAATTTAAAAAAAACAGATTTTCAACTGAGTCTGGCCTTATAGATTTCTCTATTCTATCTTACTGAAATATTTGTAATTTTTATGGATAATACAAGTAAACAGAGATGAAATATTTTACCATTTAATACGGTAAAAAAAAAATTATACAAATTTATTTTTATAAATTTTCCTCGTATTACAAATAATATGAATAATTAATATTTGCCCAATAGTAAAGTTTACAAAACTATTGATCCAGTAACTGAGACGATAAAGAAAACGAGAATATAATACCTCGGTCACATATTGAGATATCCAGAAAATAGATAAATGTCAAACAGATATTGAATTTCTGTTGTAAACTCGTTCTCAAACCGGTATGGATGAGAGAAATAAATGAAGATCTGGAGGAGATGGGATTAAAAATTGAAGACCTCCAAAATAAATCCGAAAAATTAAACATCATTAAAAGCTTTAAATTTGCACCTCCTCCAACTAAACAATATAAAACGAGTGTCGTATCAGATGAAGTGAGACTGGCCCGTTCGCTTAGAATGAGGGCCTACTGGGAGAAGAGAAAACAACGTAAGACTAAATAAATGTTAAACTAACTTAAAGTGATCCAATGTGGTCTTAAAAGTAAAAAAAAAATCTGGTGTGAAACACTCACAACTTTCTCTTACCAATGCAAATAATTTAAACAATATAACCTAACATTAGTAATAAAACATTAGAAATAAACAAAAAACTAACCTAAAAAAAATAACCTTATTTTAATCATGAGTGAAAGACGCAAAATGAAAATCGACCTGTTTGGCTTAAAAATACGGAAAATCACACTTTCACGCTAAACTAGGCTCTGTAGAAAAAAACGCTTTAAGTAAAAGTTGTAGATCTTCTAATTTTCTATAAATTTGATTATATACACTTTTGTCGTAAAATGCATACTAAGGCCGAAATCTTAAAAAAATTAATTTTTCACACGTTTTCGTGAGAAAAAAACAGAAAATCGCTAACTACCGCTAAACTAAGCGTTATACAAGAAAATGTTTGAAATAAAAGTTGTAGGATTTTACATTCTCTACAACTTTTATTATAACGTTTTGCGCTAAAGTGCATATTAAAGCCGCAATCTTAAAAAGAAAATGTTTTAACGTAAAAACAGCTTCACCAAGAATTTCAGCAAACATGGTGCCTAACCTATCTTGTAGAGAATAAAAAATGTAGTAAACCAGGCGATTTTTAAAAAAATCGTAGGACCAGTTTTTGAAAAATCGCAAAAAAGTGAAAAATTACACGAATAAACAACTACTTCCGGTTGACCGATTTTGATGAAAATGTTCGTGTCGGGTCCGGTAGTGGTATGTAACTTAAGTTTCAAGTTTCAAATTCGTACGATGTTCTGTTCTTGAGATATTTTGTATACACACAGACCAATCGATAAAATCATGTTTTTTGGGTTCAGGGGGTCTGAAAACGTGTAGATCCGGTGAAAACTCAATTTCGAAAAAACGACATGAAAACAATACTTTCCTTCCTATATATTCATATAGGCAAGAGAAAGTAAAAAAAACATAATATGAAAAAGGAATCAACACAAAATGCATTTTAAACATCGTTTTTACGGTATAAATTAACTGGAAATCGTTATGACAGCTGAATATTTTCTGAACTAAAATTAGAATATCTACGCTATTAATTTTTATTAAACTAACAAAATAATAAAGTAAAATGATCCTGGTTGCATAACCAACTAAAAGGTAAGTTTTAACCAAACCTACTATTTTATACATATTCATCGGTTTTCAAACATCCGTCATCCGTGGATTTATGGAAATAATTTACGATCCGACCTAGATGTTTGATTTACCTATGAAATAAGAAATTTAATATTCTAAAGTCGATACCCAATTAGCTTTACTGCTGACAAATTAATAACCAAGTTCTACACCGAATACGATAACTGCTGCGGGTAAGTAAAGGCAAACATAGAATTTCATTAACTTGTTTATGAATAACTTAAATGAATAAATTTTCTCCACTTGACATTTATTTAACAAGAAAAATTAAAATTAATTTTACATCTTTACTTTATAAATTCAATAAATAATAATAACACAAAATAACAGGGTGAATCAATACCGAAATATTTTTTCTCTTATAATAAACAGCGTTTTTAATAATAAGTTTTGACAATTTTTTAAACTTTTATTGTTAAGAGAGCTGCGGTTTGACACCGCAATGACGGTCGTAATTAAATTGGTGACACCACAACTTGACGTCGTTCTAAGCAACCAACGTTGCTCTGTAGGAAACAAACAACAACTGGTATGCATAGACAACGTTTCAGAGACGAACGACATCCACCGTAACATTACGGACGTTAGATAAAGGCACCGACCACTTTCTTACAAAACTTTACAGGTTTCATAAAAATAGTAATTAAAAAACAAATTAAATTTTTGAAAGAAACGAGTTATAGATTGACCTTGAACCAGGAAAGCTAAGTTACTGTTGTATATTTAACAAAAGCCTTTGAAATGAAAAACAACTTACTGACTACAAGCATTGATTTATAGATCAGGAAAAATTGTTTATAACACTATGTTTGGATAGGTATGTAAACATGAAATGACTTGCACAAGATAGAACAGTTTGGAAAACTAAATCCAACCAGTCGAGAGACTGATGATTATACGGGAGTGAACCGTGGGTGGGGCTGTGGAAAGGAAGAGGATAGAAGCTTTTGAAATGTGGTGTTATAGGAAAATATTAAAGATTAGGTGTGTAAACAAAAGAAGTAATTTAATTTAAGTTCTTAGACGAGTGGATGAAAGAAAAAGTATATAGAAACATTTTAATAAAAGAAGGGGTAGGCTAGTGGGGCATATCTTAAGTCACCGAGGTATTAGTCTATTAATATTGGAGAGTAATATTGAGGGAGTGAATTGTAGGGGGAGGCAAAGGTAAGAATATTGAAAGCAAATTATAAAAAATAGGGTTTTTTGTAGATATGAAACGACTTGTACAAGATAGAACAGCTTGGTGAACTACATCCAACCAGTCGAGAGACTGATAAAATAAAAATGAGCAAAAGTACTATTCCCGAATTCGCTTTAAAAGGCAACTACGGAAAACGAGCGGGAATATTAACGAAGTAGCCAAAGTAGGAGAATTAAAAAAAAATACGAAATTAAGCTAGTGGTGGCTTTAATATGACAAATGCAGCTACAAATTCTTCCTGTATGGTACACAGGTATGGGATCACAAATTAATCGTTTACGTCATCACCAGAAAGGCTGGTTAGAACCTCTAGAGCAGGTGTGCACAGAATTTTTGAAACGGTGGGCCAATTAATTACTGATTTTTCTAGCCGGCCCGCAGAAATAAAATTGTTAGAGTTAAAAAATTGGCGTACGTCTTATTTACTTGTGGTTAAATTTCAAAATCCAATAATTTTATGGTACGACGGAACTAATGCCTGTCTATAACTTGATGATGGCTTCTGGCAAGAGACACAATATGCAGATTGTATAACCATTTCAGTAAACATACATGTAATTTTTTTTTTAATAACTCAAACATGTAGGAAATGACGTATTTTTATAAACCAAGTATTTTGCATGTTTTTTGTTCTATAAAATTATTTCATAAAACATACGCTTAATGAGATAATGTATAATTTACTAAATTTTGTTTTTGAAGAAAAAACCGTATTTTTCAAATATTTCGTCATTGTTCAACAACTATTTCCCGGATGAACATAATATTCGGCAGGGTTATTCTGTAATAATTATGGAAAACGATGATGCAATAAAATTTAACAGAAAATCATTACTTTTTAAGTTACGGGGACAGTTTTTTTTCAAAAACAAAACTTGTACTACATTATAAGTTCTCATTAAGCGTGTTTTTCAAAATAATTTTATAGAACAAAAACATGCGAAATACAACATAAAACATGTAAAATACATGCGAAATACAAGAAAAAACGGTGAAATACTTTGTTTCATAAAAATACGTCATTCCTGACAAATTTTAGTTACTTAAAAAATTAGAAATGTTTTCTGAAATGGTTTTACAATCCACATTTTGCTCCTGTCTGCCGGAGGCCATCAAGTTATAGACAGACAGTATATTGTACTGCAACGTTGTCTAGTCTAAATGCCTGTACAAACGTTATCCAGAAGTCAATAATCCTCCATTGCTTATTGATAATTCAATGTCTATTTCAATATTTGTAGTTGCTATTCTTAAAATTAATTCCAAGTGACTGACTGTCTGTTAAACGCGTACGAGCTTTAGATTTGATATTTTCACTAACGAAAAAGCATGCTCACAATAATAATAGTATTACTGCCAAACAAATTTATGTTTGTTTAAAAAAAATTCTCGCGGTAAGTAATTTTTGTAGAATTTTTTTTTTTTTTAATTCCTAATAATCTGTCCGTTGCAATCTGTTCAATTTAGAACAATAAACAACCCCATGACCCAATGAGATGAGGATGATGTGTACGACGTGTAAATGAGGTGTAGTCTTGTACAGACCTCGGCCGACCATTCCTGAAAGAGTACGGTTAATTAAACCCCAACCATCAAAGTACACCGGTAACCACTGTCTAGCATTCAAATCCGTATAAAAGTAACTACCTTTACTAGGATTTGAACCAGGAACCTTCGTTTCCGAAAATCAGCTATTAAACAGCTGATTTTGGCGACGACTTTACCTCTAGACCAACCCGGTGGGTCCAGATAAACTTAATAAAGAAAAAACATTATTTTTTTATCTAATAAATTGGAAAAAGTATCTGTAACAAGAAAAATTAATATACTTTTTTAATTTAAACAAACACATAAATCATTTTGACTACTGTATAATTACAGTTGTCGGATGTGTAGTTATGGAATTTAAATCGGAGGTAAGCAACCGCAGAAGTTAAAGAGTAGAAGAGAGAGCATTACGATTGTAATGAATTATGGAGAAGGGGAGAGAAAGGAGATTATATAAAAAGGGGGAAGGTAGTCGTTGTCGGTCAATACGATGCGTGCAGTTAATTAGCTTCTGTTTGCTCAACTGATTACTGATAACAATTCTGCTCAGCTCTTATCACTATTCTTTCCAATATTTATAGTTACCAACTGAGGTTTTCAACGGGCGTAACTGAAAATAAAATACCATGCAAGACCGCGTGTTCTTATATATATATATATATATACTTTTTTCTACTTCCAGCTATACGTTATCATGTATATAAAAAAACAACATAATAACACTTACGTTGAAATCAAGTAACCGACTACTCAGTACATAGATTAAGTCGACTCCATTCGTTATACAGTTAACCGGAAGTAACATTAACCATTCACGATATTATCCAATAAAATTAGCCGGTTTAAGATCATATCACATTTCACTATTTAATAAATTTCGTTCAGTTACTAAAATCACATATGTAGTATAATAAACAAAGAAAAATATAAACTAACTTAACTAAAAATTAGCCTATACTTAAAATTTATCGGGTTACAATATAAAAATAAAAGCATAAATTAAGTTACTTAAGTTTATTGTATAAAAAAATACTGTTTTTAAAAAATAATATTTTTTATCTTCTACTCTACCGGAATTTTAATCAAACTTTAAACACGCATTTTTATGTTCAAATTTACCTACTTAAGTATATCAGTACGTCATTAAATCGTCCATAGTAATATTTTTTTACTTAAATTATAATATTTAAAAGTGATAATTTTTAAATGAGGTCTAAAATTTAAATATGATTAAGTAATAGTTTAAGAGAATTGGTTTTCATTACAATGGAACCGATAAAAATATAAGTCACGTAGACTTTTCAGATGATAAATATAATTATAGAACACTTTACTCAGCAAACCTTTTGGAACTACAATTTATTCCACTTATCTTTGAAATTGTAAACAATCGCTCTGCTCTACTATTGGCTGGATGCGTAATTGTATTTACAGAAACTGCTTATCGCGGATCTTCCCAATGGCGAGTGAAAATTTCCATCTAATTGAAAAAGTAATTAACTCAGATAATTTTTATGATAAAAGTACAAGCGGTGGCTATTCAGGAAAAGTATGTGAAGAACCTCTTCACCTATTTTCTGGATAGTGTCGAGATTTATTTCTCTCATAAAATATGTATATTAATTTTTATTTTACAATAAAAGAAAAGATCCCCATAACGGGCAGGTGGAGTGTTAAATTAATTACACTCGATCTGTTGATTCCAGGGCTACAAAAAATAGTTCTGTTTCTTATCACATAGTCAGCCAATTATATGACTGAACTATTTAAGAACAGAAGAGGTAGAGGTGTAAAAGACACTAGTCAGAGTTATCTCCTCTGAGAGTAATGAATTTCACTTAACAGCCAGACCCTGTGGTGAATGAAGTAAAGGTGTCATTTTCACGGTGGAAAGTGGGTGCTTTTCGGAGGGCCTGGTATGCTGATAAGGATACTCTTTCAACTCAGTGAGGAAGGCAATGGTAAACTACCTCACTCCTCGGTTTTACTTAGTAAAACCTCAAGAGGTTCAAACCAGCTTTTCGGCTGTTGACCTAAACAACAACAATAAAAGAAGACGTGTCGAGTTTTCACTCGACAAGTACATAAAATTATTGTACCCGCTTAGAGAGCTTTCTCATGTTTAAAGGAGTCATTGTAATAAATGATGTTTAAAGTAGTCAGTGTGAAGAGTTAGAAGTGTGGCTGCTTCTTCTCTTCCAGCGCGAGTGGGTGTCCATGACAACGGCAATATCAGATATAAATATACACGTCTAGATCTCCCCACCTGTTCATGAAAAGTGAAGAGATTGTAACGGGTCAATCACCCTACTGCACTTGCATGTTCTATATACAAGTACGTTAGTTGTTTTGTATTTACGGTGTCCCACAGTTGTTTTGTAAGGGTGTATTTTAGTTTACCAGTTATTTTATCGATCAGTATTATACCACGTACAGTAGGCCTATTATAAGAAGAAAGCACTCTCAAGACAAGTTAAGATTAGACATTATAATAACAGAGAAGGCTGGTCTAAGAGAAGCAGAGAAATTTGAGACAAAACTCCTCCGCAAGATAATGGGGTCGAAGGTAGTTGACGGAAAATATAGGTTAAGAGTTCGAGAGGAAATGTACAAGGAAAATTGAAAGGAACTATTAGAAAAAGAAGATTAAAACTTTACGGACATTTGTACAGAAAGGATGACAATAGTTGATAAAACACATTTTTAAAACCAATAAACAATAGAACTACGGGGTTCGAAAAATGGTTTAAAGAAGTCAGAAAGGATATTGAGAAAAGCGGAATAACAATTACTTAATGAACCGAACCAAATTTAGACAACTAATTACGGACTTTAGGGTGTCCATGAAGAAAAAAAGAACACAGGATGGACAGAAGAAAGGAGAAAACCTACAGTGAGCGAATGTTGAGGATATAGATTGCAAAAAGAGCTTCCAGAAACGATTAAGTCACCTCACGTGATCTAAAACTGGTCCTACACAAAATTTTACCACTACTTTATTATGCAGCCAGGTATCAGTAATAATACAGTACCGCCCTATAATAAGACATCGTCCTTTACTCCTTCCATTTTCAAAAATTATGAATATTTATCACACGGGAAAATATTCCAAAAAACCTAATTTTACATCTCATTTCTGGAGAGAAAGTAACGTAAGACTTTTAAAACTCAAAAAATCGTAGGGGAAAGAAGCCATATATGGAATAGGGTCTTATTATGGAATACTAGTGTTTTTCCAGACAGGACGTTGGAAATCGTGATTTTCTCGCACCATTGGTTTTACCAACAGAAACAACTACCGGATTCAAACAAACCAAATACAGCTTGCCCAGATTGGTCTCAAAAGGGTTTTGTAAATTAAAATAAAATACAACTTTTAGGTTGTTGATGAAAATTCCTTGAAAAGAAATTTCGTCATATAACCTTATTTTCTTCACTCTACAATGTAGAGAGTAAATAGATTCCTCATTTACTTCGTGGTAACAATTTTTGCCACAATACTTGTGAAAAAAATATTCAAAATTTCACAAAAAATACATTCTAATTAAAACTCACTTTAATAAAAAAACTATAAAAAATTTATGTCTCTTCATTATCTCATTCTTTTAATTATTTTCATTTTTGATTCGTAAGAATAAACACAGTATTGTCCTATTAAATTAACTACTTAATTATGTTTGGGTTCCATGCAAAATGCTCATTAAAATACAACTACAAAAGTCAAAAAATGCGTGTATAAAAATGCAATAGGAGAAGGGAGCCATATATGGAATCGGGTCTTATTATGGTATAGTAGTGTTTTTCCAGACAGGACGTTGGAAATCCTGATTTTCTCGCACCATTGGTTTTACCAACAGAAACAACTACCGGATTCAAACAAACCAAATACAGCGTGTTTTTGTCAAGGTAATTACAATGAAGATAAAAAAGGTGAAAAATGGATTCAATGCTTGAGGTGTAATAATTGAAGTCATGAACAATGCACTAAAACTGAAAGGTTGTATTTTGTCTTTGATTACTGTAAATAAACTGATAAGACTAATACTTTGGTGCTTTAAAAACTTTGTAAGCGAATTATGTATCTATTCAAAGTATTCCAAATTATAACCCAATGTATTCCATATTAAGATCCTATTTTGTGAATTGTAAAAATAATGTCGCTAAAGACAATTTTTTTATTTTTAAATTATATTTGTAAATTTAAGATTTTGTATTTTCTAGATGTAAAATAAACTATTTCTACAATTAATTGATATAAAATTAACGTAATTTCAAAAACGTCATAGAAACCCAGGAAAATGAAAAAATGAAAATGGTATTCCATATTTTGGTTCCTCTCCCCTACCATACTTTCAAGAAACAGATTTTACATACATTTTCTTATAACGCTTATTCAGTTATTCTCAGGTCTTTCCACCCCCCCCCCTTCAACAATTGGTAATTCAGATCGATATATAAAATTTCCTGTTTTTAGTAACTACTAATTGGTTTTCTAAGTACCGGCGACATTTGATTTTCAACTAGTATAAAGTTTTCTCTAAAGCGAAGTGGACGGAGGGGGGGGTCCTAATAGGAAAATAAAGGAGCCCTTTAGAAAAAATTTATTGTCTTTTCATACTTTGCTAACCCAGTTATTGTAGATATTTTATATTTGCCTTTCAAAAAAAGGCGTTAATAAAATAATTTTAAGTAGACCAACAAAGAAATTGTTCTAGTCAATAAAATATAGTACATTTTTTCATAAATATAATACTTTTTTATAACATTGTGTAGATTTTAATAGAGGAAAACAAGATTATTGTCTAAAAGCGTACGCATACTTTGATATAAAATCAACTCAGTTACTATAGTTCACAGACCTGTTTCAGTAAAAGAATATTAAAAATATCTTTTTAAAAGAAGTTGAATTTTTTATAACTGAATTCTATAGAATGAAATCGATATTCTTTTTTCTAAAGAAAAATCAAAGAATACAGATAATAAAAATAACAAACAAGTTTTTAACATTACTGTAACAGCTACCTGTTATTTTAAAGAATGCAATCACTTTAAACAAATATTTTTATCGATCACAACCATTATCGGTGTGAAAAAATAAAACGTTTTATCAAATAAACTTTACTTTTTATAGTAGAATTTATTAAGTATAAAAACATTGGCAAAAACAATTTCATAAATAAAATTGATAATATGACAAACAAAAGACTCAAAATATTATATATTTCTTCTTCGCAAAAAATTGTAGACTAATAAATAAGCTAAGAACTTATTAAAATTCCATAGACCAGAGTTACACATTCCGAAGAAAATCTTTAGGTACTATAAAAAAGAAAAAGCACTATATTTCAAATTCTGAATTAACTTTTTATCCCTCAAGAAAAAATAAATTATTTTTAAATCAGGATTATTATATTCAATTTATAAATTTATAACATCAATTTTTAATAATACGTATAAATCTAATTCAGTAGATATGCAAGAAAATAGATGTTCTTGTAACATGCGATCAAAAATAATATTGAATCAAAATAATGTTAAATAGATTGAACAATTAAACTGCCCGTAAACCGAATATCCTGATTACCCAAAAAAAACCAATGAAAAAAATAACTTGAAATAAAAAAGTAAGAATTTAAACACGGCAAGAATAAGTAATGTAAAAAAATATTAATGAACCGCAAGATAATACAAAAAATATAAAATGTAATTGTCTCAAAGTAGAAAAAACAATAATTTTCCTTAAAAATCACTTTTAATACAGGCATTATAATAACACCAGAAACGGAAATTGAACATACCAAAAATGGGTTGTTCAACCAAGTACACTTTGGAGGATTAAAAAACGTGACATATATCAACCGTTTTGCTTTTGCAGACGACATAGCAATTGTTAGGAAGACGGAAACTATAAAAACAAATCAACGTGTTACAAGTACAGTAGAATCTCGGTAGTCCGGCCGTGCAGTAGTCTGGAACCTCCAGTAATCTGGCCCTTAAAATATTAGGCCTAAAAGTATGAAACCTCACCAAGGACAGATTTTGGTAAAATATTTAAACTGAATTAGGGAAATCAACTCGACCTAATTACGGCGGATTTAATAATATAACATGTATATTTAAGATTTGATTAAAGAAATGAATAAGCAGACCTTAATTATTATTAAATAGAATAATTTTTGGCCTTTTATCCAAAACCCAGAACTGGGCCATACTCTATACTTCATGCTGTGCAACGAAACGTAATTCTCAGAACACGAGCCCCCCCCCTACACCGCAATAGGCGATGTCAATAGCCAATAACTATATTTAAAACAATGTGTTAATTTAAAAAAAAAAGTACTCAGCAAACCTTTTTTAATTAGTTTATTTAATTTAAAATCACATAGAAATTCATTTCATTCATTGAAAAATGATGAATGAATTTCATTCATTTTTTGTTTAAATTTATAATTTACAGTTCCAAAATTCCAACACATCCAGTAATCCGGCACCCTCTCGGTTCCGAAGAGGCCGGACTACTGAGATTCTACTGTACAAGCAGAAAGAGCGGGACTACAGATTTCCTTCGAAATAATTAAATACATAAAGAACATCAAAACAGCCCAGTAATATTTAAGGACAAAAAACGGAAAATTGGAAAAGCTAATAGCTTCAACAACCTTGGAGAGATAATAAAATTGAACAACTTACAACCTGTACAAGAAGAAAGTAACGTCCAATCGAGCCAAGATGAGACATAACACTCTGATAAAACCTGTGCGTCTGTACCCGTGTAAATACCTTAGAAATACCGGAAAGGCTGGTTTAAAAGAAGCAGAAAAATCACAGAAAAGTCCTCCGCAATAAAATGGGTTCAAAGGTAGTAGAAGGACAGTACAGGTTACGAGGACCTGTGCAAGAAAAACGATTAATTAATGGAAACGATCAGAAAAAGAAAATTAAAACTCTACCAGACACCTACATAGAATCAATGACAACTATTGACAGAAAAAAAATTAATACACAAAACATTAGACGTAAGGTGTCAGTTAAGCGGTTTAAAAAACTCAGAAAGGATATTGAGAACTAAATTCAGAAAACTGAATACTGATTTTCAGGGCATTCACGAATAGCGAAAGGAGGGAAGAAAGAGGAGAAAGGCCTCCCAAAAATGCTGAGAATGTGAGCTGCAAAAGAGCTTCCAGAAATATCTGAAGTTACTTTACGTGATCCAAATCGGCCCTATAAGAAAAATATGTTAACCAAGTTGAAATATTTACGGAAAATTATAAATTATTCATTGAGGAAAAACCAATTTTGTAAACGATCGGAACAGAAATGTAAAAATGTGCTAAATAAAAATGCATGCCTCAGGGCGAACGAAATCGTACGGTAACCAGCTGACAGTCATATGCGAACAAACACTAATACAAATAATTGTTTGAAAACAAAGAGACTTTCGGATAAAAAAAAAATAATATGTACGGTTTTGCTTGATTGACAATTTTTTTATCCCTAATTTGTGTACGTTGCAATCTGTTCAATTAAGAACAATAAGCAACCCCGTGACCAAATGAGATGAGGATGATGTGTAAATGAGGTGTAGTCTTGTACATACCCAGGCCGACCATTCCTGAGAGAGTATGGTTAATTAAACCCCAACCATCAAAGTACACCGGTAACCACTGTCTAGTATTCAAATCCGTATAAAAGAAACTAACTACCTTTACTAGGATTTGAACCATGAGACCTTCGTCTCCGAAAATCAGCTGTTAAACAGCTGACACGTGGCGACGACTTTATCTCTAGACTAACCCGGTGGATTTAATTGACAATTAAACGGAAGTTACTTTGAATTTAAGTCCCACGTGGCCCTTCGGGCCACCTTAGTCAGTCAGCAAGTAGGAAGTCGCTATTATTTGTTAGGTAACATTGGTTGGGCAAGCGACTTTGTATGGTGACCAGCTGACAGCCATCCCTGAACAAACTCTTCTGGGGGGTCCCTGTTCAAACTCACGCCTAATTCACGTCAAGTGATACAGCAAAGCAGCGATCAAATTGGGTAGTTGTCTATAAGTACAGTTCCCGATAATAAAAAAAGTCCAACGTATCAAAGGGAGTACAAAGCTGGTCCATCGTAAGATAGACAAAATATTCAATCAATTACATTAAAATTTATTGAAAAACCATGAATATTTTTACATTTACAGTCCTTTTCAGGTCATTAAATTGCATTAATACATCATATATTTTTATAAGAAGATAAAAAATCTGGTGTGAAACACTCACACAACTTTCTCTTGCCAATGCAAATAATTAATAATAAACCTAACATTATTAATAAAATATTAGAAATAAACAAAAACTAACCTCAAAAACATAACCTAATTTTAATCATGAGTGAAAGACGCAAAATGAAAATCAACCTCAGTTTGGCTTAGAAATACGGAAAATCACTCTTTCTCTCTAAACTAGGCTCTGTAGAGAAAAATGCTCTAAATAAAAGCTGTAGATCTTTTAATTTTCTATAAATTTAATTATATACACTTTTGTCGTAAAATGCATTCTAAGGCCAAAATCTTAAAAAAATCGATTTTTCACACGTTTTCGTGAGAAAAAAACAGAAAATCGCAAATTACCGCTAAACTAAGCGTTATACAAAAAAATGTTTGAAATAAAAGTTGTAGGTTTTTAAATTCTCTACAACTTTTATTATATAAGTTTTTGCGCTAAAATTTATATTAAAGCCGTAATCTTAAAAAAACAACGTTTTTACGTGAAAACAGCCTCACCGAGAATTTCAGCAAACATGGCGCCTACCCTATCTTGTAGAGAATAAAAAATTGAGTAAAATAGGCGATTTTAAAAAAAATCGTAGGACCAGTTCTTGAGAAAATCGCAAAAAACTGAAAAATTATACGAATAAACTACTACTTCCGGTTGACCGATTTTGATGAAAATGTTCGTGTCGCGTCCGGTAGTGGTATGTAACTTAAGTTTCAAGTTTCAAGTTCGTACGACGTTCCGTTCTTGAGATATTCTGTTCACACACAGACACACAGACACACACACACACACACACACACACACAGACCAATCGCTAAAAACATGTTTTTTGGGTTCAGGGGGTCTGAAAACGTATAGATCCGGTGAAAACTCGATTTCGAAAAATCGACATGAAAACAATACTTTCCCTCCTATATATTCATATAGGCAAGAGAAAGTAAAAAAGTCCAACGTATCAAAGGGAGTACAAAGCTGGTCCATCGTAAGATAGATAAAATATTCAATCAATTACATTAAAATTTATTGAAAAACCATGAATATTTTTACATTTACAGTCCTTTTCAGGTCATTAAATTGCATTAATACATCATATATTTTTATAAGAAGATAAAAAAGTTGTTGAAATAAGGGTATTTAAAATACAGAAACTTAACTGTATGAGAATAGAGTGAGCTAGGTACGTTAATCCTCAAACATAAATTTCGGGATTTTAAGTTATAAAACCATTACTTACGATTTAACTTGCAAGTAAAATAATGGTCGGATTGCAATAGAATTTTATTGCGTAATCCAAAAAGGAGAACGAGGGAAAAGTTAGCGCACTTAGAGGCCGGAAATGGAAGTTACAGCAACGATTCACCACCGCAGTGATTCACTTTTCATTGTGGTACTAGGGTTTAGGGAAGGAAACGCGGGCAACGATGATGTGAATGTGGCAATGTGACTCATGACGCATGACCATCTCCTCGTGTTCCTTGCCACATAACCTATACAATGCTATTATTATTATTACTATTATTACTAGAACTACGAGTGAATTGTCCAAAGCAACCGTTTCGGTGGACTGCCCACAACCTGGGAGTTAACGACGCGAATGCAATGCGCCTTAATAAGATAAATAAAGACCGTCCAACCATGATACGGTCACGTATGAACAATGACAACATCTAAATGGATACCATACTAAATTAATCCTACTTTAAATAAGAAAATTACAATACTACTCTATCCGAATGACTTCCAACGTTTACATTCACACAATTACAAAGAACTAACTTACCTACAAACAATAAACGTGCACTACGCTCATTTTAAACATGCAGCGTACAAAACACCTCCGGATTGATAACTAACAATTCCGTTTTAATTTGATTTTATCTCTTTTTTGATAATATAACATTTTATACGAATATCTGTTTAATTTTTTATAATTAATTAATATATAAAATAAAACTTTTAGTTAATAGTGATCTATCACAAAATTAAATCTTAGAAAATTAAAAATCAACCTAATTAATAACACAATCTGATTTTTAAATTTTGGAGTTATGCCAATTGACGTAACCTCAATCAAAAAGTATTTTTTTATGATGAGATAAATAATTTACTTACAAATAAATAATTTACAATAGTTTTTGTTAAAATCCCTCATGTGTGTACATTGCAATAATATGTTCTATTTAAGAACAAAAGCAACCCCATAATCCCATGAGATGAGAATGATGTGTATAACGTGTAATTGATGTGTAATCTTTTACAGACTCAGGTCGACCATTCTTGAGAGAGTACGGTGGGTTACGATAGTTAAATGATTTAAACGATTATGTTGTTGTTTAGGTCATCAGCGGAAAGGCTGGCTTGAACCTCTAGAGCAGCGGTTCCCAAACTTTTATCTTTTACGCCCCCTTTTGCCAAAAAAAAACTTCTCACGCCCCCTTATACAATTTTATTGGGCAATGAAAAATCACGTATTACATTGAATAACCATACATTAATTTTTTTATTTTTTGTAGCATTAGAAGTTGCAATTTAATTTTAACAAGAGACAAAATAAATCAGTGGATAGATGACTTTACATTTTTTTTAAAAAAAAGTTGATTATTAGAAAGTGCACAACGTAAATCATTGATAAAACCAGCATTGCACCGATGCTTTGTTTTTATTGTAACAAGTGCTGAAAACACTTTTTCGCACAGATAGGTGGTTGATAAAGATAATTACAATTACTGCCGCTTGCTGTTATATACTGGGGTAAACTTGGTAATACTTAACCCCAAGTGATGTTTCGTCAATTTTATCGGAATCGTTTTTCGCAGCAGAAACATTTTTTATTTATAAAATTTGGTTTTTAAGTAATTCGGGCAGGAAGTCTATGTTGACACTGAAAGGATCCGTTATGGAGGGTAAAGCTATCTCGAAGTCCCGCGCCCCCATTGACGTGTCTTCACGCCTCCCTTGGGGGGCACCCCCCCCCCCCACTTTGGGAACCGTTGCTCTAGAGGCTTTACTAAGTAAAACAAGGAGTGAGGTGATTTACAATTGCCTTTCTTAAGGAGTGAAAAAGTATGCTTCTCAGCATGTCAGGCCTACTGAAAAGCACCTACTTTGCACCCTGTAAATGATACCTTCACTTCATTACCACAGGGTCTGGCTGTTTTATGAAATGCATTACTCTCAGCGGAGATAATTCTGACTAGTGTATTTTACACCTCTACCTCGTCCGTTCTTGAATACTTCAGTCATATAATTAATTGACTGACCATATGATATAAAACACAACTATTTTTTTTGTAATCTGGAATAAACAGATTGAGTGCTAATAATTTAGCACTCCACTTGCCTGTTACAACTGTGAAGCTCTGGACTACCATTAAATACTTTTAGGATTTATTTTATATTATTGTCACCGGATGGCGACATTATGTGGCTAACCTTATAATTTTGGTGGCCCTTAAAAGGGCCGTTTAAGCGTGTGTGTCGTCTTGATGGGGAGCGTCTATCGTAGTTGTCGTGGCGGTCGAGGAGCTGGGCGACACGGCGTGTCGTCGGGTCCGGTGAGCGTAAGGGTCGGTCGAGGGACCGCTGTGGGCATCGCTCGCGTCAACGGGCGGTGACGGTCCGGTCGACGGCTTACGGTGACGGGTCGGCGAGCGGAAGCATCATCTTCTCTCTTGCGGGGTCGTCGATTAACCTTCGCTGGAGTCCGGCAGCCGTGTGCCGTGGTGGACGTCTTGTCTGCTGTCTGGTTCGAAGTGAAGCTCTCGGTGTCTTGATTGGAATTGAATCTCTCTGCTCAGTGCAGCGCTCTTTATATAGCTGCCGAGAGCGCTGTAGTAGAGAGCGGCTACTGGCTTGGCCTTGATGACAAAGGCCTTTGCGGTGTGCAGCCGAAAGCTTTGTCGCAATGCCGTCAAAGGCCGGGAGAACTTTTGAAGTCGGCAACACAGTAAATGATTAATTAGAAGGGGTGGCGGTGACATTTTTTTTTGAAAGCACCACCCATTTGCTGGACCCTCGCGTTTAAATGTAACAAGACAGAATATGTTTCTGGAGTAAAAATTCATGACCAGTAAATATATCTCAAATTTTTGGTCCATCTTCTATGGAGCCGAAAGCGGAAAGTTTGATTCTTTGAGTAAAAAAAAAAAACAACTTACATTAAATAAAATATATTTTATTATTACATTCCTTTATTGCCAGTATAAGAAAACGTAATGAATGCTTTCATGTTTTCCTTGTGTTCTTTTTGTTGTACTTTCTTCTACCCCAAATCCTCTCCATGCGTTCACTGCGTTTCCTCCTTTGTACTTCTGACCGTTTGCTTTCAATAGTTACATTTTTATTATCTTAATAAAATAAAAAAAAGTTTATTTTTGTTTATGAAATTATGAATTTTCATGTCGTTTAGTTGTTTAAAGTTTCTTTCTGTTTCAGATATCTATTCTGATTTATTTTTACTAGTGTTTGTGATGTCGAAAATTTGGGTAATGAGTCTGCTCTCTTTTCTGCATATGCGTCCGTAAAAAGTCTCTTCCTTTCCTTCTTCTGAAAGCGTCTGTGATTTTTACTGCGTGTTTGCAGATTTCTGATAATGATCATTTATAATTCATATTCCGCATTTATTAACTAGTCTGAGTATTATCGTAAAGATTTTACTTGTTTTTAATTTCTTTTCTGGTTATTTTTTGTACATGAATCAGTATTGTTCTCGCTGCGTATTGCTTCTGGGAGTACAGAAATATTACATTTTATGAACAATATTGGCCTATAACGGACAGGTGGAGTGTCAAATTATTTACACCCAATCTGTTCGTTGCAGGGCTAAAATAAATAGTTCTGTTTCTTATCACATGGTCAGCCAATTAGATGACTGAATCATTTAAGAACAGAAGAGGTAGAGGTGTAAAAGACACTAATCAGAGTTATCTCCTCTAAAAGTAATGAATTTCGTTATACAGCCAGACCCTGTGGTGAATGAAGTAAAAGTGTTATTTGCAGAGTGGAAAATATGTGCTTTTCAGAGGGCCCGGGATGCTGATAAGCATACTTTTCCACTCAGTGAGGAAGGCAATGGTAAACCACCTGACCCCTCGTTTTACTTAGTAAAACCTCTACAGGTTCAAACCAGCCTTTTGGCTGATGACCTAAACAACAACATGAACAATATACGTTATGTTTTTTCTATGTATTTTTGATGAAAATTTTTTTCTTTTTAACAAGTACTTATACTAAATATAAAAATGGTCATTAACACAGATCCAGTTCCGTAAACTGATGTATAAATGAACATATACGAATTGTACCAAATAATATTGCGGTTCATAAGCTCCTGTATGTTTTCTAATATCTTTTTTTATTTTTAAATTTTTTTTAGAGAAAGCAGGCAGGGATTGGAATATAAGCTCACATATATTCACATCCACAATTGAAAAGGTGTGCAAATTAGAAATAGGCTTAAAGCTTTAACATAAAATGAAAAAAAAACTTGAAAAAGGTAAGCGGATTGTAATAAAAAAGAAGAAAACGAAAAATACACTACACACGAATTAATAAAGAAAACACTGCGCTGCTCAAATAACAATCGTTGATCAAAAAGAACTAAAAAACGAAAAATATTTTAAACATGAATGTATTCGTTAAATTTTTAATTATTTCATAGCTTCCGGGTAGAGCAAAGTTACCGGAATATATACCTTTTAAAAAAGTTAAGTAACATTCCTTTTGGTTACTCGGCTCTACATAGAAATCATTTTCATCAATCAAAAAAAATAAAAAAAACAGGGATTTTTTGTTCAAAGTTAATTTTAAAAATGAAAAATGAAAATTCTTTTGGAAAATCAATTACGACAGAGAATTATGCAGTTATGACCGTAAAGGATCAATGAATGATACAGACAATTTTAAATTTACTTGTAGTATTTAAATCTGCCCATAATAAACAGGTGGAGTGTCAGATTATTTGCACTCAATCTGTTCATTGCAGGGTTAAAATAAATAGTTCTGTTTCTTATCACATGGTCAGCCAATTAAATGACTGAATCATTTAAGAACAGAAGAGGTAGAGGTGTAAAAGACACTAATCAGAGTTATCTTCTCTGAAAGTAATGAATTTCACTATACAGCCAGACCCTGTGGTGAATGAAATGAAGGTGTCATTTGCAGAGTGAAAAATATGTGCTTTTCAGAGGGCCCGACATGCTGATAAGCATACTTTTCCACTCAGTGAGGAAGGCCTGCTAAACCACCTCACTCCTCATTTTACTTAGTAAAACCTCTACGGGTTCAAACCAGCCTTTTGGCTGATGACCAAAACAAAAACAGTATTTAAATATACTGAACATCAAACAACTGATTCAATTTTATTTATAAATTTGCAGAAAGCTAAGAAAGTCATGCGATGATTATAAACATTAACACATAGGCAATAAAAGTCTTGTAAATCTGAGTAATCTATTTAGGTTATTGTTAAAATTGTATTAAATCTCTCCATAAGCATAGTATAGGGTGATTCAAAAAGAGCGCCGGTTTTGATATATCAAATTAAGAGATTTATTTTATTGAAAAACTGAAAATAAATACATCAACAAGTTCATCTTACCTTCCGATTTCATGTATGAAAAATGATGTCATGCATGTGTCCTCCTCTACTGCGCTGGCACGCATCAACTCTGTCCATGAAATTGGATATTACTGCACGACAAGTTTCGACTTCCATTTGCCCGATAACCCGTCGAATTTCCTCCTTCAATTCATTGATGTTTCGGGGTTTATTGGCATACACCAATGACTTCAGATGACCCCAAAGATGAAAGTCACAAGGCGTCAAGTCACACGACCTTGGTGGCCATTGATGGTCGGAATTACGAGAAATGATGCGATCCTGGAACCGTTCACGGAGCAACAACATTGTTTCTCGTGCAGCGTGACAGGTGGCACCATCCTGCTGAAACCACAACTCGTCAATGTCCATTCCATCCAAATGACGCCACAAAAACTCCCTAATCATCGTACGGTATCGGTCTCCATTTACTGTCACGGCTTGTCCTTATTGATTTTCAAAAAAGTAAGGGCCGATGACACCGCCCGACCAAAAGCCGCACCAAACTGTCACTCGCTGTGCATACATTTCCCTTTCATTAACCACGCGAGGGTTTTCTAAACCCCACATACGGCAGTTCTGTTTATTAACAAAACCGTTTAAGTGGAAGTGCGCCTCATCACTGAAAATGATTTTGTTTGCGAAGGTGTCATCATCCTGCCGTTTTCTCAATACCCAGTCAACAAACTGTCGTCTCTTCTGGTGGTCTGCCACTTTCAAATGTTGCGTCAACTGAATTTTATACGGGTGATATTGGAGATCGTACCGAAGAATTCTCCGTACAGAAGAACATCGTAAACCCAATTGTTGAGAACGGCGACGTATTGATTTTGCTGGGCTAACAGCCACACTGTCACGAACCAACGCAACGTTCTGCTCAGTTCGGCCAGAACGACGACGTCCAGAACTTTTAAGGTCGACTGTTGAACCCGTCTCAAAAAACCTTTTCATGAGCCTGCGAACTGTTGATTCATTCGATGCTTCATTACGTCCTAGAGTACCGCGAAGTCGCCTGACAGTAGCCGCATAACTCTCTCCACTCTGGTAAAATGTTTTGACGATTAACACTCGTTGTGCAATAGTAAACTTCTCCATGGTTAGACACAGACTGCGAGAGTACTACACTTCGAACAAAAGAAACTACAACTGAATCGTCAATCGGAATGTTCTCCGAAATAGAAATGAGGTCTAACAATGTTGCCAACCGATAAACAAAAATTTACCAGCCGTTTAAAAACCGGCGCTCTTTTTGAATCACCCGTTAGTACTGTAAAGTGTAACACAAAATGTGTTAAAATCTTTAACAACACCGTTTAGTTTGAATGCATGTATGATAAAAAAGAAAAGAAGTAAAAATACAATCGGATCTTATAAATACTGCAGAGATATATGAACTTACATGATTTTATTAAACATTATTTTTCCTTTGTTTGCACCACTACATATGATGTATAATGAACAGCCAAAACAAAACAATTTATCGTCTCCGAGATAGACGAAAGATCTCGAATGAATATAATACTTTGAGGTGAGTGTTATATTTAATTAGTTTTGTTTTGGCTGTTCATTATATTTCATAAATGTGATGTATTTATGTATCTAGCGCATCAGCTGTCATAGTATCGTTATAAAACTTTAATGCACACTCTAAGTTCTTAATTATGCTTATTAATTTTATCTTACAAGAAATCTGTCCAAAACAAACCCGTAGAGTGTTAAGTTATTTGCACTCGATCAGCTAGTTCCAGGGCTACAAAATTAGTTATATTTCTTATCATATGGCCAGCCTACGACTGAAGCTTTTAAGAACTGAAGAGATAGAAGTGTAAAATACTCTAGTCTGAGGAATTATCTCCACTGAGGGTAATGAATTTCATTATACAGTCAAACCCTGTGTTAAATAAAGTGAAGGTGTCATTTGCAGGGTGGAAGTAGATGCTTTTCAGATGGCCTGGCATGCAAGTAAGCATACTTTTCCACTCAGTGAAGAAGGCAATTGTAAACTACCTCACTCATTGTTTTACTTAGTAAAACTTTTAGACGTTAAAACCAGCCTTCCTGATGACGTAAACAATACCACAACATTTATAAAAACAGATATGGTAATACTGTTTAACTCCAGTGACCTACAAGTTCACAATGATTTATGACCCATGCTCTAACAATGTTAGTATACCATTATAAATAAGTGTAGTGGTCTAGCAGTAAATGAGACCAAATAAACTAACAAAATATGAATTCTTTATAATCAAAAATAAAATTAAAAGCACTGAAACAGTTACTGTAAAATATTTAAGGTTTTCCTGAAATCTTTTTCCATAGCACAATTTCTCATAGGAATTGAATTGACGCAGATGTACGTCAGCACTTTATGGAAACACGACAGCTATTATAGTTTTAAATACATGAAATCATGGTAAACTTTCTAATTGACACCAATATAATTTTGAAATACAACGATGTGCTTAAATGTTTAATGTTGATTTAGTGCCACAAATTGAAAAAGTTAATTATGAGTGCACTGCATCATCTAATTAACGTTACGTTATAGTAATGACATTCAATTTGTTTATTTTTATATCAGATTATGTCATTTTGTTTATAAAATTTAAAAATACATCGTTAACACAGTAATGCCATTAATGTACATTAGAATAGTACATACAGAATAGATGACTAATGGACAAAACGAATTTTTGTTTAGTTTACCTATGTTACAACATAGCTCAGTTTTGTTTACAAGAAAAACCCTTTAACTTGTTTTATTCCAGTTTAATATAATTAAGAATTAGATTTAGACATTAAAACTAACAAAAAAATTACAAAAATTCCGTAGTAATTTAATGTAAAGAACCAAAAATCTCTCTGAATGCTATATATTTAACAGAAATCGTTCAATTTTTGAAGATTTTCAATTTCTTTCAAATATTTCTATTATCGCAACGGAAAAAACAAATGTTGGAATCGGCAGAAATGAGTTTTTTGTGAGCAGTAAAGGGATGCTTAAGTGTGGACCACATAATAAGTGAGGTCATAAGAGAGGAACTACAGGTTGTTAACGTACAAGAGAGAATCATAAAGTACAAGGAAAGATGGCAGGAACATCTAAACAGAATGACGGATGGAAGAATACCGAAGCAGATGTGGGAATATAAACCACAAGGCAGAAGAGCTCTGGGTAGAACGAGAAAAAGATGGAGCTGAAGAAAGTGATGTTGGAACAGGCCTAGGCCTAAACCGTGAAGAGAAGAAGAAGGAGAAGACGATTTTCTATTATAAATAATCTTAAATATTGCTTTACAAAGTAATGAAGGTGGAATAGCACAGGTTATAACGAAGAAACAAAATGAACGCCTACAAGAAAAACGAACCATGTATGAAGACGATCACAAAACGCAGATTAAATTATACGGGTACTGAACAACATACCTAAATAGTAGTTTAAAGAAATCAGAAACGATATTGAGATAATTCGAATAAACCACGAAAACATGTAAAATCGATTCAAGTTCTAGACTACTAATTACTGGCTTCCAAATGTTTCCAAGAAAGACAAAAGCAAAACACTGGATAGATAAAAGAGAGAGAAAACCAACAGTAAAAAAAACGAGTGTGGACTCCAAAAAGAGCTTCCAGAAAGTTACTTCGGATGTTCTAATACGGTTTAATCGAAAGAATAATTCAATGAGTCATTTTTGATTTTGGGAAAGACTAAGAAAAAATTAGAACACTATACCTGATCAAAGATGTCAGATTGTATACGAAAAGTATAAAAGGATCTTTAAAACATATAAAAATAAAATAAAAAGTATATTAAACAAAAAAAGAAGATATTAATCAGATAAAAAACAATAAGGGCTTCCAAAAAAAACCCAAAAGAAAGAAGGACGGTAGAAGAGGCAAACGCTTCAGCGATTAAAAGCTATACAAAAACTTGGTTTGGGAAAACTTCCAGAAATATTTAAAGATTTTCGTCGATTTGTAAAATGCCCTAAACGATAAGAGTTCACAAACTTTAGTTTTTTTTTAAAAAAGAAACAAGTACTGCAAATTTAATATACTGAATTTTTAATAAATAGCTAAATTGTTCTCTGAACTAAAACTAGACAAATATAGTGTTCCAGAAAAAACACGGTTTTATATTTCTACTAGACCAATTTTCTTTTAAACGACAACGAATTTTTGTAAATTAAAAATTTACCGTAAGAATTCCCCATTGACAGAAAATTAATAAGGATCAACCATACAATTTAATGAAAAAGAATGCTACTTTTACTAACAATTTTTTTAAAAAAATATCAATTTACAACGAAGTGATATGGTATTAATTTTTGTCCTCATTTTAACATATATAAATAAGAAATAACTTTTTAATATAAAAAATAAATGCTTTTAAAGATCCCTTGATGAAACATAGGTATAACTAAAATACTGTTAACACAAATTTTATAGGTATGGACAGTACAACAGGAGTACAAAACAGAATGCATTTATTTTCCCCTCGAACCTAAATTATTCAGAACACTTCCAATTCGAATAAAACCTACAGGGTAGTAAACAATGCTATTATAATCCCTTGCAATTTTGATTACGCCACCGTAAACCGTTTGCAAAAAAAATTAAATAAGTAATGCACAAATTTTTATATATTTCAACTTGTCGGTTTCAGGCTTAGGTGATAGATAAATTCTGTTTATAAAATAGTTAATTAATTAAAAACATCAACGTAAGCTCTGACATTCGGTAACTGAATATTACTTTTCAGACGAAACATCAATAAAAAGTTAGCGTATTTGCAAGCAATATAATTAAAATTCACTTTGATTTTCGTAAAATAACTTTCATAAACAATAGAAAGTTTTAATGGGTACTAAAATTAGGGTTTACATAAAGCTTAAAATAAATTACGAAAAGTTTATAATATTTTAAAACGAGGAATGTATGTCAGTAACTAGATAGCTAGATGAAAGTGGTGTGATAATAACCGTATGACAGAGGTTAAAGATATCAGAAGAAGGAAGGAGAAGTAACGCAGTTAAGATGGGTTATTGTAAGTTAAGGATATTGAACGAGCGCGTAACTTGCAGATAAATCACTAAAGGCTGTGATAAAATCAATCTAATTTAATAAAGGCTTCCTCTCACTTCACATCCCATCTGCTAAAGTTCTCTTTACTGCTTCGACTCGTATCTTAAGATAGTAGGCAGGCCTTGGGTAAGTCTCTAAAGTGAAATCCCAACTGTGATTGCGAGTCGGTTTCAAGAATTTAAAACACACACGACACCACCAGTGAAATATCGCTTCCAATCCGGCTAAGAATTGGGTTGACTGGTGCTGTGGTCCTTACACTAGAACCACTTTTCACTTCAACCATCGCTTTTTAAATGAACTTTGAAAATGGTAGTAGGCCTACTCGAAATCAATACAGATTTCTTAACAAATCATTTAAAAATTTTGATAACAAAACTGGAATAATAACACGTATTATGGTAATTTTTCCTTCAGTTAAAAGTTAAGATAGTTGTCCATAACGGCAGATGGAGTGTTAAATTATTTGCACTCGATCTGATACTTCCAGGGCTACAAAAAATAGTTCTGTTTCTTATCAAATATTCAGCCAATTATATGACTGAAGCATTAACGAACAGAAGAGGTAGAGGTGTAAAAGACACTAATCAGAGCTATTTCCTTTGAGAGTAATGAATTTCATTATACAGCCAGACCCTGTGTTAAATGAAGTGAAGGTGTCATTTGCAGGGTGGAAAGTATATGCTTTTTAGAAGGCCTGGTATGCTGATAAGCATATTTTTCCACTCAGTGAGGAAGGCATAGGTAATTACAAAACTCCTCGTATTACTTAGTAAAGCCTCTGGATGTTCAAACCAGCCTTTCAGCTGATGACCTAAGCAACAATTAAACAGATTGTATTCATTATGAAAAATAATGGGTAGGCCCCTACTATTACGTTATTGTTTTATTTATATTTGAAGGATAAATTATACCTAACACTTTAATTGCACAAATAAATAAGGACAGCGAGAATAAATTTTCAAAAATCCAGCAAAGAAAATATAAATGACACGGAGTGATTTCTAGAACCATCGGAAAAAGGAGATGAAAGAACGAAAATATAGATAAGTGAATTCAATACATAATTGACTATTTACACCACGGAATTATTGATTTTAAAGTAACAGAAAAAGAAATAATTATACAAAAAGTAACCTAATCTTATAGGGCCCAACACCAATTATAAATCTCCTTTATTAAGTTAAATTAATAAAAAATTGACTCAGTGAAACAAAAATATATTACTATTACTATATCAAAATTCAGCCGTAAATATGAAGAAAAACTCAACAATCATCCAAACTTCCAGGCTTTGAATCCACTTAATTACATTGATGCCGGGTTTTCAAGACTGAAAAGACATAGTGTTTTTGATTTAGGTTAAAGGTTTTAAAGAACATTGTTACCCTTATTATATATTTATTTCTAACTGATTTACTTCAAAGTCATCATTGTATTTATCAAAAATATTAATTTATTACTATTTCAATTTCATTAACATTATAATGAAATCGTAATCATGATAATTAACATTTACCAAAATTACTGATTGTTCTATTTCAAGTGAACAGATTGTAATGTTGCAAAATTATTAAAAAAAAAATTAAGTTAAATATCTATAAAAACCCACCGGGTTGGTCTAGAGGTAAAGTCGTCGCCAGAATCAAGCTGTTTAACAGCTGATTTTCGGAGACGAAGGTTCCTAGTTCAAATCCTAGTAAAGGTAGTTACTTTTATACGGATTTGAATACTAGACAGTGGTTACCGGTGTACTTTAATGGTTGGGGTTCAATTAACCACACTCTCTCAGGAATGGTCAGCCTGAGTCTGTACAAGACTACACCTCATTTACACGTCATATATATCATCCTTCTCTCATTGGGTCATGGGGTTGCTTATTGTTCTGAATTGAACAGATTGCAACGTACACATATTAGGAATTAAAAAAAAAAAAAATCTATAAAAAATAAACACAACCAATCACGTAGTATAAACGTCAAGGATAATGTAAGAAACATTCATTAACAAATTCACTTTCGTCGTTCACATGTAGTGTTAAATACAGGAGATTAATTTTATCATTAACAACCCGCATAACCGTGTTTTTAAAATGACAAATGTAGTATTAATTATTATATATTAAATTACCATTATATATTACAAGTAGAAATGTGATAAAACAACGTGTTGTATATTTACGATAAACTATAATAAAAAAATCTGGTGTGAAACACTCACACAACTTTCTCTTGCCAATGCAAATAATTAATAATAAACCTAACATTATTAATAAAATATTAGAAATAAATAAAAACTAACCTCAAAAACATAACCTTATTTTAATCATGAGTGAAAGACGCAAAATGAAAATCAACCTCAGTTTGGCTTAGAAATACGGAAAATCACTCTTCCTCTCTAAACTAGGCTCTGTAGAGAAAAATGCTCTAAATAAAGGTTGTAGATCGTTTAATTTTCTATAAATTTAATTATATACACTTTGGTCGTAAAATGCATACTAAGGCCGAAATGTTTAAAAAATCGATTTTTCTCACGTTTTCGTGAGAAAAAAAACAAAAAAATCGCAAATTACCGCTAAACTAAGCGTCATACAAAAAAATGTTTGAAATAAAAGTTGTAGAATTTTAAATTCTCTACAACTTTTATTACATACATTTTTGCGCTAAATTGCATATTAAAGCCGTAATCTTAAAAAAACTATGTTTTTACGTAAAAACAGCCTTACCTAGAATTTCAGCAAATATGACGCCTACCCTATCTTGTAGAGAATAAAAAATTGAGTAAACCAGGCGATTTTTAAAAAAATCGTAGGACTAGTTTTTGAGAAAATCGCAAAAAAGTGAAAAATTATACGAATAAACTACTACTTCCGGTTGACCGATTTTGATGAAAATTTTCGTGTCGGGTCCGGTGGTGGTATGTAACTTAAGTTTCAAGTTTCAAGTTCGTACGATGTTCCGTTCTTGAGATATTTTGTACACACACACACACACACGCACACGCACACGCACACGCACACGCACACACACACACACACACACACACACAGACCAATCGCTAAAAACATGTTTTTTGGGTTAAGGGGTCTGAAAACGTATAGATCCGGTGAAAACTCGATTTTGCAAAATCGACATGAAAACAATACTTTCCTTCCTATATATTCATATAGGCAAGAGAAAGTAAAAATATAGAACAACATTTTAAAACAACTTAAGGGGAGACTGTATGATGGTTTTGACTGATCATTTTCATTTTCGGTTTTTTATGTTTTTCAATAGTTTAGACCTAGACCTACCACAAAAACATTAAATTACAACAAAAAATTATTTTAATGAAAAAATTCAAGTTTTTATCAGGTTTATCCTAAAAAAATTAACATGTCGCCAAAAACAAATATTTTTCATATTTTTGTATTGCTCGTTTTAGTGCAAAAAAAAATTTAGTTTTTTTTAAATACCTGCTTCACTATTTTTAATATTCTCCGCTGTTTGTGCAGCTTTCTAACCAACTGTTGATGGGAAATTAATCTTTTTTTTTGTACATTTTGTTTCTTATTTGTGCCTTTTCTTGTAAATTTAGATTTTTAACACTTAGGTACGTTTTTCTCAGAAACCATTTAACCTACTAGGCTGAAATTGTTACCAGTTAATTATCATGTACATGCACATTCACCGACATTGCTTTTACTTCCTCAGGTGATAAAAAAAAATAGTAACAGCCAAAAACCCTAGAACAAAATTGTAAAAATTTTATGTTGCTCGTTATTCTTTTAAAAACTTTATGGTCCAACAGATTAAATTGAAAAAATGTCAGTAGCTAAAACCAACCTACAACTATAAATGTGTTAAGTTTCACTTCCGTAACTTTCACCAATCCTATGAAAAATGTACCTAAAAATAGCAAATTTAACTTTGGCGGGATAAAAATTACAGTCTTCCCTTAACGCACCAGGTTGGTCTAGTACTAAAATCGTCGCCTTTAATCAAATATGTAACATTATGCTAGAAATGCTTAAGGTGAGAATTAGGTAAGACCTGGTATTTACTGCATGAAATGACTAAAAACAATTTGGAAAAAAATTATAAAATTGATAAAGCTTTTAGTTCGTCCGCAGAAGACAATCAGTGCAAAATGAAAGTACCATATGTTTTTTTTAGCACTCTGCTTTAACACAAATGTATACCACTCAACAAAATATGTTTCAAAAAGTGTAACCAGAAGTGATGTTACCAGTTAAAAAATAATTTTAATAGATATAGATACTAAAGTCACGAGATTGCCTTTTGCGTGTATGGATGGGCTGTGAGGAAGGGTAGCGAAATATTTGCAGTGCTGCCAACCTTAACAGTGAGACACTACTCATACATTTCACTACCGTGCAGTTTCTAATTACATTTTGTAAGCTGTGTCATATGTGTAATTACATTACTAAAAATGCTTGATTTACTATAATTACGAATGAATCACCATCTTTACTATTGCTGTCATCGGTGTTTTCATTATCAGTCTCTCTAGTATCTACCTAAACGTTTTGTTTTTACCAGGCGTCAACAAAACTGTTAAAGAATAGCTTCTTTGCGTCCTTAATTTCCTTCGTTATTTTTCGAATTGTGGAAAGAGAAACATCACAGTAGTTAGCCGTTCACTCACAGATTATGTTAAGAGACACGGATAGGCATTTTTATTTAGCTTCAACTTCACAACATTTTATTAAAATGCGTTCAGCAATGTGAATAGTTCGACCACGTTTTCGAGAAACTGACATTTGTGTGTAAAGTAACAAACAGTTATATTCGTACAGTTAATTTCAAAAGGTTCCGTAATATTCTGTATATGCTTTGGGTATAGTATAAGTTGTTATGTTTGTCGTACTGAAATTAAAGCAGTCGCGCATGCGTACTGATGCTTTTCCCCCTTTACCCCTCGTTGCAAACAAAGGCAAACTCGTGACTCAAGTGAGTGTAATAGAGTTAATAACTCAGAATTTATTTCAATAACTTATACAACACTGCACCGCCGACAGCAGAATAAAACTACAAGTAACAAACGACAAAGGTTTTTAACATTATGTAAAAGAATTATTAATTCATAAATAAAGCAGAGAATATAATTTCATACCTTTTATAATACAAGATAACCATTCAGTTTTATGTTCACATAATTTGTCGAAATTTAAAGCAGATAATAAGAAAATTATTGTGAAATAAATAATCAGGGAATGAAGAAAAGAATAGAATAGATTGAATAAAATTGGTCATGGGAATTTTGAGAATGGAGACTTATTGAGTTGTAGGCACAGAAGGAGTGGAGTTGTACTCCGGAATAACGGTGGATATTATTTAAAACTATGGGAATTGGGACTTGGCCAAACGTATTGTCTTTAGCGTAGTTCCACAATCTGCTTTGGTTAGTAGCAAATAAAAATAAATAAATAATTACACCATGTCAGTTAAATAGAGCTGAATTATTTCCATCATAAATGATATTTAAATATTTTTAAAAAATCAACTATTTTTTTTTTTAGGCAGAAAAGAATGTCATTAAAAACAGTTCAACCACGTGACATTGGGTATAGGCGCTGAATATCTGATGTATTCATTCATTCTGACCATAGCGTCCATTATGCCCGGTGCGTTTTTTTTCACCCACAATAAAAACAATTCATGACTTTTAGATTTATTTATTCTACAAACGCTCTGAAAGAACAGTAGGATGAATTTTATAAACGTTCGATGTGATGACGGTTGGATTTTACCCAGGTACCTATTCAACCATTTTTATTTTCAAAAATATTTTTACGGAACTATATGCAGAAATACTCTACAGAATTTTCAACGCGTTCAACCTAGATTTTAATTAAAACTCCTTGATGTATTAAAATGTAGGCTTAACAATTACTTAATAGCAGAAAAACCGACGAACCTCTCTTCGATTCCCGAATAAAACCTAACGAAAAATGTTTTCAAATTTTATAATTTGGTATTTTAAGCGATGGTGACAACAATTTTGCGGACGATAAGAGCGCATAAAAGGCTATTACTAATTAAAAAAACCCAATCCCAATTCTCCATCAGAAAAATAAAATCTGTTTTTTATTTTTTTCTCTGTAGTTGTTTTTGTTGTTTAGGTCATCAGCCGAAAGGCTGGTTTGAACCTTTAGAAATTTTACAAAGTAAAACGAGGAGTGAGGTGGTTTACCATTGCCTTCTTCACTGAATGGAAAAGTATGCTTATCAGCATGTCGGGGCCTCTGAAAAGCACACATTTTCCAATCTGCAAATGACACCTTCACTTCATTGACCATAGGGTCTGGCTGTATAATGAAATTTATTACTTTCAGAGAAGATAACTGATTAGTGTCTTTTACACCTCTACCTCTTCTGTTCTTAAACGATTCAGTCATTTAATTGGCGGACCATGTAATAAGAAACAGAACTATTTATTTTAGCCCTGCAACGAACAGATTGGGTGTAAATAATTTAACACTCCACCTGCCTGTTATGGGCAGTTTTCTTCTCTATTTAGAAAATTCACAATCTGTTGGAAACAATCAGTGAATGTGATAACCTAAAATTTGGAAAAAATTAACATGGTAAATAAACGTGAGTGGAGACACAGTCCAGTGACAGAACTCCGACGTGAATAGATAAGAGTAGCATTAAGTGCAGCATTTGGAACACTGTAATGGATAGCCAATTACAGTACTACGTTAATAGATGAGGTCCCGGCTCTATCGACGTTTTAGACGTCTTATTGTATTGTTTGGGAGAGTCTGTGTAGCCAGATTTGAGTTTAATAGGTTATGGTGGTTCACGAGTTTCTTCCTGAATTTTGTATAGAGTTTTAAGAAAACGTCACTTATGTAGGGTACGTTTAAGTCTGAGTGTAGCGTTTTATTGGTTACTTAATAGGGGGCGTTAATTATCCTCTGTAAAAGCTTTGATTGGAAACGCTGAATTTTTGCTAATACCGATGGTTTTGCAAAGCAGTAAAGCTGACACAGAAGTAAAAATCAAATCAAAAATTATTTTAAGCTACAAGTGTGGCTATAGGACAACCGACTTCACTGAGTTTTTGGTATACCTTTGGATTCAAAATTTATAGCAGATACAAATTACCGTACAAGGGTTTTTCTTTTCTATCTCTCTATAGCTTTATTTAAGACTGTAAAACATTGTACATGCTATCACGATGATAATTAAATTAAAATGAAACGATAGGTATGAGAGAGACAGGGCCACATCGTTAGTATCTATCAACATAAGAGGTCGATGTTAAGATTATGGGGATCAGACTTAAAACAACTACTGGACGAACTTTATGAATAACTTATGTTAATAATTATGTTAATTTGCTATATACACCGATTAAAAATAGATTAACTACTTTAAGCCTTTGTTTAAGTATTTATTGTTAAATAATTTTATATTGTAACTATTAGACTATTTAATTAAACTATTTAGCTATCCTGCAATTTCATTAAAAAATTTCTTTATAGCGATTAAATCAAAATGAAAACTACTATTAAGTATCAAAAACGAAAATTAATTTAAGTATTATTTACAGTTGTACAGGCTATTATCCAAGCGGTCAAGTCTACCCATAGCTTCAAAACTCTTGACGTACAAGGCTATGCTTCAACCGATCTGGATGTACGGTAATCAAATTTATGGTGCAGTAAAGCCATCAGTAATTTCACGAATACAAAATTTTCAAAGTAAATTCTTACGACTGATTACTAATTGCCCGAGTTACGTATCCAATAGAACACTACACGATGAATTACGCGTTCCTTACGTCAACGACACATATCTAAAACTGTACCGCAGGTTCAGAGACAAACTTCAAAATCATAGTAATCCCTTAATACACAATATGAATTCTGCGGACCTACCAGGAATCGCACAAAGACGACTAAAACGCCGATGGAGTAGAGACATGATATATTAACCCAACTGAACAATATTACGTACACAAAAATATAATTTAAACGAACACATTTATCGTTATCTGGAGAGCTATAGCTGGGTTGTCCTCCTCAAAGTCATTAACGCGGTTGAATTTTTTAAAAAATTGTTTTTGGTAATTTAGTTGTGAACGTTTTTTCTAGTTGTTCTTCTTGTTACGTGCCCATAACAGACAGGTGGAGTGTCAAATTCACACTGAATCTGTTCGTTGCACGGCTAAAAGTTCTCTTTCTCATCACATGGTCAGCCAATTAAATGAGTGAATCATTAAAGAACAGAAGAGGTAGAGATGTAAAAGACACTAATCAGAGTTATCTCCTCTGAAAGTAATGAATTTCATTATACAGCCAGACCCTGTGGTGAATGAAGTGAAGGTGTCGTTTGCAGAGTGGAAAATAAGTGCTTTTCGGAGGGCCCGGCATGCTGATAAGCGTACTTTTCCACTCAGTGAGGAAGGCAATGGTAAACCACCTCACTCCTTGTTTTACTTAGTAAAACCTCGAGAGGTTCAAACCAGCCTTTCGGCTGATGACCTAAACAACAACAACTTCTTGTTACAGTTGCAAAACAAATAAAGTAATAAAAAAGTATTCTTTAGCGTTAAATACTTTAAAGTATATTTTAAAACAAAATATGTGAGTCCTTGACAAATTGATCGAGAAGTTAGAATACAGAAAGAAGAGCTAGGTTTCAAGATAGGATGGAGACACATCAGGTATTTGGTGAATGTTAAAGCCCGTCATTATTCCAATTCTAAATTACTGTAGTAAATTACCTGTATTTAAATACTGCAGTACGGTAAGTCCAATTTTAGAGTACTTCCTTTAGAGAGAATACAAAATGTCTAGCTAGCTACTTACTTCGTTACAACAATTATCTCAATGTACAATACTGTGTGCAAGAAATATTGATTTGAGTTATTACAAGGAGATTAATATTATCATTATTCCAGTTAGATAATTTTACAGATTTTTACTAAAAGAATATATTATATTAAATTAATAGAAATATATTTTACAATGTTATAAAATGTATCATAAAAGTACTACATTTATTTTTAAGAAAAAAATGTATTAATCCAAATGTATTAATGTGTACTTGTATTATATCAAGTACACATGAATAAACCCAAAATTACATAAATGTTTACGTAATAAAAAAGAAATAATAAAATTCTGTACTCACATATAACAGGAAAATGTGTAAAACAATGTATCCAATGTATTTTACCTGTAAAAAATAATAACTATTAATAATAAAACATCATTTATTACGAAAACATCATTTTTATTACGATACAAATGTATTAAATATTACATTTTAATATGATAAATTAAAAATATTAATAAATATCACACAGAGATTAAAATATATGACAAAAACTACAAGTTTTTTTCATGTTTTGCTACGAAAACAATTGTGAACAATTTTTTGACTAATAACAGAATCTGATGATGTAAAAATGAAACGTTTCAAAACAGCATAACAGTACATTTTTTTTTTTTTTTTTTTTTGGTTTAACGTCCGACTGTTTTGCTAATTGCTGCTAATGCAGACGGTGAAGGATGAAATGAATTTTTTGTAACGTATGAAAAAATGCCATGCCCGAGTGGGATTCGAACCCAAGACCGCGTGATGAGAGGCGAGCACGTTACCAACATCGCCAACGCGGCCGGCATAGCATAACAGTACAGTATTGTTACGCCTAAGCATAGATTCATTTAGGATCTGGGTATAAAAATAATAAACTAATTTACAAAGGTTACCTCACTTAAATAAATTACAAACCTTTAAAACTTCAAATCGAGTATAAATAAAATCCTTTTACTCAAAGATAAAAACAGATTTATCAGTATACAACCAATTGTTACCACCCGTACGCTCACACACTATTAAAGTAATTCAAAACCGATCCTGTAATTATTACACTATTTCGAACGACCCAACAACACTTTCTATTCACAATTCAAATATTGACTAGCTCACTACAAAGGCGCTAACTGTTTTCATACCTGTTGATAGTATCCGAAACAATCGAGACCCTAATAACACTTTTCCTACTTTACTGGAACATAGTAGAAGGGATCAAAATAAAAATAAACCTTCCTGTGAGATTCGATTTCCGAAATTTCCTATTTAAAAGATTTCATTCAACAACACATTAAGTGTTGTTTAGGTCATCAGCGCTGGATCGGACGGATAGGAAATCAAGACCTGGCTCTAAACTTCTGGCCACCGAGATCTCCTGATCTCACCCCATGTGACTATTTCTTATGGGGTTACGTTAAGGAAAGAGTTTTCATCCCGCCTCTACCAACAACTCTGGCCGACCTGCAGAACCGTATCACTGCTGCGGTGCATTCAGTAAAGGAAGATTACGCTTGCACGTGTGTGGCACGAGTTTGGATATCGTTTAGATGTTTGCCGTGCTGCACAAGGAGGACACATCGAACATTTGTAAATGTGTAAAAAAACTTTGAAACTTCCTCTTTCCATTGGTATGTGAATTATTCATTTTGCTTTTATACTTAAATAAATATGAATTTATTAAATTGGGTCCATCATTTACAATAACCCTGTATTAAAAAATATCAGTTCACTTAATGCACACATAGAGACTTTTGGAAAATCTTAATCGACGACTAAAAAGAGCGTAAAACATTTTTTTAAAGAGTTAATAATAGAGTTAAAAATATAGTTTAAAGAGTTATCGTCCAAATAACTTCCTAAACACATAATGTAGAGGTATTTACTATCCAATTCCAAAGACAATAAAGATTATTTAAAAAATCTGACTTTTCTTTCTGTTTTTAGGAACTTCGGGGAACTTCAAAATGTTTCTCCTCCGGTTCACGGCATAAACATCAATCTCTTCCTGTCCTGTTAGCTTTCATACTGTCCCTTCAAGGGACGGCCAATGAACTACCCATGTTGCCAGAATCTGACTGTCTATCTGAATTTCACAATGCAGTCTGTCAATTCAGGTAGACAGTCTGACAGGATTCCACGTACACAACCTTTAACATGGATAGTAGTGCCTCTTCCGCATTACCCAGTTTATTTTTCAAATTGGCCAATCAATATTTCATGTTATTAACATATTTGTACTAAGTTTTTAACGCTGAATAAAACGATAGTTTGCCCGTGCCGAAGGATCTAGCGGTTACCGAGATAGCAAGGGTTCAGAATATTGTTAATAAATCAAAGTTTAAATACCGTACGAATTTGAAATTTCGTACACGCTGTAAGAATATAATTGCATGTGTTGCGTTAAAATTTAAAAATTTGCGGTCAAATATTTATCGAATTACACGCCTCTAAACACATGAAATTTGTTGCAGAAGCAAGAAAATCGGGTCTTTTTGTCTTTCAACCTCGATACGGCAATTTTTTAACAACATTAAAAATAAAGGACTATTATGAGTCAACGCAAAATGAAACGACCTAAATTTTGATGTAAAATATGTTGAAATCCGTTTCATATTTTTGGAAATGCAAGGCTTCAAACTCGGGGGTTTATGATTAAGAAACCGACAGTAGTTCATATAACGCTTGGTATTGAGTCTTTTTCCACTTTTGACAGTTAATGTCTTACATGTTCAATGACAGATCGCACGTTTATTTCAGCTAGTAAGTCTTTCATCAATCCCTTACCGATCTCAGGAATTCCATTTCACGAGCTTGAACTATGCTTTTCACAAAAACATTTCTTAAAATATTATTTCTTTTGAAAAGTTAAACACAGCGTAAAAATCGTTAGAAAAATTTTCGAAACACAATATTCAGGAACAAATTTGAAAATCTTGTTGGAAAACAAACAGAGAACAGTTAATTTAGCATAAAAATATACTACAAACTGAGCTACCGAAATAAAAGGTTATCATAATTATAATTCATAAATATTTTAATAACATTTCATTTTAAAAAGTACTTTAAACAAAACCAATAGTAATGTTGAAAACATTTAAAATTTTAATATCTTTTTAGAAATTTTAATGAGTTTTGAAATTATGCATGTGAATTTATTTGGAATCATAGTACATACGTATATGACTTTTATAAATTAAAAACTAAACAACGATGTTATGTAAAATACACATTCATATTTACCTAACTATAAACGAAATACAAAACTTAAAACAATAAGCAACGTAAAAACATATTATGAAAAAACAATATTGTAAACAATCCCTAATGAATAAATGCACAATGGACTAGAATAAAAACTGATTTTTTTAAAAGTTATTTAAAACAATCAATTTAAAATCTCATAATGAATTTAAATTTATTGCTTGGCACTAATACAATTTGGCACAAGCTCCACGGCTTCTTCTAAACATAATAACATTATAGGCCAACACAAACTGGAAATGCATTAAACTAATACTAACATTAAAAACAATCATTATACAATAAATTATGAGTTCTCATTTTTAAATTGTTTTATTAACAAAAATTAATTTAATTTATCCTGAATACGTATATCATGATTATGATTTTAATTTTATGAAGGATTTTGTTATTGACCTGCAGCATCAGCTCTTTCATATCTTATAAGGCCGACCTCCTTCCGATTTCTATAGTTGATTTCACGTTCAGAATGCAGAGGGTTCAACCGAACCCTCTAACTTGCAACGAATTCAAGCATTCCAGTCAAAAACATTACGCCTAATAGCAAATTCACCTCTTTACATTAGCAACAAAACCTTACATACAGATTTGAAAACACCACTTGTACAAAATTCCATTGAATACCTATACAAACGCTTTCACGGCAAGTCACACGAACACCAGAACCCCCTGGTGCGTTCACTTTCCTCCGTCCATTTACCTGATAATCCTCCTAGACGCCTTAAAAGACGCTGGAGTAGAGACCTGCTAATTTGATATATAAATTTCATTCTTGGGGAGGCACCAATGGGGGCCCTACCCCTCTCATGCCTATCATGTCATTTACATTATTATGATAATCATCACATTTGCTTGTTGTAACATTTTACAGTTGTAAATAAAGAATTAAAGAGAAAAAAAAGAATGCAGTATGGAAATTCCATAAGCATATACTATCTGTCTATAACTTGATGGCCTCCCGCAGAAAGGAGCAAAATCGGCCCACTACTAGCCTTCTCAATAACATTTCATTATGTACTACTACTAACTAGTACACTGGAATTGGTACATAATGAAGTGTTTTTGAGAAGGCTAGTAGCGAGCTGATTCTGCTCCTCTCTGCGGAAGGCCATCAAGTTATAGACAGACAGTAGAAGTTTGAGCGCTACTATACTAAGTAAAAATATAGACTCCGCGTTAAAAATATAAACACGTTCTCATTTACAAACTGCATTTACAAATACCAAAAACGTATTAATATTTGTATCGCTTTAAAGATCAGCTACCGACAATTCAATAGTAATGAAATTGTTTATAAATTTTATTGTCTTTTTTATTATTTTAAAGTAAAGAATAGTTATTGTGTGAATAACAGTCGTTAGTATCGCGGAAAGGTCTAAAAATGCCAATAAAACTCTGCTGGCCCGACAGTGAGGGTGACGAAGAGAGAGACGTCATACCCCTTTCTCTTATACGTATACTGTACGGTCTTATCTAAATATCAGAGTATAATAATAAAATTTACAGCGTAATAAAATAAGCTTCCTCAATAAGCTGAAAGGTATGCTTGTGAGCATACCTTCTGAAAAGCACCTACTTTTCACCCTGCAAAATACACCTTCACTTCAATCACCACAGGATCTGGCTGTATAATGAAATTCATTACTCTTAGAGGAGATAACTAAGAATTGTATCTTGTACACCTCTACCTCTTCTGTTCAGTTATATAATTTTAATGATCATGAGATACGAGAGAGAACTATTTTTTGTAGCCATTGATATAGCAGATCGAGTGTAAATAATTTAACACTCCATCTGCCTGTTGGGGGCAAACTTTTTAATATTAGGGCCTATACAGGGTGATTCATGAAGTTCTCCCCCCACTTCTACAGCACATTGTACTAGTAAAAATAATGAAAAAATGTTATATAAACATAGGTCCGAAAACGCTTCGTTAGCGAGTTACAGCTAGCGAAAGTTTCGCCTGGATTTCAGTTCACCAGGTGAAATGAGGTCTTCCTGGAATTGTGGTAAGGTAGATTAAGGGGCGAATTCAATCATTTCTTATGGTTTTTGATCTGATAAATTGAATAAAACAGGTCCCAGAACTGTAAGTTAAATAGTTTTTGAGAAAACCAGTGTCAAATGCAAAAAATGGAGTGAAAATCACATTTTTTCATCTTTGGGCAAGAATAACTTTGTTATTTCACCAAGAAACAGTTAAAATTTTTCAATAAAAAATGTAGAAAATTTTATTCTGAACAAACCGGTGTAAATAAAGTACACAGAAAGCGAATAGTTTTTGAGAAAACCAGTGTCAAATGCAAAAAAATGGAGTGAAAAAAACACATTTTTTCATTTTAGTTTTTCCGGTTAATTTTACTTTGTACTCTTATGAATAAAAACTCATTTAATCAAACATCTATTCGCTTTCTGTGTACTTAATTTACACCGGTTTGTTCAGAATAAAATTTTCTACATGTTTTATTGAAAAATTTTAACTGTTTCTTGGTGAAATAACACAGTTATCCTTGCCCAAAGATGAAAAAATAAGTTTTTCACTCCATTTTTTGCATTTGACACTGGTTTTCTTAAAAACTATTTAACTTACAGATCTGGGACCTGTTTTATTCAATTTATCAGATCAAAAACCATAAGAAATGATTGAATTTGCCCCTTAATCTACCTTACCACAATTCCAGGAAGACCTCATTTCACCTGGTGAACTGAAATCCAGGCGAAACTTTCGCTAGCTGTAACTCGCTAACGAAGCGTTTTCGGACCTATGTTTATATAACATTTTTTCATTATTTTTACTAGTACAATGTGCTGTAGAAGTGGGGGGAGAACTTCATGAATCACCCTGTATAAAATTTACATTCAGTATGATTATTTACATTTTTGGAAAAGATATTGATATTAAACAGATGGTAGAAGATTTTATATTATTTTAAAAATTTAGTAATCGGAAAATAAAAACATAGTATTTTGGATGTAATATTACAACTAAATAAAGTAAAGTAGAGAAATTTGAAATATTATTTTTGAACTAGAAAATCTAAGTAAACAAAATTACAAGAGCAATATTTAACCATGGAATAAGTAGATATAATATATTATGTTTATCTTTCGTAACTACTTCATGTAAATGGAATTTATTTATTTAAAAATTCTTTTTACTTCAAAGCTAGAGAGTATTTATCCAATCTAGTTGTGGATTAAACGTTCGTTTACCAATTCCTTGCTTTTCTAACCAAACGGTAGCCTACAAATACATATGCTATATTTTACATAAGTTCATATCCCAATTTATTAAAGTACCTTACAAAGAAGGTAACCGGAAGCTTTTGAAATACTGATTTTAAAATGTTTATAGTGAATTCATACCCTTATTTGAATGTGTTCCTCGCAAACGCCTCTCTTACTTCTTAAAAGACGCCTTCTTCATATGTTACTCTTTCCCTCCTCTCTTATTCGCTAACGTATTTTTAAATAAAAAAAAAAGAACACGAACACATCAGTGAAGTTGAGATAGAAAATACGTGTAACTATATAACAGAGTAACTATAGAGAGAAATGTTAAAATTGAGAGAAAGATATCCGAGAGAATCGATTCTCTCCCACCTGTACCTCAAATGCTTTCTCTCTTTCCCTTTAAAAACATTTCCAACACAGCCAACTTGATATGATTTATATATTGCCTTACAGGATATACAACAAATAACAACAACCCATATGGCACTATTTTATCTAATGTCCACTGAAGTACTCAACGCAACCAAGTTACTAGATGTTATTTACCAACTGATATCACACCGTACTAGAGAGGCAAGAAGTCGACGCAAAATATGGCCTTCTTTTCTAATTTATTACACAAGGCTTATGAAAAATGTTACAATAAAAATAACAGCTTACAAATGTAAGTACCGTAAACTAAAACAAAAAAAAACAACCACGAAAAATGACATTTTAACTTTTTTAATAATACAAAATAGTTTTACAAGATTACTTTAAAAAATTTTATGAAGTAAATTTTTAATAATTTGTCATCCACCCGGGGTTTGAAATAAATCAAAATAAATATTACACAAATAATAGAAGAAATAAAAGAAATGTATTTTTTTTTAGATTTATTTCAAGTCGCATCATCTGCTTGGTTATTAGTGACTACGGTGAGTTTTGTATTTACAACAGTGAGTTTTGTTGTGAAAATTTCTAGACCCTAGCCGGAAATCGAACCCGGGACCTCCACGTTGAAGACCAGCAAGCTAACCACTACGCTACGGAGGCGGTCAGAAATAAGGTTTTTTATAATTTTTTATGGAAAACAAAGTTAAGAAAGGTTTTGGTACAAATATATTTTGCCCTATATGAAATAAGTAGAAAAAAGAATAGGCCTATATTTTTTCATTTTGATTTTTTCAAATAAAACTTTTACCAGATATACACGTTTTCAAATCCCCTGTACCCAAAAAACCATGTTTTTACCGATTGCTGTGAGTATAAAATATCTCAAGATTAGAATATCGTACAAAGTTGAAACTTGGAATTTAAGTTATTATTATTATTAATGTAGTTAAGTACCAAAAGCCGACTCGATACAAACAATTTCATTTAATCGGCAAACCGGAAGTAATTCGCGCAACTTTTTAACTTATTGCAATTTTCTCAAAAACGGCTCCTAGGATTTGTTTAAAAATCGCCTCATTTGATAAATTTTTTGTGCTCCACAAGATAGGATAAGAGGCTGAATTCTGCTAAATTTTGGGGGGGAGGAGGAAGACAGATATGATGATATATAATTTATTTTGTTAAATCTAGAAAATTTAGTAAAAAATGGTTTTAAAGATTTCGGCCTTAATACCACTTTAGGGCCAAAATGTATACAAGAAAAATTGTAGGAAATTAAAAACACCTACCACTTTTATTTCATGCATTCTTTTTTTACCGTTCTTAGTGATTTTCCGTATTTTATCATTAAAATCGGTAATAAACAGACTTTTTTTATGATCGTAGCTTTGGTATGCATATATGACAAAATTAAAATATAACTAATAATACAGAACATTAAAATATCTACAACTTTTATTTCAAGCACTTTTTAATAAAACTTAGTTTAGCGTTAATATTATTAGCGATTTTCCATATTTTTAAACCTAAAAAAGGTTGATTTTCATTTAGGACCATTCATTAATAATTACAATCGTCAATGTAATAAAGTAATGTACAAGACGACATAGAAGCTGAAAATCGTAAATTCAATTTTCCAGGTAAAATATATACAATAAGGATATTGAAGAGGCTACGTCAAATAAATAACAAAACAGAATATTTTATTATTTTGAACTGATATAAAATTAAATAAAACCTAAAATTTAATATAAGAAATAACCAAACTGCAAATCAAGCACAAAAAATAAATCTTTTTTAATCTTATATAAAACTGCTAAAAACATGAAAGGAAAAGAGGGATATTTATAATGAAAAAGATATCAAGATAATATTTGCTAAAGTTTCTTATCCGATTATTCTTTAAAAAACGGGAACAAAATCTCACTAAAATAAAAAAAACCCTAGAGGAATTCGTAAAAGTGTAATCCTTCTTTGTACAGAATATACAAAAAAAAAAAAAAATCAAATCTTGTAGTAGTAAACTTGGTCATTAGCAACGAGCAAATCGTTTATCTCATTTAAATATAATACGGGAACACTTATACATCAACAGATCAAACTGCAAAGAAAGAAAAGAAATCTTATAAATTCGGTAACATGAAACTTATTTTGTATGAGACAATTTACAAGGTACAAACCGTATTAGTCGCATACAATTTTTAAACTCTATAAATTTATTACTTATCGTAACTACGTTACAAAAAAACATGAAGTTCTAAAAATCTTTCCAATGAAACTGAACAAAGAAGAACTTTGCCTTCAACAAAGTTCGTAAAAGAAAAATTAATTTTCAGAATTAATTTTCAATAGTTCAATTTAAAGAAATAGATAAGTTCAATGAAGATTACTTTTCGTCTTTAATTTTCATTACCCCAGGCCAGGGTGGTGCGATATCTTGGCTTATGGTTAGACAGGCGACTAACTTGGAAGCATCATCTGCGTACGAAACGTTTAGAACTTAACCGCCGCCAGAAGCTACTTTTCTGCTTAATTAAATCTCGATCAAGATTGAACCTCCGCTTTAAAATTTTAATATACAAATCCCTATTAAGACCAATCTGGACTTATGGTGTCCAGCTCTTTGGAATAGCGACAGAGAATAATTTAAAGTCGATCCAAGCCTTTCAATCAAAATTCAAAAGAAGACTTGCTTCTGGCGCTTCTTTTTATGAAAGCAATAAAACCCTCCACGACGATTTCAAAATTCCTACAGTAAAAGAGCTAATCGCGTCCTTGTATAGTACATTTCACGAAAGACTAGATGACAATCCAAACCAACTAGCCCGAGATCTAGCTACAAGAAACTTCCCAAGTGTGAGTCGTTTATAGCGAAAATGTAGTAGAGACCTCTTGGTCTGAATAACGGACAATACCCAAAGTTTTGAACGGAGAATGTATCACTGGGTACCTCTTCTCCTTAAAGTGAAATTCCCCATCGCCATTTAAATATCAAATACGGAAGTTATGCAGCTCAATGTACAGTACCGTAATAAAAATTAAAAACAAAAAAAAAATCATTACAGTACTATACCGTAATAAAAATTAAAAACAAAAAACTTTTCATTACAGTACTGTACATTAAGCAGCATAATTTCCGTATATGATATTAAACGGGCGGTAGGAAATTTTACTTTACGGAGAAGAGATATAGAATGGTACATTTTCCGTGTAAAACGAGTGTTGTCCGTTATTTAGACCAAGATGTCTCTGCCCCATTTTCGGTTTAGACGTCGCACAGTTGGGAAGTTTCTTGTAGCTAAATCACAGGCTAGTTGGTTTGGGTGGTCGTCTAGAAGTTCATGAAATTTACTATAGAAGGACGCGATTAGTTCCTTTAACTCAATTGTCGTGGAGGTTTCATAAAAAGGAGCGCCAGAATCAAGTCTTAAGAATTTTGATTAAAAGGCCTGGATCGACTTAAAGTGAAACATTAAGAATATATAAGCTAAACTGGTTCAACAATTTTACTTAGTCTACGAGAATGGAAATATAAACCTAGATTGAAGCAAGGCTTGGGAAAACCTAAAAAGAGATGGATACCGGAACAAGCCATTGAGGCTAATCCTTGACAGATGATGATGACTTTTAGTAACCCGAAAAAATAAAATTAACAATCCTGGAAATTCGAGTAGATGGACAAACAATTATGACAAAACATTATTCAAATTAATTAATTAAACAAGCAGTAGTATTAAGCAAATCGTTAAGGATATTTTTAATTAAAATTATTTCTAACGAGCTGAAATTTAAAAGTCACAATCCATATAAGCATAGTGCATTAATTAAGCATTAATATTCACGGAATCTAAAACTAATTTGAAAGCATAAAACTTAAACCGAAGTTATAAATAAAAATTGCCTAAAATATTTATTATCTTTCTTAATTTATAATTAACTAAACAAAACTTTCCACAAAAAACTTTCCGAAATTTTTTATAGAATATAAAATTAGTTTATCTTGGAGAAAAACTTTTAAAATACCTACAAAATATAGTAATATTTTACTTAAAAGTTTACCGTACAATAAGTAAAGAATATTTATTACTTCTTGCATAAATAAATTTCAGTACTAAAACTAATATTGAAAAATTAAAGTAAACATACTTTAGATTCCACTAGTTAACAAGATAAGATTACATAAAATAAATTCTATAACAATACATTCGGATATATAAAAGATTTCTGATACAATATTTTATCTTCAAATAACACCAGAGAATCTTATTGATGAAAATAGTAAAATACATTTCAGATTTTATTACAAAAACAGTTGTAAAAATAAATAAAAATATTAGTTTCCTGTATAAAACATAGGAAGGGCTGCAATACAATAAACCACATAACAAAAATGCATATTAAGCCAATATCAAATAGCTGTAATAAAGTTCGTCGCTATACTAGGTTCAAATTGAAGTTCTGCATTTGAACGGAACTCAATAACAAAACAGGAATACAATAAAAACGGGCAAGTATTCAATAATTTTTAATATTTTATTTATCTCTTTTTAAAAAAAGAGTTGGTTAAATCAAATAATAATAATTGTATTAACTAAATCTCTAATTGTCAGTAATAATAAAATATTATTTCCTCCAATATACGGTGTAACTACCACACACGACATAAAAAAATTAAAAATTAAATTGTATAATTCAATCGCTATTAATTAATTCTATGAACTTTTCAACAGAAAAAAATGTCAATAAAGTTATGCCCGTAACAGGCAGGTGAAGTGAAAAATAATTTGCACTCGATATATGCTAGTTCCAGGGCTACAAAAATTATTTCTATTTCTTATCACATGGTCAGCCATTTGTATGCCTGAAGCATTTAAGAATAGAAAACGAAATTGAATTCGATCGGCAAAAAATGTATTAATTTTTCAACTTGGTTCGACTCCTTTCTCTCTGTTTATTTCAGTTTTCTCAAAATCTCTTACGATTTCTGTAACTTATGCAACATTTTAAGTCTACTATCTAGTGTATTAAAAAAACTGTTTTGTCATCCATTTTACAAATACTGAAACTAATTAAAAAAAATTGACTAAAATTAGTTTTTTTTTATTAAAAAATTCAGACTAAATATAAAAAATAAGATAATATCAAATATTTAGACAAAAATTAGTCTAATTTAGTCTTATTTTTCTTATATGTTCCATCAATCTTTCGTATTTCTTGTTCAGGTCATTCCCTCTTCCTAACTTGTACTGTCCGTATACCATCTTTGGATCCATTATCTTGCAAAGGATCTATCTCTTAAATATTTCAGCTTCTCTTAGATCAGGCTTCCCAGTCATTCCAAGACACTCATTCTCGAATCCTTATTTACAAAAGTCTTAAAATTTATGAATCATTTTGATGAAACGACTTAAAAAGAAATATTCCGGTAATCTGAAAACATCCAGAAACATTGAGTTGACTATTACAATGATAAATTTTAAGCCAGCCGAACAGACCTCTTTAAATTTACTTATCACGTCCTCATTAACACACTAAAAAGACAATTACAGAATAGATTGAATCATTCCGGTCTTAATCATTTTGAATTACAGATATTTTACAGAGTTTATCATAACAATTTGTTTTTAATTCCTAATATGTGTACGTTGCAATCTGTTCAATTCAGAACAATAAGCAACCCCACGACCCAATGAGATGAAGATAATGTGTATGACGTGTAAATGAGATGTAGTCTTGTACAGACTTAGGTCGACCATTCCTGAGAAAGTATGGTTAATTGAACCCCAACCATAAAAGTACACCGGTAACCACTGTCTAGCATTCATATCCGTATAAAAGTAACTACCTTTACTAGGATTTGAACCAGGAACCTTCGTCTCCGAAAATCAGCTGTTAAACAGCTGATTTTGGCGACGACTTTACCTCTAAACCAACCCGGTGGGTATCATAACAATATTAATAAAAATTTGATGATATTTGTGAACAAACAATTAATAAAACTATTTAATGTATTAGCTACGATAATTCATATTAGTAGTAAAATACGTAGTTTGTAGTAGATAATAACAGACTTGAATATTACAGAACCTAACGAAGTGAATAATTTTAAAACTACCTTATTTAAAACGTTCGAACTTTTAACTAAAAGAAAAAATATGATAAATTCAAGAGAAGAGGTGTGGTAAGAAATGCTCAGGAGAAATACCTTCCAAATAAAAGCTATTCCCTCTTACAGCTAAGGGAATTTTATATGTTAACATACATAATGGGATGAATTGTTTATTCCCAGGAGAAATGAAGAGATTCTTCTACGGTGCTTCGGTACGTTTTTCTCCACCTTCGGGGAAAATCCTTGGGGTACTGATTCGCCTTCTACGAAATTCTACCTAAAAAAAGTGCGTGCGTATTTATATAATAACAATAGATTTGTTTCACTAACTGAAACATTTACTCGAAAATATGATTTCATACCTTACGAAAGTATAATTTCAAAAATTTATTTACTCAAAATAATATACACTTTTCTACGTATAATATTATCTTGTTTTATTGTTTAGGTCATCGACCGAAATGCTAAGTAAAACGAGGAGTGAGATCGTTTATCATGTCTTCCTCACTGAGTGGAAATGTATGCTCATCAGCATGCCAGGCACTGTGTAAAGCATTTATTTTCCATTCTGCAAATGGCACCTTCACTTCATTGATCACAGGATCTGGCTGTATAATGAAAGTCATTACTTTCAGAGGAGATAACTGTGACTAGTATCTTTTACACCTCTTCCTCTTCTATTCTTAAATGCTTCAGGTATATAACGAACTGACCATGTGATTAGAAACAGAAATATGTTTTGTAGCCCTGGAACTAGCAGATCAAGTGAAAATAATTTAACTAACAAACATGTAATAAAGAGAACAGAAATAGAAATAAATTTATAAATTTATTCAAGAACATTTTTTTATAAATTTTTAAATTGTAACAATTTATTAATAATATAAATTTTTTGAGGAACATAAAATTTTGCAAGAGGAACATTTAATATGAACAACATACAGAATTGGAGCGAACTCACGCTCCAAAACAAAAACTCCAGCAAAAAAAATAAAAGTCGTAACACAACATAATTATCATACCTTAAGTTGATTGATAAGAACAGAAGAGATAGAGGTGTAAAAGACACTAGTCAAAGTTATCTCCTCTGAGAATAATGAATTTTATTATACAGCCAGACCCTGTAGTGAATAAAGTGAAGGTGTCATTTGCAGGGTGGAAAGGGAATGCTTTTCGGAGGGCCTGGCGTGCTGATAAGCGTACTCTTTCAACTCAGTGAGTAAGCCACCTCACTCCTCGTTTTTACTTAGAAAAACTTCTAGAGATTCAATTCAGCCTTTCGGCTGTTGACCTGAACAACACAAGTTGATTGAAACGAGAGAAAACTAAACAAAACTGATGATAACAAATTTTAAAATGCTGATGGTAAAGATTGGAAAACGAGAACCTTCATAGGTCATTAACGTTACGATGGAAATAGTATGTAGGCCTAGTATTATAGAGAGAAGAGAGAATTCATTTTATTTCAAATAGAGTAGTTAACAATAGAAACACACACCTACTTAACAATTACTGCAGAATATTTTCAAACTATTTATACATTCCATAATAATAACTATATTAGTTTAATTTACAGTTATAAGAGTATAACTAAATACTATGTGAAGTATAATAAGGTTAATAAATATAACAAGCTAAAATGATTGACAAAACTTGTACGAATAAGGTTAATAAATATGACAAGCTAAAGTGATTGACAAAACTTGTACGAATATAAACAAATTTATCATTTTTGACAGTAAATATACATATTAATAGATGTATATTTTATTTTAAATTAAATAATATTAACTCGAAATGGAGCTATGAAACCTATACCTACACAAATTGTAGAAAATTAATTAATTAGTAAATTAATAAAGTTAATGGAACAGATGAAAAATGCAAATAATTTTTTCACAAATCCAACAATACAAGTATAGTTCAGCCGTTCTAAGTTTTCTCCTAACGTAAACAAATAATGACGTCACTGAGCATGCGCACTATATCTAAATGTGTACACGCTGATTAAAAAGTAACAACTAAATAATTTCAAAAGTACTTAAATACAAAATACTTTTAAAAGTATTTTTCTAAATTAAATTGTTAGGCCTACATCATATCACGACTGATTTTTTTAGTACTTTAAGTACTTATAATTTAAAAAATAGTTAACTTAATAGGAATACGACATCCATAAAGTCACGGACTCTAGCATGCACCCTGTAGTAGCTGGTTTTGGTTTGTTGACAGTAGGAGCAAACTTAGAGCGGCTGAACTATATGTACTAAGTCTTGTACGTACTGCACAATCTAATACTGCCCTACATTATCACATCATTTACACTTTCTTTTTTCAAAATGTTAGAGAATTACATAAACATTCCAAAAGTTTAAGATATCGTATTAATGTTTTACCAGTGTAAAGGCCTAAATATCACCTCTCGATATTCCCCACAAGGGATCGACAAATTTGTGGTATACTTATTTATCACCACACAAGAGATGCCATAGTCTGGATTCAATGTTATGAATGACAATGAAATCACAAATAAAACAGTTTAATGTAAAAATATTTAAAAACTCACTGGTTGATTTAATATTCCGAATATCATAAACTAAACAAATTCAATACATTTAATAGATGAATGAGGGACCTGCCTATCAGTTCGCCATATTGTCCCTCACTCAAACAATTTTGTACAAAATCCATCTTATTCTTCTCTAGTCGCCTAGCAACTAGAATAAATAACTTTTTTTTAAAATAATTCTGTCAATGTGAAATAATTTTAAATAATAATCAGCTGGAGTTTTTTTATACTTTAATAGACTCAAAAAATAAACAACTCCAGATGTCCCATAAATTTGTTACGTTACACCAGAAATAGATTTCACTTATTCTTATAATAAAAGTTCAGTAATTTACTTCTTTATTTTATTTAGTAAAATATAACTACATTAAAATTACAATTCATTACTATACGAAGTACAATATTTTAAACTAAATATACGCAAAAATTCTTCTTCACAAACAGTTCTATCCGCGCATAGGAGTGTACAGAACAAAACAATTAAATCACTTAAATACTTTAACTACTATAAAATTACTACAGTTAAATAGGTTACAAAGATTGCGTTAAACAGAATTAACAAAAAAAAAACAAAACATAAAAGAAATATTAAATTTAATTACATTTTTCATAAAATATCAATATTATATTTAAATTTTAATAACAATAGAAATTTCTTAAAAAAAACTTTAAGATTATGTTTGTATATTTTGTAATAGAGAGAAAAAAATATTATAACTTTTATTTTATAACTATAACTACTTTACAATAATATATTTTAACTAGAACAATGTAAATATTTTAACTTTATGGAAATTAATTCTATAAATGAGCATAAAGAAACAGTTAAACTATCGCAAAGAGAAAAGTAAAACCTAATACTAAGAACAGTTATTTTAAGACCTGTAAAAGTTTCTCAAGTTCTTGCTCGTAGATCGATAGTATGATATTTTCGTTTATATTTTAATAGATGTGGTGACATAATACTGTGTATATCGGGTGGAAGTACGTTAACGAATCGCCTCTCAAGATAAAGAAATGACTTCTAAAAAAATGTACTATTTGGTTTTCTAGTAATAATTTTTCCAGCGTTCCTAGTACCATAATTGGTTTTATTGGGATCAATTATTACTTAACGGTTACCACAAGCCCAAAAGAACTGTATCAGTACGTTGAAAACAAATAAATGCCTTAAAAGGAAGGACTCCAAATTATTATTCGTATTTCTCCGTATACTGATGATTCATACTAATGTAAACAAAATCCTTTTTTCAATAATAATTGATTTAATTTATACAATAATGATTTGGCTTTCAATGTGTAAAGTTGTGTGAGAAGTTAAAAACAATTTAAGTTTAGTTTGCTATGAATTGCAGCGAACGAGGGGTTTGTTATAATTTGTATTACAGTGAAACGTACGTATTTGTAAAAGAGGCATTTAAAAACAGTAAGAACTTCAAAAGATTAACAATTTTAAGTCTAGACATAATAAAATTAACGTGATTAAAATGTAAAAAGGGGTAAGGATGACAAATTATAAAAATGATTTGTTCTCTTTGCAGAATAAATATAGAAACAAACAATGAATTATTTTGAACATTTAATAAAAAGAAAAAGAATTAAAAGCAGTAGAAAATCTGCACACGTAAAATAGCAGTTAGAAATGGTTTCTATTTCTAATAACGAATGGTAATAAATATGATTTCCCGGTATTATTACACATAAGAGAATAACAAGCGTGGGTGTTTTAAGTAATGACTGTAATTACCTATGTCAGGGTTTAAAATAATGTGTTCAATAATCTGACCCTTAGTTTCTCCATTTACTTTAAGGAGACATAAATTTATGTCCGCAAATAAAATGCAACGGCAAACAAACCTCTGGCCGTTTTGGTTCGGGGGTTACGGTGAAGTAACAACACGAGCCTATGAGTTCAACGACATACTGCAGCGCGCGAAAATAAAATACAGGCCACTTCGAAAACCGGGTCATAAACTAACAAGATTATTTCTCCTTAGGGAAGAAATGAAGCGAAATAGAAGAAAGAAGGAGAGGAATATACAGTACGAATGTTATTTCAGAATGTAAATGAGCTAAGAATTACATCTAGAATATATACACACAAAGACAAAATGAACGTTTCTTCTGAAATACACACAGATGTGAATATTTTTCCCTTTTTAAATAAAGGTAAACGTTTATAAAACGTTTAGGGATTTTATGGTAGGGATTCATACTGTCAGGTAATAAAATGCCTCACCTAAAGCCTTAAAAATAAAAGACATAAAAAAATGTCAAATATACCTACTACATATACGGATATACAATACATTTCTTAAAGTATTTGGACGTTTTCTCCATTAAAACAAAATGAAATTCACAGTTAATATACAACATTATTTCAAAACATTATTTCTACCATTTTCATATAACATATAAAAATGTTATAATTATTATTCAAGGACCTATATAACAATTTGTTCAATGCAATAAAGTATATTATTTACATTACAAATTGTTCCGTGAAATTCGTAGGTGGAAACCTTGAAACTAGTGGGTTGAATGTTGTTTTTATTTTGTTGTGGTACAAACCTACGTTGTTTTAAGGTAGGCTTATTTCAACATCTGTATGAAAATGAAATAAAAATATTATAATACGAATGGTTTTTTCTTATTTTCTAAAATTCAGTAAACATTTTATACTGTAAAAACAGAATATTTCGAATTTAGAAACGAAAATGAATTAAATTCTCAGAAATTCATGGTGAACTCAACTGCATATAGGCTATGGTCGAGATAATTTGATATTCTTCCATTACCAACTTTGTTTATTTCCAACGTTCTTAAATCCGGTAAAGAAATTCATAACTTGTTTATTGGGAAAAAATTAACTAATGAACTATTATGCAAGAAGTTTTAATGAATTCTGATTCGAGAAATACAGAACTTCGAAAATCTCACAAAAAATTTATTAAAATTTCATTCAAAAAATTTTAATAGTTAAAGTTTTTGAGTAGGACACTTATACTGAACAGATAAAAGTGGTTTGATAAAACAAATATATAGGTTATATGAACATGGTACAAACCGGGAAAACATACATGATCGAACTAAGTACAGATTACTGAAAACATAAACAGTCTTCACGAAGAACAACAACAGAACTAAGTACGGAAGGAGACTTACAGTGAAAACTATCTGTTAATGTGGGAGAAAAAAAGAACTTCCAAAATTGTTAAATGTTACCTAACGTTGTATAAAATCCTAGAAATGTATAAAATTGTAAAAATTCTAAACAATACTAACAATTTAAAAAAACACTTTAAAAGTAGAAAGGTTTTAGGTTCTGTAACTTTAAATTGCGAATACGGTTACATCTTTCCACTAGAGTAGGATTTAATTCATGAGAACATATTGAAAAATTTAAGTGTTCATTATAATTATGGCCTACAAGTAAGTGGTTTTGTGGTAAAGTCGTTGCCGCGAGTCAGCTGTTTAACAGGTAATTTTCAGAGACGAAGGTTCCGCGGTTCAAATCCTAATAAAGGTAGTTACAATTTTACACAGATTTAAATACTAGACGGTACTGTATGAATCTAAGCTTTGTGCAGTTGCGGGATGAAGGGGACAGACGAAGAACCAGACTGCTGCTACGCCATAACACTGTACTAATCATCTCATTGCTCTTCGCAAGGCAGTAAGCTGCCTAGTGCGGTGACATATCTGGCTGTTGTTTAGACTATTCGCTGTAGAAAGCGAAACAGAATATATGTAGTTTGGATAGTACCCTTGACTACTACAAACGTAGTACAAGTAAAACGTTACTACTACTAACGCAATCTCTCACAGTAGTAGTGACGTAATGCATACCTCTAAGCTGCACAAAGCTTGGGAACGAGCAGTAGTTAATGGTGTACTTTGATAGTTGGGTTTCAATTAACTTTCTCAGTAATGGTCGGCCCAAGTCTGTTTAATACAACACCTGATACATTAAACTCATACATATTATCTTCATCTCACGTTGCTTATTGTCGTTAAATTAAACAGATTACAACGTACACACATAACGGATTAAAAATATACATACACTTTGTATTAGAAAGTAAATTTACTCCTAAATCCTCAATGAAGTACGAAATTAAAACAATATAACTATCTTCGGAATTTTTAAATTGTTTTAAAATGTATGTTTTTTTTAAAGAACTAACTTACATAAAGTAGTATTTTATTTTAAATTATTTGAGGAATAAATTTAATGTGTCTGGTTTATTTGGTAGTTTACATGCCAGTTGAAAAACACAGGAGTAAATAGCGATACATATGATTTCACGCTAAATACAACGGGAATCATGAGAACCCTCTAATTTTTTGATGCTTTTTTTGTTTTAGTGCGAAGTGGGAAAGAATGAAAAAGGATACAGAGGATTGTAAGCCTATGTGGTTAGGAGAAAGGGACTACAGAAGAGGGAGAAGGTTGAAAAAGACCAGGAGGGTGATAGTTCATTAGCTTCAGTGGTGGAACAAAGCAGAAACAGGGAAGAGCACAAGCCAGGCAAGCAAACCCCGCCGCAACGAACAATGCCATAAATTTTCACCACGCCCGATTTTCACCCGCTCGCACTCATAGTCCCAAAAGAAAAAAATCTAGGAAGGCGATCCAATCTCCCTAAACGAATTCAGATATATTCTCCTTCCAAATCTCTATTTTAAAAATATAAAAAATTAAAAAGTTTACTTTTACGTATCAACTAAAATGGAATAAGTAAATTATATGGTATATTGAATACGTTTATTATTAATTTATCTCAATAAAAAAATACTCATAAAATATTTCATAAATTTATGCATAAAAAATATAAAGAGATACTGAAAAGACCACAAACCAGTAAAATTTCACACTTGGAACCCTTCACGATAATATTTTTTAAAACTATCAACGATTACTTCTCTAACGTTCCAACAATTTTGGAATCTCCTTTTTTTACTATTGTTATTTTGCTGGAAAATACTTTAATTTATCTATCCAAACTGTCTTCTAACTTCCTTCTTATAATTAATTCTTCGTCAACATTTTTTATTTTAACAGACTTATTAACACCTAATGAAATCGACCTTTTATTCTTGACATGACTTTTTAATAGAAGGGCTCTTTAAAAATTGTGAAAATGTAAAAATCGAAATTATATTCTAGTTAATCAAATATAACATACAATAATTATCATAAGTAACTTTAAATATAGTAGGTACCAGAAATTAAAAAATAACTACCTTTACAATTCTGTGCCCTAAAGGTAAAGGGCGTTAACTCCAATTTTGGCAAAATTAAGTTGAAAAATCAGCAGAAAAGCTCCATAAAAATTGCAGTAACCACATTTCCTCCACTTTTGGATAATGATGCGGAAAATTTTTAAAACGACTACTCGTTATTTATATTATTTTTATTGTCTTACTGATAGTTTTCAGAATTTGTTTGAATTCTGTAATTTTTTTAAACATTGTTGAGAATAAAATGCTGTTTCTTTATCAGGATAGACTTAGCATAATATTTTTTGTCTACGTTTTGTTTTTTGTTTAATTAACTCAAGTTCTGTAGGTGGTCAGAGAGGTGTAAAAGTTAAGAAAGTTATTTAGTCATATTTAAGTTTCTATATCAGAAGCTATATTTGGTACACATTTAAAAAAAAATTCTAATACCTTCAGAATTTAAAAAAAAAAAAACTTCATGTTTTTGGTTGTTCTAAAAAATTACAAAAATGTAGTTTATTTCCTTTACTTCTTAGCTAAAGAATTGAGTTAGCGTTAGTTTAAGAATTACATAGGGGTTTTTTCTGTAGTAGTCTAAATAGTTTTCACTGAACAGTTCATATTTTTTATTTAAGGTATTATCAGTGATTATTATTTTGTGTCACGGGATAAATGGTATAATTGTTAACTAGTCGTGAAGTTCCATGGACTTACATTCTGCTATACGAAAAAAATACTTACGTATTTGGAGTCAATCCCTTGAAAACTACTCAAAACGTTATCATTATTATTTTTGTCTTTATTTTGTCAGAACAGTACAATGAGCTGCACAACATCCATAAATGATATTTAATTTTAGGAAAAGAGGTACCGAGTGGTACATTCTCCGTTTATAACTACGGGTGTTGTCCGTTATTCAGACCAAGAGGTCTCTGCACCATATTTGCTTAAGACTTATAGCTAGGTTACGAGCTAAATGGTTGGATGGTAATCTAGTAGTTCGCGAAATTTACTTAAGAAGGACGCGGTTAGTTCCTTTACTGTTGGAAATTTGAAATTGTCATGGAGGGTTTTATTGCTTACATAAAAAATGAGTGCAAGAATCTAGTCCTAAGATTTTGACTGAAACGCCAGGATCTGCCTTCAGTTACTCTCTTCCGTTCATGCAGTCTTGGGTTCGAATCCCATTCAGGTACGGCATATTCTCATACGTTACAAAAAAATCATTTCATCCTTCACCATTTGCATTAGCAGTAATTGCAGAACAGTCGGACGTTAAACAAAAAAAAAAAAACTCGTCCGCTGTTCTAAATAGCTGGGCACCAAAACCCCAGATTGGTCTCAAAAGGGTTTTGTAAATTAAAATAAAACACAACTTTTAGGTTGTTGATGAAAATTCCTTGAAAAGAAATTTTGTCATAATACCTTATTTTCTTCACTCTACAATGTAGAGAGTAAATAGATTCCTCATTTACTTCGTGGTAACAATTTTTGCCACAATACTTGTGAAAAAAATATTCAAAATTTCACAGAAAATACATTCTAATTAAAACTCACTTTAATAAAAAAAACTATAAAAAATTTATGTCTCTTCATTATCTCATTCTTTTAATTATTTTCATTATTCATTCGTAAGAATAAACACAGTATTGTCCTATTAAATTAACTACTTAATTATGTTTGGGTTCCATGCAAAATGCTCATTAAAATACAACTACAAAAGTCAAAAAATGCGTGTATAAAAATGCAATAGGAGAAGGGAGCCATATATGGAATCGGGTCTTATTATGGAATAGTAGTGTTTTTCCAGACAGGACGTTGGAAATCCTGATCTACTCGCACCATTGGTTATACCGACAGAAACTACTACCGGATTCAAACAGACCAAATACAGCTTGTTTTGTCAAGGTGATTGCAATGAAGATATTTATTTAGCGTATGGCTTTTCAAGACATTTAAAAAATCAGTATCATAATTGTTATATATTGGGATCAAATATGACCCTCTGTCTAATCTATCTGTCTAAATATGTACATACAGTACGTAATTCTAAAAACATGCTTAAGTCTATATACAGACATCCAGTCTGTCCAAGTAGGCTATTGATTCTGGAGTTGCCATCAGGAAATCCGCTCTTGTCCCTCCTCTAAAGGCAGTTATTCTGCACTCTTTCACTATGTGATCAATAGTTTGTCTTTGACCACACTCACATAAAGGCGATGGTATTTTGCCCCATTTAAACAATAAATCAGCACACCTACCGTGTTTTGTTCTTATTCTATTTAGAGCTGACCCCATCCGGGGTGTAATGTTAGTTCGCCTCCACGTGGTGCACCCTGGGTAACGCTAAATGAGCTAACAACAATCGGCAGTCAGACAAATCAATTGGTTCTCCTGACTAACAAGACATTGGAAAAGCAACATTATCCCTAAATAGACTAAATAGCAATGAAGATAAAAAAGGTGAAAAGTGGATTCAATGCTCGAGGTGTAATAATTGATACCATGAACAATGCACTAGTGCTGAAAGGTTGTATTTTGTCTGCGATTACTGTGAATAAACTGATTGGACTAATACTTTGGTGCTTTAAAAACTATGTAGGAAAATTATGTATCTATTCCAAGTATTCCAGATTATAACCCAATGTATTCCATATTAAGATCATATTTTGTAACTGTAAAAATCATGTCGCTAAAGAAAACTTTTTAAACAAATTTATAATATTGAAAATTTAAGATTTTGTATTTTCTAGTTGTGAAATAAACTATTTCTACTATTGATATAAAATTCACATAATTTCAAAAGTTATAGAAAACCAGAAAAATGAAAAAATGAAAATGGTATTCCATATTTGGTTCCTCTCCCCTATTAATTGATATCGACATACATGTACCGAAAATCGTTAGATACAATACTGTAAAGTAGAAATTAAATCAGAAATCCCATTAAATTTAATCAACGCGAAAGTTAAGTAACCCAACCAAACAAACAACCAGAGACTGTAAAGTGTTAACATTACGAACATAACAATAGCCGCGAAAATTATAATATCTAAGTTTATTACTAACTGCGTAAGTAAGTCTGTTGTTATTCAAAGCAAGTACTTGAGCAATCCTACAAGATGAGACTTCTGAGAAACCACGCATACAATTCTTAGAAGAGGAACAACCAATTTACCAACTAATATAATCCACCCTAAAAATACCCTTAGGGCTCATCTGTAAAGGAACAAACAATATAACCTACTTTAACGAAGTGAAAAGTTTTATTTATAATCTAAATTATTGTATATATATTTTTAAAATTTATTAAACATCTCATAAACAAGATTATCATTAATGAATACAATGAAGGTCACACCCAGGATTTGAACTAGATGTGGACAGAAGAACTCATGTCACGTCTCAAGACGATACAAAAATTCAAAATTTTAGGAAAACTGTTGAATAATTAATTTAATCTAGTTTTTTAGGTTTTATTTTTTTAGTTTTGGTAGGGAGGCGGTTTGTCTGGTTTTAAGAAGAGAATTATGATAGAGTACTTCCACTGAACAGGGAAGTGAGCGACTCGGAGAATGGAATTGAGAATGGAATGTGAGTTAAGAGTATGATGGATTTCCTACAAAGATGGTGCAAAAAGTATTGAAGTAAGATCATATCCCGGGGCTTTGCCTAATGACAGGTCGTGAATTGCTCGGAAGAGTTCCCCGGAGGAAACTGGCTTTGGGGAAAGGCTAAGTTGCAGAGGAACATTAAGAAAATTTTCTGTTTGGATGATCTTTTTGGTGATGACTGCACGCTTCTTCAAGTAAATCAAGTTTTAGAACATTAGCTTTACATTTAGAAATTGTTGTATTAATATAATAACGGATAATAAATTTCGATTAAAAGTGTCAAAAAAAGTTTTGGTGGAGGCACCTGTCTCGTTGACGGGTACACCTGGGACTAAAGGTCTAGTATTCACAAAAGATTTTCACTGTTGTTTAGGTCATCATCTAAAAGGCTGGTTTGAACCTCTAGTAGTTCTCAACTGTTTTTAGTCACGGCTCACTGTCTTATGTAGAGAGTTCCCGCGGCACAATAACGTACACGAATTAGAAAGAAAGAGCACCCAATAATAGCAATGGAAGCAGTTAATACCCGGTTATATTTTTCAACCACCTACTTATGCGAGTTATGCTTTTCAACAAAAACAAAAAAAACAAACAAGAAGCTCGAGACTTCTTCCGGTTGAACAGGATTTGAACTTTTATACAAGAAGCGACAAGCTCAAGTTTCCAATTAATAACTAACTAATCATTTTTGTAAGGCGTAAGCCCATAAATCTCCTAAAACAAGTTCTTGAATATCAAAATCGCTCTTATTCTCTTGTTATTTTTATTAAAAAAAATTGAGTACCTAAAAATAATTTTTTTTATTACAAATACCACAAAGTCTCAGAAGTTTCGCTGTTGAGAACCACTGGTCTAAGTAAAACAAGGACAGAAGTGGTTTACCATTGGCTTCCTCACTGAGAGGAAAAGTATGCTAACCAGAAACCATATATTTTCCACTCTTCAAACTGGACCTTCACTTCGTTAACCACAGGATCTAGGTGTATAATGAAATTCATTAATCTCAGGGGAGATAACTTCTCTGACTAGTATCTTTACACCTCTACTTCTTCTGTTCTTAATTGCTTCAGTCATATAATTGACCGACCATGTAACAAACATGCAATAGTGTAACAAACAAAACTATTTTTTGTAGTTCTGTAACTAACAGATCGAGTGTAAATAATGTAACACTCCACTAGCCTGTCATGGGCATATAAGAATATTATAGAATCAATTTAAAATCTGTTACATATTTTCATAGAAATAAAAATTTCATTTCTAACATAATTATGTAGTTTTATTAGAAGAGAATATTAGTCAGATTACAGGGTAAAAATGATTACTATGTGCGGCTATTAAATAACGAGACTGACGTTGTAAAAAATTTAATTTTAATTTTATACATAATCACTTATCGTCACCTTCAATACACACTCCTTCTCTATCCCTACAACGCTCCTTGCGAATTTTCCATTGTTAGAAACAGTACTGGAAGCCATCTTTGGTCAGCTCTTTCAGGACAAGTGCCGCTAAAAAATGTTTGTACTGACACTCTGTACGCGATTGAAAATGACCCAAATTTTTTAGAACCAATAATAACATGTGATGAAACGTGGTTTTTTATGATCCGGAAACGAATCGCCAATCCATGAACTGGAAGAGCCGAACTTCACCGAGAGCCGAAAAGGCTCGAATGAGCAAGTCAAAATTTAGAGTAATGATGTTGTGTTTTTTTGATATCCATGGGATTGTGTACCTTCACTGGGTTGCTGAAGGTCAAGCAATTATCAATATTACTACCTTGTGGTACTTTCTAAACTACGTCAAAGAGTAAGGAAAAAACGCCCCGATATGTGGAAGAACAAATCATGGGTTCTCCACGAAGACAATGCGCCAGCTCATTCCGGGTTATCTGTCAAGAGGTTCCTAGCCAAGTACAGCATCTCAGTGTTAGAACATCCACCGTATTCACCAGATTTTGCACGATGTGACTTCTAACTGTTCCCTAAGGTGAAATCTACATTAAAAGGGGCAAGATTTTAGTAAGTGGAAGCTGTAAAAGAGAAAGCGACACGTGTCCTGAAGGAGTGGACAGAAGATGACTTCCAGCACTGTTTCCAACAATGGAAAATTTGCATCGAGTGTTGTAGAGATAGAGAAGGAGTGTATATTGAAGGTGGCAATAAGTGATTATGTATAAAATAAAAATAAAATTTTTTACAACGTCAGTCTCGTTATTTAATAGCAACACCTAGTATTTAATAAAGTTATTAATAAAGAAATATGTATATTTAATCTAGAAGGCAATTTGGTAAATTTAGTGATATTTAAATAATACGCAGTAGTACTTTAAACAATAACTGATGGCCGGTAATTAAACTACAAGTCAGCACAATGAAAGCAGATGAGAACAGATTTCCTGTAATTACAGAGGAGTTAAATTAACGGTACTAACAGTGCCCGAGCGAATAATTTTCCACATTGATAACAAGGGATTACTAAGAGAACCTGAAGGATAAACAGATTTATGTATTTGAACTATTATAGGCCACTGTAATGAATTACATTAACAGCTGTTAGTATATTATAGCTTCAGACAATATTATTACCATAAAACCATTTTACTACAACACGTGTAATTTGGTAATTTAAATAAATGACTACAAAAAAAGTAAACTGTGACAATATAAAATGCAATCGAGTATAAACTCTGTTTCATCGTTCTAAATTGATATACGATAATAGTAATTTATTTACATTTTCATATATACTACAGATAAAAACACTATTGGCGACGTTTCATACAGACATATTTCATTGTTTAAATATTTATAACATACTTTTTTTTTGTCTTTAACTTTTATCACGGTAACAGCACAATTTCCGTATATGATATTTAATTTAACGGGCGATGGGTAATTTTATTTTCATGAAAAGAGATACCCAGTGGAACATTCTTTGTATTTTGTATAGAACTACGGTATTGTCCGTTATTCAGACCAAGTTTCTATTCTATTTTCTCTTTACACGCCATACAATTAGGAAGCTCCAGATAGCTCTTGGGCTAGTTGTTGATGGACTGTTATCTAGTCGGTCGCGAATCATTTATTATATATATTTATGGTAACTTAACCCGGGAAAAACAATTAACTAGGTAATGTTTTTGTACTTAATTACCCCAGTGGTAGTCGCCGAAAGTCAGCTTATCTACAATTCTTTTTTGAGATTTTTTTGGAAAGATTTTTTGGATAAAATCCCAATAACGATACAAAAGGGAAGGAATACTTTCCTTTCCTTTTTGTGGTTTAGGTTATCATCTGAAAGGCTGGTTTGAACCTCTAAAGGCTTTACCAAGTAAAACAAGGAGTAAGGTGGTTTACAGATGCCTTTCTCACTGAGAGGAAAAGTATGCTCATCAGTATGTCAGACCCTCTGAAAAGCATCCTTTCCACTCTGAAAATGACACATTCATTTCATTCACCAAAGGGTCTGGCTGTATAATAAAATTCATTACTCTTAGAGCAGATAACTCTGACTAGTGTCTTTTACACCTCTACCTCTTCTGTTCTTAAATGCTTCAGTCATATAATTAGCTGGTCATGCGATAAGAAACAGAACTATTTTTTGCAGCCCTGGAACTAGCAGAACAAGTGCAAATAATTTAAACACCATTAAACAATTTTTTTAGAAATTATAAAAAAACCTGACGGATAATTTTTCCATATTAGTAGCATTTTACTTTCTTTTGCCTATATGAATATATAAGAAGGAAAGTATTGTTTTCATGTCAATTTTTCAACAGATCTTCAAGTTTTCAGACCTCCCTGAACCTAAAAAACATGTTTTTAGCGATTGGTCTGTGTAAACAGAATATCTTAAGAACGAAACATCGTACGAACTTGAAACTTAAGTTACATACCACTATCGGACCCGACACGAACATTCTCATCAAAATTGGTCAACCGGAAGTATTATTTATTCGTGTCATTTTTCACTTTTTTGCGATTTTCTCAAAAACGGCTGCTACGATGTTTTTAAAAATCGCCTCATTTACTAAGTTTTTTATGCTCTACAAGCTAGGGTAGGCGCCATGTCTGCTGAATTTCTTCGTGAGGCAGGTTTCTCGCAAAAAATAATAAATTGTTTTTTTAAGACAACGACTTTAATATGCATTTTAGCGCAAAAATGTACCTAGTAAAAGGTGTAGAGAATTTAAAATCCTACAACTTTCATTTCAAACCGTTTTTCGTATAACGCTTAGTTTAGCGGTGATTAGTGATTTTCTGTTTTTTTCTCACGAAATCGTGTAAAAAACATCGATTTTATAAAGATTTCAGCTTTATTATGCATTTTACGACAAAAAAGTATAATTAAATTTATAGGAAATTAAAAGATCTACAACTTTTATTTAGACCATTTTTCTCTACAGAGCCTAGTTTAGCGTGAAAGAGTGATTTTCCGTATTTTTAAGCTTAACTGAGGTTGATTTTTACTTTACGTCTTTCACTCATGATTAAAATTAAGTTATGTTTATTTAGTTTAGTTTTTTGTTTATTTCTAATGTTTATTACTTAGGTTATATTGGTCATTATTTGCACTGGCAAGAGAAAGTCGTGTGAGTGTTTCACACCAGATTTTTCTATTGTGAAATAAAGAGTGGAGCAATAATATACGTCATAAAAATTATGCACCTGTCGTAATTGTCATGAAATTCAAAAATTGTCACAAAAAGCGTTTATGAAAGATGTGAAATTTTTATTATAAATATGAATACAAAATAATTAAAAGTAGAGTTAGAGTTTTGAAAAACTGTCCGAAGTAATGGATTGTTTGTTTGTATACATTTTGATGAGGTATTCTTTTAAAAATTCTATTGTCCATCAATCCTTTATGTGTTCAACGGTCATATCGTTAACAAAATAAAATTTCTTTCCACTTTTATGAATTTGAAAAGAAATTTGAAATAAACCCAAAGGGCAAATGTTTTATTTTATTTCTCTTTTTATTTTATTTAACAGTAATGGCCACGTTGATCCGTTGCTACAACAGCGGCTTCCCCTTTGATGTTGTTTATCAATTCTAAACGCAGGGACTAACGACTTACGGTTCGAAGGATGCTCACCCGTACAGAGTAATATTCGTCTAACACTTGAACAAACCTTTGATGCTCGTTTATCTCGCATCATACCATACTTATGTCTTACCATTGTCCATTTCCCTTAAAATCAGAATCAAAAATAAAACTTTCCTTTTGTTTTCATAGTTTCAAGTTAAACAACTTTAATCATTACATAAACAACAGTTTCGTTTTGTAAGGATACGCATTGGCGCAGTTGGTAACGTGCTCGCCTCTCATCATGCGGTCCTGGGTTCGAATCCCACTCAGGCACGGCATATTTTCATACGTTACAAAAAATCATTTCATCCTCCATTGTAAACAGTTACACCCCAACGTCGTCGCTAATGACCACAGCAGTTGATGCGACGTAAAAAAAAAAAAAAAAAAAAAAAAATCGTTAAAAATTTAACCAACGTTTGATCAAATATCCGAAGAATTCCCGCTTTTTTTCTTTTTTTAGGAAACTCACAATGTGTTAGAAACTATCAGTGAATGTGATATCACAAAATGTGAGAAAGATTAACATGGTATACAAACGTGAGTGGAGACACAGTCCAGCAACAGAACTCCGACGTGAATAGACAAGTGTAGCATTAAGTGCAGCATTTAGAACACTGTAATGGATAGTCAATTACAGTACTACGTTAATAGATGAGGTCCCGGCTCCATCGACGTTTCAGACGTCTTATTGGATTGTTTGGGAGAATCTGTGTAGCCAGATTTGAGATCAATGGGTTATGGTGGTTCACGAGTATCTTCCTAAATTTTGTATATAGTTTTAAGAAAACGTCATTTATGTAGGGTACGTTTAGGTCTGAGTGTTCATTAAAATTTTAAAAACAAAACAAATTACAAAAAATATAAAGGTTAATTTTTTCAATTTAACTGTTGTTGTTTAGGTCAACAGCCAAAAGGCTGGTTTCAACCTCTAGAGGTTTTACTAAGTAAAAACGAGAAGTGAAGTGGTTTACCATTGCCTTCCTCACTGAGTTGAAAGAGTATGCTTATCAGCATGCTAGGCCCTCCGAAAAGCACCCACTTTCCACCCTGCAAATGACACCTTCACTTCATTCACCACAGGGTCTGGCTGTATATCGAAATTCATTACTCTCCGAGGATATAACTCTGACTAGTGTTTTTTACACCTCTACCTCTTCTGTTCTTAAATAGTTCAGTCATATAATTGGCTGACTATGTGATAAAAAACAGTCAATTTAACTATTAGATAAAAAACTGTAACGATTTATTTATCAATGCTGGTGATTGATTATGCCCGTAACAGGGAGGTGGAAAGTTAAATTATTTCCACTCGATCTGCTAGTTTTAAGGCTACAAAAAACGGTTCGTTTCTTATCACATGGTCAGCCAATTATATGACAAGCATTTAGGAACAGAAGAGGTAAAGGTGTATAAGGCACTAGTCAAGAGTTATTTTCTCTGAGTAATGAATTTCATTATACAGCCTGACCCTGTAGTGAATAAAATTAAGGTGCCACTTGCAGGGTGGAAGTAGAGGTAGCTTTTCGGAAGGCCTGGCATGCTTATCAGCATACTTTCCAACTCAGTAAGGAAATCAATTGTAAACCACCTCACTTCTATTTTTACTAGTAAAAACTCTTAAAGATTCAAACCAACCTTTCACCTAAAGACCTAGTCAACAAGTAATTGATTAAAACGGAATACATAAAAATTCTGTTTGAAATTTACAATCAGTTCAATTTTTAACCATTATTACATAATACGTTAAGTTTTAATAATCTAAATTTTCATTTGATTAAATTGAGATAAGAGAGCTGAGCCTCCGGTACCAGCTAAGATTAAACAATCACCAGAACCACCTGGCATTAAATTTACTGGACAACAGTGAGGAAACGAAGCGCCTCAAAAGACATCACATCCTCGACTTAGACCAACGATTTTAATACATACACGAAGTTAAATTCACCACTCATCCTCATCACTACTTTTTAGTCTAAAGTGAAATTTCAAAATTTTATTTATTTTACTTTTTTATTGTTAACTTCTTTTGCATTGTTTACTTCACTTTTTTTTGTTTACTTCTTTTACATTGTTTTTGTTAATTTTGTAACTTTACAACATTTCTTAGTTTTTATTAACTTTATTTTCTAATTTTATTTAGTTGAAGTGAGAGCAAAGGCTGTCTACTTCACTCACGTAAGTTTAGTTCTTGTATAATGATTTGCTTAAAGCCACATTGTAAGGCTGATTGTAAATAAATAAATTTAAAAAAAAAATTGATTAAATTGACAAGTCTTTACTTCAGCTTCAACAATTTTCCACAAGACGGAACAAATTTGTGTACATTTTTTTAGCCAGATAATCAACAAGTAGGAGTTGTAAATCTTTTATTATAATTATTTATTAAGTATTTAGGGTCACATCAACAATAAAGTTATTAGCGAACACAATTACAAAACAATAACAGAATTTTAATTAAAATGTTAACTGTAAGTCTCTGAGGTGACATAATTTTTTTGGTAATGTACAACGAGGAATACGATGGATGCAACAATGAGATACAACAATGAAAACCCTGACTGAGAAGATGAAGGTAAAGTCGGTCCATAAACACGCTAGAGAGATGTCAAAACTGGTAGCAAGATATTATAACTTAGCAGAAAATGCGTAGAACAGATAAATGTGGAAGAAACAGGAGAGACTAATTTCCAACACTCGATAAAAACTAGATGATGAGGAAGTATTCCAGGTTAACCTAGAACGTTCTATCCAAATACACAAATAGAAATGAGACAATTAACAAGGTTACAGAAATAAACTGTAGACATGAATGAGGAGATGACTTACGATAAAAATCAAAATCAGGAAGATAAACTGGAATGCGTGGTATAAAAATAGCCTATTTTTTATAAAGAATGGTTCATGCTACAAAAGTGTGGTGAAGTTGAAAAGACTGATATTGGAACACTAAAAAGGCACATGGGGATTGACAAAGAAAAAATGTTGTAATGATATTTTTAAACCATCGCTACACTCTGTAGATTTATACATAGTAGTATCAATTTTGAGGAAACGTGTAATAAATGAAAATATACGACATAAATAACTCAACGGAGGAGAAATAAATGTTTCATCTTTTACTATAAATTACAAATCATTTAAAACTGATTAAGATGTAAAAGTAGTTCTTAACGAAACGAATTTAAAAATTAAAATTATACAAAACTTTCACTCTTTAATTTTGTAAATATTCCGTTATTTTTTTATTATTTTCCCATAAAAGGCAGGAGGAGTGTTAAATTATTTAGACTTGATGTGATAGTTCCATGGCTACAAAAATAGTTCTGTTTCTTAAAGGTAAAGGTGTAAAAGACACTAATCAGAGTTATCTCCTATAATGAATTTCATTATAAAGCCAGACCCTGTAGTGAGTTCAGTGAAGATATCATTTGCAGGGTGGAAAGTAGATGATTTTCAGAGGGCCTGGAATCCTGATAAGCATACTTTTCTAACCAGTAAGGAAGGCATAGTTAAAACCTCACTCCTCATTTTACTTAGTAAAGCCTCTAGAGATTCAAACCAGTTATTCAGTTGTTGACTTAAACAACTCAAACAACGACATTTATTATTATATTTAAAAGTCTTTGTTACTTGGTCTCCAAACTGTAAAACTTACTCCCCCAAAATTATAAAAGTAAACGGAAAATGATAAATGTTTAAGCTGAATTACAGAAATCGCACTTAAACGTCGATAGGGAGAACACGATCTTGAAATCAGTGAGTTCGTAATTTTTCAAAAATCAAAAATAGTACATTAAGATATTCATATATCGCACACAAAAGAAATTTTAAAATACACTTAAACAAAATTTATCTAAAAATGCACAAGTGTATAATAAATTTTCGAAGGAATTTAATAAAATTATAAAACTGTAAAAACATCCATTTTTAAGACCTAGTTAACGATATTTACTTGTTTTATATGGAAAAATCTTGTCTGAGAAAAAAGTATTAAGAAAGCACCATGTTTGTTCATGACAGAATTTATTATTGAAAGTGACATGACCTCATATTACGATATTTTATTCTATTATCATTTTTCCCATTCTTTTATCAAGAAATGAGGTTAAGTATGTGAATAATCCAGGAGAATAAAATGAGTAAATACTTCAAAGTCCAAAAAACAGACTGAAATTATTACAGAAGTATTTATTTTACATTTTGAACATATATTTCATATGTTGAATAAATAATAGTTCCAGTTTGATTTCCGTTAAGAATTCGGAAGATTATAACACTAAAATCCACAAATAGATTATTAATTGTTCTATCCAATATATCATAACAGTATGTCTGAACGTGAGTGAGTAGCTTAGAATGACTGGGAAGGATATTTTCAAAGAAGCAGAGAAATTTGAGAGAAAGATCCTCCATAAATTATGGATCCGAAGATCGTAGACGGACAATACATGTTACGAGAGCGAGAACTGTACTATAAGAAAAATGAACGATTAATGGAAACGTTTAGAAAAATAAGACTAAAATTTTACGAACACCTGTATAAAATGGATGTCAACCGGTTGAAAAAACCAATTTTAAAGACACTAAACAACAGACCTAAGGTGCTCGAATAGATGGTTTAAAGAAGTCAGAAAGAATATTTAGAAAACCGGAGTAAACCGAGTAAAATTAATGAACCGAACACAATTCAGACGACTAATTACGCTTCCACGAAAAGCAGAAACAGAACACCTGGTGGACAGAAGAAAGGAGAAAAACCTACAGTGAGCAAATAATGAGAATGCGGGCTGCAAAAAGACCTTCGAATAACGTCAAAAGTCACTTCATGAGGTATAAAATAGACCCTTGTAGCGTGCCGAATTGACTGAACACCTGGAATTGTTTATTTTCTGAGTTTATTAAAATGATAAACATCTCCAGCTGATTATTTTTTAAGAATTATTTAAAATTATTTCACATCAACAAAATTATTTTAATAAAAGTTGTTTATTTCAGTTGCTAGGCGACTAGAGAAGAACAAGATAAATTTTATATGAAATTAATTTTAGTGAGGGGCAAGATGGTGGAGGAGTAGGCGGGCCTCTCACTCAGTCTTTAAAAAAATAACATTAAATATGTAGTAAATAGTAAATACAGATAAGTAATAGTACATATAATGTTCAACTTATGAAAGGAGACATAAATTATTAAACTATATATTAATAGTGATTATCTGATAGCTGTTCAATACCAAACATAGGTAAACAACAACAATAATCATTCGTTTAATGGAAAATTGATTAACTAAGATAAGAAATAATTAAGACTGTAAATATAAAAAATATATATATATATTAATTGAATAAAACTCATAATCATTTACTGTGAATAATATTTTATTAAAATAAAACAAGGGACTAGGTAATTGACTTATGATTTCATCTATATAAAACAAATTTAGTGAATCCCACGTAGAGATATAATTTATTTAGCAAATTCAGTATTCAACGTATGTGGAGTATTTAGTACACCACAAATTTGGCATCAACTTGTGAGGATATACTACAAATTTGGCTAATCCCTCGTGGGGATAATATATTATCTCACAAATTTGTCATACCCTTGTGGGGAATATTTAATTCTACCACAAATTTGGCAACCCTAGATGTGGGGAAAGATTCACGGTTTTTGGATTGGAAATATTGGTAATAAAATAATTAAACAACAAATTTAACAACCCTAGATGTGGGGAAAGGAAGATATAAATCAAATTTATTAACTAATTCACGAATTTTTTTTAAAACAAATTATGTCAGAGGCTGATAAAAAGAAAATTGTAGATCTTCGTGTCACAGACTTAAAGTTGGAGCTCAGAAAGCGTGGTATGGACAGCAAAGGTGTAAAAACAGCACTCATGGAGCGACTACGAAGCGTTTTAGCTGAGGAAGGACAAGATCCAGATTCCTGCCTATTTGAGATCGTCTCACCAACAATAGAAGTGGATCAGGTTCCAATTACAACTGAAGAGGGTCGAAAGGATGAGCCGGACCAGATAGCATTACCAGGACCAAGTCATCTCAACCAATTAACAGGTTTAGTTCAGACTTCAGGTGGAGGAAAGAACGTGAGTAATGATAATAATAGTGATGATCATCAAAATAACATGAATACAGGTATGTTACAACAACTAATGTTGTTAGTCAGCAATTTAGACAGTAAAATGGATGAACATAAAAATGAACTAAACAGAAAAATGAATGAAGGTTTGAGCAATTTAAACAATAAAATGGATAGTCGAGAGGAAAGATTGGGAAGGAGAATAGATAGTTTAAACTATAAATTGGATAAGCGGGAGAAAAACATAAAGGAATTAAGAGAAGGGATCAAACAGGATAATATAAAATTAATAGAGAATGTAAGAAAAAGTCTAGAAGATGTTAACAAAAATACTAAACCAATACAAAAAGAAGTACCAGATATTATAACAGATAGTAATGACAATAAGAATAATGATAAAAATATGAGAGAAAAACAAATATTTGAGGTTATATCAACAAAAAATTATTTGGATGATAGTTTGAAAGAATTAAGAAATCAAGAAACAATAGATGGTCAAGTAATCACGGATCTTTCATTGGAAAAAGGAATTCAATCTGATTTAACAGAAAATAGCAAGAAATATTTAAAATTAATAAACAGGAAAAAAGTGATTTCACAGTTTATGAAAAAATTTATCTATGAAGGTATGAATGTTATAAATAAATATGATAAACATAGTGACTGGAAACCAAGTGTTGATAGGTATACAAACCACAATAAGTGTAAAGAAAAGAAATCAATGTACATTATGTTGTTATGTGTGTTATGTTTATAGTTTATAGTTATTTATTAGTTTGTTTATAGTTGGTTATAGTTTGTTTATAGGTTATAGTTTAGGTGTTATAGGGTTATAGTTTGTTTATAGTTGGTTATAGTTTGTTTATAGGTTATAGTTTATAGTTTATTTGATCAATGGAATTGTAAGGTCGCTTAGTAACAATTTTTTTTAAAAAAAAAACATTTTGGAATTAAATTTATCAAACAAATTCAAAATTTAGATTATCATAAAAATTTCTTTTTGTTTTCAAAATTGAATTGTGGGGATATTTGTAGCGTGCCGAATTGACTGAACACCTGGAATTGTTTATTTTCTGAGTTTATTAAAATGATAAACATCTCCAGCTGATTATTTTTTAAGAATTATTTAAAATTATTTCACATCAACAAAATTATTTTAATAAAAGTTGTTTATTTCAGTTGCTAGGCGACTAGAGAAGAACAAGATAAATTTTATATGAAATTAATTTTAGTGAGGGGCAAGATGGTGGAGGAGTAGGCGGGCCTCTCACTCAGTCTTTAAAAAAATAACATTAAATATGTAGTAAATAGTAAATACAGATAAGTAATAGTACATATAATGTTCAACTTATGAAAGGAGACATAAATTATTAAACTATATATTAATAGTGATTATCTGATAGCTGTTCAATACCAAACATAGGTAAACAACAACAATAATCATTCGTTTAATGGAAAATTGATTAACTAAGATAAGAAATAATTAAGACTGTAAATATAAAAAATATATATATATATTAATTGAATAAAACTCATAATCATTTACTGTGAATAATATTTTATTAAAATAAAACAAGGGACTAGGTAATTGACTTATGATTTCATCTATATAAAACAAATTTAGTGAATCCCACGTAGAGATATAATTTATTTAGCAAATTCAGTATTCAACGTATGTGGAGTATTTAGTACACCACAAATTTGGCATCAACTTGTGAGGATATACTACAAATTTGGCTAATCCCTCGTGGGGATAATATAATCTATCACACCCTATACTAGAAAAAAAATCATAACAGAAGACAGAGGATTACATATAAGTATTTTTTGTAAAAGGCCGTCAAATTCAAACAAAACATTGGATTTTACTATATTAATATTGATGTTTTGAAAAAACCTGATAATTCACATACTTAAACCCTGATTTTTGATGTAAAGCTAGGATAAAGTAAGAGACGTTTAAAAAGCACATCAACACAAAACCGGGAAAAAAACTGGGTGCTTTTATGTGTAGGGCTATTGCTGTATTTTCGAAAAAATTTTAAATAAAAAAATTTCAGTTACAAGATTAAATGTAGGACAGCACAGTTTTAATTTGCTGTAGTGTTAAATTGTTCTGTTCCGTCGTTTTTGAAATAGAATTCTTCAAACATAACGGACTTCTTTCGTGGCGAGGACTATAATTTACTAATATTCCGCTACATGCGTACCGCACGTTAATGCTGGGAACACACCTGAATCAAATACCATGGTGTCCAAATACGAGGTGTGGCTATTAAATAACGAGACCGACGTAAGAAAATTTATTTTAATTTTATACATAATCACTTATTGTCACCTTCAAAAACCATGTTTCATCATGTTATTATCGTTTCCAAAAAAATTGGGTCATTTTCAATCGCGTACAAAGTGTCATCAGTACAAACATTTTTGCGAGCTTCATTTCAAACATTTTTGAGCGGCACGTGTTCTGATGGTGCTGACAGAAGATGAGAAGGACTCCTTCACTATTCCTACAACGCTCCATGCGAATTTTCCATTGTTGGAAACAGTGCTGGAAGTGATCTTCTGTCAGCTCCTTCAGAACACGTGCCGCTCAAAAAAGTTTTGAAATGAAGCTCGCAAAAATGTTTGTACTGACACTTTGTTTCGCGATTGAAAATGACCCAAATTTTTTGGAAACGATAATAGCATGTAATGAAACGTGGTTTTTTACTTATGATCTGGAAACGAAGCGCCTATCCATGCACTGGAAGATCCGAATTTTACCGAGAGCCAAAAATGCTCGAATGAGCAAGTCAAAATTTAAAGCAAAGATGATTGGTTTTTTTATATCTATGAGATTGTGTACCTTCACTGGGTTCCTGAAGGTCAAACAATTAATCAATATTACTACCTTGAGGTACTTTCTAGGCTACGTCAAAGAGTAAGGGAAAAACGTCCCGAAATGTTGAAGGACAAATCATGGGTTCTCCACAAAGACAATGCGCCAGCTCATTCCGCGTTATCTGTCAAAAGGTTCCTACCCAAGTACAGCATCTCAGTGTTAGAACATCCACGTTATTCAACAGATCTTGCGCCATGTGACTAAGGTTCCCTAAGGTGAAATCTACATTGAAAAGGACAAGATATGAGTCTGTGGAAGCTGCAAAAGAGAAAGCGGCACGTGTCCTGAAGGAGCTGACAGAAGATGACTACCAGCACTGTTTCCAACAATGGAAAATTCGCATGGAGCGTTGTAGGGATAGAGAAGGAGTATATATTGAAGGTAACAATAGTGATTATGTATAAAATTAAAATTAAATTTTTTACATCGTCAGTCTCGTTCTTTAATAGCCACACCGCGTATAAAGGGATATTTTTGTTGATCAGAATGCAATTCAATATATAAATTGCAACTGTACCCAATTTTATTTTTTATTCGAATTCCACTGATTGGTTACTTCTGTCAAATTTAAAAAGTTGTCCGAGATACGTGCGTCAATTCACTATTTCTAGCTTTTAGTTATCTACCATTATTTTTTTTTAAAGCTTTCGTTTTTTTGAAATTTATCTTTCGGTCTAGTTTATGTGATACTTTATTCAAAGTTTGTGTAAATTATTTCCCTGAGACGGTCCCTGGAATGACAAATCAATAGGGCAAATAAACTGAACGAAAAATCTTCTGTCATGAAATTAGATATTGAAAATATACTGAGGAACGTCTATTACAAGGCACAATTATGCACCCTCATTTTGAACCATTTCAGAACTAAATTTAATTTATGTCTATCAAAATGAGTGACATGGCACTGTTATTTATTTATACTCATTTAAAATTCACCGGTCGATCTATATTTTAGATTATATATTGATAACAGGGCTAAAATCTTTCCCGTGTAAACGAAAGGAAATTTAAATTTAATTTTAATAATACTACACCTGATTTAAATAATAAATAATAAGACACGAAAAAAATACTTTGTCTGATACAATTTTATACCCATCGTAAATTAACACAATTTTAAATTTGATATTTATTGTATTAATAAAACTTTAATTCGATATTTATTCTACAATCACAACAATTGTCATTAACAAATACTTTAATTTAAACTGTATTTTTTTTAGTCGCGTCACCTATCAGATTCGTAATGTGATTGTAGTCCGATACACGAAAGAATTGCCTATAACAGACAGGTGGAGTGTCAAATTATTTACACTCAATCTGTTAGTTGAAGGGCTAAAATAAATAGTTCTGTTTCTTATCGCATGGTCAGCCAATTAAATGACTGAATCATTTAAGAACAGAAGAGGTAGAGGTGTAAAAGACACTAATCAGAGTTATCTCCTCTGAAAGTAATGAATTTCATTATACAGCCAGACCCTGTGGTGAATGAAGTGAAAGTGCCATTTGCAGAGTGGAAAATATGTGCTTTTCAGAGGGCCCGGCATGCTGATAAGCGTACTTTTCCACTCAGTGAGGAAGGCAATGGTAAACCACCTCACTCCTCGTTTTACTTAGTAAAACCTCTACAGGTTCAAACCAGCCTTTTGGCTGTTGACCTAAACAACAAACACGAAAGAAAACACCTCTTTAAACAGCAATATATTTTGAACCGTTTTATGTAAAAACAATTACGATACATCAAATTTTTTTTCCATTCCTAATATGTGTACGTTGCAATCTGTTCAATTGAGAACAATAAGCAACCCCATGACCCAATGAGATGAGGATGATGTGTATGATGTGTAAATGAGGTGTAGTCTTGTACTAACCCAGGTCGACCACTCCTGAGAGAGTATGGTTAATTGAACCCCAACCATCAAAGTACACCGGAAGCCACTGTCTAGTATTCAAATCCGTATAAAAGTAACTACCCTTACTAGGATTTGAACCAGGAACCTTCGTCTCCGAAAGTCAGCGGTTAAACAGCTGATTTTGGCGACGACTTTACCTCTAGACCAACCCGGTGGGTTAACATCAAATTAAAGCTTTTTTAAACGCTTTTATTTAACTTAACTCATGGAAGCATCAAATCTTGCAACTTAAAATTTTAATACTTCTACCGTATCAATATGAATCAAACTTTGCACACTTGTTTATCTTCGATGACAATACGCTGTCATAAAAAAAAATTTACAAAATTTTTTTTTTTTTTTAACTTACTCTTGGATCCATCAAATCTTGCAACTTAAAATTTTAATACTTCTACAGTATCAATATGAATGAAACTTTGCACACTTGTTTATCTTCGATGACAATACGCTGTCATAAAAAAAAATTAAAAAAAAATTTTTTTTTAAACGCTTTTATTATTACAAAATAACTTACTCTTGGATCCATCAAATCTTGCAACTTAAAATTTTAATACTTCTACCGTATCAATATGAATCAAACTTTGCACACTTGTTTATCTTCGATGACAATAGGTGTTTGTAAAAAAAAATTACAAAAAAATTTCAAAAAAAATGTTTGAAAAAAATTTTTTTCAAAAAAAATTTAAGAAATTTAAAAAACGCTTTAATTTTACAATTACTTAAAAAAAGTAACTAAAAAGAAAAAAATGAAAAAAAATTTACAAAAAAAATTACAATAAAAATTATAAAAAAATAAAAAAAAATAAAAAAAATTTTTTTAAGAAACGCTATTATTTAACAATGATTCAAATAAAAAATGAACTAAAAATAAAAAATAAAAAAAATTACAAAAAAAATTACAGACAATACTGTTACAAATAAAAGCGTGGCGCATTTTTATACAACGAATATTTTACAGTAAAAATGCGCCACGCTTTTATTTGTAACAGTATTGTCTGTAATTTTTTTTGTAATTTTTTTTATTTTGTGATTTTTTTTGTAATTTTTTTTTGTAAATTTTTTTTCTTTTTAGTTACTTTTTTTAAGTAATTGTAAAATTAAAGCGTTTTTTATTTATTGTCAGTTACAGGATATATAAGTTAACATTTTTTTGGAAATTAATTACTATGAATTCAAAAAACAAACAAACCCAGTTGTTAAATAAAAGGAATTACGGGTAAAAAGTACCCTGTTTTTAACCACTTTTCCAGTATACCCAACTACAAGGTACTTTGTCACGGGTACTTTAAAATGTATAAGGCTACTAAGTATTATAAAAGAAAGGTTTCTACGTGTAATGCATATTTTTATTTAATTTTTGGACGACTGGTTTTAAAAAATGGAGGCCGTTTTTAAATATTGTTATTTCGGCTACCAGTAATGATACCGAAATGATTTTTGTACTGTTGGTTCCATATTAACCCTTTATAGGGCAGTACTACGGGAAAAAATATGCAAGTTGTAAAATGTTAAATTTTGTTTTATAGGGACTTGAGTAACGTATTTCTAGTGCCAGCACAGTAAGATATTTTTTTGTTTTGATGTCAAGCCCTGATAAGAATACTTACCAAGGAATATTTATTGAAATGGGAATCACATAATAGTTAGTGGTAAGAATGCTTATTAAAACAAATTGTAGTTCTATATAACAGAAAAATGTGTCGAATAACTTATCTTAACTTTATCATGAATGCTTGCTTTCCCGTAAAAAACTCGAATTTTCTAAGCACTGTACAAAAGTAACAACAAAACAATACGGTAGCGTACGCTGGGTATGAATCGTTACCATATTCGTGTAACTCAAAAAGAAAATGGTCACTGCGCACTAATTTCAATATGTGGATAGCCTACTTACCAGAGAACATCTATAAAAACCATAAAATGGCAATAGGGTTCAACTGCATAGCTTATTCTTCAAAAAATCGACCTTATTCCCACTGGTAAGTATACCTACCAGAGACCTTTAAAGGGTTAAAAACATTACTGGAAAACGTGACACGCAGAAAACACATTAATAATGAAAAATCTGGTGTGAAACACTCACACAACTTTTTCTTGCCAATGCAAATAATTAACAATAAACCTAACATTAGTATTAAAACATTAGAAATGAACAAAAAACTAACCTCAAAAAACATTAGTGAAATACGCAAAATTAAAATCGACCTCAGTTTAGCTTAAAAATACAGAAAATCGCTCATTTACGCTAAACTAGGCACTGTACAAAAAAATGCTTAAAATAAAAGTTGTAGATCTCTTAATTTCATTTTATACACTTTTGTCGTAAAATGCATTCTAAGGCCGAAATCTTCAAAAAATAGATTTTTCACACGTTTTCGTGAGAAAAAAACAGGAAATTGCTAATCACCGCTAAACTAAGCGTTATACAAAAAAATGTTTGAAATAAAAGTTGTAGAATTTTACACTCTCTACAACTTTTATTATATAACGTTTTGCGCTAAAATGCATATTAAGCCGCAATCTTAAAAAGAATATGTTTTTACGTAAAAACAGCCTCACCAAGAATTTAAGCAAACATGGCGCCTACCCTATCTTGTAGAAAATAAAAAATTGAGTAAACCAGGCGATTTAAAAAAAAATCGTAGGACCAGTTTTTGAGAAAATCGCAAAAAAGTGAAAAATTATACGAATAAACTACTACTTCCGGTTGACCGATTTTGATGAAAATGTTCGTGTCGCGTCCGGTAGTGGTATGTAACTTAAGTTTCAAGTTTCAAGTTCGTACGATGTTCCGTTCTTGAGATATTCTGTTCACACACAGACACACACATACACACAGACCAATCGCTAAAAACATGTTTTTTGGGTTCAGGGGGTCTGAAAACGTATAGATCCGGTGAAAACTCGATTTCGAAAAATCGACATGAAAACAATACTTTCCTTCCTATATATTCATATAGATAGGCAAGAGAAAGTAAAAATTTTATGCCACTCTGTAGCACTATACATTTTAAAATACGCGTGAACAAAGTAATGTACCTTGTAGTTGGGTATTAAATACGAGGGGGTACCCAAAAGTATCCGGAATAGCTCTGCTGTGGGCGGAGCTTGTGCAGTACAAATTCCCGCCACTAGGCTGCTTGTAGCGCTACTCATTGCCAGTTCAATGCCATTTTGTTCGTTGATCTAGCTCTTGATCTTGTTCTGTTCTCGTGCAGTGATTGTTCTCGCTAGTGCTGTTTTGTGCTCGTGTCGTTTTTCATGATGGCAAGTTTTAATGAACAACGTGCGGCTGTGAAATTTTGCTTCTTGCTCGGTAAAAACGCCGCGGAAACGGTTGTAATGTTGAACACAGCTTACAAAGACGACGCTATTGGAAAACCCAAGTGTACGAGTGGTTTTTGCGCTTTAAAAATGGCGACATGTCGATTGAGAACAAACCTCGTTCTGGACGACCGTCGACTTCCCGAACAGACGAAAATGTTGTGAAAGTGAAAGAAATTGTACGAACAGACCGACGACAGACCATTGACCAAATATCACAGGTTAGTGGGTTATCTTGGAGCTCAGTCCAACGCATTTTAACAGAAGACTTGACAATGAAAAGAGTCGCTGCCAAGTTTGTGCCTCGGGTTCCGACAGACACTCAAAAGGAACGTCGAATTGAAACGTGTAGTGATTTGAAACAACAGCTTGAAACTGATCCAGATTTCATGTCAAAGATCATTACGGGTGACGAGTCTTGGTGCTATGGGTACGACCCAGAAACCAAACAACAATCCAGTCAATGGAAGACTTCATTATCACCCCGACCAATAAAAAGTCGTCGAGTCAGATCGAACATCAAAACAATGCTGATTTGTTTTTTTGATGTGAGGGGAATTGTCCATTCAGAGTTCGTTCCACCAGGCCAAACGGTAAATTAAGCTTTTTATCTTGAAGTGTTAAGAAGACTACGAAACAGCATTCGTCGTAAAAGACCTAATTTGTGGCAGACAGGGGACTGGTTTTTCCACCACGACAACGCGCCTGTACACACGGCAATTTCGGTTACCCAGTTTTTGGCGAAAAACGGCATGGTTTTGCTACCACACGCACCGTACTCACCCGATCTGGCTCCGTGTGATTTTTTCTTGTTCCCACGCATGAAAAGGGGCATGAAAGGTCTCCGATTTAACAACGTTTATGATGTCAAGAAAAAAACGACGGATGAGCTGGCAGCTATCACTAAAGAGGAGTACAAAAAATGTTTTGAACAGTGGAAGCACCGGTGGGACAAATGTATTAGTTGTAATGGAGAGTATTTTGAAGGGGATAAGGTTCTTTTGTAAAAAAATAAAAAATAAATAGTTTTAAAAAATAATTCCGGTTTCTTTTGGGTACCCCCTCGTACACTACCAATTTCCAAAAATGTTAACGTATAAACGTATATCCTGTAACCAACAGTAAAAAAACAAGCTTCAATTTAATTTGATTTATCGTAATTGTTTTTACATACAACGGTTCAAAAGAGTACGCTTTTTAAAGACTTGCATTTTCTTTCCTAAATCGGACTATAGTGTAGGTTAGAGAACAGAAGGTATTAAAATTTCCAAACCTAATCGCGAATCAAACTCAGAATTATCAACTGTTTTGTTTAGCACTTTAAAACCATTAAGTCAGAAATTCTGCTATACAATAATATATTTTGCCATAAAAACGTTATACAAAAGCTCAGAACTTAACTATTCAAATGGTCGGAAGCTTGCAGAAATTATAGATTGAAGGATGTAGGTTTACAATGTTACAAAGTACACATTTCCGGGGCGGAAGAACGATTCAAGGTTCCGGTATGTTACTGGTGTAATTGGAATGATTTTTGGTTTTGAATTTTTCATTTTAACTGCAATTTTTTTTTTCTTTTTGAGGGGGCTCCCAAACTCCCCTACACCCCACTATGGCTGGTCGCAAGGATGCTAGGTGGTACAGTAGAACAGCAAGATAATATCGCCTTAGTATACCGCACCATTACAACTTAACGTAGTCATTCTTTCTTCTCTAAAAAACAGTCAGCCGCCGAGCTTAACATACACCACATAGACACAAATAACACATAAAAATACATAAAATAACATAAAGATCACGCAGTATTTACAGCCTTCCTTCACAGAATCCTGTACAGTTTTTCTTTAATTTTACTATCTCTGTGAAACAGATCCACCTCTCCATTTATTTCATTGGCTGTAGCTATACATCTATTGATTGGAGCTATTTTACTTTTTGTAGCTCCAGCAAACAGCATAAAACTTCTTAAAGCTGTGCCAGGCACTCTCAGAAAAATCTTCGAGATATCCGGAACTTCAACTCGTGAGTGCAGAATGTTGTAAATGTAAAGCACTTCCATCACTCTACGTCGCGTGCTCAGACTCTGAAGCCCGTAGAATGAGAGGGCATCCGTATAGCCATCAAATATTCTCCCAGATCTACATTCCAACTTATAAATTAGTCTTTTCTGCACCTTCTCTAGTTCCTTTTCTGTGACGTCCCTTCTATAGTTCCACACATTAGTAACATTTATACTAGAAGAGACTCATCCCACTATTTTACATGAACAACAGGCAGATACTTGAAGCAGACTTCGCGAAATATCTTGATACACAAATTTAAACACTACAATAACTCAGAAAGAAATGAATACATTCAACATGCAAAATACCAAAATAGATTCGAATCACATTCAAATTATAAGGTCTCTCACGGACTAATTAGACAAAGTACACACATTGTTAAATCTCTTATAAACCAATATTCTATGTACTTTTTTGCAGTAGTTTTTCACATTATCTTTGTATATCCTTTAAATTTGTTTTTGTTTTGCTTTTCGTGAAAGCCCTTTAAGGTAGTTATTAGCAACATTTTGTTTTGAAACTTTTAAAACCTTTCAACATATTTCTAGACTCGTTGAAACTTTATCGGTCACTAAAGTTCTAGATATTACTTTGACAATAGTTTGTTATCGACTTCATTTAGGTGATTTTAAAATATGTAACATGTATAATTTTCAAAATACTTGGTAATATAAGACAATTTTATATAAAGGCTACAAAAAATAGTTCTGTTTCTTATCATATGGTCAGCAAATTATATGACTGAAGCGTGTAAGAACAGAAGAAGAAGAAGAAGAAGAGGTGTAAAAGACACTAAACAGAGTTATCTCCTTTAAGAGTAATGAATTTTAATTTCATTATACAGCTAGACTCTGTGGTGAATGAAATAAAGCTGTGATTTGCAGTGTGGAAATTAAATGCTTTTAAGAAGGCCTGACATGCTGATAAGCATATCTTTCTTAAAGAAGAAGACAATGGTAAACCAACAATGAGGTGCTTTACCATTGGTTCTCGTTTTAATTAAAGCCTCTACAGGTTCAAACCACCCTTTTGAACAACAACTAAACACTTTTCTTATGTAGGTATGAATTTTCCTTCTTTTACGTTTTTTTTAAAAGAAAAAGTGAAAATATTTTTAAATTACACGCATCTCTCGACTAATAGATAAGCTGTTTTAGAGTTTTAAGATGATAAGCCCATATGCAAAATAAACGGTTTAAATTTCAGTTATAGACCTAGTTCGAAGAACTCTTAACTAGAAATAATGTAATCCTCCATTAAATCCATTAAAGTAAATTTAAATAAACGTGCTAAAGTTTAGAGGATGTTAGAACGAAAGCGGTAAAACTTCTAATACGCGAGTTACTATATTCTAAAATGTGTTTGTAAAACAACTTACAAGTTAATAAAGAGTGATGGCCGACCATCCATGTTAATTCATTTCTTCTTATACGATCATTTTGCATACATTTACAAAACTAATGTGGTCTATTCACGGTTATGCTTTATCATGACTTATTCAAATGTATTATGTTTCTTCCAAGACAATAGTACTCTATTAGTAAAATACATTACATTATTTACAAGTCTTTCTAGTTGACCTAGATCTATCTCTACGTGAAACATTTTTAAGAAATCTTGAACTTTATGAAATTTTAATTGTACTATCTTGCTTTGGTTTAGGTCATCATGAGCTGAAAGGCTGGACCTCTAGAGGGTTTACCAAGTAAAACGAGGAGTGACGTGATTTACCATTGTCTTCTTCACCGAATGGAAGAGTATCTTTAACAGCATGCCAAAAGCATCTACTTTCCACTCGGCAAACGACACCTTCACTTCATTCATTTCATGGTCTAGATGTGTACTGAAATTCATTACACTCTGTCTAAAAACAAAATTAACAACAGCTTCTTAAAAAATTGAGTTTTAAATTTGGGATTTTGCAGAGCCCTTAAGGGGAGACTGTACATTGTATTACGCCAATGTTAAATTTTCTACTTTTAGGTACATTTTTCATAGGATTGGTAAAAGATAATTAAAAACAAATTACCGAATAACATAAAATATTTACAAATTTCTTTATACGTTTTTTGCATATTAGTAATTGTTAGAGGATCTGAGGAAGTCATTAAAATGTCCATATTTGTGCATGTACAAGATGAATAACTGGTAAAAAATTCAGCCAGCTAGGTTTAGTGGGTTTCTAGAAAAATGTACCTAAATTTAAAATCTAAATTTACGGGAACTGCCAAAAAACAAAAAGAACAAATCAAAAAGAAAAATGTACACAAACAAGTAAATTTCCCATCAACAGTTGGTTGGAAAGCTGAACCAATAGCTGAGAATATCAAAAACAGTAACGCAGATATTTAAAAAAACTAAAATTTCCTTTGCTCTAAAATGATTGGTATAAAATTACGAAAAATATTGGTTTTTGGTGAAATGATCATTTTTCTGGATATGCCTGCTAAAATCTTAATTCTTTCATTAAAAATATTTTAACGTAATTTAATGTTTTTCTTGTAGATATAAAAATTATTGAAAAACATAAAAAACCGAAAATTGAAATTTCACCTTAAGAAAGAACTGTTATACATTCTCCTAAAATTTGGCGCGAATCGGACCACCGTTCTGATTTTACACGACTTCAAAGTAGGGCTTAGAGAAATTTACTAGTTTACGGATGCGATCAGGCTGAAAACAACTAAAAATACCGCCACATTACAAAATACAAAAATTACAACTTTGTACACGCGCCTACAGTAGTTGAAACATGGTGTTATATTTTAACGCTCAAACATTTTCGAATTGGCTATAAATAAAGAATTTATTATAAAATTTTAGGAATAACTTACTGAATACTAAGTACTTCATAACATTTAAATTTAAGATAAATTCAGTAAAACAATAATAGCTTGAAATAGAAACGGAACGAATAGACGTACAATGATTTCAGGATTATTTGAAGTAAACTATTAACAATATGGTTTGGAAAAGGAAACAAGTTTTTAAAAATAAAGTTTAGAACTACAAAAACCTTTGGAGAATATATAAAGTTTTATAATAAATTTCAGGTAATATGTTCGGGTATTATTGATGTAGAGCAAGTTGTTAAGAAACCAATATAAATGAAATCGAATACACAAAATTGCTAAAATATATAAAAACCACCACAAAGTTTTAAAGTGACATAATTATGCAAAAAACGTTCATCGATTTTATTGTCTGCATAACACTTTATTTAGGTAAACATTTCAGAAATAGGAATCAGTATTAGGACGCATTCTAAATGCAGTTACTAGTATACTTTTCTTTATAAAGAAGCCTTGTATTTTCTTTGAAATGGCTTCTTTCCGTTCTGTTTATCCATGATTGTCTCCAATCTTACTTCTACTGTTGTTTCCTTGTTTGTAGTTTACACCAACCAATGTCTTTTCCAATGTTTCCTTCCAATTTGAATAAATTGAGAAAAATATATAAACATTTTGTATTTGTCTCATTCACCTAACAATACTTTAAAAATTAATTTTAAATAGAAATTTCGTTATATATTCAGAATTATCAAAGTTGGATATAAGCATAGCAGTTAGAGAACACTGATCTATGATTTGCCGGTTTGATTCCCGGATATGGTCGTAAGTTATTAAAAGTTTTAAGTTACATGCAGTACCGTAATCCAGAGTAGTCATTAATAGCCCTTTTAGTTGACACGAATTTGTGTTGTTGTTTAGGTCATCAGCCGAAAAGCTGGTTTGAACCTGTAGAGGTTTTACTAAGTAAAATGAGGAGTGAGGTGGTTTACAATTGCCTTCCTCATTGAATAGAAAAGTACGCTTATCAGCATGCCGGGCCTTCTGAAAAGCACGTATTTTCCACTCTGCAAATGACACCTTCACTTCATTCACCACAGGGTCTGGCTGTATAATGAAATCCATTACTTTCAGAGGAGATAACTCTGATAAGTGTCTTTTACACCTCTACCTCTTCTGTTCATTCAGTCATTTAATTGGTTGACCACATAAGAAACAGAACTATTTATTTTAGCCCAGCAACGAACAGATTGGATTAATAATTTGACTCTCCACCTGTCTGTTATGGGCAGAGACACGAATTTAAGTAAACCAAAATAAACTACAAATCTGATTTTTTATCATTATCATCATCATCCATAAACGTTTCTTCTTCCATCCGGCCTCAATTTCCATACCTGCAGAGGAAGACGATCTGGAGACATAAGGAGCAGGTGATTCGTCCATCTCATCGTACACTGCTTGATCACATCGGCAAGTGGTTGGATATTACATTGCCTCCAAATGACCTCATTCCTTATGTGATCCAGGCGCGTATATCTCTGAACGCTGCGTAAAAATCTCATTTCTGCAGCTTGAATGCGCGAGTCATCGTTTTTTGTTTTTATCATACCTTACTTCCATAAGCCAGCAGAGATGATTGATTGGCCCAGCCAATTTTTTGTGATATTATTCATTTAATATTATGAAAAACACGGCAACTCCTTCGTAATATATATATTAATTTTATAATTGGTATATATATTTGACTCTATTCCCAAACTAAACGTACTTCTGATCCTGAAACAAAATTTTTCTCTCCATAACTACCCCTCAGTATGATTTCTTAGTAGATTTTATTTCCAAATTCCGACTTTGATTTCTGGACTTCCGGTCGAAACAGACACATGATTAACCCCAATCCATAACCACTAACTTTTTGTGTAGATTGTTGTTTAGGTGATCCGCCGAAAGGCTAGTTTGAACCTCTAGAGGTTTTACTGAGTAAAACGAGGAATAAGATGGTTTACCACGTGCCTTACTCACTTAGTGAAAAAAGTACGCTTATCAACATGCCGGGCCCTCTGAAAAGCACATATTTTCCACTCTGCAAATGACACCTTCACTTCATTCACCACAGGGTCTGGCTGTATAATGAAATTTATTACTTTCAGAGGAGACAACTCTGATTAGTGTCTTTTGCACCTCTACCTCTTCCGTTCTTAAATGATTCAGTCATTTAATTGGCTGACCATGTGATAAGAAACAGAACTATTTATTTTAACTCAGCAATGAACAGATTGAGTTTAAATAAAGTGACACTCCACCTGACTGTTATGGGCATATTGTGTAGATTATGAACCCTAAAACCGTTTGTTTTAATCGCTGGAATTTTTTTTACATCGGGGTGTGACAGACGGATACAATAAAATGATAAAAGACAATATTTAAAATTGCCACCAATATGGAAAACGGAATGGAGGAAGAAAACAAAAATGTTCAGATAATGTGGTAGGAAAACTTTGTTTCAATGTCAAAATTGGAAAATAAACAAGATGATTTCAATGAATTATTAGCACATAACAAAATGAACAGATTTTCAATATCCATATCCAATTAAAATACACAACACTACATCTCTTTAACAATAAACAAAATGAAAACTTTGATATGTTGAACAACAAATATAATAAACAAGGTATTTCATGAAAATTTGTTAAACAATACACTATTTAATCCTGGATTATAATCAGTAATAAAATTAGGGAATAGAATATTAACGATGAAAATAATTACCATCATCAGAATTTTCATCAACAAAGCGGTTGACAGTTTCAGTCAACCGACGCAAGAATTGTCCGTATCACAATGGCATGAATCTATAGCGGTATATGGGGTAGTAACGAGTCCGAGCATTGTGATAAATTTTATAAGCTCCCGTTAATTATATTCACTGTGTTATACAAAGAGGTTTCACACAATCGATCGGTGACAGACCAATGAACAAATATCTATACTCGTTGGAATTTTTTTTGAATGAAATCAACACCGTATTCATCTCAAAAATATAAAATATACGCACGTTCTATTATACAGAATGATTCACGAAGTCCTGTTGGAAAGATTCACAAAAATGATCAGATAGTACACTATTGTTAATACACACACAATTTGAAAGATTTATGCGTAATGAAATTGTTTCTATAATAATATTAATAGTAAATTACTCTACGTTTTATTCATCAGGGATCGATTATCATAATTAGTACTCTTTCGGAAAATTCTGTTAAAACTTCTATCAAAGAAACTTGCTGCAACTGGCAAAAGCTAGTGTCATTTTTTAAAATTAAGAACTTTTTATTTACAACCAGTCTTCTACAATACTGTGTAAGTAAATTAGTATGGAAAATATAAACAATATAAACGAAAAATATTAAAAAGTTTGAATTAATAAATTAATAAAATAAAAAAGAAAATTAAAAAAACAGAATGATTCTCAGCAGAATAACTTACTATTAACAAAACATAATATTACAATATTAAATTTATAAATAATATACAAATTTTTAATATTAGTTTAAAAAAAATTAAGTGAACAAAATAACATTTTGAACAATTTTGTTTTGTAATTATTCCTTATTTGTGTTCGTTGCAATCTGTTCAATTCAGAACATTAAGCAACCTCATGACCCAATGAGATGAGTATGATGTGTATGACGTGAAATGAGGTGTAGTCTTGTACAGACTCAGGCCGACCATTCCTGAGAGAGTATCGTTAATTGAACCCCAACCATCAAAGAACACCGGTAACCACCGTCTAGCATTTGAACCAGGAATCTTCGTTTCCGAAAATCAGCTGTTAAACAGCTGATTTTGGCGACGACTTTACCTTTAGACCAACCCGGTGGGTTTAACAAATTTTTAATTTCAGTTTATTTTAAGTCACATCAACAGCTCGGTCATTAGCGACTACGGTGGGGTTATGAAGCAGTAGGTTTATACTTGAGAAAATGTTTAGATCCTAGCCGGGAATCGTACCCAGGACCTCCACGTTCCAGGTGTAGGTTAGCGCGTTATCACTACTATACGGAGGCGGCCATTTGAATAATTAATTAACAGAAAAAAAAGTTAAATTATAGAACAAAATAATAGTAAAAGTTGGATTAAATTGCAAAGAAACAAACAAAAAAACAAAAAATTAATCCCAAAAAACTTAGTAAATATAGTAATTAAATTATGACACCTGCCAACTGTAGAATATAAATGAGGATATCATTCTATTAAAAACAATTAAAACATTAAACTTAATAAAAATATCATTTTAAATAGAAATCGGTTGACACACAACAAAAGCAGTGTTCAAAAAACATTGAAATTAGAAATAAAGGAAAATGAAATAAGTTCAAGAAACAAAGTTTAAACATTAAATCTTAAAACTTATAACTACAGTGAGACCTCGGTTATCTGAAACGGCATCAAAAAACTTGTTTTTTTTTATTTGGTAATTTTACTCAATTTCAATATTGTGTAAAGACAATACAGCATTAAATTTTGAATCGAGAAATCTCAGCATGCTTTGTTTATGTAGTGGAGTAAATATCAGGTCCACACATTCCCGCAACTAAAACTCACTAACGAAGCGTTTTTTTAGGACATACATTTTCATTAAGATTTTACTCAATTTTGACCTGAAGTACAAATTACTAAAAAAAACCACACCAGTAAGACTGCGTAAATCACTCTGTATAACATCTAAGGAAATTATATTTGATTAAAAATAGATAAAATATTTAATTTTATACTCGCTTGTTTAATAAAATGACAAAAATCTTTTACAAGAATAAATATAAAACATAGGCTGACAAAATGATATACAAATAAAATAAATAAAAATATATAAAGAAAGTAGACAAACAATAAATTGTACAAATAAAGGAAAAGCCAAAATTCTTTTTTATTTTTTTAACTTGTTATTTTCATATACAAATCTCTTTGTTGACCAGAGTATATACTAATAATAATGCAGACTTAAAATTCTCTTATCGGACGGGCAATTTGATCGCTTCGTTTACCGAATTACTTTCCTTTGTAGAGAATATAAGTTTTATTTGGATGGTCATTTTATTGCCTCCATAAATAAAAATTAAGCTCTGTATTTTTTATAAGCTTCAATAAAAAATATTGGATACACTAACTTTTTGGGAGTTTACAAAAGAGAAATGCGGGTAAAGTAATTTTCTTTTATTCTTTAGCCTTATTGAAGTAAAAATAAAAAATTGAATATTCGTTTTAGAATTTTAATGTACTCCTTTATCAAACTGTTTAGTTTGACGTCGTTTAAACCATTAAATACTAAACATTAAAAAACAACTTAAATCATTACGTACTTACAAAATTATAATCGACTTTTTAAACAAGAAGAGAAATACACACCTGAAACAAAAAAAAAATTATTATTATTTAAATAGAAGGAAAAGTACAAAACAATACGATAAAATAAATTAATTTGTTACATTTCTATTTGTTTCGGCCAAAAACTAAAGGCCTGTTAATATTTGTTCAATCAGCAAACCGAAACTTTCGAACTTCACATTTTAAAACGCCAAACCTTCAAATTATAAAACTTCAAAAGTTAACCTAACATCAAACCTCAACCTGAAAAGTAAAATATCTTCAAATCTCAAACTTCAAAACTTAAACTTCTTAAACTTAAAACAACAATCCGAAACTATCAAAACTCAAATTTTTAAACGTAACCATTAAAACTACAAAACTTCAAAAATTCAAGGGGTACATTTTTAACTTTGAAACTCCGAACGCCAAACCCAAAGCTGAAACGTATCAAGGTTAAACCTATAACATTCTAATTAAAATTAAAAATTTTGAAACATCAACCTTAACTTACTAATTTAAATATTATAAATTAGGTGTGTGGACAAAGTAAGTAATTTAGATGTTCTTAGATGAGTGGATGAAAGAAGAAGTATTTGAGAAACATCTTACCAGAAAAAGGGATAGGCTAGTGGGCCATATATTAAGACATCCAGGTATTGCTCTATCAATAATGGAGGGTAAAATTGAGGGAAAGAATAATTGTAGGAGTAAGCAAATTACAAAAATGTATGGTATTTCAAGTATGTAGATATTATGAAACAAATTTCTCAAGATAGAATAGTTTGCAGAACTGCAGCAAACCAATCGAGAGACTGATGACAAAAGAAAAATTGTATTACTGTCAAATCCATAAATTTCAATTTTTAAAATTGTTGTCTCAATTTTTGGTATTTAAGGTCACCCTGAATTCCTTTAATCTCGGTTAACCAAGATGCTACTGTACAGATTGATTAACAAAAAAATTTCGATCTTAATACAAATGAAACAAAAAATTAAAAGCAACGTTAATTTTAGTTGTTGTTGTTTAGGTCATCAGCCGAAAGGCTGGTTTAAACCTGTAGAGGTTTTACTAAGTAAAACGAGGAATAAGATGGTTTACCATTGCCTTTCTCACTGAGTGAAAAAAATACGCTTATCAACATGCCGGGCCCTCTGAAAAGTACATATTTTATACTCTGCAAATAACACCTTCACTTTATTCACCACAGGGTCTGGCTGTATAATGAAATTTATTACTTTCAGAGGAGATAACTCTAATTAGTGTCTTTTACACCTCTACCTCTTCTGTTCTTAAATGATTCAGTCATTTAATTGGCTGACCATGTGATAAGAAACAGAACTATTTATTTTAGCCCTGCAACGAACAGAGTGAGTGTAAATAATTTGACACTCCACCTGTCCGTTATGGGCAATTAATTTTAGATAAATATCATAAAAACAATTTATGAAGTAAGTTACTGTATCTCACTTTGATAACTAGCTACCTCTCTGGGATGATTACACATTATTTATTTTCGATATAATTGTTAAATTTTATGTAAAGGCTTTTGTAAAATACAATTCTACTAATATATCTGTATTATAATCATCCATTAATGGCCAAATTTCAATATTTAATGACGTGTGGTGGGAATAATGCCACATATAAAATAGTAATGGCTATTTTACATCATTACTGTAATGAAAGATAAAATTTATTACATTATATAAAATCGATACAGACGGTTAGCCTATAATATATTTTATCGCATCTCATAAATCGATATACACATTTATATATCGACTGTAATTTATTAATATGAGTTGTTACAATCAAGTGACGCGTTCGATTTTCATATTTCGGATATTGGTACTTAAGCTGTCTACTAGTTAATATTGGCGCTATTCATTTATACATGATACACACATTTAATTTTACTTCTGATTCCGATGAGAATTTAAATACAATTTATTAATAGATATCCCAAAAAAGCTTAATAAATTCATAAGTTTTTAAATACAATTTTTTTACAATAATTCAGTCACATTTGAATTTTAGGTAACAACTTTTTGATTTTCTTTACTCCCCGATAAACCATCATCCCGTCATTTCCTTCTCTAAATATACTTTTTCCTCAATATTTTTCATAATTTCTGACCTGGACTTTCTCGAATCATCTAGAAATTGTTAGGTGATCAGCTGGAAGGCTGGCTTGGACCTTTAGAGGCTTTACTAAGTAAAACGAGAAGTCATGTGGTTTACCATTGCCTTCCTCACCAAGTGGAAAAGTATGCTTATTAGCACGGTAGGCTCTCTGAAAAGCATCTACTTTCCACCCTGCAAATAACACCTTCATTTCATTCACTATACGGTCTGTCTGTATAATGAAATTCATTACTTTCAGAGGATATAACTCTGACACGTGGGTCTTTTACACCTTTACCTCTTCTGTCCTTAAATGCTCTTCAGTCATATTATGTAATTGGCTAATTATGTGATAAGAAACAACTATTTTTCGTTTAGTTCCCAGAAACTAGCAGATCGAGTGTAAATAATTTAACACTCCACTTGCCTGTTACGGGCAATTGTTAGGTCTAGAAGAAAAATAATAGTTTGTTAATTTCTGGATAGTTAAAAACTTAAAATAGTTGCACAAATAATATTACTAAATTTATAATAAGATACAAGAAACTCAATTTATTTTAGAAGAAAATAATCTGATTAAAATAAGAACGTAAGGAAGTAAAAACTGTAATACATCATGTAACTTCATTTATTTAACACTTGACAAATAGTACGATAAAAAATGTGTCATGTTATCAAGAAATATTTTTTATGGAATTTAAACGGACGTTATATAAAATAATTATCAATCATTTACTCATGTACTAGAACTAGAACCATTTTTTATGTTCGTCATCAGAATATTCATGTATTATTCATCTCTGCAAGAAAAGATAAAAAAATGCCAGTTCACTGTTGAAAGTGGAAACGGTTTTAATGCGATTAGTCACAGGATAGTGGTGTAACAGACAATTACTATATTGTTTTCATACTTGTTTTAGGTTTACTGTATTTAAACATGTAATTGTGATTGTTTGATAACTTAATTAACGGAAATCAACAGGTGTAATAAAAATAAAATAAAATTTTGTTAACAGTACAAACAATTCAATGTTATTTCTCAAAAATTTATATCAAATACTTCAATAAACATTTTATTTAGAATAAAATCAATCTCTGATCTTGTTAAAACAAACTGTGTTTCTTAAGCTTCGATTTTATTTTCAGGTTGGTAACACGTCTAAAACATCTATGGTTGTGCAGTTCATCAGCCGAAAGGCTGGGTTGAATCTCTACAGGCTTTACTAAGTAAAATAAGGAAACGCCATGAAACAGGAGCTTACAAAAGCTAAAACAATAAGTGAAAATTAATAAATTTACGTTTACATTAAAATAATAGTTACTGAAATCGAACTCGTAGTTGCAGATATTAGAATATGAATTTATTAAATGACCACGCTGATATTAAGCCTCGGTTAGCATGGAATCTTGAATAAGCAAAAATTGGATAAGCGAAATTTCAATAGTGTATAAGTAACATGATACTAAAACTACTGTAGTCTCAGTATCATGGATAAAAACTTAACTAAACTACTGCTCCCAGCGAAAATTAAATTTAAAATTTAAATATTATCTATAAAAGAGTAATTTCTTTTAATATATATAACTTGAACACCCGACCTGCCTTGAAGTTATTAAGAAAACGGATGCACTGTCATGGAACAAATTTTCTTATAAAATATCTACAATAATAAATTGTGAGAATGCATCTTCTGGGAAACCGTGAACATAATTACAGGAAGCAAATTTGCATGTATCCGGTAATAAAATTTTCTTCTATTTATATATTAAAAAACAATCATATACTTAAACTAGGAAAAAATGGAATTTTAATAAGAAAATACGAATTGGCAGAAAAGTGAATTAAAAAACAGTAAATTTATCATACTGTCAATTTGAAAATAAAAAGATATAATTTTTGAACAGGAATAAATTCCTGAATTGAATTACAGGATATCGTTTGATATTGTCTGTGAATTCCAATACGAGTAATTAGGTTAAGTCTCATTAGATTACCCGATTAGACTTGTTCCCGTAGTTTATCGATTTGTCTGCAGCGGGACAAATCTCTGGTTAGTCACTAAAATCCGATTACTTAACCCACCTATCTAATTTTCTCTTTACTTTCCACGACGCTGTGACATTCGTAATTATCATACGGTCAACGTTCCGCAATTTCTGTTTCAAACGCCTACGCTTTTTTAAGCTACCTTTCCTTTATTAAAAATATAATTTCTTTCCATGTAATTCACTTCACAAAATGTTGGACGCATGAATTCTACTAAAAACATGAAATCTAATAAAAACACGTTTTTCTAACAAATCAGATTTTTTTACATAACACTAAATAATATTTAGTCGTTTCTTTTTATATTTCTCTACGAAATAATATACTTAATTAATCTTATTAGCCAGCGAACCAAAATGGAAATTATATATTGCCTAATTTATTTACATAATGTAGTACACGTTACAATAAACAGGAGGGTTTTTTCAAATTGAATCGTTTACACGAATAATAATTTTCTCAAAGTTTATAACAAATTTTACTTTAAAATATTATCAATTCTCATTATAATATTTATACACATTACTTACAAGCTAAAATATTGTATCACCTAAGCCTAGGTCCGTTCGGGACCTAGGCTTATTATGGATACAATGAAAAATAAATAAACTTTTTGTACACTATAACAATTCTTTTTCTTTCGTTTAAGACCAATTTTAGATTACGTATAAAGTGAATTTAAACGCTTCTGAAAGCTCTTTTAGCAGCAGACCTAACAGATATTTATTGACACAATTTACAATTATTAATTATTACAATAACCCAACTAACTAATACAAATAAATTGCCTTAATTAAATAACTTACAAAACTGTAAACTAAACTAAACCTGACTACAGTAAACATACTGCCCTTAAGAAAGCAAAACAATTAATTTACCTGTCAACAACGACTTATTACCACTCGTACGACACGTACAATCAACGTAATACAAAACCAGCCCCGTAATGACACTATTTCAATTACTAATTCACTACCAAGGCGGTAACTGTTTTTATACCTGCGGTCTGATAGGTTCTTCAAACAATCAACAGCATTGTAGAATGAATCAAAATAAAAACAAACTTTTTACTAGTTTTGAATTCCGAGAATTACTATTCAAAACACTCCATTCATAGTAATCCATTATCCTTGTTCATTAGTACACATCAATTCGTAAAATACACAATTTATTTCCTTAACTACTTCTCTGTTTCAACAAATTCTTATTCTTATCTGTACAAAAAAAACACTCTCAGGACATGCAAAGATCAGAAATTTTAATAATGTAATAAAACTTTGCACGTATAAACCCAAGTTAATGCCTTAAAAAACCGGAAAGGTTAATCCACGAGAAGAAAAATCATGTTTCATTTGATTTATGTAAGGTCGGCTGTGAAGTTAATGTTGCTATCTCTATAGTCCACATCAGTGATCATCAACGAAATCCGATATAAGTCCGTTTAAAATTTTGACGAGGCTGCCAAGATCAAGGTCCGGCCAACTTTTTACTTAAACCTACCTTGGCGACTGTAAACATTTTGATACGGCATCATGCTAAATCTTAATAATAAATTGTTGTTTTTAATTAATGATGATTTGTTGTTTACAACAAATGTTAACAACATAAGTCAAAGGCTTAAATTACTGTAAAACCCATTAATTATTTCTGTATTTACTCTTTAAGAGGAACTGAATGGGACTATTTTTGTTTCCAAATTCCGACTTTATTCCTTGACTTCCGGTTTTGGGCCACTTCCGTTTGAAATCGGAACTCCAACCCCGATGATTTCGGTATCTACTCTTAAAAAGGAATAAAATAATTCAATCTTTGTTTCCGAATTCCGACTTTGATTTCTTAACTTCCGGTTGATACCGGACTTCAAACCCAATGATTTCTGTATCTACTCTTTAATAGGAATCGAATGACATTATTTCTGCTTCCAAATTCGGACTTTAATTTCTTGACTTCCGGTTTTGGGCCACTTTAAATAAAAACCGAAACTTCAAAACATCCAGGCCCACTTCTTTTTCTGTAGATTACGAATACGAAAATCGTTTGTTACTTATTACTGTAATTTCTGACAACCGGGTGTGACGGACGGACGGACGGTCAAAACAAAATTATTAAATAATTATTGTCATGACAAAAAATATTTTTACTGGAAGAACAAAGAATTCTACACTATTAAAGAATAACGATAATATTAAAATAGAGAAGTACTGTATATAAAAATTAAAAGGTAATTAATTCATAATGGTTGAAAACACTTTTCAAAAAAAGTTTTGCAAGTATTAATACATGTATCACGTTAAATTAGGTATTATCACGTTAAAAAAGTTACTCGAAGTAACTTTTAAAAGCATTTTTAAGCACCGCATAAAAAGTTTTAAAAACGATACAAGCCTTTAGTTGCTGACGTCTTTTTAATATGACAATATAGAATCTATCGCTGAAAGAGTGTTTCTATTTAAAAATTAAAAACTTTTCCATCTTTCATACGCCTATTTTATAAATAATTACTTAAAAGTACATGATAAACTTTTTAACTTTTGACAAATCATTTAATAATACACCTTGATTAATACTTCTGGAATAGTAAGAGTAGCCTTTCAAAAACAATCTTTAAAAATTATAAATTATCAAATAAAATCATTAACTACAAATTTCAGTTTATCTCAAAAACAAATTACTTTAAAAAGTTAAATTTATGTCATTGGCAACTAGAAAAAGATTACAAATTTATAGTACAATAAACCATTTATAAGAAAAAAAGGAAAAAATACATTGCACCTTTATTAAAACTTAATAGAAGCAAACAGTTAAATTATGATGCCCAACCTTTTAAAAAAGTAAAAAAAAATAATAAGTAAAAAATCAAATAAATAATAAGTTTAATTTTCTTTTACTTTTTTTTAAAAATTCGTAATCTGTTTTCTTTTTTTGCTTTTACGGCCTTTAGATTTAAGTAGATTTAGCCTAAGTTTTTGGTTTTGACAATTTTTTTGTGGTTGTTTTTTCCATTTTCAATAATGCCATGAAAAAACATCACTAGGAAGAAAATCTTCAAAAGTAAAAAAACTTCAAAAAGCAAGAACTGCTGAAACGGAGAAACGATGAGAATCTTTCCTATTTTTCTGCTATATTAAGTTGGACCACTTAAAATTCAGGAATCCTTCTTGGTTTGTTTTTAGGATTCTTACGTTTTCCCCAATAATTCTTCATATTTCGAGATTTGATCTCTCTGATTTTATCTGTTGTTCTGTAAAAATCATTGACGACGGAGCTCGAATTTTTTTAAGAACTTACTTTGTTCAGATTTTTCTAAAAGATCTTGTTCTACAGTGTTAAGTTCTTGCATATCTTGCTTTATTTCGGCCAAATACCTTGGAGGATTTTTCCACTAGTTAATTATAGAAATGAGTTGCTCAGTTACTCGATTGCCTAGTATTTTGAGTAAATGCCCGAAGAAAGAAATTCGTTTCTTCTGAATGATGTGAGTAATTGGCTCGATTTCATGGTAGAGTTCAGAATTATAAATTAAAATCCACATAACCTTATTTACCTAACCAGAAATCTCTTATTTATATAACAAGAAAATAAGAAGCTAAATTTACGATCTATATAATTATATATAATTCGATATATGTGTGTGTGTGTGTATGTTCCCCTTTATGTCCTAAATTACTGAAACAATTTTCATGCAGTTTTTTTATGATGTAACTATGATGCCGGTGCAGGTTTTAGGCTATTGAAACCCTTGAAAAGTTAGCCCTAAAGGGTTGAAAATAATATTTATGTTCTATATTAAGGCTTTTATAAGGTTAGATAATCTGCTGCTTTAAAACCAGCTGATGTGATTCAAATAAAGATTTATCATAAATAAAGTCATATGATTTAGCAAATAGCGACGTGGTGATAAGGATCAGCTGGTTACAACCTCACATGATAATTTTATTGTATTTTATTATGTAGATACGATTTTGTATTGTTGAGTATTTTAGAAAAGTAGTTCCGTATTTCTTTAATTTGTTTTAATTTTCTTTTAATTGGTGAGTGATCCAATTGCTTTGATAATTTATTTTGACTTTTATTTTATTCAACGTTGATTTAAGTTTTTGGTTTTGGCAATTTTTTTTTATTGTTTTTTCCATTTTCAATAATACCACTAAAAACACTAGGAAGAAAATCTTAAAAAGTAAAAAAACTTCAAAAAGCAAGAACTGCTGAAATGGAGGAACAACGAGAATCTTGCCTATTTTTCTGCTATAGCTATATTTAAAAAGAAAGTGATTACACCATTTTTCGTGTGCAAAGCCGTGACGGGGCATGCTAGTAAACACATAAAAGTTTTTTACTTACCCCACAAACACAAGATACAACATTAATCACCTTTGCAAATGGCACAGCCATTCTTGCAATACAAAAAGACCCTGCCAGAGCAACAGTAAGACTTCAACACCTCTTAAACATTATACTAGACTGCCAGAAAACCTACCGTTTAAATAAAAACGAAACAAAACCGCGTTATAACCGGGGACCACGGTATACAGAACCACCACATTCTACATTTACCTAGTAATACCTCACGTAGAAGATGGAGTAAACACATCAAGTATACAATTTAAAAATTACCTGTGGGAGTCTTACTACTCAGTAAGTCATTCTCTCTCTTTTAAGTCATTCACGTCTTATTTTCACCCAACATTGCAAAACACAATCTCTTAATTACTTTCTCTTCCCTATATGAATATATAGGAAGGAAGTATTGTTTTCATGTCGATTTTTCGAAATCGAGTTTTCACCGGATCTACGCGTTCTCAGACCTCCTGAACCCAAAAAATATGTTTTTTTAGCGATTGGTCTGTGTGTGAACAGAATACCTCATGAACGGAACATCGTACGAACTTGAAACTTAAGTTACATACCACTACCGGACCCGACACGAACATTTTCATCAAAATCGGTCAACCGGAAGTAGTAGTTTATTCGTGTAATTTTTCACTTTTTTGCGATTTTCTCAAAAACTGGTCCTACGATTTTTTTAAATCGCCTCATTTACTTAATTTTTTATGTTCTACAAGATAGGGTAGGCGCCATGTTTGCTGAAATTCTTGTTGAGGCTGTTTTCGCGTAAAAGAATTGTTTTTTTAAGATTGCGGCTTTATTATGCATTTCAGCGCAAAAATGTATATAATAAAATTTGTAGAGAATTTGAAGTCCTACAACTTTTGTTTCAAACATTGTTTTGCATAACGCTTAGTTTAGCGGTAATTAGCAATGTTATGTTTTTTTTTCTCACGAAAACGTATGAAAAATCGATTTTTTTAAGATTTCGGCCTTAGAATGCATTTTATGATAAATGTGAATATAATAAAATTTATAGGAAATTAAAATTAGGTTATGTTTATTGAGGTTAGTTTTTTGTTTATTTCTAATATTTTATTACTAATGTTAGGTTTATTGTTAATTACTTGAATTGGCAAGAGAAAGTTGTGTGAGTGTTTCACACCAGATTTTTTATTAATTGTATGTATATACCGTTGTAGACAACATAAAAAAGCAAAAATAAAAAAGGGAATTTTAAGAAGACATAAATAAGCAAATATAGTTTACATTAAAGAACGAAACGGAAATTACGACAGTATAAACAAAAATATCCACAAACGAAGCAAAAACATTTACTGGATGAAAACAGGTAAACTATAAGTAAACAAAAATGTTGACCATTAGAAAATCAAAGCCAGACATTATAATTAACAACCGAACGACTGTAGTATACCATCTGTTTAAACAAATAAACATTATAAAAGAGTTAGAAATAGTAAATTGAAAAAACAAAACCAGAACTGTTGGTCTAAAACATTAAAGAAATACAAGAACGGGATACCTTGTAATACCCACTAGTAAACAGCAGAATGCCATTACACTTCTGTTACATACAAGCATTTCCTAATACTGTTTTATCTGTAACAGAAACTCACATAAGTACTTGAGGCCATGTGGTAATAATTCTGTCCATAATTGTTTGCATTAGTTTAAAATTAACCTTCTACTCATTCTGGAATCCACTGATACAATTAAAAAAACCATACACGTACATTTTATAGCTGGAACGTGTGCTATCATTAGTACAACAACAACAACAACAACAACCGTTTTCAAAACAGAAACGCAGAGTTTCAAAATTAAACATGATTCAACCAAAATGATATAAAACATATTATTATTTTCAGCCTATAAACTTACAGTTTACAAACAACAGTAAAATTTTATTCACTTATAAGAAAATTATTTTGATAATATGTATTAAAATTAAATTTAATAAAAACTTAAAAATAATAATTTATAAGTAAAATAAAATTCGCATAACAGGCAGGTGGAGTGTTAAAATATTTGCACTCAATCTGTTAGTTCAAGGGCTACAAAAAAGTTCTGTTATCACACGGTCAGTCAATTAAATGACTGAAGTATTTAAGAACAGAAGAGGTAGAGGTGTAAAAGTTTCTAGTCAGAGTTATCTCCTTTGAGAGTAATGAATTTCATTATACAATCAGACCCTGTGGTGAATGAAGTGAAAGTGTCATTTGCAGGGTGGAAAGTAGATGCATTCCAGAGGGCCTGGTATGCTGATAAGCATACTTTTCTACTCAATGACGAAGACATAAGTAAACTACTTCACTCCTCGTTTTACTTAGTAAATCATCTGGAGATTCATACCAGCTTTTCGGCTGATGACCCTCTTGAAAGAACATATTTTCCACCCTGCAAATTACACCTTCACTTCTCATTTACCACTGGGTCTAGGTGCATAATGGCGAAATTCATTACTCTATGAGAAGACAAGTGTCTTCTCTTTTCTCTGTGACAAGTGTCTGTTACAACTCTACCTCTTTTGTTCTTAAATTTTTCAGTCATATAATTGATTGACCATGAGATAACGAACAATTTTTTGTAGCCCTGGAACTATAAGATCGAGTGGAAATCACTCTCCAACTGCCTGTTATGGGCAAAAAAATCACAGTATCTACCAGCTAAAATATCTAAATTTAGACGAAAATTCATTGACTATCTTTAAGCATAAATGGTCCTTAGAAAGATATTTTAGAACTTTTTTTTACTAATAGATTTTCAATACCTTCTTGATTTTATTTTACACAGCGTTGTACCACCACCAGGTTTTTTTTGAGGAAATCAGATGTGGAAGGAGAAACATTATTTTTTCCAGGATAACATAACTTTACTATTAAGGCCGTGATAAGTTTAACTGTTTTACTGTTACAGATCTAATTTGAAAGCAAGAAAAGAATTTTAAACACTAATTTGAAAAAAAATGAACCTTTCCAACCAAGATCTTTAAGACGATTTATTACTTTTGAAATTGTTTGATGTGTGGGATAGTAGAAACTTAATAGAGGGTAGGGGTTTAATGTAACAGCCTCTTTCCACAAACGAGGCAAAAATATTTGAATTTGATGGTTTTGGTTGAAGTATGTACTTTACTGAATACAATCGACACAATTCGGATGATAGCGTTACCTAAAATTGTGTAATTTGAAAACAAGAACGGTTGTTTTGTTTGAACAAAGAGTGAAACAATTTAAATAAACAAAGGTTAAAACTTAAATGAATTATTTTACGTCTGCAAAGTTAATTAATTTAAATTCCACTTCGTTTTGTATCACTTAAAGAGATACATTATTAATTCAAGCATCGTGTTAAAGCGTTTGTCACTGAACTATGTAGCCTAACAGTACTCACTTTGCATAAGTTTGTTAGTGTCGTTTAAATATCACTGTGTAATCATACGAAATGTGTCAGTGTGTGAAGTCAGGAATAAGGGATGGATGATAAGGATGAGTGAAAAGCGTCAGGACGGATATCACTATCAAGCGCAACATTCATCCCTTGTTTTTCCTTTATTTTTCCCTCAGCAACACACTCTTACGCCATCATAACCGACACTTTCCTTTAACTTATAGTGCCTTTTACCCCTTTCAGTCTCACCGTATTTTACAAGTTAAACGCCTCCCCTGACTTCGTTCTCATCCCCTTCTTCTATATAGCAGACGTTCCTTTGTCATATATCTACAAGTCGTGGCCTAATTAAAACATGTACGTTATTAAATATAAACAGTACGATCCTGAGTTTAATATCGCTTCAAGCTTCCTTTTATGTCCCGGTACATAACTTTAACACTGCAGTTAACAACGATTAAATAATTAACTAAAACATATTTTCTCAGGTTAATAAAAATTTTCCACATTATTAACACCCTTTATACCTATAAATTAACTGAAATAAAAATGGAAATACTGTCACGAAAACCAACCATTAATAATTTTATTAACGCCGAATTATAACTTTAATTAATTTTTTCGTTTCGAAATTACTATAAAACTTTTTGGGGCTAAAAAGTACCTACTATTCTTTTTATTAAATTCTGATTTTTTTTTTGTTTAACGTCCGACTGTTCTGCAATTACTGCTAATGCAGACGGTGAAGGATTTTTTGTAACGTATGTAAATATATATGCCGTGCCTGAATGGGATTCGAACCCAAGACCGCATGATGAGAGGCGAGCACGTTACCAAAATTCTGAATATAGATTAGATTATTATGTACATGTACTTGTTAAAAATCTGAGAATGGAGTAATCGAAAACAACACAGCTGTTTCGAGCAGCAATGGATAAGGTTCAGATTGTTAATATGGTGGCCAACATCCGGAACGGATAGGCATCTAAAGAAGAGAAGAAGATATGTACATACTGGATAAACTTGGAAATCAGTTTGTCAGGGATAAAACTGAGAATTAATGCCACCATTGCAAGGACAATGGAGTTTAAAAGGTTGAATTGGTACGGGGATATGAGGATACCTGAAAGTAGATGGCCTCAGGATTTATCGAGGATCAGGAGGATATGGATGTTGGACGCGAGGCGTGGGGAAAAGAGATTGAAGTCGTCCTGATGGGAGAATGAAGGTTAGGATGCAAGAAATGCTAGAGGCTGTAGTCTACTCTCAAATATATAAATATTTTTTTCAAAATTTTACCCTATCTCTTAAAAATCAAAGTGGAGTTTGAAAAACACTTACTGTTTTCAGAAATCGCAACTTGTGTACATGACAAATTTATATGATGTTAGTAAAAAGGAGTATGGTGGTGGGGTATTCCTCGATATCAGCCGAGCGTTTGACAAGGTATGGTTTGATGGCTTTTATCCGAATTACAACTTTTCCCCTTATCCACTTATTATCAGATTTTAAAAAAAATCACTCCGATCGGTAACAACTTCATTGCTTCTCTTGGCTCTGAACGATCAGTATTAAAATTTAAAAACTGGAGAGCCACAAGGATCTATTCTCTCGCCATTGCTGTTCAACATTTACACTGCTACATCAGGTTACACACTCTTAGCTTCGTTTTCTGACAACAATAAGACTTTCTTCGACTCTGTCTAGACCTGAAGACCTGTGAAGACCACTTCTGAAAAAACCTGTAAAGACCTGGTTTAGCCTTTAATTTACATCAACTAACCGTGTTAAATTATGGTTAACGAAAAGAAAGACACATATTATTACGTTTGTCATACAAGGGATTGAAGAAAAAATTTTGAGTAATTCAATTTAATAATTAAAAAAAACTCAGAATCGGTTGAGTAGTTAAAATATATGGTTTCTGAAAAATGGTAAAGTTTAGAAAACTAAAATTGTCGGTAAAAGATTATTACTTCACGGGACAGTTAATATATTTTTTTAAGAGTTTAAATGAACCTTTGAGGGTGATGACCTAAACAAAAAGTCTCATAAATAAGATAAGACCCGTTGTAATTTTTATTGTAAGTTTAAAAATAGCACCACAATGTATCATAAATTCAATTCAACAATTTAAAACCCAATAATAATAAATGTTAGTAAATTTTAAAATGAAAATCAGCCGCTAGGTGTCCTACAAACTAGTAAAACGATAATAGAAGTCAAACTTAAATCAGAAAGCTATATAATAATCTAATAGGTCTACTTGTTTCAAAATGAAAGCCTATTGTAAAAAATACCCATTATTTTATCATATGTTGGCCGTTTCTTTGCTACAGGCGATGTCTTTTAGAAAAAAAACAGACAAGTACGTTAACTGGAAAGAGAACCCACTTTTATTTGAAAGCTGTTACCCTTTTTTAATAACAGCTTATTTCCGTCAAAATGAAAACAAATTGTTTTAGCTAGCAATTACACTATAACAAGAACGAAAACTTGAAAAATGTTCCTAGTAATTTTTTCAAATTTAGTTACTTCTTCAGCTTTTTACCGTGTTTTCATAAAATTTAATAAATTTAACTAAAAATGAACTGGGAATATACAAATTTTATTTTAAGTAAAAAAATTGAAAAAAATATTACATAAGATATTCGGAACGAAATTGTAATTATCAAAATAAAAGAGAAAATACTTTAAAATAAACAAATACATTTATTTTTGTTTTAGTTTTTTGCTTAAAATAAAATACAGATAAAAGAAACATTTGCTAAAACAGAATGGATTTACGTTTTCTTTATTAAAGTCGAAAAAAGGGTAAGAAAGTAACATTTCATCTGTGAAATGTGACTGAATTTAAAGAAAGGAACACCAGAAAGCACTTTTTTCTGCTTATTTATTTACAATCCTTGTATTAAAGTTTACAAATTCAATGTAATCGTTATATAATTCATAAAAATTACTAAATTGTTTCAAAAATTCTCAGTACTACATAAATATTGAAATTGATGTAATGAACACAATTTCGAAAGTAAAAAAAACAAGTTTGTCAATTCTTTTTTAATAAATGAATTCAGGTAATTTGTTTTCTTCATTTTACAAAATTCACAAAGACAAAGGACTTAAAGCCTAAATTCATGAATAGATCTTTACGTTTAGTCACAATTTCCACAATACCTGGATAAGTAATCTCGAAAATCAATTAAAACATTTCAATAAATGAATTTCACTAACCGGAAATTTTTCTTCCCTTCTTAATATTAATAGATTACACACCACTTGATTTTACGAACGTGTTTTTCGGTTACACAAGTTATAAATTTTTTTTTAGTATATTACAATCTGACTATTTTATTTGAACAAAAAGTAAGCATAATGATACTTCAAGGAGAGTGAAACTAAAGGAAGTCAAAAATCAATCAATCTTTGATCTCTCTGATGTCAGCAGTAGCAACTAGCAACGTTTCCAAAAATTCACAACGAGCTAGTTTACTAGCGTTTAACTAAACTAGCTGCTAGTACCAGCGTCGAACGAATAGGCCATTACGTCTACAGTTTATTATGTTAAAATTTTTTTGTCTCAACCATCTATCATCTACTCTAAACAGTTGTCCGTAGAATTAAGAAATATAAGATAAAATTTAAATCAATAAAAAGTTTGCATAAGAGAAACACAAGCTTACAAGAATAATCCGGTAAAAACTACAAAAATCTTTAAAAAAGTAACTTCTTTACTTCAAACCGTCAACAATAAAATAAAATAATATAACACCTGATCTATTCTGACTAGATCCGTTTACTATTACATAACGCACATTTATAACACCATTAACAGAACCTAACACAAGAACAACAACAAAAAAATCTGGTGTGAAACACTCACACAACTTTCTCTTGCCAATATAAATAATTAACAATAAACCTAACATTAGTAATAAAACATTAGAAATAAACAAACAACTAATCTCAAAAATATAACCATATTTCAATCATGAGTGAAACACGCAAAATGAAATTCGAACTCAGTTTGGTTTAAAAATACGGAAAATCACTCTTTCTCTCTAAACTAGGCTCTTTAGAGAAAAATGCTCTTAATAAAAGTTGTAGATATTTTAATTTTCTATAACTTTTATTATATACACTTTTGTCGTAAAATGCATACTAAGGCCAAAATCTTTAAAAAATCGATTTTTCACACGTTTTCGTGAGAAAAAATCACAAAATTGCTAATTACTGCTAAACTAAGCGTCATACAAAAAAATGTTTGAAACAAAAGTTGTAGGTTTTTAAATTCTCTACAACTTTTATTATATAAGTTTTTGCGCTAAAATTTATATTAAAGCCGTAATCTTAAAAAAACAACGTTTTTACGTGAAAACAGCCTCACCGAGAATTTCAGCAAACATGGCGCCTACCCTATCTTGTAGAGAATCAAAAATTGAGTAAAATAGGCGATTTTAAAAAAAATCGTAGGATCAGTTTTTGAGAAAATCGCAAAAAACTGAAAAATTATACGAATAAACTAAGTTGCTACTACTTCCGGTTGACCGATTTTGATGAAAATGTTCGTGTCGCGTCCGGTAGTGGTATGTAACTTAAGTTTCAAGTTTCAAGTTCGTACGATGTTCCGTTCTTGAGATATTCTGTTCACACACAGACACACACACACACACACAGACACACACACACACACACACAGACCAATCGCTAAAAACATGTTTTTTGGGTTCAGGGGGTCTTAAAACGTATAGATCCGGTGAAAACTCGATTTCGAAAAATCGACATGAAAACAATACTTTCCTTCCTATATATTCATATAGGCAAGAGAAAGTAAAAATACCATAAACTAAATGCAGTAAAACACGATGTCTTGTACGGTAAATAGAGCACTAATCTAATGGAAGAGCTAAAAATCATCAATCATTTTGCATCATTCTTTAGAAACTTGCTGAAGCATCAAATGCTCCTTCTTCTATCAAATGCTTTCTTCTTCTTCTTCTTCTCAGCTACTTCTTATTCTTGTTCAAAACGCATAACCACGATTTAATAATCAATCTCTTACTCTATGAAATTTACTTAGTTGTACATATAATCGTGTATTTGTCAACAGAATGTACTACAACATGGATCTTAAATCTGCATAATCATATATCATACAGGAAATAAATATGTAAAATATAAATGCATGTAAGATTGCCTAATGTTAACAGAAAATCCTTCATCAATAACCGAAATGTACCAGGTGATGTATTAAGAATAGTCCATATAACACGAGTACGCAGAGACCACTCCCAAACAGCTACATCTAAACTAAAATTATAAATAAGTAATTTATCTGTATACAATAATCTCAGAAGAAACGGATTTCAAAAAATTCTTTCATTATTGGAAAATGTAAGGCTTTCTGAGTAAACTAGGTTATGTGAGATTTTTATACCAATAAAGTCTGTTATAAAATATTATCAATCTCTTAACATGATTTAATTTCATCTCATATCCGTTATGCTATATAAATGTGAAGTATTTTTTTACGAAAAGTTTTAAAATTTCGAAATAATCAAATCGATGTGTGATGGGAGCAACCCTTAACACCAAACTGAGGGTCCTATGATGGTTTGTGTTTTTAGTTCTTTTTTATGGTGTAGAGATATGGATCTTGAGCAGGGAGATTACCAAAAGTCTCAAATTTTTAGAGCCCTAGCTGTAAGGACGGATATTGGGGATATCGTGGACGTAGAGGATCACCAACGTGGTAGTTCTACAGAGGATGAATAAGGGCTCTAAGGTGATTAATATTGTCAAGTGTTGTGAGCTTCAGTATCTTAAACACATCATGACAAATCAAGAAAAGTATGATGACATACTGTAGCGCATTATATCCGTTATGCTATATAAATGTGAAGTATTTTTTTACGAAAAGTTTTAAAATTTCGAAATAATCAAATCGATGTGTGATGGGAGCAACCCTTAACACCAAACTGAGGGTCCTATGATGGTTTGTGTTTTTAGTTCTTTTTTATGGTGTAGAGATATGGATCTTGAGCAGGGAGATTACCAAAAGTCTCAAATTTTTAGAGCCCTAGCTGTAAGGACGGATATTGGGGATATCGTGGACGTAGAGGATCACCAACGTGGTAGTTCTACAGAGGATGAATAAGGGCTCTAAGGTGATTAATATTGTCAAGTGTTGTGAGCTTCAGTATCTTAAACACATCATGACAAATCAAGAAAAGTATGATGACATACTGTAGCGCATTCTGTAAAGACGCATAAAAGGAAAAAGACCTTCTGGCCGAAGAAGACTTTCCTGGCTTGGGAAGAGGTCCGCAGAGTTAGCGTTAGATTACCCATGATGATCGCCAACATCCAAAGTGGATAGGCACGCTAAAAGAAGAATATAGTAAAAAACCAGCTAACTTTACACAGATCATTATTTCAGGATCTTTAATTGTTTATACAGTTCCTTCTTTGTACACTTATGAAGTGAAATGTATCTAAAGCAAAATACCTTCGCAAGGAGAAAATGCATCAATAAGTTACAATGAGCTAAACCAAATGTGATGATCTGAAGTTTTGTTAAAAAAAGTTAATTAAATACTTTGTAATACTTAAAAAAACGATTTGCTAAATATTCTGACATGAAATGTATACAACTGATGCGAAGCAAGACTTTACGTGCATTTATCATTTATATCACAAACGTAATGATACACAAAGACTTACAAATACCATACATAACGTCGCGAAACTAAACAAAACGATACACGACTAATTTGAATTACATGAAAACCCTTTAGTAATAAAACAGATACACTGAGATGGTAAAGGGTTACTCAGTGTAGACATTTCGAACACCTGTGGCCAAGGGATCTTTCGTTGATCGGGGTAATTAAAAGACTAAAGTGATGGAAGCTACAAATAAGTCAAATTTTAGAAGCATTATGATCAAATTTAACATTGCTAAATAATTATGGGTCAACAGATTTTAAATGTTTAAAAAAGGAATACGTTATACCTAATCGTTTGAAATAAAAAAGTACAGTTATACCTAAACGTAGCAACTGTTTTTTATGTTACTGTAGTTTACGTTTATTAAAAAAATAAAATAAATGTATAAACCACAGACAAAACTAATCTTCTAATCGTAAAATATTATCATGACCTAATGTAACAAAATAAGAATAGACTATTTCATGGTGTAAATGTAAAGTTAATCAAATTCCAATATTAGTTCAAGAAGGAGTTATACTATACAAAGCACGTCGTAAAGTACTTGATAAAGTACCTACATTGAAATTCTGCAAACAAACTTAAGTAAAGTTAAGCAAAATTTTACTGATTTTATACTCATGAATCATAATCCGTCATCTTCTGCAATTTGACACGTAATATTAAAAGTTTCAATGTTAATGTTGAATAAAATGCATTTTCTTATTAACCGAGAAAGTTATTTCATATAATAAACTACTGTTTATTATACAAACTTTTATTAAGTGCAATATAACACGAGTTATTTATGCGGTTTCAAAGTTCATACTAATAAATTTTTGTGGGCCAAATGAATTTACGTTTTGAAAAATCATCTGATTTTTCTTTTATGTTGTACATAAATTCTCAAATGCTAATGTTTATGTTTATTTCACAATAAACAATTGAAATTAAAAAATAGTTTACTAATTGTTCACCACACCTTAAATCCGACGCGCTGTTCGAAATACAAAATATTAAAGAGATAACAAGAAAAATAAATAAACTTTTTCGTTAGCCTTTTTATAATTAACTAAGGAAAAAATTAATAGGTTTAGAGTAATGTGTGGTAAAATTATAAGGAACCTCAGAAAAAAATATAAAAATATAGTGAGAAATAAAAGTGGGTCCTGAAAAATAATAAAGATACCTTTGCGAATGGTTCACGCAATACAAATACCTTGAAAAACACAAAAAAGAATGACATCGTAGTGAAATTGGGAGTTTCTGGGTACCAGATATTTTTATTAATACCGTCAAAGAAAATATGAGAAACTGAGACCATAAGCTAATGGACCGGTTCTCAATATACTAAAGCTGAAAAAATACAAACTACAGGTGATGTGGAACAGTCATGTTCATGAAAGGCAATATATGAAAATGAGTGGTGAAAAATACGAGACCTGACCGGGAATTGAACCCGGAATTCCTGACTCAGAAGCCAATTGCGCTGACCACTACAGTATCGAAAACAGAAGACTACAGGAAACAGGAAGCGGAGAAATCTATAAGACTGTAGGCTAAAAGTTAGTATGAGTAATCAGAAAATTCTTATTAATCATCAATACTAAACTCGCCTATTGGTAAACGTGTCAGAGGAGTCCGAAAAAACACTGTAGGGGGCTGGAACAAGTCGTAGATTTATACCGTGAAAAAAAACACTTTTATAGTTAAGAAAATAATATACACATATATTTTTATTTATTTATTTTCCCTTTACTTACAAAAATATCATTATAATATAAATGTTAATTTCCTTAATTATTATACTTTGAAAAACTAAAACTATTTATTTTAATTAATGGTGAGATAATTAATCCACCCAACTATTGTTTCCTATGCCTAAGGGTACATCAATTCAGTGCTTCTTTGTTTATTAACTGCTGCAACTACTACAGTAATCTATTAGTGTGTTAGTAATTACAACTACATGTTAGTTACTTAAATACGAACTAAACTATTGCTTGAGTCCCAGCTCCGTGTAGTTGGAAGGAATGCAGTGCGTTGTTATAGTAGTGGGAGAATGAATGAGTAAGTAGTGTTTCACAGCTGATGGATTTGTAGTGGTAGCGTGTACTAACTATAAAAAAGACTTTTTAAAAAACTTTTTTCTAGACTAAAAAAACATTCTTATCATCCGGCGCATTAATTTAACTAATACCTACCGGGTTATTAACTCGATCGGATTCATAATATTTAACTTACCAATTTATATCAAAATATGTAAATAAATAAATGCAATAAATACAAACAAATGTGTTAAATACGGAAAGTTTGAAAACGAATGTTTCGTATCAGAGTAATACAACAATCGTTCTCCCAGCATGCGTCACTCATTCATTACACCTCACCCGTACCCTTCACCACCCAACTACGCGGAGCTTGAAACCGCACAATAGTTAAGATATTTTTAATAAAAATTATGATATTATATAATTATATGTACAAATGAAAAGAAAAAAACAATAAAATATGAAAAACCAAAGAATTTATTTAAAAATAGAAAATTAATATGTAGCCTGTCAAACGTAAGAGTAAAGATTCGGACGGTTATGCTACAGTACAGAGAGCAAAAGGGCGAGGTTAACCCATGCATTTACTTGGAGTAGTTGTCCGGGAAAACCCGACTGATGACTAGCTGATAGCAACAAAAGACAAACAGGACTAAAATGTTCATTCAAATCTATACCAACTCACACTACAATTTCAGAACAATACAGTAACAAAAATCACTAAAAAAATAAATATTTTTTTTTGTTTAACGTCCGACTGTTCTGCAATTACTACTAATGCAGACGGTGAAGGATGAAATGATTTTTTTTTGTAACGTATGAAAATATACCGTGCCGGAATGGAATTCGAACCCAAAACCGTATGATGAGAGCCGAGCACGTTACCAACTATCGTGAAAAAACTTCAATCAATTTGATATTTCTGGTTATAGATCAACAAATATAAAGGAACCTCGCTATAAACCCAAAAAAAACGTTTTTAAACTAAAATTTTATTGAAAATAATACTGAATTATTGGAATTTCAGTAAACACAGTAATTTTATAGAATTCCAATACATTTTAAACGGGTGACATAGTTTTTAGGTCAACCACAACCACCAATAAACACTTAGTATGTACAACACATTTCAAAATATCAATATTCATTTATTGATTTTCGAGAAATTTACATAAATATTGTTAGACTTTATAGAGTATCAAATTTTATAGGTTTAGAAGCAAAAGAAAAAAAGATTATGACGATGGTTCTACAATAAATCTTGTAAACAGATGTTTGAGATAAACTTAACAACTTAATAATAGCTGGTCATACTTTTTTGTAAATTAGATATTTATATTTTTTAGTTATTCATAGAGCCAATGAGCCAATTCATTGATTGGTAGGTGTTCCCAGCTTTCGATTGACAAGAAACTACTTTTGTACAAATCTATGCTGAACCCGGTAGGGACCTACGGAATTCAGTTATGGGTGTATGACGTGAAAAAGAGGTGGAGTCTTCTACAGAATCGGCCGAACATTTCTGAGAGTATAGTTAATTGAACCCCGGCCATAACAGTGCACCGGTAACCACTTTCTAGTAATAAAATCCGTATAAAAACAACTATCTTTACTAGGATTTGAATCAGGAACTATCGTCTCTGAAAATCAGCTGTAAAAAACAAAATCAGCTGAAAAACAGTCAACTCGCGGCGACAACTTTACCATTAGACCAACCCGGTGGGTTAACATAATTTGATGCATATTTTCGAACATAATTTTGAACATGGGCCCCAGCACACGTTAGTATATCAGGACAGAGGGCAGACAATACTGCCAAACAAGCCATAAAAGGAGTGTTTCATGATCATGCTGTCTCATATGTTGATTTGTCAAAATTTGTACTCAAGACGACACAAGGAATGTGGTACAATGAATAGAAAGGACATCGCAGTAAACTACACGACTTCAGGGAAAACACACATGACGTATTAATACCACAAAGTAGCAGACAAAATCAAGTACTTATAACACGACTACGAATTGGGCATTCTAGGCTCACACACAAATACCTTCTTCAAAAGACTGATGCACCGACCTGTTTTTTTTTTGCAACGATACTACATTGACGATAATACACTTACTCATAAAATGTCCAGGATTACGTAATCTACGAGAAAAATATAACTTTACACAAAATACAAAAATCATGTTAACTGACATCAAGAGTATACAGAACGTGGTTTTGTACCTTACAGACTTACAATTATTACACAATATATTTTAATCCAAATTTTGTTTACACAAGACATTTTTAGTTCAAATTTTCTTCACTAAAGACATTTTAATTCAAATTTTTTTAATGCGACCTTAAACAAATAAATAAAAAAAATTTTTTAAACAATTTCGATAAGGATAAGTTGTACAGTTTTGTATTGCAGTGATTACATTATTATTAGGTTCCTGTTTCGTTCAGATTCAGGTTACTATTGCAAACAGATGTTTTAGATAAATCTAAAATTGAACACCTGGTCGTATTTTTATGAATTAAATAATAATTAATGAAACATTTGTTTATTTAAAAGTAATTTTAATATCAATTAAATATAAATATAGTAAATATATTATTTTCACAGAACAAATAAGTGTAAATATTACAGTAAAAAATTGTTTGTTTACATAGTGACATTTAAGAATATCGTTTTTTAAATATTTTTTTATTCATAAAAAATATTAAAATTCCAATAGTAGTTTAATATAAAAATGCAGTAAGTAGGTAAGAAGATTGTGTTATTGACATTGGCATTGTGTTTAAAGATAAATATTATAATACTAGTACTAATGAAGCTCATCTTTAGGTTGTGGCCTTTTCACCCAAGAGACCAACGAGGCCAGGCCAAGCAAAGAAGTACCAATCGGTGGTAAGACGAGTTGACTAGATTGGAAGTATGTGGAGAAACCGGTTGTGACCGAAGTGGCCTGAATTCAAGCTCCATGCATAGCGGTTTATCAACCCTAAGGCCAGACTTCACCGGCATCACTTAAATTATCAATATTCTTCTTTTCTCTCTCTCTCGTTTAGTATCCCAGAACGTTAACAAATCTTATAACTTTAAAACATCTGCAGTAAAAATTCTATTTTACAAACCATAAACGATAAGAATTAACTGTATCCTCTATTAAAACATACAGTAGAACCTCTTTAATCCGGCACGTTTGGGACTCGAAGCTTGCCGGATTAAAGGAAATTCCGGACTACGAAGGTTATTTATACAAATACAGGAAATGTATAAAAAATAACACAATTTGCACAAGAAACTTTTACTGTGTGTATTTATTTATTTATTTATTTATTTATTTTTTATTCCTAATTTGTGTACGTTGCAATCTGTTCAATTGAGAACAATAAGCAACCCCATGACCCAATGAGATGAGGATGATGTGTGCGACGTGTAAATGAGGTGTAGTCTTGTACAGACCCAGGCCGACCATTCCTGAGAGAGTATGGTTAATTGAACCCCAACCATCAAAGTACTTTATTATTTAAACATGGGTTATTTAAACAATATAAATCAATAAATAAGTACAGGAGAAATATTAAAATGCATTTTTAAGTACAGTACATGATGAAATAAATTTTAATACAGTATGAAATACAGTACAGTACTGTACTATTCGTGGTTTTTAGCAACAGCACTGGTAGATGGCTGGAAAAAAGATCTAATATCTACTTGCTTCTTACAACTAGTATTTTTTTTAAAAAAATCATTTTGTATTACATGCAAGTTCATAACTTCGGCCATACTGTATTGTTTATTTGACTCAGAAAATTTTACAAACGTGACGCTTTGTGGCTTTGAGTGTCGGCGGTAGCTGTCGGGTTGGTCCCTTTAAAAAGTTCATTGTGAAGGCAATTCCGGACTATAGAATGCCGGATTAAGGAGGTTTTACTGTATTTATGAATTATTATCGAGTCGTTAGCAATTAATATTAATTACACCATATCATACAGTACAAAATAACAACAATATAACCGCTTTGGGGAAACAATTAAAGTTTAAAAGCAAAAATTAAAATACCAATTTTTTTTTCAAATACAATTAAAAATGTAACATGAATAATGAACAATTAGAAAGAAATTTGTAAAAATCAATTATAAAAATGTAAATTTATTCATTAACATGATAATGCGAAATTTGATCCGGTTAAATTTTTTTAAATGAAATAATTGGTACGTTAACATCAGATTTAGGTATACTAATAAATTTTGAAAACAATTTGTTATTAATAAATTATTGGTAGTTTTGATTATTTAACTATTAAAATGACGGTCGATTATAATTAAAACTCAATATTTGTTAGTCACGTTATGAGTAGAGAATGATACGGTCTGCCCCTATTGATTATACAAGGTAAAATGTAAGAAAATATCCTGGAAGAGTGGCTGCCTGCTTAGCGTACTGGTTAGCGGACTAGCCTACCAAAAGGACTTTCCGGATTTGATTCCCGGAGAAATTATTACGTTCCAAAACCAACCATAGTCGCTAATGACCAAGCTGTTAATGGGACTTTAAAAAAATAAAATCCGGGAATTCGATGATCCTCATGATTGAAAATTACGGTAAAGTTCTCTTCTTCTTCTTCTTCCTTTCACGGGTTAGGCGTTGCTGCCTGTTCCGAACCTCCACCATCTGCCCATCTCTTCCTTGGACGTCCTCGATCCCTTTTACCCCTTGGCTTGTACCATAGTGCCTGCTTGGGTACTCTTTCATCCTTCATTCTACCTAAGTGATCTATCCACTTCTTCCTGCCCTCCATTACTTTATCATTTATGGAGAAGATATTAAGATGTTGTCGTATCTCCGTGTTTCTGTAACGGTCCTCTCTACTACAGCCATAAGTTTGCCGGAGAAATCTCATTTCTGCTGCTTGTAATCGGCTCTCTTCCCGTCTTGACAGAACCCACGTTTCACTTCCGTAAAGTACTGTTGGAGCAGCTATCGTTTTATAAAATCTCATTCTACATAAATAAATCTCTCATTATAAATCTCTCCCACCAACGGTAAAGTTGTTCCTCTAATAGATATCCTCAGAACAGCGGTGTAAAATATCCAAATCTCCATTATGAACTCCAAGAACATCCATAATCTAATAAGGCATCAACAAACCTGAGATGACTAGCATAATGTTTTTAGTACGCGATTGTGTATACTTGTAAATCAATAGTCTAATGTAAAAATTGAATATTTTGAAAAATTATTTTTACGAATTAATAAAAATTTGAAATAATTAAAAAAAATTTTATGCGGATTACAGAGAGTGAATGTTTCTTGTCAATTCAAAAGTGCAACTCGGACTCTGGTAATCTGAAAATATCCAGTGCCTCATGTTTTGACGCGGATAAAAATTTTTTTTACCACCACATAACAATCTTTTCATTTTACTTCGACAAACAAGGAAAAATCTAAAGGAAAACAACATATTTTATCGGTATTAGACTTCAAGATACTTACAGGAAAAACATATAAAAAAAATTATAATACTAAATTACAGTATCTAAAAATCAAATTCCAAAAAAATCAAATCGTTTGGCCTTTAGATTTGAGTTAAAAACAATTATTATTTAATTGAATTATAATAGATTAATATATTCGTAAAGTTCAAATTCTTCACGCTGAAAACTGTTTTTTTTTGTCTTTAAGATTAGATTTCTAAACATATAAGTTATGCTCATGCTTCTAATTGTTTCTAAAGTCCGATTTAGATGAATGTATTGATCCTTGATCTATGGTTCGGTGAAAATATCAAACCTAAACAGATACAAATTTTTCACGTGGACACAGTACACGCAACCATTAACAAATTATACAATCTTTTTCGTTAAAAATTAATAAATCAAACGAATCCAAAGATACAAACATTGCTACACTTACCATTACCACAACATGAATTAAAAAGATCCTACAATAGAGATCTTATATTATTATAAAACAGAGACGAGAGTTCGCCACTGGGTGATTTATTCAATTCAGACGAAAACAGGACAATACATACGAATGTAGGCACATAATAAATATTGCCGGTAGTATATATATACAGTTTTACTTCTTAACAAAAAAAAAGAAAAACAAATAATGTAATTTAAGTCGCACACATCCTGTACATTATGGATACAATCTGAGCCAATTCGGTATGTAAAAGTTACAATAAATTTAACTTTTAAGTTAACTAACTTGATTAAATTCAGTGTAAAAATGTTCATCTTATACCTAAAACGAAGGAAGAAAGTTCATTAATTTGATCTATTAGTTTAAATGGATACAAGAGGCTCAGTTAAGATGCAATTTATTTTAATTAAAAGAAATTAGTATTCTTTGCTAATCTCCTTTCAAACAATTTTATACTCTTTGTAGGTCTATTTATTACCCAAAAAATTAACGTTCAATAATCATTGTACCAAAAATACCGCAAATAAAATCAGCTTTTCAAATTAGTACAAGAAAATAAAATAATGATTGGAAAATTGGAAGAAGGTAATAAAACAGACAAAAGAGGCTTATTTTCCCTTTTAAAAATCTTTTAAGAATGGTGAATTGATAAAGTAGAAAAAGATACGACCGCAATTTATTTACTTAAATTGGCCCAATATATACTTATTAGCAAAAGAAAGAAAACGGAAATTCACTATTAAAAGAAAATTACGAGCATCACTAAAAATAAATAAATAATTCAAGCTTATAAAGAACCAGCTATTAAGAATTTCTGTAAAGAAAAAATCGTTCACCATAGTGGCTAGTTCTGATTTTAAAAAAATATATTTTTATTTATCTCTCATTTCAAAGAAAAATGTAGAATCTGTTCATCCTCGAATGAATAGACGATTGATCGAAAATTCATTTTTGAGATTTAATACAAGATTCAACAGTAGTACCTTTTTATATGTCCATTCCTTGTCCATTAATATGTAATATAATATAATATAATAATATATAAATAATATATATATAATATGTAATACCGTGCTACGTTCCAGTACCTAAAAAAATTGTTGTTGTTGTTTAGGTCATCAGCCGAAAGGCTGGTTTGAACCTGTAGAGGTTTTACTAAGTAAAACGAGGAGTGAGGTGGTTTACCATTGCCTTACTCACTGAGTGGAAAAGTACGCTTATCAGCATGCCGGGCCCTCTGAAAAGCACATATTTTCCACCGTGCAAATGACACCTTCACTTCATTCACCACAGGGTCTGGCTGTATAATGAAATTCATTACTTTCAGAGGAGATAACTCTGATTAGTGACTTTTAACACCTCTAACCCTTTTGTTCTTAAATGATTCAGTCATTTAATAGGCTGACCACGTGATAAGAAACAGAACTATTGATTTTAGCCCTGTAAAGAACAGATTGAGTGTAAATAATCTGACACTCTACATGTCTGTTATGGGCAGCTAAAAAAATTATTTGGACACTTTATATATTATTGTAGATATTTTCTGCGTCTTTTTTGACACTTTCAACTGAAATTAAGTATCTGTTATTTTATTAATATAAAAATTTATAAATGTGAAGCTAATGTTTCAAAACTTGGTTTACTTGAAGGAGCGTGCAGTCATCACCACAGTCCTACAGTTGGACAAGAAGACCTCTTGGCCAGAGGCCCTTCAAACGTTTGCGCTGAGCACCCGGTATCGCCCTAGTGTACATGTTTTCTATGAGAGGGTTGTCATATAATTCAAATTTGTCATACATTGTCTTGTATAGTTGTTTTGCGACATCAATTACGTATGGGATTTGTAAGTCTTTGTGCAATATTGAGTTTGTGATGAAAAGGGGGCATTGCATTATCGTTCGTAGAATCTTGTTCTGAATCGCTTGTATACGTTTCGTGTGTAAAGGTTTAGCAGATCCCCAAAGTTGAACTCCATATGTCCAGATTGGTCTTAAGATTGTCTTGTACAGTTCAGCCGTTCTTAGTTTGCTCCTACTGTCAACAAACCAAAGCCAGCTACTACAGAGTGCACGCTAGAGTCCGCGACTTTATGGATGTTGTATTCCTATTAAGTTAACTAAGTTTTGAATTATAAGTACTTAAATTACTTAAAACATCAGTCATGATATGATGTAGGCCTAACAATTTCATTTTATATAAAACTACTTTTAAAAGTATTTTGTATTTAAATACTTTTGAAAGTATTTTGTTGCTAATTTTTAATCAGCGTGTACTCATTTCTATATAATGCGCATGCTCAGTGACGTCATTATTTGTTTACATTAGGAGCAAACTAAGAGTGGCTGGACTTTAGATTGTTAATTTGTGTGACATGTTTAATTTCGAACGTCTATCGAGTAAGTGTTTCAGTCCACAAAAGCGTGTTTCGAGTTTGTGGCGTGTATGTGTGTAACATGTCTGCATCTTAAAATTTTAACAATCAAAATAAATTTTGTTTGAATCTCTAATGTGTGTATGTAACAATCTGTTCAATTTAGGAATAATAAGCAACCCCCCCCCCCTAATGAGATGAAGATGATGTATAATGAGATATAGTCTTGTACAGACTCTGGCCGACTATTCTTAAGAAAGTATGGGTACCGAATTGAACTTCAACAATCCAAGAACACTGGTAATCACTGTCTAGTATTCAAAAGTAACTACCTTTTTTATTTTTTTATTTATTTTTTATTCCAAATTTGTGTACGTTGCAATCTGTTTAATTTAGAACAATAAGCAACTCCATGACGCAATGAGATGAGGATGATGTGTATGACGTGTAAATGAGGTGTAGTCTTGTACAGACCCAGGTCGACCATTCCTGAGAGAGTATGGTTAATTAAACCCCAACCATCAAAGTACACCGGTAACCACTGTCTAGTATTCAAATCCGTATAAAAGTAACTACCTTTACTAGGATTTGAACCAGGAACCTTCGTCTCCGAAAATCAGCTGTTAAACAGCTGATTTTGGCGACGACTTTACCTCTAGACCAACCCGGTGGGTTCAACTACCTTTACTAGGATTTGAACCAGGAACCTTCCGTCTCCAAAATCCAGCTGTTAAACAGCTGACTCGCGGCGATGACTTTACATTAGATCATTTTGGTGGGTTAACCAAAAAAAATTGTTTAATACCTAATGTGTACGTTGCAATCCGTTTAATTAAAAAAAAAAAGTAACCCTATGACCCAATATGAGATGAGGATGACATGCAAATGAGGTGTAGTCTTTTACAAATCCAGGTCGACTATTCCTGAGAAGGTAGGTTAATTTAATCCCAACCATCAAAGTACACCAGTAACCACTGTCTAGTATTCAAATACGTGTAACTACTTTACCAGAAATCCAAAAATAACGATAAGATTTCATGCTATACAGAAAATAAAAAAGATTTCTGAGTTGATGCTATAAGTTACAGCATGACACAGTGGAAAAATTATTGTGTTGACACAAAGAATATTATTATTTTCCGTACAGTCTGCTACTTAACTAATTACTCTACTTCTTCACCCTAACTCTACATAAGATAGGAAAGAAGTGACAAATAAAAAATACTTTTGCCAATTACTGTACTCAAATAAAGTAAACAACCGCAGAACTAATGCCAAGCGATAATTTAATCAAACAGAGAAATCAAATTATTATTATTTTATAAATATCATGAAATTAATTGCAGTATAAACTATAATTATAAATAAATAAAAAATACATTTAATTTTGATCAGGTAAGTGGTACACATAACTGGTAATAATGTAAAGAACAACTATTTATTTTAATAAATAAAATATTAACTTACAAATGAACAGGTACAAACAATACAAAATTTTAAATAAATTAATATTTTTTATAAAACTGTAAATACAAAACTATTAAATTATTAAATTAAATTATTATATTAAAAATTAAATTAAATTATGAAAAATTTAAAATTAAATTATGAAATTTATGAAATAAAATTAAAATTAAATTATTAATTTAATTAAGTATTAAATTATAAATAGAGTACTTACAAAATTAAATTAACTCTAACATAAAATGCACAGTTTAATATATAAACTAATGTAAAAATTTATACCTTACAAAAGAATAATCGAAATTTTTATTTAAAAAGTCGTACATTTCATTAAATTCAAAGATAAAATAATCTTAATATAATTAGAAAATATATAAGGGAGTATCTTTTATAATTTTCACGTTGAGTTACAAGCAAAAATTAATTAAATTATATTACGTTGGTTTCTATGGCCGTGATTAAGACAAAACAGCGGTTACTTTACAATTGTACATATAATTAAACTTTGAGATTGAATGTGTGTCACATTATATAGAAAAGTGACAGGTACATAAGGACCAATTAAGAGCAAAATAATTACGACAAAAATGTATGTTTATTTTTGAAAAAGAAAATTTAAATTAAAAAACTATGACTTGACTTTATGAAATTAAAACGGACAAAGAGAGTTAAATTAATGGAGTTACATTTGGTCATTTTATTCCATGAATCCACTGTACGGTAATAACAAAAACATGTTATTTTATTTACGGAAAAAACAAAAATGTATAAGAGCCACTTGTAAAACTGTGTTTAACTAAATGGATCTTAAGTTGTTGAGTAAAAATACTCAACTGAATGGGACAATCTGAAGTGGTTTAAATATATGGAGCACAGAAAAGCGCAGGGTTTAGTACAGATGTGTAGTGTATACATACAAATTTAAAATAGCATTTTATACAGAATGCACTAAAAAGCTTTCAAAGAAATCCATTTTCTAATTTAATAAAAAAAATGCACTATTTAATTATAATAATGTTGGTAAAAATATATTCTTTCACTTTAAAAGCTTCAATTCACTTCAAATAATGCTAAAAATAAAAAAAATGATGAACACATATATTTTTTATCTCTTTAATAGTTTATCTACATCTGTAAAAATTACATGACTAGTAAATGCAATGATGATGATAATTGTGTTAAAATGACATGAACCATAAAAGGGGTACGGGTTAGTACCTCCATAAGAATTGTTATTAAACATTTTATGAATTTTGAATTAATTTTATTTTATTATAACAAAGGGTTTCCACTTCATAGTATTTTTAGGAGTCCTGCAAAGATTTCCAGGTAAATGAAAGATGGGAAGTGAACGGTCGAGTGGATTATTGTGTTTTAGTGACTTTTGAAAGTCTTTGTATAGGTTAGAAGTTCACAAACCCGCGGCTACCTTGATCTACGGATCATTTCATGGGGGGGGGGACTCATCTCCGATGCTACATTGAACTCAAACAAAGATTAATACTGGAACCTAGATTTTAAAACTGAGTCCGTAGAAATGTCAATGAGCCTGTTCGACATCCTCAACTTCTGCAAAAATGCAATGACAAGCTACGTCATCACATATATTACGCGGGTGATTCCATTTTCAGAGAAGGAGATAACAAGGTAAAACGTTTAAAAAGGAAACAATTGCGTATGAGGTACGGCGGTCGAGTGGATTATTGTTTTAGTGACTTTTGAAAGTGTTTGTATAGGTTAGAAGTTCACAAACCCGCGGCTACCTTGATCTACGGATCATTTCATTGGGGGAGGGGAGGAGGAGGAGGAGGAGAACTTATCTCCGATGGCTACATCGAACTCAAACAAAGATTAAGACTGGAACCTAGATTTTAAAGCTGAGTCCGTAGAAAAGTCAATGAGCCTGTTCGACATCCTCAACTTCTGCAAAAATGCAATGACAAGCTACGTCATCACGTACATTACGCGGATGATTCCATTTCCAGAGAAGGAGATAAGACGGTAAAACGTTTAAAAAGAAAACAATTTGTATGAGGTACGGCGCCCTTGTCAATGTTTGGCGGCGCGGCGCACACTTTAAGAACCCCTCGTATAGTCACTTGAGTCACCAGTTTGCCCTTGTTTGCAACGAGGTGTATAGGGGGGGAAAGCATCAGTGCGCCTGCGCGACTGCTTTAATTTCAGTACGACAAACATAACAACTTACACTATACCCAGAGCATATACAGTAGGCTATATCGCGGAACCTTTTGTAGGTTAACTGTACGAATATAACTCTTTGTTACCGTAAATACAAATGTCGGTTTCCCGCAAACGTGGTCGAACTATTCACAATGCTGAACACAATGTAACAAAATGTTTTAAAGTTGAAGCTGAACAAAAATCCAAAAAAAAAAAAAATCCAAAAATAATAATAATAATAAATGATCCGTGCCTTTTAACAAAAGCCGTGAGCGAACGGCTAACTACTGTGATGTTTCTTTTTGCTCAATTCGAAAAATAAAGAAGGAAATTAAGGGCGTGAAGAAGCTATTCTTCAAAAGTTTTGTTGACACCTGGTAAAAAAAAAATACGGTTAGGTAGATACTAGAGAGACTGATAATGAAACGCCGATGACGGCAATAGTAAAGTAATTACAGTAAATTAAACATTTCTAGTTATGTACATAATTAAGTTATAGGCAATATTACAGGTCACATTTATTTCTTATAAGGTTTATGAAGTAAACATTTTCTCTGAGTAAACCACAGCTTACAAAATGTATCTAGAAACTGCACGGTAGTGAAATATGTACGAGTAGTGTCTCAATGTTGAGGTTGGCAGCACTGCAAATATTTCACTCCCTTCCTCACAGCCCATACTCACGCAAAAGTCAATCTCGTGACTTGAATATCTATATAAGTGTTCGATAAAAATTTTGACGAACGATATTTGCAAATCCATGAGTACGTTTTTTACTATCGTAGAGGTGCTTGAAATATAAGGCGTAATGATAATGATGCCGATGATTAGTAGTAGAAGTAGAAAAAAAAGATTAAACGAGTTAAATGATTAACAAAATGGTAAAATTAATCCAAAGTTTTAAAGTTTCAGTCTGTTATTATCTTTGCTGTAGTCGAGGAAGTTAATTTCAAAAGGATTATGGTGCTCCTCAAACTTAAATTTACAAAAGTAAACGTAACATTATCAGAAGATAACACAATTCTTGTGTTCTTCTGAATATTACAGTATTTTTATGGTATTCATTAAAGAATAAATGATGTATTGATCTAAGGAGAATCTATGAAAAATATTTTCCATTATCTATCAACACTTCACCACAGTTTACAATCGCTCAATTTTTTAATACAAATGTCTGCTGCATAAACAAATTTTCATAATCCTTTTCAGATAAAACGAAACAAAGTTAATAATTGCATAGTAATACTGAACAAACTATAAAACATAAATATCGATTTTCTTTATATAAATTTCACTTTAAAGTTTGTCGATTCAATAATGATTTATACCAAAGACGTTTTCATTTTGCTCTTGCTGAGTTTGACAGATCAAAAACTTCCATCTAAATCAATAATATAATTAAACTGATAGATGTCATTTCTTACATTTTCAGTTTGCATTTTATTTTTAAAAAGAAAACTTTCTTCTGAAACTTAATAATATTTCTCAGTAACATAAAAAAATTCTGTTAACATTTAATTGATGTGTAGTATAGTCAGTTTATAGGAATACATTTCTTTGCCCATAACGGGCAAGTGGAGTTTTAAATTAATTGCACTCGTTCTGTTGGTTCCAGGGCTACAAAAAATAGTTCTGTTCTTATCACATAGTTAGCCAATTATATGACTGAACTATGTAAGAACAGAAAAGGTAGACGTGTAAAAGACACTAGTCAGAGTTATCTCCTCTGAGAGTAATGAATTTCACTAGACAGCCAGACCCTGTGGTGAATGAACTAAAGGTGTCATTTGCAGGGTGGAAAGTGGGTGCTTTTCGGAGGGCATGGCATGCTGGTAAGTATACTATTTCAACTCAGTGAAGAAGGCCATAGTAAACCACCTCACTCCTCGTTTTTACTTAGTAGAACCTCTAGAGGTTCAAACCAGCATTTTGGCTGCTGACCGAAACAAAATGTACATTTATTAGAAACAACAAGAGATACATCATTTTTCAATCCGGACGTAAGCGTCTTATGGAAAAACTGCATAGAAAAGCTCAAAAATGTAATACAGTTAAAGTCTTTCAGTTATATTCAATATCAAAAAATTGTTTTGGTGAAACCCTGAAAATTTCTAACACAACTCAAAACAAATTTTCATTGCCTTTCAAAGAAAAACATCCAAAATTCATGTACTAAAACCTCGTTTATCCCAAATCCGGTTTTTCCGAAACTAGTTATGTAAAAACAATTAATTTTTTTCTGTATTTAAGCACGCATAGCTTGTCTACTGGCTCGTGGAACCAGCTGTGTAATTGAAGTATAAAACCACCGAACTTCGTTCTTCATCTAGGGTTTCGTGTACAGTTAGTTTAGCTACTCTGATTCAGTTCTGAAATATGGTACAAGTACAAACAAGCGTTGAATAGTAGTCTTTTCTAGAAATCTAGATTTTATAACACAACATAGTAAAAAATTTCCTATGCGCATGCGCCAACTTAAGACTCGGGAAGAGTTCCCTCAAACTGCCTCTTTGTCATAGTTGCAGCAGTGTTAGGGATGATTAACAACTGGATCGACAGTAGGGGAATATTATCGATGCACAGAAGTGGGCGAGGCGAAAACCGTACAAGCAGAGCAAGCCAATTTTTATTTTTATTGTAAAATAAAAATGCAGTAACGTCCTTCGTTTCATGCAGAGGGACCACGAACCAGTAGAAGAGCCATATTATATTCACAACTTTCCCGTACACTGTTACTACGTGCAAAGGTAATTTAAAAAAATTTTAAACAGCTATTATATTTTAAAATTCCACGAAGAATATTTTTGACATCAAATATTTCAAATCGATAACCGATAAATTTTGTAAAAATTTATTAAGTTAACGGTAATTAACATTTAGAAATTGTGAAAACACAAAAAAATTAAGTCGGACAGTACTATAAAATTCAATTTCTTGTTTATTTGTTTCGTTATAATTAACGAAAAAATAACAGTAAACCAAAAAGAAACAATATGAAACCTGTAGTGATTGTATATTATTTTTGAAATTAGCATTCGGTCACGTTTTTGCTATTAAAATGAGAGATAAAAAATTACATTCAAAACGGCATAAAGTTTTCAAACACACAACAATAATTTGCATGCCTTTAAGTTGACATGGTTGTCAACATAATTTAAACTTACAATCCTAAACAGTTAACTTACAATCTTAGTAACAAAATAAAACAAAGAACGAAAAAGATTTAAATGTCCGGATCAGAAAGAAAGAATAAGTAATCTCTATATAATTTCAGGTATACGAATAACAAAACATACTCGTGTTATAAAATAATGGAGCAGGCGTTTTACGATTTTATGTAAAGAAAGTACAAACAACACTCCGAGAAGTCAGAAGATTAAATTAAACATCATGAACAGAAGTTCTAATTGTTAATATCCCTACAAAGCTTAAATATATAAATTTAAGCACAAATATCTATTAGATATACCGGGTGATTCAAAACTATACGCCAATCTCTTGGGATCTCATTCTATAGCTAAAAATATGAAAAAAACGTTCATATAAACATATGCCTGAAAACGCTTGGTTAGCGAGTTACGGCTAGCGAAAAATTTCACCTATAACTCTGTACCCTCGGTGAAGTAAGGCCGTATAAAAATGTTAAAGGTAGTTACAAAGATACAAATACGATTGTTTCTTATGTTTTTTTAATCTGAAAAATTGAATAAAATTGGTTCCAGAACTGTAAATGCAATACTTTCAGAGATATCTTACATAAGACACAAGAATTGGTACAAAGAAATAACACATTTTTGCGTTTAACGTAAGATTACTTCCATAAATGGTAAATAAAGGTGTATTTTTCGTTAAATAAATTTGGAGAAAATTTAATTCTGAAAAGATTCATGTGAATTACTCAGGAATAAAATGAATAACAGATATCGAAATTTTGCAAACGCACATTCTTAACTGCATAAAATATTAACTAATATTTTATGCAGTTAAGAATGTGCGTTTTATGTGCGTCTGTTTTGATTTTAAATAAAGCGAAATTTCAATTTCTATTATTCATTTTTTCCTGAGTAATTCACATGAATCTTTTCAGAATTAAATTTTCTCCAAATTTATTTAACGAAAAATACACCTTTATTTACCATTTATGGAAGTAATCTTACGTTAAACGCAAAAATGTGTTATTTCTTTGTACCAATTCTTGTGTCTTATGTAAGATATCTCTGAAAGTATTGCATATACAGTTCTGGAACCAATTTTATTCAATTTTTCAGATTAAAAAAACATAAGAAACAATCGTATTTGTATCTTTGTAACTACCGTTAACATTTTTATACGGCCTTACTTCACCGAGGGTACAGAGTTCTAGGTGAAATTTTTCGCTAGCCGTAACTTGCTAACCAAGCGTTTTCAGGCATATGTTTATAAATGAACTTTTTTTCTTATTTTTAGCTATAGAATGAGATCCCAGGAAATTGCCGTATAGTTTTGAATCACCCGGTATAAAATAATGTATTATACATAATACAGTCTGAAATCATAAACAACAATGAAACTTAAACATTTTATAAAATCTCATGAAGAATAAATAAATAGAAAACCAAGGAACGCGGTTTAATGATTAAAGAAAAAAATCAAACGTGGTACATACACAAGAAGCTTCCAATAGAAGCGCTTACAGTATTAGAAGCCGTGTCACGACCTTGTTTAGCCTTTTAGTACGTTTGATAACAGGTAAATTATACGGCAGAGTCTGTGACGTTTCAGATTTAATGAGTACCTAGTTACTAAGAAACTACGTTTGCGTGTTGACGATTCATTGCGGACAATAATAATTGGTGCTTTAAAAGAAAGTAAATGATTACAAAAACTGAAATGTCCATAACTAGAGCAAATTTTTGAGGCATTTTTCAATGTTGATCATTTATAAAAACAGAAAACTTTTTAACAGTTGCAGTTATTAAAAAGCATGTTTGTTTTTGTAACTGTAACATTAATAAACAGTAAAAGTAACAAAAACCAATTTCCAGTGAAAAAAATATGTATTGTTGTTTAGGTCATCTGCCAAAAGGCTGGTTTGAACATGTAGAGGTTTTGCTAAGTAAAACGAGGAGTGAGGTGGTTTACAATTGCCTTCCTCACTGAATGGAAAAGTACACTTATCAGCATGCCGGGCCCTCTAAAAGCACATAGTTTCCACTCTGCAAATAACACCTTCACTTCATTCACCACAGGGTCTGGCTGTATAATGAAATTCATTACTTTCAGAGGAGATAACTCTGACTAGTGTCTTTTACACCTCTATCTCTTCTGTTCTTAAATGATTCAGTCATTTAATTGGCTGACCATGTGACAAGAAACAGAACTATTTATTTTAGCCCTGCAACTAACAGATTGAGTGTAAATAATTTGACACTCCACCTGTCTGTTATGGGCAGGAAAAAAATATAAAGAATTGAAAAATCTAACAATGTAATAGTTCATTAATCCCGTAAAAAGAAGTTAAATATCTGGGCTACATTTAGATAGAAATTCTTGTCGAGAAGTCATAAATATGGACGAAACGGAAACAACTTAGGTTAAAAATACGTCAATTGTTCTGGCTCTTAGGCAGTAAGTCTCAACTCTCTCTTGGAAATAACGCTCTCTTATACAAAGTAATATTTAAACCGGTTTGAAATTACGGATAAGAGCTATGGAGTACATCTATTTCATAAAATTTAGAAATACTCCAATGCTTTCAATCAAAATGTCTGAGATTTCAGCCCCATGTAACCAATGAAAAATTGCACAACGATTTAAACCTGCCCTTCAAAAATGAAGAAATTAAACAACGTAGCGTGAAACATTTAAAAATGTTAGAACATCAAAATCCTTTCGTAATTAACCTCCTCGACAACGGTTAAGATACTCACACACTGAGACTTTTTAAAACGTACTTACTTTTACGATTTTGTTAATCATTTAACTCATTTAATTTTTTTCTACTTCTACTATTAATCATCACCATTGTCATCTCCATCATAGTCATCGTTAACTTCAACTACTCCATATTTCAAGATATTAAAATGAGTAGTTCAAAGTCAAATTTAGTCTTTTTTTTGAAATACATAAATACTTAGTGCGTTTTATATTTTCATTCTAAAAAGGTTATTACTCAGAGTTTTATTGTCTTTGCTTAATGTTTATAATTACATAAAAATACCTGTTGCCCATACAGACAGGTAAAGTGTTTAATTATTTCCACTCGATCTGCTAGTTCCAGGGCTACAAAAATAGTTCTATTTCTAATCACAAGGTCAGTTAATTATATGACTGAAGCATTTATGAGATATAAAGGACACTAGTCACAGTTATCTCCTCCACGAGTAATGAATTTCATTATACAGCCAGACCCTGTGGTGAAATTGTCATTCGCAGAGTAGGAAGTAAATGCTTTTTAGAGGGCCTGACATGCTGATAAGCATACTGTTCAACTCAGTGAGGAAAGCAATTGTACATAACCTCACTCCTCGTTTTACTAAATAAAGCCTCTAGAGGTTCAAACCACCCTTTCGGCTGATGACCTAAACAAAAAAAACTGATTGCAAAATAATTACACTTTACTAAATAAAAATACAGTTGAAGTTACTTCCGAATAAAGATATATTACAGATCTATCATAATTTTGTGGTTTCACGCGTATTATACAGATAAAAATTAATATTGGTTAATGACGTAATACTAATTAATTAAGCTGTAAAGTAGATCATTAAGTTAATCTTAATAACCAATACAATTAAGCAAATCACATTTAAGTGCGTACAATGTTTACCCTAGATAGAAAATTTGAATCACCCAAATTAACAAAGTACCAATTTAAGTCAGGAATCCAAAATTAAATAGTACTACGCCTATTACTTTTATAGGTGGCATTAAACGGAAGTAGCATGTGTTTGGTAAGACTGTATCTATATATTTAGGAAAGGAAAGGTCCAGAAATGTTAGTTCAGTCGTAGTTAAACGAGACTAAGGAGCAATTTGAGTTTTGTTGCGGAACTGTCTTGGTCGTTCACTAAAGCTTTCTTACCTATATAACTGGTCAAAGATACCGGTTCAAATTACCCTTTACGCTATTAAGAAAAGAAAATTAAATTGTAACTATCGTAACGCACCCCAATTTTTTCTTACATAAAGTCAAACCATTTTCTAAAAGTAAATAATATAAGAAACAGAATGGAACCTAAAGATTCATATAAGAAACCAACGGTATAAATGTTATACTCCAAATAAGATTGTTTTTACGCACTTACTTTACAACGATACTTTTATCATAATCCTAAAATAAAAATACTAAATTCTAATATAAGTTTCCTAATAAAATTACTTAATTCAGTAATTTCATTATCTAAAATTGTTCTAAAAGTTAATTCTAGATTAGTAAAAGTGAAGTTAGGTATTCGATACTATTTTTTTTTAATTCCTAATTTTGTGTACGTTGCAATCTATTCAATTGAGAACAATAAGCAACCCCATGACCCAATGAGATGAGGATGATGTGTATGACGTGTAAATGAGGTGTAGTCTTGTACAGACCCAGGCCGACCATTCCTGAGAGAGTATGGTTAATTGAACCCCAACCATCAAAGTGCACCGGTAACCACTGTCATTATATACAACTTCATATACAACATTATACATACAACTTCTGTTTGAAACATTTTTTTGTATAACGCTTAGTTTAGCGGTAATTTGCGATTTTCTGTTTTTTTTCTCACGAAAACGTGAGAAAAATCGATTTTTTTAACATTTCGGTCTTAGTATGCATTTTACAACAAAAGTGTATATAATTAAATTTATAGAAAATTAAAAGATCTACAACTTTTGTTTAGAGCATTTTTCTCTACAGAGCCTAGTTTAGCGTGAAAGCGTGATTTTCCGTATTTTTAAGCCAAACTGAGTTCGATTGTCATTTTGCGTCATTCACTCATGATTAAAATAAGGTTATGTTTTTGAGGTTAGTTTTTGTTTATTTCTAATATTTTATTAATAATGTTAGGTTTATTATTAATCATTTGCATTGGCAAGAGAAAGTTGTGTGAGTGTTTCACACCAGATTTTTAGTATTTTATTACTTATTCAAATTGCCCATGACAGGGAGTTGGAGTGTTAAATTACGTACTTGTACTTGATCTATAATAATTGTTCTAAAAGTTAATAATTCTAGAACAGTGAACGTGAAGTTAGGTATTTGATACAAGAGCTAAAAATTTAGAAACATTTTTTTTTAGTTTATTAATTTAGTCACATCAACAGCTTGGTAATTAGCGACTACTGTGGGTTATCGAACGTTGGATTGTGACTTGTTATAATTTACAGACTCCAGCCGGGAATCGAACCCGGAACTTTCCCATGGTAGGCTATCGCGCTATCACTACGCTACGGAGGCGGCCAGAAACAATTTTTAATTTTTAGTATTTTATTACTTACTCAAATAGCCGATAAAAAGCAGGCGGAGTGTTAAATTATTTTCAATCGATCTGATAGTTCCAGGGCTACAAAAAATAGTTCTGTTTCTTATCACATGGTCAGCCAATTATATAACTGAAGGATTTAAGATTAGAAGAGGTAGAGGTTTAAAAGACACTAGCAGAGTTATCTGAGGGTGAATAAATGCGGAGTCATTAGGAGGGTGGGAAGTTGATACTTTTCAGAGGGACGGCATGCTGATAAACATTTTTTCCCATTCAGTGAGGGAGGCACTTGCAAACTATCTCACTCCTTGTTTTACTTAGTAAATCATCTCTAGAGGATCAGTTGATGACCAAACAACATTAACTCAACACAAAGTTGTTGTTTGTTTAGGTCATCAGCCAAAAGGCTGGTTTGAACCCGTAGAGGTTTTACTAAGTAAAACGAGGAATGAGGTGGTTTACCATTGCCCTCCTCACTGAGTGGAAAAGTATGCTTATCAGCATGCCGGGCCCTCTGAAAAGCACATATTTTCCACTCTGCAAATGACACCTTCACTTCATTCACCACAGGGTCTGGCTGTATAGTGAAATTCATTACTTTCAGAGGAGGTAACTCTGACTAGAGTCTTTTACACCTCTACCTCTTCTGTTCTTAAATGATTCAGTCATTTAATTGGCTGACCATGTGATAAGAAACAGAACTATTTATTTTAGCCCTGCAATGAACAGATTGAGTGCAAATAATCTGACATTGCACCAGTTTATTATGGGCAGAACACAAAGTTATATTCCTTAAATTAATCGAAAATTTTTTACCTGTTTTAAGGTATCATTGTTTTTATTTATGATGCCTATATAAGATTTGGCTTGTGCGTACATAATAATATTAGGTGATATACAGATGAAAGAATGCAAGATCTGACAAGGAATCAAACCAAAAACCCCGGAATAGAAATCAGTTGTGTTAATCACCACACCAACTAATATTATTCGCCAAATTATTAAAAATTACGTTTTTAGTTTTTGAAGTAGTATTAACATAGGTACTGGTTATTAGAAACTAATGGTAGCCTACTTGCCACATTGGGTAGTAATTTGTACACCCAAGTCGGAAATCGAACCTGGCACCTTCCGCTCATGTTAACCACAACAAATGCTACAAACCACTACAAACGCACGAACCTATCTCTAACAAATTTGTTACATATTTTATGTAGGCCTACGTATATTATTAAAAATTTCCTTTACTGATATAAAAAAATGTTTGAGTAATCCTTTAAAAATTCAACGCCATTGTGATTTATAGAATATAAAAACGCGATATTTGTAAAGACGTCAATATTATTTGATATGATACGGTGCAATTTAAATAAAATATAAAATATGGGACGTGATTTAAAATGTAAAAATCAACTTAAAAAGATTTCTGTAAAACTTGATATAAAAAAATATTTGCAATTCTTATTTTGGTTTATTTCGGTCACATAATTTCAATGAAGAAAATACTAAAATTTCTCCTTGGGTAGTCAAGCTTAGCAATGACAGAAAGAATATTCTGCATTATCATTGAACAGAGAGTGTGTGCGTGTTAGTTTTCCATATCTGGTAGGTTGGTTACTGTGGTTGGTTGAATGTAGGCACATATTTTAAAATTTTGAATCTAATAATATATTTAAAAAAAACTGCACGGCCATAAATGTGTAACAAGAGGTAAATCAAATAAAGAAATTCAGAACTTTTACTTAAACTGCAAAAAATAAATTAATATAACTACTTAAAAATAGGCACACTAGCGAATGTAAACATCGATTAATTCTTTTCATAAACTATCACCACAAGGTGTTTCTATTGTAATAGAATTGCTTACAAAAAAAAAAAAAAAAAATCCAGTAAAACCTAGCTATCAAACTGTATGGTAATACTGGAATAAAATAGTTCCCAATAACTTCTTTTTCAACATTTATAAGTTATTTACAGTCAGTTTCAATAGAAACTTAGTAAATATGAATTAATAAAATTTAATACGACTTCCAGAAGACGAACATTCAACAGCTTTCGTACAATCCTTTAACAATTTTTTTTATAATCCTAATGTGTGTACTTTGCAATCTGTTCAATTCAGAACAATAAGCAACCCCATGGCCCAATGAGATGAGGATGATGTGTATAATGTGTAAATGAAGCGTAGTCTTGTGCAGACCCAGGGCGACTATTGCTGAGAGAGTATGTTAATTGAACCCCAACCATCAAAGTACACCAGTAACCACTGTCTAGTATTTAATTCCGTATAAAAGTAACTACTTTTACTAGGATTTGAACCAGGACTCTTCGTCTCCGAAAATCAGCTGTTAAACAGCTGACTTCGACGACGACTATACCTCTTGACCAACCCGGTGGGTTTTTGTCATTTTAATAATACGAGGTGTGGCTATTAAATAACGAGACTGATGTTGTAAAATGTTTAATTTTATACATAATCACTTATTGTCACCTTCTATATACACTCTTTCTCTATCCCTAAAACGCTCCATGGGAATTTTCCATTGTTGGAAACAGTGCTGGAAGTCATCTTCTATCAACTCCAGGACATGTGCCGCTCAAAAATTTTTGAAATGAAGCTCGCAAAAATGTTTGTACTGACACTTTGTACGCGATTGAAAATGACCCAAATTTTTTAGAAACTATAATAACATGTGATGAAACGTGGTTTTTTACTTATGATCCGGAAACGAAGCGCCAATCCATGCACTGGAAGAGCCGAACTTCACCGAGAGTCAAAAAGGCTCGAATGAGCAAGTTACAATTTTTTTTTATACCCATGGGATTGTGTACCTTCACTGGGTTCCTGAAGGTCAAACAATTAATCAATATTATTACCTTGAGGTACTTTCTAAACTACATCAAAGAGTAAGAAAAAAATGCCCCGAAATATGGAACGACAAATCATAAGTTCTCCACCAAGACAATCCGCCAGCTCATTCCGCGTTATCTGTCAAGAGATTCCTAGCCAAGTACAGCATCTCAGTGTTAGAACATCCATCGTATTCACCAGATTTTGCACCATATGACTTCTACCTGTTCCGTAAGGTGAAATCTGCATTAAAAGGGACAAGATTTGAGTCTGTGGAAGCTGTAAAAGAAAAAGCGGCACGTGTCCTGAAGGAGCTGACAGAAGATGAATTCCAGCACTGTTTCCAACAATGGATAATTCGCATGGAGCGTTGCAGGGATAGAGAAGGAGTGTTGAAGGTGACAATAAGTACTTTTGTATAAAATAAAAATAAATTTTTTTTCAACGTCAGACTCGTTATTTAACGGCCACAACTCGTATGTAAGGAACTAAAACTGGTTATAGATAATAGTCTCGATAACCAAATACAGCTTAAAATATATTTTCAATAATCAAACGGGAGTGAATTTTGCTATTTATACATATTCATAATAATCTAGCGTAGGTTGTGAATAGGACAAAATGTTTATCATATTAGACATTTGTAACGAATAACGGACGACAGTTCATGTTACGTCAACAACTCTGTTTCGGTACCACAAAAGACACGTGTAACCGTTTGTTCAAAACAACTGAAGTAGACCCACACGTAAAAGCAATGTACAATAACAATATAAAAAGGTAGGTATTTTTATCAATTTTTATATATAAAAATGCTTGTTTAACAAGAACTTTTTGAAATTATTTTAACTAAAGTGACGTATTGATTGCTGAAGTCACTAAAATGTACTTTGAAGGATTTCCGAATGTTTTAGTTATGGGTTGGACACAGGTTTTAAAAATTAAGGGACCAAACCCGGTACTTTTGCCTAAATAGTCACGTAAGTAACTGATTAAACTATAGGGACGGACATAATTTTCCGTTATGTTGAAATAATAAAATCACGTTTTGAAACAAAAGAAATTAACCCGAAATTTTTAGAATTATTAATAATTTAATTTTGTTCGAAAATGGATTGGTTTTAATTTCCAGTGAATTTTCTATTGATCACAAACACAGCCAGGTGTTTAAAAATAATTATGAGTCATTTTTGCTACAAAAGGTCACCTGATCATGAGGGTATAATTATTTGTATTTTGGAAAGACGTTGGCATTAATATTACGTAATAAAATATTATAAAAAACAAGAACTCGGTACCAACGTATTATGTTAAAGTAATAAGTATTTTAAGTAACTTTTGAAATACACAGCAAAGTTTTGGTGTGACATCCAAAAGTGCATCTGGAATTTTAAAATAATAAAATCGTAGGCAAGATGATAATTTTTTGCTCACTGAGTAATCGTTATATAAATTATCCAAAAATACAAAGTATAAAAAACCTGGAATTTGGTATATAGAATCTATTTGGGTAATAAATTTTGCTAAGAAAGTATTGGGATTTGTTTTACAGAAATACAGCATTCAGTAGATTTTAAGAAAAAAGAAATACATAAGTATTATAAGAACTGAAGAAAACTGAAAACGGTACAACTTTTCTATTTTTGGCGCTTACTTTAGCAACATTTTTGTTGCGACAAAATTAATGTAGTAGAAAGTGCAGATATTTTACAGTTTTTGTCTAAAGCTTTTTCTACAATTAGTTTTATTATTGTCGTATCAACATATTCAGTTTTTAGCAACCCTATTACACACACACACGCACGCACGCACGCACGCACGCACGCACGCACGCACGCACGCACGCATGCGCACACACACACACACACACACACACACACACACACACACACTTACACACACACACACACACACACACACACACACACACACACACACACACACACACACACACACACACACACACACACACACACACAAAGCAAGTAACAAAAACGATTATGTACAATAAATCAGTTTACAATAATTAAACGATTATAGCCTATTAGATTTTTTACAGTTTTACCAAGATTTTTTACAGTTCTACACAAGAACAATTCATGTATAAATTTTTTTTAAATTGACTGAATAGTTAAAAATTTTAGTGTTTTTGTGTAGTGTGTGTGTGTGTGTGTGTGTGCGCGCGCGCGCGCGCGTGTGTGTATCAAGAACGCAATTTTCGTAAGTATCCGTCGAGTGAAATTGTCTTCGTGTGTTGTTCAAGATAATGCATTTTACAAATGTGTTGTACAATGTGTTAGTTTTGTATCGCAGTGTCTAAATTTATCAGGTTCTTGCTTCGTCATGAGGTGACTGTGTGTCAGTTTGGTGTTACCAATTTTCGTAGTCGTGTAAGTGTCACTTGGTCTAATCTGTTATCAAAAGTTTCTGGTCGTAAATCTTGAGTGTCATTCCATACTATGTGAAGGTTAGTTGTACAACTGCAACTCTGCTTTGTCTAAAGTTGATTTCCCATGTTTATAATTTTTTCTTTAAAATTACATCAAAAATTTCTAGCCATTACTGGTATTATAATATTCCAGGAAACGTGTACTAAAAGGGATAATTTTTAGTTACTTACGGAACATTGTAAAATTTTATAGAAATAATAAAAAAAATATATAGTTTCTACAAATTATTGCAGTACGTAGCCTATATTCTAAAGGGAAAATTCAATAAAATCACTGCTTGTTAAATATTTTATTTTGTTTTAAACTAATATTAGGTTAACCATCGGATAATCAAAAACCTGACCTGGGTTAAAATTACTAGCTTAGTATACCGGACATATTATTAAACAAACATTTTCCACTTCTATTAAAAGATTGTACAGAAAAAGATAATTTCATACAATTACTTTAGCTTTTTAAAAATTTTCATTATTTATATAAGAATATTAAACGATAATAGGGTGGGAGGAAACTTTATTAATGAATTAAAGGATTATATATGAGAGAAGACAACTCAGAAGGAGGGTGCATTATTTATTTATGAATTTTGAAGGTAAAAGAGACTACGGTAGTGAATTTAAATATTTTATCCATCGGCCTTACCCTATTATCATCGGCATAATAGTCCTTTTTGAAAGGTTTTAAGGTACCAGAAGCCGAGTAACCCATTTAAAAAACTGATAAAAACTTTCGTTGGAACTCCCACGAATAAGTTAAAATTACTTCCAGAAATAATTGTTAACTGAAAAACTATTAATTAATTACAATAATAATTATATATCAATTACAAAACCAATAGGGTAAATTTTAAACTTTCTTTAACCTTTGTTTTAATATCAGGGTAGATTATGACGTGAAGTTTAAAATGATTACTTCACTGTATCGCTTACTTAACCGGTGTAACTGAACTTCGTAAAATAAGTTTCTACCAGCTGAATCAACCGGATAAATCGGCAAACCAATTATAAATTAAAAGACATTTGAACCCTTTGAACCCCGGGCGACGATATATCGTCGCCGGTGAATTACGCGAAAAACCCACCGGCGATTATGCGGGAAATCCTAGGCACCGATATATCGTCGCCGCCATTTGTATATTATTTATTTAACGTGTTATTATATTATATTAAAAAACTATTTGGACTTATGGTGGCCAAATTTACGGCGCAGCAAAACATCCCACACTACAACGAATTCAACGATTTCAATTCAAGTTACTTACTAACCGACTCATCCTTTTACGTTACAAATTACACATTACGAAATAACAATTTACAACTCTGCGCGTTTAGTTTCGTTATGTACTCTATCGAACCGGGTACAACCTTTGACTCCCCGCAAAAATCTCATTTCAGCAGCCTGGATACGAGATTTATTCCTCTGTAATGACACCCATGTTTCACTACCATATTTTATGAGTGGAACAACCATTGCTCTACCAAATTTTATTTGCTGTCCTATCTCGTTTTCTTTCTTATTGTCCTGCGAATAAAACCGCATACAGCACTGAATTTTTCAAGTTTCTCACGCACATCATCATCTTTGTCACAGAAAATCCTGCATTCTAAATATTTAAAATCTCGAAAGTGTTCTATAATTCGGTTACCAAATATAATTTTTTAGCGGACCGGCCATCTTCCCTTGAATGCCATAATCTTTAATTTTTTGGCCGATATCTCATGCCAAACTCTGCGCTAATGTCGTGGAATTTATAAATGACATCTTGGAGCGTCTTCTGCGTCAAAAATATCTAAGGACCTTACTTACGTAAGGAATCTAAACGTACGAACCTTACTTACATTAATGTAGGAACCTTACATTAAAATAAGGAACTTTACGTAAACGACGATTTCCTACGTTTGTATAAACGTTTTAAAGAAGAACTACTTCACAATACCAATAGACAAGATAACTAAAGAATATTTTTAAAAACAGAGATTTTTTAGATTAAAGCATCCGGAAAACATTTTATTAAAGAAAATTATAGACAATATTAAATTACATAAATTTATATAACTTAATAATTATCTATTTCTATTATATAGGAAGAATAAAAATTATATATAGTTACATAGTTTGGACAGCTGCAAGTTGATAACAAAAATATATGATTATACAACAACAAAATACCATGAAAACGAAGTTAAAAATAAATTACGATATAAAAAATAAAAACATAATTTGTAATAAGGTAATAAAGTTTTATGAATTAAAACATATAATACCAGACACCTGTAATTTTAAGTTAAACTTACCTACTGTATTTTACTTCTTAAGAAACCGAACGAATAAAAAAACAATGGAAAATATTTAATATGGAAGAACGAAATTGGTTTAAATTTTAAAATAAACCTATAATTTTAAGATTTAATATTCGATTACAACGAAGAAAAGAGGATGAATAAAGAATGAAGTAACGGAAGTCGGAAGTGAGAAGAAAACAATGTACTCGTATACGTGCATAGTAAAGAAAGAGGATAAAAATCCGGTTTATTAAATAATGATGGGAAAAAATGAACATTAAAAATTAAGGTAAGCTGATTTGAGACACAATACGTAATGAATTATGAAAATAATTAAGCAAAATAATAAACCTTTTTTAAAAAAAATCTGATGTAAAACACTCGCACGACTTTTTCTTGCCAATGGAAATAAGGAATTATGTAACCTATGTTTAATCATGAGTGAATGATGCTAAATGAATATCACTTATTTGCTTTAGAACAAAATCGCTTGAAATAAAAGTTGTATGTTTTTAATTTTCTATAACTTTAATGAAAACAACATAAAAACCGAACCCAAAACCGTACGTAAACGCTTATATTGTAATGAATATGTATAAATGATGCGGATAATTTAAATTAAAAATAACATAGAACGTAATTTAATAGCTGCATTTATTTATACTTTGGACAATTCGAACTGGCACAACTCTTGCTCTACTTGTACACACAGTTCCGCAAAAAATATATTCATAACCTATTCTTTCAAGAAGGTATGAAAATTTTAAAGTACGCAAATGCCTACAAACTTATTTCAATGTACTAACATACAAATAATTATTTCATTTTAAAATATGTATTAATTTGTCCCAGTAAAAATTAGAATTATAAATTACAAGAACTTTACTGCTAAAACTTACTAAACTTTACTCTTCAGACGCACACAACGAACTAAACAAATTTGTCTGAATATAAAATAATTAACAGAAAATCATATATGAAAACAAATAAGTCACACCATTATGTCTGACCGATAATTAATAACAACAGTGAAAACAAAGCGTAGTGACCGTGCGCGAGTCGCACATTACAGTAGCGACTGCATACTTTTGTGACTGTACCGTTGTTGCATGGCGAGGGGCGAAGAGTGGAGTAGATAAACACCGAGGCTGCTTGTGCCAATTCAAATTGTCCAAAATATGCATTTTTGTTACAAAAGATGTTTAAATTAACCACCTTGAGCATCGGATGCATTTTTGTGCTCGACTGATCATATGGAGAGACGTCTGACAAAAAAAATTGTTGTCAATCGCACTGATTTCTCTTAGGATGTTCACATTCAATTTATCAATATTATGGGGATTAGATGGATAAACACTCTCTCCTTTAAGTAGCTCCAAAGAAAAACACCGCAAGTAGACAACTGTGGAAATCATGGTGGCCACCGTCCACTGGTGACAACTCGTTCATTCGTGAAAGCAACATGAACGCGATTCAGTGAAATGTTTGACGAGTCATGTGACACGTCAAACAACAAGACAGAGCAACATGTCATGTTGAAAGAAGCTGTATTCTTTCTCGTTATCTGTTAATTGCACATAGAATTCTTCGAAAATATTGAGCTAAACTTGTGTTTTGACAGTTTGAATAAAAACATTGTAGGGTAAAGCGGTTACGTTATGGGTTCGGTTTTATGTTGCTAACTCGTTACATGCTCAAAAGTCCTGTTCTACACAGTGAGGAAGGCAAGGTAAATCACCACACTCCTCGTTTTACTTTGTAAAGCCTCTAGAGGTTCAAACCACTCTTTTGGCTGACGACCTAAATAACAATACTTTTTAACTGTGTTTAGATCAACAGCCAAAAGGCTGGTTTGAACCTCTAGACGTTTTGCTAAGTAAAAACGATGAGTGAGGTGGTTTACTATTGCCTTCCTCACTGAGTTGAAAGAGTATGCTTATCAGCATGCCAGGTCCTCCGAAAAGCACCCACTTTCCACCCTGCAAATGACACCTTCCCTTCATTCACCACACGGTCTCGCTGTGTAGTGAAATTCATTACTCTCAAAGGAGATAACTCTGACTAGTGTCTTTTACACCTCTACCTCTTCTGTCCTTAAATAGTTCAGTCATATAATTGGCTGACTATGTGATATGAAACAGAACTATTTTTTGTAGCCCTGGAACCAACAGATGGAGTGCAATTAATTTAACACTCCACCTGTCCGTTATGGGCAAACTTTGTAAATGTGCGGATACACTTTTTTTCTATTTAACTTCGCATCAACTGCAAGGTCATTAGCGACGACGTTGGGGTGTTACTGTGTGCAATGAGGATGAAATGATTTTTTGTAACGTACGAAAATATGCCGTGCCTGACTGGGAATCGAACTCAGGACCGCAAATACAAATATCTTTTTGTAACTAACCAATAATAAATCTCTTTTGTTATTATGAGAAACGTAATAGTTGAATCATTAAATTTCAAGATGGTAAACTAATAATTCATTCTGAAGAGGAGGAAACTTAAATCTAAATTTGTAATGCGAATTTAAAGTTAGGTCTAATAGATAGGGAACATCAATATTTGAATGTAAGATTAGAGAAATTTAGTCATATTTACATTTAACCAATAGATTCTTGACTATTGAATTCAACGCTACGTAAACTCGTTCTCTTAACATTGTCATTGTAAACGGTAACTTATATTACACACACGTAATGCGATTTTACAAGCAATCTTATTAACTATAAAATTTGACTATTATGCGCACTTAGTACTGTAAAATAACATATTACAACACTAAATTTATTTAAAGTTTACAATTCAAATATTTAAAAAAATTATCACGTATAACATGCTGGAGTATGTTTTATAATTACAGTTTATTAGCTAAGTTCTCTAGGGCCCGCCACAAAAGAAGTCCGTTGTGTCTGAAAAGATCTATTTCGAAAACTACCAAACGTAAAAATTTTAACGCGAGCTAAGAATAATTTCGTACACTAAAAATTTAGAATAAAAGGAAACCTGGGAAGTAAGGCTGTTTTTTTGTGATTCTAATAGGTTCAATGAACATTATTTAAAATTGTCTTCTTTAAGTGTAAAGTACGAGGTGTGGCTGTTAAATAACCAGACTGACGTTTTAAAAAAAATATTTTTATTTTATACATAATCACTTGTCACCTTCAATATACACTCCTTCTATATCCCTTTAACGCTCCATGCAAATTTCCAAATCTTGTCCCTTTTAATGGAGATTTCACCTTAGGGAACATGTAGAAGTCACATGGTGCAAGATCTGGTGAATAAGGTGGATATCCTAACACTGAGATGCTGTACTTGGCTAGCAACCTCTTGACAGATAACGCGGAATGAGCTGGTGCATTGTCTTGGTGGAGAACCCATGATTTTTCCTTCCACATTTCGGGGCGTTTTTTCCTTAATCTTTGACATAGTTTAGAAAGTAACTCAAGATAGTAATATTGATTAATTGTTTGACCTTCACGAACCCAGTGAAGGTACACAATCTCATAGATATAAAAAAAAAATCATCATTGCTTTAAATGTTGACTCGCTCGTTCGAGCTTTTTTGGCTCTCGGTAAAGTTAGGTTCTTCCAGTGCATGTATTGGCGCTTCGTTTCTGGATTATAAGTAAAAAACCACGTTTCATCACACGTTATTATCTTCTGCATGTTCCCTAAGGTAAAATCTGCATAAAAAGGGACAAGATTTGAGTCTGTGGAAGCTGTAAAAGAAAAAGCGGCACGTGTCCCGAAGGAGCTGACAGAAGATGATTTCCAGCACTGTTTTCAACAATGGAAAATTCGCATGGAGCGTTGTAGGGATAGAGAAGGAGTGTATACTGAAGGTGACAATAAGTGATAATGTATTAAGTAAAAATAATTTTTTTTTTATAACGTTAGTCTCGTTATTTAATAGCAACACCTGGTACAATACAGCCAGTCTCTGAAGAAAGGAATAATACATCTCCCTTCTTGACGCCCACTAATTAAACTATATTACTAATTTTTAAAATAAATTCATTCATAAAACACAAAATTATGTACAAAATTTTATGTGAATCAACTTACGAAAACAGAGGCCAGTCAAGTCAAGCAACATTCCTTACCTGAAACAAAGTGAAATTTCAAATAAATTATTTATTCAATAATAAAAACACTTATAAACATATTTCAGCATTACTTTAAGGAAATATCAAGGTTTTCCTACTTAAATTAATATAAATACCGAAATAATTCCTTTTCCTTCTACGGATTATCATATCTATCCATCCCGCTTTTTCATAATTAGTCGCTTGCAAAACAGTATTTTATTTAGTGATAAACGACAAAATGTATTTACTTAACAATAAATTAAAATTAAATAAGGCCGCCTTTGTAGCTTAGTGGTTAGTGCACTAGCCTACAAAGTGGAAGGTTTTGGTCCCTAGCAATACTCTTGATACTACACCATGTCAAAACACGTCCTCGTTACTAATGACCAAGTGGTCCATGGAATTTTAAATAAACTGAATACATATATCAATTTGTTAAATATGAAGCACTTATCCACCGTTTTATGATTTTTTTTAAATTTTATTATGAATTAAGTAGTAATTTCGTGGCTCTACCACATCTCCAACGTATTAAAATACATAAAATTACACAATTACATTTATTTTATCAGAGATGTAAACCTCCTCTGTATGTCATGACAATACATGAAGTCTTGATTTCTGTAATACAGTACATGAAATTACAGAATAGGCTTACATCTGTTATTCAATAAAAGTTATAATTTTGCAAATCGTAATATTTTTATGAGCTGATGATGTGGTAAATCCACGAAAATACCACTCAATTCTCAAATGCTCTTATTCACACTAACCGTTTCTGGTGGTTTTTAATAATTTTATAAAAAATTAATGAAAATTCACACGAGTTTTCACTCTTAAAATTACACGAAAAAACCTAGAATACAAAAATATAGATACTATCACTGTTATAAATAACATAAATCCCATGGAAGTACTGAACGTTTGAAGATCTTTATTATATAGATATAGTTTAGAGTGATTTTCCATCTCATGACAATTCAAGACTTTATAGTATCAGCAAACTACAGGTAACTGTCAGTTACGATGTTATTCTATAATTAATTGTAATTCCAAATTAAAGAATACTTTAAATAATAGAAACTTCAATTCAATCGGTCTTTTCAGAAAGCCCGTAAGTCAAAATAAACCAATTTTGGAAAAATTTAAAAACTTATAATTTACTACTTTTCAATATAAAAAAACAACATCAAAAATATAGTGTTTAGAGAGTTGTCCTCTTTAATATAAAATGTAACGGTTTTTAAAGATTAACTACTTGTTTAAAAAAAAGTTGAAAATTTTGACTTGAGGTGCTACTGAAATAAATTGGAGTAAATACTAACTTCAGTTGTTTTCTGTAAAAAACGTAGTTAGACCGGAAAAAAATTGTGTTCTACAATACAGTGTATTCATTTATTTATTTCACTAGTTTACATTAGTGACTTAAAATGGTTTTTGCAGCAATAAAAATTGAAATTTATAACTTTAAGAAAGATTTGTTTTCAGGATTATTCATGTTCTTCACGCACAGTAGTTATTTTCCTTAAAAAGATTTTTACATAGAAACTTTGTGTAGACTCTACCACTAGAAAGTAGAGCTTAAGCTTAAAAAATCAACCACTTTCATTTGTTAATTAGAAGAAAGCAATTTATATCCTTAAGGATAAGCTCTTTCTTAGTGTTAAGGAAAGCCAGACTTATATCATTTTTATAGGGATGATGTGTTTACCCCTCAGTTAGTCTTAAAATTCACTAAAAACATGTAAAATGTTTATAGGGGTGATGTGTTTACCCCCAGTTAGTCTTAATATTCACTAAAAACATGTAAAATTTGTATAGGGATGATGTGTTTACCCTCAGTTAATCTAAAAATTCACTAAAAACATGTAAAATTTTTATAGGAATGATGTGTTTACCCTCAGTTAGTCTTAAAATTCACTAAAAACATGTAAAATTTTTATAGGGATGATGTGTTTACCCTCAGTTAGTCTTAAAATTCACTAAAAACATGTAAAATTTTTATAGGGATGATATATTGACCCTCAGTTAATCTTAAAATTCACTAAAATCATGTAAAATATTTATAGGGATGATGTGTTTACCCTAAGTTAATCTTAAAATTCACTAAAAACATGTAAAATTTTGACTGATATGCTTTCTGAAATGACTAATTCAATTATTTTAAGTAGGTACTTATTTAAACAATAAGATTAAATGAGAGATGAAAATTCAATTGGCATAATAAGAAGGCTTTTCATAAAGGTAATACACGTAAATAGAAATAGGATTAGTCAGACTGAAATCACAATTACCGTCAAGTTTAGTCTTAATGCAAAGCAAATCGTTTTAATACCTCAGATCCTTCGCTTCTATGATCCCGCAAGAACTAAATAGAACGAACGCGTTGTGAAATGGGAAGAAGAGAGATATCAGCGGGAGAATCGTGAACGAGCAGAGACCGTAAGCCCCGCGGTGCTTGAGGAAAACGCTCTGCTGCCAGGGAGTTGCATTACTTCCTCACGGGTACACATAGCATGCATGTACGCCCAGATACACGCCAATGCCTCCGATGTAGCTAACGTACTTTTTACATTCCGTTGACTTCATGAGTTAGAAAAGGGAATACCTACCGTGCTTTCAAAGGGGGTTTTTAAAACTTATTCCATCCTTCATTCCGTACGTTATTAGGCTAAATATTTAATGCTTAACTAATTAAAATTTAACAATTGATATTTTATGTTTAAGTTCACATCGTTACATTTACATCTATATCAAAAATATTTTCACTTATCACAACGATTCACAGAAAAATAATATTCAATCAAAAAATTTATTACGAAAAAATCTGGTGTGAAACACTCACACAACTTTCTCTTGCCAATGCAAATAATTAACAATATAACCTAACATTAGTAATAAAATATTAGAAATAAACAAAAAACTAACCTCTAAAAATATAACCTTATTTTAATCATGACTGAAAAACGCAAAATGAAAATCGAACTCAGTTCGGCTTTAAAATACGGAAAATCACTCTTTTATACTGAACTAGGCTCTGTAGAGAAAAATGCTTAAAATAAAAGTTGTAGATCTTGTTATTTTCTATAAAATTAATTATATACACTTTTGTCGTAAAATGCATACTAAGGCCGAAATCTTAAAAAAATGGATTTTTCACACGTTTTCGTGAGAAAAAACAGAAAATCGCTAATTACTGCTAAACTAAGCGTTATACAAAAAAATGTTTGAAATAAGAGTTGTAGGTTTTTAAATTCTCTACAACTTTAATTATATAAGTTTCACACACACACACACACACACCAATCGCTAAAAACATGTTTTTTGGGTTCAGGGGGGTCTGAAAACGTATAGATCCGGTGAAAACTCGAATTCGAAAAATCGACATGAAAACAATACTTTCCTTCCTATATATTCATATACGCAAGAGAAAGTAAAAATCAAAAATGAAAAAATAATTTATACAAAAATGTAAAAACTTTCCCCCAATTAATTAAATTCTAAATATATTTTATTAAATTAGTACGTTTTATTGGATAATATTTTTAATAAATAATTTTTAAAAAAATTACTTTTCTGTAATAACTAGTCATAATATTAAATTACGGATTTATCATTCAAAAAAAGTTTATAAAATTAAGAATCTCTAATAAACCGATTATAAATACCGCAGTTGAAAAACCAGTGTATGGAAATATAAGGTTCAATTTTTTGAACCCCCAATTAAATTGTTTTATATTATTTCTTTCCCCAACATTAGAAAAATGAAAATTTCATGAATAAAACAAAGTAATATTTAAAGAGCCGTTCGTTTCGAAGATCCCTTAAATTAAGAAATTATTAATACGTCTTAGAAAATTACGAAATCGTCCACAGGATACTTTTCAAATTCGTTATAATAGTATTATTTATAACAAATTGTAATGTTCAATTCCGGATATTATTACCAAAAGTGATAAAACACAAAGAAATTAATCGGTAAGACATAAAAAATAAAAAATATTGCACCTGAACATTGTAGCATATATAAACTTTTTAATGAATTTATTTATTTAATTTCATTATGAAAATCATTAAAACCCACCAAAACGTTTAAAGAAAAAGTAAAAACACTTATTGAGAAAAGCTTTCGTAGAACTACAGTATATAGATGTTGATCTCTGTATGTCATGACAATTCCAAGAATAAAATATATTAGCTATAGTACATGAACTTCTCTATTTTTATTGTTTGTTTCCAAATTTTTCAAAAATGTTTGGTAACATTGAAAAAATGTATTTTCCATTTTGTAATTTTATTATTACTGCTCAGAAAACCCCTTCCAGAACGATCTGATGATACCTATCGTACGCCTTCATTTCAAAATAATAAAATTAAAACAAAAATAATGCAAACTCCTTATTTTTAACAACCGGAAATCCACAAAGAAAATTTAATTTAATTATCTACACGAAACAAAGTTCCAATTTTCTTATTTTTTAGAACACCTACAACAACCTAATTAATTTTATTTAATTTTGTCACAGAAAATTATTTTAATTATTAAAAAATAAATTAAAAGATCTGTTTGTAATTAACAAAAATTTAATTGTTTTCTAAGAATTTAAATAAAGAACGACAAATTTAATTGACGAAAATAAATAATAAAAATTTAATTATAAAAGAAATTTACTAACAAATTCTTTTCTACAGTTTCAAGTTCTAAACCATTTACTTCAACGTGAAGTAGAGAGAAGCAATAAAAGAACGAATTAAATTGTCCGTAAAACAATTAATTACACGTTGTTACTCAATTCGCATTTTTTCGACATGTTTTATTTCAAAATCCAATAAAAAACCATGTTTAAAAACAATTAAATACTTACTAACTGGAAAACCAAAATTCGATCACCACAATTATAATTTCAACCAACTAAAATTTGGAAAAATTTACCAATTAAATCCAATTTTAAATCTGATTTATACTTGAGAAAAAAAAAACTTAAGTATTCTTGAATTAATTTTTTTTCAAAATCTAATTTTTTCTATAACTAAACTCAGGAGAAATTATATATCAATTTACTAAACACAGATCGATCAGGTGATATTTAAAATTTAACTGGATGTTTATTTTGATAATTTTAAAAATGTTGTTTTAACTAATAATATTAAAAAATAAATAAAACAGATTGCTTCATAAGAACAAAATATATTGAATGAAAAATTCGTAATCAAAATATTATTTTTAATTTTTTGTAGACTAACACGAGAGAGGAAAAAGTGTAAACAAAAAATACATTACTAATACAAATATGAAAGGTAAACGCATCGGTGCTTAAGGATAAGAAGTTATGTTTTTCCACTCAGTCGTTGAAAAAAATCTTTAAAAAACATCAAACCGAACATTACAAAAATTAAAGTCAATTAACCTTTAAAAAACACTTTTTTAAAGTAGGCTAAACAATTCAAATACAAAAAAATTATTATTCTATTAAAATCTAAAAAAAAACTTAAGTTTCTTTCCTATAGCCTATAACTTATTCATAAAGGGCAAAAGATATTAAAAAATACAGACAAAATTAACTTTTTCGATAAAATTATATTTTCAGAAATATGACATTTTAAGTGGTAGTTATAAATGAATTACAAACTACAATATGAAAGGAGTAAATGACAAATTTTCAAATGTCAACGGCTATAAATTTATTGTGTAACTAACAGTTAATAATAGTTAATCATCAACAAAATAATAGACAGGTTGTCAACAATCTCAAATTTTACTGCATTTTCATTTCACTTGTTAATTTAATAGAAAAAGAATTTACAACGCCCTACAAAATACAAGCCCAACACAATAACAATAATTATAAATTTAAATTATAAAAATTTGAAATTATTAACAAAACGTAGATAATACCACTCTACAATATGACATCATCCTTTACGCTTTCCTTTTTTTAAATTTGTGAAAATTAAATACGGACACATTTATATCCAAAAAAAATCCACATTACATAGATGTCAAATCTACATAGATGTTATGCAAGGATTCCTAAAATCAAAAAATTCATATTTTTTTTACGTAGATCTTACCCAATTTTTTTACTAAAAACAAATTATTCTTTCCATTCCAGTGGTGATGCATAGAGATGTAAACAAAATTGTTTCCAATTGCTCCAATTGTTTACAACTGGTTTAAGTTGCACAGTGGAGATTTAGTTTTCAGCGTGTAAGGTTGGGATGAACAGTTAAAAGTTTTAAATTTACCGTGAAACGCAGAAAGTGGGAGTTGCTAGTGTATCTATAAGGATTAAATAGCATATAAAAAAATGATAGGATGCAAGCCAAACACAGGAACAGCTGATTTTCGGAGACAAAGGTTCCTGGTTCAAATCCTAGTATAGGTAGTTACTTTTATACGGATTTGAATCCTAGACAGTGTTTACCGGTGTACTTTGATGGTTTGGGTTCAATTAACCAAACTTTCTCAGGAATGGTCGGCCTGGGTCTGTACAAGACTACACCTCATTTACACGTCATACACATCATCCTCATCTAATAATTGGGTCATGAGGTTGCTTATTTTTATGAATTGAACAGATTGCAACGTACACAAATTAGGGATATGAAAAAAATATGTAAGAAACCCACCGAGTTGATCTAGGGGTAGAATCACCAGTTTAACAGGTGATTTTTGATGACGAAGGTCAGGGTTGTTGAATAGAATCCCTATTTAACAGCCCTGGACAAAGGTTCCGTAGTTCAAATCCTAGAAAAAATATTACTTTTAGAGCGGACGCCAAATTAGCTTCCCGGTGTAGATGTGCGAACAGTTCGGATTAAGTCGGTAGATTTCGTGTCAGCAGTATAGAAACAAGAATTCGAGCACAAACCTTCATATTATCCCGAATTTTCCCGGAAAAATCGGGATAATATGAAGGTTTGTGCTCGAATGCTTGTTTCTATACTACTCGTGTCTTAGTACTGAAATGCCTAATTAAAGCTGCTGAACTATATAATAATCTATTAGCGACGTTTATAAACTAACAATTGTAAACATTTTATACAAGAATTAACGCCTACCTCAGCAACACATTAGACTAATGTTTTCGATTTAGCTGATACATAACGTTGCGAAAGCGATGTGGCTCGGATCACAGCTAGTACAGCACTGATCCCCACCACTCTCTGAGGCAACCGAGCGCGGCATTAACAAAATAAACCTTCTGCGCACTTCAGAAAACCGGTAAGCTTATTTGGCGTCTGTTCTACACGGGTTTGAATAATAGATAGTGATTACCATTGTACCTTGATGGTTGGGATTCAATTAACCATACTCTTTTAGGAATGATAAGCCCGAATCTGTCCAAAACTACCCTTAATTTACACGTTATACACTTCATCCTCATTTCATTGCATCATGGAGTTACTCATTGTTCTTTAAATTAAACTGATTGCAACGTACAGGCATTATACTCTTTTTCAAGGCTGGTGAGCTCTGAACGTATGCATTGCCCCCTACCCACTTTTTAGCTAGCCAATGACTTGCCAGCAACGTTGCCAACACTTGTACTTCTAGCTCTGTTAAATATTTCGTCGGCCATTTTTTATGGTCTTTCAATAACAATTATAACCTATAAACATACAATCAGCTGAGTACATTATAAAGTATTGCATGTTAAAGCGCTCTATAATCGATGTGTTCAGTACGAGATGCAAGACGAAAGTGAACTATTGCGGCTTTTATATGCATGCGCGCGAAATGTTTGTCAGGTACAATCTGACTACCGTGGAAAACGTTCTGATTGGTCTAAACATGTGGAACAGCAGAGCTCATCAACCGTGAAAAGCATAGTATGGATTAAAATAAATAAGTACACAAATCTAAAGTTTGTAAAATGTATTTAATTTAAAAACTGGAAACTATTAAAAATTCTATTAAAGTAATATTGATTACAATCTAAAAGAAACTAATTCACTTTATTGATAATAATAATTTAGTACTTAGTAAATTTTAAGAATAACGTAATCAATATGGAAAACACAAAAGTGCACCATCTGTAACTGAAATAAACAAAAATTGTAGCACTAAAAATTATTCAAACGTATTTCTCTTTTTTAATTCAGAATAGCAAAGTGGAGTACATTCAATTTCACAGGTGGAAACTCAATTTTATTACAGTAAAAAGGTAACAATGATAGAAACGGAGAAAAGGACAGAATTCCGGAACCTAAAAATAAACCACCAGAATGAGAACCCTGTTTAAATTCAAAAAGAAAAACCAACAAATGGAAAATATGAGAAAGATATAAGGGCAATGATGGTTTGTTGTACGTAGCAGGCGGCTAATGCAAAATTATAATACAATGTATTATTCAACAAGTCCTGAATACAGGAAACCATCGCCAACAAAATTTTCCTGCGTACAAACTAAAAAAAAAAAACATCTGTTCTATTTCATCAACAAACTGATTAGATTTAAAATTATATCTTTTTCTTTATAATTTTATACTAAAGAACTGTAATAAAAAAGTGAATTAAGTTAATGCTGCGTTGTTTACAGAAAATTGTTAAATGTAAATAAACGAAATGTACCAACGTTCTAAATTCAAATTATATAACAACACCAACCCATTGATCTGCGAAATAAACCTCAACTCACACGAACGACAATTCAACTACAGATTGTACTGTAGTTGTGTTGTCAAAATGGATTGCTCTACGACTACAGTTTTGTCATAAACAATTTCATAGACAATTGGACTTAAAATTGAGAAATATTTTTTGGTTAACTAGGAGTCGCTCACAACTGTCAACTGAATCAAAACTGTTGCTATACAAGATAATATTCAAGCCGGTGTGGAAGTACGGGATACAACTCTGCCGGTCAACAAAAAATACCACTATTGACATTTTAGAACGTTTTCAAACAAAATTTTTACGATCATCTCTTAGGATACCATGGTACATACGAAACAAATATATCTATAACGACATACGACTTAACTCAGCAAGACAGGAAATTACACGATTTAGCAAAACATACGAACAAAGACTAAACGGACATCCAAATCATCTCACGATAAACTTACTGGACAACAGTGACTATACGTTTACAAGACTTAACAGATACAATGAATTGGATTTACTTAACACATTTAAACACAATTAACTTTTTATTTTCGATATTTTTATGTGTACGTGTACAAATATTTTCTTTTTTTTTTAAATTTTTAATAATTTCAAAATTAATTTTTAAAATTACAAAAAGGTTATCTGTAGCAATTACTATAATGTATGATGTTGTCGTAAATTTGTCTTTTCTATGTTAACCTTATTATTTATTGTTCTTGTTTTTTTACAACAGAACAGATTGTAATTTTGCTGATTTGATTAAAAAAAAAATTTCTGACATAACTGCTGATATGATAAAAATGGAAGAAACGCTTAAAATCCAATAAACTACCACACAATTACAAAAATTATGGTTTTAACTTTAATAATAAGAACATTTTTCTTAATGTTTACAGAAAAATATATTATCAGAAAAAGAAGTTCAGATTGACAGGTAAGCAAATAACATAAAAAATCCATTAACCATGATCGATAGAAAACTCAGAATAATTCCATAAAAGCTTGTAAATACAAATGGTCCCATCTGCAATTTTCTTTTGTCAAATAAACAAGATAAATATACATTAGAAAACCTTACTTTAATAATAAGGGTTATGGTATAATTTCTCAAAAAACTTACCTCGAATAGAAATATTTTTAAAAGCTCTTACACAAAATAACATTTCAAAATCTTATTAAAAATAATAAAATATATATACATCGTTCAACAAACAAATAAATAAAAAATAAACGATAAGCTACATCCGTAAAGTATAATATATAGCAGAATTTAAATTACTATATTTACGACTACTGAATTTTAAATTTCTTTTTTAGTTACTGCTATACTGAAATTTATTTATCTGCTTTGAAAAATAAATAATGACTACTATAGTGAAACAGTGAGAACAGTAAGAAAGGAAACATTCATCTCTTTTTCTGTGATGATTATACAAAAAAACTACAAAAATTTTATAGAAAATCCTTAAATCTTTACAATATTAAATTTTGTATCAGCATTACAGAAAAAAAATAGATGAAAGTTTCCTTTAAGTTCTTACTGTTTTAAAGTCGAAATTACTAATTATTCTGATAAACTTACTTTTTCACTCAGTGAAAAAGGCTGGTAAACCACCCCACTCCTCGTTTTACTTAGTAAAACCTCTACAAGGTCGAAAGCAGCCGAAAGGCTGATGACCTAAACAATAAAAATTATAAATTGTTCAAAACAGAAATTAAAAAATAAATTAATAAAGTTTTCTTTTTATTCATTTATTTAACGTCGCATCAACTACAACGGTCATTAGCGACGACGTTGAGGTGTAACTTTTGTACGATGGAGGATGAAATGATTTTTGTAACGTATGAAAATATGCCGTGCCTGAGTGGGATTCGAACCTAGGACCGCATGATGAGAAGCTAACACAACTGCGCCAATGCGGCCGGCAAATTAATAAATTTCTATGTAGCAGTAACTAAAGAAAAGAAAAGTCAGTAGCCATGAATATGTTTTTTTAGGTCATCAGCCGAAAGGCTGCTTTGGACCTGTAGAGGTTTTACTAAGTAAAACGAGGAGTGAGGTGGTTTACAATAGCCTTCCTCACTGAGTGAAAAAGTACGCTCATTAGCATGCCAGGCCCTCTGAAAAGCATCTACTTCCAACCTGGCGATGACACTTTCACTAATGTCTTTCACACCTCTATTTCTTCTATTGTTAAATTATTCAGCCATATATTTGGCTCACCATGTGATAAGAATTAGAACTATTTTAGTAACTAGTAACTAGAACTAATTTTTAGTCCTGAAACTAGTAGATGGAGTGCAAATAATTTAACGCGCCACCTACTTGTTATGGGTAAAAATATAGATTCAAGAGAAAATAATAAGTTCTGGTTCATATTTTAATGAAATCTTTATAAAATACAGTGGATAATAAACAAGATTACAAAGTATGGCTATTAAATAACGAGACTGACGTTGTAAAAAATTTTATTTTAATTTTATACATAATCACTTATTTTCAATTTCAATGTACACTCTTCCTCTATCCCTACAACGCTCCATGCGAATTTTCCATTGTTGGAAACAGTGCTGAAAGTCATCTTCTGTCAGCTCCTTCAGGACGTGTGCCGCTCAAAAATGTTTGAAATGAAGCTCGCAAAAATGTTTATACAGACACTTTGTACGCGACTGAAATGGCCCAATTTTTTTGAAACGATAATAACATGTGATGAAACGTGGTTTTTTACTTATGATCCGGAAACGAAGCGCCAATCCATGCACTGGAAGAGCCGAACTTCACTGAGAGCCAAAAAAGCTCGAATAAGCAATTCAAAATTTAAAGCAATGATGATTGTTTTTTTTACATCCATGGGATTGTGTACCTTCACTGGGTTCCTGAAGGTCAAAACATTTAATCAATATTACTACCCTGAGGTACTTTCTAAACTACATCAAAGAGTAAGGAAAAACACCCCAAAATGTGGAAGGACAAATCATGGGTTCTCCACCAAGACAATGCGCCAGCTCATTCGGCGTTATCTGTCAAGAGGTTCCTAGCCAAGTACAGCATCTCAGTGTTAGAACATCCACCTTATTCACCAGATCTTGCACCAAGTGACTTCTACTTGTTCCGTAAGGTGAAATCTGCATTAAAAGGGACAAGATTTGAGTCTGTGGAAGCTGTAAAAGAAAAAGCGGCACGTGTCCTGAAGGAGCTGACAGAAGATGACTTCTAGCACTGTTTCCAACAATGGAAAATTCGCATGGAGCGTTGCAGGGATAGAGAAGGAGTGTATATTGAAGGTGATAACAAGTGATTATGTATAAAATGAAACCAAAATTTTTACAACAGCAGTATCGTTAATTAATAGCGACACCTCGTACAGAGGAAAATAATTACGAGAAAAAAAATCACCTGAATAGTTTTGTCAATTTTCAAATAAAAATGATGCATGTTTCAATGTAATGAACGAGGTCAGACGTTTTAATAGAAAATATCAGGCAAGACTTGAAAGCCACGAAAACGAATTAGCCATAAATCTTCTAAATAATGCAGAAGAAGTTAGGCGCCTTAAACGTTATCATGTTTTGGACTTGTCTGAAAGAGTTTAAATGTACATAAAATTACATTGAAAAGTATTCCATATTTTAAAATATAAATATCTTTGAACATAGTCATTTTCTCTTTTAACATATGAATAACTGATATAATGAGAGGTACTCAGGATAATGAGGCCTCAACTTGTGATTTGTAAATCCAAAAGATTTGTTTATAGTTTGTTTTTTAATAACTGATTGCAAATAATGTCATTTTTAAAAAAAATGTTTCAAACGCAAAAATATTTTTTAATTATTAAAAAAAAATAGTATGTTCATTGTATAAATATGATAAATTTACATGTACGTAAGTTATAATATTGAATTGTTTCCTTGATGTAAAAATGTTTAATATTCCAATAGACTGAGAGATAAAAACAAGTAAGGATAATTCATAAATGGTACATGGTGCCTTAACCTATCAACAAAATAAAATCCCATAAAACACGATAAAAAAAAACTAAATAAAAAAAAATCAACAGAATGACAAACATCTATTGTGAATCAGAAACAATAGAATCTAAAAATCACTTCATAGCAGTTTTTAAAAATTAATATCAGAATCAATCCAGGGAACACAGAAACAATACATGCGGTCAAAAAACGGAATTTATCAATGAAAAATAATATGAATTTAAAAAACGGAGACACATAAAACAAGAGGTACATCGTTTAAAAAATAAATAAATCACAAACGAGGATTTTTGTCCTGTAAAACCGTTTCTTTCATAATACAGACTATTTATAAACTTACAACCTAATATTAAAAAAAATCTGGTGTGAAACACTCACACAACTTTCTCTTGCCAATGCAAATAATTAACAATAAAGCTAACATTATTAATAAAACATTAGAAATAAACAAAAAACTAACCTCAAAAACATAACCTTATTTTAATCATAAGTGAAAGACGCATAATGAAAATCGAACTCAGTTTGACTTAAAAATACGGAAAATCACTCTTTCACGCTAAACTAGGCCCTGTAGTGAAAAATACTATAAATAAAAGTTGTAGATCTTTTTATTTCCTATAACATTTATTATATACACTTTTGTCGTAAAATGCATTCTAAGGCCGAAATCTTAAAAAAATCGATTTTTCACACGTTTTCGTGAGTAAAAATCAGAAAATCGCTAATTACTGCTAAACTAAGCGTTATACAAAAAAATGTTCAAAATAAAAGTTGTAGAATATCAAATTCTCTACAACTTTTATTATATAAATTTTTGCGCTAAATTGCATATTTAACCCGTAATCTTAAAAAACGATGTTTTTACGTGAAAACAGCCTCACCCAGAATTTCAGCAAACATGACGCCTACCCTAACTTGTAGAGAATAAAAAAATTGAGTAAACCAGGCGATTTTAAAAAAAATCGTAGGAACAGTTTTTGAGAAAATCGCAAAAAAGTGAAAAATGACACGAATAAACTACTACTTCCGGTTGACCGATTTTGATGAAAATGTTCGTGTCGGGTCCGGTAGTGGTATGTAACTTAAGTTATACGTTTCAAGTTCGTACGATGTACCGTTTTTTGGGTTCAGGTATATATTCATACAGGCAAGAGAAAGTAATAATAAATACATATTATTTATAGATTATCAATGTTACAACGAACACATAACACATTTTTCCGGTTTTTTTTAGAAATAAAACCACTTAATAACTAAAATAATATCCATCATAATCTAAAATTTCCAAAAACAAAACAAAAATATACGACGAATAAAATGGGATACAAGTAAAACAATGTGGTATTCAATAAAAGTAAAATTAGATACAATATAGAACTTCAGGGCACATAAAACGTTAAACATTCTGTATTTTACAATAAATTTAAATACTAGTATGAATTTTTACAACGGTTGATTAACTATCTCTAAAAAAAGTTAATAACAAATTTATTTCTACAAAATAACCTTTGAGAATATTGAAACGATTTATGTGCACTAACAAAGTTTATTGTAATTTTAATAAAATTTGAATTCTCTTTTACAGGTGGATTTACCAATGAGCGCATATTACTCACTCTAAAGATACTTGCACGAATAATCTTCAATTTTACCCTATTATTTATTTGTGTTTATATGTTGTTGTTTAGGTCATCAGCCGAAAGGCTGATTTGAACCTGTAGAGGTTTTACTAAGTAAACACGAGAAGTGAGGTGGTTTACCAGGCCTTCCTCACTGAATGGAAAAGTACACTCATCAGCATGCCGGGCTCTCTTAAAAGCGTATAATTTCCACTCTGCAAATGACACCTTCACTTCATTCACCACAGGGTCTGGCTGTATAATGAAATTCATTACTTTCAGAGGATAAAACTCTGATTGGTGTCTTTTACCTACCTACCTACCTCTTCTATTCTTAAATGATTAGTCATTTAATTAGCTGACCATGTGATAAGAAACAGAACTATTTATTTTAGCCCTGAAACAAACAGATTGAGTGTAAATAATTTGACACCCACCTATCTGTTATGGGCAATTGTGTGTATTTAGTAAATCACTATTGCAAATGCGGACTTGACAATGATACAAATGAGAACAAGAACGAATTGCGGAAGGAGACCACCCATTGATCAACCTTCTACTTGTAGTTTTGTTTTACTAATGTAATTTTGTATTAATGTGAACAGATATATTGAAATAATCTGAGTTTTTTTATTTTTATTCCCTTATTTAAAAAAATAAATAAAGAAATGAATCAACGTAAAAACTTAGATGAATATGATTAGTTGTAAGGGATTATCCATCGATCTTTGACCTTTATGCAATTGATAGAAAAAAATACAAAACAATTACACTAAATTTTGATCATAATATCAATAAAAATATAATTTAGATTATTATTTAGACTATTTTATAGTCGAAAAACTTAAATGTTTTCAACCTTCAATTTTAGATTAAACTATTATACAATAAATTTAATACAATAAAATTTAGAAGTTCAACCAAATATCTGAAATTTCTTGTATTACCTCTATTGTTTTATCTCCGAAAATAAATTTTCTAATTATAAACTCAGGTGCGTTTAACATTTTCTGATCATTTTTTGACAAGAACCATTAAAAAATTCATATTTCAGTTTACTAAAGTACCCTTTGCCCATAACAAATAGATGGAGTGTTTGCACTCAATCTGTTAGTTCCAGGGCTACAAATATTAGTTTTGTTTCCTATCACATGGTAAACCAATCAAATGACTGAATCATTTAAGAACAGAAAAGGTAGAGGTATAAAAGACACTAATCAGAGATATCTCCTCAGAAAATAATGAATTTCATAATACAGGCAGACTCTGCGGTAAATTCAGTGGAGTCATTTGCAGTGTGGTAAATATGTGCTTTTCAGAGGACCCGCTATGCTGATAAGCATTACTTTCCACTCAGTGAGGAAGGTATAAGGTAAACCTCCTCACTCATTGTTCTACTTCTTAAAACCTCTACTGTCGATTTCTTCATTATAGATACCCGAGTTTGGAGCCTTGTTTCTTCAAAACCGCTTTTTCAATTTTAACGTAATATACACCAAAATTTAGCTAATTTCAATCTCCGTTGTAACATGTAAGTTTCATATTTGTAGCGTTTTTTGATAATCCGATGTCAGGATGAGAAAAAAAAGAGCCGGTTTTTTTGTTGCTGCAACACGTTGGATGCATTTAGAGGCTTATAATTCAAAAACCGCTCGATTAATTTATTTGAGATTTCGCCAGAATATAAACTCGTATGGTGTTATTGTACGTACGAAATTTCAGATTTGCAGCATATTTATACCTTGAGTTATTAGTAAAATTCTGAACCTCTGTTAACTTTGTAACCGCTCATTTATTCAGCAATTTCAAAAAAACCATTGTATTCAGAATAAAATTAATAAAAATTAATTAATGTTATGGGACAGCGATTGAACAGTTATTCGGTAGAATGTTTTAAAAATTTAAATAATGGTAGATAATGCGGGGGGGGGGTGGAAGAAGCTTAACAATGTTTAAAGGATTAAGCGGTTTTGAGGAAACAATGTCCCAAACTCGGGTATCTATAATAAATAAATCGGAAGTAGAGGTTCAAACCGGCCTTCCGCCTGATGACCTAAACAACAAAGTTGTATTCCATTATGTCTACATAAGTTTTAGCATTGATTTGTATAATAAATTTTTATACGAAAAATCAGTTTTCTATAAGTCAAAACATTATATAAAAATATATATATATTTTATTCCTAATTGTGTACGTTGCAATCTGTTCAATTTAGAACAATTTAGAAGCAACCCCATGACCCAATGAGATGAGGATGATGTGTAAATGAGGTGCAGTCTTGTACAGACCCAGGCCGACCATTCCTGAGAGAGTATGGTTAATTAAACCCCAACCATCAAAGTACACCGGTAACCACTGTCTAGTATTCAAATCCGTATAAAAGTAACTACCTTTACTAGGATTTGAACCAGGAACCTTCGTCTCCGAAAATCAGCTGTTAACCAGCTGATTTTGGCGACGACTTTACCTCTAGACCAACCCGGTGGGTTAATAAAAATATTAAGCCTGTTTAAATTCTACTAAAATTTACAATAAATAAAAAAATTTAGTTTGACTACAAAAGAATACTTTTTTTTTAAAGTTTATCAAATAAAAATTAATACAATTTCGGATATATTTCACTGTGTGATAACTATTAGAGGTACTTTATCATTGACAATAGAATTTTCCACATTGTATGGTACATCAGAGAATTACAAAAAAGTACTAGACACAAGTACGTACCCACACATACAAGTAAGGTGTATACAACACCGCGACTGACATCTTCTGATGAAGGACAATACACAATAGGTGCTCTCCCAAGTGCTGATGCTTCTACCGCGCCACTGTAATGTCGTTGGAAGCCTTTGTTCTGACCAGGGGTTGGACACCTTACCACAATCAAACAATATCGCTCTCTTTCTTTATCTCTTTTTTTACAGAAAGAAATCAGAAAGGCTATAACAAGTGACAATGCACCTTCATTTTAAATTAACGCCTTATTGTAACTGCTAACAAATATCTATACATCTTGGTACAGACAACCATCAGTTTTCATTAACTTTTTTACACAATCGTCATGTCATTCTCTAGTCTCTACACAACATAAAAATACATATCGAAAAATCAAATTTTTTTTTTATTCCTAATTTGTGTACGTTGCAATCTGTTCGATTTAGAACAATAAGTAACACCATGACCCAATGAGATGAGGATGATGAGTATGACGTGTAAATGAGGTGTAGTCTTGTACAGACTCAGGCCGACCATTCCTGAGAGAGTATGGTTAATTGAACCCCAACCATCAAAGTACACCGGTAACCACTGTCTAGCATTCAAATACGTATAAAAGTAACTACCTTTACTACGATTTGAACCAGGAACCTTCGTGTCTCCGAAAATTAGCTGTTAAACAGCTGACTTTGGCGACGACTTTACCTCTAGACTAACCCGGTGGGTTAAAAAAAAAATCAAATAATTTAAAAATTTCTAGTTTATAAATTAATAACCATGTTGTTTGTTATTTAATATTTCATTAACACGTTGACTCCCATGAGACACTTATACGTCTCTCTTGAGATCTGTAATATTTACTTTTGAGAGACTGATCCGTCTTTCAAGCAATAGTGTTTTTAATAGAATCGTGAGACAGATTGGATGCTCGTTTGCATTCAATCATATACTGATCTGTTAGAAATGAGTGCAAAAAACACTTCCCCAGTCATGATTTGTAAAATTTACTTGATCCGATCAAGTCAAAAATGAGTTGGTGAACTTGACAACTTATTATTAGGCCTACTATTGCATAATTATTGACTATTATTATAGTTTATTATTGCTATAGTTTATTCATGTTAATGATAAACTCTTTCAATTCCTGAAACTGAACTCAATGCGGGTCATCTTTACATAGCTTACACCAGAGTTTAATCAGCAAACTCCATGTAAATTAATGGCTCCCTATGAAAAACAAAAACATATTGTGTACAAAGTACTCCTCTGACAAAGTAAGTTGAAATTATAAAAACTTATTTCCCAATAAATAAAGGTACGTATATATATTACCCATCTCTGTGGATTAGTGATTAAGTTTTAGTCTGCAACAAAGAAGCTCTCGGATTTAATCCGGAAATATACACGATTACCCAACTATTCCTTAAACAAGAACAGTTTCATGAAATCCACAACAACCAAATACGTCCGAAATAAGTTGTTGGAAGTAAAAGCTTTTTAACTTTAAGTATAACTGGCACTCTGATACACAACCATAAGAGTGAGGAAATTAATGATAAACCGCTTTTCTCCAAATTCTACTTAGTAAAACATTTATAAGTTTAAACAAACCTTTTTCGGTTGTTGATTTCAAGAAAATAATGGCCTGGTTAAATATTAATACTGCAATATTTACTAAATAAAAACCACGCTTTAACAAATCCCTGAATTTGTAAACGCTGAAATGCTTTACCGTTAAATTATTATACTGTATAAACTAATGATTAAATGAAGATTAAACATAAAATCTTTGAGTTTTGTTTGGTTTAACTTTATAAAGAAATATTCAAAATCAACAGCAAAGAGACTAAAATATAACAACGAGATAGAAAAATATATAGCGGAGAGTAATACAACAGACGTTTCGGACAGTGATACCGATGTATCTTATTTCAATTGTCAAAATCTATTGAGAAACGGGTTAACATTCCAAAGCACTATTGGTCCTTTTGAAATAGCCTGTATTTGTTCCCATTCATTTTACAGCTTACATCTGTGCAATTTTATCAATAAATCTGCAAAAAAGATAGCTTTTTATTTAAAAATTTGTTTAGAAGAGGTTTAAAATCCAGTTACGTTAAAATAGAAGTAACTTACTAATAAATGAAGAAAATAACGTACTTCAATTTAAGTAATTTAATTTTCCCAAATAAATAAAAAAAGTTGGAAGTATAATCCAGTACATATATTTTCAAGAAAACATAAAAAAAACATACCAACCTTATAATAGTTCGAAGTACAGAACGTCGGTAATCCAGTTCTAGTAAAACTGGGAGTGATTCCGAATAACCGGAGGTAAAACAAAAATTAATTAATTAATAATTAAAGTCATAGTCCCACACGAAATATAATCAGTATAACAAAAAAGGAGAAGAATGTCAAGACCGAAAACAATTGAAAAAATTACGTTTAGAAAAAATAAAACCAGGAATTGTACTAAAACTTACCGAGAAAACCATAGTAAAGAGGCGAGTAAAATTTTACGAATGCATGGTTAGGATGAACAAAGACAACTGAAGAAAAGGATCTATTATCAGATAAAACAACTTTAAAAATATGGTAGGGATTCTGAAGAAACAGGAGGCGAACAACAAATTGGGAATTCGAAAAGAGGATTGTATCGATGGGAGAAAACTCAAAAAATTCATTTGCAACTAAACATTGAACCCATAGGAGAAATAAAACCATACAAAATCTTGGAAGAAGAAAGAGCTACAAGATCAAAACGTATGAAGAAGAGATGGCCGAAGGCTTAAAGAGAAAGTACAAAACTGGTACGAAAGAAGAAACAGATTCATTTGACGAGTGCGTAGCCCCCATTATTCGAGAAAAAAACCAATAATAAATCTAGATTTTTGTAATATGAGATTCTTTCAGTTTTGAGATATTTGAGATTTATCAAAGATCAAATATTTTCATTTACCAAATATATAATGTGGATTATACAGGAGAGTGAAGATGAGCTTCAAAGAGCAGTTTATGTTTTAAATTATAAAAGTAAAAAGTATAATTTACGAGTTTCGGTTGCTAAATCAAAGGTTATGGCATTTAGAGGGAAGTATCCCACTCGTTCGACAATGTAGTAATTAGATCAAGTGTCTCACTATAACTATCTGGGCTGCGATGTAAGCTTTGATAGGGACTTGGATGTTGCAAATAAAATAAATAAATTTCAAGCTATTTGTGGTACCATTTAAAGGACACTGGGTAACAGAGCTAGAACAGAGACAGTAGTGAAGTTCTAAAAAGTAATGGCAGGCCCAGTCCTTCTTTATGGAAGTGAATCATGGGTTACCACGAAACGCCAAGAAAGTAGGAGCCAAGCAGCTAAAATGAGGTTTTTAAGAAGGGTGAAGGGCTGCTCGAGGCTGGATCTAATTCATAACGAGGACATTAGATCCGAGTTGGGTGTATTTAGCTTGAATGAAAAAGTGGAGGAGTACCAGAACCAATGGAGGCAACATTTGGAACGGATGCCGAGGAGAGAATACCTTTAAAGGTGACAGAATATGTTCCAGTTAAAAGAAGGGAGGTAAGAAGATTTTGAAGAAGATGGGAGTAGTCGAGATGTACGGGCTGGAGTGGCTCGTGTTTATGTAGACGTACAGGATGGTTTGTGAGTTCGGAACAGGCTTATGGCTAATCCTTGATAGTAAGAAGAAGAAGACCAAATATCCGAACTACCGAGGTCTGAACAAACGGGATACAGTACTCCTGAAATATGGGATTATAGAAGTAATTTTCCCATAACAGACAGGTGGAGTGTCAAATTATTTACACTCAATCTGTTAGTTGCAGGGCTAAAATAAATAGTTCTGTTTCTTATCACATGGTCAGCCAATTAAATGACTGAATCATTTAAGAACAGAAGAGGTAGAGGTGTAAAAGATACTAATCAGAGTTATCTCGTCTGAAAGTAATGGATTTCATTATACAGCCAGACCCTGTGGTGAATGAAGTGAAAGTGTCATTTGCAGAGTGGAAAATATATGCTTTTCAGAAAGCCTGGCATGCTGATAAGTGTACTTTTCCACTCAGTGAGGAAGGCAATTGTAAACACCTCACTCCTCGATTTACTTAGCAAAACCTCTACGGGTTCAAACCAGCCTTTCGGCTGATGACCTAAACAACAACAGAAGTAATTATTTTTACGTTACTAAACAAATAAGACTGTTATATGCCTCCGTAATAGCCTTCGATTGAAAATATGAAATAATGTTTCATTTTTTATTACACAAATATAACCTAATAATAACTAATCCACTAAAACACCTGTTAACAATTTAGAAGAGATAACAATGTAAGATAATACAACCTCTACAAATTGAAAACTTGTACAAAAAGGATTGACGAGATGTATTTTTATAAAAATAATACCATACAAATGAAACTCTGCTCGTTAGTAGACGCACACAGAAACCCTTGCAACTCACCCCACATTATTTATCCTCGTGAAAAAATATGAGATTTAGCTAACCTTATTGAATGAAACACGTTTATTTATTTTTATTTTTCCATTTTATTTTTCGTTTTTTTCTAAACTGAACGATGAATAGAAAGTTTATAGAGTTTGTTAACAAACAAAAGTGTTATCAGCGGTCGGTATAAAATGAATTTTATATACCTTTAGATAAAGACATCGTTAAACTTAAATGCAGGGCTAATCTATATTTCCAAGTATAAAAAAACTGTCATAGATGGTTTTTTTTTGAAAAAGGGTATGGGTGTTTGACTACACCCGATAATATGGTAATAAAATTTCTTTATGTATTTTAATATTAACACCTTAAAGCTGAAAAAGATATTAAAGTTATTCAACGTACAATTTCCATCGTCTTTATATATTAAAGTACATATCTTTAATATAGTTTCTACATTGGAAAACTATAAATTCAGTGGTAGTTATATAAAACTAAAGGAATCGAGCACAATTTAACAAAAGACAACTAGTAAACCCGTTCGTTCGATGTAACCGCTTTTATTGTATAATCTTCAACTGTAATGTATTTCACAAAGAAACCAATACCGATTCATGTTACATACAAAGTTACTAAGAACCTCCCACATCTATTTCAATTAAAATTCGTAAAAGAAAATAGTTTATCCATGAATAATATGTTAAATAAATTGAATTTACTTTGATACTAAATATTGTAAATTATATTTTCAATATACAAATACAATTCAATTTACTTTCTATTCGATTTTTACTATCTCTTGCCTCAGGGGCAGTTCCAGGGCTGATTTTCGGGGGTTGGGGCTATCTTATTTTTATGTAGCTCTTAGTAGATAATTTGTAATACATAGTTTGTAATTGAGTCATTGAAAAGTCCTCTTTTATGCTGTATTGCTGTAACCACAATTTTAATTCATAGAGAAATTTTCAAGGTGCTGACTGGATGTGAGTGGTTTTTGACTACTGACACTGATTGTTATCTAAATACGATTTAAAATAGATACTTTCTGTTTGACTCATTTTTATACTAAAACAATTATTGTTAATCGATAGGTACGAGTATTGGGACTCAGTTTTGTTAGAAATAATACCTAGCTTATAGAAAATATTAAACTAAGTTTTCCTAGTATTTTGGGGGGCGGCCATGGCCCCCATGGCCCCTTCCCTGAAACGGCCCCTGCAATCTTCAACTGTAATGTATTTCACAAAGAAACCAATACCGATTCATGTTACATACAAAGTTACTAAGAACCTCCCACATCTATTGAAATTAAAACTCGTAAAAAAAATAGTTTATCCATGAATAATATGTTAAATAAATTGAATTTACTTTGATAATAAATATTGTAAATTATATTATTAATATACAAATACAATTCAATTTACCTTCTACTCGATTTTTTACATTTTGTAGATTTGGGTCTGTACATCGTTTTACAACAAATGAGCTAATGGTGATACAAAATACCTTAAAAATTGTTCTTGTTTTTTTAATAAAATTTTGCAATACTATTCCCATTTCTATACAGCGTATTTGTATCGGATATTCCTATTTTGGACACAACGGTAACCGCGAATTATGCTGACGACACGGCAATTCTTGTACGGGAAAAGAGCGCCGCTAAGCCACCAGGTTGGAGCAACGACATCTTTTATTACTACAAGACTGGGTTACCACCAGTTGGCTTATTAAGGTGTATCCATATAAATCAAAACAGGTTACTTTCACCTTACGACGTCAAATTTTTCCACCAGTAGTGCTGAATAACGTTCACATCCCCCAGGCGAGAGTGATGCGATATCTTGGCTTGAGGCTTGATAGGTGACTAAATTAGAAACATCATCTACGTACAAAATGTTTAGAACTTAATCACCACCAGAAGCTATTCTTTTGCTTAATTAACCCTCGATCAAAATTAAACCTCCGTTCTAAGATGTTAAAATACAAAACCCTTGCGAGACCAATCTGGATTTATGGTATCCAGTTCTTTGGAGTAAACGCAAAGAGTAACTTAAATTGATCCAGGCCTTTCAACCAACCTTCTTGAGACATAATTCTGGCGCTCCTTTTTATGTGCGCAATAAAACCTCTCGAAGACGATTTCAAAATTCTGACAGTAAAGGAACTAACCGCGTGCTTTTATACTAAATTTCACGAACGACTAGATGACCATCCACCAAAATAAATTGCCCATTGATCTAGCTACAAGGAATTTCCCAACTGTGCGACGTCTAATACGAAAATGAAGTAGAGACCTTTTGGTCTGAATCACGAACAACACCTAGGGCTATAGTTCAAAAAGGAGAATGTACCACTAGATACTCTTCGTTCTCCATAAAATGAAATAGAAATTAGTATCTATAAATTTCAGTAAAATACATTTTATTGGTTTAACACTTTTTACCACATTATTTGGTTCTCTATAAAGTAATAATTATGCTAAAAACGGGCAGGTGGAGTGTTATTTTAATTTCACTCTATCTGTTTGGTCCAGGGCTAAAAAAATAGTTCTGTTTCTTATCACATAGTCAGCCACTTATATGACTGAACTATTTAAGAACAGAAGAGGTAGAGGTGTAAAAGACACTAATCAGAGTTATCTCCTCTGAGAGTAATGAATTTCACTATGCAGCCAGACCCTGTGGTGAATGAAGTGAATGTGTCATTTGCAGGGTTGAAAGTGAGTGCTTTTCGGAGGGCCTGGCATGCTGATAAGCATACTCTTTCAGCTCAGTGAGGAAGGCATAGGTATACCACCTTACTCCTCGTTTTTACTTAGTAAAACCTCTACAGGTTCAAACCAGCTTTTCGGCTTTTGACCTAAACAACAACAAAGTAATAATTACAAATATGCTTAACAATGTGATGAACGTATAAAATGCGGAAACTGATCTACATCCGTGCAACGGTTCATGCAAATAAATGTGTGTGTGTTTTAATTTGGAAACACACAAAAAGTTTATGTCGAAGTAATGTAATGATAGTCAGTAATAATAATGTAGTATTTTTACTTAAATTCTGAAGTAAATGCTTTTTTATTTTCTTTATAACCTCCTCCGTGGAAAATAAGTGTGTGTGTGCTTTAATTTGGAAACACACAAAAAGTTTAAGTCGAAGTAAAGTCATGATAGTAATTAATAATAATAATGTAGTATTTTTACTTAAATCCTGAAGTAAATGCCTTTTTTATTTTCTTTATAAGCTCCTCCGTGGAAAATAAGTGTGTGTGTGCTTTAATTTGGAAACACAAAAAAAGTTTATGTCGAAGTAATGTCATGATAGTCAATAATAATAATGTAGTATTTTTACTTAAATCCTGAAGTAAATGCCTTTTTTATTTTCTTTATAACCTCCTCCGTGGAAAATAAGTGTGTGTGTGCTTTAATTTGGAAACACAGAAAAAGTTTATGTCGAAGTAATGTCATGATAGTCAATAATAATAATGTAGTATTTTTACTTAAATCCTGAAGTAAATGCCTTTTTTATTTTCTTTATAACCTCCTCCGTGGAAAATAAGTGTGTGTGTGCTTTAATTTGGAAACACACAAAAAGTTTATGTCGAAGTAATGTAATGATAGTCAATAATAATAATAATGTAGTATTTTTACTTAAATCCTGAAGTAAATGCCTTTTTTATTTTCTTTATAACCTCCTCCGTGGAAAATAAGTGTGTGTGTGTTTTAATTTGGAAACACAGAAAAAGTTTATGTCGAAGTAATGTCATGATAGTCAATAATAATAATGTAGTATTTTTACTTAAATCCTGAAGTAAATGCCTTTTTTATTTTCTTTATAACCTCCTCCGTGGAAAATAAGTGTGTGTGTGCTTTAATTTGGAAACACAAAAAAAGTTTATGTCGAAGTAATGTCATGATAGTAATTAATAATAATAATGTAGTATTTTTACTTAAATCCTGAAGTAAATGCCTTTTTTATTTTCTTTATAACCTCCTCCGTGGAAAATAAGTGTGTGTGTGCTTTAATTTGGAAACACACAAAAAGTTTATGTCGAAGTAATGTAATGATAGTCAATAATAATAATGTAGTATTTTTACTTAAATCCTGAAGTAAATGCCTTTTTTATTTTCTTTATAACCTCCTCCGTGGAAAATAAGTGTGTGTGTGCTTTAATTTGGAAACACAGAAAAAGTTTATGTCGAAGTAATGTCATGATAGTCAATAATAATAATGTAGTATTTTTACTTAAATCCTGAAGTAAATGCCTTTTTTATTTTCTTTATAACCTCCTCCGTGGAAAATAAGTGTGTGTGTGCTTTAATTTGGAAACACAAAAAAAGTTTATGTCGAAGTAATGTCATGATAGTCAATAATAATAATAATGTAGTATTTTTACTTAAATCCTGAAGTAAATGCCTTTTTTATTTTCTTTATAACCTCCTCCGTGGAAAATAAGTGTGTGTGTGCTTTAATTTGGAAACACAGAAAAAGTTTATGTCGAAGTAATGTAATGATAGTCAATAATAATAATAATGTAGTATTTTTACTTAAATCCTGAAGTAAATGCCTTTTTTATTTTCTTTATAACCTCCTCCGTGGAAAATAAGTGTGTGTGTGCTTTAATTTGGAAACACAGAAAAAGTTTATGTCGAAGTAATGTAATGATAGTCAATAATAATAATAATGTAGTATTTTTACTTAAATCCTGAAGTAAATGCCTTTTTTATTTTCTTTATAACCTCCTCCGTGGAAAATAAGTGTGTGTGTGCTTTAATTTGGAAACACAGAAAAAGTTTATGTCGAAGTAATGTAATGATAGTCAATAATAATAATAATGTAGTATTTTTACTTAAATCCTGAAGTAAATGCCTTTTTTATTTTCTTTATAACCTCCTCCGTGGAAAATAAGTGTGTGTGTGCTTTAATTTGGAAACACAGAAAAAGTTTATGTCGAAGTAATGTCATGATAGTCAATAATAATAATAATGTAGTATTTTTACTTAAATCCTGAAGTAAATGCCTTTTTTATTTTCTTTATAACCTCCTCCGTGGAAAATAAGTGTGTGTGTGCTTTAATTTGGAAACACAAAAAAAGTTTATGTCGAAGTAATGTCATGATAGTCAATAATAATAATAATGTAGTATTTTTACTTAAATCCTGAAGTAAATGCCTTTTTTATTTTCTTTATAACCTCCTCCGTGGAAAATAAGTGTGTGTGTGTGCTTTAATTTGGAAACACACAAAAAGTTTATGTCGAAGTAATGTAATGATAGTCAATAATAATAATGCAGTATTTTTACTTAAATCCTGAAGTAAATACCTTTTTAATTTTCTTTATAACCTCCTCTGTCGAACGTCAGGTAGATGTTAGTGTATGAATTTTGTCAATTAAATATTTTTTTTCGTGGAATGGTTTACAGTGTTCTATAATTATATTACAAACTTAAGGATTTGATTGCTGTAATGTTAAGTATCATCATTTTGAACGTACCAAGAGGAGTTAGTGATTGAAGTATCTTTGACCTGCTTCCAGGGAAGCTAAATTGCTGCGAGCTATAGAACCCTACATTTGACAAACATCAAGTTCTGTTTGATAGCGTCTGTCGTTTAGTTAAATGTAATACAACAGGTTTGACATTTATTAAGTATAACTCGTAAATAAATATTTAAATATGTTATTTGTAAACTTTCCCAGTAATTTTGAAGTAGATGGATATTTAAATCAAAATTATTGGCTTAATTTTTTTACGATGTATATATACTTGTCTGCAACAATTCCTTCCCAACTAAGACCAAAACCTTATACTTAAACAAACAAATTATTGGTGGTAATTTTAAAAATTGTCATATATCATTTTCCTTTCTTTGTCCGTCCGTTACACCCAGATATCAGAAACTACAAGAGATAGAAACAAACGGTTTTCGGATTTAAATTCTACACAAAAAGGTAGTGGGCCTAAATTGGGTACGACGTTCCGGTTTCAACCGGAAATGACCCAAAACCAAAATCAAAGTCGGAATTCGAAAATAAAAATACTACTCTTAAAGAGTAGATACAGAAATTTTTGGGTTTAAAGTTCAACTTCAATTGGGTTTGAAGTTGGGCTACTTCTGCCACTTCTGGTCAAAACCAGATTTCAAGAAATCAAAGTTGGAATTCGGAAATAAAAATACTCTTAAAGAATAGATACAGAAATCATTCGGTTTAAAGTTCAACTTCAATTGGGTCTGAAGTTGGGCTACTTCTGCCACTTCTGGTCAAAACCAGATTTCAAGAAATCAAAGTCGAAATTGGGTAGCAAAAATAACTTCATTCGATTCTTCTTGAAGAATAGCTTTCTTACGAAATCTTAGTGGATTTGATCCTATTATTAGGAAGGACACCCTTGATTTAAGTGAACCGTAATGTGATTTCTAAGCCCGACTCCTTTTCTTTACAAAAACAATTGCCACCAGCCATGAGAAAATTCGACTCACGAAAAGAAATTTTTCTTCTTCTTCTTCTTCTTCTTCTTACTATCAAGGATTAGGCATAAGCCTGTTCCGAACTCACAAACCATCCTGCACGTTTACATAAACACGAGACATTCCAACCCGTACATCTCGACTAGTGTCATCTTCTTCGAGGTCTTCCCGCCTCCTTTCTTCCAACTGGAACATATTCCGTCACTTTTAGAGGTATTCTCTCCTCTGGCATCCGTTCCAAATGTTGCCGCCAATGAAATTTTTAATTTTTAATTGAAGAAATTTTTATAACTTATTATTCTGTAGACCTATCACAAATGGTTTAATTTATGATCATATTTTAGTAGTATACAATATAAGATTTTTCCCTCAAATTATAGGTTGTAAAAATACGAGTAAATTTCAGATGAAACACGAAATTCTATACATATTATGTACTATACTTATATTTTGTAAGCTAGAAGTAAATCAGGCTGTACTGTAGTATACTAATATGATTTATTGATCGAATAATATCTTTGAAGTCGGTGTATGCCATCTATTCGTAAACGCAAACGTTTTGACAGAAGCAACTTGTAGGTTGAATGAAATGTCAAACACATGTATATCATTTGGCATTTCCACCAGTCTATAGCAAGCTTATTGAATATTAATAAGTACTCAACCCACGATTAAATAGTGGATTAACCATTATGGTGCACACTATGCACTTATATGGTAATTGATGTTTAAGTGTAAATCGGAATATCATCACAAAGAAAATGAATTCAAACACATTTTGTGTCAAAACTAATAAATACAAGATAATGCACTAAATATTAGAACGGTCTCAACCAAAATTACAATTTACTGTTATTATTTGAAATAATTTCCATGTTACAAATTACACTATACATTATAATCTAATTAACTTAATTATATAAAATAATAACAGCAGTAATTTTAACCAGACAAATGCTTAGTATTTTCTCTCTTTTAAAATTAAAATGATTCATTATAAAGGCTAAACGATTTTGAAAAATTAAAAACAAAAATAAACCAACCAAACTGAGAAAATTAGAAAAGTAACTTTCAATTCATTTTGAATCAATTGATTTTGAAGTAGGTAATGAATTTACGGAAAGTTGTACGCCTAATTTAAACTTTTAACCACAATATTTATCTCAATTTATGGGTCACGTACTACTACCATAGTATACTTTCTAAATGCCAAAAAATAAGCTTCTAGTATTATATTATAAAGTAAAACCGGTATATTTTGTGTATATTTTGTACTGTATTAATTAAAGCATTAATTTACGTGAAATTAATAAACTTTGTTGACTTTTATATAAACTTTCTTTTTGTTTAAACATAACCAAATTTTAAAGAAATAAACTCCGATAAAGAATTTTACACGAATTCACAATTCACGAGTAATCACCTAAATTTTTGTTCGTGCTAGACTATTTTCTGGCTTAGTAAAGTAACATTAGACATTCCTACAGTGAACGCTACGAAAGAAGTCCGCTGCGCAGACAAGTTGCCCCTCAACCAGTTTAACAGAATTTTCTGCTTACATCACACATTCAATTAAGTTTTATTTGTAATTACAAATGCAAAAGGCACAATACTGTTTAAAAATGCAAGGTACAATCGAAAAATTATTTCTCCAGCTTAACGTGAAGCTAAAATAACACTTTAAAAATAAAATCCTCATATTAAAACAGAAAATCAGATTTAACTTTTAAAATATTCAGATTACAGAGATAACTGTGATCTTTAACACACTTAAATCCCGATATTTTATGTAAAGACTGGATGAAGTAACAGAAGTTTAAAAAGCACATTAACAGAAAACCGGCTAAAACCTGGGTACTTTTTATGCGTAAATTACTGTATCTCTTTTTTAATAAAAAAGTTTAAGTCAGACAAATCAACGCAGGAAAAAACTGGCTTTAAGTTGCTGTAGCGTTAAAAATTTTCCGTTCGGTCGTTTTTGAAATAGAGCTCTTCAAACACAACGGACTTTTTCGTGCCGGGCATTATGGAAGTTCTTTCCCCGCACTCTCACTGTAGGGTTTTCTACCTCCGTTCATCCGGTGTTCTTATTTTTTATTCGTGGACACCTCTAAAGTCAATAATAAGTTCCCTGAATTTGATTCGATCTATTATTATTATGGTTTCTTCTGTTTATTCCAGTTTCCTCAATATTCTTTCTGGCTTCATCAAGCCACTTAATCGATCCATCCATTAAGTCTAAAACTTAGTTTAGATTTTAAAATTTGTCAATCATTTCTTATCCATTTTATACAGTTTTCAGAAGAATTGTAGTCTTCGTTTTCAGATCGTTTCATTTAGGTAATCGTTCATTTTTCTAGCACAGATCTTCTCGTTGCCGTAACCCGTAACATCCGTTTAATATATTTGAACCCATCATCTTGTATATGATCGTCCCCTCAAAATTCTTTGTTTCCGATCATTCTAAGGTATTCACTTGCATACAATACGCAGATATCATCACAATTATTATAGACTCTAATGTCTGATCTCAGGTAATCTCGAGACTGTTTTCTTTTTGTACAGGTTATGAGTTTTTGAGAGTGCAGTGGCCATCTTTCGTCGCCTATTGTTCGCTCTAATTTCAACTAATTTTATCAACCCCAAAGAACTTAAATACCAATCAATCTATGGATAAAATACGATAAAACAATTAAATTATTGCTACAGTTATTATTTTTTAAGGATTTTTATTTCCCAATGAAACAACCATATTTTTTGTAATTATACATAAAATTAATTAACTTGTCCCATAAAACTAAAATATTTTAATAAAGAAATACAAATTTAATTACAAACTGGAGTATTTGTTTTAAAAAAAGGAAAATCAAAAATTGTGCTGTCTTAATAGAATTATTTCGGTGACATTTAAAACAATTAATTAAGTAGATGTAACATAAACTAAACAATTAATTGATTGTAATGAATTAATAAATTCAATTAATATTTAATTAAACTTACAAAACAACGTTTGGTAAACGTAAAAAGAATAAACAGGAATTAAAAGCGTATTAAAGAACAAACATACCAATTTGTTTTTTTTATTACCGTATAGCACACTTTAAGAGTACCTAGCAATTATTTTCCAAGGTAATATTAAATTAGTCTAGAATTATTTAATTTTAATTAAACGCTAGTTAAGTTACACTTAACATGGTTATGTTAAAGTTATGCGCTTTCTAAATTTGAGTCCTTGTTCATATTTGGAGTGAAAGTGTTACAAATCTATTTTTGTATAAACAAACAACATTTCAGTTAATTTATTTACTTTACCATAAATAAATTTATAATCCATAAATATGGAAAATGAGGTTAATAACTGGAAAAAAAAGTGACTATGTCGACACTATGTCCACTATAATGACGACCCGCACTGCTCGGTTGTTTGACTCGGACTGGATTCAGGTAAAGGAATGAGGGAGGCCTTATCTATTGATAAACTAATACTATGTAATTGTCTGCAGTCTATCTGCTTTAAAATAAAATGAGTTCTGAACACCACTGTTTAATTTGTTGTTTAGGTCATCAGCCGAAAGGCTGGTTTGAACCTCTAGAGGTTTTACTAAGTAAAAACGAGAAGTGAGGTGGTTTACAATTGCCTTCCTCACTGAGCGGAAAAGTACGCTTATCAGCATGCCGGGCCCTCCGAAAAGCACAAATTTTCCACTCTGCAAACGACACCTTCACTTCATTCACCACAGGGTCTGGCTGAATAATGAAATTCATTACTTTCAGACGAGATAACTCTGATTAGTGTCTTTTACACCTCTACCTCTTCTGTTCTCAAATGATTCAGTCATTTAATTGGCTGACCATGTGATAAGAAACAGAACTATTTATTTTAGCCCTGCAATAAACAGATTGAGTGTAAATAATATGACACTCCACCTGTCTGTTACGGGCACCAAATGTTTAATTTAGTCTTCTAATTAATTTAGTCTTAGAGTTATTAAATTAATCATTATTGCAGCCAGTAAGAATTTTGTAAAGCAGGAAAATTAGCGAAATCGAAAACCGTTTAATAGCTAAATAAATTGTAAAAATAAGAATTTATTTTTAATCCACAGTTAAAACCGTATAAAAAGAACTAACTACCTTTACTAGGACTTGAACCATGAAACCTTCGTCCCCGTAAATCAGCTGTACAAACAGCTGACTTTTGCGACGACTTTACACCTTGACCAGCACGGTGGATTAAACAAGAATTTAAAACTTAATTTCAAATCTGCCTTGTTTTCTATTTTTTCTTTAGTTTATTTAAAGTCACATCCACAGTTTGGTATTAAACTTTCCAGATTCTGACCGGGAATCGAACCCCGGAACTTTCGCTTTGTAGGCTAGCGCGCTAATCACTACGCCATGTTGGCGGTCTTATTATAATTTATTTTTTTTATTTATTTATTTCTAATTTGTGTACGTTGCAATCTGTTCAATTCAGAACAATAAGCAACCCCATGACCCAATGAGATAAGGATGATGTGTATGACGTGTAAATGAGGTGTAATCTTGTACAGACCCAGGCCGACCATTCCTGAGAGAGTATGGTTAATTGAACCCCAACCATCAAAGTACACCGGTAACCAAAGTCTAGTATTCAAATCCGAATAAAAGTAACTACTTTTACTAAGATTTGAACCAGGAACCTTCGTCTCCGAAAATCAGTTGTTAAACAGCTGATTTTGGCGACGACTTTACCTCTAGACCAACCCAGTGGGTTATTATAATTTAATCAATAAAAAATTATTTTGAAAAACATTGTAGCCCCAATATATCATAAATTGATATGTATGAGATACGATTAAAGATGGCCTACCTGTTGTAAATTTTACTACCGAAATTTTACGGGACAGTGATAAAAGCGCTACTAAACCGGAAATGAAATTACGCCCCAATAAAGTAATAACATAAGCGTGAATTGAAACCGGGCACATTTAAAATTAAATTTCCGCCTTTAATAAGATGAATATAATAAAATAAAAAGACAATTAAAAATTCAATAAAATATCTTCGATTGTTCAATGAAAACCGAGAGCAATTTCTTTTTTATTAGAATTGAACGCTGGTTAGTATTCGCAGTAATTCATTACGGGTTCGACGAAGCAATAAATTGGCGGTTAAGTGCCCACCCATACCACTGGACTAGTTCCTCCTGCAGTCAAAGTCAGACCTCACAAACACAAGTACATACGCAAACGCACTATTCAGCAACCGACCCCCCCCCCTCCACTACTAAAATGACCTGAATCAGCAAGTACAAATATATCAGCTCCATTTACAACTCCAAAATAATAACGATACTGTTTAGAGTAAAATTAATGACAGTTTGAAATAACATTAACAATGAAAAATACTTTTTTTACAAAAACAAATCTGGTGTGAAACACTCACACAACTTTCTCTTGCCAATGCAAATAATTAACAATAAACCTAACATTAATAATAAAACGTTAGAAATAAACAAAAAACTAACCTCAATAAACATTAGTGAAATACGCAAAATTAAAATCGACCTCAGTTTGCCTTACAAATACGGAAAATCGCTCATTCACGCTAAACTAGGCACTGTACAAAAAAATGCTTAAAAAAACGTTGTCTCTTAATTTCCTATAAATTTTATTATATACTTTTTTGTCGTAAAATGCAAATCTTAAAAAAATTGATTTTTCACAGTTTTCGTGAGAAAAAAACAGAAAAACGCTAATTACCGTTAACCTAAGCGGTATACAAAAAAATGTTTGAAATAAAAGTTACAGGATTTTACATTCTCTACAACTTTTATTATATACATTTTTGCGCTAAAATGCATATTAAAGCCGTAATCTTAAAAAAACAATTTCTTTACGTGAAAACAGCCTCGCCAAGAATTTCAGCAAACATGGTGCCTACCTTATCTTGTAGAGAATAAAAAATTGTGTAAACCAGGCGATTTTTAAAAAAAATCGTAGGACCAGTTTTTGAGAAAATCGCAAAAAAAGTGAAAAATTACACGAATAAACTACTTCTTCCGGTTGACCGATTTTGGTGAAAATCTTCGTGTCGGGTCCGGTAGTGGTATGTAACTTAAGTTTCAAGTTTCAAGTTCGTACGATGTTCCGTTCTTGAGATATTCTGTTCACACACACACACAGACCAATCGCTAAAAACATGTTTTTTGGGTTCAGGGGGCCTGAAAACGTATAGATCCGGTGAATACTAGATTTCGAAAAATCGACATGAAAACAATACTTTCCTTCCTATATATTCATATAGGCAAGAGAAAGTAAAATGAAAAATACTTTTTTCACAAAAAAACCGAATGAACATTCCACAATCATTTTTTTTAATGTGTTGTTTAGGTTATCAGCCGAAAGGCTGGTTTGAACCTCTAGAGGCTTTACGAAGTAAAACAAGGAGTATAGTGGATTACAATAGCCTTCCTCTTTGAGTAGAAAAGTATGCTTATCAGCATGCCAATCCTTTCAAAAAAGATCTACTTTCATCCTGTAAATGACATCTTCAGTTTATTCACCATAGGGTCTGGCTGGATAAAATTCATTACTCTCAGATGAGATTACTGTGACTAGTGTTATTTACACCTTTACCTCTTCTCTTTTTAAATGCTTCAGTCATATAATTGGCTACCCATGTGATAAGAAATAAAAGTATTTTTTTGTAGCCCTGGAACTAGCAGATCAAGAGAAAATAATTTGGTACTCCACCAGCCTGTTCGTTATGAAACGTCCATTACTTTAAGAATCTTGTTCAGCTAAATTAAATTTTTTTTCAGTCTTGGAAATTTTTTTTAAGTTAGATAAAAATATCTTATTAATCTCTCTTTTAGAGCGTTAGAAAACATAGAGGAAAGCCGTAGATTTGTACCTACGTTAAAATTTAGAAATTTTAACAAGTAACAACCCACTGTTCCTATAATAGAAAAACATAGTAAAAAAATTTCTTATGCGCATGCGCCAACTGAAGACTGGAGAAGAGTTCCCTTCTAACTGCCTCTTTGTGACAGTTGGAGAAGCGTCTGCGATGATTAACAGTCGAATCGACAGTAGGGGACTAGCATCAATTAACAGGAGTGGGAGAGGCGAAAACAGTACTACAAGTAGAGTAACCACGTCTACCAACATTTTCTTCGTATTGTAAAATAATACTTAAGTCGCCAATGAAGAAACTGCTGAAATATTAATATTAATTAATATTAATATTATTTTGTTAATATATTCACGACGGAGATCAACACGTCATAAAGCAAAAATTATTACACATACGTTAATATAATAAATTTACGTACGTTTTCTATAAATAAATAAGTAATGCAAATAAATAAATATACAAATAAAATAAAACCGCTTTATGAATGCCTTCTAGTGTAACTAAATTACATTACACAGTAACAAGAACACGTGTAAAACTCCATCTATAAATTGATCTACGATCGTTAACATTATTTTATTGATTATTTTAATTAGTAGGAACAATGAGTTTATAAATATATATAATCACAGATAAATTGGATTCACTTTAAAGGAATAATCCGTAAAAGTAATAAAAATGCAGACCGTAAATGAAGAAATAAACTAACTAAAACCAAATGATAAAGTAACATAAATTAGTATTACCGTAATGTTTTGTGATGAAATTTAGTACTGGATTACTGGTAACAAGTAAATACACGCACAATCACAATAAAATCTTCATTTTAGGTTTCACAGATTAAAAATTTACATAAATATGATATTAAAAACTAAAAAAAAAACCAATGGAGGAAACTTTTATAAACCTTTAAAAATTACGTTGTTTGGGATCTAGTTAAACCTTCTAATCTCTTTAAATCATGGAGGAAAATCATGCTAAATCAAAAAAGTTTTCATAGTTTTAGTGTGCTTTTAATGATTTGTTCTCGCCTATAATAATGAGGTGGAGTGTAAAATTATTTGCACTCGATTTGTTATCTGTTAGTTCCAGGTCTAAAAGAAAAGTAGACCACTCTCTTATCACATGGTCATCCAATTATATGACTGAATTTTTAACAAAAGAGGTAGAGGTGTAAAAGACACTATTCAGAGTTATCTCCTCTGAGAGTACTGAATTTCATTATACAGCCAGACCCTGTGGCGAATAAAGTGAAGGTGTCATTTGCAGGGTGGAAAGTAGATACTTTTCAAAAGCCCCGGGATGCTGATAAGCATACTTTTCCACTTATTGAGAGGCAATTGTAAACCACCTCACTCCTCTTTTTACTTAGTAAAACCTCTAGAGGTTCAAACCAGCCTTTCGGTTTACGACCTAAACAAACATAGTTCGACATGGAACAAAAATCCTTTACAAAAACGAAAACATGTCTTTACAACAACTCAAAAACTTCTTAAAACAAAATACATTAAAGTAAACACTTAAATTGACGTAAAATATTTTAGTACAGTATTCATAAGAGAAAGATAAAATTAAGATTAATATCCCATAGTATAAAATTATTTGATAAGTAATTAATTAATAAAAAACTAGAGACGATAAAATTGAAATATTCTTAAGTAAAATACGTGTACACTTAAATAAAAACTTCATGAATAATAAATAAAAACAAATGACACGTAATGAATTTCCAATGTCGCAATAAGATGGGGTCCATAAAGTAAGCCTCGCTAGTAAGTATTCCGGTTGCATGTCCTGTATTTGCATAATATGGCTCGAAGGGTCAATTCACAGTAAATTCTACGAAAGAAAGTTACTTCGTTTAATGACTAAGTTCCAAGAAGAAACACGAATTCTGTTCGCAATATGTTACAATGTACCGAAGAAAAGTGAGGAACTGAATATACTTCTTTAAGTTTAAAGTCTCCTTTTTTATCCACGGCTTAGTTTGTTTTACTGAGTAAATTTAGGAGTTCTGTGGTTTACCACTGCCTTCCTAATTAAGTTGAAAAGTATAACTGTTTTTCAGTACACCAGTAGTCTACTACTTAAAAGTACAGCCATGTCAAGCTTCGAATGACATCTTTACTTCATTCAGCAAAAGATCTGCCTGTATAATTAAATTCATTACTTTACTTAACTACAAGAAACCATTTCTCAATTGTATTCTATTACGTTTTCCCGTTTATTTTTAAGCTATTAAAAATATAAGCTGAAATTAAAATTAAAAAATTTTAATTAAATTCAAAAATTATACTTTAAATTCTAAAACCTTTTATACGGATTTGAATACTAGACAGTGGTTACCGGTGTACTTTGATGGTTGGGGTTCAATTAACCATACTCTCTCAGGAATGGTCGGCCTGGGTCTGTACAAGACTACACCTCATTTACACGTCATACACATCATCCTCATCTCATTGGGTCATGGGGTTGCTTATTGTTCTAAATTGAACAGATTGCAACGTACACAAATAAGAAATAATAAAAAAAAAAAAAAATTCTAAAAGAAAATAACTGAAATTATTATTTTTATAAAAACATTTAAGTAAAACATCGAGTAAATTCTTTTATATAAAAATAATAAAACTAACAATAGTAATTAAAACTAAAGGGACCTGCATAGCCCAGAGGTTGGAGTACTATAACAGAAAAAGATAGTAAAAAATTGCTTATGCGCATGCACCAACAATGATAAACTGGAGAAGAGTTCCTAATTTAACAGCTTTTTTGTAACAGTGGGAGCAGTGTCAATGCACAGTAGTAGAAGAGGCGAAAACAGTAGACTAAAAGAAGAGCAAACCTCGTCTTCAAGGTTTTGTTCTAAATTGTAAAATAATACAAACACTACAAAATGGAAGGTCTTAGTTTCGATTATATTGAAGAATTCTTTAAAACATGCAAAGACCAAATATTGTAAAACTGAGTTCAACTGTCTCGCTTGGTGTTAGTTCATCAAGTATGTTTGTGGTACCGAAATGTTTTTGTCTTATGCGATTAAAAAGTTACATTTTACATTGTGCTTTTTCTGTAATTTAAGTTTTTTCTTATTTTTGATTTATTAGTTTTTTTAAAAATTAATATCAGGTAACACAACAGCTACATCAACAGCGATTTCTTAGGGTTGAAGAACGGTGAGTTTGTACATGCATTAATCTTCAAGATCCTAGCCGGAAACAGAACCTAGGACCTTCCGCTTAGCAGCGTATAACCTGATTTTCGTAAGGAGAGCGCTGGACAAAACGTGCGTATGCATTAGTATAGTCTTGTATGTACTGCAATAGTGCAGCGTATGTAATCAACAATGGAATAGCATGCCTACAAAATACAATGGGTGTTGTCAATTTTCAACAACACTGACTGTACATTTAACTGTAGGTCGGAGGGTATGCAGGGACGAAGTCAAGTATGCGCATGAGTAGCCCAGCGCTCACAGCAATTGGCTTGGCCTTTAGCACGTTATCCACTGCGACAAGCAGGTGGTCTTACTTTTTAATTTAAATTTATTATCAAAAATCAATCAATTCATGTTCAAATTTTTTCGACAGCCTTTGTACTTTTGGACTATCCGTCATGTAATTAATTATAAGTGGCAATTTTTAAAAATCATTTATAAATTTGTTTTGTCCGTACCTCACAACCAAATGTCAGAAACAACAAGAGAAAGCAACAAACTGTTTTCCGACTCGTGATCTTTACAAAAAGTTTGTGAGCCTAAAATGGGTTTGAAGTTTCGATTTTGACCGGAAGTGGCCCAAAATCGGAATTCAAGAAATTAAAGTCGGAATTTGGAAACAAAAACAGTGTCATTCAAATCCTCTTAAAAAGTAGATACAGACATCTTTAATGGTTTTTGCCATAAGTCATAAGTAAGTTTTTAAACATTTCCACCGGCCATTAGACGCGTCGTCTCATGAAAGGGATTCTTTTCATTTGTTTCGTTTTTCTAGTAAAAGTGTAAACTACGTAATAGACAATTTTTTTTAGCTTTTATTTGTTATCGGGAACTGTACATTATTGACAACTACCCAATTTGATCGCTGCTTTGCTGTATTACTTGACGTGAATTAGGCGTGAGTTTGAACAGGGACCCTCAGTAGAGTTTGTTCACGATTGGCTGTCAAATGGTCACCATACAAAGTCGCTTGCCCAACCGGTGTTACTTAACAAATAATAGCGACTTACTACCAGCTGACTGACTGGGCTGGCTCGGAGGGATAATAGACAATTAAGTTAACTTTATGGCCTTCGGGCCAGCCCAGTCAGTCAGCTGGTAGAAAGTCGCTATTATTTGTTAAGTAACACCGGTTGGGCAAGCGACTTTGTATGGTAACCAGCTGACCGCCATCCATGAACAAACTCTACTGGGGGTCCCTGTTTAAATTCATGTCTAATTCACGTCAAAAAAAATACAGCAAAAAGCAGCGATCAAATTGGATAGTTGTTAACAAAGTACAGTTCCCGATAATAAATAAAAGCTAAAAAAAAATTAACTTTATGTTAACACTATAATATAATATAAAAGAGTTAATTTGTAACCAATTAACCCAAATTTTAATATGTCATTATAAAGTAAATTACTCTAAGATACAATAAAGTTTATTTTATAGTTATTTATTACCTGTTACCATCTGAAAATTGTTACAATTAAACCTACTGATTTTTTTACCGCAAACATAATATTCGCTACAATAAAAAAAGCGACTTTTAATAAAATAAGTCTCTCACGGACAGAATTGTTAAGGACACTAAAAGAAAAGCTAACAAAAAAGTGTAAAGTAAAAGGTCCCTGGTTCGATATCCACGTAAATCTTCGTAAATTTTAACATGCAAAACCCCACCATTTCACAAACTACTGTTATCATAAAGAACTAAGCTGTTAATGCATTTTTAAGTAAACTAAAACAAAATAAATATTTTCTTTACACACAATTATTATTTATCTGCCAGAAAATAAATTTTATTTAAACTTTTTATACACAAACAAACTCCTTCAGAGATTTGTTTTAAAACAAACAACTCCTTTGACGAAGTAAACAAAATAACTGCCAACAGATTGGATTTTCTTACCAATTTAAAAGGCATGATTTTAAACGTGCGTAAGGGTGTGTATATAACATAAAAACATCGTCTATAGATGAGAAAAATTTTCAGAAAATTCAGAAAACGCAGGTGATAGCTTTTCCTGAAATATATAGAATATAAAACATTATAGATACGTAACAAGATAAAACTTGTTTTCTACTTTTTTGTTGAAAGCTTTCACGAAGTCGATTATGAAAGGCTTAAAGAAAATTCTAACAATAAAATAAAGAAAAATTTAATAAAGTTATCTTATACACTTATCTAATATCTTTACGGTGTTATATAAAAAAGAAAAAAATTAAGTTGTAAAAATGAAAAGAAATACGGGAAGGCGTTTAAGGATGCATTATTTATTCATAACGCTGTTTATACATAACAAATTTAATATTTTTTTTACTGAAAAACTTACAGAAAAACTCATAAAGTGACTTTTGATAAGATACGGAAGCCCGTGAAATATATTGGGCGTAACGAAGCTCGGTTACAAAAGTTTTCTTTCTATTCATTTAACAGTCTTTTAAATATGCCTTGGAAATTATAAATAGGTGTGTGTGTATATATATATATATATATATATATATATATATATATATATATACATATACACAGAGACAGAGAGAGGGGTGGAAGGGAGAGGGGGAAGAGAGAGAGAAAGAGAGGATATAATTTGTTTCTTTTGTTTGTGTATAATGAGTTTTTAGAATAAAAGTTCAAGTTGAATTACTTGTATAAGTACTGGTGTACTTTGATGGTTGGGGTTCAATTAACCATACCCTCTCAGGAATGGTCGGATTGAGTCTGTACTATTCCTATACTATACTATTCCTCATTTCCACGTCATACACATCTCATTGGGCTATGGGTTGCTTTTTGTTTTTAAATTGAACAGATTACAACGTACACAAATTAGGGTTTAAACAAAACTATAGACCTAAGTTGACGGATAAATGGTCCAAAGATTTCGGAAATAATATTAAGAAAACTTAATGAACCGAACCAAATTTAGACAACTAATTACGAACTTTAAAGAGCTTTCATGAAGAGCTAAAACAGAACAACGGGTGCACAGAAGAAAGAAGAAAAGCCTACAATGAACGAAAGCTGAGAATGTGTGTGTGTGTGTGTGTGTGTGTGTGTGTTTCTGTGTGTGTGTGAGCGCGCGCGCGCGTGTGTAAAAAGAGCTGCCAGAAACGTCTTAAGTTACCTCACGTCCAAAATTCATCATATACCGAAAAAATATCAGGGGAAATCAATGGATTACTGTCCTTTTTATTCCATAATTTCATATTTCTCCCCATAACAGATACGTGAAGTGTTAAATTATTTGCACTCGTTCTGCTAGTTCCAGAGCTACAAAAAATAGTTCTGTTTCTTATCACGTGGTCAGCCAATTATAGCCTATGACTGAAGCATTTAAGAACAGAAGAGGTAGAGGTGTAAAAGACATTACTCGAACTTATCTCCTCAGAGAGTAATGAATTTCATTATACATCCAGTGTGGTGAATGAAAGCGGTCCAGCCAGACCCTGTGGTGGATGAAGCGAAGGTACCATTTACAGGGTGGAAAGTAGATGCTTTTCAGTGAGCCTAGCTTGCTGATAAGCATACTTTTCATCTCAGTGACGAAGGCAATGGTAAACCACCTCACTCCTCAATTTAGTTAGTAAAAACTCTAGAGGTTCAAACCAGCCTTTAGGGTCTGAAGATATGAGATTCATTATTCTCAGAGGAGATAACTCAAACTAGTTCTTTTACACCTCTATCTCTTCTGTTCTTAAATGCTTCAGTCATATAATTGGCTGACCACATGATAAGAAACAGAACTATTTTTTGTAGCCCTGGAACCAACAGATTGAGTGCAAAATTAATTTAACACTCCACCTGCCTGTTATGGACAAATTTAATGCTAATAAAAAGAAAAGAACAATAGTTCATAAAATCCCACAGTAGTTTTATAAACACGTCCAAAACCGCACTATCGGCACATAGAAAAGCGTTACCTGATAAAAGAATAAAATAATCATAAACTTAATAAAATATTAAAACTTAAATTACCATGATCAATAAACCAAATCCAGATGTACAAGTTAAATGCAGTTGAAACTATTAACAATATCAACTATAATAATTTTTACGAATTTTATGAACTATAATGACGACTTTAAACGTTAGTATTGCATAAGAAAATTTCAAAACCGAATCCGTTGTTCAGCAATCAACTATTTGATTACACCTCTTATCAAATTTTAACTAGGAGGTAAGTTGGATCGGGGAAAGGCAGAATAATCAATGATTACTTTAGTTTAAAATTTCAGATGTAGGTCGAGCGAAATTTATTATTTAAATGAATAACTGATTAGAAGGTGTTACTCATGTCAGGTTTATATAAAATGTAAAAAAAAGTTGAAAGAACTTTTGAAAGTTTGTTTTTTATATAAATACTTTCTTATCTTAGATGTATTATTGTCTGTTTTAAAGTATTTCTGTTACAAAACATTTATGAAATTTAAGTTACGTTAATTTATAGCATCAATTTATAGAAGCCGTTATTAAACAATTATTGCGTCATAGAATCTACTTCTTCGCCTTATAGTGTTCATTGATCTAGTGGATGAAGACGCGCGACCTTTATTATATTAATGAATAGTTAATTTCACAGTATATGAATATTAATTTTAATGAAGTTCCTCCTATAGTCGGGACTTCATTAAAATTAATATATTATAGAATTTATATTCGTTCAATACAACCCGGTGTATGTAAAACGAATTTTAAATTACATTCGACCTGCTATTTCACGATAATAAAAAATTGTATTTTATTGGAAAGAATACATTTTTACGCGAGAGTAATTAAATTTACTTAATTTTTTAACAAATAAATTCGCAAGCCCATATGTTACATTTTCTTCATTCTGTTCTATGATTTGGAGTCCTGGACACTAAGTGAAGCCATCAGGAAACTAGAAGATTTAGGCTTAGCGATGTGGTTACATCGGAGAGTTTTGCGGATACCATGGAAATGACCATATATCAACACTGATGTCTTCCAAAAAATGGAAAAAATAAAGAGATCATGAACATCATTAACATTTTTAAACTCCACAAGTATACGGAAACATCTTACCAAAAGAAGGGATAGGCTAGTGGAGCATATCTTAAGACATCCGGTATTGCTTTATTAATAATGGAGGGTAATATTGAGGGAGTGAATTGTAAGAAGAGGCAAAGGTTAGAATATTTAAAGCAAATTACAAAAGATTTAGGATGTTACAGATATGTAGATATGAAACGACTTGCGCATGATAGAACAGCTTGGACAACTGCATCAAACCAGTCGAGAAAATGATCACAAAAAAAACTCCACATACTAAATTCGGACATTTAATGAGGAATTAAAGCAAATATCGTTTATCCAATGGTAAACTTGCGAATGTGCAAATTCTCAGTTTTATGGGAGAGCAAAAAACAAATTCAGTGCTTTCTTCTTTAACAGACTTTGTGTATTTTCGTAACTTAACAAAGGCTTATCTCCCTAAACGAACAGGATACATATTCGCAAGTTTACTACAACGCTCGTTGGGTTGTATATTTCAGCATGCACTAACAAACTCATATTCGTAAAATTTGCAGATTCGCGAGTTTACCATTGGAGAGATGATATGAGCTACTACAACTCATTACAAAAGGCAAGATACAGGGCAAACGTGGTCCAGCACGGAGAAGAATATCTTGATTGGAGGACCTGAAAGTCTGGTACGGAAAAACAACAAACGAATTATTCAGAATGCCACACACTAACTAAGGGAGAATAGCTATAGCCTGGACGTTAACATCCGGAGCAGATACGCAATATAGCAGTCGTCACCAACTAGTGGACCGCAGTCCACCAACTCAGTTTTTGCAAAAAAAAAAATTGAAGCCAGTAATCAGTTGACATAATTAAATTCTGTCCATTATATTTTCTGTGTTTATGCCAGTTTTCTCTGAATCTTTTCTGACTTCTTAAATTAAAACCACTTACCCGACACTTTAGGGCTACAATTACTAAACTGTATTTTCAAGTCTTCAGTCAATCTGTGACATTCACTGGGATACAGAAAGGCAGGTTTTATCCCTGTCAAATCTTGGCTTGTATTGGGAGTATTTTTTTATACAGGTGGTGAGTTCTTTGGAAAGTAGCAACCACTTTTTCCTTTTGCTATTTTTCGCTGGGCTTCGGTTGTATTTTCTCCGCGAAGTACTTCAAGTTCTCAGATATTCCAACTTTTCTATATGGTATCTTCAAGTTACATGACGCTGATAATAAAAAACAGTAATTCACTTTCAAAATTTAAATTTACTGTTCAGTAGATTAGTCCAACATGTTATACATCGGGAAGTATCGTTTACACTTTATTTAAATTATAAAAACGAATAGTTTTACATTTTTATCATTAAAATAAGTTAGACCCACCGGGTTGGTCTAGAGGTAAAGTCGTCGCCAAAATCAGCTGTTTAACATCTGATTTTCGGAGACAAAGGTTCCTGGTTCAAATCCTAGTAAAGGTAGTTACTTTCATACGGATTTGAATACTAGACAGTGGTTACCGGTGTACTTTGATGGTTGGGGTTTAATTAACAATACTCTCTCAGGAATAGTCGGCCTGGGTCTGTACAAGACTACACCTCATTTACACGTCATACAAATCATCCTCATCTCATTGGGTCATGGGGTTGCTTATTGTTCTAAATTGAACAGATTGCAACGTACACAAATTAGGAATAAAAAAAAACACAAAGTCAAAATGTTTTCCATTTTTTCGCCTACTTTATTAATATTACTACATTTTAAAATCAAAACAGAAAAGATTAATTGTCAATCAGAAATCACTTGTAATCCTTTTCGGTCACTATCAGGAGAATCCTTTCAAAAGTTTTTAATTGGACGTTCCGGATAACCACAAATATTTTTTTGTGTTTATTACTTCCCGAATAGGGATTGTACTCAATCATTTTTGGACATTTCATTGTTGATAACTTTTATTTAATAAAATTTTGTAAATAGAAACACATTTTTCCGTATTTGTTTTTCAATTTATTGATTGAAGGTAAATGTGCATGGTATATGATTTTAAAATTTTATATTTTTGATATAGAATAGAACCCTAAATTTCAAGTTCCCAGTTAAGTAGATTAAAAAAGCATCACCGATATGATCAGTATGTTTGAACATAAATGCGTTCGAACATTCAAAATAAAGAATAATACAACACAATTATAAATAAAGTCCATTCGAAATAGAATGATAGTAAGTCTCTAAATGGTGGTAACTTTTCTAAATAAAAAGTCCCTTTTCGAAAGTAAAATTTCCCTTTTAATTATTCCTAATGGTATTCTTATTACTCTAAGTGGTAGTACAGACGCATGAACACATTAAAAAATTCCCTCTGTCCTCTATTCCATTAAGTAATACTATTCATGGTATTTCGAATGCCGGCCGCATTGGCGTAGTTGGTAACGTGCTCGCCTCTCATCATGCGGTCTTGGGTTCACATCCCATTCAGGCACGGCATATTTTCAAACGTTACAAAAAATCATTTCACCCTCCACCGTATGCGTTAGCAGTAATTGCAGAACAGTCGGACGTCAAAAAAAATCGAATGGACTATACGTGAATTTTATGTTTATTTTATTCATGTAGATTACGTACATTAGAAATTTATTGTTCTTCGGTCATTTCGTATGATTTGGATTCGGTTAATGGGGATTCTAATGTGGGTGTATTGTTTAAGTCATCAGCCAAAAAGGCTGGTTTGAACCTCTAAAGGTTTTACTAAGAAAAACGAGGAATGAGGTAGTTTACCATTACCTTTCTTACTGAGTGGAAAAGTATGCTTATTAGCATACCAGACCATCTGAAAAGCGTCTATCTTCCGCCCTGCAAATTATACCTTCACTTCGTTCACCACAGGTTCTGGCTGTTTAATGAAATTACTCTCAGAGGCGATAACTCTAACTAGTTCTTTTACACCTCTATATCTTCTGTTCTTAAATGCTTCAGTCATATAATTATTGGCTGACCATATGATAAGAAACAGAACTATTTTTTGTAGCCCTGAAACTAGCAGAACGAGTACGAATAATTTGAAGGGGTCAAGAGAAGACAGTGCTAACCCACATCAACATAATTTTACGCAATGTCATTTTAAAAGTTTACTGAATCTACAAATCATGTTTTGGAAGTTTTGTTAAACATTTGTTATTTTCTGTTAATCTAGGTTCTTAAAATAGTATAGCGGGTGCGTGCGGAAGTTTTCATGCACGAGAATGAAGTCTATAATTATTGTCGAGTGTTGTTTTGGAGTAGTAGTAGGGTTTTAATGCTTATATTATATACTCTAAATAGATAGACATTCGGTGTACGAGCACAGACATATGTGTGTAGCCACATCCGTTTTAAACCCTGTTTAAAACGGCACAAACATTTTATTTTTACAGAATATTTAAGAAAAATCATGCTGGAAATTTTGTGGGTTAGCACTTTCTTCCGCCGACCCCTTCAATTTAAGAATCCACGTATCTGTTCAAGGCATCAAATGTGAGTATACTCATGAATTGAGTAAAATAGGAACTGACAAGCAGGCGCTTTCGCTCCTTTCCGTTTCAGTTTACCTCCTCTAAGTATTAGTGTTCGCGAATTCCGTAGCTTATTTGCCAAATTACATCCTATATACACACGTAGTATTATCACATCACAGTAATTTTTATTAACTCAGTAATATTTGCAAAGCTAATTTTAACGTAATACCTGTGAGGCTAGCAAATTGAATAGTGTACAGTACGGAGGATTTATTTAGGCTTTATATATATTAATGTATATGAAAATGTTGGCTTACCTTTCATAATAAGGGTACTTGTGTACAATATTAGATGTGGTATTTACCAGTAAGCCATAAATTATTATTAATTCAAAGAGTAATATAACCATCAAAGGTGGTTAGATAGGAGGAGCAGATAGGTTCCCGTACACGGTTAGACCTATATCAGTTAAATACAAGGATTAATTAGAAGAGGCAGTAAGGCCCTACCGATCTGATGTGGCTACACACATATGTCTGTGCTCGTACACCGAATGTCTATCTATTTAGAGTATATAATATAAGCATGAAAACCCTACTACTACTCCAAAACAACACTCAACAATTATACACTTCATTCTCGTGTACGAAAACTTCCCGACGCACCCGCACGCGTTAAATTCAAAATCCCATTCACCTACACACTAGCTGATCTACGCTCAAATGCGTCACCATCACGTACGTATATGTACGTTAATTAGAATGCGTGCTGTTGACGTTATATTACGTCACTATAGGCTTCATTGTCCCGACTTGTCTGTACCACTATAAATATTGCTTGTAATTCCTAATCCATTCGGTTGAACTGTTCTCTTGGGATTTATAGAGCACGTCAACCCTGACGGTTTCACCCTACTACTACTATCATATATACACTAAAATACGTTTACTTCACAGTTGCCATTAACTCCCTTTATTTCACCCTATTATTATCATTTTACCCTTTGTTTATTTATTATTAAGATTTTAGGGGATGATACTTCTCTTTCTCACCCCCCCCCGTTCATACCTATGCATGCATTTACAACGTATAACTTCACTTTAATTATGAATTATCAACATTATATGCAATTATATTCTATATTAATTTGTTCACAAACAATACTATCACCATTAAAAAGCAAAAGTAATTTTTTTTTTAAAAATGCAATCAAACGTAATTTGTTTAACAAATCGTTAACAGTATTTTCTATAATAATAATATAGTGGAGCGTCAGTTATCCGAAGTAATTGGAACCAGAGCGGTTTTGATAATCAAATAGTTCGGATAATCAAATCCAATGTATACAATCAGATGTTCTGCTTTTATATTAAATATAAAGCAGAACACCTGATTGTATACATTAAATTTGATTAACCTTTTCATTGACCCTGTTTGTTATCTTCTGAGATTTGGTTAATTTAAAATTTTTAAATTGACCCAATTTTTAGATGACCCAAACAATAACATTTAAAAGTTGAAAAGACTAAGTTATTGAATATGGTTTTTTTATATCATTGACGCCAATTAAGTAAAATAAAGATGTGTTCATAATTTATAATATGCTGAAGAAAATTATTTACATAAAATCTGTTAGAAATATCTTTCAACTTCCACTTGGAAAACATAAAATACAACTTATAACCATAAATCAATCAAAATTAATTCTGTCAGTTCAAAATAATAACGTGAAGTGAAGGATTGAAAGTATATAATAAAATAAGTACATAATAAATGGTTATTGTAATGTATATTATGTAATTTAATAAAAGAAGAAAGTTATAAATAATTTTGTTGATTGAGTATGAAATAATTCAGTTAAGCAACTCGTAGTAAATTGTTATGATCTTTAAGAGTGTTGCAGAAACAACAGAGAGACTCTTAAAAAGTCACTTGTTCAGTCGAACAACATAGAAGGGTTAAACTTAAACGTCTTTCAACCGTGTTCACTTTAGTTTTATTACTGAACAATTTTATTGCAACATCACGAAAAGAGAAGATGTAGTGGGTGGTATGAGGAGGTATAGATGTAGAATGAAAAGAGGTTGAAGGAAACGCCACCAACTCAAGCTTTACCCTTTGTTTATTGTCCGGGAGTATCTCTTTGCCTAGAAACGTTAAGGGAAGGAAGCTTCTTTTGCCGTACAGTCAAAACGCCTTCGGGAAACCGAAATGAGGTTGGCTTCTGTCGAAAGAACGATCTAACATCGATGAAGAGGTGGAACCGAGTACAAAAAAAAAATAAAGACAGAAAAGGTATAGAAACGGAACTACGTCTCCCAACTCTTAAATAGCCTATTCTATAATATCTTTTCCTTTCTTTATTGCTACTGTAATCTATATTTAAGAAAGTAAACTTTTATAAGCACTAAGCATTTCTTCTAGATTATAAACCAGAAATGAGTAAAAAAGCTTACGGTAAAGAAATAATACTAATAATAATAACAATAATAAATAAAAAGATATTAACAATTTTATTATACTTGAAATTACAAACCAGAAATGATAGCCGTCATTTTGTTCAGTCAGAAAGATTTCACGAGCACAATAAAAATTTATTACAATCGATATCTCGAATGGAATACAGAACAATACAATAGTCTACCATTTATAACAATGCTTTATATTGCCTACCGACGCGTTATATAACTTAAATAATCGTAAAAACGCCTGCGATTTATACCTGTAATACTATCGCAGTGTTCACAAATCACATGTTCGTTTAATTAGGTTTTTATGTTCTTAACACCATTCTCAAAATAAAAAAACAATAAATTAAAAATCATAGATGGATCTAAATATAACCCATTTTAAAAAGATTAATTATTTCTGTATATAAATTCAAAAGCCCTTGGTCTCATCACTGATTCTCTAACTTCAAATACAGTAAAACCTCAATAATTCGGACTAATTAGGGGGGAAGTGAAGTCCGAATTATCGCGAATATTTGTTTACATCTAAAAATTGAATAATTTAGGCAATTAAAATTAAAAAATAAACGTTACTTGTCTGAAATATCGATGTTTAATGAATTTACAGTATATTATATTGAAAAATAACAAAGTTAAAAGTATAGAAATAAAAATATTTACGGCAGTAAAAATATTGTTAAATAATAAATGTCCAGTGCAAAATGATATTTAATTAAAACACTGTACTTACGTACCGATTATTTGGCACTTGTTGAAGTAGAGGGTTGACAAATATCCTCAGGGATCATTTGAGGTTGCTTAGAAAAAACTTGTTATTTTTTTCTGTGATTCTTTGCTACACTGTTTTCTGCAATGACCTTAGAAAAGATATCCAAAATGTGGTAGCATTCATTTGTGTACAGTAGGCCTAGTAAGTTTTTCCATAACACACTTTCTGTGTAACCCGAGTAACCAATAATGTATTACAGGATGAAACAATTTTTATTAGACAGTTAAAAGCTATTATTTTTTGACGTAGCACTTTATTAATTTTTAACTAAAAAACTTCTAAAAAAATTAAAAAAGCTGCTCTTCTTGGAGTAGTCCGAAATATCGCGAATTCCGAATTAATGAAATCCGAATAAATGAGGTTTTACTGTACAAAGCTCATATTTTTTTACATCATTTAAGTGATTTTATTTCCAAATACTTTAAAATTTAACAATTCTAAAATAATAAAAAAATTCTTTTAACATATTTTATTAACTTGTACATACAAGTTGATTTACAAAGAAACGGAAATACTTCGGGAGAAATCTATATACGTTCATCGATAAATAAGAAAAATGTTTATAGAAACATCAATCCAGAAATGATTCATTAGCGTGTTACGTCCAACTGTTCTGCAATTACTGCTAATCCATACGGTGAAGGGTGAAATGGTATTTTGTAACGTTTGAAAATATTCCGCGCCTGAATCGGATTCAAACCCAAGACCGCATAATGAGAGGCGAGCACGTTACCAACTACGCCAATGCGGCCGGATATCATTATATCATCAATCATTTTTTACGGCTAGTAAAAGATTTCTCCTTATCCCATATAATAAATTCGTAAAGAAACTTTTAGGGTATTAATTAAGAATAAAAAATGGTGGTTTCTTATGGTTTTTAACTTTATACAGCGAATAAAACAGGTGCTACAACCATATACAGTAATTTTTTGAGAAATCTGGTAGATAACGGAAATAAATAGGGGTAAAAATTGTTTTCGTTTTGGGATAAAAATTTTCACCAAATATTGTTTGTAATATGTTTTTTTTTAATTCCTAATATGTGTACGTTGCAATCTGTTCAATTCAGAACAATAAGCAACCCCATGACCCAATGAGATGAGGATGAAGTGTATGACGTGTAAATGAGGTGTATTCTTGTACAGACCCACTCTTGTCGACCATTCCTGAGAGAGTATGGTTAATTGAACCCCAACCATCAAAGTACACCGGCAACCACTATCTAGTATTCAAATCCATATAAAAGTAACTACCTTTACTAGGATTTGAACCAGGAACCTTCGTCTCCGAAAATCAGCTGTTAAACAGCTGACTCATGGCGACGACTTTACCTCTAGACCAACCCGGTGGGTTGTAATATTTTAAAAATCGGTTTTTCAATAGTAATGCAATTAAAACGTCCTGAAATTCACAAATTGTTCACTTTTTTATATAGAAGAACAATTATTAGAAGAAAATAATAGACTACAATAAAAATGAAACATCGCCCATTTTTAAATCGTTTGTACACGAGTAATTTAATAATCGATAAGACGCCCTAATTGTGGACTACGTTATTAGGTGAACAAATACAATGGACTATAATTTCATAATTGTACCGTTGAATTTTCTCGTCTGAATAAAGTTTATTAATTATTCATTGTCAAAGCACGTAACTTGTTATAACACGAAAAGAAAGGGGAAAATAAGGTAGTGTCAAAAAATACGAACATAACAAGCACATTCCTGGAGTAAATGCTTGTGTTTTGTTTTACTCAATTAAAAATTATAATTTAGGTAACTGCCCATAACAGACAGGTGGAGTGTCAAATTATTTACACTCAATTTGTTCGTTGCACGGCTAAAATAAATAGTTCCGTTTCTTATCATATGGTCAGCCAACTAAATGACTGAATCATTTAAGAACAGAAGAGGTAGAGGTGTAAAAGACACTAATCAGAGTTATATCGTCTGAAAGTAATGGATTTCATTATACAGCCAGACCCTGTGGTGAATGAAGTGAAAGTTCCATTTGCAGAGTGGAAAATACATGCTTTTCAGATGGTCTGGCATGCTGATAAGTGTACTTTTCCACTCAGTGAGGAAGGCAATGGTAAACCACCTCACTCCTCGTTTTACTTAAGAAAAAAAAAGTAAAACCTCTACAGGTTCAAACCAGCCTTTTGGCTGATGACCTAAACAACAACAATAAATGTTAGGTAAGATATTTGAGTCAAATTTTTTTAAAATTTATTAACTAATATTTCTCACAAGTGTAATAAATTTTTAAATTCTTCGTGGAATTTTAAATAGAAATAAATTTCAATTAAACGAAGAGAGAAAATTTCAAGAAGTGTTAGATTACTAACATGAAGACATTTTAAAAAGAACAGAATAATCCTTTAGTGTTACAAACAGTGAAGTTCCTGGAAGAGCCGACATCCAACAATGATTCGATGCGTGGAGGGTTTGATAAGTTTGTTAAATTGAACAAGAGAAGTGTGAGTTGAAAAACGTGAGTGACGTAAAAGTAGCTGCGAAAGAGAGATAGATAGATAGATAAAGTGTGTTAAAAGAAGTGTAGAGACTTATCAAAATAACCGATAACGTAAAGGGATCACATCACGGTGCTGTGCTGCCTACCGACCTCGCATACCACTCACCAATAAGATTTCACTCATTCCATCCAACTACATAAACACTACAATTATTGTAGTCTACCAAACCCAGAGCCACTTTCTATAATACACAAGTATTATACAGGGTGATTCATGAAGTTCTCCCCCCACTTCTACAGCACATTGTACTAGTAAAAATAATGAAAAAATGTTATATAAACATAGGTCCGAAAACGCTTCGTTAGCGAGTTACAGCTAGCGAAAGTTTCGCCTGGATTTCAGTTCACCAGGTGAAATGAGGTCTTCCTGGAATTGTGGTAAGGTAGATTAAGGGGCAAATTCAATCATTTCTTATGGTTTTTGATCTGATAAATTGAATAAAACAGGTCCCAGATCTGTAAGTTAAATAGTTTTTAAGAAAACCAGTGTCAAATGCAAAAAATGGAGTGAAAAACTTATTTTTTCATCTTTGGGCAAGGATAACTGTGTTATTTCACCAAGAAACAGTTAAAATTTTTCAATAAAACATGTAGAAAATTTTATTCTGAACAAACCGGTGTAAATTAAGTACACAGAAAGCGAATAGATGTTTGATTAAATGAGTTTTTATTCATAAGAGTACAAAGTAAAATTAACCGGAAAAACTGAAATGAAAAAATGTGTTTTTTTCACTCCATTTTTTTGCATTTGACACTGGTTTTCTCAAAAACTATATAACTTACAGATCTGGGACCTGTTTTATTCAATTTATCAGATCAAAAACCATAAGAAATGATTGAATTCGCCCCTTAATCTACCTTACCACAATTCCAGGAAGACCTCATTTCACCTGGTGAACTGAAATCCAGGCGAAACTTTCACTAGCTGTAACTCGCTAACGAAGCGTTTTCGGACCTATGTTTATATAACATTTTTTCATTATTTTTACTAGTACAATGTGCTGTAGAAGTGGGGGGAGAACTTCATGAATCACCCTGTATAATTTAAAGTAGAACAGAATGAAATATAGATTCTTTACGGGTGCATCGTATAACCTCCTCTTGTACTTCAATGTAGGATTTAATTTTACTTCTTTATAACGTTATAATCTACATTTAAAAATACAAATATATTTATAACTACAGTAGAATCTCGGTAGTCCGGCCGTTTAGTAGTCCGGCTCTTAAAATATTAGGTCTAAAAGTATGAAACCTCACCCAGGAAACATTTAGGTAAAAGATTTAAATTGAATTAAGGAAATCAATTCTACCTAATTACGGCGGATTTAATACGAGGGTTATCCAGAAAACAACCTCCGTTTTGAAATAAAAAGTAAACGAATGAAGATACAAAAACTTTATTATATAAGTATTAAAACTACAGTTTTTCTCTATTTTTCGACATAGTCGCCAAACAGATTCAAGCACTTGTCGTACCTTGGAACAGTCTGTGAAATACCCTCTGCATAAAAATCTGCCGCCTGTGAATGTAGCCAACCATTCACGGCGTTTTGAAGCTCTTCGTCATTGGCGAACCGCTGAGATGCAAGCCACCGCTTCGTGTTCGGGAACAGGTGAAAGTCACTAGGAGCCAAGTCCGGGCTGTATGGGAAATGATCGAAAACGTCCCATTTAAACTTGGCTAAAAGTTCATTTGTTTTCTCGCCCTCATACAGCTCGAAGAACAAATGAACTTTTGGCCAAGTTTAAATGGGACGTTTTCGATCATCCCCCATACAGCCCGGACTTGGCTCCTAGTGACTTTCACCTGTTCCCGAACATGAAGCGGTGGCTTGCATCTCAGCTGTTCGCCAATGACGAAAAGCTTCAAAACGCCGTGAATGGTTGGCTACATTCACAGGCGGCAGATTTTTATGCAGAGGGTATTTCAAAGACTGTTCCAAGGTACGACGAGTGCTTGAATCTGTTTGGCGACTATGTCGAAAAATAGAGAAAAACTGTAGTTTTAATACGTATATAATAAAGTTTTTGTATCTTCAATCGTTTAATTTTTATTTCAAAACGGAGGTTATTTTCTGGATATTTTTTTTTTTGTTTAACGTCCGACTGTTTTGCAAATTGCTGCTAATGCAGACGGTGAAGGATGAAATGAATTTTTTGTAACGTATGAAAAAAATGCCATGCCCGAGTGGGATTCAAACCCAAGACCGCGTGATGAGAGGCGAGCACGTTACCAACATCGCCAACGCGGCCGGCTATTTTCTGGATAACCCTCGTATAACATGTATGTTTAGGATTTGATTAAAGAAATGAATAAGCAAACCTTAATTATCGTTAAATGGAATAATTTTTGGCCTTTTATCCAAAATCCAGAACTGGGTCATACTCTATACTTCATGCTGAATTGACAACGAAACGTAATTCTCAGAATACGAGCACCCTCACACCGCACTAGGCGATGTCAATAGCCGATAATTATGTTTAGTACAATGACTAAAGAAGTACTCAGCAAACCATTAGTTAATTTAATTAAAATCACATAGAAATCAAAGCATATTCATTTTTTCTTTAAATTTATAATTTATAGTACCAAAATTCCAATACATTCAGTAATCCGGCACCCTCTCGGTCACGAACAGGCCGGACTACTGAGATTCTACTGTATTATAAATCAAACATCAGCAAAAATTATACGTCTCCTTAAAAATCTCAAACAGAATTTTATAATTTAAATACATTTGTAACTACCAAAAATTCCTACATGATTTTCTTAAAATTTTCAGGAGCATTAGAATTAAAGGAGAAAAATTGAAAACTCTTTAAGAGGAATCGAATAACACTATTTTTGTTTCCAAATTCCGACTTTGATTTCTTGACTTCTGGTTTTGGGCCACTTCTGGACGAAACCGGAATATCAAACCCATTGATTTGTGGGACCAATTCCGTTATTTCACATCATCAAAACATTGGTGAATGCACCTTTACTGTTCAACCCAGCAGTCGCCAACGCCGTGCTCTGTATTGGTGACTACCAATCGCCTGTTTCTTTTATTTCGGTTTTCATTTTAATTTAACTGTAACTGTGTGTTATTATTTAAATGTAACTGTAAATGAAGAAAATAATTGTTCGATAAACAACTTCGTATTGGCGAGAAATGTGTCGCTTCTTATGCCCCCCCCCCCATACACGTGCGAACAATTTGCGCAAATTCGGTGTTTGTACATACGCTAGTACATACACGTAGCAACCTATTGCGCAAACATCATTTCGATTTGTGGTGTTGTTCGTTGAACATGTCAGATACGGACGATTGCTTTGCCGCCATTATTCTGGCCCTAGTGGCTGAGAAATGAATAGTTAAAAGAAAAAGAAAGCGAAGAGAGTGGGTCAAGAGTTGGCTCCAGAAGAGGAACGAATTCAGTCATGACCGCCTGATCACTGAGCTCAAAATTACCTCAGCTGCAGACAACAAAAACTACCTTCGAATGGACGCAGCTTCGTTCAGCGAGCTACTCGAAATGGTGACACCCCTCATAGTGAAAAACAACACTGCAATAAAATCTCTCCAAAATTCCCGCTGTTCATCATCTGTTGTCTTATCCGCCACATTGGAGAGGTAAATAGCAACAAACTAAAAAAAAATTACCGAAACTACGTTTTTAACCACGGAATAGAAAGGAAACTGCCTGACAGTGTCTAGGAGCAGGAGTTGACTAACCCAAAGTTTGCACAAACCGTACCATACACGTCAAATAAGTACTCAAACAAGGAGTATTTGTACAAATTATTTCGATCCTGACCGATTTTACTCAAACAGTTTGCGCAACCATTCAGACAGCCCCATAGACGGTCAAACTGTTTGCACTAACACCGAATTTGCGCAAATTGTTCGCACGTGTATGGGGGGCATTAGAGGTTTACTAATTCTGCAGATTGTTTTATTACACACCCAACGATCCTAGCCAGTGGTGTTCAGTATCATATCGTGTCCATTTAAACAAATGCGCGGATTATGCAATATTCCTTACTTTTGAAGGAAACGTATAGCTCTTTCCTTAGTAGAAATAATAGGAGCCAATTCCAAAAGATTAATAATTAATTATACATTGAACAGAACACGTGGGAAGCAAACAAGCAACGAATGTGTACTGCATGAATCTGAGCTTTGCGCAGCTGCGGGATGAAGGGTACAGACGAATGCTACGTCATAACACTGTACTAATCATCTGATTGCTATTCGCTTGGCAGAAGGCTGCCTAGTGCGGTGTCATACGTGGGTGTTGTTTAGACAATTCGTTGTAGACAGCGACACAGAATAGGATATGTAGTTTGGATAGTACCCGTGACTACTACAAACATATTACTAGTAAAAAATTACTACTACTAACGCAATCTCGCACAGTAGTAGTGACGTAATGCATACCTCTCAGCTGCACAAAGCTTGGGAACGGGCAGTATTAATAAACGTGCAAAAAATATCTACAATTAATTATAGCGAGTGGGAGTAATCAGTAATAATAGTAAAGATGCGTTAACACGAGACGAGTTTCAGGTTACAGATGTTGTGATGTCAAATAACGGAATAGGTCCGATTTCTGCTTCTACTCATTAAGAGGCATCAAATGACACTATTTCTGTTTCCAAATTCCGACGTAGATTTCTTGACTTCCGGTCAAAACCGGAACTTTAAACCCAATCCAGGCCCACTACTTTTAATGCAGATAACGAATCCGAAAATTGTTTTTTGCTACCCCTTGTAATAGTTTCTGACATCTGGGTGTGACGGACTAATGGACATAGGAAAATTATAAGATGACAATTTTAAAAAATCCTACCGAAAAAATTTTAATATTATTTAATTTATCCATTTTTGCTAAGTTAAAACAATATAATATGTTTCAAATATCTCAAAAATTTTTTTGTATCATATAAAAATTTGTTTTAAAAACAGGATCTTATAACTTATGCTCAATTTAGCCTATTTAATTAAATGTTGAGGTGCTGAAACTACTCAATAACAGAGAATTGAAAAGAAGAATGAAGAGCCAAAAAATTCTTCGATTTCATGAACTCCATTTTGAAAATATAACTAGTTAAGAGTGTTATATAAAAGTAAACTATAACCCTTAAAAGAAAGTGTAAATATCTTATCCAGTATATTAAATTCAATAAAATTTATAAATTATAATTTATAAATTTAATGAATTACCCTAAGTATAGACACTGAGAAGGATATAGACAGGAAGGTAGTAAGGTTTAGAAATATATCCGGAACAATCAGAAGGACGCTGAGAAATACGACGAGAAGAGACACACAAAGACGATTGTATCAGGCGATGGCGGTTCCTACCCTGTTGAATGTCTCAGAGGCTTGGGTATTGACGCAACGGAAAAAACAAATGTTGGAATCAGCAAAAATGAGTTTTTTGCGAGCAGTAAAAGGATGCTCAAGGGTGGACCACATAAGAAGTGAGGACATAAGAGAGGAACTACAGGTTGTTAGCGTACATGAGAGAATCTTAAAGTACAAGAAAAGACGGAAGGAACATCTAAACAGACGGATGGACGAATACTGAAACAGATGTGGGAATATAAACCACAAGGCAGAAGTGCTCTGGGTAGACCGAGGAAAAGATGAAGTTGAAGAGAGTGATGTCGGAACAGGCCAAGGCCTAAATCGTGAAGAGAAGAAGATAATTTATAAATTTGGTAAAATATTTTTATTATCGTAACTACATCAGGTTTTTCAATATTTCTTAATTAATTGTAAGGTTTTAGCAACCTCAATGAATTAGGACTACATAATTAAACTGAATATAAAATTCAATAAAATTAGTTAAGTAAAAATACACAAATTACCGCAATGTTAATGTAAGGAAACAATTCAAACATTTTTGACACGCTAGCCAGAAATTGTATCTCACACCTTTAGCTTAGTTTGATAAAAAATTATTACTGTGATTAAGAAATTTTATCTTTTTTTTGCAAAGAACAGCATAAAATCTATCAAAGAACAATATTATTGGACATATTTTTGAGCTTTTCGTTAAATTGCATTTAGTAATCTCGAAATAAAATGCAATAATAAATTTTAAATCCAATAAAATTACGTAAAAATACAAACATTACAAAACATTATAATAAAAAATAATGTTAGTGCAAAATCTGGTAAACAAAAATTAGTGGTTAAAAAATTGGATTGTTAAGAGATGTATGGTACATAAATGTTAGGTTTAATGTACAACAAGGGAGATTTCATGTGTTATTTTTTCGTACAAAATGGCGTCATTAGATTGCAGAGAGCGAGAGAGACAGAGAGAAATGTACGTAGTTTAGTTGTACAATTGCAAGTGCAGTTTCGCTTCCACCACACGTGGGTATCGTGTTGTTGCTCCCGCAAGATTTGTGACCATCGAACGTGCTCTACAACGTCGCCGTGGCACGTTCAAACATCATGCGCGTAAATTCTTTGTTATTGCCTATAAACTGTTCTTAACTGCCTGAGACTATTTTTAAGTGGTTGCCACTTATTTCTTAACACTATTTGTTATTACATTACATTTGTAGTATTGGTTATATTATTTTGGGAAATTATGATCTCTCATTTACTTTTAAAGACATTTCAGATTTAAGCAACTGAAATGCAATGAAAATTACAATTAACGGATTACTTAAAACGGAACAATAACTTTACGTAATGAGAATTCTATTTTTGAATTATTTCAAATCTCAACTAATCATTTCTTTTATCACACCCGTTAACAAATACAAATTAATTTTAAACGTTATAATCGACGGGTGACTATTTTTAAACTACTACGCAAATCTATAATCAGCAAATAAATCTCCAAAAAAAAAAAATTGTATGTCAATTCAACTAAGAAACATAAAAAGTAATATAGTACAAGCTCGCTAATCCGAACCCTTCAGGAATCTGAACTACCCAAATGTCGAATTTACGCTGAAATCGTAAACATGGTTCTGCAGAATGATGACGACGAAAAACTACCGAAAAATAAAATAAACCATGAAGTGGCAGTGCAAGTTTTAATAAGTGTGTAAAGTGGGCTAAGGAAACCGGTAAGCCGTTTCATGAAATGTTATTGCTTATGCAGATTCAAGACGAAGCATTCGAACAAAGTTTGGCTTCCAAGAAACAGAAAAAAATAAGTGAATTTTTTGAGAAAAAATAAAGGTTAGTGAAAAGTACGTATTTTGTTATTGAATTAGATTATTACAACATAAATAGCTGTACCTACATGTTTTAATTAACTTACTGTACGTACTGTATTTAAACTTTTTTTTGTTAATTTATTTCTTTTAATGTGATTTTTTTGTGGAAAAAACATGTAAGGTCAGTTTACTGTACGTATATATTATTAAATCAGTTTATTCAGCATATTGTTTAGGTCAACAGCCGAAAGGCTGGTTTGAACCTGTAGAGGTTTTACTTTTTTTTTCTTAAGTAAAACGAGGAGTGAGGTGGTTTACCATTGCCTTCCTCACTGAGTGGAAAAGTACGCTTATCAGCATGCCGGGCCCTCTGAAAAGCACATATTTTCCACTCTGTAAATGACACCTTCACTTCATTCACCACAGGGTCTGGCTGTACAATGAAACTCATTACTTTCAGAGGTGATAACTCTGATTAGTGTCTTTTACACCTCTACCTCTTCTGTTCTTAAATGATTCAGTCATTTAATTGGCTGACCATGTGATAAGAAACAGAACTATTTATTTTAGCCCTGCAACTAACAGATCGAGTGTAAATAATTTGACACTCCACCTGTCTGTTATGGGCAGGATATTCAGCATAAGCAATTGTATTTTACTCATTTTCAACATTGGTATTGACTTTTACACAATAATTCGCTAATCCAAACTTTTCAGTAATCTGAACAGTTTTTATTAGTTCGGATTAGCGACCTTGAACTGTAGTTGTTATTAGTACATGTCCTGAATCTATACTAATATTATAAACAGTAACGTTGTTTGTTTGTATGAGGTAAATCTCAGAAACTACAAATTCGATTTTAAAAATTCTTTCACTATTAAAAAGTTAGAGCTTTCTAAGTAACAGACATTACGTATTTTTTTAATTTTAAATAAATGTGTTTTCGTACGTTTTTCTAAAGAGGAGTTGAACGGTCCTATCCTCTTCATGTTAAATTTGCTGTATATAAGACCCATTATCTCACGACCCAATTGAACTACAGCTTTGAAATTTATTACAGTTATCTAGCCATACCAACTGAACTGCTGGTACGAACTACATCCTAATATAAAGTTACAAAAAAAAAATTAAAAATTTTTCGTATTCGTTTGTTTTTTTTAGCAATTTTCTTTTAAAGTTTTCCTTAATTTTTTTAAATTAAACCAATAGATATAAATTTTGTACAAACTCTTTATATTAATTACTTGAAAAGACTCCCAAAATTTCACTTCAATAGCTTGAGTGGTTTCTAAGATTTTGGGTACCATTTTATAAGGAAAATATAAATCTCAGATAAACGGCAGAAAAAGTACGTTTATCAACTAACTTGTAAATCGTAATTTTTTATTAGAATCCCCCTGGGCTGTACATTTTATCCCTCTTTTCTTCTAAACCCAATCTCTTCCTTCTTTATCATATTCGTGCTTCCTTGTTGAACTGTTGCGCTGCCCATTCAGCTCGACGAACTCTATATACGTTGGCTTGTTTTAGTGCTTTAAGTGTGTTTGCTCCAACATCTAGTACGCCAAGTTACTGTAAAACTTTCAATCTTCAATAATTGCCATCATTGAATGTGGTTACTGCGTCATAAACACCAACTTATTGAGTATTGAGTCCTACAAAATTATTCTTCGGAATGCAACTCCAAATAATATTGTTGAAACTCTCATTCAAATTTTGACTTTTACTATGAAGACATTTTTGTAGAACCTGAGTTTCACTGAGTGCCACAAAAATTGGCTCTATAACTTTCATAACTTCATCAGGCAATGAATCTTTATGAAATGAATCAATCAAAATGAACTACAGTTCAATGATTCGCAGCAATTTTGGGAGCCACAAAGCAGTTAATAATATTTATTAAAATCTGCGTTTAGGATTATTGCTTTGAAACTAAGAAAAGAATTTTTTAAAATTGAAAAAATTACAATAAAAACACTTTTCGTACTTCTAAAGGTACCCAAATGTTCAGAAAACAATAAATAATATTATAAACGAAAACAGAAAATTCATAAACAAAATTTTATCGTTCAACTCCCCTTAAAGGTTCAATTGATTTTGTTATTCTATGAAGTATTAAATAGTTCTCCGGAGGAAGGTTAAGAAGTTAAAAAAAAGGTATTGTTTGTGTGGTATGAAGATTTTTTTAATAAATTTTGTATATCCTGTACTACTAATGTTTCATTTTTCAAGTAGTAAGTTAAGTAACAACAACCGGTTAAAATACAAAATTCAGTTTTTCTATAGATTCCATTTCTTTTTTATCATTAAACAATTTCATACTGATGTAAACAACATTCCTGATTCTAGTACTAATTAAATTTTGTATAGCGTGATTTCAACAAAAAAGGTTGTGTAAGAAATTAAACGATTAAGTCTACTTTTCTATAGTCTAGAACTATTTGAGGGTGATTAGTACTGTATATAAAATTGTTGTGTAATACTTACATATTACAAATTGTTGTACTTGTAAAAAATTCTTACCTGTAATAAGAAACAAAAAATATATAAATAAGAACAAAAGTACTATGTTAAGTGATTTATTAAAACAAAAAATATATTTTTTGAAATTTTAACGAGTCAATAGTTAAATGAATACACATATGGTACCCAGACACAATATTACCGGGAAAATATAAGTCATTTTCCCGTTATTTTTTATTTTGAGAAACGAAAAACACATCAGTAGAGCTCATTTCAAATGTTAATTAACAAAATACGAACATAGAGTGTAACAATGTATTTAGAAAATAACATTTGTATTGAGTCACAAAAAGTATGTGACTGGCTTATTTATTAGATGACGTGACGGCCACGAAAATTGTTGTCCAGCAAATAATAAAAAAGGTGAAAAAAGGTTATGATGAAAAGAAAGATAGATGTAGCAGACGTTATAAAAAAAATTCAATTTCCTTCAACATACATCGTAATGGAAAATGATAAAGCGACGGATATGATTTTTAAACTTGTGACAAACAACAGAAAAAACTTTGTACAGATTTTACAAAAAAAAAATCATCTCTAATAAAAATTTTCGATTCGTTTATCAAAATTCCATGAATTAAAAAAACGAATGCATCGTTCAATTAGTGGGATAACATTTCACCAAGTTATGCGTAGCAATTTGATATAGGAATATAAAGTTGAACATTTTGAAAGCAGAGAATATCATCGTGAGTATTACGATGTAGTGCAAGTTAATTAACATCTCGTCAAGGTAGTCTCCTCTATTTACCAGATGTTAGGCGTCACTTTTTACACCTTCCTGCCAAGATTAAATAAACTTTTACCGCAAAGTCATCTAAACATTATGTATAATATTGACATATCAAACATTAAATAACCCAGCAAATGGTTTGATAAATTATACTGTTTCTCCAAGCAAATTCAACTACAAATATTAATATCAGATAAAATTAAATACAGTACTTAAATATACACAATTCATTTTAATTAATTCACAATTCTAACTAAATTTATGTTTATTACTGTACCTACTTAATTTTTAACAAAGTTATATGAATTCTACAGTGTTTTTTTACTATGTTGTTGTTTAGGTCATCAGCCTGTAGAGGCTGGTTTGAACCTCTAGAGGTTTTACTAAGTAAAACAAGGAGTGAGGTGGTTTACAAGTGCCTTCCTCACTGTTTTTTTTACTATAAAAAATTTTTTTTTACTATAAACCTGAAAAGTAACTTTTAAAATTCTGTGAACAAAAATGATTGTTTATATTAGAATTTTTTGTCTTCAGTCTTTTGACTGGTTTGGTGCAGTTCTCCAAGCTGTTCTGTCTTGCGAAAGTCGTTTCATATCTAACATACCCGTAACACCCTACGTCTTTTGTAATTTGTTTTATATTTGTTTTAAATATTCTAAACTTTGCCTCCCCTTACAATTCACTCCCTTAATCCTCCATTATTGATAGAACAATATCTGGACGTCTTAAGATACGCCTCACTAGCCTATCCCTTTTTCTGATAAGATATTTCCATATACTTCTTCTTTCATCCACTCGTTTAAGAACCTCTAAATTACTTATTTTATCCACCACCTAATCTTTAACACTTTCTTATAACAACACTTTTCAAAAGCTTCAATCCTCTTCCTTTCCACAGCCCCAATCACCCACGTTTACTCCTGTATAATGTTACAATCCAAACATAGTGTTTTAAGAATATTACCTAACCTGTAAATCAATGTTTGTAGTCAGTAAGCTGTTTTTCATTTCAAAGGCTTTTCTAGCTTGAGCAATCTTTTTATATCACTTGAGCTTCTACTCAATTATAATATTATCTAATTATTAGTATTATTAATACTATATCTCTATTAGAATATAGATAAAAAATTAAAAAAAAAAACAATAAGAATTGAAATAAGAAAAATAAATACTGTACATAACACACAATACACACAAAGAAAGAAGTATTTCATCAGATACCAAAATCAGCCACTATTAATCACGTACACTTAAACACTTAACTGTATCATAAAATGTGTAAGATATGAGTTAGAAAGATTATAAAGAGAAATACCTTGACGAATAATGGGTGCACTAAAACTGCAAATAAAAATTGAAAATATGAGCTAGAAATAGCACAAACAAGACGTATAAACAAATCCAAAACATATCTCATTAAATTACAAAAAGAAGATGATTAGGATCCTAAGGAAATCTGGTAAGAATGAACTAAAGAAAGACTTACGGTACAAATAAATTGAACAGCTGAACAAACCACATGCTTCAAAGAAGAGAAAAATACTTAATGACAATAAACATAAAAATGTAACAGAAAATAGAAAAAATTAAACCGTAGAATGATGAAATAAAACTTAAGCTCTACAATAGGAATTCGAGCATGAAAGTTAAAGGAGAAACGCATACACGATTATCAAAGTCCTAAATTAACTAACTGCCCTTAACAGACAGGTGGAGTGTCAATTTATTTACACTGAATCTGTCCGTTGCAGGGCTAAAATAAATAGTTCTGTTTCTTATCACATGGTCAGCCAATTAAATGACTGAATCATTTAAGAACAGAAGAGGTAGAGGTGCAAAAGACACTTATCAGAGTTGTCTCCTCTGAAAGTAATGAATTTCATTATACAGCCAAACCCTGTGGTGAATGAAGTGAAGGTGTCAGAGTGGAAAATCTGTGCTTTTCAAAGGGCCCGGCATGCTGATAAGCATATTTTTCACTCAGTGAGGAAGGCAATCGTAAACCACCTCACTCCTTGTTTTACTTAGTAAAACCTCTAGAGGTTCAAACCAGCCTTTCGGCTGATGACCTAAACAACAACAACAAAATAACTAAAACGCAAATAAAAATCCCTTTCAATAAGACGATGCGTCTAATGGCTGTTGGCAAGTTTTAAAAAACCTAAGCCTTAACCTGTGGCAAAAATCAATAGTGATTTCTGTATCTATTCCTTAAGAGGAATCGAATAGGCCTAACACTATTTTTGTTTCCAAATTGCGACTTTGATTTCTTGACTTCCGGTTATGGTCAATTTCCGGTCGAAACCGGAACTTTAAACCCAATTTAGGCCCACTAACTTTTTGTGTAGATTGTTGTTGTTTAGGTCAACAGCCAAAAAACTGGTTTGAACCTCTAGAGGTTTTACTAAGTAAAAACGAGAAGTGAGGTGGTTTACCAATGCCTTCCTCACTGAGTTGAAAGAGTATGCTTATCAGCATGCCAGGCCCTCCGGAAAGCACCCACTTTCCACCCTGCAAATGACACCTTCACTTCATTCACCACCGGGTCTGGCTGAATAGTGAAATTCATTACTATCAGAGGAGATAACTCTGACTAGTGTCTTTTACACCTCTACCTCTTCTGTTCTTAAATAGTTCAGTCATATAATTAGTTGACTATGTGATAAGAAACAGAACTATTTTTTGTAGCCATGGAACCAACAGATCGAGTGTAATTAATTTAACACTCCATCTGCCCGTTATGGGCATTTGTGTAGATTACGAATCCGAAAACCGTTTGTTGATATCTTTTGTAGTTTCTGACATCTGGGTGTGACGGACAGACAGAACAAAATGTCAGATGAAAATTTTAAAAATTGCCAACAAACACATAAAAATACTGATTTATAGAGCTGAATCTGTTATGAAAGGTACAGAAATAATAATATTGATTTCAGTACGATAGCCCTTTTGTAGGGTTACCCCTTTTTACTTATTAGGCTTAAGTAGTCGTGATTAACATGCTTTGTTCTTCCCTTATAATACATAGAGTATACAGATTTTCAGAACGCTAGCTATTTGGGAAGGTATAGATGTATGTACTGTAAGGGTTGTCATCCCTTATTTTCCCTTTAGTTGCAAGTGATAAAAATCCATAAGCTTTACTTTTTCTGTTAAATTTCTAAGCAACAAATAAACTGAATTTGAGCACTCTACGTGATTGGGAGTTCAGAAAAAAATTAACGATGGTGAATAAATCAATAAGTCAGAGAGAAATAACCTTTTTCATTAATTGTGTTGTTTAGGTTATCAGCCAAAAGGCTCGTTTGAACCTCTAAAGGCTTTACTAAGCAAAACGAGGAGTGACGTGGTTTACAATTGCCATTCTGAGAGAGTGGAAAAATTTGTTTATCAGCATGCCAAGACCTCTGAAAAGCATCTACTTTTCACCCTGCAAATGACACCGTCACTTCATTTACCACAGGGTCTGGGTGTATAATGAAAAATTCATTACTCTCAAAGGAGATAATTCTGACTACAAACAGGAAGGTGAAGAATTAAATTATTTGCACACGATCTTCAAGTTCCGTTTCTTATCACATGGTCAGCTAATTACATGACTGAAGCATTTAAGAACAGAAGTAGAGGTATAAAAGACACTAGTCACAGTTATCTCCTCTGAGAGTAATGAATTTCATTATAAATGCACACCTTGTGGTGAATGAAGTAAAGGTGTCGTTTGGAGGGTGTAAAATATATATCTTTCAGAGAGCCGGGCATGCTGATAAGTATACTTTTCAACTCAGTAAGGTAGGCAATGATAAACCTCCTCACTTCTCGTTTTACTTAGTAAAACTTCTAGAGGTTGAAACACTGATGACCTAAAAAACATTAACATCTAATGAAAATTCTTCTAAAATACTCAGAATACTCAATCTCGGTCATTTGAATCATAAACTTTTTAAAAAACAACTAACATTATCAATAGAAATGTTTATATTTGTGTGTTTCTGTAACAACGTTTAAGAATCAGTCCTAGAAAAATTTAATATAAGTTAAAGATTCACTAGAACGTTCAACCGCACCACTTCTATCTTTTTTTGAATTTGTAACAAGAAATGAGTTCATGTGTTCAGTATAAATAGTAGAAGACTGAAATAGGTAAATATAGGAAAGTGACAAGAAATGTAAGTAGTCTTTTTTATGTTTATTTTATTCACCATAATTCTATTCATTTTTCTTTCATAGCCTAGGTTTTTTTTAGAGACACTTAACTTAAGTTTGTATGATTTTATACATGACGTGTTTTTCTTCAAATAACTTATACAAATGTAGGCTTGAGTTGTTTTTACTGAACCATTTTTCTTACATACAACATTCATATCCTTTCCAATTTTTCATCTTTCTTTTTTTATTTTCGTTTGTTTATTCTACGTTTGTGTTCTTTGTTTTTCGTTAACGTTAGGTAAAAAAAATGTACATGTTGTTCTTAAATACGTGTTTTAAATAAATTCTTCAACGTCGTTTAAACGGTTCTATGAGTATGATTTTCTCTTGTTACGAAGGCGCTCTAAGTAAACATTTTCGTTTAAAAATTCAATTATCCAGATCGTTTCTTTGCATTGTCTTCTTACATGTCACATTATTTTTCCATATTGTCATCTGTTGCTGTAAAATATAATTGGAATATAAGTCTTTATCTCTCTACCGGAATTTTTAAAACAAAGAATATAACGAGAATTAAAATACATTATGAATAAATTCAACAAGTAAGTAGAAAACAGGTCGTACAGATGTTACATATCTTTTAATCTATTTAAATTATAACCTGAGCATAACCATAATTCTCTATAATAAAAATACCACTATTTCCGCGAAATTTGCCTTATGAGTTCCAGATTACATAAAAGTAGTTCCCTCTTTATTTCTCTAATAGTGTTGTTTAGGCCATCAACAGAAAGGCTGATTTGAACCTATGGAGGCTTTACTAAGTAAACCGAGAAGTGAGGTGGTTTACAATTGCCTTCTTCAGAGAATGGAAAAGTACGCCTATTAGCATGCCGAGCCCTCCGAAAAGCATCTACTTTCCCTCCTGTAAATCACACCTTCACTTTATTCACCACAAGATGTATAATGAAATTCATTACTCTTGGAAGAGATAACTATGACTACGAGGTGTGGCTATTAAGTAACGAGACTGACGTTGTAAAAAAAAATTATTTTAATTTTATACATAATCACTTATTGTCACCTTCAATATACATTCCTTCGCTACCCCTACAACGCTCCATGAGAATTTTCCATTGTTGGAAACAGTGCTAGAAGTCATCTTCTGTCAACTCCTTCAGGACACATGTCGCTTTCTCTTTTACAGCTTCCATATACTCAAATCTTGTTCTTTTAATGCAGATTTCACCTAAGGGAACAGGTAGAAGTCATATTGTGCAAGATCTCTTCAATAAAGTGGATGTTTTAACACTGAGGAACTATACTTAGCTACGAACCTCTTGACAGATAATGCGGAATGAGTTAGCTAGCTCATTGTCTTCGTATCAACAAAAAAAAAACAATCACCATTGCTTTAAATTTTGACTTGCTTATTCGAGGTTTTTGGCTCTCGGTGAAGTTCGGCTCTTCCAGTGCATGGATTGGCGCTTCGTTTCCGGATCATAAGTAAAAAACCACGTTTCATCACATGTTATTATCTTCTACCTGTTCCCTAAGGTGAAATCTGCAATAAAAGGGACAAGATTTGAGTCTGTGGTGATGGTGATTTGAGCTGTAAAAGAGAAAGCGGCACGTGTCCTAAAGGAGCTGACAGAAGATGACTTCAGCACTGTTTCCAACAATGGAAAATTCGCATGGAGCGTTGTAGGGATAGAGGAAGAGTGTACATTGAAGGTGACAATAAGTGATTATGAATAAAATTAAAATTAAATGTTTTATAACGTCAGTCTCGTTATTTAATAGCCACACCTCGTACACTCCACCGAACTAAAGACTGCAGATGAGATCTAGATAACAGCCAAGGTCGAGTGTGAGATTGCCCCCTCGCTAAGTCACACTCTGTCCCACCCAACCCCAGCTGACTTTTTGTTAGGCTGTCATCCTGAGCGGGACCACAACGTGACAACGCAGGATACGATTAACGAAAGTCAATTAGCTCTGTGCTGTAATCACCTTCATTTGCAGTCTCTAGTTCGTTAAACTATAGCGTCTTTACTTACACCTCTACCTGTTCTGTTTTTAAATGCTTCAGTCATATTATTGGCTGATCATTCATGAGAAAAATAACTATTTAAAACTAAAAAACTAGAAATAAAAAACAGAACTATAGAAAATGAAAAGTGAAGTATGCATGATTCATTATAACGAACTCCATTAAAATATCAGGGTTAATGCGGAAAGAATATTTTACATGATTTTTAAGCGAGTTTTCTAACAACCTATGCCGGCCCTAGCATCTCAATAGCCACCGATCTTTATATTCCTAGTTTTCATCCTCCAGATTCCTAGAGAGTACATCCTGCCGATCCCACGCTTCTGCCTTACTTGGGGTTTTCAGTTCACAATCCGTCTGTGCCACCTATCCTGTCCCATCCTCTGCACATGCCCAAACCACACCAGGGGCTTCCTCTTTATTTCATCCACCGTAATATCCACCTTCCTTAATGTTTCCCTTATTTTCACATTCCTGATTCTCTCTAATCTAGATTTCACAATTATCGTGTCTCATAAAAAATGTGGTACTACCGGTTCCATCCGCTATTTCATTAGTTTTGTAGTGAAGTGTAGGTTGAAAAAAGATATATTATAGTTTTTTATTTACTACTAACTGTTTTCCGCCGTCTAAACTGTCATACGTTACAAAGGTTTAGTTTGGTCTATCAAGATTTAATGAAAATATTAAGTTGGAATATTGTTACGTAATTCAATAATTTTTCCATCAATTTTAATTTTATATAAACCAGTTCTTTATAATAATTTTGAAACTTTCTGGTAATATAATTTTGGATAAAATATAAATTTAAAAGTTCTGATGCATAAATAATATATTATAAAGTTGTGTTTAAAAACATAATATTAAAATGTGTAATATCTATACACTTGAGTACTTGTAAGCTGTAATTAACTAGAAGTTTACTTCAGGATTTGCATCAGCATAATCAGAATGAAGTTTCACATTTCAGTCTAACTTTCATCGAACGGCATTTGAGGAAGGATTTTCCAGCCAGCCCTTTCACCATCGGTTCGTTGATGAAATAGTTGCAGTTGCTTACCGTACAATATAATTCCTTGAATTTTGTTACTTAATTATTTATCTTGAGTGACACGTCTATCTTTACACGGTTTCTATTGTTGTCAACAAGAATAACGCCCGTAATAACAACGAAATCTTTGTGTTAACAAAGTTTTCAACGCATAACGAAATATATACTGTTAACTAAAACTTGGTTGGTATACCGTACTGTTTATCTTTCTCTCTATGGATGTTTTATAAAGTATATTTATGCACAATGTTTTAAACAAAGAAGTAAATAATATACTATAAGTTTGTTACGTTATACAACAGGTTCAGTATTCTGTAAATGATCCATCATTATTACAAAAATATGTAAGTATTTGATAAAACAATGCAGTAGAACTACATAACAACAGAACAAAGTTTCTCAAGTTCCTATCTGTTCATTATGATTTCTCTGAAATATTAATTTATTAAGTTCGGTCAGAGAATTTTGCGTACGTTCTTTGAATAGGAAGTTATTGTCGAGTCTAATAATGAATTTAGTCTAAATTTCGTTTTGTCTCTGAATTTTTAAGTAATTAATTTCAAAATTATTACTTTATTGCAATAAAGAATTTTTATAGAAAGAAAGATTCAGGCAGAATTCTCACCAGTCTTCGTCTGACGCATGCGCATAGGCGATTTATTTTACTTTTTTCTGTTATAGTATAGTAGCTCTCATTTAGCTATATTATTACAGTGATTCGTTAACCAATAATGAAATTTCTACGAATAACAAAAGAGTGCACAAAAGATTAGACCATATATGGAATGGAGAAATATGAGCCGAATTAGGATTATACAGTGACGGATTAGTGAGGGGGTACATAAGTCATGACCCCTTCAAATTTATTTTAATAGTTTTTTGTATCTTCATAAATACAAAATGCATATTTCAGCTTAATACAATTTATTTGTACGAGGTGTGGCTATTAAATAACGACACTGACGTTGCAAAAAATTTAATTTTAATTTTATACATAATCACTTATTGTCACCTTCAATATACACTCCTTTTCTATCCCTACAACGCTCCATGCGAATTTTCCATTGTTAGAAACAATGCTACTGTTTCTACAGTACAAATCGTACTGCTTAATGTATGACGCATTATGATATAAATTTTTTTAAATTTCAAATTAGCAATAGTAATCTATTCCCCATTGTTGAAGTTCTTAAATGTCTCAATTTTTTCCATTTTGTCTGCTGTAACAGTAAAGAAAATTGAAAATTTTAGGCTCAGAAATGCAGAAAAACGTGTTTTTTAAGATGTATATATTTAATTTTTTTCCCCGGAGTAGTATCCCCTTCAGTAGTGACCCCACCAAACTTGATGTAAAAGCCGCCATTGGGAATAGCTTGAACGAAAGAATAAAGAGATTAATTGTGGTAAGTGGAAACAGCACCTGGAGAGAATGCCGGAAGGGAGAATACCCTTGAAAATGAAAACCTATAGACCACAAAGACAAAGAGACATTAAAAGCCCACGGAAAAGATGGCAGTAGCTATAAAAAATTATAGAACGTTATAGAAAATGTCATAAATCTCTAAGAATTGAATTAATCAAAATAAATAGTTACTCGCTGTACTTATTAATTAGTTTTATTTGTTTTTAAATTTTTACAGTTATCAAAATGCACTTACATAGGCTAATATATTTTTAATATCACCATTTATTACACAATATGTTATGAAAAAAATATTGTGCAATAGAGAACTTTTCTTTAGAAATCATACCTATAGGGTTGTCAAAGAATCGTTCTCTCCACTAAAAAAAAACGTATTATTCTTACTTTAGGGGTGAACTAGTTTCAGCTTACCTTTAATGAACTTAGAAAAATCAAAAGAAGGGAATCGAATAACCGTCTTTATAATCTGTCAAAAAAATTTAAAAGTATGTCACAATATAAAACGGTAAAAAAATGATGTACAGAAGGTTTAATTCGATTCGTCAGTACAATAATAAGTCGACTTATGCGAACCCGGAATTATACTATTTTCAAATCTCGTCGATTCGTCTATCGTTTAAGCGCAACACAATTTTCGATTACTGTCCGTGCTTTTGCACGGAAGGTTTTGAAGTAGTCAATCTAGGAAAAATAAATTTAGAAGTGTATAGAGATGCCGTTCAAGAACAACTAGATTCCCACGATCAGGAACTGACAATTGATGAGCTCACAGAAATGCTTGAGGAAGACCATGACTTTGAAAAACTTGATTATTTAGATCCAGTTCAACCAGAAGATCGAATGAAAGTTGGAAACTTGACAGAAGACCTCAGTTCAATTGAAAAGGAAGTTAAAATTTTTAGTAAAAATATTGACACCAAAGAAGAGCGCATTTCTTCTATAAAAAGAGAAATAAAAAAATTATTACCATCCTACGAGAAAATTTTGCAGGAGAATAAATCTTTGAGCAGTCAGGTGACTTCGTTAGATTTTATGAAGGCTTCTATATCAAAAAACTTCGATTTATAATTCTAATAAAATAATTTGTCATAAATACGTACTATCAAAGATTTTATTAAACATTTTTTCTAAATTATTGTTTTCTTTAAAAAAAGTTATACCCCCGAGTTACGCGGTTATCGCACAGCCCCACCTATCGCGTAAGTTAGGGGTATTAATGAATATTAATCCTGAAGTGAAAAAGAACAGAAATATTCTCTGTATGTTTAAGTGTACCTAGAAATATTGTTCTTTGGTTTTGACATTCCATTATGAACAATTTATAAATTAGTTTGTTATCAAGGTATTGCAATGGCAATATCTTGAAAATATTTACTTTTTATTTCTTACAACGTACAGTACTACATGGGTTTTTGAATTTTTTTTTAATGTTTTTAAATGAAATTAAAAGAATAAGAAAACATATATTTTTAAGATAATTGGTCGCATTACACTAAAACTAAGTGTGTTATCATGTAGTTTAATGATTATTAAATTGAAAGCTAAGGGAAACCGCTTTAGCTACCATAAATGGATCATAAGCTTGGGTAGAGCCTACAGAAACCATGTAAACAAAGCCGTATAATCTAGCATTACCATTCTGTATATAACCGAAAATTATCTTTAATGGAGGTTTAGGTTTGGTGGATTCATGGCATCTGATCTGAATAATTAATTCTTAAGGTAATCATCTACGTAGTTAAATACATACTTCGTATAATAAAATAAATACATTGAAATTTCCTTACTGCTCTTAATTTTAGGAGAAAATATTAGAGTAAAACAAATTCAATAATTTTTCAATTTTTATTTGTTTATAATTCATAAAAATCCGGTGTGAAATACTGACGCGACTTTCCAGAATACTCAATGCTATAGGAATGATTATGGCCTTTCTTTAACAGCCATAATCTCTCATTTGATTTAAAAAATAAGGTTCCTGCGGTCTTCACCGTCCATTTCAATGGAGTAGAGTCTCGGATTTAAACGAGGCCATCACAAAGAAATTGCATGAATTTAAGATGTGGCTGTATCGAAGAATTCTTAAGATTCCCTGTATGGCGCGAGAGACTAACACCAAAGTTCTGAGTTAGATGAGATAGTACCTGGAAGTTTTAACAACTATCAAAGCAAGTAAATTGCAGAACCTGGATCATATTATGCGGAACAAAGCCAGATATACCTTGTTTAAATTTATTTTCAAAGGGATTATCTTCGGAAAAAGGCCTCGAAAGAAAAAGAGTAACGTGGAAAAAATCTTGGGACCTGGTTCAACATAACCTCCTCACAACTATGTCGTATTGCTGTAGACAAAGTGAGAAATTTTATGAAGATTGCCACCATTCGTAATGAATACGCATCTTAAGAAGAAGATAAGAATAATTGATATACCATTTGAAAAAAAATACTACAGTTATTAACATAGCTAAACCACAATGGCACTAGGAGGTTAGATCTAAATGAATCTGTACCTAAACGATGGATATTAGGGATCAGGATCAGATACAGTTCTGGACACCGAGATCTCCTGATCTTACTCCCTGAGATTTTTACCTTTAAGGGGTTCGTAAAAGAAGTAGTTTATGTACCACAAGATTAACGACTCTCGATGACCTGAAACCCTACATAAAAGCTATAGTGAACTCGGTGAAGCAAAACAATCTTCTTCGGGTGTGAAAGAAATGCAGCTACCGGTCAAATGTTGTCTCTGCGGCTGGCGAGGGTCATATTTAATATTTATTAACTTTAATCTGCCCTTAACAACAAATGGAGCGTTAAATTATTTGCACTCGATTCGCTAGTTCCAGGGTTACAAAAAAAAGTTTGGTTTCTTATCACATGGTCAGCCAATTATAAGACTGAAGTATTTAAAAACAGAAGAGGTAGAGGTGTAAAAGACACTAATCAGTTATCTCCTCTGACAGAAATGAATTTCATTATACACCCAGACCCAGTGGTGAATGAAGTGAAAGTGTTATTTGCAGGATTGAAAGTAAATGCTTTTCACAGGGCCTGGCATGCTGATAAGCGTACTTTTCCGATAGGCGTGAATGGTAAATCACTTGACCCTTCGTTTTACTAAGTAAAGTCTCTAGAGGTTCAAACCAGCCTTTCGGCTGATAATCTAAACAACAACAACAACACGTTCAAACTGATATAAAAAGTTAACTGTAGTAATAACACATAAAAATTGGTTAAAAGTAAATTAAGTATAGTTTCAGTTTAAAGATTCTTGAAAAAAATCATTTCATCCTCCATTGTACAATAGTTCCACCCCAACGTCGTCGCTAATGACCATTGTAGTTGATGCGACGTTAAATAAGTAAAAAAAAGATTCTTGAAAATTACAATAGATCATAAAATATTTGTTAAAGATAATATTTCTTTATAAAACTGTAAGGTACATTATTTGACAGATTAAAGACATAGGTAAATGATTAATGCATTTTTTTTATTGATGTCAGACTATGAAGTGAAGAGCGATATTGTTTTATGCGGGAGGTAGGTGGTATATTTTGCGGTTTTGCGTGACACTATGCTATTTAAAAGCAAAACATTTCCCGCATGGGGGATGCTTACTTCCCTCACCTGTTGGCTATCGTTAACTTCCCTCCCTTTCAACCCCTCCCACTTACTTCAATTCATTTCTCTTTTTTAACCCTCTTTATCTAACTTAAATGTTTTCAACTATTTTTGTTGTTCAACCCTTTCCTATTTATTTACCTTATGGTGTGACTGACAGCACTTCTCTCTGTACTTACTCCGTCATAAATGTCTAACTTCCAACTTGGTACATCCCCTTCGACTTTTATAACCGACTTTATCATATTTACACTTAATTTTAGAAGATTATAACTTAAAACACGATATGTTTTTATTAAATTATTCCTATCTTAATTTATCTGTTGTTTTTTTAATATTTTAATTACTAACAACTGATGTATCTTTGCGATAACAACACTGATTTTTAAACTTATATTTACTAATATCATAAAAAAAAACGTTTGTTTGTAAGAAATTATCTCAAAAACTACTCAACCGATTTCAAAATTTTTTTCACTGTTGGATAGAGCTTCCTAAGTAACATCAGCTGAAAGGCTGGTTTAAACCTCTAGAGGCTTTACCACGGAAAACGAGGAGAGAGGTGGTATACAATTGCCTTCTCCACTGAGAAGAAAAGCATGCTTATCAGCACGCCAGGCCTTCTTAAAAGCATCTACTTTCCACTCTGTAAATGACACTTTCATTTCATTCACCACAGGGTTTGGCTGTTGTTTAGGTCATCAGCCAAAGGGCTGGTTTGAACCTCTAGAGGTTTTACTAAGTAAAACAAGGAGTGAGGTGGTATACCATTGCCTTCCTCACTGAGTAAAAAATTACGCTTATCAGCATGCCAGGCCCTCTGAAAAGCACATATTTTCCACTCTGCAAATGACACTTTCACTTCATTCACCACAGGGTCTGGCTGTATAATGAAATCCATTACTTTCAGAGGAGATAACTCTGATTAGTGTCTTTTACACCTCTACCTCTCTTGTTCTTAAATAATTCAGTCATTTAATTGGCTGACCATTTGATAAGAAACAGAACTATTCATTTTAGTCTTGCCACGAACAGACTGAGTGTAAATAATTTGACACTCCACCTGTTTATTATGGGCAGAGGCTTTGGCTATGTAATGAAATTCATTACTTTCGGACAGATAACTCTGCCTAGTGTCTTTTACACCTAAACCTCTTCTGTTCTTAATACTGCAGTCATATGATTGGCTGACCATGTGATAAAAAACAGAACTATTTTTGTAGCCCTGGAACTAATAGATAGAGAGCAAATAATTTAATACTCCACCTGTTACGGGCAATATCGGCTATTTATTATTACAGACAACATTGGCTATATTGAAACAATTAAATTTGAAATTTTGAATAAAAAACTCATACTAGTAGTAACATAAAGTCAACTTTTATTTTTTTAAATTTTTCTACAGTGCAAGGTCATTAAGGACGGTAAAGTCCAGCCTTTCTTAGTTTGCTCCTAATGTAAAAAAATAATGACGTTACTTAGCATGCGCATTATATAAATATGAGTACACGCTGATTAAAAAGTAACAACAAAATACTTTTAAAAGTATTTTTATAAATGAAATTGTTAGGCCTACATCATATCATGACTGATGTTTTAAGTACTTATAATTTAAAACATAGTTAACTTAATAGAAATTCGACATCCGTAAAGTCGTGGACTCTAGCGTGCCCCCTGTAGTAGCTGGCTTCGGTTTGTTGACAGTAGGAGCAAACTAAGAACGGCTGAAATATAGTATTTTTCTATTAGTATTACACCATATATTTTATAGAATTTATTGTATTATACAAACAGCTACCACAACCGGTACACTACCGCCGTTTTTATATGACATCAAGTTTTACTATTTTATGTTAAAAAATATTTAAAAGATAGATATCCACACAATAATATCAAATAGTTGTTTAGGTCAACAGCCGAAAGGCTGGTTTGAACCTGTAGAGGTTTTACTAAGTAAAACGAGGAGTGAGGTGGTTTACCATTACCTTCCTCACTGAGTGAAAAAGTACGCTTATCAGCATGCCGGGCCCTCTGAAAAGCACATATTTTCCACTCTGTAAATGACAACTTCACTTCATTCACCACAGGGTCTGGCTGTACAATGAAATTCATTACTTTCAGAGAAGATAACTCTGATTAGTGTCTTTTACACCTCTACCTCTTCTGTTCTTAAATGATTCACTCATTTAATTGACTGGCCATGTGATAAGAAACAGAACTATTTATTTTAGTCCTGCAACGAACAGATTGAGTGTAAATAATTTGACACTCCACCTGTCTGTTATGGGCAGAATATCAAATTAGATGGCATTATTTTTTGGATATCTGTCCCGAAAATAATTTTGAAAAAAGAGTAAAATATGATATACTGTACGATATTCACGCGGTACTGCACTGTACCTGATATCTAACTGCATAAAAGGATAGATTTTAATGTACTGATTAATCAAAAAAAACTACCTTCCCAAACATTCTATACAAAACAAAATAATCACAATTTTTTCCAATAATTAAAAATTACGTAATGCTCCGTCTATTCTAACAGAAACACACAGATTTGCGTACGGCGCCATCCGCAACAGGAGACATAACAAACTACGAAATGACTGTTTTTAGGCAGATTAAACATACAATTACATTAAACATATTACGTCACTTCCTACATATTCAGCAAAATGTTGTTTACAATTTATATATATATATATATATATATCAAAAACAAAATTATTGTTTAATGATTCATACGTTATTTAAAGCGAACTACAAATATTGGTATTTTCAGAATATGACCGTGTGAGTCATAATAATGTATAATATACAAATTATTAGCGGGAGCATAATATGACGCGAGCATATTATGCTCGCATCGGAGAAAAATACAAATTATTAGGCTATTGGACAGCGGGAATGAACATAAATGTACTGCCAAAATATTTTTACAGAACTAGCTCTCAAAAGTAGATAGCATTTTTCTACCCAAGCTTTAAACTTCTACTTAGTTCAGCAGAGATTTATCATTTTCTTTAAAAATACATCCAAATTTATTGGAATAAAATAATTCCAATGGATAAACTGATTTTGACTGGGTAAACAAATTTACAGGGATAATTTTTAATTTCTCTTGCCCTATATGAACATAATATGGAAGAAAAGTACCTATTGTTTCCATGTCGATTTTTCAAAATCGAGTTTTCACGGAATACACGTTTTTAGGCCTCCAGGACCTAAAAAACCATATTTTAGCGAACGGAAAGAGAGTGTGTGTGTGTGTGTGTGTGTGTGTGTGTGTGTGCGTGCGCGCGCGCGTATGTGCAAAATATCTCAAGAACGGAATATCATACAAAGTTGAAACTTGGAACTTAAGTTAAGTACCACTAAGAAGCCCGATACAGACATTTTCACCCAATCGATCAACCAGAAATAATAGTTTATTCGCGCGATTTTCAATTTTTTACGATTTTCTCATAAAAGGCTCCTTTTAAAAAGTAGTTTCATTTATTATACTTTTCATTCTATACAAGATAAGAGTAAGCGCAATGTATGCTCAAATTCTTGGGGGCTGTGCTCCCGTGGTAAAAAATTGTTTCTTTAAGACTGCGGTCTTAATATGCATTTTAAGGAAAAATTGTATTAAACTTAAGTTGTAGGACATTAAAAACAACTACAACGCTCGTGGCTATTGGTGTTTTCTGTATTTTGCTCATCAAAATCGGTATGCGACTTTTCAAGATAGCTGCCTTGTAGGCCTAGGCTTTTTACAACAAAAGCGTAGACTATACCCTGAGTTAGAGGAACTAAAAAAAACCACGTTTTATATCTAATATTTTTCTCAACAGAGCTAGTTTAACCAACTAGTGATTTTCCATATTTTTAAATTTCTACAGAGATTAATTTTCATTTTGCGCCATTCACTCAAGATTGAAAATAGGTTATAATCTCATTATTCACATTGACAAGACAAATGCGCGTGAGTGTTTCACACTAGATCTTTAGTTGTGTTTAACACTGTAAAAGTGTTTATAATTTCTTTTTAATAACATTATTTGCAATCAGTTTTTTAAAAATAAACTTATACAAATCTTTTGAATTTACAAATCACAAGTTGAGGCCTCATTACCGTACCTCTCATTACATCTATTAGTCATGTGTTAAAAGAGAAAATTACTATGAACAAAGATATTTTACATTTTACATAAATTAGTGTTTATAAATGAAAAAATTAAGAATTCATTGAACTGTTCTTTTTAACTTCAGACTACACCTTTTTAACGAAGAAATTACAAATTTTACGACATATATCCCATTCGAATAAGTTTTAAACTAATACCAACAGAATTAGATAATAGATTAGCATATTAATGACACTGATTCAGTGAACTGAATTATTATAATATTATAAACACGTTACAAAATTCCGTAAATACATTATACAATACAATGCAGTCATATTCCATTATGATTGCGTCACAAGTTTCATATAAGACTACACGAATCTTCTAACAGGTTTAAAGTTCGTTAAAGGAGGCAGTGTAGTGGCGGGAAGAAGTCTGTTAAGACTTGGAAACGAACAAAGTTTAACTTTCTGCTGGCTTAATCAGTTTTGTAGACTTGTCTAATTCTGACAGAAACATGTTGAATTTTAGCACGAAAACTAAAGCAGTTCTGTGCAGCGAAGACAAAGTAAATTAAATATCGTTAATATACTAAAGTACAGAATCCTGTCATACTTTAGAAATACAATTAATTAACAATTGGAAACCTTATATTGAGATGGTGCCTACTAAAGATAACACCAAGTAGTACCGGTTAAAAGTACGCAACGTCACCTTTTAACTAAAAGGTTGATCAAATTTGAATCCAACTTGGTTTTACCAAATGAAAATGAAAATTTAAAATCCCTTTCATGAAACGTCCTGTCTCACGGCTGGTAGCAACTTTTAAGTCTTACCTTTGACTTACGACAAAAACACGATTAGTGATTTCTGTATCTATTCTTTAAAATGAATCGAATGATACTATTTTTGTTTCCAAATTCCGAATTTGATTTCTTAATTTCCGGTTTTGGGTCACTGCCGGTCAAAACCGAAACTTTAAACCCAATTTAGACCAACTAACTTTTTGTGGAGATTACGAATTCGAAAACCGTTTGTTGCTATCCTTTGAACTTTCTGACATCTGGGTGGACGGAGAAAACAAAATTATAGATAATTTTAAAATTGCCACCAATATTTTATTAAATAGGTATATCAGAGGCTGTAGAAAAATTTGTAAAGAACAAAATAAAAAATAGTCCGTAGATTACACACTTAATGTCCATATGCTAATATGAGAAATTTTAATGGAAATGTTCTTGTTGGGTACCTCCTTATGGTAACTGACGTTCCAAATTTCAACATCATACGATATTACGTCCATGAGATTTTTTTTCACACACACAGATCAATCGCTAAAAACATTTTTTTCCGGTTCAAGGGACCAGAAAAAGTGTATTATATGTAAACATCAATTTCCTTTTTAGTTTTTCCAATTTATTTAATGAGTTTGATGAGCAAAATACTGAAAATCACTAATTGACGCTAAACGAAGCGTTGTAGAAAAAAACCGAAATAAAAGTTGAATTTTTTTAAAACTTTCTACTACTTTGAAAACACGTATAAGCATTTCTGGTGAAAACTCAATTTCGAAAAATCACCATGAATACAATAATTTCCATCCCTATACATTCGTATAGAGCAAGAAAAAGAAAAACACCTAAAACGATAGTTTACATCCGGAATTTGCCGTACAAAAAAACAATTAACAAGCTATTATATCAACACAACAAAATGTTAGATAATTTAAATTTTTCTTTATATTTATTGAATGTACAGAAAAAAAGAATGAAATTACATTACAAAAATCGAGTTATTACGAAAAATTACATCATGTGAATAAGATAGTGATCAATTCCCACGATGATTTAGGCCTATTCTGCTCCAAATGACTAAAAATGATTAAGCTCATATCGACATTTGAACGTGGAATATATTAAGAAACACTCGCACACATTCGCATGTTTCAAAAAATGTTTTCATATATTAAAATTTTATTTGATCTCGATGATTACAATTACAATACAAAACCAAAATACTTCAATAAAACCATAATACATAAATGTCTTTTTCATCCTTTATTAATTAATTAATTTTAAAAACAATGACCAAGTACGATGACGAACGATGGTGACCAAATGATATCAATGACTTACCACCCATTAGTGTTACTTCTAACAATTCATTAATCAATATTTGATTATATTCACTTTAGTCGTAAAATGCATACTGAGGATGAAATCTTAAAATAGATCCCATTTTTTTCAAGATTTAATGAGCAATATACATATAGAAATAGGTGGAGTGTCAAATTATTTACACTCAATCTGTTCGTTGCAGGGCTAAAATAAATAGTTCTGTTTCTTATCACATGGTCAGCCAATTAAATGACTGAATCATTTAAGAACAGAAGAGGTAGAGGTGTAAAAGACACTAATCAGAGTTATCTCCTCTGAAAGTAATGAATTTCACTATACAGCCAGACCCTGTGGTGAATGAAGTGAAGGTGTCATTTGCAGAGTGGAAAATTTTTGCTTTTCAGAGGGCCCGGCATGCTGATAAGCATACTTTTCCATTCAGTAAGGAAGGCAATGGTAAACCACCTCACTCCTCGATTTACTTAGTAAAACCTCTACAGGTTCAAACCAGCCTACAGGCTGATGACCTAAACAACACACATATAGAAAATCACTAATTGATGCTAATTGACAACTAAGCGTTGCAGAAAAAATATTCCTAAAATAAAAGTTGTAGGTTTTACATTTTCTACAACTTTAATTATAATATGCTTTTGCCCTAAAATGCACATAAAGGCGACAATCTTAAAAAATATATATTTTTTTTTACCACGAGAGCTAAACTCCTTTCCCAAGAATGTCAGCAAACATAACGGTTACATGTTTTAGAGCATAGAAAATGTAGTAAATAAGGTGATTTAAAAAATAATCGTAGGCGTCGTTTATGAAAAAATTGCAAAAGTAAAAAAAATCGCACGAATATGTTACTACTTTCATTTGACAATTTTGATGAAAATGTTCGTTACCCTTTGTGACACATAACTTAAAATCCAATATCAAAATTCGTACGATGACATTTATATTTTTTTTTTCACGCTTATCCACAACAATCTCTAAAAACATCTTTGAGTTCAGAGGCTTGAAAAGTTTTATGTCCTGTGAAAACTCGATTGCGATAAAACGATATGAAAATAATACTTTCCTTCCTCTTATGACCATATAGGAGACGAGAAAGTACAAATAGATCTAAAGTGTTAGATAAGTATTTTAAGAAGTCAGAAAGAATATTAAAATAATTGAAATAAACTAAAAAAACATTCTGATCCAAACCAAGTCCTGAATACTGAACTTAAAGAGCTTTTCTTCCACAAAGAAGAAGAAGAAGGAAAAACCTACAGGGAAAAAATGCTGAAAATGTGTGCTGCCAAATGAATCCAAAACGATCCTAGACGAGAGAAAAGTACCGCAAAGTATTCATACCGCGTGGTAACGATAACATCTGTTTTAAGGCTGACAAGATAATAATTATTGATGACTTAAAAAAGTCAAAGTTGCATCTTTACACTTAAGTCGTTTAAGAAACATCCTTGACAATATTTAAATTAAAACGGTTTTTTCGTGATGCATTCATTAGTCGTTTACTTTTTATAAAGTCTTCTAAAAATACGTTACTGATGACTTTGTTTTGGTTGGTTAATTACGCATCTGTGATGGGTGTATAAGAACTATCTTCGAAGTAGCTGTACATATAAATATCCTCAACCGTAGAAAAGCATGTAGCCTATACTGTGGACAATTCGAACTGGCACAACTCTTGCTCTGCGTGTACACACAGTCCGCATAAAGTATGTCCATAACTTTTTACTTTCTCTTGCCTATATGAATATATAGGAAGGAAAGTATTGTTTTCATGTCGATTTTTCGAAATGAGTTTTCACCGGATCTATACGTTTTCAGACCCCCTGAACCCAAAAAACATGTTTTTAGCGATTGGTCTGTGTGTGTGTCTGTGTGTCTGTGTGTGAACAGAATATCTCAAGAACGGAACATCGTACGAACTTGAAACTTGAAACTTAAGTTACATACCACTACCGGACGCGACACGAACATTTTCATCAAAATCGGTCAACCGGAAGTAGTAGTTTATTCGTATAATTTTTCAGTTTTTTGCGATTTTCTCAAAAACTGGTCCTACGATTTTTTTTAAAATCGCCTATTTTACTCAATTTTTTATTCTCTACAAGATAGGGTAGGCGCCATGTTTGCTGAAATTCTCGGTGAGGCTGTTTTCACGTAAAAACGTTTTTTTTTTAAGATTACGGCTTTAATATAAATTTTAGCGCAAAAACCAATATAATAAAAGTTGTAGAGAATTTAAAAACCTACAACTTCTGTTTCAAACATTTTTTTGTATAACGCTTAGTTTAGCGGTAATTTGCGATTTTCTGTTTTTTTTCTCACGAAAACGTGAGAAAAATCGATTTTTTTAACATTTCGGTCTTAGTATGCATTTTACGACAAAAGTGTATATAATAAAAGTTATAGAAAATTAAAAGATCTACAACTTTTGTTTAGAGCATTTTTCTCTACAGAGCCTAGTTTAGCGTGAAAGCGTGATTTTCCGTATTTTTAAGCCAAACTGAGTTCGATTGTCATTTTGCGTCATTCACTCATGATTAAAATAAGGTTATGTTTTTGAGGTTAGTTTTTGTTTATTTCTAATATTTTATTAATAATGTTAGGTTTATTATTAATCATTTGCATTGGCAAGAGAAAGTTGTGTGAGTGTTTCACACCAGATTTTTCTTTCAACAAGGTCTATAAATTTTAATGTACGCAAATGCCTACACCCTTATTTCAATTTACTAACATACAAATATTTATTTCATTTTAAAATATGTATTTAATTTGTCCCAGTAAAAATTTAAATTATAAAATTACAAGAACTAAACTTTAAAAACTCACTAAACTATATTCTACAGACGCACGCAACTAACTAAACAAATTGGTCTGAATTTATAATTAACAGAAAATCATATACGAAAACAAATTAGTAACATCATTATGTCCGACAGATAACAACAGTGAGTACAGAGTATTAATAACAACAGTGAAAACAAAGCGTAGTGACCGTGCGTGAGTCACACATTACAGTAGCGACTGTACATTTTTTTGACTGTACCGTCGTTGCATGGCGAGAAGCGAAGAGTGGAGTAGATAAACACCGAAGCTCCTTGTGCCAATTCGAATTGTCCTAGGTATACTTGAAACCCGGCGTTATATTTTACTCTAAAATCTTAAAACGATTGAAAAATATTTTATTTTTTACCAATTTTACAAAAATTCTATGTAACATCAGCGTTTTTTTTCAATGAAATTTTATAATAATTTACAAGCAAATATTTAAAAAAGTCTTTGTTTCTTTAATCCGTAACGTGGGTACGTTGAAATCTGTTTAATTATGAAAAAAGTAACTCGATGACCTACTAATAACGGGATGAGAGGATGATAATATGAATGGTATTTATATGAAATCTAATGAATCGGTGAAGGATGAAATTATTTTTTGTAACGTATGAAAATATGCCGTGCCTAAATGGGATTCGAACCCAAGACGTGCTCGCCTCATATCATGCGGTCTTGGGTTCGAAAATATGCCATTTAGGAATGGCATATTTTCATACGTTACAAAAAATCATTTCATCCTTCACCGTCTGCATTAGCAGTAATTGCAGAACAGTCTGACGTTAAACCAAAAAAAAAAATAAAAAATAAAAAAATAAACAGTATTTGATAATGATTGAACTTTTAAAATGGTGTTTCTACCAATGAAATATTTCTTCGAAATTCGAGATTCAGATGTGTTTGACCTATTTTTCTTTTTTTTCTCGTAATTCAGATGTGTTTGACCTATTTTTCTTTTTTCTTTTTTTTTGATGACCAGACAATGCAATATTGGTGTTCTAAGGAGTTTTTTAAAAAATTTAAGTGTTTTATTTAAAAAAATAACGTTGTAATACCACAAGGAACCTGGAGGATTCAAAATAAATCACTCAAATATCAGATGGAAACATGATCGTCATATGTCTAATAAAACAGGTGTCTGATGAACGACAGTACTGGACATCAAAGTACGATTGGCCAATGACATGAACAGAATTAATCTTGAGTGAAATGTGATTTCAGAGAAACTGATTGACGTACTATGCTCACATTGTCAGATTTCCTGATGTACAACTGGCATTTCATTGACCTTGAAATTTGAAATGGAAATTTAATGTTACAGAATTGTACAGCGTAACACAAGAGAAATTCGAGTTAACGTGGGTGGGATGGTACCTACAAAATAAAGCACCAAGATTTTTCCGCGTTTTTAATTAAACATAAATACTCGCATGCCAAACAAATTGATAGTGTTACTTTGTTTGTTTTACGTCCAACAGTTTTTCAAATAATTCTAATGCAGATTTTACATATTACATATTTTACATTTTACACATTAAAATTATTAAAAAATATTGCCAGAAGTGACAGGAAATCAAAATCAGTATTCGTGGCATAAAATCTGCAGTTTTAAACGAGATGTATTTAAACTCCTGCCTCAAGGGCTGTTTATTAATTTTTCGTTTTTTTTCTCTTGCTCTATAGCCTATGGAATACAGGAAGGAAAGTATTGCATTCATCTAGATATTTCGAAATAGAAGTTTCGCTTAAAATTCACGTTTAAACGTGTTTTTACAGACTGGTCTCTGTCTATGAACAAAATATCTATAAAACGGAATGTCGTACGTAGTTGAAACTTGGAACGTGAGTTAGGTAACAAAAGTTGACCCGACATGAACATATTCATCAAAATCGGTCAACCAGAAATAGTAGTTTATTCGTGCAATTTGTTACTTTATGGAAATTTTCTTAAAAAATTTTCTTTAAAATAGTCTCGTTTACTAAATTTCTTGTACTCTATAATGTAAAGGACAAGTTTGCTGAAATTCGTGAGGGGGCAGTGCTCTCGAAGTAAAAAAAACGGGTTTTTTAAAATGGCGGCTTTGAAATGAATTTTAGAGCAAAATAGTATTAGTTATGGAAACTTAAAAAACCTAAAACTTGAATTTCGAGCATTTTTACAGCGTAAATTTATAATTTTTAATATTTTCCTCTTTGAAATCGGTAAAAGGGGGTTATTTTAAGATTACGACGGAAGTACGCATTTCAAGAAAAAATATATAAAAAACTAAAGTTATAGACTGTAAACAAACGACTTTTATTTCAAACATTTTTTCTATTTAGCTTATAGATTAGTATCAATTAGTGATTTTCTGATTTTCTTATTTTTATGTTGAAGAGAGATTGATTTTCATTTTGTATCAGTCACTAAGGCCTCATTAGTATACGTTTCTACTCAGTGAGGAAGACAATTACCTCACTCCTCGTTACTTTAGCCTCTAGAGATTCAAAACAGCCTTTCGGCTGATGTGCTAAACAACATGTCTGTGTTACTCAAAAAGCTCTAAGCTTTCCAACAGTTAAGAAAGTTTTCGAATCGGTTAGGTAGTTTCTTCAGGACTACAAAAAATAGTTCTGTTTCTTATCATATGAACAGCCAATTATATGAATGAAGCATTTAAGAGCAGAAGAGGTAGAGGTGTAAAAGACCCTAGTCACAGTTATTTCCACTGAGAGTAATGAAATTCATTACACAACCACACCCTGTGGTGAAAAAAGGGAAGGTCTCATTTGTAGGGTGGAAAGTAGATGCTTTTCAGAGAGCCTGGCATGCTAATAAGCATATTTTTTCACTTAGTGACAAAGGCAAGATAAAATACCTCGCTCTTTGTTTTACTTAGTAAAACGCATAGAGGTTCAAACCAGCCTATCGGCTGATGACCTAAACAACAGCAGTTTCAGATATTACCTCGTATACACAAACAAACTTTACCTTTTTTAATATTAGTAAATACAGTATATAATATAACAGTTTGGCAATGGTCATCCGCCAATTGATATTAGACACACTATAGTAAGTTGGTATTTACTGCTGAGTATCCTGTATCCGTCCGAGATTGTTTAACATGAATACAAAACTATAAACACAAACGTAATCTGAAACAGGTAGTAGTAAAAACAAACTCATTCACATCCGTTTCCTTTTTCACGCAATACGATTTATTAGTTTTTCTCCTAATTAAATTGTAAAATGTACATTAATTAAAATTTAATGACCCCATCAAGATTTAAAATAAAATTTCATCTATTTTCTCTAATAATAGGCTTACGTATTGCTTAACTCTGTACAATTATTACACTAAATTAAAATAAATAAAACTTAACTGTCATAGGCTAGTTAACAGTTATACCGATAAATTACTTGTTAAATTACATTTCTGTTCTTAAATATAGGCCTACATCCGTTCTAAATATAATAATGTATCCTATTTACAATTTATTTTCTATTAAGGTTTTTTAAGTCGTGTTAATTGCTGGTCACTGACTGTTATGACAGTATTGATGGTGATTACCGTATTTTCTTTTAATCTCATTCCCTTTTACGTCATTAAAAATTTCTTTTAATTCATACCTATTTTTTAACAGTATAGTATTTCTTTTGCAATCAGTTAATAAATACAATAACTTTAAGCAAATATGAGAAAATCTGAGTAATGTCCTTAGAATTAAAACACAAACGACACTCAGTAGTGTGTTTGAAAAAGACCAAACTGTGAAGAAACAAAAAATATATCTATACAAAATCAAACTTGATGAACAGTGAATCAACATCCCGAAACACAAAGTGTTGAAGTTGGAGATGACAATGACTATGGTAGAGATGAAAACGACGCCAATTATGAGATGCCGATGATTAGGAGTTGAAATAGAAAAGATAAATTTAAATGACTAACAAAATCGTAGAGGTAAGTCCAATGGTTTAAAGCATTTCAGTCTGTGAGTATCTTCACTATTGACAAGGAGGCTAATCGCTAATGGATTCTGATGGTCTTCTAGTTTTTGTAAATGTTTTTCGCTATGTTGTTTAATTTCTTCTTTTATGAAGGGCAGGTTTAGGTCATTGTGTAGTATTTCATTTGTTACGTACCATGGGGCTGCAGTGATCAGTCTCAGGCATTTTGATTGAAAGCGCTGCAGTAATTCATACCTAAAGTTGCTTTGGTTATTAGCTACTATTATGGGTTAATGTAAAGAATTCATCGGTTTTTAACTTGTATTAATTTTAAATCGTAAATAGCAGGGAATCGAAACCGGGATTTTCCGCTTGTAAGTACAACGCAGTCTAGCGCTCGAAACACTGGGCCACAGAGACAGCATATCTAGTAAATTGTTATAAAAGCGGAATCCATTCGTTTTTAAATTTATAAATAACATAATTACGTTTGATACAACAATAAAAAATGAATACCATAAAAATAATAAAGATGATTTTCCTTCAAAAAAGAACGAGTAAAAACAAACTTATAAACTATAAGCATTTGGAAATCTTTCAAGAAAATGTCAGAAACATGGTTCAAAGTTCTCTGGATTACGACCATCCAGTATTGAGCTGTTTAGATTTCAGTGTAATATAAATACAGGATTCGGAAAATTATTCTAAATTTTACTGATTTTTCTGTTCTTTTTTTAATGGTACGTTTTATTTTAAAAATATTATAGATACGGAATTTCAAAATGGTACATTTATTACCATACAAAAACAATTATTTAAAAACGTGAGAAGCTTGTAAAAATATTGTCCCGGATTTTACATTTTAATGTAATTCTGAAATCAAATCAACGGTTTGGCGAAAGAATCAACGATTTTATTGCCTTTACACGGTTCAGTATGCTATTAACACTATATCGATTCGTGACAGTTGATCAGCGTATCATTCCAATACGGTTTCTGATCAATATTAGATCACGTGGTAAACTAGGATCACAACAATCCTACAAAAAACGAGGAAACAAAATTTACAATTCTCAAAATGTTATTTTAGATTTTGCTTAACTAAATAATAAATTTATAATGAAAATCACAAATATTTAAAACTGCTGTGTTGTTGTTTAGGTCATCAGCCAAAAGGCTGGTTTGAACCTCTAGAGGTTTTACTAAGTAAAACGAGGAGTCAGGTGGTTTACCTATGCCTTCCTCACTGAATGGAAAAGTAGGGTTATCAGCATGCCGGGCCCTCTGAAAAGCACATATTTTCCATTCTGCAAGTGACACCTTCACTTCATTCACCACAGGGTCTGGCTGTATAATGAAATTCATTACTTTCAGAGGAGGTAACTCTGACTAGTGTCTTTAACGCCTCTACCTCTTCTGTTCTTAAATGATTCAGTCATTTTATTGGCTGACCATGTGATAAGAAACAGAACTATTTATTTTAGCCCTGCAACGAACAGATTGAGTGTAAATAATTTGACACTCCACCTGTCTGTTATGGGCAATTTAAAACTGCTATACACCGCTAAATATAGTTTAGGAATTAAACATTTCTGTTAAAAACGCAAGGTATAAGTAGTTTAGTTATATTACGCTACACGTACAGAATAAAATTGAAACAGTTCTATTGGGTAACCGTTCGACAATCCATCTTAACAGCAAACTTTTAATTAAAAAATAAATTCTTAAACCAATTAGACGTATGGAATTCAACTATTCAAACACTGACGTTTCGACAATGTTCCAATTAAAATTATTTAGGACAATCACATCATTACCTTGGAGCATAAAATAGAGTTTTATTTTTACATATATTTCCACAAAATAAGAGGTAAATTCATTAACAGTTGACAATGGGTTATTGATAATATTTTTCTTTTTTAGTTATGTATCAACATTTTTTTTACAATTCTGCCACATTACAATCTGTTCACTTAAAATAGATTATTTATTTTTATTCCTAATATGTGTACGTTGCAATCTGTTCAATTAAGAACAATACGCAACCCCATGGCTCAATGAGATGAGGATGATGTGTATGACGTGTAAATGAGGTGTATTCTTGTACAGATGCAGGCCGACCATTCCTGAGAGAGTATGGTTAATTGAACCCCAACCATCAAAGTACACCGGTAACCACTGTCTAGTATTCAAATCCGAATAAAAGTAACTACCTTTACTAGGATTTGTGAACCAGGAACCTTCGTCACCGAAAATCAGCTGTTAAACAGCTGATTTTGGCGACGACTTTACCTCTAGACCAACCCGGTGGGTCTTGAAATAGAACAATCAGTAATTTTGATAAATGTTAATTAACATGATTACGATTTCATTATAATGTTAATGAAATTGAAAATAGTAATAAATTAATATGTTTGATAAATACAATGATGACTTTGAAGTAAATCGGTTAGAATAAAAAAAGATAATAAGTGTAAAAATGTTCTTTAAAACCTATAACCTAAATCAAAAACACTATGTTTTTCAGTCTTGAAAACTCGGTATCAATGTTATTTAGTAGATTCAGAGCCACGAAGTTTGGATGATTATTGAGTTTTTCTTCATACTTACGGCTGAATTTTGATATAGTTTGTTTCACTGAATCAATATTAAGATCGGCATAGGTGTTTTTGATGTACCACGGAATTTGCAGGGCCCGCCGCAAGAATTTTGACTGGAAACGTTCGAATATGTTTATGTTTGAAGTGCAGGATGTACCCCACAATTGAAGCCCATTATGTTCACATGGGTTTTAAAAGGGATTTATATAAAATAATTTTTGATTCGTTTGACAAAGGTGAGTATTTACTAATTAATCAAAGTAGTTTACGTACTGTTAGCTCAAGTTGTTTCTGTTTAGTAATTATGTGATGTTTCCATGCGAGGCGACGATCTAAATGTAGTCCCAAGTATTTTACTGTTGTGTTGTGCGGTAGTGCTATGTTGTTTAACGTTACTGGTGGGGAGTCATTTTTACTTTCTCTTGCCTATATGAATATATAGGAAGGAAAGTATTGTTTTCATGTCGATTTTTCGAAATCGAGTTTTCACCGGATCTATACGTTTTCAGACCCCCTGAACCCAAAAAACATGTTTTTAGCGATTGGTCTGTGTGTGTGTCTGTGTGTGTGTATCTGTGTGTGTGTGTGTGTGTGTCTGTCTGTGTGTGTGTGTGTGTGTGTGTGTGTGAACAGAATATCTCAAGAACGGAACATCGTACGAACTTGAAACTTGAAACTTAAGTTACATACCACTACCGGACGCGACACGAACATTTTCATCAAAATCGGTCAACCGGAAGTAGTAGTTTAATCGTATAATTTTTCAGTTTTTTACGATTTTCTCAAAAACTGGTCGTACGATTTTTTTTAAAATCGCCTATTTTACTCAATTTTTTATTCTCTACAAGATAGGGTAGGCGCCATGTTTGCTGAAATTCTCGGTGAGGCTGTTTTCACGTAAAAACGTTGTTTTTTTAAGATTACGGCTTTAATATAAATTTCAGCGCAAAAACTTATATAATAAAAGTTGTAGAGAATTTAAAAACCTACAACTTCTGTTTCAAACATTTTTTTGTATAACGCTTAGTTTAGCGGTAATTTGCGATTTTCTGTTTTTTTCTCACGAAAACGTGAGAAAAATCGATTTTTTTAACATTTCGGTCTTAGTATGCATTTTACGACAAAAGTGTATATAATTAAATTTATAGAAAATTAAAAGATCTACAACTTTTGTTTAGAGCATTTTTCTCTACAGAGCCTAGTTTAGCGTGAAAGCGTGATTTTCCGTATTTTTAAGCCAAACTGAGTTCGATTGTCATTTTGCGTCATACACTCATGATTAAAATAAGGTTATGTTTTTGAGGTTAGTTTTTTGTTTATTTCTTATGTTTTATTGCTAATATTAGGTTTATTGTTAATTATTTGCACTGGCAAGAGAAAGTTGTGTGAGTGTTTCACACCAGATTTTTCCATAGTGTAAATGTGATATGTGTTGATTTGTTTACGTTAACTTTCGTTCTCCACATATCAACATTATGATAATTGTAAGTCCAAATGAAGTACCTACATAGGATTATTGTACATATGTGTAGTTTAGTTCATCAGTCGAAAGGCGGTTTTGAACCTCTGGAGTCTAGAGGTTTTACTGAGTTAAACGAGTAAAGTGTACTAAGTAAAACCCGGTATCCTTATCAGCATGACAGGCCCTCTAAAAACACATATTTTACACCCTGCAAATTACACCTTCATTCAAATTTCACTTCATTCTCTATTGGGTCTGGCTCTGTAATATAATTCATTACTTTTAGAGGAGAGAACTCTGATTAGTGTATTTTATACTTCTATCTTTTCTGTTCTTAAACGAATCAGTCATTTAATTGGCCGACCATGTCACAAGAAACAGAACAATTTTATGTAGCTCAGGAACTAATAGATTGAGTGCAAATAATTTAACACTCCACCTATCTGTTATGGACATAACTGTACATATACGAGTACAGAACGCATAGAAACTGATTACTAAGCAACTTCAAAGATACCGGTCGTAGCTTGCTGATCTGTTTACAGCTACATAATACGTAGTTATGCCCAAAACGGGCAGGTGGAGTGTTATTTTAATTGCACTCTATCTGTATGGTCCAGGGCTAAAAAAAATAGTTCTGTTTCTTATCACATAGTCAGCCACTTATATGACTGAACTATTTAAGAACAGAAGAGGTACAGGTGTAAAAGACACTAGTCAGAGTTATCTCCTCTGAGAGTAATGAATTTCACTATGCAGCCAGACCCTGTGGTGAATGAAGTGAAGTTGTCATTTGCAGTGTGGAAAGTGAGTGCTTTTCGCAGGGCCTGGCATGCTGATAAGCATACTCTTTCAACTCAGTGAAGAAGGCAATGGTTAATCACCTTACTCCTCGTTTTTACTTAGTAAAACCTCTAGAGGTTCAAACCAGCCTGTCGGCTGTTGACCTCAACAACAAATACGTAGCTAACCGATTTGTGATCATTTTTTCAAGCCCGAAGTTGTGTAGGATTATAATATGAGAGGAAAAGGAGGAGGTTACTCATCTACGTTGATAAAAAGTATTGATTACCGAGTTGATTATAATTCAACTGTACAGTAGTTTCTGAAATTAAATATGCAAAGAGAGCAAAATTTCTGTTTGGTATTCTATGCTTTACTAAGATTTATTATACTATTAAAAATGTCCATAACAGGAAGGTGGAGAGTTAAATTAATTGGACTCGATCTGCTCGTTTCAGGGATACAAAAAATATATCTGTTTCTTATCACATGGTCAACCAATGATATGACTGAAGCATTTAAAAACGGAAGAGGTAGAGGCGTTGTTTGGGACTATATAAATTTTATGTTTGGTTCAATTCATCAATTTATTTTTGTGTTCTATTCTAAGATATCAATTATCGGTCTCAACCAATGAGGGTTGATTTCTACCTGCACATACAAACACAGTTTTATACTGAACTGGACACAGACGTCCGCTAACTCGCAACGCAAAAGAACGCTCTCTGTGCAGTCTTACGCTTTTCCGCTTTCGCCCTAGTATTGGGGATTTATCCGCGACCGCTAATTTGTTTTCTTTATATTATTTAAATTTATTTCTCTATTAAATTCACGCATCGCTACGTATTTACGCGCTGGAGACACTCCAGGAAACCGACCACGCTAAATACAGTCCACTTATTCAAGATGTTCGGCAGCTCAACACTCATCGGAAAGCCACTGGTACCAGCTGGTTAGTCGCAGGACTTCCAAGGTGAGTGGAATAAAACTTTTATTTATCGACAGTAAGCTGCTATACGCTCCGCCACTGACCCTACCAGGCGTAAAATATACTAGACACAATTTTCTGAGTTTCCTGAGAGTAACGAATTAAATAATACACCCAGATCCTGTCATGAAAGTGAAGGTGTAATTTGTAAGGTGGAAAATAGAAGCTTTTCAGAGGGCCTGGTATGCTGATAAGCACACTTTTCCATTCAGTGAGGAAGAGAATGGTAAACCACCTCATCATCCTCGTTTTATTTAGTAAAGCCTCTACAGGTTCAAACCAACGTTTCGGCTGATGACCTGAACAAACATACTTAAAACTATCAACAATAAGAATTGGAATGAAAACGTATCTTTCCGCAAAAGGATAGGATAATGACGAAGATAAAATGACAGAAATTCATTCAATGTATAAATAAAAACTACATACCAAACGTGAAACAATGGTAGTATAAATAAATGTTTCGAGTAAAGAAAAGTCCCCGGATCGTTTTAACACCAAATACGGAAAAATAAACTCACTATTCCCAAAATAAATAATCTTTCAAAGAATGGTTTACGTTTTCTTTATTTATTTAAAAGATTGACCGGGTAGATTAAATATTAATGATCTGTGTGACGGTGAACCAAGCAAGGCAGAGTTAGCGGTTGAACGGCCGGCCTGGGCAACGAGTCGACTCACAGTTGTTACCGTGCCTTCTTTACCTCCTGTTGATCTCGAAGAACCGGTTTATCGGATTGAAAAGAGAAAAATACAGAGAGAAAAAGAGATAACCGGTTTCTAAGCTGCGGGCAATTTACCTCCTTCCATACATAAGAACTCCCTTCACCTCCCGTTCTTTATACCTTGCCTATCTACATCTACATTATCGTCTCCTGTCTATCGATTACTATTATTATTATTATTATTATTACTACTACAAACGCCATGCCTAGACCCGCAGCATTCAAATTAATTACGTAGACTAATCACAACGCAACAACAACAGCCCAGAAGTCTTAACGTAAGCGAGAAAGAAAACTGGTATGTTCATTTTGAAAAATGTTTTAGCCCAAAGGTTTGAATACAACAACGTTAAAAACTTTACAGCCGGTTGCCAGAGTTTGTTGAGGTGAAAAAAAGGCAACGCAACGAGAAGCAAGGTTATTAAAAGATATAAGAAAAGAAATATAGTATGCACACGCACAATATATATACTGGAATACATTACATACAACTTAAAATACCGTTATATACTAAAAATCTATCTAATGCTCGTTTCTTGTTAGCATCTCATTTACATAATACACCTGACACACGTTCTTAAGTTTTATAGCCTATCTGCTCAGGATTCACTTAAAAACTATCAAACTGAATGGATAAAATAGACAAAGAATTAAATAAATTTACATTCCGGTTTCATAAAATTCAACGGAGTCCATTTTTATACTTAAAATTCAAACTGAAAAAATTGAAAAAATAAAACAGGAAAGGAGTAAAAATCAGTCAAAGTAATTGAGATTTGAAAACAAACTAAAACGATGTCTCTCCGATTTATAGGAGTACTATAAATATCATGAACTATCATAACTAATCTCAGAGGGGTGCTATATAAATTTACTAGTTTATTGCTTTTCCAGGTTTTGCTCCATTTACATTTTCTAGGTATTACTTTAAGAATACTAATGCAAATTTTTAGAATTACAGTTCTCTAGAAAAATATAGAAGTAATATTTATTGTTTTGGGGCATTATCTCTTTTTTACTACTTAGAAGTAGTTGAAATTTAATTCAAATGCTTTACTAAATAATAAAATCGATTTTTAAAACTGTAGTTCGTTGGATGTTAATAAAAACAAAACGATTACGTGTTGTGCAGCAGCAAAAGTGGTTTAGAATATACATATTGGTAATTTAACAGTAGGCAACGAAAAAATACAGTAAGTTGGGGAATTCTGCTGTATAGGGAGTAAAATAACGAAGGACGGAAGCATAAATGATATCAAAAGTAGAATTGTTCATGCTAGAAGGGCCTTTGAAATGAAAAACAGCTTACTGACTATAAACATTGATTTACAGATTAGGAAAATTTCTTAAAACACTATGTTTGGAGTGTAGTGCTTCTTCATACGGGAGCGAAACGTGGGGGATAGGGCTGTAGAAAGGAAGATGATAAAAGCTTTTAAAATGGGGTGTTATAGGAAAATTTTTTTAAATTGGATGGGTGGAAAAAATAACTAATTTAGAGTTTCTTCAGATAAATGGATGAAATAAGAAGTACGCCTATATGGAAACATCTTACCAGAAGAAGGGGTAGGATAATGGGATATATCTTAAGGGTTATATTGAGGGAGTGAATTGTAGGGGGTAGCAAAGGTTAGAATATTTAAAGCAAATTACAAAAGATGTAGGGTGCTGCAAATATGTAGAAATGAAACGACTTGCGCAAGATAGACAGATTGGAGAACTGCATCAAACCAGTCGAGACTGATAAAAAAAATTAACTTCGGATGTAGTGTTGACATCAATAGTGTTCTAAGCATGCTCACTGCCTAAACGTAAGAAATTTCACATCAACGCAAATAAGATTTGCATATAAGTAATTATTCTCTAGAGCTCGCGGTCCGTTAGTTGGTGATCACTGGTCTAAGTGATCGGGAAGTTAGAGATAATGAGGAGTGAGTAACTCAGAGAGGGCTTTAATTAACATTTATAAATACAAAATACGCCCATAACAGACAGGTGGAGTGTCAAATTATTTACATTCAATCTGTTCGTTGCAGGGCTAAAATAAATAGTCCTGTTTCTTATCACATGCTCAGCCAATTAATAAATGACTGAATCATTTAAGAACAGAAGAGGTAGAGGTGTAAAAGACACTTAATCAGAGATTTCTTCTCTGAAAGTAATGAATTTCATTGTACAGCCAGACCCTGTGGTGAATGAAGTGAAGGTGTCATTTGCAGAGTGGAAAATATGTACTTTTCAGAGGGCCCGGCATGCTGATAAGCATACTTTTCCACTCAGTGAGGAAGGCATGGTAAACCACCTCACTCCTCGTTTTACTTAGTAAAACCTCTACAGATTCAAACCAGCCTACAGGCTGATGACCTAAACAACAACAAATACAAAATAAACAATTAATTAAATATAAACCAAAATTTTTGCCTCTAATTTATCTTTGAATTAAGAAGAACTTCAATTAATTACTCACTAGTTACATCTTTACAAAAACTAAGGTTCCAAAAAGAAAAATGTTCACATGACTCAGGTACAATTCTAAAGTGGAAAAATAATCAAAAACTTTCTCTTTCTTACCTTTACCCTAAATCACCTTTTCGTAGATGGCTGCTAAGTAATCAAACCAATCTAGATGACATTTCTTCCCTCAAAAAAAAGAAGAAAACGAATGGATTTCCAGATCTCAATTCCAGTATTAAGTTGGCCCTCACCACTTTGAAATCAATCAATTCGCAGTGAAAAACAATGGACCATTTACAACCGTACGCTATTAAAGTAAAAGCATGTGCCTGCCAAAAGTCAATTTTTTTTACCAACAAATGCTACTTCGTCTAATGAACATTTTGGGGTATTCAACCGTACAAATCTACTAAAACCGTAAAAATAAATTAAAAGATAGCAAAAATTGAAAATTACTACTAATTTTCTAGTAATTTTTTTTTAACTTGTAATCAAAACTTTACGTTATTTTTAGTAAAACGCTAAATTTAGAATAAAAAAATCTTTTCATTTGATTAAGCCATTGTCATTACTTCAGTTTGCTTCTGTACATAGATATCATTCACCTTTGTAAATACATAACTGAAAATATTAAACCTGAATAATAATAAAACAATAAAATAAAAAGTTTATATAGTAAACACAACAAAATGCTATACAACCGGAAATAACAAACGGAAGCGAAACTGTTGAAAACAACTAACTCCAAGGCCATAGACAAAATTTTGAAATCGAGAGAATGATAGTAAGAACTTGCATCGATAAAAAATATAAGAAAGATGGACACTGGAGAATTCTCCTCAATGAAACAAGAGTATATAAAAAGATATAGCGTTTAACCAGCAGAATTAGGAAAAACGAATTTCCTTCTAAGGACATTAAATTAGAAAACCTTGAAATAGATTGTCACGACGAATTATAGAAAAAAATCTGGGAGAGTAAAAGTGACATTAACTTATGAATTATCACAGAAATTAAGGAAGATTTGAAAGAACTAGGAATAACAATAAAAGATCTATAAGAAAAATTAGATAAAATCAAGGAATTGAAAAAGAAACAAACTATGTTACAGTACAACCGAGAATAAATAGATAAGTAGGAAGGGTGACTTCAGAGAGAGAAAGACAGGCAAGAACTGAAAGGATAAAGAAATATTGGGAAAACCAGAGGCTATAAGATCCTTCTAATGGTTGACTAAAGTGGTCCCATCCTGGTCATAAAAGTTAAAAAAAATTTAATTTATTAATGTATGTAAAATAATATTTAACATATTGTTATATGACCCACCGGGTTAGTCTAGAGGTAAAGTCGTCGCCAAAATCAGCTGTTTAACAGCTGATTTTCGGAGACGAAGGTTCCTGGTTCAAATCCTAGTAAAGGTAGTTACTTTTATACGGATTTGAATACTAGACAGTGGTTGCCGGTATACTTTGATGGTTGGGGTTCAATTAACCATACTCTCTTAGAAGTGGTCGACCTGGGTCTGTACAAGACTACACCTCATTCACACGTCATACACGTCATCCTCATCTCATTAGGTCATGGGGTTGTTTATTGATCTGAATTGAACAGATTGCAACGTACACAAATTAGGGATAGTCTATATAAAAAAAAGTTTAATGAAAAACACGAAGTATTTACAAAACAAATCTACAAATAAATTATGGTATACCGTTTAAAAGATAAATCAGAAGAAAAAGAGAAATAGACATGAGTTGGGATAGATATTCAAGAATTAGAATTAAGTTTTATGCCAACTGAAACAGAAAATGTTTTTACAAACAATGAAAAAGAGAACAATGGCCGTTGGACTAGTAAGTAATATAAGGCATGTAGATCTGAGGTCTTGTATGGACGTTAAACAACGGCTAACGACTCGACGAATGAACTAGCAGCCGAACAACAACAGAATGAAGTTGAATTAAGAGTGGTCGCAGTGAATTGTGTAGTGGTAATACTCTACATCTGTGCTTGCCGACTTACACAGAAACGTTAGTTGAAAACAAAGAAAGGAATAGTATTTGTAGTATTGTTGTTGTAGCTGTAGATAGGGGTTGTTGCTAAGTAGCATTGTGAAAAGTCGAGCGGGGTTAGCAATAGAAGAGGCACGAGTGGTTGGTTCGAGAAGGTCGAAGGAGAAAGCGGTTACTTTACTGCACTCAACCGCGAAATCCCTTAATCAGTGCTTTGGCTGATTAGTACAGCGAGTAACTGGTAAGCGGCTACAGCAATATAACAGTAGACGTAGCCTAAGATTTTCATCCTGTTTGGTTTGCTTCAAACAATCCTCGTACTTTGTGATAATTCAATAAGAATAACCTAACTAACAAAAACCTAACTTTATTTCAATACCTAATACACAAACACTTCATTAAATAAAATAAATAAATCTTTGTCAGTGACCTAAATACAGGAATCGACATCATAACATATAATGTTGTTGTTTAGGTCATCAGCCGAAAAGCTGGTTTGAACCTGTAGAGGTTTTACTAAATAAAACGAGGAGTGAGGTGGTTTACGAGTTGCCTTCCTCACTGAATGGATAAGTATGCTTATCAGCATGCCGGGCCCTCTGAAAAACACATATTTTCCACTCTGCAAATGACACCTTCACTTCATTCACCACAGGGTCTGGCTGTATAATGAAATTCATTACTTTCAGAGGAGATAACTCTGATTAGTGTCTTTTACACCTCTACCTCTTCTATTCTTAAATGGTTCAGTCATATAATTGGCTGACCATGTGATAAGAAACAGAACTATTTATTTTAGCCCTGCAACGGACAGATTGAGAGTAAATAATTTGACTCTCCGCCTGTCTGTTATGGGCAGAACATATAATAATATACAATATAAAAATTACAAATTAAAAAAAACAATTTTTAAAATTTTATATTTTACAATATTAATACAATAAATTCAATAAATTAAACAATACATTCTTTTATTTATACAATAAATTTCACTAACCTAAAAGTAAAATTTAATTTTCCGTCTTAAAAAAGTGCTATTTTGGTTCCACGTGAAGATTGGGAAATGATTTATCGACTGAACTTTGCATTTTTACAATACTCAAGTATAGTCGAATCTTGCCTTTATAATTTACAAATAAAACATAAATGAACGTGTGATGTAAATAGAAAATTCGTTTAAATTGGTTGTGGGGCAACTGGTATTCACAGCGTTCTTATTTTGTGGCGTGCACTATAGACCAATCCGTGGGTATAATATTGTAAAAATAAATACTTATAATGTATCCTGCAGCTTGAAATCAATACTATATTATATAATAAATTTCACTAACCTTTTTTTTAAGCTGCCTTTATTTTTATTAATCATTTACACGTGTTTCGGTGTATCCACCATCATCAGAGTATACGATTATACAGTTTGAAACGATTTTTTTTTTAAATTTACAGAAGATTTTACATATTCAGTCATTTATACTTTATACAAATGACTGAATATGTAAAATCTTCTGTAAATTAAAAAAAAAATTCGTTTCAAACGGTATAATATACTCTGAAGATGGTGGATACACCGAAACACGTGGAAGTGATAATTAAAAATAAAGCAGTCGTTACGGTTTACTTTGATGGTTGATGTTCAATTAACCATACTTTCTCACGAATGATCGGCCTGGGTTTGTACAAGACTACCCTCATTTACACCATCCTCATCTCATTGGGTCATGGGGCTGCTTATAATTCTGAACTGAACAGCTTGCAACGTACACAAATTAGGGATTAAAATATACATATATAAAAAATAAAATACAAAATTGTGCTTGAAAATTCAAAATGTAATAAATTTATTAATATTTTTGTGTAAAGTGTGACGTTAACGTAAGCGTTGGAATTGTCTAGTGATATGGTATTCAAGGATGTGTCTTACAGTTGATTATGTGATAAGAGTGATTACGTTTATTACTTCTTTTATCTAATAGATTACAAAAATATATAATTTTTTCACTGCTCGTAGCATTAAATTTTACTTAATAATATGATGTAATATGATGTAAAATGTTGCACAGATTCCCAGGAATATTCGCTAACGGCATTTATGAACGTACAGTATATCGAAATTTTCCAATTTCAGAAGTAGAAAATACTGTAAATATTATCCATGTACTAGAATAATACACTTTACGTAGCTATACACTATGGGATGAATTTAGAAACAAACCTTGTACCTAGGGTTAGGCTATTGTAGAATTGGATGCAGATTACAGCCTCAGGTTGCGAATTTAAGGACAGCTAAATACCACACACATCCCCTACCATTAATATAATGAAAACCCTTTGTACATTGACATGAAATAATAACAAATTTTTATTTTACACGATATATACAAAATAATACACGTTTATATAGAAAATACACATATAATACACGTTTATATAGAAAATGGATGATTAAAATTAACTGGTACGCAAAACTTTATCAGCGGTTCAACTTTTCCAGGAACATAAAAAACTGATTACTGTATTAAACAATATACGATGGATGCGAAAATTTTTTTATAGTATACATTTCTTGATAAATTTTCAACATTCACACCATTCTAACCGATGAAAATAAAAATGTTCATATAATAACTTAGTTATCCAAGTAAAATGTTTTTGTCATCTGTTCCTCGACTGGTTTGATTCGGTTCTCTAAGCTGTTCTAGCTTACGCAAGTCGTTTCATATCTACATACTTGCAATACCCTACAACATTTGTAATTTACTTTAATATTCTAACCTTTGCCTCCCCCCTACAATTCACTACCTCAATATTACCCTTCATTATTGATGTACTAATACCTGGATGTCTTAAGACATACCCCATTAGCCGATCCCTTCTTCTGGTAAGATGTTTCCATATACTTCGTCTATCATCCACTCGTTTAAGAACCTCCAAATTACTTACTTTGTCCACACCCTCATTTTAACATATTCCTTCAACACTTCTTTTCAAAAGCTTCTATCCTCTTCCTATCCACAGTCCCTAACAACTACGTTTCGCTTCCGTATAATGTTACACTCCAAACATAGTATTTTAAAACAAATTTCCTAATCTGTAAATCAATTTTTGTAGTCAAAATATTAAAATGGATAAACTGGAAAACATTTGGCGTCGGATAAATGGTTTAAAGAAGTCAAAATGAAATGTGAACAATTTTGGAATAAAGCAATAAATCATCATAAAGGAACCAAATTTAGACTACTGATTACTGACTTGACGGGCTTCCACGAAACGTAAAAAACCAGATGAACGGAAAAAAGAAATAAAGTCTATTATAATTAACAAATGCTAAGGATCTGCGTAGCAAAAAGCTTCCAAAAATGTCTGAAGTTAGTTTAACTGATCTAAAATTATCGTAAACGAGAAAAATAGAATAATAAACTTTTTTCTTCCCTAGTCGGGAATCGAACTCGGAACGTTTCGTTTATATTCTATTACACTAACCATTACTATGCCAGAGAGGCGGTCAAGAATTAATTTTTTATATAAATAAGTTTACTATCTTTTGTAAAGTATTTATAATAACTATAAATTTTGAGTAAATACCAATAAAATTACTTCATGAAACTAAAAATCAAACTAAAAACATAATGTACTGTAAGAACTCAAAACTATTATTACCCATGAGTAAACTTCTGTACTTCAGTTTATGTTTTGTTAAAAACAAAATCTGCGCGATATATAGTGTACTAAACATTTCTAGAACAATATACAGTATTTATTTTCAGATTTATCATTAATTTTACCTTTTTATTATAAAAAATACAACGTTCTACTTCCATTGAAAAATAAATAAGCCAACGTACTAGTATATGTATTTTTTTTATACTTTTATAACAAAACTTTTAAAAAAAATCAAAACCTTCACGTAAAAATAAAAATTATAAAAATACATATAAAAAATATAAAATAAAATATAAAAAAATTATAAAAATTCTGATCTATTTGTAATAATGTTTTTAATTATTTCAACATTAAATCTATTGTCCCAATAGGATTTAAACCAGAGCTAAAATAAATAGTTCTGTTTATTAACACATGGTCAGCCAATTAAATGACTGAATCATTTAAGAACAGAAGAGGCAGAGGTGTAAAAGACACTAATCAGAGTTATCTCCTGCTGAAAGTAATGAATTTCATTATACAGCCAGACGCTGTGGTGAATGAAGTGAAGGTGTCATTTGCAGAGTGGAAAATATGTGCTTTTCAGAGGGCCCGGCATGCTGATAAGCGTACTTTTCCACTCAGTGCGGAAGGCAATGGTAAACCACCTCACTCCTCGATTTACTTAGTAAAACCTCTACAGGTTCAAACCAGCCTTTCGGCTGATGACCTAAACAATGATGATAATGATAACCAAATAAGAGAAAGGAATTCGGTTAATCAATGTTTTAACATGCATAATTCTCTTTGGTCTCCAACGTAAAATTTTCCCGTAAAGAAATTTCTTATTACATCCTAAAATATTTAAATCTGAAGGGAAGTCCAGAAAAGCCTATACCTGCAGTGTTAAATTTTGTAGGATATTTGCTGTTCCTTTTTAAAGTTCCGGTTGAAGATAGGATTTAGCGGTATATTATATTTGTACACTTTTCTTTACAATTTGATGGAACGATTTTTTTATCGTTTTCATTACTATTTTTGTTAAATATTTTCAATTTTTTTTTAATTCTTCCAATCTGTTTGATGAAAATTTTTGAAAATAATTCTATAAGTACAAAAAAAAATGTTTTAACTATTCCATCACTTTGTAAAGCTATACAAGTAGTAGTAGTCTACTACATGTCAGCAAAATTTCATCTCTATATCTTTCACCAAAGCCTCAAAAAGGAACATTGATTCTGAAAATAACCTATTTACGGTAAATTGAACTTAAAGTATACAGTAGTGATTTTTGTTGAATGATTTTAACAGTGTTACACTTACACGATAGAATAGGTGATAGTTCCAAATACTCACTAATAAATTTATTAGTTTTTTTTAATTCCTACCCTGTTACACTTTTTCGTAACCTTAGGAAAATAAAATTTACCTACTAAAACTCCTTTTTTTCTACAAGAAATACAAGAAAAAATATTACAAAAATATCAGTGTAAGTAGATTTCAGTCGATACAGTTATATTATAACAATTTATCACACAATTTTTATCCAACAGATTTTTACAAATTATACATAATTTTAAAGATAAAATTCTCCGTAATAGAATACAATTTTTCCGCAAAAAGTGTTTTTTTTTCCAAAATGCCCTCCCGACTTCCCTTAAATCACCATTTAATAAATGATTACGAAATAAGTAATTACGCAGTATATAAATTCAAAAACGGAAGAGAAGAAGGAAATTCGAGTTTAAGGTCTAAAAACTTAAAAAAAAAAAAAAAATTTTACCTACTAAAACTCCCTTTTTTTCTACAAGAAATCCAAGAAAAATTATTACAAAAATATCAGTGTATCTACATTTCAGTTGATATATTAAAACAATTTTATCTCACAATTTTTATAAATTTTACATCATTTTAAAAATAAAATTCGGGGTAATAGAATACAATTTTTTCCGCAAAAAGTGATTTTTTTCCAAAATGCCCTCCCAATTTCCCTTAAATCACCATTTAATAAATGATTACGATATAAGTAATTACGCAGTATATAAATTCAAAAACGGAAGAGAAGAACGGAATTCGAGTTTAAGGTCTAGTTTAAGCTACTTCTTCAACCGTTTTGGTTTCAACCTCTTTTGTTAACAGATGTTACTGAAGCATGAAAATTTATTGGTAAGAGCTAACTTAACGTAACTTAACTTAACTTAGATAAACATTTAGAATACTTATTAAACAGTTAAACAAATTTCCATCAATTTACTTAATGTAAAAATTATTTCTATATTCATACTTAAATCATCAAATCATCGTACTTAAATTTAACAAATATTTATCTAGACAAAATAAATACGTATTTTTAAATTCGTTAAGTTAATAAATTTTAATGGAATAAAAGGAAGCTGTTATTATATTTCATGTAAAGTGCTTTTTACCTCTGGAAAAATCAATATTACTGTTAAATTCTATTAGTACTTGTATAAAATAGGAAGGGTAAATTAGCCTTAAGCTAATTAATACAAGGGATAAATATACCCTTTCCAAACTTCCGATTTAACACTTTCGCTTTTCATGGCCGGTCTGGAAACTCACAACCGGAAACTTAGCCCTGTTTAAATCTATAATTCTAACAGGTATCCGTATGTAAATTTAATACAATAACAATTTACAGAAAATTCTCTAAAATATTTTAAAAATTTAATGAAAATATATTTTCTTAAATATACTTTATAAGTAGTAGAAAAAAAATGTATTAAAACGGATTATTAAATTATTCTTTATTTAACAAGCAATTTTTCAAGTAGGTATAAGCTTTAGTATGTCTGTAATTAAATTAAATGTAAAACCATAAATCGACACTTTTTATTCACGTTTACAAAGTACTTACACTGTTTTATTCAGTTATTTTTTAATTTATAATTTCACTCAATTTCTTTCCCCGGTATTTATTTTACATAATACACAATTCAAAATCAATATTAAACAATTTCCGCAAAATTATATAATATAACTTTAAATATTTTTTATTTTACCTATTTAAATTTACGAATATATTTTAAAAAAATTCAACGTAACTTAACTAACTAAAAGTTACTAAGTTCTAAGTCAAGTTAAAAAAATGTGGGCCATTCCCTACATATTTCCCGACTAAATACAATTACGTATTTATTAAAGCGTCGAAATCGGCAAGAGCCAAAAAAATCTAATAAAAATAATAAATTATTAATAAAAATATAACAATTTACAGCAACAATTTTGCGAGCATCAAAAAAATTAATTAATTAAATTTAGATAATTGCAATAAATTTGTACAATTCATAACACGAATTAATGGGTTGTTATTTTCAAATCTTTATTTAATATCTTGAACATTCTATGTTCTTGTTATTCTAAAAAAATTTAGAAATTCGCGTTGAAAAGTTATAACAATGGTTGTTTCCTGAAAGATTTAGTTGAATTTTACTGTAGCCTATTAATATAGAACAGCGGTTATCAAGTAAATTTGATAAAAGTCCGTTTAAACATTTTTCTGAGATTGTAACGTCCGGCCTTTTTTTATTTATGTCTACTTTAACGAGTAAAAATTTAGATACGAAAATTTAATAATTGTTGATTTTGAAAAAGTTTTAACAATAGAGACGTAACAACAGTTTCAAACTACAATAGATCCATGTACGAAATTTGTTGTTTTTTGTATTTTTTAGTACGGCGTAATCACAAGTTGCTTTCAGCCTGATATCGCGGCCGTAAAATTTTTCCGGCGAGCATTAATTCTCACCGGAGAAATCTGGGTATATAATGTGTTGACATCACCAGTTTTTCTCAACATTCAAACAGCTTAAACGTAAAAAAATGTCACATCGAACACGAAAAAAAATCTGAATACAATATATATATATATATATATATATATATATACAGTAGAGCTCACGGTCCGCCAGTTGTTTGACCATTGATATAGGATATCAAATGAATAAACAAAATATTTATAAAAATCTGGTGTGAAACACTCACACAACTTTCTCTTGCCAGTGCAAATAATTAACAATAAACCTAACATAAGTAATAAAACATAAGAAATAAACAAAAAACTAACCTCAACAAACATAACCTAATTTTAATCATGAGTGAAAGACGCAAAATGAAAATCAACCTCAGTTTGGCTTAGAAATACGGAAAATCTCTCTTTCTCTCTAAACTAGGCTCTGTAGAGAAAAATGCTTTAAATAAAAGTTGTAGATCTTTTAATTTTCTATAAATTTAATTATATACACTTTTGTCGTAAAATGCATACTAAGGCCGAAATGTTAAAAAAATCGATTTTTCTCACGTTTTCGTGAGAAAAAAAAACAGAAAATCGCAAATTACCGCTAAACTAAGCGTTATACAAAAAAATGTTTTAAATAAAAGTTGTAGGTTTTTAAATTCTCTACAACTTTTATTATATAAGTTTTTGCGCTAAAATTTATATTAAAGCCGTAATCTTAAAAAAACAACGTTTTTACGTGAAAACAGCCTCACCGAGAATTTCAGCAAACATGGCGCCTACCCTATCTTGTAGAGAATAAAAAATTGAGTAAAATAGGCGATTTTAAAAAAAATCGTAGGACCAGTTTTTGAGAAAATCGCAAAAAACTGAAAAATTATACGAATAAACTACTACTTCCGGTTGACCGATTTTGATGAAAATGTTCATGTCGCGTCCGGTAGTGGTATGTAACTTAAGTTTCAAGTTTCAAGTTCGTACGACGCTCCGTTCTTGAGATATTCTGTTCACACACAGACACACTGACACACAGACACACACACACACACACACAGACACACACACACAGACCAATCGCTAAAAACATGTTTTTTGGGTTCAGGGGGTCTGAAAACGTATAGATCCGGTGAAAACTCGATTTCGAAAAATCGACATGAAAACAATACTTTCCTTCCTATATATTCATATAGGCAAGAGAAAGTAAAAAGAAAATATTTAAAAGTTACAAGATTAATATGGCTTACGGTAATAATTTATATTTACTATGAAATAATAAATGGGATGATTGGTAAATCTATCTTAAATCTCTGGTCAACTTTTTGCGGAGGCGATGACAGGGTTACCTTGATAAATGTGGACAACACGGATTAGTGGGTTGTTATAATTTTAAAATTTTGATTTTAATTCCTTGCATATTTTGTGGATTGTTTTACTTATGTAGTAAGTATTTTTAAATGAACATTGACTTAAGTAAGGATTTTTAAAGAAGTAGCTACTTTCGGATACGGATGTGTGATTTTGACTGTTTCAGAAATATATGAAGTTCAGCTGTTTTCGCTTACTATTACAAAATACTATCTATCTATCTACAAAATTATAGATATAGATATAGTATATATCTATATTTTATATAGATATAGATAGATATTAAAATCTAGATAGATATATAAAATAGATAGATATCTATCTACAAAATTTGTAGCATCGCTTATTACTCGTACAAATTTTGTATTTTTTTTTTGTTTAAGAGTCAGACGTTAAACCAAAAAAAAAAAATTACAAAATTTGTACGAGTAATAAGCGATGCGCTTCACATTTATATGTTCCACGTGAGACTTCAGACCGCACGCCGAAATAGCGAATTTTTCTAGTAAGAGTTATATAAAAATGTTTATATTTAATTCTGAAAAAAATCTTAAATGAATGTGTCCGAATTAAATTTAAACTTATCGCAAATAGAAAACAATACACTATTTCTGAAAAATGCTAAATTGATTTCTTGATAGTACGTATTTGTTACAATTACTTTTTTAATAGTTAACAATGAAAAAATAAAACAATAGTGTTAAGATATTAAATAAACGCATAATTTTATTACAATGACTATGGTTTACTACCAAAAATATGTAGCGTACAATAAAAATTCAAGACGGTAGGTTATTTTTTAAGCTTGAAAAAATTATATTATTATGCTAGTTTCAAAATATAATTTTTGTTTCTTGGTATAAGGATCCCCAGACATATATTTGCGGTTACTTATAAACATCTGTATTTTTTTATAAACCGATATTTAAATAAAATAATTTTATTGAAAATGTAGTTTTAAGGCTATTTTGTACTAATCTGTAGATAAATTAATATTTTATAAAAAAATAATTAAGTTTAGATAATTGTCATTTTAAAAATCTGTTAAATGATTTTCGGTATAATGTTTTTCATATAAATGCTAATGCAGACGATCAAGAGTGATAGATGAACAAAATAACAGAATTAACGGGAATCTAATCCGGGACACCTGGTGTAGAAATCAGTACCACTGACCAGAATACCACGGACCGACGAATTTGGACATTTGTAAAAATTTGTACGAAGATAGATGATTTCGCAAAATATGACAAATATTTATTTAATACTTTTTTTACTCTTAGTATCGTACCCTAGTATCGTTTACGCCCATAATAAGAAGGTGGAGTGTCAAATTATTTGCACTCGATCTGCTAGTTCCAAGGCTACAAAAAATAGTTGTTTCTTATCACATGGTCAGCCATTATATGAATGAAGCATTTAAGAACAGAAGAGAAAGCGGTGTAAAAGACATTAGTCGGAGTTATCTCCTTTGAAAGTAATGAATTTCATAATTCAGCCAGATTCTGTTAAAATGAAGTGATAGTATCATTTGCAGGGTGCAGAGTAGATGCTTTTCGGAGGGCCTGGCATGCTGATAAGCATAGGCTACTTTTTTACTCAGTGAGGAAGGTAATAGTAAACCACCTCACTCCTCGTTTTACTTAGTAAAACCTCTAGAGGTTCAAACCAGCCTTTTGGCTATTGAACTAAACGAAAGTATCGTTTATGACATTTGTACGCAAAAACAAACACCGGGTTTCAAATGTAATAAATTTTACTAAATTATCTTTCTAATGTACAATCCACATCCAAAATAACTAAGGCCGCCTCCGTAGCGTAGTGGTAAAACTCTAGCCTACAACGAGGAGGTTTCGGGTTTGATTACCGGCTAGGGTCTGGAAATTTTCACCCACCATAGTCTCTAATAATCGAACTGTTGACGAGACTCAAAATAAACAAAAAAAATTAATTAAGATTTTTTTTTGCTTTTTATTTAATTTTACTATATACACAGCTCAATAAATAAGAATATTTTAGAATGAGAAGTAACAAGACGCGTACACGAAAACAAAAAACATTCAGAAATTTTATAATTGCTTTAATACAATGAAATTTTCAGATGGATAGATTTACTATTTTAATAATTTTCTTGAGCAACCCATTAAGTACAATAAAAATTTTATCTCACTTTAAAAAATAATGTTGAAATATTTTATGTTCGCGTTAATAAATAAAAACGAGAAATGGAAGAATATGACTTCTCTGAAAGACAATTACTCTAAAAGGTTTTCCATCACTAAAGGCTAAAAAATAAAATAAACCATTACGAACTAGTGTAACAACCACAATAATTTTAAAGGTGGTATATTTTTCTGTTTTCATTAAAAAAAAATTGTGGAATAAAAACGAATAATATTATTAAATTGACACAACGTAAATCAATGTTATATAATTGAATTGCAAGGTGACACAATTTTTTATCCAAAAAAAATTGTAGTTGTTTCTTTTATTGTACGAACATAAGAAGAGAAAGAAGATAACATCGCTTAGGGAGTACTTCAAAAAACGGCTTAGAAATACTTTAAAAAGAAAATATTTGAGTAAAATGAAAATAATATATTATAAGACTATAGAAAATATTTTATAAACCAATCAATTTAAATTTTACCTCTTAATTTAAGGCCCTAATTAAGAAATGTACAAGGTTAAGGAATTACGGATTATGTTGACGAAGAGAATTGATAGTGTGCGTTTACGGATGCTTTTTAAGAGATAAACAAAACAAACTTCCAATTTTTAAATAATTCCTCCGTGGCATAGTGGTTAGTACGTTAACCTTCAAAGTGGAAGGTCCTGAGTTGGATCCCGGCTAGGTTATGAAATTCATTACAAATCAAAAACCAACGTTCTATATCCGACAGTAGTCGCTAATAACCGGGAATTGAGGCGATTTCAAATGAAGTAAACACAAAAACAATAATAACAAATTTCCGAACAGACAAAATATTATACAACGGTTTTAAAAGACAGGGAAGCAGAAATAATTACGGATACGTGTTGAAGAAGTTAATTGTGTGTGTTTACGGATTCATTAACAGATAAACAAAAAAACAAACATCTTTTTTTTTTAAATTAACTCCTCCTTGGCATAGTGATTAGTTCACCAAACTACAAAGCATCCCGAGTTCGATCCCGGTTGGGTTATAAAATTGATTAAAAGTCAAAATCTACCGTTCGATTAACCGCAAAAGTCGCTAATATAACCGGGATGTTGATGCGACTTCAAAAAAAGTAAACACACAAATAATAAACAAATTACGAACAGACAAAATATTATAGAATAATGGTTTTAAGAAGCCAAGAACGGAAGTAGAAGACTTTTTACTAGAAAAATTAAAAAGAGTTTGAGAACTTACTTAAGAGAATAACAAATAATTCATAGAATGGTCCGAAAAACGAATTCGGAGAATGGATGGAAAATTTCCGGGTAAAAACAAAAGTAGCAAAATTTTAAATTTCGAGAGGAATAAAAGAGTTTAGGATCGGAAAATAATACAAGCAAATCTCATCGTTATCCTAGAATGGGATGGTGACAAAACAAATTTTTAAATGATCGTAAAAAATGTAAATACCTGAATATAGAACGAAGAAAATAATCGGCAGAATTTTGAAATCCATAACGGTGAAAAGCGAAGAATTTAGCGGTGACAAAATCCAAGTGTTTCCTGGTATTGTAACAGACTTGATGAAGGTATTAGGTCCACAACATGGTCACTGACACTGAAGTTCACAAAACACAACACAAGAAAAAAATATAAAATTTTATAAAAAATAACTTAATTTATCCGAAATATGAAGATATCAGGCCGTCGAAATTTTCATATTTATTAAAAGTTATTCCCAGATCATCGGAGTGAGAAGTACAACGAAGTAGCAAAGTTGTTTACACTTTTAAGATAGTTGAACTTACGCACACATCCACAACAGTAAACAAACTTTTAAAAAAACTTCACACTGAAAAATATTGTTTACTAATTATTTACTACTTAAACAATAAGTTTTAAAAAGTTATAATATTTATTAAGTAGAATTTTCGCACAAAAATGAAGATGAATTTTTCATGTGGCGCGCGTAAACACGAGATTAACTAGCAACACAAAGATACTTCCACTTCTATGCCTGAGCGTCAACTGTGCGCGCCCCTCCAAACCGACATACATTATTCCCTATTTCAAAGTAAAATATCCCTACCGTGTTATTATTTCCCATCAAACTTTTCAACTAACCTGACGCCGAAGCAAAAAGCAGAAGTGAAACTTACCGTATATCGCTAAATTAACATCATCCATCACTAGAGTAAAATGAATTTACTTTTGCAAAAACCATAATAATATTTTTTCGCTATAAAATAATACAATAAAAAACATATTTATATATCATGTTCAAAGTTATGTTTATGTAAACCTATACTGAAATTTTACTGGCAACATTTTTTTATGAATTCGTTTCCCTGTGGTCATGTTAATCTTCTCCAATTACCGGTAACATAAAGGGGTGGTCCAGTAGGAATAAACTACAAGTAGAATTTCCAGTTCATTACGAGATTTGCCAAGCTCAACGTATGTCGTCCTGCTCAACATCTGTTCCTATGGAATCCTATTTCAAAATAGCTGATAACAAATGGTGAAAAAGAATTTGAATCTTCAAGGACACTTTAACGGTTTGTTGAATATAGTAAACTTTTTTTAACGTCCGACGGTTCTGCAGTTATTGCTAAAGCAGACGGTGAAGATGAAATGATTTTTTTGTAACGTATGAAAATATGCCGTGCCTGAATGCGGTATTTTATAGTAAATATATATATATTTTTTATACTATATATATTATGTAGTAAACTGCAATGTAATTTTAAACGAAAGTAACCTCTCTTTCGTCCGGCATTCTATAGTCCGGCACACCTCGAGTTTATATTTAATAAAAATTATTTCTACTACATATTTTGCAGTAATATAAACTTTGGGATAAACTGAAATCATGATCATCGAACCGCTCTGCGTTGGTCGAGAAAATAGAAATGGTAACTTAGTCGATATTGTCGAAGAATTTAAATATTTTGGCGAGATAATTTACAACGGAGATGAGAAGCGACCTGGAAAATAAGAAATAACAAATTAGCGAAAGTCCAGCAACTTAACAAGAATATATACAACAAGAAAGACCTATCTATTTAATCTAAAGCCACTTACTGCTGCGATACTATTTCTAATTTAAAAACTAAAACGAGAATGAGGAAAATTCTTAAGATAGATAGAAGAATCTTTAGAAACTTCCATAAACAAAAAAACGGAAACTCATCGATATCTGGATCATAACGTCTAATTTTGCCCGTAACAGACAGGTGGAGTGTCAAATTATTTACACTCAATCTGTTCATTGCAGGGCTAAAATAAAAAGTTCTGTTTCTTATCACATGGTCAGCCAATTATTGACTGAATCGTTTAAGAACAGAAGAGGTAGAGGTGCAAAAGACACTAATCAGAGTTGTCTCCTCTGAAAGTAATGAATTTCATTATACAGCAAGACCCTGTGGTGAATGAAGTGTAGGTGTCATTTGTAGAGTGGAAAATATGTTCTTTTCAGAGGGCTTGGCATGCTGATAAGCGTACTTTTCCACTCAACGAGGAAGGCCATTTACACTCAACCACATGAACTCAACTCATGTAAACCACCTTACTCCTCGTTTTACTTAGTAAAACCTCTACAGATTCAAACCAGCCTTTCGGCTGATGACCTAAACAACAATGTCTAATTCTCAGCTCTACCATAAAATCGAGCCAATTACTGACATCATGTGGAAGAAACGAATTTCTTTCTTCGGGCATTTATTTAGAATATCGGACAATCGAGTAAAAAAACAACTCATTTCTGTAATTAACTCGTGGAAAAATCCTCCAAGGTGGTTGGCTGAAAAAAGCAAGATATGCAAGAACTTAATATTGCAGAACAAGATCTTTTAAGAAAATCTGAACAGCTTAAGTTGCTTAAAAATAAAAACACACGATTCGTCGAAAAAACTCGAGCTCCGTCGTCAATTATTTGTGCAGATTAAATAATACAGATCAGATCCCAAAATATGAAGAATTATTGGGAAAAACGTAAGAATCCAAAACAAAACCAAGAAGGATTTTTAAATTTGATTCAAGTGGTCCAATGAGGCCGTAAAAGGAAAAAAAATTGAAATTTAAAATGAAAATTGTAACGTGCTCGCCTCTCATCATGCGGTCCTGGGTTCGAATCCCACTCAGGCACGGCATCTTTTTATACGTTACAAAAAATCATTTCACCCTACATTGCATAAAGTTCCACCACAACGTCGTCGCTAATGACCGTTGCAGTTGATGCGACGTTAAATAAATGAATTTAAAAAAAAATGTTTTTTTACCGAATCATTTTACAATTTTGCAGAACTTTTAAATTTGCGTATAATTCGTAATGATTTTTTGTAGAAAAAATTGCAATCACGTAATAAAAAGGTATTATAGACTTTTTAGCGTAGTAGATTAAACCCAGTAGCATACAGGGGGGGGGCCTTCAAAATGAGGAAATGTATGAAAAAAATTAACTAATGTGAATTATTGTAATGCATAATTTTCCGGAGCTAATAGAGATTCGGTCAACAATGAGCGTTTTGGTTGGTAAGACGTTAACGTCGTCTCGGGGCTCTGTCCACGGCAAGAGGTTGATAGCTAGAGGCAATCTGCGCATGCGCGGATATACTACAGCGTAGACTGTTTTGCAAAAAAATATTGTTAACTAGTTAGTCGATGAAGCAAGTCAAGCTCACTTTTATATAATAAATAATAATATGTATTCACTGTATTGTAAATTTTATTAGTATAAGTTACACCATTTATACATTTATATTTTTACGTTTTCAAATATTCACTTTGTTTTTTTAAACGCTATTTAAGACACTACTCAAAGAATCTACTAGTTGTAATTTACCTTCTGAATTTGGCCGTAAAAATTAATATAAAACGTGTAACTAAGTTTATACCCAAATTACGTAACAAACATTGGTCTTGCCCCCCCACTCCAAATATTATCTATACACGCCGCAGATAGACCGAACCTACTTCAATAACTAATATACACATCTAGTAACGTAAAGGGTAATTTAATTTTTTTAAAAATAATTTTTAATTTTATTTCTTTTACTGTTTTATAACTTCCATGTTATTGCACGTCTAATCTTGCAATGGTTAGCCTACGTACTTTTTGTTGTTTAGGTCATCAGCCAAAAAGCTGGTTTGAACCTGTAGAGGTTTTACTAAGTAAAACGAGGAGTGAGGTGGTTTACCATTGCCTTCCTCACTGAGTGGAAAAGTATGCTTATCAGCATGCCGGGCCCTCTGAAAAGCACATATCTTCCACTCTGCAAATAACACCTTCACTTCATTCACCACAGGGTCTGGCTGCATAATGAAATTCATTACTTTCAGAGGAAATAACTCTGATTAATGTCTTTTACACCTCTACCTCTTTTGTTCTTAAATGATTCAGTCATTTAATTGGCTGACCATGTGATAAGAAACAGAACTATTTATTTTAGCCCTGCAACTAACAGATTGAGTGTAAAAAATTTGACACTCCACCCGTCTGTTATGGGCAGTCGTACTTTTTAATGTTTTTATTAATTTTTCGTTCAACTCTACTTTACTATGTTGTGAAGACAATGATAAATAAATTAATTGTGCAATAATTCAGTGTTTTCGTAACTAGTTGTTAATGGTAAAAACGTTTTTGGTCTGACCGGGTATATACAATCTCCGGGTACGATAAGAATTTTTAATTTTTTTAGCTTTTATTTGTTATCGGGAACTGTACATTATTGACAACTACCCAATCTGATCGCTGCTTTGCTGTATTATTTAACGTGAAGTAGTGACATGAGTTTGAACAGGGACCCTCAGTAAAGTTTGTTCACGGATGGCTGTCAGCTGGTCACCATACAAAGTCGCTTGCCTAACCGGTGTTACTTAACAAATAATAGCGACTTTCTACCAGCTGACTGACTGGGCTGGCCCGAAGACCACGATAAGAATGCGCGTAGAATAATTTTGTAAATACCGTGGTTGACCGCTCGCGTTCTTAAATTGCTTGATTTATCTTAATTATCTTAAGTAAAATAATCCACTTTCAGTAATCTGGAAAAATCTGTAATCCGCCATTACCCTAATCCCGAAAGTGCTTGACTAAAGAAAGGTTACTGTAATTGATTTTGTATATTTTTCTTATCGATCTCATTATTTTCTGAATTAAATTATTAATACAAATTTTTTATTTGAAATAGATTTAAGTTAAGAATGAGATTTATTTAAGCAATATCCGTGGTTCAGGTGTCAATTTACTAGAGTGCTAAGTCAAAACTCCTGGGTTTGATTCTCTCATAAAACAGCTCTTGGCGTTCACTGTTGGACTTAGGCCACACTCGTTTATCAACTCTGTTATATTTAAATATTTTTTTGAGCCTCTACTTACTTCGCCTGCAAATTTTTACTTTCTCTTGCCTATATGAATATATAGGAAGGAAAGTATTGTTTTCATGTCGATTTTTCGAAATCGAGTTTTCACCGGATCTATACGTTTTCAGACCCCCTGAACCCAAAAAACATGTTTTTAGCGATTGGTCTGTGTGTGTGTCTGTGTGTGTGTGTGTGTGTGTCTGTGTGTGTGTGTGTGTGTCTGTGTGTGAACAGAATATCTCAAGAACGGAACATCGTACGAACTTGAAACTTGAAACTTAAGTTACATACCACTACCGGACGCGACACGAACATTTTCATCAAAATCGGTCAACCGGAAGTAGTAGTTTATTCGTATAATTTTTCAGTTTTTTGCGATTTTCTCAAAAACTGGTCCTACGATTTTTTTAAAAATCGCCTATTTTACTCAATTTTTTTATTCTCTACAAGATAGGGTAGGCGCCATGTTTGCTGAAATTCTCGGTGAGGCTGTTTTCACGTAAAAACGTTGTTTTTTTAAGATTACGGCTTTAATATAAATTTTAGCGCAAAAACTTATATAATAAAAGTTGTAGAGAATTTAAAAACCTACAACTTCTGTTTCAAACATTTTTTTGTATAACGCTTAGTTTAGCGGTAATTTGCGGTTTTCTGTTTTTTTTCTCACGAAAACGTGAGAAAAATCGATTTTTTTAACATTTCGGTCTTAGTATGCATTTTACGACAAAAGTGTATATAATTAAATTTATAGAAAATTAAAAGATCTACAACTTTTATTTAAAGCATTTTTCTCTACAGAGCCTAGTTTAGCGTGAAAGCGTGATTTTCCGTATTTTTAAGCCAAACTGAGTTCGATTGTCATTTTGCGTCATTCACTCATGATTAAAATAAGTTAATGTTTTTGAGGTTAGTTTTTGTTCATTTCTAATGTTTTAATACTAATGTTAGGTTTATTGTTAATTATTTGCATTGGCAAGAGAAAGTTGTGTGAGTGTTTCACACCAGATTTTTAGTCTAATGTTCAACAAGCACCGGACCGCAGTCTTCGTCCGGACCGCCAACTCATTTTTGGCGTACCGCGAGCTCTAGAGAATTTTTTTTTTATACAGATATTTTGGTGTATATGATATGAAATTTCTTACGTTTATGCTATGTGCTTGCTGAGAGCGCAGAGCATGCGCTCTGAGAGAGTGCGTGCTGAGAGGAGATCAGCATGCTGTGCATGCTGATCTCCTGATCTCAAAACGATATTTATTGAAGTTTCTCTGAAGAGAATTGATGCTCGATGGGGAAGTTTACGGCCACGATCAACCTGTAAGCAACTGGTGATTGCGCCGCGTTACAAAACGACAACAACTTTTGAACACGAGCCCACTGTAGTTTAAAGCTGTTGTTACATTTCATTGCTCAAAACTTTTCAAAATCAACAATTAGTATTAAGATTTAGCATGATTGTCTCACCTAAATGTTATAGTTGCCAAGGGAGATTTAAGTAAAAAGTTGGCCGGCCCGGTGACAGTTTCATCATAATTGTTTTAAACAAACCTTTTTTTCTGGTGGTATATTTTATACAAAAATTTCATTTTATGAGACGTCGCGTCTCATGGCTGGTAAAAAATGTTTCCAAAGAAAATATTATTAAAAGAGATCAAGCCCATTTAGATTTTATAAGAAAGAAAAAAGGCTTAACTTTGACCTTTGGCAAAAAAAAAACAGTGATTTCTGAATCTATTTTTTAAGAGGAATCGAATGACTCTATTTTTGTTTCCAAATTTCGGCTTAGATTTCTTGATTTCCTGTTTTGGGTTACTTTCTGTGGAAAACGGAAGTTTAAAGGTAATCCAGGCCCAGTAACTTTTTAACAGTTTATTGCTATGTCTTGTAGTTTCTGTCATATGGATATGACGAACGGATGGACATCGGAAAATTATGGATGACAAAATTTTTAAAATTGCCACCAATAATTTAATAAGCATGAGCAAACTATTTTATTACTAGAAAATTGGCAAGAAAATTAATCTAGTTTGTCATCCTATTTATTTTTTTCTAGAGAGTAATAAGAAGTAATTACATAGACTAATATTTACTGGTAACTATTATAATTTAAAATGAAATTGAACTGATCAGGAAAGTACAAATGTTCATTCTATAATAGAGTATGATTCACCCACATTATTGAAAACTGTCCCTGAATTGGTATCACGTAAAGACCTCAGGTGTCCATTTTCTCTTACAATAAGCTACTTGCAACAAGTTACATCTCTACCATTTTGTATTTTTTCTCTTTTCCTTTCCTATAAGCAGAATAGCCGTTATATTCTATTATGGATTTTTTATTTTTATAAAAAATTATCTTTTTTATCTCTTTATTTTTATCTGTTAAATTATCGGTTATATTCCTTATTTTTCTCTCTTTGGTATTGCATTAACAAAATAGTTTACATACATAACGTATTTGCCCTTAACAGGGAGATGGAGTGTTAAATTATTTGTCCTCGATTCAGAGCTACAAAAAATAGTTCTGTTTCTTATCACATAGTCAGCCAATTATATAACTGAAGCATTTAAGAACAAAAGACTTGGAGTTGTAAAAGACACTAGTCAGTGTTATCTCCTCTGAGAGTAATGAATTTCATTATACAGCCAGACCCTGTGGTAAATGAAGTGAAAGTGTCATTTGCAGGGTGGAAAGTAGATGCTTTTCAGAGGGCCTGACATGCTGATAAGCATAATTTTTTATTCAGTGAAGAAGATATATGGTAATCCACCTCAATCCCCGTTTTACTTAATAAAGCCTCTAGAGGTTCAAACTAGCACTACGGAATTCTTTTCTCTTCGCCTAATATTTTTTCAGGATTTTCAGAGTCAAATATAGGTATTTAATTTTTTCGAATTTTCTTGAAATAAGCACCGATACACATACAGTAAATACCACAAAGCACAATTTTGACTCTTCCTAGTAACAGCTGATTAATAAATAGGCGTAAGTGATGATGTGTAGACAGTGATGTTACATTTTATTGCTTACGCCTATTTATTAATCAGCTGTTACTAGGAAGAGTCAAAATTGTGCTTTGTGGTATTTACTGTATGTGTATCGGTGTTTATTTCAAGAAAATTCGAAAAAATTAAATACCTATATTTGACTCTGAAAATCCTGAAAAAATATTAGGCGAAGAGAAAAGAATTCCGTAGTGCTACAAAGAAACATAATTAAAAAGCTAAAGTATCAGGAACTAATAATAATGAATGGTATTAACTATAAAATATAAAGGTAAAGTTGTCTTTCAGGCTATGTATTACAGACTCTACAAAACCAAGAACAAATGGAGAAATCAAAATCCGATGAACAAGGGAAATGGAATTTAGCAAAATTGGATGTTTGGCACAGTAAGGAAGAGAAGCTTCCGAGAGTCTACCATCAACACGGATAATATCATCTTTATCCAAAAATGGCGTTAAATTCGCATAGATCTTTGAACAAGGACGTTCAGACTTAAGTTGAAGATAAAGTTCAGTAAAACATTCTCGCTGAATAATTTTGTGGTCATTCACTTGGCTCATTATTTTGCTTGCTAAATTTTGACATTCTTTCTTTATTAGCGATTTGTCTTTAGCTGATAACCTAAACAACAAGACATACATTATATTTTTAATTACTGCAGTATTTTTATTCTATTATTTTACAATTTAAAAAAAACTTAGAAGACGTGGCTTGCTCTGCTTGTACTATTTTCGCCTCTCTTACTCCTGTGCTATGATACTATTCCCTTACTATTAATCCAGTTGTTAATCATCGCTGACGCTTCTCCAACTATCATAAAGAGGCAGTTAGAGAGGGAACTCTTCCCTAGTCTTCAGATGGCGCATGCGCATACGAAATTTTTTACTATTGTTCTGATATGTTTTTAATGACTATAAAATTATTGCTACAAATGAAAATGGTAGTATTTTTTGAATAGATTTTGACAAGTGCAATTTATTGCTTTTTAGAAAAGCGATTAGACTTCTCATTCACTTGTTGTCCCTCTGCAACAGGGTAGAAAAAGTTTCATCATATCTATTTTTATTCTTCCATTTTTTCATACTTAATTCTGTTCTTTTTTTATTTGTTTCTAGAGTTTACGATATCTGTTAGTATAATTTCTGTTAATATCTATTGTTATTTCTCCATTTTGTTGTATTTAATTCTGTTTTTTTTATTATTTGTTTCTAAATTTTAAGAGAATTCTTTATTTCTTTTATTATTTTATTGACATCGAAACCCATCGGATTGTACTAATGGTAAAGTCGTCGCCGCAAGTCGACTGCTTAACAGCTAATTTTCGGAGATGAAGGTTCCTGGTTCAAATTATAGTAAAGGTATTTACTTTGTGTGGATCAATTAACTATAATCTCTCAGGAATGGTCAGCTTGACTCTGAACAAGACTACAAACACCTCATTAATATGTAATAAAGGCCAACCCAATTGCTGTGAGCGCTGGCCTACGCATGCGCATACTTGACTTGGACCTGCATACCCCTCCTACCTACAGTTAGATGTACAGTCAGAGTATTGTTGAAAATTGACAACACCCATTGTATTCTGTAGGCATGCTGTTTCATTGTTGATTACATACACTGCACTATTGCAGTACGTACAAGACTATACTAATGCAGACGCACGATTTGCCCAGCGCTCTCCTTACGAAAATCAGGCTACTCCATAATATTAATATACCATAATATATCTATAATATAATATTATATTATATATTAATATTATATTCCATACTCATTAATATGTCACTGGATCATTGTTCATTGTTCATGGCTCATTTGTTCAATTAAACAGATTGCATGTACAAACATTAGGGATTAAGAAAAAAACTAGTCAATTCTGGATAATTGGGGCACATCGGGACCGGAGCATTTTGGCCCAATTAAACGGCTGGCCCTAACAAACGAATTCGTAAAATGTAGCGTATATGATACTGTATTTTATTTAAATTATCATATACATAAATTTTACATGCAAGTTCTATCCATATACACACGAAAAAAATAAAAGGGTATCAGAACAATGATTGGCCTCCGGGCCAGTCCAGTCAGTCAGCTGGTAAAAAGTCACTATTATTTGTTAAGTACCACCGGTTGGGAAAGCGACTTTGTATGGTGACCAGCTGACAGCTATCCATGAATTAACTCTACTGGGAGTCCCTGTTCAAACTCATGGCTAATTCACTTCAAAACTACGGCGATCAAATTGGGTAGTTGTCAATAATGTACAGTTCCCGATAACAAATAAAAGCTAAAAAAAAGAACAATGATTAACTTTTTAGCAAAACCTTTTGCCTCGGTTTTAAGCATTGGATCATTGACACTAACACCTTGCCAAGTTACAATGGCGAACCATTAAGTCAACGCTTCTCAACGAATGGATCCTTCCTTCACGTTTTCTTTTCTCAGATGTTCCATGATCTTTTAATGCCCACTCTTGGCGTATTTTAATTTTCTTGGAGCATGTTAGAAGCTATCGTAATTTTCGGTACACCGGTTAGTTCCGATAGTTTACGTTGGCTTAATTTAGGTGGATAAGTTTTTATTTTGTCAAGATGCTTTATTCGTTCACACAGTCATATCGTTACGCGGCATTTAACTCACAAAGACGTTGATAGTAGGTACTGCACTGTAAGCCTACGCATAAAAGTATCAACAAAATGTGTGAAACGAATGGAAATAAAAAAAGTAAAAAATAAAAACGTATGCCTGCAGATAACAAAACAACCAGACTCAAAAAACAGTGTGTTAGAGTACATTCATGAAATCGCAAAAACTGATGAGAAGCATGAAATTACGAATGTTGTACTTACGTATGACAAGTGATAGCTAACCATAAGTTGCAAGGAGGCTATACAGCTTGTAAGGTTGGGCATAACTAGTGGATATGACTCACTGAAATTTGTGCAATGACGATTATGCAGCCTACACAGTGTAGTATAAATAACATCTTTATTATGACTGATGTGTGATTACTGTTGTTTATCTGTCGAAATGTTTACTATCTCTATCCTACCTATTATCTTATCTTGCTGCTTAGAACCATGTATTGCTCGTCGCTGGCCTGTAACGGTTTTAATAAAACATATATGTACATACATCAGATCATACATCAGATTGGCCCCAATAAGCGGCATTATGGACCGAATAAACGGAGTACTTATCAATGTAAAATCCCTTTCTGTTTTTGTTCATTAAAGTACTGTCCCAAAAAACCGGCTGCCCCAATTAACCAGTGGACCAATTATCCGGAATCGACTGTATTTCAAAGATGCTCTGTCCTTATAAATGTAGCCGATATGAGTTTGAAAGTATCTTCTGTATTAATAAATTACATTCTTTAATTTCTTAATTGCTCAATTCAAAATTTTTTTTATTTATATTTCATTTATATAAACATTCTCTTATAACATAAGATTAATATTTTATTGACACTAAATGTAGCGAAATTAAATTAATTAACAATAATTTATATAATCGTAAATAACTTACTCATTCCACTACATTTATTAACTGTTTATGTAAAATAAATTAAAATTCTGTTTAAAAATTAACATAAAACAAATATCTTTTCGATCAGATTAAATAAATAAACTACAGGATAACAAATTAGACTATTAAAAATACGATGAAGAAGAAAAAATTACATTTATATTTATTCAATCCAAATGTCAACCGTCAACAAACAAGCTTAAAACTATTAACGATTTACAAAAATCTCTGTCACTTTTATTTTTTTAACAGACCCAGAATAAAATAAACCTTCTAAAAAATAAAATACATTCTTTAAATACACTGTTAAAGTGACAGTGATATTAATCGTTTACGAAAAAGTATATAAAAAAGTTCAAGTATAAAATTAAAAAAAAACAAACTAAAGTTTCTTTAAATAAGGGTAGATTATTAATAAGATAATTTGATAACAATTTTGGTAGGGAGGGACGCAAAAATTAAAAAGATGTCCCTTTTTATTACCTAAAATTTTAATTAATGTAACAAATTATATAATGTAAACACCCCTATTAAATGTTGTTTACAATCGGAATGGTTAACCAAGGTTATAGTATTATTATCGTATAATTTAAGTTATATTTTTTTCATCAGTGGTAATTTATAATATTATCATAATTTTTTTTTGTCCGTCCGTCCGTCGGTCAAACTCAGATATCAAAAGCTAAAAGAGATAGCAACAAACGGTTTTCGTATTCGTAAACTAGGTACGCAAAAAGTTAGTGGGGATTGGATTGGGTTTAAAGTTTCAGTTTTTACTGGAAATGGCCATAACCCGTAAGTGAAAAAATCGAAGTCAGAAACTAGAAGAGACAGCAACAAACGGTTTTCGGGTTCGTAATCTATAGAGAGAGAGTTAGTTGGGCCTGGATTGGGTTTGAAGTTTTGATTTTGACCGGAAGTGGCTTAAAACCGTAGAGGCCGAATTGCGTTAGAAATAATACTAGGCCTTCAAAATTTTTGGTGAAGAAACTAAGTTTTTTGCTTTCATTAGTACAAAACATTAAAATTTGGAAATATAAAATACTAAACTTAATTTCGTCGAACCTGTTGCACTGTTGTAATAGAGGAAGAGGAGATACTCCCACGTGGGGTATCCCAAGTGATGGATAGAGGGTTCTTACTGGTGACTCACCGCACTAAAGCAAAATAAAATAGCTCTCGCGAACCAACCACACCTCTCCCCGTAGTTCATTAAATGCCTTTTCAGATCACATCTGGAATTGTACAACCTAGCCATCCATCTTCTTGAAGTTACAACATCTAAGATTCAAAGTAAGAAATCACTTGGTTACGTTGGGATCCATGTAGAAGATGTGGTTAGTGGAAGCTCAACAGATACTGACGAACAAGGGGAAGCCAAGTTGGAAAGAATGAAAATGAGTTGGAAGCAGAGGGTTTAAAAGCCCTATTGGTAACACTAAAGACTTAAATATATATGGATTGGTTTAAGTACCCTTATATTGGCGTAATATATAAAAAATAATAAAAAGTTTCATTTAAAAAGTTTTTTTTTTATAAAATCTCTAATGGATCAAAAATATATAACCAGGAATTTAATAATGAAATTATCTCTTTGTAAAAGTACCCTTTCATTTGCTTAATATGAAGAGTCAACATAATTAAACGTTTTGTCACGCTACTGTCTGGTTAAAACTTGAATCCTTTAGTCAAGTGAAATAATTTAATACTGTTAGATTAATCAAAGGTTATTTGTGTTTGTTTTGTGAGTTCATTCATAAAATGTTCATTGATTGTACATAATTTAAGAAGGTTGTTCGTTAAGCAGAGTAAACGTGAATGGCAGTTGATTTACAGTGCACATTTATATGTACAAAATGTGAAGAGAGATATTTAGTTTTACACGCATGCATTCAGTTAACACCAAGTGCATACCATATGGAATACATCATCAGCATCTGAAAGGACACAAAGGATCTCTCCTCTGAAAAAACAGCTTGAAGTTTTTATACACTCATGTTTGATGAATGACATTATGAATAAGACCCCTTTCCATTAATTATTCCAGTTTGACAATTCCTTTTTACAAATGATTTCTTTTTTCATAACAGTCTGTTAAAAGATACAAAGACTGTGACAAAAGAAAATCTCAACAGTTTACAATTACCCGTTAAATTACACAATGAACAATTTAATAAAGATATAAAAGAAGAAATTTAATTATTTAATAAATTTAAAAAACTTGATCTATTTCAATAATCAATATAAAAATTAATTGATTTTAAAATTTTCTAAATAAAAATATATATCCAGATCGTACATATTCAATTAATTCTTTCATCTGTCTTATGATTTTTAAATCGTTTAGATAAACTAACGTGGGAACAAATAAAAATTAGAAAAATTGATTCTTTATCGCCTATAAAAATTCTGATTTTTATTGAAAATATAATTTTTTATGTACTCAAACAATTAAACGATGGTTTATAAAAGAACATAAATATTATTTGAAGACTAATTAAAGGAATAGTTTTTCTTTCTATCTTGCTTTTGCAAGACATAATTATTTGTAGGAACACGGAAACAGCGGTAGAAAAATCAATACGTTTAAAGAGCTGTAAAAAAAGGATTACGGATAACATTTGAGAAATTTAAATAAACAAAGAATATCAAAACAGCCCCGCGTCACTTGAAGATGTAATGAAATTAAAAAAATAAATAAAACGAAAAATTGAAGTAAAAATAAATTGATTTTAATGAAAACGAAAAGTTTAAATAAAATAAATTGACACAGAAAATGAATTATAAAATTTATTGAATGTTTGTTCTTATTTATTGATGACACTGTTATAAAACTAAGTAATTTTAAATTAATTATTAATATATATAATTATTTATTGCAATATCAAATTGAATGTTAACATTTATCAAGCTACGAGCTCAAAATTAATTATTAGTTATGAGCAAATAATATATGTTAATGAGTAAAAACAGTAGAATGACCAAGAAGTCTTGTTTATCAGTAACAGAGAAATTTAAGAGAAAGATCTTTTGCAAGATAATTGGTCCGAAAATACTTGACGGAAAATACAGGTTACGAGGACGAGAAGAAATGTACAAAAAAAAACAAAAAAATTAAGGTTATGAATACAAAATAAAGATTAAATTTTACCTACCGTGTAGATTGGATGACAAACGGTTGACAAAACTAATTTTAAAGACACTAGACTATAGACCTAAGGTGGCGGATAAATGATTAAAAGAAGTCAAAAATTTGTTAGACAATTAGCGTGCAAACAGGAACTTATATAAATTTTTAATATTTTACATTTTTTTACGCGATAAAATAAAAAATAAAGACAATTATATAAAGCACCTTGCTGAGGGTTGCTCAATATCTTTATAATACTTTCTTCTTAATTTTAAGGTAGATACACAGATTTCCTTTTCAATGAAACAGCTTCACAGATTTCTGAAATTAAATTCCTTAGAACGGGTTCAAAGGGATTGAAACAATGAAAATTGTAAAGAATTTAAATTGTATTCCAATAATTCGTGTTGTATTGGATCGTTTGAATATTATTAAACAGTACAATTGAAAGGGAGATTGAAAGAGAAAATTAATTAATTAATTAGTGTAATTTACGAAATCTTTTGTTTAATTAATTAAAAGCAGTAATAATTTTGGTAAGAATTGAAGTATTAAGTTATAACAATTAGTAAATTTTCAATAGGTTTCTCTAAGATTGTGAAAGTCATTATTTGTGAATTTATTGTATTTACTTCCTCACAATACTGTAACAAATAGCATTGCAAACATGTATAAATATATATAAAATAAAATACTTCGGGCCAGCCCAAACAGCTTGCTGGTAGAATATCTGCTTTAATTGTTTCCGATCGGGCAAGAAATTTTGTCTGGTAGTAAGGTTATAGCTTTAGTTAGAAGAAACTACTAGGGTTTCCTGTTCGAAATCATATCTATTACACTATTTAACACTTTTAGTGCAGCGGACGCATTTATGCAGTTTAAAGAACACTACCAGATGACTGGGGAAAGTCATCTTCTGGGGAAAAGCCGCAAAAATGCGGTCAGTTTATATGTTTCATTGTCTCTTCTTTCTACTTTTGTCAGGGTGAATAGTATTTCTTTGACGCATTTATGCAGTTTAAAGAACACTACCAGATGACTGGGGAAAGTCATCTTCTGGGGAAAAGCCGCAAAAATGCGGTCAGTTTATATGTTTCATTGTCTCTTCTTTCTACTTTTGTCAGGGTGAATAGTATTTCTTTGACGCATTTATGCAGTTTAAAGAACACTACCAGATGACTGGGGAAAGTCATCTTCTGGGGAAAAGCCGCAAAAATGCGGTCAGTTTATATGTTTCATTGTCTCTTCTTTCTACTTTTGTCAGGGTGAATAGTATTTCTTTTATTGTGCAGTCCTAGAAAAAGGTTATTCCAAACCAGTATACGATCACTTCTTAAACAGACGAACAGGTTTTTTGACGAAATTTTAAAAACCAATATATTTACAACTCGGTTTTAAGTTTTCTGTGAAATTTTATTTGTTACTTATATAGATTATTAATTTTAAATGAAATATTTTTATATATTATTGATTATTAGGGTACTTGCATATCATAATTATTATAGATATTGATTATATTATTTTGCCTACATTTTTATAATCACGGAAGAAAACGTGAGCAATTACACGATTGATCTGTGTTTTCTATTCATAGTAATAAAATTCCTGCCCATAACAGACAGGTGGAGTGTCAAATTATTTACACTCAATTTGTTCGTTGCAGGGCTAAAATAAATAGTTCTGTTTCTTATCACATGGTCAGCCAATTAAATGACTGAATCATTTAAGAACAGAAGAGGTAGAGGTGTAAAAGACACTAATCAGAGTTATCTCCTGCTGAAAGTAATGAATTTCATTGTACAGCCAGACCCTGTGGTGAATAAAGTGAAGGTGTCGTTTACAGAGTGGAAAATATAGTATGCTTTTCAGAGGGCCCGGCATGCTGATAAGCGTATTTTTCCACTCAGTGAGGAAGGCAATGGTAAACCACCTCACTCCTCGTTTTACTTAGTAAAACCTCTAAGAGGTTCAAACCAGCCTTTCGGCTGTTGACCTAAACAACAACAGTAATAAAATTACAAAAAATTATTTTATGAAATTAATTGCGTTACAATTACTCAATTACACAAAATTTATTGTAGTAAATATATCAGACCTAAGTATGTCAAAACTAATTAAATTTTTGTACACCAGTATAATGGCGTCTGGCCAGTTAACATTGAAGTATTGCTCCGTCACGCCGAATGACATACCGTCTACCAGCCGCATTGAACGTGTTAAAGAGTGTATGAAAAACACGAATTTACGGCCATTTTCTAACATGGCGGACAAAGCCAAGGGCGGATCCAGAGAAGGAGGACTGAGGTCAAATGCCCATCCTGAGATCGTTTTATTTTTGCAAAAAATCGTGTGAAACACTCACACAACTTTCTCTTGCCAATGCAAATAATTAACAATAAACCTAACATTAGTAATAAAACATTAGAACTTAACAAAAAACTAACCTCAATAAACATAACCTACCCACCAGGTTGGTCTAGAGGTAAAGTCGTCGCCAAAATCAGCTGTTTGACAGCTGATTTTTGGAGACGAAGGTTCCTGGTTCAAATCCTAGTAAAGTTAGTTACTTTTATACGGATTTGAATACTAGACAGTGGTTGCCGGTGTACTTTGATGGTTGGGGCTCAATTAACCATACTCTCTCAGGAGTGGTCGATCTGGTTCTGTATAAGACTACACCTCAGTTACACATCATACACATCATCCTCATCTCATTGGGTCATGGGGTTGCTTATTGTTCTGAATTGAACAGATTGTAACGTACACATATTAGGAATAAAAAAAAATAAACATAACCTAATTTTAATCATGAGTAAAAGACGTAAAATGAAAATCAACCTCAGTTTGCCTTAAAAATACGGCAAATCACTCTTTCACGCTAAACTAGGCTCTGTAGAAAAAATGCAAAATGAGTGTGCAATTAATTTAACAGTCCACCGGCCCATTATGGGCAATTGCTAAAGCTATATAAATTATTTATAATGAAAATGGAAAATACTCTTCCTTCAGAATGTAAATCCAGCGGGAAATTTCTTAAGAATTTAATTAGTTATAATTTAATATTTTTTCAAATATAATTTTTTAATGCTATTTGAAACAACTGCTACTGAAAAGGAGGAAAGGAATTGGATAATAAAATTTATTTTATATTGGACAGATAGAAAAAATAAAACTGTGGTAGTTATTTTTTATATAAAGGAAGCCTACAGTTATTGAATTGGAGAATTGAAGAGATTTGGGAAGTGTTTAGAATAGAGAAAAGACGTAAATCTATAAACCAATGGAATACGTGATATAAATTTAACAACTATTTCTGCTTTTTTGGGTTAGGTTAACAAAGACTTATGTGGCGAAATATAAAGTAAAATAATCTTACAATAACTTATGAGGTATATTTACTGAAATAATATTTAGTTTGAGAAAAAATTTCGCTAAGAATTTAATATTTTATTTTCTATTTCTTATATAACTTATCTATAAATTGTCCTTTCTTTCAAAAATTCTAAAAAGAATCACAAAATTCATTCGATTCCTTAAAATTGTCATTTACCATTCTGCTTTGTCCGTCCTTCCGTTACACCCAGATGTCAGTAACTAAAAAAGATAGAAGCAAACGGTTTTCAAATTCGTAATCGAAACATCGATCGCCCATAACAGGCAGGTGGAGAGTTAAATTATTTGCACTCGATCTGCTAGTCCCAGGGCTACAAAAATTGTTCTATTTCTTATCACATAGTTAGCCAATTATATGACTTAAGCATTTAAGAACAGAAGAGGTAGAGGTGTAAAAGACACTAATCAGAGTTATCTCCTATGAAAGTAATGAATTTCATTATACAGAAAGACCCTGTGGTGAATGAAGTAAAAATGTCATTTGCAGGGTGTAGAGTAGATGCTTTTCAGAGGGCCTGTCATGCTAATAAGCATAGGCTACTTTTGTACTTAGTGAGGAAGAAAGTGTTAAACCACCTCACTCCTCGTTTTACTTAGTTACCTCTATAGGTTCAAACCAGCTTTTTCGGCTGTTGATCTAAACAACACAATCTAAATAAAAAGTTGGTGGGCCTAAATTGGGTTTGATGTTCCACTTTCGACCGAAAGTGCCCCAAAACTGGAAGTCAAAAAATCAAACTCTTAAATTATAAGAAATAGCAACAAACGGTTTTCGGATTGGTTATCTAAACAAAAAAATTAGTGGTCCTTAATTGGGTTTAAATTTTCGGTTTCTTACAGACGTAGCCGAAAACCGGAAGTTAAGAAATCAAAGTCTGAATATGGAAACAAAAATCGTGCCATTCGATTACTCTTAAAGAGTAGATACAGAAATCACTAATGATTTTTCTCATACGTTAAAAGTAAGCTTTTTTAAAAATTGCCATAGCTATGAGACGCGTCGCGTCACGAAAGGGATTTTTCAATTTAATTTTATTCCGTGTATAAATTACTCTCTTTTAAAAACTTGTTTACTTTCTTCTTTGTAAAAGATAAAAATTTTTCTAAAAATTATAAATTTTAAAATTTGTTCAATTTAAATTTATTCCTTGTATAAATATCTTCTTAAAGCTATAGATACATTTATTAATAAATTTACAATATACAAAATGAAGAAAATTTACCTATCCAACTCTGACTAATATATTATACACCTCTAACTATTCTGTTCTTAAATACTTCAGTCATAATTAGCTACCCATGTGATAAGAGAGAGAACTATTTTTTTGTAGCCCTGGAACCACCAGTTTGAGTGCAATTAATTTAACAGTCCACCTGCCCGTTATAGGCAATAGTTAAAATTATATAAATTATTTACAATGAAAATGGAAAATACTCTTCCTACAGAATGTAAATCCAGCGGGAAATTTCTTAAGAATTTAATTAGTTAGATTTAAGTTGATTAGTCTTAGAGTAGGTGTTCCCTTCTTTTATTGAGTGAAACAGCACAAAGAGAATTAAAACAAGACTAATGCTTAAAACCATTACATTTAAAAATTTATAATAAAGTTCTGGGCAAAATTAACGCATCATATAACATTTTGGGCTGTGAAAAAATCATTTTCTTCAATGTTCCAGGTTCATTTCTGTTAATGTTGAGCTTTGTATCATAATTTTAATCAATATTTAACATTTTTTAACATAAAATTAGAGTTGTAAATTAGTTTTATGGTAATTTAATGAAAAAATAACATAAATTAGCTTTAAAAACAAAGTTTTATTTAAAAAAAAAACGGAAGGGTTACTTATAATATTGAATGTTTTCCATATTTAGTTCATAGATAATGGAAAAAATTAAACGTAAATGATTATTATGTGATTTATACTGAATTAATAATTCAGTAACAGGTACAACCCTTTCTTGCCTTAATTACAGCTAGCATCCGTCTCGGCATTCCTTGAATCAAGTTTTGGATTTCTTCCTGGTCGTTTTTCTCCTATTTTTCTTTCGCCACATGACACAAATGTTGAAGATTCACTGCATTACGTTGACGAACTCTTTTTTTAAGCATAACCAAAACGTTGATTTACAGACAAACATTGATTTACAGATTAGGAAAAAATTATTAAAACATTATGTTTGAAGTGAAGCATTATACGGGAGTGAAACGTGGGTGATAGGGGCTGTAGAAAAGAAGAGGATAGACGCTTTTGAAATGTGGTGTTATAGGTAAATGTTAAAGATTAGGTGGGTGGACAAAATAAGTAATTTAGAGGTTCTTAGGCGAGTGGATGAAAAAAGAAGTATATGGAAGCATCTTACCAGAAGAAGGAATAGGCTAGTGGGGCATATCTTAAGACATCCAGGTATTGGGATATCAGTAATGGACGGTAATATTGAGGGAGTAAATTGTAGGGGGAGGCAAAGATTAGAATATATAAAGCAAATTACAAAAGTTGTAGGGTGTTACAGGTATGTAGATATGAAACGACTTGCGCAAGAAAGAACAGGTTGGAGAACTGCATGAAACCAGTCGAAAGACTGATGACAAAAAAAACCAAAACGTGCTCAATAGGATTTAAGTGTGAGCGTTTGGCTGGCCAGATCATACGGTTAATACCTACTTCATCAAGAGACTGTGAAATCATTTAAAATCTTTTAAGTGATGCGTTAATTTTGTGCACGACCGTATTTCTAAAAAAATATAAATAAAATAATCTAAAAGACTACTAAATCTAATTTATTAAACAATGTTGTTGTTTAGGTTATCAGCTGAAATGGTGGTTCAACCTCTAGAGGTTTTACTAAGTAAAACGAAGCGTGAATTGGTTTACTATTGTCTTTCTCCCTGAGTTAAACGAGTATCCTTATCAGCATGCTAGGCCCTCCGAAATGGACGTACTTTCCAACTGCAAATGACATCTTTACTTCATTTACCACAGGGTCTGGCTGTATAATGAAATTCATTACTTTCAGAGGAGATAACTCTGACTAGTAACTTTTACACATCTACTTCTTCTGTTCTTAAATGCTTGTCTTACATCTAAATGACCATGTTATAAGATAAGAAACGGAACTATCTTTTGTAGCTCTGAATCTATCAGATCGAGTGGAAATAATTTAACCCTCCACCTGCCTGTTAAAGCCAAATGGTTTTAATTACTTCAAAAATAAATTTTTATAAACTTCTCAAAGTACTGGGAATAAGTTAATCGGCCTGTACGAAGCCATATTAGTTCTGTCTGACAATATGCGAAATTTTGAAAATCAAATTTGTTTTTGAGGTTTCAATGTTAACACTTAAAAAAAACAATTTATCACGAGAAATGCTAAAAATATTTTAAATATTAACATTTTAGTCTATTTAAATAATCTGCCCATAATAGACAGGTGGAGTGTCAAACCATTAACACTCAATCTGTTTGTTGCAGGGCTAAAATAAATAGTTCTGTTTCCTATCACATGGTCAGCCAATTAAATGACTGATTCATTTATGAACAGAAGAGGCAGAGGTGTAAAAGACACTAATCAGAGTTATCTCCTCTGAAAGTAATGAATTTCATTATACAGCCGGACCCTGTGGTGAATGAAGTGAATGCGTCATTTGCAGAGTTGAAAATACTATGTGCTTTTCAGAGGGCTTGGCTTGCTGAAAACTGTACTTTTCCATTCAGTGAGGAAGGCATTGTTAAACCACCTCACTCCTCTTTTTACTTAGTAAAACCTCTAGAGGTTCAAACAGCCTCTCGGCTGATGACATAACAACAACATTTAAATAATGGTAGATAAAACTTAATACTATTTTAAATAAATAACTTCATTGTATCATGATTAAAAGAAAACATTTACTGTTTGTATTCAAAATTAGAAAAAAACATTTGCCTGTTCAAAAAGGTCTTCCAAATACAGAAAAAAGATTTAAAAAAATGTTTTACGCACTTATTCAAATTAGAAAATCTTTTAGAAAATGTTTTCGCTTTCGTCTTTGTCGTGTACTGGTTGTTTTAAACTCACCGTAGTGGATGTAGCTTGTTTATTAAAATTTATTCTATTTTAATACAGCAAGCCCGGTTAGACTTGTGTATTTCCTTCCACAAGATAGTTTTCTTTGATTTATAAATGTTTTCACTAGACTATAGACATAATTATGTTGTCAAAATATAGTAATAAACATTTGCACAATGTACACATTAATTCATGCATAACAGAAGCTGGTTTGATATTCATTTTTTACTAAAATGACTATTTTAGGAAATATTAATATTATTAAAATATCAAGTCACTTGTTTATAATTTCTCTTGATATCTTAATTAACAACCAGCAATTGAATCGCTTGTTAGAGAAACAACACGAGTCCAACTCAAATAATTTTTTCAGGAAATACAGAAACTATATTTCTAATTTTATTGATACATATTGCTGAAAATTATTTGACATAAATTTGAAGTACTTCTTTAAAAGTAATGTATTCATTTTTATAAATTTTATCCTATTTTTCATAGATATAATTAGTCAAGGGAATTTTCCAGTATTGACATGTGGTTTTTCTCAAACAAACGCATATTGACGAAATAAATAGACCTAATGCAACTTGTTTTACTTTTTTTATATTTATTTTTTTAACGTTGCATCAACTGCAACGGTCATTAGCGACGACTTTAGGATGTAACTTTGTACAGTGGAGGATGAAATGAAATAACGTATGAAAATATGCCGTGCCTGAGTGGGATTCGAACCCAGGACCGTATGATGAGAGGCGAGCACGTTACCAACTACCCCCAATGCAGCCGGCTGTTTTACTTTTTTTATGTAAATATTTTTACTTTTTTGTGATTTTCTCAAAAACGGCTTTGCGATTTTTTTAAAAAATCGTCTTAGTTACTGATTCTTTTTATTCTCTATAAAATAACGTAGGCGCTAAGCGCTGTGTCTCCTGAAATTCTTGGGGTCCTGTGCTCTCGTAGTAAAAATTCCATTTAAGGATTGCGGCTTTAATAAGCATTTTAAGGCATAAGTGTACATAATTCAGGAAATTAAAATACCTACAACTTCTATTTCAAAAGTTTTCTCTACAACGCTTAGTTAAGTAACAACTAGTGATTTTCTGTAGTTTGCGCATCAAAATGGGTTAAAACGGGATTTTTTAAGATTGCGGTCTTAGTATGAATTTTAAAACAAAAATGTATGTATTCAGCGTTATAGAAAATAAAATAAAATGTAGTCAGCTTACTGACTACAAACATTGATTTACAGATTAGGAAAAATTTCTTAAAACATTATGTTTGGAGTGTAGTATTATACGGGAGTGAAACGTGGGTGATAGGGGCTGTAGAAAAGAAGATGATAGACGCTTTTGAAATGTGGTGTTACAGGTTAATGTTAAAGATTATGTGGGTGGACAAAATAAGTAATTTAGAGGTTTTTAGGCGAGTGGATGAAAAAAGAAGAATATGGAAGTATCTTACCAGAAGAAGGGATAGGATGGTGGGGCATATCTTAAGACATCAAGGTATTGGGCTATCAGTAATGGAGGGTAATAATGAGGGAGTAAATTGTAGGGGGAGGCAAATATTAGAATATATAAAGCAAATTACAAAAGATGTAGGGTGTTACATGTATGTAGCTATAAAACGACTTGCGCAAGAGAGAACCGCTTGGAGAACTGCATCAAACCAGTCGAGAGACTGATTGAATGACAAAAAAAAGAAAATAAAAAATCTACAAGTTATATATATATTTCAATAATTTTTTTTCTACAGAGCCTATTTTAGCGTCAATTAGTGAATTCTCGTATTTTTAAGTGGAACAGAGGTCGATTTTCATTTTGCGTCAGTCACTCCTGAAAATACGTTATGTGTTTTATTTTTACATCAAAAGAAGAAAGTCGTGAGAGTGTTTCACACCGGTTTATTTTAAATTTTATCTTTATGTAGCCTAAAATTACACAAAAAGCAAAGGCAATAAAATAATAATATTTTAGATTGGATTTTTTGTAGCCTACTAGTTCTCGATATTTATTGTCAGATTGTAAAGTAACTTTAATTTGATATTTTATAACTTCAAAATAGCTTTTAGGGAAGTCTGGGATAAATTTATCATTTTATTTTAAAATTATAATGTTAAAATTCTAAGAAGAGAAACACAAATTTTAAGCCAGGCCTATTGCTGATAAGGATTAAGCTGTACGTTAAGTAATATAAGTATTGTACGGTCAACTAATCAAGAAACTAAATTTTTTACTTTTTAGATGGGTGAATTATACATTTTTTGACTCAATCGCTGTACAATTATACTTCCGTGAAATAAATAAAATAAAAAAGTTCGCATTTAAAATTGATTAGTGTATTAGTTTACTAAAAGAGACGTTAATTGCTGTGTAGATCTTTTAATACCGATTGGTGAGACATATTTTGTAGAAATAGACATTAGCGTCTCGATTCAGTGTAGTATAATAAATTCGTGCACCAAACTCTCAACAGCTCTGAAGGAGGTTGTATAAATCTTTCTACCAGATGGTAATCTAAGTTTATACAGCTACTGCACGGGGACCATCTGTGGTCGTGGTACAATATCAAGAACGAAAAGTGGTCGGTCAGAAAAAACTCGGTTGTTTCAAACAGGACCTGAAGGCATGAACCACGATTGGAACAAGCACTGGCGCCCGGCTTCGTATAACCGATAAATGCAGGTCTGCCTAGCTTGTATCTGGTAGGGAAATTCTATCGGAAGAGGGAGAAAATAACCGATAGATGCCAAATGTACAGGCAGGTGTGGCGGCTGGTTAAACCTGTTTGAATGTGCGTCCACTCGTCTACGAATTATACAGTAGTAGGCCTACGTTAACAAATATTCTTCGTACTCTTGAGAACAGTTGTCCGATTGTCACATGACTGTACAATATTCCCATAATGTATAAATATTTAGATATTTACCACAAAATGTTTTCATTAATAATATATTTATCCATTTACTATTCTAGTAGGAATAGCAAATAATAGTAAATAATAGGCAGTTTACTATTATTTGCCGAGGACCTGATAGTGCTGCAGGAGAATGAGGATGACCTGCAGAGAGCACTTTTCATGCTGAACAAACTCTGCAAAGAATATAAGTTGACAGTTTCGACGAAGAAGACAAAGGTAATGGCATTTAGGGGGAAGAAGCCAGTCAGAAGTAAAATTGTTATAGATAATAATATTTTGTTCTTCAGATCTCCCACTTTCAGTATCTAGGTTGCAACATTACATACCAACAGGATAAAGATGCTTACAATAAGATGCACCGATTTCAGCAAATATGTGGAACTATCCACCGCACTTAAAAAAATAGCCCCAGCAAAAACACGAGGGTGAGATTTTATAAAACTTTAGCAGTGCCAACTCTACTCTATGGCAGTGAAACTTGGGTGCTATCAAAGCGAGAGAAGAGTAGATTACAAGCATCTGAAATGAAATTTCTTCGACGTACATATGGGTGTAGTAGAGAGATTGTTACAGGAATACCGAGATAAGGAAAGAACTTAACATCTTCTTTATGAAAAACAAGGTATCCCAGAACAGAATGCAGTGGTTAGAGCATGTAAACAGAGAGCGGGAGGATAGTATACAGCTAAGCAGACACTGGGCTATACGCCGGAGGGCAGGAGAGAGCTAGGACGTCCGAAAAAGAGATGGGCAGATTTGAGAGGTTCGGAATAGGCAGAGATGCCTAATCCTTGAAAGGCAGAAGAAGAAGAAGAAGAAGAAGAAGAAGAAGAAGAAGGAGAAGGAGAAGGAGAAGGAGAAGGAGAAGAAGAAGACTATTCTAGTAGTAGTTGTTGTTCAGGTTATCAGCTGAAAGGCTGTTTTGAACCTCTAGAGGCTTCACTAAATAAAACGAAGAGTAAAGTGGTTCATAATTATCTTCCTCACCGAGTGGAAAAGTTTGCTAACCAGTATGCCGAGCCCTCCTTAAAACATCTTCCTTCCTTTATACCGTTGTAAAAGTACAATCGTAAAAATAATGTTAGTTATTCCTAATTACCGAAACTTCTGTTATTAAGGTAAAAACCAAATAAAGATCTAAGGGAAACCCCGATTGTTAGAATAAGTTACATTAGAATAGTAGTTAGACAATAGGTTGTAAATATAGCCAACGGTCATCCGACATTCATTAGGCTGGTGTATTTTTCCCTCTGTGTTTTTGGGCCTTTCTTCCACCTACCAACTTTCAGCCAATCATTGAGGTGGTTTTCCTTCCTGTTGGCTCTCCAGTTTGGTTGAACGGTTGGTAGGAAAGGGAGGCTTGTCAACCAGAGGTTTCCTGGTTCTGAGCCAGGAAATTAAAATCAGTTCCCTTGGGACTTAAGAGTGAAACTGTTAGTCAAGAAGGAGCAGCATTTGAAGAAGTGATTAGTAGAACGAGGAGTGACCAGGAAGGAGATCGAGGAGAAGAAGAAGAAAGGGGAAACATTTTTTTCCTTTGTTTAACTGTGAAGGATGAAATGATTCTTTTTGTAAAGTATGAAAATATACCGTGCCTGAGTGGGATTCGCACCCAAGACCGCATGTCAAGAGGCGAGCACGTAGGGAAACATATTTAATTGGAGGTAAATTTATCCGTATATTTATTAAGGGTTTGTTAGTTTTGTTTTGTTTTAAAGTCGCGGCAGAAAAAAGGTTGGCTGTATTTTAAAATAGGTAAGAGTAATTTAAGGATAATTTTGTTAGTACTAGTAGATTCATTAAATATTTAGTTTAAAGCAAGGAAATATAGTTTTTTTAAATTTAGTTTTCTCATGCTCTGCTGATAGAGCTGGCGCCCAATTTTTCATTATTTATTTTTTAGTTTATATTAAAGAATTTGCCCACCGGTCGAAGTTGAAGGTGGTGTACCTTCCCGCAAATGACATCTTCACTTCATTCAACCCAGGGTCTGGCTGCATAAAGAAATTCATAACTCTCAGAGGAGATAACTCTGACTGGTGTCTTTTAAACCTCTACCTCTTCTTTTCTTAAATGCTTCAATCATATAATTGGCTGACCATGTGATGTAATGTGTATGTGTATTTAAGAGTATGCCTATCAGTATGCCAGGCCCTCCAAAAAACACCCACTTTCCACCCTTCAAATAACACCTTCATTTCGTTCACTACAGGGTCTGGCAGTATAGTGAAATTCATTACCCTCAGAGACAATAACTCTGACTAGTGTCTTTTACACCTCTACCTGTTCTGTTCTTAAATAGTTCAGTCATATAATTGGCTAACTATGTGATAAGAAAACGAACTATTTTTTGTAGCCCTGGAACCAACAGATCGAGAGTAATTACTCCATATACTCCATATTACTCCACCTGCCCGTTATGGGAAAAATTAATAATTTTACAATTTCAAATCTGCGAATTATTATTTTATTAACAGATTGTAAAGTAACTAAATTAATTTTTTAAATTTATAGTTATAGCAAAATATACTAAAATTTAACGTTTTTTAAAGTTGGCGTATCCGTTGGCGTGTTAAAGTGAACCCTTATAAATCAACACAAGTTACGTTCATCTTACAACGTCAAACTGTCCACCTGTGGTGCTGAATAACGTTCACATACCCCAGGCGAGAGTGATGCAACATCTTGGCTTTTGGCTTTAGACGTGACTAACTTGAAAGCCTGCCCTTAACAGACAGGTGGAGTGGCAATTTATTTACACTCAATCTGTCCGTTGTAGGGCTAAAATAAATAGTTCTGTTTCTTATCACATGGTCAGCCAATTAAATGACTGAATCATTTAAGAACAGAAGAGGTAAAGGTGTAAAAGACACTAATCAGAGTTATCTCCTCTGAAAGTAATGAATTTCATTATACAGCCAGACCCTGTGGTGAATGAAGTGAAGGTGTCATTTGCAGAGTGGAAAATCTGTGCTTTTCAGAGGGCCTGGCATGCTGATAAGAGTAATATTTCACTCAGTGAGGAAGGCAATGGTAAACCACCTCACTCCTTGTTTTACTTAGTAAATCCTCTACAGGTTCAAACCAGCCTTTCGGCTGATGACCTAAACAACAACAACAACAACAACTTGAAAGCATCATCTGCGTACAAAACGTTTAGATTTTAACCGCCTCCAAAAGCTACTTACCTGTTTAATTAACCGTCGATAAAAATTAAACCTCCATTCAATCATTTTAATTAAAAAAAACTCTTTTGAAACCAATCGAAATAAACAAAATTTGATCCAGGCCCTCCAGTTGAAAATCTTAAGTCTTGCTTCTGGTGCTCCTTTTTATGTAAGCAATAAAACCTTCCACAACGAATTAAAAATTTCAACAGTAAACGAAATAAACGTATCCTTCTACAGTAAATTTCGCGAACGACTGGCCAAACAATTAATCAATATTTACTACCTTCAGGTACTTTCTAAACTACGTCAAAGAGTAAGGAAAAAACGCCCCGAAATGTGGAAGGACAAATCATGGGTTCTCCACCAAGACAATGCGCCAGCTCATTCCGCGTTATCTGTCAAGAGGTTTCTAACCAAGTACAGCATCTCAGTGTTAGAACATCCGCCTCATTCACCAGATCTTGCGCCATGTGACTTCTACCTGTTTCCTAAGGTGAAATCTGCATTAAAAGGGACAAGATTTGAGTCTGTGAAAGCTGTAAAAGAGCACGTGTCCTGAAGGAGCTGACAGAAGATGACTTCCAGCACTGTTTTCAACAATGAAATATTTGCATGGAGCTTTGTAGGGATAGAGGAGGAGTGTATATTGAAAGTGACAATAGGTGATTATGTAAAAAATAAAAATAAAATTTTTTACAACTCAGTCTCGTTATTTAATAGCCACACCTCGTATATTCATAATGCTTTATAAATTAGTTTTTCTTTTAAAAAATTAAAATTTATTTTCAGGTTTTTATTATTCTATGTTTTATGAGAACTAAAATTAAACATTTGACTGTAAAGGGGTGAAAGGGCTTTGTGCTTAGCGCTATTTAGGAAGGTTATATATGACTTGATATTCACTAACAATCTGAATTTAATTACAGGTTCTGAATAGGTGTATCTCTCTTAAAATTTGTATACGTTTGTTTTCGTACGATAAAATATTTTGAAATTTATTTCGTTATATTTGTTGTATCAAAGGTACGTACTTTATTATTGTGTTTAACAAGTTGATCAAAGTAACACTATTATAAAATTTTAATGTTTTTCTTTTCTTTCTATCATTCGTTAGTTAATTTGATATAACGGTTTTTCTTTGATCCTACTCGTAGTAGTAGGACGTCCGTTTAAAACATAAAGGGGAATAATTAATAAATGATAAATTATCTACACAAGCTAATTTATTATTAATTAACTTAATATTTTAAAAGAAAATTATTTGTGAAAGGATAATTTTGTGCTTATGTATGAAACGTTTGAATTTATTTCTTCTTATGTTATGGTTTTATATTTGTGAACGAACTGATTGGTGTTTTATATATTGTAGAGAAACTTTTAATTATCTCACACAAGAGAATGCCAAATTTTAACAATACTATTATTATTCCAACATGGGATTGAAATATTTGTAGTGTGATTACTTAATTAAGTTATATTCTTTATTACCTGGTCCCTTGTTTCATTAAATAAACATCATTTCAGATTGAATCATCATAAGTTTTACTCAATTAACATATTTTCTTAATTACAGTTATTGTTATTGTTTTCATATATGTGTTATTGAAAAGCCACAAGATAATCACTGTTATTGTAAAGTTGAATAATTAGTATCTCTTTTAATAATTTGAACATTATAATTAATTGCTGTTTATCTCTGTCCACTATTTATATATATTAATACTATTTTTTAATGATCGAATGAGGGACACACCCGTTTTGTTAGGACTCTTGTCCCCCATTAAAATAATTTATACAAAATCTTTTCTTCTTCTTAGTTGCCTAGTAACTAAATAAATAACTCTTTTAAATATTTTTTGATACTGTGAATTAAATAATTTTTAAAGTATTTATTTTAGTCAGCTGGAGATGTTTATTTTATTTCAATATACTCAAAAATAAACAACTCCAGATGTGCATTAAATTTGTCTCATTACAATATAAAATTAATTTAGTCGACAATTGAATTTTTCATTACTATTGCAGTAACATGTAGATTCTATTCTGGAAGAGAATAATAACTAGAGTCTGTCTACGCTAAAAGTACTCCGAGGTAGGCAACTAGTAATACAACTGAGCATGCGTAATAATTAAAAATACGCGCAACATGATCAAAAACAACAATTCCATACAACAATTATTCGCTCTAAGCTTAATATAATAACACGTTAATTCATTTGTTAGAAAATGTTTTATAAATCGAACATTAGTTTACCATTAATAACTTTTTTTTTTTTTTTTTTTTTTTTTTTTTTTTTTTTTTTTTTAACTTTAATAACTTTATTTGCAACTATATACTACGATACAACGAGCAAATTAGATGACAGTAAACAAAGGATGACAAGGAAAAAAAAATAAAAAAAAAAATAAATAAAAATAAATAAATGAAAAAGAACAGTGATACCCATTGGTATATGTTCTATGAAATAAAGTTCATGATACATGAATGATAAATAACAACATGAGAAAAAAAGAAGAAAGAAAAATAAAATAAATCACTTTATAGAAGATCTCTGGCCCATTGACGTTTCAACCTGCGCTGCGGATTTCCTGGTAGTGATGCATCCGATAGTTTGGTGATTAATTCGTTGGGGTGATCATGCAATTTTCTGTGAAAAACACTGTAGCTGGACTTAACTACTTCACTTATGAATGGAATATTAAGGTCGTCATGTAGAATTTTGTTGTTGACATAAAAAGGTGCGCAGGTGATTAAACGTAGGCATTTTGACTGAAAGGCTTGTAATTTTTGTAGATTGCTCGGTTTAGCTGTGCCATAAATTTGTAGTCCATAGGTCCATATTGGTTTGAGATAAACTTTGTATAGTAATAGTTTAGATTTTAGAGTCAGTGAAGAGCGGCGTCCAAGAAGTCGAAATAGTTCTTTCAATTTGGAGTTCAAAGTCAGTCTTTTGGTTTTTATATGAGTCGCCCAGGTGAGTCTCTTGTCAAAGTGAAGTCCAAGGTATTTAACTTTTTGTCGTTGTGGTATCGGTTTATTGTCGAGGAATAGTTGAGGACATTCGCCTTTCCGGAGAGAAAAGGTGACATGCACTGATTTTGAAGCATTGAATTGGATCCTCCAGATTTTTAACCAATAATTTAAAAAGTTAATGTGACTTTGTAAATTATTACTTGCTGCTTCTGGCTTTACATCAGAAGAAAGGATGACTGTATCGTCAGCGTAAGTCGCTAAGGTGGTGTTAGCAGATGCAGGTAGATCTGATGTATAGATGCTGTAAAGCAGTGGCGACAAGATTGATCCTTGTGGAACACCAGCGACGATTTGTTTGTAGTCAGACAGAGCCGTGTTATGTTTTACTTGAAAAAATCTGTCCGTTAAAAAGGAGCTGATGATTAAGAAATAGGCATCTGGCAAGAATTTTCTTAATTTATATCGCAGACCTTGATGCCAAACTTTATCAAACGCTGCGCAAACATCAAAGAAGACGGCACTTACATATTTTTTCTGTTCAAAGCCAGAGGCAATTTGATCAACGATTCTGTGTAGTTGATGAATTGTGCTGTGCCGTCGACGGAACCCAAATTGATGATTAGGGATTATACCTTGGTCTTCTACAAATATAAGCAGTCTTGGGAGTAAAAGTTTTTCGAATAATTTTGAAACTGTTGAAAGTAAACTGATGGGCCTGTAAGAAGATGGTTCGTGGATTGGTTTATTTTCTTTATGAAACATGATAACTTGTGAAAATTTCCACTGTATAGGAAAGTGGGTGGTCCGCAAAATAGCATTAAAAATTTGCGTAATTAGAGTTATTCCTGCTTGTGGCAGTTCACGTAGTACTTCAGCCGTTATCAAATCATATCCAGGAGATTTTTTTAGTGGCAATTGAGTAATTGCAGTCTTTATTTCTTGGTCAGTAAAATTGAGTGGAGGTAGACACAACTGTAAAGGTGAAGATACTTTATCTTCTATTAATTTTGTAAAAGCTGGTAAAGTATCACCATGTGGTTGGAACGTCTTTTCCAAGTGTTCAGCAAATAGGATGGCTTTTTCATTGTCAGATTTTGCCCATGTGTTGTCCAGTTTCCGAAGAGGAGGGCAGTGAGGAGTATAGCGTAGGAGTTTACCGGTTTCTTTCCATAGACTTCCATCTTTCGTATTCAGGTTCCTAACACGATTTTCTAGATTTTCATTTTTCACTGTACGTATGATAGATTTCAAGGTATTCGTAAGTTGATTGAGTCGTGTTTTATCAGTAGGTAGTCTTGAGTTTTGCCATTGTCTTCTAGCTTGCCTCTTCTCAGCAATTAATTTTCTTATGTAATGTGGATAGCAATGTTTTCTCTCCACCTTATGTTGAAGGGGAGTCGAGGAGTTCCATGCTGCAACTTGTATCATCGTCGTGAAGTGCTCAACCGCAGATTCTACGTCAACTGAATTTTTTAACGGGAGATGTAAGTTGAGTGAAGGTTGAAGTGATTCTCGAAACATATCCCAGTTCATAACTCCAGCTGTTAAAGAAGGTTTAATGGGAATTTCCGTAGGTTGGTCAGAAAGAACAAGTAAAACCGGCGAGTGATCGGACGACAAATCATCTAAGGGCAAAATTGAAGAGTGGAGATGAGAAACGCCTTTTGAAATAAAGAAGTCGAGAAGGTCAGGTAATTTACTATTTGCTGAAGGCCAGTATGTAGGTGTTCCAGTGGAATGAATATCAAGGTGGTTCTCTAGGATAGCCTTTAGTAGTGCTCGGCCTCGTGGATTGATAATCCTTGATCCCCACTGTACATGCTTTGAGTTGTAATCTCCACCAGACAAGAAACGTTGACCAAGGGAAGAGAAGAATTCAGTGAAGTTTTCACATTTCAAAGAGAATCGTGGAGGGCAATACACTGCCGCTAGGTTTATGTCAAATTTTTTTAACTTTAAAGTGACAGCTACAGCCTGAAACGATTCCGTAGGATGTTGAAGAGGATATTCGTTGTGTTGAATAGAAGACCGAATTAAAACAGCAGCACCTCCATATCCTCTATCATCTGGTCTATCTGCCCTGTAAATTTTGTAACCTTTAATATAAAATTTAGATCTTGAAGTGAGATGCGTTTCCGAAACAAGCAATACGTCTATTCTATTGCTATGTAAAATGATTTCAAGCTCATTAAAATGATTTAATATGCCGTTAGCGTTCCACAATAGGATAGTTAGAGAACCAGATGTATAATTATTTGCCATTTTGTTGTAGAAGGGCTTGAATTAGTTGTGACATCAATGTTATCATTGGAGTAAAAAGGGACTTCATTTCTGCAATAAAAGACGTAATTTGTTCGGAGACGTTAAGAGAGGGTGACGTAGAGTCGTCGGCCACTGCTCGACTGTACGAAACAGAAGGGCGTCGGTGTGGATTTAAGTTAGTGGTGGATATTTCTTCTGTTTTTGAAGGGGATGTCGAATCAATAGATGTATCGGTGTTGCAGAATTGTCGGCTGCTGTTCCGACTTGGTAGATGCGGGAAAGCTGTTATAGATGCAGTTGATGGAGGTTGAGGTGGACAAGAAATTTTTGATTTTGTTGCGAGAGCAGGGGAGCGTCGGTTTTGTAGATCTTTGTGAACGGTGCAACCGCGATAGTTCGCCGGATGTTTACCATTGCATAGAGCACATACGGCTTCAGTGGTTCTTGGTTTAGTGCATGTTTTAGAATCATGCTGGCCCGCACAGCGAACACATCTATGTGGTAAATTACAATATGATTTTGTATGCCCATATCTTTGGCAACGAGTGCATTGTATAATTTGTCTTTTGTGGCGAGGTTCTTCAACTTGTATTTTAGAATTAAGTAGGAATTTAAGGTCAAAGATAGAATTAGTTGTTGCATTTTGTTCCAAATCGATGAAATACAACGGTAATTTAATTTTTTCTTTGGAGACAATGTTAGTTACATTTCTAACTGGAAAACCTTTATTTTTCAGTTCAGCAGATATTAGGTCTTCACCAACTGATGGGTGAAGTCCTCGAATAACGACCCGAAACGCTTTGTCATCAGCAAGCTGATAGGTGTAAAACTCAGCACCGTTGTCTCGAAGAGTTTTTACAATAGTACGGTATGCTAATGGTGTGGTCGGGTAAATTGTTAAGCCATTTATGGTAGAGACACATTTAAAGGCATCAGGTCCAGTTACATTTTCAAGCATTTTATAAAAAGGTATAAATTTAACATCAGATTTTAGGTAGATAGGAGGTGGACGAGTTAGTTTCGCTTCATTTGAAGATGATTCGTTTGACGCTGATTCGCTATTTACAGACAATAGCACGTCGAACTTGTTGGCGGAAGTATATGAAGCTGTTTCTTTTCGTGGGTCTCTAGGAGATCTTTTACTACTGGTCGATGTAGATTCTAAAGAACTTTCGTCATTTTGCCGTTTTCTGTTATTAATGACGTCTTTCCAGCCCGCATGTAAATTAGCATAAGAATCGGACATGATTGCCTCATTAGATGTAACTGATCTAATTGAGTCGTTCACTAACGAACCGGCAATCGCCATGTCAGACGGTTTGTTTACAATAACCTAACAATGAATATAACTTATTTTAAAATTAAAATAAAACAAAATTATAAAATGGAAGTTAATTTGCGAAACAGAATAAGATATAAATACCTTTAATTTCACTTTTACACACAGTTTAAACAATTCCAGTGATTCGTTGTTTATCATTTCAGATTGTTTATTTCATATCATTAAAATAGTTTATGTCTGTGACTAGCTTAATACAACTGTTTACACTTGCCCGTGTTTAACTCATTTTTAGTTTCATCAGTTATCTTTTGGAATTGTATCGGTTCGTTTCGATTTTCTTCGTAGACTGAGGTTGAAAATCGGCGTTTTATAAGCTGTGTTTTGTTAACATGCGTGATAGTGAATGTGTTGAGTTTTTGAAACATAAAAGCGGTAAAAAGTAGAAAAAAATTGTTTTGTTAAATGTAATGTTTAAAATAATTAATTAAGGAGTCTTTATAAAACTAGAATAATTACAATTAATCAGAACGTTATAATCGAAAACGCTTAAAGGATAATGTTTTAGCGCAATGTAGATAGTTTTATGATGGAACGTAGTGTAAGATAATTGTCCGGCGGAGAAGTAGATTCGTGCCAACTAGTGTAAAACTTTCGTTTACAACCTATAGAGGCGCTTGCCTCGCGCTGAGTACTCTTACAGTAGATGGACTATAGATTTGTTGATTGTAATCCCTCAAGTATAAAAACAACATCCCAATAAATGAACTTCATCGCATTGTGATACTTATACTTACTCCAAGGTCCGTTTCGGGATCTGGGTAAATTAAATAATTAACACACTATAGTTTAAAATTCAGCACCATAAAACACCATAAAGCACCATAAAACAGAACAGAACAGAGAGTTTTATGGTGCTGAATCGTGGACCCTGAACGAGGATATGTGCAAGAAATTGGAAGCGTTTGAGATGTGGCTGTACCGGAGAATACTGAAGATCCCTTGGACTGATCGAGTAACAAATGACGAGGTTCTCAGAAGAATGGGGAAGAACCGGGAGGTACTGACCACTATCAAGTCTCGAAAGCTACAGTACTTCGGGCACATTATGAGAAATGCAATCAGATATGCCCTCCTGCAAGCCATTCTACAAGGGAAAATTTTTGGAAAGCGGGGACCAGGTAGAAGAAGAACATCCTGGTTGAAGAACCTCAGAGTCTTGTACAATACAACTTCGGTACGGCTTTTCCGAGTTGCTGCAGACAAGATGAAGATTGCCATGATGATCGCCAACATTCGTAACGGATAGGCACATCAAGAAGAAGAAGTTTAAAATTCAAGTATTTATTACAACTAAAAATTAATAAAATGACTGAAATTTACAAGTAAATTACTTATAATAAATAACAAACTAATTATAATTAACTAAAAACAATAAATAAACTTACTAAAATACTACTTACAAAAAAAATTATACAGAATAATTTTTTTTTATGAAATCAGCAAAATTACAATCTGTTCTGTTATAAAGGAACAAGAACAATAAGTAATAAGGTTAACATAGAAAACATAAATTTACGACAACATTATACATTATTTTTTAATAGTAATTGTTACAGATAATCTTTTTGTGATTTTAAAAATTAATTTTAAAATTATTAAAAATTAAAAAAAAAGAAAATATTTATACACATACACATAAAAATATCGAAAATAAAAAGTTAAATTGTGTTCAAATGTGTTGAGTAAATCAAACTCATTGTATCTGTTAAGTCTTGTATACGTATAGTCACTGTTGTTCAGTAAGTTTATCGCGAGATGATTTGGATGTCCGTTTAGTCTTTGTTCGTATGTTTTTCTAAATCGTGTAATTTCCTGTCTTACTGAGTTAAGTCGTATGTTGTTCGTTATGTACCATGGTATCCTAAGAGATGATCGTCAAAATTTTGTTTGAAAACGTTCTAAAATGTCAATTTTGGTATTTTTTGTTGTCTCCAAGATTTGTATCCCGTACTTCCACACCGGCTTGAATATTGTCTTATATAGTACCAGTTTTGATTCAGTTAACAAATGTGAGCGTCTCCCAGTTATACAGTTAACAGAATAAATGAACGTTAAACAATAGACAGTAATTAACAGTAACGTTGATCTTCTCTAACGCAAAGTTATGCACTACGAATTCGCTCACTGACACACAGACAAATCGAAACTAACTCACTAAATTAATCGCTTCGTTTATATAGATGAATCTTTGGAGATTTTGAGAAGGACAGAGATTTTCGATATAATAATAAAAATACAAAATGCTTCTGAAGACTTCTAAATAAATTTTAACAAACTGTAAAAAAATTAGGATTGCATAGAATGAGTTACAAAAAGACCAGTTATCCAAATACCCAACTCCTTACAACCCCGACTCTTTCACAATACCCGTACTACAATAGCCAGCCCTACCTGTACTATAGATAACCATTTATGCGCTATATTTCTATTCCTAACAATTTCTTGGAAACCCTATTTATCACTGTTATTATTATTATTATTATTATTATTATTATACACGTTGTAGACCCTTATGGATCACGTGAAGCTTCTACGGTTCTTCCTGCGGGTTCTCCATGACATTTGCATCTTCTCACTCATAGCTCTCTTCCTCTCCTCTGTCCACGTAGTGCCGGTCTTCTTGGCTCTGATCTCTGGCTGCACTTCCCACTCGTCTATTCTTTTCTATACGTATTGCGGTCTGTCGCGTCTTCAGAAGTGAGTTGAGCGTTGTCAAGGTCTCTTCTTACTTGTTCGGCCCATGTCATGCCTTTAAGATTTTCTGTAGCAATAAGAATCTGGTGGTTAAGTCTGTGTGCAGGAAGTCATTGTATGTGTCCATAGAATTTAAGTCGTCTTTTTCTAATGTCTGCTGAAATGTTTGAAATTTTCTCTGTGGTTCTGTTGGTTTGTAGCCGGTATCCATCGTCAGTTTTTCGTGGTCCAAGTATTTTCCTGATTATTTTACGTTCTTCTTTTTTCAGGTTTTGTAACAGAGTCTTATTGCGAAGTGACAAAGGTTTTTTTAACTCTCGGCCCTTGTCGAAAATTTTCGAACACACATTCCCTTTAGATATTGTCACAGTATGTTATATTGTAACACCTAATCCTATGTTCGTTCGGGAGCTGGGTATAATAATTAACCAACAGATTTTCTTTAAAATTATAACAATGGGTATATGGATGCCGATATTGCGTATGTTGTTTACAGAGTTCCATATAATAACTCCAGAGGCAACAGGCTCTTGGACTATAATGTAAAAACACGAATATCTCCCCTGGCAAGATAATATGTTCTCATTATAAATGCTGTAGATGGTTGGGCGGGTTGATATATTCAATTGGAATATTAATAATCCGTTGATAAAAGCCTAAAAGCGGTGAAGATAGATTTCTGGAGGCGGAGGTCGGTTTGTCGCGCATCAATCGAATTCTAAATTCCGAAATTAGGAGAAGAATTGACATTCAAGAAAATATCATGGATACCATATCCCGGAAACAACTAAAATGATTTCGACATTTGCAAAGAAAAGGAGATTGGTAGGTGGCCATAGAGGGTATGGGAGTGGACAACAGCTGGTAGAAGAAGGACAGGTAGGATGGTGTACAATTGATAATGAATTTGCGGCGGCTTTCCGACAACCATTTCTAGAATATCACTGTATAATGTCACAATATTTTGCGTTGTCTGTACATGTTACTTTTGAAATACGTCTGTAGGATGTTTTCGTTTTAGCTTGCAGGTGTTTTTTGAATTGTCTGAGTGTAATTGGCGTAGTGATTTGTGTGCGATTCCAGTCTTCTTTGGTATGTTGTGCTGAATGTATGAGCTGTTTTAAATAACTGTTCAATTGTTCAATTATTATTATTATTATTATACTGTTCAATTGTTGTAGTAGGTCTATGTTTTTCTTATGCACCAAGATGATGCTTTGATTTTCTGACTCTCAATAGACAAAAATTATAGAATTGCCTTCACAATGAACATTGTAAAGTGAGCAACCCGACACTCAAGAGCCACAAAGCGTCACGCTCTGAGTTTGTAAACTCAGAACGCTTTTTTACACGTTTGTAAAATTTGCTGAGTCAAATAAACAATACAGTATGGCCGAAGTTATGAACTTGCATATAATAAAAAATGATTTCTTAAATAAAAAAAATACTAGTCGTAAGAAGCAAGTAGATATTAGATCTATTTTCCAGCCATCTACCAGTGCTGTTGCTAAAAACCATGAATAGTACAGTACTGTACTGTATTTCATACTGTATTTAAATTTATTTCATCATACTTAAAAAATGCATTTTAATATTTCTCCTGTACTTATATATTGATTTATATTGTTCAAATAACCCATGTTTAAATAATAAAGACATAGTACAGTAAAAGTTTCTTGTGCAAATTGTGTTATTTTTTATACGACTCCTGTATTTTTATAAATAACCTCCATAGTCCGGAATTTCCTTTAATCCGGCAAGCTTCGAGTCCCAAACGTGCCGGATTAAAGAGGTTCTACTGTATTGCAGTAAAATCTAGAATCTATTCGTGAAGAGAGTAATATAACTAGATTTGTTGATTGTAATCTCTCAAGTATAAAAAAACATCCCAATAAATGAACTTCATCGCATTGCACTATACTTACTTAATACTTATACTTACTCCAAGATCCGTTTCGAGATCTGGGTTTTCGACTTTAATCTTTTCAGGATCTCTTAGGCAGAGAAATTTGAGGGAAAGAGATCCTTCGCAAGATAATGGGTACGAAGGTAGTAGACAGACAATATAGGATTCAAGGACGAGAAGAATTTGCTTAGAGCGTTGTAGGGATAGAGTAGGAATGTATATTGAAGGTGACAATAAGTGATTATGTATAAAATTAAAATAAAATTTTTTGCAACGTCAGTCTCGTTATTTAATAGCCACACCTCGTAGTTGTGAAAACAAATTTTTAAAAGATTAAACAATGGACCTAAGGTGTCAGATAAATGGTTCAAAGAAGTCAGAAAGGATATAGAAGTCAGTAAGGAAAAACGGAATAAACCGACTAAACTTAATGAATCGAATCAAATTCAGACAACAGTTTACGGAACTTAGGGGCTTCTATGAAGTGTACAATTGAATATAGAAGCTGGACTTTTCTCAGAAATAACCCATGTCTTAGAAAAGGTGCCGACTTGCATGTCTTGACGAATTAAAATTTACCTTTGTCTTCTATTGTCCTGGGATCTCATTTGAGTCGTATTTCTGGTGGGGAAAACAGGAACAGATGGCATTGGCTTATGTCTGCTATCTCTCAGTGTTTCTATAGTGTGAAAATTTCCTTTTTAAAAATATTATGAATTCTAAAATTGATCCAGAACCCATTATTGGTAACCAATGTGGGTGACATACTTGCAAGTTATTGTGTTCTAAATATATTTCACAAATATAATCAGAATATTTATTTTAATATACTACATATAATGTGTAGTACAAAGTACGAACAAATTTAGTACGTGACATTTGTAATTTATGTTGTATTTTAACAGTGAATTACAATTCATTTTCTGTTTGACGTGTAACGGGTCAGAAATCACATAAATAGTATAAGTAAGTACTATTGTAATTGAATTAACTGTACGTTTATTTCTATACTGACCTAGTTGCTGTTCAAGTTTAAAACTAACCTAAAACATAAATATTCAGTTAATTTTCATGAATTTATTAATTATTGTTATTTTTCCGCATTTAGCCATTTCATACCATGTAAAGCAACTTTCGATATTTTTTGCAGCTTTTTTACACAGCGCATACTCTCACCGTTGTTTCAACGTAAGCTTATCTCCTTTATTTTTTCCATCCGGTGTTCTTCGTTGAAACCCTTGAAGCCAGTAATCTGTTGTCTAAGCATTGTTCAGTTCATTTTCTTTTTTTGGTTTGTTTCAGTTTACTCAATATATTTTCTAATTTATACTTTTCTGACAAATTATTAGGTTTTCTTGACAAACATTTGTTGTGTCAACGTTTGTCATCCATTCGATACTGGTGTCTGTAAAATTTTACTCCTTGTTTTCTGATAGTTTCCATTAGTCATATTTTTGTTTTTGTAGAGTTCTTCTCGTTCTTTATTATTTTTAGACCTATTATCTTGCTTAGGATCTTTTTCTCAAAATTTTTTACTTCTCTTACACCAGTCTTTCCAGTTACTCTAAGGCACTCTTTCGCGTACAGACACGCAAGTTTTATCACAGTATTATAATGTCTGACGCGGATTGTCTCGTGAATGCTTTATTCCATACAGGTGGTAAGTTCTTAGTAGTGCACCAGCCATCTTTCCTCGTTTGCAGTTTGCTTTCTTTTGCTGGTTGTTTTTTCTCCTCGATGTACCTAAGCTTTCAACTTTTCCTTTTTTCTTATATAGTTTTTCTCTTCTTTGTAACATGTCTTATAAGGCTTTTCACGGTTGATGAGCTCTGCTGTTCCACGCGTTTAGACCAATCAGAACGTTTGCCAGCGTTGTCAGATTGTAATAATGACAAACATTAAGCGCGCGTGTGTATAAGAGCCACTGAAGTTCACTTGTGTCTTGCATCTCGTACTAAACATGTTGATTATAGAGCGTGTTAACATACGGTACTTTATAGTACAATGAACTGGTTGTATGTTTATAGGTTATTATTATTGAAAATAAAAAAAATGGCTGATAAAAATATAACAGAGCTACGAGAGAAAGTATTGGCAACGTTGCTGGCAAGTCATTGGCTAGCAATAAAGTGGGTAGGGGGCAATGCGTACGTTCAGAGCTCATCAGCTTTGAAAAATAGTATAGGACCCATTATCTTGCAGAGGATCTTTCAAAATTCTCTGCTTCCTTTACACCAACTTTCCCGATCATTTTAAAGCATTAACTTGCGTTCAGACACTCAAGTTTTATCAAAGTATCATAAGTTTTGGAATGTATAAATAGATAATTTTAAGGTGGGTTGTTAAATTTTTTTTTGTAACAGTGTATTTCTTTTACAATCAGTTTATAAAAACAAAAATTTTAAGCAAAGACGAGAAAATCTGAGTAATGTCCTTAGAATTAAAATAAAAACCACACTCAGTAGTGTGTTTCAACAGTGTTTCTTCAGTGTGAAGAAAAACATATATGTATATATAAATGTAGAAAACTGAACTTGAAATGTGAATCAACATCTTGAAGCACAAGGTTGTTCAAGCTGGAGATGATGACGATGATAGAGATGATAACGATGCCTATTATGAGATGACGATGATTAGTAGTTGAAGTAGAAAAGAAAAAAATGTTTAATAGATTAACAAAATCGTAGAGGTAAGTCAAGTGTTTTAAAACGTTTCAACCTGTGAGTATCTTCGCTGTTGTCGAGGAGGTTAATCGTTAATGGATTCTGATGGTCTTCTAGTTAAAAACTAGAATAAAATATTTGGTAAAAAAGACTGATCTGTAGATATAAATGAGAATTCTTTCACTGACTGGCTGACTGACGCACGCACTCAATAAACTCTAATTCTCCTAATTGCACAATATCTAGAAAACTGAAATTTGGAGGGAATATTTTTTTAGGGTAAATAGAAAAGTTAAACATAAACGATTTCGATATTCCACCGTTAAGAGGTTGAAAAGTGTTTCAACCCTTAAACCGATATTTTCCTTTACTAAGTTCCGGACAAGCTAAATGGCTGAAAACGGTGGAGCTGTTATTATAGTTGAAGTACAAAAATGACCCCTTAACCATTAAAAAATTGTACTTCTACAGGGATGAAAATGGTGTTCATCCCTTAAACCAATATTTATTGGTGGAAATTTTGTTAATTGTCATCATTCCATATGAAGTATAATATGTATTTTATTTTATGTAATTGTTACAAATTGTTGAATTGTTGCGTATGGTTTTGAATTGTTAAATTTCTGTTGTAATATGTTACAAAATGTATGTACTTCTGTTTGAATGGAAATAAATTTATTATTATTTTTTTCCTATATCCGTCCGACACATTCAGATGTCAGAAATTATAAGACCAATCAGACTTAAGACCAATCTGGACATATGGAGTTCAACTTTGGGGATCTCCTAAACCTTCACACACGAAACGTATACAAGCGATTCAGAACAAGATTCTACGAACGATAACGCAATGCCCCCTTTTACATTACAAACTCAATGTTGCACAAAGACTTAATAATCCTATACGTAATTGATGTCGTCAAACAACTATACAAAACAATGCATAACAAATTTTAATTCAAATCAAAACCTCTCATACAAAACATGTACACTAGGGCGATACCGGGTGCTCAGCGCAGACGTTTGAAGCGCCTCTGGCCAAGAGATCTTCTTGGCCAACTGTAGGACTGTGGTGATGACTACACGTTCCTTCATATAAATCAAGTTTTGGAACATTAGCTTCACATTTAGAAATTGTTGTATTAATATAATAACAGATACTAAATTTTAATTGAAAGTGTCAAAAAAATTATAAGAGAAAGCAAAAAACTGTTTTCGGATTCGTTATCTACAAAAAAAGTTAATGAGACAGGATTGGGTTTGTTGATCCGGTTTTGATCAGATGTGACCCAAAACCGGAAGTCAAGAAATCAAATCGGAATTTGGAATCAAAAATAGTGTCATTCGATTTCTAGAGGTAAAATCGTCGCCAAAATCAGCTGTTGAACAGCTGATTTTCAGAGACGAAGTTTCCTAGTTGTTCAAATCCTAGTAAAGGTAGTTACTTTTATACGGATTTAAATGCTAGACAATGGTTACCGATGTACTTTGATGGTTGGGGTTCAATTAACCATACTCTTTCAGGAATGGTCGGCCTGGGTCTGTACAAAACTACACCTCATTTACACGTCATACATATCATCCTCATCTCATTGGGTCATGGGATTGCATATTGTTCTCAATTGAACAGATTGCAACGTACACACATTAGGGATTAAAAAGAAAAAAACGATTTCTTTTAAAAAGTAGATGCAGAAATCATTGGGTTTGAAGTTCCGGTTTTGACAGGAAGTGGGCAAAAACTGGAAGTCAAGAAATCAAAGTCGAAATTTGGAAACAAAAATAGCGTCATTCGATTCCACTATAAGAGTAGTTTTCTTACTCAGTTTTTTTTTAGCTTTGTTACGAAAACTAAGTGGGCTTGATCCCATTATGAGGAAGGATAACCCCGAATACTGATTAATCGTTATTTTGTTTTCATGATATCTAGAGAGAGAAACGATATAAAATAGTTTTATAGTTTTAGAATAAACATACCGCTATAGAATTTAACAAAATGGTGTTCTTTGAGAAATATATTATTTCTCTACAAAAGTAGTAGTAGTAGTAGTAGTAGTAGTAGTAATAGTAGTAGTGAGAAATGTATCTATGTAGTTTCTGGTAACTTATATGTGTTTTAGTTTATCTGGTTTAGATTTAGTGTTGGGGAAACTTTTGTATTGTGTACCGTGTTACAGCTTTAACTTACAACTCGTATGTACGCAAAGTAAAATCTACATCGAGCTTTTAAGTGCTTTGTGACACCCGTGTGCTTGCGACCCAGTTACCACGTATACGTCTCCTCAGTATTAGGTCTATATACCTATTAAATTGTTTCGTATTCCTGTCGCTTATTTATTCATGTCTCAATACCTAAAGTAATTTTATTTCATTTAACATATTGAAATATACGACCACAAGCTCAAGTAATTGCTTTAAAGTGTTCTTTTGTAATTACTCATAAAGTCTGATATATTTCATTATGATTTAATAAAGTTATATCATTGATTAAATGTTACCTATTTAAGCGAATTGATATTATATCAAAAAGGAAACTATACGAAACCTTTATAACAAAAACTGTTGGATTAAAATAAAATTGATTTTGTTTTAAGTTTAAACTTGGCCAATAACAAGCAGGTGGATATTAAATTTTTTACACTCGATTTTTTAGTTCCAGGGTTACAAAAATAGTTCTGTTTCTTATCACATGGTCACTCAATTATATGACTAAAGTATAAAAGAGCAGAAGAGGTAGAGGTGTAAACGACACTAGCCAGAAGTAGCTCCTTTGAGAGGAATGTATTTCATTTTACAGCCAGACCCTGTGGTGAATGAAGTGAACGTGTCATTTGCAGGCTGGAAAGGAAATGATTTCCAGAGGGCCTAGCATGCTGATAAGCATATTTTTCACTTCGTGAGGAAGGCAATTTACCATCCCACTCCTCGTATTTCTTAGTAAAGCCTATAGTGGTTTCAACCAGCCTTTCGGCTGATGGCCTAAACAACATCTTCAAAGTCACCTATCTACTGGACGTTCTAGTATATATTTTACTATCGAGCTATTTAACAAATTTACTCTACATAAATAAGTAATGGCAGCCCCAGTCCTTCTTTATGGAAGTGAGTCATGGGTTACCATAAAACGCCAAGAAAGTAGGATCCAAGCAGCTGAAATGAGGTTTTTAAGAAGGGTGAAGGGCTACTCGAGGCTGGATCTAATACATAACGAGGGCATTAGATCCGAGTTGGGTGTATTTAGCTTGAATGAAAAAGTGGAGGAGTACCGGAATCAATGGAGGCAACATTTAAAACGGATGCCAGAGGAGACCTGTAAAGGTCACCTTTAAAGGTGACGGAATATGTTCCAGTTGGAAGAAGGGAGGTGGGAAGACCTCGAAGAAGATGGGAGTAGTCGTGATGTACGAGTTGGAATGTCTTGTGTTTTTGTAGCTGTACAGGATGGTTTGTGAGTTCGGAACAGGCTTATGCCTAATCCTTGATAGTAAGAAGAAGAAGAAGACTATTCTACATTTACAATTTTAGTCAAAATTCTTTTAAGCAACTACTGGACTTTACAATGAAATGGTCTTTTTGAATTTTGATTTTTAAGCAGATGTAAAGGCGCGACTTGTTATACTCTATTTTTCCTGTTTTTGCATCCCAAACGCCAAATCTCTCTATCCATGCAATTAGATTCTTTCAGACCTCTAATGGTTACTCCATTACTGTGTACTATACTCATCCATTGCTTTACTGAGTGTGTCCTATGCCTTCTCGCCAGTAAAGGCTAGTTTAAACTTTTTCTGGGTCATCTGTCTTTATTCATTTGACGTAGTTATCCATACCAACGTGTTTTTTTTAACCCCTCCGGTTGCAAACCAAGGGCCTCTTCTTACAAATAATAAGGAAAGAAGAGCAGGATGAATAGCAACTTCGGTTAAAAACCAGGTTTCCAGTCTCGACGGGGGAAGAGGAAGAAATTCTTTCTGGTGGAAAGTGCGAAAGAGCCTAAGAAGTAAACCTGAAGAAATTAGCAAGGGTGTACAACGCTCTTAAAACCACTAAAAAGACAGGTTGTCTATGAACATTCAAACTTAACGCCCTATCATCTGGAAAAATTATGCACTGCAAAACATACCAAAAATATGCCTCGGATACGGTTTGGAATTTTGGAAGCCTAGACTGCAATTTTTTAATGCAAAAACCCTGGAATAGTGTGGTATCATAAATAAGTTTACGGGTTTGAAATTGATTTCTCAGTTTTAGAAAAAAATTTTAAATCTAAATTTTACAAATTTAAATTTACTTAATGAAATATTTAGATTAGGATTAAAAAAATTGTATACAAATTATTGTATAACTGCCTAAAACACGTAATATTATTTTTTTCCTCTATTCACGGCATGGGCTATCTAGCTAGTTCCGGTATCAAAATGTCACATTTTTTGTTTTAAAGAAAGCTGTAAAATTATTCTAAGCATCATAGAGTTTCTCATTTCCCTAGAACCCGTATTGGAATTTTATTTCCTTTCATTAATAAGTATTAAGTTAATTCTTAAAAAGTAAAACGAAAAAATGGTGGTCGCTTAAGAGGGTTAAAAATGTATGGGCCTCAGGCAAAATGAAAAACTTTTCTTAAAAAACTTTTAGTTAATCGTTAATAATTCGCAATAAATTTTGAATTTTATAATCCGATTTTAATTTTATTTTTAAATAAATTGACATTTGATAAGTTAAAATTTTTATAAAAACGGAACATAAGATATTAAAATAGATAGCAGTACAAACTTTTGTCATCTTGAATTCTTTATACAATACGAGAATTGTACTTGAATGTTTTTTGTTCACCGACTTGTTGAAGAAAAGAATAATGCACATACGAGAAAATAATACATAAAAAGTTGATTGCAGAAGAAGTGTAAATAATGTGAAATGCGCGCAAAGAACTTCTATTATTTTAACTGTAGTTTACCGTTTCATAAAATATGCGATACGACCATAAAAAAAATCCGGTAATGCATCTTACACGAGCTGTGAAGGTGGAAACTGACACACTTCACCTCTCTACTAGACGTCTCGACCCTCATGACCTACCTACGTAAGTATACGTCTTCACTATTGGTACACTACACACTACACACACTACACACTATAAACAACTACTACTTACTAATATGTCTATATATATTTATAATACCGTTCTTTGCTCTTTTCTCTCAGTTTTCATATCGGGTATATAAGAAGTCATGAAAGTTTTTTAATCTTAAAATTCCCTATCATGGAACGATGCGTCTTATGAGGGGAAGCAATTTTTAAAAAGGCTAAGGGCCTTTCTTTTATTTGTGGTAAAAACCATTAGTGATTTCTGTATTTACTCTTTTAAGAGGAATCAAATGACACTATTTTTGTTTCCAAATTCACCTTTGAGAATTTGTCTTACGGTTTTCGGCCACTTCCGTTCGAAACCGGAACTTCAAACTTTATGATTTCTGTATTTACTCTTTTAAGAGGAATCAAATGACACTATTTTTGTTTCCAAATTCACCTTTGAGATTTTGTCTTACGGTTTTCGGCCACTTCCGGTCGAAACCGGAACTTCAAACTTTATGATTTCTGTATTTAGTCTTTAAGAGGAATCAAATGACACTATTTTTGTTTCCAAATTCATCTTTGAGATTTTGTCTTACGGTTTTCGGCCACTTCCGGTCGAAACCGGATCTTCAAACTTTATGATTTCTGTATTTACTCTTTTAAGAGGAATCAAATGACACTATTTTTGTTTCCAAATTCACCTTTGAGATTTTGTCTTACGGTTTTCGGCCACTTCCGGTCGAAACCGGAACTTCAAACTTTATGATTTCTGTATTTAGTCTTTAAGAGGAATCAAATGACACTATTTTTGTTTCCAAATTCATCTTTGAGATTTTGTCTTACGGTTTTCGGCCACTTCCGGTCGAAACCGGATCTTCAAACTTTATGATTTCTGTATTTACTCTTTAAGAGGAATTGAATGACACTACTTTTGTTTCCAAATTCCAACTTTGGTTTCTTGACTTACGGTTTTGGGCTACTTCTGGTCGAAACGGTAATTTCAAACCTAATTCAGACCCACTAACTTTTCGTGCATATTACGAATGCGATAAACTGTTCATATTATCTCTTGAAGTTTTTGACATCTGGGTGTGACGGACGGTTGAAAGGACGGACAAAGGGAAATGAGAGATGACAATTTTAAAATTCCCACCAATAATCTAAAGGGAATCTACACATATAAATATATCCATCACGTTACTATAAGATCTAGCATACAAAAATAACAATTAAAACGTCATAAGGAAATAAGTATAGGTAATAAAGTTATAATAAATCCCCATCATCATCCACCACGTTTTAGGCCACCAGGACTTATTCCGGAATCCATCTCTTCCTCGGTCGACCATAATTTTTTCTGTTTTACTTTTATTAATTTCATACAGGATACTCCCAAAGCAAGTATGGTATATGTTGTGTTGCTTAGGTCATCAGCTAAAAGGCTGGTTTGAACCTCTAGAGGCTTTATTAAAAAGAACGAGGGATGAGGTGGTTTGCTATCGTCTTCCTCACTGAGTTGAAATGTATGCTTATCAGCATAATCTTCTAAAAAGCACCTACTTTCCACCCTGGAAATGACACCTTCATATCATTCACTGCTGGTTCTGCTGTATAATGAAATTCATTACTCTCAGAGGAAATAACTGACTAGTGTTCTTTAAACCTCTACCTCTTCGGTTCTTAAATACTTCAGTCGTATAATTAAGTCAATAATAATAATAATAATAAGTATGATTAAGTTCAGTCGTATAATTGTATCTGACCATGCCACAAGAAAAATAACTATTTTTTGTAGCCCCGGAACTAGCAGATATTTTAAGAATATCACTGTTATAATATTCTAATATGATTCACAATCATGAAATTTGTCTAAATTTTTCAAACACCCTGTAAATTTATGTATGTAGTTTTCTTTGTGTCAGGGTACACTTAAAAATAAAAGAGTAAAATAACTCGGATCAGTTTCCTTATACAAGTAACACTTCTATTGATAACTAAATTTGACTTTTTCCTAAAATATTTGTATTTTAAAATACATGAATGAGTTTGTCTCGGTCATGATTTTTCGTGACGTATTATTGTTATTATAGGAATACAATGACTTACAGTTTGATTTCGATGTATATTAATACAATCTTATGGAGTTATCTTACTTACCTAATTATTAATTCACGAATACAAAGATACCAAATCTTAATTCTGTTACATTATGTCACGTTTTTTTTAGTATTTCCGTTATTTAGGAGTTAAAATTATCCGTTTTTATTACTCTATTATTATCTCTTCATTTGATTAATGCTATAGAATAAAATGTCATAAAGTCATTATATTTTTAACACATTGATTTCCATATTAGTTTGTTCTAAGTAACCACCGTTCGTTTCGCTTTCACGAATATTCTGTATTACTTATTAATCTTGCAATAATTTTTATTGAAATATTTCAAAGAAGCTTAACTTACTTTATTAATATACGAAGTGTGGCTAATAAAAAACGAGACTGACGTGCCGCTTTCTCTTTTATAGCTTCCACAGGCTCAAATCGTGTCCATTTTAATGCAAATTTCACCTTAGGGAACAGGTAGAAGACACATGGTGCAAAATCTGCGAATAAGGGGGATGTTCTAACACTGAGATGCTATACTTGGCTAGGAAAATCTTGATAACGCGGAATGAGCTGGCGCATTGTCTTGGTGGAGAACCCATGATCCACATTTCGAGACGTTTTTTCCTTACTTTTTGACGTAGTTTAAAAATTACCTCAAAGTAGTAATACTGATTAATTGTTTGACCTTCAGGAACCCAGTGAGGTACACAATCCCATGGATATCAAAAAAAAGTACAATCTTCATTGCTTTAAATTTTGACTTGCTCATTCGAGCTTTTTTGGCTCTCGGTGAAGTTTGGCTCTTCCAGTGCATGGATTGGCGCTTCGTTTCTGGATCATAATTAAAAAACCGCGTTTCATCACTTGTTATTATCGTTCCCAAAAAATTTGGGTCATTTTCAATCGCGTACAAAGTATCAGTACAAACATTTTTGCGAGCTTCATTTTAAATATTTTTGAGCGGCACGTGTCCTGAAGGAGCTGACAGAAGATGACTTCTAGCACTGTTTCCAACAATGGAAAATTCGCATGGAGCGTTGTAGGGATAGAGAAGGAGTGTATATTAAAGGTGACAATACGTAATTATGTATAAAATAAAAATTAAATTTTTTACAACGTCAGTCTCGTTATTTAATAGCCACTCATCGTAAATATTTACAATTTTAAAATTTAGGCAACTAAAAATTGCCCTTGCCAAGTTGAGTGCTCAGTACTCCCAATATTACATGATTTTTTTTTTGTCATTTAAGAGCAGAGTTTTTCAAAATCATTTTTCAGTGTATAATAGTTTAAGTTAGAATAGTAGTTTGAGTTAGAATAAAGTTACTTATAAGTTGTAAGACTAGATCGTATTATACATAAAGAGGAAAAAAGAAAATTTTTTCAGTGAGTATATACGACCTATATATTGGGACATTTTCTTCTCCTTCTACTTCATCTGCTTCATCTACTTGTCATTGTCCCTCTCTTTCTCTTCTCTTTTTTCTTTTTCTAATACTTCTGCTCTTCCTTCTCCTTCTCCTCCAGTTTCTTCTTCACTTTAAGGAATAGATTCCCTGAACCTGTTACGATACCATCTTTTCCTCAGTCTTTCCACATGTCACCTACCTATGGGTTTATAAGTGAGTGCAGCTACTGACCTCCTTTTAAGCGTCATTCTTCCCTTTATACTGACCTATATATTGGGTAATTTTTTTCTCCTCCTTCTTCCCCTCACCTTCTTCTTCTACTTCTTCTCCTTGTCCTTGTCCCTCTCTTTCTTCTTCTCCTTCTTCTTTCTTCTCCTTTATCTTCTTCTACTACTTCTGCTCCTCCTTCCCTTTATCCTCTACCTTCTTCTGCACTTTAAGGAATAGATTCCCTGAACATGTTCCGATACCATCTTTTCCTCAGTTTTCCCACACGTCACCTACCTATGGGTTTATAATTGAGTGCAGCTACTGATCTCCTTTTAATTGTCATTCTTCCCAAGTAACTACACCATCTACTATTTTGCTTGATTTTTTCATGCAAAGGTGGATCTGATAATGCGTTTCTGAATTGTTTTAAATTCTGTTTTTTCTGGTACATCCAAAAATACTTCGTAGAAACTTAATTTCAGCTCCCTGAATTTTGCTATTAATATACTTTTGTGTGAGCCGAGAATTCATTGGCTTATAAGAGAGTGGGTACGGTAAAAATGTCGTAGAACCTCGTTCGTTGGTCTTACCGCGTTTTGTTTTCTAAAATTTGATGTATAGTTCCACAGAAACGTTGAAATTTCAGTGTAAGAGAAGGTCGTGGGTTCTTCAATAGGCGATGAAGCAACATAATGTGTGTTATTGAAATTTAAACAGATCTTTCGTGATAGAACACATTAATAGGTATCCACAATTCAAACTTGCAATTAATATGAAGCGAACGATCTGCCTGAGGGATTCATCGGTAACTAATTCTGCGGACCATTCATCTAACTGAAGTAGTCATCATTGCTGAGGCTATTCAACCCCTTGATTTAATACAATTGATAGAACACAAGCCTTCGCAGATAATGTTCCTTTTGTATATACACTAGTCCCATAAGAAGGGAGGGAAACCAAAGGCTATTCAGACGAAACCCGCATGGTCAGGTAAGGTATAATACAATGGGAAACAGCTAGGCTCCCAAACGCCCCGTTATAAATAACTTACCATGTACAATTCGGCGCTTTTCACGGAAAATATTTACACCCGCGCATGAGGGATGTTTGCCGTTCTCATGTTCAGAATTTCAGCCTATGAACAAATGACATTAAAAATATACGTAAACTAATTAATTTTTATTCTTTAATTTTAGCACAATCCCGATCGCTGCTCTGTAGGGTAAACTAAACCTTAATCGTTAAACTTCTCACATAACCTTACACGTTGATTGCAATCACGACTGTATAATAAAACCAATCATTATTGGCAACAGATATATTATTGACGTCAGTATGAATCACCTGTGGACGGGGAGAAATACGACCTGATAATAATCGAACTAAGAAGTAAGCTAGGCAAAATTTATTTCTTGAAAGATTTTATGATCCCTTTGATTTTTAGAAGATTTACAAAACTTTCCGGGCAGAAATCGGATATTTTTTTTATTTTAATATTATTAGTCCCGTAAATCATTTTCAAAATGTTGAAAAAACGAGACCCCTGGCACATTGAGTTCATGTCTAATATCTTCAGCCCACCGGGTTGGTCTAGAGGTAAAGTCGTCTCCAAAATCAGCTGTTTAACAGCTGATTTTCGGAGACGAAGGTTCCTGGTTCAAATCCTAGTAAAGGTAGTTACTTTTATACGGATTTGAATGTTAGACAGTGGTTACCGGTGTACTTTGATGGTTGGGGTTCAATTAACCATACTCTCTCAGGAATGGTTGGCCTGAGTCTGTACAAGACTACACCTCATTTACACGTCATCCACATCTCATCCACATCTCATTGGGTCATGGGGTTGCTTATTGTTCTGAATTGAACAGATTGCAACGTACACAAATTAGGAATTAAAAAAATAATATCTTCAATTATTTAATGGTCAGTAATCTAAACCTTGAAAAGGTCTCTTTTTTTGGTTTAACGTCTGACTGTTTTGCAAATTGCTGCTAATGCAGACGGTGAAGGATGAAATGAATTTTTTGTAACGTATGAAAAAATGCCATGCCCGAGTGGGATTCGAACCCAAGAACCACCACCTTTATTCTCCATTTCTGCCAATCTATCAGGGTCCAAAATTCTGAACCACACATTAAAAGTGGCAGAAACAAGATGTGATAAACATTATTTAAAGTGGTCTCCTCCCACGTTTTAACGACAAGCATTTTTATTAAGTGTGTATTAGTCTTTGGTACTTTCACTAATCTCTGTTTTTCATAAGTTCAACATTTCTATAGCCCTGAATTTCGTATCTGTGCGACTTACCAGGTGGTACCAGTGACTTTTCCATGAGTAGTGAGCTGCCGAAGATCTTGAAGTGGACTGTAATTGCGCGGTTAGTTTTCGGAGTGTTTCCAGCGCGTTAAATCACTGCGGAGCGTAAATTAATATTAATCTGTGTAGCGGAATATTATTATTATTGCGTTTTTAAAGTATAGCGTTAGCAATCGCGGATAAGGCCGGATGGAAAAGCGTTAACAACAAGTAGCGTCGATTGGCGTATCTAGTAAGCGCGCGACTATCCAGTTCAGGTAGAAATGAATCCTCATTGGTTAAAACCGATAAATGATATCTTACAATAGTACACAAAATAAACTGATCAATTGAATAAAACTAAACATAAAATTTATAAGACCCACCGGGTTGGTCTAGAGGTAAAGTCGTCGCCAAAATCAGTGTTTAACAGCTGATTAAATCACTGTTTAACGGCTGATTTTTGGAGACGAAGGTTCCTGGTTCAAATCCTAGTAAAGGTAGTTACTTTTATACGGATTTGAATGTTAGACAGTGGTTACCGATGTACTTTGATGGTTGTGGTTCAATTAACCATACTCTCTCAAAAATGGTCGGCCTGCATCTGTACAAGACTACACCTCATTTACATGTCATAAATGTCATCCTCTCATCTCATTGGGTCATTGGGTTGCTTATTGTTCTAAACTGAACAGATTGCAACGTACACATATAAGAATTTAAAAAAAAACTATATACAGTTGAGCCGTTTTTAGTTTGCTCCTACTGTCAACAAACAAAAGCCAGCTACTACTGGGTGCACGCTAGAGTCTGCGACTTTACGGATGTTGTATTCCTATTAAGTTAATTATTTTTTAAATTATAAGTACTTAAATTACTAAAAATATCAGTCATGATAAGATGTAGGCCTAACAATTTCATTTAAAAAAATACTTTTAAAAGTATTTTGTATTTAAATACTTTTGAAAGTATTTTGTTGTTACTTTTTAATCAGCGTGTACATATTTTGATACAATGCGCATGCTCAGTGACGTCATTATTTGTTTACATTAGGAGCAAACTAAGAGAGACTGGACTATACATATAATCCCAAACAGTAGGCCTAACCCTTTTAAAAATTGCCAGCAGCTATGAGACGCGTCGTCTCATGAAATGATTTTTTTAAAATAAATAAATAGAAGTTTAAAAGGAAGTTTTGTCATTCATTAACAACCAAATCCTAAGAAGAATCAAGGATATACGTAACAATATTGTATTAATCACTCTAATACATAACATGTAAATTAATTCCACTTATTTATTGGAACGGATAATTCTATTCTCCCTTTCTGAAGATCTTATCTCCTCCTGTACGATGAGATCACTGTTTCTCTTTTCCCCTCTTTTCATACTGTAAGGATAAAGATTATAAAAAAGATTGACTGGTAATTGGGTGATTATCATAGTAATAGAGATAGTATAACTTATTTTAATGGTAAGTAATCCGAATAATAAGCTATACGGTGATAGTACGTCGTAATGTTAATACCCCAAACATTATCCTAGTAATATGTTTTGTAATCCCACATTTATTTTCTTATCTGGGTTTACTACCGCTCAAAATATTCTAATACCGTTTTTAGAACGTCAAAATTAAATGTTAGTTTCTTAAACTCAATTAACAATATATTTTATTCAAACTATCTTATTTCACATTATTTCTTCTAAACCATGTATTCATATTATATGCTACATTAAATATTATTATGTATGTTTCTTCTAAACATTAACCGGTTTAACTTCCAATAAATTTTATTTAAATAATACTCAACTAAAATTTATTTTACAGCTGATATCTGTGGTTTCTAAATAAATTAAATTGGTGATTTGGTCTAGAGTAAAATTTAAATTTATTTCGATTAAATTTTATCTTAAAGAACAGGAGTTAAAAGTCATAGAATTTTTACATTCCTTCTAAACAGTTTTTATATTCTAACTAATATTCTAAAATTGTGTTTTTAACTTTTATTCTGAATTTTTCAACTGTACAATACAACCATTAAAAAATGTAACAAAATTCTTGGACGAAAACAAATGACATGAAAATATTTTTTTAACAAGGTGTTATTATTTTGTAGTAAGTTCTTTATGTTTAACTGTAGATTTTCGGAGACGATGGTTTCTTGGTTCAAATCATAGAGTTAGGCTACTATTATAAGGATTTGAATACTAGATAATGGTGAACTTTGACAGGGGGGTTCACTTAACCATACTCTCTCAGGAATAGTTATCCTAAGTCTGTTCAAGACTAGGCCTACACCTCATTTACACGTCATACAGATCATCCTCATCTCATCGGATCAGGGGTTGCTTATTGATGGCAATTTTTCAAAGTGTCATCTATCATTTTGTTTTGTCCATTGGTCCGTCACACCCAGATGTCAGAAACTACAAGAGATAGCAACAAACGGTTTCTGGATTCATAATCTATGTATAAAAAGTTAGTGAATATAAATTGGGTTTGACGTTCCGGTTTTGACCAGAAGTGATCCAAAACCAGAAGTCAAGAAAACAACGTCGGAATATGGAAATAAAAATATTATTATTCGAATCCTCTTAAAGAATAGATATAGAAATCATTGGGTTTGAAGTTCCAGTTTCGACCGGAAGTGGCTCAAAACCAAAAGTCAAAAAATCAAAGTCAAAGAAACTAAAAGAGACAGCAACAACCGGTTTTCGAATTCGTTATATACACTAAAAGTTAATGGGCCTGTATTGGGTTTGAAGTTCCGGTATCGACCGGAAGTGGCCTAAAACCGGAAGTGAAGAAATCAAAGTTGGAATTTTGAAACAAAATTAGTGTCATTCCGATTCCTCTTACACAATAGATACAGAAATCTTCAATGGTTTTCACCGCATTTCAAAGATAGGCCGTTTTAAAAATGTCCACCAGCCATGAGACACTTAGTCTTATGAAAGGGATTTTTGTTTTTAAATTGAACACATTGTACACACTTAGGGATTTAAAAAAGTCCTTAAATTTACATATAAACTTTGAATAACAATTATAGAAGTCTGATTATAATAATTTTTGAATGAAAAACAACATTTAGTAGTGTGTTTCAAAAACGTAACTGGATTACAATACTGATGGTTCCAACTACTGATATTCTAAATAAAAACGCTTTCTTGTAATAAAATTATGGGATATTTTTTGTCTTCAATTTTGAATAGTAGGACGACCATTAGTAAAGCATCACTAGAACGGATGAAAATAATTAGTTAGCTGTGGAAGGAGGGGTCACACCTAGCAGGTTTCCTTCAGGATGTCAAACAACGATGTTTTGACAAACTTGATAAAAAACAATGTCAGTGATCCGGTAATGAAAGAATTTGGAAAGAAATAAGTTGGTGATGATGAAGTAGCAACAGAATATTATTGAAGGAGATTCCTACATCAAAGACGACGAAGACGTCTGAATTTTGGAAAATTTTCATTTCAAATTTGTCAAATGAGTTAATGAGAATGTTTGGATTATTTATATTTTATTAAAGAGACTTTGATCAAACTGTCTTGCAACGTCTTTTATATGGGGAATAAAGGGTGTCATTTCTGACAAGCCAAGGTGCTTCAGTAACGAGTCTTAAATATGTAAGTTAGAGCACCTTGATGTGTTTTAATCTTGTTCGTGCAGCAACGACAAGTCCCTGATTTTTTAGTGGTAGACGAGAATAAGATTTAACAAGATGGAATAAGCATCTGAGGTGATTATTTAATAATGAACGTTACGTTCACTCCACGTAAGTTGTCTGACTAGCGACAACCCTAGGTACTTCACCTTGCTCAGTTGATATGTTGCCTTCACTCTAGGGTTACAGGTATACAGCCACTACAACTAAGGTACCATTTGGAGGGTGGAAGATAGGTGGTTTTCAGAGGACTTGGCATTCTGATAAGCATACTTTTCCATTCAGTGGGAAGGCAGTTATGTTTGGGACTATATTAAAATTTATGTTTAGTTTTATTCAGTTTATCAGATTATTTTGTGTACTATTGTAAGATATCATTTATCGGTCTCAACCAATGAGGATTCATTTCTACCTGCACATACAAAACAGTTTTAAACTGAACTGGACAGTCGCCCGCTTACTAGATACGCGAATAGACGCTATCTTGTTGTTAACGCTTTTCCATCCGGTCTTATCCGCGATCGCTAACGCTATACTTTAAAAATGCAATAATAATAATAATAATAATATTCCGCTACACAGATTAATGTTAATTCTTGCGCCGCAGTAATTTAACGCGCTGGAAACACTCCGAAAACTAATTGCGCAAATACAGTCCACTTTAAGATCTTCGGCAGCTCACCACTCATTGAAAAGCCACTGGTACCAGCTGGTAAGTCTAAAGACTTCTAAGGTGAATGGAATTCAACTTTTAATTTGTCAACAATAAGCTGCTATACGCTCCACCACTGACCCTACCAAATTTGTTAACCACCTCACTTCCCGTTTTTTTTTTATTGAGTGATGATGCTTACATAAGCCTTGGGCTTGTGCGTAGGTATTGATATGTGGTGATTTACAGATGAAAAAAATGCCAGACCTGACCGGGAATCGAACCCGGGACCCCGGCATAGTAGCCAGTTGCGCTGACCACTACACCACGGACCGGCCGAAGCCACTTAGCCTCTAAAGGTTCAAACGAGCCTTTCAGCTGATGACTTAACTCTTACAGTGCCAGCGTCCTAATATTAGGACGTCAGAAGTTCAACCAAAAAAAATGCCAGCGTCCTTTAATTATAGTTCGTTGACTAAACAATTCATAGAATATTTATTTTTCGCTCTATTTTTATTGACATTATTGCTGATTATTTCTTGTGTTTATAGCGCTATACATACATTTTTAATTTACAAACTTTTTATGTAGTAATTTATTAGAAATTAGGTTGTTCTACAGTAGATTAGTTACGTACTTTCCAAAGTCAAACAACTAAAAATTGGATTTTCAAAACAATTATCGCAGTATTTTTATATTTTACAATACGTAAATGAGTTTAGGTGACTTTGTACATAACGAAATCATCTTTAAAATGATATAAATGGTTGGGTAACATAATTTTTAGTGTAATTTTTTTAAATTTACCTAAAAAAGAAAGTTCCACAAACTAAATGTTTAAGTAGAAATTTTTATTTTTTAATTTTTTTAAGTTATCTTTAAAAATAGCCAAGTTACGGATACACATATGAAATGCTACAAATCGCACAAAAATAGGCAGGCATTGAAGTACATAGTGAAAAATCTGGTGTGAAACACTCACACAACTTTCTCTTGCCAATGCAAATAATTAACAATAAACCTAACATTAGTATTAAAACATTAGAAATGAACAAAAACTAACCTCAAAAACATAACCTTATTTTAATCATGAGTGAATGACGCAAAATGACAATCGAACTCAGTTTGGCTTAAAAATACGGAAAATCACGCTTTCACGCTAAACTAGGCTCTGTAGAGAAAAATGCTCTAAACAAAAGTTGTAGATCTTTTAATTTTCTATAACTTTTATTATATACACTTTTGTCGTAAAATGCATACTAAGACCGAAATGTTAAAAAAATCGATTTTTCTCACGTTTTCGTGAGAAAAAAAAACAGAAAATCGCAAATTACCGCTAAACTAAGCGTTATACAAAAAAATGTTTGAAACAGAAGTTGTAGGTTTTTAAATTCTCTACAACTTTTATTATATTGGTTTTTGCGCTAAAATTTATATTAAAGCCGTAATCTTAAAAAAACAACGTTTTTACGTGAAAACAGCCTCACCGAGAATTTCAGCAAACATGGCGCCTACCCTATCTTGTAGAGAATAAAAAATTGAGTAAAATAGGCGATTTTAAAAAAAATCGTAGGACCAGTTTTTGAGAAAATCGCAAAAAACTGAAAAATTATACGAATAAACTACTACTTCCGGTTGACCGATTTTGATGAAAATGTTCGTGTCGCGTCCGGTAGTGGTATGTAACTTAAGTTTCAAGTTTCAAGTTCGTACGATGTTCCGTTCTTGAGATATTCTGTTCACACACAGACACACACACACACACACACACACACACACACACACAGACCAATCGCTAAAAACATGTTTTTTGGGTTCAGGGGGTCTGTAAACGTATAGATCCGGTGAAAACTCGATTTCGAAAAATCGACATGAAAACAATACTTTCCTTCCTACATATTCATATAGGCAAGAGAAAGTAAAAATACCTGGCAATTTTCAGTAGGCAGTCACAATATTCTGCTGGCACTGTAAGGGTTATAGAACAACAATAATTTTACAATAATGTTTACAGAAATGTATTTCCATAACTGAAAACTTATCAAGCTTACTGAATAAATATTTACAATATGTTCCTAATAAACATCTTAGCGTAATCAATTAAACTTTGTAATAGTTGAATTTCCAATTTGACCTGTAAAGCGTATTGCATTTTTAAATATTTAAAATAATGATTACAGAGATTGTTTAAATGTAATAAATTATGTATAATTTTAAAGCTGTGATATACTAATTTAACGTACCCTAGGTAAAACTTTAAATTATTCCAATGTTGAATAACTAAGGGCAAGAAGCCTTTATATGTTACTGGAATTAATATTGATTACGCTACTATCTTTAAACCGACAGTAAAAACATTAAGTTGGACGTTTACAGTTTATCATATAAGGGTGATTCATGAAGTTCTCCCCCCACTTCTACAGCACATTGTACTAGTAAAAATAATGAAAAAATGTTATATAAACATAGGTCCGAAAACGCTTCGTTAGCGAGTTACAGCTAGCGAAAGATTTCGCCTGAATTCCTGGGCAAAGAGTAAAATAAAGCCATACTGAACTTTTGGAAAGGTTAATTAAGTAAGAAATGTCGTGGATTCTTATGTAATTTTACCTGATAAAGCTAATAAAATAGGTTTCAGAACTGTACCTGTAGTAGTTTTTGAGGGATTCACGGTTAAATGCAAAAAATTGGGGCACGAAACAATGTTTTTTTAAGTTTCATGTACAATAACTTTGTTAAATTGGTAATAAATACATAAAATCAACAAACATTAATTGTAGAGAATTTAATTCTGAGAAAATTGATATAATCAAAGTCTAAAATAAAACAGAAATAAGTATCAAAAAATCGATTTTATTCAGTATAATACATTACTAGTTTTAAGCAAAATTAATCAGGTTGGGCCAACCGTACGCACCTTTTTATAATAGATGTTCGAAAATGAGGCCATCATTATCAATACATTTTGCAGCACGTTTGTGTATTGCTTTTGTTGCGTTTCTTAATTTTTCAGGGCTTCCCTGTATCTGCACAGCCGAATCCATAATACGGGCAATTAATTCATCACGAGAATTCACTTTTGTCTTGTATACAATGTCTTTCATCCATCCCCAGATGCAATAATCCAATGGAGATAGATCTGGGGATCTTGGTGGCCAAGGGTGAGGCCCTCCACGACCAATCCAGTGTCCAGGAAATTGATGATTTAAATAAGCAGAAACGGCACGTGAAAAGTGGGGAGGTGCTCCGTCATGCTGGAAGTACAAATTTTGTCTGAGACGTAAAGGAACATTCTCTAACAGCTGCGGCAACTCTTCTTGAAGGAAATGCAAATACAACTCAGCATTTAGGCGTCCAGGTAATATGAAAGGTCCAATCAGCCGATTGTGCAAAAGGCCACACCAGACATTGACGCTAAATCGGTGTTGAAAGTTCTGTTCCACTACCTCATGTGGATTTTCTTCTGCCCATGAGTGTTCATTGTGCAAGTTATTGACACCATCCCGAGTGAATTGTGCCTCATCCGTAAACAAAATACGCTTGTAGAGTTGATTATTAATATTCAAAAAGTTGCAAAACTCCAAGCGAAGCGGACCATCCCCTGGCTGTAGATGTTGAACCTTTTGTTTATGAAACGGATAAAATTTGTTTCGATTTAGTGACCTCCACACCGTTGACTGCGAAACTCCTATCCGCCTAGAAATACGTCGTGTACTTACACCTGGACTGCGATGAACAGCATTAATAACAATATCATCATCAAGTTGGACAGCTCGTTCATAATTGGTTCTAGTACTTGGTAGTGATCCTGTTTCCCGAAGAGTACGAAAAGTTCCTGAAATTGTTTTGGTATCTGGAATCCTCCTATTAGGGTAACGTAGTTCATATTCTACTACAGCAGCTCTAGCATTACCATTACAGTAACCCAAAATAAAAACCATATCAGCGTATTCCTCTGATGTAAATAAGTAAGGCATTTTTTCGCTGAATAAACAATCGAATTATAACTCACAAAAAAATTGCATTTAATAACACGATTCACAGAACCCGATCTCCTGCTGTAGCTTGCAAAACACCACTAATACACAGTTCTAACGTAACAGTACAGAATACCATTGTTGATCAGCTGTTATTCGTGCGTTACCAACTTAGAAATTAATAAAACAAAAAACTGCATTTCGATTATTAGTAAACAATAATTGGAAAATGTTTGCTTCATTTATTTTCGAACATTTAATGTAAATTTTTATTTAAAAAAAAAATACAACGTAATAAAACATGATATTTTTATTTACAAACAAATTTATTTAACAGTTCATCTTGTTTTCTCAATTTATCTCATCATTAAGGAACAAACATTTTGTTTTTGTTTTATTTTAACTAAATACCGTACGGTATTTCTTTACAGATAGTAATGTATTATACTGAATAAAATCGATTTTTTGATACTTATTTCTGTTTTATTTTAGACTTTGATTATATCAATTTTCTCAGAATTAAATTCTCTACAATTAATGTTTGTTGATTTTATGTATTTATTACCAATTTAACAAAGTTATTGTACATGAAACTTAAAAAAACATTGTTTCGTGCCCCAATTTTTTGCATTTAACCGTGAATCCCTCAAAAACTACTACAGGTACAGTTCTGAAACCTATTTTATTAGCTTTATCAGGTAAAATTACATAAGAATCCACGACATTTCTTACTTAATTAACCTTTCCAAAAGTTCAGTATGGCTTTATTTTACTCTTTGCCCAGGAATTCAGGCGAAATCTTTCGCTAGCTGTAACTCGCTAACGAAGCGTTTTCGGACCTATGTTTATATAACATTTTTTCATTATTTTTACTAGTACAATGTGCTGTAGAAGTGGGGGGAGAACTTCATGAATCACCCTGTATACTCTTTATAAAATTTTAATATATTCTTCTTGAAATTATTCGATTCTTTTTCATTTTTAATGTTTTAATACAGAAGTTTATATTGCATCGTCATCTTGTATTACTTTATTCATATGGTTGTGCGAATCTGATTACAACTAAATTGTTGTTTAGGACATCAACCGAAAGGCTGGTTTGAACCTGTGGAGGGTTTACTAAGTAAACCGAGGATTGAGGTAGGTTACAATTGCCTTTCTCACTAAATGGAAAAATACGCTTATCAGCATGCCGGGCCCTGTAAAAAGCACATATTTTCCACTCTGCAAATGACACCTTCACTTCATTCACCACAGGGTCTAGCTGTAAAATGAAATTTATTACTTTCAGACGAGATAACTCTGATTAGTGTCTTTTACACCTCTACTTCTTCTGTTTTTAAATGATTCAGCCATTTAATTGGCTGACCATGTGATAAGAAACAAAACTATTTATTTTAGCCCTGCAACGAACAGATTGAGTGTAAATAATTTGACATTCCACCTGTCTGTTATGGGGGTAACAACTTAATTATAACTTCTTCTTCTTCTTCTTCGTCTATATGCCTGCTCCGCGTCGGAGATTGGCGATCATCATCATGATTCTAACCTTGGAACCAGCCGCTCTGAAGAGTTGAACTGAGGTGGTCCCAAACCACCCCCGCAGGTTCCCCATCCAAGAAATTCTCCTTCTCCCCGGTCTTCGTTTACCCTCAATTTTGCCTTCCTTGATGCACTGCAGTAGGTGGTATTTTTTATTCCGTACTATATGGCCAAAATATTGGAGTTTCCATCTTTTGATATTGAAAAGAAGTTCTGTATTTTTGTTCAAACGGCTTAGAACTTCCCCATTTTTAATTTTATCCTTCCATGAGATGCGGAGCATCCGCCGGTAAGTCCACATCTCAAACGCTTCCAATTTCCTTTCCAAGGACTTAGTCAATATCCATCCCTCATGACCATAAATGAGTACAGGAATTACATAACATCTGAGTATGCGAAGTCTTGTATTGAGGTTGAGTTCTCTATTGCAAAGCAAATTTTTCATTTTTATGAATACAGCTCCTGCCTGTTCAATGCGGGCCCTGATCTCCTGACTAAAGTCCCATCTCTCATTTAAGAGACACCCAAGATACGTATAGAACTTATAGAACTTATAGAACTTAATTATAACTAACAATTAAAATCTATATATTAATGGTAAATAAAAATTCTGTAATATTCTCTTTCATTTTCTCTGGCCCTTTTTTAATATATGTGTAAGGAAACCCATAACAGGCAGATGGAGTGTTAAATTATTTGAACTTTATCTGCTAGTACCAAGGCTACAAAAAATAGTTCTGTTTCTAATCACATGATCAGCCAATTGTATGACTGAATAATTACAGAAGAGGTACAGGAGTAAAAGAAACTAATCACAGTTATCTCCTCTCAGAGTAATGAATTTCCTTATCCATCCAGACCCTGTGGTGGAAGGTGTCATTTCCAGGGTGGAAAGTAGCTATTTTTTCGGATGGCCTGCCATGCTGTTAAGCACAGTTTTCCACTCACTGAGGAAGGCATCTGTAAACCACCTCATTCCTTGTTTTACTTGTTAAAGCCTCTGGAGGTTCAAACCAGTCTTTCAGTTGATAACCTAAACCACGAAAAGGGAAGGAAAGTATTGTTTCATGACGATTTTTTAAAATCGAGTTTTCACCGTAAATACACATATTCAGGCCCCCAGAACTCACAAAACATGTTTTTAGCAATTGGTCTGTGCGCGTGCGCGCGCGCGTGTGAATAGAATATCTCGAGAACGGAATAGTGTACAAAGTTAAAACTTAGAATTTCAGTTAGGTATCACTAAGGAACTCGACATAAACATTTTCATCAAAATCAACCTGAATTAGTAGTTTATTCGCGGATTTTTCATTTCTTCCATTTCCTCAAAAACGGCTCCTGGGATTTTTTTTTAAAAACCGCCTTATTTACTACATATGTTATGCTCTACAAGATAGGGTAAACGCTCTGCTGAAATTCGTGGTAATTCTCTGTGCTTCGTTGTAAATTTTTTTTAAGATTGTTGTCATAATATACATTTCAAAAGCAAAAGTATATGTAATTAATATTGTAGAAAATTAGAAAATCTAAAATACCAATTCAAAAATTCTTTTCTAAAACGGTTAGTTCTGCGGCAGTTAGTGATTTTCTGTATTTTGCTCATCAAATTCGGTAAAAAGGGAACTTTTAAGATTGCAGCGTATGCATTTTACGACAAAGCCTAAATTAAGGAAATGCTGAGAATGTGGCTGCAAAAAGACCTTCCGGAAACTTCTAGTCACCTGACATGTTCTAAAAATGGGTCTTAGGTCGGAGGAAAAAGATATATAAAAAAATAAATTCAAAAATATTGAGACTTGCCATATAAACGATGAACATAGTCATTCTGTAGTTAATAAGTTGTAGAAATAAGTACTTATATTTGCGAGTACGATGTACAAAAAGAAAAATTTATTTAACAATTGAACCACAATACAAGATAAAAATTTTGAAAGATGATTATTCACTTTTGAAATGGCACATTGTTCTCAACACAAGACGCACAAAATTTATTATAAATAAGTTTTCAAAGAACACAAAGAATAAATAAGTATAATGAATAAAATAAAGACGATAGACTTAGTATGAATCATTAATTCTTTTTTTTGAGTTACACGACATGAGGGTTCGTTCACGTGTAACAAGTACCTTGTTACAGAGGATGACTGTCAGCTAAGGCTTGTTACGGCAATTACACTGTCGGTGTTTTGAATCTACTTTTAGTTTTAGACATACGACGTAAGTATAAATAAAGAATAAAATAAAATGAAACAAAAAAATGTACAAACAATCGAGCGTAGAGAAAATAACAAACTACTACAACATAGTAGATTTAGATAAAATAATTTGTTGAGAAAAGAAATAACGAAACGAGTCCATAATAACAGGGATGTAGTAATTTTTAATACATATCAAAACCAACTAAAATTACAACAGAAGTTGTTTTAAGGATAAAATATCCTTTTTGTTATACAGTGTACAGTTTAGACAATCCAAGGTCGAAATAGCCACAAACATTTTGAGGTTATGTATTAAGCATTTGTTTACTAAAAGAAAAAAGTAATAATAATCCTAATACCATAATAAAGTACAAAGAAATCCTCTTAATCTTACATAATCTTCTTATAATTTTATCTAGAAATCTGTTTACAAAACGACAATTACATTAAAAAGATATATATATATATATATATATATAATAAAATTTATGAATTATTTGGTTGATATATTTTATAATGAAAACGACATAAAAGATGAAGAAAAATATAAAAAAAACTAGGAAAAGTTCATAGTTACGAGTAGCTACATCGTGGAGATAATACAACCGAAGACAAGCGAAAACAGCAGACGAAGAAAGATGACCGGTGGATTCCGAGGAACTCACCACTTGTATAAGAATAAAGCATTCTCAAGACAAGCCAAGATTAGAAATTACATTTATTTATTTATTGGTGGGTGCACCTCGGTCTCCTGGTTTTGCTATTTAAATGTAAAATTACTGGGTTAATGGACTGGTAATTTAATGGTGAAGGTAATAATTAATGGGTGATTGAAGTTTGTAAGTAGTTTCAAACAACTGTAATTGTAGACCGATTCTTTCATAGTGTAAAACTGTAAGTGTTTTTATTCTGTGATATAAAATAGTAAGGTGTAAATAGTTTACCGATTTGTTGATAAACGTTGTTGTCTGGTGACTTTTCTATAAATTTGGGTGGGTGTCAACCGATGGATTATTGTCTAGATCTCTCGTTGGTTTCGGTAAGTTGTTCTAAATTAATAGTAATCATTTGCTAAGCTAGAGGACGATTTTATGGTTTGTCGGTTTTGGGGTCGGAGTGATAGTGCCTCCGGCGACTGGAATGTCTAGCGGAGAGGCCTGATCACAAGCCTGTGATCAGGCCTGTAACGGTAAAATTTTAACTGATAGGTCTTTAGTAAATAATTTATTTAGTGTTTGTTAAGGAATTCTGAGCCCGGGCCGCATTTGTGAAAATGAAGAGGATGCTGTGCAACCACAATCTGAGTCTGGACTTGAGAATTCGTGTGCTGAGGTGTTACATCTTTCCGGTGCTGTACTATAATGCAGAGGCCTGGACTACCAATAGGCAATGTGAACGAAGACTTGAGGCCTTTGAGATGTGGGTTTAAAGAAGGATGCACAAAATATCTTGGACAGAGAGAGTCACAAACATGGAAGTCCTAAGGAGGATGCAGAAGGGAATGGAAGTGATGATCGAAATCAAGAAGAGAAAGCTGGTGTACCTCGGCCATGTCTTGAGAGGTCCAAAATATAAAATCCTTCATCTTGTCATCCAGGGAAAGATTATGGGCAAACGATCGGTTGGAAGAAGAAGAACCTCCTGGCTACGGAACCTGCGAGAGTGGTTTAATTTGTCATCCATCGACCTATTTAGAGCTACAGTTTCCAAGGTCAGGATTGCCATGATGCTAGCACACCTTCGTAATGGAGATGCTACATGAAGAAGAAGAAGGAATTCTGATTTAAAATTAAATCTCAACCACCGGGTTGGTCTAGAGGTAAAGTCGTCACCAAAATCAGCTGTTTAACAGCTGATTTTCGGAGACGAAGGTTCCTGGTTCAAATCCTAGTAAAGGTAGTTACTTTTATACAGATTTGAATGCTAGACAGTGGCTACCGGTGTACTTTGATGGTTGGGGTTCAATTAACCATACTCTCTCAGGAATGGCCGACTTGAGTCTGCACAAGACTACACCTCATTTACACGTCATACACATCATCCTCATCTCATTGGGTCATGGGGTTGCTTATTGTTCTGAATTGAACAGATTGCAACGAACACATATTAAAGATTACAAAAAAATTAAATCCCAGTATTAAGTTCAACTTGTGTAGTTTGATGCTGTAATACAAAACACAATACTAGTTCAGAAAATTAGAAATCATTTAGGATTAGCACGGTTGTTAACGAAGAAAATGAAGCAGGACAATTAGGACTACATGCTTGTTAATTTTTAGAATTTAAAAAGTATTAAGTTAGATTATTTAATAAAATTGAAGAAGTTGTAATTTTGTTGAAAAACATTCTAAAATATTATCACGAATCGATACAAGTAAAAAACTAGTAACTAACTCTCTTTTTTTATATCTGACAGGATTCCATTTTAATTTTTTTATCACAGTAATACATGTTATGTATTTAATCTTAAGTTGTGGCAGTTTAGTTTTTCATTAATTACTACAGACTGCTGTAATGAAAAATTATTTTTTATATAAATATTTCCTGTCCGTTTACATTGGTACGTCATAATTATTGTTAAATGTAATGTAATTAGTTCTAATTTGCTCTTTTATTTGCTCGATGTAAGTTAAAACATAATAGAATGTTGCCCTTATCGTGTAACTTCTTTTTTTCGGTCTTAAATTAGGCGTGTGTCTTCTAATTACCTAGTATTAACTATCGTGTGCAAAGAATACAAGTTTAGTAATTTTATGTGTTTGTCGTCCTTTGTAACATTAAGTAAAAGTCTCTTCTTCGCGTTGTAACATACTCTCGCTCATTCCTCTTTTTTTATTTGACTTTTCCTTCTTTTTCTTTTTGGTCTCATTTTATATTTTTAAGAAAGAACAGAAGAAAAGTTTCTTTGGAGATAATAAAAGGTATTTTCTATCAAGAAGGATATTTCAGAAGCCCAATAAATCACTCTATCTATTCATCTGGAAATGGTCTTTTCTTTAATCTTTTTTACTCCTATTCGCCTTTTCTCACTTATTACTACGAAAAAATTATTTGTCAAGTGTACAATCTCGTATTATACAATGTAAAATTACTGAAGTTTTCCTAAAAAAAAACAAATAATAATTTTAGTTCCATTTTATTTTTGTAATTTCACATCTCAATATTGCTCTAGATCATCGTAAAATTATCATTCGACCTACAAAATTTACAGTTTCTTTGCTCTTCAAAGACTAACTAAAGATGAGAATAAAAACGTTATTGGTTAAAAAAATCAGATGTGAAACACACTTGACTTTCTCTTAATAATGTAGATAATAAACAATATAAAATATCTTTAATCATGAATGAATGACGAAAAATTAAAATCAACCTCTCTTATAAACAAGGAAAATCAGTAATTTCATTAAACTAGGCTCTGTAGGCAAAAATGCTAAAATAAAGTTTTAGGCTTTTAAATATTTTACAAACTTTTGATTATTTAGGCCTATACACTTTTGCCCTAAAATAAATATAAGAGCCGCATTCGTAAAAAGCACATTTTTTTCTACGAGATGACTGCCTCCTCAAGAATTTCAGCAGGTGTGGCTGTTACCTTATCTTGTAGAGCATAAAAATGTAGTAGATTATATGAGGTGATTTATAAAAATCTTAGGAGCCGTTTTTGATAAAATTTCACGAATAAACTGCTACTTCCGGTTGATCAATTTTCATGAAAATCGTCGCGTCGGGTCCTCTAGTGGTACCAAACTTAAGTTCCAAGTTTCAACTTTGTAACGTATAAGTTGAAATACGTTACTGAGGGTTTTTGTTTCATTTCTGGCGCTGCATTTTGTTTGTGTTAATGTCTAACTTTGTTCACTGTAAGCTGTCGCTATCTGGCGTTTTTCTGTTTATCTATTCTGGCCTGATTTGAATTAATGTTTTTCTGTCGACTAATTGTACTATTTTCCTGGTTTAAACGTGCACTCTTGTTTGTGAAGCGATATGGTACGGTAGTCGTCTATGACATTTAAAATGTTGCCGATTTGCAAATTTCTTTCTTTTACTTAAGGAATGTTTTTTATACTTTAATGCTGTATTATGATGGTTACTGAAGTTCAATTGCATTATCTACTGTTTTAAATTATGTTTATCTTTTGTTTTTCTTTAAACTTATTATGATACGTAATTATTTTAAGTCTTTTCCGGGTCGGCGTTTAATTATGGTTCAAGTTTTTTTGGCTTCGTAGCCCCAAATTTATTTTGGGTAAGTTCTCTTTTGTTTTGCTGTCGAATATTTCTGGAGATTGCGCTTGTCAATTCTGTTTAACTGTAAATTTTATATTTTGAATCGAGTTATTTTGGCTTTGGCCTTGTTCGATTCTTGCCTTGTTTTTTTTTGTCTGATTGTTTGCCTACACCTTTTAACCTTGTGTGGGTTTCCGTTAAGGTGTAGGGCAATTTAATTTTTTGTACTTACCTTTTGTTTTTTTTTACCTTTGACCTATGTTGACCGCAATCTGTAGAAGTATTCTTCGGTCTTTTTCTTTCTTTTGATTTGGTTCATTTTGTTATTTTTCTTTTCGAAGTGTTACCTTTTTCGCTTTTGACGTTAGTTGGTTTTTGTCCAGGGTTCGACTCTGGGGTTCTATTCTGTGAGATTCTGCTTTGGGAACGTTTCCGTTATGGAAGATCCTACTGTATGAGAAGCCTACTCTAGTTTTGGATAACTGTTTCGGATAGTCGTGGATAGCAGTGCCATTCTACTTGTTTGGAGCCACCTGGGTTTGATTCTCGACGTTTTCTGTTCTATAATTTTGTTTCTGCAATCTGGTATGTGTCATTAATTATTTTATAAAATGTGTTTTTCGGGCTATCGACGATTTCTACTTGACTGCGTCTATGCAGGTCAGGTAGGGCTTCCTGTACTGTGCATGTCGCGAAAGGAAAATGGTCAACGAATGAACTTGTTTAAAAATTTAAATTAAATTTTTTTTTAATATTGCAAAAACCGTTAACAAGTTTTCTTTCTCATAAGTAATATCATTAATCTAGAATCTTTTTTTTATATATAAAATTTTTTTTACAAATTATTGTTTTTCTTATAAAATTTTTTAAAAATTTAAAAGGCTACCATGGTATGCACATATAAATAAATATATTATTAAAATAAAATTTGATGCTATGCTACTACGGAACAATGAACTAATTCTTTTTTTTTAAAAAAAAAAATATATTTTTTACCTTTAAATTTTCTGTATCTATGAATTTTCAGTATAAATAGTATCAGTTTTAAGTGAACTTAAAGCGATAGCTATTAAAATTTAGTTATTCATTGAACATTGTATTTTATATTTAATTTTTTATTTTTTTTTTTAAATAATTTTTGCCTGAAGATAATCCTTTTAGGGATTTTGTTTGTCTCAAATTTAATTATGTCTATATAATAATTTTACTGTATTTCCAAACTTCTTGGATTCATTGTGTAATTAATTTTTTGAATTTGGTGTTTTTCTTAAGTAATAACAATCATATGCAACAACATCTTGTTTTTTTTTGGCTTCCTTGTGTTTTTGTCAACCCCTGAGCCAACCTATTATTGTGAATAGAGGGGGAGGTGACAAAGTGGTAGCAGAGCGTGGTTACGATTTTGAACGCTGAGTTGGTGCAGCGGTTCAATAGCTGTCCTGTTTGTGATAGCCCTTGGTTCACTGTTTTTTGTTTGGACGTGTCACCGCCTGTGTGGGTGTGTGTATGTTGCTCACGTTTTCTTTATATAATTATTTATTTTTCTATTTATAATTTTGTTGTTGCACATGGTACAATTATATTTGTTATTTATTAGACTAAAAAATTTACGTGTTCGTTGAACATTTTCTGTATCAGCCGTGTTAGGGTGGCTGGTAAGGGCCTCCTTTTTGTGTTCTGTTTTCTTGTGTTTTGCTGGCTAATATGGAGCCCATTGGCCCCAGCCTGGGTGTGGATCATCTTTTAAAAGATGATATATTATTCGAATTACGTAGTCGCGGTGTTAACGTAGAAGGAACCGTATCCGAGTTGAGAGTCAAACTCAGGCGTGTACTGGCGCAAAATATTATTCAAAATGCTGAATATTTAAATGTACTGCCTCTCGATAAAGAATTACAACTTCTGACTTTGAGAGTACATAGTTTTTTACAAGAAATTGAGAACATTGAAACACCATTTTCTATGAGATTTTATAACGGTTTGTGTAGTAGACTGTCATCAGTCTCAAACCGTGTTATGCTTTTAAAAAACTTATGTCTTAACGATTCTGGGTTGACAGAAAAGATTTCTGAATTTGAAAATCATATATCTGCTTTGAATAGTACTATGAATTCTCTGAAGGAAGTTTGTACTAGGGAAATACCAGGTACTTCTCCCGGTACCAGTGGTTCGAATAATTCTCCTGAAAATTCTATTCATGCCTTTAAGGGTCATACGTCAAACGATAACGTTCCTAATACTAATGTTGTACGGGGTTCTGATTGTGTAAGTTCATCTGTTTCTTTATATGGTAAGTTGCCCCATCCCGCTGAAAAGCTTTTGAGTAAATTGTCAATCTGTAACGGTTTCAACATCGACGAATTATTGGATTTTTTTGGTATAGCTATCGATCTCCAGGACTCTTTTACTGACATTAAGAAATGTATTGTTTCATTATTGTTACCGTATGTAGCAAATCCGTTGCGCGATGTGTTGATCAAACACACAGTATCGCAAAACTTCAGCGATTTCCAACGCGAAGCGATACAAACTTTTATCCCTATTCGGCAATTTGTTGAACTGAAGCAAAGGTTATTTTACAGGAGTCAGCGGATAGGTGAAGATCTACATCGTTATATTTCTGATGTTAAAAGGTCGGCAGCTATTTTACAGTTGTGTTTAAGCGAGGCGGAAGTCGTTAATAGTATTGTCGATGGGTTGTCGCCTGAAACCCGCTCTTGTTTAGTATTGTGTCAGCGACCCAATAATTATAATGAATTAAATTTAATGTGTATTCAAGTTATGAATACCTTATTTGCCGATAAGCAGCGGCAAACGGCAGCCGGCGATCATTTTCGTAGCGAGCCCTTAAATAAAAATTTGCTGTTATGTCATTATTGTAAGAAACCAGGACACGTTATTGCTAATTGTTTCAAAAAAGCTGCTTCCGATGGGAGAAATAATTCCAATAATCATACTAATGTCTCAAAAAAAAACTAATATGCAATGGAGTTGATCAAGTTAGCCCTCTCCATTATTTTAAGTCTAAGCCTAACTTATTTACTAAATTTCCTGCCACTTGTTTTTTATGTAAAACGCGTGGTCATTATATATGGCAATGTTCACGTTTTAAATCGAAATTAAAATTTAACTCGAGTATAAATCTTATTAGTGAAAATGTTGTCAAGCCTATTAAGAAAACCGATCGTCGCATCGGTAATAACTATTTAAGGTTGGTCCGTTGGCCTAATGCTGTGCTACAAGGCGGACTGAAACCCAGTCGTAGCAGCATTGTTAATATTTGTCCAGTTAGAAGTCGTCCTAGGACCAATCTTGTTTTTAGTTCTTGTGAAATCCCAGCGTTGCTCGACTCAGGTTCTGTTAGATCGTTTATGAGTTTGAAAGTATTCAATCTCATAAATAATTCTCACAATATTAAAAATATACAATCTTCTGACATTGTATGTTCGTCAGCCACCAGTTCTAAATTAAATATTTTGTATGAAGTGTCATGTAAGATCAGGATTAATGGTTTTACTTGGTGTTTTCCTGTATTTGTCGCCGACAATCTTGCTTGCCCATTCATTCTTGGTTCGGATTTTTTATTTATACTGGTTTGGTGCTTGATTTGCCTTCTTCTTCCTTTTATTTCAAGTTTCGCCCTAAGGAAAAATTACCCTTGTTTTCTAATCCTGATTCTGTTTTTTCCGAAAATCACCAAGTGGAGTCACTTGACTCTAACGATAAGGACTGGCATAATTTAGTTTCCCATCTGAACGTTGAACAACGTGAACGGGCAGTGGAGTTGTTTAGCGAATTCGCTGATGTGTTAACGACTCGCTTGGGTATTACGCATTTAGTCGAGTACGACATTAAATTAGATAACCATACCCCTGTTAAATCGCATCCCTATGTCCTCGCTCCACCCAAGATGTTGCTTTTGCGCGAACTCGTTGATAAGCTGTTAGAGCAGGGTATCATCGAGCCTAGCAACTCATCTTATGCCAGCCCAGCTTTTGTTGTCGCCCGTGACGACAAGAAACCCCGTATGGTGATTGATTACAGGAAGCTTAACCAACATGTTGATGTTGAAGCGGTCCCTCTTCCCAATATTCATTCTTGTTTCGATTGGTTCGGGAAGGCCAAATATTTTACCGTACTTGACCTCAACTCCGCGTATCACCAGATTCCCCTTTCGGAAAAGTCCAAGCATGTGACAAGTTTTTGCACTCCTTGGATGCTGTACCAATTCACTAGGGTTCCTTTTGGTTTAGCCACCGGAGGTCAAGTTTTGTCCCGTCTTCTTGATAAGATCTTTCATGACGTTAAGTTTAAATACGTCTTTAATTTTCTCGACGATGTTCTAATTTTTTCTGATGATTTTGACACCCATGTTGAACACGTGCGTGATATTCTCACCCGTTTATCCAATGCCGGTCTCACGGTAAATCCCGAGAAAGTTAAATTCGCCGTAGGTGAAGTAGGTTTCCTTGGCCATCTAATTTCGTCTGGTGGTGTCAAGATCGATCCTGAGCGCACTTCGTCCATAATGAATTTCCCTCGACCCAAGAATGCTAAGGCTGTGGCTAGGTTTGTCGGCATGGTTAATTTTTTTAGAAAATTTATTCCCAAATTCTCTGAGATTGCTGCTCCTTTAAACGCTCTACGTGGGAAAAAGTGCCCATTTCGTTGGAATGAGAATACTCAGCAAGCTTTTGATACTTTGAAGAATGCCATTAGTCATCCGCCTGTTTTACGAATACCAGATTTCGAAAGGGGTTTCATCTTGCAAACGGATGCCAGCTCTTGTGCTTTAGGTGCCATCTTGCTGCAGGAGATTGATGGATCGCGTCAACCTGTGGCTTATGCTTCTCGGACATTAACTCAACAGGAAAGAAAAGCTTCAGCCTATGAACTTGAGTGTCTAGCCGTGGTCTACGGAATAGAAAAATTCCGTCCTTATCTGGAACATCGAGAATTCGAATTGGAGACCGACAATCAGGCTTTGTCCTGGTTGCTCGCCAGACCTAGATCACTGGGAAAGCTAGGAAGATGGATTGCCAAAATCATGTCAATGAAGTTCAGGGTCACCCATATTAAAGGGACTCAAAACGTAATAGCTGACACCCTATCGCGGATGTTCGAGGAAAATGATCTTCCAGCTGCTGAGCCTGAGGTGGGATGCTTCACGATTTTGAACGATTTTCCCCTGGCTTTTGCTGAATTGTCCACTTACCAGAACCAAGACCCAGATTTGTTACCCATTATTTCCTCCCTGAAAGGTGGTCATGTTTCGCCCAAATTTTATCTTTCTAAAGGTGTTCTTTGTATCAAACCTTTAGGCCATTTCCCTTCCCGCATAGTTCTTCCTTCTGTTCTGATCGACATGGTGTTCGCCTACTTTCACGATTCCCTGTTAGGAGGTCATCTAGGCTTTATCAAAACACGTAGGAAAATTTCCCAATATTTCTTTTGGAATTCCATGTCAAAAGATATCGAAGCCCGTATCAAATCTTGCAGTATCTGTGCCACGAGTAAACCCTCTCGTAATTCTAAATTAGGTCTTTTAGCGTCCACTGTCCCTGTTCGCCCTTTTCATGTCCTGCATATTGACTATGTAGGACAATTGCCTCGTACTCGTTTTGGCTACCGTTACATCCTGGTGATAGTCGATTCCTTCTCCAAATTCACTTGGCTCTGTCCCGTGCGTGAAGCTAACTCCGCCTGTACTATCAAAGCCCTTAAGGACCATGTGTTTCAGAGTTTCGGTTACCCCGATATTATCATTTCTGACAATGCCACTTGCTTCACGTCACATTCTTTTCGTAATTTTCTTTTTTCCTTAGGTATCAAGTTTGCCACTCTTTCTCCGTATCACCCCCAACCTTCAAACGCCGAGAGATTTAACCGTAATCTCAAGGCAGCTCTCATCGCCTTTCATTCTGATTCGCAAACCACCTGGGACCAATCCCTTACTTGGTTACAGCTAGCTTTCAATACCTCATTCCATGAATCCATTAAAACCTCCCCTTTTAACATTATTTTTAAAATCTTCCCTTCCTGTCCCTTATCCAATATGTGGAAGATCAGCGATTTATTGCCACAAAATCCTCGTTCTGCGTCTGAAGTTTGGAGGAGTGCTAAAGACAATTTAATAAAAGCGCGAAAGAAGTTTGCTCAGCATTACAATAAGGATCGAAAAGAAAGCAACTTTAAAATTGGTGACCTTGTGTGGTGTTTGAAGCATAATCTGAGTTCGGCTGTGAACAAGCAAGCAGCAAAGTTGATGACGCGCTGGTTTGGTCCTTTTTCCATTGTTAAATTTTTAACCCCTGTATCTGTTGAGTTGGCTCGTCCTGGTGGTACTGACTGCGTCAGGAAGGCGCATGTTTCCCAGCTTAAGGTTGCGTACGGACCTGTTCGCCATGCGGACATCCCCGAGCAATGCGATGAAGAAGAAGACGAAGACGTCGATCCTGTCGATTTGATTGATTCGTGTGTTTTTAATTTTGACTCTACTCTGTCTGCTGTTTCCAATTTGGAAATTTACTGATTTTGTCCCTTTGTAAGACGTCTTACCTAAATTTTTCTGCCCTGTTGGGTCTTACCTAAATTTTTTTTTGCCCTGTTGGGTCTTACCCAAATTTCGGCCTGTTTGGTCTTTCCCTGCTTTGTCCTTTTGCCCTGCTTGGTTTTAGTTTTGCCTGGCTTTTTGGTTAATTTGGCCCTTTGGCGGTCTATTGACCTTGTCGTGTTTGTTTTGGCGTTTGGAAGTTTTACCTCTCGCCTTGTCTTTGGGTTTCGAGGAGACGTCCTCTACCCTTTTGTCTTGATCTTTGGATCGTTGGCTTTTGTAGTTTTTTGGGGTTTTCCCCTTTTTCCTTTCCGGGACATAGCGAGTCCTTTTGTAGTTGTTAAGTTTTCTGGGACACCGCGAGTCCTTTAGTAGTTGTTAAGTTTTCTGGGACATAGCGAGTCTCTTTTGTAGTTGTTAAGTTTTGGGTTTACATCCTATTTGGGTTGTTGGTGTTCGGTGTTGGTGTTAGAATTATGGGTGCTGTCTCCGACTCATCTTCCCTTTGCTGGGCGAATGAGCCGGGGCAGTCACTGCGGATTTGTGGGGGTTTCCTGGGTTTTCGGTCTCTTCCCTTAGCCGGGCGGACGATCGGAGATTCCGGTCATCTTCACGGTCCCTGTTCTCGGTTTTGTCTTGTCGGTCACGCGAGGGAGATGACCTTAACTACTCCTGTGGGGTTTCTGGGGGGGTCGATGTGAGTCGCGCTAGGGGACGACTTTAAACTCCCCGTCGTTGAAGTGCCTCTTCTTGCTTTGGGCAAACCAAACCATTTTCTGGTTTTGTTTGTCCTTGGCGGGGGGAGTCTGTAACGTATAAGTTGAAATACGTTACTGAGGGTTTTTGTTTCATTTCTGGCGCTGCATTTTGTTTGTGTTAATGTCTAACTTTGTTCACTGTAAGCTGTCGCTATCTGGCGTTTTTCTGTTTATCTATTCTGGCCTGATTTGAATTAATGTTTTTCTGTCGACTAATTGTACTATTTTCCTGGTTTAAACGTGCACTCTTGTTTGTGAAGCGATATGGTACGGTAGTCGTCTATGACATTTAAAATGTTGCCGATTTGCAAATTTCTTTCTTTTACTTAAGGAATGTTTTTTATACTTTAATGCTGTATTATGATGGTTACTGAAGTTCAATTGCATTATCTACTGTTTTAAATTATGTTTATCTTTTGTTTTTCTTTAAACTTATTATGATACGTAATTATTTTAAGTCTTTTCCGGGTCGGCGTTTAATTATGGTTCAAGTTTTTTTGGCTTCGTAGCCCCAAATTTATTTTGGGTAAGTTCTCTTTTGTTTTGCTGTCGAATATTTCTGGAGATTGCGCTTGTCAATTCTGTTTAACTGTAAATTTTATATTTTGAATCGAGTTATTTTGGCTTTGGCCTTGTTCGATTCTTGCCTTGTTTTTTTTTGTCTGATTGTTTGCCTACACCTTTTAACCTTGTGTGGGTTTCCGTTAAGGTGTAGGGCAATTTAATTTTTTGTACTTACCTTTTGTTTTTTTTTACCTTTGACCTATGTTGACCGCAATCTGTAGAAGTATTCTTCGGTCTTTTTCTTTCTTTTGATTTGGTTCATTTTGTTATTTTTCTTTTCGAAGTGTTACCTTTTTCGCTTTTGACGTTAGTTGGTTTTTGTCCAGGGTTCGACTCTGGGGTTCTATTCTGTGAGATTCTGCTTTGGGAACGTTTCCGTTATGGAAGATCCTACTGTATGAGAAGCCTACTCTAGTTTTGGATAACTGTTTCGGATAGTCGTGGATAGCAGTGCCATTCTACTTGTTTGGAGCCACCTGGGTTTGATTCTCGACGTTTTCTGTTCTATAATTTTGTTTCTGCAATCTGGTATGTGTCATTAATTATTTTATAAAATGTGTTTTTCGGGCTATCGACGATTTCTACTTGACTGCGTCTATGCAGGCAGGTAGGGCTTCCTGTACTGTGCATGTCGCGAAAGGAAAATGGTCAACGAATGAACTTGTTTAAAAATTTAAATTAAATTTTTTTTTAATATTGCAAAAACCGTTAACAAGTTTTCTTTCTCATAAGTAATATCATTAATCTAGAATCTTTTTTTTATATATAAAATTTTTTTTACAAATTATTGTTTTTCTTATAAAATTTTTTAAAAATTTAAAAGGCTACCATGGTATGCACATATAAATAAATATATTATTAAAATAAAATTTGATGCTATGCTACTACGGAACAATGAACTAATTCTTTTTTTTTAAAAAAAAAAATATATTTTTTACCTTTAAATTTTCTGTATCTATGAATTTTCAGTATAAATAGTATCAGTTTTAAGTGAACTTAAAGCGATAGCTATTAAAATTTAGTTATTCATTGAACATTGTATTTTATATTTAATTTTTTATTTTTTTTTTAAAATAATTTTTGCCTGAAGATAATCCTTTTAGGGATTTTGTTTGTCTCAAATTTAATTATGTCTGTATAATAATTTTACTGTATTTCCAAACTTCTTGGATTCATTGTGTAATTAATTTTTTGAATTTGGTGTTTTTCTTAAGTAATAACAATCATATGCAACAACATCTTGTTTTTTTTTGGCTTCCTTGTGTTTTTGTCAACCCCTGAGCCAACCTATTATTGTGAATAGAGGGGGAGGTGACAACTTCGTACGCTATTCCGTTTTTAAATATTTTGTTCACACCCACACACACACACACACAAACACAAACACACACACACACACACACACAAACACACACACACACACACACACACTCACACACACACACACACACACACACACACACACACACACACACACATACACACACAGATTAATCTCAAAGACGTGTTTTCTGGGTTCAGAGGGGGTTGAAAATGCGTATATCCGGTGGAAATTCGATTTCAAAAAATTGATATGGAAACAATACCTACTTTCCTTCCTTTTATTCATATAGGGTAAAAGAAGTTAAAATAGTTTTCAAGTATACGATTCTCGTACTATACGATGTTACACAGAAATTTTCCTAAAAAACAAGTAATAATTTTAGTTGCATTTTCTTTTTGTAATTTTACATTTTCAATATTCTCTAGATATATGCTCTAGATTGAGTTCTCTATCATAAGCCAACCTCCCACCTTAAAAGTGTGTGTATTCAAGTTTCTTTAGTCTCTAATGTTCTTCAACCAAGAGCATTTCCTTCGCCCACGCCTGGGCTTACCCTCGATTTTACCCTGGAGAATCAGTCTGAGAAACTCATACTTATCATCCCTGTTTAAATGAGGGTTATTGAGGGTTATATGAGGGTATTGGCTGTGCCTGATGTTTTCCGTACGCCTGGTAACACAATGGGGTCTCATAAGAGCAGTACTGCATTCTGAACGTGAAATAGAGAGAATAGAGAGAACAGGTATAGAGAACAGAGTGTTGGAGCAGGTTTCACATTTTAAGTGGTTGGTTGCGATAGGACATACGAAGGGGAATTTGATGTAATGACGAAAGTTTCTAGGTTTAAACGTGTTTGCGGTTATATAAATAGAACATTTAAAGCAAGGAACCGGAACGAAACATAGTTCAGGGTATATGATGTAATGGCACTGCTCTTTTGTTGTATGGTAGTGAGAGATGGGTCCTAAGGAAATCTGAGGCTAGGAAGTTGGAAGCAGCTGAGATGCGTTTTTGAGATCTGTAAGAGGAGCAACACTTAGGGATTGGGTCAAGAGTGAGACAATCCGGCATGATTCGAACAGAATGGAAACTGAGAGGCGAGGATTGAATGATATAGGGAGATGTGTTTACAGCAAGTCCGCCGCATGACAGAGGATCGAGGAATGGTTTATATTTTTATTCTGAGAATGTCATTGCTCAGATTTTTTTCATCTTTACTTAATGTTTATAATTAAATTTATAAAAAACTAATAATGGTGGATGGTGGACGGAAAGTATGGAGAAAATTTTTTTGGAGAAGAAAAGGTTGTATAACAATTGGCTCGTGACAAAGAATGAACAGGACAGAAAATTGTATCAGCAGAAACGGAAAGAAGTCAAAATAAAGATACAGCAATTCAAGAATGAAGAATGGGAAAAAACATGCACAAAAATTGATCAGTATATTGGTGGCACAAGGACAAAAGAGGCATGGAATGTTGTTAAGAACCTGAGGAAGGATAGGAAAGGCATAGCAATAGATCTGATAGGCATTGACAGATGGAGGATTTACTTCTCTAAGATGTTAAAAGAAGATAGAGAGGTGTATCTAAAACCGTGGGGAGAATATGAACCTGTCGGCCAAATAGATGAGATAACAGAAAGAGAAGTGCAAGAGAGTCTTAAAGAAATGAAAAATGGTAAATCACCAGGTCCTGGAGGTATCCCAATTGAGCTCTTGAAAGCTGCAACTTCTAGAACTTTTGAAATCCTTGCATATATATTTAATAGATGCCTATTCATGCACGATAAAATTCCCCAAGATTGGAAGCTTGGCTACTTGACACCGATCCACAAGAAGGGATCACGTGATGACTGTGCGAATTACCGGGGTATCACAGTATTAGCTACAATAGGGAGACTGTATGGACGCATAATAAGGAAGAGAATTGAAAAAGAAATAAATATAGGTGAAGAACAAAGTGGATTTACCGCGGGACGCTCTTGTACTGACAATATGTTTACATTAAAGCAGCTAATTGAAAAGAGAAAACTGAGGAATTTGGAAACCCATTTGATATTTATCGATCTGGAGAAAGCTTTCGATACGGTACCAATACAGAGACTTTTTGAAATTTTGGATAAATCAATCATTAATAAGCATTACATTTCTGCTGTCAAAGAAATTTACAAGGACCAAATAAATGTGATAAAAATAGGAAATAAAGTGTCAAAGCCATTTGGTACAGATAAGGGCGTGCGTCAAGGCTGTTGTCTCTCTCCGACCCTGTTCAAAATCTATCTGGAGGAGATATTAAAGGACTGGAAAGGAAAGTGTGAATATATGGGTATCCAAATAAATAAGGAATATATCTACTCACTCTTGTTCGCCGATGATCAAGTAATAATGGCTGGTGATGAGCATGATATTCATTACATGATCAGGAAACTTGCTGATTCTTATAGGAAAAATGGAATGAAAATAAATTTCAAAAAGACCAAATACCTAGTTTCAGGAGGTACAGCAAGGGATCTTCAAGTAGGAGGTCATAATGTGGTGAAATGTGATGAATATAAATACCTGGGCAGCATAATATCATCGGAGAGCAATTCAAAAAGAGAAATCACAAGTAGAATTGGACAGGCCAGGCAGGCGACACAAACATTAAACTCCATAGTCTGGTCTAAAAATATAAAAAAATGTACGAAAATTAAAATCTATCATTCCATTGTACAGAGTATATTGCTCTATGGCTCTGAAACATGGGAATTGACCAAAAGAGACAGGCAAAGAATAAATACTGTGGAGATGGATTTCTTGCGCCGGAGTAGTTGTGTTTCAAGGATGGATCGAGTACGAAATTCGGAGATAAGGAACAGAATGGGGAAAATGGATACAACAGTGGAGCAAATTGAGAAGAAGCGCCTTATATGGTTGGGACATACACAGAGGATGAGAGATGAAAGGTGGCCCAAGAGAATGCTGAATTGGGATCCACCTGGAAGAAGAAGAAGAGGAAGACCGCCCGAACTGTGGAACAAGCCGGTGTATTCCGATATGAGGAATAGAAATCTGGTGGAGAGGGACTGGATGAACCGAGAGAGATGGCAGATGGGATGCGAGAAGCGGCTGGAGCTGTAGATCAAACTCGCTTATATAATATATATATATATAAAACTAATAATTATTTTAACTATTTATTTTTTAGGTAGAATGGAAACTGTAAGTTGAAGGATTCAACGGTATAGACAGAGGAGGTGGTTCCAACATGTAAGCCGCATGTCAGAGGATCAATCCACTACTGATCTTACAATAGTGTCCGCAAGGATTACGGTCGTTGGGTAGACCACGAAGAAGATGGATAGAAGCTAGAACAGGCAATGTGCCTAATCCGTAAATGAGGAAGAAGAAGGCACAGTTTAAATTTTTCATTATTGATATTGGCAAGAGAAAGTCGTGCGAGTGTTTCACAACAGGATTCTTATTTTATTATATAAAGTTGCCTTGCATATATCACTGGATAATCAATGGAAAGCAGATCAATTGAATATTTCGGAGGTTTGTTTTATTTTTTTGGTAATTAATTTTATATTGATTTTGTAGCCTACCTTGTCCATCGTCATTTAAAAAGAGGAAATTGTTGATGAATTTGTAAGTGAAAAGCCGGGTTACTTTTCTTAGTGTTTTAACAGTTTATTGCTATAAAATTGTGAAGGTAATAAAATTTATTTTATACCGGTGTTAAAATCGGTTAGGATTAAAATTGTGTGTAAAGCTACGCAACAGAAAGATTTAAAGAAAAATTGCTGCAATGTAATTTGATGAGAGTTACCATAAGTCACGTATCACGTAAAAAAAAGTAACAAGATCTCATGTAATTAATCAATCAATGGTATTAGGCCATAAAACAAATAATGGCGGTGATAAAATCAAACATTACAAACGTGTTCCAGAAGACTCTCCGGCAGTAAACCAGCATCTCTTGTAACGAATGGAGGATAGACGTCTGGCAGAATCATTAGTATCACCACCCCCAAAGCTCTACACCACCATATACCCTTTAACCCTGACTACTACCCTCCAAACTACCACCCCATACACACACAGACACACATTTCACCAACCACAACACCCCTTTCCTAACAGTTCACTGACTGCATCAATCAATATCAAGCGATAATCTACCGTTCTCTATATTGTCAGATCCCCGATTTATTTCAACCCTTTTTTCACCCTTTCATATAAACTGGGTTGTATAACGAAAAATAAATATTTATACAGATGAAGTTAATAGGGTTTAATACTTTCTTTGCATATAATTATTGACGCACTTTTCTTTACAGTACTTAATTGATCTTTTTATTCTTTGTTTTTTTATTTTTTATTACCAGTGTAACGAGAATGAGAGAGGGAGATTGATTTGTTTTTTTACAAGAAAACATCTGTTGTCTTATTCAATAACTATTTTTGTTACAATGTAATACTTGAAAAACTCTTTCTCTCAATGTTATAAAAAAAATCAACTAAAATGTTTTATTAACCCTTGAGCCGGCAATCGTCGATTTTGAGAAGATGTTACCGTTTCTTGAACCGGTCGCGTCGCAAAATCGGATTTGCTTCAAAGCATTGCAATGTTGTCGTTTTAGTTTTAAATTCATCTACAGACAGCGTTGCTGTTTTGTGCAATAGTTTAGTAATGTATAAAGTAAATTTTTACGTATAATTCAACAGTTTTAGTTGTATATTGTACCTGTGTTTCTCTATTGAAACTACGCTGTCCTAGAGCTAAATATGGTTATTTCTTGCTCTACATGATGTGTTTTTGTATATATTTTCTTCAGTTTTGAATATAGAATAGTTTTTCTTGTTTTATTTTGAAATAAACATTACAAGTAACGATTTGTATGTCATTAATATGAAAGTTGAGCATAAGAAAGTTTTGAACAGTAATTTCATCTGAAACTTCGGAAAAATATTTGTCTAAAAACTATTTTCAAATAGCTTCAGCAACTCTGTCAGATTAAAATTTTAATAATGTTTTTTATCTATTTTGCTAAGTTTTCTTGTTATTTTGATACGTCACGTGGTAAGGTTTGTGATTTATAGCATATTTTTACTGATTTCCTTACGGTTCGGTGACCCATATGTTAGAAATTCTCTGCCGGTCTAGAAAAATGTTATTGCTGGCTGTAGGGTTAACTTCTTATATTCTTGAAACCGGTTTCTTCATTATTTAATGAATTAAATAACGAATGACAATGGTTGACAAAACAAATTTTTAAGACACTGAACAACAGTGGCGGTTCGTGACTTCAAAAATAAATAAAGAGTTGGACAAACATATACACACATTCAAAACAGTGTAACACCTGTAATATGGCAAATTTACTGGACATCTGGAGTTGTTTATTTTTTGAGTCTATTAAAATAATAAACATCTCCAGCTGATTGAAAAATTAATACTTTAAAATTATTTAATTCACATTGACAAAATTATTTAAAAGAGTTATTTATTTTAGTTACTAGGCAACTAAAGAAGAAGAAAAGATTTTGTACAAATTATTTTAGTGAGGGACAAGATGGCGAACCGAATAGGCAGGTCCCTCATTCATTCTTAAAATAGTATTAATATATAATGAGTAGTGAACAGAGATAAACAGTAATTAATTATAATGTTCATATTAGTAAAAGAGATACTAATTACTCAACTTTAGAACAATAGGATTATCTAGTAGCTTTTCTATCGTAGATATATGAAAACAATAACAACAACAGTAACTTGGAAAATATACTAATTATGTATGTATGTTTAAAATAGAAAGAATTAATGAACATTTTAATTTACACTTCAGACTAGACATTATAAAAGGATTGTGAGAATCAATGTGATGGTAATTATAAAGAACACTGTTTAAAATAAAAAATAAATTAATGAACAATTAATAAATAATTATGGGGACATACTAATTAAAACATTTCAAATTGACACCAACTGGTATAGATTTATTTATTTATATTACAATTTAGCATCTCCATTATAAGGAGTAACATTATACAACAAATTTGGCATACCCTCGTGGGGAATATCGAGAGGAATAATTTAGTTATTTTCAAATTGGCATATCCTCGTGGAGAACTCGTGAGGAATAATTTAGTTATGTAATAAATTGTCGATCCCTTATGAGGATATATTTAGTTTTTTTTCACACCTTAAATACAAAACAACTAACGTACGCACACGTACAGACTAAGAACATGGAGGCGCAGTAGGCTGGTCGATCCGCTGCAATCTCTTCACTATTCGGGACGGGTTGAGACAGCTAGACATGCATAGAGAAAGGAAATGGTAACCCACCTCACTTCTAATTTTACTCAGTAAAGGCTCTAGAGCTCAAACTAGTGTTTCGGCTGATGATATAAACAACAACACAATAATTACTTAGTTATTTTAAAACTAAGAGTAAATAAACTCTGATGTTAAAAAAGTTAAGCTGATAATAAAGTAGCTTTTTCTTATACTTTGTCTTAAATGAATAAATAAAATAAATTCATTTTTATCTTGTAAAAGTAAATTTTCTTTGCAATAAATAAAAATGGAAAGTAATTCTTTAGGAATTATAATATCAGATGATAATATTGATAAAATTGTGTTCTTAATTTATTTTTCCAGCGTAAGAAATAATTCTTTTGTAATATTGTAAAAGAATGATGTATAATTAAGTTGGTAATAACTTTTTGATGAATGCCTTACTGCAAGTGACTTACGCAATTTACTTATACAACTTGGAAGATAGCTTTAGGATGTTTGTTTAATAACTTTAAAACGTTATCTTTTAGAAATTTTTAAGTTTTGTTAAGCATCAAAAGTAAAATGAATACAGTATTAAATGTGGGCAGACAATACATTAGTAGAGTTGGTGTTTTAAATATTAAGCCTGCTTAAGACGTAACGAAATAAGTTTAATAAAATATTAAATTAGATTTTACTTTAATAATTATTTTTTTTACATTGTATTTACTGCAAACTTGGACAATTTTGTTTAAATTAAATATTTATTTCGTTGTAATGTTAACTTTATTTATTTATTCATTAAGTATTATAATATTAAAAGCAACAGGTAAAACAAAGGTGCTAGTCTTAGGATATATTCTACACTTAACACTGCTTAACGTCTAGACATGGAATGTAAAATGTAATACAAAGTAACGATGCAAAATTAATAGTTATTATATAAAGGTAACGATACTTAATCTAACTCATTTAGAAGCACATCATAATTTAATCCCGTATAAATTGCAATTTAATACAATTTAAGTTAACAGTTTTCATGAGACCAAAAGATTAAAAAAAAGAGACCTGAAGGTTATCTATGTGACGACTCAAAATCATCAACAGCTGGCTTTGTTTATGTTTTGGTCTGAAGTAAATGAATGTAAATAGACCCAGCTGGTGGAATTAAAATAATAAAAAAAATAATTTAATTTAAAAAAAATATAAACAAAATCGGGTTGCTAGGCGGCCAGTAGGTTAAAGAATTTTGTAAAAATGATTTCGTGGGGGGCCTGGAGTTTGAAAGGATGAGGAGGTCTTCACATTCACAAAATTACAATTTTAAATATACATCATAATTATAAAGAATATTAATAAAATAAAACCAGTGAGTTGATTTAACAGTATTAAGAACAGGAACATATATTTAGAAGTACACTTGAACTGTGAAAGTTGCGATTGTAATTATGAAAATATATTGATTAAATAAAAACCATAATGTGTTAAATGTAAATAATGTTTTATTGAAGGAAAATATGGGACAAGGTAAAATGAAAAGATAATAAAATCAAAGGTGTGAAAGCTGATAAACAACGAATAAAGAATACAATATTAATAAATTTATTACAAATTTGGCATACCCTTGTGGGGAGTAAATTTAATCTCTTCATCTATATATTAATAGCGAGCAAGTTTTTTTCAACACGATTTTAACCACCTAAACCTTCACCGATTTTCCCCGAAGTAGGCTCAAATGAATCCTCTGTTTTAGTAGATTTGCAGAAAACTAATTAAAATCATATATTTCAATTTATGACCGTAAAATAGGAGGTCTAAAATAGATTAGAGAGGGGGCAAGTTCAACGAACTTGAGTATAGGCCTCTCTCTTTCTCTATCTATCCCTCCCACATCTCGCACAGGTATTTCAGTTTGGCGAGGGGGCAAGTTCAACGAACTAAAGTACAGACCTACCAACGCATTGGCAGTGTCACGGTCAGATCGCTTTGGAATTTCCAACGTAGTTGTTGTAAATTTGTATACAATTCGATCTGCTATATTTTGGTTTTGTTTTTATGTGGAATTAAATAATGAGATTTTAGAAAAAATTGGAGCAGCTATGACTGCTGTCAATCCGTATGCTCAAAGCTATAAGAAACTGGGTGACATGGTAAAATATGAAGCGGCAATTGCACGAACTGAAAATCGCCTGCCACTATACAATTTTTTTATGAAGTTCCATCATGAGCCGAATGAGAACAGAAGAAGATTCAATGAACCAGTAGCACAATAAAACAAAAAATTTGTTTACAGAGAAGTTCTATGAAAACAAATTTACACTTTTGTGCGGGTTTTTCCGCACAGGTTCACCTAATACGTTATAATATTGTGACAATATCGAAAAGACATGGTTCACGTAATTTCTAGAATTTCATTCATGAAAATAGTAAAGAGAGGATAATAGTAGAGTGAAATAATAACAATAAGAGAGAATAATAACAATAATAACAATAATAGTAAAGAGAGGATAATAGTAGAGTGAAATAATAACAATAAGAGAGAATAATAACAATAATAACAATAATAGTAAAGAGAGGATAATAGTAGAGTGAAATAATAACAATAAGAGAGAATAATAACAATAATAACAATAATAGTAAAGAGAGGGTAATAGTAGAGTGAAATAATAACAATAAGAGAGAATAATAACAATAATAACAATAAGTGACAATAGGACAAGAGAACAAAGGGATGGCTATAAAGGTATGCTTATTCTTGAAAGTTGTTTGAAAAGACACTGCACTATTATCTATGGAAAGGTCGGCCTGTAACAGCTTCTATTTTACAAAAGACCTATTGTTGACTTGTTTACGGTGGATTATTCTAGCACTCATTTATAAAGGGTTATTTTTTGTACTTTATCATTTGCATAGAGTTTCTCTGCTTTGCTGGAATGATCTTTTTAAATGAGTATATAAAGAGACCCCCCGAGCGCGGTAGAGTCATTATTCGTTTGATCTTTGACGAGAGTCTATCGGACGTAGTGCAGGCGCGTACCGAGCATTGTGTTGGTCAACGATTGTAATACTGTCTTTGTTTGTGTGTGTATTGTAAAACATTATTGGGTATCTGTATTAAATACAGTTTTTGTGTATTCAGTTTCATTTTGTATGTGTAATCTTATAAAATTGATTGTAAGTAGTGCTAAGTAAATTATTAAATTATTTATTGTTTATTGATTTTAAGTAAATTATTAAGTTATTTATTGTATTACTTTATTATAATTAGTTTATTATTTATTTTGTAAATCGTTTGGTGTAATATATATTTGTAATTGTAAACTTTAGTGTAATTATTTAATAACCTAGATCCCGAAACGGACGTTAGCGATAAGTGTCACAATAGTATGACAAAACCGTTGTTTATGTACGCAAGTGAGTGCATTAGAATGTCCCGAAAGGCTGGTCTAAAAGAAACAGAGAAATTTGAGAGAAAGATCCTGTCTCATGGCTTTCTCTCATGGTATTTAAATACTACACAAAAATTAAATTATTACAATTTATACCGGGTTACCCCATCAATACACAACTTCTTAACAATGAAGGCAATGTATGCAAAAATAATCACCTATTACATTAACCCTAGAGCCGGCAATCGTCGATTTTGAGACGATGTCACCGCTTTTTGAACCGGTCGCGTCGCAAAATCGGATTTGCTACATAGCACGTTGTCTTTTAGTTTTAAATTCATCTGCAGAGAGCGTTGCCGTTTTGTACAATAGTTTAGTAATGTATAAAGTAAATTTTTACGTGCAATACAAGAGTTTTAGTTGCATATTTTGCCTGTTTCTCTGTTGAAACCACGCCATCCTACAGGTGAATTTAGTTATTTCTTGGTTTACATGAGTGTTTTTGTATATATTTTCTTCAGTTTTGAATACAAATATTTATTTTGTAATCCATAGTTTGTGTACGTTGCAATCTGTTCAATTCAGAACAATAAGCAACCCTATGACCCAATGAGATGAGGATGATGTGTATGACGTGTAAATGAGATATTGTCTTGTTCAGACTCAGGTCGACCATTCCGGCGAGAGTATGGTTAATTGAACCCCAACCATCAAAGTACACTGGTAACCACCGTCTGGTATACAAATCCGTATAAAAGTAACTACCTTTACTAGGATTTGAACCAGGAACCTTCGTCTCCGAAAATCAGCAGTTAAACAGCTGATTTTGGTGACGACTTTACCTCTAGACCAACCCGGTGGGTTAAGTTTTGAATATAAAATCAGTTTTTTTGTTTTATTTTGAAATAAACATTATAAATATCGATTTGTATTTAATGAATTTTGAAAGTAGAGCATAAGAAAGTTTTAAACAGTATTGTCATCTGAAATTTAAAAAAAATTGTCTAAAATTATTTTCAAACAGCTTCAGCATCCCTGACTGTCAGAAAAAATTTCAAAAATGTTTTTATTCTATTTTACTAAGTTTTCTTGTTATTTTGATACGTCACATGAAGGTTTGTGATTTATAGCAAATTTTTAATGATTTCTTTATGATTCGGTTACCCATATGCTAGAAATTCTCTGCCGGTCTAGAAAAATGTTGTTACCGGCTATAGGGTTAACCACTGCTAGACAAATCATGAACTATATTACAATACTTTGCTTATACCGTGGTTGTGACACAATAAACTTCTAGAAAAAAAAAAATTTGGTGTGAAACACTCACACGACTTTCTCTTGCCAATGCAAATAATTAACAATAAACCTAACATTAGTAATAAAACTAACCTCATTAGTAAACATAAAACTAACTTCAATAAACATAACCTAATTTTAATCATATATGAAAGACGCAAAATGAAAATCAACCTCTGTTTGGCTTAAAAATACGGAAAATCACTCTTTCACACTAAACTACCCTTTCCAGAGAAAAAAGCTATAAACAAAAGTTGTAGATCTTTTAATTTTCTATAAATTTGATTCTATACTTTTTTGTCATAAAATGCATACTGAGGCTGAAATCTAAAAAAAATCGATTTTTCACACGTTTTCGTGAGAAAAACCAGAAAAATCGCTAATTACCTCTAAACTAAGCGTTATACAAAAAACAATATACAAAAACAGCCTCATTGAGAATTTCAGCAAACATGGTGCCTACCCTATCTTGTAGAGCATAAAAAAATGAGTAAACCAGGCGATTTAAAAAAAAATCGTAGGACCAGTTTTTCAGAAAATCGCAAAAAATTAAAAAAAATACACGAATAAACTACTACTTCCGGTTGTCCGATATTGTTGAAAATGTTCGTGTCGGGTCCGGTAGTGGTATGTAACTTAAGTTCTGAATTTCAAGTTTGTACGATGTTCCGTTCTTGAGATATTCTGTTCACACACACACACACACACACACACACGCACACACACACGCACACACACACGCACACACACACGCACACACACACGCACACACGCACACACACGCACACGTATACACACACACACTCACACACACACACACACTCACACAGAGACCAATCGCTAAAAACAGGTTTTTTGGGTTAAGGGGTCTGAAAACGTGTAAATCCGGTGAAAACTCGATTTCTTAAAATCGACATGAAAACAATACTTTCCTTCCTATATATTCATATAGGCAAGCGAAAGTAAAAATTCAGTATCAAAATAGCTATTATATCGAGTTGATTTCTGGGAAATTTTATAGCATTTGTTAAAAATATTATGTAGAGATTGATTCTAAATGACATTGGTGTCGAACGAACATATAAATTTGATGATTCATTACTGCCCCATTCATACACATTTCGATTTGTAGTATAATATAACTTTGATGTTGACAAAGACACGTTTGTAATTTATGTAATTTTAATTAAACGAACTACTATATATTTTTCAGAATATGCTATTGTATTTGTATTTTGTACGAGTTAAAATGACCATTGTATTTATTATTCAATTTGTATTGTTGCATTGTAATACGATTCAATGTTAGTTCAAATGTGTTAACAATACGAAACCTATACAACAAACATACCATGTAAATGGCATCTGCTAATGAGTTAAGCATTTCCCATGAGGGACGACAGTAAAGGAATACGTTCGGTTTAAACCAATACCGTATAACGTAATATATAATTTTCACCTTCCTCCTACAATGGATGTTTTGTGTGAAAACATAGACAATCTACCTTTAGGCTTCGGTATTAATTTCTGGCTAAATAGTCCATAAACAAATCATCTAGGCTACACACATCAAAATAGTCTCAGGCTATTATAGACCTACTCATCTTCGAATTGGACTATGGAAGGCAACATGCGTAGTACCATTATTTATCTAATTCTCCCTTTTCATTAACTTAATTAGAAATTCTAACTGTCAAAACATCACAGATATAACAAATAAATTTTAATTGAATACTCAATTCCGTTTTATATAGCCTAATTATAATTCAAAAAATAAATAAAAATATTTTATCCCTTACTTTTTACAATATAAAATCAATAATTTCATAAAAAGAAACTTAAATTTACCTTGAGGTGAAGGAAATTTACCCGTTCAACTTTGGTAATAATAGGTGAATAACAAAAAAAAATCATCAAAGTATACTAATAATGTCACTTGTTACAACTGAACAGTCGGGATTCGGATAATTGGGGTTTTACTATAACCGGATGTCCCTCAGAATTTGAACCACAGGGAAATAGAATTAATTTTTATTAGTTTGTTAATATTTTCTTCCCACGATTAAATGAAGATTTGTTATGATCAGGAATCATTAGAAAAGTGTACTTTTAAAAAGTATAAATTTTAATACATTTTAAGCTGCTGCATTTAAACTTAACATATATAAAAACAAATTTGTAATCGTTTCTATTTAAGTATAAAAAATTTTATGCGTAAGTCACATTGTATATTTCGAGTAATTATAACGTTGTGGTGTTGTGATGTAAATGTAGAGTAGGTGAGTAATTGTAACGTTGTGGTGTTGTTGTAGTATTGTGGTGTAAATGTAGAGTAGGTGAGTAATTGTTACGTTATGGTGTTGTAGTGTTGTGGTGTAAATGTAGAGTAGGTGGGTAACTGTAACGTTGTGGTGTTGTGGTGTTGGGGTGTAAATGTAGAGTAGGTGAGTAATTGTAACGTCGTGGTGTTGTTGTAGTATTGTGGTGTAAATGTAGAGTAGGTGAGTAATTGTTACGTTATGGTGTTGTAGTGTTGTGGTGTAAATGTAGAGTAGGTGGGTAACTGTAACGTTGTGGTGTTGGGGTGTAAATGTAGAGTAGGTGAGTAATTGTAACGTTGTGGTGTTGTTGTAGTATTGTGGTGTAAATGTAGAGTAGGTGAGTAATTGTTACGTTATGGTGTTGTAGTGTTGTGGTGTAAATGTAGAGTAGGTGGGTAACTGTAACGTTGTGGTGTTGTGGTGTTGGGGTGTAAATGTAGAGTAGGTGAGTAATTGTAACGTCGTGGTGTTGTTGTAGTATTGTGGTGTAAATGTAGAGTAGGTGAGTAATTGTTACGTTATGGTGTTGTAGTGTTGTGGTGTAAATGTAGAGTAGGTGGGTAACTGTAACGTTGTGGTGTTGGGGTGTAAATGTAGAGTAGGTGAGTAATTGTAACGTTGTGGTGTTGTTGTAGTATTGTGGTGTAAATGTAGAGTAGGTGAGTAATTGTTACGTTATGGTGTTATAGTGTTGTGGTGTAAATGTAGAGTAGGTGGGTAACTGTAACGTTGTGGTGTTGTGGTGTTGGGGTGTAAATGTAGAGTAGGTGAGTAATTGTAACGTCGTAACGTTGTCGTGCTGTGGTGTAAATGTAGAGTAGGTGAGTAATTTAACGTTGTGGTGTAAATGTAGAGTAGGTGAGTTATTGTAACGTTGTGGTTTTGTGGTGTAAGTATAGAGTAGGTGAGTCGAATCTATCTCCAGAAATTTTTTTTTTATTTTAAAAAAAATATTGGAAATATTAAAAAAAATTATTATTTTTTTAAGGTTGACAATTTGTTAAATAATCTCAAATTATTTACTTAAAAATTTGTTTTTTTTTGTAAGCAAATCCAGGATTATTTTAAATACCTAATATATTTTCTTAAGTAACATTTAATTTTTAGAGATAGCTGACTGTTGCAATAATTTTTGATGATGAAATAATTGTGAATACTTAAAAGTAAACGCTTTAAAAATTTATGTATTTCAAGCTAAAATACAGCTTAAAATGTATCAAAATTATTTTTGTTTTATAGATCTAAACTTTTTCTAATGATTCCTGATTATAACAAGTCTTCATTTATTCGTGGGAAGAAAATTTTAACAAACTAATAAAATATCAATGCTATTTCTACATGGTTCAAATTCCATGGGACATCCGGTATGTAATTTAAAAAATATAATTCTTAACTGGGCTATAACTGTCGTCAACTGGAAGGAGACCCCTTAATTCCTTTTACAAAAGGCTTAAGGGAACCAGCCGGGATAGAAGGCTAGTGTCCTATCCATACATTCACGTTGTGTGGCCTGTTAGTAACCATGTGACCGCTCATCAGCACGATAACCGGCTCATGGTGAACGGAACTGGAAGGGCTGCCCATTCCACCCTGGCAGACGGTGGCTTGGGGCACTCAGTCTGCCAACCAAAAAGCTGAAAGCAACAGTAAACTACAGCTTTTTCTGTCTGACTAGAATTATCGTAAGGAAACTCCTTCATGTATGATTCTGGTTAGGCTTACTTAGTATATGCAGATCTTCAAGAACTTCGAGAACTTCAAAATATGAAAAATTTATGATGGCGTCCTCTCTGGTAAAACATTCCGGAGATAAACTAGTCCTCCATTCGGATCTCCGGGCGAGGACTATCAGAGGGGACTTCATCAAAAAAATAAAAGTTTCTGAAATTCTGCGAGTTGGAACATGGAATGTTAGGAGTTTAAAACAAACTGGTAGGTTAGAGAATTTAAAAAGGGAAATGGATAGGTTGAAGTTAGATATTGTAGGCATTGGTGAGGTACGCTGGGATGATGATCAAGACTTTTGGTTCGGGGATTATAGGGTTATTAACACTAAAACCATCGGAGGGCAGGGCGGAGTGGGTCTAGTAATGAATAAAAAAATTGGACAAAGAGTGACTTATTATAAGCAGTGTAGTGATAGGATTACCATGGTTAGAGTAGATACGAAACCAAAGTCAACCACTATAGTGCAGGTCTACATGCCTACGTCTTCACACAGAGAGGAAGAAATAGAACAAGTATATGAGGAATTAGATGAAGTAATAAAATATGTCAAGGGTGATGAAAATTTGATAGTTATGGGAGACTGGAATGCAGTAGTTGGAGAAGGAAAAGAAGGAAAGATAGTCGGAGAATATGGTCTAGGGAAGAGAAATGACAGAGGGAGTCGGCTGGTAGATTTCTGCTCCAAATATAATTTAGTGATAGGCAATACACTTTTTAAGAATCACAAAAGGAGGTTATACACTTGGATAATGCCAGGTGACAAGGGAAGATACCAAATAGATTACATAATGGTTAGACAAAGATTCAGAAACCAGATTATGAACTGTAAAGCCTATCCAGGTGCAGACATAGGGAGTGATCATAACTTAGTAGTAATGGATAGCAGGCTTAAACTTAAAAAACTGAAGAAGGGACAGGAAAAAGCTAGGTGGGATGTAGACAAACTAAGAGAACAAGACAACCAGGTAGGTTTCCAGGAGAGTATTCAAAAAGGGATAGAAGAAAGAGGTAATGACACAGGAAGTGTAGAGGAGGAGTGGATAAACTTCAAGGAGGTGGTAGTGAAAGCAGCGGAAGAATGGTTAGGACATACTAAAAGAAGAGGTAGGAAACCGTGGATTACTAATGATATTTTAGAACTGATGGATGAGCGAAGAAAATATAAAAACGCAAAGGACGAGAGAGGTAAAAGGCAATATTGCTACTTGAGAAATACCATAAACAAAAGGTGTAAGAAAGCGAAGGAAGAGTGGATCAGAGCGAAATGTACGGACATTGAAAGTAAAATGGCAGTTGGTAAAGTGGACGCAGCTTATAGAAAAATAAGGGAAAACTTTGGAGAACGAAAGATGAAAGCTGTTAATTTACAAAGCGCAGGTGATAAACCATTGTTGAATGGCCAAGAGAGAGCTGAAAGATGGAAGGAATAAATCAACTCTACATGGGAAAAGAATTAGAATATGATGCGATAGAACAAGAAACTGATGTTGAAGAAGATCAAAAAGGGGACCCTATACTACGAGAAGAATTCGATCGGGCACTTAAGGATATGAATATGAATAAGACACCAGGAATAGATAACATACCTTCGTAATTATTATTACGATGTGGCGAAGTTGCTCAAAACAAATTATACAAACTTGTGTGCAGAATGTATGAGAGTGGAGAGGTACCATCGGACTTCAAAAAAAATATTATGATTCCAATACCAAAAAAGTCAGGAGCGGAGAAGTGTGAACATTACAGAACCATCAGCCTAACATGCCATGCATCTAAGATACTGACAAGAATTATATACAGGAGAATAGAACACCGAGTAGAAGAAGTATTGGACGATGACCAATTTGGATTTAGAAGGAGAATGGGAACTCGAGATGCAATATTGGCTCTGAGACTGATTATTGAGAAAAGGATACAGAAAAATAAAACTACTTTTATGGCATTTGTAGATTTCGAGAAAGCATTTGACAATAACTTTGAAAAGGCTAGGAATTAAATACAAAGAAAGGAAAGTTATCTACAGTCTGTATAAGAATCAAACGGCTGTTTTGAGAATCGAGGGGTACGAAAAAGAGGCTGCTGTAAGAAAAGGTGAACGACAAGGTTATTCTTTGTCACCACTAATTTTTAACTTGTATATAGAAGAGGCTATAAATGAAGTGAAGGAGAAATTTGACGTAGGAATAAAAATTCAAGGAGAAACAATAAAAATGTTGAGATTCGCCGATGATATAGTAGTATTAGCCGAGGCAATGAATGAACTAGAGGATGCCTTAAATGGAATGGATGAGATCTTGAGGAAGGATTACTTCATGAAAATTAATAAGAACAAAACGAAAGTGTTGTGCAGCAGCAAGAGTGGTTTAGAAGAGATGGGAAATTTAAAAGTAGGCAACGAAAACATACAGGTAGTTGGGGAATTCTGCTATCTAGGGAGTAAAATAACAAAGGATGGTAGAAGCACGAGTGATATCAAGAGTAGAATTGCTCAAGCTAGAAAAGCCTTTGAAATGAAAAACAGCTTACTGACTACAAACATTGATTTACAGATTAGGAAAAATTTCTTAAAACATTATGTTTGGAGTGTAGCATTATACGGAAGTGAAACGTGGGTGATAGGGGCTGTAGAACGGAAGAGGATAGAAGCTTTTGAAATGTGGTGTTATAGGAAAATGTTAAAGATTAGGTGGGTGGACAAAATAAGTAATTTAGAGGTTCTTAGGCGAGTGGATGAAAAAAGAAGTATATGGAAGCATCTTACCAAAAGAAGGGATAGGCTAGTGGGGCATATCCTAAGACATCCAGGTATTGGGCTATCAATAATGGAGGGTAACATTGAGGGAGTAAATTGTAGAGGGAGGCAAAGATTAGAATATATAAAGCAAATTACAAAAGATGTAGGGTGTTACAGGTATGTAGATATGAAACGACTTGCGCAAGATAGAACAGGTTGGAGAACTGCATCAAACCAGTCGAGAGACTGATGACAAAAAAAAAATTCTTAACTACGACTAATACGATACTCTCGCAATCAAAACAATGATTTACGTTTTCATAAATAGTAGTTATAGTAAAAATGATATCATATGAAATTAAAATCACATGAAAACAACCTAACACTATAAACTTTCCTTAAGTCTACAATAATTACAATTACATGAAAATGAAGTGCTTACACTATATCATGAAGATGGATAAGAATGAAACTAGTGAAGAAAAAACAAAGAATAAACAATGATGGTGCAACAGTGTATTTAACCCTTTATAGGTCTGTGGTCTGCCCATAACAGACAGGTGGAGTGTCAAATTATTTACACTCAATCTGTTCGTTGCAGGACTAAAATAAATAGTTCTGTTTCTTATCAAATGGTCAGCCAATTAAATGACTGAATCATTTAAGAACGGAAGAGTTAGAGGTGTAAAAGACACTAATCAGAGTTATCTCCTCTGAAAGTAATGGATTTCATTATACAGCCAGACCCTGTGGTGAATGAAGTGAAAGTGTCATTTGCAGAGTGGAAAATATGTGCTTTTCAGAGGGCCCGGCATGCTGATAAGCATACTTTTCCACTCAGTGAGGAAGGCATAGGTAAACCACCTCACTCCTCGTTTTACTTAGCAAAACCTCTGCAGGTTCAAACCAGCCTTTCGGTTGATGACCTAAACTACAAAAAGGTCTATGGTAGGTATACTTACCACTGGCAATAAGGTCGATTTTTTTAAGCATAAGCTATGCAGTTGAACCCTATTGGCATTTTGTGGTTTTATAGATGTTTTCTGGTAAGTGGGTTATCCACATATTGAAATTAGCGCGCATCTACCATTTGCTTTGTGATTTACACGAAAGTGATAAGGATTCATTTCAGCGTACGCTACAATGTTGTTTTGTTGTTACTTTTGTACAGTGCCTAGAAAATTCGAGTTTTTTACGGGAAAGCAAGCATTCATGCTAATATAAAGTTAAGATAAGTAATACGACACATTTTTCTGTTATACAGGGTGATTCATGAAGTTCTCCCCCCACTTCTACAGCACATTGTACTAGTAAAAATAATGAAAAAATGTTATATAAACATAGGTCCGAAAACGCTTCGTTAGCGAGTTACAGCTAGCGAAAGTTTCGCCTGGATTTCAGTTCACCAGGTGAAATGAGGTCTTTCTGGAATTGTGGTAAGGTAGATTAAGGGGCAAATTCAATCATTTCTTATGGTTTTTGATCTGATAAATTGAATAAAACAGGTCCCAGATCTGTAAGTTAAATAGTTTTTAAGAAAACCAGTGTCAAATGCAAAAAATGGAGTGAAAAACTTATTTTTTCATCTTTGGGCAAGGATAACTGTGTTATTTCACCAAGAAACAGTTAAAATTTTTCAATAAAACATGTAGAAAATTTTATTCTGAACAAACCGGTGTAAATTAAGTACACAGAAAGCGAATAGATGTTTGATTAAATGAGTTTTTATTCATAAGAGTACAAAGTAAAATTAACCGGAAAAACTAAAATGAAAAAATGTGTTTTTTTCACTCCATTTTTTTTGCATTTGACACTGGTTTTCTCAAAAACTATTCGCTTTCTGTGTACTTTATTTACACCGGTTTGTTCAGAATAAAATTTTCTACATTTTTTATTGAAAATTTTTAACTGTTTCTTGGTGAAATAACAAAGTTATTCTTGCCCAAAGATGAAAAAATGTGATTTTCACTCCATTTTTTGCATTTGACACTGGTTTTCTCAAAAACTATTTAACTTACAGTTCTGGGACCTGTTTTATTCAATTTATCAGATCAAAAACCATAAGAAATGATTGAATTTGCCCCTTAATCTACCTTACCACAATTCCAGGAAGACCTCATTTCACCTGGTGAACTGAAATCCAGGCGAAACTTTCGCTAGCTGTAACTCGCTAACGAAGCGTTTTCGGACCTATGTTTATATAACATTTTTTCATTATTTTTACTAGTACAATGTGCTGTAGAAGTGGGGGGAGAACTTCATGAATCACCCTGTATAGGGCTACAAGTTGTTTTAATAAGCATTCTTAACACTAAATATTATGTGATTCCCATTTTAATAAACATTCCTTGGTGACTATACTTACCAGGGCTTGACATAAAAAAGAAATATCTTACTGTTCTAACAGTAGAAATACATTATTCAAGTCCCTATAAAACAAAATTTAACATTTTACAACATAAATATTTTCCCCCGTAGTGCTGCCCTATAAAGGGTTAAATCAAAATATAAATAAAAGTGAATCGGAAAATTAAAATTAAATAGAAATGTTTAATTTGACTAATAGGTACCATGTAATTCAAACACTTGGATATCTTGTTTCTAATACCATATAGGACTTAATAATCGTATCTTGGTAATATCTTGGAAAATATCTTGGTAATCAGAAGTTAAAAACCTGTTCCTTGAGCGCAACGTTATATTTATAATCGAATTATAAAAGTAATATAATATAAAAAAAATAATAATATAAATCCAAACAATAATTAACATTTGTATTATCAACGAAAAATGTTGTATAATTGTATTGCGACAAATTCTTAATGATTTTATTTATTATTATCATTTTCTAGCTTAATACCAGGAAAATAATTCATTTAATTTAATTATAAATTTGATTAAGTAGATTAAAGTTTTATAATATTGTTAGACTACGCTGAAAATAAATCCTTCAATACGCTTTTCTGATTTGTTAAATTCACATGAAATGCAACGCCGTATGTATTATTACACTGTTGATAGCAAGATCGCGTGCGTGGTATTTCACAACAAAGGGTTTTATAATAAAAAATCCATGTACTTGTAAATTTGATAACAGATTTAATTGCTTAAATTTATTTATTTTTTATCCATAACTTTTTAACAAAGTTACACGATTTACTCAGTATTATAATACAGCGTAATTTTAAAATGTCATTTTTATATTATAATGTTTGGAAATGGAGCAATTAATCTGTTATGATAATGCTTGTGTAAAAATGATGCGACAAACGATATGAAATTTCTCCCGAATGATCCATGAATATACTCCCAAAATTATAATTTTTTAAATTAATTAATGAAAATAAAGTCGCAACGAATGAAGTTTACTCTTAAGCTGTAAGCACATACGTTCCGTTACGTCTTGTCTCTATTCAGCTCGGAGACGTTTGGAGACGTGACGTGACGGAACAGTGTAAATTTGCTTACTAAATAGCTCTAAAAGCCACTATGTCTCTAAATGTCACTAAATGTCTAAATTTCTCTTTAAGTCTGGTTTGTGACTTGTGATTCCCTCCAAAGAGTCGTCACTGTTCGTTTGAAACTGTAGCGGTGGTTGTTTCTTTGTAGTTTTTCTTTAAACTTAATTTTTGTTATTTTGCTTTAGTTATTGGAATTTCACCATGGACTTATCTTTCGATGAGGAACTCCTTGTAATAGCAAAAAAAAAATTAGCAAAGAAGTAAATAGGAAGAGAGCAAAGGAAAACCACGTTTATGGGTTCATAACATGCTATTGACGAGCCACTCGCCAGTAGCATTTCGACATTTTTCTTCTCTGTGCGGCACAAATTGTTGTCTCATTGGTTTATAGTTTGGGTAACACTTACAATATGGAGGAGAAACTATGAATTGAGTGAGTTTGAAAATAAAAATTTTCACTCATTCTGGTCTGTAATAATGTATGAAATTCTCAGGGCTCATCTCTCTTTGCATTAACACGTTGACGGTCACACTAAATTTTGTCACACTCACAGTGGAGCCATCGTACTTTTTTCACATTAATTATTTATTAATTTGTTTTTGTTATTTTACTTATTTTATTTAATAACAAATAGGCCTACCAATTTTTTTTTTTAAAATAAATTATTTTCGGTTCACATAATCTACTGGAATGATTTTACATTTCAGAACCATGTGACCATTTTTGTGTCATAATAAAAATGTAATAGATGACTGGGTTTAGTTTCAAAGTTTTCTAGACTATTTCTTTCAACCAAAATAAACTAAAGAAATAATAAAATTAAAAATAATAACAGAATTTTAGTTCAGGAAAACAAGAAAAACTACCTGTGTACGAAATTACCTATTATTTGAAAGAAGCTAACTATTTGAAAAGACTACGTGTACAATGTTTCTCTCTGAAACCCAAGGTTTTGATACCACATTAGTAATACACGACTTAAAAATGTACTGTGACTCATTTTTTATGCACGTGGCCCATTTTTAAAAACTAGTGTGACATATTTGGGTTACATAGCAGTCAACGTGTTAATGTTATAAACCCATAAACGTTTTTTTACTTTTTTTCTCTTACTCATCTGCAATACTAGCTATTACAAGGAGTTCCTCATAGGAAGATAAGTCCATGGTGAAATTCCAGTGAAGCAAAATAACAAAAATTAACTTTAAAAATTACAAAGAAACAACCACTCTACAGTTTCAAACGAACAGTGACGACTCTCTTGGAGGGCAAAACAAATCACAAACCAGACTGAAAGAGACGCATTTAGTGTGCGACTTTACACCATTCCGTCACATCACGTCATTAACTGTCTCCCAACTGAATAGAGATGTGACGTAAGGAAATGTATCTAGTTTGTTCACAGTTTAAGAGTAAATGTCATTCGTTGCGATTTTGTTTTCATTAATAAAAAATTTAATTATATAATTTTGGGAGTTTTTGCTTATATTCATGGAACATTTGGGAGAAATTTCATTGTAGTGTTTTCTCTCAAAAAAGTATCATAAAAATGCTTGTTATGTAAAATAAAATTTATTAATTGTCACAGGAATGAATGAATAAACGGTCATAAAATTAAGTTAATTCTTTACAATCCGTTTGTTACAAACTAATTAAATTCTTTAGTATTTACTTCATTCATATACAAATTTTATATAAAGACTCAGACTGGTTGAAAAGTCAAATAAATTTTTAACGTTTGATTTAAACGGTTCAATATTAACATTTAAAAATACAATTAAGATAATTAAATTTATTTTGAAATCGTGTCAAAACGTTTATTAATTAAATTTCTAAAGGAAATTACTGAATAGAGAAATCTATTTGAATTCGTTACACAATTTAAAGGGTATTCGAGCAGTTTTTAACAATATTGATTGGTAGTAAATTTCTGGAAGTGATATAATTTGTAAGTAGAGGAAGTAGTAACGCCTGCTTAAGTATATAATTGAATTTCTTTCATTGCTTTCATTGAATAATTTTGTTTTAAAGTAAAAATATACTTCAAAATTGACATTAATTTAGTAGAAAAAATTAATTGAACTTCGTTGAATTAGTTTACTTTCACAGTAAACTCTTGATTATTATACGCAGTAATGATTGACACGGTATTTGTGGATAACGAAAATTCGCGAATTATCCGTTAATACTGAAGGAAAGTCGTAATGAAAAGGTTTATCCTTAATTATGGATAGACCTAATTAAGTCTAATTGGTCTAGTAATAAAGCGACGCCGCAAATCAGCTGTTTAACAGCTGTTTTTCGGAGAAAAAGATATAGGTATCAGACGAACTAATGTTCAATAGACGAGCGAGTGAGAGGGAGATATGTGGCATAAGTACGCATGCGCTCAACGGTCTTTACCGTTATAATCCAAATCTGAAAACATACTACAGTCGTTATCTTGCTTGTTAGTTTGTTGCATGCATAAACGCTTGCTCACAAAAATGAGTAAATTTTTCTTTTCTTTTTTTTAGCTTTTATTTGTTATTGGGAACTGTACATTTTTGACAACTACCCAATTCGATCGCTGTATTTTTGAAGTGCATTAGGCCTGAGTTTGAACAGAGACCCCCAGTAGTTTGTTCATGGATGGCTGTCAGCTGGTCACCATACAAAGTCGCTTGTCCAACCGGTGTTACTTAACAAATAATAGCGACTTTCTACCAGCTGACTGACTGGGCTGGCCCGGAGGCCATGAGTAAAATTGAAGACAATGTTACTGGAACGGCGCGTATGGGTTGTGCGAATGAGAGCGTTATGCATTCTTTCACTCCCACGGCTAGGAGACATTAGTTCATCTGAATACTGTACTGTGATTCAAATCCTAGTAAAAATAGTTACTTTTATACGGATTATAATACCAGACAGTGGTTCCTGATGTACTTTGATGTTTGGGGTTCAATTAACCACAGGCTACTGTCTCCAGAAATGGTCAACCTGATTATGAACAAGACTAAATCTCATTTACACGTCGTGTATATCATCCCCATCTCGTTGAGCCATGGGGTTGTTTATTGTTATTATACTAAAATGATACATCAGCATACATGGCGCTTAATCTATCTTGTAGAGCATGAAAAATGTAGTAAATTTTAAAAAAATCTTAGGAGCTCTTTTGAGAGTCGCAAAACAGTGAAAAATCGCACGATAAACTACTACTTCCAGTTGACCAATTTTGATGAAAATGATCTTGTCGAGTCCTAACTTAAGTTCGAAGATTCAACTTATTATATTCCATCCATGAGATAATTTGTTAACACACAAAACACGCGCGCGCGCCCACACACACTCATACCGATCGCTCAATAAAACCGAAATTAAAACAATTCTTTCTTTCCCTATTATTATTATTATTATTAGGCCTTTTATTAATTTTTCCTTTGCCGTATAAATATTCATACAGGCAAGAGAAAATAAAAACTGATTGTAAAAGAATTACACCTTTTTAAAAAATAGGACTTTGCCCACAGGCAGGTGGAGTGGTTAAGTTATTTGCACTCGATCTACTAGTTCCAGGGATATGAAAAATCGTTTTGTTTCTTATTACATGGTCACCCAATTATAAGACTGAAGCATTTAAGAACAGAAAAGGTAGAGGTGTAAACGACACTATTCAAAGTTATCTCCATTGAGAGTAATGAATTTCATTATACAGCCAGTCCCTTTGGTGAATAAAGTGAAGGTGTCGTTTGCAGGGTGGAAAGTAGGTGCTTTTCGGAGGGCCTGGCATGCTGATAAGCATAGGCTACTTTTCCACTTAGTGAGGAAGGCATGTTAAACCATCTCATTCCTCGTTTTACTCAGTAAAGCCACTAAAGGTTCAAACCAGCCTTTCCACTGGTAACCTAAACAAAAACAAAAAAAGGATGTACAGAGAAACTTTGTCATAAAAAATCCTCTGGCGCAGCCAGTTGTTAAAATATGTCCTATATTTAAGAGGTTGAAGTAGTAGGAGAGTTTTTTGTTGAAATAAATGTATTTCAGTAGTATTCACTAGTATTAGTATTAGTATTTTATTAGTATTAACTAATGTAGTAAAGACAACATAGACATTTTACTGTTATTACCGACGTTAAAATTTTCTTTCGTTTCAGGTAAAACTTTTGACATGTAATTTCTCTACGTGGCTACAATATGTAGGCCTGAAAGATTTGTTTTAAAAAAAGTAACATACGAAACAAAAAGAGTCCTATTTATTTTCTTGTACATTCACATTTCTTATACAATTTTCATGTAACGGTTTTGTAATACTATTTTTTCAAAAGAAATATAAAATTAAATATATACATTACAAAATAGAAATGTTCTATCAAACGTGTATGTAAGAAAAGTAATCTTGTACGAAAAGAACTTTGTAATATCAATTTAATATATTATATAAATCCGTTTTGTGATTACGCGGGAACTTTCTTGACCATTATTATACTCAAAGATTATTTTCTGTTCTTTTCACACCGTAGAAACATAGTATTATTTAAAAATAATATAATTTCTAATGTTAACTGAATATAAATTAGGCGTTTATAAAAATAATTTTTCTTATACTTCTGTTTAATTAATAGGAGGGACGTTCAGTAATTAACGAGACAATTGAATGTAGATAAAAAATAGGATTCATGCATTGACAATGAATATTTTAAAGCGTCTAGTAATCTTGGAAACACTGTTGATTAGCTATCCGATCATAATTAATATAAACATAACGTCTTTATTCATTTAAAAAAGTCAGCTCTGATTGAACTAGAAGAACAATGTTAAGGTTTGTTTAAAGATTTACTGCAACTAGTTATTTGAAACTACAAAAAGTTTTCTTTAGTGATATTATTCCTCCCATAACATATTATAATTCTTGCCCTTAACAAGCAGATGGTGTGTTAAATTTATTTGGACTCGATCTACTACAGTAGTTGCAGAGCTAAAAATATATTTCTGTTTCTTATCACATGGTCAGCTAATTATATGACTGAAGCATTTAAGAACAGAAGAGGTAGAGGTGTAAAAGAGACTACTCAGATTTATCTCCTCTGAGAGTAATGTATTTCATTAAACAGCCAGACCCTGTGGTGAATGAAGTGAAGATATCATTTGCAGGGTGGAAAGTAGATGCTTTTCAGAGGGTCTGACATGCTGATAAGCATACTTTTTTATTCAGCGAGGAAGGCAATTGTGATCCATCTCACTTATTGTTTTACTTAGTAAAGTAAATGCGGACAGTAAAATGAAAATGAGAAAATCCGTTATTATCGCAATAAATGGATGGAGTATTGTCAAAGAATGAATGGAGACAGAATTTTAACCCTTTCAGTGCCGAAACAATATTTAAAAGTGTCATTTAATTTGAATAAGGGTGTACAAAAAGTACCAACCCTTACTTCGAAAAAATGTAGGCGTAAGCCCGTCATTCCCGACCATAATTTCAACGTTACAGAAAAATAAAATGTCCTGTTAAAAATTAATTTTTATTGTGTTCATAAAAAAAAGAACCATTGTAACACTAAAAATGTTCAAAGTAGTTTTTTTTAGTTTATTTAAAGTCGCATTGACAGCTTGGTCATTACCAACTATTGTGGGTTTTGGTACCTTAACGGTGATTTTAACGTGTTAAAATTTCCAGACCCTAGCCGGGAATCGAACCCGGAACCTTTCGCTATGTAGGCTAGCGTACTAGTTACTACGCCACGGAGACGGTTTCAAAATACATTATTCCATTAATTTTTGTTTAAAAGTTTTTTTGGAAATGTTCGGTTATCCGGACCTTGGTACTTTACGCATAACTTACGGGCGTCCGGTGAACCGGGTGTTATAATTGCGTAAAAGATATCGACGTCCTGTTTTTCGGACGTTGGTACTGAAAAGGTTAAAGCAGGTTCTTGGATACAGGGCTGAAGGAAGGGAGAAGGAGGCTTTGAAAGATCTCTACAATATTGAGAGTATTTTCTTTTAATTACACCTTTGTAACAAAAAATAAAATATTTTGATGTCGGAACAGACTAGATGACCTATGCCATGAAAAGAGAATTATAAGAAGGAGGAGGAGGGGAGAAGTAGGAGGAGCTGAAGGAGTAGTGGAGGAGAAGGAGGAGAGAAAAAGTGGTCTTTTTTCTTAATATGGCTATGGTTGAAATAAAAAAGACATTAAATTTTTGAATCTGAATTTCAATAAATACTTTTTCTTGTTTCCTCGCTCAGTTAATCGATAATAACAACACATTTTTTAAGTATCACAGAATAAATTTTTCAGTACTCTAAAATCATTTTGAATACAGACGAAATAGTCGAGAACAATACGAACAAAACTTAAATGTGTATTATCTTTTTGATTACTTTATATGGTTACGAAAGAATTTTCTAAAAAAATTCGCACCAGACCGGAAAATAAACTGTAAATAAAACATCTACATACTTACCTTATTTAAATTTAGTGGAAAATTTGAATGTTTGTTTTATAAATTGCCAGTGTAATCTAACTAAAATAAATAAAGTAATGCGTAACTTTCTGTTTTCTTCTTCAGGGAGCTGTTATTTAAAAAAAAAAAAAGAAAACAAAAGCGGTGAAAGGAAGTTGTGCCTCATAATTTTTTTTTGAATAAATAAACCATCTTTCTTTTCTACTTAAATGTTTACATTCAAATTATATGTTTAGATTTACTCGTTTTCTGTTTAAATACTCCGAACAGTGCTTAAATTTTCTGATTGATCTTTGATCATTTAAAAATATTAAAGTTACCCAAAAATGAAAACCAAGTTTGTTTGTTTCATTCATTAATGAAAACGTTGTCATGTTTTATATTCTACTCAAAATTCTTGTAATTATTAAATTACTCAGCTTTGCGCAACCAAAAATTTGAATACCGTACATCCAGATAGGTTTTAAGAAAGAATTGTAGAATAATAATTTCTGTTGGAGACGTAAGTGTTTTTTAAAATAATTTTTACGATTTTTAGACAAAATACAATTTTCTGATCAAACTTGACAAATAATGAATGGTTTTCAAGTTTTGTTTAAACAGGAATAAATTACCATCATTCGGAAGGATATTATTCTGAATCTGTTGTAATTACTGCTGACAAATTTTTACTATTTCAGTATATTTAAGTATTGTGAAAATATGTTCAAGTAAAAAAAAAAAAAAAAAAATGGGAGTAGATTTTGTAATATAATATGCAGCTGTAGCATAACTTGTAGGCGTTCTAAGAGAAAGGGTAACGTATATCGAACGTCTGATATAAATTTAGAGGGTTACACAACCCTATGTGGTTAACAGGGAGGGGGTCTTTTAACCTCATAAATTAATTTTATACGTTGCCATTCTTGTTATAATGTAAATGTAACCTACTACAATATTTTCACTTGTTTACAAAAACAAAATAAAAGACAGAAAAATTTGAATTTCGTATTTTGTTTTTTTACTTTCTCTTGCCTATATGAATATATAGGAAGGAAAGTATTGTTTTCATGTCGATTTTTCGAAATCGAGTTTTCATCGGATCTATACGTTTTCAGACCCCCTGAACCCAAAAAACATGTTTTTAGCGATTGGTCTGTGTGTGTGTCTGTGTGTATGTGTGTGTGTGTGTGTGTGTGTGTGTATGTGTGTGTGTGTGTGTGTGTGTGTGTGTGTGTGTGTGTGTGTGTGTGTGTGTGTGTGTGTGTGTGTGTGTGTGTGTGTGTGTGTGTGTGTGAACAGAATATCTCAAGAACGGAACATCGTACGAACTTGAAACTTGAAACTTAAGTTACATACCACTACCGGACGCGACACGAACATTTTCATCAAAATCGGTCAACCGGAAGTAGTAGTTTATTCGTATAATTTTTCAGTTTTTTTGCGATTTTCTCAAAAACTGGTCCTACGATTTTTTTTAAAATCGCCTATTTTACTCAATTTTTTATTCTCTACAAGATAGGGTAGGCGCCATGTTTGCTGAAATTCTCGGTGAGGCTGTTTTCAAGTAAAAACGTTGTTTTTTTAAGATTACGGCTTTAATACAAATTTTAGCGCAAAAACTTATATAATAAAAGTTGTAGAGAATTTAAAAACCTACAACTTCTGTTTCAAACATTTTTTTTTATAACGCTTAGTTTAGCGGTAATTTGCGATTTTCTGTTTTTTTTCTCACGAAAACGTGAGAAAAATCGATTTTTTTAACATTTCGGTCTTAGTATGCATTTTACGACAAAAGTGTATATAATTAAATTTATAGAAAATTAAAAGATCTACAACTTTTGTTTTGAGCATTTTTTTCTACAGAGCCTAGTTTAGCGTGAAAGCGTGATTTTCCGTATTTTTAAGCCAAACTGAGTTCGATTGTCATTTTGCGTCATTCATTCATGATTAAAATAAGGTTATGTTTTTGAGGTTAGTTTTTGTTCATTTCTAATGTTTTAATACTAATGTTTGGTTTATTGTTAATTATTTGCTTTGGCAAGAGACAGTTGTGTGAGTGTTTCACACCAGATTTTTAAATTTATTTTTAGTTCAAGTAAAGTCACACCGACATTTTGGTAATTAGTGACTACACTTTTGGTACTGTAACGGTGGGTTTAATCGTGTTAAAATTTTTCTAGCCGGGAATCGAATCCGGGACCTTCCGCTTTGTAAGATAGTGCAATAGAAACTACGCCACAAAGCTGGCGAATTTTTATTTTAAATAACTGTAAAAATCGATTTAAATACAGAATCATCTTAAAAGAATGGTAGGGTTTTGAACATGTTTACAGGTTAAAACAGGGATAAACCTGCTTACAGTTGATGTTTATTTCTCGAATTTGTCGTCTTAAACAGTCTTTTTTTACATAACTAATAACATTTAACGCGTGGATCATTGGTTCTTCGGCAAATGTCCAATCGATTCTCAGTTTCTGACCAAACGTTAGTTAAGATATCTTCTGTTACCGTTGTCAATGGTTCATTTATTCTTTCCTCTAAGTGATTAAGGTTACGAAAGTCTTTTGAATCCTGTTCTTGAGATATTTTGTTCACACACATGCACGCACACAAGAATCGCTAAAAACATTTTGTTGGTTTCAGAGGGCCTGAAATCGTGTATTTTCGGTGAAAACTCGATTTCAAAAATTGACATGAAAATTATACTTGTCTTCACTTCACATTTATTTTGGGGAAGAGAGAGTAAGAACACACCTACCACTTGTCGTTTAGGTCATCAGCCGAAAGGCTTGTTTAAACGTCTAGAGGCTTTACTTAGTAAAACGAGGAGTGAGGAAGTTTACTAATTTCTACCTCACTGAGTGGAAAAGTATGCTTATCAGAATGCCAGGCCCTCTAAAAACCATCTACTTTACAGCCTGCAAATGACAACTTCACTTTATTAACCACAGGTTCTGGCTGTATAATGAAATTCATTACTCTCAGTGGAGATAACTCTGATCAGTATCTTTCACACCTCTACCTCTTCTGTTCTTAAATGGTTCAGTTATATAAATGCCTTACCATGTGATAAGAAACAAAATTTTTTTGTAGTCCTGGAACTAGCAGATCGAGTGGAAATAATTTAACACTCTACCTGCCTGTTATGAGGCACTTATGCTTTCGTAATAAGAGGAAGGTGGAGGGAGGTGGAGGTAATAAGAGGGACTTATGCTTTCCGAGGAAGGTGGAGGGTTGTTTGCTGATGTCGGATCAAGTGGCCAGGCGGCGGGTTTTTGGTTGGTAAGGCGGTTGCGGTCTCCTTGGGGCTGGACGAGGACGCCTCAATTGAGTCCAACACTTCTTCCCCCATCGTGAGGGAGTGAACATGAGTTTTTTTCGCCGCTTCGGATAAAAAAAAATAAGAGTAATTTCTTTTAACTGTAGATTTGTTGCACAGGTAAAAAATTATCTTAAAAATAATATTTTAATCTTTATTTGAGAATATATTCGTATGACAGTTCTCTAATCTGAAAATGAGAATTAAAATTTTGGGAAATGTAACGATAGAATTCCAAAGTCATAAAATAGAACTGGTTTTGGGAGTTTTGCCAGTTATAAATTTTATTTTGTGGTCCGGATAGTTTTAGCAAATACAACTAAGCTATTAAGCGTGGTAAATTTTTAATATATCGATTTATAAGTATAGAAGCTTATAGATCTTTGTGCGGGTACGTATTCTAGGCTTCTTTGAATAGAATGGGTAGTTTTGTGTTTTCTTTATACTCGTATAATGGGGTGGATACGATTTGATATCATGACAGAATAATCGGCCATTTAAAATCAAAACACACTCATAACAAACTCATAAAATACCTTCAGGCAATCTTTTATTCGACCTTCACAAACCTGCCAAGTTGCTGATACTTACAATGTAATCCACGTGCGTTGTTGTGACAACTTTTTTTTCTTCATGTTCGTATCACCTTTGAATATAAGCGCGTAATGAATTATGATCACGTTTGTTAAACTATGTGAATGCTTAATCGTCCTATTGTAAAAACTATTCATTTATTTTAATTACAATTTAAGAAAAATTAACGAGAACTTGTTGTTTAGGTTATCAAACAAAGTTTGGTTTGAACATGTAGAGGCTTTACTAAGTTATTTTCTTTCTTAACTTAAACGAGGAGTGAGGTGGTTTACAATTGCCTTCCTCAATAAGTGGAAAAGTATGCTTAACAGCATGCCAGGCCCTCTGAAAAGCATTTACTTCGAACCCTACAAATGCCACCTTCACTTCATTCACAAAAGGGTCTGGCTGTATAATGAAATTCATTACTCTGAGAAGAAATAATTTTGACTGGTGTCTTTTACAACTCTACCTTTTCAGTTCTTAAATACTTGAGTCATATAATTGGCTGAGATGTGATGAGAAAAAGAACTATTTTTTGTAATCCTGGAACAAGCAGAGCGAGTGCAATTAATTTAATACTTCACCTTCCCGTTATGGGCATAAGTCAAGATAAACAACAATAAGTCTATCTAGTATCACTGGTAATTTTATTACTGACTCCTCGTACAGGGCTAATACTAGACCAAGTAAGGTGACGTTAGAAGATTCTGGAAGCTCTTTTTGCAGGCCACATTCTCAGCTTTCATTCTCTGTAGGCTATTCTGCTTTCTCCTGTCCACCCGGTATTTTATTTTTGTTTTTCATGGAAGTCCTTAAGGTCCGTAATTAGTTTTCTGAATTCGGTTCGATTCATTATGTTTTCTCGGTTTATTCTGGTTCACTCAATACATTTTCAGATACCAATTTGATCGCTGGTTTTCGCGGTATTTTTTTGATTTAATTAGGCATGAATTTTTGAACAGGCACCCGCATTGAAATTTGTTTAGGATTGGCTTTTAGCTGGTCACCATACAAAGTCGCTTGCTCATCCAGTGTTGCTTATCAAATAATAACGACGATCTTCCAGCTGACTCTGGGCTGGCCTGAAAGCCAAACAAATTTTTAATTAATAATAAAATTAAAAAAAAATATTCGTAATGCTGATCGGTTTAGTTTTGTTTGTATAATAATGAACAGAATGTTGTTTGACGTTCCAGATCCTAGCCGGGATCGAATCCAGGATTAGTACTGTAATATAAATGTTACCAACTGAGCTACTTAGATTATTTCATAATTTGTTATTTTGAAATATCTTTTGAAAATTGTTGATTTATATTCTTGTCTAAAATATGATGATAAATTTAAAATAACATTAATTTTAAATTATTCACAAGTTAACATTTAGATTAATAATTAGATTTAGTAAATTGATTACCCAACAAGTATAAATTTGAAACATGGTAGACGTTAATTTGACGTTGAATATTTTGATTTATCTTGATTTAATCAGCTTAAACACAACAGAACGATTTTCTTCAGAATAACGTGAATGGGAACGTGAAAAGTTAACTACATTTACATCAACAAATTACTTTTGTACAACTTGTCTGATTTCATTATTCCAGGAAAAATTATGGAAAATTGTTTTTTAAAATATTAAAAATTAATACAATTTTTAATAAATAATTTTTATACCAAAGGAGCGACCGATAATTAATTTTAAAATACCAATTTAATTACTTTCTTCTATTTTATTATTAATTACGTAAATAATTTTAAATTTAGCTTTCTGTGTATTGCACTGTTTAGCGTAATACAGTGTTAAGTGGAAGAAATATCTCAAGTTCGATGCACGGTTGTAAAATTAAATATGGCTGTCGACACACAAATTGTACGAGGTATGGTTATTAAATAACGAGACCGACGTTGTAAAAAATTTAATTTTAATTTTATACATAATCACTTATTGTCACCTTCAATATACACTCCTTCTCTATCCCTACAACTCTCCATGCGATGTTTCCATTGTTGGAAACAGTGCTGGAAGTCATCTTCTGTTAGCTCCTTCAGGAGACGTGCCGCTTTCTCTTTTACAGCTTCCACATACTCAAATCTTGTCCCTTTTAATGAAGATTTCACCTTAGGGAACAGGTAGAAGTTACATGGTGAAAAATCTGGTGAATAAGGTAGATGTTCTGACACTGAGATGCTGTACATGGCTAGCAACCTCTTGACAGATAACGCGGAATGAGCTAGCGCATTGTCTTGGTGGAGAATCCATGATTTGTCCTTCCAAATTTCAGGGCGTTTTTCCTTACTCTTTGACGTAGTTTAGAAAGTACCTCAAGGTAGTAATACTGATTAATTGTTTGACCTTCAGGAACCCAGTGAAGGTACACTATCCCATGGATATAAAAAAAACAATCATCATTGCTTTTTAAATTTTGACGTGCTCATTCGAGCTTTCTCAGCTCTCGGTGAAGTTCGGCTCTTCCAGTGTATGAATTGGCGCTTCGTTTCCGGATCATAAGTAAAAAACCACGTTTCATCACATGTTATTATCTTCTACCTGTTCCCTAAGGTGAAAACTGCATTAAAAGGGACAAGATTTGAGTCTGTGGTGATGGTGATTTGAGCTGTAAAAGAGAAAGCGGCACGTGTCCCAAAGGAGCTGACAGAAAATAACTTCCATCACTGTTTCCAGCAATGGAAAATTCGCATGGAGCGTTGTAGGGATAGAGAAAGAGTGTATATTGAAGGTGACAATAAGTGATTATGTAAAAAATTAAAATTAAATTTTTTACAACGTCAGTCTCGTTATTTAATAGCCACACCTCGTATACGTTATAATCTTTCAGTTTCAGAACAATAAGATGACTCAGTGAAATGAAGATTATAGTCTATGTATGGCGTGTAAATGAGTTGTAGTCTTGTGCAGACTCAGGGAGTATGGTTAATTGAACCCCAACCATCAAAGTAAACGATTAAACAATGTCTAGTATTCAAATCCGTTTAAAAGTAACTACCTTTACTAGGATTTGAACCACGTTATCTTCGTCTCCAAAAATCAGATGGTGAACAACTGACTCGTGGCTAAGACTTTACCACTAGACCAAACCTGTGAGTTATTTAATTAATTAGTTTTGTATTTTCCGTATAAATTTTATTAATAAACTTTGTTGATAAATATTTCGTTAATGAGGGCAAACATTTTTGCCGGAAATTAAAAGTAATGCAATTTGTAATCCTGGAAAATCATTTCAAAAAAATCTGGTATAAATGTAAACTTACACATATGAAATAATACTTTGTTGGCTTACTGCACGTTATAATAGGCTTGTTGCAAAGAGATAAGAAAGTAACACATAATTTCGGCTTTTCTTATGAAAAAATAACACAATTTCTCGATTAAAACTATTAAGAAAGATACAATTTGTAATTGAAATATTTGAGGAAAAAATTAGTTGGTCTTTTTATTTGAAATTATTATATATCTTAATGCGGGAGTAATTTAATTGGTATAATTATTTATTTAGTAAATTAAAATTTTTAAAATAAATAACAGAGAAAGACATAATAATATATGAAATATTTTGTTGAATTAATATAACGGTTATTTAACTTTTTGCAGGTTGAATGGAAAAAACATTTAGAAAGATTTCTCTTAATTTAGCTGTCAGTTGGGTTGGTCTTATATATTGTATAGAACTACTACTTCTTAGTTACTGTATAAATTTGAATATAATTGTATATGAAAATTGTATTTTTAATTGTATAAATTTTATCTAAAATTTACAAAAATTAGGTTATCAGCCAAAAGGCTGGTTTAACCTCTAGAGGCTTTACAAAGTAAAACGAGGAGTGATGAGATTTACAATTGCTCTCCTCACTCAGTGGAAAGGTATGGTTATTAGCACGCTAGGCTCTCTGAAAAGGATCTACTTTCCACCCTGCAAATGACACCTTTATTTCATTCACCTCAGCGTCTGGCTGTATAATGAAATTCATTACTGTCAGAGGTGACAACTCTGACTAGTGTCCTTTACACCTTTACCTCTTCTGTTATTAAATGCTTCAGTCATATTTGACTGAGCATGTGATAAGAAACAGAAAATTATTTTTTAGTCCTGAAACTAGAAGATCGAGTGCAAATAATTTAACACTCTACTTGCCTGTTATGGGCATAAAATGATTTTATTAAGTGTTAAATCATTGATATTGTTAGTTAAGTTAGTTTAAGCTTTACGTTTTGTAATTACTAATTTAATTGAAGTAATTTAATTGTAATTAAAGTTAGTTATATAGGTTTAATAATTACTGTAATTTATAATTTTGTAAATAAATAATTATTATATTCCCACATCTGCTTCGGTATTCTTCCATTTGTCATTCAGTTTAGAAGTTCCTTCCATCTTTCCTTGTACTTTAAGATTCTCTCATGTACGCTAACAACCTGTAGTTCCTCTCTTATGTCCTCACTTCTAATGTGGTCCACCTTGAGCATCCTTTTACTGCTCGCAAAAAACTCATTTCTGCCGATTCCAACATTTGTTTTTTCCGTTGCGTCAATAGCCAAGCCTCTGAGCCATACAACAGGATAGGAACCGCCATCACCTGATACAATCGTATTTGTGTATCTCATCTCGTCTTATGTGTCGGAATATAAACCACAAGGCAGAAGAGCTCTGGGTAGACCGAGGAAGAGATGGAGCTGAAGAAAGTGATCTCGGAACAGGCCAAGGCCTAAACCGTTAAGAGAAGAAGGAGAAGAAGAAAAATAAATTATTATAAGTTTCTTAATCATTTATAATACCCAGATGCCGAACGAATCTTAGCTTACGGGTTAGCTAAATTTTTTAAAAACTAAATAATAATCAATTTGAGATTTCAGCTTACTAGTTTGATAATTGAAGAACTCCGTTGGAATGTGTTTTATTGATTTTTGATTTGTACAATTCCTTTTTAATAGCTCTTATGGTATATTCACAGAGCAGATATTTCTTCAAATAGTCATTAGAAAGAGCAAGAATTCAATGTTGATCTCCATTTTCTTGCATTTGACTGCATTGTGAACAACGAACTATTGTATAACATTTGTTTTGTGCATAATGTACAATATTTAACCTTTGTTTTATGTGAAATTTGAATGAACATATTGTCTACAAATTAAACAAGACATAAATCGTTGCATGCAGGGAAATTCTTTGGGGATTTTCTTACCCTCCGTAGTACATACCAGAATACGTTCGTGTTCAAACAACTAATGAAATGGTTTGAGATTACATGTTATGTTGCTCAGTTTAAACGTACCAAGTTCTAAAGCTTTTATTTATCTAGAATCAATTCAGTCTGTAGAAATTATTTAATAGATGGAATTCCCTTTGCAAAGGTATTGTTAATCGTTAATTATCAACTTTTATTTCCTCATTGAAATTCCTTTTTAGTATCTATTGCTAACATTGATAATTCATACTACATACTAGTTATGAAATCTATACAGTTTCAAAACAAATTACTGTTTTTTTCTAATGTTTTGTTTTTTTCTTCCTTTTCATTTTTTTTTATCCGAGGCGGCGAGAAAAACTCATGTTCACTCCCTCGCGATGGGGAAGTAGTGTTGGACTCAATTGAGGTGTACTCGTCCAGTCCCAAGGAGGCCGTAACCGCCTACCAACCAAAAACCCGCCGCCTGGCCACTTGATCCGGTATCAACAAAGCATCCTTCACCTCCCTCGGAACTGTTTATATAATACTACAAGCTACATACTACATTTATTTACGTACTGTCGGCAGGGCGTGGAAGGGAACCGTAGCCTAATTTTCCTCTTGCTGTCACTGACCAACACTCACTCTCTCACTTTCATTCATTTCTTTTATCACCAGCTCAGGAAATTAGTGTGCCTACCTTACCTACTGAGATCGGGACAGGATTGATTCACTGTGGGAGAGGGCGATCCCGCTTATCTCTATATGTCTTCTTCCACCGCAGTCTCCCGACCACCCTCTCCGGAAACCGAGCGACCAACTTCCAGGTCTCCTCATCCTGCAGCACCTTTTTATTGCTTATAGGACTTACAACGTGCCATAATCCAGTCAAATCCCAAATTCTTTCTGATAATCCTGTCCATCATTTCCTCCTTCACTCTAAATTTGTTTAGTAATTCGCTCTATGTGGGCAATTAACCCCACACCCAGGGTAGTCGTGTGAAAGAGCTGTTTCCTCACTGCATCACCAATGTCAATATAAATACAATTCTGAATTAAACTACCCAATACAGGTGGGAGGAAAGATGAAAGCCAGACACAGGCGGTGGAAATGCGACTCTCGAAAAGAGTTCAGGGGTGTAGTTGGATAAATCACATTAAGAGAAAATTCGAACCATTTTAAATGTTACCTTTCTCTTAGAAGCAGTGGGTAAATACAGAGAGAAATGGGAGGAACAGTTAACAGATATGACTGAAGATCGATGGGGAAAATGAGTAAATTAATTCCTGATGGACGAAAAGATGTGGGTAGACCACAACAAAGATGGGTGCAGTCGGAAGGCCTTATTCATGATAGGCTTAAGAATAAGCATGTCTTATTCTTATCTTAAAGGCCTTATTCTTGGCTTATGGTTTGACAGGTGAATAACTTGGAAGCATCATCTGCGTGCAAAACGTTTAGAACTTAACCGCCACCAGAAGTTACTCTTCTGCTTAATTAACCGTCGATCAAGATTGAACCTCCGCTTCAAGATTTTAATATACAAATCCCTATTAAGACCAATCTGGACTTGTGGTGTCCAGCTCTTTGGAATAGCGGCAGGGAGTAATTTAAAGTCGATCCAAGCCTTTCAATCAAAATTCTTAAGATTTGCTTCTGGCGCTCCTTTTTATGTAAGCAATAAAACCCACCACGACGATTTCAAAATTCCTACAGTAAAGGAGCAGCTAACCGCGTATTGAGTACATGTACGTACGTGTCTGAGTACATTTTACGAAAGACTAGGATCATCCAAACCAACTAGCCCGTGATCTAGCTACAAGGAACTTTCCAACTGTGCGTCGTTTAAAGGTAAAATGGAGTAGAGACCTGTTGGTCTGAATAACGGACAATACCCGAAGTTTTGAGAATGTATCACTGGGTATCTCTTCTCCTTAAATTGAAATTACCCACCGCCATTTAAAAATCATATATATAGTTTGTACACCTCAATGTATAGTACCGTAATAAAAATTAAAGACAAAAAAAAATTCGTGACATAAAGAAGAAAATTATTTAACCATCATACCCAAAATAAGTTCAAGTGAAAATGTTGTATGTGTATTATAAATTGTATGTGGTTTAGGTCATCAGACGAAAGGCTGGTTTGAACCTCTAGAGGCTTTACTAAGTAAAACGAGGAGTGAGGTGGTTTACTAATGCTCTCCTCATTAAGAAGATAAAATGACACCTTCACTTCATTCACCACAAGATCCGGCTGTACATTGAAATTCATTACTCGGTGGAGATAGCTCTGAGTGAATAAACTCTAACTAACTCTGAGTACGAGGGTTATCCAGAAAATAACCTCCGTTTTGAAATAAAAAGTAAACGAGTGAAGATACAAAAACTTTATTATATACATATTAAAACTACAGTTTTTCTCTATTTTTCGACATAGTCGCCAAACAGATTCAAGCACTTGTCGTACCTTGGAACAGTCTTTGAAATACCCTCTGAATAAAAATCTGCCACCTGTGAATCTAGCCAACCCATTCACGGCGTTTAGAAGCTCTTCATCATTGGCGAACCGCTGAGATGTAAGCCACCGCTTCATGTTCGGGAACAGGTGAAAGTCACTAGGAGCCAAGTCCGGGCTGTATGGGGGATGATCGAAAACAAGCGTCGTGGCCTTCTGACACGTAGTGTTGTGTTTGTGCATGACAACGCTCGCCCTCATACAGCTCGAAGAACAAATGAACTTTTGGCCAAGTTTAAATGGGACGTTTTCCATCATCCTCCATACAGCCCGGACTTGGCTCCTAGTGACTTTCACCTGTTCCCGAACATGAAGCGGTGGCTTGCATCTCAGCGGTTCGCCAATGACGAAGAGCTTCTAATCGCCGTGAATGGGTTGGCTAGATTCACAGGTGGCAGATTTTTATACAGAGGGTATTTCAAAGACTGTTCCAAGGTACGACAAGTGCTTGAATCTGTTTGGCGACTATGTCGAAAAATAGAGAAAAACTGTAGTTTTAATATGTATATAATAAAGATTTGTATTTTCACTCGTTTACTTTTTATTTCAAAACGGAGGTTATTTTCTGGATAACCCTCGTATTATAAATGATGACCAAATTTTCAGAGAAAAGAAATACGCTATTAAAAACCCATTAAAAAATTACTATAACTTAAACCGTTTAACTTTCCTTTCACTAATAACTTAAAACACTAAATACATTCTCAGTGATTCTGTCAGTCACTAGGTAAGTAAAGGGAAGGGCATGGAAACCGTTTATTGGACGAACGAAGCACCAGGCAGTGACAACTCATGACCTTTCCTCTTCAATTTCGGTATCAATTTAGTACGATAATTACAAGTCAATTGCAATGAGCGTAATGTCCAGCTGCGTTTGATGGATAATTGCATCGATGTAAATTATGTTAGAATAATGTTAATTAATATTAATCCCACGTGTATGTTCTTATGTTTCAAAATCTGGTGTGAAACACTCACACAACTTTCTCTTGCCATTGCAAATAATTAACAATAAACCTTACATTAGTAATAAAACATTAGAAATAAACAGAAAACTAACCTCAATAAACATAACCTAATTTTCATCATGAGTAAAAGACGCAAAATGAAAATCAACCTCAGTTTGGCTTTAAAACACGGAAAATCACTCTTTCACGCTAAAGTAGGCTCTGTAGAGAAAAATGCTTTAAATAAAAGTTGTAGATCTTTTAATTTCCTATAAATATGACTTTACACTTTTGTCGTAAAATGCATACTAAGGCCGAAATTTTATAAAATCGATTTTTCTTACGTTTTCGTGAGAGAAAAAACAGAAAATCGCTAATTACCGCTAAACTAAGCGTTATACAAAAAAAAATGTTCGAAATAAAAGTTGTAGGATTTCAAATTCTTTACATATTTTAATATAAGTTTTTGCGCTAAAATGCATATTAAAGCCGCAATCTTAAAAAAAAAATTTTACGTGAAAACAGCCTCACCAAGAATTTCAGCAAACCTGGCGCCTACCCTATCTTGTAAAACATAAAAAACTTAGTTAACCAAGCGATTTTAAAAAAATCGTAGGACCCGTTTTTGAGAAAATCGCAAAAAAGTAAAAAATTACACGAATAAACTACTACTTCCGGTTGACCGATTTTGATGAAAATGTTCGTGTCGGGTCCGGTAGTGATGTCTAACTTAAGTTTCAAGTTTAAAGTTCGTACGAGGTTCCGTTTTTGAGATATTCTGTTCACACACATGGACACACACACAGAGCAATCGCTAAAAACATGTTTTTCTTGGATTCAGGGGGTCTGAAAAGTGTAGATACGGTGAAAACTCAATTTCGTAAAATCGACATGAAAACAATAGTCTACTTCCTTCCTGTATACATTCAGGCGTGGCATATTTTCATACGTTACAAAAATTCATTTCATTCTTCACCGTCTGCATTAGCAGTAATTGCAGAAGAGTCGGACGTTAAACAAGAAAAAAAATTCCTTCCTATATGTTTTATATAGGCAAAAGAAAGTAAATATTCAATGAGACATTTTTGATGCATATAAAGTTAAACGAATTGAGTACCTAATTGTCATTATGTAATAAGTTTTAAAAGTTGTTGAATTAAGGAAAGTTAAAAGTACGGTACTTAACACAGAAATTATTTATTATTCATTTCCTTTTTTTCTTTCTTTATTTAAAAAAAATCCAGATAAAGGAAGCAAGTGATAATTTTAAGTCGCATTTAAGTAGAGTACATAATTCCAAAAGGGTAATCTCAACGGAAGGTTTGCGTTGTTTATGGGCTTTGTTTCTGGTCCAGTTTGCTTTTATTGTACCAGTAGATACAACCTATACAGTTGTACTGTCATATGAATGATACAAATCTTCTAGATGTAATGTATTACCCTTTTGTTCACCGTTACTTATGTAACAAAAATATATTATATATTCACAAAATCCTTTTAAATCTTCTTGTATTTTTACACGTAATATTATAAGAAAGTGAAAAACTACAACTAGAAATTTCAGGGTGCATTAGATTAACTGGTTAATTGCTTTTCCTGGTTTTTATATTTTTATTCCACACTTAATTTTTTCTAGTTATTAAAGTAAGAACAATATTTTTTTTCAGATTTCTAACATATTATTAGAAATATTGCTTGTAGTTTACGAGTCTGTTCAAGTACATGTCCTAACCATCAAGTCATGTATACATGTTTTAAGGAGGGACTCCCAGACCAAAAATGGTAAAAATAATTTTTTTGCAATTTCTGATAGTTTAAAATGTTTTGAATTTTTAATGATTTTATATTCAAAATACGTTACGTAGTAACCAAGGAAATGGGACTTTGTTAATCATTACGTTAAAAGTAAAATTTTGCGTAAACAGCTGTAAAAACAATGACAACGACACTTATTATCCGAAAGAAAGCTCGTAGAAGGTTAATTTTTAAAAAAATTAATTGCTTAGCTGAAATTATTATGACGTGCATAGTTTTTATTACGGTTTTTAGGTTTTTGCTGTAGGCAAATCAAGTGCGTTGTGGAGGTTATAATGTACAATATAACTTGAGTTTTCAAAGTCAAATTTTTTAATATGCTAGCGTTAGAAAGTAAATAACTTTTGTTCAAATTGACCTAAATCCTTACTTTTTTTAAACATATTTAAGATTTCCAGATCGATGATTTGGAGTATTTAGTTTTCTGCAAAAATCAATGCCAAATTTATTGAAAGTAAATGAGGATAAAAATTATAAATGTTGTACATATAAAAAATAAATTTCATTATTTTTTAAAGTTAAAATTAAAAAACTAAATACTACATACCATGCAATGAACACTTTTATAAAAAAAAACTTCTTCTTCTTCCTTTCACGGGTAAGGCATTATTGCCTGTTCCGAACCTCTTCGCCTCTACAATCGGTCCATCTTTTCATTGGACGCCCTCTATCTCTTTTCCCAATTGGTTGGTATATGAGGGCGTGCTTAGGGATCCGGTATTCACTCATTCTGTCCACATGTTGAAACCAATCCCTCCTACTCCCATTTATTTTATCTCTCATTGAAAATATATTCAGCTGAGCTCTGATATCCGTGTTTCTGAAACGATCCTCTCTACTGCACCCATATGTTCTCCGCAGAAACCTCATTTCAGAAGCTTGCAATCTGCTTTCATCACGCTTGGATAGCACCCAAGTTTCACTTCCATATAGTAATGTCGGAGCCGCAATCGTTTTATAGAACTTTATTCTTGTTTCTTTGGTGGCACTATTCTTAAGAGCTCTATGTATGGTTCCACACATATGTTGGAAGCGATGTATCTTGGTGCAAGCGTCCCTATCATGTTGATAAGAGATATCACAGCCAAGATATTTGAAATGAGATACTTGTTCCAGAATTTTCTTCCGTAAAACAACTTTACTTCTCTATAAAAAAAAACAACTGGTCAAAATATTTTTGCTTTCTCGTGAACCTCGGATTTTTTACTCCAACCCTGCTTTTAGTAGTTGTTTTTAACATTTTGTAAACTTATTTTTATAAAAATTTACTAAATTTGAGCTTAGTTAATCTGTAATAAAATATTAGCTGTAACTACTAAGGGGAATTTTTTTTTTTTTTGAGGAAGAACAACCTTAGGGCTGATTTTTATTTATTCGGTATATTTTTACCTTCACTAGATTATGTATTCGACTATTCGTCCAGATAATTCTTCATTGGATAGATTATTAATTTGAATACCTAAGTCTTTTTTTTATTTTCCTTTCCTATATAGTAATTTAGGGCTAAAGAAAGTAAAAATGCTTGTGGCCGCAGTAATAAAAAATGGTCGTATCTTTTTAAGATGAAAATGTAGAAAAAATATAAATAAAGGTTTGAACTCTCCTATCATTGGGGCAACCCAGTAAAATAAAAAAATAAAAAATACTCAAGCAACCATCTTTGGGCCACTTAATATAGATTGACCCCTTTACCAAAAAACCAAATAAGATCCATAAGACAAAACTAAAAGTTTATTTAATTTGTTGAGTTACTTTTTATAAATGATTTTTTCATAGTCAAAATATTTTGTGGTCAGTTAAACGTAAAAAATAATATGTAACGTTTTAGTACAATTTTATTTCTGTTAGAATATAAAAACCAGGTTTACTTAAAGCATATAATATCAGTAGAAAACCACAATTCATGTTGAAACTGAACTCTACCAGAAAAATAACATTTTATTTATTGTTTTTAAAAATAATAATAATTAGAGTTTACAAAATCCCTGTGAATGTTTTTGTGTAGGCAATATAATTGAAAATTTTTGTAGGTATATACTGTTGGCAACAAAAAATCCAAGCAAGATTGACACAATTTGAATTGGAGTAACTTTCAGAATTTTGTAAATAAATTGGTTTAAAAATACGTTATATAGTAGGATATTAGAAAATCCGGTTGAATACGATGTCCATCTTGAAATGCGTCTTAGAAAATATTGTGACAATATCTAAAGTGAATGTGTGTTCGAGAATTTTCGAGGAGGATCGATATTTTAAAAATGTTAACATTTATATAATAAGAGTGATTAATGGGGTTTCCAAAAAATAGTCATAAATGGTTATGTAGGTAGTACAGGTAGGCCTGCCTACTGTTGTACGGATGTTGTTTAAAGAGTCGGGTACCTATTTAGATAATAGGCCTTTTTGTAACACCTTCTATTCAATCCTAATTTGTTTACTGTTTGTTAAGATTTATCCAGAAGCCGTCAGAAGAATGTTGTATTTTTGTTATTAAATAGAAAATCTCTGTACTTCTCGAAATCTCCATAGATTCATCTATACAAGCAAAGCGATTTATTTAGTCAGTTTGTTTCGATTTGCTGTGATTCAGTGAGCGGATTGTGCAGTTCATAACAGTGCGTTAGAGAAGGCCAACGTTACTGTGAATCTATTGTTTAACGTTCATTTATTCTGTATCATTTTTGTAAGTAGTATTTCGTAAATTGGTGTTAAGTTTATTTACTGTTATTCGTTAATTATAATTAGTTTGTTATTTATTATAAGTAATTTAATTGTAGATTTTAGTCATTTTATTAATTGTAATGTTTAGTTGTAATAAACAATTTAATTTTAAGCTATAGTGTGTTCATTATTTAATTTACCCTGATCCCGAAACGGACCTTAGAGATAAGAGTCACAATATCTTAAGGTTTTTTATCTCTCAAGGCAAACCAAGATCAGATTTTATAATCCTGCATTTCTGTAGACCTATGTATCCTGCGTACTGTGCTTATGTAGTGAATTAAGAGTAGAGTCTCGATTATCCGAGACAAACGGGACCGGGAGATGGTCGGATAAGCAAAATGTTGGATAATCCGGCACCAAAATATAATTTGAATAAATAATACACTTGTTCGATTTTAAAAATAAACTAAACAAAACAAAATAATTAGTATGATAAGTTTTACAAAAATCACGATAAATAATTTTAAGTTTTAAGTACTGTAGGTAAAAATAACAAGTTACAGTAGGTACCTAAATATTATCAATAATTTAAAAAAATAGGGCCTAATAAGTAAAATACAAAAAATAGCATCATATATTGTTCGGCAGTAGGGCAACTTCCGAAAAGATTAATTTCTTTTGAAAAAACTCTGTTAGACTTGTACCCTTTTCTTGGTGGCAATGTTAAGCCAGTCCTGCATCACCATTATGTCAGTAGAGAAAACTCAATTTCAAAAAAAACCATGAAAACAATACTTTCCTCCCCTATAATAGTACTATTCATGTAGGCAAGAGAAAGTAAAAATGGCCCCGAACGAAAAATTTTCAGTTTAAATTTCTGATTTCATCCATTAGGTAAAAGTTACAAATTATTTATCAAGATTTTAGTTAATCTGGTTTCCTTGTAGACCAAAATGTAACTAACAATTACTTGTGCTCTAGTTCTAATGACAAACTATTAAGGCAAAAGATATTAAGTAGGCCGGTGAAATTCCCAAGATATGAGTACGGCTAATGAAAGCGTAATGAAGTGTCAAGTGATTGTCGCAACAATATGCAAGCTTTTGCTTACTGTTTAGCAGAGAATATTGTAATCTCCAGAGGTCCTGAGTACAACAACCAGTAGTAGTCGTAAGTAGCCTACAATGCTTCTGAAACTGGGTTAAACCAACAACAGAATATGCCTGTTCACCTCTCCTATTACTTGGTTACATTATGATCCCTCTTATATTCTGGTGGAATTGTTCGATGTGGAAACAGTATCGTTAGACTACATATATACATTATCCTCTATCTATTAGTAAGCTGCATCCGGGCTAATGTGTGGTATAATTAACAGATTCCTCCTCCATAATATAACTTCAAATATGTAAACATCATATGCTATTCTCGTAATTCAATATATGTAAGATGCACAAACACATGCAGTCCTATATTAAGTCCATCTGTAGAAATTATTAATCTTGTTACTAAACTATTTGATACATGTAGTACATTACTATACCCAAAACGGGCAGGTGGAGTGTTATTTTAATTGCACTCTATCTGTTTGGTCCAGGGCTAAAAAAAATAGTTCTGTTTCTTATCACATAGTCAGCCACTTATATGACTGAACTATTTAAGAACAGAAGAGGTTGAGGTGTAAAAGACACTAGTCAGAGTTATCTTATCTGAGAGTAATGAATTTCACTATGCAGCCAGACCCTGTGGTTAATGAAGTGAAGATGTCATTTGCAGGGTGGAAAGTGAGTGTTTTTCGGAGGGCCTGGCATGCTGATAAGCATACTCTTTCAACTCAGTGAGGAAGGCTAATGTAAACCACCTTACTTCTCGTTTTTACTTAGTAAAACCTCTAGAGGTTCAAACCAGCCTTTCGGCTGTTGACCTAAACAACAACAGTACATTACTAGGTAATGCCTATTCGAATATTTATGAAAGTTTTGAGCCTAATTAACTGAATCTTATATAAAATAGTTTTCACAGTGCCTTCAATTTTTCACCATTTTAGGAATATTTTATGGAAGGAGTTTGCCGAAAAAAAGCAGGTGGAGTGTTAATTATTTTGCACTCGATCTCCTAAATCCAGGGTAACAAAAAATATTTCTATTTTTTATCACATGTTAGCCAATTATATGACTAAAGCATTTAACAACAGCAAAGGTAGAGGTGTAAAAGATAATAATCAGAGTTTTCTCCTCTGAGAGTAATGAATTTCATTATACAACAGTTGTAAACTGTCCACAGAGGTAAACTATCGTAAGGGCAAAATTTGTGATTTCCTGGTTTTTGCATATTTTTTACAATTGAGGGTATAATTTATAGAGGTAAAGTATCGTATCTGTATTTAGTAGGCTACCACAACAACTGAGAAACCCAAACCCAGTGTTATAGCATCGTAAATGACATTGTTGAATAGAGAGAGGTATGCTATCGCAAGTGATTTTGCAATAATTAACCTCTAAGAATTCTTACAGTATTAAACCATATACGTTAGTTTACCCCTAGCAACATTAATTTTATTTGTTAATTTCATTTCATACTCTATCCAGTTTTGTTAATTTCATTTCATACTCTATCCAGTTTTGTTAATTTCATTTGTTAATTTCATTTCATACTCTATCCAGTTTTGTTAACAAAGGTTTTGTGTGTTGAAGTTTTTTAAATTGTTTTTTTAAAAACAGGAAACTGAGAAAAAAGAGTTTTGAACGAGGTAGAAAACTGTGTGAATTGGCTCTGCTACAAATGGTAAGAAATAATAAAAAATGTTTGTTTTATTATTTAACACTAAACCCTGTGCTAATGAAGTGAAGGTGTCTTTTGCAGGGTGGAAAGTAAATGCTTCTTAGCATGGCATGCTAAGCCATAGGGCTTGGCATGGTGATAAGCATACTTTTCCAGTCAGTCAGGAAGGAAATTAGAAATCACGTTTTACTTAGTGAAGCTCTACATGTTGAAATCAGACAACATAATGCATCTATGTAATATTTTCGTTATATACATTTTTTGTATACTCCTGTGCGCTGCCATAGCTATTTTTTAAGAAGACAATTTGGTAAAATTAGTATATACTATTATATTTCGTTTGAAATATTGAAAATTGTACACAGCTTAACTTTTTAAAATGTATATTTAACTGACTAAAATAAGTAGGCTCAATAAATAGTGACTAAAGATACGATATTTTAATAACTTTTATTTTTTTATCAGAACATGTCTTGCTTTAAAAACAATCAGCTAATTTGTTAACTATAATTTTTCAAAGATTTCTAAAAGACTTTTGGCGTAAATAAACTTGAATCGTTTTTTTATTTCTTTATTTATTTTGCAGGTGTAGAAGAACAACCAGCAAAAACGTTCACAAATACATTAACAAAACAATTAAAAAAAAAACCAACCGCGTTATTGACTTTGAGGAGGATACCACCCAGCGATAACTCTCCAGATAGCGATATGTATTATGTTTATTTAAATTATATTTTTGTATACGTAATTATGTTGCAGTTGCAACTTAAATCTTAACAAGACGTTAATATGATACCCGGTAGTTTTTGTTAGTATATGACGGTCAACTGGTAACCATACTAAGGTGCATACTCGACTTTTTTTTTATTCCTAATTTGTGTACGTTGCAATCTGTTCAATTCAGAACAATAAGCAACCCCATGATCCAATGAGATGAGGATGATGTGTATGACGTGTAAATGACGTGTAGTCTTGTACAGACCCAGGCCGACCATTCCTGAGAGAGTATGGTTAATTGAACCCCAACCATAAAAGTACACCGGTAACCACTGTCTAGTATTCAAATCCGTATAAAAGTAACTAACTTTACTAGGATTTGAACCAGGAACCTTCGTCTTCGAAAATCAGCTGTTAAACAGCTGATTTTGACGACGACTTTACCTCTAGACCAACCCGGTGGGATGCATACTCAACTGATGTAACTTATGAATCTCAAAAAATTTGCATTCGCCAAAACGTCAACGAATGACTTAAATATTTTTATTGGTAAAAAAATATAATTTTAAGTTTCGTTGTTCAATAATTTCAGCCAGACCGAAACTATTTATAATTAAATGAGACAATAGTATCCTGTCGATATCAACACACGACATCGATAGTAACAATGTCATTTATACTTGCTATTTTAGCAAACAATTTACACGCTGAATTTTGTAGAGATGGTCTCACTCTGGACTGCTGTTTTGATTCCACAACTATTGCCTGTTGTGTACAAATTACGAGTACAGCCTACCTGTTTATTGTTTGTGTGGTACGTGAATATCTGTAGTTGTATAATGTCTGTCAAAATTTTGTACGTGAATTGAATTCAATTTCAATTAAATTTGAACATTAATTAATATCCATCATAATAATTGTGAATGTCTTTTTAATTATTTACGCAAAATATAACCCTAGAACTTATATAGAAATTTCATTAATAAATTCGAACTTTTAGTTTGATTATTCCATTTAGACCAATCGGAAGAGATGAAAATACTAATATTAGAAATGTAAGAAAAGTGACGTTTTCGGAATTTGATTGTTGTTGGCTTATTGGAAATGAGATCAGGTTAAGTTTTAACATTCACACAATTTTCTCTTGCCAATATAAATAATTAGAAATATAACCTAAGTTTAATCATAAATAAGCAATGTAAAATTAACCTTGCAAAAAAACCATAACCTAATTTAATCACGAATGAATTATGAGAAATTAAAACAACCTTTGTAAGATTTAAAAAAGTGAGTTTCACTAATTGACTAGATTAAAAATACGCTCTGTAGAAAAAAATGATAAAATAAAAGTTGTACGTTTTTTGATCCTTATAACTTTGATTATATACACGTTTATCGTAAAATGCATAGGGAACTAAGGTCGCACTCTTGAAATATTCAAACTTTTACCGATTTTGATGAACAAATTGCAGAAAATCACTAATTGTCGCCAAAGTAAGCGACGTAGAAAAACAACACACGAAGTGTAAGTTAGTAATGAAGGAATGTATGTTTAGAATTAATGAAGAACAAAAAGAAATAGAATTTACTTTTCAAATTAAGAACTCTAGAAAGAAAATTAGAGCTGTAGACTTCTGTGATTATCATAGACCTATGTGAATTAAAACGAAAAACATAGTTGAGCAATCGATGGAAGAGTAATTTAAATGGATCAAATCCATATCGACGACGCGTCTCATCACTGGTGGCAATATTTAAAAAACGTTTGACCTATGGCAAAAACCATTAGCGATTTCTGTATCTACTCTTTAAGAGAAATCGAACGACAATATTTTTGTTTCCAGATTCCGACTTTGATTTCTTGGCTTCCCGTCTTGGGCCATTTCCAGTTAAAACCGGAACTTCATACCAAATGATTTCTGTATCTACACTTTAAGAGCAATCGAATGACACTATTTTCCAAATTCCGACATTAATTTCTTGACTTAGGTTTTGAGTCATTTCCAGTCGAAACCGGAACTTCAAACCCAATGATTTCTGTATATACTTTTTAAGAGGAATTGAATGACACTACTCTTCCCAAATTCCGACATTGATTTCTTTACTTACGGTTTTGGGTCATTTCCGGTCGAAACCGGAACTTCAACCCAATTATTTCTGGATCTACTTTTTAAGAGGAATTGAATGACACTACTCTTCCCAAATTCCGACATTGATTTCTTGACTTACGGTTTTAAGTCATTTCCGGTCGAAACCGGAACTTCAAACCCAATGATTTCTGGATATACTTTTTAAGAGGAATCGAATGACACTACTTTTTCCTAATTCCGACTTTGATTTCTTAAATTCCGGTTTTTGGGCCACTTTTGGTTGAAACGGGAACTTCAAATTCAATTCAGCTCCACTAACTCTTGTGCTGATTACGAATCCGAAAACCATTTGTTTCTATCTCTTGTAGTTTCTAAATTAATTCCTTGTCTTCCGGTTAAAACCAGAATTTCAAACCAAATTTAGGCCCACTAACGTTTTGGTTAGATTACGAATCCGAAAACCGGTTTTTGGTATCTCTTGTGGTATATAATATCTGATTATGACGGACGGACAAGGGAAAATGATAGATGACATTTTTTTAAATTGCCTCCTACGAGGAACAGAAATACCGGGAAACAAAGTCTGTTTTATAACCGTTAAACACATTATTTATTTAACTAATTGTTTAAATTTGTTCTAAATGTATATCTAGATACAGTAAATGTGATAAGTCTGTTAATTATATTCTAATGGAACGTTTCATATGAGAATAAATAGTAGTGAGTTGATATACTCGGATATACTCATATATAAACAACAACAGTGACTTGTATTGTAATAATAAGTAACTAAGTTATGGTTTTCAAAATAAACCATAGTTTACTAACTTGTATTTAGTGCTCTGACGTATGTAGATAAATGTAAAATATCATCTGTCTGTTACTTCGTTTGTTAAACAACTACGGTGACGTCATATATCTTGTGATAACTCATTTACAACACGATGATGTTGATTGGTACATGAGTGAATGTCGCTACTGTATTGTATTAACCACAAGAAACTACCTCTGGCTAATTTTGGCTTCATTGTGTTACTAAAGTGTACTAAATTCTCTCGTAATTCGAAATACCTATGTGAAGTTCTATACAGATGCTTAAATTTTCTTTGTAACTTTTATCATCTAATTTTTTTTTGTAATCCCTAATGTGTGTAAGTTGCGATCTGTTCATTTCAGAACAATAAGCAACACCATGACCCAATGAGATGAGGATGATGTGTATGACGTGTAAATGAGGTGTAGTCTAGTAGAGACTCAGGTCGACCATCCCTGAGTGAGTATGGTTAATTGAACCCCAACCATCAAAGAACACCGGTAACCACTGTCTAGCATTCAAATCCGTATAAAAGTAACTACGTCTTATACGGATTTGAATGCTAGACAGTGGTTACTAGTGTTCTTTGGTGGTTGGGGTTCAATTAACCATACTCACTCAGGAATGGTCGACCTGAGTCTGTACAAGACTACACACCATCTAAGTGTATTTATTTTTGTATTTAAAACTAACCTCTGACCAAATGTCGTTCCGGATTTTCACTATTTTATTTATGGCACCCTGAACAAGTCTTTCAGGGCGTTCCATACTTCCGGAATTTAGTTTTAGAAATTTATTTTATAATTGTTTTATATTTTTGAAAGAAATTTCGCTCAATTACACGAACAGACAATTGGCTATAACAGTAGCTAAGTGGCTATAAAACGTGTTAGTAAAACGTTAAACACATAGTATTTTTCTAAGTAGTTTGAGTGCTTCGATTCCTCTGAACTTGCCAATTAGTGAACTAACTAGCCCCCCTGCTATGGGGGGATGTTCCAAATCCTCAAGATTACAGATCTCCCGGTAGGTTTGCAGTGTCCCAAATTTCTTCTTGAATGATCTGTTCACATTACATGAGACGGATTCATTAAATAAACCTGTTAATTCCATTCTAGGTTTTTCCTCAATTGAATGAGTCAGTTTGAGTAAATGCTCGTGAATTATAATGATAACTTCTCAAATGTCTGTAAATTAGTGACTTGCCACTTTGGACTCTAGCTCGCATCGAAAATTCTTTTTTGTTGTAGGAAAGGAGACGATCACGTCGACTGTCCGTACAGCCAAGAGTGTGGGGTTTTAAGCTCACCAAAACCTCTCCCCACCGCTGAGGAAGGGCACTTGATTCGTCTTATGGCATGAGTAAAATGCCATGGTGTAACGCGATATCTTATTTCTTGAACTGTGGTTTCTCGATGGGTGGACCCACCCCTGAACCGTCGACTATGTACGTTCCTAAGAGGAACCTCCTAGAGACTTGTACCACCCGACAATTCTTCCATCACAATAATGCCCAGAAAAGACATGAAGTCTCCTCCCCATATGGCACGGTTTCTGAATTTCCCCACATGCTACGCACAAACTGCAATAGAAGGGATGACTACTTATGAGTCGTGGAGTTTCTGGTGTTTCACGGAGAGCAACATCAAGATCCAGATACCTCTGATACAGATAGCAGTAGCAGCTGCACGCTAATCCTCATGAACTTACTCTTTCCCAACCAACTTTTCCACTGATTTCTGCCGCAGAACTTTATACATTATCCTTCCAACCGTAATCAAGTAATTTTGACTCGCGATCATTTTCTCGATAACATCTACAATTCTTAATCTCCCAGTTAACGCAATGAATTCTGTTCTAGCCCGATCCCATTGATTGGACTCAAAAACCGTATGCTCCTTCGTAATACGAGTTTAGATACACTAATTATCGTCAACTTTTGCCAGAGTAAAAGGTACGCCCTAAAGCACCAACCGCCTTTCATAAATATCTTTATTTCATACAATACTCACCGTGAGCTCTCCCGTACCATGGTTGTAACGTTCGGTATTAACCTCACCGTTAACCTTGAGCCAAGGTTCCGCTAACTCAGCGCCACTAAGACGGCATTATCTGAAGTTTTTCTACATTATCTGTCAATTAATGCAGTTTTCTTTTCTTATGTACGATAATTACAAAGCATAATAATTTACATCACAAAGAAAGATAAATTATAAATTCAAATTCTGTTATGGATAAGTTCACATTTTTTTATTATCAATTAGTTTTATGACCGAGTAAAGAATATTGTACATTTTTACTTTGAATAAATTAGTGGTAAGTTCTATAATTCAATCAAATTATAATGTGCACGATATAATTTTTTCTTTTAAAATATATCTTACCTACAATGGTATAAAATATTATTTTACATCTCTATGAAAATTATATTACATTCATTAATGTTGCATGCAAAAAAATTGCAATTATAGTATTTTTTTAGTTCTGTATTGTAATAAAGTGCATTTATAATAATCATATATTCTTTTATTCACTATAAAATAATTGACCGCTATTATTTTTTTTACAACAAATACCGTTCTTAATAATCTGTTATAGGTAGTATATATACGTCCATAACAACATTGCACCATGTAAATAAATAGGTTAAAAGCTAATTTATAGTTGTCACATATCAAGTGGGAAAGCCTAGTTCAGATCCTTTGTACCACCCACTTCTCCTATTTTACTACAGTAGAGCGTCAATAATCCGAACGTCAAAAAACCGAACGCCAACCAAGGATTTATACGATATTTTAATTTTCACGGGAACGGCAAAAGTAAAGCACGGTTTACTCTGTGTAACATGTTTCATTTATGCTGGTGATGAATGAAAGTGAGAGAGTGAGTGTTGGTCAGTGACAGCGAGAGGGAAATTAGGCTACGGTCCCTTCCACGCCCCGCTGACAGTATGTAAATAAATGTAGTATGTAGCTTGTAGTATTATATAAACAGTTCCGAGGTAGGTGGAGGGTTGTTTGCTGATGTCGGATCAAGTGGCCAGGGGGCGGGTTTTTGATTGGTAAGGCGGTTGCGGCCTCTTTGGGGCTGGACGAGGACGCCTCAATTGAGTCCAACACTACTTCCCCCATCGTGAGGGAGTGAACATGAGTTTTTCTCGCCGCCTCGGATAAAAAAACATGTTTCATGAACTTTTGTTAAAAAAAATGTTTTGTAACTTGTTACAAGTAAGCACTTTTTGCATTGTAACATGTTTTATAAACTTTTGTTTTAAAATAAATATTTTACTTAAACAAATGAGCGAGGTTTAAGCAAATCACACAACCAAAAATAAGCAAGTTTTTTTTATAGTAAGATTTCAGTGATTTTGTAAGGTTTATAGTGAATCTTTTGTTTAATTGCACATTTTTTTGTATAACTGTAAATCTACGAATTGCTCTCATAGAACAATGAGTAGATATGTTGTAACTATAAATCATGAGTAATTAATACCCCTTGGTATTACTTTATAAAATTTCCCATTTTGTTGTTTTGTTCTTGCCAGGAATGAAAAATAAATTAAACAATCACTTATTAGAATAAATCTGTAGGGTGTAGTCTGTATAGACTTCTGTGTGTTTCACTGTTGTCTAGGAGATTGAAGGCTTCTGGATTCAGATGATTTTCAAGTCTTGTTTGGTAACTGGTGCAAAATTTCTGTATTGCTTCGTGTACCGTGGTAGTGTTCGTGTCTCTGTGCAATATAGTGTTGGATATGTACCAAGGCGAATCCATGATGTTTCGAAGTATTTTTGACTGAAACCGTTGAATTATTTCAATGTTACTGTGACTTGCTGTACCCCAGAGTTGTATCCCATATGTCCACACAGGTTTAAGTACAGTTTTATAAAGTAACAATTTGTTTTGTGCTAATAATTTGGACTTTCTATTAAGGATCCAATACAGCTGTTGGTATTTAAGATTTAACTATTTTCGTTTGTTCCATATGTGAGTCCTCCACGTTAGACGCCTGTCCAGGTGGAGGCCAATATATTTTGCCGTATCGGATAGTGGAATTTGTACGTTGTTAAAAAACACTGGTGAACATGTAATAGCACATAGTGTTATGTTTGTTTTCAATATAATATACAGTACATACTGCACTAACTGCATATGCAGTGGAGTACGTACTGTAGCTTTTTTTACATGGATAGGCCTACTAAGGAACGCAACATTTCACCAATTTGGTAGGTATCGATTATCGGCTTCCCTCTCTCGCTTTCTTCTCCATGTCTCCTACATTATTTCGCTCTGGGCCAACCTTCATTCTCTCGACCATGTCTCTCTCTTTTGTTTCTCTGGGAAAGCACTATCCTCCAACTTATTTCATATTTTGTTGTATTCAGTCTTTCTATATATTTTTTTGATTTCCACGAACCATTCAAATTTCGTCTTGCGTTTGTCAATCATAGTAAAAATTTTGTGTGTATGTCTGTTTGAATCCATTCTTTATAGATGGCCATCTATAGCATCCAAGTAGCTTTATTATTTAAACTAATAATTTTTTGGTGAAAGTAAGGTATAGTACTATTCTACCAATGCTTTACCACACACTAGACCTACATATTTATTCTTTAAAACCACCTAAGTACACTTAAGTACCGAGAAAACATTGTTTTTATTCATTTCAACGTTTTTAAAATGTTTATAACGATGCGCCAAAGGGAAACTGGCTTCTATTCCAGGGTCCCGGGTTCGACTCCCGGTCAGTTCTGGCATTTTTTCATCACTCATTTTCATTATCATCATTATCCACCGTCTGCATTAGCAGAAATTGCAGAACAATAAGACGTAAAAAAAATAGTAAAATAATAAATTAAATTTTTTTTAACTTTTCCAAAAATTAGTTTTTTTTGACTTATGGGCTTTCTGAAATGACTGATTCATTTATTAGTTATATTTTTGAAATTAAAACACAAATTATAAAAACTGTATTTATATATGAAGGTTTTTTTGTAATACGTATAAATATATTAAATGGATAAAAATGAATAAAAAAGCAATAGAGAAAATATTGTATTCAAGATTTTTTCTATTAACAAAACATTTATAAGGTAGGAGGGAAACACGTTAAATGGATTAGTCAAAGTGCTATTTGGAGGAAGTCCGGAATTCAATGAGCTCGTTGGAAATGAAGCATTTCCCTTATTCAGAGGGCAGAGTTCGTCGCGTTGTTCACCATCACCATCAACATGCAGCCTGTCTGATAACTTCTTGATTCGGGACGATGATGTATCCTTAATGTTAACACTTATCAACCGTTCGTTGTACGTTTTACACATTCACATCAATGGAGATTTTACATTCATATACACACTCACACTTAGATGCATGTTGCATCCACTTCGTTCACTTACAGGTTCCCAAGGGTTAGTTATACCTTTTCAAAATTGTATGTTTAGTACTTTACTTTGCGCTGTGAAAAGACACTGTTCGCTTGGTTTATTCTCTTGCATAATCTAGTGTTCTCTGCTTTGGGATTTGACTTGCTAACCAGTTATTCTCCAACTACATTAATGAACAAATTAAATACAATAAAATAGGTACATATAATTGATGTAAAAGTTTATGGACTTTTCTAATAATAATGGATTAATTTAACAGAAATATAAATAGTATATTATAATTAATAATAAGTTATACCATATTGCAGCATGAGAACCACCTCATAATATTTTTAGTTTATTTATTATTAATATATGAAACTATCACAATATGGACAAATGTAGTGAGAACATCTGTCTAAAGAAACTATAAAAAATGAATTCCCTAAAAAACCTGATGATGTAGTTAACAAGTTAAATACATTTAATAATTGAATTTAATATCTTTTACTGCCTTTTCTAAGTTCTAGTTTTGCCCATAACAGGCTGGTGGAGTGTTAAATTATTTACACTCGATCTGCTATTTCCAGGGTTACAAAAAATAGTTCTCTTTCTTATCACATGGTCAGCCAATTTTATGAATGAACTGTTTAAAAACAGAAGAAGAGGTAAAGGTGTAAAAGAATTGGTTAGATTATCTCCTCTGAGAATAATGAATCCATACCTCCGAATCCTGTGGTGAATGAAGTGAAGGTGTCATTTGCAGGGTAAAAAGTAAATGCCTTTTAAAGGGCCTGGCATGCTGATAAGTATACTTTTTCAGCTTAGTGAGGAAGGCAAGGTAAACCACTCTTCGTTTTACCTAGTAAAGCCTCTAAAGGTTCAAACCAGCCTTTCGGGTGATGACCTAAACAACAAGATTCTAGAAATAGTTTAGAGGAAAAATTGTTTATTGTAAGAAATTGTGCATTATATACTGTAGCCTAATGTATTGAACAGAGGTAATGGATTGCAATGAATAAAATGTTTTGAATAGGGATTCTCGGAAATTGAAGCTAGTTGATTTTTTTACTTTCGATTTATTTTACCATGTTCTGGTAAAACGGGAAAATATTAGAAGCGGTTCGATTAACTATCAGATCGCAAGTGTAGAAACAGTTAGCATTTTTGAAATGAGTTTTTTTTACTTGAACTGTTAAGAGAATTTTAGAATTGTCGGGCCGTTTCAAAATTGTGGACCGGTTCTGAATTTCGTTATTAGTCCGTTTGCGTATGGATGGATGGTTGTTAGTGGTTTTTGTTTAAGTCATCAGCCGAAAGGCTGGTTTGAACCTCTAGAGGTTTTACAAAGTAAAACATGGAGTGAGGTGGTTTACCATTGCCTTCCTCACTGAGTGAAAAATTACGCTTATCAGCATGCCAGGCCCTCTGAAAAGCACAGATTTTCCACTCTGCAAATGACACCTTCACTTCATTCACCACAGGGTCTGGCTGTATAATGAAATTCATTATTTTCAGAGGAAACAACTCTGATTAGTGTCTTTTGCACCTCTACCTCTTCTGTTCTTAAATGATACAGTCATTTAATTGGCTGACCATGTGATAAGAAACAGAACTATTTATTTTAGCCCTGCAACGGATAGATTGAGTGTGAATAAATTGACAAGTTAGTGGTTGTGGACAGGTAAATAATTTTTTGATTCTTCAGTGATTGTATTTTATTCATAGTCAAATTTAGTTTAAGATTTCAATTTTGTAAATAATTTAATTATTGTAATTTGTAAGTGGTCTAAGCTTAATAATTAACTCTAATTATAAATCCTGTCAATGATTAATTGTTATTAGTTTAAGAGAAGTTCTTTAGCATATATTAAACCTAGATCTCGACAAAACACGTAGGATTAGGTGTTACAATACACTACATCAATTTTAACTTAATTGTTTTTTTTTTCATTTACGTCACATTTTCTCTTTCAAATCCATGTACACTTAAAAAGTATTGTTTGAAATGAAACTTATTGTGGATTTATAATACCAGTAGGTATATTTGATTTACCGCAATATTTTCCACCTGTTTTATACCGTACATTTCATAGAAATCAAATATTTGATTGGAACTTTATTGAGAAACTCGTATAAATCATCCATTTATAACTGATTTGCCTTTATATCAAATACATAATATTCATACCTTCACAGAATGCTCTGCTGCAATTCCTTTCATAAAATTAGGTAAATTGTCCATTTCCATTAGAACCGTTTCAAATGAATTAGGAAACTAAGTTCAATTGATTAGTCATAGTTGAACAGATAACCCAACTAAAGGATAACCTAAGGGCGTATAAGAATACCTTGGAGGAATCCATACTATGATTGAACTGCACAAACTAATCTTGGTCAATTTCATCAATAGATATACACATAATAACGTTCTACTGCAATATATGCTACTTATACATGTAGTAACATGCAGATACTTCTCATAATCTTGTAACATTTTTGGTTAATTTTGTCCACAAGATTACATCACGTTCCAATATATTTAAACCATTAATATGCTATTAAACTTAAAGCGTTTAACTTCTTTCAATAATAATTCAAACGTTGAAAGAAAATCATGAATATAGAAATAAAACCAATTAGTATTGGAAATTAAAACAATCTAGTACTCGCCGGCTGAAACGAAGATGTTCTTATTTTAAATCGACAAGATAACTTATGAATTAAATCCATGAAGTTATTTATTTCATTGGGGGGTTTCTTCAATCATGATATAACAAAGAAAACTCATCATTATTATTAAATCATCATCATCATTAATAATCATCTTCATTATTCTGCTCACGAATAGATTGTAGATTTTGCTGTAAAGTACATACTATATAAAGTCGTGGACAAAATTAACGCATCTCTTTAAAAGATTTTAAATGGTTTCGCAGTATCTTAATGAAGTAGGTATGAACCGTATGATCTGCCCAACCAACAGGCTACACTTAAGTCTTATTGACCCCGTTTTAATTGTATTTAGAAAAAAGAGTTTTGTCAACGTAAAGCAGTGAATCTTCAACAGTTGTGTCATGTAGCAAAAGAAGTATGGGAGAAATCGACCAGGAAGAAATCCAAACCTTGATTCAAGGAGTGCTGAGACGGATGCTCGCTGTAATTAAAGAAAGAAGGGGCTGTACTTGTTACTCAATTACTTTCAATTACAATTACTTCTTTCAATTACAATTAATTCATTATTAATCACATTATAATCATTTACGTTTAATTTTTTCCATATTATTTTTTACATTTTATTTCGTTATACTATTTACCTAGTTGATAAGGAATCAAACGTTGTATTTGTTTTTTTTTTGTAAAAAATAAAACCCACCGATTTATGTCAAAAACAAAACTAAGTACACATTCTTACCCGACTATCCGCTATTATTGTATGAAATCATCCCCTTATTAATTAAAGGGATGTACAATGTTCGTTTTTATCGTTATGTCCATCAGAACAATAATAAAAATGTTTCTTTAAAACACTCTAATTACTTTACCATTTATGCTAAAAGGCTGAATTTAAGCTGAAATCAATGAGAGAAAATGCAGCAACACTCTTTAAAATGCCATATATTTCCTCGTAAAATTGATCTTGCTACATGTTTTGAAATATGAATTAAGTGAAAAATGCGTTAATAAGAAACTGGTACATTTATTTGTTTAAAAATCGCTAGAAAATGCCTAATAGATTTCCATGTTTCGTAATGTATACGAATAAAATAATAAAAACCAAGATTTAAAACGAGCTGTACCTTAATTTTTTATGCTATTTACTTGGTGAGATACGCGATTCCAAACACAGGGTTTATCTTTCATTTTAGGTACTATAGTATCTTTTACACCTCTACCTTTTCTGTTCTTAAATGATTCAGTTATTTAATTGGCTGACCATGTGATAAGAAACAGAACTATTTTTACTTTCTCTTGCCTATAATGAATATATAGGAAGGAAAGTATTGTTTTCATGTCGATTTTTCGAAATCGAGTTTTCACCGAATCTATACGTTTTCAGACCCCCTGAACCCAAAAAACATGTTTTTAGCGATTGGTCTGTGTGCGTGTCTGTGTGTGTGTGTGTCTGTGTGTGTGTGTGTCTGTGTGTCTGTGTGTGAACAGAATATCTCAAGAACGGAACATCGTACGAACTTGAAACTTGAAACTTAAGTTACATACCACTACCGGACGCGACACGAACATTTTCATCAAAACCGGTCAACCGGAAGTGGTAGTTTATTCGTGTAATTTTTCACTTTTTTGCAATTTTCTCAAAAACTGGTCCTACGATTTTTTTAAAAATCGCCTATTTTACTCAATTTTTTATTCTCTACAAGAAAGGGTAGGCGCCATGTTTGCTGAAATTCTCGGTGAGGCTGTTTTCACGTAAAAACATTGTTTTTTTAAGATTACGGCTTTAATATAAATTTTAGCGCAAAAACTTATATAATAAAAGTTGTAGAGAATTTAAAAACCTACAACTTCTGTTTCAAACATTTTTTGTATAACGCTTAGTTTAGCGGTAATTTGCGATTTTCTGTTTTTTTTCTCACGAAAACGTGAGAAAAATCGATTTTTTTAACATTTCGGTCTTAGTATGCATTTTACGACAAAAGTGTATATAATTAAATTTATAGAAAATTAAAAGATCTATAACTTTTGTTTAGAGCATTTTTCTCTACAGAGCCTAGTTTAGCGTGAAAGCGCGATTTTCCGTATTTTTAAGCCAAACTGAGTTCGATTGTCATTTTGCGTCATTCACTCATGATTAAAATAAGGTTATGTTTTTGAGGTTAGTTTTTGTTCATTTCTAATGTTTTAATACTAATGTTAGGTTTATTGTTAATTATTTGCATTGGCAAGAGAAAGTTGTGTGAGTGTTTCACACCAGATTTTTTTAGCCTTGGAACTAGCATACCGAGTGCCAAAAATTTAACTACATCTGCCTGTTATGAGCATCTTCCTTAGGTACACATACAATTATAATGTAATCAGTAAAATCTAAAAGAACTTATGAAGAATTAAAGTGTTAGTAAGTACAACAGGTATATGATTCCATATTTTAAAATTTTGTTGAAATTCAAAGAGTGTTGTAAGAAATATTGTTCGTTTACGGAAGTTATGGGTTTACTTTTATTATTGAACAGTGCTTTCAGCCGTACTACAAACATTACAATATGTTTTCGTATGTGCATATATTATAGTATACATTGAGTAACACAATCACACGCACAAGAATCTAAGTGCAAAAGTGCAAGAAGTGAGAGTGAGCATTTTCATGAATCTTTCTGGTTGACATGCAAAGAGTTTCGCCACAAGGAATATAAAAGAGGTGAGTTAATAATGCATATGGCGGTCCCTTGCGGTCCAACGTGACTGTCTTTCTACATTTTCCAAAACTACCACCTAACTTCTTCCTTATAACCCCTCCGTCCTACCATTTTATAACGTAAAAGAAATCGGATTTTGTCGTTATCAGACCTCCGGAAATTGTCTGAAACTGTCCATTCACTCCTAGCACCATTTCTGTTTACTCGATTCCTCTTTTCTGTTCATTTTTTATTCAACTCTAAAAGAATTTCCTACATTTTACAAGATTTTTTTCTTCTGATACAAAGCGTTTATTAAATATAAAATTTAATATCCGGGGGAAAACAAATGCAGAATTATTTTTTTAAATAATTAGTTCCGTAAAAAAATAATATTCGAAATATTTAATTTCAAAGGTTGATAAAATTATGCCTTCATGCGTTCATAAATTCTAAATGATGAATTTTCACATGACCTAAACATTCACATGACATAGAAGTCGGTCTTCGTGACTCCCTGCGAATCTTTTCATTTCCACATCCACCGTTTCAATGTTCAGATACCGATGGAGGTAAGAATAAACCATATGACCACGCCTGTGAAATAGGAATAAATTTAATATTTGTAATGTGCCTCAACCGTCATTTCATTGGTTGTTATATCTGTTTCGCCAGATGGAAATTGTGGTGTCTCTAGTAGAGAATTAGAACGGGTAGGGTTTGGGTGTCAAAGAACAGAGAAACACCAGTAGGGACAATGGAATAAGGTTTAAATATCCTCATAAATATTTCTGAAAACATTTTCAGTGATAAAATTATTTCCAAGTACAATACAACTTGGTTAATTCGAACTTAAAAAGGAATGGAAAAAGTTGAATTATCCGAAATTCGAAATAACCAACATCATACGGAACAGTATTGTAAAGTCAAAAAAATCTGGTGTGAAACACCCACACAACTTTCTCTTGCCAATACAAATAATTAACAACAAACCTAATATAAGTAATAAAACATTAGAAATAAACAAAAAAACTAAGCTCAATAAACATAACCTAATTTTAATCATATATGAAAAAGGCAAAATGAAAATCAACCTCAGTTTGGCTTAAAAATACGGAAAATCACTCTTTCACGCTAAACTAGGCACTGTACAAAAAATGGTATAAATAAAAGTTGTAGATCTCTTAATTTCCTACTCCTGACCGATTTTGATGAAAAAGTTCGTATCGGGTCCGGTGGTGATATGCAACTTAAGTTTCAAGTTTCAAGTACGTACGATCTTCCGTTCTTGAGATATTTTGTATACACACACACACGCGCGCGCACGCACGCACGCACACGCGCGCGCGCACACACACACACACACACACACACACAGAAACACAGACACACACACAGACCAATCGCTAAAAACATGTTTTTTGGGTTCAAGGAGTCTGAAAACGTGTAGATCCGATGAAAACCCGATTTCGAAAAATCGACATGAAAACAATACTTTCCTACCTATATTCATATGGGCAAGAGAAATTAAATTACGAAATTCGAACTTTTGTTATACGTACTACGTACTAAAAACAGAAATAAAGTAAACCATCAATTTCACAGAAAACCCCAATTATTTATTTAATTAATTAATTAGTAGATTATATATAGGGCTACATACATTTAAGTAGCCCTATAAATTATAACAGTATTAGATACACGGTATGTCTAATAGTAATAAGTATTACTGCAATACAGTAGCTACTGCAATTTTTTGAATCTTTTAAACCAAACTTCAAAACACAATTGTCCACTGCATGATATTCTGTTGTTCTTACCCGCTTGATTTATCTTTATTGTTAATTATTTGCATTGGCAAGAGAAAGTAATGTGAGTGCTTCATACCAGATTTTTAATAAGATTTTAATCTGCTTTTTAAAGGGGATTCCCAGTTTATTTGTTACTATACCAGTTTATTTGAATACCAGGTGGAGTGTCAAGTTATTTACATTCAATCTGTTTGTTTCAGGGCTAAAATAAATAGTTCTGTTTCTTATCACATGGTCAGCCAATTAAATGACTGAATCATTTAAGAACAGAAGAGGTAGAGGTGTAAAAGACACTAATCAAAGTTATCTGCTCTGAAAGTAATGAATTTTATTATAAAGCCAGACCCTGTGGTGAATGAAGTGAAGGTGTTATTTGCAGAGTGGAAAATATGTGCTTTTCAGAAGGCCCGGCATGCTGATAAGCGTACTTTTCCACTCAGTGAGAAAGGCAATGGTAAACCACCTCACTCCTCGTTTTACTTAGTTAAACCTCTACAGGTTCAAACCAGCCTTTCGGCTGATGACCTAAACAACAACACAGTTTATTTGAATCATACAAGTTCGAAATAACCAAGTTACAATGTATTTTACAGTAAAATAATATTAGTTTTAAAAAACTCTGACACCAAAGTAACATTTAAATTTTGATGTAATTAATATAGCAGTACTATTGAAAATTAACATCGCATCGGCAGGGTTATTCTGTGTATTATATATTTATTATGTATGACGTGGAGTCTAAGTATACTTATATGGTAGGCCTTTATGTATACGGTTCCATATGTTGTCCGCAGGCAAATGAAGTGATATATTAATGATAATTACAACGATGAACTCTCTGCGTTGCTGAAGCTTAACCTGTTGTTGACTTGTAGTCTAGGTAACGGATTGGGTGCTTTTAGGCAACAACGTAGAGTTGCACTTTGCCCTCTTCAACTTCATCTCCCTCTTGTTACATCAACCTTCAACGTACCATCTTAATACAACCGGTATTGTTATTCCTTCTATTATTATCGTATCAAATATTCTACCAATTTGTTTTTTTTTGGAAATAAATTAGACCTATTATATAGTCATAAATTTTACAAATGTTATAAGATACGTGCACGGAATATGTAATATAAGATAATTTACCTGTAATAAGATATACACTTGATCATCAAAACACCTGTTAATCAATAATTTCTCTGTATAGGAATTTATAATGCAAAATTATAAATTTCTTAATTTTTTTTTAATTTCTTTTTTATGACCACAAAGTATGATCACTTTTTTTATGATCACTTTAGTCTCTTTGGTTAGTTCTTTTTCTTCGGCAGTTTCTTTCCTTTTCATTTCTTTCTTGCCAATACTTTTTCATTCTGTCGGATCTTGCTTTTCTCAATTCGTCTGAACAAACCTGTTCTTTTCGTTTAATTGTTCTTACTGATAAAATTTTGTTTTTAACATTAATTGTTTCTTTGTAAACCGGTGTGCGATCTTTGACATCAGCAATTGTTAGATTTAATTCTGTTCTGTCTTTTTTGATTTCTTCAAGCCCAGGAATTGTAGCTCCTTCTGTTTTTGCACATATGAATTTTTCTACAATTTTTCTTAATAATCGGTTTTCTGGAGTTCTGAGGATATGCGAAAAGAAAGAAAGTCTCCTTTTGTGCATTGCATCAGTGATTGGTTCTATTTCTTTGTAAATTTGTTTTCTTGGTAAAAGTCTGTGCTGGTTGTCAACTATGTGTTTCTTGTTTATGCAGGCTCTAAGAATCCTTCTTTCTATTTTTCTGATTGTTTCTTTTATTCAGTTTCCATCAATACTGAAGAGGGTTTCACTGCCGTACATTGCTTGTGATCTTAGAACTGCTTTGTAGTGTTTAAGTTTTGTGTGAATGGAAAGACATTTTTTGTTGTAAGTGTTTTTAGTAATTTGCTGTCCTTTGGAAAGTTTAGAAATTCTCTCATTCCATGCTGCCCTCTCATTAAGATTGTCTGTGATTGTTTCTCCAAGATATTTAAAACTCTCTACAATGTCGATAGGATTCCCATTAATATTTATTTTGTTTATACATAACCGGTCGATCATGTAAAAAACATAATCGTTTTTTGTAATATGATATTATTGTAGATTTGTGATGATATTGTGACATTTATTGCTAAGATCCGTTTCGGGATCTGAGTCAAATAAATAATTAACAAATTATCGTTAGAATTACAAACTATAAATTACAAATAATATTCTTACTTGAATCTGCAAATAAATTACAATTACTACAATAAAATTGATACTTAACTATTATATATATTTCTTCTGTCCGTTTGTTAGTCCTCCTAAACGCCTGGGCCGATTCTTATGAAATTTTTGTGTGAGATTAAGTTGATTCAAGGCTGCTACAGATTTACAATTCGACCCGATAGAATAAGTTTTAAAATTAATTAACTAATTTTATTTATAAATTTTAGTTGATTTTAGGATAGTTTAAAAATTGGTTCACCAATCATTTTGCTTTGGAATTTGAATGCACCAAAGCTATGCAATGGCACGCGATTAGTTGTGAAAAAAATCAGGTGCAATATTATTGAAGATAACATTTTAAACGGCAAGTTTAAAGGAGAAAATGTTCTTTTACCACGGATCCCAATGGTTCCTTCTGACTCGGTTAACTTATTCCATTCAGACGTTTGCAATTTCCAATCCGCTTAGCATTCGGAATGACAATTAATAAGTCACATAGACAAACAATGTCAATTTGTGGATTGTACTTTGAAAATCCATGCTTTTCGCATGGCCAATTATATGTAGCATGTTCAAGGGTTGGCAAGCCATCAAGTTTGTTTGTTTATACTCCTAAGGGATTAACTAAGAATATTATTCATCAAAATGCATTAGGATAAAAAAAAATTTACTCAAGTTATTATTAAGATTTCAAATATATGTTAAGATTTATTTTTTATAGACTGAAAAAAATATAGACCGATTATAAAAATAATCAAAGTTTTTTTCTTGGTACTATTTGAGTTAGTTTTAAGTTTTTATCAAACACAAAGTAGTTTATAGTATACGATTCCTCTCACATACCACACAATTTTTAAGTCAAGTTGTGATAACTGAACTTGTAATGGCGTCAGGTATCATAGAAATAGATTCATAAAAACATCCCAAAACATTTATGATTGATTAAAAAATTTTATGACTTTTGGAGTTACGTTTCCAGAGGACAACGTCTGTCGGGTCCGCTAGTAATATATCTTAACTAATTATAATAAATTAGAAAATTAGAAAACCAGAAGGAGTAAACGCACTAATATCAAATATTATTTTGATCACCTTATTATTTACAATAAAAAATAAATTCGAAAGAAATTCAATGTACACCATTAAGAAATTCTTATTTTGAATATTGATCAACACATTCCTTCTACTTTTTGATACTTTTACATTAATGGGGGGGGGGCCACTCTGATTACTAATCTAAACTGATTTCCTGCAGCTGATTCCTGACCGAACCCTAAAAACAATCAAACAATATCGCCGAAGGGTCCGTAATTATTCACTCATTACGTTCGTATTGCACTACCACTTTAGAGAATATCGATTTTCACCACTTTAAAGTGAATAATGAATACAGTTTCGTTGATTCAGAAACCGGAACGCACACGCAGACCATCGAGCGGTTGTGGGGCAGTGCTAACTGGCGAAGCAAAAGACATCGCGGGACGGCTAGACACCATTATTGAAGTCATAGTTGGCCGAGTTCCATTGGTGGCTTACAGCTGGAGACGATCACTTTACTGCGATTTTGGGTGCCATTATAGACTTCAATCCTCTCCCAGAAATCAACTTACAATGTAAGTATTTCAGTGTTTAATGAGTGAGTATGCTTTTCAGTGAAATTCCAACTGAAATCATAGTGGCCTTCCGTTAATTTAAAAGTACCATTTGACAAATAATGTTATAAGATACGTGCACGGAATGAGTAATAACGGGTGATTCAAAAAGAGCGCCGGTTTTGAAACGGCTGGTAAATTTTTGTTTATCGGTTGGCAACATTGTTAGACCTCATTTCTATTTCGGAGAACATTCCGATTGACGATTCAGTTGTAGTTTCTCTTGTTCGCAGTGTAGTACTCTCGCAGTCTGTGTCTAACCATGGAGAAGTTTACTATTGCACAACGAGTGTTAATCGTCAAAACATTTTACCAGAGTGGAGAGAGTTATGCGGCTACTGTCAGGCGACTTCGCGGTACTCTAGGACGTAATGAAGCACCGAATGAATCAACAGTTCGCAGGCTCATGAAAAAGTTTTTTAAGACGGGTTCAACAGTCGACCTTAAAAGTTCTGGACGTCGTCGTTCTGGCCGAACTGAGCAGAACGTTGCGTTGGTTCGTGACAGTGTGGCTGTTAGCCCAGCAAAATCAATACGTCGCCGTTCTCAACAATTGGGTTTACGATGTTCTTCTGTACGGAGAATTCTTTGGTACGATCTCCAATATCACCCGTATAAAATTCAGTTGACGCAACATTTGAAAGTGGCAGACCACCAGAAGAGACGACAGTTTGTTGACTGGGTATTGAGAAAACGGCAGGATGATGACACCTTCGTAAACAAAATTGACGCCTTGTGACTTTCATCTTTGGGGTCATCTGAAGTCATTGGTGTATGCCAATAAACCCCGAAACATCAATGACTTGAAGGAGGAAATTCGACGGGTTATCGGGCAAATGGAAGTCAAAACTTGTCGTGCAGTAATATTCAATTTCATGGACAGAGTTGATGCGTGCCAGCGCAGTAGAGGAGGACACATGCATGACATCATTTTTCATACATGAAATCGGAAGGTAAGATGAACTTGTTGATGTATTTATTTTCAGTTTTTCAATAAAATAAATCTCTTAATTTGATATATCAAAACCGGCGCTCTTTTTGAATCACCCTATATAAGATAATTTACCTCTCTTTATGAGGTATACACTTGATTATCAAAATACCTATTCATCCCATCTCTTCTGCCACCTTCTAAAAAGTCTATCTCTATTAAATTTGTTTTTTGTTTTTTTTTAAAGCCACATAGGACTACATAAGTTCATCAAACTAAAAAAACTCATTTAAATTTTTGCGGTTTAATTTTTAAGTTTTTTGAGTCCTTTCCTGATGTTTCCCTCCTTGAACTTTCTCCAGTATTCCTTCAATCCATCCGATCTTCTCTGACGTTCCTCATCAGAATACACAACTTTCTGCCGTTTCGTCGGTTTCTGCTGTTCAAGTGTTATGGTCTTCAGCCAGTGGTAATTTCCGGATTTTGTTTTGAGGTCCTCAAGTGAGATTTGGAGTCCATTCATGTCCTCCTTAATTTCCCTGATCCAGTGGGGCTGAGTTTTTCTGTTTAGGAAAAAGTTGATGATTTGTTTTGAGATTCTGGAAGAGTCGGTCCTCAAGAGATGTCCAAAGAAGGAAATTCTCTTTTTCCTCATCTGGTCAGCTAGAGGTTCTGTATTTCTGTGTACTTCTTCTTTCGAGACGGGTTTCCATATTCCATCAGAGAAACATCTTTTGTTCAGGCATCTCCTGATGATCCCACGCTCCAATTTTGAGATTCCGTGCTCCGTGTTTATCTTCCTGAGACTGAAGTTTGTTTTGCTGCTGTATGTGATCTCCGGAAGAATTACGGTGTTGTAATGCCGTATTATTTCTATTATATTATAATATAATATATAATTATTATATAATTAAATTAATTATTAATTTAATTGAAGTAATCTTATTGTATTTTTTAGTAGTCTAAGTTTAGGTCTGCTAATTAATTGTAGTTATTAATAGTTACAATAGATCAGTAGTGTCAAACTCAATTTTGCAGAGGGCCATATATTAAATTTAGAATGTGTAGGCGGGCCAGATTCAAATAAAAAAAAATGTACTGAATTATTATAACATTTTATTTATTTAATTATAAATAGTATATAATATCTGGTTTTTAAAAATCATATCAAGTTATAAAAGATGGTAATTATTTTGAGCTCGAGGAACCAGATACCTGACTTCTCTTGTTTTTGACAAGCTCATTGATGTCAGGTAGAGATGGCGTTACTGTCTATCTCTCTCGCTTGTCTAGGCACGCGCTGCCCTTGAAATTACTTATAAATGTAGTGTGCGCATTTTAAAACTTCCGTAGAGGAATCGAGTGAAGTCTAAAAGCTCTAAAAAACATGATATTTTTTTCTGTGACACATTGCGATCGCGGGCCGTGTTGATACAGCCCGGGGGCCGGATGCGGCCCGCGGACCGTATCTTTGACATGACTGCAATAGATAATTGTTATACATTTAATGAAAGTTTGTTTATCATGTATTATATCCAGATCCTGAAAGATATTAGCTTAGGAGTTGCAATATTAAGTGGGTAGAACGTATGTGTTTAGCATATCTGGTGGTGTAAGAATGTCTAGTTATGTAAAAAAAAAAGTTTGTCATAAACACGCTTTAAGAGGGTACGAGATTTGCTAGTCACTTATTGAATAAATAAAACTCTTTCATTTTTATTTCCACTAATTCTGAACATTAAATATTTTAGAAGCGGTTTTATAGTTTAGTTTTAGATATTCTTTTAGACACGGGCTATATAAAAAAGATATCAATTTATTTAAGTAGTTTGATAAAAATCTTAAGACAATAAAATGTCTCAGTAGGCCTCCTTTAACTCAACAGAGGTTGTATAAGAACCTATGTTATATTTATAAGTCTTTATTACTCTACTCACGACTTGAAACTGATTTTAATGGATTCTTTTATAATGATATTGCCCGAGGAAGGATGTATTGTTTCAATTTATTGTAGAAAAATAAGCACCCGTTCGTTGGTAGAGGGGTAACTTATTGAATAAATATTACATTTTTTTTTTGAATGACCTATCGTAAAAAAAATGGATTGGAAATGAGAGACCGAAATATGAGGACTTGTGTGAAAGATGAAGATATCCTCTTTATTACTGCTGAAAACGGAGAAGGGTTTCGCTGAAGGAGGATTTCATATGCCAATTCGATGAAGCTAATAGCTTTTATGCCGTTTCAATATCCTCCTAACTTCTATTTAAATAATATCTGTTGACATGCATACGCATTTTCTCTTCTCAAATGAAATGGATTTCGTTAAAAAGGATTTGATATTCTGTTAAAAAAATAATTATTCCTCTTATTCAGCAATATCCATAAAAATTGAAACCAAAAAGGTAAAATTTCATCTATTTCACCCAACAAAATGTGTCACAAACATTTAATAATTTTTAATAGATTTTCCTCTTTTTTAACTTATTCAAGGTTGCAATTGTCCTCTTAATTTTTCTGTATTTTTTACTTCGAAACACATGTCCTACGTCGTCTACTGCAATTTTCGACGATTCGCAGTATTCACTGCCATCATCTCCATAGTCAAATTCATCAAGATGTCCGTGTTCCTTAAGGCAAGACTGTATGATGGTTTTAACTGAAAATTTCGAATTTCGGTTCTTTATGTTTTTTCAATAGTTCAGACCGAGATCAACCACAACAACATTAAATTACGTGAAAAAATTATTTTAATGAAAAAATAAGTTTTTAGGAGGTTTACCTTGAAAAATTATCGGGTCACCAAGAAGGAATATTTTTCATAATTTTATACCTGTGATTATACTTTGTAAACAATATAATGTTAATATTCTGTAGATGACTGCCGTGTTTGAGTGTGAATGTGTAAATAACTGAATGAAAATTTTTATTTATCTCCAGTAAAGTTCGGTGTACATATATTTTGGAATCATGTGCTTATTATTTATTACTTCTCATTCTGTTTTTTCGTTTTAAAGGAGATTTTGGTTATTCTATTTTATTTTTATTTGCTTTTTTTATTATTCCTAATTTGTGTACGTTGAAATCTGTTCAATTGAGAACAATAAGCAACCCCATGACCCAATGAGATGAGGATGATGTGTATGACGTGTAAATGAGGTGTAGTCTTGTACAGACCCAGGCCGACCATTACTGAGAGAGTATGGTTAATTAAACCCCAACCATCAAAGCACACCGTAACCACTGTCTAGTATTCAAATCCGTATAAAAGTAACTACCTTTACTAAGATTTGAACCAGGAACCTTCGTCATCTGAATGCGAATGAGAATCAGCTGTTAAACAGATGCTTTGGCGACGACTTTACCTCTAGACCAACCAGGTGGGTTTGTTTTTTTTAAACTATTTAATTTTGATTGTAAATAATTCTTAAGAGGAGTATAATTTGTTTTAATGTTATAATTTGTTAGTTACACCAGTGGGCTGTAATTTGTTCATGTGTTAAATTCTAATTGATAAGTTGCATTTATTGTTATACAACAGATTATGCATTAAAAAACAAGTTATATAAAAAAAAATTATACCGATTGTTTTAGAGCAAAGGAATTTTTAGTTTTTTAAAATATCTGCATTACTGTTTTTAATACTCTCAGCTGTTGGTTCAGCTTTCAAACCAAATGTTGATAGGAAATTTACTTGTTTGTGTACATTTTGTTTTTGATTTGTGCCTTTTTTGTGTTTTTGCCCGTTCCCGTAAATTTAGATTTTTAACATTTAGGTACATTGTCTCGGAAACCATTAAACATACCAGGGTGAAATTTTTACCAGTTAGTTATCTTGTGCATTCACATATTCCGGAACTTTTATGACTTCCTCAAAAGCTACAAAAATTATTAATATGTAAAATATCGTAAAAAAATTTGTAAAAATTTTATGTTATTCCTTATTCTGTTTTTAACTTTATGGTTTAACGGATTAAGTTGCGAAAATATCAGTAGCTCGATCAACTCGATAACTACAAGCAAATAAAGTTTCATTTAGCTATCGTTTACCAATCTTGTGAAAAATGTACCTAAAATTAGCAAATTTAACATTGGCGGGATACAAAGTACAGTCTTCAAAGTACAGTTATCTGTACATGATAACCGCAGCAATTATCTATAACATCTCAAAGGCTACACCTTTTTATATCTCATTTCGTGTAGTGTTTGAACCTCCATCCTGTAAAATAATATTTGTAACACTTAACAGCAATCAAATCTTGTTATTGGTGGAAGTCTGATATCCCTACTGCATAAAATTGTTAAGTCAGTACGGAATTGCTTATTGGAAATAAGTAGTACGGCATTTTAATGCGCGATTTGAGCTCTGTTGTGGTACTCCAATATTTGTTCATATGTCATCCCACGTACTTGAAGTCTACTTTCCAAAACGTAATCTTGAATTCTGTAATGTAATTGGTTATTACTACTTAACTTACAACTTGAAGTGAAACAAAGAAACAAAAAAACATTTGTGTTCAGGTTATACAACGTTTATTAAAAAAAAAAATATTTAAAATTGTCACCGCCACCCCTTCTAATTAATCATTTACTGTGTTGCCGGCCTTCAATAGTTCTCCCGGCCTTTGTCGGCGCACCGACAAACCTTTCGGCTCCGCACCGACAGAGGCCTTTGTCATCAAGGCCGAGCCAGTAGCCGCCTCCTACCACAGCACTCTCGGCGACTATAAAAAGAGCGCTCAATTTTTAAATTACGCTCAATTCACCTCAATTTCCCGAGTTGCATTAGTTCTGTAATTATATTCAACGAGCGACCAGGTGTTCCTTAACACGATGTCACCAACATAGGGCTTCTTAGCCCTCTCAACATGGATTTGGATTTAGCCGAGCGATTCAATTCCGGTCCAGACACAGAGAGATTCACTTCCACCAGTCTACAACATCGACGAGACGTCCACCACGGCACACGGCTGCCGGACTCCAGCGAAGACTAATCGACGACCCCGCAAGAGTGAAGATGATGCTTCCGCTCGCCGACCCTTCACCGTAAACCGTCGATCGGACCGTCATCGCCCGCTGACGCAAGCGATGCCCACAGCGGTCCCTTGACCGAGCCTTACGACCACCGGACCCGACGAAGCAGCCATCGAAGCACTGCTGCGAGGGAAGAAGATCTCCGCTGGACGACGACACGCCGTGTCGCCCAGCTCCTCGACCGCCACGATGACTACGATCAACGCTGCACATCAAGACGACCACCGCTTAAACGGCACTTTTCAGGGCCACAAAACAAATAAGGTTTGTCATTTAATGTCACCATCCGGTGACAAAACAATACCTCTTAACTCTACGCAGAACTCTTTTATATTTTAAGGAAAAACAAAATTTATAGAAAAGCTTTATTAAAACACATTTGTGGTTGTTGTTGTTTAGGTCAACAGCCGAAAGGCTGGTTTGAACCTGCAGAGGTTTTACTAAGTAAAACGAGGAGTGAGGTGGTTTACCTTGCCTTCCTCGCTGAGTGGAAAAGTACGCTTAGCAGCATGCCGGGCCTTCTGAAAAGCACATATTTTCCACTCTGCAAATGACACCTTCACTTCATTCACCACAGGGTCTGGCTGTATAATAAAATTCATTACTTTCAGAGGAGATAACTCTGATTAGTGTCTTTTACACCTCTACCTCTTCTGTTCCTAATTGATTCAGTCATTTAATTGGCTGACCATGTGATAAGAAAACAGAACTATTTATTTTAGCCCTGCAACGAACAGATTGGGTGTAAATAATTTGACACTCCACCTGTCTGCTCTGGGCTTCACATTTGTGGTAGTAGAATAAAAAGATTAAGATTTTTCAGATTTCAGGTGTTTGTAGTTTAATTGTACAAAAATAAACGTGTATCATCATCTTGTAAATTTTTTTAATTTTCACCCTGACCAACAGCGAAATTATGTGAATTGTGAATTATCTGTTATCCGTCAGGGTCACGGTCCGGACGCTGACGGATAATCGAGGTTACACTGTACGTTGAAAACACTCATAAAATAATCGGTAATGTTATTACGTCATAAAACAGGACGTAAATTTTAGAACTTACTAAAAGTACTGTAATAATTCAGTTATGAACGAACACTTATCCTTTGTTTGATTGTTTAAAAAAAGTACCGTTTGAATAATTATGCAAATAAACGATTGCAATAATCATTAAAATTGTTTAAAACTTTTTTTTAATCATCATTAAGAAACTAACAAATGTCTTTTATAAATGACAGGCGTTAATATTTATTTTGATTGGGTTTTTAACTTGAGATGTTAAAGAGGCTTCGTTTTATTCTTCAGTAATCATCAATTAAAAATATAAAATTATTGTTTGTTTATTTATTACTTTAACTTAAACGTTTTCATTATTATTTTATGTCATAACAAATTAATATTTTTCATTTTGAAATATGTATTATTAATAACTGAACCTGCACTTTACAAGAAAAAAATGCAGTATCAGTGGAGTTCTTAAAGAAAAGAATATGTTACAGGTTTACATACTTTGACACATTTTCTGTTTTCTTTTATCGAAAAACTTATTTTTTTAATTGGCGGACATTAATTTTATTTCTAAATTTTGTATTTTATATTTTGTTGTTTAGGTAATCAACCGAAAGACTAGATTGAACCTCTAGAGGCTTTACTAAGTAAAAGAATGAGTTAGGTGGTTTACAATTGTCTTCCTCACTGAATGGAAAAGCATGCTTATCAGCATTTTAGGCCCTCTGAAAAACATCTACTTTCCACCCTGCAAATGACACCTTCACTTCATTCACCACAGGGTCTGGCTGTATAATGATAAAATTCGTTACTCTCAGAGTAGATAACTGTGACTTGTGTCTTTTACACACCTCTACCTCTTCTGTTCTTAATTACTTCAGTCATATAATTGGCTGACAACCAATTTGTGTAGCCTTAGGACCAGGAGATCGAATGCAAATAATTTAACACCCCACCTGCCTGTTATGGGCAAACTTTTATATTTTATCAAATTTTTTGTGTATTTAAAATAAACATATTGAAAACTAACCTGACCAATAACTGCAATTGATTTAAATTGGATTTAAGTTAGAGGCGTAAAAATTTTCTTATAGATAAATAATTTAACTGAATAGTATCCTTAGAAGTTAAAAACTATACATAATATATAAATTTGAATTATGTACCGGGTGAGCATAAAATCTTGCCCTGATTATAAAAATTTATTGCAGAATAACTGTTTGACATAATAATTTAAATTTGATGCTGTTACATAGGTTAGTGTTAATAGTTTTGTTTAAGATTACTTACATTAGTTAAGTTCAACGTGTGCCCCCTTGGTAGCTCGGAGAATGTCGAAGCGGTATTCCAGTTCCCGCCAGGTGTTTTGTAACATGTGTCCTGTCATAGTACCCACAGCAGCTTGTATCCTAGCCTTCAGTTCGTCAACGTCAGCAACTGGTGTGGCGAAGACTCTATCCTTGATATAGCCCCAGAAAAAAAAGTCTAGGGGAGTAATGTCTGGAGAGCGGGGTGGCCAGGGTGTTGGACCATCCCTTCCAATCCACCGATTTGGAACTGGAATACCGCTTCGACATTCTCCGAGCTACCAAGGGGGCACACGTTGAAGTTTACTAATGTAAGTAATCTTAAAAAAAATTATTAACACTAACCTATGTAACAGTATCAAATTTAAATTATTATGTCAAACAGTTATTCTGCAATAAATTTTTATAATCAGGGCAAGACTTTATGCTCACCCGGTATTACATATAAAATTTTGTTTTATAGTTGCTGTTTAGGTTATCAGCCGAAAGGCTGGTTAGAACCTCTAGAGACTTTACTAAGAAAAACGAGGCGTGAGGTTGTTTACCATTGCCTTCTTCACTGAGTGGAAAGATATGCTTATTAGTATTCCAGACCCTCCGGGAAGCACGCACTTTCCACTACGCAAATGACACCTTCACTTCATTCACCACAGGGTCTGTCTGTATAATGAAATTCATTACTCTCAGAGGAGATAACTTTGACTATTGTCTTTTACACCACTACCTCTCTTTTTCTTTAATGCTTCAATCATATAATTAGCTAACAATGTGATAAGGAAAAAACTATTTTTTGTAGCTCATTTATTGAATTAATTTCCCATAAAGTTAAAATATTTACATTATGTTAGTTAAGATATATTATTGTAAAGCAGTTATAGGCCTAGTTATAAAATAAAAGTTATGTACGAGCTGTATGTATATATACAGTATATATTTTTTGCTCTCTATTACAAATATACAAACATAATCTTAAAGGTTGTTTTTAATTTCTATTGTTATTAAAATTAAAATATAATATTGAATTTTTTTTTGTCATCAGTCTCTCGACTGGTTTGATGCAGTTCTCCAACCTGTTCTATCTTGCGCAAGTCGTTTCATATCTACATACCTGTAACACCCTACATCTTTTGTAATTTGCTTTATATATTCTAATCTTTGCCTCCCTCTACAATTTACTCCCTCAATGTTACCCTCCATTATTGATAGCCCAATACCTGGATGTCTTAGGATATGCCCCACCATCCTATCCCTTCTTCTGGTAAGATATTTCCATATTCTTCTTTTTTCATCCACTCGCCTAAAAACCTCTAAATTACTTATTTTGTCCACCCACCTAATCTTTAACATTTTCCTATAACACCACATTTCAAAAGCTTCTATCCTCTTCCGTTCTACAGCCCCTATCACCCACGTTTCACTTCCGTATAATGCTACACTCCAAACATAATGTTTTAAGAAATTTTTCCTAATCTGTAAATCAATGTTTGTAGTCAGTAAGCTGTTTTTCATTTCAAAGGCTTTTCTAGCTTGAGCAATTCTACTCTTGATATCACTCGTGCTTCTACCATCCTTTGTTATTTTACTCCCTAGATAGCAGAATTTCCCAACTTCCTGTATGTTTTCGTTGCCTACTTTTAAATTTCCCATCTCTTCTAAACCACTCTTGCTGCTGCACAACACTTTCGTTTTGTTCTTATTAATTTTCATGAAGTAATCCTTCCTCAAGATCTCATCCATTCCATTTAAGGCATCCTCTAGTTCATTCTTTGCCTCGGCTAACACTACTATATCATCGGCGAATCTCAACATTTTTATTGTTTCTCCTTGAATTTTTATTCCTACGTCAAATTTCTCCTTCACTTCATTTATAGCCTCTTCTATATACAAGTTAAAAATTAGTGGTGACAAAGAACAACCTTGTCGTAAACCTTTTCTTACAGCAGCCTCTTTTTCGTACCCCTCGATTCTCAAAACAGCCGTTTGATTCTTATACAGACTGTAGATAACTTTCCTTTCTTTGTATTTAATTCCTAGCCTTTTCAAAGTTTTAAACATTTTATTCCAGTCCAGATTGTCAAATGCTTTCTCTAAATCTACAAATGCCATAAAAGTAGTTTTATTTTTCTGTATCCTTTTCTCAATAATCAGTCTCAGAGCCAATATTGCATCTCGAGTTCCCATTCTCCGTCTAAATCCAAATTGGTCATCGTCCAATACTTCTTCTACTCGGTGTTCTATTCTCCTGTATATAATTCTTGTCAGTATCTTAGATGCATGGCATGTTAGGCTGATGGTTCTGTAATGTTTACACTTCTCCGCTCCTGACTTTTTTAGTATTGGAATCATAATATTTTTTTTAAAGTCCGATGGTACCTCTCCACTCTCATACATTCTGCACACAAGTTTGTATAATTTGTTTTGAGCAACTTTGCCACATCGTAATAATAATTCCGATGGTATGTTATCTATTCCTGGTGTCTTATTCATATTCATATCCTTAAGTGCCCGATCGAATTCTTCTCGTAGTATAGGGTCCCCTTTTTGATCTTCTTCAACATCAGTTTCTTGTTCTATCGCATCATATTCTAATTCTTTTCCCATGTAGAGTTGATTTACGTATTCCTTCCATCTTTCAGCTCTCTCTTGGCCATTCAACAATGGTTTACCACCTGCGCTTTGTAAATTAACAGCTTTCATCTTTCGTTCTCCAAAGTTTTCCCTTATTTTTCTATAAGCTGCGTCCACTTTACCAACTGCCATTTTACTTTCAATGTCCGTACATTTCGCTCTGATCCACTCTTCCTTCGCTTTCTTACACCTTTTGTTTATGGTATTTCTCAAGTAGCAATATTGCCTTTTACCTCTCTCGTCCTTTGCGTTTTTATATTTTCTTCGCTCATCCATCAGTTCTAAAATATCATTAGTAATCCACGGTTGCCTACCTCTTCTTTTAGTATGTCCTAACCATTCTTCCGCTGCTTTCACTACCACCTCCTTGAAGTTTATCCACTCCTCCTCTACATTTCCTGTGTCATTACCTCTTTCTTCTATCCCTTTTTGAATACTCTCCTGGAAACCTACCTGGTTGTCTTGTTCTCTTAGTTTGTCTACATCCCACCTAGCATTTCCCTGTCCCTTCTTCAGTTTTTTAAGTTTAAGCCTGCTATCCATTACTACTAAGTTATGATCACTCCCTATGTCTGCACCTGGATAGGCTTTACAGTTCATAATCTGGTTTCTGAATCTTTGTCTAACCATTATGTAATCTATTTGGTATCTTCCCTTGTCACCTGGCATCATCCAAGTGTATAACCTCCTTTTGTGATTCTTAAAAAGTGTATTGCCTATCACTAAATTATATTTGGAGCAGAAATCTACCAGCCGACTCCCTCTGTCATTTCTCTTCCCTAGACCATATTCTCCGACTATCTTTCCTTCTTTTCCTTCTCCAACTACTGCATTCCAGTCTCCCATAACTATCAAATTTTCATCACCCTTGACATATTTTATTACTTCATCTAATTCCTCATATACTTGTTCTATTTCTTCCTCTCTGTGTGAAGACGTAGGCATGTAGACCTGCACTATAGTGGTTGACTTTGGTTTCGTATCTACTCTAACCATGATAATCCTATCACTACACTGCTTATAGTAAGTCACTCTTTGTCCAATTTTTTTATTCATTACTAGACCCACTCCGCCCAGCCCTCCGATGGTTTTAGTGTTAATAACCCTATAATCCCCGGACCAAAAGTCTTGTCTTCCAATTATATTGATATTTTATGTAAAATGTAATTGAATTTATCATTTATTTTATGTTTTTTTAATTCTGTTTAACGCAGTCTTTGTAACCTATTTATAACTGTAGTAATTTTTTTTCTTTAATTATTTATTTACAACTGTAAAATTTTACAACAAGAAAATGTGATGATTATGATAATAATATAAATGACATGATAGGCATGAGAGGGGTAGGGCCCCCATTGATGCCTCCCCAAGAATGAAATTTGTATATCAAATTAGCAGGTCTCTACTCCAGCGTCTTTTAAGGCGTCTAGGGGGATTATCAGGTAAATGGACGGAGCAAAGTGAACGCACCAGTGGGTTCTCGTGTTCATGTGACTTGTCGTGAAAGCGTTTGTATAGGTATTCAATTCAATGAACGAATTTTGTACAAGTGGTGTTTTCAAATCTGTATGTAAGGTTTTGTTGCTAACGTAAAGTAGTAATTTAACTTAGTAATTTTATAGTAGTTATAAGGGTTTGATCTGCCCATAACAGACAGGTGGAGTGTCAAATTATTTACACTCAATCTGTTCGTTGCAGGGCTAAAATAAATAGTTCTGTTTCTTATCACATGGTCAGTCAATTAAATGACTGGATCATTTAAGAACAGAAGAGGTAGAGGTGTAAAAGACACTAATCAGAGTTATCTCCTCTGAAAGTAATGAATTTCATTGTACAGCCAGACCCTGTGGTGAATGAAGTGAAGGTGTCATTTACAGAGTGGAAAATATGTGCTTTTCGGAGGGCCCGGCATGCTGATAAGCATACTTTTCCACTCAGTGAGGAAGGCAATGGTAAACCACCTCACTCCTAGATTTACTTAGTAAAACCTCTAGAGGTTCAAACCAGCCTTTCGGCTGCTGACCTAAACAACAACAAGGGTTTGAGTGATTTAATTGTTTTGTTCTGTATACTCCTATGCGCGGACAGAACTCTTTGTGAAGAAGAGTTTTTGCATATAAGTATATTTAGTTTAAAATATCGTACATAGCTTAGTATAGTAATGAATTGTAATTTTAATGTAGCTATATTTTATTAAATTAAATAAATAAATAAATAAATAAAATAAAATAGCCATGGAACTAGCAGATCTAGTGCAAATAATTAAACACTCCACTTGCCTATTATGAGAAAATATAATTTATTAAATATCTTTTAAATAATACCTAATTTTGCATTGAAAAAAGTTGTTTTTTTTTTTAGTCAATTACTTAATAATAAAATAGTATTTCAGACTTTGTTTTTATATAGTTGACCTATTAATTAATAATTAAATATCGAACCAATATTAATTATCTAAATAACTTCCTTGTAAAGGAATATAGTGTAATTAAAATAGTTTAAGTTAATAATTAAACGCAAATTAATACAACTAATTAGTAATAATATTGGTTATTTTATGAACTAATAAATTAAAAATTTCAATCAATTACTTAACATTTTAAATTTCTCTATTATTCATAAATATTAAATTGAGAATTTTTTGTATAATTCAGAATTAAATAATTTGATATTGCTCGAGGGGCATCATTTCTAATAATTGTATAACGTTGGTCTCTGTCATAATTAACTAGCGCATCATTAGACTAATTAATTTAATTAAATTAATTGTTTAGCAGCATATTACTAATGTATATCGTAAATGAAATCAAGTGTAATTAAATTAGTAAATTATATTACAATTATGGAATCCAATGGGCTATCAATGGGACACTGCCCGCGCTGTCTTTATGTGCCAAGTTTAATCAATTTAAAACACAAGTGTGTTTGTGTATGAATAATATTTAAGCTTTCTCATTTTTAAGTGCACTAATATTTTATTAATTTTCATATAGTTAACACTAAATAATTAAAAGTTTTGGTATCGTGAAAAAAGTTTATATTCCATTTTCAATAGATAGTTCAATCATTCATTCATATTATGCACACAATAGCTGATTACATCCCCCGCATCGAAGCTTAAAAAATCTGGTGTGAAACACTCACACAACTTTCTCTTGCCAATGAAAATAATGACCAATATAACCTAACATTAGTAATAAAACAGAAATAAACAAAAAAAACTAACCTCAAAAAATATAACCTTATTTTAATCATGTGTGAAAGACGCAAAATGAAAATCAACCTCAGTTTGGCTTAAAAATACGAAAAATCACTGTTTCACGCTAAACTAGGCTCTGTAGAGGAAAATTCTTTAAATGAAAGTTGTAGATTTTTTTAATTTCCAATAAATTTGGTTATTTAGCTACACTTTTGTTGTAAAATGCATACTAAGGCCGAAATCTTAAAAAATTGATTTTTCACATGTTTTCGTGAGAAAAAAAACAGAAAATCGTTAATTACCGCTAAACTAAGCGTTATACAAAAACAGTTTGAATTAAAATTTGTAGGATTTTAAATGCTCTACAACTATTTTATACATTTTTGCGCTAAAATGTACATAAAAGCCGCATTCCTAAAAAAAAAAAACAATTTTTTTACGTGAAAACAACCTCACCAAGAATTTCAGCAAACATGGCGCCTACCCTATCTTGTAGAACATAAAAATTTAGTAAACCAGGTGATTTTAAATATAAGTAAGATCGGTTTGTAAGAAAATCGCAAAAAAGTGAAAAATGCACGAATAAACTACTACTTCCGGTTGACCGATTTTGATGAAAATGTTCATGTCCGGTACGGTAGTGGTATGTAACTTAAGTTTCAAGTTCGTACGATGTTCCGTTCTTGAGATATTTTGTTCACACACACACACACACAGACCAATCGCTAAAAACATGTTTTTTTGGGTTCAGGGGCTCTGAAAACGTGTAGATCCGGTAAAAACTCGATTTTGAAAAATCGACATGAAAACAATACTTTCCTTCCTATATATTCATGTAGGCAAGAGAAAGTAAAAAGGAACCAGAAGGGGAATCTTTGGACTATTGCAAGAAGATAAAATAAATACAACAGGACAGGGACAATTTGAATACCATGCTCCTAAATTTTATAATTTATTTCTGGAGAAGATTTGAGGGAAATATTTTTTAAAAACTCCTAATATGTGTTCGTTGCAATTTGTCCAATTTAGAACAGTAAGCAACCCCATGGTCCGATGATATACAGATGATATGTATGATGTGTAAATGAAATGTAGTCTTGTGCAGACTCAGATTGACGATTCCTGAGAATGTTTGGTTAATTAAATCAACTCCATCAAAATACTGTGACACTTATCGCTAAGGTCCGTTTCGGGATCTAGGTAATTAAATAATTAATATACTAAAGTTTAAAATTACAAGTATTTATTACAGCTAAAAGATTTACAAAATAATTAAACTAATTATAATGAAGTAATATAATAAATTACTTAAATAATTTACTTAGTACTACTTACAAACAATTATATAAAACGCACATACACAATAAAACTGAATACACAATGAACATATACAGAGTGATTTTTTAGTCCTGTTACCCAATTGTTAATGTCTGGTAATATTTTTCTAAAAAAAATAAATTTTTTGTTTTGTGACACTAAGTTGGTAGCCCTACTCAACCAGTATGGATATGGCAGTGTGAGTTGATTCTCCTTGAGCTGTGTAAAATTTTGTGCCATTTCCGGTCGTGCTACGAACAGAATGTCTTTTATCCTAAAACAATCTCTTGTTTAAATCTGGAGGCTGAAGCTCTAGAACTAATCGTATGTGATACGGATACAATTTCAATTTTTTAGCAGCTTTCTGAGCACTCGAACATGACAAATAAACCTGCGAGGAAAGTTTTTGTAAACTTTTCCATGGAGAATTGAGCAATCTTGTTTTCACATTCTCTTAATTTCATCTGTCAAGAGAGTTGGTCGACCACTACGTTTTCTGCTGCAAACAATACCTGCCTCTAAAAATCAGTTAGTTAGCCTAGAAATTGACTAGAATAGAGTGGAGGAACACCAAAAAATTTAATTTGAAATGATTCTTTTACACTCTCATACGATTTTGTAGCAAAATATTGTTCAAGAATGAAAACCCGTTGTTCTAGGGTAAAAGACATTCTGTTCGTAACACAACTGGAAACAGCACAAAATTTTACACAACTCAAGGAGAATCAACTCAAACTGTCGTATCTATAACGGTTGAGTAGGGCTACCAACTTTGTGTCACAAAAGAAAATATCCCTTTCTTAGAAAAAAATTACCAGACATTAACAATTGGGTAACAGGACTAAAAAATCACCCGGTACAATAAGACGGTATAACCAAGACCAACTACAATACTCAGACCTCAATGCATGTATCGATAGTGGACAAAATGGCGCCGATCGTAGGGCAACATAATTTTGAATTACACGTGCTTTTACTGGTTTTCAGTGTGGTTGAGTTAAGCGCTTTATATAGTTCAGCTTCATTATCGGAGTATTTATACCGTATTTTAGTGTAGTTTTAAGGTTTATAAGTTGTGTGTAGTGTTATTAGTGTAATAGGGTTATTAGGTTATATATTAAAGGGTTAGTTTTAGGTTTTCAGTGTGGTTGAAGTTAGCATTTACAGTTCACTTGGTATGAGAGTATTTCTATTATAATTTAGTGTAGTTTTAAAGTTTATAAGTTCTGTATAGTGTGATCTGTAATAGGGTTATTAAATTATATGTTATAGGGTTATTTTTAGGGTTTTCAGTGTGGTTGAGGTTAGCATTTACAGTTCAACTTTGTATGAGAGTATTTCTATGATACAATTTTAGTGTAGTTTTAAAGTTTATAAGTTCTGTATAGTGTCGTCTGTAATAGGGTTATTAGATTATATGTTATAGGGTTTTTAGTGTGATAGAGGTTAGCATTTAGTACAGTTCAACTTCATTATAAGAGTATTTATATGATATTGTTGTGTAGTTTGTAGGTTTATAAATTGTGTGTAGTATTCGTAGCTCTTAGTAATATGTGTGTTTATTACGATTCCGGTTTTATTTAATTTGCAGTTAAACTTGTTTTGTGTTGTGGTTATGTGAACTAATAGTGTTAATTGTTTACAATATTATTTCTTTGTCCTGTGATGTGTATAAACTCTTTCAAGTGTTGATCAGTAGCTCTTATGAATCTGAATTTTTAAAATTACAAAATCAAAGAGATGGTTCAATGTGTTTAGGCATTCAGTTAAGTGAAGATTCTATTAGTAATTTTGGTGATAGGTGCAAGTGTGGAACTCTTTTAAGGAAAGTAATCAAAAAAAGTGTTTAAGTACTGTCCAATATTTTTATAACTAACTACGTAAAATTGTTAAATGAAAAAAAATGTTTCGAAAGAAATCGCTAAGAAATTAGAGAACCAAAACAAAAAAAAGTGTGAAGTGTCAAATCAAGAAGTCGGGGAAAAGGTGAAAAAACGTAAATTGTTGAAGTTTAGCAGCCAGTAAATATCCACCAGATGAAGATAATTCAAGTCAAATTATCTCTCTTGTTAAGAATTATTGCAATTACTTGCCTTAAAAATGTAAATTTAAAATTTCGGTTTTTTATTTAAAGCTAATTAGCGTGTGATGCAATTTAACATTATTTGGTTTCCATAACCTATAATGTTCTTGATAAACTAAACTTGCCCTACGATTGCCGCCATTTTGTTTTCTGTATTGAGGTCTGAGTATTGTAGTCGGTCTTGGTATAACAATAGTTGACCAATGTCCGGGACACGTTGACGTGATCCAACGTACCGATAGCTCACGCAATAAACACTTGTCAAATATCAAACAAATACTAACTGTCCGACCGCACCAGGGGCTCCATTTATAAAGGTAGATCAAAGAGTTTTCTCGAAAGATACAGAGATTCGATCAATAATCTATTTCATTGCTTCTGGAAAAATCATAACTAATGTAAACAAGCCATAATTGAATGAAAGGTGTTACAGGTAACCAACTGACTCTTTCACAAATAGTTGTACAACAAAGACCCTACCTTATTACACACTCCTTTTTAAATAGGTAACCTTTTATAACTAACCCTATTGTTACTTTTTCACTCTATTATCTACTCTTTAACATTCTATGAATAGAAACCTATCTAGAAACCTCTAGACCACATTCCTTTTTCGATAGTGTCACAATACCATCAATGTTTCAAAAGTGGCTACCTTTTCTAGGATTTTAACTACAGAACCTTCCTCTCCGTACTTCAGCTCTCAAATAGCTGATTCATTTTATTTGAAAAGCGTGCATCTGTGTGCCCACTTTTGAAAACTATACTTTCAGCAAATTTTTTTATGAAAATTCGGGTTGTTTGATTGTTTATTCACTCTTATTTTAGCTCCTTCTTTTTTATATTGACTAACTTGGCGATAACTTCTGATCCGGTCATGAAATCCACGAAAATACTATTGTATTAATTTTATGGAACAATATTTCAGATAAGAAATAAATTAAAATAATTCGTATAAAAATATTATTTTCAATCTTATTTTTTTGGTTTTACGTCCGACTCTTCTGCAGTTACTGCTAATGCAGACTGTGAAGGATGAAATGATTTTTTGTAACGTATGAAATGAATATGCCGTGCCTGAATAGGATTTGAACCCAAGACCGCATGATGAGAGGCGAGCACGTTACCAACTACGCCAATGTGGCCGGCTTATTTTCATTCGATTTTTTAAAAAAAGTAATTTAAAAAAAATATTAAATTTGCATCAAGTGGTTGGTTATTGTCAGTGACTACGGTGGGTAATGCATCGAGAACAGTGCGTCAAATTAAATTGACTTGTGAAAATTTCCAGATCCTGGCCAGAAATCGAACCCGGGACACCTGGTATGCGAGGGCGTCAACCACTACGCTACAGATGCGGCCAAAAAGAGGTTCAATTGCATAAATCTTAGTCACTAATAATCCAATAACATTCTGTTCCGATACAAGGTAAGAAACACTTTTTTATTAGGCCTATATTAAATTACAATGTTCCTAAAATACAAAACATTAATCGCTGATGTATTAAAACGTTTTTAAAATTTATCATTTTTATTCCTTAACCAAATTTTTAGCGTGCATGTTAGAAAATATTTTGCTTAAAGATAAACGTTGTAGTTAAAGTACAGTACTTTGTATTCTCGTTAGAATTTTTTTATTTCATTTCTCTACTTCTAACTTAACACTTTCTTGCAAGTCATCGTAAAAGTTTTGAAAAGTTTGTGATATCAAAGTATTGAGGATTTAGTTTACACTAAAAAATGCCAATCGTGCAACGAATTTTCTTGTCAAACTATAGACGTTATCTTTTAGATCTGTCAATTTTTTAATATAGATCTAAGCAGCAAATATTAGTTTATTAACGCTCCAATAAATTGTTATTTTGAAAGTCTGTTTGGTAAGTGACAGTTTGCATTGCAAATAAGCACTTTAAATATTGTTTGAAAATGTTTTATTAAAACTATAAGTTACCTACATTTTAAAATATATGTAAAATGTGAATTGTCTTCTTTGGTTGACAATTCCCAGACGAAGAAACTAAGTTGTTTCTATTTTCTTTTGTTAAATTATCCCGATATAACAATAATGACAATAGCTACTGATCTGGCAGAAACGTCTCACGAAATTCAAATCCTTTTGAACATAAAAACGTAAGATATTGTATAAAAAATTGCTCAACAAATGGAAATCGGATAAAAGAAACTTGGACGGATGATGAAATGATGATGATGATGATCATCATCGTAAAAAAGAACGGATAAGGCCTCCTGGTAAGTTACAACTTCAAACTTAGTAATCTAACATTTCTTAAAGAAGTTGAGATGCACATCTCTTCCGAGGTCTTCCAATACCTTGTTAATACACCTGGCTTGTATATAAAGATCTGTCTGGGCGTTTGATCATCTTACATTCGTTGTTATATCATACCATTGTTGCCTAAATTTCCGAGTAGTTGATAAAGATCGGAGCATTATTAAAAAATGGAGACCATGGACAGGAAAAAGGGCTGCGGAAGACCACTGATGGGATCAGGAGATGACATATAAAGAGTTGTGGGATTGAACTGAACACACGAACCAAGAAACAGGGAAACGTAAAGAAATTTTGAGGAGGCATAATTCAATATTAGAAAAATAGTCACCTATATTAATGAACAAAAGGGTCTCAATGAATTGAAACAAAATTACCACAGTTATTTGATGAGAATAATGTATTTCATTGACAAATAGACAGACAATTGTGTTTTGACAAGTGTGGTTTATTACCTTCCGGGCGCCTTACACTTCATTCAATTGTATTATATTTAGTATTCAAAGAAAGGTTCCTGTATGGTCTAGTGTTTTCCTTTTTTTGTTATTAATTATATTTATAGCAATTTTTTGTGTATTTATTTATTTGGTACATTCGTTGTTCTTCTAGTAAGGTTTGTGTATAAAAATAGCCCGGCTGTTTTTTTGTGTGACAGGCAGTCTGTACGTACAACAGTTTTGTAGGGAATTTAAGTTATTGTGCCGACTGTTTTAGAACAGATGCATTGCGTATTGAGCAGATTCATTAGTGACAAGGAAATAGTGTAATATTGTTTTTTTTTAATTCCTAGTGACGTGTACGTTGCAATCTGTTCAATTCAGAACAATAAGCAACCCCATGACCCAATGAGATGAGGATGAAGTGTGTGACGTGTAAATGAGGTGTAGTCTTGTGCAGACCCAGGTCGACCATTCCTGAGAGAGTATGGTTAATTAAACCCCAACCATCAAAGTACACCGGCAACCTCTGTCTAGTATTCAAATCCGTATAAAAGTAACTACCTTTACTAGGATTTGAACCAGGAACCTTCGTCCAAAATCAGCTGTTAAACAGCTGATTTTGGCGACGACTTTACCTCTAGACCAACCCGGTGGGTGTATTATTGTTAGAGCTTATCTTATAATTTCGAGTTGCCTGCGTTGTGAATGAAATAACGAAATCACTTCATCCCTTAAAAATTCTGTGTAGTCTAGGAAACTAGGATTGTTTAACAGGGTTTTATTTATTTATTTTTTTTAGTTTAATCTTTTAGAACTCTAATGTAGGTAAATTGACAATGCCCACCGTTCATGCAGCCGACTCGAGCTGTCAGACAAGTTCTGTCATCAAATTCAGTCAGTAAGTGAGAATTAATTGATTAACTTTTTGATTGTAAGTAGTAGTATTTATTTTTAGTTAAGTTTAATTTAAGATTTAAAATTTTAAAACATTTTATAATCTATTTAGTATGTTATTAATTTATGTTTTTTTTTGTACATAATTTACTAGTAGTTATAACTGTTATAATTATATTATATCACCCATAACAGACAGGTGGAGTATTAAATTATTTGCACTCGATCTGCTTGTTCCAGTGCTACAAAAAGTAGTTCTGTTTCTTATCACATGGTCAGCCAATTATATGACTGAACTATTTAAGAATAGAAGAGGCAGAGGTGTAAAATACACTAGTCACAGTTATCTCCTCTGAAAATAATGAATTTCATTATACAGCCAGATCCTGTGGTGAATGAAGTGAAGGTGTCATTTGCAGGGTGCAGAGTAGATGCTTTTCGGAGGACCAGGCATGTTGATAAGCTTAGGTTACTTTTGTACTCAGTGAGGAAGGCAATCGTAAACCACCTCATCCTCGTTTTACTTAATAAAATCTCTAGAGGTTCAAACCAGCCTATCGGCTGTTGACTTAAACAACAATTTTTTATACTTAATAATACAGTTATTATAAATTAAAAATGAAGTTTTGTTTTTATAAACAATCAGATCCCGAAAGAACCTGGAGTAAACTTCACAACATGAACAAGTCTATTACATATGTAATTCATAGAGTACTCATTTGTTATTCGATTGGATATGAAATATTTCTGACAGGTTTAAAATTAAATCCTCTTATTAAAAAACACATATGCATTGTAAAATTAATAAAATAGTTAAAATTAAATTTAAATTATAAACGTTAAAATAATTAGTTTTGTCGAAGAAAATTGAGTTTACATGTAACTAGTTTAAAAAATAATAATGAACCACCTATAATCAACTATTGAAGTACTTTTCATTGTTACAATTTATATAAAATTCAGAGAGAATAACTATAAAGTATGACGTCTGTAAAGAAATAATTTTTATAATGGAAAATTATTGAAAAATGAAAAAAGTATAAGAGAAAAATACACAATCAACTTTATCCTGAGTTATTAGTCGAATAATCAAACTAGTGAACTAGTATTTTCATTACTAAGTCCTCTGTGTATTTTCGTTTTCAATAATATTACATCGTCATTTCAATACTTCAGTATTATTCCTTGTATTTATTTTTATTTTTTATTAATTTAATATTCCTAACTTCCATGTTAAAATCCAATGTAATTGTTAACTAAAGTTAAAAAATACATAAAATAAATTTCTTATTATGGTACTGTTATTTGAAAAGTGAGATAATAGAAGAACTGTGAAAATAAAATCCATTGTAATTATAAAACCCGTTAAAAAAACATTTTACTATCTGAAAAGTTTAATTTTGAATAATTTTCACAGTTTGAAAAAAAAATATCGGTGTCTCTGAGATGAATTTCTTTACAGCGATAGTTGAGTTACAAAACAAAAGTCCTGGATTTTATTCCTGTTAAGAGTTATGGAAGTATTGTGACAATATCTAAAGGGAATGTAGGTTTGAAAATTTTCGAGGAAGACCAAGAGATTGGAAATGTTGTGAATAATTAGAGTAATAAATAGTGTTTTCTGAGAAATAGTTTAGGAATATTATGCGTAATATGTTCTTTTATAATAAATATAGGCCTGGCTTTTGTTGTCACTCGGTATGGTACCTATTTAGATAATTATTTTTTTATAACACCTTCTATTCGTTCATCCTAATTTGTTTACAGTTGTTAAGATTTATCCAGAAGCCGTCGGAAGGATTTTATATTTTATTATTATATCAAAAATCTCTGTCTTTTCTCGAACTCTCTATTAGCCCACCTATAAAAGTGTCGGGTTGTTTATGGTCCGACGTTAGTTTAAATTTGTCTGTGATTGAGTGAGCGTATTCGATAGTGCATACAGGTAGTCCAGTACGTTTGAACAGGTCAACGATACTGCGAATAACTGGCTATTGTTTAACTTTTATTTATTCCGTCTCATTTCTATAAGTAGTATTAAGTAAATTAGTTAAGTTATTTATTGTATTAGTTAATTATAGTTTAATTAGTTTGCTATTTATTAAGTAGTTTCATTGTAATATACTTGTAGATTGTAGACAATTATTTAATTGTAATTCTTAGTTGTAACAAACTTGTAATTTTTAAACTACTCTTTGTAATTATTTAATTTACCCAGATCCCGAAATGGACCTTTGAGATAAGTGTCACAGTATTAATATCTTCTCACAATCAAGAATTAGGTTCTCGCTTGTCGCAATTTACAATTCACAACAGCTCTATTGAATTATTGCCATCTCTTGCGTGGCCTTCCAATATCTCTCCTCTCCACCGGCCTGTATTTCAAAACGTTAAGAGGGATCCTTTTCTGAGGTATTTTATCTATATGGTCCCTATATCGCTTTCGATATGCAATCTTTCCATTAAAGTTATAAAAATCCAGATCCGTTCTTATATCTTGATTTCTCAGTTGGTTCCTACGATTTTAACCCTTTGTCCTCCGCAAGAATCGCATCTCTGCCACCTGTACTCTATTCTCTTGTGGTTTTGTACTAATCCATGAGTCACTTCAATAGAGTAGGACTTGGGTAGCCATTACGTTGTAAAATTTTATTGGTGAAAATTTTTAATTGTCATCTATCATTTTCCGATGTACGTCTGTCACATCTAGATGTCAGAAACCACAAGAGATAGAAAGAAACGGTTTTCGGATTCGTAATCTAAACTAAAAATTAGTGAGCCTGGATTGGGTTTGAAATTCCAGTTTCAACCGGAAGTGGTCTAGACGGGATATCAAGAAATCAAAATCGGAATTTGGGAATAAAATTGTATCATTCTATTCCTCCTAAATTGTAGCTTTTCTCTTAGCTCTCTTACGAAAACTAAGTGGGTATGATCCTATTATGAGGAAGGATAACTTCGAGTTAAGTGAACACTCAATGTCACTTCTCAGGTCGACTCATTTTCTTTACAAAAATTTGCTACCAGCCATGAGACGCGTCGTCTCATGAAAAAAATTTTTCTTTTTTCTTTTCTTGTTTTCCTGTCTAGGGTTCTGCTAATACTTCCGCACACTGCTTTGAATATTCTAACATTCTTTCCTGTATTCAAATCTTAATCAAATCCTATATGACAACCTAAATAATTGCATTGTGATATTTTATTTTATTTTTTTATTTTTTTTAGCTTAAATTTTTATTAAGGTACTGTACATTGTGCTGCACAACTTCCGTTGATATTTAAATGGAGGCAGGGAATTTCACATTAAGAGAAGAAGTACCCAGTGGTACATTCTCCGTTTAAAACTTCGGGTATTGTCCGTTATTCAGACCAAGAGGTCTCTACTCCATTTTCACTTTAAACGTCGCACAGTTGGGAAGTTCCTTGTAGCTAGATCACGGGCTAGTTGGTTTGAATGGTCATCTAGTTTTTCATGAAATGTACTATACAAGGACGCGGTTAGCTCCTTTACTGTCGGAATTTTGAAATCGTCGTGGAGGGTTTTCTTGCTTACATAAAAAGAAGCGCCAGAAGCATGTCTTAAGAATTTTGATTGAAAGGCCTGGACCGACTTTAAATTATTCTCTGCCGCTATTCCAAAGAGCTGGACCCCATAAGTCCAGATTGGTCTTAAAAGGGATTTGTATATTAAAATCTTGGAGCGGAGGTTCAATCTTGATCGAACTGTGATACTTAAAAATATTAAATATTAATATATATTTTTTTTAATTCCTTAATGTGATTACGTTGCAATCTGTTCAATTCAGAACAATAAGCAACTTCATGACCCAATGAGATGAGGATGATGTGTGTGACGTGTAAATGAGGTGTAGTCTTGTACAGACCCAGGTCGACCACTCCTGAGAGAGTATGGTTAATTGAACCCCAACCATCAAAGTACACCGGCAACCACTGTCTAGTATTCAAATCCGTATAAAAGTAACTACCTTTACTAGGATTTGAACCAGAAACCTTCGTCTCCGAAAATCAGCTGTTAAACAGCTGATTTTGGCGACGACTTTACCTCTAGACCAACCCGATGGGTTAAATATTAATATAAAAATTATTTCCTTATTTCTACAAATCAACCCAGATATATTATGTCTAAAAGGTACAATACTCGTACATTAACAAAACTTCTTAAATTATACCAGGTGGAGGAAATAGAGCTAACCCAAATATAGCTAAAAGTCAAATATTCGTATCCCATAACCATATCAGTGAATTTTTTTTGCTTGTGTAGTGGTCCCATGTTTATCTCCTAGTACCTAAATATATAAAGTATACTTATTTGTGGTATTGGATCATTGTTACAATATAAGATTGGAAAAGGTTTCCGTACTATTGTGAAATTAGTCTATTAAATTTATAAATTATAATTTAAGATTATATATTAATTAATTTAATTTACTGTGTAATTAAACCAATGTCGATAAATAAATTCTGTATCGTATTAAATACATATTGGTCATTATTTACATTTAATTAAAAAAGGGCAATTAATGTAAATTGAAAAACAAATGAATACGATAGCGAAATCTGTTATTTTAATGAATTTACATTTACTTTATAAATATTATACTTATTATAAAAGTAAAATTTACTATTGTAAAGTAAGGATTTTAAGAATATGTATTTAGTTCTATCACTGAAATGTATTATGATTAAACAAGGTACTTAGTACTAAAGTACATGGTGTACCAAATAAAAACGAAGTAGAAATTGTTATTTATTTAGCTTCAAATTTAATGTTAAAATTTAAATGGTTGTTCTCTGATGTACTCAGCTTTAAAGTTCTATTATAAAGCGAAGCATTTGAAACAACTCATTGTTTTATGAACTATTCATTCCATCTTACATTTAGATAATTAGAAAACATCTTCACTTCAACAGTTCAAGTGCATCAACAAATATCTAAACATTACGTGTATGTTTCTTTACAGTAGTGAAAAGTATAGTTTTTTTAACAATTCATTTATAATCAATTTTATTTTTAAATAATGTTTCCGGGTTTATTGTCTTTGAAAATGTCTAGAAAACGGAATATTTAACATAAAAAAACATTGATTATGGACCGGATTATTGAAAACCGTTAAGATTGTTATCCGTACAGGTTTAAGTGTAGAATTATTTAATTATCTACTTTACTTTTGAAGAGAAACTGAACTGAGGAGGAACACTGAGTTTCAGTCCCTTCTCGAAGAGGATGAAACACGTTAGGGTTTGTAAGGTGCCCCAGGGTTGGGCGAGAAAATGTAATGTGCCACGGTTCCTAATAATTAACTGCCCTAAATTAAAGATAGCCAAAAATTGAGTTAAATAAAAAACAGTATTTTAAGGTTATGCTGAGAAAACAAAATTAAATCAAATATAATTTAGAATAAGATACAAATAAGATATTTATGATTTGATTCCTTTCTTTTTTTTTAGTAATATTAATTTAACAGATGTTAAATTTGTGATGTTTTACCACAACGATTGTCCATGCTGTTCACTTTTAATCGTCGGTATTGTTGTCTTTTTGGAGGTTCTTATTTCATGTACTCTTCTTGATGATCTGAGACCATCCTCGACTAAAAAATGGTTTCGTTGATTTATATATTCAACAACTCCATTAACCTTCGATGTTCCATTATTTCTTCACTCGCGCATTTATATTTATTAATTATAATTTTATTGGTTGAAATTTAACTGCACTATTTTATTTAACCTTTTTGAACATGAAGCCGAATTCAAATACAGTTGATTTACACTATTTATTTAATTTATTTTTTATCACTTTGGATTTACTGTTCATCATGTTTTAAAGATATATAAAATATTTAAATAGTCATTAAAAATATCTACATAATTTGTATATTTTTTATGATAGACAAGGAAACAAGCTTAAAACATCATTATATTATACACATATGATTTACGTTGGTACGATTACTTGCTATACCATATTTTTACTTCATGTGGTTAGTGTTGGTACACCTGTTCCTTCAATTAAAGAAATTCAGTATTCTAATTTGTTACAGGTTAATATTACAAAATTAAAAGGTGAAAGGGTAGTAAATTTTTATTGTAGGTTGTAGCTGTTTAGATCATCAGCCAAAATCGGCTGGTTTGAACCTCTAGAGGCTTTATTACGACGAGTGAGAAGGTTTATCACACCTTCCTCACTGAGTGATATGCCAGGCCAGGCCATCGTGCCAGCATGCCAGGCCATCTGAAAGAATCTACTTTCCACTCTGAAAATGACATCTTCAGAACATTCACCACAGGGTTTGGCTGTATAATGATGAAATTCATTATTCTCAAAGTATCATTTTTAAAGTGTCATTTGCAAAGTGAAAAATATGTGCTTTTCAGAGGGCCCGGCATGCTGATAAGCGTACTTTTCCACCCAGTGAGGAAGGTAATTGTAAACCACCTCACTCCTCGTTTTACATGGTAAAATGTCTACAGGTTCAAACCAGCCTTTCGGCTGATGACCTAAACAACACAAATTCCATTATACAGCCAGACCCTTTGGTGAATGAAGTGAAGGTGTCATTTTTAGGGTGGAAAGTGCGTGCTTCCCGGAGGGCCAGGAAACTAACAAGCATATCTTTCCACTCAGTGAGGAAGGCAATTGTAAACCACCTCACGCCTCATTTTACTTAGTTAAGCCTCTAGTGGTTCAAACAAGCCTTTCAGCTGATGACCTTAAGTGTTTTACACCTCTACCTTTTCTGTTCTTAATTGATTCAGCCATGTAATTGGCTGACCATTTGTTAAGAAATAGAAATATTTTTGTAGCCCTGGAACTTGCCGATTCAATGAAAGTAATTTAACACTCCACCTGCCTGTTATGGGCATTGTTTTGAGATAGTTACATGAAATTTCCTTTTTCTTTACTCTCTTTGTCATACTGAAACTTTCTAGTAGGTACATTAGGTGTTACTATTTATCCCAAAGAGGTACTCAAATTTCAGTACTCTCTTTTTATATATTTTAATAAATATTTTTAATTTATAGATGTATGGAATATTCGTCAGTTAAATTATACATGTGTTTTCATATTTGATATCATAGTTGTTTTCTGTGAATTCCGTAGTATACTAAAAAGAAACAAAATACAGATTTCTTACAACACCCTAATTTTTCTTTATTTTCCCCTATATTGCACATGTCAGTTCCATCTGACGGTATGCTCTCTCTCAACATATTTAAATTCGCTGACCACGTTGTGCACCTTCGTAAACAATTCGTTTCCCTTACACACATCCTCTGCATATTGAATATACCTATCGATATTTGGTATTACGTAGTGTTTGTTCTTGTGTCTACACAAATCAAAAATAAATCTTGACAGTACAGATAATAAAATACGTCTTATTGGATTGGTCATAAAAATCCGGTGTGAAACACTCACACGACTTTTTTCCAATACAAATAATGAACAATATAACCTAATATTAGTAATAAAACATTTGAAATAAACAAAAAACTAACCTCAAAAAACATAACCTTACTTTAATCATGAGTGAACAATGCAAAATGCGGAAAATCACTCTTTCACGCTAAACTAGGCTCTGTAGAGAAAAATACTCTAGACAAAAGTTTTAGATTTTTTAATTTCCTATAAATCTGATTATAAACTTTTGTCGTAAAATGCATACTAAGGCCGAAATCTAAAAAAATCCATTATTTTACAGATTTTCATGAAAAAATAACACTAATTACCGTTAAACTAAGCGTTAAACAAATAGAAATGAGTGCAATTAAATTTGTAGGTTTTAAAATGTTTTATAACTTTGATTATATATACACCTTTGCCTTTAGTTGCATATTAAGACCGCAATCTTAAAAAAAATAATTTCTACGAGATAGTCCCTCTCCAAGAATTTCAGTGACGCCTACCCTATCTTGTAGAGCATAAAAATCTAGTATATGATTTGATTTAAAAAAAAATTGTAGGAGCCGTTTTTGAGAAAATCGTAAAGAAGTGAAAAATTACATGGAATAAACTACTACTTCTGGTTGACTGATTTCGATGATAATGTTTGTATCAGGTCCTCTAGTAATACCTAATTTAAGTTTCAAGCTTCAACTTCGTACGCTGTTCCGTTCTTGAGATATTTTGTTCACACACGCACACAGATGAACACAAACCAATCGCTAAAAACGTGTTTTTTGGGTTCAAAGGGTCTGAAAACATGTATATCCGGTGAAAAGTCGATTTTAAAAATCGACAGGGAAATAATACTTTCCTTCGTATATATTCATATAGGCAAGAGAAAGTAAATATACTATAGCTGACGGTATTTAAGATTACTTTTAGGTAAAGGATAATTCTTTTAAATTAAGATTAAATTTTGTATTAAGGTTATCAATTCTTTTAAATTAAACTTCACTTCGGTATTAAGGTTATTAGTGGGGGCTACATTCAAATATGGTACCTAATAAATTATGCAGAATTGAACTTCCAAGTCTTACCTTGGAATTGAACCCAAGGTTCTCGGCTTAGCAGTCGATAAAAATTGTACCATAAGTACTAAATTCTGTTAGTTCCTGGCCAACAAAGAATAGTTCTTTTTCTTATCACATGGTCAGCCAATTATAATGACCGAAGTATTTTAGAACAGAAGAGGTACAGGTGTAAAAGAAACTAGTCAGAGTTATCTTCTCTGAGAGTAATGAATTTCATTATACAGCCAGACCCTGTGATGAATGAAGTGAATGAGTCATTTGCGGGGTGAAAAGTAAGTGGTTTTTGGAGGTCCTGACATGCTGATAAGCATACCTTTCCATTTAATGCGGAAGGTAAATTACTTAAATCCTCGTTTTGCTTAGTAAAACCTCTAGAGGATCAAACCAGTCTTTTGGCTGATGACCTAACTAACCATCAAGTGTATTTTACACCTCTACCTCTTCTGTTCTTAAATGCTTCAGTCATATAATTGGCTGACCAAGTGTTGAGAAACAGAACTATTTTTTATAGCTGTGGAACTAGCAGATCGAGTGCAAAAGATTTAACACTCCACCTGCCTGTTATGGGCAAAATTTTAAGCTTATACGAACACAAAGGCAGGTGGAGTGTTATTTTAATTGCACTCTATCTGTTTGGTCCAGGGCTAAAAAAATAGTTCTGTTTCTTATCACATAGTCAGCCACTTATATGACTGAACTATTTAAGAACAGAAGAGGTAGAGGTGTAAAAGACACTAGTCAGAGTTATCTCCTCTGAGAGTAATGAATTTTACTATGCAGCCAGACCCTGTGGTGAATGAAGTGAAGGTGTCATTTGCAGAGTGGAAAGTGAGTGCTTTTCAGAGGGCCTGGCATGCTGATAAGCATACTCTTTCAACTCAGTGAGGAAGGCAATGGTAAACCACCTTACTCCTCGTTTTTACTTAGTAAAACCTCTAGAGGTTCAAACCAGCCTTTCGGCTGTTGACCTAAACAACAACACGAACACAAACATCTGGTGTTTGTAAATAAAAATGTTCTGTATACATTACAGTGAAAAAATGTTATGTAAAATATTTTTAAATCTGACGTTGCACCCAACGGTCAGTGGGAGTTATATTACATCTGGACAGGAAAATTAATTATTTTAATTTTCACCTGAACAGTATACATTTTTGTCGGTCGCCTGCGGCCGTGGAAAATCTGGCTACAATGTGTACCGCCCGTTAAATATTATGTATGGAAATTGTGCACAATTGTACAGTATTATAAACAAAATTTAAAAAAAAATATGCACACAATGATCATTTAACGAAGTTTATTCATCCCAAAGTTAAAAGGTTTTTCACTCCAAAATATGTTTTTAGTAGTTTTATCGAAAACTATGTATCTTACTTGCAACTTCCTTATTCAATTTTTCAGATACAGCCCTAATAACCTTCTACAAGAACCTATCAAATTTACTCATAATTTTATAACCAACGATTCCATTTTGTTAATATTTTACCGGGGGAGTAAAAATCTAAGCGAAATTATTCGTTAACGAACAGTGTTCGAACTTATGTGGTAATTATGAAATTTACCATTATTATGATGAATTGATAAACCTGTGCATGACGGCAGATTTAATCTGAAACATTGTGAATGTAGTCGTAAGGGGAGATGGCACAATTTTTTTAACTCAAAATTTCGATTTATGGTTTTTTATGTTTTTCAATAGTTTAGGCCTAGATCTACCAGAAAAACATTAAATTACATCAAAAAATAATTTTTTTATGAAAAAATTAACTTTCTATCAAGCTTAGAAAAATTATCACGTTACCAAGAACAAATATTTCTCACAATTTTATACTGCTCGTTTTAGTGTAAAAAGAATTTTAGTTTTTAAAATATCTGGATCATTGTTTTTTGTATTCTCAGCTGTTGGTTCAGATTTCTAAACAACTGTTTATGGGAAATTTACTTGTTTGTGTATAGGTTTGTTTTGTTTTTGTTTTTTTTTTAATTCATTTATTTAACGTCGCATCAACTACAACGGTCATTAGCGACGACGTTGGGGTGTAACTTTTTGTACGATGGAGGATGAAATGATTTTTTGTAACATATGAAAATATGCCATGCCTGAGTGGGATTCGAACCGAGGACCGCATGATGAGAGGCGAGCACGTTACCAACTTCGCCAATGCGGCCGTTTTTGGTTTGTGCCTTCTTGTTTCTTGCATTTTCCCGTAAATTTAGATTTTTAATACTAGGTAGGCCTAAATTTTTCTCAGAAACCAATAAACCTACCAGGCTGAAATTTGTACCAGTTAATTATCTTGTATAGCCACATATACCGACATTTTTATTACTTCCTCAGGTGCTCCAAAAATTAGTAACACAAAAAACGTAGAAAACAATTTGTGAACATTTTATGTTATTCGTAATTTAAAAAAAAAATGGTATGGTCCGAAGATTAAATTGAAAAAATGTCAGTAGCTCGAGAACAAACCCGACACCTATAGTGCGTAAAATTAAATTTCACTATCTTTTACCAATCCTATGAAAAATGTACCTAAAAATAGCAAATTAAACATTGGCGGGATACAAAGTACAGTCTCCCCTTAAATTAGGATTTCCAGAGATATCTTTAAAAATATCTTTTGATGAGAAAATGTTACATAAAAACAGTATTCTGTTTTTAGCAACAGCTTGCTCTCAACATACTGTTTAAAAATTTACTTTAGCTTAAGTGCAAACAAAGGTAATCTGCCGATCAAGCACAGTACTTCAATGATCTGGGCATGTTCCGGTTTTTCTATTCTCCGTAATTTTTTGACATTTGAGAAAAAATATCTTCCGATAATTACCATTCTATCCATTAGGAAAATTTAATTGACTACATTACTCGTACAAAGGGTAGTATGTTTATGCAGTATTAAATTCATTACAGAACTTCCAACGAAGAACAGTCTGATTAAATTGTGTCTTATTCCTTTAGTACTTGTACTATTTCTCTCTGTACCAGCAATTTGTTTGACTGACCAAAATAGAGAAAACAATCTTTGAACAAACCTTTACTGCCTGTTGTATTATAAACCAAATGCAGTAATTGCACAAACGCAATTAAATTTATGAATTAAGCAAACCATTCATTACTCTATTATGACGTGTTATTAAATAAAACGAAGAAAACAAACATATTTAAGTTTAATTTAATTGGTTTCACATTTTGTCGTTATTTTTATTTTATATATTCATAATCGCTTCAACGTTTTGGTCATCAGCAATTAAATTGGCTTACAAAGAAAGAAAATACGAATTGTTTATCATAGGGCGTTCAAAATCAGCAGCGTAGTTTAGACGTAGTTTAGAAAGTACCTCAAGGTAGTAATATTGATTAATTGTTTGACCTTCAGGAACCCAGTTAAGGTACACAATCCCATGGATATCAAAAAAAAAAAAACAATCATCGTTGCTTTAAATTTTGGCTTGCTCATTCGAGCTTATTTGGCTCTCGGTGAAATTCGGCTCTTCCAGTGCATGGATTGGCGCTTCGTTTCCGGATCATAAATAAAAAAACTACGTTTCATCACACATTGTTATCTTCTACCTGTTTCCTAAGGTGAAATCTTCATTAAAAGGGATAAGATTTCAGTCTATGGAAGCTGTAAAAGAGAAAGCAGGACATGTCCTAAATGAGCTGACGGAAGATGACTTCCACCACTGTTTCCAACAATGGAAAATTCGCATGGACCGTTGTAGGGATAGAGAAGGAGTATATATTGAAGGTGACAATAAGTAATTATGTATCAAATAAAAATAACAATTTTTTACAACGTCAGTCTCGTTATTTAATAGCCACACCTCGTATTTTGGAGAGATAATTCAATCGACGACTAGTAAAAAGGAAGCGAACAACAGGAGAAGAGAAAAGGTGACCACTGCAGTCCGAAGAACTCACTTTTTGTACATAACCTGTACAGTGACTGGGAAAAGCTGGTATAATACAAAGAAATTAAAACGGAAGATCCTCCGCAATGTAAAGGATCCGAAGATAGTACATATTATGAGAAAGGCAAGCCAATATCAGATACGATACTGTGATAAAAACTGCGTGTAAGTATAAGACTGTTTTAGAATGACTAGGAAAGCTGTTCCAAAAAAAGTAGAGAAATTTGAGATAAATATCCTCCAAAAGATAATGGATTCTAAGATGGTACATCCACAGTACAGGTCACAAGGACGAAAAGAACTGTGCAAGAAGAATTATTGGAAAACTTCAAATTTTAACTTTATTTTGAATCTTAATTTAAAGACAAAGACACATAGCCAGGAGTCTACGGGGCTTCAGCCCCCCGAACGGGAAATTCAAATTTCATGTTAGACTAATTTGCTAGGGGGCTCTCCAGACTCATTTCCCCCCAAAAAATGTCCAGACTTAGACCCCGAAACAAAATCCTGGCTACGTGCCCGTAAAGGTAGTTAAACAAGAAATTTCAGGTTTCAACTTTAAAATTGGGTAAACTTTACGAATATAAAAATTTATTAGCAACTAATTTATAATACAATGCCTAGTGTAACTCAAAATTCAAGGTATGCAGATTCGTCCTTTTTGACTTGTCTCATAGATACAGTAATTTAAATTTAGCGCGACATTCTTTTGTGTTTTTTTTTTTTGGAAATATCCCAGAGGAAAAACATTGATGAATATTTCCTTGACTTTCTATAGTTTTTCACTTCTTTCTCTTTTCTTCACCCCGTGTGCCATCTAGCCTGTTCCAACATCAGTAAATCAAATATATTAATCCCACAGTTGTAGATGTTTTCCCAACCTTCTTTTTTATCAGACTTTTATTCCAGAGCCTATCTTTGGATTTAATCTCTCTTCATCTTTTGAAGTTTTGCCATCCATTGGTTGCATAGATCAGCCGAATGGCTGCTTTGAACTTCTAGCGGCCTTAATAAGTAAAACAAGGAGTGAGGTGGTTTACCAGTGTTTTCCTCACTGAGTGGAAAAGTATGCTTATCAGCATGCCAGGTCCTCCGAATCTACTTTCCATCCTGGAAATGACACATTTACTTCATTCACCACAGGGTCTGGCTGTATAATGAAACTCATTACTCTTAGAGAAGATATCTCTAATGAGTGTCATTTACACCTCTATCTCTCCTGTTCTTAAATTGCTATAGTTATATAATTGGGTGGCCATGTGATAAGAAACAGAACTATTTTTTTGTAGCTCTGGAACTAGCAGATAGAATACAGTCCATTTATTAGGATAAAAAAAGATTCTATTATTTCCACTACTGACAAATCACTTCAAAGTTTTAAAGATTTCACTTTTTTCCATATTAGTTACTTTATTGTCAAGAAATAAAAAAAGCGATTGTAATATAACATTAAGTTCAATACGAATCTTGTAGTTTTTCTGTTCAACCCCCTATAGAACAAATTTCCTGAATTTCAGATCTTTAGGTAATCGGATAGTTAGAAAATTTTGATAGGCGAATGAGTAAGTTGATTAGTGAGAACATAGACGTTTGTCTTTTTTTTGATACTTTTAATTGAAAATTAGTATCTGTTATTAAATTAATATAACAATTTCTAAGTGTGAAGCTAATGTTCCAAAACTTGATTTACTTGAAGGAGCGTGCAGTCATCACCACAGTCCTACAGTCGCCCAAGAAGATCTCTTGGCGAAAGGCGCTTCAAACGTCTGCGCTGAGTACCCGGTATCGCCATAGTGTACACGTTTTGTATGAGAGGGTTGTCATGTAATTCAAATTTGTCATGCATCGTCTTGCACAGTTGTTTTCGATATCATTACGTATGGGATTTGTAAGTCTTTGTGCAACATTGAGTTTGTGATGTAAAAGGGGCATTGCGTTATCGTTCGTAGAATCTTGTTCTGAATCGCTTGTATACGTTTCATGTGTGAAGGTTTAGCAGATCCCCAAAGTTGAACTCTATATGTCTAGATTGGTCTTAAGACTGTTTTGCAGATTGTTAATTTGTGTGACATGTTTAAAATTTAGAACGTCTATCGAGTAAGCGTTTCAGATGATAGAAGCGTGTTTTGAGTTTGTGGCGTGTGTGTGTGTAACAAGTGCGTTCCATGTAAGTTTTATGTCCAAGTGCAAGTCTAAGTAGCGTGTTTGAGTGGTGTGACGTAGCCGAATATTATTAATGTACACGTTCGTCTAAAGAGTTATTTTGTATACGTTCGTAAAATTCTGGTAAATTTTTCTTTGGGACAAGTAATTAATTTTTGAACTTTGAAAATAATGAATGTCAAAATAATTTTAAGTGATAAAATTTTGTAAAGTTCATATTATATTGTATCGGTTTTAGAGAAAGATAAAAATTCAATCCCAAATTAGTTTGAGTGTTCTGTTAGTTAGACAAAGACAATAAACATACAAAATTAGATAAAAAGAGAAAGAGGAACCAGGGTATTTTTAAAAGTATAGATCGTGACGAATTATATTCGCGTTCTTTCGGTCAAAATATTCACGACATCATTATATCATATTAATCGTGACCCAACAATTCCGGTGTTTTTTACTGTTATAGATTGACGACTCTTTAAATTGGTAATAAATTCTAAAATTTAATTAATTTATGTGATTTTACATTTTCAGACACATCTGTTGAGTTATCAACGGTTATATTTTTTCCGTATAGGATCATTTTAGACCACGTAATGAGCTTAAATTTGTGTTAAGATCATTATGGTCATGTGTGTAGGATGATCATGGTCACATGTCTAGTGTAGAAAAATTCAAGGAAGCTTCTTTTTCTTTTTTCAAACAAGGATTAGGCCGCAGTCTGTTCAAACTCACACAATATTATCATCTATCTCCATCTTTTCCTTAGATCTACTGATATCCCTTTTCCCTTCTGGAGAATACTAGTGCACCTGCTTATGAAATTTTGAATTTTGAATTTCGCAAAGCCCTTTAAAAAGAACAATTATACATTGTTCTGAAATTTGGCTGGAATCGGACCACCCGTTATGGTTTTACACGACTTCAAAGTAGGGCTACGGGAAATTCGGCTAAAAAAACGGGCACCTTTTTTGTTCAAACCGCAATAACACAACTTTAAAATTTTTTAACCATTTGGCATTTCGTATAATCAACGCAGATTTAAACAAGACAAATTTTGATGTAAAGTACATCAATATCTGAATAGCCGTTTTCTGACGTTTGGCTTTCAAACTCGATTCTTTGTATTTTGAAACGGATAATAGGTATCCTGTGATCTGATATCCTTTCCATGTGCTGTCACCAACTTTAGCGATAATCCTTTAACTTTTCATTCAAGTTGTTAATACTTAATTCTAACCTTATGTTTTCCTCATTCTTTATTCTGTCCAAGTGTGTTCAAGAAGCTTAATTAATAAATATTGTAATTCATATTAAAAAGAATAGCTAAATGATGTTTAAAAAATTTTATTTAATTTTTAAAATTTTATTTAGCGTCGCATCAAAAGCTTGGTTATCAGCGACTTAGGTGGGTTATCAAACTTTAACGTTGGGTTTTGACGTGTAATACTTACCAGAATCTAGCCGGGAATCGAACCCGGGACCTCCGCGTTGTACGCAAGCACGCTACGAAGGCTGTATTTTTTATTTATATTAAAGAAATTTATGTTTAGGATTGTAACGGTTAGAGTATTTTGAAATTTATTTTAATTTCATGTTCTTCTTTTACAAAAATATATTTTAAAATTTTATTGGTGCTTAAACTGAGACGAAAGTTTTGCACCAACTCATAAAGGATCTATACAGGTGCATGAAGAATTTTAGTCTTCGTGTTCTGATAGTTTCCAACCTATCGTTTTTCATGTAGAGTTCTTCTCGTCCACATAATCTGTACTGCCCGTTTACTATCTTCATACCTATCCCTCTTGCCGAGGATCTTGCTTTAAAATTTTTCTGCATCTTAGATCAGCTTTCCTCGTCATTTTGATGCATTTACTCGCAGGTTTGACCTTAGTTTTTTAAAATGTGATCTTGGCTTGTCATAAAAGTGCTTTTTTCATATACAGGTGAGCTCTTTGGAAAGCGACTCTCCTTCTTCGTCTTCTGTTGTTCGCTGGTCTTCGGTTGTCTCAACGGCCACGTATTATGAAGATAATTTTGATACAGTAATCTCTTGGTATCCGCGGTTTTAGCATCCGCGGGTTTCGGTTATCCGCGGAGTTTGTCCGAGGGCCTAAAACCTTAAAATACGTACGTTTTCTCACCTTGTGTACACCTTACTTGGTGGGAGGTGGAGAAGTCATACAACTGAAAACATGTGTCACCCTACGTGTTTGAATAAATGTTTTGGCGTTCGTACAATGTTGAGTGACACACAATTATGTCGACGGCCGCCATGAGCCAAGCTTGATTCCACGTACTGTACGTAGTGAGCGCGTCACCGGGTACCGGGCCCGTCAGTACAACCCCCTTCCCAACCTCCATACATACGCCCAGACGCAATACTGTAATTTCTCCGTAGATTTTCCTCCATGTGTCAGTGTAACTTCTTCGTACGTACGTACAGTTCTTTGTTTGTTTGGTGGTCCTGAAACAAAGCCAAGCATTCTTCACAAACCATCAACAAGATCCTCAGCATGGCAACGCAGCTCGCTGATCACGTGTTGGAGACGGATCCCGTCATGGAAAGGGCCCTTCAATTCAAAAGAGGACTCAAGAAGCTGATGATACCATACGAGGAAGTCCATACGGTGATGAAGAAGAAGCAAACAGCCATTTATTTAACTATTGTATGCGTACAGTATTGTATTTATTAAATATTCATAGATATAATAATGGTAAAATGTTCCTAAAACTATTAACCACTAAAAACGACTACAGGACTTTTCCTTCAGAACTTAACCCCCATCTTTTCTGACGTGTAAGGTATCTTTATCCGCGGTTTTACGAACCGCGGTAACCCTCCGGAACGTAACCCCCGCGGATACCGAGGGATTACTGTATATTATAATATTGCCTTTTTTCTACATATTTTGATGGTTCTTTCTGGAATTGCTACAAAATATAAAGCGTTCCTGATGAAATAATTTTAAAGTAAAATAATTTTTTTTTATGTATTACACTTACCTATTAGTTATAATTGTTTATATGTTTTGTCTGGCTAGGGAGTTTTAACAAAATCCTGTTGAAATCAATATATTCAATTAAATAAATTTGTTGCTGGTGTATTTTTGAAACTCTTGGGAAAACAATAGGAAATGGTTTTTCGTAACAAAAACACTACCTACGTTGGATTATCTATGTTACGTCATACGTCCAAGAGTAAAGGATTCTTCTTTATGGTTGTATTTAACACAAAAATCAATTTGTATGAGTAATTTATAAATTTTGTTGCTTCAATTTTGTTGTAACTTTGTTTAAATAAAATTTTTTTTGTTAAAGTATGGCTTGCGATTTTTGAAGTTACTCTTAAAAGAGATCGATTGGTGATAATAATTGGGGATACATTTTGCAGCATTGAATTACATTCTGGATCACATAAATTTAAAGTAATACAGTACGAAACAAACCAGACTTGCTTCTAACCGGTAAATTTTTCTTGTAAAAAGTTAATTCAAATAAAGTTTGTCCACTATACTGGACTATTTCATGGTTCATTGTTCCCCATATTTATTTTTATTCTTCTTATTACTTTTCATCTTCTCTTCTTTCTTTTTATTTTAATCATCTTTTTCTTTTTACTTATCCACCTCCTGTTACCATCCTATCTTTTCTTCTCCTCTTTCTCCCCATCTTTTTCCTTTTTCTATCCTTCATTTCTTCCTCCTTTGCCTCCTTTCTTTCCTACCCCTTCTTCTTCTACCTTGAAATTGATCTAGTTACCAGCAGGAAATCGACAGAAGTCTTTTTGAACCATTTTCTCAAATTCAGCCAAAAAATGTTTCTTCGACTCACCGTTCTTTCTTAAACCTTTTAACTTACATTGAAGGACGATTTGTAATATAGAGTATCTATCTAAATGTTTTAATAATCTCAAAGGTTTTAGGTTCTTTCACTTCACCGTGCCAACAATTTTGGTTTGATTTTTAAAACTTCACGGCGAACCAACATTGGTGACACGTTTCAAAAATATATTAAATGTATTTCAATATGATTTTGGTGATTATGATGAGGAGAGCTGGAAGTTGGTCGCTCAGTTTGCGGAGAGGGTGGTCGGGAGAATGTGGAGGGAGGAAACATATGGAGATCAGCACGATCGCCCTCTCCCACAGTGAATCAATCCTGTCCCGATCTCAGTAGGTAAGGTAGGCACATTAATTTCCTGAGCTGGTGATGAAAGAGATGAATGAAAGTGAGAGAGTGAGTGTTGGTCAGTAACAGCGAGAGGGGAATTAGGCTACGGTTCCCTTCCACGCGCCGCTGACAGTATGTAAATTTCTTTTTAACCCGACATTTCCCTTGTAGTATTATATAAACAGTTCTGATGGAGGTGGAGGGTTGTTTGCTGATGTTGGATCAAGTGGCCAGGCGGCGGGTTTTTGGTTGGTAAGGCGGTTGCGGCCTTCTTGGGGCTGAACGAGGACGTCTCAATTGAGTCTAACACGACTTCCCCCATCGTGAGGGAGTGAACATGAGTTTTTTCGCCGCCTCGGATAAAAAAAAATATGATTTTGGTAAATAACATTCCCTAATGAATTAGGTAAGACTAATCTGAATTGAGAAAAACTCCTCTATCTCCGCATTTTCATCCATGTTTACATTTTTTCTCAACTTAACTTACTTAAAGTTCCGTGATTTTGTATCAATCAATCGGAACTTTATTGATTATTAAGAACTTCACCCCTTGGTTGGAGTTGGTGAGGGTTTAATTATTAGTTTTCAGGCTAGGCATACTTGGTTTTCATTTTCGTCAAAAGAGCAACAGAATTAAATAAATATTTATTAGAGCAAATAATTCTTCACTTACAAACAGAATTATCAAAGTATTTTGTAATTTACTTGCAAATAAATTGAATACAAAATTAAGTGCCACCTCCGTAGCGTACTAGTCAATTCCAGGCTAGAGTCTGGAAATTTTCACCACCCAAAACCCACTGTTCCAGTTGTATAACACATTGTAGTCGCTAAGACGAGCTGTTGATGCGACTTTAAATTAACTAAAAAAATCCCTTTCATGATGCGACGCGTCTCATTGTTGATGGCAATTTTTAAAAAGGCTTACCTTTGACTTATTGCAAAAACCATTAGTTATTCCTGTGTATACTTTTTAAAAGGAGTAGAATGACACTATTTTATTTCCGAATTTCGACTTTGATTTAGTTTTGGGCCACTTTCATTCGAAACCGGAACTTTAAACGCAATGTATCTACTCATTAAGAGGAATCGAATAACACTACTTGTGTTTCCGAATTTGGACTTTGATTTTTTGACTTCCGGTTTTGGGCCATTTTCGGTAAAAACCGGAACTTCAAACCCAATCCTGGCTCACTAACTTTTATGAAAATTACAAATAAGAAAAACGTTTTTTGCTATCTCTTTTTGTTTCTAAATTTTATTTATTGACTTCCGGTTTTGGGCCATTTTCGGTAAAAACCGGAACTTCAAACCCAATCCTGGCTCACTAACTTTTATGAAAATTACAAATAAGAAAAACGTTTGTTGCCAGCTCTTGTAGTCTCTGACATCTTCGTGATGGCAGTCGAGAAAGGAAAATGATACCCGAAAATTTTAAAAATTACCACTAAAAAATTTAAGTTGGGGATGAGTTGGTGGGGATTATATGAAAATATACGGCAACAAGAAAATATAATAAAATTTAAAAAAAAAGTTTGTTTTGTATATTTATTATAGAAACCAATAATATAAGTCGCTAATTCCCTAAAATCTGTTTGGTTATTTTTTAACAGCAAAAATATTAATACGAAATATGATATAAACATTATAAATTGGTCTACAACTTTAAAAACTGTTGCTGTTTTAATGTGGCATATTCATGCGTAGGTACATGACACCCACACAAGAATGTGCAAGTGTTGTGAAGATGCCACATTAAATATTGCGCCTTAAGAAAGTACATAAAAAATACGACAAGACGTTTACCTTCATGTTATATTTTATGCTGACAATGTAATATCCTTTATTAATGGCTCTTCGTTTTTTTTGTGTAAAAGAACGTAAGAATGTAGTACTGTACGGTGGTACTAAAATACAGAATTCATAATGTCAGCCAGCAATGTAGCCATTTTTTTCGTAGCTCATAACAAGAAGGGATAGACAACGTTCATATTATGATTATTATTACTGAATATGAATTCAGCGAAAATAGGGAACTGAGATGAGTTTCCTGAAATTCTTACAGAAAATTGAGACACCAAACTTAAATGCAGTTTTCTCGGTCGTCTAGTTAACTTTACTTGTTTTATGACAAACGTTATTTACAACAATATATCTTTAATATACAATAAACATTCTTGCGTAATATACTTTACGCCGTATTCAAAATAGAATCTATCTGTGTGATTCGGTAGTTAACGATACGACCAACTTACACGTACCAAAAATTTATCTAAACTTATTTAAATTTTGTTAAAGTAAGTTATTTTTCGAATTATTTTAAATCTGTAATTACAATGTTGACGGACAGGTGGAGTGTCAAATTATTTACACTCAATCTGTTCGTTGCGGGGCTAAAATAAATAGTTCTGTTTCTTATCACATGGTCAGCCAATTAAATGACTGAATCATTTAAGAACAGAAGAGGTAGAGGTGCAAAAGACACTAATCAGAGTTATCTCCTCTGAAAGTAATGAATTTCATTATACAGCCAGACCCTGTGGTGAATGAAGTGAAGGTGTCGTTTGCAGAGTGGAAAATATGTGTTTTTCAGAGGGCCCGGCATGCTGATAAGCGTACTTTTCCACTCAGTGAGGAAGGCAAAGGTAAACCACCTCACTCCTCGTTTTACTTAGTAAAACCTCTACAGGTTCAAACCAGCCTTTTGGCTGATGACCTAAACAACACAATGTTGTCATTCTATTAAATTGTTACTGGAATTAATGAAATTTGTTTAAACTTCACTTAAATATTTTTTTCAAATAAAACTAAGGTAAATTTAACATCAATTTATTAAAAATTATTTAAAAAAAAAAATTGATAGCTTCAAGTTCCTTGGGAACATAATAAATCGCGAGGTCAGACAAACTGAAGGGAAAAACAGCAAGGGAGGAAAAATTACCACTGCACTCTGAAGAAGTCAAAACCTATACAAGGATAAAGTATTTTACAAAAGAAGGAGGACGAAGAAGATGAAGAAGTAGTAGAAAAAGAAGAGGACGAAGAAAAAGGAGGAAGAGGAGAAGGGGGAATTGGAAGGAGAAGAGGAAGAAAAATTAGAATACTAATAGGAAAGGCCGGTAAGTAAATGTTTGCTGCACTCCGGAAACTCACAAACTGTGCAAGGAAAAAGTATTTTAGATGAGGAAGAGGACGAGGAAGGTGAAGGTTAAGCAGTAAAAGAAAATGAAGAGGAAGAAGGAAGAGGAGAAGCCGAAAGGAAATTGGAAGCAGAAGAATTGGAGGAAGAGGTGAAGGAGGATGAAGACAAAGAAGCAGGAAGAAGAAGAAGAAGAAGAAGAAGAAGAAGAAGAAGAAGAAGAAGAAGAAGAAGAAGAAGAAGAAGAAGAAGAAGAAGAAGAAGAAGAAGAATAGAAAAATCAAGTGAAGAAATGACCGGTGCACTCCGAAGACTCGTTACATGAATAAGAAGTAAAAACTCTTGGTCAAGCCCTGATTAGACATTATAGTACTATGATAAAACCTGCGTGCCTGAACGCGAGTAAGCATCCTAAAAAACCAAAAAGACTACACTATATCCCACAGAAACGTGCAGCAGATATAAACAGACTACGGGTTGAAAGTCAGTAAGAAGGATGCGTAATCATGTTTCACTACCAACGCCTTTAGCCAAAACAACCGGCAACAGACCGGAAGTTTTATAATAGGCCTACTCTATGAGTGTTTTCTACTAGTACGGGGGTAATTTTATATTTTGTATATGTTTCAATTAGAATATTGCAAGTTTCATCTGATAAGCAAAGAACATTTTTAGTAACTCGAATGAATCGCGCTAAGTTCAATCACAATTTTAATACATTTATGTTTTGACGTGCTGTACAGTTCCATGGGATAGGGTATAGTCTAATAGAATCAGAGTAAGTAAATCAAAATGATTAATCCTTCTCAAGATAATGAATTCAAAAATAGACTACTAATCCTAAAACACTAGTCTACAGGTTATAAAAAAGAAAATAACTATTCAATAAAAACGAAAGATTAATGAAAACGAAAAACAAACGAAGAATTAAATTCAATGGTCACCTGTATAGAATAGATGGCAAGCGATTGATGAAACACAATTTGACAATTGTAATTAATATACCTACCAAAAGTGTCGGATACATGGTCAGAAAAAGTCAAAAGTCAGAAAGGATATCGAGAAAATTGAAACAAATTGGAAATATAAAACGAACTAAACCAGATTCGGACTAATCACTAATTTCAAGCACTTCTGCGTGAGAACAAGAACATAACACCAGATGGATGAAAAAAAGAAAAAGGGAAACCAATGCACAAAGAAAGAATTTCGAGAGCGTGGGCGGAAGAGCTTCAAAAACATGTTTAAAGTTAATTTACATACTCTAAAATGGTCGCAAATGAGAGAAAAACCAAGAATTGCATTTATCGTGAATGATCGAGTACTTCGTACAGATTAGATTACTTTCAAATATTTCGCTCTACTGATTTTAATGTTCGATTCATTTCAAAAATATCTATGCCTTTTTAAAAGGTTAAAAGTTTCTTTTGCCCAGTTCGGTCTCAACTTCCAATTAAATGATCCAGGTCAAATAAATTTTTGTTAAATAAAACTTTCCATAAGCAGATTTGTTTTATTAACCATTGTCATTACTTCCGAATTCCTGATCCTTGCAGAAAATAGACTTTTGTTTCATAATAATCCGGTTTATCTAAATCCAGTTTATCTAAACCGGTTTGAAAATCTAAATGGTGATGAAAGATTTTTTTACTTTGGTTGAAATTATACAGTTTTAATTTAACTCGCAATCTTCAGCTGTTTTCTGACCTTTCATAGATTTGTAGACTTAAAAAGAAGAAATGTCCCTGCTGAGTCCGTTTTTAAAATTTACAAGATCCTTTAGATTTGAAACACGGACGGAAACAATAGACCATCGTTATTAAGTTAGCCAGCTAATGATGTGGTTGTCAGCATAACTGCATTCTGTTCCAGGCTTGCAAGTTCTATTCCCGTTCAGGCCTGAAATTTTTCATTACTCATTAATAATTTTTTATCACTCTTCATTGCCTGCATTAGCAGTAATGTGAAAATCAGATCGGACATAAAAAAATGTTACTACGCTAATAAGTGATTACTTATTGCATGCGTCTTTATTTAAAAATCTTTTGTTATTGATGTACTTGTATTCTATGAAATATTGAAAAATTAAGGCTAAAATTAAACTAAGGTTTAGAATAAATACTAATCGACATAGCAAAACAGCTTGAATAAAGTGGACTACGTTGACATCGTGGGACTTGTGAGATTACAAAAATATAGCATAATATCAACCAATCAAAGGTAAGGATTTTCATCCAATGAGATGTCCCGAATCTAACCAATCAGATTGGTTCTAATACATCATTATCATTGGCCGATATTGTTCAATCAGGGGTGTTTATACTCCAATGTGATTGGTTAGTACTTTTCAAGAATAATGGGACGACCCTATTTATCACAAAAGGCATTTACGTTGGCAGTTTTCATTTACGATACGATGAAATTGTGCAGTGTTTGCGCAAAATATGTTTTTGTACAATGTCAAATACAACATTTTAAATTTATTTCTTGAAGATATTCCGTGAGTTGAATGAAATTTAAAAATTATTTTTCCACTTTTGCGGAATGTTACTACCCGTTTTAAAAAGTTTCTCTTTGCCGTATTTCAATAATTTACTTATACATTTTGATACTCTCATTATTATTTTTAAGTTTTGGTTCCTCGGCCTTTCCTTTCGACTCTTTCCCAAAATTTTGTCATCGTAAATACTAAAAATGAAATCATTGTAGCTCATGATTTTCTTGGTGTGTTTTTCCTACATTTTGTTTAATGAGTTTTTTTCATCCTCTTCCGAATAATACTTAATTATTTGTTTCTCATTCTGTCCGAGATGGTCTTCTGGATTCATCTACGTAGCCACATCTCCGTGGTATCTAAGTTGGTTTTATCCTGGTTCCCTCAGTTGATGTTTCACTTCCGTGTAGTAAAATATTCTGATTAAGCGTTTTATAGATGATTATCTTGTTAAAACCCAAAAAAATAAAACTTTGAAACTAATATTTATTATCTATTTTACTAAAGGTCCAGAAATCAACCCATGTAGCATCAAAAAATTTTCGAGCCAAATTCATTACAATTTTTAATGTACTAAAAATAGATTAATCAAATAATGTACTTTTTGATACTTGAATTCAATTTTTACTTTCTCTTGCCTATATGAATATATAGGAAGGAAAGTATTGTTTTCATGTCGATTTTTCGAAATCGAGTTTTCACCGGATCTATACGTTTTCAGACCCCCTTAACCCAAAAAACATGTTTTTAGCGATTGGTCTGTGTGTGTGTCTGTGTGTCTGTGTGTGAACAGAATATCTCAAGAACGGAACATCGTACGAACTTGAAACTTAAGTTACATACTACTACCAGACGTGACACGAACATTTTCATCAAAATCGGTCAACCGGAAGTAGTAGTTTATTCGTATAATTTTTCAGTTTTTTGCGATTTTCTCAAAAACTGGTCCTACGATTTTTTTTAAAATCGCCTATTTTACTCAATTTTTTATTCTCTACAAGATAGGGTAGGCGCCATGTTTGCTGAAATTCTCGGTGAGGCTGTTTTCACGTAAAAACGTTGTTTTTTTAAGATTATGGCTTTAATATAAATTTTAGCGCAAAAACTTATATAATAAAAGTTGTAGAGAATTTAAAAACCTACAACTTTTACTTCAAACATTTTTTTGTATAACGCTTAGTTTAGCGGTAATTTGCGATTTTCTGTTTTTTTTCTCACGAAAACGTGAGAAAAATCGATTTTTTTAACATTTCGGTCTTAGTATGCATTTTACGACAAAAGTGTATATAATTAAATTTATAGAAAATTAAAAGATCTACAACTTTTGTTTAGAGCATTTTTCTCTACAGAGCCTAGTTTAGCGTGAAAGCGTGATTTTCCGTATTTTTAAGCCAAACTGAGTTCGATTGTCATTTTGCGTCATTCACTCATGATTAAAATAAGGTTATGTTTTTGAGGTTAGTTTTTGTTCATTTCTAATATTTTAATACTAATGTTAGGTTTATTGTTAATTATTTGCATTGGCAAGAGAAAGTTGTGTGAGTGTTTCACACCAGATTTTTTACGAAGGTTAGTACTATGTAATCATAATTTGAAGGAACTATTTAGAAACGTTCTGTAAATAATTCCATAAGATAAATTAAATACAAAATTCATGACTGCTTAGTAATTCCCGTAATGTAGGTTTTAAATTTTACATTTCATATCCGCATAAATAATCTTGTCGTAGTAAAAGCTTTTAAATGGTATCTTTGAGTACGTCAAAAGGTAGTTGTAACAATGCTTTTTACTTGCTATCATCTAACATGACCTTACCAATTTCCAGTATAAATTACCATAATGCCATTGAACTACTTGTTTCTTTTTTTAGTTCAATTAAAATACTTCTGTACTTATATTAACGTCATTTCGTTCTTATAGACCTTATAGTTATTATTTAATGAACACTGAACGATATGTCTAAAGCAGTGGAGGAGGGTGGATCTACGTAATAAGATATCTCTCATAAAAACCATCCCCATTTCTTTTTTCGAGTCTAAATCATGAGCCTTAATTCCTGTTTTTGCCCATAACCGGCAGGTGTAGTGTTAAAGTATTTACACTCGATCTGTCAGTTCTAGGGGTACAAAAAAATGTTCTTTTTTATCACATGGTCAGCCAAATGTGACCAAAGAATTTAAGAACAGAAGAGATAGAGGTGTGGACTAGTCAGATTTATCTCCTCTGAGAGTAATGGATTTCATTATACAGCCAGTGTGGTGAATGAAGTGAAGGAGTCATTTTCAGAGGGCCCAACATAACTGATAAACATAATGTGACAATATCTCTTTTTTTTCTTTTTTTTTGTTTAACGTCCGACTGTTTTGCAAATTGCTGCTAATGCAGACGGTGAAGGATGAAATGAATTTTTTGTAACATATGAAAAAATGCCATGCCCGAGTGGGATTCGAACCCAAGACCGCGTGATGAGAGGCGAGCACGTTACCAACATCGCTAACGCGGCCGGCAATAAAAGGTCACCAACGCGGTGACAATATCGAAGAAGAGCATCATGGTTCGCTAAATTTCTAGTCCTTAATTCATAAAATTGTAAAGAGTAGATAATAGAGTGAAAAAGTAACAATAGGGTTAGTTATAAAAGGATACCTATTTATAAAGGGTGTTTGTTGTACAACTATTTGTGAAAGGGTCGGTTGATTACCTGTAACACCTTTTATTCTATAGTTGACTTGTTTACAATGGTTCAGATTTTTCCAGTAAAAAGGGTTTTTTTGTACTTTATTTTTTGCATGGACTTTCTGTGCTTCTCTGGAATTATCTTTTTGATGCACCTATATAAAGAGCCCTCGAGTGCGGTCAGTGAGTTAGTATTCGTTTGATCTTTGACAAGTGTTTATTTGCGTGAGCTATCGGTACAAAAATAAAATTTCTGTTTTTTATCACATGGTCAGCCAAATGTGACCGAAGCATTTAAGAACAGAAGAGATGGAGGTGTGTTGGTCAACTATTATTATTAAGTTTTATTGTATGTGTATTGTGTATTCAGTTTCATTGTATATGTGCATTCTATATAATTGTTGTAAGTAGTATTAAGTCTAGTAGTAGTAGATTGGTCTAAACGCGTCCAACAACAATATGCGTGAAAAGCATTATAGTATTGAAATCCGTATAAAAGTAACCTATATTATAGTAACCTACCTTTCCTAATATAATCTTAAGTAATTTACTTGTGATTTACTTGTGAGCTATTTAACATAAACTATTTATTGTAATTTAATACTTTTTTAATAAAAAGTTGTTATAAGTTTAACGGAAGTTTTTATCACTAATTATAGTAACCAGATACTTAAAAGAATCCGGGAATAACGTTGCAATACATTGCAATAAAATTTCAGTTTAAGTAAGTTCCGAAAATTTAATGTAATGTGTTAGGCAGTTTTAAATCAACTTTTTCAGGTCACAAAAGAATCCCTGTAGACTTTACATCTTACGAATTGATTTGATTAGTTTTTGAAATTAAATGAGTAAAAAAATCTAAGCATTTTGATAAACATCTATTGAAAGATTACTTGAGTAATAAAGAGAGGATACTTTCAAGAAAGTAATAAAGTATCTTTGATAACATTTTTTAATAATATCTCATTTGATATCGTCAAATTTGCTGAGTTTTTAAAATTAAGTTTTAAATACAAATTTCATAATGAAAAATATAGATTACGGGCATTGATTTACCTTTACCTATATTCTCCATATTAATCCTAACTCTCAGTAAAGAATTATTAATTTTCAACGTAAAATCTTCTTAATAATATATATTTCTATTGTGTATAAACGCTGTGCCAACAAAGAAAATGGCTCTATGCTTTAAATTTTCTGTAAAATATAAATAGTATATATTTTTGTTCAGTAATTCAAACATTTATAAAATTTATAAGCTACAGTGCTACAGTAGTTAGCTAAAACCTATTAAAAATAAGTAACTATAATTTTATGTTACCGTTTGTTACTGCAGACGTTCATTTTATAAACTATAGTATTTTATTTTTATAGTAACTTCCATTTCTTAAATCCATAAATTGTTTACACATTAGTGATCTACTTTACTTAAAATCCAGGGTAAATATAAAACTATAAATTTTAATTTAAAGTAACTTTTTACTTTATTTAGAATTAGCATTTGTATATTTAGAGATTAACTACATAAATTAATAACTACAAAGAGTAGTATTTTTGTTATATAATTGTATATTCACATGGTCAGCCAATTAAATGACTGAATCATTAAGAACAGAAGAGGTAGAGGTGTAAAAGACACTAATCAGAGTTATCTCCTCTGAAAGTAATGGATTTCATTATATAGCCAGACCCTGTGGTGAATGAAGTGAAGGTGTCATTTGCAGAGTGGAAAATATGTGCTTTTCAGAGGGCCCGGCATGCTGATAAGCATACTTTTCTATTCAGTGAGGAAGGCAATGGTAAACCACCTCACTCCTCCTTTTACTTAGTAAAACCTCTACAGGTTCAACCCAGCTTTTCAGCTGATGACCTAAACAACAACAATTGTATATTATCCTGCTTTTGTTTTGATAGAGGAAATCAGCCAGTTCCAAACCCTCGATGATGAATTCCAGCGGCTCGGTAATATTCTTTGCAGATTTTGAGGTAGGAGTGCGTGTTTTGATGTTCAATGATCAAACATTCATTTGAAAATTATTATTAACGTAACTACTATTTAAATTTGATTTGTTTGCCGAATTTATTAATAACCGTTAAGTTTCTTAAATAAAATAAAATTTCTTAAAGCACTATGTTTGGAGTGAAGCATTATACGGAAATGAAACGTAGGTAATAGGGGCTGTAGAAAGAAAGTGGATAGAAGATTTTGAAATGTGGTGTTATAGGAAAATGATAAAGACTAGGTGGGTGACAAAACAAGTAATTTAGAAGTTCTTAGAAGAGTGGATGAAAAAAAGAAGTATATGGAAACATCTTATCAGAAGAAGGGATAGGCAAGTTGGGCATATTTTAAGACATCCAGGTATTGGTCTACCAATTCTCTTCTTCTTAGCGTGCCTGTCCGGTTCGAACCCTGGCTGTCATCATGGCTATCTTGGTCTTGTCATCTGCAATGCGGAACAGTTGGGCCGAGCTTTTTCCATACCAGTCTCTCAGGTTATCAAGCCAGGATATTCTTCTTCGGCCTGGCTGTCTTCTACCATCCAATCTTCCCTGCAGGATGCGCTGCAACAGTTCGTATCTACCGTGGTTCCTCATAATATGACCGAGGTATTGCAACTTGCGACACTTAATGGTGTTTATTACCTCTGGTTCCTTGTCCATCCGACGCAGTACCTCAATGTTGGTCACCCTATCTGTCCATGGTATCCTCAGCATTCTTCTGTACACCCAAAGTTCGAAGGCTTCAAGTTTAGTATTGGTCGCCCTCGTCAACGTCCAAGACTCTACTCCGTACAGAAGAACGGAAAACACGTAACACCGCAAGAGTCGCAACTTAGTGCCCATAGTGAGATTATGACTCTTAAACGCCGAACTCATTGCGTTGAAAACACTCCTTGCCTTACCAATACGGCACTTGATCTCTTGTGAGTTTTCCCAGGCTTCATTGATAATAGTGCCCAAATACGGATACCATGCTACACGCTCAATTCTTGCATGTTTTATATATAGGTCTACACCAGTTATCGGTCCCCTGCTAATTACCATTAATTTGGTTTTCACGATGTTGATGTCCAGGCCATACTTCTCGCTCACTTCTGTTATCCTGTTCATCAGTCTTTGCAGTCCCTCTATTGTATCAGCGAATACAATCGTGTCATCTGCATATCGTAGATTATTTAGTTTGACACCGTTCACTGAGATACCCTCTTCCACATCCTGCATGGCCTTCTTGAAGATGTGCTCTGAGTAGACGTTGAAAAGTATTGGCGAAAGAATACAGCCCTGTCTAACCCCACGTCGTATTTCGACCTGTTCTGTATGGTCTTCTTCCGCTCTCAGCACTGCCGGCTGATTCCAATACAAGTTGGCGATCAGCTTCAAATCCTTCCCATCCAGTCCAGTTTGTTTGAGGATCTCCATCATTTGATCATGTCTGACACGGTCAAACGCCTTTTGATAGTCGATAAGGCATGCAAAAACATTGCAACTTACATCTCTGCATCTTTGAAAAAGTACTTGCACACTAAAGAGTGCCTCTCTAGTACCCACTGCTCTTAAAAAACCAAACTGGTTCGGTGCTATATGTTCTTCACACACCTTGTAAATTCTGGTCTACCAATTATGGAGGGTAATATTGAGGGAGTGAATTAAGGGGCAGGCAAATGTTAGAATATTAAAAGCAAATTACGGAAGATGTAAGGTTGTTACAGGTATGTAGATATAAAACTGCCCAAAACGGGTAAGTGGAGTGTTATTTTATTTGCACTCTATCTGTTTGGTCCAGGGCTAAAAAAAATAGTTCTGTTTCTTATCACATAGTCAGCCACTTATATGACTGAACTATTTAAGAACAGAAGAGGTAGAGGTGTAAAAGACACTAGTCAGAGTTATCTCCTCTGAGAGTAATGAATTTCACTATGCAGCCAGACCCTGTGGTGAATGAAGTGAAGGTGTCATTTGCAGGGTGGAAAGTGAGTGCTTTTCGGAGGGCCTGGCATGCTGATAAGCATACTCTTTCAACTCAGTGAGGAAGGCAATGGTAAACCACCTTACTCCTCGTTTTTACTTAGTAAAACCTCTAGAGGTTCAAACCAGCCTTTCGGCTGTTGACCTAAACAACAACAGATATAAAACGACATGGGCAAGATAAAACAGATTAGAGAACTGCAGTAAACAAGCCGAGAGACTGATGACAAAAAACACCTTTAAGTTTTTACATCAAGGGACTAGCCTAGACTGAGTTAAGTTGCCTTAAATATTGCTTAAATTCGTGATATAATGCCTTAATATATTTTACAAAAATTCTGAAAGTTAGGCGAAGGTAACCAGTTTCGTTTAGTAATCACATACAATATTGGACTGAAAAAAGAATCTTTTGTTTTTTTTTTGAGAGTTTCTCCATTTGCGGTTCAGAGATTTACACACTCCAATCAAAATTTAAAAACAGAAATAAAGTTATGGAAACGATTCTCTGGAGAAAAACTTTCATAGTTCAACTGAGCTTTATCGAGTTAGGAATGAAGAAATTTTAAACAAAAGTTGACATGGAATTTTATTAATTGGTTAAAATTTAAGAAATAAAACTTATCAAATACTTTCTTCGGCAAATAATGAATATGAATGGTTTGCCACAGCCAAAACTCTGGTTTGAAACTATAGAGGCTTTATTAAGTAAAACGAGGAGTGAGGTGGTTTACAATTGCCTTCATCACTGAGTGGGAAATAAGCCTATACTTATCAACATGCCAGGTACTCCGAAAAGCATCTACTTTTCGCTCTGCAAATGACACCTTCACTTCATTCACCACAGCGTCTGCCTGTATAATGAAATTCACCACTCTCAGAGAAGATAACTCTGATTAGTGTCTTTTACACCTCTACCTCTTTTGTTCTTAAATGCTTCGGTCATATAATCATATGCTTCGGTCATATTGGCTGAACATGTGATAAGAAACAGAACTATTTTTTGTAGCACTGGAACAAGCAGATCGAGTGCAAATAATTTAATCACTCCACCTCCTGTTATAAGCGTAATAATATCTTATGTGAATGTGAATTTTTGTTGTTTAGGTCATCAGCCGAAAGGCTGTTTTGAACCTGTAGAGGTTTTACTATGTAAAACGAGGAGTGAGGTGGTTTACTATTGCCTTCCTCACTGAGTGGAAAAGTACACCTATCAGCATGCCGGGCCCTCTGCAAATGACACCTTCACTTCATTCACCACAGGGTCTGGCTGTATAATGAAATTCATTATTTTTAGAGAAGATAACTCTGATTACTGTCTTTTACACCTCTACCTCTTCTGCTCTTAAATGATTCAGTCATTTAATTGGCTGACCATGTGATAAGAAAGATAACTATCTATTTTAGCCCTACAACGAACAGATTGACTGTAAATAATTTGACACTTCACCTGTCTGTTATGGGCAGATAATTTTTGATAAAATATATATTATAATTAAAAGAAAATATTTCAACATTATTTTATTTAGTCGGAGGATATTACAGGTTATCTACCCTGGTATACTTCATCCAATATATATATATATATATATATATATATATGTGTGTGTGTGTGTGTGTATATATGCACATCGGTACAAGACAGTTTAAAGATTGATGACCGTTAATCTAGTGTATTACTCTTACCCCAACCACTCCACATTATCTCCTCTTACTCTCCGACCCAACCCCAGTACAGCTACCAAAACAGCACCGGCTACCTCACACGACCACTTATGCCCCATTACAACTGTCGTATTGTGTCACGTGGCCATTGGTCACAGGACATTGCTGACGTTCTCTAAAACCATCCCTCGTTCTGAAACGCATATGTGGTTAATCCATATTAGGCAAATCTACATCAATCATTGTTCACTATTACTGTAATAAATAAACGCCTATTCCATCATTTATTCCCAAAAAATTACCGATTTAATTATCGATCCGATGACCAGCAGGCTAACCCTAGATATTAAATTATACTGGCACGTTAACTCAACTTTGTTTGGGTTAGTTACAGTCAAAACCAATTATTACAGAGTAGGATCTTTTTCTAGATTTTTAACGGGAGTCTGTATAAAAATAATTACCAAAAAACGTCCGTTTCTTTAACTTATTACAATAATTAACCCACCGGGTTGGTCTAGAGGTAAAGTCGTTGCCAAAATCAGCTGATTTTCGGAGACGAAGGTTCGTGGTTCAAATCCTAGTAAAGGTAGTTACTTTTATACGGATTTGAATGCTAGACAGTAGTTACCGGTGTACTTTGATGGTTAGGGTTCAATTAACCATATTCTCTCAGGAATGGTTGGCCTGAGTCTGTACAAGACTACACCTCATTTACACGTCATCCTCATCTCATTGGGTGATGGGGTTGCTTATTGTTCTGAATTGAACAGATTGCAACGTACACGTACTAGGAATAAAAAAAACAAATTACGATAATTAATTTTTGGTTTTTGGAGACGAAGGTTCCTGGTTCAAATCCTAGTAAAGGTAGTTACTTTTAAACGTATTTGAACACTAGACAGTGGTTACCGGTGTACTCTGATGGTTAAAATTCAATTAACCGTATATCTTAGAAATGATCGGTCTGGGTCTGAACAAGACTACAGCTCATTGACAATTCATACACATCACCCTCACTCCATTGGGTGAGGGTGATGTACACAAATTTTGCTTTTATTGTACATAAAATTGTACATAATATTTGGTTTTATTATTTTTGTGCTATAAATCAGAGAAAAAAAAATCAGACGTTTATCTTAATTATGATTGAATAATTTCTTGGTAATATCTTTTTACATTCCATTCAGATGTTGCACAGTCAGAATAACCCTGATCAAGCAATGAAAAATATTTATCTTCTTTTTCTTCTTCATCATCATCATCATCATCTTCTTCTTCTTCCTTTCAAGGATTAGACCTTCCAAACTGTTCCGACTTCTTTGTCCATCTTTTACGCGGTCCACCTACATCTCTTCGTCTAGCAGGTATGTAGCCCTAATGACCCGTTTCGCCCATTTTCCTTCACTCATGCGTATTAAATATTCCTCCCACTTCTCTCTGTATTTGTCAACTGTTCCTAATCGAGGGGAGACATTTAAATGGAGCTGGATTTCCTAATTTTTAATTAGGGGTCTACCAAACTACACCCCTGAATTCTTCTCAAGATTCGCATCTCCGCCGCCTGGATCAGACGTTCATCCTTCTGCCCAAGTAGGCTACGCAGAACTAACCGAAAAATCAACTAGATTAACCCTTTCTTACCCAGTGTGGTGGCATAGAAGTCACATTGGAGTGAAATAACAGACATAAAAACTTTAATTGTTAGAGACTACTTTTGATTAAAGAGCGCTGGATGTGAAGTGTAATAATTTTCTGTACCCTAGCCAGGAATCGAACCTGAGACCTCCGCTTTGCAGTGTAAGATGCTGACCACTACGTCACGGACGCGAAAATTAGTTTTTTTTTAGTTAGTTTTAGTCTTAAATATTCGTGTTCATATACTAAAATAAAGTAGCATTTCTTCGAGTATGTTGAATGTACATACAAGTATATTTTTTAGGCTGTAAATACTGATTTTGTCCATTTTACCAATATTTTTGAATTGTAATCTTTTTTAAGTCTTAATTAATGCTTTACTACAAATCTAAGCAAGAGAATTTTGTTTAGGAAGCCTGCACATGATTTTTACTTATTCATATTGTTGGGAACTTTGATACCATTAAGCCCAATGTGATATATGTGTCACACTTTTTTGTCACGCCATCAAAAAAAGGCTGAAGGTCTAAAAGTGATTTTATTTCACTTAAATGTCAGTAAAGTGTATGAAACAATGTACACGTATTTGTTTGTGTAAAGTTAAAAATCTGGTGTGAAACACTCACACAACTTTCTCTTGCCAATGCAAATAATTAATAATAAACCTAACATTATTAATAAAATATTAGAAATAAACAAAAACTAACCTCAAAAACATAACCTTATTTTAATCACGAGTGAATGACGCAAAATGACAATCGAACTCAGTTTGGCTTAAAAATACGGAAAATCACGCTTTCACGCTAAACTAGGCTCTGTAGAGAAAAATGCTCTAAACAAAAGTTGTAGATCTTTTAATTTTCTAAAACTTTTATTATATATACTTTTGTCGTAAAATGCATACTAAGACCGAAATGTTAAAAAAATCAATTTTTCTCACGTTTTCGTGAGAAAAAATCAGAAAATCGCTAATTACTGCTAAACTAAGCGTCATACAAAAAAATGTTTGAAACAGAAGTTGTAGGTTTTTAAATTCTCTACAACTTTTATTATATAAGTTTTTGCGCTAAAATTTATATTAAAGCCGTAATCTTAAAAAAACAACGTTTTTACGTGAAAACAGCCTCACCGAGAATTTCAGCAAACATGGCGCCTACCCTATCTTGTAGAGAATAAAAAATTGAGTAAAATAGGCGTTTTTAAAAAAAATCGTAGGACCAGTTTTTGAGAAAATCGCAAAAAACTGAAAAATTATACGAATAAACTACTACTTCCGGTTGACCGATTTTGATGAAAATGTTCGTGTCGCGTCCGGTAGTGGTATGTAACTTAAGTTTCAAGTTTCAAGTTTGTACGATGTTCCGTTCTTGAGATATTCTGTTCACACACAGACACACACACACACAGACACACACACAGACACACACACACACACACACACACAGACACACACACAGACCAATCGCTAAAAACATGTTTTTTGGGTTCAGGGGGTCTGAAAACGTATAGATCCGGTGAAAACTCGATTTCGAAAAATCGACATGAAAACAATACTTTCCTTCCTATATATTCATATAGGCAAGAGAAAGTAAAAAATTTGGGATTGAAAGGGTTAACCACTGAAAAATCATAAGACTCACTACCAGAAATATTTATGGTTTATTTGATTAAAATGTTGATAAATATTTCAAATAGTTTGTATTTTAAATTATAACTAACTATTATGTTAAATATCTTTATCAACAAAAATAATAATAAATCAAAAAAATATTCAATAAATTTGTATATTTTAATACGAAGATATTGGAAGTAATTTTAAAACAAATTGGAAAAGAAGGGAGGGTTGAATACAGTGTTTGAATGTTGGCCAAGAAAGTTTGAAGTTATTCATTGATGTGTAAGATTACTCCTTAGATTTTATGGCTAGTGATCTGCGGGGCAGTTGCCAGAAGTGAACAATTTATTTATACAAGCTTCTTTCATGAAGAAGGTTTTGAATTCTAAACGGTAACTATAAATTTGTTCTCTTTAGATATCTGGATTTAAAGAACTGCTACGGTACCTCATATTTAGTCTTCATGAAAGAAAAACGGTTTATTTATAAACGCTTTTCAAATAGAAGTAGGATTTCTATACACATATTTCTGAAATCATTATTTCTGATGTTTTTTTTTTAAATGTTTCCAGTAATTAATAATTGTAGAAAGAGAAATAACTGTTATATCTTAAATAACTATAAAATTCATTTTGTAAAAAACCATTTTCTAGTGCATGTCTCTCTCTTCTTTCACTCTCTTTCCACCTCTTCATCCGTTCATCATCTACCCTGTACCTCCACACCCTCAGGTTTTTCCCTCCCTCTCTCTTTCACCCCTCCCCTCACTTTCTCTGCCTGTCAGCTCACCTCCTCACCCTGTACTATCTCTCTGGCCCCTCCATATAGTTACTCCTCTTTCCCTATTCTCCTCTCTCGCGCCCTTTCCTCGTACACACACATACACTCTGTCTGGCCTCTATCATCTTAATTTTTTACCTTTAAATACAAGGTGTGGCTATTTAATAATGAGGCTGACGTAAAAAAAATTATTTTTATTTTATACATAATCACTTACTGTTACCTTCAATATACACTCCTCTCTATCTCTACAACGCTCCATTCAAATTTTACATTGTTAGAAACAGTGCTGGAAGTCATCTTCTGTCAGATCCTTCAGGACAAGTGCCACTCAAAAATGTTTGAAACGAAGCTCGCAAAAATGTTTGTACTGACACTTTGTACGCGATTGAAAATAACCTAAATTTTTTGGAAACGATAATAAAACGTGATGAAACGTGGTTTTTTACTTATGATCCGGAAACAAAGCGCCAATCCATGCACTGGAAGAACCGAACTTCACCGAGAGCCAAAAAAGCTCGAATGAGCAAGTAACATTTAAAGCAATGATGATTTTTTTTATATATCCATGGAATTTGTGTACCTTAACTGGGTTCCTGAAGGTCAAACAATTAATCAATATTACTACCTTTAGGTACTTTCTAAACTACGTCAAAGAGTAAGGAAAAAACGCCCCAAAATGTGGATGGATAAATCATGGGTTCTCCACCAAGACAATGCGCCAGCTCATTGCGCGTTACCTGTCACGAGGTTCCTAGCCAAGTAAAGCATCTCAGTGTTAGAACATCCATCTTATTCACCAGATCTTGCATTATGTGACTTCTACTTGTTCGCTAAGGTGAAATCTGGATTAAAAGGGACAAGATTTGAGTCTGTGGAAGCTGTAAAAGAGAAAGCGGCACGTGTCCTGAAGGAGCTGACAGAAGATGACTTCCAGCACTGTTTCCAACCATGGAAAATTCGCATGGAGCGTTGTAGGGATAGAGAAGGAGTGTATAATGGTGACAATAAGTGATTATGTATAAAATACAAATAAAATTTTTACAACGTCGGTCTCGTTATTTAATAGCCACATCTCGTATACAAAACTTATAAAATTTTTACTTTATCTTTATTTTTTTGCATGAGCATTACAATTCTCAATATGATAATAAACAGAATACAGACTAAACAGTTGGTACGGTATTGTATTGTCAAAAGAATGGCAGCGAACAGATTGCGCTAAAGGGCGTCCGTTTTCATTCCAAAAAACAGATGAAGACGAGGTCGCTCTCGGAAAACTCGGATATAAGGACTTCAAAAAGTTGTGGTAGTGCAGAAGACAAAATACGATTGGCTACAGGATGCGGGTATCTGAGATATTCGTTGGACTCCTTCAAAAAAGTAAAAAGTAACGCATTGCATCGTTATTATTTTATTATTATTATTATTATTATTATTATAATCGTTAGAATTCTTTTTGAGAAAACTTTTTAGAGTTCTCTTCTTTCTCCATTCTGAATAAAATACGTCCCAGTAAAACCACCAGGATCTTGCGTAGGAAAAGACTGTATGTATTATGTTTTGTTTAGGTCATCAACCGAAAGGCTAGTTTGAACCTCTAGAGGCTTTACTAAGTAAAACGAAGAGTGACGTAGTTTGCTATTGCCGTCCTCACTGAGTAAAAAAGTATGCTTATCATCATACCGGGCCCTCTGAAAAGCAGCTACGTTCCACTCTGCAAATGACACCTTCCCTTCATTCACCACAGGATCTGGCTCTATAATGATTAAATTCATTACTTTCAGAGGAGATAACTCTGAGAAATATCTTTTTACATCTCTACCTCTGTTGTTATTAAATGCTTCGTTCATATAATCGTCTGACTATGTGATATTTAACAGAACTACTTTTTTTAGCCCTGGAATTAGCAGATCGAGTACAAATAATTTAACACTTCACCTGCCTGTTGTGAACATGTAAGTATTGTATGAAATTTATTAAATTATGAAATGATTTTGGTTACCTCACCACGGCTTTTGTAGAACAGATGAAATTTAACATCTTGTATCAGCTATCTAAAAGTTAACTCACTAAGTTGCCTGATTTGAATAAATATTTAAATTTCATTATACCTTCTAACAACATCATTTTAATTTCTTCTAAAACGCTTGAGGTTATTAGCTTTCATGAATGAAATAAAGAAGTTTATCTGCATCGTTAAAAATATCGTTAACTATTTTATGAATCTGTCTTGAAATAGATGACTACCTGCGGATTTATTAAAATAATATTATATCTAAGCTATTGATTTATCTATGGTATTTCGTAAACAGGTCTACTCAAAATATAGGGCCACTAATTTGGTTGAAAATAAAAATAAAATTGTTTAAGTATAAATAATACACAAAGGAAGTTTAAAAAAATCGATTCTAACCTTAAGGTGAGACTGTATGATGATTTTGAGTTAAAATTTAGATTTTTGGTCTTTTATATTTTTTAATAGTTTGAATCTAGATTTACAAGAAAAACATTAAATTACGACAAAAAAGTTAAAAGCAAAAAACCATAAGTTTTTAGCAGGTTTAACCAGAAAAATTATCATGTCACCAAGAACTAATATTTTTCATTATTTTATACTGGCAGTTTTAGAGCAAAGAGATTTTAGTTTTTTTAAATATCTGCATCACTGTTTTTAATATTTACAGTGTTTGGTTCAGCTTTCTAACCAACTGTTGATGAAAAATTTACTTGTTTTTGTACATTTTGTTTTTTATTTGTCTTTTTTGTTTTTTGTCTGTTCCCGTCACACATTTTGGCTGTTCGTAATGGGTTTTTAACATTTAGGTACATTTTTCTTGGAAACCATTAAACCTATCAGGCTGAAAATTTTATTAGTTATTTATCTTGTACATGCACAAGTAACGGAATTTTTATGACTTCCTGAGATGCTCCAAAAGTTAGTAATTAGCAAAAACCGTGAAAAAAATTGTAAACATTCCATGCTATTCGTTATTTTGTTTTTAATTATATGGTCCAATTGATTAAATTGAAAAAATATCAGTAGCTAGAGAAAGGCGACAACTATAGTGTGTAATATTTCATTTCCCTGTCTTTTATCAATCCTACAAAAATGTACTGAAAATAGCAAATTTAACATTGGCGGGATACAAAGTACAGTCTCCCCTTAAGAGCATCCGCACACGGTGCGATGTGACTTCAATGCGATTTGCAGGATTTATGAAATTAGAAGAATGCGTTCCGCACACGGTGCGATGCGATTTGCACGATTTCTACTGTTACTGGGTTAATGACTGGAATCTGAATTTGGGCCGATTACCTTGCGATTGTTATTACTGAAATTTTTGTTTTCTACTAGTCAATCCAAGAGTGTTGTGCAGTGTATTTTTTCTACTTTTCAAAAAGTTGGACCATATTAGTATTGTTATATTATTAATATAAATAAATGTTAATACCAAATATCATATTAAAATCAATCCCGTAATGTAGCAAATAAGTGTAATTATTAGTGAACCGGTGAACTTTGATGGTTGGGGTTCAATTAACCATACATTCTCAGGAATAGTTGCCCTGAGTCTGTACAAGACTACACCTCATTTAAACGTCATGCATATTATACTCACCGGACTTTATGAGACCAGGTCTAATTACTAAAAATTCGGATGAAGGATAAAGTACATATTAAGTAATACTTTTTGACTTTTGCAAATTAATTCGTACAATAATTTATTCAAAACAACCAATTTTACCGCTACATTTTTTTAAAAATTCCTAATAAATGTGTACGTTGCAATCTGTTAAATTGAGAACAATAAGCAACCCCATGACCCAATGAGATGAGGATGATGTGTATGACGTGTAAATGAGTCTTGTACAGACCCAGGTCGCGACCACTCCTGAGAGAGTATGGTTAATTGAACCCCAACCATCAAAGTACACCGTTAAACAATATCTAGTGTTCAAATTCGTATAAAAGTAACTTACCTATACTAGAATTTAAACCAGGAACCTTCGTCTCCGAAAATCAGCAGTTAAAACCGCTGATTCACGGCGACGACTTTACCTCTAGACCAATCCGATGGGTTAACCACTACATTAACACATACACTTCTTTTGCAATGTTTTAAATCAATGTTTTTTTTATGAAATGAGTTAATATGCATCTATATAAATAATTCCTGTTACCATCTTCTTCTTGATGTGCCTATCCGTTTCGAATGTTGGCGATCATCATGGCAATCTTCATCTTGTCTGCAGCAACTCGGAAACCTGTTACCATAACGACCGTTTAAAAAACAATAATTTTGTACTTTGCGATAACGCTACGAAATTAGTATCACCAACGAAAATTTAATTAATTTTTTACAGTAATATTTGTATATGGAATAATTATTTAGTATAATTATTAATTATTAGTTTAATAATTCAGTTTTAATTATTTAGACAGACTTTATAAACACAAAAACTTATTAGCTATCAATTTATGATACACTAGTGTAAATATAAATTCAAGGTTGATGGATTTGATTCTTTTGACTTGCCTTATCGACACTAATCAAAATTTAGGGTAATATTCTTCTGTATTTTATTTATTCATTACATATTTTTATTAAGATAATATTTATAACCATGACATTATGTTTAGTTTTTTTCACTTTCCTGCCAGATTAGTTATTTATTCATTGGTCAAAGAAAATTAACAGATATAACGTAGCAGTGTATAAAATTAAAAAAAAAATCTTAGTTATTTACTTGAAAAAATTTCGTTAGGGCTTTCACCTATTTTTGTTGTGAGGAGAGAATAATGCAAATTGTAACGTACGCAAGTTCTGAGAATATTAAGTAGTGTTTTTGTTATTGTGGTGATGAAGTAAAACATAATACAACAGCTGATTTTAAATAGGAGTAAACCTACACGATTATTTAGCAATGGAAAATTTTTAACGTAAAATTTCCATGCAGTGTTTCACCGACAGCAAAATTTTACACCGGCAAAGAAATGTTTTCTATTACTATATTGAAACTGATTTATTTTAAACATTTACTTTTAATGTTAAACAATACGTTTGAATTATGGTTACTATACAATATGTAGAAAACGTCAATTCTTTATCAAAAAAGGGAAATTTTAAAAAATTACAATAGTAAAAAAATTTCCCATGAATTGTTTTTGCACTTTCATCCTATTTTAGTCTAACTGTAGTCTATTATAATTATTATTTGAAACATTTTTCCAAACTTTTACAGTTGTTTAAAAATATAAAACATTACAAAAATTCCCTTTCATGAGACGCGACGTCTCATGAGTATTGATAGGCTTGCAAAATTTCAGATGGCAATCTGTAAGGGTTTTTGAGAAAACAAGTCTTATTGATCCATTTAAGGGGAGACTGTACTTGTGTACAGTCATGTCAAAATGTTAAATTTGCTATTTTTAGGTACATTTTTCATAGGATTGGTAAAAGATAGGAAAATTAAACTTTACACGCCATAGATGTCAGGTTTCTTCTCGAGCTACTGACATTTTTTTTCAATTTAATCTTCGGACCATACCATTTTTTCTAAAAATTACGAATAAAAAAAAATTTTTACAAATTGTTTTCTACGTTTTTTGTTTTACTAATTTTTTGAGCACCTTAGGAAGTCATAAAAATGATGGCATATGTGGATATACAAGGTAATTAACTGGTAAAAATTTTAGCCTGGTAAGTTTATTGGTTTTTGAGAAAAATCTACCTAGTGTTAAAAAACTAAATTTACGGGAAAACGCAAGAAACAAGAAGGCACAAACCAAAAACAAAACAAACCTGTACACAAACAAGTAAATTTCCCATAAACAGTTGTTTAGAAATCTGAACCAACAGCTGAGAACACAAAAAACAATGATCCAGATATTTAAAAAACTAAAATTCTCTTTGTACTAAAACGAGCAGTATAAAATTGTGAGAAATATTCGTTTTTGGTAACGTGATAGTTTTTCTGTGTAAACTTGATAAAATCTTAGTTTTTACTTTCTCTTGCCTATATGAATATATAGGAAGGAAAGTATTGTTTTCATGTCGGTTTTTCGAAATCGAGTTTTCACCGGATCTATACGTTTTCAGACCCCCTGAACCCAAAAAACATGTTTTTAGCGATTGGTCTGTGTGTGTGTGTCTGTGTGTCTGTGTGTCTGTGTGTGAACAGAATATCTCAAGAACGGAACGTCGTACGAACTTGAAACTTGAAACTTAAGTTACATACCACTACCGGACGCGACATGAACATTTTCATCAAAATCGGTCAACCGGAAGTAGTAGTTTATTCGTATAATTTTTCAGTTTTTTGCGATTTTCTCAAAAACTGGTCCTACGATTTTTTTTAAAATCGCCTATTTTACTCAATTTTTTATTCTCTACAAGATAGGGTAGGCGCCATGTTTGCTGAAATTCTCGGTGAGGCTGTTTTCACGTAAAAACGTTGTTTTTTTAAGATTACGGCTTTAATATAAATTTTAGCGCAAAAACTTATATAATAAAAGTTGTAGAGAATTTAAAAACCTACAACTTCTGTTTCAAACATTGTTTTGTATAACGCTTAGTTTAGCGGTAATTTGCGATTTTCTGTTTTTTTTCTCACGAAAACGTGAGAAAAATCGATTTTTTTAACATTTCGGCCTTAGTATGCATTTTACGACAAAAGTGTATATAATTAAATTTATAGAAAATTAAAAGATCTACAACTTTTATTTAAAGCATTTTTCTCTGCAGAGCCTAGTTTAGAGAGAAAGAGTGATTTTCCGTATTTCTAAGCCAAACTGAGGTTGATTTTCATTTTGCGTCTTTCACTCATGATTAAAATTAGGTTATGTTTGTTGAGGTTAGTTTTTTGTTTATTTCTTATGTTTTATTACTAATGTTAGGTTTATTGTTAATTATTTGCACTGGCAAGAGAAAGTTGTGTGAGTGTTTCACACCAGATTTTTATTTCATAAAGAAATTATTTTTTTGACGTAATTTAATGTTTTTTCTGGTAGATCTAGGCCTAAACTATTGAAAAACATGAAAAACTAAAAATTGAAATTTTGAGTTAAAACCATCATGCCATCTTCCCTTAAGGGTTCCATTTAAAAATGTTTCAGGTACCGCTGACAGGTTTTCTTGACAAGAAAAATAAACTATTTTAGAAGTATGATATCCAATATCTAATTCAAACTTTTTAAATACCCTATGTCTATCAGTTTATTGAAGATAATTCTTGATTTTTAACTAGTAGACTTTAATAAAATTTTATATGTAATAATAGGCTATAACTTGAAGGTATCTTTTCAAAAACCTAAAAAAATAAATTGTATAATAAACGTACGACGTCAAAAGAGTAGTAGCGTTTATTTTATGATATTATTAGTAATCCCCATCATTCGTGCAATATATTATTAAAATTGTTTATTAATAATCATTAGGTTTTACTTGGTTGATTCTAATAATAGTTAAGTTTAACCAGTCTTAAAATATCTATAATTATTAACTAAATCAGTAGGAGAAGTGAATTTAAAAAGGTGTGGCCTGTAAAATTTCTTCTTCGGTAAGATGTACATGGAAATAGTTTTTGTTAGTGCTAGGTAGAGTAGGATGTAGTTGTCGATGGAATTAGCTTTAATATATTCAAGTCTCGATCTACTGTAGACTATTCTACCGTAGCCACTGCAATACGTTCGGTCTTCCCTGTCGTTGTTTTTTTCTTTTTGGTTCTCTCTTTATTTCAAATTCTATCACCACCGGTACCTTTCTTTAGTTTTCTACAGTTTGCTTAGACAAACTACTTCTTTATTTTCAACTGTTCTTCTTCTATTAGTTTTATGTAGGTATTTGTGTTTTCCTTCGTTTATAATAGTTATCCAACTGTCTTTCATACTACTCACTTACCCCTTACATACTTTAAAAATTAAAAGAAAACAGGTTTAAAATTATTATTTTATAGTTAAATAAACTAATCTAATTTAAATTTATTGATAACAAATTGTTAGTTCGAATTTTTTGTTGCAAATTAACTTCGACACGGGATGATGTCTATTACTTTCTACGCAGATAGTTTATAAATTAATTTAGTTAATTGCAATTAAAATGTTTTCAAAAATTTTACTCAAAAGTAAATTTTCTATGAGAAAAAAATGAATAAATAAAAGAAGTCTTACCGGATGGCGACATTAAGTGGCTAGTTAAAAACCTTTTATTTTGGTGGCCCTGAAAAGGGCCGTTTAAGCGGTGGTCGTCTTGAAGTGAAGCATCGGTCGTAGTTGTCGTGGCGGTCGATGAGGCTGGGCGACACGGCGTGTCATCGTCCACCGGAGACATCATCTTGTTCCCTCGAAGTAGTGCGTCGATGGCTGATTCTTCGGATCCGGTGGGCGTAAGGCTCGGTCGAGGGACCACTGTGGGCATCGCTCGCGTCAGCGAGTGATGACGGTCCGGTCGACGGCTTACGGTGACGGGTCGGCGAGCGGAAGCATTATCTTCTCTCTTGCGGGGTTGTCTATTAGTCTTCGCTGTAGTCCTGTAGCCGTGTACCGTGGTGGACGTCTTTCTGCTGTCTGCCTCGGAATGGAATCTCTCAGCTCAATGTAGCGCTCTTTATATAGTTGCCGAGAGCGCTGTGGTAGAGGGCGGTTATTGGTATAGCATTGATGACAAAGTATGACAAAGCCGAAAGGTTTGTCGGTACGCCGCCAAAGGGCCTATTGCGCCGACAAGCGCCGGGAGAAGTATTAAAGGCCGGCAACAGAGTAAATAATTAATTAGAAGGGGTGGCGGTGACAAAAGAAATAAAATTTTCTATGAGAAAGTAGACGAGAAAATATGGCTGCTGTATTTCGGAGAACTCAAAACCTGTACAAGATGAAATAACTCTCAAGACAACTCAGGTTTATAAATTCAATACTGTGATAAAACCTGCCTGTCGGTACGCTGGGCCTTAGAATGACCGGGATACCACCTGGTTATAAAAATGATCCGCAAGATAATGGTTCCGAAGATAGTAGACGGACAGTACAAATAACTCCAAAGAAAACAATATTAGTAAAAGCAGTCAGAAAACTAAGACTAAAATTTAATGAACACGAGTATAAAATGGAAGACAAACGGTTGTCAAAACAAATATTTTAGACTCTAATCCTACGGTGTTCGGTAGGGTTTTTGAAGGAATCCGATAGGATTTTGAGAAAATTGAAAGATACCAAGGAAAAATTATTGAACCGACTTTAGACTACTGATTACTGACTTAACAGGCTTCCGCGAAGAACAAAAATAGAACACTAATCAATGGCGGAGTTGGAGAAGTCACAGGAGTCATGACCCCTCCAATTTTTTTTCTAATTTATTTTAAAAGTTTTACTATATCTTTATAAATACAAAATGCATACTTTTTAGCTTAACACTACTTTTTATTTCTAAAACTAAACACTGATTTCTTTTGTGTAAAGATGTACTTAATCGTACTGTCTCAACAGTTTATCATCATCATCATCACCCAAACACGGATAGGCCTAAAGCCTGTTCCGGCACCCATCTTCGTAGCGGTCTTCCTCTATCACGTCTACCCCGTGGGGCATAACTTAATATTTGGACTGGTAGTCTTTCCTCTCGCATTCGATTCACATGTTCGCACCACCTGGAATTGTAGCGCGCAATGCCGTCTAATAGTGGTTGGACCTGTAATTCTGCTCGAATACTTACACAAATAAACTAATGTGTAGTATGTATTTTTTTTCTTGATTCCCTCCTTTCGTAATTCAACAAATTTAATCATATGTTTATTTATTATAAATTATTTTCTTACACGGTACTGATACAAAAAATAAACACCCAAAATAATATATTTTAATATTAAGTTATTTAGTAAGTCCCTAACATAAAAATTAGTTTTATGTAAGTGCTTATATTATTGTAAACCTTTACCAATAATTGTTTTTTGATACTTTCAATTGAAATTTATTATCTGTTATTATATTAATACAACAATTTATAAACGTGAAGCTAATGTTCCAAAACTTGATTTACTTGAAGGAGCGTGCAGTCCTACAGTTGGCCAAGAAGATCTCTTGGCCAGAGGCGCTTCAAACGTCTGTTCTGAGCACCTAGAGTACCAAATAAATTATTTTCTTATTTTCTTTGTTGTATCAGGCATTATGGTATAAAATTCTTTTAAATTTAAAATTTGCAATAGAATCTATTCCCCATTGTTTAATTTCTTAAATGTCTAAAATTGTTCCATTTTGGCTGTTGTAACAAGATGAAAATTTTAGACTCAAAAATGCGCAAAACCGTATTTTCATAATATGTATTTTTAAGTTGTTTTCTCCGAGGGAGGACTCAGGACCCCTCGCTCATTTGAGGGCTGGGAGGTATTCCATACCCTCCGGTAGTAACCCCTCCCCCAAACTCGATGCTAAATTACCATTGACGCTAATTTGGGTTCAAGAAAGGAGAAAAGCCTACAGTGAAATAATGGTGACAGTATGGGTTACAAAATGAGTTTCTAGATGTATAAAGTTACTTAATTTCGTCTACAATGGCCCTTAACAATGTAAAAAATTTGTAATAAATTATCGAAGCGAGTTTATAAGTAACGATTTGTTAAAGTTTATTTTGAACGGTGGTTTATTACAAGGTAACAAATCAAATTTATAATTTGACAATAAACAGTATTTTCACTAATTAAATTTACAGTATATTTATGTGTAGAATTATTGTACAGTAATAAAATGTTGATTTAATTTTCTTCTGTCAACGCGCTGATTAGACTTAACGGACATAAATCCAGTTAAGTTTTTAAACTTTTCTTTCTTGCAGACTGCACGCAATCGGCTGAAACGTCATTCACATAAATATACGGTATAATTTATGTTATGCCCACCCACAAGAAATGTTTTTATCTCATTTATCAATTATGTTATTTTATTAATAGAAGGCTTTTAGAAATTTTATGACAACTTCTATAATTCATAATTCTATGAATCATTCTAATAAATATATACAACAGAAAAATATAGAATTTATTGCACGTGAACAACGCTGAGATTGAGTACGACGCGAAATCCAGGCGCAGCCCTTTGGGTATAAACCCGATTGTAAGGAAAGGGGAATAGTAGCTGGCTGGATGTTTTTATGACCTATTACTGTTTATGTTTGAAATTAATGAATGATGAGACACGCGTCTCCCAAGGGCTTATATTTGAAAGAGGGGATTCATTTTAGGAGAGGAGTGGTTGTAGAAGGGGTTTGGGTTCCAGGAGTTGGCAGCTGATGTCTGACGCCTGAATGAGTTATAGGGGTGTTATAAGATAGGTCGCGTTTCTCACTTCAATATCACAGATTCTCTCTCGGCTGTCTTATGCCCGACATCCTTTCCGTTTCCAATAAAAAAGTTTCTTTTCTAGACGTCAATACAAGGAATTTTGTTTCTTCCTTTTATAAGCGTATTCCTTAAGTCTACTAAATCCTACATACATATTTATTTTCAATAATAAGGGTCTACCACGCGACTTTTCACTTAGAAAAAAGAATGTTGTCGTAGATTATTAACTTTTTTTAAATAGTTAATGAAATTTTTCATTTTATCTTAAGTTCAGAATCAAGTTTCACATTTTACTTGATGCAAATTTTACAAATTAGTTTGGAGAATCCCTTTCATGAGATGACGTATCTCATGGCTGTGCCAATTTAAATCTCATGGCTGGTGGCAATTTAAAAAAGCCTTACCTTTGACCTGTGGCAAAAACCATTAGTGATTTCTGCATCTATAAATTCTGAAGTCACGAGATTGCTTTTTGCGTATGTATGGGCTGTGAGGAAGAGAAGTGAAATATTTGCAGTGCTGCCAACCTCAACAGTGAGACACTACTCGTACATTTCACTACCGAGCAGTTTCTAGATAAACTTTGTAAGCTATGGTTTATTCCGAGGAAATGTTTTTTTCATAAACCTTATAAGAAATAAATGTGACCTGTAATATTGCCTATAACTTAATTACATGACTAGAAATTTTTGACTTACTGAAATTACAAATGAATCGCCTTCTTTACTATTGCTGTCATTGGCGTTTTCATTATCAGTCTCTCTAGTATCGTTAATGTTAAGAGTCAAAAAAGATGGTTCTCATGGTTTCGATCAGAAAAAGCGAATAAACAGGTCCCAAAACCAAATCCTCAGTAGTTTTTGAAATAAATAGAGTAAAAACTCCGGATTTTTATGTTTTTCATACAATAACTTCGTTAAATGGGCAACAAAAGCGTAATGGTTTTAAATAAAACTTGTATAGAGAACATTTAATGTTATTCATTTGCATCAATTTTCTTAGAATAAAAAAAATTGTCAGTATTATTATTATTATTAATGTTTTTTATGTCCGTCAGTTTTGTAGTTACTGCTAATGCAGACGATGAGAGTGATGATAGATGAAAAGATGTCAGATCTGATCGGGAGTCGAACGCGGGATCCTTCGCTTAAAAGCCAGTTGCACTGACCACTACACTAGGGTCTGGCATATCAGTATTATTTGATGATATAAAGAAGAAAAGAGGATATTGTCTAAAATTTCTCAGTTTTTTCGCTTCCACATTAAAGTTATACGGTTGAAGTTTTATCCATCATTTTTATTTCTTTATTAAAATTATAGTCTACCTAAACATAAAAGGAATATAGATAAGAAATTTCACACTTTCATCTTCAACAAATTTTGTGTTACTGATTCTGATGTGATCAGGAATTTCCACAAGAACTTTGATCACTGAGCCAAATAAGGTATTTAGTATAAAAGCTTATGTATATTTATAGTTGAATATGAATCACGACTTCATTCCAGGAATTCCAGGAACTGCTTGCAATTATTTTATCCTGGCCTTTTTGTCAGGGTGGTGAGGGACCGCATGAAAGGTAAGAACAAACCATGTACCAGGAAATGAGTATCACTATCTTATATAATATCTCTTTTGTCATCTGAAGGTACTTTGCTGATGTTGATAATTTTCCTGTTACTTCCGGAATAATTTTTGGTTATTTTGTAAGATATATAAAAGTATTTTTGTGATTTATCCCGAAAGACGTAAACGTGGTATTTATTATCATATTAATAGTTGAAGAATTTATGAAGCATTCAATTTTGGGTGTTATCACTTAAATTTTGTTAAGGGTTTCAAATGAAATATCGTCCGAGGAAAAATGTTGTGTATTATAGAACGAGGTTAAGAGGAAACAGGAAATTGGAATTCACCATGTTTGATGTGGTTAGTTGATATGTGTGTATCGGTTTATAGACGATGGTTGTTCGGAAGGAAAGGGGGCAGTTCAGAGGAATACACGTTAAGGGAAATGAAGAAAGGGCGAGAGGGTTAGGGCCTAACCAGATCACGTGATTAAGGAGTCGATCGTGTTATATGCTCTACAATGTAATGATAATGTGAATCTACGAGCGACCATCCGATCCCAGCGGTTTGTGCTGATTGGTAGAGTTGAAGGGTTTGTACAATGGTTTAGATTTCAAGGCAGCTAAGGGAAATCGTCTGTGTTTGTCAGGAATAATGTTTGATTTCAACAGTCCTCCTAATATATAGCTTACATACATTAGGGGTACTTACTACCCTTTTGCAAATACTAGTATATACTACACTACTTCTATCTGTGTGAATAATTATGTACGTTTGACCACATGTTCTTCTGTAAGAACATAATTTATAACCAATGAAATTTCAAAATTGTCGTATTTTTACTAAATTAATAATTCACATCGAACAACTAACTGGAACTAGAATTAATAAAGTACAAATTGGATGCTATTCGTTTCCCCAGTTAGCAAAACTGATGAAATACTTCGTCATCTTTAACAAGAATTATCCGCAATCAAAACTTCAAGATGACGGTTACTGCCAAAGATCTTGTTGTTTAGGTCAACAGCCAAAAGGCTGGTTTGAACCTCTAGAAGTTTTACTAAGTAAAACGAGGAATCAGGTAAAATTACAATTGCCTTCCTCACTGAGTGCAAAAGTAGAAAATGCTTATCAGTATGCCAGGCCCTCCAAAAAGCATCTACTTCGCACCCTGCAAATGACACCTTCACTTCATTCACCATAGGCTCAAATCTTGTCCCTTTTAATGCAGATTTCACCTTAGCGAACAAGTAGAAGTCACATGGTGCAAGATCTGGTGAATAAGATGGATGTTCTAACACTGAGATGCTTTACTTGGCTAGGAACCTCTTGACAGGTAACGCGGAATGAGCTGGCGCATTGGCTTGGTGGAGAACCCATGATTCATACATCCACATTTCGGGGCGGTTTTTCCTTACTCTTTGACGTAGTTTAGAAAGTACCTCAAGGTAGAAATATTGATTAATTGTTTGACCTTCAGGAACCCAGTTAAGGTACACAATCCCATGGATATAAAAAAAAACAATCATCATTGCTTTAAATTTTGATTTACTCATTTGAGCTTTTTTGGCTCTCGGTGAAGTTCGGCTCTTCTAGTGCATGGATTGGCGCTTAGTTCCCGGATCATAAGTAAAAAACCACGTTTCATCACATGTTATTATCTTCTACCTGTTCCCTAAGGTGAAATCTGCATTAAAAGGGACAAGATTTGAGTCTGTGGAAGCTGTAAAAGAGAAAGCGGCACTTGTCCTGAAGGAACTGATAGAAGATGATTTCCAGCATTGTTTCCAACAATGGAAAATTCGCCTTTTTCTACAGAAAAATGGAAAATTTTCGACAGAAGAGTTGTCTTTTGGAACGCGTACGGAACGTACACAGTCTACTAGTTACCTCGCTCCATCCCAGTACAGGTAACTAGAGTATTAATTAGGATTTACAGTCCATTTAAATGTTCGTAACCTGGCTTTATGGACATAGTGTTTTGATCATCCGCGGCCGGATTCGAAACCAGTCTATTGAAAAGTTTTCAGTCATCCGCGATCGGGTTCAAAACCAGTGTATTGAAAAGTTTTGGTTATCCGCGACCGGATTCGAATTCAGTGCATTGCGTATCAATGTATACCATCAATGACTAGTATTGTATTTTTTTTTTAGTAGTCGAACGCGAGGGAAGCCCGCGAGTTTAAAGTTCTAACACCTTATTTTACTGAATTAATATAGGAAACAGAAGTATTTTATTGTGCTGGATATTGGTAACTTTTATAGCCAGCTTAAACAAGTAAATCGAAAGAAACTTTCTGGAAAATAATTTTATTATAAAATACTTCTTTTGTTTAGTATTTTGTTCCTATCTTCGATATCGTTTCCGTCCAAGATATATTTAGTATTTGTTCACCCATTAGTTGATTGGTTCATCAGTTATTGATGTTGTTTATAAAAAGAATAAACTACAATACAATTTTTTGTGTGTTTCTTTTGTAGATGTTGAAATTGGGTTATCATTTTAGTTGAAAAAGATTATTTCGTTATTAGGTCAGTGCAAAAGAAAATTAGAAAAATAAAAATGAAAGAAAATTGTAACATTCTCATCTTCCAGAATGGTATTTCTTTAATTAAACATATAAGGATGTGATAAAGAAATTACCATTTTATTCTTTTATTAAAAAATTTGTAAAAGTTTAACAACATTTTTTATGTGAAAATTTTAAAATACCATTTAAGTATTTTGTTACAGTATTATTACCTACTACAACCATGAATATTTAAACAAAATATTCTCTAAGAAATTCAAGAAAAAAGCTTTTAGTTTTAAATTACAATCTTCTAAAACTATTCGTGTAAGAAAAAGGTTTGTACTGGTCAAGACAAATAATCCTCTTTTAGTCAAAAAAAAAAATTCTGTATGTTTCAAATTTTTTTGGTCGTGTAGATATCACTTATGTTGTTGACAAAAAGTACGAGTTTAAAAATATTACCTTAAACTTTTTTGGTGAAAATTTTTAAAATTGTCATTTATAATTTTTCTTTTTCCGTCCATCACACCCAGATTTAAAAAATTACAAGAGATAGCAACAAACAGTTTTCGGATTCGTAATTTACATAAAAAGTTAGTGGGTCTGAATTGGGTTTGAAGTTTGGTTTCGACCGGAAGTGGATCAAACCGTAGGTCAAGAAACCAAAGTCGGAATTTAACAACAAACTTAGTGCCATTCGATTGCTCTTTTTATTTTTGGAATGCTTAAAAGTTGACCAAAGGAAATAAAAAGATATTAAGAATTTTACATGTTGTTGTTTAGGTCATCAGCCGAAAGGCTGGTTTAAACCTTTAGAGTCTTTAGTAAGTAAAACGAGGAGTGAGATGGTTTACCATGCCTTCCTCACTGAATGGAAAAATACACTTATCAGCATGCCGGGCCCTCTGAAAAGCACATATTTTCCACTCTGCAAATGACACCTTCACTTCATTGAACACAGGGTCTGGCTGTATAATGAAATTCATTACTTTCAGAGGAGATAACTCTGATAAGTTTCTTTTACACCACTACCTCTTCTGTTCTTAAATGATTCAGTCATTTAATTGGCTGACCATGTGATGAGAAACAGAACTATTTATTTTAGCCCCGCAACGAACAGATTGAGTGACAATAATTTGACATTCCGCCTGTCTGTTATGGGAAAAATTTTACGTATCACAAAAAATTAGATTATGAAAAATCCCTTTCAGGAGATGACGCGTCTCATGGCTGGTGAATATTTTTTTAAAAAGATTTACCTTTGACTAATGTCAAAAACCATTTGTGATTTCTGTATCTACTCATTAAGAGGAATCGTACAACAGTACTTTTGTTTCCAAATTTCCACTTCAATTTCTTAACTTCCGGTTTTGGGCTATTTCCGGTCAAAATTAGAACTTCAAACCCAATTCGGGCCCACTTACTTTTTGTGTAGATAACGAAACCGAAAACCCTTTGTTGCTATCTCTTGTAGTTTTTTGGATGTGGGTGTAACACACGGACGGACGGAGAAAAGAAAATGATAATGACAATATTTTAAATGAATAAATTCTTCTTCCATATTTCTGTTTTTAATCACAATGCATGGTACTATAAAATTTAAAATACATAAATTAAAATGGAATTATGACATATTTAATTATTAACTTTATTACTCCATTATAGGATAATCTGTCGCATAACATAATAAACATTAAAACACTAATTAAAAGTAAATTGAAACGGGGATATTAAATTTAAACTTTATTGTGAAAAATTGTACAAAATTAATATTGCTTCAGCCGCGTACCTACTCTTATGCACTACATTATACAGTGGTACCTCGATTCAACAATTTTTTTATGGCACCTAGACATTTTAATAAAACTACCTGTAAATTTACCTCTAATTAACGAATCTGTAACTTACCTCAATATAACGAAATAGTAACATTCTGCATATAGTATCATACAATAATTTTTACTGCTTCTGTTTTGTAAAAATATTAAAATTTAAATTGGTAGGCCTACTGTATTTTAGAATTCTCTGTGGGGTTTAAGGTATACGAGGTTTGGCTATTAAATAACGAGACTGACGTTATAAAAAAAAGTTATTTTAATTTTATACATAATCGCTTATTGTCACCTTCAATATACACTCCTTCTGTACCCCTACGATACTCCATACGAATTTTCCATAGTTGGAAACAGTGCTGGAAGTCTTCTTCTGTCAGCTCCTTCAGGACACGTGCCGCTTTCTCTTTTACAGTTTCCTTAGACTCAAATCTGTGTAGTGGTATTAACCTATCTGGTAGTGGTATGTAATTTTAGTTTCAAGTTCGTACAATGTTCCGTTTTTGAGATATTCTGTTCACACACACACACCCACAGACCAATCGCTGAAAACATGTTTTTTGGGTTCAGGGGGTCTGAAAACGAGTAGATCCAGTGAAAACTCGATTTCGAAAAATCGACGCGAAAACAATACTTTCCTTCCTATATATTCATATAGGCCAAGAGAAAATAAAAATTATAAATAAGTATTTTTAAGTGAAGTTTTCATTTCATAATTTAGTTAATATATCTTTTCTCCATAATTTTTGAAGCAGTCGTACAATTTTTTTGGAGTCAGAAGCGTTGAGTGAGTGGGTTGGTGTGATAAAGCTTTTTTTTGAGTAACTTGAGTTAAAAAAAACGTTTTTTGAGTTTTTGTAATTTTTAATTGATTTATTTTTATGGTTTTTCGAATATTTCTTTGAAGAGCACACGATAGATCAATATTGTTTACTTCTTTATGATAGGTCTATTCTCTTCCTCGAAACATTTCCTCATTTTCTCTTTAACTTGCTAAATATGTGATTGACACCTTCTTCTCTCACTGTCCTCCCTAAAGAACACTATCTGGGCCTTATTTCTGAAGATTTCTCTGTTGATAAGTCCTCTGTGATGATTTGTGCGCCTTATTAATCATTTAATGTCTGTGTGAACGATATTTGCTAATCTTGAGGTTTTATCTAAGTATTACTATTTATTGCATGCACTTTTTATATACTTTCTAGAAAATAGAAAATTATAAATAATGAAAACTCATTTCCCATGACTGCTTATTAGGTTACTCTTTATAAATTATTCATAGTATTCAATTATCTGTAAAATAATTAGGACTTCTTTGTGTTTTCTTTTTTAATAGTTTGAGTAAAAAATTACTTTCCATTAATTTTTTCTTTGTAAATTTAGTTCATTAAAATATACATTAAAGGCCTAAAAAATATTATTGCCTTCTCTGGTATAAATCGGCGAAAATTACCTTGCCATCGTTGGGCTACCTTGTTCACTTCAATTTTCCTCTTTTAATTTCATTGTTGTTGTTTAGGTCATAAGCTGAAAGGCTGGTTTGAACCTATAAAGGTTTTACTAAGTAAAACGAGGAGTAAGGTGGTTTACCATTACCTTTCTCACTGAGTGGAAAAGAACGCTTAACAGCATGCCACGCCTTTTGAAAAGTAAACATTTTCCACTCTGCAAATAACACTTTCACTTCATTGACCACAGGGTCTGGCTGTATACTGAAATTTATTACTTTCAGAGGAGATAACTCTGATTAGCGTCTTTTAAACCTCTACCTCTTCTGTTCTTAAATGATTCAGTCATTTAATTGGCTGACCATGTTATAAGAAACAGAACTATTTATTTTAGCCCTGCAACGAACAGATTGAGTGTGAATAATTTGACACTCCATCTGCATGTTATGGGCAGGGAATTAAGATATTAACAATAAAAAAAGGATTTGAAAGACAGTATTTACTGTTTATCGCAAACTATATTTCAAGCACTTTTACTAAATCAAGGAGTTGCTAAGTCAACCCAAATGAACCGGTTTTCATTTTTAAAAAATCTATATTATTTTGTGACAAATACCAGGAAATAATCACCGGTAAATATAATGTCATTTATTTATAAATGTTCTTAATGATTAAAACAGAAATAATTCTTTTTTTGTAATTATTTTTTCTAAATATAATATTTTTTCTTCTTCATAGCGTACAAAAATATTATCAAAGGTTTATTTCGTTTTAGGCTATCTTTTTTTTTGATCAGTTATTAAATTGATTTCCCATCTTTTTGTCTCAAGCATCGTAATCCTTCTAATTAATCTCCTTCTGATTTTTCTTTCTTCTTTTGTCTATTCCTTTTATCAGGAACATCTTTGTTTATCTTCTTTATTCTTTTCTTCACATTGTTTTTGTTTTTCCTTCCTCTTCCGCCCATTACTAACTTCTCATGTCTTTTGTAATACTGCATGGCAAAGGTGTTGTCTCATCAGTTCGAGATTTTTGTCTCCTGCTGTAAGGATATTCCATTTTTATGTACTGTTGCTAAAAGTAAAATTTTTCGTTTCTTGTTTTAATATATATATTTTTCAGTACACATCTTCTATTTATCCCAAAACAGTTTACTTCGTATTTAAATCATTCTTTCCTTATGTATCACCGTCTTTCATATGAATTGAACGGTATTCATTAGATTCACAAATTACCACCAAAACAGTTTAATGAACCGTTTGGAAAACTTTTTAACAACTTTAAACGCACTATCAGATTAAAATGTAGTAAATGAGGCCTAGTTTAGAGAAAATGAGTGATTTTTCGTACATTTTATTTGTACAGAGGTTGATTTTCATTTTTTCATTCACTCATGATTAAAATGAAATTATGTTTTTAATTTTACATTGTTTACTCATTTCTAGTGCAAATATATTATTAAATAAATATAATAATAATTATTATTAATATATAATTAAATATATTATTTCTAGTGCAATATAGGCCATATTGATCATTGGCATATTTACATTGGCAAGAGAAAATCGTGTGTGTTTTACATCGGTTTGTTTAATCGCATCACTGATTCTAATATGTTTATTTTTAAAGGAATAATACGTACTGTGACAATATCGAAGAAACCATGGTTCGCGTAATTTCTAGAATTTCATTCATTAAAATAGTAAAGAGAGGATAATAGAGTGAAATAGTAACAATAAGTGACAACAGGAAAATAGTGACAATAAAGGTGTGCCTATTCATGAGGGTTGTTTGAAATAACTGCGCTATTGTATATTATAAAAGGTCGGGTATTGTTGTTTATGAAGTGGCCGGTTGTTTACGTTTTCTATTTTTAATGGTTGACTTGTTTGCCCCTCCTGGGGAGTACAAGACCTTGTCGATGGTGGAGGGGCTAGCGTGTTCCTATGACCCTGCGAGCTATGCCGGCGGTAGTGTAACTACTGGTAGGGCCACCCAAGCCGGACAGGTCAAAGGGTAGGAGCCAGACTAAGAAGTACTCCAACCCAGCGTGTTGGGCTAATCCCCCACACGTTGGTTAAAAACGGATTCAAAGCACAACACAAAGCCTCGGAACAGGACTGGATACTCGGAATAATAAACGGAAATGCTGTAATACTAGATTTGGGACATGGAATGATGATAATGATTACATGGAGCGGTTGGGGGAGGCGCGAGGAAAAGACTGGCGGCAGATGAGGAATATGATGATGGATCGAGGTGTCTGGAGAGGATGGATCGAGGCAATGACACACCCTACGCTGAGAGGCAGAAGGGGCAGATAAAGAAGATAAAGAAGAAGAAGACTTGTTTGCAATGGATTTCTCTAGCATTCATTTATAAAGGGTTTTTTGTACTCTATTGTTTGTATGGAAGATTCGGTGTTTTTCGAGTAGGTTCTTTTGATTCACTATAAAAGAGACCCCCGAGCGCGGTCAGGGTCAGTATTCGTTCGATCTTTGACGAGTAGGCATCGGACGTGCTGCAGGCGCGTTTCCGAGCATTGTGTTGGTCAACGATTGTTATACTGTCTTTGTTTGTGTGTGAATTTTGAAAAGTTATTGTGCATCTGTATTAAAACCAATTTTTGTGTATTCAGTCTCATTTTGTATGTGTAGTCTATAAAATTGATTGTAAATAGTGCTAAATAAATTATTTATTGTTTGTTATTGATTTTAAGTAAATTATTAAGTTATTCATTGTATTACTTTATTATAATTAGTTTATTATTTATTTTGTAAATCGTTTAGTGTAATAAATATTTGTAATTGTAAACTTTAGTGTATCAATTATTTAATAACCTAGATCCCGAAACGGACCTTAGCGATAAGTGTCACAATATAATATTATTTAATTGTCAAGTTTCTTATTGAAAGACTACCGGGTGAGTAACATAAAACCCATAACGTAGCCGTCGGTAGGTTATGTAGTAATGAAATTGTATGAATTATGCGGAAAATTTAAATAAAAAATAACATTAAACATAATTTAAATAATGCATTTATTTACCTTTTTGTTACAAAAGATATTCAAAATGACCACCCTGAGCATCGATGTATTTTTGTGCTCGACTGATCATTAGGTCGTGTGACGTGTGACGCAAAACGTTGTTGTCAATTGGATCGATTTCTCGTTGAATGTTTACATTTAATTTACATCAATAGTGTCGGGATTAGATGCATAAACTCTCTCCTTTAAGGTGAGACTGTACGATGGTTTTGACTGAAAATTTCGATTTCGGGTTTTTATGTTTTTCAGTGCTTCAGACCTAGATCTACTAGAAAGACATTATATTACATAAACAAATTATTTTAATGAAAAAATTAGGTATTTAGCAGGTTTACCCAGAAAAATTATCATGTTACCAAGAAAGAATATTTTTCGTAATTTTATACTTCTCGTTTTAGTGTAAAGGGAATTTCAGTTTTTTAAAATATCTGCATTACTGTTTTTAATATTCTCAAAACTGTTGGTACAGCTTTATAACCAACTGTTGATGGGAAATTTACATGTTTGTGTACATTTTGTTTTTTTATTTGTGCCTTTTTGTTTTTTGCCTGTTCTCAGGAATTTAGATTTTTAAAATTTAGGTACATTTTTCTCGGAAACCGTTAAACCTGCCATGTAGTAATTTTTACCAGTTATTCTTCTTGTACATGCACATACACTGGCAATTTTATTACAATCTCAGATGCTTCTATAATTAGTAATAGGCAAAAACACGTAGAAAGAAATTTGTAAAAATTCTATGTTATTCGTTATTTTGTTTTTAATTTTATGGTCCTTTAGATTAAATTGAAAAAATGCCAGTAGCTAGAGAAACCCAACATCGATAAATGTGTAAAGTATCATTTTCTTATCTTTAACCAATCCTATGAAAAATGTACCTTAAAATTGTAATTTTAACATTGGCGGGATACAAAGTACAGTCTCCCCTTAAGTAGCCCCAAAAAAAAAATCGCAAGGAGACAACTGTGAGGATTGTTGAGGCCACCGTCCACTGGTGACAATTCTCTCCTTCATTCATGAAAGCAACATGAACGTGATTTACTGCAATGTTTGACGCGTCACAAGTTGCTCTGTGTTGTTGAAAGAAACTGTATTCTTTCTCGTTAACTGTTAATTGTGCATAGAATTCTTCGAAAATATTGGGGTAAACTTGTGTATTGACAGTTTGTTTAATAACCCAGAGAGAGTAGGGACAGCTATGCTGGAGGATGAGGAGAGTTGGAAGTTGGTCGCTCAGTTTGCGGAGAGGGTGGTTGGGAGACTGCGGAGAGAGGAGACATATGGAGATCAGTGGGATCGCCCTCTCCCACAGTGAATCAATCCTGTCCCGATCTCAGAAGGTAAGGTAGGCACTCTAATTGCCTGAGCTGGTGATGAAAGAGATGAATGAAAGTGAGAGAGTGAGTGTTGGTCAGTGACAGCGAGAGGGGAATTAGGCTACGGTTCCCATCCATGCCCCGCTGACAGTATGTACTAATTTTTTTAACTCGATATTTCCCTTGTAGTATTATATAAACGGTTCCGAGGGAGGTGGAGGGTTGTTTGCTGATGTCGGATCAAGTGGCCAGGCGGCGGGTTTTTGGTTGGTAAGGCGGTTGCGGCCTCCTTGGGACTGGACGAAGATGTCTCCATTGAGTCCAACACTATCCCTCCTCCCATCGTGAGGGAGTGAATATAAGTTTTTCTCGCCGCTTCGGATAAAATAAAAAAAAAGTTTGTTTAATAAATATTCAACCCACCGGGTTGGTCTAGAAGTAAAGTTGTCGCCAAAATCAGTTGTTTAACAGCTGATTTTCGGAGACGAAGGTTCCTGGTTTAAATCTTAGTAAAGGTAGTTACTTTTATACGGATTTGAATGCTAGACAGTGGTTACCGGTGTACTTTGATGGTTGGGGTTCAATTAACCATACTCTCTCAGGAATGGTCGACCTGAGTCTACACAAGACTACACCTCATTTACACGTCATACACATCATCCTCATTTCATTGGGTCATGGGGTTGCTTATTGTTCTAAATTGAACAGATTGCAACGTACACACATTAGGGATTAAAAAAAAAATATTGAACCCACAATCAGTACTACCACAAATCACGCGTGAAACATTGCAGGGTAGCGTTTACGTCATGGATTCGGTTTTATGTTGGTTACCCGGTATAAAGAGTTTTATTCTATTTATTCCCTTGTCAACTTACGTTGTTTTATTTTGTTTAAATTATAAAAACATTGTAGAACTGTATTTACAATAAGTACTTTAGAGTTTAGTTGTTTCACTGGTTTATTTAATTTCTTATTGGATTTCATCATTTTGTCATCCTATAAACACAATTATATGATTTTATTGATTAATTTAATTCAGTAGACTACAAAAGAAGATTTTTTTTTAAAAACCATTACAACAGTATAGGTGATGGCAAGACAATAAAACAAGCGACAAGAAAGACTAACGAGAAACGAGTACCGTTGTTCAACATTAACAAGACAAAGCGTCAATTTGTATGCCATATATGTCGTTTCTAATCTTGCACCTGGACGGAAAAGAAAACAAAAAGAATAAAGTAACAAAATATAAGAAAATACAAAAGTTGGTTTCATCTTCCTTATGAGTGTTGTTCGGAATGCTAAATGATGAATATTTATTGTTTATTTGAACAGGGTTTCCGTTAGATGTAAATTTATTTAGGATGTCCCCAAAAATACATCGTTTTGTATATAATTTATGTCAAGTTTAATAACTTTTTTAACGTCTTTTGAGGTGAACTATTGTAAAGTTTTGATAAAAATTATAGGATTATATATTTAAATACAAAATATGTCATAAAAAGATAAAATTTCACTAACGATACTAAGATTAGGTCCGTGATTTTGTTTCCTGTATTAAATTCTTTAATTTTATTCGTCTATAAAATTATTATTTTATTCATTTAATAACTGTAGATTTCTTTCTACTGTCCGTCAATATCATTTGATGGGCTACACTAAAGTTAAAATCTTGAAATAAGAAAATATAGTTTATTTTTTTAGTTTTTATTTTAAATCACATCAACAGCTTTTTTATTAGTGACTACGGTGGGTTACCTAACTTTATCGGTGTGTTTTGATTTGTAATAATTTCCAGACCCTAGTCGAAATTCGAACATGGGATTGCTTAATCATTTCGTAAAATTTTCATAATAATAGCCTCGATAAATTTTCACAGTTTTCCCAGTGCAATAAACATCTAGGTAATACAAACTGTAAATCATACATGAACAATTAATAATGGTTTACATAAAGAATTAATTGAATATTAATAATAGCTTAATATAAACGACGAATATTTACCATGTTTCTGTTAATTGTTTTATTAATAGTGTGTTAATTATTCTTCTTAATATACATTGAATTTGTTTTTTAATCTATAATATGTGGACATTGCAATCTGTTCAGTTTAAGAAAAATAAGCAACCCCATAACCCAATGAGATGAGATATATATGTAACAAATAAATGAGGTGTAGTCTGGCACAGTCTTAGGTCGACCATTCATGAGAAAGTATGCTTAATTGAATCCCAACCATTAAAATACACCGTATAAAAGTAAAACAAAAGGTAAGTAAGGTAACGTTCCTTTACTATAATTTGAACTACGGAACCTTCGTCTCCGAAAATAATTTTAAAATTAATTTAAATTCAATCAGCTGGAAGAAAGCATTAGTAAAGTAGAGAATAAGAAGGGATTCCAGAAGGCGTGAAATATCCACATTAATTCATTGGTCAATATCCAAAGTAATTTTTAATTTTCTGAAACTATTCTCTCCAGTATATGTGGCTTTAAGATTTTTCAAGATCCGTATTACTACTGGATGAAACCGGAAATAGCTTCTAGGCATTCGTTTTGTCGTTGTCATCAAATATAATATACCAAACTCATTCGTTTTTGGACCTCCGCTGAAAAATGCGCAGTGATTCGGAGCTCTGTTTGAGGCTAAACGCTCGAGACTAGATCCAACATAAAAATGCATTTTAGAACTTAATACGTAATGTATGGTAGTACGGGTAGTTTTTTCTTTTGCGTATCTTAAGGTTCAAGAACGTCCATAAGACGTCTAAAATTTTTCAACAATTTTACTGAAATTTACTTGCGTTATTGACAAAAAACAACACTGTGCTTCGACCATTTAAAAATTGTTTTATTTCTTTAACACACCGGGTTGGTCTTACAGTAGTCTTCGCCACGAGTTAGCTGCTTAACAGCTGATTTTCGGAGACGAGTTGTTGTAAAATAATATTTTAATACAATTTTTTTTTATCCTTTATTTTGAATTTTTAACTGTATACTATATAGAACTAACAAAAGATGAGAAAGCATTGATATTAAATTTCAAATAACAAGAACAGTCACGATATAAAATTCAACATTCAGCAATGTTAAATTTGGAATAACAATGAACGTAAAATATACAAAAGTATGAAAAGAAAAACAAAAATTACATCTAATATTTCACATTATTTTGTATTTTTCGACATAAACATGTCGAAAGAATTAAAGAAGATTTCTGCTCCATTTTCTTTTTAATTTTCTAATGAAGCCTGGCGGATTTGCCATATCACTGATAAGCGGATTATTATGAATTGGTAGTTTTGAGTAGAATTTAATATAACTATTTTTGACGATGTCGCAAAGGAATGGTGTTTTTAAATCGGTGTGTAGTGTGTAATTTGAGACATAGTATGGTGAACCGGTAACTATATGGAAAAAATTAGACTGGAATGCTTGAATAGTTTTTAAATTACTCAGTTTTGCGCAACCAAAAATTTGAATACCGTACATCCAGATAGGTTTTAAGAGAGCATTGTAGAGTAATAATTTCTGCTTGAGACGTATGAGTGATTTAGAGTGAACAAACCTATATAGTTGTTTCAAACGTAAGTTTAGTTGAAGCAGTTTTGTCTTAATGTGGTGTTTCCAGGTCATGCGTTGATGGAAATGAAGTCCAAGATAGGGAACAGTAGAATTTATCGGGATAGGTGCAATATTTAAGAACAGCGATGGCACCGGTTGTTTATTTAGAGTGAATGTGATGTGAACAGACTTCGCCGGATTCACCTTCATTTTCCAGTCCTTCAGCCAGTTGTCTACTAAATTTATAATACTATAAATAATTTTTTAATACTAATCAGTGGTTACTATTGTAGTTTGATAGTCGGAATTCAATTGACCATACTTTTTTAAAAGTGGTCGGTCTGAGTCTGTACAAGATTACACGTCATAAAAATCACCATCATTTAATAAGGTCATGAGGTATGGGTTATCAATTGAACAGATTGTAACGTACACACAAAAATTAGTAATAGTAATAGTAATTAGTAATAGTAATAATTAGTAATAGTAATAGTAGGGATTAAAATCTACAATGGCCACCGTCCATTGCGTAGTGACTAGCGCTCTAGCCTTCAAAGCGGAAGGTCCCGGGTTCAACTCACTAGGGTCTGGAAATTTTAACACGTTAAAACACGATCTGCAAAACCCATAGTAACGACCAAGCAATCGATGTAATTTCAAATAAACTAAAATATCTACATTAGATTGAATAGTTAAAAAGGTCAATAAGATAAAAATATTTGTATACGTATTTCAATGAAATAGTATATAGTTTTTTTTAAAGTTTTGTTACAATATGGAACCTCACATTGTTATTTATATTTTGTATATTAAAGAAAGTAATTAATTTGAAATAAGTATTAAACTTGTTTATCTATTTTCTACAACACTAGGAACTTTATTTAATCACAATTCTTTGCACAATTTTAAGTCTGGGGTTAATTTAGTATCGAAAATCACTCTTCTTTAGTATGCTTTGTCTTTTTCTTTTAGTATCCTATCTCTTTCTCCCGCCGTTTTTCCTGGTCCTTTCATTTAAGAGCCAATATCAGATCGAGGGTAGATGGTGAGAGAGCAATACAAATACATTCTCTACTCGAGAACCAACCACTCTATCACACGTTCCTTCCTACTTGATACCACGCTGATCTTTCATTATTACTACATACATGGGAATTGTACTTCTAGAACTCGTATAAATACGGGCAAAACATTACGGATGGTTGATTCACACGATGCAATTTCTATTTAGTACTTCCCTCTATTTTAAATCTCTACTACCCCCTTTATTTCCCCTTTACTTATTTATTTACCCCTCATTAACATTTCATTCGTTCAATATTATATTCAATACTTGGTGAAACTATACTCTGGAAAAATGAAGTCTGTTAAAGTATTTCAATAGCACATTTATTATTTACATGTATTACTTACATTTTTATTTTCAATAGTAATGCATATTGATTGTTCTAGAATGCAGGTTGTTCTAGAAATAAAAAAAAATTCGTTGTTTCTTCATTTTATAAAAATCTGGTGTGAAATTTTCACACTATTTTCTCTTGCCACTGTAAATAATAAACACCATTACTAAATTGCAAAAAATTCTACAAACATATTTACAACAAACTATAAATTAATCAAAAGTAAGTATTGTAAAATGAAACATGTTACCTAATCATAACAATTAGTGAATGAAAATCAACCACTGTTTGATTTATTTTGATAAAATATCTTGCTAAAAAATGAAATACGGAAAATCACTAATTGACGTTAAACTAAGCTCTGTGAAAAATTCTTGAAATAAAAGTTGTAGGTTGTTTCATTTTCTATAACATTGATTATAAACAATTTTTCTCTAAAATGTATACTAAGGCCGTAATCTTAAAAACAAAACAACTTTTACTACACGAGCACAGCCTCCTACGAATTTCAGCAGATATTCCGCTTACCCTGTCTTGCAAAGCACAAACAATGAGAGGCAATCAATCTATGACTGGTATAAACATTTTGAAAACAATGGATGTCTGTGTAAAAAGGAAGAGTACTGGAAGACCTTCTGCTACAGAAGAACAAATTGATAGTGTTCCTGATGTTTATATACAAAGTCCAGGGAAAATCGACTAGATCAGCAAGTTTAGAATAGCAAATTCCTCAACCGACTGTGTGGAAAATTCTGCGGAAACGTTTGAAAATGACACCTTATAAATTGCAGTTAGCACAAAGTATTAAATACCAGTGATAAAGTCGTACGTAAAAGTTTTTGTCTGGAGATGAAACATTGTGTTGAAAATGACGACGCATTCTTTAATCGCCTAATTTTCAGTGATGAATGTAATTTTCTCTTTAGTGGAAAAGTTAATAGACATAATGTTAGAATATGGGGCACAGAAAACCCAAAAATAACTTTACAGCATACACGCGATTCCCCTAAAGTAAACGTCTTTTGCGCATTATCTCGTGAAAATGTTTACGGGCCGTTCTTCTTTCACGAAGTTTCAATAATCGGAATAATTTATCTGGACATATTAAACGAATAGTTAATGCCTCAACTCCAGGAATAAAGTGATAACTTCATTTTTGTACAAGATGGAGCTCTGGATAGAAAAACATTTCTATAAGCTATCGAAACTGTCTATTTCATTTATAATCACCCTGTATTGTAAGTGGTATTTCATGAATATTTTTTAAAATCCAGATTGGTTCGGATAAACAATGTATTACTGTATTTTTAAAGTTAGTTATTTTAATTTGGTGTTATTTTTTGGGAAGAAACAAGGTGTTTGGGGAATGAAAATTTAATGAGATAATTTGTTAAGACTTTAATAGAAAAGCGGCTTCTTTATTTGGTGTAATGATAAGATTGATGTTAAGATGTTAAAGAGTTTAGAAAATTGTACAAGTAAAAGTATGAAATCGAAAAAACAAGAAAAGGAATTTTAGAATTTCTTTCATTTTATTTGTGTTTTTTCTTCGTTGATATAAGATAATTATTTCAACGTTGCAGACGATGACTTTCATTAGGTTTTAACATATTCTCTAACTACGGCGGATATTTTTCGCCGGTTAAAACTTAGTTCTCCCTATCTTTTCACGGCCTCGTAATTTATGAAGGACCTTAAGAGCCGTGCCATCCGAGGGATTAGACTATTGTAAAGAGTTTCATTAGGAGTGGGCTATGTATAATATATTACATTATGTGAGTGTGGATCGTCCCTGTTTTTGGATGGTTGTGTGCGTAAAATGCTTGCCGGTGATATCGAAGTGCTGAACGCTGTATTTGGTCAAGTGAGAGCTGCATTGTCAGGAGGGTGTTTTGGAATTCATTTGAGTATCGCATTACGCTTAATGGACCAGAGAAATTCAACGGTCCATACATAATTTATAATTACTGATGAATTTTGAAAATGTTAAAATGGAAAATGAATGGAAAAATACCAACTACTTGTAATTTATCAACGAGAAATGAAAATAACTTTTATAACCGTAATGGTGACACGTATTCCATTAAAATTGAATACAAAAATTGTTTTTATTATTTTACTTCACTTTTGAATAAAACATTTTATTTTCTTTTAAAAAATTATTTTGTTTATTTTTGGATTAAATGAAACATGTCATTTCAATTTGACATGTTGTTTTATATTATTCATTCAAATTGTTTTACTGTGTTCTAATAATGCATCTGTATTACTAAAGAAGTAACAATTGTTTGTTTGTACGAAGTAACTTCAGAAACTACCCAACCGATTTCAAAATTAATTTCACCTTTGGAAACCTTACATTTCCTTGAGGCCATATGGATTACAAAATTTTTAAATAAAAACAATTTAATTTATAAATCTCCCACCGGATTCATCAAGTGGTAAGGTTATCACCGCGTGTCAGCTGTTTAACAGATTTTGTTTAGCTGATTAGCTGTTTAGCTGATTTTCGGAGACGAAGGTTTTCTGGTTCAAATCCTATTATAACAATAATCTACAAGACAGTCTTAAGACCAATCTGGACATAAAATGGAGTTCAACGTTGCGGATCTGCTAAACCTTCACACACGAAACGTATACAAGCGATTCAGAACAATATTCAACGAACGATAACGCAATCCTTTTTCATCCCAAACTCAATGTTGCAGAAAGACTTAAAAATCCCATACGTAATTGATGTCGCGAAACAACTATACAAGACGATGCATGACAAATTTGAATTACAGGACAACCCTCTCATATAAAACATGTACACTAGGGCGATACCGGGTACTCATCGCAGACGTTTGAAGCGCCTCTGGCCAAGAGATGTTCTTGGCCAACTGTAGGACTGTGGTGATGACTACACACTCCTTCAAGTAAATCAAGTTTTGGAACATTAGCTTCACATTTAGAAATTGTTGTATTAATTTAATATCAGATACTAAATTTCAATTGAAGTGTCAAAAAAAATCCTAGTAAAGGTAGGTACATTCCTTTACTAGGATTAGGAATACTAAAGAGTGGTTACCGGTGTACTTTAATGGTTGGGGTTTAATTAACTATACTCTCTCATGCCAAAAATACATATGTTAACTACATATTATATAATACATAATATTATATAAAATGTATGTACATAATATACACAACATTTTGTAATACAAATGCATTAACTACACATATGCCCATAACAGGAAGGAGGAGATTTAAATTATTTACACTGGAACTGTTAGTTCCAGGGCTACAAAAAGTAGTTCTGTTTCTTATCACATGGTCAGCCAATTGTATGACTGAAGCATTTAAGAAGAGGAGACGTAGAGGTGTATAAGACAATAGTCAGAGTTATCTCCTCTGAGAGAAATGAATTTCATTAAAAAGCTAGATCTTGTGGTGAATGAAGTGAAGGTGTCATTTGCAGGGTGGAAAGTAGATGCTTTTCAGAAGGCCTGGCATGCTGATAAGCATACTTTTCCACTCAGTGAGGAAGGCAATTGTAAACCACCTTACTCTTCTCTTTACTTAGTAAAGCCTCTAGATACTTAAATCAGTCTTTCAGCTGATGACCTAAACTACAAATCTCTCAGGGATGGTTGAGTTTAATTAACTATACTCTCTCAGGAATGGTCGGCCTAAGTCAAAATGTTTTTATACCGGTTTTTAACATGCAATTAGATAAATACAGTCAGGTACGGTGCGATATGTTTATACCGACCTACAATATGTTTTAAAAGGAAAGAGTAAAAGATGAAATAATTTTTTACTCTTTCCTTATAAAACATATTTGTAAATTATTTACGGGAGAGATAATCAAAAAATATTGTCTTCCGATTTCTGCATATAAAGATGTGCAACTTTCCAAAAATCAAATAGATCTAGGCATTTTTTAAAATAATTTGATTTATCTACATGATTTTATAAAAAAGGTTTTAGATTGGATTTTAATTTAATTGATTTCATTAGCAGCCACGAGGCGCACAGCAAACAAGAAATATTTAATCTGTAGAAGGTTGCTAAACAAAACCAATAAGAAACAAATTAGAATTTCTTTTTTTATAGTTTACTATAGTAAAACAAATGTATATATAGTTAACTATGATTGAAATCAAGTTAGTGTCTTATCGTTTATTTCAAAACAATAGGTGTGTCAAGAGATTTATCAATAAAACCGTTCACACGCTATCTCATCTGTTTTCAATTATCGTTTTCCAACAGAAGCAAAACCTTTTACTGTTTATTCTATGTGCGTCTTGGAACAACTGTTTGCAACTTAAGTATCTATTCTTTCTTGTTTGTTCCCAGTTCTCGCTCATAAAATAATGTAAACGTTCATCACAAGAATCAGTAATACAATTACTTACAAAAAACGTTTCTTTCATGTAGCTGTTTTATAACTCTTTTAATAAATACTTTAGTTTTATTTCTGTAGTTAGGTCTAAATCAAATTTTATATTTATTGGTTATTTTATAAAATCTTTTTGTAAGTACGAGGTGTGGCTATTAAATAACGAGACTGACGTTGTAAAAAATTTTATTTTTATTTTATACATAATCACTTATTGCCGCATTCAATATACACTCCTTCTCTATCCCTACAACGCTCCATGCGAATTTTCCATTGTTGAAAACAGTGCTGGAAGTCATCTACTGTCAGCTCCTTCAGGACACGTGTCGCTTTCTCTTTTACAGCTTCTACAGACTAAAATCTTGTCCCTTTTAATGCAGATTTCACCTTAGGGAACAGGTAGAAGATAATAACATGAGATGAAACGTGGTTTTTTACTTATGATCCGGAAATGAAGCGCCAATTCATGCACTGGAAGAGCCGAACTTCACCGAGAGCCAAAAAAGCTCGAATGAGCAAGTCAAAATTTAAAGCAATGATGATTGTTTTTTTTTGATATCCATGGGATTGTGTACCTTCGCTGGGTTCCTGAAGGTCGAACAATTAATCAATATTACTACCTTGAGGTCAAAACTAAATCTAAACTACCTACGTCAAAGAGCAAGGAAAGTACGCCCCGAAATGTGGAAGGACAAATCATGGGTTCTCCACCAAGATAATGCGCCAGCCCATTCCGCGTTATCTGTCAAGAGGTTCCTAGCCAAGTACAGCATCTCAGTGTTAGAATATCCACCTTATTCACCAGATCTTGCACCATGTGACTTCTACCTGTTCCCTAACGTGAAATCTGCATTAAAAGGGACAAGATTTGAGTCTGTAGAAGCTGTAAATGAGAAAGCGGCATGTGTCCTGAAGGAGCTGACAGAAGATAACTTCCAGCATTGTTTCCAACAATGGAAAATTCGCATGGAGCGTTGTAGGGATAGAGAAGGAGTGTATATTGAAGGTGGCAATAAGTGATTATGTATAAAATAAAAATAAAATTTTTTACAACGTCAGTCTTATTATTAAATAGCCACTTCTCTTTCTTTTACTATCTGATCAAGTACTCTCAACTTTTTCAAAAAAGATTAGTTTTAGTACGTGTTCAACCCAGCGAAGTCATTTCCTTCCCCAAATATTTAAGGGGAAACTGTATTTTGTATCCCGTCAATGTTTTTATGTAACTTTTATGTTATTTTTCATAAGAAGGATACCCAAATGAAATTTTATAGAGTAATGGCTGTACCACTCACAATATAAGGGAGTGAAACATGGGTGTCATTACAGAGGAGTGAATCTCGTATCCAGGCTGCTGAAATTAGATTTCTGCGGGGAGTCAAAGGTTGTACCCGATTAGATAGAGTACTTGTAATGAAGCTATCTGCGCCGAGTTAAATGTCCAGTCACTGTAGGAAACGTTAAAAATATATAAGAGAAACTGGTCCAACCACTTCATTCGCATGCCAGCTCACAGACTTCCTCTGCGAGCATGGATATATAAACTTAGATGGAAGCGAGGCTTCACCGAGGCTTCCATCAGCCTCGAGGCTTGGGAAGACCTAAAAAGAGATGGATGACGGACCAGAGATGGATGACGGAACAGACCACTAAGCCTAATCCGTGACAGAAGATGATGATGATTTTTCATAAGTTTGGTAAAAGATAGGGAAATGTAACTTTGTACACTTATAGTTGTCGGGTTTCTCTAGCTACTGAAAATTTAAACTGTTGGACTATAGAATTTTAAAAAAAGTTACAAACTGTTTTTATACTTTTTTGCAGATTACTGATTTCTAGAGAACTTGAGGACTTCGCATACGTGTATGTACATGTGTAAGAATAACTGTTAAAAAATTTAGCCTGGTAGGTTTAATGGTTTCTGAGAAAAATGTACCTTAGGTGTTAAAAATATAAATTTACGGGAAAAAGCAATAAAAATGCACATAAGTAAAATTCCCATCAACAGTTGGTTGGAAAGCTGAAACAACAGCTGAGAATAATTAAAAATCACTGTTTTTAAACAGTGATGCAGATTTTAAAAAAAACTTAAGTTCTCTTTGCACTAAAACGAGCAGTATAAAATTATGAAAAATATTCGTTCTCGGTGTTATAATTTTACTGGGTGATACTGATAAAAACTTTTTTTCATTAAAATAATTTTTTGATGTAATTTAATGTTTTTCTGGTAAATCTAAGTCTAAAGTAATGATAAACGAAAAAATTCAAAAATCGAATTTCCAGTCGAAACCATCATGCAGTCTCCTCTTAAAGAACGTCTCCAGAATAATTTGACAGGTGCACTGGTGGAATCAAGTTGTGTTAACCACATACAATACTAAGATTTAGGGTCTGCGAGGAATAAATAGGAGATTTTGAGCTTTTATTTTGCGCATGAGGAAAGCATACTGTTTACTGTAACGTTTTTATAATAGCTATACTGTATATTACAATGTATTTATATTTTGAAAGAGAACAAATGACGAAGAAAATTAGTGGGATGTTCTTTTAAGCGTTGGTATTATTACAGTATTGTTCTTAGTTTTAACGTTACACACCCAACAAGAGCTGTTGACCTGTTACTAACTGACATGGTAGAAGTCAAACTAACTGACAGGACTACAGGTAGCAAAGTTAAATACACCGTACACGGACCGGAAGCGGTTGTAAAGAAACGGAAATGCGGGAGTCATGCTTGAGGGTATTTCCCAGCCGCTGCAGCAATTATAACTAAAAATTAGAGTAGAAGATTATTTGCGTGGTAGAATAACGCCCTTTTGTTTTGTCTGCTACAACCACTTAAATGATGACAAAAGTCGATTACCTTGACGAAATATCAGTGCTGCTAATTTACAATTAAAAATATAAAATAGTCCTTTTCTTTGTAATATAAAAATATTCAAAATATAATGATAGTTAAATAACTGCTTGATAATAATTAGTATTATTCTTGTACAATTAATTTCTTCTACTTAAAATATTGTTTTGCCTTTTGTTTCAGCTAATCAAGTGTCTTTGTTTAAATATATATTATAAAAAATATAAATTGTACTTTTTAGAATAAGTTTGTTATTGTTGTTTAGGTCATCAGTCGAAATGCTGGTTTGAATCTCTAGAGGTTTTACTAAGTAAAACGAGCAGTGAGGTGGTTTACTATTGCCTTCTTCACTGAGTGGAAAAGTATGCTTATCAAGAGGCAATCTGAAAAATATCCTACTTACCACCCTGAAAATGACACTTTCACATCATTCACCCCAGGATCTGACTGTATAATGAAATTTATTACTCTCTGAGGAGATAACTCTGAATAGTGTCTTTTACATCTCTACCTCTTCTGTTCTTAAATGCATCAGTCTATTGAGTGACCATGTAATAGGAAACAGAACTTTCTTTGTAGCCCTGGAGTTAGCAAGAATACATTTATAAAGCGATAGGCAACTGGAAGAAAATGTTAGAACACGGGTTAATAGAGTAACAAGATTTAGTGGTTGCCTTCAAGAGATCATACGGAAAAAGAAATGTTGTGCGTGAGATTTTTAACATTCAGTAAACATTAATAACATAATTACTTAATGTTTCGAATTTAGGAACAGATTATAATGATTTAGTTACGTAATTAAAAAAATTGTTTATTGAAAAATGGGTAAGATCACAATGAAGGTTTTGAAGAGATCATGTGGACAGTGTATCTAAGGCATCTGGTAATTTTAGATAATCTAAAATATCGAAAACCAAATGATCCATAGATATAGGCCTACGTTAAAACGATGAAAAGATAATAGGTAATCAATGTCACAAGAGGCTAAATTTGATTGATTAAACGAAACATAGTTATTTGCTAAAGAGGAAAAACAAATTGTAACGTGGGATTTACGAGGTGTGGCTATTAAATAACGAGACTGACGTAAAAAAATCTTATTTTTATTTTATACATAATCACTTATTGTTTCCTTCAATATACACTCCTTGTCTATTCCAACAACGCTCCATGAGAATTTTACATTGTTGGAAACAGTGCTGGAAGTCATCTTCTGTCAGCTCCTTCAGGACACGTGCCGCTTTCTCTTTTACAACTTTCACAAACTCAAATCTTGTCCCTTTTGCAAATTTTACCTTAGGGAAAAGGTGGAACATACCCTAATAACATGTGATGAAACGTGGTTTTTTACTGATGATCCGGAAACGAAGCGCCAATCCATGCACTGGAAGAGACGAACTTCACTGAGCCAAAAAAGCTCGAATGAGCAAGTCAAAATTTAAAGCAATGATGATTGTTTTTTTATATCCACGGAATGTTGTACCTTCACTGGGTTCCTGAAGGTCAAACAATTAATCAATATTACTACCTTAAGGTACCTTCTAAGCTACGTGAAAGAGTAAGGAAAAAACGCCTTGAAATGTGGAAGGATAAATCATGGGTTCTCCACCAAGTTAATGCGCCAGCTCATTCCGCGTTATCTTTTAAGAGGTTCCAAGCCAAGTACAGCATCTCAGTGTTAGAACATCCACCTTATTCACCAGATCTTGCACCATGTGACTTCTTCCAGTTCCCTAAGGTGAAATCTGCATTAAAAGGGACAAGATTTGAGTCTGTGGAAGCTGTAAAAGAGAAAGCGGCACGTGTCCTGAAGGAGCTGACAGAAAATGGCTTCCAGCACTGTTTCCAACCATGGAAAATTCGCATGGAGCGTTGTAAGGATAGAGAAGGAGTGTATATTGAAGGTGACAATAAGTGATTAAGTATAAAATAAAAATAAAATTTTTTACAACGTCAGTCTCGTTATTTAATAGCCACACCTCGTATGAAATTAAAAACACATGAAGACAACCTCACATATACACTTTTCTTAAATCTATAGTTAATACAATATGTGAAAATTACAGTGGTTACACTGAATCATGAAGCACAGAGGGATACAAATGAAACTAACAAAGAATAAACATTGATTGCACGAGGAAGGTATTTGAATAAATATACTAAATAAAAGAGGACTGCAAAACTAAGATGAAATATAAGTGTGTAATTTGACCGATACCAAGTATTTAAACACTTGATTATCCTATTTCTAACATCATACTGGACTTTACTAAAATTATCTTTGTGATCAGAATTTAAAAACTCGTTACCTAGGCGTTTCAATCTACTTAAAATCGAATTATAACCATACAAGTTTCTACTTCTGTTCTCATAGAATAACAATTTTCTTCTTGATTTAAATGAAAGTACAACCTCACTTTTCAGGGTTTTTGAAATTTTTCATTACAAGACAGTAGTAAAATTAAAATTAAAATTAGTAGTAAAATTAGTTTATTTCATTCAAGACAGTAGTACAATTAATCATTACTTAACAATGACGAATCATCAACTCTGTTTGTTAATATGTCGCTGAGAAATATTGTAACAGCAGGATCCCTCTTATATTAAAAATAAAAATTAAGTGTAACAATAATTTATTTCGTTTTTCGTTGAAGTTAGAATAATAAGAAAACTGAAATTATATTATGTTTTATGTTTTTTGTACCATAAATTATGTTTGAACAATTTTGCTGAGGGATGTGCGCAAATATTTGGTTGGTATTTCGGTTCTTGGAAATAACATTTTTGTTTTGATTAGAACAGCCTCTCTACAAACTCTGAGAATATATCGTCCCTCTAAGATAAACAGGATGTATTAACGTAGTGAATTTATCGATTCATATTTTGAAATAAAATATCCGGATTGATTTGTGTGTACCTTTTTGCAAACTAATTTCGAATAACTAAAAAATATGTACCAACAGGTAGATAAAATTTGGTTTTCACCAATAGATAGAAAAAGTCTTGGGGATGATTTAAAAGTATTCATTTACGTTTAGTGTAAATTAACTGATCTCAGGCGATAAATATTCAAAAAGAGGAACAACTTTTAGGGAGTTTACTTGGCATAGACAGCGTAAACCTATGAAAACAATGTAAACTAAAATTGTTCACCTCAAAATTTGCTTTAAGACAAACGTTCTGTAACTAACGTTTTTAAGAATAAGACCGATTTATGTAAAGAAAAGACGGTTCATACAACGCCTACGAAACTTTTCAGGGTTTTTGAAATTTTTTATTATTTATCAGTAATAAGAGAACATTAAAATACTGATAAAACCTGTACATCTGTATGAGAATGAGTGCTTTAGAATGAACCGGAAGGCTGGTCTAAGAGAAACAAAAACATTGGAGAGAAAGATCCTCCGGAAGATAATGGGTCCAAAGACAGTAGACGGTTAATATAAAAAAGAGGGTCAAGAAGATCTGTAGAAGGAAAATGAACAATTAATGGAAATAATTAGAAAAATATGACTAAAATTTTACCGAAAACTTTACAGAACGGACGATAATCGGTTCACAAAACAGATGTTTAGACACTAAACAATAGATCTAAAGTGTCGAATAAACGGTTTAAAGAAGTCAGAAAGATATTGAAAAAAAAACAGGAATAAACCGAGAAAACTTAATGAACCAAACCATATTCAGAAAACTTATTACGGACTTTAAGCGCTTCCATGAAGAGAAAAACCAGAACACCGGGTAGACAGAAGAAAGGAGAAAATCCTACAGTGAGCGAATGCTGAGAATGTGGGCTGCAAAAACACTTCTATACACGTCTAGAGTCATTTCACTTGGTCTAAAATTGGCCTTCGAGAAAATAAATCAGAAATACGAGAGACATATTTTAAGTTTTTACAAAAACAATGAGACAAAATTTGATTAGGTAGTACAAATAAATATATTTTTTAAATATCGTCTTAAAGTGCATGCGTTCGAATCAATTCTCGAAACATATTTTCCACTCTGAAGGTGGTATCTCTAAAAATGATTTTTTAGAGATGTTTGATTGACTTAAAAAATGAGTTTTCGAAGGCTTCAAAAACTTCTTAAAGGTGACGAAAGTCGTTGTCCACGCATTTTTGCCTATCTCTTGCCTTATTGAATAGAAAAGTATTGTTTTATTGTAAATTTTTCAAAATTGAGTTTTCACGAGATATATAAATTTTCAGGCCGCTTGAACTAAAAGAACATGTTTCTAGTGATTGGTCTGTGCGTGTGAACTAAATATCTCAAGAAAAAAATAGTTGGAACTTGAAAATTAAGTACTACTAGGAAACTCGACTCAAACATTTTCATTAAAACCGATTAACCGGAAGTAGTAGTTAATTGCGCTTTTTCAACTCTTTTGCGATTTTCTTAGAAACGGCTCCTAAAATTTTTAAAGAAATCGCTTCATTTACTTATATTTTACGCTGAACTAGATAAGATAAACACCATGTCTGCTGAAATTCTTGAGGGGCCTGCTGTGCTCTCCTGGTAAATTATTATTATTATTAAATTTTTATTTTTAAATGCATTCAAAAAATTTATTAATTATTTGTTCAATTTTTTTAAAATAAATTTACTAATTATATTTTAAAATTAAGTTAATAAATTCCGATAACATATTTTAAAACGTTAAAAACTAGAATTTTAATTTTTTTAAGACTAGAACACTCTATTTTCGTTATTTATATTCCTGAAAGTCACTTGAGTACTTGAAAATTCAGCTCAGTACTTTTCTTGTTCCCCACTTCTTGCCTTGTCTATCGTTTTAAAACAAACAACCCCATCCTATTTTTCAGCATCTTTCTTGCTCACGACTGTCATGGTACACCCTCCGCTGTTTCCTATCTGCCTTGATTACTAAAGTCTAACCTCCGTTGATGTGTTTACCAATTCTAGCTACATCGTTGTATAGACAATCTAAAATGGATTTTCTATACTCTACTGACAAGTTATTGTCTTCTTTGTTTTTACGTATAGATTGATTGATCAAATTTAGTTACCGCTTGGTTTTCTGCATTATTACATTCTTAGTGTTACCGGTTTTGTTTTATACGCCTACAATAAAAATATTTTTCTCTTCTGATTAATTTGATTATCTCAGATTGTAGTTATATTATATTTAACAAAAGGTTTTCTAACCAATATATAAAAAAAGACTCTGTAATGTAGGTCACGTTGTTGAATAAATCGGATTTTTTATCAGTATGACAATAACGTAGCCTACTAATCGATTAGACTAAAAATTTAAAACTAAAATTTTCTCAATTAATTACAAACAGGTTTATGGAGTCAGCTCAAAACTAAAGATAACTTTAAATCATTTGACTATTTTTTTAGTGCTTGTTTGACCGCAATGGACCACTTTAGTCTGGAAGCTTTCAGTTTCTTTTTGGCGTGATATTCTCTCATGTTCTGAGCACGCTTCTGTTTGGCTGCTTCTGAAAATTCCCTCTTCTTATATTCTCTTTTCTGTGTCGTAAGACGATGGTTGTGGTCCTTGATGACCTGTTTGTACTTGGGTGATTTTTCCGTTAGATCTTCGTGAGTTAGTCCAAGTTCTTGTAAATCCCTTTTCATTTCTTTATGCCTCATGTTTTATTTAATTTATATTACTAAAATTTAATTTATACTTCCGTGCTAAACGCGAGCTTCTCGCTAGCCTCAAAAGGATTATAATAGGCTACAATAATTGTAATAGGTTTTCATTAAATTTTTCTGAATCAATTTTTAACATAAATTCTAAAAATTATTAGCCGAACCAATACCAAGTATTGGTTCCCTGAATTATTACAGCGATTTGAAATGTTTTAGCCGCATTTTTTTATGGTTATAAATTTTATGAATCAATTAAATATTTTAATTTTATTTGATTATGTAAATGTAGAATAAGAAAGTTGTTGTTTAGGTCGATAGATAAAAAGCTGGTTTGAACCTCTAGAGGTTTTACTTAGTAAAAACGAAGAATGAGGTGGTTTACTATTGTCTCTCTCACTGATTTGAAAGAGATTGCTTATCAGCATGCCAGGCTCTACAAAAAGAACTTACTTTTCACCCTACAAATGACACCTTCACTTCATTCACCACAGTGTCTGGCTTTACAGTGAAATTTATTACTCTCAGAGGAGATAATTCTGATTAGTTTCTTTTACACCTCTACCTCCTCTATTCTTAAAAAGTTCAGTCATAAATTTGGCTGACTATGTGATAAGGAACAGAACTATTTTTGTAGCCCTGGAACCAACAGAACGAGTGCAATTAATTTAACACTCCACCTGCCTCTTGTAGGCATAATAAGTTAGAATAGCTACGAACAAAGCTGTATTTAGGTAAATTTAATATAGAAGATAAGAATAGCAATAGGAAATTCTATTCTTTAAAATTAAGAGTAGCATTAGAGTTATATCTTTAAATAAGTGTTTTATTGTTAGAAAAAATAAGAGTAGCCCCTGGGTTTTATTTTTCTTATATTAATCTAAACCTTAGGTAGTTTAAGATTGAATCAAATTGTTTGTTAGTAAAACCACTAAACACATCCTGAGCAAGGATAGGTTGTTTCTAAAAATTTATAAAAAAAACCCAAATATTCTAATGGATCAGCAGAAAGCTGACGATTTCCAGATTTTTCGAAACAGTAGAAAAGTTTATCCGAAACAAAGATAAGTGTACTAAAATAAAATTTTACAATGTTATGGCTGCCCAAGTCTTCTATGCAAGTGAGTCGTAGGTTAGTACAAAACAAAAACAGAGTAGTGTACAGGTGGCAGAGATGTGATACTGCGGAGAACAAAAGGTTGAAATCGCAGGAACCAACTTAGAAATGAGGATATAAGAACGGAAGTGGATGTTTACAACTTGAATAGGTGGATTGCGGAATTTCAAAATCAATTGAAGATCAATAGAGCACGTAGAGAGAATGCCTGGGGAAAGGATCCCCCTCAACGTTTTGAAATACAGGCCAGAAGGTAGGAGATATGTTGGGAGGCCGCGCAAGAGATGGAAATGATTTATTAGTTTTGTTAATGTGAGTCGGAACAGGTGGGAATTTTGATTGTTAGAAGAAGATAAAAATAACTTCTGTAAACCTTCACCCATAGTCTTCTTCATTGAGGCCTCAAATTCATCGATGGGGTAATCTTTAATAAACCAAATAAAAAAATATTAATTTTTTCTGCTTTAATCGGGAATTTTGGAGAAACAATTTGGGAAAAATAACGGCAAAAGCAGCAATTCTTAAAAAAAAGGTTGACCGAAATCAGTCCAATTGGAAGTAAGGAAAAACTTGACAAAAAATCTTTTTATTTTCTTTTTGTCATCAGTCTCTCGACTGGTTTGATGCAGTTCTCCAACCTGTTATATCTTGCGCAAGTCGTTTCATATCTACAAAAATCTTATTCTTTTAAATATATAAATTAAATATTCTGTAAACAATACGTCAGAAAATTTCATAATTTGTATTTTATTCAATTGTTTCTAGGGGGTAGAAAACTTTAAAAACCATAAAGAAATGAATATTTTTGTATTTTTCCAAAAGCTACAATTCTGTGAATCAACATAAGTAGAAAACCGGGAAAAACAATAAAACCGTTTATTTAATGCATCCCTCTTAGGCTAGTAATTGCTAGTTACGTTTTCATAAATCAGGAAAAGGAGGAGGAGGAGGAGGAGGAGGAGTAGAAGAAGAGAAGGAGGAGAGGAGGAGAGGAGGAGGAGGAGAGGAGGAGGAGAGGAAGAGGAGGAGAAAGAGAGGATGAGGAGAGAAGGAGAACAAGAAGAAATAAGGGAGTTAGTAAGCCCTATTAATTTAGTGTGGTAGCAACCATTACTTCCTTATCTTTTCATCTTCTGTCTTGCTATGAAATGTATCAAAGTAGATTTATTACTCCCACCCTTCCACGAGCTGTGTTGTTGGGATATGGTCAATTTGGTAAGTGAATTGTCCTGTGGAACATTGTTACAATACCGAGAGATGAACTTGACATTCACCTAGACAAAAATCGATTCGACTTCACATTAATAAGGAAACACATTTTACTCTTGGTTTAAATTTAATAATATTAAAGATTTATGAAGAATTATTTTTTAGTGACTTTTTTGTTGTAAAGTGGGCTAAAAATGGATACGTTATAACAGTACCTAATACGTACCACAAAGTAAAGTCAGTTATGATTTAATATTTTCTCACGCATTAACCTCAATATTGTACTTTATATTATTAGAATTTTTTGTGTTCTTTAACTATTACTAAAATTGTGTCAGAAGTTAATTTTTTATCTAATGTTTCTCATCATTCATATAATTCCCAGGTAATCAAGTAGGAGTTACGGTTATGTATTATGACCAGACTAATATGTAGTAATTAATGTTCGTTTAAAATACTATTAATAATATCTCATATTGTTTAATGACCACCAACAAATTTTTAGCGTTATAAATACTGTTATTTAGTGGTCAAGAAAAGGTTTTCTTATTTTAAACCGTCTCGCAAAGTAAGTAAGCGGCAAATTTTTGTAAGTTTACATTTTGTAGTGATCTCAAAACAATCTACTTTAGTATTAATATATAATAATAACGCAACGGGTTGGTCTAGAGGTGATGTCGTCGTCAAAAACAGCTGTTTAACAGCTGATTTACGGAGACGAAGGTTCCTGGTTCAAATCCTAGTAAAGATAGTTAATTTCATACGGATTTGAATACTAGACAGTGGTTACCGGTGTACTTTGATGGTTGGGGTTCAATTAACCATACTCTCTCAAGAGTGGTCGAACTGGGTCTGCCCAAGACTACACCTCATTTACTCGTCATACAAATTATCCTCATCACATTGGGTCATGGGGTTGCTTATTGTTCTGAATTGAACAGATTGCAACGTACACATATTAGAAATTAAAAAAAGAAGTATTAAATGACAAAAATCTACTGTGAAACGCTCACACGACTCTCTCTTGCCTGTGTTAATAATTAAAATATAGTTTATGTCTAAAAATCTTTTTTTTTGCGTCCTGGAGACTTCAGGAGGATTAGACTATAGGACATGACAGTTATAACACCTGAAATACACATAAGAATCACACAATGTATCACTACTAACAAGAAAAAATTCTTGTATCTTTAATAAAAAGTTTCACCGATCAAGTAATTTTTCAGATTTTTTTTAAAGGAACGCAAATTATCACAAAATTTTAAAAATTGGGGTAATTTATTCATGAGTTTTCTCCCTGCATAAGTAGGTTTTTGTTCAAACAATTTTGTGGAGTGATTAGCAACATAATAATCATTTCTGTTTCTCGTGTTATGTTTGTGAACATTGTAATTCTGGATAAAATTATTTTGCCTACCATACATAATCACCTCAAAAATTTAGAGAGAGGGAACTGAATCTCTTTCATGAGGTGACGCGTCTCATGACTGGTGGGAATTTTTTAAAAGGCTTTTCTGTATTAATTAAGACGAATCGAATGACACTATTTTTTTTTCTTTGTTTATTTAACGTCGCATCAACTACTGTGATCATTAGCGAGGACGTTGGGTTGTAACTGTACAATGAAGAATGAAATGATTTTTTGTAACGTATGAAAATATGCCGTGCCCAAGTGGGATTCGAACCCAAGAACGCATGATGAGAGGCGAGCACGTTACTAACTACGCCAATGCGGCCGGCGACACTATTTTTGTTTCTAAATTTTGACTTTGATTACTCAACTTCCGGTTTTGGACAACTTCCGGTTCAGGGGGCCTAAAAACATGTATTTTCACTTAAAACTCGATTTCGAAAATCAACATGAAAACAATACTTTCCTTCCCTATTATTTATATAGGGCAAGAGATGCCAATAACTGACAAGTAGAGTGTTAAATTATTTGCACTCGATCTGCTTGTTCCAGGGCTATAAAAAATAGTTCTGTTTCTTCTCATATAGTCAGCCAATTAAATGACAGAACCATTTAGGAACAGAAGAAGTAGAGGTGTAAAAGACACTAGTCAGAGTTATCTTCTCAAAAAGTAATGAATTTCGTCATTATAGAGCCAGACTTTGAAGTGAATGAAGTGAAGGTGTCATTTGCAGGGTGTAAAGTAAAAATGCCTTTTAAAGGGCCTGGCTTGCTGATAAGTAGGCTCTTTCAACTTAGTAAGGAAGGCAAGGTTAACCACATCACTCTTCCTTTTACCTAGTAAAGCCTTTAAGGGTTCAAACCAGCCTTTTCGCTGATTACCTAAACAACAGGGCAAAACAAAGTAATAAATTTATTTTACTCACTTTGAAGTACAGATAATAATTATCAAAGATTTAAAATGAAGGTTTATTTTGTTCGTTTTAAGGTTTGTTTTTAGCTGCATTTAATCTTATATACTTCAATTTTATTACACGATCATTCGCCTGTAACCAAAACAAGTATCATAGAAAGAAATACATATATGAAATCATGGTTAATGATTCGTTATATTACTTTCCAATAGTTCTAAATAAATAAATAATAAACTAAAAAGTTAGTTAGTTTAACTTTCCGGAAACAAATACTGGTATATAATTGAATAAATTTTACAGAAAACCGTATACTAAGTTTCTCGTTAACATCAAATAGACGAATTTTAATTCGTTTTTTAACAAAACTCATCAATTTATTAAGCGTTACAGCAAAAAGTTGCACACAAAATTTATTGGAATTTTAACTTAGATTTTATTAGACGATTCACGCTGTTAATTTTTATTCCTGCGATTTCGGAATGACCGATAATGATGCCGTTTTTCTCATAAAATTACTCGAAAAAATTATTGAAAAATATATCTATCTATTCTACCTAATCAGGCTCAAACATCCGTTTTCGGATGTAGGACTCCCTTTCTATTCTCCATTGTGCTCTGACATGAGCAAACTGCTTCTCTTTCTATTCCGCATTAGATTATCAGATGGACAGACGACTTAAGAACTTAAGTCGTCTGTCCATCTGAACTGTGTTTTCCTCTACTTCATTTGTATTCCATGAGTCTTTTATTAAAATACTTTTATTCCAATTTTTGTTGTTTAGGTCATCAGCCGAAAGGCTGGTTTGAACTTCCAGAGGCTTTACTAAGTAAAACAAGGGGAGAGGTGTTTTACTTTCCTTCGTCACTGAGGGGAAAATGTGTTTATCATCATGCCAGGCCCTCTGAAAAGCATCTACTTTCTACTCTGCAAAAGACACCTTTACTTCATTCATCACAGGGTCTGGCTTTATAACGAAATTCATTACTCTCAGAGGAGATAACTCTGACTAGTGATTTTTACTCCTCTACCTCTTCTGTTCTCAAATACTTCAGTCAAATAATTGACTGACTATGTAATAAGAACAGAATTATTTTTTGTAGCCCTGGAATTAGCAGATCAAATGCAAATAATTTATTACTCCACCTGCCTGTTATGGGTAATACGTTATTCTATAGAGCACAAAAATGTGGTACGAGTAAAATGAGGCGATTTTTAAAAAAAAATCTTAAAATAGAAGTGTGAAAAAATTTATTAAAAACAAAAAGGTAAAAACATATGTTTTGGGTTCAGGGAGCGTGTATTTTTTGTGAAAAATATCGGTATGAAACAATACTTTCATGTAAAATCTTATAAATTTTCTAAACAATGCAGAAGAAGTTAGGCGCCTGAAACGTTACCATGTTTTGGACTTGTCTGAAAGAGTTTAAATGTACAAAAATTATAAAGAAAAGTATTCCATATTGTAAAATGTAAATATCTTTGTACATAGTAATTTTCTCTTTTAACACATGCGTAATTGATATAATGAGAAGTACTCAGGGTAATGAAGCCTCAACTTGTGATTTGTAAATTCAAAAGATTTGTTTATAATTTATTTTTAAAAAACTGATTGCAAATAATGTTAATTTTAAAAAAATTCATATATTATTATATTCATATAAATGGTAAGAGATGTAATAAAGTTTTATTTATATTATTTTTAAGTCATATTGTTACAAACAAAGCAATTCTTTCATTTAAAGGATTTCAAATTAATGTAAAATTAGATTTAAAGTTTATATCATCTGCTTTTGTCTTTGTGGTTTATTCTGTTTCTAATTCAGGTTGTCATGTTAAAACAACTATTCAAGAAGAAATGGTTCTTAACTCACTGTTAGAAGAAGAAGTGTAGAATTCACCCACAATGCTGAAGCTGAAACCATTTTACGCTATATATATTTGTGAGCAACTTATAAATGTTGACCTACAAACGAAGAACATTCAGACAAATATGTCACCACAGTTTCTCTTCAGCCCAAACCAACAATCAAGTGATTCAAACTGAACACCGCAAGAACTCAGTCAGTAAAATTAATTTAGAGACAACAAATTCTAAAGAGACTACATATTTAAAATTCTTCATTTTATAGTTTTCTACTGCCAATTATTATGTTAAAAGGAAAAGAACTTAAAAAATTTTTTTTGTTTTATAGTAGGAAGTTTTGTATTGGTAAAAGATTTAACATGCACGGATTTTCTTCAGTATTTGTGGATTCTCCGCCAATTTATTATCCGTGAATACCGCGCCATTACCACGGATAATCGAGCGTTTACCGAATTCAAAATTCTTTTATAAAACTTTGCATGCCTTGTGATAATAATTACAGGAAAATAAGGTTTAATTTTAGAGTTTTGGTGCACTGTTTGATTATCCAGACAATTTTATAATCCGAAACACAGGGGAGCAGCAGACTGATTTTAGTAAAACAAATATTGATTTTTTAAAATTTACCGGATATTGATAGATCGTTTTTCCCTATTTAAATTGATATATAACACGACAATCGTTGCTTTTTCTGTTGAGAAAAATTATGTTTTTACGTTGATGGGGTACATAGTGTTTATTTCGATATTTTTTCGCGTATTTTATTCTTTTAAATTGAGATTAATAATATCATTTTACTGCTCTAATATTACGGAGATCACGTTCACATAAAAACAACAACTTCTAGAACGCATAGGAATCAGCTGTAAAGCAAGATAATTATTGGTGTGTTTTTGTTTGGAAGTTAATTCCAAATAGCAATAGGTGTTTCTGATGCGGTATTATGCTTTTACTATATCCGCATTTTCCGCATATTGTATTTTTTGACTTAAGGTACACTTATTTTAGGAACTATCCCACCTAGGAGTGTGAAATTTCGCACACTACATTTTATTACTGAGGTGTGTATTTACTCTAGAGATATTCAAAAATTTTGGAGTTTTTATTTTTTGGATGTTTCTTTCATAAAAAAATGTAGGCTACATTTGAACATTTTTTGAGAATAAAAATCATTTTTAGATTGGATAAAGATAAATGAAAAAGCTGTGGTACAAATTTGTAAAAAGGTACTGTAGATAGGTGTGCCAAAGTTCAGCTTTGTAGCTTTAACGGTTCCTACAAAAAATCTACTTAAGTTAATATTGCAGGTAAAGGGATAACATAAATGGTCTGCTCCCCTTAATTTCTATAATTCGTTATTTTAGAGTAATAGGTACTTATTTTTGCATTCTTACAATAATTCATAAATGTAAATCAGGTGGAATAATTGCTCGTAGAAACGGGCTTAACTTTCTTATTGTAGATAATTTTATACGATTCAAAGAGATGTAATAATATATAATTAGATTTCCTCGCGGAAAATATACTACCTACTTCAAAGGAAACGTATCCCGTTATAACATTTATATTTATTTTTACATTCGATTTTCATTCTTCTAATAAGAGTCTGTAACGCTTTGCCCTTCAGGTGTTTATTCAAAAACCCAGACAGTAAAGTGTTATTTATATTAAACCCTTTGTATTTATTATTATTATTTCTTGTTAGATCCTACTAGGGATGCATTTCTCTTAGTTCCAGCCAGTTTCCGGATGGCCCATGCTGCCTTCATTTTTTCTGCATGTGATCTTTTTCGCTCCTCCGTCCAGGCTGTTCCCGTTCTCCTCGGCCCTCCCAAGCACTTTAGATTCCCTTTGTATTTAATATATATATAACTAGTTTCTACTGTATCCTGTTGGATGAAATATGGTTAACCTGAACTTACATAAGTAAAATGTAGTTTACATATGAACAATCTTGTACTTAATATTACTTTACTAATGTAACGTTATAAGTATTTCTTATTTCTTGGCACTAGAATATAAAATTACCATATTTAACAGTGTATAAGACACACTCTTTTTCATTCAGTACCATCTTGACCCACCGGGTTGGTCTAGAGGTAAAGTCGTCGCCATGAGTCAGCTGTTTAACAGCTGATTTTCGGAGACGAAGGTTCTTGGTTCAAATCCTAGTAAAGGTAGTTACTTTTATACGGATTTGAATACTAGACAGTGGTTACCGGTGTACTTTGATGGTTGGGGTTTAATTAACCATACTCTCTCAGGAATGGTTGGCCTGGGTCTGTACAAGACTACACCTCATTTACACGTCATACATATCATCCTCATCTCATTGGGTCATGGGGTTGCTTATTGTTCTAAATTGAACAGATTGCAACGTACACAAATTAGGAATTAAAAAAAAGTACCATCTTATACAACGGATGGGAATTTTCGGTAACTGTTTTAATGTAGCATTACAAAATTATAACACTGCACGGCACATTGTTATCATTATAATGTTATTCAACTATCCAATAACCTAATTCGGAAGTAAATCAGTACGAGAAGACATTTTTTATCTGTTGACAATGTATCAACAATCAATATAGAGCAATGATCAACAATCAACTATTACAATCAGTTATAGTTGAAATCACAGATTGGTTATCTGTGCTCTCTAGTTAGATCTCTTAACTCTCTGGTTAGATATTTCTTTTGAAATGCCATAATGGAAGTCACATTCAATTCCTGCGTCTGAGATAGCTTCTAACCAACTATTGTGCCCTCTGCAGCGGTTACTACCTTGCTTAATAAATCAGCTAACATGTATTTTTATTATTCATTAAATTAAAACACAAGAAATAATATTAGCCAAGTGTTCTGTTTGATGTTTAGTACAAGAAAACCATTTATTTGGTATTGTTGTAAATTACAAATTTTGAATCGTTAATATAAGATAAAAGAAATAATATTTTATTATCAATGATGTTAAAATAAATTTGGAAAAATAATATTTTATTAATACGTTCTTATAAATGGTTAATTAAAAGGAAAATTAAATATTGTGGGTTTTGAGTTTATAAAATTACAGACCTTAATCGAAATCTTAATGTTCTTAAATAATTGAAATTAAAAAATAATAATTAATAAAAAGTGTTTTAAGAATTCTAAAAACCACATTTAATATGAAATAAATAAATTTTCTCTTTAAATAAATTAACTGGTTAAATTGGAATATTAAATTTTATACAGAGTTTTTATTTCTCTATTGTCTAAATTTTAATTGAACCTAACTAATTTCTCATTATGGTTTTATATATTACCTAATTGTGTTTGTCTTCTTTGAAAATTTTATACTACATGTATTTATATGTAACGTAGTCGCTAATGACCTCGTAGTCGATGCCACTTTAAATTAAATAAATAAATTTTATACTGTGTTTAACTTAGAATATTTGCCTACAAATATAATAAAATGTAGAAATCAGCTGTTCTAAATAAATAGTTGGAAATTGACGTAACAACTGATTACTATCCTCTTCAAAAATGAATAAATGGATGATATCACCAGGACAAGATATGAAACCGGGGGAAAACTTAAACGTTCTTCCATAACTCAGGTCTGTGAATAGTCAAAACTAAATGGAACAATATTGACTCCAAAATTGTTCTGAATTCTTTGAAAAAGTTCGGCATAAGCAATTATTTGAATGGAGCTAAATATGATTTGTTTGAAAACTATTTCTATGACAGCGATGATGACAAGAGTGAAAAAATGGCAAAATTCAGCGACACATGCATGATGACGTAGGTGAGAAATTGGCAAAATTCAGCGCTGTATGCGGTTTTATTAGCAGGACAATAGGAAAGAAAACGAGTAAGGACCCCTAACTGAAATTTTATAGAGCAATGGCTACATCACTCGTAACATATGGGAGTGAGACATGGGTGTCATTACACAGGAATGAATCTCACATCCAGGCTGCTGAATGAGATTTCTGCAAAGATTGTGCCCGGTTAGATAGAGTACGTAACGAAGCTATACGCGCCGAGTTAAATGTTCGGTCACTCTGTGAAACGTTAAGCATATTATAAAAGAAACTGGTTTAATAATTTACTGCGGATGCCAACACACAGACTTCCTCTACGGTCATGGAAATATAAGCCTAGAGGGAAGCAAAGCTTGAGGGAAGACCTAAAAAGAGATGCCGGAACAGGCCATTGAGCCTAATCCTTGAGAGATGATGATAAATCCTTTAGTCATATAATTGGCTGATCATGTGATTAGAAACAGAACCATTTTTTGTAGCCATGGAACTAACAGATTGAGTACAAACAATTTAACAATCCATCTGCCTGTTATGAACAAAGGAATTAGATTATGTTTTTAATTTTATTTTGTTAGGCCTTCGGGCCAGCCCAGTCAGTCAGCTGGTAGAAAGTCGCTATTATTTGTAAAGTAACACCAGTTGGGCGAGCGACTTTGTATGGTGACCAGTTGACATCCATCCATGAACAAACTCTACTACGGGTCCCTGTTCAAACTCATGTCTAATCTACGTCAAAAAATACAGCAAAAAGAAGCGATCAAATTGGGTAGTTGTCAACAATCTACAGTTCCCGATAATAAATACAAGCTAAAAAAAATAAAAAAATAATTTTGATACTCATGATTAAACATAGGGTTATATTTTTTATTATTCACATTGGGAAGAGAAAGTGACGTGAGTGTCTGATACCAAATGTTTTGTAGTTAAATTTATCGATCTGGAAAAGAATGCAAGTTTATTAATAAATATACTGAGTAAAATAGGGGTGTATAAATCCCATTGTTTGAATAGTCTATGACAGTTTTGTATTGAGTAAATACAAACATTGTTAATCTGATAATGTATTTAATCACATGTGATGTGACTAATAGAAAAGTATCATACATTCATTATTTGAGAGAGTTTTATTACAAAGTGCGTTCTAGCGGATGAAAATGTAAAAGTTGAAATGTGTCCCCGTGTCCTAGTTTTAATTATTATCCCGTGTCGTAGTATAGGAGAAAAAAATTATCGAAAGGGATGAAATCCCTCCTCGTCTGTCCAGTACACATATAAAACGTTACGATGTTAGATGATGGGTCGACGGAGTGACAGATGGGTTCATTACAGGGTGCTGATGTAGTTGGGGGATGCTGATGCAGGGGGTTTGTTGAGTAGTTACTAGTGAGTAGGTGGAGTGTGGCTCAATTAAACCCCTTGTCACCTCCCCGAATGTCTTACGTTCTCCACTGTCATTCCACCCTTGATATATGTGGCTCGATCCTTTCCTTCTTCCCCTTTTTACTCGATACATTTGCGTGGATGATCATTCAACATATTGTCATTGAATAAAAAATCGTATGGCCCTAACACTTTTACATTATACCTTACTTATCAGATGGGTAATATCGCATTATAATATGTCAAAATTTGACATCATAACATTTATAACCGTTATACGACGTTGGATTACGTTTCTATTACAACTTATACTTAATTTATCAATTTATCATGGCATTTTTTTATCATTTATTAGAATATATATATATATATATAAATATATACACAAACATATGCGAGGATTTACAGCCCCAGCCGCATCTCGCTTCCTAAGCACCACCTCTGTCTGTCTCGCTAGTCCCCATCGGAGAGCCTCCGCAAAGACATTGCCTCCTGCACGTCATCCAACCATGACACTTCTGGCCTACCCCTCCTTCTTCTACCGGCTGGCGTCCACTCCCATATCTTCTTTGGCCACCTACGATCCTCCATACTCTACAAATTGCCAAACCATTTAACTGCTTCCAGGATATGGTATCCATGATATTACCTTGAACGCCGATTCTTCTGCTAATTTCAGTAATCGGTATTCGATCGACCCGCGACACACCACAGCTCCGCCTCCAGAAATTTTTCTCCACCGCTTTTAGGCGATCCTTCTCTCTCTTTGTCAATACACACACTTCCGCAGCATAGGTATACAAACTCTCCAGGATAGCATGAAAAATATTTATCTTTGTCTCCTTCCATATTTTGTCATTCCAAAGGACAGAATTTAACTGCCTTATAACCCTTCGCCCTTGCGAAATCTTACTGTTTACTTTCTTTTCATTTGTTTCGCTCCTATCAAAGATGACTCCCAGGTATTTAAAACTTTCACAGCTTTTCACTATACCCGTACCCAGCTGAATATAATTTCCTGGCTCACCAACAGTAAGGTGTTCAGTCTTATTTACATTTACACTGAGGTCCCATCTTTCATACTCTTGCAACTTCCTCATCATATTGCTGGCAGATATGACAACTTGATCATCCGCAAAGAAGAGAGTATAGGCTAAAGTATATTGTGCATTTATTTTAACTAAAATGAATTCTTTAAAGATTTGACTAAATTTTGAACAATAAAGAAATTTTATCTGGTAATTTGGGCGTTAAACCAATCTTAAATGTTAAACCAATTCAGATGATATCAATTCAGATATTGAAAATGATGGTGTTTTGGGGAAAGTGTCCGATAAGGACCAAAATCGTTATCAATAATAAAATATGGGAACAGGTACGAAATTTCAAGTCAATATGTGCAATAAAAGGTATCCAGATTTAATATGATACGTGGGGCTATGTGATAAAACCTGAAAGGCAAAGCAGGAAAGGATACACAGATTAAGTTTTTAATAGGTGATGACCATACCGGTATTCATGTATGGAAGTGAAGCTTTGGTGCTTAACAAGAAACAGAAGTCAATGATCCAAGCAGCAGAAATGAGGTTCCTTAGACATGTTAAAGGATGTACGAAAGAAGAACACATCAAGAATGAAGTGACAAGAGAGGAATGTGAAATTCAACCACTAAATGAGATAATTATGACTTATAAAGGACAATGGATAAATCATTTATTTAGAATGTCAAAAGACCGACAACCTTCGAATGCATGGTTTTATGAACCGAGGGGTAAAAGAGGAATGGAGAGATTGAGGAAGAGATGGACGCCGGAACAGGCTCAATTACAACCTAATCCATGATACTCGAAGACGATATTAAACCACAACTTTTACGTTTTCACGAGACTTGTTCAGTTAATCACAATGACTTGGAAATTCCCAACGTAAACAAAGTTTGTTACCTTTTTGTTATGTCGGATAAACACTTCAATTCGAGTCCTCTTATAAAATCTAAATGGTTCGTACTAAATTATTAACGTTTGTAAGTTTTATACTGGCTTTTTTATCTAATAATTTGTTTTTTATAAATTATAAATCCATAAAAGTATTTTACAAACTCTTGGACGTATGGCCATCAATTATGTACATATATGCATTTTATGGAAAAAGTATAAAAATTCAAAGCAACTAGGTCTTAGTATTGGATGACAGAGCCCCAAAACACGTATCACACTTTAAATACCTAAGTTTTGACATAACATTTACCATAGATAATGAGACATTGGCTCAAAATTGAATGTATTCCAGGCCATTTGCAGTAAATGAAAAAACACGGCCGGAAATAAAGATGAAATTTCTTAGTAAGATGGTAATATGTAATGGTTAATATGGGTAAACATGGATATCATCAGCAAGGGACGGTATAAAAAAACCGGCTGCGGAAATGAGGTTTCTATTATGTGGAAGGCTGAAGCAGAGAAGATAGAATTCGTAAAGTCAATATTAGACAAGTGTTAAGCGTGAAAGCCATTAACGACCGATTATGTTAATATTATAAAGATATTTTGAAATAACATGTCAGAAGAATGGACCATAATAAACATCCAGCCGCACTATGGAGTATAGACCAAAAGGAAGAAAATGTATGGGCAGACCGAGGAAAAGAAGACATGATTTCCTTGGAACCGGAACAGACGCTACGCCTGAACATAATTAGGGGATAACGACGAAAATTCCTGAGGAATTTAAAGTGGAATTCAAAGATCCTGATAAAATAAGGAAAACATCTGGAAAAGATCTGGAGCAGCACAAAAGATGCGGGTAAAGAATAAAAGACCAAAATAGTATTATTTTTCTTAAGATGTAAAAGGCACAGAGCTTATTAAGTCACTTACAGAAATTGTTCGTTCTACCTCTTCTTTGGTCGATCTAGATCCCGTCTACCCTGAGGCTGATATTCTTCAACTCTTCATGGGATTCTCGTCACGTCTATACGTCCCGCATGATCCCACTAATCCTGTCTATATTCCTGCACTATCTCATTTACAGATCGAAGGCCCAACATTCACCGAACATCATAATTCCTCCTCATATTCCACCTGGTTTATCCAGCCATCGACCTCAGAAACTGCATCTCCGCTCCCTGCAGTCTCACCTCTGGTGCACGTGTAAGTGTACATGTTTCGCTACACTACAAACAGACTGGAATAAACATCACCTTCCAAAACTTCAACAAAGTCTCACACCTCACCTTAGTTCTTAAGGTACGCTTAATATTGTTCCATTCAACCTATTACTCACTTTTAATCACTCAAAAAGGAAAAATTGGACCAAAATAGTATAAAAGAAAATAAGTTTAACCCTTTATAGGTCTTTGGTATGCCCATAACGGGCAGATGGAGTGTTAAATTAATTGCACTCGATCTGTTGGTTCCAGGGCTACAAAAAATAGTTCTGTTTCTTATCACATAGTCAGCTATTTATATGAATGAACTATTTAAGAACAGAAGAGGTAGAGGTGTAAAAGACACTAGTCAGAGTTATCTCCTCTGATAGTAATGAATTTCACTATACAGCCAGACCCTGTGGTGAATGAAGTGAAGGTGTCATTTGCAGGGTGGAAAGTGAGTGCTTTTCGGAGGGCTTGGTATGCTGATAAGCATACTCTTTCAACTCAGTGTGGAAGGCAATGGTAAACCACCTCACTCCTCGTTTTTACTTAGTAAAACTTCTAGAGGTTCAAACCAGCTTTTTGACTGTTGACCTAAACAACAACAACAGGTCTTTGGTAAGTATACTTACCACTGGCAATAAGGTTGATTTTTTTAAAGAATAAGCTATGCAGTTGAAACTTTTTGGCATTTTATGGGTTTATAGATGTTCTCTGGTAAGTAGGCTATCCACATTTTGTAATTAGTGCGCAGCGACCATTTTCTTTGTGAGTTACATGAATGTGGTACAGATTCATACCAGCGTACGCAACCGTGTTGTTTTGTTGTTACTTTTGTGCAGTGCTTAGAAAATTCGAGTTTTTTACGGGAAAGCAACCATTCATGCCAATATAAAGTTGAGATAAGTTTTTCTACATATTTTTCTGTTATATAGGACTACAAGTTGTATTAATAAGCATTCTTACCACTAAACATTATGCAATTCCCATTTCAATAAACGTTCCTTAGTAAGTATACTTACCAGGGCTTAACATCGACAAAAAAGAAATATCTTACTGTTCTGGCACTAGAAATACATTATTCAAGTCTCTATAAAACAAAATTTTAACATTTTACAACATGTATGTTTTTCCCTATATTACTGCCCTATAAAGGGTTAATGGGAATTATAAGAAAAAATGATGAAAGTTTCACATTAGATTTTAGGTAATCCTTGTGATTGAATTCTTTCAAAAGAAAAAAGTCAATATACTACTGTATCAATATTTTATAACATGATTGCAGCAAACGACTGCAATTTCACATTATGTTAAAATGAACTATTGCATCGAAATTGAATACTGACAATAGTAGTACGTAAGCTATCGACTTTTCACTAAATTTTATACCCAATCAGTAGAGAGATACATGTGAGTAAGTGGGGAGACGTGGTCTCTAGAATTCTCGACATGGTCTCCAAATGGGTTTTTAATTGTTTTATCACATTACAGTGATGAATAGAGTACCCCTGCCTGAATCCACTACTTTTTCCGTTTATTCTCTCGTTCTATTATTTCAATTGCAGTTTCAATTGCTTTTTTAATCATAAATCAAGTGCAATAATATGATTTTTTGAAAATAATTTATTCTATGTTATTATGTAGATCGTTCTAAAAGAATTTTATTTTGAAATACTTGAGTAATGTAACAGGCAGGTGGAGTGTTAAATTTTTTGCAGTCGATCTGCTATTTTTAGGGGCTACAAAAATAGTTCTGTTTCTTATCACATGGTCAGCCAATTATATGACTGAAATATTAAAGAACAGAAGAGATAGAGGTGTGAAAGACGTTAGTCACAGTTATCTCCTCTAAGAGTAATGAATTTCATTATATAGCCAGACCCTGGTTAAAATACGTATAATGTGGTGAATGAAGTAAAGGTGTCATTTGCTGGGTGGAAAGGAGATGCTTTTTAAAGGACCTGGCATGCTGATAAGCATAATGCTAATTTTAAACTCAGTGAAAAGCAATTGTAAGCCATCTCACTCCTCGTTTTACTTAGTAAAGCCTCTAGAGGTTCAAACAAGCCTTTCCGCTGATGACCTAACAACAATTAGAAATGTAAAGGAAAATACAATTTAAGGTTGTTTTTCTTTTTAATTACAGCAAAATTTACAATCGATATTTAAGCAGAATAGTGACTATAGTGCTCGCCACGAAAGAAGTCCACTGTGAAGACCAGTTTCCCATCAACGAATTTAATAAAATTTTCTATTTTCATTACAATTTCATTTTTTTTTATTTGTAATTTATAAATGCAAGCGTCCACTATACTTGGCACAATACTGACGTAAAAATGGGTAGTTCAGGCGAAAAATCATTCCCCATTCATCACGTAGAGCCAAAATAGCACTTTTCTTAAATTGCCGCCATATTAAAACGAAAAATGATATTTTACTTTTGAATTATTCACATTGCAGAAAAACTGTGGTCTTTTTCGTATTTAAACCCCAGTTTTTTATGTAAAGCCTGGATAAAGTAACAGACATTTAAAAAGCATACTAACAAAAAACTGGGTACTATTTATGTGTAAATTGCTGCATCTCCGACAAAATTTTAAATAAAAAAAATTAATTTAAACTAATAAACGCAGAAAACAACAGGCTTTTATTACTTAAACATTAAAAATTTTCCGGTTGAATTTGTGAAATAGAGGTCTTAAAACACAAAGGACTTCTTTTGTAGCGGGCACTATAGATGAGTTTTCTTTCTTATACGTCATGATCGAAGAAAACCCAGAACTTAGTGGATTTGATTTTTGTTATCTTTTCGCTTTAAAATCAGTTTTCGTTTCAGCCGGCGAATCTCGTTTGAATTGTTTAAGCGTAAGATGGCGAGGTAATTCTTGTGTGAAAATCTTCTTTGGTATTTTGTACTGTTAATTTCTTTTTAAACTGTAGGAATATGTAATATGTTGTTCATTTTGTACCAAGGTGATCCTGTAATTGTCCTGAGTAATTTCAGTTGGAACCTTTTGTGGGATTTCAATGGGTAATGGCTTGCTGAGCCCATAATTGGATTCTATACGTCCAAATTGGTTTAAGAAATGATTTGTATGTACACTAAAAGTTTGTTGTTAAGATTGAGTGACGAACGCTTATAAAGTATCCAATAGATCTGTTTCAGTTGATTAAGTTTTTACCGGTTCCTTTGGATCTGTATGTGTGTTTTCCAATTCAGTCGTTTGTCAAGATCTAAACCAAGGTATCTTGTGAAGTCTGCTGTTAGGTATATGAAAGTTGTTTATATAAACTGGTAGGTATGTGTCTTTTCTTAATGTAAATGTTACGTGTGTGCATTTTGTTTCATTTATTTTCAGATACCATTTATTCTACCAGTCTTGTATTTTGTTTTCAGATGTTGTTGCAGATAATCGGTTACTGTAGTTTGATCTTCTTGGACTGTTTGAACGGCAGTAGTGTCAGGAAAAGTGGCTGCAGTAGTGTTTGCCTGAAAATTTAATGAAAGAATTAATTGACATAGAGTATAAGCTAATTGTCATTTTACTTAGAGAATAATGTGGTCATACCGGTATATATAAAACTTATATTAATATATTTGAAGCCTGTTTTTCTAGATAATTAATTAAGATGAAAAGTAAAAGTTGTGAGAGTGTGTGAAACATGTCAATTGGTAAAATTAACCAACGTTAATATGAGTAATGAATACCTTAGTTTGGTGCCAAAATATAAACTACTATAGTGTTTCATGTATCTGTGGAGCCTGTTACCAAAAACATTTCAAGGGATGCAGTATGTGATTATAATACTAGATTCATTTAGTAAAATTGTATCTGACAAAAAGTGCGACGTCTAAAACAATATTGAATAAGGTAAACAATATACTAAAGACAATTACAGACAATACACTTACCAGACAATTACAAAGATTGCGTTAATCACACACAGTACACAAAGACACTAGACTTTATACAGGTTTTAAATATTCAAAGACACTTTTAGTGCAAATAACAATGCAATTCATATAAAATAATTTATAATTTAAAAGTCATAAAAGTAATTTGTGTTTTTTATGTAATGGGGTCGCTAAAAACTTAGAATTTTGATGCAAGCGACCATAGTAAACCAATTATAAAAAAATATACTAAAGAAGTTGGGGTTCCAGAAAATCTTATATCGAATTACGGGTTACAGTTCACTAGTCGTATACGGCAAGAATAGTTGAGAAAATTAAAAATACGCTCAGGGATGGTGACTACGTTTCATCCTTAATGTATCATAAGCAAACCTTACCTTAAGGAGCTGAGGATACTATTGCGCATTTACTTGAAAAAAAACCGCGGAAAGAGAGGTACAAACACAAACATAAACTCTGCGGAAAATATTTTGAATTATAATGTGCACATGATAACCGAATATCGACAGCCGATGTCATGTTAAATAAAAAAAATCAAATAACATAATAAAAAAAAAATTTTCCTGAGGAAACGCGAAAAACTTGGATGAAAATGAAATAAATAAAATCGTATTCAAAAAACTTCAGAAAATGCTGAAAAAAGGTTAACAATCATTATTACTTAATAACGTTCACTTCTCACACACGGTTGTGTGAGAAGTTAAACAATTTAAGTTTATTTTGCCGGGAAGCATAGCGAGGTAGTTTCATACTATAAATTTACGGTAAACGTTTTTCAATTTTGCTTGGAATGTGAGAGTTGATTAGGAAGAACAACATTGATTTTTCATAATGGTTAGCTGTCAGCTAGTCACTTTAACAAGTCACTTGTCTAAATGTTATGTCTTAACTTTATCAACAAATTTTATACCAGTTGACTTAAAGGCTTACTGGAGCCTAAACAATTTATCATCAGATTAATAATGGTCTTTAACTAAGTCAGTAAACCTATGAACCATTCTACAGATGTTTCTTCTTAATCTTTACTACATTTATTATTTTTTTTAATTCCTAATATGTGTACATTGCAATCTGTTCAATTCAGAACAATAAGCAACCCCATGACCCAATGAGATGAGGATGATGTGTATGACGTGTAAATGAGGTGTAGTCTTGTACAGATCCAGGTCGACCATTCCTGAGAGAGTATGGTTAATTGAACTCTAACCATCAAAGTACACCGGTAACCACTGTCTAGTACTCAAATTCATATAAAAGTAACTACCTTTACTAGGATTTGAACCAGGAACCTTCGTCTCCAAAATCAGCTGTTAAACAGCTGACTCATGGCGACGACTTTACCTCTAGACCAACCCGGTGGGTTTTCACTTCTTATAGTATTTGGATTATCTTTAAAAATACTATAAATTGAACTTTATTAAAACGTGATACAGTTGCTCTAGCAACGATTAATCATTTATAAAAATTGCCCGCAACAGGCAGGTGGAGTGTTAAATAATTTGCACTTGACCTGCTTGTTCCAGAGCTATAAAAACTAGTTCTGTTTCTTATCATATGGTCAGCCAATTATATGACTTTAAGTACATTTAAGTACAAGAGGTAGAGGTATAAAATACACTAGTCAGAGTTATCTCCTCTGAGAATAATGAATTTCATTATACAGCTGAGGTTAATGAAGTGACGTTTCATTTGCAGGGTGGAAAGTAAATGCTATTTAAAGGGCCTGGGATGCTGATAAGCATACTTTTACAATCAGTGAGAAAGGTAAGAATGGTAGTCAATATTGTTATTAAAAATTTTTGTTTTTTTTTAGATTAACTGAACTTCTCTGTTATTCAACCGACCTTACGCTCTCATTATTTCGTATTATCAAAAAATTACTATATTCAAGCAAACTGTAATATACAGAGGGAAAAAAGTGTGATGTTTATTCCCATTTCTTTCACGATCTTGTTATTTTACTTTCTTTACCCTTATATGAAGTAATAGGGAAGGAAAATTTATAGGTCCTTAGACGAGTGGATGAAAGAAGAAGTATATATTGAAACATCTTGCCAGAAGAAGGGATAGGCTAGTGGGGCTTATCTTTAGACATCCAGGTATTGGTCTATCAATAATAGAGGGTAATATTGAGGGAGTGAACCGTAGGGGGTGGCATAGATTAGAATATTTAAAGCAAATTGTTGCAGGTATGTAGATATGAAACGTCCTGCGCAAGATAGACAAGTTGGAGAACTGCATCAAATAAGTCAAAAAATTGATGACAAAAAGCGCAAAATTTTAGTCAACACAGATGGACGCGCACGCACACACACACACACACACGCACAAACACACACACCAATCGCTAAATCATGATGTTTTTTGGGTTCAGGGTGCCTGAAAACTTATATTTTCGGTGACAACTTGATTTTGAAAATCGATATGAAAACAATACTTTCCTTAAAAATAACAAATAACATTTGAAGTGAAAAATATTTTACTAATAGGAAAATTGTACTTTATCTTTGTCTTAAAGTAATTAAATGAAATTTCAGAATAATGCTTTAAGTATATAACATGAGATCTAAACATTATTTAGAAAAAAACTATATTAATAAAATTTACAGTTCATCACATTTTTATTGTCATATAAAATAAATAATAAAAATCTTAAGGAACTTCTTACGATTTAATAATAAAAACTTTAAAGTAGAAATAAATTTCACGATTAAAATTCATTATTAGAACGGAAATGAAAATTCTATAAAGAAATTTTATTTAATTTTTAAAACTTAAAACGTTTTATCGTTAAAATTTTAACGATTAATAATATTATTGTCTGAAATAATAAAAAAAATTAAAAATAGTTCCGACAAAAAGAACTATCTTTTGTTTTTTAATTCAAACAATTTACTATTAAAATGAGTATTAATAATACAAAAAATTATAGGTAAATTTCTTCATTCTGGTTTTTTTTAACTGAATCCACTTTTAAGTAGTTTTCAATAAAATGAAATTATTAAAAAATAATGTAATTTAAAAAATTACAGTAGGTAATTTCTTTGTTTATGCCGAAATGTAAATCTTTTATTGAAGATAGAATACTCCGTTATTTAATTTCATATTAACGGTTATTTCAATATCAGTTTTTACTGTTACAAATACAATCAATTTAAAATTTGGTAATTTTAAAATATTTCAATTACTTACTGAATGAAAAATACCGTTATAATTTTTTATAAAGTTTTTATGGAAATTAATAAATTTAAACAAAATTTAATGTGAAATAGATTCCTTCAAATAATTGGTTAACGAATCGTTTCAATACAGAAAGAAAGTATTGTTTATTTCACATGACAATGCTAAAACCTTAAAAATCCCATTTTTACCGATTTTGATGAGCAGAATACAGAAAATTGCTAATTGACGCTAAATTAAGCGTTGTAGAAAAATGTTTAAAATAAAAGTTGTGGGTTTTTAACTTTTTACAGCTCTAATTATACATCTATTAAAATATAAACTAAAATATCGTTTACTAATTGATCTACGAGCAAGAACTTGAAAAAGTTTTACAAGTCTTAAAATAACTGTTCTTGTTAGTTTTTACTTTTCTCTTTGCAATAGTTCACCTGTTTCTTTATGCTAATAATTGAATTAATTTACCATAAAGTTTAAATATTTACATTGTGTTAGTTAAAATATATTATTGTAAAGTAGTTATAGTTAAAAAATAAAAGTTATATATATATATACACGTAAATTTTTTATATTTATATTACTTTGGTACTTATTTATATTACATATTAGTTTATTTTTATTATTTTATTACTTATTTATATTTAATTACATTTTACATTTATATATATTTTTCTCTCTCTATTACAATTATACAAACATAATCTTAAAGTTTTATAAAAAAATTTCTATTGTTATTAAAATAAAAATATAATATTTATATTTTATGTAAAATGTAATTAAATTTATCATTTATTTTATGTTTTTTACTTTCTCTTGCCTATATGAATATATAGGAAGGAAAGTATTGTTTTCATGTCGATTTTTCGAAATCGAGTTTTCACCGGATCTATACGTTTTCAGACCCCCTGAACCCAAAAAACATGTTTTTAGCGATTGGTCTGTGTGTGTGTCTGTGTGTGTGTCTGTGTGTGTGTCTGTGTGTGTGTGTGTGTGTGTGTGTGCGTGTGTGTGTGTGTGTGTGTGTGTGTGTGTGTGTGTGTGTGTGTGTGTGTGTGTGTGTGTGTGTGTCTGTGTGTGAACAGAATATCTCAAGAACGAAACATTGTACGAACTTGAAACTTGAAACTTAAGTTACATACCACTACCGAACCCGACACGAACATTTTCATCAAAATCGGTCAACCGGAAGTAGTAGTTTATTCGTGTAATTTTTTACTTTTTTGCGATTTTCTCAAAAACTGGTCCTACGATTTTTTTTAAAATCACCTCATTTACTCAATTTTTTATTCTCTAAAAGATAGGGTAGGCGCCATGTTTGCTGAAATTCTGGGTGAGGCTGTTTTCGCGTAAAAACAAAGTTTTTTTAAGATTACGGCTTTAATATGCAATTTAGCGAAAAAAATTTATATAATAAAAGTTGTAGAGAATTTTAAAACCTACAACTTTTATTTCAAACATTTTTTGGTATAACGCTTAGTTTAGCAGTAATTAGCAATTTTCTGTTTTTTTCTCACGAAAACGTGAGAAAAATCGATTTTTTTAAGATTTCGGCCTTAGTATGCATTTTATAATAAAAGTGTATATAATAAAATTTATAGAAAATTAAAAGATCTGCAACTTTTATTTAAAACATTTTTTTCTACAGAGCCTAGTTTAGCGTGAAAGAGTGATTTTCTGTATTTTGAAGCCAAACTGAGGTTGATTTTCATTTTGCGTCTTTCACTCATGATTAAAATTAGGTTATGTTTATTAAGGTTAGTTTTTTGTTTATGTCTAATGTTTTATTACTAATATTAGGTTTATTGTTAATTATTTATATTGGCAAGAGAAAGTTTTGTGAGTGTTTCACACCAGATTTTTTTAAATTCTGTTTATCACAATCTTTGTAACCTATTTAACTGTAGTAATTTAACTTGGTAATTGTGATAGTAGTTATAAGAAGTATTTAAGTGATTTAATGTTTTTGTTCTGTATACTCCTATGCGCGGACAGGACTCTTTGTGAAGAAGAGTTTTTACGTATAAGTATATTTAGTTTAAAATATTGTACATAGCTTAGTATAGTAATGAATTGTAATTTTAATGTAGTAGCTATATTTTATTAAATAAAATAAATAAAATAAAAAAATAAATAGACATACCTACGCTTTTGCTCTAAAAATCGACATGAAAACAAGACTGTCCTTCCCTGCCCATTCGTATAGAGAAGAGAAAGTACAAAATCTGGTGTGAAATTTACACGACTTTCTCTTGCTAATTTAAATAATGAACAATATAACCTATCTTTTATTATGTGTAAACATAATACGAGTACGTGAAAAATGTAACATGTAAATCGTAAAAAACATGGCCTACTATTTTAATCATGAGTGTAAGTTGCAGTATAAAAATTAACCTCTGTTGAGAAATAGGGAAGAGGGAGAGAGAGAGAGAGACGAACCGAATTATAGGGACTTTTCTAAAACTCCAAATCATTAAAATCAATCAGATCTTTTGAAATTTTAATGCATCACTTTTAGGACTATAATGGATTTCTTGATTTCATTTCCGTAACGAAGTACACTGATAATTTCTGTTTCCTTTTACAGAATTTAATTATGCGTTAACGGAAGAAGTGAAATCAGAATTTAACAATTGGATAAACGGGGAAAAGATAATGCAAGGAATAGTTTGATTAGATTAGGGTTGATAACAAGATTATGAAGGGGGAGGAAAGTAAATTAATAGGAAGGAATGAAGTTTGATAATAGACTTTATTTTAAGAAAATAAACATTACACTCGAATTAAAGTGTGATTGAAGATAATTATTATCATTAAGATAAGACATTGATAAACTTATAAAAGGGGTGTATTAGTATTTATTTGATTGTAAGGGTAAATTCAATTGATTTTAATGATATATAGATATTGACAATAGATTCCTACGAGATTAATGATTCTTAAACAATACCTATCTAATGAATGTAATTTAATATGTGTGTTCATATGAACATATAAATTCAATTTCAATAGCATATGATATTACATTTTTTATAAAGTACCAAATCAAAATAATTCATTATAACAAATATAAATACAAGAGTAGGGATCTATTATTTGTATTCAATCATCCCCTTACTATTCATTGAAGTGCAGAATGTCACATTTTATCAATTCATTGATAAACTTATACAATTGAAAATAACATGTCAACCCCTAACTGTAATGATAATTGCGTTGAAAGGGTACTCATGTACGTTCTGATAAATCAATATGATGATCAGTATGATGTTAGTATGTTTTCTAATGATATATTGTTCTAACGATACTCTATTCTACTGAAATCAATGACCGACATTTACATTATTATGACATCTTAAGCTTCTACTAAAATTTCACTATTTTATACTCTATGTCTCCGTTTAATTCTGTCTTAATATTTTATTATTTTATTATAAATTTTGTAAATATTATCGTTTTAAACAATCATTGTAAAATTGTAGAGAAGTTTTCTACGGATTCTGTACTGTAAATATCTGTTATATTCGTGTTCCACTCTTTTCTAAAATCTCACATTATACTATGTTAAACGAAACTTTACTTCAGTTGACTTATATTATAAATTTACTATATTTTAACTCCTTAAAGAACAGTTAATTCCGCTATCAGAAAATGGTAAAAGCACAAGTGATATCAAAAGTAGGATTGCTCAAGCTAGAAAGGTATTTGAAATGAAAAACAGTATACTGACTAAATATTGATTTACAAATTAGGGAAAAAAAATTTAAAACACTATTTTTGGAGTGTAGCATTATACAAAGGTGAAAATTTTTTTTTGATCCAGGACACTCCAAAAGGGAGTATAGGACATGTCAAGATAAAACTGATAAACAAAAAGTTAATCACATGATAAATTCATCACTTACCAATAATTTTTTTCCGCTACTGCTTAACTCAGTAGGCTTGTCATGAAACCCTTTGTATCAATAGTCCTCAATGTTTGTTTAATTAGAAGTTAAATACTTTTCAACCAAACCTATTTAGAAAAGAATTCGTGCACACTGTAAAATGTTTCATCAATCAAATATTGTTTTAGCTTTTTTAAAATGATTTAAATTGTCATAACTTTTTAAATCTTGTGGCAATTTATTGATTATTTTCTACCTGCATAAGTTGGTTTTTGTTCAAACAATATAGTGTTGTGATTAGCAACATAATAATCGATTCTGTCTCTTGTGTAGTGGTTGTGAACATCTAAATTCTGTAAAAATGTATTTTTCTTTACATACTTTATCACTTCAAAAATGTACAAAGAAGGAACTGTGAGCAATTGCAGCTCTTTAAATAGTGATCTGCATGAGATAAGGTGGTTGACTCCCATCAAACACCTGACAGCTTTTTTCTGTACTTTAAAAACTCTTTCCATGTTACACTGAGATGAACATGGGTGTTAGGGGCGGTAGAAAGGAAGGGGATAAAACTTTTGAAATGTGGTGTTATAGGAAAATATTAAAGATAAGTTGGGTAGATAAAAAAAGTAATTTAGAGGTTCTTAGACGAGTGGATGAGAAAAGAAGTATCTTAAGACATCCAGGTATTGTTCTATCAATAATGAAGGGTAATATTGGGGGAATGAATTGTAGCGGGAGGCAAAGGTTAGAATATTTAAAGCACATTACAAAAGATGTAGGTATGAAACTACTTGGGCAAGATAGAATAGCTTGGAGAACTGCATCAAGCCAGTTGAGATACTGATGACAAAAAATCCGTTTAATAATATGGATAAAATTCTTTTGTTCTACTTTTTGGAGAGAATTCTTCAATAAAAAATTTCCTATGAAACACTCACAGCAGAATTCTCTTGTCAATGTAAATGATAAAATATACAACCAATGTTTAATCATAGTAAACAACGCAAAAAGAAAAATACATAACCTAATTTTAATCATGAATGAATGACACAAAACTATAATCAACCTCTTTTACTTAAAAAAAAAACATTAATTGACGTTAAACTAAGCGTTGTAGAAAACATGTTAGAAATAAAAATTGTAGGTTTTTTAATTTTCTATTACTTCGATTATATGCACGTTTGTCGTTGTTAAATGCATACTAACGTTGACCTCTTAAAACAATATATTCTTTTATCAATTTTAATGAGAAAAATACTACATAAAATCACTAATTGCCGCTAAGCAGAGCGTTGTAGAAAAATGTTTCAATTAAAAGTTGTAGGTTTTTTTGAATGTTTTCTACAACTTTGCATACACATTTTCCTAAAATCCATATAAAGGACGCAATATTTAAAAAAAATTACCACGAGGGCACAACTTTACTAAGAATTTTAGCAAACATGTCGCTTACCCTATTTTGTAGAGCATAACAATACAGCCCATAACAGACAGGCGGAGTGTCAAATTATTTACACTCTATCTGTTCGTTGCAGGGCTAAAATAAATAGTTCTGTTTCTTATCATATGGTCAGCCAATTAAATGACTGAATCATTTAAGAACAGAAGAGGTAGAGGTGTAAAAGACACTATTCAGAGTTATCTCATCTGAAAGTAATGAATTTCATTATACAGCCAGACCCTGTGGTGAATGAAGTGAAGGTGTCATTTGCAGACTGGAAAATATGTGTTTTTCAGAGGGCTCGGCATGCTGATAAGCATACTTTTCCACTCAGTGAGAAAGGCAATGGTAAACTACCTCACTCCTTGTTTTAGTTAGTAAAACCTCTACAGATTCAAACCAGCCTTTTGGCTGATGACCTAAACAACATCAACAATATAGTAAAAGGAGATTAAAAAAAATTGAAGCCGTTTTTTGGAAAATCATAAAAACGTGAAAATTTGTACGAATTACTACTAGCACTACTACTCCTCTGGTGGACCGATTTTAACAACATTGTTTTGGTCGGCTCCTCTAGCGGTACCTAACTTATTTTCAAGTTTGACTTTGTACGATATAATACACTTGAGATATTTTGTTCGCAAATACACACACACGCACACACACACCCACGTACAGGTCATAAGTATTGTGAAAATTAGCAGTTTTTTACGACAAAATATTTAAATCATAAATATGCAATATGAAATATTTTTGCTCTTGAATAATAAGAAACAACAATATGTTATTTGTTTTTCTTAGAAATACAATAGAATCATATGCAAGTAATCATGTATGGAAAATTCAAAAACTATTCTTTAGTTTTTAAATTAGTTTTATTTCTTCGTCTAGTTTATAAATAAAACCTGGATAACTCAGTCAACTATAGTTTGTACATGTTCAGAAAGATTATTACATAAAAGAAAAAACCGTCTGGATTATAACTAAGAAAAGTTTTGTAATAAAGACTTTTTATGACGTAGTAATAAAGAAGGCTTTTATTGCAGTTAAAAAATATTTTCCATGATTATTACACTATGCCCTCGCTCAAAGAAATCTCACAAGTATAGTATTAACTAAGGTAGGTTAGTATTTATTCTCAAAGGATTGCTTTTTCCCTACCTCCTAAGCAAGCGAACTAAAACTTTTACTATTTCTAAACTTACATCTAGTTTACATTAAAAAATGCAAATTTTATGAAGTTGTAATAATTTTTCGTAATAGATTAAAAAAAATAATATTGTAAACCAATTTTTTATCATAAAAATTATTAAGCAATATTTTCTTATTTAATCCCTAATGATAACGTTCATATCCCCAAGCCAGAGTGGTGCGATATCTTGGCTTATGGCTTGACAGGCGACTAACTTGGAAGCATCATCTGCATAAAAAACGTTTCGAACTTAACCGCCGCCAGAAGCTACTCTTCTGCTTTATTAACACTCGATCAAAATTGAACCTCCGTTCCAAAATTTTAATGTACAAAACCCTTTTGAGACTAATCTGGACTTATGGTGTCCAGCTCTTTGGAGTAGCGGCAGAGAGTAATTTAAAGTCAATCCAGGCCTTTCAATCAAAATTCTTAAGACTTGCTTCTGGCGCTCCTTTTATCATCATCATCATCACCCAAACACGGATAGGCCTAAAGCCTGTTCCGGCACCCATCTTCGTAGCGGTCTTCCTCTATCACGTCTACCCCGTGGGGCATAACTTAATATTTGGACTGGTAGTCTTTCCTCTCGCATTCTATTCACATGTCCACACCACCTGGAATTGTAGCGCGCAATGCCGTCTAATAGTGGTTGGACCTGTAATTCTGCTCTAATACTTTCATTATGTTTCATGTCCAGTCTGTTATAGCCTGCCGTCGCCCTTAATGCTCCTTTTATGTAAGCAATAAAACCCTCCACGACGATTTCAAAATTCCGAGAGTAAAGGAGCTAACCGCGTCCTTGTATAATAAATTTCACGAACGACTAGATGACCATCCAAACCAACTAGCCCGTGATCTAGCTACAAGGAACTTCCCACCTTTGCGACGTCTCAAGCGAAAATGGAGTAAAGACCTCTTGGTCTGAATAATGGACAATACCCGTAGTTGTAAAGGGAGAATGTACCACTGGGTACCTCTTCTCCTTAAAGCGAAACTCCCCACCACCATTTAAATATCATATATGGAAATTGTGCAGCTCAATGTACAGTACCGTAATACAAATTAAAGACAAAAAATCCCTGATTTTTTTTAAATTAAAAAAATAAAATTATATGGTGTAGATTCAAAAATAACTGTCCATTTTTTTCAGTAATCATCATGAGAATATGAATCATGGAATTCCTTAATTTATTGAGTTATCAGTTGCTTACTGGAAAAGGATTTTCTCGTACGAAATATATTATCTCTCAGTAGTAATTTATAGATTTATTTATTTTTAAGGAAATAAAAATAATTTTGATGCTAGTTTGTAAATTTATTTTAATGTACAAGTAATAAAATTAAAGAATAAAGTACTGTAAAAAAATAAGAGTGTACAAAAGGGTGAGTAAAAATTCGACCACAGTTTACGCGTCAAGCCCTACATTAAATTTCAGTTGGTGCTTTATTCAAAGTGAAGTCACCCATTTTGATAAGTGCTTTCTTCGTAAAAAAACGTGTAAGAAGCATTATTCTTAACTTGTATACGTTCGCTCGCTCTGGAAGCCATCACGCAACTTGACAATCTCCTGGCATGCTAAATAAAGAGAAATACTGAAGTCACGCAATACGATCCCCCAAAAAAAATGTTGCAATGATTTGGGTAAAGGGTGAAGAAGTGGGGAAGAACCATTTGTAATTTCCTAATTCAGATGTAGAATCATTTCATTTAGATTGTTTTTAACAAAAAAATCTGACCATAAAATATAATAGTAAGAAATATTGAAGGAAATTTCCTTAAAAAAAGTGCAGTAAGTTTAATGATTACAAGTGTGCACTTCAGGTAGAAATTCTTTGTAATTCATGTACTTAATATAAAACTAAACTATGTTTGCAATTAGGTTGAATAAATCCACAATAATGACCTTGCGACTAATGTTAACCTATTATTTCATTTCTACAGTTCATTATTGCTTTGGTTTCTTTCCCGTTATTAAAATATAATAAAAAGTATTATATTATTATATAGTAAAAGTATATCCAAACAAAGTAATAATTTATGATGTACTTTATAATAAAATATCATTATTTATTTCACTTAATTTTACATTTTATTTTGTTTCTTCTTTCTGTTAAGTGTACTATCCTTTTTGTCCTCTACATCTAAGGTACCTTTTTCACACACCTGTATTGAAGGGGGTGTTTTAATGTCACGCAAATGTTAAATACTACTTTGTTATGCCAAGATTGAACTTGTGGTTTTATTGTTTTAAATTTTACTCAAGCATTATCTAACTTAGCAAAATAATTTATTTTTGTTTTAAATTTTGTGGCAGGCCTACTTTACATATTTTTTTGTTTTTTTTTTTGTTTAACGTCCGACTGTTCTGCAATTACTGCTAATGCAGACGGTGAATGATGAAATGATTTTTTGTAACGTATGAAAAAATGCCGTGCCTGAATGGGATTCAAACCCAAGACCGCATGATGAGAGCACTACTTTACATAGTGGTGTACAATTTCGGTGTATGATATTGTGACGTTTATTCCGGGTTTTTTCAGGATATGGTAATTTATAAATATTAAAACATCCTTTTAAATTGATAACAAATATTTATTAACAAATTAATTACCTACGTTAATTAATACAATGACAACTATAAAAAATAACAATAAACTACAGTATTCAGATGAACTAATGTCCCCTAGCCGTGGGAGTGAGAGAATGCATAACGCTCTCACTCGCACAAGCCATACGCGCCGTTACAATAACATTGTCGTATAATTTTACTCATTGTTGTGAACAAACGTTTATGCATGCAGTAAATTAACAAAAAAATAACGACTGTAGTATGTTTTCAGATTTGGATTATAACGGTAAAGACCTTTGAGCACATGCGTAGTTATGCCACATATCTTCCTCTCACTCGCTCAACTATGGGACATTAATTCGCCTGATACTTATACTTAACATGATAAAAGACTAAATGTAAAATATTTTACCACTGAATTAAGATTTAAACAAAACATAACTAAAGAAAACCGTGATAAATATTCAGAGTATGCCCGTCATGGAGAAACTGCTTCAATACGCAGCGTACAAACCGGTTTTTAAATGTTCATACAAAACTGGCCAATAACAGAGGGACGAAGCTATAAAATAAACAACCATAGATTCTTCTAGAGGGATGAAGAACACAATAGGACAATAGAACCCAACAGAACAATAGGATTGGTTAGAACAAAACAAAACAGAACAGAAAAGAATATTTTACCACATACTAGAATTTTTATTTTGAACTCTTTACAAAATTGGAGTAATTTCAAGTCGATCTAGGCATTTCAGTCAACATTTGAAAGACTTGCATCTGGCAAGTCTTAAGTATTTCATGTAAGTAATAAAAACCTCCACGATGATTTCAAATTTTTGATAGTAAAATTACAACCTTTACAGTACAATTTGTGATCGATAACCGTTCCAACTAGCTCTCCATGACCTGGCTATATGGAATTACCCAACCGTGCGATGACTACAGCGAAGATGGAGAAGGGACCTCTTGGTCTGAACAGCAGATAACAGCTACAGCCCTAATCGGTTAATGTACCACTAATTAACTCTTCTTCTGGCAATAAAATTCCTCTTGGCGCAGTTGGTAACGTGTTCGCCTATCATCATGCGGTCCTGGGTTCGAATCCCACTCAGGCACGGCATATTTTCATACGTTACAAAAAATCATTTCATCCTACATTACATACAGTTCCACCCTAACGTCGTCGCTAATGACCCAACCTAATCACTAATGATCTAATCTAGTCGCTAATGACCATCTGCAATGGTCATTAGCGACGACGTTGGGGTGGAACTGTATGTAATGTAGGATGAAATTATTTTTTGTAACGTATGAAAATATACCGTGCCTGAGTGGGATTCGAACCCAGGACCGCATGATGATAGGCGAGCACGTTACCAACTGCGCCAAGAGGAATTTTATTGCCAGAAGAAGAGTTAATTAGTGGTACATTAACCGATTAGGGCTGTAGCTGTTATCTGCTGTTCAGACCAAGAGGTCCCTTCTCCATCTTCGCTGTAGTCATCGCGCGGTTGGGTAATTCCATATAGCCAGGTCATGGAGAGCTAGTTGGAACGGTTATCGATCACAAATTGTACTGTAAAGGTTGTAATTTTACTATCAAAAATTTGAAATCATCGTGGAGGTTTTTATTACTTACATGAAATACTTAAGACTTGCCAGATGCAAGTCTTTCAAATGTTGACTGAAATGCCTAGATCGACTTGAAATTACTCCCTACTGCTGCTCCAAAGAGCTGAATATCGTATGTTTAGATTGGTTGCAAAAGGGTTTTGTAAATTAAAATTTTGGAGCGGAGGTTTAATTTTGATTAAGCAGAAGAATAGCTTCTGGCATCGGTTACGTTTTAAACATTTTGTAAACAAATGATACATCCAAGTTAATCGACTGTCATGCCAAGTGGTTCGAATTAATTTATAAAAAATAGTAATATTAATACTAGCGTATTTATCTCTTCAATGTGATTCGTAAGGTCATCTGTTGTTGTTTAGGTCATCAGCCGAAAGGCTGGTTTGAACCTCTAGAGGTTTTACTAAGTAAAACGAGGAGTGAGGTGTTTACAATTGCCTTCCTCACTGAATGGAAAAGTACGCTTATCAGCATGCCGGGCCCTCTGAAAAGCACTTTTTCCACTCTGTAAATGACAACTTCACTTCATTTACCACAGGGTCTGGCTATACAATGAAATTCATTACTTTCAGTAGAAGATAACTCTGATTAGTGTCTTTTACACCTCTATCTCTTCTGTTCTTAAATGATTCAGTCATTTAATTGACTGACCATGTGATAAGAAACAGAACTATTTATTTTAGCCCTGCAACGAACAGATTGAGTGTAAATAATTTGACACTCCATCTGTCTGTTGTGGGCAGAAGGTCATCTATTTTGAATTATATTGCTACTGGAATAATTTTTAATTAGTTTTAGAAAATATTTAAATTTAAAAGTTCTCCTCTTTAGAAAGCAGAATAATATTCAGACATCCCATGTCATGTACCCGGAAATGGAATTTCTTGTAATGCACACCGAAGTTGATTCAGCACAATCTTAATTATTTTATTTTAGTAATTACTTTAGTTTATGTAAGTACCACCATAAATTTTAATGCTGGGAAATTGGATATTGATTTTGGGTACCCGCCAATTCATTAAGAATACTACATAATAAAAGGAATTTGCATATCACAAGTGCGGCTGTTATTGACACACACATTTCAAAAACCATTAAGAGAAATTGCCTGTACTTATTAGATTCTTTATTCGAAAAACAATTATTTTCTTAAATTCATCAACCCACCGGGTTGGTCTAGGGGTAACGTCGTCACCACTAGTCAGCTGTTTGACAGCTATTTTTCGGAGACGAAGGTTCCTGGTTCAAATCCTAGTAATAGTAGTTACTTTTATACGGATTTGAATACTAGACAGTGGTTACCGGTGTACTTTGATGGTTGGGTTTCTCTCTCAGGAATGGTCGGCCTGAGTCTGTCAAGACTACACCTCATTTACACATCATACACATCATCCTCATCTCATTGGGTCATGGGGTTGCTTCTTCTAAATTGAACAGATTGCAACATACACATATTATAGCTTCAACACAAATTAAAGAACATGTACGTTGGCTTACACACGAACTACACGGATATTCAAAACAAACAATTCCCAAACCATCAATGCTACTGCACACTATAGAGGGAATAAACATTTTCCCTGTTATGATATTCTATTTCTGTAAACACTATTAGATGCGTTAAAAAATTCCCTACTAGAAAAGTACAATAGTTATTGGTTTCCGACTTATACTGACCATGCAGAAGCACGTTTTATCGCCCCAACCACAATCGATTCGGCATCATCTAAAAAAAAAATCATAAAAATACTTGTGTGATAGTGAATAATTAACCAAGTCATTCTAGTACAAAAGTCCACTTAAGAATTGAAAAGTTCCTATCTGTATTTATCTTTTATTATTGGAAAATACGCAGTTCATTAGGAATGGAAATTATAGTAATTAAATATTTAATATAGTCAACTACATTATAAAGTGGAGTGGAGAGTAAAGTTGTGGGTGTACTGCGGCCAAGCTGTCGTGTAGCACATTGTCTAGTGTAGCTGCGGTGTAGAGCTCATTTGGGCGCTTGCAAATGACTTCTACTATTACGGTCAGAAGAAGAGAGAAAGCCCTTTTCTCGTCGACTTCGCCCGGTTGCATCGAGAATTGAGAGAATGGGCGGAGAGAATTACAACAAGGATCGCTGGTAAAAGATAACAAAGCGAGAGAGAAAATCATAGCGAGTATTAGAAGGACAAATAGCTTCGGACGTAACAATACTGGTATCAGACAAAAAGTTTACGTTTTTATATTTCACTTAATTCTTTAAATTCACTTCGCATTATTTATAAAAAAATTATCACTTATTAAAATGTGAACGAATCTAAATGACTGTTAAATTATATTTTTCTATTTCAAGTAATTAAATTTATAATTTATTTTTACTGCGCAAGTTTTATATATTTTTCGTAAAAAGGTCAAACTCTTTTGTAATTTATTTCTAATGACTTTTAAAATTTATTCCGACTTCATTCTTCTGTCAAGTGTTTAAAAAAAGTTAGTTTAAATTATTATTAAAGTGAGAATTTATGCAAATTATTCTCAGTTCTCATCAAATTTACTTTATTAAAATATTATTATTTAAATGAATTAAATTATTTTTAAATAACACAATTCACTTTTTATAATTTGTTTTCAAGTATTTATTTCATTTTAAGTTGTTTTTTTGTTGAAAAATAATGAATGGAATTCGTTTTAATAAGTTTTGTTAATAGAATAAAATGAATTATGTTATTGCAATATTTTCCGATTCGGTCAACTGAGGCACCATGTTATTTCAACTGTTCCTTCCCCGGATTTTAATGTTCGTCCAGTACTCCATCATTCGTTCCCTGTACTGTTCTTTCCTCTCCTTATTCCAGGTCTTTCTTTGAAACTTTGGTACTTCTGTTGTTTATTTTAAAGTGCATCACGTTCTTCGATGTTGTGCTAATTATGTGCAGTAACTTCTCTTTAGTCCGGCACTTTCGTTGCTTCGGGGCATATTTGACTAGGTTCAAACTTCATGAAGTACCGAAATGTCGACTGTACGATAGTGAAGGGAGGAGTCCATTTCGCATATTTTTGAAAGATGTTCCTATTTTGGCCTCGATAGAATGGACACATCTGAGAAGATAAGGGTTGCGCAGTGGATCCCAGAGAGAGTAGGGGCAGCGATGCTGCAGGATGAGGACAGCTGGTAGTTGGTCGCTCAGTTTGCGGAGAGGATGGTTGGGAGACTGCGGAGGGAGGAGACATATGGAGATCAGCGGGATCGCTGTCTCCCACAGTAAATCAATCCTGTCCCGATCTCAGAAGGTAGGCACACTAATTTCCTGAGCTGGGACAATTAAAAGGGACAAGATTTGAGTCTGTGGAAGCTGTAAAAGAGAAAGCGGCACGTGTCCTGAAGGAGCTGACAGAAGATGACTTCCAGCACTGTTTCCAACAATGGAATATTCGCATGGAGCGTTGTAGGGATAGAGAAGGAGTGTATATTGAAGGTGACAATAAGTGATTATGTATAAAATTAAAATAAAAGTTTTTTACAACGTCAGTCTCATTATTTAGTAGCCATACCTCGTAAATCTTCCTCTCTTTCTTACACTATCAACATATGCTACCATAATATTTTTGATTAAGGGACGCCATATGACATCTTGCTTAGAATTCATATGTGAAGTGTTTATCTGTCGCTCGAGTTTGGATCTCTATGCGTATCATCCATTTCTTTGTTTAAAAGATGACGCGATAGATTTTATGATGGATGATGATTTGGTAAAATACATAAATGTTTTGTTTTTGATTCTTAAGTCATCAAGCAATGTTGAATATTATCTTGCTTAAAATCTTTAACAAATGGTTCTCAATTTTCTTTTAGGTATATTTTGATAGGGTTAGATGATATTCCTTATAACAGATCTGTCTCTTTTATCATTAGTTCCATTTTTTTAAACAATCTACCCTTAGTTTTTATATTTATCAGATACTTTATCTTTTTCTCTTAACTAGGTATTCAAGGTTTTCAGTTCTGGATGATTACTCTAACTGTTCAAAATGGTTCAAACTGCCTTTACAAATTTTGTTAAATCTACATCCTGTTTTTTAGTGTTTCGAGTTGAGATTGTATTACACCAGTTGTTTCAGGAGTCTTGAATCTTGCATCCTCATAACGTTACGAAAGATTCCCAGTATCCTCTTACGCACGGTATCAGAAATGGATACAAACTCCCTGTAAACCAGTTCGTTTGGTACAATATCGCCACTGTCCATTTTTCTGGTACTTTTAGTCGATGCAGGTTCTTCCAATTCTTCTTTAAATTTTCTGGAGTCGGTCAGGTGATCCGTTAATCCCGATCCATCATCCGAGGCATCATGAGGTTTGCCAGTATTTAAGAAAAATAAGGATAAAAATAAGAATAAGAATAAGAAAAAATATAAGTTGACAGTTTCGACGAAGAAGACAAAGGTAATGGCATTTAGGGGGAAGGAGCCAGTCAGAAGTAAAATTGTTATAGATAATAATATTTTGGAACAGATCTCCCACTTTCAGTATCTAAGTTACAACATTACATACTAAAAGGATGAAGATGCTTACAATAAGATGCATTGATTTCAGCAAATATGCGGAACTATCCAATGCACTTTAAAAAATAGCACCAGCAAAAACACGAGGGTGAAATTTCATAAAAGATTAGCAGTGCCGACTCTACTCTATTGCAGTGAAACTTCGGTGCTATCAAAGCGAGAGGAGAGTAGATTGAAAGCATCTGAACTGAAATTTCTTCGACTTACATATGGATGTAGTAGAGAAAATCGTTACAAGAATACCGAGATAAGGAAAGAACTCAACATCTTATCTATTAACAACAAGGTATCCCAGAACAGAATGCAGTGGTTAGAGCATGTAAACAGAATGCGGGAGGATAGGATACCTAAGCAGACACTGGCTTAAAAGCCGGAGGGCAGGAGAGAACGAGGACGCCCGAGAAAGAGATGGCCAGATTTGAGAGGTTCGGAACAGGTAGAGATGCCTAATCCTTGAAAGGCAGAAGAAGAAGAAAAAGGTCAGTTGATATGTTTTGGTTTAATTGTTGATTTTATACGTTTTATAGGTAAAAAATATAATATTTAAAAATTAGAAATCAATTCGGAGTAGCCTATTTGAAATGTTGGGATTTTTTATTAATTACTCATTAATTAGTGGGGTTGTTGAGTGCTTATTTACTGGATTTAATAAATATTTATAATTATTTGATCTTATATAAAAAATTTCTAAAATAATACTGGTAAATTTATGATGTATTTTACCAAGTGTGAAAATTCCGTTTTCCTAAATACGTACATAGGCTAAAATTTAATTTATACTGACAATTAATTACGCAAAATTACGAGATACATTTAAAAATGGCATAAAAATTATTAAGTACATTAATTTTAACATTTTGAAGAACATATATATGATGAGATTTTAAATATTTAAATAAATCACTGTGAATATTTTTCATAATATTAAAAAAACAGAACATCATAATATATATTAAAAATACCGTTACCATAAAAAATTAATTTTTTTACCTTATATTACAAAATCTTTAATACACAAAGAAAATATAAAAAAAATATAATTTAATAACGGATTTATCTCAAAATATTTTGAAAGAAAAAATTAATAAAAATATTTTGCTAAGAATAAATTAAGACTAAAATAATAAAATAACAAAGACTAAAATCACAAGTTTTTTATTTAAAATTATGATTACTTAAAGAGATAAGAATTTAAATATTAAAGTATTTTTTTAAATATGTGATTCAAAATTTAAATTTGTTTGTAAATATTTATGTATATTAGAAAATTAAGGGTAAAATAAAGTTAACTTGAAATTTTGAGTATAGAATAAGACGATAAAGTAATAAATTGAAATGAATTATTTATTTAAATAGGGTTGATAAACGTTGTCGACATGTTAAGCTGATAAACCATGCTGAGCTTCGCTGACCTTTATTCCAATAACACTCTACGGGGTGTTGTTATTGCCTCTACGTCATCCTCTTCATCAGAGCGTTAACATGTTAATACTTAAGGATACGTGAGGATAAGCAAAGCGGGAAGAATCACGGAGTAACTAACCTTAACTTATTGAACTTTAGTAAAACGCTGAAGTAGGTCTACTTTACTCTTTAAACTTGTTACGTTTTACTATGAAGTGTTACAGCGTATATTCTCTTGTTAGAGTAATTAAATCATACGGAAGAGTAGACAAATGCCTGTTAGATAATTGTTATGACAAATACTTCCTCAGAAAATTTCCTTTGTAATCATTCCCTTTTGTGTTTTAATATTTAATCACTTTACTCGTAGTCCTAACCTTTAACTCTAATTGTTTATAACTTAAGTTTCTTGTTACTTCACTTAGTTTCAGGATAGATATAGAAATTTACGTTTTAATGCACTGTTAAACATGTACTATACTAACTTGTGCAAACAATTGTTAGATGTTTCAGTATACTATGATAAAAGCGAAGACTATCTTCATTATACTCTTGCTTGTGGCTATAAATTAACACCAAAGTTTTAAAGTTTTTTTTTTATCCGAGGCGGCGAGAAAAAATCATGTTCACACCCTCACGATGGGGGAGTAGTGTTAAACTCAATCGAGGCGTCCTCGTCCAGACCCAAGAAGGCCGCAACCGCCTTACCAACCAAAAATCCGCCGCCTGGCTACTTGATCCAACACCAGCAAACAACCCTCCACCTCCCTCGGAACTGTTTATATAATACTACAACGGAAATGTCGGGTTAAAAAATTTACATACTGTCAGCGGGGCGTGGAAAGGAACCGTAGCTAAATTCCCGTCTCGCTGTCACTGACCAACATTCATTCCCTCATTTTCAATCGTCTTTTTCATCACCAGCTCAGGAAATTAGTGTGCCTACCTTACCTACTGAGATTGGGACAGGATTGATTCACTGTGGGAGAGGGCGATCCCGCTGATCTCCATATGTCTCCTCCCTCCGCAGTCTCCCAACCATCCTCTCCGCAAACCGAGCGACCAACTTCCAGCTCTCCTCATCCTGCAGCATCGCTGCCCCTACTCTCTCTGGGATCCACTGTGCAACGCCTATCTTCTCAGATGTCTCAGATGTCTAAAGTTTTAAATTTAATATGGTATATTCGATACTTAGATTTTATTATGTGATACTTGTATGACTATAACATTGGCTACCCATAACAGACAGGTGGAGTGTCAATTATTTCCACTCAATCTGTTCGTTGCAGGGCTAAAATAAATAGGACTGTTTCTTAGCCAGGCGCTGTGGTGAATGAAGTGAAGGTGTCATTTTGTAGAGTGAAAAATATGTGCTTTTTAGAGGGCTCGGCATGCTGATAAGCGTACTTTTCCATTCAGTGAGGAAGGCAATTGTAAAACACCTCACTCCTCGTTTTACTTAGTAAAGCCTCTAGAGGTTCAAACCAGCCTCTCAGCTGATCACCTAAACAACAACAGCTTGTATGATATCTATTTGCTGCATTTCTCAAAAGTCCGAAACGGCTTAATATTTCAAATGTAAGGGAAAATTCAAGATATATGCAAATGTGAACCGCATTTGAATACACTATACTATTTTATGTTGATCAAAAAATTTTTCCGCCATCTTGAATATAACTTTTTTTAATGGGAAGGTGGTCATGCGACACATTATTTCAATGGGAAATTTCAAGACAATTTTAATGGTGAAACCCGCACATCGATATCTCATACGGTTTCAAAGATATTATTTCATTGCCTTTCTTTACTTTTTAGCAACAACTAATTCTGCAAAACGAAATTTGCATTAAAAGGGACAAGATTTGGGTCTGTGGAAGCTGTAAAAGAGAAAGCGGCACGTGTCCTGCAGGAGCTGACAGAAGATGACTTCCAGCACTGTTTCCAACAATGGAAAATTCGCATGGAGCGTTGTAGCGATAAAGAAGGAGTTTATATTAAAGGTGACAATAAGTGATTATGTATAAAATTAAAATTAAATTTTTTTACATCGTCAGTCTCGTTATTTAATAGCTACAACTCGTAATCAGTTTTATGCTTTATTAATAAAATCATACAACTTTATTAGATTTTGCTTGTTCATCAAGAAGATAAACAAGTTATATTTCACCACTTTTTGCTTGGTTAAACATTTTACGTCAGTTGTCTGTCCAGAAGTAATCCAAGAAAAATAACATTTTTCGGAATTAGGTAGTGTTCCACGAAGAAAAACTAGTAAAACAATCTTCGTAGAACAAAAGTAAACAATTTGAAGCTAATACAAATGTTGCTGAAAGGTAATGAAAAATTTAAAAACAAACAATTTAATACTGGATAAGATATTTATGATTTGTGCATAGATTTGCACAACAATAACCAAAGTTATTGTTCCCTAACTATTATTCATTCACAACCTCGATATTTTTCATATCTTCTATTATATTCAGATAACATTATTTTTCATTATTTTTAATAAAAAAGTAAACAATTTATTGCAAATATCTTGAACGCAGTACTATATTATATTACTACCATTATGAGAAATACTATGGATGTATAGTACCAGGTCATTTGTATGAAATACGATTACGTTGAATATTATAAACGCTTCATAACTATCTCTGAATGGTTCTATAAATTTTCAAAATTTAACCGATCTACTGAATATAATATATGTTAGTTTATTCTCCAATAAGTTTCAAACATTGTATAAGTTTCCTTTTATCTTACAATCTTAGTTGTAATCATCTATCACGACGAATACTATTTGAACTATTCTATAAAGTTTCTAGTACTTGTTTCAACTAGCATGAAGTTGTTGTTTAGGTCATCAGCCAAAAGGCTGGTTTGAACCGGTAGAGGTTTTACTAAGTAAATTGAGGAGTGAGGTGGTTTACCATAGCCTTCCTCACTGAGTGGAAAAGTACACTTATCAGCATGCCAAGCCCTCTGAAAAGCATATATTTTCCACTCTGCAAATGACACTTTCACTTCATTCACCACAGGGTCTGTCTGTATAATGAAATCCATTACTTTCAGACGAGATAACTATGATTAGTGTATTTTACACCTCTACCTCTTCTGTTCTTAAATGATCCAGTCATTTTATTGGCTGACCATGTGATAAGAAACAGAACTATTTATTTTAGCCCTGCAACGAACAGATTGAGTGTAAATAATTTGACACTCCACCTGTCTGTTATAGGCAAAGCATGAAGTATGAAGGAAAAAAGTTAGTTTTTATTTTAAAGCTTTAAATATAAAATCTTCAGGTGTTTTAATAAAAATTATAATTATTTTTATAACCTATTTATTTAATATTAAACATAAGTCTCCTTCAAATGTTTTCATTTTCCCTCTCTCATGATAATTGCGTCCAGCTTAATTCCACCGCTCTCTTGATGTCATCACCCGATCATATCCGTGGTCATTACTTGTTCCTGTCCATGTGTTTGGTACTATATAAAATTTTATATCTAGTTATTATAGTTAGTTGAGTCACGAGTTTGCCCTTGTTTGCAACGAGGGGCAGAGGGGAAAAGCATCAGTGCGCATGCGCGACTGTTTTAATTTAAGTACAACCAACACAACAACCTATACTATACCCAGAACATATACAGTATATCGCCGAACTTTTTGTAGGTTAACTGTACGAATATAACTGTTCGTTACTGTAAAAATAAATGTTAGTTTCTCGAAAACGTGGGCAGACTATTCACAGTGCTGAACGAATCTAAAAATGCAGTGTAATAAAAATGCTGTGAAGTTGAAGCTAAACAAAAATGCCTTTCCCTGTCTCTTAACAAAAGCCATGAACAAGTGGCTAACTACTGTGATTTTTCTCAATTAGAAAAAAGAAGGAAATTAAAGACGTGAAGAAGCTATTCTTCAACAGTTTTGTTGAAACTTGGTAAAAAAAAGGAAGCGGTTAGGTCGAGTTTAGAAAGTACCTCAAGGTAGTAATATTGATTAATTGTTTGACCTTCAGGAACCCAGTGAAGGTACTTTCTAAACTACGTCAAAGAGTAAGGAAAAACGCCCCGAAATGTGGAAGGATAAATCATGGGTTTTCCACCAAGACAATGCGCCAGCTCATTCCGCGTTATCTGTCAAAAGGTTCCTAGACAAGTACAGCATCTCAGTGTTAGAACATCCACCTTATTCACCAGATCTAGTACCATGTGACTTCTACCTGTTCCCTAAGTTGAAATCTGCATTAAAAGGGACAAGAGTTGAGTGTGTGGAAGCTGTAAAAGAGAAAGCGACACGTGTCCTGAAGGAGCTGACAGAGGATGACCTCCAACACTGTTTCCAACCATGGAAAATTCGCATGAAGCGTTGTAGGGAAAAAGAAAGAGTGTATATTGAAGGAGACAATAAGTGATTATGTATAAAATTAAAATAAAACATTTTACGTCAGTCTCGTTATTTAATAGCCACACCTCGTATTGTAAGTTTAATTTGAATATGAGTTAAGTATTACGCGGAATACCTTAAGTATTTGAGTTACATTATTCGTTCCATAACTGTATAAAAGTTTAATTTGAATACATTTTTTTTATTCCTAATTTGTGTACATTGCAATCTGTTCAATTCAGAACAATAAGCAACCCCATGACCCAATGAGATGAGGATGATGTGTATGACGTGTAAATGAGGTGTAGTCTTGTACAGACCCAGACCGACCATTCCTGAGAAAATATGATTAATTGAACCCCAACCATCAAAATACACCGATAACCACTGTCTAGTGTTCAAATCCGTATAAAAGTAACTGCCTTTACTAGGATTTGAACCAGGAACCTTCGTTTCCGAAAATCAACTGTTGAACAGCTTACTCACGGCGACGACTTTACCTCTAGACCAACCCGGTGGGTTAATTTTATTATGATTTTAATATTTTGGTGATGGAGATCTTCATGATATGTTGAACAAGTTATACAGCACCTTTGTTTCATTTCTTACGGACAGTCTTGCTTCGCCTTCTTGTTCCCGATCTTAAAAAGATAAAACGAACAAGGTTAATGGTAAGAAGAATGAAAAGAGGTGTTGTTGGGGAAAGAGAATAGATGAAATGTTATCACCCTTCTAAAGAAGATGAGTAGTTAATCAATGTGTACAATGGACCGTCGCCGTTCAGTTCCTGGCACAGACAAAGGAGTCAGGGCAAGTCTAATTATGTGTACCATGAACCCGATTCAAAAGACAAAAGGCCAATCATTAGAACAAACAATTCTTTTACGTAAGGTGTAACAACTACCTTGTGAATCTAATTTAAAATAAACTATCAAGTTCTATCTTAAATTTCCAAACTTTACGTTGTAACTTGCAACGTTATCTGTTCTCTTGAAATATATACGGAATTTTAATTATAGAACCTTTCTAAAACAAATGTTTCTTGGCGTACTTACTGTTTAGAAAGAAACTGTTTATAGCAACGTATAAACGTTAACTGATTGTTTTACAAGTTTATTTTAGAAAATTGCTTCTATTAAACTGTATTATATACAATGAATTTATTTAAAAAGCGAATGAAATTTATAAGAACTCCTTGCGAGAACTTAAAAGTTGGATGTTTCTTGATTCAGAATTCATTGTGATCTCTCGTATCATAATTTTGTGGTTGAAGTTTGTAAAGTTATTTAAATTAATGGATGAATAACAAAACAAGAGTTGTATTTCAAAAGATGTAAACAAACTTTTATTTTTATTTTTCGTTATAAAAAAATGAGACAGTATTTTTTAACAGGAAATAAAAGTTACAATCAATTAATTTTAGAAAATATACTGATGTTTCCCCGTAACAGACAGGTGGGACACTTTGTTTCCTATAAAGTGTCAATGGTTGTATAAAATGAGGACATAATTCTAAATCGTTGTAAGGAATGAGCTACAAACGGCAAGTGTAAATGAGAGAATCTGCTATTGTCGCAATAAATTGATGGAGCATTTTCAAAAAATTACGGGGATAAAAATTCCTAAACGGTTCTGACACAGGCCTGAGGAAAAAAATAAGCTTGGAAATGCCTCTAAAACTCTGGGAAAAATTTATTTTATTTACACAGCTTTTTAATAAAAAAATAAATTTTGATACCGGAAAAATGCCCTATGCCGTGAAGAGAAGAATACCTTCCGAAAGAGATACATTTTTAAATCTTAGTATGTAGATTATAATAATAATAAAGTAATTTTTATTTACACAATGATGTTTACAAATCCAGTTTTAATTTACCCCTGTGATGGGGTCAATAAGCCCACGCACAGCGGTGATGCAGTTTGTAGGTTAATATAATTAACTATTTTCATTAAAAGTTTTTTGATAGATATTAATTTATACAAAATATTTTGCTGGAATAATAATTTACGAGATTTTATGGAATAGATTCATTGTAAATTAAAAAATCTGGTGTGAAGCACTCACACAACTTTCTCTTGCCAATGAAAATAATTAACAATAAACCTAACATTATTAATAAAACATTAGAAATAAACAAAAACTAACCTCAATAAACATAACCTAATTTTAATCATATATGAAAGACGCAAAATGAAAATGAACCTCAGTTTGCCTTAAAAAAACGGAAAATCACTCTTTCATGCTAAACTTGGCTCTGTACAGAATAATGCCTTAAATAAAAGTTGTAGATCGTTAAATTTCCTATAAATTTTATTAATACACTTTTGTCGTAAAATGTATACTAAGGCCGAAATCTTACAAAAATCGATTTTTCACTCGTTTTCGTGAGAAAAAAAAAGTCGCTAATTATCGCTAAACGAAGCGTTATACAAAAAAATGTTTGAAATTAAAGTTGTAGAATTTTAAATTCTCTACTTTTTTTATTGTATAAATTTTTCCGCTAAATTACATATTCAAGCCGTAATCTTAAAAAAAACACTTTTTTACGTGAAAACAGCCTCACCAAGAATTTCAGCAAACATGGCGCCTACTCTATCATGTAGAGAATAAAAAATTGAGTAAACAAGGCGATTTTAAAAAAAATCGTGGGACCAGTTTTTGAGAAAATCGCAAAAAAGTGAAAAATTACACGAATAAACTACTACTTCCGGTTGACCGATTTCGATGAATATGTTCGTGTCGAGTCCGGTATTGGTATGTAACTTAAGTTTCAAGTTTCAAGTTCGTACGATGTTCCGTTCTTGAGATATTTTGTACACACACACACACACACACACACATGCGCGCGCGCGCACACATACACACACACACACACACACACACACACACACACACACACACACACACACACACACACACACACACACACACACACACACACACACACACACACACAGACCAATCGCTAAAAACATGTTTTTTGGGTTCAGGGGGTCAGAAAACGTGTAGATCCGGTGAAAACTCGATTTCTTAAAATCGACATGAAAACAATACTTTCCTTCCTATATAGTCATATGGGCAAGAGAAAGTAAAAAAAATTAGATTCTAATGAAGGAATTCTACAAACATGTAGGTAACTTAGGCCTAGTACGTGTTTGTTTTCCTACATGTACAAACATGTAAATGTGTACAAGTATAAACGTTTCATTCAAACATGTGGTAAACGTTTGCGCTTACCGGAAAACTCTTTACAAATTTTCACCTACTATATTTTCCTATTACTAAAATGAAAGCGTCATTTCCAATTTAAGTAGTAAAGTAATGGTCCATTAACTTAATGAACTTTTTGTGGTTCGTATTTTTTTGTAAATTACTAATTCAAACATTTTATGGTCATTTTGGTACTTTAGGGAAAAGCTATAGTATAAGAATCATTGAAAATTTAAAAGTTTTTAATTGGTTGGAAATATTTCCTCTGTGCCATTTATTAAAAAAAGAGTACTAAAGTTCTACACCTATATTGTTTTAGATCTTAACGGTTTTACTTTCTTTTTGTGAAATATTACTTTCTCTTGCCTATATGAATATATAGGAAGGAAAGTATTGTTTTCATGTCGATTTTTCGAAATCGAGTTTTCACCGGATCTATAAGTTTTCAGACCCCCTGAACCCAAAAAAAATGTTTTTAGCGATTGGTCTGTGTGTGTATTTGTGTGTGTGTGTGTGTGTGTCTGTGTGTGAACAGAATATCTCAAGAACGGAACATTGTACGAACTTGAAACTTAAAACTTAGGTTACATACCACTACCGGACCCGACACAAACATTTTCATCAAAATCGGTCAACCGGAAGTAGTAGTTTATTCGTATAATTTTTCACTTTTTTGCGATTTTCTCAAAAACTGGTCCTACGATTTTTTTAAAAATCGCCTAGTTTACTGCATATTTTATGCTGTACAAGATAGGGTAGGCGCCATGTTTGCTGAAATTCTGCGTGAGGCTGTTTTTACGTAAAAACATTTTCTTTTTAAGATTGCGGCTTTAATATGCATTTTAGCGCAAAAGTTATATAATAAAAGTTGTAGAGAATGTAAAATTCTACAACTTTTATTTACAACATTTTTTTTGTATAACGCTTAGTTTAGCGGTAATAAGAAATTTTCTGTTTTTTTCTCACGAAAACGTGTGAAAAATCTATTTTCTTAAGATTTCGGCCTTAGAATGCATTTTACGACAAAAGTGTATATAGTAAAATTTATAGAAAGTTAAGAGATCTACAACTTTTATTAAAAGCATTTTTTTGTACAGTGCCTAGTTTAGCGTGAATGAGCGATTTTCCGTATTTTTAAGCCAAACTGAGGTCGATCTAAATTTTGTGTATTTCACTTATGTTTTTTGAGGTTAGTTTTTTGTTTATTTCTAATGTTTTATTACTAATGTTAGGTTTATTGTTAATTATTGGCATTGGCAAGAGAAAGTTGTGTGAGTGTTTCACACCAGATTTTTTTTAAAATTTCTTTCTTATATTCTCTTCGTTTTTGTAATTAATCAAGTACTATTAAATATTGATTTGATCATTACTTGTACAACGTCATTAATTTAATCTCTAAATTTTACTGCGTAACTTTTAGGGTACTTTATTATTTCTTAAAAAAATAACATGTAAATCAACACTTTGCCTAATAAGGAAATTCTCTTACACAACACAGACAATTAAAAATAATTGGCTTATTAAAATTTTAATGATTTTTAACACTATCTCAAAAAGTATTAAAACCGTAATTTCTTTACCAAATCTAATTATAATGAAGATTAATATTAAATTATTTCATTCATCTTCAGATAGTAATGTTACAGTATATTTCGATTTGGTAAACAATTAGGTATAAATAGCTTATTAATAAAAATCTGGTGTGAACCTCTCACACAACTTTCTCTTGCCAAAGCAAATAATTAATAATATAACCTAATATTAGTAATAAAACATTAGAAATAAACAAAAAACTAACCTCAAAAAACATAATCGTGTTTTAATCATTAGTGAAAGACGCAAAATGAAAATCAACCTCAGTTTGGCTTAAAATATGGAAAATCACTCTTTCACGCTAAGCTAGGCTCTGTAGAGAAAAATGCTGTAAATAAAAGTTGTAGATCTTTTAATTTCCTATAAATTTTGTCACATACATTTTTGTTGTAAAATGGATATTAAAGTCGCAATCTTAAAAAAACAATTTTTTTTACGAAAAACAGCCTCACCAAGAATTTCAGCAGAGAGATGGCGCCTACCCTGTCTTGTAAACCATAAAAATTTTAGTAAATGAGGCGATTATAAAAAAATCGTACGACCCGTTTTTGAGAAAATCGCAAGAAAGTGAAAAATTACACGAATGAACTACTACTTCCGGTTGACCGATTTTGATAAAAATATTCGTGTCGGGGCCCGGTAGTAGTGCCTAACTTAAATTTCAAGTTTCAAGTTTCAAGATTTTCCGTTCTTGTGATAAGTTACTCTGTTCACACACACAGACCAATGGCTAAAAACATGTTATTTGGGTTCAGGGAGTCTGAAAACGTGTAGATCCGGTGAAAACTCGATTTCAAAAAAATTGACAAGAGAACAATACTTTCCTTCCTATATATTCATATAGGCAGGAGACAGTAAAAATACAGCAATACAGCTAATTAAAGATATAGATTTATGGATTTAGTAATATGAATTATTTAATCATAATTTTATGTTTTAAGTTAACATCATTAGATCATTATTAATCATAATAAATGTTTAATTACCTGCTTAAATTTTTATCCATCACCTTTAAAATATTATAATTGTCCTGTGAGATTTTATTTAATCCTTTATTTGTGTACGTTTCAACCTGTTCAATGAAGAACAATAAACAACCTCTATTACATAATGAGTTGAGGATGATATACATCCTCAACGTGTGTGTACATCCTGTATAACGTTATATGCATCCTGTATATAACATGTAAATGAGTTGTAGTTTTGTACAGATTCAGGCCAAACATTCCTAGAAGAGTATGATTAATTGAACTCTAACCATCAATAGCACCGGTAACCACTGTCTATTACATAAATTCGTATAAAATTAACTTGCCTATAACAGGCAAGCGGAGTGTTAAATTAATTGCATTCGGTCTGATAGTTCCAGGGCTACAAAAAAATAGTTCTATTTCTTATTACATTGTCAATATAGGTTACGAGGTCAAGAAGAACTGTACAAGGAAAATTAAAGATTTTACGAGTACCTGTATAAAATGGATGACAACCAGTTGACAAAACAGATTTTCAAGACACTGAACAATTGACCTAAGATGTCGGTTAAATGGTTTGAAGAAGTCAAAAAGGATATTGAGAAAATCGGAATAAACCAAGAAAACTTAATGAACCGAACCAAAGTCAGACAACTAATTGCAGACTTCAAGGGCTTCGATGAATAGCAAAAACATAACACAGGTTGGATCGAAAAAAGGGAAAGCCAACAATGAGCGAATGCTGAGGATGTAGGCCGCAAAATGAGCTTCCTGAACCGTCTAAAATCACCTCATTTGGTCTAAAATTGGCCCAACACAAGAAAGAAACTTTTAATCCACTAATAATACCACCGAAACATATTATGTTTCGGTGGATCCACCATAATTAGAGTACAAACAATGAAAAATAAACTTTTCAAAATTAATCAAAAGATTTTTATACGAATGACTGAAGATCTAACATCTGCAAATTTTAATAAATTTTAAAAAGTTAAGTTTCAATCTTTTGTACTTCGATGATGGTGGATCCAACTGAACATGCCAGTAAAACCGTATACTGACATATGACATATATGTATATATACCATATACCGTATACTGACATAGATGTTACTAAACATGTCAGTAACTGCGACGTATACTGACGACCCAGCAATTCTTGTACGGGAAAAGAGCGCGGATGAGGCTTCCAGGTTGGCGCAGCGACATCTTTTATTAATACAGGACTGGCTTACCTGTTGGTGTATTAAGGTGAACCCAGTTATATCAACACAGGTTACGTTCACCTTACGACGTCAAACTGGTCCACCTGTGATGCTGAATAATATTCATATCCCACAGGCCAGGGTGGTGCGATATCTTGGCTTATGGTTTGACAGGCGACTAACTTGGAAGCATCATCTGGGTACGAAACGTTTAGAACTTAACCGGCGCCAGAAGTTACTCTTCTGCTTAATTAACCCTCGATCAAGATTGAACCTACACTCCAAGATTTTAATATACAAATCCCTATTAAGATCAATCTGGACTTATGGTGTCCAGCTCTTTAGAATAGCGGCAGAGAGTAATTAAAAGTCGATCCAAGCCTTTCAATAAAAATTCTTAAGACTTGCTACTGGCGCACCTTTTTATGTAAGCAATAAAACCCTCCACGATGATTTCAAAATTCTTACAGTAAAGGAGCTAACCGCGTCCTTGTATAGTACATTTCACGAAAAACTAGATGACCATCCAAACCAACTAGCCCGTGATCTAGCTACAAGGAACTTTCCAACTGTGTGTCGTTTAAAGCGAAAATGGAGTAGAGACCTCAAGGTCGGATTAACGGACAATACCCGAAGTTTTGAACGGAGAATGTATCACTGGGTACCTCTTCTCCTTAAAGTGAAATTCCCCACCGCCATTTATATATCAAATACGGAAGTTGTGCAGCTAAATGTACAGTACCGTAATAAAAAAATTAAAGACAAAAAAAAGGTAAAAGACAAGTGATATAGCAGCTTTAACAGTCAGTAAAAAATGAATATTTTTAAAATAGGATCAAATAATACATAGAAAAAAAGGATCAAATTATAGGCTCCAGGATTTATTTACAATAGTAGAATACGGTACCATAATACAGTTTTGGTTTTGAGATCAAAAACCTATTGTTGCACTGTACTTAATTCAATAAATCCACATAAATTACCCCCGAATTTAAAAGAAATAAAATTCTTTTAAATTTTCATGTAAGGGTAGTTTTCTGGATAATTATAGGAATAAATATATGTTGTCGATCATTGATTCTACTCGCTAATTTGATATTGTCGTGTCTTAGAAACGTAATAGTTATAAGGTACAATTTTCTATATATTTACTGTTATATTTTTCCACGGTTTTTTTGTACACATGTAAATTATTTATTACGACAAGGCTGTGAACGTGCGAATTATTATGATTGAACTCGAGTGAATACCCAAATGATGTCCCCTTTTACTATGCACGAAACTTTTTCCACAATACGAATTAACGATTTATATTTTACTTCTTGGTTATTGATGTGCAGTTTCATGATTACACAATTGAACACCTTAGTGGATGACGGTGTTATGTTACAAAATTATAGTTTTGAGGAAAATGCGATCAAAAATCTGAGGGTCCCAACTTTTCGTGAGTTTGTTGTCGGATTTTATTTTGGTACCTACATTACAGTTGTTGTTTAGGTCATCAGCCGAAAGGGGCTGGTTTGAACCTCTAGAGGCTTTACTAAGTAAAACTAGGAGTGAGGTGGTTCACCATTGCCAACACTCACTGAGTGGAAAAGTACGCTTATCAGCATGCCGGGCCCTCTGAAAAGCACAAATTTTCCACTCTGCAAATGACACCTTCACTTCATTCATCACAGGGTCTGGCTGTATAATGAAATTCATTACTTTCAGAGGAGATAACTCTGATTAGTGTCTTTTACACCTCTACCTCTTCTGTTCTTAAATGATTCAGTCATTTAATTAGCTGACCATGCGATAAGAAACAGAACTATTTATTTTAGCCCTGCAACTAACAGATTGGGTGTAAATAATTTGACACTCCACCTGTCTGTTATGGGCAGTACATTACAGTATGAATTATAAAATTCCTCAAATTTTACTTTTTAACATTATTTTGCTATATCTGTTTTCTATAACTTTCCTCAGCATTTATAACTGATTTATCCGTAAAAGTTCTGTTTCCTTTGAGAATGGATGACAGTATCCTACCTCCAGGATATGTCCACAGAACTGTCCAGTCACTGTCTGGAACATATTCACGATGAATGATTCCGCGAATATTGTAAAAACTTTTAATATTGCCTTCAGTCACGACTTGGACATCTTCACTTTCTTTGGCCTCTTCCACCCCACTGCTGATTTGGTTTTCAGGTCTCGGGGTCATACTCAAATATCCAGGTCTCATCTTCAGTGATTACTCGAGTCATCCAGTCTCTGCCGTCGCTCTGAATGAGGGACAACAAATCCTCGTAGATTAATTTTGGCATGTGTTTCTGATAAGAATACTTTTCCACTCAGTGACGAACGCATTTGTGAAACACCTTACTACTCGTTTTACTTAGAGGTTCAACCAGCCTTTAGGCTCATGACCTAAAAAATAACTCATAATGTTATAATTCACATTAAAATCTTTTTACTCAATCTTCTTTATTCATTCAAATAAAGTTCTATGCATCGCTTATAAAAAAATAATAATAAAAATAAAATAACATTCTATTCATGTTACCATAAAATCTTTTACTGTATTTTGTGCATTGAAACCTCTATTGTTTCAATATTAAAATAAATATTTTCCTTATTCGACTCGCGCCAACGACTTAACCACTTGACCATTGATGGGCAAACTTTTGTAGAAGTGAAAAACTTCGTATTTATGTTATTATACAGAAAAATTTCTGTTAATCTAGAACCCCGATGAGTTTGATATTTTAAGGGTTAGGCCGTCTTGATGCAGTCAGTGTGAAAAGGTCCAGCGTTTACTGAAGACATTGTATAATCGTTTCTTAGTTAAAGTTTAGATCAAAAACAATGTTATTATAGTCCAGCCTCTCATAGTTTGCTCCTAATGTAAATAAATAATGACGTCACTGAGCATGCGCATTATATAAAAATGTGCACACGCTGATTAAAAAGTAACAACAAAATACTTTCAAAAGTATTTAAATACAAAATACTTTTAAAAGTATTTTTATAAATGAAATTGTTAGGCCTACATCATATCATGACTGATGTTTTTAGTACTTTAAGTACTTATAATTTAAAAAATAGCTAACTTAATAGGAATACGATATCCGTAAAGTCGTAGACTCTAGCGTGCACCCTATAGTTGCTGGCTTTGGTTTGTTGACAGTAGGAGCAAACTAACAACGGCTGAACTGTAGTTAAGTTTATTTTTTGTCATTAATTTATACTAGTTCATTATATATTTTAAGTATCTTGATTATGGTATTTGTAGTTTATTAACTGATTTAAGAAAAATTATTTGTAATTTATAGTGTTTAATAAATAACGGGTGATTCAAAAAGAGCGCCGGTTTTTAAACGGCTGGTAAATTTTTGTTTATCGGTTGGCAACATTGTTAGACCTCATTTCTATTTCGGAGAACATTCCGATTGACGATTCAGTTGTAGTTTTTCTTGTTCGCAGTGTAGTACTCTCGCAGTCTGTGTCTAACCATGGAGAAGTTTACTATTGCACAACGAGTGTTAATCGTCAAAACATTTTACCAGAGTGGAGAGAGTTATGCGGCTACTGTCAGGCGACTTCGCGGTACTCTAGGACGTAATGAAGCACCGAATGAATCAACAGTTCGCAGGCTCATGAAAAAGTTTTTTGAGCCGGGTTCAACAGTCGACCTTAAAAGTTCTGGACGTCGTCGTTCTGGCCGAACTGAGCAGAACGTTGCGTTGGTTCGTGACAGTGTGGCTGTTAGCCCAGCAAAATCAATACGTCGCCGTTCTCAACAATTGGGTTTACGATGTTCTTCTGTACGGAGAATTCTTCGGTACGATCTCCAATATCACCCGTATAAAATTCAGTTGACGCAACATTTGAAAGTGGCAGACCACCAGAAGAGACGACAGTTTGTTGACTGGGTATTGAGAAAACGGCAGGATGATGACACCTTCGCAAACAAAATCATTTTCAGTGATGAGGCGCACTTCCACTTAAACGGTTTTGTTAATAAACAGAACTGCCGTATGTTGGGTTTAATTCGACGGGTTATCGGGCAAATGGAAGTCGAAACTTGTCGTGCAGTGATATCCAATTTCATTGACAGATTTGATGCGTACCAGCGCAGTAGAGGAGGACACATGCATGACATCATTTTTCATACATGAAATCGGAAGGTAAGATGAACTTGTTGATGTATTTATTTTCAGTTTTTCAATAAAATAAACCTCTTAATTTGATATATCAAAACCGGCGCTCTTTTTGAATCACCCTATATTTGTTTGCCGGCCGCATTGGCGTAGTTAATAACGTGCTCGCCTTCATCATACGGTCTTGGGTTCGAATCCTACTCAGGCACGGCATTTTTATACGTTACAAAAATCATTTCATCATTCACAGTTTCAATCCAACGTCGTCGCTAATGACCACAGTAATTGATGCGACGCTAAATAAACAAATAATAAAAACATATATTTGTAATTTTAAACGATAATTTTTTAATTATTTTATTACCCAGATCCCGAAACGGATTCTAGAGATAAGTGTCACAGTAATATATTTTTCAAAATCAATTATACCACACGTTGTGAAAGCGTAATGAAAAGTAAGTTTCAAAATCCGTTATTTTTTTTTGGATATAAATGTCGTAAGATATTGATCTGTATAGGCGTAAGTACTGTTACTTAATCTTTAATGATGGTTTTTCTTGTGTAGCCATGGAATCTTAGGTCTCATTTATCGATTTAATGGCATCTCCGTTTTTTTTAACTTTTTTCCTACTTAAACTAAGACATCCTCAGGGCCGGATTTACGAGTATTTCTAACCCCTCCGGTTTTTTTTTGTAAGCTTTCTTTACTTTGTAACCTATAAGATCTTTCATTACTGCTTTCTTTCGCTTGTAGTGAAAAACCCTTTTTAAATTTTCCTTATTAAAGAATATTTTTATTTCCTTTAATGATGATTTTTTTTAGCTTTTGGATCACCTTGAACGTTATAAAAATGTAAAGAAAATTGTTCTTTTTATTACTTTCGTATCATTATTTTTGTACTTTAAACTGTTGTTCTGAATTTGATGGAAATAAAACATCCAGTTGCATTTTCAATCAAAACATCTTATTTTATAGAATTTTTACTGTAAGCTAAACTATTATTCATTTTCAAACGAATGCAATTTCTTTCTTGATGCTGTTTTTTGATATAATAATCGTTTCACTATTAAGCTTCATTCGTTAACTACAACAATCTTAAAAGTTCATTGCGATTTTAGAATCCTTTACTATTTGTTGCAAGTCATTATGTAAGATAGTTTTTGGTGTCTTAAATATCTTTGTGGTATCATTATTAAAATTTCTTATTCATTTCACAGATTTTAAAAGTATTTCGGTTCCAATTTCAGTAATTATTTTCCCTTCATTTTTGTTGATAGTCATTACACATTCTCTCTCTAAAACGATAAAGATATCCAAGGGACTAGACATTTTAATCGTTATAGAGATCGTTATATAGAGAGGAACCAAAATTTGAAGAAATCGGTTTCAAAATAAAGTATTACCATAAAATTTACAAACAAATACCCAGCATCACAACTCTCAGATCATTTAAAGTCAGCAACGCCAAGCTCCGATACAAATAATTAATTCTGCTTTTGTTTTGACCAGAGGCCCAGAGCAAGGCATATGGTTTATACGCTTCAGTTAAAACCACTGCAACATAACCCGATCCAAATTTTCATGCTGAGGCTTCACAATTTCTTCCTGCTTTCCTTTATTACCGCATCAAGTCACTTTTTTCTATCCTTCCAGAAGGTAGTCACAGTTGACTGGTACAGCCCCATTCGCTGAACAACATCCGTTTGTTTCTCGCCTTTCTTTATTGCCCAAATTAACGATAACGATATTTTTCTTTAACGGTGAGCACTTTACTCGCTTTTTAGAAAACATGTTGACCATTCACGCACCGAAAAACAAATGAGATTATACAGTAGCGGCCAACACACCATTCCTCAAGCGGGAAACAATATATTCCGGGTGACTACTTGAATACTCAGCTCGCGTGCGCGCAACAATACAAAGTGGACTAAATCGCGTTGAACTACTGATATACCTTCGTTATAAAGAGTGAGCAATATCGTTATAGAGAAAGAATAAATACGTTAATGTAACAGCAAACCAAACAATCCTCGTTTATTTCATCGTTATACAGAGATTATCGTTATAGGGAGAATCGTTATAAAGAGATACTACTATACTGTTCTTCGTCCCTAAACGATAAAAAAATTATGAATGAAATAATTGAGCCATTTGAAATGGCAGTGGTTCCATTGATAATCCTCTCTTCACTCTGAAAATCAGAAGTACGCCTACACGTCTTTTAGGCCCTCTACAATATCACCGTATGAATCCTAGCCTATGAATCATATTTTTCATTTTATTATATTTTGTAAAACATTTCATGTAGAAATATTAGTATAAAATTAATTATAATATGGAATTATTAGGCTAAAAAGTAGATGTTCCCGGGTTTGATTCCTGGTTAAGATCAGGGAATTATAACAAGTTCAATATCCATAATTCACAGTATTACCCAATGACGTAACTGTTAATACAACTTTACTTTACTTATTTACTTGTTTACTTACACTTAATACTTTGATCTTAGTCGATTCAATGCCTCACTTTTTAACTGCATCTTTTTATCTTCAAAAGCCGCTTTTTTTCATTCCTTAGTATACTTTAGCAACATTAGATCCTTCCACAAACATCTTTTCATACAATTCATAACACTAAGCGGGTTATTTCTTTTGGTTTACCGAAATACCATGACTTTCTTAGGAGTATTCGCTTCTCAGTATATTGATAAATAACATTGTAATCTTTTTTTTTTTTTATTCCTAATTTGTGTACGTTGCAATCTGTTCAATTTAGAACAATAAGCAATCTCATGACCCAATGAGATGAGGATGATGTGTATGACGTGTAAATGAGGTGTAGTCTTGTACAGACCCAGGCCGACCATTCCTGAGAGAGTATGGTTAATTAAACCCCAACCATCAAAGTACACCGGTAACAACTGTCTAGCATTCGAATCCGTGTAAAAGTAACTACCTTTAGTAGGATTTGAACCAGGAACCTTCGTCTCCGAAAATCAGCTGTTAAACAGCTGATTTTGGCGACGACTTTACCTCTAGACCAACCCGTGGGTCATATTGTAATCTTATATTCTTAATTCTTCTTCTTCTTCTTCCTTCAAGGTTTAGGCAGTCGCCTGTTCCGAACTCACAAACTTGAAACTCCCAGCTCACATCCATGCCTTGCGAGGTCGTCCCACATCTCTCCGTCCAACCGGTGCATAACGGTGTACTTGGAGAGGTATTCTGTTATTCGGCATTCTGTCCAGGTGTCCCCTCCATCGCCCGCGATACCCCTCAATCTTCTCATTCAGGCAGTAGACTTGGAGCTCCTTTCTTATATCGGCATTCCGCACTTTATCCAACCGTGAGCATCCCTTAACTCGTCGCAGGAATCTCATCTCCGCTGCTTGGATCCTTTGAACATTTCACTTCGTGGGCACCCAAGCTTCACTCCCATACATTATTATGGGAGTTGCCATTACCTTATAAAACTTCATAATTGTGTCAGGTCTGGCCCTGTTATGCAATGTTCTATTGATTGTGCCACAAATCCTTTGGAACTTACTGATCTTCCGCTCGATGTCTAAATCCAAGTCTACTCCTACGTCACATCCCAAGTAACTAAAATTGGACACCTGCTCCACGATCGCATCGTTTATGACAATTTTAGATCGGACCGGATATTTCCCCTTGAATGCCATTACCTTGGTTTTCGTGGCGGAAATTCTGAGATTGAAATCTTCACACAATTTACCCAGGATATATACAGATTTTTGGAGTGCATCCTCCGATTCCTGAACCAACCACAGATCATCAGCAAAAAGCATTGCATTTATGTAGCAGTCTCTGCCTAATCGTACACCCGGGTCAACGTTGCGTTTCCAAATTTTTAAAATGTAGTCAAAATACATATTAAATAATGTAGGTGATAGGCTACACCCTTGTCTGACACCCCTATTAATAACAAATTCCTCTAAACGTTTCACCCCTGTGTTAACGGTTATCCTCGTGTTTTTGTATAGAGACTTGATCACCCTGATCAGATGCGGTGGGCACCCTATTTCCCCCAGAATCATCCAAAGCTTGCTGCGATCCACCCTATCAAACGCTTTTTCAAAATCTATGAATGCCATGTGTGTTTCACGGTTAAATTCCCGTTGCTTCTCAATTATTCTCTTTACCGAAAAAACACTGTCCATACACGTCCGGCCCACTCTAAAACCATACTGCTCTTCACTCAGCAATGCTTCACCTATTGTCTTGAGTCGATTAGTAATTATTTTTGAAAACAGCTTATATCCCACATTCAACAGGGAGATACCTCGGTAGTTGTTGCAATCCCTCCGATTGCCTTTCTTAAAAATAGAAATGACCTCTGCCGAATTCCAGGAATCCGGAATCACACATCTCTTCCAGCATTCATTCATAAGATGCAGGAGTCTCAAATGCAGGAGCACGCCTCCATATTTCACCAACTCCGCACTCATACTATCTAATCCTGTAGCTTTCCTATTTCCTGTTTCCTTGAGCACCACCTGCAGTTCTTCCATAGAGATTAGGTCTACAGAGCCACTCGGAAAGTCTAACTCGTCCTCTTCCTGACCCATGACCCTGTCTTCGCACCATAACGTCATGTAATGTCTTCTCCACTCTACGTCCTCAATCACACACAGTGCAGAGTTATCCTTTTCATCCCTATTCATCAGTCCTTAACACCTTATAAGCGCATATCTGCCGGCCGTGAATATCATTCTCTATTACGCTCACGAACCTCTCCCATGATTCTTCGTGGGCTTTCCGAACCAACCTCTTGGCATTATTACGATGGATCCTGTACTCATTATAAGCTACCTGAGTCCTCATTTGTAAAAAGTTAAGATAGGCCTTCTGTTTCCTCTCTAATGCTATTTTTATCTCCTGATTCCATATCTTCAGACCTCTCTTCCTCTTTACCCTTCTCTTTGTACCCAAGGCCTCCTTGCCGCATTCTCGATGCAAGCTTTAACATTACTCCATTCTTAATTATAGCACTAATATCTGCTTTGCTGTACAACCCCTTAAGTCTGTACATTTATTTTAATCTTCCATTGGTTAGTACTATTCAGTATCGATCCGTATACCTTCCATAACACCATGTTTTCAAATTATATTAATTTTGCTTAATATTTTTTAACAGGGCCCAATTTTTAGTTCTATTACTTTACTGGGCGTCTTATTTTCCTTTCCCCCTTGGGGTCCAGTTCTATATTCTCGACTACCTGTCCGCACTCATCCGACGTAGGTGTCCGTACTACAACAGTATATTTTTTCTATTTTATCTAATAAACTTTCAGCCCTTCTATTCTTTCCCAAGTTGCTTTATTCCTTACGTGATTCAACCTCGAGATCCAACAACTTCTTTTCCAGAAGTCCATCTGCACGGATTCAATCATCCTTTTATTTCGTTCTGATAATTCTCATGTCACTGCACCGTACGTCAGAATACTGTAACACCTAAGTTTAGGTTCGTTTGTGATCTGGGTATAATTAATAGACTTCCTTAAACTTATAACAACTATTTATTTATTTTTATTTTTTTGTAATCATTAATTTGTGTACGTTGCAATCTGTTCAATTCAGAACAATAAGCAACCCCATGACCCAATGAGATGAGAATGATGTGTATGACGTGTATATGAGGTATAGTCTTGTACAGACTCAGGTCGACCATTCCTGAGAGAGAGCATGGTTAATTTAACCCTAACAATCAAAGTACACCGGTAACCACTGTCTAGCATTTAAATCCGTATAAAAGTAACTACCTTTACTAGGATTTGAAAATCCTCCGAAAATCAGCTGTTAAAAAGCTGATTTTGGCGACGACTTTACCTCTAGACTAACCCGGTGGGTTAACTATTTATTGACACAATAAATTTAACAAAATTAGTTTTCTAACAAAATAATACAGTTAGATTACTTCAATTAAATTATTTACAAAGCTTAAGTTTTAACTATACTTGACTATAATAAAGCAACAATCAAAGCAATTGATTTACCTGTCCACAACCAATTGCAAATAACCTCACGCACACGCACTATTAACGTAGTTTGTAACCGGTCCCAAACACCATTTCGAACGGCGGTATAACAATTTTCATTACCGAGTTTAACTTTTGATTAGCTTCACTACAAAAGATGTAACTGTTTTTATACCTGCAGTCTAATAGTTTCCCAAATATTCAAAATCATTCTCCCCTACTTTGAAAATTTCCTTGTAGTAGAAATCAAATGAAAACAAACTTTTCTACTTAAGCCGATTTTTTAAAATTTCTTTTCAAAACATATAATTCATCGCAATTCACTATACTTGTTTATTGTTCAACCAACTCCGCCTTTTACAATACACAATTTCTTTTAAATGAAGGCACCTTCTACAAAAATATATAACCATAACTTAGGAAAACAACCTATTACATTAACCATTTCTAGACTAATTTTCGAACTATATTACAACAAAACTATATTAATCATAAATTTAAATGTTATTTTTTAAGTAACCCAACGGGTTGGTCTAGAGGTAAAGTCGTCGCCAAAATCAACTGTTTAACAGCTGATTTTCGGAGACGAAGGTTCCTGGTTCAAATCCTAGTAAAGGTAGTTACTTTTATACGGATTTGAATGCTAGACAGTGGTTACCGGTGTACTTTGATGGTTGGGGTTCAATTAACCATACTCTCTCAGGAATGGTCGGCATGGGTCTGTACAAGACTACACCTCATTTACACGTCATACACATCATCCTCATCTCATTGGGTCATGGGGTTGCTTATTGTTCTGAATTAAACAGGTTGTAACGTACACAAATTAGGAATAAAATAATTTTTTAAGTCATCAGACGAAAGGATAGTCTAAACCTCTAGAGGTTTTACTCAGTAAAACGAGGAGTGAAGTAGTTTACTATTGCTTTTATCACTGAGATGAAAGAACTGACGTGCTAATAAGGAGTATGCTTATTAGCACGTTAGACCCTCTGAAAAACACATATTTTCTCCCTGCAAAAGATACCTTCTCTTCATTCACCACAAGGGCTGACTGTATAATGAAATACATTATTTTTAGAGTAGATAACTCTGTTTAGTGTCATTTGCATCTCTATCTCTTCTGTTCTTAAATACCTCATTTATTTAAAGGGAGACTGTATGATGGTTTTGACTGAAAAGTTTGATTTTTAGTTTTCTATGCTCTTCTGTAGTTTAGACCTAGATCTACCACAAAACATTAAATTACGACAAAAAATTATTTTAATGAAAAAAATTAAGTTTTATCAGGTTTACCCTAAATAATTAACATGTAACATGTCGCCAAGAACAAATATTTTTCATATTTTTTTATTACTTTTTTAGTGCAAAAAGAAATTTAGGTTTTTTTAAATATCATTATTTTTAATATGCTCCACTGTTTGGTGCAGCTTTCTAACTAACTGTTGATGGGAAATTAAACTTGTTTATGTACATTTATTTAAATTTATTTATTTAACTTCGCATCAACTGCAACGGTCATTAGCGGCGACATTGGGGTGGAACTATATTCAATGTAGGATGAAATGATTTTTTATAACGTATGAAAATATGCCATGCCTGAGTGGGATTTGAACCCAGGACCGCATGATGAGAGGCGAGCATTTTGTTTTTTATTTGTGCCTTTTCCTGTAAATTTAGATTTTTAACACTTAGGTACGTTTTTCTCAGAAACCATATAATCTACCAGGCTGAAATTTTTACCAGTTAAATATCATGTACATGCACATTTACCGACATTTTTTTACTCTCTCATGTGCTCAAAAAATTAGTAATATACAAAAAACATTAAAAAAATTGTAAACATATTATGTTATTCGTTATTCTTTTAAAAACTTTATGGTCCAACAGATTACATTAAAAAATGTCAGTAGCTAAAACCATCCTACTACAACTATAAGTGTGTAAAGTTTAATTTTCCTATATTTCACCAATCCTATGAAAAATGTACCTTAAAATAGCAAATTAACATCGGCAGGATAAAAAGTACAGTCTCCCCTTAATTGGTTGACCATGTGATAAGAAACAAAACTATTTATTGTAGCCCTGGAACTAACAGATTGAGTAAAAATAATTTAACACTCCACCTGCATGTCATGGTTAGGAAATTTAAATAAAAAGTACTAATTTAGTTTTTTATGTACTTCATGGATTCTGGGAAAAAAATTAACACGTTGACTGCTGTGTGACCCAAATATTTGTCACAGTTGTCTTTGAAAATGGGTCAACTGCATCAAAAATGAGTCATATTGCATGACTTATTTTTAAGCCGTGTAATGTGGTTTCCAAAGCTATGACTTCAGAGAGTGACATTGTACACTTAGCTTGTTCAAATAGTTGGCCTTTTTCAAATGATAGGATATTGCGTACACAGGTAGTTTTCCTTGTTGTCTGTACTAGAATGCTGCTATTATTTGTAATTTTATTATTTATTTTGCTTGTTTTGGTTGATTGAAATAGTCTAGAACTTTGTAACTTAACTCAGTTGTTTATTACATTTTTTATTGTGACGGAAAAATGGGTCACATGGTTTTGAAATATAAAATCATTCCAGCAGGCCTTGTGACCCGAAAGTGTGTCACAATTTTATTTTACAAAAAAAAATAGTTGTTATTGAATAAATTAAGTAAAATTAGAAGAAAAATTAACAAAATGTGAAAAAAGTATGATGGCCCAGCTGTAAGTGGCACAAAATTTAGTGTGGCAGTTAACGTGTTAAAATACCTAACTTCGATATTTCCGTCTGGAAACAGTTTTATAGTTAATTTGATTTGTTAATCAAATTGTTAATAAAAATAGATGAAAATCGAATTAGCTGCGGAATTGTAGTTGTAAGATAATTTGAAAATATTTTAAGAATAATAGTAATTAAAGTTAGTATAACTTACTGTAGTTAATAACAAACTTATTAAATTTTTGCATGCATAAATATTTAAAAAAAGTTTTAATAAATACAACAATTTGCCGAATGAAAATTCACAATTAAATTACTATGAGGCTTTTAAGAAAATGAGAGCGTTTAACAATCTCGGTAATTGTATAGATCAACACAGCCAAAGCCAAACTAATTCAGCCAAGTTGCAAGAGCTAATTTACTAATTAATGGTAAATTTACTTCTCGGGAATGACGGCACTGAATCCGAACATCCTAAGGAACTGAGTTTTAAGGAGGCGCTCTAAGGAGGAGAAGAAGGTCAGATTGAATAGAACTTAGTGCCTCCGTTCCTTTCGTTTACCTAATTAGAATTCTGTGCCTCTTCCGTGCTCCACTCAATCTCCGGCAAACATTTTATATTCAATGAATTTTTAATTACCTTCGCAGTATCGCTAATAATAATTTGTATAATTATAACAAAGGCTGTGCCTTAATTTATAATCATTTCCTTTGTTTCTTAAATGGTTACACGATGCGATAGGTTATTTTATAATGTTACCTTATTATTTAGTAGATCCCGCACACGATATTTTGTTTGTACAATGCACTACCGCGTACTGGTAACGCGCTATAAGTTGACGATTGCGTCTATCATGCGGTGGGAGGACAGTATACTATCTATCCTACTTACATCGGCCAAACCGAAAGCGTAAGACATGTATCAAGAGTGTAACTCAAAATGTAACCACCACAAACACTTAAGTAATAAAATTTAGTTCATGACCCGTCACACTAAATAAGTAAGGTATGTAATTATTTAAAGAAAGTGAATTGTTAAAAATTCAATTGCACTTAACATAACTTTACTGAACAAAAATAATGAAATATGAAAACCCTAAATACAGTAACATTTTAAAATTACCGTAAAACTAGTATTACTCACGAAAATAAGCTCGCATCGACGAAACTCACGGACTAACTAGTCTATCACTACAAATGTCAGAGTGCAGTAATTCAGTTTACTGCTGATGACCAAAAAGGATACTAAATATAGCTTAGGCTTAGTATTATGGCTTATTTAGAACGAATGTTTATTATTTAGGATAATTATTAAGAATAAATAAATAATACAATGAGATGTTTATTAAACGACATCGTTGTAAACTGTCGCCGACCGGGGCCGACGACACATGGTAAAACCTTATTTGTGAAATTGGTGGCCCTGAAAAAGGCCGTTTGATTGGTTGGGGGTCCTGAAAAGAACTGTTGAAGGTGGCCGGACGCGGCGAGCTGGCGTGTGTAGAGCGGTGTCCAAAGGGTGACGGCTCGGCTACCGGGTTCAAGCCTAAACTTCCTTCAGCGGCAGTTAGGTCCCCACTGCAGCGTGACAGTGGTGGCCTCCAGAGCCCCGCAGTGTCGGGTCGGCGTAGGTCGTCGGCCGATAGCGTGGCCGAGGCAGTTCCCTCCGGTCCTGCGCTGACCTCTGTCTTCACCTTGGTGTCAGCCGGCACGCACGGGCTTCCATCGGCTGACCGGTGCGGGAATGTGGCGTCCGCCACCGGTAGCATCGTCCAGGGATGGCTTCATCCGGGCTCGGCTGGGCTGTTCATCTTCATCTTGTTAGTTCTTCTCCGTTTGGAAGCTGGCTTCAGAATGTGCCTCGCTCAAACTGAAACTGAAACTTATAGAAGATTAAAAGACGATGTCGTGGGGGATACTACCTTATCGTTCGAAGAAATATGACAGCTCCTGAAATTCTAAGTTTTTTTCATTAAACTCCTGAACGTTTTCCTATTGCAGATGATCTCGGCTGTATTTTTTAAAATTCCCAGTTTTTTACTTATTTTTTGGTCCCACGGGATTTTAGCTTTGTGCTTATTTAAAATGTTGAAGTTTTGTTTGGTTAACCTAGATTTGTCCATTCTGTAAATATGACCATAATATTTTAATTTTCTTATTCTGATTGTGTGTGAAAACTTTTTCAGAAATTAATGTATTGTACGCGGTAGCGTATCGTACAAACAAAATATCGAGTGCAGATCTAATTAGTAATAAGATAACGTTATAAAATTTCATTTTATAAAATAATTTATTCTATGTTTATAACCTGTATTCTGGTCCTAATTTCTTAGTCTTCCTTAAAATATTTCTTTCTTTTCTCTCTAGTTTATGAATAGTGGAAAATTTAATTGTTTTTAAGGTTTCCGCTGCGTATAAAATCTCTGGTTTGACTACTGTTTTATAGTGTCTTATTTTTGTGTTCAATAAAAGGGATTTTTTATTGTAGATATTTTTTGTAAGATAAAAGGTTTTCGCAAAAGTTTTAACGCTCTATTTTCTAGTACATACTTTTCACAGTTGTTTGCTTCGATCTACTCACCGAAATATATAAAGTTTTTTGTGTGTTCTACTGTATTTTTTCCTATTTTAAGTTTCGGGCATTTTTAATTTGATCATGTATTGTGTTTTCTGGAAGGAGATTTGAAGTTTAACCTATGCCGCCTGTTTTTGTAGTGGTTAAATTTACTTGGACTATATAAACAGTAACACAGGTATTAAGAGACTTGTTGTATAAACAAATTTTGTCAAGATTAAATGAACGAATGCAGTAGTGAAAACCAAAACTGCCAACAGACCTTCTCATTTTAATGACCTACCGAAACGGATCTACTGTTGGTGATAAATCACGTCGAAGCACTAAAACAGAAGATTTTATTATTTGTTTTAACAACTAATGTGAAAACGTATTGTTCTGTAACTTTTACATAAAACATAATTTAAACACTGGAAAAAGTAGTTGTACGATCTCGGCAGGTGACCGAGAGGCCATCTTGTAGTAACAACCACCTATACGCGAGTAAACAAAATGGGCAGTAACATTGCACCAGACATACTTTTACTGGCCACCTATTTTGGAAAGCTAAAATTGTTAAATTTACTTGGTCTATATCAACAGTAACACATGTATTAAGAGACTTTTTGTGTAACCAAATATTTTTCAAGATTAAATGAAAAAATTTAGTATTGAAAACCCAAACTACCATCAGACTATCTCATTTTTGTGACCTACCGGAGCGGATTTACTGTGGGTGATAGGTCCCGTCGAAGCATTGAAACAGAAGATTTTATTATTCTTTTCAACAATCTAATGAAAAACTTATCGTTCCGTCATTTTTACATGAATCATAATTTTAATTACTGGAAAACGTCAGTTGTACGATCTCTGGAGGCGAAGGAGAGGCCGTCTTGTAGTAACACCCACTGATAGGCTAGTAAACTAAAAGGGCGGTACCATCGCCCCAGACATTCTTTTACTGGCCACCTTATTTACAAAGATGGAATGGTTAAATTTACTTGGGCTACATAAACAGTAACACAGGTCTTAAAAGACTTTTTGTATAACCAAATATTTTTCAAGATTAAATGAACGAATGCGGTAGTGAAAACCCAAACTGCTAACAGACCATCTCATTTTCGTGACCTACCGAAACGGATCTACTGTTGGTGATAGGTCACGTAAAAGCATCAAAACAGAAGATTTTATTATTCTTTTCAACAAGGTAATATTAAAACGAACTGTTCCGTCTCTTTTACATGAATCATAATTTAAATACTGGAAAAAGTAGTTGTACGATCTCGGCAGGCAACCGAGAGGCCATCTTGTAGTAACACCCACCGAAACGCGAGTAAACAAAATGGGCGGGTACCATCGCACCAGACTTTCTTTTTAGTGACCACCTTATTTAGAAAGAAGAAATTGTTAAATTTACTTGGACTATATCAACAGTAACACAGGTATTAAGAGACTTGTTGTATAAACACATTTTTTCAAGATTATATGAACGAATTCAGTATTGAAAACCCAAACTGCCATCAAACTATCTCATTTTTGTGACCTACCGGAGCGGATTTACTGTGGGTGATAGGTCACGTCGAAGCATTGAAACAGAAGATTTTAATATTCTTTACAACAATCTAATGAGAAAACTTATCGTTCCGTCTCTTTTACATGAATCATAATTTTAAATACTGGAAAACGTCAGTTGTATGATCTCTGGAGGCGAACGAGAGGCCGTCTTGTAGTAACACCCACTGATAAGCTAGTAAACTAAAAGGGCGGTACCATCGCCCCAGACATTTTTTTTACTGGCCACCTTATTTACAAAGATGGAATTGTTAAACTTACTTGGACTACATAAACAGTAACACAGGTCTTAAAAGACTTTTTGTATAACCAAATTTTTCTCAAAATTAAATGAACGAATCCATTAATAAAAACCCAAACTGCCATCAGACTATCTCATTTTCGTGACCTACCGAAACGGATTTACTGTGGGTGATAGGTCACGTCGAAGCATTAAAACAGAAGATTTTATTATTCTTTCTACAATCTAATGTTAAAACGTATTGTTCTGTCACTTTTACATGAATTATAATTTAATTACTGGAAAAAGTAGTTGTACGATCTCGGCAGGTGACCGAGAGGCCATCTTGTAGTAACACCCACCGATACGCGAGTAAACAAAGGGGCGGTACCATCGCACCAGACTTTGTTTACTGGCCACCTTATTTAGAAAGATGAAATTGTTAAATTTACTTGGACTATATCAACAGTAACACAGGTATTAAGAAACTTGTTGTAATAACAAATTTTTTCAAGATTAAATGAACGAATGCAGCAGTGAAAACCAAAACTGCCAACAGACCATCTCATTTTAGTGACCTACCGAAACAGATCTTTTGTGGGTGATAGGTCACGTCAAAGCATTGAAACAAAAAATTTTATTATTTGTTTTAACAACTAATGTGAAAACGTATTGTTCTGTCACTTTTACATAAATCATGATTCTGTACCTGAGAAGTAAAAGGTGTTAAGTCCATTTTGGTGATTTTTCAAAAGAGCCAATAAGTAGCAGTATTATCTTTTCATTATTTAAACAAAATTTCAGTAGGTGTCAGAAACTTTAAATTTACACCCAGTTTCTACAGAAATGCTTCTTATTTACAAATTTATTATTTCATAACATTGTAAACTTCTACACTCCTTCCCACCCAAACAGGACTTAAAATCTTAACGGCTTTCTGCGTTTAGTCATTTTTATAAGTTCTACATTAGTGTTAACTCAAATGTACAAGTTGAAAAAAACTTATGTGAAATACCTAGTGCTAACACTACTTTTATAAAGAAGTGGCATTTTACACACGTAGTTTGAACAAATTTAAAAATTAACCAGTAGCCTACTGTTTAGTAACAGATGAATAAAACACCAAATTCAACAAAATTCAAAAAAAATTTACTGGACTATCAGTAAAACACATTCAATAACGATTTTACAAAAACTTTTGTACATCAACTACAAAATTTAAGCATTAGAGCATTTATTTCTGATTTTAGCGCAGTTTTATCTCAATTTTGCCAAAATTGGAGTTAACACTCTATACCTCTTTGGTACAGAATTTAAACCCTGGAAAAAGTCAGTTGTACGATCTCGGCAGGCTACCGAGAGGCCATTTTGTTGTAACGACCCACCGATACGCGAGTAAACAAAATGGCGTGTATAATCACATCAGACAAACATTTTTACTTGCCACCTATTTTGGAAAGATGAAAACTGTTCTTTTATTTGTGGAACAGCGTTTTTTATAGTATCTGTTAGGTATAAGCGCCATAATTATCGTCCTCAATAGCTAATCAATCTACTTTTAGCTTGTTTTTCTTGTTCCTAGAGTGACTCCAATTGTGTCTACTTTTCTTCCTTCACTTTTACTTTTTCTAAGGCGCACTATGATAATATTTATATAATAGCTATATATAATATTATATATTTTTTTCTTTTTTATTCCTAATTTGTGTACGTTGCAGTCTGTTCAATTTAGAACAATAAGCAACCCCATGACCCAATGAGATGAGGATGATGTGTATGACGTGTAAATAAGGTGTAGTCTTGTACAGACCCAGGCTGACCATTCCTGAGAGAGTATGGTTAATTAAACCCCAACCATCAAAGTACACCGGTAACCACTGTCTAGTATTCAAATCCGTATAAAAGTAACTACCTTTACTAGGATTTGAACCGGGAACCTTCGTCTCCGAAAATCAGCTGTTAAACAGCTGATATTGGCGACGAATTTACCTCTAGACCAACTCGGTGGGTACAAAATATTACATAAACTTAAACAATCTTCTGTTTGATAGGACTTAGTGGACCTGGGCACGATTCGGATTATTGAAAATTCGGATGAACGAGAAAACACGATCTAAGTTACATGTAGGCTATTGTTTTAAACTAAAACCTCTGGTGTGAAACACTCACACGACTTTCACTTGCCAATGTAGTTAATGAACAATATAACCTATGTTTAATCATGAGTAAACAATTTTTTTCCCAGATTCAAGAAAGTTCTTAAGTATAAAAGCCGTGTCTTCATTGCATTCAAGATAGGCTATGTTTTTGCACGTAACGAATGAATCTAGCTGTTCCTTTTCTGTGGAATATATATCTCATTGCAACAAACTACACTTACTAAATAGAAGTTTAATTTAATCCAAGTAGTCTAATGCACTGGTTGTTGTTTTGTTTGCTTCTGCTATGAAGTCGGCTTTATATACAGTTCGCTTACTTGGAAAATTCCTCAGTACTTATTAACTTAATCTACATGCATTACAAGTATAAGGAAATCTTACCACTAATTAAAGGATTTCAGATTAAATTGAAATATTTCCCTAACTTTCTTTACGCAAATTGTCTAAGTTTCATTGTGAGCAAAGTAATTAGTAGAGATACATCTGCAAACGGAATTTTCATTTACATATAGAAAATGTAATACATTTGAATTTCATGAAAAGAAATTTTATATTTTATAAGTAGATACATTTTTTAAATTTTTATATAAAGAAGTTTCAATTAGTTATTTTACATTTTTGGTTTCAACTGTATCATTTTTATATTATATTTTTAGATTATCACTAAAAAAATCCTGGCTTGTTTCCTAAATGGTTTTTGTGTTATTTTTCTGCTAATTCCTCTAATCCTCTCCTACCGGAAGTTTGATATATTCTCAGAAATCTGAATTTGGTCTACTAAGCTCTGTCCGGATTTCCCAAAACCCTTTATGTAAGGTGTATTGTACTGTCTTTTTTGTCTGTAGTGTATTGTATTTTTTCATGTTTCCCCAATAATATTCCAAAGGGGTACATTTACTACAGAATTCAAGGAAGTGAAGTCTATAGAATATCATCATCATAAAAGATAAAAATTGGCCTTTTTGGGCTGTTCCAACTTCAAACTTAAAAATCTTCCAATTCTTAAGAAGTTGAAATGCTTATCTCTTCCGACATCATCGGTTGTCCGGTTGGCTTTTTAAGTAAACAATTATTGTTTTGATGTTCGATCAACTGGCATCCGCAACAAATACTATAACATTCTTGCCTATATTTAACACAATAGTTGATGTCAACCTTGGCACATTAAGTTCATGCCTAATATCTTCAATATTTTATGCTTAAATCATATCCTGCTAAAGGTCTTAACAATTTCAGCCTCTAATCTTGACGTCCGCTGAGAAGCCTGGATCAAAAATGTGAACCATAGATTAAAACTGGCAGAACGTATTCCCTAAAATTGTTATAAAGTAGTTTTAGTTATTGAAAAAAGAAGTTTTTTCTCTATTAATACAATTGTCCATAATCTAAGGTAATGTTTAAAAATTTTATTATTAAGTTATTAATATTTTTTTTATATATAAATTTAATGGTATTTATAATTTATTTTAATGCTTTTAACAAAAAATGTTTAATGTATTTCTTGTACCCTTTTTAGATTTAATAATAGTATTTTTATAGTAGTTATTAGTATATATAAATTTGTCTAAATAATTTTTTTGTTTACTCCTTTGCGCGGACAAAACTCTTCATGAAAAAGAGTTTTTGCGTATAAGTTTTATATTTAGTTAAAACTATTGTAAATAGGTTAGTATAGCAATAATTGTATTATGTTTAACTAAATAAAACAAATAAATAAAGTGTGGTAAAACTGTAAAACGGGTTTCTTCTGGTTTTTACCGATCAGAGTATTCTTCTAAATGTTTACAAGTCTTTGAAACGTAAACTCTATTTATTGATTATACATAAGAGATATTACATTCGAAATAAATAACTAAATGTACCTATTCTAAAGATTTGTTGTTTAAAAATACTCTATATCTCAGATTTTTAATTTTTTATTCTGAGCTTCTGAGATAACCTCCTTTTTTCAGTATTGTACTGTAGGACGCTTGACTTATCAACCAATCAGAGAATTTGATTGTATCAGTGAGTTTGTTTTGTCGTAGACTTCAACCAATCAGAGAAGGTATCACTTTGACCAATGAAAGAGCGAGTTTGATACTCCTCCTTTATTTTTTTTTTTAACGTCCGACTGTTTTGCAAATTGCTGCTAATGCAGACGGTGAAGGATGAAATGAATTTTTTGTAACGTATGAAAAAATGCCATGCCCGAGTGGGATTCGAACCCAAGACCGCGTGATGAGAGGCGAGCACGTTACCAACATCGCCAACGCTCCTCCTTTCTGATTCATATAATAACGAGTGCAAAACAACAACCATCGGCACCCGCCCAAGAAGATTTTTTGTGATATTATTATTATTAAAAATATGGTACCTATTTAATATATTGATATTTATATATTAGTCACTAATTTCTTTCTGCGTTTTCTGATCCTGAAACTAAATATTTCTTCTAACATCCCATCCGTAATTTTTCATTGATGAAACCCAGTCCCGTTATTTATCTTCCATAGGCCAGGCGGTATCTTTCACAACATTACAAAAATGACCTTTAATCAGTTTCAGTTCTCCGTCGGTGCTTGGCTATCGGACTTCGACGAAGACAAATAAGCGGCTCCACACAAAGACGAGAAGCCGTGTCGTCCACCTACCATCACTCCACACTTCAAAATGGCCCTTTTCAGGGCCACTAAATCATTACGGTTTCCACTTATGTTTACCGTCCGGTGAAAATAAATAAATTATCAGAGTGATTAATTCCAATCTGAAATAGATAATTAAAAATTAAATAAGTATTTAAAATCTGAACATATCTTTTTTTTAATATCATATTGTAGAACCTACAAAACAGATTTTATACATTACTATTTAAATTATTTTATTAAACATTATTTTCCTTTGTTTGCACCACTAAATATATCGCACTCCTAATGCAAGACTATTGTAACTCAAAAATTTTCATTTTTCTTTATTCATGATTTGGCTGTTATTTCTCATTATCTTCCTAGTGCCAGATTATCATAACGCTAAATAGACTATAATTGTTTATTTTTAACATTGTGATAGTAATTTTTTTTCTAAAAATGTTCTCTCATCACATGCAAGACTAACACAACTTCAGTTAGTATAGTCTTGCACATGACTTCTGTCATTCAAGACTATCGTAAGTCGAGATACGATAGTCTAGCATTGAATAATATTCATTGAAACGTTTAGAAGCATAGTGGAAGACAATCGCAACTTGGCAAACACAATGCCCTCTATACCAAAAACGAAAGATTTATGCACTGTTTTTACGTGTTACAATAAATAGAAGTAGTTTATTCACTATACCTACTATTTATTTACTTCGGTATTATTATTAATATAAATAGAATAATTCTATTATTCTACAATTATTGTAGTACACCAGGTATTCCGATGAGATAATCATGATATATAAATAAAAATTAATTAGCCCTACATAAAAGTTAATAAAAACAATTGGGAAATAACCGCAACCAAACCGAATAACTCTTAAGGATATAATTACCAAACTAACTTTTACATCCAATAATCTTTTCAAACCTAAACGCCAGCAGACGAACCAACAGCCCTACTTGTTGGCTATAATCAATTGTTTTGTTCTCTGTTATAATATTTTTGATTATTTTATAATACTGTAAATTTATGAACTCATTATTGTATGCAGTAATAAGCGTACATAATAAAGACATTGTAGCATATAGAAGCACAGAAGACAATAAATTATTGATGTAAACAAAACTTATCATGTCTGGGCGACTGGAAAATAATAAACAGCCTTCCGTATTTTATTTTCATTTTGATATTTTTTCCTGATGGTTCTTGGGCGACTACCAATAAAGAGAAAGCAGAAATGCTTGCTCAGCACTTGCATAACACATTCCAACCGCACAACCTATAACACGAAGATCATTCAAACATAGAAAATTTCCTTAATGGTCCTCTGCAACTTAGCCTTCCTCCAAAGCCAGTTTTCCCCGGGGAACTCTTCCAAGCAATTCACGATCTGCCATTAGGTTAAGCCCCAGGATATGATCTTATTACTTAAATACTTTTGTGCCATCTTCCTAGGAAATTCATTATACTCTTAACTCACATCTATAATTCCATACTCCAAGTCACTCACTTCTCTATTCAGTGGAAGTACTCTATCATAATTCATTCCTTAAAACCAGACAAGCCACCTCGCCAACTAACTGCTTACAGACCAATTAGTTTACTCTCTATTCTCTCTAAACTACTTGAGAAACTCCTTCTACCACGCCTATCCTGATCATCAGTTCGAATTTCATTTATCTCATTCCACACTTCAGTGATGTCACCGCATTATTGATAATATAATCTCTTCAGCTCTTGAACAGTCAATACTGTTCAGCCGTGTTTCTTTATGTAGCTCAAGTCTTTGATCGGGTCTGGCATATACAAATTGAAACTAATACTTCCAGATAGCCTGTACCTAGTAAAAAAGTATTTTTTAGTGGAACGTTACCGTAGGGTATGAAACAAAATGTAATTTACATCTTGTTTTAATTTTCGTACGAAGAATGAAGTCTAAAGGTAATAAAATATTTATACGTGCAGTAGTTCTGTACAACCAAATACGATAAGCTAATTTGTAAACACGAAAATAGAACAGTTCAAAATTTTCACTTTTTAATTTGAATTCTTTTTTTCATTTTTTGAGCGTAAAGGGCGAAGTAAACTTTAAAATAAGGTATAAGTTTCTCAGTCAATAGGAGCAGTAAGAGAGAAGAAATTCCTATACTGTATTTTCATTTTAAAATCCTATTTACGATGTATTGATTCACTGTTTTGTTTCAATGCGAGACTATCGCATATGCAATTTTAATGACAATTTTTGTTTAAAAAGGAAACTTGACCAATTAACTTACATTCTTACGGTAAAAGAAATAATGTCCCCAAATTTCATATCTGTAACTTATTTGAGCGAAAAGTTAGAATCAATTAAAATTTGAGATAAAAATTTGATTGTTGTTGTCTCAAAATATAGGTTTTTTGACTTAGGATAGTCTTGCATTAGGGATTCGATGTGTTAATTCACTGTATTGTTTCAATGCAAGACTAACACATATGCAGTTTTAATGACAATTTCTGTAAACAAAGCAAAATTGACTAGTTCACTTATATTCTTATGATATAAGAAATAATGTCCCCAAATTTCATATCTGTAACTTATTTGAGGGAAAAGTTAGAATCATTTAAAGTTTTGGATAAAACTTTGATTGCTGTTTTCTCAAAATATAGGTTTTTTGACTTGTGATAGTCTTGCACTAAGGGTGCGATATGATAATGAACAGTCAAAACAAAACAAATTAAATACAACACTCACCTCAGAGTATTACATTCATTCAAGATCTTTCGTCTCCCTCGGAGACATCATCAGGAATTCAAAAAACACACGAATCACATAAAACATAAAACATTAAAACAATTATGGTCGCAGACCACGTCAATTATTTCCTACATCAAGAACCATTCCGAGCGCGGTTATTCGGCCGGCAAATTACAGAATAAAATTTACAGAAAAATTTACAGAATAGGCAGAAAAATTATAGAATAACCGAGCGCGGAATGGTTCTTGATGTAGTAAATAATTGACGTGGTCTGCGACCATAATTGTTTTAATGTTTTATGTTTTATGTGATTCGTGTGTTTTTTGAATTCCTGATGATGTCTCCGAGGGAGACGAAATATCTTGAATGAATGTAATACTCTGAGGTGAGTTTTATATTTAATTTTTTTTGTTTTGGCTTTTCATTATCATATATGTACTATTTAAATATATAATAAGCACGGTAATTAGAAAAGATGGTAGGGGTAACGTAAGGATGCGAAGTAGCCGATGACGTCACCGGTGCTTAATAACACGGCCAGCTGTTTGTATTATTTCGGTTTTGTGAATATGTTATCGGTCCGTCTAATTAGCAACTAATAGTTATAAGAATTATTTGCGCATTTAGTTTAATCGAATGAATTATCGAACAAAACAAGAACTAGTAAATATTTAGGCATACTAATAGTTATTTTGTATTTAACTTTTATTTTTGTTATTTCTAATGTTAAGTACATGTTTATGTCTAGTGAGTTCTAGTATAATTACATGAATCCTATAGATGAGAAGTTAAAAATTGTAATCCAAATGGAAGAGGAATCGTCAAATTTCTTGGAGAGAGTGACGCAAATGAGTGTAGTAATGTAATAAAGACCCTAGTTGGGAGGCTGAAATTAACATACTGTGATGTTAATGAATTCCCAATAACGTGTTATGTGAGAACTAGGAATTTTACAAGAATAATTAAAGACATCAATAACGAACAATCTTTGAAAAGAAAATCATGCGGTGATGAGAAACGTGATTCGGGAAGGAAAAGCAAAAATTTTAGTAAACTCGTCCAATAAAGTTTATACGTTGTTTCATTTCTACAGAATACAAACTATAAATATTTGTAATAACAGTAAGCCTAACTGTTAAATATTCACAATCAATTTATTTTCCTACAAGAACGCTACCGAATATTATGTATTTATTATTTTATATTAAAAATTACAGACTTGTTTAAAACAGTTTATTACATAATGTAAATATCTAAAGGCAACTGTTTACTGACATTTTATTACAATTTTCTTTATTATCATTATTATTCTAGCTGGTAATAGTCTATTATATTAGACAAAACATAATTATTATATCCCAATGTTGTTTAGGTCATCAGCCAAAAGGCTGGTTTGAACCTGTAGAGGTTTTACTAAGTAAATCGAGGAGTGAGGTGGTTTACCATTGCCTTCCTCACTGAGTGGAAAAGTACACTCATCAGCATGCCAGGCCCTCTGAAAAGCATATATTTTCCACTCTGCAAATGACACTTTCACTTCATTCACCACAGGGTCTGGCTGTATAATGAAATCCATTACTTTCCGACGAGATAACTCTGAATAGTGTCTTTTACACCTCTACCTCTTCTGTTCTTAAATTATTCAGTCATTTAATTGGCTGAGCATGTGATAAGAAACAGAACTATTTATTTTAGCCCTGCAACCAACAGATTGAGTGTAAATATATATCCCAATATTAGTCTTTAATGTAGAAGGAAAAATTTTAAAAAATGGTGCTTGAGCACCGGTGACGTCATTTGCTAATGACGGCATGTACTCATAACGGCTGGTCATGCGCGTTACCCTTACCGTCTCTTATATTTACCGTGATAATAAGTAAACGAAATTTACCTGCACTAATTCATTTAATAAACTAAGATCGCATCTAATACAACAAGACCTATATCATTATATATTCCTTTAAGTAGAATATGTCTATATCTTCCTGGTGTGTGTGTGTGTGTGTGTGTGTGCGTGTGTGTGTGTGTGTGTGTGTGTGTGTGCGTGCGTGTGTGTGTGTGTGTGTGTGCGTGCGTGTGTGTGTGCGTGTGTGTGTGTGTGTGTATTAACATACTTGAGTTACGAATGAGACATCAGAGACTTAACTTCTCGTGAGTACCTAATTCAAAGTTTAGAGTAAAGAGGAAAGGTGATGTATGAATACCGAGAGGGTGCATAAAGTTAGTGAAGATTGGTCAAACGGCATAAAATAACAACCCATTAAAACCCATTACTGACATGCTTTAACATTAACGATGAGAAATCTAAGCATGAATCTTATTTAAATTCACAATTTTAACATTCAGTGGTTATTCTTAGATACAGTGACTAATTATACTTGTTCTCATGTTTTTCATTTAACTTTTATCAGTTTTTTCTTAATTCAGTTCCTTATAATCATTTTCTGTATCAAACTCCCATCTTGATCTAAGTCTGTTTGTTAAATATGCAAATTTCTCACTTCTAATGAATCCGTTATCCACCCCTACATTACCTTAAGATTTTACTTAAAACTAAAATATAAATTAAAGATATTCTGAATGGATAAAACAGATTTTCTTTAATGTCTTTTGATTTTTGTTTCCATTAATGCAGTGGTACCATTTCGCCAAACAAGTTCTTATTTCAACTACGTTCATTTCTTTTAATTTAACAATATTCATCACAACATCTATCTTGTCTTTGAAATGCAAGTTCCTTATTTACATTAATTAAAATTTTCATTTAAGTTACAAATTTTTCTTAACTTTGATAATAATTCATTAATAACTGTATTTTTAAACTCTTGTTTTTAATATATAAAAGTTTTATTTCCATTTCTAACAAAAACTTCGTAAAGTTCAAAGGAACTCTTTATGGAAATCAATATAAATTCTTGTTTTGCGGATCATCGTTGGTATTAATGACCAAGCGATTAATTTGTTGAAAATCCTGGAAAAACAGGTGAGCGGGTTTTAACTTTTTCCTCTTAGAATTTATATTTAATGATAGTATAGTATAGTAAGACAAATGACAGAGTTTTGTTTAACTAAACCTTTAGGATACCCAAAATCTTTTATTAAAAAGTATTCAGTTTCGTATAAACCCAAAAACAACGTTGAGTGTTTACACTAAACAGAATTCTTAAAACAGTAACGATAATGTGTTGGTCTAGGCAATCATTAGGAAATTCTTTCCTTTTTGATTTCCTCTACACTGTAACTCAACAAAAAGCTGTTGGATGATATTGCAGATTTATTTTGAATTAAGGAAAATATTAATGACAGTAGGATGATTTGCTTTTGGAAGAGGACTGTTTGACCTGTTGTACGAATGGTAGGTATGTTAGTTGCCACACAATTTCCATCATCAATCTTGAAACGAGGTCCTTACAAAAAAAATATTTCATTATATTTCATTATATTAAATATTTCATTACCCACCGGGTTGGTCTAGAGGTAGAGTCGTCGCCAAAATCACCTGTTTAACAGCTGATTTTTGGAGACAAAGTTTCCTGGTTCAAATCTTAGTAAAGGTAGTTACTTTTATACGGATTTGAATAATAGACAGTGGTTGCCGGTGTACTTTGATGGTTGGGGTTTAATTAACCATACTCTCTCAGGAGTGGTCGACCTGGGTCTGTACAAGACTACACCTCATTTACACTTGACTTCATACATATCATCCTCATCTCATTGGGTCATGGGGTTGCTTATTGTTCTGAGTTGAACAGATTGCAACGTACATATATTAGGAATTAAAAAAAAATTATAATTTGACACTAAAGAAACATACTCCCAAAACTTTGATTATTGCGTTAATATTGATTTATTTACATCTAAAATCACCTACTTACTTCAAGTGATGAATTAAAGTCTTTTAGAATATTTAAGAAACAATTCAGAAATAAATCCATACTTACAATCTGCTGAAAAAATTATGTTGATTAATTTTTTGAGGTTTTCACGAAAAACAAAAGAATTTTGTGTAAAACCATTTAAGGCACATGATATAACAAATTCAATTTGTAACTTTTATATGAATTTCGTTAGAAGTCATACCGTTCTCTTTTATAAATCTACCATAATATTGTAAAGAAGTGATGTTTTTTTTTTGTAAGATGTAATCTCAGAAACTAATCAACTGATTTCAAAAATACTTTCACGTTGGAAATCTTTGAGATTCATTGGTAACATAGAGTGGGTATAATATAGCGTTACGTAATTTTAAAATTTTGTTTGTAAAAGGAAGTCATTTTTTATTTTGTTTAGCCCTATACCAGTATATTGAAACGCAACGTTAACCCAGATATACGGTTGGGCAGAGATTGCTACATAAATGCGATGCTTTTTGCTGATGACCTGTGGTTGGTTTAGGAATCGGAGGATGAGCTCCAAAAAACCGTATACGTCTTGTGAAAATTATGTGAAGATTTTAATCTCAGAATTTACGCCACGAAAACCAAGGTGATGGCATTAATGGGAAATATCCGTTTCGATCGAAGATCGAAACAATTGAACAAAAAGGCCAGACCTGACACAAAGATTAAGTTTTACAAGGTGATGGCAACTCCAATAATAATGTTTGGGAGTGAAGCATCGGTGACCACCACGAGGAATGTACAGAGGATCCAAGCAGCGGAGATGAGATTCCTGCGAAGAGTTAAGGGATGCTCGTGATTGGATAGAGTGCGGAATATGGATATAAGGAAAGAGTTCCAAGTCTACAGCCTGAATGAGAAGGTTAAGGGGTACGAGGGCGATGGAAGGGACACCTGGACAAAATATCCCTCCAAGTACACCGTTATGCACCGGTTGGACGGAGAGCTGTGGGACGACCTCGGAAAAGATGGATAACAGCTGTGAGTTTTAAGTTTGTGAGTCCGGAACAGGTGACGGTCTAAGTCTTGAAGAAGAAGCAGGAGAAGGAGGAGGAGGAGGAGGAGAAGAAGAATGAGGAGGAGGAGGAGGAGAAGGAGAAGAAGAAGAATGAAGAAGAGGAGGAGGAGGAGGAGGAGGAGGAGGAGGAGAAGAATGAGAAGGAGGAGGAGGAGGAGAAGGAGAAGAAGACCATTATTTTGTGCTCAATGTATAGTATTGTGTTGTACATTACATTGCATACCTGCAATGTAATGCATATTAGTAGTTAACGTGAGATGTTAATAGTTAAGGTATGAAAAAGTGTTATGTGACTAGCATTGTTACCAGGGAAGGGTGGAAAAGTGGTGTATCATTAAGGATAATCGGGTCTTCCTGAACTTTCTTGTATTTTTTTGTGATTAAGTATCATATAATTTTTAGTGTTTACTAATTTTTGTATTTGTGTATACCTTTTTATGATTTATTTTTTATTTCCTTCTTTTCTCGTACAATCTACATGTAATTATTGCTTCCAGAATTTGGAAGAAAACCTTTGTATTTCTATTATGTGTTTTATATCTCGCCTTTTCTATTCCTTTTTACAAGCCTAAAAGTTTATAAAAAGAGTTAGCTTTTTTAGTTGGGATTTCATCAGGTCAAGTTGCCATCCGTCATGAGTGAGTGCTAAAAGAAAGTGTTAAACCAGTGTGAATGCATTGTTTACATTGTACTTTAGCGGAAAAGGTAAACATTAGCGCGGGGTAAACATTGTACAGTATAATCCACTTGGACATACAACTATTTTATCGTCTGCCTTTAAATTTGTACATATAGTAGGGATAAATTTGAACAGAAGCCTAGTTACATCGTAGTTAGTTCATATGTTAGTCAGTTAGTCACCATACACAGTGGGTTTCCAAACTGATGTTACTTAACATTATTAGTGACTTAATCTACAACCTGATTGACAGGGCTAGCTTGAAGTTAGATGTTATTTTAATAAGTTATTTATAAATTCATTTATCTAAACTAGAAAATCAGAGTGCTATTGGATATTGTTAAGTACATTGATGTTTTAAAATGTCTGTTGTGGGAAAACCAGGAATTATTTATGTAATTAATTCCAAATTATTTATGACTATATATTTTCTACTTTACACCAGTATTAGATATAAATTATAATCTAAATAAAATATCAATATTATTGTTAAATTAGTATTATTTTAGATGTAGTATATTACAAATAAATTCAGTAAGAATAATCTATTTTGAAGTACGAGTATATCTTTGTTAAATAAGATTATCAATGAATTCTGATTATATTTTCCATTGATAAATTTGAAAGAAATTATTTTTAACTGGTAAAAAAATTAATAACACCTACATTATATAAAAATGATTTTTTTTTAAATTTATTTATTTAACGTCGCATCAACTACAACGGTCATTAGCGACGACGTTGGGGTGGAATTTTTGTACAATGGAGGATGAAATGATGTAACATATGAAAATATGCCGTGCCTGAGTGGGATTCGAACCCAGGACCGCATGATGAGAGGCGAGCACGTTACCAACTGCGCCAATGCAGTTTAAAATGAAATTCATTTAAAATGCAGTTTAATGCATTAAAAATGAATGTTTGTTTATCCGTTATGCATTCCCAATCTGTTCAACCGATTTAAATCAAATTTTATGTATAGATTATATTCAGTTTCTGGAGCAGGGTTTACGCTTTTAAAAACCCCGATCTGGTCTGTAGAACGAAAATTAGGAGCTTAAATGTTGTTTTTGTGCTTTATAAAAATTCAGATGTTCGATTTTTAATATACAGATGTTGAAAACGAAGGACAAATTAAAACAGTTTTGTTTTAAGAATGATGTGTCTATGTATTATCATTATAATAATATACGTAAATCCTATAAATACATTTTTTTTAAATTTTCCATCGATTTTCCAGGTAGTTCTCTTTACATAAGGTTTTTGTAGGCGCAGCAGCGCGCACAGAGTACAGATAATATATTATAAAATATGTCAAAAGTTGTAAGAAGGTTTTCCATTCATCAATTAAAAGTTTTTACAAATTCTACTGCACCAAAATACAGTTGTTTGGTTTTTCCGAGAAGTGTTCGTTAAAGAAACAAATTTGAATAAATACAGTATCTGTGCACAAATATCAGAATATTCAGCAAAATAGTATAATATAGTAAAAAGACTTATGGAGCTGAGTGTTGGTTGTTGAATAAGAAATATATAGGGTTACAATTAATGTGACCAAAATGGAATTCTGGTGGCAAAGTTTTAGGCTTTCAGAAACGAACCGAGTGGCCAAAAGGGATTTTTAAAAGATAATGGAGCGGGGAGGAGAGCGGTGTTTTCAGTTACATTGAGAAAAAGAAGCTGGTTATGGCCATGTGAGAAGATTGAAAGGAGGCAGATGGATAACGCAGGTAACAGACTGGTGTCCAGTGAAAAGATTCAAGAGAGGCACACCCCGACGTTTCTTAAAAGATTCAGTGAACAAGGCGACTTCTGATCCATCAATCTCATATAATGACTTTATCAACATACATCAAGATCAATGGCAAGATAACTGACATAGACATTATTGCGTAACCCTTTTACTACCAATTTTTTTTTGCGTGGCTGATATTGTTGTGTGTTTTCCTTTTTTATAAATTGTAAGTAACAGCGTGCAAAAGAATTTTCATAAATATTTTGTAAGGGGACCCTGAGATATATTATCCCACTGGTATTTTATAGGGGGACAATTTACCCCAGGGCCCCCTACAACCCCTCTTACAAAATATTTATGAAAATTATTTTACACACTCTTACCCACAGATTATAATAGGTAAACACACAAAAATAAAAGCAACGCAACTCAGTTCAATCAGTACAGAAGAACATTGGAGGGAAACATCCGGCATGTTCTCATGGTAGCGAAAGGGTTAAAAGACGGAAAACAACGAAGCTGAGGATGGAGTTTTTTTAGGGGTTGAAGAGAATTAGGAAAAACAAGGAAAATCCCCTACCTAATGCGACCGAACTATGTAACATATTCACACAATTTTTTTTTGTATCCGAAATGGTGATAAAAACTCATGTTCATTCCCCCACAATGAACAAGCAGTGTTGGACTCAATTGAAGCGTCCTCGTCCAGACCCACGGAGGTCACAACTTGCTACCAACCAAAACACGCCGCCTGGCCACTTGAGCCAAAAACTGCAAAAATCCTCCACCTCTCTCAGAACTGTTAATATACAATATTACAAGGGGAATGTCGGTTAAAATTAAACACACTGTTAGCGGGATGTGGAAGGAAATTGTACCCTAATTTTCCCCTCACGTCACTGAACACCACTCATTCTCTCACTTTCATTCAACTCTTTCATCACCAGTTCAGGAAATACGTTTTTTAATTTTTATGTTTTCGTTTAGGGTGGGATAGGGTGATTCTGCTGGTCTCCGGACGTCTCCTCCCTACGTGGTCTTTATCAACATCACTACAAATCAAGTAATACACACGAACTTGGAAAAATTTTGAATTTCAATCTAACGCAAAATATTTTATTTTTAATCATTTGATAGGTTAGAATCATATGCCTATACTCTAAGACGGCGTTCACTGAACCAAGTAAATATCCCTGATTTTACTTTCTCTTGTCTATATGAATATATTGGAAGAAAAGTATTGTTTTCATGTCAATTTTTCAAATCGAGTTTTCACCGGATCTACACGTTTTCAGACCCCCTGAACCCAAAAAACTTGTTTTTAGCGATTGGTCTGTGTGTGTGTGTGTGTGTGTGAACAGAATATCTCAAGAACGGAACATTGTACGTACTTGAAACTTGAAACTTAAGTTACATACCACTACCGGACCCGACACGAACATTTTCATCAAAATCGGTCAACTAGAAGTAGTAGTTTATTCGTATAATTTTTCTCTTTTTTGCAATTTTTTTTAAAAACTGGTACTACGATTTTTTTAAAAATCGCCGGGTTTACTAAATTTTTTTCTGCTCTACAAGATAAGGTAGGCGCTATGTTTGCTGAAATTCTTGATGAAGCTGTTTTCACGTTTAAAAATGTTATTTTTTAAGATTACGGCTTTAATATGCATTTTAGCGCAAAAATTTATATAACAAAAGTTAAAAGAGCTGACAGAAGATGACTACCAGCACTGTTTCCAACAATGGAAAATTCGCATGGAGCGTTATAGGGATAGAGAAGGAGTGTATATTAAAGGTAGCAATAAGTAATTATGTATAAAATAAAAATAAAAGTTTTTACAACGTCAGTTTCGTTATTTATTAGCTACACCTCGTACAGTTGGTGCGTTAATTTTTTGTCTTGTTAACTTTTTTACATAATATTAATTTTTGAGAAAAAAAATTATTTTTGCAATATTCAAGTTTTAACTGCTCTCTTCAACTTCGAATTCCGAAAATTGACAATAGGTTTATAAGAAAAAAAAAATCTGGTGTGAAACACTCACACAACTTTCTCTTGCCAATGCAAATAATTAACCTTAAACCTAACATTAGTATTAAAACATTAGAAATGAACAAAAAACTAACCTCAAAAAACATTAGTGAAATACGCAAAAATCGACCTCAGTTTAGCTTAAAAATACGGAAAATCGCTCATTCACGCTAAACTAGACACTGTACAAAAAAATGTTAGAAATAAAAGTTTTAGATCTCTTAATTTCCTATAAATTTGATTTTATACACTTTTGTCGTAAAATACATTCTAAGGCCGAAATCTTAAAAAAATAGATTTTCCGCACGTTTTCGTGAGAAAAAACAGAAAATTGCTTATTACCGCTAAACTTAGCGTTATACAAAAAAATGTTTGAAATAAAAGTTGTAGAATTTTACATTCTCTACAACTTTTATTATATAACGTTTTGCGCTAAAATGCATATTAAAGCCGCAATCTTAAAAAGAAAATGTTTTTAGTAAAAACAGCCTCACGCAGAATTTCAGCAAACATGGCGCCTACTCTATCTTGTAAAGAATAAAAAATTGAGTAAACCAGGTGATTTTTAAAAAAATTGTAGGACCAGTTTTTGAGAAAATCGCAAAAAAGTGAAAAATTATACGAATAAACTACTACTTCCGGTTGACCGATTTTGATGAAAATGTTCGTGTCGGGTTCGGTAGTGGTATGTAACTTAAGTTTCAAGTTTCAAGTTTGTACGATGTTCCGTTCTTGAGATATTCTGTTCACACACAGACACACACACAGACCAATCGCTAAAAACATGTTTTTTTGGGTTCAGGGGGTCTGAAAACGTATAGATCCGGTGAAAACTCGATTTCGAAAAATCGACATGAAAACAATACTTTCCTTCCTATATATATTCATATAGGCAAGAGAAAGTAATAAACAGTGAGTCCAATTTTAATGTTGAAATTCTTTACTAAAAAATGCAAAACCAAATTTTCTTAGTAAATTTTGTAGGATTTATATGATATGTAAATTACTATATTGTTCTGAAAGTTTTCAAATTCATTTTTAAGTGCACTTAAAAATAATAATTTATTATTTTGGTAATGGTATACATGTTATAGTGAAATCCAGAGTAGTTTATATTTACCGGCTTATTAAAACACGAGAATATTAATGATTTTCCACCTCATGAAACTTAATGAAGACTTGGAGCTTGAACATTGGTTGTACTGTTTGCAATAAAATGTACACCAACTACTGCAGCTTTGTTTTGTTGTTAAAGTGGTAGATTTTACAGATCTGTGTATGGTAGTGTATAATTAAACAGGGTACAATGTGGTACCTAATGCTTTCTTTTACGTTTATTACAGAAAATTACGCTCAATGTTTTCGTTCTATTCATTCGCCTAAAAAAATAATAAAACCCTAATATTTTGTTGAATTTTTAAGGAACATTTTAAAATACAGTTTTATTTGTTGTTCGAAGTACTAAAATTATTTTTCTTCATACATTAGATAATCGATTGTTAAAAATTTTAACTATCGCTATTTAGGCTTACACTTGGACAGAAAACTTACATGGAAAGCACATGTTACACACACACGCCACAAACTCAAAACTCGCTTCTGTCAATTAAAACGCTTAATCAATATACGTTCTAAATTAAAAATGTCACACAAATTAACAATCTACAAGACAGTCCTAAGACCAATTTGGTCATATGGAGTTCAACTTTGGGGATCTTCTAAACCTTTACACACGAAACGTATATAAGCGATTCAGAACAAGATTCTACGAACGATAACGCAATTCCCCTTTTACATCACAAACTCAATGTTGCACAAAGACTTACAAATCTCATACGTAATTGATGTCGCGAAACACCTATACAAGACGATGCATGACAAATTTGAATTACATGACAACCTTTTCATACAAAACATGTACATTAGGGCGATATCGGGTACTCAGCGCAGACGTTTGAAGCGCCTCTGGCCAAGAGATCTTCTTGGCCAACTGTAGGACTGTGGTGATGACTGCACGCTTCTTCAAGTAAATCAAGTTTTGGACATTAGCTTCACATTCAGAAATTGTTGTATTAACATAATAACAGATACTTAATTTCAATTAAAACTGTCAAAAAAAAAATTTAATGTCATTTTCTATTAACAGTAATGCTATAATTTTAGTCAACACAGCCAAATGTATTGAGATAACTTTGATAATCTAAAATAACCTTGATATAAAGCAGAACTGGAAGGAAAACGTAAAACTGGAAAATATAGAATTACAAATTACCTTCCTTGCCGGTGTGTAAGATGCACTCCCGTTCTCAAAAAGAATTTTATTCTTTAATGTTAAAATTTATATTTTATTTTTATTTCTGTGAGAGGAATGAGATTTTTTTTCATAACTAAAGTTTTTAAAATACAATAAACGTATATTTGTATTGCTGAAACAGATTTATAAAGATAGAGTTTGAAGATTGCTACAATATTACATAACAGTAGCTAATACTTTTTAAGCTACAATAATATTACATATATAGGGTTAACTGAAATAGAAAATTCTTGCTTATACAGTATTACGATAAACATCAATCCTGGTTGGAGAAAGGTACTGTGACTTGAAGAATTTGAGCTGTTATCAAACAATAAATCTTCTTCAGCTCCATCCAAAAAATTGCCGCTTTTTTTGAGAGTTTTAACAATAATTTTGGAGACAACATTGTTCCCGAAAGTTTTCAACCAGTCACAGATCTGAGTTAGGAAAGGCGTTTGAGTTTTCTAAGGCGTTTAAGTTTGGTATAATTCCTTCTCCCTGTGGCATCATTCATTTATTCCATTCGTGGAAAGGTCAAAAGAGTTAGTAGAGCGAACGCTAAATAAGCTTGCTGGTTTTCTGAAGTTTGCAAAAGTTTTATTTTGGTATTGGCGCACTCGGTTGCCTCAGCGATTGGTGGGGGTCAGTGCTGTACCAGCTGTGATCAGAATCACGTCGTTCTCGCAACGTTATATATCAGCTAACTTGAAAATATTGGTCTGTAATGTGTTGTAGCAGGGGTTGTGGCAGGGATTATTTTTGCATACAATGTTTACAATTGAATATTTTTAAAGTCGCTAATAGATGATAATTTACATCGTTCAGCGCCTGTGATTTAATAGGCAGTTCGGTATTAAGACACGAAGTCTACCGACTAAATCCGAACTGTTCGCGCAGCTGCACCGGCAAACTTATTTGGCGTCCGCTGAACATATCTCAGACGCAGGAAGCGTATGCAATTTCCATTAAATAGCATTTCAAAAGAAATGAGTAACAAGATAATAATGAGAACCAGTAATTTCGTATACCGTACTTGATTGTAGACTCATTGTCAACCGATAAAACCATGTCCTCTGATACTGGATTATGTTATTCTAAGAATTTTTACAACGGAAAACCATTTCCAAATAAAATTATTCAGTCGAATAGCGTGACGTTGGTAACTATGTACAGTACAGAATTTTGATTTTTGTTATGCTGTGTACTAAACATTAAGCCAGTTAGGCATACAGCAAATTCCTATCTGTTTTATGTACCGGCCGCATTGCCGTAGTTGGTAACGTGCTCGCCTCTCATCATGCGGTCTTGGGTTCGAATCCCATTCAGGCACGGCTTATTTACGTTACAAAAAATCGTTTCATCTTTCACCGTCTGCATTAGCAGTAATTACAGAACAGTCAGACGTTAAACCAAAAAAATAAATCTGTTTTATGCTACGCAACCTGTTTTTTGACGGTTACTGCAGGAAAAAGTGCGTCACATATAACAGATGAGAATTTGCTGTATGGCTAACTGACTTAACGTTTACTACATAGCGGAACAAAAATCAAAATTCTGTACTGTACATGGTTGCCAACATAATGCTATTCAACTGAATAATTTTATTCGGAAAAGGTTTTCCGTTGTAAAATTCTTCAAATAACATAATCCAGTGTCAGAGGAAATGGATTTATCTGTTGACAATCAGTAATTTCGTATACCGTACTTGATTGTAGACTCATTGTCAACAAATAAAACCATGTCCTATGATACTGGATTATGTTATTTGAAGAATTTTACAACGGAAAACCTTTTCCGAATAAAATTATTCAATTAAATAGCGTTAATCCACCGGGTTGGTCTAGAGGTAAAGTCGTCGCCAAAATCAGATGTTTAACAGTTGATTGTCGGAGACGAAGGTTCCTGGTTCAAATCCTAGTAAAAGTAGTTACTTTTATACGGATTTGAATACTAGACAGTGGTTACCGGTGTACTTTGATGGTTGGGGTTTAATTAACCATACTCTCTCAGGAATGGTCGGCCTGGGTCTGTTCAAGACTACACCTCATTAACACGTCATACACATCATCCTCATCTCATTGGGTCATGGGGTTGCTTATTGTTCTAAATTGAACAGATTGCAACGTACACAAATTAGAAATAAAAATAATAAATAGCGTTATGTTGGCAATCATGTACAGTAAAGAATTTTGATTTTTGTTACGCTGTGTAGTAAACATTAAGTCAGTTTGGCATACCGTAAATTCCCATCTATTTTATGCGACGCACCCTGTTTTTTTAAGGTTACTGCAGGAAAATGTGCGTTGTATACACCGCCAAATACGTATATCCAGTAAGATGAAGTACGAAGGAGAATAGGAAAATATATAGAAGGGGTAGGCCCCAGTGTGTGACGGCATACGGAGGGTATTAAACAATTTGTCATTTTTAAATAACAAAATTTTGTAAATTTGAAATTAAACACGCAAAAATGTTATAGCGGGTGTTACTCGTACATATACAACGTTAGGCAATCTTCGTTTCTTTATTATTATTTTTTTGTTAATAAGTACATCAAAGAATTTATTTTAATTTGACTTACTTTGAAGCAATTCTATTTGATGATGTATTATCATTTTGACAACACAGAGATTTGATCAAAGTACGTTTACTTTTTTGAAATCGAGTAACGTCGCTGAAATGACTGATTAAAAACCATCATTGCCAGTGGTTCAACATGTGAAACCATTATGTATGGAAATCATACTACAACAAAAGGCTTTAACGTTTCTTTCAAGTTAAAAAATTTATTCATTTATTGTATCAGCCCATTCTAGAAAATGTAGAATGACTTCTTCTCTCCTCCACTATCACACTAGCACACTCATTCACCTGTTTCTCTCTCTCACTATACTCCAAGTATTAGGTTCGTTGGCCTGTACTTCTTATTGGTCCAGCCCATCTCTTTCGCGGTCATTAAACGTTTCCGGCACCACAGAAATGTACGAAATTATCCTTCTCAACGGTCAATTTTCTTCCATTCTAAAGTTATACTGAAACAAAATTAAGCCTGTTTCATATGTCAACATTTTTCAAATGGCCTACCTTTGAAACACCTAGTGTCCAACACAAATGCGTATCGCTTGCACTCGGCTACTTTCTGTGAATGTTAAAATCTATGTTTTGCTCCCAAAAATTTTTAAGCACATCAACTTTGGTAATTCGTTTTCTCTCGTGAACCATCCTCGAAAGAGTGGGTGTACACATGTGTGCTCTGTCTCTAATATCCTCCAAACATGAAAATTCCCTTTCCCAAGTCTGTATCTATCTCAAATTTGCCCAAGAGAACAAATCCTATAATCTCGTGTACATCAAGGTAAACATTTAATTTAAAATTAAACAAAATTCTAGTATAGCTGTTAATGATTTCAACGGATGAAACGTAAAAAAATTATTTTATATTTTTGGGAAATTTTTGTTAGAAAGAAGAAACTAAGCAACGGCATGTTCTACTTTAATTTATTGTGTAGTCTACTCAGTAATAACGCACTCCACACCACAACTTTATAAAAATTAAGACTCCTGGATAGGTATTCATCACTGCGATGATCACACTCCTTTTCTATAGCAATCGACAATTAATCTATCCAAGTCACGTAAAAAAAATAATTATCACGGTATTAACATCAATAGCTGTACACCAGTGACCTTCCCGAGCTAGAAAATAATACCGTAGCTACTTTTGCCGATGACACTGCAATCCTAGCTGTGAATGACAGTACTGAGGAAGCAAACTACAAAGGTCGATTTCAGAAATTCAGCAATGGATGGAAAAGTGGAGAATAAAGCTCAATAAGACAAAATCAGTTCATGTCAACTTCACTAACAGAAAAGTTGAGCATATTCCAGTATATATGTAAATAACCGCACTGTAATGGCACTCGACGCTAAGCTTCGCTGGAAAGCCCACGTTAAAAACAAAGAAACTAACCTACATTTTAAATAATTGAAGTCCATATCAACATCAACATCATCTCTATTAATATCATCTTCTTCCTCTACGCATTCTACTATCACCGCTATTAATTTGGTTACCTTTTCTATTAATGTTATTCATCTTTTATCTTGTTAATATTTAAAAAAATTATCCTTAATTTTGTTTTCGTTTCCGAAGCAAAACCATTGGATATTGTCTTCGTCATCTGAACCCGTTCATGCTATTTACTTATAGTTTTTGTTTTTTGAACTGATTGTAAATATTCTCAGATGTTAGAAAAAAAGAAGAGAGAGGAACTCGGACTAAGATATAAGAAATTGTATTGGCTACTAGAGAGAAGATCCTCATTATCAGTCTATAACAAAATTCTGCTCTATAAACAGACGATAAAGCCTGTCTGGACGTATGGTATGCAACTCTGGGGTTGTACCAAACAAAGTAATATAAAGATCATTCAACGTTTCCAAAACAGGATGCTGAGAAACATCGTCGACGAACCTTGGTTCATGAGGAACATCGACCTCCACAGAGATCTGCAAATGGATTTCGTCTCCAGTGAAATCCAGAGGTTCGCACAGAAGCATAAGTAAGACTTTACCGGCATGGCAACGTTGAAGCAATCCAGCCGCTTGACAACAATAATCTGTCGCGAAGGTTGAAAAGAAAGAAACGTTTGAGCTTGTGTAAAGTCAGTGTTAAAAGCAGAACAGTGTTAGTGCATGATTAGAATTAGTGTTAAATTTAAGTGCACAATATAAGTGTAGTGTACCTAATGTGTTATATTAAATTAAGTACCGAGATTCTGTTGAGCATCTTTGTAGTAATGTCCCAGGTTCGTACAGATCAATAAATTTGAAAGCCTTTTGTTTTTGAAATTCAATTTGTTTATTTCACAATTTGGAGATAGAATTTTGAGAAACTTTTAAAACACAATTAAAAACTTTAAAATCCTTTAAAATTTATTTAAAATATTAAATTCTTTTCTTTTCCAAATCTTCTAAAAGTATTATTTCTAAATATTAATACAAAATATCACTAAATTAGTATATTATCAAATTATCAAAAGTATTTGTTTTTAAAATAACTTGTATATAACGTCACTCCTTTAAAAGTTTAAAATGGAGTGAGTTCAACAATCCAAATTATGAATTTCATAAAATTGTTCTTTTTGTTTGTTTTTTACTTCCTCTTACATCTTTAGATCAAAATTAAAATTTTCCTTTTACATCTGTAGTTGAGATCATCTGATGTGTGTGTGTTGATGCTGTAAAGATATGTTTATGTTTACGTTAGAATGTTATGATCGTGTTTATACTGTTTGTTGTGTGTCTGTGGAGATGTCTCATATTACAATCATCACAATCTTCCCCCCCCCCCCGGAGAGTAAACTGAAGTACAAAGGTATGTGTATGTAAAATAATGGGGGTGAGTGTTTAAATGAAAAAGAGAAGGTGAGTATGTAGCAGTTGTCGGCCTGAGATGGTAATATTCATTCATTCGGGGCCCCTTTCAATAAAACATTCAAATAACATGCAAACAGCACAGTTTACATTTTTGTTACAATCATCTCAAGCTCGAGTATCGCAACAGACATCACCAAAATAAATCCTTATGAAAATAAATTATGTAAATTATGAATAAATTACGTAACTTTTTTAAGGTTAGAAATATGTTCTTTAGTTATTTCTCCACCAATAGTCTTACGGAGTAAGGCTGTAACCGGAGTAGAGAAACCGATGATATTCAAAGGTTCAGACCATCGATATGCCATTTTCGCACAAATGTTTTTCCGTTTCGAACTTACGGGGTGAGTTTTAAGTAAAACTTTGTCTCCCACCGAAAACGGATTGGGGTGGCGTGTAGCATTATACCGGCGCGCCATATCATGATGAGATTTAATTAGTTTTCTTCTAATATCACACATCATGTTACTGGAACGTATAGGATTTCTATGGAGGATATCTTGGATATTCCATGCTCTATCCAACGGTGTTTGAGCTGAAAATGTATGTAATATGTCAAATGGGCATTTCCCATGAGCATTATGTCGAGCCATATTAAAGGCTAATTGAAACCAAAAGAGAGATTTGTCCCAAGTTGTTTGAGTCGTTGCATGATATGCAATAAGGATAGACCTAAGATTTCGATTTAATCGTTCGGCGTGGGATGGTTGAGGATGATATGGTGAGAGGGTGGTTCGTTTTATGCCTAGATTGAAACAAAAGTTTTTAAATATTATGGAATTAAAATTTTTAGCGTTATCTGTGACAATTAACCTTGGGATGGAGTAATTTTGGAAAATGCGTTTTAATTCATTGACAATGGAGGATGTGTTAGTGTTTCTTAATGGAGCTAGCCATGTAAATTTTGAAAAACTATCCACTACCACTAGAATATATTTATAACCTTGGTTGGTTTTTGGCAGACTACCTACAGTATCAATAAACAAAGTGTCAAATGGCACTGTTGGAACTCTGGAACTAAGATTTCCCCATTTATAATTTATTCCAGGTTTACTACGTTGGCAGATTGTACAAGCATTCACTTTTAAAGGAATTTCTCGATATATAGCTGGCCAATAAAAATACCGTGTAATTTTGTGTATGGTTTTATCAACCCCTAAATGTCCACCGATTTCGGACTGATGGAAGTATTTAAATACTAAATCTTTTAAGGATTCGGGAAGAACGATTTTGGTTGGGTTATTATTTTTATCTTTTAGGCATAGGACACCTTTAGATAAACAAAATTTATTATTCATTTGTTGTTTTTGTTGAAGGATAAAGGTATCCTGTTCTTGATGTTGTCTTAGATCTGTAAAAGATAGGGGGAATTGAGATAATAAGGTATTAATATAAGATATATCTTTTGAGATATCTTCGTTATTTAAATCGTACATCCTCGATAATGCGTCAGCTACATTATTATCTGAACCACGGATGTGATTAATTTTAAATTTAAAAACAGATAATCTAAGTAACCATCTAGCGAGTCTACCTAATTGCTTTGGTCTGGAAAGAAGCCAGGCTAAGGCTTGGTTGTCGGTTTCCAAAAGAAATTCTCGATGTGTTAAATAAGTTCTAAAATGATCAGTTGCAAAAACAACTGCAAGACACTCTCGTTCATATGCAGAAAATTTTCGTTCTGCTTCTGTTAATGTTTTAGAAGCATATGCTATGGGTTTTCTAAATCCTTCATGTTCCTGAAGTAAGACAGCTCCTAAACCTGTATCAGACGCATCCGTCTGTAAAATGAAAGCTTTGGAGAAATCTGGTATTGCCAATACTGGGGGATTAGCAATTGCCTGTTTGAGATCTTCAAACGCAATTTTTTGTGAGTCTCCCCAGATAAACTGAGTGTTTTTACGACGTAACTTATTTAAGGGTTCTATTCTATCAGCGTAATTTTTAATAAATTTAGAGAAATAATTAATCATACCACAATATCGATGCACTTGTTTTACCGAGGTCGGTTGTGGATACTGTAATATTTTTTGCGTCCTCGCCGGATCTATAGAAACTCCTTTGTATGATAAGGTATGCCCAAGGAACGGTATTTCATTCACAGCCAATGTTATCTTATCGGGATTAACTGTAATACCAGCTTTCCGCAGAATTGTCAATACTATTTTAATATGTTTGACATGCTCTGTAAAACTTTTAGAATATATTAATATATCGTCCATGTAATTAAATACAAATTTATGTTTAATATTTTTGAATAATGTATTCATAAGACGTGTTAAAACTTGTGCACCAGTCGAGAGACCAAAAGGTAATCTGACGTATTCGTATAAGCCATCCGGTGTGCAAAATGCGGTGATTTGACGAGATTTTTCTGTCAATGGTATCTGATGGTACGCTTGTGCTAAATCTAAGGTACTGAACCAGCGGGCATTAGAAAACCATTGAAAAGCATGATTTATATTCGGTAAAGGTTGGGCTTCTGAGTCAATTATTAAGTTGACTCGGCGATAGTCTACAACTAAGCGACTTGTACCATTTGGTTTCGGAATTAAAAAGGCTGGAGAGAAATAAGGTGAAACACTTTCTCTAATTACTTTGTCTTTTAATAATTTGTCAATTTGGTTTTTCATTTGGAGCGTTTTTATCGGATTTAATGGATAGGGTCTAGATTTTATAATTTCGCTATTCTTTAGTTTAATATCGTATTTTAATACATGGGTGCAACCTAATTTAGTTGTGAGTACATCAGGAAATTTCCTACATAAATCATTAATTGTATTTTTAATATATTCACTTTGTTCTATGTTGTTAATTTGTTCGGGATCTAAATTGGTTAGAGAAAATTGTTGATTTTTTGCCCAATCAAAGGTTATGAAAGATCTCGAAGCATTGAATATTGCGTGGGTTTTTTGTAAGAAATTCATTCCGAGTATTATTTTATGATGTATTTTTGTTAATATTTTAAAATTAATTTTCCATGATATGTTGTGAAGAGTAAGTTTAACCCATATCTGTTTATTAATTCTTAGAGGAAAGCGATCAGCTGTGAGGCAAATTGTGTTAATGTTTTCTTCCTTTATAATCGCTTTTTTAGTTTTTAAAAATGTATATAGTTGTTGATTAATAATATTATGAGTGGAACCAGAATCAATGAGAGCGTTAAATATATTATTTTTGATTTTTACCGATAAAGCTTTCAACGTATAATTACAGTTCAACATTTTTTCTTTTAACCTTGAATGTTTACAGGGATTATGTTTACAAACACACATCATATGCCTATGATCAGTGCATTTGTAAAGATTTAGTTTTTTGAAACATTATTATTTTCTTTTTGTTGTAACAGTTTACAATGTCTTTTGATATGACCTAGCTTATGACAATAAAAACATTTTAAGGATGTTGCAGGCATTTGTGATCTGATTTTGCAAGTATTTTGTTTACTTTGGTTAGGTACCACGCTATTCACATTATTTATTACACTCGTATCATTTATTTTAAATAAACCGATATCATTAAGGGTCCTAGCATAAACTCTTTCGTAGACATATGTGTCTAATTTATTGAAATCTTGTAAATTATTAGGTTTGCCGATTATACCTATGTGCGTGGCATATATTTCATTTAAACCGGTTAAAATTATATTGATTAACTCACCTTCTGTCAGATCTAATCTTAACACTTCATGGTTTTCTAAGATTTCTTTTATGTATTCAGTAAGAGTCTCTGTTTGTGACTGATTTCGGTATAACAATTTGAGTTTTAATATCTCTTTCATTTTTGGTGTGATTAGTTTGTTTACCAAATCTCTATGAAATTGATCAAAATTATGATTATTTTTAATAGAATTTTCAAAAATTTGTTCAGTGAATCCAGTCATAAACGGAGTCAACAATACCAAAGGTAAATCTACTGCATAACGTTTTTGTATTTGTTTAATAATTTTGATATTTCGTACTAGCATGTCAATATCACGTCCATCAGTTATAGTTAATTGTTTTAATTCGTTTTCAATTGGATTTGCAATTTTCGTCCAATTAAAATTTAATTCACGATGAAAATAAACAGGATTATGATTACCTACTGCATTCGGTACTAATATGTCAGGATTTTCGTTTCTAGGAACAGGATTTTGCATTACTGGGGAATGTAAAACATTAACATGACCAACATCAAGATTTCTTTGTTGATCAGGTAAAAAATTATTTCCTAAATGTGCGTCGTCAAGGTTTATGTTATTTTGTTCAAAATTAGGTTCAATTTCGAAATTTTGTAACCTATTGAGTTTCCAAATCTCAAATCCTTCTTTTAAATTTTGAAATCCTACGAGTTTATCTGGTTTGTTGGGTAATATGAATGTTAATAGTTTATTAAGCCTATCATCAAATATTTCGGCATTATACCTTTCTAATTCAGTTAAATTTTCTATGTTCCGTAACCTTGCTAAATAATTTTGACATTCCGTCAGTTGTTTGTCTATGTCAAATCTGCGTAGTGTAGTTAAATCAATTTGGCGTCCGTTATCTAATAGTTTCTGTAGCCTTTGTTTTTTTTGTCTTATGTTTCCTGTAGTCGTGCTTTTTCGTATGCGTAGTTGGAAGTTAATGTTTGTCTCGTCTAGTTTGGTAGGGTCAAGTATTTGTGCTGCGTCTCTATTCATGTTTATACCTGTTTTGTTTAATGATGATGATTTTTTATAATGTATGTGTTAAATCACTTACCAGATGATCTCAATGTACTTGCCTACACAAATTATAAATTAGTTTGTAAATTTTTTAGAAGATTTGGTTTATTATTTTTGTTTGATTAATTTTTATTTGGTGAATTTGATTCCGGTTTGTTCCTTTTCTTTTATTATGGTTTCCTTCCAATCTTGTTCCAATCTTGTAGTATTGATATTTTGTTTCCTTTCCTGAAATTGTCTTGAAGATTATGTTGAAAATGAATTATGTATCCTGGTCACGGCACCATTTTATTGTCCCAGGTTCGTACAGATCAATAAATTTGAAAGCCTTTTGTTTTTGAAATTCAATTTGTTTATTTCACAATTTGGAGATAGAATTTTGAGAAACTTTTAAAACACAATTAAAAACTTTAAAATCCTTTAAAATTTATTTAAAATATTAAATTCTTTTCTTTTCCAAATCTTCTAAAAGTATTATTTCTAAATATTAATACAAAATATCACTAAATTAGTATATTATCAAATTATCAAAAGTATTTGTTTTTAAAATAACTTGTATATAACGTCACTCCTTTAAAAGTTTAAAATGGAGTGAGTTCAACAATCCAAATTATGAATTTCATAAAATTGTTCTTTTTGTTTGTTTTTTACTTCCTCTTACATCTTTAGATCAAAATTAAAATTTTCCTTTTACATCTGTAGTTGAGATCATCTGATGTGTGTGTGTTGATGCTGTAAAGATATGTTTATGTTTACGTTAGAATGTTATGATCGTGTTTATACTGTTTGTTGTGTGTCTGTGGAGATGTCTCATATTACAATCATCACAGTAATATTGTCAATAATAGTTTGAGTTAGAATAAAATTACTCATTAGTATTAAGACTAGATCGTAATATACATAAGAGTATATAAGATTTAACCAACATCAATCAAAACCTTGTAAAACTCAGTATATTTACAAAAAAAAGACAACACAAAAAATATGAGTAAATAATTGTAGATATAACTGAAAACCTATTAAAAATAAAAGAAATTGTGCAAAACAAACACTGTTTTAAAGTAAATGCAAACCAGGTTGAATAATAAATGACAGGAAATGGGCTCAGGTCAAAAGCAGGACAAAGAAACAATCCAGTTCCAAGAATACAGAAAATTAAATTTTAAATTTTTATAGTATGTTAAAAGCAAATATAGGTGTGGTAAACATTTGAATATTTTATGTTCAGTTGCTATAAATAAATGTAAACATTCTCTAAAACATTATGATCACACGTATATAAGAGTATATTTAATGTTTTGAGATTTAATAAAATTGTCAAACGCTTTTTTAATTTTGTGTTAAATACAGTATTTTTCTTCATATTTTTCAAGAAGATAAAATTATGAAATAAGTAAGTTATATTTCAATAAGAATCAAAGCGTTCAGCCACAGATTATGGTCCCCCGTCATTTTTGATAACCCGACTTGACCACCTAGATTTGCAGACTCATTATTATCAGAATTTTGAGACTCATATGTCTTATGTTTTCTTATTTCTACTTCTATCCTATGTTCTAATTGGTTTTTCATTGAACAGTTTAGTCACTTCGTGGAACTTCATAATGGGGCGACTTGCAGAAAACTGATACTGGACCAGGTAGAAGCGTTCACCAGGTACTGGTACCGAGTACACAGCAAAACTACATTTTCTGTATTATTAAAAAATACTGATTACACGTGCACTCCACGGTGGAGACAGTGCTGGAAGTCATCTTCTGTCAGCTCCTTCAGGACACGTGCCGCTTTCTCTTTTACAGCTTCCACAGACTCAAATATTGTCCCTTTTAATGCAGATTTCACCTTAGGAAACAGGTAAAAGTCACATGGTGCAAGATCTGGTAAATAAGGTGGATGTTCTAACACTGTACTTGGCTAGGAACCTCTTGACAGATAACGCGGAATGAGCTGGCGCTTTGTCTTGGTGGAGAACCCATGATTTGTCCTTCCACATTTCGGGGCGTATTTCCTTACTCTTTGACGTAGTTTAGAAAGTACCTCAAAGTAGTAATATTGATTAATTGTTTGACCTTTAGGAACTCAGTGAAGGTACACAATCCTATGGATATCAAAAAACCAATCATCATTGCTTTAAATTTTGACTTGGTGATTCGAGGTTTTTTGGCTCCCGGTGAAGTTCAGCTCTTCCAGTGCGAGGATTGGCGCTTCGTTTCCGGATCATAAGTAAAAAACCATGTTTCATCACATGTTATTGTCTTCTACCTGTGCCCTAAGGTGAAATCTGCTTTAAAAGGGACAAGATTTGAGTCTGTGGAAGCTGTAAAAGAGAAAGCGGCACGTGTCCTGAAGGAGCTAACAGAAGATGACTTCCAGCACTGTTTCCAACAATGGAAATTTCACATGGAGCGTTGTAAGGACAGAGAAGGAGTGTATATTGAAGGTAACAATAAGTGATTACGTATAAAATAAAAATAACATTTTTTTTTACTTACGTCAGTCTCGTTATTTAATAGCCACACCTCATATAATCAAAGTTGTTGTTGTTTAGGTCATCAGCCAAAAGGCTGGTTTGACCCTGTAGAGGTTTTACTAAGTAAAACGAGGAGCAAGGTGGTTTACCTTTGCCTTCCTTACTGAGTGGAAAAGTACGCTTATCAGTTTGCCAGGCCCTCTGAAAAACAAATATTTTCCACTCTGCAAATGACACATTCACTTCTTTCACCACAGGGTCTGGCTGTATAATGAAATTCATTACTTTCAGAGGAGATAACTCTGATTGGTGTCTTTTACACCTCTACCTCTTCTGTTCTTAAATGATTCAGTCATTTAATTGGCTGACCATGTGATAAGAAACAGAACTATTTATTTTAGCCCTGCAATGAACAAATTGAGTGTAAATAATTTGATACCACCTGTCTGTTATGGGCAGAAATCAAAGCAATCAAAATTATAAGAATTAAAAGAATCTACAACTGTTATTTAAATCATTTTCCTACAGAGCCTAGGTTAACGTCAAAAAACGAGTTCGTCCTTTTTGAAATACCCTGTTATTAGTAATTTGATAAATTCACATACTAAATTTACATTTTATAATGTATGAGTGATTACATAAACTCTGGTAAAATCTGAAAAGTCAGAATAGGTGTTATACATATTGCAATGTTGTGAACCAATTATAGTTAATTGTAGTGTGCATTATACATTAGTAAATGTACGATAAATATATGATGTATTACAGTTTTAGTCATACGTTGTAATTGTTCACTTCATGTATCATTATTGTTTTAGTAACACTTAATCTTACTGGAAACAACAATCATTTAATGATTGTTTAAAAGCTATTTGTATTAAGTAACTGTTTTATAATTTCTCTTACCTGTATGAATATAGGAAGGAAAGTATTGTTTTCATGTCGATTTTTCGAAATCGAGTTTTCACCGGATCTGCACGTTTTCAGAACCCCCTGAACCCAAAAAACATGTTTTTAGTGATTGGTGTGTGCGTGTGTGTGTGTGTGTGTGTATGTGTGTGTAAACAAAATATCTCAAGAACGGAACATCGTACTAACTTGAAACTTGAAACATAAGTACCATACCACTAGAGGACCTGACACGAACATTTTTATCAAATTCGGTCAACCGGAAGTAGTATTTTATCCGTGTCATTTTTCACTTTTTTGCGATTTTCTCAAAAACGGCTCCTACGATTTTTTTAAAAATCGCCTCATTTACTAAAATTTTTAGTTTGTACATGATAAGGTAGGCGCCATTTCTGCTGAAATTTTTGGGGAGGTTGTTTTCTCGTAAAAAGTTGTTCTTTTAAGATTGCGACTTTAATATGCATTTTAGCGCAAAAAAGTATAATAAAAGTTGTAGAGAATTAAAAATCCTACAACTTCTATTTCAAACATTGTTTTATATAACGCTTAGTTTAATGGTAATTAGCAATTTTCTGATTTTTCTCACGAAAACGCGTAAAAAATTGATTTTTTAAAGAGTTCAGCCTTAGTATACATTTTACGACAAAAGTGTATAAACAAATTTATAGAAAATTTAATTATCTACAACTTTTTTTTAGAGAATTGTTCTCTACAGAGCCTTGTTTAACGTGAAAGAGTGATTTTCCGTATTTTTAAGCCAAGCTGAGGTTGATTTTCATTTTGCGTCTTTCATTCATGATTAAAATAAGGTTATGTTTTTTGAGGTTATTTTTTTGTTTATTTCGAATATTATATTACTAATGTTAGTATATATTGTTCATTATTTGCATTGGCTAAAGGAAGTCTTATGAGTGTTTCACGGTAAATTTTTGTTTTGTTTTGTTTTTACGTTCTGTAGCCCTAAATGAATATACAGGGAAGGAACAGATTGAGTGTAAATAATTTGACACTCCACCTGTCTGTTATGGGCTGCCTTCATACATGCTAGACCTATTGCATGCATTTTAAATGGCACCGGTGCAGAAAAGAATAGAAAAACATAAAAATTTTAGGTTTTAGCACTAATTTTTTTTTTTAACTTTGATATATCCGCTGCATGCCCAAAATGGGCAGGTGGAGTGTTATTTTAATTGCACTCTATCTGTTTGGTCCAGGGCTAAAAAAAATAGTTCTGTTTCTTATCACATAGTTAGCCACTTATATGACTGAACTATTTAAGAACAGAAGAGGTAGAGGTGTAAAAGGACACTAGTCAGAGTTATCTCCTTTGAGAGTAATGAATTTCACTATGCAGCCAGACCCTGTGGTGAATGAAATGAAGGTGTCATTTGCAGGGTGGAAAGTGAGTGCTTTTCGGAGGGCCTGGCATGCTGATTAGCATACTCTTTCAACTCAGTGAGGAAGGCAATGGTAAACCACCTTACTCCTCGTTTTTACTGAGTAAAACCTTTAGAGGTTCAAACCAGCCTTTCGGCTGTTGACCTAAACAACAACAATATCCGCTGCAAAGACAAAATCGATGGTTTTCTGGGGGAAAAATCCCGTACGAAAAAAATAGCTTTTAATGGGTGCCTGATACAGCTGGTACAACATTTTAAATACCTGGGATAAAATTTAACTTAGGCTAAGCTAGAAATACAGACATAATCGATAAACTGAATCGTTTTCGGTATATGTGGGACAATAGCGCGGTCACTGGGTAAGAGAATTCGGAAGGATACCCAGTTTAAGTTTTAGAAGACTCTGGCTGTTCCAGTATTGTTGTACGTTAGTGAGTTCTGGGTACTTGGGAAGAAAGATGAACGTCAGATCCATGCGGCGGAAATGCAGTTCTTGGGAGAGTTCATGGGTGTAGTTTGATGGATCACATTAAAAATGAGGAAATTCGGGCCCATTTAAATGTCTCTCCCCTATTGGAAACAGTTTACAAATACGGAACAAGTGGGTAGAACATTAAATATGCATGATTAATGATAGATGGGAGAAACGGTGATTACTACATACCTGCTGAACGAAGTGATGTAGGTAGAACGCGAAAAAGATGGGCGAAGACGTCGGAACAGTTCAGACGGCTTAATCCATGACAAGAAGAAGAAGCACTAATTTAATTTGACATTTTCTCTTCAAATCGGTGGTAATATTGTAAAAATCAGACATGAATTTTGGGTTGCGTATTAAAATTTTTATGGTACTACACAGAACACACAGTGGAGATTGACCATGCGTTCGCTTAAGGGGAGATGGCACGATGATTTAAACTCAAAATTTCGATTTATGGTTTTTTTATGTTTTTCAATAGTTAAGGCCTAGATCTACCAGAAAACATTAAATTACATAAAAAAAATTAACTTTTTTACGAAAAAATTAAGTTTACAGAGAAAATGATTATGCTACCAAGAACGAATATTTTTCACAATTTTGTACTGCTCGTTTTAGTGCAAAGAGAAGTTTGAATTTAAAATATCTGCATCACTGTTTTTTTTTGTATTCTCAGCTGTTGGTTCAGCTTTATAAACAACTGTTGATGGGAAATTTACTTGTGTAAATTTTGTTTTTGATTTGTGCCTTCTTGTTTCTTGCGTTTTCCCGTGAATTTAGATTTTTAACGCTAGGTACACTTTTCCCAGAAACCAATAAACCTACCAGGCTGACGTTTTTACCAGTTAATTATCTTGTATATCCACATATACCGACATTTTTATGACTTCCTCAAGTGCTGCAAAAATTAGTAATACGCAGAAAACGTAGAAATCAATTTGTAAAAAATTTATATTTGTAAATAAAAAAAAATGGTACGGTCCGAAGATTAAATTGAAAAAATGTCAGTAGCTCGAGAAGAAACCCGACACTTATAGTGTGTAAAGTTTAATTTCCCTATATTTTACCAATCCTATAAAAAATGTACCTAAAAGTAGCAAATTTAACATTTGCGGGATACAAAGTACAGTCTCCCCTTAAATAGCTGAGGAAACCAGAGCAAAAATCTTGACCAGATCAGATAAGTATTAACTATATGAAGCGACTTACTCGATATTTAATGGTTTAAAGAATAACCATTTAAATAACTGATGACAAATAAACGTTGACAGTTTTTGATACATTTATAAGCACATAAGTAAATAAATGATTATAATGAAGTAAATATTTATTTAAAAATCGTGACCAGAGTGTCTGTATTCTTTGGCCAGTAAAGACACACTTTGTTTATTATATTGACTTCATTTTATTGTAACTTGTTTCTCTATTTTTCTTCTTCACTTCTGTTGAACCCACTCATCCTGACGCTGCTACTTCATCTTACACTCTTACCTCTTCCCCTGTCTATGTAGTCTCCCACTCAGCAATCTCCGCGTTGTTTGATCGCACGTGCTGGCTAGGAGCTACAATGCAACGCAAGGTAAACAAGTTTAATAATACAGTCTGGGATTATTACTATAGACATTAGTATAGTAGCAATCTCAAACTTAATTTGAAATTTCAAAGATTTTATCTATTTTATATTACATTTTAGTCAAACATTTTTTTTTATTTAACTTATTTATTTACAATCAGCCTTACAATGTGGCTTTAAGCAAATCATTATACAAAAACTAAACTGACGTCAGTGAAGTAGACACCCTTTGCTCTCACTTCACAAAGTTAATAGTAAAAAGTTAATAGTAAAATACTTCAAAAAGTAAAGTCGAAGCTAAAAAAAAATGCTTCAGTCATATAACCATGTGATAAGAAATATATCTATTTTTTGTAGAAAACCTCGAACTACCAGATCGAGCGCAAATAATATTTAACACTCTACCTTCCTGTTATAGGTAAGCTTGAAATATACCAAATAAAAAAGTTATATAACATGCCCACAAGGAGGATGACAATTTTTAAGCGTACGCAAATACAAGTTCATCCACACAAGGCAGGTGCCAAGCAAGAATACTTCTTTATAAATTGAATGCCTATAATATTTCTTATAATAACTACTGAATTAAGTTAATGTAAAAACTAAACTATAAATTAAAAAAAAAAAACTTTAAAAAGTAAAAAAATTAATATGTGTTGGCCCTTTAAGTTTGACGTAGTCGCGTCGGGGGACCGCAAAGTAGCAGAATAGAACTTAGTTGTATTACTTAACGACTTTTTTTAAAAACTTTTAATTAATTTTTACTTTATGCTTTTTAAACTTTATATTACTAGTAAATATTAAAATGCATGAAACACTATCATCGACGATTGAGTTTCGAGGTTTTGATTTGATTCTTGTATCAAGGTCAATGGGTAATTTACTTTTCCAAAAATTATTATGCTATTTTTGTTTCATGCTGCAAAAAATAGTTCTGTTTCTTATCTCATTGTCAGCCAATTATATGACTATAGTCTATTCCATGGAACCGTGCAGCACATCAAGACATAAATTTATTAAAATTGTGATTGAACTTAGCGCGATCCATTCGAGTTACAAAAAATATTCTTTGCTTATCAGATGACACTCGTTATTTACGAATTGAAAATATACTAAATACAAAATACGACAGTGCAAAATTTAGAGAAACAATACAGAAATTGTAGTTTCAGGAGAGGAAGAAACGCACTTCCAGGAAACGGGAGAAAGTGTACTCAAGAGGAGAAAGAGCACCACTCGAGAACGATGAAAGAGGCATGGGCTAGGAAGTTGATTAAACGTGCCCTCTGAAATGGGCTATTCGAAAAAAATATGACAGTACCAGTAGAAAGAATTCATAGAGTAGGCCTAATATAAAACATTCGGTCTGTCGCCGGTTGTTTTGACTGAAGGCGTTGGTAGAGTGAAACATGATTACGCATCCTTTTTACTGACTTTCAACCCATAGTCTGTTTATATCTGCAGCACAGTTCTGTGGGATATACTATATAGTATTTAAGAACAGAAGTGGTAGAGATGTAAAAGACACTAGTCAGTGTTATCTCCTCTTCAGAATAATGAATTTCATTACACAGCCAGACCCTGTAATGAATGAAGTAAAGGTGTCTTTCCCAGGGTGGAGAGTATATGCTTTTCACGCTGAAGAGCATACTTTTCTACTCAGTGCCGACGGCAATGTTAAACCACCTCACTCCTCGTTTTACTTAGTAAAGCCTCTAGAGGTTCAAATCAGCCTTTCAGCTGATGACCTAAACAACAACAAAGATTTGTGGTTATTTATTGGTTATTTACGAATTGAAAATAATATACTAAATACAAAATACGACAGTGCCAAATTTAGAGAAACAATACAGAAATTGTAGTTTCAGGAGAGGAAGAAACCCACTTGCGGTAAAGGGAGAAAGTGGGCTCAAGAGGAGAAAGAGCACCACTCGAGAAAGATGAAAGAGGAATAGGCTAGGAAGTTGATTAAGCGTGCCCTCTGAAATGGGCTATTCGAAAAAAATATGACAGTACCAGTAGTGAGGATGGCAATGTTAAACCACCTCAATCATCGTTTTACTTAGTAAAGCCTCTAGAGGTCAAATCAGTCTTTCAGCTGTTGACCTAAACAAAAACAAAGATTTGTGGTTATTTTTGTATGTTTATTCTCAAGTGTCAAATAAAATTGAAAAATATACCTAATTAATTAAAAAGTTTGATCTAATTATAAGTTATCAAATCTGTTTTAAACTACAAAAGAGAAACTTAAGAAATTTTAATCAAAAATTATTTGAAAATACTTAATGGAACATAAAAAGTATACCGTAGCCTACTTTTTGTTAAGTTTAAAGTTGTCTAAAACATGAAGTACCAAAATAAGTTTAACAAAAGTTTTCTGATAAGGTTACGTAAAGTTTGGTTAGATTAGATTACATTAGTAGAACTGTATGATAGGTTTGTTTTATATTTTATTGTTTGTATATGTTTAGAAGTTTTGTAGTTTTACTTGTGTTAATTTTATGTAGAATTAAAGAAAACTGTTTGGGTTAATTGGCAAAGGATGTTTGCGTTTTGACCGGTGTTTGTAAGGAAGAACATTAATCAGTTAATTAAGCGAACTCAGTACTCCATAAATTCTTATCTGCCTAAAGTTTCCATCAGGTTGCGAGTTAGAAAGGGAAAGTTATTTCAAAGTGACATCCAGCTAACAATTGTGATTGTTTATAATTCTGATTTCAATTAACTGTTAACGAAGTCCGTTGTCGTTTAAGTGATAAAGAAACAAGTTTATCGAGTGAGTTTATAGTTAGAAAGGGAGTCGGAGTAAATCTTGAGTTTCCAATCTGTAGATATACCGGCTGTAGGCACTAGAGCAGGTTGTGTTACGTTAGTTTGTATTCCGAAGGTCTACCTGGGCAAATGAGGGGATCTCACGAGAGAATACTAATAGAGGACTACAAAAAGTCCACCCTGCTCTGTCCTTCACAAATGGAGGTCGGCTGGTAGAAGATGTTACAAGGGGTTTGGGGTTATTTTGATAGGGTGGGATGAAATTGGAGGGTGGAGATGGATCGGACACTAGCCTATCTGAGCTACCTACCTCAGGGCGTTACATCATCTACCTTTATATACTTTTTCCTCTATTCCTAATTCAACTACGAAAGAGAAAAGCCGACTTTCGATCTATTAACAGAAATTACCGTTCCGTTTTGATTGTACAATAATAAATCAGGATAACTAACTTTTTGTTTTAAATTTCCTTAACTAACTTTTTTTTGACGTTATGTTTTTTAATTAAACTACCGTCATACCTGAGTTTCTACTTTAATTTCGTTGTTGATAAAATACAAAAAAAAAACGATAAATAAATCACATTAAATGTAACAAAACATGCACTACACATTCTCTTTGAGTAATTACCTTTGTCATGTGAATACCGAATACAGATAAATTTGTCATCATCCTAGAGGAGATACAGTCTACAATAAATTTTACAAAGGATTCGAAAATGTTTAAAAATCAAAACATTAACAGAAAAACAATATTATAGAGAAAAATTAAAACAAAAAATTCTATTCTTTTAATTTTTTAAATAATTTAATAATTAAGGAAGGAATGATTTGAAATTATCAATCTCCTTAATAATAATAATAATAATAATAATAATAATAATACAGTAAAACCCCGCTTAACCGAATATAGGGGACGGACCCGATATCAGATAAGTAAAATTTCAGATGATAAATCGCAAAGATATAACTTCTGAGTTTAAAAATAGTAGAAACGAGTGTATAGTATTTTTACTTTTGTGTTTTTAGTAGTATGTAAAAAAGAAAATAAGCAATTTTAAAATTTAGAAAAATCATATGAATTTACCGTTTTTTTAAAAGTCAGATTTTTTATGAAAATGGTTTTTTGCGGCAATATCACACCATCGTTTTATTAGAAAATCGTCGGATGGTGAAGATTCCTCTTACTGTTCAACAAAACCTTAAGGAGTACGGTCGATGGGTAGACCACGAAGAAGATGGATAAGAGCTTAAACAGGGACTGTGTCTAATATGTAAACGAGGAGGAGGAGAATGAAGAAGAAGAAGAAGAAAAAGGAAATGGCTTAAGGGGCCTCAGCCCCTCCATAAGAAAAATTAAAATTTCATACCAGAAATTTAGTATACCGGTTATTCCGGGTTTGATTCCAGGCCAGTTCTGTTATTTTATTGTCGCTAGTTTTTATTTTTTAGCCTTCACTAGCTTTAAGGTACCAGATGATTTAGTTTATGGACCTGGCTTATTGTAATGTAAGTAATTTTTTAATTAGTAATTTCTCAAAACTTACTTTTTGTACTTAGGTACACTTTTCTCAGGAACTATTTCGAATAAAAAAATGAAATTTGGGGTACATATTTATTGGTAAGTTGTAAAGCCCCTAAGTTTTTTCATACTTGAAACATTACAATAAAAAATTTATTAATTATTTTGGTGCCTAAAATTTAAAAAAAATTGAACATTTTTCTCTATTAATTAAAAAAGACCAAAGATTTCTCAAAGATTTCTCATATAAAAAACCCTAAAGATAGAGAAAATTATGATGAAAATGTAAGTTTTGAGTTATGCAGATATCTCTCCTAGTTGCTGAGAAAAGTGTGCCTAAAGTTTATAAATTTAACATTGTCGGTATAGGGGGTACCGCCTTCCCTTAACGTATTTACAATCGGACGCAACACAAAATAGGTCGAGATTCAGCCTTCAAAACCCAAAATCCTGGCTACGTGGCAGCTACTTCTTTTACTATTGGTTTACAATTTGAAAAAAATTTATAAGTTACTCAAGTATTAATTATCACTCCTTTTCTGCTTTTCTCTTAACCCATTGATTCTTTCCATTGGTGTTCTAAATATTATCTATTTTATTTTTTCCCTTTATTTGCGTACGTTGTATTCTGTTCAATCAACAATAATAACCTTGTTGTAATCTGAACCATAAGCAACTTTATGACCCAATGAGATGAGAATGATATATATGACGTAAATGAGGTGTAGTCTTGTACAGAGTCAGGCCGACCATTCCTAAGAGAGTATGGTTAATAGAACCCCAACCAGTGTCTACTACTCAAATCCGTATAAAAGTAACTACCTTCACTAGAATTTGAATGACAAAATCAGCCGAACACACGCATCATCTTCGTCTCCAAAACCAACTGTTAATAAGCTGATCCGCGGCGATGACTTTTCCACAAGACCAACCCGGTGGGTTATTCTAGTGGCTATCTATTTAGTTTCTAATAGTTAGGTATCTATTATGGTTATCTATTTAAATAAAACTATAATTTTGTTTGTATAATTTTTTAAAACACTCCAAATTTTGTTTCTACGTAGGATCTTTCAAAGAAACACTGAGAATAAGCCGTCTCTTTATCTATTTGTCCGTTACGGTATCTAAAAAAGTCAAAGTGTGGAGTGAAGCCAGGGAAACCGGGAAATATAATAAATTATTTAATTCAATGGGCCGTTCTGAGACAAGTTTTACATAATTTTCTAAAAATAAACTCTTCGAGCGACAAATATTATCACATTTAATTCAATAAAACATTAAGTAGGAAGTACTAAATTAAAAAATGTTACGTTGAAATTATAAGTCTTTGGTTTAACACATTTTTAGAGTAACCTACCATTAAGTAAAAATGTTTTTAAAGTAAAAAAAGATTTGAACGAATTTGTTCCGCTGACTGAACGATTTTAACAATCTTAGCAGTTGTATTACATAAAACTTAGACAAATAAATAAGATTCTAAAACATGTTTTAGTTTTTCTTTCGGGTTTATTCACATTGGTTCGTTTAAATTTATAAGATTTTCATTGAAAGAAACTGTTACTTATAATGATGGTCTTGTTTCAAAAAATAATTAAGAAAATCATTACCGTTTAGCAGTGGCGGTTCGTGCCAAAAAAATAAAAATAAAAAAAAGAGTCGCAAAAAATCGAGAAAAATTAGTGTAGACTACTAATAAGTGTCCGCTAGACTCCCGAGAGTAAAAAAATTTAAACACACACACACACACACACACACACACACACACACACACACACACACACACACACACACAAACACACACACTCACACACACACACACACACACACACTCACACACACACACACACTCACACAAAACAACTGTGTGGCACTGCAAATAAAAAGCAACTAAAGTACAGATACATAGAAACTGGCTGGTCAACTTGAATTTTATTTAGAGTGAATTGGTAATTTGTTCCTTTGTAACTGAAATAAGGTATACTGATTACACAAACAATATGGATCAGGAGCTGTATTTGGTACCCCATGCTGAGTCTATTGTTGTCAAGTTATGGAGGAATTAGGATATAATTAAGTATTGTTTTTGTTTAGGTCATCAGCCGAAAGGCTGGTTTGAACCTCTAGAGACTTTACAAAGTAAAAGAAGGAATAAGTTGATTTACCAGTGCCTTACTCACTGAGTGGAAAAGTATGCTTATCAGCACGTCAGACCCTCTAAAAAGGATCTAATTTCTACCCTGAAAATTACACCTTTACTTCATTCACCACAAGGTCTGGCTGTAAAATGAAATTCATTACTCTCAAAGGAGATAATTCTGGTGTCTTTTATACCTCGACCTCTTCTGCTCTTAAATGCTTCAGTAATATAATTGGCTGACCTTGTGATAAACAGAAATATTTTTTGTAGCCCTGGAACTACCAGATCGAGTGCTAATAAGTTAAAACTCCACCTGCGTGTTGTGGGCAATGATTAAGTATAGTTTATTTGTTTTAGGAAGAAGCTTGTAAGGGGAGGGCGAGTAGGTAGAGTAGGGATAATTTCAAAGGGGCAAGTGTTGTCTCCTTCTCACTTAATGATCATTCCGTCTCTTTGTACCTGTATCTACTGTTACAACTATGAGGTGCTTCCCTCACCACTAAACAGAACAGCTCAGCGGCACAGAGCGTTGGAGGGAAAGCTTCTAGCTAGAACAAATGACCTGTAAGTGTATTTTGCCGTATTTCCAAGAAACATCTACTTGGTCTTTTCTGTATAAGTCGCAAGTTAATAGTAGTTATAAACATAATAATTTATTGTAAATAATTAATTTGTTAATAAATACTTGAGGAAGGATTACTTCATGAAAATTAATAAGAACAAAACGAAAGTGTTGTGCAGCAGCAAGAGTGGTTTAGAAGAGATGGGAAATTTAAAAGTAGGCAACGAAAACATACAGGAAGTTGGGGAATTCTGCTATCTAGGGAGTAAAATAACAAAGGATGGTAGAAGCACGAGTGATATCAAGAGTAGAATTGCTCAAGCTAGAAAAGCCTTTGAAATGAAAAACAGCTTACTGACTACAAACCTTGATTTACAGATTAGGAAAAATTTCTTAAAACATTATGTTTGGAGTGTAGCATTATACGGAAGTGAAACGTGGGTGATAGGGGCTGTAGCACGGAAGAGGATAGAAGCTTTTGAAATGTGGTGTTATAGGAAAATGTTAAAGATTAGGTGGGTGGACAAAATAAGTAATTTAGAGGTTCATAGGCGAGTGGATGAAAAAAGAAGTATATGGAAGCATCTTACCAAAAGAAGGGATAGGCTAGTGGGGCATATCCTAAGACATCCAGGTATTGGGCTATCAATAATGGAGGGTAATATTGAGGGAGTAAATTGTAGAGGGAGGCAAAGATTAGAATATATAAAGCAAATTACAAAAGATGTAGGGTGTTACAGGTATGTAGATATGAAACGACTTGCGCAAGATAGAACAGCTTGGAGAACTGCATCAAACCAGTCGAGAAACTGATGACAAAAAAAAATAAATACTTAATAAGAACAAAATGAAAGTGTTGTACACCAGAAGGAGTGGTTTAGAAGAGATGGGAAATTTAAAAGTAGGCAACGAAAACATACAGGAAGTTGGGGAATTCTGCTATCTAGGGAGTAAAATAACAAAGGATAGTATAAGCCCAAGTGATATCAAAAGTAGAATTTCTCAAGCTAGAAAAGCCTTTGAAATGAAAAAAAGCTTACTGACAACAAACATTGATTTACAGATTAGGAAAAATTTCTTAAAACATTATGTTTGGAGTGTAGCATTATACGGGAGTGAAACGTGGGTGATAGGGGCTGGAGAAAAGAAGAGGATAAAAGGTTTTGAAATGTGGTGTTTTAGGAAAGTGTTAAAGATTAGGTGGGTGGACAAAATAAGTAATTTAGAGGTTCTTAGGCGAGTGGATGAAAAAAGAAGTATATGGAAGCATCTTACCAAAAGAAGGGATAGGCAAATGGGGCATATCCTAAGACATCCAGGTATTGGGCTATCAATAATGGAGGGTAATATTGAGGGAGTAAATTGTAGAGGGAGGCAAAGATTAGAATATATAAAGCAAATTACAAAAGATGTAGGGTGTTACAGGTATGTAGATATGAAACGACTTGCGCAAGATAGAACAGCTTGGAGAACTGCATAAAACCAGTCGAGAGACTGATGACAAAAAATACTAGGTATAAATCTAACAGGATATTCGTCATTTATTACCAAGATCCTTAAATGAAGGGTAAAGATATTACATTATTTTGTGTCTACCTAAACACAAAATGTTTGGAATCGGATGCTTTTAGATAAAAATAAGATTCTATGAAATAAAAAATGAACAATTTAACAAAATCACTACGATTACGATGGATAACTTGGAAATTTACTTACAGACTTTACTGTTCATACCGTCCATAAATTTGTATTGGTCCTGGCCATGAAACGTTTTTATCCACGTAAATATCATTGCACCACTAATTTGCTGAACCAATTTTGATGGAAAAACTCTGCTCAAGTTTTCTTTAAATGAGTTTTTTATAATACTTAGTTAACAGTTTGCGCTCATAACAGACAGGTGGAGTGTCAAATTATTTACATTCAATCTGTTCGTTGCAGGGCTAAAATAAATAGTTCTGTTTCTTATCACATGGTCAGCCAATTAATGACTGAATCATTTAAGAACTGAAGAGGTAGAGGTGTAAAAGATACTAATCAGATATACGAGTATCTCCTCTGAAAGTAATGAATTTCATTATACAGCCAGACCCTGTGGTGAATGAAGTGAAGGTGTCATTTGCAGTGTGGAAAATTTGCTTTTCAGAGGGCCCGGCATGCTGATAAGCATACTTTTCCACTCAGTGAGGAAGGCAATGGTAAACCACCTCACTCCTCGTTTTACTTAGTAAAACCTCTACAGGTTCAAACCAGCCTTTCGGCGGACGACCTAAACAACAGTTAACAGTTATAATAATCAGTATCACACGAAATCTTTTACACAAGACTGATATATTTTAATTTCTTTAATGTTTTCGATTATAAAAGATTCTTCTTTTAGGTTACTCCTTTTAATAAAACTATTGATTTGTTCAAAGGTTCAACCACTTTTACACGAATAATAACTAGCATTTAATAAAATTTTATTCAACATTTACAAAACCCAATAGACTGTTTTGTTTTGTTTTTATAAAGCTAATCTTTTGACCTACAAAACTTAATAAAATATCGAAAGAGCATTAAAATAACATTGACTATAAAAATATTGATGCATGTTATTCTGTTAAACCTGCTTTTATATTTTAAAACTCTTTTCTGCATCCCCATTTTTTTTACGGAAAAATAAGTTAAAAACTTTTAATACTTCAAAAAAGAGTACAATTCATCGAACATTCAAATTAATGCAAGCTTTTACTCCAATAATCCATCAATCTAATGACCTAGTCGTACTAAATTATTTTATTAATAATATTGTAAATTAAAAAATACATTATATTGCTTTTTGTAAAGTTAAGTTTTACAAATATCAAAAAGGAATTGAACTTTTATTTTACATAATAGTGCAAATGTATTTTGATTGATTGGCTATTGAAAACAATTGATATTAAAAAAATTACAAAATCAATAAATTGTGAAAAGTTTTAAAGAGTTTAACCGCTGTAGATTCTAATTTAGTTCATAATAAGAAGGTAGCTACAAGTACCTGGGGGACATAATAAAAACAAAGACCAACAAAAAGGAAGCGAACAATAACAGACGAAGAATAATGGCCAGCGCACTCGGAAGAATTCAACACTTGTACGAGTTGTGGCTAATAAATAACGATACTGACGTAAAAAATTTAATTTTTATTTTATACATAATCACTTATTGTCACCGTCAATATGCACTCCTTCTCTATTCCTACAACGCTCCATGCGAATTTTCCATTGTTGGAAACAGTGCTGGAAGTCATCTTCTGTCAGCTCCTTCAGGACACGTGCCGCTTTCTCTTTTACAGCTTCCACAGACTCAAATCTTGTCCCTTTTAATTCAGATTTTACCTTAGGGAACAGGTAGAAGATAATAACATGTGATGAAACGTGGTTTTTTACTTATGATCCGGAAACGAAGCGCCAATCCATGCACTGAAAGAGCCGAACTTCACCGAGAGCCAAAAAAGCTCGAATGAGCAAGTCAAAATTTAAAGCTATGATGATTGTTTTTTTTTTATATCCATGGGATTGTGTACCTTCATTGGGTTCCTGAATGTCAAATTATTAATCAATATTACTACCTTGAGGTTCTTTATAAAGTACGTCAAAGAGTAAGGAAATACGCCCCGAAATGTGGAAGGACAAATCATGGGTTCTCCACCAAGACAATGCGCCAGCTCATTCCGCGTTATCTGTCAAGAGGCTCCTAGCCAAGTACAGCATCTCAGTGTTAGAACATCCACCTTATTCACCAGATCTTGCACCATGTGACTTCTACCTGTTCCGTAAGGTGAAATCTGCATTAAACGGGACAAGATTTGAGTCTGTGGATGCTGTAAAAGAGAAAGCGGCACGTGTTCTGAAGGAGCTAACAGAAGATGACTTCCAGCACTGTTTCCAACAATGGAAAATTCGCATTGGAACATTGAAGTGGTAAAGAAGGAGTGTATATTGAAGGTGACAATAAGTGATTATGTATAAAATATAAAAAACATTTTACAACCCAGTCTCATCATTTAATAGTCATACTTCGTATAGGAAGAAAGCACTCTTAAGAGAGCCAAGATTAGACATTATAACACTGTGATAAAACCTGTGTGGCTGTACGCGAGTGAGTGTGCCTTAGAAGTAACGGGAAGACTTGTCTAACAGATACAGAGAAATTTATGGGAAAGATCCTTCGCAAGATAATGGGTCTAAAGATAGTAGAATGACAATTTAGGTTATGAAAATGAGAAGAACAGTACAAAAAAGAAATTAATAGAAACGATATGAAAAAGAAGACTAAAATTTTAAATTATTGTAATCAATAGACCTAAGGTGTCGGAATGGTTTAAAGAAGTCAGAATGAATATTGAGAAAACCGGAATAATCCGAGAAAACTTAATGAATCGAATCAAATTCAGACAACTAATTACGAACTTTAAGGGTTTACATGAAAAGCAAAAACAAAACACCGAGTGGATTGATGAAAGAAAAAAACCTACAGTGAACGAATGCTAATATGTCAGCTGCAAAATGAGCTTTCAGAAACATTTATATTCGTCTCATTGGTCTAAAATTGTCCCTACACAAAGAAAAAACCAAGTTAGATATGTCAGTTGTTTATTTTTTGGTATCTTTTTAACTTTATTTATTTATTTTTATCCGAGGCGGCGAGAAAAACTCATGTTGACTCCCTCACGATGGGGGAAGTAGTGTTGAACTCAATTGAGGCGTCCTCGTCTAGCCCCAAAGAGGCCGCAACCGCCTAGAAACCAAAAACCCGCCGCCTCGCCACTTGATCCTGCATCAGAAAAGAACCCTCCACCTCCCTCGGAACTGTTTATATAATACTGCAAGGGAAATGTCGGGTTAAAAATTTACATACTGTCAGCGGGGCGTGGAAGGGAACCGTACCCTGGTTCCCTTCTCACTGTCACTGACCAGCACTCACTTTCTCACTTTCATCATCTCTTTCATCACCAGCTCAGGGAATTAGTATTTTAACTTTATTTGAGCATATGAAATTACAACTGTATAAAATTTTAACACAACTAGCATTTATAATTTCAATAGTTTTATTAATTTGTCTTGTCCCTTCTCAAAACAGCCCCTCAAGACGATTCACAAAAGGTCTCTATTCCATTGCCTTTTAAGTCTTCTAAGTAGATTGCGTGGTAGGTAAGGAGTTTTCTTTTTTTCATCAACGTTTAATTCCAGAACTATAATAAATTTTTACCAGTTATTTAAACAATATAGCTACAAAAATTGACATTTTAACCTCCTCTGATGAACTGAAAATTAACTGGGGTAGAAAATTTAGTGAAATGTAAAAACTAAAATTCTAAATTAACAAAATACGTATTGGTAACAAAAATTAGGTAGTTATATTTGTTTGAAAAATGTCAACATGAACACTACTCATGATTGGAAATATAAAAAAATAATGTACAATTAAGAATTATTGAGAAAAAATTACCTAAAGATATAAAATTTAACGCGGGTGAGATATACATAAAAAAGTCTTCCTTTAATTGCAGTGTTTACGCTAACAAATTGGTAGAATTTTAGCAATTTTATTGATTTAAATAATTTCCTATAATTGGCAGGTGGAGTGTTAAATTATTTGGACTCAATTTGCTAGTTCCAGAGCTACAAAAAATAGTTCTGTTTCTTATAGTATGGTGAGCCAATTATATGACTAAAGCATTTAAGAACGGAAGAGGTAGAGGTGTAAAATACTTTAGTCAGAGTTATCTCCTCTGATAGTAAATAATTTCATTATACAGCCAGATCCTGTGGTGAATGAAGTGAAAGTGACATTTGCAGTGTGAAAAGTAGATGGTTTTTAAAGGAATTGGAGTACTGCTAAACATACTTTTCCACTCATTAAGGAAGGCAATGATAAACTACCAAAATTTTTTAAATAACTTTACTTAAGAAAGCCTCTAAAGGTCCAAACCAGCCTTTCAGCTTATGACTTAAACAACATAAAATTTAACGTGGATGAGCTACGTAGAACAGTCTTCCCAATTTTTTTTTAATTCCTAATTTGTGTACGTTGCAATCTGTTCAATTAGAACAATAAGCAACTCCATGACCCAATGAGACGAGGATGATGTGTATGATGTGTAAATGAGGTGTTGTTCTGTACAGACCCAGGTCGATCATTCCTGAGAGAGTATGGTTAATTGAACCCCAACCATCAAAATACACCGGCAACCACTGTCTAGTATTCAAATCCGTAAAAAAGTAACAACCTCTACTAGGTTTTTTTTTCTTTTTTTTAGCTTTTATTTTGTTATCGGGAACTGCACATTGATGACAACTACCCAATTTGATCACTGCTTTTTACTTTTTTTGACGTGGATTAGACGTGAGTTTGAACAGGGACCCTCTGTAGAGTTTGTTCATGGATGGCTGTCAACTGGTCACCATACAAAGTCGCTTGCTCAACCGGTGTTACTTAACAAATAATAGTGACTTTTACCAGCTGACTGACTGGGCTGGCCCGAAGGCCAATATATACTAGGATTTGAACCAGGAACCTTCGTCTACTACAGCTGTTAAACAGCTGACTCACGGCGACGACTTCACCTTTAAACCAATCCGGTGGGTCGGTCTTCCCACTATTGCAGTTTTTACAATAAGAATATTGGTAGAATTACAGAAATTAATTATTGATTTATATAAAGATTTATGAGATATTTACTCCAGTTATACCATCTGTTGTTTAATTTGTAAGAATCAATTGAATTGGTAAATTTTAACTACCGAATTTGAATCGTTATAAGTTTTAATAGGACTGGTAAAACTTATTATTCACTTGGTAACGAATGTTCGAGTGATTATGATAAAAATATGTAATAAATGTTCCATAATCATCTATATAATATCCTCTGTCTAGCTAAAGATTTTTAAAAAACTAGTTTTTTTATGAGGCAGGTTAACAAGACTACTGTAGTAGAATATTATTCTGCTTTATAATTGAACTGAAAGCATCCCAGTCTACCAGTAGACCTATAGATATATTTTTTTAAAAAGATTTAATTTAAAAAAGGAAAAAGAATTACAAGTTCCATTATTACTATGTAGGTTGTATTCTTTTTGGGGTTCGGTTAGTTTATAATTTGTAGTTAGAAAAGAAGCCAGGTAGATAAAATTCTCATCTAAGGTAGATTGAGTGGAGGGCGGTTTGGATATATTGAAGTGGGTGTTTCTACTACAGACCTTGTTTCTTGTTCGTTTCCATCTCAGTAAGAATATTAAACAGATTCTTTTTTTTTAAGTTAAATATCAGAAGGTAGTTTAAGTTTAGGGTAGACTCTACAACTTGTTTTTGATGAAAATTTTCATTTAACACTTTCGTTCAGCGTTAATATAAAACGAAAAAGAGATTCTTTTTGTACAACTTAAGGATTTAGGAACGTCAAGGTTATTCAATTTTCCCGCCATAAAAATTCTATTTAACCTTTTTTTAACTGTATTAGTAAAATTTAAAGTGTCATATTTATGAAATAACTAATGAATAGTGATGGTGGTTCAAAGAATGAATGAAATGATATGAGTAACGTGCATGGAACTATTCACTGACAATTTATTTATTAATTTACAGAATTAATAATTTATTTATTAGTGAAATATAATTAGTCTTACCATAATTTCTGAAATTCAATCTCGGAAATTTTTTTTAAAGGGGTTGTTTTAGTAAATAACATACAAAATATTTTTTATTTATTTAATAATTATTTTCCACTGAAATACATTGATTTACAATTAATTTCTTAGTAATTATTTTCTAAATTATTATTTTTAGAATAATAATGTTAACTAAAAGTAGGCACAAGAACATACAAACATTTACGTAGAACTGGGTCCTCCGATTATAACATCTGTACCACTGGGTTCTTTTTCTTGCCTTGAAGTTGGACGGGGTGATATTTCTCAGATGATGGTACTTTTCTAATGAAAACCTTATCAGTTTTAATTTTTTCGTGAAAGTCTACACAAGACATCTTTGAAGTTACTTTTAACTGTCTAACATTGCTGCACATTACGATATCGACCTCTAAATTAAAAAATCAAAACAGAGCGAAATGTTCCGGCCCCCGGTCCTTTACACAGATATCCGGAAAACCCAAACGGTTAATCCAGGACTATCCGGCTAATCCAGGACGTATGGTAAACCTACACAATAATACTTCCTGAAATAGCAGATCCCTCCCCCACTCCCTTCTTAATCGCCTTTCGACAGACCTATTCTACCGATTGGTCTGTGTTTTAACTTGGAAGCTAGACACAGAAAAGAGACCCTATACAAACATTCTCTTAAAAATCGGTTAACCTAAATAGTCGTTTGTTCGTGCAAGTTCTTATTCATGATAGAGGTAAACAGCATCTGCTGGAACTTCTGAATGGGGGGGGGGGGCTGCGTACTCGTAGTAAACGATGGTTTTTTAAAGTTTGTGTTCTTAATATGAATTTTAGGGTAAAAGTGTAAATAATTAAACTTTGATGTTGTTTCGGTCACCAGCCGAAAGTCTGGTTTAAACCACTAGGTTTTACTAAAAAAAAAAAAAACTAGGAGTATGGAGTATGGTGATTTACCATGCCTTCCTCACTGAGTAGAAGAGTATGCTTATCAGCAAGCCAGGCTCTCTGAAAAGAGACATATTTTCTACCCTCCAAATGACACTGTCACTTCATTTACCTCAGGGTCTAGCTCTATAATAAAATTCATTACTTACAGAGGAGAAAACTCTGATTAGTGTCTTTTACATCTCTACCTCTTCTGGTCTTAAATACGTTGGTCATGTGTTGGCTGACCATGTGATAAGTAACAGAACTATTTTTGTAGCCCTAGAAGTAGCAGATCAAGTGCAAGTAATTGAGGCACTCCACGTACCTGGTATGGGCACATAATTAAAGTTATAGAAAACTAAAATATCTACATCTCTCCTAACGGTGCTTTTGTTACAGAGCTTAGTTTGCATTAATGATTTTCTATGTTTTTCTCATGAAAATCAAAAAGCCTAATAGAGATGGATTTTCATTTAGCGTTATGCATTTATGATTAAAGTTAGGTTATATTTTGAATTATTTACATTGAAACGCAAAGGTTGTGTGAGTATTTCGTACTAAACATCATATTTTGTTTAACTACACAATCAAAAACTGAGAAATTCTTTTAAGTGCTAAAAAATACAACTGTTATTTTTATGAAATTAAAACAAAAATAGTATCATTTGATTTCTCTTAAAGAGTAACTTTTTTACTTAGTTTTTTTCTTGATCCTATTATGAGGAATGATAACCCCGAGTAATTAAGACATCAATTTAGAATCAGTCTGTACAAATCATATATTTTTTAGTTAAATTGATTTCACATTTATAACGGAAATTAATTTATAGAATTTTAAATCAAATTACAAAAAACCACAGGTAGAATAAATAAATTAAAAGGTTAAAAACACCAGCATAATTTATACTACAATGTATTCTACACTAAATATAAAAAAATTACATATTCTATTTTTATAAAATATAATATTATAATATATTTACTTGAACAAAAGATAAATAAGTTCGATGAACCTCTGAAAGAAGTCTACTGTTACCATTATAGTTATAATAGAAGTAGACGAAGAAGAAGAAGAAGAAGAAGAAGAAGACGAACCCAATTATAATTATGTTCCCCATTGTTTTACTAAACAGTATATTCTCAATGCACTTCTTCCAACATTGTACACTTACTGTTTCATATTATTTCTTATGTCTTATTATAATTATATAGTGTGTATTTTTGTGATTAAAATAGATAAGTGTTTTAATTATTACAACGCCATAATAAATGGATTAATGTATTCTTCTACGATATAGTTAACTACCATTTTAAATATACATTGTTATTAGGTTGTCGTTAACAATAAAGAATGGCCTAACCTAAATATAAAGTACTGTAAGTAGATAGTTACAAAAAATACGGTTATTTTTTAAACATTTTCTTGTAAAATATATTGTTCATTAATATTTGTTTTGTTTGAAAGTTTTTTTTTTTGTAATAATAGATCGGTTGGGCAGCGGTGGTTATTCAGGTGAAGTAGGTGAAGAGCCTCTTCACCTATGCAATGGATAGAATCCACATTTATTTCTTTCGCAAATTGAATGATTTCTTTTATACGTTATTATTTATTCTTTTGTCACCGGATGGTGACATTAAGTGGCTAACCTTATTAATTTGGTGGCCCTAAAAAGGGCCGTTTAAGCGGTGGTCGTCTTGGAGAGGCGTCAGTCGTAGTCGTCGTGGCGTTCGAGGGGCTGGGCGACACGGCGTGTTGTTGTCGAGCGGATCCGTCATCTTCTTCCCTCGCAGTAGTGCGTCGATGGCTGCTTCGTCGGGTCCGGTGGGCGTAAGGCTCGGTTGAGGGACCGCTGTGGGCATCGCTCGCGTCAGCGGGCGATGACGGTCCGGTCGACGGCTTGCGGTGACGGGTCGGCAAGCGGAAGCATCATCTACTCTCTTGCGGGGTCGTCGATTAGTTCTCGCTGAAGTCCGGCACCCGTGTGCCGTGGTGGACGTCTTGTCTGCTGTCTGGTTCGAAGTGAAGCTCTCGATGTCTTGATTGGAATTGAATTGACTCGGCTCAGTGCAGCGCTCTTTATATAGCTGCCGAGAGCGCTGTTGTAGTGAGCGGCGACTGGCTTAGTCTTGATGACAAAGGCCTCTGTCGGTGTGCAGCCGAAAGGTTTGTCGCTATGCCGTCAAAGGCCGGGAGAACTATTGAAGCCGCCAACACAGTAAATGATTAATTAGAAGGGGTGGCGGTAACAGTTTTAACATAAATGATGAGTTGTAGTGTAAAAACTTCATAACATTATTGTATCTGCTTAGAGTCATCTGTTTTCTAATGTTCTTATCTTATCGTATCTGCTTTCTTATGTTTTAAATAACCCTAACAATGGCTTTAATATAGGTACGTAATAAATTCCCAAGTGAAGAGTTAGACGGGTGGCTGCCGCTTCTCTTCCAGCGCGAGCGCAGGAAATACGAGGTGTGGCTATTAAATAACGAGACTGACGTTGTAAAAGAATTTATTTGTATTTTATTCATAATCACTTATTGTCACCTTCAATATACACTCCTCTATCCCTGCAACGCTCCTTGCGAATTTTCCATAGTTGGAAACAGTGGTGAAAGTAATCTTCTGTCAGCTCCTTTAGGACACGTGCTGCTTTCTCTTTTACAGTTTCCACAGATTCAAATCTTGTCCTTTTTTATGCAGATTTTACCTTAGGGTACAGGCAGAAGTCACATGGTGCAAGATCTGGTGATAACGTGGATGTTCTAACACTGAAATGCTGTACTTGGCTAGGAACCTCTTGACAGGTAACGCGGAATGAGCTGGCACATTGTCTTGGTGGAGAACCCATGATTTGTCCTTTCACATTTCGGGGCGTTTTTTCCTTACTCGTTGACGTAGTTTAGAAAGTACCTCAAGGTAGTGATATTGATTAATTGTTTGACCTTCAGGAACCCAGTGAAGATACACAATCCCATGGATATAAAAAAAATCATCGTTGCTTTTAATTTTGACTTGCTCATTCGAGCTTTTTTGGCTCTCGGTGAAGTTCTGCTCTTCCAGAGCATGGATTGGCGCTTCGTGTTCGGATCATAAGTAAAAAACCACGTTTCATCACATGTTATTATGATCTACCTGTTCCTTAAGGTGAAATCTGCACTCAAAGGGACAAGATTTGAGTCTGTGGAAGCTGTAAAAAAGAAAACGGCACGTGTCCTGAAGGAGCTGACAAAAATGACTTCCAGTACTATTTCCAACAATGAAAAATTCTCATGGAGCGTTGTAAGGATAGAGAATGGGCGTATATTGAAGGTGACAATAAGTGGTTATGTATTAAATAAAAACAACATTTTTTACAACGTCAGTCTCGTTATTTAATAGCTACACCTCGTATGCATGCTAGTTCTCCCCACCCGTTCCCGAATAGTGAAGAGATGGTGGCGGGTCGACCAGCCTTCTGCACCTGCATGTTTTATGAACGTGTACGTTGGTTGTTATGTATTTGCGGTGTCACACACTTGTTTGGTGTGTGTATCGTGGACACTTATTAGTATACAAGTTTTTTTTCTGTTCGTAGGCGAACAGTTTCCCAACTGTTCGCCTACTTTTGTAGGCACGAGTTGCTACTGCGTTTGGAATCAAATAGAATATGTGACCTTCTCGGCCCATAAAACCCAGCCGCAAGAAATCGGTAGGTAAGAAAGCCACACAAAACAAAATAAAAAAAGAAAATAAAGTATTTAAGTATATTTAAAAAAGATTTCAGGTATAAGACAATTTAGGCCAAACGTAGTAAATATAAAATAAACTAAAATGAATTACATAAGAACACAAAAAAAAACCTATTAGGTATCTACATTAACAATTATAAATACATTAGTGTGCAACTACAAATATCAAATTTACAACCTTTTGTTTTCCCCAAAAAAATATAATAAAATATAACAATTAATGTGCAAAATACATTATGGTTGGAGCTACAAATATCAGATTTACAACCTTTTGTTTTTTTTTTCAAAAAAAGTAATAAAATATAACAATTAATGCGCAAAATACATTATGGTTGGCGCTACAAATATCAAATTTACAACCTTTTGTTTTTTTAAGAAAAAAAAATATATAACAATTAATGCGCATAATACATTATGGTTGGCCAACCGAAAACAGTTTTATTTTAAGTAAGTTTTCTATATATAAATATATATATCAAAATACGTACAATGTAATTTTCATTTAAAAAAATTTACCAGAAGAGTTGCTCCAAAAAAAACAAAATTTACATCAAAACAACCTTTAAAACGGAATGCATAGTTAAGAATAATAAATAAAAAAATTTACAGTAACCGTAATGTACATAATCACATCTTTAAATAGATCATTGAAAGGTGAATACAGATAAATGTTCAATATAAATAAAAAAAGGGCGATTAGATCTGAATTGACTGTAGAAAAAAAAACTTCAAGTAGGTGAGACTTCCTTAAGCTTGACGAGACAAAATTCCTCCAAAAGATTAATAATAGGAACAAGTACTTACAGTTGAAATCCACTTAAGCAAAAATATTTGGATACGTACAAAAATCCAGTGGTATCCCCACAATCCCACAGTCGGTCACCTAACTTCATGATACTTGACTATTATTTAATCAGGCTTGGAAACCCAAGTAGTAATTTAAGAAAAGGTATTCAGCAAACATCAATTTTGGAAATTTCATCCACAGATATCTCGAGACTCGAAAACATGTAATAAAAGTACAATCCGATAAGGGTAAACGAAGACCGATGTAACACAAAGGCATTACTTTTATTAAAAAGCAATAAAAATATAAAATTTCACCACATAACAACTTGAAGAAAAAATTAACGCACAGTACACGACCGATCACGTTAACCAACAGACTAGTACAGACCATCCTATAAGGAAAAACGACATTAATTCAATTACAGAAAAGGTACAATGATAGAACCGCCAGATCGCATCAGCTTACGGTAATTATAATAAAAGTGAATCGAAGTTAATAGATAGAAAAATCAAAACAAAAATAGGCCTGCGACCGTAACGTAGTTACAAATATTGGAAGAGGATTTAAGTAAAAAGCTGTAGTAGGCAAGAATTTTCTTCCAAATTTCAGGAAGTTTCTAGGTATTGTAAGAATGTTACGTATAATGTGCATATTTTTTGTCAATACTGACTTATGCGAAACAAGGTATTGTAAGATTTAAGGGTAAGCTCGTTTGGGTTCTGGGTAAAATAGTAAATAAACGGTATTTTAAACTAATAACAGTTATTTTTTTACACGATTAATCATTAAAATTAATTATTAGGCTAAGCCTGCTAACAAATTACAAAACTGAAAGCTTAAAATCCTAAACTCGACTATAAATTATATACCGTGACTTAACAATCAAAACAATGATTTACCTGTTCACAACCACTTGCTACCACTCTCAGTATCTTCATGAAGTTCCTCAGTACATTTAGATGGTAATAAAAGATAAAAAGAAAAGGGTCAAATTATTTCCAAAATTCTTATACTGCCATTTAAAAAATTATCAAAACCAGGAACATCATATTAATAGGACATGTTTCACGACAAAAATTCCTGATGGAACATTTAAGAAGTAATGGTAGAAAGAAATTGATATGGAAGAAGGCCAGAATGTCACAATTTAAACTTTTACAGTGGTAGAGGAAAACTAAAAACAGAGCCTTCTGAAAAGCTGCCGCAGACTTACCTAATGATTTAAAACTTAAAAAGAAAGAGAACAACGTAAATGTTGCTGTGGTAGATTTTTAACGAATTTGTTGCACAGTTGAATAAACAAAAGGTAATTTACATTTTTGTGTGGATCTAGTACATCTTTTTGGTTTACTGTGTAGACTAAACTTGGTTCAATGGTACAAATCTCTTAATTGTATTTCTGTGCTCTTCTCTAGTAACTTTAAACAATGTTATAGTGCAATTTCAGCGTTCTGAACTTTAGTTTATTGAATTTAACATATTTTTAAACATAATACCATGATTTTACTTACTTATTCCCGTATTTATGTGAAACAATACCCATATTTAGCCACTTCAATACCAGTAATCTATAACAATACATTTTTTTGCTATAAACAAGCCTGCTACAAACCAAAAGATGTTTCGGGTCTTAAAATGCTTCTCATAATACATCAGCCTCTTCTGGTCAACGCAAACTCAAGAAACTAATTTTACATCTTAGAACTTAAGTTCTACAATCGGTTAAGATTCTCCACAATGAATATGGCAGGTTTAATAGGTTGTAAAATCTTTATTTGGTTCCAGAGATTGTTCTTTTCTTATTACTTTCTTTTAGTTATTAAGGTGGTTTGACTGTTGAGAGCCTTTAAGAGGAGATTGCACAGTGATTTTAACTCAAAATTCCTTTTTTTTTTGGTTTTTATGTTTTTCAATAGTTTAGGCCTAGATCTACCAGAAAAACATTAAATTACGTCAAAAAATTAAGTTTTTAGCAGGTTTGCACAAAAAAATTTTCATGTTACGAAGAACGAAAATTTTTTCATAATTTTATACTGCTCGTTTTAGTGCAAAAAGAATTTTAGTTTTCAAAATATCTGCATCATGGTTTTTAATATTCTCAGCTGTTGGTTCAGCTTTCTAAACAACTGTTGATAGGAAATTTACTTGTTTGTGTAAATATTGTTTTTGATTTGTGCCTTTTTGTTTCTTACCTTTTCCCGTAAATTAAAATTTTTAACACTAAGGTACATTTTTCTCAGAAACCAATAAACCTACCGGCTGAAATTTTTACCAGTTAATTATCTTGTATATCCATATATACCGACATTTTTATGACTTCCTTAGAAGCTCCAAAAATTAGTAATATGCAAAACACGTGGAAAACAATTTGTAAAAATTTTATGTTTTTCGTAATTTAAAAAGAAAATGGTATGGTCCAAAGATTAAATTGAAAAAATGTCAGTAGCTCGAGAAGAAACCCGGCACCTATAGTGTGTAAAGTTTCATTTTCCTATACTTTACCAATCCTGTGAAAAATGTACCTAAAAATAGCAAATTTAACATTGGCGGGATACAAAGTACAGTCTCCCCTTAAGCTGTTATGATCTCGGTTGGAACCTTTCCTTCGTTCCCATACAATAAATGAATGAAACCTTCAAGTTTATTTCGTTTTATGCCTGTAAAAGTTCATAAAATAGGTATAAATAGGAAATTTCCGAGATAATGAGGAAGAGAAGAGTTGGGTTCTTTGGACATCTTAGGAGACTGCCAGAATCCAGATTTACCAGACAGGTACTGGATTTCGTTTTGAGAACCAAAGTCAAGTACGCCTGGTTTGAGGAAGTTCAACAGGATCTGCAGGACCTGGATATCTCAGAGACACAGATTTTGAACAGAGAAGAAGGATATAAGATCAAAAATCCAAACACGAAATTTCCAGAAGTACCTAAAAGGCAGACAAACAGACATTGGACTGTGGAGGATAGGGCGAGAGTGTCGCAAAGGATGAAGAACTACTGGGCGGATAGGAGAAACAACTAGGGATCTTCTATAAATCGATTAATTTTGCTCCAATAAGGGCCTAAAAAAAAAAAAAAAAAAAAAAATAGGTATATATCGTACTCAATAAATACTAAAAAAAAGTTTATATTAGTAACACGTTTGTAAACATTGTTAACCTAAAATTTAAAAGGAAAACACTTCTTCAATACGTGAAACCATTCAACCAAATCCTTAAAACTCGTGAACTATATTTTTATCACATTTTTGTGTGATAACTGTAAAGTAACAGAACAATATCCTGTATTTTTGTATTTACCGTCCGGTACTCTATGATGATAATAATAATAATAATAATAATAATAATAATAATAATAATAATAATAATAATAATAATAATAATAATAATAATAATAATAATAATAATAATAATAATAATAATAATAATAATAATAATAATAATAATAATAATAATAATAATAATAATAATAATAATAATAATAATAATAATAATAATAATAATAATAATAATAATAATAATAATAATAATAATAATAATAATAATAATAATAATAATAATAATAATAATAATAATAATAATAATAATAATAATAATAATAATAATAATAATAATAATAATAATAATAATAATAATAATAATAATAATAATAATAATAATAATAATAATAATAATAATAATAATAATAATAATAATAATAATAATAATAATAATAATAATAATAATAATAATAATAATAATAATAATAATAATTCACTCTAATTCACTCTAATTAGACTCAAAATAAAGAGGGAGAATACAGGCTCAGAAGTAACGAAGAAGTATATTCCTTCACCACACCCATAAGAGAAGTCATCCAGCAGAGACGACTGGCATTCTTCGGCCACATAGCGAGGATGCACGACTCCAGACTAACGAAGCAGTTATGGAAGTACTGGGAGGGCAGGAAAACTACAACGAGATGGCACAAGGAGATCCACGAGACGATGCTGGTGAATGACATTACGGGCGAAACACTTCTCAATAGAACAGAAATGAAGCAGAAAATTGAGAATCTAAAGTGCTTGGGAGGGCCGAGGAGAACGGGAACGGCCTGGACGGAGGAGCGAAAAAGATCACATGCAGAAAAAATGAAGGCAGCATGGGTCATCCGGAAACTGGCTGGAACTAAGAGAAATGCATCCCTAGTAGGATCTAACAAGAAATAATAATAATAATAATAATAATAATTATGAAATTAAATAATTAAATTTATCTTTGGTTTATTTTTCATTATATCTTTAGATAATTTTTTCACTCCTTGAAAACTATAAAGATCTATCATCATGTTTCTTAAATAAATCTTTGATATTACCGACGACTACTACCTATATTTAAGCCAAGCTAGACCAAGAAGTTATTCTTTCAACAGATTATTATTTTTTGTGTAAACTGTTTTCACGCATGACTGATCAACAAGCTACCACCTTTATACGTTTCTATACATCAACAGTCTTTATAAAAGAGAAAGGAATTTGCGTTCAGATTTCATTACGCTTTGCTTCGGTGGAGTTTAAAGAGAACATAATTTTTCTTATCTGATTTTCTTATGCAGCTCAAAACTGGTTCGACTGCACCATTTGAAGGGTACATAATAGCTTAATAGTTGTTGTAACCATCTGGAACTTTTTAAATTGCTATTAACCGATCGTAACGTCTCCTAGCATTACAGACTATAGACTATATTTTTACATTTTTGTAGATTTTATTATAACAATCTAATCAAGCAATTTTAATTCTATTAACAAATTTTATATTTTCATTGCTGTTGCCATACAATATATAAATATTATTTACGGTAGTGGAATATCAAAATTTATATAAACTATTATTTTCTTACTTTCTCTTGTACTAATGAATACTCATATACAGGACAAAGCAAAGTATTGTTTTATTGTAGATTTATCATAATCGAGTTTTTACCAGAAATAGACGTATTCAGGCCCCCAGATCTAAAATAACATGTTTCAGCAATGGTCTGTACCATTCTTTTATCTTTACGATTGCACACACGCATTTGCGTGTGTGTGTGTGTGTGTGTAAGAGAGAGAGAGAGAGAGAGAGAAAGAGAGAGAGAGAGAGAGAGAACGGAATAGCGTACGAGGTGAAAACTTGGAACTTCAGTGAACATCTTCATCAAAACCGGTCAATCCAAGAAGTAGTTCTTTTGTGGAATTTTTCACTTTTTTGCGATTTTCTTAAAAACGCATCAACGATTTTTTGAATAATAGGGAAAAGCGTGTAGCTACAATCTAAGTTATAGGAAATTTAAAAAACCAACAACTTTTATTGTTTTTTTTGTGTTAACTGTTTCAGTGAGTGGTAAAGTGGTTTAAGTAAGTTTTGTGTAACTGTTTAAGTAGGCTAAGTAGTTAGTTCTGCATTAATAAGACTTTATATTTTAAGGCAAATTTTAATTCAGAAACCTACTTAGAGTTGTTGAATGAAGTAGTATTACCGTAACTTAAAAGCAACTCGGTTATATTTTCCAATCGCTCATCAGGTAACAAGATGCGGTCTTTTTCCGTTTAGTTTTCTTACCCAATCTTAATTTTTATATGGGAAATTGACTTGTCCACCACCCTGTATATTATGGTTGTTGTTGTATAGGTCATCAGCCGAAAGGCTGGTTTGAACCTCTAGAAGCTTTAAGTTAAACGACGATTGAGCTGGTTTACCATTGCCTTTCTCACTGAGTGGAAAAGTATTCTGATCAGCATGCCAGCCCCTCTGAAAAGTATCTACTTTCTACCCTGGAAATGCCACTTTCACTTCATTCACTACAGGGTGGGTCTGTCTGTACAATGAAATTCATTATTCTCAGAGGAGATAAATCTGACTAGTGTCTTTTATATCTTTACCTCTTCTGTTCTTAAATGCTTCAGTCCTATAATTAACTGACTTTGTGAAAAAACAGAACTATTTTTTGTAACCCTAACACTAGGAGATCGAGTGCAAATAATGTAGGCTAACACTCCACCTGCCTGTTAAGGACAATTATTACGGTTATTACAAAAATATTTATGGATTCTTAATAGGAAAATAAAACAAAGTTTACTTTACACAGGAATATTTGTAAAAAGGATATGATTTTTGAACAATAAAAGAACAAAAGGATAGATAGAACAAAATATTTTAACGTTGAACTGGCGTCTTTTATTGCACGAACCAGAAATCATATTGACAGGTACAGATAAAATCGATTTAATTTCCGGTTTTACTTATCAGTAACGCTTGATTACAGTGTTTCGTTAGCTTAATAAATAACTTTTAAAGGATAATGATGATATTTGAACAGTTGTCATTTTTAAGAGGGAAATAATCACTTATTTTATAACCCAGTGAACTTTATGAATGTCCTACATAGTAGATACACTAACTGTAACGTTCCTAAGCCTACGGTATCAAAAAGATAATAAAAACAATTATTAGTTTACACAATTTTTCGTTGACAAATAGATTTCATTATTTGTTTATCGAATTTTACTTCGAGTGGAAAGCTATAGAATTATTTTTGTTTATAGGACGTGAGTAGTTTTGAAAAGAGCGTTCATTCGGTATTGTGGGGGGGGGGAAGGAGGAGACGCTGTTTCATTGTCACTACATGACAGAGCGTTGAACAAACAAATTTGTCCCATCTCAATAGAATCGCGTCCTCAACCGTGCAAATCCATTGTCATACGAGCAGAGACTTTAACGGCCGAGTAGAAAACGTGACTCTCTTAGTTATTGTATCTAACGTTTCGTTCTCAAACCATAAAAATATAAATTAATGTTTTCAAAGATTACTTACTGTATTGTGTGACTAAGGTTTATTCACGTTATATAGACATACATTTTATTATGTAATTTACATTAAAATTCCCCTATGAATTAAATAATTAACTCATATTTCATTAAACTACCATTAATTTATAAAGTAATTCTTTTATACAAAATTAATTTTTTATTTCCGGACAAAGAATTGGACAAATAGAATCATTTTAAGTACAAAATGATGTGATTTTGTAAACCCTTTTTCAAAGAACTAAATTTACTAAAGTTTTAATGAATTTACATATTATGACTGTTCATTATTTCTAAAAAATCTTGTACAAAATACTTACATAAATTTCTTTTACCAATGTAAATAATGGTAAACACAACCTAACTTTAATCATGAGTGAATGACGAAAAATGAAAATCAACCTTTGGTCTACTTAAAAATAATTACGGAAAATCGCTAATTGACGGTAAACTAAGCGCTTTAGAAAAAAAACACTTGAAATAACATTTTAGGTTTTTTATTTCCTATTAATTTAATTTCGTTATACACGTTTGTCGTAAAATTCCGATTAAAGCTGCATTCTTCAAAAATAACATTTTTCGTCATGAGAGAACAGCCACCCAAAAAATCGGTAGTCATAATTTCGGTAGTCATAGCACTTACCCTGTCTTGTAGAATATAAAAAATGAGAATGTAAATTTGGTGCTGATTTATTAAAAAATCGAAAAGTGAAAATCGCTCGAATAAACTACCGACTGCTTTCGGTTGATCAATTTTGATAAAACTATTCGTGTCGGGTTCTCTTGTGATACTTAAGTTCAAAGTTTCAACATTGTACGGTATTACGTTCTGAGATATTCTTTTCTCACACACACACACGCGCGCGCGCACACACACGAACGCACGCACACATCCATCCGTAAATAAATGTTTTCTTGTTCAAGTGGCCTGAAAATTTCCGGTGAAAACTTGATTTCAAAAAATCATCATGAAAACTATATATAGTACTTTCCTTTCTTATAAATTCATACAGGGCAAGAGAAGTAAAAAAGTATCATAATTTAGGTATTTAAAAAAAGTTAGGCCTATTTCCTCAATATTGTTTCATCTTTTCTGATCTGAGTTTTCTTACATAAATTCTAGAAGCTGTAGTGTTCTCTTTTGTGTTTTTCTTAATCTCCGCTGAAATTACGGATCTAACCGATTTGCTAAACTTAGTTTAACAGAAATATTAAATTTCGTCGAATGCTAGTGTTATTCCATTTTCAGCTGTTATGTGAAAATTTTGTTTTGTTTTTTCGTTGGAAAAATTGATTTTTTTTGTTTAAATATTGTGGTTAGTGTTACATGTGTCCAAAAATCTTGCTAATTTTTATAACTGAATATTCTAATTTTGTTTTCTTGTATAGGTCCAATTTTAAACCATGTGAGGTGACGAGACTTTTTTAGAAGCTTTTATTCAGCCCACATTGTCAGCATTAGCTTACTGTAGACTTTTCTCCTTTCTTCTGTCCATCCGTTGTTCTGTTTTTTCCCTTCGTAATAGCCTTTTAACTCCGTTATTAGTTGTCTCAATTTAGTTCGATTCATTAAGTTTCCTCGGTTTTTTCGGTTTTCTCCAAATCCTTTCTGGCTTCTTTAAACCATTCATGCGATACCTTAGGTATAATTATTGTTAAGTTTTTTTACGATTCTGCAACATTACAATCTGTTCACTTGAAATAGAACAATCAGTAATTTTGGTAAATGTTAATTAACATGATTACGATTTCATTATAATGTTAAAGAAATTGAAAGTAGTAATAAATTAATATTTTTGATAAATACAATTATGACTTTGAAGTAAATCAGTTAGAAATAAAAAGATAATAAGTGTAACAGTGTTCTTTAAAACCTATAACTAAATCGAAAACACTATGTCTTTTCAGTCTTGAAAATCCGGTATCAATGTTAATTAGTAAATTCAGAGCCAGTAAGTTTGTATGATTATTGAGTCTTTTATTCATGAAGACCCAATAATTATGTCACAATTCTTACAAGAATTCCTTACATCTTTTGAGAAATGTTTATTATAGTGGAGAACGAAAGTTAACAAAAACAAATCAACACATATCACATTACAATACGGAAAACTGACTGCCCACCAGTAACGTTAAACAACATAGCACTACCGCACAACACAACAGTAAATTACTTGGTTCTACATTTAGATCGTCGCCTCACATGGAAACATCTCGTAATTACTAAAAAGAAACAACTTGAGCTGACAGTACGTAAACTACACTGATTAATTGGTAAATACTCACCTTTGTCAAACGAATCAAAAATTATTTTATATAAATCCGTTTTAAAACCCATGTGGACATATGGGCTTCAATTGTGGGGTACATCCTGCACTTCAAACATAAACATATTCGAACGTTTCCAGCCAAAATTCTTGAGGCGGGCCCTGCAAATTCCGTGGTACATCAAAAACACCTATATCTATGCCGATCTTAATATTGACTCAGTGAAACAAACTATATCAAATTGTTAAGTGTCTTAAATTTTTTTGTCAACCGGTTATCATCCATTCTATACAAGTGTCCGTAAAACTTTAGTCTTCTTTTTCTAATCGTTTCCGTTAATCGTTCATTTTCTTGGACAGTTTTTCTCGACCTCGTAACCTAAATTGTCCGTCTACTACCTTCAGGCCTATTACCTTGTGGAGGATCTTTTTCTCAAATTTCTCTGCTTCTCTTAAACCGGCCTTCCCAGTCATTCTAAGGCACTCATTACACGAACTGTACATACACAAAGGTTTTTGTCATAATATGATGTATAATGTTTAATATTCCCTTGTCTTGAAACTGCTTTCTTCTAATAAAGTGGTGAGTTCCTCAAAATGCACCCGCCATCTTTCCTCGTCTGTTGTTGTTCGCTTTCTTTTCGCTGGTCCGTGGTTGTATTATCTCCCAGAAGTACATGAAGCTATCATCTTTCCCAATTTCGTATTATGTTTTTAGTTTTGTATGTATTTTAAATGTGTCGATGTATTTGTAAATTTCTGGATTTGGCTTATTACATTTTCTCCAGTTTCTATAATATAGGGTGATTCAAAAAGAGCGCCGGTTTTGATATATCAAATTAAGAGATTTATTTTATTGAAAAACTGAAAATAAATACATCAACAAGTTCATCTTACCTTCCGATTTCATGTATGAAAAATGATGTCATGCATGTGTCCTCCTCTACTGCGCTGGCACGCATCAACTCTGTCCATGAAATTGGATATTACTGCATGACAAGTTTCGACTTCCATTTGCCCGATAACCCGTCGAATTTCCTCCTTCAAGTCATTGATGTTTCGGGGTTTATTAGCATACACCAATGACTTCAGATGACCCCACAGATGAAAGTCACAAGGCGTCAAGTCACACGACCTTGGTGGCCATTGATGGTCGGAATTACGAGAAATGATGCGATCCTGGAACCGTTCACGGAGCAACAACATTGTTTCTCGTGCAGCAACTGAATTTTATACGGGTGATATTGGAGTTACCGTTACCGATATTGGATACCGGAGTTCTCCGTACAGAAGAACATCGTAAACCCAATTGTTGAGAACGGCGACGTATTGATTTTGCTGAGCTAACAGCCACACTGTCACGAACCAACGCAACGTTCTGCTCAGTTCGGCCAGAACGACGACGTCCAGAACTTTTAAGGTCGACTGTTGAACCCGTCTCAAAAAACTTTTTCATGAGCCTGCAAACTGTTGATTCATTCGATGCTCCATTACGTCCTAGAGTACCGCGAAGTCGCCTGACAGTAGCCGCATAACTCTCTCCACTCTGGTAAAATGTTTTGACGATTAACACTCGTTGTGCAATAGTAAACTTCTCCATGGTTAGACACAGACTGCGAGAGTACTACACTGCGAACAAGAGAAACTACAACTGAATCGTCAATCGGAATGTTCTCCGAAATAGAAATGAGGTCAAACAATGTTGCCAACCGATAAACAAAAATTTACCAGCCGTTTAAAAACCGGCGCTCTTTTTGAATCACCCGTTATTTACAGTTTTCTTTCATTCCTTAGAGAATTACCGGTTTAACCCTTTATAGGGCAGTACTATGGGGAAAAAGCTACATATGTTGTAAAATATTAAATTTTGCTTTACAGGGACTTGAATAATGTATTTCCAGTGCCGAACAGTAAGATATTTCGTTTTTTGATGTTAAGTCTTGGGAAGTATATTTATCAAGGAACGTTCATTGAAATGGGAATCACATAATGTTTAGTGGTAAGAATGCTTATTAACCCTTTGTAACCCAGTGTGGCATAGAAGTCACATTGTAGTGACTACTTTTGATTCAAGAGCACTGGATATGAAGTGTAATAATTTTATGTACCCTAACCAGGTATCGAACCTGAGACCTCCGCTTTGCAGTGTAAGATGCTGACCACTACACGACGGACGCGACCATTAGCTTCTTTTTAAAGTTAATTTTAGTTTTAAATATTCGTGTTCATTTACTAAAATAAAGTAGCATTTTTTCGAGTACGTTGAATGTACATACAAGTATATTTTTTAGACTGTAAATAGTGATTTTGTCCATTTTACCAATATTTTTAAATTGTAACATTTTTCAAGTTTTAAATAATGCTTTGCTACAAATCTAAGCAAGAGAAAATTATTTAGGAAGCTTGCACATGATTTTTAGTTATTCATATTGTTGGGAACTTTGATGTCATCTAGCCCAATGTGACATATGTGTCACACTTTTTTGTCATGCCAACAAAAAGGCTGAAGGTCTAAAAGGGATTTTATTTCTCTTAAATGTCAGTAAAGTGTATGAAACAATGTACACATATTTGTTAGTGTATAGTTAAAAAATATGGGATTGAAAGGGTTAAAACAACTTGTAGTACTAAATAACCAAAAGATGTGTTGAAAAACTTAACTTTATTAATATAAAGTTAAGTTTTATAAAGTTAACCAAGCATTGTTGCTTCCTGTCCTGTAAAAATCTTGAATTTTCTAAGCACTGTAAACTTTCTCTACAAAAGTAACAACAAAATAACACGGTATCGTACGCTGGTATGAATCCTTACCACATTCGTGCAACTCAGGAAGCATAAATTGGTCACTGCGTGCTAATTTCAATATATAGATAGCCTACTAACCAGAGAACATCTATAGCACCAAAATATGCTAATAAGGTTCAACTTTATAGTTTATTCTTAAATAAACTCGACCTTATTGCCAGTGGTAAGTATTATACTTACCAAAGACCTATAAAGGGGTAAAAACTGTATTGTAATGTCTAACTTGGGGGTTTCACGCAATTTATTTATTTAATTAATTAATAAATAGTATTGTAACTTCAAATAATTATCTTACAAAAAGAAACTGCTTTCATTTTTACTTTCTCTTGCCTATATGAATATATAGGAAGGAAAGTATTGTTTTCATGTCGATTTTTCGAAATCGAGTTTTCACCGGATCTATACGTTTTCAGACCCCCTGAACCCAAAAAACATGTTTTTAGCGATTGGTCTGTGTGTGTGTCTGTGTGTGTGTGTGTGTGTGTGTGTGTGTGTGTCTGTGTGTGTGTGTGTGTGTGAACAGAATATCTCAAGAACGGAACATCGTACGAACTTGAAACTTGAAACTTAAGTTACATACCACTACCGGACGCGACACGAACATTTTCATCAAAATCGGTCAACCGGAAGTAGTAGTAACTTAGTTTATTCGTATAATTTTTCAGTTTTTTGCGATTTTCTCAAAAACTGGTCCTACGATTTTTTTTAAAATCGCCTATTTTACTCAATTTTTGATTCTCTACAAGATAGGGTAGGCGCCATGTTTGCTGAAATTCTCGGTGAGGCTGTTTTCACGTAAAAACGTTGTTTTTTTAAGATTACGGCTTTAATATAAATTTTAGCGCAAAAACTTATATAATAAAAGTTGTAGAGAATTTAAAAACCTACAACTTTTGTTTCAAACATTTTTTTGTATAACGCTTAGTTTAGCGGTAATTTGCGATTTTCTGATTTTTTCTCACGAAAACGTGAGAAAAATCGTTTTTTTTTAACATTTCGGTCTTAGTATGCATTTTACGACAAAAGTGTATATAATAAAAGTTATAGAAAATTAAAAGATCTACAACTTTTGTTTAGAGCATTTTTCTCTACAGAGCCTAGTTTAGAGAGAAAGAGTGATTTTCCGTATTTCTAAGCCAAACTGAGGTTGATTTTCATTTTGCGTCTTTCACTCATGATTAAAATTAGGTTATGTTTATTGAGGTTAGTTTTTTGTTTATTTCTAATGTTTTATTACTAATATTAGGTTTATTCTTAATTATTTCTATTGGCAAGAGAAAGTTGTGTGAGTGTTTCACACCAGATTTTTCAACTTATGGCTGTGTGTTAAAAGGAAGGTATAAAATAATAACACTTCCAAACAAGGAGTTATTATAATTTCATGTATATTTAACGCTCAGTATTATATATTCTGACATTGTAATAACTGTTAGAGTTCAAACAAACATACACTGTACCATCTACACTTATAAAAAAAAAGTAAGACAAACGAATGAATACAAGTAGATACATATACTGACAAAACAAAAGGCGCTATTACGGCTTCTAATGATAGACTTTCTTTTGACTTGTAGTCTGTAATTTTAACTTGTACGATGAAAAGAAATAGATAACATAAGGATGTCCTAGACGTTGTTGTCGTGAAAAGAAACTAACCCTATTATAAAGAGACATATATAAAACAATATGTTTTCACACGCGCTCACATATTTATACCTGTGTCGAGATTATTATTCATAAGGTTATGGGCTAATTACCGACTTGAAATAATGAAAAGGAATTACATGCATTATAATTTTGTAATTTTAGAAGGGTGTGATACTTTTAGTTTCTTTCTTTCGTTAGTATTCTTCTAACAGACATGATTTTATTATCGTCATTATTTTAAAACATTCATTTTTTAATATCATTTCGAACGTGTACTATTATTTAAATTAGTTGGATTGTCAGGATTTTTGATATTTATAAGTATGTTCTTCCGGTTTTATTTTTTGTAATTAGTTCACTTCACAACATTTTAAAATTATTGGCTGTAAAATTGGTTTTTTTGTTTCTCTACAAATTGATTAACTTTGATTTGGTATTGAGAAAAACTCGTTAAAGACAGCGAAAAACTGTAAACAGATATTTATTTTATTTATATATTTTTTATTTAGTAAAATATAAATTACAGTTAATTAATGAACTAAGTTATAGGCTAAACAATTTTTAACTAAAAATATACCTACTTATACTCAAAAACTCTTCTTCACGAAGAGTTACGACCGCGCAAGTTTGTACGTATACAGAAGATTTATTTAATATATATATATATACTTCTCCTTCTTCTGCCATTCAAGGGTTAAGCATGCCCATCTCTTTCTCGGGCGTCCTCGTTCTCTCCTGCCCTCCAGCTTATAGCCGAGTGTCTGCTTAGGTATCCTATCCTCCCGCATTCTGTTTACATGCTCTAACCACTGCATTCTGTTCTGGGATACCTTGTTTATAGAGAAGATGTTGAGTTCTTTCCTTATCTCGGTATTCCTGTAACGATCTTCTCTACTACACCCATATGTATGTTAAAGAAATTCCATTTCAGATGCTTGCATTCATTTCTCCTCTCGCTTTGAATATGGCACCCAAATTTCACTGCCATAGAGTAGAGTCGGCACTGCTAATATTTTATGAAGTGTTTTTTCTGGTGCTATTTTTGAAAGTGCGGTGGATAGTTCGGCATATTTGCTGAAATCGGTGCATCTTATTGTAAGCATCTTTATCCATTTGGTATGTAATGTTGCAACCTGGATACTGAAAGAAAACCTAGAAAACTTAAATACTATCGGAACATTTATTTAAAAAGGATATAAGAGTTATGTTAAACATATTTTTGTTAAAAAAAACAATGAATTCAAATGATAAACACAATTAAATTTACACAAATATCCATTGTTGTTTAGGTCATCAGCCTACAAGCTGGTTTGAACCTCTAGAGGCTTTACTAAGCCTCTAAACTCTAAAACGAGGAATGAGGTGGTTTACCGTTACCTTTCTCACTGAGTGGAAATGTATGCTTATCAGCATGCCCAGCCCTCTGAAAATCATCTACTTTCCACTCTAAAAATGACATCTTTACTTCATTCACCACAAGGTCTGGCTGTATAATGAAATGCATCACTCTCATTGGCTATAACTCTTACTAGTGTCTCTTAAACATCTACCTCATCTGTCCTTAAATACTTCAGTCAAATAATTGGCTGATCATGTGACAAAAAACAGAACTATTTTTTGTAGCCCTGGAACTTGCAGATTGAGTGCAAATAATTTAACACTCCACCGGACTTTATGAGTGACAAATATCAATAATAAAAATAATAATTATTGTTGTTAAAGCAATGCTTACAAATTGAAATAAAATATTACTTTAAGATTACGTACATTTGCTATACAGAGAAAAACACAAAAGCTGTTATTTTATAACTAAAACTTCTTTACAATATACTATTTTTAACAAATAAAATATGGATTTATTTCTTTTACGGGAATTAATTCAATAAATGAGCATAGAAACAGAAAAATATTACATAAAAGAAAAAAAATAAAGTAAAAAAAAAACTGATTGATCACATTTGAATAGATCCATCCATTTGAACAGATTGGGCCGGCTCATGGTGTAGTGGTCAGAGCAACTAGCTTATATGCCGGGGTCCCCGGTTCGAATTTCGGCCAGGCCTGGCATTGTTTCATCCGTATATCAACTACTCATATCCATTACTTTTAAAGCTTATGTACGCATCGTGACTCAAATAAATATTAAATAATGAGACAGTTATAGATGTCATTTAAAAAGTGTTTTTCTTAAACATTTTTGAATCATTGAAAAGTACGTTGAGTTAAAGACTGATGTCTCATTAATTACACCTTTAATATGTTTGAGACAATTATGTAAAATTCTAACCAACAAAGCCAACACACTTTGAATTTAATCAAAAAATAGACTTAACATGATTTCTCTTATACTGACATTTTGGATTGTTTTCAATCAAATTTGCTGTCACTACCAGTCACAGCTGAATTCAAAAGCTAATTCATATTGGGTTTAATTAAGTTTTTTATTTTAAAATTTTCTATTTGATGATGAATTATTTATTTTTTGACAAGTAAATTCTAAATTTCTTTATATAAACATCTATGTGCAAGTGATAATAAACTAATCTGCATTTTCAGTCTGATTATAAGACGAAAAAATAGATACCTAATTTTTAAAAAAATTAAAACTCATTTATATTTTTACTTTCTCTTGTTTTATGAATACATAGGAAAGAATTTTCGATTTTTCAAATTGAGTTTTCACCAGAATTACACATTATAAGGCTCGCTGAACTCAAAAAATATCTATCTATATAGCGATAGATTTATGTGTACACCTGTTATGCTGAATAACATTCATATCTCACAAGCCTGGGTGGTGCGATATCTTGGCTTGTGGTTTGACAGGCGACTAACTTGGAAGCATCATCTGCGTACGAAACGTTTAAAACTTAACCGCCGCCAGAAGTTACTCTTCTGCTTAATTAACCCTCGATCAAGATTGAACCTCCGCTCCAAGATTTTAATATACAAATCCCTATTAAGACCAATCTGGACTTATGGTGTCCAGCTATTTGGAATAGCGGCAGAGAGAAATTTAAAGTCGATCCAAACCTTTCAATCAAAATTCTTAAGACCTGCTTCTGGCGCTCTTTTTTATGTAAGCAATAAAACCCTCCACGACGATTTCAAAATTCCTACAGCAAAGGAGCTAACCGCCTCCTTGTATTGTACATTTCACGAAAAACTAGATGACCATCCAAACCAACTAGCCCGTGATCTAGCTACAAGGAACTTCCCAACTGTGCGTCATTTAAAGCGAAAATTGAGTAGAGACCTCTTGGTCTGAATAACGGACAATACCCGAAGTTTTGAACCGATAATGATCACTGGGTACCTCTTCTCCTTAAAGTGAAATTCCCACTGGGTACCTCTTCTCCTTAAAGTGAAATTCCCTTCCTCCATTAAAAATCAAATACGGAAGTTGTGCAGCTAACCGTAGCTAAACAGTACCGTAATGAAAATTAAAGACAAAAAAAAGATTTATGTGTGTTTGTGTCTATGAGTCAACAAAATTTCTCAAGAACGGGTTTGTCTTCAACGTTGCAATTTGTAACTTAAATTAGGTAGACCTACTACAATGGTAGCCAACATGAACACTTTCATTGAAATCGGTCAACCGGAAGTAATAGTTTTTATATTTTGTTTGTTGTTAATTTTTTTAGCGTGTTTTGTAGTTTAGACATATAATCGTGTTCAAGTTATATTAAGATTAAATGTTTTATTGATTTTGGTATACATACCCTTAAAATAGTTTAGTGAAATCATTGTGTAAGAATACAATACAAATATGGAGAGTTTCAGCAAATGTCGTAAAGGTAACATTATACACAGCGAAGAACCAAAAATGTCGAGTGAAGTTATTAAACTATGTGATGAAGAGGCCTTGGACAAAAACTCTGCTGACCAGTAGCAAAAACCACAGAAAGAACGGCGTTTTACACGAATTTATCAAAACGTACTATTTCAAATATATTAGAAAAGAAAGGAAGAAGATGTTAATTCTACTCCAGGTACAAGAATTTAAACAACCGGTAAAAAACGGAAGCGGTAAATTTAAAGAATTACTATAAATGTTTGCGCACCCGGTTCGATACTACTGCCAACAGTAATGGTAGAAAAGGGAGCTCAACATACCTTACGCATTCATTTATTTGAGTTGAACTGTACTTTTCATTATTTAAAAAGACAAAAGAAAGTCTTGTGAGTGATTTACACCAGATTTTTAAACAATCAGATGACCAAACATGCCTTACTTTACGAATGTGCCTCTTGTAAGAATAATACGACGTGTGGCTATTAAATGACAAGACTGAGTTGTAAATTTTTTTATTTTATTTTATACATAATCACTTTTTGTCACCTTCAATACACACTCCTTCTTTACCACTTCAACGCTCCATGCGGATTTTCCATTGTTGGAAACAGTGCTGGAAGTTATCTTCTGTCAGCTCCTGCAGGACACGTGCCGCTTTCTCTTTTACAGCTTCCACAGACTCAAATCTTGTCCCGTTTAATGCGGATTTCATCTTACGGAACAGGTAGAAGTCACATGGTGCAAGATCTGGTGAATAAGGTGGATGTTCTAACACTGAGATAATCTACTTGGCTAGGAACCTCTTGACAGACAACGCGGAATGAGCTGGTGCATTGTCTTGGTGGAGAACCCATGATTTGTCCTTCCACATTTCGGGGCGTTTTTTCCTTACTCTTTGATGTAGTTTAGAAAGTACCTCAAGGTAGTAATATTGCTGAATTGTTTGACCTTCAGGAACCCAGTGAAGTAACACAATCCCATGGATATCAAAAAAAAAAAACAATCATCATTGCTTTAAATTTTGATTTGCTCATTCAAGCTTTTTTGGCTCTCGGTGAAGTTCGGCTCTTCCAGTGCATGGATTGGCGCTTCGTTTCCGGATCATAAGAAAAAAACCACGTTTCATCACATGTTATTATGTTCTACCTGTTCCCTAAGGTGAAATCTGAATTAAAAGGGACAAAATTTGAGTCTGTGGAAGCTGTAAAAGAGAAAGTGGCACGTGTCCTGAAGGAGCTGACAGAAGATGACTTCCAGCACTGTTTCCAATAATGGAATATTCACATGGAGCGTTGTAGGGCCAGCGAAGGAGTGTATATTGAAGGTGACAATAAGTGATGTGTAAAATAAAAATAAATTTTTTTACAACGTCAGTCTCGTTATTTAATAGCCACGCCTCGTATTTATAAATAAATACTCGTAAGTATTGTAAATAATTTTATGTAGTATTGTAATTTGAATTAACTACCTTCGTAGAATTATGAAAAAAATGTTAGTTTTTACTATTTTTTAATATTGAACATAATAAAGTAAATTTTTATGATGGTATCAAAATTAAACTGTATATAATTATATGCTATATACGGTAGGCCTACATCATTTTCATTATCGTACCATATTAAATTCTGTCGCAATATTTCACAACGAAACTGTAAGGATTTATAACGAACAAACTATATTGTAAATAGTATTAAAATAATGCATCAGCTAGAATTTCATTATTAATAATAATTATGTATGCAATGTTTTCCATTATATTGTACTGTTTTATTCCACAGATACGATGTTTTCTTGATTATATTATGCAAATAAAACTACATAAATCATGCATACATAAAATATATTATTCTAAAAATAGTAAAAGCATTAGAAACATACTTATATGTTTACTTTTTATTATTATTATTAATTATACAGTGGTCCCCGGTTATAACGCGGTTATAATGAGTCATTCACTGACACACGGTATATCATCTACCGCGGTATAAACGAAGTCTGGAATTTTCCTACTTACTACAAAATATATTTTGTGCCTATAAGTGGTACAGTAACCAATATAATGAAATTATAATTAAAAATCCCTAAAACTACGCGTTACAATTTAAAAACGAAGGTAAATTTAGGTGCAATTTTAAAGTATGTTAAATTAATATGTAACTAAACAAAATGCTGTATTGTTTACACAATTTAACTTACTTAACTTTTATGTAGTATTCATAACTCATTACAGTATGTAATCAAATAAACAAAAACCAACACTTTATTACAATACATAATGTATTATAATAGATAATAATTGTTTGGAAAGAATGTTCAATACAAAAGGACAGTAATTTTTTAAAAACGCAGTGATTCTTTATAGCTTAACGCGTCCACATTTTGTTGTAAAAGAACAGTTTAATCGACCATTAACTGAAGAAGTTTGATAGGGTAAACACTGTCTTGTCCTTCCAAAAATGCCACTACAACCTCTTAAAATGCCATTACAGAATAGCTTAATATACATCTTGCAAACAAATTTCAATTCGCTTAATGTATTTTTCAAAAATATAATATTTTAAGCTGCCTATAACAGACAGGTGCAGTGTCAAATTATTTACACTTAATCTGTTCTTTGCAGGGCTAAAATAAATATTTCTGTTTCTTATCACATGTCAGTCAATTAAATTATTGAATCATTTAAAAACAGAAGAGGTAGAGGTATAAAAGACAATAATCACAGTTGTCTCCTCTGAAAGTAATGAATTTCATTATACAGCCAAACCCTGTGGTAAATGAAGTGAAGGTGTCATTTGCAGAGTGGAAAATATTTGCTTTTCAGAGAGCCCGGCATGCTGATAAGCGTACTTTTCCACTCAGTGAAGACGACATTGGTAAACCACCTCCCTACTCGTTTTACTAAGTAAAACCTCTGTAGGTTCAAACCAGACTTTCGGCTGATGACCTAAAAACCAATATTTTAAGAAAAAACAAATTAAAAAATTGTGTGTGTTGTTTAGATCATCAGCGGAAAGGCTGGTTTGAACCTATAGAGGCTTAAAACGAGGAGTGAGGTGGGCCTTGGTAAACCAAGGCCTTCCTTACTAAGTGGTAAAGTATGCTTATCAGCATGCTGTACCCTCCGAAAAGAATCTATTTTCCACCCTGAAAATAAGACCTTCACTGCATTCACCGCAGGGTCTGGCTGTATAAAGAAATTCATTACTCTCAGAGGAGATAACTGTGACTAGTATTTTTTACACCTCTACCTCTTCTGTTCTTAAATGTTTCAGTAATATAATTGGCTAATCATGAGACAAGAAAGAGAACTATTTTTTGTAGCCCTGGAACTAGCAGATTGAATGTAAATAATTTAACACTCCACCTGCCTGTTATGGGCAATAAAGAAATATATACAGTGCTGTATGTTTAAGAGGGGAGGCTACCCAAAAAAATCTTTTATGTTTATTGTTAGCTTACGATAATGTTTGTGTATAAATGAGTTGGAATTGCGCAGTCCAGACAACGTTGTTTGTAAAAATCTTAGTACGGTATATCTTTATTTGCTTATTTCCGAAAGATGTGGTTTATTGTTTCGTAAACATAAAAATATCGTAACTTTAGTTGTAATTATTAAGATAAATGAATACATTTTAGATGTAATTTTTGAGTAGGAAGCTCATATTTTAACGAAACATTGAGGACACAAAGGAGATTGTGTCACTAAATTTTCATAATTCTTTGACAACTCCATAACCTCTCCCCAAGGGGGGGGGGTTGAGTGAAAATTCAGTATTTCACGAAAATAATCGTAATCCCAGTTTATATCTGCCCAATCAACTTGATTCAAAAACATAGAAAGAACATGAATTATCTAGGAACGCTGGTATTCACTATGAGATACATGTACTCTGAACATTTTTTTTTTATTATTAATTTTTATCATAAGATATTTTTTGCTTTTTCAACTTTTAAACTCCATAAAAATTATTCTGCTAACAGTTATTTTTAAATAATACCGAGGTCTCTAGAGCAGAATATGCTAAATCAGTGGGCAAAATACTTATTCATTTATCTTAACTATAACTAAAGTTATGATTGTTTTAGTTTTCAAGGAAACAAGGAAGTTACAATTTTTGAAAATAAGCAATTAAAGATATACTGTACTTAGGTTTTTACAAACAACGTTGTCTGCACTGCACCATTCCAACCCATTTTGTACAAAAATAGTAGTGTAAATTTAAGCATAAAAGGCAAACTAAATAGAAAAAATGAACAAGCTTCATACTGGTGAATAAACCAAGGTTTTATCTTTTTCCATTCAAAAGATATCTGTAATCAAAATCTGTTGTTTATTTGTATAAAATAAAGTCTTGTTTTTGAAACCGATCGCAATTTTGTTTTTTATAAATTTTCTGACTAACCTTGTAATATAAATAAATGTAGCCTGCCGTTAAAAAGAACAGATTTCGGAGAATCAAAAACGCCAAAAAAAATTTGTAAACAATTTTTTTTCAATTTCTAGGTGAATTTTAGAAAAAAAAGTGAAAAATTATGCGGGGATACACAGTAGACTTCCAATAGTCCGGCATCCGGAGCGTCCGATGGTTCAGAACCATCATGCATAATAAGCATTATGTATTACACACGTACATACATAATAAATTTGTTTTACGTTACCTGTACTAAGGGCGGTAACGTGTTTGTACCGTAAGTTGAGGTTTATAACTTTTGCTGAAGGAAACGAACGTTATAAGTGTTCAAAAATCATTGATTTGCGTAGGTATTGTGAGAAATAACTTCTTAAAAAAGAAAAAAATATTTTAAAAAACTAAAGAACATTAGAGATTTTTGAAATGAGATGTAAATTTACAAATTACAGTAGAACTTAACTAAATTCTAATATACTGTACTGTATTTCAATTAAAAGTTCATTGTAACCCTTCCTTCTGTAATTATGTCGTGTATTGATTTGCTGTTTTGTACTGTACTTAAAATGTAATGTACAATAAAAGATAAGTTTTGTTCTATACTGTACAATGGTTTTTGAGTTAAAACCTTTATTCTTATGTTCCTGGTAAAATATACAGTACTGTATTTTGCATTCTAACATCATGTTGCAGCAGTATTCGCTGTATGAATTAAGATTCATTGATCACCTACGGTAGACCCGATTATCTGGTATTTCCGGTAATCCGGAACCACAAAAGTCCCGAAGATGCTGGATTATCAGAAGTCTACTGTAATTCAACCCGCGTTATATCCGAAACCGCGGTATATATAACCTACGGCGTTATAACCGGGGACGATTGTATATAATACAGTGTTATGACTTGTTGTACTTAGTTGGAATAAAAGATTTGATTGTGAAGTGTTTGTCGTAGAATTGTATTATAAATGATACAGGTAGATGAGCAGTAGATAGGTATCTTAAGGTAAAGCGCGCTTGCGTACGTTTGTTGAGAGGTCACAAGTTGTAGCCTTGACCCTGGGACGTGCGTACAACAACCGTCCACCGCTTGCCCTACCCTTTTTATTATTTATTTTTCTTTGCCCCTTCTTTTTTTAATATATTCTTATAAAAGTTTTTTTTATTATTTCTCTATAAGGTTGCACCATGTGTGTAGTTTATCGTAAGAACTTATCACATATTTAACTCTATGTATGATGCGATAAATCTTAAATTTTGAGTCTTATTAATATTATTACAGTAATTCCTTCAAAATAAAAATGGAAATTGTTAATAATTTTGACTAATCATATTAATAACTGAAACAAAAATGAAGAAAATCGATTAAAGTTATTTAAATTCATTTCTAACACCTAAATTTGTCAATCGTAATTGATCTACTAGTTTCAGGGCTATAAAAAATAGTTCTTTTTCTTATTACATGGTCAGCCAATTTTATGTTTAAACTATTTAAGAATAGAAGAGGTAGATGTGTAAAAGACACTGGCCAGAGTTAACTCCTCTGAGAGTAATGAATTTCACTATAATACAGCCTGACTCTTTGGTGAATGAAGTGAAGGTGTCATCTGTAGGGTGGAAAGCAGGTGCTTTTCGGAGGGCCTGGCATACTGACAAGCTCATTTTTCAACACAGTGAAGATTTTAATAATAAACCACCTTACTCCTCATTTTTAGTCAGTGAAACCTCTAGAGGTTCAAACCAGCCTTTCGGGTGTTGACCTGAACAACAATAAGTATAAATCTCCCTAAAGATCTTTGCTGGATCTTGGAGGAGAAATACGTATATGTCAGGAAATCTAAACTTTTGAGTAAGACGGAGGCATGGAAGCTCAGAAAACTAGAAAATGACCAAATCCAGGCTTTTGATTTTTTGGTGTACTCCCACTTATTAATAATAAAAAATGTTGGATTTAAGGTTGGACAACTTTTCCAACCTTTTAGTGCACACTTTTAGTTTCAAATGTAAACTCACGGTTTCCTTGATCTACAGATCATTTCCGGTGGCGCTCTTATTATGAACCAACCACAGTAAAAACACAGTACAATACAGCACAGTAAAGTACAGTAAAAATTGTAATTATATTACAACAACTATTGTACAGTAAATTGTCATCACGTACGTTACGCAGGTGATTCCATTCCCAGAGCAGGAGATAAAAAGGTAATAAGTTTAAAATGAAATTATTTCGAATGCCCAGGTACGATGCCCTGAGCGCCGCGGCGTACACTTTAAGAACAGCTGTTTTTTTTAGTGGTATATTTTGGAAGTTATTAAGAGTATTTGCTTTAATTGCACAGTAAATAACATCATCAAAATTCAGCCATCTAACTCGTCTGGAGCTTAGTAAATAATAAATATTAGTTTAACGGTTGAGCACCATTTTCATTCCCTTAGAGGTAGTACATTTTGGAAATGATTATTCGGTAATTTTTGTAATGGAACTATAAGTAACATCTCAACCGAGTTTCAACAAAGTAACTTGTGCGTAACTTCTTTTTATTCAGGTGCCTATCCGAACACCATATCAAATCTCAGTTTGTTCGTCGCACTACGAAATAGCTCTTCTAAGCTCTTTTCAAACCAAGTTCTCAGATTTCGAAGCCACGACATCCTTCTTATGGCAGGTCCACTTTTTCCATATATTTTTCTTGGAGAGTGACTTGTAGTAATGAAAATCGTGATTCATTCCTCATGATTTGTCCAAAATATTGGAGCTTCCTATATTTTATGGTGGAAATGACCTCTAAGTCTTTCTTTATTCCTATGAGAACCTCTATATTTGCCATCTGAGTAGTCCATAGGACCTCAAGATTCGTCTCTACAAACACATCTCAAATGCCTCTAGTTTTCTTGTAGTGGCAAGGTCCAGGACTCCACACCGTATAGGAGCACAGTAAACATCTTACAAGCCTAATTTTTTTGCATGAGTAAAATTGCGTCTCTTGAAAATAGGATCTGTTTTATAAGGATCTTGCCTTGCCTTTACGGCATTTTATTTCATGTGTATTGTCCCACTGCTCGTTTAACCATGGTTCCCAGGTAACAACACTTTTGTACTCTCTCTATGTCCGAAACTTAGTAAACGGAAAATATCGGTTTAAGGGTTGAACATCCTTTTCAACCCCTTAACGGTGGAATGCAGAAATCATTTTTATGTTTCTAAAGGGAATTTTCACTCCAAATTTCAGCTTTTTAGCTATTGTGTAAGTAGGAGAATTAGTGATAGGTTTAATTTTTAGTCAGACAGTTAGTGAGGGTTTCTCCATTTATATTTTGCAGATATTGAAATATTTAAAAATTGTGGTTTGGAAAGACAATAATACTGAAAAAACATATTGTAGTATTTTATAATGAAATAAAATTTTTTATTCCATTATGTTATTCATTTTGCATTTGTCAATTAAATTTCACCCTCACTCCTAAACATTTTGTTCGTTTTAGTATTTGTAACAATCTTTATTAGATCCATTCACATCCAGTGACATTCCGTTTTATTCAGTAATGCAGTATAATATACTTTTTCCACATCATTTCCTAACTTCTATTCCTTTTTTCATTCTCATTATAATGTATTGGGTTTTTTCTGTCTTCATTGATTCTGATTGTAAGTTTTTACTTATGTACCTATATCTATCAATCGAAAAGATTTTTCAAATAAACCAAAGGAAAAGAAAACTATTAATTTCAGCGCGATTTCTTTTGGCTAAATTATTTATATAATAAATCTATTTTATTTCATTGAAATTTATTTGCCATAAAATAAATTGTATGGATAATTTTTAATTTTTTTAGAATTTATACGATTTGTCTATCCGAAACTCCTTTTTAATTAGTTTTAATCTTTTTTCTTAGATTTTTGGTACGATGTTGTGTACTAAGGAAAACTTGCTTTGTGCTTTTTGGTTGAGGTAGTTATTAGTCAATCTTGTAATTAATGGCTAAGTGACAAGACCAGTTTTGTTAATGTGGAAATTTTGAAGTCCGCGGGTAACTGAAACCCGCGGATGCTAAAACCGCGGATACCAAGGGATTACTGTAACTAATATATTTTAAAAAATCTGGTGTGAAACACTCACACAACTTTCTCTTGCCAATGCAAATAATTTACAATATAATTTAACATTAGTAATAAAATATTAGAAATAAACAAAAAACTAACCTCAATAAACATAACCTTATTTTAATCATGAGTGAAACACTCAAAATGAAAATCAACCTCAGTCTGGCTTACAAATACGGAAAATCACTATTTCACGCTAAACTAGGCTCTGTAGAGAAAAATGCTTTAAATAAAAGTTGTAGATCTTTTAATTTTCTATAAATTAAATTATATACACTTTTGTCGTAAAATGCATACTAAGGCCGAAATTTTAAAAAAATCAATTTTTCACACATTTTCGTGAGAAAAAAAACAGAAAATCGCAAATTACCGCTAAACTAAGCGTTATACAAAAAATTGTTTGAAATAAAAGTTGTAGAATTTTAAATTCTCTACAACTTTTATTATATAAAGTTTTGCGCTAAAATGCATATTAAAGCTGTAATCTTAAAAACACAACGTTTTTACGTGAAAACAACCTCACCCAGAATTTCAGCAAACATGACGCCTACCCTATCTTGTAGAGAATAAAAAATTGAGTAAACCAGGCGATTTTTAAAAAAATCGTAGGACCAGTTTTTGAGAAAATCGCAAAAAAGTGAAAAATTACACGAATAAATTACTACTTCCGGTTGACCGATTTTGATGAAAATGTTCGTGTCCGGTAGTGGTACGTAACTTAAGTTTCAAGTTTCAAGTTCGTACGATGTTCCGTTCTTGAGATATTCTGTTCACATACACACACACACACACACACACACACACACACACACAGACAGACCAATCGCTAAAAACATGTTTTTTGGGTTCAGGGGGTCTGAAAACGTATAGATCCGGTGAAAACTCGATTTCGAAAAATCGACATGAAAACAATATTTTCCTTCCTATATATTCATATAGGCAAAAGAAAGTAAAAAACTTTAAACTCTAAACTTTAAAAACTCTAAACTGAATACTTTAATTATTTTCATAAATTTTACTGATTATATCGCATTTATAAGAAATTATATTGATCAAAGAATACTGTTTTTAGAAAGTGTTATTATGCTTGTTAACCATTTCTGTTTGAAATATTCAATTCAATATATATTTTCTAAGATTTTATCTAAAGATTATTACTTTCTCTTGCCTATATGAATATAGGTATAGGAAGGAAAGTATTGTTTTCATGTCGATTTTTCGAAATCGAGTTTTCACCGGATCTATACGTTTTCAGACCCCCTGAACCCAAAAAACCTGTTTTTAGCGATTTTTCTGTGTGTGTGTGTGTGTGTGTGCGTGCGCGCGCGCGCGCGCGTGTGTGTGTGTGAGTGTGTGTGTGTGTGTGAACAGAATATCTCAAGAACGGAACAACGTACGAACTTCAAACTTAAAACTTAAGTTAGATACCACTACCGGATCCGACACGAACATTTTCATCAAAATCGGTCAACCGGAAGTAGTAGTTTATTCGTGTAATTTTTCACTTTTTTGTGATTTTCTCAAAAACTGGTCCTACGATTTTTTTTAAAATCGCCTGGTTTATTCAATGTTTTATTCTCTACAAGATAGGGTAGGCGTCATGTGTGCTGAAATTCTTGGTGAGGGTGTTTTCTCGTAAAAACGTTGTTTTTTTAAGATTACGGCTTTAATATGCATTTTAGCGCAAAACTTTATATAATAAAAATTGTAGAGAATTTAGAATTCTACAACTTTTATTTCAAACAATTTTTTGTATAACGGTTAGTTTAGCGGTAATTTGCGATTTTCTGTTTTTTTCTCACGAAAATGTGTGAAAAATTGATTTTTTTAAGATTTCGCCCTTAGAATGCATTTTACGACAAAAGTGTATAAAACAAATTTATAGAAAATTAAAAGATCTACAACTTTTATTAAAAGCATTTTTCTCTAAAGAGCCTAGTTTAGCGTGAAAGAGTGATTTTCCGTATTTTTAAGCCAAACTGAGGTTGATTTTCATTTTGCGTCTTTCACTCATGATTAAAATAAGGTTATGTTTATTGAGGTTAGTTTTTTGTTTATTTCTAATGTTTTATTACTAATGTTAGGTTTATTGTTAATTATTTGCACTGGCAAGAGAAAGTTGTGTGAGTGTTTCACACCAGATTATTTTTATATAAAATGTTATTTTAAAATAATGATGTAAAATGTTGAATCACCTTACTCTTAATCTTATTTTATTACTTTAATCATATTTTTAATGAATTGGTGGCGCACGGTAAACATTTAGAAGTTAGACGTCGTTATTTCTTGACTAACCGAGTCGAGATTGTGGTTGAACCAACCAACCTAACTACAAATAGTGTCGTAGCTACCATCATCGCGGTTGCGGTAAACTTTATACGAGCATGTAACACAATAACGAGATCTAACTTGTTTATCTGGCGTATATTACAAGGTACTCGGGGAAACGATGTACAAATACTAATTTAATTGTTGGGTTTGCTGAGAATATTCCCAGACTGTTTGTTTGTATTAGTTAAAATTTTATGTACACAATTTAACGGGTTTTAAACATAAATTTTCCATTATTTCACTACTTGTATTTAACTTCATTTTGGTGAACGATGGATCGAGTGTATTATTCCAACATTATTATCATAAGATCGGTCGTTAAACTGCATTTACCATTGCAACCGAAATGCCATTCATTGCTATTGAACAAATCTCCTTTAGACCTCTTCTCTCTCATCAATGTCCATAACAGGCAGGTGGAGATTCTACCAATATTATTGGTGTAAAAACTGTAATTAAGGGAAGACTACGAGGTGTGGCTATTAAATAACGAGACTGACGTTTTAAAAATTTTAATTTTAATTTTATACATTATCACTTATTGTCACCTTCAATATATAGTTTTTCTCTATCCCTAAAACCCTCCATACGAATTTTCCATTGTTGGAAACAGTGCTGGAAGTCATCTTCTGTCAGCTCCTTCAAGACACGTGCCGATTTCTCTTTTACAGCTTCCACTGACTCAAATATTGTCCCTTTTAATGCAGATTTCACCTTAGGGAACAGGTAGAAGTCACATGGTGCAAGATCTGGTGAATAAAATGGATGTTCTAACACTGAGATGCTATACTTGGCTAGAAACCTCTTGACAGATAACGCGGAATGAGCTGGTCGAGTGTCACACCAAGATATTTGGCATTGTTCGCGTGCACAACAGTGCGGGTATTTACATATACTGGAATATGCTCAATTTTTCTGTTAGTACAATCTTTTATAGCTCTGGAACTACCAGATTGAGTGCAAATAATTTAACACTCTACCCTGCCTTTTATGGCAAAAAAAAATTATGTATAAATATTTTAAAACTGATTGCAAAAATATTAGACTACACATTGTTAAGAAGAAAATTTTACAGATCATATAGTCAGGTAATGTTCTCAGATAGTAATTCAATTACTAATTTCCTTCTATATAATATTGTAAGACATTAGATTTATAGAGTGCTGTTCAATATGGTTAAAAAGATGTAAAAATATTTATAATATTAATACAAAAATATAATGATTTAAAATATTATAATTAAATAATGTAACAGTTGTATTTATAATTGAAAAATGTTATGATATAATGACGATTCTTGTAATTTGTGTAACAGTTGGCATTTCCTGAGGTCATTTACTTGTTGGTGGATTGTGAAGAGTGAAAAATAAACATGTAGTAAAGTAACATCCGATGTTATTGCACCGGTGTTGATACAACGTATATGTACATATAGGTATAGGTTTACTGCGTTTATTTGCACTCTGCACTTACGATAGTGCTACAGACAAGTCAAGTTAGCGGTCTTTGTCCTCAACTATCGTTGCTTATAACAGCTGTTGTAAATTTGTACCATACACTACCGATCGCAAAATCCCGCCGTTTCCATCTTCAGTATTAGATGTCCTTTTATGGAATATAATATTCCTGTTTAGGAAGTAAGAATTAGAGCACGCTTTGTTCCATACTGAATTTTATTTTATCTCTGATTCTGAAGAATATCTAATATATCATTTTATACAGTTAAAACTGTTTGTTATTATTATTATTGTTATTAAGTAGCAGACTGATTTGTAGTTCCACTAAGGTTGATAAATCTTTGTTAGTTTAGAAACTTGTAATGATTCAAAATGACTGACAGCTGGCTATGTTTATATTTTGGTCTATTAAAGTATAAATATAAATAGAGCCAGCTGGTTGATATCAAATATTCAAAATTATATTGTTTTACACCCACCGGGTTGGTCTAGAGGTAAAGTCGTCGCCAAAATCAGCTGTTTAACAGCTGATTTTCGGAGACAAAGGTTCCAGGTTCAAATCCTAGTAAAGGTAGTTACTTTTATACGGATTTGAATACTAGACAGTGGTTACCGGTGTACTATGATGGTTGGGGTTTAATTAACCATACTCTCTCAGGAATGGTTGGCGTGGGTTTGTACAAGACTACACCTCATTTACACATCATACACATCATCCTCATCTCATTGGGTCATGGGGTCGCTTATTGTTCTAAATTGAACAGATTGCAACGTACACAAATTAGGAAAAAAAATAAAAATATTGTTTTACATTATTAAATTTAATAGAATCCAAACAAAATCTCGTTGCTAAGCAACTAAGGAAAAGAAAGGGAAGAATTGTAAAATAGGGGTCGCTTTTGGGACCTAAATGAGTGCAGACGTAAGATAACATAGTTATAAATATATAAATTATCTTACAAACTGTACAACAAGGTTACTTGGATATTTAATTTTGAAGAGATTAAGTATAATAAAATACTATTTCACAACAATGTGAGTTGTTTTAAAATTTATTTTTTTCTTTGTGTTTCTTTTCTTAGTGATGATATCTACATAAGCCGTAACGTGTGAGTAGGTATATAAGGTGGTGTACGAATGAAAAATTGCCAGATATGACCGGGAATCGAACACGGAACCTCAGTATAGAAGCAAGTTACGCTGACAACTACACCAATGCTGTGGATTAACTGAATTGATGTACAAACTGTTGTTTTTTTTTTGTTTAACTTCCGACTGTAATGTAATTACTGCTAATGCAGACGGTGAAGGATGAAATGATTTTTGTAACGTATGAAAATATACCGTGCCTGAATGGGATTTGAACCCAAGACCGCATGATAAGAGGCGATCACGTTCCCAAATACGCCGATGCGGCCGGCCACAAACCGTTGTTTAATGAACATTAAATATATTTGTGAATAGGTGTTTATATGGTTGTTGTTCAGGTTTTCAGCCAAATTTCTAGATGGTTTACTAAGTAAAACGAGGAGTGAGGTGGTTTACCATGAACTTCCTTCCTGAGTGGAAAAGTATGCTTATCAGCATGCCAGGCCCTTCAAAAAGCATCTACTTTTCACCCTACTAATTTGCTTTAAAATCCTTAATTTGTGTACCTTGCAATCTGTTCAGTTCAGAACAATAATTAGCAACCCCATGACCCAATGAAATGAGGATGATGTGTATGACATGTAAATGAGTTGTAGTGTTGTATAGAATCAGGCCGACGTTGCTGAGTTAATTTTTACTCCATAATAGTTAATTGAACCCCAACCATCGGAGTACGCCGGTAACCACTGTCTAATATTCAAATCCGTATAAAAGTAACTACCACTCTGCAAATGAGACCTTCACTTTATTCACCACACGGTCTGGCTGTATAATGAAGTTCATTTCAGAGGATGTAACTCTGACTAGTGTCTTTTACACCTCCATCTCTTCTGTTGTTAATTACTTCAGTCATATACCTATAATTGGCTTACCATGTGATAAGAAACAGAACTATAAAATATTACTGTAGCCCTGGAACTAGCAGATCTAGTGGAATTAACAACTTTGTACGATACACCGTTCTTGAGATATTTTGTTCAGACACACAGAGCGACACACGCAAACCAATCGGTAAAAACATGTTTTTTTGGTTCAAGAAACCTTTAAATATGTATTTTTGGTGAAAACTCAATTTAGAAAAATCGACATAAAAACAATGGTACCTACAGTTGAGCCGTTGTTAGTTTGCTCCTACTGTCAACAAACAAAAGCTACCTACTACAGGGTGCACGCTAGAGTCTACGACTTTACGGATGTCGTATTCCTATTAAGTTAACTATTTTTTAAATTATAACTACTTAAAGTACTAAAAACATCAGTCATGATATGATGTAGGCCTAACAATTTCATTTAGAAAAATACTTTTAAAAGTATTTTGTATTTAAATACTTTTGAAAGTATTTTGTTGTTACATTTTAATCAGCGTGTACGCATTTTGATATAATGCGCATGCTCAGTGACGTCATTAAATTGTTTACATTAGGAGCAAACTAACAGAGGCTGGATTATATTATAGGTACTTTTCTTTCCTGTATCTTATACTCCTGATCGTGATTCTGCTTCTGCTCCTATTCCTGTTTACACTCCTGCTCCTGCTTCTGTTACTCCTACTGCTGCTGCTACTACTGATCCTTCTCCTGCGTTTCTTCCTACTGCTGTTTCAGCTCCTGCAAAAGAAAGTAAAAACGAGTCAAAATTTTAAGTGGAAAACCATTATGTGCCCCATAAAGAAAGTTACTGCTGTTTGTTTACCTTACTAATTATTTTGTTGCGAGATTGTATAAAAAGATTTGTGAAATTTTTGAGAAAAGTTTTATTTTTTCATGATTACAACGCTTTCTTTTCGTTCAATACAAAGAAAAAATAAGTAATCGTACAACAATAAATCATTACACGTTTCAGTACCGTATGTTATATTTTGGTATATACTGCTACTAGATTTTAAGCAAGACCGTTGTGAAGATCCCTTCGAAATGTGTTTTCATTTGGATATTTATATTTTTGTATTGTATTCTAATTATAAAACAAAATCTGGTGTGAAACACTCACACAACTTTCTCTTGCCAATGCAAATAATTAACAATAAACCTAACATTAGTATTAAAACATTAGAAATGAACAAAAACTAACCTCAAAAACATAACCTTATTTTAATCATGAGTGAATGACGCAAAATGACAATCGAACTGAGTTTGGCTTAAAAATACGGAAAATCACGCTTTCACGCTAAACTAGGCTCTGTACAGAAAAATGCTCTAAACAAAAGTTGTAGATCTTTTAATTTTCTATAAATTTAATTATATACACTTTTGTCGTAAAATGCATACTAAGACCGAAATGTTAAAAAAATCAATTTTTCTCACGTTTTCGTGAGAAAAAAAACAGAAAATCGCAAATTACCGCTAAACTAAGCGTTATACAAAAAAATGTTTGAAACAAAAGTTGTAGGTTTTTAAATTCTCTACAACTTTTATTATATAAAGTTTTGCGCTAAGATGCATATTAAAGCCGTAATCTTAAAAAAACAACGTTTTTACGTGAAAACAGCCTCACCGAGAATTTCAGCAAACATGGCGCCTACCCTATCTTGTAGAGAATAAAAAATTGAGTAAAATAGGCGATTTTAAAAAAAATCGTAGGACCAGTTTTTGAGAAAATCGCAAAAAACTGAAAAATTATACGAATAAACTACTACTTCCGGTTGACCGATTTTAATGAAAATGTTCGTGTCGCGTCCGGTAGTGGTATGTAACTTAAGTTTCAAGTTTCAAGTTCGTACGATGTTCCGTTCTTGAGATATTCTGTTCACACACAGACACACACACACACAGACACACACACACACACACACACACACACAGACACACACACAGACCAATCGCTAAAAACATGTTTTTGGGGTTCAGGGGGTCTGAAAACGTATAGATCCGGTGAAAACTCGATTTCGAAAAATCGACATGAAAACAATACTTTCCTTCCTATATATTCATATAGGCAAGAGAAAGTAATAAAAAAACTAAGTACAATATGCTAACAGCTGGTAAATGAAATTTTATTCAAATTAATATTTTGTTAAAATCAGGGCGTACTTCTTATGTCATCATATTCTTTTGTGTTGTGATTTTTTACTTTCCTTCAAAATCTTTTGTGTATTTTTTGTTCTTCTTATTATTAATAGTTGTTTAAAATGAGAGGGTTCCTTTTAAACAGTTGCGCGGGTGGTGCCTTTCTTCAAATGCAAATGAACCTGTCTTTTATTCGTCTATTCAAGGATACATAGTATATTTCATTAACATTACACCTTAGAAAAGCAATTCTATATTTCAAATTATATACTCATAATGGAGAGGACAATGACGTTAAAATACTGTTTATTGTTTTAACAAAACAATAAACACTTAACTTTTGAATGCCAGAACTTATTATAATTTAGCAATATGTTTCTATACTACAAAGTTTAAGAAACATTATAATTACATATTTTCTTTAAATATGTCTGAAAGAAGTTCTCGAAATTGCGTAACCAAAAAACGTATTTACATAATTAAAAGGAATAGATGAAGAAATATTACTTACATGAACATAAATAATTTTAAAACTTTGTGGGTATTTTAAAACGTACCATCATGGTGGTCTGCTTGGTCATACTTTTCTCTGTTAAGCCAAAAAGCCCATTTTTGATACTCGGTAAATTAAAATTTACAACAGACTAAACTGTTGTACTGTTTCCATGCTCTCTGTCTTCACTAACAATGTCTAGTTTTGTAACACATTAGGTAAATAAACAAAAACAATCATTACCCGTACATAACAACCTTTCTCCTTGTACTATGTCTTCTCCTGATTCTGGTCCTGCTGCTAGCTCTGCTGCGACTCCTGATCTTGTTCCTGTTTCTGCTGCAGTTCCTGATCATGGTCCGTCTTTTGCTCCTGTTCCTGCTCCTGTTCCTACAGCTGCACCTATTATTGTTTCGTCTGCTGCTACGTCTATCACACTTCTGCTTCTGCTGCTACTCCTGATCCTACTCCTGCTTCTGCTGCTACTCTTGATCGTAGTCCTGCTTCTGCTCCTGTTCATACTTTTAATCCTTTTTCTGTTACTACTGCTGCTCCTGTTTCTACTGCTACTCCTGATCCTACTCCTGCTTCTGCTGCTACTCCTGATCCTACTCCTGCTTCTGCTGCTACTCCTGATCCTACTACTGCTTCTGCTATTACTCCTGATCCTACTACTGCTTCTGCTGCTACTCCTGATCCTACTCCTGCTTCTGCTGCTACTCCTGATCCTGCTTCTACTTCTTTTGCTTCCGTTATTACTCCTGATGGCAGGCCTGCTTCTGCTTTTGTTCCTACTGCTGTTTCGGCTCCTGCTACTGTTCTGTTTTGATTCAATATAAAAGAAAATGCTTGGCTATTGAAATGCTATGCCTAAAGAGTAATTACTACTGGTATGTTCTGACCTTAGAATAGGTGGGGGTGGACAAAATAAGTAATTTAGAGATTCTTAGACGAGTGGATAAAAGAAGAGGTTTATGGAATCATCTTACTAAAAAAAGGGATAAGTTAGTAGGCCTTTTTTAAGACATCCAGGTATTACTCTATCAATAATGCCGGGTAATAATGAGGGAATGAATTGTAGGCAAAGGTTAGAATATTTAATTATTATATTATGTTTATGATTATATATTATTATTATATTTATCGGTTTATTAATACCTAAACCAATATATATTTTTGTTCGAGGAATGGGATACGTAGTCTTATGCCATTTATATACCGATTTGTTTGGTCGGAAATAATTTTAATGATTTTATCTAAATCAGAACATGTTCTGCGTTTAACGGTAGTCGGACTCGAAAACATGAAAAACATATCGATTTTCAGGTTTAACAGTGTTATACAGTTTGAAATTAGCGCTTTCCAATGGTACCAAAATCGCGTTTCTACGACAACTAATAGTATTTATTTTTATAAAAACACATGACATGTGAAAATTTCCCTGTTTTTGCAAACACGTCGTATTGTTATTTTGTCACTAATGTTTATGAATTTTGTTTTTGTTTCTCTTTCAATCTAGAAGACACTTCTGTTTGTAAGATTATGCAATTTATATTGCATAAATTACTTAGTGCATACCTGCTCATATGGAGCAGGAGTAAGTACGTTTTTATCTAGAAATGCGTTCATAAATTTCTATTACCATTTCCGGAAAACTGTGTTTTTTCATACAAAAGACCTGTTTTTTCAAGAACCAATGCAGATTTTTCCTCTAAATTTTAATGGCTCATTCCTTACATATATTTACGTCAACAGACGGGGGCATTTGACGTTATTTTAATTTATAAAAAAATATAACCATTTTCTTCAAAATTTCAGTTTTTAAAGTAGGCATTCACGGAAAAATTTATAAAAAGATTAATAATCTATATATTTTAAAATGACTCTGTCTATCTGTCAGGAACATAGCAACGAATAACTGGTTAAAATTTGAACATTATCTGGCCATAACCCACCGGGTTGGTCTTGAGGTAAAGTCGTCGCCAAAATCAGCTTTTCGAAGACGAAGGTTACTGGTTCAAATCCTAGTAAAGGTAGTTACTTTTTTACGGATTTGAATGCTAGACAGTGGTTACCGGTGTACTTTGATGGTTGGGGTTCAATTAACCATACTTTATCAGGAATAGTTGACCTGAGTCTGTACAAGATTACACCTCATTTACACGTCATACATATCATCCTCATCTGATTGGGTCATGGGGTAGGTTATTGTTCTGAATTGAACAGATTGCAACTGACACAAATTAGGAATTACAAAAAAAAAATTATCTGGCCATAGATAACTGAGAAAACGGGTCAAACATTAACATGGGCTAAGATAGCAGTTCCTAATCCCCCTAAGAAAGCAAAATATCTTATTATTGTTATTAAATTCCCTTTTTTATTAGTATAAGCTCTATATTATAGATTGTTAATTTTGTTGACAGATAAAACAGTCCTCTTGATGCGAATTTCCATTCAACCTCTCACTCATGTTAGCTTCCTCTCGGCTCCAGAACATCACATTACGAACTACCTACACAATATAATAGCTTTGTAATAATCGAACTGTAATTGAATCTTTTGACCTTTGACCTTATGTTTTACACGCTACCTTCATATATTTATATTATGCTCACCACGTGCCTTACCTATATTGTCTTTCACTCACAACACAGTTAGGTTAACTTAAATAATTATTAATCAATTGTAAAAGTATTGGTAGTAATTTAATAAATGATATAAGTTTTAACAATTTTGTTAGACGAATTATTACTATAATCTATTTGAAATCAACGTGCGGGTGAAGGTCATGCCACTTCCTCACCTCGCCTACCCCACTAGTCGTCTGAATGATGCAGCGCGGAGTATGTGTGTGCACTTGTGCCTACGCCTTCATCAGGTTTACATTATTACACTTCGTGAAGTACCGTACGCTTAAAACATCTGACGAGACCAACACATAAATGTGTTATTTAAATCAACTTAAACTTAAACTCATTCGAGAAGTTTAATTACAAACAAAAGGAAAACTGCAATGGAAAAAATCTAAATCCAGATTTTCTTTTGTTTGTAATTAAAAATCTTCTCAAATGAGTTTAATTTTCATAGACGTTATTTATATCATTTTTTAGAATAAAATTTTCTACAATTTTCATTAAAATGTTTCGTGTTTTTATTCGCAATTTAACAGAGTTATTTTACGCTAAACTTAAAAAGTATGTTTTCTAAGCCTTTTCTTTAATGTATTTACGTAGTTTTCTTAAAAACTAAAAGCGATACAGTTCTGGGACTCATTTTTTTAAGTTTCCCAGGTTAAATAAAAACCATAAGAAACCACTAAACATTTTCCTAAATTTACCTTTTCAAAATTTCAGTATTGCTTTATTTCACTCTTTGCCCAGGAATCAAGGCAAAATCTTTCGCCAGGCATAACTCGCCAACGAAGCATTTCCGGACGTATATTTAGACAAACATTTTGTTACATGTAATAACAATAGTATATACGTGGTTTAATTTGTATTATATTATTGTTATAATTGTTATTAATATTGTTTTATGGTTATTATAGATATTATATGTACGCACTATTACAACGTAATATGGAATAATAGAAAAGTCACTGAAATAGAAACACGGTCATTATACTATGCGTCAGCAATGACTCTGTGATATTTTATGACTTTATGAAGCTTACATGTATTGTTTTAAGTAAACAAACATGTTACAGCACCTTTGTCACCACCCACAGGCCTATTTATTTGATTTTTTATACTCTTTCGACCAGTTCAGATTAAAGTTTTGTATCATACAGATGTGCAGTTTCTTTGGCGGGCTTGTGTAAGTTTAGTTAATTCAATTGTTTAAGCGTGAAAGTTGAGATGGCTGCAAACAGTCCTAATCTTCGCAGACAATCCAAACAAATAATTTATAGGGTATATAATTATTTAAAAGAACTTGTGTGAAATTAATTCTTTGCGAACGGCGCTCAAGATTACATAAAAGGTAATGGACAGTTTATTTCTCAGTCGTATACAAATTTGTAATAATCCAGTTTCTGTATGCATGCTTTAAAACATAAAAGATAAATAATCATCTTTTTCGTTTAGGTAAAAAGGTTGGCGATGTTTTTATTAAGGTGCAGTTTGTATAAAGAAATATTAGGATAGAACTGTTCCAACGATCCGAAAGTTAAGCACAAAAATTAGGAAAATAAATTTTAAATAAAAATAAATAAATTTATATTGTGTAGAATAAAAAGGTTTCACATATCATAGTAGGCCTAATGTCTTATGTGTATCAGAGTAACCATTAAATTTCTTGTCGTTAATAGACAAAACTTTAGTCTGTAAAGAGAAAAGAAGTAGTTCAATTCAGTAATGTAGAAGTAGTGTAAGGGGTATGAGGAGAAATCTTGCGGAAGGGAAGGGGAAGAAGCGCGTGACCTTCACCCGCACGAAGAAATCAAATGGACTCTAATAGGAATAAATATGTTATTCTTTTGTCTGATCACGATTAGATAAAATAATAAAATATCTTCTTGCTATCTTAGAAATTGATTACTTAATTAAGGTTAAAATCTATTAAATTTTTTTCATCTACTATTTCGGTTGTAAGCTGTGACACCCTAAAAGTATGCAAAAATATTTGTTTATTTGTGTTAAAAAATGTTATTTGTAAACATTTTTTGAGAGCGAAACGGATTAGGGAGAGAGCAAACTGGTACACTCAGCTAAGATAATCTTAGATATTAAAAGAAATGAAGATGTGGTAATGGACTGTAACGCAAAATACTCAACAGCAAAAGTATAGGATGTATACTATTGTGTATTCACATAAAAAGAATACTACAAAAATTATTACCAGCTAGAACCTTATAGTGTAAACTAGGTAGTCGAAAAGACCGAGGAAGTACTACAAGTAAATGGGTACCAGAACAGAATAAATAGTCTGTTCGTAAGATAGAGAAAAAGAGTAAGGAGGAGGAGACAGAAAAGAATAAGAAGGAGGAATAAAAGTAGGATAAGGGAGCAGGGAGAGCAGGAAGAAAAGGACGAGAAGAAGGAGGAGAAAGGAAGGAGAGAACAGAATAAGTATAGGGAAGGAGGAGGAGGAGAAGGGTTCTCTTCCTTTTCCTTCTTCTCCTTTTTATTATTTTGAAGGTGGAGACGTTGGAGGAGAAGGAAGGTAATAAGAACAAGGAGGAGGAGAAAGGAAGGAAAGAACAGAATAAGTAAAGGGAAGGAAAAGGAGGAGGAGAAGGGTTCTCTTCCTTTTCCTTCTTCTCCTCTTTATTATTTTGAAGGTGCAGACGTTGGAGGAGAAGGAACGTAATAAGAACAAGAAGGAGGAGAAAGGAAGGAGAGAACAGAATAAGTGAAGGGAAGGAGAAGGAGAAGGAGAAGGGTTCTCTTCCTTTTCCTTTTTCTCCTTTTTATTATTTTTAAGGTGGAGACGTAGGAGGAGAAGGAAGGGAAAAAAACAAGAAGGAGAATGGTTGATGAGATAGAGAAGGAGGTGAGGTGATAAAGCTGGTTGCAAAGATTTAGTGTGACAATTAACTGAAAACCATCTAATATTAACTGACGAAAAAAATAAATGAGTAAAAAATTTTACACTTTAAACAATTGCAATCAATAAATGGCGTTACTCGTATAGAGAAAAACAATGATTATTTCTAATGTGGAATGTATGGCAAAAGCTGACTAAATTGACAAACTCAACGACCCCACATCAATTTTTTTCTTTGTTTATTTATCGTATTTTCCCGCATCAACTACAGTGGTCATTAGCAACGACGTTGGGTTGTAACTGTGAAGGATGAAATGATTTATTGTAACGTATGAAAATATACCGTGCCTGAGTGGAATCCGAACCCTAGACAGCACGATGAGAGGCAAGCACGTTACCAACTATGTCAATGCGGTTTAATTTTTGCTTTGTTTACGCCTGTTGTCAAAATATAAGAATTTTATAGTTTCAGTTTACCTCACAAAGTACTCAAATTAAAGATAATTTTATTATTTATAACACTTTAATATTTTTTATCAATCATGACTAAACTAACATCTTTTAATTTAATACTTATGAAATTACTTTAATACATCACTAGTGAGGTAAAAAGCTTAAGCGCAAGAAAGGAAAAGCGAATTTTGTACGACTCTGTTCTTAAATCCTTGTCCTTTTTCTAAAACTTCTTTGGTTTCTGCCAGTAAATTAAAACTTTCCTGGCCCGTTACGAGCGCTGCACAGGTTAAGCTTAGAAATCGTGCTACCACGTTACTGCATCCAAGCATGCAGGACAGTTTAGTTTGAGGTATCACTCTAGGCACTTCACCTCCTTTGTTGTTGGGAAAAAAAACTGCTTCTTTCCCATCGGGACCGTTGACAATTTACGTTTAATACCCTAGGTAGTGACCCTGACAGAATGTTACCATTTGGGCCAGATGGATCCTGGTATTTTACTACAGTTCAGCCGTCCTTAGTTTGCTCCTACTGTCAACAAACCAAAGCCAGCTACTACAAGGTGCTCGCTAGGGTGCACCACTTAATGGATGTCGTATTCCTATTAAGTTAACTATGTTTTAAATTATAAGTACTTAAAGTAGGTACAAACATCAGTCATTATATGATGTTATATGACTAAAGCACGTAAGAACAGAAGAGGTAAAGGTATAAATGACACTAGTCAGAGTTATCTCATCTGAGATTATTGAATTTCATTTTACAATCAAACCCTGTTGATAATGAAATACAGGTGTCATTCGGAGAGTCGAAAGTACATGATTTTCCGAAGGACTGGCATTCTGATAAGTATAATTATAAACGCTGTGAGAAGACCATGTAAACCAACTCAACTCATCTCACTCAGAAAAGATTTTAGAGGTTCAAACCACCTTGTCAGCTGCTTACCTAAAAAACAACTTTCATTGCACAACAATTTCAACAGCCAGCATTTTAGTTTACTGACAAATTGGATTGAAAATAAGTAATTTTATTAGCCTACCTTGCTTAAGAGAACGCATGAATTGTTCGGTTTCGGAACGTTAAAAAGTCGCATCTGATAATGCTTATAAAATTGTAATATTCGAACAAGCTGCCTACATAAACACTGATTACAGGCCTAAAACTCTATAAAATCACAGCTATCGGGATCGTAATTTTTCTGCTTATACTTTCGCTACGATAATAAAAGCGAATCCTGTCGCCGAATTATTTTTCATTTATCTCATCTTTACGAATCACGTGTTAAAGGTTATGGTTTTACACGGCCTGGGTAGAAGATATAAATACTGCTTATAAATTTCCCGTTAACTAATAGATCCTAAATCAACGAAAAATAGACTTCACAAGACGTTACTTGACAAATCATTTTTGACCTACGCTATTATTGTGTTTAACAGAAACAAAAATATACGTATCAAAATATAACTGGTATTCAACAAACGATCTATTAGGGTTGCGTGAGTAAGTCGGGCCAAGTTGAGTGTGATGCGCATGTGACGTCAACGGCTCAGGTAATAATTGCCCAATCAGAGTCTCGTATTTTCGGTCAATAAGAAAGCCCAGTTTTAACCAATCAGATGTCTTCTTTTGCATTATTTTGATTGGTTAATATTGTCCAATCAGAGAGTTTATATTACTGCACTACGTCACACCGATGTCAACCAATGACAAATGTCATTGAGTCAATGACAATGAGATGTCAATGAGTGTCTTGAGCGTTACGTCATTCGTCAGGATATGCTGCTTTCTGTTTGGTCCGTACTGATTCTGGGCTTCACGTCGAGTGTGATTGTAATATAAAGTCCACACCCAATGTCAACTTCTAGTTAACGGTAGGGCAGAACACAGAAAGGTACCTTTTAATGAGATTTATAGTTTCTAGGTAAATATCACATACGAAATATGTAGTACCCCCATTGTAGAGATCTCTCGAGTTCTTAAGGAAATTAAAAATTGGTTTCTGTTGCTGCTAAATGTTAACACGGTTTTTAAAAAAATCACGAGTGTTCATTCGATACCGACACAAAGAAAAAAAACAAAAGAGAGTTATCTATTTTTCCTAGTTGTTCGATTTTTGTAACCTAATTTTTGGCCAGTAATGTATCATATTTTTAAGGGAATGACTTCATACAACTGTAAATAAATATTACGATACGTAGAAGGCAACTGAAAAATCTAATTCAAAATATCTTGAGGCGAAACAAAGTCAATATCCTACCGGGTAAGAAAATATACCTCATTAATCCGTTTTATAACAAGAAAACTATTTTGCTCTACCAACGAGCATTAGTCGAAAAATACTAATCAACGGTCTGACAAAATGATGATATAATGGCCGATGTAATTTCGAAAAAAAGTTTTCTGGCTTTACTCTTATTTCATTAGTTCCTGTATTTTAAGATGGATGAAATTTATTGTGGCCATAATGAAAAGGTAGAGTGTTAAACATTTTTTGCACGTAATTTGCTAGTTCCTGACTGTAAATATGTATTCATTTTTATCACAGGGTCAGCCAATTATGACTAAAGTTTAAGACAATTTAATTTATAAAAATACTTTTAAAAGTATTTTTTATTTAAATACTTTTGAAAGTATTTTGTTGTGACTTTTTAATCAGCGCGTACTCATTCTTATATAATGCGCAAGCTCAGTGATGTCATTATTTGTTTACGGTAGGGGCAAACTTAAAAAGATTTGACTTTAGGTTATTACTCCTGCTCCTTCTGCCACATGACTTGTGAGATGAGGCCTCGGGTTGCAACCGGCGGCATTAAAAAGAACACCGCTGACGGCAGCCATTTGGAACGAATGAGAAAGGACGGCTTGCTTCGTTTAGCCCATGAGTACAACCCATCGGTAAGTGGACTGTTGGACGTCCGGAAAGGAGATGGTTTCCAGAACAGGCCGAGCAGCCTAATTTATGAATTGATGAAGATGGGGAGGAGGAGGAGGAGGAGGAGGAGGACGTGGACGAGGAGGAAAGAAGAAGAAGAAAGGTGAGGAGGAGATCGAAAGGGAAGGAAAGGTGAAGACTATTCTTAAAAGATTTCGGAAGTTGTATTATTTTGAATGAATTATTTTCGAATAATTCTTTTCATGTCATCATTATCAAAGAAACAACTACAGTTCAATAAATCGTATGGGTTAATGTAGATTCTTCACCTTGAAGTTAAACAGTTTCCTTATTTTATATTTATATTTAGTTGAAGAAGATTTTGAAAGTACTCTCCCGCATTTTGAAACATATAATAAATTGCTCTATTAAAATTGTTTTAGATTTTATTACACTATTATTGATTAAACATGTTATTATGTTTCGTCAACAGTTATCAAAACTTGTAATACAAGTTTAACAAAATACACGATGAAAAATATCTAGATACATTGAAAGAACTATTTATAAATATTCTATGATATTAATATATAATTAAACATAATTGTATAGCAGAAATGAAAAAGATAAAATATTACTTTCACGAATCTTCTTTCACATTTTCATTCTTGATTTACAACTTTGGAATTTGGAGGGTCTATAATACTAAATAACTCACTATAATTTCCAAAACTTATTTAATGTCAGAAATATTATTTTAATTTCCTAAAGAATTATTTTTAACCTCACTATTCAAAACTGTATCTAAAAGAAGTGGCAAAGCAACTAAGTTTAAATGGAGTAAATCAGCATTTAACCTAAACCTTTTTTAATAGTAGTTAGTAGTTAGTACCTTAGTGAAAACGGTAAAAACATTTCCAACTAATTAAAATAATTTAGTCATAATTACATTATAGTTTACTTTTGTGAAAGATGATTTCAAGAGATGCGCTTCATGAGATGCATTAGGGGCTGTAGTCGACTGGATCGGTTCAGAAATGAGGATATATGGCGAGAGTTACATGTGTGTTCTCTTAAGGAGATAATTATGGAGTACCACCAGAAACAGACTAATCATCTTAAAAGAATGTCTCCACACAGGATTCCTAGACTGTTGAGAAGTTACAGGCCTATTGGACGGCGTGATCCGGGGCGACCGGTGGCTAAGTGGATGCTGGAACAAGTTTTGGGAACTAATCCTTGATTGGAAAAGAAGGAGAAAAAGGAGTTTTACAAAAAGCTAATTTTATATCTAATTTTAATCTAATTGTATTTGTTTGTAGGCTAAGTTTAAACATTAGTTGAGTAGTAAATAATTGTTATAAGCTTAAAGAACGTGAGTTTATTATTTATCATACCCAGGTCCCGAACGAACCTAGGCTTACGTGTTACAATACTAAAGAAATTCATGGACAACAGTATGTTTTAATAAAATTGGTTATTGTAAATATCATTCCAAATAACATTATTAAATTACAAAGTGGTTTTGGAATGAATAGACTGACATAAAGTAGTGAAATGCTTTCTTAAGTTGTGGTTCTATAATTTTAATTAATACCTTGAGCATAATTTTATCTTCTATGCTCGATTCTTTGCTTTTATAATGTAAAACAATTTATTTTTATATCCTTAATAATTTTGTATTTAAACTTAACTTTGTATTTCTTTTGTATCATACTTACTTTTAATTAAACTTTACTTGAGGCTGTAATTATTTTCTTTGTTTTGTAAGTAGGCCTACATTTAGTTAAAGATTATTTTTATTAACGAAACTTACATAAGATGTATAAAGAAAACATTTAAATAAACTGTGATATTTTGTCTTTTATAATTATTACGCATATTTAAAATAATTTTACCGAAATTAAAGTAACAAAACTTTATAAAAAACTGTTTAATTTTTAACGAGAATTTTGTATTTTTATTTACAATTTTCCTATTTCAGATGTGAATTTAAAGAAGATGTTATCCTTTTAAAACAAAATTGAAAGACGTGTGTTAATAATTTATCGTTCCTCAACCTTCATGGAATCTTATAGTTTTTAACCTGATCTTCCTCTTCTTCTTCAGGACTTACTTAACATGTTTAAGATATTTTTAATTTCAATAAGCAACATATTAAAACACTTCGGACCTAAATAAACAAAAGTTTTAGCAAAAAAGGATTGATTAACTTTGAGTCATTCAAAAAGTTGTTGGCTTACTAACTGTGTTGTTTAGGTCAACAGCCAAAAGGCTGGTTTGAACCTTAAATGCTTTACTAAGTAAAACGAGGAGTAAGGTAGTTTACCATTGCATTCTTCAAGTAATTATTCTCAGTAATTATGTTTTATTAATATTTTTGTCTTTAATTTGTAGAAAAGATTTGCTGGACACTTTTTCACTCATATTATTGTTATTACATTATTTCATAACTATTTACTAAAAGTTTATCATAACTGATTAAAATTTTGACTGTACTATTGTAAAAGTACAATATTGTACAAAAAATGGAAGTTATGGTAATTACCTTTATTAATTGCCATATAATAATGGAAAAATTAATTTATTTGCTTGATTTCGTCTTGTTGTTTAGGTGATCAGACAAAATAATGGTTTGAACTTCTAAACGCTTTACTAAATAAAATAAGGAGTGAGGTGGTTTACCTGTGCCTTCCTCTATGAATGGAAAAGTATGCTTATCAGCATATCAGGTCCTCCAAAAATCATTTAATTTAAAAAATAAAAAAAAAAAATAATAAAAAAAAAATTTAAATTTAATTTTCAAATAACACCTTCACTTCATTCACACAGTGTTGTACCATTGTAATAGTACAATATTGTACAAACAATGTAAGTTGTGGTAATTCCAAATTACTATAACTTCCATTACTCAGTTAAGCCATTAAATAATGCTTGGGAAAAACCCCCATTGTTAGATTAAGTTATATTGGAATAGTTGTTAGACAATAAGTTGTGTATATAGCTAACGGTCAATCATCTAATATTGTTTAGACGGGTGTATTTCTCACTTTGTGTTTTTGGGCCTTTCTTCCAGATTCCAACTTTCAGCCAATCATTGGGGTAGTTCTCCTTCTCGTTGGCACTCCAGGTTGGTTGAGCGGGTTGGTGGGAGAGGGAGGCTTGTTAACCAGAGGTTTCCTGGTTCGAACCCAGGAAATTCACAATCAGTTCCCTTGGAACTTAATTGTGAAATAGAGTTGTTAAGCTGGAGCAGAATTTGAAGAAGATAGTAGAAGAACGAGGAGAATAAGAAGTTAGGGGAAACATATATAATTTGAGGTAATAATTTATTCGTATTTAAGGGTTTTTAATTTCTTGTTTTTGTATTAACGTCGCGGCTAAAAGGTTGGCTTTATTTTAAAATAGGTTAGGGTAATTTAAGGATAATTTTGTTAGTAGTTAGGTGATTTAGTTAGTAGTTTATTACTTATTATTCATTAAATATTTACTGTAAGTAAGAAGATATAGTATTTTTTATTTATTTCTCATGCTCTGCTAACAGAGCTGGCACCCAACAATTTTTTATTAATTATTTTATTAGTTCACATTTACGTGTTTGCCCACCAGACGAAGTTGATTTTTTTTTTTTTTGGTTTAACGTCCGACTGTTTTGCAATTAGTGCTAATGCAGACGGTGAAGGATGAAATGATATTTTGTAACGTATGAAAATATGCCGTGCTTGAATGGGATTCGAACCCAACTGAAGATTCAAATGAACGAAGTTGAAGATACAAACGAACGAAGTTGAAGATTCGAACGAACGAAGTTGAAGATTCAAATGAACTAAGTTGAAGATTCGAACGAAGTTGATGGTGGTGCACGACTGAATAAAAAATATTTAAAATATTTACATTTATACAATTTTACTATATTAGTATTCACTGTTTATAACAAAAGTTATGTTATACTAATCATGTTATCATGGAATAATATACCTTGTTACAAAAGATTCTATCTCATGAATATCTGATAAATAAAATGTGTATGCAGAACAAAGACCGAACTAGGACAAAAATTTAGTCACGTACGCAACACCTCAATGCATGTGTGAATTAGGATTATATGCACTATGTATATCAAGAAAAAACTCAATTTACTATTAGGTCACTGTGCATTCAATTTTTGGCTTAGAGTCGGATCTTATTTATCAAGGATTTACAGTGGGATGGTGTTCGGTCGTTAAATAAGGCAAGAAAAAAATATAAGTATGAAGAATACGGTACTAGGTTGAATCAGCGGGAGGCAGTAATCCTGAAAGGTTTACTAGGCAAAGCAGTGCTGAATTTATTTTTCATCTCGGTTCGTATCCATTTCCTACTTGGAATATGGACGTCACGCTAACCCAACCCGCTATCAATGACATATATATTATGACAGTTACTCCATTTTCCTTCCATGCTTTTGCTCCAAATACGATTATATTCTGCTTGCATTTTTCACCTTCATAACACAATTTTCGTTTTATATTTAGTACTATCTATTATTGGAAAATTTTTATTCCTGTATAAAACAAAGTAGTGTATCCTAGTACTTTATTACTTCACACTTGGCTATGTAATTCACGATTAAAGTAATAAAATTCCTGATTATTCTCGACTCTGAAATGACTTTATTTCTTTGTTTGGCCCTATATGAATAAATAGGGAAGAGAAATATTGTTTTCATGTCGATTTTTTGAAGTCGAGTTTTTTCCGGATATACAAGTTTTTATCTGATAAACGAAATACCGTACAAAGTTAAAACTTCAAAATTAAATAAGGTACTACTAGAGAACCCGACACGAACATTTTCATCAAAATCAATCAACCGGAAGTATTAGTTCCTTCGTGCAATTTTTCATTCGATTGAGATTTCTTAAAAACGGCTGCTACGATTTTTTTAAAAGTCACCTTATTTACTAAATATCTTATGCTCTACAAGATAGTGTAAGCACCATGTCAGCTGAAATTCTAGAAGCGGCTGTGCTCTCATAGAAAAAATGTTTTTATTTTATTTTAAGATTGCGGCTTTAATTTGCATTTTGTGCATATAAGCCGAATTTTTTTTTTTTTTTTTTTTGGTTTCACGTCTGACTATTTTACATTTTCTGCTAATTCAGACGGTGGAGAATGATGATTTTAAAAAATGAGTGATGAAAAAATTACAGACTTGACCGGGAACGCGGTACCTCGGTGTAGAAACACGTCGCGCTACCTACTATATATATATATATATATGTGTGTGTGTGTGTGTGTGTGTGTGTGTACAGGCCTATACATTGCATATAAATGCATATATGAATTTATATGCAAAATTGTATATAACTAAAGATGTAGAAAATTAAAAAACCTACAACTTTTATTTTAATATATTTTTTGTATAACGCTATTTTTAGCGGCAATTTGTGGTTTTCTAATTTTTACATAAAAATTTGTAAAAAAATGAAATTTATATACTTAGTATCCTTTTCAAGACAAAAATGTATATAATAAAAGTTTTAGGAAATTAAAAACCCTTAAACTATTATTTTATGCCTTATTCTCCGCAGAGAAAGAAGTTAGGAGGCAATAACTAAAATTTTATAAATCTTTTAAAAAATCTAGTTTTAAAACATTCTGTTCCGCCACTTTTACTTAAATTACAACTTTCAATGCTTGTCAAAGCCAATTGTAAGACCTTCGACAGGTGACCGGGAGGCCATCTTGTATTAACCGATACGTGTGTAAGCAAAATGGGCGGTACCAACGCACCCGACGTATTTTTACTTACCACCTATTTCGCAAATAAGAAATTTGTAAAATATTCTTTTACACTATATCCCCAAAATTTATTTTATAAAACCATAATCATTTAAGATTACTTGAACTAATTCATAAGTGAAAACTAAGACTGGCACCAAACTATCTCATTTTCTTGACGTACGAAAATGATGTCTACTTCGGGATTATCAATCACATTGAAATAGATGTTAACATTTTATAAATATTTTCAAAAATTTAATTTTTAACCGTAGTACCGTTTTGTCATTTTTACTTAAATGATAACTTATTAAAGTACTGAAGAGGCGTCCGGGAGGCCATTTTGTAGTGACGACCAACCGATATATGAGTAAACAAAATGGGTGGTACCAACGGAGTAGACGTATACTTACTTACCACCTATTTCGCAAATAATAAATTTGTAAAATTTACTTTCTTTATATCCCCCAAATTCATTTTATAAAACCATAATAATTTAAGATTACTTGAACTAATTCATAAGTGAAAACTAAGACTGGCACCAAACTATCTCATTTTTGTGACGTACGAAAATGATATAGGTCTACTTCGGGATTATCAGTCACATTGAAACATAGAAATAGATGTAAACATTTTATAATATTTTCAAAAATTTAATTTTTTAACCGTAGTACCGTTTTGTCATTTTTACTTAAATGATAACATTGAATAAAAGTACCGGAGAGGCGTCCGGGAGGCCATTTTGTAGTGACGACACACCGATATATGCCTATGAGTAAACAAAATGGGTGGTACCAACGCAGTAGACGTATACTTACTTACCACCTATTTCGCAAACATGAAATTTGTTAAATTCACTTTCACTATATCCCCCAAATTCATTTTATAAAACAAAATTTTTTTAAGATTACTTGTACCAATTCAGTAGTGAAAACACAGACTGGCACAAATCAATCTCATTTTCGTGACGTACCAGAATGATCTAGACCTACTGCGGGATTATCACACACATTGAAGCATTGAAATATATGCGAACATTTTATAAATCTTTTCAAAAATCTAATTTTAAAACGTAGTACCGTTTTGTAATTATTACTTAAATTATATTTTTGAATATTTATCAAAGTACCGGAGAGGTGTCCGGGAGGCCATCTTGTAGTGACAACCAACCGATCCATGAGGAAACAAAATGGGCGGTACCAACGCACCAGACGTATTTTTACTTACCACCTATTTCGCAAATAAGAAATTTGTTAAATTCACTTAGACTATACCCCCAAATTCATTTCATAAAACTAAATTCTTTAAGATTATTTGTACCAATTCAGAAGTGAAAATACAGATTGGCACCAAACCATCTCATTTTCGTGACTTATCGAAATGATATAGGCTTACTGTATAATTATCAGTCTGATCGAAGCATTGAAATAGAACCAAAAATTTTGTTATTCTTTTCAAAAGTCTAATTTTAAACGTACGGTTCTGTTATTTCTATATATATAATAGTTTTAAAACTGGTCAAAGTACGTTGTAAGATCCCGGACAGACGACCGGGAGGCCATTTTGTAGTAACGACCCCACGAACACGCGAGTACCACCGGCGAGACACATTCTTACTTAGCGTACCACCTTTTTTTACAATTATGAAATTTGTTAAATTTTATTTAGACTCTATCAACCAGTAAAATATATATTTAGAGACTTTTTATGTAACCAAATATTTTTCAAGATTAAATGGACGAGTACTGTAGTGAAAACCTAAACTGGGCTCCAGACCATTTCAATTTCGTAACCTACCGCCCATCGCTGCCGCTGCCGCTGCCTACCTACCGCTGCCCTTAACAGATAGGTGGAGTGTCGATTTACTTCCACTCAATCTGTCCGTTGCAGGGCTAAAATTAATAGTTCTGTTTCTTATTAATCGGTCAGCCAATTAAATGACTGAATCATTTAAGAACAGAAGAGGTAGAGGTGCAAAAGACACTAATCAGAGTTGTCTCCTCTGAAAGTAATAAATTTCATTATACAGCCAGACCCTGTGGTGAATGAAGTGTAGTTGTCATTTGCAGAGTAGAAAATCTGTGCTTTTCAGAGGGCCTGGTATGCTGATAAGCGTAATTTTTCACTCAGTGACGAAGGCATGGTAAACCACCTCACTCCTTGTTTTACTTAGTAAAACCTCTAGAGGTTCAAACCAGCCTTTCGGCTGATAACATAAACAACAACAACCTACCGCAATTGATCTAGTGCGGATGATGGGTCACGTCCAAGCTTTAAAACGAGAGCTAAATTATAATAAATCTTTTTAAAAATCGAATTGTGATTTTCCCACAAACCAAATGTAAAAAAATTTCCTTATTAAAAATTGCCACCAGCCATGAGACGCATCGACTCATGAAAAGGAGTTTTCTATTTATGTTTGTTCATTCTAAATTCAAATAAATTATTGTATAGTCGCTTGAGTCACGAGTTGTAAAGAGGGAGAAGCATCAGTGCGCATGCGGAACTGCTTCAGTACGACAAATATGACAACTTATACTAGACCCAGAGCATATACATATCAGAGCATATACTATCGCGGAACCTTTTGTAGGTTAACTATACGAATATAACAGCTGTTTATTACCGTAAACAGAAATGTCGGTTTCTCGAAAACGTGGTCAAATTATTCACAGTGCTGAACGATATTTAATATGATATTTAATAAAATCCTGTGAAGTTGAAGGTAAACAAAAATGCCTTTCCCTGCCTCTGAACAAAAACTTCGAGCGAGTGGCTAACTACTTTGATGTTTCTCTTTCAACAATCCGAAGTAAATAATTCGAAATAAAGAAGGAAATTAAAGACGTGAAAAAGCTATTCTTCAACAGTTTTGTTGACACCTGGTAAAAAAAGGAAACGGTTAGTTAGATACTAGTGAGACTGACAGTGAAGACGTCGGTGTCAGCGATAGCAAAGAAGGCGATTCATTCGTAGAAAATTTTGTTCCAGTGGAATACGGTAGCTGGTAATTACAGTAAATCAAACCTTTCTGGTTATGAAATTAAGCTATAGGCAATATTACAGGTCACATTTATTTCTTATTAAGTTTATGAAGAAAACATTTTCTCGAAATAAACCACAGCTTACAAAATGGACCTATGTAACAATTGCACGGTAGTGAAATGTACGAGTAGTGCCTGACTGTTGAGGTTGGCAGCACTGACAAATTTTCACTTCTCTTCCTCACAACCCATCCATACGCAAAAGGCAATCTCGTGACTTCAGTATCTGTTGCTGTTTAGGTCATCAGCCGAAAAGCTGGTTTGAACCTGTAGAGGTTTTACTAAGTAAAAGAGGAGTGAGGTGGTTTATCGTTGCCTTCCTCACTGAATGGAAAAGTACATTTAACAGCATTCCGGGCCCTCTGTAAACCACACATTTTCCACTCTGCAAATGACACCTTCACTTCATTCACCACAGGGTCTGGCTGTATCATGAAATTCATTACTTTCAGAGGAGATAACTCTGATTAGTGTCTTTTACACCTCTACCTCTTCTGTTCTTAAATGGTTCAATCATTTAATTGGCTGACCATGTGATAAGAAACAGAACTATTTATTTTAGCCCTACAACGAACAGTATCTATAGATGCATTATTTTTTCATGTTCAATACACTGGGTCTACTGCGTTTTTATATCGTTGCCGTTATATTTTTTCTGTGGTCTTTAATAACCTGTTTGTTGATATGACCTAAAAGTAAAATAAATTGCCACAATATTAATAATTTCTTGAAATAAAACAAAATGTTTACTGGAAAAAACACAAATGTTTTCTTGTATAAACACATATTTTCTGATATTTTTAAATTAAATTTGTGGGTAAAATTTAACAAAATGTAAAAGTGAACTACATCAGTGTAATAGACCTAAAATATATATTTTGAAAAACATTTACGTACTATTCTCATTCATTTAAATAATGTCACGTGATATTCAGCGGTGTTATTTATCTCCTTTTTTGTGTCCCATGTTAATTATTCTCCGGTAAAACAATTTTCATAATATTCAACGTAAATTTACATTTTTGCAATGAATATGTTAAAATAATTGAAAATAATATAATTTATGTGAAATATTTTTGTTCAACTTATATTAAATTGAAAATGTTTCGTACAATAAAATGTAACTAATTGAATTAATCAAAAATAGGTTTGTGTGTCCTGTTATTTTATTATATACATTTCGATGTTTATATAATTTTTTTTTATTTTACTTTCAGTAATAAATGGTTGGACGTGGTGAGTAATGAATTCAAAATTGTCATAGCCTATACCTACTTTGTTTACTTTTTAAATACGTTTACTTTAAAGTAATAATAAAAATTAAAAATAAAAGTAAAATTGAGCACGTTGGTAACGTGCTCGCCTCTCATCATGCGGTCCTGGGTTCGAATCCCACTCAGGCATGGCATATTTTCATACGTTACAAAAAATCATTTCATCCTCATCACACACAGTTACACCCCAACGTCGTCGCTAATGACCTTGTAGTTGATGCGACGTTAAATAATAAAAAAAAAAAACAAAAACAAAAAAGTAAAATTTTTTAAAACTAAATAAACCCTAGATGTTTAGTTGAGTAAAACGAGGACAACCTTAAGGTTTAATAAGGTTTAACAAACTTTTTCAGATATTTATCTCAAGGCCAACGTTCATTGAGTCGAAAATGTTGATTTTAGGTAGGTATTTCAGTTGAAATAGTTGACAGTATTTAAAAATAAACCTGTCAATCATTATATACATATAATGTTAATAATGTACACTGTAACATTCATCAGTTAAGCTAGAACAAGCACTTGCAGACTCTCTCTTTTTCGCTCTCGCTCTCTTACCCTTTTTCACTGCATTTATCTCGTCTCGCAATATATCTTAATGTACTTGTACGGTTTACTGATCACAACGTAAGCTGAATTTAACCGATTTTCGTCGTTTATATTAGCTCTCGTTTTACTATAATGTTGCTCTTTATTAACCCACTTAGCTCATTTTCAGACAATCAGTATACATTAAACTATTAATTTCCATAAAGCTGCTTAGATTGTTAATGGCATAACCTGATAATTACATCTAGGAGAAGATTTAGGTGAAATTTTCACAATACTTGAAGTTTCTTTTACTCTATTATGTCAGTAAATTAAAATTACTTGACTATAGTACGTAAAATGAAAGATGAAGCCTGCGTTTTGGAACCGCGTACCTCGTCAAGTAAGAAACATAAAAATTTCAGGTACAGCTCGTTTTAAAGCTTGATTTTTGTAATTTTTTTTTTATTTCTAATTTGTGTACGTTGCAATCTGTTCAATTCAGAACAATAAGCAACCCCATGACCCAATGATATGAGGATGATGTGTAGACGTGTAAATGAGGTGTAGTCTTGTACAGACCCAGGCCGACCATTCTTGAGAGAGTATGGTTAATTAAACCCCAACCATCAAAGTACACCGGTAACCGCTGTCTAGTATTCAAATCCGTAGAAAAGTAACTACCTTTACTAGGATTTGAACCAGGAACCTTCGTCTCCGAAAATCAGCTGTAAAAAAATCAGCTGTAAAACAGCTGATTTTGGCGACGACTTTACCTCTAGACCAACCCGGTGGATTTTTGTAATTTCATTCGTATAAATTACGATACCGTAAGTGTATTAGGCATTTTCTAGCAATTTGGTAACAAAATATGTGCCCGTTTTTAGCGCATGTTTCATTTAGTCCATGTTTCAGAACATGTAGCACGATCAATTTTAAGACGAAATGTAATGCATTTTAGAGGAGTGTTTCTGCAAGTGTTCTAATTAATTTCAGCTAAAATTTAGCCTTTCAGTACAAAAGGTGAAGGAATTACAGCGGTTTTTTTAAAAAAATGGTTATTTTCGTTAAAAAATTAGTAGTAAGCAAAAAACGTAGAAAACAATTAGTAAAAATTTCATGTTATTCGTAATATTTAAAAAAAATGGTATGGCCCAAAGATTAAATTGAAAAAAATGTAGTAACTCGAGAAGAAACCCGACATCTATGGTGTGTAAAGTTTAATTTCCCTGTCTTTTAACAATCCTACGAGAAATGTACCTAACAATAGCAAATTTAACATTGGCGGTATACAAGGTACAGTCTCCCCTTAAAGAAATCAAAAATAATATTGAGAAAACCGGAATAACCGTGGAAACTTAATGAATCGAACTATTTTCAGACAACTAATTACCTTTAAAGGTTCTCATGAAGAAGAAAAACAGAACGACGGGTGAACAGAAGAAAGGAGAAAAGCTTACAGTGAACGAATGCTGAGAATTTGGGCTGCAAAATTAGATCTTAGAAACGCCTAGTTACCTTAGGTCAGTCATGTCAAAGATACGGCCCGGGGGCCGCATCCGGCCCCCGGGCTGTATCAATACGGCCCGCGATCGCAATGTGTCACAGAAAGAAGAATCATGTTATTTTAGAGCTTAAAGACTTCACTCGATTCCTCTACGGAAGTTTTAAAATGCGCACACTACATTTATAAGTAATTTTAAGGGCAGCGCGTGCCTAGACAAGCGAGAAAGATAGACAGTAACGCCATCTCTACCTGCCATTAATGAGCTTGTCAAAAACAAGAGAAGTCAGGTATCTGGATCCTCGAGCTCAAAATAATTACCATCTTTTATAACTTTGATATGATTTTTAACAACCGTATATTATATACTATTCAATTAAATGTATAAAATGTTATAATAATTCAGTACATTTTTTGTTATTTGAATCTGGCCCGCCTACACATTCTAAATTTAATATCTGGCCCTCTGCAAAATTGAGTTTGACACCACTGCCTTAGGTGGTCTAAAATTGGCCCCATACGAGAAAAAAGTACATTATATAAGTAGAACTTGTACATTAGTATGTACAGGAACAACAGTTTCATTTATTAACACCAGAGTGCAGCACAGAACGAACTACTGTAGGTAGTAGTAGCTTGCTTGTTGGTGCAGGGTCATGGACACGTGAGAATATTGGCAGCCCTGGCTAGTTTCTACTAACTATAAACCATTATTATTATGGTAGTAAAATAGTTACAGAGAATATTAATGAACTGGATAAACCAGTGGTCTGAGAAAAATATAATCTACGCCTACTGTATTTTGATTTTAATTTCATCCTAAACACTGTATACAGTATCTTTCTATTAAATATTACGTATACTGTAATACCTAATTTTTTATTCCATTTTTTCGACGGATGTTGTCGTCTACACAAGATGTAAATTCCTTTTACAGATTTAAAGTGTTTTGGTCGTCTCAAAAATATTTCTTGTATGTTGTTGTTTAGGTGATCAGCCGCATCAGCCGAAAGGCTGGTTTGAACCTCTAGAGTCTTTACTAAATCGAACGAGGAGTGTGGTGGTTTACAATTGCCTTCCTCACGAAGTGGAAAAGTATGTTTATCAGCATGCCAGGCCATCTGGCCTAGCATGCTATGCTATAAAAGCTAAGTTGTTATAAAATTATAAAAGCTATGTTTCTTTAGCTAAATAATTTAAAATTGCACCTAAATTTGGTTAGTTTTTAGTTGTATGCAATACGTAGTTTTAGGGTTTTCTAATTATTATTTGATGATATTGGCTGCTGTACCACTTATACGTGCAAAATACGTTTAAAATTTCTGATTTCGTTTATTGCGGTAGGTGATATACCGTGTGTCAGTGAATGACCCCTACAACCGCATTATAACCGAGGACCCATCGTATTTCAAATAAATTTTACTTATGTCTTTTGGTTTTTTTTTCATTCATTTTTAGATCTGATCTAAATTACAATCAAAAAACAAGTAGCTCAATTCCAATTAAATCGAAGGTCATTTACGCATGACTAATGGAGCATAATAAAACGATAATTGTTCCTTGTATTTCATTTAGTGTTGTCTTTTTAAAAAAATATTACCTGAAATTGGTCACTTCTTTGTAATTCATTCTGTTCTTCTTTTATATAAACTATATTATTTTTAAATGTATTAAAACTAAGAAAACGATTATGAGCTTAAGCCATTAAGACGTAAGGTCGTTCACTTACTTATTTTACTGAGCTTACTTACTTTTCGTGTCCAGGTCCTTATCCGTCCTGAATATAGCCACTGCTGAAGTATTGAAAATAATCTTTTTTTATACGAGGCAACGAGAAAAACTCATGTTCACACCCTCACGATGGGGGAAGTAATGTTGGACTCAATTGAGGCGTCCTCGTCCAGTCCCAAGGAGGCCGCAACCGCCTACCAACCAAAAACCCGCCGCCTGGCCACTTGATCCGGCATTGGCAAAGAACCCTCCACCTCCCTCGGAACTGTTTATATAATACTACTAGGGAAATGTTGGGTTAAAAATAATTATATACTGTCAGCGGGGCATGGAAGGGAACCTCTCGCTTTCACTGACCTACACTCATTCTCTCACATTCATTCATCTCTTTGATCACCAGGTGAGGAAATTAGTGTGCCCACCTTACATACTGATATCGGGACAGGATTGATTCACTGTGGGAGAGGGCGATCCCGCTGATCTCCATATGTCTCCTCCCTCCGCAGTCTCCCGACCTCCCTTTCCGGAAACTGAGTGACCAACTTCCAGCTCTCCTCATCCTGCAGCATTGCTGCCCCTACTCTCTCTAGGATTTACTGTCCAACGACTATCTTCTCAGATGTCTCCATTCTGTCGAGGCCAAAATAGGGAAATCGTTCAATAATATCCAAAATGGACTCCTCCTCTTCACTATCACCCTGTTAGCAACTGCGTCAGCTCGTGGCTGGTATCACCAAATGTCCTCCTTATCCGCACCTCGATATTTGGAATGAACGTCCTTGTCCACGCCTCGATCCTAGCTTCACTTCATTTCCTCGCCACCTGCTGAGTAATCGACTCCAACATTCCTTTTTATCAGCACCAGCTCGCTGCTCTTCCCTCCCGCACGCCACTAGATCCCATGGAGGCATTCCCGAAATTACCAGGGCTGCCTTCGTAGATACAGTTCTATAAGCACTATATATTTTCAGAGCCAATTTCCGCTGCGTTTATTGAAAATAATCTGGCAGTGCGTTGCCATGGTTAGATATTTTTCAAGACGGATATTATCCTAAATTCCTTTTATTCCAAAAATTGTGTTACGGATTGTGTAATTTTCGTAAATTATTTAAAACCTTCCATTGTAAAGCCATGTTTAGAGATTTTTCAAGACGGATATTATCCTAAATTCCTTTTATTCCAAAAATTGTGTTACGGATTGTGCAATTTTCGTAAATTATTTAAAACCTTCCATTGTAAAGCCATGTTTAGAGATTTTTCAAGACGGATATTATCCTAAATTCCTTTTATTCCAAAAATTGTGTTACGGATTGTGTAATTTTCGTAAATTATTTAAAACCTTCCATTGTAAATTACATGTGGACATCAATCCAGAAGTACAAACACTGACACGACCACAACGACCACAAAAGGTAAGAAATGACTAAAGAGATTCAGGAACAGAAATCTTTTCTTTTACTCAGATTTACTGGTGAATAAAACCCTCTTTCAAGAAGACGAAGGTTAACCATAACATCACTTTTTTGAATATTAACAGCTGATTAACACGTATATTCCCTGTACCATATAAATCAATTTTTTTTTTTTATTAATTCCTAATATGTGTACGTTGCAATCTGTTCACCCCATCACCCAATGAGATGAGGATGATGTGTCCCTATGTGTAAATGAGGTGAAGTCTTATACAGACCCAGGTCGACCACTCCTGAGAAAGTATGGTTAATTGAACCCCAACCATCAAAGTACACCGGTAACCACTGTCTAGTATTCAAATCCGTATAAAAGTAACTACCTTTACTAGGATTTGAACCAGGAACCTTCGTCTCCGAAAATCAGCTGTTAAACAGCTGATTTTTGGTGACGACTTTACCTCTAAAATCAAATATAACGAAGATTTTGTTATTGAACTAGTTTTATTTTGAATAATCTGTGAGTGTACTAATAGGGAATGAAACCCATTTATTAATGTATAAAAATACACGAATTTTACGTTCAATTTAAAAAAGTATTTTTGAAAATTATAAATTTGTGTCGTGCTTTAAAATAATTTTTGAGGTACGTAGAAATTTACTTAACAATCAGTGGAATATAATATAAGAAGAAAATTGTAAATTTTAAACAACGCAATATTTATCCAAAATGAGTAAAAGTACCACACCCAATTTTCCCGGTCGTTACATTAACAAGAGATAAAACGTTGTAATGATTTTTGCTTCGTATTTGAACTGTTCATTTGATAGTACCGATTGCGGTTCGTTTAAACAAATTTCATTTAGTTCTAAAATTACAAATTAATTTAATTAGATATTCAGTTTTGTATTGCATTTCACAAAAAACCCACATCAAAAGGCAAATATTAATTGAAAAATTTATTTCATTTTATCCTGTAAAGCTTATCATGTAATTTTCCCATTATTAGATAAAAGTATTCAATACCTACTCTTTATCATTTTCTGTTAAAATTTTTTTTTTTTTTTTTTTTTTTTTTTTTTTTTTTTTTTTTTTTTTTTTTAACGTCCGACTGTTCTGCAATTACTGCTAATGCAGACGGTGAAGGATGAAATGATATTTTGTAACGTATGAAAAAATGCCGTGCCTGAATGGGATTCGAACCCAAGACCGCATGATGAGAGGCGAGCACGTTACCAACTGCGCCAATGCGGCCGGCATTTTCTGTTAAAAAGAGCAATGCTTAAAATACACCGTGCTTCTCAACAAATCTGACGTATAGAAAAATTAACATTAGACGATTGTACTGTCCACATTAATCTTATTATAAGGGTGTAATCTTACTTTTATTACTCCAGTCGTTTGGAAACAGAATAAAAATGAGTCTACAAAAGATTTTAGTTGCTAATAATTTAATTATTAATAAAAAAGGCAAAAAAAGTTATTCAATTTCGAAATAGCGTGGTACTTACATAAGAAAAATTTTCGCTCCCACTGTTGTCTGAACGTTAGCCGAGTGTGTAATTTGTGACTAATTTATTTTAATTTTTTTGATATTACAGTACGAGTGGCCGTGAGTTTGAATACCACACACACACACACACACACATACGCACTATTAAAAATTTAACTTATTTTTGTTAAATAATTTATTAAAATTAATTGTTATTAAATGACTTTTTAAATTAATCGAATAGAAAAAATTCAAGTTAGATGAATTAAAAAGTACAATTATGATTTCAGATGTTTTTCATATTTTAGTTAATAATAATCAATGATCAATTAACAAAAAAAGCAAACAAAAAAAGTTTTAATTTGTAGGACTCGAAGTCAAGACCTCTCGTACTGTATATCAAAAATCAAAGTAAACTGACCACTTAACACTCCCCGCTAACGTTCAGACACAAATGAAAGCAAAATTTTTTTACGTAAATACCGCGCTATATCGAAATTTAATAACATTTTTGTCTTTATTTATTAATAATTAAATTAACAGCTTATAAAATCTTTTGTAGACTCATTTTTATTCGTTTTTCAAACTAATGGAGTAATAAAAAAGAAGATAACACCCTTGTAATTAGATTTATGTTGATAGTTCATTGTCCTATGTTAATTTTCTTATAGACTATGTCAGATGTGTTGGAAAGCACGTATACGTAAAATCACTAACCACAAAAAATGTAACTATCTATTTTTCAAATAAATTTTAGTAATATTACATTTAGGTACTCTTTTCTTATTTCCTAAATTCTTAGTAAAGAATTTATAAAATAAAATTTGTGTCGCCTCTTGAAGCACATCGACACATAATGTGGACATTAGCACCACAACACATATAATATAACACCACAGCTTGATATTTTTTAAATATTTTTAACGCCCAATTGCCAGATATGTTGCTAAACACCTTTGTTGGTTGCACTGCTCTCTTGTCGCATCATCAGCTGTTATTCATATGTTATTGTATGGTTTTCAGAGCGAGATTATGATTAATTTTCAAAATTAACTTGTCCCTCAAGAGGTTAAGAGTAAAACAATAGAGAAATTAAATATTTTTCTTAAAAAAATTGAAATAAAATAAAATATTTTGTAATAAATCATTTGTTCTTTCTGAATTCTCTAATCCATTTATTTATCTATTTATTGTATCCATTTATTTTATCCAGCTGTATTGGTTACCGTCTTAAAGTTTGTTTTTTCAATCTTTTGTCATCCATTCTATAAACGTGGCCATGGAATTTTATTCAATTTTCTTTGTATCTTCATCATTTTTTATTAATAAATATTCAGCTTGTATCGAGACTAATAATTTAATATTTTATTAATTTATTATAATAATTATTATTTTATTAATAATGATTATTAATAATAGTTTTATTATTATAAAAAATTGTATAATGAATGGTTCATGTAAAAATATGTTATAATGTGTAATAATACTATGTAAAATATGTTATAATCAGCTATTAATAATTTCATATATTTCTTTTTAATCAAATAAACTTTTCTTACCATATATTATCAATTAAGTTGCCTGCTTTACATAAATACATTTTTTTACTTTCTCTTGCCTATATGAATATATAGGAAGGAAAGTATTGTTTTCATGTCGATTTTTCGAAATCGAGTTTTCACCGGATCTATACGTTTTCAGACCCCCTGAACCCAAAAAACATGTTTTTAGCGATTGGTCTGTGTGTGTGTGTCTGTGTGTGAACAGAATATCTCAAGAACGGAACATCGTACGAACTTGAAACTTGAAACTTAAGTTACATACCACTACCGGACACGACACGAACATTTTCAGCAAAATCGGTCAACCGGAAGTAGTAGTTTATTCGTATAATTTTTCAGTTTTTTGCGATTTTCTCAAAAACTGGTCCTACGATTTTTTTTAAAATCGCCTATTTTACTCAATTTTTTATTCTCTACAAGAAAGGGTAGGCGCCATGTTTGCTGAAATTCTCGGTGAGGCTGTTTTCACGTAAAACCGTTGTTTTTTAAGATTACGGCTTTAATATAAATTTTAGCGCAAAAACTTATATAATAAAAGTTGTAGAGAATTTTAAATCCTACAACTTTTGTTTCAAACATTTTTTTGTATAACGCTTAGTTTAGCGGTAATTTGCGATCTTCTGTTTTTTTCTCACGAAAACGTGAGAAAAATCGATTTTTTTAACATTTCGGTCTTAGTATGCATTTTACGACAAAAGTGTATATAATTAAATTTATAGAAAATTAAAAGATCTACAACTTTTGTTTAGAGCATTGTTCTCTACAGAGCCTAGTTTAGCGTGAAAGCGTGATTTTCCGTATTTTTAAGCCAAACTGAGTTCGATTGTCATTTTGCGTCATTCACTCATGATTAAAATAAGGTTATGTTTTTGAGGTTAATTTTTGTTCATTTCTAATGTTTTAATACTAATGTTAGGTTTATTGTTAATTATTTGCATTGGCAAGAGAAAGTTGTGTGAGTGTTTCACACCAGATTTTTAGTTTATAAATTTTAAATCCAATATGAGATGGTTCAAGACGACCATATTTTGTTTCGGTTCAAACTCCACTAAAATTTTGAAATAATGTTCTTGGTAAAAGAGAAAGATGAACTTATTAAAAATTTAAAAATTCTTCTCTTCTTCTTCTTCTTCCAATTCTGATCCACTAGTGGGTGTTAGCGATCACTTCCATCATCTCTTTGTTCCTTGACGTGTGTATAAGATAACCTACAGTTTTCAGTCCCATCTATTGCTTAATATTACGAAACCACGAAAATTTCTTCCTTCCAATTTCTCTCCTATCCTCGACATTTCCATCTATTATCAGCTGTAGGAGAAGCTAATGAATTCCCAAACTTTCCTAAACTAAAAAATATTATATTTATTAAATTTAAAATCCTAAACATATTTTTTAAAGTTTGTTTAAAGTTTCATCGATAACTTGGTCATTGGCCACTTCTGTCGGTTCAGGTACTGTAACGGTGGATTTAACGTGTTAAAATTTTCAGACCCTACATGTGAATCGAAGCCGCGTCATTTCGCTTTGTAGGCTAGCGCGCTACGCCACGGAGGCGGCCTAAACATTGATTATTTTTAATATAAAATAAAATAAAATTTTTGAACCATTATTGAATAATTCTTTTTAACGTAAATTATAATATTTATTTTTTAAGCTTCTTGAATTTTCCTAACATAAACAATACGTGAGTTTTAAACCTCATATCTTCAACCTTGGTTTCACAAAATTTTATTTTCTTTGTGGTACAATACATCATAATTTGAAGGGAAGAGCCCGAACTGGCACACTAATAAAGTTTTATAAGACAGTGGCTGACCCAACACTGAGCTATTGCAGTAAAACCTGGGTATAGAAGAAGAAAAATTTCATTAGTCGGTAGAGATGCGCTTCTTGAGATGCGTTAGGGGCGGTAGTCGACTGGATCGGTTCAGAAAATATGAGGATATGCTTACAGTATGTTTGTGAAACTACAAACCTACAGGAAGAAGAGATATAGGACGACTGAGGAACAGATGGGTACCGGAACAGGTTCAAGAAACCTAATCCTTGGAAGTGAAGAAGAAGAAGAAGAAGCTTACAGTAAGAGTTAGATGTTTGTTCTCTTAAGGAGACACTTATGAAGTACCACCAAAAATGAACCGATCATCTTGAAAAAATGTTTCCACACAGGATTCCTAGACTGGTCATAAGTTACAGACCGATTGGACGACGCGTTCTGAGGCGACCGGTGGCTAGGTGGATACCGGAACAGGTCTTGGTGATTAATCCTTGATTAGTGAAGAAGGAGAAAAAATGATATTTTCCTTAATCCTACTGAAGTAACGAATTAACGAAGAAATTAACTTAAGAAACAAATGAAAAGTAAAAGTGATAACATGTTAAAGACTTACACAAAAGGGGGAAGAAAGCAATGAAGGGTAGAAAAAGAGAGCGAGGTGATAGTAAAGGAAGGGGGTGCTAAGTACAAAATCGCTACGGTTGGGTGGGTTATCTCATTTCCTATCTTTTATGAACTATTGTAAAGACAATAACCAAGGTAAACTTTTCTTCAGGTTCATTACGCCTTGAAATTATTGTTCTTCTTACTATTATTATGTTAAAGGACCGTTTAAATGCATGTATGTATCTGTGTTAGTAAATGCCAGTGTATGTTTCTATACACCTTATTAGTTTGTGAGTGTGTTTAATGTTAACTTTTAACTTTTACTATGGTTGCTTCGGGCTACTTTTATACTTAAGAATATTATGTAATAATGACTACGCAATTTCAGCGCTTAATTTTATTTGAAACTTCTTAATTTAACTAAGAAAATGTCTTTCTTTAAAAGTACACTTTAAAATTTTCTAAATGACCATTAAGAATATATATTTATTATAATGAAATCTTTGTTGGTTTCTTTTTTTGTAATTTGGTGATTACTATAATTTTCCTGATAATCGTTAAGGTGTAATGAGCTTAAAGATTACATAATCCTAAGATCTTCTTGTACTGTTCATCCGTTTTGGATGTTAAGCGATTAACGGGCTATCTTCACTCTGTTGGCTGTAGTTCTTAACAACTCGCTAGATGTTCCTCCGTAGTACACCCTCAGATTCTACAACGAAGACATTCTCCTTCGCTTGCCCCTTATCTTTCTCTGAATGATGAATTGAAGCAGGGCGTGTCTGCTGTTATTTCTCATTACGTTTTTTTTTTGTCATCAGTCTCTCGACTGGTTTGATGAAGTTCTCTACGCTGTTCCATCTTGCGCAAGTCGTTTCATATCTACATACCTGTAACACACTACATCTTTTATTTTCGGATCCGTAATCTACACAAAAAATTAGTGAATCTGAATTGAGTTTGAAGTTCCAGTTGACAGAAAGTGGCTCGAAACCGGAAGTCAAGAAATTGAAGTCGGAATTTTAAAAAACAAAAATAGTGTCATTCGATTCCTCTTAAAGAGAAGATACAGAAATAATTGGGTTTGAAGTTTCGGTTTCAACCGGAAATTGTCCAAAACCGGAGAGTCAAGAAATCAAAGTCGGAATTTAGAAATGGAAAAGTGTCATACAATTCCTCTTAAATAGTAGATTCAAAAATTACTAATGGTTTTTTACAAAAGCCATGGCCACCAGCCATGAGAGACGTCGTCTTGTGAAAGAGATTTTTTAACGCTACGTTTTGTTTTTTCTTCTTTTATAAAATATACATCACTTAGGTACTATTAAAAGATATTTTATTAATTATATTTTTACTCTCTCTTGCCTATATGAATATATATAGGAACGAAAGTATTGTTTTCATGTCGATTTTTTGAAATCGAGTTTTCACCGCATCTACACGTTTTCAGACCCCCTGAACCGAAAAAAAATGTTTTTAGCGATTGATCTGTGTGTGTGTGTGTGTGTGTGTGTGTGTGTGCGCGCGCGCGCGCGCGCGCGTGTGTGTGTGTGTGTGCGCGCGCGCGTGTGTGTACAAAATATCTCAAGAACGGAACATCGTACGAACTTGAAACTTAAGTTACATACCACTACCGGACCCGACACAAACATTTTCATCAAAATCGGTCAACCGTAAGTAGTAGTTTATTCGTGTAATTTTTAACTTTTTTGCGATTTTCTCAAAAACTGGTCCTACGATTTTTTTTCGCCGTGTTTACTAAATTTTTTATGCTCTACAAGATAGGGTAGGCGCCATGTTTGCTGAAATTCTTGGTGAGGCTGTTTTCACGTAAAATATTGTTTCTTTAAGATTACGGCTTTATATGCATTTTACCGCAAAAATTTATATAATAAAAAATGTAGAGAATTTAAAATTCTACAACTTTTATTTCAAACATTTTTTTGTATAACGCTTAATTTAGCGGTCATTAGCAATTTTCTGTTTTTTTCTCACGAAAACGTGTGAAAATCGAATTTTTTAAGATTTCGGCCTTAGTATGCATTTTACGACAAAAATGTAGCCTATATAGTAAAATTTATAAAAAATTAAAAGATCTACAACTTTTATTTAGAGCATTTTTCTCTACAGAGCCAAGTTTAGCGTGAAAGAGTGATTTTCCGTATTGTTAAGCCAAACAGGTTGATTTTCATTTTGCGTCTTTTACTTATGATTAAAATTAGATTTCTTGTTAGTTTTTTGTTCATTTCTAATGTTTTATTGCTAATGTTAGGTTTATTGTTAATTATTTGCATTGGCAAGAGAAAGTTGTGTGAGTGTTTCACACCAGATATTTTAAAGTTAGAAAATATATTATTAAAAAGTAGAGAAAGCAAAAATATCAATAGTACTTATTATTTTCATTGGAGTACTTAACAAAAGGTAAGTACCTACAGACTTTATGAAAAGTAGAATCAACAAAATTTAATCCGCATTGTTGTTTCATAAGTACTTAAGTATATGAACAAAATACCGTTTGATAGTTCCACGAATGATGTACTCGTACATGAGTGTAAAATTTCCACTAAAATGATTTCAAGGCATTACAGCAAACAAAACTGTACGTATAATAGCATATTATATGTGCACTATAACGTACTAATCAATGTTAAAGCTTTAACGTTACGTTAGGTGGTATACATATTCTGATATGAATGCCGTAGGAGGTACTTGTAACTCCCTAGGTATCCGATTGACCCTTTGAAGAGAACAATCATGTAACAGTAGAGAACGAGGAGAGTAAATAGAATTGTGGTTCTTCGGTGAAATTGTGGGAGTAGAATTGAGTTTTGGGTATCAGATGAATCGTATCGCATCGAGTGGAATCGTTTCTAATCTAATTTACATGAGTATCAGTTTCCTTATTATAAATGTCTGCAACAGATGAACCAATGTATTTTCAGTCTGTTTGGATAATTTTACAAAGGAATTGAATCAAATAAGAGCAGCACTATCATACTGTTACATCTGATTTTTGTTATTTAGTTAATTTATCTCAGCGTTCCTGAATAAAATTTAAATTATAATTTATAAAAACACAAAGAATTATTCTTTTCCTTTACCTTACAAGAAATATTCTGCCCGTAACTGACAGGTGGAGTGTTAAATTATTTGCACTCGATCTGCTAGTTTCAGGGATTAAAATTTTTTATTTATTTATTTAGGCCTTAGGGCCAGCCCAGTCAGTCAGCTGGTAGAAAGTCGCTATTATTTGTTTAGTAACACCGGTTGGGCAAGCGACTTTGTATGGTGACCAGTTGACAGCCATCCATGAACAAACTCTACTGGGGGTCCCTGTTCACACTCATGTCTAATCTACGTCAAAAAAAACCAGCAGAAAGCAGCGATCAAATTGGGTAGTTGTCAACAATTTACAGTTCCCGATAACAAATAAAAGCTAAAAAAAAATGTATTTCCTTTATTACTCCTCCAAAAGAGCAAAGCCCGTGGTTGGAGGAGGATTACGCTAATTACAAAAAATACATAGCACAAAATAAACTACAATAAAACAATGATAAATGAAAACACTGACAAAAAAACGAAAAGAAAAAACAGTTAATACCACAATACTACATCACTTATTACATAATAAAAAATAAGGTATTACATAATAATAATAATAATAATAATAATAATAATAATAATAATAATAATAATAATAATAATAATAATAATAATAATAATAATAATAATAATAAGAGAAATTGATCAAAATAACATTAAAAAACACGTTAGTATAAAATTTAAAATAAAAATAATAAAAAAATAGATAGAATACAAATGTAAATAAAAATTAAAACTTATGATAAAACTAAAATGTTTATAAATGATAAAAAAACATCACCAAAGTTATAAAATAGCATTAATGAAATAGCCTATGACAAAAAACCTCTACCAATTTACTTCCATTATTATACAGAAAAAAAAGAAAACAAAATTTAGCCTTAACTACCTCACTTATATTTAACTATTTCTTCAACCACAAATGTAACACAGTATGTTATAGCACAAATATGGTTATGTTTCTTACCACATGGTTTATCTATTTTCTCTATCAATAATGATGGCATTATCAAAGGAAGAAAGATTACCATCTTAGTTATTTATACAGGGTTGATAAATACGAGCTTCTCAGAGTTTATTATTGAGAGCAAAGTTGAAGGTAGCCGCAGAACTGGACGATGGAAATGCTCACGGTTGAAGAATATAACTGTATTTCATTTTATAATTTGTTTTTAGTTTTAAGGTTATACAATCCATTTATTACCAGAAAGGTAATAAAATCTTCATGAAAATATCTATGCCCTTCTCTAGTTGAAAATGTGGAAGAATATGCCAACGAAGCTGATGTTATAGATTCTGAAGTCACGAGATTGCCTTTTGCGTATGTAAGGGCTGTGAGGAAGGGAAGTAAATTATTTGCAGTGCTGCCAACCTCAACAGTGAAACACTACTCGTAAATTTCACTACCGTGCAGTTTCTAGATACATTTTGTAAGCAGTGGTTAATTCCGAGAAAATGTTTTCTTCATAATCCTTATAAGAAATAAATATGACATGTAATGTTGCTTAATTACATGACTAAAAATTTTTGATTTACTGTAATTACGAATGAATCACCTTCTTTACTATTACTGTAATCAGCGTTTTCATTATCAGTCTCTCTAGAATCTACCTAGCCATTTTCTTTTTTTACCAGGTGTCAACAAAACTGTTAAAGAATAGCTTCTTCACGTCCTTAATTTCCTTCTTTATTTTTCGAATTGTGGAAAGAGAAATATCACAGTAGTTAGCTGCTCGCTCACTGCTTTTATCAAGAGGCACGGATAGGCATTTTTGGTTAGCTTCAACTTCACAACATTTTATTACATTGAGTTCAGCACTGTGAATAGTTCGACCACGTTTTCGAGAAACCGACATTTGTGTTTACGGTAACAAACAGTTATATTCGTACAGTTAACCTATAAAAGGTTCCGCGATATACTGTAAATGCTCAGGGTATAGTATAACTAGTTATGTTTGTCGTACTGAAATTAAAGTAGTCGCGCATGCGCACTAATGCTTCCCCCTTTACCCTTCGTTGCAAACAAGGGCAAACTCGTGACTCAAGTGACTATACAACAGATTTGACTATAGCAGCAGAACAATTACCTAATGTCAAGAAATTGGATATTGAAGAATGGATTGAAGACACCGTCACCAAATTATATGACTGAATCATTTAAGAACAGAACAGGTAGGAGGAGTAAAAGACACTAATCATAGCTATCTTTTCTGAAAGTAATGAAATTCATTATAGAGCCTATAAGGTGCTCTACGGTTCCAAATAATTAACTGCCCTAAATTAAAGCTAGCCAAAAGTGGAGTTTAATAAAAAAAAACAGAATTTTAAGGTTATGCTGAGAAAAACAAAATTTAATCATATAGAATTTAGAATAAGATACAAAAATGAGAGTTTACTTAGTAATACATTAAAATATATTTTTTAAATGATTTATGATTTGATTCCTTTCCTTTGTACTTTCTCTTGCATATATGAATATATAGGAAGGAAAGTAATGTTTTCATGTCGATTTTTCGAAATCGAGTTTTCACCGGATCTATGCGTTTTCAGACCCCCTGAACCCAAAAAACATGTTTTTAGCGATTGGTCTGTGTGTGTGTGTGTGTGTGTGAACAGAATATCTCATGAACGGAACATCGTACGAACTTGAAACTTGAAACTTAAGTTACATACCACTACCGGACCCGACACGAACATTTTCATCAAAATCGGTCAACCGTAAGTAGTAGTTTATTCGTAAAATTTTTCACTTTTTTGCGATTTTCTCAAAAACTGGTCCTACGATTTTTTTAAAAGTCGCCTGGTTTACTCAATGTTTTATGCTCTATAAGATAGGGCAAGCGCCATCTTGGCTGAAATTCTTGGTAAGGGTGTTTTCACGTAAATTTTTTTTTTAAGATTACGGCTTTAATATGCATTTCAGCGCAAAAATGTAGGCTATAGGCTATAATAAAAGTTGTAGAAAATTTAAATCCTACAACTTTTATTAAATACAATTTTTTGTATAACGCTTAGTTTAGCGGTAATTAGCGATTTTCTGTTTCTTTTCTCACGAAAACGTGTGAAAAATTGATTTTTTTAAGATTTCTGGCTTAGTTTGCATTTTATCACAAAAGTGTATGTAATCAAATTTATAGAAAATTAAAAGATCTACAACTTTAATTTGAGAATTTTTGTCTACAGAGCCTAGTTTAGCGTGAAAGAGTGATTCTCCGTATTTTTAAGGCAAACTAAGATCGATTTTCATTTTGCGTCTTTCATATATGATTAAAATTAGGTTATGTTTATTGAGGTTAGTTGTTTGTTTATTTGTAATGTTTTATTACTAATGTTTGGATTATTTTTTATTATTTGCATTGGCAAGAGAAAGTTGTGTGAGTGTTTCACACCAGATTATTTTAAGTAATATTAATTTAACAGATCTTAAAGTTCATTTATCCTTTATTTTAAAATTAAAGGTTTTACTACAATGATTGTCCATGTTGTTCACTTTTGATCGTCGGTATTGTTGTCTTGTTGGAGGTTCTTAGTTCATGTAGTCTTCTTGTTGATCTGAGACCATCCTCAAATAAAAAAATGTTTTCGTTGATTTATATATTCAACAACTCCATTAACCTTCGATGTTCCATTGTTCCTTCACTCACGTATTTATATTTATTAATTATAATCTCATTGGTTGAAATTTAACCGCACTATTTTATTTAACCTTTTTGAACATGAAGCCGAATTCAAACACAGTTGATTTACACTATATTTTATTTAATTCAATTTTTATCACTTTGGATTTACTGTTCATCATGTTTTAAACATATATAAAATATTTAAAAAGTCATTAAAAATATTTACATAATTTATATATTTTTTATCATAGACAAGGAAACAAGCTTAAAACATCATTATATCATACACATATGATTTAGGTTGGTACCATTACTTGCTATACCATATTTTTACTTCATGTGATTAGTGTTGGTACGCCTGTTTCTTCAATTAAAGAAATCCAGTATTATAATTTGCTACAAGCCAGACCCTTTGGTAAATAAAGTGAAGGTGTCATTTGCAGGGTGGAAAGTAGATGCTTTTTAGAGGGTCTGGTATGCTGAGAATCATACTTTGTCAGTGAGAAAGGCAATGGTAAACCACCTCACTCCTCATTTTATTTAGAATTGTATATCCTAGACGTCCGAACCAGCAATTTTGCTGATTACCTAAAAAACAACAACACATTGATTTCCCGAATTTTTAAGTCCAACGAAGGTTATTTCCATAGCTTAATTCACTGATGATTAAAATAGGTTTTGTTGCACATTTTAAATTGTTTACTCATGATTAAACATAGGTTATTTGTAATTATTTACACTGGCAAGAGTAAAGTCGTATGAGTGTTTCACAACAGATTATTATAAATAAAAAGAAATCATTTATTAAAAGTAGTGTATTCTATTCACTTCATGAGAAAATTGTGAGGTATTAAAATACAAAAATTTATTTAAACATAAAAAATAAGCAGACTGATATTGATTGTAAAAAATATGTAAATTTTTACACTTGTATTTCTGATACAAGTGAATGGGTGACAGACTCATTACCATCGTAAAATAATGTAAATAACAAAAAGTAAAAAAACATTGCATCGAAATAATATGAAATGCAACACAACTATAAAGCAGAATTACATTTATCTTTTGTAGCAAGATATGAGTACTCAATACGGGGTAACTGTAAAATTGTTTATTGTATTCTGTATTTTTTAATCCAAGAATTTCAACCATTTTGTATTTTACAACGGGTGAGTAATACCATGAGAATAATTTTTATTTTTTATCATTTTATGATTCCATTTTCATCATATTCAATGTTACTGTAGAGTATTACGAATATGGAATATAATGTAATCATTTTATGTATTCGGAAATTTTATTTTATAAAAGTGTAATCCTTTGTATACAATTTTCATTTGATGTATTTAAATCTTTTCCGTTTTATTATACTGTATATTCCGTTTATTTCAATCGCTGAATAACAAGATCAATTTTTAAATCCATATTCATCTTCATAGAATTGGGTTGGAGATTCTCCTGTTCTTTGAATCACATTTTAGTTTTCAAAACCTTTCATCTTTTTTGATCTTTCGTTTTTATTGTACAGTTCTTTTTACTTAAGACAGTTAAAGAACTTTTCTTCGAACTCTCTTAAATAAAAGTTTGGTGTGAAACACTCACATGACTCTCTCTTCCCAATGTAAATAATGAATAATATAATCTGTGTTTAATCATGAGTACACAATTTAAAATTTAACCTAATTTTAATCATGAGTGTATGACGCAATAAAATCAATCTGTAGAACAGAAAAATACGGAAAATCACTAATTGACGCAAAACTAAGCTCTGCATAAGAAAATTCTTGTAAAAACATTACGCCTTATAGCAAAAGCACCTCTTTACATTAGCAACAAAACCTTACATACAGATTTGAAAATACTACTTGTACAAAATTCCATCGAATGCCTATACAAACGCTTTCACGACAAATCACACGAACACGAGAACCCACTGGTGCGTTCACTTTCCACGTTCCATTTACCTGATAATCCCCCTAGACGCCTTAAATGACGCTGAAGTAGAGACCTGCTAATTTGATACACAAATTTCATTCTTGGGGAGGCACCAATAAGGGTCCTACCCCTCTCATTCCTATCATGTCATTTACATTATTATCATAATCATCACATTTGCTTGTTGTAAAATTTTACAGTTGTAAGTAAAGATTTAAAGAGAAAAAATGCATACTAAGGCCGCAATTTTCAAAAACTCGATTCTTTTACCGATTTTGATAAAAAAAAAAACAAACAGAAAATAACTAATTGCCGCTAAACTAAGCATTGTACAAAATAAAACGCTAGAAATAAAAGTTGTAGGTTTTTAATTTTTCTGCTACATTAATACAGACCATCGGGTCTTTCCCTTCGGAAACGGAACAAACGGGTTCCTTTCGGAACCCATGAATCCCTTTCGGAAGAAATGGGTTCCTTTCGGAACCCATTTTTCCGTTCGGAAACGGGTTTTTCCTTTTGCCATAAAATTAATATTACGGCTTAAAGCTAAAAGTGCATAGTAATAATAAGGCGGCAATATTTAGAAAAACATGTTTTTCTAAGAGAACAGCCTTCACAAGAATTTTAGCAGACATGGCGCTTACCCAACGCTATCTTGTAGAACATAACAAACGTAGTGATTGCGGCGATTTTTAAAATAATCGTGAAAAAATCACAAAAAATGAAACATTGCAGTAATAACTACTACTTTTAGTTGACCGATTTTGACGAAATGTTCGTTTCGGGTTCTCTAGTGGTAATTAAATTAAGCTTTAAGTTTCAACTTTGTACGATGTTCTGTTCTTGAGATATTTTGTTCACACACACAGACCAATCGCTAAAAACATGTTTTTGGTTTCAGGGGGATATGAAAACGTATATATCCGGTGAAAACTCGATTTAGAAAATTGACATGAAAGCAAAAATACTTTTCTTCCGCATACAGGGTGATTACCAATGAAATAGACACTTTCGACAGCTTCTTAAACATCAAACTGGTGTATTTGATTATAGTAAATGATATAGGTTTTTAGGGAATTTTTTAAAGTTTATGTTGGTACAATTGTTGCTAGCATTTTGTTATTGGCTGCTGTTACAACGACCAGTCTAGCAAAATGGCCGCCACTCAAGTGGAGAAAGCTTATTGTGTTCTTGAATTAGCCAAAACAAACTCGGTTACGGTTGTGCAACGTCATTTCAGAACAAGATACGGTAAACCACCACCAACAAGGCAATCAATCTATGACTGGTATAAACATTTTGAAAACAGTGGATGTCTGTGTAAAAGGACGAGTACTGGAAGACCTTCTGTAACAGAAGAACAAATTGATAGTGTTCGTGATGTTTATGCAAGAAGTCCAGGAAAATCAACTAGATCGGCAAGTTTACAATTGCAAATTCCTCGACCGACTGTGTGGAAAATTCTGCGGAAACGTTTGAAAATGATACCTTATAAATTACAGTTAGTAAAGAGTTCAAATACCAGTGATAAAGTCGTAGTAAAAATTTTTGTCTGGAGATGCAACATTGTGTTGAAAATGACGACGCATTCTTTTATAGCCTAATTTTCAGTGACGAATGTAATTTTCACATTGGTGGAAAAGTTAATAGACATAATGTTAGAATATGGCGCACAGAAAACCCAAAAATAACTTTACAGCATACACGGATTCAGCTAACGTAAACGTCTTTTGCGCATTATCTCGTGAAAAGGTTTACGGGCCGTTCTTCTTTCACGAAGTGCCAGTAACCGGAGTAATTTTATCTGGACATGTTAAACGAATGGTTAATGCCTCAAATCCAGGAAGATAGTGATAATTTCATTTTTGTACAAGATGGAGCTCCGCCTCACAGGTACTTACAGGTCAAAAATTATCTTGATGAACGTCTTCCTAGACGATGGATCGGCCGTGCAAGTAAGGAAAACATGTGTTTACGCCGTGGCCACCTCGTAGTCCAGACTTAACGCCCTGCGACTTTTTCTTATGGGGTTATGTAAAGACAAAGTATTTATACCACCGCTTCCTATAGATATCGATGATCTAAAACAACGTATCGCAAATGCTCTTGCCACAGTTGACCGTCATTGCTTAATCGTGTGTGGGAAGAATTCGACAACGTATTGATATCTGTCGTGTTACAAATGGTGCACGTACATTGAACATCTGTAAATATTTTCAATAAAAACTTAATGAATTCTTCTATATCGGCCCTAATCATGTAAGTAATTACCTTAAATTTTCTATAAGCTATCGAAATTGTCTATTTCATTTATAATCACCCAATTACATTTGAATACATGCACTTACAATATAAATAAAATAAAATACAATTTTTCAATTAAATATAAGTTTACATTTAAATAACTTACATATAAAAAATTGTAATTTAAAATACGATATTTATTAGCCATTATCATTAGTAAAAACGTGCAAGTCATTTTTTATAAACTGTGTACTTTTCGATTCGTTTGGTCAGGCGACACGGTCGCGAAGGTGATACAAGTAGTTAATGAGGTGAAATGATGTAAGGGAGGAAGTGTACCTGAACAAAGGGATCACTCAGTGGTTACCCACAGAAAGAGTAGAGTACTTAACATTATATTATCCACAATTTTTTTATTTTGTTTCCTTGGGCGCTGATGCATGCCGCCGCAACTTTTTGATACAAGCTTTGTATCTTGTAAGGAAGCGTCGTTTGTACGTGCGCGTGCTCCTTTTCTTTTTATTCAGTCGCCTTTTTCTTCCTTTTCTTCACCAATCCACAGAATACCATTCCTTTCCAAATCGCTTCAAATCGTTATTCTACCTTCCAGATTTTCTTTCAATTCCTAAAGAAATCGTGTTGTTAAATCTGACACAAATAAAACTCCCACCAATCGTTCGTAAAGTGAATAGTCAAAAATATTTTATTAAATCTATCGGAATTTTTTCCAGTATAAATAATACGTATATTTAAAATACCTTATAAACTAAAACCATTTAATAAACACGTCATAAAATCAATGTACACATAAAAACCTAAAATAAATTTCCAAAAATTTTTAATTCCTGTATTAATCATATTTTAGTTTTGAATATTGGTATAGCGCGAAGAAATTTAATTAATTAACAATTTGATTCAAAAAATTTGAATACTAGACAATGGTTACCGGTGTATTTTGATGATTGGGGTACAATTAACCATACTCTCTCAGAAATGGTCGGGCTGAGTCTGTACAAGACTACACCTGATTCAACTTGCACGTCATACACATTATCCTCATCTCTTTGGGTCATGGGGTTGCTTATTGTTCGGAAATGAACAGATTGCAACGTACTACACACATAAGGGCAAAAAAAGAATTATTTCCCAAACGCTGACGTATGTCATTTACGTATATTTGTGTACTTTTTAATTTATATCATGAATATTTTATGTAACCTCACTCCCACACTTTATTATTTGTGTTGTTTGTATTATGTTATGTTTATATTGTTTGAAAGGTTTTTGGAACTTTTAGTTGTTAAAAGTTTGGACCCTTCTAGAAAATTAGGTTGAATCTTCAAAAGATCCTTCTAGAAGGATCTAGTTTCTTCCTCTATTTTTAAAAAATTTTCTCGTAGTTTGTCAAAAAAAGGTCTTACTCGAAAATATCTGTCGGTTTCATTTTCTGGGTCATAAAAAGTATTATCGCAAAAATGCAAGAACCGGCGGAATTAATTGAATCGTTTCAGACTCATTTTCTCTGAAATAACTGTAATTTTTAGGTCTGTGTTCCAGTAGTCAGTGTAATGGGGTAATTTTATTATTCCCATTAATAATAATTTAGATACCAAATCCTACATTTCTGACCGAGTAACATTAATTGAAATTCCAGTTTTTTTAACAGAATTTGTAAGATCTACTATCATGTCAATTAGTTCATTATTAAACAATTTCTGGAAATACTGAAGTGGTGAAAGTATGTTTGGAGGGTAATTAAATGAAGGTTCAGGAATATTAGCTTCATGAAGAAATACATCTTTAGTCCAATTATAATTTTTCTTTATGGTTTCTAGCTTAGTCTTAGTACGTTTTTTTTTGTTATTTTATTAACGCTGTTTTCAGAAGGTCCATATGTTTGGACCATTCTAGAAGGTCTAGAACAGTGATTCCCAAACTTTCTTTTACCAAACCCCCTTCTATCTGGAAGAAAACTTCTCACGACCCTCTTACACAATTTTATGTAGTAATGACAAAAAACCAAGTAGTAGGCTTAAATTGAAACACCATACATTTATTTTCTATAACATTACAAGTTGAAATTTAAATTAACCAAGTAAGAAACAAAGGTAATCAGTGCGATGCATAACCTTGCATTTTTTTGTAGGATTCCCTATTCTTGGTTATTATTAGAAAGTGCACCAAGTCGATAGCAACATCAAGTTTGCCCTGATACTTTGTCTTTATAGCAACAAGAGCTGGAAATGGTTGCCCGCAGAAATAGGTGCTTCAAGAAGTTAAATACAATCGCAGCACTTGCTGTGATACACTAGGGTACATTTTGTAATAGATGCTTAAACTCGACTCGGGAAACGTGTAGCGATATATTTTTTTTATTATTTTTTTTTTTTTTTATTATTTCTAATTTGTGTACGTTGCAATCTGTTCAATTTAGAACAATAAGCAACCCCATGACCCAATGAGATGAGGATGATGTGTATGACGTGTAAATGAGGTGTAGTCTTGTACAGACCCAGGCCGACCATTCCTGAGAGAGTATGGTTAATTGAACCCCAACCATCAAAGTACACCGGTAACCACTGTCTAGTATTCAAATCCGTATAAAAGTAACTACCTTTACTAGGATTTGAACCAGGAACCATCGTCTCCGAAAATCAGCTGTTAAACAGCTGATTTTGGCGACGACTTTACCTCTAGACCAACCCGGTGGGTAACGATATATTTTAAACTTATTATTTACGCAGAACAAATAAAAACCTAAACTTAACTGACGGGCCTTCGGGCCAGCCCAGTCAGACAGCTGGTAGAAAGTCGCTCTTATTTGTTAAGTAACACCGGTTGGGCAAGCGACTTTGTCTGGTGACCAGTTGACAGCCATCCATGAACAAATTCTACTGGGGGTCCCTGTTCAAACTCATGTCTAATCTACGTCAAAAAATACAGCAAAAAGCAGCGATCAAATTGGGTAGTTGTCAACAATGTACAGTTCCCAATAACAATAAAAGCTAAAAAAAAAAAAAAAAAAAAAAAACTTAACTGATTAGTAACCAGCTACCGACCAAAATATCTTTCATTCTTCCTCTTTAAACTTTTAATTGTTATAAATATTTTTTAAATTTATTTAATATAAATGTTAGATTTAAATTTGGAATAACAATGTGTATTAAAATCTAAATTTATAAAAATTACTATAACATTTTTATTTAAAAAAATTTTTTTTTATTATTTTTCTGCCCATAACAGACAGGTGGAGTGTCAAATTATTTACACTCAAACTATTCGTTGCAGGGCTAAAATAAATAGTTCTGTTTCTTATCACATGGTCAGTCAATTAAATGACTGAATCATTTAAGAGCAGAAGAGGTAGAGGTGTAAAAGGCACTAATCAGAGTTATCTCCTCTGAAAGTAATGAATTTCATTATACAGCCAGACCCTATGGTAAATGAAGTGAAGGTGTCATTTGCAGAGTGGAAGATATGTGCTTTTTAGAGGGCCCGGCATGCTGATAAGCGTACTTTTCCACTCAGTGAGGAAGGCAATTGTAAACCACCTCACTCCTCGTTATACTTAGTAAAACCTCTGCTGGTTCAAACCAGCCTTTCGGCTGATGACCTAACCAACAGCAACAAATTATTTTTATACTAGAATGAATGACATGTTTTACAATAATGAAACCTCAAAACTGGCTGCTACAAACGCAACAGCTCAGGACGTGCGTATGGCAAAGCTATCTCGAGGTCCAGTGCCTCCTTGACGTGTTTTCACTCCTCCTTCGGGGGGCGCCCCCCCTAGTTTGGGAGCCATTGATCTAAAAGCTCAGAAAATCAGCTTCTAGAAAGTCTAGAAGGTTAGCAACCTGTATGAATAGGAGGGCTTCCAAATCTTCTAAGTTCTATTATTCTCTTATTATTCTTATTCTTATTCTCTTCTATTATTCTTATCCTCTTATTCTGAAAACAAATACATACAATTAAATCATTGTGTTAGCATAATGTCTAATATATTATTTTACCCTCAATTTCCCAGTAATACTTTATCATTCTTTCTTTCCAGATAATTTTCAGCATTCATGTTCCCGGCTACATCGATATCACTTCTAATCTTGCTTTACCTTCCTTTCCTAACACCAGTGCTTCACTTCTATATAGGTTCACTCCGTACAAATGGTCTCACAAACCTTTTTTTAACGTTTATATGTTATTGGCTACAAACTGTTTTTATAGATAAAAACGTACTTAGTTAAAGCTATTCTTAACTTTATTATTTGTGTATGATGAATCCTACTATCAAAACAATCATAGTCTTGTACTACAAATTGTCAAAAACGTAGATGCCTACAATCATTTTATTTTTTTAAATGTATAGAGACGCTGCAACTCAACCTATAAGAAAGATAATCATGTGCAAAAACATTATTTCTGAGATTTTATGCAGCAGCAAATAAATAAACATCCATACAAGAAATTATTGTGAAGGTACCAATTAAACTTTGGCCGGCCCGTTGGCGTAGTGGTTAGCGCAACTGGCTTCTACGCCGGGGTCCCGGGTTCCATTCCCGGTTAGGTCTGGCATTTTTTCATCGCTCATTTTCATTATCATCATTATCCACCGTCTGCATTAGCAGAAATTGGAGAAAACCAGATGTAAAACAAAAAAAAACTAAATTTTTTCTTCTAATTTATAATCTGACCTACCGGGTTGGTCTAGAGGTGAAGTCATCTCCCCGAGTCAGCTGATTAACAGCTGATTTTTGGAAAAGAAGGTTCCTGCTTCAAATCCTACATTGATGTCTCGACGTTTGGTACTTACAACTAGGCAGAAACTAATGACTAATAAGTCATTATAAAGGACTAATAAGTCGTTTTTTAGCCCAATTTGGATGTGGCAAATTTATGGATGTGTTAAACCCTCAGTGATAGCTCCGATGCAGAGGTTTCAATCGAAGATCTTACGGATACATCATCATTTACACATCATCTTCATCTCATTGATTCGTGGGATTGCTTATTGTTCTTATTTGAACATATTGCAATGTACACATATTAAGGAATAAAAAATTGTAATTATAATAAAAAAATTGTAATCTATCAACTTACTAGAAAACCAAATATATATTTTTATATCAATTTATTTTAGGTCACATCTACAATTTAATCATCAGTGACCAGAATTATCAATAACTTATCAACATTTATAATACATTGCAACTACAGAACAGATGAACAGGAAAATAATATAGGTAATTAAGCTAAACATTAATTATGTATGTAAAAAAAATTAACTATTTACGTTCATTAAACAGACATATTTTTAAAAATATAATTAAGATAACTACTACGAGCACCATAAAGAAAATAACCATATAAATACAAAAAACAAACATTATAAAAGGTCAATATCAAAATAAGCTTGTATTAGAAAAAAAGAAAAAAAGATGTACGAGTACCAATCTAAAGTCTTAATAATTTTTGTCCATTTATATTTTCAAATTTTTATAACATTATTTTATTTTTTAGTGTTAATATTTCGAAAAGTCAGCTGATTGATTGTGTAAACAAACACATTGTTCTGTAGCCAACAGCATAAATTAAATTATTACGTATTAAATAATTGTTTCTCTGGAAAATGTATTATTGTATTAATATATTTTCCATCACTTCATATTATGGAGCTGGGAGAATTGACAAATATTTTAACTACTACTTCAAAGACGTAAGATATTATATAATCCTAGCCAATAAGCTAACATGAAAATATGGAATAAGATACATAAACATTCGAAACAACGACATATTTCTGATTGTAATGATCCAACCATGCTGCCAAGTAAGTTTTCTATGTTGTTGCTTAGACCATCAGCTGAAATGCTGGTGTGAACATTTAGAGGCTTTAATAAATAAAACTAGAAGCGAGGTTGTTTACCGTTGGTATTCTCATTGAGCGGAAAAGTATGTTTATTAGCATGCCAGGATCTCTGAAAAGCACATATTTTCCACTCTGCAAATGACACCTTCACTTTATTCACCGCAGGGTCTGGCTGTATAATGAAATTCATTACTTTCAGAGGAGATAACTCTGATTAGTGTCTTTTACACCTCTACCTCTTCTGTTCTTAAATGATTCAGTCATTTAATTGGGCTGACCTTGTGATAAGAAACAAAAATATTTATTTTAGCCCAGCAACTAACAGATTGAGTGTAAATAATTTGACACTCTACCTGTCTGTATGGGCAAAAGAAAATATTATGTAGGTACAAAATAAAAATTTCGTAGAATTAAACCTAAAAAAAGTAGGCTATGAAAAAGCAGATCAGTTGAACAAGTTTATTAAAACGTTGTTGCATATCAGAGAGTTTTTGAATGGTTGATAAGGGTAGAATAGGAAAGGGAATTTGCCTTTAGCTTCTTCTCTCCATTACAGGCAAATTGGAACGATCAATCTTGTTGTAACAGTTTTGTTAGTATGCCTTAAGCCTTTTAAATATTATGCCTTTCATTCAAACAAGCAGACATCAAATAATGAACTAACAAACCTATTATACACTTTTTGATGTATTAAAATCATACATTTTACTGTTTGAATTAATAATTTCACTTGAAAAATTATCTGTGATTAACTATGCGTATTTAATTTTAAGTTTTACTTAACTAAACTGTATACTATTGAATAAATGTTAATAATTAATTATTAAATATTATTGTTGTTGTTTAGGTGATCAGCCGAGAGGCTGGTTTGAACCTGTAGAGGTTTTACTAAGTAAAACGAGAAGTGAGGTGGTTTACCATTGCCACAACTCACTGAGTGGAGAAATACGCTTATCAGCATGCCGGGCCCTCTGAAAATCACATATTTCCACTCTGCAAATGACACCTTCATTTTATTCACCACAGGGTCTGGCTGTATAATGAAATTCATTACTTTCAGAGGAGATAACTCTGATTAGTGTCTTTTACACCTCTACCTCTTCTGTTCTTAAATGATTCAGTCATTTAATTGGCTGACCAAGTGATTAGAAACAGAACTATTTATTTTAGCCCTGCAACGAACAGAGTGAGTGTATATAATTTGACACTCCACCTGTCCGTTATGGGCATTAAATATTATTATTAATGTTTGGTTCTGCAATAACAGACAGGTAAAGTATCAAATTATTTACATTCAATCTGGTCGTTGCAGGGCTAAAATAAATAAATGACTGAATCATTTAAGAACAGAAGAGGTAGAGGTGTAAAAGACACTAATCAGAGTTATATCATCTGAAAGTAATAAATTTCATTATACAGCCAGACCCTGAGGTGAATGAAGTGACGGTGTCATTTGCAGAGTGGAAAATATGTGCTTTTCAGAGGACCCGGCATGCTGACAAGCGTACTTTTCCACTCAGTGAGGAAGGCAAGGGTAAACCACTTCACTCCTCGTTTTACTTAGTAAAACCTCTACAGGTTCAAACCAACCTTTCGGCTGATGACCTAAAAAACAATGTTAATAATAATAAATATTTTTGAGTTCAATAGAAAATACCATGTTAACATTTTTTCAGGAATTATTTTACTAGAGTAATTTGAAATACATTAATACATCGGGGTCTGTATAAATATTTATACCGTAGGTTGTCGAACATGTCGTGTTAGGCCTATACAAAACCAATTTCCAAATTACTGGTCCATAACAGACAGGTGGAGTGTCACATTATTTACATTCAATCTGTTCGTTGCAGGGCTAAAATAAATAGTTCTGTTTCTTACCACATGGTCAGCCAATTAAATGACTGAATCATTAAGAACAAAAGAGGTAGAGGTATAAACTACACTAATCAGAGTTATCTCCTCTGAAAGTAATCAATTTCATTATACAGCCAGACCCTGTGGTGAATGAAGTGAGGGTGTCATTTGCAGAGTGGAAAATATGTGCTTTTCAGAGGGCCTGACATGCTGATAAGTGTACTTTTCCATTTAGTGAGGAAGGCACGAGTAAACCACGTCACTTCTTGTTTTATTTAGTAAAACCTCTACAGGTTCAAACCAGCCTTTTGGCTGATGACCTAAACAACATTGTTAATAGTAATAAATATTACTGAGTTCCATAGATAATACCATGATAACATTTTTTCAGGAATTATTTTACCAGAGTAATTTAAAATACCGTAATACATCCGGGCCAATATAAATATTTATAGGTTGTCGAACATGTCGGGTTAGGCCTAGATAAAACCAACACCCAAATTACTGCTTAGTACTTCACACTTTAGTTTACTCACCCTACTCACAATTTCGGAAATGTAATAATTTTTTGAAGGTTTTGTAACTAAATCCCTTTTCTAAAAGTTAATCCTTTTGATTTGTTTTCGAAAACTGTAGTTGATACGCATATACAGTATAGGTTCAATTTATTAAAACAGTTTTGTTTAAACTTTTTTTTATTCCTAATTTGTGTACGTTGCAATCTGTTCAATTTAGAACAATAAGCAACCCCATGACCCAATGAGATAAGGATGATGTGTATGACGTGCAAATGAGGTGTACTCTTGTACAGACTTAAGCCGACTATTCCTGAGAGAGTATGGTTAATTGAAACCCAACCATCAAAGTACACCGGTAACCACTATCTAGTATTAAAATTCGTATAAAAGTAACTACCTTTACTAGGATTTGAACCAGGAACCTTCGTCTGCGAAAATCAGCTGTTAAACAGCTAAATAGCGGCGGCGACGTTACCCCTAGACCAACCCGGTGGGTATTGTTGAAATAGGGAATTTTTTATGATTATTATACTGAATTTAGAAAGATTTTTTCATACTTTTGTAATTACCACCATATCAGCTGTTTAAAGCAGTACTCGATTTATTTATAACTATATATGGTTTCTTGTCCAACTGTTTTGCAATTGCTGCTAATGCAGACTGTGAGAAGGATTATAGATAAAGCGCCAAACCTGACCGGGAATCGAACCCGTGACCCTGGCGTAGAAGCCAGTTGCGCTAACCTATCATTTTAAAATATAGTTTAAATCTTTCTGAAAACTTTATTGACATTGTGAAAAATAAATTGTAATAATTAAAAATTAATAATCACCGACAAATTTACAATACAACTTGAATGTTAAACAATTCACAATTAAAACTTGTAATACAAATAATTATAAAATTATTATAGAGTGAAATTTTGAATTTTAAGCAAAGAAATTGTTTTAAAAAAATCTAAAATATCCCTCAAGGGAAAAGTTATTACCTTCATAATTTGAAACAATTTGTAACAACAATAAAAACACCTTTTTTGGATTTATGAGGCCTGAAAACATGTATTTCCGGTGAAAACCTATATTTACTGTGAAAACTCTATTTTGGAAAATCGATATGAAAACAGTACTTTCCTTCCCTATAAATTTACAAAGTTACTGTAAGCAATTAGAGCTCCTTAAATTTTAATTTTATAATCAGTCTAAATATGATTTCTATTTTCAAATGAATAATTCAATTGGTTTTTATTAATTATAAAAAAAAATTGGACGAAGTTCAAACGAAATATTTGACAAACTGGATTTAACTTAATCTCGGAAAATTATCTGGTACATCTCTTCAGTTTTTTTCTGAACGGTAAAAATCTACAAGCTGATACGGTTATAATTTGTTTCGTTCATTCCAAGCGAATAACAGAGGGGTTGTGATCTTGAAAATGCGGGTACTTTTTGTGCAGTAAAGACTAGATCAATAAAAACTGCTGCTGGATTTGGCAAACAGTTGGAGGATGTTTTTTTTCTTAATTGTAATACACAGAAGGAAATGCCTTAGGCAATAGTTACGAAGTACTTCTTGATCAAAATTAGACAAGGACGTACATCAAAGTCAACAATACACCCACTGTCCGTGTTAAAGAACTTCAACAAATATTTTTAATAGAATTTCTAGTTTCTTCGAGGTTTTATTTAACTTCAATCAAATTAGGTTTACAATCATGCGTGTGTTACTCCTTCAAATTTTTGCTAGAGTTCTTATACTGGAGCTAGATTTATTCTTCTCATTTTTGTTTCGTTAATTCCAAAGATGCTTTATTTTGGTCATCACTCCATTTCAGTAGTTTTAAGTTCTTCCTATGGAAGTCCCTTATGTTATTCGATTGTATTTCTGGATTTATTTCTATCTTTTATTCTATAGTTTTCTATATTTATTGTCATCAGATCTTTTTCTGTTTCTTCGAATCATTTATATTTTTTTTATTCCTTTCGTTTTTCAAATATTTGTTTTCTTATTCTTTCTTTTCTTAGTTCTCGATAAATGAGCTTTCACACTTCTTTTAGAATACAAAATAAGATCGGCAAGTAAGTCGATCGGTATTCCGTAACTGATGTTGGACACAAATTAACAAGGCTTGGTTACAAAGTTTTTCCACAATTTCGCGTTGACCACTCCAAGTTAATTCCTGGTCAGCTCCCTTTTTGCCTTTTATGCAGTAGCATAACCTTCCAATCCCTCTTACAATAATTTTACATGAAATACAATGTATATTTTTTTATTTCACATTAAGCAATTTATTTATTCATTTAAGAAGGCCTCACGGAAACAGGCTCAGTCATAATTTTTGTAAAAATGGTGTTTGCTGCCACCTGTAAGATAATTAATTCTATGATCTATTTTATCATCTAATCGGTTTTTGTAAAAATCGTTTATTTCCAATGTAATAACAATTTAAAAATGTAGGCTGCAGATGAACAACAGACTTAGTCCATCTGTGTTTCGGATAAACACGCTAAGTCACAGCTAAAATATTTTATTCTAACATTAAACACGGCTTAAAATCGAAAAAGCAACCTGTAAACAAAACCAAAAACACTTCAGTAAATCCAGCAAAGATTCCTCCTAAAAGAGAAAAAACACAAAAAATAACACTTCTTTATTAGTACTGAACATTTAAATCTTTTTAACTAAATGTTTTATTGTCTAAACGTTTCTTAAATAATTTGTAATATTAAAATTAACAAAGTTATATTGTGTACGTAGCTATCAATTACACTTTTTGTAAAATAAATAACTTTTATAAAAATCACTAATATCATGACTACACTTCATTTTGGCCTGATATAGGCCTACAGGAGAAAAACAGGCTGAGCCTATTTTACCGTGGTTTTTTTTGTACTATGAAGAGTTTTATAATTTTTGTAACATCTGTGTAAGTTGATTTGGTCAAAAATCAACCAAAACATTATCTCAATATCTGTAAGTGTATGCTAAATCTATACTTTCTATACTTTCTATACTTTTATAATAAAGAAGAAACGTCTGTTTGTTTGTATGAGGTAATCTCAGAAACTACTGAACTGATTTAAAAAAATCTTTCATTGTTGCATAGCTTAAAGCTTCCTGATCAATATAGGTTATTTTGCAACTTTAAGTAACTTTTATTAAGTGAGTTAAGCAGCTTAAACTCTGACGACGTCGCATGTTTTAGTTTATCGGGTGCCTATAGCACTTTTATTTTTTCTAAGTCTTCTGGATGGTATATTTTTTGGGCTAGAAGCACGATTCAACTTTTATATTTCATAGAAAAACGTAAAGAATAACATTCGATACCAAAAACATTCAAAATTTGGAAGTATTCAAATTTTTTTTGTACTGTATTTCATATATTTGTTTCCATTCGACAGGAAGTGAATGAGTCATATATATATTTCCAATTACTCTGCGTACCGCACCCACGTATTACTGTCTCTCATCTCAGCCATATATCAACTGTCTCTTTCTTTTCCATCGGTATTCTTCTATGCATTCTATTCAATTCTGTTAAATCGCAGGAACAAATATTTGAAACGGTGGGGATCGATTTGAGATACAAGAGTGCTTCCTTCACTCATGGACAACCTTATGTCGAACTTTCTAGAGCTGGAAATGCAGAAAAACAACTTATTTTGTTGCCACAGGGCAACAAAACCACAAATATTTTATATAGAGAGGTTTTAAAATAATTTAACGAGGCCTACATTACCTGCTGTGAAGCGAAGCGAGCGGGGGTTGCTAGTTATTAATACAAAGAAAAATATTAGAAATAGAGTAATGGTGTACTTAAAAATAGTTTCCAGAAAAAATTGTTAAATGTAACAGAGCCTGTTCTTCCCCTAAGCCCTTCTTTTTTTTTCTTTATGACCACAAAGGATCACTTTTAGTCTCTTTGGTTAGATCTTTTTCTTCGGCAGTTTATTTCCTTTTCATTTCTTTCTTGCCAATACTTGTTCATTCTGTTGGATCTTGCTTTTCTCAATTCGTCTGAACAAACCTGTTTTTTCGTTTAATTGTTCTTACTGATGAAATTTTGTTTTTGTCTTTAATTGTTTCTTTGTAAACCGGTGTGCGATCTTTGACATCAGCAATTGTTAGATTTAGTTCTGTTCTGTCTTTTTTGATTTCTTGAAGCCAAGGAATTGTAGCTCCTTCCGTTTTTGCACACATGATTTTTTCTACAATTTTTCTTAATAATCGGTTTTCTGGAGTTCTGAGGATATGCGAAAAGAAAGAAATTCTCTTTTTGCGCATTGCATCAGTGATTGGTTCTATTTCTTTATAAATTTGTTCTCTTGGTAAAAGTCTGTGCTGGTTGTCAACTATGTGTTTCCTGTTTATGCAGGCCCTAAGAATCCTTCTTTCTGTTTTTCTGACTGTTTCTTTTATTCCGTTTCCATCAATACTGAAGAGGGTTTCACTGCCGTACATTGCTTGTGATAAGCCCTTCTTATTATTATAGAACTAACATATTTCGATAATAATAATTTGTGACTGAAGCAATAAGTCATATCTTGTAAATGTTTTTCTTGCGGTTATTGTATAAAATTTTCTTATTAATATACGATGCAGTTTCGCCTTCAGTTACAGACTATAGAGATGTAATGTACTACAATAATTCCTTCCTTATGAAACATAGGTTCAACGTTGATCAGTAATGCCCTGCATTCTCAATAATACATCCTGATATGTTAACTACCGTATTATTATTATGACATTGTTAGGTACTCTAGAAGTTCATATTGTGTGTGTGTGTGTGTGTGTGTGTGTGTGTGTGTGTGTGTGTGTGTGTGTGTGTGTGTGTGTGTGTGTGTGTGTGTGTGTGTGTGTGTGTGTGTGTGTGTGTGTGTGTGTGTGTGTGTGTGTGTACAAGCTGTACAGGGTGTTCCCGTGTAACATATTATTGAATAAGTAAGTATTGTAATACAGGGTCGATGGTTTACTCAGAGCATTACATCTACCTAGTAATACGTATGACAACTACATCATTTACTTAACAAACAGTTATTTGATTTTTTTCAATTTGTAAAATTAATTTATTTGCTTGATTTAGTCTTGTTGTTTTGGTGATCAGCTGAAAGAATGATTTGAACCTCTAGATGCTTTTCTAAGTAAAATAAGGAGTGAGGTGGTTTACCTTTGCCTTCCTCTATGAATAGAAAAGTATGCTTATCAGCATATCAGGTCCTTCAAAAAGCATTTAATTTCCACCCTGCAAATAACACCTTCACTTCATTCCCACACACGCCGGCCGCATTGGCGCAGTTGGTAACGTGCTCGCCTCTCATCATGCGGTCTTGGGTTCGAATCCCATTCAGGCACGGCATTTTTTCATACGTTACAAAAAATCATTTCATCATTCACCGTCTGCATTAGCAGTAATTGCAGAACAGTCGGACGTTAAACCAAAAAAAAAAAAAAAAAAAAAAAAAAAAAAAAAAAAAAAAAATCATTCCCACACAGTTGTACCATTGTAAAAAGTACAATATTGTGCAAATAATGGAAGTTATGGTAATTCCTAATTACTACAACGTCCATTATTCAGTTAATACATTATATAATAATGAAGAACAATATTATAGAGAGTTCTATAATATAATAATGCCAATGTGAAAACAATAGGAATAATGGGAAATGGGAAAACAGTGGGAAAAATGGGGGAAAAATAGTAATACATTAGAATAGTTGATAGACAATAAGTTGTAAATATAGCCAACTGTCAACCATCTGATATTGTTTAGACGGGTGTATTTCTCCCTCTGTTTTTTTGGGCCTTTCTTTCACCTACCAACTTTCAGCCAATCATTGGGGTAGTTCTCCTTCCCATTGGCTCTCTAGGTTGGTTGAGCGGTTGGTGGGAGAGGGAGGCATGTCAACCAGAGGTTTTCTGGTTCGAACCCAGGAAATTCACAATCAGTTCCCTTGGGACTTAAGTGTGAAATAGAGGTGTTAAGCCGGAGAAGAATTTAAAGAAGAAACCAGGAAAAAGAGGGGTCAAGGAGAATGAGGGTGACCAGGTGAACGAAGAGAAGAAGAAGAAAGAGGAGACATTTAATTCGAGGTTATTTATTCGTATATTTTATTAAGGGTTTTTAATTTCTTGTTTTTGTATTAACATCACAGCAAAACGGTTGACTATATTTTAAAATAGGTTAAGGTAATTTAAGGATAATTTTTGTTAGTATTTAGGTGATTTAGTTAGTAGTTTATTATTCATTAAATATTTACTTTATATAAGGAGATATAGTCTTTTTTATTTATTTTTCATGCTCTGCTGACAGAGCTGGCGCCCAACAATTTTTATTGATTATTTTCTTAGTTCACAATTTAAGTATTTGCCCACCGGACGAAGTTGATTGTGGTGCAGAGTCTGGCTTTAAAACATATGATAAAAAAAACCTAACTATTTTTTGCAGCCCTGGAACTAACAGATCGAGTGAAAATATAATTTAACACTCCACTTGCCTATAATGGGCATGATACTTATAGATATAAATTTATTTATCTAGTTTTATGAGCTTGTTTACGGTTTCCATAATCAGTTTCTTGTAGTTGTGTATAATGTACTTATATTTGCTTCCTTTGCGTGTAAAAAATTTAAATGATAGGTCTTTTAAAAGTAGTGTCAATGGATGGCTATATTAATGCAGGAAGAGATAATACAGAAAGGTTACTATCAAAATAAACGTTTTTGGCTCACTTATTTTTATATAAATATTTTTTCTAGTTCAATACATTATATTGTTTGGTGATTATTTAGTTTAAATTTATTGTTATGCCCATAACAGGCAGGTCGAGTGTCAAATTATTTCTCTATCTGCTGGTTCCAGGGCTACAAAAAATAGTTCTGTTTCTTATTATGTGGTAAGCCAATTTTATGACTGAACTATTTAAGAACAGACGAGTTAGAAGTGTAAAATACGCTAGTTAGAGTTATCTACTCTGAAAGTAATGAATTTTATTATACAGCCAGACCCTGTGGTGTATGAAGTGAAGGTGTCATTTGCAGGGTGCAAAATAGATGCTTTTCGGAGGGCCTAGCATGCTGATAAAAATAGGTTCCTTTTGTGCTCAGTGAGTATGGCAATGGTAAACCAACTCACTCCTCGTTTTACTTAGTAAAACCTCTAGAGGTTCAAACCAGCCTTTCGGCTTTTGGCCTAAACAACAACAACAGATTTATTATACTAATTTTAGATTAAAATGTTTTTAAATAATTGTATAACCTTAAAGTTAAATTTAAAATAAGTTACATTTAAATTTATTTAAATAAAAATTAATTTAGAATTAATATTTAAAGTTACCTCTATTCAAAGATTTTATAAAAATTGTTTAACTTTGAATACCTAGTTGTGTTATTTAAAAGCCATACGTTGTTTACCAATTAGATTTATTAGATTTTATAATTTTGATTTTTTAGAAATTGTATTTTTTTAAATGGTATTGTTTTTAACCCTAGTGTAGTATGTAAGTATCTTTTGTACCGTATTACAGAATAAAAGAAGACAACACCTACCTTAGAATATGGCTTTTTTAGCCATAGTTGGGTAGACCAATTTCCTCCATCACCATTTTGAATTGTTGTAAATGAATTAATATCTTTCGAAAAGAATGTGTTTGGGTTATTATTATGAAAAAATATGGAAATAATTTTACTTATTCGTGTAGTGTACTAAAACGTTACATGACAAGGCTGAGGAGATTCTTTTGTGTTCCAGGTCAATTACTCCTTGTTACTATGGTCGTACTTGTGGGAGGACACAGTATAGAGTAAAAGAGATTGGAATTCCAGCAAAAAATATCATTAGTGATTTGAATGATCTTGATAATAAAATCTGAAATTTGATTTTAGTGGTAATATTATATTTTAAGAGAGCAGATGTTTCTTTATAAAAATTTTCTAAAGATACATACCGGAATGACAGACAAGCAGATGGTAGGATGAAAGATATTGTATTAGTTATATACAAAAACAACGTTGAGATGCTACCGCTTTGAATTGTTAGTACACCCAATTTCCAAATTCGAGACGCACGCCTACGTTAAACCTACAACGGACATTGTGACGCGTGCGTGACATCCTTTCATTCTTCTTCAAACTTCTTTAAACCAAGCTGATAGACCACAAAAAAATAACTATGCTTCCTATCAATGAAGCACATTCTCTCTTGCACCACTGCCTTCTCTATATTATTACAGCTAACTCATTATTGGTTTTCTATTATGTACTTCATATTTTACGGTACCTGATAATATATTCTTAATACATACTACGATTAACCGTGTGTGAAAAGCGTAAATAAATTATGTAAAGAAATGGAGTAGACTTACATCCATAAACAAGAAATGCTATATGACAAATATGTTGTCTCTTACGTTATATCTTCTTCTTCTTCTTTTTCACCAATCAAAGACTAGGTCCGAAGACCTGTTCTGGCATCCACCTAGCCCCCGGTCGCCCCGTCCAATCGACCTGTAACTTCTGATTAGTCTAGGAATCCTGTGTGGAGACATTCTTTCAATATGATCGGTTCTTTCCGGTCGTACTCCACAATTGTCTCCTTAAGAGATAACGCACATCTAATTGTCCCAGATCTTTATTGAAGCAAATTTATTTTGCTCTTGTACACTCACGGTTGTCGTATAGAATTGCATGTTGGGGTAGTACATACATTACTCACATTAAATCTGTGATTAATCTACAAAAATCTTTTCTATACACTATTAATGGATACAAAAAGTGCGATCGTATGAGCCCGTTCCAGGAATTTGGAGTCCTTCCTTTAAGGCATTTATTTGTTTTCAAAGTTCTGATACAATTCTTTTGGGCTTGTCGTAACCGTGAAGTAATAATTGATCCCAATAAAACCAATTATGGTACTAGGAACGCTGGAAAAATTAAGACTAGAAAACCAAATAGTACATTTTTTTAGAAGTCATTTCTCTATCTTGAGAGGCGATTCGTTAACGTACTTCCACCCCATATACACAGTATTATGTCACCACATCTCTATTAAAATATCATATAATATCGATCTGTGAGCAAGAACTTGAGAAACTTTTCCAGGTCTTAAAATAACTGTTTTATTAGTTTTTAATTTTCTCTTTGAGGCAGTTTAACTGTCTCTTTATGCTCATTTATTGAATTAATTTCGTATAAAGTAAAATATTTACGTTGTGTTAGTTAAAATATATTATTGTAAAGTAGTTATAGTTATAAAATAAAAATTATAATATCGCTATTATAATATAGCTACCAGTAGTAATTTAACTTAGTAATTTTATAGTAGTTGCAAGTATTTAGTGAATTAATGTTTTTGTTCTGTATACTCCTATGCGCGGACAGAACTCTTTGAGTTCTTGAAGAGTTTTTGCGTATAAGTATATTTAGTTTAAAATATTGTACATAGCTTAGTTAAGTCATGAATTGTAATTTTAATGTAGCTATATTTTACTAAATAAAATAAATAAACTCTTGCCGTATATCCTGATTTCTGAACCAAACCAGTCTACTACAGTCCTAACGCACCTAAAGAAGCGCATTTCCGCCGACTGAGTGGAAATTTCACATTTCTTCTTCCACATTCAGGCTTCACTGTAATATTTTTTTTTTTGCATCCAGGAGACTCCAAAGGGAGTATAGAACATGTCAAGATAAAACTGACTGAAAGTTTATCACCAATGATAAATTCATCACTTACCACCAAAAAATTGTTTCTGCTACTGCTTACTTCAGTAGGCTTGTCATGAACCCCATTGAATCAAATATCACACAAAATTAAAAAGACAAACACAATGATAAATTCATCACTTACCAATATTTTTTTCCCGCTACTGCTTAACTCAGTGGGCTTGTACTGAACCCCTTTGTATCAAATAGTACCCAATATTTGTTTAATTAGAAGTTAAATACTTTTCAACCAAAACTATTTAGAAAAGAATTCGTGCATACTGTAAAATGTTTCATCAATCAAATATTGTTTTAGCTTTTTTTTAAAATGACTGAAATTGTCATAACTTTTTAAACCTTGTGGCAATTTATTGATGTATTATCTACCTGCATAAGTTGGTTTTTGTTCAAACAATTTAGTGTTGTGATTAGCAACATAATAATCGATTCTGTCAGTGATGTCAGTGTTGGGTCAGCCTCTGTCTTATAGAACTTCATAAATGTGCCATTTCGGGCCCTTCTCTTCAAATTCCGATGTATTGTACCAAAAATCCTATTAAATCTCTAAACTTTTTGTGGTATATCATTGTCCTCTTTATGTGACGTATCACATCCCAAATAAGCCAAGTGGCTGACCTGATCCATTATCACTCCATCCACCATTATCTTTGTCCTGACTGGATATGTTCCTTTAAAGGCCATCACTTTTGTTTTAGCACTTTTTATTTTTAAATTAAACTCATAAAACCTAAATAGGTGTAAGGGACTGGTCGGGTGAAATAACTACACAACTAATATTATCAACTAATATCACGTTTTATTAAAAACTAATTACGTCGCTAATACTTAACTGCTTACCTATTGATCTTATTACTAGCCTATAACTACCCCTTAAACCTATGTTGGTTAGCCGGTCCCCGCCTACACCAGCCCAAACTGCCTTCGCCCTTAGTTCGGGGCTTTCCCGAACTTTTGCAAGCCGGGTAGCGCTTCTCGAACGGGCTCCGTATCTGTTGGAGCTGGCAGACCACGGAGAGGATCGTACAACCAATCACGAAATCTAATTTATACACTACTTTTAGCCTTCGTGGTTTCTGTCCATTACCAAACTTAAACACTAAGTTATAATATAGTAAGTACCTCGATATGGTTCTGTCCACCGGTCTTTATTAACGCACTACTCACTTAATCTAAACCTTACCACTAAAAAAGGCACACACCCGTACACACGACTGTTCTAAAAACTACTCGACTAACTCACTGTTCACCCACTTGACCGCTCAACGCTTGTCCACTCCCGTACTATCCCACTGTCCGTTACTCACTGCACACTCGGTAGGCCTACTACACACCTGCAAGGGTTGAATAGCAGACCCGTTATATCATTGTCCTCTTTTTGCCTGCTATCAACCCTCACACCCACATTCCACAGAGTCCACTTACCCGTTCACTCCGCACTTCGCTTATATCCTAAAATCTGAAAATTTTAACACGTTAAAACCACAGTTAAGGTACCAAAAAACACTGTAGATGCTAATGACCAAGCTGTCGATGCTACTTTAACTAAACTAAAACAAAAATTTTAAATAGTTTTAGTGTTAGAACGATTTCTTTTTTTATGAACATAATATAAATTAATTTTTAACTGGAAATTTTATTTTTTCTGTAACGTTGAAATTTTGGATAGCAATGGCAGGCTGCAAGTTTTCGGAATAAGGGCTGACACTTTTTGTACACCCTTATTCAAATAAAATGGCTATAGATCAAACTTTTATTGTTTTGGTACTGAAAGGGTTAAAAAAATTCGTTAAGTAACGCTAGTTTAAATTATTTTAATTAGTTATTTAATTTAACTTCGTAGATTTCCTGCTATTGGTAAAATTTATCAATCTTTATAATAATTTTTTCTTTTTGTTACATTTCGGGGGCGTCTTGACACCTTGTACACCCTCCTTATCTACGCCACTGCAGCGAAATGTACCTAGAACAGAAGATGTACTTCTGATTTAAGTTACTTAGGTAGCTTCTAGAATCTAGCCGGGAAATATATCATACATTTTCTCTTTAGCAGTACAATAAGCTAGGTAATTAGGTCAATGAGATGAAATTCATTTTCATATTGCGATATGTAGTAAAGTCAAATAGATTCGTTGAATTTAATGAAATTTATTTCGTTCATTTTAATTAAATTAATAACCAATTTTATACGTTTCTCCTCTTTTAAGTCAATATAATTGTAATTTATTTCAGTAAATTGCCGGAGGAAAGTGAACTATACTGAACCATATGGCTTTATTATGAACATAGTTGAATTACGCTATTTACATTAAACTACTAATAAATTTCTACAGAATTTTCATAAGGAAATTAAACTGAAATCTATTTTATTATTGTAATCTGACAATTTATGTCGCAGTTAAAATTTTATTGCTCCAATTTTTATTAAAAGTTATTTCTGTAAATAAATTTACATAACTTCTCTAATTCCCATAATAGGCAAGAGGAGTGAAAATTATTTGCACTCGATCTGTTAGTTCCAGGGCTACAAAATTAGTTTTTTCTCTTATCATTTGACTGAAGCATTGAAGAACATAAGAGGTAAAGGCGTAAAAGTCACTAAACATAATTATCTCCTCTGACAGTAATAAATTTCATTTTTGAGCCAAACCTTGTGGTGAATGAAGTGAAGATGTCATTTGGAAGGTAGAGAGTAGGTGCTTTCAGAAGGCTATATTGGTCCATGCTAAATTTAGAAATATGTTATTCCAAAGCTGAATCATGACATATCAAAGATACTTCATCTACTTATTTCTCTGCTTCAAATTGATTTTACCCTTGGCTTCAAGGCCAAGGGGTAAAATTGGCCTCTCACGGAACGTTCGAGTTTGTACCGCGAGGTGCATGCTCGGGCGGTGTGGGGGTTCCTTGACGAGGTAGCTACATTCTACCGTCGTCATGTAGTATAATTAAGGGTAGTGTCTCTCGGCTATTGTCGAAAGCACTGAAGTCAAAATTACATATGGTGAACAAACACTTGCTGGACAAATTTAAAGGCGACTAGGTCCTAACTAATTTTAGTTAGGACTAGGTCCTGACTAAATATTATTCTAATAGTTAGTTAATTTTAAATCTTCGACAAGTTCTTGACTGTTTGGACCCAAATTTCTTCTGACGCGAGCCTTGAGCCCGAAGAGGCACCTCGACAAGAGGGCGAGCAGTGCACACTCCCCAGATCGGTCGACCTGGCTCCAACTCGCCCTCGCAAAATTTTAATCCTTAACTAGGTTTTATCTTTTAACAAGGTGACTGTCGCCGTCACAAAGTTTCATAAGAGTTCTTAGGAACGGCCTCCAGGTGTATGCCTTCCGGCGACCAATTGGAGGGGAGGTGGTGGGAGCAATGCCATCAAACCATTTTACCATTATCTTTTACAGAAATTACGTTTCCCTCTGAACCTTCAAATATGCGTAACTCTGCGCACACTTCTAATGGTAGAATTAGAAACGGCACCAACTAGAGAAAAATCTGACACAGTGAAAGCATTGCAATATTACTAAATAAAATAAGAGCACATCTACCCTAAAACATAGCTTTTAGTCATAGTTGGGTAGATCAATTTCCTTCATCTCATACATAGTGAATTGTTGTAAATCCATTATAGCTTTTGGCAAAAAGGGCTACGGAAATTATTGTAACAAAATATGAAATAAAGATTAAATATTATTATTATAGCCAGTTTATCATCAAGATTTCAGCTGACTGCCACGAGAATGACGGGGATAGCCGTTTCCCAGCTAGGGGTTGCATCCTAAGAGTGACAGGAAACCTGAAAAAGATTTCCCCGAAGGTCTAATAGGCAGAGTTTACGAACTACTTTGCCGATGATACAGGTAGGTATCATAAGTAAGAAGAAATCATGGGCGACAAGACCTATAAGAACGCGGAGTAGTTAAATGAATACCACCGCCCGGTCTTTACATTACATACTGTGTGACCATTTGTAAAATGGAAATTTCAGAAAAAAATTAAATTTGTTACTTTTTTTTTTAATCCCTAATGTGTGTATGTTGCGTTGCAATCTGTTCAATTCGCAACAATACGCAACCCCATGACCCAATGAGATGAGGATGATGTGTATGACGTGTAAATGAGGTGTAGTCTTGTACAGACTCACGCCGACTGTTCCTTGGAGAGTATGGTTAATTGAACCCCAACCATCAAAGTACACCGGTGACCACTGTCTAATATTCAAATCCGTATAAAAGTAACTACCTTTACTAGTATTTGAACCAGGAACCTTCGTCACCGAAAATCAGCTTTGGCGACGACTTTACCTCTAGACCAACCCGGTGGGTTAAATTCTTCTTCTGACATCCACGGCATAGGTATGTCTGCCTGTTCCGGTCTATAAGATCGCCTCCTTCTGTTAATTTTTTAAGTTTGTCGATTACTTTTTAATTTTTTTAATTTCTAGTTTTTTTCCCATCTTTTCCTAGGCCTTCCAATATCTCTTCTTCCTGTTGGTTTATATTTCAGAGCCTGAAAGGGGATTCTATCAGATGGCATTCTTTCCAGATGTTCTATCCATTTGATTCGATACTTCTCCATCATCCCGTTCAATGACTCCACCTTTAGTTCACTTCGAATATCTTCATTTCGCAAGAGATCCAATCTTGTACAGCCTTTAACACTCCTTAGAAAGCGTATTTCGGCTGCCTGAATTCTGCTTGCTTCCTTTTTACCGAGAACCCATGCTTCGCTTCCATACAACAATATTGGGATGGCCATGGTCAGGTAGAATTTCAGTCTCGTTTCTCTCCGTGCTTTGTTCTTCAAGCTCCTATGGATTGTTCCGCAAAGATATTGGAATTTATTTATTTTATTCGAAACATCTATGTCTTTTTCATAGGTGAGTGTACAGCCCAAGTATGTAAAAGCAGAAACTTGCTCCAAAACTGAATCTCTAACCACTATCTTCGTTCGAACCGGCCATTTCCCTTTGAAAGCCATCACTTTAGTTTTTGCCGCTGAGATACGAAGGTCATACTCTTCACATACTTTAGTCAGTTGGTATATGGAGTATTGCAGGTCGTCTTCTGTTTCCTGTATCAGGATTTGGTCATCTGCAAATAGAAGTGTATTAATTTATAAAACACTCACGTCCAATCATTATTCCTGCATTTACCTTCTCCTTCCATTTTCCTGAAACTTCATCTACATATAAATTATATAGTGTTGGAGAGAGGCTACATCCCTGTCTTAATCCTTTGTTTATCAATATTTCCTCTGAGAGTGTTCTTGATGTTTTAATAGCTATTGATGATGATAAATATAAGCTCTTGATAACTTCAATCAATGGTCTTGGTATGCCATAATTTCTTAGAACCTGCTACATTTTCTTTCTACAGATAGAGTCAAATGCTTTCTCGATGTCTACAAAGGCGAGGTGGGTTTCCAAATTAAATCCACGCCTTTTTTCTACCATTTGTTGAACTGTAAAAACATTATCCATGCAGGACCTTCCAATCCTAAAACCACATTGCACATCCGAGATCTAGTTTTCTACTATAATTCGTAATCTGCGGTTTATTATTCTACTGTAGAGTCTGTATCCAGTATTCAAAATGCTTATTTCCCTATAATTATTGCACTTTGTTTTGTCGCCTTTTTGGAAGATAGACATTACAACTGCAACATTCCAACTCTTGGGAATCACTCGCCTCGTCCAACACATTGAAAAAGTGTATTAATCTGAGATTTAAAAATATTCCTCCACACTTAAATAATTCAGCATTGATACCCTCAAGTCCCGTTGCCTTTCTATTTTTTAATTCTTTCAACACCATATTCAATTCATCCAGTGTCAACAAATCTATCCCATCTATCTTATCCTGCTGCAATTCTTCGACAAATTTGACTTGTTCTTGTTGCGGGTCCCACCATAACTTTCTATAATGATCCACCCAATCTTTCTCTTCAATAGGATTTATTTGCAGAGTATCCTTGTTTTCTGAATTTAGGTGTCTCATGATTTTGTAAGCCATGGTCTGTCGTCCATGAATGTCATCTTCAATTCGACTAACAAATGTCTCCCAGGAATCTCTACAAGCTCTACACACCACTGCCTTTGCGAAATTTCTCTTTTGTTTATAATCTCTTTCATTTTCATCTGACGGATTCTGTAAGTATTTCAAGTATGATTCATGTTTTGTGGCTACAGCCTCTTCCATTTCTTGGTTCCATATTTTCATCCCTTTCTGTTTCCTGAATTTGTTACGAGTGCCTAAAGCTTCATTTGCTGCTGAAAACATTGCATCTTTTATATTATTCCATTCTTCATTGACATTTTCACTGGTGGGTGAATTTCCAAGATACTGATTCAGTCTATTCTGGTATAAAATCTTGATACCCTCATCTTGGAGTAAATGTATTTTAAAAACTCGATCTTGCTTAGCCTTTTGAGTACATTTCATCCTCCTCCAAGGAGCAATTATCTGTATCTTTGATATCAACAAAAAGTGATCAGATCCTACATCACTGCTTCTGAACACTGTAGTATCCCTTACCAATGGACCAAGTCGATTATTCACCAAAACCAAATCAATGATAGAACGGCTTCCTCTGGCACTCCAGGTGTATTTATGGATGTCTCTTTTCTTGAAAAATGAGTTAGTTATCTTGAAACCATTATAAGTGGCAAAATCAAGCAATTCTCTACCATTGTTATTCAAGATGTTTTCCCCATGTATTCCCAAGACTTGAGGTATTGGATGATTTCCAGTGCCTGCGATGAAATCCCCAGCAACAATCAAATAGTCTTTTTTATAATCATTGACGGTTCTCTGTGAAATTTCATAAAATTTTTCAGTTTCTTCTTTTTTACCTTCCTCTGGTGCATACACGCCAACAACTGTCAAATTCCCTCGATGTATTTTGAACTGTGCTACTATTATTCTCTCATTTATCATTTTATAGTTTTTCAATTTATTCATCCATTTCTCATCCACCATCAGAGCTATTCCTTTACTTGCCCTCTCATTCCTTTTAACCCCACTGTATATGAGTGAATATTTCTCCAACACCATCGTTCCTTGAAGTTTCTTTTTTGTTTCCGGAATTACAGCTACATTTACTTTCTTTTTTTCCAATTCCGTACCTAATAAAGCTTCTTTTCCATGAAGTCCTCTAACATTCCACACTGCTAAATTCAAATTATCAATTATTCCAAATCGTTTTTCTTTTAAGCATTTCCTTATTAAATTTCCTGAGTTTCCTGTCCGATTTCCGAGGCTATCTGTAAGATTGTGAGTTTGCTAATTTTATGCAAGTAGGATACCACCCTACTGTGCAACCTCCAACCTGGAGGGCCAGGGAATTTGTGTAAAGTTTACCATCTCCTAGACAAATTGCCTTCTCCATGACTTAAAGAGCTTTGTCTACCCTTGATTTCTATTCGGGGTTTTCTCCCCTATGCTCTTCCGCTCTCTCTACCGTTGGGAATTTCTTCCTTCTCCGCCTTTGAGACCGTTGGCCAGTTGTCACCTAGTAACCCTACGCAGAGGCCCTATAACAGGGTGCTACCATCCGGAGCCAGATGGACCCTGGTTTTTTTACGAGGTTGTTACTCCTCCCACTCCTCATGGGTTAAATTTGTTACTAAATTAAACTTTTCTATCGTATTTTGTTTGTATATTACGGATATTTTATAAATCTTAAGGTTTTCCGACGAGTTATTTGGCCAGATACAACAACTGTCCATGGGAGAAACATGGATTTTACAAATTTAATCCGTAAACTTGTAGCGATTGTCCCTGTGCTTTTTTGATGGTCATTACAAAAGCGAGTCGCATCGGAAACTGTAAACTTTTGAATTCGAATAGCATATCTATCGAGATAATTGAGATTCGTGGCAACAGCACATCTTCATCTTTGAATTTTTCATAAAATTACTGGTTTTTAGGAATAAAATCAAAAGTATCTGTTGAAAATAAGGTCTTGATCTATAACAAAATATTCAAGTCTGTTTGGAAGTATGGTGCTCAGCTTTGGGGTACATCCAGCAAATCCAATTTAGAAATAATAAAACGCTTCCACAAAATAAAGTCTGAAGAATGACGAGTAACGCTGGGTGGTTTCTAAGAAACTCGGAAATACATGACCATCTTCGTATCCGTAACATAACAGAAGAAATAATAAAGCTGAGCCCCCCGTACCAGCTAAGGTTAAACTATTACCAGAATCACCTAGCATTAAATTTGCTGCACAACAGTGAAAAAATATATCAACAAACATCACATCCTCTATTTAGATCAACGTTTTTAATCCATACACGAAATTAAATTCACCATTCATTTTCAGTTTAATACTCAAACCAATTTGGACGTATGCGTTAGAGCTATGTGGTACAGCTAGTTCATCAAATATAGAAATACTGCAGCGCTTTCAATCAAAATGCCTGAGACTGATCACTGCAGCCCCATGGTACGTAACAAATTAAATACTACACCTATATGACATAAACCTGCCCTTCATAAAAAAAGAAATTAAACAACATAGCGAAAAACATTTACAAAACCTAGAAGACCATCAGAATCCATTAGCGATTAGCCTCCTTGACAACAGCGAAGATACTTACAGACTGAAACGCTTTAAACCATTGGACTTACCTCTACGATTTTGTTAGTCATATAAATCTTTTTTTGACTTTTCTACTTCAACTCTTAATCATTGTCCTCTCCAACTTCAACACTTTGTGTTTCGGGATGTTGATTTACGGTTCAAGTTTGATTTTGTATAGATATATTTTTTGTTTCTTCACAGTTTGGTCTTTTTCAAACACACTACTGAGTGTCATTTGTGTTTTAATTCTAAGGACATTACTCAGTTTTCTCATATTTGCATAAAGTTATTGTATTTATTAACTGATTGCAAAAGAAATACTATACTGTTAAAAGAAAAGAAAAAACCATTCATTTTCATCACTACTTTTTAATCTAAAGTGAAATTTTAAAATTTAATATTTTTAGTTCTCTCGTATTCACATTGTTTTAATAATTTTGTACATATTTTTTGCAAGTTTTCTTTTTTTGTTTTAACAGCAAAGGCTGTCTACTTCACTCATATCACTTTCGTTCTGTTAAAATGATTTGCTTAAAGCCACATTGTAATGGCTGATTCTAAGTAAATAAGTTAAATAAAAGAATTTTTTTGTAAAATTTTGAAACAAAACATCTATGTTTATTAGTCCTTTGTTTTAAACATTTTTATTTTAAAAGTCGAACATCTCTCTTTATCGATAGCAAAATAAAAACAACATTTAAGACCCTAACTTTCTTTCTACTGTTCAGATCGAGGTTTATAAAAGCTTGAATCTTGTTCCAGAAACTCACTAATCTATGTATAAAATTTGATTTATATTGGTTGAAAAGTGTAGAAATGTATAAGGGACACACATGCCCATAACGGACAGGTAGAATGTCAAATTATTTACACTCAATCAGTTCGTTGCAGGGCTAAAATAAATAGTTCCGTTTCTTATCACATGGTTAGCCAATTAAATGACTGAATCAATTAAAAACAGAAGAGGTAGAGGTAGAAAAGACACTAATCGGAGTTGTCTCCTCTGAAAGTTACGAATTTCATTATACAGCCAGACCATGTGGTGAATGAAGTGAAGGTGTCATTTGCAAAGTGGAAAATATGTGCTTTTCAAAGAGCCCGGGATGGTGATAAGCATACTTTTCTACTCACTGAGAAAGGCAACGGTAAACCACCTCACTCCTCCTTTTACTTAGTAAAACCTCTACAGGTTCAAACCAGCCTTTTGGCTGATGACCTAAACAACAACAAAGGGACAAACAAACATCCATTTTTATTTGAAATTGAAATAAATATTTCTAACCACCAGAATACGGTAACAGTAAACACTAACAAATATTTCGAGCGCTTTCATGTATCTTGTAGACATCTTCATTAAATTAAAATTTAAAATTTTTTTCACATCAAAATTTTTAATTTCCTGCTCCTACCATGACAGATAAAAAATTCATTTTTATTTACATAGATAACAGTTTTACGGTAGTTGGTTAAAAAGTTATTACCTTAATTAACCAAAATTATAAGCTGTATGCTACAAAATGGACGGAAATTAATCTGTGATACATCCGACCGATTGTTCGGTTGTGCACAGAGTAACATCAATTAATGATGTTTCAGGTTCATCTCTAACGATCGTCGGAACAGATTAAATTAAGCTTATGTTGACGTTACTGTCAACTGAGTGCATTAGTAATTATTTACCTTAGGCCAAAATCACCTTCGACATTCAGTATGTCACATCAAATATGACAAATATTTGATGGTGTACGTCCGTGCAGGTATTACTAATACTAACAACCTAATTAATTTTGAAACGCCTTTTTTTATTTCTATATTTAAGTCGCATCAACATTTAGGTTAAAAGTGACTACGTCGTGGTGTAGTGTAATATGTTAAATGAATGTAAAATTTTGAAAATAGCGCTTGGTCTGTTGGTGTACTGAGTTCGATTCCTGTCAGGTTTAATGTTCTTTAATCACTCATTGTTATCTACCTTCTAACGTCAATATTGTGACAATATCGAAGAAGGATATGGTTCGCGAAATTTCTAGCACCTCATTCATAAAATGGCAAAGAGTAGATAATAGGCAAAAAAGTAATAATAGGGCATTAGTTTTTTTTTAACAGTATAGTATTTCTTTTGCAATCAGTTAATAAATACAATAACTTTAAGCAAATATGAGAAAATCTGAGTAATATCCTTAGAATTAAAACACAAATGACACTCAGTAGTGTGTTTGAAAAAGACCAAACTGTGAAGAAACAAAAAATATATCTATACAAAATCAAACTTGATGAACCGTGAATCAACATCCCGAAACACAAAGTGTTGAAGTTGGAGATGACAATGACTATGGTAGAGATGAAAACGACGCCAATTATGAGATGCCGATGATTAGGAGTTGAAGTAGAAAAGATAAATTTAAATGACTAACAAAATCGTAGAGGTAAGTCCAATGGTTTAAAGCATTTCAGTCTGTGAGTATCTTCACTATTGTCAAGGAGGCTAATCGCTAATGGATTCTGATGGTCTTCTAGTTTTTGTAAATGTTTTTCGCTATGTTGTTTAATTTCTTCTTTTATGAAGGGCAGGTTTAGGTCATTGTGTAGTATTTAATTTGTTACGTACAATGGGGCTGCAGTGATCAGTCTCAGGCATTTTGATTGAAAGCGCTGCAGTATTTCTATATAGGGCAATAGTAACAATGAAAGTATACCTATTTATAAAAGTTATTTATTGTATAACTATTTATGTATGAAGAGGTCGCCAGATTACCTGTAACAACTTTTATCTATTTACAATAGATCTATTTACTTGTTTACAATAGTTAAGACTTTTCCAGTAAAAAGGGTTTTTGTACTTTATTATTCTCATGGAATTTCTCTGCTACTCTGGAATTATCTTTTTGATTGAATTTCTGTGTCCTTCGAGAAACCTCTTTCATCTAATCTATATAAAGGGAGCCCCGGGTGCGGTCGAGAGTTAGTATTCGTTTGATCTTTGACGAGTGTTTACTACGTGTGTTAGAAGGTAACTCCGTTAGAACAGGTCAACGGGTTTCCGAAGCATTGTTATTCAGTCGTATTGCATTTGTGCATATTGTATTCAGTTTTATTGTGAATGTGCATTCTATATAATTTTGTTTGTAAGTAGTATTAAGTAATTGATTGAGTTATTTATTGTATTACTTCATTATAATTAGTTTATTATTTATTCTGTAAATCTTTTAGTGTAATAAATATTTGTAATTGTAAACTTTAGTGTATTAATTATTTCATTACCTAGATCCCGAAACGGACCTTAGCGATAAGTGTCACAATATTATTATTAGTGAAAGAAAAACAACAGTTGGACGTAAAATAAAAGAAAGATATATGTGCTTTTACATTAAGATGCACAGCACTTTATTATTTTCAGAAGATTATTTTAACTTTATTATTTTAATTAACACTTTATTATTTTTAATGAGAATCGGTATGGAATGATTCACTATAGTGTTCGTCATCTATACACAAAGCACTACGGAGTGGCCACGTGCTAAACGCTACACCAAGCCGGCCGCCAACCGATCGAATTTAACACCAACTTAAATTGAAATTAATATATAGATATCTTGCGTTCTGTAGGAGTTAAAATAATGAACGTAGGCTTAAAACACTCTGGATATCGTACACTATCAAATGATTCCTCATTTATCTAAATTAGTTTATTTGTACTGAAGTTATGGTCGAACATTCGTTATTTCTATGTACCAACGTAACTTTAGACCAGCTGAGCCAAATTAATTAACACACATTTCGTTCGGTAACTTCTCGAGAATTGAATGGCTCAACAGAAAAACGTTGCAACCGACAAAATTTACAAAAATGAGATTTCAGTGGAATACGTTCTATAAATCCTCTACTTGATCATAATAATGAATTCTTGGGTAGAATTTTAACTGAAATATCAGAAATTCTCGAAACAAAATCGTCATACAGTGAAAATCGTTATACAGCTAAGAATCAGATTGTATCTTTCACTTTCTGTAAAAATTTGTTTTTGTTACTTGCAACGTTTTTCCGTTGACCCATTCAATTACAAGCCTGCATACGTTAAACATACGTTGGAGGACATAAAATCTATAAAAAATAAACGCAAGAAAATTGTAATTTTCTTAATGAAAACTTAATGGAAAATTCATTTAAAGGCCCTTCTAACTTGAGCAATCCTACTTTTGATGTCACTTGTGCTTCTAACATCCATTGTTATTTAGGAATATTTAACGTAGGTATCTATATATTTAAAACACAAAATCACTTCCAAAATAATATTGTAAATAGGAATTCTTTTAACTTCTAAATACAGAGTTTTACGAAACGGATTTTCATAATTTTTTCATGGTTTCAAAGAGTATTCTTTCCTGATTTTCCCAAAAGTTTCAAACTTGAAATTCATGCTAATATGAGCTTCTTTTTACGGAATGAAAACAGTAAATTGCGTTTACAACGTAGCGGTAATACAGCGTAAATTAATGCGGTTATACCACATTTACCCCCTCCACAGCAATATTCCATAAACATGCAGGATATGCGTCACCGTTTTCCTCATCTCACAACATAATCAGTCGGTATTAGCCTTGTGGTTACGTTGTTTAATTTAAAGTTTTGGTTTAAAACCTTTCATTTCAGGACAGAACTATCGTATTACTGTGGTTTAGTCGTTACACACCGTTCTTAGAAGAACAGTTTTAAGTTAGAAGTTAACTTAAATAATTTATTTAATGATAAGGGTTTGAAACCCAAGAAAATTTTGTGAATTTACTCGCACGGATCCACTATGCTAGTATTTTTGAAATTCCGACTATACCCTGTCTTTAATTTTAGTAACCAATGAAAAGCATATCTGTGCGAATTTAGTCCTATAAATTCAAATATGACAATTTAAATTCATATATTAAGTAATGATAATATTTACGCGTTTATGAACAAATTTGTCGGGATTTGAGAACGTTAATTAACGCTACGCATAAGCTGATTCGATTACGTTAAATTTTACTCAGGTGTAATTTCAAAAGATTGTTAGTAAACGTGAAAATAACAAATGATAGAGTATAAATTAGCAAAGTTGTGGTAAAGTAATGTTATATGGTTTAGTAACGTACTTATAAGCCCTCAGTTATAAGGTGTAATGTTAATATTTTTACCTCCTGTTTGTATTTGTGTAAATTGTAGTTTACATGTGTAAAGTTACATCGGTATATTGTATGAGGTGAATATATCGTTGCGTTGAAAGTTACTAAATAAATCACATGTTCAGATTGAACCAATACTTGCTGATATTACACTAAAATGCTAATTTATACTATGTTTGTGGCTTTTCCAAACACAAACATAGACGAAATCAAATATATACACGCACACATACGTACAAACATTTAACATATACCTTTAAAATGTTTGTGCCTTCTAGCTGTTCGTCCTCCCACACACTCACACATTTCTCTCATCATTTACTAGGTTGGTACTCGTGCTTATCCTATCACATTTGATCGTATACGTTTACCCGTCGAGAATATTCATGAGGATTCCTCTCGCACCAATTGCACATGAATATTACTTTACTTACCGAATTACATTCTCAAATCAAACTTAATGTACCACTAAAATACTCGTACAAGGTAATTCGCTTTATAGATCAAACCGTTCCATCATTCCATTTATATCTTAGCTACATTTTACATAATCTTATTGTAATGTAAAGTATCGTTCACTTATCAAACTCTTAAGGTGGTAGTCAAGTCAAGAAGATGAGTTTTTAAACAATTTCGATTGTTTTTTGCATTTATTTGAAGTTTAATATTTTCTGAATCTGCCCATAACAGACAGGTGGAGTGTCAAATTATTTACACTCAATCTGTTCGTTGCAGGGCTAAAATAAATAGTTCTGTTTCTTATCACATGGTCAGCCAATTAAATTAAATTAAAGAACAGAAGAGGTAGAGGTGTAAAAGACACTAGTCAGAGTTACCTCCTCTGAAAGTAATGAATTTCGCTATACAGCCAGACCCTGTGGTGAATGAAGTGAAGGTGTCATTTGTAGAGTGGAAAATATGTGCTTTACAGAGGGCCCGGCATGCTGATAAGCATACTTTTCCATTCAGTGAGGAAGGCAATTGTAAACCACCTAATTCCTCGGTTTACTTAGTAAAACCTCTACAGGTTCAAACCAGCCTTTTGGCTGATGACCTAAACAACAACATTTTCTGAATCACATTTTTGTTTACTTTGTTTGTACGTTGATAAAAATTTGTAAAAACATCTGTTTAAAATAAAGCTCACTACCAAGGCGAGTGATATTATTCCTTCAACCTCAAGTTTTCCGGAAATATGGTTTTAGCATGATTGTACATTCTTACGAATTAAATATTTTGGTTTGTATTGGAGATATTTGGATGATGTTTTATCAAATGTTCATAATTTCTTGCTCTAATGTCTGTGGAATGATTATTACAAAAACCTTAATAGAGATTTAGTTAAAAAATAATTTGTGAATACATAAAATATATGTTTTTGAAAATATGGTTTTTTTTCAATCAATCTCTTGTAAGAAATAATACATACAAGCGCATACAACAGATAATAGACAGCAATTTTCTGTATTTTGTAGCATAAGAATCATGTTTATATCTTTCTTGGTCCTGAGATACTTGATTCCCCGTAAAAGCCCGCTTTTCCAACCTTACCTTACCCCAATATTAGGGGGGTTCTAATTAATTTTTTGGCTTGGTTTAAACGGTAGATCATTACTAGTAAATTACTCTTTCATTTAAAATAAATAAAGATAAATTATAGCCTGTACTTTTGATTTTCATTTTCTGGGTTGGCTACCCCCTTAATTACTTTTTACACTATCAATTGTCTGTGGTGAATGAAGTGAAGTTGTCATTTGGAGAGTGGAAAATTTGTGCTTTTCAGAGGACCCGGCATGCTGATAAGCGCACTTTTCCACTCAGTGAGGAAGGCATGGTAAACCACCTCACTCCTCGATTTTACTTGGTAAAACCTCTAGAGTTTCAAACCAGCCTTTCGGCTGATGACCTAAACAACAATATCAATTGTAGAATTTTAGATTTTTATCATTAATTTTGCAATTTTTGTTGTTTAGGTCATCAGCCTAAAGACTGGTTTGAACCTGCAGAGATTTTATTAAAAAAACGAGGAGTGAGGCGGTTTAAAGTTGCCTTTCTCACTGAGTGAAAAAGTATACTTATCAGCATGCCAGGCCCTCTGAAAAGCATCTACGTTTCACCCTCAAAATGACACCTTCACTTCATTCACCACAGGCCTGGCTGTATAATGAAATTCATTTTTCTCAGAGGAGATAACTTTGACTAGTGTCTTTTACACCTCAACCTCTTCTGTTCTTAAATGCTTCAACCATATAATTGGCTGACCATGTGATAAGAAACAGAACTATTTTTTTTTGTAGCCCTGGAACTAGCAGATCCATCGTTAAGGTGATTATATCAAAAATTAAACTAATTTACCATAAGTGTACGTAATTTTTAGTAATAACTTTTATTCAACATTCACTTACCTCTTATATTTTATAGTCTATTGGATATTGAAAACAAACAACCCTCGTATAACATTTCAAATTAGGAATTAGAGATGAAAATAATGCTCAAAAATTAAAAAAATTTTTTTAACAATATAGGCTACAGCATTTTGTTTTTCGTACATGGTTTTGAAATTTCCTGCATAAATAATGGAATGGTGTTCATAATTTGACACTATCTAAAGGAAAAATTCTAGAATTCTCTAGCAGGACTGAGATTTTGGAAGTGTTAGTGTAAATAATAATAGTTAATAAATCGGATTACTTCCAAAAAATGTTTGGAAATATAGTGTACAAGCGGTTAGATACCGTATAGGCCTATTGTTGGGACGGCTACCTGTAAAGAGTCGGGGTATCTATTTAGATAATTAGCTCTTTTGTTAGGAGTTATAATGTGTCCTTTATTCAAATATAATGTTTTCCTTTTGTTAAGATTTATCTAGAACCGAAAGAAAAACGTGCTCGCCTCTCATCATGCGGTCCTGGGTTCGATTCCCACTCAGGCACGGCATATTTTCATACGTTACAAAAAATTATTTCATCCTACATCGCATAAAGTTCCACCCCAACGTCGTCGCTAATGACCGTTGCAGTTGATGCAACGTTAAATAAAAAAAAAACTTTATATTTTTATTATTTTAAAAAGAATCTCTTATTACCAAATGAACAGGCCTACCAGGAGACCCTAGAGTTGGCAATCGTCGATTTTGTGACGATGTTACCGCTTCTTGAACCGGTCGCGTCGCAAAATCGGATTGCTTCATAGCATTGCAATGTTGTCGTTTTAGTTTTAATTTCATCTACAGACAGCGTTGCTGTTTTGTACAATAGTTTAGTAATGTATAACGTATATTTTTACGTATTATACAAGTTTTAGTTGCATATTCTGCTTGTGTTTCTCTGTTGAAACCACGCTGCCCGAGAGCTTAGTTAGGTTATTTCTTGGTACATGATGTGTTTTTATATATATTTTCTTCAGTTTTGAACAAAGGTTCGTTTTTTGGTTTTATTTTGAAATAAACGTAAAAAATAATGATTCGTTTAAAATGAATTTTGAAAATAGAGCATAAGAAAGTTTTAAACAGTAGTGTCATCTGAAATTTTAGAAAAATATGAGTCTAAAAATTGTTTTTAATAGGTAGTTTCAGCATCCCTTACTGTCAGATTGAAATTTCAGTAATGTATTTATTCTATTTTCCTAAGTTTTCTTGTTATTTTGATGTCACGTGACAAGATTTGTGATTTATAGCAAATTTTTAATGATTTCTTTACGGTTCAATGACTAGAAATTCTTTGCCGGTCTAAAAAACTTTTACTGCCGGCTGTAGGGTTATTAAATATTTGTACTTTAGAAAGATATTATTAATTCAACGTTAATTATTTATTATACCCAGATCCCGATAAGAACCTTAGCGATAAGTGTTAAAATATTTATATTACACTAGAAGATAGTGTATTTTGAACCAAAATAAATCATAAAGTAGATTTCTTCTTAAACCTTATGTTGAGATCATCTTGTAAACCTAGTTGTAAAATGTATGTAGTGTATATTGTGTACAATTTTCTTTCTAAAGTAGATTATAAATGTTGTCTTTTAGACAAAAAAAAACAACAAAACATAAACTTAAGCCTAACGCAAATAAAATATAGTATTACGAGGTATAAACAGGGTTATGAATCGTAACTGGTGGTGAAATGTTTGGATTTTAGAACAGATAACTCACCCCTTTGTGTGACTCACTTTCTGTTTCGCCATAAAATAGTGATGACGTTACGCGGTATCCATTCTAAATATGACATTACAGTTTGAAATTTAAGTACTAGAATAATGTTAGGTGCAAATAATATGTCACTTGTTTTATTCAAGCTGTAACAGTTCCGTCAAGCTGTATTTTTATATTGATTTTTTTTATATTGACGTAAAAGAAGAAGGCGTACCTTAGTATGTCAAAAACGATAAAATTTAAAGCAATAATAATGCGCTATTAAAACCTAGCAGTATTCTTGCTGAGTACAAGGGAATAAAGCACCAACGGAGGTAGTTAATGACTTTGAAGGTTCAAGATGTGTCTCGTTGTTCGATCATCAATGCTTATATAGTGGCGCCAGTGTAGAACATAAACTGCCTACTACCCTTACATCGTACATGTATGGATGTGCCGTGGATTTATACTTTTACGTTGAGAAAGCTGCATTTCCTAGTTTACGGCTAGAGGGTAAAACATCCCTCGTAAACGCAACCATTATTCCCCTCAGCACATCGCATTCATCTGAATTGCCGACTCAAAAAAACCCCCTTCACTTTCGGTCACACTATCACTCTTTAACGACCCCCTTTTTTCTTATTCAGTATTTTTCTAAAAAAAAATGTTTGTACATATTTTATTGTTTGAGATATAAACAATTCACCCTAAACAATTGAAAAATTGTTACAGTTTATTTTCTACACCACCATTTGTCTCAATAATTAATAATATATCTTTATTGTATGAATAAAAATATCATCAAACCCCATGAAAAATACAAAAGATGTTCTTTCCTTCAATTTTTATAAACTCTCATAAATATTCATTTTAATAATGTTTGCAATATACCCTGTCATTGAAAACGATTATGTATTCTTTTCCAATCCCTCAATACATTATAACCCATCCAGTAAACTGCAGGGGACGAATTAAGTATTTTATCTATCTGCATATTTTCTCATATTTGATCCCGTGTTGTAGGGTATAGTCACTTGATTCACGAGTTTGCCCTTGTTTGCAACGAAGGGTAAAGGGGGAAAAGCATCAGTTCGCATGCGCGACAGCTTTAATAACATTACAACAAACATAACAACTTATGCTATACCCAGAGCATATACAGTATACCGCGGAACCTTTTGTAGGTTAACTGTACGAATATAAGTTTGTTACCATAAACAAAAATGTCGGTATCTCGAAAACGTGGTCGAACTATTCACAGTGCTGAACGCAATGTAACAAAATGTTGTAAAGTTGAAGCTAAACAAAAATGCCTATTCGTGCCTTTTATCAAAAGCTGTGAGCGAGCGGCTAACTACTGTGATGTTTCTCTTTCCACAATTCTAATACTAAAGAAGGAAATTAAGGGCGTTAAGAAGCTATTCTTCAACAGTTTTGTTGACACCTGGTAAAAAAAGAAAGCGGTTAGGTAGATACTAGGGAGACTGATAATGAAAACGTTGATGACAGCAATAGTAAAAAAGGCGATTCATTCGTAATTACAGTAAATCAAACATTTCTAGTCGTGTAATTATGTTTTAAGCAATATTACAGGTTACATTTATTTCTTATAACGTTTATGAAGAAAACATTTTCTTGGAATAAACCACAGCTTAAAAAATGTATGTAGAAACTGCTCGGTAGTGAAATGTACGAGTAGTGTCTCTCTGTTGAGGTTGGCAGCACTGCAAATATTTCACTTCCCTTCCTCACAGCCCATACATACGCAAAAGGCAATCTCGTGACTTGAGTATCTATAGATTCGGAAGCACTATTTATTCATATTGATTTTTAGTCGAAGGTCATCTCAAATCTAATTATTGGTACTCAAATTGATATGGAAAACATTGGGATATTTTTCTGAGACAAATTTAATTGAGCTTCACGACCATCAATCAAATTACAAACATTGCGAATCAGGGATTCACTTGTCAGTGTTACCATCTGTAGACAAAATTAACCAGTTTTAAGGAGGATCATACCTTGTTCTAACAAGTCCTGTCACCAGAAAGAATTTATCGATGACACCTCCTGTTTTAGTTTCTTCTTTGTTTTTTTATTTTATTTTAGGTTTGACTGTTTTGCAATTGTTGGTAATGCAGATGGTGAGAAGGATGATAGATGAAGATGAGTGACACAAGAATGCCAGACCTGACCGGGAATCAAATCGGGACCCCGGTGTAGAGGGTCAGTACCTAATCAGTTCCGATCCTTAGTCTCTTCTGTGGTCAATACCTATTCAACATAAGTATCTTTTTCAATATTAATAACGGACAGATATAACCTGTTACTTCCTATGATGTCCCGTTTGAAATGCCACCATCAGGTTGTAAAGGGGTGTAGTTTACCACTATGCTTAATACGAGGTGTGGCAAATAAATAACGAGACTGACGTTGTAAAAAATTTAATTTTAATTTTATACATAATCACTTATTTTCACCTTCAATATACTCTCCTTCTATATCCATACAACGCTCCATGCGAATTTTCCATCGTTGGAAATAATGCTGGAAGTCATCTTCTGTCAGCTCCTTCAGGACACGTACCGCTTTCTCTTTTACAGCTTTCACAGACTCAAATCTTGTCCCTTTTAATGCAGATTTCACCTTAGGGAATAGGTAGAAAATAATAACATGTGATGAAACGTGGTTTTTTACTTATGATCCGGAAACGAAGCGCCAATCCTTGCACTGGAAGACCCGAACTTCACTGAGAGCCAAAAAAGCTCGAATGAGCAAGTCAAAATTTAAAGTAATGATGATTGTTTTTTTTTATATCCATAAGATTGTGTACCTTCACTGGGTTCCGGAAGGTTAAACAATTAATCAATATTACTACCCTGAGGGACTTTCTTAACTACGTCAAAGAATAAGGAAAAAACGCCCCGAAATGTGGAAGGACAAAATCATGGGTTCTCCACCAAGACAATGCGCCAGCTCATTCCACGTTATCTGTCAAGAGGTTCCTAGCAAGTACAGCATCTCAGTGTTAGAACATCCACCTTATTCACCAGATGTTGCACCAAGTGACTTCTACCTGTTCCCTAAGGTGAAATCTTTATTATAAGGGACAAGATTTGAGTCTGTGAAAGCTGTAAAAGAGAAAGCGGCACGTGTCTTGAAGGAGCTGACAGAAGATGACTTCCCGCACTGTTTCCAACCATGGAAAATTCGCATGGAGCGTAGTAGGGATAGGGAAGGAGTGTATATTGAAGGTGACAATAACTGATTATGTATAAAATAAAAGAACAATTTTTTACAACGTCAGTCTCGTTATTTAATAGCCACACCTCGTATTCAGTAATTGAAGTGTTTAACAGAAAGCAAGTAATGTACGTTCATGATGCCACAATTAAACGATAGAAAATGAAATGTTTATTTTATTCATTTATTTAAAGTCACATCAATAGCTTGGTCATTAGCGACTACAGTGAGTTATGGAACATTGCGTTGTGACTTTTTAAAATTTTCAGACCTTAGCCGGGAATTGAACCCGGGACTTCTGCGTGGTAGGCCAGCGCGCTACCACTGCTAAAAGGTTTTTAGTTCGTTTGTAACAAAAGCCAATGCATGCAAAATACTAATTTTGCTGTGTACTAACTATTCTAACTATACTAACTATTCTAACTTCTGTGTACTAACTATTAGTACACAGGATGTTAGCCCCTGCACCATCTTACGTAGCTTCAGTTATTCCAGTGACCTATGAGCTTACGTTACTTATTCGGACGAAAAAATAATTATTTTCAGATAAAAGTCACATACGGATACTTTTCATAACTTGATGGCATAACTTTTCTACCCTATATTTCATGAAGGGCAAAAGAAAGTAGAATACAAAGAAAAACTGATATTTTTATCAATTTTACAAGAGACTTTACTTAATGATAAAATATCGTTATGGTGATGAAGATTAATTACAAATAAAGTTTAATGCAGATAAAAGTTTGTTAAATAAAGTTAGTTTAATAATAAATATAAACAAAAGAAACTTAGAAGTGACATCAAAACAATGATAATCTATAAACAAATATTGTAATCTATTTTTTTTAGTAATTAAGTTCCTCTAAGTAAAGACTGCAGTACATAAATTAGACAATTAGATGATAAAATTAAATAGTAAAGTCGCTTTCATGAGACGACGCGTCTCATGGCTGGTGACAGTTTTTAAAAAGTTTGATCTTTAAGAAAAACCATTAATGATGTCTGTATCTTACTCTTTAAGAGAAATCAATTGCCAAAATTTTTGTTTCTAAATTCCGATTTTGATTTTTCGACTTCCAGTTTTGGGCCACTTTCAGTTAAAACCGGAACTTCAAACCCTATGATTTCTGTACCATCATAATTTTTAAGAGGAATCGAGTGACACTATTTTTGTTTTATAAATTTCGACTTTGATTTCCGACTTTAGGACACTTGCAGTCAAAACCGTAACTTCAAACCAATGATTTCTGTATCTACTCTTTAAGAGAAATGAAATTAAACTATTTTTGTTTTCTAAACCCCTACTTTGATTTCTTGTCTTCCGGTTTTGGGCTACGTCCGGTCAAAACCGGAACATCAAACCCAATCCAGGCCCATTAACTTTTTATGTAGATTACTAATCCGAAAAGCGTTTCTTGCAATCTCTTGTAGTTTCTTACTTTTATTTCTTCACTTCCGGTCGAAACCGAAACTTTGAACCCAATGATTTCTATATCTGCTCTTTAAGAGGAATCGAATAACACTATTTATATTTCCGAATTCCGACTCTGATTTCTTGATTTCCGGTTTTGGACCACTTCTAGCCGAAACCGGAACTTAAAATCCAATCCAGATTCGCTACATTTTTGTATAGATTAAGAGTCCAAAAATATTTGTTTGCTACATTTTGTAGTTTCTGACTTTGGTTTTTTGACTGCCGGTTTTGGGGCACTTCCTGTCAAAAACGGAACTTCAAACCCAATTTAGACTCACTAACTTCTTGTGTAGATTACTAATTAGGAAACCGTTTGTTGTTACCGCTTGTAGTTTCTGACATATTGGTGAGATAGACGGACGAACGGTAAAGAAAAATGATAGACGTGAATTTAAAAAATTTACCACCAATAAAATATTGTAACCTAATTTTTTAGTAATAAAGTTGCAGTAAAGTCTGCAGTAAATAAATTAGAAAATTTAGATAATAAAATTAAATAGTATTACATAAAAATAGATAGATAAATACAGCACCGAACAGATTTTCCTCGTCTTGACAGCAAAAGCTCTAATAGTATTTTATATACAGAGAGAAATAACTCTTTCCTCTTAACAATGAAGCTGTCTGATGTTAAAACATGTTACTTGTTTTACATAGTTTTAACAACGCTACTGGCATCTGTAACAGTACTGTTATGATACGTACCCACCAACATAATATTAAAATATTAGGACTTTTATGGCATGAAATAAACGTAGATACACTGTGCAAGCCGGGCATGTGCGACTTAACATCATTCGTACACCAATATATAATACTGTTTTATCACTGAAAAAACGAACGAGTAAAATAAATGGACAACAGTTTTTTGATTCGGATTTTGTTTGGTGCAATATATTACAAAGATATTTTGAAATTATTTCTGTTCTAAAATAAATCACTTTACTAATTTTTATTTTATAAATTATTTTATAAGTTATATACTTTATGTAATAAATGAAGGTAATAATTATAAATTTATTAATCAAAATCATTTAACTAGAAAATTTTATTTTTGTGAAAATTTATGTTAGTTTATTATGAAACTCTTAAATTATTTAAAAAAATCTGGTGTGAAACACTCACACAACTTTCTCTTGCCAATGTAAATAATTAACAATAAACCTAACATTAGAAGAAAAAAAACATAAGAAATAAACAAAAAACTAACCTCAGAAAACATTAGTGAAATACGCAAAATTAAAATCGACCTCAGTTTAGCTTAAAAATACGGAAAATCGATCATTCACGCTAAAAAAATGCTCTAAATAAAAGTTGTAGGTCTTTTAATTTCCTATAAATTTAATTATATACATTTTGTCGTAAAATGCATTCTAAGGCCGAAATCTTAAAAAAATAAATTTTTTACACGTTTTCGTGAGAAAAAACCGAAAATTGCTAATTACCGCTAAACTAAGCGTTATACAAAAAAATGTTTGAAATAAAAGTAGTAGAATTTTACATTCTCTACAACTTTTATTATATAAAGTTTTGCGCTAAAATGCATATTAAAGCCGCAATCTTAAAAAGAAAATGTTTTTACGTGAAAACAGCCTCACCGAGAATTTCTGCAAACATGGCGCCTATCCTATCTTGTAGAGAATAAAAAGTTTAGTAAATGAAGCGATTTTAAAAAAAAGTCGTAGGACCAGTTTTTGAGAAAATCGCAAAAAAGTGAAAAATTACACGAATAAACTATTACTTCCGGTTGACCGATTTTGATGAAAATGTTCGTCTCGGGTCCGGTAGTGGTATGTACGAGTAACTTAAGTTTCAAGTTCGTACAATGTTCCGTTCTTGAGATATTTTGTACACACACACACACACACACAGACACACAGACACACACACAGATCAATCTCTAAAAACATGTTTGTGTGGGTTCAGGGGGTCCGAAAACGTATAGATCCGGTGAAAACTCGATTTCTTAAAATCGACATGAAAACAATACTTTCCTTCCTATATATTCATATAGGCAAGAGAAAGTAAAAAATGTATATGTAGTCGATTCCGGATAATTGGTCCATTGGTTAATTGGGGCAGCCGGTTTTTTTGGCCAGTTCTTTAATAAATTGCAGACATGGTTAGCCTAATGGAGGGTAGAATTCAATGAAGAGCAGTCGGTTCGTGTAACGTTCACGCTGCGACATAATAACTACCCCTGAAGTACAGATACATCTGTATCGTTGGGCTAACGTGGAAAATACATATGCAAGCTAAACGTCATCAATTGGACACGCTTATCTTCCACGTTTAAATTGCTCTATAAATCCGTATTAAAACTAGTGTGGGTTTACGGAATTCATCTGTGGAACTGCCAGCAATTCGAATATATACTTGAGCGTTTCCCGAGGAAAAATATTAGAGTAAATTTTAAAGTTCCTTGGTACATCAGTGTAGATATGCTTATACTGATACACCAGTGAAAACAGTGAAGGAAATAATAACAATTTTCAATGAATGACATCAAAGAATGTTTCATAACCAGCCAAATTACTTTGTTATAAATCTTTCAGACAACAATAACAACGGTTTTGGGAGACTCAAGTGACACAACACACTCGATCTATATTATATTTGTCTACAAATCTATAAATATAAATCTATATCTATTATATAAATATTATTATATATCTACAATATAAATTTATATCTATAAATATATTATATTTGTCTACAATTGTGTATTATCTATATATTTTTTTATTTATTAATATATTTGTAATAGAAGAATGTGCAATATCTGTGGATCAAGTATTTATGAGTGTAGGTTTGCAATTTTATTTTAGTAAACATAATTACTTATTGTACTGAATTAAGAACAGATTGTAATATTGCAATTTCGTAATTAAAAAAAAATATAAATTTAAATTGCTATATTGTTTTAGTAAAAATTTAGTTTGTTTTCAGTTTTTTTCATCAATTTAAGTCTATTATTTAGTAGATCTTATTTATAAATTTTCTAGTAGTTAAAACTTTTATAATGTAAGTAATTTTTAAATAAATATTTGTAGTAAATTTAAAAAGAAGTTTTGTTATTTATAAAAAACCTGATCCGAAAAGAATCTGAATAAATATTACAATACATTTTTGTAACAATGTTTTTAGGGTAGATAAAATAATTTAAAAAAATGTATAACGAAATTTTAATCAAATGTTATATATTTCAAATCACAATTTTTGTAAAATGTGTGTTAAAACTTTTTTTTAAAAGATCCAATAGTAGATTGATAAGTAGTCATTTCAAAATACTTTTATAAATTTTGATTAAAATCCTTGCCTCTGACAAGGTAATTGTTCACTGAACATTTTTTAAAACTTGTGATTTCTACTTATTGAATTCCTGGAGACATTTTGAATTATTTCCATCCGTCCGGATAAAATTTTAAATCTTTCTACCAATTTCTTTTTATCCTTATAAAAGAACTCAAATTTCGTCCATTCGTTTTAATATTATTATTATTTGGTTGTACCTATTCCTTTGAAAACTGAAAAATTGAAGTATTTCATTTAAAAGAGAATTTGATATTGAAATCATATTTTGTAAAACGATCAATGTGTATTGAAATACAAGTAAATAATAGAATGATTTCATTTTTTTTCTTTATCCTTTCTAAATTTTCGCGTATTGTTTTATCCTATTTTTGTTTTTTCACAACGCTATAATACTACTGAGCAAGGTAGAATCGATATTGTATGTCAAGTTATTTAAATTTGCTTTACATATATTATGACTTTCCAAAACCCAAAACAGGCAGGCGGAGAGTTAAATTATTTGCACTCGATCTGCTAGTTCCAGGGCTACAAAAACAAAAATTCAGTTTCATCACATGGTCAGCCAATTATATAATTGAAGCATGTAAGAACAGAATGTACTTCTTACATCTGCATCCATAGCGTCTAAAATTATTTTGAATGTACGCCGTAATCGACATAGTACAGTCTGAATACTTGAATTTTTCTTTCATTTTGCAGTTCATTTCTTGTACATCTGAACTCTTTTTCATTCGGAACAAACCGCGTATATTGAATTTAGCTCACTGCAAATACCGAAAACGGTAATCAAAAATGGTACCGCGAATATAAAATTCGCGAATACTGAATGCGCGAATACGGAGCGTTGACTGTACACACATTAGGGATTCAAAAATTTAAAGTTGTATAATAGTGTTAATATTAATATTGTGACACTTATCGCTAAGGTCCGTTTCGGTATCTAGGTAATTAAATAATTAATACACTAAAGTTTAAAATTACAAGTATTATTACAACTAAAAGATTTACAAAATAAATAATAATAAACTAATTATAATGGAGTAATACAATAAATAACTTAAATAATTTACTTAGTACTACTTAAAAATAATTATACACAAAGCTCATAAACAAAAACTGTACATAGGCTAATGCACATACACAATAAGATAGTATACGAGTAGCTAACCACTGCAATGCCCGCCCGGATACTACGTTGACCTGATCCAACGCAATAAACACTCCCTTGTCAAACATCAAACGAATACTTAAACGAATCACTGACCACTGACCACACTTGGGCTCCCTTTATATAGGTGGTGAAAAAGGTTTCTCGAAAGACACAGAGATTCGATCAAATAATAAAGTATAAAAATCTGGTGTGAAACACTCACACAACTTTCTCTTGCCAATGCAAATAATTTACAATATAATTTAACATTAGTAATAAAATATTAGAAATAAACAAAAAACTAACCTCAATAAACATAACCTTATTTTAATCATGAGTGAAACACTCAAAATGAAAATCAACCTCAGTCTGGCTTAAAAATACGGAAAATCACTATTTCACGCTAAACTAGGCTCTGTAGAGAAAAATACGTTAAATAAAAGTTGTAGATCTTTAAATTTCCTATAAATTTGATTATATACACTTTTGTCGTAAAATGCATACTAAGGCCAAAATCTTAAAAAAATCAATTTTTCACACGTTTTCGTGAGAAAAAATCAGAAAATCGCTAATTACTGCTAAACTAAGCGTCAAACAAAAAAATGTTTGAAACAGAAGTTGTAGGTTTTTAAATTCTCTACAACTTTTATTATATAAGTTTTTGCGCTAAAATTTATATTAAAGCCGTAATCTTAAAAAAACAACGTTTTTACGTGAAAACAGCCTCACCGAGAATTTCAGCAAACATGGCGCCTACCCTATCTTGTAGAGAATAAAAAATTGAGTAAAATAGGCGATTTTAAAAAAAATCGTAGGACCAGTTTTTGAGAAAATCGCAAAAAAGTGAAAAATTATACGAATAAACTACTACTTCCGGTTGACCGATTTTGATGAAAATGTTCGTGTCGCGTCCGGTAGTGGTATGTAACTTAAGTTTCAAGTTTCAAGTTCGTACGATGTTCCGTTCTTGAGGTATTCTGTTCACACACACACACACACACACAGACACACACACACACACACACACACACACACACACACACACACACACACACACACACACACACACACACACACACACACAGACGCACACACAGACCAATCGCTAAAAACATGTTTTTTGGGTTCAGGGGGTCTGAAAACGTATAGATCCGGTGAAAACTCGATTTCGAAAAATCGACATGAAAACAATACTTTCCTTCCTATATATTCATGTAGGCAAGAGAAAGTAAAAAACCCTTTTCTAATAGTACTGGAAAAATCTTAGCTATTGTAAACGAGTTATAATTGAATAAAAGGGTGTTACAGGTAATCAACCGACTCTTTTACAAATAGTTGTACAACAAAGACCCTTTTAAAATCCCTTTATAAATAGGTATCCTTTTATAACTGACCCTATTGTTACTTTTTCACTCTATTATCTACTCTTTTAACATTTTATGAATTAAGTACAGTCAACTCCCGATTATCCGCGGGCGGATTATCCGTTTTGCGGATTATTCGCGCTCGTCGGATGAAATTTTTTTTCATTCTTTTTTCTTAACGTTAAGTAAATTTCTTGTAATGTGATAACATTAAAGATAACATTTGTACAGCCCAAGAAGTACGCACTTTGTAAAGTAAAGCACATGCTTAAATTTGTAAATATGTGTATTGTTAAGTAAAGCACATGCTTAAATTTTTAAACCACACGCTTTGCTTTGTGACAAACTTCGTTGAGAAAACTTCTGTCCCAAGTCAAGAAAAAGTGTATTAATTGAAAAAAAACAAAAGCAGATGACTGACTTTTTAAAAACGTTGTGACTTCTATTACAACATAGCTTCTGCACATCATTTTGTAAGTAAACAATATTTTTATGTTTTTTCCCCTAAATACATTGTAAGTACTAATTTAAAAAAATTACAGTAAAAAAACATTTTTAGGGACAAAAAATAATTAACAACATTTAAAATTTTAATGTTAGTTTTTGTAATTTAAGTTAGTGTTTTCATTATTGTACATATTTATGTACTTTAAATAATAAAAAATTAATAAAGATTTTATACGTATACTACCGTACATGCCTACGCTTTTTTTCGTCATTTTGCGGATTATCCGCGGAATCTGATTATCCGTGGCACTGGTGCCACCCAATTCCGCGGATAACCTGGAGTTGACTGTACTAGAAATTTCTCGAACGATACTCTTCTTTCGACATTGTCACAATATTATCAAATATCTCCGACTTCAGAACATGAGCTTCTTCCGTCATATTAGAAAATTGGCGTTCTTTATTTACAATCTTATTTGCATCAACTAAACGATTTGTCTTAACGATAAGTTTTAAGGTGAATGTAGTAGAGAATTAAGTGAACAACATAGAAGGATTTAAGTATTTCCTTTGGTAGTTCTGGTTAAGCAAGGCTAAGTTAATTCATCATCTAAGTGGAAGTCAACGAGGAGCTTTCACTGAACCAGTTCCCACAAACGCTTTTTAGCCGCATATATTAAGGACTTAAAAATCCCTCGTTATTCTTTATTTTGATATTTGGTAGTTTGACACTTTTGATGATCAAGAAAATTAGGAAAAGTTCAATAAAATTCATTTTGGATTTAAATCTTAAAATATATTCTGCATAAAATATTTAATTTAACATTTTTATGTCCCAATAGTGGACTCAATTATCATAAATTTCTTGTTTTGTCCCTGTCTTAATATGAAATTCTTATCAAAATAAAAGATACTATTAGTAAAATATTTACTTGTTAGGTGTGTCAGATTTTAATTTCATTCTTCATTTAAATAAACGAAAGAGGTTCAGGGACAGTTAAACTATACCAATATAAACAGCTATCAAACCAAGTGACAACGCAATCGTGTTCTAACACTTAACGAACTTCTTTTGTTTGGCCCTATCATAAAAATGATCATATAAACAGTCTTTTTTATAGGTAGATAACTTCAGCTTGACTCGTTTAGTAAAAATCCATTATCAACACACGTTATAATCCAGTCCCCCTTCGTATCCTACAACCACAAAAAACTTAACTTCTTTTTTCCTAATAAAATTCAACCCACCAATAAAATTCTGGGATATAAATTTCATATAGATTTGTTTGTATTTTATGAAAAATCTTCAATAAAATTTCAATTTGTAACAGACTTTAGTATCGGATAATTATATCATAAATCATTATTTACCTTTTTATCGGTGCTGTTTTAGTTAGGGACGTTAAATTTTATTTAATGTAGTAACCGGAGTTTTAATGGATGTATTTTTATTACGTTCCTGAAAAGGCATATCTGAACTTATATTATCTTGTAATCAAGATATATCATCATTTTTATGTTATACTGGTAATCTTAGAGGAGTGCATTAATAAACTGGTTTATTACTTTTCCCGATTTTAATCCACTGGTTATTTTTTCAGGTGTAATTGATAAAATATTATATATTTTGGCTATAACAGGGAGTTGCAGTGTTAAATTATTTGCACTTGATCTGCTTGTTCCAGGGCTACAAAAATAGTTCTGTTTCTTATCAAATGGTCAACCAATTATATGACAGAAGCATTAAAAATCAGAAGAGGTAGAGGTGTTGAAGATACGAGTCAGAGTTATTTCCTCTGATAGTAATGCATTTCAATATACAGTCAGACACTGAGGTGAATAAAGTGAATGTGTCATTTTCAGGGTGGAAGATAGATGCTTTTCAGTGGGCCTGGCATGATGATAAGCACACTTTTCCACTCAGTGAGGAAGGCATGGTGAACCACTTTACTCCTCGTTTTACTTAGTAAAACCTCAAGAGGTTCAACCAGCCTTTCGGCTGATGACCTAAACAACGGTATGAATATAATAGAATATTACTCTAAAGGGCACAAAATTCAAACAAGTTCATAAAATTAGATATTTATTTATCTGTTACCCACCGGGTTGGTCTAGAGGTAAAGTCGTCGCCAAAATCAGCTGTTTAACAGTTGATTTTCGGAGACGAAGGTTCCTGGTTCAAATCCTAGTAAAGGTAGTTACTGTTATACGGATTTGAATATTAGACAATGGTTACCAGTGTACTTTGATGGTTGGGGTTTAATTAACCATACTCTCTCAGGAATGGTCGGTCTGAGTCTGTACAAGACTACACCTCATTTACACGTCATATACATCATCATCATCTCATTGGGTCATGGGATTGCTTATTGTTCTGAATTTAACAGATTGCAACGTACACAAATTAACAATTTTTTTTTATTCCTAATTTGTGTACGTTGCAATCTGTTCAATTTAGAACAATAAGCAACCCCATGACCCAATGAGATGAGGATGATGTGTATGACGTGTAAATGAGATTTAGTCTTGTACAGACCCAGGCCGACCATTCCTGAGAGAGTATGGTTAATTGAACCCCAACCATCAAAGTACACCGGTAACCACTGTCTAGTATTCAAATCCGTATAAAAGTAACTACCTTTACTAGGATTTGAACCAGGAACCTTCGTCTCCGAAAATCAGCTGTTAAAAAGCTGATTTTGGCGACGACTTTACCTCTAGACCAACCCGGTGGGTCAAATTAACAATAAAAAAAAAATGATCTGTTAAATAACAATGGTGATAGTCGAACAGAGGGATAATGTCAAGAATAGAAGAAGCTCGTATAGCGTTCAGGAAAATGACATGAATTTTATGTAATAGAAAAATCCAAATTTCGAATTCACAGTACTTCGGTGCTACGATCTGTTGCATGATATTGTAATAATATTCTAGAAAAATGGTTGATAGTATTGATTGTTTCTTCTTCTTCAAGTGCCGTCTCCGCGTCGGAGGTTGGCGATCATCATTGCTATTCTAACTTTCGAAACAGCTGCTCGGAACAGTGACGTGGAGTTGAGACCAAACCAATCTCTCAAATTCTTCAGCCAGGACGCTTTCCTTCTGCCCGGCCGGCGCTTTCCTGCTATCTTTCCTTCCATTATCAGCTGAAGAAGTCTGTATTTCCCGTTTCGAAGAACATGGCCGAAGTACTGCAGTTTTCGTCGCTTGATGTCGTATAGCAGTTCCATCTCCTTACCCATCCGAGTCAGTACGTCCGTGTTTCGTACTCTGTCGGTCCACGATATACGGAGCATGCGGCGGTATAGCCACATCTCAAACGCCTCCAGCCTCCTTTCTAGAAGTTTCGTTAGTGTCCATCCTTCCTGCCCATAAAGAAGTACAGGAAGTACGTAGCACGTCAGAATTCGGAGCCTCGTGTTGAGACTAAGATCACGTTGGCACAATAGGTGTTTTAGTTTCGTGAACACTGCTCTGGCTTGCTCGATACGCGCTTTAACTTCCTGACCGTAGTCCCATTTGTCATTTAGGTAGCACCCAAGGTATTTGTACGTGTGCACCCGTTCAATGGCGGAGCCAGCGAGTATGATTCCTGCGTTGACCGCCTCTTCACCGATCACCATGAACTTGGTTTTACGTATATTCATCCGTAGTCCGTATGCATTGCTAATTGTGTTGACGCGTTCCAGCAACACTTGGAGATCTTCCTCGCTATCTGCAATCAGCGCTGTATCGTCGGCATATCTCAGGTTGTTGATGCCCTCTCCATTCACTATAATGCCTTCTCTGCATCCATCCAAAGCTTCCGACAAAATGGCCTCCGAATATAAGTTGAAGAGCATCGGTGAGAGCACGCATCCCTGTCTAACCCCACGGCGGATTTGCACTTCCTCCGACAGCTCCTCTCCCACTCGCACCTTGGCACATTGGTTCCAATATAGGTTGGCGATAATTCTTATGTCGCGATCATCGAGGCCCACTCGTTGCAAAATTTCTAGCATCCTGTCGTGTAGTACTTTGTCGAATGCCTTCTCGTAGTCAATGAAGCACAGGAATACGTTCTTGTCCATATCTCGGCATCTCTGAACGAGGACATTCATGGCAAACAAGGCGTCTCTCGTGCCGAAGCCTCCTCGGAATCCAAACTGTGTGTCCGTCATTTGTTCTTCGCACTTTTGGTAGACCCGTTCATGTATTATTTTCAGGAAAATCTTCAGAACGTGGCTCATTAAACTAATCGTCCGGTGTTCTTCGCAGCGTTTTGCATTAAGCTTCTTCGGTATAGGAATGAACGTCGACTTAAGCCATTCATCTGGGATCACGCCAGTCTGATATACTTTATTGCACAAAGACGTCAGGGAATCCAGGTCTTCCTCATTCAATGTTTTGAGTAGTTCTGCGTGCACCTCGTCTGGTCCTGGTGCTTTTCCCGACCTCATCTTACTGATGGCTCGTTTTACTTCCTCTTTGAGAATATCCGGTCCGGTTACCGTGGTGGTCACGGCTGGGTGTGCTGCCCGGTCATCTGCAAATAGTTGGCTAACATAACGCTCCCACACCTTTAATTGTTCGGAAGTGGTGGCCACTATGTTGTCATCCCCATCCACGAGCACTCCAACGTTTTGTCTGAGCCGTTTGCCTGTCATCTCTTTGATTTTCTTGTGGAGATGAAAAGAGTCCTGCTTGTTCTGTAACTCTTCTATCTCAGCACATTGTTGGCTCATCCATTGGTCTTTCGCTGTTCGGATCTTGTTGCGAATCATTTTGTGAACTGTTTTATATTGGGGGCGGTTTTGCGTCTTGCAACCACGCCGTTGCTCCATAAGATCGAGAATCTCCTCCGTCATCCAGGGTCTGTGTTGTTGCTGCTTGTTGGCCTTCAAGTGTTTCTTTCCCGTTGCAATTAATAGATTCTTTACATCCGTCCATTGGGTGTTGACATCAACGTGGTTGTTCATGTTTTCTAAACCCCTTTTCAGGTCTTCCCGGATGTTCTCGCAAAGATCGGCGTTCTGCAATTTGCGGACGTCAATTCTGGCTTTTATGGTGCATTTCCTGGTCGATTTAAGTCTAATTTGAAGCCTTCCTGATAACGGATTGTGGTCCGACGCGATGTCTGCTCCTGGATACGTACGAACTGCGGTCATGCAGTTCCGGAAGCGGTTGTTTACTAAAATGTAATCGATCTGATTTCTGACAATATTGTTTGTATTGTCCTGTGGTGATCTCCAGGTGTATAACCTTCGCGGTGGTAATTGAAAGAAGGTGTTCATGACGCTGAGATCTTCCTCCTGACAAAATTGAACCAATCTGTCACCTCTGTCATTGCGTACCCCCAAACCAAACGCCCCGGCCACTCCGTCAACTTTTCCTTTGCCCACTTTTGCGTTAAAGTCTCCCATAATGATGTTAACCTCGTGCGCTTTAGTCAACCGCAGTACCGACGTGACTTCTGCGTAAAACGCTTCTAAAACATCCCCCTCTGCGTCTGCCGTTGGTGCGTAGACCTGAACGATGTTCATGTTGACCGGCTTAGCCTGTATCTGAATCAACATGACTCGATCCGACAGGGGAATGAAGTTCTTGATCGCCCTGTTGACTGTGTTTGTCACAATTACCGCCACGCCATGCCAATGATGAGCGTCGTCGCTGCCCGAGTAGTACACTGTGTGCTGTCCACTGCGAATAATTCCTTTGCCCGGCCAGCGCATTTCACTGACCCCCAAGATGTCCAGTCCCATTCTCTTCATTTCTTGAGTCGCATTTGCGAGCTTGCCCGCTTCAAACATACTTCTCACGTTCCACGTCGCTAATTTTACATTCGTATTCCTCCTCACAAAATCGTTCAAGACTGTCCCCCCCGGAGACCCGAGTGGGGGACTTGAAACTCCGGAATCTTTAGAATTAAACGTTTTCATGATGATTCTACTAGGGATCTGTAATGCAGTGGTTTCCCGTTGCCTTCTGCATCCAAATGCCGTTGACCCATCTGTTTGGGTTCCTCCGCCTTCGGGACCGATTTCTCAATCCCAGGGCAATTGGGTGCCCTACCACTTTCCAGCTCCTCCACCCGCAGCTGTTGGCCAGTCAGTGGGAGATTGCGTATACCGGCAATCGTTCGGTGTTCTTCGCCGTTGCTTGGTCGGGGACTGCTTATTCAATATATTCGCAGCTAACCCTCATATCTGAGGGCCGTCCACTATCCGCCACCTGTGACCCCGCTGGTAGCCTGCACTCAGCCCCAGCATTGATTGTTTACTGTAAGTATTTATTGTTGCCGGCCGCATAGGCGCAGGTGGTAACGTGCTCGCCTCTCATCATGCGGTCTTGGGTTTGAATCCCATTCAGGCATAGCATATTTTCATACATTACAAAAAATCATTTCATCTGTCACTGTCCGTTCAGTATTCGGTTTTTTCTCTGTTAGTTTTATCGCGTTCCCGCCTCCTTGATTTCTTCGGTGTTCGTCGTCGTTGGACCACGACCATATGATCGTTGCTATAGCAACCAATTTTATTTTATATTGTTCATTATTGGAAGGCGGCTCTCTTCGTCTTTTTCTTACGAGCATTGTGGTGGTTCTTCGGCGATTAGCGTTTTGTCTCCGGTAAGTATTTCAATAATCATTCTTTCTACACTGTCTGCATTACCAGTAATTGCAGAAGAGTCGGACGTTAAACAAAAACAAAAAAGTATTTATTGTTGTATGGAAGTTTGTTTTTATTTTATTCCTAGTACCATTTTTGAAAATAGCGAAGAATTTGTTAGAAAGATCTAATTTCTCTTGAAAACTATCAGACCGCAGGTATGAAAACAGTTAACGTTTTTGTTGTCAGTCAGTCAGTCAGTCAATAATTGAATTGTGAATGGAAAGTGGTTGTCAGGCCGTTTCAAAATAGTGTCGTTACGGGTCTGAATTAAGTTAATAGTGCTTATGCGTACCGTGGGAGTAAGTGGTTTTGTATTGGTAAATCAATTGCTTTGATTCTTAAGGACATTATTCTGTTACTTGTCAAGTTAAAATTATTAAGCTTAAGTTTTGTAAGTACTGTAATTGAACTAACGTAATTGTATTTGTTAGTCATCATCATCACCCAAACACGGATAGGCCTAAAGCCTGTTCCGGCACCCATCTTCGTAGCGGTCTGCCTCTATCACGTCTACCCCGTAGGGCATAACTTAATATTTGGACTGGTAGTCTTTCCTCTCGCATTCTATTCACATGTTCACACCACCTGGAATTGTAGCGCGCAATGCCGTCTAATAGTGGTTGGACCTGTAATTCTGCTCTAATACTTTCATTACGTTTCATGTCCAGTCTGTTATAGCCTGCCGTCGCCCTTAAAAACTTCATTTCTGCACTTTGTATTAGAGTTCTCTCTCGTTGCGTCATGGTCCAACTTTCACTGCCATACAGCAAAACCGGGACTGCCATAGTTTTGTACAGTTTAATTCTTGTACCCTTTCTTGTCTTATTTTTCAAAGTTCGATGTATTGTCCCGCAAATTGTTCTAAACTTATTCAGTTTATTCATAACATCGTCATCTTTTAAAAAGCTTACGTCACATCCTAAATATTTAAAATGCGAGACTTGTTCTAAAACTTTATCATTTATAACGATTTTCGTTCTGACTGGATACTTGCCCTTAAAGGCCATAGTCTTTGACTTAGCGGCAGATAGCTTCACTCCATAAATGTTTGTATAATGTTTGTATTTGTTAGTAAAGTAAATTAAATAAGTTGACTGTAATTAATTGTGCCTAATAATAATTAATTTTAACTGAAAATTGTGTAAATAAGCTTGGACACTGAAAGGTGATGACATGTAGCGATTTGTGGCGTTCGAAGTGTGGTACTTTAAAAAGATGTTGAAAGTTTTTTTGGATTAAAAAAGTTTGTAACTCCGAGATACTCCTTCGTTTGTATAAAAGAATTTTCCAATTACTGGCAGGCATCATTAAAAAATAAAAATTGGAATACTTTTTACACGTGATGAGAGATCAAAAATATAGATATTGGAGAATAGCTTGCAAGGAAAATTGAGTAAAACATGGGTAAAATTGGGTAAATATAGTCTAGGTTGAAGAAAAACGTCGGGGTCTAAGAACTTCTGAAACTGATTTGGTGTAGATACAAATGAGCTTGTTACACTGGTTGTCATTAACATGCAAATTCCTGTGATGGTTACCAACATTCTGAAAGGTTCATGATGTATGAATTAGAAGAATATAATATATTCTTCTAAAAATCGGAAATCGTATTACATTATAATACGATTTCCGATTTTTAGATCTGTATCTCTTTAGTAAGGGACCTATAGGAATGGTAAGTAGTTTTTTAGGGGTTTCATTATATTTTTACTGCTTAAGTTTAAGTTACAGAAAGGCAAATGCTTAATTCTTCTGGTCACTTCTTAAAGGAACAAATAGTTAAGTCAACTCTTAGGTCTTAGGCTCTTAGACTTTTAGGTGATCGAGATATCAAGAAAACCAGAAACCAGAAATTTGGAAAAATAAATTATTTTTTTGTTTTTTAACCTAAAATATTGCGCACTTTTTTCTACATAAAGTAGTGTGTTTTTCATTATTGCACGGATTTTAATATTTTTAAAACATTTTTAGAGTTGACGCACAGAACAATTTTTAAATTACCACGTTTAGGCTACCGAGTAGTATATGTTGAGGTCACAATGCAGAACACAATGCGTACGTAGTAATGTAAACGAACATGAAAATTTATTTTTAAAACGCTGTAAAAATGTTTTATTTTTAATTTACGTTGTTGTCGTAATCAAAATGTTGTAAACTACAAAGTTATATTGTGACCATGGTAATTATGGGTTGGAAGATTGTGAGAAACTACGAAAAATTATATGGAAATCAAACTCAGTATTTTATTTCATAAATAAGCCTACTAATAGGTGGGCAGGCAAAGTAAATTTGGCAATTTTCTCAATTTTTTTTCCTGCCTTTATTCTTCTTCATCTGTCATTCAATCACTTCTTTCCGTGGAACAGTTTTAATCTGAATGGTAATAATGCAGATCTATAGTGATGCTGTAAATTTTTTTTTTAAATATCTTCTTTGTTTAAAAACTAATCCCAGTTAATTCAATACAGAATAATTTCTTCCTTTTTCATAATTCATATTAGTTTTCAGAATTGGTGCTGTTTTCCAATAGCCTTTTGTTAAAACTGTTCTCATTAGTAGTACATGGGTACGTTCAAAACACCCCTGCCAAACAAAATATTTGTGAGAGATCATTGTCATAAAATGATAAGTAGTCTTGTACAGTTTCAGGCCGACCATTCCTGAAAGAGTATGGTTAATTGAACCCCAACCATGAAAGTGCATTGATAACCACTATCTAGTATTCCAATCCGTATAAACGTAACTAACTTTATTCGGATTTGAACCACGGAACCTGCGAACCCAAAAATCAGCCGTTAAACAGATGTCTAATCCCACCGGGTTGGTCTAGAGGTAAAGTCGTCGCCAAAATCAGCTGTTTAACAGCTGATTTTCGGAGACGAAGGTTCTTGGTTCAAATCCTAGTAAAGTTAGTTACTTTTATTCGGATTTGAATACTAGACAGTGGTTACCGGTATACTTCGATGGTTGGGGTTCAATTAACCATACTCCCTCAGGAATGGTCGGCCTGGGTCTGTACAAGACTACACCTCATTTACACGTCATACACATCAACCTCATCTCATTGGGTCATGGGGTAGCTTATTGTTCTGAATTGAACAGATTGCAACGTAGGCCTACACAAATTAGGAATAAAAAAAACAGATATCTTGCGGTGACGACTTAACACTAGACCAACTCGTGGGTTTCAAAATTTAAATTAAATAAGAAACACTAAGGTAAAAAATCAAATAAGGTACAAACGTATTTGGAATAAATATTGAAAACATTGCAAAACTAAAAATAGAGGAGTTTTTTAATGGTGTTTTTTTTATAACAGAAACAACCACAATATGTTTAAAAATGAAATTAAAATTAATTAAGGCTGCTTAAAATACATTATTATGCTTTTATGTAGGATGGGCGAACCAAAAGGACGCATGGTATCATAAAAGGGATAACATGTGGGAGATGTAAGCCTGGAGACACATAACGTAACGATACCTTGCTTGCTAATCCATCACTGTTATAATCTCATTCGTCAAAAACCTTTTTAACTTTTTTAATGATGAAATAAAATATTTTCTATGTTAAAAAATATTAATAAAAAAATTACCACAGAATACATTACGTTTTGGTAAACCTGTTGTATCTTAATTGTTGCAATTTATTCTATTTTACTAAGCTTTTATTTTATTTAGTTTTATCTATGACGGTAAATTCCCTTTGTGCTGCATGAAATTGTATCGCACACAATTTATCATTGTCAAGTTGTATCAAAATAGATAACCTATTTGTGTAAGTTATAAAAAAGTTTTTGTCTTAAAAGCAATTAATTAGAAACTATTTTTGAAAAACTGAGCAGTTTCACTTAATTTATTCTACTTTTAGCTTTAAATAAAAATACAGTCACCTAACTGTTTTCTATTTTCTGTTTCTTAGTAAATAAGAAATGTGGCTATTAAATAACGAGACTGACGTAAAAAATTTAATTTCAGTTTTATACGTAATCACTTATTGTCACCTTCAATATACCTTCCTTCTCTATCCATACAACGCTCCATGCGAATTTTCCATTGTTGGAAACAGTGCCGGAAGTCATCTTCTGTCAGATCCTTCAGGACTCGTGCCGCTTTCTCTTTTGCAACTTCTACAGACTCAAATCTTATCCCTTTTAATGCAGATTTCACCTTAGGGAACAGGTAGAAGTCACATGGTGCAAGATCTGGTGAATAAGGTGGATGTTCTAACACTGAGATGCTGTACTCGGCTAGGAACCTCTTGACAGATAATGGGGAATGAGCTGGCGCATTGTCTGGGTGAACCCATGATTTGTCCTTCCACGTTTCAGGGCTTTTTTTCCTTACTCTTTGACGTAGTTTAGAAAATACCTCAAGGTAGTATTATTTATTAATTGTTTGACCTTCAGGAACCCAGTGAAGTTACACAATCCTATGGATATAAAAAAAATCATCATTGCTTTAAATTTTGACTTGCTCATTCGAGCTTTTTTTGGCTCTCGGTGAAATTCGGATCTTCCAGTGCATGGATTGGCGCTTCGTTTCCGGATCATAAGTAAAAAACTACGTTTCATCACATGTTATTATCGTTTCCAAAAAAATTGGGTCATTTTAAATCGCGTACAAAGTGTCAGTACAAACATTTTTGAGAGCTTCAATTCAAACATTTTTGAGCGGCACGTGTCCTGAAGGAGCTGACAGAAGATGACTTCCAGCACTGTTTCCAACAATGGAAAATTTGCATGGAGCGTTGTAGGGATAGAGAAGGAGTGTATATTGAAGGTGACAATAAGTGATTACGTATAAAATAAAATAAAAAAAATTTACAACGTCAGTCTCGTTATTAATTAGCCACACTATGCATACCAAATTATGATCACACTATTAGAAAACATATTCACTTTTCTTTCTTGTTATTTTTCTTAATATCGGTCTCCCATATTTCATTCGCTGCATTAGAGAGTTTCATCTTAGTTCCTCTAAGAAAACTCTTGTTTTGGTCGTTTGACTTCCTTGGAAATGACTTAAAGACCGACTATTCCACCAGAGTAGCGTAGAAGCGGCGTGGCACAGTAATTCACAAATTTTGCGACCGGTAGCATGCGATTCCTTGTAACTAAACTGAAATCAATACGACTACATTCCACCAGAGTGACACATCGAGACGCACGCCGCTTCCTCACTGCTAGTCACGAAAGTTATTCGTTCAAGAATAATAACACGTGTTTTATTGTTGCCACTCGTGTTGCTTGTGCGACTAGTGTTTCTGTCAGTAGTTTGGAAATTTTAGTAGCGTTTTTTTAAGTATTTATTTACTACTATATTTAATTTAACATGAGTGATATGAATTTCAATTTTTAATTTTACTGGAATTTATTATATTTAACCAATGCAACAAAACGATATATTTTCCACAATTCTCCATTACTACCCCCCCCCCCCAAAACTATAATATTACTATAACGTTTTTATTAGTTCGTAGTCAATAAGTAACTATGCAAAAACTTATAAATAATAAAAATAAAAACTTATTAAGCAGATTCCGGTCAGAACGATACAACAACGTTTGCTGATGCGCTAATAGTAACAGTTGCCACTCTAGTTGGTGGTGCTAATGTTTGTTACTCAGTAGTCGCACGTATTGGCTAGTAACATTTCCGACGTCGCGTTTGCGAGATCGTTTGGCACGCTTCTCTGGTGGAATGCCTGCATAAATCATCAATAATGTTTTTTAATTGGTGGTAATTTTTTAAATTGTCTTCTATCATTTTGTTTTGTCCGTCCGTCCGTCCGTCCATCCGTCCCACCCAGATGTTAGAAACAGAAAAAGATACCAACAAACTGTTTGCGGATTCGTAATCTATACAAAAATTAGTGGGCCTGAATTAAATTTGAAGTTCCGGTTTCAACCGCCAGTACTCCAAAACTGGAAGTCAAGATCTCAAAGTCGGAATTTGGAAATAAAAAGAGTGTCATTTGATTCCTCTTAGGTTGGAATTTGGAAAAAAATAGTGTCATTTGATTTCTCTTACGGGGGGACTGTACTTTGTAGCCCGCCAATCTTAAATTTGCTACTTTTAGGTACATTTTTCAAAGGATTGGTAAAAGATTGGGAAATCAAACTTTACCCACTGTAGGTGTCGAATTTCTTCTCGAGCTACTGACATTTTGTCAATGTAATCTTTGGACCGTACCATTTTTTTTTTTTAATTACGAATAACATAAAATTTTTACAAATTGATTTCTACGTTTTTTGAGTATTACTAATTTTTGGAGCACCTGAGGAAGTCATAAAAATGTCGGTATATGTGGATATACAAGATAATTAACTGGTAAAAATTTCAGTTTGGTAGTTTTATTGGTTTCTTAGAAAAGTGTATCTATTGTTAAAAATCTAAATTTACGGGAAAATGCAAGAAACAAGAATGCACAAATCAAAAACAAAATTTACATGAACAAGTAAATTTTCCATCAACAGTTGTTTAAAAAGCTAAACCAACAGCTGAGAATACAAAAAACAGTGTCGCAGATATTTTGAAAACTAAAATTCTCTTTGCACTGAAACGAGCAGTATAAAATTGAGAAAAATATTCGTTCTTGGTAACACGATAATTTTTCTGTGAACTTGTTTTTCTGTGACTTGATAAAAACTTAATTTTTCGTAAAAAACATATTTTTTTGACGTAGGCCTAATTTAATGTTTTCTGGTAGATCTAGGCCTAAACTACTGATGAAAAACGCAAAAAACCAATTTTTGAGGTAAAACCATCGTTCCATCTTCCCTTAAAGAGTAGAGCGGACGCCAAATAACCTTGCCGGTTTTCTGGAGTGCAGAAGGTTTATTTTGGTTATGGCGCACTAAGTTGTCTCAGCGAGTGGTAGGAGTAAGTACTTTATGAGCTGTGATCAGAATCACGTCGCTCTCGCAACGTTATAAATCAGCTAACCAGTAAAAATTAGTCTATAATGTGTTGTTTGTGATAAGCGTTAATTGTTGTATACAATGTTTACAATTGAATATTGTTATCGTTGCTAATAGACGATAATTTACATCGCTCAACGCCTGTGATTTAATAGGCAGTTCGGTACTAAGACACAAAATCTACTGACTGAATACCAACTCTCCCGTGTTTTGGTAAAAGGATGTACCTATGTGAAAAAATCAGTTTTTTTTAAATTTACGAATCTATGGTAATGTTTTGCGCTTTTTTCAAAAATCCTATTGCTATGTCTGTACGAGTTATAGTTTTCAAGATATAATGATGGCAAATAGCTGTATGTACGTCTATTTTGAGAAAGTTTAGAGGCAAAATGGTGTATGTGTTAATAAATTGGTAATTAAAGATTGGCACAAAGATGTATGAATTCTTTTCACCATTTTTCCTTTCTGAAAACACTGAAAATCCCATTGCTATAAAACGGGAATATGATGTATGTGCGATAAATACTTTTTACTTTAGTAAACTGTGTTGTTAAAATAGTTTTAGTCAATGGTAAAAGGGGTTAAATGGCTTACGCTGCTTTTTGGTATGTTTTATAATCATTTGCATTTAGAGAAAGGCACACGGCAGAAGGATGTATGCGCAAATAATACCTTTTGCCTATGAAATGCTGAAAATTAACTATCTAAAAAACCATTGAAAAAGGTGTATACCATATTTTATATTATGTTTACTGCTGCTCGTGAACAGTCATTCCATAAGGCAAAAGGTGTATGAACTTAATACACCGTTTTGCCGCTCATACACAATGAGATTTTGTTTTGGTGTTAGTTTCAGATTATGTCCAACCTTAGGCTGTATATTCATACAGCCTAAGGTAATATATTCATGCTATTCTATTCTTCTATTCATGCTAAGGCAAAAAGGGGTAAATGGACTTTACAGCTTTTTGCCAATATAGACTGCGTTTGATGCAATTAATGAAATGGCTGTAAACAGTGGGTACACCTTTCTGCCATAGTTTCACTTATTTTTTTTTGGATTTTTTCTTATTAAGGCAAAATGGTTTAACTGAGTTTTTAGGGTTTTAACAAGTTTTTTACAAATTTTTGACTATGTAGTCATAAACAGAACATTAAAAACTATAACCATACAAAAGTACTCAGTTAGAAAGTCATTTTACAACAAAACGGCCGCAATTTAAACTTTGAATGCAATTTCTGAAAAGTTGTGTTTTTGGGATACACCTTTTTGCCTTTTTAGGGGAGAACTGTTCGCGCAGCTACACCGTCAAGCTTTTCTAACGCTCGCTCTAAATACAGAAATAGTTGGGTTTGAAGTTCCGGTTTCAACCAGAAGTAGCCCAAAACTGGAAGTCAAGAAATCAAAGTCGGAATTTGGAAACAAAGATAATGTAATTTGATTTTTGTAACAAAATAGATACAGAAATCATTGGGTTTGAAGTTCCGGTTCGACTGGAAGTGGCCCAAAACAAAAAAAGTCTTATTCGATTCCTGTTAAAAAGAGTAGTTACGGAAATCACTAATGGTTTTTGCCACATATCAAAGATATGCCCTAAGCTTTTTTAAAAGTTGCCGCCAGCCACGAAATGCGCGTCTCATGAAAGGTATTTTTGTTAACTGAACTTTTTCAAACGATATTTGCCAGTCAGTTTGTTTGACTATTTTTTTATATGATTGACTCAACAGAATAACCTTGTAACTGACAAAATTTACAAAAGTGAGGTTTCAGTGTAATACGCTCTATAAATCCTCTATTTGATCATAATGGTGAATTCTAAAGGGTAGAATTGTTAATAAAATCTCTGAAACTTTTGAAACAAAACTGTCATACAGTGAAAAATCGTTATACAGCTAAGAATCAGATGTTATCTTTCACTTTCTGTAAAAATTGGTTTTTGTTACTTGCAACGTTTTTCCGTTGGCCCAATGAATGGGCCAAAAGAAAAACGTAGTTAATACTACTTATATTATTGTACAACTTTAGTTTGTAACCATAAGTTAGTGAAATATTAATTACATGGCTGATAGTACAGTTGATTATATCGGTATATAGGAAATGAGAAAATAAATCATGTAGTCCGGACTATGCTATGCAATTAAAACAGAATAAAACAGATGGGATTTGAAACCATACACGAACCGTATTGGGTCACTCGATGATGGATGCTAACAGAAAGAGATTGCCATCTGTGTTTCCGAGAAGTTTATTGCAAGTCGTTTTATTTAATTTTTATTTTTTATGTTTTTTGTTGCTTCTCGTATTACGATGTCAGATGATTCTTTTACTCCATATTTGGAAAAACTACTTCACGTTCAGAATGTAGACGGGCGGGTCCTTCTCTAGATGTACAATATAACCGCTACGTCTTTAACAGATGTGCAGGTATCTACATGCGAAGTTTTTCCATTTTTGATTATGATTACTACTTTCAACTACTTTGTTTGTACTTCCCATTTTTAGCTGTACCGGTAATAATTTTTACTTCAAAAACTTATCACGATCTTATGTAATAAAAATCTTTACGGCTATAACCGCTTAATATAAAATACACTTTTTATTACATGCTGACTATAATCTCATTTTAAAGATAAAAATATTTTAAACATTTTTAATAATAAATAAAATTCATAATTGTTATTATAAATTATAAAATTATATTAAGTAAGACATAAAATTTCACTTAGGTACTTTATAATATTTTTATTTTAAATAATAAACTAAATTAGTATTCTTCCGCCATATTTCCACGTTTGTTTATGATAGTATTTTTTTTTAAATGTAGTAGATTTCCTAACCGTAAACAATCGTTAAAAGTAAACTTAAGTAAATTTTAAAAATTCTTTTACAAAAGTCTTTTAACTTTTCGTAATATACATATATATCTTTTAATGTAAAAATACCTGTTTGATGTATTTCCTGTAAATTTTAATGTGTACATTTATTTGCATTAAATTTTGTATATAAAGTCCCGTACAGTTTATCTTAAGAAACTCACCACAATAACTACTTCAGAGTTTAAAAATATAAAACTTAAAAATTCCCGCTTGAAATTCAGTACAATTTTCAGTAACAATTTAACATCCTATTGTAGGATTTGCTTGTTTTTATTTATTCATTTGCGATATTCGGTCACTGACCTTTTTTATAAGTAATAATAGGCTATAGATTTTCCCATAATAGGCAGATGGAGTGTTAAAACAATGTACTCGATCTACTGGTTCTTGGCGTACAAAAAAAGTTCTTTTCCTTATCACATAGTCAGCCAATTCTATGACTGAGATATTTAAGAACAAAAGAGGTGGAGGTGCAAAATACACTAATCAGAGATATCTCCTATGAGAGTAATGAATTTCACTACACATTCAGACCCTGAGGTGAATGAAGTGAAGTTGTCATTTTTATAGTGTGAAAAATAGGTGCTTTTTGGTGGGTCTGGCATGCTGATAAGCATACTTTTCTACTCAGTAAGAAAAGCAATAGTAAACCAACTCACTCCTTATTTTACTTAGTAAAACTTCTAGAGGTTCAAACCAACCTTTTGGCTGATAACCTAAACAATAAGTGACCATGACCCAATGAGATAAGGGTGATGTGCAAATAAAGTGTAGTTTGTACAAAATCAGGTCGACTATTTCTGGAAAAGTATGGTTAATCGAATCCCAACCATCAAAGGGTGAAAAGTAAGTGCTTTTCGAAAGGCCGGGTATGTTTATAAGCATATTTTTTCAACTCAGTGAGAAAACCATTGGTATTTTGCATCAACAAACATCCTCGGATGGCGTTCGGATTTTTGACGTTCAGATTATCGACGCTCTACTGTATAGTTGTCATGAAAAAATTATGAAAGATTCAAATTTAAAAGTTTGTTTTGAGTTGTGGACAGAATATCATTAAAGTTTATATTTGTCTCTTCTGCCCATAACAGACAGGTGGAGTGTCAAATTATTTACACTCAATCTGTTAGTTGCAGGGCTAAAATAAATAGTTCTGTTTCTTGTCACATGGTCAGCCAATTAAATGACTGAATCATTTAAGAACAGAAGAGGTAGAGGTGTAAAGGACACTAGTCAGAGTTATCTCCTTTGAAAGTAATGAATTTCATTATACAGCCAGACCCTGTGGTGAATGAAGTGAAGGTGTCATTTGCAGAGTGGAAAATATGTGATTTTCAGAGGGCCCGGCATGCTGATAAGTGTACTTTTCCATTCAGTGAGGAAGGCAATTGTAAACCACCTCACTCCTCGTTTTACTTAGTAAAACCTCTACAGGTTCAAACCAGCCTTTCGGCTGATGACCTAAACAACAACAACAACAACATTTGTCTCTTGCCAGTTCTTTTTGGTCGATTGCCTAAATCACTGCCTAGGAACAAAAAAAAAATACATAAAAATTTTAATGGTGTTTTAGAACAGCATCACAGTTGCTAGTTTTCTTTAAATATTTATCCCTGAATGTTTTTTAATTTAAACTTTGTTTGTAATAGACTTCAAGTTAATTTTCTTTAATTCTAGTTTTTTTTAACTGTCTAAATGAAACCTACAAATTCGTGTAATGTTTGTTTTATTTCTATGATAACTAATAATTTTAAGAAAACAAATTGGAGAGCACCGAATGAAACATTGACTTTGTTAATGATCCTTCCTTCCTATTATATGGGCTATAATACCTGTAAAGCTAGTGATATGTTCAGCCTATACAACTAATGCAATGTTATTATTTATATTCGTTGGTTAGAATTATAAGACTGTTGACAGAAGTACATTAAAATACATAATGGTTAAAAAATACAGGGTGATAGAAAAGTTTAAGATTTAATATTTAAAAATTCAAATACTTATACTAAGTTACAGCAGTTCTAAAATTTATAAGTAGGGTCGGCGTTATACTTTTTACGTTATGTTGATTTTACCATTTTTTTATTTATAAATGCTAAAATGGTTATGTAATGATTTTTTGTGTAAAATTTTTCGAAATAAGTATAAGTTAAATTTGTTTAAAATGAATTTTAGAAAACTCTTTCATGAGACGACGTGTCATGGCTGGTGGTAATTTCTAAAAAGGCTTGCCTTTGCCCTCTGGTAAAAACCATTAGTGATTTCTGTATCTACTTTTTAAGAGGAATCGAATGACACTATTTCTGTTCCCAAATTCCGACTTTGATTTTTTGACTTCCGATTTTGGACCACGTCCGGTTGAAATCGGAATTTAAAAGCCAATTATTTCTATATATCTAATCATTAAGCGGAATCGAATGACATTATTTTTGTTTCCAAATTCGAATTTGACTTCTTGATTTTCGGTTTTGGGCCACTCCCTTCAATTCAGCTCTTTAAACCCAGTCCATGCCCGCTAACCTAATGTGTAAATTACGCATCCAAAAACCATTTTTTGTTTGTCTCTTGTAGTTTCTGACTTTGATTTCTTGGCTTCCGGTTTTGGACCACGTTTGATCGAAACTGTAACTTAAAACCTAATTTAGGCTGACTACCTTTTTTTGTAGATTAAGAATTCGGAAACCGTTTGTTGCTATCTCTTGTAGTTTCTGAAATCTGGGTTTGACGGACGGACGGACAAAGAAAAATTATAGATGAATATTATTTAACTGTTGAAAACTGTTTTTAACTGTCAAAAAAACAAACCAATGCAAAATAAACAATCATTTTACAATAATAAATATACAAACCTATCACAATGACCAATCATTTTGGAAATTTGATGACGAGTTCATGGTCGGTTGTACCTGAAGAAAACACATCTCGTGTAGTTGCCACTGGTCAATTTTATTTCAAATATTTTAATTCTTTATATTTTGTATTGTGCATTCTTAAAGCTATCCCCAAAAATTTATATATGGAGTGTACCCAAAAACGCGGAGGAAAAATAACATGTAATAAACCTATTTGAGGTTGAAAATGAGGTCATGAGCAACACTGTTGCAGTAACTAATCGTAATATATTTTAATCATAGTTTCATTGAAGCACATTGAAGTACAGACCTGAAGTAAATACATGTGTGAGTACACTTTGGAGAAGTTGGTTACAGTGGGTTTTCTGATCGGTGTGAACCGAAACAAGCATATTTCTATTCTAGGTGGAAGAATAAGAAGAATAATATCTACGGGTATTAATTAATTTCTGGAGAAGCAGTTAGTTGATAATTCTAGATCGAGTAAGGAATGAAAATATTTTTATGAATCGATAAAATTGGAGTGAGACTATTCTGATACAGTCATCTGCAAAGAATGGAGGAGATCAGGTTGCTACAAAAGATTCGGCTGTAGGTTTTAACTAAACAGAACAAGCGAGGACGATCCAGAAATTTAGTGGACGGATGGTGTTAGAGCTATGCAGAAAAGGGGTCTAAGGGATGAAGTCGCGTTCAATAAATAGGTTGCGGTAAATAGTTTACTGCTGACAACAGCAACTTTAATAATAATATCTTATCTGAATCGGACAGATTTTTGTTCCATCCTGTATACAAGTTTCATTACTAAGCCAAACCGCAGTATTATAACACCTCAGTTGCCTAAGGTGTACAAAACGATAATGACTGTTTGATATTGTTGTACAATCTATGTTATTAAGTATAAAATATTTTATAATGATTATTGTCGTTATGTCTAATGTACTTGAAATACATTTGATTGATTAATAAAATATATGACACGTCCTCTGACAATGCATTCCGCCCGTCACACAAATACTAGGAGCCTATATTAAATACGGAGCGTACGTTTAACAAATGATATCGCTAACAAGCGCAGTTCAATTTGAAATAACCCATGGGTACTTCCCGTTTCATTCATTTTAACTAAATTATTATCAAAAATAATTTTATAACAATCAAAATAAAATTTAACAAATAGACTTAAAATGTTTCCAAACCATTACAATTTTATCCTCAAAATTGATAAATGTAGGGTACATTCATTAGTTATAATAAATTATAATAACATTCGAATTTCAAAGACTTTTTCTTAATACTCTACGTTTTTTGGCTCTCTTCACTCTATCTCTGCATATATTACGCCTTCTCCAAACTTGAAACCAGTTTTTCGGAAATTGTTTTCAGTGGATATAAAAGAACTCATTGATAATTTTAGTTATTGAAAAGAAAGTTTTTTCTCTATTGATACAATAATTGTACATAATCTAAGGTAATGTTTAAATTTTTTTTTGTTTTTTTTAATATAAATTTAATGGTATTTATCATTTATTTGGTGAATGATTATTATTCACCTATTATTCACCTGTGGTGAATGAAGTGAAGGTGTCATTTGCAGAGTGGAAAATATGTGCTTTTCAGAGGGCTCGGCATGCTGATAAGCGTACTTTTCCACTCGGTGAGGAAGGCACGGTAAACCACCTCACTCCTCGTTTTACTTAGTAAAACCTCTACAGGTTCAAACCAGCCTTTCGGCTGATGACCTAAACAACAACAACATTTATTTTAATGCTTTTAACAAAAAATGTTTAATGTATTTCTTGTACCCTTTTTAGATTTTATAATAGTATTTATTATAGTAGTTATTAGTATACCTTATATAAATTTGTCTAAATAATTTTTTTGTTTAGGCCTACTCCTATGCGCGGACAGAACTCTTCGTGAAGAAGAGTTTTTGCGTATAAGTATATTTAGTTAAAAATATTGTAAATAGCTTAGTATAGCAATAATTGTATTATGTTTAACTAAATAAAACAAATAAATAAATAAAAAAAATCTGGTGTGAAACACTCACACAACTTTCTCTTGCCTATGCAAATAATAAACAATAATCCTAACATTAGTAATAAAACATTAAAAATAAACAAAAAACTAACGTCAATAAACATAACCTAATTTTAATCATGAGTGAAAGACCCAAAATGAAAATCGACCTCAGTTTGACTTATAAATACAGAAAATCACTCTTTCTCACTAAACTAGGCTCCGTGGAGAAAAATGCTGTCAATAAAAGTTGTGGATATTTTAATTTTCTATAAATTGTATTATATACACTTTTGTCGTAAAATGCATACTAAGGCCGAAATCTTAAAAAAATCAATTTTTCACACATTTTCGTGAGAAAAAAACAGAAAATCGCAAATTACCGTTTTAACTAATCACCGTTATACAAAAAATTGTTTGAAATAAAAGTTGTAGGATTTTAATTTTTCTACAATTTTTATTTTATAAATGTTTGCGCTTAAATGCATATTAAAGCCGTAATCTTAAAAAAACAACATTTTTACGAGAAAACACCCTCACCAAGAATTTTAGCAAACATGGCGCCTACCCTATCTTGTAGAGAATAAAAAATTGAGTAAACCAGGCGATTTTTTAAAAAATTGTAGGACCAGTTTTTGAGAAAATTGCAAAAAAGTGAAAAATGACACGAATAAACTACTACTTCCGGTTGACCGATTTTGATGAAAATGTTCGTGTCGGGTTCATTAGTGGTATGTAACTTAGGTTTCAAGTTTCAAGTTCGTACGATGTTCCGTACTTGAGATATTCTGTTCACACACACACACACACACACACACACACACACACAGAGAGAGACCAATCGCTAAAAACATGATTTTTGGGTTCAGGGGGCCTGAAAACGTATAGATCCGGTGAAAACTCGATTTCGAAAAATCGAGATGAAAACAATACTTTCCTTCCTATATATTCATACAGGTAAGAGAAAGTAAAAAACAATACTTACATACGTCATACGTAGTTGAAACCTGGATCTTAAATTAGGTACCACCAGGGGACCCGACACGAACATTTTTATCAAAATCAGTCAACTGGATGTATGTAGTAGTTTATTCGTTCATTTTTCCACATTTATGTGGTTTTTGAAAAAATGACAAAAAATGTTCTTTAATATCACCTCATTTACTAAAATTTTTATGCTTATAGCATTACAAATGTACAAAGTGTTAATAACCCTAGTACAGGTTAGCCAACCATGTTTTTATAATCTAACTGCTATTGATAATAATATGTAAACATTTATAATTAAATTTTTGCATTTTTTAATTTATTAAACTGGCTAATTGTAATTAAATTATTATTTTTAAATTATCAAATTAAATAAATTAATAATCTCAACTATTAAATTAAAAATCTGGTGTGAAACACTCACACAACTTTCTCTTGCCAATGCAAATAATTAACAATAAACCTAACATTAGTATTAAAACATTAGAAATGAACAAAAACTAACCTCAAAAACATAACCTTATTTTAATCATGAGTGAATGACGCAAAATGACAATCGAACTCAGTTTGGCTAAAAAATACGGAAAATCACGCTTTCACGCTAAACTAGGCTCTGTAGAGAAAAATGCTCTAAACAAAAGTTGTAGATCTTTTAATTTTCTATAAATTTAATTATATACACTTTTGTCGTAAAATGCATACTAAGACCGAAATGTTAAAAAAATCGATTTTTCTCACGTTTTCGTGAGAAAAAAACAGAAAATCGCAAATTACCGCTAAACTAAGCGTTATACAAAAAAATGTTTGAACCAGAAGTTGTAGGTTTTTAAATTCTCTACAACTTTTATTATACAAGTTTTTGCGCTAAAATTTATATTAAAGCCGTAATCTTAAAAAAACAACGTTTTTACGTGAAAACAGCCTCACGCAGAATTTCAGCAAACATGGCGCCTACCCTATCTTGTAGAGAATAAAAAATTGAGTAAAATAGGCGATTTTAAAAAAAATCGTAGGACCAGTTTTTGAGAAAATCGCAAAAAAGGGAAAAATGACACGAATAAACTACCACTTCCGGTTGCCCGATTTTGATGAAAATGTTCGTGTCGCGTCCGGTAGTGGTATGTAACTTAAGTTTCAAGTTTCAAGTTCGTACGATGTTCCGTTCTTGAGATATTCTGTTCACACACAGACACACAGACACACACACAGACCAATCGCTAAAAACATGTTTTTTGGGTTCAGGGGGTCTGAAAACGTATAGATCCGGTGAAAACTCGATTTCTTAAAATCGACATGAAAACAATACTTTCCTTCCTATACATTCATATAGGCAAGAGAAAGTAAAAATCAGCTGTTTATTGTGATTTACGTTTTTATGTTGACAGTGAATCAAAACAGTGTTTAAAAGTTTCAAAAATATTTATTAAAAATTTTAATATAAAAGAAATTTATAAAGATATATCTACAAAATTCATCGAATAAATTTAAAAGACATATTAAAAAACAAATTTATATATTCTACTTGGAAGTTTTTAAAACTTATCAAACTGAAAATTTTGATTTGACTCTCATAGTAAGTTTATTTTTGTTGCCTAGTAACACATATTTTGATTTTAACTTTGATGAGCAGAAATATATAGAACGAGGACTATGACTTTGTGTTTTTAAGTAATTGGACGCTTTTTCGATTAGATAAAAGAAATTTTGCAAACAGCAGCTGTATCTTGTGTAGTTCGTGAAACGAATCGGCAATAAGTGATAGTGGCATCTTTTCTGAGTTTTCTTCAAAAGTATCTCAAGAGAATCGAGAATTTTTCCTGGATAAAATGAACAATGCCCTGTTACTATATAGCGTTCAAATACAGCCTTCAAAGTTATCATGCCGGAATTAATTAATGTAGCTGAAATTGTCTGTCAAGTTTATCTGGCCTGTTTTTGCGCGAGTTGAAATCGATGAGCAATGTCAATGACTACAATTAGTCAATTCCAGCATGATAACTTTGAAGGCGTGTTTGAACGATACATAGTAGCAGGGCGTTTTTTTTATTCAGGAAAAATTCCCGATTCTTTTGATATACTGCTGAAGAAAACTCAGAAAAGATACCACAATCACTTATTGTCGATTCGTTTCAAGAACTACACAAGATACAGCTGCTTTCCTCAATAAGTAAAAATCTGGTGTGAAACACTCACACAACTTTCTCTTGCCAATGCAAATAATTAACAATAAACCTAACGTAAGTAATAAAACATTAGAAGTAAACAAAAAACTCACCTCAAAAAACATTAGTGAAATACACAAAATTAAAATCGACCTCAGTTTGGCTTAAAAATACGGAAAATCGCTCATTCACGCTAAACTAGGCACTGTACAAAAAAAAATGCTTTAAATAAAAGTTGAAGATCTCTTAATTTCCAATAAATTTTATTGTATACACTTTTGTCGTAAAATGCATTCTAAGGCCGAAATCTTAAAAAAAATCGATTTTTACACGTTTTCGTGAGAAAAAACAGAAAAATGCTAATTACCGCTAAACTAAGCATTATAAAAAAAAATGTTTGAAATAAAATTTGTAGAATTTTACATTTTCTACAATTTTTATTATATAACGTTTTGCGCTAAAATGCATATTAAAGCCGCAATCTTAAAAAGAAAATGTTTTTACGTAAAAACAGCCTCACGCAGAATCTCAGCAAACATGGCGCCTACCCTATCTTGTAGAGCATAAAAAATGAGTAAACCAGGCGATTTAAAAAAAATCGTAGGACCAGTTTTTGAGAAAATCGCAAAAAAGTTAAAAATTTTACGAATAAACTACCACTTCCGGTTGACCGATTTTGATGAAAATGTTCGTGTCGGGTCCGGTAGTGGTATGTAACTTAAGTTTCAAGTTTCAAGTTTGTACAATGTTCCGTTCTTGAGATATTCTGTTCACACACACACACACAGACACACAGACACACACACAGACCACTCGCTAAAAACATGTTTTTTGGGTTCAGGGGGTCTGAAAACGTGTAGACCCGGTGAAAACTCGATTTCGAAAAATCGACATGAAAACAATACTTTCCTTCCTATATATTCATATAGGCAAGAGAAAGTAAAATAAATAAATAAAAAATAATATAAAATGTTCTTCTAGCAGAAACAGTTTGAGTTTATTTTTAAAACTGTATAATAGTATATATTTGAATATCAGGGAGGATTTAGATCCTGGCGAAGCTGTGCAGATCAGGTTTTAACATTGAAACTTGTTATGGATTTCTGCAAAAAAAGATCAAAGCCCTTATTTGTGACATTTATTGACTTCAAGAAGGCCTATGATTGCATACATCGGGAATCGCTATTGAAAGTGCTACGAAATTTTGGACTAGACCCGAAATTGACAAGAATGATAGGACTCACATTGACCAATACTAAGTCCAAAATCAAATTTCGAGGAGAGTTTTCCAAAGATTTCGAAATAAGAACAGGACTTAGGCAAGGAGATGGCTTGTCCCCGTTGCTTTTTAATTGTGCCTTAGAATACATTATGAGACTATGGGAAAAAGAGAACCCAGCAAGGATTAGCTGCGGGAAATGCAAAAGTAAAGTTCACCTTGGCTGTCTGGGGTTTACAGATGACTTGGCCTTGTTGAGTGGGTCTGTAGAGGAACTAAAGAAACAAGTAACAAGCTTAGGACGGTTAGCGGGAAGGTTTGGACTCAAGATCTCCTTCGAGAAGACGAAAATAATTGGGAACACTAACATGGACCCCAGGATTTCAGTGGGAGGTCAAGTAATAGAAGTGGTACGGAATTTCAAGCACTTGGGGGAGGTATTGAACATGAGTTGCAATGACAGGGAAGCATGGGCGGAAAGGACCAAAAAGTTAATGAGAGCTCAGTTCATCACCCACACCACATACAACAAGAAGTCAATGTCGGTAAATACAAAGGTAAGACATTACAAAACGGTAATACAACCTGCAGTGACTTACTGTGGAGAGACCCTAACAAAACTGTCACAAAAAACTAAAACCCACAGAATCCTGACGTTAGAACGAAGAATCCTTAGAACCTGTATTGGTAAGAGAATATACAAAGATAATAGTTGGAGACTGCTACCAAATAATGAAGTCTATAAAATTTCGGAGCCAATACTAGACACAATTAGGAAAAAACGAATCTCCTTTTTGGGCCATACCCTTAGAACACCGGAGAACAGAGTACTTAGACGACTTATTGAAAGTGTCTGGGATTTTAAAATCGGTTTGAACTGGACGAAGGAGGTCAAGGAGGACTTGGAAAGGTTTGGGTTGACGCTGGAGGATGTGAGGTTCAAGTCTGGAAGTTATAGAGGGTTGAAGGATCTGGCTTTGGAACCGGAAACCAAGACTAGAAGAGTGCAGAGGGTGACGGAAGAACTCCGGGCTCAGAGATCACAAAGAATGAGGGAATACTGGGTAAAGATCAGGGCTCAGAGATCGAAGTAGAGTCTTTCATGTTGTGGCTGAAGTGGTCCATTGTGGCCTCACAAGTAAAAAAAAAAAAAAAAAAAAAATATATATATATTTGAAACGTTGATGTTTTGAGACATATTATTGTGCACCGTGAGTTGATTGGCATAATCAAAAAAAGAAAAACTGCGTAACTTGGTAATTTATACAGGGGTTATAAATATGGGTTTCTCAGACTGATTCTCGAGGGTCAAATTGAGGCCAAGACAGACATGGTTGAAGAATATTATACTGGACAAACTTGAGTAAGTAAATTATTTTAAGGGTGATTCATGATAGAGAGCAATTTTCCAGTGTTGTGACCAATTTTCAGTGATGGAGTCGGTGCTTTAAGAAAACATGGAAGATCTTTTTAATGGTTAACATGTTGGTTGTTGTTGTTGTTGTTGTTTAGGTCAACAGCCGAAAGGCTGGTTTGAACCTCTAGAGGTTTTACTAAGTAAAAACGAGGAGTAAGGTGGTTTACAATTGCCTTCCTCACTGAGTTGAAAGAGTATGCTTATCAGCATGCCAGGCCCTCCGAAAAGCACTCACATTCCACCCTGCAAATGACACCTTCACTTCATTCACCACAGGGTCTGGCTGTAAAGTGAAATTCATTACTCTCAGAGGAGATAACTCTGACTAGTGTCTTTTACACCTCTAACTCTTCTGTCCTTAAATAGTTCAGTCATATAAGTGGCTGACTATGTGATAAGAAACAGAACTATTTTTGTTAGCCCTGGATCAAACAGATAGAGTGCAATTAAAATAACACTCCACCTGCCCGTTTTGGGCATAATATGTTGGTATAAATTCCAAAAGAAATATTACAATTGTTTTTTTGTGTCCATAAGACTGAAATTCTACAGACATCTAATGATAGAATTGAAGAGCTTAGTGGATGAAGGTGCTATGTAACACTTTTTTCAAAAACTTAAAAACTTAGTTTTTGTGATTGATGAAGATCTGAACTCTGTCTCTACAGTTTAATGAAATACTAGTGGATAAGCGATATACGACTGTACTGCTTAATTTAATGTTCTGTAGTGCATTAAAGTGTCAAGATTACCTTGACGCCTTCCACTAGATAGAACTACAGTCTTAGAGACCCTTTTTTGGAAAAATAACACTTAACTGTGGTATAATATTTTTATTTACCAGTAAAAGGTGTTATTTGGTATTTCTTAACAAAATTCTGTTATGGAACTTTTTGATTTATATTTTTGAAATACCGTTTATCCATTCTCAGAAAAATATAGTGTGCGATACAGACTTTTAGAGGATGGAGATGTCGAATGCATAAGAAAATTATGAGAAAAGTGGTACTGAAAAGTAATATTCAAACAAATTTAATTGCATAAAGAGGTAGGTAATATGTATTTATCAAAATTAAAGAAATTAGGCAATTCATAAAAGATGGAAGCTTTAGAATTTTTATTTCATTTTCTCAAAACTAATTTTTGTTACATAACACCTTCTTCCACTAAGCTCTTCAAATTGTATATCCTACTGTCTTTAGAGACGGAAACCGAGACGAAACAGGCCGGCGTACTGGTGGAGCGCAGAAATTAGAGAGACCTGATGCGCTAGTTTCTGCGTTAGAATATGTCTGAAAAGATTTACCAGGAAGATGGACCATTTTGTGCTATCATTTAACTCATTTACGAGGTGTGGCTATTAACAAACGAGACTGACGTTGTAAAATATTTTATTTTTATTTTATACATAATCACTTATTGCCACTTTCAATATACACTCCTTTTCTATCCCTACAACGCTCCATGCGAATTTTCCATTATTGGAAACATTGCTGGAAGTCATCTTCTGTCAGCTCCTTCAGGACACGTGCCGCTTTCTCTTTTACAGCTTCCACAGACTCAAATATTGTTCCTTTTAATGCAGATTTCACCTTAAGGAACAGGTAAAAATCACATGGTACAAGATCTGGTGAATAAGGCTGATGTTCTAACACTGAGATGTTGTACTTGGCTAGGAACCTTGTAATATGACAAATTTACTGGACACCTGGAGTTGTTTATTTTTGAGTCTATTGAAATAAAAATAGATATCTCCAGCTGATTAAAATAAATATTTTAATAAAATTATTTGATTTCAATAACAAAAGTATGGTTACTAGGCAACTAAGAAGAAGAAAGGAGAATTGTAAAATATTTTAATGGGGGACTGGACGCCAAACCAAACGGGTGGGTCCCTCATTCGTGCTTAACAAACAGTCGTAAATATATAATTAATAGTAAAAATAGATAAATAGTAATAAATACAACGTGCATATTATTAAAAGAGACATAAATTATCATACTTCATAATAACAGTGACTATCCGGTAGCCTTTCAATGGCAGACGTGTAAAACAATAACAATAAACATTCATTAAATTATGTAATTATGAAAATATATAAATTAAATAAAACCATAATGTATAAACGTGAATAATGTTTTATTGAGTGAGATAAGGGACAAGGTAAACAAGAAATTGATTTAATCATTTATTATCTTACAAATTTGGCATACCCTCGTGGACATACTTGCAGGGAGTAAGAAAGTTTCTTTCAATTTGGCATCCAGCTTGTGTGGAGTAATTTAGTTTCTTTCAAATTGGCATTTCTTGTGGGGAAAGATTCTTTGAACTTTGGATTAGAATTATAGGAATAAGTATGAATAATAATAATAACAATAATAATGATAGTCAAACCAATATGACTACAAACATGTTGCAACAACTTATGTTATTAGTTAGCAAAATAGATCAACGGGGAGAGAATCTAAGTAGAAAAATAGATAAACAGTCAGAGAACATAACTCAACAGAGAAAAGAATTAGGTGACAAAATAGATGGTTTAAGTAATAGATTAGATAAACGAGAAAGGGTGATTAGAGAACTTAGAGAAGGGATAAAACAGGATAATGTAAAAATAATAGAGAATGTAAGTAAAAGTCTAGAAGATGTTAACAAAAATATTAAACCAATACAAAAAGGAGTACTAAATATTGTAACAAATAGTAATGACAATAAGATAATGATAAAAATGTGAGAGAAAAACAAATATTTGAGGTTATATCAACAAAACATAATTTGGATGATGGTTTGAAAGAATTAAGAAATCAAGAAACAATAGATGGTCAAGTAATCACGAATCTTTCATTGGAAAAAGAAATTCAATCTGATTTAACAGAAAATAGCAAGAAATATTTAGAAGTAATAAACAAGAAAAAAGTGAATTCACAGGTTATGAACAAATTAATCTATGAAAGTGTGAATATTGTAAATAAATGTGTTAAACAAAATAACTGGAAACCGAATATAGGTATTTATACAAATCACAATAAGTGTAAAAAAGAAATCAATGTACATTATGTTGTTATTTATGTTATGTTTATAGTTTATGGTTATGTTTATAGTTTGTTTATAGTTTGTGTTTATAGTTTATAGTTTATAATTTATTGGGATAGTAAGTATTGTAAAGTTGCTTAGTAACACAATTTTAAAACATTTTGGCTTTAAATTTATCAAACAAATTCAAAATTTAGATTATCATAAAAATTTCTTTTTGTTTTCAAAATTTAAATGGGGGGATATTTGTAATATGACAAATTTACTGGACACCTGGAGTTGTTTATTTTTGAGTCTATTGAAATAAAAATAGATATCTCCAGCTGATTAAAATAAATATTTTAATAAAATTATTTGATTTCAATAACAAAAGTATGGTTACTAGGCAACTAAGAAGAAGAAAGGAGAATTGTAAAATATTTTAATGGGGGACTGGACGCCAAACCAAACGGGTGGGTCCCTCATTCGTGCTTAACAAACAGTCGTAAATATATAATTAATAGTAAAAATAGATAAATAGTAATAAATACAACGTGCATATTATTAAAAGAGACATAAATTATCATACTTCATAATAACAGTGACTATCCGGTAGCCTTTCAATGGCAGACGTGTAAAACAATAACAATAAACATTCATTAAATTATGTAATTATGAAAATATATAAATTAAATAAAACCATAATGTATAAACGTGAATAATGTTTTATTGAGTGAGATAAGGGACAAGGTAAACAAGAAATTGATTTAATCATTTATTATCTTACAAATTTGGCATACCCTCGTGGACATACTTGCAGGGAGTAATAAAGTTTCTTTCAATTTGGCATCCAGCTTGTATGGAGTAATTTAGTCTCTTTCAACCTCTTGATAGGTAACGCGGAATGAGCTGGCGAAACTGTCGTGGTGGAGAACCCATGATTTGTCCTTCCAAATTTCGGGGCCTTTTTCCTTAAAGTACCTCAAGGTAGTAATATTGATTAATTGTTTGATCTTCAGGAACCCAGTGAAGGTACACAATCCCATGAATATCAAAAAAAAACAATCATCATTGCTTTAAATTTTGACTTGCTCATACGAGGTTTTTTGGCTCTCGGTGTAGTTCGGCTGTTACAGTGCATGGATTGGCTCTTCGTTTCCGCATCATAAAAAAGAAAACCACATTTTATCACATGTTATTATCGTTTCCAGAAAATTTGGGTCATTTTCAATCGCGTACAAAGTATCAGTAAAAACATTTTTACGAGCTTCATTTCAAACATTTTTGAGCGGCACGTGTCCTGAAGGAGCTGACAGAAAATTACTTTCAGCACTGTTTTCACCAATGGAAAATTCGTATGGAGCGTTGTAGGGATAGAGAAGGAGTATATATTGAAGGTGACAATAAGTGATTATATATAAAATTAAAATAAAATTATTTACAACGTCAGTTATTCACAAGTCAGTTATATACAACGTCAGTTAACGTCTCGTTATTAATAGCCACACCTCGTATATCTACTATTTTTCAGAGAGGGATACTAAACGGTTGAGTCTAGAATCTCATGTAGAAAAAACTAATGGTTTAGGGATTCAGATTTTGAATCCAACCCGAGCACTGAAATTGTATCCGGGAATCTAACTGGGAACCCTAAGAATATTCGTAGCATTCTGTATTCGTAGCTCAGAGTAAAATATATAAAGAATTTGATGAGCGATTTACTCGCTATATCAAATCGGAGAGGTGTGGTTATGAACCCCAGCCGGTTCAGAATTTAATGATGTAGCTGGGTCCGATAACTCGTAGATACTAACTAAAAATTGGGCAAAATGAGGTGGAAGTTGGGAATGGAAATCATGAGAGCAACGAAAGAAAAATGGAATTTAATTCTTTATTTGTTTGGAATTTTGATGTTAGTGTACTTGTTCTAAAGTGTCAATGTTCTAAGATTGACATTGATATAGGTGTTTTTGATAGTATACCATGGACCCCTAAAACGTGATTGAAAACGTTCTAATATGTTTTTAAGTTGTAAATTAAAAATAACAAAATTATATGTACTTAAATGGTTTTTGTGTAGCTATGAGAAATAAATATAAAAATTGTATTTTCTGCAATAAAACAAATAATATTTATTTTCTCAGTTGTATTTTTATCTGCCAATTAACTCAAGGTTTTTTAACATTTCATTTTATGAATTTTGTAGAATCTGGCTATAAATCGATTTGGGATCACTGACTTACTAGTCGATTGCGTTGCCGATTAAGCCACTATCGATATCACAGAATACATTGGAATGTAGTATTCTTTATGAGGAACATTTGATGTATTATTTAAAACGACATAAAAATTTACAATGGATACATTCAGAATCGAATAAATCTTATTTTGTTACAATCTACTAATTAATTTTAATCAATCTTTTATTATCAAATTCTGAATAGATATATTACTTCTATGATTGAATAATTTCAATAGATTATTAGAATACATCGTACAGTTAAACAAATTATCTAAAATATTACAAAAGAATAATATTCTAATCAACGTAACCGTACATTGTATCTTTTTTTATAAATTTACTGATATAAAGGATGATGATCGTACAGAATTATGAATAAAACAACGGATGTAAGGATACATTGGAATTATGATTCATTTTTGTAAAACATACACAGATTCACTTTAAAAAAAATGAATACATAATTAACATAACATCGACTGTAATAACAACATGGAGATAAATTTAATTTCCAAACGTTGAACTACCAGTGGTTTGTTTTACTAAACAAAGTTCATCAAATACTAAAATAAGTGCAACGCCCGCAAAAGTTCAAGTAATAATAATATCGTATATATAAAATACCGGAAGAAATATCATTTTCTCATTTTACTTAATGACTTAAAAGTCAAGATATGTAGTTGTGTATGTGTAAATACACAAACAAGAGAGTGTATTTTATTACACGCATCATTCACAGAAGAGGATTGCATGTCCAGATTGTAATGAATAGCAACTGATTGCTATTACGTTTGAGATATTAAACAACTATATAGAGATTTTATTCTTATTTCTAATAATCATAAGTGAATTTTGATATCCATTTTATACCATTTGTGGTCATCTAATGGTTTATATCTGTGTAATTTTCTATCAAAACTTTATTCATCCTATTTTAAATTTTATTTAAACATGCTAAACTATTAGTAAATATAATTGTACACTAACGGTTATTTTTAAAACAATAAATATCATATACTACAATGTTACGGATCTGAAATAGAATACTTAAATACCGTATTTCATGATTTTATTTTTAATAACATAATACGAGTATTTTAATGATATTGGATCACGAAAGTATAGCCTGGGAGATTTATATTTTTGAGTAAAAATAAGGAAGGGAGCAGATCAGACTATGTTCCCATAAAAAAAAAACGGTGTGGCAGGGTTGTAATTTTCACCATATTTTCTGTTAATTTCTACTCAAATTCAATACTTAAGCGTGTATTACATAATCCTGTCGATGGTATTAAGCTGAAAGGATGGTATTAATCAACAACGTCAACCCACCGAAATAGTGGTTCCAAAAGTGGGTCCCCTCCCCAAGAGAGGCTTGGAGACAAGTTAAGTGAGGCGCGGAACCTCGAGATAGCTTTGCCATCCGCACATCCTGTTGCAATTTACGAGTCGGGGTTAAGCATCTTTCATAAAGTGTACCCAAGTATATCACAGAAAGTGCTGCAACTGTGTTTACCTTTTTCAAGCACCTATATATGTGAAAAAGCGTTTTCAGCACTTTTTGCAATAAGGACAAAGTATCGGAAAAATTTGATGTTGCTATGATTTACTTCGTGCATTTTCTAATAATCAACCAAGGCAGGGAATCTTGAAAAAAATGCAATGTTATTCATCTCACTGATTAATTTTGTATCTTACTTGTTTAATTTAAATTGCAACTTGTTATACCACAAAAATAAAAAATAAATGTATGGTTATTCACTATTATACTTGTTTTTGTTCATTACAACATGAAATTGTGTAAGGGGCGTGGGAATTTTTCTTCAAGACAGAAGGGTGCGTGACAAAAAAAGTTTGGGAATCACTGGCCTAGTGGTAAAGTCGTCACCAGGAGTAAGCGGTGTAGCAAACAGCTCGTCATTGGAAATGCGAATAAAGTTCATAAGATAACACAAACTTTTAAAAACCATAAAATAATTATACCGGTCATGCCGGAATTTATATTCAATATATTTTTTGTAACTAAATTTATCTGACTATACATTTAATTTAATACATATTTAATATTATTATCATTAATATCATTTGATATATTTTATATTACATTTATTTACCCATAAGAGGCAGGTGGAGTAATAAATTATTTGCATTCGATCTGCTATAGTTCCAGGCTACTAAAATAGTTCCGTTTCTTATCGCATGGTCAGCCAATTATATGACTGAATAAATTAAGAACAGAAGAGGTACAGGTGTAAAAGACACGTCAGAGTTATCTCCTCTGAGATAATGAATGTTATTATACAGCCAGACCATGTGGTGAATGAAGTGAAGGTGTCTTTGGCAGGGTTAAAAGTAGAAGCTTTTCAAATGGCCGGGCATGCTGATAAGCATACTTTTTCACTCAGTGAGAAAGACAATGGTACAACCCCTCACGCCTCGTTTTACGTAGTAAAGTCTAGAGATTCAAACCAGCAATTCGGCTGATTACCTAAACAACAACATTACATTTATGTTATTTTATTTATTTATTAAATTTTATTTTATTTTTGTTTAACTACATAATAAATTTTATTTTTGTTTAATTTTATTTTTGTTTAAAAACAGTATATATAATAGATTTTCATATTGTTAATTCAATGTTATCAGAACTTTTTGCCCGTATTACTGAAATCTGATCGTTATTCGTCACACTATTTCAATTGTAGTTACAACGAAATCTTGTTAGAAACCTTTCTAAAACGTCAATTTGATAAAATATTGTAACACAATCAGTTGGTCCTCAACATATGGTATGGTTTTAAAGCAGTGGATTTGGATAATTTTCGTCGGTTATAGACTTATGACTAATTTATATTTTAGTTTTTATTTAAAGTCATATCAACAGCTTGTTGTTTAGTGACTACATTGGATAATATAACTAGAACAGTAGGTTTTGTGAAAATTCCCAGTTCCTAGCCGTGATTGGAACCCGGAACCAGCGCGTTGTAGGCAGGCGTGCTAACCACTACGCTACGGAGGGTACTCTGATATTATTTTTGCCTTCTCAGTACAGATTTACAGCTGTTTTCTTTTGAACTATAGAATATATTGACTATTTTATTAAAACAAAACTTTTTATGCCACCTTGATTATAGCGTTAAAAAGTAATTGTTCAAAAATAAACCTTTGAGTGTTTATCCCGTGACCCTTTATATGTTAATAACTAAAAAAAATCTGGTGTGAAACACTCACACAACTTTCTCTTGCCAATTCAAATAATTAACAATAAACCTAATATTAGTAATAAAACATTAGAAACAAACAAAAAAAAACATAACCTTATTTTAATCACGAGTGAATGACGCAAAATGACAATCGAACTCAGTTTGGCTTAAAAATACGGAAAATCACGCTTTCACGCTAAACTAGGCTCTGTAGAGAAAAATGCTCTAAACAAAAGTTGTAGATCTTTTAATTTTCTATAACTTTTATTATATACACTTTTGTCGTAAAATGCATACTAAGACCGAAATGTTAAAAAAATCGATTTTTCTCACGTTTTCGTGAGAAAAAATTAGAAAATCGCAAATTACCGCTAAACTAAGCGTTATACAAAAAAATGTTTGAAACAGAAGTTGTAGGTTTTTAAATTCTCTACAACTTTTATTATATAAGTTTTTGCGCTGAAATTTATATTAAAGCCGTAATCTTAAAAAAACAACGTTTTTACGTGAAAACAGCCTCACCGAGAATTTCAGCAAACATGGCGCCTACCCTATCTTGTAGAGAATAAAAAATTGAGTAAAATAGGCGATTTTAAAAAAAATCGTAGGACCAGTTTTTGAGAAAATCGCAAAAAACTGAAAAATTATACGAATAAACTACTACTTCCGGTTGACCGATTTTGATGAAAATGTTCGTGTCGCGTCCGGTAGTGGTATGTAACTTAAGTTTCAAGTTTCAAGTTCGTACAATGTTCCGTTCTTGAGATATTCTGTTCACACACACACACACACACACACACACAGACACACAGACACACACACAGACACACAGACACACAGACGCACAGACACACACACAGACCAATCGCTAAAAACATGTTTTTTGGGTTCAGGGGGTCTGAAAACGTATAGATCCGGTGAAAACTCGATTTCGAAAAATCGACATGAAAACAATACTTTCCTTCCTATATATTCATATAGGCAAGAGAAAGTAATTATTGGCTTAGTGCTTAGTTTTCAAGAAGCCAATACTGAAATAATTTACTGTATGCTAATGTATTTATGTTCTTTGTTACCGGCACGCATAGCTATTTAAAAGTTACCATGTAGAAAATTAATCATTTTTAATTGCTGAATGAATTTCATTTCATAATAATTAAAATATTGTTAAATTTCCATTAATCATTCCCGTTATTAATGATCTTTCTATAACGTTTGTTCTAAGTAGTTTTAAACTTCTTTCTTAATGTTACCGTGTTAAAATGACAAGCAGGCCTGTACTAATGTTGTTTCCAAACCTCTCTTTTAAAACTCAGGTAGGTACTTGACAATATGAAATTTTTGACTAAAACTACGTTGGTAAAGAATACAGTGCGTTGTCAGTATTATTATTATTATTATAGCTGAGTGCAGAGTACTTCAGAGATATATTGATTTAATACAGCTATAGTCACTGCAAAACAGGCTCTACTTAAACTTAACTAAAACTTTCGTTATAACTTATTCAAGAAAAACGATGAGCTATGTACACAAGTACACCCTTGGCCATGAGGAAATCATAAGAAAGACCAGCACCACGGACCTTGGTGTGTTGTTTGACTCCAAGCTATTATTCAGTGAGCAAGTAGCTTCAATAGCTGCAAAAGCTCGAAGGAATTTAGGACTCATAGCTTGGATCAGTCGTGATTTCAAATTTGAGAAGATAGTAGCCTACTTAGACTTTATAAGAGCCTTGTGCGTCCCGACCTCGAGTATTGTTCGACGGTGTGGAACAATAGAAGGGACGTCATAAAAAAGGAACTAGAGAGGGTGCAGAAAAGACTAATTTATAAGTTAGAATGCAAATCTGGGAGAATATTTGATGGCTATGCGGATGCCCTCTCATTCTACGGGCTTCAGAGTCTGAGCGCGCGACGTAGAGTGATGGAAGTTCTTTACATTTATAACATTCTGCACTCACGGGTTGAAGTTCCGGATATCTCGAAGATTTTTCTGAGAGTGCCTGGCATAGCTTTAAGAAGTTTTAGGCTGTTTGCTGGAGCTACAAAAAGTAAAATAGCTCCAATCAATAGATGTATAGCTACAGCCAATGAAATAAATGGAGAGATAGATCTGTTTCACAGAGATAGTAAAATTAAAGAAAAACTGTACAGGATACTGTGAAGGAAGGCTGTAAATACTGCGTGATATTTATGTTATTTTATGTATTTTTATGTGTTATTTGTGTCTTGTGGTGTATGTTAAGCTCGGCGGCTGACTGTTTTTTAGAGAAGGAAGAATGACTACGTTAAGTTGTAATGGTGCGGTATACTAAGGCGATATTATCTTGCTGTTCTACTGTACCACCTCGCATCCTTGCGACCAGCCATAGTAGTGGGTGGAGATGGCGGGGTGTAGGGGAGTTTGGGAGCCCAAAAAAAAAAAAAATTCTTCTTCTTTTTCTTCTGCTTTTCATGGCATAAACCATCTAATTTGTTTCGGCATAAAACTTTTTGGGTTACCTAATATAATTAAGGTAAGTCGAAACACGGAATTCATGGTCTTTTTCCATGTTTAAAAATTTTACAGCCGTTTTTTTGGGTCCTTTGATGTAGCCTAAGTTATTAAAAAAGAAAGTGTATAGTGAACGTTATAGGAAATTAAAAAACTACAACTTTTATTTCGAGTTCTCTCTCTCTCTCTCTCTCTCTCTGGAGCCTAGATTAAAGGCGAATACTGATTTTTTTTTTAAGTTCATCAGTGGTAGATTTTCACTCATAATTAAAATTAGGTTATGTTTTTCATTTTACAATGTTTACTCATGATTAAACATAAGTTATATTGTTCATTATCTACAATGGTAAGAGAAAATCGCGTGAGTGTTTCACACTAGAATTTTTCCGTTTTGGTTTTTTAGTAATGAAAGTACTAACTGTTAATCGGACAGTTAATAAATTGTATTGTAAATAAATATGAAAACTGTACACTATTAAGATTAAATTGGAGCCAATTCGTTTTAGTATAATGTGCCGCTGTCCTGGTTAAAATTTTTTCACAAACTTCCTTTAAAAATCAAAGGGAGCGTCTGGTCAGTCTCCTATTCGCGTCCTGTGAAGTAGTCAAATATAATTACGAATTATGACCTTTATATTTGCCTATAACAGGCAGATGATTGCTAAATTATGTACACTCCATCTACATCCTAATTCCAGGGCTGCAAAAATAGTTGTGTTTCTTTTCACATGGTCAACCAATTAAATGACTGAATCATTTATGAACAAAAGTGGAAGAGGTGTAGAATACACTAGTCACAGTTATTTCCTTTGAGAGTAATAAATTTCATTACAGAGCTAGACCCTGTGGTGAATGAAGTAAAGATGTCATTTGAAGGTGGATGTAGATGCTTTTCAGAAGGCCATATTGTTCCATGTTGTTAAGCATACTTTTCCACTGAGTGAAGAAGGCAATTGTAAACTAAATTACACCTCGTTTTATTTAGTAAAGCCTCTAGAGGTTTAAACCAGCCTTTTGGCTGAAGACAAACAACAACAACCACAATAACCTACATATTTCGTACCTTAATTTTTTTTAACTTGACATTATTATATTGTATATATTATATTTCTACGTGCTAATAAAGATTCTTTATTTTTTTTTACTTTCGCTTGCCTATATAAATATATAGGAAGGAAAGTATTGTTTTCATGTCGATTTTTCGAAATCGAGTTTTCACCGGATCTACACGTTTTCAGACCCCCTGAACCCAAAAAACATGTTTTTAGCGTGTGCGTTTTTAGTCTGTGCGTGCGTGCGTGCGTGCGTGCGTGTGTGTGTGTGTGTGTGTATGTGTGTGTGTGTGTGTGTGTGTACAGAATATCTCATGAACGGAACATCGTACGACTTTAAAACTTGAAACTTAAGTTACATACCACTACCGAATTCGACATGAACGTTTTCATCAAAATCGGTCAACCGGAAGTAGTAGTTTATTCGTGTAATTTTTCACTTGTTTGCGATTTTCTCAAAAACTGGTCCTACGAATTTTTTTAAAAATCGCCTGGTTTACTAAACTTTTTATGCTCTACAAGATAGGGTAGGCGCCATGTTTACTGAAATTCTTGGTAAGGGTGTTTTTACGTAAAAACGTTGTTTTATTTAAGATTACGGCTTTAATATGCATTCTAGCGCAAAAATGTATGTAACAAAAGTTGAAGAGAATTTAAAATTCTACAACTTTTATTTTAACATGTTTTTGTAAAACGCTTAGTTTAGCGGTAATTAGCGATTTTATGATTTTTTTTTCACGAAAACGTGTGAAAAATCGATTTTTTTTAGATTTCGGCCTTAGTATGCATTTTACGACAAAAGTGTATAGTAATCAAATTTATAGGAAATTAAAAGATCTACAACTTTAATTTAGAGCATGTTTCTCTACAGAGCCTAGTTTAGTGTGAAAGAGTGATTTTCCGTATTTTTAAGCCAAACTGATGGATTTTCATTTTGCGTCTTTCATATAATGATTAAAATTAGGTTTTGTTTATTTTATTTTATTTTCTTTTTTTTTAATTCCTAGTATGTGTACGTTGCAATCTGTTCAATTCAGAACAATAAGCAACCCCATGACCCAATAAGATGAGGATGATATGTATGACGTGTAAATGAGGTGTTGTCTTGTACAAACTCAGGCCGACAATTCCTGAGAGAGTATGGTTAATTGAACCCCAACCATCAAAGTACACCGGTAACCACTGTCTACCATTCAAATCCGTATAAAAGTAACTACCTTTACTAGGATTTGAACCAGGAACCTTCGTCTCCGAAAATCAGCTGTTAAACAGCTGGTTTTGGCGACGACTTTACCTCTAGACCATGTTTATTGAAGTTAGGTTTTTGTTTATTTCTAATGTTTTATTACTAATATTAGGAGTATTGTTTATTATTTGCATTGGCAAGAGAAAGTTGTGTGAGTGTTTCACACCAGATTTTTTTAGTATGAAATTAAAACAAAATAAATGTTGATTGAGAGGAAATTATAATGAACCTTTTGCATAAATTAGATTCTAAGTTATTATTAAATCATTTCTCTTGTAAATTAAAAATAATCCAGGTCATGTGACTCGTGATTGCAGTGAATTTAAAAAAATGATAACACAATTTATAACAATTTTGTAATCATTTCGTTACAGTATTTTTAAAAGGAAATAATGAACAAGAAGCAGTTGATGGGAATTTTGTACTTGCATAGTCGTTTTATTTTGTTGGGGCAAACTAAATTTTACTGAATACAGGTCGGCGGTAATTTAGCTCGACCTAGAGCAGGAGGTCGTGTTTTATTTGTACAGTAGGTGGTTAGTAGTAATTCACAGAATTACAGCGGTTGTTTCTCAGACTGTTTTCCATCAGAAGTCACGTCCAAGCGATAAGAATGCGTCAGATGTGTTTCGTTAGCGAGCGGAAACAACCCCAAAATGTTAGAGGGTAAGATCAGAAGAGTGAGAGGGTGTCACGTGTCACAGTGGCAGGAAGCCGCGGTCCCGGCCAGATTGCGCCATAAATTGCCCTCGACCATCCCTCTTTCTATTGCACCATGACCTGATAGAAGAGGATGTCGGGGGTGGGGGTCAAGGCGTTATGAATCGCCTCCGGCAGGCGAGCGTTTCTTGGCTCCCGTCCAATTCACCTACGATTGAAGTGGTTCTGCGTTTATCATACCCATTGTCCATTCGTCTCTTTCGAGCCATTTATTATTTGTCCTACGCTAGAGTCGTCGAACTGAGATAACTTATTATCGGCCCGACTAATGGGCCGTTTCTTCTTCAACTTCTTCTTCTTCTTTGTCTTCCTTTAAACGTTGTTATCCAATTAACTCATTCAAGATACTATTACTATCCGCGATTCGTATCTCTTTGCACTTCTCTCCAAAATTCACTTACTGCTATAATTCATGATACTCAAAGAAACTTTCCATTTAAACTTTCGTAATAACTTTTTACTTAAAAGTACTTGAAATTTATCTTGTTATTAGATGTAAGTCTTTTTGTTATACTCTCTTACAGCATTCGTAATTTATTATTACAAAACTCCTGATAAAAATGAGAAATCCTTTTAAAATAATTACTCTACTAATTCACTTTAATTAATTTATTGGATTTATTAAAGCCAAAAAATTTGAATTTCATTACTTTTATCTTTGTCATATAATTATTTTTTAATGTGCTATAAATTTTTATTAATTTGAAATATACAAAATCTGATTTAAAAGAAGACTGTACCTTGGATCCCGCCAATGTTAAATTTGCTATTTTTCAGTACATTTTTCATAGAATTGGTGAAAGATAGGGAAATGAAATTGTACACACTTATAGATGTCGGGTTTCTCTAGCTACTGACATTTTTTTAATATAATTTGTTCGACCATAAAATTAAAAACAAAATAACGAATAACACACAATTTTTACAAATTATTATCTTTGTTTTTTCCATATTAGTCTACTAATTTTTGGAGCATCTGAGGAGGCCATAAAAATGTTGGTATATGTGCACGTACAAGACGAATAACTGGTAAAAATTTCAGCATGGTAGGTTTAATGGCCTCCGAGAAAAATGTACCTAAATGTTAAAAATCTAAATTTAAGGGAACAGGCTAAAAAGATAATGACACAAATCAAAAACAAAGTATACACAAACAAGTAAATTTCCCATCAGCAGTTGGTTAGAAAGCTGAAACAACAACTTGAAATGTTAAAAACAGTAATGCAGTTATTTTTAAAAAACTAAAATTCCCTTTGCTCTAAAACGATCAGTTTAAATTATGAAACATCATTGCTGTGACGCGATAATTTTTCTGTATAAACCTGCTAAAAACTTAACTTTTTCATTAAAATAATTTGTTTGACATCATATAAGGTTTTTATGTAAGATCTAGGTCTGAACTATTGAAAAACATAAAAAACTGAAAATCAAAATTTTCAGTCAACACCATCATCACTCTCACCTTAAGAAATCTCAACAAAATGAATTTTGCCGGCCGAATTGGCGCAGTTGGTAACGTGCTCGCCTCTCATCATGCGGTCCTGGGTTCTAATCCCACTTAGGCACGGCATATTTTCATACGTTACAAAAAATCATTTCATCCTCCATTGTATATAGTTACACCCCAACGTCGTCGCTAATGACCGTTGATGTGACGTTAAATAAATGAATTTAAAAAAAAATTAATTTTTTTTAAATTAAAAAGTATACTTCCCTTATCGTGAATTGAACTGAAGAGTTTTTATAAATAATTAACTTTCTCTCAACAATAATTAATGTAATCAGAATATAAGGTGATGTTGTTTAGATCATCAGCTGAAATGCTGGTTTGAACCTCTTGAGATTTTACAAAGTAAAACGAGGAGTGAGGTGGTTTAGTATTGGCTTCCTCACTGAGTAGAAAAGTATGCTTATCAGCATGCCAGACTCTCTGAAAAGCATCTAAAGGGTGATTCAAAAAGAGCGCCGGTTTTTAAACGGCTGGTAAATTTTTGTTTATCGGTTGGCAACATTGTTTGACCTCATTTCTATTTTGGAGAACATTCCGATTGACGATTCAGTTGTAGTTTCTCTTGTATGCACAGCGAGTGACAGTTTGGTGCGGCTTTTGGTCGGGCGGTGTCATCGGCCCTTACTTTTTTGAAAATCAAGAAGGACAAGCCGTGACAGTAAATGGAGACCGATACCGTACGATGATTAGGGAGTTTTTGTGGCGTCATTTGGATGGAATGGACATTGACGAGTTGTGGTTTCAGCAGGATGGTGCCACCTGTCACGCTGCACGAGAAACAATGTTGTTGCTCCGTGAACGGTTCCAGGATCGCATCATTTCTCGTAATTCCGACCATCAATGGCTACCAAGGTCGTGTGACTTGACGCCTTGTGACTTTCCTCTTTGGGGTCATCTGAAGTCATTGGTGTATGCCAATAAACCCCGAAACATCAATGACTTGAAGGAGGAAATTCGACGGGTTATCGGGCAAATGGAAGTCGAAACTTGTCGTGCAGTAATATCCAATTTCATGGACAGAGTTGATGCGTGCCAGCGCAGTAGAGGAGGACACATGCATGACATCATTTTTCATACATAAAATCGGAAGGAAAGATGAACTTGTTGATGTATTTATTTTTAGTTTTTCAATAAAATAAATCTCTTAATTTGATATATCAAAACCGGCGCTCTTTTTGAATCACCCTATATTTTCCACCCTGCAAATGACACATTTACTTCTTTCACCACAGGGTCTGGCTGTATAATCGAATTCATTACTCTTAGAAGAGATAACTATGACTAGTGTCTTTTACACCTACCTCTACCTCTTCTGTTCTTAATGCTTCAGTCACATAATTGGCTGACAATGTGGTAAGAGACAGAACTATTTTTTTGTAGCCCTGGAACTAGCAGATCAAGTGCAAATAATTTAACACTCCACCTGCTTGTTACGGGCAAGATAGGATGTTATTACACTGTGCGTAGATATAGGCCTACTCTTCTACATCATACCACTCATAACACATTACGTTTCGCATAACAAAATATATTTTATGGTGTGAAAGAACTAAATTTACTCCTAACACATAAAACAAAAGATGGCTTTCTTTCTCTTCTTCTTTAGGTGCCGTCCTCGTTCCGAAGTTTGGCTATCATCAAAGCTATGCGTATTCTTGATACCGCAGATCTAAACAGTTGGCAGTTGTTGCAATTGAACCATTCTCTTAAGTTCTTCATCCATGAATTCCTTCTTCTGCCTATGGATCTTGTGCCAATTATTTTTCCCTGGATAATAAGTTGCAACAACTGGTATTTATCTCCCCTCACAACATGTCCCAAATACTGCAATTTGCGCTTCTTAATCGTTAGTATCAATTCTTTCTCCTTTTGCATCCTTCTCAAAACCTCCACGTTAGTCACTCTCTCTGTCCACGATACTCTCAGTATCCTACGATACATCCACATTTCGAATGCCTCCACCCTCTTGGCTTTCTTTAACCAATAACAAATGGTTTTTTTTTCAAAAACCCCAATTGCCCCAATTAGTCCGGATAAACAATGTAGTACTGTATTAATATACACTTATATATATATATATATATATATATATATATATATATATATATCTAAATGCAAGTATGAAATTAGATGTTATAGTTCAGGGTTTGTCAAGATGAATACCAAGGTATTTAGCAGAGTCTCCTTTGTTTTGTTTTTTTTTATCCGAGGCGGCGGGAAAAACTCATGTTCACTCCCTCACGATGGGGGAAGTAGTGTTGGACTCAATTGAGGCGTCCTCGTCCAGCCCCAAGGAGGCCGCAACCGCTTTACCAACCAAAAACCCGCCGCCTGGCCACTTGATCCGACATCAGCAAACAAGCCTCCACCTCTCTCGGAACTGTTTACATAATATTACAAAAGAAATGTCACGTTAAAAAAATTTACATATTGTCAGTGGGGCGTGGAAGGGAACCGTAGCCTAATTCCCCTCTCGCTGTCACTGACCAACACTCACTCTCTCACTTTTATTCATCTCTTTCATCACCAGCTCAGGAAATTAGTGTGCCTACCTTACCTACTGAGATCGGGACAGGATTGATTCACTGTGGGAGAGAGCGATCCCGCTGATCTCCATATGTGGGCGATTGTTAGCAATGAGTAACTTACTCCTGCCTATCCATGACACCTTGTCATTTAGTTATCATAGAAACCTGGAGTGGTGCGCAACGTGCTTTTGCAATTAAAACTTTTTGCAAGAACAACGACAGTAAAGAAGTGGCATGTAGAGAATTCCGCTGTCATTATAATTTAGGACCCTAAAGCCGTATTCCATCAGCACATGCTTGGCACCTTTATTACACAAAACCCACAGACAATTCCACAAATTATTGACACCGCCTGGTTTCAACAACACGGATCAACGTCTCACATTGCACGAATATCGATGGCAACCGTACACCAATTGTTTAGCGAACGTGTAATTTCGAAAAATAGTGACATTCCATAGCCTCCCAGATCCCCCGAACTGTTATCTTGTGATTTATTTTTGTGAGGTCACCTTAAAAACAAAATGTATCTTTGTGGACCTGCCAAAACGGAAGAATTAAAAGGCACGATCCGAGAAGCAATTGCCGAAATTCGTGTTGAGATATCATGTAAACATGCACAATGTAACGAAGAGACTGCAGGAATTTTTGCAAGAAATGGACCTCACCTGTAAGATGACTTTTTTAAGAAAAAACTTATACTGCATGTTTTCTGAAATGGCATTATTTTACTATTTAATGACAACGATAAATTTATTAAAATTTTTTCATAAAATTATTTAGCTTTCAAAATTTCTCGTTTCGTTGAATCACCCGGTATTAAGTTAGAGTCTACAAACAGCAATTTACGTTTTCTACGGAGCTAAAAACCAAGGTATTAAAATTTTCTGATCCATTCAATTATCCGTGTTATATAGTAAAATTGTTCGATATTTTACAAAGTATATGTGTAAATATTTTTAGACATATTTTTTATTGTAACAATTAAGTAAAATTTGTATTACAAGACTAAATTATTCAACAACCTAACCTCCCGTTAATCAATAAAATATATACAAAAAACATTTGACTAGCCAAATAAAACATGAAGTACATAACAAGTATTTCAAGGACTATAAATGCTATAAAATGTTATAGTTTGTTTTATTTAGTTTTCAAATAAGACATTCTGATATTCCTGTCACATTTCTTGACATCGATCCTCCGTTCCCTTGGGAAATTCACTATAAATAAAGCAGTATTTTTAAAAAAAATTATGAAAAGTCGTTCACAGAAAAGATTATGTGTTACGTTATTTTAAATTTCAATTTTCAAAAAACTATCCTGATAATTTTTAAGCTGCTATTTACTTACAAATGTATGATATAAATTTTCAATGATTTATTAAATTTAAGGGAATTTGAAGACATATAATAATTAATAAATATTTTATTAAATTTTTACTTATTTACTTTAACCTATTTTGTCGTTTGTAAAAATTTGGCTTTAATCGTTTACTGATTAATGATTTAACCAGTAGTTAGTTAGTAAATCGGTTTGAGAAAAAGTTTTTCCGGCTTATTGAATTTTTAGAATTATTAATAAATGGGTAAGCCACATAAAACCGAAACGATTACGTAGCCGCTGCAGAATCGGTAGGTTACGTGTAATGAAATTTTATGAATGATGCGGATAATGTTTTTTTCATAATGTACCTCAATATTTTCGAAGAATTCTAGGCGAAATTAACAGATAACGAGAAAAAATACAGTTCCTTTCAACAAGACGGAGCTAATTGTCACACGTGAAACGTTTCATTGAATTGCGTTCATGTTGCTTTTACGAATGAATTAGTTGTCACCAGTGGACGGTGGCCTCCACGATTCCCAGAGTTGTCAACTTGTGATTTTTATTTTTGGGCTATTTAAAGGAGAGAGTTTATAAATCTAATCCCCACAATATTAATGAACTAAAGGTGAATATTCAACGAGAAATCAATGCAATTGACAACAACGTTTTGCGTCCGACGTCTCTCCATATGATCAGTCCAGCACAAAAATACATCGATGCTCAGGGTGGTCATTTTAAAAATCTTTTGTAACAAAAATGTAAATAAATGCAACATCTAAATTAAGTTTCATATTAGTTTTTATTTACATTATCCGCAACATCGAGATTTTACATTTACATCGATTATTTACATTTACATTTTACATTATTTACATCGAGATTCTGTAACGGTTTCAATCAAAAGCTCTGCGAACCATACTAAATGCACTGTGGTATATTCCAACGCCGATATACATCGTGATATGGATGTACAGACGGTATGAGAAGAAATACGAAGTTTCAGTTGTAAATACATCAAACGTCTAAACAACCACGTAAATCACTTAGCACTGAATCTCTTAGACAATATCAATGATGTTCATAGACTAAAACGTGCTACAGTACTGGATCTCCCAGGGCGATTCTGATAGTGTGATTTAACATTGCAAATAATATAATACCGGTAGTGTTAATATTCTGTAGGTGACTGGCGTGTTTGAGTGTGAATGTGTAAATAACTGAATGAAAATTTTTAATTATCTCCAGTAAAGTTCGTTGTACATATATTTTGGAATTATGTGCTTATTATTTATTACTTCTCATACTGTTTTTTTCGTTTTTGGTTTTTTACTTTATTTATATTTTTATTTGATTTTTTTCTTAAACTATCTAATTTTGATTGTAAATAATAAAATTAAGAGCAGTATAATATGTTTTAATGTTATAATTTGTTAATTACACCAGTGGGTTGTAATTTGTTCATGTCTTAATTTTAATTTGATTTGCATTTATTGTTATACAACAGATTATGCATTAAAATAATATTTGTGTATTTACAGTTTTATTAAAAAATATTGGACACTGTAAGATTACCGGAGACGGCACACCTAACACCAATTTTCTCATCTTGATGTGGTCGCTCAAATATTTCTTGAGAATTTGTTGCTATCCAATACCTGAGCACTGTAGAATACTCTTCCAAGAAAATAGTCAAGATTACTACCTCTTCACTTAACAAGAAAATCAATAATATTCTCAGAATGTTAATTTTAGTTTAGGCCTGTTTCTAGTACTGTTGTTTAGTTACGAATTAAACTTTATTTGAGACGAAGTGTAAGAGGGGAACAACTACTGCGCATGCCCAGTTTCTCTATTACAATCCTAAAAAAATACTGACACATCTTGTATTTCATTGGAATAGACAGTCCTTATTTTATTACGCGATGAGGTGGTACAGGAAATATTGTTTTGATTTGGCTATTCTGTTTTTACGGTTTAGGCTACAATTATACAAATAAAAGTATTTTAATTCGTTAAAACTCATTCCGTTTCTTTTCATTTTAATTCTTCACATTTTATTCATTATTCTGTAGTGTTGTTTATAAATTAGTTATCTATCCGTGTATTATAAGTTTATCATGTTGACCATTTGAAAGCAGCAGAAAACAATTCGAAGTGCGGAACGGAATGTTATTTTAAATTTTATTAAGTGTTGTAAAGAAAAAGCAAAAAATAAACTATATATACTACTTAGTTCTGCCCATAACAGACAGGTGGAGTGTCAATTTTTTACACTCAATCTGTTCGTTGCAGGGCTAAAATAAATAGTTCTGTTTCTTATCACATGGTCAGTCAATTAAATAACTGAATCATTTAAGAACAGAAGAGGTAGAGGTGTAAAAGACACTAATCAGAGTTATCTTCTCTGAAAGTAATGAATTTCATTATACAGCCAGACCCTGTGGTGAATGAAGTGAAGTTGTCATTTACAGAGTGGAAAATATGTGCTTTTCAGAGGGCCCGGCATGCTGATAAGCGTACTTTTCCACTCAGTGAGGAAGGCAATGGTAAACCACCTCACTCCTCGTTTTACTTGGTAAAACCTCTAGAGGTTCAAACCAGCCTTTCGGCTGTTGACCTAAACAACAACACTACTTAGTTGCATGTTTTTAGAAATGTATGTCCTAGGGTAGCAGCAGCGCATTGCCCACACTGAGTCCCGGGTTCATCTCGTCATTACATATCAGTACCATTATCTATTTTATTTATTTATTTTTTAGATTACTTACCTTAGTATTATTTCAAACTAATGCAATATGTGAGAAGAGAGAAAAATTATTTTGTAATGTTTCATCTCTGTTGTATATTAAAATTACAATACAATTTTCAATTTTTTGTCCGTCCGTGAATTTTTACATGTGACAGGATCTCAGAAAATCTGCTACGGGATTTTAACTATATCAAATATCCATTTGAAGACATCATTGAATTCAGCACAAAATTTTATATAAATAAGACTTGAAATCTGACAAAGATATGGAAACTAAAATATTAATTTAGATACTGAAGTCACGAGATTGCCTTTTGCTTATGGATAGGCTGTAAGGAAGGGAAGAGAAAATTTGACAGTGCTGCCAACCTCAACAATGAGACACTACTCGTGCATTTTACTACCGTGCAGTTTCTTTATACATTTTGTACGCTGTAGTTTATTTCGAGAAAATGTTTTCTTTATAAACCTTATAAGAAATAAATGTGACCTGTAATATTCCCTATAGCTTAATTACATAACTAGAAATGTTTGATTTACTGTAATTACCAAGTTACCTTATAACATTGGAACAAAATTTTCTATAAATGAATCGCCTTCTTTACTATCGCTGTCACCGGTGTCTTCCCTATCAGTCTCACTAGTATCTTCCTAACAGTTTCATTTTTTTGCCAGGTGTCAACAAAACTGTTGAAGAATAGCATCTTCATGTCTTTAATTTCTTTCTTTATTTTTCGAATTGTGAAAAGATAAAAATCAAAGTAGTTAGCCACTCGCTCATAGCTTTTGTTAAGAGGCAGGGGAAAGAATATTGTTTAGCTTTAACTTCACAGCATTTTATTACACTGCATTTTAGATTTCGTTCAGCACTGTGAATAGTCTGCCCATGTTTTTGAGAACCTAACATTTCTATTTACGGTAACACACAGGTAGTCGTACAGTTAACCTACAAAAGGTTCCGTGATAAACTGTATATTCTCTGGGTACAGTATAAGTTGTTATGTTTGTTGTACTGAAATTAAAGCAGTCGCGCATGCGCACTGATGCTTTCCCGCTTTTACCCCTCGTTGCAAACAATGGAAAACTCGTGACTCAAGTAACTATAGAAATGCACTAATTGAACAATATTATCACTAAAATATTCACTAACTTTAATTGCAATTTCCCGAAACAAAAAATTGTTTATTAAACTTCAATTTTAAAATTCTGTAACTTTTTTATAAATAACGATTAAAAAAGTAAAAATATAATTGTTTTCAGCTTAAATTCTCTGTAAGAAACACTCATAACCACACTTTTGATTTGGGTTAAGATAAGGTCAATTTACCTATGAACTGCACCACTGTATAAAAATAAAAATAAATTCTTTGGTTCAACATTACGACTATATACTATTTCCAGGAAACTTAGAAAAATATATCAGCGTGCGCATGCTTAGATGTTTGTATTATGCATTACACACCAAACGAATATTTTATATTTTAGAGAAGGATTTTACACATATTGTCTGTATATAGTTCATTTCAAATACAACACTTTAATAATGTAACAGTGCACTTTAATTTAAAAAAATAATTAATCTGGTATAGTTTTGTGGTAACAATATTAAAGCTGTGGTCACCAATATTATTACTATTTTTAGAACGAAATACAAATATTAATAGCAGCTTAAACTGTATAACAATTTCCTGTTTCTCATATTTACAATCAATAAATAATATCAGTGTCTGCCTAGTTGCGTTACCTATATGATGCAAATTTAATGTATACATGTACAATTAATTTGTAATCGCTTTGCATTAATACTGCATACTTGCATCCACTTACCGTATTCATTTCAAATATGAATACGAACACCATTTCTAGTTAGTACCTATTTATGCACGTAAACATAATGGATTATAACTGCATATGCTTTAAAATTTATGTTGCATCTAAAATTTAAATATTACGTGCATCAACATTAAGCTAACTTTAATTATACTCAGTTACCTAATGTAACTACAAACTTTACTTCTGTTAATAACATCCTGAGTAACATGTTTAAAATTATTTCATATTTTGTATACAGAATTAATTATTATTATTATTATTTTAATGGACTTTGGGTCAGTCTAATCAGAAAACTGACAGAAAATCGCTACTGTGTGTTAAGTTAGATTAGTTAACTTATATGAGTACCAGATGGCACTTGGTTGTGGATGTACAAGGACATTACTTGATTGATACTTATACTTAATTGGAGATGGCACGATGTTTTAAACTCAAAATTTCGATTTTTGGTTTTTGTGTTTTTCAATAGTTTAGCCCTAGATCTACCAGAAAAAACATTACATTACGTCAAAAAAAAATATTTTTTTTTAATGAAAAAAATTAAATTTTATCAAGTTTACACAGAAAAATTATCATGTTACCAAAAACGAATACTTGTCACAATTTTATACTGCTGGTTTTAGTGCAAAGAGAATTTTAGTTTTTAAAATATCTGCATCACTGTATTTTGTATTCTAAGCTGTTGGTTCAGCTTTCTAAACAACTGTTGATAGGAAATTTACTTGTTTTTGTATATTTTGTTTTTAATTCGTACCTTCTTATTCTTGCGTTTTCCCTAAATTTAAATTTTTAACACTAGGTACACTTTTCTCAGAAACCAATAAACCTATCAGGCTGAAATTTTTACAAGTTAATTATCTTGTATATCCACATATACTGAGAATTTTATGACTTCCTCAGGTGCTCCAAAAATTGGTAATAAGCAAAAACCGTAGAACACTATTTGTAAAAATTTTATGTCATTCGTAATTTAAAAATAAAAAAATGGTATGTTCCAAAGATTAAATTGATAAAATGTCAGTAGCTCGAGAAGAAACCGACATCTATGGTGTGTAAAGTTTAATTTCCCTATCTTTTACCAAATCTATGAAAAATGTACCTAAAAATAGCAAACTTAACATTGGCGGGTTACAAAGTACAGTCTCCGCTTAAAATGTTCCCACATCATACAGTTCAAATTCTCCTCTTTTCTAAATTACCTTCTCTTAGTTTCTTTACGAGGGGCTTTAAACAAGTTCCCATATTGGTGAATCAGCGTGCTAATGTTATGGCCTATGGAAATGTTTACCAAATCACTTTCATAGAACCACTAATTACGCGCACACACAATTACTCCATTGATCCTGCCATAGTTGGAAACAGCGGTAGAAATGTTGTTTGCATTTTCGGTGATTGCCGTTTCGTCTCCAAATCGTAGAAGAACACCCAAGGACCATCACCAGTCACTGGGAAAGAGCGTTTCTTTTCCGTCAAACCGAGGGTAATATTTTTCGATTTAGAAGGCGAAGATATTGACGTCTTTCAATGCCACAGTCATGTACAAGTAAACGCTGAACTTTTGCAACTTCGAGAAACGATTGCAGAATATAGACGGAGAACCTGGAAAATCATAGATACAGGAAATGTGAGATGAAAATCAAGGGGTTTAAAAAGTTGCAAGAATTGCTTTGCCGTCACCAAACAAGCTATGAGATAGCCGATCCAGCAATATGATTGCGTGTACACTCCTCTTTGAACACGTTTGAACAGTGTAAAGTTGTCTCAGTGCTCTGTGCGACGTGGTTTTCAGTCAACACAATGTCGCAGTTAGAAGAGCGTGCAAACATCAAGTTAATGTGAAAATTTGGAAAATCGGTTTCAGAGACGCTGTTGACTTTGCAGCAAGTTGACGGTGATAATGCATTAAAAAGATCCGCTGTTTACAAATGGTTTGCATGGATTAAGGAAGGCCAGGAGACGTTAGAGGAAGACGAGGATAGCGGGAGACCGTCGACACCCGAAATGACGAACTTTCATCGCCAGTGACTATCTGTCGGAGGAACGTACGGTCCTTTGAACTTGTCCCAAACAGCTCGCCGGCGATTGTCATGCGACATTCCATCTGATCCGTGTTCATCAGCCTCAGAACAAACTTTGCATTAACGCGTCTCATCTTCAAATCATCGCTTAAAATGGCATGAATTGATCCCTGTAAGATACCAAATTCGTGATTTTCATTCTTCGATCATGTAGAATCAGTTATTTTACATTTGCAATCCACTTCTCCTGGCCTTTCTTAATCCATACAAACCAGTTGTAAACAGCAGATCGTTTTAGTGCATTATCACCGTCAACTTGCTGCAGAACCAACAGCGTCTCTGAAACCGACTTTCCAAATTTGTACATTAACTTGATTTTCGCACGCTGTTCTAACTGCGACATTTTGTTGACTGAAAACCACGTCGCACAGAGCACTGAGACCACTTTGCACTGTCCAAACATGTTCAAGGAAGAGTGTACACGCAATCATATTGCTGGATCGGCTATCTTATAGCTTGTTTGGTGACGGCAAGGCAATTTCTGCAACTTTTTGAACCCCTCGGTTTTCATCTTATTTTCCGTCTATATTCTACAATCGTTTCTCGAAGTTGCAAAAGTTCCGCGTTTACTTGTTGTACATTACTGTGACATTGAAAGACGTTAATATCTTCGCCTTCTAAATCGAAGAAGAAAATTTACCCTCGGTTTAACGGAAAAGAAACTCTCTTTCCCATTTATCCGCTTTAGTTTCTTGGACTTACTCTCAAATAACTAACTGTTTGTTTTCTTTATTATGTCAAATAATGTTCTAAAAACCATCCGTTCCTTTATGTCTTTATATTTCACGAGCTCCACTCTTAAAACCTTGGACACAACTTGAAGAATAATGTAAATTTTACCAAAAATCAAATTAATAAGTTTAAATTAAATTATAATACTCTCAAACCTTTTGTTAATTTTAATGATTTGTGGTTAAATAAAAAAAAATACAGTGCACATATTAGTAAATGGGTAGTTTAACATCAGTAAAATTTCAAATTACTCGTTTTATGAAATAATGTTTAACTTTCCACATTTAGTTTATTTTTTTATTGGAAAATATTCGGAATGTTATGTAGGTCTTTGAAATTTAAGAAAGGTTTTGCACCCATTGCAATAACACTTATGGTTTTCTTTTTCCAAAGTGTTGTTGTTGTTGTTTAGGTCATCAGCCATAAGGCTGGTTTGAACCTGTAGAGGTTTTACTAAGTAAAACGAGGAGTGAGGTGGTTTACAATTGCCTTCCTCACTGAGTGGAAAAGAACGCTTATCAGCATGCCAGGCCCTCTGAAAAGCACATATTTTCCACTCTGCAAATGACACCTTCACTTCATTCACCACAGGGTCTGGCTGTATAATGAAATTCATTACTTTCAGAGAAGATAACTCTGATTAGTGTCTTTTATACCTCTACCTCTTCTGCTCTTAAATGATTCAGTCATTCAATTGGCTGACCTTGTGATAAGAAACAGAACTATTTATTTTAGCCCTGCAAAAAACAGATTGAGTGTAAATAATTTGACACTCCACCTGTCTGTTATGGGCAGTTTTCCAAAGTGTATGCTATAAATATATCAGTTAGATTCAATAAACACTAAAAACGTTTAACAAGTAATTATTCCATTCTTGTTTTAGAGGCTGACTTATTATATTCAAAAACATACGAAAACGAATGTTTTATTTATTCTATAATAGCCATTTGCATATGGGTGTACAGTTAGCCTCCGAGGGGTAACATTAAATTAAGTTTCAAACATCACTACGAGAATGGAAATTACTATTAATATTAGAATATGCACCCAGAGTTTCAGAACCGTATTTTTATGGGAGATTTAGAATAATATTTATTTCTGTGGGGTTGTCACCCCTTTTTATCCCTTAGGCACAAGTGGGTGTAATTAAAATGTTTTTTCAAAGGTATTATTTACAAAATATGCATGTTAAATTTTAGAACTGTATTTTCGGAAAATTATATAAATGCATTGTGTTTGTTTAGAGTAGTCCCTTTTTTTAGACATTTGGAAATCAAACTCACCGGGTTGGTCTAGAGGTAAAGTCGTCGCCAATATCGGCTGTTTAACAGCTGATTTTCGGAGACGAAGGTTCCTGGTTCAAATCCTAGTAAAGGTAGTTACTTTTATTCGGATTTGAATACTAGACAGTGGTTACCGGTGTACTTTGATGGTTGGAGTTCAATTAAACATACTCTCTCAGGAATGGTCGGCCTGGGTCTGCACAAGACTACACCTCATTTACACGTCATACACATCATCCTCATCTCATTGGGTCATGGGGTTGCTTATTGTTCTCAATTCAACAGATTGCAACGTACACAAAATTAAGATTTGGAAATCAAAATTTAGATGTTTTAGTTTTCCAATCTAATATCTAAGGAAAAAATATGCTGAATTTTAGCATATAAAAAAGTTTGAGTGTCAATAATATTAGATATTTATTTGTTTCAACAGGTACAAGATGAAATTCGAACAGAATTTGTACATATGAGCGAACAAAATAAACTAACTAAAATTATTATTTAAATGATCCAAAAGTAATATTACTTAACAATAATTGTTAAATTAAATAATTATTATTTAATAGTTGTAATTTACAAAATAATTTATTCTTATTTAATAACTTATTTAAAATAATACTTATATTACTAATAAGACTTAATAATACTTATATTAAAATAATTGTTACTTACTTACAATATGTTTTGTTACTTTTATTATACATATAATATTTCTTTTAAAAAATTCACTGTGTAGTTATTTTCGTATCTTATTTCTAGGATATTCAGCTGAAATGTTGGTTTGCACCTCTAAAAAGTTTTACTAAGTAAAACGAGGAGTGAGGTAGTTTACAATTACCTTTTTGAATGAGTTGAAAAGTATGCTAATCATCACACCAAGTCCTCCGGAAAGCACGCATTTTCCCTCCTGCAAATGACACCTTAAATTCATTTACCACAAGGTCTGATTGTTCAATAAAATTCATTACTTTCTGAGGAGGTAACTCTGATTAGTGTCTTTTACACCTCTACCTCTTCTATTCTTAAATGATTCAGTCATGTAATTGGCTGACCATGTGATAAGAACAGAACTATTTTTTGTAGTTCTGGAACTAAGAGAGAGAGTGCAAATAATTTAACACTCCACCTGTCAATTATTGCGGAGTAATAAATTATTTTCCCTTGATCTGCTAGTTTCAGAGCTACAAAAAATAGTTTTGTTTCTTATCATATGGTCAGCCAATTAAATGACTGAATTATTTAAGAACAGAAGAGGTAAAGGTGTAAAAGACACTAATCACAGTTATCTCCTCTGAGAGTAATGAATTTCATTATACAATCAGACCCTGTGGTAAATGAATTGAAGGTGTCATTAGCAAGGTGGAAATTAGGTGTTTTTCGGAGGCCCGGGTATAATGATAAGCATACTCTTTCAACTTAGTGGGGAAGGCAATTGTAAACCACCTCATCGTTTATACTTAGTAAAATCTCTAGAGGTTCAAACCAGCCTTTTAGCTGTTGATCGAAACTGCAACTGTCTGTTTTGGCCGAAATTTATTTATAGTATAATTTTTTATCTTCAATTTTGATAGATGTCTAAAATGTTCAACTCAAGTGAACCTGCAAAGAAAATATTCTTGCCCATTTTATTTTTATGTATAGGTTTTTTCCACTATCATTGAATGTTTTGTAATATACAAATGAACTTTCATTTAAAAAAAAAAAAAATTATAAAAAATCATATTTGTTTTTAATTTATTTTCTTCGTGGGTGAATTGTATTTAATTATTCCATGTGAGTGGAACTCAGAACAAATTTTACATATGACCTTTAATATTTTTTAAAATACCCTATACACTTCTACTTAATCCAAATTGGATGAAACGTTTTTTATTTTGTTTTTAAATTAAATTTCTGAATTCTATTCTAAAAAAAAATACTTAGCTATATATTTTTTCTCAAATCCTTTTTAGGATTGACTAATTTTCAAAAAATTTCGAAAATTGTTTTTTGTACACAAAATTGTATTGTTAAAATTGTTATTTGCATATTTTAATAGTATTTAAATATATAATAAATGTTAAACAGGTCGATACAGTGCAGTGGCGTTTATTTTCCAACTTCTTCCTAATAGTTGATATATTATAGCTACAGAATGTATAATTTATATTATTATACGATACAATAAAAATTTGATTTTAATTTTTATTAACCCTAGAGCCGGCAATCGTCGATTTTGAGACGATGTTACGCTTCTTGAACTGGTCGCGTCGCAAAATCGGATTTGCTTCATAGCATTGCAGTGTTGTCGTTTTAGTTTTAATTTCATCAACAGACAGCGTTGCTGTTTTGAACAATAGTTTAGTAATGAATAAAGTAATTTTTCACGTATTGTACAATAGTTTTAGTTGCATATTCTGCTTGTGTTTCTCTGTTGAGAAACCACGCTCTCCTAGAGCTGAATTTGGTTATTTCTTCGTTTACATGATGTGTTTTTGTACATATTTTCTTTAGTTTTGAACATAGATTCATTTTTTGGTTTTATTCTGAAATAAACATTAAATGTAACGATTCGTATACAATGAATTTTGAAAGTAGAGCATAAGAAAGCTTTAAACAATAGTGTCATCTGAAATTTTAGAAAAATATTTGTCTAAAAATTATTTTCAAAAAGTTTTAGCATCCCTTAATGTCAGATTAAAATTTCAGTAATGTATTTATTCTATTTTCCTAAGTTTTCTTGTTATTTTGACGTCACGTGACAAGATTTGTGATTTATAGCAAATTTTTAATGATTTCTTTATGGTTCGGTGACTAGAAATTCTCTGCCGGTCTAGGAAAATATTATTGCCGGCTGTAGGGTTAAATAAAATGATATGAAATATAGCATACATACGAAGGAGTAAGAATTATAGTTCGAGTAAAGAAGTTATCTATGTATACCTGTGTGCAGTTAATGTTTTGTTGGTAAAACAAAAAGATTAACTTATCTTTTGAATTTATTAGTTTATCTGTTGCCTGTTCGTTTTTTTGTAATCTGTTTGTGATAATCTGATACGCCCCTGTTTCCAGATTAGTTGAATTATCAAAAATCAACTCTCTTATGTGTAGGCCTACTTCTAGTTCGAATCAACAACGTTAATTTTATTGATTTTTCTTTAGTCAAAAAACAAAAGTTTTTTTAATATAATAATAGTAAAATTAGAATAATTTTTAGAAAATAATCTCTTACATAGCTTATTTTTATCAGTATTTTAATGAATACATAAAAAAGTAAAGAATATATTACGTGCGACTGATATGAAGATACTTAGATGATTGATATTTTGTATTAAGATAGTGGAACTCATCGATTGCATGAACAATGAACGTAACTCATCCTAGATGAACCTAATGATGGAGAGGCGAGTCTTCAATATACTGGATGTTCCAAAAGTCCGAGTACGGAAAAATATTTAGAATGTAAAGAAAACGTTTCAAGATATACGAGGTGTGGCTATTAAATAACGAGACTGACGTTATAAAAAATTTAATTTTAATTTTATACATAATCACTTATTGTCCCCTTCAATATACACTCCTTCTCTATCACTACAACGCTCCATGCGAATTTCCCATTGTTGGAAACAGTTTTGGAAATTATCTACTGTCAGCTCCTTCAGGACACGTGCCGGTTTCCCTTTTACAGCTTCCACAGACTCAAATCTTGTCCCCCTTTTAATGTAGATTTCGCCTTACGGAACAGGAAGAAGTCACATGGTGCAAGAAGATCTTCTGGTGAAGAAGATGGATGTTCTAACACTGAGATGCTGTTCTTGGCAAGGAACCTCTTGACAAGTAACGCGGAATGAGCTGGCGCATTGTCTTGGTGGAGAACCCATGATTTGTCCTTCCGCATTTCGGGGCGTTTTTTCTTTACTCTTTGACGTAGTTTAGAAAGTACTTCAAGGTAGTAATATTGATTAATTGTTTGACTTTCAGGAACCCAGTGAAAGTACGCAATCCCATTGATATAAAAAAATTCATTCATCACTGCTTTAAATTTTGACTTGCTCATTCAAGCTATTTTGGCTCTCAGTGAAGTTCGGCTCTTCCAGTGCATGGATTGGCGCTTCGTTTCCGGATCATAAGTAAAACCAACGTTTCATCACATGTTATTATTTTCTATCTGTTCCCTAAGGTGAAATCTGCATTAAAAGGGACAAGATTTGAGTCTGTGGAAGCTGTAAAAAGGAAGCGGCACGTGTTCTGAAGAAGCTGACAGAAGATGACTTCCAGCACTGTTTCCAACAATGAAAAATTCGCATGGAGCGTTAGGGATAGAGGAGTGTATATTGAAGGTGACAATAAGTGATTATGTATAAAATTAAAAAAAATTTTTTTACGTCAGTCTCGTTATTTAATAGCCACACCTCGTATGCGTGTGTGAATCTTACTCGAACTATTTTTGATTCATCACAAAATCAAAAAATACTACTTTATGATGAATCAAAAAAAATTTCCGCCATCTTGAATTTAAATTTATTTTTTTTAATGGGAAGGTGGTCTCGTGACACATGATTTCAATGTGAAATTTCAATACATTTTTAATGGTGAAAACCACACATCGATAACTCATATGGTTTGGAAAATATTTTGCCTTTATTTACATTTCAGCAACACCTTATTGAATGTCATAAGATAACGATACCGTATGAGATATCGATGCGCAGTTTTAGCTATTCAAATTGTCTTGAAATTTTGCATTTAAGCCATGAGCACATAACCACCTTCTTATTAAAGAAAAACAAAGTTACATTCATGATAACGGACAAATTTTTTTGATTTATCTAAAAATAGTTTTTTTGTAATCGAGTGAGGTTCACATTGGTACTATGTATCTTGAAATTTCCCTTACATTCGAAATATTTTTCCGTACTCGGTCTTTTGGGACACCCAGTATACACCTTTAAAATAACAATTGCAGGTAAGTAACAATGTATATAGCTGCTTTTAAAACTTTGATAAATTGATCATAACTAAATTTCATAACTACATCATTATATACCTGTAAGATATAATCAATGAATCTACCAAGTTAGTTCTTGATCTTAACCCTCGTTGATCCTACACTTGACAACAATATAGTTAATATAAACGAGAATCGAAAAGATTAATGTTTTTCTTTCCGATTAAGTTATCTTTCAAACTATCTTAATCGATTGCGGTTTAAAGTACGTATAATTCATTATTACAACGTAGTTATTTAATAATCTTGGTGGTATACTAGAGAAGTACATGAGATGTTAAAATATACCCATTCTAAATTTTGAAAAATCTGGTATGAAACACTCACACGACTTTCTCTTGTCAATATAGATAATGAAAACTATAACCTATGTTTAATTATGAGTAAAAAATGTAAAATAAAAAACATAACCTAATTTTAATCATGAGTGAATGATGCTAAACGAAAATCAACCTGCGTAGAACTTAAAAATACGTAAAATCAGTGATTGCCTCTAAACTAGGATTTGTAGTGAAAAATCCTTAAATACCTTATATTTTTTTAGTTTTCTATAACTTTGATATTTGTAGGGGCTTTACTAAGTAAAACTAGGAGTGAGGTGGTTTACCTTGCCTTCCTCACTGAGTGGAACTAAGAAATTGAGTGCAAATAATTTAACACTCCGCCTGTCAATTATGGCGGAGAATTAAATTATTTGCCCTTGATCTGCTAGTTCCAGAACTACAAAAAATAGTTCTGTTTCTTATCACATGGTCAGCCAATTAAATGACTAAATCATTTAAGAATGGAGGTAGAGGTGTAAAAGACACTAGTCACAGTTATCTCCTCTGAGAGTAATGAATTTTATTATACAATCAGACCCTGTGGTAAATGAATTGAAGGTGTCATTTGCAGGGTGGAAACTAGTTGCTTTTCGGAGGCCCGGGTATACTGATAAGCAAACTCGTTCAACTCAGTGGGGAAGGCAATTGTAAATCACCTCACTCTTCGTTTATAATTAGTAAAATCTCTAGAGGTTCAAACCAGCCTTTCAGCTGTTGACCGAAACTACAACTGTCTGTTTTTGCCGAAAATTAGTGAGTGGAAAAGTATGCTTATCAGTATGCTAGACCCTCTGAAAATCATCCACCCCGCAAATGACCTTCACTTCACCTCTATTCATTCACTTCACTTCGTTCACCGCAGGGTCTTTCTGTATAATGAAATTCATTACTCCTAGAGGAAATAATACTCTGACTAAAGTCTTTTATAACTCTAACTCTTTTGTTCTGATATGCCTCAGTCATATGTGATAAGAAACACAGCTATTTTTTGCAGCCCTGGAATTAGCAGATCGAGTGCAAATAATTTAACACTGTACCTCCTAGTTATGGGCAGCATCTGTGTACATGAACAATTAAAAATGATAGGAATAATAATCAATTAAGTTTAGTATAATGTTTTCTGTCTTGCTCAATGTTTACGCACAGATTTCATTGGCTTCTCCAAGCGAATACTTAAACATACTTCTATTTTGTGTTCTTTGCAGGAGCAAAACTTTCTCATCTCCTATTTTATATTGTCTACTTGTGGTAAAAAGTAGTACATATTATTTCAGGTGACAATAAAGTTTATTTATTTAGTTCACGTGATCTTAAACTCTAAAATCGAAAAGGATAGAGTTATAAGTTAATTTTGTAAATAGTTATCAATATTTAATTTTTATTAGCAATCTTGTCATTTAGTAATCAGAAATTATCCTTTCATTTTCAATAAATTTCAAACAGAATTTAACCAGGATTTCTTTTGTATACATATATTTAGTTCTTGAAAACATTATCTGTGATCTCTTGAAAATAATGAATTAACGGTCTTGTATAAGAGTTTGTACCATATAAAGTGTTTAAAAAAGCTGGGCGGATGTTTGCAAATAATAGCGTAAATTTTCTTTAATAAAGTAGGAATATTAATATTGGTTTTTAGTAAATTTTAATAATTTAGATTTGTACATTTTATAACTAGATTAAGTTTCAGTTAGTTGTGGAATTAAAATTGTTAAAAATAATTTTAGTAATTACTGATATCTTAAATAATTTATACATAGTAATGTACAACTCATTCCCGCGCACAAGCTCTCGTCTTATGTGGGAATTAATAAATATATTAATGTTAATGTATTTTACATTTAATAAATAAAGTTAAAAACGTTAAAGTTAAAATCACGTTAAGATTCATTTTAACTTTAAATTTCTAACTTTATTCTAATTGTTTAGTTCATAACTGGGAATCGAATCTGGGATATTCAATAAACTGAACTGAGACGAGCTATTTTCTGTATTTCCGTCTAATTTTATTTATTTTTCATACAACATTACTATGGAGTGGATTCTGAATGGTTCCCAAAATTAAAAATACTAACGGTGATTAAATTAAAATTTTTGTTTCGTTGTTATTTTTAGTCTGTAATTATTAAATCTAGAGGGCTGTAGCCAAATAGTTAAAAATGTACTTGCATTATAAAAAACTTTGAGTTCTTTTCAGTTTTTGTTATTATATAGATATTTTACTAAAATTTATTCCATTTGCTTTCTCCTATAGAGCTGTCTTTCATGTGGGAGTTAAATTCTATACTTCTCTTTTTCAATTACTTTTGTAATTTCTCTTCTTTTCCAAAGGATGTCATATGGTATGACAGCGGTCCTCTGTCAACTAGCTATTTGTTTAATGTGCATGACTTCTTAAATGACTGACTCTTTTTAAATGGTAATATCATGTCATTCACTCTTTATTAGGTTCTGCTACTGCCCCATTTAACTTTACATTCTTTAAATTAAGCACTTTTATTCATACAATTAGTTCTGTCTTCCCCTTCATTCTTCAGATCTTTCTATTGTGAACACCGAATTGAATCATGCACGTATTCACATACAAATTTCTGTACTCATCTCTAATGTATTCTGGTTTGGTTTAAACGATTTTTTAGTTATGGCAGTCAATGTCATTTTTTAAATTCTTCTTTATGGATTAATTATCATTAAGGACTTCTCGGTCACTTCTAAACCAAACGTTTACTAAATTAAATTCATGTTAATTAACCCTTGATAAAAATTGAACCTCCGTTCCAAAATTTTAATACACAAAATCCTTTTGAGATCTGTCTGGACTTATAGTGTCCAGCTCTTTGGAGTATTAATCAAAAATTCATCCAAGCCTTTCAATAAAAATTCTCAAGACTTGCTTCTGGCGTTCCATTTTACGTAAGCAATAAAAACCTCCACGACAATTGAAGGGGTCGGCAGAAGAAAGTGCTAATACACAAAATTTCCAGCTTGATTTTTCTTTATTCTTTAAAAATAAAATGTACAGCACGTTTCAAACAGGATGCTGTATTTACGATCTTTAGAACTTAGATTAAGAGAAAATAACAGATGTTTAACAAAAATTTAAAATCATAATTTTTGTAGATTCAGTGAACTTTTCAAATGACATTGCATAAAATTATGTTGATGTGGGTTAGCACTGTCTTCTCCCGACCCCTTCAATTTTAAAATTCCGACTGTAAAGAAACTAAACGCGTCCTTCTATAGTAAATTTCACGAACGACTAGATGATCATCCAAACCAACTATATTCTATGTCAGCTAATCTGAGACCTGGTCAAAACAGTTTTAAAGAAAAATATTACGTAGCGTGACCCATCCAAAAGGTTCACGTTCGTTATACAGAAAATTTACAATTTTTAATTTTGTTAAATAATCAAAATTTACATTCTTATTCTAATTATGATCTTATTATTATAATAAACATTTATTTGTTACTAGGTTTCAGGTTGTTAATTTTAAACAAAGTACTGTAATAGATTACCTGATTGTTTTTCTTCTACACCCGATAAAACTTCCATCAGACGACACATCGTCCTCGTTGTCACTACTTAAATCATGTTACAAATTTACAAGTTTTTTTATCTGAACGTCGCTCAAAGAAATTAAATCCCACATGCATTTCTCCTCCTCTTCTATGTGAGCTATTCAGTTTTTACACTTATTCACCTATACTTTAAGAAACCCCAATTTCCAAAAGTTTTCTTACTTCTTAGATCTTAAATGGCTTATATTTTATAGGCACGTAATCTTTCACCTAAGCCCACACTAACTCTATAGGATTCACTTTACAAATGGTATATAGAAATTAAAACGGATGACGGGCGCTAGCCATCCGATTACACGAAGCATAGACGAAACAGATCCAACCTTACTTCATAAAATGTTGTTTACAGTAGGTCTTAGCTTAAAAGAAATATACCATAGCTCGTGATCTAGCTACAAGGAACTTCCCAACTGAGCGACGTCTAAAGCAAAAAAGGAGTAGAGACATCTTGGTCTGAATAACGGATAACACCTGTAGTGTTATAAACGGAGAATGTATCACTACGTACCTCTTCTGCTTGAAGTGAAATTCTCCACTGTCATTGAAATATCATTACTCGTATACGGAAATTGTGCAGCTCAATGAACAGTCCCGTAATAAAAATTAAAAACAAAAGAATTAATGGGCAGATTCTAGATTCAATCCATAGTTAAAACGTTCTCAACATAGAATAGTGATTCATATTAAAAATTCTAAATTTAATTTTACATTAATTAATTGAAAACACATTATTACTTTTTGCAAACCTGTATTCTTCATAACGCTGGTTTATTTTCTTATTACTTATATATGGGTGTCCCACGAAGAGGTTGCTATGTTTGAATTAATATGCCGGACGTATCGCACACTCTACAGACTGGAAACTTTACACTTATAATAAATAGATATTTAAAAATTCTGGTGTGAAACACTCACACAACTTTCTCTTGCCAGTGCAAATAATTAACAATAAACCTAATATTAGTAATAAAACATTAGAAATAAACAAAAAACTAACCTCAAAAACATAACCTTATTTTAATCATGAGTGAAAGACGCAAAATGAAAATCGAACTCGGTTTGGCTTAAAAATACGGGAAATCACTCTTTCACGCTAAACTAGGCTCTGCAGTGAAAAATGCTTAAAAAAAAGTTATAGATCTTGTAATTTCCTATAAAATTAATTATATACACTTTTGTCGTAAAATGCATACTAAGGCCGAAATCTTTAAAAAATCGATTTTTTCACACGTTTTCGTGAGAAAAAATCAGAAAATCGCTAATTACTGCTAATCTAAGCGTTATACAAAAAATTTTTAAAATAAAAGTTGTAGAATTTTAAATTCTCTACAACTTTTAATATATAACGTTTTGCTCTAAATTGCATATTAAAGCCGTAATCTTTAAAAAATTATGTTTTTACGTGAAAACAGCCTCACGCAGAATTTCAGCAAAAATGGCGCCTACCCTATCTTGTAGAGAATAAAAAATTGAGTAAACCATGCGATTTTACAAAAATCGTAGGACCAGTTTTTGAGAAAATCGCAAAAAACTGAAAAATTACACGAATCCGGTAGTAAATTACTACTTCCGGTTGACCGATTTTGATGAAAATGTTCGTGTCGGGTCCGGAAGTAGTATATAACTTAAGTTTCAAGTTTCAAGTTCGTACGATGTTTCGTTCTTGAGATATTCTGTTCACACACACATACACACACACACACACACACACAGACCAATCACTAAAAACATGATTTTGGGGTTCAGGGGGTCTGAAAACGTGTAGATCCGGTGAAAACTCGATTTCGAAAAATCGACATGAAAACAATACTTTCCTTCCTATATATTCATATAGGCAAGAGAAAGTAAAAAGTACCCTCGCGTTTCATTTGCTTTGTAAATTTGTAAATTAATTGACGTGGTCTTCGACCATAATTGTTTTAAATGTTATATCTGTTTTATGTGTAGTGTATAGTTCGTAAAGATGTCTCCGAGAGAGACGAAAGATCTCGAATGAATGTAATACTCTGAGGTGAGTGTTATATTTAATTAGTTTTGTTTTGGCTGTTCATTATAACGGGTGTTTTATTAAGGACGCAACCCTAATTATAAGAAGATAGAAGTAATACATCGGTAAATTTTCTGTCTCCCAATCGGTATGTTGGCAACAGTGTACTTAAGGCCAACTATCTAAGACAGTTAAAATTTTCCAGTCAGGCATTAGTGTGGTGACAGCAGTCGTTTCGTTATATTGTGTCAGCAATGGTTTTTTCTAAGGAAGAACGCGTGTTCACTGTAGACTTTCATAGCGAGTAAATCTTACAAATGTGTGCAAGATAAGTTTCAGTTGAAATTTCCCCGTTCTGCCATTCCGAATAAATAGTCAATATTGCGTTTGATAAATAAATTCCGTAGAACTGGAAGTGTACTCTATGAGAAACCACCTCACCAGCCAACAAAGTTAACCGCGGAAGTTCTCGAAGATTTGAAAAATCGTTTGACTCAATCACCTAAAAAACCGCTTATAAGATTATCATCGCAATCTGGGCTAACATTAACTACTGTTTTCAGAGCTACGAAAAAGTTACATTTGCATCCTTATTTACTTTACATAGCGAGATTTACTCGCTTTGTAAGTCTCTACAATAAACACGCATTCTTCCTGCTGTCACCACACTAATGCTTGACCGGAACATTTTAACTGTCTTAAGTAGTTGGCCTTGAGTACACTGTTGCCAACATACCGATTGGGGGACAGAAAATATACCGATGTATTACTTCTATCTTCTTATAATCAGGGTTGCGTCCATAATAAAACACCCGTTATATCATATAAATGTAGTGGTGCGAACAAAGGAAAAATCATGTTTAATAAAATATTTTTTTTCACATTTAGTCTTGTTGAAACACACTACTGAGTGTGGTTTTTATTTTAATTCTAAGGACATTACTCCGATTTTCTCATCTTTGCTTAAAGTTTTTGTATTTATAAACTGATTGTAAAAGAAATATGTACACTGTTATAAAAAAAATTAGGCATTATCTTGTTATTTAGTATAATATATTTACAAACTCTATTATGTATTTAGATTTTTATTTATTTCATTCTGTTTTGTCTTGAATTAGAAAACAAACTGAACATTTATAAAAATTGTATCATATTACTATGTAAGATACTGTATAAATTTTGCTTTTTCTTATTATCTTGTAAACAGTTTTTACAGAACATATTTTTAACTTGTTAATATTATATAATAAAAGATAAACTCTATTTTCAATATGGTGGATCTCATAAAAACCATACAACTCATGGTTTTTCTCTGATGTTATCAAAAATTGAATTTCTCTTACCCTATAACAAGGGACATGTACAGCCTGAAGGTTTCTTTTTTATTACTGGAAAATGGTGGGATAGAAGTTTAACAAACTTACAAATAAATAACTTCTTCAAAACATTTTCCTCTTTGCTCTTTTGTTTTTTTTCTTTAGTTGTTTCTTTTATACACCGTAAAAGAAAATTACTAAATTAAAATATAATTTATTTTTTTTTTGAAGGAAAAACAATATTTTTCCGCTAATTTGTATTATTCTAAGAATTCACATTTCAGTAGAATTTTTTTTTGGCCAATTATCTGATTTTATTTTCTGTAATAAAGTTTTATATTTAACCTACAAACTGCAATATTTCATCTGTAAATAATTTTTAAAAAGTATTTTGGAAAAGTAGTATACTGGATGTTTAAGTGACTAACTTTCTGTCTGTAGGTCTGTTGTCTTTTTTACAAAATCATTTCATATCTCAATAATCGTTAAAGATATTAACTCGAAATTTGGTATTAGGTATCCCAATGACAGGATATTGAAATTGTGCAAGTTTAATAAAATCAATGTTAATTTATTTCGAACCCACCGGGTTGGTCTAGAGGTAAAGTCGTCGCCAAAATCAGCTGTTAAACAGCTGATTTTCGGAGACGAAGGTTCCTGGTTCAAATCCTAGTAAAGGTAGTTACTTTTATACGGATCTGAATGCTAGACAGTGGTTACCGGTGTACTTTGATGGTTGCGGTTCAATTAACCATATTCTCTCAGGAATGGTCAGCCTGAGTCTGTACAAGACTACACCTCATTTACACGTCATATATATCATCCTCATCTCATTGGGTCATGTGGTTGCTTATTGTTCAGAATTGAACAGATTGCAACGTACACATTTATTATATTTAGGAATTCAAAAAAAAAATTCAAAGAAATTTATTTCAAAATGGGGGCTTTTTCACGTCAAATATTGAATTTTTTATGTTACTGAAACATAACCTCACTTTATATTATTTAAATATTACTTTATGTAACTTATATTATTTAAATAACGTTTTCATTTGTTAATACTACAATATGGTATTGTACTTAAGACTAACATATCTTTCCCATGAGAAATTACAATGACTACCGAACAGAATATTGTAAAATTTAACGTGTTATATTTTTCCAGGTTTAAATCAGAAAACTTGACCTGTTTTAATCAAACCAATAAATTTGATCAAGTCGTTTTACGTTGAGTGAACATTTCAAAAGCAAAGAATTTTCTATACTAAAATTTAAAGAAGTAACGTTTGTTTGTTTGTACGAGGTAATCTCGAACTACCCTACCGATTTCAAAACGTCTTTCATAGTTAAAAAGCTTTGTGCTTCCTGAGTAAAGTAAATTAATACTATTAAGTAATTTTAAATTTAAAAATATACTGTATTTTGATTGGTAATGTATTTTGCCCAAAACAGGCAGATAGGGTGTTAAATTTATTTGCACTCGATCAGCTAGTTCCAGGGCTACCAAAATTAGTTCTGTTTCTTATCACATGGTCAGCCAGTTATATGATTGAAGCATTTAAGAATAGAAGAGGTAGATGTGTAAAAGACACTAGTTATAATTATGTCCTGTGAAAGTAATGAATTTCATTATACAGCCAGACCCTATGGTAAATCAAGTGAAGGTGTCATCTGCAGGGTGGAAAGTAGTGCTTTTCTTAGGTTCGGACATGCTGATAAGATACTTTTTCAATCAGTAAAGAAGGCAATGGAAAAGTTCATCACTCCTCATTTTACTTAGTAAAGAATTTCAAACCAGCTTTTCAGCTGATGACCTAAACAACAACTAGAATTCTGCGTTAAGACAGTGCCAAAGTCATTTATTGAAGCAATTTTGTTCATGTGAACTGCTACTTTCAAAATTCATTTAATATACTAGATTAAAACTAAAAAATAAAAATAACCTTTTGAAAATTTCAGTAAATTTTACATTTTTTTCAGTTTCAAAATATCAAATATTTCAATGTGATTTAAATGATTGATTTTGATAAATTGATTTAATAAAGCTAAAAATGTTTTTTATGACGTGACATTTTTATTAAATTTATGTCCGGCTAAAAATAACTTTATTTGAAAATGTTTGTCTTTCAGTATTAGGCATATAAATATAATTTTTGAACATGACGTAAAATGATAGATCAGATAAATTAATTTCATTGATATCTTTAGTGCATACATTCGTTATAAATTTATTCGGTTTAATAATTCATAAATGTTTCGTTTATATTATCCGTTATCAATATAAAATACGTTGGTGTACATTCTTGAGAACACAATATAGACAAAATTATACAAAAATTTTCTATCACGCATTTATACGCACGCACGATCTCACACAAACTAGTGGTAGCTGTTCATTTTGCAGTCGAGCTAATCACAGAAAATTTATTCCGATTGGCAGGCAGTCTAAGGGTAGTTTTAGAAGGAGAAAGCGGAGGATTAATACATGAGGACAATTGGGGTCGTGAAGAGGCCTCGTTTATCAGCCAAGCACGTGCCATTATACACCCTCTTCCCACCGCCTCTCTCACTCACCCCGCCCAATCCTTTCCATCCTTCCTCTTCTATCCGACCATTAATTCGCTCTCTCTTCGTTTCCCTAACTGAAAATTTTCCCTGGGGTCGAATGCAGTGTTCTCTGCGGTGACATTTTCGATCTGGACCGGTACAATAAATTCCTAATAATCTTATTTTAGTTCAAGGTCAGGTGGTGAATTTATTCCGGGCACATTTTACTCTTCTTAAAAATAAACCAGTCTGGAAATAGTCAGATTTACAAAACAGTTGAGACATCTTAACGAAATATTTGCAGATAATAATTTTAAATTTGCAATATTCGGTACTTCATTGTCATTTACATAGCGATTAATGATAAATTAAATTTTCTTCAAGTATCACACATTTGATCTAGGTTTTAATGATGTTTCTATAAATTTCATGCTATTTCCTTCAATTCTTTAATAGGCCTACCGAAAATAGGCAAATGAAGTGTTATACGTATTATTTACACCCGATCTGTTAGTTCCAGGGCTACAAAAAAAAAACAGTTCTTTTTTTATCACATGGTCAGTCAATTATATAACTGAAGCATAAGAACAAAAGAGGTAGAGGTGTAAAAGACACTAGTCAGAGTGATCTTCTCTGAGAATAATGAAAATCATTGTACAGCCAGGCCCTGTGGTGAATGAAGTGAAGTTGTCATATGCAGGGTGGAAAGTAGATACTTTTTAGAGGGCTGGATATGCTGATAAGCAAACTTTCTCAGTGAGAAAGGCAATGGTAGTAAAAACTCGAGAGGTTCAAACCAGCCTTCCGGCTGATGACCTAAACAACAAATAATATTTCTTTTATTAACTCTCGCTTATTGCTTTGCCAAGTATAATTATTTGTTTATTTCTGTTTCTTCTATTTGTTTTATGTCACTGTTTTGCAGATTAACTGCTAATGCAGACGATGAAAGGTGAGAAATGAAAATGGGTGATGAAAATATACGAGACCTGACCGGAAATCAAACCCTTGGTATAGATGATGTAGTTGCTTGTTTTTTTTCAACCTTTACCAAATGGTAGGAGGAATTTATTCAATAATAAAAAAAACCTTTTTATTAAATTTTAATAACTAGCGTATAAAATTATTCTGTGCTTAACCTAAACGAATTTAACGTAACTTAGTTCCCATAGCTCATGTTTTACACATTTTTGGAAAATAATTCACATAGTTTTTAAATTTCGGACAGACATTCCTGACAGCTATCTAGATAACATACCAAACGTTCACGACTCTGGGATTTGAGCTTCGTCCTCTTAATTGGAAGATGACGGGAACTTCAAGTTCTTCGTCTATGTATTTACTTGCAGCGGTCAAAGAAGGCCGGAGCACTCCAAGGAACTCACCACTTTTATAAAAAAAGGAACTCGTGTCGTCATTCAGCACTTATTGTGAAAGTGCGTGCTACATAATGATGTCTTATGCTCTAAAATTGGTACGTTACGAAGAAAAAAATGAAAGTAAAGCACGTAGATAACTTTTTTTGTTTTAAGTGTTAGCAGATAAATCTTGTTAAATAATATTTAAATTTATATGTTTTCAAGTAAAAATATAAAGTATCATATTGTCTTGAAGTACGCGGTTACACAATAAGAGAATTTTAATCCCGTAAGAATTTTGTCCTGTATTCCAATCAGGAAATTCATCTAAGTTCAGATTAGCATACAAATAAAAATGTATTCGTTCATTCAAGTCATTTCTAAGAATAATATTGTTGGAAACTAGGAAATGAGATCATTTTCTTATACTTCGATTTAAACTAAGAAATTGTAAGTACTGAACCAAAATGTAAATGTTGATTGTCGTAACCTATTTACTGCATCATTTCAAATTCTGAATAGAAATTAATTTTATCTTTTGAATTTATTCTGATGATAAATATATCTTTTAAATACATTTTTATTATGAACAAGGCACCTATGCTCTCTTTACTTAATACTGAAAAGTCATAGAAAAGTAGGTACAGTTTGCATAAATTTTTAATGCTATGGTTTTTGTGTAATTCATTACCAAATGATGACACAGCTAGCTTGAGTTGAAAATAATAATTTATTCTTATTATAACCAGGAGCGTCGATTATCCGAACGTCAATCATCGAATCATCCGAACATCTTGGATGGAAAAATACATAATATAATTATATACCCATTCAGATGCCTTTTCTGTCCTGAAAACTGTAATGATATGGAACAAAAACCAGCCTGAATTTAGTGCTGTTGAAGCATTGTTACTAAAAAGAATTAGAGATGTTGCTGCTACAAAATAAAGTTCAGACTTAGTTCAAAAAAAAAATTCAAGATTTTTTAAAAATAATTCGTAGTATGTGATAAAAGTGCATTAAAAAAAAATATCATAAAGGTTTCACTTTAATATTTATTACGTTAATTTATTCAGTTTTGAAAGTCTGTATTTTCAGTTTGTATTTACAATTTTGAGTAGGCTACTTTACATTAGCAGTAAATTAGTGTTTTTTAAACTAAATTACATGTTAGCCTTTATTAATCTATTAACATTTAGGTTATATTACATTGCTACGTTGCCCATAACGGGCAGGTTGAGTGTTAAATTAATTGCACTCGATCTGTTAGTACCAGAGCTAAAAAAAAGTTCTGTTTCTTATCTCATAATCAGACAATTATATTACTGAAATATTTAAGAACAGAAGAGGTAGAGGTGTAAAAGACACTAATCAGAATTGAATCGGTCATTTCAGAAAGCCCATAAGTCAAAAAACGAACTTTTAGAAAAATTAAAAACTTGTAATTTATTATGTTTTAATGAAAAAAATATAAATTGTTCAGAGGGTTGTGCCCTTTAATTTAAAATATACTTTTGCCGTTTTAAAGGCAAGCCACTTTAAAAAAAATTAGTTTTAAGGTCTTTCTGAAATAAATTGGAGTAAAATGTTAATTTACGTTGTTTTTTCTAAAATACATTGTTATACCAAGAGAAAATTGTGCTGCAAAATAGTAGGTATTCATTTATTTATTTCAGTTGTTTACAATATGACTTAAAATAGCATTCTGCAGTAATAAAAATTTAAATTTTAACTTTAAGAAAGAAACATGTTGATTTTCAGGGCTATTCACGTTCTTCATCGTTGTGATAACAGTAGTTATGCACCTTAAAAAGATTTTTGCATAGAATCTTTGTATAGTGTCTTTCACTAGAAAGTAGAGCTTAAGCTTCAAAGGAACATCCTCTATCATTTTTTAATTAGAAGGAAACACTTTATATCCTTAACCCTTTCTAACCCAGTGTGACGAAGAAGTCACACTGGAGTGAAATAACACATCAAAATTTTAGTTATTAGCGACTACTTTGTATTCGGAACGCTGGGTGTGAAGTGTGATAATTTGCCCTAGCCAGGAATCGAACTTGAGACTTTCGCTTTGCAGTGTAGCATGCTGACCATTGCGCTACGACGGCGACCATTAATTAGTTTCTTTTAAAAATTAATTTTAGTTTTAAATGTTCGTGTTCATTTACTAAAATAAAGTAGCATTTCTTCAAATACGTCGTACGTAGGTACAAGTATATTTTTTAGACTGTAAAAAGTGATTTTAATCTTAAATGATGACTTTAAAATAAAAATCATATTTAGTTTTTTTGCTACAAATCTAAGTAAGAGATTATATTTTGTTTAGGAAGCCTGAACATAATTTTACATACTCACATTTTTGTATGAAACAATGAACAGATATTTTTTGTGTATAGTTAAAAAAATTGGGATTGAAAGGGTTAAGGATATAAAGTGTTTTCTTTATAAATATAGATTCTTTATAAATAAGGATATAAAGTGCCTTTTTTAGTGTTATATTACTTAAGGAAAGCCAGACTAATGTGATTTTTGTAGGGATAGTGTGTTTACATTCAGTTAGTTCTAAAATGCACTAAAGAAAGAATGTAAAATTTTGACTTATGGGCTTTCTAAGATAACTGATTCAATTATCTCCTCTGAGGTAATGAATTTCACTATAAAGACAGACCCTGTGGTGATTGAAGTGAAGGTGTCATTTCCAAGGAAAGCCGGTACTTTTCGAAAAATGGATGGGTAATGCCGGGGTTGGGCGCTACTATCCATTTTGCTTGAATCTGACTGTCTAACTGATTTGACAATGCAGTCTGTCAATTCAGGTAGACAGTCCGACAGGATGTCACGTACACAAACTAGCAACATGGATAGTAACACCCCCCCCCCATTACCCATCTATTTTTCAAAATTCTAAAAATTCTACCACAACATTAGCCAATCGATATTTTATATTATTAACATATCTCTACTAAGTTTTTTACGCTGAATAAAACGATAGTTTGCCCGTACCGAACGATCGAGCGGTTACCGAGATAGCAAAGGTTCAGAATATTGTTAATAATTCAAAATTTAAATACTTTACGATTTTAAAATTTCGTACACGCTGTAAGAATATAATTTTCTATGTTGTGTTAGAATTTAAAATTTTTGGGTCAAATACTTATCGAGTTACACGCCTCTAAACGCATGAAATTTCGTGCGGTATCAACAAAACCGGGACTTTTTGTCTTTCAAGCTCAATATGGCAATATGTTTAAACAACATTAAAAATATAGGTTTATTATAGGTAAACGCAGAATAAAATGAGCTAAATTTTGATGTAAAGTATGTTAAAATGCTACGCATAGTTTTGGAGATGCAAAGGTTCAAACTCGGGTGTCTATGATTATGAAACCGATAATAGGTGTGCTCTCATGGTTGGAGTTCAATTAGCCCTACTCTTTTATGAATAATTGGCCTGAGTCTGTGCAAGACTACACCTCATTTACATGTCATAGATGTAATCCTCATTTTATTAAGCCGTGAGGTTGGTTATTGTTCTAAAATTGAACAGATTGCAAGGTACACACATTAGAGATTTAAAAAAAACGACGTAATTGAAATGTTTGGTCACCATCTTTGCCCAGGCATAGTCAATCAAAATATTTTATTTTAAATAGGAATATGGTTTTCTAAATGCATGATTTTAATATAAAATAAACTGGAAACGATTGTGAATCCTCTTCATCGACAAAATAATTTAGTTTATTAAATTACCTATAACCATTCAAATATCATCAACGCCCCTTCTAATTGAAAAATGTACTGCCGGGCGCTTAACTATACCGTAAAGTGGGAATAAGAGCAACGAATATCCGCCCAGACAACGAAGACCATTGATGAAAACTTCGACCAATTAGCGAAGAGAACGATTCTTCCAATCAGAGACTCCAATCGTACCAACGCGTCATATATCACGGTAAATTCCACCGCCGTAACCGCCCACTGCTCTCACGCAATGCACCGACAGAACCACAACCAAATGGCCCTTTTCAGGTTCAAAATTTTTAAGGATTAGAACGCTACTCGTCTTCGTTACCATCCGGAGAAACAGTTACAAAAACAGAAAATGCGTGATATTATATTGCAGTAGAACGAGTCTAGAAATGTTTTTGTGTTTATAGCCTAGTGCAGAATACACTTAATTAACAAGTTTTTAACAGTTGCACTACAGCTATAAAAACGTAGTTGATCAGTCTCAGGAAAACCCGCTAAGGTTTTCAACGGCCCACTTGAAAGCCACCAAATCTTTAAGGTTTCCTTACACTACTTATTTTTCCATCTGGTGGCAGTAGTAAATGAAGGAAGTTTAATTGAAATCGTTAGAGCAGTTTTTGAGAAAATTTAGTTTTTGTAATTTGGCATTGGAGAACCGTACTCTTACTATTTCAGCTACTATAATTTCCTAAAGCATTGATATAGAAAAACTTAATTTTCAAATTTCAGCTCAGTCGGCTTAGTAGTTTTTTCTCCGTAATGAATTAAACACAGACAGGCATATATATTATTTTAAACCCCATCTTTACGCTTCTAAGCTTCATAAAATGTGAGTTGCACTGTTGCTATACTTTCTCACTCAATAGATGGTTCGAGAACCTCTAGAGGCAATACTAAGTAAAAGGAGGAGTAAGGTGGCTTACCGTTACCTTCCTCATTGAGTGGAAAAGTATGCTTATCAGCATGCCAGGTCCTTTGAAAAGCATTATTTTCCACCCTACAAAAGATACCTTCACTTCATTCACCACATGGTCTGACTGTACAATAAAATGTCTTACTCTCAGAGGAGATAACTCTGACAAGTGTCTATTACACCTGTACCTTTCCTGTTCTTAAATGTTTCAGTCATGTAATTTGAACATGTGATGAGAAATAGAACTATTTTTTGGTAGCCCTAGAACTTGCAGATCAAGTGGAAATAATTTAACACTCCGCCTGCCTATTATGGGCATAAATCTATGTCAGACAGAATTTTTTATAATAAAAATAACTGAAATATATTAGCGGGAATCGTGAATAAAACTAGAAAATAAAAACTTTATATAACTTTGAAATTTGCAAATAATAGCCCAATATGAATTAGTAGCCTAATTAATTAGAAGGGACAATTAATTCTAAAATGTATTTATAAAATATTCTTTAGAAAATCATTTAACCAATTTTTAAAATCTAAAACTTGCAAAGAAGAATTCCAATATACATTTTTTTATTACACACTATACCGCGAGTCGTCTTGTATCGTCTAGAAGAAGAAGGAGAAGTAGAAGAAGAAGAAGAAGAAGAAGAAAAAGAAGAAGGAGAAGGAGAAGGAAGAAGACGAAGAAGGAGAAGGAGAAGAAGAAGAAGGAGGAGGAGGAGGAGGAGGAGGAGGAGAAGGAGAAGGAGGAGAAGAAAAGAAGAAGTTGTTATGGATGATAGTTTTGTGTCTCACACCTAAAGTTGTATACCTGTTACTCAAAGAAAATTCACGTCAGGTTAATATTATGCAGTAGTGGAATTGAATATGTCAGTGTTTTACGTTTGTTTTAGTATTACATACACAACTTCAGTGATATACGTCAACAGATGTGAAGCACTACACTACTACGTTTTCTTGTTTGTTATGTGCTATTATAACATCTGCTATTAATGTGTCCAACTGTTTCTCACAAGTTTCAAGATAGAACTTGATGCTTGTTCTGATACCGGAATTTACTTTCAGTTCCGTTTACTCCAACCCTCGCTTCGAAATGCACTGTTTCTTCTACAACAGACATATATTCCTTCTCCCCATTCTATTTGTTAAAAACAAATGTTGACTTAACACACACAAATACACACCCTACGTATAAATATTGTAAAAAGTTTGTTACGGGATACTTTTTTTAAACTAAAAAAAATACAATTAATTCTAAAATATATTTATGAAATATTCTTTAGAAAATCATTTAACCAATTTTTTCTAAATTATCAAAAAATGTGTTATGCAGTTATGAATGTGCGTTTTATGTGCGTCTGTTTTGATTTTAAATAAAGCGAAATTTCAATATCTATTATTAAATTTTCCTGAGTAATTCTCATGAATCTTTTCAGAATTAAATTTTCTACAAATTTATTTAAGAAAAAATACACCTTTATTTACCATTTATGGAAGTAATCTTACGTTAAACACAAAAATGTGTTATTTCTTTGCACTAATTCTTGTGTTCTATGTAAGATATCTCTGAAAGTATTGCATTTACAGCTCTGGAACCAATTTTATTCAATTTTTCAGATTAAAAACATAAGAATCAATCGTATTTGTATCTTTGTAACTACCTTTAACATTTTTATACGGCCTTACTTCACCGAGGGTACAGAGTTCAAGGTGAATTTTTCGCTAGCCTTTACTCGCTAGCTAAGCGTTTACAGGCATATGTTTATATGAACCTTTTTTCTTTTTTTTAGCTATAGAATGAGATCCCAAGAGATTGCCGTATAGTTTTGAATCACCTGTATAGTACGTCCAGCCCCCCCCCCCCAGAGTGTAAGTCCAGTCTTACTCTCGCTGACGATCGTCAACGTATATTGTGTTACCAGTACCTATGTTTTATTTGATTATGAATAATTACATAGAATTACTTTAATGTAATATAATGCTTGAAATAATCTGTGAAGTGAATTAGAAGTGGTATAAAATAACATGGAGAAGTGGTACTTTTGAATTTTATTTTTAAATTTCTGTGAGTTATGTTTGTAAAATGTAGGCTAAAGTTAGCGAAAGCAAAATTAACTTTAACGCAGAACTTTTCCATAAGAGGGTACGTGATACTCGAAAAGGGGATAGGATGTTGCTCTTCTACTTGTATTTCTTCTGCACTTCTACATCCACATCCCTTTCTCTGCTCATTATTTTTTCATGTTAGTTTGCTCGCTAGAAACATTACATTTCAGTAGTGTTGTAGTACAAAGATGGTGCATACAGAAAATGTACGAAGCTAACACAAGCAGACGCCACCAGATTTCCGGAAAATGAAATTAAATGAACCCCTAAACCCCTAACGTCTCTCCGATCATTCTATCTTTTTCTTTTAACTCTCTCTTCTACATTTGCGTTTATTCGTCATAACCCCTCCACCTCTAAAGTAAACACTTTGGCGCGTGACTCCAATTGTTTGTGTACCCACTTCCAACACTCGTACTTTATACGATTCCATCCCTAACTCCCCTGCTGGGCTGCTGAGTGTAGTCATGATGCTTCTTAAACATATGAATTGTACATAACAAAGTTATATATGAATCATTCTCATATCCCGCAGTAGCCCTCTACTTCAGCAATAACAGAAAAGGCGGAGAATTACGATTTCACTAAAATTTATGTCTTTGTGACAAAGTGAAAATCTTTTTCTAAATAATGAAAATGTCTTTTCACTAGGGTGAAAGTAGGGTGATACAACCATAAAATTCTTATTCTTCACATTATCCATTTTCAGACAGTGAAATCTTAACACTGTTCTGCCTGACGGTTTATGGACATAAATTATTTTATATATCATTAAAGTGTATAATGCGAATAACCAAGTAAAATTTTATTGTTTTAATTTTAATACTGAATTTTAATGAGATACTACTCGTTACTTATATATTTTATTCATAATTTATTTTATTTTATTAATGGTCCAATATAAAATGGAACGGAAATAATTTTTCTACACTTGAGAGAATAACAAAGTTCTACGTACAAGCACATGTAAATTAAAACAACGAATTCCCTAAAGTCAAGAGAAAATTTTCATTAAACTACATACATTTTACATTTGATTGAATATTGAGTAATACCTTTTTGTAATTATTTTAAGTTCTGATAAATTACACATACCGTTAAAAAAATCTGGTTTTTTGTTTTTACTTTTGTTACTTTGTAAAATATCGTTAGGGCTTTTACCAATTTTCATTTCCGGATGTTTTGTCAAAAGTATTCTCTTTACAACAATGTACAAGTTTCAATGCTTCGACATGACCTATCATCCACAGTAGATTCGTTTCGATAGGTCACGAAAATGAGATGGTCTGGTGGCAGTTTGGAATTTCACTATTGCATTCGTTTATTTAATCTTGAAAAATATTTGGTTATACAAAAATTCTCTTAGTACCTGTGTTACTGTTTATGTAGTCCAAGTAATTTCTTTTTTTTTAATTCCTAACATGTGTAAGTTACAATCTGTTCAATTCAGAACAATAAGCAACCCCATGACCCAATGAGATGAGGATGATATGTATGGAGTGTAAATGAGGTGTAGTCTTGTACAGACCCAGGCCGACCATTCCTGAGAGAGTATGGTTAATTAAACCCCAACCATCAAAGTACACCGGTAACCACTGTCTAGTATTCAAATTCGTATAAAAGTAACTACCTTTACTAGGATTTGAACCAGGCAAGTAAATTTAACAATAATAATTTCGCCTTTCCAAAATAGGTGGCCAGTAAAAACATCTCTGGTGCGATGGTACCGCATATTTTGTTTACTCGGGTGTTGGTGGGTCGTTACTAGAAGATGGCATCTCAGTCGACTGCCGAGATGGTGCAACTGTTTCTTTCCAGTATTTAAATTATGATTTATGTAAGTGGCAGAACGGTACGATTTTACATAAGATTGTTGAAAAAAAAATCTTCTGTATCAAAGATTCAACGTGACCTATCTCGCACGGTAGATCCTTTTTCAGTAGGTCACGAAATGAATGAGATGGTCTGGTGGTAGTTTGGAATTTCACTACTGAATTCGTTTATTTAATCTTGAAAAATATTTGGTTGTACACAAAGTGTCTTAGTACCTGTGTTATTTTTGATATATTCCAAGTAAATTTAACAATTTCATCGTTCCAAAATAGGTGGCGAGTAAAACTATGTCTGGTGCGATGGTACCGCTCATTTTGTTTAATCGTGTATCGGTAAGTCGTTACTACAAGATAGCCTCTCGGTCGCCTGCCGAGATGGTATAAACTGTTCTTTCCAGTATTTAAATTATTATTTGTGTAAAAATGACAGAACGGCACATTTAAACATTAGATTGTTGAAAAGAATAATAAAATCTTCTGTTTCAATGCTTCAACGTGACCTATCACCCACAGTAGATCCGTTTCGGTAGGTCACGAAAATGAGATGGTATGGTGGCAGTTTGGAATATCACTACTGCATTCATTCATTTTGCGTGTGCGTGATCGAAATTTATAATAACTAATCGTTCATCACTTAATCTCAACAGTTAATGCAGGAAATATATTAAAAAATAAAATGAAATAAAATAAAGTATCTCACTTACGTGCTTTCCACTGCAGTTGTAATCTGCTGATAGGAATGGGATCAAAGGGTTGGACAAACACATAAGGACAAAGAAAAAATAAAATAAAATACCTGCAGGTAAACTAAAGGAGAATAGGAAGAATGAATAGAAATAAATTTCGGCGTATTAGTGGACTGTAAAAAAAGGTGCGCGTAAAAAGGAAGTAACGAAGCGAACTATTTACCGTGAGACGGATATGCGTACAGGCGTTTTTAAACATAAAAAAGTCACTTCAATAAATAACAAATTAAACACTTTAAAATATAAATTACCGGTTAAGCGTTCAATAGACATCAGTACTCAACGGCGATTCAACAACAACTGTCTCTGTTGACCACCAGAGCGCGGCAACGTCGAAAAGTTTGATTAGAGACACAAACACATTTAATCTTGAAAAATATTTGGTTATACAAAAAGTCTCTTAATACCTGTGTTACTGTTTATATATTCCAAGTAAATTTAACAATTTTTTTTTTTTTTAATTCATTTATTTAACGTCGCATCAACTACAACGGTCATTAGCGACGACGTTGGGGTGTAACTATATTCAATGGAGGATGAAATGATTTTTTTTTGTAACGTATGAAAATATGCCATGCCTGAGTGGGATTCGAACCCAGGACCGCATGATGAGAGGCGAGCACGTTACCAACTGCGCCAATGCGGCCGGCTATTTAACAATTTTATTTTTCCAAAATAGGTTGCAAACAAAATTAGTCTGGTTCGATGGTACCGCCCATTTTGTTTACTCGCGTATCGGTGGGTGTTTCTACAAAATGGCCTCTCGGCCATTTTGCCTGCCGAGATTGTATTACTGACTCTTTCTAGTATTTAAATTTTGATTTATGTAAAAGTACAGAACGTTATGTTTTAATATTAGATTTTTGAACAGAATAATAAAATCTTCTGTTTCAATCTTTGACGTGACAGATAGGTCATATCTTAGCAATATATTTGGCAAGAGAAAGTAAAAATTGCATCTGAAACAATCGTTGTATCATTAACTGTAAATTCGTAAGTTAATTGTGTAAATACTAATACTGATACAACATTTGAGTACGTGTGAGAGTACATAAACGTTTTCTTTTATATGATTTCAGAGTGTTTCATGTAATTACTACCTTTCATCCATCTAACGTGTTTCCACATAAAGAAACTGATAACATCTCTACAAAAGATTTCACCGACGTAATTTTAACGGAATTTACTTTCCTAAAGAGAGTAAACTTGGAGATTTTATTTACTTTTTCTTCAACTTTTCTTACAATTGAAGAAAAATGAAAGAATAAATTCCTGTTTTTTCAGTAACAATAAAATTGTTTATTATTATGTTTGTTAATTATGATTTGAGTGCCTCTGAATGTGGTGAGTAAATTTTCATTGAATTGTATTGTATTAGAAAATTGTTTATTCTTAAAAATACATTCGAAACTTATTACAGTATAGTCGCGGTAATCCGAACACGTAAGATGTCCGACCTTTGCGGGTTATGGATACCTCCAATCTTAGATTTCGACAATAAAATTACAAATACTGTAGGATAAAAAGTACAGATTTAACAAAATACGAGAACACAAAATTATAAATGAGACCTCTATTTGAATACTGTTACAGTATTATTTTCATGTCATTTTAAAACAGACAATGGTAACTTGTGATTGCCAGTTCCTTTACTCCTCGGGAAAAATGTTATACGATCATTTTTAACTTTGAATCCAGCAGCAGTCGTTTCCCCCTTATGAACTCAGGTTTTTCCTGACAACATTTTCCAGTACAATACTGACTCATCTCCATTGTAAACTTGATATAATGTTAAACCACGTTTTTCTACTTCATCCTGGAATTTTGTTTTAAAGTAGATAAGATCGTTGATATTACTAGAATTTCACCGGTAACAGTTCATAGTCTAATACCGTATCGTTAGTTAAATTTTTCCAGTCAGCCTATTACTGGTTTGAAAGTTGTCTTTCACGGTCATTTCCTTGCAGAAAAACTTCGCTTTTGGGTGACAATGTCTCCACTGGTTGCCTCGCTCTTTCTTACAAAAACCATAAGTATAAGGCTTGCTCGGCCATAGGTTTACCTGCTGCTTTCAATGTTTTTTTTCAGTGGCCCGCACTCCATTTATTAGACGGTTTTAAAGAATTTTCTAAATGCTAAAATAATAATTACAAACATGATAGTAAGTGATCGTTTGGATTATTAGAGATTTCTGTGTACCGGGGGTTCGTATTACCGCTACCATATTGTACTTTCTCTTGCCTAGTATGGGATATATAGAGAAGGAAAGTATTGTTTTCATGTCGATTTTTCGAAATTGAGTTTTCACGGGAAATACACGTTTTCAGTTCCCCGGAACCCAAAACACATGCTTTTACCGATTGGTTTTTGTGTTTGTGTGTGTGTGTGTGTGCGTGTGCGTGTGTGCCTCCGTGTCTGTGTGAGAGTAAAATATCTCAAGAACGGAATAGCGTACGAAATTAAAACTTTGAGCTTCAATTATGTACACAAGGGCCACAAATAAGATGTAAAACATCAAAAATGTATAAAAGTGAACTTAATTTATTTAATTATTAACATTAAAGACAGAAAAATTGACAACTAAGAAAACAGTCATCAGGTGAAATTTATCAAAGTTCCGTAGCGTTTTAAGTGATAATTGTTATATTTTGTTAAGAGTAATAATTGATTATAATTTAAATTTAAGGAAGTTTGTTTATTATTAAGTAATCCAGGTACGCCCAGGTAAGTAGTATCCAGATCTCGAATGAACCTAGGTTTAGTTGTTACAATATATCTGTACCTTAGAACAAGAACAACCAATGTAAAAAAAACAGTTTTGAAAAGAGCAAAGAAAGATCTGTGTAAATGTTAAACAACACCAGTAATTCCACCTAAGTCAGCTACAATGGCAGCAAAAATTAAGAAAAGTCACTCCAAAAACAACCAATCTCAACATTGGTTCTTATTGCTAACCAACTTCATTTAGAAAATTTTTATTGCAATAATAACCAATTATGACTTTGGTTGTTTTCGCATCAAGAATTATGGTATCTGAGAACCAATGTTGTGTTTGGTTGTCCTTGCAATAATATTTTTCACGCAACTGACATTGGTAATAAATACTACATGCAATATCTCATGAACTATACATAATGAACATTGGTTGTTCTTGCATTAAAAATTACACAAAAATTACGTTGATAACGTGTTTAACTCATTTTTGTAAGATAATGACATTGGTTGTTCTTGTTCTAAGGTACAGATATATGCCTATAAAGCCTGAATATAAAACAAAATCCTTGATAGAAGTTTCGTTATTTATATATTATTGAATTTTACTGAAAATTACGTAGAACATAATGTTAGCAAACAAAAACAGTCAGTTTATTAAAGGCCGTAAAGGCAACTGAACTTGATATTCATTTATTATACTAGAAGAGCCGCGTCAAACATTAAAATGATTCAGAGGTCGAGGATTTGCTTGACATTTAGACTGACACAAACTTGACTGGTAACTAACGTGGCGTGACAAATTTTGTCACTACAATATCATCAAAATTTGATGACTACTGTTTCAGTTGCCCTACTGTCAGTTCTCCTCGGATGGATTGTGGTTTCTGTTCCCACTTCGCTACTTCACGGAATTTCCCCCCCATTCTGATGAAATTTTTATCATTCGTTCAATGAAATTGTTGAACTGCGTGAAGAAATTTCGTTCCTGAGTGCATTCTCATCCCTGCACAACGACCTTTCTTTTATAAAAAATATGACTTACGTCAATCACTTCTGAGTTTTTAATTTATTAATTTATCTTCTTTATGAAAAATTAGATCTGCGTGGTACATCCGTGATAGAACTTCTGTAAACCAAGTATAATCAGTAAAAAAAATTCAAGTATGAACAGTATATTAATTGTGAAAAATAAAGAATTTTTCATAAAAGAAAACAGAGTAGTTTAATAATAGTAGTAGGCCTATTTTGTACCCGCGCTTTGCACAGGTTAGCCTTGCAAGGGTGTACTGAATAAATTGGTTTCTTGTTTTGTTGTTCCCAATGTTACTCTAAACTTTAATTTTTCAAGTTATCTTTTTAGAAATACAATTGGCGATTTTCAGAATTACAACGGGAATATTTAGAAATAATAATTACTTTTTTTAGGTAGTCAACTCTCATCATATTTTAGTAATCGAAATGGAAATAGTTTTTTTTTGTTCAAACTCTGAGGAACAAAGGTGCCAAATTTCAGTTTTCTAGGGGATCGGCAAGTTAGAGAACTACTATTGGGTGAATGAGGCGTTACGCATTTTTTGTATTTGGGACTTTAATGGCCATGGAGAGCTGAACTATTATTTCTTGCTCTTCAAGTTCTTTCTTCTAATTCTCGTCGCTCTCCTTTGCTACGTTAAATTTTATTTATGATAATGCGATTGAGTAGTCTTCTTACGACGTTACAACCTTATATTTCCAGATTATTATGAAACTAATTGCCCATAACAGACAGGTGGAGTGTCAATTTATTTACACTCAAACTTTTCGTTGCAGGGCTAAAATAAATAGTTCTGTTTCTTATCACATGGTCATCCAATTAATTGACTAAATCGTTTAAGAACAGAAGAGGTAGAGATGCAAGAGACACTAATCAAAGTTGTCTCCTCTGAAAGTAATGAATTTCATTATACAGCCAGACCCTGTGGTGAATGAAGTGAAGGTGTCATTTGCAGAGTGGAAAATATGTGCTTTTCAGAGGGCCTGGCATGCTGATAAGCGTACTTTTTTCACTCAGTGAGGAAGGCAATGGTAAACCACCTCACTCCTCGTTTTACTTAGTAAAACCTCTACAGGTTCAAACCAGCCTTTCGGCTGATGACCTAAACAACAAATATGAAACTAAAATCCTCTGTTGTGTTTCTCCACTAGTAAACTAATTTTGACGTATTCAAAACGCTTTGTAAATCTTTGTTCTATAATTTTAAACATAACTTTTTGTATATTATACTGTATTTGTCTTAAATTATACCAAAATTTGACCATTTAATATAAGTTAGACCTTCTAGATAAGTAGATCCAAATAAGTGGTAGAAAGTTGGTATTAATAGTTACGTAACACCGGTTGGAAAAACAACTTTGTGGGATAACCAGCTGACAGCCACTCGTGAAAATACTTCAATGGGAGTCTTTATTCAAATACATGCTTAATCCACGTCAAAAATTCAGCTAAATCAGTAATAAAATTGAGTGATTTTTAGCCATCAGTTGTGTTAATTTTACAATTATTTATTCAGAACATCTGATTTTTACATTTTATTAGTGCAGGCGAAAATTTAATTTATATAACATTTATTTTCTCCAAATTTCAATTTAACTGGTAAAAACCCACAATATTTAAATTTTTTATTAACTATTAATTAACCAAAAGTAGTAACACAAATTTTTTTCAAATATTTATTTAATATTTTATTTTATTTTATTTTACATAGACATTATTTGATTCCAAAGTTGTACTTTACAACAATGTAAAAAATAAAATTTGTCTCAACCAACAACCATCAAACAGTACGCATGAATTTTTTTGTCGTATTTCACGTGATAGTAGCCTATATTTTAATGTTAATCAGAAATATATGTTAGCGGGATTTCTTAAAAATTATACAGAACCGCTGCAGGTTGTCTCGATAAAAAATAAAAGTAAAAAACTAAAAAATTGTAATTAATTCAAAAAAGTTCCTAGTAAATTGCCCTAATTTAGAAATTTAATAAACACAATTAAAAATTTAAAGTTTTATCAAGAAGATTACTTAAAATACATTTCAGAACACTTGTTATGAAACGATACGAAGTTATTAGAAAAGTTAAATATTTTATCAAGTTATAAGTTCAAGATAATAGAGGGAGTAAGTTAAGGGTTTTAATATCGCATTAATCAAAAACTTGTTTCCATCTAATAAATTAAGTAATTTCCGCTAATAATAGTTTTTAAGTTTTAATCTACATTGAAAATATTAATAATACATTAAGGTGCAACTAGCAATATTAATATTTTGATTTTGTTCTTGTTTAATTCGGATGTTTTTTCGTAATACTCTTAGTTCTACACTTTAATATTTTTATAGTCAATGTAATAATACTAACAAATCTCTGCTTGCTGTGCTTCACGGCAAACTAAACTTCAAATTCCAAACAAAGTAAATAAATTCCTGGTCTAGTCTTAACACTTTAAAATTTTAGGTAATTTATTTTCTGTAAAACAAACTTCAGCAGTTTTGAAAGGAAATATTAAAAAGGAACTGTTTACGAAACAAACCCCCGCAGTATACATGAGCTAAAGAATAACATCGTGGCAGCCATTCAAGCTATAGACGTTTCCGTATTGCGTCGTGTGTGCATTAATAACATTGAACGAGCGCAAAAATGTGTAAGCGTTCAAGGACGCCACTTTCAGCATTTGCTGTAAAGGTGAAGTTGAAATTTGTATATAAATTTTAAATAAATACGTAAAATTATGTATTAAGTAATTCTATTTATTCATTTACTATTTGAATCCAATTGAGTGCCGAATGCCGCTGTTAAATGCAGCGGGCTACTTTTAAATGAATCACCCTATAGTAGTGTTATAATGAAGTGGCGAAAATAAAATCAGCTGGTCAAATAAAACCAGCTTCTCATACACAGCTGACTGGTTAAATATAAAAACGAAGGTTTCCATTGTTGGGACGCGGCCGCGGTTTGAATGGCTGACGTGTTAGTGGTCTAAATTGTAGGCCTACGGGATTCTTCGTTACGGTGAAGTTTGTTATTTTGTCATGAGACATTGTTATTTAATGTTTAATTTGGTAAGGGATATTGTCTATTTTATTTTATCGTTTATTAATTGTGTGAACTGTATTATTTTCAATGTTTAATAACTTATTTTCATAAACTCATGTTCATTGTTGTCGTTTGTAAAGGTTAGTTTTTAGTTCTTGTCAAATAATTGTGTTAAATAACTATATGTGAAATAATTAAATAAAAGTTTACAATTTTACTTTACTATAACGAGTCGTAACAGTAGTAAGTACAATATTGCTTTGATTTTTGGAAGGTTAACATAAGATTATAAGTAGCTGCCTTGCAGTATTAATGTTAGCTTCAAATCCTAAGGGAGGGAAATCGTGATTTCAAATTATCTGATCCTCTAGGTTAAGGGGTTTGTAACAGTGCAGCTGAGCAGTGTTCATTGTATTATATTGTTACAGTAATCTTACCATATATTTTAAATTTGGTTTGATAATATTTATTTTTAAATAATTTTAATTTAATTTCGAATTTTTTGCCAGTCAGCTTTACTGCTGTGCAAACCATCGGTATTAGCAAAAATTCAGCGTTTCCAATCAAAGCTTTTACGGAGGATAGTTAACGCCCCCTATTATGTAACCAATAAAACGCTACACTCAGATTTAAACGTACCCTAGATAAATGACGTTTTCTTAAAACTATATACAAAATTTAGGAAGAAACTCTCGAATCATCATACCCCATTAATCTCAAATCTGGCTACGCAGACTCTCCCAAACAATCCAATAAGACGTCTGAAACGTCGATAGAGCCGGGACCTCATCTATTAACGTAGTACTGTAATTGACTATCCATTAAAGTGTTCTAAATGGTGCACTTAATGCTAAACTTATCTATTCACGTCGGAGTTCTGTCACTGGACTGTGTCTCCACTCACGTTTGTTTACTATGTTAATTTTTTCCAAATTTTGTGTTATCACGTTCACCGATTGTTTCCACCAGATTATGAATTTCCTTAATAAAAATTTAAAAAAAATTAAAAATGATGTCGAATGAATGGTCGGCCTGGGTCTGTACAAGACTACACCTCATTTACACGTCATACACATCGTCCTCATCTCATTGGGTCATGGGGTTGCTTATTGTTCTGAATTGAACAGATTACAATGTACACATATTAAGGATTACAAAAAAAAAAAAATTCTATAAATTTATTTATACATTTTTTTACTTTCTCTCGCCCTATATAAATAAATGGAAAAGGAAAGTATTGCTTTCATGTCAATTTTTTGAAATCCAGTTTGTATAGAAATTGGTTAAACGAAAGTAGTAGTTTATTCGTGTGAATTTTCACTAGTTTGCCATTTTCCCGACTCTTACGATTTCTTTTAAAATCGCCTTATTTACCAAATTTTATATGCTCTACAAGATAGAGTAAGCGCCATTACTGCTGAAAATCTTGGAGATCTCTGCATTCGTAATGAATAATGGTTTTTTTCAAGATTGCAGCCTATGCATTTTAGGTTGAAAGTGTATAGGCCCCTAGTAATTAAAGCTGTGGGAAATTAAAAATCTACAACCTTTATTTAAAACCTTTTTTTATTAGGCTACAATGCTTAGTTTTAACGTCAATTAGTTATTTTCTTTATTTTGCTCATCAAAATCTCTAGAAAATAAAATTTTCTAAGATTGCAGCCTTGGTGAGCATTTAACGACAAAAGTGTTTGTAATCAAAGATATAGAAAATTAAGAAAAAGTTTACCATAAATTAATAATTTTCTAAAGTTCTACAGAGGTTGATTTTCATTTTACATCATTCACTCATGATTAATGTTGGTTGTGTTTTTCATTTTACATGTCTTTCGCATGATTAAACATAGGTTACATTTTTAATTTTTACTTAGGCAAGAAAAGTTTAAGAAAATTGTGTGAGTGTATCACACCAGACTTTTTTTAGTTTTTGGAACATAGGATACTTTGTAAACTCAATGTTTTGTAAATCCATTTGGAAAAACCAATGTCTAATTATTGTTTTTATTATTAAAACTGGAAATGTTTATGAATTTCTTTTCATAATATATTGGATCGCGCAATACAATATAGTTTTAAAGAAGTTATCTATTTTGCTGTAATGGTACATTGTTCATTTACATCTCGTAAATATTTATACATCCATGAACTCGTTACAAAACAAATATAACTACTACGTACACACAAGGAAGATGAAGTATTGTACCTGAATTAATGATGAAACTGAGAACAAGTACACGTATTAAGCAAGCATTAAATAAGTATAGTGTTCTGTTACATTCATGCACATAATAAATAAATTATTTAGTACTTAAGGCTCGTCTCTATATTATATTTGCAGTGACATCTCATTAACAGTATGTTCTTCCTAAACCATTTCTAAAGATACTCCATCTCTTTTTCTTCTATATATATATATATGTTATTCACTCACTTTTAACTTTATGTATTTACATTTAAATAAACTAAAATATGAAAGCACACTTTGCAACAATGTTTTTTCACTTTATTTGTTATTATTTACAACGGTGCGGTTTTGCACAACCAGGAAATATGCACAAAATATCTTCCTTATTAAAAAAAGACGATACACAAAAATAAAAATAAATATTTCTGTTTCTTATCACATGGTCAGCCAATTAAATGACTGAATCATTTAAGAACACAAGAGGTAGAGGTGTAAAAGACACTAATCAGAGTTATCTTATCTGAAAGTAATGAATTTCATTATACAGCCAGACCCTGTGGTGAATGAAGTGAAGGTGTCATTTGCAGAGTGGAAAATATGTGCTTTTCAGAGGGCCCGTCATGCTGATAAGCGTATTTTCCACTCAGTGAGGAAGGCAATGGTAAACCACCTCACTCTTCGTTTTACTTAGTAAAACCTCCAGAGGTTCAAACCAGCCTTTTGGCTGATGACCTAAACAACAACAACACACGTTAAAGGAGGATAATACTCATTAGCAGAACTCCCGCAGTTAATTAATAGTTAGGCAATTCACGAGTTAATTATTAAGATTATTTAATTAATAATAGTAAGTTAAATTATTGTTTGTTTTTATTAAGGGTAATTAAATTTGAAGAATATTGAATGAAGTTAACCCAAGTCTTTGCTCCACCTCCTGCTTAGCCGATGTTATGGATTGCCTGGTAAATGTGGAAAAGTTAGTACACGAATCAATGGGTTGGAGTTGTTAAGTAATTTTAATCTAAACCGTTGATACATTGAACCAATATTAGCTGATAATAATAATAAAAATAAAATCCATAAACAAAGGAGGTTTACATCTCTGAAAATATAAATGTTATAATTGCGTAATTTAAGTGTTATGATGAGCTGACGATGTGGTAAACTGAAGAAAGTTACTTTTCAATTGTGTCCTCATCTTTTGATCGTCTTTTGGTGGTTTTTTATAATTTCAGTTATAATAAAATTAAAAAATCCCGTTCATGAGACGACGCGTCTCATGGCTGGTGGCAATTTGTTCTAAAAAAAAGGAGTTGGCCCGAGAAGTCTCATTGCGTGTTAACTTAACTCGCGGTTATCTTTCCTCGTAATGGGATAAAGTAAAGTAATGGGCGAAAGAAAGTAAAGAAACAAAATTAATTAATTAATAATTAATTAATTCTTTAAGAGGAATCGAATGACACTACAGTAATCCCTTGGTTTTCGCGGGTTTAGCATCCGCGGGTTTCGGTTATCCGCGGACTTTGTCCGTGGGCCTTAAAACTTAAAATACTAACGTAATCTCACCTTGTGTACACCGTACTTGGTGGGAGGTGGGGAAGTCTTACAATTCTGAAAACATGTGTCAACCTACGCGTTTAAATAAATGTTTTGGCGTTCGTGTTATACTGTCACACACTATGGCGACGGCCGCCATGAGCCAAGCTAGATTTCACGTACTGTACTACGTAGTGAGCGCGTCACCGGGTACCGGGCCCCGCCAGTACAACCCCCACCCCCAACCATCATACGTACGCTCAGACGCCATACTGTAATTTCTCCGTCAGTGTTCCTCCATGTGTCAGTCTAACTTCTTCGTACGTACATACAGTTCTTTGTTTGTTTGACAATCCTGAAACGAAACCAAGCATTTCTTCACAAACCATCAACGAGATCCTCAGCATAGCAACGCAGCTCGCTGATCCCGTCATGGAAAGGGCCCTTTAACTCAAAAGAGGACTCCAGGAGCTGATAATACCGTACGATGAAGTCTACAAGGAGTTTGAAAAGAAGAAGCAAACAGCCATAACTAACTATTTTAAAGCAACTTACATTTTTTATGCGTACAGTACTGTATTTATTAAATACTTATAGGTTATAATAATGGTAAAATGTTCCGAAAACTATTAAACACTTAAAACGAGTACAGAACTACCCTACTTTACCTTCAGAACCTAACCCCCCCTCATCTTTTCGTACGTGTAAGGTATCATTATCCGCGGTTTTACGAACCGCGGTAACCCTCCGGAACCCGCGGATACTGAGGGTTTACTGTATTTTTGTCTGGAAATTCTGGCTTTGATTTCTTAACTTCCAGTTTTGGGCCACTTCTGGTCAAAACCGAAACTTCAAACCCAATCCAGGCTGACTACCTTATTGAGTAGATTACGAATCCGAAAACCGTTAATTGCTATCTTTTGTAGTTTCTGGTGAATCTGATATGACAAATGGACGGACATAGGAATATGATAAGATGACAATATTAAAAAAGTTGGCACCAATAAGAAACCCTCTCATTATGTGACCTAATTTTTGTTGTTAAAGCAAATTTTGGTCTACTTGGGATGAGATTAAAGAATTAATTTTATTTAAAATACCTACTAAAATTGAATTGTTAGTTGATTTTTACAGCAAACTGACTGACTGATTTATCCTGAAGGCCCGTGAAAATCATGTAGAGAAAAAACGATTAATTCAATGACAATGAAACTTACAATACTTTTTTATATATTCTCTAGCAACATTTAGACTCTTGTCTCAACATTATGTGAGCTTTCTGATTCTCGAAACGTAGATGTCTTTACCTCGAAGTTTTAACTATTCTTTCTTAACCGCTTCGCTATCGTCAATCTTCCGCGTAAAATGTCTTTGGGCCGGCCGAAAAATTAAAATTGAACTAAGCGAGGTCTGGGGTGTAAGGAGACTGTAGCAACATCTCGGGACCCAACTTAAAAGCGGTCCTCTCTTTCTCTGAGGGTTTGCCTTTAAAGGAATTAAAACAAAAGTCTTCGAACCCATTTCGAAAACATTTGTGAAAATTCAGAGCACATTTTTCATTCAATTATGAATGATTAAATCGGTTCTAACACTAATTTTACACAAATGAACAATTTGGGAAATTTAGACTCGCCTGTATTTGTAAATAAGATAATTTATGCAATTTAGCAGCAGTAGTAGAAAGTTCAACTGCTCTTCCAGAGCGATGTACATAAGTGACATTTGTTTCGCCCGAATTAAACTGTTCCGCCCACTCATGTACTACGGTTTACTACGGTTTAAACACATTTTGCCAAACTGTTTCAAATTCTTGAGTAAATTTCCGCCGGTTTTACACCTTCAAATTGCAAAATATTATCACTGAACTTTGTTCTTCCGGCGAATACGGATCAGGGGGCGCAGATATTTTGAAATGAATAAAAGAGATCGTTGCTGTTTTGGTCATCAGCTGAAAGGCTGGTTTGAACCTCTAGAGGCTTTACTAAGTAAAACGAGGAGTGAGGTGGTTTACCTTTCTCAATGAGTGAAATGAAAATCTATGTTTATCAGTACGCCAGGCCCACTAAGAAACACATACCGTATTTTCTCGATTCTAAGACGCTATTTTTTTTACAATTTGAAACCCCGAAACTCCGAAAAGCGAGGTGCGTCTTATATTCGAGGGTGTCTTCTACTTTACATGATAAGATAAATTTAAATTATATTTTAAAATTAAAATAAAATAAAACTTTAGAAATAATTATCGGAATTCGTAGAAGCGACACGCACTAAAATGTAATCTTTGTTTTTGAAACGCAGCTTGTGATTAGGTAGGTAATACAGACGAAACTCCAGTCTATTTTGATATGCCTAGAAACTGCACGGTCGATGTGAAGGTGCCAAAGAAATACAATAGAAAACTACTGGGTACGAGAAACTGGGAATAACAGTTATGTTATGCATAATATAACAGCCGATGGAAACAAACTTCCTCCTTATTTGATACTCAATAAAGAAAAGTGAGTTCAAGAAAGTTATTATTTTTCTAACAATATCGTGTTACATTTATTTCTGTTTCATCGCCCACTTCAGGTAATAAAGACTTACCTCATAATAGAAATAAGATTTTGATGATTTTTCTAGATTTTAGTTTTTCCAAAACTTGTACTGCCAAAAAAAGTTGCGTCTTAGAATCGAGAATATACGGTATTTGCCAACCTGAAAATGACACCTTCACTTGATTCACCACAGGGTCTGATTGTAAAATGAAATTTATTTCTCTCAGAGGAGATAAACCCGACTATTTATAGATATATAGGTCTTTTAAACCTTTACCTCTTCTATTCTTAAATAATTCAGTCATATAATTAGGCTGACCATGTAATAAGAAACAGTACTTTTTGTAGCCCTGAAACTAACAGTGTGTTTAGGTCAACAGCCAAAAGGCTGGTTTGAACCTGCAGAGGTTTTACTAAGTAAAACGAGGAGTGAGGTGGTTTACCATTGCCTTCCTCACTGAGTGGAAAAGTACGCTTATCAGCATGCCGGGCCCTCTGAAAAGCACATATTTTCCACTCTGCAAATGACACCTTCACTTCATTCACCACAGGGTCTGGCTGTATAATGAAATTCATTACTTTCAGAGGAGATAACTCTGATTAGTGTATTTTACACCTCTACCTCTTCTGTCCTTAAATGATTCAGTCATTTAATTGGCTGACTAAGTGATAAGAAACAGAACTACTTATTTTAGCCCTGCAACGAACAGATTGGGTGTAAATAATTTGACACTCCACCTGTCTGCTCTGGGCAGGAAACTAACAGATCAAGTGCAAATAATTTAACATTCTTTCTGCCTGTTATGGGCAAAAAATAGGTTATGTTTGTATTACGAACGAGCATCTGATTAACAGTGTTACCAAGGTTGCCAACTTCACTCTCAAAAAGTCTCATTATTATTAAATTTTTATCCCTACTGTGTATACGTTGAATTCAGAACAATAAGCAACCCCCCACGACATCACCCACCCAATGAGGTGAGGATGGTTTGTATCAGTGTACAACCCCATCACCCACCCAATCAGCGTAAATAAGGTGTGGTCTTGTACAAATGCAAACCAACTATTCCTGAGAGAGTATGGTTAATTGAACCCTAACCATCAAAGTGGTTACCGCAACTGGCTTCTACGCCGGGGTTCCGGGTTCAATTCCCAGTCAGGTTTGTCATTTTTTCATCACTCATTTTCATGTATCATCATTCTCCACCGTCTGTTTTAGAAAAAATTGCAAAACAGTCAGACGAAAAACCAAAAAAAAACTATCTAGTATTCAAATCCGTATAAAAATAAAATAAACCTTTACGAGGATTAGAACCAGGAACCGTCGTATCCAAAATCAGCTGTTAAACAGCTAACTGTTGGCGACGACGTTACCTCTAGACCATCGGGATGGGTCTTTACTATTAAATGAACCGTATTTTCTCTAAATTAATAATTATTTGTCTCGTTAATTATTGAATGTCCTTCTTACATAAAAAATTAAACAAATAATAATATGGTGGAAATAACGACTGAAATTATGAAAATTATTTCCAATTGAACTGAATATTATACTCGTTTGAATTGCAAATATTAAATATAATATAAGCTAGAATGGGTTGTTAAAATTCAAAATTTCATAAACAACGGATAATTTTACCTTTAAAGAAAAGCTGAATAGTTAAAATTTTCTTTAAAAAATTTAAATTATTATTTTTATAATATCCGTTGCATTAACATATTACAGTTATCTTCGAATTATACAAACGTGCTGAGAAAAGTTTCAAAAAGTAAATTTGTTGAAAAATTTTAATACAGCGTTCTTGTTAGTAAGGAATATCCAGGATATCCCACGGGATGTACCCAATGCTAATGCAATATCTTTTGTTGTGCGAACTAGAGGTATTTACAAATGTAATTTATTCATTACAATTTTTCCTCTTTTTAAAATTTTTTACTTAAAGTTTTACTTGGGTAATCTGAATAATGTTCTACAATAAATTTCATTGTGTACAAAACTTTTTCATGACAATTTTTTTATTATTAACCAGATCCTGAAAGAACCTGATATAAGTGTTATAATACCTAATTATGACATCACGTAACCCTTCACTACTTATATGAAGTTATTGACTTCTCGCTTACAAAGATTCCTTGTTAGAATGTGAAACTAACTTAGTTCTACACGAAGTCAAAAATTTTATTGGTGGAAATTTTTAAAATTGTAATCGACCGTTTTATTTTGTCCGTTTCTCCGTTACACCCATATGTTAGAAACTACAAGAGATAGCAACAAATGGTTTTCGGATTCGTAATCTACACAAAAAGTTAGTAGGCTTAAATTAGGTTTAATGTTCCAGTTTTGACCGGAAGTGACCCAAAACCGGAAGTCAAAAAATCAAAGTCGGAATTTGGAAACATAAATAGTGTCATTCGATTCCTCTTGAAGAGTAGATATAGAAATCACCAATGGTTTTTGCCATAAGTCAAAGGTATAAGCATTTTTTTTAAAATTTCCACCAGCTATGAGACGCGTTTTTTCATAAAAAAATTTTTATAGTACCTTATTAACTCTATTTTTAGTATATATTTGCCTTTATTCCTCACGTTAAAAAAGATATTAAGGGCCTACTCGAAAAGGAAAAGTGTTCATAAATTTTTTTACATTTAACTGAGGCTGTGTTTAAATGAATAATCATGCTATCTACTGAGCTACCAAAGTGGTAAACAGTAATTATTAAAGTTAATATTGTTACTGACTAGTTTTTTTAGTAAATGCAATACTATGACTTTTACTGCGTCAAATAATTTTCTCTTTTCCTCTCAAGTTTTCTGTTTTCTTTACATTTTCTTCCCGATCTAAATGTAACTCTTTTCCCCTTCTTCCTAAACTTAGAGTGGTTTTGTTTCATCTAGCTGTTCCCGTCTTCAATTCGATCAGTTATCGGCTGTCAAGCACAGAGATATAGCAGTGCTCTCCATGTCTGGATGCGTGTGTAACATCCCATCAAAGTTGTCTTATTGACACATAAGCATCTTTCCCTTCATTTTACCTCCTTTTTATCTCGGTTTTACTATTTCCTGCCCATCAGTTTCTTGTATCTTATATCATATCAGATCTTACATCACATAGTAAGACTTAAAAATCTCAAATCCTAAGGATTATTTCTTGAATCCTTATTCCCAGTGTTGAAATTAAATTCAAAAATCTATTTAATTATTTTTAGTCTACCTAGATATTAACAGTAATTTTATTTTCCTTTTAAAAAATTCTGTCTTTGTTAAAAATTCTTAAGCTAACTTGTTTTCATTATTTTTTGCTGATATATTATTTTTTACTTTCTCTTGCCTATATGAATATATAGGAAGGAAAGTATTGTTTTCATGTCGATTTTTTGAAATCGAGTTTTCACCGGATCTACATGTTTTCAGACCCCTGAACCAAAAAAACATGTTTTTAGCGATTGGTCTGTGTGTGTGTCTGTGTGTGTGTGTGTGTACAAAATATCTCAAGAATGGAACATCGTACGAACTTGAAACTTGAAACTTAAGTTACATACCACTACCGAACCCGACACGAACATTTTCATCAAAATCGGTCAACCGGAAGTAGTAGTTTATTCGTATAATTTTTCACTTTTTTTGCGATTTTCTCAAAAACTGGTCCTACGATTTTTTTTAAAATTTCAATTTCAATTGGTTTACTCAATTTTTTTAATGTGGAATCAGTTATGAAAGTTTAACCCCGCAACACGCTTGTAATTCAGTATCCCGTAATCACACGCACACCGAATTTAATTTGTGTTGGGTTAAAGATGTATAATATGCTATGATTGGTGGCACTTTATAAAATGTCATCTGTCATTTTCCTGTGTCCGTCCGTCACACTCAGTTATCAGAAACTACATGAGATAGTAACAAACGGTTTTCGGAATCGTAATTTACACGAAAAGTTAGTTAGTGGGTCTAAACTGAGTTGGAAGTTCCGGTTTCGGTTGGAAGTGGCCCAAAACAGAAACTCAAGAAATTGAAGTTGGAATTTGGAAACAAAAATAGTAGGCCTATCATTCGATTACTCTCAAAGAGTAGAAGCAGAAATCATTCTGTTTGAAGTTCCCGTTTTGACTGGAAGTGGCGAAAACCGGGAATTCAAGAAATCAAAGTCAGAATTTGGGAACAAAAATAGTGACTTTGTTTTCTCAGAAAAAGTAGATACAGAAATCACTATAATAGTTTTTACCAGAAGTCAAAGGTAAGCCTTTTTAAAAATTGTCACCAACCATGAGACGCGTCTTCTCGTGAAAGGGATATTTAACATTGTTTTTCTTTATTTCCGTTTTTATTATTTCTTTTACTTTTACATTTTTTCACCAGTTTTTTAACATAATAACTGTTACATATTTTATACAAAATTTTATAAATTTACCTTCTTAGACCTCAAAAAGTAATAATCGTTTTCTTTGTTCGTTGAAGAACGATGAAGATTCATCGAGGTGGCTTTACCACATCGTCAGCTCATTTTGTAGGCATTGTCACTCCTGTTGAAATTTAATTAAATCGACTAGCATTTTAGGGTTAAAAGCGAAATCATTAAAATATTTTATAAAAACTATAGCAGATGGGTAATATATCAACACGTAGAATGTTGTAAAATATAATGTTATGTTATTTACGCAATCAGCCGAAAGGCTGGTTTGAACCTCTAGAAGCTTTACTAAGCTTTATTAAGTAAAACGAGAAGGGAGGTGATTTAACATCGCCTTCCTCACTGAAAACTGTGTGAAGAAACTGCTACTTAATATTGAGTGGTTTTGATGAACACGTTCGTGTCAAGTTCCTTCACAATACCTAACTTAATTTCTAAATTTTAAATTCGTACAATTTTCTGTTGTTAAGTTATTTTGTTCACAAACATAGACAGACAGAAACACACAAAGACTAATCAATATCAACATGTTTCTTTGGGCTAAATGGACCGAGAAACGTATATTTTCGGTGGAAATTTGATACTTAATTAAGTACGGTGCGTGCCTTACCCTCCCCAAGACAAGAAAACTCCCACATAACTGAAAAAGGCCACTGAAAAACAAAATAAAAGAAAACAGCCGCTCTTAAACCCACTTGTCCCTTAATATAAATTTTCATCCACGAGTAACTTTTTAAAATACATTACCTCCTTTGAAGTCCCAGTCCCAATCCCGCAAGAGCCAGAATCCTATTTCCTAATTTTAAACTATAAAATTCCCCCTAAATTTCATGAGGTTGCAATTATTCGGTAAAATTGTTCCCCGAGCGACCAGGTGTTCCTTAACACGATGTCGCCATCATAGGGCTTCTCAGCCCTCTCAACCAGGATTCAGGATTCAGGATTCAGGATACTTAATTATGAATTTCCTTACCCACGTTAAATTTTTCTTATAGGGCAAGAGAAAGTAATTTTGTTAGTTTTGAATTAAATAAACCACAAAAATATTTTAATATTTTCCTTTAGTTTTAAAGTGAATAAACCTAAGCAAAATATTTTAAAATAATTTACCGGAGAGAGTTTCCTTTTAATTCGTGGTGGTATCGAAGTGGGTAAATTAAGTAGGTCGTGATGGAATATACAAGGGGAGACAAAGAATAACTGAAATAAAATTGTACAGTTTTATACTGACTCGTGAATCTTGCACGAGCTTTGATAAACACACAAATTAAAACATCGTTCTACTACTTTTTAATTCATCCACCGACCGACATTTCTGTTTTTATGTATTTGACAGAAATGTAAATATTAAAATAAAACGTCAGGTGGACGACTTTTGCAATTATGAACTTTTCTCTTAGTTTAATCATTAAAAAAATTTCATATAGCATCATGGTTCTTCCTCGCTTTTCCGTTCTTCATTTCCATCTCCTTTACTGACTCGTTTCAATCTGTAGTCTTGTTTTTTTTTTGTAAAGAATTAATTTAAAACTTTTCACTCCAGCTTTGCTGTTACTTCTAATACTACTCGGTTACTTGAAAGAAAATGTAGTAACGAAATATCTTAATCATCTAATAAAATATTACCTTGCTTGGAGCTCGGAATACTAAAGGAATGGAAGGAAAAAATATTGTTCGGTTTTAAGAAGTTAGTTACTGCTTCAGTAATATTACCTGTTTTTAATTAAATGTTAATTTCTTCGAGTTAGGATTAAAACTTTTTAAATACCTGCTACTTATTATTTTATGAAATAAATCCTAATCATAGTATCCCATTAACGCCTTCTTAAAAAAATTTATAAAGAATATTAGTTTTTGAATTTTGTAATATAATACATTCAGAATATCTACTTTAGTATTTTTTTTAAAACTAATAGTCACATTTTTCCGTAATAGGCTGGTGGAGTGTTAGATTTTTTGCACTTGATCTGGTAGTTCCAGGACTACATAATATAGTTCTGTTTTTTATCACATGGACCAATATGATTGAAACATTTAAGAAAAGAAGAGGTAGAGGTGTAAAAGACACTAGTCATAGTTATCTCCTCTGAGAGTAATGAATTTCATTATACAGCCAGACCCTGTGGTGAATGAAGTGAAGGTGTCATTTACAGGGTGGAAAGTAGATGCTTTTCAGAGGGCATGCTGATAAGCACTCTTTTCAACCAAGTGAGGGAAGCATTGATCAACCACCCTTATACTCCTTGTTTTACTTAGTGAAGCCTCTGGAGGTTCAAACCAGCTCTTTAGCTAATTACGAGAAACAACCACCTTGAAAATCGTAACAACAGAAATTACTATTATATGTGATATCTCTGCTAAAGAAAAAGAGGCTAAAATTGTGTTCAAATTAAAAACAACCAGAAAAGCAAAAAGTTAGGAATGTTATTAAGTAAAGTAAATTTTTTTGTTTATTTTATAAGTGAGGAAATCGCCTTTCAAGAGAATTCACAAAAGATCTCTATTCCGTTGCCTTTTATTATTTCAGGTGGGTTATGTGGTTTATTCTACCTAAACTTTTTCCGGCATCTATCTCTTCCTTGCGCTACCAACATCTCTTCTTCCCATCGGTTCATATTTTCACTATTTTAATGGTAAACGAGTTGCATCCATTCGCAAGTGTTGTTCAAATCTCGCTGTAGTGCTTAATGATACTGTTCAAATGTATTACATTGAGCTCTGCTGTTGTATCATCGTTATTCGAATGGTTTCTCCAAATATAACTTTTACACTACTCAAAAATTTAATTTCATCTATTTGAATATGAAACGCTTACTGTGCTGTTGATCCAACTCATCACCTCATGTAATATACAATACAGGGACAGCTAATCCTTCATAAGATCTTAACCTCCCTAGTGTTTTTCACAAAAATACTTTATTATTATATGTAACCGCATGGAGAGTTAAAATTGTGCAAATTCTGTGGAATATAAAAATTCTTACCAAACAAATTATCACTTCTCAAATACCTGCTCTAGGTTCTGGTCAAGCAACATATTTTTGAATTGAACAGGTCACTTAATCCGAAAAGCATACACCTTAGACTTCTTTATTGAAATTTACATTCCAAATTATCATCAATCAGTTTGTAGTTGTATATAGCCTTTTGGTATCGATTTTCAGTTTCTGGAACAGATATAATTAAACTACAACTGTAACAATAAAAATATGTTCCGTACGCGATGACCAAGATATATGCCAGCCCACTGCTTCTAATCTCTAAGCTTGCCCAGCGCAGCGTTCTTACCGCAGTCATGAGGACTTACCTCTTCTATTGGCAAATATGACAGAATCCCTCGGATCAAGACAAATATAAGAGCATCAATAATCTTTACATCAAATATCCGTTATTAAAAGGGGTTATCCAGATTCTCAGTACCATAATCCCATCTTTTCCAAGTTATTCCAAATTTAAAATCAATTTTTATAAAATCTTAATCAATTTCCTAAAAAAAATTCATAAATATCATTGTAGGTGCAATAGTTATCTAACAGGACAGCCTAATGAAGAATGTTCATTTTGCTTCGAATTTCATTCAAATGTAAATCCTGAGAATTTCCAGTATCTATGACGTTGAAAAAACATGTCCTCAAACACGTGAACTAGTACTGTCCAGTACATCAATGTACCTGAAATATTCTAATGTTCTTCAATTATTTTTCTAAATTTATTTTCTTTCATCCCATTTCACATACCTGGATTTATATGTATCACCTATCATTCACTTACATGAATCTTACTGACAACTACCATCCTGAACCGCAAGGATAAAAATCTTTTTAAGAGATAATTAACCTTCTCTCTCTTTGTACCTCCTCACATCATTGTGTTGTTGCCTAGGTCTTTGATCTGGTGGTATTATCGTCATTTCTTCTTCTTTTTTAGGTGCCAATTCGATTTCAAATGCAGGCGATCATCATCTCTATCTGCACCTCATTCGTAGCAATTGAGAACAGTTCCACCAAATTCTTGTCTAACCAAGTCCTAAGTTTTGTCAGCCAGAATATTCTTCTTCATTTTGGTGGTCTCCGTACTGCGACCTTACCAAGGAGTATTTTCCGAAACAAAATGAATCTTTTTCATTTCTCAAACTCATCATCATTTTATATAAATATATTAAAATATAAAAATACTTTTTATTTTATTAAAAATTTTAATAATTTAAAAAAATTCTCTGAAAAGATCTCGTCGTACATTAAAAATTTTTAATTAAATAAAAATTTTCTGTTTTTTCTAATATTATTTTGCTACCGGCAGACATAGAAATTTACTCCTACCAATTTTTCTTTATATTTAATATAAAAACAAAAATTCAAAACATAAAGTGAGTTCCTCAACAAAATCTTTGTCTTTCTAATTAAAATCATTATTTTATAAAATGAAATAGCTTAGTGTTTTGTTAAAGTAATAACATTAATAATAATAATAATAATAATAATAATAATAAACACGATAATATTTTGGCTTGCCTTGAGGGTGTTCATGTCTGTTAAAGAGGAAATATTTTCTAAATAATTATTCTACATAAATGTTTCACGTACGGTGTGTTTGTCTGTAGCTTTAGAACGTATTTGATACTACTTTCAGTTAATGAATTTGATACTTTGTAGTGGGAAATTATCCAAATGAAAGTTCTCTTTCACACGGATGCTGAATTTCAAGGGATTTTTAAGTCGTATTTTGACTCCCAAGTACTTTGTATTTTTAAACTTCTGTATAAAAAAACGAATGTAAAAAGAATGTTTATTTTTTTATGTTTGTATATTTTTAATTAATTAGTGTGTTTTTCGGTGAGTATACTTGAATGAATTTAGCTTTATATATGTATGTAATGGACAAAATAATAATAATAATGAACCTTTTTTCATCAAAATATATGAATTTTCCAAGAAGTACTTCCGTTTCTGTTGATCCAAATTAATGAAAATAATTTTTAATTTTTAATATCTTTGTATTTCAAGCGAGATTGTTACTGTTTACCTAATGTAAAGGGTGATTCAAATAGAGCCGCCGGTTTTGATATATCAAATTAAGAGATTTATTTTATTGAAAAACTGAAAATAAATACATCAACAAGTTCATCTTTCCTTCCGATTTTATGTATGAAAAATGATGTCATGCATGTGTCCTCCTCTACTGCGCTGGCACGCATCAACTCTGTCCATGAAATTGGATATTACTGCACGACAAGTTTCGACTTCCATTTGCCCTATAACCCGTCGAATTTCCTCCTTCAAGTCATTGATGTTTCGGGGTTTATTGGCATACACCAATGACTTCAGATGACCCCAAAGATGAAAGTCACAAGGCGTCAAGTCACACGACCTTGGTGGCCATTGATGGTCGGAATTACAAGAAATGATGCGATCCTGAAACCGTTCACGGAGCAACAACATTGTTTCTCGTGCAGCGTGACAGGTGGCACCATCCTGCTGAAACCACAACTCGTCAATGTCCATTCCATCCAAATGACGCCACAAAAACTCCCTAATCATCGTACAGTATCGGTCTCCATTTACTGTCATGGCTTGTCCTTCTTGATTTTCAAAAAAGTAAGGGCCGATGACACCGCCCGACCAAAAGCCGCACCAAACTGTCACTCGCTGTGAATACATTTCCCTTTCATTAACCACGCGAGGGTTTTCTAAACCCCACATACGGCAGTTCTGTTTATTAAAAAAACCGTTTAAGTGGAAGTGCGCCTCATCACTGAAAATGTTTTTGTTTGCGAAGGTGTCATCATCCTGCCGTTTTCTCAATACCCAGTCAACAAACTGTCGTCTTTTCTGGTGGTCTGCCACTTTCAAATGTTGCGTCAACTGAATTTTATACGGGTGATATTGGAGATCGTACCGAAAAATTCTCCGTACAGAAGAACATCTTAAACCCAATTGTTGAGAACGGCGACGTATTGATTTTGCTGGTCTAACAGCCACACTGTCATGAACCAACGCAACGTTCTGCTCAGTTCGGCCAGAACGACGACGTCCAGAACTTTTAAGGTCGACTGTTGAACCCGTCTCAAAAAACTTTTTCATGAGCCTGCGAACTGTTCATTCATTCGGTGCTTCATTACGTCCTAGAGTACCGCGAAGTCGCCTGACAGTAGCCGCATAACTCTCTCCACTCTGGTAAAATGTTTTGTTGATTAACACTCGTTGCGCAATAGTAAACTTCTCTATGGTTAGACACAGACTGCGAGAGTACTACACTGCGAACAAGAGAAACTACAAGTGAATCGTCAATCGGAATGTTCTCCGAAATAGAAATGGGGTCAAACAATGTTGCCAACCGATAAACAAAAATTTACCAGCCGTTTAAAAACCGGCGCTCTTTTTGAATCACCCTTTAGTCAACAGGAATAAATTTATTTTCATAATTATATTACTCTGCCCATAACAGACAGGTGGAGTGTTAAATTGTTTTCACTCAATATGTTCGTTGCAGGGCTAAAATAAGTAGTTCTGTTTCTTATCACTTAGTCAGCCAATTAAATGACTGAATCATTTAAGAACAGGAGAGGTAGAGGTGTAAAAGACACTAATCATAGTTATCTTCTCTGAAAGTAATGAATTTCATTATACAGCCAGACCCTGTGGTGAATGAAGTGAAGGTGTCATTTGCAGAGTGGAAAATATGTGCTTTTCAGAGAGCCCAGAATGCTGATAAGCGTACTTTTCCACTCAGTGAGGAAGGCAATGGTAAACCACCCCACTCCTCGTTTTACTTAGTAAAACCTCTAAAAGTTCAAACCAGCCTTTCGGCTGATGACCTAAACAACAACAATTACTATATTACTATGTTGTTGTTTAGGTCATCAGCCAAAAGGCTGGTTTGAACCTCTAGAGGTTTTACTAAGTAAAACGAGGAGTGAGGTGGTTTACCATTGCCTTCCTCACTGAGTGGAAAAGTACGCTTATCAGCATGCCGAGCCCTCTGAAAAGCACATATTTTCCACTCTGCAAATGACACCTTCACTTCATTCACCACAGGGGCTGGCTGTATAATGAAATTCATTACTTTCAGATAAGATAACTCTGATTAGTGTCTTTTACACCTCTACCTCTTCTGTTCTTATATGATTCAGTTATTTAATTGGCTGACCATGTGATAAGAAACAGAACTATTTATTTTAGCCCTGCAACTGACAGATCGAGTGTAAATAATTTTATACTCCACCTGTCTGTTATGGGCACAATATTACTATATAAAATGGTAAAATATTTTGTTGAGAAAACTATTTCTGAAGTTGTACCGACCTAATTTTATTGATTTTGGTGTTGTTTGAAATCTATTACTATACAGATTTGATAAAATTCCCAAATATTTGTTATTCTCGGAAAATTCTACCAAAAAAAAAAATCAAATTAGGTATCTCCATAACCGTTAAAGTTATCGAATTTTACCCTTCACTAGTGAATTCCAAGACTCAGAAAACTAAAAAATTTCAATTTCAAACCGTAATTAATGTAGTTTTAAACCTTACGCCAGTGCATACTTTTCAACGTTGAAAAACAATGTTTATTATGAAACTGAACGAAAGACACTGCCGCCCATTATGCCGTTGCGTTCATTTGTCTCCAGGGACATTTAAAAGAGTTCAATTCCTTATTAAACTATCCTTCGCTGTAACAATTAATAAATCTCAAGGGTAAACATTTAAATTCATCGAGTGAAATTTGCACAAATAATGTTTTTTCATGGATAGTGGATCTGTGGATCTGTGAAAACTGGTAGTTAACGCTATCAATTCATCATCAAAAAAATTTATTATTGAAATTTAGTTATTGAAATATAAATCATTTCAATAACGACTGGAAACAAGACAAAGAATGTTGTGCATGAGGAGTAGTACATTTTATGAATGATGATTAAACTGTCAAATATAACAAAGATAAATAATAAATTAACTTACTATTTTTTTCTCTATTTCAGATGAATCACAGTGGAGTATTTTCATTGGTATGGTTCATGGCTTCTTATTGGCTGAGAATTCGAGGCTCTGATTGGTCGGTACTTTCTCTGGTTGTGACGTAAACGCTTGACCATGCTAACGGAGGCTGCCTCACGAATCGGTCATTTGAGAAACACCTCATCTCCATTTTTTGTCAAAATTGAGTTTACCACGCTAAATTACCATTTAAGGCAAGGCTCATCTAATACGTATAAAACACCACATGTACAGTACATAATCACGCATATACGGGATATTAAAATGTTCGGTCACTTGAGAAACAACACATCTCCTGGAAATGTGTTGTTTCTCAAATGACTTTAAGTTTGTAGGTGGTGGCAACACTGCTCCTTTTTATTCATATTAGACTAAATCAGCTGTTCATTAATTTGTGTTGGTTGTTTTATTCTGAGTAAAAATCGATTGAAAAGGTCAGAGAGGAATGTTTATCTGACAACAAAATAGCTGAAATAATCTGTATGGACTTTATGCAGAATCTTGAGCTACCCAAAATACCAGTCCAAGAGGACTATTTGCGACAGCTGACTGTTAATGTTTTTAACATTCATGATATTAAAAGCAATAAAGCCAAATTCTATGTGTATCATGAGGGCTTGGCTAAGAAAGGGCCAAATGAAATTTGCTCATTTTTAGTAGATTATATTAATGAAGTAATTTTTTAGTATGAGCAATTTTAAATATCTTGGTTGTGACATAACATACGACCAGGATAAAGATGTCCAGCAAAAAATAACAAAGTTCAGCTCGGTATGTGGGGCAATAAGTAGGTCCCTGAAGAACAAAGCTAGGAAGGATACGCTAATGAAATTTTATAGAGTTATGGCTATACCTACCTTAGCTTATGGAAGTGAAGCATGGGTGCTGTCTAAGAAACAAGAATCCAAGATTCAAGCAGCAGAGATGAGATTTCTTAGACATATAAAGGGATGCACCAGAGAAGATCGCTTCAGGAACGAAGTAATAAGGGAGGAATGTGGAACACAACCGCTAGCTGACATAATCAAGCAATACAAAGAAAAATGGTCAGAACATCTTTTCAGAATGCCGCAAGACCGCCTTCCTTTAAACGCATGGCATCATATACCAAGAGGTAGAAGGGGTATTGGAAGACCGAGGAGGAGATGGACGCCGGAACAGGCTTAGCTCACAGCTAAAATAGCCTAATCCATGACGACGACGACGACGATATTAATGAAGTTCTTGATTCAAATGTTAGACATCTTCATGTTTTTTCTGATGGTGCAGCCGGACAAAATAAGAACAATGTAGTTGTAAGGCTGTTTCTTACCCTAATAGAAATTGGACGTTTCGACAGCATTCATCACTACTTTCCGGTGAGAGGTCATTCATACCTCCCATGCGACCGGGACTTCAGTGTCATTAAAAAAAATTAGAAAAACTGACAGGATTTTTACAGTAAAGCAATATGTAGAGCTAATGTTAGATTCAACGGTGGTTCGTGACAAGTACCAAGTGGAAATTGTTGAAAGTGAAAAAATAAAAAAATTTAAATCGTGGTGGCCTCAATTTTATAAAAAAATGTTATGCCAACTGAAACTCAAGCTAGGAGTATTCTTAGAGAAAACTAACAAAAATTCAACATTTCCGCTTACATGGAATTCTTTTACTCTTGCAAACATGTGGGTCAAGTTAAAGCAAAATCGTTCATTGATGGACTTAACGAGCAGAGTTTTGACTTGAAAAAACACCAAGCTGTTTCACCAGAACTTCCTACAATTTGTGCTTACCCAAACAAAAGTGTTCCTATTAGCATTAAGAAAATTAATGATCTCAAAAAACTTGAAGACTACATTCCTCCAGATATTGTTGATGAATTTTATTCAAAAATTTATGACTGGCCAACTATTGATAAAGATGACGCCGAAATGATGTAATAAACAATTATTAGAAAAATGTATATAGAATTGTAAATATAAAATGTACCTATGTTCTTTAAATAAAATACTGATTTTTATTTCTGACTAATATTTCTATGTTATTTCATGCCAAATATAGCGGTCATTTGAGTAACAACACATCTCCAACATTTATTTAAATTTTTACTGTGAAAATTATAATTTTAAATTGTTTTCTTTTAATATTAAGCATTTCGCTTGAAATGCGCCCGGTAAGAGTTTTCGCAGCCGGCGCAAGCGAACTGCTTATTTAGCGCTAACAACTTTGATCGAATTTCACATTTATCTTTATTCTTTTAATTATCGATCAAAACATGTTTCCAATGCTTTAGTATAACATTGTTTCACTTTAAACAACATTTAGTCTTCATTTCAGTATTAAAAACAAACTGCAAACATTTATTTTCAATAATTTTAATGCCGCGGGACCCGATTTAGTATGTTTTTTTATATCGGATCTCGGAAAATGTCCTCCTCCTCCGATTGACGTTAGGTGGCAGCACCGTATACATGTTACATGTTACGGTTCGGCTGCCCTGTCTTATATGCTATAATTTTGCTGTGAGTTGGCATGCTCGGCTAGCTCAGTCGGTAGAGCATTAGACTCTTAATCTCAGGGTCGTGGGTTCGAGCCCCACGTTAGGCGGTTAATTTTTTTCTTCATAAAATCAATTTTATACAAACAATTTATTTACAAAAAAGGTAAAACTATAATAAATTATTATTATTTTTATTATTATTATTATTATTATTATTATTATTATAAATAATACCCGTGGCTGTTGTTGGATCTGCTATCGGGGGCCGCCCCTGGCGATGGGGTACGCTCACCTCCTAGGAGGGGAGTACTGGGGAAATAAAATACCCAGGGTGGACAAAAACCAACCAGGAAATCCTACAGCGTCTGTCTTGCATCAAGCGGCTTGTAGGTCAGCGTCTGTCATCAGAGGTGCGGCTGAATATCCAGGAGAAGGGCACTCTTTTGTCCTGGGGTTGAGAAATTGGCCCCAAAGGCGGATAAACCAGCTTATTTGGTAAACGGCATAAGAATGTAGATGGCAACGGGCAACCGCTACATTAAAGATCCCATGGGATTGCCCTAGTAAAATCATGAATGGCAGGCATCAGGACAAAATTATCCGGAGTTTCAAGTCTCCCAATCGGTTCTCCGGGGGGGACAGTTTTGATGAATGCTTCTAAAATAAAAACTCTTCGAAGTAAATTAAGAATAGGCACCTGGAATGTGAGGAGCATGCTTGAACTTGGTAAGGCCCACAATATTGTCCAGGAAATGAACAGGTTAAATATACAAATAATGGGTATCAGTGAGTGTAGATGGAAGGATAGTGGACAGAGAGACCTACATGATAGTACCATTTATTATTCGGGTAGCAATGAAAATTCAAATTTGAATGGTGTAGCGGTGATAATTGATAAATCCATCAAGAATGCAGTGAAAAATTTTCTTCCTTTGTCGGACAGAGTAATGCTTCTTCAGTTCCATTTGGACATTGGCACACTGAATCTGATTCAGGTCTATGCTCCAACAGCAGACGGGGGGGAGGAACTGATAGAGAGATTCTATGAAGATGTCAACACTGTGATGAATATGTTCAAACATCAAGATGTTACTATAGTCATGGGTGACTTTAATGCAAAGATAGGACAAGGTCAAAGTAACCAATGGATTGGTCGTTTTGGATTGGGTGAAAGGAATGAGAGAGGAGACCGTCTCCTTCAGTTCTGCCAAGAAAACAGCATGGTCATCACCAATACTCTGTTCGAGCTACCGAAAAGACGACTTTATACTTGGAAATCGCCTCAAGACTCCAATGTGAGATTCATTCGCAATCAGATTGATTATATCATGATCAACCAGAGGTATAGAAATGCTGTAAAAAGTGCTAAAACATACCCAGGTGCTGACATTAGCTCAGATCACAATCTACTAGTGGCAGAAATGAAAGTAAGACTGAAGAGAGCAAAGCCAGTGAAAATACATACTCAGTTGGATACCAAAAAGCTCAAGAATGCTACAGTAAGAGAAAACGTTTCTTGTGAGATCAATGAAAAGCTGGAGTTCATGTGTAATCAAGTCTGTGGAGTTGATGAGCCTGAATTGATATGGAAGGAGTTCAAGACAGCGCTACTGCAACCGTGTAGGAAGTATCTCAAGTGCCAGAGAACAAATAAAGGTAAACATTGGATGACAGAGGAAATTCTAGATCTGATGGAGGAACGCCGTAAATTCAGAACTAGTAACAGGCAAACATATAAGGAAATCAATAACCAGATCCGATACAAATGTAGAAGGGCAAAGGAAGCATGGTTGAGGGAGAAATGTGAGGAAATGGAAAGGTTACAAGTCCTAAACGACTCTCATAACATGCACAAGAAAATAAGAGAATTTACTGGCAAGCAAAGTAACAGAAGCTATTTCATGACTGATGATAATGGGAGAATAATTCTTGATACAGGGGAACAGTTGAAGCTGTGGGAAGATTACATCCAGGAGCTTTTTGATGACGAAAGGAAAGTTCTTTGTTGCAATAGTAATGACAACTCTGGTCCAGACATATTGACAAGTGAGGTAGAATTTGCCATTAAAAACATTAAAAATGGGAAAGCTGTAGGCCCAGACGAACTCCCTGGAGATATTCTCAAACTCATTGACGAAGATTATGTGAGAATACTTACTCACTTATATAATCAGATATATAAGACTGGTGTGATCCCTGCTGAATGGCTGAAGTCAATATTTATAACGCTTCCAAAGAAAGCGAATGCTAAGAAGTGTCAAGATTACCGAACCATAAGCCTCATGAGCCATACACTGAAGACATTTCTCAAAATAATACACAGGAGAATACACAGAAAACTGGAAGAAAACCTGTCAGATACTCAATTCGGCTTCAGAAATGGCTTAGGCACACGAGAAGCTCTGTTTGCTTTCAATATTCTTTCTCAGCGTTGCCTGGATGTAAATCAGCCAATATTTGCCTGTTTTATTGACTACCATAAGGCTTTTGATAAGGTGCAACATACAAAATTATTTGATATTTTAAAAGAAGTTCAAATAGATGCACGCGATTTTCGTCTGATAAGTAATCTATATTTCCACCAAAAGGCCACAGTACGGGTGCAGTCAGAGTACAGTAAAGAGCTAAATATCAAGCGTGGGGTACGTCAGGGATGTGTGCTTTCGCCGCTCCTGTTCAATATCTATTCCGAGAGAGTGATAAGCAAAGCGCTAGAAGAGGAGACAGGAGGAATAAAAATAAATGGCATATCCATCAACAATCTGAGGTATGCAGATGATACTGTCCTTCTGGCAGAAAACATGGAAGATCTCCAGAGAATGCTCAGCCATGTCATTGCTGAGAGTGAATTGAGTGGTTTGAGTCTTAATACGAGAAAGACCAAGTACATGGTAATTACCAAAGACACACCACCTCCTGTGGGGGATCTTCTGGCGGGAAGTGATGTGCTAGAGCGAGTGGATGCATACACGTACCTTGGAGCTCGAGTGTGTTGCAGTGGTGATCACTGTGCTGAAATAAAAATTAGAATTGAGAAAGCACGCGCTACTTTTATCAGAATGAAGAAGGTACTAACATCACGAGATATAAATCTCGAATTACGAATGCGTCTCCTTAAATGTTTCGTGTTCCCTGTCCTGTTGTACGGTGTGGAAGCTTGGACTCTCAATAGATTCAGTGAGAAGAAACTACAGGCTTTTGAGCTGTGGACCTACCGTAGAATGTTGAGGATCTCATATACTGAGCATGTCACGAATGAAGAGGTCCTCAGTAGAATGGGAAAGCAGCTGGAACTCATGGTGGAAGTTAAGGCACGAAAATTAAGGTACCTTGGTCATGTTATGAGGGGACCAAAGTATCAAATATTGCATCTCATCATTCAAGGCAAAATATTAGGAAAAAGATCGGTGGGCAGGAGAAGGATATCCTGGCTGTGTAATTTGAGAAGGTGGTTCAGGTGTTCCTCAAACGAACTTTTTAAAGCAGCGGTCAACAAAATTCGTATCGCCATTATGATAGCCGACCTCCGTCATGGAGATGGCACGTGAAGAAGATAAATAATAAATTATTTTTTAACGTCATACTTATCATCTCGCGTATTGTTATGATAGAACATAATTATCCTCACAAAATTACAATAAAATTGAAAACTGACCGGTAAGAGTTTTGCAGAAACGGTCGCATCAATAGTCAATTTATTTTTAGAAATTATATAATATATTCAACAAAACGTTATGATATCCTCTCAAAATTACAATAAAATTGTAAACTGACCGGTAAGAGTTTTGCAGAAACTGCGTTGTACTAACAATTCAAAGGTGTAACAAAAGGTTAAGGATATCTGGAGTAGGTAAGAGTTTGAAAATATGGCACAAACATCACAAAAACGTATAAATTAAAAATCTATATATAAACTTAATTATATATAGATTTTTAATTTATACGTTTTTGTGATGTTTGTGCCATATTTTCAAACTCTTACCTACTCCAGATATCCTTAACCTTTTGTTACACCTTTGAATTGTTAGTACAACGCAGTTTCTGCAAAACTCTTACCGGTCAGTTTACAATTTTATTGTAATTTTTAATTAACATACTAGACCCCTGTTCATACATATAAAAAACATGATATTGACACAATCTGAAATAATGTCACAGCAAGGTTTTTTTTAGTTTTCCGAAAGTTTACTTTTTGGGAGATGAGGTGTTTCTCAAGTGACTGATTCGTTATTCCGCTATTAGTTCACTATTTGTTTTATTGACGTTTGTTTTATTTTAAACATTTAAACTTTCATTTTGGCGTCCTTCAAGTTTTCTTTTTGAATCTATCAGAACGGATTTGCCCGTGTATAGAAAAAGTATCCGTAAATCTTGAGAAAACTAATAAATAATAAGCCTATAGAGCGATTCAAAATTCAACGGCTACCTCGAGGGAAATAATTTTATAGCTAACTTTAAACAAATTCTTTTATTTATTTTTTACAAGAATTCATTTGCAATAAACTTCTCGGTAATAACCTTTACTTCCCTCGCCGTTTCCGTATATTTCCCATATTTTTTATCCGTGTTTATTTTCTAATTTCATTTGTTTCTGTCGCTTATTTCATTTGTTTTTTTTATCATCAGTCTCTCGACTGTTTTGATGCACTTCTCCAAGATGTTCATTGCTACAATTCACTTCCTCAATTATACTTTCCATTATTGATAGACCAATACCTGGATGTCTTCAGATATGCCTCACCAGCCAATCCCTTCTTCTGGTAAAATGTTTCTATATACTTCTTCTTTCATCCACTCGTCTGAGAATCTCTAAATGATATATTTTGTCCACCCACCTAATCTTTAATATTTTTCTTATAACACCACATTTCAAAAGCTTTTATCCTCTTCTTCTACACCCTCTATACCCCACATTTAGGGTTGAGGATTTGTTTTTTCTAGCAAGTAATAGGGAAGAGTACGCCGTGGTGATAGCAAACGTTATTGGAAACCTGACATGATACGTGGAGAAGAAGAAAGCGGTCCTAAATAAATCAGAAAATTTATATTATTTGAAAAAAATTCTTCATGTAGTCATTGTGTTAATTTTGCTTATATCTTTTGAAACACCAAGATAAAAAAAGGGAAGTCAAATAAAATATTATAATCATGATAAACAAGTGTAACTAATGATATTAATACGAACTGCAATCAGTAATTTTATAAAACATATAAAAGACGTATATTACTATAGGAAACAATAGGTCGGATTAACGAAGCAAAAGGGGTTGAATTGTCACATGTCCCCTCCATGGATAAGATAACAACCCCTTGTATATTTATCGCGACCCTCGTTGAGAGACACGTGCCCAAAGAAGATCAGAAATAAACCGAGTTAACGGTTTTGACATTTAAAAAATTGCGTCCTTTGTACGTTCATTTCATTTCTGTTTGCTTTGAAGCTGTTGAGTTTGTTTTCGGTTTTGGGTTAGGGTTATGATTAAACTTCAACCCACCATAACTAACCATCAGTTTCAATACATAGTATAACCGCCCTTCAAAATCTTTGCGGTCAACTGCCACGCACAATTTAATTATAATTTTTACCTAATATTATTGCTATTATTTCATTTTTGTCGTTTGTCACAATTCATTTATTTTTATTTTTTATTTTTGTGTTAAGGGAGGGTTTACCAAGGATCACTAATATAATTTTGTGTGTTGTTTAGGTCATCAGCCAAAAGGCTGGTTTGAACCTATAGAGGTTTAACTAAGTAAAACGAAGAGTGAGGTGGTTTACCATTGCCTTCCTCACTGAATGGAAAAGTACGCTTATCAGCATGCCGGGCCCTCTGAAAAGCACATATTTTCCACTCTGCAAATGACACCTTCACTTCATTCACCACAGGGTCTGGCTGTATAATGAAATTCATTACTTTCAGAGAAGATAACTCTGATTAGTGTCTTTTACACCTCTACACTCTTCTGTTCTTAAATGATTCAGTCATTTAATTGACTGACCATGTGATAAGAAACAGAACTAATTATTTTAGCCCTGGAACGAGCAGATTGAGTGTAAAAAATTTGACACTCCACCTGTCTGTAACGGGCAGATAATTTTGTGTACATATGTATATAACATATATCTGTATTATTTGTGAATGAATGGAAAAGAAAAAAATCAGAAACAGGAACGTTATGGTCAGAAAATTGACAAAATAGGAGGATTTGTGCACTAAGAAAGCAGACTTCCAAAATACGATAACGTTTATTGGAATATCGACTGCCCAATTCATTACTGAATTATCTTCAAAAGCATGATTTTTCAGGAAAAGAGAGTCAAAGTTTCATTTTGTGTATAAAAATTTTGTTTTCATTATTTTTATTATACTGCATGTGAAATAAATGGTTAGTTTATGAGAATTTTACTTAATGCGGACAAAAAATTACTTTAAGTACAATAAATAACTCAAAAATAATTTTTTTTAAGTTGCAGCAGTAATGAACTAGACAGCCGATAGTTCGGTGTCCCACGAAGAGATATACGCATTTTATTTTCTATTACTTGCTCATTTCTCCATCGATCATTTTGATACTTTACACACTTTTTAATGAAGGTACCAAAAATGTATGATTTGTGCCTAATTATTATTGTTATTATTAATAAAATCGTGTTTAATTGTTACTTACAAACAATTTGAGCTTAATCAGATTTTTGTAAATAATTTTCAATAAAAATGGCTGTCGTAGTCAAGGTTTTTTAACAGTTTTCCTTGACCACCCAAGTGAATATCTGGTCAACCTTCTTTATTTAATTTGTGTAGTTAACGTCCCAACCCCTAAATTCCAAAATTTTACATATCATACATAATGTTTATTATTTTACATAATAATAAAACTTTATTTATTTATTTCCCAATTTGTGCTGATCAACATATTTAATCTTCGGAATCACATAAATTGGGCAATTATAAAAAAAGTGCTTCATATTTTAAGGCTTTTTAAAATTACAAATCGTACATCTTTCTTTTCTTTCAAGTAAGCACTACAAGTATTTCTTTTAGTAATTGAATTATTTTTACTTTCTCTTGCCTATATGAATATATAGGAAGGAAAGTATTGTTTTCATGTCGATTTTTCGAAATCGAGTTTTCACCGGATCTATACGTTTTCAGACCCCCTGAATCCAAAAAACATGTTTTTAGCGATTGGTCTGTGTGTGTGTCTGTGTGTCTGTGTGTGTGTGTGTGTGTGAACAGAATATCTCAAGAACGGAACATCGTACGAACTTGAAACTTGAAACTTAAGTTACATACCACTACCGAACGCGACACGAACATTTTCATCAAAATCGGTCAACCGGAAGTAGTAGTTTATTCGTATAATTTTTCAGTTTTTTGCGATTTTCTCAAAAACTGGTTCTACGATTTTTTTTAAAATCGCCTATTTTACTCAATTTTTTATTCTCTACAAGATAGGGTAGGCGCCATGTTTGCTGAAATTCTCGGTGAGGCTGTTTTCACGTAAAAACGTTGTTTTTTTAAGATTACGGCTTAAATATAAATTTCAGCGCAAAAACTTATATAATAAAAGTTGTAGAGAATTTAAAAACTTACAACTTTTGTTTCAAACATTTTTTTGTATAACGCTTAGTTTAGCGATAATTTGCGATTTTCTGTTTTTTTTCTCACGAAAACGTGAGAAAAATCGATTTTTTTAACATTTCGGTCTTAGTATGCATTTTACGACAAAAAAGTATATAATAAAAGTTATAGAAAATTAAAAGATCTACAACTTTTGTTTAGAGCATTTTTCTCTACAGAGCCTAGTTTAGCGTGAAAGCGTGATTTTCCGTATTTTTAAGCCAAACTGAGTTCGATTGTCATTTTGCGTCATTCACTCATGATTAAAATAAGGTTATGTTTTTGAGGTTAGTTTTTGTTCATTTCTAATGTTTTAATACTAATGTTAGGTTTATTATTAATTATTTGCATTGGCAAGAGAAAGTTGTGTGAGTGTTTCACACCAGATTTTTATTTTAATAAATAATTAAGGTTATATTATGAATGAATAATAACATTTGTAAATAACAGAATCCTTAGGAATGTATATATATATATATATATATATATATATATGTCTGTATGTGTTTGTAGGTGAATATCCACCACAGTAAATAACTTTTCCTTTCATCTGTGGTGAATGAAAATAATTCCATATCGATGCCGTAATATATCATTTATTTGGCAAGTGCTAGAACCACAAAAATTACTACCATTATTCATAAAATGACATTCGCCATATTTCCTCTACACTTCTAACAAACACACATTTTATCATTTTTATAGCGAGATAAATTATATTCACAACTTCCAAATATTTCCTTATTTACAAAATGTATGTACATAATTTTCAATCGTATTTCTTAAACAAATATATTATCGTATTTATGATTTGAAATTAAATTAGTTTTGTTTTCTTATTAAATTTACAGTTTCATCATATTTGTAATAAATTTTGAATTGAAAAACGTGTTTGATTTTGGTTACTTATGCAATTTCTCGAATAGCTTTGTAATTATTGGTGACAGTAATAGAACATAACAACAAGAAAATTTTCACTGCATAACAAGTGAATTAGGGCACCCAGACAAGCAATTTAAGTCACGTAATATTTTATATATTATGTCAGTGGACTAAAAAGTGGAGAATAAACCTGAACTAGCAAATATATTGTGACAACATCGAAGGAAGTTGAGGTTCTCAAAATTTCTAGTAGGATTCATTCATAAAAATAGTAAGAGTAGATAATAGAGTGAGGACAATAAGGACAATAAAGGGGTATGTCTATTCATAAAAATTGTAATAACTATCGTGTAGGACAAAAGGTCGAATATTGTTAAACTGCTATAAAAGGGACCCGTAACAACTTTTATTCTATTTTAAAATAAGACCTATTGTTGACTTGTTTACAACGGATTTTTCTAGCACTCATTAATAAAAGGCTATTTTTTTGTACTTTATTGTTTGCATGGTTTCTTTACTTTTTCTGGAATGATCTTTCTAAATATTTATATAAAAAAAAACCCAAGCGCGGTCCGAGTAAGTATTCGTTTGATCTTCGACGAGCGATTATCGGGGTATTATACAGGTTAACAATTCCGAGCATTGTGTTATACTGTATTTGTTCGTGTGTGTATTTGGAAACGTTATTGTGTACCGGTATTAAATTCAGTTGTTGTGTATTCAGTTCATTTTGTATGTGTATTGTAAAATCGATTGTAAGTAGTCCTAAGTAAATTATTAAGTTATTTATTGTTTATTATTTATTTTAAGTAAATTATTAAATTATTTATTGTAATAAGTCATTTTAATTAGTTATTTATTTATTTTGTAAACCTTTGAGTGTAATAAATATTTGTAATTGTAAACTTTAGTGTATTAATTATTTAATAACCTAGATCCCGAAACGGACCTTAGCGATAAATGTCACAATATGTTTATATAAATTTCACTAATAAAAATGTTGTAAATCCTTTATCAGTCACCGTAAATGTATCATTATACCGTATGCAAGTTCATAATCATTAATGGTATTGACATGAAGTAGTAATATGATTTACATAGAATTTACAGAGAATTCATGTAGGTACTGATAAAGTTTGTAAACACAATGACATCCCTGGTATATTTGAAACGACTTTAGTTGTTCATAATATGTAAAAGTATTGAATAACATTCCTTAATTATTAATAAAAATGATTTATCCTGTTAATAAATAAATTTTAGAAATTAGATTAACCTTTTTCTCTTATAGGTCCGATTTAGACCAAGTCAGCTGACATTAGACGTTTCTGGAATCGCTTCTCAGCATTCGTTCAATGTAGGCTTTTCTCTTTTCTTTTGTCCACCCGGTGTTGTTTTTATCTGCATGGAAGCCCATAAAGTCCGTAATTACGGTAGTCGTCTGAATTTGGTTCGGTTAATTAATTTGTCTCGGTTTATTCCGATTTTCTCAATATTCATTCTGATTTCTTTCAACCATTTATACAACACCTCCGGTTTAATTTTTAGTCTTTTTAATATATGTTATGTCAACCGGTTGTCATACATTCTGTACAGGTGTCAATAAAGTTTTAGTCCTTTTCTAATCGTTTCCATTAATCGTTTATTTTCCTTGTACAGTTCTTTTTGACCTCGTTACCTGTACTATCCGTCTACTATCTTCGGACCCATTATCTTACGGAGGATCTTTCTGTCAAATTTTTCTACTTCTCTTAGACTAGCCTTCCCAGTTATTTAAGACATTGACTTGCGTACAGATACACAGGTTTTATCACAAAATTTTTATTTATTTTTTTTTATCCGATGCGGCGAAAAAACTCATGTTCACTTCCTCACGATGGGGGAAGTAGTGTTGGACTCAATTGAGGTGTTCTCGTCCAGCCCCAAGGAGGCCCCAACCGCCTTACCAACCAAAAACCTGCCACCTGGCCACTTGATCCGACATCAGCAAACAAGTATTATCACAGTATTATAATGTTTAATCTTGACTTTTCTTGAGAGTGCTTTCTTCTTAGAAACAAGTATTACAAGTATTATTACATCAGCAATCAAGTATTATAATGTTTAATTTTGACTTATCTTGAGAGTGCTTTCTTCTTAGAAACAAGTGTTACAAGTATTATTACATCAGCAAACAAGTATTATCACAGTATTATAATGTTTAATCTTTGCTTATCTTGAGAGTGCTTTCTTCTTACACAAGTGGTGAGTTCCTCGAAATGCACCGGCCATCTTTCCTTGTCTGTTGTTTGTTTCCTTTTTGCTGATCTTTGGTTGTATTAGCCTACCTCTCCAAGGTATTTGAACCTATCAACTTTTACATTTTTTCCATATTGTGTCTTCAAGTAACATGTAGCTGTTTTTATGTTCGTTATGTAAACCAGATTAAATTCATTAACTTGGAAATTCATTAGGTAATAAATAAAAATATTAGTTTATAAACCAGGTTTCCAAAGTTCTAGAAAGGGATTATCAGGGTTAATAATTTCTACCTACAAATATCATGTTTGTTAGTTTTTTTTTTTTTAATTCCTAATATATGTGTAAGTTGCAATCTGTTCAATTGAGAACAATAAGCAACCCATGACCCAATGAGATGAGGATGATGTGTATGACGTGTAAATGAGGTGTAGTCTTGTACAGACCCAGGCCGACCATTCCTGTGAGAGTATGGTTAATTAAACCCCAACCATCAAAGTACACCGGTAACCAACGTCTAGTATTCAAATCCGTATAAAAGTAACTACCTTTACTAGGATTTGAACCAGGAACCTTCGTCTCCGAAAATCAGCTGTTAAACAGCTGATTTTGGCGACGACTTTACCTCTAGACCAACCCGGTGGGTTAGTTTGTTAGTAAGAATATTTTTTAAATGCAAAAAAGGATACGTTGTATATAACTCGTGTCGGGATTTACCCGATAGTCTTATATGGAGGAATCCACGCAATTTGCACTGCAAGGACTTTAAGTGAAGTTGGAAATCCTGCTGTGAGCATTAATTACAGAAATGACGGTAAATCCCACTCAATCACTCCAACATCTCTCTATCTCTCTCTTTCTCATTTACTCAGTATTATTACAAACCCTTTTTGTATTACCCTAACCATGTTCATTACGATATGAGATTTGCTTCAGGGGACACAATGGTACATCGACCTCCAGTACGTCAATAACATTAACACAATCACAATTCATCAAACATCGACCGCTATGTTTCAGATTAAACTTTTTTTTTAATTCTCACGATTTTCATATTAATATTTGTGTAATTTTCTTTTAATTGTATTCATTTTGAATCCGTTGCCATATAGATTTGTTAAAGGTGCTTTATAGAGTACTCAATTTTATGTATTTGTAAATTATTAATCATTTCTGCCCTTAACAGACAGCTGGAGTGTCAAATTTACCACTCAATGTGTTCGTTGCAGGGCTAAAATAAATAGTTTTGTTTCTTATCACATGGTCAGCCAATTAAATGACTGAATCATTTAAGAACAGAAAAGGTAGAGGTGTAAAAGACACTAATCAGAGTTATCTTCTCTGAAAGTAATGAATTTCATTATACAGCCAGACCCTGTGGTGAATGAAGTGAAAGTGCCATTTGCAGAGTGGAACATATGTGCTTTTCAGAGGGCCCGGCATGCTGATAAGCGTACTTTTCCACTCAGTGAGGAAGGCAATGGTAAACAACCTCACTCCTCGTTTTACTTACTAAAACCTCTAGAGGTTCAAACCAGCCTTTCGGCTGTTGACCTAAACAACAACATTAATCAATTAATTATTATTAATAATAATAATGATATTACAGTGGTCACTTTCTTAATTGTCTCTCTCGTAAACAACTCGGCTCATTTCTGAAAGTGCAATTTCATTTCACGCGCAGTGCTGCAACTTCTTGACAATTCAAACCTCAAGAGAAGATTGAACCGTCAGAAAAATTTTGATTTGGTTTGACTTTAGAAATGCGAGTATATTTTAGAAAATAAGAGTATTTTGTTTTAGAATATCTTATATTATCTTCTAATAGTTATAAAATATAATAATTATCCTGTGCGGTTGTTTAGGTTATCAGCCGAAAGGCTGGTTTGAACCTCTAGAGACTTTACTAGGTAAAACAAAGAGTAAGATAGTTTACCTTGTCTTCCTCACTGAATGGAAAAGTATGCCAATGACACCTTCAATTCATTCACCACCGGGTCTAACAATGAAATTCATTTATCTCAGAAAATATAAATGTGACTGAATGAAAAAGTGGAGGAGTAACGTAATCAATGGAGGCACCATTTGGAACGGATGCCAAAGGAGAGAATACCCTTAAAAGTGACGGAATATGTTCCAGTTGGAAGAAGGGAGGTGGGAAGATCTCGAAGAAGATGGCAGTAGTCGAGATGTATGGGTTGGAATATCTCGTATTTGTGTCGAAGTACAAGATTGTTTGTGAGTTCGGAACAGGCTTATGGCTAATCCTTGATAGTTAGAAGAAGAAGAAGAAGAAGAAGAAGGAAAATAAGGAGAAGAAGAAGGAGAAGAAGGAGAAGAAGGAGAAGAAGGAGAAGAAGAAGAAGAAGGAGAAGAAGAAGAATGAGAAGAAGAAGAAGGAGAAGAAGGAGAAGAAGGAGAAGAAGAAGGAGAAGAAGAAGGAGAAGAAGAAGAAGGAGAAGGGGAAGAAGAAGAAGGAGAAGAAGAAGAAGGAGAAGGAGAAGAAGAAGAAAAAGAAGAAGAAGAAGGAAAAGGAGAAGAAGGAGAAGAAGAAGAAGAAGAAGAAGAAGGAGAAGAAGAAGAAGAAGAAGAAAAGAAAAAGAAGAAGAAGAAGAAGGAGAAGGAAAAGAAGAAGAAGGAAAAGGAGAAGGAGAAGGAGAAGACGACGACGATGATGATGATGAATTATAAGCCGAATGGTCGAAGGGTTGAAGGGATGTTGGTCGTCCGATGACGGAAGGTGGTTCCGGAACAGGCAGTACCCCCACGAAGTAAAGACGAAGAACAACAATTAAAAATCGAAAAAGATAAACTAGATTTTCGGCATAATAACTAAACTAAACTAATGAAATCAAGGTACATAAGGCGACCATTTATTAGAAATAAGTAATATAAATGAACAAATTCAATAAAATATGAACCATTTTCAACAGGATTACGACCTTTCTACTTTACTAATACAAGGATGGTGTAAACTTAAAATAAACTAGCTTTTATTTCTTTTATTTAAATGAAAGTGTTTCTTTTATTTAGAAATAAAATGATTGCATTTTGTATTACATTCTATTTAATGTAATTGCATTAAAATTGAATGTTGTAAGTCGGGAAATAGAATCTTATTTCTGAAACGTTCCGTTTGGAAATATAGAATCAGTAATTGAATAGACAAATCGATGACGTAGAAAATTGGAAAATTTATTTTTATTTCGTGAAATATTTTATTTTTTATCATTCGTTAAGGAATTTATTTTTATTTTCGCACGGAAAATTTGAATTAGTAACGTTAATAAAATTTGGTAAAATTAAATTAGGTTAATTAATTTTTAGTTTCTCTTATCACGATCTTATATGAATACACAGGGAAGGAAAGTATTGTTTTCAAATCAAATTTTGTAATCGAGTTTTTACCAAAACAACAAGTTTTCAGGCCCCCTGAACCCAACAAATATGTTTTTTAGCGATTAGTCTGTGTCTCTGTCCGTCTTTCTTTGTGAAAGAAATATTTTAGAAAAGAAAAGCTTACAGTAATTAAACTTGGAACTTTGTTAGATACCACTAGCGGACACGACACAAACATTTTCATCAAAATCGGTCAACCGAAAAAAGTAGGTAATTTATTGCTGCGATTTTAACGTTTTACCGATTTTTTCAGTAACGGCTCCTAAGATTTTGTTTAAAATCGCCTCATTCACTATAATTTCTTATACTGTACTCAAAACAGTTAGCGCCATGTTTGCTGAAATTCCTTGGAGCGATGCTCTCGTGGTAAAAAATTGTTTTTTCAAGATTGCAGCCTTAATAAGTATTCTAGGGCAAAAGTGTAAGTATATAATGCAAGTTGTAGAATATTATAAGTCGTATAAACTTACAACTTTTATTTAAAAAATTGTTTTCTACAACGCTAAGTTTAGCGTCAATTAGTGATTTTATGAGATTCTGAAATCTTAGAAAATTATTAATACGTTTAATGTATTATTTGAAAACGACAGTATAATTATTTCGAGCAGCAGTGGGTAAAGTTCAAATTGTTAATACAGTGGCCAACATATTGGATCTTGTTCCGGTTAATATTATTTGAAATTAGAATGAAAATGGCACTTCATTTTAATAAAATGACTTTGTTTTAAGTCCTAGTGTGGTTTTTAAATCTATTTTATACAATTTTACTAAATAAAGGAGAACACCTACTCTAGAACATAGCTCTTAGTCATACGTTTGGTAGGTCAATTTTTTTCGCCTCTTACAATGTGAATTGTTGTAAATGTATTATAGCTTTTGGAAAAAATGTGGAAATAAAGTTTTATTTCCATAAATAATTAAAGGTAATTTTTAAAATTTGATCTATCATTTTCTTTTGTCCGTCCACCTACCTCACCTAGATGTCAAAAACTACAAGAGATAGCAATAAACTGTTTTCGGATTCGTAATCTACACAAAAAGTTAGTGTAGGGGAAGGTTGCCTATATCGTACCACTTTTTACATTTTTATTTTTGCACTGAATACCATTAACTTAAACGTGATGATGAAATATTTACTACATATTTTGGTTCGTTTTACATACTACGTATTTTTTCGAGCATGAAACGTTTCGTATTTAATGACAAAAAAAGATTTTATGAAACTTTACAACCGGTTCAAATTAGGAAACTGGTTTCCTAAATTGTACCAGTGGTTTCCTAAATCGTACCAGTATCGTGAGAGCTCAGAATGTCTATTTTTAAATGCGTAATACCAATTTTTACCCGCCATTTTTTCATTTTTATTAAAATTGTGTTGTAAATTATTTTATTCCGCTATTTAGAAAGCAAGTCTTTTGACATCGTTTATAGTAAGCCCAAACATCATTTCTTCCAAGTTTAGGATATGTTTTACTTAATTGTGTTCAATTTCAGATGACAATACACTTAATCTACCAAGAGATTTAATATCTTCATTTGCAATGACGTTACTTGAATCTAAAGTCTTTTTAATGTTGGTTTTGGTATACAATATTGCCTACAACACTCATTGAAACCTAAATCTCCGTTTCTAAAAAGGCAGCTATTGTCATCGACATTTCTGCTGCTGTCCATTTACCGTACTTTCTTTCACTGCTCATTCTGTAAAAGAATAGAGCAAGACGTCAATTACTATCAAAAAGTTACTGTTTCCTTAATTGTACCGGTACGAATTAGTAAACTAAGCGGTGGTACGATTTAGGCAACTGTGTTATGGTACAAACAATTCATTGAAATTCAACCTAAGAATTACTCCACGCGGTAATCAGTTATAATAAAAAATGTTGCTAAAAGAATAGGGATTACAATACATGACATGAGATTTGTAGCTCCTAACCTTGGTGTTGTTAACATCCTTAGAGCACAAATGTAATAATTAGATCAAAGCACTCGGTTTTATAAAATCAAACACTTTAACTAGACGCGTGACTCTACAACAATAAAATTACACGAGGAGACTTAAAATGGCGTCTACTTCACACTATTACTACTGTGTGGCAGCTGTGAAGTGTTCTGTCAAAAATATCGAAACGGTACGATTTAGGCGCCAATACAAATTAGACAACCTTCCCCTATTTAATTAAGTCTGAAGTTCCAGTTTTGACGGAAAGCGGCCCAAAACCGGAAATCAAGAAATCAAAATAAAAAACTACTAAGAGATAGCAACAAACAGTTTTCGGATTCGTAATTTGCACAAAACGTTAGAGAGTCTGAATTAGGTTTGAAGTTCCGGTTTTGACCGAAAGTGGCCCAAAACCGGAAATCAAGAAATCAAAGTAGAAATTTGGAATCAAAAATAGTTTCATTCGATTCCTTTTAAAGAGTAGATAAAGAAATCACTAATGACTTTTGTCATAAGTCAAAGGTAAGCCTTTTTAAAAATTGCCACCAGCCATGAGACACGTCATCTCATAAAAATAATTTTTATTATTCCAATAATAAAGAGAATAAAAATTAAATTCTATAAGTTATTACAGAACTTTTTATTTCGATATACAATAATAAACAACTTATTAATATTATTTTTGCGATTTTAAATCTATTTACAACACCTGTATTAATTTATACAACTGAACCTTCTATAATAGATTTACCGCTTTATAAGATTATAATCCATTCAGAATAAGCAAATAACATTACAAATTTGTTTGAAGGTTGTAAAGTCCATCTATTTAATAAGGACTAATGTGAATATTGCAGATAATAACTATATGATGGCTTAACTGGGTTAACAATATCTGTTTTATATTATGCTAATATAATAACAACAGTAGATTCAAAACTGATATTGCTGTACTGAATAACCATGTACAAACTAATTGTAATTTATGGGAATGAGCTTTAAATATGCTAATAAGGCACATACTATTTGAATAATGATAACAGTTATTTGATTCTTAATAATTGGTCAACTTTAATATTAAATCTCAAAAAGTACATTAAAATCCGGTAATGTCGAATGAAAATAGAAAATTTGATCGGTTTTATTATGTTATTAACATATTTTAAAGTCGGATATAACGAAAATGGGACACGGTTTTAACGAACGAATCACCTTCCTTCAAGAAATAATAATTATAGACAAATATACTTGTATTCTCTGGAAAATAGAAACAAACAGTTTTTTGATTGGTTTTTTTATGTTATTAACGTATTTTAAATTCGAAAATAACGAAAATGGAACGCGGTTGTAACGAACGAATCACCTTTCTTGAAATAATAATAATAATAGACAAATATACTTGTATTCTCTGGAAAATGAGCAGCAATCAGTTTTTTGATTAGTTTTATTGTGTTATTAACGTATTTGAAAGTCGGATATAACGAAAATGGAACGCGGTTTTAACGAACGAATCACCTTTCTTTGAATAATAATAATAGACAAATATACTCGTATTCTCTGGAAAATGAGAAACCAACAGTTTTGCGATATGTAAGTTACATCATTACTGTGAAAATAGTATAACTGCTAAGGTATCTCTATTACAGACCCACAAACCAAACGCTTAAAACATGTTTTTTGGGTTCAGAGGGTCTGAAAATGTGTATATCGGGTGAAAATTTAATTTTGAAAAATCGATATGAAAACAATACGTTCCTTTCCTGTATAGTCATACGCCAAGAGAAAGTAAAAAGTTAACAGGATCAACCGGAAAAATAAAAATTAAATAAAAATAAAAATTTATTTATTTTTTTATGAACATAATTGTATATAAAACGAATCAGAAAAGTCTTACGAAGCAGTTATTGAATGACTGCAACAAAAATTATAAACTGTAACTAAAAATGATACGACGAAGATGTTGGTGTTCAGATAGAGTATAAAAGAGAATTTTGAATAAACTTTAAAAATTTTGAGGAATTTCAAGATAAAAATACAACAAGAATTTGTTTGCAGAGAAGCCTAAAGGGTTTAGTACAGTCGCGACTTATGCCTTCAAAAATAGGTGGAGTTTTAGGTTTTTAGGTTTAGAGTTTTTAGGACCATTAGTTTTAGGAGTTAATAGTTAGTTTAGATATTAAGTTTAGGAGTTTGTTAGTTTAGCTAGTTTTGAAGTTAATTTACTTCGTTTAGGAGGTACTTTGATAGTTAGGTTAAGAGTTATTTGGAGTTGAATAATTTAAGGAGGATTTTTTAGGAGTTTTTTGGAGTTTTTAGTGTTGTTTGAGTTGTGTGTATGCAAAACAACTTTGTAGCACCGAAAATACAAAACAACTAACGTACATAGAACATGTAGGTGTAGTAGGCAGATCTATCCACTGCAAACTCTTTACTAATCGAAGACGGTTACAGAGTGCTAGGATTGTATATTTGCCGCTGACTCCGTTGTCATGGCAGCCCGCTATGCGCAGGAAGAAAAGCGGTGGCCAACCGTCTAATTCTTTACTTTGGTATTTATTACGTCTACAAGGGCTATTTAAAGTATTAGAAAGTGCCGATAACCTGATAGTGCTACAGAAGAATGAGGATGAGAGCACTTTTCATGCTGAACAAACTCTGCAAAGAATATAAGTTGACCGTTTCAACGAAGAAGACAAAGGTAATGGAATTTAGAGGGAAGGAGCCAGTCAGAAGTAAAATGGTTATAGATAATAATATTTTGGAACAGATCTCCCACTTTCAGTATCTAGGTTACAACATTAGATACCAACAGGATAAAGATGCTTACAATAAGATGCACCGATTTCAGCAAATATGCGGAACTATCCACCGCACTTTAAAAAATAGCACCAGCAAAAACACGAGAGTGAGATTTTATAAAACATTAGCAGTGCCGACTCTACTCTATGGCAGTAAAACTTGGGTGCTATCAAAGCGAGAAGAGAGTAGAATGCAAGCATCAGAAATGAAATTTCTTCGACGTACATATGTGTGTAGTAGAGAAGATCGTTACAGGAATACCGAGATAAGGATCGAACTCAACATCTTCTCTATAAACAACAAGGTATCCCAGAACAGAATGTAGTGGTTAGACCATGTAAACAGAATCCGGGAGGATAGGATACCTAAGCAGACTTTGGGCTATAAGCTGGAGGGCAGGAGAGAACGAGGACGCCCGAGAAAGAGATGGGCAGATTTAAGAGGTTGGAACAGGCAGAGATGCCTAATCCTTTAAAGACAGAAGAAGAAGGAAGTGCTCTAAGCAGAAATAATATTTTTATAGACTTTTTTTACGACATTTCTTCATTTATTGTAACACAAAAAATAATTATAAGAGAAATTATACCCTACTTATTTTGTGAAAGAAATAAATCTCGATACTATCCAGAAAATAGTTGAAGAGGCTCTTCACCTATTTCACCTGAACAGTCGTTGCTGGTTTAGTAAAAAATGTAAAGGTTTGGGAAGACGAAAAATATCAGTGAAAAAAACATTATGAGTGAGAAAAATTATTTAACATGGTCCTTAATAGGCTGAAACGATAAGATAAATAAAGAATAATAGGTAAAGAATATTTTTAAGTTAATTCTCATATCAAAAGTATTGTGACAATATCGAAGAAGAGCATGGTTCGCGAAATTTCTAGCACTTGATTCATAAAATAGTAAAGAGTAGATAATTTTTTTTTTTTTTTCTTTATATTATTTATTTGGAACTGTACAATAACAATACAACGACCAAATTTTAGCACAGAGTAATATAAATCACAGTGATTGCAGGATAAAATTACATGTCCATTGACATTCATTTTGGGTTCAAAAAATAAAAAACATACAAATAGTAACAAACATAGCAAATAGACATAACAAATTAACAAATATTAAAACTAAGAAATTTGATGATAAATGATGGGGATAACAGTAGCACAGAGTGGTGGAATGGTGGAAAGTAGTGGAATGGTGTCATCTCAGCAGGTCTCTGCTCCATCTTCTTTTTAGTCGTCTGGCGAGCCGAGGATTGATCAGAATTCCCCTTACAAGCGGGTTACGGTGGCCGTTCAATTTTGAATGAAACCTCGCGTACAACCTTTTCACTGTTTCGGTAACGTAAGGTATTTGTAGGTCAGTATGAAGTGTTGAATTTGACACGTAGTACGGAGCATTGGTGATCATGCGAAGCAGTTTGGACTGACATACTTGTACTTTCTTTAATGTTGTCGAGCTGGCACTTCCGTATATCTGAACGCCATAGGTCCACAATGGCATCAGAAGACTTTTATAAATTTTGACCTTTGTTTTTAAAGTAACATGTGATTTTCGATTAAGTAGCCGATATAGTTGTTTGACTCGTGAATTTAAAAGTAATCGTTTTATCTTTATATGGGTGTTCCACGTTAACCTTTTATCAAAAGAGTAGATAATAGAGTGAAAAAGTGATAATAGGGTCAGTTATAAAAGGATATCTATTTATAAAGGGATTTTAACAGGGTTTTTGTTATACAACTATTTGTGAAAGAGTCGGTTGATTACCTGTAACACCCTTTTATTCAATTATAACTTGTTTACATTAGTTAAGATTTCTCCAAAAAGGACTTTTGTATCGAATCTCTGTGTCTTTCGAGAAGTCTCTTTAAACCGCCTATATAAATAGAGCCCCCGAGTGCGGTCAGTGAATTAGTATTCGTTTGATCTTTGACGAGTGTTTATAGAGTGAGCTATCGGTGCGTAGTGCAGTTCACGTATCCGGGCATTGTATTGGTCAACTATTATTATTCAGTTTTATTGCATGTGCATTGTGTATTCAGTTTCATTGTGTATGTGCATTCTATATAATTGTTGTAAGTAGTATTAAGAAAATTATTAAGTTATTTATTGTATTCTTCTTCTTCTTCTTTGGCCTCGCCTCTTCCCGTTACGCGGGGTCGGCTTTCCCAATCAGAGAGCTCCATTTGTTACGCTCCTGTGCGTCTTCCTCGGATAAGCCCAACATTTTCATGTCTCTTTGGACATTCGTCATCCACGTGGTAAGGGGTCTACCCCTTCCTCTCCTCCCTGTAGCCATGGAAAGGCACCTCTTCACGACATGATCATCCGCTCTCCTGAGTACATGACCATACCATCTCATCCTGGACTCTCGCACCTTTTCTGCTATATTAGCAACTTTGAAGGTTCCCCTTATATGCTCATTCCGCACCTTATCCTTCAATGTGACTCCTCCCGCCCATCGCAGCATGCGCATCTCTGTAGTGTGGAGTTTCTGTTCATGCACTCTCTTAAGTGCCCAAGCTTCGCTGCCATAGACAAGTGCTGGTCTAACTGCCGCTCTGTAGACTCTTCCCTTTATTTTAAGTTATTTATTGTATTACTTCATTATAATTAGTTTATTATTTATTTTGTAAATCTTTTAGTTGTAATAAATACTCGTAATTGTAAACTTTAGGGTAATAATTATTTAATTACCTAGATCCCGAAACGGACCTTAGCGATAAGTGTCACAGTATTGTAACAAGATCGAAGAAAAGGATGGTTTGCGAAGGTTCTAGTGTTTCATTCATGAAAATAGTAAAGAGGAGATAATAGAGTGAAAAAGGAATAATAAGACAAAATAACAATAACACAATAGCAACAATAATGACAATAAAGATATATCTATTTATAAAAATTGCAATAAATATTGTATAGGATAAAAGGTCGGGTATTGTTGTACAACTATTTACGAAAGGGACCCGTAACAACTTTTATTCTATTTACAATAAGACCTATTGTTGACTTGTTTACAACGGATTTTTCTAGCACTCATTAATAAAGGGTTCTTTTTTGTACTCTGCTTTTTCTGGAATGATCTTTTTGAATGAGTATATAAAGAGACCCCCGAGCGCGGGCAGAGTTAGTATTCGTTTGATTTTTGATGAATGGCTAAGGTTGCGTATTACAGGTTGCGTATTACAGGTTGCGTATTACAGGTTGCGTATCCGAGCATTGTAGTGATTCACGATTGTTATACCGTCTTTGTGTGAGTGTGTATTGTGTAAAGTTTTTTTTTTTTTTTGGTAATTCCTAATGTGTGTACGTTGCAGTCTGTTCAATTAAGAACAATAAGCAACCCCATGACCCAATGAGATGAGGATGATGTGTATGAAGTGTAAATGAGGTGTAGTCTTGTACACACTCAGGTCGACCATTCCTGAGTGAGTATGGTTAATTGAACCCCAACCATCAAAGAACACCGGTAACAACTGTCTAGTACTTGAATCCGTATAAAAGTAACTACCTCTACTAGGATTTGAACCAGGAACCTTCGTCTCCGAAAATCAGCTGTTAAACAGCTGATTTTGGCGACGACTTTACCTCTACACCAACCCGGTGGGTTGTGTAAAGTTAATGTGCAGTTTTTGTGTATTCAGTTTCATTTTGTATGTGTAATCTTATAAAAGTGATTGTAAGTAGTGCTAAGTAAATTATTAATTTATTTATTGTTTATTATTTATTTTAAGTAAATTATTAAGTTATTTATTGTAATAACTCATTTTAATTAGTTTGTTATTTATTTTGTAAACCTTTAAGTGAAATAAATAATTGCAATTGTAAACCTTAGTGTATTAATTATTTAATTACCTAGATCCCGAAACGGACCTTAGCGATAAGTGTCACAGTATTCTTATGAAGAATTCAAATTGAACAACTGAATTTACTTCTGCATGTGAATTCGATATTGTCAAAGTATATATAGCATAGTAATAGTACATATCCTTTCGCTTAATTAACCAACTTTGAGAACTCCGCTGTGTACATTTCATCGATACTCGGAGCTGTACTATTGTAATTCTAAACTAATTTAGTTTAGTTTAACTAAGAAGTTTAGTTTTAGAAGTTCATGGTTTCAATAGTAAAGTACAGTAATAGTTTAATACAATAAATGAAAACTATCTTACAAAAACTAAACTAACTTTTGACCTTAATATCTTTAATTCGATTCATTTTCTAATATTATATATCCAGATCATTAAGTAACATTTATAAAATAATGGTAAAGGATAATAAAACTTTAATAAAAAGGTCAATAAAAAGCCCGCATTGGTGCAGTTGGTAACGTGCTCGCCTCTCATCATGACTGCAACAATAGGTTTCTCAATACCATTATTTGTTATGCTTCTTGCAATTCCTTTGCTGGAAGAAAATATAATTTGGCAAACATGGGTAGTAGCTGTCATTGGTTTTATTGGTATTGCTATTACTACTAAAGCTTATAGTGAATATTTTAATCCTAAAATTCTTATTTTTATTGTATCCGCATTAATCTTCGCCATGCGGTCCTGAATTCGAATCCCACTCAGGCACGGTATATTTTCATACGTTACAAAAAATCATTTCATCCTCCATTGTAAACAGTTACACCCTAACGTCGTCGCTAATGACCGTTGTAGTTGATGCGACGTTAAATAAAAAAAAAAGGTCAAAGATAATAAATTAAACATTAACTGTTTTTTTGTTGTATGAGTATAATTAGTTTTCTTAATAATTTGTTTGATATTCTGACAATTATCGCTAAGGTCCGTTTCGGGATCCGGGTAAAATAAATAATTAACAAACTTCCGTTTAAAATTACAAGTATTTATTACAAACTAAAAGTTACAATTAATAATTTGCCTTAAATCTACAAGTAAATTACTAATTATTACAATTAAGTTACTTATAATAAAAAACAAACTAACTATAATTAACTGTGGTTTAGGTCATCAGCCAAAAGGCTGGTTTGAACCTGTAGAGGTTTTACTAAGTAAAACGAGGAGTGAGGTGGTTTACCATTGCCGGGTCTTCTAAAAAGCACATATTTTCCACTCTGTAAATGACACCTTCACTTCATTCACCACAGGGTCTGGCTGTGTAATGAAATTCATTACTTTCAGAGGAGATAACTCTGATTAGTGTCTTTTACACCTCTACCTCTTCTGTTCTTAAATGATTCAGTCATTTAATTGGCTGACCATGTGATAAGAAACAGAACTATTTATTTTAGCCCTGCAACTATAAGATTGAGTGTAAATAATTTGACACTTCACCTGTCTGTTATGGGCAGTATAATTAACTTACAACATTAAATAAACTTAATAAATTACAAGATTATCTTTCCACTCGATTTAACTAAATACTATACCGTGGACCTTTCTACAGATACAATACTGTTAACTTTCGCGGTATACACTCGTTGATTAAAGACTAACTTAAGACGACCCCGGCCAGCGCTTATACACCTAAGCTATGGAAATTTCGAGAAAAACAAAGATTTTCGATATAATGATAAAAATACAAAATATTTCTGTCGGTTTCTCGATAAATTTTAACAAAACGTAAACAAATTAGGATTGAATAAAAAGGTTTACAAACGGGCTAATTATCTAAATAGATACACCGACCCTCACAACAATATAGCCGGCCGCGTTGGCGATGTTGGTAACGTGCTCGCCTCTCATCACGCGGTCTTGGGTTCGAATCCCACTCGGGCATGGCATTTTTCATACGTTGCAAAAAATTCATTTCATCCTTCACCGTCTGCATTAGCAGCAATTTGTAAAACAGTCGGACGTTAAACAAAAAACAAAAAAACACAACAATATAACTGTACTAACCTTTCATACACTACATTTCTGACCATTTCTTAGAAACTAACCCAAAATATCAACTATATTTATTTACATTCACATCTAAAAACTCAGTCCTGCTAGAGAATTCTGGAACAACACTTTCCCCTTAGATATTGTGACAATATTAATATGCGCACAACGAGGGTTTACGCTTTTTCGATCATGTCGTCATCACTCCGTATTCTCAAAATTAGTTTTGTTTGTATACTTTAATTTTTGGAGATAAATTAACCATACTCTCTCTGGAATTGTTGGCCTGAGTTTGTACAAGACTACACCTCATTTATACGTCATGCATCTCATTGTATTAATTTGTCCGTATTATGTGGGTAACTTTTATTTTGAACAAAGTATTATTTGTCATTTTTTTATAATATACCTACTATATTTTTTTATAACTGAATTTGGAAAAATTATATATATATATTTTTTTTAGTTTAATATTATTTGGTAACGCCGATGCGAGCGTGGTGCGGTGCGTTTGTCCCCGAGCGGAGACAAAAACGAAATCAAGCGAAGGATCCCGCGGGACCCTCCTTCAGAGCAGTGGACTGTATGCGATGCGCGTTCATAAAGCGTGGCGGCGGACTACCATAAAAGCTGCAGACCGACTGTCTCCGGCGCGTACTGGCGAGCGAGTGTCTGGTCAGCTGTTACGACACAAACGACAGCGGCGCCCTCAACCCTACAACTATAAATTCAAATTATGGCGTAACCATTATTTAATAATCAGCTAACAGGTGAAACAAGGGTGTCATTTCAGAGGAATGAATCTCGTATCCAGGCTGCTGAAATGAGATTTTTGCGGAGAGTCAAAGGTTGTACTCGGTTAGATAGAGTACGTAACGAAGCTATACGCGCCGAGTTAAATGTACAGTCACTGTGGCAAACGTTAAGAATATATAAGAGAAACTGATCCAAACATTTACTTCGCATGCCAGCTCACAGACTTCCTCTGCGAGCATGGAAATATAAACTTAGAGGGAAGCAAGGCATGGAAAGACCTAAAAAGAGATGGATGCCGGAACAGGCCGTTGAGCCTAATCCTTAACAGATGGTGATGATAAATCAGCTGATTACTTAAAAACAGGTGTAGATACTGATCACTACAAACTATCGACATTCCAGAAACACAACATTCCCACACCCGATTGGTCGGTTATAAACTCATCAGTCGTGAGCTAACTAATAATTGTTCAAAATTGTTTATCACATTTATTGTGATAAAGGAAGTAAAACAGTAGGTAAAATAGTATTGATCGTTCAGCACAATAAACAATAGAAAAGACAAGATTTTCTGATTACAAACTCCAAGTCGGTTTTTACAAAATCGAAATACAGTTGACAGGTGATGTTCTTTACTCAAATATATTCGGATTCAGGAGAAACAGATTGTCTTCTACAGGAAATAAGGTTGTATTGAACTGAAACAAGATGGAAATAATGAACAAGAGAGGGAGAAATGACAATGACAACTGTTTGATTCTTGATTTATCAGTCTTTGTTACTCTTCTTCTTCTTCTTTTTTTTTTGTTATTCTTAGTAGAGCTGAAGAATACTGCATGATTCACTCTGACTCCAACTAAACGTACTCGGATACCCTCAGGAAAAAAGATTCCCTAGATATTTTCCTTCTTCAAAAACAAATGTAAGAGTAAAATGAGATCTCATTTGAGATCACTACTGGTTTGCCTGAGGTTAAAAAAGCACTACGGATATATACTACACAACAGTGTTAAATATATCTTTTCTTGTTTGTCTATTTGTTTATCGGCCATAATTGACATTAACTGTTGTCAGAATTGTGTTAAATTCCTACTAATTAAACTTATTACGACCGAAAAAATTGTATTTCTAAATTTATTCAAAAAAATATAACACCTTACGCTTCATTATTTAAAATGAAAACTTAACAAACCCCCAAATGCCGGGGGTGTATTCTTGATTATTTAAAAACTGAATTCTCATCCCTGATAGATCTCTTTCCTAACTCTGTCAAACATCTAAAAATTATTGTTAGGTGTAAAGATAACACTGGATTTGCGACAAATACATTATAAATAAATACAATATGTATTTTAAACTCAACCAACATGTAAAGCATTCCTCTTAAATGTATAAAAATAATTTTTTTAAAGTTTATCATCTTCTCAGACAATGAAACGTGTTGCTAATCCTTTTTCAGTACTATAATTTAATTTTTAATTTCCTTATCAGATCGCTGCTTTTTGTACACTCTTCTAATAGAAACAGTTATTTCAGAAAGCTCATAAGTCAAAATTTTACTTTTTTCTTCAGTGCATTTTAGGAAAAACTGAATGTAACAAACCATCTCTACTAAAATTACTTAAGTCTGGCTTTCCTTAAGGAATACAATACGAAGAAAAGGCTTATCCTTATGGATAACAAAATGCTTTCTCCTAATTAAAAACCGAAAGTGAATGATATTTTGAAGCTTAAGCTCTACTTTGTCGTAGGCTATTCAAAGTTTCTATGCAAAAATCGTTTTAAGTAAGATTACTACTTTTCGTGACGACGGCAAAGAACGTAAAAAGTCCTGAAAACCAAAATTTTTCTTTCTTGAAGTTAAGAATTTCAATTTTTATTCGGACTACAGTAAAAATATATTTCAAACCCCTAATGTAAACTAGTGTCGTAAATAAAAGTTTTTCATTGAAACGTAGTAAATTACCAGTTTTTTAACTTTCCCAAAAGTTAGTTTTTTTGACTTATGGGCTTTCTGAAATGACCGGTTCAATAATTATCTGTTTATCCGTAAAATATTTATCACTATTTCACACAATAGTCTTTTAGCTACTCATAATAGGCAGGTGGAGTATTAAATTATTTGCACTCGATCTAGTAGTTCCAGGGCTTTAAATAATAGTTCCATTTCTTATCACATGGTTAGCCTGAAATATATAGCTGAAAAATTTAAGAACAGATGAGGTAGAGGTGTAAAAGACACTAGTCAGAGTTATTTCCTCTGACAGTAATGAGTTTCATTACAAAGCGAGACACTGTGGTTAATGAAGTGAAGGTGTCATCTGCCTGGTAGGAAGTAATGCTTTTAAGAGAGCCTGGCATGCTGATAAATTATGCTCTTCCACTCAGTGAGGAAGGAAATTATTGTAAACCACCTCACTCCTCGTTTAGAGGTTCAAGAGCCTCTAGAGGTTCAAACCAGCTGTTTAGCTGATGACCTAACAACACCGAACTACATAGGCCTAACTGGAAAACACTGATTATTTGAATGTTTGACTTACTTGCCATAACTGGATACTGTAGGTCCAAACTGGTTTGAAAACGCCTTTTATATAAAAAATTTGTTATGAAGCGTTAATTTTGGTTTTGATTCGAGTACACAAAAGAATTTTTTAAATTTTAAGTCTAGCTCGGCCTCCAAGCCAGCCGAGTCAGTCAGCAAGTAGTAAGTTGCTATTATTTGTTAAGTAACACCGGTTGGGCAAGCGACTTTGTATGGTGACCAGCTGACAGCCATCCGTAAACAAACTCTACTAAGGGTCGCTGTTCAAACTCATGCCTAATTCACGTCAAATAATACAGCAAAAGCAGCGATCACATTGGGTAGTTGTTAATAATGTACAGTTCCCGATAACAAATAAAACTAAAAAAAATTTAGCTGTTTTCGTTTATGATTTTCCATTTACAAACAAATAAAGGTATTTCTCTGTACACTTTATACTTCATTGTTTTCTCTATGTAAATTAATATATTTTTTTGTATTTTTCACTTCACTCCTCGTTTTTATTAAGTAAAGTCTCTGGAGGTTCAAACCATCCTTTCAGCTGAACACCTAAACACATCTTTAGATTGTACTTAGGTTCAAACGAGAAATCAAATCCAGAAACTTAATTTAGAAATTCAGATATAAAATGAGTGAGTAGCTAAAATTGAATAGATTAAATTAATTTTGTTAAATTTTATAAACTTAGAATTTTAATTGATTGGGTTTTATTATAAATATTAAGAATAAGATGTTTGTTTATATTTCTGTTAAAAATAGAGATTGCTTTTGTGAGACAGTGTTCAAGTAGCAGACTTTGCTTTGGTAAGTTGTATACCAAACGTTAGATTACAAAAAGTACCCCATCTCAACATGATGCTTTCTTTTTTCCAACGAGGCGTGATTCTCATGATTAAAGGCCGAAAAATTCGCCGCTAAGGCGTCTGAACATTCGCCCTTTGTCCGGGTCCAGACCCTCATAAGTCATTACTTATACATTTGCTTCTTTCCCTCTCTCTGTTGCCGCATCATTTCACAAATGTAGGGGTATGGGAATCAGAGATAGAGGGTGGAGTTAAAAGACAAGAAATTCCCCTTTAAAGATGTGATAAACTATGTGGCGTAATCTTGCTATCTCACATTTTCTTCCTTTGCACTATATTTATTTCTTCTGTGGTTTTGCCAACAAATTACACAATTTTAATCATTCACTCGCTTTTTTCTTCAGCTTTCTTAACAAACTTTATGTTCGGCTTCAAAATTATTTTGTCCGCGTACTTCAAAAGAAAAACATGAGTCTTATAACAAGTTACATCCCTGTCTCAACAGCTTTCTTTTTAATTAATTGTCTAATTTTTCATTAAAGCGTAACTTTAAACCGGCTTTCTTTATCTAAGTTGTGAACGCCTTGTTACTTTATAAGAAGGTAGAGTAAGATCTTGCTTATAAATAAGTGTCGATGAATACCAAACGTCAGTATGACGTAGCATTTGTCAGAATACGAATATCATAATATGTGAAAATCAAATTTTAATATTTTTTGCTACATCATTTTTACTTTCTCTTGCCCTATATGAATGAATAAATAGAAATGAAAGTATTGTTTTCATGTCGATTTTTCGAAATCGAGTTATCACCGGATATACACTTTTTCAGACCCCCTGAAACCAAAAAAAAACATTTTTTTGTAGCGACTGGTTTGTGTTTGTGTGTGAATAAAATATCTCAAGAACGAAACATTGTACGATATTGAAACTTTAAACTAAGTTAGGTACCATAAGATGACCTGACAGGAACATTTTCATCAAAATCGGTGCACTGAAAGAACTAACTATTTTATTCGTGTAATTTTTCACTTTATTACAATTTTCTGAAAACGGCTTGTTCTCAAAATTGCCTCATTTACTACATGTTTTATGCTCTACAAGATACGTCATGTCTGCTAAATAAACAACTTTTTCATGCCATTTATGAATAGAAAGAAAAGTATTATTTTCATGTCGATTTTTCGAAAAATAGTTATCACCGGATATACCCCTGAATATCTAGTATATGTCATTTTCAGACCCCTGAACCAAAAAAAAACATGTTTTTAGCGGTTGGTCTGTCTGTGCGTGTGTGTACGCGCGTGCGCGCTTGTGTGTCTGTGTTATTAGACTTTTAGAATGTATTTTTTTAAACGTCTTTGTTATAAGTCTTGTAGTTTTTAAATATGTTTTGTACTTGCTTGTTTTGTACTAAATAAAAGAAGTGTACACCTACTCTAGGACATGGCTTTGAGCCATAGTAGGGCAGGTCAATTTCCTCCACCTTGTGAGTAGAAAATTATTGTGAAAAATAGGAAACATGTGTATAAAAATAATTTTAAAAAAATGGAGATAAAATTTTATTATTATTATTATTACAGAAAACTTTTCACTACCTATCGCAAAACTTTCCCACTCTGCAGGCCTACTATGTATAGAGTATCGAATTATGGCGATGGACGGTGAACTGTTTTCGCAGTCTGATTGGAGAAAAAGTCTAATAATTCAATTACAAAAGAGGAATAGAGAATAGAGTGATTGTTTTCATGATTTAATTACTTCTCATAATAGTTTGTTTGATAATTGGACAGCATTTCGTCTTGTGAACTTGCAACTCAGCATTCAGAATGAAAAACTTAGTTTGGAAGGTGGTGGCAGTGGTTGCAGCAGTAACTTACTAGTGTTGCTGTTAGTGAATCAAAAATAGCTACTTTAGAGTAAACTTCTTAGTCAACAAGAAGAGCTCACAGAATTGGATAAAAGGCGTGACGAAAATGCTCAGCTTCTGATTGATTTGAACCGCAGCCTGAAGGAGAAAGAAAGTTTTTTTTTTTGGTTTAACGTCTGACTGTTATGCAATTACTGCTAATGCAGACGGTGAAGGATGAAATGATTTTTTGTAACGTATGAAAATATGCCGTGCCTGAATGGGATTCGAACCCAAGACCGCATGATGAGAGGCGAGCACGTTACCAACTGCGCCAATGCGGCCGGCAGAAAGAAAGTAAAATTAAGGAGTTAGAAGATAGATTATCCCATAGTGTAGCAGAATGTTTGACTCTTAGAGCTGAAATAGAAATGTACAAAAGCAATATTCAGAATCAGATATCAAAAATATTGTGTAGACTGTATACTTTGGATAGAGCTTGACGTGAGATAGGAACAGTAAAAAAACAATGGAAGTTTATAATTAGCTGATATATATTAGAAAAATACCAAACTATTTATGCTTTATATCGAAACAGGTATGGAACCATTATATCTGTATAATACTTTAAAATTGCACTTTAATTATATAATTAAAGCACTAAAAATGAAAGATGAAAGGCTACCGAAAATCATGGCTTTGGAAATAAAAATAATATAGGTTGGTTCAGGGAATGGGGGGAAATTGTGTCACAGTTAGGTCTAGGGATGAGGTTCGAAATAGGCAATATGGTGAATTGGAAGGGATGGTTAAGGCAAATTATATTATCACTCCAGGATAAGCAGAAGGAACGTTCTCTGGCAGAAATCAATGCCACAAGGTATCACAGTTGGTACAAACAGCTAAACGTAGTTCTAGGTGAAGCCAGTTATTTTAATGTGATGGAGGATCTGTCAAAAATCAGATAGATCATTAAAGCGCGTGGTGAATTGATAGACCTAAATTACAAACTATGGGTTGTGGATAAAAATTTTAATTGCTCTATGTGTAATTTGGGAGAAAAAGAGGACATATTTCACTTTGTGGGAAGATGTCCAGTACTTAGGGAATGGCGCCGAAAATGGTTGGGGCAGAATGAATTGGGACAGGAAGCTTTTCTGGAACTTTTAAATGGGAAAGACTGGCAAGGGCTAGCGTTCTTTTGTAGAGATGCTTGGAGATATAGATGGGCATTGATTACAGAATTTAATTACTGAGGCATAAAAATTTGATTGGTTGTTTTATGCTTCTGTTGTGTCTAGGAAGAGGGATGAATAGGGTGATGGGTTTTGGTTTTTAAATTTATTTCCTATTGTGTTTTAATTTAATTTTTCATTACTATGTCATTATGTTTCAAAATGTATGTATGTCATTTTTATAAAGTTGGTGTATAGTTTCTTTTTTCTATTGTATTGCTGATTATAATATACTGTATTTTTTATTATTGTAATTAATTGTAAGTAAGTGTACTCTGATTTTCCGGCTGATGACTGCGGTCAAGCCGTAAGATGTGTGTAAAAGTGTGTAACTTTTGTAAAAATGAAAAATAAAGCATTATTATTATTATATATTAGAAAAAAACGTCACAGAACAATATCTTTAGTATCACCTCCCACAATCGGTAATGCGCATGTGTAGCCGATCTCGAAGGATTGAGTGTGGTCAGGATCAAAAATTGATCTACATGGCGCAGGGTGTTTCGACGAATTATTAATTACTTTTGCTGTCCTACCACCACAATCTACAGTACGCATGTGGTTTATATCATAAGCACAGTAACTGACAATAGTGCAGTAGGGATCAAAACTCGATGCAGTGATGATGAGCGATATATTGACCAATCATTGATTACTTAATCAATTCCAATCTACAATGCGCATGTGCTGTACATACCGGCAGAGTAACTAAGCGTAGTTTGGTGGGGATCGTCGATCCAGCATGGCAGAGCGATATACTGACCAGTCATTGATTACTTAATCAATCCCAATCTACAATGCGCATGTGCTGTACATTACAAGCAGAGTAACTAAGGGTAGTTTGGTAGGGATCAAAAGTCGATCCACAATGGCAGAGCGTTGTATTGACCAATCATGATTACTAAATACATCAATAAACAGTTTGCTTTGAACAGATACTCACTGGATAGCGCTGAATGTCATCATCGTCCGTTAAAATGATTGAATTCAGGTTATGAATTTTGACTTTCTCTTGCCCTATACGAATATATACGTAAGGAAAGTATTGTTTTCATATCGATTTTTCGAAATAGATTTTTTACCGGATGTAATACACGTTTTCAACCCCCCTTGAACCCAAAAAAAAGTGTTTTTAGCGGTTGGCCTGTGTGTGCGCGCGCGCGTGTGTGTGTGTGTTTGTGTGCGAAAAAAATTTCTTAAGAACGGAATATCGTACGATCTTGAAACTTTGAACTTAAGTTAGGTACCATAAGAGGAACCGACATTTTTATCAAAATCGATCAATCGGAAGTAGTAGTTTATTCATGTAATTTTAACTTTTTGCGATTTTTTTCAAATACGGTTTCTACAATTTTAAAATTTTGATGAAGGATTAAAGAATTTAATCCAAGAAAAAGAAACGACAATAAACAAAAAGAGTGATCAGAAGAAAGGAAGGAGTTTAGTGAAAAATGAAAAAAGCTTGGGAAAGACTAAATATAGCAATGGAAAAAATACATCAGGCGTGAAAAGGAAAATTATTTAACATGTGTAGGCTGATCGATCGAAAAATATGAATAATATTAAGAAGAAATTTATATTTTTTTCTATTAGGTAATTCATTCATTCCATTTTCCCGAAGTGGTGAAATTGACATAATCAACCAAGTTTGATTAAAATCAATGCGCCAAAATACATAAGAGATCTACCAGATAAAGAATATTGTTGTTGTTTAGGTCAACAGCCGAAAGGCTGGTTTGAACCTCTAGAGGTTTTACTAAGTAAAACGAGGAGTGAGGTGGTTTACCATTGCCTTCCTCACTGAATGTAAAAGTACACTTATCAGCATGCCGGGCCCTCTGAAAAGCACATATTTTCCACTCTGTAAATGACAACTTCACTTCATTCACCACAGGGTCTGGCTGTACAATGAAATTCATTACTTTCAGAGAAGATAACTCTGATTAGTATCTTTTACACCTCTACCTCTTCTGTTCTTAAATAATTCAGTCATTTAATTGACTGACCATGTGATAAGAAACAGAACTATTTATTTTAGCCCTGCAACGAACAGATTGAGTGTAAATAATTTGACACTCCACCTGTCTGTTATGGGCAGATAAAGAATATTAAATTAGTCAAAAAAAATAATTTTTATGAAAAAATTAAGTTTTTGTCAAGTTTATCCGGAAAAATTGTCATGGTCCCAAAAACGAATATTTTTAATAATTTTATAGCCTACTGCTCGTTTTAGTGCAAAGGGAACTTTAGTTTTTTTAAATATCTGTATCACTGTTTTTAATATTGCTCAGCTGTTGGTTCAGCTTTCTAACCAAGAAGACCCTTTTTCCCTAGAAGAGAAACTTTTTGGTTGATGCAAAATGTTTTTGTTTGTGTAAATTTTGTTTTTTGCCTTTTCCCGTAAATGTAGATTTTTAACATTTTTCCAGAAACGATTAAACCTACCAGGCTGAAATTTTTACCAATTATTCACCTTGTACATTCACACATAACGACATTTTTATAACTTCCTCAGAAGCTCCAAAAATGATTAGTAATATGCAAAATACGTAGAAAAAATTTGTAAAAATTTTATGTTACTCGTTATTTTTTTAAATGTTGATCCAAAAAATTAAATTGAAAAAATTTCAGTAGTTAAAGAAACCCGGTAACTATAGGCCTAAGTGTGTAAAGTTTTATTTTCCTGTCTTTTACCAATCCTATGAAAAATGTACCTAAAATGAACAAATTTAACATCGGTGGGATGCAAAGTACAGTCTCCCCTTAAGAAAAGAAGAGATAGAGGTGTAAAAGACACTAGCCACAGTTATCTCCTCTGAAAGCAATGAATTTCATTAAACAGCTGGACCCTTTTGTGAATAAAGTAAAGGTGTCATTTGCAAGGTGGGAAGTCCAAAGCCTGGCATGCTGATAAGTATTTTTTTCCACTCAGTGGGGAAGGGAATTGTAAAGCACCTCACTCCTTGCTTTACTTAGAGGTTCCAACTAGCCTTCCGGCTGATGACCTAAACAACAACATGAGTTATAACACTCTGTTTACATTGTCAGTATTTTTATCACAATCATAAATTTTCTTTAATAATTTTTTGACAACAATGCGTGATATATATTATAGTATTATATTTTGACCAGTCTAAGTTGTTAAAACAATATTACAGCGTACAATAACACTTTATAATTATTATTTTCATTTAAAATTTAACCTTGCTAAGAAAATTTATTGTCTGGATATAAGAAATTTCATAAAACTTTTTCTTATAAAATATATCCTTATGACAAACTTGTTCAAAAAGATATAATTCTGGAATTTGCCAGAAGATGTCACAGTAGGCCAAATTCCCAAGACTGTATAACAGAACTTCCGGCTAGTTTTGTGGGTAAAACTTTTGTCGAAGAAAGTTTAAGCTCACTAAAACACATAGGACAGTTTGAAAGAACCACTTATATATGTCTTTCAAGCCGCTTAAAGAATTGTATAGAAAAACAAACCAAACGATGAGAAACAATTCTTGTGTTTCTTTTACAAAACGAAAAATAAATTTCTTCGTTTTCTTCAATTATTCATTTGTCTTGAAAGTTTCTCTTGAAAGTTACAATTTTGTACTCTTTGCTTTCTTTATACAAGTATAATTCAACAAGTAAATTCAATTACAACAATATTGACATTTATGTAACCTAAACTAATAATGAAATTTCAAAGCAAAATTTTTAAATATTTACATTTTTGCCTTTTCTTTTTCTTCTCCTTCGCCTCCATTCTTATCTCCTCTTCTTCACACCTCTCCATTCGTAGCCAATTTTGGTAAATCGACTTGAAAAATTTTCTTGTATTAAGGACATCACAAAAATATTGAAAAGAATTCCACAAAATTTAAAACTTAAACTCTACTATCAATACCGGGTGGCCCACATGCCATCTTGTATAGTAAAAAAACCCTAGTAAAATTTTTATTTTATTTATTTATTTTTCATCGGAAACTGTAAATTATTGACTGAATTGATTGCTGCTTTTTGCTGTATTTTTTGACATGTATTCGACATGAGTTTGAACAAAGACCCCTAGTAGAGTTTGTTCACAAATGGCTATAAGCTAGTGATCATACAAAGTCGCTTACTTAACAGATGTTACTTAACAAATAATAACGACTTTCTACCAGCTGACTAAAGTCACTAGGTGTACTAGGTAGATGAAGGTCCTTAGTAAAATTATTTATTTTTAAACAGATATAAATACTGGACGATGTGGTCATCGGTATACTTTGAATATTGGATTTTAATGAACTATAATCTCTCAGAATCGATCGACCTGAATCTGTACAAGAATTTACATCATTTACACGTTATATACGAGGTGTGGCTATTAAATAATGAGACTGACGTTGTAATAAATTTAATTTTAATTTTATACACAATCATTTTTTGTCACCTTCAATATACACTCCTTCTCTATCCCTACAACGCTCCATGCGAATTTTCCATTGTTGGAAACAATGCTGGAAGTCATCTTCTGTCAGCTCCTTTAGGACACGGCCGCTTTCTCTGTTACCGCTTCCACAGACTCAAATCTTGTTCCATTTTAATGCAGATTTCACTTTAGGGAACAGGTAGAAGTCACATAGTGCAAGATCTGGTGAATAACGTGGATGTTGTAACACTGAGATGCTGTAGCCTACTTAGCTAGGAACCTCTTGACAAATAACGCGGAATGAGCTGGCGCATTGTCTTGGTGGAGAACCCATGATTTGTCCTCCCACGTTTCGGGGCTTTTTTTTCTTACTCTTTGACGTAGTTTAGAAAGTACCTCAAGGTAGTAATATTGATAAATTGTTTGACCTTCAGGAACCCAGTGAAGGTACACAATCCTATGAATATAAAAAAAAACAATCATCATTGCTTTAAATTTTGGCTTGCTCATTCGAACTTTTTTGGCTCTCAGTGAAGTTCGGCTCTTCCAGTGCATGGGTTGGCGCTTCGTTTCCGGATCATAAATAAAAACCCACGTTTATCACATGGTATTATCTTATCTGTTCCCTAAGGTTAAATCTGCATTAAAAGGGACAAGATTTGAGTCTGTGGAAGCTGTAAAAGAGAAAGCGGCACGTGTCCTGAAGGAGCTAACAGAAGATGACTTCCAGCTTTGTTTCCAACAATGTAAAATTCGCATGGAGCGTTTTAGGGATAGAGAAGGAGTGTGTATTGAAGGCGACAATAAGTGATTATGCGTAAAATTGAAATAAAGTTTTTTACAACATCAGTCTCGTTATTTAATAGCCACACGTCGTACATATTATCCTCATATCAATTGGTCTGCTTATTGTACATAATAAATAAAACAGTTTTCAACGTACACATATTACAATTAAAAAAATAATACATTAATTTTGTTTGTTTTACAAGGATAAAGTAAATACACATGTATGTCTAATAAAATTGGTGAACTTGTGTCAAAGTCTGTATAAACTTCCAACGTGTCAATCAATTTAAGAGCAAAGATCAATCGTGAGTAAACAACACAGAATTGCAATACTTGTTCAAAGGATGACGTACATCCAGTCTAAAATAATCTCATCAAGTCTAGAATAACAAACTAGGTTCGCTTACATGACATTCGCACCACGGAAAAACGAGATAGTAAGAGTTAAATTTTCCTGTACTATATCTACAATATAAATTTGTTCACATAATATATCAGAATTTCTGTAATATGACATTTAAGTTATACAACACTCCATTACTGGGAAGTAACACGAATACAACCGTGAATATTCCACGAGTATAAATATACCTAAATTTAAGTGGGTTCTGACCTAAATACAGTTCTGTACCTGAGAAGTAAAAGGTGTTAACTCCATTTTGGTGTTTTTTCAGAAGAGCCAATAAGTAGCAGTGTTAAGTATATTTTCGTTATTGTAATAAAATTTCAGTAGGTGTTAGAAACTTGAAATTTACACCCAGTTTCTACAGAAAATGCTTCTTATTTACAATTTTTTTATTTCATGATTTTATCAACTTCTATACTGCTTTCCACTCAAACAGAACTAAAACCCTTAACGGCTTTCTGTTTTTGTGTCACTTTTCTCGTTCTACATTAGTGTCAACTCCAATGTACAATAAGTATGAAAAAAACTTAAGTGAAATACCAAGTGCTAACGCTACTTTTATAAAGAAGCAGCTTTTTATACACAACGTTTAAAAACATTTCAAAATTTATCAGTAGCCTACTGTTTAGTAACAGACAAAAAAACACCAAATTCAACAAAAATTCAAGCAAAATTTACTTGATTATCAGTAAAACACATTCAATAACGATTTTACAAAACATCTTGTACATCAACTACAAAACTAAAGAATCAGAGCATTTCTTTTTGATTATAAAGGCAGTTTTAACTGAATTTTGCCAAAATTGGAGTTAACACTCTTTACCTCTTTGGTACAGAGTTCTATAATACTGTAACCGCCCCTCTATCTACATCGATAGGTTGGTAGGGGCGTTAACAAAAAAAACAGTAAAAGGAAGCTAATAAAAACAAATAAATACACTCAAGTTGCGGTTGCACATAAAATATCAATCAAAAGATTTAATAAAACAGTAAAACCATCAATATAAAAAATTTAGAAAAACAAATGAATTAATTTACAATAATAGCTTTACCCAAAAATATTTTAAATTCTGTTTAAGCAAGGCAAGACTTTAAAAATATAAATACAAAAAAACTAAATTATAAAAATTGCCTTTTACCAAAATTTACTTTTACATTAACTGAGCTTAGTAAATTAGATTTAAAAAATCAATCTGAATAAATTACATTATTAGCTTTATCAAAAATGTTTGAGTTCAGTTAAACAGAGCAAGACTTTAAAAATATAAATTCCAAAAAATTTAAATAAATTGTAAAAATTGCTTTTTACCCAAAATTTACTTTAAATATTAACTAATTCTTAGTAAATCGAATTAGAAAAACTCAACCATGATTCAAACACATTAATAGCATTATCATAATATTTAAATTCTATCAAATAAGAAAATTTAAAAGAAATATACAAATTCAAAAAAAATAGCTAAGTAAATAAAATTGCTTTTTCAAAATTTACTTTTATCATTTACAGAACTAGTAATTAGATTGAAAAGTCAAGAAATATTGGCCAATTTCTTTTTTAATAAATAATAATTTTATATATAACAGTGAAAATCCAGCACAGACTGGTAAAACAACAGATAAATTTCGCAAACAGTATAAAAATGAAAGTTTACCAAATACATAATACATTAAGAAAAGTTATACAACATTGTATTGTTTTTAAGCAAGCTACTTTGGTGTTCTTAATACAAATATAAAAATAAAGATAGATAATAATAATTTGGACAATAATAAGTTTCACCATACTAGGTACATCTGTATGTAAAACGTTAATTATTCAGTTAGAACATGTTGGAGACAGAAAGTTGTGACGCAATAGACTTTTCCAGAAGTTAAATTAATAAATAATTACATACCGTCGCTGTTGATATTTAGCAAATACCTCCTCTAAGTTTAACCAGGACGAACTCAGTAACCTTTGAATTTTTACGTGTCTTGTTGTTTAACAGGTGAAGAATTCTCTCATAATAAAATTTAATCGGTATGGTTATTGAACGGGAGTCGAACCCTGATAATAGTAACAACGTTCATTTTAGAAAGACAATGTTCAAGTTTAATAAACACGCACAAACACTTTGTCACCAGCAACCCGTAAGAGTTCTCAGTTCCAGAATGCTATCAGCCAATTAACTTTCCAAAATTTAAATTGGGCAAAAACGAATTACAAAATTTATTTTCAAACTGATTGCAGAATCCAAAAAAAATTTAAAAATGAATACGGAAAACCGATAAATTTAATGCCGAAAACAGACTGTTCAAACATAATGAATAAAAGAGGATATAAAAGCAATAAAACTTTTTCACTAAAAAGAATAAAATAACAATTAGGCCCGAGACATTACGCAGCCGTAATGCAACGTCCTTACATTTTGACTATCGAAACACGACTCGACTTGTAACAGGAAAGTATTCAATAAATAATTAGAAATAGGCCACCGCAAGTACAAACAGCTGATGAGTAGTAAATAGAACAACCGCCGTAATACGAAATTTGATATTAAATAAGTAACGGCCTGAAAACCAGACGTTACAATACAAATATGCTTTACATCGTATATTATCTCACTAAAATAATGGTTCCATTCGTACATATTTCGATCCAATTCTACAATATTTATTTTCTGTTCTTAACATTACGTGTGTAAGAATATATAATGATAAATCTAAACTTAACAGTAATAAGAAACTTAGAACAAGTAACTTGGATATTTTTCTTTTCTGTAAAACTTTAATAATAAGTTTCTAAAGGATTTATTTTTGTTAACGTTTATTCATAAAAGGCAATAGCTCTCCTTTGTATGTTTAATCTCTCTCAAGAATGTTCTAATTTCTCAATAAGACACATTTTTGAACTTTATTATATTTATTTCTTAGGTAACGATATATACGAGGTGTGGCTATTAAATAACGAGATTGACGTTGTAAAAAATTTTAATTTTATTTTATACATAACCACTTATTGTCACCATCAATATGTAAGCCTCGCAGGAGTGGAATGAGGTGGAAGCGGATGGGTGAAATGAAATACGCTCCTCAGTATTTTTAATTAAAAATTTAATTATTTAAAAAGAAAAAAAATTTGGTCCAGGACCCCCCTTTTTCTTACTACTAAGTGGCGTCCCAATACTACGCTTCACAGGATTTTTTAATTACAAATTTAATTATTTAAAATAAAAAAATAATAAAATTGGTCTAGGACCTCCCTTAAATGACTACCTAATGTAACTTTTACTCCTCATCTAAACTTAACCTATTACCACTTACAGACTATATGTCGATCGTGCATATTCCGGAAAGGGCTGCCGGCACAGATGCTTCAAACCTCAGAGGGAGGTCAGCCTAATTTAGTGCCTTGGGCGCTTTTACCGCCATTTCCGGAAGACCACTGCAGGATCGACCTCTTAAATACTAAGTATATAATCGCTAAGTACGGGGCGAGTCAGAATTCCAGGAAATTCCACTATACATCTATATAATATAACCACACTCACCCATCTGGCAAGCCACGACGACGAACATCACCAACCCGAAATGAGCGATCACCCTCATTCCACCAAATGAGCACCGGACAAAAATATTCTCACAATCCACTCAATAAAATAGAACTAAACTCATTAATTTCACTGATTCAGTCCCACACGGCCGCGGCATACATGTATTACACATTACACATAAAAAATTATATTTTATTTTAAATTTTAATTACTTGCATTGCATTAACTTTTATCGAGTACCGTTTCGTGTGTGAGTACAATACTGACTGACTGCGTCTCGCCGTCCAGCTGAGCCGGTCGGCGGGGAGGTGCGTTCCTCCTCCGCATGGCTCAGCGGATTGCAACACGAGACGAAGTTGCACTTTCCTGGAATTCTAACCGCTGTGTATATTTTACATAGAAAATGTATTAATTCTAATATTAATAGAGAGAAAAAAAGAGATATTTCTCGTTCTCTCTATATTCCCTCTCAATCTCACTATATTACAAATATACACTCCCTTCTCTATACCTACAACGCTCCATGTAAATTTTTCATTGTTAGAAACAGTGCTGGTAGAAACAGTGCTGGAAGTCATCTTCTGTCAGCTCCTTCAGGGCACGTGCCGCTCAAAAATGTTCGAAATGAAGCTCGCAAAAATGTTTGTACTGACACTTTGTACGCGATAGAAAAGATCAAATTTTTTGAAATGATAATAACATGTGATGAATCGTGGTTTTTTACTTATTATCCGGAAACGAAGCACCAATCCATGCACCGGAAGAGCCGAACTTCACTGAGAGCCAAAAAAGTTCGAATGAGCAAGTCAAAATTTAAAGCAATGATGATTGTTATTTTTATATCTATGGGATTGTGTACCTTCACTGGGTTCCTGAAGGTCAAACAATTAATCAATATTACTACCTTGTGGTACTTTCTAAACTACGTCAAAGAGTAAGGAAAAAACGCCCCGAAATGTGGAAGGACAAATCATGGGTTCTCCACCAAAACAATGCGACAGCTCATTCCGCGTTATCTGTCAAGAGGTTCCTAGCCAAGTACAGCATCTCAGTGTTACAACATCCACCTTATTCACCAGATCTTGCACCATGTGACATCTACCTGTTTCTAAAGGTGAAATCTTCATTAAAAGGGATAAGATTTGAGTCTGTGGAAGCTGTAAAAGAGAAAGCGGCACATGTCCTGAAGGAGCTGACAGAAGATGACTTCCAGTAGTGTTTCCAACAATGGAAAATTCGCATGGAGCGTTGCAGGGATAGAGAAGGAGTGTATATTGAAGGTGACAATAAGTAATTATGTATAAAATTAAAATAAAAATTTTTACAACGTAAGTCTCGTCAATAGCCACACCTCGTATAAATAGATAAAAATACTTTATAAAGGAATAAGATATGGTGTAACTTATCCCTGCTTTATTTAAAGTGTATATTTACTGTGTTTTTAAAAGATTAAAAGAAATCGTTAGTATAGGTATTAGAATAGGTGAGAACTACCTGAATACTTTGATTTGCGGACGATATGTGGCTAGTTTTCCCATACTGACAGGTAGAGTTTTAAATTATTTCCACTCATTTTGATAGTTCCAGGGCTACAAAAAAATAGTTCTCTTTTTAATCACAAGCAGCAAGAACAAATCCCATGGTTTTCACAAAAACCGCCAGGTTTTGGACTACCTCGTAGAAAATGGTCAGCTCTAAATAGAATAAGAACAAAACACGGTAGGTGTGCTGATTTATTGTTTAAATGGGGCAAAATACCATCGCCTTTATGTGAGTGTGGTCAAAGACAAACTATTGATCACATAGTGAAAGAGTGCAGAATAACTGCCTTTAGAGGAGGGACAAGAGCGGATTTCCTGATGGCAACTCCAGAATCAATAGCCTACTTGGACAGACTGGGTGTCTGTATATAGACTTAAGCATGTTTTTAGAATTACGTACTGTATGTACATATTTAGACAGATAGATTAGACAGAGGGTCATATTTGATCCCAATATATAACAATTATGATGCTGATTTTTTAAATGTCTTGAAAAGCCATACGCTAAATAATAATAAATAAATACTGATATTTACGAATAGAAGAGGTAGAAGTGTAAAAGACACTAGTACCTAACAGTTATCTGCTCTGAGAAAAATAAATTCTTTACTAAGTGAGACCCTGAGGTGAATAATATAACATAATAATTTATTTATTCCCATAATATTACACATTACATAAAAAATAAATTATGATAATACAACATTTTTTACAGTAAACTACTATCCTATTACGCTAGAGGTGGAGGAAATTATCCCATCCAACTATGGACAAAACCATGTACTATAGGATGGGTTGGAAACTTTTAAATAAATATCAAAAAACTAAAGCATTAACTATTAGCAGTAGCATTCAAAATCTACTATACTTTTTTACTACACTAATTAACTTAACCAATACTTTGCTATGTACTAAGATTTCGAGTGTATCCAATTATGATACCTTACATTTTAATAATAATTAAACTTACGCTATTTTTAATAAAATAAAGATAATTTAATATAACCTGAAATTCATTATTACATTTAAAAACAAAAAATAAAAAACCACTCAAAAAGTAAAAAATATACTATTTCATTTTCCTCTTGTCTCTTTAGTTACAAATACATTTGAATATTGCTAACCATTTTAGCTATTTACTCTCTACCTGTTTTGGCTATCCATTTATTTAGTTCCTTATGAATTTATACACCCGTTAGATTTTTTAAATCTAACGGGAGCAGGTTATATATTTTGGGTGCCAAGTACTCAAAATGACGCTGGTAAAGAGCAATTCTCACTCTCTCCGATAAGAGCAGATCTGTTTCCCGTGTAGTACTGATGCTTTCTATTTTGCAGGTTAATTACGTTCACTTGAAGTCTTTTAATTATTTCTTTTACGTACAGTTGTCTTATATCCATGACATTGACATCTGTAAATATCTGCTCCGTTGAATATCAACGCGGTTTATCAGATATCACCTTCAAAATACTTCTCTGTGTTCTTATCAGTGGTTCCATATAGCAATGAGCAGCTTCACTCCAATGAAGTAAAGGTATCATTTCCAGGGTGGAAAGTAGGTGCTTTTCGGAGGACCTGGCATGCTGACAAGCATACTTTTCCATACAGTAAGGAAGACAATGGTAAACCACTTTACTCCTCGTTTTACTTAGTAAAGCCTCCAGAGTTTCAAACAAGCCTTTCGGCTAATGACCTAACCAACACACATACATTAATCTGAATACATTGTACTACGTGTAAGTCAGCGAGCTGTACGCATTGTATTTGGCTGTAGGTAGAGGTAATTGAAAATGTGAAATGATTGTCGTTGTCAGTTACATTAATTTAAGCTTCAAGTTTTGAATTAATTTAAGTAATTAGATTGTGTAGCATTACAAATATACAAGGTGATAATAACCATGTGTTTATAACCTGACTGCGATTGATAATTATGTAAACATTTAGGCTATTATTAAATTCTTACATTTTGCAAATTATTAAACTGGCTAATTTGAATTAAAATGTTATTTCTAAATTATTAAATTAAATAACTCAATCTAAATAACTCAAGCTAATTTCAGCTAATAATTAAACATCAAGTGTTAATTTAGTGATGGAAGTTTTTAGGTTTAAATGAATCAAAAGACTGTTTAAAAGTTACGAATCTCCTTTTTGGGCCATATCCTTAGAACACCGGAGAACAGAGTACTTAGACGACTTATTGAAAGTGTCTGGGATTTTAAAATCGGTTTGAACTGGACGAAGGAGGTCAAGGAGGACTTGGAAAGGTTTGGGTTGACGCTGGAGGATGTGAGGTTCAAGTCTGAGAGTTATAGAAAGTTGAAGGATCTGGCTTTGGAACCGGAAACCAAGACTAGAAGAGTGCAGAGGGTGACGGAAGAACTCCGGGCTCAGGGATCACAAAGAATGAGGGAATACTGGGTAAAGATCAAGGCTCAGGGATCGAAGTAGAGTCTTTCATGTTGTGGCTGAAGTGGTCCATTGTGGCCTCACAAGTAAAAAAAAAAAAAAAATATTTACGCAGAACATCAAATAAGTTTAAAAAACATATTTACAAAACAAATTTATTTATATTTTATTTGAAAGTTTTAAAAATTATCAAAAAATGTAGTAATTAATATAAGGGAATATTATATTATATACAAATAAGGCATATTTGATTTGATTTGATTTGGTGACCGGGGTAGTTTGAAGAGAATGGTTGTGTTTATGTTCGATTTGATTTATGGAATGTGTTACGAACATATAAAATATAATTATTGTTATATAATTCATAGTATAAAGTCACAAACAGACCTATGAAATAAAATTTGAGTGAAAGAACATTAGTTAATTGAATTACTGCAAGAAATATATTAAATACCAACGGAATATTGAACCAAACTCTTAAGTCGGCCGCATTGGCGCAGTTTGTAACGTGCTCGCCTCTCATCATGCGGTCCTGGGTTCGAATCCCACTCAGGCACGGCATATTTTCATACGTTACAAAAAATCATTTCATCCTCCATTGTATATAGTTACACCCCAACGTCGTCGCTAATGACCTTTGTAGTTGATGCGACGTTAAATAAATGAATTTAAAAAAAAATAAAAAAAAATCTTAAGGCGAGCGACGGACTTCAGAAACGATACGAATAGAATATTTACCGGTAAACTATTAAATATTAATTCAATAATTGCTGAGATACACTTTATAAACTATATTTAATAATATTAATCAAATAATATCTAAAATATTCTAAATTTCATTTTTTTTTAAACCAGTCAGATTTAATTAAAATTTTATTTAAAACCGATTTTCTTTTGTTTTATTTCGATTGTTATTTGTTTTTATGTGTCATATAAGTTAGAAATAAATAAAAATGTTACAAAATTATAATGTTAGTAATCTAAGCAAAATAATTAATCGTAATTTATAAGTTTGTGAATAATTAATTGTTATGTTGTTTAGGTCATCAGCCTGTAGGCTGGTTTGAACCTGTAGAGGTTTTACTAAGTAAAACGAGGAGTGAGGTGGTTTACCATGGCCTTCCTCACTGAGTGGGAAAGTACGCTTATCAGTATGCCGGGCCCTCTAAAAAGCACATATTTTTCACTCTGCAAATTACACCTTTACTTCATTCACCACAGGGTCTTGCTGTATAATAAAATTCATTACTTTCAGAGGAGATAACTCTGATTAGTGTCTTTTAACCTCTACCTCTTCTATTCTTAAATGATTCAGTCATTTAATTGGCTGACCATGTGATAAGAAACAGAACTATTTATTTTACCCCTGCAACGAACAGATTGAGTGTAAATAATTTAACCTCCACCTGTCTGTTATGGGCAGAATTAATTGTTATAAGTCTGTTTATTATTTATTTATTACACCCAGATTCCGAATGAATTTAGTCTTAGGTGTTACAATTTATTAGTTTAAATAAATAACCATTTAATGTAAAATCTACCGATTTTTTAATGTACCACCTGTAGGGCTTCATAAAAATACAGCAGACTTTTGATAATTTTCTAAATGTTTATTAAATTTTGTGACGTGTCTTTTAAACGAATAAAAATATAAAATCGTATAAAAGTATTATGGGTAAGTTGAAACTAGTGATTAATAATAAATCTCTTAAAATATTTTACTTAAGATTTTTTGTTCTCTAACTCATTTTGGTAGCTGTTTTCTGTAAAAGCTATTACGTATTTCTGAAACTGAAGAGAGTTTTAATGTTTCAACCATTCACTGATGGAAATAGGGAGTAGACAAAGAGAGAACGATAACGATTCCTCTCTCTCATCTTCACTAATGACTAAATTCTAACTCTTTCTAACATCATTGCCCACTTGTCGCTCTTTCACTTTCTACCCTTATTTCTTTACTCTTTATGTCTTTGTTCTTGAATCATCCCTTCTTCTTTTTCACTTTCATTAACATGCTCCCATCCCCTTCTCTTCTTTTTTGAACAGCTTACCTATCGGTATACATAATTAAAATATTTATGAGATGAAACAAAGAATTAGGGTTGCATTAAAAAATAAAAGAAATTAGCTTCAATAGGTTATTAATGGTGTTTTAAATAAAGGTCTCCCACTTCAGCTTTATCATACGTAAAAGGTGACCTGTGTTAAAAGAAGGGTTGTTCTTACACCACCCATCTTCCTAAAAAATATCCTAAAAAAAAGTAAAAGTTAAAAATGTAAAATTAATGAATAAATTCAGTCACCATGTTAAAATTAATGATATTTTTTCACTACGGATTTTATTTTCTTAAAGTTAATAATTTTTGATAACACTTTTCATAATTCCAAGGTCAGGTTTTATTCATTATTTTAAAAATTAATGAACGGTTGTTCACAAAATGTCACTTTATTATTTTCATGCGCTTTATATTTACTATATACTAGCAAACTTTTGATATCTGTACTTTACGGAAAACTTAACTTAGTGTTTACTTCTCACATAACCTTAAATTTTGAAAGCAAAATTATGACTGTATAAAATCAAATCAATTAATCCTTAATTTAGATAATTTCTTTTGGATTTTCGTTTCAATTCGATGGATTCCATATACTTGACGTAAGGCAGTTATTCGTAAGGAATTTATTAAGTTGCATGAAGTAAAATAAACCATACCTACTACAAAAACATACCCTCAGTTATTATTAGAGCTGTAAGTTGTGAAGTGAAACATTTTTTTTTTGCATCCAGGAGACTCCAAAAGGGAGTATAGGACATGTCAAGATAAAACTAATAAATAGAAAGTTAATCACAATGATAAATTCATCACTTACCACCAAAAATTTGTTTCCGCTACTGCTTACTTCAGTAGGCTAGTCATGATCCCCTTTGTATCAAATAGCACATAAAATTAAAAAGTTAAACACAATGATAAATTCATCACTTACCGATGATTTGTTACCGCTACTTCTTAACTCAGTAGGCTTGTCATGAATCCCTTTGTATCAGATAGTACACAATATTTGTTTAATTAGAAGTTAAATACTTTTTAATCAAAATTTATTTAGAAAGGAATTTGTGCACACTGTAAAATGTTTCATCAATCAAGTATTGTTTTAGCTTTTTTTTAAAATGACTTAAATTGTCACAATTTTTTAAACCTTCTGGCAATTTATTGATATATTTCTACCTGCATAAGTTGGTTTTTGTTCAAACAATTTAGTGTTGTGAGTAGCAACATAATAATCGATTCTGTTTCTTGTGAAGTGGTTGTGAACATTTAAATTTTGTAAAAAGGTATTTTGCTTTCCGTACATTATCATCTCAAAAATGTACAAAGAAGGAACTGTGAGTAAATGCAGCTCTTTAAATAGTGATTTGCATGAGGTAAGGTGGTTGACTACCATCATACACCTGACAGCTTTTTTTTGTATTCTGTATTTTAATGAGTTAATAGTACTTTAATTTTAATGAGCGAAGTGGTTTACCATTGCCTTGCTCACTGTAAGTTGTATCGGTTATCAATTTCTTAAATTACATAATACGATTTGTACCACTGCAGTGTATTTAGCTTCCATGACAATCTAGATATCTTTGGCAGATTATATCCTAGATACTGATGTGACTCCTCATTTATATGAGTTTTTTTTATAAATTTAAGAAGTAAAAGTAGTTACTTTTAAACAGATTTAAATAATAGATTGTGGTTACCGGAGTACTTTGTTGGTTGGGGTTCAAATAACCACACTCTCTCAGGAATGGTCGTCTTGAGCCTGTATACTGTAGACAATTCTAACTGGCACAACTCTTGCTCTACGTGTACACACAGTTTTGAATAATATATATCCATAACCTATTCTTTCAACAAGGTCTACAAATTTTAATGTACGCAAAATGCCTACAACTTTATTTCAGTGTACAAACATACGAATATTTATTTCATTTTAAATATGTATTTAATTTGTCCCAGTAAAAATTTAAATTATAAATTACAAAAACTAAACTGCAAAAACTCAACTAAACTATACTCCATAGACGCAGGCAACTAACTAAAAAAATTGGTCTAAATATATAACGAACAGAAAATCATATACAGGGTGGACCGGGAGGAAAGAAAACATTTTAACAGGTGATTTTAGACCTAAAAACAAGACAAAAAGTTCATAAAAACATATTTCTGGAAATGCTTCGTTAGCGAGATAAGTCTAGCGAAAGATTTCGCCCAGATTTCCACTCCGAGGATTAAATGAAACCGGATTGAACCAATTAGAACGGTAATTAAGACAAACATTTGATCGTTTCATATGAATTTTAACTTGAAAAATTGATTAAACTAAGTCCAAGAACTGTAAGTCCCTTAGTTTGTAAAATAACTTGCTTACAACACAAAAATTTACTGTTAATTTTCTCAGAATTAAATTCTCTACAATTGTTGTTCATGGATTTCATGCATTTGTTAGCCATTTAATGGAATTATAGCGCCTCAAACGTAAAAAACGTGTTTTTTGACAGTAAATTTTTTTGTTTTAAGCAAGTTATTTTACAAACTAAGGGACTTACAGTTCTGGGACCTTGTTTAATCAATTTTTCAAGTAAAAATTCATATGAGACGATCAAATGTTTGTCTTAATTACCGTTCTAATTGGTTCAATCCGGTTTCATATAATCCTCGGAGTGAAAATCTGGGCGAAATCTTTCGCTAGACTTATCTCGCTAACGAAGCATTTCCAGACATGTTTATATGAACTATTTGTCTTGTTTTTAGGTCTAAAATCACCTGTTAAAATGTTTCTTTCCTACCGGTCCATCCTGTGTGAAAACAAATTAGTCATATCATTATGTCTGACAGATTAATAATAGCAACAAAACAAAGCGACAAAACAAAGCAACAAAACAATCAACAACAAAACAAAACAAAGCAAAGCAAAGTAAAGCAAAGCGTAGTGACGTGCGTGAGTCGCACATTACATTAGCGATTGTATACTTTTGTGACTGTACCGTCGTTGGTTGGCGAGGGGCGAAGAGTGGAGTACATAAACACCGAAGCTGCTTGTGCCAATGCAAATTGTCCAAGGTATACAAGACTACACCTCATTTACACATCATATATGTCGTTGTTTAGGTCATCACCCGAAAAGCTGGTTTGAATCTCTAGAGGTTTTCTTTAGTATTAAATGTACATAAAATTGTTGCACGTTCTAAGGATATCGCAAGCTGTAATGAAGTGGTAAAGTTTTTATGGTTCCATTTTAGACTCCGACTTGAGCTGGAAGTGGCATGTACAGAATGTTTTCGGAAAATTATCAATGGTGTTTTTTTATCCTTCGTAAGGTCAAACCTTTGCTCTCCTAAATACACTGTTGTCGATTTATTCTTCTTTTTTCTAGAGCAACATTACCTATGGCTTTTATTTATGGGATTATACCTTCTCAGTTAACAAATTTCTGTTGGCTCAAAAAACCAGTAAGAATAATATTCAACAAACCTTCGCATCAGCATTGTAAACTCCTTTTCAAGGAATTTAAAATTATACATCTCCATTCGCTGATATAAGTCTTCTTCTTCATGTAGCATCTCCATTACGAAGGTGTGCTAGCATCATGGCAATCCTGACCTTGGAAACTGTAGCTCTAAATAGGTCGATAGATGATAAATTAAACCACTCTCGCAGGTTCCGTAGCCAGGAGGTTCTTCTTCTTCCAACCGATCGTTTGCCCATAATCTTTCCCTGGATGACAAGATGAAGGATTTCATATTTTTGACCTCTCAAGACATGGCCGAGGTACACCAGCTTTCTCTTCTTGATTTCGATCATCACTTATATAAGTAAAAACCCTTTAATACGTAACAGCTAAGGTCTGATTTCCACGGGTATGAAACTAGATATAGGGGAGATCTGGGTATGGAATACCCCGCAGATCCCACGTTAGTGACCCCTCAATATTGATGCTAAATCCTCCACTGATTACAAAGAGTAAAATAAGATAGTAGAGTTATTTGAGTCTGTTACTAATTTCTACTTGGTGACAATATTGACACATTTCTGTCGGAAAACAATAAACTTAAAGTGGAGGAAACAATTAAATTTGTTTGAACAAAACAATTTTATATAAATGTTTAACTTACATGGGGGTTATATTTCGTGGGCAAATATTTGATGGATTAGGTTACATAAAATGTATTACAGAATTATAACATGTCATTCAGTATACACAGGTAGAAAACAAAACGTTTCTGCGACTTTGTGTACAATATAATAATTAAGTTAATGGCATTAATTTATTAGTAGCACATCATTGTCACTAAAGTGTTGTCGCAATATAATTTTCTTCATAAACAAACTGATCAATCAATAATCATATATCGTATAATAATTAATTATATGATTATTGGGAAATGCATTAAGGAAAATTGAACCGATTTTGTTAATTAATCATGTATTACTTCCAAATACATTAATATTAAGTTTCATGAGATTTCTTTGTTGGATTTTTTTTTTCTACGGCCACAAAGGACCACTTAAGTTCAATCTTTCAACGTCTAGCTCTTTCAGATGTTCCACCCAAACGCCTCCGCAGTTGTCGTTCCCGTACTTCTCCTCTTCTTCGCCAATAATTCTTCAGTGTTTCGGATCTTCTCAGTCTCTCAGCGTCCGAAATCACCATGGCTTTCCTGACCCTCATTTGTTCCCTAAATTTAACCGATCGCTGTTTGTATGTCCTGTAGCTCCCTGACTTAGTTTTGAGGTCAGCTATTGTGATGTTTAGTTCCTCCATATCCTTTTTGACTTCCTTTATCCAGTTTGGTGTCATCTTCTTTTGCCAGAAAAACTCAGTCATCCTTCTTAGTAATCTTGTATCCTCCATTCTCAATATATGTCCCAGGAAGGATATCCTTTTTTTCCTGATGATACTGGTTAAAGGCTCAATTGCTTCATATACTTCCTTGTTTGGTACAATATAGAAACTACCATCTTGAAGGGACCATTTTCCAATACACTTTCTTGCTATTTGCCTCTCCACTTTCTCGATTTTGTCCTTTTCGCCTATTCTTGTTGGACCAAACAGGGTTTCACTCGCATACAGGACTTCAGGAAGTATCACGGTATTGTAGTGTCTTAATTTTGTGTTGATGGACATACATTTCTTATTGTAAATATTCCTAGTGGTTATGGCGGATTTGATTAATTTATTTGTTCTTTCCTTCCAGTTAATTTTTTCTTTAATGTTGTGCGTTATTGTTTCACCCAGGTATTTGAAACCCAGGTATTTGTTGGATTAATATTTTTTAAAAGAATATTTTATTAAAGAAACTAAAATATTATGTAAAAGGTGATTGGCTATGACACTTTAAAGGGCCATGGGGAATAAGGATAAGTTCATGCAACATAATTTTCCAGAATTAAAAAGCATATTTTTAGCATTTAATACTGTATTTTTTCTTATAACAAGCAGGTCAAGTGTTAACTTATTTACACTTAATTTTCTACTTAAAGGACTACAAAAAATAGTACTGTTTCGTATCACATGACCAGCCCTAATCATCAATTTGGATTCAGTAACCAACATTCAAAGATACAGCAAGTACACCGTATTACAGATGTCATCGAAAGGGCCCTCGAAGATAAAAAAGTATGTTCTGCAATCTTCCTAGATGTTTCTTAGGCCTTTGATAAGGTTTGGCACAAAGGACTGATATACAAAATGAAAAAACTACACCCTATGGTAAAATACTCGAATCTTATGTCACAGATCGTTTTTTACTTTCTCTTGCCTATATGAATATATAGGAAGGAAAGTGTTGTTTTCATGTCGATTTTTCGAAATCGAGTTTTCACCGGATCTACACGTTTTCAGACCCCCTGAACTCAAAAAAACATGTTTTTAGCGATTGGTCTGTGTGTCTGTGTGTGTGTGAACAGAATATCTCAATAACGGAACATTGTACGAACTTGAAACTTCAGTAGGCCTATCATACCACTACCAGACCCGACACGAACATTTTCATCAAAATCGGTCAACCGGAAGTAGTAGTTTATTCGTGTAATTTTTCACTTTTTTGCGATTTTCTCGAAAACTGGTCCTACGATTTTTTTTAAATCACCTGGTTTACTCAATTTTTTATTCTCTACAAGAAAGGGTAGGCGCCATGTTTGCTGAAATCCCTGGTGAGGCTGTTTTCACGTAAAAAAAGTGTTTTTTAAGATTACGGCTTTAATATATATTATAGCGCAAAAATGTATATAATAATAAAAAAACGTAGAAAATTTAAAATTCTACAACTTTTATTTCAAACATTTTTTTGTATAACGCTAAGTTTAGCGGTAATCAGCGATTTTCTGTTTCTTCTCACGAAAACGTGTGAAAAATCGATTTTTTTAAGATTTCGGCCTTGGTATGCATTTTATGACAAAAGTGTCTATAATTGAATTTATAGAAAATTAAAAGATCTACAATTTTTATTTAAGCATTTTTCTCTACAGAGCCTACTTCAGCGCGAAAGAGTGATTTTCCGTATTTTTAAGGCAAACTGAGGTCGATTTTAATTTTGCGTCTTTCACTCATGTTTTTGAGGTTAGTTTTTGTTTTTTTAAAATGTCTTATTACTAATGTTAGATTTACTGTTAGTTATTTGCATTGGCAAGAGAAAGTTGTGTGAGTGTTTCACACCAGATTTATTTTTTAGAGTTAGACAGGAGGAGCGTATTCAGAGCTAAAACCCATAAAGGTGGGGCGTACCACAAGAAAGTGTAGTTGAGCCGCTTTTGTATCTCTTGTACACTAGTGATATCCCTGCATTTAATGACAGACCAGTGGCAACTTTTGCAGATGATACGTGTGTTTTAGCTGTCAGTACAACTGAAAAAGAATCAACTATGAAGCTTCAAGGTGCTGTAAATCAAATGAAAACATGGACAAAAAATCTGGTGTGAAACACTCACACAACTTTCTCTTGCCAATGAAAATAATGAACAATAAACCTAACATTAGTAACAAAATATTAGAAATAAACAAAAAACTAACCTCAAAAACATAACCTTATTTTAATCATGAGTGAATGATGCAAAATGAAAATCAACCTCAGTTTGGCTTAGAAATACGGAAAATCACTTTTTCTCTCTAAACTAGGCTCTGCAGAGAAAAATGCTTTAAATAAAAGTTGTAGATCTTTTAATTTTCTATAAATTAAATTATATACACTTTTGTCGTAAAATGCATACTAAGGCCGAAATCTTAAAAAAATCAATTTTTCACACATTTTCGTGAGAAAAAAACAGAAAATCGCAAATTACCGCTAAACTAAGCGTTATACAAAAAATTGTTTGAAATAAAAGTTGTTGAATTTTTAATTTTCTACAACTTTTATTATATAAAGTTTTGCGCTAAAATGCATATTAAAGCTGTAATCTTAAAAAAACAACGTTTTTACGTGAAAACAGCCTCACCCAGAATTTCAGCAAACATGACGCCTACCCTATCTTGTAGAGAATAAAAAATTGAGTAAACCAGGCGATTTTAAAAAAAATCGTAGGACCAGTTTTTGAGAAAATCGCAAAAAAGTGAAAAACTACACGAATAAACTACCACTTCCGGTTGACCGATTTTGATGAAAATGTTCGTGTCGAGTTCGGTAGTGGTACGTAACTTAAGTTTCAAGTTTCAAGTTCTTACGATGTTCCGTTCTTGAGATATTCTGTTCACACACACACACACACACACACACACGCACACACACACACACACACAGACCAATCGCTAAAAACATGTTTTTTGGGTTCAGGGGGTCTGAAAACGTATAGATCCGGTGAAAACTCGATTTCGAAAAATCGACATGAAAACAATACTTTCCTTCCTATATATTCATATAGGCAAGAGAAAGTAAAAACTGGAAAATTTAATTAAATGAATCAAAGTCTGTTTATATAAATTTTACAAATAGAAATATCCGTAAACTACTTATTTATGTCAACGAAAAAACGTCCCATATTCAAACACAGACAAATATCTTGGCACGACCCTCGATGTAAAACTTCCTAACTTAAATATTAACTTGGAAGGCCTGGCATGCCGATAAGCATACTTTTTTAACTTAGTGAGGAAGGCAATGGCAAACCACCTCACTTCTCGTTTTACTTAGTAAAACCTCTAGAGGTTCAAACCAGCCTTTCGGCTTGTAACATTTATTATTTTATTTCCAACTTATTTAACATGTAAAAACAAATGACAATCAAAATAAAACAAAAGAAAATTGATTTTAAATAAAATTTTTATTGAATCTGACTGGCTTTTAAAAGAAATGAAATTTAGAATATTAAGATATTATTTAGTTATTATTATTATTATTATTATTATTATTAAAATATAATTTTTATAAAGTTTATCTCAGCTGTTATTGTATTAACATTTAAACAAATAAATAAAATTAATAAAATAAATAAATAAATAAAACAAATAAATAAGCGGAAGGTTTTGTACCGGTTAATGTTCTTTACTTGTCGTTTCTGAAGTCCGTCGCCCGCCTGAAGAGTTTTGTTCAATGTTCCGTTGGTATTTAATATATTTATTGGCGTAATTCAATTAACTATTGTTCTTTCACTCAATTTTATTTCATAGGTCTGTCTGACTTTATACTATGAATTACATAACAATTACACTTTATATTTACTTAACACATTTCATAAATCAAACCCCACACACAAACACACAACCTTTCTCTTCAAACTGCCCCGGTCAACAGCACACCAAATCAAATACGCATTCGCTTAATTACTTTTTGATTTATTAATTAATTACTTTTTGTTTGATAATTTTTAAAACTTTCAAATAAAATATAAATTTGTGTTGTAAATATGCGTTTTAAACTTATTTGATGATCTACGTAAATATTTCTTTATTTTAAAATTTAATAAAAATGTTTTTTGTAACTTTTAAACACTCTTTTGATTTATTTAAACATAAAAATTTCCATCACTAAATTAACACTTGATTTCTAATTATTAGCTAAGATTATTAAGTTAATTGATTTAATAATTTAGAAATAACATTTTAATTATAATTAGCCAGTTTAATAATTTACAAAATGTAAGAATTTAATTATAAATGTTTACATAATTATCAATAGCAGTAAGGTTACAAACAAATGGTAATATCATCTTGGACATTTTGTAATTCTACAGGGTGTTGACCTCAGCAACAATGAAAATTAGTGATTTTTTCGTACTTTTAAGTTTTACAGAGGTTGGTGTTCATTTTACGTCATTAACTCATGAATAAAATTAAGTTATGTTTTTCAAATGACATTGTAAACTAATGATTAAACATACATTATACTTCTAATTTTTTACATTGCTAAGAGAAAGTCGTGTGAATCACATCAATTTTTTTCTGATTTTAAAGTTATATGAGTTTGATTTATTAAATATTAATATTGAAAATAATAGAGGTATTGGAATCATCAATAAACTTCCATTAAAATCCTATTTTTCTTATTTACATTTTCTGTTAAAATGTAGTTACAATATAGTACTATGTTTATTGAGCGTAAACAGAATTTATTTAACAAGGTCTGGTCAGAGACATGGAAAACGGGATAAATTCAAGAGACACAGAATAGTGCGTACCCTCAGGAACTGCAGTAAGTAGTAGGTACTAATACTCGGTTTTTATTATTAGTAAGCATATAACTATCTTTTAAGATAGAAAATCGTAATGAGATTTCGTGTATTTGGTTTGGTTTGTTTTTTCCCAACAATTAGTTTTTTTTAATATTAAATTATTTCTTACTTATTCTCTTTCGCTCTGTCCATGTAGTATAGAATAAAATACACCATAAGACCCACCTGAAGCCAAAAAGATGTTTTTATAAAGATAAATTACACGGATGCATGTTTTAATCTGTTGGTATTTGTACTGAAAAAATAATTATAAACACTGATTCAGATAAAATAGAAAACCAAGGTTTTCAACAAACTTTAGAAGGATTTTTTGGTATCAACTGTACATGATATTTGTTCCGTGGTTTTTCGAAAGTTTGGCAGTAGACGTTAATCGTGGTAAGTGGAGACAGGATTTGGAGAAAATGCCGGAAGAAAGAATACCCTTAAAAGTGAAGAACTATACACCACATGGACAAAAAGACATTGGAAGACCACGAAGCAGATGACAGTAGTTAAATTATGAAAACTTTCATACCTCTCTAAGGACTAAATTATTTTAAATACATAGCTAATCGCTGAGCATAGTACAATACATTCTGAGTTCAGAACAGGCAGGAGCTTAATCCTTGATAGAAATAATAAGGAGGAGGAGGAGGAGGAGAAGAAGAAGCTATAGTATAAATTGTAAGAAGGCCTACGTACCTTATTCGACTTTGATTTCTTGATATCCGGTTTTGGTTCACTTCCGGTCGGAACCGGAACTTCATACCCAATCTAGGCCCAACAACTCTGTGTAGATTACAAATCCGAAAATTTTTTGTTGCTATTACTTATAGTTTCTAACATCTGGGTGTGACGAAGGCACGGACGGACGAACAAAGGAACGTGATTATAATTTTTTAAATTCCCATCAACAGTAACCATTGTACCAATAAGAATTTGAGTGCATTTGATGTAGAGCAACGTTCACAACGCTGTGCCGCGTGTAGTTATAGTGTAACACATTCAAAGACGGAAAAAATCTTTGACCTTGAAGCTCGCGTTGATATATCTACTAATACAAAAGAAATCACTAACATTATAAAGGAATTTAGCAGTAATGAAATAAGTAATGTTAATCTAACCTTAAAAACTTTTTACAATGATATTAACATTTTCCTAATAGATTAAAAAAATGCTGTTTTGTCATAAAATTCCATAGAAAAACTCTTAGTCTATTCTCCAAACTTCTTGTGTGTTGTTTAGGTCATCAGCCGAAAAGCTGGTTTGAACCTGTAGAGGTTTTACTAAGTAAAACGAGGAATGAGGTTGTTTACCATTGCCTTCCTCACTGAGTGGAAAAGTACGCTATCAGCATGCCGGGCCCTCTGAAAAGCACATATTTTCCACTCTGCAAATGACACTTTCACTTCATTCACCACAGGGTCTGGCTGTATAATGAAATCCATTACTTTCAGAGGAGATAACTCTGATTAGTGTCTTTTACACCTCTACCTCTTCTGTTCTTAAATGATTCAGTCATTTAATTGGCTGACCATGTGATAAGAAGAAACAGAACTATTTATTTTAGCCCTGCAACGAACAGATTGAGTATAAAAAATTTGACACTCCACCTGTCTGTTATGGGCAGAACATTTTCTTAATAGATTAAAAAATGCTGTTTTGTCATAAAATTCCATAAAAAACTTTCAGTCTATTCTCCAAACCACTTGTAGTTTCAATATTACCTGCTCTTACTTTAAACAATCTTTACTTTTGAATTGTACTCGAAGAACACTCTGAGATGTACTGCTACAAAGATTATTAAGGATTGGAAAGAGAGAGTAGAGACAATAACTTATATCCTAATAGATGTTATAAAGGACCACAAAACATTTTGTACGTTATCTGGGAAATCAGAAATAAAACAGATTTTTTTAACCCCTTGTTTTGTATGGCTTACCAATAAATCGTAATAGTTTTGCTACAACAAACTAGGGGAGAAAGATGAACGTATCATAATCTTCTATAAAAAAAAGTTTCCAAGAAAAAAAACAAGGGGTAAAAGTAAGGGGAGAGTTATCAGAAAAGACCAATGCAGCAGTAGGAACAGTTTCCCCTCTAAATTTAAACAAGTGAACTGTAAGTAACAATTCCTTGTTTATGACATCGTACGTACTGCCCAAAGCTTTGTTCTGATAATCATTTCTGCATCAAAAGAGAAACATTTGCTTTACGGACTCCCGACTGTAGTATATGTTACAACAGCTGCAATAAAAGGTCTAACGCCCGCAGGTTATTGTTTATCCCACAGGATCCCTTTTATTACGTATTTGCAAAAACCAGATTCAACATTCTGACATTTTTTGTTTATTTTAAAATTCAATTATTTTTGTACAATAGTCTGTTACTCATTTTAATAGTCTTTCAAACAGGTAGTATCGTTCTGTTATCCTCCTCTAACGCTGGAATCCTAAAAGTATGAAAATGCCACGAATGTTACCCTATGTTTGTACTCAAAATACTTTTCTTTTGTTCAGTTACTATTGGTCAAAATAGAAATATTAATGTTAATTATGAAGGTATAAATTCAATTGTTTTTTAAGGGGAGTCGGAAGGGCATTTTAGAAAATGATCACTTTTTCTGGAAAATATATTATAGTACCCAAAATGTTCTCTTAAAAATTATGTGTAATTTATAAAAATCTGATGGATACCTAGAAATTGTGTAATAAATTGTTTTCGTGTCTACATCGATTCAAATCGTAACCTTTTCTCGCATTTCTTGTAGCTACAAGAAAAGGAGTTTCAGTAGCTGAATTTTGTTTTCCTTAGGTTAGCAGAAAGTGTAAAAGGGCTAGGAATTTTAAAAATACTGATAAAGAAATTTGTGAAAATGTGGAACAATCACCTAATGTGAGTGCAAGTACTGTTAAAACCATTTCACCAAAAATCATTACAGTAGTCTGTGAAGAATTGTTGTGAAAAGTTTTAATTGATAAATGAAACTTTAATATTATCTACAAATAAAAACTTGTGGAATAAATATAATAACTTTAGTTCACACAGCTTTAATAATTAAAATGCATTTTGTTAATTAATTTATATTGTAAAATTCATTATTATGAGTAAAAATATGAATTAAATATAATAATAAAATTATTGTTAATATGTTTTATAAGAGTGATTTTAAAAATCATCTATTGTTTTGTACGTATTATGAATTCTATTGAAATTGTAATAATTAAATTTCTCGGCTTTATTAGTTTGAAATAGTATTAACAAACAATCTAATAAATCATACAATAGCGTGAATTATTTCCGCTCTATTAATAACCAATTAAAAAATTAATATATGGTATTTTGTCAAAAGATCTATTTAAATCCAAATCAGTACAGTACGTTAAAAAAAGTTTTGACTTTTATGAAATGCTAAAGAAATGCAATTTTACTCATTAAAGGGTGAAAAAATTTTATAAAATTTATGTATAAATAGTTTTTTAAGTTACAGGCTAAAATCCAGTGACACCATGACTACTTTTTACTTTCCTATATGCCTATACTTTGCCTATATGAATATACGAGTATATAGGAAGGAAAGTATTATTTTCATATCGATTTTTCGAAATCGAGTTTTCACCGGATCTCCACGTTTTCAGACCCCCTGAATCCAAAAAACCTGTTTTTAGTGTTTGATCTGTGTGCGCGTGTGTGTGCGTGCGTGCGTGTGTGTGTGTGTGTGTGTGTGTGTGTGTGTGTGAACTGAATATATCAAGAACGGAACATCGTACGAACTTGAAACTTGAAACTGAAATTAGACCCTACTACCGGACCCGACACGAACATTTTCATCTAAATCGGTCAACTGGAAGTAGCAGTTTATCCGTGTCATTTTTTCACTTTTTTGCGATTTTCTCAAAAACCACTCCTACGATTTTTTTTTAAATCTCCTGGTTTACTAAACTGGTTTTAAGGCAAACTGAGGTTGATTTTCATTTTGCGTTTTTCACTCATGATTAAAATTAGGTTATGTTTATTGAGGTTAGTTTTTTGTATTCTAATGTTTTATTACTAATGTTAAATTCTTGGTGAGGCTTTCACGTAAAACAATTGTTTTTTTTTTTAGATTACGGCTTTAATATGCATTTTAGCGCAAAAACGTATAAAATTAAAGTTGTAGAGAACTTTTAGTTCAAACATTTTTTTTCATAACGCTTAGTTTAGCGGTAATTAGCGATTTTCTGTTTTTTTCTCACGAAAACGTGTGAAAAATCGATTTTTTTTAAGATTTCGGCCTTAGTATACATTTTACGACAAAAGTGTAGATAATCAAATTTATAGGAAATTAAAATATCTACAACTTTTAATTAAATAATTTTTTTTTACAGAGCTTAGTTTAGCGTGAAAAAGTGATTTTCCGTATTTTTATGCCAAACAGGTTGATTTTTATTTTGCGTTTTTCACTCATGATTAAAATTAGGTTATGTTTATTGAGGTTAGTTTTTTGTACTATTCTAATGTTTTATTACTAATGTTAGGTTTATTGTTAATTATTTGCATTGGCAAGATAAAGTTGTGTGAGTGTTTCACACCATATTTTTGTTTGTCTAACTGTTTTGGATGTTAAGGTTACTGCAAGCGATGAAGGGTGACAGATTAAATTAATAATGAAAAATCTCTTTCATAAGATGACACGTCTCATGGCTGTTGGCAATTTTTATAAGGTTTACTTTTGACTTATGGCAAATACCATTTGTGATTTCTGTGTCTACAATTTAAGCCCACCTTCCTCTGCAAGCGGAGCGGACTCCGTTTACCTCGCAATGGTTTAAGGTCATGTAAGTCCTTCCACTATGAAAAGGGTGAGCGGAGCAGACTGAACGAGTAATAAGAGTTACAAAAGAGGTCGCAAAGTTGAGCGGATTCCGGGCGGACTCCGTTCGACTCGCAACACCAAATCTCATAGAAGTGCTTCTACCAATAGATGAATAAGCGGAGCGGACTGAGCGAGCAAAAAGGGGCCGCTGTGTCATGCTCTGCAATGCTAGTTTGGAATGGAGTCCGCTTCACTTCCTATCAGTTTTCACTTGATAGCAAGTTTTTCTATTGGCGAAATATCTTTTCTAAAGTTCGCATCCTGTTTATTTATATATTCTTTTACAAGTGATAGTAATTCTTAAAATTGTTCTCTACTGACTGAAATAATTTTTGGAATATTCATCTTGTTAATCGTAGAATACTCGTAGTAAATCGCGTTTGACAGGCTCTCTAATGTGGTAGCTCATCCAAAATATTGGTTTGTTAGCTTATTTTTCTTATGATAACTTTAGAGTAACGAGCATTTACTTATTGTGTTTATGTAATCTTCATCACTTGAATCGTCTGACATTAGAAAAACACACTAGAAACTAACCACGACTAGCTTGATCCAATGATTGGCTGGCTTGATAATAAAGATGAACTGGCTGCCTCGCACAGTCCCCTAATAATAGAAGCATCAACCTCACCCATCTCATTTCTCGTCCAGCTCACTTCACTACCCAGTTTCGAACCCGCTAGCGGTGGAAGGCAAATACCTCTTTTCTGTAAAAATCTTTCTTAGTGGAAGGATAAAACAATTTTTCTCCGTTTCGGTCAGGTATTTTATGCTCATTACCCTTTTGCAGTGGAAGGCGGGCATAAGAGGAATCGAATGACACTATTTTTGTTTGCTTTATTCCGAGTTTAATATCTTAAATTCCGGTTTTGGGCCACTTCTTGTTAAAACCGGAACTTCAAACACAATGATTTCTGTATCTACTCTTTAAGAGGAATCGAATGATATTATTTTCATTTCCAAATTCCGAATTTGATTCCTTGACTTCCGGTTTAGGCCACTTCAATGAAACGAAAACTTCAAACTTAATTTAGGCTTATTAATTTTTTGTGCAGATTACGAATCCGAAAACCGGTTGTTCCTATCTCTTGTAGTTTTTGATATTTGGGTGTGACGGACGAATGGATAAAGGAAAATGATAGATGATGATTTTAAAAATTGCCAACCAGACCTAAGTGGGAATTCAACCCGGGGTCCCTGATAAAGAAATTATATTCGTTTGCACGTTCAGTTGACACAATGGATCTTATGGGAATCGTCACTGCTATAAGTGCAACTAAAAACATCAATTAAAGGCATCTGGATGCGTATATAAATACATTTTCTAAACCTCTGTAGAACACGTATTTTTTAAGGTAGAACTACAATTCAAGTTTTGGTAGACAGAAAAAAAATTATGTATTATGTAGAATATTTAATGAATTGTAATAAATCCAAAAACTGTAAAAACATTTTCTTCTATTGGTGGGGGGGGGGGTTAAAATGAATACCTTATCTATTTTACTGTAGACCTACTAAAAATGCCTTCTCCACATTCCTCGCCAAACTTTCTAAACACTGCGTGATAAATGTAAACACATGACGCAATCGTTTATTACAAATCTAAAAAAATTTTCTCAGTACAGATATCGAAAAATATTTCACATTTGGAATCCGCATATGAAGTTGAGTATAAACTTATAGTGTTGATTATTAACTGATAGTCATATAGACTACTCTACATTATAAAGGAGGGGAATATTATTGGTTATGTTGGCATTGATTGATCTACAAAGCCGATGTATGTGTACGTGCTAGTAGCATTTAGAGTCCCATGAGAAATACACTGTCATATACTGCTCCGTTGTGTCAACTGAACGTGCAAACGACTATAGTTAGTTTGACCACTTTACCAATGAGCCTACCTCACCATGAGTACTTGAATACTTAACCTCTCCATTGAATACTAATCTGAATACTTAATCACCTTTAATACTTCACCTCACCATGAATACTTAACATTTTTACGTATTATTTAGACAGATGATTATAGATGAAGATAAAGGTAATAATAGAGAGAAGGTGGAGGGAGAGAGAGAGAGTGATGAAAGGAGCAGAGTTATGGGAGAGTGGAGGAGAGGAGAGAAGCATGATTTTACTGATACAAAAGGATGGACACAGTATGCTGGCAAGAAGGTACTGTCTGGGCACCTCATTTGGATTGTGACCGGTAGGGGAAACATCCCCAGCCTACCATCTAGTGGAAAGACTATAGAATAGGTGTTTCGATGCGCATGCTTACAGTAAATCACCTGTTTTGTTATGGTTCGCTGTTGTGTTATGTTACATTCGGAAGATCGTAGATACATTCATTTTGATATACATCCCAGCCTTTCTATCACATTTTGTCACAATATCTCCAATTCAAACTTTCCGTAAAAACCTTGGTCTGCTTCTTCTTCGTGTATTTTAAAGTTTCCATTATATAACATTCTTGGAAGTCTCTATTTCTTCATTCCTCAGAAATAGCAGTACTAAGAATACTTAACATAACTTCTGAAACACCCTATATTAAACAAAACAAGGTATGTACATCGAAACAATAAAATAGACAGAAACAAAGCAAAACATGGTCATTGATATAATACATGACAATAAAACCGTATTATATTATGTATGAACTACATTTTATGGTAATAGCAATACTAGAATAAATGAAGAAAGCGTCGGTTAGTTTAAATAGCTACAGTAATGATGGATACATCAAAATTAATAATATCAAAACAATTAACTATTCCATTAAAAAAAAAACCAATTACTTCAATGAAAAATAAACTACATTATTTCTCTTATAAACGATAATTAAATCGCTCTAATGAATTTCGTCAATATCATTCGGTACACATTCACAATAAGCCACGACTTAATTAAGCTTTATTCAACATTTATAATTGATTATCTTTTATAATAATACTTTAAAAGACAAATTATTACTAATTACAATACAAGTTTATACTCGTTTTTAAAAGGTAAAAGAAATTATTATGAAATATTACGGTAAAGTTTTCTGCCTAAAACAGACAGGTGGAGTGTCATATTATTTACACTCAATCTGTTAGTTGCAGGGCTAAAATAAATAGTTCTGTTTCTTCTTATCACATGGCCAGTCAATTAAATGATTGAATCATTTAAGAACAGAAGAGGTAGAGGTGTAAAAGACACTAATCAGAGTTATCTCCTCTAAAAGTAATGAATTTCATTATACAGCCAGACCCTGTGGTGAATGAAGTGAAGGTGTCATTTGCAGAGTGGAACACAATGTGCTTTTCAGAGGGCCCGGCATGCTGATAAGTGTATTTTTCCACTCAGTGAGGAAGGCAATTGTAAACCACCTCACTCCTCGTTTTACTTAGTAAAACCTCTACAGGTTCAAACCAGCCTTTTGGCTGATGACCTAAACAACAACATGGTAAAGTTTATCCAAGGTTCTTTCCGGTTTGGCTTAATCTTAAATAACAGAAACTCCTTCTAAATTCGTAACAAATATTTATTTACACATTACTTGCGCACAATTTTCATTATACTGATTATGTTGTGTTGTTTAGGTCTTCAGCCGAAAGGCTGGTTTGAATCTGTAACGGTTTTACTAAGTAAAACGAGGATTGAATTGTGATTCACAATTGCCTTCCTCACAGAATGTAAAAGTACGCTTATCAGCATCCCGGGTTCTTTGAAAAGCACATATTTTCCACTCTGCAATGACACCTTCACTTCATTCACCACAGGGTCTGGCTGTATAATGAAATTCATTACTTTCAGAGGAGATAACTCTGATTAGTGTCTTTTGCACCTCTACCTCTTCTGTTCTTAAATTATTCAGTAATTTAATTGGCTGACCATGAGATAAGAAACAGAACTATTTATTTTAGCCCTGCAATGAACAGATTGAGTGTAAATAATTTGACACTCCACCTGTCAGTTATGGGCAGATAATGACTATTAAAATACAAAAACTACTTAACGTAATGATAGACTAAACTAATTACAAAATGTTTTAAAATTTAATCAGGAATTAAACTAAACTAAAAATGTGGATATTTGCAATTAAATAATTAATTTAATTTGTACTTGCAAGCTGGTAGAAATTGTACAGTATTTTACCGTCATGGAGAAACTATTTCTATACCCAACGTGTCAAATAAGTATTAAAATATTTGCACTCGATCTACTATTTCCAGGGCTACCAAAACTAGTTCTGTTTCTTATCACATGGCAGACAATTATATAACTAAAGTATTTAAGAACAGAATAGGTAGAGATGCAAAAGACACTAGTCAGAGTTATCTTGTCTGAGTTTCATTATACAGCTAAACCCTATGGTAGATGAAATAAAGGTGTCATTTGCAGGGTGCTCAGTAGATGTTTTTAAGAGGGCCTGCCATGGTGATAATCATACTTCTCCTCTTAGTGAGGAAGGCACTGGTAAACCACACCACTCCTCGTTTTACTTAGTAAAGCCTCTAGTCTAGAGGTTCAAACCAGCCTTTCAGCTGATGAGCTAAACAACATTAAACTATGTAACTGGAAAACGCTGAATAATTTAAATGTTTGAATTACTTACCATAACTGGATACCGTATGTCCAAACTGGTTTGAAAACGGCTTTTTATAAAAAAAATTGTTTTGAAGCGTTAATTTTGGTTTTCATTTGAGTAGCCTACCCAAAAAAATTATTTTTAATTTTAAGTGTAGCTGTTTTCGTTTATAATTTTCCATTTATAAACAAATAAAAATATTTCTCTGTACACTATATACTTCATTGTCTTCTCAATGTAAAATAATACACGTTTTGTATTTCCTTGTATTTTTCTCCTCAGTTGAACTGACGAAATCCCAAATGTACATTTATAGCAAATAAGACGTTTATTTTCGTATGTCTTATCAGATTCTGTGGTCTATTTTCAACAGATTTATCTACAACCATCATACTTGTTTGAATTTTTGATGAAATTTTGTGTTCTTTTTTGTTGTTTAAAGAATTTTATATGTTTACTACAAAGATATAAAATACAAACTAATCAGGTTTAATTTAATCATCTTTTAGTAGTCTTGCTGCAATAAAAATGTAGGTATCGCTCAAACCCTTGTTATATTATTTAAATTTGTACGTAACTCTTGAGTAACCGGAAACTTGCACCCTGATACAAATGTACTCGGTACCTATTCCTCAGTGACGGCTCGTGTCTTCAAAAATTAGGTAAAAAGTTGCAAAAACCCAGAAAAAAAGTATACTAATAAGGATCCGCGACACTTCTGAGTGTCAAAAAATGTAAAATACAAAAAATACGAGTACACACATACGAGGTGTGACTATTAAATAACGAGACTGACGTTGTAAAAAAAAATTTATTTTAATTTTATACATAATCACTTACTGTCACCTTCAATATACACTCCTTCTCTATCCCTACAACGCTCCATGCGAATTTTCCATTGTTGGAAACAGTGCTGGAAGTCATCTTCTGTCAGCTCCTTGTTTGCTGAAATTCTTGGTGAGGCGTTTTCACGTTAAAAACTGTTTTTTTAAGATTACGGCTTTAATATTCATTTTAGCGCAAAAATGTAATAAAAGTTATAAATGTAATAAATAAATGTTGTAGACAATTTGAAATTCTACAACTTTTGTTTCAAACAATTTTTTATACATCGCTTAGTTTAGCGGTAATTAGCGATTTTCTGTTTTATTCTTACGAAAACGTGTGAAAAATCGGTTTTTTTTTAAGATTTCGGCCTTAGTATAAAAAGTACATAATCAAATTTATAGGAAATTAAAAGATCTACAACTTTAATTAGAGCACTTTTCTCTACAGAGCCTATTTTAGTGTGAAAGAGTAATTTTCCGTATTTTTGAGCTAAACTGAGGTTGATTTTCATTTTGCGTCTTTCACTCATGATTAAAATAAGGTTATGTTCATTGAGGTTAGGTTTTTTGTTTATTTCTTAGTTTTATTACTAACGTTAGGTTTATTGTTAATTATCTGCATTGGCAAGAGAAAGTTGTGTGAGTGTTTCACATTAGATTTTTAACATTTATTTAGCTGATGCCATTCACGGGTGGCGGCAAGTTTTTGAAACTAAAATGTGGCGAGTCATGATGTTATCCTTAACATTATAGGATATCCGATGACATTTCTATTCTGAAATTAAAGAATCTGATGATGAGAGAATACCGCTAGCCCCAATTAGGTTACGAATACAAACCCACTAGTAAGAGGAGTGTTGGACGCCCAAGAAGGAGATGGTTTCCAGAACAGGCCAAGCTGCCTAATCCATGAAGTGAAGAAAAGAAGATTTATGTAGTCGTAAAAAACATTAATAAATTTTTAAAAAGTGACCTATATTCAATACAATAATATCCTGGACCTAAATTCCGAAATTCATTGAAGTTGTTTTAGCTGTGTTTGAATGCAACCATAACAGACAAATAAATAAAAATTTACGTTAACAGATTATCATCAGTGTTAACAATAGATACGACGTAGAAACAAATCTTGGTGCATTTTTTTGCTTCAATTTAATTTTTATTTACAACTGTACAATTTTTAAAGCAAAACTAGTAAATGAGATGGAATGAATGAGAATCGATCCAGTGACCGATTTCGGCGTGGAATGTGGTGCAAATTTTTAATGATGATGATGGATGATTTTCATTTTTACGAAATGAAACAGGCATGAAAAGTTAAATTAAATTTTTATTTTTTTATTTGTATGGTTGTTGGAGAAGATCCCTATTCTACCTTCGTTTCAGTAGTCTGTTAACAGAGAGATCGTTAGTTGAAAGAGATTGAACATTTGGATTTATGTGGTCAATTGTCTTTGTGTGCAAAAAGTTTGTGCATTTAAAAAAATATAGACAAAATCAGAATAGTGTCTTAAATGTATTTTAAATCGCATCAAGATCTTGGTCATTAGCAATTTTTGTGTGTTATAGAACTGGACTGATGAGTTTAAACTTGAAATAATTTTCAGACTCTAGCCGGGAATCGAAACAGTACCTTCCGTTCCGTAGATTTGCTGAGTAACCACACGCCATGAAGGTTGGGAAAAATAAATATTTTATTTTGTAGATTTGATACGCGTAACGTATTGTGTTTACACATTCACCTTTTATAGATTACTTACTTTCTTTTCTATAAACTTATTTAAAAACTAAAACTGAAAATTATATTTCTTAAGTACCTCAATGTTTGTTTAATATTCTAGTTTAAACAAATTAGTAAGTTAATGAAAGGGGTGTTTTTATTTTCACATAAAACGTTCAAAGTTGTAATGATATAAGGGATTATTATAAAATGGGCGGTGCATTGAGATGGGAAATTGCGGAAATGTAGTGAAAAGGCAGATGTAGTTCCATCAATATTGCCTCACTTTATTACAGAGCTAAGTTGAATTCTGTGTACCTCACAGGAAAAGTCTGGTAGAAAAATTCATCATAACCACGGACATCAAGATGGGACCATCACCATCCGCGTGCCCCCTGGAGGCAGACAATAAAACTAACCTTGTTACAGTCGGATTTATTCCCGTCCTTGCGTTTATTTCGCCCTTACATCAGCTGAGTGAATAACTCTGAGTGTAGTAAAGTGTACGAATGAAATGTGAGTGAAGCTAGAAATGTTGGGATGAATTTTCCCTCCTTTCTTTTCCCTCATCTTTATCATCGTAGTCATCTTATTATGATCCGGTCTTATTCTGAAACTTCCTCTTCCTTTCCAGGGTGCTTTCACCCTACCGCTATTTTTCCTTTCCTTTAACTCACAATTCTACCAAGTCACCCTTTATTATCAAAACTCTCAAAAACAATCAACTCCCTTCATTTTCTCAGAAAATGAACAAAAATTTCAACTCATAAATAGAATCTCTTCTCCCTTTTCCATTCTACCCTACCAAAATTATGTAAAGTAGTAATAATTTTTAAATGAATGTATCCAAGTTAACTACCTCAGATTTCGAGGGTAATTTAAAATTCATAAACATTGTGCATAATTACTTGTAAATAACCATCTTGTATTAATATTTAAAGAATAACCAAAAAAGAAGATTTTTAATAGTAATACTCAAAAAAGAACATGAAAACTTATAATTCATTAAAAATTATTCAGTTTAAAACAGTAGTGGGTTTCAACATGGTAACATTTTTCCAGATCGTTAACTGTAAATCGAACATCAGATTTGAAATCAAACTATCTAATATCAAAAACACACCGGTTGCCTAATTTATTAAATGTAGTTTATTTAAATGTTTATTCAAATCTTATGAAAATATATTCTGTAGAACAAATATTTTGGTGTACAACTGTGTTTTTTTATCGTTTGAAACCGCAATGAATCACTTGCAGACACTGTCATGCAGGCCACTATTAAAGGAGTATAAATTGCTTACAGTTCCCTCCCTCTACATTTTTGAGGTGATTATGTATGTTAGGCAAAATAATTTTATGCAGAATTTCAATGTTCATAATCATAACACGAGAAACAGGAATGATTATTATGTGGCTAATCACTCCACAAAATTGTTTGAACAAAAACCTACTTATGCAGGGAGAAAATTCATGAATAAATTACCCAAATTTTTAAAATGTTGTGAGGATTTGAATTCCTTCAAAAGGAATCTGAAAAATTACTTGATAGGTGAAACTTTTTATACCGTACAAGAATTTCTTTCTTGATAGTAGTGATACGTTGTGTGATTCTTATATGTATTTCAGGTGTTATATCTGACGACATGTCCTATACTCCTCCTGGAGTCTCCAGGGCGCTAAAAAAAAACTTAAGTCAGTTTACTGAAAGTTCTTCTCCGGTTCTTTTCTTTGATTTTTTCCCAGTATCTGTTCATTGTGACTGATCGTGCTCGTCTTTCTTTATCTGAAACAATTGCTTTACTTGCTCCTCTATCGTATATCCTTGGTTTCAATCTGATGTATTTATCTTTTAATACTTTTGATTTTTCTGTCTTACTCTCTAGATCTATCTAATACATAACGAGGAAATTAGATCCGAGTTGGGTGTATTTAGTTTGAATGAAAAAGTGGAGGAGTACCGAAATCAATGGAGGCAACATTTGGAACGGATGCCAGAGGAAAGAATACGTCTAAAAGTGACAAAATATGTTTCAGTTGGAAGAAGGGAGATGGGAAGACCTCGAAGAAGATGGCAGTAGTCAAGATGTACGAGCTGGAGTGTCTCGTGTTTGTATAGACGTACAGGATGGTTTGTGAGTTCAGAACAGGCGTATGCCTAATTCTTGATAGTAAGAAAAAGAAGAAGAAGAAGACTCTCTAGATCTTCCAACGTAATTCCCAATTCTACCATGTTTGTTGTTTAGGTTAACAGCCGAAAGGCTGGTTTGAACCTCTAGAAGTTTTACTAAGTAAAATCGAGAAGTGAAGTAATTTACCTTTACCTTCCTCACTGAGTTGAAAGAGTATGCTTATCAGCATGCCAGGCCCTCCGAAAAGCCTCCATTTTCCACCTTGCAAATGACACCTTCACTTCATTCACTACAGAGTCTGGCTGTATAGTGAAATTCAAAACTCTCAGAGGAGATAACTCTGACAAGTGTCTTTTACACCTCTATCTCTTCTGTTCTTAAATAGCTAAGTCATATAATTGGCTGACAACCTGATAAGAAACAGAACTATTTTTTGTAACTCTGGAAACGGCAGATGGAGTGTAATTAATTTAACACTCCACCTACCCGTTATGGGCATAAATTCTTCCATATTCTCTTAAATTTCATTGATCTAATTTGGTGCCATTTTTTTGCAATAAAGATTTCTTATTATTCTGTCGGTTATTCTATCTTTCGGTATTCTAATTAAGTGGCCAAAGAAAATATTCTCTTTTACTTTATTGAGTCTACTATTGACTTATTTTCTTGGTAGATTTTGTTCTTTGGGTAACAGTCTCCATTCACCCTCTACTTTTGTAACCCTTTTTGTTTCGAGCGATACAAAAGGATCGCTACAAAACAAAATTGGCATAGGGAAACAAAAGAAACTCCAACAGGAGAGACTGCGGTGATGTGACGGTAAAAAAACCAAAAAAAAATAAATTAGTAAAAGAATTTAATTAAATATTAAATTTATAGAGAAAATACTTAATGGATACGGTTACATTTGTTTTTAAGTAAACGCAGAAAAGTTACATAGGTAATTAAATGTAAATAAGAATAGATAGCCAAAATTTATAAAAAAGGAGCTCAATAGGATTGGCATGCCATTTTACTGGATCCAGTTTAAAAAAAATTTAATAATAAGAAAAGATTAATAATTAATAATAATAATCATTATTGATAGAAATGAAACAATAAAATTGATATTCAATCATAATAGGTCATTTAAATGACAGATAATATTTTCAAAAAAAATTTAATTTGATAAAAGAGCATAACTAGTATAGCTTTAAGAGATTATAACAATTAATTTCAAAAAAAATTTATAAGAAGACAATTGAAAAACGTTTAACCAAAGCAGGTTAGACAAAAGCAAAGTTCACAATTTTCATAAAAAAATTTAGAACTTGTTTTTCACATATTATGTTTTACAAAATTAAAAGGTAAGTTATTAGTATTACGCAGCATAATTTGACAAAATTAAATTAAATTTTTAGAAAATCATTACATAACAAATTACAAAATAATTAAGGATTTTAAGTATATTTAAATGTATAAAAAAAATGGAAGCTTCATAAGTACATTTTAATTTTTTTAAGACGAGTAGAAGCATTCCTTCCAGAAATAGAGTTATCGGGTGACATAGGAAAATTCAGACATGTTAACGTTCGCCCAAACTTGATTAAATTCATCCCAAACTGGGTCTTAAATGCATCCTAAACTTGGTTATAAATCCATTCCCAACTTGATTTTAAATGCTCCCTGAACTTGGTCCCTGCAAAGAGCAGAAAAACCAGGACTTAGAAAAATGAGGGCAACCGCAAAATACAAAAATAAAAGGTAGCTAAAGCCCACCGGCACAACAAGAGAAAAATAAAAGAAATTTAACAGTGCGCTTTAAGGAAAGCTTAGAATTCAAATTTAAAAAAATTTAGTTACCCAAAGGGTTTACAAAATTTACAAAATTTAAAATAAATCATTTTCGGCTTCAATGGGTTTTAACTACAAAATAAAAGAGAAGAACTTACCGATACACGGGAAAGCAAAATGGTCAAGCAAAAACCAGGCGACATAACGCACCCCGAAAAAACTCAAAATGAAATACGGCACAAGTAACCAGAGAACACGTCCGGCGACATGACCATTTGCTGCAAGAAGGAAGAGCGAAACAAAAATCACTCAAAAGGAAAACTCGGGTCTGACGTCACGGGTCTCCCCCCAACAAGTTAACCAAAAGGAGAACCGAAACGGCAGATAAGGCAGATGACAGCGACGGTAGTACAGAAGCCTAGAAGAGCAAATCAATTAAGAGATAACTAATTAACGTCGACAGAGCAGATAACGAAAATTAATACAATTAGAACAATGCAAGGAAGAAATACGTAAATTTAAAATAAATTGTAACATTGAAAATAAAATGTTACACTTTGTTTTTTGTTTTGTTTTTTTGCCTATACAGGTTCTAAGGGTTCTTTATTCCAGTTTTTGGATTTTATCTATTCAATTTTCTGGTTCCGTAATTTCTGGTTGTACTATCGTTTTATAATGTTTGATTTTAGTGTGGATTGACAAGCAATTTTTGTTATAAGTGTCTTTTGTGAATTGTTGGGATCTAGTAAGTTATTTAGTTCTTTCTGTCCATATTCCTTTTTCATTGTTATTGTACGTTATTCTTTTCCCCAAGTATATAAAAGATTCTACCAGTTTTATATATTTGTTGTTAATCTTCACTTTATCTATGCAACTGTATTTCTTATATTTATAAATAATTTTCCACCTAAATTAATTCCTAAAAAAACTGGGTGTAACTGTTTCGTTTGGGTAAACATGTTCATCAAGTAAGTTGTTGATAATTACTTTCTTATTTTTAACGTAACTAAAAAAATATTTGACTTTGTGCGTTTTCTATAATAATAAAGTTAGTTTCCTTATTTTTATTTTCCCCTGCCTTATATATAGGAAAGGAAAGTAGGCCTATTGTTTTCATATTGAATTTTCGAAATTGAGTTCTTACCAGATATAGGTACACGTTTTCAGGCCCCCTAACAAAAAAAAATGTTTTTTGAGTTGAACATGTTTTGGCAATTCTAAGGATTGCAGTGGATAGATTAACCCGAAAAATCGTTCAATTCCTATACAGAAAATGGAAGTAACTTCCATAAATGAAGTTACCATTTGAAATAATGGGGGCAGGGAATCTAAGATTTTATGGTGCCCAGGAATCTCACGAAGGGTGGCTGGAAAGACAACAAGCAATGAAATGTAGAACGCAGGAATAAAGAAATCTGCATGACTCCCGAAAAAAATACCACAAGGAATCAGCAACAGGATAACGATTTTATTTAGGCATTTTGCATACCCTATAGAAACAATCGGTGAAATAAATCGAATGGAATTACAATTTTTAAGAGTTAATTTTTCATTGATTCTGGTTTTGCTTTTATTGTAACCAAATTTTAATGAGAAATCCTCTCTGATTTGAAAGTATCGATGATTCATCAGATATAACAAGAAGAACAGTGTTAAATAATTTTGTTCTCTGTAAATAAGGTTTAGTCAGATGATTACCCGTTCTTTGATTACAGTTCATAAAAGGTAAATGAAGCCAAGAAGGAGATAGATGTAGACGTACTTCAACAGTAGAAAGAAAGAGGGAAGACAGTGTGGGTTGCTCATTGACAAGCTTATTTGAAGCTTTGCCAAGAAAAGATGGTAGAGAAACGAGTGATGAAAACGGTGATAAGAGTGGATTCAATGCTCAATGACTTCTGTATCTATCGTATAGAAACTAGTGTTCGATAATTTTATAAAGGTACTGACTGCAACTCTATTTGTCTTTTATGTGTTTAGGTTGATTAAATGACTTTTTATTATTGCTTGCAAACTAATCTCACTTAATTTTATTACTAGTTACTATTAACCTAAATTACATTCATTCCATAAAATGAAGAAATATATTTGAAATTAGTTTATTATTGTAATTATAGTATTATTATCGTTTTGGTAATAAAAGTAATTTAAAGTTAACAAAAAAAGTACACCAATTTCTGTCTGAAAATTGTCAACTTTCATATTATACGTGTTGTTTGTGACACGATCCACCCAATGGGGGATAAAGCATCAAGTTTTGAGGTGTTATTACCGGGAAGGTGGTGTATGTACCACCACCCAGAAGAGCGGGAGGTCCGGGGATCTAATCTTCATGTCTATGTAGTGAAATACTCCTGATATGTGTTTCCTTATCTTGATAGTTATTTATGATTACCCTCCAATATTTGTATTTTTCCGTTAAATACAAGATTAGATGAATCTATTCTGTTTTTCTTTACTGCTTTTCTTGTTTTCAATAGTTATTAAATTTCCTTGATATCGGTACCTGGTAATTTTTTCAGACACGTCCTCACATTGCATCATAGATGATCCAGAAAACAAAGAGAATTTTTATCTTGAAAATATTTTCCTACAATATTTTGTTGTGCGATATTTTATTAAGGATTAAATTAGACATCTTCTGAGAAACAACATTAGTACGAAAAGTTTTACCGGTTTCCTTTTCGCTACTAACGAGACATATTTGTCCCAACATGGTTGAAAAATCGATTGGTGGGACAAATGTTTTTATTTTTTGAATGTCATTATATTCCAGTGAAACTATAACCTCTTTTCTACTCTTATACTGGTTTATATTTTCAAAAAGTTCTCACGGATTACAGCACTTCCGAGTAATCTACTCCTCAACGCCTTATTGCCGGTTGTTTCCCTACAATTTTCTTCTGTACTGATTGAACTGAGTTGCATAGCTACTATTTTTGGATGTTTTCCTATTATATAATCTATAAGTAATAGTGTGCAAAAGAATTTTCATAAATATTTTATAAGTGGGGGTTGTAGGGGTGGGGGGCGTTGGAATATATTATAAACACTGGTATCTTATAATGGAACTATAATAATCCCAGTGGTATATTATAGTGGAACACTATCTCCCAGTTGTAATTAAAAATAAAGTTGAAGCCAAAATTTTTTTGCAAAATTATATAATAGTATATTTTATATACTTTTGTGCTTATAATTATAGATTATATTTGGTTATAATTAAAATGAACACTAATTAATTTTAATTGTACTTAAATAGATTAAAACTGATCTAAAATACCAACCATTAATATTTCGTTCAGATTATCTTAAAAACTAAATACTTAAATTACATAATCTATTGAACAATGTTTTATATCATAACACTAAAATATACATAAAACTATTCACTACTTTTGCACTTGACACTGCTCTGCTTTAACACATCACACGGCATTGTATATCACACTCCAACCTGTATATCTCTACTACTCCCATCTTCTTCGAGGTTTTCTTACCTCCCTTCTTCCAACTGGAACATATTCCGTCACTTTTAAAGGTATTCTCTCCTCTGGCATCCGTTCCAAATGTTACCTCCATTGATTCCGGTACTCCTCCATTTTTTCATTCACGCTAAATACACTCAACTCGGAACTAATTTTAATCATATTCATATATAGCCTTTGATTCATATTTTTTAAAAATCTTATAACATATATCTGAAGGAAATAAATATCTTTAAAAATATAATACCTAAAAATCTAATCGTACACGGTCAACTTGTTTAATTTATTTTAACCGCTCAAATTGTTTGGGGTTTTATTATATTTTTTTTTATCATGGACTATCTTTATAAAGTATGTGTTTCTTGGTAATGAATTCTGAGTTCAGTATATTTTCGTTCGTTTTTTTATATGTAATTATATTTTGCGGTATTCGGTGTTGGGGAGTTGGAATAATAACTGATTAAAACAAAAAAAGCATGAAGATCGAGAAGGGATCTGAGGTTGTTTGGAGGGTCGAACAATGGAATATAACAGTTTAGTGCCTGGAGGCAATGTTAGGAAACGCAGGACGACTCGAAAGCGTGAGGAGGAGCCTTGCAAAATAGAATCAGCAGATGAATGATTCATACGGAAAAATACTGCTATATCAACTGTTTGCAAAGCCCAAGAAACATTTTACCTCATTTTCTTTTACGCTACTACTCCATTCCTCTTCTCGTTCTATTTCGTTTTAATACATCTCATCTGAGACCACATTAGGCAACCGAGTGTACTCTTATATGCATACGTACACTTAAAGTTTACTTAAGAAATTCCGTTACTTTTTAAAACGATACATCTGAATATAAATCTTTCTTAATTTATCGTTCAGGGATCTGTAATGGTTTTCTTACGACTATTTCACTTAATCGTCTATTTTTATGTCTTTATTGATAAAAGAGAGGAGTTTTATTCTACGAGAAAACTACTACGAGAAAAAGGTTCCTTTGGGTGTATTTAAAAAGATCTGGTTGTGAAACACGACTTTTCCTTGCTAATGCTGATTATAAACAATATAACCTATGTTTAATCATGAGTAAATAATTTAAAAATGAAAAATTTAATCTAATTTTAATCATGCGTGAATGACGCAAAATAAAAATCAACCTCTGTAGAACTTGAAAATACGGGAAATCAGTAATTGCCTCTTAAATAGGCTCTGTAGAGAAAAATGTTTTAAATAAAAGTTTTAATTATAGTTATAAATGTTATAATGTTATAAAATAGTATAAAAATGTTTAAAAAAAAAATAAAAATAATAAAAATAAAAGTTGTAGGTATTTTCACTATAACGTTAACGTCTTATCCTATAAACATTTTTGTCGTCAATGGCCATACGGAAAAATGAGTGCCCACCAGTACCGTTAAACAACATTGCACTACCACACACACAACAGTAAAATACTTGGGACTACATTTAGATCGTCGCCTCACATGGAAACATAACATATAAACTAAAAAGAAACAACTTGAGCTGACAGTACGTAAGCTACACTCCTTAATTGGTAAATACTCACCTTTGTCAAACGAATCAAAAATTATTTTACATAAATCCCTTTTACAACAACAAGTTACATATGGCAGCGAAGCATAAGCAAAAGTATCCAAGACAAAAGCAATGACAATGTCCTAAAACTCGAAAGACTAATCCTAAGAACCTGCATAGGAAAGAAAAACTAAGTAGATGGGTAATGGAGAATTCTTACAAACGAACAAGTCTATGAAGAAAACAAACCTAACAGATACAATAAGGAAGAAATAGATATCTTTTCTTTGACATCTTATCAGAACACCTAAAGAAAGAATTTTGAACAAGATGATTAGAAAACTCTTTCCAATGGTAACATCAGGAGCATGGATCCGAAATCTCAAAGAAGAAATGATCGAACTCGGATTAACTTTCGATGATTAAGAAAACAAAACAGAAATATTAAAAATCTTAAAAAATAAGGAAAGTAGATTTGAAACAAAATCAGATGGAAGAACAAACTCAAGCAGGAAGAAACCGGTCGTCTCAAAGAAAGTTCGGCAAGCAAGATCAGCCCGAATGAAGGCATACTGGCAGAACATCAAGCTAAAAAATATGAAAAGGAAGAAGCTTTTTAAATTTGACTAAAGTGATCTATTGTGGTCATAAAAGACAAAAAATCCCTTTTAAAACCCATGTGGACATAAATATGGGCTTCAATTGTGGGGGTACATCCAGTACTTCAAACATAAACATATTTGAACGTTTCCAATCAAAACTCTTGCGGCGGGCCCTGCAAATTTCGTGGTACATCAAAAACACCTATATCTATGCCGATCTTAATATTGACTCAGTGAAACAAACTATATCAATAATCCTACATTTAATAATCCTTAATGACTCCAAACTTCCTAGCTCTGAGTCTGCTAAATAACATTGATACAAGGTTTTCAAGACTGAAAAGACATAGTGTTTTTGATTTAGGTTATAGGTTTTAAAGAACATTGTTACACTTATTATCTTTTATTTCTAACTGATATACTTCAAAATCATCATTGTATTTATCAAAAATATTAATTTATTACTATTTTTAATTTCATTAACATTATAATGAAATCGTAATCATGTTAATTAACATTTATCAAAATTACTGATTGTTCTATTTCAAGTGAACAGATTATAATGTTGCATACTTGTAAAAAAAATTACCTTACGAAAGCCGCAATCTTAAAGAAACCCAATTTTTTACTGACTTTGATAAAGAAAATAACAGAAAAATTACTAATTTGTCGCTAAACTAAGCATTGTACAAAAAAACGTTGTAAATAAAAGTTGTAGGTTTTTTAATGCGCTACTACTTTAATTATCCACATTTGCCCTAGAATGCATAATAAGACCTCAATCTTAAAAAAAGATCATTTTTCCTACAAAAGCGCAGCCTTCCCAAAAATGTAGCAGATATGGCGCTTACTTTATCTTTTTTACATTTGTAATACCTACCACAATTCATAGACTTAAACATTAAGGCAGGTGAAGAAACCTTAAAGAAACTTTACGTTCGTTACTACTCTAAGTTAAAATGGCTAGAAAATCCTTTAATTAATAGACTTTCCCTTTCGTATGTACTGCATAATCCAAGTGTAAGATTAGAGAGTCGTTGGAATAAAGATCTTCCTAAGAAGGGTTGCCACTGAACGACTGTTTTACTCTCTGTAGTGCAAAACATTATGCATTATAATACAGGGTGATTATAAATGAAATAGATACTTTTGACAGCTTCTTTAACATCAAACTGGTGTATTTTAATATAGTAATTGATATTGGTTTGTAGGAAATTTTTTAAAGTTTATGTTGGTAAAACTGTTGCTAGAATTTTGTTGTTGGCTGCTGTTACAACGACCAGTCTAGCAAAATGGCCGCTACTCAAGTGGAAAAAGCTAATTGTGTTCTTGAATTAACCAAAACTCAGTTACGGTAGTGCAACGTCATTTCAGAACAAGATACGGTAAACCACCACCAACATGGCAATCAATCTATGACCGGTATAAACATTTTGAAAACAGTGGATGTTTGTGTAAAAAAAAGAGTACTGGAAGACCTTCTGTTACAAAAGAACAAATTTCAGTGTTCGTGATTTTTATGTACGAAGTCCAGGAAAATCAACTAGATCAGCAAATTTAAAATTGCAAATTCCTCAACCGACTGTGTGGAAAATTCTGCGGAAACGTTTGAAAATGACACTTTATAAATTGCAATTATTACAAAGTTTAAATACCAGTGATAAAGTCGTACGTAAAAAGTTTTGTCTGGAGATCCAACATTGTGTTGAAAATGACGACGCATTCTAATCGCCTAACTTTCACATTAGTGGAAAAGTTAATGGACATAATGTTAGAATATGGGGCACAGAAAACCCAAAAATAACTTTATAACGTTACACATTACCTAAAGTAAACGTCTTTTGCACATTATCTCGTGAAAAGGTTTACGGGCCGTTCTTCTTTCACGAAGCGTCAGTAACCGGAGTAATTTATCTGGACATGTTAAACGAATGGTTAATGCCTCAACTCCAGGAAGATAGTGATAACTTCATTTTTGTACAAGATGGAGCTCCGCCTCACTAGCACTTACAGGCCAGAAATTATCTTGATGAACGTCTTCCTAGACGATGGATCGGCCGTGCGAGTGAGGAAAACATTGTGTTTACGCCGTGGCAACCTCGTAGTCCAGACTTAACGCCCTGCGACTTTTTCTTATGGGGTTATGTAAAAGACAAAGTTTTTATACCACCGCTTCCTGTAGATATCGATGATCTAAAACAACGCAAATGGTCTTGCCACAGTTGACCATCATAAGCTTAATCGTGTGTGGGAAGAATTCGACTACCGTGTTGATATCTCTGTCGTGTTACAAATGGTGCACATATTGAACATCTGTAAATATTTTCAATAAAACCTTAATGAATTCTTCTATATAATCATGTAAGTAATTACTTTAACTTTTCAAAAATAAATTTTCTATAAGCTATCGAAAATGTCTATTTCAGTTATAATCACCCTATATAACAAAACATGTGCTAATAACAGGCAGGTGGAGTGTTAAATTATATTATCCACTCGATCTGTTAGTTTTTTATTATATGGTCAGCCAATTATATGACAAGCATTTAAAAACAGAAGAGGTAGAGGTGTAAAAGATACCAGTCAGATTTATCTCCTCTGAAAGTTTTAAATTCATTACACAACCTTAAATAACATATAAAAAGTTCTCAACTTTAATACCTAAGCTTCGTCCGTCATTATTAAAATGACTGCAATTTTTTGTTCTTCATTTACATTTTTTTTTTTTTTTGGAGCGGTGAAACGGTTTGTCTGAATAAAAATTCTCACAAGAAACGATTTTAGATTGTTACATGTTCTATACGAAAGATTCTAAACATTTTTCTTTCTCAATACTCTTATGTGCCTACTCTAGCCTATTATACTATTGATACTTCCTTTCCATTGGCTTCTGAGATAATCGGTCATTTATATTGGAAAAATCACACGAATAAACTTCCGGTTTACCGATTTTGATGAAAATTTTCGCGTCGGGTCTGCTTATCTTAAGTTCGGGCCTAACTTAAGTTTCAAGTTTCAACTTCATACAGAATTTTTTTCGTGATATATTTTGTTCATACACACAAATCGCTAATAACATTGTTTTTTTTTGGGTTATGGGGTCTGAAAACGTGTAATATATCCGGTAAAATGTCGATTTCAGAAAATCGACATGAAAAAATACTTTCCTTCCCTATGTATGATAATATGATAAATATTTGATTTTCTCCATTAAAGTAAACTGGATAGTTACAATTTCATTTGTCTAAAAATAGCACTGCATTTATTTATTATTTATAATGTATTATTTTTGTAATTGTATTTTTTATATATTTTTATGTATTATTTGTAATTTTTCATTTATTTGTATTTTATAAGTATGATTGTATTTTTTCAGCTGCAGGCTATAATATTACTGATGGAACTTGTGAACAGGTATTGCCTTAGAGGCTCTACTTTTCCTTGTCGTGGAATTAGTTTGCAGTCTTTTTTTATTTTTATTTAGAATTACATATGATCGTTTTATTGTCTTCTGTAAAAATATCTTTTTATTATTTTTATGTTCTATATTATATTGTGTTAGTGTATCTGTCTCCAACATGTGAAACACATTTTCTTTTTCTTATTCTTATTCTTATGTTCATATAACTCAAGAGGAAGTAATAAAGTACACCATCTTACGCAAAAATAATACTTAGAAAATTTTTTAGGTTGAAAAATAAATAAGTTATTGTTTTATTCCCGGTTACAGGTTCTCTCTGCCCATAACAGACAGGTGGAGTGTCAAATTATTTACACTCAATCTGTTAGTTGCAGGGCTAAAATAAATAGTTCTGTTTCTTATCACATGGTCAGCCAATTAAATGACTGAATCATTTAAGAACAGAAGAGGTAGAGGTGTAAAAGACACTAACCAGAGTTATCTCCTCTGAAAGTAATGAATTTCATTATACAGCCAGACCCTGTGGTGAATGAAGTGAAGGTTTCATTTGCAGAGTGGAAAATATGTGCTTTTCAGAGGGCCCGGCATGCTGATAAGTGTACTTTTCCATTCAGTGAGGAAGGCATTTGTAAACCACCTCATTCCTCGTTTTACTTAGTAAAACCTCTACAGGTTCAAACCAGTCTTTCGGCTGATGACCTAAACAACAACAGGTTCTCTAAATATAATAACTTTCAAAATTCAATACCGTATTGCACATTGTTTCACACAATTACGGTTCTGTTAGAAAATAATGCGTCCTGTTATTTTTAACATGGATAGATAATTATTATAATGTAGGCTACGTACATCCATCATGCGTTATTATTGTGAAATGTAGGAATACTGAATGTTGCCGGTGTTTATTTTTTAATATAAAACACTAACCGTTTCAACAATTAGAAAATTAAATTAAACCGCGTTTATTCTGTTTCGGTAAATATGTGCGAATCCGAAATTTGTATATTTGTTAGTAACTGTATTGTTGACATTTAAATTACGGTACGGATGGAACTGCGAGAGGGCCAAAGAAAAATAGCCGAAGGCGTTGTAGGAGTAACAGAACCGTTGTAGAAATGAATGAGCGAGGGGATATTTTGTGATATTATTAATAATATTTGGGGTGCCGCAAGCCAGTGCAGTATTTACATGCGTATTTACTTTGTGGTTATTCCCCTGAGGCGAGCCAATCAACGGTGAGAAACAGTGCAATCACTCGTCCATTCGCTTTCCCTACATGCCTATCCGTTTTCAGTCCACATCGATTCGTAATTTACGTTCTCCTGGATCTAACGAAATTGTTTTCATTTTACTTTTAAAATGTTTGTTATTTCGAATACTCCTTTTCAATTTTTTTTTTGTTTATATTTTATTTGATTTACGCTGTACGGAAACTAATAAAAGTTTTTCACTGTTTTGGTTAATTACATCATGTTAAAATTCTGTATTTACTCCTTACAATTATCTAAAAAGTGATCCAAAATTGATCGAAAATCTCTAAAGATACGTTTGTATAGCTGAAAATGTTTTAAATATTCATAATTTATAACATATTTCACAACAAGAATATCACCATTAATACCAAATTAAGACATTATCGATAAGTTCTCCAACAGGTATAATTAAAAGGTACTTGTAATTTTATATTTTTTAGAAGCAGCAGCTCACTGTGCGAAGGAAAAAGGTGAAAAGTTATTGTAGCTGGAATGAAGCACCCTGAAAGAGATCTATAGCCCAGTGAAGGAGGACGGAAAAGTCAGTTTTCAAAATATATAAAAAAGGTGAAAATAGTGAAGAAAATAACACACTGGGAAAAATATATCAAGGGACGCCTTAACCCTTTCAATCCCAAATTTTTTAACTTTTACACAAACAAGTATGTGTACATTGTTTCATACACTTTACTGACATTTAAGTGAAATAAAATCACTTTTAGACCTTCAGCCTTTTTTTGATGGCGTGACAAAAAAGTATGACTCATATGTCACATTGGGCTTCATGGTATTAAAGTTCCCAACAATATGAATAAGTAAAAATCATGTGCAGGCTTCCTAAACAAAATTCTCTTGCTAAGATTTGTAGCAAAGCATTATTTAAGACTTAAAAAAGGTTACAATTCAAAAATATTGGTAAAATGGACAAAATCAGTATTTACAGCCTGAAAAATATACTTGTATGTACATTCAATATACTCGAAGAAATGCTACTTTATTTTAGTAAATGAACACGAATATTTAAGACTAAAACTAACTTTAAAAAGAAACTAGTGATCGCGACCGTGGCGTAGTGGTCAGCATCTTACACTGCAAAGCGGAGGTCTCAGGTTCGATTCCTGGCTAGGGTACAGAAAATTATTACACTTCACATCCAGCGCTCTTTAATCAAAAGTAGTCGCTAACAATTAAAGTTTTTATGTCTGTTATTTCACTCCAATGTGACTTCTATGCCTCACTGGGTAAGAAAGGGTTAAGTCTTATTGGCATGTGGTTAGAATAGATGAGAAGAAGATAAACAAAAATATTTTTGACACGATAAACGTCATAAAGAGTTTGCTAGGAACATTAAAGGAACAAAGAGAATAAAATGACAAGGAATTCAGGATATATGAAGATTGCTTAGAGAGACTCATTCAGGAAAAATATATTTTATTTTAGAATTGAGCCCATAAGGAATTTAACAGCTAAATTATAGGTATAGGTATCAGACGAACTAATGTCCCAAAGCCGAGCGAGTGCGAGGGAGATATGTGGCGTAACTACGCATGCGCTCAAAGGTCTTTACCGTAATAATCCAAATCTGAAAACATACTACAGTCGTTATATTGCTTGTTAGTTTACTGCGTGCATAAACGCTTGCTCACAACAATGAGTAAAATTATACGACAATGTTGTTGGAACGGCGCGTGTGGCTTGTGCGAATGAAAGCGTTATGCATTCTCTCACTCCCACGGCTAGGGGACTGCACTTCATCTGAATACTATACTTATGCATTAAAGAAATCACCTCAGGTTACTGGAATAGTTAAAGCACTCTTTAGTTACTGGTACCGCGCTTTAAGTTGACGATTGCGCCTATCATGCGGAGGACAGTATACTATCTATCCTACTTACATTGACCAAACCAAAATCATAAGACATGTATCAAGCATGTAACTTAAAATGTAACCACCACAAACACTTAAGTTATAAAATTCAGTTCATGACCCGTCACAATAAATAAGTAAGGAGTAATTTAATTATTTAAAGGATATGAATTGTTTAAAATTCAATTGCAATTTAACATAACTTTACTGAAAATAATGAAATATGAAAACCCTAAAAATACAATAACATTTTGAAATTACCGTAAAACTAGTATTACTCACGATAATAAGCTCGCATCGATGAAACTCTCGGACTAACTAGTCTATCACTACAATTGTCAGAGTGCAATTGTGCAGAGTGTCAGTTTATAGCTGATGACCAAAAAGGATACTAAATATAGCTTAGGTCTAGTATTATGGCTTATTTAGAATGAATGTTTATTATTTAGGATAATTATTAAGAATCAATAAATAATACAATGGCATGTTTATAAAACGACATCGTTGTAAACATAATAAGTCAATGTAAGAGTAAAACTAGAACATGATGTCATGGTTAGAGCTGTCGCCATGATGTATTTAGAAAAACACATATAGTAGCACTTCCACCCTTGCATAGAAACTGAAAATAGCTTTTCAATTTTGAATAACACTGTATAATACGTAATACAATGACGCTTCATTCAAATTTTTATAATTTTCCGAAACATGGAAACTATAAATCATAAAGATAATGGAGACGTTTAAGACTTAAAGAACGAATTAATAAAAGATTCAAATAAATGCCAAACTTATTATAATCGCGCTTTCAGATGATGGGATTGGTGGCAAAATATATGAATTTTTGTTTTAAGTCGTTACATTTACATACCAGGTGTGGATATTAAATAACGAGATTGACGTCATAAAAAATTTTATTTTTATTTTATACATAATCACTTACTGTCCCTTCAATATACAATCCTTCTCTATCCCTACAATGCTCCATGCAAATTTTCCATTGTTGGAAACAGTACTGGAAGTCATCTTCTGTCATCTCCTTTAGGACACATGCCGCTTTCTCTTTTACAGCTTCCACAGACTCAAATCTTGTCCGTTTCAATGCAGATTTCACCTTAGGGAAGAGGTAAAAGTCACATAGTACAAGATTAAATAAGATGGATGTTCTAACACTGAGATACTGTACTTGGTTAGAAACCTCTTGACAGATAACGCGGAATGAGCTGGCGCATTGTCTTGGTAGAGAACCCATGATTTGTCCTTCCACATTTCGGGGCGTTTTTTCCTTACTCTTTGACGTAATTTAGAAAGTACTCAAGGTAGTAATATTGATTAATTGTTTGACATTCAGGAACCCAGTGAAGGTACACAATCCCATGGTTATAAAAAAAACAATCATCATTGCTTTAAATTTGGACTTGTTCATTCGAGCTTTTTTGCTCTCGGTGAAGTTCGGCTCTTCCAGTGCATGAATTGGCGCTTCATTTCCGGATCATAAGTAAAATACCACGTTTCATCACGTGTTATTATCTTCTGCCTGTTCCCTAAGGTGAAATCTGCATTAAAAGGGACAAGATTTGAGTCTGTGGAGGCTGTAAAAGAGAAAGCGGCACGTCTCCTGAAGGAGCTGACAGAAGATGATTTCCAGCACTATTTCCCACAATGGAAAATTCGTAAGGAGCGTTGTAGGGGTAGAGAAGGAGTGTATATTGAAGGTGACAATAAGTGATTCTGCCCAAAACAGACAGGTGGAGTGTCAAATTATTTACACTCAATCTGTTCGTTGCAGGGCTAAAATAAATAGTTCTGTTGCTTAGAACATGGTCAGCCAATTTAATGACTGAATCATTTAAGAACAGAAGAGGTAGAGGTGTAAAAGACACTAATCAGAGTTATCGGCTCTGAAAGTAATGAATTTCATTATACAGCCAGACCCTGTGGTGAATAAAGTGAAGGTGTCATTTGCAGAGTGGAAAATATGTGCTTTTCAGAGGGCCCGGCATACTGATAAGCGTACTTTTACACTCAGTGAGGAAGGCAATTGTAAACCACCTCACTCCTCATTTTACTTAGTAAAACCTCTACAGGTTCAAACCAGCTTTTTGGCTGATGACCTAAACAACAACAACAATAAGTGATTGTGTATAAAATAATTTTTTTTACGTCAGTCTCGTTATTTAATAGTCTCACCTCGTAGATATCTCTAATTTATTTCCTGAATATTTCATTTCGTCTGAAATTACCAAATCCAAAAATTATTTTTTTAAATATTTTTATTATTAATTTTGTATTTGTATTAATACAACTTGAAATATATGATAATATTATTATTAGCCAGGTTTTTGCACAACAAGTTTTGATTTACTGTCAGATTTGATTGTAGGTGGTTATTTTACGGTAGGAGGGGTTTACGATTGCACTGATGGTCAGGGGTAGTTGGGCAGCTGTTTCTTGCCCTAATGGAATGGGTAAGTTTGGAAGCCATATGTTTGGGGAGGGTGGCTTGTCGACCCAGGCAACGTCATTAATAGAAAGGCAGGTAGTACCATCGTCTCCCATCATCCCCTTTCTGTCTCCTCTTACGTGTGTTTGTACCTTCGAAAACACTCCACTTTCATCTGCCTCAATTCATCGCATTCATTTTTATAATAACGGTTTTTAACGCTCATTTCATCCTTTTAAATCATTAGTTTTACCTGAGATTATATAAAATGTAAACCGTACTATAATAACTGGACCAAAAAAATTTTACCCTGCTCAAGAGAACCCGTTGTTAGTTCTTTTTAGAAAGAATTGTACTTTATAAACGTAAACTACTGCTTATTGAGTTTTCAAACTGTAAAATTATTACAAATGTTAATCAAAATGGTTATTTTCTTTAACTTTTTAAGTGTTTAAGCATTACTAAACTAACGGATGTTTCAAAAAGGACACAACCGTAACTTTAAGAAGTTAGAAGTAACGCTTACGTAGCCTTACCATTATTTCTTTTTTCTCTGTAATTCTTTATTTACAATTGAAAATTTTTTACAACTATGATGATTACATTTTTTACAACTATGTGATGATTATGTTGTTGTTGTTGTTTTTGGTCAACAGCCGAAAGGCTGGTTTGAACCGCTAGAGGTTTTAATAAGTAAAACGATTAGTGAGGTGGTTGACCTAGGCCTTCCTCATTTAGTACAAAAGTAGCCTATGCTTATCAGCATGCCAGGCCCCCTGAAAAGCATCAACTTTGCACTCTCCAAATGACACCTTTACTTCATTCACCTTAGTGTCTGGCTGTCTAATGTAATGGAGAGTTTTATTGCTTACATAAAAAGGAGGGCCAGAAGCAAGTCTTAAGAATTTGTTTCTACAGTGCTTAGTTTGCGTATTTTTAAGTTTTACAGATGTTGATTTTCATTCAGCGTCATTCACTCATGATTAAAATTAGGTAATTATTTCATTTTATATTGTTTATTAATTATTAAACATAAGTTATATTTTTAATTATTTACAATTTAATTATTATTTTATGTTAATTTCATTATTTTTATTATTATAACGGGTGTTTTAATGAAGGACGCAACCCTGATTATAAGAAGATAGAAGTAATACATCGGTAAATTTTCTGTCCCCCAATCGGTATGTTGGCATTCTGTACTCAAGGCCAACTACTAAGACAGTTAAAATGTTCCAGTCAAGCATTAGTGTGGTGACAGCAGTCGTTTCGTTATATTGTGTCAGCAATGGTTTTTTCCAAGGAAGAACGTGTGTTTATTCTAGAGACTTTACATAGCGAGTAAATCTTACAAATATGTGCAAGATAAGTTTCAGTTGAAATATTCCCGTTCTGCCATTCCGAATACATCGTTAATATTGCGTTTGATAAATAAATTCCATAGAACTGGGAGTGTACTCGATGAGAAACCACCTCGCCAGCCAACAAAGTTAACCGCGGAAGTTCTCGAAAATTTTAAAAATCGTTTGACTCAATCACCTAAAAAAACGCTTAGAAGATTATCAGCGCAAGCTGGGCTAACATTAACTACTATTTTCAGAGCTACGAAAAGTAACATTTGCATCCTTATCGCGTTGGCATTACATTTGTAAGATTTACTTGCTATGTAAGTCTCTACAATAAACACGCGTTCTTCCTTGGAAAAACCTTTGCTGACACAATATAACGAAATGACTGCTGTCACCACACTAATGGTTGACTGGAACATTTTAACTGTCTTAGGTAGTTGGCCTTGAGTACAACATGCCGATTGGAGGACAGAAAAATTTACCGATATATTACTTCTATCTTCTTATAATCAGGGTTGCGTCCTTAATAAAACACCCGTTGTTATTATTATTACTATAATTTTATTATTTAATTAGTTAAATTATTTAGTTATATCATTAGCAAAAGAAAGTTGTGCGATTATTTCACAGCAGATTTTTAATAAATTGAGTGCAACGGTATAAAAAACTAATGATAATATTATATATGTAATACAGTAGTTTCATCTACATAAAAGTTAATAATGAGCCAGCTGCTACTAATTTTCTTTTGACATGACTGTACTCCGCTATCTCTGTCTGTATTTTAAGTGGTTACATCAATTAGGTAGTTTGTGTAGGAGAAACAGCGCCTGGTTCCCGACCTTTCTTGCCTCCAGGTTATTTGACTTGTAAGACCTTAGGGTGTACAGAATGGGCTCCTGCTTCTACTACGCTAAGATCAACTGCTATTCATTATAAAGCTGCATCCTGCTTGCATCCGCCCTCGCACTAATCCTATAAAATTCATTAGCATCAATTTCAAGCCTAAAATAACATACTAACTTTTAAAAAGTTTTACAAAACTTCCGACAATTCAAATATTTGTTCAATGTAAGTATATTTATTAAATAACATCTCATTCAAAAATCAATATTAAAACGTAGAATTTCCTTTTTTCTTTTAAATTTAAAATACATTTTATATTAAGGGCTGTGTTTCTTATCACATGGTCAGTTTATTAAATTACTGAAGAATTTAACAACAGAAGAAATAGATGTGTAAGGAGTGGAGAAGGTTAACAATGAAATTTAAAGCAAAAAATATGTATCTACTCGTTGAAAATTATTCACGGACGATTAACTAAAAAGTTTGCTTTTTTAGGTATCAGCCGGAAGGCTGATTTGTACGAGGTGTGGCTGTTAAATAACAAGACTGACGTTGTAAAAAATTTTACTTTTCTTTATACAAAATCATTTATTGTCACCTTCAATATACTCTCCTTCTCTATCCCTTCAACGCTCCATGTGAATTTTCCATTGCTGGAAACAGTGCTGGAAGTTATCTTCTGTCAGCTCCTTCAGGACACGTGCCGCTTTCTCTTTTACAGCTTCCACAGACTTAAATCTTGTACCTTTTAATGCAGATTTCACCTTAGGGAACAGGTAGAAGTCACATGGTGCAAGATCTGGTGAATAAGGTGGATGTTCTAACACAGATGCTGTACTTGGTTAGGAACCTCTTGACAGATAACGCGGAATGAGCTGGCGCATTGTCTTGGTGGAAAACCCATGATTTGTCCTTCCACATTTCGGGGCGTTTTTTCCTTACTCTTTGGCGTAGTTCAGAAAGTATCTCAAGGTATTAATATTGACTAATTGTTTGACCTTCAGGAACCCAGTGAAGGTACACAATCCCATGGATATAAAAAAAAAACAATCATCATTGCTTTAAATTTTGACTTGCTCATTCGAGCTTTTTTGGCTCTCGGTGAAGTTCGGCTCTTCCAGTGCATAGATTGGCGCTTCATTTCGGGATCATAAGTAAAAAATTACGTTTCATCACATGTTATTATCGTTTCCAAAAAATTTGGGTCATTTGGACCATTTTACATAGTAAAACCTCTAGAGGTTCAAACAAGCGTTTCGGCTGATGACCTAAAGAAACACTTCCAAATTAATCGTTCGTAAAAATTTTTCGACGAATAGATAACATATATTTGCTGTAAATTACATTGTTAACCTTCTTCATTCTTCTACATGGAAATAGATTTTCCATTGTTTAATGTTATATACAATTTAAAATTGTATGAGAAAAAATTATGGGCTCACTACACAATGCTACATCACCATCATACAACTAATTAACTGTCATTTAAGTTTTAAGATTCAAACAAAATAATCGATAAATTTAACCCTAAATTACATAACATTGTAGCAATAGAATCTTTTTTGTTCTACTTTTGAACTAATCTTTAAAACTTTTACAGCGGTTTTATTTTACACTTTTTTTTATCTAAGCTGAGCTTTTTGACATGATAAGTTTCATAGGACCTTCGATTTTTTTTTAATTACCTATTTAAAGTTTTAAAGATACAAAAATTATACTTAAGATTATTTTATTAAAACCGTTTTGTTATGTAGTTTTCTTTAGAATAAACATTTAAAAAAAACTAGAATACACAACGAAGCTATATGCGCCGAGTTAAATATTCAGTCACTCCGTGAAACATTAAGAATATTTCAAAGAAACTGGTCCAACCTTTTACTTCGCATGCCAGCACACAGACTTCCTCTACTAACATGGAAATACATACCTAGAGGGAAACGAGGCTTCGGAAGGCCTTAAAAGAGATAGATGCCGGAACAGTTCATTGAGCCTAATCCTTGTCAGATAATGATGGTGATTGTTTACAAGAAAAAGAACAAGAATACCATGAATAAAGATTGTTTACAAGTGGTATAAGTTATTTAAAAGCGAAAAAGAGTCGATTGAAGAAAATAAATGGTTAGGAACGTTCTTTGACCTCAAAAACAGACGAAAATATAAAAGAAGTGGAAAAACCGGTTAGTTCGAACAGGCGATTGATTATTATTTGAGAGCTTATGTCTTTGATAAGTTCAGTTCTTTACTGAACATCTCGTACGGGTCCGTGTAAAGCATTTTAATGGATAATTTGCAAATGAGAAGAATGAGTGAGAAATTAGTTCAAAGACTTCTCACATCTCCTTGCCAACTTCGCCTCACCTCACTTCTGATCCGTGAGTTTATGGCTGCAAAAAATATTCCATCCTCTCCACATTGTCCTTACTCTCCGGATTTAGGTCTATACAACTTCTGGCTTCTTCTTCTTCTGCCTTTCAAGGATTAGGCATCTCTGCCTGTTTCGAACCTCTAAAATCTGCCCATCTCTTTCTCGGGAGTTCTCGTTCTCTCCTGCCCTCTGGCTGCTTAGGTATCCTATCCTTCACATTCTGTTTACAAGCTCTAACCACTGCATTCTGTTTTAGGATACCTTGTTCTTTATGGAGCAGATGTTGAGTTCTTTCCTTATCTCGGTATTCCTTTAACGATCTTCTCTACTACACCCATATGTACGTCGAAGAAATTTAATTTCAGATGCTTGCAATCTACTCTCCTCTCGCTTTGATAGTACCCAAGTTTCACTGCCATAGAGTAGAGTCGGCACTGCTAATGTTTTATAAAATATCACCCTCGAGTTTTTGCTGGTGCTATTTTTTAAAGTGCGATGGATAGTTCCGCATATTTGCTAAAATCGGTGCATCTTATTGTAAGCATTTTTATCCTGTTGGTATGTAATGTAGCAACCTAGATACTGAAAGTGGGAGATCTGTTCGAAAATATTATTATCTATAACAATTTTACTTCTGACTGATTCCTTCCCCCTAAATGCTTAACTTCTGACTGTTTCCAAAAATAAAAATAAAAAGGAAAATATTTTAACTCCATTATCGACTTTGAGAGGGCCACGATAGAGCAGCTGAAGGCCCTTCAGAAAGAAGCCTTCCAGAAATGGTTCCAATCATGAACTCAATATTGGTATAAGTGTACCCAAGGAGAGTACTTAGAAGGAGATTTAATCAAATTTGATGTAAGCTTCTAATTTATTCGTAATAAAATTATCACCGTATTTTTTTATCACCCCTAATACTATAATATAAATAAGTTAGCCAATGTTTATTTTGTAAGCATCATTGTGACATGATTTAGAAAGACTAGGTCTTTCAATTTCGATCGCCCTCTGAAATTTCACACACCTGACTGTAATACTGTTGACTGTCTGTGTGGTGTGATTCATAGAGAGGATCATGTTAAGTACCTTGGGTTATTAATGGATGAAAATTTATGACGGAGAAAATATATATTTAATATTGGTTATTAAAGTTTCGTTACGTTTATCGTTGAAACTATTTTATCATTTTCGTTCTGTGTGTCCGTCAACACAGGTGCGGTTCCAGGGCTGATTTTCGGGGGGGGGGCTATCTTGTTTTTATGTAGCTCTTACTACATAATTTGTAATACATAGTTTGTAATTGAGTCATTGAAAAGTCCTCTTTTATGTTGTATTGCTGTAACCACAATTTTAATTCATAGAGAAATTTGTAAGGTGCTGACTGGATGCGAGTAGCTTTTGACTACTGACACTGATTGTTATCTTAATACTATTTAAAAATAGATACTTTCTGTTTGACTCATTTTTATACTAAAATAATTATTGTTAATTGATAGGTACGAGTATTGGGATTCAGTTTTGTTAGGAATAATAGCTTAGGCCCTATAGAAAATATTAAACTAAGTTTTCCTATTATTTCGGGGGGGGCCATGGCCCCCATGGCCCCTTCCTTGAAACCGCCCCTGCGTCAACATTGTTAAGGCAAACTATTTTGAACTTGTTCAGGCTAAATTGGAGTATGGTATTACATTATGGGGCAGCACTTATAAGATGAATCTGATGCCTGTAGCCGTACTACAGAAAAGTTTTGTGAGAATATTGAGTAAAGTGGGACGTTTCAGTAACTCACGCCGGCTCTTTATAAAAATATAAGATGTTGCCGGTAAGATACCTGTTGTTGTTTAGGTCAACCGCCAAAAGGCTGGTTTGAACCTCTAGAGGTTTTACTACGTAAAAACGAGGAGTAAGGTGATTTACAATTGCCTTCCTCACTGAGTTGAAAGAGTATGCTTATCAGCATGCCAGGCCCTTCGAAAAGCACTCACTTTCCACCCTGCAAATGACACCTTCAGTTCATTCACCACAGGGTCTGGCTGCATAGTGAAATTCATTACTCTCAGAGGAGATAACTCTGACTAGTGTCTTTTCAACCTCTACCTCTTCTGTTCTTAAATAGTTCAGTTATATAAGTGGCTGACTATGTGATAAGAAAGAGAACTATTTTTTTTAGCCCTGGACCAAGCAGATAGAGTGCAATTAAAATAACACTCCACCTGCCCGTTTTGGGCATGTAAGATACCTTATGTCTACAAAGTTCTTGATGTATTTTATCGCAAAAGTGGGAATGAGGGCCGATGAATTATCAAGAGCTTCAAGGTGGTCATCAAATAATCAATTGCGATTGCGAAAGCCGAATTGTGCCTTATTCCAGAGGGGCTTTGTGTTTCTTAGTTGTAAATTTCATAACGCTCTTCCCCGTGCTCTTAGGCCTGGCAATGTTTTGCCTGAGAGGTTCAGGTTGTTGTTGAGAAGTTGGTTGCTTTCACTTGATTCCGATGTTGTAGAGAATATGTTTGAAGTCATGTCGTAAATTTAACTGGTTTTTAACTCTTGTAGTGTTGTTGTTGTTTAGGTCATCAGCCAAAAGGCTGGTTTGAACCTGTAGAGGTTTTACTAAGTAAAACGACGAGTGAGGTAGTTTACCATTGCCTTCCTCACTGAGTGGAAAAGTGCACTTATCAGCATGCCAGGCCCTCTGAAAAGCATATATTTTCCACTCTGCAAATGACACTTTCACTTCATTCACCACAGGGTCTGACTGCATATTGAAATTCATTACTTTCAGAGGAGATAACTCTGATTAGTGTCTTTTACACCTCTACCTCTTCTGTTCTTAAATGATTCAGTCATTTAATTGGCTGACCATGTGATAAGAAACAGAACTATTTATTTTAGCCCTACAACTAACAGATTGAGTGTAAATAATTTGACACTCCACCTGTCTATTATGGGCAAAACTCTTGTAGTATTTTAATTATTACAAATTGTTTCTTTTAAGAGTTTTTATAGCTGCTTGCTCCCGCCCACGTATATAAGATACGTTTTACCTCTCTTCAGTGGGTGTGTATATTTCTTCAGTTTTTGATTATTTCTTGGAAATAGGGCTTATCTTATTTTATTTTTAATTTATCTTTATTCTTAACTTGTATCATTTATGTAATGCTTTTATAGTGAATTTTGTTTGTATTAGATATCTAAGCCTTGTTTTTGTGTGTACTGGTTTATTGTAATGCAATGGAGAAATAAATGAATTATTATTATTATTATTATTATAACCCACCGGGTTGATCTAGAGGTAAAGTCGTCGCCAAAATCAGCTGTTTAACAGCTGATTTTCGGAGACGAAGGTTCCTGGTTCAAATCCTAGTAGAGGTAGTTACTTTTATACGGATTTGAATACTAGACAGTGGTTACCGGTGTTTTTTGATGGTTGGGGTTCAATTAACCATACTCAATCAGGAATGGTCGACCTGAGTGTGCACAAGACTACACCTCATTTACACGTCATACTCATCATCCTCATCTCATTGGGTCATGGGGTTGCTTATTGTTCTGAATTGAACAGATTGCAACGTACACACATTAGGAATTACAAAAAAAAATTATTATTATTATTATTATTATTATTATTATTTCCATTCTTACGTTAATCATCCAGATTTATATAATCCGAGCATTAAATATGAATGTGGAACTATTTTGATAATTTAATGTGTAATTTGAATGTTCACTAATGATCTCTTGTAAAAATAGTATTGTATATAGGTACATTGTTTCAAAAAAACCTAATTTTCAGAAAGCGCAAAAATAAAAGGAAATAATGGATTTAATTTTTTTAGATTCCGTTGGCTGGTTACCTAATTAAAAAAATAATTAACAGTGTATGTTGATGTATTTGTGTTGCATACTTTTGTAACTTAAGGGTGAATTAACTAAAACCAGTACAATAGTAAAAAAGTTGTTTTTTATTTTCTATTGCTCTATACGATTTATACAGGCAAGAATAGTAGGTCTACCTATAAAATTGTTTTCATGTTGATTTTTCGAAATGGAATTTCACTGAAAATACATATTTCCATCCCCTTGAATCCAAAAACCATGTTTTTAGCGATTGTGTGTGTATGTATGAAATCAAACATCTCAAGAACGGATAAATTATAAAAAGTTGAAACTTGAAACTTCGATTAGGTATCACTAGGGGAACCGATGCGATCATTTTTATCAAAATCGGTCCACCGGAAGTAGTATAGCTTCAATTACTGCACTTTTCATACTCTAAAATGTAGGGTAATTGCTATGTCTACTGAATTTCTTGGGAACAGTCTGAATTTTTACTGAACTTTGCAGAACAGTCGAACGTTAAACCAAAAAATAAAAATGAAGTTCTTGGGAGTAAAAATGGTTTTCTAAGACAGCGGCCTTAATATACATTTTACGCAAAAAATATACAGGTAAAGTTGTACGAAATTAAACACTTCACAACCTTTAAAATTGAAACATATTTTCTATTACGCTTAGTTTTAGCGTTAATTAGTGATTTATGTATTTTTCTCATAAAAATCAATAACAAACAGCATTTTATAGACCGCGGTGTTAGTACTATGCATTTTACAACAGAAGTGTATAATTAAAAATATAGGAAACAAAAAAATCTCTAACTTCTATTCCAAGTTTTTATCCTACAGTTGTAAATTAAAAATTAATATTTAGTTTATCGTCAATTCATGATTTTACGCATTTTTAAGTTCTACGAAGATCGATTTTCATGTAGTGTCATTCACTTCTGATTAAAATTAGATTACGTTTTTCCTTTTACATTGCTTACTAATGGATGATAAACATTGTTATATTTTTATTAATTACATTAAGAAGAGAAATTCGTTTGAGTGTTTCACACTAAATTTTTAGATTTACATTAATTTATGATATATTTCGTGATCTTGTTTTTCTTAAATTTCATCGTAATATTTTAAAGGTAATCTTAGTAGTTTTATTAGTACTATAAATTACACACGTAGTTTTGAATACTAACAAACTAATAAAGTATCTCGTAACAGAAAGTAGAAAAATCTGGTGTGAGACACTCACACAACTTTCTCTTGCCAATGCAAATAATTAATAATAAACCTAACATTATTAATAAAATATTAGAAATAAACAAAAACTAACCTCAAAAACATAACCTTATTTTAATCATGAGTGAATGACGCAAAATGACAATCGAACTCAGTTTGGCTTAAAAATACGGAAAATCACGCTTTCACGCTAAACTAGGCTCTGTAGAGACAAATGCTTTAAATAAAAGTTGTAGATCTTTTAATTTTCTATAAATTTAATTATATACACTTTTGTCGTAAAATGCATACTAAGACCGAAATGTTAAAAAAATCGATTTTTCTCACTTTTTCGTGAGAAAAAAAACAGAAAATCGCAAATTACCGCTAAACTAAGCGTTATACAAAAAAATGTTTGAAATAAAAGTTGTCGAATTTTTTATTCTCTACAACTTTTATTATATAACGTTTTGCGCTAAAATGCATATTAAAGCCGCAATCTTAAAAAGAAAATGTTTTTACGTAAAAACAGCCTCAAGCAGAATTTCAGCAAACATGGCGCCTACCCTATATTGTAGAGCATAAAAAATGTAGTAAACCAGTTGATTTTAAAAAAAATCGTAGGACTAGTTTTTGAGAAAATTACAAAAAAGTGAAAAATTATACGAATAAACTACTACTTCCGGTTGACCGATTTTGATGAAAATATTCGTGTCGGGTCCGGTAGTGATATGTAACGTAAGTTTCAAGTTTCAAGTTCGTACGATGTTCCGTTCTTGAGATATTCTGTTCACATACACACACACGCGCACACACACACACACACACACACACACACAGACCAATCGCTAAAAACAAGTTTTTTGGGTTCAGGGGGTCTGAAAACGTATAGATCCGGTGAAAACTCGATTTCGAAAAATCGACATGAAAACAATACTTTCCTTCCTATATATTCATATAGGCAAGAGAAAGTAAAAATAAACACAACAGCACAGGAACACAAGTATAAATAAATACATTGATCAAACCTTGACTATAGGAACTGTAGGTGGGTAAATTAATCTTCCAACCTTACATTTTACCATAAGTTTCTATTTTATGTAATAAATTTAGATATAGATATATAAAAATTTATATAGATGACTGGAGATGTCATCTTCTACAAAGTTTTAATTAAAAAATTTAGCTTCAAATGATATTGTTTACTCTGATAGTGGATCCACCGAAACACGTGCAAGTAGCAGTTAGTAGAAATCAAGGCAGCTTAAAAGTGTTAGTGAAATTTATTGTATAAATTTATTATATAAAATAGATTTTATTTCAAGCTGCAGGATGCATAATAAGGATTTTTTTAATTAAGGTAAATTTAGATTTTAAGTTGTAAATTAAGCGATTAGCCTCCTTGACAGCAGCGAAGATACTCACAGACTGAAACGCTTTAAACCATAGGACTTACCTCTACGATTTTGTTAGTCATTTAAACTTTTTTTTATCTTTTCTACTTCAACTCCTAATCATCGGCATCTCATAATTGGCGTCGTTTTCATCTCTACCATCGTCATTGTCATCTCCAACTTCAAAACTTTGTGTTTCGGGATGTCGATTCACGGTTCATCAAGTTTGATTTTGTATAGATATATTTTTTGTTTCTTCACAGTTTGGTTTTTTTCAAACACACTACTGAGTATCGTTTGTGTTTTAATTCTAAGGACATTACTCAGATTTTCTCATACTTGCTTAAAGTTATTGTATTTATTAACTGATTGCAAAAGAAATACTATACTGTTAAAAAAAATTAAGGAAGGAAATGAAGTATGCACTTAAATTATTTTGGTATATTATAATTAGAAATAAGAAATAATTTATATTTTATTTTATTTTTTAATTTATAAAATCATAATATTTTTAGATAATAAATATTTTGCCTTTTATTTTTGCCATTGTAATAGTTTTTAGTATATTAAAGGTTGTGAGAAAGTTAAAATAGAAAATTCAAAGAAACATTCTACTTCTGTATTGTTATATACTAATTTTGAACTATAATCTTCATTCTGGGAAAGACTTTAGTTGAATTACCTAGTGATTGGATCATTTAATATCACTATGATTAATGCTCGTGGGCTGCTAAAGCTGATACCATTGTTACATGCACTGTAGTATTATGATACTATTATGTTGTATTACAATATTACATCTGATCAGTCAACTCAAAGTACAATAGCAGACAAAGCTCAAAGCGCTATCTCTCATTTTTAGACTTTCATTCATTCTTAGGTCCATCCTTATCAGAACGAAATTGTCCCGGGGAACAAAGAAAATACATAGACCTATGTAATAATACCAATAATAAACCTTTGGACGCTGTTCTTTGTATTCTTGAAATTACATTATTGTAGTTTATTCTTCACATTTTTTTATACGAAGCAATGATATATCTTTACTATAGTCTGTGTAATATACATTGGCGGATATCCATTTACAGTGGAGAACATGCTCATAACAGGGAAAATTAATTAAATTACTTGAACTCTACATGATAAATTCAGGGCTACAAAAAGTAGTTCTTTCTCTTATCACATGGTCAGTCAATTAATTATATGACTGAAGCATTTAACAGCAGAAAAGGTAGGGTAACTATCACTAAGGCACTGCGCCGGTCCCCCCCCCCCAACGCGAGGGGCCCCAAAATTATGGTTAACAAAAATCCTTTAATACCTAATCTAACTTTCAATAAAATACCAAGCTCCTTAATTCTAATTATGTATTAGTAAACAAAATATCCATCAAAGTGCTAAAGTATATGTTTTTGCTTGTTCGTTCATACTCCATGCGCTACTTCTCATGAGATATGGAAATTATATTTATTTTTATTGAAATATATTTTTCTACCTACCAGAATACGGTAACAGTAAACACTTACCAATGTTTAGAGCTATTTCGTGTATCTTGTACACATCTTCAGTAAATTAAAATTTTAAATTCCCAATATAATTTATTGAATATGTGTGCAAGAAAAGAATATGTATTGGTCTCAAAATTAAATATGTATTAAATGTATTAAATATATAAAAATGTATTAAATATATATTAATAAATTAAATTAAATATGTATTGGTTTTGTTTATTAAAAGTTTGGAACGGAGATACAATTTTGGTCGAGGGTTAATTAATTAAACAGAAGAGTAGCTTCTGGCGGCGGTTAAGATCTAAACTTTTTGTGTGCCGATGATGCTGATATTACTATTTTTTATTACTTTCTATTTTTCTGCCCATAACAGACAGTTGGAGTGTCAAATTTTTTACACTCGATCTGTTCGTTGCAGGGCTAAAATAAATAGTTCTGTTTCTTAACACATGGTCAGCCAATTAAATGACTGAATCATTTAAGAACAGAAGAGGTAGCGGTGTAAAAGACACTAATCAGAGTTATCTCTTCTGAAAGTAATGGATTTCATTATACAGCCAGACCCTGTGGTGAATGAAAAGTGAAGGTGTCATTTGCAGAGTGGAAAATATGTGCTTTTCAGAGGGCCCGGCATGCTGATAAGCGTACTTTCCCAATCAGAGAGGAAGGCAATCGTAAACCACCTCACTCCTCGTTTTACTTAGTAAAACCTCTACAGTTTCAAACCAGCCTTTCAGCTGATGACCTAAACAACACACATATCTATTTTTATTTATGTGTTCTATTGACTTATTACGTATTTTAATTATTTATGTATTAATATAATTGTGATTGTTCTCTACGGAAACCTGCTGATAAGATTTGTGTCTTAATGGAACCCTAAAATGTATTAAACAAACCAATAAATAAATAAATATACAGTATTAAGGAAAGAGTCTACCTTATTTTTTATTATTTTTTACTGATACTCAGAAGTAATAAACTTTTTAGCACAATAAAATAGTATTTGTAATAGCATTTAAAAATGTATTCTAAGGGTAAACAAATACTAACCCGCATCCCTACAAAAATCCAAAATGGCGGATTTTAGCGCAATCTTAGAACGAACATATCTTTTTAATTATTTAATTAAATTTATTTTAATGTTATATCAAATTTAAGAGAAAATTCTGCTCTGTGATTTGTAAGAAGCTTTTTTAAGATATCGATTGTAAGGAACAAAATAATTTTGTTAAGTAGTAAGTAAAAATTTACTTATTTCTTATGTAATTGAGCTAATTTAAAAAAAATTTACCATAAAGATTACAGTAAAACGGCTCTATCAGATCACAGAATGTGAAAATGTGAACAATTTTAAAAAAATACAGCTCCAGCTATTTTAGATCAATATTTTAAACTACACATTACAATTTAAGCATTTAAACTACATGCAAAAAACATAATTTGCGGAAAACGATAAAACAAAATTACTAAGTTTTTCTTACCACTATGGCACTCATTTATATTTATTTTTATAATGTTACTTAGCAACTACTGATGATAAAAAAAATTTATACCACCTTTTTAGAAAAGGATGGAGATTAATTTGGAACAAAAAATTGTTTATAAAAAAAATTTTTTTTGTGTAAAATAAAGGTTGACTCTCCCCTTAAAATATTGATTGATTATGTAAAAATCTGGTGTGAAACACTCACACAACTTTCTCTTGCCAATGCAAATAATTAACAATAAACCTAACATTAGTATTAAAACATTAGAAATGAACAAAAACTAACCTCAAAAACATAACCTTATTTTAATCATGAGTGGAAGACGCAAAATGAAAATCGAACTCAATTTGGCTTAAAAAAAACGGAAAATCACACTTTCACGCTAAACTAGGCTCTGTAGAGAAAAATTTTCTAAACAAAAGTTGTAGATCTTTTAATTTTCTATAACTTTTATTATATACACTTTTGTCGTAAAATGCATACTAAGACCGAAATGTTGAAAAAATCGATTTTTCTCACGTTTTCGTGAGAAAAAAAACAGAAAATCGCAAATTACCGCTAAACTAAGCGTTATACAAAAAAATGTTTGTAACAGAAGTTGTAGGTTTTTAAATTCTCTACAACTTTTATTATATAAGTTTTTGCGCTAAAATTTATATTAAAGCCGTAATCTTAAAAAAACAACGTTTTTACGTGAAAACAGCCTCACCGAGAATTTCAGCAGACATGGCGACTACCCTATCTTGTAGAGAATAAAAAATTTAGTAAAATAGGTGATTTTAAAAAAAATCGTAGGACCAGTTTTTGAGAAAATCGCAAAAAACTGAAAAATTATACGAATAAACTACTACTTCCGGTTGACCGATTTTGATGAAAATGTTCGTGTCGCGTCCGGTAGTGGTATGTAACTTAAGTTTCAAGTTTCAAGTTCGTACGATGTTCCGTTTTTGAGATATTCTGTTCACACACACACACACACACACAGACACACACACAGACACACAGACACACACACAGACCAATCGCTAAAAACATGTTTTTTGGATTCAGGGGGTCTGAAAACGTATAGATCCGGTGAAAACTCGATTTCGAAAAATCGACATGAAAACAATACTTTCCTTCCTATATATTCATATAGGCAAGAGAAAGTAAAAAGTAGTACTACTGGTGACGGTAAATAGCCTGTTTTAATTACTTTGGTACTAGTCAAATATTAGAGAGAAAATACACTTATTTATCGATAAATGTATTCAACAATGACATTGTGTGAAATTTTAAAACAGAAATTGATCAAATAAATAATGTAAAACGATTGATAAAAATAAATAATAAATAACTTCTATAAAAGAGAAAAGGTTAAACTACAAAGCAGATAAACAGAAAGGTTTTATTCAACGGCTTCTTCTGAAGAACCTTTGTTTGCTTTTGCAGATCGCAATAAATACTTTTTTGCCAATGTTTACATTCTATCGTAGCACTTGTAAATGGTTGAACCTGACACAGGTGACCACAAATCCTGGCTGTTCTGGATTTACACAAGATATATCCTATGAAAACAAATTTTTTACTTCATATATTTTTTCTTACGTGTTTCATTTAAAACACGGATTTTATCACCAGTTGTAAAGTTTAAATTAATTTACACTTTTTATTTCGTGTAAAATGTTTTCTTGTAATAATTTGATTTTTGGACATTCAACTCAAGAGTAGTAGTAAATAGTTTACGGTGGCAAAACGCATTAACGTTCCACTCTAATAGTTTAGCTGTACACTTCACTCCATATTTTAGAAACGTTTAAGTAAAAATTTCAAATTTAGAGCACAAAAATCCACGGGGTTGGTCTAGAGCTAAAATCGTCGCCAAAATCAGCTGTTTAACAGCTGATTTTCGGAGACAAAGGTTTCTGGTTCAAATCCTAGTAAAGGTAGATACTTTTTTACGTATTTAAATGCTAGACAGTGGTTACAGGTGCACTTTACTGGCTGGGGTTCAATTAACCATACTCTCTCAGGAGTGGTCGACCTCGGTCTGTACAAGACTACACCTCATTTACACGTCATACACATCATCCTCATCTCATTGGGTCATGGGGTTGCTAATTGTTATGAATTGAACAGATTACAACTTACACAAATTAGGGATCACCAAAAAAAAAACAGTACAAAAATATCTGGTGTAATACACTCACACGACTTTCTCTTTCTAATGAAGATCATGTTTTCAAGGCAATTTTAAAAAAGTGAAAAATCGCACAAATAAATTTCTACTTCTGGTTTACAAATTTTGATGAAAATGTTCGTGTCCGGACTTCTCGTAGTACCTAATTTAAGTTTCTAGCTTCAACTTTGTGTGATTTTCCAGTTTTTTGAGTTAATTTGTACAAATACATACAAATAGACATTATATACAGACCAATCGGTAAAAACATATTTTTTAGGGTTCAGGGGATTTTAAAATGCATATTTTCGGTAGCATTTAAATTTCATGGTTGCGCCAGTCCTACTTTATGGAAGTAAGTCTTGGATTAGTAGAAGACCAAAAGAGAGTAGCGCATCTCTGCCACTCTTACAAGTAGCAGAGATGCGATTCCTGCGGAGAATAAACGGTTGCAATCGCAGGGATCAACTAAGAAATGAGGACATAAAAACGGAACTAGATGTTGCCAACCTGAATGGGAAGATTGCAGAATATCGAAATCGAAGGCGGTAGTACGTAGAGAGAATGCCTGAGAAAAGGACCTCCTCAACGTTTTGTAATACAGACCGGTAGGGAGGAGAGATGCTGGAAGACCACGCAAGAGATAGCAATAATTAAATAGAGTTCTGTCGTTGTTGTGAGTCGGAACAGGCGTGGACCTAATCCTTAATTGTGAGAAAAAAGAACTCAATTTCAAAAAACCAACATAAAAACATAAATTTCCTTAGCCAATATTTCTTTTTTTTTTATTCTAGGAGGCGAGAAAAACTCATGTTCACTCCCTCGTGATGGGGGAAGTAGTGTTGGATTCAATTGAGGCGTCCTCGTCCAGTCCCAAGGAGGCCAAAACCCCCTACCAACCAAAAACCCGCCGCCTGGCCACTTGATCCGGCATCAGCAAAGAACCCTCCACCTCCCTCGGAACTCTTTACATAATACTACAAGGGAAATGTCGGGTTAAAAAAAATTGACTACTGTCAAAAGTTTAATACTGTCAGCGGGGTGTGGAAGGGAACCGTAGCCTAATTCTCCTCTCGCTGTCACTAACCAACACTCACTCTCTCACTTTTATTCATCTCTTTCATCTCCAGCTTAGGAAATTAGTGTACCTACCTTACCTACTGAGATTGGGGCAGAATTGATTCACTGAAGGAAACCTATATTTCATATTGGGCAAGAGAAAGTAACAAGTTCTAACTAAATTTTAAACCAAAGTTAAATTTTTTTAATGAATATTACCACTTACTTAAGTAAGTAAATTAAATTCTTTAATATTGTTTTTCAGTAAATAATTTAAAGAGTTTAAAAAATTAAATGGTTTTAAAATTAAATATGAAAAATGAATGCGTAATCTTTTTGAAGGAAAAAAATTAATTAGGTAGGTAAGAAAAAACACAGTAGGGAATGAACTATGCGAAAAGAATGTTTTTGAAGGCATGTTAAAAGAAAATAATGGAAACGAAATGAGAAAAATTATATTTTTACTGTATCTTTAAATGTAATGGAAGATTTCAAACGTTTTGTAAGGCTGAAGAATGATTCATAGTAATTTTTGTATATGTTTATAGTTACTAAAATTTAATTTACGGCTAGATATTTTAAGTAGACTAAAAAAATAGAAACTTCAAAATAAAACAATTCATTCATTTCTTTTCTACTATTTAGTTTTCCTTTCTTGTCTTTTATCTCATATCTAGCGTTGTACACTAGCAAAACCCCTAGATTTCATCCCTTTTTTGACGTGGTGCTGGAAGATGTTTCCATTGAAGCATCCTCTAGATTTGCATAGCTTTAATTTAGATGCTAAAATTTTAAATTTAGTTTTTGAGTTCAAAATAGTTACAAAATGAAGTAAGTAAGCCTATTTGAGAAAATATCTCTTCCTTGAAATTATAACGGTTTTTAAATAATATTCGAACGGTTTTCTTGATACTATGGACAGTCTGTTAGTGTGCCGAGTTCGATTTCTATCAGGTCCGATATTTTTCAAACATTCACTGTTATCTACTTCCTTTCAACGTCAACATTATTATTAATGAAAGAAACAGTTTGAAATAAAATAAAAGCAAGATCTTGGTGTTTTTAAATTAAGATACGCAGCGCTTTATTATTTTCTGAAGCTTTATTATGGGAAGGTGTATGGAATGAAACACTGTAGTGTTCAAAGTGTTACGGCATTTTGAACATTTTAGTGTTATACACAAAGCAATACGGAGAGTGGCCACATACTAAACGCTACACCAAGCCGACCGCCAGCCGGTCGGATTTAACACCAACTTAAACTGAAATTAATATACTATAGATATGTCGAGTTCTGAAGGAGTTAAAATAATGAAAGTAGGCTTCAAACACTCGGGAGATTGTACAATATCAAATGAATCTTCATGTATCTAATTTGGTTTGTTTGTACTGAAGTTATGGTCGAACATTCGTTATTTCTATGTATCACCGTAACTTTAGACCAGCTGAACCAAATTCATTAATACACATTTCGTTCGGTAATGCTTAACTTCCCGAGAATTTTAAGCCTACATATGTTAAACATAAGTTTTTTTTTTTTACTCCTAAATTGTGTACGTTGCAATCTGTTCAATTCAGAACAATAAGCAACCCCATGACCCAATGAGATGAGGATTATGTATATGACATGTAAATGAGATGTAGTCTTGGACAGACTCAGGTCGACCCTTCCTGAGAAAGTATGGTTAATTGAACCCCAACCATCAAAGTACACCGGTAACCACTGTCTAGTATTCAAATCCGTATAAAAGTAACTACCTTTACTAGGATTTGAACCGGCGGCATTGGCGTAGTTGGTAACGTGCTCGCCTCTCATCATGCGGTCTTGGGTTCGAATCTCATTCAGGCACGGCATATTTTTTTCATACGTTACAAAATTTCTCATTTCATCCTTCACCGACTGCATTAGCAGTAATTGCAGAAAAGTCAGACGTTAAACAAAAAAAAAAAAAAAAAAAAAAAATAGGATTTGAACCAGGAACCTTCGTCTCCGAAAATCAGCTGTTAAACAGTTGACTCGCAGCGACGACTTTACCTCTAGACCAACCCGGTGGGTAAACATAAGTTTAAGGAGGACAAAAAAATCTGGTGTGAAACACTCACACGACTTTCTCTTGCCAGTGCAAATAATTAACAATAAAACTAACATTATAATGCCTATAAAATTATAGTAATAAAACATTAGAAATAAATAAAAAACTAACCTTATTTCAATCATGAGAGAAACACGCAAAATGAAAATCAACCTCAGTTTGGCCTAAAAATACGGAAAATCACTCATTCACGCTCAACTAGGCTCTGTAGAGAAAAATGCTCTTAATAAAAGTTGTAGATCTTTTAATTATCTATAAAATTAATTATATACACTTTTGTCATAAAATGAATACTAAGGCCGAAATCTTAAAGAAATCGACTTTTCACACGTTTTTGTGAGAAAAAAACAGAAAATCGCTAATTACCGCTAAACTAAGCGTTATACAAAAAAAAATGTTTGAAATAAAAGTTGTAGAATTTTAAATTCTCTACATTTTTTGTTATATAAATTTTTGCGCTAAAATGCATATTAAAGCCGTAATCTTAAAAAAAACACTGTTTTTTTAAGAAAACACCCTCACCAAGAATTTCAGCAATCATGGCGCCTACCCTATCTTGTAGAGAATAAAAAATTGAGTAAACCAGGCGATTTAAAAAAAAATCGTAGGACCAGTTTTTGAGAAAATCGCAAAAAAATGAAAAATTATACGAATAAACTACTACTTCCGGTTGACCGATTTAAATGAAAATGTTCGTGTCGGGTCCGGTAGTGGTATGTAACTTAAGTTTCAAGTTTCAAGTACGTACGATGTTCCGTTCTTGAGATTTTTTTGTATACACAGACACACACACAGACCAATCGCTAAAAACATGTTTTTTGGGTTCTCGGGGTCTGAAAACGTATAGATCCGGTGAAAACTCGATTTCTTAAAATGGACATGAAAACAATACTTTCCTTCCTATATAGGCAAGAGAAAGTAAAAAATAAATAAACGCAAGAAAATTGTAATTTTCTTAATGAAAACGTTGGAAGTAAATAACATAATGTACTAGTAGGGAATGAAAGGTACGGAAGGTTATGCCGAGACGTTAGATCTTTGTAAGGCGACGGTAATAAATTAGAATATTAAAACATGTAAATGCAATTCTCGGAAATGCATTTCTAACCTTATGATCAACGATTCAGTATTAATTCAGACAACTGTAAATTGATCGTTGCATTATTTAAGAGTACTTTGTAAACCAAATGCTAAATAATACTGCCTATAGTCTTGTTGTGTATTTATGACAAATCAAATTTCCGAACAAATTGTATCTTGAATAACATCTTATACTATAATCGTATATTCATATGAATGTAAAATTTTATTAACAGGATTTATACAAAGTACATCAAACCGAAAAAATGTCTTATTTATCTACCACTTGGATACACGTCCAACGCTTGAACTGACTTTGATGCAGTTTAAAAGAATACGAATTTTTGACAACTTAACATTTGAAATAAATTCTGTACCTAAGAAGTAAAGGAAGTTAACTCCATTTTTGTAATTTTTCAGAAGAATCAAAAACATGAAAATTTTTGAAAATTGCCGTGCCTGAGTGGAATTTGAACCCAGGACCGCATGATGAGAGGCGAGCACGTCACCAACTACGCCACTGCGGTCGGCAGTTTTATTTTTGTGCTATGTATTTTTTACTTTCTCTTGCCTATATGAATATTAAATAGGAAGGAAAGTATTGTTTTCATGTCGATTTTTCGAAATCGAGTTTTCACCGGATCTATACGTTTTCAGACCCCCTGAACCCAAAAAAACATGTTTTTAGCGATTGGTCTGTGTGTGTGTGTGTGTGTGTGTGTGTGTGTGTGTGTGTGTGTGTGTGTGTATGTGAACAGAATATCTCAAGAACGGAACATCGTACGAACTTGAAACTTGAAACTTAAGTTACATACCACTACCGGACCCGACACGAACATTTTCATCAAAATCGGTCAACCGGAAGTGGTAGTTTATTCGTATAATTTTTCACTTTTTGCGATTTTCTCAAAAACTGGTCCTACGATTTTTTTTAAAATGGCCTGGTTTACTCAATTTTTTATTCTCTACAAGATAGGGTAGGCGTCATGTTTGCTGAAATTCTGGGTGAGGCTGTTTTCACGTAAAAACGTTGTTTTTTTAAGATTACAGCTTTAATATGCATTTTAGCGCAAAACTTTATATAATAAAAGTTGTAGAGAATTAAAAATTATACAACTTTTAATTCAAACAATTTTTTGTATAACGCTTAGTTTAGCGGTAATTTGCGATTTTCTGTTTTTTTTCTCACGAAAATGTGCAAAAAATTGATTATTTTAAGATTTCGGCCTTAGTATGCATTTTACGATAAAAGTATATATAATTTAATTTATAGAAAATTAAAAGATCTACAACTTTTATTTAAAGCATTTGTCTCTACAGAGCCTAGTTTAGCGTGAAAGCGTGATTTTCCGTATTTTTAAGCCAAACTGAGTTCGATTGTCATTTTGCGTCATTCACTCATGATTAAAATAAGGTTATGTTTTTGAGGTTAGTTTTTGTTTATTTCTAATATTTTATTAATAATGTTAGGTTTATTATTAATTATTTGCATTGGCAAGAGAAAGTTGTGTGAGTGTTTCACACCAGATTTTTGTAATTAAAGTGATCGTCCTCCAAGCACGTGTTTTACTCTTTTGGAGGAGTAATAAAGGAAATAAATAAATAAATAAATCTCACACTTAATTAAACTAAATCCTACTTATAACCAAATTATACGGTACACAGTAGACGCCAGACCTTCTCCACACGTAACTGTTAGGCTACGCGGTTCACAATTCTTTCGCCGGTGAAAAATCAAAAATTGACTCAGGACCTAACTGGCTGTGCTTATACACGTAAGCTATGGAAATTTACGAAGACAAAAATGTTTGATATAATAATAAAAATTCAAATTATCTCTGTCAGTTTTTAGAAAGTAAACATATCAAATAAAGAGTTACGACACCATTACAAAAGAGCTAATTATCTAAATAAATATACCGACCCTCTCAGGTATCGGTAACAACAATAGGTCTACACTATACCTAACCATTTATACACTATATTTTGAACTATTTCTTGGAAATAACCTGATTTATTAACTGTTATTATTGTTTTAATTAACACTTCCAAAAACTCAGTCCTGTTAGAGAGTTCTGGAACACTTTCCTCTTAAATATTGTCACAATATTTATAAAATTTTACAGATATAAACAGAAATATCTTCATTACTTTTACATCAAAGTTCCATTTTTAATTTCCAAAAGAAATCAACGCTTTTAAATGTACTTAAAATTCATTCTTACTATTTTCACCCCTGTTTTTACTCACCATGTTCTTTTCACATTCATAAATTAATGCAGTACGTCGAGTACTTTTCAAGAGGTTTCCTTAATTTTAAGTATATACGTTACTGGATATAAGGCTCAGTTTCTTCCCATTGCATTGCTTCCTCTACACAAATTGCCTAAAGTGCTTCCTTTGCTATTGTAATTTTTCTCTTACTTTATCTTCACTTCCCCAGTTTTCTATCATCATACTTCCTTCATATCTATACTTTACCATTGTTATATTTATTTTTAAATATTTTCTTTTCAAAAAATACCTTGTACGTTGTTGTTTTTTAATTTATTATTTGAATCATTTTTAATTGAATTTCTTAGAAAGCTGTTCGTTATATTATACGTTTTGTATACGGCCAATTTTAGATCACATAAAGTGATAAGATATTTCTGACAGCACTTTCTGTAGCCAAAGTTCTCAGCATTCGCTCACTGTAGGCTTTACTCCTTTCTTCCAGGCGCCTGTTATCCTTTGTTTGTTTGTAATAGAAGCTCTTAAAGGCAGTAATCAGTTAGTTCTCAGCATTCGTTCACTGTAGGCTTTACTCCTTTCTTCCAGACGCCTGTTGTCCTTTGTTTGTTTGTAATAGAAGTTTGTTGATTGAAGTTCGATCCATTATTTTTCACCAATTTATTTTCAATACCCTTTCTGATTTACTCATGACAGGCAGATGGAATATTAAATTATTTGCACTCGATCTGCTAGTTCCAGGGCTAAAAAAATAGTTATGTTTCTTATCACATGGTCAGACATTTATACGGTTGAAGTATTTATGAACAGATGAAGAGAGGTATAAGTCTGTACAACGTGTAAAGTCGTCAGTTTATTTTTAACAGTCATACGTAAAACAAAACAAAAAAATCTGGTGTGAAACACTCACACAACTTTCTCTTGCCAATGCAAATGATTAATAATATACCTAACATTATTAATAAAATATTAGAAATAAACAAAAACTAACCTCAAAAACATAACCTTATTTTAATCACGAGTGAATGACGCAAAATGACAATCGAACTCAGTTTGGCTTAAAAATACGGAAAATCACGCTTTCACGCTAAACTAGGCTCTGTAGAGAAAAATGCTCTAAACAAAAGTTGTAGATCTTTTAATTTTCTATAACTTTTATTATATATACTTTTGTCGTAAAATGCATACTAAGACCGAAATGTTAAAAAAATCAATTTTTCTCACGTTTTCGTGAGAAAAAAACAGAAAATCGCAAATTACCGCTAAACTAAGCGTTATACAAAAAATTGTTTGAAACAGAAGTTGTAGGTTTTTAAATTCTCTACAACTTTTATTATATAAGTTTTTGCGCTGAAATTTATATTAAAGCCGTAATCTTAAAAAAACAACGTTTTTACGTGAAAACAGCCTCACCAAGAATTTCAGCAAACATGGCGCCTACCCTATCTTGTAGAGAATAAAAAATTGAGTAAAATAGGCGATTTTAAAAAAAATCGTAGGACAAGTTTTTGAGAAAATCGCAAAAAACTGAAAAATTATACGAATAAACTACTACTTCCGGTTGACCGATTTTGATGAAAATGTTCGTGTCGCGTCCGATAGTGGTATGTAACTTAAGTTTCAAGTTTCAAGTTCGTACGACGTTCCGTTCTTGAGATATTCTGTTCACACACACGCACACAGACACACACACAGACACACAGACACACAGACACACACACAGACCAATCGCTAAAAACATGTTTTTTGGGTTCAGGGGGTCTGAAAACGTATAGATCCGGTGAAAACTCGATTTCGAAAAATCGACATGAAAACAATACTTTCCTTCCTATATATTCATATAGGCAAGAGAAAGTAAAAAGAAAAAAGAAGTTATAACATAGGAATAATCTGGCTGTTATAACACTGAACATAATACAAATATTTGTTAAAAATGATAACTCAGGTTATTTGAAGGGTATTCTTGTCTGCCAATTGTGTTTATCTTCATTTTAAACTAACTAATGACAGTTAATTAGCATACCTGTAATATTTATATTGATACATTATTTTACTCGTAATTTACTTTGTTTTACAAGTTATGTTTTGTTCTATAAATTTTTATGTTTTTCTTAAACAAAATTTTTAACGTACAGAAAAAATAAAGGGTTTAAATTACGAGGGTAGGCTGATAAGTAATGCACACATGCTTGTAGAAGACGAACAAAAAGAAATAGCAAGATGGGGTAAATAACAAATTAAAGTACAAATCTTAACCTACCAAATTATCTATTTATTTTTCAATATAGTCACCGTTAAGCATTACACATTTCTCCCAACGTTTAACAAGTTTTTTCATTCCGTCACTGAAAAATTCTTCCGACTTTCCTCGAACCCAGGACGCAATAGCTGCCTTCACCTCATTGTCCGAGCTGTAATGATTACCCTTAAGGTCTCTCTTCAGTAGAAGAAAAAAATAAAAATCGCAAGGCGCAAGGTCGGGAGAATACGGAGGGTGTAAAATTGGTTGAAACTTCAGGTTTCTCAGAGCCTCTTCAGTTGCACGCGAAGTGTGTGGACGAGCACTGTCATGTTGCAAGATTATTGGCGCCAGGCTGTCTCTAACAAGATAAACTCGACGTCGGAGGTGTTTTAGAGTCTGTATGTACTGAGTAGAATTTACCGTTCCTCCTCGTTCCAGGTAATCAGTCACCTAAACTCGACGAGCATCCCAAAACAGTCAAAAGAATTGTTTTTGCGGATGGTTGTGTTCTGAACTTTTTAACATTGGGAGAATGTGGATGACGATATTCAGCGCTCTGCCTTTTCTCTTTGGGGTCGTAATGATGAACCAATGACTCGTCTCCCGTCACAATAGTCAAAAAAGTCGTCTCCTTCGTCGCGATAAATTCAATAACAGCACGTTTTTTTACTCGCGTTGACACAGCACCAGAACACGACACCATACTTTCACTACTTAAAACAAACTGGATGAACGCAACGTTTTCAAACTGTGCAAGCGTATAGAGAAGAAATAGTACTTTCAAATGCCACCAGGCGCCCTTCTAAAGTTCACTTTGTTTGCGTTATACAAGCATGTGTGCATAAGTTATCAGCCTACCCTCGTAGATACAATTTATGCTAACATAAGAACTGAATCTGAGACACTTATCATGAATTCCAATTGTATTGATTTGTATTCATTGTAATTATTTTATATTATAAGTAAACTAAAATAAAAATATAGAAAAGTTAGAATTGTAGTAGGAAAACTTGTGATATTACAAAAAATTAGGACTAAATTGTTTAAGGGGAGCAGACTGATTTTATTAATAGATCGTTTTACTCTTTAATGATACAAAACACGCATTGGTTGCTTTTTCTATTGAGAAAAAATTAAGGTTTTACGTTGGTGGGGTACGTAGTATTTATTTCGATATCTTTCACATTTTTTATTATTGTAAATTGGGATTAATAAAATCAAGTTACTGCTCTAACATTACGGAGATCACATTCACGTAAAAACAATAATTTCTAGAACGCATAGGAATCAGCAGCAACGCAAGATAAATATTGGTATGTTTTTGTTTGGAAGTAATTCCAGTTGGCAATAGGTGTTTCTGTTGTAGTATTATGTTACTACATCCGAATTTTCCGCATATTGTGTTTTTTGACTTTAGGTACGCTTATTTCAGGAACCATCCTACATAGGAGTGTGAAATTTCACACGCTACATTTTAGTACTAAGGTGTGTATTTACTCCAGAGGTATTTTAAAAATTTAGGAGTTTATATTTTTTGGGTGACTTTTTCATTAAAACAATGTAGACTACATTTGAACATTTTTTGAGAACAAAAATCATTTTTAGATTGAATAAAGATAAATGAAAAAGCTTTGATGCAAATTTGTAAAAAGGTACTGTAGATAGGTTGCCTAAGCTCAGCTTTTTAGCTTTGACGGTTCCTACAAAAAATCTACCTAAGTTAGTATTGCAGGTATAGGGATAATGAAAATGGTCTGGCCCCCTTAAAATTCTTGTTTATTGGTTGAAAATTATTTATCTGTATATTCATTTATTAAAACATTCAGAAGATTAGTTTACGAATAATAAATTTTAAAAAATCTGATCTGAAACACTCACACAACTTTTTCTTCCCAATATAAATAATGAATAATAATGTAAATAATGGGGTATTTCATATTCCCAAACCCTGTGGATTCCCCCTCCCAACATCAGCTCGTGAATCCGGCATTTATTATCTAGTCTATATAGCCTATATATAAAATTCGATGTATGTGTGTGTGTGTATGATCCCCTTTATCTCCTAAATTACCAAACCAATTTTCATGCAGTTTTTTCATGTTATAACTTTGGTACATGACTATGTTTAACTATGTTTTATGTTGCAACTATGATACCGGTGCAAGTTTTAGGCTATTGAAAACCTTAGCCTAACTAAAAAGTTAGCCCTAAAGGATTGAAAATAATGTTTATGTCCTACATTAAGGCTTTTATGAGGTTAGATAAACTACTTATCAGCTGATGTTTGGAGACGAAAGTTCGTGGTTCAATTTTAAGGTTTAATTTTTTGTTTGTTTGTTTGTTAGTATTAATCATAATGTTTTGCAGTTGTAGCAGCTCTTCGTAGCGAGCAGATAGTGTACAGTGTTTTATAGTTTGTTGGTAAGGTTTAATTAATTATTTGATTGCAAGTGACCATATTTTGTTCTACTTTAATTTTTGGTTAAGTTTAAAAACATTTTGTAATATCGGTTGCCATGGCAACCGATATTAGTTGTGATGATCAGTCAGCTGTAACGAATAATGCTTCTTCTTCTTCAATACGTGATCCCCGATTACGGTCTTCTTTATTGCATGAATCAGCAGCTGTCGGATGGCAGGAAGTAAATTATAAAGGAAGAAAAAGAACCAATTCAGCCAACATAAATGATAGTAATAATTCAAAAACTAGTAAGAAAGATATGCAAGATAACTTAAACCTTTCCAATAACTTTAATATATTAAATAGTGTAAATGTGGATCAGGAAGAAAATAAAAAGATAGAACCAAGACAACCACCAATATTTATTCCGGGAGTTCTTTCAATTTCAGATTTGAATAGAGATCTAAATAAAGTAGTTACTTCTCAAGATTACGTTATTAAAACTATTGGCAGGGATACGATAAAAATTAATGCTAAAAATCTTTCAATCCATGAAGTCATATTTCGTATGTTAAAAAACAATAATGTGCAATTTCATTCATATCAACCGCGACATTTGAGGGCTTATAGAGTTGTGCTTCGTAATGTTCATCATTCTACGGACCCGCAAGATATTAAAGAAGCACTAACATCACTCGGGCATGAAGTCAGAAATGTAACGAACATTCTGCATAGACAAACCAAAGAAAAATTGTCGTTGTTCTTTGTTGACCTTGAACCACATAGTAGCAATAAAGAAATTTATAATGTGAAATATTTACTTAACTTAAAAGTAGAATTTGAACCACCACATACAAGGTCAAATAACATACCACAATGTAAGCTTTGCCAAAGATACTTTCATACGCAGGGATATTGTCATCACAGTCCAAGGTGTGTAAAATGTGGAGAAAATCACGAATCTATGAGCTGTAAAATTCCAGTTACAACTAAAGCTAAATGTATTCATTGTGGAGAAGAACATCCAGCAAGCTACAAGGGGTGTAAAGTTTATCAAGAAATAATAAAAAATAAATTTTTTCGATCCAAACCTCTGATTACTCCAACGATATTTGACAGCGGAAAAACTCAATCAAATGTTACTTTAAGTAATCGAGTTAAACCAGGTATTTCTTATTCCAGAATTACTAAAGATTTTAATGTTAACAGTACTTTTCATAATCGTAGTAATAATGATGCAAGTGAAAATTTAGAAAACAATAACAATTTAATGCAAGTAATGCAACTCACCTTTAGCAAAATTGAAAACATGATGCTCAAACAAGCAGAACAAGTGAACACGCTTGTCAATCTTTTGACAACTCTTATTTCAAAACTTAAAATATGAATCTCAGTTATAAAATGGCCATCTGGAATGCAAATGGTCTTTCGCAACATTCTAGAGAGCTAGAAATGTTTATTACTTTAAATAAAATGGATATTCTTCTTATATCAGAAACACATTTCACCGAGAGAAGTCATTTTAAATTACAAAATTTTGATGTTTATGACACCAAGCATCCCGATGGAAGAGCTCATGCTGGAAGTGCCATATTAATTCGTAAGAGCATAAAACATTACGAGTTACCAGCTTATAAGACTGCTCATATCCAAGCAACGAGTGTTTGTGTAGAAGACTGGAATGGACCATTAGTAATATCAGCTATCTACTGTCCTCCACGACATAACATAAGTAAAAACCTATTTCAAATTTTTTTTAATACGCTAGGTAACAGATTTATAACAGGTGGTGACTTCAACGCCAAACACCAGTCCTGGGGCTCACGTCTCAACACACCTCGCGGAAGAGAATTATATAAAGCTGTTACAAATCTGAATTTACAGGCTATCTCAACTGGTGAACCAACATATTGGCCTAGTGATAACAATAGAATACCAGATCTTTTAGACTTTCTAATTACTAAAGGAATATCACCAAATTATATACGTGTAAATTCTTGTGCAGATCTAAGTTCTGACCATTCTCCTGTAATAGCGACAGTAAGTTCTGGTGCAATCCGTATTGAAAAACAATTCAAACTTACGACCAGAAAAACAGATTGGCGTAATTTTAAAGACATGGTGGAAAGGGATTTAATATCAAACATTCCCCTTCGAACGCCTGAAGATATTGAAGTAGCAATAAATTATGTAAACAAAACATTTCAAAAGTGCGCATGGCAGTCAACTCCAAGTGAAAATGAAGTCAATTGTTTCCTTGATTTTCCTACTACAATTAAAAGAAAAATTGAAGAAAAAAGGCGACTTCGAAGAATTTGGCAATATAGTAGAAACCAGCGAGATAAAAGAAATTTTAATATTGCTTGCCGTAATTTAAAAGAAATGATATCTGATTTTAGGAATGAAACTTTTCAAAATTATTTAAAAAATTTATCTCCATATGATGATACTGATTATTCGTTGTGGAAAGCCACTAAAAAAATAAAACGTACGTTTAAAGGCATTCCTCCCCTAAGAAAGGCTGACAACACCTGGGCAAGAACTGATGAAGAGAAAGCAAAATTATTTGCTCAAGAACTGGAAGATCGTTTTACACCTTTCAATGAGTTGGGTCATGCACGTGACGAACTTATAATGCAAAGGTTTCTTTGTGAAGAAATGCAAAATAACTTGCCTCCAATTCATTTTTCGTCACAAGAATTAAAACAAGGTGTTAAGAACCTTCATCCAGCGAAAGCTCCAGGCTATGATTTTATCACTGGAAATATTCTTCAAGAACTCCCTCGTAAAGGACTAGTAGTTTTATTACTAATATTTAATGCTGTTCTCCGTCTAAATTACGTGCCGTATCAGTGGAAAGTAGCTAAAATAATAATGCTTCAAAAACCTGGTAAACCTCCATCAGTATCTTCATCTTACCGCCCTATAAGTCTTCTTCCCATCCTTTCAAAATTATTCGAAAAAAAGTTTCTTCTACGGTTAAGTCCTCATCTTGAAAATAATAATTTAATTCCAAACCATCAATTTGGGTTTAGAAAACAACATTCAACGATTGAACAAGTTCATCGCTTAGTTAAAGAAATCCGAAACAGTTTTGAGAATAAATTATATTGTTCTGCCGTTTTCTTGGATGTTCAACAAGCATTTGATCGCGTATGGCATACAGGACTTCTATACAAAATTAAAGAAAAACTCCCAGGAAATTTTTATCGTATCTTACGTTCATATCTTACGAAAAGAATGTTCCAAGTTAAATTAAATGATACAATTACTGATTTGAAACCAATGAAAGCTGGTGTCCCTCAAGGAAGTGTTCTTGGACCTGTTCTCTACACTATTTATACATCAGACTTACCGAATGGAAATGATGTTCTCACCGCTACATTTGCAGATGACACTGCTATTCTAGCTTCTGATGGTAACTCAGTGATTGCTTCGGAAAAATTACAACACAGTTTAATACAAATTGAACACTGGTTAAGTAAATGGAAGATTAAAGTTAACGAAGGAAAATCGAATCATGTCACATTTACTTTAAAGAGGAACACATGTCCACCAGTAACGCTTAATGGTATCCAAATTCCACAAAATGACGACGTCAAATATTTAGGGATGCATTTGGATAAAAGACTTACATGGGCTAAACACATAAGAACAAAACGCAAACAACTCAACATTAAATACAGCAAACATTTTTGGTTAATTGGAAATAAATCTAAACTTTCGATAGATAACAAACTATTGTTGTACAAAACGATACTTAAACCAATTTGGACGTATGGTATACAGCTTTGGGGAACTGCGTCAAATTCAAATATTGAAATTTTACAAAGATTCCAATCCAAGACCCTCAGGACAATTCTAGCTGTTCCTTGGTACGTCAACAACTCGCGAATCCATGACGACTGTAACATCAAACCAATCAAAGAAGTGATCAGTGAATTTAGTGATAAGTACATTTCAAAATTAAACAATCATGAGAACTTTCTGGCAGTTAATCTCTTGGACAACAGTGACACATTACGTAGACTTCAAAGATTTGATCCTCTAGATTTACCTTTCAGATTCTAAAAAACACACACAAACACAAGCACTTACTCTTACACAAACATATACACCATCATATAAAACTACACTTGATATAACAATATTTTTAAAAATATTGCTCCCTATATAGGGTAAACCATTGGGTTTTTATCCTTTTATGTGAATTATTCATTTGATCAAATTGTACTTATTGCTATTAAGCAGATTGTACATAAAATATTGTGTGATAAAAAAAAAAGATAAACTGCTGCTTTTAAACCAGCTGATGTGATTCAAATAAAGATTTGTCATAAATAAAGCCATATGATTTAGCAAATAGCGACGTGGTGCTAAGGATCAGCTGGCGACAACATCACATAATAATTTTATTCTATTTTATTATGTAGATACGATTTTGTATTGTTGGGTATTTTATAAAAGTAAAGTTCCGTGTTTCTTTAATTTGTTTTAATTTTTCTTTTCGGTTGCAGAAAAAGTGTTTACACCATTTTCGCGTGCAAAACCGCGACGGGGCATGCTAGTGACATATATTTATATTTATCTTTTTACTGAAATTTATAAAATCAAGAGAATAAATAAATTCAGTGCGATAAATCATCGAACAAAAACGGTTTGGATGTAATAGAAAAGTAATAGATAATAGTTTACTAACAACAGATGACGCAGAAGGCACAATACTGTCAGCTGGCAGACGTAAACCACCTGTTGTTTGGCGGCAGTGATTGGGGCAACGGCAGGTGCTAGACAGATGCCTGCCACACGCATAAACACACGCGTAAAGAAAGTGAAAAATGTCTATTTATCCCAATATGTCTGTTAATTATTGGGTATAATAACTGTTTTTCTAACTATTCATTGATCTTCAGCTATCCCTAACCTACCATATTCAAAAATGAGTAAGGGTTTTCATATTAATTTTTGGTTGTTTTTATTATTATAAATTTTAACAAGTAGATTTTTTCTTCTTCTTATACCTACTCATTACCGGATGTTGGCGATCCACGAGGCAATTTTAATCTTACAAACACCACAAAATACACCGGTAATTGTAGTGTTGTACCATATTCTTACATTCCACAGCAAAGAAACCCTTTAAATTATTTTTCAATTTAAAAATATTATATTAGTACGATTTTTAATAATAAATACCGTTGATTATTTATTATCTGACGTAAATTAGTTTGGTAACCAGTTCATTAAAGTACTGTAACTTTAAAATTTAAATCTGTAAGTAGTTTTACTTGTTGTTTAGGTCATCAGCCAGAAAGGCTGGTTTGAACTTCTAAAGGTTTTACTAAGTAAAACCGGCCGCATTGGCGAAGTTGGTAACGTCCTCGCCTTTCATCATGCGGTCTTGGGTTCGAATCCCATTCAGGCACGGCATTTTTTCATACGTTACAAAAAATCATTTCATCATTCACCGTCTGCATTAGCAGTAATTGCAGAACAGTCGGACGTTAAACAAAAAAAAAATACTAAGTAAAACGAGGAGTGAGGTGGCTTACCTGTGCTTTCCTCACTTTGTGGAAAGTTTCCTTAACAGCATGCCAAGTCCTCCGAAAAGCATCTACGTTCTACTCTGCAAATGACACTGTCACCGCCACCCCTTCTAATTAATCATTTACTGTGTTGCCGGTCTTCAATACTTCTTCCGGCCTTTGTCGGCGCGGTAGGCCCTTTGGCGCGTACCGACAAACCTTTCGGCTGCGTTTCGACAGAGAGCTTTGTTTTTAAGGCCGAGCGAGTTGCCGCCCTTTACAACAGTGCTCTCAGTAGCTATCTAAGCGCAGTGCACTGAGCCGCTTGTCATTACGCTCTACATCTCCGACGAAGATCGACCGACTACATCCACCAGATAAAGAAAACAGATGCTCTGGGACTTGCAGCAGCCATCGCCGTCGCAGCCACGCGCTGTCTACGGTGGTCTCCTTCGAGACCAGCACAACGGTCCTTCTCAGGACCAACTCATTAAGGTTTACACCGGCCCTTTTCAGGGCCACTAAACAGATAAGGTTTGCCATTAATGTCGCCATCTGGTGACAACACTTTCACTTCATTCACCACAGGGTCTAACTGTATATGTATAATAATATTCATTTCTCTTAGAGGAGATAACTCTGATAAGTGAATTTTATACCTCTACCTCTTCTATTCTTAAATGCTTTATTCATTTAATTGGCTGACCATGTGATAAGAAAAAGAACTTTTTTTCTACTTTTTCAATTTTTTTTCTAGCTACCGTTAAAATGTATATAATCTTTGTTTTTATTTATTAAGTTATTAATTTGTTTTGGTTTTTAATACCACTTACCCACCGGGTTGGTCTAGAGGTAAAGTCGTCATCGCGAGTCAGCTGTTTAACAGCTGATTTTCGGAGACGAAGGTTCCTGATTAAAATCCTAGTAAAGGTAGATACATTTATACGGATTTGAATACTAGATAGTGGTTACCGGTGTACTTTGATGGTTGGGGTTCAATTAACCATACTCTCTCAGGAATAGATGGCCTGGGTCTGTACAAGGCTACACCTCATTTGCACGTCATACACATCATCCTCATCTCATCGGGTAATGGGGTTGCTTATTCTTCTGAATTGAACAGATTGCAACGTACACAAATTATGGATAAAAAATAAAATAATAAAAAAATTTGTTGAAAAAGATCACTAGACACTTCTCTACTCATGTTATAGTGATTAAATTATTTCATAACAAATTAGCAAAAATCACACTGATTGTAAATTTTGTCCGATTAAAAAAACATTCTGTTACTCAGTTTTAGAAATGAAAACTGGACCTACTAATTTTGTATAACATAGGTTATCTCAAAAACTGAAAACAGTATGTCTATTATTTAACAACAAGCGGTTTTCACTTCCAGGTATCAGATTGCATTAATTTTGATATCGGTAGAAATATACTTATACCTTTTAATATTGATTTAACGTACTTATATCCTAGGTTTGTAAATAACCACTAAAAGTTTTATGGTAAAATATTTCATATCCATGTTATATTTTACAGATTTGAATTAGAAGTTAAGAGTAGATTTATAGAAACTTTATTTTTAAACTCATTAACAAATTTTAATGTTTATCAGTAGCCTATAACGAATCAAATTATCTTATCATTTTCTGTTATATTTTCCTTTATTCAGGATGATCATGAAGAAACTATTATCCATAACGTGAAGATGAAGTATATTTTCAAATAGTGTTACTTTTTTACCCAAGTAATAATATTTTCGTAAGTTTTTACAGATTACAGTAAAAATATGTTTGCTTAAAACACAATAACTTTAACTGTATGAATTGTTATGATTTCCATGTTTACTGGTTATTGTTATTAACGTTATCAGGCAAAAGTTTGGTTTGAACCTCTAGAGGCTTTACTAAGTAAAACGAGGAGTGAGATGGTTTACAATTGCCTTCTTCACTGAGTGGAAAAGTATGCTTCTCAGCACACCAGGCCCTTCGAAAAGCAACTATCTTACACCCTGAAAATGACACCTTCACTTCATTTACCACAAAAAGGAGAATAGGTGTCAAAAAAACTTGGCTATGGGTAGCAGGCCAGAGAGTGGAAGCGAGGAAAACACAGAAGGAAGTGGGTGGATGGTGTTATGAGAGATATGGAGAGGAAATTCTAAGGAATTAAGATGTGTTTAATAGAAATGAATGGTGTTTTGGGTTGCAATTAGTGTCCTAGTGTTTTTGTATTTTATTTTATTTTATTAGTGTCCTAGTGTTATAACAGCCGCTATTATAATAAAAATATTTCTCTAATTATTATAATAAAAATATTTTTTAATTGAAACCCAACAAAGTACACCAGTAATCACTGTCTAGCATTCAATTCTCTATGAAAGTGACGTACATAAAGTGGCGCACATCTCATAAATATATAATAGGCATATAATAATATACAAGGTGATTCAAAACTATACAGTAATCTCTTGGGATCTCATTCTACAGCTAAAAATAAGAAAAAAAGTTCATATAAACATATCCTTGAAAACGCTTAGTTAGCGAGTTACGGCTAGCGAAAAATTTCACCTAGAACTCTGTACCCTCGGTGAAGTAAGGCCGTATAAAAATGTTAAAGGTAGTTACAAAGATACAAATACGCATGTTTCTTATGTTTTTAATCTGAAAAATTGAATAAAATTGGTTCTAGAGCTGTAAATGCAATACTTTCAGAGATATCTTACATAAAACACAAGAATTGGTGCAAAGAAATAACACATTTTTGTGTTTAACGTAAGATTACTTCCATAAATGGTAAATAAAGGTGTATTTTTCTTAATAAAGGTGTATTTTCTGTATATATAATATAATAATATATATAGGATATATATATATATCTAGGATATAAGAAACAGGGACTCACAATAGATTGCCTGGCTTTCGCGGACGACTTCGCCATAATAACCGACACTCTGGAGGAGGCAGCACAGGCGGTTAACCTACTGGAGGAAGTGGCCAACACAGTGGGTTTATGTATATCGGCAGAAAAAACAAAGTTCATCACAAGCCACAAAACACAAGAGGACATCGAGACTAACATAGGAACATTGCAACAGGTCGAATCGTTTAAGTGTCTGGGAGAACACATACACACAAACGGTCTGGATAAGCCCGGGATAGAGGAAAGAATACGGAAGATGTGGAACGCATTTAGGACAACACGAAGCGTATACAGCAAGAAGTGCATCTCCAAAAATGCTAAGAAGCGACACTATCACACGGTAGTCCAACCCGAAGCACTGTACGCCAGTGAAACGCTGCTTCTCAATAGGGGCCTCAGGAAGATTGAGGGATTGGACAGGAAGATAATACGGAAGATAATGGGGGGCAGGATGACCACGGAGGGATGGAGACTGCAGCACAACCAAGACGTGTATAAATTCTCAGAGAGCATAGTCTCACGGATGAGGAAGCGCAGACTGCTATTCTTTGGGCATCTCAGCAGGATGAGTGGCGATAGATTGGTCAAACAGGTATTCGACTTTGTGAACCGGGGAAAGAAGAACTACACATGGGCCAAGGAAACTAAACTGGATCTGGAACAGATAGGATTAACACCGCGGGACACACAGGACAGAGAGCACTATAGAGCAATGATAAGGGAATCTGGGGCTATCGAGAGCAGGAGGATGCGCCGGGGAAATGGCGGCGAATGGTCAGAGGAAAGGAGACACCAACAAAGCGCGAGAATGAAGGCGTTATGGGCCGAACGCAAGGGAAGCTGGCAAATACAGTAGGCCAGAGGAACAACTTGGTAACGTGATCCATAGCAGGTCAATTCGTGAACAAAAAAAATATAATAATATAAATTATAACGACTAATATATAAAAACTTTTTTCTAATTTAATCTGCAATTTTTACACTTATTTCAACAGTGTCATGGCATTTAAACGTGAGGGTTCTGCTAATAAATGGTGTTCTCCTCAACAGTGGTAAAGTAATTCATACTAAGCAAATTCATACTAAGAAATATATTTACTGGTTGTGCAGAGCTGCTAAATTGTAGATTTAATAAAATAAAGTAAAAATATTAATGTTACTAAATAAAAATTACAATCCACAATTCAAGAAATTTATTTCAAATGTTTTATCAATTAAGTTCTAATTATATCAATCGAAATTAATTTATAAAAAACACGATATTCAATGCTACAATTTTAAAAAAATGAAATATCACAGATTATTTCTCATCGTAAAACACTCATCCTAAAAAAAATTTTGTTTGTCAAACGCTTATCAGGTGTGCTACTACTATTATATATTTTTTTATTTGATGTATGACCCTTGTGTGCGACAAAATTATTTTCATGTGCATCGTTGTTCCAATAAAAAATGTAAGGTATGAATTGATAATCTGGTACCCTTAATTTTTTTCTGACTTTGTGTTGGGCTTGATAACAGCTGTACAAATCTTAAGTTTTATTTACGTCTTTTTGGTTGGTAATGAATCATGGTTATTTTGAGTTTGTTTTAAATCAATTTCGATTATCGCTTTATTATTAGACAGAGTTTGATTATGAAGTAAAGTATGGTTAGGTTAATGTTTTGATTCAGTTTTAGGTTGGGATTGATCTTTAGTTTCGTGTTTTGATTCAGTTTTAGGTTGGGATTGATCTTTAGTTTCGTGTTTTGATTTAGTTTTAGTTTGGGATTGATCTTTAGTTTCGTGTTTTGATTCAGTTTTAGGTTGGGATTGATTTTTTGTTTCATGTTTTGATTCAGTTTTAGGTTTGGTTTGATCTTTAGTTTCGTGTTTTGATTCAGTTTTAGGTTGGGATTGATCTTTTGTTTCATGTTTTGATTCAGTTTTAGGTTGAGATTGATCTTTAGTTTCGTGTTTTGATTCAGTTTTAGGTTTGGATTGATCCTTAGTTTCTGGTTTTGATTCAGATGTAGGTTTGGATTGATCTTTAGTTTCTGGTTTTGATTCACTTTTAGTTTGAGATTCCTTATTTTTGTGTAATAGTTCTGTTTCATCTTTAGGGTTAAATTGATTATAAGAGTCAACCTGGTTAGTATGTTCAGGTTGTGAATGAGTTTCAGATTCAAAATGTTCATTAGGATGCATTTGATGATGGTGATGATAGTTTGTAAATCTGTGATGTGGATGAAACTGATCATGTGATTGATGATGATGATGATGATTGTGATGATGTGATTCATCATGAGGCTGATGTTGATTAAGTGTTTGGTGATGTTGGAATTGATCATAAGGTTGAAATTGATCAAATTGTTCTTGGTTAAAATCAATGTCATTGAGTCCTGACAACGGATCTTCATTGTCGTCTACTTCATTGAACATATAAGGATCGTAGTACATGTAATAATCATCCCACGGCATAAACTCGTTCTGTTGATCATCGTTGAGATCATTTTGTAATTTCTGATTTCCCAAATTATTTTCCGCTATTCCTGATAGTAAATCGAAATGTTCTGGAGCATTTAATGTCACATTTCCACCTGAAATAAAAAAATAATAATATTACGGTACTTCGTCTTAAGTGTAATTAATTTCTCATACGAGAAAGTACGTACAAGGATCATTCAGAAAGTAAAGAACTTTTTTCTGACCACTTTATTATTAAAGATATTAGCTATAACAAATTTGTTTACAACTTAATTGAGTCTTAAACTACTTTTCTACGTAATTGTCATTCAAATCAAACGTTTAAGTTCTACAAGTTTTTTTATACCTTTTACTCATACTCGGTTTGCACCAAGTTTTTGAACCAGTTAGTAACAGCCAGTTTCAGTTCATCATCATTTGCTAAGCGTGTTCCGCCAAAAACCTCTTTTAGTTTTGGAAAAAGGTAGGAAGCACTAGGTGTCAAGTCTGGGCAGTGTGGCGTATGCTCTAAAATCACCCAAACAAATTGCTGACGCAAGTCTTGCGTCAATGCAGCGGAGTGCGTTATTTCACAATAACGATAAGTGCGTAAAGAAACATAGTGCTTCTTCACAGAAGCACTGCGCCATTAGACAATAGGCAATTAGACAATTTTACTCCTAATTTGTGTACATTGCAATCTGTTCAATTCAGAACAATAAGCAACCCCATGACCCAATGAGATGAGGATGATGTGTATGACGTGTAATGACGTGTAGTCTCGTACAGACCCAGGCCGACCATTCCTGAGAGAGTATGGTTAATTGAACCCCAACCATCAAAGTACACCGGTAACCACTATCCAGTATTCAAATCCGTATAAAAGTAACTACCTCTACTAGGATTTGAACCAGGAACCTTCGTCTCCGAAAATCAGCTGTTAAACAGCTGACTCACGGCGACGACTTTACCTCTAGACCAACCCGGTGGGTCAAGTGTGAATAGTTATATGCTTTTTTCATAACTTTTTTAAATATTAGAACAATTTTATTATTTAATGTTTCATTATTTTGCTCATAAATGAGTATTTTGAATTTCTCCCATTCAATTTTTAATCTCTAAATTCTGTTAACTTAAAAAGACCTGTAATAATTTCTTTTAGTTCTATTTAAAGTCGGATCAACAGCTTGGCTATTTGCGACTACGGTTGACTATGTAATTGTAACAGTGGGTTTTGACTTGTGAAAATTTCCAGACCCTAGCTAGGGATCGAACCGAGACCTCCGTGTTGTGAGCTAGCGTGATAAACCATTAAGCCACGGAGGCAGCCAATCAGTAATATTAATATTTTTAAAAAATGTTCCATAATTTCGTTAGTACTATTTTTTAAACTAAATAGTTTTTATAAAGTTCATTAAAATCATAACTTATTTTATTTTAACCCTACAAGGAAAAAAGAGTTTTTCACTAGTTTTTATTTTGTAGTATGAAGAGTTTAATCATATTTCTGATATCTGCATGGTTTCTTTTAGTAGAAAAAACAACCAAAATATTTTCTCAATATCTGAAAGTGTATGTTAAATAAGTATACCTATTACTCGAAATTTTTTTAAATGGAAGAGAGGTATTTTCAGACTTTAAAAATCACTATTTATGATAAATTGGAACTGTGCCTGTCCCCCTCTTTAAACGTAACGTGGTATGAAATGTTCCTGAGCGACTGACTTTTCAATAACTTTCTTACATATATAGCTGAAATTTGGGAAATTTTTTTCCAATGGAAGTATGGAGTGATTTACACTGTCAAATAACGGGTGATTCAAAAAGAGCGCCGGTTTTTAAACGGCTGGTAAATTTTTGTTTATCAGTTGGCAACATTGTTAGACCTCATTTCTATTTCGGAGAACATTCCGATTGACGATTCAGTTGTAGTTTCTCTTGTTCGCAGTGTAGTACTCTCGCAGTCTGTGTCTAACCATGGAGAAGTTTACTATTGCACAACGAGTGTCAATCGTCAAAACATTTTACCAGAGTGAAGAGAGTTATGCGGCTACTGTCAGGCGACTTCGCGGTACTCTAGGACGTAATGAAGCACCGAATGAATCAACAGTTCGCAGGCTCATGAAAAAGTTTTTTGAGACGGGTTCAACAGTCGACCTTAAAAGTTCTGAACGTCGTCGTTCTGGCCGAACTGAGCAGAACGTTGCGTTGGTTAGTGACAGTGTGGCTGTTAGCCCAGCAAAATCAATACGTCGCCGTTCTCAACAATTGGGTTTACGATGTTCTTCTGTACGGAGAATTCTTCGGTACGATCTCCAATATCACCCGTATAAAATTCAGTTGCTGCACGAGAAACAATGTTGTTGCTTCGTGAACGGTTCCAGGATCGCATCATTTCTCGTAATTCCGACCATCAATGGCCACCAAGGTCGTGTGACTTGACGCCTTGTGACTTTCATCTTTGGAGTCATCTGAAGTCATTGGTGTATGCCAATAAACCCCGAAACATCAATGACTTGAAGGAGGAAATTCGACGGGTTATCGGGCAAATGAAGTCGAAACTTGTCGTGCAGTAATATCCAATTTCATGGACAGAGTTGATGCGTGCCAGCGCAGTAGAGGAGGACACATGCATGACATCATTTTTCATACATGAAATCGGAAGGTAAGATGAACTTATTGATGTATTTATTTTCAGTTTTTCAATAAAATAAATCTCTTAATTTGATATATCAAAACCGGCGCTCTTTTTGAATCACCCTATACCTGTATGAAATTTCTAAAAATTGTGTCAATTAAAAATTTCCTCTCTATGCCATACAACACATAGTCAGCTAGATTAAATAAAGTTTAATACTATTACTTGCACTATTACAAGAGCTTGAAGAGTTTGATACTTTTAAGCGATAAGAAACTTTGAATTAAATAAGATGGTGTTTGCCCATAACAAACAGGTGGAGTGCCAAATTATTTACACTCAATCTGTTCGTTACAAGGCTAAAATAAATAGTTCTGTTTCTTATTACACGGTCAGCCAAATAAATGAATGAATCATTTAAGAACAGAATAGGTAGGCCTATAGGTGTAAAAGACACTAATCAGAGTTATCTCCTCTGAAAATAATGAATTTCATTATACAGCCAGACCCTGTGGTGAATGAAGTGAAGGTGTCATTTGCAGAGTGAAAAATATGTGCTTTTCAGAGGGCCCGGCATGCTGATAAGCATACTTTTTCATTCAGTAAGGAAGGCAATTGTAAACCACCTCACTCCTCGTTTTACTTAGTAAAACCTCTACAGGTTCAAACCAGCTTTTCGGCTGATGACCTAAACAACAACAACAAGATGGTGTGTATTGAATAAGGATAATAGATTGTGATGAATAAACTATTTTGAAAAGGAATTCTCGAAAATTGAAACTAATAAAACCATTTGTTTTTATTTTAATTCCTTTTACCATGTTCTGGTAAAACGGAGAAAGTGTTTGAAGGGTCTTAAATTTTTGAGTAACTATCAGACCGCAGGTATAAAAACAGTTAACACCTTTGAATAGTTAGTTACATTTGGACTTTAAATGGAACTAGCGTTGCCGGGGCGTTTAAAAACAGTGTCATTATGGGACAGGTTCTAAATTATTTTAATAGTGTGTGTACGTATGAGTGGTAGCAATTGGTTTTGGACAAGTAAATAAGTGTTTTAATTGTTAAGTGACATTATCTTAATTATGGTCAAGTTTAGTTTAAGCTTTCAGTATTGCAATTAATTCAATTGAAGTAATCTAATTGTAATTTTATACATTTGCCTTACTCGCTGAGTAGAAAAGTATCCTATGCTTATCAGCATGCCAGGCCCTCCAAAAAGCATCTACTTTCCACCCTACAAATGACACTTTTACTTCATTCACCACAGGGTCAGACTGTATAATGAAATTCATTACTCTCAGAGGAGATAAATCTGACTAGTGTCTTTTACACCTGTACCTCTAAGTAACAGAACTATTTTTTGTAGCCCTGGAACTAGCAGATCGAGTCCAAATTATTTAAGGGGAGACTCCACTTTGAATCCCACCAGTTTTAAATTTGATATTTGTAGGTACATTTTTTAAAGGATTGAAAAAAAATCGGGGAATAAAACTTTACACACGTATAGTCGTCAGGTGTCTTTAGCTACTGACATTTTTTCAATTTAATCTGTCGGGTCATAAAATTAAAAACAAAATAACGAATCAGATAGATTTTTACAAATTTATTTTCTAGGTTTTTTGCATATACTAATAATTGTTGGAGCATTTAAGAAAGTCATAAAAATGCAGTTCATGTGCGTGTACAAGATGAATAACTGGTAAAAATTTCAGCCCGGTAGGTATGATGGTTTTCGAGAAAAAATGTACCTAAAATCTTAAAAATCTAAATTTACGAGAACAGGCAAAAAACAAAAAACAAAACGTATACGTATAAGTAAATTTCCCATCAACACTTGGGTAGAAAGATGAACCAACAGCTGAAAATATTAAAAATAGTGATGCAGATATTTTTAGAAACTAAAATTCTTTTTGTTTTAAAACGATCAGTATAAAATTATGAAAAATATTTATTCTGGGTTACATGATAATTTTTCTGGGCAGACCTGGTAAAAACTTAATTTGTTCATTAAGATAATGTTTTTGACGTAATTTAATGTTTTTTTCTTGTAGATCTAGGGCTGAACTATTGAAAAACATAAAAAACCGAAAATCAAAATTTTCAGTCAAAACCATCATACAGTTAAGGTCTTACCTTAACAATACACCTGCCTGTTATTGGTAAAAAATCATTAATTTGTAATTATTAATCGTGTTAATAAACAAATTTTTATAAGTTTAAAGGAAGTCTGTTTGGTATTTATTATACCCAGATCCCGAACCACCGTTGGATTACGTGTTATAATATTTATACGAATTGTTTCAATAGTCAAATGAAATACAAAAAATTAATTTATGATTTATGAATGTTAGTAAAAAAAACTTACCAGCGATATTAATGACGATATAACTAAAGTACAGAACCCAGATCAAACTCATGGCGATATAGGTTTTATAGTCTTGTGAATTGTTATCGAAGTAGTATTTTAAAGTAAGCTTTTTACAATTTGTTAATTTCTAACGCATTCATATCATGTTAAACTTGTGATGTAATAATATATTCAAAAAAGTTTTACCAAATTAATATTTCCTTGTGTTTCCATGTATATTCTTTAAGGTATTTACACTTAACAGGAAAATTCAAACAAATTTATAATGTAGAATAAGATAACGAAACATAAAAACACCAAGTAATTTGAAATGTCATATCAGTATCAATTTTAAAATAAACTCATTAACTTAACTAGTAGTAGATTAAAAATGTAAAAACATATTAACAAGGATACCCTTCAAATAACCTAAGTAATTAATTTTTGTGTTCCATTATTTTGTATCTTTCCTCGTTGAGAATAATCTTAGAACATGTAAAGTAAATTTTGATATTTCTGGAACCTCTATGTAAAATTTACACTCTCAGCATTCTTCCCTTGTAGTTCCTTTTCTTTTATTAAAATACCTAATCAATTTGCTGCTGAATCTTCTTACCAGTCATTTTGTAAAATTTAAATAAACCCAATCACTTCCCTAATTTTATTTTATTAATTTTTTGGACCTTGAAAAATCATATGCTTTATAAGTATCTATTCTAAATCAGTATGGACCACTACGACGGTTATCCAGAAAATAACCTCCGTTTTGAAATAAAAAGTAAACGAGTGAAGATACAAAAACTTTATCATATATATATTAAAACTACAGTTTTTCTCTATTTTTCGACGTATTCGCCAAATAGATTCAAGCACTTGTCGTACCTTGGAACAGTCTTTGAAGTACACTCTGCATAAAAATCTGCCGCCGGTGAATGTAGCCAACCATTCACGGCGTTTTGAAGCTCTTCGTCATTAGCGAACCGCTGAGATTCAAGCCACCGTTTCTTGTTCGGGAACAGATGAAAGTCACTAGGAGCCAAGTCCGGGCTGTATGGGGGATGATCGAAAACGTCCCTTTCAAACTTGGCCAAAAGTTCATTTGTTCTACGAGCTGTATGAGGGCGAGAAAATAAATGGACTTTTGGCCAAGTTTAAATGTATTTTACATAAATATTTTTATATAAATATAATAATAATATTTTTTTATATAAATGATTTTTATGTATTTCAAAGACTGTTCTCAGGTACGACAAATGCTTGAATCTATTTGACGACTATGTCGAAAAATAGAGAAAAACTGTAGTTTTAATATGTATATAATAAAGTTTTTGTATCTTCACTCGTTTACGTTTTATTCCAAAACGGAGGTTATTTTCTGGATAACCCTCGTACCTTATTTTAAGATTTATTTAATTTTCGTTCGTTTAAAAAAATTGGTCGAAACGGCCGACTCTGTGTCATAGTGACTAGCGCACTAGTCTACAAAGCGGAAGGTCCTGGGTTTAATTCCCGGTTAGGGTTTGGAAATTTTAACATGTTAAACCCATCGGTACAGTGCTAAAACCCACAGTACTCGCTAATGACCAAGTTGTCGATCCGACTTTAATTAAAATAAAAAGAAAATTGTCGAATTAGATATTCCAATGCGTAAGAATACAAAATCTCAACTAGTTTCTCTGTTAAGTTATATTAAAAAAAAAAAATTGCATCCATTTTATTTATTGGATCCACTCTAAAAGAAAAGAGAAGAACTCTGGCTAAGGTATCAAAGGCTCTACTGGCTGCTGGAGAAAAATATCTTCATTATCAGTCGTTTACAAATTCCTGATTCACAAACAGTTCCTAAAGTTTGTCTGGACGTATTGTATATAACTCTAGAGCTTTACAATTCAAATCAATGCAACAAAGCATCATACAATACTTTTAAAAAAATATGGAGAAAAATCATCGGTGCACCTTGGTTTATGAGATTCAATGATCTCCTCAGACACCTATTTACAAATGGACTTGTTTTCCATTGAATCCAGAGATTCGCCAAAAAGCACGAGAAAAGAATCCACCACTATGACAACGTGTAAGTAATCCGGCTACTTGACTATGAAGATCTGATGCGAAGGCTTAATACGAAGAAACCAATATCAGCTAATGTTGGATCAGTGTAAAATTGAAAGCAAGGCACTTAAGTGCGTGATAAAATGTGTGTACAAATGATAAAAATGTAATCCACTTAATATGTGATTTTAATTAAATTTTGGAAAGTCTGCTTAGCCCTTCTGTAGTAGTTAGTGATTATGCAATTCGAATTGTCCAAGGTATACTATATACCACCCGCAGTTTAAAAACAAACATAACGTTAAATAAAATAGAGAAGTGGATGTATTTATTCATAATAATAGTTTAGAGCATGTAGAAACAGTGAAGTTCCTGGGAGTATCTCCAGATAGATTTTTGTCTTGGGACTTCTATACCAATCAAGTTTGTAGTAAAATATCATCTGGCGTATTTGCACTAAAACAAATTGCCAGATTAATTGATAAAAAATTACTAATGGCAGCTTATCATGGCCTAATTCTGTCTCATATCCGTTATGGTATTTTAGTATGGGGTAATTCTAGCATGGGTAATATGAATAGGGTTTTTAAAATTCAAAAGAAACCTATAGATGTATGGTAGGGCTAACTAGCTTACCTCATCCACACCACTATTTAAGAAGCTTAAATTGCTTACAGTTCCCTCCCTCTACATTTTTGAGGTGATTATGTATGTTAGGCAAAATAATTTTATGCAGAATTTCAATGTTCACAATCATAACACGAGAAACAGGAACGATTATTATGTGGCTAATCACTCCACAAAATTGTTTGAACAAAAACCTACTTATGCAGGCAGAAACATCATGAATAAATTACCCCAATTTTTAAAATGTTGTGAGGATTTGAATTTCTTTAAAAAAAATCTGAAAAATTACTTGATCGGCGAAACTTTTTATAGCGTACAAGAATTTCTTTCTTGATAGTAGTGATACATTGTGTGATTCTTATAAATGTATTTCAGGTGTTATATCTGACGACATATCCTATACTCCTCCTGGAGTCTCCAGGGCGCAAAAAAAAACCCCAATTAGCGTAATTCAGAACCGGTCCCGTAACAATACTACTTCGAAAGGCTGAACATGCACTTCCCATTCACCTATTCAGCTGTTGACTGTCCGAATAATAAGGTGCTATTTATTATACCAGCGGTTTAATAGTAAAACTAGACCCTTGGAACACTTCCTCCATTTTAGTGGAACCCTGCAGAAGGACTCAAAATAAAAACAAAGATTTCTACTATATTCGATTTCCTAGAATTCCTTTAAGAAACAACTCATTTATTGCAATTCCCCATCCTTATTAAACACACTACATCCAATACGATACTTAATTTATTAAAAATTGAGGCACCCTATTGTTAAATAATCAGTATATATTTTTTTTATTTTATTTAATTTTTGAGACCCCATAGGATCACTTTAGCTCAAATTCAGGTTTGTTCCAGGGTTGGGTTTCTTTAAGAAGCACGCCCTCTTGAGACCGCCTTCCTTTCGTTTGGCCCACACTTTCTTAAGACGCTCCGATCTTTGTCTCCGGTCTTCATCGGTAAATACCCTGTTGTATACTCTCCTGGGTTTTGGTGCAAATGTTATCATGTTAGCTTTGACCAGTTGGTCGAACTCTGTTGATTTCGTTAGTAGGTCCTGTTTAGTGATTTCAAGTTTCTCCATATCTTGCTGTACATTTTTCAGCCACTTAGGTCTCGACACCTTATCCCAAAAATGGTTGATCAACCGGTTCACAAGTCTGGAGTTTTCTGTTCTGAGTAGGTGTCCTAGGAATTATATTCTTTTCCTCCTGAAGTTGTTTGTTAGTGAGGTGATTAGCTTGTAGATTTCTTTGTTTGGGATTAACCGCCACTGTCCTTCCACCAGCCTAAGGCTGGTTAATCAGCCTATTATATTAACCATTTTTAGATTAATCACAAACTGTGTTACGATACAATTCATCAAATGAAACTATTTTGTGCAGGTCATCTGCCGAAAGGCTGGTTTGAACCTCTAGTGGCTTTATTAAGAGAAGACTGTACTTCGTATCCCGCCAATGTTAAATTTGCTATTTTAAGGTACATTTTTCATAGGATTGGTGAAATTTACGTAAATGAAACTTTACACACTTATAGTTTGTAGGGTGGTTTTAGCTACTGACATTTTTTTCAATTTAATCTGTTTGACCATAAAGGTTTTAAAATAATAACGAATAACATAAAACTTTTACAATCTTTCTCTACGTTTTTTGCATAAATTACTAATTTTTTGATCATCTGAGAGTGTAAAAACCATGTCGGTGAATGTGCATGTACATGATAATTAACTGGTAAACATTTCAGCCTGGTAGGTTAAATGGTTTTTGAGAAAAACGGCTCGAAGTGTTAAAAATCTAAATTTACGGGAAAAAGCACAAATGAAAAACAAAATGTACAAAAACAAGTTTAATTTCTCATCAACAGTTGGTTAGAAAGCTGCACTAACAGCGGAGAATATAAAAAATAGTGAAGCAGATATTTAAAAAAAACTTAAGTTTTTTTAGCACTAAAAAGAGCAATATAAAAATATGAAAAATACTTGTCCTTGGCGACATGTTAATTTTTTAGGATAAACCTGAAGAAAACTTTAATTTTTTTATTTTTAAATAATTTTTTGTTGTAATTTAATGGTTTCGTGGTAAGTCTAGGTCCAAACTATTGAAAAACATAAAAAAACTGAAAATCAAAATTTTCAGTCAAAACCATCATACAGCCTCACCTTCAGTAAAACGACGAGTGAGTTGGTTTAATATTGCCTTCCTCACTGTGTGAAAAAGTATGTTTATCAGCATTCCAAAAGCATTATTATTTTCCACCCTGCAAATGACACCTTCTCTTCATTCACCACAGGGTCCAACTGTATAATGATAAAATTCATTACTCTCAGAGCAGATAACTCTAACTACTGTTGATTTCTTTATTATAGACACCCGAGTTTGGAACCTTCTTTCTTCAAAACCGCTTGTTCAATTTTAACGTACTATACACCAAAATTTAGCTAATTCCAATCTGCTTTGTTACATGTCAGTTTCACATTTAAAGCGTTTTTTAGTATTACGATATCAAGATGAGAAGAAAAAAGAGCCGTTTTTTTTGTTCCTGCAACACATTGGATACATTTAGAGGCTTATAACTCAAACACCGCTCAACCGATTTATTTGACATTCCGTCGGAATATAAACTTTTTTTTAATTCATTTATTTAACGTCGCATCAACTACAAAGGTCATTAGTGACGACGTTGGGGTGTAACTATATACAATGGAGGATGAAATGATTTTTTTGTAACGTATGAAAATATGCCGTGCCTGAGTGGGATTCGAACCCTGGACCGCATGATGAGAGGCGAGCATGATACCAACTGCGCCAATGCGGCCGGGGTAATATAAACTTATACTATGTTTTTATTGTAGATACGAAATATAAAATTTGTAGCGCATTTAAATTTTGAATTATTAGTAAAATTCTGAACCCCTGGTAACTCCGTAACCACTCATTAATTCGGAAATTTTAAAAAATCATTGTATTCAGTACAAAAAATTAATTAAAATTCATTACTAATATTATGCAACAGCGATTGAACATTTATTTTGTAGAATTTTTTTAAATATTTAAATAATCGTAGATGCTGTGGGGGTAGAAGTACCTTAACCAATTTGCCACGTCTTTTAATCGGTTGTTTTCTTTTATCTTCCTGCTGAAGTCACCTATTGAAAGTTCTATCTAAAATCCTGCTAAAGTAGTAGTTGACTATTGTAAGTAAATGATGAATGATTAAATGGAATTAGTTAAATTGAGTGCGAAATAATCTTGTTACTAATTAGATTTTTTTTGTTTTTAATCCGTAATGAGTATACGTTGCAATCTGTTCAATTTAGAACAATAAGCAACCCCATGACCCAATGAGATTAGTATGATGTGTATGATCTGTAAATGAGTTGTAGTCTTCTACAGACTTAGGCCGACCTATCCTGACAGAGTATGGTTAATTGAACCCCAACCATCAAAGTGCACCGGTAACCACTGTCTTGTATTCAAATCCGTATAAAAGTAACTACCTTTACTAGGATTTGAACCAGGAACCTTCGTCTCCGAAAATCAGCTATTAAACAGCTGACTCACAGCTATTTTATTTATTTAACGTCGCATCAACTGCAACGGTCATTAGCGACGACGTTGGGGTGTAACTGTTTACAATGGAGGATGATATGATTTTTTGTAACGTATGAAAATATGCCGTGCCTGAGTGAAATTCGAACCCACGACCACATGATGAGAGGCGAGCACATTACCAACTACGCCAATGCGGCCGGCAGTTAAATTTATTTATTATAATTGATTTATTATTTATTATAATCATCAATTTGATCGTAATAATTGTAACGTATTACCAGACTTAATCCTTTATAGGTTAGTGTGTTAATATCAGACCACTGTACAAAGTACCTGAATGGGCAAATTTTTTTAAATTTTATTTTCAATGTTTATGATGTTTATGTTACTTAATTAAGCACTTTGATACATTTAAAAACAATTTTGAGTATGTTTTGTGTTGGGAGAGGGTGTCTTTTTATTTAGCCACCAAGCTTCTCTGCAGTTGACAGTTGCAAAGTGATTTGTGTATTACAATTCATTCACTAATTTTATTCCACTGCCATTTATATCATATAAATCGAATAATAACAATAAAATTAATAAAATCAACTTTGTTTTATTATACTAATGTTTAATACTGAAATTTAAAAAAAAAACTTTTACAATCACCGAAACGGATAGTGTGTTCATATAGGACACTTTTCAAGTAGAGTGTAGCACCAGCCACACAAACATTTTAATTTTGATAAGTGTGCATAGAAAGGAACTCCAGCGTTTACAAATATACCCCGGCATTCCTAATTGTTTAACGTTCAAATTTGTTCATTTATTTATTTTCATGGTTGAAAATAAGAATATTTTCAACCACCATCTGTTTACAAAATTTTTATGAAAATTAATTCGCCCTATAAAGGGTAACACAATTAATTTTATTTATAGTGTGTAATAAATGCTTGCAAATTCTAAACGATAGTTTGTTTTAATTATTTATTTTATCCAGATCCCGAACGGACCTTAGCAATATGTTTTACATAGTGTTTATGAAGCATGGCTAGTTGTGTGATAATGGTTTGTAATTTTACAATTTAATTCAATTCTAAATTTGTCACTAGTTAGAACGGTATAGTTGTTTAGAAATTTTCTCATTGTATGTTACCTACTTTTACGCATTATTTACTTTCAATTTAACTGTATTTCATACAAAAATAATCAACGGGAACGAAATAAAACAACAGGGAAGAAATTATACTCTTGGTATTTATTTCTGCAAAATGATAGTTTATTATAAAATATATTATTTTACAGTTATACATTATCACATGCAATTAAATGAACACTAAATAATATACTTAAATGTACAGCACGATCGTCATACTAAAAAAATAAAAAGCAAACGTTTTGATAGTCAAAACTGTTGATAAATTCTTCTAATTCTTTTAAATGACGTCGACGTTTTGATTACACTATTTGGTTGATGATATCCATTATTCAACGTATATTTTTCTGGAAAAAATTGTTTTAAACTTTGTTTCTTCTTATCTATATCCAGGAAGATTTCATAAAGATTAGCCTATTAGATAAACTATTAACGAAATATCAAAATCTTCCATCATTGATGTCTTTACTAAATTAAAATGATTTCTTTTAATAAATATTTCAAAAAAAAAAGTTAAAATCTAAACCTGTTGAGCTTGGTACAAGGGACTTTAATTAAAAACCCAAATTTTTCTTTTGAAAAAAAAAAACAATTTTTAAAATTCTTTCAAACCTTTTTTGTTTGACAACTTGAAAAATTGATTCTCAGTTTGTTCGTTCACCTATTAAGGGAACCCGGTCTTCAAAAAAAAAAAATTCACCATTTTTTTGTTTGTTTATTTAATTCTACTGAATTTTCTGAGTAAACTGATGTTCAATGTGACCTTTTGATAAGGTTTTATGTTTTATTAATTTTTTTAATTAACCCCATTACTGTTTTTCAGGGACCTAACTAAAAATTTAAGTTGGATAACTTTTGATCCTTTTTGTTTAGAAATTTTTTAATAGAAAGGTAACATATTTTTATACATATTGTTGCAGTCCTGTTGTTTGTCTTGCTTCCTAATTATTTTACAGCTGATTTTTTCTTATGAGTGAAATTACAGTTTGTTTCCTTCATTTCTTCGTTTTCCGAAAATTAAGTTTTTTCATACAAAAGGAACATTTTCTCAAAAACGGTTAGAGATATTGACTTGAGATTTTCAGGGTACATTAACTGCAAAGGAGTACACATTTTGACATTGTAGTTTAACAAAACACTAGCTCAAACAGATTTTATAGTTACAAATAGGTTAATTTTTGGAAATTATTGACATTGCCAAAGAAAAATTTTTTTTCTGATGAACTAAAAGTTAATTTAACAAACCCTCTAGTTAAAATGTGTATCAAAATCCGATAAATCTGTGTAAAAAGATTCAGCCAATTGTCTCTACCACAGACTAAGAAAATGTTCCTTATGTTAGTATGGAACAACATACGAGGACTGGGTCCCCTTGAAAGATCAACTGATAACTAATTTAATTTCGCCAAAGAATATAGTGGATTTATGTTGTTTTTTAGTTGATTTTATATTTAATTTTCTTACCAAAAATTTAAAAATAGTTTGCAATTAGAAAGACAGAACTTGATTAGTGAAATAAGCCATTCTTACCAGTTAATTTTTTGACTAGATTTTTAATAAGGCTTCAGCTGACTTACACCTTTTGTTGTTGTTTAGGTCATCAGCCTGTAGGCTGGTTTGAACCTGTAGAGGTTCTACTAAGTAAAACGAGGAGTGAGGTGGTTTACCATTGCCTTCCTCACTGAGTGGAAAAGTACGCTTATCAGCATGCCGGGCCCTCTGAAAAGCACATATTTTCCACTTTGCAAATGACACCTTCACTTCATTCACCACAGGGTCTGGCTGTATAATGAAATTCATTACTTTCAGAAGAGATAACTCTGATTAGTGTCTTTTACACCTCTACCTCTTCTGTTCTTAGATGATCCAGTCATTAAATTGTTACACCTTTTACATCAGTCAAAAATGAACAATATCAACATTTTACTTTGATATTAATATTGATACTATAACAGAACAACCGAATAAACAATTTCCTATGCGCATACGCAAACTGAAGACTATAGAAGGGTTCCTCCTCTAACTGCCTCTTTATGATAGTTGAAGCAATGTCAGCGATGATTAACAGCTGGATCAGCAGTAAGGGTATAGTACAGATGCACAGAAGTGGAAGAGGCAAAAACAGTACAATCAGAGTCTTTCAATTTTTTTTTTTTAAATTATAAAATAATAGCTTTTCGTATCAATATCAAGAGAAGACTTTTCTCGTTATGACTGTAAAAAGCAAAATTTATCAATTTTTGACTTAAGCTCCTTACACCAAACTCCACAGAAATATAAAATTACAATTTTTAAGAATTTTATTTCTTATGGCAATGTCAGCGATGATTAACAGCTGGATCAGCAGTAAGGGTATAGTACAGATGCACAGAAGTGGGAGAAGCAAAAACAGTACAATCAGAGTCTTTCAAGTTTTTTTTTAAATCATAAAATAATAGCTGTTCGTATCAATATCAAGAGAAGACTTTTCTCATTATGACTGTAAAAAGCAAAATTTATCAATTTTTGACTTAAGCTCTTTACACCAAACTCCACAGAAATATAAAATTACAATTTAAGAATTTTATCTCTTATTTTGTTGTCTACAAATATCCAATTAAATATAAATATTATTCTAAATTCAATATTAAACAGTATAATATTTTTATTACAGTTTTCAAGAACGTATTACTAATGGCCAGTGGCATAATCCCAAGATCCTTTGGCTGCCATTACATTAGTACTAAATGCTTCTTTTGATGCAGATGCAAAATCTTTTGCCCAACCCTTATCATGTTTATCATGTTTGTCATCGTCATCATCATCATCATCTTTATCTCTGGATTTGTATGCAAAAAAAAGATTTTTATTTAAACCACTGTTAAAATGAGAATTGTAAGGAATAAATGTGTAATCATTTAACCTTAAATTTCTCTTCTGATTTTGCATTCCATGATTTAGATACCTGAACACATCTCGCTTAATCTTACTAGTTTTATTGTTTGCTGATGAATCATTTTCTGTGCTGTTATTTTGAGTTTGTTTTGAATCTGTTTTAGTAGAGGTTATAGTTTCATTATGAGGTTGAGAATGATTGCCATTAGGAAGGTTTTGGTTAAGTAATGGATGGTTTGTTTCAGATTGAGATTCAATTTTAGGTTGGGATTGATCTTCAGTTTCTGGGTTTGATTCGCTTTTAGGTTGAGATTTTTTATTATCAGGTAATGTTTCTGGGTGCAATTCGCTTTTAGGTTGAGATTTTTTATTATCAGGTAATGGTTCTGATTGATTTTTAGGTTTAAAATTATTATTAAGTTGGTTCTGAATACTAAAGTCAGGATTTATTTTGTATTTAGGTTGAAATTGATTACTATGCTCAGGCAAATTAAAACTTTCAGGTTGTGGTTTAGGTTTAGTTTGGTAACGGTTATTAGGTGGGAATTGATAATTAGGTTGAAATTGATTACTAGACTCAAGCTGATTAAAATTTTCAGGTTGTGATTGAGGTTGGAAATTATTACTTGGTTGGTTCTGATTACCAAAGTTAGGATTTATTTTGTGTTTAGGTTGAAATTGATTATTAGGCTCAAGTAGATTAAAACTTTCAGGTTGTGATTGAGGTTTAGTTTTATAACGGTTATTAGGTGAGAATTGATAATTAGGTTGAAATTGATTACTAGACTCAAGCTGATTAAAATTTTCAGGTTGTGATTGAGATTTAAAATTATTACTAGGTTGGTTCTGATTACCAAAGTCAGGATTTATTTTGTGTTTAGGTTGAAATTGATCATTAGGCTCAAGTAGATTAAAACTTTCAGGTTGTGATTGAGGTTTAGTTTTATAACGGTTATTAGGTGGGATTTGATAATTAGGTTGAAATTGATTATAAGGACGCATTTGGTGATAATAGGGTTGAAATTTATTGAAGTTTTGATGTTGATGAAACTGATTATGTGGCTGAAATTGGTTAAATTTACGGTTAGGATGTGATTGACCGTGAGGACGACGTTGATTAAATTTTCGTTGAGGTTGAACTTGGCTATAAGGTTGAAATTGATTAAATTGTTTTTTGTTCGATTCTACGTTACCATATCCTGATAACGGTTTTCCATTTTGGTCTATTCCCCCGATCGGAGTAGGCTGGTAGAAATTGTAATAATCATACCAGGGCGTAAAGTCGTTCGGTTGATGATTACCGGGATTATTTTGTAATTTCTGGCCTTCAAGATTGTTTGCCCCCGTATCTAATCGTAAATTGTAACCATATTCTGGAGCTGCTGGTACCATACTTCCACCTGAAATTTAAAAAAATATATATTACAAAAGGTTTTTCGTTTTAATTCACCCTGATTCTAAGGCTCCTTATCTTTTAACTGATAGATTTTTCCGATTGCTGAGTTGCTGGCCGATTCAACTCCCAACCTGGAGGACTAGTGCAGTTTTTGTTCCACGTTGAGTATTTTATTTCCCTAGTTTCCTCCTGCTTTAGACCTGCAAAGTTGGCGAGATTCCCCGATTCGCACAGGACGCACCCGATAGAGGAAACTGCTAATTCCTCACATGGAAATGGAAAAGGAAAGGTGGCCAAAAAGGATCTTTAACTACCAGCCAGCAACTTGAAGGAAGAGAGGAACTGTGGAACTTGGAATGAAGGGTGAAAGAGGTTATGCAGCAGAGAGGGCTGGAGGAGGAAGACTAGTGGAATAGACCGAAGTGGAGATTGAGATGCGGGTTTTGGCAGCAGCTTAAGGATCCCCGCTTAAAGTAAAGTAAGTACGTATATTACAATAACTTATCTAAATTGAAGCTATCATGCTATCACGCTAGAGAGAGTGTATTTAAATTAATCCTAAAACACAATGGACACAATGAGACAGACAGATGATCGATAAAACAAGGAAATTCAGCAGTGAAGACCCTGGCTGGGAAAGAGAGGCAGAGAATATCCACAAATACATAAAAGATATGGCTTTAAACTGGTGACAGGATTTAACTGGGCAGAAGAGGCGCAGAATGGGAAATTGTGGATAAGAACAGAAGAAGCCAATATCCAACGCTAGATGACATACCTACGCATAAATTACTCTTTTACGATCTCTCAGTTGATTTAGTTTCAATAAATTAATATTACACAAAACTATTGTGGCAATATCTAAAAAGAAAGGTGTTGTTCCAGAATTTTCTAGTAGAACTGAGTTTTTAGAAGTGTTAATGTTAAATAATAATAGTTGAAAAGTCGGGTAATTTCTAAGAAATATAGTGTATAAATGGTTAGGTATAGTATAGGCCTATTATTGACACGGCTACCTGAGAAGGGTTGGTTTATCTATTTAGATAATTAGCTTTTTTGTAATGATGTTATATTGTATGTAGCCTTATTCAATTTCCTTTTTGTTTAGTAGAGCCATCCAAAACCCGACAGAAAGACTTTTTTATTTCTTTTTATTCTAGAATTTTGATTAATTTAGATATTTATATTGTGTCTACAGCTCGGTGGCATCTAGACCATAAACAAACATTACACGCACAAACACACACACGCGCAACCCCTTACGTGCCACAGCCTGCCTTACCAGCGTTCTACATTGTTCAGCAGTGAGTCACATATTAGGCAGTACTGGAGTCACCTATAAAAAGCAGGCCGGTTTGATTAGTCAGTCAGTCTTGATTTGACATAGCGAGTGAATTGTGTACCGCGTCACTGTTTACTTTTTGGAAAATGTCTAAGAATGTACTGTAAACTTTGTGTAATTGGCTGTAAGTAGGATTTAGTTAAACTAGGTGAGAAATAATCTAGTTACTAGTTAAGTTTATTTAATGTCATTAATTTATTGTAATTACCTAGTTTATTATTTTATTATAATTATTGTAATTTATTAGCAGATTTAACCCTTTCTAACCCAGTGTGGCATAGAAGTCACATTGGAGTGCAATAACAGACATAAAAATTTTAATTGTTAGCGACTACTTTGGATTAACGAGCGCTGGATGTGAAGTGTAACAACTTTCTGTACCCTAGCCAGGAATCGAACCTGAGACCTCCGCTTTGCAGTGTAAGATGCTGACCACTACGCCACAGAGGCGATCATTAGTTTCTTTCTAAAGTTAATTTTAGTTTTAAATATTAGTGTTCATTTACTAAAATAAAGTAGCATTTCTTCGAGTATGTTGAATGTACATACAAGTATATTTTTTTAGACTGTAAATAGTTATTTTATCCATTTTTCCAGTATTTTTGAATTGTAACATTTTTTAAGTCTTAAATAATGCTTTGACATTAAAATCATATTTAGTTTTTTTTGCTACGTATTAAAAGTTAAGAGAATATTGTTTAGGAAGCCTGAACATGATTTTACTAATTCATATTGTTGGGAACTTTGATATCAAGTCCCAATGGGACGTAGGCCTATGTGTCACACTTTTTTGTCAGGCCATCAAAAAGGCTGAGGGTCTAAAAGCGATTTTATTGCACTATTGGCCATCAAAAATGAGAGTAAAATGTATGAAACAATGTAGCTACATACGTATATTTGTTTGTGTATAGTTGAAAAATTTGGGATTGAAAGGGTTAAGTTCGACTATTATTTGTAATTATAGTGGGTAATAAAATACTTATAATTTTAAAAGATAGTTTGTTAATTATTTATTTTACCCAGATCTTGAAGCAGACCTAAGCAATAAGCGACGCACGTTTGAGATTCAATTACAAAGGCCGGCAATCCTCTCAAACATAGAAAACCCTTCAAAGGTTTCAATTTAAATTGAGCTTCTTTAACACCCACAACTACATAACAAACGACATACTACAGTTAAATTCATTAAATATTCTTACAGTTCAAGACGAAATTAACACTTAAAGAACTAAATACAAAAAAAGTACTCGAATTACATTCAAATCTCACGTTTAAATAATTAGACAATATTTGGAAACCTAAACGAGTATATTTTACAAACTTATTTTAACTAAAACAAATATGTAATATTCTTTTTAATAAAGCTGCATGTAACGGGTTATATCCGGAAATTCTTTCCCATAAGGGCTCGGGCGTAAAAATTACCACAGACCTTTTTTGTTCCTCACCCTCTGAATCCCCCAGGCAAATCCAAAATCTGAGGTACGACCCACCCCTGGGAGGCTCAAAAATATCAAAATATGTCGTACTTCCTTTCTGGCTGAAGATATTGTAGCTCGAACCTTTTTTTAGTCGTTTTTACGACCCAGAAAACTAAAAAATTTTAAAAACATAATACCGATTACGTTAACTTTGTCACAGACTTTGGGTCTTTTCTGTTAATCCCCCGCCACAGTAGAACTACTGAATTTTAGTGTCTGTTCTACTCAATTGTAGTATCTTATTTTAATTTATTGTACTCTGTAATATAAAATATTAAATTACATATATTAAACCAGAATGGAAAATAATTTTTCTATTAATTAAAGAAAATTTTCGAGGTATGCGCAAATTCTATTCTACAAAACCCCATCCAGATTGGCGGTCCAGGAATGACGGTTGAAATAGATGAGTCCTGTTTCAGTTGTTCGATAAATAACGTCGGGCGTGTCTACCCACAACAATGGGTTTTCGGAGGCATATGTAGAGAGGGACAAAGGAATGTTTTCTTTACACCGTTCCAGGTCGTACACCCGATACATTGCTGGCGTGTCTTTCTGAATTTGTTAAATCAGGGTCCGTTATTGTTTTTGATTTTTGGAAATCATACAGCGGTATTAGTCGCTTGCCGCAGGGTTATATTCATTAAACAGTGAACCATTCTAGGAATTTTGTTGATCCTGTAACTGGAGCATGTACCAACACGGTTGAATCAATGTGGGCGTCGGCAAAAAGAAGGAATGCGAGGGAACCAATCGTGAACTGCTGGACTCGTATTTATGTGAGTTCATTAGGCGAAAGAGAAACAGCAATACGAATTTGTTGGAGAAAATTTATGAGGATATTGCAGCGTTTTTACCCACTGGACACTAATGTGCAGTAGAAACCATAAGTAGTAAGTGAGTTACCTATTAATTAAGATATAATTCCTATAGGTAGATTTAATAACATAATTAATTTGTAAAAAATGTAAAAGTAGATTTAATAACATAATTAATTTTTAAAATATTGATTTATGAAATACTATAAGATTACTTATAAAATATCCACAAAATTTAAAAAAAAACATGCTGGCAGGGAATTAAGAGAAAACACCCCAGAGTTTTCTTAAAAGAAACATTTTTGACAATGGCGAAATCCTACTCATTTCTCCGAATTATTTGTTTGTACAGGTAGCCTATTTTCCCCACTTTCACATACCGCTGATCACGTGACGGTTACAAATTACCGAACGGTGCGTAAACGTTCATTATTCGTTGTCGTAATTGTAAACTCTTTATTAGCGTATTATTCAAAATAATGATCAGTTCTTTTAACAGGTTGACTCCCATGAGACACTTATACGTCTCTCGGTTGATTCCCATGAGACACTTATACGTCTCTCGGTTGACTCCCATGAGACACTTATACGTCTCTCGGTTGACTCCCATGAGACACTTATACGTCTCTCGGTTGACTCCCATGAGACACTTATACGCCTCTCGGTTGACTCCCATGAGACACTTATACGTCTCTCGGTTGACTCCCATGAGACACTTATACGTCTCTCGGTTGACTCCCATGAGACACTTATACGTCTCTCACCAGATCTGTAAAATTTACTTTTAAGAGACTGATCCGTCTCTCACATACTGTAATAGTGTTTTTAATAGAATCGTGAGACGGATTGGATACTCGTTTGCATTGAATCATATACTGAGCTGTTAGAAATGAGTTCAAAAAAACAATTCCCTAGTCATAGTTTGTGATTTACTTGATCCGATCGAGTCAAAAATTAGTTTGTGAACTTGACAGCTTATAAGTACTATTACATAATAATATTAACTACATAAATAATTATATTTTATAGAGATACAAGTAAAATTTCAATGAGACACACATCAGTCTCTTACCTAAAAACTAGAAAAGTAGAAAAATTTAAGCCTTACAATACCTACTTTAAACTTGAAAGAAAATTAATTAAAAAAAGCAAAAGAACCATAAAATAGGTATGGGTTCATTAAGCAAAATTGCTAAAATTGACTTAGGAGTCAACCTGTTAAGAAATTCGTCTTGCAAAAATATAAGAGTACAATATTTAAAATAATAATCAAAATGAATCTTCGTTTTATTATCTTATTTGTTTTTGTACAGTATTAAGGGGATACTGTACGTACTTCGTATTCCGCCAATGTTAAATTTGCTATTTTTAGGTACATTTTTCATAGGATTGGTGAAATTTACGAAAATTAAACTATACAAACTTATAGTTGTAGGGTGGTTTTAGCTACTGACATTTTTTCAATTTAATCTGTTGGATCATAAAGTTTTTAAAATAATAACGAATAATAAAAAAATTTTACAATTGTTTTCTAAGATTTTTGCATATTACTATTTTTTTGAGTACCTGAGGAAGTAAAAACCATGTCGGTGAATGTGCATGTACATGATAATTAACTGGTAAAAATTTCAGTCTTGTAGGTTAAATGGTTTTTGAGAAAAAAGTACCTAAGTGTTAAAAATCTAAATTTACGGGAAAAGGCACAAATGAAAAACAAAATGTACAAAAACAAGTTTAATTTCTCATCAACAGTTGGTTAGAAAGTTGCACCAACAGCGGAGAATATAAAAAATAGTGAAGCAGATATTTTAAAAAAAACTTAAGTTCTTTTAGCACTAAAAGCACTAAAAAGAGCAGTATAAAAATATGAAAAATATTGGTTCTTGGCGACATGTTAATTTTTTAGTATAAACCTGATAAAAACTTGAATTTTTTTTTTTTAAATAATTTTTTGTTGTAATTTAATGTTTTTGTGGTAGGTCTAGGTCTAAACTATTGAAAACATAAAAAACCGAAAATCAAAATTTTTAGTCAAAACTCACGCGGTCTCCCCTTAAGAAACGTTACTTCACACGTTTTAAATCTTTGCGTTACAATTTTTTTTAAATTATTCGTTACCAAATTATTCTTAACTTTTTAAGTCTATTATTCCCAGCGTTTGCTTTCTGGTTTATTTTATTTCCACACTTGCAGCGAAGCGCACGGGAATTTCTAATCCGAGTATATGATGAAGTCCATCCATTGGAGGGTTTCTCATTCCTGATGAATAAAATAAACTAATCTAACGGGTGATTCAAAAAGAGCGCCGGTTTTTAAACGGCTGGTAAATTTTTGTTTATCGGTTGGCAACATTGTTAGACCTCATTTCTATTTCGGAGAACATTCCGATTGACGATTCAGTAGTAGTTTCTCTTGTTCGCAGAGTAGTACTCTCGCAGTCTGTGTCTAACCATGGAGAAGTTTACTATTGCACAACGAGTGTTAATCGTCAAAACATTTTACCAGAGTGGAGAGAGTTATGCGGCTACTGTCAGGCGACTTCGCGGTACTCTAGGACGTAATGAAGCACCGAATGAATCAACAGTTCGCAGGCTCATGAAAAAGTTTTTTGAGACGGGTTCAACAGTCGACCTTAAAAGTTCTGGACGTCGTCGTTCTAGCCGAACTGAGCAGAACGTTGCGTTGGTTCGTGACAGTGTGGCTGTTAGCCCAGCAAAATCAATACGTCGCCGTTCTCAACAATTGGGTTTACGATGTTCTTCTGTACGGAGAATTCTTCGGAACGATCTCCAATATCACCCGTATAAAATTCAGTTGCTGCACGAGAAACAATGTTGTTGCTCCGTGAACGGTTCCAGGATCGCATCATTTCTCGTAATTCCGACCATCAATGGCCACCAAGGTCGTGTGACTTGACGCCTTATGACTTTCATCTTTGGGGTCATCTGAAGTCATTGGTGTATGCCAATAAACCCCGAAACATCAATGACTTGAAGGAGGAAATTCGACGGGTTATCGGGCAAATGGAAGTCGAAACTTGTCGTGCAGTAATATCCAATTTCATGGACAGAGTTGATGCGTGCCAGCGCAGTAAAGGAGGACACATGCATGACATCATTTTTCATACATAAAATCGGAAGGAAAGATGAACTTGTTGATGTATTTATTTTCAGTTTTTCAATAAAATAAATCTCTTAATTTGATATATCAAAACCGGCGCTCTTTTTGAATCACCCTATATTTATTCTCTTTCAGAATATATTTTAGATATAAATTCATTTATTTTTTTTAGTTATTGCTCGTTAAAAGTAATTGAATCAGTCATTTGAGAAAGCACATAAGTTAAAATTTTACACATTTTCTTTTATTGCATTTCAGGACTAACTAAATGTAAACACCATCCCTACAAAAATTACATAAGTCTGGCTTTCCTTAAGTGATATATAGCACTAAGAAAAAGCTTATCCTTAAGGATATTAAGCGTTTCCTTCTAATTAATAAATGAAAAATCTGGTGTGAAACACTCGCACAACTTTCTCTTGCCAATGCAAATAATTTACAATATAATTTAACATTAGTAATAAAATATTAGAAATAAACAAAAAACTAACCTCAATAAACATAACCTTATTTTAATCATGAGTGAAACACTCAAAATGAAAATCAACCTCAGTCTGGCTTAAAAATACGGAAAATCACTATTTCACGCTAAACTAGGCTCTGTAGAGAAAAATACGTTAAATAAAAGTTGTAGATCTTTAAATTTCCTATAAATTTGGTTATATACACTTTTGTCGTAAAATGCATACTAAGGCCAAAATCTTAAAAAAATCGATTTTTCACACGTTTTCGTGAGAAAAAATCAGAAAATCGCTACTTACTGCTAAACTAAGCGTCATACAAAAGAATGTTTGAAACAGAAGTTGTAGGTTTTTAAATTTTCTACAACTTTTATTATATAAGTTTTTGCACTAAAATTTATATTAAAGCCGTAATCTTAAAAAAACAACGTTTTTACGTAAAAACAGCCTCACCGAGAATTTCAGCAAACATGGCGCCTACCCTATCTTGTAGAGAATAAAAAATTGAGTAAAATAGGCGATTTTAAAAAAAATCGTAGAACCAGTTTTTGAGAAAATCGCAAAAAACTGAAAAATTATACGAATAAACTACTACTTCCGGTTGACCGATTTTGATGAAAATGTTCGTGTCGCGTCCGGTAGTGGTATTTAACTTAAGTTTCAAGTTTCAAGTTCGTACGATGTTCCGTTCTTGAGATATTCTGTTCACACACAGACACACACACACACAGACACACACACACAGACACACACACAGACCAATCGCTAAAAACATGTTTTTTGGGTTCAGGGGGTCTGAAAACGTATAGATCCGGTGAAAACTCGATTTCGAAAAATCGACATGAAAACAATACTTTCCTTCCTATATATTCATATAGGCAAGAGAAAGTAAAAAAGATGTTGTTTTGAAGCTTAAGCTCTACTTTCTAGTGGACGAGGCCATACAAACATTCTATGCAAAAATCTTTTTAAGGGAGATAACTATTGTTTATGACAACGATGAAGAACGTGAATAGCCCTAAAAATCAACATATTTCTTTAATAAAGTTAAGTATTTTAATGTTTATTATTGCAGAATGCTATTTTAAGTTATAACTTAATGTAAACTACTGAAATAAATTAATACTATTGTACAAAACAATTTTCTTCTGGTCTAACAACGATTTTACTGAAAACAATGTAAGTTAACATTTTATTAACAATTTATTTCAGAAACCTCTTAAGTCTAAATTTTCAATTTCTTTTAAACAAGTGACTTGTCTTTAACCCTTTATAGGTCTTCGATAAGTATACTTACCACTGGCAATATGGTCGATTTTATTTAAAAATAAGCTATGGAGTTGAACCTTATTGGTATTTTATGGTTTTAAAGATGTTTCTGGTAAGTAGGCTATCCACATTTTGAAATTAGCACGCAGCGACCATTTGCTTCGTGAGTTGCACGATTGTGGTAAGGATTCATATCAGCGTATGCTACCATGTTGTTTTGTTGTTATTTTTGTACAGTGCTTAGAAAATTCGAGGTTTTTACGGGAAAGCAAACATTGCTGCTAAAATAAAGTTAAGATAAGCTATTCTACAAATTTTTTGGTTATTTAGTACTACAAGTTTTTTAATAAGCATTCTTACCACTAAACATTATGTGATTCCCATTTCAATAAACGTTCCTTGGTAATTGTTTACCAGAGCTTAACATCAACAAAAAAGAAATAACTTACTGTTCTGCCAATAGGAGTACAATATTCAAGGTCCTTATAAAGCAAAATTTAACATTTTACAACATGTATATTTTCCCCCGAATTACTGCCCTATAAAGGGTTAAAAAGACAAAGGCATATTTTATATTAAAGGGGACAGCCTTCTGAACAATTTATATTTTTAAATATTTTTCTAATTGAAACATAATAAATTACAAGTTTTTTAATTTTTCCAAAAGTTAGATTTTTTGACTTATGGGCTTTTTGAAATTACTAATTCAATTCTTTGTTTGGATTTAAAGGAATTTTGACATATAAAAATGTAAAAACCGATAAAATTTCCAAACTATAAATTTTTTATCTCACTGGCCCTGAATCCTGAATCCTGAATCCTGGTTGAGAGGGCTAAGAAGCCCTATGATGGCGACATCGTGTTAAGGAACACCTGGTCGCTCGGGGAACAATATAACAGAATAATTGCAACCTCAAGAAATTTAGGGGGAATTTTATAGTTGAAATAGGAAATAGGATTCTGGTTCGTGGGACATTGGAACTGGGACTTGAAAGGAGGTAATTTATTTTTAGAAGTTATTTGTGGAAAATTTAAATTAAGGGACAAGTGGGTTTAAGAGCGGCTCTTTTATTTTTTTTTATATTTCAGTGGCCTTTTTTCAGTTTTGTGGGAGTCCTATTATCTTGGGGAGGGGAAGGCATGCATTTTACTGAACGTGGACTAAAGGTATAATGTAAGGTAGGGGTTAGTTTACTGGCCCTATAATGCACAACAATCGGATTTAAAACAAAATAATCTTACCATTTATTTTCTAAGATTATTATTAATAATAAAAGTTATAAAGATCGTTTTTATAATATATTCACACTGTAAACCAAAACTTTATCAGAATACAATATGTGACCTATATTTGTTAAAAGATGTATAGGCTACATGCACAGCACAAGTAAAATGCACAGTGTAACTTTAAAAATTACTATAAATAAACTACACGGTAGATAGAAGCTATGTTCCTATCTCCTCCATTACATATCATAATTTATATTTATAAATTACGACATACTTTTATATTATACTATTATTTTATAGTGATAAATGATAAATTTGAAAAAATGCAATAAATTTTAAAAATTACTTTTTAAACTTTTTTATTCAAATATAAAGCTATGTAATATGTTATACTACAGAGTGATTTTTTTAGTCCTGTTACCCAATTGTTAACGTCTGGTAATTTTTTCTAAGAAAAAGAAATTTTGTTTTGTGACACGAAGTTGGTAACCCTACTTAACCGGTACAGATACGGCAGTGTGAGTTGATTTTACTTGAGCTGTGTAAATTTTTTTCCGTTTTCGGTCGTGTTACGAACAGAATGTCTTATACCCTATAACAACGAATTTTCATTCTTGAACAATATTTTGCTACGAAATCGTGCGCGAATGTAAAAGAATCATTTCAATTTAAATTTTTTGGTGTTCCTTTTCCAGGAAAATGTCAATTTCTAGGCTAACAAACCGATTCGAGAGACGTGTAGTGTTTGCGACATAAAATGTTGTGGTCGACCAACTCTCTTGACAGATGACGTTTTAGAGAATTTGAAAACAAGATCGCTCAATTCTCCACGGAAAAGTTAACTTTCCTCGCAAGTTGATTTGTCATATTCGTGTTCAGAAAGCTGCTAAAAAATTAAAATAGTATCCGTATCGCGTGCGATTATTCCAAAAGCTTCAGCCTCCAGATTTAAACAAGCGATTGTTCTAGGGTAAAAGACATTCTGTTCGTAACACGACCGGAAACGGCACAAAATTTTACAAAGCTCAAGGAGAAACAACTCACACTGCCATATCTATACCGGTTGAGTTGTGGTACCAACTTCGTGTCACAAAACAAAATTTCCCTTCCTTAGAAAAAAATTACCAGACATTAACAATTCGGTAACAGGACTGTAAAATCACTATAACATCGGTTAAACAGTGTAATTAAATTATTTTTATCTCGATCGATTCCATACTTTTTCTTTCTAAATATATTTAAGCCTTTTGAGAACAATGTTGGGTCTGAAGTTAGTGAACGGACTGTAGAGCATAAAACATTTAGTAAATAAGGCAATTTTAAACAAAATCGTAGGGCGCATAAAGTGAAAAATTGCACAAATAAACTATTACTTCCAGTTGACCAATTTTGATAAAATTGTTTGTGATAGATTTTCTTGTAGTACATAACTTAAGTTCTAGGTTTCAAATTCGTACGATATTCCGTTTTTGAGATATTTTGTTAACACACAGATACCAATCAGAAAAAAACATGTTTTTCTTGTTTAAGGGGACTTGAAAACGTGTATTTCCAGTGAAAAAAATTTCGAAAAATTAACATGAAAATAATATTTTGCCCTATTTGAATATAAATATTGAAAGATAGTTTTTTTTTGGTTTAACCTCCGACTGTTCTGTTCTGCAATTACTGTTAATGCAGACGGTGAAGAATGGAATGATTTTTTGTAACGTATGAAAATATGCCGTGCATGAATGGGATTCGAACCCAAGATAGCAAAAAGAAAGATAGAAAAATAGTAAGATAAAAATAGTAAAATAAGAAAGATAGTATAAAATAGTAATATTGTTCAGTTATCATCCGTTTATGAATCCGTTTATTGTTTGTTTAGAATCATCCGTTGATGATATCTAGAAAACATTTGGTCAACATTTGTGTTTTTTTTTAATTTACTATCATGTTTATTTAATACAGCAAATAACATGAATTTTTTTCATCAATTATGAGGTGTTAATAATTTGTCTATTGTCACAATCGGTTTACTTTTTTAATTATTTGTTTTTTATTGATACATAAAACGGCAAGATAAGGGTCATGAAGATTTATTATTTTAAAGGCTGTGAATTTGTTCTTAATATTTCCAAAGATTTCTTTCTTCTGGTGGAAATAAATAAAAGAGAAGTTATTTGATTGTAAATGTCCATATTTTTGTTTTAGTTTAAATTAAGTCTTAATATTTTAAAATATTTTGTGATCAATTTAGTTTGTAATTAGGCTAATTCTTTTGCTGTAATTTACTAACTGTATTAATTGATATAAGTAATTAATTTGTAATAATTATAATTCCAATTGTCAAATAAAAAACAAAAAAATATAATTTAAGAAACTTAATAAGAAATAACTTACCCGCGATATTAATGCAAATATAACTTAAGAAAAAAACCCAAATTGAATCCATAGCGTTGTTTCTTATGTGATTAACTAAGCTGTTACCAGAGTACTTGTTAAAAATGATCTATTTATATTTTGTTGATTTTATCTACTATATACATGCTGAGCATTTTGTATGTGATAATTATTATTAAAAATAATGTTAAAAAATGTAATACTTCCGTATCTTTCAAAGTATATTTTTTAAGTGACTCAAATTTAACAACGAAACACACACACTTATACTAAAGAACAAGAGAACAATACATGATTAACTAAGTAAATTTAAATATGTTAGAATTAAATTTACAGTAAACTCATTAACTTATTTTGAGTTAATTCAAAATGTACATAAAAACAACAAGGATATGCTTTGCGTAACATAAATAATTAAAATTTATGTTCAATATTTAGGTCATTTCATAAAATTTCATAATAACAAAATAGAAACATTTAAGGTTTCTATTTTGTTATTATGAAATTTTACTAAAAAACCAATGTCAAAAATGACGACAATTCGAATTCACTGCACGTGAAAGAAATTTAAAAAGTTTGATATACTTGATGAGAATTAACTAAGGGAATAAAAAAAATGATTTTATGTTATATAAAAGAAATAAATTGATTTTTTTGTAAATTATATGCATAAATAATTACACAGACTGGTTCAGAAAGAAACGGAAACTTTCAAAATATATTGTAACTGGTAAAAATAATTATAAAAGTCTATTCAAACATAAATCACAAAATTCTTCGTTACCGAATTTAAGCTAGTGAATATTTTGACCGTATTCCTGCAGCATGAATAAAACGAGGCGGTTCTGAAATTGCTGGGGCATAAAATTGAGTAGTTTAGTACTACATTAAAAGGGTTGAAATCAATTTATGATAAAACGTAGTATATGCGGCTTGTCAATTAATAATGGATGACAGATCCACCGTAAACCCATGCCACGAGTTTATTTTCCTAGAAACGCGGCTGTCTACAAACAGCGGGGGTGACGAGGAAATTGCAGTTAGGATTTCAAAAAGGAAGAACTACCATAAAATTATTGCATCCTGTAATTCGAACCCATGGTAGGCAGTTGGAGTGTTAAATTATTTGCACTCGATCTGCTAGTTCCAGGGCTACAAAATATAGTTCTATTTCTTATCACATGGTCAGCCATTAATATGACTAAAACATTAAGAACAGACGACGTAGAGGTGTAAAGAAACTAGTCACAGTTATTGCCTCTGAGAGAGCAACGAATTCCATCATTATACAGCCAGACACTGTGGTGAATGAAGGGCAGGATGATTTGCAGGGTGGAAAGTAGATGCTTTTGGCATGCTGATAAGCATATTTTTTCACCCAGTGAGGAAGGCTATTGTAAACCAACCTCAATTCTCGATTTACTTAGTAAAGCCTCTAGAGATTCAAACCATCCCTTCGGATGATGGGCTAAACAAGAACAATTCGGAGCCGGGCAATAACCATGGAGGTTAAAAGACTGTTGTATAAAGCAGTAATTGAAAGAATTGTAGCAAATGGAGAAGAGGTGTGAGAGGTATCAAATATAAATTCAAAAGGTCTTAGAGCAATAATGATGTACTATTGGTGTAGGAGCTGTGAGGTCACGAGATGAACAGACTTCAGAATGAGGTTGGCAGAGTTAGAGCTGGAGTTAATGTCAGTATTGTGGAAACAGTGAATTTTAACCCTTTCAGTGACAAAGTCCGGAAAACAGGATGTCGATTCTTTTACGTTAAGTGCTAATGTCTGGATAACCGAACGTTACAAAAGTAATGTTTTTAAACAAAAATTAATTGAATAATCTATTTTAAGACCACTATCGTGGCTAGCGCCACAATTTAATTAGGTAGTATATTATTTTTTTATTTATTATTTTAGTGACTAGCGTGCTAGCTGACAAAGCGAAAGGTCCTGGGTTCGATTCCCAGCTAGGATCTGAAAGTTTTAATACGTTAAAACCCACCGTTACAGTACCAAAACCTACAGTGTCGCTAATGGCCAAGCTGTCGGTGCGACTTTCAATAAATTTAATAAAATGTATTTAGAATAATTTTAGAGATAACAGAATGATTTTGTTTATGAAAACAATAAAAATTAATTTTTAAGAGGAAATTTTATTTTTCTGCAACGTTGAAATTTTTCTTGCCAATGGCAGGCTTACGCCTGCAAGTTGTCGAAATAAGGGTTGGCACTTATTGTACAATCTTATACAAATTAAATGGCACATTAGGATCAAACTTTTAAATATTGTTTGGGCACTGAAAGGGTTAAAGGATGAGCTGGTAAGGGCACACGAGGAGGATCCTTCAAGGTAGGTGGCCTCAAGTGACAAGTAGGTAGTTACTGGGACGAGGCGTGGGAGGAGATCAAGATTGCCCTGGTGGAGAGTATATGTTGGGCGATGTGGCTTAGAGATTTTCGAAAAGATGATTGGCAAGATAGGGTTAAATGTAGGCTGGGATCCAAGCATCACCAGAGAGGGTATTTCAATCGCATGTTTAGTGTTTGAAATTTATAAACTGAACATTTTTTAGATGGGTCTCAGAGACATGTCTTCATTAGCTAAGAAAAACGATGGGAAATACAATGTACGTATTTGAGATGAAAAAAATATTTTTTGTTTTATGTATGATAGGCCTTACTTTGCTAAATTTATGTTGTTGTTTAGGTCATCAGCCGAAAGGCTGGTTTGAACCTGTAGAGGTTTTACTAAGTAAAACGAGGAGTGAGGTGGTTTACCATTGCCTTCCTCACTGAGAGGAAAAGTACACTTATCAGCATGCCGGGCCCTCTGAAAAGCACATATTTTCCACTCTGTAAATGACACCTTCACTTCATTCACCACAGGGTCTGGCTGTACAATGAAATTCATTACTTTCAGAGGAAGATAACTCTGATTAGTGTCTTTTACACCTCTACCTCTTCTGTTCTTAAATGATTCAGTCATTTAATTGGCTGACCATGTGATAAGATACAGAACTATTTATTTTAGCCCTGCAGCTAAATTTATATTAAATGCAAAAAAAATCTATTTGAAATGATTTTATGGAGAATTTAATAATGAATATCATGACATGAATTTTATTCAAAAACTGATAAAAAAAATCTTAATTTTCCAATCTGCAAAAGCTTCAAAATTTGCTGTCGACAGTTCATCTCGAGAAGTTCATTTACTGTTTTCAGTTTTCTGAATCTCTTCGTACGCCATGTCAAATTAAAAGTCGGGCGTGTAAAAATGTAACTTCTTCGTAGAGTGCCGACTTTAACAATGAAGATTTACTACAAATCGTAATTCGCTCTTTATCGTGAACTATTATCTAAAAGAGTTTACGTACTCTAATATTTTGTCCAGTATCTAATAAGCTGTCTAGTTTCTAATATCTTCTAATATTCTTTAATCATAAGCATCTCCTTCGTTCAGGTCTAAATTTACCTTCGAAAATAAATCTGAGAATTTAATAATAAATTTATAAATATGCTTTATTGTCAAATAAAATAATATACATTGTTGTTTAGGTGATCAGCCGAAAGTCTGGTTTGCACCTTTAGAGGTTTTACTAAGTAAAACGAGGAGAGAGGTTGTTTACCATTGCCTTCCTCACTGAATGAAAAATTATGCGTATCAGCATGCCGGGCCCTCTGAAAAGCACATATTTTCCCCTCTGCAAATGACACCTTCACTTCATTCACCACAGGGTCTGGCTTTATAATGAAATTCATTACTTTCAGATGAGATAACTCTGATTAGTGCCTTTTACACCTCTGCCTCTTCTGTTCTTTAATGATTCAGTCATTTAATTGGCTGACCATGTGATAAAAAACATAACTATTTATTTTAGCTCTGCAACTAACAGATTTGAGTGCAAATAATTTGAAACTCTACATGTCTGTTATGGGCAGAATATACATTATAGATGTCAAAAATATTTGAAATAGTAAATTGGAAGGTTATGCTACTGCACAAAAAGCAAAAAGGAGACTGAACAGGCATTCGCTTGGAGTGGCCACGAAAACTGTGCGGAAAAATTGACTAGGACAGCCAAACATTATAAAAGAAAAATATAAACTAATTCTTTATAGTTTACGGTGCCCATATTCACAATCCAATGTATTTCATAGTCCACCGTGTGTCCACCACTGCAAAAGTAAAGAAAAATAAATGAATTCTTTATAAAAAAAAACAAACTAAACATATGTAAATAATTGTATAAAAACGTATTTTGGTGTGTTTTTGTCAAAAGAATTTATAAATAAACGGTAAGCATTACCATTTTAATTTGTTTTTATTGAGTTCCTGTTATTTCTTGTTTATCTGGATTTTCGATTTTCCGAATCGCTCTCGGCCCCAATTATTCCAAATAAACAAGGTAAGAGTATATTATTTTAAAATATATTTCAACAAATGATAAAACTGGACTGGAAGTCTTAATAATTGTGGTATCACTGTAAAATTATTAAAAAAGCAACTCTTTTCCCCCAGTCTTTTTTCACAGAATAGTTTTCTTGGTGGATAAAAAATTTAATCATGCATTTTGTTCTGCAATGTAGATGATAATTATAAATTTGTACATAATAAAATTTTGAAAAGTTTTCTAAAGAGAAAATGCATTTAAAAAAATTAATTCATTAGATGTTTCGAATTGATACAAAAGTTGTAACCGAGTACACTCTTTACTTTTCTGCTATTCGATTTCAAATGAACTAACTTTGTTTAAGTTAGAGTGCTGCATTCTCATTGGTTGAATAGAAACAATAATTATAGTAATAATAAGAGGAAAATACTGATTGAGGATAAAGAGGAAAAATTTACAGGTTAGAACTTTAAGTACATTCTCTTTCCAGTTTTCTTTTTTTACTTTGGTCAAGTGTTACGCCGAGTTCACTTTTAGAATGAAACTGAATAAAAGAAAATCGGAAAAAAAGGAAGTGCAGTGAATTTAAGCACTCTTTACTTACTCAACTTTACTTACAACTTGTGCTGGATGTTGCAACCCCTCAAAAAATAAAACAAAGTTGAAGTTGAACGCCACACCGGTAAGAAGACAATATTGCTGCTGTTTTTTATAAGGGTTGATGTAAAGCCTTGGGGTTTGTAAACACAGAATTGTTTTCCCGTCAGTTTCTTTCTCTCCCCCGTTCTTAATATCGCCCTAACTATCTTCCATCCCCTGTGTTTAAAAAAAAAGAAATTAACTTTCTAAATGCTTTATAGCTTTTGGTAAACAACGAAATACAATAATTACAGATATACATGTTAAAAAGTTTTTCTTATAGATTCATGGAATTGTTTTCAAAAATATTTTAATATTTTTTATTTATTACATTATTTTAATCACGAACTGAACAAACTCAAACTGCCTTTAGAAGATAGAATAACATTTGATGCGGTAGTGATATTAAACTTCGACTCCGGATCACATTGAACTATTTCTTTGTGTTTTTGGTGTCGTTATACGAGGTACAGGAGTGGTCAAAATCTTTTTTTTTACACTTTTAATTAAAATTCAGTATCTGTTATTATATTAATACAACAATTTCTGAATGTGAAGCTAATGTTCCAAAACTTGATTCACTTGAAGGAGCGTGCAGTCATCACCACAGTCCTACAGTTGACCAAGAAGATCTCTCTTGGCCAGAGGTGCTTCAAACGTCTGCGCTGAGGATCCGGTATCGCCTTAATGTACATGTTTTATATGAGAGGGTTGTCATGTAATTCAAATTTGTCATGCATCATCTTGTACAGTTATTTCACGACATTAATTACGTATGGGATTTGTAAGTCTTTGTGCAACATTTAGTTTGTGATGTAAAAGGGGCATTGCGTTATCGTTCGTAGAATCTTGTTCTGGTTAAAATCTAAATATAGGGTGATTCAAAAAGAGCGCCGGTTTTGATATATCAAATTAAGAGATTTATTTTATTGAAAAACTGAAAATAAATACATCAACAAGTTCATCTTACCTTCCGATTTCATGTATGAAAAATGATGTCATGCATGTGTCCTCCTCTACTGCGCTGGCACGCATCAACTCTGTCCATGAAATTGGATATTACTGCACGACAAGTTTCGACTTCCATTTGCCCGATAACCCGTCGAATTTCCTCCTTCAAGTCGACAGTTTATATACGGCTCCTTTAATACGGCAGTTCTGTTTATTAACAAAACCGTTTAAGTGGAAGTGCGCCTCATCACTGAAAATGATTTTGTTTGCGAAGGTGTCATCATCCTACCGTTTTCTCAATACCCAGTCAACAAACTGTCGTCTCTTCTGGTGGTCTGCCACTTTCAAATGTTGCGTCAACTGAATTTTATACGGGTGATATTGGAGATCGTACCGAAGAATTCTCCGTACAGAAGAATATCGTAAACCCAATTGTTGAGAACGGCGACGTATTGATTTTGCTGGGCTAACTGCCACACTGTCACGAACCAACGCAACGTTCTGCTCAGTTCGGCCAGAACGACGACGTCCAGAACTTTTAAGGTCGACTGTTGAACCCGTCTCAAAAAACTTTTTCATGAGCCTGCGCACTGTTGATTCATTCGGTGCTTCATTACGTCCTAGAGTACCGCGAAGTCGCCTGACAGTAGCCGCATAACTCTCTCCACTCTGGTAAAATGTTTTGACGATTAACACTCGTTGTGCAATAGTAAACTTCTCCATGGTTAGACACAGACTGCGAGAGTACTACACTGCGAACAAGAGAAACTACAACTGAATCGTCAATCGGAATGTTCTCCGAAATAGAAATGAGGTCTACCAATCTTGCCAACCGATAAACAAAAATTTACCAGCCGTTTAAAAACCGGCGCTCTTTTTGAATCACCCGTTACTTTATTTTTTCTGTTCAACTATTCAGATAAAAACTGTGCTAAATAATTGATTGAGCTTTCTAAATGATCGGAAAGTTAAGGAAATTAATGAGGAGTTGGTACGAGTGGGGGACTTAGTCAATTAGGACTTTTATAGTTATTTTTAAGCATCAACAGATAGGTTATTAGCCACACACTACTTTGAGTACTACTACTGCTTTGGGTACTTTTTGTATTATTTTTCCCTTTACTTACAAAAAATATCATTACAATATAAGTTAATTTTCTTAATTATACTTTGAAAATCTGAAACTATTTATATTAATTCGTGGTGGGAAATTCATCCACCCAACTATGGTTTCCCATGTTTAAGGGTAAATCAATCCAGTGCTCCTTTGTTACTGTTACTCGAACTACTGTCAGTTACTTAACCCTTTATAGGGGAGTAATTCGGGGAAAAATATACATGTTGTAAAATGTTAAATTTTGCTTTATAAAGACTTGAATGATGTATTTCTAGTCCCAGAACAGTAAGATATTTCTTTTTTGTTGATGTTAAGCTCTGGTAAGTACACTTACCAAGGAACGTTTATTGAAATGGGAATCACATAGTGTTTAGTAGTAAAAATGCTTATTAAAAAAACTTGTAGTACAAAAAATTTGTTGAGTAGCTTATCTTAACTTTATATTAGCATCAATGCTTGCTTTCCCGTAAAAAACTCGAATTTTCTAAGCACTGTACAAAAATAACAACAAAACAACACGGTAGCATACGCTGATATGAATCCTTACCACAATCTTTGTTTTTCTTTTTTTTTTTTTTTTTGTTTAACGTCCGACTGTTCTGCAATTACTGCTAATGCAGACGGTGAATGATGAAATGATTTTTGTAACGTATGAAAAAATGCCGTGCCTGAATGGGATTCGAACCCAAGACCGCATGATGAGAGGCGAGCACGTTACCAACTTCGCCAATGCTTTACCACAATCGTGCAACTCACGAAGCAAATGGTCGCTGCGTGCTAATTTCAAAATGTGGATAGCCTACTTACCAGAAATATCTATAAAACCATAAAATGCCAATAAGGTTCAACTCTATAGCTTATTCTTAAATGAAATCGACCATATTGCCAGTGGTAAGTATACTTACCAAAGATCTATAAAGGGTTAAATACTAATTAAACTACTAAAACATTTTTATTAAATTAGTATGCTATTATGTAATTAAATACACAAATGAAAAAAACAATAGAATATGAAATATTCAAAACAAAAGAATTTATGTACAAATAGAAAACTAATTATCGAAACCGGTAGATGACCTCACAAAATAATATTTGTTTCTGGTGTAACCATTGTTTCAATGGCTTCTCTCCCTACTTCAAATAGCCAAATGGTTATTGCTTTTTTATACTTTATAATGTCCGGCATATTTTTAATTTGCAATGGGAGCAGATTGAGCAGTTTGGTTGCTAAGTAGCAGAAATGCCTTTGGTATAAAATTTTTGAGGCCTTGTGTAAAAGTAAGAGATCCTTGTTTCTTGTATTATAATGGTGTGCTCTTAAAGTAAAATAGTTCGTATATTTACAAGCGAAAATAAGAGCTTCTCTTGCAAATATTTTGGCGGATATCAAGTACGTTGAATTCTTGAAAAAGCTGCTCCTATGGACACCTTGGGTATATTTTATTAATTGTTCGTAAAATCAACTTCTGCACCTTCTGTATGGAGTCCAAAGAAGACAAATTGGTTGCATCCCACCCTATTATACAGTACGTTACTACCGACTGTACAATAATAAATAGACAATGTTTAATGTATCCTTATTCAGTTCTCCTCTAAGCTTCTCGAATATAAATACCGATTTGCTTAGACGCTGACAAAGACCGTGAATGTGCTCAGTTCATTTAAGGGGAGACTGTACTTTGTATCCCGCCAATGTTAAATTTACAATTTTTAGGTACATTTTTCATAGGATTGGTTAAAGAAAATTGGATTGGTTAAGAAAATGAAACTTTACACACTTATAGATGTTGGGTATCTCTAACTACTGGCATTTTTTCAATTTAATCTGTAGGACCATAAAATTAAAAACAAAATAATGAATAACATAGAATTTTTACAAATTTCTTTCTACATGTTTTTGCATATTACTAATTTTAGGAGCACCTGAGGAAAACATAAAAATGCCAGTGTATGTCCATGTACAAGAAGAATAACTGGTAAAACTCTCTACATGGTAGGTTTAATGTTTTCAAAGAAAAATGTACCTAAATGTTAAAAATCTAAATTTCCACGAACAGACAAAAACAAATCAAAAACAAAATGTACACAAACATGTAAATTTCCCATCAACAGTTGGGTAGAAAGCCAACAGTTTTGAGAATATTAAAAACAGTAACGCAGATATTTTAAAAAAACTGAAATTCCATTTACACTAAAACGAGAAGTATAAAATTACGAAAAATATTCGTTCTTGGTAACTAGATAATTTTTCTGGGTAAACCTGCTAAATACTTCATTTTTTTCATTAAAATAAATTTTTTACGTATATAAAATTTTTTTCTGGTAGAAGGTCTGAAGTACTGAAAAACATAAAAAATCTGGTGTGAAACACTCACACAACTTTCTCTTGCCAATGCAAATAATTTACAATATAATTTAACATTAGTAATAAAATATTAGAAATGAACAAAAACTAACCTCAAAAACATAACCTTATTTTAATCATGAGTGAATGACGCAAAATGACAATCGAACTCAGTTTGGCTTAAAAATACGGAAAATCACGCTTTCACGCTAAACTAGGCTCTGTAGAGAAAAATGCTCTAAACAAAAGTTGTAGATCTTTTAATTTTTTATAAATTTAATTATATACACTTTTGTCGTAAAATGCATACTAAGACCGAAATGTTAAAAAAATCGATTTTTCTCACGTTTTCGTGAGAAAAAAAACAGAAAATCGCAAATTACCGCTAAACTAAGCGTTATACAAAAAAATGTTTGAAACAAAAGTTGTAGGTTTTTAAATTCTCTACAACTTTTATTATATAAGTTTTTGCGCTAAAATTTATATTAAAGCCGTAATCTTAAAAAAACAATGTTTTCACGTGAAAACAGCCTCACCGAGAATTTCAGCAAACATGGCGCCTACCCTGTCTTGTAGAGAATAAAAAATTGAGTAAAATAGGCGATTTTAAAAAAAATCGTAGAACCAGTTTTTGAGAAAATCGCAAAAAACTGAAAAATTATACGAATAAACTACTACTTCCGGTTGACCGATTTTGATGAAAATGTTCGTGTCGCGTCCGGTAGTGGTATGTAACTTAAGTTTCAAGTTTCAAGTTCGTACAATGTTCCGTTCTTGAGATATTCTGTTCACACACAGACACACAGACACACACACACAGACACACACACACACACACGCACACACACACACACACACACACAGACCAATCGCTAAAAACATATTTTTTGGGTTCAGGGGGTCTGAAAACGTATAGATCCGGTGAAAACTCGATTTCGAAAAATCGACATGAAAACAATACTTTCCTTCCTATATATTCATATAGGCAAGAGAAAGTAAAAACCGAAAATCGAAATTTTCAGTCAAAACCGTGGTACAGGCTCACCTTAAGAGAGCAGTCAAATTCTATTCCCAAGTACTAACTTTATTATTTACTAACGAAGAAAAATTCACTTCTCCTGAACATGTGTGAACTTTTAAATTAACTAATTTGGGTAGTCCTTGGACTGCCGCAGAAAAGGGGGGGAAAATATGGTTTTTGACAATTTAATATCAACAATGTTAAAAATCTGGTGTGGAACACTCACACGACTTTCTCTTGCCAATGCAAATAATTAACAATATAACGTAACATTCGTCATAAAACCATAAGAAATAAACAGAAACCTAACCTCAAAAAACATAACCTTATTTTAATCATGAGTGAAAGACGCAAAATGAAAATCAACCTCAGTTTGGCTTAAAAATACGGAAAATCAATCTTTCACGCTAAACTAGGCTCTGTAGAGAAAAATGCTTTAAATAAAAGTTAAAGATCTTTTTATTTCCTATAAATTTAATTATAGCCTATACATTTTTGTCGTAAAATGCATACTAAGCCGAAATCTTAAAAAATTCGATTTTTCACACGTTTTTGTGAGAAAAAACAGAAAATTGCTAATTACCGCTAAACTAAGGGTTATACAAAAAAATGTTTGAATTAAAGTTGTAGGATTTGAAATTCTCTACAAATGTTATTATATTAATTCTTGCGCTAAAATACATGTTAAAGCCGTAATCTTAAAAAAACAATTGTTTTAGGTGAAAACAGCCTTACCAAGAATTTCAGCAAACATGGCGCCTACACTATCTTGTAGAGCATAAAAAATTTAGTAAACGAGGTGATTTTTTAAAAAATCGTAGGACAAGTTTTTGAGAAAATCGCAAAAAAGTGAAAAATAACACAAATAAACTACTACTTCCGGTTGACCGATTTTGGTGAAAATTTTCGTGTCGGGTCCGGTAGTGGTATGTAACTTAAGTTTCAAGTTTCAAGTTCGTACGATGTTCCGTTCTTGAGATATTCTCTTCACACACAGACACACACACACGCGCGCGCGCACACACACACACACACACACAAACAGACCAATCGCTAAAAACATGTTGGGTTCAAGGGGTCTGAAAACGTGTAGATCCGGTGAAAACTCGATTTCTTAAAATCGACATGAAAACAATACTTTCCTTCCTATACATTCATATAGGCAAAAGAAAGTAAAAATTACAGTATGATGGATTTGAACTTTTCATAATTTTCCAAAATTTGGCCGGGAATCGTACCCGATGAAACTTATACAGAAATGTTTAAGGACTTTAAGGTTCATTGTTCATTTAAATTAAGTAATATAATTTCATGGTAATTCTGAAAAGTAACTCTGTAATATTTAAAATAAGATTAATCTGAGTATTTGTAAATCGTCCGGCTTCTATTTTGTCCAGACTTAATTGGGACATTAACAGGTGTTCTGTTCTGTTTTTATTTATTTAATTTTGTTAAAATCGATAAAATCCAGCTTTCAGTATTGTATTAAATAGATTAAGTGAAGATTACAGAGCAAAAAACATAAAACAAAGATTTTATACTGCCGTATTTAATTCGCTAATCCCTACCTATTTAAATTAATATGATTACATTAAAACCTTTTAGAATGCAGACAAATAAAATTTACTTTACAAACGTTAATTCCTTACATTAATGAACTTTTGTTAATCCGGTATAAATTATTAATTTACGTGTTTTCGTTTGTTTTATTTTCAACGATAGCTTTCCATTCTTATTTATTTTTCTTTAGTAATTATTGGATTATAAATAATTACCTAACGAAATTTATTACTAATTTTACTATTTTATTTTAAATCTAAATATAATTATTATAATATCTAAAAGACCAATCATTTATTCTAAATTCTACTTCTTTTGCCCTGCAATCTTGATTTCCTTTAAGTAACCATTTGTTTCGCGTCAACGTACAAATTCATAATTCACAAATAAATTTTTGAAATGCATCGAGCCAACCATTATTATAAATTACAGTATAAATGAAATTTATCACCTTACCTTTGGTTACCAAAACTTTTAAGTTTAAAAAACTTACGCGCGTTTCGGTGGTACCACCTTCTTCAGAGATTAATTTAGATTAAAATAAAGGTCTTCTTCTCTTTACGGTTTAGGCCTTGGCCTGTTCCGACATGACTCTCTCCAGCTTCTTCCTCGGTCTACCCAGAGCTCTTCTGCCTTGTGGTTTATATACCCACATCTGCTTCGGTATTCATCCATCCGTCATTCTGTTTAGATGTTCCTTCTATCTTTCCTTGTACTTTATTATTCTCTGATGTACGCTAATAACCTGTTGTTCCTCTCTTATGTCCTCACTTCTTATGTGGTCCACCCTTGAGCATACTTTTACTGCTCGCAAAAAACTCATTTCTGCCGATTCTTCGCCAATTTTGACAACGGTGAACTTCGCCAACGGTGTTGTTTAATACCGCCGATTCAAGCCGGGGGCCTCATCTAACAAGTGATAAGGAAGAAGGAGCAGGAGGAGTAACAACCTCACCAGATCTTGCACCATGTGACTTCTACCTGTTCCCTAAGGTGAAATCTGCATTAAAAGGGACAAGATTTAAGTCTCTGGAAGCTGTAAAAGAGAAAGCGGCACGTGTCCTGAAGGAGATGACAGAAGATGACTTCCAGCACTGTTTCCAACAAAGGAAAATTCGCATGGAGCTTTGTAGCGATAGAGAAGGAGTGTATATTGAAGGTGACAATAAGTGATTATGTATAAAATTAAAATTAAATTCTTTACAACCTCAGTCTCGTTATTTAATAGCCAGACCTCGTACATCAATATTTTCTAATAATAGAGAGAAATTTAGTTAAATTTAAACCTGCGTTAATATTTCGGTGAAAATCTAAATAAAGGTCAGTGTTGAGAATTTTGATACCGCATTTCTAATCGATGATGAAGGAATTTCCAAAATTAACTGGATCGGTTGAACACTGAATAACTTAATTAATTAAATAACTACGCATATAATCACCGTAACCCCCAATTAAATAGAATCGAAACTTCTCTTTATTAACAAACATAATTCAGATACCAACAGTCTAAATTAAGTCTTTATTTACAGACCGTTATTAAACCTACATTTAATTTGTAGTTACCCACATTCATCAATCGTAGTTTAAATTATTGTTGTTTACTGATTATTATAATTCACCACCTTTATTTTTGTTATACTAAAATTGAATAATTTTAAAACATTGGACTTACCTTTCTGATTCTATTATTCATTTAATTTTATTTCTAATTTTACTACTAATCGTTATCATCTCATAATCGGCATCATTATCATCATCATCGTCATCCTCAACTTCAACAACTTCATGTTTCAAGATATTAATTCACAATTCATCAAGTTTAGTTTTATTTATTTTTTTCTCCACAGTTTAGTCTTTTTACTTTCTCTTGCCTATATGAATATATAGGAAGGAAAGTATTGTTTTCATGTCGATTTTTCGAAATCGAGTTTTCACCGGATCTATACGTTTTCAGACCCCCTGAACCCAAAAAACATGTTTTTAGCGATTGGTCTGTGTGTGTGTGTCTGTGTGTGAACAGAATATCTCAAGAACGGAACATCGTACGAACTTGAAACTTAAAACTTAAGTTACGTACCACTACCGGACTCGACACGAACATTTTCATCAAAATCGGTCAACCGGAAGTGGTAGTTTATTCGTGTAATTTTTCACTTTTTTGCGATTTTCTCAAAAACTGGTCCTACGATTTTTTTAAAAATCGCCTGGTTTACTCAATTTTTTATTCTCTACAAGATAGGGTAGGCGTCATGTTTGCTGAAATTCTGGGTGAGGCTGTTTTCACGTAAAAACGTTGTTTTTTTAAGATTACAGCTTTAATATGCATTTTAGCGCAAAACTTTATATAATAAAAGTTGTAGAGAATTAAAAATTCTACAACTTTTATTTCAAACAGTTTTTTGTATAACGCTTAGTTTAGCGGTAATTTGCGATTTTCTGTTTTTTTTCTCACGAAAATGTGTGAAAAATTGATTTTTTTTAGATTTCGGCCTTAGTATGCATTTTACGACAAAAGTGTATAGAATTTAATTTATAGGAAATTAAAAGATCTACAACTTTTATTTAAAGCATTTTTCTCTACAGAGCCTAGTATAGAGAGAAAGAGTGATTTTCCGTATTTCTAAGCCAAACTGAGGTTGATTTTCATTTTGCATCATTCACTCATGATTAAAATAAGGTTATGTTTTTGAGGTTAGTTTTTTGTTTATTTCTAATATTTTATTAATAATGTTAGGTTTATTGTTAATTATTTGCACTGGCAAGAGAAAGTTGTGTGAGTGTTTCACACCAGATTTTTTGAAATACACTGTTAAGTGTGGTTTATATTTTTATTCTACGAACACTACTCAGATTTTTCTCGTCTTTGCTTAAAGTTTATAATTATTATTTATAAAAAAATTTATTGCAAAAGAGTTACACTTAAAAAAAAGTTGAAATCGTCTGGTCCACTTCCTCCTTCTCACGCTTTCTCTCTCGCTCGGTTTTGGTTTCCTATTCTCCCAACCGTGCTGAAATCAGTGGGTGCCAATGCACCTGAAATGCTTGCTGCTTTACAACCATCTTTATAATATAAGTTATACAAAAAAAATGGGTCTTAATGTTTATGGTTGTGACTTCCAGCACGGGAGAAAAGTCATTAAGTGTTTTAACTGACTTTCAGTCAAAATTTCGATATTTCAGTTTTTCGCCATTAGATACCTGATCAAAATTATAGTAAAGGAAAGTCGTTAAATTTAAAGCCAATATTGTTATTTTTAGTGAATTGAAAATTTTAGCTTTTGATTATGCATAATTCATTAAATTCCATCCACCAGCGGCGGTTATTCAGGTGAAGTAGGTGAAGAGCCTCTTCACCTATGCACTGGATAGTATCCACGTTTATTTCTCTCACAAAATAAGTATAATTTCAGTTATAATTGTTTTTTGTTTTACAATAAATGAAAAAGTGTTATGTAAATAAATACATAAAATTATTGTATTTGCTTAGAGCGCTTTCTAATGTTTTAAATAGCTCTTGTAATGGCTTTAAAATACGTAATAAATGCCCAAAACGGGCAGGTGAAGTGTTATTTTAATTGCACTCCATCTATTTGGTCCAGGGCTAAAAAAAATAGTTCTGTTTCTTATCACATAGTCAGCCACTTATATGACTGAACTATTTAAGAACAGAAGAGGTAGAGGTGTAAATGACACTAGTCAGAGTTATTTCCTCTGAGAGTAATGAATTTCACTATACAGCCAGACCCTGTGGTGAATGAAGTGAAGGTGTCATTTGCAGGGTGGAAAGTGAGTGCTTTTCGGAGGGCCTGGCATGCTGATAAGCATACTCTTTCAACTCAGTGAGGAAGGCAATGGTAAACCACCTTACTCCTCGTTTTTACTTAGTAAAACCTCTAGAGGTTCAAACCAGCCTTTCGGCTGTTGACCTAAACAACATACGTAATAAGTGACCAGGTGAAGAGTTAGACGTATGGCCGCCGCTTGTCTTCCAGAGCGAGCGGGTAGCTATAACAACAGAGATATCAGCAGCAAATGAGCACGCCTAGCTTTCCCCACCCGTCCCCGAACAGTGAAGAGATGGCGGAGGGTCGAACACCCTGATGCATCTGCTTGTTCTATATACGTGTACGTTTATTATAGTTGTTTTGTATTTGCGGTGTCACAAAGTTTATTGTATACTGTGTATCACACATTATGTAAAATACACATGTATACAATTTGTATTATTTTTTTTCTAATTATAAATTTTTCTGTGTATTTAATATTTTTTTACTTTCAAGAGACTTGCGGATACTTAATACTAGTATACTAGTTTTTCTCGTTTTCTTTTTTGCTATTCTTTACCTATTTTTGAAGGTAAGCGTTACCACTGAATCTACTACAAAAAAAATTTATGATTATTTGATTGTCCCCTATCAGACATAATTGAATTATAATAATTATAATAATAATAATTATTATTATTATTATTAACTACTATTTTTACTTTCTCTTGCCTATATGAATATATAGGAAGGAAAGTATTGTTTTCATGTCGATTTTAAGAAATCGAGTTTTCAACGGATCTATACGTTTCCAGACCCCCTGAACCCAAAAAACATGTTTTTAGCGATTGGTCTGTGTGTGTGTGTGTGTGTGTGTGCGCGCGCGCGCGCGCGCGTGTGTGTGTGTGTGTGTGTGTTAACAGAATATCTCAAGAACGGAACATTGTACGAACTTGAAACTTGAAACTTAAGTTACGTACCACTACCGAACTCGACACGAACATTTTCATCAAAATCAGTCAACCGGAAGTGGTAGTTTATTCGTGTAATTTTTCACTTTTTTGCGATTTTCTCAAAAACTGGTCCTACGATTTTTTTAAAAATCGCCTGGTTTACTCAATTTTTTATTCTCTACAAGGTAAGGTAGTCGTCATGTTTGCTGAAATTCTGGGTGAGGCTGTTTTCACGTAAAAACGTTGTTTTTTTTAAGATTACAGCTTTAATATGCATTTTAGCACAAAAATTTATATAATAAAAGTTGTAGAGAATGTAAAATTCTACAACTTTTATTTCAAACAATTTTTTGTATAACGCTTAGTTTAGCGGTAATTTGCGATTTTCTGTTTTTTTCTCACGAAAATGTGTGAAAAATTGATTTTTTTAAGATTTCGGCCTTAGTATGCATTTTACGACAAAAGTGTATATAATTTAATTTATAGAAAATTAAAAGATCTACAACTTTTATTTAAAGCATTTTTCTCTACAAAGCCTAATTTAGAGAGAAAGAGTGATTTTCCGTATTTCTAAGCCAAACTGAGGTTGATTTTCATTTTGCATCATTCACTCATGATTAAAATAAGGTTATGTTTTTGAGGTTAGTTTTTTGTTTATTTCTAATATTTTATTATTAATGTTAGGTTTATTGTTAATTATTTGCATTGGCAAGAGAAAGTTGTGTGAGTGTTTCACACCAGATTTTTAACTATAACAATACTCAAAGGGTTCTTTCTGTTTAGCTGGTGCACTGTACCAGTAGTTGTTGAGAAGTTGAATAGCTACAATGTTTACATGTTGATGGAGCCTTTCTTCATGTTTCTGCAAAGATCTCCTTATTTCATTTGAGATAAATTCTAACTTCGGGTCTTTATAAAGGTCTGCATTTCTGACCACCCATGGAGCGTTGACAATGTTTCTCAATACTATGTTTTGGAACCTCTGGATTTGTTCGATGTTACTCTGACTAGCACAACCCCATAGCTGTATGCCATACATAATTTTGCAAATATATGAAGAGAATAATTCAATTTTTACTGTTTTAAGTGTGAGTTTTAAAATGTTTCTTCTATCACGTTTTTCCGAGACAATGTACTTTAGATATAAAACCCATTGACTCAAAACATTCTGAGACTATTAGGAGGTTCTCACAGTACAATAATACAACTACTGATGAAAAGATTTTTAGTGAATTGTTTAAAACTCTCAGTTATAGATGTTTTGTTGATATTTTTGGGACTCCCACGTCAATAATTTTGGAAAAAACATTTTTCTCCATTAAAAAAAATTATCTAACAAAATACTTCAAATAAAATTTATAGTACAAAAATACAAACAAAAAAGATAAACATCACATTAAAACCATTGAATTAGGTAGTATAATTTGATTTAAAACGAAAAAATTCCCGATAGCCTAGTAAAAGCTAATAATATTTGTGTTTTCATTTTCCCATTTTAAATATTACAAAAATTACCTTAAGCAATTATTAGCTTTACAGGTGGTTGGAATGTGAAATTTTCATATTAGCCCACGCTAAACAAACCTTGTGGGCGTTATTTCCCCTAAAGCTCCAAACTGTTGTTTTTAATTTCTTTTTTTCTTCTCAGAATAATTAATTAGAGGTTTAATGTTAATTATTAATTAAATAATATCGTAATTTATTTTTTTTCTAAATTTAAATATTAACCTTTGAAATTTCGTTTCAACACTTTTAAATCAACTATTATACCAGATTCTGTGAATAAATTTATTTAATATTGTCATAAACAGTACGCATTAGACCTTCTGGCTTATTCTATCTTCAAACTTAGTAAAGGTGTGTTCACGTACAAAGCTTGTTTCCAGCGCCGGCAAACAATCGCCTACAAACGTTTACAGGCGTAAGTAAAAGTTCCCATTGTTTTAAATATGTGCGTTTACATAGAAAGCTTGTACGTACATGCAAGCGATTGCTGTGAATTCCGACCGGCAAACAAGAATGTCTGAAACATTATTTCCAACGCTCTTTGGCGAACACTAATGTGCATATTTGTGCAGTAGTGAATTTCTACGTTTGTATCTTTAAGTATTTTGTTTTGTTTATATAAAAAAATAAAAATAACTAGCCGGCCGCATTGGCGTAGTTTGGTAACGTGCTCGCCTCTCATCATGCGGTCCTGGGTTTGAATCCCACTCAGGCACGGCATATTTTCATACGTTACAAAAAAAAATCATTTTATCCTCCATTGTACAATAGTTACACCCCAAAGTCGTCGCTAATGACCGTTGTAGTTGATGCGACGTTAAATAAATAAATTTAAAAAAAAATAACTAAGCGCTCTTTCGCATATATTGGTTGATTGTACCAGATTCTCCAGTTATTCGTTAAGAATCTTCTGACTCTTCAGAGAATGTAGTTAAACGTCCTCTACTCCATTCTCACGTAAGAGAAAAATCTAACCTTATCGGATATTAATTGAGAAAATACATGGTCGTATTCACCTAACCTCCTTCTTTTGAGGTTAATTTCATGCACACGTTGCCATTATCGTAACGGTTTCAACTCTACATTTTCTATTAAAAATAGCTTATCGTCATTTGACGATGACGGTAATCTTTTCCAGCTTTTACCGTGAAATACACAAGTTTTTTTAAGAGCTTGGAGCAAGCTGCAAGTTACAAGGCGCTTGTTGCCAGCTTTGTACGTGATCACACCCTAATCTGGAATTCCTTAAAGAAGTTAAGATGGCCATCTTTTCTGAGGTCGTCCAATTTCACGTTTACTGGTTGGCTTGTAAGTAAACACCTATTTGGATGTTTTATCATTTGGTATCAGCCACAATTGACAATAATACCATTCTTGTCTATATTTTTGAATAGTTTATATCACCCCTTACACATGGACGAAGCGTTAAGGAGTTTTTAATTTTCGATCGGGATTCAATGTGGATTGCTACCCCCCAACCAAAAATTGTAAAATTTTAAAATTTTTAGATTATAAAAAATCTTTCAACAGTCCCTCGACCGATCCTTACGCACACCGGATTCCGACGAAGCAACCATCGACCCACTACTGCGAGCGAAGATTACGTCTCCGCTGGACGACAACTCGCCGTATCGCCTACCTCCTTGACCGCCACGACGACTAGACTGACTCTTCCCCCCCCCCCCGTAGATGACCACCACTTAAACAGCCCTTTTCAGGGTTCCAAACATTTAAGGTATTCTCACGCCGCTTAGTGTCACCATCTGGTGACAAGATGAAGATTATTTATTTTATTTAGTAAAATATAGCTACATTAAAACTACAATTCATGACTGTACTAAAGCTATGTACAATATTTTAAACTAAATATACTTATACGCAAAAACTCTTCTTCACAAAGAGTTCTGTCCGCGCATAGGAGTATACAGAACAAAAACATTAATTCACTTAAATACTTATAACTACTATAAAATTAATTACTAAGTTAAATTACTACTGGTAGCTATATTATAATAGCGATATTATAAGTTTTATTTCATAACTAAGTTATAACTACTTTACAATAATATATTTTAACTAACACAACGTAAATATTTTAACTTTATATGAAATTAATTCAATAAATGAGCTAAAGAGACAGTTAAACTGTCGCAAAGAGAAAATTAGAAACTAATAAAACAGTTATTTTAAGACCTGGAAATGTTTCTTAAGTTCTTGCTCACAGATCGATATTATATTTATTTTAGTTTATGTTTTAATAGATTAATCGTTTTAATTAATTAATAGGTTAATCCTTGAAGAGCTTCGAGCGTATTAAATTTTCTACTCAAAAGTACTTTCAGTTACCGGCCGCCTCTACTACGGTAAACATTATTGTTATTTCAGGACTCCATCTTCCTTTTGTGACGTAGATGGACGGAGCGCAATAAATTGACCAATGGGACGTGCACGCCGATCTAGTCTTTACGCTATAGCCGGTGGGCGTGGTTCAATTATTATTTTTGAACTGTATTATAAATAAATTTATATATTAGCACTACGATGCATTTTTAGAGTCATCCGACCAAAAATTGGAATTCTATGGAAACTTTTACCTACTATCGGTTATATAATCATAGACACCCGAGTTTGAACCCTTGCATCTCCAACACTATGAGTCGAATTTCAACATACTTTTAAATCAAAATTTAGCTCATTTTGTTATGCGTTGACCCATAATAGTCCTATATTTTTAAGGGAGCAGTCAACTCAAGATGATTTTTTTTATAATTTCGATTGTTTTTTGCATTTATTTGAAGTTTAAAATTTTCTGAATCACACCATTTGTTTACTTTGTTTGTACGTTGACAAAAAGTTATAAAAATATCTGTTTAAAATAAAGCTCACTAGCAAGGCGAGTTGAATTATTCTTCAACTTTAAGTTTTCCGGAAATGTGGTTTTTGCATGAATCTACATTCTTGGGAATTAAATATTTTGGTTAGTATTGGAGATATTTGGATGATGGTTTTTTCAAATGTTTATAATTTCTTGCTCTATTATCTGTGGAATGATTATTACAGAAACCTTAATAGGGATTTAGTTAAAAAATAATTTGTGAATACATAAAATAAATGTTTTCGAAAATATGGTTTTTCTTCAATAAATTTCTTGAAAGAAAAAAATACATACAAGCGCATACAACAGCTGAAAATAGACAGCAATTTTCTGTATTTTGCAGCATAAGAATCATGTTGATATCTTTCTTGTTTCCTGAGATATTTGATTCCCTGTAAAAGCCCACTTTTCCAACCTTACCCTTATATTAGGGGCTTTAATTAATATTTTGTCTTGGTTCAAATGGTAGATCATTACTAGTAAATTACTCTTTCATTTAAAATAAATAATGATAAATTATAGCCAGAAGTTTTCATTTTCATTTTCTGGGTTGACTACCCTCTTAATATTGTCTAAAAATTGCCATATCGAGGTTGGAAGACAAAAAGTCCGGTTTTTTGATATGAAAAAGTGGAGGAGTACCGGAATCAATAGAGACAACATTTGGAACGAATGCCAGAGGAGAGAATACCTTTAAAGGTGACGGAATTTGTTCCAGTTGGAAAAAAAGAGGTGGAAAGACCTCGAATAAGATAGCAGTAGTCGAGATGTACGGGCTGGAGAGTTTAGTGTGTTTGTGTAGACGTACAGGATGGTTTGTGAGTTTGGAACTGGGTTATGCCTAATCCTTGATGAGAAGAAGAAAAAGAAGAAGGAGGAGGAGGAGGAGGAGGAGGAGGATGAGGAGAAGGAGAAGGAGAAGAAGAAGAAGACGAAGAAGGAGAAGGAAAAGAAGAAGAAGAAGAAGAAGAAGAAGGAGGAGGAGGAGAAGGAAAAGAAGAAGGAGGAGGAGAAGGAGAAGAAGAAGAAGAAGAAGAAGAAGAAGAAGAAGAAGAAGGAGAAGTAGAAGAAGAAGAAGAAGAAGAAAACTCGGTTACAAAAATCGGTTTTTTGGGTCCCCCGTCGAATACTAGACCGTGCCCAGTGACGGCACAGGGCAACGAACCAAATGGTGAAAGAATTTTCCAATGCAAAGCGACTACTACGTAGTAACTTTCCGAACTCCCTGTGATTTATAATATTAGTTAGTAGGCTACTAATGACATATCCGCTAAGTGAGACAAAATATTACTGGAACAGATTTTTCTTGTTCAAACTTAGGATACTATAATAGATTTTATCCATGCATAAAAATAACGGGTTTTCTTTTTAAAAAAATATATATAACAACACTGAACTAAACTCGAAATAAAGTTATTTGAAATAGGCTATGTATATTACCCCATTATAACAATAACCAACGTATCAACGATGATATCAAAGCGACACGTTATTAGAAAATTAGAACCTTCTCAGTTGACAAACAATTTCTTTTCTTTTAAAATTATTATTCTATGAATTTTATTTTTACTACGTATAACTTTTCTAATACCCATAGTTATTCGTCTTGAGTAGAGTAATATACTTTATTATTCATAATGGAAAATTGTAAAGCTGTCTTTTAAAGTATTTCAAAAGAATTTTTAATTAATTTTAATACAGTTCAGTCTTGGAAAGAAGTTTTTCGTTGTGCAGTTTCCCTATCTTATATTACTTTCTTTGTAGTGAGTAAGTAAAGTAATGAAGTAATTTTGGTCGGGATGTTTCTGCCGCAGTCACATTAAAGTCATCACCATAAAGATCACTTTAAATATAACTGATAATGATGATGATGTCTTAATTCTCCGTGAATAGAGTTATATTACATTTATAACCCTGAACGACAGAACACCCTATGTTAATAAATTTAGGGTCCGTAAGAAAACGGGTGTCTTTTGAATTAATTAAGAAACATAAAAAAACCTGTAAAGAGTAAAAGTAAAGTTCTATCATTATTACTTTTACTTACTACTCAAATTAGGCTAAATTATTTCCCAGAAATTTTTTTAAGTTGTACAAAAATAATTAAGGTTTAATATTCGATTTATGAATTTATTTACACAAAAAATCCAAACTAATTGGGAATGGGATTTATTTTAATAATCCGAAAAATTGTGCATTAAAAGAAAAAAATACCGGGCAAGATCGCTAATCCAAACCTCTTTAATCTGGACCCTCCAGTTATCCGAGCTATTAAAAAAAATTGTTTTTCCGTAGCAATGATGATTTCCTACGGTACGATTTCTTTTAATGTTTTAAAACAGTAATCAGCCGCCAAAATCGTAAACATGATTCTGCAGAATGACGATGATGACGAAAACTAAAACTAAAATAAACGGAAACCTGTTACTTCTGACTAGTGTCTTTTACAAATCTTCCTCTTCTGTTCTTAAATAGTTCAGTCATATAATTGGCTGACTCTGTGATAAGAAACCGAACTATTTTTTGTAGCCCTGGAACCAACAGATCAAGTGCAAGTAATTCCACACTCCACCTGCCTGTTATGGGCAAATCTTGTACCAAGAACTTAACATTATGTTCTTTTTCTATTCTCAATTACATTGTTTATCTTTTTTAAATTTAATTGTCATGTTTAGAAGTATATTAAATGTATTTTTTTATTACAAAATTACTTAATTTTTATTTTAAAGCACGTTTTATACGTATACGTACACATAATGTTTTTTAAATTAGAAATCAGTTCAGGTAATTCGAAATTTCGGATTAGCAGAATTATTGTATAATAGGTCACGGTCTGAAAATTATAACGCGTTGAACCCGAAAGAAATGAGAACACTTTTCAGCGACTTGGTTACATTTTAATACATTTTAATTAAAATTCTATAATTGATTGTTTGATAATTGTGGTCGCTAAAGACATTTTTGTAGATGCAACCTTAAATGAATAATTTAGTAAGAGGTTGTTTAATAACATGACCATAAATAAATAAACTTTTTAATGGGGCTTTTGACAATAAAAACCTGTAGCTATACAAAACTTTTTCAGAGTTAAAAACTAGAAAACTTATTCCAAAATACTGTGACAACATCGAAAAGAAATATGGTTCGCGAAGGTTCTAGTGTTTTTATGAAATGGTACAGAGTAGATAATAGAGTAAAAAAGGAATAATAGGACAAAAATAACAATAACACAATAGTAACAATAATTGACAACAGGAAAATAGTGACAATAAAGGTGTGCCTATTCATGAGGGTTGTTTGAAATAACTGCGCTATTGTATATGATAAAAGGTCGGGTATTGTGTACAGCTATTTATGAAGTTATGAGGTTGTTTACGTTTTCTATTGACTTGTTTACAATGGATTTTTCTAGCACTCACTTATAAAGGGTTTTTTGTACTTTACGTTCGGTGTTTTTCGGGAAGGTTCTTTTGATTCACTATAAAAGAGACCCCCGAGTGCGGTCAGGAGTCAGTACTCGTTTGATCTTCAACGAGCGATTATCGGGGTGTTATACAGGTTAACGATTCCGAGCATTGTGTTGGTCGACGATTGTTATACTGTCTTTGTTCATGTGTATATTGTGAAAAGGTAATGTGATCTGCATTAAATTCAGTTTTTGTGTATTAAGTTTTCATTTTTATGTGTAGTTTATAAAATTGGTTGTAAGTAGTGCTAAGTAAATTATTAAGTTATTTATTGTTTATTATTTATTTTGTGTTGTTTAGGTTGTTTAGGTCATCAGCCGAAAAGCTGGTTTGAACCTGTAGAGGTTTTACTAAGTAAAACGAGGAGTAAGGTGGTTTACCATTGCCTTCCTCACTGAATGGAAAAGTATGCTTATCAGCATGCCGGGCCCTCTGAAAAGCACATATTTTCCACTCTGCAAATGACACCTTCACTTCATTCACCACAGGGTCTGGCTGTATAATGAAATTCATTACTTTCAGAGGAGACAACTCTGATTAGTGTCTTTTACACCTCTACCTCTTCTGCTCTTAAATGATTCAGTCATTCGATAGGCTGACCATGTGATAAGAAACAGAACTATTTATTTTAGCCCTGCAACGAACAGATTGAGAGTAAATAATTTGACTCTCCGCCTGTTTGTTATGGGCGTATTATTTATTTTAAGTAAATTAATAAGTTATTTATTGTATTATTTTATTATAATAAGTTTATTATTTATTTTGTAAATCGTTTAGTGTAATAAATATTTGTAATTGTAAACTTTAGTGTATTAATTATTTAATTACCTAGATTCCGAAACGGCCCATAGCGATTAGTGTCACAATACTTTTCTAGTTTACCATTTTAGACAAATTTACCGAATCTTTAAAAGAAATTTCTTTGTTAAAAATAAATAAATTACAAATAGTTTATGGAACATTGAAATAGGTGAATAGATAATGAATCAATGTGTTTTATTTGAGCTTGTGTAGTTGTTAATCGGGCCACTGATTTTCAATGACTCTATTAAAACTCCTCCGCCATCATTTCTAAATTCAAGGTGAAAATGTTTGGAAGGAAAGATGACGTTATGAAAGCCTATAAGAGCGCATTAGTTGTAACCCTCCATTATTAAGAAAGGGGAGAGTAAAGATAAGCCCTGTTTATTAACAACACCCTTCTTAGTTTGGTTTCAGGAGCAACGGTATTTAATGATAGGTATAATATTGCCTATTGTCGCGCTTTATTGAAAATTTATCTGCAACTCCAAGAGTTATCAATTTTCTTATCTTTAATCTTCTACTCGGAGTTTTTTATACTCATTACTGCACAAAAATAAACGTATCCAAGGAAATGAACATGGGGAAAGTTATCTATTAAAAAAACTACGCTCGGTGAACAATTTGTATTTGTATTTTATAAAATATATAAAGGGAAAATTGCCATAACAGGCAGGTGGAATGTTATATTATATTTGCACTCGATCTGCTAGTTCCAGGGCTACAAAAAAACACCTGTTTCTTACCATATGGTCATTTATAAAATATATAAACTGAAAATGTGCCCATAATAGGGCAGGTGGAGTGTTACATTTGTCCCAGAAGTTCCAAAATCAAATAAACTATTTTAAATCCGGCCACTCAAGATATTTATTAAGACTTTGTTTATAAATATTTAAAAACCTCTAAAATTGTTAAAATTGTTAAAATGTTTTTTAAAATTCTTAAAATGTTTTAAAAATTTCTTGAAAGTTTTTCTGCACCAACTCTTCTAAAATTGTGTTCCTTTTTTCTTTTGATAATATTATCTTCCAATTATAAAAATGTTTTGATACTTAAAAAAGGTAAATCCACTTCTAACTCTTTTAAAGTTTTAAAACGGAATCAATTTCTAACAATCCTTTTTTTTATAAAAAAAAGGAATGTTCTTTTTATTTTCTTTAAATTATTTTATGTTCTTATTTTTTTTTTGTTTTATTTTTTCACAACTGACGGTAGGAAATCATCTGTTGTATGTATGTTTATGTTACGTTTATGTTTATGTTTACGTTACGTGTGAAAGTATTCAGTTTGTCCTGTGAATTGTTTTTGTGTATAAATGCTTCTTATATTACACATTAATTGCATTCGATTGACTAGTTCCAGGGCTACAAAAAATAGTTCTGGTTCTTATCACTTGCTTAACCAATTATATGACTGAAGCTTTAAAGAACAGAAGAGGTAGAGGTGTAAAAGACACTAATATGCTTTTTACGGTTGATGAGCTCTGCTGTTCCACGCGTTTAGACCAATCAAAACGTTTGCCAGCGTTGTCAGATTGTACCTAACAAACATTACGCGCGCATGCGTATAAGAGCGGCAAAAGTTCATTCCCGTCTTGTATCTCTTACTGAACACATCGATTGTAGAGCGCGTTAACATGCAATACTTTATAATATAATCAGCTGATTGTATGTTTATAGATTATAATATTGTTATTAAAAGACCAAAAAAATGGCCGACGAAATATTTAACAGAGCTACAAAAGTAAGTATTGGCAACGTTGCTAGTCCTTCCACAGACTCAAAATTTGTCCCTTTTAATACAGATTTCACCTTAGGGAACAGGTAGAAGTCACATGGTGCAAGATCTGGTGAATAAGGTGGATGTTCTAACACTGAGATGCTGTACTTGGCTAGGAACCTCTTGACAGATAACGTGGAGTGAGCTGGCGCATTGTCTTGGTGGAGAACCCATGATTTGTCCTTCCACATTTCGGGGCGTTTTTCCTTACTCTTTGACGTAGTTTAGAAAGTACCTCAAGGTAGTAATATTGATTAATTGTTTGACCTTCAGGAACCCAGTGCAGGTACACAATGCACATGCATATAAAAAAAACAATCATCATCACTTTAAATTTTGACTTGCTCATTCGAGCGTTTTTGGCTCTTGGTGAAGTTCGGCTCTTCCAGTGCATGGACTGGCGCTTTGTTTCCGGATCATAAGTAAAAAACCACGTTTCATCACATGTTATTATCCTGTTCTCTAAGGTGAAATCTGCATTAAAGGGACACGATTTGAGTCTGTGGAAGCTGTAAAAGAGAAAGCGGCACGTGTCCTGAAGGAGCTGATAGTTGATGACTTCCAGCACTGTTTCCAACAATGGAAAATTCGCATGGAGCGTTGTAGGAATAGAGAAGGAGTGTATATTGAAGGTGACAATAAGTGATTATGTATAAAATAAAAACAAATGTTTTTACAACGTCAGTCTCGTTATTTAATAGGCACACCTCGTATTTACTATTTATCATACCCAACTCCCGAGCGGACGTAGGCTTAGTCATTACAATATGGTAAGATGGGTAAGATAACGAGGAAGTTGAAAAAAATCGAGGATAAAATACTATTAAAATTGGCATGAAGTATTAAATGCATGATTATAATTCACTATTATATTCTAGTGTTTCATAAGTACACTAATAAAAATTTCATTACATGAAACTGCTAATTAATAACAAACTCACAACATTGTAGAACTTTTTCGTTTTTTTTTGAAACTACATAAAACTAGTTAAAAAACTACGACATATTTATTTGAGATGGTATTCTAAAGTCTTGTCAACTTAATACTGCTTTAGTATTCGTTCTGTTTCTATTTCCGTTTTTGTTTTATGTTTTTCTTTTAATTTAAATATGTAAGTAGTTCTCATTATTTTTTTAAATAATTACCTCATTAGAATATGTATACTAGGATAAATTGTTGGAAAATTAAACCAGAAAATAATACAAAGTTATAACTTTCGTAATAGATTACTTTTATGTGAACTAAAGTTTTGTATTTAGTTTTTGTATCATTATGATGTATTTTTTTCTTTTTTTAGAACACTGAAAGTGGTGTTTGTTTAAATTTTGTTTTATTATTTATTAAGTATGCACAAAGGTAAAATTTTTCAAAGCAGATTTAATTATTTCCTATGAATAAAAATATTATATAATATAATATAATATATATATATATATATATATATATATATATATATATGAAACTTTAAAAACATGTTTATTTAAATGTTATTACACAAATTTGAATCGTACGTAGTAATTCTACATTTAATTTAGATGTAATATTTCATTTGAATATCTAAATTACTGCTTAATCTTCTTAATGTATTCATACAAAATTTAAAACACTATTCGAGTATTATTACCTTTAAAATTCATTTAAAAGTATTACTGTTGTATGTACAAAAAGTATTTTGTATAGTTACAAATAAATCTGTAATACATTTTCTTTGTGATGTATTAACGGTGATTTACTTAATAATGAAACTGTATTTATGTATTTTTTCTCTAAAATTATTTTTAAGTTGCATTAACTACTCCGACATGATGACGAACGTCATGCTTTTTTATAAACGATGTTTCAGAACTTTCTGGAACCGCTTTGTAACATTATTCCTTGGGTGGAAATAAAGAGAAATTACAACAAGTGTCTAATTTTCTGTTTGAAGGTCTCTGTCCTTTTTATAAATTATTTCGTATCTCAAAAATCGTTAAAACTGGTCGCAGTCGTCGACGCGGTCGCTCTAGTGCGTTTGTACTCTGAAGGTCTCCATATTTTTTTTTTACTTAAAATAGATTACTGGTCTAAAAGACCAACCATTAACCAACCAACCATTAATTTTTCGTTCATATTATCTTAAAAAACTAAATACTTAAATTATATAATCCATTCAACTATGTTTTATATCTTAACGCTAAAATATATACAAAACTATTCACTATTTTTGGACTTCACACTGCTCTGCTTTAACAAATCACACTGCACTGTTACACTAGTTCGAAGGGCTTCTTGCTACTGAGCCTTCTAGGAACATTTTCATTATCAAGAAGTTGAAATGCTTCAGGATTGATGTGGCCATCTAGGCGAGCTTCATGTTTCGCAGAAAATCTTCTTAACTCACTGGATACAAAAGGGATGTCAAGACCTCTATGCAGATCACTATTCCTAATGTACCAAGAGGCATTAACTATAGCTCTCAGTACTTAGTTCTGAAACGTCTGTATAATCTTTATCTGACTTTCTCTGGCGCAACCCCAAAGTTGTATACCATAAATCCAGATGGGTTTTAAAATTTGTTTACAGATTGTTACGTTATTATGAAGCTGCGATTGACGTCCCAGTAACCAATATAGTGTCCTTTATCTGAGGCCCAGCTCAGCTCTTTTTACTTTCTCTTGCCTATATGAATATATAGGAAGGAAAGTATTGTTTTCATGTCGATTTTTCGAAATCGAGTTTTCACCGGATCTATACGTTTTCAGACCCCCTGAACCCAAAAAACATGTTTTTAGCGATTGGTCTGTGTGTGTGTCTGTGTCTGTGTGTGTGTGTGTGTGCGTGCGCGCGCGCGTGTGTGTGTGTGTGTGTGTGAACAGAATATCTCAAGAACGGAACATCGTACGAACTTGAAACTTGAAACTTAAGTTACATACCACTACCGGATGCGACACGAACATTTTCATCAAAATCGGTCAACCGGAAGTAGTAGTTTATTCGTATAATTTTTCAGTTTTTTGCGATTTTCTCAAAAACTGGTCCTACGATTTTTTTTAAAATCGCCTATTTTACTCAATTTTTTATTCTCTACAAGATAAGGTAGGCGCCATGTTTGCTGAAATTCTCGGTGAGGCTGTTTTCACGTAAAAACGTTGTTTTTTTAAGATTACGGCTTTAATATAAATTTTAGCGCAAAAACTTATATAATAAAAGTTGTAGAGAATTGAAAATTCTACAACTTTTATTTCAAACAAGTTTTTGTATAACGCTTAGTTTAGCGGTAATTTGCGATTTTCTGTTTTTTTTCTCACGAAAATGTGTGAAAAATTGATTTTTTTAAGATTTCGGCCTTAGTATGCATTTTACGACAAAAGTGTATATAATTTAATTTATAGAAAATTAAAAGATCTACAACTTTTATTTAACGCCTTTTTCTCTACAGAGCCTAGTTTAGAGAGAAAGAGTGATTTTCCGTATTTCTAAGCCAAACTGAGGTTGATTTTCATTTTGCATCATTCACTCATGATTAAAATAAGGTTATGTTTTTGAGGTTAGTTTTTTGTTTATTTCTAATATTTTATTAATAATGTTAGGTTTATTGTTAATTATTTACATTGGCAAGAGAAAGTTGTGTGAGTGTTTCACACCAGATTTTTATCTTAATGTGGTCCTTCCATTTCAGTTTTGTATCTAAAGTCATTCCTAAATACTTTGCGGTGTTCGCATATGGTACATTTATGGTGACTGATAAAGGATCTGTAATATTTTTATTGATGAAATTTATATGTAGAGATTTTCGCTCGTTCAGTTTTATTATCCATTTTTTAGTCCAGTCAAATATTTGATCGCACGCACGCTGGACCCTGGTTGATGATTCGGCTTGATTTGCATTTGCATCCACTCAACAGAGCCGTGTCGTCTCCAAATGTTGCAACTGTAACTCCATCTATTTGTGGGATGTCACTTGTGTATATAAGGTACAATATTGGTCCTAAGACACTTCCTTGAGGAACACCGGCTCGAATTTCTTTCAACTCCGAATATTCATCTTCTTGTTTTATTCGGAACAATCTATCCACCAAGTAGGTAGACAGTAGCTCCACTTACTGCTTTGGTAGGAGTGAGTTTAATTTATCTAATAAACCCTCATGCCAGACTGTCGAATGCCTGTGCTACATCCAGAACAATAGCAGAACAAATCATTCTCTTTTCTAGGGATTTTTTCAATAATAAGGCTTCCATGTAGATCAAAACTGCCCATAACAGACAGGTAGAATGTCAAATTATTTACACTCAATCTGTTCGTTGCAGAGCTAAAATAAATAGTTCTGTTTCTTATCACATGGTCAGCCAATTAAATGACTGAATCATTTAAGAACAGAAGAGGTAGAGGTGTAAAAGACACTAATCAGAGTTATCTCCTCTGAAAGTAATGAATTTCATTATACAGTTGGACCCTGTGGTGAAGGAAGTGAAGGTGTCATTTGCAGAGTGAAAAATATGTGCTTTTCAGAGGGCCCGGCATGCTGATAAGCGTACTTTTCCACTCAGTGAGGAAGGCATGGTAAACCACCTCACTCCTTGTTTTACTTAGTAAAACCTCTACAGGTTCAAACCAGCCTTTTGGCTGATAACCTAAACAACAACAACGTAGATCAAAAATATAATATCGGATGAACAGAAAAAAGGAGAAAAACGTACAATGCTGATAATGTGGACTGCAAAAGAGTCGCTAGAGACGTATAGTCACCTCACGTGGTCTAAAATTGGCCCTATACGAGGTAAAAAAAAACTTGTATATTGTATTATACTGTTTATGTTGTATACTGATCAGAGATACCAACTGTACAAAAATTATCAACACTAGAATGCTTAGCTGTATTTAGTTTTATTTTTTTTAGGTTAAGTGCTACATAGCTACTTATAAATTATTATAACGGGTGATTCAAAAAGAGCGCCGGTTTTTAAACGGCTGGTAAATTTTTGTTTATCGGTTGGCAACATTGGTAGACCTCATTTCTATTTCGGAGAACATTCCGATTGACGATTCAGTTGTAGTTTCTCTTGTTCCCAGTGTAGTACTCTCGCAGTCTGTGTCTAACCATGGAGAAGTTTACTATTGCACAACGAGTGTTAATCGTCAAAACATTTTACCAGAGTGGAGAGAGTTATGCGGCTACTGTCAGGCGACTTCGCGGTACTCTAGGACGTAATGAAGCACCGAATGAATCAACAGTTCGCAGGCTCATGAAAAAGTTTTTTGAGACGGGTTCAACAGCCGACCTTAAAAGTTCTGGACGTCGTCGTTCTGGCCGAACTGAGCAGAACGTTGCGTTGGTTCGTGACCGTGTGGCTGTTAGCCCAGCAAAATCAATACGTCGCCGTTCTCAACAATTGGGTTTACGATGTTCTTCTGTACGGAGAATTCTTCGGTACGATCTCCAATATCACCCGTATAAAATTCAGTTGCTGCACGAGAAACAATGTTGTTGCTCCGTGAACGGTTCCAGGATCGCATCATTTCTCGTAATTCCGACCATCAATGGCCACCAAGGTCGTGTGACTTGACGCCTTGTGACTTTCATCTTTGGGGTCATCTGAAGTCATTGGTGTATGCCAATAAACCCCGAAACATTAACGACTTGAAGGAGGAAATTCGACGGGTTATCGGGCAAATGGAAGTCGAAACTTGTCGTGCAGTAATATCCAATTTTATGGACAGAGTTGATGCGTGCCAGCGCAGTAGAGGAGGACACATGCATGACATCATTTTTCATACATGAAATCGGAAGGTAAGATGAACTTGTTGATGTATTTATTTTCAGTTTTTCAATAAAATAAATCTCTTAATTTGATATATCAAAACCGGCGCTCTTTTTGAATGACCCTATAGTTTAATCTTTGACTAACATAACAAAATATCTTAAACTAAGTTTTACAATGTATACTATTATACGATTAATACATTGTAGTTCATTAAATAATATATTATCATATCAAACGTGTTATAAATAACTAAACATGAGCTTTCATTTAAATATAGTACTTTATATCTAAGCCTTCCTTAAATATCATGTCCAACTAAAATAATTACAAAGAATAACAACTTGAGATTTTTCTTTAAATTTCTTTTTTCTTTTTTGTTTATTTTTTTTTTATTCGTTTCATTATTTTACTTTTTTGCGAACACGAAATAAGAATATAAAACGTACCCGGGAAGATTTAACGATCAAGATAGCGTCAAGCGTTATTGTGTTTGACCCCATTATTTTCTTAAGGTAATTCTTTAACGTCATTGTTTTCTTGTTAAATATATCGTATACTTTTCATGCTCAATTGATATAATCATTATTTTTATTTATTTAATAAAATAAAAATAGAACTTGATTTTGTTTACTGTAATTAATTAGTTATAAGATAGGCTAATATTTTTTAATAATGTAATTGAATTTATGAATTTAGACAATGATATCATTTTTACTTTCTCTTGCCTATATGAATATATAGGAAGGAAAGTATTGTTTTCGTGTCGATTTTTCGAAATCGAGTTTTCACCGGATCTACACGTTTTCAGACCCCCCTGAACCCAAAAAACATGTTTTTAGCGATTGGTCTGTGTGTGTGTGTGTGTGTGTGTGTGTGTGTGTGTGTGTGTGTGTGTGTGTGTGTGTGTGTGTGTGTGTGTGTGTCTGTGTGTGTGTGTATACAAAATATCTCAAGAACGGAACAACGTACGAACTTCAAACTTGAAACTTAAGTTACATACCACTACCGGACCCGACACGAACATTTTTATCAAAATCGGTTAACCGGAAGTAGTAGTTTATTCGCGTAATTTTTCACTTTTTGCGATTTTCTCAAAAACTGGTCCTACGATTTTTTTAAAAATCGCCTGGTTTACTCAATTTTTATTCTCTACAAGATAGGATAGGCACGTTTGCTAAAATTCTTGGTAAGGCTGTTTTCACGTAAAAACAAATTTTTTTTAAGATTACGGCTTTAATATGCAATTTAGCGAAAAAATTTATATAATAAAAGTTATAGAGAATTTAAAAACCTACAACTTTTATTTCAAACATTTTTTTTTATAACGCTTAGTTTAGCAGTAATTAGCAAATTTCTGTTTTTTCACGAAAACGTGTGAAAAATCGTTTTTTTTTAAGATTTCGGCCTTAGTATGCATTTTACGACAAAAGTGTATATAGTTAAATTTATAGAAAATTAAAAGATCTACAACTTTTATTTAACGCCTTTTTCTCTACAGAGCCTAGTTTAGCGTGAAATAGTGATTTTCCGTATTTTTAAGCCAAACTGAGGTTGATTTTCATTTTGAGTGTTTCACTCATGATTAAAATAAGGTTATGTTTATTGAGGTTAGTTTTTTGTTTATTTCTAATATTTTATTACTAATGTTAAATTATATTGTAAATTATTTGCATTGGCAAGAGAAAGTTGTGTGAGTGTTTCACACCAGATTTTTAACTTTAGTTAATAGAACTACTGTTGATTTCTTTATTATAGATACCTAAGTTTGGAGTCTTGTTTATTCAAAACCGCTTGTTACATTTTAACGTACTATACACCAAAATTTAGCTAATTTCAATCTACGTTGTTATATGAAAAATTCATATTTTTAGCGTTTTTTAATATCGTGATATCTGGATGAGAAGAAAAAAAGAGTCATTTTTTTGTTGCTGCAACAGATCGGATATAATATTTAGAGGCTTATTACTCAAACACTGCTTGACAGATTTATTTGAGATTTCGCCGGAATATAAACTTGTATGTTGTTATTGTACGTAAAAAATTTCAGATTTGTAGCGAATTTAAATTTTGAGTTATTAGCAAAATTCTGAACCCCTTTTAACTCCGTAACCACTCATTAATTCGGCAATTTTGAAAAATCATTTTATTCAGTACAAACAAATGAATACAAATTTATTAATATTATGGAACAGCGATTGACCAGTTAATCAGTAGATTTTTTTCACCAATTTTTTAGATTCACCAATAAGGCAATCAATCTATGACTGGTATAAACATTTTGAAAACAGTGGATGTCTATGAAAAAGGATGAAAGACCTTCAGTTACAGAAGAACAAATTGATACTGTTCGTGATGTTTATGTACCAAGTCCAGGAAATCAACTAGATCGGCAAGTTTAGAACTGCAAATTCCTCAACTGACTGTGTGGAAAATTCTGCGGAAACGTTTGAAAATGACACCTTATAAATTGCAATTAGTACAAAGTTTAAATACTAGTGATAAAGTTGTTGTCTGAAGATGCAACATTGTGTTGAAAATGACGACGCATTCTTTAATCGCCTAAGTTTCAGTAATGAATGTAATTTTCACATTGGTGGAAAAGTTAATGGACATAATGTTAGAATATGGGGCACAGAAAACCCAAAAATAACTTTACAGCATACATGCGATTCTTCTAAAGTAAACATATTTTGCGCATTATCTCGTGAAAAGGTTTACGGACCGTTCTTCTTTCACGAAGTGTCAGTAACCGGAGTAATTTATCTGGACATGTTAAACGATTGGTTAATGCCTCAACTCCAAGAAGATAGTGATAACTTGATTTTTGTACAAGATGGAGCTCCGCCTCACTAGCACTTACAGGTCAGAAATTATCTTGATTAACGTCTTCCTAGACGATGGATCAGTCGTGCAAGTGAGGAAAACATTTTGTTTACGCCGTGGCCACCTCGTAGTCCAAACTTAACGCCCTGCGACTTTTTCTTATGGGGTTATGTAAAAGACAAAGTTTTTGTACCAACGCTTCCTGTAGATATCGATGATCTAAAACAACGTATCGCAAATGCTCTTGCCACAGTTGACCGTCATTTAAGCTTAATCGTGTGTGGGAAGAATTGGACTACCGTGTTGATATCTGTCGTGTTACAAAGTTGCACACATTGAACATCTGTAAATATTTTCAATAAAAACTTAATGAATTCTTCTAAATCATGTAAGTAATTACCTTAACTTTTCAAAAATAAATTTTCTATAAGCTATCGAAACTGTCTATTTCATTTATAATCACCCTGTATTTTGGTTCTTCGACGAGATATGAAGGTTTAAAAAATTGAAATTTTCATATAACATATTTGAACTTTGCTTCCATTCTCATTTAATTATAGACCGTAAATTAAATACTGTATAATAAAATAAACATATTTATGCAGAATAATTTGGTCTACAGAAATGGCTGGAATCCCTTTCTTTTAATTTTTTAAAGTAGAGAGTGCCCCGTTAAAAGACAATACAGCCTAGTAAATAAAAAAATTTAAAGATAGAAGGTTTATTGTATCTCCTGAAAAATTTTCTGCAATGGATTTGAAGTTTCAAGAATTTACAACTCATTTTTATTACAAAATAAAAATACGGAATTATGGTGAGATGTATAGTGTACATAATGTACACACAATACTAAAAGTAAAAATGTAATCTCAATTTTGTAAGAGAAATAAATCCTCGGTACTTTATTTTTCCATCCTTATTTTCATTCTGTTCTGAATAAAAAAGCTGACATATGCTTAAAAAACAACAATAAAGATTTATGCATTATTGTGCTAAGTAGAAATACATACGCTTACATATTTCTGTTATTACAAAACATATTGTATAATGAGAACAAGTAACATGTTAGTAAATTCATTAAAAAACGACCGAGTGGGCCCAGTTTTCCACTTTTTTTTTAATAGATCTGAAATGAATCAGCAATACATTCTCTGATAAATTAAGTTGCCATGTATGTTAAGTACTGCATTATGTACGCAAACTTTATTTCTATTTATCGGTTTTTGAATGTCTGCTCTCTAAACGAAACGGAAGTATTTAATTCCTTCTTAGTAAACCAATGTTTAACTCGGAAAAGGTATACTATTCTTATTGATCTGATAAAACGAGTATTGTAGTCTAATCTTCTCCTTCTCTTCCTTCTCTTTTTTCTTCTTGTACTTTCCCTTCACCTCCTCTTCCACTTTCTCCTTCTCCTTCTCCTTCCCCTTCACTACCTGCACCTTCTGGTTCTTCTCTTTCTCGACCCCCTTCTCCTTTTTTCCTTCTCCTCTTTTTCCTCTTTCTCCTTCTTCTCCACCTGCACCTCCTCCTTCTTTTCTTTCTCGAACCCCTTCTCCGTCACCTCCTCCTTCTCCCTCTTTTCCTTCTCCTCTTTCTCCTCCTCCACCACTTGCACTTCCTCGTCATTCTCCTTCTCGGTTCCCTTCTCCTGCTCGATCCCTCTCTGCTTCACCTCCTCGAACCCTTCTCTTTCTACTCATCACCCCTCCCCTCCATCTTCTCCTTGTCGTTCTCCTTCTCCACCTCCTGCGGTAGTCAAGTCAAAAAATCAAATTTTTTTACTTGATTAAACCACAAATTTTTTTGTCTCCAAAATTAAATTGTAATTGTAGTTTAGATTCAACTTCTGAAAAAGTTTTTTTTTTATTTTACGTCAGATTTTTTCACATTAGGCTTTTGCTAATGAAGACGATGAATGATAATAGACGAAAATGAGTATTGAAAAATTCCAGATCTCACCTGGAATGGAACCCAGAACCCTTCCTCCTCCTTAACTGGCGTAGAAGCCAATTGCATTGACCATTACGCCACGTCTCTGAAGATATAATTGTGGTTTATCGCACCATGTCTTAATTAAATCATATGGTTTTAATTTGTTACGTTAACCCTGCAATCTGTTCAATTGAATAACAATAAACAACCCCATGATCCGACGAGATGATGATACGTTGTGTTGTGTACGTCATCAACCGAAAGGCTGGTTTGAACCTCTAGAGGCTTCACTACGTAAAACTAGGAGTGAGGTGGTTTACAATTGTCTTCCTCACTGAGTAGAAAAAGTATCCTATGCTTATCAGCATGCTAGGCCCTCCGAAATCATCCACTTTCTACCCTGCAAATGGCACCTTCACTTAATTCAACACAAAGTCTCGCTATATAAAAATTCATCCATTACTTTCAGAGGTGATAACTCTTCACTAGTGTCTTTTACACCTCTACCTCTTCTGTTTTTAATCCTTCAGACATATAATTGGCTGACAATGTGATAAGAAAACAGAATTATTTTTTGTAGCCTCGGAACCAGGGGCGGTTTCAGGGAAGGGGCCATGGGGGCCATGGCCCCCCCCCCCCCCGAAATACTAGTAAAACTTAGTTTAATATTTTCTATAAGCTATTATTTCTAACAAAACTGAATCCCAATACTCGTACCTATCAATTAGCAATAATTATTTTAGTATAAAAATGAGTCAAACAGAAAGTATCTATTTTTAAATAGTATTAAGATAACAATCAGTGTCAGTAGTCAAAAGCTACTCGCATCCAGTCAGCACCTTGAAAATTTCTCTATGAATTAAAATTGTGGTTACAGCAATACAGCATAAAAGAGGACTTTTCAATGACTCAATTACAAACTATGTATTACAAATTATGTAGTAAGAGCTACATATAGGGGTGATGAGTAGAAGGAGAAGGGGTCGAGGAGGTGAAGCAGAAAGGGATCGAGCAGGAGAAGGGAACCGAGAAGGAGAATGACGAGGAAGTGCAAGTGGTGGTGGAGGAGAAAGAGGAGAAGGAAAAGAGGGAGAAGGAGAAGGTGAAGGAGAAGGGGTTCGAGAAAGAAAAGTAGAGTTATGTAGTGTAAATTTGTTTTTATAGAACTTCTCTGTAAACAACTTTTTTTGTTTTATTGTACTACTGGTTCATTGAATCTTCTTCTGTCCTCATTCGGCTCATGATAGAACTTAATAAAAAAATTGTATAGTGGCAGGCGATTTTCAGTTCGTGCAATTGCCTCTTCATATTTTACCATGTCACCCAGTTTCTTATAGCTTTGAGCATACGGATTGACAGCAGTCATAACTGCTCCAATTTTTTCTAAAATCTTATTATTTAATTCCACATAAAAAAACCAAAATATAGCAGATCGAACTGTATACAAATTTACAACAACTACGTTGGAAATTCCAAAGCGATCTGCCCGTGACACTGCCAATGCGTTGGTAGGCTTATACTTTAGTTCGTTGAACTTGCTCCCTCTCCAAACGGAAATAGATGTGGGAGGAATAAATAGAGAAAGAGAGAGACCTATACTTCAGTTCGTTGAACTTGCCCCCTCTCCAATCTATTTTAGACCTCCTATTTTACGGTCATAAATTGAAATATTTGATTTTGGATAGTTTTCTGCAAATCTACTCGAACAGACGATTCATTTGAGCCCACTTCGGGGAAAATCGGTGAAGGTTCAGGTGGTTAAAATCGTGTTGAAATAAAAGCTGCTCGCTATTAATATATAGATGAACATACAACCAGCTGATTATAAAGTATTGCATGTTAACGCGCTCTATAATCGATGTGTTCAGTATAGCTGCGCCCATGTAACAACCGGGCTGAATGACCGTTACAAACAAGGAGAAAGAAAGGAGTAGAGGGGTATTTTATGACTGCAGTTTCATGCGTTCCTAAAAACATTTTCCCTGCCCCGCTATTAACACATTCCGCCTTCCATTGTTGTTGTCATTGTCTTGTCAGTGCCATCCTAATATCGTTGTAGGTTGCGTCTCTCTCTTTCTCTTCTGCCGTTTAGATTCGTGTACTAATAGTAGTTATTTTTTTATAATCCCAGTTAAATTTTAGCTTACGTTTTCTTACAAATGTAATTAATTAATTTATTTATTTATTTAGATAACTTTCTTATTAATTAGTTTTAATTAGTAATATTAGTTATTAGTATTACGGTAATTAGTATTAGTAATATATTAGTTATTAATTAGTCCTTCCCATTTCTTTAGAAAATAAAATTAATAGTAACAGTAAAAATATAATTGTATCTGTATATGTATTAGGCAAAAAATGTATATGAATTAGAAAATAAAAACAGCAAAAATATGATTGTATCAAACAAAACAAAAATGTATAACGCCGGCCGCATTGGCGCAGTTGGTAACGTGCTCGCCTCTCATCATGCGGTCCTGGGTTCGAATCCCACTCAGGCATGGCATATTTTCATACGTTACAAAAAATCATTTCATCCTCCATTGTACAATAATTAAACCCCAACGTCGTCGCTAATGACCGTTGTAGTTGATGCGACGTTAAATTAATGAATTTAAAAAAAATGTATAACAATAATAAAAGAAAAGCATGAGTTTAACATATTCGCGCATGTGCGTGTGTGTGGTCAGTAATGTGCGTATTGCTTCTTTTCAATTCTTGGAAATAGATAGAGCGAGAGAGCGTGGAGGAGGACGATGAGCGGTGTACGGAAGGGCACATCGAGTTGGGATAAATGTTTTTGTTCATGATAGTAAACTAAAGCTATGACGTTGCACATCCCGGTTGTTATGTGGGCCTACTTATACAAGAAGCAAGACACAAGTGAACTACTGCGGCTCTTATACGCATGCGCCCGTAATGTTTCTCAAACTGATACATTCGTACAATCTGAAAACGCTTTCAAATATTCTGATTGGTCTAAATGCGTGGAACAGCAGAGCTCATCAACCGTGAAAAGCATATTAGTATTCAAATTCGTGCAGAAGTAATCACCTTTACTAGGATTTGAACCAAGGAACCTTCGTCTCCGAAATCAAATGTTAAACAACTGACTTCCGGTAACGACTTTACCGCAATACCAACCAGGTGAGTCAGTTAAATCATAGATCCATTTTTTCTTTTTAACTTTTGAGACCCCATAGGATCACTTTAGCTCAAATTCAGGTTTTTTCCAGGGTTGGGTTTCTTTAAGAAGCACGCCCTCTTGAGACCGCCTTCCTTTCGTTTGGCCCACACTTTCTTAAGACGCTTCGATCTTTGTTTCCGGTGTTCATCGGTAAACACCCTGTTGTATACTCTCCTGGGTTTTGGTGCAAATGTTATCATGTTAGCCTTGACCAGTTGGTCGTACTCTGTTGATTTCGTTAGTAGGTCCTGTTTAGTGAGTCCATAGATTCCATCTGTGATTCCATCTGTTTAGAGTTCCTCCATATCTTGCTGTACATTTTTCAGCCACTTAGGTCTCGACACCTTATCCCAAAAATGGTTGATCAACCGGTTCACAAATCTGGAGTTTTCTGTTCTGAGTAGGTGTCCTAGGAATTATATTCTTTTACTTCTGAAGTTGTTTGTTAGTGAGGTGATTAGCTTGTAGATTTCTTTGTTTGGGATTAGCCGCCACTGTCCTTCCACCATATGCTTTTTGTTTATGCACTTCCTCAGTATTCTTCTTTCTATTTTCTCAATTCTGTCGGTGTCTCCCACGCGATACGGCCCGAATAAAGTTTCGCTGGCATAGTGAATTTCAGGGAGAACCACTGTTTGGTAGTGTCGTAGTTTGGTTTTTGTTGACAGACACTTCTTGTTGTAGATGTTTCGAGTGGTGATCAGGGATTTTTTGAGTTTATTAATCTTTTTTTGCCATATGGGCCTTTCGTTGAGACAGTTGGTTATGGTTTCTCCTAGATATTTAAATTTTTCTTATTCTAGATCTTCTTCTTCTAGATTCTTATTTCTAGATCCATTTTATTATGTAAACAAGTCACTTTTTCTTAAATTTTTATTTGGTACACGAAAATAAATAACAAATTGAAAGCAATTTGTTTGAATTTTATTCACCATTATTAAGCTCCACAGAATAAACTGAAAAATAATACAAAACGCTTCAAGCGACCCTAATCCGATACAGGTGACACGACGAAAACAAGAAAACAGAAGGGATCACAAACAAGATTTCAATGATGATTTTAAAGTTTCTCGTTCGATACTTCTTCTTTTCATTTGCCGAAGCGACATCGTTATTTACGAAATCCATTATTTACCGTCATTCTTATATTTTCTTCATTTTCACTGCTCTATCGGCTTCAAACCCCTCGCGCATTCAATTTAAATATAAAACTCAATTTGACTTTTCAACATACAGAAAACAGGGAAACGTTTTTTACTTTATTTAACAACTGTGAAAAAATAACTTTATCAACCCCTAAATTTTAAAAGTAAATTGATAAAGGATGCTGTTCTCTATTAAATAAACAACCCTTCTCGTCCATTGTAGCTATACCACCACACACCAATAGGTATATTCCAGTTTTTTTTGGATTTTTCTTTCTCTTGTCCTATAAATGAATATATAAGGAAAGAAAGTATTGTTTTCGAAATCGAGTTTTTTACCGGATATAGATCTTAAAACAAAAAAATTTTAATAAACCCAAAAATTATAGATGGGTGCTAAACCCAAAAAAACTTGGTTTTAGCGATTGGTTTGTGTGTGCGCGCGCTTGTGAATAAACAAAATATCTCAAGAACGGAATATCGTACGAAGTTAAAACTTAGAATTTAAGTTAGGTACCACTACGAGACCCGACACGAACATTTTTGTCAAAATCGATCAACCGGAAGGAGTAATTTATTCGTGTGATTTTCTCAAAAATGGCTCCTACAATTTTTTTTAATAGCCTCATTTGCAACATTTTTTAGCTCTACAAGATAAGATAAACGCCATGTCTGCTGTAATTCTTGGAGGCCCTGTGTTCTCGTAGAAAAAAATGGGTTTTTTTAAGATTGCTGCCTTCATATGCATTTCACGGCAAAAGTGTATACAGAGCTAATTAAAGTTGTAGAACATTTAAAAAACTTAAAACTTTTATTTCAAACATTTTTTGTACAACGATTTTTTTAGCGGTAATTAGTGATTTTCCGGGTTTTTTTTAATTAAAATTGTAAAAAATGGGATTTTTTTAAAGTGTAGATACAAAAATCATTAGCGTTGAAGGTCTGGTTTCGACCGGAAGTGGCCAAAAACCAGAAGTCAAGATATCAAAGTCGGAATTCGGAAGCAGAATTGTTCGATTCCTCTTAAGGGAAGACTATACTTGGTACCCTGCCAAATGTTAAATTTGCTATTTTTAGGTATATTTTTCACAGGATATGATATGACATGATAATTTTTCTAGGTAAACCTCCTATGAACTTAATTTTTTTCATTAAAATGCTATTTTTTTCGCGTAATTTACAGTTTTGTGGTTGAACTAGGTCTAAACAATTGAAAAAAATAAAATACCGAAAACCGAAATTTTCATAAAACCATCATACAGTCTCACCTTAACCCTTTCAATCCTAAATTTTTTAACTATGCACAAACAAATATGTGTACATTGTTTCATACACTTTACTGACATTTAAGTGAAATAAAATCACTTTTAGACCTTCAGCCTTTTTTTGATGGTGTGACAAAAAAGTGTGACACATGTTACATTGGGCTTGATGGTATCAAAGTTCCCAAAAATATGAATAAGTAAAAATCATGTGCAGGCTTCCTAAACAAAATTCTCTTGCTTAGATTTTGTAGCTAAGCATTATTTAAGACTTAAAAAAGGTTACAATTCAAAAATATTGGTAAAATGGACAAAATCAGTATTTACAGTCTAAAAAATATACTTGTATGTACATTCAACATACTCGAAGAAATGCTACTTTATTTTAGTAAATGAACACGAATATTTAAGACTACAACTAACTTTAAAAAGAAACTAATGGTCGCGTTCGTAGCGTAGTGGTCAGCATCTTACACTGCAAAGCGGAGGTATTAGGTTCGATTCCTAGCTAGGGTACAGAAAATTATTACACTTCACATCCAGCGCTCTTTAATCAAAAGTAGTCGCTAACAATTAAAGTTTTTATGTCTGTTATTTCACTTCAATGTGACTTCTATGCCTCACTGGGTCAGAAAGGGTTAAAGAGGCCACTTAACTTTCTTACGAAAACAAAATGGGCTTGTTCCTATTATAACGAAGTTTAACCCACGTTTTAAGTAAACACGCAATGTGACTTCTCAGGCCTACTTCTTTTGTTGAAAAAAATTGCTACCAGCCATGAGACGCTTAGTCTCATGAAAGGGATTTTTATTTTATTTTAATATTTTTGCTCATAACAGGCAGGTGGACTGCTAAATTATTTGCACTCAATTTCCAAGGCTACAAAAAATAGTTTTGTTTCTTATCAAATATGGTCAGCCAGTTACATGACTGAAGAATTTAACAACAGAAGAGGTAAAGGTGTAAAAGACACTACTATCGGTTTCATAATCATAGACACCTGAGTTTGAAGCCTTGCATTTCCAAAACGATAAGTTGGATTTTAACATACTTTACATCAAAATTTAGCTCATTTTATTCTGCGTTAACAGTAAAATAGTCTTATATTTTTAATGTTGTTTAAAAATTACCATATCAAGATTGAAAGACAAAAAGACCCGGTTTTCTTGACACTGCAACAAATTTCATGCGTGTAACTCGATAAGTATTTGACCGAAAAGTTTGAAATTTTAACACAACATAGAACATTATATTCTTACAGCGTGTACGAAATTTCAAAATCGTAAGTTATTTAAATTTTTATTTATTAACAATATTCTGAACCCTCGCTATCTCGATAACCACTCGATCGTTCGGCACGGGCAAACTATAGTTTTATTTAGCGTAAAAACCTTAGTAATGGGTGATTCAAAAAGAGCGCCGGTTTTTAAACGGCTGGTAAATTTTTGTTTATCGGTTGGCAACATTGGTAGACCTCATTTCTATTTCGGAGAACATTCCGATTGACGATTCAGTTGTAGTTTCTCTTGTTCCCAGTGTAGTACTCTCGCAGTCTGTGTCTAACCATGGAGAAGTTTACTATTGCACAACGAGTGTTAATCGTCAAAACATTTTACCAGAGTGGAGAGAGTTATGCGGCTACTGTCAGGCGACTTCGCGCTACTCTAGGACGTAATGAAGCACCGAATGAATCAACAGTTCGCAGGCTCATGAAAAAGTTTTTTGAGACGGGTTCAACAGTCGACCTTAAAAGTTCTGGACGTCGTCGTTCTGGCCGAACTGAGCAGAACGTTGCGTTGGTTCGTGACAGTGTGGCTGTTGGCCCAGCAAAATCAATACGTCGCCGTTCTCAACAATTGGGTTTACGATATTCTTCTGTACGGAGAATTCTTCGGTACGATCTCCAATATCACCCGTATAAAATTCAGTTGACGCAACATTTGAAAGTGGCAGACCACCAGAAGAGTCGACAGTTTGTTGACTGGGTATTGAGAAAACGGCAGGATGATGACACCTTCGCAAACAAAATTGACGCCTTGTGACTTTCATCTTTGGGGTCATCTGAAGTCATCGGTGTATGCCAATAAACCCCGAAACATCAATGACTTGAAGGAGGAAATTCGACGGGTTATCGGGCAAATGGAAGTCGAAACTTGTCGTGCAGTAATATCCAATTTCATGGACAGAGTTGATGCGTGCCAGCGCAGTAGAGGAGGACACATGCATGACATCATTTTTCATACATGAAATCGGAAGGTAAGATGAAGTTGTTGATGTATTTATTTTCAGTTTTTCAATAAAATAAATCTCTTAATTTGATATAATCAAAACCGGCGCTCTTTTTGAATCACCCTATTTGTTAATAATATGAAATATCCATTGGACAATGTTGTGGTAGAAGTTTTAGAATTTTGAAAAATAGATTGGTAATGCGGGGGATGGGTGTTACTACCCATGTTGCTAGTTTGTGTACGTGACTTCCTGTTGGACTGTCTACCTGAATTGACAGACTGCATTGTCAATTCAGGTAGACAGTCAGATTCAAGCAAACTGGATAGTAGCGCCCACCACCCAAATACCCATCTATTTTTCAAAATTCTAAAAATTCTACCATAACATTGACCAATCAATATTTCATATTATTTACATATCTGTACTAAGTTTTTTACGCTGAATAAAACGATATTTTGCCCGTGCCGAACGATCAAGCGGTTACCGAGATAGCAAGGGCTCAGAATATTGTTAATAAATAAAAATTTAAATAACTTATGATTTTGAAATTTCGTACACGCTGTAAAAGTATAATTGTCTATGTTGTGTTAAAATTTCAAACTTTTCGGTCTAATACTTATCGAGTTACACGCCCCTAAACGCATGAAATTTGTTGTGGTGTCAAGAAAACCGGGTCTTTTTGTCTTTCAATCTCGATATGGCAATTTTTTAACAATATTAAAAATAAAGGTTTATTATGGGTCAACGCAGAATAAAATGAGCTAAATTTTGATGTAAAATATGTTAAAATTCGACTTATAGTTTTTGAGATGCTTTGGGTTCAAACTCGGGGTGTCTATGATTATGAAACCGATAGTAGTCAGAGTTATCTCCTCTGAGAATAATGAATTTAATTACAAAACCAGACCCTGTGGTGAATGAAGTGAAGATGTCATTTGCAGGGTGTAAAGTAAAAGATTTCCAGAGGGCCAGGCAGATAAGCATGCTTTTCCACTCAGTGATGAAGGCAATTGTAAACCACCTCATTCCTCGTTTTATTTAGTATACCATCTAGAGATTCAAACCAGCCTTTCGACAGATGATCTAAATAACATTATCTTATTACAAATTATGACCCACCGGGTTGGTCTAGAGGTAAAGTCGTCGCCAAAATCAGCTGTTTAACAGCTGATTTTTGGAGACGAAGGTTCCTGGTTCAAATTCTAGTAAAGATAGTTACTTTTATACGGATTTGAATACTAGACAGTGGTTACCGGTGTACTTTGATGGTTGGGGTTTAATTAACCGTACTCTTTCAGGAATGGTCGGCCTGGATCTATACAAGACTACACCTCATTTACACGTCATACACATCATCCTCATCTCATTGGGTCATGGGGTTGCTTATTGTTCTAAATTGAACAGATTGCAACGTACACAAATTAGGAATAAAAAAGACAGTGGTTACCGGTGTACTTTGATGGTTGGGGTTCATTTAACCATACTCTCTCAGGAATCGTCGACCTGAGTCTGTACAAGACTGCACAGTCTCATTTACACGTCATACACATCATCCTCATCTGATTGGGTCATGGGGTTGCTTATTGTTCTGAATTGAACAGATTGCAACGTACACAAATTAGGGATTACAAAAAAAAAATTAAACAACAACAAAATATCAAATAACAAGAAGTTTATTACAAAAACATAACAATAAATATTTATGTCGAAAATAAATCATGTAGCACAAGTTATAACGTACGCAACACTCTATTACAAAAACCTCTACAAAAAATTTGACAAAAATTAAGATAGTAATTTCCGTTAATTTCATTTTCAATCATATATGTAAGGTACCCATATTCATTTGAGTTGTCAAAAGTTTAGATTTACTACCTGACTTCGAAATGGAACATCGACCAAATGAACACCACTCCGAAAATTCATTTCTACATATTCTACCATCACTACTCGCTAAGAATCTATTAAGGGCAACTGAAAAATAAATGTTAACAATTATTTTTAAAAGTATTGTTACGTCCCAGGTTCGTGAAATAAAATTCAAAAGCTTTTATCGAAAATCCAACTAGTGTTTTGTTTTATTCAAGAAAAAAAATCTTATCAGATCCAATGTTGAAATATTTAAAACAATTAAAATTCTTAAAACAATTAAAATTCTTAAAAAAAAATTAAAATTCTTTAAATTCAGTTGGAGTAATTATTAAATCTTCTAAAATACTTTCATCAAAATAAAGTTGAAAAAAATTAATAAATTATTAATATTTTGTTTTCTGTTTTTTTATAAAAATTGTATATCACCTATCCCTTTAAAAGTTTTAAAAGAGAGTGAGGACAACAATCCAATTTATTTAAATTAAGAAAATTGTCTTTTTCTTTTTTTTTTGTACTCACATCTGACGTTGTGTAAATAAGATCATCTGGTGGTACATTGATGTTGATGCTGTAAGAGTGTTTATGTTTACGTTGGAATGTCGTTACGTGCGTACTGTTCGTTATGTTTTGTTTTGTTTTGTGCGTACTGTTCGTTATGTTTTGTTTTGTTACGTGCGTACTGTTCGTTATGTTTTGTTTCCACTGTCCGTTATGCGTTAGGTGTTCGTATGTGTATCTCCTATTACAATCCTATTACATATATTCAAAAAGTTTTACAGAGCATGTTAAACATATCAAAATAGTATTGTCAATTTTACGGAAAGCTGGCATTACAGTTAATCCTGATAAAGTGACATTTGCTGTAAATGAAATACCGTTTCTTGGACATGTATTGTCGTACAAAGGAGTCTCTATAGACTCAAATAGGACACAAAAAATATTACAGTACCCACAGCCTATGACAGTAAAACAAGTACATCGATTTTGTGGTATGGTTAATTATTTTTCCAAATTTATCAAAAATTATGCTGATAGAATTGAACCACTAAATAAATTACGTCGCAAAAACACTCCGTTTATCTGGCACGACGCTCAAAAACTTGCGTTTGAAGATCTCAAACAGGCAATCGCTAATCCACCGGTATTAGCAATTCCAGACTTTTCCAAAACTTTCATTTTGCAGACGGATGCGTCTGATACAGGTCTAGGAGCTGTCCTACTTCAGGAACAAGAAGGATCTAGGAAACCTATAGCGTATGCTTCTAAAACACTAACAGAAGCAGAACGAAAGTTTTCAGCATATGAAAGAGAGTGTCTTGCAGTTGTTTTCGCAACGGATCATTTCAGGACCTATTTAACACATCGCGAATTTCTTTTAGAAACTGATAATCAAGCCTTAGCCTGGCTTCTTTCCAAACCAAAACAGTTAGGTAGATTAGCTAGATGGTTACTCCGAATATCTGTCTTTAAATTTAAAATTAATCACATCCGTGGTTCAGATAATAATGTTGCCGATGCATTATCGAGGATGTATGATCTAAATAACGAAGATATTCCGCAGGATATAACTTATATTAATAGTTTATTGTCACAATTCCCCCTATCTTTTACAGACGTCAAACTACATCAGGAACAGGATACCTTTATCCTACAACAAAAACAACAAAGGAATAGTAAATTTTGTTTATCCAAAGGAGTCCTATGTTCAAAAAATAAACATAATAATCCAACCAAAATCGTACTTCCCGACTCTTTAAAAGATTTAGTATTTAAATATTTTCATGATTCGGAGATTGGTGGACACTTAGGTGTTGAGAAAACTATACACAAAATCACACGATATTTTTATTGGCCAGCTATATATCGAGAAATTCCTCTGAAAGTCAAGGCTTGTACGACCTGCCAACGAAGCAAACCTGGGATAAATTATAAATGGGGAAATCTCAGTTCCAGAGTTCCGACAGCGCCATTTGACACACTGTTTATTGATACCGTCGGTAGCCTAGCAAAAACCAATCAAGGATATAAATATATTCTAGTGGTAGTCGATAGTTTCTCAAAATTCACATGGTTAGCCCCGTTAAAAAACACTAATACATCCTCTATTATACATGAATTAAAACGTATTTTCCAAAGTTATTCTATTCCAAGATTGATTGTCACAGATAATGCTAAAAATTTTAATTCCATAATGTTTAAAAACTTTTGTTTCAATTTAGGCATAAAACGAACCACCCTCTCACCCTATCACCCTCAACCATCGCATGCAGAACGTTTAAACCGAAATCTTAGGTCTATCCTTATTGCGTATCATGCAAAGACTCAAGCAACTTGGGACAAATCTTTATTTTGGTTTCAATTAGCTTTCAATATGGCTCAACATAATGCTCATGGGAAATGCCCATTTGACATATTGCATACTTTTCCAGCTCACACTCCATTAGATAGAGCATGGAATATCCAAGATATCCTCCATAGAAATCCTATACGTTCTAGTAATATGATGTGTGATATTAGAAGAAAACTAGTTAAATCACATAATGATATGGCACGTCGATATAATGCTACACGCCATCCCAATCCATTTTCAGTGGGAGATAAAGTTCTGCTAAAAACTCACCCCGTTAGTTCAAAACAAAAAAATATTTGTGCCAAAATGGCTTATCGATGGTCTGAACCTTTTTATATCATCGGCTTCTCTACTCCAGTTACAGCATTACTTCGTAAGACTGTAGGAGGAGATATCACTAAAGAACATATTTCTAATATTAAAAAAGTTAAATAGTATACTCATAAATTACATAATTTATTTTTAGGTGCTGTCTGTAGCGATCCTCGAGTTTGGGATGATTGTAATAAAAAAAAAAAATGCTGTTTGCATGTTGTTTGAATGTTTTATTGAATGGGGCCCCAAATGAATGTATATTACCATCTCAAGCCGACAACTGCTACATACTCATCTTCTCTTTTTCATTTTAACACTCACCCCCTTTATTTTGCTTACACGTACTGTGTGCTTCTCTTTACTCTCCGGGGGGAGGGGAAGATTGTAATAGGATTGTAATAGGAGATACACATACGAACACCTAACGCATAACGGACAGTGGAAACAAAACATAACGAACAGTACGCACGTAACAAAACAAAACATAACGAACAGTACGCACAAAACAAAACAAAACATAACGAACAGTACGCACGTAACGACATTCCAACGTAAACATAAACACTCTTACAGCATCAACATCAATGTACCACCAGATGATCTTATTTACACAACGTCAGATGTGAGTACAAAAAAAAAAGAAAAAGACAATTTTCTTAATTTAAATAAATTGGATTGTTGTCCTCACTCTCTTTTAAAACTTTTAAAGGGATAGGTGATATACAATTTTTATAAAAAAACAGAAAACAAAATATTAATAATTTATTAATTTTTTTCAACTTTATTTTGATGAAAGTATTTTAGAAGATTTAATAATTACTCCAACTGAATTTAAAGAATTTTAATTTTTTTTTAAGAATTTTAATTGTTTTAAGAATTTTAATTGTTTTAAATATTTCAACATTGGATCTGATAAGATTTTTTTTCTTGAATAAAACAAAACACTAGTTGGATTTTCGATAAAAGCTTTTGAATCTTATTTCACGAACCTAAGGCGTAACATATATTAATATATCATCCATATAATTAAATACAAATTTATATTTAATATTTTTGAATAATGTATTCATAAGGCGAGTTAAAACTTGCGCACCAGTCGACAAACCAAAAGGTAACCTTTCATATTCGTACAAACCATCTGGTGTACAAAATGCAGTAATTTGACGAGATTTTTCTGTCAATGGGATCTGATGGTACGCTTGTGCTAAATCTAACGTACTAAACCATCTTGCATTGGAAAACCATTGGAACGCATGATTTATATTCGGCAAAGGTTGTGCCTCTGAATCAATTATTAGGTTAACTTGACGATAATCTACAACTAGACGACTAGTTCCGTTTGGTTTCGGAATTAAAAATGCTGGGGAAGAATAGGGGGAAATACTTTCTCGAATTACCTTATCTTTTAATAATTTGTCAATTTGTTGTTTCATTTGAAACATTTTTATCGGATTTAAAGGATAGGGTCTAGATTTAATAATTTCATTATTTTTAAGTACAATATCGTATTTCAATACATGAGTACAACCTAATTTAGTTGTAAGAACATCAGGAAATTCTTTACATAAATCATTAATTGTATTTTTAATATACTCACTTTGTTCCACGTTGTTAATTTGTTCTGGAGATAGGTCGGTTAAGTGAAATTGTTTACCTCTTGCCCAATCAAAAGTTATGAAAGATTTTGTTGGGTTAACTATTGCGCGGGTTGTTTGTAAAAAATTCATCCCGAGTATTATTCGGTGTTGTAATTTGGATAATATTTTAAAATTCACTTTCCATGATAATTTTTGAAGATTAACCTTAATCCAAATTTGTTTATTTATTTTTAAAGGAAATCGATCAGCTGTGAGACAAATTGTATTAATGTTTTCTTCCTCTATAATTGCCTTTTTATTTTTTAAAAATGTATACAGTTGTTGATTTATAATATTATGGGTGGAACCTGAATCGATAAGGGCATTAAATATGTTATTTTTAATTTTTATTGGTAATGTTTTTAAAGAATAATTACAATTTAACTTATTTTCTTTCAACCTTAAATATTTACTTGAATTATTTTTACAAATGCACATCATATGTTTATGGTCAGTACATTTGTAAACATTTAGTTTTTTGAAACATTATTATTTCCTTTTTGTTGTAAAAGTTTACAATTTCGTTTGATATGACCTAATTTATGGCAATAGAAACATTTTAAAGTGGTTGCAGGCATTTGTGATCTAACGGTGTTGTAAGTTGTATCTTTTAATATATTTTGTTTACCTCGTGAAGGTACCATGCTATTTATATCTTGTATTACGCTCGTATCACTTATTTTAGATACGCCGATGTCATTCAGAGTCCTAGCATAAACTCTCTCATAGACATAGGTATCTAGTTTATTGAAATCTTGTAAGTTACGAGGTTGGCCAATTATACCTATATGTGCGGCGTATACTTCATTTAAACCAGTTAAAATTATATTAATTAACTCACCTTCTGTTAGATCTAATCTTAATACCTCATGGTGTTCTAAAATTTCTTTTATGTATTCATTAAGTGTCTCTGTTTGCGACTGATTTCGGTACAACAATTTGAGTTTTAATATTTCTTTCATTTTTGGCGTTATTAATTTGTTGACTAAATCTCTATGAAATTGATCGAAATTATGATTATTTTTAATTGAATTCTCAAAGATTTGTTCAGTAAAGCCTGTCATAAATTGAGTTAACAATACTAAAGGTAAATCTACTGCATAGCGTTTCTGAATTTGTTTAATTATTTTGATATTTCGTACTAGTATATCAATATCACGTCCATCAGTTATAGTTAATTGCTTTAATTCATTTTCAATTGGATTTGCAATTTTCGTCCAATTGAAGTTTAACTCACGATTAAAATAGGCTGGATTATGATTACCTACTGCATTCGGTATTAATATATCAGGAGTTTCGTTTCTAAGAACAGGATTTTGCATTACTGGGGAATGTAAAATATTAATATGGTTAACACCAATATTTTCTTGTTGATCAAGTAAGAAATCATTTCCTAAATGTGCGTTTTCAATATTTATGTTGTTTTGTTCTAAATTAGGCTCAATTTCGAAATTTTGTAACCTATTAAGTTTCCAAATATCAAATTCTCCCTTTAAATTTTGAAATCCTACAAGTTTATCTGGCTTATTAGTTAATATGAATGTTAATAATTTATTAAGCCTATCATCAAATGTTTCGGCATTATACTTTTCTACTTCAGTTAAATTTTCTAGGTTTCGTAACTTTACCAAATAGTTTTGACACTCCGTCAGTTGTTTGTCTATGTCAAACCTATGTAGCATAGTTAAGTCAATTTGTCGTCCATTATTTATGAGTTTTTGTAACCTTTGTCTTTTTTGTCTTACGTTTCCTGTTGTTGTACTTTTTCGTATTCGTAATTGGAAATTAACGTTTGTTTCGTCTAATTTAGTGGGGTCAAGAATTGGTGCTACTTGTCTATCCATGTTTCTACCTGTTTATTGTTTTCTGTAATGATGACTATTTAAATGTATGTAAACAATGCCTTACCAGATAATTTCAATACACTTGCCAGATGTGAGCTTGTTACGTTTTTTGAAATTGTTATTGATAATTGATTTTTATGAATTTTAGAAGATTTATTGATGTTATTTATTGAATTTTTGTTTTAGTTTTTATGATATTCTGATTTATATCCTGGTTTATCCTTGTCGTATCTTGGTTTATCCTTGTTTTATCCTGGTTTATCCCTGTTTTTATCCTGGTTTATCCTTGTTTTGTCCTGGTTTATCCTTGTTTAATTTCCCGGTCGATGCACCATTTTTGTTACGTCCCAGGTTCGTGAAATAAAATTCAAAAGCTTTTATCGAAAATCCAACTAGTGTTTTGTTTTATTCAAGAAAAAAAATCTTATCAGATCCAATGTTGAAATATTTAAAACAATTAAAATTCTTAAAACAATTAAAATTCTTAAAAAAAATTAAAATTCTTTAAATTCAGTTGGAGTAATTATTAAATCTTCTAAAATACTTTCATCAAAATAAAGTTGAAAAAAATTAATAAATTATTAATATTTTGTTTTCTGTTTTTTTATAAAAATTGTATATCACCTATCCCTTTAAAAGTTTTAAAAGAGAGTGAGGACAACAATCCAATTTATTTAAATTAAGAAAATTGTCTTTTTCTTTTTTTTTTGTACTCACATCTGACGTTGTGTAAATAAGATCATCTGGTGGTACATTGATGTTGATGCTGTAAGAGTGTTTATGTTTACATTGGAATGTCGTTACGTGCGTACTGTTCGTTATGTTTTGTTTTGTTTTGTGCGTACTGTTCGTTATGTTTTGTTTTGTTACGTGCGTACTGTTCGTTATGTTTTGTTTCCACTGTCCGTTATGCGTTAGGTGTTCGTATGTGTATCTCCTATTACAATCCTATTACAGTATTTACCAAATATGTAATTCAATAAATCACATTTCTCAATTCTGAAAGACGGAGTAGGGCACTATTGACTATCATGTAGCACCCATAAAGTTAGAAAAGTTGCATGATATTGTTCAATATTAATTTTCTTTCGTTACTTTCTCTACCCATAATATGATATACCGTAGGGAAAGAAAGTATAGTTTTTATATCAATACTTTTTTTTGAAACCGAATATTTTCACTTAAAAAATAAAGTGTTTAGCCTACCGTTTGGTCTGTGAGCTTGTGTGAAGGAAAAATCTCAAAAACAGAAAATCGAACAAAGTTGAAACGATAAACTTAAGTTAAGTACTTCAAGGGAACCCGGCACAAACATTTTCATCAAATCGTTCTACCGAAATTAGTAATTTTTATTCACGCAATTTAATGCAATTTTCTCAAAAGCAGCTCGAACAATTTTATTTAAAATCACCTCATTCACTAAATTTTCTGTGCTCTACAAGATGCTCTAAGCGCCATGTCTGCTCAAATTCGTACGGTTCTGTTCTCTCGTCCAATTTTCATATCGGGCACCTCAAAAATTTTTTACGTTGTGTACGTTAAAGCTCAAAAAACCCAATAGGACGATTCTCTAAATGTTTCTGGAGATTATGTTGAAAAGTAGTGTAAGTTTCTTAGTCATTGAATAAATAAATTTTTTTCTGCATACATTTTTCTCGTTGATCATAGAATGTCCCTAGCACATATTCTTCACAATGCATCAGACACACGGAGCCGGCGGCACACCAGTAGACTTCCTTTAATTCTTAGTCCCATGGCTAATTCAAAAACACCTCAAAAGTTTATTGGAAAACCTCCTCCTCCTCCTCCTCCTCCTCCTCCTCCTCTTCCTCCTCCTCCTTCTCCTCCTTCTCCTCCTTCTCCTCCTCCTACTTTTTCTTCTTCTTCTTCTTTTTCTTCTTCCAACCAAGGATTAGGCCACAGCCTGTTCCTAATTCATATACTATATTATCTATTTCCATCTCCTTGGTCTGGAGGCGAAGCAAGTCAGTGATCGGCTGGCTTGCATGTGCCGAAGCATCACGTCCAAGAGAGCACACCTGCTCCCTTACTTTTTGTAGCAGTTTTTCGTGCCCGTGCCTCTGGAAACTCCTCGGCTTTTTATGGCTACTTTTCAGCCACGCATTGGTCTCGCCGAGGTGAGCTGAGATGCTGGGCTTCAGTCTGTCTATCCCTATCCTTGTCCTCGGCATCTAGCACTTTTTCTATCCGTGCTAGAGGCAACTTCTCCTACTTTAGCTTTTGCCCAACCCAAGTGGTGTTAGTCGTACCGTGCCCAAGGGTGGATGGCACTGGGGCTTTTAATCAGTGTCTTAACGGTGCCTGTAGGATACCTGGCTCCTCCTACAGTATGTTGCCTTACCTCTGTACGCGGGGCTATGCAGGGGCGGACCTATTATCTCCCTAGCTGCAAGTGGGGACCAGATGGTACCCATTTCATTTGAAATTATGAAAAACAGCTATGGATGCTGTGACTCTGGAAGGAGTGGATTTAAACTACTCCCCTGAGTTAGAGTATCTGGGGGCTGTCATGGATGGTGGCCTAACTTGGTAAGGCCGCAGGTCCATGACTGTGGAGAAGGCTATAAAGGCCTTATGGATGTGTGAGAGTCTGCTGGGAGGACTCCGGGGCTTGGGCCTCGTATGGTGGAATGGGCTTATGGGGGCATCATTCTGCCAATGGTCACGTACGAAGTTGCTGTATGGTGGCCAACAACAGATCTAGGACGGCGCAGGATCGGCTGAGGAGCTATAGAGACTGGCCTGCCTAGGGATATGTGGTGCAATGTGCACTGGTCCAACGGCCGCTATGGAGGCGATGGTTGATTTGCCTCCTTTTCATGTGCAAGTGAGGGGAGAGGCGATTGGAACTGCCTTGAGGCTGGAGGACGGGATCGGGGTCCCATCAGTGGAGATGGGCCACACTGAGATCTTCAAGGTTTGAAGGGATGGGTGTGGTATGTGGTCCTTGGGACTGTATGAGCAGATCATACAAATTCTCCGACACACTGAGGATGGAAATTTTTGATCGTCAGGAGTGGGCGGAGGGTAGGCCGGTGATGCCGGAAGGGGCTACCTTTTGGTATATTGAAGGCCCTGTGATGAGTGGAAGAGCGGGATTGGGGGCCTGGGGGTCCGGGGGAATGACTTCCCTGGCCCTTGGGTGTAACATGACCGTCTTCCAAGATGTAATATGGGCCATTGAGGTCTGTGCGGAGAGGCGTATTGTAAGGCGCCTCAGTGGGTCGCACATTTATATTTTTGCAGTTGCATTGTGGGTGGCTGCAAAGGTATAGCACTGTTGGGTGGGGATGTGTTAACACCTGCTCAGGTAAGTGCACTAAATCCTAGGCAGACCCTGCGCTTTATCGAAGGTGCGGGCCTTGCATAAACTAGGAATGGGGGCAATCACAAAAGATCTTTTAGGTCGCGGTGAGGAGGGGCTGGAGAAGCCTGAACGCCCTTGTTGAAATGAATGAATGAATGAATGAATCTCCTTGGTCTACCGACATCCCTTTTACCTTCTGGAGCATACCAGTGCGCTTGCTTAGGTATCCTATGATCTGACATTCTTGCCATGTGCTGTCTCCAACTTTGGTGATAATCCTTTATCTTTTCGTTTAACTTTTTAAATCGTTAACTCCGCCAATGGTGTTATTTAATGCCTCCGGTTGTAAGCCCGAAGCCTCATCTTGCAGGTGATGAGGAAGGAGGAGCACGAGGAGTAACGACCTTATTAATAAACTTGGGTCTATCTGGTTCCAGATAGTAGCACCCAGTTATAGTGCCCCTGCCTAGGATACAGGTGAAAAACGGACTACGGGCTCGATGGCAGATGAGGAAATTTTCCCAACGGTAAACAGGGCCGAAGAACCTGAGAGTTGGGTCTCCGAATGAAACTCAGGGTATGGCCAGGTACTCAAAGGGAGCAGTCCCACCACTGCTCTTACTTCGCACTTCACACAGGGTTCGTAGCTCGGCCGGAGGATATTTTTACCTACTGGCAAACTCACAAACTGAGAAACTTAGATTTTTAATTATCTACCCAATCAGTTTAATAATTTTTTTCCTGAACGTATTTAAAAAAACACACACAGCCAGACATCACTCAAAAACCGTTTTTTTTTGGAATGAAACCAAAATTAGTTGGAATTTGTATATAAAATCTTAATTTATAGCTCCCTGCAATTTATAAAGTTTCAAGAAAATAAAAATAAGGTAATTACCTTCCAGTTGATCCTGTGTTATTATTTTGTCTTTTGCGATGAATTCCGAAATGAAGTCAATGAACGGGAAAAATCCAGTTTTATATAATCTTGGTATTGTTCTTAATAATGCAAGATGATTTTCCACTACTTCTTTTTCACCATTTTTTATATCCTACAATATAAAAATAAAGAATACATAATTACAGAATCCATTATCTTGTAGTTTTACAGCCCTTTGTGGGATTTTGCTTTTTTCACAATCCTCTCTGCTAATTGCTAGCACCCTCCATTCTATTACAACCATCAAAATCAAATACTTTAAAGAAAGTAGAGAAGTGGATGTATTTATTTATAATAATAGTTTAGAGCATGTAGAAACAGTGAAGTTCCTGGGTGTATCTCTAGATAGATCTTTGTCTTGGGATTTCTATACCAATCAAGTTTGTAGTAAAATATCATCTGGGGTATTTGCAATAAAACAAATTGCTAGATTAAATGATAAAAAATTACTTATGACAGCTTATCATGGCCTCATTCTGTCTCATATCCGTTATGGTATCTAAGTATGGGGTAATTCTAGCATGGGTAATATGAATAGGGTTTTTAAAATTCAAAAGAAAGATATTGGTGTATGGTGGGAGCTAACCAGCTAACCTCATGCAGGCCACTATTTAAGGAGCTTAAATTACTTACTTACTTAGTTCCCTCTCTCTACATTTTTGAGGTGATTATGTATGTTAAGTAAAATAATTTTATGCAAAATTTCAATGTTCACAATGATAACACGAGAAACAGAAATGATTATTATGTGGCTAATCACTCCACAAAATTGTTTGAACAAAAACCTACTTATGCAGGGAGAAAATTTATGAATAAATTACCCAAATTTTTAAAATGTTGTGAGGATTTGAATTCCTTCAAAAGGAATATGAAAAATTACTTGATAGGTGAAACTTTTTATAGCGTACAAGAATTTCTTTCTTGATAGTAGTGATACATTGTGTATTTCTTATATGTATTTCAGATGTTATAGCTGACATTTCCTATACTCCTCCTGGAGTCTCCAGGGCGCAAAAAAAAATAAAAATAAAAAAATAATTCATACCATCATTCATTCACCTCTTCCAATCCCAACCCTTTTTTCTTCTCTTATACACAGCCTTTCCTTCCACATAATTTTAACCAGTCATCTTTTTCTTTGTTTATTTAACGTCGCATCAACTACAGTGGTCATTAGTGACGACGTTGGGTTGTAACTGTGAAGGATGAAATGATTTTTTTGTAACGTATGAAAATACACCATGCCTGAGTGTGATCCGAATCAAAGACCGCTTCATTCTTTAACCACTTCATTCCATTGTTGGCTTCATTCTTTTAACGTTACCAAACCTTCGCAATATTTGAGACTTTATAAAGTGGACTATGCCCATAACGGGCAGGTGGACTGTTATTTTAATTGCAATCTATCTGTTTGGTCCAGGGCTAAAAAAAATAGTTCTGTTTCTTATCACATAGTCAGCCACTTATATGACTGAACTATTTAAGAACAGAAGAGGTAGAGGTGTAAATGACACAAGTCAGAGTTATCTCCTCTGAAAGTAATGAATTTCACTATGCAGCTAGACCCTGTGGTGAATGAAGTGAAGGTGTCATTTGCAGGGTGGAAAGTGAGTGCTTTTCGGAAGGCCTGGCATGCTGATAAGCATACTCTTTCAACTCAGTGAGGAAGGCAATGGTAAACCACCTTACTCCTCGTTTTTACTTAGTAAAACCTCTAGAGGTTCAAACCAGCCTTTCGGCTGTTGACCTAAACAACAACAAAGTGGACTATGTTCCTCCCTTTTAAGGAGAGTATTCAGTTCATCATTTTTACCTGCACTTCAATCATTACCCTTCCTTATCAGTCCAACGATTCTCCTTAAAATCTTTCTTTAAACCCATTGAGTTGGTCTAGTGTTGTACTAAGTTGTTGCTACAAGTCAGCTGTTTAACCGCTGAGTTACAGGGATTAAGGTTTTCTGGGTCAAATCCTAGTAAAGGATTATACAGATTTGAATAATAGACAATGATAATTTGAATAAACTTCTCTGCACGTTGCGGTCGGTTTCTGAACAAAGTTAATGTTTCATAGCCATAAGTTCTACTGGGCGCACCAAAAATATATAATATTATAAAGTAAATCTATTATATATAAGTATATTTTTTAACTTACCCAAAAGCCAACTTTTCTGTAAAATTCGGAGAAAATTTTCTTTTTTAATTTTTGTATTAATCTGAAGTTATCCAGTTCAGCCTACACAATTTAAAATCGATCAATTTCTGAAAGTATTATTGGGTGATTCTACCGAAAGCGGGATTTTCCTGTAACTAAACAATTTTGTGAAGTATGAAGGTGTAAATACTCAACTCTTCTCTATTATATTATGTTACAGTAATTACTATTTCGATTCATGCAGAATAAAATATATATATATAATATTTTTTTAAAGTTGTGGACTAAAATTTTATTTCTTCATCAGAAAATCCCACTTTCGGTAGAATTGCCCTATAATATCTATGTGAGCAAAGAATAAGTTTAAAAAAGATGTGTCCTTTGTTATTTCCTCGTTAACTCGGTAAGGTAAATCTGAATTAGGAATTAATTCCTGTTTCGTGTGTAAGTTAAAAATAATTATTTACTGATTATTGTATTACACCAGTTCATTTAGATTAAATAACAGACTAACATCTCAAAGGTCTAACCACATCCATATTTCCCTCATGTACCTCAGAGTTTAAAGGGGTCTTAGACAAGACACTAAACTGCATCCCCTTACAACCTGAAAGATATCATTCCATCCAGGATATCTCAGGCAGTAGCAGGCATAAACCTTGGGGGTAGTACTGATGCCAAGTTTGTGTCATTTTATTCATCATAGCTTCACCAAATCCTACCAGGAAATAGAAGGAGAGGGCAAGTATCTGGAGCTTTAAAACTGGTTCCTTTTGGCTAAGGAATGGTAACTGTAATAGAAAAGTCCATGGTCCTCTAATTAGGGCGTTGAACATCATGGTGGTATCTTACGTGTACTAAAAGAAATCTTAGTACACACCATAACCGTGGAAATCAGACTGAAAAGCTAAACAGTTTTAAATAACAGACGTACTTAATGTCACTGGATGGCGACATTAAGTGGTGAGTTAAAACCTTTAATTTTTGGTGGCCCTAAAAAGGGCCATTTAAGTGGTGGTCGTCTTGATGGGAAGCATCGGTCGTATTCGTTGTGGCGGTCGAAGACCTGGGCGACACGGAGTGTCGTCGTCCAGCGGAGACATCATCTTCTTCCCTCGCAGTAGTAGTCGATGGCTGCTTCGTCGGGTACGGTGGACGTAAGGCTCGATCGAGGGACCGCTGTGGGCATTGCTCGCATCAGCAGGCGATGACGGTCTGGTCGACGGCTTACGGTGATGGGTCGGCGAGCGGAAGCATCATCTTCCTCTTGCAGGGTCATCGATTAGTCTTCGCTGGAGTCCTGTAGCCGTGTGCCATGGTGGACGTCTTGTCTGCTGTCTGGATTGGAATTGAGTCTCTCTGTGTCTGGATCAGAATTGAATCTATCGGCATCGGCTCAGTGTAGCGCTCTTTATATAGTTGCTGAGAGCGCTGTGGTAGAGGGCAATTACTGGCTCGGCCTTGATGACAAAGCCCTCTGTCGGTACACAGCCTAAAGGTATGTCGGTACACCGCCAAAGGGCCTACCGCGCCGACAAGGGCCGAGAGAAGTATTGAAGGCCGGCAACACAGTAAATGATTAATTAGAAGGGGTGGCGGTGACATTAAGTTAGTTTTTCTTATGAAATAAATTTTGTCCTAAGGTGGCCACTCCATAGCATAGTAGTTAGTGCACTAGCCTACTGCACAGAAGTCCTAGGTTTGATTCCTGGCCAGGTCTGGAATGCAAATTTTCAGAAGTCAAAATTCACTGTTCTCAACGCATTACCCACTGTTTTGGATTTATTACCTAATTGGATTTATTATTTATTACGCATTACCCACTGCGAATGGATTTCACCTCCACTACAACCTAAACGTTCAAGCAAAAGCATGAGGAAAGACTTCACAAACATTCAAGAAATCCAGCAGCTTGACAACAATTACCTGGTGCAAAGGCTCAAAAAGAAGAAACCATTTGAGCTCGTGAAACAAGAGCAGTGTTAGTGCACAATTAGAATTATTTGTGTTAAAATTTAAGTGCACAATATAACATAGTGTACACAATGTTTTCTAATAAATTTATTACAGAGGTTCTACTGAGCATCTCTGTAGTAGCATTGTTAATTAGTTAAATAAAAAATGAAATTGCTTATTAGTTTTAAGACTAGACCATAATATACCTCACCATTATATTAAAAAAAATTTGCTTACTTTCTTAAAGTTTTCAATTTTTGTAAATGTATCCATTCCTTGTGCCATTTCATGTACTTTATTTAAAAATCCTATTAAAACAAAAAAAATTATATACAGTTCATTTTTCTTTTCACTGGTTAAAAACCTCATAAGTTAATTAAATATTAATTAATTCACTTGTTAAATACATTTAAATACAAATACTGTCAAATACATTTTTAACTGTTTGAATTCAATATTCTGGTATTTTTCTTTTTAATTTTTATGAGATGTAAGAAAAATGGAAGTATCATTTGGGACAAACATGGTACTCTCCATATTTATACCACTGCATCAGTCTAACGAGAAGGAATAAACTTTCTTTAATAATTTTATGAAAGAACAAGTAAATGTAAAGGATTAAAAATAAAGTTGTTATTATCAATAATTTAATACAGGGTGATCGTAAAGTCGCGCAACCCAAAATGATAACAGTCTTAGAAAGCTGTAATGTATTTTTTTATTTTTCTTTCAAAGTTTACGATACAAGTTATAATTACAACTTACTTACTTACAAGTTCACAACAAGTGCTGGAAATGTCCACCGTGGTTTGCAATGCATGCATCAATGCATTTTCTTACATTGCACGCAACCTTTTTGAGTGTAGCAGTAGCAATATTTGATATACAGTCTTCAATGTTTCTTCTAAGTTCATCTACTGTATGCGGGTTGTTTTTGTACACATTATCTTTCAAATAGCCCCATAAATAAAAATCAGGAGGAGTCAGATCTGGTGACCGAGGAGGCCACAAACCACGAGAAATTATTCGGTCATCAAAGAAATCGTGGAGAAATTGGATAGTACTGTTTACCGTATGTGAAGTTGCTCCGTCTTGTTGTAGCCAGCAATAACGTTCGTCAACATGTAGCAGTGCTACAAACTACATGATTATTTCTTGATAACGTTCTGCTGTGATTGTATCCGAAAAAAAGATAGGCCCAACAAATTCTCCGACGAGATACATCACACCACACCCCAATTTTTTGTAATGGCTGTTCATGGAATTCATGTGGATTCTCTGCAGACCATACTCTACAATTTTGACTATTAACATATCCACTTAGATGAAACCAAGCTTCATCGCTGAAAAAAACTTTGTCCAGAACAGATATGTCATTTCGAATGAAATTTTTAAACCAATGACATTACCGCAATCGCTTCTCCTTATCTGGCTCTTCGAGCTGATGAGTTAAGTTAATCCGTTACGGATGTAATTTTAATAACTTAGTGGCTTTATGAACACTTCCATAAGACAGTCCAGTCTGAGTAGAAAGTTTTCGAAGAGACTTTTTTGGAGAACGAATAAACGTTTCACTTATCATCTGCAGACTGTCGTCAGATAAAACACTTGATCAGCCGGTACGATTATGGTCATTCACGCTACCTGTATCCCGAAAACGATGAAACAAACGAAATATGGTCAATTTGTTTGGCACTTTAGCATCTGGAAAGGCATTGGAGAAATGTTCTTGACACTTCGCGTAGGATTTCGATTCACAGTAACTCAAAACGATAGAGACGCGTTGTTCTTGCGTAAAAGACATTGCGACTCGAACTGAACAAACCAACTGGTTTCTGGCTAACTGTCGCCCGGTGGCATGATCTAGCAGTGCTGCCACATACTTAACGAATACTAAACGAAAAATTCCCATATTCTAATCATACTTTACAAATTTACCTTCAATTCCTACACGGCTTCAAACATTTGGTTGCGCGACTTTACGATCACCCGGTACATTTGGGATTAAATGTTAATATTAATAAAACTAAATATATTTTAACGTAAGCGTGAGAAACTCGAAGAAACATACAAAGCCAGCAAGCCTACAGGGTAAGAGAGGTGTTGGACGACAAAGAATATCCTGACTTGACGACCTGGTTTGCAACTTCTATTACAGGATTCTTCAAACCAACAGCGAATAGTCTTATAATTACCAGAATGATTGTCAACAGTTTATAGCGGATCAGCACGAAAAAAGAAGAAGAAAGTGAATCTTCCATTTATGGCTCAGATGTTTGGACTCCAACCAAGAAGGAGATTTTATTAATTGACAAAATCAAACCACAACAACTGATCTCCTATGGTCGGAGATGAAGACATCAATGGAAATGAATGGCATTTTGGTAAATAATGAGTTGTACTAAATAATATTGAATATAAAATAAAAGTTCTAAGCCAATATATTTAATTGGCTACTGAGAAAATGGGTCGAATGTTAAAATTAATAAGATAGGCATTGCAACCCTCCTTAATGAGCATAATCAGGAGTGGTTGTATCAAAAAAAAATCCAACTTTGATTTCTTGACTTCCGGTTTTGGGTCGAAACCGGAACTTCAAACCCAATGATTTCTACTCTACTCTTTAAAAGAAATTGAACTATACTACTGGGTGATTACAATGAAATAGACACTTTCAGTAGCCTCTAAAAAATTAAACTGGTGTATGAATACAGTAAATGATATAGGTTTATCAGGAATTTCTTGAAATTTATGTTAGTACAATGTTTGAAAATTATACCTTATAAATTACAGTTAGTGCAAAGTTTAAATATCGGTAATAAAGTCTTACGTAAAAAGTTTTGTATGGAGTTGCAGGATTGTGTTGAAAATGGTGATGCCTTCTTTCATCGCTCAATTTTCAGTGATGAATGTACGTTTCGCATTAGTGGAAAAGTTAATAGACATAATGTAATAATAATATGAAGCACAGAAAACCCAAGAGCAAGTTACCAACATATAAGCGGTTCCCCTAAAGTGAACGTACTTTGAGCTGTATCTCGTGAAAAGGTTTACGGGCCGTTCTTGTTTTTACGAAGTGTCTGTAACCGAAGTAATTGATCTGGACATGTTACATGAATGACTAATTCCTCAACTCAAGAAAGATAGTGACAACTTTATTTTTGTACAAGATGAAGTTCCGCCTCAATGGCACTCACAGATCAAATATTATCTGGATGAACACCTTTCTGGACGATAAATTGGCCGTATAAGTGAGGACAATATGGTGTACAAGCGTTGGCCACCTCACAGTCCAGATTTAACGCCCTGCAATTACTTTTTATGGGGTCATGTAAAAGACAAAGTTTTTGTACCAACCCTGCTTGTCAATGTCGATGATTTAAAACAGCACATCACAAATGCTCTCGCTATAGTTGACCACCATATGCTTGCATGTGTATGGGAAGAATTCGACAACCATGTTGATATCTGTTGTGTTACGATCGGTGCTTTCATTGAATATTTTTATGAATAAAAACCTAATAAAATCTTGTACTTACATAATCATGTAAGTAATCATCTTAACTTTTAAAAAATACATTTTCTATAAGCTATCAAAAGTCTATTTCATTTGCAATCACCCGGTATTTTTGTTTCCAAATATTGAATTTTCTTTCTTGACTTCCGATCAAAACCAGAACTTCAAACCCCAATCTAGGCCCACTAACTTTTTATGTTACAAATTTGAAAACCATTGGTTGCCATCTCTTGCAGTTTCTGACATCTGGGTGAGACAGACAGATGGCCAGATGGACACTAGAAAATGATAGATGACAAATTTCAAAATTTCCACCAATAAAACTTTTATGCTTATATTACGTACCTACAAAAATTAAACTGAAAGCAAAATATGAAATTTTATTGAGTTACCATTTATTTCATCTTCTGAATTAATTCTTCTGTTAACAACACTCTCAGCCAGTTGTCTCAAAAATCCTTGCACTGAATTTGGAGCAGTTAACGCTAGGTACATCAATAACGCCGCTCTACGTTGTGAAATTTCTTCATAATACATGTTTGCCTGTTACGTAAACGATGTAGTTTGTTAATTTTCATTAACCTTCACGTTAAAGTTTTCATTGTGTATTTTTTGCCCATAACAGACAGGTGGACTGTCAACCCTTTCAATCCCAAATTTTTGAACTTTACACAAACAAATATGTGTACATTGTTTCATACACTTTACTGACATTTAAGTGAAATAAAATCACTTTTAGACCTTCAGTCTTTTTTTGATGGCATGACAAAAAAGTGTGACACATGTCACATTGAGCTTAATGGTATCAAAGTTCCCAACAATATGAATAAGTAAAAATCATGCGCAGGCTTCCTAAACAAAATTCTCTTGCTAAGATTTGTAGCAAAGCATTATTTAAGACTTAAAAAAGGTTACAATTCAAAAATATTGGTAAAATGGACAAAATCAGTATTTACAGCCTAAAAAAATATACTTGTATGTACATTCAATATACTCAAAGAAATGCTTCTTTATTTTACTAAATGAACTCGAATATTTAAGACTAAAACTATTTTTAAAAAGAAACTAATAGTCGCGTCCGTGGCGTAGTGGTCAGCATCTTACACTGCAAGCGGAGGTCTCAGGTTCGATTCCTGGCTAGGGTGCAGAAAATTATTACACTTTACATCCAGCCCTCTTTAATCAAAAGTAGTCGCTAACAATTAAAGTTTTTATATCTGTTATTTCACTCCAATGTGACTTCTATGCCACCACACTGGGTAAGAAAGGTTTAATTATTTGTACTTGATTTTCTGGTTCCAGGGCTACCAAAAATAGTTCTGTTTCTTTTCACATGATCAGCCAATTATATGACTGAAGCATTTAACCCTTTCAGTGCCCAAACAATATTTAAAAGTTTGATCCTAAAGTGCCATTTAATTTGTATAAGATTTTACACCAAGTGCCAGCCCTTATTTCAAAAACTTGCAGGCGTAAGCCTGCCATTGGCAAGAAAAATTTCAACGTCGCAGAAAAATAAAATTTTCCCTTAAAAATTAATTTTTATTTTGTTCATAAAAAAAATAAATCATTCTGTTATCACTAAAATTATTCTAAATACATTTTTTTAATTTATTGAAAGTCACACCGACAGCTTGGCCATTAGCGACTACTGTAGGTTTTGGTACTGTAACGGTGGGTTTTAACGTGTAAAAACGTTCAGATCCTAGCTGGGAATCGAACCAGGACCTTTCGCTTTGTCAGCTAGCACGTTAGTCAATAAAATAATAAATAAAAAAAATAATAATTAAACTGTGGCGCTAGCCATGGTAATGGTCTTAAAATAAATTATTCAATTAATTTTTGTTTAAAAAATTACTTTTGTAACGTTCAGTTATCCAGACATTGGCACTTAAGATTTGGACGTCCTGTTTTCCGGATGTTGGCACTGAAAGGGTTAAGGACAGAAGAGGTAGAGGTGTAAAAGACACCAGTCAGAGTTATCTCCTCTGAGAGTAATGAATTTCATTGTACAGCCAGACCCTGTGGTGAATGAAGTGAAGGTGTCATATGCAGGTCGGAAAGTGGATGCGTTTCAAAGGCCCTGCATGCTTTTTTTTTTGGTTTAACGCCCGACTGTTCTGCAATTGCTGCTAATGCAGACGGTGAAGGATGAAATGAAGAAAACCAAATAGTACATTTTTTCAGAAGTCATTTCTCTATCTTGAGGGGCAGTTAATTATCATATCCTATCAATATACGAGCAAGAACTTGAAAAACTTTTTCTAGTTTTAAAATAACTGTTCTCTGATTATATTTTGCTTTCCTCGTTGCAGTAGTTTTTTTGTTTGTTTCTGTGCTCATTAATTGAATTAATTCTCATAAGTAAAAATATCCACATGTATTCCCTAAAATTATTGTTAAGTAGTTTTAGTTATTGAAAAAAGAAGTTTTTTCTCTATTACCTAATACAATTGTATATAATCTAAGGTAATTTTTTTAAATGTTTTTGTTATTAAAATTATTATTATTATTTATATAAATTTAATAGTATTTATCATTTATTTTTAATGCTTTTAATAAAATATGTTTAAGGCCATTACAAGGGCTATTTAAACCATTAGAGAGCGTTCTATGCTGATACAATAATTTTACGTACTTTCTTAATAGACAATAAACAGCAACAGATATTTAGCTAGGTGAAGTTGGAGCAGAAGAAGTAATTAGAGAAGTAGGAGAAATGGGCAGTCCCAAGGGGAGGTTCTACGCTCACTGACTCATCATGTGACAACTACAGACTTACTTTTAACCTACTAAATTAGTCCTTGGTGCAAAGTTGTCATGGAAGTGTAGTACCTGTTGTAGGCCTACTATTTTCAACTTGACAGTTTTTGGAAAAGAATTCTTCATAAAGGTTTTTCTGCTAAACCCAATAAATATATTTTACCAGATTTCTTAACATGAATTAAATAATGTCACCATAATAACATTTTCGTCTTACCACATCAAGACAGATTTGAAATTTAGAAAGGTTGACTTGATCAGTCAATAAAGGTCCTTCTGGGTCGTACCCACACTCATACACAAATTCTTGTATATTGTAAAACGCATTCGGAATTGAAACTTGTGGACCAGCTTCGGGTGTTATGAAAACTCTGAAACATCTATCTTCACTCAATGCTATTCTCGCTGGACTAAAATCTCGTAATAAAGTAGATTCAACATCTTCAACAGTGACAATGTATGTGGTTGGTAGATTCTAAATATAGACAGAAACAATACGTTATATATTATGCTACATAATTAAACTGTGCATTTCTAAAACATCGTAAGTACCAAACACAAAATTTTTCTTGGAGAAAGAATAAACATATTTTACAATTCAACATTTTGACTTGCACAAATATTTCTTTTTTCCTTTTTTTTTTAATTCCTAATATGTGTACATTGCAATCTGTTCAATTCAGAACAATAAGCAACCCCATGACCCAATGAGATGAGGATGATATGTATGACGTGTAAATGAGGTGTCTTGTACAGACTCAGGTTGACCATTCCTGAGAGAGTATGGTTAATTGAACCCCAACCATCAAAGTACACCGGTAACCACTGTCTAGCATTCAAATCCGTATAAAAGTAACTACCTTCACTTGGATTTGAACCAGGAACCTTCGTCTCCGAAAGTCAGCTGTTAAACAGATATTTCTTAAGTTGAGATTTTTGTCTCTAGAATGTAGTAGGCAAAATATTTACTGTGTCATTATTCAACATGGACCATTAAAGTCAACCACAAGAAGAATCTTTAAGCCTCCTGTTTTCCCAATATTTTTTCTTCATCCTTTCAGATCTTGCCTGTCTTTCTCTCCCTGAAATCACCCTTCCTACTTGTTGTCTATTTATTCTCAGTTGTTACATAGTTTGATTCTTTTTTAATTCCATAATTTTGTCTGTTTTTTCTTATAGATCTGTTATTGTTATTTCAAGTTTTTTCATCTCTTCCTTAATTTCTGTGATCCACTTAATGTCACTTTTACTCTCTCAGAGTTTTTCTATCGTATTCGTCTTGACAATCTGTTTCGAGGTGTTGTAATTTCCTAAGAAGGAAATTTGTTTTTTCCTGATTGTGCTGGTTATAGGTTCTATTTCTTTATACTGTACATTGTTTCATTCGGGAGAATTCTCCAGTGTTCATCTTTCTGATATTTTTTTTTAATTCAAGTTCCTACTATCCTCTCGATTTTCAAGAGTTTTATCTATGGCCTTGGAGTTAATTGTTTTAAACAGAGTTTTGCTTCCATATGTTATTTCCTGTTGGCTCACAGTTTTGTAGTGTTTCAGTTTGTAATTATGGAGAGACATTTCTTATTGAATGTGTTTTCAGTGAGTTTTGTGCCATTGTTAATGGCATGGTACTTATAGCATGGTTTTGTAATAAAATGAATTTCACCCAAAATGGCACTTACAACATTTTTAAAATGCCCGATTCAATTATCATAGTTAATTGTATTTTTATTCATAATAAATAACTGTGGTGTGCTGCGAATCGATCGAATTCCAAATTCTGAAATTAGGAGAAGAATTGGCATTCAAGGAAATATCATGGTTACCATGAAAATATCATGGTTTCTTACCTTTTCTCATAAATTTAGATTTTTAACACTAAGGTACATTTTTCTCAGAAACCAATAAACCTACCAGGCTGAAATTTTCACCAGTTAATTATCTTGTATATCCACATATACCATAATTTTTATGACTTACTCACAAGCTCCAAAAATTAGTAATATGCAAAACACGTGGAAAACAATTTATAAAAATTTTATGTTATTCATAATTTAAAAAAAAATGGGTTGGTCCAAAGATTAAATTGAAAAAATGTCAGTAGCTCGAGAAGAAACCCGACACCTATAGTGTGTAAAGTTTCATTTCCCTATCTTTTACCAACCCTATGAAAAATGAACCTAAAAATAGCAAATTTAACATTGGCGGGATACAAAGTACAGCCTCCCCTTAAGAATGATCAATAAGGTCTGTGCGGAGAGGTGCATTGAGAGGCGCCTCAGTGGGTCGCACATTTTTATTTTGTCCGATAGTCAGGCGGCCATCAAGGCTTTGAGTTCTTGTACTTTTGAGTCCCGATTCGCCTATGATTGTCGGGCAGTATTGAATGCCGTGGCCAGGCGTAACGTGGTAACGCTGCGTTGGGTGCCGGGGCACCAGGGAGTGTCTGGAAATGAGAGAGCGGATGCCTTAGCAAAGAAGGGTGCAGCCTCTCACTTCATAGGCCCAGAGCCATTCTGTGGAATTGGTGAAGGCTATTATAGAAGTATAGTTAGGGTCTGGGAAAAGGAGGCAAAAACCTCCTATTGGGAGAAGGTGCCAGGCTGTGAACAGGCAAAGAAATTTATTGCCTATTCCAGCAAGAAGGCTGGAATATATAATAGACTAGGAAGACAGGACTTGAGGAGGGTAGTGGGCCTGATGACTGGTCACTGTAATCTTGGGTATCATTTATCCAAGATAGGAGTTGCTGGAGACAGGCTATGTAGATTCTGTCATGAGGCAGAAGAGAAGGCTGAGCATATTTTATGCAGCTGCAAAGTGGTTGGCTGCAAAAGAAGAGCGCTGATGGGTAAGGATGTGTTAACACCCTCTCAGGTAAGTGCACTAGATCTTAGGCAGATCCTGCGCTTTATTGAAAGTGTGGGTCTTGCTTAAATAAGGGATAGGGGCAATCACAAAAGATCTTTTAGGTCGCGGTGAGGAGGGGCTGAAGAAGCCTGAACGCCCTTGTTGTAATGTAATGTAATGTAAGAATGATCAAATCATGGACATAAATATAAGGTTAAACTAATGAAAGAACTCTGTGTATGTGTGTGTGTTTTTGTTGCTGTTGTTCAGGTCATCAGCTGAAAGGCTGGTTTGAACCTCTAGAGATTTTATTAAGTAAAACGAGAAGTAAGGTGATTTACAATTGCCTTCCTCACTGAGCAGAAAAGTACACTTGTCAGCAAGACAGGCCTCCCAAAAAGCATCTACTTTTCACCCTGCAAATGACACCGACACTTCATTCACCATAGGGTCTGGCTGTATAATGAAATTCATTATTCTCAGAGGAGATAACTCTGACTAGTGTCTTTTTATATCTCTACCTTTTCTGTTCTTGAATGCTTCAGTTGTATAATTGGGGGACCATGTGAAAAAAAATGTAGCACTTTTACTAGCAGACAAAGTGTAAATAATTTAACATAATAGAATATAGGTAATGTAAAAAAGAATTGTAATAATTTTTTTTACTGAAGTAATATTTTACCACGTTATGAAAAATATTATTTTTTTTGTAAGCTAACCTCAGCAAAGGTTGATCTTGTATAATTTAATACTTACAAGGGGTGTTCAAAAAGTTCCTAGAATTTCGTCACCAAACAAGCAATAAGATACTCGAACTAGCAATATGATTGCGTGAACACTCTTGTTTGGGCAGGTTTGGACAGTACATAGTGATGTTAGTCCTCCATGCGACATGGATGAGAGTGGTTTTCAGTTAACATAATGTCGTAATTCAAATAGCGTGCGAACCTCAAGTTCATGTGGAAATTGGGAAAGTCGGCTTTAGAGATGCTGTTGGCTCTGCAGCTAGTTTATGGTGATAATGCACTAAAAAAATTTGCTATTTACAATTGGTTTTTATGGATTAAGCAAGGGTTTTTTTTTTTTTTTTTTTTTTTGGTTTAACGTCCGACTGTTTTGCAAATTGCTGCTAATGCAGACGGTAAGGGTGGGAGACATTAGAGGATGATGAGTACAGTGGGAGACCGTCGACATCCCAAAACGATGAAATGCTTACAAACGTGAATCAAATGATTCTAAATGATCGAAGAATGACTATCGCAGAGTTGGTGAACAAAGTTGGTATCTCACAGGAAAGAACACAATATTTCTTAGTTTTTTTTTCCACTGAGAAATCTATAAATTATGAATTCATTAAAAGTAAAATAGAAATAAATTCCACATACTAATTTTTCACCTTCCGGTGCATTCTTGAAATCTATCATAACTTTAGATGTTTTACCCATTGATGATGAATGTTTCAGAAGTCTTGAACTTGATGTCATATTAAGAGAATGCTGTCTTTGTCGTCTAAATGCTCCTAATATATCTTTAAACAAATTGGTTTCCGCACCGATTACTCCTGAAGATCTGGACTTTGCAACTACAAACCATTTAAGACATGAGATTATATAAAAATAAAAAAATTTTTAAATTAATTTGATTAAGGGGAGTGTGGATCCCTATCCTAAGCAATGTTACAATTAATATTAATTAAATTAATAATTATTAATTAATTAATTTAATTTAATTAATTAAAATGAATTTATTTAATTAAATTCATTAAAATGAATTTATTTAATTAAATTAATTAAAATTAATTAATTAATTAAATTTTGGTACAATTAATGTTTGTACCTTTTTCTCAGCAACCATTTCAGCTACAGCTACAGTTTTTTTTTTGTATGAAAGACCACTCTTTGGTACATACTTAGAATGTGTACCATTTTTTCATCGAAAACTCTCCGAAAAAAATTTTTTCTCCCACAATTTTCAATATTTTTAAAAACGGCACACATTCAAACAATAGAACTGGACGACTAACATACTCCATAAAAATTTCAGCCTTGTTCTTTTTGTGGAAGCTGAAAAAAAGGTACATAAAATTATAAAAATGCCGTGTTGAGATATTCGTGTTTAAAGTTTGAGGAACAAAAACACGAGTGTAAACAAAGACAGACCACAAAAAAATTTAAAAAATATTTTCTATTTGTCATAGCTACATGATTCTAACGCCATTTTAAAGCACACATTTCAAACTATATTTTCAACGAAAAAAACGAAAAATCGATAATATTTTTAATTTTTAATTCCACACACCCCTTAAATTAACACTGATAATCCTATTGTCTGCCCATAACAGACAGATGGAGAGTCAAATTAATTACTCTCAATCTGTTAGTTGCAGGGCTAAAATAAATAGTTCTGTTTCTTATCACATGGTCAGCCAATGTGTTTAATGCGGTAGTCAAATGGTTTAATGACTCCTACATCTGCTTCGGTTCGTTAAAATGGTGGGATCTATTACCACCCGGATACAAAAGACGCGATGTGTCTTCGACGCGCACATTAGGCGTAATGCTTGCTCGTTAGGAATTAGGAAGGTTTGTAGGTTAGAAAGGAACACATACGGGTAAATAATACTGCAATTATGAAGGAGTTTAACAGTACTTACTCGATTTTGAGTGCGCAGATTTCCCAGGATGCTTCGATTCGTGGATGCCGTTGTAGAAAACACTGAATGTTCGACTATATCTGTACAGATTTTACACAATAGACAAAGGCACGTTAAATATACACACAAAGCACTGTTAACACTCGGATAACTGCAGTTATTATAGCGATTTACAAGTTCGAAACACAGGATTGCACAGGTTACGCAAAGTCCGGTAATTACTCGAAGAAATAACATGAACTGTTCGTTAAATAAATGTAAGCGCGTTCACAATTAAAGCATTGTTGCTTGGGGCCGTAAATAATGTATTGACGGCTACATGAGGTTGGAAGGTCCAACGCGTCGAAATGCAAATGACGCCAGCTCTCGAGGCTGCGAACGTCCGTGAAAGCACAACCGTACCGTATGCTGGTTTGACTGGAAGTGAGAAGGGATTTTAGGAAGAAGGAACAATGGCGAAGCGAACTCGGGAAATTAATCTAATTTTGCTATTGGCTGGGCGCGAGCCACGTCACGTAGGATCACACATGCGTAGAACTAATCGATGAGACAATCAATGTAAGATCAATAAAACGGATGTACTCGCGGGAAAGATTTATTCTGGAAGTTTCGACGGCGCGCGGCATTTGAAACTATAGTAATACTGAACACAATGAAATGACTGAATCATTTAAGAACAGAAGAGGAGAGGTGTAAAGACACTAATCAGAGTTATCTCCTCTGAAATGAAAGTAATTAATTTCATTATACAGCCGGACCCTGTGGTGAATGAAGTGAAGGTGTCATTTGCAGAGTGGAAAGTATGTTTTTTTCAGAGGGCCCGGCATGCTGATAAGTATACTTTTCCATTCAGTGAGGAAGGCAATGGTAAACCTCCTCACTCCTCTACAAGTTCAAACCGGCTTTTTGGCTGATGACCTAAACAACAATCCTATTGTAAAAATATTTTATTTTTCACTGACCTGTTACAGCTGCTAGATCACTTGTTTTTCACCATTTTTTAATAAAACCCTACTCTCTACTGACATGTTTCAGTGGATCCACCATCATCAGAGTACACCAAATTGAAAGTAATCTTTTTAAAATTTACAGAAGATTACTTCCTTCAGTCATTTGTATGCAACTGTTAAATTATGCAACTGTGACCATACATGTTGCTCTGGAATGGGAGTTTTCCTTTAATTTCATGGAATTTTCACCCAGTTCTGATTTCTGGAACAATTACTGCTTTTCAATAGCCACCTTGATTTCAGAATATGGTAGAAAATTTTTGAAATAATATTTAATCCGGATTTCATTAAAACAAATAGCTAGCTGCATTTCAAGTTCATATTTTTACTTTTCCTTGCCTATCTAAATTTATAGGAAGGAAAGGATTGTTTTCATGACGATTTTTCAAAATTGAGTTTTCACCCGATCTACTCGTTTTCAGAGCCCCTGAACCCAAAAAAGATGTCCTTAGCAATTGGTCTGTGTGTGTGCGTGCGTGCGTGTGTGTGTGTGTGTGCGTGTGTGTGTGTGTGTGTGTGTGTGTGTGTGTGTGTGTGTGTTAACAGAATATCTCAAGAACGGAACATCGTACGAACTTGAAACTTGAGACTTAAGTTACATATGACTATCGGACCTGACTTTTTTTAAAAAGATTTTTATCAAAATCAGTCAACCAGAAGTAGTAGTTTATTTGTGTAATTTTTCACTTTTTTGCGATTTTCTCAAAAACTGGTCCTACAATTTTTTAAAAAATCACCTTGTTTACTAAATTTTTTATGCTCTACAAGATAGGGTAGGCGCCATGTTTGATGAAATTCTTGGTGAGGCTATTTTCACGTAAAAAATTGTTTTTTTAAGATTACGGCTTTAATATGCATTTTAGCGCAAAACTTTATGTAATAAAAAATCTGGAGAATTTAAAATCCTACAACTTTTATTTCAAACATTTTTTTGTAAACGCTTAGTTTAGCGGTAATTAGCGATTTTCTGTTATTTTTCTCACGAAAACATGTGAAAAATCGATTTTATTAAGATTTCGGCTCTAGTATGTATTTTATGACAAAGTGTACATAATAAAATTTATAGAAAATTAAAAGATCTACAACTTTTATTTAGAGCATTTTTCTCTACAGAGCCTAGTTTAGCGTGAAAGAGTGATTTTCCGTATTTTTAAGCCAAACTGAGGTTGATTTTCATTTTGCGTCTTTCACTCATGATTTAAATAAGATTATATTTATTGAGGTTAGTTTTTTGTTTCTCAAAAAAAATCATTTCTCATAAAAATCATTTTATCTTTTAATTTTTATGGTTTTCATATTACAATATATTTTTCGTTGTAAAAGTTGATACTGGTCGGTGCCTCTATGTAGATAACTGGTACTAAAGTTTACCACTCGCCGAACAACTGCTTGATAAAGAGACGCATCTTCGATATTTTTATATAGTTTTATTGAAAAATAGCCCAAGGTAAATTATTTTTAAAATATATATAATATTTTATAGAAATACAAGTAAAATTTCAGTGATACGGATATCAGTCTTTCACAGAAAAAAACAGTGCCAAAAAAATTTAAGCCTTACAATTACTCTAGACTTGAAAGAAAATTATTTCCAAAAAGGAAAGGAACCATAAAATAGGTAAGCAAAACTGCAAAAATTGCCTTGGGAGTCAATCTGTTAAATGCTTCGGTCATATAAACTGGGTGACCTTGTGATAAGAAACAGAACTATTTTTTGTAGCCCTGGAACTAGCAGATTAAGTGCAAATAATTTTACACTCCACCTGCCTGTTATGGGCAAATAATCATATAGGATAGTTTGCTAGATACTTATAATATACTTACGTTCTAAACTGATTTCACTTGTAGTAAACTTCCTTCGCTTTGTAGCATATGATAATACTATCTCATAAATTTCATCATCCAAATCATCAAATTCTGAATCTGTGTACTCATCTGTATCTCCTGTAACAAGATTCATTCATGTAACTTTAAACTTTTTATAAAATCATCACAATCAAATATTTACAACTACCTACCTTTAAAACTCAATTAAATTCTCATCTTCTTAACCCTTTCAATCCCAAATTTTTAACTATCACAAAAACATACGTGTACAGTGTTTCATACATTTTACTGACATTTAAGTGTAATAACATTACTTTTTGACCTTCAGCCCTTTTACTAGCTTGACAAAAAAGTGTAACACGTAGCCTACGTCATATTAGGACTTGATGGTATCAAATTTCCTAACAATATGAATATGTAAAATCATGTTCAGGCTTCCTAAACGAAATATATTACCTTACTTAGATTTGTAGCAAAAAAATAAAAACCTATGATTTTAATATTAAAGTCATTGTTGTTGTTTAGGTCATCAGCCGAAAGGCTGGTTTGAACCTGTAGAGGTTTTACTAAGTAAAACGAGGAGTGAGGTGGTTTACCATTGCCTTCCTCACTGAATGGAAAAGTTCACTTATCAGCATGCCGGGCCCTCTGAAAAGCACATATTTTCCACTCTGCAAATGACACCTTCACTTCATTCACCACAGGGTCTGGCTGTATAATGAAATTCATTACTTTCAGAGGAGATAACTCTGATTAGTGTCTTTTACACCTCTACCTCTTCTGTTCTTAAATGATTCAGTCATTTAATTGGCTGACCATGTGACAAGAAACAGAACTATTTATTTTAGCCCTGCAACTAACAGATTGAGTGTAAATAATTTGACACTCCACCTGTCTGCTATGGGCAGACAGGTGGATTGAGATATTAAAGTCATTATTTAAGACTTAAAAAATTTTGCAATTAAAAAATATTGGTAAAATGGATAAAATCACTTTTTACAAACAGTCTAAAAGATATACTTTTACAAACATACAACACATTCGAAGAAATGTTCTTTATTTTAGTAAATGAAGACGAATATATTTAAAACTAAAATTAACTTTAAAAAGAAACTAATGTTTGCCTCCGTGGCGCAATGGTCAGCATGCTGCACTGCAAAGCGGAGGTCTCAGGTTCGATTCCTAGTTAGGTTAAAGAAAATTATACACTTCACACCCAGCACTCTTTAATCCAAAGTAGTTGCTAATAACTACAATTTTTATGTCTGTTATTTCACTCCAATGTGGCTTCTATGTCACACTGGGTTAGAAAGGATTAAGAAAGGATTTTTGGAAATTTTGTCATATACGATGTGTGTCCGAAAAGTGATACAATGTTTTCATGCTGCTATTTTCTGATCAGTTGGATTAGGTAGTGAGGACTCTCAGCTTAAAAGCGATGCCTTCAACAATTTGCTCTATGTAGTTTAGGAATCAGGATCACTGTCTCCGTGTACTCCTGTTAAATGCCTGTGTCATGAAACGTAATGAAATCATCTCTCAAGCAAAGTTATGCAATAAAGTTTTGTTCGAAACTGAACAAATCTCTTGCGAAGACCCACCAATTGATTGTGCAAGCTTACAGGGACAGTGTTCCATTGTATTCACAAGTTTCATAGTAGTTGAAAGAATTTAAGGAAGGCCGAGAAGAGGTGATAGATGAATGCCTTGCTGGGCGACCATCAACCAGCACAACTGATGACAAAATTGGCTTGTGTGCACGACCAGTAAAAATTCTGACCGTCAATTGAGTATCCGTATGATTGCAGAAACTCTTAACATTTCAAAAACAATTTTGTACATGAACCGGTGGTAGATAATTTGCTCATGAGGAAAGTGTGTGCTACGCTGGTTCCCAAGCTTTTGACGGACAATCAGAAGAATCACCGGGTTGGGCAAAGCACAATTTGGCAATGCTGCTGCAACCCCTCTAAAATCCGGATACGGTTCCACTTGACTTCTTTTTCTTCATGAGAATCAAGACCACCCTAAAAGGAATCCATTTTTGGATCGATTGAAGCGATCCAAAGCTCCATGATGAGGGCCCTTGCTGAGGTCCTTGTTGAAGCCTTCCAGGACGTGTACCATGCGTGGCAGAGCCAGTGGAAATGATGATGTATAGCCTAATAATGCCAACAATCTGATTGTCAATATAATATGGCCGGCCGCGTTGGCGATGTTGGTAACGTGCTCGCCTCTCATCACGCGGTCTTGGGTTCGAATCCCACTCGGGCATGGCATTTTTTCATACGTTACAAAAAATTCATTTCATCCTTCACCGTCTGCATTAGCAGCAATTTGCAAAACAGTCGAACGTTAAACCAAAAAAATATATATATATATATTTATATATATATAATACGGCTGTTGAAAATCCCTGTATAGGATGTTTGATTAGATAATAATAATAACTAATTTTAGTGGTAGTCATGTGGAGGTGAATATCTGATTGAAAGACTGCCACTACAATTTAGATTATCATTCGTAGTGGATGACAACATTGATTTATAATTCACTTGTAGACTTGTATTTATGTATTTTTTTAAAACCACCATTTACTTGGTTTGGTGGTTATCTATTCCTAGTAGATAAGATATTTTTTTGTATTTTGTATTAAGTGGAATAAAAAAATATTATTATTATTATTATTATTAATAATTATATTATTATTATTATGTATCATTTCTTCTTGTTTAAAAATTGCATAGCCAATGTTCCTTGTATTCTCATTAAACCATAGGACAGTAGCCTATTATTAGGTTTCACATTATACTTTCTCAATATAGACTTATACTAAGGTTACATTGCAATACGTTGTATTTCCAATATTAATGGAAATTTAATAAAAAGGACATCATAAAACATTCCAAACAGATACACTTTCAAAATACTTCTTTACATTAGTGGTTCTTTAAGAAAATATATTTTTTCGGGTAGGCCTCAGCTTAAATGATAGGTAGGCTAGTAATGAAATAATTTTTTCATACTAACTTAACATTTGTATCTGTGCAGCAAAAGTCTTCTTTACTACTTCAGGATCATATAATTCCAAAAACTCTGCATTTACAAATTGCTTTTTCACCTCTTGTGGATCAGTAAATTGAACTCTTAATCTTGAACGACTTTCTTCTAATACCGGTTCTTGTCTCCTCAATTTCTTTTCCTCTTTATCAGGTTTATCCTTCTTTTTGAATGATTTACCACTGCGTGAAAGTTGGCGTTTCCTCAGTGCACTTCGAATAGGTTTCATGTCCGCAGGAGGAAACGAGTCACTCTCACGCTCATGAAAATGATGTGGTATTGTTGTTGGTGAATCCATCTGTGGAACTTGCATTTCTGTAAGTGCACCTTTTTCCTGAGGATGAATGTTCTTTTTTTTCGAGGGCATAGGTTGCTGTTTTTTTTTAAGCATAGAAGAATCCGGACTGACCGCTTTGGAAGCAATTGGTTGTTCTTTACCTTCACCACCCCTTCTTTTTTTTTTATCCTCATCTTTTTTCTTAGGTGGTACCCCAATTTTCTTTTTACCTATAGGTGAAGTAGGAATAGTTTTCTTGGCAAGCTTCTTGTTTTTATCAACTGCTGTTGGTTTATCTTCATGTTCATGTTTTGGTGGTCTTTCAGTTTTTTTCTTTTGACTTGGGGAAGATGTCTTTTCTGAAGGAACTGGCTGAGTCATAAAGGATATGTCTCCTAATGGAATAACTTGACTGGGACGTGGCTTGACTCTTTCTGATGGCTTACTTCTAGCTTTACCTGTATCATCACGTTTGGTTGGTGGTTTTACTTTATCTTCTTGACTTGGTAAAGATTCTTTAGCTGACGGACTGGACACTTTTGGAGTGACTTGAGTCACATGTGGTTCTCTATCTTTACCTGTTGCAGGGGAATCTTCACCTTTACCTTTATGGTCTGGTTTTAATGGTGTTTTTGCCTTTTCTCGAGCGGAAGATTCCTTTTCTGAAGGAATTGGCTGAGTCATAAAGGATATATCTCCTAATGGAATAACTTGACTGGGACGTGGCTTGACTCTTTCTGATGGCTTACTTCTAACTTTACCTGTATCGTCACGTTTTGTTGGTGGTTTCACTTTATCTTCTTGACTTGGTAAAGATTCTTTAGCTGACGGACTGGACACCTTTGGAGTGACTTGAGTCACATGTGGTTCTCTATCTTTACCTGCTGCAGCAGAATCTTCATCTTGACTTTTATGTTCTGGTTTTAATGGTGTTTTTTCCTTTTGTCGAGTGGAAGATTCTTTTTCTGAAGGAACTGGCTGAGTCATAAAGGATATGTCTCCTAATGGAATAACTTGACTGGGACGTGGCTTGACTCTTTCTGATGGCTTACTTCTAACTTTACCTGTATCATCACGTTTTGTTGGTGGTTTCACTTTATCTTCTTGACTTGGTAAAGATTCTTTAGCTGATGGACTGGACACTTTTGGAGTGACTTGAGTCACAAGTGGTTCTCTATCTTTACCTGTTGCAGGGGAATCTTCACCTTTTTCTTTATGGTCTGGTTTTATTGGTGTTTTTTCCTTTTGTCGAGCAGAAGGTTTCTTTTCTGAAGGAATTGGCTGAGTCATGAAGGATATGTCTCCTAATGGAATAACTTGACTGGGACGTGGCTTGACTCTTTCTGATGGCTTACTTCTAACTTTACCTGTATCATCACGTTTGGTTGGTGGTTTTACTTTATCTTCTTGACTTGGTAAAGATTCTTTAGCTGACGGACTGGACACTTTTGGAGTGACTTGAGTCACATGTGGTTCTCTATCTTTACCTGTTGCAGGGGAATCTTCACCTTTACCTTTATGGTCTGGTTTTAATGGTGTTTTTGCCTTTTCTCGAGCGGAAGATTCCTTTTCTGAAGGAACTGGCTGAGTCATAAAGGATATATCTCCTAATGGAATAACTTGACTGGGACGTGGCTTGACTCTTTCTGATGGCTTACTTCTAACTTTACCTGTATCGTCACGTTTTGTTGGTGGTTTCACTTTATCTTCTTGACTTGGTAAAGATTCTTTAGCTGACGGACTGGACACCTTTGGAGTGACTTGAGTCACATGTGGTTCTCTATCTTTACCTGTTGCAGGGGAATCTTCACCTTTTTCTTTATGGTCTGGTTTTATTGGTGTTTTTTCCTTTTGTCGAGCAGAAGGTTTCTTTTCTGAAGGAATTGGCTGAGTCATGAAGGATATGTCTCCTAATGGAATAACTTGACTGGGACGTGGCTTGACTCTTTCTGATGGCTTACTTCTAACTTTACCTGCATCATCATGTTTCGTTGGTGTTTTTAAACTCTGGTCGTGACTCGGTACAGCTTGTTTTGAACTTTCTTTAGAAGTGGCACCTGTTTGAGGTATTGGCTTTTCTTTCCTAGGTGGTAGTTTTTTGTCACCTTCATTTCCCAATTTCTGGTCATGACTCGGTACAGTTTGTTTTGCTGTTGGAGAACCTTCTTTAGAAGTGGCACCAGTTTGAGGTATTGACTTTTCTTTCCTAGGTGGTAGTTTTTTGTCATCTTCATTTCCCAATTTCCTTGTTGGTTCTCTGTTTTCCTTTTGGCTTGCTACAGATTCTTTAATTGAGGGACTGGGTTTTCCAGATGTGATTTTAGTGGATGGTTGTTGGTCATCTTTTTTTGATTGTAGTTTCCGGTCATCTTTCTGTTTTGTCTTTCTTTTATCTTTGTCATTTTGCTCTGCTGAAGGAATTATATAAGGTGTGCCTTCATTTCCTGGTTGCTGATCCTTCCTTCCTATTGGTTCAGTGTCCTCTTTCCGTTGTGTTTCCTTCTTTTCTTTTTTATCTCGCTTTTCATGGAGACTAGGGTCTTTAGAAGTAACTTTAGTGGCAGGCTTTTCTGGGAGACTAGGTTCTTTAGATGTAACTTTACTGGCGGGTTTTGATGTTTTTGAGGTGACTTCTTTGGCAGGTAGTTGATTTCCCTTACTTTCTGTAGCTTTAACTGGACGTTTTTGATTTTTCTTATCGGCTGAAGTTAGTTTGGAATCAGGTTGACCATCAACAGCCTCTTTCTTATCATGTTTTTTGCTAGCCTTTTTGTTATCCATTTTTGTTTCAGTAGATAACTCAGGAGATGTTTGTTGGGCTCTCAAATGCGGTGGAATGTACACAATAGGTTTTTTTCTTCCTTTCACACTAAGTGATAGTCTTTTAAATTTCTGAAGAGTGGTTGGATACACCCAATAATTCTGCATGAATATTTTGCTATTTTTTTTTATTTCATTGCCTAAGTTAATGTAAAACTGAAAAGGTTTAAAAATATTCTGACATTTTGATAGTGGGAAAATTTTGGTACAAACACTATTATCGCTACAGTTTTTATAAGCAATTAAGTTATGAGATGAGGTCATGTCTATTACATTCAAATCTCTTCTTGAATCACAGTCCTCAATGTCATGTTCTTCAATGGCCAGTGGATTTCTTTTAGCAGTTTTTATAGAGCATATCATTTTGTATTTATGTTTATTATAACTTGACTTTTTTTTACAAATACTGTTATGTTTGTAATACCACTTAGAAAGATGGGTTCTGTAGTTTTTTCGAATTTCTGAATTGTGCTTATTATAACCGTGACCTTTTTTGATTACTTTCATTGCTGCAATTTTTATTTTTACTTTAATATAATTTCATTTAATTTTGAAATACATAACAAATTTTCATATACTACTTTAAAATTTGGTAATTTCATTTCACGAGTTTTTTTTAAATTTTGATTTATTCCTGAAGTTTACATTTTTATTCGTAGTGTAAATATTTACATTATTCTGGTCCAGTGCATCAGCTGTCAAAAAATTAATTTTAACCTGTCAGTAATAACACATTGTCAAAACAAAAGTTATGGTTTATACAGCTAGTTTAAAGCATTATCTTGCAATAATAAAATGTATTTGTGTATTAAACTGTGTGGTACAATTATTAATATAGATAATCATATTGAAATACAGCAAAAATGTAATAATTTATTCTGCACCAAACTCAGAAACTGTATTTCCACCCTAGAAACATAAAGAAACAGCATTAACATATTTTACAGGTAACCCTACTTTCATCAAGAATAAAAATACAAATAACTTTACAAATGTTTAAATGTGTTTAACAGAAATGCCTCTTGTCACAATTTCTGTTCCATTTGTGACCTTTATGGCACCATTGTTGAACGAAATGAAAATAAAAACATGGCTAATTATGTAGCTTAGTATCAGGGCTAGTCACCAATTGAATCGGTGAGTGGAAAAAGGAACGAAGACAGCAGTTTTGTTAAGTTTACTTCGGCGCATGTATTGGTTGATAAAAGGGAAATATTCCTTGTATCTAAAAGCAGCTAAGCTACATTGAAAATTTAGTAGAGTGGAAAAAGGATAATATTCCAGGATTATTACCCTTCTTCCATTCAATAGCGAACACCAGTTGGACCACTGGTTTCTGTGTTATTATTTTCAAAATGTAACTGTAAATTATTTTAAAATTAAAATAAAGTTTTGTAGCATACTGGCACATTATATTGTTTTTTCAACTTAATTTTCCCATTCACTTGTACTAAATCTAAAAAAAGGTGAATAGTCAACATATTAATAATCAAAAATCAATCCCATGATTATTGTAAAACAAATTCTGAAGTCACCATTGAAAAGCTTTAATATAGTACTACAAATGACCAATTGAAAATTTTACCATTAAACCAAAAACAAAGTCACAAATCAGTTTTTTTTAATTTCTCAAAAATAAGGATTTTGGAATATTACCCTTTTCCACTCACCGATTCAATTGTAACAACATTTTTTTTGAAATCTACACTTTTTTTTCAGTGCTGAATCAAAATATAAAATTATTTATGTCTGCAAATCACCATGAAATTAATTATAAACCTTTTTTTCTCATTAAATTTCAATTTTGCCATTTTATTTGAATTTATTTATACTTTAAATGCTCACTAAAATGTTAAAATATCACTATTTTAACTAATTTTACCTATTGATCAAAGATGTATATTTAACCCTTACAGTACCAGCGTCCTATTATTAGGGCATCAGCAGTTCAACCAAAAAAATGCTGGCGTCATCCTTTTATTAGTACGTTGACTAAAAAATTCATAAAATTTTTATTTTCACTTAATTTTTAAAAACAACAAATGAAAATAATCGGTAAGAAATGTAAATTGAAAAAATACAAGTAGAGTTTCTTTTATGAATGTAACTGATTAATATTGATTAAAACAACTAAAAATTGCATTTTTAAACTTTTATCGCAGTATTTTTATTTTTTACAATAAATTAATTTGTTTTTTTTAATTTTTACACAATTAACTTGTCTTTAAAGTGATATAGGTAAAATTGAGTAAAATCATTTTTAGCGTGATTTTTTTTTAATGAAACAGGAAATTTCCACAAAAAATGACTACGTATCATTTATTTTTAAATTGTAAGAAATGTGTTCCAAGTTGAACGTATACAAGATCAATTCATAATGAATAACAAAAAAGTCTTTAAAATACCTTGAAAAATAGCCTGTTATGGATTAGATATATAAAATGCTACAAATCGCACAAAAGTAGGCTGGCATTTTTCGGTAGGAACTCACAATATTCTCCTGGCACTGTAAGAGTTAAATATTTGTATATTTACAAAATCGCTAACCAACTAACCTATAAAAAGATAAAATAAAATTGTATATTGGTAACAAAAGGATTTTGTTAGTTTAACTTCTCTAAAAAAAAATTTTCTTTCACTGATGATTGGTGTGGAATCTGAAGATGATTTACAATGCTTATTGTATATATTTAATTTTAACATGAAGTCTTTCATACTTCTGCTTGACCATCTGGATTTCTCTGAAGATAATGTCCATGGACGAACTCTGTGTGAAGCTCATTCTTCTAGATAAACCAGGGTACATTGATGTCAACGCCTTGCTTTAGAAGAATTGTATGATGTTTTTTTTTTTTTTTGCTTTGGTACATTCCCAGAGTTAGTTAACATTAAACAGTGGCTGGACGCCAACTTGCTCACAATGAACTGATAAAAGACCTACTTTCTTGGTTTTGCTCTGACTTTGCAGGGGCTACCATGTAACCACCAGTTAGTGATCCATAGCTGTGTGGATGAGTCCATTTTTAAGTGCTAAAACATAGAAGAAAACACCCCATAAAATCCCTTTTTTTTAATTCCTAATGTGTATTCAGAACAATAAGTAACCCCATGACCCAATGAGATGAGGATGATGTGTATGACGTGTATATGAAGTGTAGTCTTGTGCCGACCCAGGCCAACCATTCCTGAGAGAGTATGGTTAATTGAACGCCAACCATCAAAGTACACCGGTAACCACTGTCTAGTATTCAGATCCACATAAAAGTAACTACTTTTACTAGGATTTGAACCAGGAACCTTCGTCTCCGAAAATCAGCGGTTAAACAGCTGATTTTGGCAACGACTTTACCTCTAGACCAACCCGGTGGGTTGTTGAATCAATTAGTTCCATGAAACTAAAAGTTATATTGTAAGTTCAACTCCTTTTAAAATGTTGGCCTTTTTTTGATGATTTTGGTGTTGCAGTGTCTGAATATGACTTACAATGTTTATAAGTTTTTATTATATTATATACTTCCCAACAAATGTGACGTAAAGGGAAATTGACATTCGACAATGTACTGTCTACATTAATCTAATTATGACAAGGGTGTAATCTTACTTTTATTACTCCAGTCGTTTGGAAACAGAATAAAAATGAGTCTACAAAATATTTTAGTAGCTAATAATTTAATTATTAATAAAAAAAGGCAAAATTGTTATTCAATTTTGACATACTAGTAGTATGTCAAAATTGACATACTAGTAGTAGTATTTCTTATGTAAGTACTACGCAGTACTTACATAAGAAAAAAATTTGGTTCCATTGTTGTCTGAACGTTAACTGAGCATGTAAAGTGGTCAGTTAATTTTCATTTTTGATATTTCTGTATGAGGGGCCGTGAGTTTGAGCCCTACATATTTAAACTTCTTTTATTTAGTTTTTTGTTTGTTTTTTTATTAATGTATAATTTTTTTGGTTTAACATCCAACTGTTCTGCAATTACTGCTAATGCAGACAGTGAAGGATGAAATGATTTTTTGTAATGTATGAATATTATGCCATGCCTGAATGGGATTCGAACCCAAGACCGCATGATGAGAGACAAGCACGTTACCAACTACACCAATGGGGCCGGCGCTGATAATAATTGATCATTGATTATTATTTAATGGTTTGCTAATCATAACTAGGCGTACCTGTAAAATATACTGTTTGTGTTTTAAAGGTAGAAACATAATTTCTAAGTATGGTTATATGCAGTATTATTAAGTTTTTGGACAAGTTAAATTATTTTTATCTATATTAATAAAAACCTCACTCAAATACATTTTATTAGAACAAAATAGGCTTTAAAAAAGTTGTTTATACCGTTAATGATTTGACAAAAAACACATGTTTCTGTTATTACTGACCAGTTAAATTTTAGAAATTTGACAGCTGATATATGACATAAAAAAACAATGTAAATATTTACAGGTACTGTAACTCAAAATGTAAACTTCAGGAAAAAATTTTAATAAATACTTTTGTGAAATTAACTTACCAAATTAAAAGTAGATATTATGAAAATTTGGGTAAAATTTGTTAGTATTATAAAGTAAAATGTAATCAAAGTAAAAATAAAGATGGAAGCAATGAAAGTAATAAAAAAATGTCATCATTATAATAAAAATAGTACAGAAGTGAGGAAAAATGACAGAACTCATCTTTCTAAGTGGTATTACATACATAACAATACATGTAAAAATTTGTCATATGGTAATAAACATAAATACAAAAAGAAGTGCTCATTAAAAACCACTAAAAGAAATCCACACGCCAATAAACAACATTACATTCAGGACTGTAATTTAAGAAGAGGTTTGAATGTTACTGACAAGGCTTCATCTCAAACCTTAATTGCTTATAAAAAATGTAGCGATAGTAGTGTTTGTTCCAAAATTTTCCCATTATCAAAGTACAAGAATAGTCTTAAAAATTTTCAGTTTTACATTGACTTAGGTGATGAAATGAATAAAAATAGCAGTTTATTCATGCAGAATTATTGGGTGTATTCATTTTCTACTTATAGACATTTTAAAAAAAGAGTATCACTTAGCGGGAACAAGAAACCTGTTATATACATTCCACATCAAAAGGTACCCCAACAGTCATCTCCTCAATCATCTACAGAACCAGTAATGGATAACAAAATAAACAGCAAAAGGCATGATCAGAATTGGCCTGCCAATGTTAAATCTGACCCTAGACCAACTTCACCCTATAAGAATAATCAGGAAGCTATACAGAGTCAGCGAAATCAACTACCTACAAAAGAAGACACCTCAAAAGTTTCAGGTCCTCCAAAAAGTCAAAATCAGAAAACTGATACCACAACAAAACAGAGAGATGGCAGTAAGTTAGAATCAAGAAAAGACAATCACCAACCTACCAGTAAAGTTACATCTAATGAGCCCAGTCTCTCAGAAAAGCGAGAGAAAAAAGAAAAGAAGGAAACACATCAAAAAGAAAATACTAAACAACCATCAGAGAAAAAGCATCGACTAAGTGAACAAAGAGTCACAATTAATTTAATTATTTCAGGAGTGGACGTTTCAAAAAAGCAAAATGACAAAGATAAAAAAAAAATAAAACAGAAATATGCCTCTAAACAATCAAAAGGTGATCAACAACCATACTGTAAAATCACATCTGAAAAACTCAGTCCCACAGTAAAGAAATCCTTACCAGGCCAAAAAGAGAAAACAGAACCAAGGAAACTGGGAATTGAAAATGACAAAAAACCACCACCAAGGAATGAAAATCAAATAAATCAAACTTACTTGACTACTAGAGTAACTAGTCCAAAAGGGAAGGAATACCAAACAAGTCAAGGGGAGAGAGTAAACACATCAACAAAACATAAAGATACAACTACAAAACCTGGACCTGGAGATTATGAAAGACCACCACCAAGTAAAAACAATGATCAATTTACCAAACAAGCCATTCCAAAAGTAACCAATTCTTTAACTCATGATTCTGTTTCAAACCAAAAAAATAAAACAGAAAGACCATTAACTCCTGAAAATAAAGATAAAAAAAAGCCGACGACGGATAAAGGTAAACAACCATTTGTAAGTCAAGTCACAACACATGTGTCCAGTCCATCTACTGAAGAATCTTTCCCAAGAAGATATGATAAAGCAAAAACACCAACAAAACAACAGTTTGAAGAAACAGGTAAAGTTAGAAGTAAGCCATCAGATAGAAGAAACTTCAGTCAGAATCCCAATTATGTTAATCCGATAGGAGACAGTTCCGTTTTGACTCATCCAGCTCATTCAGAAAAGAAGTCCTCCTCTAGAGAAGTAGAGAAAAGTCAGACACTTACAAAGCCTGGACATGAAGGAAGACCAAAATCAGATAAAGAAAAATACCAACATATCAATCAAGCTACTTCAAAAGTAAGCAATCCTTCAGCTCAGGATTCTGCTGCAAGTCAAAAGATGAAAAGAGAAAAACCATTAAAATCTGAAAAAAATCAAAATAAAGAGCAGCCAATAAAAAGTGAAGGTAACAAGCCACTTTTGAGTCAAATCACTCCGAATTTGCCCAGTCCTTCAACTAAAAAATCTTTACCAAGACAAGAGGATAAAGTAAAACCACAGACAAATCTTGAACTCAGGAACTTGACTCAGCCAGTTCCTTTAGAAAAGGATTCTTCCGCTAGACAAAAGGAAAGAACTGAAGCACTCACAAAAAGGGGACTTAGAGATGAAGGAAGACTTACATCAGGTAAAGAAAAAGACCAACCTTTCAATCAAGGCACTTCAAAAGTGTCAAGTCCTTCAGCTCAGGCTTCTGTTGCAAGCCAAAAGCAGAGAGCAGAAGCACCAATAAAACCACAGCATAAAATGAAAGGTGAAGAACTACCTAGAAAAGGTAAAGGTAAAGAACCACTTGTAAATCAAGTCTCTCCAAAAGCGTTCAGTCCTTTGACTAAAGAATCCTTACCAAGTAATAAGGATAAAGTAAAAACACCAACAAAACTTGAAGATCCAAGTATTGTTAAAAGCCAGCTTTCAGATGGACGGAATTTCAACCAACGTCCCAGTTATATTATTCCGTTAGTAGACATTTCCCCTACCACTCGTCCCATTCTTTCAGAAAAGGAATCTTCCTCTAGACAAAAAGAGAAAAGTGAAACACCTATAAAACCTGAACATATTGATGAAGGAAGACAAATATCAGGTAAAGCAATAGATCACCTTATCAATCAAGTCACTCCAATGGTGCCTAGTCCTTCTACCCCAGATCCTGTTGCAAGCAAAAAGAAGAAAAAAGAGAAACGATTCAAATCTGAGAATAAAGATAAAGAGAAACGTTTTGTAGATAAAGGTGAAGAACAATTTATGAGTCAAGTTACACCAAAAGTGTCCAATCTTCCTATATGCAATTCTGTTCCAGGTCAAGATAATAAAACAGGAACACTATTAAAACCTGAAGGTACAGAGAAAGTTACGTCCCACCTATCTCATCCAACTCCTTCAGAATATGTATCTTCCCTAAATCAAAAGGAGGAAAATCAAACACCTTTAAAACAATTCTTAAAACAAGAATATGAAAACAAACCAACAGCAAATGATAAAAATGAGGAATTTTTGAAGGAAACCATTTTAAATGTGTCCAGTTCATCAGCTAATAAAAAGAAAACCAGATCACTACCTAAATACAAAAATGAAGACAATGAAAAACCAACAGTTGATAAAGGTAAAGAACGAAGAACCATTTATGAAGTGTTAACTTCATTTTTTAGAACAAAAAAATTTTCATAAGAACTCTAAAAAAAAATAGTAGCCTAGATTTTTTATGAAGAAGTAGATGCACTTGTAGAAATGCAAGCTTCAGCAAAAGTGGATGAGAAAAATAATCAGTAATAACACAATCACCAGAATGCAAACGTGTTAGTAACAAATGGCTTGTCTTTTACTTTAGTATTTAAACCTTTTCAAAGTGCATTAAAAGAACACCAATTGTCACTTGTGTGGTTGATCATACAAAAAGATGGAAAAAGTGACTAAGTGGAAAGGAAACAAATTCAATTAGAACTGACTGACTTATTCTTCTTCATATACCATGTCCAGAACATTGGTAACCATCTCAGCAATTAGTATTTTATTGATAGCTAATCTAAAAAGTACACTCTTGCCTACACCCTGATAGTCATTCAGATTCTTATGCTACGATGTCTTTAAATAATTGACCGTCATTCAAAAATTAAGAGTACCGTTTACCATTCCACAATAGGTCAAAAAGCAATTAGTAAATGCTGAGTTTATGAAATTACATGTAATCCTGAAATACTGTACCTAAAAAGAAAGACTGTTGCACAAATACAAGCTTTATGCTAGAATGGGTAAATTATTACTTAATATTTTAAGCATTACATATAAAATATTTTTTCTTATAATTAAAAGGACCAGTATAGTAAATATGACAGTTTAAAAATGCAACTGTTTCGAATGTTTAATGATGTGCAAATGTCCTTTTTATTATCCATCCAAAATTTCATTTAGTACCCAAATTGTTTAATAAAATAAAGTAAATAAAATAAAATAAAATAAAGTTTAATAAAAGTGTAACTAGATTATTGTTTAGAATTTATTTGGTTTTGGAAATGGATTTTTTTTTATCCCCTAAAGCGTGAACGTTGTAATCTGTTACAACACACATTGAGATGAAGATGATATTTGTATGACATGTAAATGAGGTTTAGCCGTGTACAAACTGAGATCGATTATTCCTGAAAAAGTATGGTTAATTGAACCCCAACCATCAAAGTACATCAGTAACCACTATCTTTTTTTTTGTAACCCCTAATTTGTGTACGTTGCAATCTGGTCAATTGAGAACAATAAGCAACCCCATGACCCATTGATATGAGGATGATATGTATGACGTGTAAATGAGGTGTATTCTTGTACAGACTCAGGTCGACCATTCCTGAGAGAGTATGGTTAATTGAACCCCAACTGTCAAAGTACACTGGTAACCACTGTCTAGCATTCAAATCCGTATAAAAGTAACTACCTTTACTAGGATTTGAACCAGGAAACTTCGTTTCCGAAAATCAGCTGTTAAACAGCTGATTTTGGCAACGACCTTACCTCTAGACCAACCTGGTGGGTAACCACTATCTAGTATTCAAATCCGTATAAAAGTAAATTCCCTCTACTAGGATTTGAACCAGGAACCTTTGTCTCTGAAAATCAGCTGCTAAAATACAGACTCACGGTGAAGACTTTACCTCTAGACCAACCCAGTGGGTTTGGACTGTCATAGAAACAACTACAGTCAATTCTGGATTTAACAGGTTGACTCCCATGAGCCACTTACATGTCTCTCATCAGATCTGGAAAATTGTTTTTGGAGACACTGATCCGTCTCTCATGTAATAGTGTTTTTATTAGAATCGTGAGATGGATTGGATGGTCGTTTGCATTGAATCATATACTGAGCTGTTAGGAATGAGTTCAAAAAAAATTTTCCTAATCATGGTTCATGATTTACTTGATCCAATTGAGTCACAAATCAGTTGGTGAACTAGACAGCTTATTATTACTATTACATAATATTGACTATTATTATAGTTTATTATTGCATTATTAATCATGTTTTAATAATATTATACAATGAAAAATCATTTTATCTTTTAATTTTTTTATGGTTTTCATATTATATTATTTTTTTGTAAAAGTTGACTCTGGTTGGTGCCTCTAAGTAGACAACTGGTACTCAAGTTTAACACTCGCCGAACAACTGCTTGATAAAGAGCCGCATCATCAATATTTATGTAGTTTTATTAAAAAATAGACTAAAGTAAATAATTTATAAAATACAAGTAAAATTTCAGTGAGACACACATCAGTCTTTCATAGTAAATTTGATTTTTTTACTCTTGAGTACCTGATTAGTCCCTCACCTAAAAAATTAAGCAACAAAAAATTCTTTTGACTTGAAATAAAATTCATTAAAAAAAGTAAAGGAACCATAAAATAGATATGGGTTTTTTAAGCAAAATTGCAAAAATTGTCTTGGGAGTCAACCTGTTAACAGACTTCGATTTAATGTACTACCCTCCTAAATAAATTAAATATTTTGAGAATTACAAAAATCTAAGGAATGTTAATTTTTGTGAAGAAAAACCTGTATTTTTCTTCATGAAAGGTACAGTTTTTGAAAGTTATGATAAGAATAAGGCTATGAGCAAACCCAGTGTTTACTTTAACACATTATAGAAACACATTCTGCCCATAATAGACAGGTGGAGTGTCAAATTATTTACATTCAATCTGTTCGTTGCAGGGCTAAAATAAATAATTCTATTTCTTATCACATGGTCAGCCAATTTAATGACTGGGCGTATCTCTAGATAGATCTTTGTCGTGGGACTTCTATACCAATCAAGTTTGTAGCAAAATATCATCTGGGGTATTTGCACTAAAACAAATTGCCAGATTAAATGATAAAAAATTACTAATGGCAGCTTATCATGGCCTCATTCTGTCTCATATCCGTTATGGTATTTTAGTATGGGGTAATTCTAGCATGGGTAATATGAATAGGGTTTTTAAAATTCAAAAGAAAGCTATTAGGTGTATGGTGGGAGCTAACCAACTAACCTCATGCAGGCCACTATTTAAGGAGCTTAAATTGCTTACAGTTCCCTCCCTCTACATTTTTGAGGTGATTATGTTATGTTAGGCAAAATAATTTTATGCAGAATTTCAATGTTCACAATCATAACGAAAGAAACAGGAATGATTATTATGCGGCTAATCACTCCACAAAATTGTTTGAACAAATACCTACTTATACAGGGAGAAAATTCATGAATAAATTACCCCAATCTTTAAAGTGTTGTGAGGATTTGAATTCCTTTAAAAAAAAATCTGAAAAATTACTTGATCGGTGAAACTTTTTATAGCGTACAAGAATTTCTTTCTTGATAGTAATGATACATTGTGTGATTCTTATATGTATTTCAGGTGTTATATCGAACGACATGTCCTATACTCCTCCTGGAGTCTCCAGGGCGCAAAAAAAAAAAACTGAATCGTTTAAGAACAGAAGAGGTAGAGGTGTAAAAGACACTAGTCAGAGTTATCTCCTCTGAAAGTAATGAATTTCATTATAAAGCCAGACCCTGTGGTGAATGAAGTGAAGGTGTCATTTGCAGAGTGGAAAACATGTGCTTTTCAGAGGGCTTGGCATACTGATAAGTGTACTTTACCACTCAGTGAGGAAGGCAATGGTAAACCACCACACTCCTCGTTTTACTTAGTAAAACCTTTACATGTTCAAACCAGCCAACCAGGCTGATGACCTAAACAACAACAACAGAAACACACGTGACTCAGTGACGGATTTCCCACTAGGCACACTAGGCCAGTGCCTAGGGGCGGCACGCCTCAGGGGCGGCACGACCTGACAGGTGCCGCTAAAATAATAAGAGATAGATTGTTGGGCAACAGAAACAATGCTGTTGATGAATTGAAGCAGCTTTTTCTGTCTCTCGGTGTTTTTATGAACACCTGTATTTTTAGTTTGTTATAGTATGAACCTTTTAAAATGTGATTAAAATCTAATTAAGTATCTTTTGGTGATTTTATCAACACCCGTTTATGAACTCGTTAGATTTACTTTTTTTTTAAATTGAGTAATAACTTTGGCACAGATGTGGCATGTTTCAAAAGGGCGGCAGTCAGAATAGTGCCTAGGGGCAAAAAATTTATAAATCCGTCACTGACGTGACTGATTGTGTTATAACTGAATGACTTTCAATTCAATGGATTTTCACAACAACGGATATCAGTATCCTTGAATTAGTCCATTAAATCGAGCATTCACTATATTGAATTTTAATAGAAACAGTTATTATGGAGGGTCGAATTTTCGTATCCCTTCCACATCTCTTGAGTTGTTTCCCTCAGAAGTAACAAGGGCTGTCTTCATCACTAATATTCAAATTAATTTTATTAAATGGTTTTAATCTCACTAAAAGTTAAAAAATTGAATGTTATATTTTTGAATTGGAATTGATTCTAATAATGAATAATTTTATCAGTAAAACTAAATAAACTTATCGTGGTGACAGAAAATTTAAAAAATAAATCTGCTTAGAAGTAAATATACCTGCAATTTAGGGAATTTGATATGCAGATGAAAAAATCTAGTTAACTACATTTGTTCTAATTTACCATTAACTATTTTTCAATTTTCTCACTTTCACAGTTGATAATTTTGATAAGCCTGCCATGTCCGGCCAATTTTTTACTTAGGCCTACCATGCCGACTGTAAAAATTTAGATATGACAATTATGCTAATAATAATTTAATATATAATATAATAATACCTATTATTAATATTATTAGTTTTTTAAAAAACTTTTAACCCTCTCATGTTCAAATTATTTAGAAATTATATTAAAAAAATTTATAAAAGTGTTTTTTTGCTTAAAAACCATTAAAAAGCCATAATTTTTTCCAATTTTCCTTTTTAGAAAATTTATGGGTCTCATATGAGGCTTAATGACAATACCGTAGGGGGGGGGTACACTATAGTATACTATAGTGTGCAAAATAATGTGCAGAGATCTGACTTACCATATTTCAGTTTCAGTTTGTTGATGCATTACGATAAAAATATTTGATTGATGTGCAAAAATTACTGTAAAGTTCCCTTAATTAGCACACATTTTGTTTTTTAAAACCATAAAAAAATTCACAAAATAAACACAAAAATCTTTTTATTTGTTTTTATTATTATTTATTTAAGGTCGCATCGACTACGAGGTCATTAGCGACCACGTTACATATAAATACATAATGAAAAGTTAGTTATGTTTAATTAACATTTAGATAACAGAGAAATAAAAACTAAAAAATCTGGTGTGAAACACTCACACAACTTTCTCTTGCCAATGAAAATAATGAACAATAAACCTAACATTAGTAATAAAATATTAGAAATAAACAAAAAACTAACCTCAAAAAACATTAGTGAAATACGTAAAATTTAAATCGACCTCAGTTTGGCTTAAAAATACGGAAAATCGCTCCTACACGCTAAACTAGGCACTGTACAAAAAAAAGCTTTAAATAAAAGTTGTAGATCTTTTAATTTTCTACAAAGTTTATTATACACACTTTTGTCGTAAAATGCATTCTAAGGCTGAAATCTTTAAAAAATCGATTTTTCACACGTTTTCGTGAGAAAAAAACAGAAAATCGCTAATTACCACTAAAGTAAGCGTTATACAAAAAAATGTTTGAAATAAAAGTTGTAGAATTTTACATTCTCTACAACTTTTATTATATAACATCTTGCGCTAAAATGCATATTAAAGCCGCAATCTTAAAAATAAAATGTTTTTACGTAAAAACAGCCTCACGCAGAATTTCAGCAAACATGGCGCCTACCCTATCTTGTAGAGAATAAAAAATTGAATAAACCAGGCGATTTTAAAAAAAATCGTAGGACCAGTTTTTGAGAAAATCGTAAAAAAATGAAAAATTATTCGAATAAACTACTACTTCCGGTTGACCGATTTTGATGAAAATGTTCGTGTCGGGTCCGGTAGTGGTATGTAAGTAAAGTTTCAAGTTCGTACGATGTTCCGTTCTTGAGATATTCTGTTCACACACACACACACACGCGCGCGCGCGCGCGTGCACACGCGCGCACACACACACACACACACACACACACACACACACACAGACACACACACAGACCAATCGCTAAAAACATGTTTTTTGGGTCCAGGGGGTCTGAAAACGTATAGATCCGGTGAAAACTCGATTTCGAAAAATCGACATGAAAACAATACTTTCCTTCCTATATATTCGTATAGGCAAGAGAAAGTAAAAATATAATGACAATGAAAAATAACGAATGCGATTTTACAATTATATCAAATCTGAAATTTTGTTAAATTTTATATAATTTATTGTGTTTTGAACCGCTACTTTGTCTACTAAATTAAGTGCTAAAATGTTAATTTTGAATACTGTTCGTGTGAATTGTGTAGTTTGGCAGTCTGTGATGATGTGTTTGATTGTAAGAGGCGTGTTGCAATGTGTACAAATTTGTGGTTTTTCTTTCTTCAGTAAGTGTTTGTGCGTAAACGTAGAGTGTCCAACACGTAGTTGTGTAAGTAGAACTTGATGCCTTCGAAGCTCCAAGTGAGGCTGAGGGTTTTAAAAAATGTGTTTTCTGATGCGGTGAAGTTTCATTGGAGGATGTCGAGACCAGATTTGGTCCCAGTGTTGTTTAATTTTTATTCGATATAAAAAGGCATATAAATTGACATAAAAAATTCTGTGTGTAAAAAAGTAACTTTTAAAAATACAGCACTTACAAATAATAAAATATTTAGGATTTTAATAATAAAATATTTACAATGCGCCGGCCGCATTGGCACAGTTGGTAACGTGCTCGCCTTTCATCATGCGGTCCTGGGTTCGAATCCCACTCAGGCACGGCATATTTTCATACGTTACAAAAAAAAGTCATTTCATCCTCCATCGTACAAAATAGTTACACCCCAACGTCGTCGCTAATGACCGTTGTAGTTGATGCGACGTTAAATAAATGAATTAAAAAAAAAATATTTAGTAAAAATTAATTTAAAATTTTGTGCTAGCATACTTGAATTTACTGTTATGTCACATTACATGATTAATTGTTTGCTCAATCTGATCTATTTCTACACTGTTAATATCACTAACAACTAACACCTAACTATCACTAACACTGTCACTAATAACTTTTTTTTTTTTTATTTGTTATCGGGAACTGTACATTCTTGACAACTACCCAATTTGATCACTGCTTTTCTGTATTATTTGACGCGAATTAGACATGAGTTTGAACAGGGACTCCCAGGAGAGTTTGTTCATGGATGACTGTCAGCTGGTCACCATACAAAGTTGTTTGCCCAACCAGTGTTACTTAACAAATAATAGTGACTTTCTACCAGCTGACTGACTGGGCTGGCCCGGAGGCCACTAATAACTAAGACAATATTTACTTATACACTATTAGACAAAATACGGGGAATTCCTACTCTGATGAAATAATAATTAATAAAGGACTAAGACAAGGATGTGGACTATCTCCCACGCTATTTAATATTTTTATAAATGACGTGATCAAGAGTTGGAAACCATTAGTACATTCAGGTATCTACATGAATGAAAGTTTGAAGTTAAACTGCCTTTTATTTGCTGACGACCTGATAATATTACAGAAGGAGGATGACCTGCAGAGAGCAGTGTATGAGATGAGTAGAATATGCCAGGAATATAATTTGACAATTTCAACCAAAAAGACAAGGGTAATGGCATTCAGGGGGAAGGATCCTGTCAGAAGTAAAATTGTCATATATAATAAGATTATAGAACAGATATCCCATTTTAACTATCTAGGTTGCGATGTAACTTATCAACAGAGTAAGGAGGTGTATGATAGGATCCACCGATTTCAACACATATGTGGTACTATCCACAGGAACTTGAAAAACATCACAAGTAAAGACACTAGAATGAGATTTTATAAAACGATAGCTGCTCCAACAGTACTTTACGGAAGTGAAACGTGGGTTCTGTCAAGACGGGAAGAGAGCCGATTACAAGCAGCAGAAATGAGATTTCTCCGGCAAACTTATGGCTGTAGTAGAGAGGACCGTTACAGAAACACGGAGATACGACAACATCTTAATATCTTCTCCATAAATGATAAAGTAATGGAGGGCAGGAAGAAGTGGATAGATCACTTAGGTAGAATGAAGGATGAAAGAGTACCCAAGCAGGCACTATGGTACAAGCCAAGGGGTAAAAGGGATCGAGGACGTCCAAGGAAGAGATGGGCGGATGGTGGAGGTTCGGAACAGGCAGCAACGCCTAACCCGTGAAAGGAAGAAGAAGAAGAAGACTATTAGACAACTAACATTATTTACTATAACTACACGGATGTGAAATTCTTCAAAGCACTCTGGACAAAGAGGCTCATTGCATCGATTGCAAAGGTATCTCATCTTTCTTTTGCAGCCAAATAAATGACACTTTGCTGTATATTTGTTGTCAGCTTTTTTTTGAAAATGAGGGCCTCCATCTTTTCATAATTCCATAGGAGCTTTCTTTATCACCCGAAGTTTTACTGCAGGGGAAAAATTAGTTAATGGACAGCTTCTTTTTTTTACTGTCACTGCCCCAGAGTAGATCATCTTTTCCATGTTCCATTCACCATTACAACCAACAATTAACTATAGCAGTATCAACTAAGTGGTAGAAGATCCAGAAATAAGATCATTTTTCACGTTGATGATTTGGATATCGTCCTAAAAGGGACCCAATTGTGTCTACACCAACCATACCTTCTTTATACAGTAGACTTCAACTGAATGAGAGCAAGATATTTTTATAATTTTTTTTTTCGATCATCGTTCTACTTCACCTTGTGGCTCAGTGCCAGTGTATGTAAATGCTACATTTTTTTTTTTGCGCCCTGGGGACTCCAGGAGGAGTATAGGACATGTCACCTATAACACCTAAAATATATATAAGAATCACACAATGTATCACTACTATCAAGAAAGAAATTCTTGTACGCTATAAAAAGTTTGAAGAGAAATAAAATAACTCCACACAAGCTGGATGCCAATTTGTAGAGAAATAAAATAGTACTCACAAGGGATGGACAATTTGAAACAATCTAAAATATGTTCCTACGTGGGATTGATAATTTGTAAAGATATAAAACAACTCTTTTACTATTTATCACATTTTAATCACTATTTGAAACATAAATAAATAAATATTCCTCTTGATATTAACTATTTTTTAAAGAACTGAGTGAGGGACTCGCCTACTCCTCCGCCATCTTGCCCCTCACTAAAAATAATTTCATACAAAATTTATCTTGTTCTTCTCTAGTCGCCTAGCAACTGAAATAAATAACTTTTCATTGAAATAATTTTGTTGATGTGAAATAATTTTAAATAATTCTTAAAAAATAATCAGCTGGAGATGTTTATCATTTTAATAAACTCAGAAAATAAACAATTCCAGGTGTTCAGTCAATTCGGCACACTACAAGTTTCACCGATCAAGTAATTTTTCAGATTCCTTTTAAAGGAATTCAAATCCTCACAACACTTTAAAGATTGGGGTAATTTATTCATGAATTTTCTCGCTGCATAAGTAGGTTTTTGTACAAACAATTTTGTGGAGTGATTAGCCACATAATAATCATTCCTGTTTCTCGTGTTATGATTGTGAACATTGAAATTCTGCATAAAATTATTTTGCCTAACATACAAAATCACCTCAAAAATGTAGAGAGAGGGAACTGTAAGCAATTTAAGCTCCTTAAATAGTGGCCTGCATGAGGTTAGTTGGTTAGCTCCCACCATACACCTAATAGCTTTCTTTTGAATTTTAAAAACCCTATTCATATTACCCATGCTAGAATTACCCCATACTAAGATACCATAACGGATATGAGACAGAATGAGGCCATGATAAGCTGCCATTAGTAATTTTTTATCATTTAGTCTGGCAATTTGTTTTAGTGCAAATACCCCAAATGATATTTTACTACAAACTTGATTGGTATAGAAATCCCAAGACAAAGATCTATCTAGAGATACACCCAGGAACTTCACTGTTTCTACATGCTCTAAACTATTATTATAAATAAATACATCCACTTCTCTACTTTCTTTAACATTATGTTTATTTTTAAACTGCAAGTACTGATACTTTTTCCCATTAACTGTTAATAACATGAACTGCACTGTTATTGTACCACCTTGTAAAAGTGAAGTTCATGTCAGAAGTGGCACAAGATGAGGAACCTCTTACTTCTTTTAATTTATTAATTGATTTAAGTTTGCAATCAGCACCCATGAGTCTGCTTCCTCGCAGTGTTCCTATGGTACAAATTTTTATAGATAAAAAATGATTCAGAACGGGTATTGAGGTGAACAGATTATCAAAGCACAATTTTATGGTTTCTATCTCCAAAATCTCTCATGAGTCAAATAACCATATTTACTGTTGTTGTTGTTGTTGTTGTTTAGGTCATCAGCCAAAAGGCTGGTTTGAACCTCTAGAGGTTTTACTAATTAAATCGAGAAAAGAGGTAGTTTACCATTGCCTTCCTCACTGAGTGGAAAAGTATGCTTATCAGCATGCCAGGCCCTCTGAAAAGCACATGTTTTCCACTCTACAAATGACACCTTCACTTCATTCACCACAGGGTCTGGCTGTATAATGAATTCATTACTTTCAGAGGAGATAACTCTGACTAGTGTCTTTTATCTAGGAATATCTAGGACACATCATGCGAAATGAGAACAAGTACAAGCTGCTGAAATGCATTTTACAAGGAAAAGTACAGGGCAAAAGAGGCATTGGAAGAAGATGAATATCCTGGTTAAAGAATTTGAGAACATGGTTTGAAACATCCACTACGGGACTTTTTAACGCAGCAGTGAATAAAATCAGCATTGCCAGAATGATCGCCAGCATCCGGTAACGGATTGGCACTAGAAGAAGAAGAAGTGTCTTTTACACTTCTACCTCTTCTGTTCTTAAATGATTCAGTCATTTAATTGGCTGACCATGTGATAAGAAACAGAACTATTTATTTTAGCCCTGCAACTAACAGATTGAGTGTAAATAATTTGACACTCCGCCTGTCTGTTATGGGTAAATATTTACTATATACTATAGTATATTATATCATATTTACTATAGCTCCAAAATTTTTTGGCTGGTTTACTGGGGGAAAACTTGATGATTCACGGCCCTGATATATTTCAATGAATAAACATATCCTGAAACACCTGCCACAGTACATATTTTAAAGCCCTAAGGGTGAGGCTCATTCTGCACATACTGCTTTTGCATGTGTAAATTGAACCATCATTTCATCTAAAGATAAATATTCATCCAGCAAGACTGAAATACTGACAGAAAATGTTTAATAATGTTGCTTAGTTTTCTCAAGCATTCAACAGGTTGTTTAGCATCATCATTTTCTTCTGAATCTTTAACAAAATGAAGATACTGTTTTATCTCTCTAAACCTGTTATAAGACACATTGTCTGCAATAAAACTAACTCTTGTGCCATGAGTTGCAGACCATTACAGCTATATTCTTGGGGAACGCAGATAACTCATGGCCAAAGTGATTCCTAAGCAAACTTTAAATTAGGTTCTAGAAATTATTGTGAAGAAAGATGCATTCTTCACAATCATTTCTAGAAGCTATATGATATTACTTGATGAAGTGGTGAGCCCACAAAAGTGCTTGTAAGAAGTTAAAGAAAAAAGACAAAGAAAGCAGAACAAAAGGCAAATATTAAAAGTTTGTTTTTAAAACTTATTATATTAATATGGATTGTGCTGCTATAATACTAACTAAACACTTAAATAATTATAAATCTTAGTTCTTGGAATTACATACGTAACGTATGAATTTCAGAAACGCGGGAATATTAAATATACAGAAGTTTTAGCATTATCCGCAAGATGTCGTTGTAGTCAATAAACAATGTAAATTTTACATACATTGGATGGAGTAATTGATAAGAGGGGTAAGTCTGAAGTAGAAAAAGTATTGTTTGAATTTTATTGTTAGTAAATCAAAGACATAAGTACATAGCATATGGTATTTACTTTAAAGGTTTGTTTAGTAATTAACAAACTTATGTGTGTTATTAAGTAACGATAGACCCTGTGTGGCCTTGGAATGAACAGCACCATCGTCTTGCTTTGTTATTTAATTTTTTACGCTACTATAATCATAATTTATGAAATAAAGTAATATAATTTTATCAATTATATGTACAAAAATGTTTTTGTGAAATACGTGAGGTCAATGAAATTAAAGTTTCTGTCATTTGTTATGTTTATTTGAGGTTAAGATTGTTGTTAATGTGTTTCCGTGTTTACTTTACGATGCATTCACAAAGAAACGAAACTAAACAAAATAGTCACCAATAGATAAAAGAGAGTGTATGTATTTCAGTTTTATATTATTTCTGTATATGATTGTAAAGAATTATCGAATTTAATTCACTGAAAATTTTGTTGACCTAACCTTAAAAAGATAGAAATTAACAAGCTATAGTTGATATATTTTTGAGTGAAGTATCATGAATTTTGCGGACTAGGAAACCGTAGTTTTAAAGTGTCAGCTCCATTCAGTGCAATAGTTTTGGTTTCAGATCGATGAACACATATTCTGATGCATATCTTTCTAAGGTTTATAATAACCAACCTTTTGGCATTAGGGCGGTAATAAAACAGAGATGAATTAAAATCTGGGTATCAGAAATTAGTTTCTACGTAAAATTTTCTCCCTAAACTTTGGATTTTGCACAAGAATGTAAAAATATATATCGCCATCAGTTTTAAATTCACCAGGAATGTTTTTTGGATTTGACGACATGTGAGGTTAGAAATTACTCATTTATAAATATTATTACTTTTTCTTGCCTATATGAATATATAGACAGGAAAGTATTGTTTTGATGTCGATTTTTCGAAATCGAGTTTTCACTGGATCTATAAGTTTTCAGACCCCCTGAACCCAAAAAACATGTTTTTAGCGATTGGTCTGTGTGTGTGTGTGAACAGAATATCTCAAGAACGGAACATCGTACGAACTTGAAACTCAAGTTACATACCACTACAGGACTCAACACAAACATTTTCATCAAAATCTGTCAACCGGAAGTAGTATTTTATTCGTGTAATTTTTCACTTTTTTGCGATTTTCTCAAAAACTGGTCCTACGATTTTATTTTTAAATCGCCTCATTTACTCAATTTTTTATTCTCTAGAAGATAGGGTAGGCGCCATGTTTGCTGAAATTCTTGGTGAGGGTGTTTTACGTAAAAAAAGTGTTTTTTTTAAGATTACGGCTTAAATATGTATTATAGTGCAAAAATTTATATAATAAAAAATGTAGCGAATTTAAAACTCTACAACTTTTATTTTTGTATAACGCTTAGTTTAGCGGTAATTAGCGATTTTCTGTTTTTTTCTCACGAAAACGTGTGAAAAATCGATTTTTTTAAGATTTCGGCCTAAGTAGGTATGCATTTTACGACAAAAGTGTAAATAATCAAATTTATAGGATATTAAAAGATGTACAACTTTTTTTTTAAAGCATTTTTTTGTACAGAGCCTAGTTTAGCGTGAAAGAGCAATTTTCCGTATTTTTAAGCCAGACTGAGGTCGATTTTCATTTTGCATCTTTCAGTCATGATTAAAATAAGGTTATGTTTTTGAGGTTAGGTTTGTTTTTATTTCTAATGTTTTTATGACAAATGTTACCTTTTATTGTTATTTATTTGCATTGGCAAGAAATAGTCGTGTGATTGTTTCACACCAGATTTTTTTTTTATATTCTGTTTGATGTAAATTACATTTGTGTTTCAGGTGAGTGTGAAGTTGCATTTGAAACAAATGGAGCCTGATGAAAGTTACCCATATCAGAACCCAGATGATCAACCTAAAGATCTCACTATTAAGACTGCCAAAAAGATGAAACCAATTCCTCCGCCATTGAATTTGAATTCAGATGATTCTGGAGGGCATGTACCCATGACATTACTCAAAGAATTCGCTAATTTCGCTACCAGCCCAAAGAGCCCTCTTATGCAGAAACATCTACCGTTTAGAAAAAGGTACTAAGTTGTAAAAATTTTTGTTCACATTGTAACCCTTTCTAACCCAGTGTGACATAGAAGTCGTATTGGAGTGAAATAACAGACCTCAAAATTTTTGATGTTAGTGACAACTTTGGATAAAAGAATGCTGGGTGTGAAGTGCAATAATTTTCTGTACCCTAGCCAGGATTCGAACCTGAGACCTCCGCTTTGCAGTGTAGTATGCTGACCATTGCGCCACGGAGGCAACCATTAATTTCTTTTTAATTTTATTTAAATTTTGGTTACAGAAGTTTGTTTCATTTACTAAAATAAAGTAACATTTCTTCGAATATGTTGTATGTATGTACAAGTATATTTTTTAAACTGTTACTAAATAGTGATTTTATCCATTTTACCTATATTTTAATTGTAAAATTTTTGAAGTCTTAAATAATATTAAAATCATACTTAGTTTTTTTTTACTACAAATCTAAGTATGAGAATATATTTTGTTTAGGAAGCCTGAACATGATTTGACTTATTCTTATTGTTGGAAACTTTCATACCATCAAGTCCTAATGTGACATACATGTCACACTTTTTTGTCAGGCCATCAAAAGGGTTAAAGGTCTAAAAGTGATTTTATTACACTTAAATATCAGTAAAATGTATGAAACAATGTAAACATATTCTTTTGTGTACAGTTTAAAAATTTGGGATTGAAAGGGTTAATGTTTGGTTAATATTGTAGTGTTTTGACAGTTTTTTTTTTCTTATTTTATTTAGTTATCAAGAAGAAATTGATCTGTTTGGTTAAGTGTGAAATAGTGAGCAGTTGCTAAACAGCAGGATTTTGGATGTAGTTGATGTTTAAAACAAGCTTTGTAACAGGATGGTGTTGTCAGGGCATCTTTAATGAGTGCCTCAAAGAAGCACTTGCTATCAAATTTTTAATTATGTACAGTTGAATTTGAGAATATAATCACTCGTCCAATTATTACAATGTTTTTTTTTTATTCCTAATGTGTGTACGTTGCAATCTGTTCAATTCAGAACAATAAGCAACCCCATGACCCAATGAGATGAGGATGATGTGCATGACGTGTAAATGAGGTGTAGTCTTGTACAGACCCAGGCCGACCATTCTTGAGAGAGTATGGTTATTTAAACCCTAACCATCAAAGTACACCGGGAACCACTGTCTAGTATTCAAATCTTTATAAAAGTGACTACCTTTACTAGGATTTGAACCAGGAACCTTTGTCTCCGAAAATCAGCTGTTAAACAGCTGATTTTGGCGACGACTTTACCTGTAGACCAACCCGGTAGGTAAATTACAATGTTAACACTAAAATTTTGCCTGTTCAATTCTACATTGGTTCGTTAGCTTAGACGTCTTTAAAAACTTTTTTGAGATTGTTCTTTTTTGAGATAAATTTAAAAAAGCCTATTTTTCGAGGTATAATTTGAACGAGGGCACTTTGTCAGCTTATATCTTCAAAACAGTTTATCGGATCAATTCAAACTTTCAGAAACATTTATCATAATGTTTCAAGGTTTTATACTAAAGTTCAAACTTGTGGAACCAACAGTTTTTTATCAATAGTATTTTTTAAACAACTTGTTCATCTTTTGATGTGATAGACCCAAAAACATAAGTAAAAGATATTTATTTTTATCTCAAATTTTCTTTATTCAAATAAATCTGGTCATGTGCAACAGTTGTAAGCTGTTTTTTTTTTTCAGTTATTGATTTATTTTTAATGGTGAAAGTGGTGGTGGTTTTTGGCTGAAATGGAATACATACCATGTAATTTTCTTTTCTATGTGTGTATTTGTACATACGAGGGGGTATCCAAAAGAAATCTGAATTATTTTTCAAAAGCTATTTATTTTCAATTTTTTTACAAAACAACCTTATCCCCTTCGAAATACTCTCCATTACATACATTTATCCCGCCTTTTATCTAATACATTTATCCCGCCGGTGCTTCCACTGTTTGAAACATTGTTTGTAGTCATCTTTAGAAATAGCTGACAGCTCCTCCCTCGTTTTTTCTTGACCGCTTCAATGTCGTCAAATTGGTGTCCTTTAATGTCCCTTTTCATGCGTGGAAATAAGAAAAAGTCAAACGGAGCCAGGTCAGACAAGTAAGGTGTGTGGGGCAGCGGAACCATGCCATTTTTAGTCAAAAAATCTTTCATCGAGATGGCTATGTGTGCAGGTGCATTGTCGTGGTGGAAGAACCAGTCTCCTGTCTGCCACAAATCGGATCTTTTTTGACTGACACTGTTGTGCAATCTTCTTAAAACTTCCAAATTGTCAGGTGACGGTCTGAGAGCACATGCTCTCGAATTTTTTAAACATTTTCGTCGATTCGGGCAGTTGATGGACGTCCAGAACAAGGTTTGTCATCAATTGACATGTCGCCATTTTTAAATCGAGAAAACCACTCGTACACTTGAGATTTTCCCGTAGCATCATCTTTGTAAGCTGTTTTCAACATTAAAACAGTTTCAGCAGCGTTTTTACTGAGTAGAAAACAAAATTTTACAGCTACACGTTGTTCACTTAAATTTTCCAACATAAAAAACAAAACAGCGCTAGCAAAAACAATCACTGCAGATGAATATTGAACTCGCAATGAGTTGCGCTATACACGTCTATGCGCCAGATATGCATACTACACAAGCACCGCCCACGGCAATACTATTCTGGTTACTTTTGGGTACCCCTTCGTATATATCCATGATATGTGGTTGTAGGTGTTGACTAAGCCTCTTCATTTTTCTGTGTCTCTACGAGTCTCCTTTCTAATCACTTTGTCCTATACAATGCCTCTCCTCTGCAAGAGTGCCTTCACTACATTCAGTCTCTGTTTACATAGGCATTCTCTCAGTCTTTCACACTCTTCTTTCCTTTCTTCACACACTCTTGGAATCCTGCCAGCATCTCATTCTCTTCACATCCCCCAGCCACCTCAAGCCATTATCCTCACCCTCCTTCTCCGACTCTCCATCCCAATATTCTCTCTAATACCCTCATTCCTAACCTTATCCATCCTAGTCTTTCCTGTTATATTTCTGAGAAATTTCCCCTCCTACTTCCCTGCCTGGATTCTGCTCCATTCAGCATCCTTGTCTCCAATATATATGTCACTATTGGTAAACGCAAGGGCCATCCCAAAAATAGTACTCGTTAGCACTGGCAGAGGAAGTAGTTGCTGAACAAGGTCTAACGGTGTCAGTTGTATTTCTGTCATATGTTCAAAGTTACGTGTCGCTAGCAGTGACTGGATTGTTTCTGTGAATGTTTACAATGTTTAACAGGTTGGCTGCCGTGAGATGCGCCGGCACTATTCAGGCTTTTGTTACCCACAGGCCGTGAGTAATACGGTTGCTACTCAATTCCTATTCTACAATTTTGTTAATATCTTTTCGCAGCCTGCTTGGAGAGTGTTGTAATTTTAATACGGCCTCTATGTCATACTTTTATGTATATGTACGGTAGCAACTTCTTTGAAAAGCCATAAGTCTAATGACACGCGAGAGAACTGACGCCATTCGCTTCCGTTGTTTCATTGAATAAACATCGTTTTATTGTGAATTTAGTCCATTTTATAGTTTAGTTTGTTGTTTTATCGTATTAGTTTTTTTTATCTAATTAATTTAAACCGGTGAACTCACTTTTTTCATTATTTTTAATTGTATTAATGGTTTTTTTATATTAATAGAATAATAAACGCATAATTAAAAAGAAACTGTTTTTATTGCGCGGCCTGTCGGGAAGCGGTTTCCTTTAACATGGGTGGCAGCCAACCTGTTAAGAAATTAGAGAACACCAGTACTTGTGGAAAGTGTGATGAGATTTCTCGATACAAGAAATGTGCAACCTTCTAATATTCATAATCGATTGAAGGAGTTGTATGAAGAAAATGTCATGGATGAGTCATCTGTTTGATACTGGTGTCATATCTTCAACTTTTAGAGGGAAAACACCCATGATGACTAGTATTTGATAGTAACTTTATAAAGAGAAAGTTTTAAAATACAGTAAAACCTCACTAATTCAGACTAATTGGGGGGAAGTGAAGTCCGAATTATCACGATTATTTGTTTACATCTAAAAATTGAATAATTTAGGCAATTAAAATTAAAAAATAAACGTTACTTGTCTGAAATATCGATGTTTAATGAATTTACAGTACAGTATATTGAAAAACAACAAAGTTAAAAGTATAGAAATAAAAATATTTACGGCAGTAAAATTATTGTTAAATAATAAATGTCCAGTGTAAATTGATATTTAATTAAAACACTGTACTTATGTACCGATTATTTGGCACTTGTTGAAGTAGAGCAGTCATGTCAAAGATACGGCCCGCGGGCCGCATCCGGCCCCCGGGCTGTATCAATATGGCCCGCGATCGCAATGTGTCACAGAAAAAAGGATCATTTTTTTTAGAGCTTTTAGACTTCACTCAATTCCTCTACGGAATTTTTAAAATGCGTACACTATATTTATAAGTAATTTCAAGAGCAGCGCGTGCCTAGACAAGAGAGAGAGATAGAAAGTAACGCCATCTCTACCTGACATCAATGAGCTTGTCAAAAACAAGAGAAGTCAGGTATCTGGATCCTCGAGCTCAAAATAATTACCATCTTTTATAACTTTGATATGATTTTTAACAACCGTATATTATATACTATATAATTAAATAAATAAAATGTTATAATAATTCAGTACATTTTTTTTATTTGAATCTGGCCCGCCTACACATTCTAAATTTAATATATGGCCCTCTGCAAAATTGAGTTTGACACTACTGAAGTAGAGGGTTGACAAATATCCTCAGGGATCATTTGAGGTTGCTTAGAAAAAAACTTGTTATTTTTTTCTGTGATTCTTTGCTACACTGTTTTCTTATAACTTGTTGGTGCATCTCTCTTAGATAATAGTCATTGAATTCCGGATTGAAGTCTGCAAATTCAATAAGTTTGTCTATGTGGTTTCTCACTTCATTAGCTTAAATTGTTGAACGTTGGATAAATGAATTGGTTCGCCAGTATGGTTATTCCCAGTCTACAATTTCCACAATTGTAAAGCAAAAGTCAGTTTTAAAAGACGTTAAAGTGTCTGATAGATCAAACACAATTCAAAAAGGCATTTTTTAATAATTATACCTATTATCAAATCATTTGTACTGAAATCAGTGCTATTTGAAGAATGTATAGGGTTGTCTGTATGTACAGGCTAATGTAAATTTCTTGTGGAATTGCATATAATATGGTCTAATGATTGGGCAAGAATGCGGTCTCACAATACGATATTTTCTCTTTATGATCGTTCTTCCAGAACGAATTACGACCGTAATGTGAGGGCCTGCCCATAACAAACAGGTGGAGTGTCAAATTATTTACACTCGATCTGTTCATTGCAGGGCTAAAATAAATAGTTCTGTTTCTTATCACATGGTCAGCCAATTAAATGACTGAATCATTTAAGAACAGAAGAGGTAGAGGTGTAAAAGACACTAATCAGAGTTATCTCTTCTGAAAGTAATGAATTTCATTATACAGCCAGACCCTGTGGTGAATGAAGTGAAGGTGTCATTTGCAGAGTGGAAATTATGTGCTTTTCAGAGGGCTCGGCATGCTGATAAGCGTACTTTTTCACTCAGTGAGGAAGGCAATGGTAAACCACCTCACTCGTTTTATGTAGTAAAACCTCTAGAGGTTCAAACCAGCCTTTTGGCTGATGACCTAAACAACAACAATGTGAGGGCTTACTGTATAGTTTGTCTGCGTTGTTTCAAGCTAACAAGCTTTCACTTATGCCTTTTTTGGTACAAAATAATAATATTAATTTTATTTTTTGTCATGATTTTCAGAGCCCACATGATAACAACTCATCTAAACATTAATGATAATAAAGTTCAACAATTAAAAGGATCTCCGACTCAACAGTCAAATGAAACTGAAAACCAGAATGGGACACAAAACTCTTTAGTGAATCAATCTATCGCTATTACGAATGTAAACAACATTGGAACAGTAAAAAATAATAATATTAATGATAACATTGTCAATAATCATTTGTTAGAAAATTCAGAGTATAAAAATAAAAACGATGTGTCGATGAATGTCAACCATTGTACTCAAAATCACGTTCATAAAACTGTTTCAACTTCGGAAAGCATTGTATGTGATAAAGATACTGTTCAGTACAATAACAAAGACTGTGTTCTTGATTTATCGACGCATCAAAATTCTGTATTGTTGAGCCCAGCGCCATCTTCATTGGGTAGTAGCAGAGAAGAACTGGCAGCTGATTCCACTCGTTCTCCACTTTATCAAACCAGATTGTGGGGTTTGCCTTGGCCACCTCCTGTATGGCATTGCTTTCAATCAGGTAACATACTTATACTTATTTGTAAAAAATTTTACATTTAACTAGTCGTAATTTTCAAGTGAGGTATAACGAACATAAAAAAGCTCTAAAATGTGACTACATTTTATTTAAAAAAATACCTTTGAGGTAAAGGGTGTTAACTCCAATTTTGGCAAAATTAAGTTTGTAAATCAGCAAGAAATGCTCTATCTAATGGTTTACAGTATTAACTCGTATCTGACTTGCTTCCATTTTTTAAATTTGCAGTAAGAATATTAACTCTACTTTTGTATATGATGCGGAAGATTTTTAAAATTTTCTACTATTTTTAACTCTAAATGAATGTATACTCGTTATTGACAATAAAGTAGTTTTATTTTAAATTATTTTGTTTTTATTATCTTACTGATAGGCCTCAGAATTTGCTTGAATTCTGTAATTTTTTCAAACATTGTTATGAATAAAAAGCTGTTTCTTTATCAGAATAGAGTTAGCACAATGTTTTGTTTTCGTTTGATTAACTCAAGTTCTGTGGGTGGTCAGAGAGGTCATTTAAATCTCTGTATCAGAGGTTATATTTGGTACAATTTTTTTTTAAATTCTAACACCTTCAGAAATTTTTTAAAAAAGAAAAACCTTCATTTTTTTGGTTTTTCTGAAAATTTTCAAAAATGGAGTTAGCTTCCTTTACTTCTTAGATACAGATATTATTTTACACCTTTAGAGCATTTCTTTCCATTTCGTTCCGAAGGTAGTTTTAACTCAATTTCGCCAAAATTGGAGTTAACACCCTTCACCTCTGTGGTACAAAAATAACGTATGAATTGTTACACTTATTTTTTTGGTGTCTTTGCTTATTTACAGATACAAAATTAAAAATTGGTTCTGTGTGGTGCACAGTCGAAGAAATGGGGCCGTGTCCAAGTGACTGGCCTTCAGAATTGAAAGTCAATCAGATGACATTGCTCGAGAAATCGGTCGTCATTAGTTTTTCATTGTCCCATTTGATTAAAAATGTATTCGCTGAAGTGAGTAGGGCACATGCATTCCTTGTAAAAGATAGAGGATGGACAGCTGTTTGTGGCGAAACACTTTTCTCTACGTATACTGTACGATGTCCATCATTACAGCTCGGTGACATCGTGATGCTGCCAACTATTCACAGATTGCCATTACCACTCCCTCTTCCGTCTCCCGATATCTGTGAGAGAATAAAACGGTAAGTGATATTTTCTTTGCTCTCATACCAAATTTTAAAAAAAAATTATTTTTCAAGGTAGTGAAAAATAAGATAGTAGACTTGTCAGTCAAGTATCAACTTGACTGACACTGTTGCGCAATCTTCTTAAAACTTCCAAATTGTTAGTCAACGGTCTGAGAGCACATGCTCTCGAATTTTTTAAACATTTTCGTCGTTTCGGGTAGTTGATGGACATCCAGAACGAGGTTTGTCATTAATCAACATGTTGCCATTTTTAAACCGAGAAAACCACTCGTACACTTGAGATTTTCCTATAGCGTCATCTTTGTAAGCTGTTTTCAACATTAAAACAGTTTCAGCAGCGCTTTTACTGAGTAGAAAACAAAATTTCACAGCTACACGTTGTTCACTTAAACTTGCCAACATAAAAAACAAAACAGCGCTACCAAAAACAATCACTGCAGGTGAATATTGAACTCGCAATGAGTTGCAATCGCTGCACTGAACTCGCAATGAGTTGCGCTATACATGTCTGTGCGCCAGAAACGCATACTACACAAGCACCGCCCACGGCAGTACTATTCTGGTTACTTTTGGGTACAAAAAGAAATAATAAAATTAGAAATAATTTATTATTTATTTATTATTTTATTTATAAAATTTTATATTTTATTTATTTATTATTTCTTATTTTTCTTGTTTTATTTTTTGTTTTATTAACAATCAGTTACAGGTTTAACTATTAGTGAATTTTATTGTGAAAAACTTTAACTTAGTGACCTGTTTACAGCTTCTCTATACCACTAATTTTTATCTTTAAGTAAATAGTTATATTTTTTACTGATATGTTTCGGTGGATTTACCATCATCAGAGTACAAAAACTTAAAAAAATTGAAACTGAATCTATTAAAATCTGTAGATGATGCTGTTTATTAACAACATTTTCTACTGATTTTAATAGATTTATTTTTAAGTTTTTATAAATTTGTGTACTCTGGTGATGATGGATCCTCCGAAATGTGTACAAGCAATAAATAAAATTCGTCGTCGTCGTCATGGATTAGGCTATTTTAGCTGTGAGCTAAGCCTGTTCCGGCGTCCATCTCCTCCTCGGTCTTCCAATACCCCTTCTACCTCTTGGTATATGATGCCATGCGTTTAAAGGAAGGCGGTCTTGCGGCATTCTGAAAAGATGTTCTGACCATTTTTCTTTGTATTGCTTGATTATGTCAGCTAGCGGTTGTGTTCCACATTCCTCCCTTATTACTTCGTTCCTGAAGCGATCTTCTCTGGTGCATCCCTTTATATGTCTAAGAAATCTCATCTCTGCTGCTTGAATCTTGGATTCTTGTTTCTTAGACAGCACCCATGCTTCACTTCCATAAGCTAAGGTAGGTATAGCCATAACTCTATAAAATTTTATTAGCGTATCCTTCCTAGCTTTGTTCTTCAGGGACCTACTTATTGCCCCACATACCGAGCTGAACTTTGTTATTTTTTGCTGGACATCTTTATCCTGGTCGTATGTTATGTCACAACCAAGATATTTAAAATTGCTCACTTGGTCAAAAATAGTATTGTCAATCATTATCTTGGACCTTATTGGCCATTTCCCCTGGAAAGCCATTATTTTTGTTTTCTTTCTTGAAACTTTCATATTAAAACATTTACTCAAAATATGTAGCTTATGCATTGAAATTTGTAGCTTGTCTTCAGATTCCTGCAGTATAACTGTGTCATCAGCAAATAATAAATTATTTATAAAAGTATTTCGGGCAAGAGGAATGCCTTTGTCAACTTTTGATTCCACATAAAAACAAAACCAAAATATAGCAGATCGAACTGTATACAAATTTACAAAAACTACGTTGGAAATTCCAAAGCGATCTGCTGCGCTCAGCGCAGCGCCCGTACCGCGGTCTGGGGACTTATCTATTACTGGCAAGCGTCAAAATAGAGCCTCGGATAAATAAAATTATGTAATAAAACGTTCTACCTTACCTTATGGCAGCGAAACTTGGGTGCTAGCAAAAACAGAGGAGAGCAGATTGCAGGCATTTGAGATGAAATTTTTACAGCACACATATGCCTGTAGTAGAGAAGACCATAGATGTATATTTTAGGAATACAGAGATAAGGAAAGAGCATCTTCCTATTTATGATTCCTAACGGTATTGTTAGATATAAAGGGTTCTCGGAATTAGATTTTTTTGTGTTTATTATTTCTTTGTAATTGTTATCTATATATTAATAGCGAGCAGCTTTTTTTTGAACATGATTTTAACCACCTGAAACTTCACCGATTTTCCCCGAAGTGGGCTCAAATGAATCGTCTGTTCAAGTAGATTTGCAGAAAACTATCCAAAATCAAATATGTCAATTTATGACCGTAAAATAGGAGGTCTAAAATAGATTGGAGAGGGGGCAAGTTCAACGAACTGAAGTATAGGCCTCTCTCTTCTCTATCTATCCATCCCACATCTCGCACAGCTATTTCAGTTTGGAGAGGGGGCAAGTTCAACGAACTAAAGTATAGGCCTACCAACGCATTGGCAGTGTCACAGTCAGATCGCTTTGGAATTTCCAACGTAGTTTTTGTAAATTTGTATACAGTTCGGTCTGCTATATTTTGGTTTTGTTTTTATGTGGAATTAAAGAATGAGATTTTAGAAAAAATTGGAGCAGTTATGACTGCTGTCAATCCGTATGCTCAGAGCTATTAGAAACTGGGTGACATGGTAAAATATGAAGAGGCAATTGCACGAACTGAAAATTGCCTGCCACTATGCAATTTTTTTATGAAGTTCCATCATGAGCCGAATGAGGACAGAAGAAGATTTAATGAACCAGTAGTACAATAAAACAAAAAAAGTTGTTTACAGAGAAGTTCTATAAAAACAAATCTACACTTTTGTGCGGGTTTTCCCGCACAGGTTCACCTAGTTGATTCTGTATTTTGAGTATTAATGTAACTTTGTACGTTAGTTTTATGTTAATTGATAAATAAAGTTCAGTCGGCCATTACATTTTATTTGCTTTGTACGATTACAGGTTTAGTTTTCCACCTCCTGATGATCCTCAGTCTCCACAGTTGCTATCTCCTCCAACCACACCTACCAGAAAGAGCCAAGACTGTGATAAACCTAAAAGACCAATGAATGCATTTATGTTGTTTGCAAAGAGGTTCAGACTTGAACTTATTCAATCACATCCGGGCAAGGATAACAGGTATGTTGCTTTGTTTTTTCCATATTAATGGTGTTGGTATTTTAAGTTTGTAAGTTCTATTGTTAAGCCCAACATGCCGTTGGATTTGAAAATTGATATAATTAATTAACATTGAAATTGAAATACGAGGCGTATTTTTTAAGTAAGTACCGTTTGAAAATAAAAAAAAAATAAAAGGAAATTTGCAAAAACTAATTTTATTTTCGGAATCAACATACTTTTATCTATTTTTCTACATAGTTTCCAAGTTTTTGTAAACCCTTATCATATCGCACAACTAAATTTTGGAAACCTTCTTCATAAAAACTTGCCACCTGCTGTGATAACCAAGAATTCACGGCCGTTTTCAATTCATCGTCACCGTCATAACGGCTGCCGCCCAAGTGATGTTTCAGATGACGGAAGAGATGAAAGTTGCTCGGCGCAAGGTCAGGGTTGTAGGGTGGGTGGTCCAAAACTTCCCAGCCAAAAGAGTCCAATGCAGCTCGGGTCTGAGCGGCAGTGTGAGGACTTGCATTATCGTGCAGAAACAAAATTCCTTTTGTGAGCATGCCACGTCTCTTGTTTTGAATTGCTCTGCGCAGCTTCCTCAGGATTTGGCAGTAGGCTTCTGGATTTATTGTCGTTCCTCGTTCCATAAAGTCGACCAGCAAAACACCATGCCTATCCCAAAACACGGACGCCATGATCTTGCGCTGTGACAAAGTCTGTTAGGCTTTGACCTTTACGGGAGAGTGCGTGTGTCTCCATTCCATGCTTTGTTGTTTCGATTCGGGAGTGAAATGCGAAATCCACGTTTCGCATGTTTCATCTGAAACATCACTTGGGCGGCAGCCGTTATGACGATGACGACGAATTGAAAACGGCTGTGAATTCTTGGTTATCACAGCAAGCGGCAAGTTTTTATGAAATGGTTTCCCAAATTTAGTTGTGCGATATGATAAGGGTTTACAAAAACTTGGAAACTATGTAGAAAAATAGATAAAAGTATGTAGATTCCGAAAATAAAATTAGTTTTTGCAAATTTCCTTTTATTTTTTTTTTATTTTCAAACGGTACTTACTTTAAAAATACGCCTCGTATATATTTCTAACCACTAGAATACGGTAACATAAAACACTTACCAATGTTTATAGCGCTTTCATGTATCTTGTACACATCTTCAGTAAATTAAAATTTATTTTACATCAAAATTTAAAACTTCCTGCTCCTACCATGGTAGATAAGGAATCTGCTCCTACCATGGTAGGAGCAGGAAGTTTTAAATTTTGACGTAAAATAAATTTTAATTTACTGAAGATGTGTACAAGATACACGAAAGCGCTATATACATTGGTAAGTGTTTTATGTTACCGTATTCTGGTGGTTAGAAATATATATTTCAGTTTTAAATAATACAGCTGTTTAAAATCCTACATAGAATGTTTGATAAAATAAATTAATTAACAATCTATTTAATGCGGTAAATTTCCAGAAGACTAGGTTGATTTTACAGTTTGCACCCAAGACCAAATGAATTATAGCGATTAAGACGTTAGAAATGTACGGATAGGTCAGGAAAATAACTAATCGAGGGAAAACGAATTGGAACAAGGAACAAATAGAAATCTATGCACGTAATAACTTAAGGTAGCGTAATTTGAGATGGCTGCTTACCTTGGCACAAAAACGTATCATCTACGGTAGAATCAAGTCTTGTAGTTTTAACACATTTAATGAAGGCGAAGCCCGATAAATACTTAAGCTCGTTAGCAAATAGAACAAATATGGACAGTACATTATAATTGAATTAATTACAGTACATATCGACACAGCATGTAACATCAAGCAATCTCCAGTAATGCCTGTTGGAGGGGGGGAACGAAAGAGCAGCCATCCAAACACTTATAAGTTATAACGCACACTGAGACAAAGAGAACGGAACAAGGATGCTGTAGGCATAGGACGTGGGGAACATAGTAGTAGGGGAAGGATGCAAAGATGACGTATCAATGTATGACATCACAATTACACAACATAAATTGGAATAACAAGATGAATTTTTTTTTTTTTTATTCCTAATGTGTGTACGTTGCAATCTGTTCAATTCAGAACAATAAGCAACCCCATGGTCCAATGAGATGAGGATGATGTGTATGATGTGTAAATGAGGTGTAGTCTTGTACAGACCCAGGCCGACCATTCCAGAGAGAGTATGGTTAATTGAACCCCAACCATCAAAGTACACCGGTAACCACTGTCTAGTATTCAAATCCGAATAAAAGTAACTACCTTTACTAGGACTTGAACCAGGAACCTTCGTCTCCGAAAATCAGGTGTTGAACAGCTGATTTTGGCGACGACTTTACCTCTAGACCAACCCGGTGGGTGCAAGATGAATTTAACAGAGATAAGGCGCGTACATTTGAAATACCACAAATAATCGAACTAAATGTAATAACTCCGGTAAACATGACTTAACATCTATCAACCAACTATTCATTAAATACTTAGAGAACTAAGTTAACTAACACACATGCGAGTTTTAGACGCTCGACGCTGCAAGTATTTCTCATGACGGGCAGGGAGTATTTACAATGGAATTGGTTGAAATGCACATGATGTGCCAAATGGCAGGTGCAAAATTCATCTCCCATATCAAAATAGAAGTAGGCGTTATGACCCTTGGTTTCTGCTGCCTGGCGTGAGTGCGCTGCGATGAGACAGATGCCCCATGGCTAGCCAGTACTCAACTCATTGTTGATACACATGCCTCTTGTCCGTTTTATTTATTGCGTACTTGCCTGTTGCGGGTTTTTCTTTTGGTTCTGTCAATATTTTTATCTATTCCCGTTCTATTACTTTCTCTTGCCTATATAATATATAGGAAGGAAAGTATTGTTTTATGTTGATTTTTTGAAATTGAGTTTTCACCGGATATACTGGTTTGCAGACCCCCTGAACACAAAAAACATGTTTTTAGCAATTGATCTGTGCGTGCGTGCGTGTGTGTGTGTGTGTGTGTGTGTGTGTGTGTGTGTGTGTGAACAAAATATCTCAAGAACGGAACATCATACAAAGTTGAAACTTGAAACTTAAGTTAGGTATTACTAGAGGACCTGACACAAACGTCTTCAGCAAAATCTGTCAACCGGAAGTAGTAGTTTATTTGCAATTTTTCACTCTTTGGTGATTTTCTGAAAATCAGCTCCTACGATGTTTTTTTTTTAAAAATCACCTCATTTACTATTTTTTTTGTGTTATACAAGACAGGGTAAGCGATATCTGTTGAAATTTGTGGGTAGGGGCTGTGCTTTTGTGGTAATTTTTTTTTAAATTTCGGCCTTCCTATACTTTTTAAAGCAAGACTATACCTTATTTACATGTCATATATATAATCCTCATCTCATTGGGTTCATGGAGTTGCTTATTGTTCTTCAATTGAACTGATTGCAATGTGCACATATTAGGGATTTTAAAAAAATGTACAGAGGGGGTTTATTTTAGATCCGTGTTATAAAAAATACTGAAATAAATTGAATAAAAACTTAAAATGGAATTAATACATGTTGAATGAATAAAACTTGGCGAAAACTTTATAATCAAAGTTGGTTACTTTATAACGGGAACCATTTAACGTAAGTGTCGTGTGGGAATTTGACGGGGCCGAACTGTTTTTCACTTAGCCAAAATTACTTAAAGGGGTCATGGATCCCTATACTTCACAATGTTAATACCTTTTTCTCAAGAACTACGTAAGTTACCCACTTAATTTTTTTATGTACTTTAGGTCATTTTGTTGTTCACATTTTGAGCATAAGAAATGTTTAAATTGATGAAGTGAAAATTTTCCACTACTTTTTTTTCATGTACATCTTTTGGTGATAATGTTAAAATTTATTAAAAAATTTTTAAGATTTCGCCTTTAGTATGCATTTTATGACAAAAGTGTATAAAATCGAATTTATAGAAAATTAAAAGATCTGCAACTTTTATTTAGAGCGTTTTTCTCTTCAGAGCCTAGTTTAGCGTGAAGGGAGTGATTTTCCGTATTTTTAAGGCAAACTGAGATCGATTTTCATTTTGCGTCTTTCATATATGATTAAAATTAGGTTATGTTTATTGAGGTTAGTTTTTTGTTTATTTCTAATGTTTTATTACTAATGTTAGGTTTATTGTTAATTATTTGCACTGGCAAGAGAAAGTTGTGTGAGTGTTTCACACCAGATTTTTCCAAGTAACCGTGCCGTTTGTTTATGAATTTTCATCACACGATCTTATACCCTCGTATAGGACCTAATCATACAGTATTTAAATGGAATTTCAGGATACAGTTGAATTTAATATCTTTGCAGATATCGATGCAAAATAGCTTACACTTTTTGATTGTAAAAAATATATTATTTGTTGTTTAAGGTTATTTAATAAATTACGTAAACAGTAAATGGAAACATTCAAACAAGAAATACATTTATTATAAAATGTATGATTAAAATTAATCGATTCTTGGATGGTTTTATACTTCACAGTAAGAATATGCACAAATAAGTCGCAAATAAAAAAATTCTATAAAAAATATGTTCGTAACATACAGTTGTAAATAAAGCAAGCGGAGAAAAGGCCACACGAGTAATCAGCCAGGCGGGAGAGAGTCCTCATAATTGCTCAGCATTGAATGTTAATAAGGATTTCGTTTACTTGATGTAGTTCACATTTTTGTTTATTAATAGACAATCATTTACAAGTTTATCATCATTGCTTGTTAATTTTTTACTTTCTCTTGCCTATATGAATAAATATAGGAAGGAAAGTATTGTTTTCATTTCAATTTTTCAAAATCGAGTTTTCACCGGATCTACACGTTTTCAGACCCCCTGAACCCAAAAAACATGTTTTTAGCGATTGGTCTGTGCGTGTGTGAACAGTATATCTCAAGAACGAAACATCGTAGAAACTTGAAACTAAAGTTACATACCACTACCGGACGCGACTCGAACATTTTCATCAAAATCGGTCAACCGGAAGTAGTAGTTTATTCATGTAATTTTTCACTTTTTTTCGATGTTCTCAAAAACTGGTCCTACGATTTTTTTTAAAATCGCCTGATTTACTAAATTTTTTATTTTCTACAAGATAGGGTAGGTGCCATGTTTACTGGAAATTCTGGGTGAGGCTGTTTTCACGTAAAAACGTTGTTTTTTTAAGATTGCGGCTTTAATATGCATTTTAATGCAAAAATTTATTGATTAAAAGTTGTAGAAAATTTAAAATTCTACAACTTTTATTTTAAACTTTTTTTTTGTACAACGCTTAGTTTAGCAGTAATTAGCGATTTTCTGTTTTTTTCTCACGAAAACGTGTGAAAAATCGATTTTTTAAGATTTCGGCTTTAGTATGCATTTTACGACAAAAGTGTATAAATATAATAAAACTTATAGGAAATTAAAAGCTCTACATCTTTTATTTAGGCATTTTTCTCTACAGTGCCTGGTTTAGCGTGAAAGAGTGATTTTCCGTATTTTTAACCCAAACTGAGGTTGATTTTCGTTTTGCGTCTTTCACTCATGATTTAAATTAGGTTGTGTTTATTGAGGGTGGTTTTTGTTTATTTTTAACGTTTTATTACTAATTTTAGGTTTATTGTTAATTATTTGCATTGGCAAGAGAAAGTTGTGTGAGTGTTTCACACCAGATTTTTTTTTATGTTAAGTCCTTTTTGGAACACATTAATACAGATTTGTTGGATCTCGATTGTTGTTGTTTTCGATTTTCCCAGTATTTCTTCATTCTTTCGAACTGTTGTTTCCTTTCTTCTTCTGTTCTAGTTCTTGGCCCACATCATCTGGATTCTTATACCTGAAAATTACTAAAGTTGTTGTTGTATTGGTAAATGTTTGCCTATCTTTTGCTTCTGCTGTTTCTATTTATATCTCTTTTAGAACTTTTATCTTGTAACATGTTTATTTTTAATAAATAATTTTTTTGTATCAAATTCATCAGGGCGATAAGCGTCATTTTGGGTGAAGTGTGGAGAACGTTGCCGCAAGAAGAAAGAGAAATCTACATCCGCGGTGCTCGGGATTTATCCGAAGAACAGAAATTACTCCATCCCGATTGTTGGAAACGAAAAAGATCTCATTCAACTAGCTAACATTATTGTTCTCAACTTTTTTATGTTTTGTTTTCTTTTATTTTCAAAGATGATCTCATATCTCTGACAACTATACTCAACCATACAAGTTTAACTTTTTAATCTTTTTGTGATCTGTTTGATCTCGGTCAGTGATTTTGTTTGTTGTGTTTTTCTTTTTTAATTATTATTTTTTTCAAATTTAGTTAATGTTTTAATTAGTTGATGATTATTGTTGATGATAGAGAAAATGTAGATTGCTTTTTAAAGCTTTTATAATATTCTTCTTTTATAGTATAGTATATAGCTTTATAATGAAATATATATATATTATTATTATTATTATTATTATTATTATTGTTAATACATATAATGTTGTTTAATATTCTCTGTTAGATTTACGTTTGTTACAAAATTTCAAAGCTTCCATTTTGTTTTTGTTTCCTGTTAAATATAACAAATATTTATATTATTAGATTTTTCTAAATAAATTTTGAGGTTTCAATCGGTTAAGAATCTTTACGATTCGGTGGATTTGAATTTACTGAAATGTTCATGTATTGTCACTGAAGAACAATATCGTTCTGTTAAATGATTTTGCTAAAAAATGCATATTCCATTTCATTTAATACCAATTTATCAATTGCCTTACAAATGTAGGAAGGTCATTTAGGTTTAAGTTACTAAATATGGAACATCTCATATTTTTCAATTTTATTTTTATTTTCTATATTACATTGTTCTATTATATTAAAATGTTCATCTATTTCACCAAATTTATGTTTTTCCTCTTTTATATGATTGGTATAGTTAGATATAATGTAGTCACATTTCATTGATTTTTTTTATGTTCATTATACCTCACTTGAAAATTACGACTAGTGCAAGTAAAGATAAACGTTGACGCAGTTTAAAAAGAAGGTTAGTGAAATTTATTATATAAAATAGAATTAATTTCAAACCGCAGGATGCATTATAAAGATTTATTTTCTTGATATTTATTTTGGCACCTTTATTTGATATTTGTCTTGAACATCAACATTTAATAAGTAGCTCGTTTTTGTTGAATGTAATAAAGTAAATTATATAACACAAAATAACTTAAGTAATAAAATTTTATTGAGTTATCAAATACTCATAAATAATTTTAAAATAAATATTAAATCATGATAAGTAATTTGTCATAAAATTCAATAAGGTGTTGATGAAATATAAAGAAAGGGTTTAAAGAGTATCTTTAAAACCATATGAGATATCGATAAAAGGTGCAGTTTTCGCCATTCAAATTATCTTGTCGCATGACCACCTTCCCATTTAAAAAAATAAAGTTATATTCAAGAACCATAAATAAACCATAAATAAACCATAAACCATAAATAAATAATAAAACCATATGAGATATCGATAAAAGGTGCAGTTTTCGCCATTCAAATTATCTTGTCGCATGACCACCTTCCCATTTAAAAAAATAAAGTTATATTCAAGAACCATAAATAAACCATAAATAAACCATAAACCATAAATAAATAATAAAACCATATGAGATATCGATAAAAGGTGCAGTTTTCGCCATTCAAATTATCTTGTCGCATGACCACCTTCCCATTTAAAAAAATAAAGTTATATTCAAGAACCATAAATAAACCATAAATAAACCATAAACCATAAATAAATAATAAAACCATATGAGATATCGATAAAAGGTGCAGTTTTCGCCATTCAAATTATCTTGTCGCATGACCACCTTCCCATTTAAAAAAATAAAGTTATATTCAAGATGGCGGACAAAATTTTTTGATTTATCATAAAATAGTACAGTAGAGTGTCGGTTATCCGACATTCGGATTATACAACATGGCTGACCTCAGTCAGTTAGTAGACAAAGGAAATAATTTCACTGAAGAGTTGTAGAAAATCAATATAAAAGATGTTATGTTCTGGATCACTGACTGCTGGAACAATATTTCTCCTGATACGTTGCCGAGATCGTAGAAAATTTTACTATCAGATGACGAAGAAAACCAAGAAAACACGAATGAACAAAACAATCTAATTGACCTAATTCAAAAGATTCCCGTTTGTGAAAACGCTGACAATAATTATATTCAAGAATAGATAGACAATGACAAACAATATGAGTTGATTGATAATGACATAATTACAATGGTAAATGGTCCTGACGTTGAAGAGGCTGAAGAATGTGATGATGAAAATTAACTAAATGATGACGATACAGTCTTAAGCCATTCTAATGCAGTGACGATTTTTCAGTCAGCTTTAGCATATGTTGAACGGCAAACAGAATCCACTCCGTCTAACATAATGGTGTTGCAACGCTGGCTTGATATTTCCGCGAAGAAAAGGGCAACTTCAGGCAGACAAATGTCTATTCAGGGTTTTTTCAAAAATTAATTTTTCTTTACAACATTAGCACGTTGGCTGCCAAGCTAAATTTTGACATCATACTTTTTTATTTTTTTGTTATTTTACTTATTCTATTTAATAACAAATTCTATTTTTTTTTTTTTTTGTAATATAAAGTTGTGATACCAGTAACTGAGGCGATGAGGAAAAAGAGAATATCATACGTCGGTCACATATTGAGGTATCCAGAAAATAGATATGTCAAACAGATATTGAATTTCTGTTGTGGACTCGCTCTCAAACCGGTATGGATGAGAGAAATAAATGAAGATCTGGAGGAGATGGGATTAAAAATTGAAGACCTCCAAAATAAATCCGAAAAATTAAGCATCATTAAAAGCTTTAAATTTGCACCTCCTCCAACTAAACAATATAAAACGAGTGTCGTATCAGATGAAGTGAGACTGGCCCGATCGCGTAGAATGAGGGCCTACTGGGAGAAGAAAAAACAACGTAAGACTAAATAAATGTTAAACTAACTTAAAGTGATCCAGTGTGGTCTTAAAAGTAAAAAAAAAAGTTGTGACGCATTTTTGAATCAAATGGCCTGCTGGTATGATTTTATATTTCAGAGCCATTTTTGTGTCATAATAAAAATAGTAATAAACATTACTGGGTTTAATTGCAAAGTATTCTAGACTATTTCAATCAACCAAATAAGCAAAAGAAATAATTAAATTAAAAATAATAGCAGCATTCTAGTACAGGACAACAAGAAAAACTACCTGTATACGCGATATCCTATTATTTGAAAAATACCAACTATTTGAACAGACTAAGTGTACAATGTCACTCTCTGAAACCATAGCTTTTGAACCACATTAGTAATACTTGACTTAAAAATGAGTAGTGTACTATGACTCATTTTTTTATGCACATGGCCCATTTTTAAAGACAACTGTGATACATATTTGGGTCGCAAAGCAGTCAACGTGTTAAAGTTGTCGCCACCGGCTTTCAGTAGCGCAGTCGTCGAGCTCATAGGACCGGCCGGGCCTCCGGCGGTGTTGTTCAAAATAATGATAACCATCGAAGGGGAGGGACGGGAAGTCGTCTTCGCCGCTGCCTAAAAGATTAGGAGCAGCCGCCGACACAGCGATCACCTTCACCGCTGCCTCCGAGGAGGAGCAGTCACCGGTTAAGTAAAATCGGGGTCGTCTGTACCGCTGCCTAATCTAATAGGTTCGCGTCGCCGGCGCAGCGTACACCTTATACCGCTGCCTCCGAAGGGGAGCAGTCGCCGGTGAAGCGAGGGTAAGGGGATAGGGGGTAGAGATGACTGAAATGAAACTCAATGTTGAGCTGTCACTTCCCCGTATCGATTCCTCGTAACACAGAGAGTATCGATACTGTCACCTTCTCCACTCTTGCCTCGCCAGTCGCAGATACTATATGATGCCACTTGGTACATGCGCTGTGAGAGGTATGACCGCTGGCGCATTCTATCGGCAGCAGCAACCCCCATCACAGCGCATAGTGGACAAAATATGAACTACGGACCGGCGTACAATTAAAAACAGTATCAAAGTATGTTTTATAATTTGTCTAAAATTCTATCATTTGTTTAATTAAACTAGGTTTTACAATACAATAACGATTTTGTTTCTTTACATTTCTTTCAATTCTGTATTATCCAACTTTTCGGTTATCTGACTATCCTCCGGTCCTGTTTGTGTTGGATAGCCGGGACTCGCACTGTATTCGAATAAGGTTCACATTTGCATATACCTTGGAATTTTCTGTACATTCGAAATATTAAGCCATTCTTAAGGTTCACATTTGCATATACCTTGAAATTTCCTGTACATTCGAAATATTAAGCCATTCTTAAGGTTCACATTTGCATATACCTTTGAATTTCCTGTACATTCGAAATATTAAGCCATTCTTAAGGTTCACATTTTGCATATACCTTGGAATTTCCTGTACATTCGAAATATTAAGCCATTCTTAAGGTTCACATTTGCATATACCTTGGAATTTCCTGTGCATTCGAAATATTAAGCCATTCTTAAGGCATTTCATACACTTCGTATTAAAACTAAAAAGTAATTTCTGGTAATATGCGATATTGTTTCTTCAGAAACACTACATTAGTATAGGTTTTCTTTTTAAGTCACTATGCCTATAATATACGTAACTTTTGATAAGAGTTTAAGTAGTTTTAAGATTTAGTAAGTATAGTTTTTAGAATAATAATTGTACTCATTCAGTTTTAGTGTATCTATAAGAAGTGTTCTTATAAAATTATAAGGCTTTTATATAAAGTGGGCATAGATTTTGTTTTGGTGTTGTATTATTATCGTACAGAGCTCTTTTTTTCATGGAACATTTGTCGTAATAGATAGCACAAAATAATACAGCAGTTCTTGATTATCTAAACTAATAGTCAGTTTAATTATCTAGGGATTTTTCATCAACAAAGAGCCTGGGAATCAATTTTTCTTACTAAACGTATATTGTTTGCATACAGTTGGCATTTTTTCTGGTATAATAAGATTTATTTAATAAGACTTATTTGACTTATACTGAATTATTTACATTGACAAGAGAAAGTCGTGTGAGTGTTTCAAAGCCGATTGTAAAGTGATAGCTTAATGACTGAAGATATTGTAGTTTCAGTCAGTCATATGAAATTTTTTAAGTATTTAATACTCTTCATATTCATATAACTTTCATTAATTTTATATTCTGTGCAGATAGTAGCTGCAATCAATATTATTTCATTTATATATTCGTGCGAGGATTTACAGCCCCAGCCGTATCTCGATTTTTAAGCACCACCTTTCTCTGTCTCGCCAGTCCTCATTGGAGAGCCGCCGCAAGACATTGCCTCCTGCACCCCATCCAACCATCTTACTTCTGGCCTACCTCTCCTTCTTCTACTGGCCCATACCCTCTTTGGCCACTTCCATCCTCCATCCTCAGCAAATGGCCGAACCATTTTAACTGCTTCCGAGATATGGTAGCCATGATATTTACTTGAACGCCGATTTTCTCCTAATTTCTGAATTCGATTGATCCGCGATTCACCACAGCTCCGCCTCCAAAAATCCATCTCCACCGCTTTTAAGCGATCCTTCTATCTCTTTATCAACACCCACACTTCCGCACCATAGGTACACACACTCTCCAGGATAGCATGATAAATATTTATCTTTTTCTTTGTCTGTTTATTTCATAATTTTAAAATTTTATCTCTTCATTTAAAATTTCTTGACTGTTTATTTGATTAGTCTTTATTTTCAATTGCGATATAATGAACACTAAAACGCATTGAAATATAATTACATCATGTCAAATAACACTAATCATATAGAAAACTCAAATCGTAAATTCAGTTAAATGGACCAAAATTTCAGTGTATTAGAACCGTGTAATAATCAAAACAAAAAATATGATATAAAATATGTTAACGCCCCCTATTATATAACCAATAAAACGCTACACTCAGACCTAAACGTACCCTACATAAATGACGTTTTCTTAAAACTATACAAAATTTAGGAAGAAACTCGTGAACCACCATAACCCATTGATCTCAAATCTGGCTACGTAGACTCTCCCAAACAATCCAATAAGACGTCTAAAACGTCAATGGCGCCGGGAACTCATCAATTAACGTAGTACTGTAATTGACTATCCATTACAATGTTCTAAATGCTGCACTTAATGTTACACTTATCTATTCACGTCGGAGTTCTGTCACTGGACTGTGTCTCCACTCACGTTTATTTACCATGTTAATTTTTCCCAAATTTTGTGTTGTCACATTCACTGATTGTTTCCAACAGATTGTGAATTTCCTAAATAGAGAAAAAAAATATGATATGTTCAATACTCATTAACATTTAAATAAACGGGGCAAGACATTTAAATGAACTATTTAGATTTTAAAAATTATGAAATGATATTGACTGCTGCTGCTGTCTTCACGAAATATGAAAAATTGTAATTAACTTTTAGAAAGTTTAAATTAGTTTCAATTTTATGTAGTCTGATAACCAGGGGATCGGATAATCAATGAACTGCTGTATTCTTAATTTTTATATTTTCAAAAATAGATTTTCTATTTACTTTTTTTAATTATTGTTTTTCTTTGATTATTCATGTTTACAAAACAAAGACAAATATTTTGATCAAAAAATTTTGGTTTTATAACAAAGTTATTAATAATATTTGCATAAACTGAAACCTGTTGTTTTAAACTTTAATCAGGCAATAATATAATTTCATTGTTGATTTTAATTTTTTAAGTTTCTTTTAGTAATTGTAAAAATATTTGGAATTTTTTTTCTCTTAAGTTTTTTAGTTTTTCATGTTATAATAAATAAAAACTGTATTTAAAATCCCTTTCATGAGATGACGTGTCTCATGGCTGGTGGCAATTTTTAAAAAGGCTTAACCTTTGACCTATGGCAAAAATAATTAGTGATTTCTGTATCTACTGTTAAGAGGAATCAATTGACACTATTTTTGTTTCAAAATTCTGACTTTGATTTCTTGACTTCCGGTCAAAACCGGAACTTCAAACCCAATGATTTCTGTATCTCCTCTTTAAGAGAAATCAAATGACTATTTTTGTTTTCAAATTCCAACCTTGACTTCCGGTTTTGGGCCACTGCTGGTCGAAACCGGAACTTCAAACCCAATGATTTCTGTATCTCCTCTTTAAGAGAAATCGAATGACTATTTTTGTTTTCAAATTCCAACCTTGACTTCCGGTTTTGGGCCACTGCTGGTCGAAACCGGAACTTCAAACCCAATGATTTCTGTATCTCCTCTTTAAGAGAAATCGAATGACTATTTTTGTTTTCAAATTCCAACCTTGACTTCCGGTTTTGGGCCACTGCTGGTCGAAACCAGAACTTCAAACCCAATGATTTCTGTATCTCCTCTTTAAGAGAAATCGAATGACTATTTTTGTTTTCAAATTCCAACCTTGACTTCGGGTTTTGGGCCACTGCTGGTCGAAACCAGAACTTCAAACCCAATGATTTCTGTATCTCCTCTTTAAGAGAAATCGAATGACTATTTTTGTTTTCAAATTCCAACCTTAACTTTCTGGTTTTGAGCTACTGCTGGTCGAAACCAGAACTTCAAACCCAATCCAGGCCCACTAACGTTTTGTGTAGATTACGAATCTGAAAACCGTTAGTTGCTCTCTTTTGTAGTTTCTGACTGATTTTTTGACTTTCAGTTTCGGGCCACTTCCAGTTGAAATCAGAACTTCAAACCCAACGTACGCCCACTAACTTTTTATGTAAATTACAATTCCAAAATCTGTTTGTTGCTGTCTTTTGTAGTTTTTGACTGATTTCTTGACTTTCAGTTTTGGGCCTCTTCCAGTTAAAATCGGAACTTCAAACCCAATGTACGCCCACTAACTTTTTATGTAAATTACGATTCCAAAATCTGTTTGTTGCTATCTCTTGTAGTTTCTGACATCTGGATGCGACAGACAGATGGACGGACCTAGGAAAATGATAGTTAACAATTTTAAAAATTGCCACCAACAAGTTTTAATCAAATAATTTTTAATTTTATATTTTCATTAAGTTGACTGAAATTTGCTCTAGTGAGACTATTATCTGTGGATAGTAATAGAGTTTGTTTAAACTTCAGGATTAATATAAATATGGTAGCCTATTTTTCTTTTGTTTTTACATAAATATTTCTCAGATTTATTACCTGATTTTTAAAATACTCTTTTCTGCATTTATAAGTTTTGTATTTTTGTATATTATTACCAATAAAAACAAAATATTGAAGTTTTATTTATCCATTTACATTTTGAATATTCTTTTACTTCTTGAGTTTTGAATAAAAAGGTTTAGTATCTGTAGGTACTTCAGATTAAACTGTAAAATGTGATTAAAGGTGTAATCAAAAATTAGCTTGTTATTCTAAACATTTTCAAGTTTTTTTATTGTGTTTTAATTTTAAGGTTTTTAAATTAATTTTTTTAATGCTCTAAAAGAATTGATCTCATTTTCCAAGATCTCATTGTTTTTTGTTTTTTTTAGCAAATATCAGATTTAGTTTGTTTTATTTAAACAGTGCGTATATTTGAGTCAAAACTTATAAAGTACAAGATCATTATATAATATTGTTATGTCATGAGCCAAATATACTGCAAAAAATACTTGGTCACTTATGAAGTATGAGGATTATTCAGAAAGTAAAGTCCAATTTCATTTAAATCATGAAACTGTCACAGATTTTTTCGAAAAAAAAATTTTATTCTTAATATGTCTTTAGAATTGTATTCGTTTCCTGATCGTTTCCATTAACGATTCATTTTTCTTGAGCAGTTCTTCTCAGTCTCGTAACCTGTGCTGTCCATAGGCAAAAATATACTGGGGCTAAAATAAAATAAGTTTTTTTTATGAAAAAATTTTTTTGTTTGAACATACGAAAATGCTAAAAGTAATTAGTTGCAATGATATTTGAACCTATTTAAATCTTATTTTATCACTAGAATACAGGAGTTCTGGCTAAATCTTGACAAAATTTATCTTTAGCTTCCAGAATCCTCTTTTAATGCACATTCGTCATTGAAAGACCGTCAATTGAATTTTCTGTTATTGTTGACCGTAATCATGTTTTTACCTTGGATAAGGTCCTGAAGGATCTTTGGATAGGGCTTGTTGTGCAGGGCTCTACGAGCAAGATAAGGAGTGCCTGCTTATTGATGGGTAGAACACTTGTGTTTCTTTAACTAGACAGCTAGTTCTATGTCCTTCAGTTTGTCATTTGGCATATTTTTTCTTTTCTTTGGTTGTACCAAAGTTCAGGTTCACAACTTACTCACGTGCAGTGATTGCAGCGCTTAAATAAGGAACAGAAACAGAAGAACAAGATGGCGTTTTCCCGCCATGACGATAACATGGTTTTGTGCAGCGCAATACTGTAACTATTGACCTGTAATTTTTTGTTTTACTAAATGAGCTAGGGGGTGGCTAGCGCTCCACCGTGGCTACACCTCTGTATACTTTCTTCGGACCCAAAGAACCTTTCCCTCAAATTTCTCGGTCATTTTTAGGCATTCACTCATGTACAGACATGCATCTTCTATCACAATATTGTAATGTCTTATTCTAGCTATTCTCAAATGTGTTTTTCTCATACGGTTAGTGATTTCTTCAGCCATCTTTCCTCATCAGCTGTTGTTCGCTTCCTTTTTGTTTGTCATCGATTCTATTATCTTCTTCTGGTATTCGAAGTTGTCAACTTTTCTAATTTTTTATATTTTATCTTCAAGTGACGCAGTACTGTATTGAGGTTTGTTATTTATTTAGTTTTTTCAAAAGAAATCCTGTAGTTCTGCTTTTTATTCTTGTTATTTTAATACATTGATTTGCTTCATTGCTGTTTCCATGTCCAAAGAAACGATTGCTACATCATCTGCTGAAGCAAGACAGTTAATCTTTGTACAGGTAAAGAATAAAAGAATAAAAGAATGTACGGTTTCGAACATGGTTTAAAGAAAAACCAAATTACAGTTAATGTTGTTTATTCATCTAATTTGTCGTCTCACAGTTTTTTTACATAATTAATAAATTTCAATATGTGCGCCCATAGTCACTTAACAAATGTCCACATGATACTTAACTTCTCTCCAAACATTCGTTGACATTTCTTCGGTTATGTTGTCATTGCTTCATTAATCCTGTTTTTTAAGTGGTTCAGGTCATGAATTTTTTGTGGATAAACAACGCTTTTGATGTACCCTCACAAGAAAAATTACAAGGTGTCAGGTCTGGACTCCTTGGAGGCCACAGCATAGGTCCTTGCCAGCCTATCCATTGATCTCCAAATTTCTCCAATGCACCAATGCACTGAAGTGTGGGGGAGCATCATCTTGTTGGAAATGAAGTTGATGAATGTTTTCATTCATCGAAAACATTCATTATTCTTGCTGTATTTGAATGTATAGAGAAGAAAAGTATTTTTTTCATAGTTATTTTTCCAATTCAAGTTTTCACTAGAAATATATGCTGTCAGGGCCCCTGAGCCCAAAAAAATTATGTTTTTAGCGATGGGTCTGTGTATGTGTGCGTGTGTAAACATAATATTACGAAACCAGAATATTGTACAAACTGAAACTTAAGACTTAAGTTAAGATACAAAACTGAAGGACCCAACACAAAAATTTTCATCAAAATTAGTCTACTTAAAGTAGTGGGTTTTTCATGTGATTTTCTTTAAAAATTGCATCATTTGCTACATTTTTTATACTCTATAAGAAAGGGTAAGCTGAAATTCTGTATGCTGAAATTCTTGGGGGGGGGGAGCCGGTGCTCATATGGAAATTTTTTTTTTCAAGATTGTAGTTAAATGTAGTATATTCTAAGGAAAAAACAAAATTTAATCTGAGTTGTAGAAAATTAAAAACCTATACTTTTTATTTCAAACCCTTTTTTCCACGATGCTTATTTAGCATCAGAATTAGATATTTTCTGTGTTTTGTTCGTTACAATCGAAAAAAAAATGGTTTTTTCAAGGTTGCGGCCTTAGTATGCCTTGTACAACTAAAATGTATATAATTAAAGTTTGAAACTTTTATTACAAGAATTTTTTACAGATTTATTTTCATTTTGTGTCATTCACTCAAGATTAAAATTAGATAATATTTTTCATTATTTACATCGGCAGAATAAACTTGCGTGAGTGTTTCACGCCTGATTTTTAAAGTTATAATGACAAAAATATTCTTCTTGTAAATGGAAATACAATTAAGTATATTATATAATGCATTTCTAAAATCATTATTATGTCTTAAAATAGAATAAAATTTATTGTGTTAATATAAGTATGTAATTTAGATTATTTTTATATAAGTGTAAGGTTAGTTTTTTTATTAACTTTTTTAGAGATTAATGTTGTAAGTTGTTAATAGTATCATATTGCTATATTTATAAAAGTTGGTTTTTTAACAGTTTTCACTGGTTTTAAAAATATATAGTTAATTAATAATTTGTTAGTTTTTTATATTCTATAAGGTTATGTTACTTTGAAGTGCCTTTTAAAAATACACTGTGATTCAAAAAGAATACCACAACTTTAGAAATTTATAACTCTGCAGAGAAGAAAAGGAGAGCTAAGCACTATCTGTTGGCAAATTAAGGAAGCTCTAAAAATTCATTTAGTTGCTCATTCATTTAGTCGCTTAGTAGTTTCATTTAGTCGCAACTACCCGAGGCGATGGATCAGCCGCCAGGCAGCCCGTGACAGAGCACTTCATCACTGGCCTCCAAGAAGCCCTGACCTTACCCCCTGCGATTTTTTCTTATGGGGGTATGTTAAGGATAAGGTGTTTCAGCCACCATTGATGATTTGAAACAAGAAATAACAGCAGCTATCCAAACTGTGTTACGCCTGATATGCTACAGAGAGTGTGGAATGAGTTTTAATATCGGGTACATATTACTCGAGTATCTGGAGGGGGTCATATTGAATGAACATCTCTGAACTTGTTTTTGAGTGAAAAATTTTTTTTTAAATACTCTTTGTAATGATATATAACAGAAGGTTCTATTATGTTTCTTTCATTAAATACACATTTTTAAAATTGTGGTATTCTTTTTGAATCAACCTGTATTTTAAATGAAAATTCTATTACAGTATCTTATTGTATTGTTAATTAAAGATGATATTACTCTGTTATTCTTGTTATGTTTCTTTTGCATGGGTGATCTCATCATAATGTATGGTTATTGTAGTTATGTTAAAATATTTGGCAGATGAAGATCTCAATAGTTTACTTATAACGGGTGCGGCATAATAACGAGCGATTTTTAAAAGGTTGTTAAGTAAAAACGCTTGGTTATAAAACTTTTTTAATATCATAATTTTAAAGTACATGAAAAAGCATTTTGTTCAATACTAAAACATCGGTTATTTTTTTAAGATAACCCCAGTAAGATGGCGTCCGTCTAGATGCACACATTCCTCCAGCTGGGCCTTGAAGTGGCTCATCACATCGCGCAGCATTTCCAGCGGAATTTGAACAACTTCCTGTCGGATCCGCTCTTTCAGGGCTTCAATTGTATGAGGAGGGTTATCTTGATAAATTTTGCTTTTCATATAATCCCACAAGAAAAAGTCACATGTTGCGAGGTCCGGTGAACAAGCGGGCCATGCAATATCTCCATTACGAGAGATTACATGATTAGGAAACAAACAATTGACAATATTCATGCTTACTTTTCTTCCTTGTTGTTGACGCCGTCTCTTCAAAGTTCTCAACCCACTTTTTAATCGCACAGGCAGATGGCACCGGCCGATTCTGATTAATGTTGAAATGGTTGCGGAATGCACGACGTGCTAGCTGGTATGAACTACCGTTTTGATAAAATGCTTTGACAGCCTACACACGATGCTGTGGGGTCCAGCGCTCCATTACGACTAAATGCTATGTCATACCAAACGTAACTGACACTATCCTCTCCACCTCACTCCAACGCAGCTTGATTGGCGCGCTTTTTAAAATCGCTCGTTATTATGCCGCACCCGTTATATCCATCTGTTTACATATGAAACTATAGATAATTATGAAATGTTTTGTTGTATTTTTTTAGGGATGTATGATATTTTTAACCCAGTCAAACTACAGAATGAAATTTCTTGTGGACGTCCCATCGTAGAGCATGGCTGTTGTTTTTTTTTTTTGCGCCCTGTAGACTCCATGAGAATACTCTTTATATAGTTAAGATATTTATATTAGTTAGATACTAGTTTCAGCTACGAACAATAAAATGTACATTCAAAATGGCTGCAAGTTTGAACATATGTTATAAACAGGTATACCAACAAGGTAAAAAAGATTTTTGAAATTGAATTTACAAAGCTTGCGAAATTTAAAAATTCCTGTTATTTTTTTTATTAAACCTCGTAATGACTGTTCTTAAATTGCCTGATTTATCCCAATTGTGTTCAGTTAAATTAACCACATACGGTAATCTAGAAAAATCTTGAACCCTTTTAAGACAGTTCATTTTTTCTATTTTTTATTTTTGGTGCAAATAATTTTTTTGTTGGTGTTCCAACATGGAACCAGTTTTAAAAGACTAAGCCAATAAATAAAAATTTGTTAGGGTTTTAGAAAGTTGCTTGTTAAATCATTCATATTAATGATAAGAACTTAATTTTAGTGTCATTTAAATTCTAAATAAATGTGCTATAACATTAAATATATTTGACAGACACTGATACTAAATTAACAGCTGTTACAAAGACAACAATAGCGAACGGGCAATGGATCACCCACGCTGTCCTTTTCGCATATTTTGTGCGGGTGGTAGACCGTCCGCTTCGTCTTTGCTGCATATTACATGCGGGCGACAAGATCGCCCACTCGGTCCCAAAAGGGTTAATTCGGCATCACCCGTGTCCCGGAACTCCTGAACTGAAGACTGAAGAGAGGTGATTGTATTTTACAATTCCAATAGGTAGGAGTAATAATACAAAAATGATCAGTTTAAAAAAATTGTCAAGCAACCAGTGCTAGTGAAATGAAATGGACAGACCATTTTACAACAGATGTAATAATAACTAATAAATAAACCAACTTCCAGCCATATTACTTTGTATTTTTATTATCAAAGATGAGCAGGTACTCAAGCGAAGGTAGCATAAACTCAGTGCTTAAAAGCAACTATTATACATCTATACTAATATATTAAAGAAGAAACGTCTGTTCGTTTGTTTGTATGAGGTAATCTCAGAAATGACTGAACTGATTTTAAAAAATCTTTCATTGTTGCATAGCTTAGAGCTTCCTGATCAATATAGGCTATTTTGCAACTTTTGTTACTTTAATTAAGTGAGTTAAGCAACTTAAACTGTGACGATATCGCATGTTTTAGTTTATCGGGTACATAGCACTTTTATTTTTTCTAAGTCCTCTGAATGGTGTATTTTTTGGGCTAGGAAGCACGATTCAACTTTTATATTTCATAGGAAAACGTGAAGAATAACATTCAATTCTAAAAACATTAAAAATTCGGAAATATTGAAAAATTTTATTTTTGTACTGTATTTCATATATTTATTTTTATTTGGCAGGTAGCGAATGAGTCATATATTTCCAATTACTCTGCGTACCGCACCCACGTATGACTATCTCTTATCTCAGCCATATATCAACTGTCTCTTTCTTTTCCATCGGTATTCTTCTATGCATTCTATTCAATTCTGTTAAATAGCAGGGACAAACATTTAAAACGGTGGGCATCGATTTGAGACAAAGGGTGGTTCTATCACTCATGGACAACTTTATGTCGGACTTTCTAGAGCTGGAAGTGCTGAAAAACAATTTATTTTGCTGCCAAAGGGCAGAAAACCACAAATTTTATATATAGAGATAGCTGCAGTGAAGCGGAGCGAGCAGTGATTGCTAGTCTTATTATAAATATAAATTGGAGCACATGCTTAGATTCAAAGCATTTCCTTACAAACACATGCTTAATTTTATTGATACCACCCGATTCAATTAACTTTTAAATAAATTTAATTTTCTTGAGTAATAAATTATGGGATCTTCATCTGCTTATTATTTCAAAACTACATTGATATTATAGATAAGTCTTTCATATTATTTAGATTTTAATAAAAAATTTGTTATAAAAATTTCAAATAATGTTTAAGATAATCGCATAAATTTTATATGTATATTAAATTTTAGAGCTTTTATGTCAATGTTTCAATATTTTTCTTGGTTATAATATTTTATTTTATAGTTGTATAGTTACAATAATACAGTGAATAAATTATATGAAATGATCAGTTCAAGAAATTAAGTTTTTGTTAAATTATATTGTATTTATTTATTTTTTAATTTTATAGTAATTCAATTTTTGTTTTTTAAAAAAAGGTTTTTTCTTGTATATGGTTTTAGATCACTTGAAGTGACTTAGATTTTTCTGGAAGCTCGTTTTACAGCACATGTTCTCAGCATTCCTTCGCTATGGGTTTTTCTCCTTGAATGAAGCCCTTAAATTCCATAATTAATTGTCTGAATTTGGTTTGGTTTAGTAAGTTTTTGTTGCTAATTTCTGTTTTCTCAATATTCTTTCTGAATTCTTTAAACTATTTATCTGACACCTTGGGTCTATTGCTTAGTGTCTGTAAATTTTAGTATTCATTTTCTAATCGTTCCCATTAATCGCTCATTTTCCTCGTACAATTCCTCTTTACCTCATCACTTATATTGTTCGTCTATATCTTTGTTAAAAAAAGTATATTTTACTTTGTAAGAAATGGTATCTGCCCAAGTAGTCACATTTCGTGTTCTTTTAACTCAGGGTTATCTTTTCTCATAAGCAAACAAGACCACTCATGCTTTCTACTTAAGCTTTCATAAGAAAGCTGCGCTTTAGAAGAATCAAAAGACACTATTTTTGTGTTTCCAAATTTCGACTTTCGGTTTTGGGCCATTTCCGGTCGAAACTGAAACTTCAAACACAAATGATTTCTGTATCTACTCTTTAATAGGAATCGAATGATACTGTTTTTGTTTCCAAATTCCTTTTTTGATTTCTTGACTTCCAATTTTGGGCCACTTCTGGTTGAAACTAGAACTTGAAACCCAATTTAGGCTCACATACTTTTTGTGTAGGTTACAAATCTGAAATTTGTTAGTTGGTATCTCTTGTTGTTTCTAATATCTGGGGGTGACGGACCAACAGACCCAGGAAAATGATAGTTTATGGTTTTAAAAATTGCCACCAATAAAAAATTCTAAAGAAAGTTGAAAAACATTTTTTAATAACACTTTGAAGCCTAAGCCCGAGTCCGAAGCCCGAGTATACCTCAGGCTGCCATATTAAATTCTGTAGTAAGATTCAGACGAGGTTATATCGGGCTTCGGTTGCACAGATTCATTCTATATTTTTTATTTAGTTTAATTTTCTGTGCTTGCAGCGAAACCTACCTAATATTTTGTGAACTATGTAGAAAAATTTTTTGTGTATAATTAGATAACTCTCATAAATTTAGTAAGTATAATAATTTCAATGTAAATAAATAGTAATAAAATTTCTGTTTTTTAATCAATTTGATGCAAAAATCATTAAGATATGATAGAAATTAAATCTTTTAGAATTTTTTGAAGTTTATTCTAAAACCCCCAGGATACCGTGTCATACGATGTTCTTATAGCTCAGGCTTCAAAGTGTTAATCGATTAAATTAAAGAAAAACAACTTAAATGGTTGTCTCCGAAGAATGGAGAAAATTTTGCCACAGAAGGTTTGGCTATAGGTTCCAGCTGGATGGTGAAAGAGAGCGTGACCTAAAATGGAGTGGACGAATGGTTCAGTAGGAATGAGCGTTTTGGGTTACTGTAAATGGTTTAGTGCTGTAGAACAGCCGCTATAATATTTCAAACAAATTATTTAATGATTTCATAGTCACACAAAATCTTTGTCAGAACATCATATACGAGGGGGTACCCAAAAGTATCCGGAATAGCTCTGCTGTGGGCGGAGCTTGTGCAGTACAAATTCCCGCCACTAGGCTGCTTGTAGCGCTACTCATTGCCAGTTCAATGCCATTTTGTTCGTTGATCTAGCTTGTTCTGTTCTCGTGCAGTGATTGTTCTCGCTAGTGCTGTTTTGTGCTCGTGTCGTTTTTCATGATGGCAAGTTTTAATAAACAACGTGCGGCTGTGAAATTTTGCTTCTTGCTCGGTAAAAACGCCGCAGAAACAGTTGTAATGTTGAACACAGCTTACAAAGACGACGCTATTGGAAAAACCCAAGTGTACGAGTGGTTTTTGCGCTTTAAAAATGGCGACATGTCGATTGAGAACAAACCTCGTTCTGGACGACCGTCGACTCCCCGAACAGACGAAAATGTTGTGAAAGTGAATGAAATTGTACGAACAGACCGACGACAGACCATTGACCAAATATCACAGGTTAGTGGGTTATCTTGGAACTCAGTCCAACGCATTTTAACAGAAGACTTGACAATGAAAAGAGTCGCTGCCAAGTTTGTGCCTCGGGTTCTGACAGACACTCAAAAGGAACGTCGAATTGAAACGTGTAGTGATTTGAAACAACAGCTTGAAACTGATCCAGATTTCATGTCAAAGATCATTACGGGTGACGAGTCTTGGTGCTATGGGTACGACCCAGAAACCAAACAACAATCCAGTCAATGGAAGACTTCATTATCACCCCGACCAAAAAAAAGTCGTCAAGTCAGATCGAACATCAAAACAATGCTGATTTGTTTTTTTGATGTGAGGGAAATTGTCCATTCAGAGTTCGTTCCACCAGGCCAGACGGTATATCAAGCTTTTTATCTTGAAGTGTTAAGAAGACTACGAAACAGGATTCGTCGTAAAAGACCTAATTTGTGGCAGACAGGGGACTGGTTTTTCCACCACGACAACGCGCCTGCACACACGGCAATCTCGGTTACCCAGTTTTTCGCGAAAAACGGCATGGTTTTGCTACCACACGCACCGTACTCACCCGATCTGGCTCCGTGTGATTTTTTCTTGTTCCCACGCATGAAAAGGGGCATGAAAGGTCTCCGATTTAACAACGTTGATGATGTCAAGAAAAAAACGACGGATGAGCTGGCAGCCATCACTGAAGAGGAGTACAAAAAATGTTTTGAACAGTGGAAGCACCGGTGGGACAAATGTATAAGTTGTAATGGAGAGTATTTTGAAGGGGATAAGGTTCTTTTGTAAAAAAAATTAAAATAAATAGTTTTAAAAAATAATTCCGGTTTCTTTTGGGTACCCCCTCGTATATGTGATTCTATTAGTTTTTGATATAGTTGAATTTTTATTAAAGAATCCTGTAAAAATATTAGGTCAACTATAAATTAAATTTATATTTTTTGAGCTGATCTGTTAGTAGAGTTATAATTTTATATGAAAATTTAAAAATAATTGTGATAAGAAGAATAATTAATTTTTGTATTATTTGCATTTCTATTTCAAATGCATTTAAATCGCGTTTAAAATATTAAATTTGTTTTTATTATTAAAACAATAATCATTTGTATTCATATATCATTTTAATGTCATGTTTTTATTTCATAATAGTTTTAATTTTAAATTTAAGATTTTTTTTAATTTTAATAGAATAATTCAAAAATTTATAGTTTGCAAATTTTAAATTATAATCAGCTCAATTTTTTAAATCAAAATAAATTAATTTTATATAGGTATTATTAGTACAACCAAAAATGTTTACTCAGGTAATTATGTCTGTAGTGCTGTTTTTTTTAATTTTATTTGTGTTGTTCTTTAATTTAAAGATGAGAGAATATTATAAAGTTAGATTTACAGTTAAACCTATTTATAATTTTATCTGTGTTTATAATTCTCATAAATCAGTTTGCATTTAATTACTACTGTAAATTGTGGTAATTGTACATGCTTAAAAAATCATCTGTACTTGAAAACATTAAAGAAAACTTATTTTCAGATTTTAACAATCGCGTATAGTTTGAAATATGCGCTTTCCAATTGTTATAATCTTTTTCTAACTTAAAAGAAAAGATGAAATGTTTTAATTCTGTAGTTTTTATAAAGAAGCTCATTTGTTCATGTTTCTAAAATACTAAATTTTTTTGTCATATTTTTCAGAATCAGGCACATATATCCAGGAGGGGTATTTGCCCCCCATTTTTTACATTTTCGCCTAAAATATACTTAAAAAAGAATAAAAACTCTTTGATAATTGAAAAAAGTTTCTTTTGTAATTACGTTGTTTCAATTATACATTTCCTTAGACATGTAGCCTGTTGTTGTTTAGGTCATCAGCCGAAAAGCTTGTTTAAACCTGTAGAGGTTTTACTAAGTAAAACGAGGAGTGAGGTTGTTTATCAATGCCTTCCTCACTGAATGGAAAAGTATGCTTATCAGCATGCCGGGCCCTCTGAAAAGCACGTATTTTCCACTCTGCAAATGACACCTTCACTTCATTCACCACAGGGTCTGGCTGTATAAGGAAATTCATTACTTTCAGAGGAGATAACTCTGATTAGTGTCTTTTACACCTCTACCTCTTGTGTTCTTAAATGATTCAGTCATTTAATTGGCTGATCATGTGATAAGAAACAGAACTATTTATTTTAGCCCTGCAACAAACAGATTGAGTGTAAATAATTTGACACCCCACCTGTCTGTTATGGGCAGACATGTAGCCTATACAATAGAAAAGGGTATATTTTAAAAATACCATAATATTTTAGGAGTAAGTATTAACTATCATTGAATGATGAAATATTTTGTGGTATCAGTTCCCTTAAGTTATTATCCCAGTATTTGACTTCCACCTAGGGAAAGTAAACATTCAAATTTTGATAACTTCCTAAGGGGTAACTACCCTAAAGCTATAATTTTTTTTCTATTTTTCCCCAAAGTGCTGTAACCATGAAAACTGGCATTTGTATTCTTGAAGTGATACCTAGAAAAAATGAAGTGTGGAGTGAAACCAGGAATATATATATATATTTTTACATCCGACTGTTTTGCAAATACTAATAATGCAGATGATGAGAAGGATGATATATGAAAATAATTGCTAAAGAAATACCAGACCCGACCAGGAATTAAAACCTGGACCCTGGCTTAAAAACCAGTTACACTGACTACTACGTCAGGGGTCGGCCAGGAAACCTGGAAAAGCAATAAACCACTTTATATAATGCCTCCACTGAGGCTAACATTAATCCTGCACATAGCTTAGCTGCAATTACTAGTTTATAAATAATAATATTATTTTATTTTCAAGTTTTATTACTGTCAATAAAAGGTTTCACTGTATTTCTCATCTCGTAGTTGTGATCTCATTAGTATGGGTTTAATCGAACTCATTTTTAATTATATCTTGTGGAAATTTCTCTAATAAAATTGGAAAATGATCTCAATAAAAGATGTGAATTATTTTGTTCTTTTATTATGTAATTTGAATTTTTTTATGTTTTAACAAGTACATAATATAATATGGTTTTTAGGTAATAAATAAGAATTATTGTTACTCATTACAACAGTTTTAATAAAAGTTTTTAAAACCACTACAGTTTTATTGTTATGAAGTTGATTTTAGTGGTGGAAATGATTTTAATAAATCATTCATAATGAATTGTTGAGAGAGAATACTTTCATGTAAAAAAAAACTTGATAACGGCATATACTATGAGGGCAGTCCAGAAAGTCTGTCACGTTTTGATATAAAAAAAAAACTAAGTACAAGAAAAAAATTTTATTACATACATTTGAAAGTGCAACTAAAATGCTATTTTTCTACATAATTACCAAACAAATTAAGACACTTATCATAGCGGCGAACTAATTTTGAAATGCCGGCGTCATAAAAGTCTACCGCCTTGATTTTAACCAGTTAGTCACACCCTCTTGCAGCTCCGCGTCGTCGTCAAAGCGCTGCGTCGCAAGCCATGTCTTCATTGTCGGGAACAAGTGATAATCGCTGGGCGCAAGGTCCGGACTGTATGGCGGATGTGGGAAAACCTCCTATTTGAAAGCATCCAGGACTTTTCGTGTTCGGTTTGCCGTGTGTGGTTGGACATTTTCATGCAAAAAGAGATTTTTTCCCGTCAACTTTTCTCTGCGCTTGTTTTGGATCGCTCTTCTTAACTTTTCAAGTGTTTCACAATACCTCGCAGAGGTTATTGTTGTGCCACGTTCCAAAAAATCGATAGCCGACAAAAACCGTATTACCGACCGTACTTAACAACTGGCGGGATTTTGAATTGCGGCACACATTTTAAATTGTTGTTGAAAAACAACGAAGAGCGACACAGACCTCTCGCTAGCACGGCTGGATAGCCACTGAACGGAGAAACGCCGTGGCACCAAAATGGCCGTGATAGGTCCGCCCCTAGCGGCTGTAACGCAAAACATGACAGACTTTCCGGATAGCCCTCGTATGATGGTCTTTTAACGTTTTTCATAATATTTTTCTTCTAGCAATTAAGCAATAAAAATGTTAGTACTCTTTTAAGAAATGTTGAGGACATGTGTTGTTAGAAGTGTGAGCATTATGTAGTTTTGTTGTATGCATTTTATTGTTAAGTTGTCATCCTTCAATATTTTTTGCAATTCGTGATCTGCTTCTGTTTCTTCCTTATCCTCTAAGAACATTGGTTACCATCAAGGGTAACCGAGTTTTGTTGTTTGCCCGATAAAAAAAAGGATAACCAAATTCACGCTATACCATTCCCGAAGATTTCTCAACTATGATATTCTATGTCTGTACTCTTTATCTTTCCTTGCAGCATTCTATATTTCTCACCTCTCATCACATGCCCAAAGTACTTAAACTTTTAATGTTTCATAGAATTCTGAAACTCCTTTCGTTTACGAGGTCATTTCAAAAACTTCTGAAACTTTTTTTCATAGCGCTCCTACAGTTAGTTCCAGAAATCCACTTGGGCTCATTGTGTTCATAGATACATCACAAGTAACCTCCATTTTGTACTTTGTTGATATCTTGCTTATTTGCAGGGAAACAGCTTTTTTTTAGTGAACATGCGTTCTACACATTTGTCAAAGTTAAAAATTAGTGACTTGCGTATCGTCACCAAGACGTCTATGATCCCCATGGTATACACAGCAATTCACGATAACACCACATCGAGTTTTATATTATTCCAGTTCAGTTTTAAAGCTTCCATTCCATACAGCTACATCTTTCATTTCATCATCTGCCTTTTTAAATAATAATTTAAACTGGAATGTTAAACTAAAAATACAGAGCCAACAATAAATATTTAACTATACTATTTTTCAACGCTGATGAGCTCTGAACGTATGCATTGCCCCCCCCCTACCCACTTTATAGCTAGCCAATCACTTGCCAGCAACGTTGCCAATACTTGCTCTTGTAGCTCTGTTAAATATTTTGTCAGCCATTTTTTTGGTCTTTTAATAACAATTTTATTATAACCCATAAACATACAATCAGCTGATTATATTATAAAGTATTGCATGTTAACGCACTCTACAATCGATGTGTTCAGTACGAGATGCAAGACAGGAGAGAACTATTGCGGCTCTTAACCCCTTACCGGTTTCTTTTTTTTTTAGAAAATGATACTAAGTTGCTCTATTTTTTTTATTGCATAGAAAGTTTTGTATATTCTAGTTATGACTTATTAAGTAACAAACACTGGTATTTTGCATGCAGTTTAGATGTTATTACAATAATAAGAAATGGATACCTAACCTGTCATACTGCTTTTGGTGACTGAAGTTTTGCATCATTTTGAAGTCATGTGTCATTTTCCCTATATTAGAATTTATAATAATTACACTACACTGTTTTACACTAAACTAAACTAAACATTAAACTCTTAACAATACTTATAATACTCAACAAAACTACACTAACTCTTTACAATAGTAAACATGTGGGCTGGCTAACACTAACCTAAAACTGTCCGAGAACCGGTAGCAAAATAGCAACGTTATTTCGAAGATAGACTTCTACAAAAATATTTACTAGCGCTATATGTGTTAGAATATAGAACTAAAATAGCTATACAAAGAGATACGCAATAGTTACGACGGAATAGTCCGACAACTGACGTTTTAAAACTGGACAAAATCTATCGTCGGAATATTCCGTCAGTGGCCCTTTTTATGCACTTCTCGTACGCCGGAATATTCTGGCAAAAACCAGTAAGGGGTTAAACACATGCGTGCATAATGTTTATCACGTACAATCTTACAGCGCTGGCAAACGTTCTGATTGGTCTAAACATGTGGAACAGCAGAGCTCATCAACTGTAAAAAGCATATTAGGTACCACAAACATTACATTACACTGGACACATATGTGGCGCTCCTAACATAATAGTTGATGTACTGTTCAGCACTGCTCATGCCTCCATGTTGCTAAACCTATTAAAAATGTAAATGATCCCAATATTCTTGTTGTTGTTTAGGCCATCAGCCGAAAGGCTGGTTTGAACCTCTAGAGGTTTTACTAAGTAAAAAACGAGGAGTGAGGTGGTTTACAATTGCCTTCCTCACTGAGTGGAAAAGTACACTTATCAGCATGCCGGGCCCTCCGAAAAGCACAAATTTTCCACCCTGCAAACGACACCTTCACTTCATTCACCACAGGGCCAATATTCTTATTAATTCTAATTCCTGATAAACTACCATTACTACAGTTTATGATCTGTATTTGCAATTTAATATTATCAAGAAAAGTGTGTATATTCTTTAATTTTTATCTTGTGATAACAATAAAACAAACCGATTTTTGTTCTAATAGAATATAATTTAAATTAAAGAATATTATAACACCTAAGCCTATGTTTATTTAGGATCCAGGTTGTTGTTTAGGTCAACAGCCGAAAGGCTGGTTTGAACCTCTAGAGGTTTTACTAAGTAAAAACGAGGAGTGAGGTGGTTTACTATTGCCACAACTCACTAAGTTGAAAGATTATACTTATCAGCATGCCAGGCCCTCCTAAAACAACCAACTTTCCACCCTGCAAATGACACGTTCACTTCATTCACCACAGGTTCTGATTGTATAGTGAAATTAATTACTCTCGGAGGAGATAACTCTGACTAGTGTCTTTTATACCTCTACCTCTTCTGTTTTATAATAATTCAGTCATATAATTGGCTGACCTTGTGATAAAAAACACAACTACTTTTTGTAGCCCTGGAACTAACAGAACGTGTGCAAATAATCTAATCCTCCACCTGCCTGTTATGGGCAAATGTACAAATATATAAAAACTTAAATCTAAATTTTATTGTAAATCTACTAAAATCCATAGAAGATGCTTCTCAAATGAAAATACAACATTACAGATTTTGATAGGTTTAGTTTTAGTTTTTTTTTTTTTTTTTTTTCTTTAATTTGTGTATTCTGTGATTGTGGGAAAGGAAACAGAACTATTTTTTATATCCCTGGAAGTAGCAGATCAAGTGCAAATTATTTAACACTCCACCTGCCTGTTAGGGCTTGTTTCTAAAATATCACTATACAATGTTACGGTATTATAAAATATACAAAGCAGTATTGTATTGGTGAATCAGAAATTAACATGAATTCAATCTTAGTTTTTAACTATGTTATTAACATAGTTATTAATTAATACTAAAAGAAAGGAAATAACTAGTCACCAAGTACTGATTAATAAATCTTTTTCCAATATTAAATTTGAGTTGTAGTATTTTATGCAGAAATTTAAATTTTAAAAACTTTATAAATGTCTTTCATTCTGAGTGCCTTTTTAATTAATAGTATTTTTTAAAACATATTTAGTAATTTTGTTAAGATAAACATCTTTATTGTCATTAATTATAATAAAATTATTTTTATATTAAGAAAAAATTGTGTGACATTAATAAGATAGGGTGGTAAATGATTGTATCAAAAATTGTTTTTAATAATTAATTAATATAAGAACAGATGTAATGATCTTTATGGTCTGTGATTTTTTAAGATTGGTAGCAATATATGTTCTTAAGACAAAATTATTTGTAATTAACTCTCAGTCAATTAACAATATGAATTTTATTTATTGGAATATTACAAATTTTATTTAATTAATGTTATGTATGTTGTTTAGGTCATCAGCCGAAAGGCTCGTTTGAACCTGTGGAGGGTTCTTCTAAGTATAACAAGCCGTGAAATGGTTTACCCTTCCCTTTTCTCACTGAGTGGAAAAGTAAGCTTATCAGCATACCAGGCCCTCTGAAAAGCATCTGCTTTTCACCTTGAAAATTATACCTTCACTTCATTCACCACAGGGTCTGGGTGAATAATGAAATTCATTAGACCTAGAATTAGAATTATCTCAGAGGAGATAACTGTGACTAGTGTCTTTTACATCTCTATCTCTTCTGTTCCTAAATTCTTCAGTCTTTAAAGATAACTGCACACTGTAGCAAATGAAATAAAGAGAAAATTTTGAATTAATTTTTAAATGTTTCATCTGTTTATAATGGTTGTATGTTGGTCATTAACTAAAGTGTGTGACATCATTATGCGCTTCAATGTACCATTACTACAAACTGGATATCTTTTCCCTTCGTCTTTCAGCGTTGCCGTGTATAGACTATACAGGGTGATTCACGAAGATATTCAGAGGCTTTGGGAGCCCATTCTACATGTAAAAATGGTGAAAGATGTTTGTATGAACATGGGTCCGGAGATGCTTCGTTACTGAGTTTCAGCTGGCGAGAGATTTCAGCTCGCCAGGTGAAAATGGGGTCTTCCTGAAATTCTGGTGGGGTAGATTGGGGGGCGAATTCAATCGTTTCTTATGGTTTTTGACCTGATAAATTGAATAGAACTGGTCCCGGAACTGTGGGTTGACTAGTTTTTGAGAAAAACTGTGTCAAATGCAAGAAAATGGAGTGAAAAAACACATTTTTTCATCTTTGTTTTTCGGTTAATTTTACTTTGTACTGTTATGAATAAAAATTCATTTTATTAAACATCTATTCGCTTTCTGTGTACTTTATTTACACCGGTTTGTGCAGAATAAAATTTTCTACATGTTTTATTCAAAAATTTTAACTGTTTCGTGGTGAAATAACAAAGTTATTCTTGCCCGAAAATGAAAAAATGTGTTTTCACTCCATTTTTTGCATTTGTCACTGATTTTCTTAGAAGCTATTAAGCTTGCAGTTTGGGGACCTGTTTTATTCGGTTTATCAGATCGGGAACCGGGAGAAATGATTGAATTCACCCCTTAATCATCTTGCCGGTGTTTCGGGAAGACCTCATTTCGCCTGGTGAGCTGAAATCCGGGCGAAACTTTCACTAGCCGTGGCTCGGTAACGAAGCATTTCCGGACCCATGTTTGTATGGACTTTTTTCATTGTTTTTACATGTACAGTGGGCTCCAGAAGTTTCTGCATATCTTCGTGAATCACCCTGTAGATAAGTAGAAAATAATGCAAGTTTAGGTCGTACAAATATAAAGACAAAGTAAGAACTACAATAATTGTAGTTCAAATGTGATTGTAATTACACGAATTCTGGTTGTTCTAATAACCTCTTAGTCTAATGTGATTTGGGTAACTTTATATGTTGTGCAAGTACTTTGAGAACGCGATATGGCAATACTGCTTCAATGATCTTGATGCTCACAATTATGTATCCCATTTAAGTTTTTTTTTTAATTTATGTGGACATCATTATACATAATGGAATATAAGTTTCCATTTAAAATTGTTTAATATAATATGAAAACATAATATAAACTTTATACAAAACATAAAATAAAATACGCTTATTCAATAAAAAATATTTTAATTCAGAAAGTCCGGGGGGGGGGGTTTAAGGCATTTGGTCGCAACAGGTAAATAAGAGGCTATGTTAGTTATATCAGTTTATATGAGGCTTTTTTACGTCTTAATTCGGTGAGGCTTTTTTACGTCTTAATTCGGTGAAAGAGGCGTTTGAGGCAAGGTGTTGTGGTTTTACTCAATATATGGTTAGTCATATTCGGTAGGTAGTTTGTCGCATTCGGTATGTAGTTTGTCGCATTCGGTAGGTAGTTGGTCGCATTTGGTAGATAGTTTGTCGCATTCGGTAGTTTGAAAAAATTGAACATATACACTAATTTAGATGAAGACGGCGGCAACCTGGCTGAAAAATATGAAAATAAAAAAACCAGATTATTAATTTATCAGTTCAATTAATTAGTTACTGTATAACCTAAGGTGTTGGGGTAGGAAATAAATGTCTTGGTGAGTAAACACAAGGAGATTATTAAAATGTAATATCGAACGGTTGTGTTTGTTGTTCAAAATGTGAATTCAAATTGGGGGTCACAAAATGGAATTATGTTAAACATGTTTTGGGAGTTTATATAAATCTGAACAGAAGATTTGAATTGCTGAAATAAACAAATCTTTTTCATTCATTTGCAAGTGCAAATCTTTTTACACTAATGTGAATACAAGGCAATCTGTTAAATTTAGAAAAATAAGAAACCCAATGATATGAGCATTATAACTATGTGTACTAGTATACGAAGTGTAATCTTGTATTGACTCAGGTAGACCATTCCTGAGGAGAAAATATGGTTAATTGAACCCCAACCTTCAAAGTTCACCGGTACACCGGCAAAGTAACCAGTACGTTCAAATCCGTATAAAAGTAACTACCTTACTACGATTTGAACCACGTGTCCGTACGTCAGCAATTCAAACAGTTAACTCGCGGCAACGACTTTCTCACCAGAACAACTTGGTCCCTTGCCAAGCAAAATTACACAAACTCACTGAAGTGAAATAAAAAAGGTTCAAAGTTACAATTTTAAATTGTCAGATTAAAATTAGAGTATCAAGTGAATTAAAATCAGTTAAAATGGGTTGAAATATGGTTCCTACGGTAGTAGTGAAGAGCCAATATCAATACCCGTCTCTCATATTGGGGCGCGAAATGTACTGAAGGAACTACCACTAAAATAGGAACAATAAATTTAGGTGAATGGGAGTTTGCTGTGTACTTCGCCACTTTCTCGCCACGCCATTCGCACCATTCAAGCAATTTCTCTTCTCTACTGCTCGTGTTGACTTGAAACGTATATCTTATTTTAAAGTTTACTTTACCCTTTACGCTCAAAACATTTACCGCGCCTATAATATCTAATACACATCAAGTGAGAGTTCATTATATTTGTAACGTATTCGTTTAAAATCTAAGTTTTAATCATTGGCCTACATGCGTCTTAACGAGATATTGAAAAATTTCAAACGGTTCTGTTTATGTGTATAAAATTAGCTTGTCCTATAACATTTTTCCTTATTTTTTGCTCTACAATCATGTAAAGATCATTACCATAATTTTGAATCACCCTATATAAATAAATCTGTCTTGTGTTTTGACCCTTTCGTGCCAATATGAATATATAGAAAGGAAAGTGTTGTTTTCATGTCGATTTTTCGAAATAGAGTTTTCACCGGATCTACAAATTTTTAGACCCGCTGAACCCAAAAAACATGTACTTAGCGATTGTTGTGTGTTTATGTGTTTGCAAATAGGGATATTAAGGGACATTGGTATTGATTTACATTGACGTACTGAGGACTAAAAACGGACTGAGGACACACACGTGATCCTCGGAACGTAAAACGTTGAAATTCGGTTTCTACGGCCTCCTACGATTCAGAAGAGTATATATTTTTAAGAAAAAAAAACTGTCCCCTCTTAGTATGGTTTGCAAGAACAGTTATTTCCAAGTGTGTCTCCCACGTAGCGCTGACACTTGAGAGCCATACACACCATGTGTGTGGTGTGTGTGTATGTTAAATAAAATATCTCATAAAAGGAGTATTGTAGTTGAAACTAGGGTATTAAGTACGGAAATACAAGCAGACCAGACAGGAATATTTTCATCATAATCGGTACACCGGAAGTAGTAGTTTATTCGTGTCCGTTTTCACTTTGTTGCGATTTTCTCAAAAACGGGCTCCTAAGATTTTTTTATAAAACCACCTCATTTACTGCATGGTAAATAGAAGAGATTTCTTTTCTATTTACCGTGATTTACTGCATTGTTTATGCTCTGTAAGATAGGGTTTACGCGATATCTGCTGAAATTCTTGGGGAAGAGGTGCTCTCGCAGAAAGAAACTTTTCTTTTTAAGACTGCGATATAAATATGCATTTTAGCGCACAAATGTATATGGTAATATAATTTGTAGAAAATTTAAAAACAAACAAACTTTTATTTTAACCTTATATTTTTCTTAACATTTAGATTAGCGGGCGTAATATAACGGCAAAATTGAATTATATACTAAAAAGTGGGTTTATATTGTTAGATAATAAAAAGCGCTTGTAACTTATTTCATGGTAATTTGCGAAGGAAAATAAGTTCACAATCGGATTTAACACCCAAATATAGATTTTAAAAAAAATCGTTACAATCAGTGACGGGCCTGATTCTATGTAATTACCATGCATTCTTAGTTTTTTTAACACATTGACTGCTATATGATCGAAATATGTGTCATACTTGACTTTAAAAAATGGGCTACATGCGTCAAAAACATGCCACAATACATTACTCATTTTTACTTTCTCTTGCCTATATGAATATATAGGAAGGAAAGTATTGTTTTCATGTCGATTTTTCGAAATCGAGTTTTCACCGGATCTATACGTTTTCAGACCCCCTGAACCCAAAAAACATGTTTTTAGCGATTGGTCTGTGTGTGTGTGTCTGTGTGTGAACAGAATATCTCAAGAACGGAACATCGTACGAACTTGAAACTTGAAACTTAAGTTACATACCACTACCGGACGCGACACGAACATTTTCATCAAAATCGGTCAACCGGAAGTAGTAGTTTATTCGTATAATTTTTCAGTTTTTTGCGATTTTCTCAAAAACTGGTCCTACGATTTTTTTTAAAATCGCCTATTTTACTCAATTTTTTATTCTCTACAAGATAGGGTAGGCGCCATGTTTGCTGAAATTCTCGGTGAGGCTGTTTTCACGTAAAAACGTTGTTTTTTTAAGATTACGGCTTTAATATAAATTTTAGCACAAAAACTTATATAATAAAAGTTGTAGAGAATTTAAAAACCTACAACTTTTATTTCAAACATTTTTTTGTATAACGCTTAGTTTAGCGGTAATTTGCGATTTTCTGTTTTTTTCTCACGAAAACGTGTGAAAAATCGATTTTTTTAAGATTTTGGCCTTAGAATGCATTTTACGACAAAAGTGTATATAATTAAATTTATAGAAAATTAAAAGATCTACAGCTTTTATTTAGAGCATTTTTCTCTACAGAGCCTAGTTTAGAGAGAAAGAGTGATTTTCCGTATTTCTAAGCCAAACTGAGGTTGATTTTCATTTTGCGTCTTTCACTCATGATTAAAATTAGGTTATGTTTTTGAGGTTAGTTTTTGTTTATTTCTAATATTTTATTAATAATGTTAGGTTTATTATTAATTATTTGCATTGGCAAGAGAAAGTTGTGTGAGTGTTTCACACCAGATTTTTAAGCCGTATATTACTAATGTGTTTTCAAAAGCTATGGCTCAGAGAGTGATATTATATGCACACCTTTAGATAACCCACCGGGTTAGTCTAGAGGTTGAGTCGTTGCCAAGATCAGCTGTTGAACAGCTGATTTTCGGAGACGAGGGTTCCTGGTTCAAGTCCAAGTAAAGAAGGTAGTTGCTTTTATACGGATTTGAGTGCTGGACAGTGGTTGCCGGTGTGCTTTGATGGTTGGGGTTCAATTGATCATGCTCTCTCAGGAATGGTCGACCTGAGTCTGTACAGGACTGCACCTCATTTGCACGTAATGCATCATCCCCATCTCATTGGGTCGTGGGGTTGCTTATTGTTCTGAATTGAACGGATTGCAACGTACACATATTAGGAATTAATAATAATAATACACCTTGAGAATTAGGTAAACAATATTCAAAAAATTATATGAATAATTTTTATAAAGATCGGAAGTATGGTTTGGTATTTAGTTTTTTGAATTTTTTCATATCACCGTTAGGTTATGCCCAAAACGGGCAGGTGGAGTGTATTTTAATTGCACTCTATCTGTTTGGTCCAGGGCTAAAAAAATAGTTCTGTTTCTTATCACATAGTCAGCCACTTATATGACTGAACTATTTAAGAACAGAAGAGGTAGAGGTGTAAAAGACACTAGTCAGAGTTATCTCATCTGAAAATAATGAATTTCACTATGCAGCCAGACCCTGTGGTGAATGAAGTGAAGGTGTCATTTGCAGGGTGGAAAGTGAGTGCTTTTCGGAGGGCCTGGCATGCTGATAAGCATACTCTTTCAACTCAGTGAGGAAGGCCGGGTAAACCCCCCTACTCCTCGTTTTTACTTAGTAAAACCTCTAGAGGTTCAAACCAGCCTGTCGGCTGTTGACTTAAACAACAAAGTCAGTAGTGGCACAAATTATGCATTATACATATATTGTGTTGAAATATATATTTCTTAACCACCAGAATATACAGTAATAGTAAATACCAATGTTTATGGCGCTTTCATGTCACTTCTACACATCTTCAGTAATGTATTTTTAAAACTTGAAAAAAGAAATTTTTTTTATTCCTTATCTGCCATGGTATGAGTAGGATGTTTTAAATTTTGATTGTAAAAATTTTTTAATTACATAACTGAAGATTTGTACAAGATACACGAAAACATTATAAATGTTGGTAAGTGGCCCTGGGGTGTAACATAACCATCTTCCAAGCTGAAATATTGGCCATTAAGGTCTGTGCGGAGAGGTGTATTGAGAGGCGCCTCAGTGGGTCGCACATTTATATTTTGTCCGATAGTCAGGCGGCCATCAAGGCTTTGAGTTCTTGTACGTTTGAGTCGCGATTGGCCTATGATTGTCGGGAAGTTTTGAATGCCGTGGCCAAGCGTAACGTGGTGACGCTGCGTTGGGTGCCGGGGCACCAGGGAGTGCCTGGAAATGAGAGAGCGGATGCCTTAGCAAAGAAAGGTGCAGCCTCTCACTTCATAGGCCCAGAGCCATTCTGTGGAATTGGTGAAGGCTATTATAGAGGTATAGTTAGGGCCTGGGAAGAGGAGGCTAAAACCTCCTATTGGGAGAAGGTGCCAGGCTGTGAACAGGCAAAGAAATTCATTGCCTATTCCAGCAGAAAGGCTGGGATATATAATAGACTAGGAAGACAGGACTTGAGGAGGGTAGTGGGCCTGATGACTGGTCATTGTAATCTTGGGTATCATTTATCCAAGATAGGAGTTGCTGAAGAGAGCCTGTGTAGATTCTGTCATGAGGCAGAAGAGAAGGCTGAGCATATTTTATGCAGTTGCAGAGTGGTTGGCTGCAAAAGAAGAGCGCTGATGGGTAAGGACGTGTTAACACCTTCTCAGGTAAGTGCACTAGATCCTAGGCAGATCCTGCGCTTTATTGAAAGTGTGGGTCTTGCATAAATAAGGAATAGGGGCAATCACAAAAGATCTTTTAGGTCGCGGTGAGGAGGGGCTGCAGAAGCCTGAACGCCCTGGTTGTAAAGAAAGAAAGAAGAAGTGTTTACTGTTACCGTATTCTGGTGGTTTAGAAATATATTTTTCTATTTTAAATAATATAGCTGTTGTTTATACCTGCATAAAATGTTTGATAACATAACATGTATGTATATTTATGTACAATGATTTACATATTATATCTAAATTAGACATTAACCAATTATTAGGATTATAAGGATTTTATTTTGACTTAACCAATTACTACTTGCTTACTTACTTTCTTGAATAAGTGTCTTATAATATTTACTCAATAATACACTATTTTATTCTATGTTATTTAGAATACTCAAACCAAAGAACCAATAAAAAAAATATAAAATAATAATGATATTGTTATAATGAAGTGGTGAAAATAAAATCAGCTGGTCAAATAAAATCAGCTTCTCATAAACAGCTGACTGGTTAAATATAAAAACGAAGGCTCCCATTGTTGGGACGCGGCCGCGGTTTGAATGGCTGACGTGGTAGTGGTCTAAATTGTACGGAATTCTTCGTTACGGTGAAGTTTATTATTTTGTCAACAGGCATTGTATTTTATGTTTAATTTGGTAAGGGATATTATTTTATTTTGTTTTATTGTAAATAAATTGCGTGAATTGCATTGTTTTAATTGTTTAAGAACTTATTTTCATAAACTCATTATATTCATTGTTGTAGTTAGTAAAGGTTAGTTTTTTCTTGTCAAACAATTTTGTTAAATAAACATCATCATCATCACCCAAACACGGATAGGCCTAAAGCCTGTTCCGGCACCCATCTTCGTAGCGGTCTTCCTCTATCACGTCTACCCCGTGGGGCATAACTTAATATTTGGACTGGTAGTCTTTCCTCTCGCATTCTATTCACATGTTCACACCACCTGGAATTGTAGCGCGCAATGCCGTCTAATAGTGGTTGGACCTGTAATTCTGCTCTAATACTTTCATTACGTTTCATGTCCAGTCTGTTATAGCCTGCCGTCGCCCTTAAAAACTTCATTTCTGCACTTTGTATTAGAGTTCTCTCTCGTTGCATCATGGTCCAACTTTCACTGCCATACAGCAAAACCGGGACTGCCATAGTTTTGTACAGTTTAATTCTTGTATCCTTTCTTGTCTTATTTTTCAAAGTTCGATGTATTGTCCCGCAAATTGTTCTAAACTTATTCAGTTTATTCATAACATCGTCATCTTTTAAAAAGCTTACGTCACATCCTAAATATTTAAAATGCGAGACTTGTTCTAAAACTTTATCATTTATAACGATTTTCGTTCTGACTGGATACTTGCCCTTAAAGGCCATAGTCTTTGACTTAGCGGCAGATAGCTTCACTCCATAACCCTCACAGATCTTTTGTAGTTCAAACACAGCTTTCTGCAAATCATTTTCAGTTTCCATGATAATTACCTGATCATCCGCATATAGCAAACAGCTTAAATCATAATCGGCGATTTGTACACCAGCATTTATGCTCTCCTTCCACTTGTTCAGAATCCAATCTATATATATATTAAAAAGCGTCGGAGACAAACTGCAACCCTGTCTCACCCCCTTATTTGTATCAATCGCTGATGTCAGTCTATTTCCAACCTGTATATGGACAGCTGTATCTTCATACAAACTCTCTACCACTGATATCAGATGTGGGGGATATCCTTGCACATACATTATCTCCCAGAGCTGCTCTCTATTAACACTATCTTAAATAAACATATGTGAATTAATTAAATTAAAGTTTACAATTTTACTTTACTATAACGAGTTGTAACAATATTTTAATAACAATGTTGTTTAGGTCATCAGCCAAAAGTCTGGTTGGAACCTGTAGAGGTTTTACTAAGTAAAACGAGGAGTGAGGTGGTTTACCACTGCCTTCCTCACTGAGTGGAAAAGTATGCTTATCAGCATTCCAGGCCCTCTGAAAAGTAGATATTTTCCACTCTGCAAATGACACCTTCACTTCATTCACTACAGGATCTGGCTGTATAATGAAATTCATTACATTCAGAGAAGATATCTCCGATTATGTGTCTTTTACACCTCTACCTCTTCTGTTGTTAAATTATTCAGTAATTATTAATTAGCTGACCATGTGATAAAAAACAGAATTATTTATTTTAGCCCTGCAACGAACAGATTGAATGTAAATAATTTGACACTCCAGTCTGTTATGGGTGTATTAATAACAATAATAAGTGTAATAATCTTCTTCTTCACTTCATAAGTTAGGCAGTACTGCCTGTTCCGGAAACCACTTTCCCCTTCGACCATTTCGCTTAATCCATTGCCAGTGTAGGCAAACGGCTTGCCTTCTTCCGCTCCAGATGACTACTCTTAGTTGATTCTGTACTCATTGTTCTTCTTCTCCAGGCTTAATAATAATACTCGCCACTCCAGCAGCGATTCGCGCTGCTTCCGTGTCTCGGCCTCAGACGGCGGGTAGGTGGATCAGAATTCATAAGTCGATCAGAACCATTTGCCACAGGGTGAAGTTCGACCGCCAAAGGGGTTGGGTGGATCACAATATTTTTGTATTTGAAGATATGAACGTTAATGTTTAAAGTTTCAAAATTTCAACTTTGAATGTTGAGGTTTGAATGTATGATACTTTGAGTTTTTCGTTTTCTCATGTGACCTGAGGTTGCAACCTGAAAATTTTTGGGTTACCAAATTTTTATGTTATTTCTTTGCTAAATAACATGCCGTTTAAATTGTAGGCTATTCGAAAAAATTTAAAATTTTTGTTGGGGTAGCAATCACCGTAGGACCCCGATTTAAAATTAGTAAATTCTCCGTGACTATTATAGGTATGTATGTGTAATGTTTTGCTGTTTGTCAAACAGCTTTTCATTTGAAAGCCTAATATTCTACCACTGTGCTATCAAAGTGGGTAAATAATATTACAAATTAATATTTTATTCATATCATTTTTGTTGACTGAGAGTTTAAACAGTATTTTAATGTTATAAAGCCTTTCTTACCATTGATTTTAATATCTTGTTACTTTATTATAAATATTCATGTATTTTAAAAGAAAGAAACAAATAAATTTTGCCATTGTTTTTATAGATGTATTATTAAATTTTGTTTAATAATAAATCGCTATTGTGTAAAATGTTGTTTTTTTTATTGTTTATAGCTGAGTTGACAACTTTTCCTGATTTATGTCATTCATAAAGAAATCCAATTAGTATTACAAAAATATATATGAGGTGTGGCTATTAAATAACGAGACTGACGTTGTAAAAAATTTAATTTTAATTTTATACATAATCACATATTGTCACCTTCAATATACACTCCTTCTCTATCCCTCCAACGCTTCATGCGAATTTTCCATTGTTGAAAACAGTGCTGGAAGTCATCTTCTGTCAGCTCCTTCAGGACACGTGCTGCTTTCTCTTTTACAACTTCAACAGACTCAAATCTTGTCCCTTTTAATGCAGATTTTACCTTAGGGAACAGGTAGAAGTCACATGGTGCAAGATTCAGTGAATAAGGTGGATGTTGTAACACTGAGATGCTGTACTTGGCTTGGAACCTCTTGACAGATAACGCGGAATGAGCTGGGGCATTGTCTTTGTGGAAAACCCATGATTTGTCCTTCCACATTTCGGGGTGATTTTTCCTTATTCTTTGATGTAGTTTAGAAAGTATCTCAAGGTAGTAATATTGATTAATTGTTTGACCTTCAGGAACCCAGTGAAGGTACACAATCCCATGGATATCAAAATTGATCATCATTGCTTTAAATTTTGACTTGCTCATTCGAGCTTTTTTGGCTCTCGGTGAAGTTCGGCTCTTCCAGTGCATGGATTGGCGCTTCATTTCCGGATCATAAGTAAGAAACCACGTCACATGTTATCGTTTCCAAAAAATTTGGGTTATTTTCAATCGCTTAGAAAGTGTCACTACAAACACTTTTGCAGGCTTCATTTCAAACATTTTTGAGCGGCACGTGTCCTGAAGGAGCTGACAGAAGATGACTTCCAGCACTGTTTCCAACAATGGAAAATTTGCATGGAGCATTGTAGGGGTAGAGAAGGAGTGTATATTGTAGGTGACAATAAGTGATTATGTATAAAATTAAAATTAAATGTTTTACTTCAGTCTCGTTATTTAATAGCCACACCTCATATCTCATTGTCTTGTTGAGTTATTTTAGTTTTTAGACAACTTGTACCTGATTGTAGGAACAGGTGTGGAGTATCTGGACACTACAAATTACTTACCCAGTACATTTTGTATCAGATACAAGTTACTGACTGCATGTGCTGTGGACTTACGGAATAACAACAGCTTAGGATCAAGATGGTCCATGCATGAGGAGGTTAACAAGATATTTAACACTTGAGTGGAATATTTTGGAAAAAACATGTTTTAACACGTTTGTAGTCACATTTGCGGCCTAGCTGTGTCACGACCTTGTCAGGGGTCAGGACTGCTCTAGCAGTTGTGAAACTGTAGATACTCAAGTCATGTGATTGCCTTTGCATACGTATGGGCTGTGAGGAAAAGAAGTAAAATATTTGCAGTGCTGCCAACCTCCACAGTGAGACACTATGCGTACATTTCACTACCGTGCAGTTTCTAGATACATTTTGTAAGCTGTGGTTTATTCCGAGAAAATGTTTTCTTCATAAACCTTATAAGAAATAAATATGACCTGTAATATTGTTTATAACTTAATTACATGACTAGAAATGTTTGATTTACTGTAATTATGATTGAATTGCCTTCTTTACTGTTGCTGTCCTCGACATTTTCATTATCAGTCTCTCTAGTATCTATCTAACCGTTTTCTTTTTTTACCAGGTGTCAGCAAAACTGTTGAAGAATAGCTTCTTCACGTCCTTAATTTCCTTCTTTATTTTTTGAATTTTTCAAAGAGAAACATCACAGTAGTTAGCCGCTCACTCACGCCTTTTGTTAAGAGCATGGATAGGCATTTTTGTTTAGCTTCAACTTTGCAACATTTTGTTACATTGCGTTCAGCACTGTGAATAGTTCGACCACATTTTTGAGACACCAACATTTGTGTTTACAGTGACAAACAGTTATATTCATACAGTTAACCTACAAAAGGTTCTGCGATATACTGTATATGCTTTGGGTATAGTATAAGTTGTTATGTTTGTCGTACTGAAATTAAAGCAGTCGTGAATGCTCACTGATGCTTTTCCTCCTTTACCCCTCATTGCAAACAATGGCAAACTCGTGATTCAAGTGACTAAAACTGGGGTGACAAGGTGTCGTGGGTCATGACTGCACCAGCAGTCAAAACTTATTTCACTTTAACAATCATAATTTTGAATCTAGTGGTTTCCTAACTTGTTTATCATGTAGCTTATTCATTTATGACCCTCTACAAACAGTTGAAAATATGGGATCGTTGACAACACTGCTTGAAAAAATTAATTCTTCATCAGCTTACCCATTACCTGCCAAAATGGATGGTTTTAAGTCATTTGAAGACATGCAGTAGGTCTTTTTATGTAGGCTGGAGGATCCGTTATAAAGATTTATTAATATATTTAAATGAATCAAAAAATTGGAAATTTGAAGAAGGAAATATATAAATATTACATTTATAAAACTCAAGTTTGTTCAATAAATTTTATTTTTGAAAACAATGTACTTATAATATATTATTTAAAAATAATAATAATTAAGCACTTTTATAACAATTTAAAACAAGCATTAATTGTAATTTATTTAAGAATTAACATTATAGTATTTCAATATAGCATAAAAAATTTTAAATTCAATAAATTAAATTACAGAAATTAAATTTTGACAAAATAATTTTTATACTGTACATACAAAATTTTTATATAATTATAATAACATTTTCACTGTGGAATTTAGATATTCATTTTTATGCTTACATTGGGAAATTACATCAAGTAAATTATTTTTATAACTCACCAAAGTTCAGGAAGATCAGTTAACTCACAGGGTGGGGATAGATTCCTGGCTGAGTGGTAAGGCACAATATGACCTCAATTCTCATAATTTTCACTAGTCATGTTGTTTACAATTAAAATAAATAAAGCAAAAATGTAGTACTACCTTGTTAATCAGGATGTTCAGATTATCCAGACCAATTTGGATTGTAAAAAATGTTTTATTCATAAAATCACAATATTCCACTTACTGTGTTTAACCCACCGGGTTGGTCTAGAGGTAAAGTCGTCGCCAAAATCAGCTGATTAACAGCTGATTTTCGGAGACGAAGGTTCCTCGTTCAAATCCTAGTAAAGGTTGTTACTTTTATATGGATTTGAATACTAGACTGTGGTTACCAGTGTACTTTGATGGTTGGGGTTTTATTAACCATACTCTTTCAGGAATGGTCGGCCTGGGTCTGTACAAGACTACACCTCATTTACACGTCATACACATCATCCTCATCTCATTGGGTCATGGGGTTGCTTATTGTTCTAAATTGAACAGATTGCAACGTACACACATTAGGAATAAAAAGAAAGAATCGCAATATTCCACTTACTGTGTTTAAACAACACTGTAATCTAATGGGTATTTTATTTAGGACGCAACCCTGATTATAAGAAGATAGAAGTAATACATCAGTAAACTTTCTGTCCCCCAATTGGTATGTTGGCAACAGTGTACTCAAGGCCAACTACCTAAGACAGTTAAAATGTTCCAGTCAAGCATTAGTGTGGTGACAGCAGTCGTTTTGTTATATTGTGTCAGCAATGGTTTTTTCCATGGAAGAACCGGGTGTTTTATTAAGGACGCAACCCTGATTATAAGAAGATAGAAGTAATACAATGTTTTCATTGCAATTTGCTATTCATTTGTAAAATAATAATTTAAATTAATTGATAATTTGTAAAGTACGGGAAATGAAAATATGCCGTAGATTGTGGCTTTTAACATAGGGTTGCGTTCTTAATAAAACACCCGGTTCTTCCATGGAAAAAACCATTGCTGACACAATATAACCAAATGATTGCTTTCACCACACTAATGCTTGAGTGGAACATTTTAACTGTCTTAGGTAGTTGGCCTTGAGTACACTGTTGCCAACATACCGATTGGGGGACAGAAAATTTACCGATGTATTACTTCTATCTTCTTATAATCAGGGTTATGTCCTTAATAAAACAACCGGTAGAAAAAGTACATGATATAGTGCTGTATAACCCATACAATAATCAAAGTCTACATTTACTGTATGTACTGTTCAACCCTTTGATCAGTATGCGCATCAAATGTTGCAGCCAGAACAATTTAATATTTTCAGTATGCGCATCATATAAGTTTTTGTGTCTAAATCTACTCCAGTAAGTGCATCGAATGAAGATTAGTAGTTAAACTTGTGCTGCTACCTGTTAGTATAATGTGGAATTTTTTTCGTTTAAAAATCTCTCATCAGATGTCATTGCCCAATTGTTTATACAATATCTTTGATGTACATACTTTTTTATACTTTTCGGTTATCATTATTACACCAGAAGAGGCCATCTTTTACTGAGCCGTTTTTTAGTTTGTTTTACTGATAGTTTGTATACTAATTTTGTTACAACTAAGTTTGTGTACAATATTGTTTAAGTGCATTTGCGATATGAAGTCAAGCATGGTGATCTACAAAAACTTTTGTTATTTTGTATGGTGTGTAATTATTGTTTTCACATCATGATGTGCATACTTTTGTGATGTATTACATATATATTTGTATTATATGTATGTCTTGTTGCAAAAAAAAACTACAAGAACATTACTTTCTAATAAAATAATCTAAGAAAAACTCTAATTTGACTTTTTTTATCTAAACAACTCACTATCTGAGGCAAAAATATCACTTAGTAAGTTACTGATGAAAGGGTGTAATCGATGTCCAGTGGTAGAATTTTTATAAACAATATTTGTAAGACAACAAATAAATAAATTTATTGGATTCTCGTCAAAAACAAGATCTAACACACATTTTAAAATAATAATTAAAAGTTTTAAAATTTCTTAATAACACTTTAAAATAATTAAAATCCTTGATTAAAATACTTCTTGATTAAAATAATTCTATATTGTTGGTTCCTTTTCTTAAAAAATTGTAAAACGTCTCTCCTCATAAAAGTTTTTAAAACAGAATGAAACTTCAACAATCCTTTTCTTAAATTTTAATTTAAATTTAAATTTTCTTTTTTCTTTTTGTTTTATCACTCACATCTGGAGTTGGTAAATCATCTGACGTATTTGTTTATGTTGGGGTGTAAATGTAACAAATGTTGACATGTCTTGTTTATGTCGAGTGTGTGAAGGGTATGTGTGTACGTGTGTATTTTTAGTTGTGTGTAAGTTTGCATGTTTACAATTGTTTATTTATATACGTGTCTCCTATTACCATCTATTACAAGGGTTAATGATTAATGCCTTGAGCTAAAGATCGCAGGCCTATTACTGTATTTGCTTGGTGAGTCTTCACTGGGCAACATCATGACATACTTAGTCCAGCAGCCCAAAACCATACCAGTTGAAAGTATGATGGTGAAATTATTGCTTGCGATTGCACTGCCTTTAAATCCCATACAAATAAAATAAAGCAAAGTAAAACAACTGATTTATATATTTGTAAATGACCACCGGGTTAGTCTAGTCGTGAAATTTTTTCAGGCCAGCCTAATCAGGCAGCTTGTAGAAAGTGGCTATTATTTGTTAAGTTACACTGGCTGGGCAAGCAACTTTGTATGGTATCCAGATGACCGTCATCCATGAACGAACTCAGCTGGGTGTCCCTGTTCAAACCCATGCCTAATCTTATTCAAAAATAAAGTACAATCAAATTGGGTGATTGTTAATAAAGTTCCCGATGACAAAAACAAAAAAAATTTCTTTGAGTTACACAAAGTAATAATTTCAATGCTAAAGAAACATTTCAAAATGATATTTCTGTTAACAAAATAGAAACAATGATTTAAATATCTTACAGAGTCTAGTCTGCAGAGTCCTCTAGTTGATATATATTTTATAGTGAAGAAGTGATTAAAAATATGTATTTTTATACAAATTTTTGTACTTAATAGGATAATTTAAAGACAGTAAAATTAATTGTATTATTGCAATCATAGAAGCATTGTCATTTTAAGCTTTAGGCTAATTAATAAGTAAGTAAATTGTAAGCATCACTATGAAAAAGGTTTCCTACATTTTAATTTTATTTTTATCGAAAGATTATTCAAACTGAAATAATTCATAATAAACTTACTTAATTGTCATAACAGCAGCTGATTAAATTAAGTTTTCAAGAATCATGTAATGTTTAGACAGTGTGATTGTTTCCTCCTGTTAATATTTGCCCTTGATCGACTTATTTGCCCATAACAGACAGGTGGAGTGTCAAATTATTTACACTCAATCTGTTCGTTGCAGGGCTAAAATAAATAGTTCTGTTTCTTATCACATGGTCAGCCAATTAAATGACTGAACCATTTAAGAACAGAAGAGGTAGAGGTGTAAAAGACACTAATCAGAGTTATCTCCTCTGAAATTAATGAATTTCATTGTACAGCCAGACCCTGTGGTGAATGAAGTGAAGGTGTCATTTACAGAGTAGAAAATATGTGCTTTTCAGAGGGCCTGGCATGCTGATAAGCATACTTTTCCATTCAGTGAGGAAGGCAATGGTAAACCACCTCACTCCTCGTTTTACTTAGTAAAACCTCTACGGGTTCAAACCAGCCTTTCGGCTGTTGACCTAAACAACAACAACGATCGACTTATATTGTTGTTTAAGTCATCTTCCAAAAGGCTGGTTTGAACCTCTAGAAGATTTACTAAGTAAAACGAGAAGTGAGATGGTTTGCCATTGCTTTCCTCATTGGCTGGGCCGATGGTGTACTGGTTAGTGCAACTGGCTTCTACTGAAAGGGTTAAATGCTTCAGTCGTTTAATTGGCTGACCATCTGATAAGGAGTAGGACTATTTTTTCTAGCCCTGATTTATAATGTAGCGGGTTAAATCTGTGCACTGAGATCCATTGGCGGGATCTGGGGGGGGCAAGGGGGGCACTTGCCCCCCCAATATTCTACTGGTATACATTTTTAAACAAGTTAGTGTATCGAAAAAATAATTTTAGTCTAGCTATCATGGAAAATATTTTGAAGTTGACATTTTGGCGTCTTAAAGAATATTTCACAATCAATTTGTATGTGCAATAAAGCATTTAACATTTAAAAACATTGTTATTGGACCATTTTAGATCAATTTTAGGTTTACATCAATTGGGAGTTAAAATGACGTTTTAACGTTAAAATCCCAACAAAATTTACTTTTTAATTTAGCCTAAAAACAGTCCTAAAATTGAGTTGAAGGCAATAAAAATCTCAAAATTTTCCGGGGGAGGTCCCCCGGACCCCCTCTTGTGCTGGGGGGTATGGAATACCCCCCAGACCCCCCGGTATTTGCCCCCCCAATGACTCCCGCCAAATCCCGCCAATGCTGAGATCCTTAGGATCCATTATTCTACTATTTCTCACCCTTAATTTTAATTTCCTTAACTTTTTTGCTTTTGATTTGATTTAATTTTTCATTCTTCACTTTTTGTTATGCCTTCCGTGTTAGTCTTCAATCAGAACAGGATTTTCTGTTCCTAAAACAACCTGAATTGGTACAGAAATACTAACTGAGCAAAGAAAGATTGTTATTGTTCCAGTACTTGGTTGTATAGGAATTAGTGGCTAGAGGAGTCATAGGGGAAATTATTTTGCAACAACCATAATGTGAAAAGATCATAAATTCATAAATTTCAAGCATTTTTATGAAAATCCAGGATTCAACCCCATTTAAAAGAAAGGAAAATATAAATTAAACAGTATACTTTAATTGTAAACTAATGGTATTGTACAAGGGTTATTTGGAAAGTAAGGTCCGAATCTCCGTAACTAAACAAACGCGACTCAAACATCGTATTGCGCAGCGCGTCAACTCTCGGCATGCCTTGCGTGTTAAACGACACTTTGCATTCGTATTGTTGCAATGTGCTGTTTACAGTATTAGTTCAAAATCTTTCAAACAATTGATCAGCCCGCCGACTGTGAAATTTGTTCTGTTATACGGTTTTTGACAGCAAGGAAAATTTCAGTGGCAGGAATTCATCGCCAGATAACTGAAGTGTACAGCCTCAAGGCGATGAGTGACAGCAAAGTGCGTAAGTGGGTGAGAAATTTTAAGAATGGACGGGACAATGTCCATGATGAATCGCGATCAGGCCGACCATCAGTGGTGACAGAAGATGTGGTTAATGCCGTGGAAGAAAAGATTCATGAAGACTGGCGATTCACAATTTCAAGTTTATCATTGGAGTTTCTGAATGTGAGCAGAAACTTTGTACAAAATTGTGTCTGAAAATTTACAATTTCACAAATTGCGTTCACGTTGGGTTCCCAGACTGCTTACTGAGGATCATAAAATAAAAGAATGGCTTGTTCTCTTAAGTTTTTGGACCGATACCATAGAGAAGGAGATGAACTTTTATAGCATATTGTCACAGGGGACGAAACATGAGTTTCTCACATTACCCAGAGTCGAAACGTCAGTCTATGGAATGGCGTCACACATCACCAGTCAATGTCAAGGCCAAGCAGACAATCTCAACACGCAAGATTATGGCTACAGTGTTTGGGGATAGACATGGAGTCTTGTTAGTCGAGTTTATGCAGCGAGGGACAACAATAAATTCCACCCCTTACTGCGCCACTGTGACTAATCTTTGCTGTGCAATACAGAATAAGTGGCGTGGCCTTCTGACAGCTGGAGTTTTGATGCTGCACGACAATGCCAGGCCCCATTTTGCCAGTCGAATGCAAAATCTGATCAGATCATTTGGATGGGAACAGGTTGACCACCCGCCGTATAGTCCAGACTTGGCACCAAGTGATTTTGACTTGTTCCGCTACCTAAAGGAGTTTCTCGGTGGCAAGCGGTTCGGCACAGATGGCGACTGAAAGAAGCTGTTCAAAACTGGTTATCCTCACAGGCGGCAGACTTCTATGATACAGGCATACAAAAGCTTGTTGAATGTTATGATTAATGTTTAAATAAAAATGGAAACTATGTGAAGAAATAAAGAAAGATGTAGCAAATACAATAAAAAAGGTTTTTTGAAAAAATCTTACATTGTTTATTTTTTTTTAGAAATCGGACCTTACTTTCCGAATAACCCTCGTACTTAATTTTTTATTGTATTTTAACATGGGCATAAAAATTGGCGGGAATTATGCGACTAAATGATGTAAGCCTAGGAACACGGTGGTACAGGTGATTAAGTACACTGGATGAATGGCAGTTTTCATACACAACACAATAATTAATTGGCATGTTCGATTAATCACCTCCAATATGTGTATGTGCTTCATATTAAACGTACTCAAACAATTTGGTACAAGAAAGCAAAAATTAGAAAAAATTTTGACAAATACAAGTATCAAGGTACGGACATAAATACATAAAGCAATATTAAAATAATAATTTGATTTTGTAGATTTTAAAAAGTATAATACAGTAGAACCTTGAAAACTTACCTATGTAAGTTTTGTATTTACCTAAGTTAAGTTTTGTATTTTGTAAAATGTTTCTGAAGGTGTGAGAATTTTTAAAAATTTGTACCAAATAAAGTAGCTTCTGATAGAGAGATCTAAACAACTAAACAACTTTCTTAACTTTTACTACCCCCTGACCACCCAAAGGACTTCATATTCTTTACGTGTTTCTGCGTTTTAATTACATTAGTGTTAACCCCCAATGTAACTTGAGTTAATCAAACGAAAACAAAACTTAGACAAAATATATTGTGCTAACTCTATCCTGATAAAAAAAGCACTTTATTCACAACAATGTTTAAAAAAATTATAGAGTTCAAGCAAATTCTGAGGTAAGACAATAAAAACAAAATAATTCAAAATAAAATAAATTGTTGTCAAGAACGAGTATACATTCTATTAGAGTTAAAAATAGTAGTCAAAAAATCTTCTGCATCATTATACAAAAGTGAAGTTAATGTGGATACTGCAACTTTTATATAGCTTTCTTGCTGATTTTCAAACTTAATTTTGCTAAAATTGGAGTTAACACCCTTTATCTCTAAGGCACAGAATTGGTATTTAAATTTCTAAGAAGTGAGGTGGTTTAAACAACACACTTGACAGTGACAAGTCATAGGAATAATGGCTAGTTTCTTTTGAGCTAACAAAAATAATAACAGGTATCATTGACCAAACGTTACTACATACTCATCTCTTGTCAATAGCAGTTTTATATCAATAAAATGCTGCTACAGTAGTTGGCAAGTTACTCAGATTGTTGCCGGCCGCATTGGCGCAGTTGGTAACGTGCTCGCCTCTCATCATGCGGTCTTGGGTTCGAATCCCATTCAGGCACGGCATATTTTCATACGTTACATAAATCATTTCATCCTTCACCGTCTGCATTAGCAGTAATTGCAGAACAGTCAGACGTTAAACAAAAAAAAAAAAACTCAGATTGTTGAGTTTCCAAGGTTCATCTGTATAGTTAACAATAAAAAAATTATGTCATTCTGAAATAATATTATCATTATTATAAATCTTTTTTCATTTGTGTAACGCGTTGTACAAGTTTGATTTACAGTACTTCCACATTTATCTGGATATCAAGATTGCCCACCTCAATCCCCTGATATTACTCCACTCGATTTCTTTGTTTAGAGATTTGTCAAAGAGTACACAAAGGGTGACGTAATATCAACAAACTAAAAAGAAGAATTAAAGTCATAAGAATAGCGTATTTTATACTTTAACGAACGAAATACTGCATATAATATCTAGCCAATAACAGCCGAGGTCGAATGTGAGGTTGCCCCTTCGCTAAATCACGCTCTGCTCCACCCAACTCCAGCTGACTTTTTGTTAGGCTGTCATCCACAACGTGACAACGCAGGATACGATTAACGAAAGTCAATTGGCTCTTTGCTGTGATTTAAGTCACTATTATCCGCCTTCATCTGCAGTCTCTAGTTCAGTAAGGTATAGAAATAGCATAAGTCAACAATCACCAACTTTCGGAAAATAAAAAAAAACCGCATTAACCGTAAACCTGTAAGACAAAAATTTGAAAAAAATATTTATCATATTTTAGGGTTTCTTGTGTTGTACAAATGTCATAGGTAGAAAAAAATAATGAAATTTTAGTGGTATTGTAGTCATCACAAAGTATTTGAATTATGTTGTTTCTAAAACACATATAGCACCTTTCATGAGCACTGGAATGCATAAATTGCATGAATTTACTGATTTTAAGGTGAACTTTTTCATGGTACTACGTTTCAAATCAGCTGATTCAGGCAGTGTTTAGTGCAGAAACAACAAGAATCAATGACTAGTGTAGTTTCTGCATCAAATGAAATTTTCAGACCATTGTAAAGTAGTGTGTAATAAACTAACTTGTGTTATTTTTGCATAAAGTGATGTTAATTAAAGTGATGTGATATTAATTGGTACTGAATCCACTCGTAACTCAAAAAGCAAAAAATGTGACTCGTTATGTTAAGTATTAATAATTAACTATTTATTCATTAATTAATAATTAAATCACTCCAGGTATAACCAGTGTATGTATGGAATTAAATTGAATCATCTAGACATTTTACATACCACAAACAGTGCTCATGTGGAAATTGTTTGAATTTGTTAAGTGTTGTAAATAAAACTATTTGAAATTACTTTTTCAATAAATTAACATACATATGAGTACATTGGTTTGTTATTTTTCTATTCACCTATAAAATGCGCTTAATGATTTATGACCACCCTGGATAATAATTATACCTATTACTGGGTTATAATAATTATAACTAAGCCTTGGATTGTGCGTAGAATAATGTACAGTGATACAAGGATGAGAGAATCCCAGATCTTACTAGAAATCAATCCCAGGACGCTTAGCAAAGAAGCCAGTTGTGCTGTCACACCACTGATGAGCTGGTCTTATTTCTAATTGTTTCCTATTGGCCGACCGCATTGGCGTAGTTGGTAACGTGCTCGCCTCTCATCATGCGGTCTTGGGTTCGAATCCCATTAAGGCAAGGGCATATTTTCATACATTACAAAAAATCATTTCATCCTTCACCGTCTGGATTAGCAGTAATTGCAGAACAGTCGGACACTAAACCAAAAAAAAACCCATTGTTTCCTATGATTTCCGATTTATTTCTGATTTATCCAGATTTTTTGATTTCCCTGATCATTTCCCGACTCAATTATTCCAAATAAACAAGATAGTACTGTATTCAAACGCATGGTATTTATACATTCTAAGGTACGTAATATGAAGGTATTACATATTTTTATAATAACGTGTAATTTTTTTTTATTGCTTACTTGTTTAATTATATATTTTTATTTACTACAACCCAAAAGTCTTATAAAATAATATCACAATTTAATTATTTATTCAACATAAATAATACTTAACTTATAAATTACTAAACTTAATATACTAACTTATAAAACTTATTCTTTATAAATTAACTAAGTTACTAAACAGTGCTTTTGCCACTTAAAAGTGTATACATAAGATATAAAAGATCAATTTAATTATGAGCAGTATTAAGTAACAGTATTTCAAGCGTTATCATCTATCAACAATTCTTGGTCCCCATTTGCGTTCGGTGTACAAACGAAAAATTCTAAAAGATTTAATAATGGCCCGCGAGAAAATGGATTTAAATATTTTCCTCTTTTATCTCGTAAGTATGAATATCTTTTGTAATTGAACATTTCATTTGTTGTTAAATTCATACAGGCATGAAGAACCTATATAACAAAAAAAACACAATAATTAGTAAACAAAATAGTAAAGTCCTAGTGGAGAAGAGATTCGATAAGGACATTAATTAATTATTCCACTTAGTTGTAGACCTAGGATTTCCATTCCTTTAATTTAAATACCGGGTGATTTTTTAGTCCTGTTACCCAATTGTTAATGTCTGGTAATTTTTTTCTAAGAAAGGGATATTTTGTTTTGTGACACAAAGTTGGTAGCCCTACTCAACCGGTATAGATACGACAGTTTGAGTTGATTCTCCTTGAGTTGCGTAAAATTTTGTGCTGTTTCCAGTTGTGTTACGAACAGAATGTCTTTTACCCTAGAACAACGGGTTTTCATTCTTGAACAATATTTTGCTACAAAATCGTATGCGAGTGTAAAAGAATCATTTCAAATTAAATTTTTTGGTGTTCCTCCACTCTATTCTAGTCAATTTCTAGGCTAACTAACTGATTTTTAGAGGCAGGTATTGTTTGCAGCAGAAAATGTAGTGGTCGACCAACTCTCTTGACAGATGACGTTAAGAGAATGTGAAAACAAGATTGCTCAATTCTCCATGAAAAAGTTTACAAAAACTTTCCTCGCATGTTGATTTGTCATGTTCAAGTGCTCAGAAAGCTGCTAAAAAATTGAAATTGTATCCGTATCACATACGATTAGTTCTAGAGCTCCAGCCTCCAGATTTAAACAAGAGATTGTTTTAGGATAAAAGACATTCTGTTCGTAGCACGACCGGAAATGGCACAAAATTTTACACAGCTCAAGGAGAATCAACTCATACTGCCATATCCATACTGGTTGAGTAGGGCTACCAACTTAGTGTCACAAAACAAAATTTATTTTTTTTAGAAAAATATTACCAGACATTAACAATTGGGTAACAGGACTAAATAATCACTCTGTAGCTTCCTCTCCTATTTCCTTCCCGTATTTTTGACTTCCCGCACATGAATATTTTTTTGATCAACATTTTACATACTACTTTAAACTTCCATGTTATAAATTTATTATTAATTATAAAATTTTAAAAACCAACAGTAATTTGATAAACATTCACCAATGTTTTTTATGTAGTGCTTTCGTGTAGTTCACACATCTTCAGTATTTTTGTTAAACATTTTTCTGTGTGTTGTTTAGAATTGCAAAACTATAAAAACCTGCCCATAACAGACAGGTGGAGTTTTAGGTCTAAATTATTTGCACTCAATCTGCTAGTACCCGAGCTACAAAAAAATAGTAGCTGACTGAAGCCTTTAAGAACAGAAAAGGTAGATGTGTAAAAGACAATAATATGCTTTTCATGGCTGATGAGCTCTGCTGTTCCACACGTTTAGACCAATCAGAATGTTTGCCAGCGTTGTACCTGACAAACATTACGTGTGCATGCGCATAAGAGCTGCAATAGTTCACTCTCGTCTTACATCTCGTACTGAACACATCGATTATAGAGCGCGTTAACATGTAATACTTTATAATATAATCAGCTGATTGTATGTTTCTAGGTTATAATTGTTATTAAAAGACCAAAAAAAATGGCTGACAAAATATTTACAGAGCTTCAAGAGCAAGTATTGGCAACGTTGCTGGAAAGTGATTGGCTAGCTATGAAGTGGGTAGGAGGCAATGCATACATTCAGAGCTCATCAGCCTTGAAAAATAGTGTAGTCAGAGTTATCTCCTCTGAGAGTAATGCATTTCATTACACAGCAGACCCTATGGTGAATGAGGCGAAAGTGTCATTTCCAGGGTGGAAAGTAGATGCTTTTCAGAAGCCCTGGGGGTGCTGATAAGCATACTTTTCCACTCAGTTAGGAAGGCACTAGTAAACCACCTCACTACTTGTTTTACTTAAAGGGTCAAACCAGCTTTTCAGCTGATGACCTAAACAACAACAAACACTATACCTATATGTATTTCTTTTATTAATTGGATTAAAAGTTCTACTTGAGAAGAAAAATATTCTTTATAACGAATTCTTACCGACGTGCAAGTCAAAGTCCAACCAAGTCCACAGAACACAAGTGCTTCAACGAGTCCCATTAGATAGATTAACTCAAAACCTTGAATTGCAATACAGTAGCATGCGAAATATATTGTGAATGAACAATTAATGGCAACACTCATCACAAAGAGGAAGAACCACATCCTGAAATAATGTTACAATGTTTAGTAAAGTCACTCCTACACATTGGTTTTTTTTCAAAATTCTTATACTTTCTCTTGCTCTTCATGAATATAACATGAGCGTAGTTACTATAATCAAACCTATAGTCCAGCCTCTTTTAGTTTGCTCCTAATGTAAACAAATAATGAAGTCACTGAGCATGCACATTATATCAAAATATGTACACGTTGATTAAAAAGTAACAACAAATACTTTTAAAAGTATTTAAATGCAATATACATTTTAAAGTATTTTTACAAATGAAATTTTTAGGCCTACATCATATCATGATTGATTTTTTAAGTACTTATAGTTTAAAAAATAGTTAACTTAATAGGAATACGACATCCATGAAGTCGCAGACTCTAGCGTGCACCCTGTAGTAGGTGTCTTTTGTTTGTTGACAGTAGGAGCAAACTAAGAACGGCTCAACTGTAGGTATCTCCATTTTTTAAAGGTCGGTAGTTATCGAGAAATCAGTTTGGTAAGGTTGGGGCAGCGATGCTGCGAGATGAGGAAAGCTGGAAGTTGGTCTCAGTTTGCAGAAAGGGTGATTGAGAGACTGCAGAAGAAGGAGACATCTGGAAACCAGCGAGATCCCCCTCTCCCACTGTAAATTAATCCTGTCCCAATTTCATAAATTAAGCACACTCATTTCCTGAGCTAGTAATGAAAGAGATGAATGAAAGTGAGAGAGTGGGTGTTGGTCAGTGACAGCGAGGGTGAAATCAGGCTACGATTTCCTTCCTTGCTGACACTTCCCTTGTAGTACTATATTTACAGTTCTGAGGGCGGTGGAGGATTTTTGCTGATGTCGGATCAAGTGGCGAGGTGGTGGGGTTTTGGTTCGTAGGTGATTGCTACACCGTACAGGACCAGAACATGTCAGTTGAGTCTAACGCTACTTACCCCATCGTGAGGGAGTGAACACGAGTTTTCTCGAACTCCACATAATAACAACAGTTATTTGATTCACAATCGTTTTAGTGTCGGTATTATTTTTAACACTAAAAATTTAATTCAGTTTCAAACACAGCAATCTAAACTTTTTCATAGAATCAAAACTACCAATCTCCATTTCAACCATTTACAATGCACATTCAAAGCAACATGGCGACTGTTTTGTTTACATTTTAGTGTTGATTTCTTGTTGTGAGATATTTTATACGAATATTAAGTATTTTTTAATCAAAATGGATGTAAATTGTGCTTCTAATGCTTTAGTTTCACCCGTTACACCATTAAAAGCAAGGAAACAGATTAGACAGCTCAGAGTAAATAAAGAAAGAATGTATCTAAACAGCTGGGGGACAATAGTCACATGTTTAACCTAACGATATATAACATTTCACTGTTCAGCACATTCAAGTTTTACTAACTTTTTTTTAATCCCTAATGTATGTACATTGCAATCTGTTCAGTGCAAGAACAATAAGCAACCCTATGACCCAATGAGATGAGGATGATGTGTCACGTAAATGAGTGTAGTCTTGTACAGACCCAGGCCGACCATTCCTGAAAGAGTATGGTTAATTGAACCCCAACCATCAAATTAATCCAGTAATCATTGTCTAGTATTCAAATCCGTATAAAAGTAACTTCCATTATTAAGATTTGAACCAGGAACCTTCATCTCCGAAAATCAGCTGTTAAACAGCTGACTCGCAGCGACAACTTTACCTCTAGACCAACCCGGTGGGTCTTTACAGACTTAAAATTTAAAATATTATTTTTCAAAAAAGGAACAATATATTTTGGAGAAAAAAATTAATTTAACATGGAAACAAAATGACTTTCTGCAGTATTATATTTAAGTGCTGAGGTAAGCTGTTGAACCAACTGTTCCAATGCAAGAAGAGCAAAATTATGAGATTCATGGAGAAAAACTTCATGAGGTCAAGACTGAGAGAGTGAAAGGAGTGAAGGGCAGTGCAATACTTTGCACAAATTTCTACATAAATTTTAGATATTGCAATGTATTAGAATGGTATAATGCCCTTAACAGGCAGGTGTAGTCTTAAATTATTTGCACTCAATCTGCTAGTTCCAGGGCTACCAAAAATAGTTTAGTTTTTTATCACATGGTCAGCCAATTATATGACTGAAGCATTTGAGAACAGAAGTAGTAGAGGTGTAGAAGACACTAGTCGCAGCTATCTCCTCTGAGAATAATGAATTTCATTATAGCCAGACCCTGTGGTGAATGAAATGAAGATGTCATTGCAGGGTAGAAAGTAGATGGTTTTTCAGAGGGTCTGGCATGCTGATAAGCATACTTTTCCATTCAGTGAGGAAGGCAATGGTAAACCACCTCACTCCTTGATTTACTTAGTAAAACCTCTAGAGGTTCAAACCAACCTTTCGGCTGATGGTCTAAACAACAACAGAATATAATTAATAGTGGCATATACATTAAATGTATATGCCACTAGTATTTATATTCTGTTGTTACACAAATCAGAAATTTTGTGATTAGTGAGACTAGATAATTATGTTACCATTGACCTTAAATGATAGACGACAGAATTAAAGTTATGTTTAACTGCAATATGATTATACTCATATTATTTACTCACCGGTTTCGAACACCAACACAATTGTAAATAAATGGGCAGTGATGATCAAAATAAGCAACACAACGGTTGCATATCCGACAATGTTTTGCTCGAAGTGGTCGTAAGCAACGACATGTATGGCACATGCGTGATAGGACAATATCTCTTTTCTTCCATTTATCATAGTAAGGAATCTGAGAAATAAAAAAATACGATTATTACAATAAACTACATTATAATAGAGAGCAGAAGTCCATGTGGGAGGATAGTACGTCTACACCCACTCTACCATTCGTGGTTCCCTCCTGTTAACACACGCATGTAATATTTTTCTTCTTCACCCATCAAGGATTAGGTCCCAATACATGTTCCGGCATCCACCTAGCTACCGGTTGCCCCGGATCACATTCTCCAATCACACTGGTACTTCTGAACAGTCTTAGGAATCCTGTGTGCAGACATTCTTTCAAGATGATCGGTCCATTTTTGGCGATACTCCATAATTGTCTGCTTAAGAGAACACACACCTAACTCTCACCGGATATCCTCATTTCTGAATGTATCCAGTCTACTACAGCCTCTAATGCACCTCAAGAAGCGCATTTCTGCCGCCTGAATGGAATTTTCATATATCCTCATCCTCAACCAAGCCTCGCTGCCATATGTGTCTGTTCAATCTTTTAAACTTCATTGTTACCACAATGCTGACATCAACTCTAGCTCTTACATCTAGATCGAAGACTCATGTGGAGAAGTCATATATGGGCGAAACGAAAGCAACTTGGGCTGAAGTTACGTCAATTATTCTGGCTCTTAGGCAGTAGGTCTCAACTCTCCCTTGAAAATAAAGTACTCGTATACAAAGTAATACTCAAACCAATTTGGACGTATGGGTTAGAGCTATGGGGTACAGCTAGTTCATCAAATATAGAAATACTACAGCGCTTTCAATCAAAATGCCTGAGACTGATCACTGCAGCCCCATGGTACATAACAAATGAAATACTACACAATGACCTAAACCGGCCCTTCATAAAGGAAGAATTTAAACAACATAGCGAAAAACATTTACAAAAACTAGAAGACCATCAGAATCCATTAGCGATTAGCCTCCTTGACAACAGCAAAGATACTCACAGACTGAAACGCTTTAAACCATTGGACTTACCTCTACGATTTTGTTAGTCATTTAAATTTTTTTATCTTTTCTACTTCAACTCCTAATCATTGGCATCTCATAATTGGCGTTGTTTTCATCTCTACCATCATCATTGTCATCTCCAACTTCAATACTTTTTGTTTCGGGATGTTGATTCACAGTTCATCAAGTTTGATTTTGTATAGATATATTTTTTGTTTCTTCACAGTTTAGTCTTTTTCAAACACACTACTGAGGGTCGTTTGTGTTTTAATTCTAAGGACATTACTCAGATTTTCTCATATTTGCTTAAAGTTATAGTATTTATTAACTGATTGCAAAAGAAATACTATACTGTTAAAAAAAAAACTCTAGCTCTAGCCCTGACAACCTAATTTCTAAGTCTGTCCAATCTCGTGACTCCACAACTTCAAATTTGACAGTCATTTTATAAATAAACAAATTCTTAATAGTACTGTATCAATTATTTTTTATAATGTGATCATTATTATTTTATTTTACTTACGTATTTTATAGCACGATGGTAACTATCTGTGTTTTGCGGTATATATCCAGGATCTCTACGATTTGCAACAACCCAGCTCAGCCACATAAGTAAGTTCCAATAAATGAAGCAGTAATGAGAGCCTCTTAGTAAATTCCATGTTATTGGTACACACTGTCAAAAAAAAAAATTGAATTTTTTAGAAATCTACTGGTATAATTACAGCACCATGATTTACACCTAAAAAATAATTTGGTTTTCTATATCTACAAAAATGTTTGAAATGTGGACCTACCGGAGGATGCTTCGAATACCGTGGACAGACAGGGTCACAAATATGGAGGTCCTCAGAAGAATGGGGAAAGAGCTGGAAATCCTGCAGAGCGTAAAGATTAGAAAACTGACATACCTTGGACACATCAAGAGGGGGCCTAAATATGAGATTCTGCATCTCATAATTCAAGGGAAACTCGTTGGTAAATGCTCAGTGGGACGCAAACGAATATCCTGGTTAAGAAACCTGAGAGAAGCATTTAACTGCTCGTCGCATGACCTTTTCAGAGCAGCAGTGGACAAGGTGCGACTGACCATGATGATAGCCAACGTTCGTAATGGAGAAGGCACCTGAAGAAGAGAAGATATCTACAAAAAAAAATCATATCTCTGAGGTTCTGTTATTACCGTGGAAAAATGCCTGAATCGGCATTATCACCAGCTAAGTATTCAATAATCATTCTGACTGAATGATCTGAAAGTTTTAACCATGAGTTCCTTCAGTAACTATTCTTTTCATTATGTCTACATATTTATTGAATTCCACACCTTTCTGTTCTTCAAAGGCTGGCCCTTTGGCGTAGTGGTTAGAGCAACTGGCTTCTACGCTGGGGTACCGGGTTCGATTCCTAGTCAGGTCTGGCATTTTTCCATCACTCATCTTTTCATGTATCATCCTTCTCACCATCTGCATTAGCAGCAATTGCAAAACAGTCGGGACGTAAAACCAAAAAGAACAAAAAAAATTCTCTTCTTCTTCTCTGCCTCCACCTCATTCTCCTTCTCCCCGTCCTCTTCCTCCTCCTCCTCCTCTTTCTCCTTTTTCTCTTTTACCGAACAATTTGACATCAAAAATATTAATAATGAAAGAAGGAGAAAGAACTAGAGAAAAGAAGATTTGATGGTCTGTCTACGAGAAGTCCCCATTCAGGCCTTCCAGAAAGCCTACAAGGGGTGGGTGAAGCATTGGAAAATGTGCATCAAGTGGGAGGAAAGTACTTTGAAAAGTTTTAAAGAGATTGTAATATGTTCAATAAAATATTTAAACAAAATTGTTGCTAAGGTCATCAACCGAGAGGCTAGTTTGAACCTCTAAAAGTTTTACTAAGTAAAACAAGGAGTGAGGTGGTTTACCTAAGCTTTCGTCACTGAATGGAAAAGTATGCTTATCACCATGCCAGGGCCACTGAAAAGCATCTACTTTCCACCCTGTAAATGACACCTTCACTTCATTCACCACAGGGTCTGGCCGTATAATTAAATAAAATTCATTACTCTCAGAGGAGATAACTCTTGATTAGTGTCTTTTACACCTCTACCTCTTCTGTTGTTAAACTTCAGTCATATAATTGGCTGATCATGTGATAAGAAACAGAACTATATTTTTTAACTCTGAAACTAGCTAAAAAAGTCTAAATAATTTAACACCACATGCCTGTTATGGACAAAACTATTTAACAAATGAAAAACATACATTTGTTAAATAGCAAATCATCGTCATTACTAACCAATATAGATTGCCTATCTGAATTAATCCTAATTATAGAAATTATTATATCCAACTGTATGTTATAATTACTTTTACTCGTATTTATAGTTGTGATTATTACAAACATAAACTTTTATGGTCAGCTTAATAACATTTGTAACTCTCTAATCATTCTGTGTTATCTCAGTTTTTTCAATCTGAAGTACTCCCAGCCTCTATAATCTTGGATAAGCTAGTTTTTAATGTGTTATATATATTGTACAATACTACTTTTACATTTATTAAGATTTTGTGACTTCTAAACGTTAACTAATTCTAATCAAGGGTAATTTGGTTGGTGCATGGTGTCATGGTCAGCACAACTGTCTTTTTTGCGCTCTGGAGACTCCATGAGGAGTATAGGACATGTCAGCTATAACACCTGAAATACATATAACAATCGCACAATGTATCACTACTATCAACAAAGAAATTCTTGTACACTATAAAAAGTTTCACCGATTAAGTAGTTTTCAGATTTTTTTAAAGAAATGCAAATTATCACTACATTTTAAAAATTGGGGTAATTTATTCATGAATTTTCTCCCTGCATAAGTAGGTTTTTGTTCAAACAATTTTGTGGAGTGATTAGCCACATAATAATCATTTCTGTTTCTCAAGTTATGATTGTGAACATTGAAATTCTGCATAAAATTATTTTGCCTAACATACAAAATTACCTCAAAAATGTAGAGAGAGGGAACTGTAAGCAATTTAAGCTCCTTAAATAGTGGCCTGCATGAGTTTAGCTGGTTAGCTCCCACCATACACCTAATAGCTTTCTTTTGAATTTTAAAAACCCTATTCATATTTCCCATGCTAGAATTACCCCATACTAAGATACCATAACGGATATGAGACAGAATGAGGCCATGATAAGCTGCCATTAGTAATTTTTTTTCTTTTATGTTGAGGTCCCGGGTTCAGTTATGGGTCTGCCTTCAATAATAGGTGAAGAGTTGCAAAAAACTGAGAAAACCTAGTACACCAATAAGTATCCGCAAGACTCCCGAGAGTAAAAAAATGTAAAATACACTTACATGCTGTGTGTACGACATATGGCTATTAAATAACAAGACTGATTGTAAAAAATTTTATTTTCATTTTATACATAATCACTTATTGTTACCTTCAATATACACTCTTTCTCTATACCTACAACGCTCCATGTGAATTTTCCATTGTTGGAAACAATGCTGGAAGTCATCTTCTATCAGCTCCTTCAGGACACGTGCAGCTTAAAAATGTTTGAAATGAAGCTCGCAAAAATGTTTATACTGACACTTTGTACGTAATTGAAAATGACCTAAATTTTTTGGAAACAATAATAACTGTGATGAAACATGGTTTATTTTACTTATGATCCGGAAACGAAGCGCCAATCCATGCACTGGAAGAGCAGAACTTCACCGAGAACCAAAAAAGCTCGAATACTTGGTAGTCTCTTGTAATCCAAATTTTGTGTCCAAGATAAATGTAATCATCCCTTACTGCCACCTCATTGTTACCAATAGTAATTGGAACTGAATTTGTCGTAAATTTAGTTTTTAAGAAATTTATCTTAAGCCTACCTTGAAGCTGTCATCATGAAATTCTTTTGTAACTGTTAAGGCATTCACTACCCGGGTTACGCGCTTTTAATCTCTGTGTCCTTTTCCCCCACCTGTTTCCGTTTTCTTCCTTCCACTCTCACTCGCATAATGGACTGTGGCTTGCGCGGGTGTGTTTGCGCTCTGCTCTTCGACTAGCGTGGCTGTCGCTAGTATTGCTTAAACGCAAGGCTTATGTTATGTTGCGAACAATAATCAATAGTAATTTGTATGTTTTGTGCAGTGTGTTTATGTTTCAATTAAGTATTCAACGTTATAACGTGTATCGACGGCAGTTCGGCAGATACGAGGCTACAGGCACCACGAGGTAAGCACATGTGTGTATGTCATTGTTCTTTATCCGAGTGTTTGTTATCTCCCTATTGTTTTCCTTGCATTAATTCACCCTTTGTCTTGTCCGCGGACAACCTTAAATGCGGACTGGTCCTCCTAATAATTCGTTTTAGTATTGTTACACACGGCTTAAATCATTGCGAGGCATTACTTAACAAATTGGTCCAATCCGTGCGCGGATATTATCAGTGCATTTATGGTTATACAGTGTGCTATAAACACATTTCAATGCTACTTCTTAATTGTTATTATCGTTATCGTCGTTTACAATGCTTTAAAAGGTTGTGTTAAAATCGCTATATACAAGTTTCTTTGTTACGGTTGGGTCGTAGGCCGGGGGGGTGGTAACCCACGCTTAGTTAGGCGGCAGTCCGTCGCCAGTCATCTTGCTATCGCATCCATCTTGATAACATTTTTCGGTCAGTGCTGCGCAGACTCCGTGTCATTGGTTCATCTCAACCCAGTTCTACGCTCTCTTCGTCGTTCGCCTGCGCTCTCTCTCTGTAATCAGCTGTCTGATGTTACTGACCCGTCACCTGCTGTCAAAAGTGTTGTTTACATTCCGCCTTGTGTATTTTAAATAAAAACATTCAATCGTTAACGTTCATTATTATTCAAGTTAAATGTGCTGTTATATTTTTTCTTTATTACAAATATATTCATATTACTGTGTCAACGCTGTTTATTCGATTTCTGCTCATCCGAACAACAAAATTCGGATATTTTAATTATTCAAAAATCAATTGTTATTGTTTCAATATTTTCTGTCGTCTTCAGTCGGTTTTCCTTCGCTATCCAATATGGATAATTCCGAATCAATCTTCACAAAATGTCGTCAACTAATCCGATCTTTGGACACATTAACACATGTCCAATCCGGTACTGGCTCAAACGATGCATTCAAGATTCAGGCTAATCGAATATTCTCCGATTTCCAACCACTGCAAAATCAATTAATGGATTTATTAAATAAGGCATATTCTGAGGAATTTGAAAATCAAATCGCTATCATCCAAACCGAATTTGAAACAAAATACTTTCAAATTATCACTAGTGTGTCTAATACCAGTTTAATCGACATCAAACCTAATGCAATTTCACCGGCAACATGTCTTCCAAAAATAAAAATTCCTAGTTTCGATGGAAACCTGTCTGAATTTCAAAACTTTATATCGTTGTACAATGAACTTGTACATAAATCCGAACAACTGTCTGATATTCAAAAATTACATTATTTTAGATCTAACTTGCGTGGTGAGGCGTTGCAAATAATATCTCATCTACCTTTGACTTCTGCAAATTACCAGTTAGCCTACCAATTAATCAACAATAGGTACGCTAACGACAGACGTGTCGCACACATGCATTTTTCACAAATCAGTAATTTCGATAAATTCGCAAGTCCATCCTATCAAAATTATAAACAATTTGTCAGCGTTCATACTTCCGCCGTTGGCGCTCTGCAGCTATTAAATATAGACTTAGCGGACTTTCTATTGTTTTCGATGGCATACAACAATTTGGATAATACCACGAGGGAATTATTCGAATCTCAACACGATGCTACTAAGATTCCAAGTTATTTTGAACTATTAAATTTCGTGACTTCCAGAATGCAATCCTTTGAAATGCTGAACAAAGCGCAAAACATTGACGCTATTGTTTCAAACGGCGCTAAACCGAATCTTGTCAAACCAGCTATTCATAAACCGACCTTTCGTATAAACAACTCGTCACCTAACTTGCTTAGGCGTCAACACTCGTTATTAGTAGGCAGCAATTCAAGTGCTAGTAATGAGGCTGTAAATAAATGTCAGTTTTGTAGTTCTTCTGCACACAATATATTCAATTGTACAGAGTTTCTCGGTATGCCTGTCAATGCGCGTCACGAGGCCATATTTCAAATGCATAAATGTTTCGGATGCTTAGGTAAACATGCGAGGCGCGACTGCAAATCTACTAAAACTTGTCGTGTGTGTAATTCAGCTAACCATCACACGCTGTTGCACTTATCAGAAAGTAACTCAAATACAAATACTGTGCGAGAAAATAGTACCACTGCTGTTGTACTTAATAAACAACATGTTACCACTGGCCAATCTAACAGGCCTAACCGATCATCGTTTCCAAGTCAACCTAACGTTTCGTCTGCACCTCAGGCTAACAATTGTCAAACAAACCGTTCAAACATCGATGCTTCTGTACCGGCTTTTAACAACAGTACTTCAACTGAAACAATAAATAATAATTCGTTATCATGTAGATCAGGCAATCAAAAGGTATTATTAGGCACTGCCGTTATTTTAGTTCAATCGGCTAATGGTGATTACAAACCTCTTCGCTGTGTTCTTGACTCTGGTTCAGAGGCTAATTTAATTACTACTCGTGCAGCTAATGTACTCAATTCTGTAATAACTCCGTGCCGACAAAGCCTGCTCGGCATTTCGGCAGCGTCAGCGGAAATACAAGGTTCAACTCAGCTTATTATTTCATCCAATAAAAACAAGGCTTTCCGTTTAAGTACTGAGGCGCTAGTCATCTCGAAAATAACCAACAATTTACCTTCCGTATGCTTACCAGATAAATTAGGCAAATTATTCTCTGACAAATTGCTTGCTGACGACCAATTTACACACTCTGGTCCCATCGAAATTCTATTGGGAGCTGAAGTCTTTCCGCATATTGTCTTATCGCATAGTAATGCCATAATTAAAGGCACTCCATCGGCCATCTCTACTGAATTCGGTTGGGTTATTTTCGGGAAACTACCGGCTTTATCCGACATCGACTCCATGCAAGAATGTACATCGCTTTTCGCTGCTGTTGAATCGCTTCCCGAGATCATGCAACGTTTTTGGGCTTCGGAAGAAATTGCCACCACTCCAGTCGTTAACCCGGATGATGAGCACTGCGAAAAATTGTACACCGCCACAACTTCTCGTGACAAATCAGGGCGTTATATGGTTGCGCTACCATTCAAAAATAATTCCGTCGACTTAGATTCCAATCGAGAAATTGCAAAACGTGCTGCTGAAAAGTTTACCGCTAAAGTTGCTAAACAGCCAATTGTCGAACAAAAGTACCACGCCTTTATGCGTGAGTATATCAATTTAAATCACATGTCAATCGCGCCTGCTCCTTCTAACTATGTAATACCGCACCATGGTGTGTTTAAAACTGCTGAGCCTAATGGTAAAATTCGTGTTGTGTTCAACGCCTCGTTTCCTGATTTTAAAGGCAATTCGCTAAACGACCAATTATTGTCCGGTCCCAAGCTACAAAGGGACATTTGTCAGATTTTAACTTCATTTCGCAAACATCAAATTGTCGTTTGTTCGGACATTAAAATGATGTATAGGCAAATACTTGTTAGGCCTGAAGATCGCTCTCATCAACACATATTCTATAGTTCTGACATTAATTCCGCTCCTCAGGAGTATGAATTAAAAAAACACTGTAACTTATGGCGTTAAACCTTCTGCGTATTTAGCTCAGCGCACTCTGCTTCAGCTAGTACAAGACGAAGGCGTTTCTTTTCCGTTGGCTTCAAATGCCATACAATCGCATACCTACGTAGACGATATTCTAACCGGCGCTTCTAACTACGAAGAAGCAGAACTGCTCATCTCTCAGCTAATCGAATTATTCGCTCTAGGAGGCTTCGAGTTGCGCAAATGGTCTTCAAACAACGCAGAACTGCTACGGCGATTTCCAAACGATCATCTTGAAAATCCTATCAGCTTTTCGGACGATACTTCGGCGATCAAGATTCTCGGTCTTCAATGGGACCCTGCTAGCGATTCCTTCTCATACCGTGTCATTCCGTTCGATTCAGAGGCTACTAAACGAACAGTATTATCATATCTTGCTAAAATCTTCGATCCGCTTGGTTTCCTTACGCCTCTTACATTTTGGATAAAACACTTTCTAAAACAACTCTGGAATAGTAACCTGCAATGGGACGATCAATTACCTCCACTTTTCAACGATGCTTGGAACAAATTCACGTCCGAATTATCTGTGCTACAAGGCTTCCGTTTACCTAGGCTAATTTCTATCAACCAAGCTGAATATCGATTATTAGGCTTCTGTGATGCTTCGGAAAAGGGGTATGCTGCGTGCATTTACCTTCACGTACAAACAAACAGCTCAGTCAGTGTATTTTTGCTTAAATCTAAAAGTCGAGTGTCGCCGCTAAAAAATGTTACAATTCCAAGGCTTGAACTGTGTGCCGCTCTCTTGTTAGCGCGTTTATTTGAATCGTTGTCAAGTTTTAAAAATTCTATTTCTTGTTGTGAAGTTAGGCTATTTTCTGATGCCAGTGTTGTGTTAGCATGGCTAAAAACGCCGCAACACCGTTTAAAAATGTACGTTGCTAATAGGGTGCATAAAATTCTTGAGTTGGCCAACATAGAACACTGGTCACACATTTCTAGCGATCAAAACCCCGCTGATGTCGCATCGCGCGGTTCTAATTCTGTCGACTTGTTAAATCATCCGCTTTGGTGGCAAGGTCCGCCTGTTTATCGCACGCAGTCTACTGGCTGGCCTGCACCTGTCGTTCCGTCAATCGCTGCTGAAAAACTTGACCTACGGCAAGAAAAAATATGTCTCGCCGTCTCCAACGAACATTCGCACTCCGACGAAATATTATTCAGATTTTCTTCGTATTCTCGTATGCTGCGAGTACTAGCTTATGTTGCTCGTTTCATTAAACGGTTAAAAACTCCTTCAGTTAATTTTACACCGTTCTTAACTGCTGAGGAGATTAATAGCTCGGCAATTCTATGTGCTAAACTCACTCAGTCTCGGTACTTTGCTAGTGACATTCAGGCAATCTCTAATGGCAAGCTGCCGTGCAAATCGATCATTTCATTGTCGCCTTATGTAAATAATCAAGGCATTCTTGTTGTAGGCGGTCGCTTAAATCGCTCAGATCTTGCTAAAACGGCGCAACATCCTATCCTGTTGCCGAAACACAGTCATCTTACTGAACTAGTCTGTGATTATTTCCATCGGCTTTCATTACATTCTGGGCCGCGCACTACGCAAGCATTCATATTTCAACAATTTTGGATTTTATCAGCTCGAACCGTAATTCGTAAGCGCATTCACCAATGTGTTCGCTGCATCAGATACGGCGGACGCCCTTCACAGCCAATTATGTCTAATTTGCCTTCTTCTCGTGTTGCTGTTGCCCGAGCATTCTCATCAACGGGAGTTGACTATGCAGGTCCATTCTTTGTGAAAAATAATCGATTGCGAAAGTCATCAATTTCTAAAGGCTATTTATGTATATTTGTTTGCATGTCTACTAAGGCTGTACACCTTGAATTCGTGTCAGACTTATCAACAGATGCCTTTCTCGCGGCTTTAGACCGCTTCGTTTCTCGTCGAGGTTTACCCTCTAATATTTACTCGGACAATGGTACAAATTTCGTCGGCGCTAAAAATAAGTTAGCCGAAATCTATCAACAAATTCGCGCCTCATCTACTGCGATAGGCGATCACCTTGCCTTATTGAAAGTTAACTGGCATTTCAACCCACCATCCGCACCTAATTTTGGAGGCTTGTGGGAGGCAGCTGTCAAATCTGCAAAACATTGTTTAAATCGACTCATCGGCGATAAACCTTTGCTCTTCGAAGAGTATATTACTCTCTTCGCTCGTATCGAAGCTGTACTAAACAGCAGGCCGTTGTTTCAATTTTCTTCGGATCCCTGCGAAGAAAAATTAATGCTGACTCCTGGACATTTCATCACCGGAACTTCATTGCTTCAACCTCCAGAAGGCACCGCTCCAGACCAGTTGCAACCTTCATCCAGATGGGAACAACTCAAAACACTCGTTCGTTCGTTTTGGAAACAATGGTCTCGTAACTATTTACATACCCAAACACAGCGCCACAAATGGTCGCGCGCTTGTGCCAACGTTAAAATCGGCTGCACAGTTATTGTGCAAAATTTAAATACTGCTCCTGCTTTATGGCCACTGGGCATAATTACTAACGTTTTTCCCGGCAAAGACAACACTATTCGCACTGCTGAAATTAAAACCGTGCAGGGCATTTACGCCCAATTGCGTGATGGGCAATTGCGTGATGGGCAATTGCGTGATGGGCAATTGCGTGATGGGATTTGCGTGATGGGCCCGTCTCGAAACTGATTGTCTTACCCGACAATTAGATTCAGTTTCATCTCCATTCGTTTTCGTTCTTCGTTTACTTTCTTCGTTCTTCTGCTGTTTTCTTCGTTCTTCGTTCTTTTTTGTTTTTTGCGTCGTTACTGGTTGCCAGCCCTCGCTGGTGATCACATCAAGATACTCCGCTTCCGTTTGCCTCCGCGCAGGCTGTGGAAAATGTCCGTTCGACGTCGGCCGGGTGCACCCGCGCGTGCATCACGCCACATCAAAATGTTCCGTTCTTCTACTTCGTCTTCAGGCTTCGTCTTCAGGCTTCGTCTTCAGGCTTCGTCTTCAGGCTTCGTCTTCAGGCTTCGTCTTCAGGCTTCGCTTCGTCTCCAGGCATCTGCTTCGTTACTTCGCTTATTCCCTCCCGTGGGACTTCACGGCGGGCGGGTTTTCAAGGCTTTTGTTTGTGTGCTAGGCTTCTCGTTCGTTTTGGCTTTTAGTTGCTCCGTTTCCGCTCCCTGCGTTGGTTCAGGGCGGGCGGCCCCGTTATTTTTCGTTGTTTTGGAAATCATTTGTCAATGATTTGGCGGGCGGTTATGTTAAGGCATTCACTACCCGGGTTACGCGCTTTTAATCTCTGTGTCCTTTTCCCCCACCTGTTTCCGTTTTCTTCCTTCCACTCTCACTCGCATAATGGACTGTGGCTTGCGCGGGTGTGTTTGCGCTCTGCTCTTCGACTAGCGTGGCTGTCGCTAGTATTGCTTAAACGCAAGGCTTATGTTATGTTGCGAACAATAATCAATAGTAATTTGTATGTTTTGTGCAGTGTGTTTATGTTTCAATTAAGTATTCAACGTTATAACGTGTATCGACGGCAGTTCGGCAGATACGAGGCTACAGGCACCACGAGGTAAGCACATGTGTGTATGTCATTGTTCTTTATCCGAGTGTTTGTTATCTCCCTATTGTTTTCCTTGCATTAATTCACCCTTTGTCTTGTCCGCGGACAACCTTAAATGCGGACTGGTCCTCCTAATAATTCGTTTTAGTATTGTTACACACGGCTTAAATCATTGCGAGGCATTACTTAACAGTAACCAATACAATAATATAGCTCTAACAAAACAAAAGTATAGAAAAATTAAAACTATGATCTCTTTCTGTTGTTTACACAGTAGTGTAATGATTAACACAATGTGAGAGTGGTCCTGGTTTCATTCTCTAAAGAATACAGAACATCTAAACCCTACTGAACTCTGTTTTAATCTATTTGTACAATTAACAAAAAATGAATGAGTATTACATTTCTGTATAAATATTAGAACATCATAGGTAAAACAAACAGAAAATTGCACCAATACTGTAATATTTATTTTATTATAAAGTTTTATTACTTACCCTCAGAAGATACATTGGGTAACCCCAAAGTAACACAGAACCCAAAAATAAAAGAAGAGGTCCTTTCGAATTTCCAGCACCACCAAAGAGTAATAACCTGAAATTAAGAAATTTTTAATTCATTATGAGCCCTGGATCGCAGTACTACGTGTTAGTGTGTTAGTTAAAACATATAGTTGACTTAATTGTAATGAAGAGTCAAGAACATGTACCAAATTTGTCTATGAACTGTATTTTGATTCCTAGCTATAGTTCTTAAACATTTCCACTTCGATCAAATCCACTTTTTTGTTAACGACCCACCATGATACCAAACAAATAGTTGATGCAAAAATAAAAAATAAAAGAAATTTATAAATTCTAAAATTATGTTGGTGTATACATTTCAAAATACGAGGGTTATCCAGAAAATAACCTCCGTTTTGAAATAAAAAGTAAACGAGTGAAGGTACAAAAACTTTATTATTATACATATTAAAACTACAGTTTTTCTCTATTTTTCGACATAGTCGCCAAAAAGATTCAAGCACTTGTCGTACCTTGGAACAGTCTTTGAAATGACCTCTGCATAAAAATCTGCCGCCTGTGAATGTAGCCAACCTTTCACGGCGTTTTGAAGCTCTTCGTCATTGGCGAACCGCTGAGATGCAAGCCACCGCTTCATGTTCGGGAACAGGTGCAAGTCACTAGGAGCCAAGTCTGGGTTGTATGGGGGATGATCGAAAACGTCCCATTTAAACTTGGCCAAAAGTTCATTTGTTCTTCGAGCTGTATGAGGGTGAGCGTTGTCATGCACAAACGCGACACCTTACTCATCTTACTCGTTGATTTTATGGAACGTGGAACGACTATAACTTCTGCTGTCTAATGTGAAACTTTAAACAGACTAAGAAGAGCGATCCAAAACAAGCGTCGTGGCCTTCTGACACGTGGTGTTGTGTTTGTGCATGTCAACGCTCACCCTCATACAGCTCGAAGAACAAATGAACTTTTGGCCAAGTTTAAATGGGACGTTTTCGATCATCCCCCCCCATACAGCCCGGACTTGGCTTCTAGTGACTTGCACCTGTTCCCGAACATGAAGCGGTGGCTTGCATCTCAGCGGTTCGCCAATGACGAAGAGCTTCAAAACGCTGTGAATGGTTGGCTACATTCACAGGCGGCAGATTTTTATGCAGAGGGTATTTCAAAGACTGTTCCAAGGTACGACAAGTGCTTGAATCTGTTTGGCGACTATGTCGAAAAATAGAGAAAAACTGTAGTTTTAATATGTATATAATAAAGTTTTTGTATCTTCACTCGTTTACTTTTTATTTCAAAACAGAGGTTACTTTCTTGATAACCCTCGTATCATTCTTTGAGTTTTGATTTCACAAATAAGAAAGAAAGTGTAGTCATAAAAAGAAATTAATTTAAGAAATAGTTAAATTTAACTTGTAAAATAATTACTGACCATATTTCTGATATCGGAGGCATCCATCTGGCTCGTTTCTTTTGTTCACCATTTAAAAGCTGTACAATTTCATCATGTCGATGACTCTTTGCTAGTATTAATGGTGTTTTTCCATTTTTATCCTTTGGTTCTAGTTCAATTTTACTCTGAAATTTCACATAAGAAAAATTGGATAAAATGTAAATGTAAGTGTTCAGCAGCAGCTATTCAGGTGAAGTAGGTGGAAGAGCCTCTTCACCTTTTTCTGGACAGTATCGAGATTTATTTCTCCCACAAAATAAATATTCTGTTATGATTATTTTTTGTTTTACAATAGATGAAGAAGTTGTGTTGAAAAGTACAAAAAATCTGTTTAGCGCGCTTTCTAATGTTTTAAATAGCCCTTGTAATGGCCTGAATATCTGTAATAAGTGCTCAAGGGAAGAGTTAAGATGGATGGTCACTGCTTCTCTTTCTAAGAAAGCGGATTTCCATGACACTAGAGAGTGAGTGGCAAATATGTACTCCTAGCTCTCCCCAACCATCCCTGAATAATGAAGAAATTGTGGCGGGTTAACCAGTCTACTGCACCTGCATGTTCTATGTAAGTGTACATTGGTTTTTTTTTACTTGTGGTGTCACATAGTTGTTTTGTTTATGTGTATTTTACTTTTTTACACTTGGTAGTTCGGTAGTTTACTCTTGGATTTCGGAGGCGAAGGTTCCTGGTTCAAATCCTAGTGAAGGTAGTACTTTTATACGAATTTGAATACTAGACAGTGGTTTCCGGTGTACTTTGATGGTTAGGGTTCAATTAACCATACTCTCTCAGGAATGGTAGGCCTGGGTCTGTACAAGACTACACTTCATTTACACGTCATACACATCATCCTCATCTCGTTGGGTCATGGGGTCGCTTATTGTTCTGAATTGAACATATTGCAACGTACACACATTAGGAATTGAAAAAAAAAAATCTTCGTAGTCTCATAGATACTTATGAATGTTGTTGTTGTTGTTGTTGTTGTTGTTGTTGTTGTTTAGGTCATCAGCTAAAAGGCTGGTTTGAGCCTGTAGAGGTTTTACTAAGTAAAAAATCTGGTGTGAAACACTCACACAACTTTCTCTTGCCAATGCAAATAATTAATAATAAACCTAACATTATTAATAAAATATTAGAAATAAACAAAAACTAACCTCAAAAACATAACCTTATTTTAATCATGAATGAATGACGCAAAATGACAATCGAACTCAGTTTGGCTTAAAAATACGGAAAATCACGCTTTCACGCTAAACTAGGCTCTGTAGAGAAAAATGCTCTAAACAAAAGTTGTAGATCTTTTAATTTTCTATAAATTTAATTATATACACTTTTGTCGTAAAATGCATACTAAGACCGAAATGTTAAAAAAATCGATTTTTCTCACGTTTTCGTGAGAAAAAAAACAGAAAATCGCTAATTACCGCTAAACTAAGCGTTATACAAAAAATTGTTTGAAACAGAAGTTGTAGGTTTTTAAATTCTCTACAACTTTTATTATATAAGTTTTTGCGCTAAAATTTATATTAAAGCCGTAATCTTAAAAAAACAACGTTTTTACGTGAAAACAGCCTCACCGAGAATTTCAGCAAACATGGCGCCTACCCTATCTTGTAGAGAATAAAAAATTGAGTAAAATAGGCGATTTTAAAAAAAATCGTAGGACCAGTTTTTGAGAAAATCGCAAAAAACTGAAAAATTATACGAATAAACTACTACTTCCGGTTGACCGATTTTGATGAAAATGTTCGTGTCGCGTCCGGTAGTGGTATGTAACTTAAGTTTCAAGTTTCAAGTTCGTACGATGTTCCGTTCTTGAGATATTCTGTTCACACACACACACACACACACACACACACACACACACACACACACACACACACACACAGACCAATCGCTAAAAACATGTTTTTTGGGTTCAGGGGGTCTGAAAACGTACCGTATAGATCCGGTGAAAACTCGATTTCGAAAAATCGACATGAAAACAATACTTTCCTTCCTATATATTCATATAGGCAAGAGAAAGTAAAAAAGGACTGAGGTGGTTTACCATTGCTTTCCTCACTGAGTGGAAAAGTACGCTTATCAGCATGCCGGGCCCTCTGTAAAGCACATATTTCCACTCTGCAAACGACACCTTCACTTCATTCACCACAGGGTCTGGCTGTATAATAAAATTCATTACTTTCAGAGGAGATAACTCTGATTAGTGTCTTTTTCATCTCTACCTCTTCTGTTCTTAAATGATTCAGTCATTTAATTGGCTGACCGTGTGATAAGAAACAGATCTATTTATTTTAGCCCTTCAATGAACGGAGTGAGTGTAAATAATTTGACACTCCACCTGTCCGTTTTGGGCAGACTTATGAATGTACTAGTTTTTTGCAACTCTTCACCTATTTTTCAAGGCATGAGTCCCCACTGGTGTTTGAACTTATTACAGAACATATTATTTATTTTAGAACTCATAATAAAATAAAAGAGAGAAAATAATTTTGTCAGCTAATAATATAAGTATTAGTTAAAAAGTAAAAATGTATTAGTTTACCTTCTCACACAGAATTTTAACACAAGCAACATTTCCTGAAAGACAAGCTAAGTGTAATGGAGTAGAACCAAAGTTATCTGCTTTTTCAAGATCAACACCTGAGTACATTAATAACCTGATTAAATCTGGGTGACCTGCAATCAAGGTGAAAAAAAAACATTCCTAATTAGCTGAAACTAAATTATTTCTGTGTTTGTTAAGGGGGTAGTCAACTCAGAAAATGAAAATCAAAACTTCGGGGTATAATTTATCATTATTTATTTTAAATGAAATAGTAATTTACTAGTAATGATCTACCATTTAAACCAAGCCAAAAAATTAATTACAGCCCCTAATATAAAGGTAAGGTTGGAAAAGCGGGCTTTTACTGGGAATCAAATATCTCAGGAACCAAGAAAGATATTCTTATGCTACAAAATACAGAAAATTGCTGTCTATTATCTGTTGTATGCGCTTTTATGTATTATTTCTTACAAGAAATTTATTGAAGAAAAACCATATTTTCAAAAACATGTATTTTATGTATTCACAAATTATTTTTTAACTAAATCCCTATTAAGGTTTTTGTAATAATCATTTCACAAATAATAGAGCAAGAAATTATGAACATTTGAAAAAAACATCATCCAACTATCTTCAAAACAAACCAAAATATTTAATTCCCAAGAATGTACAAGCATGCTAATAAAACCATATTTCCGGAAAACTTGAAGTTGAAGAAATAATATCACTCGCCTTGCTAGTGAGCTTTATTTTAAACAGATGTTTTTATAACTTTTTGTCAACGTACAAACAAAGTAAACAAATGTTGAGATTCAGAAAATATTAAACTTCAAATAAATGCAAAAAACAGTCAAAGTTAAAAAAATCATCTTCTTGAGTTTACCCCCTTAAGATGAGCAGACTTTTTAAGAGCCATAATGTGGATTTAGAAATATAGGTGAGACTCCTCTGATGTTACATCTTTTCAAAATTGTTCTATGGAGTTGAGTTGTGGATGGTTACAGCAGTGACACAACAGAAATTAGAGGCTTTCGAGATGTCGTTGAATAGAAGAATCCTAAGGATCTCTTGGGTGGATCACGTAATAAACAGAGAGGTGCTGAAATGGATGGAGAAGGAGATGAGATTGTAAATAAAGTGGAAAGAAGGAAGCTTGAATATCTGGGACTTGTAATGAGAAATGGGAATAAGTACTGGCTTCTTCAGTTCATTCTTCAAAGTAAAATCAGGGGGAATTGTGAGCCGGGTAGGAGACTGATTAAATCTTAGAGTGTGATTCTCCAAAACAACTACAGAACTATTTGGAGCAGCTTTACTGTCAGCAAGGTTTTCATAGACAGAATGATCACCAATGTTCAAATCAAATAAGCAAATAAGCACCGTTATAAGAAGAAGAATTATTTCCAAACCTTTTAAAATTTTATGCAGACTTTCTTCTTCTTCTTCTTCTTCTTCTTCTTCTTCTTCTTTTATACTTTTATTTTACTATTTTCAGTAAATAACCATTTTGAGTAATTTAACTGATTTTGATTAATTCAATTCTTGGAGATTTATCACATGTTTTATAATTTAGCTATTGCTGTCTTCTTCGCGACCTTCCAATATCTCTTTGTCCATGTGGTTACAGTTCTTTATTTTCAAGGGTATTCTCTCTTCCAGCATTCTCTCCAGATGCTGTCTCCACTTGTCACTATTAACTTTTATTCTTTCGTTCAAACTGTATATTCCTAATTTGGTTCTTATTTTTTCATTCTGTAAATGGTCTAATCTTGTACAGTGTTTTGTTTTGTTGTTTGTTTTTTTCTGACCATTCTCAGTCAGCTCATGCAGAGGTTTGGCTCCAAACTAAGCACGGCCTAAGCTTAAGTTGTGCAAGACATTGAAAGAGGGAGCCTCAACCTGAACATGGCATGTCCCAATGGCTAATAGGAAACATCCTACAGATATGCAGGATATCTCCTCCATACCATTACAAAACAGTTACTTTTTGATTTCAATTTCTCCAGAAATAAGTTACAATTTTGATGGTAAACGCAGAATTTGATTGTGGTGAAATAAGTCATTTGAAAAAAAATTAACAAACAAATATGATTTGTAGTTGGCATAATGATAATTACCTTTATGTTGTTGTTTAGGTCAACAGCCGAAAGGCTGGTTTGAACCTCTAGAGGTTTTACTAAGTAAAACGAGGAGTGAGGTGGTTTACCATTGCCTTCCTCACTGAATGGAAAAGTATGCTTATCAGCATGCCGGGCCCTCTGAGAAGCACATATTTTCCACTCTGCAAATGCCACCTTCACTTCATTCACCACAGGGTCTGTCTGTATAATGAAATTCATTACTTTCAGAGGAGATAACTCTGATTAGTGTCTTTTACACCTCTACCTCTTCTGCTCTTAAATGATTCAGTCATTCAATTGGCTGACCATGTGATAAGAAACAGAACTATTTATTTTAGCCCTGCAACGAACAAATGGAGTGTAAATAATTTGACACTCCATCTGTATTACCTTTTATGCCTTTATATGCTTTACCTTTATATTTATTTATATTTATATTTATTTATAATTACCTTTATATGCAGCCCAATGTAAAGCAGTATCTCCATTGATATCAGTTAGATGATTAAGAGCACCCATTCCTAAGAGAAATGCAGTTGTTGCAGCTCTCCCAAACATACAAGCCGTCATTAGTGGTGTTAAACCTTTAAAATCTGCAGCATTCACTGCAACTCCAGCCTGATAACAATAAATTTACACTTGTACTTAAAAAACCACAAGATATAAATTTATAAAGGGAAATGTTTTTTGACTACACAATAATTAATTTTTAATTATTTAAGTAATTAGTTAGCATCATAGCAGCAGAATCCGTATTAATATAATGAGTTTTTAAAAAACTTAATATTCACCTTTTTTCACTGCTTTCCTTTTCGTTTTTCTTTAATTTCTAACAAGCACTTATGTGATGCCCACTGCTTCATCAGGTAATATCATAACGCTTCTAGAAAAATATTGTGAAGAATACATCTTCCTTTGTCAAAATTAGAATTCTGTGTTTGAATTTAAACTTTGACAAAGGAAGTTTCTAGAAGCGTTTTGATATTACCTGATGAAGCGGTGTACATCACATAAGTGCTCGTAAGAAGTTAAAGAAAAACAAAAAGGAAAGCAGCGAAAAAAAGGTGAATATTAAAAGTTTTTTAAAAAATCATTACATTAATATATTTTTATTTGCAACTGTATGAAATTAATAAAAACTTAACAAAAATTTGATAAAAATGAATACAAATGCTGAAAATTTTAAGACATTGAGGAGATCGCTGTCCGATGACAGTATTCCAATAAAAGTTAACTTTTTTTTTTTTGTAATTCCTAATTTTTGTATGTTGCAATCTGCTCAATTCAGAACAATAAGCAATCCCATGACCCAATGAAATGAGGATGATGTGTATGAGGTGTAAATGAGGTGTAGTCTTGTACAGACTCAGGTCGACCATTCCTGAGAGAGTATGGTTAATTGAACCCCAACCATCAAAGTACATCGGTAACCACTGTCTAGCATTCAAATCTGTATAAAAGTAACTACCTTTACTAGGATTTGAACCAGGAACCTTCGTCCCCGAAAATCGGCTGATAAACAGCTGATTTTGGCGACGACTTTACCTCTAGACTAACCCGGTGGGTTAAAAGTGAATAATCTGAAAATTTTAACCTTCATAATAATAGTTGTAAAAACTGTAATCTGTTTTCTTCTGCAGCAATTTATTTTATTTATCTTTTTTGCTATTATATCAATAATTTTTTAATTATTATTTTTATTAAAATTTATAATGCACCTACTCCTTCAACTATCAATTTAAATTTTGATAACTTTGTTATTCATATATATATATCGATTAAAAATTTTAAAAAACACACTACAAAAAAATTTATCTCATATTAAATTCCATTATGAAGTTTTAATAACCACATTTTTATAAACCTGCAGTAAAAATTGTAAGTAGATTAAATAATTTTTCTGGGCATTATTAATATTTTATCACAATAGAGTTATTAAAAAGAATCTGAAAATATACATAGTAGTTGAAAAACACCAATTACAGGTGATTTTTTTCATTTCATTATAACCTTAAAACCTATTTATTTGAAATTTTAAAACCATTGAACAAAAATAATTTTATTCGCACATTAAACTTTTTATGAAAATATCTTCCTCCATGATTTTTTCAGAATTGTGCCCTATGGTTAAAAATTATATTTTCCATGATTTTTGCTGTTTTTGGGCCACATGTTGCATTTTTAGGGTGGTTAAATAAAATTCTTAAAATTTCTAGAAAATTTTACATCAAAATAGGTAATCCCCTAGAACATATTGTTTTAACCATTACGGGCCTAATATCAGTTTTGCAGTTTAAAATACATTAAAAATTTCATGATTAAGAAAATGCCGGCTGCATTGGCGTAGTTGGTAACGTGCTTGCGTCTCATCATGCGGTCCTGGGTTCAAATCCCACTCAGGCACGGCATATTTTCATACGTTACAAAAAATCATTTTATCCTCATTACGCACAGTTACACCCCAACGTCGTCGCTAATGACCTTGCAGTTGATGCAACGTTAAATAAACAAATAAAATAAAATTAAAAAAAAATAAAATGTTACCATTCTTAACTGGTTGTACCCAAATAAGTAATCTGTAATAATATCCCAACCAACCTGTATTAGAACTTGTACAACAGCTGTGTGTCCTTTACGACATGCCCAGTGTATTGGTCGAGGTCCTTGAGTTCCAAGGCATGGCAGATCTACAGGGGCTGCTCGCTCCACCAAATATCTCATCACCTAAAAAATTTTACAATAAATTGCGCATTTAAATTTAAACCACGACAGAAAAATTTAAGTACACAAGTTTTTCAACCACAGTACTTAACGTAATGTTTGTTGTTTAGGTCATCAGACGAAAGGCTGGTTTGAACCTGTAGAGGTTTTACTAAGTAAAACGAGGAGTGAGGTGGTTTACAATTGCCTTCCTCACTGAGTGGAAAAGTAAGCTTATTGGCATGCCGGGCCCTCTGAAAAGCATATATTTTCCACTCTGTAAATAACACCTTTACTTCATTCACCACAGGGTCTGGCTGTACAATGAAATTCATTACTTTCAGAGGAGATAACTCTGATCAGTGTCTTTTACACCTCTACCTCTTCTGTTCTTAATTGATTCAGTCATTTAATTGGCTGACCATGTGATAAGAAACAGAACTATATATTTTAGCCCTGCAACTAACAGATTGAGTGTAAATAATTTGACACTCAACCTGTCTGTTATGGGCAGACAAAATGTTTATGATACACAAATTTAATTTTAAGGAATAACCTTTTGGTGGCAATTTTTACTTTCTCTTGCCTGTATGAATATATAGGAAGGAAAGTATTGTTTTCATGTCGATTTTAAGAAATTGAGTTTTCACTGGATCTACACGTTTTCAGACCGCCTGAACCCAAAAACATGTTTTTAGTGAATGGTCTGTGTGTGTGTGTGTGTGTGTGTGTGTGTGTGTGTGTGTGTGTGTATGTATGTACAAAATATCTCAAGAACGGAACATTGTACGAACTTGAAACTTGAAACTTAAGTTACATACCACTACCGGACCTGACACGAACATTTTCATCAAAATCGGTCAACCGGAAGTAGTAGTTTATTCGTGTAATTTTTCACTTTTTTGCGATTTTCTCAAAAACTGGTCCTACGATTTTTTTTAAAATCGCTTGGTTTACACAATTTTTTATTCCCTACAAGATAGGGTAGGCACCATGTTTGCTGAAATTCTTGGTGAGGCTGTTTTTACGTAAAAAAAGTGTTTTTTTTAAGATTACGGCTTTAATATGTATTATAGCGCAAAAATTGTATAGAATTTAAAATTCTACAACTTTTATTTCAAATATTTTTTTTCTATAATGCTTAGTTTAGCGGTAATTAGTAATTTTCTGTTTTTTCTCACGAAAACGTGTGAAAAATCGATTTTTTTTAAGATTTCAGCCTTAGCATTTTACAACAAAAGTTTATTTAATCGAATTTATAGAAAATTAAAAGATCTACAGCTTTTATTTAAAGAATTTTTCTCTACAGAGCCTAGTTTAGCGTGAAAGAGTGATTTTCCATATTTTTAAGCCAAACAGGTCGATTTTCATTTTGCGTCTTTCACTCATGATTAAAATAAGGTTATGTTTTTTGAGTTTAGTTTTTTGTTTATTACTAATGTTAGGTTATATTGGTCATTATTTGAATTGGCAAGAGAAAGTTGTGTGAGTGTTTCACACCAGATTTTTTAAATTGTCATCTATAATTTTCCTATGTCCATCCATCCATCCGTCACATCCAGATGTCCAAAACTACAAGCGATAGCAACAAACGGATTTCGGATTCGTAATCTACACAACAATTTAGTAGGCCTGGATTGGGTTTGAAATTCTGGTTTTAGACTGGAAGTCAAGAAATCAAAGTCAGAATTTGGAAACAAAAAAGTGTCATTCGATTCCTCTTAAAGAGAAGCTTTCTTACTTAGCTTTGTTACAAAAGCTAAGTGCGCTTGATCCCATATGAGGAAGGATAACCCCGAGTTAACTGAACACACAATGTTACTTCTCGGACCAACTCATTTTCTTTTCTTCTTCTCACAAACAAGGATTAGGGTCCCACCTGTTCTCACTCAACACAGCGGCAAACTATTGAATTATTGCCATCTTTGTGTTGCCTCCTAACATCTCTCCTCCCCTCCGGTCTGTATTGCAAAACAATGAGGGGTATCAACCCTTCAGGCATTCTCTCTACGTGCTCCCTACATCGATTTTAATATTCTGCAATCTTCCCATTCAGGTTAAAAACATCCAGTCCCATTCTTATGTCCTCATTTCTTAGTTGGTCCCTGCAATTACAACCCTTTGTTCTTCGCAGGAATCACATCCCTAGTGCCTGTACTCTACACTCCTGCGGTCTGGTATTAATCCATGACTCACTTCCGTAGAGTAGGACCGGAGCAGCCATCCCTTGTAAAATTTTATCTGAGTTCCTTTTCTTTTTTCCTGCCCAGGGTTCTGCTAATACTGCTGCAAATTGCTTGGAATTTGCCAACTTTCTTCGTTACATTTTCTTTTCTTTAGAAAAAAATAGCTACGAGCCACTTTTCATGACGTGGATCATCTCATGAAAAGGATTTTTACTTTCTCTTGCCTATATGAATATATATAGGAAGGAAAGTATTGTTTTCATGTTTATTTTTCAAAATCGAGTTTTCACTGGATCTACTTGTTTTCAGACCCCCTGAACCCAAAAAAAATGTTTTTAGCGATGTGTCTGTGTGTGTGAACAGAATATCTCAAGAATGGACCATCGTACTAACTTGAAACTTGAAACTTAAGTTACATACCACTACCAGGACCCGACACGAACATTTTCATCAAAATCGGTCAACCGGAAGTAGACTATCTACAACTTTTATTTAAAGCATTTTACTCTACAGAGCCTAGTTTATCGTGAAAGAGTGATTTTCCATATTTTTAAGCCAAACTGAGGTCGATTTTCATTTGCGTCTTTCACTAATAATTAAAATAATGTTATGTTTTTTGAGGTTATTTTTTTGTTTATTTCTAATGTTTTATTACTAATGTTAGGTTATATTGGTCATTTTTCACGTTGGCAAGAGAAAGTTGTGTGAGTGTTTCAGACCAGATTTTTTAATTTAAAAAATAAAAATTTTATTTACCTCAACATTACCATCAAGTGCTGCCCAGTGAGCTGGTGTATATCCCCATTCATCTCTTGCACTTAACGATTCAGCTCCAAGTTTCTCAACCAGGCATTCTATATCTGAGACAGCTCTGAACATAAGAATATTTTAGGTTATTAGTACACTCAAACAAAAAGCCACAATTCTTTTTATGAATATTATATTGATAAACATTCCTAGAAGATAATATTTTAAACTTTTTACTGCATGCGTTAAACCCTTAACTATTTGGGAGACGCGCTGTTTAAGAAAAACTTATCAACGAGATCTAAATTATGATCATAATAATTCTTGAGACATATTGTTGTCATGATCGAGCAGTTTTGTGGCGTGTTGTCAGTAACTAATAAACTGTATACAATAGGTGGTATAATTCTTGTAGATAAAAGAACTAATACAGTAAAATCTCGGTAGTCCAGTCGTGCAGTAGTCCAGCACCTCCAGTAATCCGGCCCTTAAAATATTAGGCCTAAAAGTATGAAACCTTACCCAGGACAGATTTTGGTAAAAGATTTAAATTGAATTAGGAAAATCAACTCGACCTAATTACAGCGGATTTAATATAACATGTATGTTTAGGATTTGATTAAAGAAATAAATAAGCAGACCTTATTATTGTTAAATGGAATAATTTTTGGCCTTTTATCCAAAACCCATGCCCATAACGGGCAGGTAGAGTGTCAAATTATTTACACTCAATCTGTTCGTTGCAGGGCTAAAATAAATAGTTCTGTTTCTTATCACATGTTCAGTTAATTAAATGACTGAATCATTTAAGAATAGAAGAGGTAGAGGTGTAAAAGACACTAATCAGAGTTGTCTCCTCTGAAAGTAATGAATTTCATTATACAGCCAGACCCTGTGGTGAATGAAATGAAGGTGTCATTTGCAAAGTGGAAAATACGTGCCTTTCAGAGGGTTCGGCATGCTGATAAGCATACTCTTTCAACTCAGTGAGGAAGGCAATGGTAAATCACCTCACTCCTCGTTTTTACTTAGTAAAACCTCTACAGGCTCAAACCAGCTTTTTGGTTGTTGACCTAAACAACAATCCAAAACCCAAAACTGGGTCATACTCTATACTCATGCTAAATTGACAACGAAACGTAATTCTCAGAACACGAGCACCCCCACACCGCACTAGACGATGTCAATAGCCGATAATTGTTTAGTAGGCCTACAGTGACTACAGAATAACTCAGCAAACCTTTTTTAATTAGTTAATTTAATTTAAAATTACATAGAAATCAATGCATATCCATTTTTTGTTAAAATTTATAATTTATAGTTCCAAAATTCCAACACATCCAGTAATCCGGCACCCTCTCGGTCCCGAACAGGCCGGACTACTGAAATTTTACTATATTTACAAATGACCTTACACCAAACAAATAAAATAAAAGATGACTTTAATTTACCAACCACAAGTTTTTTTCAAAACTTAAAATTTATATAATTCCACATAGCCTGTGTTTATCAGGTAGCTTTAAACTTTTCAAAAGTGAAAGAATTTTTGAAATAGGTTGGTTAATTTCTGAGATTACTTTATATATACAGTAGAATCTCAGTAGTTCGGCGTGTTCGGAACTGAGAGTGCGCCGGATTACTGGATGTGTTAGAATTTTGGAACTATAAATTATAAATTTTAACAAAAAATGAATATGCATTGATTTCTATGTGATTTTAAATTAAATAAACTAATTAAAAAAGGGTTTGCTGAGTACTTCTTTAGCCATTGTACTAAACATAATTATCGGCTATTGACATCGCCTCGTGCGGTGTGAGAGTGCTTGTGTTTTGAGATTACGTTTCGTTGTCAATTCAGCATGAAGTATAGAGTATGGCCCAGTTCTGGGTTTTGGATAAAAAACCAAAACTTATCCCATTTAACAATAATTAAGGTCTGCTTATAACAGAACTACCTGCCCATAACAGAAAGGTGGAGAGTCAAATTATTTACTCTCAATCTGTTCGTTGCTGGGCTAAAATAAATAGTTCTGTTTCTTATCACATGGTCAGCCAATTAAATGACTGAATTATTTAAGAACAGAAGAGGTAGAGGTGCAAAAGACACTAATCAGAGTTATCTTTTCTGAAAGTAATGGATTTCATTATACAGCCAGACGCTGTGGTGAATGAAGTGAAGGTGTCATTTGCAGAGTGGAAAATATGTGCTTTTCAGAGGGCCCGGCATGCTGATAAGCGTACTTTTCTATTCAGTGAGGAAGGCAATGGTAAACCACCTCACTCCTCATTTTACTTGGTAAACCTCTAGAGGTTCAAACCACTTTTCGGCTGATGACCTAAACAACAAGGTCTGCTTATTCATTTCTTTAACACGTTGACTGCTACATGACCGAAATATGTGTCACACTTGTCTTTAAAAATGGGTCATGTGCATCAAAAATGAGTCACAGTACATGAGTGATTTTTAAGCCATGTTTTGTGGATTCTAAAGCCACAGATTCAGAGAGTGACATTATACACTTAAGACTGTTTAAATAGTTGGTATTTTTCAAATAATAGGATATTTCGTATGTGGGTAGTTTTCCTTGTTGTCCTGTACTAGAATGTTGCTATTATTTGTAATATATTATTTTCTTTTGCTTATTTCGGTTGAAAGGAATAGTCTAGAATACTTTGCAACTAAACCCAATCATATTTATTACTTTTTTATTGTGACGCAAAAATGGGTCACATGGCTCTGAAATGTAAAATCATTCCAGCAGGCCATGTGACCCAAAAGTGTGTCACAACTTAATTTTACAAAAAAAAAAATAGCTGTTATTATTTTAATTAATAAATGAAGTAAAATAAGAAGAAAAAGGAATAAAATATGAAAAATAAAACAAAAGTACGATGGCCCCGCTGTAAGTGTCACAAAATTTAGTGTGGCAGTCAACGTGTTAATCAAATCCTAAACATGTATGTTATATTGAATCCGCCGTAATTAGGTCAAGTTGATTTCCCTAATTAATTCAATTTAAATCTTTTACCAAAATCTGTCCTGGGTGAGGTTTCATACTTTTAGGCCTAATATTTTAAGGGCCGGATTACTGGAGGTGCCGGACTACCGAGATTCTACTGTATAAACAAAATGTTACTTAGTATAAATATGCTATTAAAATGTATTGAAAGTATATACAGTAAAACCTCCTTAATCCGGCATTCTATAGTCCGGAATTGCCTATAATCCGGCATTCTATAGTCCGGAATTGTCTATAATCTGGCATCAACGGCAATAGACAAAAATTATAGAATTGCCTTCACAATGAACATTGTAAAGTGAGCAACCCGACAGCTACCGCCGACACTCAAGAGCCACAAAGCGTCACGTTTGTAAAATTTTCTGAGTCAAATAAACAATACAGTATGGCTGAAGTTATGAACTTGCATGTAATAAAAAATGATTTTTTAAATAAAACAAATACTAGTTGTAAGAAGCAAGTAGATATTAGATCTTTTTTCCAGCCATCTACCAGTGCTGTTGCTAAAAACCACGAATAGTACAGTACTGTACTGTATTCAAATTCATCATGTACTGTACTTTAAAAATGCATTTTAATATTTCTCCTGTACTTATATATTGATTTATATTGTTTAAATAACCCATGTTTAAATAATAAATACATACAGTAAAAGTTTCTTGTGCAAATTGTGTTATTTTTTATACGACTCCTGTATTTTTATAAATAACCTCCATAGTCCGGAATTTCCTTTAATCCGGCAAGCTTCGAGTCCCAAACGTGCCGGATTAAAGAGGTTCTACTGTATTTTAAAAAAAACTTGCGAATGCTTCAGCATTACCAATCTATAGGTATTAAATTTGAATGTGTAGTTATGTTCAATATATCATTCAAAACTACTGACTTTTTTGGAAAATATTTCTTAATTTTCACTGTAAGTGAAGATGTTCACTGTAACAAACTACAGAAGAAAACTAAAATTACTGGGTTACTCTAAGTAATTATTTTTTGTTACAGATGTACCCACTCCTGATCTGTTTCAATTATGTTAATGAAATTCGGTTAGTCATGTGTTTGTACAAGTCAGGATTGGCATACAGGATATTTTTTAAATAATTTAAAGCGAATAAAGTGTAAAGTAGATAAAAGCTTACTCAATGAATAAAAGTATGTGCTTGCATTATCATTTATTACTAAATAGAAATAATCTAATTGGCAAAAACAAAATTCTGAGTACATAAAATACTCACCCATTTCTTACTAAATCGAAAATAGATTTACAGTTATGTTCTACATTATTAAAATCTGTACTTTCTGAACAGGACAGTATATTGCTGTCCTTTTGTTCAGTGACAACAGCAGTAGCTGAAACCATAATATTACAGGATTGCCCTGTACCGGTTTCTAATCCCCAGACGCTTTGGGCAGCGCCCGGACTCGGGAAAACTTTAGACAACGTATTTGCTGTTGTTATAAAAATGTCTGTGTTACTAATACAAAAATATATTAGATTGTTTATATGAAGGAAAAGAATTCACAATATTATCAAGGATAACCAAGATATGAAGTAATCAATATTTATGACATTTGAATAACTCCAATGCGCGAGCGCGGTTTTTTCATCAATAGTACCAAAACGCAAGACTATTGCAAATTAATGACCAAATGCATAAACAAAATTAAAAATTTGTCTCCAAAAGTAAAATAAAAGTTAAATATCTTTTAGACTTATATTCAGAAATTATAATTAATTTGTATGATTACGAAGAAATTCATTTGAAATTCATATTTCGTTTAGATATAATGCTGGTTCAAAAATTAAAATGATTAAACACCAATGAAATTTCGATTTCTAAATACTTAATTTGATTTTTAAATATTTGTTTCTTAATTAACATTATCAGTATAAAGTATATTATGTTAAAATGTACCTTTGGGTAAAGCATTTTAATCTTAATTTTGTTGGCAAACCTGCTTCATGTGTAAAGGTTATTCGAACTGTTTGACGTGTAATATGTGTTAAAGTAATCGGTATTCGGTATTTCAGTAAATTATATAAAAGGAAGTAGATATTGTTAATGTTACTTATTACTGTTAGTTCTGTCATTGTTTTATATTGTGACTGCTTACAATTCTTCTTATATTAAGTTGTATTAATTCCATGACGTTAAAAACAAAAAGCTAGGTTAAACGAAGTGGTTTGTTGATTGTTGTCTTACAAAATTCGTAGTTTGAAATGAAAATTACTTTACATCTACGCTAGTTCAAATAATTATTCTTGTGAAGACAATTAATTATCTAGGGAAAATTGGTAATTTAATGACATCAAGATGAAAATATTTCAAATAAAGAAAACTAGGCTTATTAAACTTGTGTGCTGTGGTGCACTTGTTGTTTCTGTTATTTATATCCTGTCAATGCATTCGCACACAAGTCCACTGATGCCATCAGCACTGAAAGGTTATGAAAAGGTAAAGGTAATATAAATTTTTTATACTAAATTTATTATCCTAAATACAGCATCTGTGCTAATTTATTATGTTGATCTATTTCATTGTTGTCCTCGGTTAAATTACAGTAGACTCTCAGAAATCCGGACTAATGTGGCGGACGGCCGGTCCTGATTTCCCGGAGGTTGACAATTTCGTCTTTATGGCGAATAATTATGACAATAAACATTAACGTTTATCTGCTAATATAAGAGTGAGCTTCTGAAAAAACTTTAAAACACTGTAGGCCTAATAAATTACAGTAGGCTACTGGTACTGTAATTATTCAATATACGAAGCACAAACATTGACTAAACTTAACGCTACTGTACCGTAATAAGATTCGATTGCACTCTTTGTAAGGTTTGCAAGTTACGGATTTCAAACATGTAACAAAATGTGTCATATATGTCTCAATTATAGAGTAATTATAATTGTATAGAGTAATTATAGTAGGTACAAATTCATTAAAAAACCAAGTCTTAAAAATTGTAGAATTCATCCATGCTTTTTGTTGGTTTGTATACCAAAGTGGCAACACATCGTCTTTCTTTAAATTTTTAAAAGCTCTGGGTTTTCTTGATTTTCCTATTAATGTTAACCTAAGTTTATGACTGCCGGTCACATTGCTACAAGCCAACACTGTAACCCGTTCCTTGCTTTTTTTATAGCCCAAGGCTGAAGCTTCTTTTTTGGATGCGAGAGTTTTCGTGGGCAACATTTTATAGTTCAGACCAGTCTCGTCGCAATTATACAGCTGGTCACCAGAAATTCCTTCTTCGTCAAGGATTTTAAAAAGTAAGGTTTTAAATTCAGGAACAGCGTCTTTGTTCGCCGATAAAGTCTCCCCACTGATTTCATCGGGCCAATCCCATGAAAACTTTTTACTGGTTGTTAATTTAAAAGTTGTAAATTTTCAGAAAATAAAGTAAAACAAAAAATCATTGTCCGGACTAGCGCGATCCGGATTTTTGAGAGTCTACTGTATTAGTTAACATTGTCTCCAGATATGCCTGTGTTGTATTCTTCCTGCTGTGGATGTTAATGACTTTAAACAGTTTTTTATTACTGATATTTATTTTTATAATGGAACCTGAGAAAACTTTTAATGCAATCTGACAAAAGTAACTTCTTATTTTGTAGCTTTGTTTACAAAGCAGGCAGGTAGCCAGGATTTTGGTTTGAGAGAGGCTGAGTCTTAAGAATCAAACATGAGACCCCCAAAATGTTAGCCTGGTATAAAATTTGAATTTCAGTTTGGGGCAGACTCCCCCTGGCTTCAAGCCCAGTACAAACAAAATTATTTTTGTTTAGCAGGCTTATCTAAAATCCACAAATTAAATATTTTTGAAGCTTAGTTTTGTTTGATGAATTATCTGAACGATTTGATACAAAATTTAAACTTTAATTCAGAAATTATGTTTTACAGTTGCTTGAAAATTTCTGATAGGAAATTGGTGTTAAACACATTTTAAACTCTACAGCATAACTCTTTTTTTACTTTCTCTTGCACTATATGAATATTATAGGAGAGGGAAGGAAAGTATTATTTTCATGTCAATTTTTCAAAATCGAGTTTTCACTGGATATACATGTTTTCAGGCCCCCTGAACCCAGAACACATGTTTTCAGCGATTAGTCTGTGTGCATGTGTGAACAAAATATCTCAAGAACGGAATTTCGTACAAAGTTGAAACTTGGAAGTTAGACTTACAAGTTGGGTCAAGTTAAATAGACTTGGAACTACAGGATCCAATATAAACATTTTCATCAAAATCTATCAACCAGAAGTAGTAGTTCATTCATTTAATTTTTCACTCTTGCGATTTTCTCAAAAGCAGCTCCTACAATTTTTTTTAAAATCTCAATTTCTACATTTTTTATCCCCTAAGAAGATGGGATAAGCGCCATGACTGCTAAAATTCTTAAGGAGGCTGTGCTTTTGCAGAAAAAATGTTTCATTTCAAGATTGCGGCCTTATTATCCTTTCTAGGGCAGAAGTTGTATAAGTTTTAAAAACCTACAATGCTCATTTCAAACATTTTTTGTTGTACACCGCTTAGTTTAGTAGTAATTAGTGATATCCTATTTTTAATCAAAATTTTTTTTTGTCTTTAATTTATAAATCTAGAACACTATACTATACATTAAAGCACAGCCACTAGATTTGATGAGAGTTATTATTAGGCGTGGAAGGAGGGGTCACACCCAGCAGTGTATCCTCCAGGATCAAAATTGACAAAAAAAAGATTTTGTTTTTTATTTACTAAATTTGACACAAGTTTCATAATCTTTTGTCATTTTATGATAAAATTTATAGAAAAATAAAAAACCGACTTATATTGTATGGTAAGCAACCATACAGATACATACTTTCATACATACATACATACATACATGCTTTCTCTACAGAGCCTAGTTTAGAGGCGTAAAAGAAGGTATAGTTCCACAAGATAAACAAAAAATAGAAGACGTCGAACAGGAATATAGAAACAATAAATTGCTGGTAAAAAGAATTGTGAAGGAAGAGAAGATTAAAAGCTGGGAGTCATTTACACAAAAACTTGAAGAGGATAGCAAGGGTAATCAAAAAATGCTGTATGCATTAGTGAAGAGTAAAAAAACTAACAGGGAGGATATAACAGCAATAGAAACAGACGATGGTACTATGTTCAGGAAAGCAGAAGGAATAAGAGAGGAGATGAAAAATTATTTTGACAAACTGTTAAATGGAGAGGTGGAAGAGGATTGCGGTGCCATTGAACCCAACATTCTGGAGGGAAAATATAAAGAGGAAAACCAAATTACATGGGCAGAAACAGAAAGCGCCTTGAAACTAATGAAAACTGGAAAGTCATCGAGTATAGATGGATTGTCAGCAGATATGATCAAAGCGGCAGGTATACCGGGCCTACAGTGGTTACATCGAACACTGGGAGTAATCTGGAAAGAAAATAGGATACCAGAAGATTGGAAGAAGGGACTGATCATACCACTGTTCAAGAAAGGGAGTAGAAGAAAGTGTGCGAATTATAGAGGAATTACTTTGCTGTCACACTGTCTAAAAATAATGGAAAAGATCATAGAAAAAAGACTAAGAACACATATAGAACATCGATTCGAGGATGAACAACATGGTTTTCGATGCAATAGAGGAACAGTAGATCTTGTTTTTGCCATAAGGCAACTCATGGAGAAGCACTGGGAAAAAGGAACGAATTTGATTGTTGTGTTCTTGGACTTAGAAAAAGCATATGATAGTGTGCCAAGAAGTAAAATATGGGAATCTACAAAAACTGGAAGCCCCAATTTCTTTAATTCGTAAAATCAAAATGTTGTATGTGGAATGTGAAAGCTGTATTCAAATTGGAAATGGTAGATCAGAATGGTTTCGAACTAAAAGAGGTGTTCAACAAGGATGCGCACTCTCCCCACTTCTTTTCATTGCTCTCATGGATGTAATTATTAAAGAAATCAAAGCTGTAAATCCTGGAAATTTGAATGCATTAGTGTTTGCAGATGATGTGGCCATCTGGGGAGAGACAGAGCAAGAGGTGCAGGAAAAGTTGGATTGCTGGAACAGGAAATTTAAGGAGTTCAAACTAACCGTTAGTAAGCAGAAAACAGTAGCAATGAAAGTCAGCAGAACACCTGCGCAGTGTAACATAAAACTTGATGGAGAAAGGATTGAATGTGTGGGAAGTTTTGGATATCTTGGAAGCGTCGTCAAATAATGGGAGTGCTAAGCTAGAAGTTCTAAATAGAGTGAATAAAGGATCCTCCTTCTTTTACCAAGTGCGGAACTTAGTCTGGGATAATACAGTTCCCATAAGAGCCAAACAGACCATGTTTAAAACATATCTTCTTCCAATAATAACATATGGCCTAGAAAGCTGTGTCTTATTGAAAGGGGACATTAGCAAATTACAGGCATGCGAGATGAAATTTTTAAGATCAGCCTTGCAGAAGACCAGAAGAGACAAGGTCAGAAATGAATATATAAGAAGAGATATGCAGGTGACCTTAAGGATGGAAGAAAGATTACGTACCGCAAGACTCAAATGGTTTGGACATGTACAAAGGATGCCAGAGGCACGTATCCCCAGACAGTACTTGGACATGGAGGAATCTGGAAAGAGACCCGTTGGACGTCCCAGAAGAAGATGGACTGACCAAATAAGGGATGATCTCCTTACAAAAGGAATTACACTACAGGATATCAGAATACAAAAGGTATATCAAGATAGAGATAGATGGAGGCATATCGTCCACTCAAATCCTACCCGGCCTGCTGGAAGGATACCCAGATGATGATGATGATGAACTGATTTTCCTTATTTTTAAATTCTACTGAGGTAGATTTTCATTTGTCATTAACTCATGATTACAATTAGGTTGTTTTCATTTTACATTGTTTACTCATGATAGAACATAGTTTGTATTGTTCATTATCTACCTTGGCAAGAAAATGTCGTGTGCGTGTTACACACAAGATATTTAATTACTTTCTCTTGCCTATATGAATATATAGGAAGGAAAGTATTGTTTTCATGTCGATTTTTCGAAATCGAGTTTTCACCGGATCTATACGTTTTCAGACCCCCTGAACCCAAAAAACATGTTTTTAGCGATTGGTCTGTGTGTGTGTGTGTGAACAGAATATCTCAAGAACGGAACATCGTACGAACTTGAAACTTGAAACTTAAGTTACATACCACTACCGGACGCGACACGAACATTTTCATCAAAATCGGTCAACCGGAAGTAGTAGTTTATTCGTATAATTTTTCAGTTTTTTGCGATTTTCTCAAAAACTGGTCCTACGATTTTTTTTAAAATCGCCTATTTTATTCAATTTTTTATTCTCTACAAGATAGGGTAGGCGCCATGTTTGCTGCAATTCTCGGTGAGGCTGTTTTCACGTAAAAACGTTGTTTTTTTAAGATTACGGCTTTAATATACATTTTAGCGCAAAAACTTATATAATAAAAGTTGTAGAGAATTTAAAAACCTACAACTTCTGTTTCAAACATTTTTTTGTATAACGCTTAGTTTAGCGGTAATTAGCGATTTTCTGTTTTTTTTCTCACGAAAACGTGAGAAAAATCGATTTTTTTAACATTTCGGTCTTAGTATGCATTTTACGACAAAAGTGTATATAATAAAAGTTATAGAAAATTAAAAGATCTACAACTTTTGTTTAGAGCATTTTTCTCTACAGAGCCTAGTTTAGCGTGAAAGCGTGATTTTCCGTATTTTTAAGCCAAACTGAGTTCGATTGTCATTTTGCGTCATTCACTCGTGATTAAAATAAGGTTATGTTTTTGAGGTTAGTTTTTGTTTATTTCTAATATTTTATTAATAATGTTAGGTTTATTATTAATCATTTGCATTGGCAAGAGAAAGTTGTGTGAGTGTTACACACAAGATATTTAATTTTACGTATGTAAGAAACAAATTATACAAAAAAAGAGACTTTTTCAACACCTATGTTATTATTATATGTTTTAGGTGCGGCCTCAGCTGATTAGCGGATTAGGTAACTTTGAACCGCGTGAAGTCACTATTAAAGATGGCCCTGGAGAGGGAGGTAAAGCGCATAATCTTCGTGAAGACCAACAGAATGATGCGTCTCAGTCTTTATCAGAATATGGAATGAATATTGCTTGTTCTGATGAAATATCTTTGGATCGAAGTATACCTGATTTACGAATGCCCGAGTAAGTTGTTTTTTTTTTTATTCAATGATTACTTTCCTTTTTTACAAGGATCATATATGAATTTTTCTGCATACTAAATCCCAATCACTCTTCCCTGAGATTCCTTGCTACTGTATCATCTAGGATTTCCTGCGTTCTGAGGGTAACCTCTTCTCATTTTAATTTTCAATTTGATATTTTTTTTGTCATCAGTCTCTCGACTGGTTTGATGCAGTTCTCCAAGCTGTTCTATCTTGCGCAAGTCGTTTCACATCTAACGGGTGATTCAAAAAGAGCGCCGGTTTTTAAACGGCTGGTAAGTTTTTGTTTATCGGTTGGCAACATTGTTAGACCTCATTTCTATTTCGGAGAACATTCCAATTGACGATTCAGTTGTAGTTTCTCTTGTTCGCAGTGTAGTGCTCTCGCAGTCTGTGTCTAACCATGGAGAAGTTTACTATTGCACGAGTGTTAATCGTCAAAGCATTTTACCAGAGTGGAGAGAGTTATGCAGCTACTGTTAGGCGACTTCGCGGTACTCTAGGACGTAATGAAGCACCGAATGAATCAACAGTTCGCAGGCTCATGAAAAAGTTTTTTGAGACGGTTCAACAGTCGACCTTAAAAGTTCCGGACGTCGTCGTTCTGGCCGAACTGAGCAGAACGTTGCGGAGGTTCGTGACAGTGTGGCTGTTAGCCCAGCAAAATCAATACATCGCCGTTCTCAACAATTGGGTTTACGATGTTCTTCTGTACGGAGAATTCTTTGGTACGATCTCCAATATCACCCGTATAAAATTCAGTTGACGCAACATTTGAAAGTGGCAGACCACCAGAAGCGACGACAGTTTGTTGACTGGGTATTGAGAAAACGGCAGGATGATGACACCTTCGCAAACAAAATAATTTTCAATGATGAGGCGCACTTCCACTTAAACGGTTTTGTTAATAAACAGAACTGCCGTATGTGGGGTTTAGAAAACCCTCGCGTGGTTAAAGAAAGGGAAATGTATGCACAGCGAGTGACAGTTTGGTGCGGCTTTTGGTCGGGCGGTGTCATCGGCCCTTACTTTTTTGAAAATCAAGAAGGACAAGCCGTGACAGTAAATTGAGACCGATACCGTACGATGATTAGGGAGTTTTTGTGGCGTCATTTGGATGGAATGGACATTGACGAGTTGTGGTTTCAGCAGGATGGTGCCACCTGTCACGCTGCACGAGAAACAATGTTGTTGCTCCGTGAACGGTTCCAGGATCGCATCATTTCTCGTAATTCCGACCATCAATGGCCACCAAGGTCGTGTGACTTGATGCCTTGTGACTTTCATCTTTGGGGTCATCTGAAGTCATTGGTGTATGCCAATAAACTCCGAAACATCAATGACTTGAAGGAGGAAATTCGACGGGTTATCGGGCAAATGGAAGTCAAAACTTGTTGTGCAGTAATATCCAATTTCATGGACAGAGTTGATGCGGGCCAGCGCAGTAGAGGAGGACACATGCATGACATCATTTTTCATACATGAAATCGGAAGGTAAGATGAACTTGTTGATGTATTTATTTTCAGTTTTTCAATAAAATAAATCTCTTAATTTGATATATCAAAACCGGCGCTCTTTTTGAATCACCCTATACATACCTGTAACACCCTACATCTTTAGTAATTTGATTTATGTATTCTAATCTTTGCCTCCTTCTACAATTTACTCCCTCAATATTGCCCTCCATTATTGATAGCCCAATACCTGGATGTCTTAAGATATGCCCCACTAGCCTATCCCTTCTTCTAGTAAGATGCTTCCATATACTTCTTTTTTCATTCACTCAGCTAAGAACCTCTAAATTACTTATCTTGCCCACCCACCTAATCTTTAACATTTTCCTATAACACCACATTTCAAAAGCTTCTATCTTCTTCTTTTCTACAGCCCGTATCACCCACGTTTCACTCCCGTATAACGCTACACTCCAAACATAATGTTTTAAGAAATTTTTCCTAATCTGTAAATTAATGCTTGTCAGTAAGCTGTTTTTCATTTCAAAGGCTTTTCTAGCTTGAGCAATTCTACTTTTGATATCACTTGTGCTTCTACCATCCTTTGTTATTTTACTCCCTAGATAGCAGAATTTCCCAACTTCCTATATGTTTTTTTATTGCCTACTTTTAAATTTCCCATCTCTTCTAAACCACTCTTGCTGCTGCACAACACCTTCGTTTTGTTCTTATTAATTTTCATGAAGTAATTCTTTCTCATGATCTCATCCATTCCATTTAAGATATCTTCTAGTTCTTTCTTTGTCTCGGCTAATACTACAATATCATTGGCGAATCTCAGCATTTTTATTGTTTCTCCTTGAATTTTTATTCCTGCGTCAAATTTCTCCTTCATTTCATTTATAGCCTCTTCTATATACAAGTTAAAAAGTAGTGGTGACAATAAACAACCTTGTCGTACACCTTTTCTTACAGCAGCCTCTGTTTCGTGTACCCCTCAATTCTCAGAACAGCCGTTTGATTCTTATACATACCGTAGATATCTTTCCTTTCTTTATCAATTTTATATACAGAAAAGAAATACTCTTTGAAACCATCTCTCTGCTGCTATTTTGGACATGGCCATGCCATACCATACCAACTGTCTGGGTTCTATTCTGTCTACTATGATATCCTCAGAACTAATTCATTACGTCTCGCCTTCATTTTCTATATTTTTCAATTTTTGGAACCCTGCATAACCTTTCTTTATTCCTCAAGCGTATTTTCCAGCAAATAAGCTCGATAATATATAAGTTAATAAAGTTGGTCTAGTGGTAAAGTTATCGCCGCATATCAGCTGTTTAACACTTGATTTTTATGGATGAAAGTTACCTGGTTCAAATCCGTAGACACTGGTTAATGATGAACTTTGATTGTTGGGGTTCAATGAACTGTACTCTCTCAGAAATGGTCAGCCTGAGTCTGTACAAGACTGCACCTCATTTGCACATCATACATATCATTTTCATCTCATTGGATCATAGGGTTGCTTATTGTTTTGTCGCCAATAACACGTGGCTTAATCTTTATGAATTTGATGGATCTGAATAAAGTTGTTTAATTATACTATTTTTCAAGGCTGTTAAACTCTGGACGTACGCATTCCTCCGTACCCACTTTATAGCTAGCCAATGACTTACCAGCAACGTTGCCATAATAATTGCTCTTGTAGCTCTGTTAAATATTTTGTCAGCCATTTTTTTGGTTTTTTAATAACAATTATAACCTATAAACATACAATCAGCTGATTATAAATGAAAGAGTAATGCATGTTAACGCGCTCTATAATCGATGTGTTCAGTACGAGATGCAAAATGAGAGTGAACTATTGCGGCGGCTCTTATACGTATATGCGCGTAATGTTCGTCGGGTACAATCTGACAACGCTGGCAAACGTTATGATTGGTCTAAACATGTGGAACACCAGAGTTCATCAACCGTGTAAAGCATACTAGTTGGGAATTCTGAGAAGGATCATTGTAAGTGGTGTTTTTTGTTGGCCCTGAAAAGGGCCATTTTACATGGATGTGTCAGCGTAATGGAAGGTCATGATGGTCAGAAGCGGTGAGACTGTTAGTTGAATGTTATGCCCGTAGAGTGACGGCTCGGCTACCGCGTTCGACCCTAGCTCTCCCTCAGCAGCACTTGATTCCCCGTTGTAACATGGATCTTCTTGCTTCTTGTATGTTTGGGAGCTCCATGGCGAATGCATCTTCCAGTCCTGTGCGATTACTTAAATTCTGTCCACTGAGCCCACCGGATAATGGAGGAAAGACTTTGTTTTTTTTTAAGAAACAAAGATGAATGTTTATTACTAAAAAGATAATGTTTTTGAGATTGTAGTTAATTTTGGTAAAAGTCTCAAGTGATATTAATGCCTTTATTCATTACAAAACATAAAAGTAAGCCGTACATAGCCCCAGTGTTCACCAGTATTTCCATAAACTGTAGAGATAGAAGATTCCGTGTCATATACATAGCACCTTTATCCACTTAGCGCTTCAATTTCTCCAAATTATTTTTCAAAATTGTTTTATTAAATAACTACTTCATTTAACACAACACGATCAAAAGTTATATTTCTGGAGAAATCTTCAAAGAGTTTGAAATTAAAAAAGGCAGAGTGATTGAATGTCACCAGTTCTTTTTAGCTGTGTGTTGGAGAAAGTTATTCAAAAATGGGAAATAGAACTTGCCAGTAAAGGATTGTTAAAACAAAGTACACAGTGGAGGATCAAAGAAAGGTATAAAGAAAACTGGTGACCTTTTACTTTAAGATAAACTTTTGCTTTTGCAGCTGACCCAGCTGTCACTTCTAAAAACGCTGAAACAGCTGTGGAGCAAATCATCATGTTGAGAAAGCAGGACAAGACACCCCTGATGACACAATATTAACACAAAATATGTTGAAGACATTATGGAAAAATTGGGAAAATTGATAACTTCAAGTACCTTGGGGAGATGATACAGCCAAAGACCAGTGAAAAGGAAGGGAACAACAACAAAAAAGGAAAGATGGCCTTGCACTCCGACGAACTCATCACTTGCATAAGAAAAAAGCACTCTCAAAGACGAGTCTAGATTAGATATGATAAAACCTGTGTGTTTGTACGCAGCGAGTCCCTTAGAATGACTGGAAGGGTGGTCTAAAGAAAAAGAGAAATTTGAGAGAAAGATGTTCCGCTAAATAATGGGTCTGAAAATAGTAGACGGACAATAAATAAGTTACAAGGTCTAGAAGAACTGTACAAGGAAGATAAACGATTAGAAAGATAAGACTAACAATTTACAGATATTGTATATTTTTTATTTTATTATTTTTTTTTGTTTTTGGTTAAATGTCCGATGTTTTGCAATTACTGCTAATGCAGACGGTGAGAAAGGTGATGGATGAAAAAATGCCAGACCTGACCGGGAATCGAACCCGAGACCCCGGCGGGCCATTGTATACAATGAATAACAAACGGTTGACAAAAAAATTTTATGACACTAAACTATAGATCTGTGGTGTCAGATAAATGGTTTGAAGCAGTCAGAAAGGATATTGAGAATACCGGAATAAACCGAGAAAACTTAACGAATCGAACCAAATTCAGACAACTATTTACGAACTTTAAGGGCTTCCACAAAGAGCAAAAATAGAATAGAAGATTGACATAAGAAAGGAGAAAAGCCTACAGTGAACGAATGCTGAGAATGTGGGCTGCAAAAAGAACTTTCAGAAACGTCTAAAGTCACTTCACATGGTCTAAAATTGGCACTATACGAGGAAAAAACTAGTGTTCATGTAGGAGACATGATAGGTTATGACATTGTATTTTATTGAATAGTTTTTTTTTGTTCTCATTCCAGGTGCAAACATTGGGACTATCCTAAAGATCTTCCTAGAACTAGTGTAATTATAGTTTTCCATAATGAAGGTTGGTCTGTCCTCATGAGGACAGTTCACAGTGTTATTAATAGATCACCGGAGCACATGCTTGAAGAAGTGTTACTTGTGGATGATTATAGCAGTAAAGGTAATATAGTCTTTATACACCTTGTAATTTTTTTATGAAACTGAAACTGATAGAAGAATAGTAGACGACGTCGTGGGGAATACCACCTGATCGTTCGAAGAAATATGACTGGGCTGGGTTTCTTCTAAGAAAACAATACTGAGGGGTTGTTAGAGAGAAAAATTTAGTTTCAGGATTAGAAGTACTACATGTAGTTTGGGATTAGCGTCAGATATATATATATATATATATCAATAATAAAATTAATATATGTATATATATTACGAAGGAGTTACCAACTTTTTCATAATATTAAAAATTTAATATCACAAAAATCTGGCTGAGCAGGAAGAACTAGCATTTATATATATAATTATATGTTCAATTGACTGAAAGTTGCATTTTTACAAGTAGTCATGGGAATGGCAGTGTGCATGCTGTCTCCAGAGGATGCGGTCTGGTGTATATTGACTAAATGGCTTCGATGGTCCAATTCATGCCTGCGTCGTGGAGATTCCTTGAAGTGTTGTGAATGTAGTCCTGGAGGGAGATGTAATTTTTTTATGTATTAAGGATGTTTTTTTTAAAGATATCACATTTTATGATTCAGTATGATTTATAAATGAATTGAGATTTTAAAAAGATTATGGTTTTTCAATTTGGAATCAGCTCCCACTGGACTTATAAGTGGCAATTTTTAAAATTGTCATCTATCATTTTCCAATGTCCATCTGTGACATCCAGTTGTCAGAAACTACAAGAAACAGCAACTAAAAGTTTCGAAGTCATAATTTACACAAAACTAAGTGGGCTTGAATTCAGTTTGTAGTTCCGGTTTTGACCGGAAATCAAGGAATCAAAGTCTGAATTTGGAAACAAAATTAGTGTCATTCGATTCATCTTAAAGAGTAGATACAGAAATCATTGGGTTTGAAGTTTTCGTTTCTACTGGAACTTCTGTTCTGTTTAGGTCAACAGCAGAAGAGCTGGTTTGAACCTCTAAAGTTTTTCCTACGTAAAAACGAGGAGTGAGCAGGTTTATTATTGCCTTCCTCGCTGAGTTGAAAAAGTATGCTTATTAGCATGCCAGGCTCTCTGAAAAGCATCTACTTTCCACCCTTCAAATGACACCTTCACTTCATTCAACGCAGAGTCTGGTTGTATAGTGAAATTCATTACTCTCAGAGGAGATAACTCTGACTAGTTTCTTTTACACCTCTACCTCTTCTGTTCTTAAATAGTTCAGTCATATAAGTCTTTGTGATAAAAAACTGAAGTTTTTTTTTAGCCGTGTAACCAGCAGATCGAGTGCAATTAATTTAACATTTTAACCTGCCTGTTACAAGACAGAGTTAGTTTTATCAAAATAAATTTTCCTGTATCTTCCCTCTCAGTAACCATAACAAAAGTATTTCTTTTAACATTTTAGTATGACATCAGTAGCTGAATATTTATCATGTTTGAAAGTTCGATTCAATTCAGTCATTCCTAAAATAAAGTAATGGTGTTAATTTTTTTTTTTTGGTTTAATGTCCGACTGTTCTGCAATTACTGCTAATGCAGACGGTGAAGGATGAAATGATTTTTGTAACGTATGAAAATATGCCGTGCCTGAATGGGATTCAAACCCAAGACCGCATGATGACAGGCGAGGACATTACCAGCTACGCCAATGCAATCGGCAATAACTGACAAGATTAGTTTTTTTTTTATTGCCTAATTGGTCTAGGAAGTATTTGTTCTTAGTTGAAATTTCTCATTGTACTAACATAATTTATTGCATTGACTCTTAATTTTATTTTGTTTTTTAAATCTTATCTTGTTAGATAAAATTTTATCTCTTTAAACATTGGGTTTTTGTCGGATTACTTAATTACTAGCTAGTAAAACTGATTCTATATTTAGATTTTATGAATAGATATATTTAGATTCTATGAATTTTCTAAAAATTAATTAATGTTGTCGATTTTTTTAAAAATGAATAATTTTTTACATTCTCTTGCTCTTTATTTAGGGAACGAATGTATTGTTTTCACGTTGATTTCAAAATTAAGTTTTCACTGGATCACATTTTTTCAGACCCCCTGAACACAAAAACCATGTTTTTCAGTGATTGGTCTGTGCATTTGTGTATGAACAAAATATTTCAAGAATGGAGTAGCGTACAAAGTTGAAACTTGAAACTTAAGTTAGATATCACTACGGGACCAGATACAAACATTTTCATCAAATCGATCAACCATGGATGTAGTAGCTTATTTGTGCAATTTTTCACTTTTTGCGGTTTTCTCAAAAACGGTTCTTATTTTTTTTTAAAAAAAGACACCTTATTTTGTATGTTTTATCCTCTACAAGATAGGGTAAGCGCCATGTCTGCTGAAATTTTGGGTGGCCTGTACTCTTGAAGGAGAAAATTGTTTTTTTTTTAAGATTCCTGCCTTAATATGCTTTCTAGTGCGAAAGGGTATAATTAATGTTTTAGAAGATTAAAAAACCTGCAACTTTTATTTCATACATTTTTTTTCTGCAACTGTTAGTTTAGCATCAATTAGTGATTTTCTGTATTTTTTAATTAAAATCTGCAAAAAATTAGATTCTTTAATATTGCGGTCTTAGTATGCCATTTTATGATAAAATTGTATACAATCAAAGTTATAGGAAATGGAACATCTAAAACCTTTTTGTTTGTAGCATTTTTTCCACAGAGCCCAGTTTAGTAGTATCAGTTTGTGATTTTCTGTATTTTTTTTTTTGGTGGTTGATTTTCATTTTGCATCATTCACTCCTGATTAAATAGAATTAGGTTATGTTTTTCATTTTACATTGTTTACTCTCGATTAAATGTGTTATATTTATCATAATTGGTGAGAGAAAGTTGTGTTTGTTTTCATATAAGATTTTTTCATTTAGATTGATTACAAGCTCCAGGATGTATTTTAAGAATTTATTTACTAATTTAAAAATGTTTTAATAATATTTCTAATTTTTTATTTTTTATTTTAAAAAAGTGCAGGTGCGTGACCTGTGATTTCCACAATTCTATGTATTTTAAAAATGAATTTGTTTTTAAATGTAAATTTATTAATGTTACAGATAACCTTAAAGGAAAATTAGAGAATTATATCGAAAGATTTAATGGTAAAGTACGATTGATTCGCAACAAAGAACGAGAAGGTTTAATTCGGACACGATCTAGAGGTGCATTGGAAGCACGCGGTGAAGTAATACTCTTTCTAGATGCTCATTGTGAAGTTAACGTCAATTGGCTTCCACCTTTACTCGCTCCAATTTATAGAGATAGGTAATAGAAACAGCTATAACTCTTAATTACTGTACTTTCTGTTGCCCTATATGAATGTATAGGGAAGGAAAGTACCGGGTGTTTATAAATGAATAGCGGGGTTTTAACGCTCTATAATATTTTTAATACATTACACTTACAGATAAATGATACATCAAACGAAAGTGCAACTCAAGCAGTTTTGTTTGTTGGCAGCAGTGCGCAATGTTTCCACCGCCAGCCGTTAGAAAGTGCTAGTAGCAAAGATGGCGACTAAAGAACAGAAAACCGTTTTGTGTTTTACAGTTCGCAAAGACGGAATCAGTAGTTACTGTGCAACATGCGTTCCATATTCAGTTCGGTTGTGAACCTCCAGGTGATAATAATATCCGTAGATGGTCATCAGTTTGAAGATACCGGCTGCCTATGCAAAAGGAAGAGTACAGACAACCAAGTGTTAGTGTGGAGAGCGTTGAGCCAGTGCGAGAGTCGTTCACGCTTAGCCCACAGAAATCTGTTTGGAAGGCTAGTCATGAATTAGCAATTCCTGTAACGACTGTTTGGAAAGTTTTACGGAGACGCTTACAACTATGTCCTTATCGTTTACAGTTGGTACAGGCTCTAAATCCTGCAGACTATGGTTTATGTGCCAACTTTGCTAACAAAATTTTGTTGCATGAAGATTTACTACATCATGTCGTCTTCAGTGATGAGTTGACCTTTCAACTTAGTGGACAAGTGAACACTCATATGGCCGGTTTCCCCAACCTCAGTCAAAGCATTTAACTACGGTTAAAAATTTAACTATGGTTAAATCAGTAGTAATTTGTTTCACCAACGCTAGTTATTTTTAACCACGGTCAAATCAACACTTAAATTTGACGGGCGTCAAATGGGCAGTCAAATTATTTGATAGAGTTCAAACTAACTAACCTCATTTTCCCGCAACATTGTCAATTTATGCCGAGATATTTCAATAAATGTATAAATTTAAAAATACAGAATACATTTATTGATAGTGAAGTTAATAAATATTTATCAATAAACATGAATAAAAATAACGTAAATATATAAACAACGTAAATACTATGAAAATCGTAAAATGATATACTAATGTAATGACGTCAAGGCGCATAATGGAATGATTTTTATGTCGCCATTACAAGCGGCCTCAAAAAGTAACATTAACCTTATTAACCGAGTAGGTTATCGGTTGTTATGGATATAGTTGCACATAACAACCGATAACCTACTCAACATTAGCTCATTTAGAGTAGGTTATTCGTTGTTACAGGCGTTTATAGTTGCATATAACAACGAATAACGTACTCTAAATGAGCTAATGCCCGTAACAACCGATTACCTAAAGTAGGTTATCGGTTGTTACAGGCGTTTATAGTTGCATATAACAACGAATAATCTACTCTAAATGAGCTAATGTTGAATAGGTTATCGGTTGTTATGTGCAACTATAAACGTCCATAACAACCGATAACCTACTCGGTTAATAAGGTTAATGTTACTTTTTGAGGCCGCTTGTAATGGCGACATAAAAATCATTCCATTATGCGCCGTGACATCATTACATTAGTATATCATTTTACGATTTTCATAGTATTTACGTTGTTTATATATTTACGTTATTTTTATTCATGTTTATTGATAAATATTTATTAACTTCACTATCAATAAATGTATTCTGTATTTTTAAATTTATACATTTATTGAAATATCTCGGCATAAATTGTCAACGTTGCGGGAAAGTGAGGTTATGTCGTTATATGATATAAAAGGGCCTATAACTAATTCACAGCCGTTTGCGCGCAAAAATCAGCTCATATTCGGATTCAGCATCATCCGGTTTAAAATTAACGCTCTGAACTTTTTTGTGTGTTTGATTTTCCATTTCAAAAAAAAAACCCAAGCGATATGATATAAAACGCCACTGTAGATTACGAATATCGCAGAATGAAAACAATAACATTATGACAAAATCAGATGTAGCCAATAGAAACTCAGTTACCACGGTAGCCTACTTCGAAAATAAGTGACTGTGGAAATTAACCGTGGTTAAATTTGACCGACGCAGTTTTGATCGAGATCAAAGTTGGTGAAACAGTTTCGAGTTTAAACGAACGGTCATCTTTTGACCACCATTAAATTTGATCGTGGTCATGCTGTATTTGACTGATGTTGGTGAAACCGGCCATAAGTCCAATGTTTTAAAAAGTTTCACTCTGAGTATCTTCACTGTTGTTACGGAGGTTAAATTATAAAAGGCTTTTGATGTTCTTCTAACTTCTAAAAAACCACTAAAATTGATCATGTCACCTTTCAAACAAAAAATACTAATTCAAAACACCCCTTTTTAATGTTAAATATGTATTTAAACATTTTTATATTTCCTATGTTTTAATATATCATCTAATTTATAATAGCTAATGTTTTTGGTGTTATAATCTTGCCAGAAGGTAACATCATTCCCCTCCTGGAATAAGACCACTGGATCGAATTGTCAACCCTAGTACCATATTACCATCCCTCTTCTCTCATGACCTCGCACTCTTCTCTCCAATGCCATGTCCAACTCCATACTTGAATCCTCTTCTTACTTCTTACTTGTCGATTAGTTCTTCTGTTTAATTTTAATTGGAAATATTACAGATTTTAATAATTTCTTTCTTCTTGTTATTTCAATCTTCAGTTTAATTTTGTCCTCCTGAAAATTTTACAGAGCTAAATTGATGCGTACAATTTTTGTCGTCTATCTTCTTGCACTAAATCTTCTTGGCATTGGATGGCAGGTTGATGGTTGATGGCCGGATGAAAATCTATTGCTGGACTAGGTTTAACCAATCCAATCCCTATACATAAAGATAACCCTTCAAACTACTTCTATATGTACAGTGTTAACCCCAAACCAGGCTAGAGAATGATGTCATCCTCGTAACAAGATTATATGAAAAAATTAAATATCTGAGGAATTTTTTTTTACATTCTTTATCTAATAATACACGTCAATTCTTTAAAAGTGTAACTTTTAATTAAATTTAAATAACAGTAGGGTTTTAAAATAGTGGTTTCTAAGGAAACAAAAAATATTTCATTTAAATTTTGTATATCGATAGATGCACATGAACGTTAAATTTTATCACAATCTTTTGTAAATTTATGAAATTTTTAAATTTATTAAAAAAATTTTCGGATATTTAATTCTTAAATAATATAATCTTGTTACAAGGATGACATCATTCTCTTAGCCTGGTTTGGGGTTAACACTGTACATATAGAAGTAGTTTGAAGGGTTATCTTTATGTATAGGGATTGGATTGGTTAAACCTAGTCCAGCAATAGATTTTCATCCGGCCATCAACCATCAACCTGCCATCCAATGCCAAGAAGATTTAGTACAAGAAGATAAACGACAAAAATTGTAAGCATCTATTTAACTCGGTAAAATTTCCTGGAGGACAAAATTAAACTGAAGATTGAAATAACAAGAAGAAAGAAATTATTAAAATCCTTATAATATCTCCAATTAAAATTAAACAGAAGAACTAATCGACACGTAAGAAGTAAGAAGAGGATTCAAGTATGGAGTTGGACATGGCATTGGAGAGAAGAGTGCGAGGTCATGAGAGAAGAGGGATGGAAATATGGTACTAGGGTTGACAATTCAATCCAGTGGTCTTATTCCAGGAGGGGAATGATGTTACCTTCTGGCAAGATTATACCACCAAAAACATTAGCTATTATAAAAAAGATGATATATTAAAACATAGGAAATATAAATATATTTAAATACATATTTAACCTTGGATATAAAAAGGGGTGTTTCGAATTAGTTTTTTTTTTTTTTTGTTTGAAAGGTAACATGATCAAGAGTGTTCTTAGCTACGTTCAATAAATAAAATCAGGTGTGAAACACTCACACAACTTTCTCTAGCCAATGAAAATAATGAACAATATAACCTAACATTATTAATAAAACATTAGAAAAAAATTAAAAAACTAACCTCAAAAAATATAACTTACTATCGGTTTCATAATCATAAACACCAGAGTTTAAATTCTTGCATCTCCAAAACTACGAATCGGATTTCAACATATTTAACAACAAATTTTAGCTAATTTTATTCTGCGTTACCCAAATTATTCCTATATTTTTAATGTTGTTTACAAACTGCCATATCGAGGTTGTAAGACAAAAAGACCTGGTTTTTTAGCTACTGCAACAAATTTCATTCGTTTAGAGGCATGTAAGTCAATAAGTATTTGACCGAAAAGTTTGAAATTTTAACACGACATAGACAATTGTCCGAACATACTAAGATTTTGGCCTTAGTATGCATTTTACGATAAAAGTGTTTATAATCAAATTTATAGGGAATTAAAAAATCTACAACTTTTATTTAGAGCATTTTTTCTCTACAGAGCCTAGTTAAGCGTGAAAGAATGATTTTCCATATTATTAAGCCAAACTGAGGTTTTCTTTAATTTTGCATCATTCACTCATAATTAAAATAAAGTTATGTTTTTTGAAGTATGCTTTTTGTTTATTTCTAATGTTTTATCACTAATGTTAGGGGATGGAGTGGTGGTGGTGTGGTGTGGTGATTATTTGCATTGGCTAGAGAAAGACGTATGAGTGTTTCACACCAGATTTTTTATTTCCTCTTGACTATATGAATATACTATAGGAAGGGATTTACCACGGTAGCCAACTTCGAAAATAAGTGAGTGTGGAAATTAACTGTGGTTAAATTTGACCGACGCAGTTTTGATCGAGATCAAAGTTGGTGAAACAGTTTCGAGTTTAAACAAACGGTCATCTTTTGACCACCGTTAAATTTGATCGTGGTCATGCTGTATTTGACTGATGTTGGTGAAACCAGCCAATAATGTGCTAATCTGGGGCACAGACAATCCTCACGCGATGGTACAAGTGCAACGAGACTCCCCTAAATTGAATGTTTTTTGTGCCATGTCCCGGCGGAAAGTTTATGGGCCTTTCTTTTTTGTTAAAGCAACTGTAACTGGTGCTTCTTACCTTGATACTCTACAGCTATGGCTCTTTCCTCAGTTGGAAGATGAAGAGCCAAAGAACTTCATTTTCCAGCAAGATGGTGCGCCGCCTCACTGGCATAATGAAGTATGCGATTGGCTGAATGTCACTTTACCCGACCGCTGGATTGGTCGCAACGGGTGCAATGACAGGGCTCGTTTTCCATGGCCTCCACGGTCACCCGATCTGATGCTGTGTGATTTCTATCTTTGGGGGTTTATAAAGGATCATGTGTATGTGCCTCCACTACCAGCTGACCTTCCCGAATTAAGAATCAGGATTGAAGCAGCTGTTGCAACAATTACTCAAGAGACACTAAACAACGTTTGGGAAGAACTCGTATATTGTCTTGACGTGTGTCATTTGACGAATGGTGCGCACATTGAACACTTGTAGACATTTATGTAAAACTGTTTGAGTTGCTCTTTCGTTAAATGTATCATTTATAACTGTAAGTATAATATATTAAATATTATAGAGCGTTAAAACCCCGCTATTCATTTATAAACAATCGTTATTGTTTTCATGTCAAATTTTCAACAGATATATACATTTTCTGGCCCACTGAACCCAAAAAAACATGATTTGAGTGATTGGTCTGTGTGTGAATAAAATATCTCAAGAACAGAATATTGTACAAAGTTTAAACTTTGAACTTAAGTTAAGTACCACTACTGTATCTGACATGAACATTTCATCAAAATTGTCATCTGGAAGTAGTACCTAGTATTATATTCATTTGATTTTTCACTTTTTTGCGGTTTTCTCAAAAACAGTTCATACATTTTTTTTAAAAATTGTTTCATTTACTAAATTTTTTATGCTCTACAAGAGAGGGTAAGCGCCAGGTTTGGTGAAATTCTTAGGGGCGTGTGCTTTTGTAGGAAAAAATGTTTTCCGTTAAGATTGCTGCTTTAATATGCATTCTAGGGCAAAAGTGTATAATTAAAGATGTATTGCATTAAAACACCTACAACTTTTAGTTCAAACATTGTTTCTATAACACTTAGTTTAGCGTCAGAGTAAGCAGATGAGTAATTTTTGTATCCCATCATCGTAAATGAAACGGTTACGCCATGAGCAAATTGTGCATGAAAGCTTCAACTGCAACATTGTTACCAAAATTTTGACCTCCAAGAGCATTTTTCAAGGGTCTAAACAGGAGGTAATTGCTGGGCGATAAGTCTGGACTGTAGGGAGAGTGTTCCGGTGTACATTTCTGCAATTTTTTCCCGAGGTATAGCAGCTGTCTAGCATTGTCTTGAAGCAGAATAACGTCTCTTACAGGAAAGCAGCGTCTTTTCCAAAACTTAAAGTCGTTGGTAAAGATTTCCTGAACACTGCCAAAGCTAATTCCCACCTCAGAAGCAATTTCAGCTAGTAGGTTAATGTTCGGGCTATAAAGGGCTTCTGTCGTCAACTGGAAGGAGACCTTTTAATTCCTTTTACAAAAGGCTTAAGGGAACCGGCCGGGATAGAAGGCTAGTGTCCTATCCATACATTCACATTGTGTGGCCTGTTAGTAACCATGTGACCGCTCATCAGCACGATAACCATCTCATGGTGAACAGAACTAGAAGGGCTGCCCATTCCACCCTGGCAGACGGTGGCTTGGGGCACTCAGTCTGCCAACCAAAAAGCTGAAAGCAACAGTAAACTACAGCTTTTTCTGTCTGACTAGAATTATCGTAAGGAAACTCCTTCATGTATGATTCTGGTTAGGCTTACTTAGTATATGCATATCTTCAAGAGCTTCGAGAACTTCAAGAACTTTGAGAACTTCAAAATATGTAAAATTATGATGGCGTTCTCTCTGGTAAAACATTCCGGAGATAAACTAGTCCTCCATTCGGATCTCCGGGCGAGGACTATCAGAGGGGACTTCATCAAAACAATAAAAAGCAAATTACAAAAGATGTAGGGTGTTACAGGTATGTAGATATGAAACGACTTGCGCAAGATAGAAAGGTTGGAGAACTGCATCAAACCAGTCAAGAGACTGATGACAAAAAAAAAAAGGTTAATCTTCGGTCGGTGTACAGTACGAATGTTCACCTTTGTGACGTTGGTTTTTGGTTGATGTTGATGGTCTTCATTTTTTATGACTTCTCGCCCTTCATAAAATTGTTTATACTATGAATCCACTTGTGTCTTTTTAAGAGTATTATCCCGAACTGTGCCTAAAGTCTCCACAACATTTTTGATGGTTTTACATCCTCTTTTGCAAGAAATATAATTGTAATTCTTTGTGCCATGGATAACGGTACTTCTTGCTCAGACATCGTGATAGTTACTAAAGAAGTGGTAATGTGACGTTCTCTTGTGGTGGGGTGTCTTCTAAGCATCCACACCCATGAGTCGCACAAGTCAGGCCCCTGTTTTTTCACTCGAACGTCTGTACAAACTGATTTTTGATTTATATTTGATTTCCCCCTCATAATATATCAACGATGTGTATTTTGAAATGCTACATCATCGTTTTGTATAAGATAATTTAATATATAATCGATTTGTTTTAAAATTCCTTTGATTTAATGTTACAGAACTACAATGACAGTACCCGTCATAGATGGTATAGATCATAAAAGTTTTGAATATCGACCCGTCTATCAGGCTGGCCATCATTTTAGAGGGATTTTCGAATGGGGAATGTTGTACAAAGAGAATGAACTGCCGTCGCAAGAGATTTCAGCTCGCAGCTATAACAGTGAACCATATAAGTAAGTTCTTATTGAGTACGTAAAGATAGATCTGTAGTACGTATTGTAGAAAATATGTTTTATTAATAGACTGTATTTGTTTTTGTTTTTTTGAGGAGTGAAAAGAAGTTGAAGTACATCTTACGTTCAAAAATAAATCTTTGTAATGCATCTTGCAGTTTGAAATTATTTCTATTTTATATAATGAATTTATATAATAATTTCACTAACCTTCTTTTTAAACTGCGTCATTTTTTTTTTTTTACTTACAAGTGTTTCGGTGGATCCACCATCATCAGAGTAAATAAAATAATTGAAACTAAAAAATGATGAAGTGATATTGACTGTTGCTGCCATCTACAGTAAATATGAGAAGGGATAAATTAAAATAAATTAATTTTAAATCAGTTTTATACAAATGACTGAAGATGTATCATCTTCTATAAATTTTAAATAAGTGTGATAAAAATTTTTTAGTTTCAATTATTTTATCTACTCTGATGTTGGTGGATCCACCGAAACACGTGTAAGTAAAAATAAAAGTAAAAGTGACGCAGTTTAAAAAGAAGGTTAGTGAAATTATTATATAAAATAGAAACATCTTATGTTGTATAATTAAAATCTGCATGCTGTGTTTCGATGTATTGAATCAGTAACATTCTCTAAGATCTATGCTACATACTGTGCCTGTTAAATCTTATTTTTCTGGTATTATCCTCCATACTGAAATTACCAGCCCACAATGTCAGGCCTAATAAAACGCACGGAATTTAACAGAGGTATTAATAAAATAAGTCAACTCTTTGTGTGGTTGAGATAACTGTTAAAAAAAAAATTCCTGTATTTTCTCCCATAATTAAAAGGAGGAATTTTTTGAAAAAAATCAAGTTAGCTGCTTTTCAAGTCCAAGTTCAAGTACAGTGAAGAATGAAGAGAGTGTGGACTGAAAAATGAGCTTTCAGAAATGTCTGAAGTCACTTTACATGGTCTGAATAGCATTGAACAAAAAATTGAGAACTTTTGTTGTTTGAAGACGATACGATTTAAATTTAACAAATACAAGTTTTTTTTCAAGTTTATTTAAAGTCGCATCAACAGCTTGGTCATTAGCAACTACGGTAGGTTTAAACTTGTGAAAATTTTCAGACCCTGGCCGGTAATCGAACCCAGAATCTGCACGTGGTAGTCTAGTGTGCTTCCACTACACTACGAAGACTGCCAGAAGTTTTTTTGTTATCCTGAAAAATTAAATTTTGCAACTTTTACTAATTTTTCCTAGCACCCTAGGATTATATTTTTAAATACACAGCTGTGATAAATATCCACGCTTTTTATTCTTGTTTGGTTTTACCACGTTGTAGTGTTTACAGTTAAGTTCATTGGTCTATTCACGTTGACTTTTTAGTAATATAGATAATGAGTTTGTTATTTTTTAGTAATTAAGTATGTTAATATTTTAATTATCCTGTATTCTAAAGGGTGTTTCAAAAAGGACACATTCGTTATATGACTTGAATGTGGTACAAAAATATTAAATTAATCCTGCTAGGATCAACATTCTCGTTTGTTTACATCTAACATTTCAATAAACTGATAGATTAACTTGTCATAAACTACACCATCTAGAGTTTGTAAAAAAAAAATATGAACGCCTGTTACCGACGCTGAGAGATTTCACATCAAATACCAATTTTACTTACATGTAATAATAGTTGTTCGTAAAACTTGTAATGATTTTCAGTGCTCCATATTCGGTAGTTTTGACTTGTTAACATAGAATTCCAAGGGAAACCACACGCCTTATCACTAAAATAAACCTGATGAAACACCTTAATACCGTTTTTATCATCAAGAAAACAAAACTAAAAAATTTGTGACCATTTTATATGGTCTACTTTTGCAGTTCATGTACAACCCTGATGCGGTGTAGGTGAATTTTTTAGTAGTCCAGAAACCAGTATATTGTGAAATCCCAACCTGTGGTGATATTTTTCTGAGCAATTTTCAAGGAGAGCAATAGAATTGGGAAATATTAACTGAAACGCATCTGTTATTTTTTGTAAGATTTATAACCAAAATAATTCCCATAACAGGCAGGTGGAATGTTAAATTATTTGCACCAGATCTGCTAGTTCCAGAGCTACATAACAATAAGTTCTGTGTTTCTTATCACATGATGAGCCAATTTTATGACTGAAGCATTTAGTAACGGAAGAGGGGTGAAAGTGTAAGACATTTGTTCGAGTTATCTCCTCTAAGAGTAATGAATTTCATTGTACAACCAGACCCTGTGGTGAAAGAAGTGAAAGTGTCATTTGTAGGGTGAAAAGTAGATACTTTTCAGGAAGCCTAGCATGCTGGTAAGCATACTTTTCCACTCAGTAAAAAAGACAATTATAAACCACCTCACTCTTCGTCGTTTTGTAATAATGCCTCTAGATGTTCAAACCAGCCTTTTCAGCTGATGACCTAAACAACAACAACAACAACAACATGCGAAATAAGTCTCAAGAATAAACACGTATTCGTTTTTGAAGAACGGAATTGCTGACACAATCTAATCGATATTGGAGTATCATTTGTGCACAAGAATGACATTTAAATTGTTACAAGCTGTTAAACTCTTCGTTGTTTTGTAATAATGCCTCTAGATGTTCAAACCAGCCTTTTCAGCTGATGACCTAAACAACAACAACAACATGCGAAATAAGTCTCAAGAATAAACACGTATTCGTTTTTGAAGAACGAAATTGCTGACACAATCTAATCGATATTGGAGTATCATTTGTGCACAAGAATGACATTTAAATTGTTACAAGCTGTTAACCTTGAAAACAGTGTTGCTATCTGATATGTAAGGAGACATGAAATTTACCTATATATTACTTCTACCTTCTTAGCGATACGGTTGCGTTATTTTTAGAACGCCCATTAGTTGTCTCTTTTTGTCGTGAAAGAGTGTATGTAAGTTTTTTGTTTTAAATTTGTTTACTCGAATAATGTTACGTTGTAAAAATTCCATTAATATTTTTCTTTTGCAGTCTTGTTTTTTAATATCCCGCTTGGTAAGTAAGTGACATAATCAGTTTAAAATATTGTTTGTTTTGCTTTGTATTTGTATGATAATAGAAACGATTTATATGGTAATTGAAAGAAATTATTATGAATCGCTTTCCCATTAACAAGTTTGTTAAGTTAGTGTGACGGTGGTCATTTATTTTAATTATGTTTAAAATTTTTGTTTAAACCGTCTGTTAAGGCCAATCGCACCCCCGTTAAGTAATTCATATTTCCCCGCTAATTATTATCGTCGTTAAATACACTGATTTTGTATTAATAACCTTTTTCCCGCCTCTGTCTGTATACTTGTCTTGATTTCCGATGGTGATCTCAGTTCATGACGTAATTATTCTCCCACTACTCACATTCCATTCTTCCCGGTCAACTCACTCACTGGTTGGATTCTGCGGCATGTAGACTGTTCGTGCCTTCTCTGCGCCGGCCATCCTATGGCGTCGCTTCTACAATTGTCGTTATGCTTCGTTCGTTTCTGATGTACCATACATCATTTTCAAGTGTGCTTTTGCTTATGTGTGTAATTTATAATCATTTACAATTGTTCTTGTTTTCGTATCAAACATTAAAGTTACAGTGTGAATCGAACCCCGAACACGTGTCGCGTGGACGCCGTTTCTGCACTTCAGGCCATTCAACAGGTAAGCGAATTAGTCTATTTTGTTGTACGCTTTCTAATTTTGTGTTTGAGTTGACCAGTGATGTCCTGCTGTTCCAGCAATTACTTATCGTTTTCCTTTGTCTCCCTCAGTGTACTTTCCATCGTTGTATCTTGCTTATTCAGTCGTTCCGCCGTTGGTTTCTGGCGCCATTAAATGAAACTAGGTCCTCCGGAATAAGTCGTTTATGCTTCAGTTTACATTAATCTGCCATTAGTCGTTGATAGTGGATTGATGTCCTACAGTTACAAGTCGGCTTACCGCTTAACTCGTTTTATCCAATTTATTTTGGGTTATTTTCAAAACTCCTGCCATCAAGGCTCTAACATTTGGTCCGTCCCGGGCAGGATATTTATCAGTGCATATTTGGAAATACAGTCTATTGTCTTAATTTTTTCAATCGTCAACAATTTCAGTATTTTATTTAATTCGTTGTTACATGGTGTTACATTGCATTCATCGTGTCGTTTATTGTGTTTCGTGTCTTACATGTGTTCAATATATTAATAAAAACATTAATAAAAATATTAATATTAAAAACAATTTCATTTATTCAGTTAAAAAATACGGGGTAAGTTGCATAACAAATGCAACGCATTATCAGTGTTGTGACGCGTTCATTCAATACAAGTTGCAACCAACGCTATGCTGACGTCACAGTAGATCGGTTCAGTGCTATATCTTTCGACACGGCCAGAATTTGGCTAGAGTCGCCATTTTTTCCTTCGTTCTTGTTAACTGGTTCACGCAGCTTACAGCGCATGCGTGCCCTCTCTCTCATTCGCTCTCTCTCGTGCTGTCCGTCGTTACTGCTAGCGCTGAGAGAATCACTTCACTTGCGTCGTCTGCAACGTATACATCATAGTTGCAACTAACCTAGATTCAATAAACAGCTGTGTTTTGTTTACATTCTATTATTTATTTTTTCGCTCGCTGTCTTCGTTCATTATTTTCAATATGGACGATTTACAATCTTTAATCAAAAAACGCAACGTTGTTAATAATCATCTTTCTCGTTTTAATAATTTTCTTCAATCTGACGTTGAAGTTAACCAAGTCAAATTACGACTTGACAAATTCTTAGACCTCTGGTGTGACTTTGAACAAATACAAACGAATATCGAATTACTTCAACCCGAAGCAGATTTCGAATCAGAACGCACTGCTTTCGAAACTCATTATTTCCAGTTAATTGATCGCGCCCAGAAATTAATTGAATCTCTGGACAATACAATCGTTTTACCAAATCAAGTCAAGTCTTCTAATTCGCAATTAATACAATTACCTCGAATTCGCCTACCTTCATTCGACGGAGATGTTGCAAAATTCCAGAATTTCATCAGCTTGTTCAATGATTTAATTCACAATAATTCTGAGTTATCATTTGTTCAAAAACTTCATTATTTGAGGTGCTCATTAGTCGGTGAACCACTGCGTCTAATAGAACACCTGCCTCTCTCGCTTGAAAATTATACGTTAGCGTACAATTTAATTGTTGAGCGCTACTCCAACTCAAGGCGCATAGCAAATGTTCACTTAAATCAGATATTCAATTTCGTTAAATCTGACACTCCGTCCTATCAATCGTTAAAAGGTTTTCTTAATATCCACGAATCATCAATCGGAGCCTTACGTCTGCTAAATATAAATTTACTTGAATATTTACTTTTTGAGATAGCCTATTCAAATTTGGATCCTGTAACAAAGCAAGCGTTCGAGGATTCAAATCCTAATTCAGCCGTGCCTACATACGAGGCCTTAATGTCATTCGTTACCGCTAAGATGCATGCTTTCGAACTCTCGAATTCTTCTCAACCTACAGATAACGCTAGTTCTTCGCACTCCAGCGATTCAAACCTCGATCAACCGGACTCAGCTAACCCGGTAACCGATAATTTCAATTCTGTACACAGTCATCGTAGTCCTATTTTGCCGTCTCCTAATTCTGATAACATACCTTCGTTTTTCGTCAAATCAAATTCACTCAAATGTTTGTCGTGCGAATCTCACTTTCATTCAATTCACAACTGTAGTGAATTTCTCGCGCAAAATGTAGATAATCGCTACAAAATTATTTCTCGTCTTAAACTTTGTTTTGCCTGCTTCGGGCGACACGATCGCCGCAATTGTAGCTCAAATAAACATTGTCGTATCTGCCAGTCAAAATCGCACAATACGTTGCTGCATATTGATCGCAGCCCTCAAAAATCTAATTCGTCCACCGCTTCCGTTGTTAATTCGCATAATTCGCCAACTGCTAGTCCGTATCATCCTGCCGTGCATCCGGACACCGATTCACCGGCTACTGGATGCCTACTTGTAAATTCTTCGCCGCCGATTCAAGCTAATACTATCGCAACTCCGCCAATTAATTCTTGTACTACCTGCTGTGCTGATAAGCCGGTAGTTACTTCAAATTCGTCGTCCTCGTCCATTATTGTTAACCAACCTGCCGATTATTCACTTTCATGTCGACTTAACGGCCAAACTGCGCTGCTAGGTACTGCTATCGTTCATGCTGTCGATTCATCCGGCAAAATCGTTCCGCTTCGCGCTGTGATCGACAATGGATCTCAGTCCAGCATCTTAACATACAACGCCGCTCGTTCACTGCAACTAGACATCGTTCCTACTTCTAAACGCCTGCAAGGCATTTCAGCCGAAGTCACCTCAGTTAAAGGTATTACAAATTTTACAATTCTGTCGCCGCAAAATTCTAACTTTCGCCTTCCGCTTCAGGCTACTGTTATTAACAAAATATCAGACCGCCTACCTGCTTCTCGAATTCATAAGTCAGTCGGTGAACAGTTTTCACAACATCTGCTAGCTGATTTTCGCTTCCGCAGCCCCAATTCAGTAGATTTACTGCTTGGCGCTGATTGTTTTTCAGAAATTCTCGATTTTAGTAAAACGCCTTTAATTAAAGGTACTCCATCCGCTTTATCAACCGTATTTGGTTATGTAGTATTCGGAAAATTGCCCGAACTACAACCACTTAGTTCTGCTTCAAGTAACGATTCGCTCTTAACATCTGTTTTCGCTAACAACGCTCAAGTCTCGTCGCCTGCTACTGATGTTAATCTCACATCGCCTGCTGTTCAAAATCACTCGTCAAATAAAAATTCATCTTCGCTTCAAATTATCGTCGCTGACCAACAAACTATCGTTCCTGCTAAGTCATCAATCAACCTCGATGTCACCTCAAACCCTGTAATCAGTGAATCTATCGCTTCTATCGTCCAGCCGCCTAGCTGCCTACTCGCTTCGCCTGTATTCAACAATAATTCGAATCACGCCGCTGTTTCAACTAATCGCCCTTCTGCTTCAACTCATCGTCTTCACCATACTTCTGTCTCTTCGCCTTCAAATCGTTTCACCGCTTCGTCCGAGATCATCGCTGTTGATCCTCGTCTCGCTTCGTCTACTGACTCCGCCAGTATCTCGACCGATCTTGCTGCTGGTACTACGCCAATTCGTCGCTTCAACTCTACGCCTCGATTCAAGTCTGTACTGACGGCCTCCACCGAGTCGTCTTCAGTCAATTCTTCGCCAAACCGCTTCGCATCTCGCTGCATCATCGCTAATTCGCCAATAAAACCTACTACGTTCGCCTCAGTCGATTCTACGGCTAACCAACTCATCTCAAATCATCGCTTCTCGTCGTCTCTCGCAAACACTCTCGATCAACCGCTGCAAGTCGCTTCGCTAAAGGGCAACCGGCCCTCCTCAGTCGTTTCATGTTCTGCTAACTCTCTTCGCACGCCTTTAGCCCCTCTTGGCGGGCGGGGCCCCAAACATCGTATACAATATTCACAACCGGTGAATAATTGTAATTTCAACTCTCTTCGCTCGTTCAATGCTTGGTGTGATCTTCGCAACTCTCGTTCGTCGTCTCAACCTCAATCACGGATTCACTCACAACTGGTTAGTGAAGTTCGCCGTACCGCAATTCTCGATTCTCGCCAACATTGTTCGCCTGCTCGTCAATTCGTTTCGCAACCCGCTTATCAGTTAGCTCTGCCTTTGGGCAACTAACTTCTCCGCCGTTTTCACTTCGTTCCACGCTCAACTCATCTCCATTCGTTTTGTTCTTCGTTCATTTTTTTTTGTTCTTCGCGTGTTTTCTTCGTTCGCTGTCTTCTTTCTTCGTTTCTTCTTCTGCGTCGCTTCTGGTTGTCAACCCTTGTTGGCAATCACCTCAAGATCGTTCCGTTACTCGTTGGCTTCCGCGCAAGCCGTGGAAGATGTTCCGTTCGTCGTTGGCCGGGCAAACCCGTGCGTTTGTCACGCCACCTCAAGATGCTCCGTTCTTCTCTTCATTCGATTCTTCTTCGTCGTCTTCTTTGCTTCGTACTCTTCGTTTGCTACGTTTTCCGCTCCCTGTTGCTTCAGGGCGGGCGGCTTCATTCTTCGTCTTCTTCCTGCGTTTACCGCTCCCTGGTTGTTTCAGGGCGGGCGGCTTCGTTCTTCGATCTTCTCTGCTAGTTTTGTTTCTGTAAATCGCTTTCATCGATTTAGGCGGGCGGTATGTTAAGGCCAATCGCACCCCCGTTAAGTAATTCATATTTCCCCGCTAATTATTATCGTCGTTAAATACACTGATTTTGTATTAATAACCTTTTTCCCGCCTCTGTCTGTATACTTGTCTTGATTTCCGATGGTGATCTCAGTTCATGACGTAATTATTCTCCCACTACTCACATTCCATTCTTCCCGGTCAACTCACTCACTGGTTGGATTCTGCGGCATGTAGACTGTTCGTGCCTTCTCTGCGCCGGCCATCCTATGGCGTCGCTTCTACAATTGTCGTTATGCTTCGTTCGTTTCTGATGTACCATACATCATTTTCAAGTGTGCTTTTGCTTATGTGTGTAATTTATAATCATTTACAATTGTTCTTGTTTTCGTATCAAACATTAAAGTTACAGTGTGAATCGAACCCCGAACACGTGTCGCGTGGACGCCGTTTCTGCACTTCAGGCCATTCAACAGGTAAGCGAATTAGTCTATTTTGTTGTACGCTTTCTAATTTTGTGTTTGAGTTGACCAGTGATGTCCTGCTGTTCCAGCAATTACTTATCGTTTTCCTTTGTCTCCCTCAGTGTACTTTCCATCGTTGTATCTTGCTTATTCAGTCGTTCCGCCGTTGGTTTCTGGCGCCATTAAATGAAACTAGGTCCTCCGGAATAAGTCGTTTATGCTTCAGTTTACATTAATCTGCCATTAGTCGTTGATAGTGGATTGATGTCCTACAGTTACAAGTCGGCTTACCGCTTAACTCGTTTTATCCAATTTATTTTGGGTTATTTTCAAAACTCCTGCCATCAAGGCTCTAACACCGTCTTTGTCATAAGTTATTTTGAATAGGATTTGTAATTTATAAAAGTGTTATTGGTTTTCCTTGTATCGCCTCGTTAGAAAACAAAACATGTAAAATATGGTGTGTCAGTTGTAAGTGTACTTTTCAATATTGTACCTGCATTGTCATGCATCAGTTACCTAACGACTCAATTGTGCCTACGTTGAATACAGCATAATTCAAATCTAGATAAACATTGACTTGTTTAGTAGCCTATTCTTCTTTTAATATTTTGTTGTATTCATTATTATTATCATCGATCAAGGATTCAGGTTAATGGCCTGTTGTGGCATCTATCTCTTTTTGGGTCTTCCCAAACCTCGCTTCCCTTCTAGGTTTATATTTCCATTTTCATACAGGAAGTCTGATACTGTACTACTTTTACGCCAGTCCGTAGTTCATATTTTGCCCACTGTTGGCGCTGTGATGGGGTTGCTGCTGCCGATAGATAGCGCAGCGGTCACACCTCTCGCAGTGCATGTGCCAAGCGGCAACATATGTATCTACGCACTGGCGAATGCGATAGTTGAGAAGATGAACAGTCAGTATCGATCCGCTCATACGAGAGGGTCGATATGGAGAAGATCTAGCACTCTACTTTGAGTATTTCTTTCTGCTACTTCACCTCTCTTCCCTGCCCCTCGCTTCACCGGCGACTGCTCCTCTTCGGAGGCAGCGGTAAAAGGTGCTCGCTGCGTTGGCGACTGCTCCTATTTTATTAGGCAGCGGTACAGACAACCCCGCTTTGCTTCATCGGCGACTGCTCCTCTTCGGAGGCAGCGGTGAAAGGTGCACTGCGTCGGCAACTGCTCCTAATCATTTAGGCAGCGGTAAAGACGACCTCCCCCCCCTTCGCTTAGCATTTGGTTTTACTTTTGTACTACGCCGCCGGATGCCCGCACGGTCCTATGAGCTCTACAGACTGCACTACTAAAAGCCGGTGGTGACAAGTCTTTGTGCTGGGTGGCAGGATTGCCTCCTTAAGATCTCCCAGCCTACATGATTTCAATGAGTTTATTTCCAATTTATAGATATTTCACGATTATGAGGAAATGTCGCTACTTCGTGAGACACTTCTACTGCCACCTAGATCTTCAGGTTATAAGAATGTCATTGAAGAAGGAATCCCAAGTTTTTAACGCAAATTTAGTTAACCAGTTCAGTTTCCTTCTAGGATTGATTTACCAAACATCCACTGGGTTGCTCTGTGCAACTGGGCCCGCTGGAGTTGGGAGGAGAAAGGCTAAGAGAAATTCTTATACAGGGTATTCACGAAGATATTCAGAAACTTTAGGAGCCATTGTACATGTAAAAATAATGAAAAAAGTTTATATAAGCATGGGTCTGGAAATGCTTCGTTACCGAGTTACGGCTAGTGAAAGTTTTGCTCGGATTTCAGCTCACCAGGTGAAATGAGGGCTTCCTGAAATTCTGGTAAGGTAGATTAAGGGGCGAATTCAATAATTTCTAATGGTTTTTGATCTGATAAATTGAATAAAACCGGTCCCAGAACTGTAAGTTAAGTAGTTTTTAAGAAAACCAGTGTCAAATGCAAAAAATGGAGTGAAAACACATTTTTTCATCTTTGGGCAAGAATAACTTTGTTATTTCACCAAGAAACAGTTAAAATTTTTGAATAAAACATGTAGAAAATTTTATTCTGAACAAACCGGTGTAAATAAAGTACACAGAAAGCGAATAGATGTTTGATTAAATGAATTTTTATTCATAACGGTACAAAGTAAAATTAACCGGAAAAACAAAGATGAAAAAATGTATTTTTTCCAATCCATTTTTTGCATTTTTGACACTGGTTTTCTCAGAAACTATTTAACTTAAAGTTCTGGGACCTGTTTTATTCAATTTATCAGGTCAAAAACCATAAGAAACAATTAAATTCGCCCCTTAATCTACCTTACCAGAATTTCAGAAAGACCTCATTTCACCTGGTGAGCTGAAATCGGGGCGAAATCTTTCGCTAGCCGTAACTCGGTAACGAAGCATTTGTGGACCTATGTTTATATAAACTTTTTTCATTATTTTTACATGTACAATGGGCTCCCAAAGTTTCTGCATATCTTCGTGAATCACCCTGTATTGTGTAAATGAACACTTATTCACCATAATTAAGCATCACCAATCTCATTGGCTGTTGTAACAGCCAATGTTGTCGGCCGCATTGGCGCAGTTGGTAACGTGCTCGCCTCTCATCATGCGGTCTTGGGTTCGAATCCCATTCAGGCACGGCATATTTTCATACGTTACAAAAAAATCATTTCATCTGAATTTAAAATTCTGTATGCAGGTGTTATTACAATATTCGTTTATATTTTTTAAAGAAATTTTTTAATGTTTTTTTTTTTTTATTTAAAATTATCTGATTTTGTTCAAAGGTCACCAACGCATGCCGGCGGGTTGTTTGCGATTAATCGGCAGTACTTTTTAGAATTGGGTGCTTATGATCCTGGTCTGTTGGTTTGGGGAGGAGAAAATTTTGAACTGTCTTTCAAGGTAATTTTTATCAGCGTATAACTCATAAGGCCGGCTGCACACAGGTCGTGACGAGTCATTTATTTTTGTTAAGAGACCGACTCTAGTACTAAGTAGATGTGTTTTGTTATGTATCAGCCGTACACCCGGCGCAACATTTGCTTCAAGCAGTTTGAGATTAGTGTAGGTGTATGGAATTGTGTCTCGTCGCACATGAGTTCTAGTCACTCAGCTTTGCGCTTGTGCCGAAACATTTGCGATTGCCATTCAGCTATGCACAGCAGTCAAATGTTATTACATTTGATTTGTTATTACATTTTTTATTTAAATTTGTTATTTTTTTACCTGACAAGAACTGCGATTTTAACGATCACACGGACTGTCATTTTACACCTAATAAAAACTCTTATTTTATTCAGTTTCATTCCTAAAATTTTAATAATATTTTATTAACATAGTTATGCGAATTGCTTGGTTTAATTAAATTAATTGTTTGAATCATAAATACAAAGCGGCCTTATGGATCTTGTTGCGGACAAAGTGTTTTCTGGTTGGATGTGTCCGAACTTACGATTTGGCCTTTCTTCCTCCAAACATATCAAATAATAATAGAACACAATTGCCAAATCATTATCGCACAATGTATTACCTCATGCATGTGTCACCAGCAACAGTCAGAGACAGTCTGAAACAAAACAATTCTCCAGCAATTTTGTCTCGGACTGTTTCATCGCATCCTGTCTGTGGCCGGCCTATGAGTTTAGTTTATAAAAGGCTAAAAAATTAGTAAGTGTATACTGTTTACCGTTTACTAGTATGCTGGTATATAAGCATATTCTGGTGGTTTGAAGAATATAATTTATTTTGATAATCAATATAATACGGCTGTTAAAAATACCTGTGTACAGGTTGTTTGATTTTATATAGCGTAGATTTTTTTATTTAAATGTGTTATTATTTACCCGACAAGAACTGCGATTTTAACGATCACACGGACTGTCATTTTACGCCTAAAAAAACTCTTTTATTTCATTCAGTTTCATTCCTAAAAATTCCAAAAAATTGCCATTTATTTATAAAGAATTTTTTATTAGAACCAGGTTTGAACCAAATTTTTCTGTTTTTATATTATAAGACCAGAATAAACATTTTAAAAAATAATTTCTTTTAGAAATATCAATTTACGTACGAAAAAATCTCACTAAATTACTAAAAAATATATATAATATTTTTAGCTATGTACTACATAAATAAAGCAATTCATTGTAAAAATAACGTCTAGATATTGCAAATTGATAGACGCGTTCAAAAGATATCACACTTTTTGTTCAACAAAGTAACGTGCTGGATGGAAAAAAATTGTCTCGAAATAATGTCTTATCTTTTCAATTTTTATTTACTCCTCTTCTATGAAAGTTTCTATCTCTTTTCCGCACGTTGTTTTGTGTATTATCCTTTTCTAAACTTGATGATACCATAAATCAAAATATGTTATCGTTTATTTTGACGCTAATTGTAAGGTTTAACCGAGGCATAGGCGAGACGGGTAGTGTTAACCTTCTTTGTTTGGTTTTAGAGTCGTAAAATTTGTCGCAGGCACTTCTAATTTATTGATTTTGACCGTAACATTTGAAACTAACTGATGTCATTTTCAAACAAATACCTTTTTTTGTTGAAAAGTTATGGATTAAAACGCTCAAATTTTAGTAATGGCTCGTCAAAAAAATCTCTTTCTTTTGCGTAACACCACGTCGTCAATTTTCATCGTACATGTATGCAAGATACATTAAATGAAAGAGGAGAAAATTCTCTATCGAATATCACTAAACCCGTTGGAAAATAATGAATAGTTGTGGAGAAAATTGAGTTTAAAGAAAGGTGATGACACATGCATGATTTCTGGCTTCCAGGTTAGCAAGGGTTTATTTCATACTATGTGTATTATTAAAAGTTAAATTTCAATTTTTTATATTGTTACAGATATGGCAATGTGGTGGTAGCATTGAATGGGTACCATGTTCTCGTGTCGGTCATGTATACAGAGGATTCATGCCTTACAATTTTGGTAAACTGGCCAGTAAAAAGAAAGGACCGCTTATTACTAATGTAAGTTTCTGGGAATTTTTTTGAAATATTATATTTACAATATTTTGTATGAAACAAATTTTTAAATACAGTAGACCCTCAATTATCAGATTGCAAATAATAATTATTATTCAAACTAACTGCTCTGTACTTTTATTTTACAATTTAAAAAATAACTTGGAAGACGTGGCTTGCTCTGCTTGTACTGTTTTCCCCTCTCCCACTCCTGTGCATCAATACTATTCCTCTACTGTCAATCCAGATGTTAAACATCGCTGCCTCATCACTAATTCTCCTAGCACAATTAGCTAAAAAGCTGAAATTTGAAGGGGAATATTCCCTTTAGGGTAAATAGAAAGTTTCTAATTTAACCCTAGATTCAAAAATATCCATCACAGAAGCAGCATTCATAAACATTCGTCTCTCAGACTACTTAAAAAAAAATTGGAAAAATAATAGGAAATTAATATTAAAGAAAAATTTCTGTGCTAACTTTATTTGATACATTTTTCATATAATTTGACAAAAAATAAAATTGATTTTGTTATTTACTACGCTGAAAACAAATTTTTCCAAAACGTTCCATACACATATAATTTTTGCAGTCATTACATTGATAGAGAGTCATTCTTTTTTTTTAAAGGGCAATAGGCACAAATCTTTCTTCCCTGAGCATGTTGTGGTTGACCTTCAGTAGAAAACGTTGATTCACCTAATATTTCAGCTATATTCCTTTTTTTTCGCCTAATATTTCGATATACATTATACATAAACACTCGCCTGATAGGCGACGGCAATTAATTATCTCCGAAACAAAGCAAGCTGCACGTGCGAGGACAAGAACAACACTAACTAAAAGACAAAAAAGGGGAATATTGAAAAGGACAGTTGCTCCCTCAGACTCAAAAATTCGCTACGGGTAATATCTCCCGGCGTTGACGTCTGTCAGATAAATGTTTATGAATCTCGGGTTAAATAGAAAAGCGTAAATAACATAAAACTTTTTCGACATTCCACCTTAAACAAATATTTTCAGTTTACTAAGTTCATGAGAAGCTAAATGGATGAAACTCGGTGGAGATGTACTTATAGATCTACTACAAAAATTACCTCTTACCCATTTCCAAAATGTACCCCTAACGGAATGAGAATGAGAATGGAACCCTTAAACCAATATCTGTTGTCTACTAAGTTCCAGATGAGTTAGATGGCTCTATTTCAGTGATTTATTTAGAGTGTATCGTTAAGGGGTTGCAACTAAAAAAATTACCCCTTAACAATTTCAAAAATTTTCCCTTAAAATCTTGAAAAGGGTGTCCACCTTCAACCAATATTTGTTATTCATTAAGTTCTGGACAAGTTAGATGACTGAAACTTGGTGTAGTTCTCACGTATAGTGATGCTAGAAAAGATTACACCTCCGCAATTTCAAAAATTTACCCATTAGGAGTTGAAATTTTTAAGTGCGTTCAACCTATAAATCAGTATTTCAGGTATAGATGAGTTGGGTGGCTGAAACTTGGTGAAGATGTTACCTATAGCTCACGTAAAAATAAAACCCCTGTTAAAACTAAAAAACTAGTGAGTTGTTCCAAGTGAATTAAGGAACGAACCTGTAACAAAAATAAAGCAAAATTAAATACAGCAGCCCAAGTCACTTAGAAACTTTGTGTCATCACACAAAATACCAAGCCCGTGTAGGTTCAAAATGTTAGCTTTGTTAACTTTGAAGTAACAGAGTGTGAACTTCATCACCATTTATACCGCACATATAAACTGTAAATACATGGTGAGCTATTTTCATTTGAACCTGATTACTAGAGTTTTGTTTGTCTACATGAGGATGATTGTTACAGTAAATTAATTTTAGTTTAATTATTAAACGATTACCTGGAAGTTACGACCAGAACACGATGTTAATGTTATATTGTTCCTTCAAGGTTATGTCTTTTTATAGTAATATGTTTGTTTGTATTTTACGTTCGCATCTGAGCACTTGAATCAATCCATGTAGAATAAAGTCTGTTAAACCTTTTCTTTCGCTTCCAAAACTTTTCCATTCTTTCCGGTGTGGCTGCCCTTCGTTTATCAGTTATGGTGTATTGTTGTCGTTCAAATATTTTTAGTTTAAATCTCATGCTCCTGTTTCTTAGAATGCTCTTCTAGTTGTTGCCCTCATTTTATTACCTCGTTATACCCTACTGTTTCAAATCGTTCTGGACATCTTTGAAACAATTATTCTTGGTTTTATTTTTCCAGAAGTATTCATATACTTCAGGCAATCTTGATGTGTGACTGAAACTCTCCTTTTTTCAGTAGTGTTGTTGATTAGGTCATCAGCCGAAAGGCTGGTCTGAATCTTCAGAGGCTTTACTAAGGAAAACGAGGAATGAGGTGTTTTACTTTTGCCTTCCTCGCTGAGTTGAAAGGTATGCTTGATAGGCCCTCTGAAAAACACCTACTGTTCACTGTGCTAAAGACAACTTCATGTCATTCACCACATGGCCTGGCTGTAAAATGAAATTCATTACTCTCAAAGGAAATAACTCTGACAAGCTTCGTTTACACCTCTACCTCTTCTGTTCTTAAATACTTCATTCATATAATTGGCTGACCATGTGATAAGAAACAGAACTATTTTTTGTAGCCCTGGAACTAGCTATTTTCAATTGTATTTTATGGAAATATTTTATTTAAATATATGCTCCTGCTGTGGTAATTAATAACTATTAGAACCACCTCCCCAACTAAAAAGGTTCGAAAAAATCCACCTTATCCAAACTTTCCTGTCACCTAACCGGTTTTCCACCCCTCCCCTTTATTTAGTTACAATAACCACGAGCTGAACATACTATAATGTTGAATTTATACTGTATTGTATCTTTTGTTGTAGAATTACAAAAGAGTAATTGAAGTATGGTTTGACGATAAATTCAAAGAATATTTCTACACGAGAGAACCTCTCGCGAGATACCTTGATGCCGGTGATCTGACTGAACAATTAGAACTGAAAAAACGATTGAAATGTAAAAGCTTCCAATGGTACATGGACAATGTTGCGTACGATGTTTTCGATAAATTTCCAGAATTACCGCCGAATATTCATTGGGGAGAGGTAAGTTAAAAGTAGTTTTATTTAAACAGCTGTTTAAGATTTAAACACGCATTATTAGTGATTTGTGGAAATCACTCCCCCATAAAATTTATTGCAATAAAAACTGAAGATTCATTCGTCATTGAAAGTACATCACCTATTATAACGTACAGTGTTACTCTTACCAACGTCCTGAAATTAATAATGACAGTCCAGCCTCTCTTAGTTTGCTCCTAATGTAAACAAATAATGACGTCACTGAGCATGCGCATTATGTCAAAATGTGTACACACTGATTAAAAAGTAACAACAAAATACTTTCAAAAGTATTTAAATACAAAATACTTTTAAAAGTATTTTTATAAATGAAATTACTTGGCCTACATCATAACATGACTGATGTTTTTAGTATTTTAAGTACTTTTGTTGTTGTTTAGGTCATCAGCCAAAAGGCTGGTTTGAACCTGTAGAGGTTTTACTAAGTAAAACGAGGAGTGAGGTGGTTTACTATTGCCTTCCTCACTGAGTGGAAAAGTACGCTTATCAGCATGCCGGGCCCTCTGAAAAGCACATATTTTCCACTCTGCAAATGACACTTTCACTTCCTTCACCACAGGGTCTGGCTGTATAATGAAATTCATTACTTTCAGAGGAGATAACTCTGATTAGTGTCTTTTACACCTCTACCTCTTCTGTTCTTAAATGATTCAGTCATTTAATTGGCTGACCATGTGATAAGAAACAGAACTATTTATTTTAGCCCTGCAACGAACAGATTGAGTGTAAATAATTTGACACTCCACCTGTCTGTTATGGGCAGTTTAAGTACTTATAATTTAAAAAATAGTTAACTTAACAGGAATACGACATCTGTAAAGTCGTAGACTCTAGCGTGCACCCTGTAGTAGGTGGCTTTTGTTTGTTGACAGTAGGAGCAAACTAACAATGGCTGAACTGTACATCTTTCTCAATTGTATTGGATGGGATCAAGTGATGGTTGGATTACTAAAAAGTTGGTTTAGATACTCGAGTCGCAAGAATGCCTTTTACATATAGATGAGCGGTGAGGAAGAGATGAGAAACTCGTGACAGTGCTGCCAACCTCAACAATGAGACACTAAATTTCATTACCGTGAAATTTCACCGTTTGTTTACCACATGTTGGCTTTCAATTAATATACTTTGTTGTGATTTTTCCACTTAACTCCCATTTCCTTTAAAAATATTTCTTGACGTAAAAAGTTTCCAACAAAAATTTGGCGTTTCTTTAAAAACCGGTAACAACTTTTCTCTTGGCGGTACCACTTTCTTATTGATATAATTTCGACAACCACACGTCTGTCAAAGCTATCCAATGATGCATTCCTATCTATATTCTAGCTGTTTCATTTATTTACCAGGTGTCAAAAAAACTGTTGATGAAGAATAATTTGCTTCTTCACTATCTTTAACTTCCTTCTTTATATTTTGAATTGTGAAAAGAGGAACATCACAGTAGTTAGCTGCTCGCTCATGGCTTTTGTTAAGAGATACGGAAAAAAAATATGTGACAAAAAATCATTTCATCCTTCACCATCTGCATTAGCAGTAATTGCAGAACAGTCGGACGTTAAACAAAAAAAAAAGAGATACGAAAAGGCATTTTTGTTTAGCTTCATCAGAACATTTTATTACACTGCTTAATAAGTAAATAACCAGTGGCAGAGCCATCGAAGCCGGAACCAATTGACTCACTGAACAAGTCATGTAAAGTGAGTTGATGCAAAATGTCATTTTTACTTTCTCTTTCCTTATATTAGTATATGGGAAGGGAAGTATTGTTTTCATGTCGACTTTTCTCCTACATATTTTCTCTAATACATGTTTTCAGGCCCCCCTGAACCCTATGAGTGTGTTTATGTGTATCTTTAAGTGTGTGTATGTGTGTGTGTGTGTGTGTGCGCGCGCGCACGTGTGTGTGTGTATATGTGAACAAAGTATCTCAAGAAAGGAATATCATACGAAGTTGAAACTTGAAACTTAAGTTAGGTACCATAAGAGGACCTCCCACGAACATTTTCATCAAATTGGTCACCCGGAAGAAGTGGTTTATTTGTGTGATTTTCTCAAAAAACTACTCCTACAATTTTTTAAAAATCTCATTCACTACATTTTTTATGCGTTACAAGATAGGGAAGTGCCATATCTGCTGAAATTCTTGCTTGGAGAGGCGTGTGCTTTCATAGAAAAAATGTTTCTTTTAAGATTGTAGCCTTAATATGCATTTTAGGGTAAAAATGCATGTATAGTAAGTTATAGGAAGTAAACAATCTACAACTTCTATTTCATTCAGTAACTCATGATTAAACATAGGTTATATTGTTCATTATCTAGATTGGCAAGAGAAAGTTGCGGGTGAGTTTCACATCAGATTTTTAACTATTTTCGTTAGATTTTCAGTGTTTACGATTGTTTGAGCTGTCCAGGTGATGTGGGTACTAAAATACTACTGTTATTATTTACATCTACGGATAGCCAATTTTTCATCATTTCCTTTTTAAATTAAATTTTTATTTAGAAAACTACAGTGTTGTATTTGGATTAATGTTTTCTTTTCTCTTTTTTTAGTTACATAATGTCGCAAGTCAAACATGTATGGACACATTAGGACATTCTCCTCCCGCCCTCATGGGAATGTCGCATTGTCATGGATTCGGTAACAACCAGGTAAACTTCACGTAAAAATTTTATTTTAAAAATAAACGTACATTCAAGATGCAGACAAAATTTTCATCATAAAATAATAATAATCAATTTAATAATAATAATAATATTATCTGACTACCAATCCGGATTTAGACCAAGTAGATCTTGTGCAGAACAAATTTTCAACCTGAGAACAATAATAAAAATGAAAGCAATAAGGTGCAAGCCTGTAATATGCACTTTTGTAGATTTCAGAAAAGCGTACGACTCGATAGACCGCCAATCACTTTTCCAAATATTAGAAGAAAAAGGGCTAGACCACAAAACAAGACGTCTCGTAGAACAAACACTAACACACACCAAATCTAAAGTGAAATTCATGGGAGAGATCTCGGGACCTTTTGACATAAATACTGGCGTGAGACAAGGAGATGGACTGTCGCCACTGCTCTTCAATATTGTATTAGACAAGGTTATGGAAGAATGGGAGAACAAACTCCGCGAAGAAAACCTCTGGAAACCAATCACACTTGGAACCGGAAACACTAAGTTACACATACCTTACCTCGCGTTTGCAATGACTTGGCAATAGTAGCTGAAGATGAACAGACAGCGTTGAAGCAGATTGAGACACTAAAAGAGTGTGCGGAAAAAGTGGGGCTCCAAATTTCTTTTGAAAAGACTGAGTTTATTGGCAATAGAATCAATATTGAAACATTGAACCCAAAATATGGTATAATTAACAGAAAGCCACACTTCAAATATCTAGGTGAATTTATAGAGCCCACAGGAGCAGAGGAGATATCGCAGGTTAACAGGCTACAAAAGACCAAAAGAGCACTGGGGATGATACAGAACTTATATAACAAGAAGTCTATGTCAAGAAACACCAAGATCCGCCACTACAACACAGTTATCAAACCCGCTTTCCTGTATGCAAGTGAGACACTAACATTAAATAAGAAACACGAGCTGGAAGACATAAAAAAAGAAGAAAGGAAAATAATCCGAAAGATCCTTGGTGCTAGGCAAACGGAAAACGGGTTCAGATTACAACCAAACCAGACCGTAGAAAAATTCTCAAATGTAGAAGCTGACATTAGAAAGAGACGTATGAAATTCTTTGGACACATTAAGCGGTTACCAGAAAACAGGCTAACAAGAAAAATATTGGAGTATACAACGTCTCTCAAAAAAATGCCACCGTGGATAAGTGAAATCTATAAAGATCTCAGGAAAGCGAAAATAACAGAACAAGACATCGCAGATAGGAACATATTTAGGAACAAGGTGGACAGATGGGAGATAGAGCCGGAGCAGCCAAAGCAGAAGCAGCACAGGCCAAAGTGGTCAGAAGAAAGGAAACAGGCTTTCTCAAAACGGATGCGAGAGTACTGGGTGGACAAAAAGAACAACAAGAAAAAAAAATGATTCAGTTTGCTTATCGCCTTCCTTTAAGGGAGAATACGCTAATAATAATAATAATATTTTTAATAATAATCAATTTTTCATCATAAAATAGTATTTTGTATTCGAGTGAGGTTAACATTTGCATTTATATCTTGAAATTTTCCTTACATTCGAACTATTAAGCTGTTCTTGGACTTTTCACCCACCTTATAATTATCTTGTTCTTCTGTTAGTGCCTATTCGTTCCGAATATTGGCGATCAGTCTGACTATGGCTATCCTATCTACAGCCATCCTGAAAAGTTCTGTTGTAGTCTTGGAGAACCAGGTACGCAGGTTCTTCAGCCATGACATTCTTCTTCTTCCTGGTCCTCTTCTGCCATAGATCTTTCCTTGGAGAACGGATTTCAGCAGGCCGTATTTTTCTTCATTCCTCATGACATGGCCGAAATATGCAAGCTTCCTGCTCTTGATGGTGTTCATCACTTCCAATATAATAATAATTATAATTATATCCTAGTATAAATAGATCTTGTGTTGTTTAGGTCATCAGCCTGTAGGCTGGTTTGAACCTGTAGAGGTTTTACTAAGTAAAACAAGGAGTGAGGTGGTTTACCATTGCCTTCCTCACTGAACGGAAAAGTACGCTTATCAGCATGCCAGGCCCTCTGAAAAGCACATATTTTCCACTCTGTAAATGACACCTTCACTTCATTCACCACAGGGTCTGGCTGTACAATGAAATTCATTACTTTCAGAGGAGATAACTCTGATTAGTGTCTTTTACACCTCTACCTCTTCTGTTCTTAAATGATTCAGTCATTTTATTGGCTGACCATGTGATAAGAAACAGAACTATTTATTTTAGCCCTGCAACGAACAAATTGAGTGTAAATAATTTGACACTCCACCTGTCTGTTATGGGCAAAAAATAGATGTATGTTTTAAAAAATGTTGTTATAATGAAATGTTAAAACATAAAATCAGCTGTTCATAAACAGCTGACTGATTAAATATAAAAACGAAGCATTTTGATTGTTGGACGCCGCCACGGTTTGAATGGCTGACGTGTTAGTGGCTTAAATTGTATGGGATTCTTCGTTACGATGAAGTTTGTTATTTTGTCATCAGACATTGTATTTAATGTTTAATTTGGTAAGGGATATTGTTTATTTTATTTTATTGTTAATAAATTACGTGAATTGCGATGTTTTAAATGTTTAATAACTTATTTTCATGAACTCATTATTTTCATTGGTTAGCTTTTTTGTCTAATAATTTTGTTGAATAAATATACGTGAATTAATTAAATTAAAGTTTACAATTTTACTTTACAATATTTTAAAGTTTCATAAATGATATGGTATATACTACGAAGATGGTGGATCCACTGAAACATGTGTGTAAAGGATCAAGGCAGTTAAAAAGTTTAGTGAAATTCGTAATATAAAATGATTCCAAACTGCAGGCTACATTATGAAGATTTATTCCTGAATGAAGGAATCGTTAAAATATGTGGAAAGTGTAGTTTCTTTAATAAATATTAGAAAATCTGTACAAAAATGTTTTGTTATTTAGGTGATCAGCCAAAAGGCTGGTTTGAACATCTAGAGGCTTTACTAACTAAAATGAAGAGTAAGATGGTTTACCATTGCATTCCTAGCTGAGTGGAAAAGTATGCTTATCAGCATGCCAGACCCTCTTAAAAGCATTTACTATCCACTTTGCAAATGACAACTATACTTCATTTACCAGCAGGTCTGGGTGGTATAATGGGATTCCTTACTCTCAGATCAGATAACTGTGACTAGTGTCTTTTTGACACGTCTACATTTTCTGTTCTTAAGTGCTTCAGTCTTATAATTGGTTGACCATGTGATAAGAAACAGAACTATTTTTTGTAGCCTTGGAACTACCAGATCAAGAACAAATAAATTTAACACTCCACCTGCCTGTTAAGACAAAATATTACCAATATTTCTATAGAGATGACTATGGAAACAGCTTCTAGAAATTTTAACTAGTTATAAAACAATATTTCACGTACTATGATGATGGTGGATCCTCCGAAAGAAATATAAGTAAAATCGTAAAGAAATAAAAATCAAGGCAGCTGAAAAGGTTGGTAAAATAATTTGAAATATTTGTACAGTATTCAGACAAACTAAAGTCCCCTAGCCGTGTGAGTGAGAGAATGCATAACGCTCTCACTCGCACAAGCCATATGCGCCATTCCAATAACATTGTTTAATTTTACTCATTGTTGTGAGCAAGCGATTATGCACGCAGTAAACTAACAAGCAAGATAACGACTGTAGTATGTTTTCAGATCTGGATTATAACGGTAAAGACCTTTGGGCGCATGCGTATTTATGCCACATATCTCCCTCTCACTCGCTCGGCTATGGGACATTAATTCATCTGATATCTGTACATCATAATTGATTTCAGCTGCAGAGGATGCGTTATAGAGATTTATTTTTGTTTTTAAAAAATGATTTTGTGTTTGCCTTTCAGTTGTTGCGGTTGAATGCAAAAGGTCAGCTTGGTGTTGGTGAAAGGTGCGTTGATGCTGATACTCAAGGTCTTAAACTGGTATTCTGTCGATTAGGTACTGTTAATGGACCTTGGGAGTACGATGAGGTAATTTTTAGCTCCTTTTTTTAACTGTTGTCATATTCACCTTTGGTAAATATTTTTATCAATAGTTCATTGTTAAAAGGTAAGTTTTGTGTTTTCTGTGTGTGCGCATGCATACACGTGTGTATAATGAAATGACAAACAGAAGAATAAACTTAGCGCAAAAATCATTTATGGTCGTGAATATTTATATTCTCAAGAGAAAGAAGTAAGGAAAGTAGAAAAGAAAATTATTAGAAAAATTCATGGACCCTAGTATGAAATTAAGTGTGTAAATTATATAAAAATCAAAAGAAATATATAAAGATTGTGAAACATATTTCTGGTCTAAATGCTTGTATAGAGAATGATTTAAGGAAAATTATTGCTTTTTCTACTTTGAGACAGTTGGGGTTTATATTTTTTATTTTGTCAAAAACAAAAAAAGAAGATAAAAATTTTATGAAAATTTACAGCATGAGCCCAAAGTTACGTAACCCAGTAATTAATTTCTCAAAAGATTTTTGTTGTCATAATATACTCACAATAGATGCTGGAAATTTCTTCCGTCTATTGCAATACATACCTCAACATATTTTTTCATGTTAGTTGCTACATTTTGGGCAGTTGCTGCTCTCATGCGGGATATTTCATCTTCAATGTTATGCTTCAGTTAGTCGATTGTGTTACGATTGTTTTTATACATGTTATTCTTCAAATTTCCCCAAAGAAGAAATGTTGGAGGGAAGTTAAATCTGGCGGTCACAGTCTATGAGAAATGATGTGTCTCCTAAAGAACCCGTGCAAGATTATCATTGTGCTATTAACTAAAAAAACGCTGTGACACTGTACCACTGTAACACTGTACACTGTACACTGTAACACTGTACGCTGTACACTGTAACACTGTACGCTGTAACACTGTACGCTGTAACACTGTAACGCTGTACACTGTAACACTGTATGCTGTACACTGTAACACTGTACGCTGTACACTGTAACACTGTACGCTGTAACACTGTACGCTGTACACTGTAACACTGTACGCTGTAACACTGTACGCTGTAACACTGTACGCTGTACACTGTAACGCTGTACACTGTAACACTGTATGCTGTACACTGTAACACTGTACGCTGTACACTGTAACACTGTACGCTGTACGCTGTAACACTGTACGCTGTACACTGTAACACTGTACGCTGTAACACTGTACGCTGTACACTGTAACGCTGTACACTGTAACACTGTACGCTGTACACTGTAACACTGTATGCTGTACACTGTACGCTGTAACACTGTAACGGTAACGCTGTGTGCGTTTTTGGATTGTCTTGCTGTAGCGGGGGCATGCCCCAGGCCACACAGAGCGTTCCCATAAAACTGCGGTTTAGCTACCTTATCCTTGCCTGCTTTTGAGGTAATGGGCGCTGGCCGTAGCACCTCCGTTTGCTATTCATAGTATAGTCCAGCCTCTCTTAGTTTGCTCCTAATGTAAACAAATAATGACAGTCACTGAGCATGCACATTATATCAAAATGTGTACACGCTGATTAAAAAGTAACAACAAAATACTTTCAAAAGTATTTAAATAGAAAATACTTGTAAAAGTATTTTTCTAAATGAAATTGTTAGGCCTACATCATATCATGACAGATGTTTTTAGTACTTTAAGTACTTATAATTTAAAAAATAGTTAACTTAATAGGAATACGACATCCGTAAAGTCGTAGACTCTAGCGTGCACCCTGTAGTAGGTGGCGTTTGTTTGTTGACAGTAGGAGCAAACTAAGAACAGCTGAACTGTACATGGTTGTGCGCAGTACATCCATGTGTGGTAGAGCCACGTGCAAAGCATTAGCTGCGTAATGAGCTCGACGGCTACTCGTCCAACGTTTACACGAGTACTGAGGGGAGTGGGGCGCCCTGCGGACGTGACCGCACCCACTGATTTGGGTTGGCCTCTCAGGGATTGTGGGTTTGACTGCTAGGTAGCATTCTGAAGCCACTAAGCTGCTTAAATTTCTCCTGAATGGTCATGGTCGGCAGAGGAGTGTCATAGATGAATATGCGTGTCTTGCTGTAGCCAGAAGTCTTGTTCATCAGCCTCTAACATTGCCATGAATTGCATGATGATGTACATCCATGGTAATGTTTGGCTCTTACAGTTTCAGTGAAAAAATTGGGCCTACTATTCTTTTTCGCAAAATTACACACCTAACCCTAACCTTCTGTAAATATAACGGGGTCTCATGGAAAACCTGTGGGTTTTCTGAACTCAAATAGCTTAGTTAACCCACCGGGTTGGTCTAGAGGTAAAGTCGTCGCCAAAATCAGCCGTTTAACAGCTGATTTTCGGAGACAAAGGTTCCTGGTTCAAATCCCAGTAAAGGTAGTTACTTTTAAACGGATTTGAATGCTAGACAGTGGCTACCGGTGTACTTTGATGGTTGGGGTTTAACTAACCATACTCTCTCAGGAATGGTCGACCTGAGTCTGTACAAGACTACACCTCATTTACACGTCATACATATCATCCTCATCTCATTGGGTCATGGGGTTGCTTATTGTTCTGAATTGAACAGATTGCAACGTACACACATTAGGGATTACAAAAAAAAAAGTAGCTTAGTTACCTAAGATACAAGTTAGTGATTTTAACACAAAACAAACTCGGTGATTTCCTTGAATTTAAATAAATTTACTGACAAAATTTTATGTAAGAATATGTTTACAAATTTAAGTAGTTGATTAACGAGTGAATTTTTTTTTCCAGTCAGCGCATACTCTCCTTCATAGAATACACAAGAAGTGCGCCGCATTACATCCGCAGACTTACCACTTATCTTTAATGCCCTGTGATCCCGTAAATACGTATCAACAATGGACTTTTAACGAAATACATCCTAAATGGTAAATAATTTATTATCTATTAATTAATTAATTAGTTTTTAATTAACAATTAATTACGAGAAACATAATCCATTCCAACACAGTACAAATTAAAAAATTAATTTGCCGACGTTTGTAATAAAATTATTATTTGGCGACATTAATTATTGTTATCACTTTGAATGCATAATTTAGTTCAAATCTGGAAGATTTTTTTTTTTTTGTATTATGCTTGCTTTTAATTTTAAAACCCTTAATGAGCTTATACTTTGTATTTCATGTGTAATTGTTTATTCTAGTCTTCTTGTAACTTTACATCACATTTATAATTTTGTTTATTAAGTGAAAAAAGGAGTACAGTGTAATTTTGTTAAGTATTTTAATAGAGAAAATGTGGAGAGTGTGAGAGATTTATCTGTATTTTGCTAAAGATCGTTTTCTTTCTCTCTCTAATTTAGCGCAATTTAGTAAAGTAACTTTAGACATTTGTGAATGCTTTTTTTGCAGCCTACACTCTGAGCATTCTTTTTATAAGCTTTTGTTATTTTTTTCCGTTTCCATCCGTTGATCTGCTTTTATTCTTCATGGAAGCCTTTGAAGACGGTCCATAATGTTTTCGTAGTTTTTTCTAATTTTCTCAATGTACTTACGAATTTTTTAAACCACTTAAATGACACGTCAGATCGATTGTTTTGTGTCTTGAAAATTTACCTTGCCTTGTCATGTCATCCATTCTATATTATGTTTTTGATGATGCCTTTGCCCCTTTCTTGATGACCGAATAGATGGGTGGCATAGCCTCTTGGGACCTGAGTTATTTTTTTGCGTTACATATACTGAGACCCAACGCTATAGTATACTATACTTGAAGGTTTCTTTAGTTGAGTCCTGACATATCAGTTGTGATGTGCATTGGTAGAGACCCATAGGTGTAGTATACTATACCTGTATGGTGCAAGGGTTGAGTCCTGTGAAATTTTTTCCATTTGTAGATGGAGTTGAAGCGTTTTCCGCCATTTTGATAGGATTAAACAGAATAATAGAAGGAAAACATCATTTGTAGTACAACAAATATCCAAAAGTTGGTATGCACTGGTAAAAAGTCAAAAGTATTACGTAATATGTATGTGAAATGCCTGTGAAATCAACGTATAGTATACGAGGGCGAATCAAATGTAAACGGTAATTTTTAAAATTATATTTATTGAATAATATTATACAAAAACTATGCCTTCAACATTTTTCAATATAGTCTCCTGCATTATCTACACACTTCTGCCACCGATTTGGAAGCTTGAATATTGCCTGTTCATAAAAAGATTGAGGGAGAGTTGTCAACCAATCGCGCACGTGTTTCTCGACATCTTTATTGCTTTCAAATCGTTTTCCTCCAAGTGATTCTTTCAGAGGCGCAAACAAAAAGTAGTCACAAGGGGACAAGTCTGGACTGTAAGGAGGGTGTTCGAGAGTTTCCCAGCCCATTTCTTCCAATTTATCCCTTGTCAACAATGCGGTGTGAGGCCTTACGTTGTCATGGAGAAGGATGACATCTCTAATGGGCACACCTCGTCTTTTGTTTCGGTAACTGGTTTTTGCCGACTGTAGCACCTGGCAGTAGTAAGCCGCATTCACTGTTCGTTGATCGTGAAGAAAATCAATGAGTAGAACTCCCCTCGAGTCAAAAAAAATTGTTGCAAGAACTTTTCCGGCTGAGAGACGAGTTTTGGCTTTCACTGGGCAGCCTTCATCCTTCCTTCGCCACTCCTTACTTGCCATTTTCGATTCGGGAGTGTAATGGTGGACCCACGTCTCATCACATGTGACGATGTACCTCAAAAAATCTTCACCTTCTTCTTGAAATCGATGCAGAAGTCTCCCGGCGATCTCCGACCTGACCTGTTTTTGATTTCCGGACAGCAACCTTGGAACCCATCGAGCACTAATCTTTCTGAAGCCAAGGTGGTCTGTGATTGCAGACTGAACACTCCCGTAGCTGATACCAATTTCTGACGAGATTTCTTGAACAGTTAACCGGCGATCACCTTCAATAAGCTCTCGAACGGCACTAATATTGTCATCTGTGAGACTTGACCTTGGGCGTCGACGGTGACTTTCGTTTTCAACACGTTCTCGCCCACCCCTAAATTCTCTGGCCCACGTATACACTCGATTTTTAGACAGAGTAGTGTCCCCGAACTGTGCCCGCAAACGAGTAAAAATTTCCGAAGGCTTAACACGTTCATTTGCTAAAAATTTTATGAAGATTCGTTGCGCAACAGATGGATGTGCCTCTCGCTCGGTCATGGCTGTACTGACGGCAGAACGCAACAATGCTGCGAAGTAAGCTGTTCCCCCCACTCCTATTAAACAAAACAACAACTGCTCACCGCCACATCTGGTCCGAACGTGTTTGGTACAGTCAACAGCAAAATTACCGTTTATATTTGATTCGCCCTTGTACTATACCATTGGTCTCAGCCAAAACACCGTAATTTTTCTCATCAGGACTCAAACAGTGCAATATGTCTGGTATAGTATAGGCCTACTATACGATAGGTCTCAAAGCCAGGCACCATGCGTATAAAGCTGCTGCTGGGTCTCAATCAATGCAAAGACATGGTATAGTATACTATACTGCCAGGTCTCAGGAGGATAGGAGAGATAAGGTGTATGGAGTCGAAAATAAATGCTTGTATTACTGTAGCCGATAACATCATACCAGACTGTATGGTGTAACTATTAATGAGAGTGGTACTAATAATATATTAAACCTGAGTTGTTGTGCGTCGAGTAGTTAACGGTCCAATGTTATTTGAATGACTAGTACAATAGAGACTACGACTCATCAGGAGCGATCATCCCTTTTATGAGACGACGCATCTCATGGCTGGTGGCAATTTTTAAAAAGTTTTAACTTTTATACTTATGGCAAAAACCATTAATGATTTCTATCTACTCTTTAAGAGGAATTGAATGACACTATTTTTGTTTCCGAATTGCGACTTTGATTTCTTGACTTCTGGTTTTGGGCCGCTTCCGGTCGAAACTGGAACTTCAAATTCAATCCAGGCCGACTAACTTTTTGTGTAGATTACGAATCCGAAAACTGTTTGTTGTTATCTCTTGTAGTTTTTGACATCTGGGTGTGATGGATGGACATACGTATAAAAATCAGAGATGACTATTTTAAAATTTTCCGCCAAAAAGGTTATACAAATGTCTGTGGAATTTCATTCTTCGTTTTTTGATTGGTTCCATTAATTTTGTTTGTTCTTCTTGCTCAGTTCTTCTCTTCCTCCTAACCTGTATTGTCCATTTACTATCTTTGGACCAATTATCTTGTGGAGAATCATCTTTTCTCTTGAATTTCTCCATTTTTATTAGATATTTATTAGTTATTAGTTAGTTAGCTATTAGTTATTCTAAGTCATTCACTGACGTATAGACACGTAATCACAGTATTATTATGCCTTATCGTGGCTTGTCGAGATAGTGCTTTCTTCTTGTACAGGTTACGAGTTCTTTTGAATAAAGATGCTTTCTTATAGAGGGAAAAATTATTGCGTTTTTAATTTTAAAGCTATCTGACACAGTACCTGAATCAAAAATACTGTGTGCGGCATAAGTCGCTACCCTTCGCTAAAAAATTATATGTTCACTCACTGAAGTGGTGGGGGTAACCTTGAACGCCAGTACGTTTACATATCTGCCTTTTCAGTTCTACTCGTGTATTCGTGTTAGTTGCTACCCTCACATATTCATTTGTTACGAAGACGTCTTTCATTATGAATAGAAAACTACCACTTCAACAGAGAGTATTTATTATACAGCAGTGGAGCAAATTTAATTGTAATTACGATAAAGTACATGATCAGGTCTGCATAAAATTTCCTAATGTTTTGTTGCCGTGTACGAAAAGTATGTATAATTTAAATAAACGCTTTGAAAGCATAAGTTCAGTCAATGATTTACCCGGATCTGGTCGCCCTGTATCGGTTACTACTGAAGAAAATTTACACCACGTTGCACAATCATTTGTCAATTCTCCAAATAAATCAGCAAGACGTGCTTCTACGCTACAGAGTTAGGCATTTCGGATGGAAGTGTTAGAAGAATTTCATCAACGTTAAAAATGAAACGACACAGGCCGGCCTTACTGCAAGCTCTACATGTACACAATATATAAAATCTACAATGCATGTATGAATGTTTGGGGTAACGACTTATGCCGCACCCGGTATGATCAAATAAATTTAACAGCGATAAATACTCATGGTATTGCTTGTAAAGTTCAAATGGAATCCTTTCTATAACTGGAGCATTGTATTTTTGTAACTTTTCTTTTAAACTATGACCAATTACTCTGTAATAATTAGTTAATCTAACTCTTTGTCCTCTGCTAATGGCTTAATGTAAATTCTTCTCTCTTTCTGATCATTGTCGGTTGGCAATTCACAGAAGTAAATGTTCCAGTCCTGAAGTTTAACATCCCTTGCACTTTTACCTAAATTACTTTTTCTCTTGACAAATTTTTTTTAAGTACCCATTTGCTGACCTTCTTAGTTTACTCAATACAGTATTCTACATTGTGCTTTTTATGTTTATAGAAAATATTTCTATGACTGTTTAAATACTGTTCCAAAACATCTTTTACTTATTGTTTCGTTGTGTTAAAAAAGTGTACATTTTCACACTATGTTTTGTTCAACGATTAATATTAGTTCTTCATTCCTACTTCCATTTTCAGATGTTCCATTGAATTAGATACTCATTTCTTTTTTTTTTATTGGGTGTATTTATATCCAAGTAATTGTCCTCTCTTTCATCTACCTTACCAGTTATCTGCCCAGACCGTACCAACGTTTTCTCGTATTTACACTATAATTTCCTTCTCCTCCACCCCATCCATTTTTTAATCCTCTTGCTGGTATCTCTCTCCATTTTTGTGACGCCTACTGTGTCTCGTTAGGAATCCCATCTCCATGGTAATAATTTTACACTGGTTCTTTGAGATAATCTTCCAAAGTTCAACCCCACATGTAATCTTGTTATACTCCAAGGTGTTGGGCTTATTTTCCTTGGTGTACCTGGTAATGCGTTTGGCCCATAAGATTGCATTGAGTTGTTAAATACAGCATCTTGTTTGACACAGTGTCTCGTTTGGTTTACTTTTCTGTTGCTATTTTTTTTTGACAACACAAATCCTAGGTTAGGATTTCTTATTATTATACGAGGGTAGTTCAGAAAGTCTGTTTAGTTTTGATACAAAAAAAAACTAAGTACAAGAAAAAAATTTTATTATATACATTTGAAAGTGCTACTAAAATTCTATTTTTCTACATATTCACCAAACAAATTAAGACACTTATCATAGCGGTGAACTAATTTTGAAATGCCGGCATCATAAAAGTCTACCACCTGTGATTTTAACCAGTTAGTCACACCCTCCTGCAGCTCCGCGTTGTCGTCAAAGCGCTGCATCGCAAGCCATGTCTTCATTGTCGGGAACAATAGATAATCCTTGGGCGCAAGGTCCGGACTGTATGGCGGATGTGGGAAAACCTCCCATTTGAAAGCAATCAGGACTTCTCATGTTCGATTTGCCGTGTGTGGTCGGGCGTTGTCGTGCTAAAAGAGAATTTTTCCAGTCAACTTTCCTCTGCGCTTGTTTTGGATCACTCTTCTTAACTTTTCAAGTGTTTCACAATACCTCGCAGAGGTTATTGTTGTGCCACGTTCCAAGAAATCGATAAGAGAACTCTTTCCTGTCCCAAAAAACAGTCGCCATAATCTTCCTTGCAGACAATGTTTGAAGGCATTTTCTTGGCATTTTGGGCGAGTTTGTGTGACCCCATTCCATAGACTGCAGTTTGGTTTCACAATTGACATGCTTCGCCCAAGTCTTGTCTCCTGTAACGATTCAATCGAGTAGTGAGTCACCATACCGTATTACCGACCGTACTTCACAACTGGCGGGATTTTGAATTACGGCACACATTTTAAATTGTTGTTGAAAAACAACGAAGAGCGACACAGACCTCTCGCTAGCACAGCTGGATAGCCACTGAGCAGAGAAACGCCGCGGCACTAAAATGGCCACGATAGCTCCGCCCCTAGCGGCTACAACGCAAAACGAGACAGACTTTCTGGATTGCCCTCATAAATTAAATTATTTATAATTTAAAAAATTTAGTAAAATCTATTTAGTCAAAACCTGTACCTTAGGATGTTTCAATGTAATGTATATTGATAATTTTCTTTATAAGAAGTTGTTAATTACTAACCACTAAAGTATTATTTTGAATGTTTTGTAAGGGATGACTATAACTTGTATTAACATACTAACATTGGAAATGTATGACTATTGAAGAATCACAATCGAATCTTTATGACTTCAAATTTATAGTTATTATTCTTTTATCGTTAATTAAGAAGAATTATTGGAAAAACAAATATAAATAAAAAATTGGAAGTGACCAACGTTATGTAGTAAAACGACAGCTGTACTTAAAGGAATATTCTTTGGAATTTCTCGACACGTTTCAAAAATGAATTGGATACATGAGGTGACAGGATACTAACATATTTCTATTTGAACCATTACGGTTTCAGCGAATTAAACCATTTGGTGTATTGTTGGTGAAGAGTTTTTTTAACCTGCTAACTCCATTTTCTGAAACTTTACAGTAGAGCTGAAGAACTGAATGAAACTCGTATAGTTTCCACGGAGGTGGCAGAAAAGATTGTTACTCCGAAACAGATCTTAGTACTGATTGGAGTTTTTTTAGTTGGATTGATATAATTTTCCTTTGTCCAATTATAACGAAATCAGATTTCGGTCTAAATTTGGAGTTAGCAGGTTAACACTCTTCAATGATATTTTTGTTTTATTTCTGGAATCAAATATGGTAGAGAGTCGAAAATCCGAACCAATTGTGGGACCATAGGTAGTTCAGATTACCGATTTGTTCAGTTTACAATTATAACTTAGAAATGCCATTTTTAGGCCCATAGTTAAGCGTTTTAAAAAGGTTGAAATAAATAAAAACAAACACTTCTCTGTACTTAAGTATATTTAGTTTCTTTTAATGAACAAATATGTAGGCCTAATGTGTAGTAATGCAGAGGTACAGTAGTACTGTATTTTACTCATGGGCGGATTTATGGGGCTGCGCCGCACCCCCAGATTTTTAGGATGATAATAAATTTAGTATTTAGTATCCAAATACCTAAATTTTTTTTTTTTTTGCGCCCTGGAGACTCCAGGAGGAGTATAGGACATGTCAGCTATAACTCTGAAATACATATAAGAAACGCACAATGTATCACTACTATCAAGAAAGAAATTCTTGTATGCTATAAAAAGTTTCACTGATCAAGTAATTTTTCAGATTCCTTTTAAAGGAATTTAAATCCTCACAACATTTTAAAAATTGGGGTAATTTATTCATGAATTTTCTCCTTGCATAAGTAGGTTTTTGTTCAAACAATTACCTTCCGGTGAGTTTGCACCCCCCAGTTATCAAGACCTAAATCCGCCCATGATTGTACTTTCACCAAAAAATTATGAATTTAAATAATAAAACTACAGTACATTACTGTATATTATGCAGTAGGTGCTGTATGTACTGTATATTGAATCGAAAACAAACAAAACTACTGTAAGTGTACTATGCTGCCGTCCTAAGCCAAAAAGTCGTATCTCAATTTTTCATGAATTTGGGATTATTGCATTAATACATAGTTTGGGGCTCTATGCACCTATTCCCTAAGCAAAATAGTCATATCTCGTTAAAAAATAACCTAAAAACGCTTATAAAAATAGTCGTATGTCAAAATTGAGTTATAATACTAAGCATTTTAGCAGTAACTCAGTTTTCCTAAGCATGATAGACGTATTTATATATGAGATGCGACATATTTGCTTAGTAATGTGTGTATTTTGTAACCAGACTGCGCTGCCATCAATCAGCACTGTTAGGTGTAACTACTAAATCTTCGTTTATTTGTTAAAACGGTATCTACGTGCAGTTTTTATTAATGTAACTAAATTGGAAGTTTTAAATACTATAAAAAATTTCGACGTATATCAATTGCAAAACAATATTGCATTTAGGTTAGTTTTTATGTGTTTATATTTTTGTTTTTTAAAGTGTTTTATCAAAAAAAATTAGTGATTAGTTTTAATATTCATTCACTTAATCGTGATTGCCTTGTTTTAATCAGTTCGTTTTTATGTTCATTTAAGCTTAGACTTATTTTTTAATAATGATGAATAATATAAAAATAAAATGTGTCTTTTCTAGCGAGTCGTATGTTATTTCTTAAACCTCTTTTTAATAAGCAAAAAAGACGCATCTCATTTTTTAGGCTACATAACAATAAAAGTCATGTAAATTTATGCTTACATAACAAAAAAATACAATAGAGATAATATACACATAAAAAAATACCAATAACTAGAAAAAAAATTAGTGCGGGAATGAATTTTACAAAAATGCTCGTATCTCAAAATTATGTATTCTTGAGATGCGACTTTTGTGCTTAGGAGGGCAGTATGTACAGTTAAAAATATGTGAAACAGTGTAAATCGTGGTTAACTTTTTACTGGTCTCCACAAATTAAAATATCAAAAAATCTTCGAATGGTGTTTGGATTATCAATGCTCTACTGTATTTTTAAAATTAATGTATAAATCTAGTATCAAATTAAGTATTACTTTTTTATTATCTTATTATTAGAAGTATGGAGTTAATCTGATTTTTTTTGTAATTTCCATTTTTATTTTGTAATGATGTTTGTACCTTAAGTAATCTTTGCTACCGATTTTGATCGTTTGTAGGAGTGATATGTTAGTACATAGTGCTTTACTGTGTAATTGTGTAAATGTTAACGTTTACTTTCAAGCAGGCTTGGAAGATTATCACATAATAACAATACTTTTTGGATGTCATATAACATACAAAAATAAATCTTAATAATGCATCCTGCAGTTTGAAATTAATTCTATTTTATATAATGAATTTATATAATAAATTTCACTAACCTTCTTTTTAAACTGTGTCAACTTTTATCTTTACTTACACATGTTTCGGTGGATCCACCATCATCAGAGTAAATAACATAATTGAGACTAAAAATTTTTTTTATTTTTATTTAAAATCTATAGAAGTCATTTATACAAATGACTGAAGATGTATCATCTTCTATAGATTTTAAATATATAAAAAAAATTTTTAGTTTCAGTTGTGTTATTTACTTTGATGATAGTGGATCCACCGAAACACGTGTAAGTAAAGATAAAAGTTTACGTAGTTTAAAAAGAAGTTTAGTGAGTTTTATTATACAAATTCATTATATAAAATAGAATCATATGACATAATACTACTGATTTTTTTAAAACTATTTTCTTCATTTCTTTTTAACAATGCTTATTTGCGAATGATATTTTTGGCTCAGAGGAAACCTTAATAATTTACGTTTCTTTAGTTTTTAAGGTATGATAAAATCAAACAAAATCGTTTTACATTATCATTGTAAATTAAAGATGTACTCCGAATTCCAGATTGGAAAAACTTTAATAATCGTTTACGTGTCATTGACGTACTTTTTAAAACTAATATATTATTATTATAGAATTATTATTCTACTTTCAGCAGATTTTATAACTAAAATTATAGTCTTTTCATTTTTCTCTTTCCTCATTTCAAGTTTGGATTACCTAGTAGTTTAGATTACCCAGCTCGTTCAGTATTTATTTTCAGTAAGTAACTTGGTTTAACCTGTAAATTACGATTTGTTGTTTTGATACTATGTACATTTTCGTAAAATTCTAAAAATCATTTTATTTTCTGAAAAATTAATGTATTATTTTTCGTTTTAGTTGTTTAGTCTAAAATAAATTTTCTACGTATATTTTAACACTACTGTAATTTTTAGTGCAATTTACTTTTAGTTGTTAAATTTATTATTTACTATATCATTAATTGTTATTAAATTATATTATTAATGTTTTCTTTTTTTGTATTGTGTCAGTGAAATACTTTGACATTTTTAATTATACTCTTGTAGAATAACTTTTAAAAAAATGCTTTCTTGATATTCTGTTATTCTTGTTTTGCTTTACGTGTAGTTAGTGTTTCCTTTTCAATTTCTGTTGTTTATTATTAACTATTGTTTAATTTTTTGTAATGAAATCTTGTCAATCTGAGATCCAGAACTGGTTTAACAATTGAGATTAGAATTTTTTTTATTCTTTACTGTTGGCAAAAGTTGGAGATAAATACCTTTTATTAAAAATATAATCCATGACATATTTTTATATAGATATTTCAGTATTATTTATATATTTTTATCTAATTTGTCGTACTATGACAGTTTATTTTAAATTATGAACAAATTCAGCAATTTTTCGTTTTACTGTACGTGATGTGTTCGAGCCCGTTCCAAATAATCGAAAATTCGGATGTACAAGAAAATACAATTCTAATTTGAAAATTACAAAGTCTCAGACTTATCAGAAATTAAAATTTCTGAAAACCAATAGTCTTTTCTCTATTTTTTCTACAATAGTATAGCACACCTTTGCTTGAGCCCTTCTTCATTTCTCACATGTTCCAGCCGAGAGATTCTACAAGCTCTTCTCAAATAATACATCTCGCATTCAACCTGTTCTTGTTCCTTCTAATAATTTTCCAACATTCTGTCCCATAAGTTGTTATTGCATCCACTACTGCTTGACAGATTATCTTCATTTTTATTTTAATTTTTGATGACCTCAGTACTGAATTTAGTTTATTCATAGCAGCCTGTACCGAATATTTCTTTCACGAGTTTCTTCCCCTGTGATGTTTTTGTTTTGGTTGAACGTCCGACTGTTCTGCAATTACTGCTAATGCAGACAGTGAAAGATGAAATTATTTTTTATAACATATAAAATTATGCCATGCCTGAATGGGATTCGAACCCAAGACCGCATGATGAGAGGCGAGCACGTTCCTCTGTAATAAGAATTACTGAAATTTTTACCTCAAAAAAAATTATGTTTATTGTTTGTTATACTAACGAAACCATTGTTCTGTATAAACTAACCACAGTTTCGTTGTGATATGAGATTAAATCATTAAAAAGAGATCTAATGATCAATGTGTATAATACAGACGTCCAAATGAAATGAATCCAGTTAAATGAGAAATTACAGTAGTAATATTCTAACAGAAAAAATTTTATTATTAATTTACCTAGTGTAGTTATAAATACTCAATAAATCTCTTGCCCATATGTATCCTGTAGTATTTTTTAACCGTTTAAGATCTCAATTAATTAGATTTCATTATGTTATACAATTAAATAAATCTTGATTAAATTATTAATAAAACAGTAGTTACTTGTATTATTTGCTTGTGAACTAATGTTATTGTAAATTTTTAAAAATTGTTAATTATTTATTAGAATATTATTCGATAAAAATTTTGTATTATTTTTCAATACTAATATTATACACCACAGCGTAATGTGCTACTTTTAAAACTGTGTTGGAATGTTTTCAAATCAAATTTTTTTGATAGTATTAACTTAATTAATGCGTTGTTTTGAATTATAAAATTTTATATATTTTTTTTTAATTTATTTTAAATGTATATTATTTGTACTGACCGTTATTATTATAAAGTGCCTTGGAAAGTTTAAATAAGACTTTTTGATGATTCATAACCATCACATCGTTGTTTTTTTTTTTTTAATAGAAAAAAGTAGAGAGGTAACAAAATTGTATATTCTGCTGTATAAAAATAAATAAATAATAAACATTTATTTTATATGTTAATACAAACGAGTAGATTTGTTAATATTTTGATTTGTTTTTCTAGGTGAATCATTAATTTTCTCAACCATAATGAAGTAAATTCAATATTTGATGTATTTTTTTCTACGTATTGAAATTGTTTTACAGTCTTATATTATCGTCTCATAATCATAATGGGATTTTTTATCCAGACTGTACATAATTATTATATGGTTTGTAATTTGTTTTCAATTCAATTAATAAAGTAAAAGCTGATTTTTTTTGTAGATTTTTAAAAAATTGATTTAAATATTTATGAACGAAACAAAGAGAGCAGCCAGTCATTTGTTTTCGCCACCGATTGAATAAATTTTTAGCAAGTTGTGCTTTCACTCCCTGTTTAACTCGATTAGGTTCAAATATATCACAGAGGTAAATATATAATTTGTTTTAGTTGCTTTGAAGGTAAAAAAGTTAGTATTATTATTATTACTAGTCGTAAAACTCCCAAAGTGGAAGACGCTAAGTAAAGATGGTTCAGTTTTGGGGTTTCTTGTTGTTCTTTTTATTTGCCCACCAGTTTTTCATTTCTTGCGAGAATTTAGCTTTTCTTTCTTCACTCCATTTTACTCCAGTTCTCGGAGCTTTTGTCTCTGGTTTAACTTCCCATTTCTCAACCTTCCTCCTTATTAGTTAAATTAAACATTTTTTTCTTGAAAATTTGTTGTAGTTATATATTTTTGTTTTGTTTTCATTATTCAATATTGTTTCTTAACAAAATGAATGTTTTGACAGTCGTGGATGAATGAAATAAATCGACTTTGTTGTTTAGGTCATCAGCCAAAAGGCTGGTTTGAACCTGTAGAGGTTTTACTAATTAAATCGAAGAGTGAGGTGGTTTACCATTGCCTTCCTCACTGAGTGGAAAAGTACGCTTATCAGCATGCCAGACCCTCTGAAAAGCATATATTTTCCACTCTGCAAATGACACCTTCACTTCATTCACCACAGGGTCTGGCTGTATAATGAAATCCATTACTTTCAGACGAGATAACTCTGATTAGTGTCTTTTACACCTCTTCCTCTTCTGTTTTTAAATGATTCAGTCTTTTAATTGGCTGACCATGTGATAAGAAACAGAACTATTTATTTTAGCCCTGCAACGAACAGATTGAGTGTAAATAATTTGACACTCCACCTGTCCGTTATGGGCAGAAATCGACTTTATTGTCGTATTAATGTTCCTCTTTTTGAAACAACGTTGTACAATGTTATATACATTAGAAATAGCCAGTGAAAATGTATATTTATTAAAAACTTTTGTTATTACATTTACGTATTTATTTTAATTGGCGCTTAGCTTCCTGTGGTAAAACACATTATTTGCTAATATAGCACTTAAACTGTTTGGAAAATTTAGGGTTTAAATTATTGTTATGTTATTTGTTAAATAAATTTGACCTAACAACAAGATTTACTTAAGGTACAATACTTCAAACACAACAGAATTGTACTGTCTGAAGTATTCCAAAAATGATAGTCACCAACAATATTTGCTTCTGATGTGATTATAAATAAAATCAGTTACATTACTGTAACTGAAAGAGAGGTTGTTACCAACCTCTCTTTCATTCGGCATTTTCGGACCTTGGGTGATACCGGATTACCCGATTTTTGGGTAATTTTACTGAAGATAATCGGGATAAATCGGGCAATTTAAGAAAGCAAGCGGTCGACTGAATACAGTTTACTGTATTTACTATTCTACACGCATACATAGAGATTATAATTAAATTAGATTAGAGAGGTTGTACATAGAGATTGTAAATACGTGGTCAGACCACAAACATTTTTATAGCATATTCACAACCAGTTTAAAAAAAACTGAATTTATTGCGCAATTAATTATTATTTATTATTGTCTTTAGAACGCAGTAAAGTAGATTTGAACGAAAAAATCAATTGAGATATTGAAAAAGTAAATATTGCAAGATTAGACATATAGTACTACATGGACGTTAGAAAATAGTAAATGATTGAAATTAAAAACTATATTTAAAAAAATTAAATTACCCTTACATTATAGTATGAGTATTGTAGTTATTGATATATAACAAGGTCTATATGACCTTTATCAAGGTCTATATGACCTTACTTAAGGTCTATATGACCTTACTTAAGGGGAGACTGTACGTTGTATCCCGCCAATGTTAAATTTGCTATTTTTAGGTCCTTTTTTTCATAGGTTTGGTAAAAGATAGGGAAATTAAACTTTATACATCATAGGTGTCGGGTTTCTTCTTGAGCTACTGACATTTTTTTCAATTTAATCTTTGGACCATACCATTTTTTTAAAAATTACGAATAACACAAAAATTTTTACAAATTGTTTTTTGCGTGTTACTACTCTTTGGAGCACCTGAGGAAGTCATAAAAATGTCTGTATGTATATGGATATACAAGATAATTAACTGGTAAAAATTTCACCCTGGTAGGTTTATTGGTTTCTGAGAAAAATGTACCTAGTGTTAAAAATCTAAATTTACAGGAAAACGAAAGAAACAAGAAGGCACAAATCAAAAACAAAATGTACACAAACAAGTAAATTTCCCAATAACAGTTGTTTAGAAAGCTGAACAAACAGCTGAGAATACAAAAAACAGTGATGCAGATATTTTAAAAACTAAAATTCTCTTTGCACTAAAACAAGCAGTACAAAATTGTGAAAAATATTCATTCTCTGTAACATAATTTTTCTGTGTAAACTTGGTAAAAACTTAATTTTTTCATAAAAGAATTTTTTGTCGTAATTTAATTTATTTCTGTTAGATCTAGGTTTAAACTATTGAAAAACATAAAAAAACCAAAAATTAAATTTTGAGTTAAAACCATCGTGCCATCTCCTCTTAATAAAGTCGATGTCTCCTTTACCTTTGTTGTTGTTTAGGTCATCAGCCGAAAGGCTGGTTTGAACCTCTAGAGGTTTTACTAAGTAAAACGAGGAGTGAGGTGGTTTTCCATTGCCTTCCTCACTGAGTGGAAAAGTACGCTTATCAGCATGCCGGGCCCTCTGAAAAGCACATATTTTCCACTCTGCAAATGACACCTTCACTTCATTCACCACAGGGTCTGGCTGTACAATGAAATTCATTACTTTCAGAGAAGATAACTCTGATTAGTGTCTTTTACACCTCTACCTCTTCTGTTCTTTAATGATTCAATCATTTAATTGACTGACCATGTGATAAGAAACAGAACTTTTTATTTTAGCCCTGCAACGAACAGATTGCATGTAAATAATTTGACACTCCACCTGTCTGGTTTGGGCAGCCTTTACCTTTATGATTACAATATTTTCTTCAAAAAAGCATTTCGAATTATACTTAAATTTGAAAGTTCTGCAGAATTGTAGGCTTTGTTTGATTCGGCAAAGTTTTATATTACTACAAAATATTTATACTGTTTTTCAAAGCTGATGACCTCTGAACGTACGCATCACCCTCTACGCACTTCAGAGCTATCCAATGACTTGCCAGCAGCGTTGCCAATACTTGCTCTCGTAGCTCTGTAAATGACACTATATGACAGTAACGACACTAGACTGTAATGACACTAATCAGAGTTATCTTCTCTGAAAGTAATGAATTTCATTGTACAGCCAGACCCTGTTGTGAATGAAGTGAGGGTGTCATTTACAGAGTGTAGCTCTGTTATATATTTTGTCAGCCATTTTTTTGGTCTTTCAATAACAATTATAACCTATGAACATACAACCAGCTGATTATATTATAAAGTATTGCATGTTAACGCCCTCTATAATCGATGTGTTCAGTACGAGATGCAAGACACGAGTGAACTACTGCGGCTTTTATATGCATGCATGTGTAATTTTTGTCGAGCTGATACATTCGTATAATCTGACAACACTGTCATCGTTATGATTGGTCTAAATGCGTCGAACAGCAGAGCTCATCAACCGTGAAAAACATTATGGTAATATTTTTTGTTAAATCTGAACTTGAGGTGTGTTGGACTAAAGAGAGGTTCCTGTACTTATATTTTAAAACGATTTAGGAAGATAGTGGTGAATCGATTCACTCTTTGTTTTAGTTAGTAAAAAACCTTTTGACATTTTAAACCAAGCTTTTAGTAGTTAGTCTGAACAAGAGTGTCTTTTTATACTCAGCCAACTACTTTGTAGTATACTAGTAAACTATTTTATGATTTAATTTCTAAGTATTTTAATAAAAAAATGGTGATATTTGACATCCCCATGCACAGAATTCTCTGTGATTATTTAATCACATTTTTATTAATTAAATAATACTCTACTAGGTGAAACTGTGCGGGAAAACCCGCACAAAAGTGTAAATTTGTTTTTATAGAACTTCTCTGTAAACAAAATTTTTTGTTTTATTGTTGTGTGGCATTATTTTAGGCTATCAAATGATCTGACACGTGACATAGCAACGTCCATGTGAAAATACCGGCTGTGGCAGATAAAGGCCAACTTTGTTAAATGTTTGGGCTTGGGATTTATTTATTGTAATCGCAAATGCTAAACGGATGGGAAACTGTCTTCTCTTAAATGTAAATGGCGAAGTACCATCTGAAGGGGTTAGATTTAACTGCGGTAGGAAAACCCTTCTGCCTTTGGCTGCCCCTGTTATGACTTCTAAGTCAAGAAAATTTCGTACATTCTTAGATTCTTAGATTTTCAATGTTACTAATTTCCAACTTATTTCGGGTTTTATCTAATTGAATTTTGTCTTCGTGCATTATAATAAGGTGTCTGACGAACTGATTCCGTTCGAGCACTTTGAGGCATGCCTCGTCTCCTTCCTCTTGGTCTTCCCCCTAATGGAGGACTATCCATTAAAAAAATAAAAAGAGAAGCAGAGTAAAAAAAAATAGGAAATTAATTTCCTGAATATATTATCGAGAAGAAAATGATATCAGTGTGGTTGCCTGAAGAAAACAGTGTTCTGATGATGTAGTTGCTTCTTACATTGTTACTCTACTTTGTTCAAGTAATAACTGAAAAAACAACTCTGATCAACCAATACTAAACTTGCCCCCTCTCCAAACTGAAATAGCTGTGCGAGATGTGGGAGGGATAGAAGAGAAAGAGAGAGGCCTATACTTCAGTTCATTGAACTTGCCCCCTCTCCAATCTATTTTAGGCCTCCTATTTTACGGTCATAAATTGAAATATTTGATTTTGGATAGTTTTCTGCAAATCTACTCAAAACAGACGATTCATTTGAGCCCACTTCGGGGAAAATCGGTGAAGGTTCAGGTGGTTAAAATCGTGTTGAAAAAAAACCTGCTCGTATTAATATATAGATTCTTCATAAGAGTATGTCGAGTAAACACAGTGCATCGTAGTAGTGCGTGTTGATACAACACACTAATGACTGAGCCAGATCATCCCCAGCTAACGGAAGGTTGTAAATGAGATATGCCAAGTGACTCATTTGTTTTTTTCTGTAATAACAACACGATCACATCCATTTATTTTCAGTTGTTCTTTAGTATAGTCCGAACGTGACCTTAGTTTCTTCCGTATTTTGTAATCTATTGTTATTTTTTTATGGAGTGCAAATGTTTGTGTTTGCGTTTATTTTATTTAAGTTGTATAAAATAATTTTTTTTGTGGAATTGTAATGGCTGACGTATCAGAATCTTCTGTTACCAAGCACCGAAAAGGTAAAAAAAATTTGGAGGGGCTTATGCCAGAGTGAATCATGTACAAATTCATGTTTTTTCAGTATTGGACTTTTTAATTTAATTTGGAATTATAAATTCCCATTTTACAAGAACAAATTTATCGTGAAAAATTCCCTTGCAAGCTACTTTTCTCTTGATTCATAATGACATACGAAAATCAGTAACACTGGCTTCATAAATAATAAAACCGTCCAAGACTACGTTCTCACCCCCAGCCTGGAGGAGTTCATCCACCGAACTTCACAACGCCGGTCAATGCTCTGTACAGCCAGCTGTCAGAGAAATCTACACGACACCTCGCCCGCCACAAGTAACAATTAAATAGCCATTCCACGATTTTCTATAGACTCCCTACAAACATCCTTATAAATATTTCCTACTAAAAAAAAACAAATAAAACCCCTCAAAATTTAGTACTATACCCCATCATCTATAAATTCACTCTTCCTTCTCATCAATATCAAATCTCAAATGTTTACAAATTTCCGTAACAAATTAACAACAATAAAACCACTCCCGACTAGAAAAAGGGTCCCTTCCCGACACAATGTTCTCGCTGTTATCCCGATACCGAGCTAATCTTTCCCCCAATTATTCATCTGTAATTCAAAATAAAGAACAATGCCAAAACAGATCCTTCTATCCAATTCTCCGAACGACAAAAGGTAGCCTAACTACGACGTCGTCATCCCAAGCGCAAGCTCACTTATTCCACGACTCGGACTCTATGAAAAACAACTACTTTACATTTTCGTCATGGCATTAACTCAAAGTGAAAATTTTGTAGTTGGTTCACTCTGGCATAAGCCCCTCCATTTAAGAAGTGGCGAAAAGGCGATCGTGTTAAATGTGTTTAATAAGTTGTTAGGGGCCTTCAGGCCAGCCCAGTCAGTCAGCTGGTAGAAAGTCGCTATTATTTGTTAAGTAACACCGGTTGGGCAAGCGACTTTGTATGGTGACCAGTTGACGGCCATCTATGAACAAACTCTACTGGGAGTCCTTGTTCAAACTCATGTCTAATCCACGTAAAAAAAAAAATACAATACAGCCAAAAGCAGCAATCAAATTGGGTAGTTGTCAACAATGTACAGTTCCCGATAACAAAATAAAGGCTAAAAAAATTTAAAAAAAATAAAAATAAGTTGTTAGGAAAAATCAAACACTTGTCATAGCGGAAGTGATATAATTTACTTCTATACTAAATGTAATAAAAATTAAATAAGTTGTAAAAATTAAATGAGAACTGAGAAGAAAAGAATTATACAATTACAAACCCCTATTAAAACTTTGTATTAAAACATCTGATTTATAATTCTGTGTATGGTTAAAAGCATGAATAAGTTATCATTGTGATGTTTTCATTAAAAGTATCACCCATTGTAGCATCTAATCCGATTACCTCTGTTTGTTTATTCAACATACCTTTCTTACGATAAACTGATTATAACAAAGACTGGTTAATTATTACTTTATATCTTTAAAAATAATTTTGCTACCTCTTAGTTTATTTTAAATTTTGAAATTTTTTATCGTAAATTTACAACGGTTTTGAATCATCAATCAAATTATGTTATTTAAAAATGGTTGTTAAATAAAATTATTTTATTTGTTTATTTATTTCTTTATTGCTTAGTTTTAATTTACTGCATTTCTTTATTTTGAGTATTTTAAAGACTGAGCGAAAATTAATCATAAAAATGACATTTTATTTTTATCGTTGGCACAAATTAATAATGGTTGTTTAGATAATTATGTAGAAGTAATTAGGTTGATTTAAGACAATTTTAATTTCAAAATTGTTTAAAAATATTATTTTAGTTAAAATAATTTTGTTGTACAATGAAATTCGCGAACAAAATCTTAGATAATTAAATTATTATTTTTAAAAAAATGTTTGTTAGTTTTTACATAACAGTATTACTCGCTAATCTGTCACTTAATCTGGACGACTCGAAAAATATCAAATGTAATTTTTTTCAGTAGACCTGAAAGCAGTAGATAGTGAAATTTCTCCCTTTAAAGATAATTTCCTGAACGATTTTCTAGGAGAACATATCAAACATTCTTTTACTTCCTCCAGATTTTCTTCCCTGATTATCTATGATGGTCAACCAGTATGTAATCCTTTTGGTAACCTGTATGTAATCTTTTGCAATCTTGTATACTCCTATTCTCAAAAAGTTTATTTAACAAACGCAAGATTGTCGACTTATTCGAAATAGTAGAATTGGGAAATGTTGACTCGTTCATAAAATGTATTAGTGAAATAAGTGCCAAGAAAACACATTCATTTTTTGAAAACAACATCGTTGACCCAATAGAGATGAATGTAATAGCAGTGGTGCACAAGAACGACGTTTAAATTGTTACAAACTGTTAACCCGTTGACTGATTATGACGAGTCAGATTCGCTATTATTTAAAAACATAATGGTGACTATGACGAGGTGGACTTGTCGCTCCCATCGCTTGACTGTCTTTGACGATAGTTGCTTGTTGTGTATTTTTAATGTAATTTCAGTTATTTGTAGTTCTGAGAGGGTCCGGTAGATCTCAAGTGATTACTGTTGTTGCTCGTGTAGAAACTAACTGTGTCACGTGCATTTCATTGTTTACAAAATGACTTTGGGATATAATATTGCAAACCTTGTGGACATAATAATTGGAGAGTTATTATTATTTAACCCACTGGGTTGGTCTAGAGCTAAAGTCGTCGCCAAAATCAGCTGTTTTAACAGCTGGTTTTTGGAGACGAAGGTTCCTGGTTCAAATCGTAGTAAAGGTAGTTACTTTTATATGGATTTGAATATTAGACACTGGTTACCGGTGTACTTTGATGGTTGGGGTTTAATTAACCATACTCTCTCAGGAATGGTCGGCCTGGGTCTGTACAAGACTACACCTCATTTACACATCATACAAATCATCCTCATCTCATTGGGTCGTGGGGTTGCTTTTATTGTTCTGAATTGAACAGATTGCAACGTACACAAATTAGGAATAAAAATAAAAATTATTATTTAGTGATGATGAAAAAACAGGTGACAAAGATTTAAATTTTTGAATAAAATCATCAAACAAAAGGGGAAATATTTTTTTAATTATGTTTCTGTATTTTTTTGTTTTTTACATAGAAATGTACATTTAAAAAATTTGGTCAGTCAATGGGTTAACCCCTTACATACAGTGTGACCAACAATACAGTGTTGCCAACTTATATGTAAGGAGAAATGAAATTTACCAACCTATATGTTATTTCTACTTTGTTAATGTTACAGTTGTCTTTTTTGAAACACCCATCATTATTTAGGTATTGAAACAAACATATGTGTTACTCATTCGTAGTCTTTCAATGAGTCGTATAACTCATTTGGCATAATCCAGTTTTTGAATAACTAGACACCTCTAAGCATCTTTTAGTCCAGATTAAGTGGGTGTTACTGCAGTAGTATTACTACGAGGCCAGACCAGAAAGTCTGTCACGTTTTGATATAAAAGAAAAACTAAGTACAAGAAAAAAATGTTATTATATACATTTGAAAGTGCAACTAAAATACTATTTTTCTACATAATCACCAAACAAATTAAGACACTTATCATAGCAGTGAACTAATTTTGAAATCCCGGCATCATAAAAGTCTACCGCCTGTGATTGTAACTTTGCACTTTTAATCTTGCACACAATTTGTGATTACCTTGTAATTTTTCTGTAACAATTTCGTGGAATAAACTTTTTGAAATTTGTGGGAAAAAAGCGATAGCTCTCTTATGGTGAATCGACGGTCTTTTCTAATCTTCTAATTGACTTTATTCACAATGTCATCAGTCACGAGGCTTGGCCTTACTCCACTTTCAGTGTAAACATTGTTCCCATAAACTTCACAGATTTGGCGATAAATCTCAATTGGTTTATTGTTTTTAGCCAACAAAAACCGTATTACCGACCGTACTTCACAACTGGCGGGATTTTGAATTGCGGCACACATTTTAAATTGTTGTTGAAAAACAACGAAGAGCGACACAGACCTCTCGCTAGCATGGCTGGATAGCCACTGAACGGAGAAACGCCGCGGCACCAAAATGGCCGCGATAACTCATCCCCTAGCGGCTACAACGCAAAACGTGACAGACTTTCTGGACTGCCCTCTTATAATTTGTATTTGAATTTTGCCTTAAACTATTATAATAAATTACTGTAGAGTATTTATTATTTATATAAATTTTTTTTCCACCTGAACTTTCATGTTCATTATTTTGTAAAATTATTTATTAAATCGTAATTTAAATAATATATTAAATCTAATATGTTTATAAAAAAAAAACATGGGACCACAATATAAGTTCAGTACATGTATTTGAATCGTCCGAAATTTTATTATAAATATATTAGATGTGATATAAAATTTATTTTTTAGTAGTATTGATAAAAAATTTAATCTTTATAATGCGTCCTGCAGCTTGAAATCAATTCTATTTTATAAATATTTGAAAATTTTTCTAACTTTTTTATCTGCCTTAATTCGTGTAATCTACTTACATTTGTTTCAGTCGATCCACCATCATCAAAGTACTCAGAATATCATTTTTTTAAATTATATTTTATGATATGGTTTTTTTTTATGAAGTTTCGCTTCATATATTAGAGGGGCATTCAAAAAGTTCCAGAATGGTGGTTCAGCGTGCTAATATTATTACCTATGGTGATGTTTATTTAATCACCTTCGAATAAGGAACCTTGGGAACACAAAAAGTTGCTCCATCGATCCTGCTATTGTTGGAGGCAGTGGTAGGAGGCTTCTTTCGGAATCTGTTGGAGCTGAATCATCAAATTTGATTCAAATGTCCTTCTTAGGTCTGGGAGATGATGTTGTGTGTCACTCCGATGATTGCTGTTTTGTCTCTGGGTCATTGGTGAACATCCAAGACTCATCACCAGTGACGATGTTGGAAGAACATAGGGTCCTTCGAACTTTTCTCAAACGGCTCGCCGGCAATTGTCATGCGACATTCCATCTGATCTGTGTTCAGCAGCCTCGGAACAAACTTGGCACTTACTTGTCTTATATTCAAATTATCAAAAAAATGTCATGGAATTGATCCCTTCGAGATACCAACTTCGTTTGCCAACTCCGCAATTGTCATTTTTGAACATCTAGAATCAGTTGTTTTACTTTTGTATTAATTTTGGGATGTTGATAGTCTCTTGCTGCACTCGTTGTCCTCTAACATCTCCTACTCTTTCTTAAACCGTACAAACCAGTCGTAACAGCAGATTTTCTTAGTGCATTATCACCGTAAACTTGCTGCAGAGCCAACAGCGTCTCTGAAGCTGCTTTCCCAATTTGCTCATGAACTTGATCTATAGCAAATTATCGAATAAATGGTATGGAATCGATCCCTTCGAGATACCAACTTCGTTTGCCAACTCCGCGATTGTCATTTTTGATCATCTAGAATCAGTTGTTTTATTTTTGTATTCATTTTGGAATGTCGATAGTCTCTTGCTGCACTCGTTGTCCTCTAACATCTCCTACTCTTTATTAAACCGTACAAACCAATCGTAACAGTAGATTTTTTTTAGTGCATTATTACTGTAAACTTGCTGCAGAGCCAACAGCGTCTCTGAAGCTGACTTTCCCAATTTGCTCATGAACTTGATGTTTATACGCTGTTTGAACTACGATATTGTGTTGACTGACAACCACGCACATCCACGTTGCATGGAGCAGTGACACCACTATGCACTGTCCAAACATGTTCAAACAAGAGTGTGAATATAATGAATTAATACAATAATTTCACTAACCTTCTTTTTAAACTGCGTCACCTTTATTTCAACTTTCACTTACACGTGTTTCGGTGGATCCACCATCATCAGAGTAAATAACATATAATTGAAACTAAAAACATTATTTATTAAAAATCTATAGAAGATGATACATCTTCTCATTTTTTAATAGATTTTTAATAAATAATGTTTTTAGTTTCAATTATATGTTATTTACTCTGATGATGGTGGATCCACCGAAACACGTGTAAGTGAAAATTGAAATAAAGGTGACGCAGTTTAAAAAGAAGGTTAGTGAAATTATTGTATTAATTCATTATATGAAATAGAAATATTTAAAACTGCAGGATGCATTATAAAGATTTATTTTTGAATGAAGAGTGTGAATGCAATCATATTGCTAGTTCGGCTGTCGTATCGGTTCTTTGGCTACTAACTGAAAGACAATTCTGGGAAATTTTGAAGACCCCCTCATATAATAAAGATGTCTCAAGATTCTACTTCTGTAGGTTTTGAAGTTTCAAATGATATTTTATGTACTCTAATGTTGGTGGATTAACCAAAACATGTGTAAATTGATCATGAGGATCAAAGCAGCTGGATAGGTTTGTAAAACTTTCAAATACTTATACAATATTATTAATAATAATATTAATATATTATGCGGTTCCAAGCTCTGTGTAGTTGCGGGGTGAAGGGTACGGGTGAAGTATAATGAATGAGTGATGCATGCTGGGAGAACGATTGTTGTATTACTCCGATACAAAACATTTATTTATTTACATATTTTGATATAAATTGGTAAATTAAATATTATGAATCCGACAAAGTTAATAAATCGGTGCGTTTTTGTTAAATTAATGCGCCAGATGATAAGAATATTTTTTTTAGTCTAGTTAGTACATGCTACCATTACAAATGCTGTGAAACACTGCTAACTCATTCATTGTCCCACTACCATAACAACGCACTGCATTCCTTCCAACTACACGGAGCTGGGACCCGAGCAATATATTCTTCTTATTAATTTATTATTTTAATTAAAAATCGTTACGGGAATACTGTAGTGACTAGAAATTATTCATACTGTGATGTTCCTTGTCAATTTTTTTATGTTTGTTAATTATATTTTATTAATGTTTTTCTTTTCTTTAACATAAATAAATTATTATTAATTACATATTATATTACTTAATATATTGTATTATATCTATTGTATTACATATCATTTTTTAATTTTGGGTTTTGATATCAATATTTAATAGTAGTTATAACTTTATACATAATATATTTTATGTTTTTAGTTTGATAGTAGATAATAAACGTGTATATTTTTTTTAGTAGTATAATATAGTTAAGATTTAATTAATTAATTATGATCAAAAACATTCAGTATTTAATATAATATAGTATTAATATTTTAAGTATAAAAATATCTTCCAAAATATACGGCAGTTTTAAGGAATATTGTTTTATTTTTTTTTTTTTTTATAATAATTTTTGTTGCATCTGAAGTATGTTTGGGTTTTGAGTATGTGTTAGATATAGTATTCAGAAGAACTGAAGTCCCCTAGCCGTGGGAGTGAGAGAATGCATAACGCTCTCACTCGCACACCCATACGCGCCGTTCCAATAACATTGTCTTTAATTTTACTCATTGTTGTGAGCAAGCGTCTATGCATGCAGTAAACTAACAAGCAAGATAGCGACTGTAGTATGTTTTCAGATTTGGATTATAATGGTAAAGACCTTTGAGCGTATGCGTAGTTATGCCACATATCTCCCTCTCACTCGCTCGGCTAGGGTATATTAGTTCGTCTGATACCAATACGTACGTGTATTTAATATTTAATTGTACTAATTCAATCAGTGAATCTAATCCTTAAATAGAATATTAACTGTATTTATCTATGTTCTGAGTTTAACAAAAAAAAAAAAAAAAAACAAGCCTGACTATATAAATTTGGCATTGATATATCAATATTAGGAAAAATTCTCCTATAAACAACGTTAAAAAAATGTATAATTTTCTATCAATCCATCATTTTTACTTTCTCTTGCCTATATGAATATATAGGAAGGAAAGTATTGTTTTCATGTCGATTTTTCGAAATCGAGTTTTCACCGGATCTATACGTTTTCAGACCCCCTGAACCCAAAAAACATGTTTTTAGCGATTGGTCTGTGTGTGTGTGTGTCTGTGTGTGAACAGAATATCTCAAGAACGGAACATCGTACGAACTTGAAACTTGAAACTTAAGTTACATACCACTACCGGACGCGACACGAACATTTTCATCAAAATCGGTCAACCGGAAGTAGTAGTTTATTCGTATAATTTTTCAGTTTTTTGCGATTTTCTCAAAAACTGGTCCTACGATTTTTTTTTTAAATCGCCTATTTTACTCAATTTTTTATTCTCTACAAGATAGGGTAGGCGCCATGTTTGCTGAAATTCTCGGTGAGGCTGTTTTCACGTAAAAACGTTGTTTTTTTAAGATTACGGCTTTAATATAAATTTTAGCGCAAAAACTTATATAATAAAAGTTGTAGAGAATTTAAAAACCTACAACTTCTGTTTCAAAAATTTTTTTGTATAACGCTTAGTTTAGCGGTAATTTGCGATTTTCTGTTTTTTTTTCTCACGAAAACGTGAGAAAAATCGATTTTTTTAACATTTCGGTCTTAGTATGCATTTTACGACAAAAGTGTATATAATTAAATTTATAAGAAAATTAAAAGATCTACAACTTTTGTTTAGAGCATTTTTCTCTACAGAGCCTAGTTTAGCGTGAAAGCGTGATTTTCCGTATTTTTAAGCCAAACTGAGTTCGATTGTCATTTTCCGTCTTCCACTCATGATTAAAATAAGGTTATGTTTTTGAGGTTAGTTTTTGTTTATTTCTAATATTTTATTAATAATGTTAGGTTTATTATTAATTATTTGCGTTGGCAAGAGAAAGTTGTGTGAGTGTTTCACACCAGATTTTTAATTTGGTATTAGTTCATGAACCAATCTCAAAAGAGTGTATATACTCATGTTTGTTGCATCTCCAATATTCTTTAACTATAAGTATTTCCTTCGCCTTCGCCCAGGTCTGCACCTACCCTCAACTTTGTCCGCAAGAATAAGACTGAGAAGCTCATACTTATCACCTTGGCATTAATGATCAAAGTACGCAGTCATTCTTCCTTTAATTTTAATCGTGCTTATGAATTTACAGCCTACACTCCCACATGTCTCAAAATATCAATGTTGGTAACTTGATTGGCACAAGAAATGAATACGAACAAGACTAATATATCATGTAACTATCGCAAACTGTTCTTGAGATATAAATTTCTCTCAAAAATACAAAATGGCAGATGTTTACAGAACTTTGCTTATAAAAATTTTTACCTTTTATTGATGGGTAGAATGAATTTGTAGAGTGGTACTTTTATTTTAATTTCGTTGTAGAGTGGAGCATTTTTTTTTAATTTTTTTTGTTAAACATTGTATTTATAAAAGCGAAACTCACTCTTTCACTCATTACATAATCTCCAGAAACCCAATGCCTCATTGTAGGTGTTCACTCATTAAGAAAGGATACCCAAGTATTTTAAATGAGCGATTCTTCAAAGCTTACTGATCATTGTAGTAAAAGCTTGCTATAAAAAAAATTTGAGCTTTTTAAAATATTTCAACCAATATTGGTTGAAATATTGCAAGGTCAGTTAATAAAATAGAATGTTTGTGAATGTAGAATAAAGCAACAAAATGGATGTTAGATTAAAAAAAATTCCTTTTATGAGATGGCTTGTCTCATGGCTGGTGTCAATTTTTAAAAAGGCTTACCTTTGACCGATGGCAAAAACCATTAGTGATTTCAGTATCTACTCTTTAAGAGGAATTGAATGACATTATTTTTGTGCCTAAATTCAGATTTTGATTTATTTACTTCCAGTTTTGGGCCACTTCCGCTTGAAACCGGAAATCCAAACCCAATCTAAGCCTGCGAACGTTTTGTGTAAATTAAAAATCCGATAACTGTTTGTTGGTATCTCTTATAGTTTCTGACTTTGATTTCCAGTTTATTGGTTTCCAGTTGAAACCGGAAATTTAAACCCAATTTAGGCCCACTAATTTATTTTGTAGGTTATGGATGGAAAAACCGTTTCTTGCTATCTCTTGTAATTTCTGACTTTGATTTCCAGTTTATTGTTTTCTGGTTGAAACCGGAAATTCAAACCAAATTTAGGCCTACTAACTTTTTTTGTAGGTTATGAATGCAAAAACCGTTTGTTGCTATCTCTTTTAGATTCTGACTGGTTTCTGGTTGAAACCAGAAATTCAAACCCAATTTAGGCCTACTAGCTTTTTTTGTAGGTTATGAATGCAAAAACTTTTTGTTCCTATCTCTTGTAGTTTCGACTTCCCGTTGAAACCAGAACTTTAAACCCAATACTTTAGCCCACCAACTTTTGTGCAGGTTACGAATGCAAAAACCATTTGTTACTATCTCTTATAGTTTCTGACATCTGGTTGTGACGGATGGACTAAGGAAAATGATGGATGAGAATTTTAAAAATTGCCACCAATATTTTAACTTTTTAAAAGATTTATAATACTCATCTGTTTTATAATCGGAGGCCCACTTCATGTACAAGCGACTACTTTTGTTTCTATGGTATTTATACCTTAGAAACAAAAGTATTCAATATTAGTTCTTGAGATTTCCAAGCTTGCTAAATTATAAATTATTTATATACGCCACCATTTTTTTTGTTATATGAGTGCATTTACAATAAATTGTATAAATTAAAAAAAACTAAAATGTTTTTTGAAATGTTAGTATATATACCCGGTTTTGCGCCTCTCTGCCAAATCTATTCTTTCCGCAGGCAAATAGTTACACTAAAGAACTTTTTGTTTTGTTTTGATAAATGGCACGATATATTTTGTCATCTCGCTTATTTGTACAGCCAGCCTAAGAGATAGTTTAAATTTTTTTTATCAGTTTTGCAAATTTTTTTTAAGTTGAATCCCATGTACAATATTATGTTGGCAGTGATGTAAACTAAACTATTGGCACCAATTATTAAGTAATGACAAATAATATTTTTATATATTTACTATGATATTTCAAATGATTATTGTATTGATAGTTTAAGTGTATTCATATTTGATATTGTTTGTTATAGTAGACAATCGTTAACTCTTGTAAGTATATTAAAGGAACTTATATCATGATACTCTCTAAATTGTACATTTAAAAAATGTATAATTAGGCCTATTTAATAAATTTTTATTTTTATGAGTAATTCCATTGCTGAATTAAAACTTTCGGAAAGAAGCATTTTAGTGATTGTATTAATAATTTATTGTGATTTATTTTCAATTATTTGGTTTATGATTTTTTTTATTTGGAACTTAAGTTGATCATCCACATATCAGAGCTGTGTTTGTTCACTCAAAAACTGTGATAGAAAAGTAATGGCAGTGGCAATTGTCCTATAAATCTTAAGTTCTAAGAATCTTCGGATAGATTTTGAAGTGAATTAATCAATTGAAATGATAAAAGTCAAAAAAGTAAATGAATTACAGTTTTATCCAATAAAATTTAGTGAAAAGAAAGAAAAAATAATCTACAGTTCAGCCCTTCTTAGTTTGCTCCGACTGTCAACAAACAAAATCCACCTACTACAGGGTGCACGCTAGAGTCTGTGACTTTACGGGTGTTGTATTCCTATTAAGTTAACTATTTTTTTAAATTATAAGTACTTAAAGTACTAAAACCATCAGTCATGATATGATGTAGGCTTAACAATTTCATTTTAAAAAATACTTATAAAGTATTTTGTATTTAAATACTTTTGAAAGTATTTTCTTGTTACTTTTTAATCAGCGTGTACACATTTTGATACAATGCGCATGCTCAGTGACCTCATTATTTGTTTACATTAGGAGCAAACTAAGAGAGGCTGGACTATATATAAGTACAGTATTTCTAGGAAATTCTGTATTGTAAATCATTAACTAATAGACTTAACATTAACGTACAAACAATCGGATGCCTTGTGTTGGCTGAAGGGTAATGATACGCTGTAGGGTAGGGATAGACCCACTGTCCTCCCACTAAACTATAATTCTATTCTCTATTATAGGTAGATCAGTTTTTAACCCTTTATAGGTCTGTGGTAGGTATACTTACCACTCACTGGCAATACAGTCGATTTTTTTAAAGAATGAGCTATGCAGTTGAACCCTATTGGCATTTTATGGTTTTATAGATTTACTCTGGTAAGTAGGCTATCCACATATTGAAATTTGAGGGCAGTGACCATTTGCTTTGTGAGTTACTCGAATGTGGTAAGGATTCATACCAGCTTACGCTACCATGTTGTTTTGTTGTTACTTTCGTATAGTGCTTAGAAAAATCCAGTTTTTTACGGGAAAGCAAGCATTCATGCTAATATAAAGTTCAGTTAAGTTATTCGCCACATTTTTCTGTTATATAGGGCTACAAGTTGTTGTAATAAGCATTCTTACCACTAAATGTTATGTGATAAACATTCCTTGGTAAGTAGACTAACCAGGGCTTGACATAAAAAAAGAAATATCTTACTGTTCTGTCACTGGAAATACATTATTCAAGTCCCTATAAAACAAAATTTAACATTTTACAACTTGTACATTTGCCCCGTAGTACTGCCCTATAAAGGGTTAAAAAAAATTGCATAAAGTAAAATCTTATTTATAAAGCTGAATGTAATGGGCTGTCTGGAAATTCTAACCCATAAGGAGGCTTCAAGTGAAAAAATACAGGTGACCTTTTTTCTAATATTGTGCTGGTAGCCAACTTCCCCCACTTTTACATAGCACGCTGGCCAAGTGACTCAACAATTACAGGATGACTGAACAGTGCATACGAGTTGTTCAATGTTGTTGTGATTTTAAAATGTTACATTAGCATACTATTTAAAAAAAAACGATCAGATTTTTTAAGAACTTCATCTTGCGTAAAGATAAGAATATATAGAAAATAATAATATCAAAGTTATTCTTCGTTTTATCTTATTAATTTTTGTATTGTATTTAAAGATAGTTACGTTAAACGTCTTTAATCTTTGGGTTTCTTTTTTTTTTAATCGTTTATTAACAAATTATTGTTAATTTGGTTCAAGTCTATTATTCCCAGCGTTACCGTTTTGGATTATTTTATTTCCGCACTTCCAGCGAAGCGCTCAGGAACTTCTAGTAACTAATATTTTCCTTATGTAAAGATGATTTAATTTCAAGCATTTAATTTTAACTAAAATTATATATAATTATTATGAAACATTCCAATGTTTATTTTGTATTTGGATTAGGTAATTAGAATCTGTAGGTAGGTTTGTATCTATTTTTGAATTTATCAGTATCAGATTGATATTCTCTATGTCTTCCCTTGTCTTTCTTAACCAAATTTAAGTTCTATTTCAAACAAAATAATCCAAATTACACTTGAATTATATTATTTGGTATTAAGTAAATAGAAAATAAATTTTTGTGTATTTATATTGGTGGATGATGTTGTGTTTTAGTGGTGAATGAGTATTAAACAATATTTGGATACTGTAATTTCCTTATTAAAACTACTCGAGCCTTACATTACTGTAATTTATAACGTAAATGTGGAACACTCTCTCACCTATCACTAATTCTTGAACTATAACTTCCCGATATCTTCAAGAGCTGAAATTGAGCTAATATTTTTCTTAGAGATTGAACAGAAAAACTATACTTACATATCCAGTGCCCGTTCCAGCTATTGCCAGGTCAGGGTGTTCATCAACTCTCTCCATCTTCTTCTGTCTGTCCACCATTTCTCCTCCTCTATTCGTTCCCAGTTGTATTCGTGTCCCTCCACATTCCTCTTAACTTCATCCTTCCATCTTTTTCTTAATCATCCTTATGATCTCATTCCATCCACCCTTCCTGCTTCCATCCATCTAGGCAACCTTTCCTCCCCCATTCTCTTCACATGGTCATACCATCTTATCCTCATTTTCTCCACCCTCTCTCTCATATCTTCCACATTTAGCTCTGCTTTAATCTCTGTATTCTTTATCCTATCTCTCCTTGTCCTACCCTTTATTGCTCTTAAGAACTTTATCTCCCCTGCCTGTAACCTACTCCAATTCCTCTTATTCGTCCCCCATATTTCCGCTCCATATAGCACTGCCGGTGCATAATACAATGTATAAATCATTAATTTGGTCTTCTCTGGTATCTTTCTGTCCCAGAAAAACAATGTTATTATGAGTACAGAATATAGAGTACTCTAAAAAGTATTACTCTTGTTAGTATTATTAATTATAAATAATAATTCCTTTTATGAGACATGTCTCATGGCTGGTGCCAATTTTAAAAAAGTATTACTTTTGACCTATGGTAAAAACCATTAATGATTTCTGTATGTACTATTTAAAAGGAATTGAACGAAACTATTTTTGTTTCCAAATTCCGACTTTAATTTCTTGACTTCTGGTTTTTAGCCACTTCTATTCAAAACTGGAGCTTCAAACCCAATGATTTTTGTACCTACTCTTTGTACCCATACGGGCAGATGGAATGTTAAATTAATTGCACTCGAACTGTTGGTTCCAGGGCTATAAAAAATAGCTCTGTTTCTTTTCACATAGTCGGCCAATTACATGACTGAACTATTTAAGAACAGAAGCGGTAGAGGTGTAAAAGACACTAGACAGAGTTATCTCCTCTGAGAGTAATGAATTTCACTATACAGCCAGACCCTGTGGTGAATGAAGTGAAGGTGTCATATGCAGGGTGGAAATTGGGTGCTTTTCAAAGTGCTTGGCATGCTGATAAGCATACTCTTTCAACTCAGTGAGGGAGGCAATAGTAAACCACCTCACTCCTCGTTTTTACTTAGTAAAACCTCTAGAGGTTCAAACCAGCCTTTTGGCTGTTGACCTAAACACCTACTCCGGAACTTCAAACCCAATTTAGGCCCTCTAACTTTTTGTCTAGATTATGAATCCGAAAACCATTTTTTTATGTCTCTTGTAGCATCTGACATATCTGGGTGTGATGGACAGACATATGGACAAAAGAAATGATAGATGACGATTTTAAAAATTTCCACCAATAATATTAATATTAAAACATCATATAGTGAAAGAAATGTTTTTTGATATTAAATATATGTCTCCTGTATAATTTTATTACAGTGGAATAGGCATTTTAAAATAATTTTTTTACAGTCATGTTAGTTAAAATTAGATGTCCATTCTTATGCTATTCGAGCTCTCTTTTAACTACAGTAAAACCTCACTAATTCGGACTTCACTAATTCGAAATTCGCGATATTTCGGACTACTCCAAGAAGAGCAGCTTTTTTAAATTTTTTTAGAAGTTTTTTAGTTATAATTAATCAAGTGCTAGGCCTACTTCAAAAAATAATAGCTTTTAACTGTTTAATAAAAATTGTTTCATCCTGTAATACATTATTGGTTACTCAATGAAGAAAACGTTCCACAATTTAAGCTAGTGAAGTGAGAAACCACATAGACGAACTTATTGAATTTGCAGACTTCAATCCGGAATTCAATGACTATTATCTTGTCCTAAGAGAGATGCGCCAACAAGTTATAAGAAAACAGTGTAGCAAAGAATCACAGAAAAAAATAACAAGTGCCAAATAATCGGTACGTAAGTACAGTGTTTTAATTAAATATAATTTTACACTGGACATTTATTATTTAACAATATTTTTACTGCCGTGAATATTTTTATTTCTATACTTTTAATTTTGTTGTTTTTTAATATACTGTACTGTAAATTCATTAAACATCGATATTTCAGACAAGTAACGTTTATTTTTTAATTTAAATTGCCTAAATTATTCAATTTTTAGGTGTAAACAAATATTCGCGATAATTCGGACTTTCAATAATTTGCTTCCCCCCAATTACTACGAATTAGTGAGGTTTTACTGTATTTAAATTAGTGCATAATAATTTACCTGCTACCCTAGGATCAAAGCACATCTTGCTATGCCAAGTTTAATTGTACAATTTGTACTCAGATTGATCTTATTATAAAACATATCGTCTTAGAAAAATTGAAATCTAAATTACATTTAATGCTTAGATAATTTTATTTACAAGAATATTACTATGGCCACCTCTGTAGCGTAGTTGTTAGCGCATTATTCTACAACACGGAGGTCTCTGTTTCAACTCCCAATTAGGATCTAGAAATTATTACGTACAAGTCGAAACCCACCGTTCCAGTTACAAAACCCAACATAGTCAGTCGCTAATAACCAAATTATTGATGCGACTTTAAATAAACTAAACAAAAAAATTTTTTAATGCTTTCACAAATTTGAACAAAGATAATTTATTCCAAAATATATATTTACAACTTGTGCAATAATTAAATACGATGGAATAAATTATTGTTTTAATTTATAGTAACAAGTCATAAGAAGTATTTATTTATGTTTTTTTATTTTTATATTATGTTTTAATTTCATACATAATTTTTTTTTTGTTATCTAATACGCAGTAGATTCTTGTGTATGTATCTGTGCACGCATTTATGTGTGGGAAATATTTTTATTCCAAATGCCATAACAGTAATTAATTAATTTATATGTATTATGAGAAATAATTATAAGATTTGGTTATGGAAATAATCTATTGTACATTTTATTAGTTTTTAATAACTTTACATAATATTTAACTTGTAATGTAATTTTTTAATTTATTATAATTAAGTAAATAAATGTGCCTTATTTAGTATATGTTGGTTATTGGTTTTTTGTTTTTTTTTTTGTTTAACCCTTCAAAGTGTACTACCATTGACTGTTGTTGCTCTTTTGCAACTGTGACCTGAACTAATTCCAACTTTTGAACTTTTCCTACTAACACATTCTTTTCACAGAAGAGGTAGAACTTTGCTGAACAATTTTCCATTGTTCAGTTGATGTTTACTATTAGTTATACCTGTTGTGATCAGACCTTTGAGTATGTTACATGGAGTCTGCAGGCCAATACAAAAATTGTAAAATTTACATAACAGCTGCCTCTCTCACAGTTGAGCCCTCTCCATCTAACACATACGATTTTGGATTATACTTGAGAACTAGTGATCCAATCATGTGCACGGTGGGGCAAAAGAGAGAAAGGAGATATATTAGAAAGAGACATACAGTTTTATTTTGGGACAGTTCACAAGATTGGTAAAATTTATATAATGGTCTGTCTTTCTCGCACCAGGAAAATATGTGCTTTTCAGAGGCCTAATATGCTGATAAGCATACTTTTCCATTCAGTGAGGAAGGCATGGCAAACCAGCCTTTCAGCTGATGAACTAAACAACAAAAGGGAAGGAAAGTATTGTTCAATACTTCAAAATCAAGTTTTCACTGGAATAGATGTTTTCCCCTGACCCAAAAAAATGATCCCCTGACCCAAAAATAATTTTTTTTAGTGATTGGTCTGTGTTAGGACAAAATATCTCAAGAACAGAATATTGTATGTAGTTGAAATTTGGAGCTTGAGTATCTTTAGGGGACCCAACAAACATTTCATCAAAATTGGTCCACTGGAAGTAGTTGGTTTATTCGTGTAATTTTCAAAATTTCATACAAGTGAATTGATGAAATAAAGTAGAAAATATTAAATAATATTAATTATTTACGTAAAAAAACTTTATTCAAAATACTGTACAAATACAAAATATGAAAATATTTACAATTAGTTTAAAAGTTATGGATATGAAATGTGTATAAAAATGGTTTTTACATGAAACAAGTATAAATTTTTATTGTTGTAAAACAGTGTAATAATTTACAAGTATGTATATAAAATTATTTACAAATTTTATGCAAAACCTAACTTTATTTACAAATTGTAATTATATTTTTATTAACATATACAAATACAAGTAAACATATACAAACATTAAATATACAACTAAAGTCCCTGTCATCTGAATGATGATGGGTACATCAATTCCATGTATTGGGAAAATTTTGGATGATCATCCAAAATTTACTTCTACTTTTTTTAATGCTTAATGTGTGTACATTGCAATCTTTTCAATTCAGAACAATAAGCAACCCCATCACCGAATGAGATGAGGATGATGTATATGACGTGTGAATGAAGAGTCTTGTACAGACCCAGGCCAACCATTCCTGAGAGGTATGGTTAATTGAACTGCAACCATCAAAGTACTCGGGTAACTACTGTCTAGTATTCCAATCAGTATAAAAGTAACTACCTTAACTAGGATTTGAACTGTGAACCTTCATCTCCAAAAATCAGCTGTTAAACAGCTGACTCGTGACACGACTTTACCTCTAGACCAACCTGGTGGGTTATTTACTTCTACTGAGACTTAAAAAAATTATCATAAAAAGAATTCATGCTAATGACATACAAAAATGTACTCATTTTAACAGATTCTAACAATGAATTGTAAGAAAATTATATGTAATGCATACTTAATGCCAATTTTCACGGGAAAATTTTTGAAATTGTTGAGGTGTAATTTTGTTAGCGTCACAACACTTTAACATCTTAACTGAATTTCTGCTGCCTAACTCCTTTGAAACTTTCTAACTTTGAAACTATTTTAACTCTTTTGAAATTATCTAACTTTGAAAAAAAAAATTTAGTTTAAGGGTTGGGCACCCTTTTTAACCTTTTAAGGGGCAAATTTTGAAAATTGTTAAGGGGTAATTTTATTAGTTGCATTAAATGTAACCTCATCAAAATTCAGCCATCTAACTCGTCTGGAACTAGTAAAAAATAAATATTGGTTTAAGGGTTTAACATCATTTTCATCCCCTTAGGGGTACCTACATTTTGGAAATGGTTAAGAAGTAATTTTGGTAGTTGAATCATAAGTAAAATCTCCACAGAGTTTCAGCCATCTTGCTTGTTCCAAACATAGTAAACGGAAAATATCAGTTTAAAGGTTGAACACACGTTTCAACCCTCTTAACAGTGGAATGTTGAGATTGTTGTAGTTACCCAAAAGGAAATATTCCCTCCAAATTTCAGCTTTATAGCTATCGTAAAAGAAGAGAATTAGTGATGAGTCAGTCAGTGAGGGCTTATCCATTTATAATTATGTACGTTTTTTATTTATTCCATTATAGAAGGTATTATAATTGTACCTTGATTCTTTTATTTAAAATTTTTTACTTTCTCTTACAGTATATGAATTAGGGAATGAAAGTAAGATATTGTTTTCATGTCGATTTTTGAAATAGAGTTTTCACCAGAAATTCACATTTTCAGGCTCTCTAAAGCAAAAAACATGTTTTTAGCGATTGGTCTGTATGTGTGTGTGTGTGTGTGTGTGTGTGTGTGTGTGTGTGTGTGTGTGCGTGCGTGCGTGTGTGTGTGCGTGTGTGTGTGTGTGTGTATGTGTGTGTGTGTGCACGAACAAAAATCTTAAGAACAGATTATCTTACAAAGTTGAAACTTGGAACTTAAGTTAGGTACCACTAGGGGATCCAACATATTTTCATCAAAATCGGTTAACGAGAAGGAATAGTAATTCTTCACTTTTTGCATTTTTTTCAAAAACTGCTACATTTTTTTTTAAATGGCTTTATTTACTAAATTTTTTGTGCTGTACAAAATAGGGTGAGCATTATGTGTGCTGAAATTCTTGAAAGTGTGCTCTTGTGTTGAAAAATTGGGTTTTTTAAGTTTGCGACTTTAATATGCTTTTAAGATAAAAGTGTATGTAATTAAAGTTGTAGAAAATTACAAAACCTACAACTTTTATTTCAAACATGTTTTTCTACAACACTTAGTTTAGCATCAAGTAGTGATTTTCTGTATTTTTCTCATAAAAATTGGTACAAAAGGAGATTTTTTAAAGATTGCAGCCTTTGTATGAATTTAACAAGAAAAGTATATTTAATAAGAGTTATAAGACTAAAAAATCTACAATTTTTATTTCAAGTTTTTTTTCTACAGAGCCTTGTTTAGCGTCAATTAGTTATTTCAAGTATTTTAAGTTTAACTGAGGTTGATTTTCATTTTTTGTAATTTACTCATGATTAAAATTAGGTTACGTTTTTCATTTTACATTATTTACTCATTATTTACATTGGCAAAGAAAATTTGTGAGTTTTTCACACCAGATTTTTTATTGTAGATAGAAAGGATTGAAAAACAAAATTAAGATGTGCCACACCGAAGGTAGTGTTCTTGATGTTGTTACTGTTGTTATTATTTAGTACACTCTTATTAAATGCTGAGAGCAAGTAGTGGCCAAAGTCAACAGTAGGAACTACTATAGCAGTGGCAGCCCTGTTCATAATGCTTTTATAATACTTGTATCAAGTTCAAATTATGTCTCGAACAACTCACCTTATCACAAATTCAAATTCTAATAGGACCAAATTATACAGAAAATAATTTTTCTTAACTTAGTTGGTATTTCTTTAGGTACCTACTAAAAGTATCGGGTATTTTGAATTTGCACCAATCAGTCAGTATTCATTCCAAGTTGTACTAGGGACAGAAAAATCCTGTTCAACCACAGATTAATGTCCTGACTGGTGCATATGTAGGATAGGTTTACCATATGTCCTGGATTAGCTAAGACAGATCTGAGAAGTGTCTGGGATTAATGAATGTCCGGGATTTTCAGCTATCTGTGTAAAGGACTGGCAGCTAGGGAAGAATGTCCATTGGTTGTAAGGGAGTTACTCAACTTAAAACATAAATTTAAAGATGTCTTGTGTGGACTTTTACAAAAAAATTAAAACTGATAACATGTTCCTTGAAAAAGAACTATCATCTAAAAATATCACACGCGTTCAATTCCTGGGAAAGAAAAAGACCCGATGGTATAGTACGTAAATATTGTAATTGCAAGACCCAGTTCTAAATGTTTGGATGTTTTTATTTCAGTGAAAAAGATTAAATAAACAAAAAATATTTTGTATGTTATTTATTAAAAAACAGCCCCTTTCAAAAAAATGTCTGGGATTGGAGTCCAAAAATTATGGTAAGCACATGTCACTTTCCCAATCCAATAGGATCAATATTTTTACAACATTATTCTGTTTACCTACTATAACAGTCCTGGTTTATTGAATTTTTTTTTTTTTTTTGGTTTAATGTCCGACTGTTCTGCAATTACTGCTAATTCAGACGGTGAAGGATGAAATGAGTTTTTGTAACGTATCAAAATATGCTATGCCTGAATGGGATTCGAACCCAAGACCGCATGCTGAGAGGCAAGCACATTACCAACTACGCCAATGCGGCTGGCATTGGAATTTGTCTGTTGTTATAAAGTACCCATGGCAGTTTTGCCAGGGTACCTTATTACCTTATTTGGGTACCTTATTTGAAAAGTATCAATGATTTCTGACGCTTTATAAACATAATAAAAATTCAAAAAAAATTTAAGTGCAAAAATCAATGTAAAAGTTTCCATATGATTAAAATTTTAGTCCAGAGATCCAATAAATTTTTCAAAGGGTCTTATAAACATAAAAATGCAAAAAATAGTGGAGACTTTACTGAATGAAAACAGCCACACTGATGTAAAATTGTCCGTTAAATTCAAATTATTTGTAAACAGGCTCTAAAAATGCATCTTAAAAGTCCTAAAAATCAAAAAAACTTTAAAAATATTTTAAAATTGAATTTTTAAGGGTGACACACCACTCTAAAAATTTTCAGAACCATTTAATTTTTTTGGTTTTTTGATGATAAAAAAAGACGAATAAAACTTAATGTGTAGGTCCTGAGCAATTTTAAAAATTGATTTTCAAAGTTATCGTGACCTTGGAAAAATTTACCGTATACCTAAGTATTTAGGGCAACTACCTACTGGTAAATTTGTAAGTTATTTTATCAACCAGATCTAAAGAAAAAAATGAGATGTTTTAGCTTTGAGAGGTTGCATGTGTGAGTATTGTAACATTGTCATGGGTACTGTATATTTTCACCCCAAAAATTTGTGATGGGGTATTTTGCCCTTCTTAATAGGAGGTAACCTTTAGATTGCAGTACAAGTAATAGTGATAGTATTACTTACACTGATTTTTATTATTTACACTAATATATTTATTTAAAACCTTTTATTTACATTTAAAGTAAATATTTACAAAAATTTTTATTTCTTCAGAATAGATAAAAGTGCAATCTGTTTTTAATCAATGAATATAAGGAGTACTCATAATTTTGAAGGTTATGTTACTGTGACAAACTATAACATGAGTTTGACCTAACCATATTTCAAACAATTTTTTGACAAAATGTTATAAGTAATTTATTCGGTGTGATGTCTGATAATATTTCATAATCTTTTGTTGAATCCACTTTGATGAAACCTTTGTTGACAGCTGTTTTCATAATGCAATCCAAGTACTCATCATGTAAATCATTTGGCATTCGATTTATGAATGGATTAAGTGCTTTCATTGTTTCTGTAAACAATAATGTAAGTAATTTTAGTGATTTAATATTACTTATAGGTTTTTTTAAAGATATTTTTAATCCCTAATCTGTGTACGTTGCAATCTGTTCAATTCTGAATAATTAGCAACCCCATGACCCAATGAGTTGTGAGGTGTATGACGTGTAAATGAGATGTAATCTTGTACAGACCCAGGTCGACCATTCTATAGAGAATATGATTAATTGAACCCCAACCATCTAAGCACACTGGTAACAACTGTCTAGTATTAAAATCTGTATAAAAGTAACTACCTTTACTAGGATTTGAACCAGGAACCTTCGTCTTCAAAAATTAGCTCTTAAACGGCTGACTTGTGTCAACAACTTTACATCTAGACCAATCCAGTGGATCTTATTTTAAGTTGTGTGAATAAGCTTTAGTAATACAAATGGAACTAGCTATTGTAGAAGAAATAAACAACAGAGCTCAGAAAGTAAATCAGATCTTCTATAGTTTGAATAACACCATCATAGGAGAAATAGACGCCCATAACAGACAGGTGGAGTGTCAGATTAATTACACTCAATCTGTTTGTTGCAGGGCTAAAATAAATAGTTCTGTTTCTTATCACATGGTCAGCCAATTAAATGACTGAATCATTTAAGAACAGAAGAGGTAGAGGTGTAAAAGACACTAATCAGAGTTGTTTCCTCTGAAAGTAATGGATTTCATTATACAGCCAGACCCTGTGGTGAATGAAGTGAATGTGTCATTTGCAGAGTGGAAAATATGTGCTTTTCAGAGTGCCCGGCATGCTGAAAAGCACACTTTTCCACTCAGTGAGGAAGGCAATTGTAAACCACCTCACTCTTCGATTTACTTAGTAAAACCTCTACAGGTTCAAACCAGCCTTTTAGCTGATGACCTAGACAACAGGAGAAATAGAAGTCAGTTGAAAGATGAAAATAAAATTATACATCAGCACATCTTCCAAAACTCTTTTACAGAGCAGACACTTGGTCTGTGAAGGATATTATTGTATATCCCAGTAGAATAACATGGAATTTTTAAGAAGGATTGTGGGGAAAACTTCTTGTCCTATAAGAAACAAGAACATCTGAGAAGAGTTTTTTTTTGTAATTCCTAATGTGTGTACGTTGCAATCTGTTCAATTGAGAACAATAAGCAACCCCATGACCCAATGAGATGAGGATGACGTGTATGACATGTAAACGAGGTGTAGTCTTGTACAGACTCAGGTCGACCATTCCGGAGAGAGTATGGTTAATTGAACCCCAACCATCAAAGTACACCGGTAACCACTGTCTAGCATTCAAATCGGTATAAAAGTAACTACCTTTACTAGGATTTGAACCAGGAACCTTCGTCTCCGAAAATCAGCTGTTAAACAGCTGATTTTGGCGACGACTTTACCTCTAGACCAACCCGGTGGGTGAAGAGTTAGAATTGATTTCGACATTGGATGTAATTGAGGGGTGAACATCGGTGGTTTGCACATATAATGAGAAAAGATATTAAGAACAGAGTGAAATAAATATTTGAGGCTAGAGACAAAAAAGGAGTTAGGATTGGAAAGAGCTGAGGATGTTGATGGATAGGTGGGAATGTGGAAGATTAGAGATAGGCTAATGCTACAAGGCAGAAGAGATTGATAAAGAAGAAGAACTGGGAATTCCGGCCATATTCAGCAGGGTTTAATTACACGGAGACTTTGGTGTAATGTATGTTTAAGATGAGTTCTGATAAGTTTCTTGTAATGGCATTTCAGTATAAGGCAAGTAGCACATTAAATGTAGACAGACTTTTCAAAAGTTTGTACTAGAAGAGGTCAAGACCTGATCCTCGAAAGAAGAAAAAGAGAAAGAAAAATTCAAAAATAAATCTTTATAATGCATCCTGCAGTTTGAAATATTTCTATTTCATATAATGAATTAATATAATAATTTCACTAACCTTCTTTTTAAACTGCGTCACCTTTATTTCAATTTTTACTTTTATACAAGTGACTTGTATTTTATACAAGTGACTGAAGATGTATCATCTTCTGTAAATTTTAAATAAATAAAAAAAATTTTTAGTTTCTATTTTTCATTTACTCTGATGATGGTGGATCCACCGAAACACGTGTAAATAAAAATTGAAATAAAGGTGACGCAGTTTAAAAAGAAGGTTAGTGAAATTATTATATTAATTCATTATATGAAATAGAAAGAAAAATTGTACACCCATACAATATTAAATCTCGTCATGGTCGTCCATCATGGATTAGGCTGTAATTTAGCCTGTTCCGGTGTCCATCTCTTCCTCTTTCTCCCCACTTGTCATCCACCTCTCCGTTCATAAAGTCATACAGTCAAAGGTAGTTGGTTCTGTGACATTCTAAATAAATGATCTGTCCATTGTCCTTTATATGTCATGATGATCTCATTTAGTGATAGAGTTCCTCTCTTATCACCTCATTCCTGATGTGGACTTGTTTTTAATATCCTTTAAGATGTCTAAGGAACCTCATTTTTTGTTGGATCTTTGATTGTTGTTTCTTGTTAGGCACCCAAGCTTCACTTCCATACATCAGTATCAGTTTGGTGATCACTTTGTGAAACTTAATTTGTGTATCACTTCTTGCTTTGCCTTTCAGGCCTCATCGTATTGCCCCATATTGTATTAAACCAGGATACCGTTTGTTGTACATCTTGATCATAATTATATGTTATGTCGGATCCCAAATTCTTGAAATTTCCTACCTGTTTCAGTAATTGATTATTTATTATGATACAATATTAAATCTATTTATAATAATCACAGGATACATACTTTTGAATGCTTCACATGTCGGTAAAGAAACAGAAGCTTCTTTGACATAACAATGAATAACTTTAAAACCAACGTTTTCAAGTAGATTTCTATACTTTTCACTAGGATTATTTGTTTTCTGGTATACAGATATGAAGTTATTTACATCCTGAAAAAAATAACTTTTTATTAGAAAAAATCTGGTGTGAAACACTCACACAACTTTCTCTTGCCAATGCAAATAATTTACAATATAATTTAACATTAGTAATAAAATATTAGAAATAAACAAAAAACTAACCTCAATAAACATAACCTTATTTTAATCATGAGTGAAACACTCAAAATGAAAATCAACCTCAGTCTGGCTTAAAAATACGGAAAATCACTATTTCACGCTAAACTAGGCTCTGTAGAGAAAAATACGTTAAATAAAAGTTGTAGATCTTTAAATTTCCTATAAATTTGGTTATATACACTTTTGTCGTAAAATGCATACTAAGGCCAAAATTTTAAAAAAATCGATTTTTCACACGTTTTCGTGAGAAAAAATCAGAAAATCGCTAATTACTGCTAAACTAAGCGTCATACAAAAAAATGTTTGAAACAGAAGTTGTAGGTTTTTAAATTCTCTACAACTTTTATTATATAAGTTTTTGCGCTAAAATTTATATTAAAGCCGTAATCTTAAAAAAACAACGTTTTTACGTGAAAACAGCCTCACCGAGAATTTCAGCAAACATGGCGCCTACCCTATCTTGTAGAGAATAAAAAATTGAGTAAAATAGGCGATTTAAAAAAAAATCGTAGGACCAGTTTTTGAGAAAATCGCAAAAAACTGAAAAATTATACGAATAAACTACTACTTCCGGTTGACCGATTTTGATGAAAATGTTCGTGTCGCGTCCGGTAGTGGTATGTAACTTAAGTTTCAAGTTCGTACGATGTTCCGTTCTTGAGATATTCTGTTCACACACACACACACGCGCGCGCGCGCGCGCACACACACGCTCACGCACACACACACACACACACACAGAGACACACAGACACACACACAGACCAATCGCTAAAAACATGTTTTTTGGGTTCAGGGGGTCTGAAAACGTATAGATCCGGTGAAAACTCGATTTCGAAAAATCGACATGAAAACAATACTTTCCTTCCTATATATTCATATAGGCAAGAGAAAGTAAAATTGGAAATAATATTCCTTAGAATATAAAAATTTGTTACTTAATTTCAGTCAGAAGGAACATTTCTTTGATTTTAAAAATAATTTTCTAAATAGTAAACACTAATGTTAAATTATTCATTATTTTGTAAAATTTATTAAATAACATGCTTATTAAGTAAGTAGATAATAATAATAAAAAGGTAATAAATTAATTAATTTACTTAATCAATTAAAATAATCGATAGTGTTAATTTTTTGTGGTTATATGTCTGACTGTTTTGCAATTGCTGCTAATGCAGGTGGTGAGAAGAATGATAGATGAAGATGAGTGATGAAAAAATGCCAGACCTGAACCTGGAATTGGCATAGAAGTAATATAATTATTATACAGTAAAACCTCACTAATTCGGGCTAATTGGGGGGAAGGGAAGTCCGAATTATTGAAAGTCCGAATTATCGCGAATATTTGTTTACATCTAAAAATTGAATAATTTAGGCAATTAAAATTGAAAAATAAATGTTACTTGTCTGAAATATCGATGTTTAATGAATTTACAGTACAGTATATTGAAAAACAACAAAGTTAAAAATATAGAAATAAAAATATTTACGGCAGTAAAAATATTGTTAAATAATAAATGTCCAGTGTAAATTGATATTTAATTAAAACACTGTACTTACGTACCAATTATTTGGCACTTGTTGAAGTAGAGGGTTGACAAATATTCTCAGGGATCATTTGAAGTTGCTTAGAAAAAAAACTTATTTTTTTCTGTGATTCTTTGCTACACTGTTTTCTTATAACTTGTTGGCGCATCTCTCTTAGGACAAGATAATAGTCATTGAATTCCAGATTGAAGTCTGCAAGTTCAATAAGTTCGTCTATGCGGTTTCTCACTTCACTAGCTTAAATTGTGGAACGTTTTCTTCACTGAGTAACCAATAATGTATTACAGGATGAAACAATATTTATTACAGTTAAAAGCTATTATTTTTTGAAGTAGCACTTTATTAATTTTTAACTAAAAAACTTTTAAAAAAATTTAAAAAGCTGCTCTTCTTGGAGTAGTCCGAATTATCGCGAATTCCGAATTAGTGAAGTCCGAATTAGTGAGGTTTTACTGTATTATTAATATTATGCTAATCAGTTTTTATCTTGACTTTTCGTATACTCTCTGAATCTACCGGATGCAGTTATAAAAAAATTTCAATAAGTTTTAGAAAAAAACAACAAAATTCATTAACACATGTGTATTGTGATTTTTTTAAAATTCCTAATATGTGTACGTTGCAATCTGTTCAATTCAGAACAATAAGCAACCCCATGACCCAATGAGATGAGGATAATATGTATGACGTGTAAATGAGGTGTTGTCTTGTACAGACTCAGGCTGACCATTCCTGAGATAGTATTGTTAATTGAACCCCAACCATCAAAGTACACCGGCAACCACTGTCTAGTATTCAAATCCGTATAAAAGTAACTAACTACCTTTACTAGGATTTGAACCTGGAACCATCATCTCCAAAATTAGCTGTTAAACAGTTGACTCACGGAGATAACGTTACCTCTAGACCAACCCGGTGGTTGTATGGTGATATTAATCACAAAATTTAGAACTAAGTCATTATTAATGACTTAAGACTTTTAAAGTCAGAACCAAAGAAACTGGTGCAGTAACTTGAAAAGAATGGTATATGGGAGGATGCCTATAGAGTTTCAAAATTATAGACCGATTGGTTCGAGAGATGAGGGAAGACCGAGGATGAGATGGGTACCAGAACAGGTTCACTAAACCTAGACCTTGAAGTGAAAATAAGAAGAAGATACTTTTAAAGTTTAATAACACTTTCTTGAAAAAATGGAAATGTTACTTATAATTTTTTCCCCTTTGTTTGATTTTCAATTAATTGTAAGATGTAGAATTTTAAAAGATAAGTTAATGATTGATAATACTTAATACAAGCTAATGAACATATACTTATTTAAGTAAATAAACAAATATATAAGAAAATAAAGTTATTTCAATTTTATCAGTTAATTTTATAAATATAAATAATTTATGAACAAGCTTCAACATAACCTAACATTATCATATTATGCTAAGCATAGACTACATAAATTAGTTAATGAATAGATACATATTAATTATGAGTCACTATTGATATTGTATGCCGCGTTCAGTTGGTTATAAATTGTTTTAGTTCAATAACGTGAAGTTATTTTATTTTACATCCGTGTACGTGTTATAATAATATAATTTTACAACAATCATGTTTTGTATTAACAGTCCAATTTATACATTTAAATACATCATTGTGTAAGTAAAATTGTTATTATTTCTTTTGATTGTCATTGGTTTAAATTTCATACAAGTATGCAATGTGTTTGGCATGCAAATATTTATTTAAGTTGTAAACTATTGCATGTTACAATAAATAATCAATTTATTATTAATAATTAGATTAATAATAACGTTATATTGTTCATTGTTACTTTTAAATAATTGTTTCAGTTTTGGTAATTCTTTAAATCGTATTTTTATTAATTCATAGGTTAGATTTGTAGTTCTAAATCAATATTAAATTGAATAGTATGTTCAAACCATCTGTTTATATTGAACGTATTACTAAGTCACTTTGTTTCTACTTATTATTCTTATTCTTGTTTTATCAATTGGCTTACTAAGGACCATGTAAAAATGAATTTTGTTTTTTCGCAACGATGTTTACTCTCTTTCATTTTTTCACTTTTTCCTTTCTTCTGATCATTTCTTGTTATCATTGGTTATTTTCTCTTTCTCTTGGAAAGAATAAAAACTACGCCGGCCGCATTGGCGTAGTTGGTAACATGCTCACCTCTCATCATTTGGTCTTGAGTTTGAATCCCATTCAGGCACGGCATATTTTCATACGTTACAAAAAAATAATTTCATCCTTCACCGTCTGCTAATGCAGTAATTGCAGAAGTCGGACGTTAAACCAAAAAAAAAATCTTTCTCTTGGAACTCCTCAAATCTTTTACTTCTTTTAAATTCTTTTTTATCCTCATTATATATTTTACTATTTTTATGTAAAATTTACTTAAGGTTTTGTAATTTTTTTATCTTGATAGATGTTGTTGGTGTCTGTGTTGATAGGTGTGTGATCTTGATAGATGTGTGGTGTGTTTTTTTAGTTTTTTGATAATAGCTAAATTTTTTTAATACATCCTGCAGCATATATTCAATTCTATTGTAAATATATTTAGTTTTTCATTAATTGCAGCTGCTTTATAACTTGTTTACCTTTTGTATATAATTCTACTGTCTACTGACATGTATCGGTAGATCCACCATCATCAGAGTACACAAAATTCAAATTTAATTTTTTAAAAATTTTGATTACAATTTACAGAAGATATTGTATCTTCAGTCATTTGTATAAAACTCTTTTTTTTACACAATTAAATAAAGTTGTATACAAAGGAGTGAAGATACAACACCTTCTGAAAATTTTAATAAATTTTTTAAAGTTGATTTCAACTTTTTGTAGCTAATTCTGTTGATAGTGCATTCACCGAAACGTGTTAGTAGAAAGTAGTAGGATTATATAAAAAAAGAAGTGATAAAGCAGCTGTAAGTTGTGGGTCAGTGAAAAATTAATTATTTTTACAGTACTGTAAATAACTGTTTCATAAATCTTTTTTGTTCCGTTAAATAGGTGAAATTTTAAAACTGTATTTTTTTTAAAGCGAGTTTTCATGCAGCTTACTCCATCTCTTGCATCCCAACAGTCATCTATCTCTATATTCCCAGTCTCCATCCTCCAGATTCCTAGAGAGCACATCCTCGTTTATTCCATAGTCACTAGTTTATTCCATGTTTCAAGTGGTTGTTCACGCTTCCGCTTCCTTGGAATCTGCAGTTCACAATCCTTCTTGGCCACCTATCCTCCTCCATCCTCTGCACATGTCAAAACCACACCAGGCACCTCTTCTCAATTTCATCTACCCTACTATCCAACTTCCTCAACCTTTCCCTTATGTTACATTCCTCACTCTCTCTAATCTAGAAATTCTGCTACGCCTCCACAAAAAATCCATCTCACAGCTCCAATTCTGTCCTTGTCTCTACTCTTCATCTCTCTTGTTTCTGAACCATGAAGTAAAATAATTTGCACCACTGCACGGTACAACCAAACTTTCAATCCATCACTAATATCTTTCGACCAAAGTAAGGAATTCAGCTTTTGTGTTGTGTGCCTATCATGACAAATCTACTAGTTACATCTTTCCGTGAGTTACCTTCTTCTTCTTCTTCTTCTTCTTCTTCCAGCCAAGGATTAGGCCTCAGCCTATTCCGAACTCACAAACTATATCATCTATCTCCATCTACTCCTAGGTCAACCAACATCCCTTTTCCCTTCTGGAGCATAGCAGTGTGCCTGCTTAGGTATCCTGTGATCCAACATCCTCGCCATATGCTGTCTCAAACTTTGGCAATATTCCTTTATCTTTTCGTTCAAGTTGTAGATACCTAATTCTGACCTGATTTCCTCATTCCTTATTCTCTCCAAGTGTATACACCCTTTAGTTCTTCAAAGAAATCTCGAAGAAATGGTTTTTAGTTACCTTTTATTGTAATTAGACTTCCCAAATACTTGTACTCCTTACACCTCAGAATTACACATCCATTAATTTTCAAATCTCGGAACTCTTCCCCTACCACCAAGTATTTTGTCTTCTTAACCGATATTTTCCGTTTACTAAGTTCCAGACAAGCTAGAAGGCTGAAATTTGGTGAAGATGTTACTTATAGATAAACTACAAAAATTACCCTTTAACCATTTCCAATATGTATTTCTAAGGGGATAAAAATGTCGTTCAACCCTTAAACAAATATTTATTATTTATTAAGTTCCAGATGAGTTAGATGGGTGAATTTCAATGATGTTATTTATAGTGCAACTAAAAAATTACCCAATACTATTTCCAAAATGTACCCCTAAAAGTTTTAAAAGGTTGTTCAACCCTTAAATTAAATATTTTTATTTACTAAGTTTTAGATGAGTACACATAAGCCTGAAATCAATTCACAAATAAAGAGTTTTAATCTAAATGACTGAATGGAAACACTGTTCTAAATTTTAATTTTTAATTTTAATAATAATGCTCTGAAGAAGGTGGTACCACCGAAACACACGTAAATTTTTAAACTTTAAAAGCAACCAAAGGTAAGGTGATAAATTTCATTTATACTGAAATCAATTATTTATTTTAGAAAAATGACCAAACTCCTTTAGTCATTCCTGAAAGTCAGGTGAAATGTTTAATCATTACATTAGTAATTCAATTGACCACACTAGGTTATAGAATTGTATGTAATTAAACTACATGTAACGGGTATTTTTTTTAGAGGTATAGAACTTTAAAATGAAATAAAACCCAGAATAATTGAACAATTGTTGTGGAATTGGTTTTATTTTAAAGATAATTATTTGCCATTTTTATTTAAAAATAATTTCCAGCATGTGGCCGCCACGGCTGGCTCGGACGTGGTCCAATTGAGACGTCCAATTTGTGACCACTTTTTGCAGCATTTGGGGCCGTATATTGGTAATAATGCGGCGAATATTGCCTTCCAAGTCGTCAATTGTCTGTGGCTTATTGGCATAGACTAGCGACTTCACATACCCCCACAGAAAATAGTCCAGCGGTGTTAGATCGCAAGACCTTGGAGGCCAATTTACAGGTCCAGAACGTGAAATTATGTGTTCACCAAACGTTTCCTTCAGTAAATCAATGTGGCACGCGCTGTGTGACATGTTGCACCATCTTGTTGAAACCACAGCTCTCCAACATTAAGGCGATTCAATTCAGGAAAAAAGTCATTGATCACCATTGACTGTAACATTCTGCCCGGCATCATTTTTGAAGAAGTAAGGACCAATGACTCCACCAGCCCATAAAGCACACCAAACAGTCACTTTGTCTGGATGTAAAGGCTTCTCAGCAATAAATCGAGTATTCCGTTTACTCCAAATGCGGCAGTTTTGTTTATTCACGTAGCCATTCAACCAAAAATGGGCTTCATCACTAAACAAAATTTTCATGTGAAAATCGGGATCAACAGCGATAAGTTTCACGAACCGAACCATGATTTTCAAAATAAATCTGCACAATTTGCAAGCGTTTTTCAGGCGTCAGTCTATTCATTATAAAGTGACAAACCAAACTGAACATAAATTACAAAACAGTTTTCAAAATGGCCGCCATGGAAATCAGTACTGCCAACTTAAGTTCTATACCTCTAAAAAAAACACCCAATACAAGACATTGTAGAAATTTACCACAAACCGAAAATCAACATCAGGAATCACACTTACAAGTAAAAATCTTTACAGTTGAAGGCCATCAACCAAGCCAATTCAGTCAGCTGGTAGTAAGTCACTATTATTTGTTAAGTAACAGAGGTTGAGCAAGTAATTTTGAATGGTGACCAGCTGACAGCCGTCCGTGAACAAACTCCTGAGGGTCACTGTTCAAACTCTTGCCTAATCCACGTCAAAAATATAGTGAAAAGCAACAATCAAATTGTGTGGTTGTCAATAATGTACAGTTCACAGCGATGATAAAAAGCAAAAATTAAAATTTTTACAGTTTAATATACCAGATAAACTATATAATATTGGAAACCCCTCAATAAATTCAAAACTGTTTCAGACAGAACACTGTGGATGTATTGTTCAACTACTCTACCTATTGACATACAACTAAATTTCAACCCCTTCTTGGGGGGGGGGTTGTAACTCAAATATTTTAAATGGGAACACCCACTGTATGATACATAATTTTAAAAGTATTTTCAAAACACGAGGAATAGTATAAATAAAAATGTTCTACTTGTTGAAATTCAGTTGTACGTCAAAAGGTGGAGTAGTTTTGACCAATACGTTATCCTGAAAGTTACAGTGTTCTTTCTAATACAGATTCCAATTTATTGAGGGGTTCCCATACTCCTCTTGGGATTTTGGTCGAACCAAAAACCTAAATTTCAATCATTTACCATTTTGGATACAGGCATCGTAGATAATTTTTATTTATCTCATTACTCTTGTTTTAAAAGACCTCTAAAATGATGTATCACACGATGGGTGTTCTCATTTAAAATATTCCAGTTACAACCCATGGGCCACAGGGGCGGTTTCAGGGAAGGGGCCATGGGGGCCATGCCCTCCCCCCCCCCCCCCGAAATACTAGAAAATCTTAGTTTAATATTTTTTATAAGCTATTATTTCTAACAAAACTGAATCCCAATACTCGTACCTATCAATTAACAATAATTATTTTAGTATAAAAATGAGTCAAACAGAAAGTATCTATTTTTAAATAGTATTAAGATAACAATCAGTGTCAGTAGTCAAAAGCCACTCGCATCCAGTCAGCACCTTGAAAATTTCTCTATGAATTAAAATTGTGGTTACAGCAATACAGCATAAAAGAGGACTTTTCGATGACTCAATTACAAACTACATATTACAAATTATGTAGTAAGAGCTACATAAAAACAAGATAGCCCCCCTCCCCGAAAATCAGCCCTGGAACCGCCCCTGGTGGGCCATACCCCAAAAAGGGGTTGAAATTCAGTTGTACATCAAACAAAAGTAATTGACCTAGACATTATCCTGAAAGTTACAGTATTCTATCTGACACAGTTTTAAATTTATTCCTATACATACAGTTCACCTGATATAACTGACTAAACCTCATAAATGGTGACAGTGTTACTTAACCGTAATTATATTTTGAATGTAATGTAATGTAATGTGAATACCAGCATGTACTCCTTCCATTTTGGTTGTGTGCTCAACCACTCGTACATTGAATAAAGCGAACTACTTTGAAGAAACACTAGTAATGCATATCCATTTGGTTTCATTAGTTTCCACAAGTTTTCAGCTACCTTCCTAAAACAACATAGTTAGGATACATGTTCACAAAATTTTAATTATGTAAATAAATAAAAACAAAAGTATTATGGCATTAACTTTATAACAATTTTAGTTTGTTTATTTAGATTCTAATATGTTGTTTTTTTTTTAAATTTGTTTATTTTATGTCGCACAACTGCAATGGTTATTAGCGACGACGTTGGGGTGGAACTTTATGCAATGTAGGATGAAATGATTTTTTATAATGTATGAAAATAAGCCATGCCTGAGTGGGATTCGAACCCAGGACCGCATGATGACAGGCGAGCACGTTACCAACTGCGCCAATGCGCCAATGTTGTTGGTTTGTCATCAGCTGAAAGGCTGGTTTGAACCTCTTGAGAGTTTAGTAAGTAAAACTAGGGATAAGGTTGTTTACCATCGCCTTTCTCACTGAGTGGAAAAGTATGCTTATCAGCATTCCAGGCCTTCTGAAAACCATCTACTTTCCACCCTGCAAATGACACCTTCACTTCATTCACCACATGGTCTGGCTGTATTATGATGAAATTCATTACTCTCAGAGGAAATAACTCTGACTAGTGTCTTTTACACTTCTACCTCTTCGGTTTATAAATTCTTCAGTAATGTAATTGGCTTATTGTATGGTAAAGAAATAGAACTAATTTTTGTAGCCCTGGATTAACAGATTACAACCAGATTGAGTGCAAATAATATAACACTCTACTTGCCTGTTATGAGAAAATTCTAATATGTAAATATTTTAAATTACTTTAATCACCTATTGTAGCTCATGATTTTTATTTGTTTAAAGTTTCATTTAAAACTTAAATGTGTTTAGGTGGATACACTATCATAAAAGAAAATAAAACTATTTGGCCACCTCAGCTTCATGCGAATATAATTTTTTTTAAATTTCAATAATCTTTTAGGACCTATTAGTTTGAAATTTATAAACATTTAAGGGTTTAAGGGTTGAATACCCTTTTCAACCTTGTAGGGGTAATTTTGGAAATTGTTAAGGATTAATTATGTACGTGCATTATTGGTAAAAACTCCACTGGGTTACAGCCATCTAGGTCATCTGTAACTGAATAAACTGAAAATATTGATTTAAAGGTTGAACACCCTTTTCAACCCCTTAACGAGAAAATTTTTGAAATCATTGAGTTTTCATTTTTTAGCATATATGTAACATCTCCACCGAGTTTCCACCATCTAACTCAACGACATACCCTTTTCAATCTTTTATGGGTAAATTTTGGAAATTGTTTAAGGGTAAATTTTTTAGTTGTACTATAAATAACATCTCCAAAATTCAGCTATCTAACTCATCTGGAACTTAGTAAACAATAAATATTGGTTTAACAGTTGAACACCATTTTTATCCACTTAGGGGTACATTTTGGAAATAGTTGAGCCCTTTCTAGGTCTACTATTCGTTCACTATTGGCTTTTCTCCTTTTTTTCTGTCCATCCGATGTTCTGTTTTTGCTCTTCATAGAAGCCCTAAAAGTTTGTAATTGTTTGTCTGAATTTGGTTCAGTTTATTAAGTTTTCTCGGTTTATTCCGGTTTTCTCAATATCCTTTCGGACTTCTTTAAACCATTTATCCGATTCCTTAGGTCTATTGTTCAGTGTCATAAAAATTTGTTTTGTCAAACAGTTATCACCCATTCTATACAGGTGTCCGTAAAATTTTTGTCTTCTTTTTCCATTCATTTATTTTCTTTGTAGAGATATTCTCGATCTTGCAACCTATATTGTTCTACTATCTTTGAACCCATTTTCTTGCAGAGGATTTTTTTCTAAAATTTCTCTGTTTCTCTTAGACCATCCTTCTCAATCAGTCAAAGGCACTCACTCAAATACGAACCTACAGATTTTATCACAGTTTTATAGTGTCTAATCTTGGCTTGTCTTGAGAATGCGTTCTTTTTATACAAGTAGTGAGTTCCTTGAAGTGCACCAGTCATCTTTCCTCATCTGTTGTTTGCATCCTTTTCACTGGTCTTTCGTTATATTATCTCCTCGAGGTACTTAAAGCTATCAACTTTCCCAATTTTTCTGTATTGTATCTTATGAAAGGGATTTTTGTAATTTTCATTAACGAATGTTAGTGAATAGTGACCAGGGGCAGTTTCAGGGAAGGGGCCATGGCCCCCCTGAAATACTAGGAAAACTTAATTTAATATTTTCTATAAGCTATTATTTCTAACAAAACTTAATCCCAATACTCGCACCTATCAATTACCAATAATTATTTTAGTATAAAAATGAGTCAAACAGAAAGTATCTATTTTTAAATAGTATTAAGATAACAATCAGTGTCAGTAGTCAAAAGCCACTCGCATCCAGTCAGCACCTTGAAAATTTCTCAATGAATTAAAATTGTGGTTACAGCAATACAGCATAAAAGAGGACTTTTCAATGACTCAATTACAAACTACATATTACAAATTATCTAGTAAGAGCTACATAAAAACAAGATAGCCCCCCCCCAAAAATCAGCCCTGGAACCGCCCCTGATAGTGACTACTGTCAGATAGGGAACGATGAATTTAACGTGTAATAATTTCCAGACACTAGGAATCAAACCCAAGACCTTCTATGTTGTAGTCCACCATGTTGACCACTATGCCACATAAGCATTCATGTTCAGTTTTAAATATTTCAATGTGTATTTTATTTTATTTTATTTTATTTTTTATTTATTTATTTAACGTCGCATGAACTGCAAGGTCATTAGCGACAACGTTGGGGTGTAACTATATACAATGGAGGATGAAATGTTTTTTTTTTGTAACATATGAAAATATGCCATGCCTGAATGGGATTCGAACCCAGGACTGCATGATGAGAGCCGAGCACGTTACCAACTACGTCAATGCGGCCGGCTATTTTATTTTTGTTTTGGTTTTGTCTATTAGTAAACATATTATTTAATTATATTTGAGTACTGATTCTACAAAGTTTTATAGAATGTCGGTTTATCTTTTATGACAGAAGTAAAGATCACCTTGTGGTTATTTTGGAATTGAACTACGTAATAAATTATTTTTGTTCACAAGGTTATAGTGCTAAACACAGCCTACGTTATTACTAAACCATTATCCTTTAAGTTCCTTCTTACTTTTTGTGTATATTTTCAGTTAATTCTTTGTTATTCTAAAATTATTATGAAAGCATCACAAAAAACAACAATAAGAAATTTTTAGTTTTTATTTCATTCTTTTTTAAAGTCACATCAACTGCTTGATTATTAGTGACTATTGTGGGTTTGGAACTGGAATAGTGGGTTTAAATAATTAATAATTTCCAGACACTAGGTGGGAATTGAACCTAGTAGATTGCAATTGTTGCCCTGCTGTGCTAAGTACTGCACCATGAAGGCAGCTAGTATTTATTTTTTTCTTTAATTTTTGTAATGTTAATTTTTCATCTGAGATAAACCATTGGTAATTATAAATATGTAAAAACAATGATGTTTCTAGGTGTGCCATTTGATAGACTTTAGACTCGAGAAATTTAAACCGATCCAGTCTGTAGTAGAATATTATCTGACGTATTGGAATTAAAACAAATTGCCAGATTAAATGATAGAAAATGGTATATGTTCTCTTTGGTGTAAACACACATGATTTTCTCTTTTTTATTTTGGTTTAACGTCCGACCGTTCTGCAAATACTGCTAATGCTGACGGTGAAGGATGAAATGAGTTTTTGTAACGTATGAAAATATGTCGTGCCTGAATGAGATTCAAACCCAAGACCGCATAATGAGAGGTGAGCATGTTACCAGCTATGCCAATGCATCCGGCTACATGACTTTCTCTTGCCAATGAAAATCAACCTTTGTAGGACTTAAAAATACAGAAAATCACTAATTGATGCTAAACTAGGATCTGTAGAAGAAAACACTTGAAATAAAAGTTGTAGGTTTTTTTTTAAATTTTCTACAACTTTAATTATGTACACTTTTGTTATCAAATGCATATTAAGGTTGCAATTTTTAAAACATCCAATTTTTTATTGATTTTAATGAGCAAAATTCGGAAAATCACTAATAATTGCTAAACCAAGCATGTAGAAAAAATACTATAAATAAAAGTTGTTTGTTTCTAAATGATCTACAACTTTAATTATATACACTTTTGCCTTAAAATTCATATTGAGACCATAAGCTTAAAAAAATTTTAATCATGAGATCAAAGCCACCCATATTTTAGCAGATGGTACACTTGCCCTGTCTTGTATAGCAAAAGAAATGTAGTAAATGAGGCAATTTAACAAAAAATTATAGGAACTGCTTTTGAGAAAATTGCAAAAACGTGAAAAATTGCTCGAACAAACTACTACTTATGATTTACCAATTTTGATTAAAATTTTAGTGTCGGTTTCTCTAGTGGTACCTAACTTATTTTACATGTTTTAACTTTGTACGATATTCTGTTTTTGAGATTTGTTCACATGCAGACCAAAAGCTAAAAAACATTATGCATTTTGGTTCAAAGGACCTGAAAATATGTATTTCGGTAAAAACTCAACAAAAATAATAGAAAACAATACTTTCCTTCCCTATACATTCATCCCCATCATCCCCATAACAGCACATTCTCGCCCATAACAGGCAGGTGGAGTGTTAAATTATTTGCACTTGATCTGCTAGTTCCAAGGCTACAAAAATTAATTCTGTGTTTTTTATCACAGTCAGCCAGTTATTATGGCTGAAGTATTTAATAAAGAAGAGGTAGAGGTGTACTGTGACACTACAGTCAGAGTGATCTCCTCTGATAGTAATGAATTTCATCATTATACAGCCAGACATTGTGGTCAATGAAGTGAAAGTGTAATTTTCAAGGTGGAAAGTAGATGATATTAATCGGGCCGGGCATGCTGATAAGCATACTTTTCCACTTGGTGAGGAAGGCAGATACCTCACTTCTTGTTTTACTTATTAAAGCCTCTAGAGGTTCAAACCAGTATTTAGGTTGATCACCTTAACTTATTTATTTAATAAAGTTTTACATGTGAGAGCAACAGGTAAGACCCAATACTGCTCCCTTAAAACGTATATAACAATACAATAAATAGCTTATAATATATACAATAATGATGCTTAAAACCTACAATATAATAATGAATTTACTAATGATTATAACATATGAATATGAATAATATGATAATAATATGAATAATATAATGAATATGAAGAATATAAAATATGACTATGATGAATATAATATTTTAATGTTGTTGTTTAGGTCAACAGCCGAAAGGCTGGTTTGAACCTCTAGAGGTTTTACTAAGTAAAAATGAGGAGTGAGGTGGTTTACAATTGCCTTCCTCACTGAGTTGAAAGCGTATGCTTATCAGCATGCCAGGCCCTCCGAAAAGCACCCACTTTCCACCCTGCAAATTACACCTTCACCTCATTCACCACAGGGTCTGGCTGTATAGTGAAATTCATTACTATCAGAGGAGATAACTCTGACTAGTGTCTTTTACACCTCTACCTCTTCTGTTCTTAAATAGTTCAGTCATATAATTGTCTGACTATGTGATAAGAAACAGAACTATTTTTTGTAGCCCTGGAACCACAGATCAAGTGCAATTAATTTAACACTCCACCTGCCTGCCTGTTATGGGCATACTATTTTAATATGATAGTATATAATATAATTATGTAATAATATAATGATATAAAATTGAATATAATACACACAAACAAACATAAAAATTTAAAAGAAGCATTTACTTTATATACTTACAAATAAATTACAGTATAATTTGGAAAGAAAAGAAAAAAAAAGATTAAAGATAAAAAGAAAAGAAAAAAAAATATATCAGAACAGGAGCCGTGGAACAAAAATTCGAATTTAGGAGTAACATTATCATTATAAACAAATGAATCGGTAAAAGATGAGTTTAACAGTCTGTTAATATTTAGAATGTTTTCTGTTTTTATTTTGATATGGTTTTGGTGTCTCCTAGACGCAGTCAATAAACGAAAAACAAATTTCAAAATTTCGATTTTTTTTTTAGGAAAGCTGAACTTCTGACTTACTGTCACATACTTCCATACAGATTGTATTCTTTTAAGCAATTAATGTAAAAATGAGTGAGACTGACATAAATTAACAATAAGTTGGCTATTTCAATACACAAATTTATTAGCACTGCTATAGAATAATAAATTAATTTCTAAACAATTTACTCATACCTGTAATCATGTACCCAGTGTAGACAATAAAACGAAAAGATTTTATCAAAATTTTCTTCTCCTAATACTTCAGTAACATTATCAGCTTCTATATCTAATGTTGTGAATCCCAGTCTACCATCTTTGTACTTTTTTTGAGCAAAATTAATCATTTCGTTTGATACATCAACTCCAAGCTAAAAACAGAATCAGAATGACAAAACGTTAAATTAGTTATCTATCTGTAATATCATTGTTAATCGTAGGTACCATAATATCAATTTAATCAACCCATGTTTACGGAATATATTTAGGTGTTGTTATTTAGGTAATCAGCTGACTAGCTGATTTGAATCTCTAGTCGCTTTATTAAGTTAGACAAGGAGTAAGGTGCCTTTCCACCATGCCTTTCTTACTGAGTGGAAAATTATACTTATCAACATGCCAGGCCCTCTTAAAAGCATCTACTTTCCATCCTGCAAATGACATCTTCACTTCATTCACCATAAGGTCTGACTACTACATAATGAAATTCATTACTCTAAAAAATTACTACCTACATCAAAGTTGTAGAAAATTAAAAAACCTACAACTTTTATTTCAAACATAATTCAAACTAAGCGTTGAATTGAATGATGCTTTTTCCACATTCTGACTTTGATTTCTTGACTTCCGATTTTGGGCTACTTCTGGTCAAAACTGAAACTTCAAACCCAATCCAGGCCCACTAACCTTTTGTGTAGATTATGAAGCCAAAAACCGTTTGTTGTAACCTCTTATACTATAGTTTCTGACTTTGTTTTCTTGACTTCCAATTTTGGGCCATGTCCGGTCGAAACCAGAACTTCAAACCTAATTTAGGCCGACTAACTTTTTGTTTAGATCACATCTGAAAACCGTTTGTTGATATCTCTTGTAGTTTCTGACATGTGTGTGTGATGTACGGACAAAACATAATGATAGATGACAATTTTAATAATTGCCACCAATAACATTTTTTTTGAAGTTACAAAATCTCAGAACTTCCAGTACATCGTTTTAACCCTTTATATGTCTTTGGTAAGTATACTTACCACTGGCAATAAGGTCGTTTTTTTTAAGAATAAGCTATGCAGTTGAACTCTATTGGCATTTTATCGTTTTATAGATGTTCTCTGGTAAGTAGGCAGTCTACATTTTGACATTAGTGCGTAGCGACCATTTGCTTTACGAGTTACACGAATGTGGTAAGGATTCATACCAGTGTACGCAACCGTGTTGTTTTGTTGTTACTTTTGTACAATGCTTAGAAAATTTTAGATTTTTCAGGAAAGCAAGCATTCATGCTAATGTAAAGTTGATATGAGTTTTTCTACACATTTTTCTGTTATATAGGACTACAAGTTGTTTTATTAAGCATTCTTACCACTAAATATTAAGTGATTCCCATTTCAATAAACGTTCCTTGGTAAGTATACTTACCAGGGCTTAACATAAAAAAACGAAAATCTTACTGTTCTGGCACTAGAAATACATTATTCAAGTCCCTATAAAACAAAATTTTACATTTTACAACATGTATATTTCCCCCCGTAGTACTGCCCTATAAAGGGTTAAGTAAATACATTCTTGTTGCATGTTAAAGATAAAGTGAAAATAATTCAACTTACCAAGTATGATGATTTCGGAATAATAGGCAATAATAATTCTGATGTAACATTTCCTGGTCCGCACCCAATGTCCAATATTTTTTCATTTTCATTCCAAGTAAATTCATTTTGATATTCTCTAATTAAATCTTTTACATCTTTGTATTGATTATAATTTGTTTCGGCGTATAATTCCGGATTATCCATTTTTAAAAACCTATAAATAATAATTACAGGTATTACATTGTATTATTTTTATGACTGCCGTACTTTATTTTTAGTTTAGCGTTCAATTTTACAATATTGAAAATTATTGTTTTTTATTGTTCACTTGGATGAGTTAGCAACTTACATGTTATGGTCGTATTAGATCATAGTTTATTTTAAATTTCCATTTTGACATAAAAATTAATAATTTATGATTTTTTAGTGAAGGACAGATTAATCGAACTATCTCTTTTACTTTCTCTTCCTTCATATAAATATATAGGGAAGGAAAGTATTATATTCATGTCAATTTTTCTAAATCGTGTTTTCACCAGATATACACATTTTCAGGCCTCCTGAACCCAAAAAACCATGCTTTTTGCGATTGGTCTGTGTATGTGTAAAAAATATCTCAAGAATATAAGTTAAGTATCAATAGGGAACACGGACTCGAACATTTTCATCAAAATCGGTCAACCGGAAATAGTTTATTCGTGCGATTTTCTCAAAAACGGCTGCTACAATTTTTCTTTTAATCTCCTCAATTACTACATTGTTTTTACACGTGGTAGGTTGTCTGTTAAAATTTGGGAGACTGTGCACTCATGGTAAAAAAAATCAGTTTTTTAAGATTAAGGTAAAAAATAAATAAAATTTAAAAAGGTATATGAGCTATAAAGTCATTACTAATTAAAGTGTACTTTTGTTAAAATAAATACATTTTGTGCCGTTTCTTATAAGTATTAAAATTTAATAAAACAAATTATCGTTACAAAAATATTTGGATCTTCTCTGTTAGTTGCCTATCAGTATTAACTCCAGTTACCCTTGTGGTAATTCCCACTGCTGAATAAAAGTTTCGCACTACACACCATGTGTTCTTTCACACACAATCAATATGTGAGTGTATGCACGCACACATCCACTGAACATATTTTTTTTTATTCCTAATGTGTGTACGTTACAATCTGTTTAATTCAGAACAATAAGCAACCCCATGTCCCAATGAGATGAGTATGATGTGCATGACATGTAAATGATGTGTAGTCTTGTACAGACCCAGGCCGACCATTCCTGAGAGAGTATGGTTAATTGAACCCCAACCATCAAAGTACACCGGTAACCACTGTCTAGTATTCAAATCCGTATAAAAGTAACTACCTTTGCTAGGATTTGAATCAGGAACCTTCGTCTCCGAAAATCAGCTGTTAAACAGCTGATTTTGGTGACGACTTTACCTCTAGACCAACCCGGTGTGTTATTGAAAAAAAATGAAACATTTTTGGTGTTTTAGTTGTTTTCATTTTCATTCTGTCGAATTTCAGAATTTTTCTGTCGAGTACTGACAGCACCACGAGTTTATAAACATTATTATTGCCTTTAAAGGCAGCCTGGAACCTTCAAATCATGTACCCATCGAAGGTGTTTGTATTCTCGGGAAATTCTCTTCCCTCAACTCCAACGAAGCAGGGGCGGTTTCAGGGAAGGGGCCATGGGGGCCATGCCCCCCCCCCCCGAAATACTAGGAAAACTTAAATTAATATTTTCTATAAGCTATTATTTCTAACAAAACTGAATCCCAATACTGGTACCTATCAATTAACAATAATTATTTTAGTATTAAAATGAGTCACATTTATCACGCTGTGTTTAAAGTGTGGCGAGGGAATGTGGAGAAGGCTATATTTGGTCTGCAGTAAAATAGATAAGATATTAATTTTAACCCCCTCCCTAATAGAAGAAAATATTTTTACAGTCTTTTTTTTTTTTTACAATTCATTAAACTTTCTACATAATACATTTTTTTCTGTCAAGTAAAACTTGAAAATTGTAGTTCTATCTTAAAAAATACGTGTTCTACAGAGGTTTAAAGATGTATTTATACACGCATGCAGATGCCTTTAATTGATATTTTTATTTGCGCTAATAGCAGTGACAATTGGTATTAGAAACATTTTGTCAACTGAACGTGCAAACGACTATAGACCGGACTGTAATACTCCCACCGTCTCATAGCGTGCAGTACCTACCGTAGTAATGTCAGGCACAAGGGGACCTGGAGGTAATAGTGGTAGGTACTGTGAAACTGAAACTGATAAAAGATTAGTTGACGATGTCGTGGGGGATACCACCTGATCTTTCGAAGAAATATGACGGGGCTGGATTTCTTCTAAGAAAACATTACTGAGGGGTCGTTAGAGAGAGAAAATTAGTTTCAGGATCAGAAGTACGTTTAGTTTGGGAATAGAGTCAAATATATACACCAATAATAAAATTAATATATATTATGAAGGAGTTGCCATGTTTTTTCATAATATTAAAGGATTAATATCACAAAAAAACTGGCTGGGTGGATAGGTACTGTGTGGCAAAGATTAAAGGATTAATATCACAAAAAAAACTGGCTGGGTGGATAGGTACTGTGTGGCAAAGATTAAAGGATTAATATCACAAAAAAAAACTGGCTGGGTGGATAGGTACTGTGTGGCAAAGATTAAAGGATTAATATCACAAAAAAACTGGCTGGGTGGATAGGTACTGTGTGGCAAAGATTAAAGGATTAATATCACAAAAAAAACTGGCTGGGTGGATAGGTACTGTGTGGCAAAGATTAAAGGATTAATATCACAAAAAAACTGGCTGGGTGGATAGGTACTGTGTGGCAAAGATTAAAGATTAATATCACAAAAAAAAACTGGCTGGGTGGATAGGTACTGTGTGGCAAAGATTAAAGGATTAATATCACAAAAAAACTGGCTGGGTGGATAGGTACCGTGTGGCAAAGATTTGATGCCCTTGCGGAGAGGAGCAGATCGGCCCGCTACTCAATAACATCCTCAACAACATAGGGCCTTCTCAATAACATTTAATTATGTACTAAGTCCAGTGTACTATTTAGTAGTAGTTATGTGTTATATTAATTGTTAAACGTTAGATATAAAACAAAATAGGCCTACTATATACACGAACGACGGGTGTATTAACAACCATTGAAAAATCCAACGTCGGCGCGTCATCGGCAAGTCGTCCTATCATCCTGTCCTTCACCATCTGACTCATGTATGTAACTCAACGCCCAATAGTAACGCCGGTGTAACGCGCCGTTCGTCTGTACCAGACCTAATATATTATTATTTATGATTTTTATTAACATTATTTATATTTTCAACAACGCAAAATGAAATATGTTATACTGAAAGGGTAGTAGAATGACGTCTGCAGGATGACTCGGCATTACAACGGCAAGCTTGGAAATTCGTGGCGTGGTCTCTACGTAGAACACGCAGGTGCAGTAGACTGGACGACCCGCTCCGTACTCTTCACTATAAGGGACGGGTGGGAAGAGATAGATATGCATATTTGACGCCGACTCTTCGTTGTCAAGGTAACCTGCTATGCGCTGGAAGAGAAGCGGCGGCCATCCGTCCAACTCTTCACTTGATTATTTATTACGTACATTTAAGGCCATTACAAGAACTATTTAAAACTTTAGAAAGCGCTCTAAGTAGACAAAATAATTTTATGTACACTAGTACTTTTTACACGATATTTCTTTCTTTATGTAAAATAAAAAAAATTTAGGCCTATAACATAAATTATATTTATTTTATGAAAGAAACAAATCTCGATACTATCCAGAAAAACAGGTGAAGAGGCTCTTCACCTACTTCACTTGAATAGCCTTCTGTATTACAGCTGCTTTCTAGAGAAAGACCTGGAGGCTTTAGAAGTGTAGGTGTGGAATCGGATCAGAAAAAATCAACTAGACCAGCAGAGTAAGGAATGAAGAAAAATGTTAAAAAGGGTGGAAGTTAACAAAAATTTTACTGATGTTTAGGACGCATACTGAAAGAAGAAAAGTTTTCTAAAACTGTTTTTTTTTTGTTTTACGTCCGACTGTTCTGCAATTACTGCTAATGCAGACGGTGAAGGATGAAATGATTTTTGTAACGTATGAAAATATGCCGTGCCTGAATGAGATTCAAACCCAAGACCGCATGATTCTAAAACTATGTTAGGGGGAGTAGAACAAGAGGAAAGTAAAAGATGACGTCTAAGAATAAGGTTATAGACAATTTAAAACAGAGTAGGTTACAAAATTTAAATAAATTAAGACGTTGGCAAAAAAATAGAACAAGTAACAGAGGCGGCTATTCAGGTGAAGTAAATGAAGAGCCTCTTCACCTATTTACTAGATTGTATCGAGATTTATTTCTCTCGAAAAATAAGTATTTTTGTTATAATTATTTTTTGTTTTACTATAAACACAGAAGTGTCGTGTAAAAAGTACGTAAAATTATTTTATCTGCTTAGAGCGCTTTCTAATGTTTTAAATAGACTTTATAATGGCCTTAATATACGTAATAAATGCGTAAGTGAAGAGTTAAACTGGTGGCCGCTGTTTTTTTTTCAGCGCGAGTGGGTTGGCATGACAACGGAGAGTCAGCGGAAAATATGCACGCCTCTCCCCTCCCGACCATGAATAGTGAAGAGTTGCAGAGGGTCGATCAGCCTACTGCTCTTGTTTGTTCTACAGTTCAGCCGTTCTTAGTTTGCTCCTACTGTCAACAAACAAAAGCCACATCCTACAGGGTGTACGCTAGAGTCTGCGACTTTACGGATGTCCTATTCCTATTAAGTTAACTATTTTTTTAATTATAAGTACTTAAAGTACTATAAACATCAGTCATGATATGATGTAGGCCTAACAATTTAATTTATAAAAATACTTTTAAAAGTATTTTGTATTTAAATACTTTTTAAAGTATTTTGTTGTTACTTTTTAATCAGCGTGTATACATTTTGATATAATGCGCATGCTCAGTGACGTCATTATTTGTTTACATTAGGAGCAAACTAAGAGAGGCTGGACTGTATGTACGAGTACGTTAGTGTTGTTTTGTATGTGTGTATTATGTGTAGCCCTATTTTACAATATTCTTTACTCTCGGGAGTCTCGCAGATTAGTATAAAAGTTTTCTCGGTTTTTTACAACTCGTCTCCTATTTTTGATGGCCACTGCAAGTAAGAGATAAGCATGGTGCAATGGACCTCCTTAAGGGCAGATAACCTCAAAACGTTGATAATGAAGAAGAAGGAGAAAAGTTTTGCTAATCTTTCTGCAGTCTCCATGGTGTGCTGCGTAGTAAATTTTAATTAGCACGGTACTCAACAAAACAATTCCAAGCTATTATTCGGCACGATAGTAAAATACCTCGATATACGCATGCGTAAGTTTTTTTACATGTATACTATCGTAAAAGTTTTGAACATTGTGAAGGTTTTTAAATAACTTGTCAACTTATAGGGATGCAAATTATAACAAATTAAAACTAACCTTACCCGTCCGTAATACGCAGTAGTCGCTAATAAAAAAAAAAAACTTGTTTATGTGGCTATATAAACTAAAAAAAAGTACAGGCTTTTAAATTATTGCTTTCATAAATTTATTAATTTCCTCACATTCACTCTTTCAGCAATACATTCACTCATTTTTATTTCAAGTTTATTCCATCTACGACATTTTCTTATAGCTACTATTAACTGGTGGTGTATGTAATTAATCAGATCCTTGACATACTTTGCGTTTATATATTCTATCAGAACAAAGTGTAAACAACGATTTTATCTTCCGTAAAACAGTCACCATTCAGTTATGCTTTTATATAATATAGGTACTAAAATTGATACCAGTTATGTTTGTGAAGAATTTTTGTTGAAAAATTTCCGCTTTCTTTTAATCTTTGACAAACTTATTTCCTAACAGTGGTGGATGTCGGGGGATTCACTGGGGTCATGACCCCTCCACATTTTTTTTTACTTTCTCTTGCCTATTTGAATATAATTATAGGAAGGAAAGTATTGTTTTCATGTCGATTTTTCGAAATCGAGTTTTCACCGGATCTACACGGTTTCAGACCCCCTGAACCCAAAATACATGTTTTTAGCGATTGGTGAGTGTGTGTGTGTGTGTGTGTGCGCGCGCGCGCGCGCGTGCGTGCGTGCGTGTGTGTGTGTGAAAAGAATATCTCAAGAACGGAACATTGTACGAAATTGAAACTTAAGTTACATAACACTACCGTACCAGACACAAACATTTTCATCAAAATCGGTCAACCGGAAGTAGTAGTTTATTCGTGTAATTTTTCACTTTTTTGCAATTTTCTCAAAAACTTGTCCTACGATTTTTATAAAAATCACCTAGTTTACAAAATTTTTTATGCTCTACAAGATAGGGTAGCCGCCATGTTTGCTGAAATTCTTTGTGAGGCTGTTTTCACGTAAAAAAATTGTTTTTTTTTAAGATTACGGCTTTAATATGCATTTTAGCGCAAAAATGTCTGTAATATAAGTTGACTATTTAAAATCCTACAACTTTTATTTCAAACACTTTTTTGTATAACGCTTAGTTTAGCAGTAATTAGCGATTTTCTGGGTTTTTTCTCACGAAAACTTGTGAAAAATTAATTTTTTAATATTTCAGCCTTAGTATGCATTTTACGACAAAAGTGTATATAATTAAATTTACAGAAAATTAAAATGTCTACAACTTTTATTTAAAGCATTTTTTCTCTCTAGAGCCTAGTTTAGCGTGAATGAGTGATTTTCCGTATTTTTAAGCCAAATTGAGGTCGATTTTCATTTTGCGTCTTTCACTCATGATTAAAATTAGGTTCTGTTTTTTGAGGTTAGTTTTTTGTTTATTTCTAATGTTTTATTACTAATGTTAGGTTATATTATTAATTATTTGCATTGGCAAGAGAAAGTTGTGTGAGTGTTTCACACCAGATTTTTTTACTTTATTCACAGTGTAATACATAAAAACATGGGGGAATGAGATGACTATGAAATGAGACAAAGTGTGATTTAAGACTTAAAGGAGATCGCCACTCAACAGGGGCGGTTTCAGGGAAGGGGCCATGGGGCCATGCCCCCCCCCCCGAAATACTAGGAAAACTTAATTTAATATTTTCTATAAGCTATTATTTCTAACAAAACTGAATCCCAATACTCGTACCTATCAATTAACAATAATTATTTTAGTATAAAAATGAGTCAAACAGAAAGTATCTATTTTTAAATAGTATTAAGATAACAATCAGTGTCAGTAGTCAAAAGCCACTCGGATCCAGTCAGCACCTTGAAAATTTCTCTATGAATTAAAATTGTGGTTACAGCAATACAGCATAAAAGAGGACTTTTCAATGACTCAATTACAAGCTATGTAACGGGTGATTCAAAAAGAGCGCCGGTTTTTAAACGGCTGGTAAATTTTTGTTTATCGGTTGGCAACATTGTTAGACCTCATTTCTATTTCGGAGAACATTCCGATTGACGATTCAGTTGTAGTTTCTCTTGTTCGCAGTGTAGTACTCTCGCAGTCTGTGTCTAACCATGGAGAAGTTTACTATTGCACAACGAGTGTTAATCGTCAAAACATTTTACCAGAGTAGAGAGATTTATGCGGCTACTGTCAGGCGACTTCGCGGTACTCTAGGACGTAATGAAGCACCAAATGAATCAACAGTTTGCAGGCTCATGAAAAAGTTTTTTGAGACGGGTTCAACAGTCGACCTTAAAATTTCTGGACGTCGTCGTTCTGGCCGAACTGAGCAGAACGTTGCGTTGGTTCGTGACAGTGTGGCTGTTAACCCAGCAAAATCAATACGTCGCCGTTCTCAACAATTGGGTTTATGATGTTCTTCTGTACGGAGAATTCTTCGGTACGATCTCCAATATCACCCGTATAAAATTCAGTTGACGCAACATTTGAAAGTGGCAGACCACCAGAAGAGACGACAGTTTGTTGACTGGGTATTCAGAAAACGGCAGGATGATGACACCTTCGCAAACAAAATCATTTTCAGTGATGAGGCGCACTTCCACTTAAACGGGTTTGTTAATAAACAGAACTGCCGTATGTGGGGTTTAGAAAACCCTCGCGTGGTTAATGAAAGGGAAATGTATCCACAGCGAGTGACAGTTTGGTGCGGCTTTTGGTCGGGCGGTGTCATCGGCCCTTACGTTTTTGAAAATCAAGAAGAACAAGCGGTGACAGTAAATGGAGACCGATACCGTACGATGATTAGGGAGTTTTTGTGGCGTCATTTGGATGGAATGGACATTGACGAGTTGTGGTTTCAGCAGGATGGTGCCATCTGTCACGCTGCACGAGAAACAATGTTGTTGCTCCGTGAACGGTTCCAGGATCGCATCATTTCTCGTAATTCCGACCATCAATGGCCACCAAGGTCGTGTGATTTTCATCTTTGGGGTCATCTGAAGTCATTGGTGTATGCCAATAAACCCCGAAACATCAATGACTTGAAGGAGGAAATTCGACGGGTTACCGGGCAAATGGAAGTCGAAACTTGTCGTGCAGTAATATCCAATTTCATGGACAGAGTTGATGCGTGCCAGCGCAGTAGAGGAGGACACATGCATGACATCATTTTTTATACATGAAATCGGAAGGTAAGATGAACTTGTTGATGTATTTATTTTCAGTTTTTCAATAAAATAAATCTCTTAATTTGATATATCAAAACCGGCGCTCTTTTTGAATCACCCTATATTACAAATTATGTAGTAAGAGCTACATAAAAACAAGATAGCCCCCCCCCCCCGAAAATCAGCCCTGGAACCGCCCCTGCCACTCAACAGTAGGCCCCAGCTGGAAATTTTCTGTGAACGGTTTACATAATTGTGTGTAGGTTACTATTGGAAATTACTAATTACAAAATAATGTCCGTACTCCATTGACGTCTGCAGGGATTTCCGGGAAGGTATTTTGTTTTTGTTTATTTTTTTTTTTTTTTTGGTTTAACGTCCGACTGTTCTGCAATTACTGCTAATGCAGACGGTAAAGGATGAAATAATTTTTTGTAACGTATGAAAATATGCCGTACCTGAATGGGATTCGAACCCAAGACCGCATGATGAGAGGCGAGCACGTAACCAACTACGCCGGGAAGGATTTACAATTCCGTTTTTCTGATTTTTGTGCCGGATTTATTTTATTTTATGGTAGGTATAGGTTGCGTATAAATTCGTTACTACAGTATGATGAGATAATTTCTTACAAAATTTTGTATAAATTTGACGAAATAAGTCGTTTACGTATGGAATTTTGAGGTCATTGTGCAAAGAGTCATTGGTAACGTAAAAGGGAGCGTTTGTTTTTTGTGTAAAAATGTATTTAATCGTACTGTGTCAACAGTTTATTTTACACAAATAAACTACGGTAATTCTAATACTACTAACTAAACTAAACTAAACACAATAACATAAATAAATACTAATATAATGCGTAGTACGTAATACTTTTCTTGATATTCCCCTTTTGGTAATTCAACAGATTTGATCATATGTTTATTTATTACAAATTATTTTCTTACGCAATATTGATACAGCAAAATAAGCACCCAACATAACACAATGAAACTAACCGTGCTCAATGAACTGCTCATTTAAATAATTGCTCATTTAAAATTTGGCTGGCCCGTGGTGTAGTGGTCAGCGCAACTGGCTACTATGCTGGGGTCCCGGGTTCGATTCCCGGTCAGGTCTGGCATTTTTTTCATCTGTAAATCACCACATATCATTACCTAGTACGCACAAGTCCAAGGCTTATGTAGGCATCATCACTCAATAAAAAAAAAATAGAATACCAAAAATCCGCTTACCTGGTTTAGCAAGAAGGTATAAACCAAAAGGAAGCAGAGATATTGGAAGGCCGAAGAAAAGTAAGATGGGTATCGGAACAGGTAGAGCAGCCTGACCATTAAGGAGGAGGAGAAGGAGAAGGAAAAGAAGAAAATTTGTAGAGCCAAACCGGGAATTGAATACGGGAAATTCCCTTTAATGAACCGGGCAACGATTGTCACACAAAGAAGAAATTTTATTTATTATTTATAAGTTAGAGTTTAGTTTTAGTTATTATGTTTAATTTATTTACGGAATTATTTACTCTATTTTTTTCAAGTCGCGCCTCCTGAGTGGTCATTAACAAAGCGCTGACATTTACTGTTGGCTATGATTAAAACGCATTATAAAACACTTTGGAAAAGTACAAAGCGGTAAACGCTTACAATTTACAATCAGTAGTCTCGACGAGCCCAATCCGTGAGAAACTATACAGCACCGTTACTCGTTTCGTTTATTGTTTACAACCGCATTTACTGTTTTGTCGTTAGCGATAACAGTAGGTTACAGACAACAAACGTCTGTCGCACGGGCATGTTCTTCCAACCCGGGAATCAAACACTGACTGTGTTCCAGGGAGGCAGCCATTTACAAGAAATTTTTTATCAAGGTTTACTTAATTTTTATATTTTATTTATTTTTGTCTTCAGTCTCTCGACTGGTTTGATGCAGTTCTCCAAGCACTTGTCAATAAAAATCACTTGTCTTGGAATAAAGATTGGTTTACCTCATCGTGTGTATATTTTACATATATTACTCTCGGGAGTCTCGCAAATACTTGTTAGTGATATTACTTATCGCGGATATACTTTGTGATTTTCCGTATTTTTAAACTAAACAGAGGTTTATTTTCGTTTTGCATCATTCACTCATGATTAAAATTAGGTTTTGTTTTTCATTTTACATTGTTTACTAATGATTCAACTATTGGTTATGAGTTTTTATTTATACTTGCAAGAGAAAGTTGTGTGAGTATTTCACGGCAAATTTTTATTATCATTTATTGTTAAATTGGATAAACTGTTTTGGATATTAGCGACTATGTGTTACGATACAGAACAGGTGGGTTTAATCGTATAATAATTTCAGACCTTAGTCGGGAATTGAACCCGGTACATTCGGCTTTGTTGTGTACAACGCAGTCTAATGTTTTAATTTTTGTACCAAGGGGGAGGACTCTATAATTTTTAGTCAGTTCAACAATTTATTTTGTTTTTGCGATGATTTAACCTAAATAAGCATCCGTAAAATTTAGCTCTGCCCAGAGCAGACAGGTGGAGTGTCAAATTATTTACACCCAATCTGTTCGTTGCAGGGCTAAAATAAATAGTTCTGTTTCTTATTACATGGTCAGCCAATTAAATGACTGAATCATTTAAGGACAGAAAAGGTAGAGGTGTAAAAGACACTAATCAGAGTTATCTCCTCTGAAAGTAATGAATTTCATTATACAGCCAGACCCTGTGGTGAATGAAGTGAAGGTGTCATTTGCAGAGTGGAAAATATGTGCTTTTCAGAGGGCCCGGCATGCTGATAAGCGTACTTTTCCACTCAGTGAGGAAGGCAATGGTAAACGACCTCACTCCTCGTTTTACTTAGTAAAACCTCTGCAGGTTCAAACCAGCCTTTCGGCTGTTGACCTAAACAACAACAACACAAAATTTAGCTCTTCTCTTCCTCATTGTAATATCCATTCTTTCTAGTTCCAGGTCTTTGTAAAGTAATTGGGCCACCGTTACTAAAGTATTGTGTACACCTGGTATAATTGAAAGAAATAACTTTTGTGTCATATTACTAAAGAGCATTAATGAATTAAAATCGTGTGTTAAGAGTTTAGTCCATCTGTAGCACGGTTGAGCGCTAAACTAATTGTACTTAACCTACTTGTTCTATAAAAAGTAATTCTATTTACTCTCTTGTGTTTAGCAAAACAAAATGACTGCGACAGAGAACTAGTGTTAAATGGTACTAATCAAAGTTATCCCTTCTGGATGTAATGTATTTCAGTTTTGTAGAATTTATTCTCTTCCTTATTTAATAGCACTTTAACTTCTCGGTTAGACGCTACGGGTATTCTACAGAACCGTTTTGTTTAATCTAATAAACTTAAGACTTTCTAGACCCTTTTCCCGAATCGAACCGCTTTATAATATAATTTATAATCGTTGAGCCACATAATGTATTTATAACTAGTATAGGAACATAAAATATTTTTGGTGGTAATTTTTAAAACTGTCTATCATTTTCCGATGTCCGTCCGTCACACCCGTATGTCAGAAACTACAAGAGATGCGACAAACGGTTTTCGGATTCGTAATCTACACAAAAAGTTAGTGGGTCTGAATTGAGTTTGAAGTTTCAGTTTCAACCGAAACTGGCCCAAAACCGGAAGTTAAAAAAATCTAAGAAGAATTTTTTTTTAACGTCCTATTGTTCTGCAATTACTGCTAATGCAGACGGTGAAGAATAAAATGATTTTTTTGTAAGGTATGAAAATATGCCGTGCCTGAATGGGATTTGAACCCAAGACCGCATGATGAAAGGCGAGCGAATTTCCAAATTCCAAAGTCGGATTTGGAAACAAAAATATTGTCTTTAGATCCCTCTTAAAGAGTTGATACAGAAATCATTGGGTTTGATGATCCGAATTCGACCGCAAGTGGCCCAAAACCGGAATTCCCAAAATAAAAATCGGAATTCGGAAACAAAAATAATATCATTCGATTCCTTTTAAAAGATTAGGTACAGAAATCGCTAATGGTTTTTGCCATAGATCATAGATAGCCCTTTTTAAAAATTGCCACCAGCCATGAGACGCGCGTCTCATGAAGGGATTTTTATAAATTCATTTTAGTTTCGTAATTAGTACTTAAAAATTTCTAAAGTGTTTCCTTCTTGTTTTTGTTTAGGTCACCAGCCGAAAGGCTGGTTTGAACCTCTAAAGGCCTTAAGTAAAACAAGAAGTGAAGTGGTTTATCTTTGCTTTCCTCTCTGAGTGGAAAAGTAATTTTTATCAGCATTTCAGGCCCTCTGAAAAGCATCTACTTTTCACCCTGCAAATTACACCTTCACTTTATTCACCACAGGGCTGTATAATGAAATTCATAACGCTAAGAGGAGACAACTCTGACTAGTGTCTTTTACACCTCTACCCCTCTTCTGTTCTTAAATGCTTCAATCATATAATTAAGCTGACCATGTGATAAGAAACAAAACTATTTTTGTACCCCTAAAACTAGCAGATTGAGTGCGAATAATTTAACACTCCACCCCCCCTGTATCGTTAGCAAAAGTTTTCTGTACAATCTGTAAGTCACGTTTTAAAAATAACTTTTCTTATGGGTTTCTTGTTAGTTTTATGTATTTATTTATAGTATATGTATTCAAATTTTATACATAAAAATCTTTTAAATAAATCGACCGGTTATTGTAGCGGTTAGCGCAATCAGTTATACGCAAGGGATCCCGGATTAGGTGATTCTATCATAATTCATTTTAATTGTTTACAATAAATAAAAGTGTTGTAAGTCGTTTACGGTATTATTTAGTGGTACCCAACGTTTTTTTCGCGGTACCCTTACCGCTGGAAATAACCCATAACAGCACCCTATACACGTTATATTTTTTTTAACACTCCACTACCCTGTTTCGTTAGCAGTCCAGTTTTAAAAATAACTGTCCTTATGGGTTTCTTGTTAGTTTTATGTATTTATTTTTAATTTTTGTTTTATTATAATTTTGTTTTATTGTTTTAATAAAGTTTTAAAAAAACATTTAAATAATTTTTAGTTATTTAGTATATTTCAAATAAAATTATTTGCAATTTCATGAGAAACTTGTCCTTGATTTTTTTTTTTTTTGGAAATTCTGGGTCGGATTCAAGAGTTCAGTTCGAATTTGCATCCACTATCTCATTATCCGAAACCCGCTTAACCGTCTTGACTTAAACGGATCAGAGAAACTTAATTTTCAGTTTGGTGATTTCTCAATTCTATTGTCTATACAGCATCTAAATAAATATTGTTGGTAAAGTACAAAACCGTATCCAATGAAACAAATTACGAGTATAAAATTTCACTATTCTAGGAATTCGTTTACTTGTTCTTCACCTCCAAGATGTGCTTCTAATAAAACGATGGAGGGATGTTGACGCAAAATAAATTATTTCATAAAAAAATCTGCAACTTTTTTAAAACGACTGTAAATAATTTAAAAAAATAATATAGTAAATATTAATTATTGTACAATATTATTACGTTTTATTCTCTTGAAAAGTCTGTATTTTCATTTACTAAAAAAAAACAGTCGTAAAAAATACAGAATATCAATTTTACTGTTTTTAAACCTTAAAATTATGACTGCGTATCCGAAATCGGGACCGCCCCACATTTCAGTTTTAGCGGGGTTTTACTATACTCAACATATAGGTTTTCATAACCGCGTTAGATTTGGCGCAAAAATTTGATCATCAGTGTTACCAATTGTATAAAACAAAAAGTACTAAGGAAGGAAGAGTTAATATTATAAAAATCAATTTCAATTAAATAAAAATGATTTTGAATTGAAAATTAATTATATAAATTAATTTGAAATAAAATATAATTAATTTACGTTGAGTTAAGATAATATTAAAAGAGAAAAAACATGCGTACTTACAGAGTAAAGTATATATTACGCACAGACTTCGAAAAGTACGTACCTAGTTGATAGTTATGAATGAAATGGCTTCGGAAGGTATTAGTAGTGTTGTTTATAACTAAGAAAAATAACACACACACACGCATACACAATATTATACAAGTACACACTTCTTAAGAAAGCAAGATGAACTAAACGATAAATGTATTCCAGGCTGACCCTTTTTCCCGTTTATACCAGATATATTATAATACACTACACTGTAACAACAAATCCTTCTTAATTCAAAAATATATTTATAAAAAATAGATTATCTTCATAGATTATCATACTAACCTGTACTTACAAAAATATAAAGAAAGTTAACTCTTTTTGTTGTCCAAAACAGAACAACTTTTATAATATAGTACTGTTTTAAGTAATAATTTTTAAATGAAATTTTAATATTTGATTGTGTTTGGTTGATTCGAAGTTGATTTAATTTTCAAAGTTATATTGCGCGTTGTTTTTATAATTTTTATTTACTCTCTTTAAGTGCAGTTTTTATTTTATAAGTAATCGCTCCATTATACTTATTTTCTCCCATTTATTAACGGCATTTTATTACCGGTTTGCTTCACTACTTCTTTTCTATTATTTAACGATTTTTTTTTGTTCTTTTATTGCAGCATTAAGTTCCATTATTATTTTTATATAGTTCTTTACATTTAACTAACTATATTAATCATAAATTTAGCCTTGATTGTTTAATAAACTAATTAAATGAAAATAATCTCGTAAATTTTTTAAAATTTTATTATTATTGTTGTTGTTATTTTACCTCAATAGCCTAATATAATAATTGTTATTGACCTTTAATTTCAATTATAGCTTATGGTTTGATACAATTTTATAGGTTTTTGATTTAAAATGTTTCAATTAATCTCATATAATTATATGGATTTTTAATCGTGTGTTTATTTTTCATTTAAAATTTGGCAAGCAGTATTATTATTGTTATTATTATTATTATTATTATTATTGTTTTTTTTATTAAAATTGTTAAGAATATATTCGTAGTACGCTTAATTATGTGTACATAAAGAGTGTTAAAAAAAAGTTACCGGGGAATTCTGAGTATACTCTACTGGGGGAAATATAGGTTAAATTGTGTATATACTGTATATTATTTCCTAAAATGCTTCGTTACCGAGTTTGGGTTTCTGGAGGAGTATGTGGACCTCATTTGCACTCCACTCTTCTTGTTACCGTGCCAACTCCACTACTGAAAATTGGCATTTCTCCTCCTCCTCCTCCTCCTTCTTCTTCTTCTTCTTCTTCTCCTTCTTCTCCTCCTTCTTGTTGTTGTTGAAGGAGAAGAAGAAGGCTTCTTCTCCTTCTCCTTCTTCTCCTTCTTTTTCTTCTTCTTCTCCTCCTCGTTCTTGTTGTTGTTGTTCTTCTTCTTCTTTTTCTTCTGCTCCTTTTTCTTTTACTCCTTCGTCTTTTTCAGGTGCTATCCGTTCCGAATGTTGGCAACCATCATAACAATTCTCGCTTTGTTCGTTGCACTTTGATGCTTTTTGCAAACCAAGTTCTCAGATTTTGAAGCCACGACATCCTTCTGCCAGGTCCTCGTTTCCCATATATTTTCCATGCAGAATTGCTTGTACTATTTGACAATTTTCTAAAAAAACTTGAAGGCGTGATTTTCTCTGTTAGTACTGTTTTTGCTGCTCCCACTCCTGTGCATCGATACTATTAATTTTTATTAGATGTCGCTCCAGCTGTTAATCATCGCTGACGCTACTCCAACTATCACAAAGAAGCAATTAGAGAGAGAACTCTTCCCTAATCTTCAATTGGCGCATGCGCATAGGAAATGTTTTACTATGTAGTACTCTTATGATAACGAATATTGTGAGACATTCCGCATAATTTGTCCAAAATATTGGAGCTTCTTACACTTGATAATGGAAATGATTCCACTTCGTTCTTCATTCTCCTGAAAACCTCTATATTTGGCATCCGTGCAGTTCATGAGACCCTCAACATTCGTCTGTACACCCACATCTCAAATGACTCCAATTTCCTTGTGATAACTTTACCCGAAGTTCAGGAGTCTACAGCGTATAGAAGCTCAGAACTACTGCTCTTGCCTTGCCTTTACGGCATGTTTTTCATGTGTATTGTCCCACTGCTCGTTTATCATGGTTCCCCGGTAACAATACTGTTGTACTCTCTCTCCTCCCCTCCCTCCCTCTCCATCACTCCTTTCTATCTCTCTTTCCAAATCTGGTTGATATAAAGGTAAGCTCCATTCACCTGCTCTCCGCTAATTGTACAAGATTAGCCACAGATCTGTTAAATCTCTCTCTATCATGAACCATCCTCAAAAAAGAAAGTGCGTTTAGCCTGATTTTCATAAGGAGAGCGTTGGGCTAAACGTGCGTCTGCATTAGTATAGTCTTGTGTGTACTGCAATAGTGCAGCGTATGTAATCAACAGTGGAACAGCATGGTCACAAAATATAATGGGTGTTGTCAATTTTCAACAACATTCTGACTGTACATCTAACTGTAGGTCGGAGGGGTATGCGTATGCGGAGCCCAGCGCGCAGTAATTGGCTTGGCCTTTACTCTTGTTTGTCCAATCCCTAATATTTTTCAACTACATTATGTACATTTCCTTCGCTCAGTTCTGCGCCTGCACTCAACTTTGCTTTTGGTTTAGAGAATAAATTCTGAAAAGTTCATACCTATAACTCCTACATAAGTAACCAAGGTATTCAGTCTTTCTTCTTTTGATTGCGTTCATCAACACAATCATGTGTCTCAAAACATCGACGTCGATAACATGATCGGTCCACGAAATTCGGAGCATTCTACTGAATAACCACATCTGAAAAGTTTCTAAACGATTCATAGATTCCATACCTACTCAAAGTCCATATTCTCCCACACCATATAGCACGAGAGAGTAGATAACAAACATATATCTTACACGATGTGAAATTGTATTGCTAAGTAATTAACGAGATAAATTAATTTAGAGAAAAAAATCCCTTTTATGAGACGACGCGTCTCATGGCTGGTGGGAGTTTTTAAAAAGGCTTAGGTACTTTTGACTTATGGCAAAAACTATTAGTGATTTCTGTACATACTCTTTTAAGAGGAATCGAATGACACTATTTTTGTTTCCAAATTCCGATTTTGATTTCTTGACATCCGGTTTTGTGCCACTTACCGTTGAAAGTGATAAGGCGAGTCGTAGGAAAGTGATACAAAACTTTTTAAGTTGTTTTATTTGAAGATTGTCACGGACATTATGTTTCAAGTTACAGAACAAAATATCCTATGTCCTTAAGTTTCGGATATTTTGATGTTAATAATTTTTTTTGCAATATATTTTTGTTTTGTAATTGACTTTATTTGCTATTGTGTGTTTATTGCCTATTTAACGAAATTATTGTACGACAAACATAAAAAAAGGGGTTTAACCCCCTATTTATTTCCGTTTTGCCAAAAAGTTATCAAAAACTAGTAAATATGTGGTTTAAAACCTGGGTTATTCACTTTCTCAGGTCAAATACCATTAAAAACAACCATTTTTTTATTTTTAATCAACGCCCTAAAAATTTCATTACAATCTTTTTCATGGAATGAGCCGAAATCCGAGCGAAATCTTTCGCTATCCTTAACACGCTAACGAAGCATTTCCGAACCTACGTTTATGCGAACTGTTTTTATTATTATTATTATTATTATTATTATTATTAATGCAGATTCATCTCCCGAAGAATTTCCGTTTCTTTGTGAATCACCATATTTTTATTAAGTAGTATGATACCTATATTTATTTATTCTTATATATTTATTTATTCTTATATAGGCCTATTTATTTATTTATTTATTTATTTATTTATTTATTTATTATCCATAATTTTTGTTAAGTGTTTTAAATACGCGTCTGCGTAAAGTTCGTTTCCAAATGTTATGAAAATGTGAATTTTTGAGTTATCATTTTTGGCATCTCTTATGTAGGGTCCATAGAGATTCGCAAAGATTTTTGGAAAATTGCGTTGTGGCCGGTGCCTGAAAAGCCAATTTTTTAATAGTAATTATATAGATACGCTAAAAACTAAAATGTTTATAACAAATTACAAAATATTTTATTAGAATAGAGTAATAACATTTAAATACATTTAAGTAAATAAAAGTAATTTAAGTAAATATCGTAACAATAAAAATAATAATTAGGTCCATTTATTTATATTCTAAATTACCAATAATAAAAAATACAGGTTTTTCTATAAATTGCATCAGCTAATTTGTTTTACTGGAAAATAAAAATTATAACCGTGCTACGTACGAACTTATTGCTAATAACAGAGGAGTTTCGTTAAGGTTAGGGTTGCAAATATCAAAGGGGTTGGTTAGACCAATGTTGTTATTAATGAAAATGTATAAATATAGTACGACCTCGTTTATCCGGACTAACTTCGATCAAAGACGATCCGGGAAATCGAAAATCCGTATAATGCGGTGTTTAATTGAAGCACTAACCAGTATTAGCCATATGTTAAGAGAAACATTAAACATATAGGCTAAGCAAACAAGTAGTGTAAAAATGTATGTACTGGGACAACCTTGACCTTTGACCTGGCGGCTCGAGCGCAACCTTGACCTTTGACCTCGACTTTGAAAAAAAAAAAAAAAAAAAAAAAAAAAAAAATCCCGCCAAAAAAAAAAAAAAAAAAAAAAAACGCGCACGCGCGCGCACACACGAAAAATTTGGCAAAGTTCCAAACCCTATTTTCTCCGCAACCGCTGGGCCGATTTTGATGCGGACGGCACCCACGTGACCGGGAGATCGAGATCTACAAGATAAGCCTTAATCCGTAGCCGTATCCCCGATGGAACCCGAGATAGCTTGTAACACGTGACCCGGGGGTCGGATCAACGAGGTTCAGGTGCGCGCAGGATCCGGACGCTCCGTAGACCGCGTTACGTCCGGTTTCGACCGTTAGGTTCTTTCGGGACCCTAAATATATAAATTTAGGAAATATGTTACCGTCAAAAATAACGCGGGACGGACCGCAAGACTCGTCGCACCACCCGCAGGACATCCGTATCACTACCCGACGAGGTGAAGACTAATGATTGGGGCGATGAAATCTGTTTATTTGCAACTCTATTCTTTTAATTTTGGCAATGACGCATGTTGTTGTTACGAGTCACGTGGCATGCGCGTGCCTTTCATTGACGTCATTCGTTTTTTATCTATGCACGCGCCAGACTATTGATCGGGATGATGCAACTTGTTATTGCAATTAAAGATGATGCAACGTGTTTACTTTGTTTATTGGCAGTGACGTCATCCGTTTTTTTATCTGTGCACGCGCCAGACTATTGATCGGGATGATGCAACTTGTTATCGCAATAAAAGATGATGCAACGTGTTTACTTTGTTTATTGGCAGTGACGTCATCCGTTTTTTTATCTGTGCACGCGCCAGACTATTGATCGGGATGATGCAACTTGTTATCGCAATAAAAGATGATGCAACGTGTTTACTTTAATTTATTAGCATTGACGTCATTCGTTTTTTATCTATGCACGTGACAGACTATTGATTCAGATGATGCAACTTGTTATTGCAATTTTAAAGATGATGCAACGTGTTTACTTTGTTTATTTGCAGTGACGTCATCCGTTACCCGCCGTTCGGATCGTCGAGGTTCAGGTGCGCGCAGGATCAGGACATTCCGTGGAACGCGTTACGTCCGGTTTCGGCCGTTAGGTTCTTTAGGGATCCAAAATATATAAATTTAGGAAATTTCGTTTCGGAACACCCTATACTTTGTTTTATTCGCATTGACGTCATCCGTTTTTTATCTGTGCACGCGCCGGACCATCGATCAGGATGATGCAACTTGTTTATTGCAATTAATTTTTCTAGACGATGCAACTCTATTCTTTTTTGACAATGTCACATGTTGTTTGTTACGAGTCACGTTGCATGCGCGTGCCTTTCATTGACGTCATAAAACTTGTTATTGCAATTAAAGACGATTCAGCGTGTTTACTTTGTTTATTTGCAGTGACGTCATCCGTTTTTTATCTGTGCACGCGCCCGACCATCGATCGGGATGATGCAACCTCTTTATTACAATTAATTTTTCTAGATGATGCAACATATCATCCGTTAAAGTCACGAGCCGTCGACTCAGCGATAAGGTGTTTGTTTCAATTTTTAAAAAAACCGTTGACGTCATACCGCTTGTTATTCTCATTATGTACACAGAACCGCAAACTCAGCGTTTCCAATGCATTAGCATAGGAGAATTACGTGTATAAAAGCGCGCCGATTTTCCCATCGAATCATAACTCTACTGCCAGTAGTATCCACTGCCAGTCCGCTGACGTCACAGTTCTTCTGATTCATCTCTACCTACCTACCGCTAATTGAAGGTGAGTTTTATTCTACTTTAAGCAATCAAATTGAACTTTAAATATTTTTAAATTTTAAAAGACTTTAGCACTTTTATGAAATATGCACTTTGAATCTTTTATAAAAATTAAAACCTAAAATCTCTTTATAAAATTATGACGTAGAACCTAATACGAATTTAACGACGGGTAACACGTTGCCGGTACAGCAACAACACCAGTTTTAGCCGTTGTTGGTACAACAACAACCGAACAACACCAGTTTCAGCGTTTACTATTATAAATACGGAATAACAATTTCCATACCTAAATTAAATTGTTCCAACCGCATGTCGGTAGTTTAGTAACGTATGTAAAACGCTCGTTCACTGAATATTTAGTCTGTTGTTGTAATCTGCAACAACACAACAACCGATACCGACTTAAACGTAGAATTAAATAAATTTGAACTTAAAATCTTCTTATAAAATTAATACTTTGACTAACGCATGTAAAACGCTCGTTCACTGAATATTTAGCCTGTTGTTGTAATCTGCAACAACACAACAACCGATACCGACTTAAACGTAGAAGTAAATAAATTTGAACTTAAAATCTTCTTATTCCTTGACTAGTCGAACTTAGAACGTAGTGGTATTAAAACGAGTCTCTAATGCGTGTTTCTGTTTTTGTTCTGTTTTAGTTTAAAATTCCATCCGCCACCACCACCAGCAACAACAACCAACAACAACAACAAAATCAATTTGTTTGATCAACAGCTCATATTTAAAGGTTGGTCTTATTATAAATACTATACTGGAATAATAATTTACATACTAATAATAAAGGGATATTTGTTTAGCAAAGCGAATTCAAATAAATATTTAATTTAGAAACCCTTGACGAGTCTCTAATGCGTGTTTCTGTTTTTGTTCTGTTTTAGTTTAAAATACCTGACGAGTCTCTAATGCATGTTTCTGTTTTTGTTACGTTTCAGTTTAAAATCGACCTCACCACCGCCGCTACCACCATCATCATCACCATCAACACCATCAACAACAAAATCGACCATCGCCGCCGCCGCTACCACCACCAACAACACCATCAACAACAACAACAACATCCCAGCATCCTCCGTCACCCCATCGTCACCCACTTCAACTCCAGCACCTCGCCGTCTAACACCATCATCTCCTCGTTCAGCTCCAGCACCTCGCCGTCTACCGTCATCATCTCCTCGTTCACCTCCATCAACCAGCGAGGCTACATATCCCACAGTAAGTAAATTGTCGGCAGCGGAAATAAATTAAGTAGTTATTAAGAGAATATCGTCGGCATAGAGAACATGGCTGCAAACCTTCTATGTTTAGAAACCGCAGCCGAGACTGTGGCATATGCAGATACAAACCTTGCAAGTGACGTAGTGTTGTACAATCTGCTTTCATCCCAGCCTCCACCAACCGTTTACTCATATCTATGTGACGGATCTAAGATCCGAAAGAATATGAGAACCGTAGTAGTAGGATGGATAAAAGATTTATGTCAGTACAGGCGAATGTACCACAAGGTGGCTGCAGCCGCAGTGATATATTTCGATCGGTTCCTTAACCGCAAGCCTGATACTGAACCGAATGATTTACAGCTACTGGCATGCTCGTGCATGCTGATAAGTTCGAAATTTTACGAGGCGTACGGATGCTTTACTTCTGATGAGTTGGCGGCCTCTACCGCCGATTCCTGTAGCACAGAGTCCATCCTGCGATGGGAGATGGAAGTGCTGAAGGAGCTGTCGTGGAGGGTATCTATAGTACTACCTCACGACTTTGTTCATCCGATTCTGTCCAGGATTTTCCCTACGGAGGATGTCGGAGACCTGAAGAAGGTCGGAGATATGTCTTACGATCTCCTGTTAGAGGCGGTTTGCGCCTATGATTTGAACGACATCCGCTACAGCGAACTGGCCGGCGCATGTGTATGCGTGACGTTACGCTCTTTCAGTTCGTTGAAAGTCGAAGAAGACTTAATCGCTGGGATGTTGTTATATATTGACCTCTCGTATTCTATCCAAAAGGTTCTAATGCTAAATGTTCTCTGTGCAGATGAATCGTGCTCCATCAGTGTCCCGGGAATTGACGAGACTGGAAGCGGCGAGACTGTTTGACGAGGTGTTGGGGGCGGCTAGAAACATGCCGGTAATAAACTTGGACGACGAGCGACCCGAAGTCGAGTTATTACCGGTGCGTCCAGCTCCTCAGCCACCTCGACAACCAGTCGAGATGCAGCCGGAGGTCCCAGCTCCTCAACCACCCCAGCGACCAGTCGAGGTGCAGCCGGAGGACGTACATGCGCAACAGGAGATGCGAGCGGTCGAACCTGCGGCGCATCCCGTTCAACCGGCCCAGCCGGCGGCACGAGTGGAGCAACCGGCCCGATTACCAACCCGAATGCTCAGCATGATGGACGTGCTAGTGCAGTATTATACATTCGGGTTGGTAACCCTAGCGAAATGGGAGGACGCGATCGCTAGGGTGGGCGGAAGGGAGCCCGACAGTTGTAAAAGGCTGTCCGGAGGCATCTTCGAATTCTTTAAAGTTTTGAAATTGAAGATGCTCCTGCCCATCTTCAACGAGAACAACCAGATGGGCGTCTTGGAGAAGATGGACGAGAGGTTAACTGTCGGGTTCCTGATGGAATGCGCACGAACCGCGCCTGCTTCCGAGGAGAAACAGTACCGGGAGCAGGACGTCGATGATCTATGGGATCTCATGAGGGTCAGACAGACCAAACGACCCATAACCGCTCTCTTCGAGGATGCAGGTCCCTCACGGGAACCATCATCGTACTCGGAGTCCGTAGAGCTCAAGACCGACCAGAAACATTACAACGCGTGGTCGGTACCTAAGAGAGGTAAATACCTCATGCGAATTGAGCTCTACGAGACGAGCGAGATCGAGGGAGTGTCCTTCGGGGACAGGTTCAAGCGCGTGAAGAGCAGAGTCGAGCTCGTCGCCAACGAGGGTGATCCTCGTTTGACGGCGGTCGATAACGTAATTCACGACACGCTAGAATCGATCTTGAGAGACCGAGGCACCAAAAAAATAATCCGCAAAATCGCTGCGGTGAAGCCTCAGACAGAATGACGGGATGCGCATTCCATCGTATTATTATTAGCAGTATTAGTATTAGTGATAGTATTTGTATTAAATTTATATACCATTAATAGAATAAATGTATTAAACTGTTTATCATTGTTTTCATTTCAAAGTACCGTACTTTTCCGTTAAACTAAAACATATGGTTTTGCAGGAATTATGGAAAGACAGGCCAATGGCAATAATTGGAGCTGTTTACGCATATAGTTTTAAAAATTCTTACTTATATTTCAGACATATAAAAAAAAAATGTGCTTTCACAAACCGTTGCCTGAGGTTGTGAGCATTTTTGGAGACGTGGAGACGGGCGAGATTGCAGAAGAACAGGGCGAGGATGTATGCGAGCTGTGCGAGGAGTTAAACGACGAAGAGGGGACGGCCTTTATTATAGATCTTAACGAGCTTCAGGACGATCTAGACGAGCCTGAAGACAACGGCGAAGACGCCCATCAGTTTCTTCAGGAACTAAGGGCGCTGTTCCCCTCGTACTCTTACGAGATGATGTATCCTCTAGAGAGTATGGTCCCATGCGCCGTCCATATACTCACAGATGCTGTGACTTCCATAAGTCATATCTACCATGAGGTCCATGATAGGTGGCCACAGTGCGTACCGTACGTCTCATACATCGAAGAGACCGACATGGACTTGATCGAAGAGGTCGACTGAGCCTTGATCGAAGAGGCCTACATGGATTTGTGAGGAAACCGAGTGCGACCCTATAGATTTCCCATCCCACATGGCGATTGATGTAGAGGAAGGCGCGCATGCGCGAACCATATATCACGCACTCCACGATCGATGGCCGCAGTTCGTTCCCTACGTATATGAATAATAATCCCTCAAGCCCTATGTCCTCATAATCTCATATATGTATAATTATCCCACAAGCTCAACTGCATCGGAATACATGGTAACTTTATCATACGCGAATTGCAGTGTCGTACTTATTAAGAGCTCATCGCTGGCCTCAGTGCGTACCGTACGTCTCATGCTTGACCTGATCCGTTCGCTCATTTCCCGGCGATCAGTAGTGTGACCATGTCTATTTTTGTTGTAGGCCATGTACATCGAGGGGTATCAGCCAAAGATGATTACAATCGAGGAGGTAGAAGCTGAGATGATTGAGGATGAATCGGTGGAGGGTGACGACGTCTTGTCGATCGGGACGGTCGCCGTCGAAGAGGCCGACATGGACTTGATCGAAGAGGCCGACATGAACTTGATCGAAGAGGCCGACATGGACTTGACGGCGAACGAGTCCATGGACGACCTCGCAGACTTTGATGACGAGGGTGTGTCCGTGGACGGTCTCGTAGACTCTGATGATGTGGTAGTCTGCCAGACGTGTCAGAACGTAGGGACCGAATTCGGATTTTCCTTTCGAATATGTGTCGAAGAAGTAGAGGACTTCAGACAGGTCGGAGACTTCTATCGATTTCTCATGAGAACCTTTTTTTCGGCTGTCGCGTAAAACCAATTTACATAAATAGTAGTTATGTAAGGTTTGAGGAAACCGAGTGCGGTCCTATAGATTTCCCATCCCACATGGTGATTGATGTAGAGGAAGGCGCGCATGCGCGAACCATATATCACGCACTCCACGATCGATGGCCGCAGTTCGTTCCCTACGTATATGAATAATAATCCCTCAAGCCCTATGTCCTCATAATCCCTTTTATGTATAATTATCCCTCAAGCTCAACTGCAGCGGAATACATGGTAACTTTATCATACGCGAATTGCAGTGTCGTACTTATTAAGAGCTCATCGCCATACATGTATTCGTTTTCATCATCATCATCATCATCATCATATATCAATAAATGTTTTATTCTTTTATGAATCCGTCTTTTATTTCTTGTAACCTAAACCGCCTATAGTACCTAAAATACATGCAGGCAGGTGATCGATTCCTGGGAGGGTCTGATGGGGTTGCTTATTGTTCTGAATTGAACAGATTGCAACGTACAATGCAGAATGGAGTAATAGAACCTTAACACGGATTATTTTAATGGAATTTTAACATTAATATTTTTTACGCTCTCTTCTGTTATAGTTATTCATCGCTCCTCTAATGGAAGTTTTCCGTTATCACTACCTCATCGATGCTGCCGCCTTAGAGCGCAGTCTGATATGGGCTATCAAATCCTGTACGGAATATGTAGAGAAATATGCAGACCCGATGCTCTCTGATGAGGGCTTCATCGAAGCGATTCAGACGGCGGTGGATACCGCAGGGGCGTCTGGCTGGTGCATAGCAGGCGGTTTTGTCTCATACGTGTTGGGAAGGACCAAAGCGTATGGAGATATAGACATTTTTTTTATTTGATTGTCGCCCAGAGAGTCCTTATTCTACACGGGTTAAATATAAAAGTAAAACCTTAAATATAATAAGCCTAAAACATACCGGGTTACCCACATGGCCTATGATTAAAACTTTTTCGCTTATATCGGAGTTTGACATACCTCTTTGCATGTCTGCATTGGTGTTAGAGGAGGGGTTCTGGCGTGGACTATGCCTGATAGACGATGGGAGGTGTATAAGCAACAACGGTAAGACGCAAAAGAGGAAGAAGAAATATTCTACTAGGCGTTTAACGTTTAATTTTCAGCCTCAGACTCTCGGGCAGTTAGCTGCTCGACGAATCTGCGAAGGTTTCAGGAAGACAACATTCTACGGCCATCCGTATCTAACAGCAAATCTCCAACCAATCGGTTAAGTTTATACCGCACATTTTACTAGTTTGTAGATTTATGTATTATTAGCTCGTCATATAATTGTATTCGTTCGCATCATCATATCATAACAATAAATGTTTTATTCCTTTATGACTCTGTCTTTTATTTCTTGTAACCTGAACCTCTGCAAGTATCTGAAATACCTGAACCGGGAAGTCGAGTTCCGATTCCCGAAGGGATCCGACCTACCGGTCGGATCCTGTCGTCGTGCTGCGCTTTCGCTTCACGACCGAAAAAAGCCTTCGGCTTTAGCAAAACTTATATCTACAGGTGTAAAGGTGTTGAAATGATGTCACGTTTTGAAAATAAGTTTAATACATATATTCTGAAATCAAAACGTTATAACTAAATTACAATGGCTCAGACTCTAAGGACAGCCGTACATGAAGAATAAAACTCGTGTTACATAATTCACTTTTTAGGCAATACATTATATTTCGAAAGTATATTTCTAAATTGATCAATAATCACGCTGTCGTAACATTTTATTCCGAACAAAGTATAGTCGATCTTACCGGCTCGTAGTAGTTTACCTGAAAATTCGCTAAACTCGTACATGAGGTTTCCTTTGAAGAAGTAGAGTATTCCGTTTGTGTATCGCATAGCAGAGTCTAGACCGAGTGGTATACCAGGAAATATTTTGGTAATCATTCCCACTTCGCGCGAGGTGAAATCATTTTCGTCTATTTCGGCATAGAATATATCATTGTATAATACGTACGTCTTGCCTGTGTACGTATTGATAATAGTGTGTATATCACTTGACTCTGGTATGCCGAATTGTCTCGCGGCCGATACTGGATATCCAGTATCCAGTTGAAGGTTATGCATATTAAATACGTACAATGTCTTCCCGTCTACTAGCATAACTACCAGTCCGTTTGGCCTTTGATACACCGCTGTAATATTAAACTTTGTCGGTAGAAACTTTAACCAGTCGGTTAGCACCAATGGTTTCTTCGAGTGATGAAACTCACCATCGATGTCTAATGACCATACAAGTTTATCATGTAGAATGTAGAATCTATTATTGATGACGACCATTTTCATCGTATTGTCGATGTGCTGACAAATGAAGGTTTTAAGTTCGGCGCCTTCACTCGGCGGCGGAGGAGTGGTGCTGTTTTTTCCTGATTCAGTGGTGACGTCTGTTGTAGTAGCGGTCGTAGGGGGTGTTGTTCGAGGTCTAGGTCTGCCGTAAAGACTTTGAATAGCATTGATATCATCCTCGGCTAGACTGGTGTATCCTCTGTAAAACGCATACATGACAGCACGTCTATCGGTAGAGTGTTCGATTCCTATCACATGTCCAATTTCATGTAACATCATCGCTAGAAAGTTGCTGCCGGATGGAATCAATCGATCCAAACTATAGTCCCATTGTTCGTCTCCATCCACGTGTATCTCTACAACACTATTATCCCTATTGGGGAAAAATGCGTGTGCTAATGTTCCGCCTCGTCCGTCGAAGCGTATGGGACACATACCGCTCACTTTTTTACTGTACCTATGAAGGGTACGGCCGTTGGTTATCACAAAATCTGGGTTCTCGCTGTTCTGGTGGAATGTTAGTCCTGACGAGTTCATCCAGATTTCAAACGCGCGTTCGGTAGCCGCTACCATTTCCGGCGTGGCCAGGCTGTAATGCCATGATAAGTTGTTTTTTGTCCACGAATACGGTGCAGTTTTATAGGCGGATGCTAAATCGAATACGCCGCACCTTGGTTGTGACATCAACCAGGTAGTGTTCTCGTTCTCCTCCCCATCTTTCGGTAATTCGTAAAATTCTTGGAATTGCTTCAAAGCGGTTTTGACGGTTTCGGGATCTGTGAATGAAGCGTTTGTCTCTGTCGCGAGATAGCCGTACGTTTGTAGATATTCTATGGTTGAAGTAGAGATGAATGACGTTGCAGAGGTGAGAACCATGCAAAATATAACCGCTATCGACGATGACATGATGATAACTGACAGTTTTTATATTTTTTGACGGTAACATGCACTGATGGTATGATTCGATGGGAAAACGTCGGGCTTTTATACAGATAATTGGAGCATATTCAAATACAATGGAAACGCTGAATCTGCAGTTTATTTGTACGTTAAGTAACTTGCATCGGAAAGGCACGCGCATGCAACGTGTCCCGTAACAACAACATGCAACGTTCTAAACAATTAAGCAGATTTCGCACTTATCGGTAATACAACCAAAAGACCGATTCTGCAGTTTAATACAATAACCGAATGTGTGACATCAACCTAAAATTAAAAGTATAGAATTGCAAATAAGCAGATGTCACACTTATCGGTCGTATGTAAAGACAAAAACAAATGACGTCGATAAATACACGACCGGCGACTGTACGGCTTTTACCTGCTAGCTGTACAGCTTTTTCCTGCTTATTCCTGCTAGCTGCGCAGCTTTTTCCTGCTAGCTGCGCAGCTTTTTCCTGCTAGCTGCGCAGCTTTTTCCTGCTTATTCCTGCTAGCTGCGCAGCTTTTTCCTGCTTATTCCTGCTAGCTGCGCAGCTTTTTCCTGCTTATTCCTGCTAGCTGCGCAGCTTTTTCCTGCTTATTCCTGCTAGCTGCGCAGCTTTTTCCTGCTTTTTCCTGCTAGCTGCGCAGCTTTTTCCTGCTTATTCCTGCTAGCTGCGCAGCTTTTTCCTGCTTATTCCTGCTAGCTGCGCAGCGTTTTCCTGCTTATTCCTGCTAGCTGCGCAGCTTTTTCCTGCTAGCTGCGCAGCTTTTTCCTGCTTTTTCCTGCTAGCTGCGCAGCTTTTTCCTGCTTATTCCTGCTAGCTGCGCAGCTTTTTCCTGCTTATTCCTGCTAGCTGCGCAGCTTTTTCCTGCTTATTCCTGCTAGCTGCGCAGCTTTTTCCTGCTTATTCCTGCTAGCTGCGCAGCTTTTTCCTGCTTTTTCCTGCTAGCTGCGCAGCTTTTTCCTGCTAGCTGCGCAGCTTTTTCCTGCTTATTCCTGCTAGCTGCGCAGCTTTTTCCTGCTTATTCCTGCTAGCTGCGCAGCTTATTCCTGCTAGCTGCGCAGCTTTTTCCTGCTAGCTGCGCAGCTTTTTCCTGCTTTTTCCTGCTAGCTGCGCAGCTTTTTCCTGCTTATTCCTGCTAGCTGCGCAGCTTTTTCCTGCTTATTCCTGCTAGCTGCGCAGCTTTTTCCTGCTTATTCCTGCTAGCTGCGCAGCTTTTTCCTGCTTATTCCTGCTAGCTGCGCAGCTTTTTCCTGCTTATTCCTGCTAGCTGCGCAGCTTTTTCCTGCTTATTCCTGCTAGCTGCGCAGCTTTTTTCTGCTAGCTGCGCAGCTTTTTCCTGCTTATTCCTGCTAGCTGCGCAGCTTATTCCTGCTTATTCCTGCTAGCTGCGCAGCTTTTTTTCTGTTTTACTAAGTAAAACGAGGAGTGAGATGTTTTACAGTTGCCTTCCTCACCGAGTGGAAAAGTATGCTTATCAGCAAGCCGAGCCCTCTGAAAATCACATATCTTCCACTCCGCAAATGATACCATCACATCATTCACCATAAGGTCTGGCTGTATAATGACATTCTTTACTTACAGAGAATATAAATCTGATTAGTGTCTTTTACACCTCTACCTCTTCAGATCTTAAATGACTCAGTCATTCAATTTTCTGACCATGTATCAGCTCTACGTTTACGGTGGAATAGTTCCTGCGGGCTTGCTTGTGAAGCTCGCGCTATACCACTTCTCAAGCTCATCGTGCGTTGCACTGAGAGCGACACTGCTTATATCTAGGTTAAATGAGGATTTTGAAAGGAACAGACGTTATTTTTAATATGTACATTTATTGATTAAATATTACAGCCTTAGAGTTTTTTATTTAACAACTGACAATATGAAGAAGCCTACATCGATCACCTTCGGTTTATTCTCTTGAGAGTTTTTCTTCTTCTATTTACTAACGGGCAATATGGCGAAGCCTTCCTATGTTCGGTATCTGGATCGTCGTCGACTCTCCATTGGTATAGCTCTACGCCGCATTCGATACATGCAGTGACGTCTAGTATACCCGTATAGTAGAACCCCGAGTTTACGAGGTCGTTCACCCGAGGAGATTCATGAGGCCACTTATCAAATGTTTCTTCAAAGATTATTTCGGAGACGTCTGCGACGTCTTGAAAAAATCTGTAGCATTCCATTACTTCTTTGCCTAAACTACATTCCGGACTCGAGAGGATGTGATTTTTACTCGCGTGTAGTAGAGTGGTATCGGAAGAGTTCCACCATCCGCATTCTTTACAAGTCGCGCGATTGGAGTCTGAGCAGTGGATCAGACCGCATCTTTCGAGGTCCGGTTTATCGGCATCCATCATCCTACGGCTCAGCAGTACCATTTTTACAAACATGGTCGATGTCGAACACAAGGCTGTCTACGTAGTCTTTGAGCGAATCTGCCAAGGCGGCGAACGAAATAGGCGAAGGAAATTCTAGCAGCAGCTCTAGCGGATCGAGGTAATGAGCGAAGGCTTGCGGGAAAGTGCCCTGGATTATCCCGTAGAATTCCTCCGAACACTCGATGTCGCCTAGTACGCAGCTTATCCGCCAGTTGTCGCTGTAAATGGCTCCTTCCGAGAAAGAATTCAGAGGGACATGCGTTCGAGGGTCTTCCGGGTCGAATAGACTAGAATTCTGTGTTGTAGTTCCAGCAGCTCTTTCCGAAACCGTATTAGTCTCCTGCGGTACTCTTCTTCCTTTCGTAGACGCCTGCAACAATGAAATAAAAGATTACTAGCGTCTATCGCAAAATTCACACATCGCGTAGGCTTACAGTAATACGTGGTTTACGTGTGAAGCTCTGTTGTTCCTCTCGTAGCAGGTCTGCAATCGGTATTGACTGTTGAACTTGCATGTGTCTTCGTCGTAATGTGATCTTAGAGTCCTGTAATACCCCCTATCCATCTCTGCGCTGAAATCGCAAGTCATATTGCCATTCTGTAACGACTATGAACAGTAACCTACTTACAGCTAATTTATATAATCTGTATATTTACATATGATTGGAGCTCTTCATCGCCATCCAATGGTAATTCGTCTAGGATCGCCCAGGAATACATACACTCCTTGGTGATGTGACGCGTCCATAAGTGTGGCTCTATATAATGCTCCTTGTTAAATATACACTTTATACGGTCAGGCCTCCCGTTCTCCTTCCAACAGTGGACGGTGTGTCGTATCAGGTCCTTGGGTGTGAACAGGTGATGCCTCCTGAACGGGCAATCAAGGTATCGGGTGCTGAATGCTGACATCCTGAAAATAAACCAAAATTTGCGTCGTCAACTCTAACCTGCAAATAATTCTGGTGTTGTAAATTTGGTTACAAGTTCTGTTTCCATCTTACCTTTCAATAGTTATCAACTGCTCGATTCCTCTCCGTTGGTCCGTCACCTTATTTTATATCCCCGCCTCGGATTCTGCAGGATGTCGCGACATCTCCTTCTCCCAATTCTCAGCCGATGGTGGCATCTGGATATGCATTAACTCGGCTTCGAACCGTATTCCCTGCCTGATGCTACAGTGTTTCTTCCAGGAATCGGGACACTCTTCCAGATGTCGCGACATCTCCTTCTCCTCGATGAGGTGGGTACAGTTGTATTTACATACAACCAAATCGGACTCACGGTGGTTACGGGAGCAACGGTACAGATGTCTCATCAGCCTGCCAGGTTCAATAACGTGCGACTTGTCATAGGGGCAAATAACCATATTGACCCTATGCAGACCGTCATGTCGACAAACAATTGTGTTATTGCTTTGGCTATTCATCCTGCAAGGCGATAAACAAAGAAGTTACGTTACCGTTTTTGCAATGATCATTAGGTTACATATTAATAGTTTACTAAACAAAACATACAAAATTTACGTCGACAACTCTAACCTGCAAATAATTATGGTGTTGTAAATTTAGTTACAAGTTCTGTTTCCATCTTACCTTTCAATAATTATCAACCGCTCGTTGCCTCTCCGTTGGTCCGTCAACTTATTTCTCGTCTCCGCCTAGGATTCTGAAACAAATAACACGTTGTAACAGCGGTCGTTCAGGATGTATTTACTTTTTTCGTATTGCTACACGATAAAACTACTAACCTCACAGGAAGATTGTTATATTTCCTTCAATCCGTTTCCTACACTTGGGACAATGCCGCAGCTGCGACCAACACACTGTGCATGTCACATGCCGGCATGGTAGCAGCACTCGGTTAGGTACTCTATCCAAACATACCGGACATCTGACGACGTTCGGATGGTTGTAACAGTCTCTGCACAATGTGGGCGGTGGCGGTGAGGGGGATGGAGAATGAGACGCATGTTGTGATGGTATCGATGGCGTTGGTGAAGCAGTATCAATGGAAAGTGTTGGTGATCCAAACGAAATGGGGTCCCTCTGGGTTGTCGGAGGAGGCACATCATGGTAGATGATTACTGTCTCCTCATCTTCCTCCATCCAATCCGGGTAGTTGGTCACAAACTCCAGCAAGGATGGAGAACCCCTACGCGATGTTTGAGGAACCTCTTCATTCGGATCGCCCCCCTCTAACAACCCGTCTATTTGGGCGGGTGTTAGGCCATTATGTTGTGACATCTCTATAACAAAATAGTTAAATACCGTATGTATTAAACAAAATAGCATAGAGATTTTTATTTTGAGATTGATGTGGCGCTACACTCACCTACTATCATGACGTAGATTTTGTATAGCAGGTAAAGCAGTACTATGAACAGTAACGCTATAACGCATAAGAATATTGTTATAGCGTAAATCATGCTGTCAACAGAAAATATAAAACGATTTTTAATACTACTACGTTCTAAGGTCAGCTAGTCAAAGTCTTAAGTTTTAGGTATAATTTTATTCCTATGTCGTACCGTCAAGTTCATAACATCTAAATAATAAAATTACCTATTTCATCATTCTCCTTCTTCTCCTAGACCGGGTCTTCCTTGGGGTTGTAGATCGAAGGGAATCTAGGTATGCATGGAATTCCTCGTACAACCCCAGCTCCCGAAGGGTATGCATGTCCACCCATGCCGACATGCAATCCCCAGCCTCAGGCACGAAGAGGAGCGCCTTCATCTCCCCAGCCCAGATCCTATGTCCCCAAATCCTCCCTTGTATTTTTGGGAGCACTACCCTCAATGTCCGCATACTTGCTGTAAAACAAAAACGATGGTTCATCGTCTATCAAAGATCTCGACGGTACACTGGCATATAAATTGCCTCTCTTAGTTACTACAGTAAGTTCAAACTTTAAGTTTTAGGTATAATTATAGTAAAGGCTACTGATTAATAACTTTATTAGTATGATATAATATTCGGTATTACATACAATGCAAAACTAATCATATGTAGTTAGTACAAATATTGTATTTTAAAATAAGGCTAACCTTTAAATGAAGGCTTGTGCGTAACACTAGTTGTTGGCGGTGATGGTGGTAGCGGCGGTGGCGATGGTCGATTTTGTTGTTGTTGGTGTTGATGGTGGTGGTAGCGGCGGTGGTGAGGTCGATTTTAAACTGAAACGTAACAAAAACAGAAACATGCATTAGAGACTCGTCAGGTATTTTAAACTAAAACAGAACAAAAACAGAAACACGCATTAGAGACTCGTCAAGGGTTTCTAAATTAAATATTTATTTGAATTCGCTTTGCTAAACAAATATCCCTTTATTATTAGTATGTAAATTATTATTCCAGTATAGTATTTATAATAAGACCAACCTTTAAATATGAGCTGTTGATCAAACAAATTGATTTTGTTGTTGTTGTTGGTTGTTGTTGCTGGTGGTGGTGGCGGATGGAATTTTAAACTAAAACAGAACAAAAACAGAAACACGCATTAGAGACTCGTTTTAATACCACTACGTTCTAAGTTCGACTAGTCAAGGAATAAGAAGATTTTAAGTTCAAATTTATTTACTTCTACGTTTAAGTCGGTATCGGTTGTTGTGTTGTTGCAGATTACAACAACAGACTAAATATTCAGTGAACGAGCGTTTTACATGCGTTAGTCAAAGTATTAATTTTATAAGAAGATTTTAAGTTCAAATTTATTTAATTCTACGTTTAAGTCGGTATCGGTTGTTGTGTTGTTGCAGATTACAACAACAGACTAAATATTCAGTGAACGAGCGTTTTACATACGTTACTAAACTACCGACATGCGGTTGGAACAATTTAATTTAGGTATGGAAATTGTTATTCCGTATTTATAATAGTAAACGCTGAAACTGGTGTTGTTCGGTTGTTGTTGTACCAACAACGGCTAAAACTGGTGTTGTTGCTGTACCGGCAACGTGTTACCCGTCGTTAAATTCGTATTAGGTTCTACGTCATAATTTTATAAAGAGATTTTAGGTTTTAATTTTTATAAAAGATTCAAAGTGCATATTTCATAAAAGTGCTAAAGTCTTTTAAAATTTAAAAATATTTAAAGTTCAATTTGATTGCTTAAAGTAGAATAAAACTCACCTTCAATTAGCGGTAGGTAGGTAGAGATGAATCAGAAGAACTGTGACGTCAGCGGACTGGCAGTGGATACTACTGGCAGTAGAGTTATGATTCGATGGGAAAATCGGCGCGCTTTTATACACATAATTCTCCTATGCTAATGCATTGGAAACGCTGAGTTTGCGGTTCTGTGTACATAATGAGAATAACAAGCGGTATGACGTCAACGGTTTTTTTAAAAATTGAAACAAACACCTTATCGCTGAGTCGACGGCTCGTGACTTTAACGGATGATATGTTGCATCATCTAGAAAAATTAATTGTAATAAAGAGGTTGCATCATCCCGATCGATGGTCGGGCGCGTGCACAGATAAAAAACGGATGACGTCACTGCAAATAAACAAAGTAAACACGCTGAATCGTCTTTAATTGCAATAACAAGTTTTATGACGTCAATGAAAGGCACGCGCATGCAACGTGACTCGTAACAAACAACATGTGACATTGTCAAAAAAGAATAGAGTTGCAAATAAACAGATTTCATCGCCCCAATCATTAGTCTTCACCTCGTCGGGTAGTGATACGGATGTCCTGCGGGTGGTGCGACGAGTCTTGCGGCCCGTCCCGCGTTATTTTTTGACGGTAACATATTTCCTAAATTTATATATTTAGGGTCCCGAAAGAACCTAACGGTCGAAACCGGACGTAACGCGGTCTACGGAGCGTCCGGATCCTGCGCGCACCTGAACCTCGTTGATCCGACCCCCGGGTCACGTGTTACAAGCTATCTCGGGTTCCATCGGGGATACGGCTACGGATTAAGGCTTATCTTGTAGATCTCGATCTCCCGGTCACGTGGGTGCCGTCCGCATCAAAATCGGTCCAGCGGTTGCGGAGAAAATAGGGTTTGGAACTTTGCCAAATTTTTCGTGTGTGCGCGCGCGTGCGCGTTTTTTTTTTTTTTTTTTTTTTTTTTTTTTGGCGGTTTTTTTTTTTTTTTTTTTTGGCGGATTTTTTTTTTTTTTTTTTTTTTTTTTGGCGGGATTTTTTTTTTTTTTTTTTTTTTCTTTTTTTTTTCTTTTTTTTTTTCAAAGTCGAGGTCAAAGGTCAAGGTTGCGCTCGAGCCGCCAGGTCAAAGGTCAAGGTTGTCCCAGTACATACATTTTTACACTACTCAAACATAAGTTTGCAGGTATTTTGTAAATCAGTTATTTATTTTTGTTTCGTTTTACTTTCTCTTGCCTATATGAATATATAGGAAGGAAAGTATTGTTATCATGTCAAATTTTCGAATTCGAGTTTTCACCGGATCTACACGCTTTCAGACCTGAAAGCGTGAACTTTCAGACCCTGAACCCAAAAAACATGTTTTTAGCGATTGGTCTGTGTGTGTGTGTGTGTGTGTGTGTGTGTGCGCGCGCGCGCGCGTGTGTGTTAACAGAATATCTTAAGAACAAAACATCGTACGAACTTGAAACTTGAAACGTAAGTTAGACACCGCTACCGGACCCGACACAAACATTTTCATCAAAATCGGTCAATCGGAAGTAGTAATTCGTGTAATTTTTCACTTTTTTGCAATTTTCTCAAAAACGGGTTCTACGATTTTTTTTTAAATCGCCACATTTACTACATTTTTTATGTTTTACAAGATAGGGTAGGCGTCATGTCTGCTGAAATTCTTGGAGAGGCTGTTTACACGTAAAAAATTGTTTTTTTAAAGATTGAGAATATGCATTTTAGCGCAAAAATGTATGTAATATAAGTTGTTTGTCAACTTTTATTTCAAACATTTGTTTGTATAACGCTTAGTTTAGCGGTAATTAGCGATATTCTGTTTTTTTCTAACGTAAACGTGTGAAAAATTGATTTTTTTTTAAGATTTCGGCCTTAGTATGCATTTTACGACAAAAGTGTATAATCAAATTTATAGGAAATTAAAAGATCTACAATTTTAATTTAGAGCATTTTTCTCTACAGAGCCTAGTTTAGCGTGCAAGAGTGCTTTTCAGCATTTTTTGTAAGTCAAACTGAAGTTTATTTTCATTTTGCATCTTTCACTCATGATTAACATTAGGTTATGTTATTTATAATGTTTTATTACTAATGCCAGGTTATATTGTTAATTATTTGCATTGGCAAGAGCAAATTGTGAGAGTGTTTCACACCAGATTTATTTTTTAAAGATGCATCAACAGCTTTGTTATTAGCAACTACTGTGTGTTAAGGAACTGGAACGGTGGGTTTTGGCACGTAATAATTTCCAGACTGTAGCCGGGAATCGAACTCGGGACCTCCGGTTTGTAGGCTAGCTCGCTATCCACTACGCCACGGAGGCGGCCGGTTATATTGTTTTAAGGGGAGACTGTACTTTGTATCCCGCCAATGGTAAATTTTGCTTTACAGGGACTTGAATAATGTATTTTTAGTGCCAGAACAATAAGATATTTATTTTTTTATATTAAGCCCTGGTTGAGTACAGTTACCAAGAAACGTTTATCGACCTGGAAATCACATAATGCTTAGCGATAAGAATGCTTATTAAAACAACTTGTAGTCCTATTCAACAGAAAATGTGTAGAATAACTTATCTCAACTTTATAATTGCATAAATTCTTGCTTTCCCGTAAAAAACTCGAATTTTCTAAGCACTATAAAAAAGTAATAACAAAACTACGCGGTTGCATACATTGGTATGAATCCTTACCACATTCGTGCAACTCGCGAAGCAAATGGTCGCTGCGCGCTATTTTAAAATATGGATAGCTTACTTACCAGAGAATATCTATGACACCATAAAATGCTGATAAAGTTCAACTGCATAGCTTATTCTTAAATAAAATCGACCTTATTACCAGTGGTTATTATACTTACGAAAGACCTATAAAGGGTTAATCTGTTGGACCATAAAATTTTTAAAAAATGACGATAACATAAAAATCTTTTCTGTGTTTTTTGCATATTATTAATTTTTGGAGCACCTGAGGAAATTATAAAAATGTTCGTATATTGTTCGTATGTGCATGTACAAGATGAATACCTGGTTAAAACTTTATCCTGGTAGGTTTAATAGTTTTTTGAAAAAATGTAGTACCTAAGTGTTAAAAATCTAAATTTATGGGAAAAAGCAAGAAAATAAAAGGTAAAAATCAAGACAAAAGAAACACAAACAAGTAAATTTCCCATCACAGTTGGTTCGAAAGCTGAACCAAAAGCTGAGAATATTAAAAACGGTGATGCAGATATTTAAAAAACTAAAATTCCCTTTCCACTATAAAACGAGCAGTATAAAATTATAAAAAATATTCGTTCTTGGTGACATGATAATTTTTCTGGGCAAACGTGATAAACACTTATGTTTTTTTTTAATTAAAATATTTTTTTGACGTAATTTAATGTTTTTCTGGTAGATCTGGTCTAAAATATTGAAAAACATAAAAACCTGAAAATCGAAATTTTAAGTCAAAACCATCATACAGTCTCCGCTTAACTACCGGGGTTGATAAAACGAAAGAAAGATAAAATTTAGATAATTTGCAACAATTATATTTTGAAGAGTTAATTAATAACTATCCAACAAAATATAATACTTTGAATTAAATTTTTGATGAATTTGAATTATTAATTATGAATTTGAAATTTAATTTAATTTATTTTTATTTAATTATGAATTTGAATTTGAATTATTATTAATAAATTTATGATGATTATATTTAGTCCACTAATAAAATCATTTTAGTGCTTCAATTTAATTTCAGTAGAATAGTTTCATAAACACTTAGAATGATTACCCTTAAAATAAATCCTTGGATGTTTACTTTTCAGTCTTCCGGTTTCACTCCGTTTAGATCGATATATTGTTGAGATAGAGTGAAACTACTATTAAGGGATTCATAAGTCATGGAGTCGACCCAGAATTTCCCAATATTGATTATATAATTAACATTTTCTGCCCATAACAGACAGGTGGAGTGTCAAATCATTTACACTCAATCTATTCGTTGCAGGGCTAAAATAAATAGTTCTGTTTCTTATCACATGGTCAGCCAATTAAATGACTGAATCATTTAAGAACAGAAGAGGTAGAGGTGCAAAAGACACTAATCAGAGTTATCTCGTCTGAAAGTAATGGATTTCATTATACAGCCAGGCCCTGTGGTGAATGCAGTGAAGGTGTCATTTGCAGACTGGAAAATACGTTCTTTTCAGAGGGCCCGGCATGCTGATAAGCGTACTTTTCTATTCAGGTAGGAAGGCAAATGTAAACCACCTCACTCCTCGTTTTACTTAGTAAAACCTCTACAGGTTCAAACCAGCTTTTCGGCTGATGACCTAACCACAATTAACATTTATGTACTTCCCATAAATAATGACAATTTAAGTCATAATATCTGTAGTTTTCCTATAACAGACAGGTGGAGTGTTAATTTATTTGCACTCGATTTGCTAGTCCCAATAAAAAATAGCTGTTTCTTGTCACATGGTCAGCCAATTATATTACTGAAGAATTTAAGGTGAGACTTTATAATGGATTTGACTGAAAATTTTGATTTTCGGTTTTTGTGTTTTCCAATAGTTCAGACCTAGATCTACCAGAAAAAAACATTAAATTACGTCAAAAAATTATTTTAATAGAAAAATTAAGATTTTACCAGGTTTACCTAAAAACAGTATCTTGTCAACAAGAACGAATATTTTTCATATTTTTATATTAGTCGTTTTAGAGTAAATGAAAATTTAGGTTTTCAAAATATATGCATTATTGTTTTTAATACTCTCAGCTGCTGGTCCAGCTTTCAAACCAACTGTTGATGGGAAATTTCCTCGTTTGTGTAAATTTTGTTTTTTATTTTTGCCTTTTGTTTTTTCCCTTTCCCCGTAAATTTAGAATTTTAACATAAAAGCTGAAACTCCGATTCCTATTACGATAAACTCACAACCTTTTTTTTATCCGAGGCGACGAGAAAAACAGACTCATGTTCACTCACTCGCGATGGGGGAAGTAGTGTTGGACTCAATTGAGGCGTCCTCGTCCAGCCCCAAGGAGGCCGCAACCGCCTACCAACCAAAAACCCGCCGCCTGGCCATTTGATCCGGCAACAGCAAAGAACCCTTCACCTCCCTCGGAACTGTTTATATATAATACTACAAGGGAAATGTCGGGTTAAAAAAAATACATTCTGTCAGCGGGGCGTGGAGGGAACCGTAGCCTCATTCCCCTCTCGCTGTCACTGACCAACACTCACTCTCTCACTTTCATTCATCTCTTTCATCACCACAACCTGACCTCAGATTTCGTACAATTATTAACGTTACCACAAATGATTATTTTTTTTAGATTTTTTTTATGTTGTTTGGGTCATAAGCCGAAAGGTTGGTTAGAACCTCTAGAGGTTTTACTAAGTAAAACGAGAAGTGAGGTGGTTTACAATTGCCTTCGTCAGTGAATGTAAAAGTATGATTAACAGCACGCCCGGCCCTCTAAAAAGCATATACTTTCCACCCTGCAAATGAAACCTTCATTTCATTCACCACAGGGTCTGACTGTAATGACCATTACTTTCTAAGATATAATGATCATTACTAATGATCATTACTTTCGGAGGAGATAACTCTGACTAGTGTCTTTTACACATCTACCTCTTCTGGCCTTAAATGCTTCAGTCGTACGATTGGCTGACCATTTGATAAGAAACAGATAAAGTGTTTGTTGCTCATAACGTGCAGGTGGAGTGTTAAATTAATTGCACTCGATCTGTTGGTTCCAGGGCTACAAAAAATAGTTCAGTTTCTTATCACATAGTCAGCCAATTATATAACTGAACTATTTATGAATAGAAGAGGTAGAGGTGTAAAAGACACTAGTCAGAGTTATCTCCTCTGAGAGTAATGAAATTTACTATACAGCCAGACCCTGTGGTGAATGAAGTGAGTTGTCATATATAGGGTGGAAAGTGGGTGCTTTTCGGAAGGCCTGGCATGCTGATAATCATACTCTTTCAACTCAGTGAGAAAGACAATGGTAAACCACCTCACTCCTAGTTTTTACTTTGTAAAACCTTTAGAGTTTCAAACCAGCCTTTCGGCTGATGACCTAAACAACAACAACACAAAGTTTTTGTAGCACTGGAACTAGGAGATTGATTGCAAATAATTTAGCACTCAACCTGCCTGTTATGGGGTAGATTTTATTAATAATAATAACCCATTTTGGGGACTCTCAATGTCAGCGCCCCGGGCGGGCGCACGGGTCGCACGGGCCGTAACCCGCCCCTGTGAGAATCTAATTGTATTTTTGCAACAATATCTTTTACATTGGTTTTAACAGATGCCATTTATTACTTAGATCCTTTCCAATATAATTTAAGTACCTAAATTTTGTACTATTTTAAAAACAATTTACGTGGAATCAATTTGATTCGGATAATTCATATTGAAATCAGGTTTTAAATAAACGGAACCAAAGAGGAGTTTAGCCTGAATTCCATTATTAATAAGAACAATAAATTATCTTAATAACACAAATATTTGACCAACCTTAACCGGATGTGTTTTAGAAGACGAGTTAAAGAATAAATTAGTGAATAGAAAAAAAATAAAAAACTAATTTGAATATATATTATTACAACGAGTTCTATACCCTACAAACTTAAAAAATAAAAAGGGAAGCACTGACACTATTGACCTTGGTTAGTTCTGTCGTTCCCTTACATTAACTACGTTTGGAATGTAGAAACCCTCTAAATAAACGAAATTAAATCTGATTGGACTGTACTAATAAAATCTAAGATAAAGATATTTCTAATGACCTACCACAACACTAAATGTAGTTTCTCTAGTTTAGTTCATCGTCAGTACTGCTCCGATCATTTTAATAAAAGATACTCGCTTATAACTTTAAATTGTCGGTTCAACCCCATTTATTTATGTTTCTTTTTCTTTAGATAAACGTATTTAATACTTTTTATTACTTTAAGTTTTTTCTAGACGGAATATCTAATCGAGTTTTAAATACATTTATTATTTTGTTCATCCTCGTGTATAAAAATTAAATTTAAAAAAACCCCCTACAAAAAATATTTAAAAAGTAAAAAACCCACCGGGTTGGTCTAGAGATACAGTCGTCGCCGCGAGTCAGCTGTTTAACAGCTGATTTTCAGAGATGAAGGTTCCTGGTTCCAAACCTAGTAAAGGTAGTTATTTTTATACGGATTTGAATACTAATATGCTTTTCACGGTTGATGAGCTCGGCTGTTCCACGCGTTTAGACCAATCAGAATGTTTGCCAGCGTTGTCAGATTGTACCTGACAAACATTACGCGCGCATGCGTATAAGAGCCGCAATAGTTCATTCTCGTCTTGCATCTCCTACTGAACACATCGATTATAAAGCGCGTTAACTTACAATATTTTATAATAATAATCAGCTGATTGTATGTTAATAGGTTATAAATTGTTATTGAAAGACCAAAAAAATGGCCGACGAAATATTCAACAGAGCTATAAGATCAAGTGTTGGCAACGTTGCTGGCAAGTCATTGGCTAGCTATAAAGTTGGTAGGGGCCAATGAATACGTTCAGAGCTCATCAGCCTAGAAAAATAGTATAGTTTACATTTTGGTAAATCAGATGATAAAAAAATTAAATTTGTCTAATTGTACTTCAGTATCATCTTGTACTTAATAAAAACTGGTAAAAATTTGAAAACTGTATCTCTAATGGTTTTAGTAAAAATTAGGTTTGTGGTATAAAAAAGTTAATTTTCGGAGAAAATTCATCTGGCAGTAATGTAGGTCTTCTTTTTTCTCAAGTGATAGTTTTTTCTTTTATTTCTCAATGTTCTGCTTCTTCTGCATTTATTGTGCAGGAATATCCGTTATTTATCCGCCTTTTTAAGTGCTACAGTGGTATTTTTACCAATACCTTATACTCAAAACCTTTTCAATCTTTAAACCCTTCATAGCTTCCATGTAAGGCGGGCTGTATGGTTGTATAAAGCGGGTAGGAGGCAATGCGTACATTCAGAGTTCATCAGCCGTGAAAAATAGTATAGACAGTGATTAACGGTGTAATTTGATGGTTGGGGTTCAATTGACCGTACTCTCTCAGGAACTGTCGGTCTGAGTCTGTACACGACTACACCTCATTTACACGTCATACATATCATCCTCATCTCGTTTGGTCATGATGGTGCTTATTGTTTATATGAACAGATTGTAACGCACACACCATTAGTGATAAAAGAAAATTCTAGGCAGGTGATATTTGTAAGAGAATTACTACTGTCTGTCTATAACTTAATGGCCTCCTGCAGAAGGGAGCAATATGCGGATTGTAAAAATAATTATAATTTTTTTAAGCAGCTGAAACTTGTCGGAAATTGCCTATTTTTATAAAACAAAGAATTTGGCATGTTTTTTCTACAAAATTATTTTGAAAACACACGCTTAATAAGATAATGTATAATTTAGTAAAAGTTTTGTTTTTGAAGAAAAAACTGTCCTCGTTAACTTAAAAAGTAGTGATTTTCTGTTAAATTTTATCGCATCATAGTTTTCCATAATTTTTACAGAACGAACCTGCCACATATTACGTTAATCCGGTAAATAGTTGTTGAACAATGACGATATATTTGAAAAAAATACCGTTTTTTTTCTTCAGAAACAAAACTTTTACTTTATTATACATTATCTCATTAAACGTGTGTTTTTCGAAATAATTTTATAGAACAAAAAACATGCAAAATTCTTTGTTTTATAAAAATACGTACGAGGTGTGGCTATTAAACAACAAGACTGACGTTGTAAAAAAATTTATTTTAATTTTATACATAATCAGTTATTGTCACCTTCAATATACACTCCTTTTCTATCCCTGCAACGCTCCATGCGAATTTTCCATTGTTGGAAACAGTGCTGGAAGTCATCTTCTGTCAGCTCCTTCAGGACACGTGCCGCTTTCTCTTTTACAGCTTCCACAGACTCAAATCTTGTCCATTTTAATGCAGATTTCACCTTAGGGAACAGGTAGAAGATAATAACATGTGATGAAACGTGGTTTTTTACTTATGATCCGGAAACGAAGCGCAGATACACAATCCATGCACTGGAAGAGCCGAACTTCACCGAGAGCCAAAAAAGCTCGAATGAGGAAGTCAAAATTTAAAGCAATGATGATTGTTTTTTTTTATATCCATGGGATTGTGTACCTTCACTGGGGTCCTGAAGGTCAAACAATTAATCAATATTACTACCTTGAGGTACTTTCTAAACTACGTCAAAGAGTAAGGAAAAAACGCTCCGAAATGTGGAAGGACAAATCATGGGTTCTCCACCAAGACAATGCGCCAGCTCATTCCGCGTTACCTATCAAGAGGTTCCTAGCCAAGTACAGCATCTTAGTGTTAGAACATCCACTTTATTCACCAGATCTTGCACCATGTGACTTCTACCTGTTCCCTAAGGTGAAATCTGCGTTAAAAGGTACGAGATTTGAGTCAGTGGAAGCTGTAAAAGAGAAAGCGGCATGTGTCCTGAAGAAGATGACAGAAGATGACTTCCAGCACTGTTTTCAACAATGGAAAATTCGGATGGAGCGTTGTAGGGATAGAGAAGGAGTGTATATTGAAGGTGACAACAAGTGTTTATGTATAAAATTTAAATTACATTTTTTACAACTTCAGTCTCGTTATTTAATAGCCACACGTCGTATTTCCGACAAGTTTCAGTTACTTAAAAGAAGAATTATGTATGTTTTCTGAAATGGTTTACAATACGCGGTCTTGGGTTCGAATCCCACTCGGGCATGGCATTTTTTCATACGTTACAAAAAATTAATTTCATCCTTCACCGTCTGCATTAGCAGCAATTTGCAAAACAGTCGGACGTTAAACCAAAAAAAATACAATGCGCTTATTCCTCCTCTCCGCAGAAGGCCATCAAGTTAGTTATAGACAGACAGTAGAAAGATTATGCACTATAATTAAATGGTATAAATCGAATTATTAATTCACCTAGATTATTTTTCCGGATTTGAATTGTCTATTTTTACAAATTTTACATTTTTATCTCAAAGTACATCATTTCACCTAAATACCTACGCAAGCCTGCCAACAAAGGTTGATTTAACAATGTAGTTTTTGTTAAAGTTATCGCATTCTTATCACCTAATTTCGTTCTATTGTACGTTGTTCTTATCATTTTTGTTGGTACTGTAACTTTGTTAAATTTTAGAATATTACTTTGTATTTCTATAATTGGTAACATTTTAAGTTTGTAATGAAGTGTGATAAACTTAGTCTCTATTCATTCGTTTTTTTACCTTTTCGTGAATTATTAATGTATATAGTATTTTTACATATTTGTTTGTATAACATTTTAATTTGAAAACAATACGTAGTCTATTTTTTGTAAATATTTACTCTTTATCCTTGAACTGTGATCGCTGTAGATCTTTTTATGTTCTCGCAACACTTTCTGCCGCACAAAATATAATTTTCAACTATCTTCACATTTAATGACCCCCCCGATGCACAAAATGTTCGTTCGGAGATCGTCCGTCATGTTATTCTTCCTTGAAAATTTACGTTTTCTCAAAAAGCCCCAAGAAGATTTTTGGTAATTCATATAACGAGCTCTGCTTTCATTCCAAACATTAATTGTTTGTTTAAAATTACAATCTCCAAAAAATACAAAAAAAAAATAAAAATTATGCATGTAAATATTCTAAAGTTTTTGTGCTTAAAATGGTTTTTATTTATCGTTGTGTTTAGCGGCAATTATTGATTTTCCACAAAGAACTCCAATAAAATCAGTGTTTTTTTTTAATTACAGCTCTAAAGGTTATTTAATTGAAAATACCAAATTACCAAAATGAAGTAAAATTAAAAAAAGGTTACAAGTTTTGTATTTAATTTGTCTTTTGTATTTGTTTGTGTCTGATTCTTCTTATTTTTAACGCCCGACGGAAACAGTGGGGTGTTATAGTTACTTGAATCACGAGTTTGCCTTTGTTTGTAACAATGGGAAAAGGAGCAAAAGCATCAGTGCGCATGCGCGACTGCTTTAATTTCAGTACAACGAACACAACTCATACTATACCCAGAGCATATACGTATATGATATATATATATATATATATATATATATATACACACATATACATGTGTGTGCGTGTGTGTGTGTGTGTGTGTGTGTGTGTGTGTGTGTGTGTGTGTGTGTGTGTGTGTGCGCGCGCGCGCGTGCGTGCGTGCGTGCGTACGTGCGCGCGCGTGCGTGCGTGCGTGCGTGCGTGTGTGTGTTCTACTATCATTTTCGCGTCCGTACATTGACATTTTCCTAACAATCTGGAATCCGAGTCCTTAATCCTTAATAAATTTATCCTTAATAGAAATCCTTAATCAAGTTTATTGTGACATGGTTTTTGGACGTAAGTTTTTTAAACCAAAATACATTGTTACGGGCAACTATATTTATTTTTTGAAAATTTTATTGTTAACCAGAGAGACATAAAAAAATAAATAAATTTTGGTACCGGATGCGAAATTGCGGTGTTTTGAACAATTTTATACACCTTACTTTGGAGGGTTTCTCACCAGAGTGCTCTAGCATCGCCCCTATGTAATAGGTAATATACGTATATTATGTATATTGTCACAGAGATGTCAATTTCTCATCTGCTATCAATTTCGCGTCCACCCGTTAAGAAAGTAGATAAAACATGTTATAAATAAATATTTTTGCCCATAACGGGCAGATGGAGTGTTAAATTAATTGCACTTAATCTGTTGGTTACAGGGCTACAAAAAATAGTTCTGTTTCTTATCATATAGTCAGCCAATTATATGACTGAACTATTTAAGAACAGAAGAGGTAGAGGTGTAAAAGACACTAGTCAGAGTTATCTCCTCTAAGAGTAATGAATTTCATTATACAGACAGATCCTATGGTGAATGAAGTGAAGGTGTCATTTGCAGGGTGGAACATGGGTGCTTTTCAGAGGGCCTGGCATGCTGATAAGCATACTCTTTCAACTCGGTGAGAAAGGCAATAGTAAACCACCTCACTCCTTGTTTTTACTTAGTAAAACCTCTAGAGGTTCAAACCAGCCTTTCGGCTGTTGACCTAAACAACAAATAAATATTGTATTGTGTTAAGAAAAAAGCTTAAAACAGTAATAAAAACACATTTTTAATAATACTAATTGACATACAAATTCTTTCAAAAACTCGTATTCACAATCTAATTTACTTATCATTTGAATAATTTTTATGTGGCAAATTTTTTATATAACTACCTAATATAATTTAATTAAGTTATTGGTTTAATAATTTTTTTATAGAATTAAAAAACTCTCTTTTCTGATGGACGATTTATTGGGTTGACAAACTATCCTGGAAGGAAACCGGAGCGAATAGTAGTGTCAGGATTAAATTATTATTAAGGCTGGAAGTTTTCTTTCTAAACGCGTTGTAAACAGAAAACCATTTTTGAAGAGCTGTTGTTCTCCGTCGTTCTGTCGTCTTCCATTAAATGAGTCCATCTCACGCCGCTTTGGTTTCTTTTTTCAAATTAGGCATAAACCAACCATTAAAGATTTCATGAACAATATCTTTAGTAATTTGTTTGATGTTTTTGTTGAGTACCCACCGGGTTGGTCTAGAGGTAAAGTCGTCGATGCGAGTCAGTTGTTCAATAGCTGATTTTTGGAACTGTAGGTTCCTAGAGTAAATCCTAGTAAATTTAGTTATTTTATACGGATTTGACAACTAAGACAGTGGTTACCAATGTACTTTGATGGTTGGGGTTCAATTAACCATACTCTCTCAAGAATGACAGGCTTGGGTCTGTACAAGACTACCTCATTTACATGTCGTACATATCATTGGGTCATGAGGTAGATTATTGTTCTGAATTGAGATGGTAACATAGACACATAAGAGATGAAACAAAACAAATATTTGTTTAGTAATTTGTCACATTTTGTATTTGTTAATATGTAATTTGTCTTCCCCTTCTCCTTACTGTCTTCCTCCTTCACCCTGGTTTTTTTGTCTTCCTCTTCTCCTTTCTGTCTTCAGCCTTCACCATGGTTTATTTATCTTCCTTCTTCTACTTTCTGTCTTCCTGCTTCACCACGGTTTATTTGTCTTCCTCCTTTTCCTTTCTGTCTTTCTCCTTCACCGTGGTTTACTTGCCTTCCTCCTTCTCCTTTCTGTCTTTCTTTTTCACCGTGGTTTATTTGTCTTCCTCCTTTTGCTTTCTGTCTTCCTCCTTCACCGTGGTTTATTTATCTTACCCTTCTCTTTCCTGTCTTCCTCCTTCTCCGCGGTATTTGTCTTCCTCTTCACCTTTCTGTCTTCCTCCTTCACCGCAGTTTATTTATCTTCACCTTCTCCTTCCTGTATTCCTCCTTCACTGAGGTTTATATCTCTTCCTCCTTCACCGCGGTATTTGTCTACCTCCATCTGTTTTCTGTCTTCCTCCTTCACCACAGTTTATTTGGCTTCCCCTTCTCCTTTCTGTCTTCCTCCTTAACCACGGTTTATTTGTCTTCCTCCCTCTCCTCTCTGTCTTCTTCCTTCACCGCGTGTTATTTGTCTTCCCCCTTTTCCTTTCTGTCTTTCTCCTTCACCACGGTGTATTTGTCATCCCCTTTATCCTTTCTGTCTTTCTCCTTCACCGTGGTTTTTATCATCCTTCTTCTCCTATCTGTTTTTCTCCTTCACCGCGGTTTATTCGTCTTCCCCCTTCACCTTTCTGCCTTCCTTCTTTACCGTGGTCTATTTCTCTTCCCCTTTCTCCTTTCTTTCGTCCTCCTTCACCGTGATTTGTTTTTCTACCCCTTATCCTTTCCGTCTTTCGCTTTCACCGTGGTTTATTTGTCTTCCCCTTCTCCTTTCTGTCTTTCTCCTTCACTGTGGTTTATTTTTCTTTCTCCTTCTTCTTTCTGTCTTCCTCCTTCGCCGTGGTTTATTTACCCTCACCGTTCTCCTTTCTGTCTTCCTCCTTCACCGCGATTTATTTGTCTTCCTCTTCTCCTTTCTGTCTTCCTTCTTTACCGCGGTTTATTTATCTTCCCCTTCTCCTTTCTGTCTTCCTTCTTTACCGCAGTTTATTTATCTTCCCCTTCTCCTTTCTGTCTTCCTCCTTCACCGCGGTTTATTTGTCTTCCCCTTCACCTTTCTGTCCTCCTCCTTCGCCGCAGTTTATTTATGATCCCCATTCTCCTCTCTGTGTTTCTTCTTCACCGCAACAGAAGCATGCTTACTCTATCTAGCGTATTTCATTGGAACTAACTTAACTATAAGAAGTGTGGACGCTTACGCTATCTATCGGATTTCGTTGGAACTAAAGTTGAAATAGGTGTGGAAACGTAGCATACCCTAAGCTAGTTCCCTTTAATTCCGGTAGATAGCGTAAGCGTCCACACCTATTGAAAGGTTAGTTCCAAAAAATCCGATAGATGGCGGAAGCGTGCACTCATACTGCTAAGTTTGTTCCAATGTAACCCGATAGATAGCGTAAGCGTCCACCCTTATGGTAAAGTTAGATCCAAAAAAATCCGATAGATGGCGTAAGCGTCCGCACCTTTTGCAAAGTTAGTTCTAATGTAACCCGATAGATAGCGTAAGCATCCACACTTCTTATAGTTAAGTTAGTTCCAATGTAATCCGTTAGATAGCGTAAGCGTCACACTTATTGCAACGTTAGTTCCAATGAAATCCGATAGATAGTGGAAGCATGCTTCTGTTGAGGTGAAGAAGGAACAAAGAAAGGCGAAGGGAAAGACAAAAAACCACGGTGAAGGAGGAGGACAGAAAGTAGAAGAGGATTACAAATAAACCTCGGTGAAGGAGGAAGATAGGATGGGGAAAGGGAAGACAAATAAACCACGGTGAAGGAGAAAGACAGGAAGGAGAATGGGAAGACAAATAAACCGCGGTGAAGAAGGAAGACAGAAAGGTGAAGGGAAAAAACAAATACTGCGGAGAAGGAGGAAGACAAATAAACCACGATGAAGGAGGAAGGCAGAAAGGAGAAGGGATAAGACAAATAAATCACATTGAAGGAGAAAAACAGTAAGGAGAATGGGGAAGAAAAATAAACCACGGTGAAAGAGCAAGACAGAAAAAAGAAGGAGGAAGACATATAAACCTCGGTGAAGGAGGAAGACAGAAAGAGAAGGGGCAAGACAAATAAATCGCGGTGAAGGAGGAAGACAGGAAGTTATATTAGTTATATCAAAAGTTTCCCGGATAAAAATTATTCAAATGATAAGTAAATTAGATGGTGAATACGAGTTATTGAAAGAATTTTATTTCAATTATTAATAAAAATGTTTTTTTATTACTGTTTTAAGCTTTTTTTCTTAACATAATACAATATTTATTTATAACATGTTTTAACTACTTTCTTAACGGGTGGACGCGAAATTGATAGCAGATGAGAAATTGATATCTCTGTGATAATATACATAATATACGTATATTACCTAGGGGCGATGCTAGAGCACTCTGGTGAGAAACCCTCCAAGACACGGTTTATGAAATTGTTCGAAACACCGCAATTTCGCATCCGGTACCAACAATTTTTTTTTTTTTTTTTTTTTGCTTGTCTGATTAACAATAAAATTCTCAAAAAATAAATAAAGTTGTCCGTAACAATGTATTTTAGTTTAAAAAAATTACAAAAACCATGTCACAATAAAGTTTTATTAAGGATTGTATTTGGCGACTCCAGGTTGATAGGAAAATGTCAATGTATGGACGTGAACATGATAGTAGAACATATGTATATATACATGTAGTATATAGATATTATTTTTCGCGGAACCTTTTGTATGTTAACTATACGAATATAACTCTTTGTTACCGTGAACAGAAATGTTAGTTTCTCGAAAACGTGATCGGACTAGTCACAGTGCTGAACTAAATCTAATACGCAGTGTAATAAATTGGTGTTAAGTTGAAGCTAAACAAAATGCCTTTTCCTGCCTCTTAACAAAGGCCATGAGCGAGTGGTTTACTACTATGATGTTTCTCTTTCCACAATTCGAAAAATAAAGAAGGAAATTAAAGACGTGAAGAAGATATTTGTCAACAGTTTTGTTAACATCCGGTAAAAAAGGAAACTTAGGTACAGTGGCGGATCCAGGATAGGCCAAAGGGGGGGCTAGGCGTTTGGGTGGGTGAAAGCACCGGGGGGTCTGGTGGGTATGGAACACCCCCCAGCAAGGCGGGGGGTCCGGGGAATTGTCAAAATTTAAGTGTAAAATGACACATTTTTAGGCCGTTTTTAACTCTTTATTGACCAGAGTTTAGAGGCAAAAAACTATGGTTTGACTCAAGAATATTGACTAAAAATAAAAGGATTTTGAAGCCATTAGAATGACCTTGGTCGGGCGTGCGGATTCCTCTCATGTTCGGCAACCGAACAAAACAAATTACCCATTTTATCTAGTGTAAATTGGATACCCAAGGGGGGGGCTATAGCCCCCCCTAGCCCCTCTTTGGATCCGCCACTGCTTAGGTAGATACTAGTGAGGTAGTGAAGACGCCGGTGACAGCGATAGTAAAGAAGGCGATTCATTCGTAGAAAATTTTGTTCCAGTGAAATAAGGTAGCTGGTAATTACTGTAAATCAAACATTTCTAGTTACGTAATTAAGCTATAGGCAACATGCTATAATAGGTCATGTTTATTTCTTATGCGGTTTATGAAGAAAACATTTCCTCGGAATAAAACACAGTTTTCAAAATTTATGTAGAAACTGCACAGTAGTGAAATGTTTTGTAAATGTAAATAGTGTTTCACTGTTGAGTTTGGCAGCACTGTCAAATTTTCTCCCTTCCTCACAGCCCATCTAACCGCAAAAGGCAATCTCGTGACTTATGTATCTATAGCTATAACAAATTAAAAGAAAACAAAATCACTAATTGCAGCTAAGCGAATCCTAAATGTATTGACGACTGTTAATACACATTATTTAATGTGTTAATACACATTACACTTAGCTATAGCTAAGAAAAATTTTCTTTTTCTATAGCTATAACAAATTACAAAAAACACAAAATCACTAATTGCAGCTAAGCGAATCCTAAATGTATTGACGACTGTTAATACACATTATTTTTTTCTTTTTCTTAGCTAAAGCTAATAAAAATTTTCTTTTTCTATAGCTATAACAAATTAAAAAAAACAAAATCACTAATTGCAGCTAAGCGAATCCTAAATGTATTGACGACTGTTAATACACATTATTTTTTTCTTTTTCTTAGCTATAGCTAATAAAAATTTTCTTTTTCTATAGCTATAACAAATTTTTAAAAAAACAAAATCACTAATTGCAGCTAAGCGAATTCTAAATGTATTGACGACTGTTAATGCACATTATTTTTTCTTTTTCTTAGCTAAAGCTAAGAAAAATTTTCTTTTTCTATAGCTATAACAAATTTTTAAAAAAACAAAATCACTAATTGCAGCTAAGCGAATCCTAAATGTATTGACGACTGTTAATACACATTATTTTTTTCTTTTTCTTAGCTAAAGCTAAGAAAAATTTTCTTTTTCTATAGCTATAACAAATTTAAAAAAAAAAAAAAAACACAAAATCACTAATTGCAGCTAAGCGAATCCTAAATGTATTGACGACTGTTAATACACATTATTTTTTCTTTTTAAAGGTTGGTTTTGTCGGGTTTTTTTAAATTTTTAGTACAAATTTGCAAATTCTTGTACAACTATTAAAAATGACCCCATTCGATTTTTCGATTTTTATAGGCCAATCTGCCATCGGGGGCTGTATTTCATCGACAACCCCCAGTTCATTTCTGGTCTTTAGACCTACTTTTGATTTGATTTATTTTAGACTTAAACAATTTAAACAGTAAAATCCAGCGTGTTTGTTCATGACTATTTGCTGGTCACCGTATGTACGAAGTCACTCGCTCAGCAGACATTGTTTCGTCACAAAAAAAACACCGATTGTGTTTTTTCAGATTTTTGTGGTGATTGTACTTGTTCTTCATACAACATTTTTGGTTTTACTGTATTTTTCTTTTTTTTTATTCCTAATATGTGTATGTTGCAATCTGTTCAATTCATAACAATAACCAACCCCATGACCCAATGAGATGAGGATGATATGTATGACGTGTAAATGAGGTGTAGTCTTGTACAGACCCAGGCCGACCATTCCTGAGAGAGTATGGTTAATTAAACCCCAACCATCAAAGTACACCGGCAACCACTGTCTAGTATTCAAATCCGTATAAAAGTAACTACCTTTACTAGGATTTGAACCAGGAACCTTCGTCTCCGAAAATCAGCTGGTAAACAGGGGTATAAGGTATGTGATTGCGTGTCAAACAGCCTCTCCATACAAATGTCAACCTCACCTTCACGAGTTGCAGCTAAGGCTTGCTGCACGGTGTACCCTGTTACCACTGACGAGGATATGGCGACCGAGTATCTCCCGGGATAAGGAGACCCCCTCTATCAAGTGCCAACGGCCTCATTTGAGGGCGGATGAGCAGGTGGAGGTTTAGGGCAATCTTTTGCCCTTGGGGCAGGAAACTGTCCTTAAAGGCGGAGGAGCCACTAGTTGGCCAACGGCATAGAATGGAGAAGGCAACGGAAAACCACTCCATTAAAGATCCATTGGATATCCCTAGAATCAGCAGCTCATGATGAATGCTTCAAAAGTCAAAAATTCCGGAGGTAAAATAGTCCCGCACTCGGATCTCCGGGGGGGACAGCTTGAGAAGTCACATCTAAATAGAAGACGAATTGGAACGTGGAATGTAAAAACGCTACTACAGAGTGGCAAATTAAAGAACTTGTTAATGGAGATGGAAAGAATGAAATTAGACATACTGGGTATTGCGGAGATGAGATGGCCGCAGCCTGGAGATTTTTGGAGTGGCAATTGTAGGATAATCCATTCGGGTACAGCAGACAATGGGCATGGATATGGCGGAGTAGGGATAGTGTTGAATAAAACACTTGGGAACAGAGTGAAAGGATTCGTGCAATATAATGAACGTTTGATCTTAGTAAGGATTGAAACTAACCAAAGGATACGGTAATAGTACAGGTGTATTTGCCAACAACTGATGGGGATGAGGAAGTGCTAGAGAGATGTTATGAGGACCTGAGTGAATTGATTGAGAAAGTAAAAGGCGAAGAAAATCTAATTGTGCTTGGAGATTGGAATGCAACAGTTGGAGAGGGTGCTGAGGGGGAAGTAGTTGGAAGGTATGGATTGGGACAGAGAAATCCAAGAGGAGAAAGACTTGTAGAGTTTTTCTTGCAACATAAATTGGTGGTAACAAATACTATATTCCAACACCATCCCAGGAGGAGATATACCTGGAAAGCCCCTGGTGATATCAGAAGAGCACAAATAGATTATATATTAGTTAGGGAAAGGTTCAGGAATCAGGTGAAAGATAGTAGAAGTTACCCTGGAGCTGATGTTAACAGCGACCATAATCTGGTAATGATGCATTGTGAGCTCAAGTTTAAGAGATTAAAGCTGAAAGAGAGGAAACAATGGGATGTATCCAGGCTAAAGGATGGGTCAACCCAAACAAAATATATGAAAGAAACAAACAGGGCAATTGGAGAAACCGAACAGCACTTAGGGGTAGAACAGAAATGGAGTGGAATAAAGAAAAGTATTGAACTATCAGCGGAGGTGGTACTAGGAAGAAAGAAACAAGAAAACAGGAAGGAATGGATAAGTGAAGAGGTTGTGGAAATGATCAAGGAAAGAAGAAAGTACAAGAACTCTAAAGATGAGGAAGGTTCTAAGAAATACAGGAGTCTGAGGAATAAGATTATTCGAAAAGCTAGACAAGATAAAGAGGAGCATCTAAGAGAGATTTGTGAACACATAGACAATAGTGTGAAGACAGGTCAGATGGACATGGCATACAGAGATATAAAGAGGTTCTTTGAATCAAGGAAGGTGAAAACAATGAGTATTGTGGACAAGGATGGAATATTGAAGTATGACGAAGAAAGTATAGCAAAGAGATGGAAAGAATATCTTGAACAGTTATATGGTGCAGACAATAGGGATCTACATCTGGTAGGGGAGACAATGGAAGAGACGGAGGCACCTGTTATGATGGAAGAGTTTGAAAGAGCACTGCAAGACCTCAAAGAACGAAAGGCTCCAGGAGTGGATGATATACAAGGTGAGCTTTTGAAAAAGTCTGGAGAACAGTTGAAAAGGGCACTGTTTGACCTGGTATGTAATATTTATATGACTGGGGAGTTACCTGAAGCTTTTGTGAAATGCATAATAGTACCTTTACCAAAGAAATCAAATGCAAGATCATGTGAAGAGTACCGAACATTGAGCTTGGTTTGCCATGCATCTAAAATAGTTACCAGAATTCTACTCAGAAGGATGGAAAAGCAAATAGATGAACAATTGTCTGAGGACCAGTTTGGTTTTAGGAAGGGTGTGGGGTCAAGAGAGGCGATCTTGGCCCTGAGGCAAGTGATTGAAAAGCAAATGAAAAAAGGGAAACGTACTTGCATAGCCTTTGTTGACATTGAAAAGGCATTTGACAGGGTAAACTGGAAAGTGTTATTCAACATCCTACGCCAAGTAGGTATCAGCTTTAGAGACGGAAGACTCATCTATAACATATATAAACGAGAAATGGGAGTAGTTAGAAGTGGAAGAAAGGAGGAATCTGCCTGCATCCAGAGGGGTGTGCGACAAGGGTGTTCCCTATCACCATACTTGTTCAACCTATACGTGCAGAAAGCAATTGACAGAGTGAGAGAAGAAATGAACCTAGGAGTGACAATTCATGGGGAAAGGATAGATATGCTCAGGTTTGCGGATGACATAGCGGTGATGGCAGAAAGTGAGGAGGACCTACAAAGAATACTGAATAGGATGGATGCAGTAATGGATGAGGAATTCAGCATGCAAATAAACACCCACAAAACAAAAATTCTGGTATGTTGCAGAAACAGAGAAAACAGCACAGCGATAACATTGAGAAATGGGGTGATAAAGGAAGTGAATGAGTTTAATTACCTGGGCAGTAAGATCACAAATGATGGAAGGAGTTACAGGGATGTCGCAAGCAGGATTACCCAGGCTAAGAATGCTTTTAATAAGAAGAAGAGCTTATTCACTTCTAGGAATGTTAGTCTTGATGTAAGGAAACGCATGCTGAAGACATATGTGTGGAGTATTGCAGCTTACGGGAGTGAAGCTTGGACACTTGGTGTGAGGGAAGAGAGAAGATTAGCTGCATTTGAACCCTGGTGCTATAGAAGGATGTTGAGGGTCAGCTGGAGAGAAATGATGACGAACGAACAAGTTTTCGGTAGAACGGGGGAGGGAAGGAGCTTCCTAAAATGGATCAGACAGAGAAGAGCCCAGCTGATAGGCCACATACTCCGACATGACAGTATGTTGAAAAGAATAATCGAAGGAGTTGTGGAGGGGAGAAATTTGCGGGGAAGACCCAGATTGGAGTACATGAAGCAGTTACTAGAGGACATGAGATGTGCTTCATATTGCGAGTTGAAGCGGAAAGCAGATGACCGAGGAGCATGGAGAGCAGCTGCCAACCAGCCTTATGGCTGTTAACTAGAGAGAGAGAGAACCAACCCCATGACCCAATGAGATGAGGATGATGTGTATGACGTGTAAATGAGGTGTAGTCTTGTACAGACCCAGGCCGACCATTCCTGAGAGAGTATGGTTAATTAAACCCCAACCATCAAAGTACACCGGCAACCACTGTCTAGTATTCAAATCCGTATAAAAGTAACTACCTTTACTAGGATTTGAACCAGGAACCTTCGTCTCCGAAAATCAGCTGGTAAACAGCTGATTTTGGTTACCTCTAGACCATCTCACGGTTTTTAGTAAAATAACCGTGGTCTATCTTATAGTATAGTAACCGTGGACTGTAGTGAATATTATAAAGTCGTGTTTGCCAACAAGTAATGCTATTTGACATTTTTCAGCTGTCATGAATGACGAGCGTAAAAATGTTAAAACCTAACGACAATGTTAAATGTTTCGTAATAACAACTTTCAATAATAGTTCATAACATGAATACTACAAAATATTGTTCTTGGTCTCAGTACCGTAGATTTCAACTAGTTAATTTATCATTTTGTAATATTTATTTTCGTATTTTTTAAAAATGGTATCCATTTGCCGGTTGGAAGAGACAGCTCTGCGCATGTGCTAACATATGATATCAGCTGTTCGAAAAATGATGGGTTGTAAAATAGGTTATAAAATCGTCAAAAATAATTTTGTAGTTCTCCGACTTTGTAGATTGTAAATTCGTAATAGGCTGTCAAAAGTTGTAAAATGTGAAATAGATTTCAAGTAAATGTGAAAATTTGTTCATTCGGTAAATAATTATGACTAATGTTTATAAAAACAGCCATCTGTTACCAGCCCATTTGTGTATTATGACATTTTTATTTTCTTAAAATTTCTAGATTTTTAGGTTAGGCGAATTAAATGAAATGATTAGTTATTTTATAAATATATTTTTTTATCATGGAAAAAGTGGATGCCAGTTCTAATCTCAGTAGACATTTATCACATAAACAAGGCTGGACTGCTTGTGCTTATTGTATTAATACTGAATTCAGTAAGCTTCAAGATTTCATTAAGTAAGTATTGACCATTTCCTATTAATAATTAATGCAATTCTTCCTTTAAACTGAGATACCTGTAAAAAGAACATAAACTTATTTATTGTATTCTTCCATATATTTTTATTTTATATTTTTGTCTACTTAAATTTAGTGTATAATAAACAATTTTTTAGCTTGTACCCCAACTGACATCTAGTAGCCTAAAATTTATTTTTCACTTAAAAATTTTAATTTTTATACATAATTATGAGTTAGTAGTGAAATATCTTTTAACTTGCCGTTTATATTTGAATTTTATTTTAATTTGTTAAGTATAGAACTTAAAGCACCTAAGATTGTTATGTAATCATTATAAAAACCTAAGTTGTTTTTATTTGTAATTTAAATGTAGTAATGCCTAATCCGTAAAGTGGAAGAAGAAGAAGAAATGTAGTAATGCATTGAAAATTTATGAGATAGGTTTTTATTGGTCTTTATTATCTTGCACGCTGTTTAATTTTGGGGTTTTTATTTTATAAAAGTATCATGTAATTACTGTTAAATTGAATCAATAGGGACCATACCCAATGTGGAGTAACAAACATCCACATTGAGTGCAGAAGTTGAAGAAAAATTAATAAAAACTTATTAATTAAACTTAACTAATTATCTAGGCTACTTATTCTCAGTCTTAAGTTCCACATTTTTTTTTTTTATTATCATCTTATATCGTTACCTGAAGACTTTTGTAAGCATCACGCCCGATAAGAAAATCCACTTTTGACACAGTAAACACATATACAATTGTCTTTGTACAATTCATGACGATTTGATGACAATTCATTTGTTTTTTATGGCAAATTTTAAAATTGTCATCTATCATTTTGTTTTGTCCACCTGTATGTCAGAAACTACAAGAGATAGAAACAAACGGTTTTAGAGTTCGTAATCTACACTTAATGTTAAAGATTAAGTGGGTGGACAAAATAAGTAATTTAGAGGTTCTTAGGCGAATGGATGAAAAAAGAAGTACTGTATATGGAAGCATCGTACCAAAAGAAGGGATAGGCTAGTTTGGGGGGGGCATATCCTAAGACATCCAGGTATTGGGCTATTAATTATGGAGGGTAATATTAAAGGAAGTAAATTGTAGAGGGAGGCAAAGATCAGAATATATAAAGCAAATTACAAAAGATGTAGGGTGTTACAGGTATATAGATATAAAACGACTTGGGCAAGATAGAACAGGTTGGAGAACTGGATCAAACCAGTCGAGAGACTGATGACAAAAAAAATCTACACTAAAAGTCAGTGGGTCTGGATTGGCTTTGAAGTTTTGGTTTTGAGCAGAAGTCAAAAAATCAAAATCAGTATTTAGTAACAAAAGTAGTGTAATTAGATTCCTCTTAAAGAGTAGATATAGAAATCAGGTTAGGTTATCCTTGGTATTCATTACATTTTGCTAAATATTTCCATTTAAATAAATACTTGGTACCAGAGTTACTAAATGTATATCATACCAACAAATTCCGTTAATTTCCAGGTAGATTTTGGACATAAATATCCTTGAATGAGTTAAAAAATTCCTGAGAACAAACCATTATACCAACTGGTTGTGAAAATAGCATAATTAAATTTTCTACAAACTATTGATTTTTGTTTTGTAAAGGATATTATGGTGTCAGGTAATAAAAGTTATAGGAAATCCCATAAAAAATTTGGTAGTTGATCAATGTAAATTTAACTTTATGATAGCTAGTGGTTTATTAACAAAACTAGAAGAAAAAATCTGGTGTGAAACACTGTCACAACTTTCTCTTGCCAATGCAAATAATTAACAATATAACCTAGCATTAGTAATAAAACATTAAAAATAAACAAAAAAACCTAACTTCAAAAAATATAATGTTATTTTAATCATGAGTGAAAGACGTAAAGTGAAAATCAACTTCAGTTTAGCTTAAAAACACGGAAGATCACTCTCACGCTAAACTAGGCTCTGCAGAGAAAAATGCTTTAAATAAAAGTTGCAGATCTTTTAATTTTCCATACATTTGATTATACTTTTTTGACGTAAAATGCATAATAAGGCTGAAGTCTTTAAAAAACGATTTTTTTTACACGGTTTTGTGAGAATAAAACAGAAAATCGCTAATTACCGCTAAACTAAACGTTTACAAAAAAATGTTTGAAATAAAAGTTGTAGAATTTTAAATTCTCTACAACTTTTACAAGATATATTTTTGCGCTATAATGCATATTTAAGTCGCAATCTTAAAAAAACAACTTTTGTACGAGAAAACAGCCTCGCCAAGAATTTCAGCAGACATGGCGCCTACCCTGTCTTGTAGAGCATAAAAAATGTATTAACTGAGGCGATTTTTAAAAAAATCATAGAAGCTGTTTTTGAGAAACTCGCAAAAAAGTGAAAAATGACACGAATAAACTACTACTTCCGGTTGACCGATTTTGATGAAAGTGTTTGTGTCGGATCCTCTAGCGGTATCTAACTTAAGTTTCAAGTTCGTAAAATGTTTCGTTCTTGAGATATTCTGTTCACGCACACACACACACACACAGACCAATCGCTAAAAACGTGTTTTTTTGGGTTCAGGGGGTCTGAAAGCATGTGTAGATCCGGTGAAAACTCGATTTCAAAAAGTCGACATGAAAACAATACTTTCCTTCCTATGTCTATATAGGCAAGAGAAAGTAAAAACAAGTTATTAGTTAAAGGTAAAATTTTTAAATGCTGTTTTATCTCACCGTATACTTATATTCATGTAGTCAATCATCTCGTTTTAATACGAGGGGGCGTTCAAAAAGTTCCCGGAATGGTGGTTCAGCGTGCTAATGTTATGACTTATGGCAATACTTCCTAATCATCTTCAAAGAAGGACGCTTGCACATGCACACACACTTGTTCCATCAATCCTGCCATTATTGGAAGCATCAGTAGACGGAATCTGTTGGAGCTGAGTCATCACATTTGATTCGATGTCCTTTGGTCTGGGAGACGATGTTGTGTCCCACTCCAGTAATTGCCATGTCATCACCAACTGATCACCAACTGACGATCTGTTGGAGGAATGTCCTTTGAACTTGTCTCAAACAACATGCCAGTGATTGCCATGTGACATTCCATCTGATCCGTGTTCAACAGCCTCTGAACAAACTTTGCACTGACGCATCTTATCTTCAAATCATCGCATAAAATGGCATGAATTGATCCCTGTGAGGTACCAACTTTGTTCTCCAACTCCCCGATTGTCATTCTTTGATCATCTAGATTCAGTTGTTTCACTTTTGCAATCATTTCGGGATGTTGACGGTCTCCCGCTGTGCTCGTTGTCCTCTATCATCTCCTGCCCTCTCTTAAACAGTTGTAAACAGCGGATTTTTTTAGTGTATTATCATCATAAACTTGCTGCAGAGCCAATAGTGTCTGAAGCTGACTTTCCCAATTTGCATATGAACTTAATGTTGAAGAGCGTTCACTGTTTCAACCAGTCACCGTGGTCACAGTGACAGTGATTTTGCGTTCAACGTTACCTTTAATAGTTACTACTGATTTAGTAATAACTCTGTATACACTTGTGTATTTTTTAGATGTTATCATGAAATAATAATAATCATAATTTCAGTTGTTATTTCATGATAACAACTACAGTTCTGATAAATTAAAAAAATGGGCTGCATATATAACTAAAAATAAAAATTTAGCAAACAGATTAACACAAGGTATCCTAAATTAGTAATACAAAGAACATTTTGTATAAAAGAAGAGAAAGTACAAGAAACAGCTTACAACTGAAAAAATTAACCACGCACAATATAAATAAAATAGCTTGGTAGAACGCGGCGTGCAATAAAAATAACACTGTAATGTAATTATGTTACCGCGATCAGAAATGTAAAGGAACTACCCTTGTTTTGTTTAGTCTAGTTGCTGAGAAACATAACAAGGGGAGAGACTGAGAGAGGGAGAGAGAAGTATGGTGAACATTCGCCGTGTTGTCCTGTCTTCCGGTGACAGAAGAGTAAGCGCTTAGTAACAGTGACTGGGGAACGGTTACTCGCCTATCTGAATAACTGTGGTCACTGTGAATTATAAGTAACTGTGACTCGTTCACAGTGACAGTTCTTTTGTCTCTTCTCTAGTTTGCACGCTGTTCGAACTGTGACATTGTGTTGACTGACATCCACATCGCATGGAGCACCAACACCACTATGCACTGTCCAAACATGTTCAAACAAGACTGTACACCCAATCATATTGCTTGTTTGGCGACGGCAAACCAATTCTGGGAACTTTTTGAACGCCCCTTGTACAACTAACTTTAACATATTTGCAAATTTTTTTGTCACTAACCAATCGGAGATAAGTTTATAATTTTACTTTTTTAAAAATTGATCTTCCATTGTTTTTATCCTCATCTATTATTATTATTATTATTATTAGACTCTGTATTTTTCTCATCATGAATTTCTTACCATTCCTTTCTATATTTAATTGGTCACATGTCATTCACAAAAATATACTTTATTTTACATGACAAATTAAATCTTTTTTGTACTCTTAAAATAATAAAGTTAGATGATAGATTATAGTTGTTTTTTTTATAAGGTAAGGGTTATCTTTTTGACCTTTCTTGTTTTTGTATATTAAGTTTCTGGTGATAGTAATTTTTTTTGTTTATGCATATTTGGATAATTAGTCTAATCTCCATTAAGTCATTCCTTTCGTCCACACACTTATTGATTTTGTGAATTCAAAGTTCATTCATGTTTTCCTTTTCTAAAAAAGTAACATTATTAGTAGGATCTATTCTTGTACTTTCATTTACTAGGCATTTAGTATTTCTATCAACACCCCCCGCACCTCTGTTAGCCCACATTATCTCTTGGATTTCTCTCACTTTCTTCATCCAAAAAGTATCTTGTTCTTACCTTGTTCCTACCTATTTACGTACGTAACATATGTTGTACTCTTTTTACCTTAAATCCGTACCACCTCACCGACCTACTATAGAAACGATTGGTATTTTAATTCATATACTCTCCAAATGAAATAACGAATTGTATAACAAAATTACACCCAGGTAGATAGGTCACTCCTTGGAATCACATTCCGTCACAGCAGACTAACTCATGGAGTCTGAGGGAGGTAAAAATTCATTAAGGATGGTATTTGTTTTTCTCACAATCAAGGATTAGTCTTCTGTCTGTTCCAACTCACAACAGTGATAAAACTATTGAATTAGTGCCATCTCTTGCGTGCCCTCCCAACATCCTTCCTCCCCTCTGGTCTGTATTGCAAAATATTAAGGGTGATCCTTCTCTCAGGCATTCTTTCTGTATGCTCCATCCATCAATTTTGATATTCCTCAATCTTCCCATTCAGGTTGTAGATATCCAGTTCCATTCTTCGTTGGCATCCATCTCTTCCTCGGTCTCCCGACACCTCTTGTATCCCTTGGTTCATAAAGCCATGCACTCAAAAGCAGTCGATCCTGTGACATTCTGAACAAACAATTTAGTTGTTTTCTTATGTTCCAATTTCTTAGTTGGTCCCTACAATCACAACCCTTTGTTCTTTGCAGGAATCGCATCTCTGCCACTCTCTTGTGGTCTGGTACTAATCCATGACTCACTTTTGTAGATTAGGACTGGAGGCAGCAATCACTTTGTAAAATTTTATCTGAGTTTCTTTTTTTCTGCTAATATTAGTGCACTTTGCTTGGAATTTGTCAACTTTCTTCTCTATATCCAAATCTTGATCAGATCCGATGACACAACCTAAATTATTACATTGTAGTACTTGTTCAACTGCCAGCCACATCACACCGGAGGATTGTAAATACCAGTAGTAATATATCTAGGGTGCCAGGGAAAAAGAGTGTTAGTCAAAATGAGGTAATTCAGTATACTGAAAGTGAAAGTTTTATTCTTAACAATAGAATTGATGTGGGGCTTGTTTCTCGTGCTGAAAAGAGTTTGGAGCGATCAGAACTCGCAACAGCTTCTGTCAGAGATGATCGGTAACTTCCAGATTTTGAGATGCACCCCCCCTCAACCAGGTGCACAAAGGCCGTCCAATTTTGTAGAGCCTGTATCGACATGCACGAAGGAATTGTGTATGCCTGGAAGCCCTACAAACAATATGATAAACTGGAAACTGGATAAATGGAAGAAAGGAACAGAGCCTAAAATGTGGTCTGAAAAATAGCTTCCAGAAAAGTCTAAAGTTACTTTATGTGGTTTACAAACTCTTAACAGAAAAATAAAGTAGCTGTAGATTTTTTTAAGCAAACCACAAGAAAATTGATCATATTTGTAGTTAAAATATATACAAATTTAAAACACTTAAAAGTTTTTTCTTCTGAAATTTTTTTTTGACTTTTACTCTTTTTCTCTAGCATCCAAGATATATAAAACATTAACTGTAAATTTTCACTAATTTCATTAATAACTTTAATTCATTTATCTATATTTTAGTGTTAAATACATAATATCTTTATTTTACAGACACTTAAGGCAAAAACATTGCACACAAGAAGGTGGTTCATTCGTCTGCCGCTATGGTGACAACAAAGTATGCTGTACACTGCCAGTGGAAGGCGTTAGCGACGCAGATTATGAACAGCACGTTCATAAGCACCACGCTTTCTCAGGACCTACCATTAAAATTAGAAAAATTTCTTCAGTCTCTATGGCTTCAAATCATTCCAGAGCTCACAGCTCGGACGATGGTGAAAAGTGGACGGTTTATTCAGCATCACAGAATTTACCAGCGGTTCTTAATGATCCGAGTAAAGGAAAACAGGTAATTTAATTTTGTAATTGATTACTCATTATTGGTTTCATTTTTAATAGAAAATTGAAATTTTTAAATGATTTATTATGTAAACATCATTAATAAAACATTTATTAATAAAACGAAAGTATTGTGCAGCAGCAAGAGTGGTTTAGAAGAGATGGGAAACTTAAAAGTAAGCGACGAAAACATACAGGAAGTTGGGGAATTCTGCTATCTAGGGAGTAAAATAACAAACGATGGTAGAAGCACAAGTGATATCAAGAGTAGAATTGCTCAAGCTAGAAAAGCCTTTGAAATGAAAAACAGCTTACTAACTACGAACATTGATTTACAGATTAGGAAATATTTCTTAAAACATTATGTTTGGAGTGTAGCATTATACGAAAGTGAAACGTGGGTGATAGGGGCTGTAGAAAATGTTAAAGATTAGGTGGGTGGACAAAATAAGTAATTTAGAGGTTCTTAGGCGAGTGGATGAAAAAAGAAGTATATGGAAGTATCTTACCAAAAGAAGGGATAGGCTAGTGGGGCATATCCTAAGACATCCGGGTATTGGGCTAGTAATAATGGAGGGTAATATTGAGGGAGTAAATTGTAGAGGGAGGCAAAGATTAGAATATATAAAGCAAATTACAAAAGATGTAGGATGTTACAGGTATGTAGATATGAAACGACTTGCGCTAGATAGAACAGGTTGGAGAACTGCATAAAACCAGTCAAGAGACTGATGACAAAAAAAAATGTAAACATCACCAAGTTTTTGGATAAATTTGTCTGTTTTTTTTTTTTTTTTAGTTTTTGCTGTTTCAGTAAACTCTGTTAATTTGAACACGGTTGATTCGTGTCATTGGTTAATTCAGACAAATCGTAGTTCCCTTTGAAATACCAGGTGGCCCATAAGTCAGTTATCTCTAGCAATCCTTAGACTTTGTTTTGCCTAGTGTAATTATACTAAGTTGTGAACTTGATTAGTGTGTAGTACTCATAAATCAGTTTACACTAGCAATTAGAGCACTGAGCAGTTAAGGAAAAGTTGATATGACAAGCAAGATGGAACACTGCATCATTATTGAGTTATCGTGAGAAACTTTCTAAATGAAAACTTTGACTTTTTTTCATCCAGGAGACTCCAAAGGGAGTTTAGGACATGTCAAGATAAAACTGATAAACAAAACGTTTATCACAATGATAAATTCATCGCTTACCACCAAAAATTTGTTTCTGCTACTGCTTACTTCAGTAGGCTTGTCATGAACCCCATTGTATCAAATATCACACAAAATTAAAAAGTCAAACACAGTAATAAATTCATCACTTACCAATAATTTTTTCCCGCTACTGCTTAACTCAGTAGGCTTGTCATGAACCCCTTTGTATCAAATCGTACACAATATTTGTTTAATTAGAAGTTAAATACTTTTCAACCAAAAACTATTTAAAAAGGAATTCGTGCACACTGTAAAATGTTTCATCAATCAAATATTGTTTTAGCTTTTTTTTAAATGACTTAAATTGTCACAACTTTTTAAACCTTGTGGCAATTTATTGATGTATTTTCTACCTGCATAAGTTGATGAGTGCATTGGTAGATGAGGCACTCTTGAATGGTGTCCACCGATCACCAGGTGTCACACCCATGGATTTTTCGGTCTGGTGTATATTAAAAAATATAGTTTATTCCATTAAGATTCGGTTGTTAAGCATTTGAAGAAATGAATCCAATCTGAATTTAAAAACCTACAGTCCCAGAAGATATTCGACAAAATTTGTAAATCAGTGTTGAAAAGATGCAATGCTTGCTTAGAACAGCATGGAAACCACTTTGAGCATCTTTTGTAGCTTCATTGAACTCTGTGTTTATTTCTGTGTTGATATTTTAGCGCAACTGGCTTCTACGCCGGGGTCCTGGGTTTGATTCCCAGCCAGGTCTGGCATTTTTTTATCACCCATTTTCATCTATCATCCTTCTCACCAGCTGCTTTAGCAGAATTTCAAAACAGTCAGACGTAAAATAAAAAAAATTAAAAAAATGTGTTTATATTAAAGTTGTATTTTCATTTGATTAGTTTTATTTATTGAACAAAACACATTTGATGTGTTTGTTCCAATAATTTTTTGTCAACTGACTTATGGGCCACCTTGTAGATGTATTAAAACGTGTTAAAAAATTATTTTTAATTAAAATATAGTACTGGAAAATTTGGGTAATTAAAAGTCATGAAGTTTTACTGCTATTACATTTTATAATAATGAGAACATCGAAACAATGCCAGTATAGAGCAGTGATTGACGTGCGTTAAACAGAAAACTATCGTTTCTATTGTAAACATTTACGACTTGTGTTCTTAAAATGCATACTTCTACAACATTACTGTTATATTTGGTTTCTTGTATCAGTCATTTTAAGTTATTGAAAATGATGACCCACTGGGTTGGTCTTGAGGTAATATGGTTGCCACGAGTCAGCTATTTAACAGCTGATTTTCGGAAACAAAGGTTCCTGGTTCAAATCCTAGTATGGGTAGTTACTTTTATACGGATTTGAATACTAGACATTGGTTTGCCGGTGTACTTTGATGGTTGGGGTTCAATTAACCATACTCTCTCAGGAATGGTCGGCCTGGGTCTGTACAAGACTACACCTCATGTAAAGGTAACACGCTATAAGTTGATGATTGCGCCTATCATGGGGAGGACGGTATACTATCTGTTCTACTTACATCGGCCAACCCGAAAGTATAAGATGTCATGGTTAGAGCTGTTGCTATGATGTATTTAGAAAAGCACATATAGTAGCACTTCCAACCCTCGCATAGTCCAGTTTTACTCTCGCTGACGATCGTCAACTTATATTGCGTTACCTACACACGTCATACACATCATCCTCATCTCATCGGGTCATGAGGTTCCTTATTGTTCTTAAATTGAACAGATTTCAATGTAAACACATTATGGATTTAAAAAATATGTCTACTTAATTCTATATATTGAACTGTTAAGGAAAATTTTGAGATGTCATTGTCATGTATTTTTGAAAAGTTATGTTGTCTGTTAGGCTCATTAGCTAATAATTGTCAGTTTTTAGAACTGAAATAGATATTTTTATTTGTCAATAGTATAACTTTTTACTTTCTTATCAGTTAATATTTGTTAAGAGTGTATTTCAAAATCTCTTAATTGTAACGCTTTGTTGAAATAGATAAAAATTTTATTTTCGGCTGTATTGTTAAAATGTTCGTTCAAACATAAATCTAGAAGTTTGTAAAACTTTAGTATGTTTGTATCATATATTATAAATTACCAAAACCACATTTTATTTGAATATTTTTATTATTTTAGTTTTGTATTTCCAAAATTAAATAAGAAAATTTTTCATATTGAGGGTATGTTAACGTTATTGATATTCATAGAATGGTTCTCCTCTGTGAATGAGTTGTGAACTATTCTCCTCTCTCATTGTGTGTTCATGAATTTAGCAATGTGTTAAGTCAGCATTGTTTCCCCGAGCAAGAAGCAAGATTTCACTGTACATTGTTTATTCGAATCCATCATTTCTAAAAATGCAGCGTGCACAAAAAAATTTAAAGATACTGTACACAAACTTATAACTCCATTTGGCTTAATGAGTTAGAAAGGGTTTGAACTAAACCCATTTTGTAGGAGAAATCTTTACTACAATTTGCGCACCTCTAAACAGTATGATTTCAGTGTCTTTTGGGTACTACCTCCTAAAGCACTTGGAGAAAAATTGCAAAATTTATTGTGAATGGTTATATTAATTATAGAATAAAGATATTTTTCTGTTTGAAATTTTTTTTAAATTAAATATAACATGATCAGGGCAGTTTGACCATCTTCCACCCTCCTTTTGGATGGCCTTGTAAAATGGAGTGGTGGTGAGAAGTGACATCAGAAATTTTGGCAACACTATCAGGAGTACAAATAACATTGTCCAATTTTGTATTCATTTAGACATCCTTAAAGGATTTCTGTTCCACTTACCTGACTTTTGCTGAGTATTTTTATCTAATTTTATTTTGTTTATAATTGATATTGGGTTTAAATTGATTTCTTTAATAAGTCATTAAAAGTTAAAAAAAAATCATAAGCATTCTCTTGTGCCATGAAAATCATGCCTATTACAGGCTATTAACCTCTTTTACAGCATTTGCAGTGGATGCGAATTTTGGTAAGTCATTTGGAAATATGTTCACTTATGGGTCTACCAGTTATGCTACCTCGGTTTTATAAATCAATTAATTTGCTCGTACCGTTTTTAAAACAGAACCGTATCGTTATTAATTTCAGTATAATGTAAATAATATGAAAAAGTGTATTGTGTAGGTAATTTAGTGGTGGTGTCTTTCAACATTTTTTAACACTTTCAGGACAGCACCCGAATACGATACGGGCGCGCCATTTTGATTGACTGGACGGCACCCGTATACGATACGGGCGCCTATTTCACTCGGTTTTATATCCATTAGCTCATATCATATACGATTGCCATCTATGCTGTCACTTAATTTAGTTCATTCTGAATCTAATAGAGTACACTCATAGTCCTAATGTTGTCAGATTATCGAGCGTGAGCAAGCGATCTTCCGGTACTTCTGCGCATTGTTGTTAGTTATTAGTTCATTATTATAATACTTTTTTTTTAAATTTTACTAAAAATATAAAAAAAGTAAATTGATTATTAGAAATAGGTAATTAGTTTGAAGAATTTAACTCATATAATTAATTTTATTCTTCTTATATATTATCATTATATGGTGAAACATTTTTTAAATTCCAGAAAACATACCTCTCTTCAGGCAAACATCTTTATCATTGTAATGTTAGTGATTCTAATCTTAATAAATGAAAAGTAATCTACTAATTATGATCTTTAATTTAATCTTTACTTTTTGAATTTATGACCAATGGTTGATTTGTTACAATTTTTTTAAAAATCCCCGAAAAATGGCAGTTCACAGGCAAAACTACAAAAAGAAAATGTCAGTCTTCAAAGTGTGAAAAGAAAATCAGTCTTTACTTTTTTTTTTGAGTGAAATTTGTTTAAATGCCTTGAAGTGTTGAACCAACCAGGTAGAGCTTGTCTGATTGCTCGAGTGGGCTGTGTTGTGAATGAGATAGATAACCTTTCATGTAGACCTTTTTCTATTCGGTCTAGTCATTTGATTATGGTTTATACTTACTTACTTTAAGCAGGATTCCTACATCTGCTGCCGTATTCCTCACCTCAATCTGTCCCTCCAGCTCTCTCTGCTGCATAGCCTCTCTCACCCCTTCTTCCCAAGTTATGCAGGGTCTGCCTCTCTTTCTCCGAGTGGCTGGCTGGTAGATCAAGATCCTTTTCTCTTCCATTTGACATACATGACCATTGTTGTTGTTGTTGTTGTTGTTGTTGTTTAGGCCATCAGCCGAAAGGCTGGTTTGAACCTGTAGAGGTTTTACTAAGTAAAATGAGGAGTGAGGTGGTTTACAATTGCCTTCCTCACTGAGTGGAAAAGTATGCTTATAAGCATGCCGGGCCCTCTGAAAAGCACATATTTTCCACTCTGCAAATGACACCTTCACTTCATTCACCACAGGGTCTGGCTGTATAATGAAATTCGTTACTTTCAGAGGAGATAACTCTGATTAGTGTCACAGTACACCTCTACCTCTTCTGTTCTTAAATGATTCAGTCATTTAATTGGCTGACCATGTGATAAGAAACAGAACTATTTATTTTAGCCCTGAAACAAACAGATTGAATGTAAATAATCTGACACTCCACCTGTCTGTTATCGGCAGACATGACCATACCATACCAAATGACTTTTTTCTATCCTTTCTACAATTGAATTGTGTATCTCTGCTCAAGTCCGTACTTCTTCATTTCTCACATGTTCCAGCCGAGAGATTCTCTAAGGTCTTCTTAAATAATCCATCTCCATTACATTCAGCTTGTTCTTGTTCCTTCTTCTAATTTTCCAGATTCCACCCTGTAAGTCATTATTATGTCCACCACTGATTGGGCCGGCCGCGTTGGCGATGTTGGTAACGTGCTCGCCTCTCATCACGCGGTCTTGGGTTCGAATCCCACTCGGACATGGCATTTTTTCATACGTTACAAAAATTCATTTCATCCTTCACCGTCTGCATTAGCAGCAATTTGCAAAACAGTCGGACGTTAAACAAAAAAAAAAAAAAAAAAACAAAAAAAAAAAAAAAAAACCACTGATTGGCAGATTATTTTGTTAGTTTTAATTTTGAGGTATATATAGTTATTATTTATTAGTATATACTATTGCCCATAACAGACAGGTGGAGTGTCAAATTATTTACACTCAATCTGTTCGTTGCAGGGCTAAAATAAATAGTTCTGTTTCTTATCACATGGTCAGCCAATTAAATGACTGAATCATTTAAGAACAGAAGAGGTAGAGGTGTAAAAGACACCAATCAGAGTTATCTCCTCTGAAAGTAATGAATTTCATTGTGCAGCCAGACCCTGTGGTGAATGAAGTGAAGGTGTCTTTTACAGAGTGGAAAATATGTGCTTTGCAGAGGGCCCGGCATGCTGATAAGCGTACTTTTCTATTCAGTGAGGAAGGCAATGGTAAACCATCTTACTCCTCATTTTACTTAGTAAAACCTCTAGAGGTTCAAACCAGCCTTTCGGCTGATGACGTAAACAACAGTATATACTAGTAGTCAGTTCATTATGGTTAATGTTTAAGTACTTTAAGCAGGGTTCCTACATCTGCTGCCGCATTCCTAACCTCAATCTCCACCTCGGTCTGTTCCTCCAGCTCTCTCTGCTGCATAGCCTCTCTCACCCCTTCTCCCCAAGTTATGCAGGGTCTGCTTCTCTTTCTCCGAGTGGCTGGCTGGTAGATCGAGATCCTTTTCTCTTCAATTTGACGTACATGACCATACCATACCAAATGACTTTTTACTTTCCTATTGCCTATATGAATTTATAGGAAGGAAAGTATTGTTTTCATGTCGATTTTAAGAAATCGAGTTTTCACCGGATCTACACGTTTTCAGACCCCCTGAACCCAAAAAACATGTTTTTAGCGATTGGTCTGTGTGTGTGTGTGTGCGCGCGTGTGCGTACAAAATATCTCAAGAATAGAACATCGTACGAACTTGAAACTTAAGTTACATACCACTACCGGACCCTACACGAACATTTTCATCAAACTCGGTCAACTGGAAGTAGTAGTTTATTCGTGTAATTTTTCACTTTTTTGCGATTTTCTCAAAAACTGGTCCTACGATTTTTTTTTAAATCGTCTGGTTTACTAAATTTTTTATGCTCTACAAGATAGGGTAGGCGCCATGTTTACTGAAATTCTTAGTGAGGCTGTTTTCACGTAAAAACATTGTTTTTTAAAGATTGCGGCTTTAATATGCATTTAAGTGTAAAAATGTATACAATAAAAGTTCTAGAGAATTTAAAATCCTACAACTTTTATTTCAAACATTTTTTTGTATAACGCTTAGTTTAGCGGTAATTAGCGATTTTCTGTTTTTTCTCACTGAAACATGTGAAACAGATTTTTTTAAGATTTCGGCCTTAGAATCCATTTTACGACAAAAGTGTTTATAATCAAATTTATAGGAAATAAAAAGATCTACAACTTTTATTTAAAGAATTTTTCTCTACAGAGCCTGTTTTAGCCTGAAAGAGTGATTTTCTGTATTTTTAAGCCGAACTGAGGTTAATTTTTATTATGCGTCTTTCTGATTTTTTGATTTTTCTCACGAAAACGTGTGAAAAATAAATTTCTTTAAGATTTCGGCCTTAGTATGCATTTTACGACAAAACTGTATATAATAAAATTTATAGGAAATTAAAAGATCTACAACTTTTATTTACAGCATTTTTCTCTACAGAGCCTAGTTTAGCGTGAAAGAGCGAATTTCCGTATTTTTAAGCCAAACTGAGGTCGATTTCCATTTTGCATCTTTCACTCATGATTAAAATAAGGTTATGTTTATTGAGATTAGTTTTTTGTTTATTTCTAATGTTTTATTACTAAAGTTAGGATTATTGTTAATTATTTGCATTGGCAAGAGAAAGTTGTGAGTGTTTCACACCAGATTTTTTATGGAATTTAGTGATTTTAGTTAGGTTTTTACATTAGTTTTGTGTAAAAAAAAAATGAACTGGTAATTTTTTTATGGCTGAAAATATTTATTTTTGTTTTTTCTTGTTATTTGCAGAAAGATTTTTTCACCAAAATGTGGGGCGACGGTTTCGTCGAAGTTACGAATATCCCAGGACCCAGCTACTTACCGAATATCACGTTGCAACATTTTCAAGGTTACCTTAGGAAGATAGCTAAAAGGCATCGAAAACATACTCGATTGAACGCTCTTATGCCTAAACCTGCTCATGCAGATCTTTTACAAACTTTCCCTAATCTTAGAATAGGAAAACCTTTAGGTAGGTTTTAAATTTAAGATAATTGTTATTTTAAACGATAAAATTTATTGATTTAAATTTTTAGGCAATCAAGGAGCAGAATTCTGTAGTTGGGTGTTTATATGATTTCTCGCGTGTATTTAGTGTTGATTTGTCCATTATTTATGTGCCTTGTTTTGTAAAAAAATATGAATTTTCCTTTTCGTTTTTGACCAGCCTTCCTAGGACCATAACAATGAATTCTTTTTTTGTAGATTATTATTTATTTTTTATATATTATAATTTTATTGCTTTTCTTCTTACCCAGCCTTTATTTGAATTTTTCTTTCTTTAGACCATTTTCTATTTTGTATTTTCTTTCTTTTACTTAAAAGTTCTCAAACTCATCAATTTATTTTTCTAAATAGTCTTCTGTATCAGTTTTTTCTTCTACATCCTCGGGTTTCTTTAAACCAATTACTTCTTGTTTGATAATTAAAAAATAGTTTAAAAATTTGTTTCCTTGATCCGTTAATTATTCATCCTATTATAATGCTTTTCACCGTTGATGAACTCTGCTGTCCACGTGTTTAAACCAACCAGAACATTTGCCAGTGTTGTCAGATTGTATGAGTGTATCAACCTGACAAACATTACGATCGTATGCGTATAAGAGCTGCAGTAGTTCACTTGTGTCTTGCATCTTGTAGAGTGCGTTTACATGCAATACTTTATAAAATCAACTGGTTGTATGTTCATAAGGTATAATTGTTATTGAAAGACCAAAAAAATGGCTGACAAAATATGTAACAGTGTCACCGGATGGCAACAATAAAGTGGCGAGTTGAAACCTTTAATTTTTGGTGGCCCTGAAAAGGGCCATTTAAGCGGTGGTTATCTTGATGGAAAGCGTCGGTCGTAGTCGTCGTGGCGGTCGGAGGCTGGGCGACACGCGTGTCGTCCAGTGGAGACATCTTCTTCTTCCCTCGCAGTAGTGTGTCGATGGCTGCTTTGTCAGATCCGGTGGGCATAAGGCTCAGTCGAGGGACTGCTGTGGGCATCGCTTGCATCAGCGAGCATTGATGGTCCGGTCGACGGCTTACGGTGACGGGTCGGCGAGCGGAAGCATCATCTTCTCTCTTGCGGGGTTGTTGATTACTCTTCGCTGGAGTCTGGTAGCCGTGGTCAATGGTGGATGTCTTATCAATGCTGTCTGGATCGGAATTGAATCTCCCTGTTGAGTGTAGCGCTCTTGATATTGTTGCCGAGACCGCTGTGGTAGAGGGCGGTTACTGGCTCGGCTTTGATAACAAAGCCTCTGGCGGTGTGCAGCCGAAAGGTTTGTCGGTACGCCGACAAGGGCCAGGAGAACTATTAAAGGTCGGCAACACTGTAAATGATTAATTAGAAGGGGTGGAAGTGACAAAAGTTGTGAGAGCAAGTATTGGCAACGTTGCTGGCAAATCATTGGCTAGGTATGAAGTGGGTAGGGGGCGATGCGTACGTTCAGAGCTCATCAACTTTGAAAAACAGTATACATATTTTTTAGTAATATAAAACTTTGACGAATCAAACAAAGCCTACAATTCTGCAGAACTTGTTTCACAATACAAGTTGTGATCAAAAAGTACGGTGAATAATTTTATTATGAACAAACTGCTGACGCTACGTCCATTTGAAATTATAAGCCTAATAACCTGATTCTTTGAGTTAAGTGTGAAGTTTGAACAAGTTGTGACTTGTCAGTCAGGTTCCTGAGCTGAAAGAGTGAGGTCATGTTTACCATGTCCATCACACATCATGTATTTTGAACGACACGTTAACTTTGAGTTTTGTTTTAAGTTGCAAAAAAAGTAAAGCACTGTAGTTGCTAATAACCAAGCAGTTGATGAGACTTTAAATAAATTTAAAAAACCCCTACGTGACTTACAAAGAAAATTTTGCCCGTTGGCAGGTAATATGTGTATGTTAAGGAGAAGCCGCATATTGGATAACACTTTCAGAATTGGGTATTCACGGGTATTAATTTTATTCACCAATAAAGTAACAACGAATTGAAAATTTTACCGTACAAGTTTGAGCTGTTCGGAAGTAAAGTTTCCAATTTTATTTTCCTTTCTGTCATTACGGAATTAAATTGTATAACTTGTGTTTTATTTTTATTGTTACAGATAAATTACATTTGGATATAAGTACGATACCAAAAATATTTCTCGAACAGAATTTTAATTTAAGTTCTTTAGAAACATTTAGTGCTGTATATCCTCACACTGCCATTTCACCCACGTCATCTTCCAACGATACCACTTCTACTACATCACCGAATTCGTATTCAACACAAAATAACATAAATAATAGTAATAATAATAACAATAAAAGTAATATTAACAATAATTACAGTTCTGATATAAATACCAGTTCGCCTAATAGTTCTGCTAAATTACTTCAAGAAAAGGTTTGTTATTTTTTTTTACAATTTTCACTAACAATAAAATTTAGTTAATTAAAGAATTTTTTTCCTCCAATATTAACCCCTTAAGGTTTAATTTTAAACTCAAAGTGCCTGCGGCATTGGCGTAGTTGGTAATATGCTCGCCTCTCATCATGTGGTCTTGGGTTCAAATCCCATTCAGGCATGGCATATTTTTGTACGTTACAAAAAAATCACTCTTCACCGTCTGCATTAGTAGTAATTGCAGAACAGTCGGACGTTAAACAAAAAAAAAAAAACAAAGTAATGCTTTTTTATTTTTTTTTCCCACTGAATAATATTATCTTTAATATTTTTGGTTAGTTATTTTCTTTTTATTATATGACATTTTTGTAAGTATATTTACGAAAATTAACTGTTCAAAAACTATTATTGTAATTATTTTAATGTTAATAAAACAAAAAATGAAGCTAATACTATATAATAAAACTAATATGAGTACGGGGCAAATAACGGACAACATTAGTTAGTTTATATGATTGCAATATCAACAACTAGTTGCATTGAAACTATCACTGAATATGGAAAAATGTACATTGAACAATATTGCTACTAGAGTTAAACGGATGAAAGCAGAACTATAAAAGTCTGGTAAGCATTACTGGCTGTAGGCAACAAAATATTACATTGTTGTTGTTGTTGGTGTTGTTGCTGTTGTTGTTGTTTAGTTCATCAGCCGAAAGGCTGGTTTGAACCTGTAGAGGTTTTACTAAGTAAAACAAGAAGTGAGGTGATTTACAATTGCCTTCCTCACCAAGTGGAAAAGTTTGCTTATCAGCATGCCAGGTCCTGTGAAAAGCACATATTTTCCACTCTGCAAATGACACCTTCTTTTTATTCACCACAGGGTCTGGCTGTATAATGAAATTCATTACTTTCAGAGAAGAATACTCTGATTAGTGTCTTTTACACCTCTACCTCTTCTGTTCTTAAATGATTCAGTCATTTAATTGGCAGACTATGTGATAAGAAACAGAACTTTTTATTTTAGCCCTGCAACAAACATATTGAGTGTAAATAATTTGACACTCCTCATGTCTGTTACATTGTAAAGCAACTATAAGTTTGTGTTTTGACAGAAATTTATTATTCTGTCACTGGCCTTTTCTTGTAGAATGCCTCTAATGTAATATTTTGTCACAAACTAAGGGGTTCTTTTCAGAATTGTGTAAGAGGTAATTTTTGTATTTGAACCAAAAGTAACATCTCCATTAAGTTCCAACCATCTTGTTTGTCTGGAACTTAGTAAACGGAAAATATCGGTTTAAGGGTTCAACACCTTTTTCAACCCTTTAACAGTGGAATGTCAAAATTATTTATGTTTAATTTTTCTATTTGTCCTAAAGGGAATATTCCCTCCAAATTTCAAATTTTTAGTTTATTGTGCATGTAGAAGAATTTTAATGATGAGTGCGTGAGTGAGTCAGTCAGTCACTAAGGGCTTTCCCAGTTATATATACAGCTTTTAATAGTGGATATTTTATTGTAAAAATTGAAAATAAGCCTTTACTGTTGTTACTTTTTTTTGGAGTGTCAGTTTGTGTTTGAGTGTGTATGATAGATTCACCTTTTATTTAATCTTAGTTTATCAACGTTGGATTTTTATCTTATTAACAAAGTATCGGTAGTTATTATTTATCTTAATAACATTATTTTTCAGCTGACACACTACCTCGACATGGTTGAAGTTCAAATTGCTCAACAGGTTGCGCAAAAATCTGAGGCATTCTTTCATGCAATGACTTCTCATGATACTCTCATGGAACAACTTGGACAAACTATTACCATCGTTAAAACATTAAGGTAATATTACTTGTTCAATTATTTGTGAACCATTTAACTCAAAATCATTAGTGTGTTAGTAACTTTATAGGGTTGGAGGAATGAGTTGTAAGAAAAGACTAAAGTTTCTGTTTTACATCTAATCATCATGAAGTTTTTAATTTTTATTTGAAGGACTATCAGGAACACTCATCACACCTAATTGGATCTGATTTTAAACAAAAAATTCAGCTCCAACACTTTATCTAAACCTTTGCCTTGTAGTGTTGGGCCATGTTAAAATCTTCCAGATTCCCTCCTGACCGTACAACATCCTCAGCACATTTTTTGTTCCAAAAATCAAATTCCTGTTTTGGTTTTCATTACTTTTTCTGATTTTTCTGTCATAGATTCAATTCTTTGGATTGTTTTAAAAATTTTACTTCATCTGAGGTATCAATCCTTGAATGAAGCCTGAATCTATAATCTTGATCTCAAATGTAGGATCTTGCAGCTTGAATCTAGCGGTGAGACTTCCATTTACGAGGCATATTAAATGAAAGGCTGTTTGCTTATATTTAAATATTGGCAAGTCAGAACGAAATTGTAAGCGCCAATGTAGCGCCATCTATTAATTGTTTCTGAAGACTCTGAATTATTGTTTTGATTTAGTAGTCATTTGCCTGGCGATGAATGCAGACAGTAATGTCTTTGAAAATTGTTTCTCCTGCCAATTGCAAAATGTGTGCTGTGATTCGTTTTTGGTGTGCAAAAGGACTATTGCTGCCCAAATTCAAACATGGGACAACAATTACCAGCTGATATTATGGTAACCAAACTGAAGTATCCAACAAAAAATGATGGCGCAGCAAACTGTTGTTCGGAATAAACCTCGAAGATTGAAAGCCCGTCTAGATGGCAACGTTAATTCGTAATACCATAGACACAACAAGTTTGTAAAGTCATTAACTGATATATAAATTAGTGCAGTTTGTTTTACACAAATGATATAAACGTAGATAACTTAAATTAAACGACATAATCGGAGCAAAAGTTAGTACTTCATAATTTCACAGGTTATGAAATACAGATGACACAACAGCTTGACATGTCTGTGCATTTACAAGTTGAAACTGAACTGAGAGACAAAGGAAGGGATTGGGCGTCAATGGAACAAGAAGCAAGCAAGAGCGAGAGGAACAGGCAAGACATTGGTGAAGTAACAATTACCATGGGGACAAGAGATCAGAACGATGGGGCTGAATGTGACTGATACACAGCATCCAGATTGAGGAAGCGCAACTTTTAAATGTACAATAGCCTTAACGCATAATCTAACAATAAAGTGTTGTTAAATTAATCACTTATTTTTGTTAATGTTATCTTTTTGTTTGTGTTTAGGGAGAAGATTCACAGAATAGATAATGATTTAGTTAAAGAACCGCTGTTAATAATGAGATGTGAACGAACGAGACGCAATTATCTTATAGTCTATGAAAAGGTAAAATATTTTTTATATGCAAGTCTACTCCAGTTATTGCGAACCTTTAGAGACCACCATATTTCGTTTACTACAAAAAGTTAAGTTCACTAAGACCATAAAGTGTCATTCTACTGAGAATGGTGTCAATTAAAATCAAAACGAAAGCGTAGTTCCAAGTATTTGTTCTAATTAGAGAGTGGTAATAAAACATGAATTTAATTAATTATAATGTAGGGTCAGCCCATATTTATTTCTTGAAATTAAAAATTGGTATATTGGTAATTGGTATAAAATTTTTTCATATTTTCTTACGCATAAATAAAATATTGTCAGAAGACGGCCAGAGAAGAACTTTTTCTTCCCCTACCATGAATATAATAGGGAAGGAAAGTATTGTTTTCATGTCGGTTTTTCAAAATTGAGTTTTTACTGGATATGACACATTTTCAGACCACTGAACCCAAAAAAAGTTATTAGTGATTGGTTTCTGTGTATGTGTGTAAAAACAAAATATCTTAAGTACAGAATATTTTACGAAGTTAAAACTTTGAACTGAAGTTAGGTACTGTGTCAAAAATAACTTTAATTGCCATTGTTATTATCGTTATGATTAGCTAATAGTAAAAAATATGTTTTTAAGAAAAATTGATTGGTATTTTTTACATAAATAATTATATAGATTAAAGAAATTAACTCTAATGTTTAATTAGTTAACAATTTCATTTAGCGCACACCTTCATCCCGCACACAGGCTAGGCCTACGCAGGAGTTGAAAAATTACTTATGAAGGACTTGTATTTGGTATATTCATTAATTTTGTTAAAAAAGTGATTCAAATAAAATTTCAGTGAAGCGAGTTCCATATTCATGAGTCACATTCTTACTCTTAATAAAAAATTAGACTTCAAAAGTATTATGTCTTCTCTGTGCTCCTGTATAGGGTAGAATCCTGAACCTTGGTTGAAGCCAATCCAAGGATGCTGGAGGTATTTTTAAAATGTGGCTATATAGGTGAATATTGATAATATCATGAACTGCTTAGATGATACCTGTAGTAGCTCTCAGGAGAATAAAGAAAGATGTGGAAATCATTTACACCAGTGTAAATCCAATGGTCATCAACTAAATTTGATGTTGGTCTATTTACAATTTTGATGTGACTGCTACGGGCCGGCCAACTTTTTACTTAGGCCTACCTTTCTTAATGTAAAACTGTATATATGGCAATCATTCTAAATCTTAATACTAATTGTTGATTTTGAAAAGATTTGATCAATAAAATGTAACAACCGTTTCAAGCTACTGTAGTAGGCCCATGTACAAAAGTTGTTGTTTTTTTGTATTTTGTAGCGCAGTGCTATCACAACAAGTTGCTTTCAGCCTGATCACAGGCATAAACTTGTCCAGCGAGCATCAACTCTCTGCAGAGAAATTTGGGTATATGTTGTGTTGATATCACCAGTTGCTCTCGGTGTACACATAGCCTTAACATAAAGAAATTCACATCACTTTGCAAAAATAAGATCTGCATACAAAAAATTATTCTCTAGAGCTCACAGTCTGCTTTGGTGATCACTGATTTACACCATCAAATGTAAAAAGCTCTCTAGTACTTCAGACATGTCATGAGGTATGAATCGAGATATTTGTTACTTCAAGCCATTCTGCTGGAGGAAATACATGGAAAAGAGGACCTGTTAGAAGAAAGGTGATATGATTTAATAATCTGAGAACTTGGCAGAGCTATTCTACAGAGCAACAAAGTGAAAAATGCTGTGATGATTACCAACATTCTAATGCTAGTTGTGGATAGGCACCTAAGAAAAGGAGATTCAAAAGATTTATTGTACTGTCACCGGATGGCGACATTATATGGCTAACCTTATAGGAGTATAGGACATGTCGTCAGATGTAACACCTGAAATACATATAAGAAACACACTATGTATCACTACTATCAAGAAAGAAATTCTTGTACGCTATAAAAAGTTTCACCGATCAAGTAATTTTTTAAATTTTTTTTAAAGGAATTCAAATCCTCACAACACTTTAAAGATTGGGGTAATTTATTTATGAATTTTCTCCCTGCATAAGTAGGTTTTTGTTCAAACAATTTTGTGGAGTGGTTAGCCACATAATAATCATTCCTGTTTCTCGTGTTATGATTGTGAACATTGAAATTCTGCATAAAATTATTTTGCCTAACATACATAATCACCTCAAAAATGTAGAGGCAGGGAACTGTAAGCAATTTAAGCTCCTTAAATAGTGGCCGGCATGAGGTTAGCTGGTTAGCTCCCACCATACACCTAATAGCTTTCTTTTGAATTTTAAAAACCCTATTCATATTACCCATGCTAGAATTACCCCATACTAAAATACCATACCGGATATGAGACAGAATGAGGCCATAATAAGCTGCCATTAGTAATTTTTTATCATTTAATCTGGCGATTTGTTTTAGTGCAAATACCCCAGATGATATTTTACTACAAACTTGATTGGTATAGAAGTCCCAAGACAAAGATCTATCTAGAGATACGCCCAGGAACTTCACTGTTTCTACATGCTCTAAACTATTATTATGAATAAATACATCCACTTCTCTACTTTCTTTCTTTCGACAGCAGACGTCTTGTCTGCTGTCTGGTTCAAAGTGAAGCTCTTGATGTCTTGATTGGAATTGCATCTCTGCTCAGTACAGCGCTCTTTATATAGCTGCCAGGAGCGCTGTGGCAGAGAGCGGCTACTGGTTTGGCCTTGATGACAAAGGCCTTTGCGGTGCGCAGCCGAAAGCTTTGTCCCTATGCCGTCAAAGGCCGGGAGAACTATTGAAGCCGGCAACACAGTAAATGATTAATTAGAAGGGGTGGCGGTGACAGTACATATTACAAAAGCGATTGAAAACTAAATAAAGCATTCATATGGATTCTTTAGTTTTACGTTACTTTACTTATGAGTGAAAGCATTAAAAATTGTAGCAGTTGTTGTAATAATGTCAGCATGTAATGATTAACTGGTATTTTTTTTCTAGTTAAAATTAATGTCGTCAGTGTTACAAACTCAACCTACCATTCAATTGTTATTACAAACACCAGATTATGTTGGCGCACTAGATCTAATCTATACCACACAAGATCTATTGGCGGAAGAATTGGCTGGCGTACATAGTTTTAGGTAAGCTTTTTTTAATGCTTTATTTTCGTTGTTCATTTAAAATTTTTTTTAATCTTTTCTACTTCAACTCCTAATCATCGGCATCTCATAATTGGCGTCGTTTTCATCTCTACCATCATTATTGTCATCTCCAAATTCAACACTTTGTGTTTTGGGATGTTGATTCATGGTTCATCAAGTTTGATTTTGTATAGATATTTTTGTTTCACAGTTTGGTCTTTTTCAAACACACTACTGAGTGTCGTTTGTGTTTTAATTCTAAGGACATTACTCAGATTTTCTCATATTTGCTTAAAGTTATTGTATTTATTAACTGATTGCAAAAGAAATACTATACTGTTAAAAAAAAAAATTTTTGTTGTATTTCATTGGTCTGTTTGCTTTTTGTTCTGTTTTTAATTTTTTTCTATCTAAATCTATGTCCAACCTAAATGTTGTTCCATTTATGATTGGAATGTTATGAGACTGGTTCTCCATTGGAGTGCCGGTACAGGAGGAGCTACTGCTTGACAACGATCGAAATAGGATTCCCTCCCTTCCCCCACTTCTTCCATCCCCATTCGCACTACGTGCCGGATCGAATACATTGGTACGCACAACACAAATTAGCAATTAATATGAATATCACTTATACTAGATTCTTGTTATCCATAACATTTTGTACAGATTGTGTGACCACCAGCAGAAGAAAGTCATTAGTGTTTCCATTATTTTTGTTTACTATTAGGTAGTGTAGTCATAATATAACTCAGAAAGTTCTTAATTTATATTGTTGACTGTTAATGTAATAAATTGATATGAGTTAATTATTAAATGGAGTACGCATTATTCTTTATTTACTTGAGAGCAGCTAATATAAACTATGCTTTTACTTTAGTTCTACAGTGTTAGCGACCATGCAATATTGATTTTGTAGTCAGTGCAGTTTTATTATGTCTTGGGTTTGATCGGTTGTTCAATTTATTCAGATAAATTCTTCTCTATTAAACAAATACAGTGTAAGTGTATATTTGTGATTTAAACAGGTACAGGTTAAATAAGTGCAAATAATAAAGTAATAGTAAGTATGAATATAAATACTGTTGTAGTAATGAGCTGTACTAGTAGCCTGACTATCTGAGCTAATGTTTTTGGGACGGTGTGTAATACGAGGTGGCACGGACGAAGTGCGGAAGGGAGGGAATCCTATTTCGAAACTTGTCGGACAGTAGGTTTGCCTGTGGTTGTGGAAGGAGAAGTTTGTTTTAACATTGAAACAATCACCGTAATAGCCAGGGTTATCACATGTATCATAAATAATATTGTTATCTTATCAAACATCCTATGCAGGTATAGATACTGAAGTCACGAGATTGTCTTTTGCGTATGTATGGGCTGTGAGGAAAGGAAGTGAAATATTTGCAGTGCTGCCAACCTCAACAGTGAGCCACTACTCATACATTTCACTGCCGTGCAGTTTCTACATACATTTGGAAGCTGTGGTTTATTCAGCGAAAATATTTTCTTCATAAACCTAATAAGAAATAAATATTACCTGCCTACAGCTTAATTACATGACTAGAAATTTTAGATTTGCTGTAATTACGAATGAATCGCCTCCTTTACTATTGCTGTTACGGCGTTTTCATTATCAGTCTCTCTAGTATCTACCTAACCGTTTTCTATTTTTTACCAGGTTTCAACAAAATTGTTGAAGAATAGCTTCTTCACGCCCTTAATTTCCTTCTTTATTTTCCGAATTGTGGAAAGAGAAAAATCACAGTAGTTAGCCGCTCGCTCACGGCTTTTGTTAAGAGGCACGAATAGGCATTTTTATTTAGCTTCAACTTTATTACATTTTATTTCATTGCATATTAGATTTCGTTTAACACTGTGAATAGTTTGACCTCGTTTTCGAGAAACCGATATTTCTGTAACAAACAGTTAACCTACTAAAGGTTCCACGATATACTGTATATTCTCTGGGTATAGTATAAACTGTTATGTTTGTCGTACTGAAATTTAAGCAGTCGGGCATGCGCACTGATGCTTTTCCCCCTTTACCCCTCGTTGCAAACAAGGGCAAACTCGTGACTCAAGTGACTATATTATCAACAGCCATATTATATTTATAATTGAAATATATAGGAGGGCAATCCAGAAAGTCTGTCACGTTTTGATATAAAAAAAACTAAGTACAAGAAAAAAATTTTATTATATACATTTGAAAGTGCAACTAAAATGCTATTTTTCTTCATAATCACCAAACAAATTAAGACACTTATCATAGTGGTGAACTAATTTTGAAATGCCGGCGTCATAAAGTCTACCGCCTGTGATTTTAACCAGTTAGTCACACCCTCCTTCAGCTCCGCGTCGTCGTCAAAGCGCTGCGTTGCAAGCCATGTCTTCATTGTCGGGAACAAGTGATAATCGCTGAGCGCAAGGTTCGGACTGTATGGCGGATGTGGGAAAACCTCCCATTTGAAAGCAACCAGGACTTCTCGTGTTCGATTTGCCGTGTGTGGTCGGGCGTTGTCATGCAAAAAGAGAATTTTTCCAGTCAACTTTCCTCTGCGCTTGTTTCGGATCGCTCTTCTTAACTTTTCAATATCTCGCAGGGGTTATTTTTGTGCCACGTTCCAAGAAATCGATAAGAAGAACTCCTTTCCTGTACCGACGGTACTTCACAACTGGTGGGATTTTGAATTGCGGCCCACATTTTAAATTGTTGTTGAAAAACAACGAAGAGCGACACAGACCTCTCGCTAGCACGGCTGGATAGCCACTGAACGAAGAAACGCCGCAGCACCAAAATGGCCGCGATAGCTCCGCCCCTAGCAGCTACAACGCAAAACGTGAGACTTTCTGGACTGCCCTCGAATTTCCAAACCACCAGAATACGATAACAGTAAACACCTACCAATATTATCGCTTTTGTGTAGCAAATCTACTCAAAGAGATGATTCATTAGAGCTCACTTTGGGAAAGTTGAAGGTTTAGATGGTTAAATTCATGTTGAAAAAAAACCTTCTCGCTATTAATATATAGATTCTTTCAACCATTTCTAGAATATCACTGTACAATGTTAAAGTATTTATATATTTTGTTTGTTGTTTTCTTACAGACATTTAAGTTCTGAATTAAATGAAATGGTTAAAGTGATAGACACGCTTATGGCTGGTGAATTTGAGAGGTACGCTACCGCTGATTTGAACAGACCTCTCCTTGAATCTGAAGAAGCTGTTTTGGAAGGGGTATGTTCATGTTATTTTATTTTTCAATAATGGTTAAGATTGTGTAGCAAATCTATTCAAAGAGATGATTCATTAGAGCTCACTTTGGGAAAGTGAAAAAGTGAAAGTTTGGGAAGTGTTTGTTCTAGTAAAAATCTGGTTTGATACACTCACACAACTTTCTCTTGCCAGTGCAAATAATTAACAATAAACCTAACATTATTAATAAAACATTACAAATAAACAAAAAACTAACCTCAATAAACATAATCTAATTTTTATCAAGAGTGAAAGACGCAAAATAAAAATCAACCTCAGTTTGGCTTAGAAATACGGAAAATCACTCTTTCTCTCTAAACTAGGCTCTGTAGAGAAAAATGTTTTAACTAAAAGTTGTAGATCTTGTAATTTCCTATAAATTTAATTACATACACTTTAGTCGTAAAATGCATACTAAGGCCGAAATCTTACAAAAATAAATTTTTCACATGTTTTCGTGAGAAAAAACAGAAAATCGCTAATTACCGCTAAACTAAACGTCACACAAAAAGAATGTTTGAAATAAAAGTTGTAGCATTTTAAATTTTCTACCTTTCTTATTATATAAATTTTTGCGCTAAACTGCATATTGAAGCCGTAATCTTAAAAAAACACTTTTTTTACGTGAAAACAGCCTCACCAAGAATTTCAGCAAACATGGTGCCTACCCTATCTTGTAGAGCATAAAAAATTTAGTAAACAAGGCGATTTTTAAAAAAATCATATGACCAGTTTTTGATAAAATCGTAAAAATTACACGAATAAACTACTACTTCCGGTTGACTGATTTTGGTGAAAATGTTCGTGTCAAGTTCGGTAGTGGTATGTAACTTAAGTTTCAAGTTCGTACGAAGTTCCGTTCTTAAGATATTCTGTTCACACACACACACACAGACCAATCGCTAAAAACATGTTTTTTGGGTTCAGGGGGTCTGAAAACGCGTAGATCCGGTGAAAACTCGATTTCGAAAAATTAACATGAAAACAATACTTTCCTTCCTATATATTTATATAGGCAAAAGAAAGTAAAAATTATTACTTACAGATATTTTGTGCCAGTCTGAAAACCCTTATTTCTCTTTGGTTTTTGTTAAATTTGCTACCAATTATCACCAACTCCAACAACTGAAGAAAAAGAAATTCTAGGATAAATGCAAAAATATTTTGAAATGGAAATGAGGAAATCCTTTGTAGTTTTCTTCTTTTTTCATTTTAGTCTCCTTGGTTAGTTCTTTTTCTTTGGTAGTTTATTTCCTTTTCATTTCTTTCTTGCCAATACTTTTTCATTATGTCGGATCTTGCTTTTCTCAATTCGTCTGAACAAACCTGTTCTTTTCGTTTAATTGTTCTTACTGATAAAATTTTGTTTTTGTCTTTAATTGTTTCTTTGTAAACCGGTGTGCGATCTTTGGCATCAGCAATTGTTAGATTTAGTTCTGTTCTGTCTTTTTTGATTTCTTCAAGCCAAGGGAATTGTAGCTCCTTCCGTTTTTGCACACATTAATTTTTCTACAATTTTTCTTAATAATCGGTTTTGTAGTTTTCTTTAGTATACTGTATTTCAAAACCAGATGTATTTTCCACGTACTCAGCCCACTTGTTCTATTTACAAAATAAGTTCCATTTTTCTAAACAAATGAATAATATTAATAGGAATTTTTTTTACAGGATAAATTATCATGTATAGTTCTTGGAATGTTGCGACAAAGTAGTTTCGATTTTGTTGACTCGTATAGACGTGAAACGGAAGCAGCAATCTATGCAGCTGTAAAACAGAGTATCATTGAAATAGTCGCGTCAAGTGAATCTGCTAATCTACCAGTTGTCAGCGAATCCGTAAGTCTGGAAGATCAATCAAAAGTACTTCCTGCTGATGAATGGACTTTATTACTGAAAAATGCAACCACTGCCGTTTTACGTTTAGTACGTAGAGTAAAGGTGAGTTGATTCTGTTTTTATCAGCCATGATTCAAAATTTTTAAAACTGTACTTGTAGTTTCAAGATGGCTATTATGATGGCATTAGCAGTAATGCCATAGCATTTTGCAATTAGCAGTAATTGCAGAACAGTCGGACGTTAAACAAAAAAAAAAGTTATGATGGTCGGCCGCATTGGCGTAGTTGGTAACGTGCTCGCCTCTCACCATGCCGTCTTGGGTTCGAATCCCATTCAGGCACGGCATATTTTCATACATTACAAATAATCATTTCATCCTTCACCTTCTGCATTAGCAATAACTGCAGAACAGTTGGACGTTAAACAAAAAAAAACAATGTTTCATGAGCCATGATTCAAAATTTTTAAAACTGTACTTGTAGTTTCAAGATTGCTATTATGATGAACCTGCTTCGAACTAGTCCTCTTCTGACTGAACACACCAATTTCAAAGGTGTTTCCACTTTTGCAAGCATTCATGGAAATTTTTTTTTTTATGGTTTTAAGAACCTTCTCCATATTTCCCTGATTGTTTTCAATTTAGCGGCAGCTGTTGAGGTGAAGTAGGTGAAGAGCCTCTTCACCTATTTTCTGAATAGTATAGAGATTTATTTCTCTCACAAATTAAGTATAATTTTTGTTATAAATATTTTTTGTTTTACCGTAAATGAAGAAGTGTCGCGTAAAAAAGTATATAAAATTATTGTGTCTGCTTAGTGCTTTCTAACGTTTTAAATAGATTTCATAATGGCCTTAATACACGTAATAAATTCCCAAGTGAGGAGTTAGACGGATGGCCGCCTCATGGCTTCTCTTACAGCGTGAAAGGGTTGCCATGACAACGGAGAGACAGCAGCAAATATACTTGCTTGGCTCTCTCTCCCTTATCCATCCCTAAATAGTGAAGAGATTGCGACGGGTCGACCAGCATACTGCACCTGGATGTTTTATGTACATCTTCGTTAGTTGTTTTGTATTTGCGTTGTCACACAATTGTTTTGCATTTGTGTATTTTACATTTTTTTTACTCTCAGGAGTCTCACGGATACTTATTAGTATAGGCTTCTAGTTTTTCTCGGCATTTTGCAACTCTTCAACTATTTTTTAAGGCCCGAGCCGCCACTGCTTAATTTAGTCAAATCGACCCCATTAAGCAATACAGTAAAACCTCACTAATTCGGAATTCACGATATTTCGGACTACTCCAAGAAGAGCAGCGTTTTTTTAATTTTTTTAGAAGTTTTTTTAGTTAAAAATTAATAAAGTGCTAGGCCTACTTCAAAAAATAATAGCTTTTAACTGTCTAATAAAAATTGTTTCATCCTGTAATACAATATTGGTTACTCAATGAAGAAAACATTCCACAATTTAAGCTAGTGAAGTGAGAAACCACATAGACGAACTTATTGAATTTGCAGACTTCATTTGGAATTCAATGACTATTATCTTGTCCTAAGAGAGATGCGCCAACAAGTTATAAGAAGACAGTGTAGCAAAGAATCACAGAAAAAAATAAGTTTTTTTTCTAAGCAACCTCAAATGATCCCTGAGGATATTTGTCAATCCTCTACTTCAACAAGTGCCAAACAATCGGTACGTAAGTACAGTGTTTTAATTAAATATCATTTTACACTGGACATTTATTATTTAACAATATTTTTACTGTCGTAAATATTTTTATTGCTATACTTTTAACTTTGTTGTTTTTCAATATGCTCTACTGTAAATTCATTAAACATCAATATTTCAGACAAGTAACGTTTATTTTTTAATTTTAATTGCCTAAATTATTCAATTTTTAGATGTAAACAAATATTCACGATAATTCGGACTTCACTTCTTCCCAATTAGTCTGAATTAGTGAGGTTTTACTGTATTTTCAATTCAGAATACCAGTGGAATTCGGCAGGGGCCTATACCAGCAGGATTAGATGGTGGTGAAAGCAGATGAATTTGGTATTTGGTCAAAAATTCTGTGATCGAGTGTAAACGATGAGTCGTTGCTTTGTTGTAATGGAGGTTCCAATTCTTGTATCACTCATAGTGCAGGCTTTTTTCATGTATATTTTGCATTAATGTTGAAGGACATATACATTAGTTTCAGTTAACTGTCTGTCAACAATAAAGATTAACCCATTTTTTAGGTTAACCCCTTTTTAAAAATGTTAAAATTTTAAAATAAAAACCTTTGTTTCGTACTGGCATCACTTTAATCTGTATGTAAATATTTTATGTATTTTTTTTTTATAGAATGCTAGAGATGTGATGCAGAGAGCAGCTGATGTGAGTGCTGGTAAACAATCTTCAATGGTTACTTCTACCGACAGTGAAATAATTGGACAAGCTCACATGTAAGTAACTTATAGTTGGAGTTATTCTACTGTGTGCTGTAATGATCGTTAGTTTTTAAAGTAAAAATTATGTAAGTTTTTGGTACAACTTCATTCTGTACTATAACCATAATATTTGAGGAATTTACTGTGATTCCTTTTCTCAATAGAAAAGTTGATTTTACTTAGACTTTGTAATTTAACTCTAAAAGTCTGAAATAGTTGTGTTATGCACAAAGTATGGAGTATGACAAATGGCCAAAAATAAATTGGAATGTGCAACGTGCAGAAGTAAGCCTCTTGAATCTCGTATTTTAACAAAAACATAAACTATATTCTTATATTCATTACACAGTGCATATCTTTGAGTCGTTGTACATACTGTATCATCTAAGCCTAGGTTCATTCGGAATCTGGGTATAATAAATATAATAAATAACAAATAGACTGTCTTTAAACTTATAACAATTTATTAATTGACGCAATTAATTACAAAATTTAATTTACTAAACTTGACTATAATTAAGACACTGTCAGTTAATAATCAAAACAATTAATTTACCTGTCCACAACCACTTACTACTTCCTATACACACACGCCCTATTAACATAATTCAGAACCAGCTCATAACGACACTATTTTGAAATGACCTGACAACACTTTCCATTCATAATCGAACTATTGACTAACTGTACTTCAAAGTCGCTAACTGTTTATATACCTTTGGCCTTTGACCTTTTCACTTTCTCCATTTTACTGGAACATTGTTGAAGAAATCAAATGATAGCAAATGTTTGTTCTAGTTTTGATTTCCAAAAATTCCTATTCAAAATATTATATTTATCGCAACCCATTATCCTTGTTCAAAACACAACATTTCATAAAATACACAATTTATTCCCTTAGCCATTTCTAGAATATCACTGTACCATGTTACAATACATTCAATCACCTCCATTCAATGTATTTGGATAACTCTTCTTAATAAAATGTCAAACATAATCTTTCTATGCACCTATAATAGTTTGTCTGTAATTATTAATTTTATGTGAACTGTTCTTTCAGGGCTGAACCAAATGAATGTTTCTTATCAGCTGAAGATTATGCAAGAGTAACACACAGATTAAATAGTCTGTTAATAGCAGCTTGTCAATACGCTCAGGAACGGATCTCTAAATTATTTTCTAGTCGCTCATTGGTTTGGCCTGAGGAAAAGTGAGTTAATAAAAATTTATGTTGTTTATTATCAATTTTTTTTAGTTTGTGTAATTATGCTTCAACAGTATAACCATTAACAACCATATATGGTTAAGAAACAACGGATTTTAGTTGTTTATATTTGTAGACTCTTCTCTGGAATTGAACGGAGGAATTTCGGATTTGTAGTCTGGCACTACTACACTACATAAATAGTTTTATTATTATTATTATTATATTCAGTTAAAACTGATTTTATGCTATGATTGATTATAATTATTTTTTCTCAGAAGATTTCTCAAGAATAGAGGCTGTTAAGATGCAGTTGTTAAGAACTATGGTGCGGTATTAAATGCTGAACGAAAAAAGAAATATACGTATTATTAGGCATGAATTTAATGTGTTTGGGGTGACATTTGAAAAAACAGGCAAGAGTGGTGTAGTCATTTGTTGTGGATGCCAGATAATTATACACCCAAATAGGTGTGATTATTTACAAGCTAACCGGACAGCATGGTATTGGATGACCTCAGAAGAGATGGTCATTTCTAGCTTCTTTAACCCTAGAGCTGGCAATCGTCAATGTTGAGACAATGTTACTGCTTCTTGACCTGGAAGTGTCGCAAAATCGAAGTAGCTTCATAGCGTTGCAATGTTGTTGTTGTTGTAGTTTTAAATCCGTCTACAGATAGCGTTGTTGTATTGTATGATGTTTAGTAATGTACAAGGTAAATTTTTACATATGATATGATACTTTTTGTTGTGTATTTTGCCTGCACTTCTCCGTTGAAACCATGCTATTCCAGAGCTGATTTTGGTTATGTTTCTTTGTCTAAATGATGTGTTTTTGTATATATTTTCTTTATTTTTGAACATAGAATCGTTTTTATGGTTCTATTTGAAGTACATTATGGGTAAGGATTTTTATTTAATGAGTTTTAAAAGTAGGGTATAAGAAAGTTTTAAACAGTAGTCCCATCTGAAAATTTAAAAAACATTTGCCTAACAATTGTCTTCAGATAGCTTCAGCATCTTTAAGTGTCATGTAACAATTTTAATCAAATTTATATTTTATTCTCCGATTGTTTCTTGTTATTTTGATATGTTGACACCATACTATTTCTATGCCGGTGCGTTGTTAATGTTTTGGCCGCAGTACGGTGCTGGCGCTGTGGATGGTTGCTTCTGCTGTCATGTGATAGCGCAGACAGAAACTTCTCACGGCGCTTGTACAACTACGAGTGGCTAAGGCATATGGCAGACTTGGCTAGTTAAGTCAGTCAGTATCAATCTTCTCCACAAGAAGTTGACACAGAGAAAGATTGAAGCCCTCAACATTGAGTATACTCTTTTGCTCTCCACACTGACCCCTCCCCTTCCCTTTACTTCACCAGCAACTGTTCTTCATCGAGGCAGCGGTGAATGGTGTTCACCACGTCGGCGACTACTCCTATCCATTAGATAGTGAAGTAGATGCACTAGCCAGATGCCTAGCCAGCGGCTGCTCCTCTCTAAGGCAGCAGCGAAAGTGTACGTCACGTTGATGACTGCTCCTGTCTTCAGGAAGTGGTAGAGATGGTACTCGCCTAGCAGCGAAGGTTACCTCTGGTTCCTTCTCCCCCTTCAAAAGCAACTACGCTGCCAGATGCCCTGTCGCTCCAGCTGCATAACTCGACCAATGAGAGCTGCAGCCAGTGTGACAATGTAATATGATAAGGTTTGTGTTTAAAAAGCAAATTTTTAATGGTTTCTTTGCGGTTCACTTGTTAAAAATTCCCGCCAGTTTAGAAAAATGTTATTGCCGGCTATAGGGTTAATAAATAACAGATTACAAAGTCTGTTGTTGGAACAGCCCGGGAAATCTATTCTATAATAATCTATGATAATGATTTTCTTTTTTTTTCAGCAGCAAAGAAGAGGACGCGAATAGTAAAGTATCAGCTCATTGGTTAGCAGAACGTGCAACTCTAACACAGTTGACTGAATTATCGAAACATTTTGATTTGTTAAGTAACGAATGTGAAATGATTTGCCCTGATGCGCCTCCGTCATTACTTTATTCTGCGTTTAAAATTCAGGTAAATTTAAATAGGTATATTTAATATTTAAATTTATATTCATAATTTTAAAATATGTTTTAATAGAAATCATGGGAATACGAAATTTCATACAATTTCGGGGCTGTCAGATTTAGTACTTTATCAGATTTATTTGATTAGTCAAGGTCGTTTATCTGGGTCGAATTGCAACTCTGGTCGACCATTGTTGCCACCTCTTAAAAAAATCAATACTGTGTACAAGAAACCTAATTTTTTGATGCAGTTTTGTTAATACTTTTCGCTGTCAGTACTATTACAGACACCTTGCATATGTTATTGTTCTTGTAATTTTTAATTATGTTCGGAAAAGATAAATAAATAACGTTTTTTATATTTAAAACAGTCTTGCCAACTTAATCAGTTGATTGTCGTATTCAATTTGTGTATTCATTAATTTCTCCCTGCTATTGTATTTATAAATATAATATTTTTCCAGAATTTCAATTTCATTTTGTTTGTTATTTATTTCTAATATTTCTAGATTATTTTTTATATTCGAAATATTGTGTTTATTTTTTATCATGTGTTCAGTTACATTGGAGAATTTTCGATTTCCTTTTTTATAGTTAGAATAGTGTTCTGTAAACCGTTTTTTAAAAGATCTGGTGGTTTTACTGATCGGAAAACCACCAGATCTTTTAAAAAACTGTTAAAAACGGTTTACAGAACACTATTCTAACTATAAAAAATCTGGTGTGAAACACTCACACAACTTTCTCTTGCCAGTGCAAATAATTAACAATAAACCTAACATTAGTAATAAAACATAAGAAATAAACAAAAAACTAGCCTCAACAAACATAACCTAATTTTAATCATGAGTGAAAGACGCAAAATGAAAATCAACCTCAGTTTGGCTTAGAAATACGGAAAATCACTCTTTCTCTCTAAACTAGGCTCTGTAGAGAAAAATGCTTTAAATAAAAGTTGTAGATCTTTTAATTTTCTATAAATTTAATTATATACACTTTTGTCTTAAAATGCATACTAAGGCCGAAATGTTAAAAAAATCGATTTTTCTCACGTTTTCGTGAGAAAAAAAAACAGAAAATTGCAAATTACCGCTAAACTAAGCATTATACAAAAAAATGTTTGAAATAAAAGTTGTAGGTTTTTAAATTCTCTTCAACTTTTATTATATAAGTTTTTGCGCTAAAATTTATATTAAAGCCGTAATCTTAAAAAAACAACGTTTTTACGTGAAAACAGCCTCACCGAGAATTTCAGCAAACATGGCGCCTACCCTATCTTGTAGAGAATAAAAAATTGAGTAAAATAGGCGATTTTAAAAAAAATCGTAGGACCAGTTTTTGAGAAAATCGCAAAAAACTGAAAAATTATACGAATAAACTACTACTTCCGGTTGACCGATTTTGATGAAAATGTTCGTGTCGCGTCCGGTAGTGGTATGTAACTTAAGTTTCAAGTTTCAAGTTCGTACGATGTTCCGTTCTTGAGATATTCTGTTCACACACAGACACACAGACACACACACACACAGACCAATCGCTAAAAATATGTTTTTTGGGTTCAGGGGGTCTGAAAACGTATAGATCCGGTGAAAACTCGATTTCGAAAAATCGACATGAAAACAATACTTTTCTTCCTATATATTCATATAGGCAAGAGAAAGTAAAAAGGAAATCGAAAATTCTCCAATGTAACTGAACACATGATAAAAAATAAACACAATATTTCGAATATAAAAAATAATCTAGAAATATTAGAAATAAATAACAAATAAAATGAAATTGAAATTCTGGAAAAATATTATATTTATAAATACAATAGCAGGGAGAAATTAATGAACACACAAATTGAATACGACAATCAACTGATTAAGTTGGCAAGACTGTTTTAAATATAAGAATCAACTATTCCTTATCTACCATGGTAGGAGCAGGAAGTTTTAAATTTTGACTTGTAATAAATGTTAATTTACTGAAGATGTGTACAAGATACACGAAAGCGCTATAAACATTGGTAAGTGTTTTATGTTACCGTATTCTGGTGGTTAGAAAATATATATTTCAATTTTAAATAATACGGCTGTTTAAAAATCCTACATAGGATGTTTAATAAAATAAAAAAAAAAAATAAAAAAAAAATAAAAAATAAATAACGATGTTACTTAACAAATTTTAGGATATAACATACGAACACTATTTTTATTCTGTTTTGATTTATTGGAAAACCTGATGTTTTGAAGTTTGTTGTTGTTTCTTATTGGCCACGTGAACACATTTACATGTTTGTTACCCATTTAACAAAATTAATCTACTTCAAACGTAAAGAAAACATGTTTTTCAAGACCAAATTTTGTATATTTTGTTAGATATCAGAAATGACTGTAGTTACAGACGTGGGACACATTTTATTCAGTTTTTCAGCTCATTTTCCATTAAACCTATATTCAATTAATGCCCTACAAATTTTTGTATGAGTTCATTTCACAGGGGGAGTTGAATTTTCCAGGCGAAATCTTTCGCTAGCAGTAACTCTATAAGGAAGTGATTCTGGACCAATGTTTAGACAAACAGTTTTTCTTATTTTTAGCCGTGGGATATAATCAGTTCCTTAAGTATCATACTTTCCTTCTGAAACACCTGTATAAGCAAAGATGTAGAAAATTAACTAACCTAAAACTTTTATTTCAAGCATATTTTCTACTGTGCTTAGTTTAGCACCAATTAATTAATGATTTTCTGTATTTTATTGAGATTTTTAAAAAATGGGGTTTTCTTTAAATTGCAACCTTGGTATGCATTTTATTGGGGTTTTATTGTATAAAAGTATTTTGTAAAATAAAGGATGAAATAACAGAAACTAATTGATTTACTTGATAATTTTGTATTATAGGCTAACAAATTCATGCATAGATTTCATATTGAACGTATGACTAAGTTGTCATTGATATTGGAAAGTGAAGCTTGGCGGCAGACAGATGTTCCTGTTGAATTTCAACAGTTGCTCAACCATATATCTGAATCTGGTAAGTATGTACATTTGTCTAAAAAAATTTAATTTTGTTAGAATAAAAATGATCTTAACCCTTACGACACGGACTGTTTCTTGTAAAACAGAAGAATTGCAAAAATCAAAACGCCCTCTCAAAACAACTGTTTTATCTAACGTCATTATTGATGAAAATATTACTGTTGATTCATATAATACGTACACTCCTTTTGAAAATAATTACAAGAAAATCACTTCATATTTCTTTGCGTTTTGGCGAGTGAAATTTTCAACTGTGAAAATTTTTGTGTTTACTTTAAACTTTTTACTATAACGGGCTTAAATTTCACCGTAGCAAAAAATTTATAAAACATGCTTTGTAGACAAGTGTTGACTGAATAAATGTGTATTTTTCATTTAATTTTCCGTAAATATTTGATGGAGTTGTAAAATTTTCAAAATTAGTCCTAATTTTCCTATCTCATATAAAATATCGGTGAACCAAGTGATGTAAAATATTTTTTATACAGCTATTTTCTGACAAAAAATTCTAAATAATAAATAAAAGTTAGTACAGTGAAGAAGTATACCTAACTGCTTCGTTATTTAAAAAAAACTGGGTCGAACAAAGCAAAAAATGTAGGTAGCATACAGGCGACAGAAAGTAAGGGGTAGTATTTTACATTCTTTTACGGTGACGTCACAGAGCCACTATCATACTCAGGGTAAAGCTATAGGGTGCGGCAGAAAGGATGAACGGTTTTCAAAAAAGCAATATGTCGTTAATTGTGCATAAAAAAAACATTTATTTACAGAATAATATTCACATGATCTTACCATTTTAGAAAATTAATGTTTGAAAACAACATCTGCCAGGTGACGGCCGTTTTCAGCGATGCACTTTACAAGCCGCTCTCGGAAGTTGGCTTCTACTCTTTCTAACATTGCCCTGCCAATTTGTTCGACTTCCACACGAATTGCTTCCTTTAGTTCTTGAAGTGTACGTGGTTTATGCTGGTAAACACGTGACTTGAGGAAACCCCACAAGAAGTAGTCGCACATGGACAGGTCTGGGGAACGAGGAGGCCATTCAATGTCACCAAACCGAGAAATGATGCGACCACGAAAAACAGCCCGAATTGCTTCCATTGAATTTCTTGCGGTGTGAGCTGTCGCCCCGTCCTGGAAACCCCACAAGAAGTAGTCGCACATGGACAGGTCTGGGGAACGAGGAGGCCATTCAATGTCACCAAACCGAGAAATGATGCGACCACGAAAAACAGCCCGAATTGCTTCCATTGAATTTCTTGCGGTGTGAGCTGTCGCCCCGTCCTGCTGAAATCATACTTGCCGGATAGGAATACGTTTTCTTCTTAGTTCAGGTAGGAAGAATTCAGTGAACATCTGTCTATAACGTTCCGAGGTTACAGTTACAGTGGTCCCGTTGTCGTCTTCAAAAAAGTATGGACCAATAACAACTGTACTGCTCACAGCACACCAAACTGTCACCTTGGGACTGTGTAATGGTCTCTCATGCATTAATTTTGGATTTTCATCTGACCAATAACGACAGTTCTGCTGATTAACGGTACCATTCAAATGAAAATGTGCTTCATCTGTCGTAAACAAAATGATGTTTTCATTTTGGTTAAGTATGGCCTCCATTTCTCGAGCAAAATTTAGCCGCTTTACATAATCGCCAGGATTCAATTGTTGAACAATGGCCATTTTGTAGGGATGAAATCCTATATCGTTATGTAAAATACGCCTTACTGACCTATCACTGATGTTCAGTTCAGAAGAATGTCTCCTAGCAGATCGACGAGGACTACGGAGTATGGCTTGCCGAACTCTTTCCACATTTTCTGGAGTGCGTACAGTGCGATGAGCCCCTGGCGGTCGTTTATTCATCACTGTTCCTACTGAACGAAATGATTTAACCCAACGTAAAATGGTGTTACGAGTGGGTACACTGTCATTTCTCGCAAGATTGAAATGACGACGAAACTCGCGCTGAACTGCAACGATTATTATTATTATTATTATTACCATCAGGGCGTTCAGGCCAAAACAGCCTCTCCTCACCGCGACCTAAAAGATCTTTTGTGATTGCCCCCATCCCTTATTTAGGCCAGACCCACACTTTCAATAAAGCGCAGGATCTGCCTGGGATCTAGTGCACTTACCTGGGAGGGTGTCAACACATCCTCACCCATCAGCGCTCTTCTTTTGCAGCCAACCACTTCGCAGCTGCATAAAATATGCTCAGCCTTCTCTTCTGCCTCATGACAGAATCTACATAGGCTGTCTCCAGCAATTCCTATCTTGGATAGATGATACCCAAGATTACAGTGACCAGTCATCAGGCCCACTACCATCCTCAAGTCCTGCCTTCCTAGTCTATTATATATTCCAGCCTTCTTGCTGGAATAGGCAATAAATTTCTTTGCCTGTACACAGCCTGGCACTTTCTTCCAATAGGAGGTTTTAGCCTCCTCTACCCAGGCCCTAACTATACTTCTATAGTAGCCCTCCCCAATTCCACAGAATGGCTCTGGGCCTATGAAGTGAGAGGCTGCACCCTTCTTTGCTAAGGCATCCGCTCTCTCGTTTCCAGACACTCCCTGGTGCCCCGGCACCCAACGCAGCGTCACAACGTTACGCCTTGCCACGGCATTCAAAACTTCCCGACAGTCGTAGGCCAACCTCGACTCAAAAGTACAAGAACTCAGAGCCTTGATGGCCGCCTGACTATCGGAAAGTATAAAAATGTGCGACCCCTTGAGGCGCCTCTCAATGCACCTCTCCGCACAGACCTTTATGGCCAATATTTCTGCTTGGAAGATGGTTACGGTACATCCAAGGGCCATGGAAATCTTCCCACCAGCCCCCCAGACCCCCAATCCCGCTCTTCCGCTCATCACTGAGCCGTCAGTATACCAAACGGTACCTCCTTCCGGTATACCTGGTTGTTCCTCCGCCCACTCCTGCCGATCGAAAATTTCCACCTTCAGAGTGTCGGAGAAGTCGTATGTTTTGTTCATACGGTCCCGAGGACCACCCACCACACCCATCCCCTCAATCACTTTGAAGATCCTGGTGTGGCCCATCTCCTTTGATGGGACCCCTATCTTGCCCTCAAGCCTCAAGGCAGTTCTTATCGCCTCTTTCTTCACTTGAATGTGAAGAGGAGGCAAATCAAGCATCGCCTCCATCGCAGCCGTCGGGCAGGTGCCCATAGCACCACATATCCCCAGGCAGGCCAGTCTCTGTAGCTTCTTCAGCCGATCCTGCGCCGTCCTCAGATTAGTTCTTGGCCACCATACAAACGCTGCATATGTGACCATTGGCAAAATGATGCTCACATAAGCCCATTTTACCATATGAGGCCTAAGCCCCCAAGTCCTTCCAAACAGACTCTTGCATATCCATAAGGCCTTTGTAGCCTTCTCTATAGTTCTGGACATATGGCCCTTCCAAGACAGGCCTTTGTCCAGGACAACCCCCAGGTACTTCACCTCTGGGGAGTAGTTAATCTCCGCTCCTTCCAGAGTCAAAGCACCCAGAGTCATTGTCCTCTTTCTGGTAAACGGAACAACAACCACTTTTCCCGGGTTAATACGCAGTCCCTCCCGTCCACACCATGTGTGGACAAGGTTAAGGGCAACCTGCATACGCTCCCGGATGGTCGTCGCATGCTTACCTCTGACCAGGATCACCAGGTCATCAGCATAGCTGACCACCTCAAATCCTTCCTCCGTCAGCTGAATGAGCAGCTCATCAATGACCAGTGACCACAGGAGGGGTGATAGCACCCCACCCTGCGGACAGCCCTTTCTAGCCCTACCAGTCACCGACTTGCCCCCCAGGCGAGTCCTTATTTCTCTATCCCTAAGAACAGACCCGACCCATCTAATCACACTAGATTGGATACCCTTCCTTCTTGCAGCCCTCTCAATCGACATGAACAGGGTGTTGTTAAACGCCCCTTCCACATCTAAGAAGGCACACAGGGCAATTTCTTGATCCCTCAAGCTCCCCTCAATCCGTGTTACCACATCATGAAGGGCCGTAATGGTAGACTTCCCAGTCTGGTAGGCATGCTGACACCCATGCAGGGGCCTTTCCTGTAGGGCCCCACCCCTGATGTGTCTGTCTACCACCTTCTCCATCACTTTGAGCACAAAGGAGGTCAGGCTGATAGGTCTATATGACTTAGGCTCTATTGGGGGTTTCCCAGCCTTCGGTATAAAGACCACCTCAGTCTCCCTCCAGCTCCTCGGTACATATCCAAGTGCACAACTGGCCCTAAAGATATGTAGCAAATTCTTAATTAGCTTGTTGCCCCCATTTTGCAACATAGCAGGGAAAATCCCATCAGGGGCAGCCGATTTGTATGGTCTAAACATACTTACAGCCCACTTGACCTTGGCAAACGTAAAGACCTCACAGGCCTCCCTTCTCGCCAAGGCCAGCTCCCTTCCACGACCGCCCCAATTCTCCCTCTCCTCCTCATCAGGGCGGTCCGCTAGCGAGCCGGGAAAGTGTGTCTCTAACAACACCTCCACCGTTTGTTCCATACTTTCAGTCAGGGTTCCATCTTCCCTCCTTAACTGTCCGATTGGATTTGAGTGGTCTTTGCTCAGAACCTTCCGAAGTCGCGCAACAGCAGGGGTTTCATTCACCCCCTCGCAGAACGACCTCCAGGCTCTTCTCTTGGACCTCCTCAACTCTTTATTATAGTCGGTTAGAGCCACTTTGTATTCTCCCCACTCCCCATTATACTTGGCTCTATTAAACAGTTTCCTAGTCCTGGATTTCAACTTCTCCAGCCGACTATTCCACCATGGCACCCTTCTTACCATATTTCGTCTTTTCTCAGGGCAGTTATCACAGAAGGCCCTGTTAAGACGCTCTCTTACATTGTCTGCCACCCTTTCTAGTTCTATTACCGACCTAGGGGTGCCACAGACGTCCTCCATTTCAGACTGCACCTGTTCTTTAAAGCCCTCCCAGTCTGTCAACTTCGGTACCCTTCTACTCTCACTCCTTCCGACCCCCAGGCACATAGCAAAATCCACATACCTGTGGTCAGAAAGAGATGCCTTCTCAGAGACTCTCCAGTCTCTGATTACATACCTCGTGAGCTCGCTAGTTATAGTGAGGTCCAAGACCTCCCTCCTCCTAGCAGTCACAAAGGTAGGCTCATTACCTATATTACTCAAATATAAATCATTACTAATTAAATATTCAAGTAGGTACTCACCTCTCCTGTTGGTGTTGGTAGATCCCCAAACGGTATGGTGTGCGTTTGAGTCACATCCAACCACCAACTCCTGGCCTCGTCTCCGGCAGCCTTCCACCAGCCGACGAAACTCCGCAGGGGGCATCTCGTCGCAATCCCCCGGGAAGTAGGCGGAGGCCACAACAGCCTCTTCCCTCCTACTCCCCCTCTGCAACTCCACAGAGATTGCTACAAGGTCCCTAGTGACACACAAAGGGAAACACTTTAAATCATTTCTGATCACTATACATGATCTAGGGTTGGATATACTAATATCATATATCAACTTACCATTTATGGAGGAGAGTCCGCAGATCCGTCCACCTCTACTCCATGGTTCCTGGACAAGCACCATATCCAGCGACTCCCTACAGAACCTTTCACCCAGCGCCGCTGACGCTGCCTTGGAGTGGTGAAGGTTCACCTGGACGACGTTGTTCTTCAGTGTCGTCTGTGTTTCCCGTGGTCCTTCTTATCCTGCTTCTGCAGGAATTTTGGCCCACGAGCTTTTCCTCCTGGATGGAGCACCTGCCGCCCCGTCCTCGACGAACCGGCAACGGGACTGACATCCCTCCTTCCTCCACCAGATTTCTTTGAAGGACCCTTTCCTCCCTTCTTGGGGTCTCTCCTCTGCGGTGGACTACCCCCCGCCCGAGGAGACTCCCCCTTCTTCTCAGGTCCTTCCACCTCCGCTTGAGATGGACTTGCCACCACCAGATTCGGACACCCCTCCTCCACTGGCGGCTCCTCCATCTCCACTCCTTCCATCGAAGCCGGGGCCTCCTCCCTAGCCCCTCCTTCCTTTACTGATGCTTTCTTGGGGACATCAGGACACTTCCTCACCTCCGTCCCTTGCCCCCCCACCACATCAGTAGTCGCTCCTTCCTCACTTCTTGGTCCCTTCAACCTCAGCCGTATCTGACCGAACTTAAAGTCAACCTCCGGATTTCTCCGAAGCCTGACCGCCGACCGGTCGTCCACAGCCAAGGTCAACTGGACCATGAGGTTATTCTCTAGCCTCTGCATCACTCTCCACTGGTCCACCAGCAGATCATGGTTTTGAACAGCTACCATCTTGAGGATCTCCTCCGATTTATCCTCCTTGCTGTTAGGGAAGTACCCTACCACAACCACAGGCCGGGGAAGGTCCTTCTCCCCCACCACCTTGAGCCTAGCCCCCTTCCATGGTTGCAGAGCACCCCCTATCTTCCTGACCCAATCCGCAGTCCCTTCGTCCTTGCAGGTCAGGACCAGGTATCCCGGTTTGAATGTGGAGCCCACGAATTTCGGGGAAATCTCCCCCTCAACTTCGAGTCCCCTCACCCTCTCCAGGATCGCCTTCTCTGTGGCCTTCAGTTGCTCCCTGGACAGAAGCACCTCCGGGTAGCCGACCGCCAGGATACCAACCCTGGAACCCGCGACCACCCGGCTGTACTCCATACCAGGACCAGCCACCTCTTTCTCTCCCGTTGGAGGACCTTTTGCCCTCTTCTTGGGGGATCTCTCACCCGAGTCGGCTCAGGAGTCGACCCATCCGACCTCTGCCTCTTAAGGGGTTTTTCACCCCCCCTCGGAGACAAAGGCCGAACGGCCTCCTCCCTCGCTTCCTCGTATGGAACACCCTTTACTAGGAGCCATCGTAGTCGCTTCTTAGCCGCCCCACTCAGCCTAGTAACATTTTTACCCACCTCCTTGGGTAACTTCGAAGTTTCTCCCTCATCCTTAGGGAGCTCCACCTCTTCCTTTGACGTCGCCTTCGGAGAACCCAGGCGCTTAGATGTTTCCACCCTCGCCTGCTGTTCCCCTAGGTCGTCGATGACCATGGGACTTTCATTCCCATCACCTTCTTCTGGCCCCCCCATTTCTGGTTGGGCCTCCATTTGGGAACGTTCATCCCCCTGTTCTTTTGAATATATTTTTTTTGAATTCGGTTCCATATGCGGTCCCACGAGAAGCTAGGGAAATATTCGGTCCGCCCCTGCAGAGCCCCGCATGCAGGGGTAAGGCACAATTACTGTAGGAGTTAGCCAGGTATCCTACAGGCACCGTTAAAGACACTGACTAAAGCCCCAGTGCCATCCACCCTTCGGCACGGTAAACGCATAACACCACTGGGTTGGGCAAAGCTACAGTAGGAGAAGTTGCCTCTAGCACGGATAGAAAAAGTGCTAGATGCCAAGGACAAGGATAGGGAAGGACAGACTGAAGCCCAGCATCTCAGCTCACCTCGGCGAGACCAATGCTTGGCTGATGAGTAGCCATAATAAGGCCGAGGAGAACTGCAACGATACTCTCGTTATTACGCACGAAACTGTCGTAAGTAAACACACGATGTTGCACACTCCACGACTCCATGATGCCGACTAAACAATGGTATGATCTACAGAACGCATGGCCACTTCAGTCGCCCCACTCCCACTACCCAGATCAGAATACTATCTGTTCTAAAAACATCCATCCTTTCTGCCGCACCCGATATAAGCAATCGTATGTAGGAAATTTTTTTTGTCTGCAACCACTTGTTTCGAATAATTCTGTAAGTTGGGTGAAAGAGGGAAGCTGTTACATTTTCCTTGCAACACTGCAAAGAGCTGTATTTTTGACCTGAGTGAGGTAAACCCCCTCCCGAACAGTAAAATGAACTCGTCGACCCTCACTAAGGGCAAATTTCGTCATAGAAAATACACAGCTTCAACACAAACTTAAGATATTGAATGTACGTTGATTTACGCACGAGCTGCACGGACGTCCATCACAACATATTGATTCCCTAACCACCAATGCCACCAACACACTAAAGAAAGAATAAAAAATTTCCCTTTTATGATATTCTATTTCTGGAAACACTATTAGATGCATTAAAGAATTCCGTACAAGAAAAGTGCAATATTTACAGGCCTCCAATTTATACTGACCTTGCAGAAGCATGTTTTAGTGCCCCACCCACAATCCATTTTGCATCACCTAAAATTAGATTAACAGTGTGAACCAGGTTATCATCATTAAACAATAAAAAAGTTTTAAAAGGATTTCAGTAATTTTTAATTACTCTACCTGTATCAATTATTTTCTAGGATTTATATTGTTTAAAAATTGAAACTGTTATGTGTTGTATTTGCTTTTATGAAACCAGTTTTTAAAAATTCTGTTTTGTTTGAAGGGAAATTTTCGGTATCTAAAGATGAAGTTGAAGAGAGTAAAAAACAAGGAAATGCTAAACCAGCTAATGTGCTTTATGTTGGAGCAGAAAAATTTTCAGTTGTTGGGTAAGTAATGAGTTATGCTGTTATCTTTTTTATGGCATTACATAATAAAGTAATAAATTTATTGGTAGAGGACAGCTACTGGGTTGTGGACCCTACAGAAGAGCAGCTGATATCCTCCGCTCCCTGTCCCTCACCCATCACGTACAGTCACTTTACTTCTCAATTGCACACATAAGTAATTTATGTTGTTCTGATGTATTAGAACAGAAAATTGTTTTAATGTTGTGTAGTAATGTTATGCTCGTTATAAGCTCAGATTTTATAAACAATCCGTTCACTCAACAGTAATTTGATGAAATAAATTAATATTGGGTGTTAAACAATTTCTAAAATAAACTGACAATATCTAGTTTTTATGATGACTAACCAACGTATATTTTTATCGTAATTCTATGACAAAGTGTTTTCAGGATATATTAACCCATTGGCATGTAATGCTGGCGAAACTCCGTCCCTCATATTTGTGCCATTGTATACAATGACGGCAATTCAGCGTCCTCGTACTTTATTTAGTCCTGTCTACGTAGTTTTTAAAAATTTTTTGATGTAGCAGCATTAATGAAAACTACATAATTTTTGCTTTATTTACATATATCTACCAATAGAGTGCGTGTAAGCGTTCAGTTATAATTTCATGATCTAAATATACTACACCATGTGTTGAAAAATGGTGTTTGTTTACGCTCTGTAAATATTAAGAAATTTTAAGTTATTTATCGTATTTTTTGGTGTTTTATATTAATTTATAATATTCAATATTATTAATTCAATAATTTTTAACTATAAAATAAATTTTCTGCATGCTAAAATATTAATTGCATTACCGACAGGATATTGCTGCGTAAATAAGTGAAAACGGCAATGACTGGTGATTAGAAAATAGGGCAAACTTTTCTTTATATGAACCAATTTTTGAAAATGTGAAATAGTTTTGTAAAAAAATAATTCTTTAGATGGCCCTTTTATAATTTTTAAAAGAAAATTATAAATTTCTAAGTTACAATTATTAAAAAAAACTTTAAAAAAAAAATTTCATTTACAAGAAAAAAAATTTGTAGAAAAAAAATTATTTCAAAGACAATAAAAGTAATTCTTTAGTCTAAATGTTTACCAAATTTTTAAAAAATGAAAATTTAAGAGAATTATTGGTTGAAAGAAAAAACGTTATTGTCTATTTACAATATAGTATCATTTTATGCAAAATTAAATCCAACTGTAAGACCACTGTTAAGTTTAACACGTCTTGGACTTGGAAAAACTATATAATTACTCAATAATTTATTTAATAGGGTATTTTCCGGTGAACCAGAACGCATTTAACGGGGTCTGCGTTCATGCCCTAAATGAATAAAAGTTTACAAGCAGTAAAAATGATGCGAAAAACGAAGGGAAAGAAAGGAAAGACAGAGAAACACAAATACAGTAGGGAAACAATCCTTGAACAATTAAACTTAGACCCACAAACGAAAGCATACACTTACTTGATACAGAATGAAGTCCAACCTTTGAGCACATGTACAGCAAGTCCAGTTTGTTGAACGTTGTAAGAATACTTTAGCTACTAATACACATTTCAATAAGCACACAAAAACACAATATTGTACGCACATTAACAATGTAAATACACTTAAAAGCAAAAGTACGATAACGTTAGCATTTGCCGGAGCATCCCGCTAGATGCATGGCCGAAAGGAAAGCCTCGATCAAAGAACGCGATGCGTTCGTGGTAAAGCCTAATGCGCAAGTGGGAGAAGAAACGGATGTAGGATTGTAGGTGAGGTGTTGACGCATGGAGTAAGGAAGCGTAAAGTTACCATAGACGATCCAGAAGGCAGTCATAACACTGCAATATTTGAAATATTAATCAGAATACGCCAGCTGCGGCGCGTGTATTTAAAAACAACGAAGCTAATACAAAAGACTAATTGATGGGGGAACATCGGTCCTAACAGCCACCAACAGCACAAAACAATTCGTAGGTCAATGGGTTAATAATAAAATAATGATATTAATAATTGAATCAGTGAGTGGAAAAAGGGTAATATTCGAAAAAATGCGAAATTGAACGAAGATAGCAGTTTTGTTAAGTTTACTTCGGCGCATCTATTGGTTGATAAAAGGGAAATATTCCTTGTATCTAAAAGCAGCTAAGGTACATTAAAAATTTAGTATAGTGGAAAAAGGATAATATTCCAGGAATATTACCCTTCTTCCATTCAATAGCGAACAGCTGTTGGACCACTGGTTTCTGTGTTATTATTATTAAAATGTAACTGTAAATTATTTTGAAAGTTTTGTATCATATTGGCATATTATATTGTTTTTTCAACTTAATTTTTCCTATTTACTTGTACCAAATCTAGAAAAAGGTTAATACTCAATATATTAATAATCAAAATTCAATCCCATGATTATTGTAAAATAAATTCAGTCACCATTAAAAAGCATTAATATAGTACTACAAATGACCAATTAAACATTTTACCATTAAGCCAAAAACAAAGTCACAAAACGGTTTTTTAAATTTCTCGAAAATAAGGATTTTGGAATATTATCCTTTTTCCACTCACCGATTCAATTATGATGGTTGTTATATGATTTTATTTTATTTATCTCATTATTGGTAACAATAATGAAAGCAGCCTTCTAAAAGTCAGCTGTTTCACACAAGACAGCATTATAAAATTCTAGAGGTCTATTTGGCCCGTTCTTGACTGTCCTTCACTCTGAACAGAGGGAACACAAGCCAGTAGTTGGCCTGTAGTTACTTAACGCAAATAAAATTAGTTATTGTGGATGGTTTGAATTTGGTCAATGCAATAAAATCCCAATTAGTTGTTCGCTTATCAGTCATTACAGCTATTTTGCTCAGATGTGAACTAAAACGTTTGTAAAATAGAAATTTGGTATGATAACTGTGAGAAATAGCATGATCTTGGTAAAAAAACAAAAATGTATGACTGTGCAAATGGAACAGTTGTCATATAATATTCCATGAAAATAAAACGTTTTATTTTCATAGAATACTGTTTGTAAAATATAAATTGCATGTTAGTTAAAATACAATCATAAAATTCGCAAATTTATTGTAGTTTAATACATGATTACAAAACACAATTAATGTACTGAACATAACCTCATACAGCAATGAAACTTAAATTACAGACTCATTGGGTATTATGTAATTGGACGCTTACATGTACAATCTTGTCCAACAGCCGTTACGAGTACAGTTCAGGAAAAAGTTTGACAGAACTTCATATAACAAGTTTTCTTTGCACATTTCCACTTAATCAGTTTTCTCGGTCATCTGACACCCGGTTTGTAACAGATAATCTCGGTTTAACTGATAATTTTTGTTTTTCTGTGCAAGGTCTAATTGCATTTTATACTTGCCATTAAAATCGCTAACAACGTTCTCTCTGGATCTTTGGCAATAATAAATTACTTTTTTCTTCCGTTTTAAAAAATTTGTTTAAATTTATTTTTGGTTGAAATTTTTTCTTTCTTCACTTTCATCATTGTCTTGTATGTTTTCATTGTTTATCATCGCCAGAAGTTCTGAGTCTATCAATTCCGTATCGTTTGATAAAACAAGTTCATGTACATCTTGTGTCGATTGAAAATCCTTCTCTTGGTTACTGTTTGGCAGTGTTGACTATTTGGTTATAAATATATTGTACAACTTCATTTATTTTATCTTTATTTTGTATGTTTTTATCACTTCCTTTCTTTACCAGGCTTTTATTGCGTCGGGATAAAAATTCTTTCAACAGGTTTCCAAATTGTTTCTGTTGTAACTTATTTAACATTTTACATTTGTAATGCAGATATTTACTGTTTTTAGATAAGTGTTTATTGTAATATAGTATTTTATAAAAAAAATTATAATCTGTTTTACAAAATGTGATAATAAATGAGCACAAGAGAAATCCACCGTGTATTCATGGTAATTATTCCTAATTTATTTCCGAAACCATGTAAAAAAATCACATTTGAATTAACGGTGCATTCATTAATAATTTTATTATTTCATTTGTTAATTTTCAGTACGGTTTTAATTTTGGTTGACATTGTGGCCGAATATTGCGTAAGAGCTGAAGATATACCATTAACATCACATTCATTACTACGACATCTCAGCGAGTTGTTACAAGTATTCAATTCGAGGACTTCTAAATTAGTTCTTGGTGCCGAGGCTGTTTCTGATAAGACTGGACTTAAAAAAATTACTAGTATCAATTTAGCGCTTGTCCTTAGAGCCTTACAACTTATACTCTGGTTGATACCACACGTTCGTATTCATTTTGAAGGTCAGTATGGATTGTTAATAATTTGTAATTAAATTGTACTCGACTGTATAAAAATGATTCTGTAAGTTTTCTATTTGTTACATAAGAGTCAGTAAGTTAATATAAATAATAATTTAATAAATATAAAAAGAAAGTTATTTTCATGAAATGAAAAACAGCTTACTGACTACAAACATTGATTTACAGAATTTCTTAAAACATTATGTTTGGAGTGTAGCATTATACGGAAGTGAAACGTGGTTGATAGGGGCTGTAGAAAAGAAGAGGATAGAACCTTTTGAAATGTGGTGTTATAGGAAAATGTTAAAGATTAGGTGGGTGGACAAAATAAGTAATTTAGAGGTTCTTAGGCGAGTGGATGAAAAAAAGAAGTATATGGAAGCATCTTACCAAAAGAAGGGATAGGCTAGTGGGGCATATCCTAAGACATCCAGGTATTTGGCTATTAATAATGGAGGGTAATATAGAGGGAGTAAATTGTAGAGGGAGGCAAAGATTAGAATATATAAAGCAAATTACAAAAGATGTAGGGTGTTACAGCTATGTAGATATGAAACGACTCGCGCAAGATAGAACAGGTTGGAGAACTGCATCAAACCAGTCGAGAGACTGATGACAAAAAAAAAGTTAATATAGACTGTCCTCAAGACAAATAAGAAAAATGATGTATGAAATTGCAGGCTTATTTTTGTTTCTAACAATAAGACGTTCCTCAGAATGTGATAGCATTCTGTGGAAAGACCCCAATAAGATCCAAAATAGTAATTAATGGACACATACTAGAGCAAGTGAGCCATAAATACGTTGGAACTGATGACTCACTTGAAGATGACTGTGGCATGAAAAATAAGCTATCTTAATTTAATCAGATATGAGGACGCTGAGGCAAATAACAAGACCAGAAACAAGGTTAAAGTTGTGTAAGATGGCGGCAGTTCCAGCCGTAACACACAGCAGTGAAGCATGGGTGATGAGGAGAAGACACACAATGCAATTCTTTGTTGACTGTTTTCCCTTCAGGAATAAATTCATGATGAATCGAGCTGTGGTAATCAAAGAACACCTCCAACATTACTTTACCCTGGCTTCTATCCAAGCAAAATTTTTGTTTTCTTGATGATGATGTTCTTGACTTCCATTCACCTGACTGCCATTTTGTCTTGAGATGTAAAGAAAGCATCACATCTCATCGCCGGTTGCAATTTTGTCAGGAAGCTGTCATCTGCATCAGCAATTTCAATCAAGTTCCTGAACATGGCCACTCTCATTTATTTTTGCTCAGGGGATAACATTTTTTGAACCATGTGAAATACCAAGTTTGAAAGAAATATTATCGATGGCTCTTCGCCTCTCCATACGCACAACTTATCAAACGTGCTCAACATTCTTATCTGTGGTGGAAGTGGTAGTCCACCCAGTCTGAACATCATCTTCAATTGTTGTATGATCTTCTCAAAAACACTTGTGCTACTAGAAAACTGCTGTTTTCTTCATTGCATCGTTTCCATATGCTTTCTTCACCATCTCAAGAGTCTCCTAGTGTGATTTCTCCAGCAGCACTCAAAATTTCATATTGGCACGCTGCTCTGATGACATTGCACAATCCAACAAAAAAAAACGTTGTCTAAAATATCATACACTGCATACAGGAAAACAACTCCAACTGCCTGCTGAACGGCCCAGCACCTTCCCTAGTAGTGATGCCAACCCTCCCAAACAAAAGTTTCCCTTCCACCAAACAAATGCTTGACTTTACATAACCATTTTGGGAACTTTTTGACCCTACCTCCTATAAGCTTCTCAGCTTAAATAATGTAGATTTAAAAATTTTTATTGATGGTAATTTATTTTAGTTTAGTATTCATTGTAGTTTAGTATTTTAAGTATTTTCAATAATATATTCATTCTTAATTTTTTTCGCAATTGTTTGTCAAGGTTTGCTCCCTGAAAGTTCTCGTATGACAGCACTGGATCAAGTTACTCAGCAGATGCGGTCACACGTGAGAGATGTCCAGAATAAGCTCTGCGCTATCATCGAACCACTGATAAGTAGTGAGTTAAGGCAGTGGGAGGCTAAACCACCTGTGCCATCAAAAGCATTCCAAAATGTTTGCAGGTATTTCTTTCAACTCTTTATTTACAAGGGTGGTTCGGAAAATAACCTGTTCGGCTGTAAATTTAAAAAAATTGTATAGAAAAAGTATTTTACATCTTAAAACTTCATCTTTTTATTATTTTTTAACATGTCACCATTAAAATTTAAGCGTTTGTCGTAGCATTTCACTAATTTAACCCTAGTGCCGGCAATAACATTTTTCTAAACCGGCAGGAAATTTTTAACAGGTGGTTAACTGAACTGTAAAGAAATCATTAAAAATTTGCATTAAATCAAAAACCTTATCATTTGCTATATCAAAATAACAAGAAAACTTAGGAGAGTTTTCTTGTTATGACACTACTGTAGATGACACTACTGTTTAAAATCTTATGTTCTACTTTCAAAATTCATTATGTACAAACCCTTACTCATAATGTTTACTTCAAAATAAAACTATTTTATGTTTAAAAATAAAGACCCACCGGGTCGGTCTAGAGGTAAAGTCGTCACCAAAATCACCTATTTAACAGCTGATTTTCGGAGACGAAGGTTCCTGGTTTAAATCCTAGTAAAGGTAGTTACTTTTATACGGATTTGAATGCTAGACAGTGGCTACCGGTGTACTTTGATGGTTGGGGTTCAATTAACCATACTCTCTCAGGAATGGTCGGCCTGAGTCTGTACAAGACTACACGTCATACATATCATCCTCATCTCATTGGGTCATGGGGTTGCTTATTGTTCTGAATTGAACAGATTGCAACGTACACATATTAGGAATTTTTAAAAAAAATAAAGAAAATATATTATACAAAAACACATAACGTAAACAAAGAAACGCAACCAAAATCAGCTGCAGAATAGCGTAGTTTCAACAGAGAAACACAGGCAAAATACGCAACTAAAACTATTGTGCAATGTTATGAAGCAAATTTGATTTTGTGACACTACCAGGTCAAGAAATGGTAACATTGTCTCAAAATCGACGATTGCCAGCTCTAGGATTAAAATTCCTTCTTCATGAAATTCAGCTGCTTGAGCACATAGCCAATCTTTCACGACTTTTTGAAGTTCATCTTTGCTTTAAGTAAGCCACGCAAGTTTCATCACCAGTCACGATTCTCTTCAAAAAACACCGTCTTCCACCAAAATTCCTTTGTACTAAAATTCAGCTGCTCAAGAAATTGTATATTAGTGAAACACTATGACCAATGCTTAAATTTTAATGGTAACTGTTTTGAAAATTAGTAAAAAGCTTTTGTTTTAAAATGTAGTATACTCATATAATAAAATACTTTTACTGTGCAAGTTTTTTTGTTTACACCCAAACGGAGGTTATTTTCCGGACCACCTCGTATTTGTTTTAGTTACTGTGACAGTTTGAATTTATGAACATTAGTCGCTTTGTTATTAACCCTTCATAGATAGAATTAGTTTCATGTCACAGATGCATTCAATTATTGTAGGTTGGGGTAAAAGAAAATATAGAAAAATGTCTTTTCCTAGACAGAAAACTATTAAAGGCTCAGAATCCACGCCAATTTCAACACATATTTTTCTATTCACTTTTACTTAATAATAATGGATGCAGAGGTATCCGTCTTGGGATGTGATTAATGACAATATATCCGTAAATAGAACTGACTAAAAAAAAGATTTGTTCATTGAATCACAGAATAAAAGGAAAAAACAAATCTACAAGTACAAAGATTGTTTAAAGAAACATTATAATTAAATTGTATGAACATAACACATGTAAGTATTAATGAACAGAGGACGCATAACTGATATAAAACACTTACCTCATGGTAACCAGGAAACATTGCCAGGCAGACAGTGCCGTCTACTCAGCTTCTCCAGGTAGAAATTTCTTGGATTATTTAGATATTTTGGCATAATTTTGATGCAATATACGGCAAATTGTCGCCACCAGCTTTTAGTAGCGCAGTCTGTAGAGTTCATAGGACCAGCCGGGCATCCGGTGGCATAGTTCAAAAGTACCTTCGCCACTACCTCAAAGAGGAGCGGCCACTGGCAAGCGAAGGGGGAGGTCGTCTTTACCGCTGCCTAAATGATTAAGAGCAGTCACCGACGCAGCGAACACCTTTCACCGCTGCCTAATCAAATAGGAGCAGTCGCCGACGCAGCGAGCACCTTTTAACCGCTGCCTCTAAAGAGAAGCAGTCGCCGGTGAAGTGAGCGGTAGGGAAGGGAGGTGTAAAATGATAGAAAGAACTCAAGACTCAAGCTTGAGCTAGCAATTCCTCCGTATCGATCTTCGATCATGTAGACTCGATACTGCCTGGTCACCTTTCAACTATTGCATCGGCCAGTGGGTAGATACCATCTTGCCACTTGGTACATGTACTGCGAGAGGTGTGATCGCTGCGCTATCTATTGGCATCAGCAACCCCATCACAGCGCTGACAGTGGCCAAAATGTAAACTACGGACCGGCATAAAAACAATACAGTATCAAAATTTTAGTTAAAATCTTTTTTGATTTAATTTGTAAATGTGTGGAGATATCCACTAAGTGATAACCATTCAAAACCATATATGAATGTATCCAGAAAATGACCTACGAAAAGATTTTTCAGCTGATATATCAGTTAATAGTCCACGAAGGGTTAATAAGAGCTTTGACTAGAAAAATATCGGACTGAGGCAGAGAAAAAAATTTTTGTTAATTATTAACAATTTTTATATCGCCTCCGTCAATGTACTTAACACTACTGCATGCAAATTTTCTACTCCACGAACCAGTGTTGTAGATCATTTCCGGTTGGCATGATCATGACTTCTGTCTTGTATTGTGTACTGGTTTAACAGATTAAAATCTCATTCCGTTCAGAGCCATCTTAACTTCATGGAACAAAAAAGGCAACATAATTACTCATAATTATGTATTCCAATGTGACAACGTACAGACAACAATACGGTGTGTATATTACGACTGTGGCCTTCACCGACAAGGGTTCACCAACGTCAAGGAGAGAAAATTCCCAGTGGTCTTTACTTTAGAGATAATCCTCGTAGATAAAATAAGAAACAAATTTTATTTGGGTCAATGGGCTATTAAATCAATTTGCCTTTAAATGAAACGACAGCCTTTAATTGTGTTGCTCCTTCTTATAACTCTCTTCTTTTTGTATTATTTGTCTAAGATCCCAAATATATAGTTGATTTATCTTATAAATGAATGTTTTCACATGTTTTTGATTCTTCACTTTTTAATTATCCAGGCATCTAAGAAAACTGTATGAAGCTGTGGCAGGTGTTTTACCTGAGGAACAGATAGAAGAATTGTATAGAAATATAAACACTACATTTAAGGATATCTTAAGGGAACATCTGTTACGTATGAATATTGTTAATAATGGTGGGCCTCAACATGGGTAAGTTCAATTTGTGCTTTTACATTTTATCTTTATTAATTAGGCCTCTATGGCAGCCCAATTTCTCCTTGACTTGCTCCACTTTCCTTTGTGTTTAGCAGTAACATTAAGACAACAGTCAGGCCAGTAGGCCTGGATTGGGTTTGAAGTTCTGGTTTTGACTTGAAGAGGTCCAAAACCCAGAAATCAAGAAATCAGTCAGAATTTAAAAACAAAAATAATGTCATTCGAGTCTTCTTAAAATGTAGATTCAAAAATCATTAGGTTTGAAGTTCCAGTTTCGACTGGAAGTGGCCCAAAACCAGAAGTCAAGAAATACTACGTGATTGTGTAACTCGGGGAAGACTTTTGTATTTGTTGTTCTTTAGGTTATCAGCCGAAAGGCTGGTTTGAACCTCTAGATGCTTTACGAAGTAAAACAAGGAGTAAGGTCGTTATCATTGCCTTCCTAACTCAGTAGAAAAGTATGCTTGTCAGCATACCAAGCCATCCAAAAAGCAGCCACTTCTCACCCTGCAAATGACACCTTCACTTCATTCACCACAGGCTGTGTAATGAAATTCATTACTCTTAGAGGAGATAACTCTGATTAGTGTCTTTTACACCTCTACCTCTTCTGTTGTTAAATGCTTTAGTCACATAATTGGCTGATCATGTGATAAGAAACAGAACTATTTTTTGTAGCCCTGAAACTAACAGATTGAGTGTAAATAATTATTAAATTAAATAACTTAATAATCTCAGCTAATAATTAAAAATGAAGTGTTAATATAGTGATGGAAGTTTTTATGTTTAAATGAATCAAAAGAGTGTTTAAAAGTTACAAAAAACATTTATTAAAATTTTGAAATAAAAAATATAAAGAAATATCTACGCAGATCATCTAATAAGTTTAAAAAAGACATATTTACAACACAAATTTATATTTTATTTGAAAGTTTTAAAAATTGTCGAACAAAAAGTAATTAATAAAAGCGAATGCATATTTGATTTGGTTTGCTGTTGACTGGGGCAGTTTGAAGAGAAAGGTTGTGTGTTTGTGTGTGGTTTGATTTGTGGAATGTGTTAAGTAAATATGAAGTGTAATTGTTATATAAGTCATAGTATAAAGTCACAGACAGACCTATCAAATAAAATTGAAGTGAAAGAACATTAGTTAATTGAAATACGGCAAGAAATATATTAAATACCATTGGAACATTGAACGAAACTCTTTAAGGCGAGCGACGGATTTCGGAAACGATACGAATAGAATAAACCGGTAAACTATTAAATATTAATTCAATAATAGCTGAGATACACTACTTAATAAAATATATTTGTTATTGTTTAGGTCATCAGCAAAAAAGGCTGGTTTGAACCCGTAGAGGTTTTACTAAGTAAAATGAGAAGTGAGGTGGTTTACCATTGCCTTCCTCACTGAATAGAAAAGTACGCTTATCAGCATGCCGAGCCCTCTGAAAAGCATATATTCTCCACTCTGCAAATGACACTTTCACTTCATTCACCACAGGGTCTGGCTGTATAGTGAAATTCATTACTTTCAGAGGAGGTAACTCTGACTAGTGTCTTTAACACCTCTACCTCTTCTGTTCTTAAATGATTCAGTCATTTAATTGGCTGACCATGTGATAAGAAACAGAACTATTTATTTTAGCCCTGCAACGAACAGATCGAGTGCAAATAATCTGACACTCCACCTGTTTATTATGGGCAGAAAATATATTTAATAATAATAATAATAATAACTAAAGTCCAGCCTTTCTTAGTTTGCTCCTAATGTAAACAAATAATGACGTCACTGAGCATGCGCATTATATAAAAATGAGTACATGCTGATTAAAAAGTAACAACAAAATATTTTCAAAAGTATTTAAACACAAATAACTTTTAAAAGTATTTTTATAAATGAAATTTTTAGGCCTACATCATGTCATGACTGATGTTTTAAGTAATTTAAGTACTTATAATTTAAAAATAAATCTTTATAATGCATCCTGCAGTTTGAAATTATTTCTATTTCACATAATGAATTAATATAATAATTTCACCAACCTTCCCCCTAAACTGCGTCACCCCTATTTCAATTCTTACTCACACGTGTTTCGGTGGATCCACCATCATCAGAGTAAATGAAAAATTGAAACTAAAAAATCTTTATCTCACTTATTCAAAATTTACAGAAGATGATACATCTTCAGTCATTTGTATAATAATAAAAATAAATTTGTTAAAAAAAAGAAAATAAGTAGATAATAAGGTTTGAAAATAAGTTTGTTTTATACAAATGACTGAAGATGTATCATCTTCTGTAAATTTTAAATAAGTGAGATAAAGATTTTTTAGTTTCAATTTTTCATTTACTCTGATGATGGTGGATCCACCGAAACACGTGTGAGTAAGAATTGAAATAGGGGTGACGCAGTTTAGGGGGAAGGTTGGTGAAATTATTATATTAATTAATTATGTGAAATAGATATAATTTAAAACATATTTAACTTAATAGGAATACGACATCCATAAAGTAGTGGACCCTAGCGTGTACCCTGTAGTAGCTGGCTTTGGTTTGTTGACAGTAGGAGCAAACTAAGAACGGCTGAACTGTAAATAATATCTAAATTTCATTTTTTTAAAAAGCCAGTCAAATTAATTAATATTTTATTTAAAACCGATGTTCTTTTGATTTTATTTTGATTGTCATTTATGTGTATTAAATAAGTTATCGGAGACGAAGGTTCCTGGTTCAAATCCTAGTAAAGGTAGTTACTTTTATACGGATTTGAATACTAGACAGTGGTTACCGATGTACTTTGATGGTTGGGGTTTAATTAACCATACTCTCTCAGGAATGGTCGGCCTGGGTCAGTACAAGATTACACCTCATTTACACGTCATACACATCATCCTCATCTCATTGGGTCATGGGGTTGCTTATTGTTCTAAATTGAACAGATTGCAACGTACACAAATTAGAAATAAATAAAATAAGTTATAGTTAAAAATAATGAATGTTACACGCTGAAGGATGTTATTGATTTGTTTGATGTTATTGTTATAATAAACACTTTCAATTGGTTTCTTCTTTCAGACTGGTATCATCTGAATTGATATTCTACCTGGAAGATTTAAAACGAATAAAAGCATTGCCGGAAAGTGAGTTAAGTTTAGATTCAATGGATGATATATGGACACCTAGGCAGGCTGTGATAAGGTAATGATAACAAATAGAATAAACATAGGTACCATGTATTTTATAATTCATAATTATTATTATTTGTGATGATATATTTTATAGTAATAGCTTAATTAAATAAGTAGCTATACATAACGTAATTAATATAAGTGATAAAAATACATTTGTAAGTTTAATTTCTGTTTTATTATTATTATTATTATTATTATATAATATTAATATAATTATTTATTTATAGAGCAGGTAACAGTTACTAGTGATTATAAAAACATTATTATAAAATATAAACCAGATTAATATTATTCTAAGTGTATTGTATTAGTTTTTTTTTTGTAATTTGTAAATTGTAAAAATTATATAATGTTGGAATCATTTACATTAATTCACCTTTATTAATTTAATATTAATTATGCCTTCTAATTAATTATTTAGTGTAGCTATAAATATATTTGTATTATAAAATAAAAATAGATTATCGATATTTTGAATTCATCTGATTTTGATGAAATTTTTAAATTATTTAAATATTATATAAACTGTATTTTATTTGTTTTAAACATTTTATGAAAATAAAGTTCAATTTCCTTATGATTACCGTTGATGGTTATATTTAAAAAAAATTAATACGATTTAAAATAATGATTATATTAGAAATCATAGCTGTGCGAGCTTGGCTGCAAATGCAGGGTTGTCAGATTTGTCACTTCATCCGATTTATTAGATTTTTCAAGGATGTTAATATAGGTCACATTGTAACTATGTTTGAGTAACATTGTCTCCTTGTTTGTTATCAATTAAGTGTACCAGAGGTCCAGTTTTACAAATTTATTTTTGTTGATACTCTTCCCATGTCATTTTTTCTGCAATCATCTCATCTTTTGTTTGTTATTGGTGTTTTATTTTTTAATTATGTTCAGATTGAAAAATAATAAATATTTTTAAGATTTATATCTGTCTAATGGAACTATATAATTTTATATTTATTTATTTATTTATCTATTTTATATATTTTATTTTTTTATTAATATAAATTTTATTTTTAATAGCTTCCTCTAGTCAAAGTTGTGTAAAGATGTATTTCAGTTAAAATGATCTATCAATAAATTTTGTATTATGAGATTTACTTTCTGTGTTTTGTTTGTTTTATTATTTTTGTAATTATTACATGAAGAGTTTTTGAAATAAGATTTTTTTTATATTTTATAATGAATGTGGTGTTGTAGGGTTAAAGATTAGTTGGATCAACAAAATATGTAATTGAGAGGTTCTTAGAAGAGTAGCTAGTGGGGCGTATCTTAAGACATCCATGTATTGCTTTATCAATAATGGAGGCTAATATTGAGAGAGTGAATTGTAGGGGGAGGCAAAGGTTAGAATATTGAAAGCAAATTACAAAAGATGTAAAGTGTTGCAGGTATGAAGATATGGAACGACTTGCAGAAGTATTTTTCTTACTTATGCTTGTACAAAAATGATTGTTTACTAAGATTATCACACCTTTTAAGTAATGATATATTTTAATCAAGAAATAATAATTATAATTATTAATAATTAATAATAATTATTATTGCAGAAGATAGAACTGCATCAAACCAGTTGAGAGACTGATGAAAAAAAAATTAAGTTATTTTACTGGATGGCGCAAAAATCATTTGTAATTTTGCCTTCTCAAGTTAGCAATTCAATGACTGCCTGTCAAGATCTGTATTTCCATATATTCAAGTTTCTATACTTCAGTACTCAGTCAGTCTGAAATTATACTTCAGGATCGTTTTAAGAAATGGAAATAAATTAGGATTACAGAATTCCTCATGAGTCACTTCCCAGGATCTTAGCTTTTCTCCTGAATTATCCTTTTATAAAAGTATATATTCTTTTTCCTCTTTCAAAGTTTTTTAGTGTGCACTTTTCTGTCCTACATTTTCCTCAAATCTCCTATCCATCACCAACAATTTACATAGTGTTTTTCCTAATGTTTGCTTACTACAGCGACTTTTTCTACAAAATTTAAAAGATGTTTCTCACTTATACTTGCACAAAAATGATTTGTTTATCAAGATTATCGCACCTTTTAAAGTAATTACATGTTTTAATCAAGAAATTATGAAGTATCAAAATCTGTAAAAAAATTAAATAATAGAAAATTAAATTTGTTGATATGATTACTCCCTTAAAGCCACCTGTAACTGGAAATTTAAATAAGAAATAAATTTTCATTTTTTAACCGAAATTATTCTACACTTTCTTCTGCATAATATGGTATTTTTCTATTACATTATCCTTAATGTTATTGTTAAGTAATGCCTCGCAATGGTTTAAGCCGTGTGTAACAATACTAAAATGAATTATTAGGAGGACCAGTCCGCATTTAAGGTTGTCCGCGGACAAGACAAAGGGTGAATTAATGCAAGGAAAACAATAGGGAGATAGCAAACACTCGGATAAAGAACAATGACATACACACATGTGCTTACCTCGTGGTTCCTGTAGCCTCGCATCTGCCGAACCGCCGTCACTACACGTTATAACGTTGAATACTTAATTGAAACATAAACACACTGCACAAAACATACAAATTACTATTGATTATTGTTCGCAACATAACATAAGCCTTGCGTTTAAGCAATACTAGCGACAGCCACGCTAGTCGAAGAGCAGAGCGCAAACACACCCGCGCAAGCCATAGTCCATTATGCGAGTGAGAGTGGAAGGAAGAAAACGGAAACAGGTGGGGGAAAAGGACACAGAGATTAAAATGCGTAACCCGGGTAGCGAATGCCTTAACATAACCGCCCGCCAAATCATTGACAAATGATTTCCAAAACAACGAAAAAATAACGGGGCCGCCCGCCCTGAACCAACGCAGGGAGCGGAAACGAAGCAACTAAAAGCCAAAACGAACGAGAAGCCTAGCACACAAACAAAAGCTTTGAAAACCCGCCCGCCGTGAAGTCCCACGGGAGGGAAAGCGAAGCAGCGAAGAAGAAGCCTGGAGACGAAACGAAACCTGATGACGAAGCCTGAAGACGAAGTAGAAGAATGGAACATTTTGATGTGGCGTGATGCACGCGCGGGTGCACCCGGCCGACGTCAAACGGACATTTTCCACAGCCTGCGCGGAGGCAAACGGAAGCGGAGTATCTTGATGTGATCACCAGCGAGGGCTGGCAACCAGTAACGCAGCAAACAAAAAACGAAGAACGAAGAAAACAGCAGAAGAACGAAGAAAACAAACGAAGAACGAAAACGAATGTAGATGAAGTAAGCGGGAAACGAAGTTAAACAGAAGAAGAGTTAGTTGCCCAAAGGCAAAGCTAACTGGTACGCAGTTTGCGAAACAAATTGACGAGTAGGCGAATAATTGCGACGAGAATCTTGAATTGCGGTACGGCGAAATTCACTAACTTGTTGAGAGTGAATCCGTGATTGAGGTTGAGGCGACGTGCGAGATTTACGAAGGTTACACCAAGCGTTGAACGAAAGACGAGAATTGAAATTACAATTATTCACCGGTTGTGAATACTGTTTACGACGATTGAGGCGCCGCCCGCCATTAGGGACATAAGGCGCGCGAAGAGTGTTAGCAGAGCGTAAAGTTACTAAGGAGGGCCGATTGCCCTTTGGCGAAGCGATTTGCAGCGGTTTATCAACAGAGTGTGCGGGAGACGACGAGAAGTTATGATCCGAAGTCGGTTGGTTAGCAGTAGAATCGGCTAAGGCGAGAGTAGCAGGTTTTATCGGCGAAGTATATGCGATGCAAGAAGACTCGAAGCGGTTTGGCGAACAATTAATTGAAGATAACTTGGTGGAAGCCTTCAGCGTAGAATTGAAGCGACGAATGGACGGAGTACCAGCAGCAAAATAGGTCGAAAGATTGGCGCAGTCGGAAGACGAAGCGAGACGAGAATCAACAGCAGTGATTTCGGATGGAGTAGCGAATCGATTTGAGGTCGAAGAAACGTGATTATTTAAAACAGTAGCGTGATCCAAATTGTTGTAGGCTGCGGGCGAAACCAATAAGCAAGTAGGCGAGTGAACAGCAGAAACGATAGATTTATTGATCTCGGGGTTTAAAGTAACATCGAGGTCAATTTTTGAGTTAGCAGGAACAAGAGTTTGATGATTAACGGCGAGAGTTTGAGGCGAAATCGAATTTGTGTTTGACATTCGGTTTTTAGCAATAGGCAATGCGGCATGAACAGCAACATCAAGCGACGAGAATTTAGCATCATTCGAGAGAGCAGTTGTTAAAAACGAAGCATTATTTGTTAAAGAATTAGGTGGTTGGATGTCGGGTAATTTGCCTAACACGACATAACCAAATACAGTTGACAAAGCGGATGGAGTGCCTTTTATTAAAGGAGTTTTACTGAAATCTAGTATTTCTGAAAAACAATCAGCGCCAAGCAGTAGGTCTACTGGATTGGGGCTACGAAAGCGAAAGTCGGCTAGCAGATGTTTAGGAAACTGTTCACCAACGGATTTATGAATTCGAGTAGCAGGAAGCCTGTCTGTTATTTTTTGAATAACTGTAGCCTTAAGCGGCAAACGAAAATCTGAATTTTGCGGCGACAGAATTGTAACGTTAGTAGTGCCTTTGACGGATGTAACTTCAGATGAAATGCCTTGTAAGCGCTTAGTAGTGGGCGCTATGTCGAGTTGAAGATTGCGAGCAGCGTTATAGGTTAGAATGCTGGATTGAGCTCCATTGTCAATTACAGCGCGAAGTTGAACAACTTTACCGGAAGAATTAACAGCATGAACGATAGCGGTGCCTAACAGCGCAGTTTGTCCATCAAGGCGACAAGAAAGAGCATAATCGTTAGGTTTTTCAGCAATAATTGACGAAGACGAATTTTTAGTAGTTACCGGCTTATTAGCAGAGCAGGTAGCGCAGGTATCAATTGGCGGAGTTGCGAGAGTAGTAGCCTGAATCGACGATGAAGAATTAGCAAGCAGACACCCAGTAGATTGTGAATTGTTGACTGGGTGTTCGACGAAATGAAACGAATTAGCGGTTTGCGAATTATGCGGGTTAACAACGGAAGCGGTAGACGAATTCGATTGTTGAGTGTTACGGTCAAAATGTAACAACGTATTATGAGATTTGGACTGACAGATACGACAATGTTTAGTCGATTTGCATTTGCGACGGTCGTGAGTGCCGAAGCATGCGAAACACAGTTTAAGCCGAGAAATAATTTTGTAACGGTTATCGACGGTTTGTGAAAGAAATTCACTGCAGTTTTGAATTGAGTGAAAGTTTGATTCGCACGAAAGACATTTAAGCGAGTTCGATTTAATAAAAAATGAATGCACACTGTCAGAGTTAGTAGATGGCGAAATTGAATTCCGATTATTTTGTGCAAGACCGGATTTAACAGGTACCGGATTAGACGAGTCCGGTTTAACAACATTAGCCTGATTCGGATTATTTACATCAGCATGTATATTTGGAGTGGTGGTGATATCATTGCCATGCACGTTATTTAACATTTCAAAGGATTGCATTCTGGAAGTTACGAAGTTTAATAGCTCAGAATAACTTGGAATCTGAGTAGCATCGTGTTGAGATTCGAATAATTCCCTCGTGGTATTATCCAAATTGTTGTACGCCATAGAAAACAATAGAAAGTCCGCTAAGTTTATATTTAATAGCTGCAGAGCGCCAACGGCGGAAGTATGAACGCTGACAAATTGTTTATAATTTTGATAGGATGGACTTGCGAATTTATCGAAATTACTGATTTGTGAAAAATGCATGTGTGCGACACGTCTGTCGTTAGCGTACCTATTGTTGATTAATTGGTAGGCTAACTGGTAATTTGCAGAAGTCAAAGGTAGATGAGATATTATTTGCAACGCCTCACCACGCAAGCTAGACCTAAAATAATGCAATTTTTGAATATCGGACAGTTGTTCGGGTTTATGTACAAGTTCATTGTACAACGATATAAAGTTTTGAAATTCAGACAGGTTTCCATCGAAACTAGGAATTTTTATTTTTGGAAGACATGTTGCCGGTGAAATTGCATTATGTTTGATGTCGATTAAACTGGTATTAGACACACTAGTGATAATTTGAAAGTATTTTGTTTCAAATTCGGTTTGGATGATAGCGATTTGATTTTCAAATTCCTCAGAATATGCCTTATTTAATAAATCCATTAATTGATTTTGCAATGGTTGGAAATCGGAGAATATTCGATTAGCCTGAATCTTGAATGCATCGTTTGCGCCAGTACCGGATTGGACATGTGTTAATGTGTCCAAAGATCGGATTAGTTGACGACATTTTGTGAAAATTGATTCGGAATTATCCATATTGGATAGCGAAGGAAAACCGACTGAAGATAACAGAAAATATTGAAACAATAACAATTGATTTTTGAATAATTAAAATATCCGAATTTTGTTGTTCGGATGAGCAGAAATCGAATAAACAGCGTTGACACAGTAATATGAATATATTTGTAATAAAGAAAAAATATAACAGCACATTTAACTTGAATAATAATGAACGTTAACGATTGAATGTTTTTATTTAAAGTACACAAGGCGGAATGTAAACAACACTTTTGAAGGCAGTTAGTGGGTCAGTAACATCAGACAGCTGATTACAGAGAGAGAGCGCAGGCGAACGACGAAGAGAGCGTAAAACTGGATTGAGATGAACCAATGAAACGGAGTCTGCGCAGCACTGACCGAAAAATGTTATCAAGATGGATGCGATAGCAAGATGACTGGCGACGGACTGCCGCCTAACTAAGCGTGGGTTACCACCCCCCCGGCCTACGACCCAGCCGTAACAAAGAAACTGGTATATAGCGATTTTAACACAACCTTTTAAAGCATTGTAAACGACGATAACGATAATAACAATTAAGAAGTAGCATTGAAATGTGTTTATAGCACACTGTATAACCATAAATGCACTGATAATATCCGCGCACGGATTGGACCAATTTTGTTAAGTAATGCCTCGCAATGGTTTAAGCCGTGTGTAACAATACTAAAATGAATTATTAGGAGGACCAGTCCGCATTTAAGGTTGTCCGCGGACAAGACAAAGGGTGAATTAATGCAAGGAAAACAATAGGGAGATAGCAAACACTCGGATAAAGAACAATGACATACACACATGTGCTTACCTCGTGGTTCCTGTAGCCTCGCATCTGCCGAACCGCCGTCACTACACGTTATAACGTTGAATACTTAATTGAAACATAAACACACTGCACAAAACATACAAATTACTATTGATTATTGTTCGCAACATAACATAAGCCTTGCGTTTAAGCAATACTAGCGACAGCCACGCTAGTCGAAGAGCAGAGCGCAAACACACCCGCGCAAGCCATAGTCCATTATGCGAGTGAGAGTGGAAGGAAGAAAACGGAAACAGGTGGGGGAAAAGGACACAGAGATTAAAATGCGTAACCCGGGTAGCGAATGCCTTAACAGTTATTATAAATTTTTAAATTAACATTGAATAATTAACTAATGTCTCAAAGATTTACGAAAAATTCAGTTTTTACAATATTTTCTTTTAAATTTTGAAGAGAACTTACTTATATCTTGGAAAGTTCTCATTATGTTTTTTAACTGTGTTTGTTTTATTTAAGGCCAAATATTGAGATTAACTGAAAGTTTTTAAGAAGTTGAAGTTTGAAGCAAGATTCCCACAAATTCCCCTTTCCACATAATATATGACCCATTATTTCAGAAACTATTGAAATTATCAAGCTGAAATTTTAGGGGGTTAATATTTACATCCATTCTAAATTACTGCAGTTCAATTATTAAACATTCATTACAAGTTAACTTGGTTTTTAAATATCGTAACTGATAAAGTTGAAATATTTTTCAAACGTTTTCAATCGTTTGTATTCTTCAAACATTGGACAACAAAAAATGAGTAATTTTACTACGATATTTATTGATTATTTATAATGCATACTTTGTATTAGTTTTGACTTAAACAGCTGAGACATGGGTTGGGTTGGAGTAAAGGAAGTAAAATATAGAATCCAGGCAGCAGAGATAAAATTTAAGATGTGAGTATGCCAGTGAAGACGAGAAGGGATAGAATAAGAAATGATTTAATTAGGAAAAAACTGGAAATTGGAACAGATGCCAGAGGAGAGAATACCTCTAAAAGTGACGGAATATGTTCCAGTTGGAAGAAGGGAGGTGGGAAGACTTTGAAGAAGATGGCAGTAGTCGAGATGTAAGGATTGGAATGTCTCGTGTTTCTGTAGACGTGCAGGACGGTTTGTGAGTTCGGAACAGGCTTATGCCTAATCCTTGATAGTAAGAAGAAGAAGAAGACTGGCAATAGACAGCCTGTTAAGGAAGATTGAACAGATAAAGCTGAAATGATTTGGCCATGTCAGTAGGATGGAGGAGATAAAACTATCAAAAAGGATGCTGTACCTGGAGATGATACTGGATACTTTCCTCCTCATTGGAGCACCACTAAATTTTAACAAATGTTCTTTAACATTATTTTTAACCTTTTTTTATATAAAATGAAAATTGTTTTATTTATTGAATTTAAATTCAAAACATAATTTTTTTTTGTTTATTTTAATACTTAAATATTTTAATATTAAACATGTGGTCATAATCATTCCTTATCAGTGATAGAGAGAGGTGGAAAGTTGTGTTGGGCCCAACCTAAGGTAACCTGAAAACCAACCTGAGTTTGTCCGGAGGAAAAGGGTTAAAAAGATGATGATTTATAAATTATACTTATTTAAGGGAGGAGTCAACTCAAAAAAAGTTTTTTTTATTCTCTTTAGATAAGTAATCTGTTTGTTTTGCAAGTGAATATACATTAAATTTTAATTTTTTTCATTTAAAAAATGTTAATTTTGTTCACTACACCCCAAATATAAGGGGTGGAAGGGGTAAAATCATATCTTCGTTATTTGCTTATAACTTAGTTAATTTTAGAGGTACAGACCTGGTTTTTATGTCAAAATAATCAGAAAATTATGCTATTTTTTTAAGGTTCCATTTATACATTTAACTTTACTATAGAGAGAAAATTATTTTTTTTAAATATTTTCCCCCAAAAATACAGATAAGGTCATTATTTTTTAATGTTTTAAAAACTCCTATAGTAAGTTTCAACATGGCCAACCTACAAATAAAAGAGCAATAAATTCTGAATAGCGTGGAAAAAAATCATCAAGATAGCATGTATAAAAAGAAAGTTATAAGGATTTTATCATGAAGAAAACCTTAAATACTAAGTGCCAAGAAAATTGAATGTAAAGTTTCACTTACAATTACACTTACACTTAACACCGATTATGTAAAATAATGTTTTACAAATTTCTAGTTATCGTACATAAAAACAAAATATATAGCTAAATTAAGAATATTCTGAAGTTTTATAATCAATCAAAAAAAATTTTTTTGATTATTTTTTAATTTTTAGTGATAAAACTGGGTAGACTCCCCCCCTTAAAGTCCTACAGAGTATTTGCAACCTAACCTTTGCTGGTTACAGGTACCCTTAAAACAAAATCTCTTTTCATTTCATTTCTTTTCCCCTGATGAGAGTAAAGCATGAAATTATTGGCAGTCAACTGAAGTGTTGAACCAATTTAAACCTTAAATTTTTATTTTTAATTAATTACTAAGTTTTATTATTAGTAACTGTATGTAATTATAAGATTTGTACTCCGTACTATTTTTAATATAAATTAATATGATATATAAATATAAAAATTTTATAAATATGTATATAATTTAATATATAGTTCAATTTATTAAATTAATATTTATTAGAGTACATGTAGAATAGTTACCAATTTGTTAATATAAGACTTAATTTAATTTGTTTTTGGTTTTTAAAATTTTGTTTCTGTATTTAAAAAAAAAATTAAAATTATATCAAATGTAATATGATTGTTTGTTTGATGTTTCATGTTAATTTAATTATTTGTGTGATTTGATTTAAATTTTAAATTTTAAATATTCTTTCGAACTTTATTAATTTCTGTTTTGTTTTGTATGTAATGAATTAAAAAGTTCTCAGATTTTACTTATTTTTTTAATTCATTAATTTGAAATAATACAATTAATAAATTAATTTTGTAGAATGTTAAAATTAGTTTTAATAATTTATAAATAGTTTTAATGACAAAAGATTAATGTTAATAAAATTCTGTCATTAAGGTTATAATTTGTGAAAATTTTTAGTTTTTGTACCCACCTTGACAAGATTAATCTTTTACTGCAGAAATTGTGCAATGATTATGAAATTTTTAGGCAGCTTCTTCTTCTATTAGTGTAACTCAAAGATACTGAATTGTATTGATTGACTGAAACAAACTATTTACACTTAGACTAGATTTAACATTTGATGGCTCTTGTGTATTTTTTTTTTTTTTTTTGTAATGTCTTAGTGGAATGGGTATCACTTTATGAAGACTATTTTTACTTAAATTCTTTACACCTCTGTATACGGCCCATTCCCAAGCTTTGTGCAGCTGAGAGGTATGCATTACGTCACTACTATTGTGAGAGATTGCGTTAGTAGTAGTAACGTTTTACTTGTCTTATGTTTGTAGTTGTCAAGGGTACTATCCAAACTACATATATTCGGTGTCGCTGTCTACAGTGAATAGCCAAAACAACACCCACGTATGTCACCGCACTAGGCAGCCTACTGTGTAGCGAATACCAATGAGATGATTAGTACAGTGTTACGACGTAGCAGCAGTCTGGTACTTTGTCTGTCCCCTTCATCCCGCAGCTGCACAAAGCTTAGATTCATACCGTACTTAAACCTTGTTGACTTCTTCATACTCCTTTACAGATTAGGCTTTTTGCCTGTTCCAGTTTCTATCTATCTTTTTCATAGTCTACCCAATGACTGTACTCCTTGTGGATGGTACCTCAAGGCCAGTAGCGGGGATCGATCCTCTGGCATGTGGCTTTCATGTTGGAACCACTTCTCCCTATATCGTTCAATCTTCTTCCTCACAGTTTCCATTCTACCTAAATCATGCCTAATTGTCTCACTCTTGATGTGATCCCTAAGTGTTGCTCCTCTCACGGATCTCTAAAAAAGCATCTCAGCTGCTTCAAACTTCCTGTACTTAGATTTTCTTAAGACCCATGTTTTTTAGCTTCCGTACAACAAAAAAGGCAGTGCTGTTACATCATATAACTGCATTTCTCTCCGGGCCCTTGCTTTAAGTGTTCTATTTATGTAACAACAGACACTTTAAAACCTAGGAACTTTTGTTATTACATCAAATTCGCCTTATTTGTCATATCGCAATCCATCATATGTCGCCTTAACCCTTGTGATTATGTTATCTTTAAATAGTAATCCATAAAAAATTGGTCACGATATATTAAAAAGTTCTTGTAAGCAACTTCAAAATTACAATAATTTTTTTTTTAATTTTCACTGCTAAAATTCATTAAGTACTAATTCACAATTCATTTTTTTAATGTGGCTTAATTTACCAACTGCCCCTATATGAAGACTGAAACGGCTCTGGAGTAGGGATATCATGAGACGTCAAAATTAAAGAAAACTAAAAATAATGAACTAACTTAATGATTATGGTTGGAGTTCTGTCAATGGGCAGCGATCTCCTTAATGTCTGAAAATTGTCAATATTTGCATTCTTCATTAATCAAATTTGCTTGTTAATTTTATACAGTTGCAGATAAAAATATCTTGTATAGTCAAAAAAAAGTGGCTTGTAGTTTCAGTTTTTGTCAAAAAAATTACGAATTTTCGTGTATAATTTACATTAACTTTTTAAAACATATTCTTTGAAAAATTGATAGTTCAAGATTTATATCAAAAGTTATATTAACATGAGCTTTCCCGTGATTGTATGGTTGTCAAACTTGTAACTGTACCCGATTTATTAGAATAATCAAAAGTCATTTATCCAAGCTGAACTGTAACCTTTGAAGTAGTGATGGGCATTATTTAACCTAATAGGATTATTAATATGGTTACTAAATTGATCAAGTTATCATAACAGGTTACTGAAAACACCTTGTTAGCTGTTACTTTGTAACACCCTCATTCAAAGGCGTTTAATAAACTCATCTAGAGTCTGTCTACGCTAAGAGTACTCCGACGTAGGCAACCAGCAATACAAGTGAGCATGCGTATTAATTTAAAATACGCACACCATGCATCAACAAACAACAATTCCCCATACAACACTGATTATTCGCTCTAACCTTAATATAATGAAAACACATTCAATTCATTTGTTAGAAAATGTTTTATTAATCGAACATTAGTTTACCATTAATAACTAAAACTTTTACTATTGTTACTCTTACATTGTTATTTTTTTGTTACATTATTTACTATTATTAACATTATTATTTATGATTAGTAGGTTTTTTTTATAGACTCAGTTTTATTTTTGGTCACAAGTAATATAAGACTAATGCACTTGAATTAGTATAACAGGAGAGTAAACAATTCCAGTGATTCGTTGTTTATCGTTTCAGATTGTTTATTTCGTATCACTAAAATTAATGTCTGTGACTAGTTTAACACAAAATTGTTTGCACTTCCCCGTGTTTAACTCATTTTTAGTTTCATCTGTTATATTTTGGTATTGTATCCGGTTTGTTTCGATTTTCTTCGTAGAATGAAGTTGAAAAGTTTTGTAAGCTGTGTTTTGTTAACATGCGTGATAGTGAATGTGTTGAGTTTTTGAAACATAAAACGGTAAACATTAAAAAGTAGACAAAAATTGTTTCGTTAAATGTAATGGTTAAAATAATTAATTAAGGAGTAGCTTTATGAAACTACAATAATTACAAGTAATCAAAACTGTATAATTGAAAATGCTTAAAGCATAATGTTTATTTTAGCTGGATGTAGATATTTTAATGATGGAACGTAGTGGAGGATAATTTTATCAGGCGGAGAGGTAGATACGCGTTAACTAGTGTAAAACTTTCGTTTACAACCTGTAGGCCCTTGCCACGCGCGGGGTACTCTTACAGTAGACAGACTATAAACAGATCCAACAGAAGATGTAACAGCTGTAGAGAGATTTTCTGTTCAAAGGGTATTAACCCTTTCAGTGCCAACATCCTGAAAATAGGACGTCGATATCTTATACGTAGTTATAACATTCGATGTACCGGGCGTCCGTGAATTACCAACGTCCGGTTAACTGAACATTTCCAAAAATACTTTAAAACAAAACTTAATAGAAACATGTATTTTTAACCACCTTTGTGGCGTAGTGACTAGTGCGCTTGCCTACAAAGCGAAAGGTTCTGGTTTCGATTCCCAGCTAGAGTGTGGAAATTTTAACACAATACCACCGTTAAGGTACCAAAACCCTCTTAGTAGTTGCTAATGACCAAGCTGCCGATGGGACTTCAAAAAAACTAAAAAAAACTATTTTGAACAATTTTAGTGTTGGAACGATTTCTGTTCTTTTTGTTGTTGCTGTTATTTAGGTCAACAGCCGAAAGGCTGGTTTGAACCTCTAGAGGTTTTACTAAGTAAAAAATGAGGAGTAAAGTGGTTTACAGTTGCCTTCCTCACTGAGTTGAAAGAGTATGCTTATCAGCATGCCAGGCCCTCCGAAAAGCACTCACTTTCCACCCTGCAAATGACACCTTCACTTCATTCACTACAGGGTCTGGCTGCATAGTGAAATTCATTACTCTCAGAGTAGATAACTCTGACTAGTGTCTTTTACACCTCTACCTCTTCTGTTCTTAAATATTTCAGTCATATCAGTGGCTGACTATGTGATAAGAAACAGAACTATTTTTTTTTAGCCCTGGACTAAACAGATAGAGTGCATTAAAATCCACCCGGCCGTTTTGGGCAGGTGTTCTTTTTAACACAATAAAAATTAACTTTTTACAGGAAATTTTATTTTTCTGTAACGTTGAAATTTTGTCAGGCTTACGCTTGCAAGTTTTCGAAATAAGGGCTATCACTTTTTGTACACCCTTATTTAAAATAAACGGGACTGAAGATCGAACTTTTAAATATTGTTTCCGCACTGAAAGGGTTAACAAATGGTTGTTATAACAAATGGTTGTCAAAACAAACCATCCGGCAGCGACATCATGACTCTCTACCGTTTTACACACCGATAATGAAACCTTTGTACAGAAAATCTCTCTGTTAGTGAGTAATTTAGTTCACTTCTTTTCCGCATGTATCGTGCTATTACTTATTACTACATTGTATTGTAGGCTGGACTATAACAGTGTTATTTTAATAACGGGTTATAAAACCCTGTTATATTTATAACTTGTTATCAAAAAATAGCTGTAGTTCCCATCACTACATTGCAGTAGATTTTACAATGTTAAAGTTTTATAAAAATTACATTTTTATAAAACATTACAAAATTTTACTTATTGTACTGTCGTCAGGTCTATGTGTCTGAGAGGAATGTGGTATGGAGAATATGTATAAACGTTGAGTATACGAGGCATGGCTATTAAATAACGAGACTGATATTGTAAAAAATTTTATTTTAATTTTATACATAATCACTTATTGCCACCTTCAATATTCACTCCTCTATCCCTACAACGCTCCATGCGAATTTTCCATTGTTGGAAACAGTGCTGGAAGTCATCTTCTGTCAGCTCCTTCAGGATACGTGCCGCTTTCCCTTTTACAGTTTTCACAGACTCAGATCTTGTCTCTTTTAATGCAGATTTCTCCTCAGGGAACAGGTAGAAGATAATAACATGTGATGAAACGTGGTTTTTTACTTATGATCTGGAAACGAAGCGCCAATCCATGCTCTGGAAGAGCTGAACTTCACCGAGAGCCAAAAAAGCTCGAATGAGCAAGTCAAAATTTAAAGCAATGATGATTGTTTTTTTTTTTATATCCATGGGATTGTGTACCTTCACTGGGTTCCTGAAGGTCAAACAATTAATCAATATTACTACCTTGAGGTACTTTCTAAACTATGTCAAAGAGTAAGGAAAAATCGCCCCAAAATGTGGAAGGACAAATCATGTGTTCTCCACCAAGACAATGCGCCAGCTCATTCCGCATTATCTGTCAAGAGGTTCCTAGCCAAGTACAGTATCTCAGTGTTAGAACATCCACCTTATTCACCAGATCTGGCACCAAGGACTTTTACCTGTTCCCTAAGGTGAAATCTGCATTAAAAGGGACAAGATTTGAGTCTGTGGAAGCTGTAAAAGAGAAAGTGGCATGTGTCCTTAAGGAGCTGCCAGAAGATGACTTTCAGCACTGTTTCCAACAATGGAAAATTTGAATGGAGCGTTGTAGAGATAGAGAAGGAGTGTATATTGAAGGTGACAATAAGTGATTATGTATAAAATTAAAATTAAATTTTTTACAACATCAGTCTTGTTATTTAATAGCCACACCCCCATATGTATTAGCCTATTCAAAAACATGCAACCCATTCTTAAATTTTAATAATAACTTGTCTATAGTCCAGCCTCTCTTAGTTTGCTCCAAATGTAAACAAATAATGACGTCACTGAGCATGCGCATTATATCAAAATGTGTACACACTGATTAAAAAGTAACAACAAAATACTTTCAAAAGTATTTACGAGGCGTATTTTTAAAGTAAGTACCGTTTGAAAATAAAAAAAAAATAAAAGGAAATTTGCAAAAACTAATTTTATTTTCGGAATCTACATACTTTTATCTATTTTTCTACATAGTTTCCAAGTTTTTGTAAACACTTATCATATCGCACAACTAAATTTTGGAAACCTTCTTCATAAAAACTTGCCGCCTGCTGTGATTTGACCTTTGGCTTTGACCTTTACGGGAGAGTGCGTGTGTCTCCAATCCATGCTTTGTTGTTTCGATTCGGGAGTGAAATGCGAAATCCACGTTTCGTCTCCAGTTACGATCCGACTCAGCATATCGTCACCGTTTTCGTCATAACGTGTCAGAAAATTCAAAGAACTGTCGAGTCTTTTGAACTCTCTCGAGCGGCCTCACACTGCCGCTCAGACCCGAGCTGCATTGGACTCTTTTGGCTGGGAAGTTTTGGACCACCCACCCTACAGCCCTGACCTTGCGCCGAGCGACTTTCATCTCTTCCGTCATCTGAAACATCACTTGGGCGGCAGCCGTTATGACGATGACGACGAATTGAAAACGGCCGTGAATTCTTGGTTATCACAGCAGGCGGCAAGTTTTTATGAAGAAGGTTTCCAAAATTTAGTTGTGCGATATGATAAGTGTTTACAAAAACTTGGAAACTATGTAGAAAAATAGATAAAAGTATGTAGATTCCGAAAATAAAATTAGTTTTTGCAAATTTCCTTTTATTTTTTTTTTATTTTCAAACGGTACTTACTTTAAAAATACGCCTCGTAAATACAAAATACTTTTAAATATTTTTTTATAAATGAAATTGTTAGGCCTACATCATATCATGACTAATGTTTTTAGTACTTTAAGTACCTATAATTTAAAAAATAGTTAACTTAATAGGAATACGACATCCGTAAAGTTGTAGACTCTAGCGTGCACCCTGTAGTAGGTGGCTTTTGTTTGTTGACAGAAAGAGCAAACTAAGGACGGCTGAACTATACTATGGATTTGTAATTACGTGAGGTCGAGTTTGAAAACAGATATCTCAGTAACTACTCATCCAATTTTACGATGTTTACACTAACATTTTGCCTGTTCAATTCTACATTTGTTGGTTAGCTTAGATTTTTTTAAACTTTCTTGAGGTTGTTTTTAGATGAATTTCTTAAAAGAGCCTATTTTTCAGGGTATAATATGAAAGATGTAAATTTGTCAGCTTATATCGTCCACCCAATGGTATACTCGCGAATGTTCAAATTCTCAGTTTTACAGGAGAGCAAAAAACAAATTCAATGCTTTCTTCTTTAACACATTCAGTGCTAGAGACTCGCCTAGCGGGTCATTGGTAGGTGCTACCACCAGGCTGCCGTCTCACCTAGCACATTCTGTTTTGTTATTTTAAATAATTCCGGAGGGACACCGCCTGTCGGTTATCAGTTTGTTGCTATAATATAGCCCTTAGAAAGGTTTTTTCTTTGTAACTGTGCAGTTCATTTTTGAATTTTTGTTACACGATCTTCTACCCTCGTATAGTATACTCGTTCATTATTATTAACGGTTTTTCAGAGTATATTTGAAAATAGCTTACACTTTTGGATTTATTTTAAAAATACATTATTTATAGTTTAAAATTATATTAGAAATTACGCGTAAATTGTAATAGTAAATTGGAAAATTCAAACAAGATACATTTTTTATAACTGGCGAAAATAAACGTAAAAAACATTAAATTGTTTATTTTTATGTTATTAGCAAACATAAATCCATGTATTATAGGTCGCAAATAAAATAACTCTATAAAAACGTTGGTAACATAAGTTGTAGGCCCTACATAAAGCAAGCGGAGAACACGCTGCACGATTTATCAGCCCAAAGGAGAGATACCTCATAATTACTCAGCATTGAATGTGTTAACACACTTCGTGTATTTTTGTAACTTTACAAAAGCTGTATCTTCCTTACCGAACAAGATCCATATTTGCGAGTTTACTGCAACATGCGTTGGGTTGTATACATCAGCATGGACTGTTGTTGTTTAGGTCATCAGCCGAAAGGCTGGTTTGAACCTGTAGAGGTTTTACTAAGTAAAACGAGGAGTGAAGTGGTTTACCAATGCCTTCCTCACTGAATGGAAAATTACTTATCAGCATGCCAGGCCCTCTGAAAAGCACATATTTTCCACTCTACAAATGACACCTTCACTTCATTCACTACAGGGTGTGGCTGTTTAATGAAATTCATTACTTTCAGAGTAGATAACTCTGATTAGTGTCTTTTACACCTCTGCCTCTTCTGCTCTTAAATGATTCAGTCATTTAGTTTGCTGACCATGTGATAAGAAACAGAACTATTTATTTTAGCCCTGCAACTAACAGATTGAGTGTAAATAATTTGACACTCCACCTGACAGTTATGGGCAGGTGGACTGTCAGTTATGGGCATGCACTAACAAACTCATAATCGCAAAATGTGCACATTTGCAAGTTAACCATTGAATGGACGATTAACTCCAAAACTGTTAATCTGATCAAGTTCAAACTGCAGAAACATTTATCGTAATGTTTTAAGGTTTCATCCTGAAGTTCAAACTTGTGGGATTTTTATCAATAGTGTTTTTTACACAACCTTTTTATTTCTTGATGTGATAAACCCAGAAACATGGGTAAAATATATTTATTTTTATCTCAATTTCTTTATTCAAATAAATCTGGTCACGTGCAACAGTTGTTAGCTGTTTTTCAGGTATGATTTTTTTATTTTTTTCATTGTTGACAGGGGTGGTCTCTGGGCAAAGTGGATTTTTTTTTTTTTGGTTTAACGTCCGTCTATACGAACGTTAAACTGCACGGTAGTGAAAAGTACGAGGAGTGTCTCACTGTTGAAGTTGGCAGCACTGTAAATATTTCAATTCCCTTCCTCACAGCCCATACATACACAAAAGGCAATCTCGTTACTTCAGTATCTCTATGTAACATTTCTTTCGCCCTTTGTTCTACAAACATATAGATCTGGCAGCTATGTATTACATGGGTTTTTTTAATGTAGTCGACTAATGTAATGTAGTAATATAATATTAATAAAAATACTGTTTTAACTTTATGAGATAAAAACCAAAGTTAGTACTCAGAGGATATGAAGAGTGCCTTTTCATACATTAATTTGCGCAACAGAGATATTGATTATAAATTATAGATGTTTCAAAAGTTGTATGTAATTGTAAGGTTAAAAGGCAGTTATAAATATTCTACCTGTAGGGTTGGTGAATTCCTTTTAACTATTTAATTAAAATACACATTTCTATATAATCGAATATTTATTATGTAAATATTGTATTTAATTATTGAATTATAAAATTAAAATTAAAAACTTGTATTTATGAATTAATGTTTAATTTATTGTATGTTTATAATAAAGGGACCATTCATAAGAAAAATAATAGTTAAATTTTATTTGGGGTGGCAATTTTTTAAATTGTCATCTAACATTTTCCAATGTTCGTCACATCCAGATGTCAGAAACTACAAGACATAGCAACAAATGGTTTTCGAATTTGTAATCTACCCAAAAAGTTAGTGGGCCTAAGTTAGTTGGGTTTGAAGTTCTGGTTTTGACAAGAAATGGCCTAAATCTGGAAACAAAGAAATCAAAGTCAGAATTTGTAAACAAAAATAATGTCATTCGATTCCTCTTAAAGAGTAGATACAGAAACCACTAATAATTTTTGCCATACATCAAAGGTAATAGTCATGGGATGGCACAGTAAAATAGGTGACCTAGCACACCCCGCTCTGCACACTTGAGTGAACGGCACAGAGCGTGGTGCCGTACAATTGAACGATGAGACGGGGTGAACTGTGGCAGTGAGCTAGTAGATTCTAATACATACAGCACTCAGGTCACTATGTGAATAAACAGACCGTGAGTCGAGCCGAGGGTGACTTTTGCTCACTCCTTCGCATGTAGCACGTTGTGTTTGCGCGTGTGTCAACCTGAACGTTCATGCATCCCTTTCCACAAACAAATTTTTTTCATGTGTCTATCCTTGTTTCGTATGTATTTGGTAAAATTGTTACAGTACAGTACAATGGTATTTTACAACCACTTGTCTCAGGGTTGTTGTAGTATAGTATGAAAGAATAATAACCCACTCTCCGCACCCGTCTACTGCACCCTCACAAACAGAGGCAGAGTTTGATACAAAATGTATACTTTCCATGCAGTGTTTAGGTAGCCCTTGCTATGATGCGACTAGAGAAAACTAGTCGAGAAAAGTGGTTTAGTCGTGGAAGGGACGTACGAGTCAGCTCTGTGCGGAGCGCGTGCTGGGTGGGGAGAAACGCTCAGTGTGCTGGTCGTTCAAAATAAAAGAGGTGGTAGCTCACCGCTCAGTTAAAAGAGCTAGCTCTTTTGTGCGCTCATGAGCGTCGCATCTCTAAAAGGTAAATCTTTTTCTTTCTTACGAAAGCTAAATGGGCTTGATCCCATTATGAGGAAGGATAACCCCAATGAACATGAAATACAACTTCTTGGGCGCACTTCTTTTGGTAGCGCCGATGCGAGCGTGGTGCGGTGCGTTTGTCCCCGTGCGGAGACAAAAAACGAAAACAAACGAAGGATCCCGCGGGACCCTCCTCCAGAGCAGTGGACTGTATGCGATGCACTTGATGTTGCGCGTCTTGTGCCCTATTTATTTGGTTGACATACCCGGAACGCGATGTGAAGAAAAATACAAAATTAAGCAGCCTCTTACCTCCTTTTCCAGGGTGAATCGAACTCGTGATGAGTGGGGGGTAAAAGGGGATAGACAGGAATAAGGGATAGGTATACCCACTATACTGCTGTCTTCTTCCAAAGAGCGATTTCTTCGTATGAATTTCCGGTTGTAGGCCGTTTTCCGGGTGCGCGTATAGGCGTGCGGTTCGTAAAGCGTGGCGGCGCACTACAATAAAAGCTGCGGACCGACTGTCTCCGGCGCGTACTGGCGAGCGAGTTCCACAACAACTGTCTGTTCACCACCAGAGCGCGGCAACGTCGAAAAGTTTGATTAGAGACACAAACATCTTTTCTTTAAAAAAACATCGCTACCACCCATGGGACGTGTCATCTCATTAACGGGATTTTTTATTTATTTTTCCCTTTTTATTTTCTCTTGACTTTGCAAGAGTGCATTAATAGGGAAGGTAAGTATTGTATTCATGTCAATTTTTTGAAACATGTTTTTAGCATGTGTGCAAACAAAATATCTCACGAACAGAATATTGTACTTTGAAACTTTGAAATTTAGTTACGTATTACTAGAAGGACCCAACACGAACACTTTCATCAAATTCGGTCAACCAGAAGTAGTAGTGAATTCGTGTCATTTTTCACTGATTTGCAACTTTCTCAAAAATGGAATGTACAATTTTTTTAAAATTTTCCTCATTTACTACACTTTTAATTCTCTACAAGATTGGGTAAGGGCCATGTCTACTGAAAATCTTGGGGAGCGTGTGCTCTAATGGTAAAAATAGCTGTTTTTAAAAGTGCAGCCATATTGTTGTAGAAAATTAAAAAACCTACAACTTTTAATTCAAACTTTTTTCTACAAAGCTTAGTTTAGCGACAAATAGCAATTTTTCTGTATTTTCTCATCAAAATCAGTAAAAAAAAGTGGGATAATTGAAGACTGCAGCCATTTACGACAAAAGAGTATGTAATTAAAGTTATAAGAAAAATAAATACACAACTTTTATTTCAAGCATTTTTTCTACTGAGCCTAGTTTAGTGTCAATTTCGTATTTTTGAGTCCAACAAAGGTTGATTTTCATTTTGAGTCATTCATTCATGATTACAATCAGGTTATGTTTTTCATATTACATTATTTACTAATGATTAAAACAGGTTATATTTTTCATTATTTACATTGGCAAGAGAAAGTCGCATGGGTGTTTCACACCAGATTTTTAAAGTTTTATCAACTTGGATGTTATTAGCAAGTACATTGTAACATAATTACTTGAATAACAGTTAGTTGTAGTTAAATCTCTTCCATTAATTTAACATTATTTGAGAACCACAAGGTCTTTATAACCTGTCACTGTTCAGTGTTCATATAAGAGCACCTGCTCTAATACAGATCACACAAAACGTGTGCAGACTGAAGAATCAGGAACTTAACCAAAGGATTACTAATAGTCCAAGGAACACAACATTGATGGAAAAATTCTGGATCTTGTTTAGGCAGTTGTACCACAGTAAATTGTCTGGTGCGCAAATGCTTCAATTATAAAATTAAATTACAGTAGGCCACCAGCTCTAAGAATAGAAGATGAGATAAACTAAATAAATTATTAAATAAAAACTATGCTTCTTCAATTTTTACTAAAAGCATTTAATAAATGAAAGGGTCAACGGAAAAACGTTGCAAGTAACAAACAAATTTTTACAGAAAGTGAAATATACCATCTAGTTCTTAGCTGTATAATGATTGTTCACTGTACGACAATTTTGTTTTAAGAATTTCCGAGATTTTAGTTAAAATTCTACCTATTAGAATTCACTATTATGATCAAATTGAGGGTTTATAGAACATATTCCACTGAAACCTCACTTTTGTAAATTTTGTCAGTTGCAATGTTTTTCTGTTGAGCCATTCAAATGATAATTTACAATATAGTATTTACTTATGTAAACCAGATAAAAAAATAGTGTATATCCAAGAGCACTTCAATAAAAATAAATGAGCACAGAACTGTTTTATCGAGTTCTCTTTAAATTCAATTTTTGTAGGCGTAACAGCATGTGTAGTATACAACAAGTATCAAATAAATAAAATAAACTGTATCGTCATGTACTCATTATTTTATTATGTTAAGTCAAAAGTGTTTGTGATAGGAAATAATAAGTTTATACTACCACAAAGAACGCAAAAAAGAAACTGAGGCATTCCTTGAAGTGACCATGGAAAACTGTCTGAAAACCTTGACCAGCCAAATATTGTACAAAAACTATTGACTACAAATAAATTAATAATCGATAGGTGTACAATGTCCATATTTGTGATACAATTGTTATATCGTCCATTCAACAGTTTGAATTTTAATTAACAATAATCAAAACAGATAAAAAATAATTTGGATAAGTTTGAACATAAACTGATATTAAATTAAAAAATAGGAATTAAAAAAATACCTTGATGTTCAAAGCAAGTGTTTTTTTTTTAAATTTGTACAAGATAGAAAATTTGTCATTTCAGAAACTTACTACGAACAATCATGTGCTCTAAAATGAGGTAGTTGATCCCAGTTTCTTAGAAATTTATTTCAGCAAATATTAAAAAAATTATTAATATTATAAAATTGTTTTTCTAGTAAAAACTGTTTGAGTTTAATTATAAAACTATTTAGTGGAAGATCTTTCTTATAATTTGGTAGGTTGTTATAATTGGAAACATTCTTGTGTTGATTTCATGTAACATTTTGAAGGGCACTGTTGAATTTATTAATAGGTTATCATTATTTCTGAACTATTTTAATAAAATAGTAAATAAATTTGACACTCCACCTGTCTGTTAAGGGCAAATAAAATAGTATAAAGTACTTTAGAACTGTAAAATAGTTTAGAAAGGGTATTCAATTAAATAATTTTGTTGGTTATATGAATTATCTGCCCATAACGGACAGGTGGAGTGTCAAATTATTTACACTCACTCTGTTCGTTGCAGGGCTAAAATAAATAGTTCTGTTTCTTATCACATGGTCAGCCAATTAAATGACTGAATCATTTAAGAACAGAAGAGGTAGAGGTGTAAAAGACACTAATCAGAGTTATCTCGTCTGAAAGTAATGAATTTCATTTTACAGCCAGACCCTGTGGTGAATAAAGTGAAGGTGTCATTTGCAGAGTGGAAAATATGTGCTTTTCAGAGGGCCTGGGATGCTGAAAAGCATAATTTTTCACTCAGTGAGGAAGGCAATGGTAAACCACCTCACTCCTCGTTTTACTTAGTAAAACCTCTACAGGTTCAAACCAGTCTTTCGGCTGATGACCTAAACAACAACATATAAATTATATATAATTATATTGTAAATTTAAAAAAAAATGAAATTGTTATTTGAAACGAGCAATGATTAAAACAATAAGGAAGAGTGGGAAAGATGTAGCCCTTTGTAATCACTGGGTAGGCATAATTTGGAAGAAGGAAATTCAATTAGAATATCAGCTAGGGCGCTTGCTGTTATGATGAGCTGTTGGTAGATGACGTCATGAATTGTATGTAGCTGCTAAAGCTATTCGTGGTGCTATCTGCTGGTCGACGAGCCTAGACTCCCTCCAGCCAGGCGATCGTTGCCTCATTCATCAATAAACCTCGGTGCGCTTCGTGTCGTGAGTTTGTTGTTCTGGTTATTATTGTGCGGTCTAATCCGTGTGATTTTTACTTCTTCGCTTCGCCATTCGGCATCTTCGTTTTCGTGTAAGTACATTCATTTTCATTTAATTTAACACTTAAATATTATGTGTTTTGTACAGTAAATAGTCAATGTGTTGTAGTAGTTTAACGACCCTTCCCGAATCGTATCTCAAGTAGGGTGGAGATGCTTCTTTGTACAAAGATTAACCCTTATTTTTCTATTGTATACATGTGAAATTATTGTAATTTCTTTACGACAAACAATAATCAAACTGTAATTTGTTAAGGTTAAAAAATTAATTTATTCTGTTGGTTAAATAATATTGTTTATTTGTTTACATAATGAAATAATGCATTAGTTTATTACTACTGAACGCAAAAGATGCGGAGTCAGCCTTTGTAAAGTGATTCATTTACTTAATATTAAATGCACTTCGATTACTGATATTGTTTATTTTTTTATTACTGAAATATTACAATTTACGTACATATTTTATAATGTAGTTATTCTGAATATTATAGACTACCATTTGTATGTTTAATCTAAAATAAATAAACATTTTATTTTATCGTAATAGAATTTCAATTTTTACTAGAGTTAATCTAAATAAATTATTCCATTTTTTAAAAAAATATGTTTCTTTTTAATGGTGCATTTTATTAAGGATCTTAAATTAGTGTTTATTTTTTGTTTCTTTATCGTTTATGTTACGGTCTATTCACATAGCTATTTAAAGCCAGTTGCTGATTTGTATTATACTTGTTTTTTTATTTGTTTTTTATAAAATAACATTTTTATAATCCAAGTTTAGTTAGTAAAAAATAACACTGGTATAATATTTATTTTAGAAATTTGTTTAGGCCTGTATAAATCAATAAGGTTCATGCTTTTTGGTACCCAGTGTACTTCGTTTATTAAGTCTTTAAAATTATTTTGAGTACGACCGTATTACAAAATTTTGTTGCGTAGAATTTAGTTAAATTTACTAAAATAACGTACAAGTGCGCGTGTTTTTGTGTAGTATGTATTAATATTGTATTATTATTTTAGTTTTTATTACGTTTGGGACATTTTAACGTTGTAACAATACGGATAAATTTCAAATTTAACCGGGAAACGAGCCCGCGATGTTTGATTTTAGAGCCGTAAACGACTCGTAGGTGGTCAAAATCTGTCATATTTATCAGAAAAATTAGCTAATCGATACCTGTATTTACAAAGTGATTTGTTCGTGCTTTTGTAATGGTATAAAGTAATTTCACTCCTGTTAAAATACGGACATGCTGTGAAAAGTGTTGTAAACATTTTTTTGTGTTTATTTGTTTACAACTGCAATAAATAATAAGTAAATCTGTCCATATCTATCCTTAAAACTTGTGCAGTGAAAATATTCACAGTTTTGTGTTTAAATTTTTTATACGTTAACTGTTGAGGCGTGATGTTCACTATTAAATCTGATTCCTTATTTATTTATTACTTTCTCTTGCCTATATGAATAATATTCATAAAGGAAGGAAAGTATTGTTTTCATGTCGATTTTTCGAAATCGAGTTTTCACCGGATCTATACGTTTTCAGACCCCCTGAACCCAAAAAACATGTTTTTAGCAATTGGTCTGTGTGTGTGTGTGTGTGTGTGTGTGTGTGTGTGTGTGTGTGTGTGTGTGTGTGTGTGAACAGAATATCTCAAGAACGGAACATCGTACGAACTTGAAACTTAAAGTTACATCCCACTTCCGGACCCGACACGAACATTTTCATCAAAATCGGTCAACCGGAAGTAGTAGTTTATTCGTGTAATTTTTCACTTTTTTGCGATTTTCTCAAAAACTGGTCCTACGATTTTTTTTTAAATCGCCTGGTTTACTCAATTTTTTATTCTCTACAAGATAGGGTAGGCGTCATGTTTGCTGAAATTCTGGGTGAGGCTGTTTTTACGTAAAAACATAGTTTTTTTAAGATTACGGTTTTAATATGCAATTTAGAGCAAAAATGTATATAATAAAAATTGTAGAGAATTTAAAAACCTACAACTTTTATTTCAAACATTTTTTTGTATAACGCTTAGTTTAGCAGTAATTAGCAATTTTCTGTTTTTTTCTCACGACAACGTGAGAAAAATCGATTTTTTTAAGATTTCGGCTTTAGTATGCATTTTATAATAAAAGTGTATATAATCGAAATTATTGAAAATTAAAAGATCTGCAACTTTTATTTAGAACATTTTTCTCTACAGAGCCTAGTTTAGCGTGAAAGAGTGATTTTCCGTATTTTTAAGCCAAACTGAGGTCGATTTTAATTTTTTGTATTTCACTAATGTTTTTTGAGGTTAGTTTGTGTGTTTATTTCTAATGTTTTATTACTAATGTTAGGTTTATTGTTAATTATTTGCATTGGCAAGAGAAAGTTGTGTGAGTGTTTCACACCAGATTTTTTTCGATTTGTTATCGGGAACTGTACATTATTGACAACTACCCAATTTGATCGCTCTATTTTTGAAGTGGATTAGACATGAGTTTGAACAGGGACCCCCAGTAGAGTTTGTTCATAGATGGCTGTCAGCTGGTCACCATACAAAGTCGCTTGCCCAACCGGTGTTACTTAACAAATAATAGCGACTTTATACCAGCTGACTGACTGGGCTGGCCCGGAGGCCTTATTTATTTAACCATAATATTATTTACAATCAAACTGGTTTGTTTGTTGCTTCCTTGATTAGTTACAAGTGTCTTCTGCAGGTTATTGGGATCTTTTTACTTTCTCTTGCCTATTTGAATATATAGGAAGGAAAGTATTGTTTTCATGTCGATTTTTCGAAATCGAGTTTTCACCGGATCTATACGTTTTCAGACCCCCTGAACCCAAAAAACATGTTTTTAGCGACTGGTCTGTGAACAAAATTATTTAAGAACGGAATATCGTAGGAACTTGAAACTTGGAACTTAAGTTATATACCACTAGAGGACTCGACACGAACATTTTCATCAAAATCTGTCAACCGGAAGTAGTAGTTTATTCGTGTAATTTTTCACTTTTTTGCGATTTTCTCAAAAACTGGTCCTACGATTTTTTAAAAATTGCCTGGTTTACTCAATTTCTTATTCTGTACAAGATAGGGTAGGCACCATGTTTGCTGAAATTCTTGGTGAGGCTGTTTCCACGTTAAAACATTGTTTTTTTAAGATTGCGGCTTTAATATGCATTTTAGCGTAGAAAGTTATATAATAAAAAATGTAGAGAATTCAAAATCCTACAACTTTTATTCCAAACATTTTTTTGTATAACGCTTAGTTTAGCGGTAAATAGCGATTTTCTGTTTTTTTCTCACGAAAACGTGTGAAATATCGATATTTTAAGATTTCGCCCTTAGTATGCATTTTACGATAAAAGTTTATAAATCAAATTAATAGGAAATTAAAAGATCTACGACTTTTATATAAAGCATTTTTCTCTACAGAGCCTAGTTTAGGGTGAAAGAGTGATTTTCCGTATTTTAGAGCAAAACTGAGATTGATTTTCATTTTGCGTCCTTCACTCATGATTAAAATTAGGTTATGTTTATTGAGGTTAGTTTTTTGTTTATTTCTAATGTTTTATTACTAATGTTAGTATTATTGTTATTTATTTGCATTGGTAAGAGAAAGTTGTGTGAGTTTCACATCAGATTTTTTAATATTAGTATGTTGTTGTTTAGGTCATCAGCCAAAAGGCTGGTTTGAACCTGTAGAGGTTTTACTAAGTAAAACAAGGAGTGAGGTGGTTTACCATTGCCTTCCTCACTGAGTGGAAAAGTACGCTTATCAGCATGCCGGGCCCTCTGAAAAGCACATATTTTCCACTCTGCAAATGACACTTTCACTTCCTTCACCACAGGGTCTGGCTGTATAATGAAATTCATTACTTTCAGTGGAGATAACTCTGATTAGTGTCTTTTACACCTCTACCTCTTCTGTTCTTAATGATTCAGTCATTTAATTGGCTGACCATGTGATAAGAAACAGAACTATTTATTTTAGCCCTGCAACGAACAGATTGAGTGTAAATAATTTGACACTCCACCTGTCTGTTATGGGCAGAATATTAGTATAGAGGACCATAATTTCTATTCGTGTATTATACCAGTTGGAGACACCTGGCAACCAAATCCATTTTAAAAGTTATCGGCATTAGTCATCTAAACCCTGGAGAGTTGGACACCACAGTAAATCGATTTTAGTTTCCTTGTACGTGATTACCATGTGGTTGTATTCAATAGTAAATATGAGAGGGCTCAGCTGCCCGCATCTTTTATTGATTTCTTTTTGTACAGCTTACGACTAAAGGGTTTAAGTTATAAAGCAATATTTTTGGTGGCAAATTTTATAATTTTGTCGTCCATCATGTTCCGATGTCCGTCGTATCAAGTTGTTAGAAACTACAAGAGATAACAAACAACAAACGGTTTTCGGATTCGTAATCTACACAAAAAGTTAGTGGGTCTACATTAGGTTTGACGTTCCGGTTTCGACCGGAAGTGGCCCAAAACCGGATGTTAAGAAATCTTAAGTCGGAATTATTTTTTTTTAATCCCTAATTTGTGTACGTTGCAATCTGTTCAATCCAGAACAATAAGCAACCCCATGACCCAATGAGATGAGGATGATGTGTATGACGTGTAAATGAGGCGTAGTCTTGTACAGACTCAGGCCGACCATTCCTGAGAGAGTATGGTTAATTGAACCCCAACCATCAAAGTACACCGGTAACCACTGTCTAGTATTCAAATTCGTATAAAAGTAACTACCTTTACTAGGATTTGAACCAGGAACCTTCGTCTCCGAAAATCAGCTGTTAAACAGCTGATTCTGGCGACGACCTTACCTCTAGACCAACCCGGTGGGTTAAGTCGGAATTTGGAAACAAAAATGATGTCATTCGATTCCTTTTAAACAGTAGGTACAGAAAATCACTAATTGGTTTCCCAATAGGTCAAAGGACAGTCTTTTTCTTTCTTACGAAAGCTGAGTGGCCTTGATTTCACTATACGGAAGGATAATCCCGAGTTCCGTGAACACGCAATGTGACTTCTCTCTGCCCGACTCCTTTCCTTCCTTTTTATGGTATACATTCATGAATTTATCAATGGTTTTTTGCAATTTTTATTACTTTAGTTAGAAATAGTTTCAGCAACTTCTAGTTCTACTTCTTCATATGCCTCCAGCATTCACTACAGGGTCTGGCTGTATAATTAGTGTCTAACTATCCTCTTTTACACCTCTACCTCTTTTGTGGATGCTTCAATCTTATAATTGGGTGACCATGAAATAAGAAACGGAACTATATTTTGTAGCCTTGGAACTAGCAGATCGAGTGCAAATAATTTAACACTCCACCTGCCTGTTCTTGGCAGAATTATTTTATGGATTTTCATTTTTATGGATTTTAATTTATAGCAGTTTTCTCAACAGAGCCTAGTTTAGCATGGAAGAGTGATTTTCCATATTTTTAAGCCAAACTGAGGTTGATTTACATTTTGCTTCATTCACTCATGATTAAAATAAGGTTATATCTTTTGAGGTTAGTTTTTTGTTTATTTCTAATGTTAATTATTTGCATTGGCAAGGGAAAGTCTTGTGAGTGTTTCACACCAGATTTTTCTACGTAATTTTTGTCGTAGTTTTATTAAAATGGAATAGTACTGAATAGTATTTTAATGAATTCAGGAATGTTTAGTAATTTTTTTCTGTATTATCTTTTTTGTTACTAATACTAAGGAAGTCAAACATTATAGGTGTCAGAGTCATGTTTTTAAAAACTCATTTGTTATTATTTAGAATTTGTGTGAACGCTAAATAGCAAGGACAATAAAATCGATAACAAACAATTTTTTATGTTAAAAATAATTCCCAAATTTCTTTAAACGTAAATTTATGAGCAACGTTAATGAGTTCTAATATAGATCTATATCATTATTTTAATTTTTAATTTTGAAAAACTGCTAAAAAAATAATCTCTTTCATGAGACGAAACGTCTAATGCTTAATGGCAATTTTAAAAAAGGCTCGCCATTGATTTATAGCAAAAACCATTAGTGATTTCTATATCTACTCTTTAAGAGGAATTAAATGACACTATTTTTGTTTCCAAATTCCGACTGATTCATTCACTTCCGGTCAAACCGGAACTTCAAATGCAATCCAGGCCGACTAACTTTTAGTGAGATTACGAATCCGAAAAATGTTTGTTGCTTGTAGTTTCTGACATCCGGTTGTGATGGACTGACGGAGAAAACAAAATGATAGATCACAAGTTTAAAAATCTGGTGTGAAACACTCACACAACTTTCTCTTGCTAATGCAAATAATGACAATATTACCTAACATTAGTAATAAAACATAGAAACAAACAAAAAACTAACCTCAAAAAACATAACCTTATTTTAATCATGAGTGAAAGACGCAAAATTATAATCAACCTCAGTTTGGCTTAAAAATACGGAAAATCTCTCTTTCACACTAAACTAGGCTCTGTAGAGAAAATTGCTCTAAATAAAAGTTGTAGATTTTTTAATTTGATTTATACACTTTTATCGTAAAATGCATACTAAGGGCGAAATCTTAAAAAATCGATATTTCACACGTTTTCGTGAGAAAAAAACAGAAAATCGTTAATTACCGCTAAAGTAAGCGTTATACAAAAAGTATGTGAAATAAAAATTATAGGATTTTAAATTCCCTACAACTTTTATGGTACACTTTTGCGGTAAATGCATATTAAAGCCGCAATCTTAAGAAAACAATTTTTTACGTGAAAACAGCCTCTCCAAGAATTTCAGCAGACATGACGCCCTATCTTGTAGAGCATAAAAAGTTTAGTAAATGATGCGACTTTTAAAAAAAGTCGTAGGACCCGTTTTTCTAGAAAATCGCAGAAAAGTGAAAATTTACACGAATAAACTACTACATCCGGTTGACTGCATTTGATGCAAATGTTCATGTCGGGTCCGGTAGTGGTGTTTAACTTAAGTTTCAAGTTGGTACGATGTTCCGTTCTTGAGATATTCTGTTCACACCACACACACAGACCAATCGCTATAAACATGTTTTTAGGGTTCAGGGGCTCTGAAAACATGTAGATCCGGCGTAAACTCATGTATTGTACATACATGTACAATGAGCTCCTAAAGTTTCTGCATTTCGTGAATTACCCTGTATACGATAATGTTCTATTATTATGATTAACTAAAAAAATAAAATTGTGTAAAATCACAATACACTGTCGAAATAGGTACGAGTGGACTTCTAATTGAAATAAAAATGTCCACTGGTACATACGGTATTTATTTAATAAAAATCCAACCGGAAACTGTAAAATGTAGAATGAGGGATGTAAATTATTAGTTATTACAAAGAATATGTAGAAAAATATATTTTAATTATTATGTTATTACATAAAGGAAACAGGAAATTGTTTTCGTATGTTCTCTGTTGGGTGATAGATCTGTAAAAGGGGAAGTTAGGGTTATTGAAAATAGAGTACTAGAAATGTAAGGATACTCGTATAGTGCGTATTTTTTTACCAGTTGAACCGATTTTAACTTAACTAAACCCTAAACCCTCTTTCGAAATGAAATGCTTCTCGTTTCTTTCATCTAGCACTTAAACGGCCGATGATCTATTTTTGTTCAATGCTTTAAATGTCTTGTGTCAGTTGTTTATATCCGTTCCTTCTTTTTTATTTTGGTTTAACCGATTTGATTTCCCAAGTGGTAAAAAGTGTTATATTGATAAATTAGTATCATTATCATAATTAGTTTAACCTCAATTTTTTTCATTGAAATATGATTATTTATTAATGAATAAATAATTTCATCTAATTAATAATATAAATTTTGTGTTGCCCATAACAGACAGATGTAGAGTCAAATTAATTACTCTCAATCTGTTCGTTGCAGGGCTAAAATAAATAGTTCTGTTTCTTATCACATGGCCAGCCAATGAAATGACTGAATCATTTAAAAATAGAAGAGGTAGAGGTGTAAAAGACACTAACCAGAGTTATCTCTTCTGAAAGTAATGAATTTCATTATACAGCTGGACCCTGTGGTGAATAAAGTGAAGGTGTCATTTGCAGAGTGGAAAATATGTGTTTTTCAGAGGGCCCGGCATGCTGATAAGCATACTTTTCCATTCAGTGAGGAAGGCAATGGTAAACCACCTAACTCCTCATTTTACTTAGTAAAACCTCTACAGGTTCAAACCAGTCTTTCGGCTGATGACCTAAACAACAACAACAAATTTTATGAATCTGTTTTCATATCAGTATTTTTGTTTAACATTTTAACAGTATTTAGAAAATGAAATAAATCAGGCAGACATAATACTTTATTTATTTCCAAAAAAAAAATTATATTATTTTTATACATTCATCCATTCTATTTTCACAATCATTTCTTATAACCGAGGCGGTGCAAATTGATATATCCAACTATGGTTAAAAAAACGATGTCCAAGAAACATATGTCAAAAAAACATAATTTCACTAATTATTTAAGTTATTTAGCCTATCACAAAAAATACGGTAAGTGAACTCACCGTTAACTTTGTGTTTTACCTAGCATCACTTCCATGTTGTCCCTTTCGACATTAATTATCCATTTCTGCATTTCATTCTTAATGTTTACCATATTTTTTTAACTGTTGTTGTTTAGGTCAGCCGAAAGGCTGGATTAAACCTCTAGAGGTTTTACTAAGTAAAACGAGGAGTGAGTTGGTTTACCAGTGTCTTCGTTACTGAGTGGAAGAAGTTTGCTTATCAGCATGTCCGGCCCTCTGAAAATCATCTATTTTCAATCCTTTAAATGACACCTTCACTTAATTCACCACAGGATCTGGCTGTATAATGAAATTCAATATTTTGAGAGGAGATAACTGTGGCTAGTGTCTCTTACATCTCTCCTTCTTCTGTTCGTAAGTGCTTCAGTCATGTAATTGGCTGGCCATGTGAAAAGAAACAGAACTATTACTTGTAGCCCTGGAACTAGCAGATCGAGTTCAAATAATTCCACCTTCCTGTTATGGGCCTATTTTTGTATAAATCTGCTTAAGTCACGTCACTCAAGTTCAAGACGAATATATCTGCATCCATTATTGTTGATTAAAAGTGAAAAGAAGAATATGTGACAAAACTTGCGTGGGTTCTGCTGTTGAAGAAAAAATGTTCTATCCAGGAAAATACATTTTCTAAAAAGAAAATTGTTTACCCCAACCCATAATTAAACGCTTCTGTGAAATGCAACTAATTCTATCCACGAAGGGTTTAGTGATAGCGGAAGCGGCGTCAGTGAAGAAGCTGGATTCACGGAGGAGCAATGGGCAGTAGTGGGAGTGATGCAAACAACACTAGCCGGAGAGTCACGCCTTTTTTTTAAGTTGCCGAATAAAGCCAAACTGTGTTATAAATACTTCAGTCATGAGAATACCTTTAGCGTTTGCCTTTTTGAATGTATGGGCTGTGAGGAAGGGAAGTGAAAAATTGACAGTGCTGCCAACCTCAACAGTGAGACACTACATTTAACTACCGTGCAGTTACTATATACATTTTGTAAGCTGTGATTTATTACAGAGAAAATGTTTTCTTCATAAACCTTTTAAGAAAAAATCTGAACCTATAATACGTACCTTGCCTATTGCTTAATTACATGACTAGAAATATTTGATTTACTACAATTACCAGCTACCGTATACTATTGGAACAAAAACTTCTAGGAATGAATCTCTTTCTTTGCTATCGCTACCACCGTCATCTTCACAGTCAGTCTCTCTAGTATGTACAGAGCCTTTCCTTTTTTTACCAGGTGTCAACAAAACTTTTGAAGAATAGCTTCTTCACGTTTTTAATTATTTCTATCTTTATTTTTCGAAGTGTAGAAAGAGAAACATCACAGTAGTTAGCCGCTCGCTTATGGCTTTTGTTAAGAGGGTCGTAAAGGTATTTTTGTTTAGCTTTAACTTCACAGCATTTTATTACACTGCATTTTAGATTTCGTTCAGCACTGTGAATAGTCCGACCCATGTTTTCGAGGAACCAACATTTCTGTTTACGGTAACCAACTGTTATATTCGTACAGTTAAGCTATAAAAGGTTCCGTGATATACTGTATATAATCTGGGAATAGTATAAGTTGTTGTGTTTGTTGTACTGAAATTAAAGCAGTCGCGCATGCGCACTGATGTTTTTCCCCCTTTACCCCTTCTTAAAACAAATGGCAAACTCGTGACTACCACAGCAGTCGCGTAATCGCACTGATGTTTCTCCCCCGCTACCCCTTCTTAAAACAAATGGCAAACTCGTGACTACCAAAGCAGTCGCGCAAGCGCACTGATGTTTCTCCCCCTTTACCCCTTCTTAAAACAAATGGCAAACTCGTGACTACCAAAGCAGTCGCGTAATCGCACTGATGTTTCTCCCCCGCTACCCCTTCTTAAAACAATGGCAAACTCGTGACTACCAAAGCAGTCGCGCAAGCGCACTGATGTTTCTCTCCCTTTACCCCTCCTTAAAACAAATGGCAAACTCGTGACTTAAGTAACTATACAAACAGGCAATTTTAGAACATTTGTAAACATCCAGTACAAGAAGTGACAGAGCGAAATTGAATAAAGGATTACAGTTTAGTAAAGACGTATGATATTTCTTTTATAACTGGTTTTTTTCACCAGGTGCTTCTTACGAATCGCCTGATTCAAGTTTATCAAGTAGAGGATAACATTGTAAATTAAAGTTAAACCCACAAGTTGTTTTTTTAGTCAATAATCTACCTATCGGTACATAAATCGGTAGTTTTTACTTGTACAAAAATTAAAATCTGAAAGAAAACAAAATTAGTTTTTTAAGCGTGGGTATCATTAAAAGTATCAAAATGTAATTTATACATAATTTTTGACTAATAAATTAATTGAAATTATACTGAAACATAATTTATATTCGTTATAAATAAATTATAACTCTTTCTCCGAATCGTTATAGTGGAACAATTTACACATTATAATATTTCTATTACACCTACTTAATATTAAACCACTACAGAAATTACTTAGTAATATATTTCTACTATACTATTAATTACAAAATTTGTGTAAATACTACAACACGTGAACCAACGGAAATTGTCAATTTGTAGTAAAACTTGTTTTAATTGATCCTATATTCTGTTAAATTTGTATTTAGGTTAATTGAAATTTATATTACTACTATTACTATATTAATTAAATCTGAAGAAATAAGTTTAATAAATTTATATAACTTAGTTAAATTGTAGTTTTTATTTGTTTTCTTACTAAAAATTATGTAGGTGGTAAATAATAATGACCTAGTTTATTTAATAAGTATATTATAATGATATTGTTGAGTTTATTAATTACTAGCCACTTCCTGCTAGTTTCGATTTTGTAATATTGTTTTTTGGTGGCAATTTTAATTTCCAATTCCCTTCTTATTATTTTCCTCAGTCCGTCCGTCCGTCATACTCAGATACCAGAAACTACAAGAGATAGCAACAAACGGTTTCCGAATTCGTAATCTACACTAAAAGTTAGTGGGCCTGGATTGGGTTTGAAGTTCCGGTTTTTACTGGAAGTGGCGCAAAACCGGAAGTCAATAAATTAGAGTCGGAATTCGTAAATAAAAATAGTGTCATTCGATTCCTCTTAAAGAGTAAATTTTTTGTCATCAGTCCCTCGGCTGGTTTAATGCAGTTCTCCAAGCTATCTTGCCCAAGTCGTTTCATATTTACATACCTGTAACACTCTACATCTTTTGTAATTTGCTTTATATATTCTAACCTTTGCCTCTCCCTACAATTCACTCCTTCAATATTACCCTTCATTATTGATAACCCAAAATTTGGATGTCGTAAGATATGCAACACTAGCCTATCCCTTCTTCTGGTAAGATGCTTCCATATACTTCTTTTTTCATCCGCTCGCCTAAAAACCTCTAAATTTCTTATTTTGTCCACCCATATAATAATCTTTGAATCCTGAATCCTGGTTGAGAGGGCTAAGAAGCCCTATGATGGCGACATCGTGTTAAGGAACACCTGGTCGCTCGGGGAACAATATAACAGAATAATTGCAACCTCAAGAAATTTAGGGGGAATTTTATAGTTTAAATAGGAAATAGGATTCTGGTTCGTGGGACATTGGAACTGGGACTTGAAAGGAGGTAATTTATTTTTAGAAGTTATTTGTGGAAAATTTAAATTAAGGGGACAAGTGGGTTTAAGAGCGGCTCTTTTATTTTATTTTATTTTTCAGTGGCCTTTTTTCAGTTTTGTGGGAGGCCTAATATTTTGGTGAGGGGAAGGCATGCATTTTACTGAACGTGGACTAAAGGTATAATTTAAGGTAGGGGTTAGTTTATGATTTCAGGGGAGACGGAAAGGGTAGAGTTTGGCATAATCACCGGCCTTTTTATCTTCTGAGTGTTTATTAATTTAAATTGCGGCTCTTTTCACCGTAGTGGAGTGATTATGCATAGGAACATGGGGACAACTACCAACTGGGGGGAGTGAGTCATACAAGTAGGAGGGGCATGGGTAAATAAGAGGAATACAGGGCAGAATAAAAATGTGGCAACTCTAAATTTTGTTAAGTGGGTCATTCTAAAATTTAGATAAAGTCGTGGAATGGTAATGGGATAGAGACTTCAGGTGGGTGTAGGCGTCGGTACAAGTCCTGAATGATCTGGGGTCCGTCAGTTTTCCCAGCGTCGTGTAGCCGTTTCGAGGTATTGTAAATAAAGTCCTCCATAGAAGGGAAGAGAAGGTGTTCGTGTATGATGCGATTGGATATAAGATAGTGGAACTGTGTGATGCACCGGAGGACTTTGTTCTGGTATGCTGAAGTACGTCTTTTGTTGGACTTGGAGAGAAAGGGCCACCATACCGGTGACCCGTACAAAAGGAAAGGACGTAGGATAGAGGAGTACATCAGAAGTTTCAGTTTTGAGGAGTATGCAGGAGAGAGGAACAAAGGGATGAGTAAAGCGAACAAGGCCCTACCCTTGCTAAGCTTGCTGTCAATGTGCTGTCGAAGTGTCAATCGTTTATCTAGGTCAACCCCTAGATATTTCACGCTGTTCTGCCATGGGAGGAGTTCCCCTTCCAATCGTAGAGGCGGAGGAACATTGCGTTTTAGTGTAAAGTGGATTGCTTCGCATTTTGTGGGGTTAAGTGATAGTCTCCAGACACGACACCAGCTAGTGATGTCTAGAAGCTGAGTTTGAAGCGCGCGGCAATTGAGGCGGAGGCATCTGCCGTGACGGTACAGGATAGCATCATCGGCAAACAGTCCGAATTGGATTGAATCACGGACAGGAAAATCGAAGGTGTACATAAGATAGAGGATGGGCCCAAGGACCGAGCCCTGAGGTACACCCGCGGACGAAGGGGTGAGTGGGGACATGGCCATGTGGAACTGAGGAATAGTGACAGAGACTTGGAATTGTCTTCCAGTAAGATAGGAATGGAGTAATCGGACAGTTGAGGGGGGAAAGAATTGTGCCAGTTTGTAAAGGAGGCCCATATGCCAGACGCGGTCAAATGCAGCCCGAAAATCAAGCAGTACAGCCGTCGTGTCACAGTAAGAATTTCTGGCATCCACAAGTGCCGTGACGATGCGGAGGAGTTGGGTAGTTGTGGAGTGTCCTTGACGAAAACCAAATTGCTCGGGGGGAAGAACAGATTCAACAACAGGTCGCAGGCGTGGGAGAAGAAGCCTTTCGAATAATTTTGACAGGATCGGCAAAAGGGAAATTGGTCTATAACTTTCGGGATCAGTTGGACGTTTGTGGGGTTTCAGAATAGTAATGACTTTGGAAACCTTCCACGAAGAGGGGAAATGTTGCAGCGCCAACACTGCATTGAAAATTGTCAAAAGATGAAGCTTTAGATCTGGCGGGGAATTCAGGATGGCGTATCCAGAGACATTATCGGGACCAGGGGCCTTACGCGGATTAATCGAGGAAATTACAGAGGTGACATCATCCTCCGTGAAGGGCTGTAAGTTACAGGGCGTAGGGTCAGAGAGCGTTGAGTTGACTTCATCATGAATGAGTTCATCCTGGTCATGATGAACGGGCGGAGGGGCAACAAAATGTCGTTCAAAATGCGAAGCGAAAGTGTCAGCAATCGCCTGCGGAGAATATGTCAAACCATTAGGTGTCATCAGAGGATGCGACTTCCTCTGGGTCGACAACAAACGACGTGTAGCCTCCCATGGTCTTCCGTCATCCGCTACTCGATGAAGGAAGTCCTCCCACTTACTACACCGGTGACCATCGAGTAGCAGTTTACACCTAGCAGCGGCACCGTTGAACAGATCCCGATGATGTGGATCTCTGGTGTGCTGCCAGAGCCTTCGAAAGCGACGTCTATCGGCGATTGCTGCTTTGATAGGAGCTGGAAGTGATGACCTAGTGCGAGGCGGGCGTGGGTGCGAGTTCTGGGCAATGGAATCGGAAAGTATCGAAGTGAGGGAATCAAGATGGGACTCGAGCTCAGTTACAGTGGTAATAGTAGGGGGTTCAGGTAGAATTAGGGAGGCAACTGAGTCATAGAAGGAACGCCAGCAGACCTTCAGAGAAGGAGGCGGGACAGGGATACGAGCAGTCGAGGACGTGAAAGTAAACAGAACTGGATAGTGATCAGAATTCAATTCAGGTAATACATCGATGTCTGGGACGGAGGCAAGATCGAGAGAAATAGCGTAATCAAGGATATCAGGAAGTTGATAGGTGAATGGGGGCACCCTTGTCGGGGTATCAGGAACATGGAGCGCTAACGACAAAGGAGACTGCTCGAGGAAGGACAGGAGTTCAGTACCAGCAATGTTCGTTGTTCGGCAGCCGAGGTCCGTGTGTTTGCTGTTCCAATCGCCAGCTGCAAACACAGGTTGACGTTGGTCGAAGAGCATAGCAAGGGCTGCGGGGTGGAAATGGGCAGCAGATGGGGGGCGGTAAACTGAAATGAAAGTAACCAGACGTGAGAAGAGAGGCACCGTAACAGCGACATGTTCAATCGAAGGAATATGGGTCACGTCAAGGAAGTTATGAACATGTCTCTTATGTATCAGAACAGCTACCCCTCCTGCCGGGACCACAGCGCCAGGTCGATCGGCACGATACACAATGTAGGGGGATAGGCGAAAGCGAGTAGTAGGTAAAAATTTAGTTTCCTGTAGAAGAGCAACGTCAATATCGTAATCCGTTAGTACTCGTAGTAGGTCGTTTCGTTGGCGAAGGATGCCATTGCCATTCCATGACATAATGCGAAAACGCATTACAAAAGGAGGGAGGTCAGAGATGAGATAAGGATAGTGATAGCTTCAGAGGCGGAGCTAATAGATGTTAGTTGAGGAAGAACATTAGCCACCCAAGCTAGGAACTTAGGGGAGGTTAGGAACTGGACGATCGTAGAAAAATCGAATGCAGTGCTGTCCGTAGGAGGGACTTTTTTAGCCGGGAGTGGCGGAAACTCCCTTTCGGAGAAGACCGGCTTGTTAAATAATCTTTAACTTTTCCTACAACACCACATTTTAAAAGCTTCTATCCTCTTCTTTTCTACAGCCCCTATCACACACGTTTTACTCCCGTAAAATGCTACACTCCAAACATAGTGTTTTAAGAAATTTTTCCTAATCTTTAAATTGATGTTTGTAGTCAGTAAGCTGTTTTTCATTCAAAGGCTTTTTGTAGCTTGAGTAATTCTACTTTTTATACCGAAAGAGTAGATACAGAAATCATTAGGCTCGAATTTCCGGTTTCGGCCGGAAGTTTAGAAATCATAGTCGGAATTTGGAAACAAAAATAGTTTCATTCGATTCCTCTTAAGGAGTAGATACAGAAATCACTAATGGTTTTTGTCACAAGTAAGCCTTTTTAAAAATTGCCACTACCTATATGAGACGTTTCGTCTAATGAAAGGATTTTTAAGATGATTTAATATTCCATGAATAGCTTGATGATCAGGAGGGACTACTGTGAGTTATTAAACTGGAACGGTTGGTTTTAACTTATAAGATTTTCCAAATCTTAATCGGGAATGTAACTCGTAACCTTCCGCTTTGTAGGCTAACGCACTTCCAATTCACGACAGAGGCGGTCGTGGTATTGTGATATTGTTTTATTATGATACTTGGAACCCTGCACTCGCTGGGCTTTACGGAAAAATAAACTTAAAGCGTTTAATTTCTCACACACCGTACATGTTAAAAAAACAAATCACGTATGTACAAGTAAAACCAATTATTACCATATAGCTTATGTTAAGAGAACTATAAACTTTACAACAATGAAAGAATTTTTAAAATCGGTAGGGTAGTTTCTACAAACAAACGTAACTTTTTAGACTAATCACCCCTACTTCTTTTGTTTCGACCTCGACGCCTTACTATTGGCAAATAATTTTTATTTTAAATTATTTGTTTTTGTAGTTTAATTTAAAGTTTCATGAACAGTTTGTTATTAGTGACTACTGTGTAGAACTGGAATATGTTTAAATCGGAATAATTTTTAAACACTAATCGAGAATCGAACCTAGGACCTTCTGCTTTGTTAACTAGAACTACAACTCTACGGAGGCGATTGATGAATTTATTTTTGTGATTATAATAAATTTTGTAATGCTGAAAGTTGTATCGTTAACTGTCTCCGTAAAATTTACAACAGTCAATAAATTATTTTAAAAACCTTGTAAAATTTTATTGTTGTTTAAAATTTTTACTGCAACTAGTATTACATTTTTAATTTACAATCTACAATTAAATACTGATTTCCGTGTTAAATTGTTCCCTTAATTAACTTGTATGCATACGTCCTAAGATCTATCAAGTTAAGTTTATTGTTTGCTTATTTTTTTTAAAATTTTTGTATTATAATAAAATATGTTTATTTTTTTTTGTTACAGGCTTTTCGTGTAGTGGAAGTGTTGTGTGTTAAGTGTGCGGTGTTTTAAGTGTTTATATATCAGTGTTGTGTGTATGAAGTCTTCCCGACAGTAAGTGTTAAGTTTAAAAAAAACTATAAAAATGTGGCGGCAGTCACTGCACTGCTGCTCCATTGCGGCAGTTCTTCTCTTCATGTTTGCTCTCGGTAAGTTTACTATCAATTTAAATATATTTTAATTAGTTTTATATAGTAATTAATATTTTTCTGTTGCTGTCTGTCTGAAAAAGCATTTGTTATTTTAATGAGTTATTTTTTCTTATTAGTATACAGAGTGTTCACCGACTAGTGCCAAACTTGAGGGACTAATTCTGGACATGAAAATAAACATAAAAGTTCATGTAAATATATTCTCAATTTCACTTCGTTTTCAACCTTTTTATCAAAATTTCAGCTGTTAAAAATTGATTATAACTTTTTCGCATAATACCATATTAGACTTACAAAAGTAACTTAAACAATTTTTGGAAGCTTTTTTGCAGCCCGTACTCTTATCATTCTGTCAATTTAAGCTTTTGTCCATCCACTGTTGTGCTTTTATTTGTTCCGTGGAAGCTCTTGAAGTTGGTAATCATTCCACCAAATTATAACAAATGCAATCGAGTTGTTTAGCTAAACTACCAACATTATTTTCCTAAACTTTTAAATTTTATGCCCATTGATATCAGAAGAAATCTCCTGAACATAAAGATTAATAAAAAGGTTTGTGGTTGCTTAGCCAAGATAGACATGAGATCCACCGGATACTTCCGATTCACTTACTTTACTTTTGAGCCATAAAAACAGACTTCTGCTCTAACGCAAAGAACTCAACAAGTCTACCCTAGAATAAGTTGTGCCATGGTAATTAGATTGATTTCCCCCGCACCGTAATTGTTATTATTATTATTTTTTGACACTTTCGATTGAAATTTCGTATCTGTTATTATATTAATACAACAATTTCTAAATGTGAAGCTAATGTTCCAAAACTTGATTTACTTGAAGGAGCGTGCAGTCATCACCACAGTCCTACAGTTGGCCAAGAAGATCTCTTGGCCAGAGGCGCTTCAAACGTCTGCGCTGAGTACTAGGTATTGCTTTAGTGTAGATGTTTTGTATGAGAGGGTTGTCATGTAATTCAAATTTGTCATGCATCTTCTTGTATAGTTGTTTCGCGACATCAATTACGTATGGGATTTGTAAGTCTTTGTACATCACTCATTGTTGCATAACTATACCATTGTCAGTATTAAATTCCAAACAGTAATAACAGTAATCCACAGGGTTGGTCTAGAGCAACGGTTCCCAAAGTGGGGGGCGCGCCCCCCAAGGGAGGCGTGAAGACACGTCAAGGGGGGCGCGGGAGTTCGAGATAGCTTTACCCTCCATAACGGATCCTTTCAGTGTCAGCATAGACTTCCTGCCCGAATTACTTAAAAAACAAGTTTTAGAACTAAAAAATGTTTTTGCTGCAAAATGTTTTTTTATGAACTATTTATTATTTGCTGACGACACTGTGATTATACAGGAATCCGAGGACAAGCTGCAAATGGCAGTGCATAAGCTCTTCATAATTGGCAAACATTTTAATATGAAAATTTCTGCAGGCAAATCAAAAATTATGGCTTTCCATGGAAAATGGCCTACAAGGTCTAAAATAGTGATTGGAAGCAAGCGTTTGGAGCAAGTAGCTAATTTTAAATACTTGGGATGCGATGTTACGTATGATTATGACCATGATGTACATCAAAAAGTAACTAGGTTCAACATGGTATGCGGTGCAATAAGTCGATCTCTCAAGAATAAAGCCAGGAAAAACACATTGCTAAAGTTTTATAAAGTAATGGCGATCCCAACTTTGGCTTATGGAAGTGAGGCATGGGTGCTGACGAGAAAACAGGAATCAAGAATCCAGTCAGCGGAAATGCGATTTCTAAGGCAAGTTAAGGGCTGCACAAGAGAGGATCGCATTCGTAATGAAGTAATAAGGAATGAATGCGGTGCCCAACCATTGTTGAACACTATAAGGACAATCAAAGAAAAGTGGTCAGAGCATGTGTTAAGAATGTCCCAAGATCGCCTTCCATTAAATGCATTGATCCATAATCCGACAGGTAAAAGATGTATTGGTAGACCGAGGAAGAGATGGACGCCGGAACAGGCTAACGCACAGCCTAATCCATGAAGACGACGACGACGACGACGCTGCGAAAAACGATTTCGATAAAATTGACAAAACATTACTTTGGGGTATTACCAAGTTTATCCCAATATATAACAGCAAGCGGTAGTAATTGTAATTATTTTTATCAAGCACCTATCTGTGCGAAAAATTGTTTTCAGCACTTGTTACAATAAAAACAAAGCATCGGTGCAATGTTGGTTTATCAATGATTTACGTTGTGCACTTTCTAATCATCAATCTTTTTTAAAAAAAAATGCAAGGTCATCCATTTACTGATTTATTTTGTCTCTTGTTAAAATTAAATTGCAACTTCTAATGCTACAAAAAATAAAAAAATAAATGTATGGTTATTCAATGTAATACGTGATTTTCATTTCCCAATAAAATTGTGTAAGGGGGGAGCGTGAGAAGTTTTCTTTTTGGCAAAAGGGGGCGTAAAAGATAGAAGTTTAGGAACCGCAGGTCTAGAGGTAAAGCAGTCGCCGCGAGTCAGCTGTTTAACAACTGAGTTCTGGAGGTAAAGATTCCTGGTTCAAATCCTTGTAAAGGTAGTTACTTTTTTACGCGTTTTTTCGAAGATTTTCCTTTTTCTCGAGGATGAATGGATGGGTGGCTTAGAATTGATGAGACGCGCGGTGTCAAAGTTATGTTTGTACTTTTACATAAAAATTTTATGTAATATGTAATTTTATGTATCATTTAATGATACTGCGTGTTCTATCACGTCGCGTTTTTATTTACAATTACTGTATTACTCTTTTATAGCCCAGTTCAAAATACTTACTCTATTACTATTATTCCGTATTATATTTTCAAAAGATTACAAAATAAACCATGAATAAAACTATGAAAACCTAAAAAATTCGATAAAAATCTTAATTCTTTTTAATTTTTCTTGCCTGTATGAATATATTGGAAGGAAAGTATTGTTTTCATGTCGATTTTTCGAAATCGAGTTTTCACCGGATCTACACGTTCAGACCCCCTGAATCCAAGAAAAACATGTTTTTTACCGATTGGTCTGTGTGTGTGCGTGCGTGTGTGTGTGTGTGTGTGTACAAAATATCTCGGGAACGGAACATCGTACGAACTTGAAACTTAAGTTACGTGGAACATTTTCATCAAAATCGGTCAACCGGAAGTAGTAGTTTATTCGTGTAATTTTTCACTTTTTTGCGATTTTCTCAAAAACTAGTTGTACGATTTTTTTAAAAATCGCCTGGTTTACTCAATTTTTTATTCTCTACAAGATAGGGTAGGCGTCATGTTTGCTGAAATTCTTAGTGAGGCTGTTTTCACGTAAAGAAAATGTTTTTTTAAGATTACGGCTTTAATATGTATTATAGCGCAAAAATTTATATAATAAAAAATGTAGAGAATTTAAAATTCTACAACTTCTATTTCAAACATTTTTTTGTATAACGCTTAGTTTAGCGGTAATTAGCGATTTTTTTGTTTTTTCTTACGAAAACGTTTTGAAAAGTCGATTTTTTTAAGATTTCGGCCATTTTATGACAAAAGTGTATATAATCAAATTTATAGAAAATTAAAATATCTACAACTTTTATTTAGAGCATTTTTCTCTACAGAGAGTAGTTTAGTGTGAAAGCGTGATTTTCTGTATTTTAAAGCCAAACTGAGGTTGATTTTCATTTTGCGTCTCTCTCTCTCATGATTAAAATTAGTTTATGTTTATTGAGGTTAGTTTTTTTGTTTATTTCTAATGTTTTATTACTAATATTAGGTTTATTGTTAATTATTTGCATTGGCAAGAGAAAGTTGTGTGAGCGTTTCACACCAGATTTTTTTTAATAAGTAATTTAGAGGTTCTTAAGACGACCGCCGGTTTTTTACACAGATATCCGAAAATCCAGGACGTAGGGCAAACCCACCGAGAGCTGTTTACATACAGTATTTACATTTCATAAAATTTATCACACAAATGCTACAAGTTCATAGTAATTAATTCAATAAATTTATGAGAAAATATAATATGATAATTTATATTACTGTAATAACCATAAATTTATGAGTAGTCTTTGTGGGTGTAATTTCAGTTTAAATCTATTTATGACATTTCTCCAGTTCCAGTTATGAATGAATGACTAATCTTTTCTTGATAAGTTAATTACTCTCTGAAGTTATAATGTCTGTGTACTCATGATTTCACTTATCGCCTGTCCTTTTATAATATCGCTACACTGTTTATTATATAATGTATTTATAGGCACATATTGTTACGTAATTTACTTGATGACGTTCTGTTTATATATTTTAATTAATTAATTATGTTAGTTATTTAATTTTTAATGACTTTACACTACATTAAAATTAATAGTGAACATTATCTAGATACTGTTTTTCAACAATTTCTATCAACATAATTCGGAGAATTAAAGAACTTGGGAATTCTTATTTTTTTATGTTAATCGAATTTTGTTTCATGGTTTTTTGTTAAATTTGATTTGTTTTCTTATTAATGTTTGTAAACTAGGTTAACCATTTTAATTTAGTAAAATATTTTCACTTTATTTTGGGTTCTGGAATTTTTCTGTGGAAATTTTCAGTATTTTTTCACTGCATTCGTTTCATTTTACATCCGCTCTTTCCCTATTTTGATTCTCTATATAGGGAAAGAAATATTATTTTCATGTTGATTTTTCGGATTTTCCCTGGAAATACACGTTTTCAGATCCCCTGCATAAAAAACATGTTTTTAGTGACTGGTCTGTGTGTGATAAAGTAATTTCAAGAACGGAATAACGTGCGAAATTAACACTTGGAACACGAACATTTTCATAAAAATCGGCCAAACGGAAGTAAAAGTTTATTGTGAGATTTTTCCAAAAAAAGGCCCTACGGTTGTTTTTTTTTAATCGCCTCATTTACTTAATTTTTGTACTCTACAAGATAGGGTAAACGGCATGCCTGATGTAACTCATTTTGGGGCTGTAGGTCTACAAAATCTTTTTCTATATTTTTTTTGATTTTTCGAAACCGAATTTTCACAGGAATACACGTTTTTCTGGCCTCCTGAACCAAAAAAAAAAACCGTGTGTGAACTAATAATCTTAAAAACGTAATAGCGTACGAAGTTAAAACTTCGGTACACGATCATTTTTGTCAAAATCGGTTAACCGGATATAGCCTAATAGTGCAATTTTCTCAAAAGCTGTTGCTACGATTATTTTTTAAATCCCCTAAATTTTTTATTACATTTTATTTTTGATTTACTACATTTTTTATCCTCTACAAGTCTACAAGATACAGTAAGAGTCTGCTAAAATTCTTGGAAGAGCTGTGTTCTCGTGGTAATTTTTTTTAAGATGGCCCTTAATATGCATTTTAGAGCAAAAGTTTAGAGTATATAATTGAATGAGTAGAAAATTTAAAAACCTACAACTCTTATTTAAATTTTTTTTCTATGATGCCTAGTTTATCGTCAATTAATGATTTTTTTGTATTTTGCTCATCAAAATCTACAAATTAAAAATTAAATAAATAAATTTAAGATAAGATAAATTTATAAATTACAAATTTTTTTTCTCATAATTTTTTTTAAGATTGCAACCTTTAGTATCCATTTAACAACCAAGGTGTACTATGTAATGAAAGTTTTAGGAAATTAAATTAACTACAACTTTTATTTCAAGCTTTTTTTCTACATAACCTAGTTTAGAGTCAATTAATGATTTCCCGTATTTGTAAGTCCTACTGAGGTTGATTTTAACTCAGCGTCATTCACTCATGATTGAAATTTAGGTTATGTTGTTAATTTTACATTGTTTACTAATGATTAAACATAGGTTATATTATTTTTTCATTATTTACATTGGCAAGAGAAGTCGTGTGTTTCACACCTGATTTTTCGTTATTAAAATTTTAAAAATTAGTTACAGGACTTTTTAAAATAATGAAGGATTTTTAAGAATCCTAAATCCTTATTAGTTAAAATATAATAAAATATTCATGAATATACCCCATTATATTAAGGGTGGACTATATATATTAATCATGTGAAACAACCCAACATCTGATTGGTTAGTTAAATTACACAAGCATTAGTACTGTATCGCTTAGTGTATAGTTACAGAGGTGGGGGGTTAATCAATTGCGATGACTCATGTAGTTTATTTTACCAGCGTACCTGTCTGAATAATGAAGTTTGCTTAGGTTAAGCGTTTCGTATACCACTGTATCTTGATAACGTTTTAACCGACAGAATTTTGTAAAACTTTCAACCCGTATAAATCATTCTGTTTGTCACTTTTCATCAGAAGTGAACGTTTCTTCATAAGCTTAACTCACACGAACGACAATTCGATGACAAAATTGTCGCCGATTGTAGTTTTGGTTTGTCATTTTTCATCAGAAGTGAACGTTTTTTTGTAAGCTTAACTCACACGAACGACAATTCGATGACAAAATTGTCACCGATTGTAGTTGTGGTTTGTCACTTTTCATTAGAAGTGAACGTTTCTTCGTTAGCTTAACTCACACGAATGACAATTGGATGACAAAATTGTCGCCGATTGTAGTTGTGGTTTGTTACTTTTCATCAGAAGTGAACGTTTCTTTGTAAGCTTAACTAACAGGAACGACCATTCGATGACAAAATTGTCGCCGATTGTAGTTGTGTTGTCGTCGAAACGAACTGCTCTCCGACTACATTTTTGTCCTCGAGGAGACGCTGCTTAAAGTCCGTTTAAACGACAGCTGAACGACACTTACAATTATTATGCTAAAATTATTAAATTTGTTCAGTACCAAAGTGGATTTTGAAGAGGACGCTTTATTGTTGATTTTATTGTGTCGTGTTTTTGTTTAGGTCATCAGCCGAAAGGCTGGTTGAACCTTTAGAGGATTTACTAATTAAAACGAGTGAGGTGGTTTACAATTGTCTTCCTTACTGAATGTAAAAAGTATGCTTATCAGCATGCCAGGCCTTCCGAAAAGCATCTTCCACTCTGAAAATAACACTTTCACTTCATTCACCACATGCTCTGGCTGTATAATGAAATTCATTACGCTCAGAAGAGAGAACTCTTGACTGGTGTCTTTTACACCTCTACAGTCCATTCTAAATATCATGATAGTACTAGTTAAATGGAATAAAGGTCAGAGGGAATTTTGAAATGTGCTCATGCGTCAGTGCTACCATTTAAGAGATTTTTTTTGTGTTAAGTTTCCCTATTAGTGAATAAAAGCATTTTTAAAGATAATTAATTAACAATGGAAAAAAATGTTTTTTCCAATAGCACACGGAAAATTGAAATCAAATTAATTAATTATTATTTTATTATATTTTTATTAATTATTAAATATTAATGTATTAATTAATTACTATTAATGTATTGAATGTATGGGAATACAACAATAACAAATATCAGTAAAATAATTATGACGAAAATTCCATAGGATTTTCTAAATTGTAAAATAAAGAAATATTTTATATTTTGTAAAAATAATTAATAGGAAAATTTTTTACTTTCGAAAAGGGCTTTTTATTCAGAAAACTTAGCACCATTCAGAGACTTATTTTCATGCTATTTCTAATGGACTGTACTTTCCACCCTGCAAATAACACCTCCACTACATTCACCACAGGGTGAAATAATGATGAAATTCATTACTCTCAAAGGAGATAACTGTGACTAGTGTCTTTTACACCTCTACCTTTCCTGTTGTCAAATGCTTCATTCATATAATTGGCTGACCATGTGATAAGAAACAGAACTATTTTTGTGTATTCTAGAACTAGCATATCGAGTGCAAATAATTTAACACTCCACCTGCCTGTTATGTAATATAATATAATATATGTAATGCTATATAATAAATAAAATATATACAGGTTAAAATAAGAAAATAAATTTATTTCTGCCCACCAGTTTTTCATTCTTTGTGAGAATTCAGCTTTTCTCTGTTAACTCCATTTTGTTCCGGTTCTTGGAGCTTTTATCTCTGGTTTAACCTCCCATTATTTAACTTTTGTTCTAAAATTGTCTCTTATAAGAATTTCTTCTTTGGTGATTTTGGCCAAATCTAAATCTTTTTTAACACTTTGTATCCATTCCCCCCCCCCCCCCATTAACAAGTGATGATACATATTTTACTATTCTCTTTGTGAGTCTATTGTCAGGAAGTCTCAATATGTGGCCATAAAATTGAAGGCGTCTTTTCCTCATTTCTGTCTCTATGTTGAAAGTTTTATTATTATTTCACAATTTATAAATTTCAACTTTATTGTGATAAGTTTATCCAACCCCCACCGGGTTGGTCTAGAGGTAAAGTCGTCGCCAAAATCAGCTGTTTAACAGCTGATATTCGGAGACGAAGGTTCCTGTTTCAAATCCTAGTACAGGTAGTTACTTTTATACGGATTTGAATACTAGACAGTGGTTACCGGTGTACTTTGATGGTTGGGGTTTAATTAACCATACTCTCTCAGGAATGGTCGGCCTGGGTCTGTACAAGATTACACCTCAGTTACACGTCATACACATAATTCTCATCTCATTGGGTCATGGGGTTGCTTATTGTTCTAAATTGAACAGATTGCAACGTACACAAATTAGGAATAAAAAAAAAATTATCTTAGTTTAAAAGTTGACTCGATGTTTATGTAAATGTTTTTAAACTTATTGCTTTGTTCAGATGCATGAAAGCATTCAAGTATAGCTCATGCAGGCATTCTTATACATGCGGGTTCTTAAGCCCGATCTTAAAATATGCTGATATTATAGAAATTAATCATTCAGAACGATGATGGAAGAATATATATTTAGTATCTAAAAATAAAATTTACTGAAATCTGTCTACTGTAAACGGCAAATATTTGCGTGCTTCGTTGGGATCTTAAAATAGCCTTGCTAGATGACATTAACAAGTGGTTAGGGGAAAGTCCTCTGGTATCGGACAGATATTGTTAACGGTAGAGCCCCGATTATCCGCGGAATTGGGTGGCAAGGGCACCACGGATAGCGAAAATCGCGGATAACCCGAAAAAAGACTAAAAATGAGGTGAAAACACGAAAAAATATTTCAACATAAAAACTATGTTTTATTGTACAAAAAAACATGATATGTAAAACTGTTAAGATATGTACAGTACAGCAGAAACCTTTGCTCTACATCTAAATCACTAAAATAAAGAACAGTAAACAAAAAACAATATATGTACCTGAACAGTTAACAAAAAGTATTCAGTTACGCCTTTTTAAAACAATCAGGCGCTCGTTTTTGCTTCTTGCTTTGGAAACACCTTTTCTTTATTGTAGATTGTACTTTCCTTAACATGAGTTTTTCTGCCAACTTGTTGAGAAAAACATGTTGAGAAAGTAACAGAGGGGATCGGTACACTTGCCCGCTCGGGTCTTCAAGATCGTCAAGGTTCGTATTACATTTTTTTTTCGTGGCACTCGCGGATAATCCGCACCGCGGATCATCCGCTCGCGGATAGTCGGGGCTCTACTGTACTTGCCACTGAGGGTAGCGCTGTCTCGCCATTATGTTGTGCGTCGACGACAGGTGAAACAACTCTCAATATACCTTGGTTTGATACTGTGCGTTCTTTAGTTATAGTATCTCGTTTTCTTTACTTGCCAAAAATTCCAAAATTTCGGCAAGTGAATGAAGGAAATTTCGTTGCTTTAGTGTAATGAGAAACGGACCTATATATTTATGGTTTTTTTTGTATTTATTCATAAAAAAATTTAATTGGGTCTTTTCCGTTTTCTGTATGCCACTGTCAAATCCGAATTCCTTGAAGGGTTGCACAATTCTCCCAATCGTGCATCTAGCGCGCCAATCTGACTAAAGTCCAGCCTTTCTTATTTTGCTCCTACTGTCAACAAATAATGACGTCACTGAGCATGCGCATTATATAAAAATGTGTACACGCTGATTACAAAGTAACAACAAAAATACTTTCAAAAGTATTTAAATACAAAAATACAAAATACTTTTAAAAGTATTTTTATAAATGAAATTGTTAGGTCTACATCAAATCATGACTGATATTTTAAGTACTTATAATTTAAAACATAGTTAACTTAATCGGAATACGATATCCATAAAGCCGTGGACCATAGCGTGCACCCTGTAGTAGCTGGCTTTGGTTTGTTTACAGTAGGAGCTAACTTAGGACGGCTGAACTGTAGCAATATTCCTGCGTAATGTCAACTCCACTCCCATTTCACAGTTAGTTACTACACAGTCAGTCTGCTATGAATTTTGTAGAGTTACTTAAAAATATTCGGACGGAGGAAGATGCTGCAGAGTTCCTTCAGGAAAAGAGGTTGTTACTTAATCCCAGAAGATGTGACAACTAAAAAAGTCTGTGTGAAACAATCACACGACTTTCTCTTCCCAATGTAAATAATTAAAAAAATATAACATTAAAAAATATAAAATTTAATAGTAATGTAGTAACAGCAAAATAAAACAATCAAATGTGAAATAAAACAACAGAACGTGTAACATAGTACTATATACTGGGACTAGGAAGGACGTGTGTACGCGTGCGTAAGTGTGTTAGTCTCAGTATGAGTATTCAGTAAGGCAGGGAGAGGAGAAATGAACAATTGTGCAACCCTTCTGGGAATTCGGATGTGATAGTGGCGTACAGAAAACGGAAAAGACCTAAGTAATTTTTTCTGTTTATATCACAATATAACTTTTTTTATTACTATTTTCCGTGTTTCCCCGATTACTGGTTATCCAGCATTCGTTATTTGGATCATTAGAGTTATATTCTGCCCATAACGGACAGGTGGAGTGTCAAATTATTTACACTCACTCTGTTCGTTGCAGGGCTAAAATAAATAGTTCTGTTTCTTATCACATGGTCAGCCAATTAAATGACTGAATCATTTAAGAACAGAAGAGGTAGAGGTGTAAAAGACACTAATCAGAGTTATCTCCTCTGAAAGTAATGGATTTCATTATACAGCCAGACCCTGTGGTGAATAAAGTGAAGGTGTCATTTGCAGAGTGGAAAATATGTGCTTTTCAGAGGGCCCGGCATGCTGATAAGCTTACTTTTCCACTCAGTGAGGAAGGCAATGGTAAACCACCTCACTCCTTGTTTTACTTAGTAAAACCTCTACAGGTTCAAACCAGCCTGTTGGCTGATGACCTAAACAACAACAGAGTTATATTATAGTATTCCTTGCTTTCGGACCAATGAAATGTACAACGTAAACTTAAAATGTAGACTACTGAAATTGTGGCGGATTTTTTTTTGCGCTCAGGAGACTCCAGGTTGTAATGGAGTCGCAACCTTCCTGATGTAATGCACGAGGTCAGGCGTTTTAACAGAAAATATCAGGCTAGACTTGAAAGCCACGAAAACGAATTAGCCATAAATCTTCTAAATAATGCAGAAGAAGTTAGGCGCCTGAAACGTTACCATGTTTTGGACTTTTCTGAAAGAGTTTAAATGTACATAAAATTATATTGAAAAGTATTCCATATTGTAAAATGTAAATATCTTTGAACATAGTCATTTTCTCCTTTAACATATGAATAATTGATATAATGAGAGATACTCAGGATAATGAGGCCTCAACTTGTGATTTGTAAATTCAAAAGATTTGTTTATAGTTTGTTTTCAAAAAACTGATTGCAAATAATGTAACCTAAAAAAAATGAAAAAAAGAGACTCCAGGAGGAGTATAGGACATGTCAGTTATGACACCTAAAATACATATAAGAATCACACAATGTATCACTACTATGAAGAGAAAAATTCTTGTACGCTATAAAAAATTTCACCGATCAAGTAATTTTTCAGATTTTTTTTTAAAGAAATGCAAATTATTACAACATTTTGAAAATTGGGGTAATTTATTTATGAATTTTCTCCCTCCATGAGTAGGTTTTAGTTCAAACAATTTTGTTGAGTGATTATCCACATAATGGAGGTACCAAATGCTTCAGTAGTTATTTTTGTTCTTGTACAACACAAAAATGACCTTCACATTTGTTTTGTTACGGCCGTGAAGTCATAATCAAGGAGTAATATCTTTGATTCCTATTAATGTGAATTCGTATTCAAATGTATCCCATGGGAAAATAAAAAAAGATAACAAAATAATCTTAACATTTGTACTGAAATTTATATGTAATTGTTTTTAGTGTAAGCCGATTGAATGCGATAAACATTACACTTAAAAAATATGGTGTGAAACACTCACACAACTTTCTCTTGCCATTGCAATTAATGAACAATATAACCTAACATTAGAAATAAACAAAAAAAACCTCAAAAAACATAACCTAATTTTAATCATGAGTGAATGATGCAAAATGGAAACCAACCTTTGATCGGCTTAATAATACGGAAAATCACTTTTTGACGCTAAACTAGGGTCTGTTAAGAAAAATTCTTAAAATAACAGTTGTAGATCTTTTAATTTCGTATAAATTTGATTATATACACTTTTGTTGTAAAATGCACACTACGGCCGAAATCTTAAAAATCAATTTTTTTACAGATTTTTATGAAAAAAAAACAAAATCACTAATTACCGGTAAGTTGAGCGTTATACAAAGAAATGTTTTAAATAAAAGTTGTAGGTTTCTAAATTTTCTAGAACTTTTATTATATACATTTTTGCGCTAAAATGCATATTAAGGCCGCAATCTTAAAAAACCCGTTTTTTTCTACGAGAGCACAGTTCTCCCTAAGAATTTCATCAGACGTGGTGCCTACCCTATCTAATAGGAATCAAAGATCATCTTTGATTATGACTTCACGGCCGTAACAAAACAAATGTGAAGGTAATTTTTGTGTTGTACAAGAATAAAAATAACTACTGAATCATTTGGTACGTACGCCACAAGTTCAGTAGAGCATAAGAAATGTAGTGAAGCGATTTTAAAAAAATTCGTAGGAACCATTTTAAAAAAATTGCAAGAAAGTGAAAAATGACGCGAATAAATAACTTATTTATTTATTTATTTACTTTCTGTTGACCGATTTTGAAGAAAATGTTCGTGTCGAGTTCTCTAGTAGTAGGGCCTACCTAAGTTAAGTTTCAAGTTTGTATGATGTTCCGTTTGTGAGATTTTTGTGTTCAGGGGGTCTGAAAACATGTATACCCGGTTGAAAACTCGATTTCGAAAAAATAAACATGAAAACAATACTTTCCTTCCTATATATTCATGTAGGCAAGAGAAAGTAAAAACATAGAAAGTGAAAACATAGAAAGTAGAAACATGGAATTTGCTGTAACAGAACTTATATAACATCAACATAGGCTAAACGTCTTTTTGTAAAACATTTTGAATTCATTAAACATGAATTTATTTGGATTACTTTGGCTACATCTTTCTATCCTAATTATTGAATGTATTGTTTCTCGTATGAACGTCATAAATCTGGTTTGAATTCGTTTATGTTTTTCTAAACGAAACCATGATTAAAACTAAATGATTCTAAAATTACTGATCTCTAAAAATGATTCTAAAACTACTGATTAAAACTAAACGTCTTTTCTAAAAATGATTCTAAAACTACTGATTAAAACTAAACGTCTTTTTGTAAAACATTTTGAATTCATTAAACATGAATTTATTTGGATTACTTTGCTACATCTTTCTATCCTAATTATTGAATGTATTGTTTCTCGTATGAACGTCATAAATCTGGTTTGAATTCGTTTATGTTTTTCTAAACGAAACCATGATTGGATGATTGGGGTGCTTTACCAATATTGTTTTACTCAGAAAATTGAAAAGTATAACTCGTTAGCGCATTCCTGAATATTTATTTTTCCAACCTACACATAACACCTTCAGATTTGGAACCAGCTGACAAATTCAGTTACTGAAACAATATTTTTTAGCTACTGACAAAAACTTGTTATTTTTTTACTTTCTCTTGCCTATATGAATATATAGGAAGGAAAGTATTGTTTTCATGTCGATTTTTCAAAATCGAGTTTTCACCGGATCTATACGTTTTCAGACCCCCTGAACCCAAAAAACATGTTTTTAGCGATTGGTCTGTGTGTGTGTGTGTGTGTATGTGTGTGTGTGTGTGTGTGTATGTGTGTGTGTGTGAACAGAATATCTCAAGAACGGAACATCGTACGAACTTGAAACTTGAAACTTAAGTTACGTACCACTACCGGACTCGACACGAACATTTTCATCAAAATCGGTCAACCGGAAGTGGTAGTTTATTAGTGTAATTTTTCACTTTTTTGCGATTTTCTCAAAAACTGGTCCTACGATTTTTTTAAAAATCGCCTGGTTTACTCAATTTTTTATTCTCTACAAGATAGGGTAGGCGTCATGTTTGCTGAAATTCTGGGTGAGGCTGTTTTCACGTAAAAACGTTGTTTTTTTAAGATTACAGCTTTAATATGCATTTTAGCGCAAAACTTTATATAATAAAAGTTGTAGAGAATTAAAAATTCTACAACTTTTATTTGAAACATTTTTTTTTGTATAACGCTTAGTTTAGCGGTAATTTGCGATTTTCTGTTTTTTTTCTCACGAAAATGTGTGAAAAATTGATTTTTTTAAGATTTCGGCCTTAGTATGCATTTTACGACAAAAGTGTCTATAATTTAATTTATAGGAAATTAATAGATCTACAACTTTTATTTAGAGCATTTTTCTCTACAGAGCCTAGTTTAGAGAGAAAGAGTGATTTTCCGTATTTCTAAGCCAAACAGGTTGATTTTCATTTTGCATCATTCACTCATGATTAAAATAAGGTTATATCTTTTGAGGTTAGTGTTTTGTTTATTTCTAATATTTTATTAATAATGTTAGGTTTATTGTTAATTATTTGCATTGGCAAGAGAAAGTTGTGTGAGTGTTTCACACCAGATTTTTAAAATTATTTTTCAAAACGTAAATAGATATTCTTCCGCACTCCTTGTTTATGACATGTAGGTGGAGTGTTAAATTATTTACGCTCGATCTACTAGTTCCAGAGATACGAAAAATAGTTCTGTTCTTTGTCATATGATCGGCCAATTATATAAATGCATAGTTTTGTAGTGTGTCTCTGTCCAAGAACTATAATAATTAAATGGTAAGTTCCCAATTTGTTTTGTTTTTATCGATATCTTATAAAGGGTGATTCAAAAAGAGCGCCGGTTTTTAAACGGCTGGTAAATTTTTGTTTATCGGTTGGCAACATTGTTTGACCACATTTCTATTTTGGAGAACATTCCGATTGACGATTCAGTTGTAGTTTCTCTTGTTCGCAGTGTAGTACTCTCGCAGTCTGTGTCTAACCATGGAGAAGTTTACTATTGCGCAACGAGTGTTAATCGTCAAAACATTTTACCAGAGTGGAGAGAGTTATGCGGCTACTGTCAGGCGACTTCGCGGTACTCTAGGAAGTAATGAAGCACCGAATGAATCAACAGTTCGCAGGCTCATGAAAAAGTTTTTTGAGACGGGTTCAACAGTCGACTATAAAAGTTTTGGACGTCGTCGTTCTGGCCAAACTGAGCAGAACGTTGCGTTGGTTCGTGACAGTGTGGCTGTTAACCCAGCAAATTAGGGAGTTTTTGTGGCGTCATTTGGATGGAATGGACATTGACGAGTTGTGGTTTCAGCAGGATGGTGCCACCTGTCACGCTGCACGAGAAACAATGTTGTTGCTCCGTAAACGGTTCCAGGATCGCATCATTTCTCCTAATTCCGACCATCAATGGCTACCAAGGTCGTGTGACTTGACGCCTTGTGACTTTCCTCTTTGGGGTCATCTGAAGTCATTGGTGTATGCCAATAAACCCCGAAACATCAATGACTTGAAGGAGGAAATTCGACGCGTTATCGGGCAAATGGAAGTCGAAACTTGTCGTGCAGTAATATCCAATTTCATGGACAGAGTTGATGCGTGCCAGCGCAGTAGAGGAGGACACATGCATGACATCATTTTTCATACATAAAATCGGAAGGAAAGATGAACTTGTTGATGTATTTATTTTCAGTTTTTCAATAAAATAAATCTCTTAATTTGATATATCAAAACCGGCGCTCTTTTTGAATCACCCTATAGTTTCCGGTTTATCTCGAATTTCGATTTTCTGAATCGCATTTGTCCTTTTTAAACCAGATAAACAAGGTTGTGCATTACTCACTGTACATACTGTACATGCCGTTAATAAAAAAACAAAATAAGTACGAAATTTCAGTGATGGGCTATAATTTTTTAATGAAATTTCTTGTTACAAGATTAGGAATCTGGTTTATTTTTCTTTCACCTTGAAATCAATTGGCTAATGGTTATGTGATCATGTAATTAAATAATGGTATAAAATGTCAGACAATTGGCAATTCTTTCTTCCTTTATATCAAATTACTGTTTTCATATAATATTTTTTTGCGGTTAAATAAAAAAAAAGCAAAAAAACTGATAACAGTTGTTTCTTGACATTATATGGGTATGTAGAAATGATTTAGAAATTAAATTAATTTGAACTTTATGTAGATGTGGTACAAGGTAAAATATTTTTAATTATTTTTTTCAATTTCTTTTGCCAGTTGATGTATTGAAGAATTAAGTGCTGTCCTTGTTAACGATCGGGTTATATTACGGGAATGTTGTTTAGGTCATCAGCCGACAGGCTATTTTGAACTTCTAGAAGCCTTACTAAGTAAAATTAAGAGTGAGGTGGTTTACCATGCCCTCCTCACTGAGTAGAAAAGTAAGCTTTTCAGCATGGCAGGCCCTCTGAAAAGCATCTACTTTCCACCCTGCAAATGACACCTTCACTTCTCACCACAGGATCAGCTGTATAATGAAATTCATTATTCTCAGGGGCCTTCGGGCCAGCTCAGTCAGTCAGCTGGTAGAAAGTCGCTATTATTTGTTAAGTAACACCGGTTGGGCAAGGGAATTTGTATGGTGACCAGTTGACGGCCATCTATGAACAAACTCTACTGGGGGTCCCTGTTTAAACTCATGTCTAATCCACGTCAAAAAATACAGCAAAAGCAGCGATCAAATTGGGTAGTTGTCAACAATGTACAGTTCCCGATAACAAATAAAAGCTGAAATGTAAAAAAATAAATAATAATTCTCAGAGGAGATAACAGACTTTTTTTTAAAGTCAGACAATGTGGTGAATGAAGTGAAGGTGTCATTTGCTGGGTGGAAAGTAAACGCTTTTCGGAGATCTTTGCATGCTGAAAAGCTTACTTTTCCACTCTGTGAGGAAGCCAAGTGTAAATCACATTACTCCTCATTTTACTTAGTAAAGCGTTAACAATATGACCTAATCAACATATACACATAGGGCAAGACAAAGTAAAAATCTACCAATGTAAACGTGGCCTCTTATTATATTTTTTAGATTAAGTATAGCATGTTTGAAGGTTCACGAAAAGTCAGTGCGGTCACTAGGGCATGTGTTTAATATTTTTGTTTAATATAATCAAAGATCACATAATCAAAGGGTCACATAATTTGGTTTTACACATTATACAACACTTATCTAGTCTGGCGTGAAATTATGCGTTTTGTTCTAAATTTAGTAGGCATATTGTGTGTAGGCTATTCTATGAAGAAAGGCGATTGGCGCATGGAAGTAGGGGAATTTATTTGGATGATTGCCATACGTATTAGCCTACGTACAGCTTTAGTTCTACGCGTACACTTGCTTTCAGTTTGGTTGCACTGCTTCTCATTATGAGGTCAATATCATGCAGATTTTAAGTCCAACTAATGTTGTACTCAAGTTTTATGTTCGTACGTTATACGGCATACATCTTGTCGTCATATTGTATTCACATTCTATGCGGTTTTTAACTTCATAAATTATAGATTTAATTGCTATTTTTATGTTCTCCCATCTGATTAATCATTCGATTATATAAATTATGTCCATAACAAGCAGGTGGAGTGTTAAATTATTTGCACTTGACTTGCTAGTTCCAGGGCTACACAAAATAGTTCTGTTTATTATCACATGGTCAGTCAATTATATGACTTAAGCATTTAAGAACTGAAAGGTCGTGTGAGTTTTTCACACCAGATTATTTCATTAAGTATACTGTAATAAGAAAATATAATATTGTGACACTTATTGCTAAGGTCCGTTTCGGGATCTAGGTTATTAAATAATTAATACACTAAATTTTACAATTACAAAGATTTATTACACTAAAAGATTACAAAATAACTAATTCAACTAATTATAGTTAAGAAATACAATAAATGATTTAATGATTCACTTAAAATAAATAACAAACAATAAATAACTTAATAACTTACTTAGCCTACTTACAATCACTTTTATAGATTACACTAACATACAACATAAACTGAATTCACAAAACTACACATTAGCTTTACAATACACACACAACAAAGAGACGGTATAACAATCTTACTCGGATACGTAATCTGTTTACGCACCTCGACAATCAAACGGCAAAGATCACACGAATACTGACTGACCACACTCGGGGGTCTCTTTTTATACCTACTCATTCATAAAGATTGTTCCAGAATAAAGTAGTGAAATCTGCTCAAGTACAAAAATAACTCTTTATTAATGAATGCTAGAAAAATCCTTTTGTTAACAAGTCAACTATTGTAAATAGAAAACGAAAACAACCTCATAAACAACTTCATAAAAATACCCTTTTTATAACACACAATACCCTTTTATAATAGGCGTACCCTTTATGGTTAAAACTGTCATTTATAAAACTGATCTTATTGTGTAAGTTATTGTTATTTTATTATTTCTTAACTATGTTTATGAATGGAATTCTGGAAGATTCGTGAGCGATCCCGTCTTTTCTCGATCTTGTTACAATATAAACAAAAATCTGGTGTGAAACACACTACTTTCTCTTGCCAATGCAAATAATTAACCTAACATTAGTAATAAAACAAAAAACTAACCTCAAAAACCATAACCTAATTTTAATCTTGAGTAAAAGACGCAAAATGAAAATCGACCTCAATTTGGCTTAAAAATACGGAAAATCACTCTTTCACGTTAAACTAGACTCCAGAGAAAATTGCTCTAAATAAAAGTTGTAGATCTTTTAATTTCCTATAAATTGGATTATAACTTATACACTTTTGTCGTAAAATGCATACTAAGGCCGAAATCTTCAAAAAATTGATTTTTCATACGTTTTCGTGAGAAAAAAACAAAAAATTGCTAATTACCGCTGAACTAAGCGTTGTACAAAAAAAATATTTGAAATAATAGTTGTATGATTTTAAATTTTCTACATTTTTTACTGTTCAATTTTTGTGCAAAAATGCATATTAAAGCTGTTTTCTTAAAAAAAACAATGTTTTTACGTGAAAACAGCTTCACCAAGAATTTCAGCAAACATTGCGGCTACCCTATCTTGTAGAGCATAAAAAATTTAGTAAACCAGGCGATTTTAAAAAAAAAATAATCGTTGGATCGGTTTTTGAGAAAATCGCAAAAAAGTGAAAAATTACACGAATAAACTACAACTTCCGGTTGATTTTGATGAAAATAGTCGGTTCCGGTAGTGATATGTAACTTACATTTCAAGTTTCAAGTTCGTACGATGTTCCGTTCTTGAGATACTCTGTATACACACACACAGACCAATCGATAAAAACATGTTTTTCTTGGATTCAGGGGGTCTGAAAACGTGTAGATCCGGTGAAAACTCGATTTTGAAAAATCGACATGAAAACAATACTTTCCTTCCTATATATTCATAAAGGCAAGAGAAAGTAAAAATGAATAGTTTGGTTTGAACGTAATTTATTGAGACAATGCACCTGCGAATGAAGTCCCTGACATTTTTTGAAATGTATCAAATCTGTTTTTAAAATATGTTTTACATTCAATAGCACAATTCTGTAGAAACTTTGTATCAGATGTATTTATTAATGTAAAACGTAGGCGTGTTTGGACAAAGCATGGCCGCCCACACTAAAGCTGCAATATGTTACATAAAATAAAAATGAATCCATCTGTCCAATTTTAGTTCAATTTACGTAAGTTGATAATGCAAAATAGATAATCTGTAATTTTCATAATTTTTATAACTACTGTAGCATTTTCTTCAGCTATTTATATATCATTTTTTTGCTGATCTTCAGTTTTATTATTATTATTATTATTATTATGATAGCGATCAAATTGGGTGGTTGTCCATAAAGTAAAGTTCCCAATAACTAATAAAAGCTAAAAAAAAAATTTGTTTAAAAGTTTTTTTGGAAAAATTGGGTTATCCGGACGTTTGGCACGTAATGCATAACTTAAGGACGTCTGGTAAATCGGATGTTATAACCTCAAATATATCGACGTCCTGTTTTCCAGACGTTGGTACTGAAAGGGTTAAACTTCTTGTTACAGTAAAACCTCCTTAATCCGGCATTCTATAGTCCGGAATTGTCTATAATCCGGCATCAACGGCAATAGACAAAAATTATAGAATTGCCTTCACAATGAACATTGTGAAGTGAGCAACCCGACAGCTACCGCCGACACTCAAGTTCCACAAAGCGTCACGCTCTGAGTTTGTAAACTCGGTACGCTTTTTACACGTTTGTAAAATTTGCTGAGTCAAATAAACAATACAGTATGGCCGAAGTTATGAACTTGCATATAATAAAAAATGATTTTTTAAATAAAAAAATACTAGTCGTAAGAAGCAAGTAAATATTAGATCTTTTTTCCAGCCATCTACCAGTGCTGTTGCTAAAAACCACGAATAGTACAATCTGTCAATGTTTTGTAAGCGTAGTTCGCGCAGAAATGAGAAGTGAGTGGAGAGAATACTGCCGGCTGTAGAACGGATGACATACGTTCGATGCATGCGTATGTGCTTGCGTGAATTGTCTCATTCTACTGAAGCTGTCGCAGAGAACAGATCGTAGCTGGAACGATTGACTATTTTGTCTTATTGTCTGTGGTTGATGGACATTTGTGAAAATCCCCCAAGGAAACGTCAACCCTTCCACCATGTTGGAGGTCGCTCTTTTAGGAAAAGAGAGGCTCCCGTAGGCCTAGACCAAATATACCTACGGTACGTTATGCATTCCAGCGAGTCGGCTGTGAATTCCCTCCCCCTTCTACTGCTGTACTACTCACACCATTATTTCTCCCTTCATCGTTCCTCAACCAAATCCGTCTACTGCGCATACGCTTACATAACTTTGAAGGCCTGTACAGTACTGTAGCCTACTGTATTCAAATTTATTTCATCATGTACTGTACTGCATTAAAATGTATTTTAATATTTCTCCTGTACTTATATATTGATTTATATTGTTTAAATAACCCATGTTTAAATAATAAATACTTACAGTAAAAGTTTCTTGTGCAAATTGTGTTATTTTTTTAAACGACTCCTGTATTTTTATAAATAACCTCCATAGTCCGGAATTTCCTTTAATCCGGTAAGCTTCGAGTCCCAAACGTGCCGGATTAAAGAGGTTCTACTGTATTGTCAAAAACCAGTTTTTGGCATGAGAGGAATTATCTGTATGTTGAAACCTCAGTTAATAAAATTATGCGTGACATAGTATGCGGGCATCGTAAATAAAGTGCGCAGGCTTACTGTGTCATACTATCCCATCCCACTGAACTTAACAGACAAAAGTTACAAAATTATTTATTAGATATCATGGAAGGACTACCGTACCATCTATTAAGTAGTTCTTGACTAAGTTTACCGTCTAGTAGTTGGCTTAGCTAAGTTCCAGTCATAATAAATTCTGTTTATTATTTACTAAACGTTTTAAACTGCGTGTAAAGTTTTACTATTGAAAAATACCAGACTTATTGACTTGTATTGATGTTTCCGGTTCGCTACACAACATCTTCTCTGTTAAATGCTATTTTACGATTACTAAATTTAAATTAATTTAAAAGTGCAACATTCCGGTGTTTATTTTTAGATATTTATCTCTCGTATATTAACTCTAGCTTTTGTTATTAACGTTAAGCCAAAAATATTTTTTTATCTACTGAATTTTATGCCCGTAATTTGTAGGTAGTTAATATAACTAAATGTACTAAACCGTTTTTGTTAGTTAAGCTATAAAAATTTATCAAGATGACTATTCTTCTTCTTCTCATCCTTCTCCTCCTCCTCCTCCTCCTCCTCCTCCTCCTTCTTCTTCTTCTTCTTCTTTCTGTCATAAATTATGTCTTCCGACCTGATCCGACTTCTTTGCCCATCTTTTTCGCGGTCTACCTACATCTCTTAATGTCCGTTTCGTTCATCTATCTTCATTCATTCGTATTAAATGTTTCTCCAATTTCTCTCTGTAGATAAAGATAAGACTGAAGACTAGTAAAAGTTAAGATTTCGTTAAGAAAGTTAGCGATAAAAATGCTTAACACAGCAACCTCACTAATCCGAACTTATATGTTAATTTTTTGGAGATGCTTTTTACATATAAAACGTTTTCCAAAATAAAAACTTAAGTAGTTTTTATAATGAAAAATATTTTTTGTAGGTTTCTTAACATAAAAATTGGTGTGAAACACTCGTATGACTTTCTCTTGCAAGTGTAAATAATGAAAAATATAATCCATGTATAATCATTAGTAAAATTGAAAAAACTGACTTTATTACGGTTGGATTACTTTCAATGGGCTGTGATCTCCTTAATGCCTTAAAATTATTAATATTTTTATTCGATTTTTTGTCAGATTTGCTTGTGTTCATTTATACAATTGCAAATAAAAATATAGTCAAAACAAATCATTAGTAAACAATGTAAAATGAAAAACATAACTTTATTTAAATTTTTTTAAAAAATTCCTAATATGTGTACGTTGCAATCTGTTCAATTCAGAACAATAAGCAACCCCATGACCCAATGAGATGAGGATGATGTGTATGACGTGTAAATGAGGTGTAGTCATGTACAGACCCAGGTCGACCACTCCTTAGAGAGTATGGTTAATTGAACCCCAACCATCAAAGTACACCGGCAACCGCTGTCTAGTATTCAAATCCGTATAAAAGTAACTACCTTAACTAGGATTTGAACCAGGAACCTTCGTCTCCGAAAATCAGCTGTTAACAGCTAATTTTGGCGACCACTTTACCTCTAGATCTTTATTTTAATAATGAGTGAATGACAAAATGAAAACAACCTATTTGGCTGTTGACGAAATTCCTAAAGGGATTGAGGGAACGACCCGAAGGGGAGACGGAACTTGGAAAGACCTAAGAAAAGATAGAAGGAAATTTTAAGAGCGGATGGTGTAACATGCTCTGTGCCTAATATTGGATGATAAGAAGACGAATAACCTATCCTTAATTTCGGAGCTACATGTCTTAATTTAGAAAATTTTTCGAGTCGGTTGAGAAAACGTTACATTGTAAGTTTCTGAACCACTAGTTGTGGTTTAAAAAAAATCAGTTCTTAGGCTTCAAGGGGTTATTAGACGTAAAAATAAATTGGAATCAGGGATCGAACATTTTTTATCATCAGTAGTGCTCGGATTTTGCATATCTTTTTTTAAGTTCTAAAATAAGTTTATAATCCGTTTTGAGTGTTTTTGAATGATTTGCGACCAAACAACTCCAATTTTATTTTGAATATTTGTGCATATTTCGGATCCTTTTGCATATTTGTGGTGTTTTTGCATATTTTAAGCATATTTTAGACAAATTTCCAGAAAACTTGTAAAAACACAGCAGTATTTCTGAAGGCACCGAGCAGAATAAGGGCATTCAAGAATGCTTATCCTAAAGTTCCTCTCCCACCTCAACCTATAATCACAAGATGGGGTACTTGGATATCTGCAGCCAATTACTTTGCTGAACACCATGAAAAAGTGAAGGAAGTAATTGTAAGTTTTTATGACTCAGAGAACCAAGCAATAGCTCAAGCTAATGCTGCACTAACCAGGTCTTCAGTGGTTCAACAACTTGCTTATGTTCATTTCAGTTTAGGATTCATTCCCGATTTAATTACAGCATCAGAATCAAAAGGAATGAATCTATGTGATTCAGTCGGCCTCATTGATAGGTTAAAAGAAAAAAAGTAAAGAATGGGGAGGACCTGTCGGCGAAAAGTTGAGGAACAAATTGGACGCTGTGTTGAAGAGAAACCCAGGATGGAAGGGAGCTCAGGATGTTTCAAGAATTTTGAAGGGAGAGCTTGCGGATGAAATGGAATGCAAATGAGTGACCCCCTAGCAATTTCAGCTCTGAAATTCCTACCAATTTGTTTCATGTGATGTTGAACACTCCTTTACAGCAATGAACAACGTCCTGTCTGACAAAAGACGGAGCTACAAAGTGGAAAATTTGGAAAAAAACTTTGATTATTTTATGCAATTAACTAATTTATTTATTTAAAACTTCAATATTTTAAATGTGATGATTACGGTTAAATTATGATTAGATTAGCGTATTCATTATTTAAAACATTTTATAAATAATATATTTCAAAGTTAAATTAATTAAACAAAATTATTGAAAATAACTTGTTTTTATTTTTGCATATTTTAACTTTTTTTGGTGCATATTTTCTCTTTTTTGGCATATTGGCATGCATTTTTTGGGTCAAAAAAGTGCATATCGATCCGAAGACTGACCATCACTGTTCTTTTTTTCTTTGAACTATCGATAAAGCTGATGAAAGAAAAAATATTAAATTTATAAATGTATGAATTGTAAACATTTCTGTTTTTGTAGGTTTTTAAACGTAGATGAAAGTTTATCCGTTCTAAAGAGGGGTGCATATTCAAATTTTACTTGGTAAACAAATAGGATGTTTCATAATATTACTTACGCAACGGAAACTGCAATTAATAAAAACTTTTAAACTTTATTAATTGAATCTATTAGTAGAATATTGTACTATCATTTTTGTTTTTTATTCGTTGATTGTAAGTAAAAAAATAAAATAAAATGCAAAATTTATTAGTTTTAGTATTGGTTCTGTAAATATTGTTTTGTTTTTGTAGTTAAAAGTAGGGTTCAAGTTTACATATTTGTTGTAATATTTTATTAATGCATATAATTACATTAGTTATTTTTTATATCTTTTGTTCTCGAAGAACAATAAAGTTTCCAATAATAGGCCTTTTTTTAGTAGACGGGTCGCCACGTCTGCGCTGTTCGTCGTTAAACGCGCGCGCTTTAGAGAAACTCGACGTTTACATCGATCGAGTCGTGTTCGGAGTAGAGAGGAGAAGAGACCGAACTAGGTTGATGTTGGTCGCTTGGTTAAGAGGTGTAGAGAGAGAGTCGAGAGATTTCTGTGGTTTCCATTACCCACCGTTTTAAAATACCATCCGACTCTCTCTCTCTACCCCCCACAAGTTATTATTTTACACACTTCAAACATTTTTCCTACCCGTGTTTTTGTATAAATAAAAAAAATACTGCTCGTTTTTATTGTGTATTTTACTATTTATTTTCAACTTTAACGAATTGTAATAAAAATGCACATCAACAATGACTACCGTATTCGTCTACGAAAATTTTATTGCATTATAAAATTTTAAAATTATTTATTTAATATTGATACTTCTTCATTTTTACCCATAACAGATACGTGGAGTGTTAAATTATTTGCATTGATCTGCTTCTTCCAGGGCTACAAAAAAATAATTCTGTTTCTTATCAAATGGTCAGCCAATTATATGCTAAAGCATTTTAAGAAAAGACTGGGCCGGCCTTCGGGCCAGCCCAGTTAGTCAGCTGGTAGAAAGTCGCTATTATTTGTTAAGTAACACCGGTTGGGGAAGTGACTTTGTATGGTGACCAGTTGACAGCCATCCATGAACAAACTCTTCTGGGGGTCCCTGTTCAAACTCATGTCTAATCCACGTCAAAAAAAAACAGCAAAAAGCAGCGATCAAATTGGGTAGTTGTCAACAATGTACAGTTCCGGATAACAAATAAAAGCTAAAAAAAAAAAAAAAAAATAGATGAAACCCACCGGGTTGGTCTAGAGGTAAATACGTTGCCAAAATCAGCTGTTTAACAGGTGATTTTTGGAGACGAAGGTTCCGTGTTCAAATCCTAGTAAAGGTAGTTACTTTTATACGGATTTGAGTGCTAGACAGTGGTTATCGGTGTACTTTGATGGTTGTAGTTCAATTAACCATACTCTCTCAGGAATGATCGGCCTGAGTCTGTACAAGACTACACCTCATTTACACGTCATACAAATATCATCCTCATTTCATTGGGTCATGGGGTTGCTTATTGTTCTGAATTGAACAGATTGCTACGTACACAAATTAGAAATAAATAAAATAAAAATATATATATAATAAGACCGCCAACATGGCGTAGTGATTAGCGCGCTAGCCTACAAAGCGAAAGTTCCGGGGTTCGATTCCTGGCCAGAGTCTGGAAAGTTTAATACGTTAATAGTGTGGATGCATACTTTGGAGCACTCAAATCCGTATAAAAGATTTGAATGCTAGACAGTGGTCACCGGTGTACTTAGATGGTTGGGGTTGAATTAACCATACTCTCTCAGGAATGGTCGGCCTGAGTCTGTACAAGACTACACCTCATTTACACGTCATACATATCATCCTCATCTCATTGGGTTATGGGGTTGCTTATTGTTCTAAATTGAACAGATTGCAATGTACACACATTAGGGATTAAAAAAAAAGAAAAAGAAGAGGTAGAGATGTAAGACACTAATTACGGTTGTTAAGGCTTTTCCCTTGGATTTGCCTGAACAATATAAGAGATAACAACTTTCTTCAATTAATAAGTTTTTCAAAGAACCAGTACGCAATTTAAAGCAGTCCGCGTACAAGACTAGATCGATTAGGAATTGTAAGTAAAACACAAGGTAGAAATTGACTGAATGAAAGGAAAAAACACACGTAGAAAAATTGACCACCTGAACAACTTAATATTATCACAAACGTAAATGCTCACTTAATTGGTTTAGATTATGATAACGTTGAAGTCCAATGACGGAAGCATGTGGTGAATTTTATTTCCTATATTTCCTATAAATTTGATTATACTTTTTTGTTGTAAAATGCATAATAAGGCTGAAATCTTTCAAAAATCGATTTTTTACACGATTTCGTGAGAGAAAAAACAGAAAATGGCTAATTACCGCTAAACTAAGCGTTATATAAAAAAAATGTTAAAATAAAAGTTGTAAAATTTTTAATTCTCTACAACTTTTACTAGTTACATTTTTGCGCTAAAATGCATATTAAAGTCACAATCTTAAAAACATTTTTTTACGAGAAAACAGCCTCACCAAGATTTTCAGCAGACATGGCGCCTATTTATCCTGTAGAGCATAAAAAATGTAGAAAATGAGGCCATTTTTTAAAAAATCGTAGGAGCCATTTTTGAGAAACTCGCAAAAAAGTGAAAAATGACGCGAATAAACTACTACTTCCGGTTGACCGATTTTAATGAAAATGTTCGTGTCGGGTCCTCTAGTGGTATCTAAATTAAGTTTCAAGTTCGTACGATGTTCCGTTCTTAAGATATTCTGTTCACACACACACACACAGACCAATCACTAAAAACATGTTTTTTGGGTCAGGGAGACTGAAAACGTGTAGATCCGGTGAAAACTCGATTTCGAAAAATATGAAAACAATACTTTCCTTCCTATATATTCATATAGGCAAGAGAAAGTAAAAATATATAATTTAAAATTGATAAGATAAAGACGTTCTTATTTATTTTCTATTTTTACATAACCTATATAAATTTTGTGAGTATGGCTCTTTAGCAAGGTACGAAAATATGTATTGCTTAAAGGTAAGTGACCTTTTTACGTTTTAAGCTCAAATGATTGACATGCAAATGCTACAATTTTTTTGTTCAACTCCTTAGGAACACCTGTGCTGAATTTCAGCTCCCTAATTGATCGAAAAATTAGAGAATTAGTGATTTGTCAGTGAGATTACCGAATTTATGTACACAGCTAAAGTACTACTGTCTTAATGTATCATGTGGTTTTAGTTTAAATCTTTGAATAAAGAATAAAACAATTTAAGAAGTTTTACTATCTTATTCTAAGATTCTTTTTCTACTGAAGGAGAGAAAATTTAGTGACCATGTGGCATTTGCATCGTGCCCAAGCAGTGTACCGTAAGGTCACTGAAATAATTTATTGTGCAGTTTGTGAAAGGGTTCTTCTGTCCCATCGTAAAACAATCCCTTCTGTTGTTCAAAATTGTTTAAGCTACCCTTCTGTGAATTGTGAACTTGTTTCTGTTAAAGTTTATATTGGAACGAGAACTTCTCAACCCGGTTCAAATAAAATTATATCAATCATTTCATAGAATTTAACCCTTTATAGGTCTTCGGTATGCCCATAACAGGCAGGAGGAGTGTTAAATTATTTACACTCAATCTTTTTGTTGCAGGGCTAAAATAAAAAGCATTTCGCTTGAAATGCGCCCGGTAAGAGTTTTCGCAGCCGGCGCAAGCGAACTGCTTATTTAGCGCTAACAACTTAGATCGAATTTCACATTTATCTTTATTCTTTTAATTATTGATCAAAACATGTTTCCAATGCTTTAGTATAACATTGTTTCACTTTAAACGACATTTAGTCTTCATTTCAGTATTAAAAACAAACTGCAAATATTTATTTTCAATAATTTTAATGCCGCGGGACCCGATTTAGTATGTTTTTTTATATCGGATCTCGGAAAATGTCCTCCTCCTCCGATTGACGTTAGGCGGCAGCACCGTATACATGTTACATGTTACGGTTCGGCTGCCCTGTCTTATATGCTATAATTTAGCTGTGAGTTGGCATGCTCGGCTAGCTCAGTCGGTAGAGCATTAGACTCTTAATCTCAGGGTCGTGGGTTCGAGCCCCACGTTGGGCGGTTAATTTTTTTCTTCATAAAATCAATTTTATACAAACAATTTATTTACAAAAAATGTAAAACTATAATAAATTATTATTATTTTTATTATTATTATTATTATAAATAATAAATTATTTTTTGTCATACTTATCATCTCGCGTATTGTTATGATAGAACATAATTATCCTCACAAAATTACAATAAAATTGTAAACTGACCGGTAAGAGTTTTGCAGAAACGGTCGCATCAATAGTCAATTTATTTTTAGAAATTATATAATATATTCAACAAAACGTTATGATATCCTCTCAAAATTACAATAAAATTGTAAACTGACCGGTAAGAGTTTTGCAGAAACTGCGTTGTACTAACAATTCAAAGGTGTAACAAAAGGTTAAGGATATCTGGAGTAGGTAAGAGTTTGAAAATATGGCACAAACATCACAAAAACGTATAAATTAAAAATCTATATATAATTAAAACAATCCCTTCTGTTGTTCAAAATTGTTTAAGCTACCCTTCTGTGAATTGTGAACTTGTTTCTGTTAAAGTTTATATTGGAACGAGAACTTCTCAACCCGGTTCAAATATATCAATCATTTCATAGAATTTAACCCATTATAGGTCTTCGGTATGCCCATAACAGGCAGGAGGAGTGTCAAATTATTTACACTCAATCTTTTTGTTGCAGGGCTAAAATAAATAGTTCTGTTTCTTATCATATGGTCAGCCAATTAAATGACTGAATCATCTAAGAACAGAAGAGGTAGAGGTGTAAGAGGTTCATGCGGTGTGATAGTTAATCGAGACCTTTCAAACATTTTCCCCTTCCACTGGAACATTTTAGAACGAGTCAAATTAAACGTTTCTACTTGTTTCGATTCCCGAGCATTCCTCAAAACGTTCCATTCATCGCAATCCATTATCTTTGTTCAACACAAAACATTTCATAGAATACACAATTTCTTTAACAACTGATTCCCTTAGCCATTTCTAGAATATCTTTGTGGAAAATTTAAATATTTTAGCACTTTTAGATTGTAGTATTTATTTTATTTACTTTTTATTTTGTAGTTTGTAATTGCACTTTGTTACGTACAATTATTAAGACATTTAAGGTTTTTCTCATTAAATGTAGGCAATTTGCACGACAGGTAGGTCCTACTTTTAACTGCGCCGTGCTGTTTGCTTTAGTGTGTGTGTATAACAGTGTACGCATTATTAATTTATATAATATAATGCCCGCTTTCGTTTCTCAGTGGTTAGAGCGTTAGACAGCCATGTACTACAAAATGGAAAATCCTGAGTTCGATTCCCGTCTAGGTTTGGGCTAGTATTATCCTTTAAACGCTGTAGAACTTTTATCTCTGAATAGGTAATATCGTGATGATTGTGGGAAGTAATTATAAGCGATAACGAATTGAATTTTTAACTTCTTCGCTTAATTCCAGTGTAAAAAATAAATATTTTGTCTTCTTTCGTTCTAATTATTTGTGTATGTAATACAATTTTCTATAAAGATACAGAATTTTTTTGTCATCAGTCTCTCGACTGGTTTGATGCAATTATCCAAGCTGTTCTATCTTGCGCAAATCGTTTCATATCTATATACCTGCAACACCCTACATCTTTTAGAATTTGCTTTAAATATTCTAATTTTTGCCTTTCCCTACAATTTACTCCCTCAATATTACTCTTCATTATTGATGGACCAATACCTGGATGTCGTAAGACATGGCTCATTAGCCTGTCCCTTCATCTGGTAAAATGGTTCCTTATAATTCTTCTTTTATCCACTCCTTTAAGAACCTCTAATTACTTATATTTCCACCTACGTAATCTTTAACATTTTCCTATAATACCACATTTGGGAAGCTTCTATCCTTTTCCTTTCTACAGCCCTATCACCCACGTTTCATTCCCATGTAATGCTACCTTTTAGCGTAGTGTTTTAAGAAATTTTATCTTAGCTTGTCTTGAGAGTGGTTTCTTCTTCTACGGGTAGTTAGTTCATCGGAGTGCACAGGCCATCTTTCCTTGTCTGGTGTTTTTCGCTTCCTTTTCACTCGTCTTTGGTTGAACTATCAACTTTTCCAATTTTTCCTTATTGTGTCTTCAAATGACGCGAGGCTGTTTTTATGTTCGTTATGTATGTATTTATAATAAAATAAAATTAGAACAAAAAAAAATTTAACGGTTGGATATATTATGCTGCATAAATAAAATAAATAGTTCTGTTTCTTATCGCATGGTCAGCCAATTAAATGACTGAATCATTTAAGAACAGAAGAGGTAGAGGTGTAAAAGACACTAATCAGAAATATCTCCTCTGAGAGTAATGAATTTTATTATAGAGCCAGACCCTGTGGTGAATGAAGAGAAGGTGTCATTTACAGAGTGGAAAATATGTGCTTTTCAGAGGGCCCGGTATGCGGATAAGTGTACTTTTTCATTCAGTGAGGAAGGGATTGGTAAACAACCTCACTCCTCGATTTACTTAGTAAAACCTCTACAGGTCAAACCAGCTTTTCGGCTGATGATCTAAACAACAACATATGCTACATTTATTACTATACATGATATATTTTTTAGTATACTTGTGGGTTACCCTGTATTTTTAAATAATGTCATAATGGCTATTGCGTGTCGCCCACATAAGATACACTGACACGACTTCATCATCCTAATGACACACAATTTGAATCTACCTACCACATTCTTTTTAAATTTAAATTCTATTTAAGCTTATTAAAATCATCTTCGTTCTTTCTAGCGTAATTCTTAGAACACACCTTTCCTCATATTCTTTTAGTTGCATACCGATTTGTATTTTGTACACCCACTTCATTGTTTACTAAAACCTGTGTAGTTATTAGGTATTATTTTTCATTGTTGTTAACATGTAATTTTCTGTGAGTCATTATTTATGGAATTTCTGTTGGTAACGGATGTAAGATGTCAAATTATTATCATGTTTTTAATCAAGTAATTACTATTATTAAATTACATTGCCCTTCAATATGCTATGCAATATTTCAGTAATTCAACATAAGAGTTTTCCGTAATAATTTAAAGGTCAAAGATCGGGATTTGTATTTGGCTATATTTAGCTAGAAAGTTATACTGAACTATTACTTCTCTTATTTCCGCTACGTGAATTCATCACGCGATTTTCTTACCTTTCAACAGGTTTCTGAAACTATTCTACATTAAATCTGTCAATTTTATACTTAGACAGTAGTATATGCTGTTTATTTTTAATTTGTTGAATTTTATATCTGAAATTTTTACATTTTAATTTCTTATAAAATGTGTAATTTTGTTGTATTAAGCCGGTTTATTATTTTTTTTACTCTCTCGTACCCTATATTTCTGCCCATAACAGACAGGTGGAGTGTCAATTTTTTTACACTCAATCTGTTCGTTGCAGGGCTAAAATAAATAGTTTTGTTTCTTAACACATGGTGAGCCAATTAAATGACTGAATCATTCGAGAACAGAAGAGGTAGAGGTGTTAAAAGACACTAATCAGAGTTATCATATCAGAAAGTAATGAATTTCATTATACAGCCAGACCCTGTGGTGAGTGAAGTGAAGGTGTCATTTGCAGAGTGAAAAATGTGTGCTTTTCAGTGGGCCTGGCATGCTGATAAGCGTACTTTTCCACTCGGTGAAGAAGGAAATTGTAAACCACCTCACTCCTCGTTTTACTTAGTAAAACCTCTTCAGATTCAAACCAGCCTTTCGGCTGATGACCTAAACAACAACAATCCTATATTTATATATGTTGTTTAGGTCATCAGCCGAAAGGCTGGTTTGAATCTGAAGAGGTTTTACTAAGTAATAAAACGAGGAGTGAGGTGATTTATTATTGCCTTCCTCATTGAGTGGAAAAGTACGCTTATCAGCATGCCGGGCCCTCTGAAAAGCACATATTTTCCACTCTGTAAATGACACCTTCACTTCATTCACCATAGGGTCTGGCTGTATAATGAAATTAATTACTTTCTGATATGATAACTCTGATTAGTGTCTTTTACACCTCTACCTCTTCTGTTCTTAAATGATTCAGTCATTTAATTGGCTGACCATGTGATAAGAAACAGAACTATTTATTTTAGCCCTGCAACGAACAGATTGAGTGTAAATAATTTGACACTCCATCTGTCTGTTATGGGCAGAATATTCATATATAGGAAAAGAAAATATTGTTTTCGTCACATTTTCATGGAACTGTATTCAAGTCCCCTGAACACAAAAAAAACATGTTTTTAGGTTTTGGTATGTTTGTATGTGAACGGAATATCGTACGAATTTGAAACTTCGAACTTAAATTAGTTACCTTTAGGAGACCTGAAGTGAACATTTTCATAAAAATCCTGGAAGTAGTAATATTTATTCGCGCAATTTTTTAAATTTCTGCGATTTTCTCAAAATGGCTCCAACGATTGTTTTTAAAAATCGGCTCATTTTCTACATTTCTGTACTCGACAAGATAGCGCCATGTCTGAGTTTTGTGTGCCTAGATTGCCGAATTTAGTTCACTCTCGTGAAAGATTTTTTTACTTTATAACAGGTTTCTGAAATAACCATGTTTAATACATTAAATCTGTCAGTTTTATTCTGAAACAGTATCCGCTGTTTGGTTTTAATTAGTTTTATTTCCCGGTTTTCTTTTTACTTTATCTTACCCTATTTGAATAATATATAGAAAAAGAAAGTATTGTTATCATGTCGATTTTTCGAAATGTAGTTTTCAGTGGAAATACACGTTTTTAGGTCCCTTTAAATCCCCCCTCAAAAAAATATGTTTTTAAACGATTGGTTTGTGTGTCTGTGTGTAAACAGAGTATCGTAGGACGTTGAAACTTGGAACTTAAATTAAAGTACCACTGGGGACCCGACACAAACTTTGTCATTAAAATCCTTCAATTGGAATTAGTATTTATGCGATTTTATTGAAAAACGGCTTCTACTTTTTTTTTAAATCTCCATATTTACTCAACTTTATGCTCCACATCTACAAGATAGGATACGCACCGTGTCTAGGTTTTGTATGCCTGGATTTCCAAGTTTAGTTCAATCTCGTGTTTAAATTTTTATATTTGACTTTATTTTCTATGTTATTCTCAGTGTATTATTTAGAAAATAACACCGTGGCTCATTAGTTAGCATGCTGCGTTGTAAAGCGGAAAGTCCTGGGTGCGATTACTGATAAGGTCTGGAATATTTTTTATCACTATTTTTCATTTTCACCCTTCACCGTCTACATTACCCTTAATGTAATGTACGGAACAGTCGGACTTTAAAACTTTGATTGGGAATTCAAATGGATTTTACTGTAACTTCTCGGAGAATATTTTGTACTTCATTTAAACATAAGTTTATTTAATTGGTTGAGAAATAAATTAAATATGAAATATAATAAATCATGTTACTGCTATTTTAAGTTTTTTTCTTGTAATGTTACTTACAATTTTGTAACATGTAACAAGGAAGTAAATTTAAGTTGAAATTATATAAATCAGGTTGGTTATGTAATTAAATTTAAGTTTATGTGACAGCAGACATTTGTGACATTATTTAAAATTAATTATAAATACTAAGCCCGTATCTCGTTTCTATTTTACTCATGTTCTAAATTTGGGTTGACATTTTATCGATAGTAAGTAGAAATTAGTCCTAATTTCTAATTGCATTTCTAGTCTACAACACTGTTTTTATGAGTGTTACGAAAGATTACTTCGTATAACTATCTTGGACGTCTGTCGAAAGTTTTATTTAATTGGACAATTTGTAGTTACGTTTAAAGCGTGATAATTATTTTATTAAGAACTCGAATTATTGTGTTACGTACCGACTTAAGCGTAGTACAACTGTTTAGTAATTAATTAATTAACTTCGATAATCGAATTGTCGAATAAAAAAATCGAATAAAAACTGCCCATAACAGACAGGTGGAGTGTCAAATTATTTACACTCGATCTGTTAGTTGCAGGGCTAAAATAAATAGTTCTGTTTCTTATCACATGGTCAGCCAATTAAATGACTGAATCATTTAAGAACAGAAGAGGTAGAGGTGTAAAAGACACTAATCAGAGTTATCTCCTCTGAAAGTAATGAATTTCATTGTACAGCCAGACCCTGTGGTGAATGAAGTGAAGGTGTCATTTACAGAGTGGAAAATATGTACTTTTCAGAGGGCCCGGCATGCTGATAAGCGTACTTTACCACTCAGTGAGGAAGGCAATGGTAAACCACCTCACTCCTCGTTTTACTTAGTAAAACCTCTACAGGTTCAAACCAGCCTTTCGGCTGTTGACCTAAACAACAATCGAATTGTGAAGTTTGTTATAATTCTTTTATCAATTTTGAAATTTGAATTTCAAATTTCATTTATTTGTTTACCCTTTTGTAACAGAACCTGCTAAAATCAAATATTCAAAATTTAACTGAAATTTAACAGACCACATCAATCTTCTAATACTTAAAATGTCAAGACGAAATTTAACACACCGTCGCCTACAAAGAAATAGGAGTAGAGGTTTACTGATCTAATTGAAAAAAAATTATAATACTTTTTTTAAGCTTTTATTTGTTATTGGGGACTGTACATTATTTACAACTACCCAATTTGATCGCTGCTTTTGCTGTATTATTTGACATGAATTAGGCATGAGTTTGAACAGGGACCCCCAGTAGAGTTTGTTCACGGATGGCTGTCAACTGGTCACTATACAAAGTCGCTTACCCAACCGGCATTACTTAACAAATAATAGCGACTTTTTACCAGCTGACTGACTGGGTTGGCCCGAAGGCCTATTTTATAATACTTTTTTTTTTTTTTTTTGACTTTATTAGGAAAATTCACAACTGTATATAATAACAACGAGTGAATGAGGTGATTAAGAAATGGAATAAGATGCGCTTTAAGACTTAGAGGAGATCACCACTCAACAGTGGGCTCCAGCTGGAAATGTCCTGTGGATGGATTAGATAATAGTGTATACTATCGGAAATTACTTATTACAAAATGATGTCCCTACTCCATCGTCGGTGTAGACGTCTGCGGGGATTCCCGGGAAGGTATGGTAGGTATAGGTTGCGTACAAGTTCGTTGCTATGATGTGATAATTTCATACGGAATCTTGTGTAAATTTTACGAAATAAGTCGTTCACGTACGGAATATTGAGGTCATTGTGCAAACAGTCATTGGTAACGTAAAAGGGAGCATTTGTAATTTGTCGTAAGAGTTTTGACTGAAATCGCTGGATTTTTGAAATTACGGATGCCTTAGCAGTTCCATAGATTTGGCAGGCATACATCCAAACAGGCCGGAGATAAGCTTTATAAATAAGAAGTTTAAGATGCAGTGGTAATTTAGAGCGTTTAGAAAGTAAAAAGTAAAACCGTTTTCGTCTGTCGTCTAAAGTTTTCCGTTTAATATCTACATGAGTGTTCCACGTGAGCCGTCTATCCATGTATAAACCGAGATAGCGTACTTTTTGAGACTGAGGAAGAGGATGGCCGTTTAAGACAATCGGAGGGCTTTATAATACTTAAAAATTTATTTTAAAGATTTTATAAAACTTTAAAATTTCAATTTTATAATTTATATTATTTTGAATTCCAGGGATACCAAAAATATTTGTTTCTTATCACATGGTCAACCAATTATATGACTGAAGCATTTAAGAATAGAAGAGGTAGAGGTGTAAAAGATACTAGTCAGAGTTATCTCCTTTGAGAGTTATGAATTTCATTGTACAGCCAGACCCTGTGTTGAATGAAGTGAAGGTGTCATTTGCAGGGTGGAACGTAGATTCTTTCAGAGGGTCTGGCATTCTGATAAGCATAATTTTCCATTCAGTGAGTGTTGGCAATTGTAAACCACCTCACTCCTCGTTTTACTTAGTAAAGCCTCTAGAGGTTCAAATCAGCCTTTTGATTGATGACATCAACAAGAACCAAATACATATTGGTTTGTGTGCTGATCTATCGTTTTCGTTGGTTACGTCATATGTTTATCCGGATCAGTTACTTTTTCCGTTGGAGTAGCGTATCGTCCCTCTTCCTTACTCTAAATTAAAGAATTCGCGTAAAATTGATTTTATTTTTAGTGACAAATATTTGAAGAGCTTAATGGGTGAAGGTGCTATGTAACATTTTTTTCAAAAACTTCGTTTTTCTGATCGATGAAGATTCAAACTGTGTCTGTACAGTTTAAGGAAATACTAGTGAATAAGTGGCAGTGGTACGATTGCAGCTTACTGCTTAATTTGTAGCGCATTAATGTGTCAAGATTATACCTTGACGCCTATTACCACAACTAAACTACAGTCTTAGAGACACCGTTTTGGAAGAATAACACTTAACTGTCGTATTATATACTCATCTTCACCAGTAAAAGCTGCTAATAGTTGTTTCTTAACAAAATTCTGTTGTGAAACATTTTGTTATCTATTTTTGAAATACCGTTATCCATTCTCGGAGGATAGGACCATAGTGTACGATACAGATTTTTAGAGGAAGAAGATGTTAAATGCATAAGAAAAATATGAGAAAAGTGGTACTGAAAAGTAATGTTCAAACAAATTTCAATTGCATAAAGAGGTAGGTCATATGTAATTACCAAAATGAAAGAAATTTGGCAATTCAAAAAAAGATGGGAGCTTTATTTAATTTTTCTCAAAACTATATTTTTGTTACATAACACCTTCTTCCACTAAGTTCTTCAATTATTTATGGAATCGTAAGGTGGTTGCTAATAACTACAGATGTTATTACGACCTTAATAAAACTTATTTAAAAAAGTAAACGTTTATAGTTTTTTAATAGTGTTTATCGTTCATTTTAATGAAAATGTAAACATATTTAAAATGTAACATTAATTTCATTAAATCCATTAATCACGAGAAACCTAATGTTCATTTAATTTTGTAAACATTTGAACTAGAATGATCTATCCGTCTTGCTCAACCTGATGTTTTCCACGTGTTGCTTGCTATATACTGAAGTGTTTCCAAAAATATAATCCAGGACGCTAGCGCGAGGTAGGATAGGATTAGAACGACAAAGTTGTGTAATCGAGACGCTTTTTTTGTTTGTATTATTCAGTGTGTGTTTATATGAAAATTTTAAGTGCATCGCATTGTGTTTTCGGAGACGAACTTAACACCGATGGAATGTTAATTGTTAACTAGTGTACCATTATTCAAATCAGTTAATTGTTACACTTCGTCACGCGCCAACTTTTATTATGAATTCTAAGTTCTATTCTATGCAAAATACTATATTAAAAGAAAAAAATATATCTTTGTTTATACTAGATGTTGTTAGCTGTTGTTAGCGTTATCTTTGTTTTAATTTTTTTTCTTTTTAGTTTTTGTTGTTTAATTGACCTGTTGCCAAACACCTGACATTTTACATCACGCTACGACGCCCTCAACTATTACAAATTTTGACTGCATAAATATTATATAATGAAGAATAATCGGTAGAAAAAATTGTGTTGACATACTAAATTTGTATTGGTTTTGTTACAGTAAAATATTAATACAGTATTTATATATAATTACTGTATATTATAATGGATCTTAAAGTGCTAGCCTACAAAGCAAAAAGTCCCAGGTTCGATTTTCAACTAGTTTTCAGTCACCTCATGACGAAACAAGACTCTGTTTACTGCAGACACTGCAACATTAAATTAACCGTCAAACATATTCTTGTGGAATGCCCTACCTTAAACACTATACGGAGACAATTTCACTTACTGGACAATTTTTAAATATTCAAAGACAATTTTAGTGCAAATAAAAATGCAATTCATATAAAATGATTTATATTTAATTTATAATCATATTATAATTTAAAAATCTAAGATTCAATTGTTAAGTTTAAATTTTGTTTAATTGTAAAACATCATTGTAAACCTAAAGTGTATGGTTATAATCTTATATTATGTAACTTGTGTTTTTTTATGTAATGGGGTCGCTAAAAACTTAGAATGTTGATGCGACCATAATAAACTAATTGTAAAAAAAATTCTTTTGGTTTTCTTGTCTTATTTTCCTTGAAATTTATGTCGGAATTTTCTTCTTTCAACATTTTTTCCCCATCAGATACGACGGACTAGACAAAGTAAGTGTCTGCAGTGTGTTAACCACTTACGTTTGAGTTTAGTAATCTTTTGTATTTCACACCTCCGAACGTGATAAAGCATACTTAGTGTCTTCTTTCAGTGGTATATTTTTTTTAACGTATATGTACACCGTAACGTCATTAATCAGCTTCTTCAACGCCATCGAAGATATGAGTTCGGAAACCGAGAGTAAGGGATGGAATGGCAGAGGGGTAGTTTATAGCAGGGGTGTATGAGACAATTTCCTTATTTACCAGGGGTTGTTTCGATTATTTCTTATTCTCCCTTTAGCTTAGTCGTCTAGACTCGATGATTCACCGAAAGATTATTTTGTGACATCGATACCCTCTCTTTTTCTTTGCTGATTTTTGAGATATTTTGTGTTTATTTAAGTGATTTTTTCCTACGTGTAATCCCGTCTTTTGAATTATTTCAACAAATGAACAACTTTGAACTGGTCTTTTACCTTTTTATTCGTTTTAAGGAATTTTGAAAAGTTTTACTTTATTTTATTCCTAAAGGTGAATTTTTGATTGTTTTATTGGTTCTTTGATCAAAGTTTTATAGTTTTTTTATCCCCAATGTTTGAATGTTGCAGTCTTGAATTTCTAAGAACAATAAGCACACATGATCCAATTAGATGAGGATGATATGTATGACGTATGAGGTGGCGTTTTGTACAGACTCAAGCCAACCATTCGTGAGAGGTGTGGTTAATTGAAATCCAACCATAAATGTATATCGGTAACCACTATCTAGTTTTCAAATCCATAAAAAAGTAACTATCTTTACTAGGGTTTGAACCTTAGTCTCCGAACAAAACAGCTGTTAAACAGCTGACGACTTTACCTCTTGACCAATCCAGTGGTTTAGTTCATATTTGTTTTAGATTATTTTTTCTATTGGTCTCACACGCTTTATTCGTCGCATACGTAATGAAAAACATTTCGTATATTGATTTTTATTTATCTTCACTTGTTACCCCTTGAAGCAAACAAGGTGATTTTTTTTAATAATCTTTTTTTTCTCCCTTTTTTATATTATGTGCGTGTTCTCGAGCGGTATGGGGTATATTTGTTTCTACGTCTAAAATCTGTGAAAATCCCGGATGTCTATATAGGTCGGCGAACAGCTGAAGGTTTAAAATTTTTTCAAAACTCGATACATCGAATATAATTTATGGTATTTAAAGTTGGAAATAAAATATCATAATGTACTTATTTTTCGCTTTTGTTTGGAAATGTTATTTTTATTAAACTATTTAGTTTAAAAATTTTGTGGCAAGTGTTGTTTAATAGACGTCGTTAAACTAAAAACATACCAAGTGTGTGTCATTGACCAGATTGATACAAATGGGGTATGCCTTCGTGATAACACATCCGCTGTCTCATTTTAATGCTGTAGAGTAGAATACAAAGCCTAGTAGTTAGGTCTAAAGAAATAAGAAGTAGCAGTCGCTCATATAACAGTGTGGTTGTACACTATCTAGTTATAAAGTATAAGTATAAGCGCCTGTCTTGAAACTGAGCAGGAAATACCTTCTTCCGGTCCTTACAGCACGTCTTTGTATAGTATTATCCTTATTTTATCCTTACCACTATATCATTATGAACAAGATTCTTCTTTATCCTTCTCCTTTTGTCATTGTTTCTCTGCGTGCACGTGTGTGAAATAGTAGGTGGAAATTTAATTTGAGATACATTAAACAATATTTGTTGAATATACTGGTAGTATGCCCATAACGGGCAGATGGAGTGTTAAATTAATTGCACTCGATCTTTTGATTTCAGGGCTACAAAAAGTAGTTCTGTTTCTTAAACCATAGTCAGCCAATTATATGAACGAACTTTTTAAGAATAGAAGAGGTAGAGGTGTTAAAGACACTAGTCAGAGTTATCTACTCTGAGAGTAATGAATTTCACTATACAGCCAGACCCTGTGGTGAATGAAGTGAAGGTGTCATTTGCAGGGTGGAAGGTAGGTGCTTTTCGGAGGGCCTGGCATGCTGATAAGCATACTCTTTCGACTCAGTGAGGAAGGCAATGGTAAACCACCTCACTCCTCGTTTTTTTACTTAGTAAAACCTCTAGAGGTTCAAACTAGTCTTTCGGTTGTTGACCTAAACAACATACTGGTAGTACGTTATTTTCAATTATTTTTTCTTCGTAATGTTGTTGTTGTTGTTTAGGTCATCAAACGAAATGCTGGTTTGAAATCCTAGAGGCTTTTTTTAAGTAAAACGAGGAGCTAGGTGGTTTACCTTTGCCTTCCTCACTAAGTGGAAAAGTATGCTTATCAACATCTCTAAAAAGTATATACTTTCCACCCTGAAAATGACACCTTCACTTCATTCACCACATGGTCTGCCTGTATATTTAAATCTATTACTTTCAGAGGAGATATAGTTCTGATTAGGGTATTTTACACCTCTATCTCTTATGTTCTTATTTCTCTATCTCTTATTTTCTTCGTAATGTTGTTGTTGTTGTTTAGGCCATCAAACGAAATGCTGGATTTAAAATCCTAGAGGCTTTTTTTAAGTAAAACGAGGAGCTAGGTGGTTTACCGTTGCCTTCCTCACTAAGTGGAAAAGTATGCTTCGTCAACATCTCTAAAAAGTATATACTTTCCACCCTGAAAATGACACCTTCACTTCATTCACCACATGGTCTGCCTGTATATTTAAATCTATTACTTTCAGAGGAGATAGCTCTGATTAGGGTATTTTACACCTCTATCTCTTATGTTATTAAATGATTTAATCATTCAATTGGCTCATCATGTGTTAAAAAATCTGGTGTGAAACACTCACACGACTTTCTCTTGCCAGTGCAAATAATTAACAATAAACCTAACATTAGTAATAAAACATTAGAAATAAACAAAAAACTAACCTCAACAAAACATAACCTAATTTTAATCATGAGTGAAAGACGCAAAATGAAAATCAACCTCAGTTTGGCTTAGAAATACGGAAAATCACTCTTTCTCTCTAAACTAGGCTCTGTAGAGAAAAATGCTTTAAATAAAAGTTGTAGATCTTTTAATTTTCTATAAATTTAATTATATACACTTTTGTCGTAAAATGCACACTAAGGCCGAAATATTAAAAAAATCGATTTTTCTCACGTTTTCGTGAGAAAAAAACAGAAAATCGCAAATTACCGCTAAACTAAGCGTTATACAAAAAAATGTTTAAAATAAAAGTTGTAGGTTTTTAAATTCTCTACAACTTATATTATATAACGTTTTGCGCTAAAATGCATATTAAAGCCGCAATCTTAAAAATAAAATGTTTTTACGTAAAAACAGCCTCACGCAGAATTTCAGCAAACATGGCGCCTACCCTATCTTGTAGAGAATAAAAAGTTGAGTAAACCAGGCGATTTTAAAAAAAATCGTAGGACCAGTTTTTGAGAAAATCGCAAAAAAGTGAAAAATTATAGGAATAAACTATGTTACAACTACTTCCGGTTGACCGATTTTGATGAAAATGTTCGTGTCGGGTCCGGTAGTGGTATGTAACTTAAGTTTCAAGTTTCAAGTTCGTACGATGTTCCGTTCTTGAGATATTCTGTTCACACACAGACACACACACACACACACACAGACACACACACAGACCAATCGCTAAAAACATGTTTTTTGGGTTCAGGGGGTCTGAAAACGTATAGATCCGGTGAAAACTCGATTTCGAAAAATCGACATGAAAACAATACTTTCCTTCCTATATATTCATATAGGCAAGAGAAAGTAAAAACAGAACTATTTATAATAGCTCTAGAACTAGTAGATCGAGGTCAAATAATTAACACTCGTCCTGCATGTTAAATAAGCTTGAAAATATTTTTTTTTAAATAACACTTGAAATGAGTTATACGATTTAAAGAAACTTCATGTTGTTTAAGAGAAAGGCTTGTTTGAACCTCTAAAGGCTTTTACTATGTAAAACGAGGAGTGAAGTGGTTTACCATTTTTTCCTCACTTAATGGAAGAGTATGCTTATCAACATGCTAGGCCCTCTGAAAAGTATATACTTTCTACCCTGCAAAAGACACCTTCGCTTCTTTCTCCACAGGGTTGGGATGTACGTATAATAAAATTCATTAATCTCAGAGGAGATAACTGTGATTTGTGTCTTTAATACCTATACCTCTTTTGTTCTTAAATGCTTCAGTCATATAAGTCACATGGTCTCTAGTTGACCCTGTGATAAGAAACATAACTATTTTTTTGTAGCCCTGAAACTAGCAGATCGAGTGCAAATAATTAACACTCTACCTGCCAGTTAAGAAAGCACAGAGAATGTAGTAAATGAAGAATTTTTAAAAAAAATCGTAGAAGCCGGTTTTGAAAAAATTGCAAAAAGTGAAAAATCACATCAATAACTAGTACTTCCGGTTGACCGATTTTGATGATATTGTTCGTGTCGGGTCTGCTTGTGGTACCTAAGTACCTAACTTAAGTTCCAAGTGTCAGTTTTGTACCATATTTCGTTCTTGAGATATTTTTTCAGGTACACACTCAGACCAATCGCTAAAACATGTTTTTTGGGTTTATTGAGCTTAAAAACGTGTATATCCGGTGAAAACTCGATTTTAAAAATTCAACATGCAAACAATAGTTACCTTCTTTCCCTATATATTCATGTAGGCCAAGAGAAAGTAATAACACTTGATATTAGTGACACAACATGAAGAAACTTTACTGTGACACAAACGTAATCCCACATTGTTGAAGGGATCGTGTAGTTTTTGTGTATGAAGGAGTTATCTAGGTATAACATTGTACATGTTTAACTAAATTATGGCATGATCTGTCAAATTTGTACGTTACAGTACTGAATTACTTAGAAGTAAAAGCTAACGACATGACATGTTAATACGCCTACGTACTTAATCTTAACACTTTCTTAATCTGCAAAAATTAATTAGATTTAAGGACAGTTTTGAATTTTGAGCCTACTTGTTAAGTAAATTAATTCATGAAATTTCTTGAAACGTGTTTTGTTTCAATTTACGAGTAGGCCTATATCCAAAACTCATATAGCTCTAAAAAATGTTAAAATTTAAAAATCTTTAAGAGGTATCGGTAAATATCAAAAGACGTGGATAAAAACCATTTTTTAAGTTGATAAATTTTTGGTTCATGTTTTTTAATATGTTTTGATTGAAATAAGTATCAAGGTGCCGTCTGTTCGATTTGATGATATTTTTTATTTCATACCTTAAATTAAATTCTTGCCGATAACAAGTAGGTGAAGTGTTAAATTGTTTGCACTCGATCTACTATTTCCAGGGCTACAAAAAACATAGTTCTGTTTCTTATCATATGGTCAACCAATTATAAGTTAGTATAACGAGCATTTAAGAACAGAAAGGTAGATGTGTATAATACACTAGTCGGAGTTATCTCCTCTGAGAGTAATGAATTTCATTATTATACTCCCCAACCCTGTGGTGAATGAAATGAAGGTGTCATTTGCAGAGTGGAAAGTTGATTGTTTTCAGTGAGCTTACCATGCCCACAAGCATACTTTTCCACTCAGTGAGGAAGGGAATGGTAAATAACCTCACTTCTTTTTTTTTCTTTGTAAAGCCTCTAGAGGTTCAAACTAGTCTTCCGGCTCATGACGTAAAGTGAAGTGAAGTGTAGTAAAGTAAAGTAAAGTAAAGTGAAGACTTAAGTGAAGTGTTAAATTAGTTGCACTGGAACTTAGTTGTAAGGCTAGAAAAAATAGTTCTGTTTCGTATCACATGGTCAGCCAATATGACGAGCATGTAAGAACTAAAAGGTAGATGTGTAAAATATACCAGTCAGAGTTATCTCCTCTGAGAGTAATGAATTTCATTATTATACTCCCCAACCCTGTGGTGAATGAGGGTGTCTTTTACAGAGTGAAAAGTAGATACTTTTCAGAGGCCTAGCATGCTGATAAACATACATTTCCACTTTGTGAGGAAAGAAATGGTAAATAACCTCACCTTTCGTTTTACTTAGTAAAAGCTCTAGAAGTTCAAACCAACCTTTTGGCTGATGACATAAACAACAACAAATCTTATTCATTTTTAATTCATGTATTTCAATTTTTGGAAAATCGAACCCCATTTTTTAAAAGTGAATTATAATGAAGTCTATCATAAGGGACCCGGAAGGGAGAAAATTGAAAATTTTCACATTTCCGGTTCTTTGCAAATTATTAAAATTCAGAGTTTTCTGCATCCAATGATATATAATTTGTCGGAGTTTTTGCAGTTTAAAAAAAAATATGTTGAACTTTAACGTTATTTTCTAAACGTTTGCATAAACATCTCTATTTTTTGAATGACAATAGCAAACATTCATATGTATTTTTTGTACGATATGTTTTGGTTTTAAAACTTTCAAGTCGGCATGAGACCAGCTGTGAATGTAACATTAGAGGAATTTCGAGATTATGATCCTTGAGTGTATTAGAGGTAACTATTTTACTGTATTTATAATGTGTTCTCTTTTATTTTTTCTTGTGTTCCGTAGAATAGCAATTTTTGACACATAAGGAACATTTTCTCAACTGTGAATGAATTTTAGTTAAACTTCTACACAGTCTTTTAACACCATAATATCTATGTACTGAGTTAATATTACAGTAAAATAATATATTTAAATATTTATTTTCCAGTAAAACAGGCAGAAAATTATGATTTTCAAAGGAGGTAATTTCAAAAAAAAATCTTATCTTCCTAAAAATATAAATTAAGATGCTACTAACTCAGTGGGTGTAGAATAGCCTGAAAAGTAACCACAAAAAATTGGACAGGGTAACTCCTATATTTTTTGAGAAAATGTTCCTTACATTTAGGGGAGCACTAAACCTCGTATCTAACCCATATTAAATTGACCTCTTTTTAGGTACACGTTTCTAAGAAACCGTTAAGAGTTAGAGCTCTAATTTTTTTGTGCCTGTTTTATGACATCTTTTTAAGCTCTGGTACTAGAATTATTAATACAGAGCTAGCGATACCATTTCGAGAATTTTTTGTTTTGAAAAATGCAAAAACAATTTAGTTTTCGTTGTAGAATTTTTAATTTTATTTCGAACTTAGTAATAATACTGTAATGATTCTAGTACCATATGTCACAATTATACTGGGAAATATGCTCAAAAAATTTCAACCTTCAAAGTCAAATAGTTTTTGAGAAAACTGTACCTTTATGAAGACAATTGAATTTGCGGGAATTGAGCTGTAAAGTTTTACTTACCCTAAAATCGGCCTGCACCATAATATTGATCCTCACCAGACTTTTCTTTTTCCTCAAAAGATTTCCTCTTTTTTTCTCGTCTTGCTTCTTTTGACACACTTTCCATTGCTTTCTCAGCTCTCTGTGTTCTTTGAATATCGCAACTCTTAATTGTTTCCACAGATTAACTCAATTTAAAGAAATTCTGGTCAAACCATTACTTAACAAAAATCTGCATAGCTTCTGTAATTTCTATGATACAGTTATAATTTTTATATGTAATTACACAGAAAAAGATACAGGAGGCAACGGCGCCAAAATTAGAAAAATCGATTTTGTTCGATTTTCGAGGTAAAGTGCTTCCCCTTAACATCATGGCGATAGACATTCTGGGTATTCCTAATGTGTTTAATCTTCCCGTTTTAACAATTTTTGCGGTGTTTTATACTACTATTGTTTACTTATTTTGTCAAATATATTTTTTGTTTTTTTGTTAGTAATGTCTAACACAAGAAGTGACCTTTTGTGACAATATTGTGTGTTTATATATAGTATGCAAGAGACAGATACACGGTATTATATTTAAATACAAACATAACCTTGGATAATTTTATACTTAGTGAATTATTCAAATGTCTCTTCTTGACTACCCATATTACATCAAGCACCATCCCACAGACTATTAAACGCATTCAAATTCGTTACGTTAAAACGCATTACTGATTATTAGCTTTCGGTTAATGGATCTATTTTCATAAACCGTGTTTAATGGTTTTAAAGAAGAGATTTAAATTACCCGTGACTTAGTTAATGTTTTATTTATATTATTTAAAAAAATAATATATCTGTGTACTTGTAATCTTGTTATAATTTTCATAATACGCATTATCCTATTTCGTTTAACCAAATATTAAAGAAAAGTACTTATCAAATTAGCAATTCTTTAATAAAGAATTTTAATCTGTTACTTCCATTTCATTCTTCCGCCGCCCATAACAGACAGGTGGAGTGTCAAATTATTTACACTCAATTTGTTCATTGCAGGGCTAAAATAAATAGTTCTGTTTCTTATCACATGGTCAGCCAATTAAATGACTGAATCATTTAAGAACAGAAGAGGTAGAGGTGTACTGTGACACTAATCAGAGTTATCTCCTCTGAAAGTAATGAATTTCGTTGTACAGCCAGACCCTGTGGTGAATGACGTGAAGGTGTCATTTGCAGAGTGGAAAATATGTGCTTTTCAGAGGGCCCGGCATGCTGATAAGCGTACTTTTTCATTTAGTGAGGAAGGCAATTGTAAACCACCTCACTCTTGGGTTTACTTAGTAAAATCTCTAGAGGTTCAAACCAGCCTTTCGGCTGTTGACCTAAACAACAACAACTTCCATTTCATGAAACTTGCTCCATCGTTAAATTTCCTCGATATGCAAAATAAATAAATAATTTTAACCGCTACGTAAAATAATATACATTTTTTATATGCCAATGAAAAATATTATAAATAATCAAAATATGTAATCGTAAAAAGTAGCAATCGTAAAATAATATGCATCACATTTGATAATTTAAAATGTTTAGGTTAGATTTTGTACTGTGCCCATATTTTGACAATTCTATAGTACGTTTTTTCTTTGTTGAGTCTAGCGTAAACAAGCCACCGGGCGAGTGGAACAAACAGAACAGTGTTTAAAAAATTTTGCTTACACTACGGTACCTTTCATGCCGTTGCGTACTTTTACACGAAAAACTATTGAGTCTACTATTGAATTTAAACCCCATAGATAGAATTAGTTTATGAAGAGTGGACCGACTAATGTTGGGTAAATTAGGACCATTAGTGACAACCGACAATATTTTATTAAAAGTAGGTAACTCATTTCTGAAGGAAAATTGATGAATAATAAGTCTTAACGCAGTTTTGTTGGCTTCATCAAATTTGTACAAACCAGGCGTTTTACGTTTTCTTTTTTTAACTAAGATTTTTAAAACACCACTCTGTTAAAATTCTTTTCGTACTCTGTGAATACTTGAACAAGATACACCGGTAAATTCAGCAGTAAGTGGTTATATCTCTTTAATTTCTAGGTTAGGATATTTATTAGCAAACTTATTGAAAACATTAATTGCAAATTGTCTTTTCTCCGCTTCGTAAAGGTTTCCGATTTTTGTGTTGAATATTACTTCCGGAAGAAGAAGGTTCGTCCGCCATCGTCAATACATCTGTTGTCGCACAATCACGTACACAACCACGCACTAACACCCAAAAACTAAGAAAAAATACGAAAATTAATGCGAATAAATAGAATTTTACATCAAATCGCACACTAATCATGAAGACATCACACCACGTATTCCATTATACGTAATAATTGTCTTGAAACAGTTAGGATTTTAATTAACAAAAAATACAGATAAAAAACATAATAAATTTTACTATTTATATTATACTGTACATATTTTTTAAGCCCCAGTTGGTCACTATAGTCAACTTTCAGTATTTAGCGGATCAACTTGTTTTCTTTTATACCACATCTTCATATTCTCAGATCTGGCCCTCCTCTGCTCATCAGTTATGATACATTGTCAAACGTTTCTGATTATTAGTGGCAATTGGATTTTTGGGTCCTTGAGTCCATCTTCTCGTCTTATTATTACATTATTATGATTAATAACATTATTGTCATAATGACTTAATTTGTCTTATATTTTTAATAATATATTTAAATAAGTTTTACTGATAGTAATTTTTTTTAATAGAAATAATAAAAGTAACTTCATATAAAAATTGAAATTGTGCTAAGAAAGTTGTGTTTGCTTTTTATTTACGTTTAACTTATTTATTTAAGGTCACATCAACAATAATTCATTAGAGACTACAACTACATTATAATTACTTTAAAAAATAAAACTATCAACAATTTACATAAAAATATCAGACACCGGTTAACCATTAAGAATAATTTGAATATTATGAAATAATAAAAAATTATACCATAAGATAAAATAATTAGGTTACACAAACTAAACATTACGTATGGCATAACAAAGAATTATACATAAAGGAAAAACCAATTAATAGAAACTGTACATAACAAAAATATAGTATGGTCTAAATATTTATTTTAAAAAACGTTTATATTTTTCAAGTTTTATTACATTTATTGTAACAAAATTAAGCTACGTTGTGCGCCTGTTAATAGAGCATTAAGTTAAATAAAAAAGTAATTTCTAAGATCCTTTAATTTAAACAATATTTTATAATATTAGGCCTATATATTTTCTTCATTTATGCACTTATATTCATGAAAAAAATTAACAAAGCCAATATTTTGTGTGACTTTGCCTTAAAAACAAGCTTAAACCCCTTTATTTTATACTACTGTGATCAGTCTAGGTAAAAAAACCCACTGGGTATCCTTGTTCAAATTCATGTACGTACATAATGCACTTTAAAAATTCTGGAAATGCAGGGATCAAGTGGGTGATTTTCAGTACAATAGTGTTCCTAGTAACGAAATGAAATTACAAAACAAATTAGTTTCGTAAGTAATAATTTTATGGAATTTTTTATTATACACTTACAGTTTTTTTTGTGAGTAATTACTAATAATAACTTTGTATAATTTTTGTTGCAGGTAAGGAATTATTGTGATCTCCATGTTTAAATCATCAGATTGGTCAGTTAACATAATTCTTATTTTTAATATTAAAGATTTAAAAAAATAGTTTAACCCTTTCAATCCCAAATTTTTTAACTTTACACAAACAAATATGTGTACATTGTTTCATACACTTTACTGACATTTAAGTGAAATAAAATCAATTTTAGACCTTCAGCCTTTTTTTGATGGCGTGACAAAAAAGTGTGACACATATGTCACACTGGGCTTGATGTTATCAAAGTTCCCAACAAAATGAATAAAAAAAAATCATGTGCAGGCTTCCTAAATAAAATTCTCTTGCTTAGATTTGTAGCAAAGCATTATTTAAGACTTAAAAAAGGTTACAATTCAAAAATATTGGTAAAATGGACAAAATCAGTATTTACAGCCTAAAAATATACTTGTAAGTTATGTACATTCAACATACTCGAAGAAATGCTACTTTATTTTAGTAAATAATCTTGAATATTTAAAACTAAAACTAACTTTAAAAAGAAACTAATGGTCGCGTCCGTGGCGTAGTGGTCAGCATCTTACACTGCAAAGCGGAGGTCTCAGGTTCGATTCCTGGCTAGGGTACAGAAAGTTATTACACTTCACATCCTGCGCTCTTTAATCAAAAGTAGTCGCTAACAATTAAAGTTTTTGTGTCTGTTATTTCACTCCAATGTGACTTCTATGCCTCACTGGGTAAAAAAGGTTTAAACTGTACAAACAAAGCAATATTTATTTACTAAATAAAGTATGGGTGATTTCTGCCTGGTTCTATTTCCAGACTACATAAATATGGAATAAAGGTATCAAACGACCTCAACAATTTGTGCCAAGCATGGTTTTTTTTACAAATGATGCATTCTTCTTCTTAGACTTCCGACTTCATCATGAAGATTGGATAAAACTCTGGAAAATCTCTCTCTATCATGAACTGTTCACAAACGAGTGTGCTTATTCAGATTTGTCTATTGTCAGTAATATTTTTGAACCATGAGTATTTCCTTTATGCCTACCATCGAGAAGAAATCTCAAAAGTTCATATTTACCATTCCTAAATTCTCTATATAAATGTCCAGGATAGGTTGTCTTCGTTTTCTTGATTATCTTTATTAATATTTACGGTTCATATCTCAACCTCTCAGTGTTCGTAACGTGACTTCTTTTTTTTTAGCGTGCATATCTGTTTCGGATCATCAAAGCTATTCTGATCTTGTTGGCTATCCGGAAAAATTTCATGGAGCTTTCACCAAACCAGACGCTCAAATTGGCGAGCAAAGAAATTTTTCTTCTGTCAGGAGATTTTTTTTTATTCTAACTTTCCTTGTAGGATGCGATGTGAATTTCATATCGTGTTCGATTACTCATGATGTGCCCGGGGTACAAAAGCTTTGAATATTTGACGATTTTCAAATTTTGTAAGATTCAATTTTGTGGTAATACCTCCCGTTCCTGGAAAAATTTCACAGCATCACTTCACACGCGGGAGGATTTCAAATTGTCATTCGCTGTTCCATCTATTTATCAACTTGCGAAAAAACAAGTTAAGCACAGAAAATAATCACTACACTACAGATGATACTATTTGTACTCCAATATTGTTATCGTAGATAAAGTAGTAAATTGGTTACTTTAATCAGTTTTTAATTTTATTTATCAAATCATGAACACAGAGTTACTCTTCCATTATCTGGACACCACTCCTATTTCACATTTTTTCAAAAAATTATCAAATTTCAGATTTTTTTTAAAATCTGCGGAAATTTTGTAATGAGTGGCGTCCGCAAATAGGGGTAATGGAAGATCACCGATTCTTATGTACAGGTCTAGTTGGTAACATGACTGATCCACAAAATTCTGAGTAGGCTATTTTATAATTTTTTTTATATTCCTTATGTGTGTACGTTACAATCTGTTCAATTTAGAACAATAAGCAACCCCATAACTCAATGAGATGAGGATGATATTTATGACGTGTAAATGAGGTGTAGTCTTGTACAGACTCAGGCCGACCATTCCTGAGAGAGTATGGTTGAGTATGGTTAATTGAAACCCAACCATCAAAGTACACCGGTACCCACTATCTAGTATTCAAATCCGTATAAAAGTAACTACCTTTACTAGGATTTGAACCAGGAACCTTCGTCTCCGAAAATCAGCTGTTTAACAGCTGACTAGCGGCGACGACGTTACCCCTAGACCAACCAGGTGGGTCAAATTTTTATAAAATGACACACAAGTATTCGAAAACACCTAAGAATGATGGACATTACGCCAGAGATAATCACAACTAACTGTGTACTGTTACCCGTTTATTAAATTGACCTGTAATAAAAAATTCCATATCAGTATACATGAAACGTATTCATTAACTGTATTAATTCATAATATATTGTAATTTTGTAACTGATTTGTATTTTGTATGTGATTTCTATTTTTTTGTAATTATAATAATAAGATTGGGTGCCTTGAAAGTTGTAAGTTTATCAGTAATTTGCATGGGTCATGGGATAATACAGACTACTTGATAATGCATTATTAATAATTTATATAGAAATATAATTATTTCATTATTAATTCACTATTCTTTCTTAATCAGCCGTGAATACTCATATCCTGTTTTATTATCATTTTATATGTTCGTTTGTTGTTTTTGTTTTGGCTTATTTTTTATTTGAGGACTGTTCATTCGTTTAAAATCTACATTCTACTGAAATATTATCAGAATCGTTTAGTAGTGAAATAACGTCACAGCAGTATCATCCATCCAATGGTAAACTCGTGAATGTGCAAATTCTCAGTTTTACAGGAGAGCAAAAAACAAATTCAATGCTTTCTTCGTTAGTAGTGAAATAACGTCACTGCAGTATCGTCCATCCAATGGTAAACTCGCGAATGTGCAAATTCTCAGTTTTACAGGAGAGCAAAAAACAAATTCAATGCTTTCTTCGTTAGTAGTGAAATAACGTCACAGCAGTATCGTCCATCCAATGGTAAACTCGCGAATGTGCAAATTCTCAGTTTTACAGGAGAGCAAAAAACAAATTCAATGCTTTCTTCGTTAGTAGTGAAATAACGTCACTGCAGTATCGTCCATCCAATGGTAAACTCGTGAATGTGCAAATTCTCAGTTTTACAGGAGAGCAAAAAACAAATTCAATGCTTTCTTCGTTAGTAGTGAAATAACGTCACAGCAGTATCGTCCATCCAATGGTAAACTCGCGAATGTGCAAATTCTCAGTTTTACAGGAGAGCAAAAAACAAATTCAATGCTTTCTTCGTTAGTAGTGAAATAACGTCACTGCAGTATCGTCCATCCAATGGTAAACTCGTGAATGTGCAAATTCTCAGTTTTACAGGAGAGCAAAAAACAAATTCAATGCTTTCTTCGTTAGTAGTGAAATAACGTCACTGCAGTATCGTCCATCCAATGGTAAACTCGCGAATGTGCAAATTCTCAGTTTTACAGGAGAGCAAAAAACAAATTCAATGCTTTCTTCGTTAGTAGTGAAATAACGTCACTGCAGTATCGTCCATCCAATGGTAAACTCGCGAATGTGCAAATTCTCAGTTTTACAGGAGAGCAAAAAACAAATTCAATGCTTTCTTCGTTAGTAGTGAAATAACGTCACAGCAGTATCGTCCATCCAATGGTAAACTCGCGAATGTGCAAATTCTCAGTTTTACAGGAGAGCAAAAAACAAATTCAATGCTTTCTTCGTTAGTAGTGAAATAACGTCACAGCAGTATCGTCCATCCAATGGTAAACTCGCGAATGTGCAAATTCTCAGTTTTACAGGAGAGCAAAAAACAAATTCAATGCTTTCTTCGTTAGTAGTGAAATAACGTCACTGCAGTATCGTCCATCCAATGGTAAACTCGTGAATGTGCAAATTCTCAGTTTTACAGGAGAGCAAAAAACAAATTCAATGCTTTCTTCGTTAGTAGTGAAATAAAGTCACAGCAGTATCGTCCATCCAATGGTAAACTCGTGAATGTGCAAATTCTCAGTTTTACAGGAGAGCAAAAAACAAATTCAATGCTTTCTTCGTTAGTAGTGAAATAACGTCACTGCAGTATCGTCCATCCAATGGTAAACTCGTGAATGTGCAAATTCTCAGTTTTACAGGAGAGCAAAAAACAAATTCAATGCTTTCTTCTTTAACACACTTCTTGTATTTTCGTAACTTTACAAAGGTTGTATCTCCCTAACCGAACAAGATACATATTCGCGAGTTTACTACAACATGCGTTGGGTTGTATACAAGAGCTTGCACTAACAAACTCATATTCGCAAAATTTGCACATTCGCGAGTTTACCATTAGAGGTACGTTATAATTAATTTTATAAAATAACAAGATACCGAAATTCTAAACGACTAGTGCACACCTATTTATTGGTTAAGTTAGCGTTCTAGAACATTCCAAATAGTTCATAATACAAACAAGGTAAAAATTAAAAAGTACGTGATTCTGGTTATACAGGAGTACCTTGATTTACCGTGCTAAAGTCTGGTTGGAGTTAATCAAAGCGACGTTTAATCCGAACCTTAAAAAAAGGGATGAGGGAATTTGTGTATTCGTTTATGTACAGTGATCCTATATACTTAATAAGTACGTACAATAAGACGTAATCATTATATAGAAATGTTACTGAATAAAGACGTAAATATTGTCAATTATTAAAAAATTATCTCATTGCCCATTATAATAAATTTAACTCATATATTGTGGAATTATCAGGAACTACTTTTGTTAAAAGGAAACGGAAAGCAAAAAAATATTTTTGTTTTTTCGATTTTTAAATTTTAGCGCCATATTATATAGTTCATGACTTTCTGAATGAATCGCTATAGAACACTTGACATTCTGTTTTCTGTTACATATAAAATTTATTTTTGAAAAATAGCTTGCATTTCAATTTCTTGCTACTTCTTTAGTATGATGTAATGCTAATAGTCGTAGTTTTTTGCCGTTTACCAAATATTCTGTTTTTTTTTGTACACAAAAAACATTTTCTCAAAAACTACCGAATTAATCCACTTCAAATGTTTACAAATGGTTTACGTTACCACTCTACACAACCGTGAGTTTTTTTTAGTCACTTCAGTCAAGTACAAAAAATTTAAAAAAATAATAATTGCCTGAAATTTCAGGTTCCAAATAGTCAGCTATTTTTTACTTTTTATTTGTTATCGGGAACTGTACTTGATTGACAACCACTGTTTCGCTGTATTTTTTGACATGATTCGGCATAAATTTTTGCACAGGGACTCCCAGTAAAGTTTGTTCAGTAGTGGCTGTCAGCTGGTCACCATACAAGTCGCTTTCCCAGCTAGTGTTACTTAACAAATAATAGCGAATTTCTATCATATGACTTACTGGGGCTATTTGGAGCCCGAAGGCCCCAAATAGTCAGTGATAAAAAATTGTTTTTTGGTTAAAGCAAATTATTTCTCGTAAAAAAACATCATGTTTTTGTAAAAGGGTACTGTAGAAACTGTGTTTAAATTTAAAGTAAAATGGTTCGGTAGTTTTTGAGAAAATGTTCCTAACGTTAAGATTGTGCAAGATAAGGATTCCGTCCCGCCTTAACTCTTAAACAAAAGAGTTGACTTAAAACACTTTTACCTTCAATGGTAGTCCGTTTTCGTTTATTTATTACCATTTCATTCATAGGAAAATGATTACCACTTGACTAAAACAAATAACCGAAGTGAATAATTATGTAAGAGCTAGTGTTAGAGTATTTATGCATCAACATAGTAGTAGCTAAAACTTATCCAATCAAAACTTACAAGAAACAAAGTGACTTAAAAGGGGACATTTTTCTTTTCTCTGAAGTGTAACTTAGGAATGGTCGGCCTGAGTCAATGCAAGAGTATTTTTCACTTACACGTCATCCTCATCTCGTTGGGTCATAAGGTTCCTTATTGTTCTTAAATTTAACTGAATTCTACGTACACACATTGTTGTTGTTTTGGTCATCAGCCAAAAGGCTGGTTTGAACCTGTAGAGGTTTTACTAAGTAAAACGAGGAGTGAGGTGGTTTACCATGCCTTCCTCGCTGAATAGAAAAGTACGCTTATCAGCATGCCTGGCCCTCTGAAAAGCACATATTTTCCACTCTGCAAATGACACCTTCACTTCATTTACCACAGGGTCTGGCTGTATAATGAAATTGATTACTTTCAGAGGAGATAACTCTGATTAGTGTCTTTTACACCTCTATCTATTCTGTTCTTAAATGATTCAGTCATTTAATTGGCTGACCATCTGATAAGAAACAGAACTATTTATTTTAGCCCTGCAACGAACAGATTGAGTGTAAATAGTTTGACACTCTACCTGTCTGTTATGGGCAGGTACACACATTACGGATTAAAAAAGAGTGACGTTAATCCGAGCCACGTTAAATGCGAGACCGGTAAATCGAAGACCTACTTTATATTAGAAATATGAGATACGATAAAATTATACACATGTTTTATAGGAAACAGTTCTTTGAGAAACGTAAATTTTGTTCTACAGAGAGAAGGTATTCGTCGAATTAAATCTTTCAGTATTTCACTTTCATTCTTTGTTTTACGCGTTTACTATTTACAGTAGTAAAATAAAGCATAAAATAACATTTATTTGCAACTACGTGTAAGTAAATACGAATGTAATTCTTCTTGTAGTAACGCTCTTTTTTAATTTTACGCATTTAAATTTTCTGTGCCTGTTTTACGTTCAATGTTATCAGTCACTTGTGATTATTCTTCCTACTTTTTTTTTTGAATAGAAGGATTAGTTTTACAAAAATCTTTTCCCTTTTATTCGGTACAGTACTTAAACGTCTTTCTTCTTTTCCTCCTTTGTGACAACTGGCAAGCTATTTAAAAAAAAGCTCACTCACTTTTGTCAAAAAGATTTTTCAAAAGCCATTTCAAGAACAAAGGAAACGTTTATAATTCTTTAGTTGAGTTGTTAAATTACCCTACATAAATAAAAACGTAATCCAAAAATTAAAATATCTCATATTTTTTATAAAAAAATACGCTGTTTTGTATAAATAAATATTGGTAATTAATGGACATATGTTTTGTAAATTGCATTTTTACTTTCTCTTGCCTATATGAATACATATATAGGAATGAAAGTATTGTTTTCATGTCGATTTTTTTTGAAATGGAGTTTTCACCGGATTTACACGTTTTCAGACCCCCTGAACCCAAAAAACGTGTTTTAGCAATTGGTCTGGGTGTGTGTGTGTGTGTGTGTGTGTGTGTGTGTGTGTGTGTGTGTGTGTGTGTGTGTGTGTGAACGGAACATCGTACGAACTTGAAACTTGAAACATAAGTTAGATACCACTAGAGGACCCGACACGAACATTTTCATTAAATCGGTCAACCGGAAATAGTATTATTCGTGTAATTTTTCACTTTTTTGCGATTTTCTCAAAAAACAGGTCCTACAATTTTTTTTTAAATCTCCTGCTTTACTAAACTTTTTATGCTTCACAAGATAGGGTGTTTCACACCAGATTTTTATTGAATATTTTGAAACAGTTAACTTAATATTTTTCCCATAACAGTCAGGTAGAGTGTTAAATCATTTGCACTCGATCTGCTAGTTCCAGGGCTACAAAAAATAGTTCGGTTTCATATCACATGGTCAGCTAATTATATGAATGAATTATATAAGAATAGAAGAGGTAGAGGTGTAAAATACACTAGTCAGAGTTATCTTCTCTGAGAGTAATTAATTTTATTATACACCCAGACCCTGTGGTGTATGAAGTGAAGGTGCTTTTCGGAGGACCTGGCTTACTGTTCCACTCAGTGAGGAAGGCAATTGTAAACCACTTCACTATTCGTTTTACTTAGTCAAGCCTCTGAAGGTTCAAACTAGCCTTTCGGCTGATGACCTAAACAACACAACGGTAAAATGTTATGTTGTGTGAAAAAGAACTAACTATCAAAATCGGGCAAAAATTTTATTGGGCCTCCGGGCCAGCCCAGTCAGTCAGCTGGTAGAAAGTCGCTATTATTTGTTAAGTAACACCGGTTGGGCAAGCGACTTTTTATGGTGACCAGCTGACAGCCATCCATAAACCAACTCTACTGGGAGTCCCTGTTCAAACTCATGCCTTATTCACGTCAAATAATACAGAAAAGCAGCGATCAAATTGGGTAGTTGTCAAGAATGTACAGTTCCCGATAACAAATGAAAGCTAAAAGAAATAAAAGTATTATTTTTTTTTTGTCATCAGTCTCTCGACTGGTTTGATGCAGTTCTCCAACCTGTTCTATCTTGCGCAAGTCGTTTCATATCTACACACCTGTAACACCCTACATCTTTTGTAATTTGCTTTATATATTCTAATCTTTGCCTCCCTCTACAATTTACTCCCTCAATGTTACCCTCCATTATTGATAGCCCAATACCTGGATGTCTTAGGATATGCCCCACTAGCCTATCCCTTCTTTTGGTAAGATGCTTCCATATACTTCTTTTTTCATCCACTCGCCTAAGAACCTCTAAATTACTTATTTTGTCCACCCACCTAATCTTTAACATTTTCCTATAACACCACATTTCAAAAGCTTCTATCCTCTTCCGTTCTACAGCCCCTATCACCCACGTTTCACTTCCGTATAATGCTACACTCCAAACATAATGTTTTAAGAAATTTTTCCTAATCTGTAAATCAATGTTTGTAGTCAGTAAGCTGTTTTTCATTTCAAAGGCTTTTCTAGCTTGAGCAATTCTACTCTTGATATCACTAGTGCTTCTACCATCCTTTGTTATTTTCTTCCCTAGATAGCAGAATTCCCCAACTTCTGTATGTTTTCGTTGCCTACTTTTAAATTTCCCATCTCTTCTAAACCACTCTTGCTGCTGCACAACACTTTCGTTTTGTTCTTATTTAAAAGTATTATAAAATCTTATTTAAAAGTATCTTATATTAAAAGTATTATTGTGAAGGATGAAATGATTTTTGAAATGATTATTAAAAAGTATTATAAAATCTTATTTAAAAGTATCTTATATTAAAAGTATTATTGTGAAGGATGAAATGATTTTTGTAACGTTTAAAAATAGGCACGGCATATTTTTATAAGTTACAAAAATCATTTCATCCTTCACCTTCTGCATTAGTGGTTATTGCAGAACAGACGGACGTTAAACTATAAAAAAAGTAAAGTTGTCTTTTACGTTCGAAAAGTTTTTAAAATGTGGATAACAGACGAAAACAATTATTTACCTTGATATCACGATGATCAAAACTTCCACTTCATTTAAAACTACAAATATATAAATCTTTTCTGAAACCGATTTGGACTTATGGTGGCCAAATTTACGGCGCAGCAAAACATTCGACTCTACAACGAACTCAACGATTTTAATCCAAATTACTTAGACAAATAACTGACGGACCCTTTTACGTTACTAATCACACATTGCACAACGATTTACGTGTTCCATACATTAACGACACATTTTATCACATCTATTCTCGGTTCAAACGCAAACTTGATTATTATAAAAATCATCTCATTAGAACGCTGGCATCCCCAAACTTACCCGGAAATCCCCAACGCAGACTGAAACGACGATGGAGTAGAGATATCATAGCGCAAATGTAAATTCTATCAATTTATTATCCAAGATTAATCCACCGTTGGAGTGGCAATATTGAGTGGCGGTCTCCTTAATATCATAACGCCATTTTGTTTTTTTGTTAATAACATCACATTCACTGGTTGTATTTTGTACAGTTGTGAATAAATAAACTAAGTTTAAAAAAAGAAATCTGGTGTGAAACACTCACACAACTTTCTCTTGCCAGTGCAAATAATTAACAATAAACCTAACATTAGTAATAAAACGTTAGAAATAAACAAAAAACTAACCTCAATAAACATAACTTAATTATAATCATGCATGAAAGACGCAAAATGAAAATCGATCTCAGTTTGCCTTAAAAATACGGAAAATCACTCTTTCACGCTAAACTAGGCTCTGTAGAGAAAAATGCTCAAAAGAAAAGTTGTAGATCTTTTAGTTTCCTATAAATTTTATTATATATACTTTTGTCGTAAAGTGCATACTAAGGCCGAAATCTTAAACAAAATCGATTTTTCACACGTTTTCGTGAGAAAAAAAAACAGAAAATTGCTAATTACCGCTAAACTAAGCGTTACACAAAGAAATAATTGAAATAAAAGTTGTAGAATTTCAAATTTTCTAAAACTTTTACTATATAAATTTTTGCGCTAAAATGCATAATAAAGCCGTAATCTTAAAAAAAGTATTTTTTTACGTGAAAACAGCCTCACCAAGAATTTCAGAAAAAATGGCGCCTAACCTATCTTGTAGACCATAAAAAAATTAGTAAATAGGCGATTTAAAAAAAAAATCGTAGTACCAGTTTTTGAGAAAATCGCAAAAAAGTGAAAAATTACACGAATAAACTACTACTTCCGGTTGACTGATTTTGATGGAAATGTTCGTATCGGGTCCGGTAGTGGTATGTAACGTAAGTTTCAAGTTTGTACGATGTTCCGTTCTTGAGATATTCTGTTCACACATACACACACACACACACACGCACACACACACACACACACACACACACACACACACACACACACACACACACACACACACACAGACCAATCGCTAAAAACATGTTTTTGGGTTCAGGGGGTCTGAAAACGTGTAGATCCGGTGAAAACTCGATTTTGAAAAATCTACATGAAAACAATACTTTCCTTTCTATATATTCATATAGGCAAGAGAAAGTAAAAATGTTTCGTTTCGTCCAGCTAAGAAAGATAGTTTCACTCTATAATGTGTTATTAAATGCATTCTATGAGTACAACAGCAGGTAAAGTGCATCCCTTTATTTGTAAAGGACAGGTAATACAAAGAAAAGTTTGGGCGGAAAACAGGCAAACCCAACGAGTGTGGCTTTACTATATAATATTATTAATGGAGGCGGGTGGGGTTGTTCATTTTGAATTCACATCTGTTGTGGTCGTCTACCGCCCTCCACTTTATCCTCAACTAACATCTGCTGCTCATTCTGTCTGCATTTCGACTCCGTTTACATTTTTATTCCAAATATACGTATACCTGAATTTTACAGTTTTTCACATAATTTTGATGTTTAATGTTTTTACACGTTCGTTTGTGTACATTTTGAGACGATTTATTTGTAGATATTGGTAGGAAACCTACCCTTACAAATGTAAAATAAAAAGGGTGGATGAAATTAATAGTCGTTCAGAAAAATTTGTTTAATTATACTGAGGGTTGAATTGTTATCAGAATATAACAAACATTTTTCGAAAATATTTAATGGAAACTCAGTACCCTTTGTTGTATATATCGTAGATTCTGTATTACGATAGGTTTTTGTCAGCTCACCCACTGTGCTAATCATTGCTCTAGGATTTACCTTGTTTCTACAAAAAAATATTAAGAATCAAATCCGAGCCTTTAAAGTATCTGTAAGTTCTACTACCAAATGAATTGACCACAAATAAAAATTATTCACTCTTATTAGTTTTTTTTAGAAAGAATATTGATAGAGAATGTTTATTACATATTTAAAAGAAAGTACAATAAATTTTTTTAAATGCTCGATTCAATGAAGGTTTTGAAAATGAAGTTCAATCAGTCTTTATTTTATACCAGCGGTTCCCAAATTTTAATGAATCATGGATCCCCCAGTAAATGAATGAAATCTTCGGGGACCCCTGATTAAGTCTTTGAATTAAAATTATTCCTTTGACTTTTTCTTTACTTTCACCAGTGTTTGTAATTTTATTTAAAATTATAAAAAAAATAATTAATGTTGAAGAAAACAAGAGAATAATATTGAATTTTCAAGATTTTTTTTTGTTGTGTTCGGTTTAAAAAACCTTAAGTAAAACTTTAGTAATAAACGTAAAATTTTGTGTTCATGTGCATGCATGTCATAGGTTACCACCAATAGAAAAACATTATCAATATTACAAAATATGTTCTAAATCCTGAGATTCGCCGACGATGTAATATTAGCAGACAAATAAAGAACTAGAGGATATCGTAAATGGAATGGTTGAGATTATGAGAAAGGATTACTTCATGAAAATTAATACAAACAAAACGGAAGTGTTGTGCTATTTGTGTAGTGTTGGTTTAGAAGAGATGGAAAATTTAAAATTAGGCAACGAAAATATGCAGGAAGTTGGGGAATTCTGCTAGGGAGTAAAATAACAAAATATGGTAGAACACAAGTTATGTAAAAAGTAGGATTGCTCAACCAAGAAGGGCATTTAATATGAAAAACAGCTTTTACTGACTACAAACATTGATTTACAGATTAAGAAAATAATTGAAAACACTATGTTTCGAGTGTAGCATTATATGGAAGTAAAGTGTTAGGTGTTAGGAGCTGTAGAATGGAAGAGGATAGAAGCTTTTGAAATGTGGTGTTATAGGAAAATGTTAAAGTTTGGTGGGTGGACAAAATAAGTAATTTAGAGGTTCTTAGACGAGTGGATAAAAGAAGAATTGTATGGAAACATCTTACCAGAAGAAGGAATAGGCTAGTGGGGCATAATTAAGGCATCCAGGTATTGGGCTATCAATAATGCAGGGTAATATTGAGGGAGTGAATTATTGGGGGAGGTAAAGATTAGAGTATTTAAAGCAAATTACAAAAGATGTAGGGTGTTGCTGGTATGTAGATATGAAACGACTTGCAAGATAGAATAGCTTGGAGTCTGCACCAAACCAGTAGAGAGACTAATAAAAAAAATGTTCCAGAATTTTTAAAGTTATGAAAAATGTACAGTATTGTTTTTATCTTTGATCAATACATTACATTCCTTTATTGCCATTATAAACAAAATGTCATTTAGCATTGTCACAAACAAACGTTAATATCACAAACATTACAAACAAAATTTACTCAATACAATTGCAAAAACACAATTAACATCATACTAAAATTGACAATAAGCAAATACATGCATATACCAAGATCTTAGATTATTAATTTCAAAATATAAAATAATATTTAATAAACTTAAAAATTTGATTATAATTCTTTTTATATCATAAATACATAAAAATCACAACAAAAACACAAAATACAGCTGTCATTAGACTTATATAAGTCTTCTTTCCCTTACGGAGTCTGGTTGTAATTTCTTGTTTTATTACTTTCTCTTTCCTATATGAATATATAGGAAGGAAAGTATTGTTTTCATGTCGATTTTTCGAAATCGAGTTTTCACCGGATCTATACGTTTTCAGACCCCCTGAACCCAAAAAACATGTTTTTAGCGATTGGTCTGTGCGTGTGTGTGTGTGTCTGTGTCTGTCTGTGTGTGTGTGTGTGTGTGTGTGTGTGTGTGTGTCTGTCTGTGTGTGAACAGAATATCTCAAGAACGGAACATCGTACGAACTTGAAACTTGAAACCTAAGTTACATACCACTACCGGACGCGACACGAACATTTTCATCAAAATCGGTCAACCGGAAGTAGTAGTTTATTCGTATAATTTTTCAGTTTTTTGCGATTTTCTCAAAAACTGGTCCTACGATTTTTTTTAAAATCGCCTATTTTACTCAATTTTTTATTCTCTACAAGATAGGGTAGGCGCCATGTTTGCTGAAATTCTCGGTGAGGCTGTTTTCACGTAAAAACGTTGTTTTTTTAAGATTACGGCTTTAATATAAATTTTAGCGCAAAAACTTATATAATAAAAGTTGTAGAGAATTTAAAAACCTACAACTTCTGTTTCAAACATTTTTTTGTATAACGCTTAGTTTAGCGGTAATTTGCGATTTTCTGTTTTTTTTCTCACGAAAACGTGAGAAAAATCGATTTTTTTAACATTTCGGTCTTAGTATGCATTTTACGACAAAAGTGTATATAATTAAATTTATAGAAAATTAAAAGATCTACAACTTTTGTTTAGAGCATTTTTCTCTACAGAGCTTAGTTTAGCGTGAAAGCGTGATTTTCCGTATTTTTAAGCCAAACTGAGTTCGATTGTCATTTTGCGTCATTCACTCATGATTAAAATAAGGTTATGTTTTTGAGGTTAGTTTTTGTTCATTTTTAATGTTTTAATACTAATGTTAGGTTTATTATTAATTATTTTCATTGGCAAGAGAAAGTTGTGTGAGTGTTTCACACCAGATTTTATTTTTGTGTTATCATAGTCATTTTTTTACTAAACTAGAGAATATTTCTATATAGTAATTTGTTGTTTCATGAATATAAATTATTATTCGTCATGCTTCTGTAGTTCAATGAAACGGAAATCTATCATTTAGTTTCATGTATACTAATTCTTTTTAGTACTTTTCTTTTCAGTCCATCTAGTTATTCATAATTGTAAAAAAAAAAAAAATACAAACGATTTCGTTGTATCGTTATTCCTCAAGGTTACAATTATGGCACATTCTTTTAATTTGGCGCGAACAACGGAAGAATATTATTAAATTTTATTATTCTCTACATCATTGTACAACTATTTGGTGTCTTCATTTTTTCTATTCTTTGAACTCAAGGGGTTTCAGTCGTAAAAATTGTAAAAGTTGTTCTTGAATATGATAATACGGTGTGTATATTATACTACCGCTTGTTTATTGTAAGAATTGTGGTGACAAATGATTCGTTTTTTATTCTTTATCTGTTTGTTCAACACGAATTATCTTAAGCAAACATTTCAGGATTTTTTTTATTACGTACTACTTATCACAGTCTTGTAGAAAATAATCTTATTGTAACTTTATATTTCTTTCTAATATTACAGTTTGTTTTATATAATAGTTTTGTGATATTAAAATTATTTTTAGTTTACTTGCTTGAAACCATTATATATTTATTTAATATTACAATAAAATTCGGTTATAGGGTCCGGAATGATTGTTCCTTATAACGGAATGAGTCGATACGCAGCAATATTTAATACTCTTATTATCTTACGTTTCCAGCAACGATTTCGGACCACTCCTTATGTTTCGTAGAAATATATGAACAGTAATATTTTTCATAGTATTTATATATGTATTGCGTATCTGGTTGTTTCTCATTTCTCAGAGAATATATGCCTATTTGTCTATTATTTTTAGTATTTCAAGGAATATGATAAACCGGCGGCATTGGCGTAGTTGGTAACGTGCTCGCTCTCATCATGCGGTCTTGGGTGCAAATCCCATTCAGGTACGGCATATTTTCATACGTTTTACAAAAAAAAAAAATCATTTCATCCTTCACCGTCTGCATTAGCAGTTATTGCAGAACAGCCGGACGTTAAACCAAAAAAAAAAAAAAAAATTCAAGGAAGGTGATTTATTTGTTACAATCGAATTATATTTTCGTTATATCAGACTTTACAATGTGTTAACACAGTTGACTCTCCAAAACTCGAACCACGTAGGGAATATGATACTAATTCGAGTAAAAGAAAATTCGAAATACAGAACAACAAAAATATAGAATTTTGAATAATTTTTTGTTTTTTAATTTATTTATTTAAAGTCGCATCAACTTCTTCGTCATTAGCGACTATGGTGGATTATGTAACATTAACTGTGGGATTTAATACGTGAAAATTTCCAGACCCTGGCCGGGAATCGAACCCGGGACCTCCGAGTTGCAGGCCGATGTGCTAACCACTACGCTACGGAGGCGGCTTGAACGATTTTTTTAAGATAATATTAACATTAAAAAATAATTCTAATTTGCTTAAAATATTGTTGTTTTTGATTTGTCTGATTTTAATAAAATTTAAAAAGTACATTCATTAAGTTTACTAGCTTGAAACGGTTCTAACCATGATCTATTTATTGTGTGTTCTTTTAATATTTTGTAGATTTATAATTTGTTTATATAGCCTACTATTGTTTTTTGTTTACGTATTTACAGTCGCATCAATAATAAAGTCATTATTACAGTTAAATTACAATTAATTTTACAAAATTTTGGTTATAAAATCAAAAAATTTGGGTGAAACAGTCACAGGAATTTCACTTGCCAATTTAAATAATGAAAAATGTAAACTATTTTCGTTATTGTTGTTGTTTAGGTCATCAGCCGATGGGATGGTTTGAACCTCTAGAGGCTTTACTAAGTAAAACGAGGAGTGAGGTGAGGTGGTTTACCATTGACTTCTTTACTGAGTGGAAAAGTATGCTTATCTGCATGCCAGGCTCTCCGAAAAGCATCTTTTTTCTACCCTGCAAATGACACCTTCACTTCATTCACCAAAGGGTCTGATTGTTTAATGAAATTTATTACTCTCAGTGGAGATAACTGTGACTAGTGTCTTTTACACCTCTACCTCGTCTGTTCGTAATGCTTTGGTCATATAATTGGCTGACCATGTGATAAGAAACAGAACTATTTTTTGTAGCCCTGGAACTAGCAAATCGAGTGCAAATAATTTATCATTCCACCTGCCTGTTATGAGCATAAACTCTGTTCATAAGTAAAAAATGTAAAATGGAAAACGTACAATTACACTAAGCTCTGTAGGGAAAATGCTCGATATAAAATATGTACAGTTGAACCTTCCTTAGTTTGCTCCTACTGTCAACAAACCAAAACCAGCTACTGTAGGGTGCACATTAGGGTCCACGACTTTTTGGATGTCGTATTCCTATTAAGTTAACTATGTTTTAAATTATAAGTACTTAAAGTGCTTAAAACATCAGTCATGATGTGATGTAGGTCTAACAATTCCATTTTTAAAAAAATACTCTTAAAAGTATTTTGTATTTAAATACTTTTGAAAGTCTTTTATTGTTACTTTTTAATCAACTTGTACACATTTTTATGTAATGCGCATGCTGAGTGACGTCATTATTTGTTAACATCAGGAGCAAACTAAGAAAGGCTGGACTGTAGATTATTTTATTGCCTATAACTTTAATTAATTATATATATATATATGTATATGTATATATATACATATATACTTTTGTCATTAAATGCTACTATGGTCGTAACCTTAAGAAACCTATTTTTAGAATCTTTTTATAAAAAATAATTAAATTTAAAAAGAAATAATTTTATATAATTGTAATTAATATATCAATAAAAATTGACGTAATTTTTTCAACTTTGATGATAGATTATTAACCTATATCATAAAAGAAGTTTTATTTTTAAACGTTTGAAAAATTTTCAACAAAAAATTTAAACACTTATTATTAAAAACCAGCATAACCCGTCTCCTGAATTATAATTATATGATAGTTTTTTAATGACTGCATTTTTTTTATTGCTACGCACTAGCATTAAAAATTAACGACGTAGTTTATAATAATGTTTGCTGTTTTCATTTCAAATCTGTTAATTATATTTATTTAATAATACATATACTATGTAATGCATTTTTTTTATTAAAAGTAATAATTGAAAACTGGTAAATCTACATAGGATTCAATTTTATGGAAAAGCAATTATTTTTAAGAAAGCAAGAGTTTTATGAATTTATTTAAAATCAATGATAATGAAACTATAATCAGAGAGGAGATATTTTTTCTAGAAATAAATGAAGAATCCTACTATTAAATTCGTTTTAAAAAAATATTTAAATATACATCTTTTTTTTTATAATCCCTAATGTGTGTACGTTGCAATCTGTTCAATTCAGAACAATAAGCAACCCCATGACCCAATGAGATGAGGATGATGTTTATGACGTGTATATGAGGTGCAGTCTTGTACAGACTCAGGTCGACCATTCCTGAGGGAGTATAGTTAATTGAACCCCAACTATCAAAGTACACCGGTAACCACTGTCTAGCATTTAAATCCGTATAAAAGTAACTACCTTTACTAGGATTTGAACCAGGAACCTTCGTCTCCGAAAATCAGCTGTTAAACAGCTGATTTTGGTGACGACTTTACCTCTAGACTAACCCGGTGGGTTAAATATACATCTAATATGAAAAGCCTTCGGGCCAGCCCAGTCAGTCAGGTGGTAGAAAGTCGCTATTATTTGTTAAGTAACACCAGTTGGGCAAGCGACTTTGTAAGGTGACCAGCTGACAGCCATTCCTGAACAAACTCCACTGGGGGTCCCTGTTCAAAAATTCATGCCGAATCACGTCAAAAAATACAGCAAAAAGCAGCGATCAAATTGGGTGGTTGTCAATAAGTACAGTTCCCGATAACAAATAAAAGCTAAAAAAAAAAAAAAAAAAAAAAAAAAAAAAAATGAAAAAACTTTAATTTTAAGAATTATAACATAAACGTTAAAAATATATATATCGATGATTTAAACGGGTTAAGAAATGTGAAATTTAAAATTAAGTACTTTCATTTAGGCCTAATTAATACTGTTTACCTTCTATTTAAATGACTGAATTATTTAAGAACAGAGAGGTAGAGGTGTAAAAGACACTAATCAGAGTTATCTCCTCTGAAAGTAATGAATTTCATTTTACAGCCAGACCCTGTGGTGAATGAAGTGAAGGTATCATTTACAGAGTGAAAAATATGTGCTTTTCAGTGGGTCCGGCATACTGATAAGCGTACTTTTCCACTTAGTGAGGAAGGCATATGTTAACCACCTCACTCCTCGTTTTACTTAGTAAAACCTCCGCAGGTTCAAACCAGCCTTTTGGCTAATGACGTAAACAATACCTTCTATTTACCATTGACTAATCGTACAAAATTGAAGAAAAATAACATGTGTATTTATTGCACACAAAGTATTCAGTCTAGTCTTTCAAAAAAAAAAAACGCTTTGAAATTTCTTCTGATTTACATATTAGTTACTTAATAATAATAGTTTGGTTAAATTAATTGACACTTTTTTCAATCTCTTTGTATTTTCTTCATAGTTAGAAGTACAGAAGTATTAAAATATAGTATAACTTTCAAGAAAAGTGTGTTCTTTGCATTATTTGATAGCCGAAAAGCTATATATTATGGTACACTCAATTCATAACTGCTACATTGTGTGTTGTTGTTGAATGATAGAATGATAGAAAAGTTAAAAAAAAGTTTTTTTTTAACTTTTCTATCAGATTAGCCAGAAAATAATGGAGATTTTCAATTAGACAGGAAACCGAATGAACTTTTTCTTACATTCAAAAAGTAAGGAATTAGTGAATTAACTCAAATAAATTTTAAAAAAGAAAATAGGTGTTATTTATACAATTTCTTTGTTTGAAATGATATTCAAATCTTTCAATATAGGATCTTATTACGTATGATTACAGAATAAATAACAAATGTAAACAAATTCAAGTACCGTTCTAGAATGCAATATAAAAAAACAACTTCGTATAAGATAACAAGCGTAGGTTGGCCAGTAGTTTTTACATAAGCCAGCAAGTAAAGGATACATTGTTATGAATGGATCGGTGTATTCACAATTCAACTATACAAAGCAAATTGTATACAATCGTAGAAAAAATAATAATGTGCAGAAAAATAAAAACTATTGAGAAAAACTAATACCGTGTATTTGCCTGTGTGTAAGACGCAGATACCGTTTTCAAGAAGAATTTCATTTTTTAATGTTAAATTTTATATTTAATTTTTATTTTTTGAAAGAAATGAGAATTTCGTTTTCATAATACCATGTGTACCAAAAAGAATAACCCGATTTTATATAGATTATTTATTAAGAAGAATGGCTTAACACCAACAAATTACATACTAAATTACTCACAAAAGACATAAGTTTATGAACATCTATCATAAATGTTCAATATGTCCTCCATTGGCTGCACGGACGACATCTAGCTGATAGCTGAATTCGTCCCAAACTGAGCGTAAGGTGTCTTCTGTCACTGAAACTACAGCAGCTGATATTCTGTTTTTTAGTTCATCAATGTCACGAGGTAAGGGAGGAACGTAAACAAGTTGTTTAACATATCCCCACAGGAAAAAATCGCATGGTGTTATGTCAGGGAACCTAGGAGGGCCAAGAGTGTAAAGCCTGGTCTCGCGGTCCAAAGCAAGGTTTACAGTTTGGGATGAATTCAGCTATCGGATAGATGTCGTCCGTGCAGCCAATGGAGGACATATTGAACATTTATGATAGATTTTCATAAACTTATGTCTTTTGTGAGTAATTTAGTAAGTAATTTGTTGGTGTTAAGCCATTCTTCTTAATAAATAATCTGTATAAAATCGGGTCATTCTTTTTGGTACACATGGTATTATTGATTTTAAAAAAAATACAATAAACTTGTATTTGGATTAATAAATCAGCATTTTAAAAAATTAAATATTTAAAGGTTGCTACACGTAAAAGATTAAATGGGTGGACAAAATAAGTAATTTAGAGGTTCTTAGGCGAGTGGATGAAAAAAGAAGTATATGGAAGCATCTTACAAGAAGAAGGGATAGGCTAGTGGGGCATATCTTAAGACAACCAGGTACTGGGCTATAAATAATGGAGGGTAATATTGAGGGAGTAAAATTATAGGTTTGCCCATAACAGGCAGGTGGAGTGTCAAATTATTTACACTCAATCTGTTAGTTGCAGGGCTAAAATAAATAGTTCTGTTTCTTATCACATGGTCAGCCAATTAAATGACTGAATCATTTAAGAACAGAAGAGGTAAAGGTGTAAAAGACACTAATCAGAGTTATCTCCTCTGAAAGTAATGGATTTCGTTGTACAGCCAGACCCTGTGGTGAATGAAGTGAAGGTGTCATTTGCAGAGTGGAAAATATGTGCTTTTCAGAGGGCCCGGCATGCTGATAAGCATACTTTTCCACTCAGTGAGGAAGGCAATGGTAAACCACCTCACTCCTCAATTTACTTAGTAAAACCTCTACAGGTTCAAACCAGCCTTTTGGCTGATGACCTAAACAACAACAAAAATTATAGGGGAAGGCAAAGATTAGAATATGTAAAGCTAATTACAAAAGATATAGGGTGTTACATGTATGTAGATATGAAACGACTTGCGCAAGATAGAACAGCTTGGAGAACTGCATCAAACCAGTCGAGAGACTGATGACAAAAAAAAACACGAAAAAGATTAATATTACGTATTAGTAGTTACTACTTTTTAAACTACACCAATGTTACTCATAGGTTTAACTAAAATAGAAAATTCGTGCTTGGATACAGTATTACGACACACATCAGTCCTGACAGAGTCACTGTCACTTAGAATTTGAGCTATTTTTAATTAGTCAATCATCTTCAGGTCCATTCACGGTTACTATACTATTCGGTTCTGGTTAAGTAACTGTGAGTCCATTCAAAGAATTGCTGATGCTGCTCTTCTTGAAAGAATTCATAAAAATTGTTGAGTAATTGTTCTATTCACAGTCCGAATACTAAGTAACCCACTACAAAGGCGGTAACTGTTTTTATACCTGCGGTCTGATAGTTTGAACAATAGAGACCCTTCGAACATTTTTCCCGCTTTATCAGAATATGTTAGACGGACTGTAAATACAAATAAATTTTCTACTGGTTTCGATTTCCGAGAATTTTTATTCAAAACATTTCATTCATCGTAAGCCATTGTCCGTGTTCAATACATTCCATCTCATACACAATTTCTAACCGTAAAAAATATATTACCTCAACTTTTTCTAGACATTATGAACATATGTTTACACTGAATTTCCCTCAGATTAGCCGAGTTGACCACCCTATACCAGTATATCAAATATAAAAATCCCTTTTATTAGACGACGCGTCTCATGGCTGGTGACAATTTTTTCTAAAGAAGTTGTAAGAGATTAAAACCACTTAGCTTCGTAAGAAAGAAAAAGGCTTACCTTTGACCTTTTTGGAAAAATCATTACTGATATCTTTATCTACTCTGCAAGACGAATCGAATGACACTATTTTTTCCAAATTCCGACGTTGATTTCTTGACTTCCGGTTTTGGACAACTTCCGATCGAAACCGGCAAAAACAGTTAGTAATTTCTGTATCTACTCTTTAAGAGCAATTGAATGACACTATTTTTATTTCCAAATTTGATTTCTTGACTTCCGGTTTTGGGCCACTTCCAGTCAAACCCGGCAAAAACCATTTTTAGTGATTACTTTATCCTCCGTTAGAGGAATCAAACGACACTATTTTTGTTTCTAAATTCCAATTTTGATTTCTTGTCTTCTGATCGAAACCAGAACTTTGAACCCGTTCCAGGCCCACTAACTTTTTGTGTAGATTACGAATCCGAAAACCGTTTGTTGGTATCTCTGGTAGTTTCTAACATCCGGGTGTGACGGACGAACGGACAAAGGAAAATTTTTTTTTTTTTCTCTTTAATTATTTATTTGCAACTGTAAAATTTTACAATAAGCAAATGAGCTGGTTTTAACATAGGAAAATTTACAATAACAAAGATTAGACCCAGTGGCTAATCTTTGTAGGTGCCACGAGTCATTGTCTTATAAGAGCAGGTCTCTATTCCATGAACGGCGAAGTCGTCGGCGAGGATTTCCAGGAAGAGTACGAGATGATAAGTTTTTGATGTATGGATTTTGATGGTTTTGAAGTTTTCCGAAGAATCTTCTGTAGCAGCTGTATGCCATATCTTTTATGTGTGTTATTTTGAGGTCGTCATGTAGTATTCTGTTGTTAATGTAGAATGGAGCATTGGTGATGAGTCGTAATAATTTTGATTGAAATGCCTGTAGTTTTCTGATATTACTTGGCTTTGCTGTTCCGTAGATTTCAATTCCATAAGTCCAAATTGGCCGAATGAATGAAAGGAAAATGATGGATGACAATTTAAAAAATTGCCACCAATAAATAATTGATAGAGGATATTCACTTGTTTGTAGTTATTTTGATTAGTCATGGTTTCAAAACGTATTCTGTGCACACGAATCATAACTATATCTATTAAATAAGTTATTAAGTCGTTCAGTAATTGATACTACTGAAGTCATTTTTAATTAGTGCTGCCATTTGTCTTGTATAAAGATAAAAATATTATTTTGAGTTTTAAATTAGATATGCTGGATTAAATTTTTCATGTTTCTTAAAAAATTAGTTACGGTTTATCAACTATGTTGTGCGCAATATCAGATTTTGAACAACTATGACGTAATTGTTTGCATGTTAGCTAATGGCGGCTCGTGCCTTCAAAAATTGGTAAAGAGTTGTAAAAATTGGAGAAAAACTAGTTTACTTTACATACTAGTATGTGATACACAGTGTGTAAAGTCATGACAACCCAAAACATGACAACAAGGAAGAGAAGCCGCGGTCATCCGTCTAACTCTTCACTTGGGCGTTTATTACTTTTTACTTTCTCTTGCCTATATGAATATATAGGAAGGAAAGTATTGTTTTCATGTCGATTTTAAGAAATCGAGTTTTCACCGGATCTATACGTTTTCAGACCCCCTGAACCCAAAAAACATGTTTTTAGCGATTGGTCTGTGTGTGTGTGTGTGTGTGTGTGTCTGTGTGTGTGTGTGTGTGTGTGTCTGTGTGTGAACAGAATATCTCAAGAACGGAACGTCGTACGAACTTGAAACTTGAAACTTAAGTTACATACCACTACCGGACGCGACACGAACATTTTCATCAAAATCGGTCAACCGGAAGTAGTAGTTTATTCGTATAATTTTTCAGTTTTTTGCGATTTTCTCAAAAACTGGTCCTACGATTTTTTTTAAAATCGCCTATTTTACTCAATTTTTTATTCTCTACAAGATAGGGTAGGCGCCATGTTTGCTGAAATTCTCGGTGAGGCTGTTTTCACGTAAAAACGTTGTTTTTTTAAGATTACGGCTTTAATATAAATTTTAGCGCAAAAACTTATATAATAAAAGTTGTAGAGAATTTAAAAACCTACAACTTCTGTTTCAGACATTTTTTTGTATAACGTTTAGTTTAGCGGTAATTTGCGATTTTCTGTTTTTTTTCTCACGAAAACGTGAGAAAAATCGATTTTTTTAACATTTCGGTCTTAGTATGCATTTTACGACAAAAGTGTATATAATAAAAGTTATAGAAAATTAAAAGATCTACAACTTTTGTTTAGAGCATTTTTCTCTACAGAGCCTAGTTTAGCGTGAAAGCGTGATTTTCCGTATTTTTAAGCCAAACTGAGTTCGATTTTCATTTTGCGTCATTCACTCATGATTAAAATAAGGTTATGTTTTTGAGGTTAGTTTTTGTTTATTTCTAATATTTTATTAATAATGTTAGGTTTATTATTAATCATTTGCATTGGCAAGAGAAAGTTGTGTGAGTGTTTCACACCAGATTTTTTAAGTTAATTTGACAAGAGCTATTTAAAACATTAGAAAGCGCTCTAAGCAGATAAAATAATTTTATGTACTGTTTTATTCGACGCTTCCTTATTTATTGTAAAACAAAAAATAATTTATTATAACATAAATTATACTTATTTTGTGAGAGAAATAATTCTCGATACTACCAGAACCCATAGATAAAAAGACAAAACATAGCATAGATGAAAAGGCTCTTCTTCTACTTCACCTGAATAGCCGCCGCTGTTAGACCATAAACTGGAAGGTCCCGGGTTTAATTCTTATTTTGTAATCTATTACGCGTTCAAAACCACAGTACTCTGTAATGACCAAGATGTTAATGCGACTTTAAATACATTTTATTCTTTCGTATTGTAGAGTCTTCGCCTTTTAATTACAACCGTGAGTCTCTTTTATTTACCCTTCTTCAACTAAATTCTGGTTTTTTGCCTTTTCTTTCCTTACTTTCATCGAAAATATTCTCAATAGGATTATTGTTTCATTTTGCCTGATACATTTTGATGTTGATGTAACTTTAATTACATTTTATTCTTTCGTATTGTAGAGTCTTCGCCTTTTAATTACAACCGTGAGTCTCTTTTATTTACCCTTCTTCAACTAAATTCTGGTTTTTGTGCCTTTTCTTTCCTTACTTTCATCGAAAATATTCTCAATAAGATTATTGTCTCATTTTGCCTGATACATTTTGATGTTTATGTAACTTTAATTACATTTTATTCTTTCGTATTGTAGAGTCTTCGCCTTTTAATTACAACCGTGAGTTCCTTTTTTTACTCTTCCTCTACTAAATTCTGGTTTTTTGCCTTTTCTTTCTTTACTTCCATCGAAAATATTCTCAATGAAATCATTGTCTCATAATTTCTCTGATACATTTTGACTTTTTTTTTGAAGCTTGGAATGAGTTAATTTTTGAGTCAAGATTCCCAGTAATACTTTATTATTTGTCTTTCTTTCGATACAGCTGATTTTCTGCTTTCGCTTGTAATTATTACTTTATTCTGCTTTCCTTATAGCCATATTTCACTAACGTAGGTAATAGAAGACTTCATTCGTCAAGAGTTATAAGAACAGTACAGGAGAGAAAAATTAAAATTTGAATAAAATTTTACACGATTTATTTACTTTTTTTTACTCTGTATGAAAATATAGGAAATCGATTTTTGAAATCGAATTCCTTAACTGCATCTTTGTGATTGTTGGAGACGCTGCTCCAACAACCACAAAGAGGCAGTTAGAGAGGGAACTCTTTCCCAGTCTTTAGTTGGCGCATAAGAAATTTTTTACTATGTTGTTCTGTAATAAATATGTACTTCTTGTGTCGGTAAGTCAATAAGGCAATATTGGCGAAAGTTATAATTCCTCTACGCTTGAAACGAAGTAAAGTTCATAAACACCGACCGGGGACGCGATCTACAGAAAATATCCCAACGACCTACCGATAGCTCACGATCGACGGTTTGGCGACCCCTAGTTTAAACAGAGCACTAACTCAAGCTAAGTACTGATTATGAAAGTGAAGCATAGATTTCATTTTTTTAATAATCTATTATAATGTCTGCTAATGTTCTCTTCATCTTTTCTCAGACTCTTCAGATTAACAAATAATATATATTATATAGTTATAAAAATAACAGTTCCACGATTCTTTGTATATAAATCCATAAAAAACTAAACATTTTTATAAAAATTGCTTAATTTTTAGATTCACTATTGTTCTTTAAAATATTCCGTGAATTATACATTTAAATTGAGATAATTTTTTGTTGTATTATTTAAATAATTCTATTTAAATACTCGTAGTTATTATTATTATTATTTTTATTATTATAATTGTAGTCAGTGAGTTTATTTTAATCCGACAAATTATAATTTGTGAATATATTACGTGTTAAAATAGTCTGTTTATTATTAAAGCGTTTCTGTGGATTTTATGTGTGGATTTAAAAATACAACATAATACGTTCCGGAAGTTCTTTAATTATGTGCAAGTATTCTTGTAAAAGTAAATTTCCGGTATAAGTTTGAATATTTTTTTATGGTTATGAGGTTTTTTTTAAAAAATATTTAACGGGGTTTTAATTGAGTAGCAAATATGTTAGGTATTCTTTTGCTTAATTGAATTACTACTTACCTTCATTTAGTTTTATTTAATGTAGGGGTTATGTTTTTTAACATTTAAATGTAGCTGTATAAAACATCCGTTAAAAATATAAGTTCGTTGTCCGAGCACGTGACTTTCTCACTTTTTACTTTTTAAAGGAAAGTACTGTATAATAATTATTTAGCTACCTTTTAAATCCTGCTTTCTGAATATGTTATTATATATTTTTTGAAATTAAAGACTTTTGTTCTAATTACATTTTTGTATTTAATATTAATTGTAGATTATAATTTATTTGGTTATGCCTATAACAGGTAGGTAGAATGTTTAATTACTTGCACTCGATCTGCTAGTTCCAGGACTTCAGAAAATTGTTCTGTTTATTAGCAAATTGTGACCCAATTATATAACTGAAGCATTAAAGAACATAAGAGGTAGAAGTGAATTGATGAGTGGAAAAAGGGTAATATTCCAAAAAATGCGAAATTGAACAAAGATAGCACTTTTGTTAAGTTTACTTCGGCGCATGTATTGGTTGATAAACGGGAAATATTCCTTGTATCTAAAAGCAGCTAAGCTACATTAAAAATTTTGTAGAGTGGAAAAAGGATAATATTCCAGGAACCCTTCTTCCATTCAATAGCGAACAGCTGTTGGACCCCACTGGTTTCTGTCTTATTATTATCAAAATGTAGGCCTAACTGTAAATTATTTTGAAATAAAAATGAAGTTTTGTAGCATATTGGCACATTATAAATTGTTTTTTCAGCTTAATTTTTCCCATTCACTTGTACTAAATCTAGAAAAAAGTGAATAGTCAACATATTAACAATCAAAAATCAATCCCATGATTACTGTAAAACAAATTCTAAACTCACCATTAAAAAGCTTTAATATAGTACTACAAATGACCAATTAAACATTTTACCATTAAGCCAAAAACTAAGTCACAAAACAGGTTGTTTTTAATTTCTCGAAAATAAGGATTTTGGAATATTACCCTTTTTCCACTCACCGATTCAAGTGTAAAAGTCTCTAGTCAGAGTTATCGCCTCTCAGAGTAGCTAACTATTCCCAAATACGAAATTTTAAAAATTTACTTAAAATTTATCACCTAAAAACATGTATCAAAACATTTTTTATAGATCTGCATACTTTTTAAGCATTAAACAACCACCATGAGTTATCTTCGCGACCGGGAGTCCATCTTGTTGTCATGCCCCACTGGTACGGGAGTATACCGAAGGGTCAATAGCGACGCACCAGACGTATTTTTACGTATTTTAACTATTCCACAATACGAAAATAATTTTTTTTTAATTTATCATCTAAAAACATATATGAAAACGATTTTTTTAGACCTGTATATTTTTTTAAGTTCAAAACAACCACCGAGAGTTATCTTGGCGATCGGGAGTCCATCTTGTTGTCATGTCCCACCGATACGCGAGTACACCAAAGGGGTGGTATAGCGTACCAGACATATTTTTACTTACTAACTATTCCCAAATACAAAATTTTATTACCTAGAAACATACATCAAAACACTTTTAATCGACCTGTATATTTTTACTTTCTCTTGCCTATATGAATATATAGGAAGGAAAGTATTGTTTTCATGTCGATTTTTCGAAATCGAGTTTTCACCGGATCTACACGTTTTCAGACCCCCTGAACCCAAAAAACATGTTTTTAGCGATTGGTGTGGGTGTGGGTGTGCGCGCGCGCGCGCGTGTGTGTGTGTGTGTGTGAACAGAATATCTCAAGAAGGGAACATCGTACGAACTTGAAACTTGAAACTTAAGTTACATACCACTACCGGACCCGACACGAACATTTTCATCAAAATCGGTCAACCGGAAGTAGTAGTTTATTCGTGTAATTTTTCACTTTTTTATGATTTTCTCAAAAACTGGTCGTACAATTTTTTTTATAATCGCCTGGTTTACTCAATTTTTTATTCTCTACAAGATAGGGTAGGCGTCATGTGTGCTGAAATTCTTGGTGAGGGTGTTTTCTCGTAAAAACGTTGTTTTTTTAAGATTACGGCTTTAATATGCAATTTACCGCAAAACTTCATATAATAAAAATTGTAGACAATTAAAAATCCTACAACTTTTATTTCTAACAATTTTTTGTATAATGCTTAGTTTAGCGGTAATTTGCGATTTTCTGTTTTTTTCTCACGAAAATATGTGAAAATTGATTTTTTTAAGATTTCGGCCTTAGTATGCATTTTACGACAAAAGTGTATATAATTAAATTTATAGAAAATTAAACGATCTTCAACTTTTATTTAGAGCATTTTTCTCTACAGAGCCAAGTTTAGAGAGAAAGAGTGATTTTCCGTATTTCTAAGCCAAACTGAGGTTGATTTGCATTTTGTGTCTTTCACTCATGATTAAAATTAGGTTATGTTTATTGAGGTTAGTTTTTTGTTTATTTCTAATGTTTTATTACTAATGTTAGGTTTATTGTTAATTATTTGCACTGGCAAGAGAAAGTTGTGTGAGTGTTTCACACCAGATTTTTTAGGATTAAAATAACCACCGGGTGTCCATCTTGTTGTCATGCCCCACCGATTCGCGAGTACACCAAAGGGGCGGTAACGGCGTACCAGACATATTTTCACTTAGGCTAATGAATTTCATTATACAGCCAGACCGTTTGGTGAAGAAATGAAATTGTTATTGGCAGGGTGGAAAGTGGATGCTTTTTGGAGGCCCTGGCGTGCTGATAAGTATACTTTTCCATTCAACATGGAAGGTAATGGTAAACCCCTGACTCCTTGTTTTCTTAGTAAAGCCTCTAGAGGTTTAAACCAGTTTTTCGGCTAATGACCGTAACGACAATTTATTTGGTGTGTCAAATCTACCATATCTTATTGTTGAAAGTAACTTAATTACGTTTTGTTAAACATTTTGTGATTAGTTAACAAAGATTTTGGTTAATCAAAAATGATTCCACAGCTGTAAACTAGTTTTTACTTTCTGTAGTATACGATTGTACTACAGAGAAGGAAAGTATTGTTTTCATATCGAATTTCCACAGGTAATACACTTTCTCAGGCCTCCTGAACCAAAGGAATCGTGTTTTTAGCGATTGGTCTGTGAACAAAATATCTCACTTGGAACTTTAGTTAGGTATTATTATGGATTCTGATACGAAAATTTTCATCAAAATCGATGAACCGGAATTAGTACCGCGATTTTTCAGGTTTTTGCTACTTTCTAAAAAATGGCTACTACAATTTTTTTTAAATCGCCTTATTTACTACATGTTTTATTGTCTACATTTTTTTTGCGCTTTGGAGACTCCAGGAGGAGTATAGGACATGTCAGCTATAACACCTGAAATATAATATAAGAATCACACGATGTATCACTACACTACTATCAAGAAAGAAATTCTTGTACGCTATAAAAAGTTTCACCAATCAAGTAATTTTTCAGATTCCTTTTAAAGGAATTCAAATCCTCACAACATTTTAAAAATTGGGGTAATTTATTCATGAATTTTCTCCCTGCATAAGTAGGTTTTTGTTCAAGGGATTAGCCACATAATAATCATTTCTGTTTCTCGTGTTATGATTGTGAACATTGAAATTCTGCATAATGGGTAAGTCATGGTAGGGTAAGCAGCATGTCTGCTAAAATTCTTCGGAGGGTTGTGCTCTCGTGATAAAAAATGTTAGTTTTTTTTAAGATTGCGGCCTTAATATGCTTTTAAGGGCAAATGTGTATATCATTAAAGTTGCAGAAATTTAAAAACTTTCAACTTTTAATTGAAACATGTTTTTATACAACGCTTAGTTTAACGTGAATAAGTGATTTTCTGTATTTTTCTTATCAAAATCGCTAAAAAAATGGCATTTTTTATTAAAATGGCCGTAGTATGCGTTTTACGGCATAATTAAATATATTAACATTAATGTAATTGGAAGTAAAGTAATCTACAGCTTTTATTCATAGTTTTTTTTTACAGTGCCTAGTTTAGTGACAATTAGTGATTTTTCATATTTTTAAATCAACCTGTGGTTCATATTCATTATTTACATTGGCAAGAGAAAGTTGTGTAAGTGTTTTGCACCAGATTTTTTTTAAATTATTAAAATTCAGGAAATGTTTGTGAAAATTAAAATGATTTATTAAGTACAAAAAAATTGTTGGAAATACCCGCATGAATTTTTTTATAAAAGTTCACCTGTGAATTCAACAATAATACAGTAGTAAACTACTTTGTTATAGTTAAGAAAACTTTTTGTTTTTTTTCCACAATTTTATTTTGTGAAGATTGTTTAGGTCCATAGATGTTTTAAGTCTTTTATATCAAGAAGAACGCCTTGAACGCCAGCTGTTGTGATGTTTTTGGCCTGTCGCACGACGAAAGGCAGGTGCTGGTTACTTTGAGTGTGTGTTAGTGTATTGGTTTCCAGGTGCAATCTGTTGTACAGTCTGTTAAAAAAATAATACTACAGTATTTTAATAAACTGGTCTACTTTCCAGTTCTACTCATGAATGTTATCTCATTTAATTGTAATTTAACCAGCATGTACAGTCAATTTAACATTTATTTGTAAATTATAGCGTACTGGTATATTAAGCATTCTTAATACAGTGTTTTTATATAGGTCATAATATTGTTATAAAAACAAATTTCATAACAAGTCAAACATACGTCTGGCGCCTCATTTGGGTTTACAATTTCCCATCTACTAATTTATTTCAATGTTTTAATTTTCCCTATGTACGAGTATCTATATTATTTGTTAATTAATATTGTACAGAGTGATTCAATAAGATGGAAACAATTTCAATAAGCTGTATTTCCAAAACTACATGTTATATTTTAATTCTGTAAATTACATTTGAAAGAGAAAGTTTTAAATTTTAATTTACATACATGAAAGTTTATAGATGTTCAATGTGTCCTCCTCCGGCTGCACGTACAACATCTAGACGGTAACTGAACTCATCCCAAACTCTCTGACGCATGTCTTGGGTCACTGAGTTGACTGCAGCTGTGATACGATTCCTTAGTTCATTCAAATTGGTGGGAAGAGGTGGTATGTAAACTGCACTTTTCACGAACCCCCACAAGAAAAAGTCACAGGGTGTGAGATCTGGAGACCTCGGTGGCCAAAACTGAAGTGCAGAGTCGTCATTCGCCATGCGACCTATCCATCGTTGACGTATCTTTCTTTCTTTTTTGATGAGAATACGGTTACTGGGGAAACGTATCTTAGAATGCTACAAAACTGGCTCGTTCCTCAAATGAATGAAGATTCAGGAGATTACATTTTCCAGCAGGACGGAGCTCCACCCCATTGGCATCGCAATGTTCGGCGTTTCCTAAATGAATCCATACGTCAACGATGGACAGGTCGCATGGCGAATGACGACTCTGCACTTCAGTTTTGGCCACCGAGGTCTCCAGATCTCACACCCTGTGACTTTTTCTTGTGGGGGTTCGTGAAAAGTGCAGTTTACATACCACCTCTTCCCACCAATTTGAATGAACTAAGGAATCGTATCGCAGCTGCAGTCAACTCAGTGACCCAAGACATGCGTCAGAGAGTTTGGGATGAGTTCAGTTACCGTCTAGATGTTGTACGTGCAGCCGGAGGAGGACACATTGAACATCTATAAACTTTCATGTATGTAAATTAAAATTTAAAACTTTCTCTTTCAAATGTAATTTACAGAATTAAAATATAGCATGTAGTTCAGGAAATACAGCTTATTGAAATTGTTTCCATCTTATTGAATCACTGTGTATTTGAACTAGCGGGGGAAATAATTTTTAAATTTTACGTATTTATGAGTTGTTGTTGTTAAGTTTATCAGCCAAAAGGCTGGTTTGAACCTCTAGGTCTAGAGGCTTTACTAATTAAAACGAGGAGTGAGGTGGTTCACAATTGCCTTCCTCACTGAGTGAAAAAGTATGCTTATCTTTAGCAAGTAGTGGAAAGCATCTAATTTCCACCCTGAAAATGACACTTTCACTTCATTCATTACAGGGTCTGGCTGTGTAAGGAAATTCATTAATCTCAGAGAAGATAACTGTGAATAGTGTCTTTTACACCTCTACCTCTTTTGATCTTAAATGCTTCAGTCACGTAATTGGCTGATCATATGATAAGAAGCTGCCCATAAGAGACAGGTGGAGTGTCACACAATCTGTTGAGGTTGACTGTACACTCAATCTGTTCGTTGCAGGGCTAAAATATGTAGTTCTGTTTCTTATCACATGGTCAGCCAATTATGTGACTGACTCATTTAAGAACAGAAGAGGTAGAGGTGTAAAAGATACTAGTCAGAGTTATCTCCTTTGAGAGTTATGAATTTCATTGTACAGCCAGACTCTGTGGTAAATAAAGTGAAAGTCTCATTTGCAGCGTGGAAAGTATATGCTTTTCAGAGCCCGGCATGCTGATAAGCGTATCTTTCCACTCAGTGAGGAAGGCAATGGTAAACCACCTCACTTCTCGTTTTACTTTGTAAAACCTCTACAGGTTCAAACCAGCCTTTCGGCTGATGACGTAAACAACAACACTAATTTTTCTGTATTTTTACTTTACCCCGTGTATCTATTTTGTTAATCAATATTTTATTTTATGTGTAACTAGCGAAAAAATAGTTTAAAGTTTATAAATTAATTGTTCCTTTAGTAGTCTGTTGAAATGGTTAATAAAATATTAGATGCTTTCTGCGGAATTAATAGACTTTCTTATTACAAGTTAGAAATTAAGTTTTAAATTAAGTTAAAACTTAATTTGTTAAGTTTTTTGATCTTTGTTCAAGGAAAGTTTTAAAATGATGTCTTATTTTATCATTGCAATTAATTTTTCGAACTGGCCATTATGGAACACGTTAATTTAATTTCTGATGGCGTTTTTTTATTCCTTTGTCAGTAAGCGATCATTATTAGTAAGTGTAGGGTTTTCAATTTTCTACAACTTTGAAGATATAGCCTACATTTTGTTGTAAAATGGCCGCATCTTCAAAATCACATTTTTTACCGATTTTAATGAGCTAATTACCTACAGAAAATTACTATGACCCTAACCTAAGCGTTGAAGAAAAATTTTATTCATAAAAGTTGTAGGTATTTTAATTTTCTTCAACTATATTTATGTACGTTTTCCACTGAAACGCATATTAAGACCGAAAACTTAAAAAAAAGTTTACAACGAGAGGACAGCCTTTCACGAATTTCAGCAGACATGATAAAATCCCTGTCTTGTAGAGTCCAAAAACTGTAGTGAATGAGGTGATTTTAAACAAAATCGTAAGAGCAATTTTTGAGAAAATTGCACGAATAAACTATTACTTCCGGTTGACTGATTTCGATGAAAATTTTAGCGTGAGATTCTCTAGTGGTACGTAACTTAAGTTCCGAGTTTCAATTTCGTACAATATTCTGGTCGTGAAATAATACTCTTATTTTGTTGATAACAGACCAATAGCTAAAAACTTGTTTTTTGGGTTCAGGGGGCTAAAAACGTGTATTTCCAGTGAAAAATCGACATGAAAATAATATATTTTTTCCATTGTATCCTAATTATCCTATTTGAATATAAATAAAGAGAAAGTAACAAAGGATACAATAGTGTACAATAGGGTTACAATAATTTAACGATTTTTATTAGATTGTTTACAGTATTCTACATGATTTTCTTTTATTAACTTTGAATATTCAAATATTTTATAAATTTTTTGTGTTTCTAAGTACAGTTTAGCCGTTGTTAGTTTGCTCCTACTGTCAACAAACACAAGCCACCTATTACAGGGTGCACGCTAGAGTCTACGACTTTACGGATGTCGTATTCCAATTAAGTTAACTATTTTTACTTTCTCTTGCCTATATGAATATATAGGAAGGAAAGTATTGTTTTCATGTCGATTTTTCGAAATCGAGTTTTCACCGGATCTATACGTTTTCAGACCCCCTGAACCCAAAAAACATGTTTTTAGCGATTGGTCTGTGTGTGTGTGTGTGTGTGTGAACAGAATATCTCAAGAACGGAACATCGTACGAACTTGAAACTTGAAACTTAAGTTACATACCACTACCGGACGCGACACGAACATTTTCATCAAAATCGGTCAACCGGAAGTAGTAGTTTATTCGTATAATTTTTCAGTTTTTTGCGATTTTCTCAAAAACTGGTCCTACGATTTTTTTTAAAATCGCCTATTTTACTCAATTTTTTATTCTCTACAAGATAGGGTAGGCGCCATGTTTGCTGAAATTCTCGGTGAGGCTGTTTTCACGTAAAAACGTTGTTTTTTTAAGATTACGGCTTTAATATAAATTTTAGCGCAAAAACTTATATAATAAAAGTTGTAGAGAATTTAAAAACCTACAACTTCTGTTTCAAACATTTTTTTGTATAACGCTTAGTTTAGCGGTAATTTGCGATTTTCTGTTTTTTTTCTCACGAAAACGTGAGAAAAATCGATTTTTTTATAACGTTTCGGTCTTAGTATGCATTTTACGACAAAAGTGTATATAATAAAAGTTATAGAAAATTAAAAGATCTACAACTTTTGTTTAGAGCATTTTTCTCTACAGAGCCTAGTTTAGCGTGAAAGCGTGATTTTCCGTATTTTTAAGCCAAACTGAGTTCGATTGTCATTTTGCGTCATTCACTCGTGATTAAAATAAGGTTATGTTTTTGAGGTTAGTTTTTGTTCATTTCTAATATTTTATTAATAATGTTAGGTTTATTATTAATTATTTGCATTGGCAAGAGAAAGTTGTGTGAGTGTTTCACACCAGATTTTTTAAATTATAAGTACTTAAAGTACTAAAAACATCAGTCATGATATGATGTAGGCCTAACAATTTCATTTAGAAAAATACTTTTAAAAGTATTTTCTATATAAATACGTTAGAAAGTATTTTGTTGTTACTTTTTAATTAGCGTGTACACATTTTGATATAATGCGCATGCTCAGTGACGTCATTATTTGTTTACATCAGGAGCAAACTAAGAGAGGCTGGACTACATTTATTAGGTTCTTGAGGTGATTATTAGTTCATGAGGTGACTGATTAATTCGTAGTCGTGTGTCACTTGGTGTATAGTCTGTTATCAAAAATTTCTGGTTGTACGTCTTGAGTGTCAGTCCGTACTATATGTAGGTCAGTTGTCAAAAGCCTTCCATTGATCATTCAAAATTTTTTTTACTTGTTTTTGAACATCTTCTCTAGTTCTTGATGGGAAGATTTAATGAAAAAGCAATTTTTTAAAAGTTTGTGTGCTATTTTGGCCTAGTTTACATCATTTTCTTTAAAATTAAAATCTCTGCAAGTTCTGTCTAAAATTTGTATATGTTTGTTGCCCATTAAACAAAGTTAATTTACTTAAAATCTAAAGGAAACATGTTTTTAAAGACCGATTTTTGCGTATTTCGTAAGATATCTCAAAATCTACTGTAGTTACAGGTCTGGGACGTGTTTTATTGAATTTTACTGCTCATTTTTTAAAAAAACCTATTCAATTAAACGGTTATTTAACGCCCTACAAATTTCAGTACGGCTTCATTGGAACGGAGGAACTAAAATCTGGCCGATTTTTTCACCGGCTGTTACTCGCTAACGAAGGGTTTCTTAACGTATGGTGATAGGAACATTGTCATTAGTTTCACTAGAGGAACAGGCCCTTACGTTTCTCCGTGGTACACGCTGTACAGTATGTTTTTTTGTTGTTATTACGGTGCGTATTTTCTCTGGATTAATATTTTTTCAACCCACCGGGTTGGTCTAGAGGTAAAGTCGTCGCCAAAATCAGCTGATTTTCGGAGACAAAGGTTCCTGGTTCAAATCCTAGTAAAGGTAGTTACTTTTATACGGATTTGAATACTAGACAGTGGTTACCGGTGTATTTTGATGGTTGGTGTTTAATTAACCATACTCTCTCAGGAATGGTCGGCCTGGGTCTGTACAAGACTACACCTCATTTACACGTCATGCTCATCCTCGTCATCCTCATCTCATTGGGTCATGGGGTTGCTTATTGTTCTAAATTGAACAGATTGCAACGTACACAAATTAGGAATAAAAAAAATATTTTTAAGCTGGATTCTCATTGTAACTTTTAACAATATACTCAATATGTACTTCTACAAAAATCGTTGACTCATATTTTTTATATAGTGATGGCGAATCAACATAAATCTTGCTTATTTTTATGTTGCAACATATAGTACAATGAAGGAAAACTTTATTATTTTATAATCTTTTTAACACAAATCACGTGTTGGATTACAATCAGTTGAAGGACTTTGTTAAGTAGGCTTATGTTATGCAACTGTTCTCACTCATGATTTATTTTAAGTTGTAGAGTCTACCTGAACAGATTACTTTAACACTGTATAAATATACATGGAACCATATAGGCTAAGTTATAGCAAATACGAGGGCAGTCCAGAAAGTCTGTCACGTTTTGGTATAAAAAAAACTAAGTACAAGAAAAATATTTTATTATATACATTTGAAAGTGCAACTAAAATGCTATTTTTCTACATAATCACCAAACAAATTAAGACACTTATCATAGCGGTGAACTAATTTTGAAATGCCGGCGTCCTAAAAGTCTACCGCCTGTGATTTTAACCAGTCACACCCTCCTGCAGCTCCGCGTCGTCGTCAAATTGCTGCGTCGCAAGCCATGTCTTCATTGTCGGGAACAAGTGATAAATCGCTGGGCGCAAGGTCCGGACTGTATGGCGGATGTGGGAAAACCTCCCATTTAAAAGCATCCAGGACTTCTCGTGTTCGATTTGCCGTGTGTGGTCGGGCGTTATCATGCAAAAAGAGAATTTTTCCAGTCAACTTTCCTCTGCGCTTGTTTTGGATCGCTCTTCTTATCTATTCAAGTGTTTCTCAATTCCTCCCCATTGTTGTGCCACGTTCCAAGAAATCGATAAGAAGAACTCATTTCCTGTTCCGACCGTACTTCACAACTGACGGGATTTTGAATTGCGGCACACATTTTAAATTGTTGTTGAAAAACAACGAAGAGCGACACAGACCTCTCGCTAGCACGGCTGGATAGCCACTGAACGAAGAAACGCCGCGGCACCAAAATGGCCGCGATAGCTCCGCCCTTAGCGGCTACAACGCAAAACGTGACAGACTTTCTTAACTGCCCTCGCATGTAATAAGGAAAATTTAATTTCTTTAGTTTGAGGTCGATTGCTGTGTTGTTGTTTCGGTCATAAGCCGAAAGGATGGTTTGAACCAATAGAGGCTTTACTAAGTAAAACTAAGAGTGATGTGGTTTACCATTGCCTTTCTCACTGAAAAGTATGCTGATTAGCATGCGAGGCCTTCTGAAAACCATCTACTTTCCACCCTGGAAATGACACCTGCACTTCATTTACCATAGGGTCTGGCTGTATAATAAAATTCATTACTGTTAGAGGAGATAACTGGGACTAGTGTCTTTTACACTTTAACACCATCTGTTTTTAAATAACTCAGTCATATATTGGCTGACCGTGTGATATGAATCTGAACTTCTTTTTTGTAGCCCTGGAACTAGCAGATCGAGTCCAAATAATTTAAAATTCCACCTGCCTATTGTAGGCAATTCAGTATATTAGTTAATTTTATTACTACAAAAAATAGTCCTAGACCAACATTATCTCCAAAAATTGTACCAAACTTATTGTCCTCGTCTCGTATTGAAATTTCCATCCTGGCAAGAATCCTCTTTCAATCGTTTGGATTCCAGGGATAGATCGATCGCTTTAACACGTTACATTTTAGTAAAAATTTTATACTCTTTTAATTTACTTTTTTAATTCTTTATAATTTAAAAAAAAACTGATGTAAAACACTCAGACGACTTTCTTTTATCAATGTAAAATGTAAAACAACCTAATTTTAATCATGAATGAATAACGCAAAATGAAAATCAGCGTCAAAATACGGATATCAATAACTGATGCTAATCTAAGGTCTGTAAAAACAAATGCTTAAAATAAAAGTTGTAGGGTTTATAATTTCCTATAACATTGATTATAACACTTTCGTTGTAAAATCCGTAGTACTAAGGCCGCAATTTTGATAAAGTTCCATGTTTTTTAAAATTTAGAAAACACTAATTGAAGGTAAACTAAGCACTGTAGAAAATATGTTTGAAGTAAAAGTTGTAGGTTTTTCTTTTTCTACAATTTTAATTATGTAGCTTACATGGTGTCTGCCCTAAAATTTATATTAAGGCCGCAATCTTAAAAAAAGAAAAAACAATTTACTAAGAGAGGACAGCCAATTAGTTCATTCGTCACGTCCTAGTTGTTGTTTTTTTTTGCAAAAGACACGTCACATCCCAAATATTATAAATTGGAATTGTACTCCAAAATGTTCCAATTAATTTACATTTTCAACCTCACCATGAATTTTCCTAGAAACGCCATTACTTTATATTTTAAGGAGATATTATGAAATTGTAATTTGCATAAATGTTGTTTAGCATAAACATCCCTCTTTTTAATTATTCCTCAGAATCTTAACAATTATAGCAATGTTTTTATAAATTAATCTAACCTCAAAAACGGAAATAAAATAGCTATTCAATTTAATGATATTTTGCATTAACAAAACGTTATAACGTGCGTTCGGAAAGTCGCTGTGCACTGGAATTGTGACTATGGATTTATGAAAATATGTATAAAGAAATGACTAAGCATTTTGGAAAAAAATTTATTCAATACCTTAATTACATTGTTAAACCGTGATTACATTGTTTATAGAAGGTGTTCGAAATGACCTCCATTGGCATCAATACAGCATTGCACTCGTTTCATTTTGTTTGCAAACACCTTTCGCAACTGAAGAACAGTGATTCCTTGAATGTATGCCGTTATTGCGGCTTTAAGTTCGTCAATCGTGTGTGGTCTGTTCCGATACACAGTTTGTTTCGCCGCACCCCATAAAAAGAAATCGGGGGGAGTCAGATCAGGAGATCTTGCAGGCCACAAATTCTTTGAAATTATTCGTTCACCAAACACGTTGCATAACGTTTTATACAGTTGCGAAAGGTGTTTCCAAACAAAATGAAACGAGTGCAATGCTGTATTGATGCCAATGGAGGTCATTTCGAACACCTTCTATAAACAATGTAATCACGGTTTAACAATGTAATTAAGGTATTGAATAAATTTTTTTCCAAAATGCTTAGTCATTTCTTTATACATATTTTCATAAATCCATAGTCACAATTCCAGTGCACAGCGACTTTCCGAACGCACGTTATAATACAAAAAGAAATTGTAGAAGCGTTTTAAACTGATTAAAATTAAGTCGGACTAATATTTTATTAAAAATGTTCGTTTGTGAGAAAGGTATTGAAGAAGAATTCAACCGGCAAATTATCTATTTCGTTAGTAATAAATAAATAAGTATACGCAAAATGTATTTGGAATGTAAATCAATTTTCATGTCTGAGTTGTTTTATTTGTTTAATAGTGTATTAGCTAGTGTGTCTGAACTTTTTAACGAGCCAAGCTCAGTAGAACGTTTTATTTTTTTCTTTAATTTTTTATTTATGATAATTATTGATTGATTATTGAATGTGTTGTTAAGGAAAGTTACATATTACGGTTTATTTTAATTTTGTCATTTAATATTAATACTGTCTGTAGTGTAACACACGCGCTGTTCGTGAAACAGTTTAAAAAAAAAGTTTAAACAGAACATTACTTAGAAAAAATAACCTTACTTCTCTATCGATATATTCCTCTATCGATATATTCCTGTATCGATGTTAGCCGATAATTTTCATAATTTACCATCGATTTTTATTAAGAATACTGTTGTGTAACACGGATGTCCTAGATATAGTATTGCAACTCTGTGACGTTCTAAAAATGATTCGAGGAATACTTGTAGATAGTTGCTAGTGTCTTACCAAAAGAAGGGATAGGCTAGTGGGTCATATCCTAAGACATCCAGGTATTGGGCTATTAATAATGGAGGGTAATATTGAGGGAGTAAATTCTAGAGGGAGGCAAAGATTAGAATATAGGCCTATAAAGCAAATTACAAAAGATGTAGGGTGTTACAGGTATGTAGATATGAAACGACTTGCGCAAAGAATAAGTTGTACTTAGAAAAGTATAAGAATAAGTCGGAGAACTGCATCAAACCAGTCGAGAGACTGATGACAAAAAAAAGTTGCTAGTGAGTTTTCATTGACAGGTAGGATTGCCCACTACAAAAAGATGGAGTGTTAAATTATTTGGACTCGATCTACTAGTTCCATAACTAAAACAAAAAGAAATTGTATTTTATCACGTGGTCTGTCAATTATATGACTGAGTCATTTAAGAACAGATGAGGTAGAGGCGTAAAAGATACTACTCAGAGTTATATGCTCTGATAGTAATGAATTTCATTATACAGCCGTACTCTGTGGTGAATGAAGTGAATGTGTCATTTGTAGGGTGGAAAACAGATGCTTTACAAAAGGGCTGGCATGCTGATAAGCATACTTTTTCCACTAATTGACGGAGGCAATGGTAAATCACCTCATTCCTCGTTTTACGTAGTAAAGCCTCTACAGGTTCAAACCATCCTTTTGGCTGATTACCTATACAATAACAACAACATGCGGGTGGAGCGTTTTTGAATAAGGATTTATGTGAATTGCGACGAATGAGATGTTCTGAATAGGAGTTCTTGGAAATCGGAAATAGTAGAAATGTTTGTTTTTATTTCAATTACTTCTGTAATGTTTTAGAATAGTCGCGAGTTTGTTTGAAAGATCAGTTTGTTTGGGAAACTATCAGATTCTATAGTCCAGTCTCTCTTAGTTTGCTCCTAATGTAAACAAATAATGACGTCACTGAGCATGCGCATTATATCAAAATGTCTACACGCTGATTAAAAAGCAACAACAAAATACTTTTAAAAGTATTTTTCTAAATTAAATTGTTAGGCCTACATCATATCATGACTGATGTTTTTAGTACTTTTTTTTATTTACTTGTGAGGCCACAATGGACCACTTCAGCCACAACATGAAAGACTCTACTTCGATCTCTGAGCCCTGATCTTTACCCAGTATTCCCTCATTCTTTGTGATCTCTGAGCCCGGAGTTCTTCCGTCACCCTCTGCACTCTTCTAGTCTTGGTTTCCGGTTCCAAAGCCAGATCCTTCAACCCTCTATAACTTTCAGACTTGAACCTCACATCCTCCAGCGTCAACCCAAACCTTTCCAAGTCCTCCTTGACCTCCTTCGTCCAGTTCAAACCGATTTTAAAATCCCAGACATTTTCAATAAGTCGTCTAAGTACTCTGTTCTCCGGTGTTCTAAGGATATGGCCCAAAAAGGAGATTCGTTTTTTCCTAATTGTGTCTAGTATTGGCTCCGAAATTTTAATAGGAATACGACACCCGTAAAGTCGCAGACTCTAGCGTACACCCTGTAGTAGGTGGCTTTTGTTTGTTGACAGTAGGAGCAAACTAAGAACGGCTGAACTTTAGATACAGTCGATATCAGGCATAAAATTTCAAAGCAGTCTTGATTGGGTTAGAAAGTCGTCCGGGAAGTTTTTCCGAATGTCTTTTTCGACTGTTTTCTAACTGAAGTTTTAACGATTACGTTCATAATATTTTGTGCTGTAGTGCGCTTACCACTACGCCACAGAGTGAATTTCAATTGATCATAATATGTTTACGGTTTGACGAAATTCCATCCGTGAGTAGAAAATGTTTTGGTATTAAACAAACTACATTTTTACAGAGAAATTTTCTACCAGAAAATAACGACAAAAAAACTATTGGTATTGAACAAAAGTTTAATCATATACTTGACAATTTTCATGAGTTTATGTCGATTATTTACATTTCTGTGACACCCAGAATGCAGCAATGTCATTGAGGAGTGTTAGGTATCAATTTCCGCCTTTACCCACCGCTGCCTACCGCCACATAAATATTCTCCGAGGTAATAATCCAAGTGATGTCGAGTTGTACTTGTGTTTCTTATTTCACCATTTTGCTGATCCACACGGATTCTACTCGCTGTGTATTTGCTCCAGGGTTTCAGGGTCAACGAAGATTTACCGTGAAGTGTTGAAAATCCGTATCTTCTAACTTGCCCGTTTTATATCCCTTCCAGTTAAAGTTGAGGGGAGGGGTTTCACAATGCGTAATATGATAAGTCGGTCGATTAAAGAATATTTAAACCTATTCCAGTAACCTGAAGTTCCTGAGTAACCTGAGGTGGTAGTCGGTTTAATCCATAATTACCAATAATTATTTTATAGTACCTAATATAAAAATCGTATCAATAGTTTTGGATTGTTGTTCTTTAGGTCAACAGCAGAAAAGCTGATTAGAACCTTTAAAGGTTTTACTAAGTAAAAACGAGGTTGTGAGGTGGTTTACTATAACCTTCCTCACCTAGTTGAAAGAGTACACTTATCAGCATGCCAGGCTCTCCAAAAAGCACCCACTTTCCACCCTTCAAATGACAACTTCACTTCATTCAGTACAGGGTCTGGCTGTGTAGTAAAATTCCTTACTCTCAGAGGAGATAACTCTGACTAGTGTCTTTTACACCTCCACCTCTTCTGTTCTTAAATAGTTCAGTCATATAATTGGCTATGTGCCAAGAAATATACTATTTTGTATAGCCTTGGAACCAGTAGATCGAGCACAATTAAGCATTCCACGTGCCCGTTATGGGCAAAGTTTTAGATTGTAAAAGTAGTAATTAGGAAATACGTTCTTAAATTAGTTAATGATAAAAACTACCGTCCTTTTTAGATAAACTCGCGTAAAAATATGTGCATATTTTTTATTGAATGAGTGTTTTCTTACAGTAAAATTTAGAAATTAACTTCAGTGTACTAAATGAAGAGTAGTACTCGAGGAGTACTGCTGTGTGGAGGGGTTTGTATTCACTGACGGATGGCTAGTATACGTACTACAACGGGGTTGTTTACTTCCCTTACCACCCTCTGTTATTTTTGATGGGTAAGAGGACTGTAATGGTTACGTCGAGTCGTGGGATTGAAATGATACTTGGCAACGTCGCTTTCAGTTCTGTGTTTACCGTCCGCGCTTCATACGCAGTCGCAGATATTTGGTTGCCATGGTAACAGGACTCTGGTCCAAAAGAGAGAGAGAGTGAGAGAGAGCGATGTAGTGGCATACACACATCAGTTGACGGATTATACTATGGGTACACTTCTCAATAATATTAAGGATCATGTGACATTGTATGGAAATTGTTGCTATGATAAAAGATAAACAAAGATGGAAGATTTACATAGTATCGTAACCCTTTTTACTACTTGCACTATTACATCACCGTTCTACTCAAAGCCACTAAACGCTGTTCAGTACGTATACTAATGAAATGAATAAAACCGCGCCGTCTACAGATCAACAATTTTACTACTCGACCGTAAAAACAATGACCTAATCTGCTTAAATACTACTTACTAAATTTCCATTGTTTATTTCTTTCTCCACTATTTAATCATATTTCATCCTACTACTTAATTAATTTTCAAGTTTTCTTTTTCTTAACCATTTATGAATTAGACTTGTTTTCAGCTTCTCATTATTTCTTTTCTGGGTCTTCCCAAACTTCATGCATTCTCTGAAAATTATCAAATAGCCTTCTGCAAATAAATAGATATTGTAATACAAAGCTGAATCAAGGGAGGTCAATCGTTATCTTTATTACGAGTCTTAAACCGATTTTCCACTATTTTTGTACGGCGCTCGGTAATCTGGCATATTCAGTAATCCGGTACTGTACAATCCCCGAAAATGCTGGATTAGCGGGGATTTACTGTAGATAGATAATGTACAGTACTTATTTTTATCTCTTTACATTAAAATATTTCTACTTGTTAAACTTGGTAGTACTGTATAATTTGCCCATAACAGGCAAATGGAGTGTTGAATTATTTGCACTCGATCTGCTAGTTCCAGGTCTACAAAAAATAGTTCTATTTCTTATCACATGATCAGCCAATTATATGACAAAGTATTTAAGAACAGAAGAGGTAGAGGTGTAACAGACACTAGTCACAGGTATCTCCTCTGGGAGTAATGAATTCCAGTATACAGCCTGTCTGTATAGAGTCTGTGGTGAATGAAGTGAAGGTGTCATTTGCAAGGTGGAAAGTAAATGCTTTTTAAAGGGCCTGGGAATGCTGATGAGCATACTTTTCCACTTAATGAGAAATGCAATTGTAAATCACCTCTCGCCTCGTTTTATTTAGAAAAGCCTGTAGATGTTCAAACCAGGCTGATAACCTAAACAACGTCTTCTTTTCACAATCAAGGATTATGCTTTCGTCTGTTCTGACACAACAGCGACAAACTAACCGAATTATTGCCATCTTTTGTGTGGCCTTCCAAAATCTCTCATCCCCATCGGTCTGTATTGCAAAACACTAAAGGGTATCCTTCCTTCAGGCATTCTCTCTACGTGCCTCCATCGTTTATGATATTCTGCAATTTTCGATGACCTAAACAACAACAATATTAATATTTAAAAATCTTTGTATAGGCTATAGTGAGTTTTATAAATATCGTAGGCTATGCCTAAGAATATACGAGATACCTTATTATTTTATAAAGGAGCTCGAATCATGATAATAGATAATGTATAAAATTTTTCTCTCTCTCTCTCTCTCTATCTGCATGTAAAATACTTATACGAGGTGTGGCTACTAAATAATGAGACTGACGTAAAAAAATTTATTTTAATTTTATACATAACCACCTTCAATATACACTCCTCTATCCCTACAACGCTCCATGCGAATTTTCCATTTTTGGAAACAGTGCTGGAAGTCATCTTCTGTCAGCTCCTTCAGGACACGTGCCGTTTTCTCTTTTACAGCTTCCACAGACTCAAATCTTGTCCCTTTTAATGCAGATTTTACCTTAGGGAGCAGGTAAAAGTCACATGGTCCAAGATCTGGTGAATTAGGTGGATGTTCTAACACTGCGATGCTGTACTTGGCTAGTAACCTCTTGACAGTTAACGCGGAATGAGCTGGCGCATTATCTTGGTGGAGAACCCATGATTTATCCTTCCACATTTCGGGGCGTTTTTTCCTTACTCTTTGAAGTAGTTTAGAAAGTACCTCAACATAAAAATATTGATTAATTGTTTGACCTTCAGGAACCCAGTGAAGGTACACAATCCCATCGATATAAAAAAAACAATCATCATTGCTTTAAATTTTGACTTGCTCATTCGAGCTTTTTTGGCTCTCGGTGAAGTTCGGCTCTTTCAGTGCATGTATTGGGGCTTCGTTTCCAGATCATCTGTAAAAAACCACGTTTCATCACATGTTATTATCTTCTACCTGTTGCTTAAGGTGAAATGTGCATTAAAAGGGACAAGATTTGAGTCTGAGGAAGCTGTAAAAGAGAAAGCGCCACGTGTCCTGAAGGAGCTGACAGAAGATGACTTCCAGCACTGTGTCCATTAATGGAAAATTCGCATGGAGCGTTGTAGGGATAGAGAAGGAGTGTATATTGAAGCTGACAATAAGTGATTATGTATAAAATTAAAATTAAATTTTTTTACAACCTCAGTCTCGTTATTTAATAGCCACACGTACTTTATTTACTTGGTAGTAGGCTATTGTATAATAGCATTTGATTCGTGAAGATCAGGAATCCCGATTAGTTTTACTATGATTTTTTTTTTAAGTTAAATAGATGTATTTATTTTGTAGTATAATAATGGTTTTTTGTGTGATTTATAGTACATTTATGCTAATTTAATGATGTGTTAATGTACGTGTCGATGTAACACTAAACGGATACAAAACGAACCATTTATTTACTTTCATTATCAAGTAGTGACCGTATTATAATATTAGTTTTCATTGTAGTACAATAGTTTGGTCAACATCCATTGTTACGGACCAGTTGAATCATTTCTAGTATAACTACAGGCTGCTTCTACTACTACACGTAGTTTGCTCACTTTGCTCTCGGCAGCTCGTAATTTGTTACACTTCACTTCGTCTCCCCACCCCCACCGTTACCAGCCTCTTCATCCTCCTCTCCCTTATGCTACATCACATATATAGGTCTCTACATGATGACGCCAATGCGTGCGTGCGTAAGAGGAAGTAGTTCGTTAGCAACTTTCAAGGGTCAGTCGGAATCATTCGGTTATTTTCTAGGGAATAACCCTTGTTTAGTAAAGTTGAAAGGTTAAATTCAAAATTCTGTTTTATTATTAAATTTCTATTTCACGTCAATATGCAATTAAGAGTAATGAAATTATAAACAATAATTATAATTTAATTAAAAATCTCTCTAATTAATGTTGATAAACTCAGGTCTGCCCATAACAGACAGGTGGAGAGTCAAATTATTTACTCTCAATCTGTTCATTGCTGGGCTAAAATAAATAGTTCTGTTTCTTATCACATGGTCAGCCAATTAAATGACTGAATCATTTAAGAACAGAAGAGGTAGAGGTGTACTGTGACACTTATCAGAGTTATCTCCTATGAAAGTAATGGATTTCATTATACAGCCAGACCCTGTGGTGAATGAAGTGAAGGTGTCATTTGCAGAGTGGAAAATATGTGCTTTTCAGAGGGCCCGGCATGCTGATACGCGTACTTTTCTATTCAGTGAGGAAGGCATTGGTAAACCACCTCACTCCTCGTTTTACTTAGTAAAACCTCGACAGGTTCAAACCAGCTTTTCGGCTGATGACCTAAACAACAGCAAACTCAGGTATTAATGATAAAGTTAATTGAATCTCATAAAACTTGGTTATGTTATTGTTTAGGTCATCAAAGGCTGGTTTGAACCTCTAGAGGCTTAGTAAAATAAGTAAAACAAGAAGTGAGGTGGTTTACCAATGCCTTATTCTCTGAGTGGAAAAGTATGCTTATCAGCATGCCAAGGCCTCTGTAATACATCTACTTTCCAACCTGGAAATGACACGTTAACTTCATTCATCACAGGGTCTGGGTGTACAATGCGATTCATTATTCTTAAGACTAATGATTACCCCTTCATTTACTTTCCTAGAGAAGAAGTTGCAGATTGCAGTTTACACACACATTGGGGTCGCCGCGCAGCTCTTTTGACAGCTAATGTACGAAGACGAAGGTTACGTGGTTCAAATCCTAGTAAAGGTAGTTACTTTTATACGGATTTGAATAATAGATAGTAGTTACTGGTGTTATTCAGAGATACTAGGTGTGACTATTAAATAACGAGACTGACGTTGTAAAAAAATTTATTTTAATTTTATACATAATGACTTATTGTCACCTTCAATGTACACTCCTTCTCTATCCCTACAACGCTCCATGCGAATTTTCCATTGTTGGAAACAATGCTGGAAGTCATCTTCTGTCAGCTCCTTCAGGACACGTGCCGCTTTCTCTTTTACAGCTTCCACAGACTCAAATCTTGTCCCTTTTAATGCAGATTTCTCCTCAGAGAACAGGTAGAAGATAATAGCATGTGATGAAACGTGGTTTTTTTACTTATAATCCGGAAACGAATCGCTAATCCATGCACTGGAAGAGCCGAACTTCACCGAGAGCCAAAAAAGCTCGAATGAGCAAGTCAAAATTTAAAGCAATGATGATTATTTCTTTTGATATCCATGGGATTGTGTACCTTCACTGGGTTCCCGAAGGTCAAATAATTAATCAATATTACAACCTCTAGGTACTTTCTAAACTACGTCAAAGAGGAAGGAAAAAACGCCCCAAAATGTGGAAGGACAAATCATGGGTTCTCCACCAAGGCAATGCGCCAACTTATTCTGCGTTTTCTGTCAAGAGGTTTCTAGCCAAGTACAGCATCTCAGTGTTAGAACATCTACCTTATTCACCAGATCTTGCACCATGTGACTTTTACCTGTTCCCTAAGGTAAAATCTGCATTAAAAGGGACAAGATTTGAGTCTGTGGAAGCTGTAAAAGAGAAAACGGCACGTATCCTGAAGGAGCTGACAGAAGATGACTTCCAGCACTGTTTCCAACAATGGAAAATTCGCATGGAGCGTTGTAGGGATAGAGAAGGAGTGTATATTGAAGGTGACAATAAGTGATTTTTTATAAAATAAAAATAAATTTTTTTACGTCAGTATCGTTATTTAATAGCCACACCTCGTAGATAGTAGTTACTGGTGTTATTCAAAGATGTAAGTGAACATTTCGGAAAAATAATTTGTAATAGAAAATAATCAATTATTTAGAGTAACTAATAAAAATTTGACTGTCCGGGTCAAGGTTTTTGCATAGTTTCCCTTATCCATTTCAAGCGGTTAGTCAAACCTTTTTGCGTTATGTTCTGAAACATACACCTCTAACTTTTTTGTTATTAAATGCTTCAGTCATAATAATTGCTCCTCCTAGTGAGTACAAGACCTTGACGTTGGTGGAGGGGCTTGTGTGCTCCTTTGACCCCGAGAGCTATGCCGGCGGTAGTGTAACTACTGGCAGAGCCTCCCAAGCCGGACAGGTCGAGGGGTAGGAGCCAGACAAAGAAGTACTCAAAGAAATGCTGCTGCCTTGTAGATGTGATATTGGTTTATCAAAGGCTGAGGGAAGAAAACCCTGAAAGAAAATTGACCGATCCTTCTGGTAGAGGGTTAGATCGATAGGCCTGCACCCTGTCATCTGTAAAAATTCTTACCGCAAAAAATCCTAAAAACCAGCCTCGGAACTCGGACTGCCTACAACGGAATAAACAAGGAAACAGTAAACGACTTGGAAAACGGAAACGGACTTTAAATATTAGTACTTGGAATGTGTAGGGATGGAGAAATAAGGTTGATGAGGTCATCACAGAATTGGAAGGAATCAAATCGGATATCATCGTTTTAACGGAAACTAAGAAGAAGGGACAGGGTAGTGAGGAAGTGAGAAACTTTGTGCATATTTATAGTGGAGTGGACAAGGAGAAACGAGCCAAAGCTGGAGTATCTGTGTTGATTTCAAAAAAACTAAGAAGATCGATCAAAGGATGGGAACAAATAAATGAAAGACTCATTAGACTGTCACTTGAATGGAAAGGACACAGCTTAGAGATTTTTGGAGTATATGCTCCAACAAATGATGCAAATGATGTTGAAAAGGATGAGTTTTATGAAGCACTGACAGAGCATATTGAAGTGATTGGTGATCGCAGAGAGGTTATTGTCCTGGGTGATTTCAATGGTTGGACAAGAAATAGATTGGATGATAAAGTCGTGGGGAAATATGGGGATGTGAGGCTGAATGATGGTGGTGAGAGAATGATACAGTTCTGTGAACAAAACTCATTGCAGATCTTAAATGGGTTTTATAAACATAAAGAAATTCACAAGTACACATACACTCAGCCTGCTAGAAAAATAAAATCTGTAATTGATTATGTCGTGGCGAAGCAAAATACAAAAATACACTTTGAAGATGTAAGAGTACTAAGAGGGCCAGAATGTGGATCAGACCATCACCTTCTTCGGGCAGTGTGCTATTTCCCTTTCAAACATCATTTGAAAAATACAGAAAACCAGAACCAGCAATCAACTTCGGATTTGACTCCATTAGAGGAAAACAAATTTAATATCCAGAGCTTGAATGATCCTTCTACTTCATACTTATATAAACGGCGACTGGACCAGAAGCTACAAAATGTGACATATTCCTCAGCAAATCAAATGTATCAGGACATTGTTTCCAGTATCACTCAAGCAGCATTGGAGGCCCTGGGACAGGTTCCAAAATTCAAGGAACAGGATGCTCCCGGTTGGTGGACAGCCGATATTGACCAGGCGGTGAAGGAGAAGAAGCAAGCATACCATAAGTGGCTTACAACGAGGGATGCTGAGGACCGACGTCAGTATGCAAGAATGAACAGAGAGGTGAAAAAGTTGGTAATCCAAGCTAAAAATCAGCAGTGGGAGCTGAAATGTGCAGAGGTCGACAGATATATGGGATCAACAAAGTCAAGAGAGGCATGGAAAACAGTAAAGCAACTAAGAACAAACAAGTAGGAAAAGAGTAGTTTGAATACTATAGATGAAAATGCATGGAAAAAGCACTATTCTGAGCTGCTCAGTGAGACCAGGCCTCAGTTCTTGGAGGCTGATACAACAGCGGGTGACATAGAGTATGATGAGGATGATGAAATATCTGTTGATGAGGTAAAAGCAGTGATTGCTAATTTGAAAGATGGAAGAGCGGCTGGTCCTCTTGGTGTGCCAAATGAACTCTTAAAGCATGGTTCAGAGACTCTGTTGAGATTACTAGCCTATGTATTCACCGTATTCTTTCGAGGTCAAGACCTACCACCTGAGTGGACAAAGTCTTATATCAGTAATCTTTTTAAAAAAGGTGACCGTCGAGACTGCAATAATTATCGGGGTTTAAGTGTAACAAATTCATTGTCTCGAGTGTATGGGAAAGTCCTGAAGAACAGAATTGAGAAGGAAGTCATGGATGTGGAGGAGCAGAATGGCTTCAGAGCGGGAAGATCGTGTGTAGACAGCATTTTCTCTTTGAAACAGTTAACAGACAAAAGGATAGCTCATAATCAAGCTACTCATATTGTGTTTGTGGATCTTACTAAGGCTTATGATAGTGTCCCTCTCTCAAAGTTATGGATGGCCATGAAAAATCAGGGCATAAGTGTGAAATACATTCATGCTGTCCAGCAACTATATAAGAATATGACATCAAATATCAAAGTGCGTGGAAAAATCACAGATGAAATTCCCATTAGTAAAGGATGTTGCATTGCTCCTACACTGTTCAAAATATATTTGAATGAAGCATTGAAAGTCTGGAGAAGGAAATGTTGCAACATGGGTATCCTTGTTGGAGATAAAAGGTTGTACTCGTTACACTTTGCCGATGATCAGGTTATTATGGCTGAAGATGAACAAGACATTGACTACATGCTACGGAAACTGGATGAGGAGTACACAAACTGGGGTCTATCAATAAGCAGAATGAAAACAGAGTATATGGTTGTTGGAGGAAATGCTAAGGATTTGAGTCTTGGAGGTGAAATCATAAAGGCAACAAGAAGATTCAAATACCTCGGAGTTGTGCTATCGTCAAATGGGGGAAGCAATGAGGAAATAAATGCAAGAATTGGTCAAGCGCGGTCAGCAATAAGGCAGTTGAACAGTGTCCTATGGAATGGAAAAATAACAAAGAAAAATAAGATTCGCATTTACAGCACAGTCATTGAAACCATTGGAACATACGGTGCAGAAACTTGGGAGGTGAATAAAAGGTGTGAAGCTAAGCTCAAGGCTTTGGAAATGGATTATTGGAGGCGATGTTGTGGATATACAAGAATGGACAGAGTGAGAAATGATGATATTCGAAGGAAGATGGGTCTGACTGAGAATATTGCCGATTGGATAGAGGCAAAGAGTTTGAAGTGGTATGGGCATGTGAAGAGAATGCCTCCTGAGAGATGGCCAAAGATATTATTGGACTGGGTCCCTGAGTCAAGCCGGAAAAGAGGAAGGCCGAAGCACTCCTGGCAGTATGGCATGGAGGTGGCGATGCAGGCGAGAGGACTGACAGACAATGACTGCTTGGACAGACAAATGTGGAGGGTATTAGGATGCGAGAGACGGCGACAGCTGTAAAACAAACTCGCTAATATATATATACATAATAATTGGATGATCATGTAATAATAAATAGAACTATTTTTTTGTAGCTCTGAAATTAGTAGATCGAGTGCAAATAATTTAACACTCCGCCTGTATGTTATAGACAAAAACAACTGATTACGGAGGTGAAATACAGAGTATTTACAGGTCAGCCGTCCTTAGTTTGCTCCTACTGTCAACAAACCAAAGCCAGCTACTACAGGGTGTACGCTAGGGTCCATCACTTTATGGATATTGTATTCCTATTAAGTAAACTAAGTTTTAAAGTTGTAAACTAAGTTTTAAGTTTTTAGTTTAAACTAAGTTTAAACTAAGTTTTGAGTTTCCAGAAGTACTTAAATTACTTAAAACATCAGTCATGACATGATATAGGCCTAACAATTTCATTTATAAAAATACATTTAAAAGTATTTTGTATTTAAATACTTTTGGAAGTATTTTGTTGTTACTTTTTAATCAGCGTGTACACATTTTTGTATAATGCGCATGCTCAGTGACTTCATTATTTGTTTACATTAGGAGCAAACTTAGAAAGGCTGGACTATAGATCAGTTATTGAACTATACGGGGTGATTCACGAAGATATGCAGAAACTTTGGGAGCTCATTGTACATGTAAAAATAATGAAAAAAGTTTATATAAACATGGGTCCGGAAATGCTTCGTTACCGAGTTACGGATAGCGAAAGATTTCGCCCGGATTTCAGCTCATCAGGTGAAATGAGGTCTTCCTGAAATTCTGGTAAGGTAGATTAAGGGGCGAATTCAATCGTTTCTTATGGTTTTTGACCTGATAAATTGAATAAAACAGGTCCCAGAACTGTAAGTTAAATAGGTTTTAAGAAAACCAGTGTCAAATGCAAAAAATGGTGTGAAAAAACACATTTTTTCATCTTTGTTTTTCGGTTAATTTTACTTTGTACTTTTATGAATAAAAATTCATTTAATCAAACATCTATTGGCTTTCTGTGTACTTTATTTACATCGGTTTGTTCAGAATAAAATTTTGTTTTATTCAAAAATTTTAACTCTTTCTTGGTGAAATAACAAAGTTATTCTTGTCCAAAAAATGAAAAAATGTGTTTTTCACACCATTTTTTGCATTTGACACTACTTTTCTTAAAAACTATTTAACTTACAGTTCTGGGACCTGTTTTATTCAATTTATCAGGTCAAAAACCATTAGAAACGATTGAATTCGCCCCTTAATCTACCTTACCAGAATTTCAGGAAGACCTCATTTCACCTGATGAGCTGAAATCCAGGCGAAATCTTTCGCTAGCCGTAACTCGGTAACGAAGCATTTCCGGAACCATGTTTATAAATAAACTGTTTTCATTATTTTTACATGTACAATGAGCTCCCAAAGTTTCTGCATATCTTCGTGAATCACTCTGTATAATATTCTGAGAGTTGGCCGACCAAGCCAAATTTTACAAACAATATATGGACCATTGAAATGAAGTGTCACAGGAAAACTTCGTGGAGGACTCTGAATAATAAAGTTAGAAGTGATGAAATAAGGGAGGAAATTGGAATGAATAATGTGAGGGAGAGATTGAATATTACCTTGAGTTGTTATGAAAAGGTGAAAGTGGGGGTCATGTACAATGAATGAGTGAAGACAGAATAGTAAAACAATATATGAACGTCAAAATGACAGGTAGTTGAATAAGAGAATGGTATTCATTCATATTATGCTGACTATATGGAACACTTCGGAAGAGTGTAGGGACAGGACATGAGAGATGGACCAAAGCAACCCCAAGCCCTAAATGGCATAAGGGAGAGAAGTAAAGAAGAAGTTGAAATGCCATTCTTGACGTTTCGCCATATTATAATAGCTTATAGTATATTTATGTTATATATTCTTATCAATAACATAAAATTTTAATGGTTTTTTTTATATTTATGTGTGTTCTCTTAATTTTATATTTTTATTTATTGATTTTTTTCAGATGTACTATATTTATGTTTACGTAGTTTTTTCTTTGTATTTTTATCGTTTTTGTTATCTTCAAATTAATAACAACTATGGTACTAAGGATAATTTATTAAAATGAACATTTCGGAATGATAATTTATAATAGAAAATTAATTATGTAGTACAGTAAAACCTCACTAATTCGGACTTCACTAATTCGGAATTGGCGATATTTCGAACTACTCCAAGAAAAGCAGCTTTTTTAATTTTTATAGAAGTTTTTTGGTTTAAAATTAATTAAGTGCTACTTCAAAAAATAATAGCTTTTAACTGTCTAATAAAAATTGTTTCATCCTGTAATACATTATTGGTTACTCAGTGAAGAAAACGTTCCACAATTTAAGCTAGTGAAGTGAGAAACCACATAGACGAACTTATTGAATTTGCAGACTTCAATCCGGAATTCAATGACTATTATCTTGTCCTAAGAGAGATGCCCAACAAGTTATAAGAAATTAGTGTAGCAAAGAATCACAGAAAAAATAACAAGTTTTTTTTCTAAGCAACCTCAAATGATCCCTGAGGATATTTGTCAACCCTCTACTTCAACAAGTGCCAAATAATCGGTACGTAAGTTCAGTGTTTTAATTAAATATCTTTTACACTGGACATTTATTATTTAACAATATTTTTACTGCCGTAAATATTTTTATTTCTATACTTTAAACTTTGTTGTTTTTCAATATATTGTACTGTAAATTCATTAAACATCGATATTTCAGACAAGTAACGTTTATTTTTTAATTTTAATTGCCTAAATTATTCAATTTTTAGATGTAAACAAATATTCGCGATAATTCGGACTTCACTTCCCTCCAATTAGTGAGGTTTTACTGTACTAACAAAAATTTGACTGCCCGGGTGAAGGTTTTTGCACAGTTTCCCTTGATCATTCCAAGCTTATGGTTAGTTAGACCGTTTGCGTTATGTTTTTTAACATAATCTTTCCATTCCCTCTTCTAAAATCTGACGTAATATTTAAAAATTTTTAACCACCGGGTTGGTCTAGTGGTAAAGTCGGTGCCGCGAGTCAGCTGTTCGATGAACGGAGACGAAGGTTGCGAGGTTTAAATTCTAGTAAAGGTTGTACTTTTATACGGATTTGAATATTAGATAGTGGTTGGATTTGAAACCCACCGGGTTGGTCTAGAGGTAAAGTCGTCGCCAAAATCAGCTGTTTAACAGCTGATTTTCGGAGACGAAGGTTCCTGGTTCAAATCCTAGTAAAGGTAGTTAATTTTATACGGATTTGAATACTAGATTGTGGTTACCGTTGTATTTCAATGTTTTGGTTCAATTAACCATATTTTATCAGGAATGAATAGCCTGTGTCTGTACAACACCTCATTTACGTGTTAATACATATAATTCTCATCTCATTGAGTCATTTTTTTTTTGTTTAACGTCCGACTGTTCTGCAATTTCTGCTAATGCAGACGGTGAAGGATGAAATGATTTTTTTTAACATATGAAAATATAACGTGCCTGAATGGGATTCGATCCCAAGACCGCATGATGAGAGGCGAGCACGTTACCAACTACGCCAATGCGGCTGGCATTGAGTCATGAAGTTGCTCTTCTAAATTGAACAGATTGCAACGTACACACATTAGGGTTAAGAAATGTATGTTATTTTAAGTAATAATAATAGTTTCACTACCTCCTTGGCGTTGTGGTCAGTGTGCTGGACTAGGAAGTGAAAGATAAGAATACTAGGAAGTCCCGATAACAGTCTGGAAATTATTACACGTTAAAACTCGCCGTTCCATATTTTACGGTATCCGCTATTACAAAGATATTAATGCGACTTAAATAAAATGTGTTTTAAAAAGTTATTATTTTCTATAATATTCGATAAAATTATCTATTTTTATAACTTGGACTCTTCTTCGGTTTGATTTTTGTACCATTTTAAAATGCGAAAAATTTCCTTTTGATTTTATAAATGCTGCAATTAGTCAATTATACATATTGTCTTTTTTTCGTGGTTGTTCAGCCACAATGGACCACTTTAGTCAATTTTGAAGCTTTCAGTCTCTTTTTGGCGTGATATTCTCTCATGTTGTCTTTATTGTACTATAAGTAAAAATAAAGTAATGCCGGCCGCATTGGCGTAGTTGGTAACGTGCTCGCCTCTCATCATGCTGTTCGAATTCTACTCAGGAACGGCATATTTTTGTACGTTACTAAAAATCATTTTATCCTTCACAGTTAGGACCCAACGTCGTTGCTAATGGCCACTGTAGTTGATGCGACGTTAAATAAACAAAGAAAAAAAGTAATAGTATTGGCCGCCTCCGTGGGGTAGTAATTAGTGTGCTAATCTACCAAGCGGAAGGTCCCGGGTTCGATTCATGTCTTTGGGAATTATTACGTGTCTAAACCAATCGATTTGTACTCCAATGTAGTCACTAATGACAAAGATGTTGATGCGAATTAAAATAAATTTATACAAAAATATTAACGGCGTATAAAAAAATCTATTTTCTTTTTTCAGTTTAATTGAAAAATTACATTAAGGTCGTTGGACTGTTGGGAATCATCATTAAAATGTTATTAAAATATTTCTATTTTAATTTACGGAAATCCGCAAGTAATTTATAGATTAATATATTTATTATTATAATGCATTATTAAAAAATTGCATTAAATTTTTTATATTCTTTACTTAGTCAATTCAATTATTAAAGTGCACACGTTGTTTTAAATTTTCATGGGAAACACCTTCGTTAATGAGACTGTTATTATTATTATTATTATTATTGAATGAAATATTTTTTAAATTTTTGTTTATTTACTAGATTGTTTTGTATTTTAGTTATGAGCATTGAATACAGATTTTGATGCTGTATCTACAATAATTATAATTTTATTTGGTTAACTATGTGGTTAACAATACAACTGTTGTATTGCTTCAGGTTTTAAAAATTTGTTTTTTTTTCAACCGTCTGTCATCCATTCCATACAGGTGACCGTAGAATTTTTTAATTATCATTCCATTTTCTTATAACCCACCGGGTTGGTCTAGAGGTAAAGTCGTTGCCAAAATCAGCTGTTTAACAGCTGATTTTCGGAGACGAAGGTTCCTGGTTCAAATCCTAGTAAAGGTAGTTACTTTTATACGGATCTGAATACTAGACAGTGGTTGCCGGTGTACTTTGATGGTTGGGGTTTAATTAACCATACTCTCTCAGGAATGGTCGGCCTGGGTCTGTACAAGACTACACCTCATTTACACGTCATACACATCATCCTCATCTGATTGGGTCATGGGGTTGCTTATTGTTCTAACTGAACAGATTGCAACGTACACAAATTGGGAATAAAAACAAAAATTTCTTGTACAGTTCTTTTCCTTGGCCTCCGGGCCAGCCCAGTCAGTCAGCTGGTAGAAAGTCGCTATTGTTTGTTAAGTAACACTGGTTGGGCAATCGACGTTGTATGGTGACCAGCTGAGGCCATCCATGAACAAACTCTACTGGGAGACCCTGTTCAAACTCATGCCTAATTCACTTCAAAAATACAGCGATCAAATTGGGTAGTTGTCAATCATGTACAGTTCCCGTTAGCAAATAAAATCAAAAAAAAAGAAAAAAAGTTGTTTTCCTCGTTAACCTACAAGGTTTTTATAGAGAAAATATGTAATAATTTATAGGTTAACCTTTACTGTCGTCTGCTATCTTCGTTATTTCGTTATTTTGTGGAGTATTTTTCTATCGAATTTCTCTGTGTCTTTTGGACTTCACTGGCGTACACACACGTAGGTAATATCACAGTTATATAATATATGATCTTGTCCTCTCTATTGAGAGAGCTTTCTTTTTGGAGGTGAATTTTTTTTAGTGCAGCAGCCATCTTTCTTCTCTTGCTGATGTTCACTTCCTTTTCGCTTTTCTTCTGTTGTACTATCTCCCCACGATACTTGAAGCTATCAACTTTTCTTTATTTTGGTCTTCAAGTACTCTTTTGACGTTCGTTATGTATGTTGTTTTTTTTCCAAAGAAATCTTAAGTACCGTTTTTTCTGCTTGTATTTTCAACACGTCTCCTGTTTTCTTGTTCCTAAAAATAGTTTTCACGTTGTCTGCAAAACAAGACAGTTGATCTTGATGCCATTCTTTGATCCTTTATTGGTAAGTTCTATTTTCCATTTATGAATAACTGTCTGCAGCAGGCAATCAAAAATAACGGGTGACAGTTCTTCACGCTGCCACTTTTAATTTCAAACCCTTCGAAGATTTATTGTTGAAATTTTACTTTTAATCGTGTCTATGTTAATATTTCCTTAAAAATTGCCGTTGTTTTGATACCCACTCTAAATTCTTCTAAAATATTCAGCAGCGTTACTTGGTTGATTGAATCTAAAGCTTTCTTAAAATCAAGAAACTCTACCGCTACATCTCTCGATATATTTTTATGTATTTCCATAACTCGTTTTAGGTTCCAATATCTGTTCTGCGCAGGATCTTCCTTTCCCGAACCCGCCTTGAAACCCTGTTCTAGATCTACTTGTTTTTCAAGTCTAGTCAAAAGTGGTTTGGAGAATACTTTGTATGTCACGTGTAAAAGTCAAATTTCCTGAAGTCTAATAAAAGTTACTATTAAGTTGTATTTCCTAAACGTTTGTTTTCTTTCATGAACAGTTGTATTTCAGAAACTACCATCTTCAGTATATAATTGAAAAGAACATGTAACATTACATCACCCGACCTAACTCCAGTTTTAATTTCTTACTATTCAGAAAATTCTCCCAGAAATTATACTTTCGAACGGTCCTATGTTAATGTTTCCTTAATGATTGCTGTTGTTTTGACGTCTACTTCAAATTCTTCTAAAATATTCAGTTGTGTGTCTCGGTCGACTGAACTCTCTTAAAATAATAAAAAAACTACCACTAAATTAATAAACACTACCTTTGTTTCGATTTACTTCAGAGAAAATATTTTTTTTCAATTTAATTTTCCGTACTAATGTCATAGCATATTTCATTAAAAAAGAAAGAATTGAAGTGTTTTTTTATTGAAATTAATTGCTATTTCACCCGACACATAATGTAAACGTTGTTTTTGTTATTAATTATGCTAAGTATCAGGCATATCTTCAAACAAGGGTGCTGTGTTTAATTAGTCAGCCAAAGAGCCTGTAACAGTCCCCTTCGTATCAAAGACACTTGTGGTTTCTACCTAATTGATTACCCAGACAAAGCATTCAAATTACTGTGTACCGTGTTGCTACAAATTTTAGTTTACAAATAAAGTTTTTTTACTTTTTATACTTTCTGTAGTCTAGAGTGAAAAAGTATTCTGATGGTGTATAATTTTTAGTAGTCATATTGTAACACCTAAGCCTAGGTTTGTCCGGGATCTGGGTTGTTGTGTTGTTTAGGTCATCAGCCGAAAGGCTGATTTGAACCTGTAGAGGTTTTACTAAGTAAAACGAGGAGTGAGGTGGTTTACCATTGCCTTCTTCACTGAGTGGAAAAGTACACTTATCAGCATGCCGGGCCCTCTGAAAAGCACATATTTTCCACTCTGCAAATGACACCTTCACTTCATTCACCACAGGGTCTGGCTGTATAATGAAATTCATTACTTTCAGAGGAGATAACTCTGATTAGTGTCTTTTACACCTCTACCTCTTCTGTTCTTAAATGATTCAGTCATTTAATTGGCTGACCATGTGAAAACAGCCCTGCAACGAACAGATTGAGTGTAAATAATTTGACTCTCCACCTGTCTGTTATGGGCAGTGGGATCTGGGTATGATAAAAATTATAAATAAACTTATTTCAAACTTATAACAATTAATTTTTTTGTTTATCTAACTTAAAGTCGCATCAACAGCTCGGTTATTAGCGACTCGGTGGGTTTAAACTTATAAAAATTTCCAGACCCTAGCCAGGAATCGAATCCGGGACCTCCGCATTGTAGACTAGCGAGCTACCACTACGCTGCGTAGGCGGCCAACAATTTAATTTTTAGGTACAATTCACCCACCGGGTTAGTCTAGCGGTAAAGTCGTCGCCGCGAGTCAGCTGTTTGACAGCTGATTTTCGGAGATGAAGGTTCCTGGTTCAAATCCTAGTAAAGGTAACTACGTTTACTAGGATTTGATTTGATTTAGGATCTAGGTTGATTTGATTGAGGATTTGATTTGATTTGTATAACTTTTATACGGATTTAAATCCTAGACAGTGGTTACCGGTATACTTTGATGGTTGGGGTTCAATTAACCATACTCTCTCAGGAATGGTCGGCCTGATTCTGCACAAGACTACACCTTATTTACACGTCATAAACTTCATTCTCATCTCATTGGGTCATGGGGTTGCTTAATGTTCTGAATTGAACATTTTAGATTGCAACATACACACGTTAGGGATATGAAAAAAGGTACAATTAATAATGCAGTATTTACTTTGATTTCTTGACATCCAGTTTTTGTCCACTTCTGGTCAAAAACGAAACTTCAGACCCAATGATTTCTGTATGTACTCTTTAAGAGGAATCGAATTACACTATTTTTGTTTCCAAATTCTTATTTTCTTTTTTTGACTTCCGGTTTTTGACCACTTCCAACTTCAAACCATATCACTGCCCAATACCTTTTTATGTAGATTACGAATCCAAAAACCGTCTGTTGCTATCTCATGCAGCTTCTGACTTTGATTTCTTGACTTTCGGTTTTGGACCACTTCCTGTCGAATCGGAACTTCAAACCCAATCCAGTCCCACTAACTTTTTGTGTAGATTACAAATCCAAAAATTGTTTGTTGCTACCGCTTGTAGTTTCTGACATCTGGGTGTGACGGACGGGCGGAGAAAGGAAAATGATAGATGACAATTTTAAAAATTGCCAACAATGTTTAATGAAAAATTTACCAAATGGAAAGCGCTCTCATTGTGTTCACCATATTTTCAACCCTATGTAACATAAAAATTATACATTAAACATTATATTTTATCAGAGATTTTTACCACGTCTCTTCTGTACCTCCTTTGTGATCACAAAGATTAGATATTCGTCTAAGAACTGTAATTTATTGTTTTTATTATTCTCTACACACTGCAATTTGATTTATTTTGTATTTTTCTGGGGTTGTGTTATGTTAACAGGAAATATTACATTCTCATGTCATTTGAATTTATTCTGGTCTATTTGTTTGGATGGCTGTCGAAATTATGCAACAATAGTTAAAAAAGATTTTTAATTAAAATTTCCTTAATTTTATAAGTTATACTTTTTAAATGTTCTGTTGCTCTTTTTTAGTGATATTGTTTTGAAAGTTTTTCATTCGTCACTGTACTTTACAAAATCCTTTAAATATTACTTTTCCAATACTTGTCTTTTTTTTACAAGAAATCTTTTACAAAATTCTACTGAATGATTTTCCTTTTATTTTTAGACGCCTACCACTTTTCATGATACGCTTTATAAAACTAGAATAAAAGTGTTTCATTCATTTTCTGACTCATTGCTTTGTACCATTTTCACAGTTGTTTCATGAACTCCATTGACATCCAAAGCTGAATCTAAATAAAACTTGCTCTTATTTCCTTTCCCATTTTCTTCTTTCTCTCTTACTTTGTTTTATATTATGCTTTTCCATTTTCAATTATTCTGAAAGAACTGGAAGTGAATGAAAATATAAACTCTACTATCGCAGTTTTATTTTCTTCAATTTTCTTTACTAAGAAAAGTAAACTACAGTATTTTTGTTATGATGTCTTATCCAAGTCATAATTATTTTCGCTGTCACTTTGATTCATATCATAAATCGAGGATGGAGAATGATAAACATAACCTAATTTTATTCATGAGTGGAGGAAAAAATAAAAAAATGATCTTTTCCTACGCTCTTGTACCGCTAAAGTATTCGGATTGTATGAAGCTATTTCCTCCAGTACTTTCTGCACTTTTCCATTCCCTTGGAAAGCAAGAAGTAACAGTTCAGATTTTAGATTCCTGGGGGTTCGAGCGCAAGCATTATGGCGTGTTTATAAGTACCTATGTCGTTAACACTCAGTATATTGTTAAGACTCAGGCCGACTATTACTGAGAGAGTGTGGTTAATTGAACCCCAACTATCAAAGTACACCGGTAGCCACTGTCTAGCATTCAAATCCAAATAAAAGTGACTACCTTTACTAGGATTTGAACCAGGAACCTGGTTCAAAAAAAAATTAAATAGATTTTTTTTTGTTTTTGTTTAACGTCCAACTATTCTGCAATTACTGCTAATGCAGACTGTGAAGGATGAAATGATTTTTTGTAACGTATGAAAATATGCCGTGCCTGAATGGGATTCGAACCCAAGACCGCATGATAAAAAATTAAATAGTTTTCACCGGAAATACACATTTTCAAGCCCCCTGAACCTTTTTTTTATCCGAGGCGGCGAGAAAAACTCATGTTCACTCACTCACGATGGGAGAAGTAGTGTTGGACTCAGTTGAGGCGTCCTCGTCCAGCTCCAAGAAGGCCGCAACCGCTTTACCAACCAAAAACTTGTCTAGTTTTCAAATTCGTATAACAGTAACTTACCTTTAGTAAAATTTGAACTAGGAACCTTCGTCTCCGTAAATCAGCTATTAAACAGCTGAAATGCGGCGACGACTTTACCTCTAGACCAGTCATGTCAAAGATACGGCCCGCGGGCCGCAACTGGCCCCCGGGCTGTATCAATACGGCCCGCGATCGCAATGTGTCACAGAAAGAAGAATCATGTTTTTTTGGAGCTTTAAGACTTCACTCGATTCCTCTACGGAAGTTTTATAATGCGCACACTACATTTATAAGTAATTTTAAGGGCAGCGCGTGCCCAGACAAGCGAGAGAGATAGACAGTAACGCCATCTCTACCTGACATCAATGAGCTTGTCAAAAACAAGAGAAGTCAGGTATCTGGATCCTCGAGCTCAAAATAATTACCATCTTTTATAACTTTGATATGATTTCTAACAACCGTATATTATTTATACTATACAATTAAATAAATAAAATGTTATAATAATTCAGTACATTTTTTGTTATTTGAATCTGGCCCGCCTACACATTTTAAATTTAATATATGGCCCTCTTCAAAATTGAGTTTGACACCACTGCTCTAGACCAACATATGGTGGGTTTAAGTTTTATATAAAAATTTTTCTTACTTTTGGCTATACAAACAGCTCCTGAGAGATTACCGTTAAATTCCGAATCATTCTATTTACCTATATGCTGGCCGCATTGGCGTAGTTAGTTACGTGCTCGCCTCTCATCATGCGGTCTTGGGTTCGAATCCCAATCAGGCATTCACATCTTTATACATTACAAAAAATTATTTCATCCTTCACCGTCTGCAATAGCAGTAATTGCAGAACAATCGGAAGTTAAACAAAAAAAAAAAGAAAATTTTACCTATATAAAATCATTCTGTTTTTTTTAATAAATTTTCTTCATTAAAATTCTACTTTAATCGAATAGAACTTCAGTATTTTTTTTTATGGTTATGTTAAGTCGGATCACCAGCTTGGTCATTAGCGACTACAGTGGGTATGGAACGTAGGGTTGTAACTTGATATAATTTTCAGACCCTAGCCGGGAATCGAAATCGGGACCTACGTGTGGTAAGCCAGTGCGCTACCACTACACTACGGAGGCGGTCACGGTGTCATTTAATTTTTTAAATATTAATTAATTCCCACGGTCATTCGTGCTTTATGTATATTATGTAAATTTAATTTATAATTTTTCACGGTTTCGATTTATAATTATTTAATTCTTGTATTTCCGTTTATGAAATGAATCTTTCATGAAATCATTACTCATTTTTATGGATGTTATATTAAAATTATGTGAACAGGGTTTTAGTTTTTTTTCTCCTTTAAGTTACTAGTGAGTATATTATAATATCATTTTTCCTTTCCATTATAACAACCCTTTTGTAATAAATTGGAAACATCCTTAATTGGTCTGTTCCTGGTTTAATGTCTCCATTATTGTGTAGAATTATTTCCCATGTTATAATCAAATAACTATGCTTCTATAATCATTGTTATATGTTGTAGTTTTTTAAGTATTTTAGGGTTTGGTCCTAACATGAATTGTATAAAAATACTTTTTTTTTTGTTTAAATTTAAACAATGAATTCATGAGTTGTAATTTTTTGATTCGAATTCTCTTTTTGAAACGGATGGGGTAATTTAAAACAATGTTAATAATAGGATGTGTGAATGTCATTTATAGAATTTGTCTATTTCTGTATCATTTGTTGAAAAAATAATAGTAGCCTATGATATATATCGTCATGATTCTCTCTCTTTTTCAGAGACATTTAATTGGTGTTTTGGTTTGTGATCATTACTTTGTTATTGTTATGCACTTTATCTATTACATTAAATTAAAATGTATCCGCCTCAGTAGCGTAGTGGCAGCGCGCTAGCCTACAACACGGAGGTCGCGGGTTCGATTCCCGGCTAGAGTCTGGAAATTTTCAGAAGTTTAAACCCAACGTAGTCGCTAATAACCGAGCTGTTGATGCGACTTTAAATAAATTAAAATGTATTACAATGTTGTGCAATTATACATGGCCACCTAAAGCGTATGAATATATGGAGGGAAGGAAAGTTTTGTTTTCCATTTCGGGTTTTACAAATCGCGTTTGTACTGGAAATGCACGTTTCCTGGCCCACTGAACCCAAAAACACACCGTTTGGTGTTTGCGTGCGAACAAAATTTCTCAATAACGTAATATCCTATTGAGGTGAAACTTGGAACTTAAGTTAAAAATCGACATTGTCATTTTCATCAAAATCGGTCAACCTGAAGTAGTAGGTTATTCGTGCGATTATTAACTTTTTTGTAATTTACTCAAAAACGGCTCGTACGATTTTTTAAAAATCGCCATAATTACTTAATTTGTATACTCTACAAGATTAGGTAGCGCCGTGTCTGCTGAAATTCGAGGGGGAATGTGCTTTCTTAAAGAAAGCATTAAAGAAACTTAAAAAAACTTGAAAAACCATGTTATGTCTTAAATAATCAGAAACGGAATTACAACTTTTGCACTTCTTGTTGATTAAAAAATTCGTATTATGTTAATCACATCACATCTTATATCGCGAACTCGTTGTACCTGATACATGATCTGACCATGCAACAGAATATTGGTTTTTTTTTAACTGACACCTAACCTAAAAACCCAATATTTTTGGTACATTTTGTACTTTGAAACGTCCATTGAAAATTCTTTACCAATCGGTGCAACTGGTATACGTTTTAAAATTCAATAAAATAGAATATTTTGTAAAGAACCTTTTGTTTAGGTTTACTGCTCAATATTACATTGTTTACACAAAAATCAGTTGAATACTAATATTTTAAACTTGTAAAATCTTGGGTTTGTGTTTCCTTTAAACCCAATTATTAAATTTTGAACAAATCGATTTTTTTCATATTCGATCTCATGATGGTTTTTTGTTGTCTTGTACTTATCCTGGATTCATTCAATTATTATCATCTACTGTCCATCTCTATGATGGATCATCCTATTTTAAAAAGCCTTTCCATCAAATTTTCCCAGCCTGGTGAAGTTTTTATTCGTCCTTTATGTCCCAAGTCTTTTGATAATTTTATTTATGTTCTTAACATATTCATAACATATATTTCTTTGCACCAATTCTTGTGTTTTATCTAAGATATCTCTAAAGTATTGCATTTACAGCTCTGGGACCAATTTTATTCAATTTTTTTGTTGTAGAAAGTTAACAAATAAGCTAAGTTAGTTTTTTCATTCTTGTAACCATTGATTTATACTTATCACTTACTTAAATTACTTAAGAAGTATTTAAACAGCTGATAATGATCAGCTGTTACTCCCAACCTAATAGTTATGCAGTTAAGAATGTGCGTTTTATCTGCGTGTGTTTTGATTTTAAATAAAGCGAAATTTCAATATCCATTGTTCATTTTTTCCTGAGTAATTCACATGAATCTTCTCAGAATTAAATTTTCTACAATTTTTTTTAAAGAAAAAATACACCTTTATTTACCATTTATGGAAGTAATCTTACGTTAAACACAAAAATGTGTTATTTCTTTGCACCAATTCTTGTGTTTTATCTAAGATATCTCTGAAGTATTGCATTTACAGCTCTGGAACCATTTTATTCAATTTTTCAGATTAAAAACTATTAGAAACAATCGTATTTGTATCTTTGTAACTACCTTTAACATTTTTATACGGTCGTACTTCACCGAGGGTACAGAGTTCTAGGTGAAATTTTTCGCTAGCCGTAACTCGCTAACTAAGCGTTTTCAGGCATATGTTTACATGAACTTTTTTTCTTATTTTTAGCTATAGAATGAGATCCCAAGAGATTGCCGTATAGTTTTGAATCACTCTGTATATATAATTTTTTTTTAATTCTAATATGTGTAGGGCTACGCTGCATTCTGTTCCATCCAGAACGATAAGCAACCCCATGATGACCCAATCAGATGAGGATGATGACGTGTAAATGAGGTGTAGTCTTGTACACACCGTGGCCGACCATTCCTGAGAGCGTTTGGTTAATTGAACCCCAACCATGAAAGTATACCGGTAACCACTGTCTAGTAACCAAATCCGTATAAAAGTAACTTCCTTTACTAGGATTTGAACCAGGAATCTTCGTCTCCGAAAATCAGCTGTTAAACAGCTGACTCACAGCGACGATTTTACCAAATGAATTATATGAAGGCCAATATATTGTTAACGTTTTTCATTGGTAAGAGAAAGTTATGTGAGTGTTTCACACCAGATTTTTATGTTTAAATTGCTGTATCTCCGACAAATTTTTAAATAAAAAAAATTTAAGTTAAACGTATAAACGCAGAAAAGAACATGCCTTAATTTGCACTAGCGTTAAAATTTTTCCGCTCGGTCGTTTTTGAAACAGAGATCTTCAAACACAACGGAATTCTTTCTTGGCGGGCACTATAACAATGCAGTTACTTTGAAACTTATAGATCCTCTAATAAATACAATAATAAATTAATATTTGATTAAAGTGTTAAATACATGCTTGATAATATTTATTACAGTTATCATGTCTGAATTAAAAATTTCAAAATATAGAATTGTTAACATTATTCTCCCCATAAACGGCTATCGACTTCCTGTTAAATTTTGTTTAATATATTTGAAAATAATTTCTTATTTCGAAAACTAATTTAATTAAAATAGGATTATGACACTTGTAATGCATATTACGTGCATATCCATTCCAAATTTGGTAAGCGTGAAGGGGAAATGATCGACGTGGTGCGTGACTGGGTTTTTTTTTGCAATCGTCTAAAAGTATTTAACATTCCTGAGCACTCTTTCCTCCTCCTGTATTTGCTTTTAGATGATTGCGTTGTAAGAAGTTCATTATTCTATTAATACTCAGTACTTCCTAAATAATTCGTGTTTGGAAATTAATTTTGAATATTATTATGAGTCTATTAACGAGACAAAATTTATAAACGTTGCACATTATCCGATACTGGGTGATCCACTCAATATGACCACCGTTGGGATCTCGGAAACTATCAGTTTCTCGTAAAACTTTAAATTGGGAACATTCCCTCGATTTATTTATACATACATTAAAATTACGGTATAAATTTAAGTCAAATAATCTGGTGTGAAACACTCACATGACTTTCTCTTGTTGTTGTTTAGGTCATCAGCCAAAAAGCTGGCTTGAACCTGTAGAGGTTTTACTAAGTAAAACGAGGAGTGATGTGTTTTACCATTGCCTTCCTCACTGAGTGGAAAAGTATGCTTATCAGCATGCCGGGCCCTCTGAAAAACACATATTTACCACTCTGCAAATGACACCTTCACTTCATTCACCACAGGGTCTGGCTGTATAATGAAATTCATTACTTTCAGAGGAGATAACTATGATTAGTGTCTTTTACACCTCTACCTCTTCTGTTCTTAAATGGTCCAGTCATTTAATTGGCTGACCATGTGATAAGAAACAGAACTATTTATTTTAGCCCTGCAACGAACAGATTGAGTGTAAATAATTTGACACTCCACCTGTCTGTTATGGGCAGGACTTTCTCTTAACAATGCAAATAATTAACAATGTAACTTAATATAAGTAATAAAAAATTTAAAATAAAAAAAAAACTAACCTCAATAAACATAACCTAATTTTAATCATGAGTGAAAGACGCAAAATGAAAATCAACCCCGGTTTGGCTTAAGAATACGGAAAATCACTCTTTCACGCTAAACTAGGTTCTGTAGAGAAAAATGCTTAAATAAAAGTTGTAGATCTTTGAATTTCCTATAAATTTGATTATACACTTATGTCGTAAAATGCATACTAAGGCTGAAATCTTAAAAAATCAATTTTTTACACATTTTCGTGAAAAAAACAGAAAATTGCTAATTACCGCTAAACTAAGCGTTATAGTATAAAACATTGTTTGAAATAAAGGTTGTAGGATTTTGAGTTCTTTACAACTTTTATTGTATATATTTTTGCGGTAAAATTCATATTAAAGTTACAATCTTAAAATAAAACAATTTTTTACGAGAAAACAACCTCCCTTAGAATTTCAGCAGACCTTATCTTGTAGAGGATAAAAAATTAAGTGATGAGGCGATTTTTAAAAAAAATCCTAGGAGCCGTTTTTGAAAAAATCGCAAAAAATTGAAAAATGACACGAATAAACTACTACTTCCGGTTGACCGATTTTGATGAAAGGTGTTCCATTTTTGAGATATTCTGTGCACACACACACACACACACACACACACACACAGACCAATCGCTAAAAACATGTTTTTTGGGTTCAGGGGTCTGAAATGTGTAGATACGGTGAAAACTCGATTTCGAAAAATCGACATGAAAACAATATATTCCTTCCTATATATTCATATAGGCAAGAGAAAGTAAAAATCCACGCAGGAAAAAACAGGCTTTAATTTCATTTTTTTTGTCTTTAATTTTTATTACGGTTCTGTACATTGAGCTGCACAACTTCCGTATTTGTTTTTTTAATGGCGGAGGGGAGTGTCACTTTAAGGAGAAGAGGTACCCAGTGATACATTCTCCGTTCAAAACTTCGGGTATTGTCCGTTATTCAGACCAAGAGGTCTCTACTCCATTTAATTTACTCCATTAATTTGATGTTTCAGTTCGGTCGTTTCTGAAATAAAAGCTCTTCAAACACGAAGTAGGCCTAATTCTTTCGTGGCGGGAATTATAATCTAACTATAGTCCAGCCTGTGTTAGTTTGCTCCTAATGTAAACAAATAATGACGTCACTGAGCATGCGCATTATATCAAAATGTGTACACGCTGATTAAAAAGTAATAACAAAATACTCTCAAAAGTATTTTTATAAATGAAATTGTTAAGCTTACATCATATCATGATATGATCATATCATATCATGACTGATATTTTTAGTACTTTAAGTACTTATAATTTAAAAAATAGTTAATTTGATAGGAATACGACATCAGTAAAGTCGCAGACTCTAGCGTTCACCCTGTAGTAGGTGGCTTTTGTTTGTTGACTGTTGGAGCAAACTAAGAACGGCTGAACTGTAAAGTGTGTATGGTGGGCTTAATAATAATTTTTAACAATTTTGTCACAAAATAGTAGTCTAACAGAATAATTTATAGGTTCATATTTTCGTGACTTTCAAATATCATGTTATTATAATCAATTCGATTTGTGTATTAACTTACATTATGAATAGGATTTTCCGTAGCTGAATATTTGCATGTTATAGTTTTCCTCGTAGTGATAACATTTGATGTTTGTTTCCACTTCGTTCAAAATAGTTTACGATTGAAAGAAAATTCCATATTAAAATTTGCGTGCAACATGAGTTATATTAACCCTAATTATACTCGGACGTAAATAGTACAAATCAGGTAATCGTTGTTACTCTTTAATATAATTTGATTAAATACATTGAGTTTTTTTTGTTATTTTGAAATTGTATCGTGTCCAAAGTAATCTCATGAATTAGACATTTTATTTTGTGTTTTCGAAAATGTACCGTTGTTCGTTCGTTGCTTTTCTATTGACATGTTTTAGGCGTGTCTTATTTATTTTACTATTTTATTTGGGGTTGAATTGTTTTGTTCTTGTTAAAGTGCGTGTAGACATTCTAGTTTGATTAAAAACACAAATAAAAGAAAACATTGTTCACTCAGATTTTTAATTTGTGGTTCTGTTTTAGTGCGTGCATTTAGCATCTGTATAGGAAATAATAATGTACATGGAGCGATATTATTTTCAACATTTTATCCCTAAAGCTAAATCATTTTAACCGCCACATTGTGCGTATTATTTTATGAATGATTAAAAAAATTCGTAAAAATTTTAAAATAGCAATACATGTTTTTTTGTTTGCTATTTCAAACAGTGTTTTTTAATTTAATAAAATTTTCAGATCCTGCCCAGGATTCATGTAAGACTTACCTTAGTAGTTAACCATTACTTCTACTTTCTGTATTATGCAATTTTTTGTCAAGTTTATTTGCAGCCGGTTTAACAAAATCCATAAACAGATGTGACAATACAAGAGACGAGAACGAACTTCTTCTTTTTTTGGTGCCAATCTGCTACCGAATGTTGGTAACCATTCTGGCAATCATAACTCTATTCGCTGCTGCTTTGAAGAGTCCTGTAATAGAAGTTGCAAACAAGGTCCTTAAGTTCTTCAGCCAGGATTTCGTCATCTTCCGACGCCTTTCCTTACAGAATGCATTTCAGCAACCTGTACTTATTTTCATTTCTTTTTAATGAAGTGTCCTAGATATTCTAATTCTCTTCGTTTTACTGTGCATATTATTTTCTTTTACTAAAGAACAAACTAAAATCGTCGAAAAACCCAAAATTATTTTTCATTTATTGATAAAGTGGCTTTTTGATGATGTATTAGATCATGTATTTACATAGCTCTTTGATAACAGACCAGAAATCTGCTGGTAATAGATCTGTCAAAGTGGCATCGATGGCCTATACCAAATTTTTATTATTCAAAATTCTGTAACCAAGAATAGTAACGAATTTAAGATGTCTTATTCAAAATTTACTAATAATTATTTTTTTTATAAATAGTGAGTTTACGTACCGGGTTGGTACATAATCTAAGAAAAATATTTGAGGATGAAATACAGTAACTTTATTTTTTATACAAAAAGCAACTATAAATGGAAATATGTAAAAATATTAAGGAACATCTAATCTTCCAGACACTTTGGATTTTTTATTATTAAATGATTTTTCCAGAACCTTTGTCGTGATATGACAATGTCATGTAGGCCTATACCAAGTTCCTGTTTGATATTGTCACATCTTGGCCGAGCTCTAAGTGTAACGTGTGTAACAGTGTTCCGTATATTCTTTTCAGTTGTCTCCACCTAACTTATAGTTGTACTGGTGTTTTCCTCTTGTCTCGGCCGCATACATCAAAATTGGTTTGAAGAATGTCTTGTAAAAATTAAAAAAACACTGAATTCATAAATATTCTTTGATAACTTTTAACTTTTGATCCTCAATGTTTGAATTTAGTAGATTGTGTGAATTAATTTTTTCGGTATAGGAGATCGAAATAAGGAAGTTGGCTTAAGTTATAGCTCTTATCTAATAAATACATTGCAAATGTGTTTTCAAGTAATAAATATACGTATCCTGTTTTTTATAGGCGTAAACCGAAGTGGTTATCGTCGCCTGATACCCCAAAAAAAGTATGTGGGGTCTAGTCAAGTCTAGAAATGAAAAAAGTCGAAAAACCTAAAATTATTTTTCATGTATTGACAAAGTGGCTTTTTGATGATGTTATTAGATCATGTATTTACATAGTTTTTTGATAACAGACCAAAAATCTGGTGTTTTTAGATCTGTCAAAATGGCGTCGATGGCCTATACCAAATTTTTTTTATTCAAAATTCTTTAACCAAGAATAGTAACGAATTTAATATAAGTCTTATTCAAAATTTACTATAAATTATTTTTTTTATAAATAGTGAGTTTACGCACCAGGTTCGTCTTGTGGTAAAGTCATTGCCGCGAGCTAGCAGATGTACGGAGACGAAGGTTCCGTTGTTCAAATCCTAAAAAAGGTAGTCAATTTTATACGGATTTAAGTAGGCTACTAGACAATGGTTTTTATGTACTTTGATGTTTGTGGTTTAATTAACCATACTACTTATGAATGTTTGGCCTGAGCCTGTATCATCCTCACCATTGGATCATGGGGTTGTTTATTGTTCTAAAATTAAACTCCGACTGCTTCGTTCACACATCAGGGTTAAAAGAAATACTGAGTTCCTAATACATAGACTACAACAAAAATTACACAAATAATTATGAAATAAATAAACTGTGTACTTGAGTATGAAAATGAGTGTTCTCATTTAAATATTTTGTGTCGGTTCCTTCTCGCTGCTAAACATTAGCTCCCAGGTTTGACTCTCGGCTATCAATTTTGGAGGTAATCCAAAGGCTACTTTTGAAAAAATCTATCAAAAAATCCTAAACAATAATGTTCTGAAAGTGTTCTAAACGAAATGAATTCGTTAATAACTTTTAACAATATATGAGAACCTAAAAATATATGAATTTTTTATTGGAATCAGTGGATTTTGTTATAAAATATTTATTTTTTGTTGATTTTTCCGGGATTCTGAAATTAATTTAATTTTTAAAAGTTTTTCTAAACAACATAAATACGGTTTTTTAATGAATAAACTTAATAAATTTAGATAAAAATAGATACGGAAGTATTAAAGTCGTTCTATTTTTATATTTAGAAAATAGATAACATCAGTGTATAAATTTTTTGAATTATTTACTTACTTTTTGTATTGGATGGAGAAAATGTTAGTCGTAAAATTTTATTAAGACAAAAATAGTATTTGATTGTCTACGCGTACGAAAATAGATATGAATGTAATGTATCAATTTTTTATTTTCTTTTACTACTTGTTCTTGTGATTGAACTCGTGGATTACCTTTTATGGAAAAGAACATGAGTAATAATGTATGGGAAAAAAAAATCTTTTATTCCATATTACTATCTAAACTTAAATACGCAAAATTCAGAGATTTTTATTTTTTAACCACTTACAAAAGTCAATGTAAAAAATGTAGTTAATACGGCAGTTTAAGAATTCGTAAATTTTTTTGTTGATTTTTTTTTTATTAGTAGCCTAAATTTGTTTGGTTAATCAGTGTTGTTTCTTTAAATATTTATACAATATACATATACATAATATCCCTAATTTATGTACGTTGCAATGTGTTTAATTCAGAACAATAAGCAACCCCATGACCCAATGAGATGAGGATGATGTTTATGACGTGTAGATGAGATGTAGTCTTGTACAGACCCAGGCCGACCATTCCTGAGAGAGTATGGTTAATTGAAACCCAACCATCAAAGTACACTGGTAACTACTGTCTAGTATTTAAATCCGTATAAAAGTAACTACCATTACTAGGATTCGAACCAGGAACCTTCGTCTCAGAAAATCAGCTGTTAAACAGCTGATTTTGGCGACGACTGTACCTCTAGACCAATCTGGTGGGTTATTTATACAATATGATATGATTTTTTTTATCCAAATAATTTAAAATTTTAGTTCCAAAAAAATAAAAATACTTTGTTGATTGTTTGCGAGAAAATTGTAGTAGTTTTTAATGTTGTTGTTGTTTAGGTGATCAGCCGAAAGGCTGGTTTGAACCTCTAGAGGCTTTACTAAGTAAAACGAGGAGTGAGGTGGTTTACCATTACTTTCCTCACTGAGTGGTAAAGTATACTTATCAGCATGCCAGGCCCTCCGTAAAGCACCTACTTTCCACCCTGCAAATGACACCTTCACTTCATTTACCACAGGGTCTGGCTGTACGATGAAATTCATTACTTTGGAGAAAATAACTGTGACTAGTGTCTTTTACACCTCTACTTCTTCTGTTCTTAAAATACTTCAGTCATATAATTGGCTTGGCCGACCATATGATAAAAAACAGAATTATTTTTTGTAGCCCTGGAACTACCAGATCAAGTGCAAATAATTTAACACTCCACCTTCAAGGGGGGGGGGTTCTCATTCCAATTTTGGTGGAATTTTTAAAATTTTGTTTTTTCTTTTTGTAGAATTATATTCTACTAGTGTTTGTGTTTAATTTAAGATAAATAATCAGACTTTAAAAAAACTGTTAATACCGGACTCTTAATTAAAATTAAAAAAATCTGGTGTGAAACACTCACACAACTTTCTCTTGCCAATGCAAATAATTAACAATAAACCTAACATTAGTAATAAAACATTGGAAATAAACAAAAAACTAACCTGAATAAACATAATCTAATTTTAATCATGAGTGAAAGTCGCAAAATGAAAATCAGCCTCAGTTTTGCTTAAAAACACGGAAAATCAATCTTTCTTGCTAAACTAGGCTGTGTAGAGAAAAATGCGTTAATAAAAGTTGTAGATCTTTTAATTTCGTATAAATTTGATTATATAGTACACTTTAGTCGTAAAATGCATACTAAGACCGAAATCTTAAAAATTCGATATTCACACGTTTTCGTGAGAAAAATACAGAAATTCGCTAATTACCGCTAAACTAAGCGTTAAACAAAAAAAATGTTTTAAATAAAAGTTGTAGGATTTTTAATTCTCTACAACTTTTATCATAATTATTTTTGCGCTAAAATGCATATTAAAGCCGTAATCATAAAAAAACAATTTTTTTACGTGAAAACGGCCTCACCAAGATTTTCAGCTAACATGGCCCCTACCCTATCTTGTAGAGCATAAAAAAATTAGTAAGCCAGGCGATTTTAAAAAAAAAATCGTAGGACCAGTTTTTGAGAAAATCGCAAAAGAGTGAAAAATTATACGAATAAACTTCTACTTCCGGTGGACCGATTTTGAAGAAAATGTTCATGTCGGGTCCGGTAGTGGTATGTAACTTAAGTTTCAAGTTTCAAGTTCGTACTATGTTCCGTTCTTGAGATATTCTGCACACACACACACACACACGCGCGCGCGCGCACCCAGAGAGAGAGAGAGAGATAGGGGGAGAGGGAGAGAGAGAGACACCAATTGCTAAAAACATGTTTTTTTGGTTCAGGGGGTCTGAAAACGTGCAGATCCGGTAAAAACTCGATTTCGAAAAATCGACATGAAAACAATACTTTCCTTCCTATATATTAATACTGTATAGGCAAGAGAAAGAATAAATTTCGATACTATCCACAAAATAGGTGAAGAGGCTCTTCACCTACATTACTTGACAAGCCACCGCTGATTAAGGTATAAGATAAAAGTTTTCCATAACATTTTGATATTGATAGAAAAACTCCCCGTAACGGACAGGTGGAGTGTCAAATTATTTACACTCACTCTGTTCGTTGCAGGGCTAAAATAAATAGTTCTATTTCTTATCACTTGGTCAGCCAATTAAATGACTGAATCATTTAAGAACAGAAGAGGTAGAGGTGTAAAAGACACTAATCAGAGTTATCTCCTCTGAAACTAATGAATTTCATTATACAGCCAGACCCTGTGGTGAATGAAGTGAAGGTGTCGTTTGCAGAGTGGAAAATATGTGCTTTTCAGAGGGCCCGGCATACTGATAAGCGTACTTTTCCACTCAGTGAGGAAGGCAATTGTAAACCACCTCACTCCTCGTTTTACTTAGTAAAACCTCTACAGGTTCAAACCAGCCTTTTGGCTGATGACCTAAACAGCAACATTGGTAGAAAAACTATTTATTTTGAAAAATTGGATTATTATTTATATTGTTTATATGAACGAATATTAAAGATTTAAAATTCTGCTTCACCTTGACACAAAACGAGCAACCGGCTATTGTCGCCCCCTATCTTCTTCAACGCCCACGCTCTCTCAATCCTAAACGGACGTGACTTTTCTTCTTACTATATAAAAACCCTTTGTTACATTTTATGAAGCATATTTTTACCCTTTATTTTTGTCATTCTTCCTCGGATAAACGGTTTTTTCTCGTTTCCTTTGTTCAGATTCTTAAAAAAACTTCCGGTAACTGTCGTGATATTTTCTTGTATTTTTACGTTTTTGTATCATATTGTAATCTGTCTAGAAAGTTTGTTCATTTTCTGGTTTAGAGTTCAAAGTAAATCGATTTATATTATTAAAAGTCACCAACGTTTCTTATGTGTGCTTTGTTAATTATTTATTTTCTTACAAGAAATCTAATTTAAGTTCAAAATAACTATAGTCGTAAGAAAGTGAGGAAGGAATAACCCTTCGACTCCACATCACGTGTAATACTAGCCGAACCGCATAACAACGGCAGCTTGAACGCTACTACTCTGCCTGATATTATAAGCTACTATTATAAGAAACTAGATAAAATGACCGTTCTTCGAACGGTTTTCTTGGTGTTATGGACGGTCTGTTGGTGTACCGAGTTCGATCCCTGTCAGGTCTGATATTCTTTAATCATGGATTGTTATCTATTCGTACCTCCTTTCAATGTCAGCTTTATTATAAATGAAAAACATAGTTGGACGTAAAATAAAAGCGAGATCTTGGTGTAAATCAAGATACGCAGCGCTTTGTTATTTTCAGAAGCGTAGTTAATTTTTAATGTCCAACAATAATGATTACTTAAGTGAATGTAAATTAGCCATTATTGAGGTATGACAATATATCTCAATGTATTCATATTGACTCATTGACGTGTTGAGACGCTAACCGTAGCTTATGTTCATCAACCGACTCGGCCTCGCGAAATTCCGAGTGTCTTTCCCTGTCAGCCTCAAGTCGGACTTCAGAGCACTGACTTCTGCCTAACGGACCTTTTGAGACACTAATCGTAGGTCATGTTCTTCAACAGACTCGGCCTCACATAGTTGTGTCTCTCCCTGTCAGCCTTCAGGCGACTGGAACTTGCTTCAGAGCACTCACTTCTACGGAAAGAAGCCTGGTGGACTCGTTGAGATACCAGTAATTGTTCACGTTGTTCTACGGGTTCAATTTGGCGGATATGAATAAGCCTCCCTCGATTTGTTTTTACCTTTGTAATTTTGCTTTTAATTTTTGCGTTTAATTAAAGCTTTTAATTTTATAATTTTGGCACGTCTTGTCAATGCTTGCTTGGTCAAGCATGACCTCTTCCGCGAAGGCATAATTATCTTCGAAATAAGAAAAAACATAGCGTAGTTAAGAGGTATCTAGGAGTAAAGAAAACAAAATAAATAAGAATACTAGTACTTGTAAAAACTTCAAATCTATTAACAATAGAAGGATTAATATAAGATGAAATTGGAAGAATCGAACCACAATGTGTGCGATAGTAATGCAATTGTTAACCGAGGCTGGGACCTCTAAAACTGGTAAAAAAAGGAAACGGTTATGTAGATACTAGCGAGACTGATAGTGAAGACATTGGTAACAGCGATAGTTAAAGAAGGCGATTCGTTCGTAGTAAATTTTGTTCCAATGGAATAAGGTAGCTGGTAATTACAGTAAATCGAACATTTCTAGTCTTGTAATTACGTTATAGGTAATATTACAGGTCACATTTATTTCTTATAAGGTTTATGAAGAAAACATTTTCTCGGAATAAATTACAGCTTAAAAATGTTGAAACTGCACGGTAGTGAAATGTTCGAGTAGTGTCTCACTCTTGAGGTTGGTAGGACTGTCAAATTTTAACTTTCTTTTCTCACATCCCATCCATACGCCAAAGGCAATATTGTGACTTCAGTGTCTATACTTACTTAACTTAATACTTATGAGTACATGTACTAATTCAATGCACTTTTTTTTAAAGCCACGTAGGACTACATAAGTTCATCAAACTAAAAAAATCTGGTGTGAAACACTCACACAACTTTCTCTTGCCAATGCAAATAATTAACAATAAACCTAACATTAGTATTAAAACATTAGAAATGAACAAAAAACTAACCTCAAAAACATAACCTTATTTTAATCATGAGTGAATGACGCAAAATGACAATCGAACTCAGTTTGGCTTAAAAATACGGAAAATCACGCTTTCACGCTAAACTAGGCTCTGTAGAGAAAAATGCTCTAAACAAAAGTTGTAGATCTTTTAATTTTCTATAAATTTAATTATATACACTTTTGTCGTAAAATGCATACTAAGACCGAAATGTTAAAAAAATCGATTTTTCTCACGTTTTCGTGAGAAAAAAAACAGAAAATCGCAAATTACCGCTAAACTAAGCATTATACAAAAAAATGTTTGAAACAGAAGTTGTAGGTTTTTAAATTCTCTACTACTTTTATTATATAAGTTTTTGCGCTAAAATTTATATTAAAGCCGTAATCTTAAAAAAACAACGTTTTTACGTGAAAACAGCCTCACCGAGAATTTCAGCAAACATGGCGCTTACCCTATCTTGTAGAGAATAAAAAATTGAGTAAAATAGGCGATTTTAAAAAAAATTGTAGGACCAGTTTTTGAGAAAATCGCAAAAAACTGAAAAATTATACGAATAAACTACTACTTCCGGTTGACCGATTTTGATGAAAATGTTCGTGTCGCGTCCGGTAGTGGTATGTAACTTAAGTTTCAAGTTTCAAGTTCGTACGATGTTCCGTTCTTGAGATATTCTGTTCACACACAGACACACACACACAGACACACACACACACACAGACACACACACACACACAGACCAATCGCTAAAAACATGTTTTTTTGGGTTCAGGGGGTCTGAAAACGTATAGATCCGGTGAAAACTCGATTTCGAAAAATCGACATGAAAACAATACTTTCCTTCCTATATATTCATATAGGCAAGAGAAAGTAAAAACTCGATTTCAATTTTTGCGGTTCAATTTTTCAGTTTTTAGAGTCCTTTCCTGATGTTTCCCTCCTTGAACTTTCTCCAGTAGGCCTATTCCTTCAATCCATCCGATCTTCTCTGCCGTTCCTTGTCAGAATACACAACTTTCTGCCGTTTCGTCGGTTTCTGCTGTTCAAGTCTTGTGGTCTTCAACCTGTGGTAATTTCCGGATTTTGTTTTGAGGTCCTCAAGTGAGATTTGGAGTCCATTCATGTCCTCCTTAATTTCCCTGATCCAAATGTACCTATTCAATGCACTTTATATCATAATATTTTATTTAATTTGGTAGTCTGTATTATTTTTTTATGGGTACAATATCAATACCGGTCAGTTAACTACTAAAACGTAGTTTTGTTTGAATATTAGCCAAAAGAATAACGTTTTTTATTGTAAAATTTATTTCTAATACAAACACAACCAAAAATGATATTGTGTTGATGAAATCTACGCATCTATTTCAAAGAGTCTCATACTTTCTTAGTTGTTTAACCCACACTATGTGTTCTTAATGATCTGCTAAAGACTAAAATCTTAGAAAAGTTTGTTAAAATTACACAGTTTAGTTCAACTAACATACGTAGTTAATAGTATTATAATATTCACAACGATTGGCCTAATTCTTTGTATGGAAACTTGTCCAGTTTTATAACTACGATAAATTATTTTCTATTATGTTATTCAACATAATACATATATTTTTTTATGGAACGGACTTAAATGTATTTATCGTTTATCATAGGCGTATTTTGTCCTACTAAATTTAACCTTCTTAACTTTCTATTAACGTTACTTATTTTTTTGTTATAATTCTATTCACCAATTTCTAATTTCAAAATTATTAATTTTAATGAAAGAATTTGTCTTATTATTTTAGGAGCATCGTTTTATTCGACCTTGAATTTTCTATTGTATTGGCACGTCTTACGAATTTTGTATTTCATAAAATGCTTGGGTGGCACTTAATTGATTCACCTATTAACATGAGACAACTTAATAAATTGTTACATCTTAAAGTTAAAGATTATTTCAGTAAACGCAATATAATCGTGTATCAATCATTTTGAACGTTAAAAATACGGATAGAGTAATTAGAAAATAAGTTTTTGTTTAATGACTGAATCATTTAAGAAGAATTAGAGGTGTAAGATATACTAATCAGTTATATTCTCTGAGAGTAATGAATTTCATTATACAGCCAGACCCTGTTGTGAATGAAGTAAAGGTGTCATGTGTGCAGGGTGGGAAATATGTGTTTTTCAGAGGGCCTGGGATGCTTATCAGCATGCTTCTCAACTCGGTGGGAAAATAATAGTAAACCAAATGACTCCTCGTTTAATAAGAACCTCTAGAGGTTGAAATCAGCTTTTCGGCTGTTCACCAAAACAACTTCATAAGTAACTGGTGAGTACCTAACGTTGTTGTTTAGGTCATCAGCCGAAAGGCTGGTTTGAACCTGTAGAGGTTTTACTAAGTATTACGAGGAGTGCGATGGTTTACCATTGTCTTCCTCACTGGGTGGAAATGTACGCTTATCAGCATGCCGGGCCGTCTGAAAAGCACGTATTTTCCACACTGCAAATGGCACCTTCACTTCATTCACCACAGGGTCTGGCTGTATAATGAAATTTATTACTTTCAGATGACATAACTCTGATTAGTGTCTTTTACACCTCTACCTCTTCTGTTCTTAAATGATTCAGTCATTTAATTGGCAAAACATGTGATAAGAAACAGAACTATTTATTTTAGCCCTGCAACTAACAGATGACTGACTATAACAGACAGGTGGAGTGTCAAATTTTTTACACTCAATCTGTTCGTTGCAGGGGTAAAATAAATAGTTCTGTTTCTTATCACATGGTCAGCCAATTAAATGACTGAATCATTTAAGAACAGAAGAGGTAGAGGTGTAAAAGACACTAATCAGAGTTGTCTCCTCTGAAAGTAATGAATTTCATTATACAGCCAGACCCTGTGGTGAATGAAGTGAAGGTGTCATTTGCAGAGTGGAAAATATGTGCTTTTCAGAGGGCCCGGCATGCTGATAAGCGTACTTTTTCACTCGGTGAGGAAGGCAATTGTAAACCACCTCACTCCTCGTTTTACTTAGTAAAACCTCTACAGGTTCAAACCAGCCTTTCGGCTGATGACCTAAACAACCTAACGTTAAAGAGTAAATATTGTTTCCACAATATTCTAAAATTTCATAACGTGCAGGTGGAATGGTAAATTAATTGCACTTGATCTGTAGGTTCCAGGGCTACAAAAAATAGTTCTATTTCTTATCACATGGCCAGCCAATTGTATGCCTGAACTATTTAAGAACAGAAGAGGTAGAGTTGTAAAAGACACTAGTCAGAGTTTTCTTCCCCGAGAGTAATTAATTTCACTATACAGCCAGACCCTGTGGTGAATGAAGTGAAGGCGTCAATTGCAGGGTGGAAAGTGGGTGCTTTTCGGAGGGCTTGGCATGCTGATAAGTATACTCTTTCAACTCAGTGAGGAAGGCTATGGTAAAACCACCTCATTCCTTATTTTTACTTAGTAAAACCTCTAGAGGTTCAAACCAACCTTTCGGCTGTTGACCTAAACAACAACAACAACAATTTTAAAGAGCTGATGTTCTGTTAATTGGAATTCGTATTCATTAAATGAAAAATTGAAACATTTGAATTCCAATTAAATTTCTTGAGGCTTAAAAGGGGTACTTACACGATAACAATAAATATTTTATGTTTCTTCACAGTTTAATGCAGCTCCTGTAATATTGACTGTAAACTTACGCCTAGTTTCAAGCACAGCATTGCTGGTTTAATATACTAAGAAATAAACGTTCAAGTAGGCCTATGTTTGAATGAGAAAAAAAGCTACAGGAAATATCTGATATCACAGGGTAACATTTCACAGAAATAAAAAAAGTACTTAACTTCATATTAGAATCAATAAATTTACGTCACAGATTAAATAAAATAAGTATTGTTGGAATCCTTTTACTTATTTTCTTACTTTTCCGTTCCAGTAATTTTTACTTTATTCACTTTGATCCAGAAATAACTGAACTGCATGTTTTACTTTTTGTGTTATTGAAGTGTGGGAGTTATTTGTATTTATCCGTTCAGCTGAATCTTTCAACATATAAAGCCTACGTTATAGCTTTATTTGTATTACATGTTACAACGCAAACGTAAATGTACATGTCACAGTTATTTACATGCATAAAACATTTACATGTACAATATTACATCATGGATTTCATGATGAAATTTTGTATGTAAATTTATAAATCTATTCGTATAAAGTTCGTAAAAAATACATAATTTTGGAGTTCATCGATACAGTTTTGTTAACCTCATGTTATAATTTCCATTAAATTTTCTGTCGATAATAAAAGTTAGACGTCTAAACAGAACTGAATTTATATTTTTCGATATCTTATTTTATGTCATTTTTCGTGGGATTGATTATATTGTTTAGGTAATCAGCCGAAAGTCTGATTACCTGAACCTAAACCTAGAGTTTTGAACCTCTAAAATTTTTTTTAGTAAAACGAGGAGTAAGGTGGTTTATCAATATTTTTCCTTGAGTGGAAAAGTATGCTTATCAGCATGCCTAGCTCTGTGAAAAAGATCTACTTTTCGCCCTGAAAATGACACCTTCACTTCATTTACCTCTGGATCTGAATGTATAAAGTTGAAATTCATTACTCTCAGAGGAGATAGGTCTTGACTTAGTCTTCTACGTGCCTGTACCACTTTTGTTTTTAAATGCTTCAGTCATGCTTTTTTGAAAAAGCAAGGAGTAAAGGATGAAATTCTAGGGCAGTACTGTACCATGTACCTGACTGAACAATACAATTCATTGTATACGATAGAATATTGCCCATAACAGGCAGGTGGAGTGTTAAATTATTTGCACTCGATCTGCTAGTTCCAAAGCTACAAAAAATAGTTCTGTTTTTTATCATGTAGTCAGCTAATTATATGGCTGAAGCATTTAAGAGTAGAAGAGGTAAAGGTGTAAATGACACTAGTCACAGTTATCTCCTCTGAGAGTAATGAATTTAATTTCATTAAACAGCCAGACCCTGTGATAAACAAACTAAAGTTGTCATTTGCAGGGTGGAAAATGGATGCTTTTTAGAAATCCTGGCATGTTAATATTTACAAGCATACTTTTCCACTCTGTGTGGAAGGCAATGGTAAATCAACTTACACCTCGTTCTACTTAGTAAAGCCTCTAGAGGTTCAAGCCAACTTTTTGACTGATGACCTAAACAACAACTCATTAGAATAGACGGAAAAACTAAACTTTCCGAAGTACCTTACACCAAAAAAAAAAAAAATTATAACTTAATTTTACCAATCACAAATTTTTTTACAATTCAAAAATTAAAATATCATACAACCTATGTTACTCATGGAGCTCTAAGCTTACCAATAGTGCAAGAATTTTTGAAATAAGTTGAATATTTTCTGAGATTGCCTCGTACAAACTAACAAATAAACGTTATATTTTTATAATATTAGTATCATAGATAAGCCTTTTGAGATGTCGTCACTCCTACCGGAAACTAACCACAAAACCTCTTAAAGAAATATTATGTATTCATTAGTTAACAGATTGAGTAAAATGTATTAAATAAAACATTGGTTGGATTTAAAAGAGAGCGTTCCAATTGGTTCTTCTCTGTAAATTGCAAGTAGTTTAGCTTACTATGATAATATTCAGGTCAACAATATTATTTACTGCCTTTATTTTAGTATTTAAGTGACTTTAACTAGTGGTAAACCTAGATTTCTTAACAAACTCATAAAATATCTATTTAAGAAGAAGAATTTTAAAATATTATGTATAATTATGATTTTCACATAAATTTAATTGTTTATTGTTACAATAAAAATGTAACTACAGAAATAACTCGTGTCAGACACTACTTTTGAATAGTTATAACGGTCTATTCGAATTTGAATTTTTTTATTCCCTGTACACAAAATAACATCTGGAACTTAGTAATATTGTGTTCAAAGAATCTAACCATATGTTTGTCATCTTAGAGGAGGCATGAAAAAAGTACTCTTGTAGTTGTTGATTTTTAGACAGTCGATGATTAAAACAGTTGTGGCGCCTTTTGTATGTGAAAATAAGTGTGAAGATTTTTTGTTGTTGCTTTTTTTGACGTACTCTTAATTTATAAACCGAAAATTTTTAAATTCAAAAACATTTTATCCATAGCTAAAAACATATTTTTTTTAGTTTAGGAGCCTGAAAACCTGTATTTATGGTGAACGATTTTGAAAAATGGATTTGGAAACAAGAATTTCCTTCCTTATATATTCATTTATGGAAAGAGAAAGTAAAAAATAACATTAAAAAGAGAAAAGATCGAGCTTAGGAAGAAAAAATAATTTAACATGGTTCTAAGTAGAATTTTTAAGGTTTTTAAATTTGGTAAAAAAAACTTATGTTTTAAAATATAAAACTATTATTTGCTATTGAAAATAATTTTACGTAACGAAAAATCGTAGTAAATTTCAAATCGAGAAATATAGGACGTCAAAACTCTCACAAGGAATTCCTTACAATTTCAGTCGGCTATTTAGGCCTAATAAATAGTTTTCGGATTGAGAAGTGAAAGTTAAAACAAAGCACTTATTTTCGAACATTAAAATCCAGGATAAGAGTTATAAATACTAATCAGACAGACAAATTTAGTATTGATGGTGTCAATTCGTTGTCTATATTGTGAGATTTGCCTATAAAAGGCTGGTAGAGTGTGAAATTTTTGCACTTGATCTGCTAATTCCAGGGCTATAAAAAATAGTTCTATTTCTTATCACATGGTCAGCCAATTATAAAACTGAAGCATTTAAGAACAGAGGAGTTAGAGGTGTAAAAGATACGAATCTTTTCCGTTTTCTGTATGCCACTATCAAATCCGAATTCCCTGAATGGTTACACAATTCTTCCACTCCTGCGTCTAGCGCGCCAATCAGACTAGCAATATTCCTGCGTAGTGTCAACTCCACTCCCATTTCACAGTTAATTGCTACACAGTGTGCTATTAATTTTGTACTGTTACTTAATAATATTCGGACGGAGGAAGATGCTGCAGAGTTCCTTCAGGAAAGGGGGTTGTTCCAATAATCCCAGAAGAAGTGACAACTAAAAACGTCTGTGTGAAACACTCACACGACTTTCTCTTTCCAATGTAAATAATTAAAAAATTTAAAGTAATAGTAATGTAGTAATAATTAAATGTAAAAGATAATGTAAATAATTAGAATAAGTTATAAGTTAGGCCAATAACAGGCAGCTGGAGTGTTAAATTATTTACACTCGATCTGTTAGTTCCAGGGCTACAAAAAATAGTTCTGTTACTTATAAGATGGTCAGCCAATTATATGACTGAAGCGTTTAAGAACAGAAGAGTTAGAGGTGCAAAAGACACTAACCAGAGTTGTCTTCTCTGAAAGTAATGATTTCATTATACAGCCAGACCCTGTGGTGAATGAAGTGAAGGTGTCATTTGCAGAGTGCAGAGTAGATGCTTTTCGGAGGGTTGGATGCTGATAAGCATGGACTACTTTTGTTCTCAGTGAGAAAGGCAGTGGTAAACCACTTCACTCCTTGTTTTATTTAGTAAAACCTCTACAGGTTCAAACCAGCTATGCGGCTGTTGACGTAAACAACAAGTTATAAGTAACCTGAAAATAAAAATATATAAAATAATAAAAAACTCAAAATAAAACAATCTAAATAAGAAATAAAACAACAAAACGTGTGTCTGTCTCAGTATGAGTATTTAGTAAGACAATTAGTGGGAGAAATGAACACGTGTGCAACCCTTCAGGGAATTCGGGTTTGATAGTGGAATACAGAAAACGGAAAAGATCCAAAGACACTAGTCAGAGTTATCTCCTCTGAGAGTACTGAATTTCATTACACAGCCCTGTGTCATTTGCAAGGGGGAAAGTAGATGCTTTTCAGAGGGCCTGGCATGCTGATAAGCATATTTTTCCACTCAGTGAGGAAGGTATATTAAACCAGCCATTCTTGTGATGACCTACAAAGAACATTCTCACGACCTCTAAAATTGTTTTGTGTGTATTTTCATTTTAGTAAAAAGTTGAAATCTATAAAGTGAGGTTAGACGGAGAGGCTAGCTGGGAGCGGAGTCCCCTGATTGTTATTTAAATTGATAAAAGCACACTTTTTTATATTAACAATGTTATTGTGAGTACGCACAATAACTTCCACACGTTTACGAATTGAAATAACATTGATCAAGAATTTTTTGTTTCGTCCTATTTTGAGGAACGGCATTGTTGTAACTTATTTTGTATTCCCCTTCACGCTTTTCGTTCATCTTAATTAAAATTTAACATTTCTCCAGGGAAATGTGACATCGATTTCATTTAATTACATTTGAATTGCTAGCCGTTGCGTTGAATTACATCAGGGATTTTACACCAACAGTCTCGCATTGATCTAACTTCTAATATTAAATTTTATACAGCAAAACCCCGTTCAACCGTAATCCGACTTATCCGAAACGTATCCGATTTTTAAAAAATTACTAATAGCAAGTTTTCAGCAAGTTTTCACCGGAAATACACTTTTTTAGGCCCCTAAACCCAAAAAAAAACATATTTTTACCGGTCTGTGTGTGAAAAAATTATCTCAAAACGGAATATCGCACGATGCTGAAACTTGGAATGTAAGTTTGGTACTATAAGGGGACCTGACAGATGTTTTCATCAAAATTGGTCAACTGGAAATATTAGGTTATTCATGCAATATTTCACTTTTTGTAATTTTTCAAAAACGACTTCTACGATATTTTTAAAAGGCGACTTATTTACTAAATTTGTTATGCTCTACAACATAGGTAAGCGGCTTGTCTACAGAAATTTGTGAGGAGGACTGTACTCTGATGGTAAAAAAAAATTATTTTAAGATTGCGACGTTATTATGCATTTTCTGACAAATGTATACATAATCGAAGTTTTAGAAAATTAAAAAACCACAATTTTTATTTCAAACAATGTTTTCCAGAGCACTTAGTTTAGCCGCGCGTGCGCACACACATACCAATCTGTAAAAACATTTTTTTGAAGAGATGGAGCGAGGATGTGGGTCGGGGAGTGGAGAAGGAGGTTCATTCCAAATGTTAAGGTGTGGATAAGGAGGACATTTGGTGATACATTTGGTAATTGAATTACTTCAGGATTGATTTGGCCATGTAGACGAGTTTCATGTTTGACAGCAAATCTTTTTATTTCACTGGACACTTAAGGAATGTTAAAATCTCTACGCAGATTACAAAAATTGACATAAAACATTATTTTCCTTCCCTGTTTATATTCACGTAGGGCAAAATAAAGTGAAAACAGATTTAAGGTAAAGTTAGAAATAAATTTTTTGTTGTAAACTTTATTGATATTGTTAGGATTTGAATTATTTAATATTGTGGTTTTGAACGTATTGTGGGAGATATTTGATTTAGCGTTTGCACCATTATTTCAATCGGTGTTAATAGGATTCCTCGACACCCGCTGCGGTTTGTTTCAGAACTATATTAACCCTGTATAGGTCTTTGGTAAGTATGCTTAGCACTGGCAATAAGGTCGATTTTATTTAAGAAAAAGCTGTGCAGCTGTACCGTACTGGCATTTTATGGTTTTATTGATGTTTTATGGTAATCCAGAATTTTCTGGTATCCAAATTTTGAAATTAGCGCGCACCAACCATTTCCTTCGTGAGTTGCACGAATGTGGTAAGGATTCATACCAGCGTATGTTGTTTTGTTGTTACTTTTGTACAGTGCTTAGAAAATTCTAGTTTTTTTACGGGAGAGCAAGCCTTCTTGCTAATGTAAAGTTAAGATGAGCTATTCTACAAATTGTTTTTGATTATATTGTACATAAGTTGTTTTAATAAGTATCCTTACCACTAAACATTATGTGATTCCCATTTCAATAAACGTTCCTTGGTACGTATACTTACCAGGGTTTAACATCAACAAAAATCTGGTGTGAAACACTCACACAGCTTTCTCTTGCCAATGCAAATAATTAATAATAAACCTAACATTATTAATAAAATATTAGAAATAAACAAAACACTAACCTCAAAAACATAACCTTATTTTAATCATGAGTGAATGACGCAAAATGAAAATCGTACTCAGTTTGGCTTAAAAAAACGGAAAATCACACTTTCACGCTAAACTAAGCTCTGTAGAGAAAAATTCTTCTAATAAAAGTTGTAGACATTTTAATTTCCTATAAATTTTATTATATACACTTTTGTCGTAAAATGCGTACTAAAGCCGAAATCTTAAAAAAATCGATTTTTCACACGTTTTCGTGAGAAAAAAACAGAAAAATGCTAATTACCGCTAAACTAAGCGTTATACAAAAAAATGTTTGAAATAAAAGTTGTAGGTTTTTAAATTCTCTATTTTTTTTATTATATAAATTTTTGGGCTATAATACATATTAAAGCCGTAATCTTAAAAAAACTATGTTTTTACGTAAAAACAGCCTCACCCAGAATTTCAGCAAACATGGCGCCTACCCTATCTTGTAGAGAATAAAAAAATGAGTAAATGATGCGATTTTAAAAAAAATCGTAGGACCAGTTTTTGAGAAAACCGCGAAAAAGTGAAAAATTACACGAATAAACTACTACTTCCGGTTGACCGATTTTGATGAAAATGTTCGTATCTGGTCCGGTAGTGGTATGTAACTTAAGTTTCAAGTGTCAAGATCGTACGTTGTTCCGTTCTTGAGATATTCTGTTCACACACGCACGCGCGCGCGCGCGCACACACACACACACACACACACACAGGCCAATCGCTAAAAACATGTTTTTTGGGTTCAGGGGGTCTGAAAACGTATAGATCCGGTGAAAACTCGATTTCGAAAAATCGACATGAAAACAATACTTTCCTTCCTATATATTCATATAGGCAAGAGAAAGTAAAAACGAAATATCTTACTGTTCTGGCACTAGGAACACGTTATTCAAGCCCTATTAAGCAAAATTTAACATTTTACAACAATGTAGGCCCTATATTATTTCCCGTAGCACTGCCGCCCTATAAAGGGTTAAATGGAGGTTCTTTAGTAAATCTGATGGTTTAAAACTTAAAATAATCTAAAATAATCATTAATTTTTTGAAATTTAGTTAACTCTTTAGTTTACATACTTATTTTCAATAAAATATAAAATAATTTGTACACGACGATTATTGTACAAAAAGGATTTTTGCAGATACAAATCCTCTCATGTATTACATTTTCGTCAGCGTTTTCTATTTCCCTTTTTATTTTCTCTTTCATTTGTAACTTTCTGTCTTTGTTGCACTCTATCTGATAAAATGATAGCCAGTCGTTCATATATTGTGGTCTATGAAGCGTGTAACACGACTCGTTTCCAAGACATCGAAGCGCAAACGTCTCTTATGTACCTTAGGCAGAAAACGATTTTACTGAAAGAAATATCTCATAACTGCTACATTTTAGATCACCTACAATAATGATACAAGTAAAAACAATAAATTTTTATTTATTTCTGCATTATTAAATAACATTGTTTATTATTAATAAAAGGTTTTTTTTTTCAATTTTATCGTTTCAAAACTATTTTAAATATTTAGGCCTTCGGGCCAGCCCTGTCAGTCAGCTGGTAGAAGTCACTATTAATTGTTAATCACCCCCTGATTGAGCAATCGACGTTGTATGACGACCAGTTGATAGCCATTCCTGAACAAACTCCACTGGGGATCCCTGCTCAAAAATTCATGCCGAATTACGTCAAAAATGAGGCGAAAAGCGGCGATCAAATTGGGTGGTTGTCAGTATCAATTTTCAAACCCATTTATACGTAGGCCTACGGAATCGAATTATGGGGCTCAGAAAGCCATTGAACTATTAAAATCCTGAAATTATTCTAGTCAAAATTACTCAACAATCACAGCACCTTGAGACATAACGAACTGCATACTACACAGACATTTCCACATTTTCTATTCAACTAGAAATCAACAAATTTAGTCCAAAAATACAAAAGAAGACTCAAATTATACTCAAATAATCTCGCTATCTCATTCTTAGATATTCCCTACACTTTCCGGCTGAAACGAAGACATCGTGTGTTGTTTAGGTCATCAGCAAACAAGCTGCTTTGAACCTCTATAGACTTTACAAAGTAAAACGAGGGGTGAGGTGGTTTATCATTCCCTTCCTTACTAAGTAGATAAGTATGCTTATCAGCGTCCCAGGCCCTCTGAAATGCAACTACTTTCCACCCTGTAAATGACACCATCATTTCATTCACCACAGGGTCTGGCTGTATAATGAACTTCATTACTCATAGAAGAGATAACTCTGACTAGTATCTTTTACATATGTATCTCTTCTGTTAATAAATACTTGTCATAATTAGCTGAACATTTGATACGAAGCAGAACTATTTTTTGTAGCTCTGGAACTATCATACCGGATGCAAATAATTTGACACTCCACCTGCCTGTTATGGGCAGAAGATATCGTATGGAGTTATTTTAAAATTTCAAGGCAACATAAAAAATAAATCTACGAAGTTACTACATTTTCTTCGGTTATGACATGCAAAAACGAAACCTATCAACTTGTTCTTACATAACAATAGATTGTAGATTTTAATTTTATGAAAAATATAATAAAAAATATTTTTGTAATATTTCTTGGCGGTAATAGACTACTAATTAAAAGATAGTCAGGAAGGAGTTGTAGATCTTGCTGAGTGAATCTCTGTTATAACTATGAGTATGGTTAGCAGGCCTACATCATCCTTGAACACTTAAATACAGTTCAGCCGTTCTAAGTTTGCTCCTAATGTAAACAAATAATGACGTCACTGAGCATGCGCATTACATCTAAATGTGTACACGCTGATTGAAAAGTAACAACTAAATAATTTCAAAAGTATTTAAATACAAAATACGTTTAAAAGTATTTTTCTAAATGAAATTGTTATGCCTACATCATATCACGACTGATTTTTTTAGTACTTTAAGTACTTATAATTTAAAAAATAGTTAACTTAATAGGAATACAACATCCATAAAGTCACGGACTCTAGCGTGCACCCTGTAGTAGCTGGTTTTGGTTTGTTGACAGTAGGAGCAAACTTAGAGCGGCTGAACTATAGTTACTAAAATTGTAGGTATTGTACACCACTGAATAAAAGTGACATTAATATTTAAAAATCCCACCGGGTTGGTCTAGAGGTAAAATCGTCGCCAAAATCAGCTGTTTAACAGCTGATTTTCGGAGACGAAGGTTCCCGGTTCAAATCCTAGTAAAGTTAGTTACTTTTATACGGATTTGAGTACTAGACAGTGGTTACTGGTGTACTTTGATGGTTGGGGTTCAATTAACCATACTCTCTCAGAAATGGTCGACCTGAGTCTGTACAAGACTACACCTCATTTACACGTCATACACATCATCCTCATCTCATTGGGTCAAGGGGTTGCTTATTGTTCTGAATTGAACTGATTGCAACGTACACAAATTAGGAATAAAAAAATTTAAAAAAAATATTTACAAAATAATTCATAATAAATGAAATTCCGAACGGTATGAAGTAAAGAATAAGTTTGGCTCGAGTTAGGTTATCCCACATTGGCAACAGAGGTTAGTATGAAAGGACTGAATGAGAAAAAAGCAGGAGCCAGCCAGACATTGACGGTATCAATGTCGCGCCTTCACCTCTTGAATAATAATCAAGTGTTCTTTTAACATAAAGAGCGAGCGCACTGTATTATAACTGTTGCCTGTTTTAACCCTACTAAAACCACTGACAAATTCATTATCAACTACTTAAAATCAGAGAACCGAGACATTACTTGATGTTATCCAAGACAAAAAATAATCCCACGATTCTCTATATGAACTTTGTAATAATAATATGATATAAGGTTACGGTAACTGGTATATTTTTAACTTGTTTTATTATTTTGTGGTTAAATTTTATATAACTAAAAACAATCAGTCGATAGTTTTTATTATATTATTTTTGTTGTTGTTATTATTATTATTATTATTATTGGATTATTAGAACAGATTAGGAAAAATTCTTAAAAAACTGTTTGGAGTGTAGCGTCATACGGGAGCGACACTTGGGTGAGGGGGGGCTGTAGGAAGGAAAACGGTAGAAGCTTTTAAAATGCGGTGTTATAAAAAAAATTTAAAAATTAGTTGGGTGGACAAAATAAGTAATTTAGAGGTTCTTAGACGAGTAGATGAAAGAAGAATGAAAACTTCTTACCAGAAGGGATAGACTAGTAGAGCATTTCTTAAGACATTTAGTTATAGATATTGTTCTATCAATAATGGATTGTAATATTGAGGGAGTGAATTGTAGGGGGAGGCAAAGGTTAGAATATTTAAAGCAAATTACAAAATATTTAAGGTGTTGCAGGTATGTAGATATGAAATGACTTGCGCTAGATAGAACATCTCGGAGAATTGCATCAAACCAGTCGAGAGACTGATGACAAACTAAGTTTTTATTTTAAACGGTCCAATTCAATCTCTCAATTACTCTGAATTTTTGGCATAATTTGAAATAAATATAACTATTGGTGTTTATAATGTAACATTGTACTGTGATATTCTAGAAGTGATTGTGTGAATATATTTAAATATTTTACTTTGTAAGAAATTGTGTATTCTATGAAGTGTTGTGTAATGAACAAGGACAATAGATTGAGAGGAATGGAATGTTTTTTTTTTTTGATAAATGACACCTTCACGTCACAGGGTCTGTGTGTGTGTGTGTGTGTGTAATGAAATTCATTACTCTCAGAGGAAATAACTCTTGACTATTGTCTTGTACACCTCTACCTCATCTGTTCTTAAATGCTTCAGTCTTATAGTTGGGTGACCATGTGATAAGAAAGAGAACTAATTTTTGTAGCCCTTGGACTAGCAGATCGAGTGGAAAAAAATTTTCACTCCACCTTCCTGTTATGGTCATTTTCAATTTTAATTATTAAGTGACTTTTTTATAGTCAGGTTTAAGCTTACGTTTTGTAATTAATTTAATTGAAGTAATCTAATTGTATTTGTTAGTAATGTAATTTTTATAATCATTAATTGTGTCAATAAATGATTGTAATAAGTTTAAAGAAAATGTGTTAAAATTTGTTCTCATTCTTTACTTTTTCACTCTGGTTTAGACAATGCAGGAAATCCGTAACACTAACATTTTATAAATACTCCTGGTTTTTTTGTACAGTAGTATTTAGTATTATTTTTTTTAAATAAGGTAAAAAAGTGACTATTTACCGTATAAAATTTATTCAAGTTTTTTTACAAGTCGAAAGTTAATTTTAGAATGATTGTTCGTTAAAAATAAATTGTTTATGAAAGTGCAAATTTTTGTGCTATTTAGATTCGATTTTAGGAAGGAAAATATTTTATATTCTATACATAGCATTTATAAACGACTCGATGTAACGAAAATTATTGTGATGGAACACCAAAACTCAACTGTACATTCTTGAGTTCCGCCCACATCTTAAAAACTTAGATTGATGTTTACCGAAAAACAGTATTAAGGTCAATTTTAACACCTACGCTAATAGCATTTGGAGTATGTTTGTAATTCTTTGTTCTTTTTATGGTTTATTTATATTTTTTAAATTAATTTGTAAAATACAGTGAGAAAACATTTTGATCCTTAATAATTTTGCCATACCTGGAGAAAAATACTTCGATTAGGTTGAAATCTGCTAACTAAAGATTTCTCATCCAACCCTTCAGGCATTTTTGGAATTTCATATTTATACCGGTATTAATGTTGCTTTACTTTAAGAAAAAAAACACGTAAAAATCTCAAATTTTCTCAAAAATAGCTCTCAGAGTGTTAATTAACGTCTCGCGTTCACTTTTTCTCATTTCATATCCCAAAAATTTTGCCCATAACAGGCAGGTGGAGTGTTAAATTATTTGCAATCGATTTGATAGTTCCAGGGGTACAAAATATAATTCTAATATTTCGTATCACATGGTCAGCCTATGATAATCATTTAAGAACAGAAGAGGTAGAGGTGTAAAAGACACTAGTCAGAGTTTTCTCCTCTGAGAATAATAAATTTCAATATACAGCCATACCCTGTGGTGAATGAAGTGAAGGTGTCATTTGCAGGGTGGAAAATAGATGCTTTTCGAAGGGCCTGACATGCTGATAAGCATACTTTTAAACCATCTCGTTTTACTTAGTAAAGCCTCTAGAGGTTCGAACTAGCGTTTTGGGTGATCACCTAAACAACAACAACCTAGAGAAAAAACTTCGATTAGGATAAAATCTGCTAGCCAGCTAGAAGGAAAAAACATGTAAACGCTAAAAAAATTTCAAAAACAGCTTTTAGGGTTTTAATTAATGTTGTCTCGTTTACGCATTTGTTGTGCACATAAGTAGATAAATAAATACAATAGTGTCTGTGAATCATTAGGGGCTACATTCCCACTCAAGAACTATTTTATATTTTTCAAAATTATGAAGCTAAGGCGGATTTTTAGAGATAAATGCACTTTAAAACATTAATCAAATTTTTAATTTGTACTACTTCGTTATTTAACTTCGGGTTTGAACATGAATAATTTTTCATATCCTGTTTGGCGATCAAACCCGGTATCTCCACTTTGCAGCGTATCACACTAACCACTGGGCCACGAAGACGGTCAGCGGTGAAATTTTATTTGTTTGATATAATATAAAATGCAGAAAAACACTTTATTTCAAAACTGCAAAATATTAATAAAATAATTTGTGAATTAATAAAAATTAATATCAATTTTCCCAATTTCAGTAGTAAAAATTAGAGAAACATATTTATAAATTACATTTGTTCACTTGTGGTAGACACTGAAAAATCAATTTTAGTGCAAAAATATAGAGCATAATAAAAAACTGAAGAAAATTCAAAATTTTTGGTACAATTTTTAAGTTTTTATAAATTTTTGTCCGACGCTTATGTTTGAACCGCGTTAAAGTTGGATTGGTTAATTCCTTCTTAAATAGTTTCAATTTTCGAGATTGCTTGAATTTATGGTTGTAGCTTGTACATACAATGGGTTACGTAGCCAGGGGAGGGACTTGAACGCTTGAGCCCCTCCGAGCGAAAATTTTGTTTTCATACGAGAGTAGTATGCCGCGGGTCCCTGGTTCTATTCTTCAGACTCAGCCCCCGAACAAAATCCTTGGCCATTTATGATTAGGATATGTCAGTGCTGTCTTTATCTTCATTAACACTTGTTCGTTGCAAAATATTTTTATTTGCGGACCTTTTCGACTCATTATTCATGAATTTCCAATATTTTTGTTTTATTATTGTGTCCTTAAAATTACCATGCAGCACCAAAATGGGTCAACTACTTAGTAAGATATTAAAGAATCGTGTTAAAGTTGGTGCGGATTGGCATATTTTTGTATTAATTTAGGCAATTTATTTTTAACACTAAACAATAGTGAAATCGGTTGGTATTATGTCAAATGTAACGTTAAGGAAACGGGTTTTATTGTTATTTTAATTATTATTCTACTCGTAATTTAAATCCATTTTATTTGATCTCGTGTAGTGAAATCAATCTGACTATAGTAAAGTATTTGAATGAATGGTACATTACTTGTCTAAGTTATTCACGCAATAAACGAGAAACAATCAATCAACTTCTCTACGATCCCATTGCCTTTTATATTGCGTGTCTGACTAGGAGGCATATCAAATTTAGTGAACTTTTAAGCTATCAATGAATTGTATTGCTTATAAATCATACCGTTAAGTTTTTTTATTCTTTAAGTCCCGTCAGTGCTTTACCTTTTGTAATGTACGTTATTTTCTTTTACACTATGTAGATTTGACCTTTTTTTTGTTAATTATTTATGTTGTTAAAGTCATCAGCCGAAAGGTTAGTTTGAACCTCTAGAGGCTTTACTAAGTAAAACGAGAAGTGAGGTAGTTTTCAAGTGCCTTCTTCACTGAATTGAAAAACATGCTTATCACCATGTCAAATTCTCTGAAAGGCATCTACTTTCCACCCTGCAAATGACACCTTCACTTCATTCACTACAGGGTCTGGTTGAATAATAATGACATTCATTTCTCTCAGAGAAGATAACTGTGACTAGTGTTTTTTACACCTCTACCTCTTCTGTTCTTAAATGCTTTAGTCACATAATTGGCTGACCATGTGATAAGAAACAGAATTATTTTTTGTAGCCCTGGAACTAGCAAATTGAGTGCAAATAATTTAAAATTCCACCTGCCTATTATGGAAAATACTTAAACGTATGAGAGCTCTATTTATAGTATTTGAAAATTTGATTATTTAACATAATCCATTTGTGTTGTTGTTTAGGTCATCAGCCAAGAGGCTGGTTTGAACCCGTAGAGGTTTTACTAAGTAAAACGAGGAGTGAGGTGGTTTACCATTGCCTTCCTCACTGAGTTGAAAAATATGCTTATCAGCATGCCAGGCCCTCTGAAAAGCACATATTTTCCACTCTGCAAATGACACCTTCACTTCATTCACCACAGGGTCTGGCTGTATAGTGAAATTCATTACTTTCAGAGGAGGTAACTCTGACTAGTGTCTAACACCTCTACCTCTTCTGTTCTTAAATGATTCAGTCATTTAATTGGCTGACCATGTGATAAGAAACAGAACTATTTATTCTAGCCCTGCAACTAACAGATTGAGTGTAAATAATTTGACACTCTACCTGTCTGTCATGGGCAGGATAATCCATTTACAAATACAATTAGATAACTTAAATTTAATTTATTTCAGAACTTACGCTAACTAATTTGACTATTATATTTAGAAACTATCCTTTAAAACAAAACCATGTATTGACCTGTTCACAACCACTTGTTACCCATTATTAACATAATTCAGAACCGGTTCCATAACACTATTTGGACGGCCTGACACACTTTCCATTCACAATTTAGGTATTGACTGACCGACTACAAACGCGCTAACTGTTTGTATATCTGCGGTTTGTTAGTTTCCCAAACAAATGACATTCTTCTAATAAATACATTGCTACTCTCGAACATACCTGAAGGAATCAGAATAAAGACAAACGTTTCTACTAGTTTCGATTTCCTAGAACTCCTTACATCTCACTCATCGCAATTTACTATTCTTTTTCAACATTCTGTATCCTGTACAATGCACAATAATTCTTTCAATAACAGTCGATTCCATCAACCTTTTCTAGAATAATGTCACATTATTTTTCATTGATGTTCTTTGTTTTCTATAGTTCGTGATAATCAATTGATAATAAGGATTTAATTTAAGAAAAAAATCTTTGAGCATTTTTTCTTGTCGAAATTCTACCTGTTTCGAAAAACTACTTAAGTATTTTTAGAACAAACAATTTGATTGCGTGTGAACTTCACGAATTTTTAGTGAATAAATTAACCTACAGCTTCAATGTAAGGAAAAACACTGGAAAATGCTTATTTTTATTAAAAAATCAATTTTTTTTTAAAAAACTTTTTTTTAAATCTACTTACTGTTACTGCATTAGCGTTAAATATTTTAAACATTTGTATATATACTTAAGAAATCTGTTTAGATAGATGACAAACAGTTGACAAAAAAAAAATTTTAATACACGATAGCTTTCGGATGAGTGGATGTAGAAAAACTGGAAAAAACCGAGAAATTTTAATAAATTGAACCAAAATTAAACAACTGTTTACTGAGCTTCGACGAAGAATGAATGGTGGGATTGTAGGTTGGAAAAAGAGCTTCCAGAAATTTCTTAAGATACTTTACATGGTCTAAAATTGACCATATTTGAAAAAAAAACAAAATTATTCCCGTTCGTACACAAAAAGTTTCTAAAGTATTCAACGAATTCATTTATTTTAGAATTTTAAAATTAATACTTCATCCATGAGGGTCGTAGAAAATTAAAATTTCTAATAATATCGTCTACATTACAAAAATATTGCTCGTTAAAATTTTAAGACATTAAAATTTGCCATTTGAAACTTGTTATATACGTCATAAACCATTTAAATGGCGTCGTTTATTTATGTGGGATGATGTTTGTAATATTTGCATAATTATGTTAACCCACTCTTAAGTTCGTTGAACGATTTACACCATGATTTTAATTAAAATTGTTACATATCTTTAAGTATTTAAACATTTAATTTTAGATTTGCTTTCAAGTGCAAGAAGTAACTATATTCCGTATAATTATGTGCCGACACTATTAATCATGATCATGAAATTGCTATTAATTGACCTAAGGGTCAGGTTTTTTCGCATTGTAATAATTTCTTATGTTTCTTTACAACTTAATTTTTTGCGTCTAGATATAGGATTTGTTAGATTCTTTGTTAAGTTGTTGACAAATTATTGTTGTGTAATTTTTTTATTCCTAATTTGTGTACGTTGCAATCTGTTCAATTCAGAATAATAAGCAACCCCATGACCCAATGAGATGAGGATGATGTGTATGACGTGTAAATGAGGTGTAGTCTTGTACAGACCCAGGCCGGCCATTCCTGAGAGAGTATGGTTAATTGAACCCCAACCATTAAAGTACACCACTGTCTAGTATTCAAATCCGTATAAAAGTACAGTAGAGTACCAATTTTCCGTGGATCGTTTAACCGGGGTTTGGATTAACCGTGCGATCACTAGAATTTTTTTTTTTTTTTGTTTAACGTCCGACTGTTTTGCTAATTGCTGCTAATGCAGACGGTGAAGGATGAAATGAATTTTTTGTAAGTATGAAAAGATGCCATGCCCGAGTGGGATTCGAACCCAAGACTGCGTGATGAGAGGCGAGCACGTTACCAGCTCCTAAAATAAGTTGCAAAGAAGCTTTAACCGGTACCGAAACATTACTAACTTTCATGGAAAATCAGGATGACACAGATTACGTGGACATTTTACATATTCGTGGTTATATAAGAAAAATAAAAGAAAAAATATTGCGGCATAAAATGAAACAAAGTAAAATAACAGAATTTTTGTGATTTTTTTTTGGTACGTAGTTTAAGGTAAGACTTATATAAATTTATGTAGTAAATATTTTTATATCAATACAATTTGTTTATTTATTTACGATATCCGATAGTATTAACATGTATTAACCAGTAGAATAAAACATACGCGTAACTGGTGGTTTTGTTTATGACGTAAGTGGTCTCGACCGAATTGGGTTGTATTATCCGTGTTTTCCGGTTATCCGGTATAGTTATCCCCCCAATTACCACGGATAATCGGTATTATACTGTAACTAACTTTACTAGGATTTGAACCAGGAACCTTCGTCTCCTAACTTTTAAATCTAATGTAAGGTGTACTGTCTTACACCTTGACATCTTAAAATTAGATTATTCTATTCTTATCCACCCAACCTCTTTGGTGGCAGAACTTCATTTTATGGAAATATACGGGCGCGCAGCGCACACACTCTGCTGGGTCTGATCCCTATGGCATGCTCGAAATTAACGTGACGCTTTTATTTATTTATTGCTAGGCGAATCAATTAATAAATTTTGTTTCTTGCCGATAATTTGTATTTTCTGTTTAGCATCCAATACAGCTGTCAGTGTTACGGATGTGGTAAAAAAGATGAATAAATAAGTCAACTCAGAGGATGTACAGGCGCGTTATCAGCAAAAACACTTTTAATGAAATAATTTCTATAACGAATATGACAATAAAAACAACTTGTTGTTTAGGTCATCAGCCGAAAGGCTGGTTTGAACCTGTAGAGGTTTTACTAAGTAAAACGAGGAGTGAGGTGGTTTACCATTGCCTTCCTCACTGAATGGAAAAGTTCACTTGTCAGCATGCCGGGCCCTCTGAAAAGCACATATTTTCCACTCTACAAATGACACCTTCACTTCATTCACCACAGGGTGTGGCTGTTTAATGAAATTCATTACTTTCAAAGAAGATAACTCTGATTAGTGTCTTTTACACCTCTACCTCTTCTGTTCTTAAATGATTCAGTCATTTAATTGGCTGACCATGTGACAAGAAACAGAACTAGTTATTTTAGCCCTGCAACTAACAGATTGAGTGTAAATAATTTGACACTCCACCTATCTGCTATGGGCAGAAAAACAACTTATATCAACTAAATAATTAGCTGAAGATTGACAGACGACTAACTGATAACTTACAACTGACTTACAAGCTACAACTAATCTCTTATATACTACTATTCTTATTCTATAGAAAAATCTTTAATTACAAGTAAGATCTTTAAATTACAATATAATATTTATAATTATTTAATATATAAATCTAGATTAATCTACTACAATCATGATTCTCCCCACTACTATGTTCTCTGTCCCCTCTTTTCCATCACACACACACACGCACACACACACGCGCGCGCGCGCGCACACACACACACACGCGCACACACACACACACTCACACACAGAGAGAGAGAGGGAGAGGGAGAGAGAGAGGGAGAGAGAGACGCACGCGCGCGCATACACACGCACACACCCACGCGCATACACACGCACATCCCCTCTCTCACCGCTGCTTATCTAATAATGACAAGCAAACTTCATGTACATTCACCCATGTGCAATTTATGTGTAATTTGTATTCCTTTAAAAGGAAAACGAAAAATTACTTGATTGGTGAATTTTTTTGTAGCGTACAAAAATTCCTTTCTAAATCGAAGCAGTTGAACAATGTGTGATTGTAATATGTATTTCTGGTGTCATAACTTCTTAACATGTCCTGTACTCCCCTGGGAGTCTCTTGGACGCAATAAAAAAAATTAGTAAATTTATATTTTACTTAACTAGAACCCTCTGAAATATATTTTACTTCAACAGTTAGTATTTGAGATTTAGCTTCTTTCTTTTGATCCGTTTGTCAGTTCACATAAGATGTTCAGGTGGAAGCTACTTATAAAATTGATGAAAAGTAAATTAAACTTTTTTTTGTCTTTTGTCTGTACCACATGATTTTTGGCCACGCATATGAACCAACAGAAAGTAACAAATTAAAATGTCATGAAATTAAATTTTCTGGTTTGTGAAGAAAATGCGATAAGTAATTTTCACTGATTAATTCGTTAACATGTTCCAAGGTAGCGTACAGAGCGGAAAATCTCTTTGGTTGGAAATTGATGAGTAGGCTAGTATTTTTTTAAGGTCTGTTTAATTCCTGTGATCGGGCTAAATAAAAGAAAGATTGATAGAATATTTGCAATTTATTTAAAATCTATATTTGTTTTTTTTTATGACCACAAAGGATCACTTTAGTCTCTTAGGTTAGTTCTTTTCCTTCGGCAGTTTATTTCCTTTTCATTTCTTTCTTGCCAATACTTTTTCATTCTGTCGGATCTTGCTTTTCTCAATTCATCTGAACAAACCTGTTCTTTTCGTTTAATTGTTCTTACTGATAAAATTTTGTTTTTGTCATTAATTGTTTCTTTATAAATCGGTGTGCGATCTTTGACATCAGCAATTGTTAGATTTAATTCTGTTCTGTCTTTTTTGATTTCTTCAAGCCAAGGAATTGTAGCTCCTTCTGTTTTTGCACACATGAATTTTTCTACAATTTTTCTTAATAATCGGTTTTCTGGAGTTGTGAGGATATGCGAAAAGAAAGAAAGTCTCTTTTTACGCATTGCATCAGTGATTGGTTCTATTTCTTTATAAATTTGTTCTCTTGGTAAAAGTCTGAGCTGATTGTCAACTATGTGTTTCTTGTTTATGCAGGTTCTAAGAATCCTTCTTTCTATTTTTCTGATTGTTTCTTTTATTTCGTTTCCATCAATACTGAAGAGGGTTTCACTGCCGTACATTGCTTGTGATCTTAGAACTGCTTTGTAGTGTTTTGTGTGAATGGAAAGACATTTTTTCTTGTAAGTGTTTTTAGTAATTTTCTGTCCTTTGGAAAGTTTAGAAATTCTCTCATTCCATGCTGCCCTCTCTATATTTGTTTTATTATAATGGCACATTTTTGTAGTATTCATAAGCATGAATTTCATAACAGTTTTTTAATTAGGTTGGGTATCCGTAGTTCGATTTTCGGCTTGGGTCTGTGAATTATTATAGGTAAAAACCGACCGTTCGAGTCTCATTAATGGCTTATTAACACAAAGTATTCGGTAATGACCAAGCTGTTGATGAGACTTCAAATAAACTAAAAAATTTAATGAGCTTAGTCAACTTTTTTATCTAACATCGAAATTTTCTAGAATAATTTTTTATCATATTTTATATGTATGTATAGCGATAAGGAATTGGTTCGCGTGTCCTAGTTGGTTTTTTTCGTTCTCTTCGTTACTAATGCACATTTTACTGATAGTTCAAACAATGAGTTGGAGTATAGATAAATATTTGCCAACTTCCGTTATGTAGCTTTTTAGACCATGTAAATATACTGTATAGATTGTAAACAGGTTAAACATTGTGTTAAGTAAACCTTTCATTGAATCATAATGTATATTGTTAAAATAAACATTCTTTCTGTGTAGACTTAAATGGATTTATCTTAAGTGATCCTACATTTTTAATAAAATAGGAATGCCTCGTTCCCATCTGGATGGGGAAAAATTATTCATAAATCCTGATATTTTACATACAGTAAAATTCGGTTATAACGAACTTCAAGAGACTGGCATTATTTGTTCGTTATATCCGAATGATCTTATATGCCACAATATCTATGTTGTATTCTATTGTCGTGCCAACCAATTACCGGAATAACACATTAGTCTAAAGTCCAGCCTTTCTTAATTTGCTCCTACTGTCAACAAATAATGACGTTACTGAGCATGCGCATTATATAAAAATGTGTACAGGCTGATTAAAAAGTAACAACAAAGTACCTACTTATAATTTAAAACATAGTTAACTTAATCGGAATACGACATCCATAAAATGATGGACCCTAGCGTGCACCCTATAGTAGCTGGCTTTGGTTTGTTTACAGTAGGAGCAAACTTAGGACGGCTGAACTGTAAATACCTAATTTAAGTAAAAAATCATGAATAAAAATCTTTTACACCGCCTCCGCGGCCGAACAGTTAGCGACGTTCAGTTGTCAGCAGCTGTAGGTAAAAAAAAGGTAGCGGGTTCGATTCCTGGTAGGTCTGAACGGAGACAATTAGGATAGTACGTACTGTAATTGACCGATAACTTTCCAACGAACAAATGTTGAGAAAAACACAAAATATTTGCTATTGACTGCAGTTGGTGATGCAAATTTAAAAAAAATTCTTTTAAGTACAGTACTTGCACAGTACTTACCAAAAATCCGTGATGAGGTTAATCCCCAAATTAAACAAAAAAATACGTTTGGCAAAACTGTTTGTTTCTCATTTCACAGAGAATATTTTTGCCTATTATTATTATTATTATTATTTCAAGGAAGGTGGTTCGGTCGTTAAACCGGATTCCATGTTCTTTATACAGACTTTACAATGGTTGATTACATAAAACCAACCAAATTTTCTATTTTCACACTTTATTACCGGCTTTTTGTTACAACCGACATCGTTATAACCGAATTTTACGTTATACACGGTAAAACCCGTAAACCCACAAAACCCGTAAAACCCGTAAACCCGGGGTAAGCCCGTGAAACCCGTAAAGTATTGCACACTTGTTGTTTAGGTCATCAGCCAAAAAGCTGGTTTGAACCTGTAGAGGTTTTACTAAGTAAAACGAGGAGTGAGGTGGTTTACAATTGCCTTCCTCTCTGAATGGAAAAGTACGCTTATCAGCATGCCAGGCCCTTTGAAAAGCACATATTTTCCACTCTGCAAATGACACCTTCACTTCATTCACCACCGGGTCAGGCTGTATAATGAAATTCATTACTTTCAGAGGAGATAATTAGTGTTTAGTTAATTACTAAATTACTGATAACTACTGATAAGTGTCTTTTACACCTCTACCTCTTCTGTTCTTAAATGATTCAGTTATTTAATTGGCTGACCATGTGATAAGAAACAGAACTATTTATTTTAGCCCAGCAACGACGGATTGAGAGTAAATAATTTGACTCTCCACCTGTCTGTTATGGGCAGATTGCACACTTATCAAATTTCAAATATTCTAGTGTAGACCTCCTGTTACAGTGTGTACTTTACACAATTAGAAGCCTCGAGTTAAAAATCGCACGCATGTTATTGTATTTAGTTATTGATTAGTTGTCACTGGATATCTTGGCTTATTTAGTGCAGCAGCCCGACACTACACCGGCTGAACATACGTTCAGTTATGACGGTGAAACAATTACTCGACTGTGCTGCCTTTAAACACCATACAAAAGTAAAGCACAGAAAAATAAATAATCTCTTTGTAAAGAAAACTAATGACTTGTAAATATTTGTAGTATATAAACATATTGTGGTGTGTTTCTGTCCAAAGAAATATAAACAGAGAGTTTTCCCTATACATTTTGTTTCTATAGATCTCTTATTGTTTCTAGTTTTTCCGGATCGTTTCCGGTCCCAACTATTCCAGATAAACGCGTTAGTAAAGATGTTAGAAAAAAAAACGCAACTGGTTTTTAGTTGGCATGAAGTAGTACAAAAAATATTAAATTAATCGTAATTTAATAAATTTAAATTATTTTAAATATTTAATTATTAAATATTTAAAATATTATTAATATTATTATTATTAATTATTTAAATATTTAATTTAATCGTCGAGAGATCACCAATCATAAATTTTAAGTGCGTGTATTGATGGTTCGTGAACACGTGAGCATTTTCAGTGTTCCTCATTCGCCAGTTTTGACTGTTAACAAATCCATCCAAGTAAAAACCACGCCTCTTCACTAAAACAAACAAGATCCAACACCTAAATACCGATTTCATCGACAAGGGAACGAACCCAACGACACTACTATTAACGTTTACCTAATTTACTTCTTGCAGTTTATGTACGACACCAATGCGGTAAGCTTGAAAATGTAATTTTTTAGGATCTCTGAAAGCAGTAGTTAGTGAAATCCCATGTGAAGATAAATTTCTGAGTGATTTTCTTGAAGAGCGAGTCGAACATCCTTCTACATCCCCCAGAACTTCCACGGTTATCAATGATGGTCGACCTGCGCTTTTGCGATTTTTTACTCTTCCAGTCTCATGAAATTTATTTAACAAGATTCAGCAAGATTGTTGACTTGTTAGGAACAGTAGAATGGAAATTGTAAACTGAAACTCGTATTTTACTCGTTGATTTATAAGTGAATAAATCTCAAGAATAAACTCATGTTCGTGTTTGGAAAACGAACGTTGATGCAATAGAAATGAATGTATAATATAATAGCATTAGTGCACAATAACAATATTTCAATAGTTACAAACCGTTCACTTTGAATACAGTGTTACCAACTGATATGTAAGAAAATATGAAATTTATCTATGCGTTACTTATCTTCCTAATGTTACAGCTGCGTAATTTTTGAAACACCCGTTATTATTGCTTCAACAGGTTTAATTTATTTTCAGCTGAGTCAACCATAATTCAATCCTTGAATCAATATTTTGAAGGAATAACGTATTTTTCGTATATTCAGACATGATTCAGTTGGACGTTATCAATTCAAAAAGTTTTCTTCGCGAGAAATAAATGTGTTTAATCGTCTGTAGAGAAATATGATTATTCTACTATTCTTACTGAAAAATTCAGTTGAATGTTTTCTCAGATTTTAAAGCCGTAACTTTCCTGTTATGAAAATCCTTTCTTTATTATCGTTAGGATCCTTTATACACTTTCTGTATTACTCATTTTCCTTTATCTTGTCTTATATGAATACATGTATTGGTAACCGAAGAATTGTTTTCATTTCAATTTTTCGAAATCAAGTTTTCACCGAAAATACATGTTTTCAGACCCTCTGAATTAAATAAACATGTTTTTAACGATTAATCTGAGTGCATGTATAAACAAAATATCTCAAGAACGGAATATCTTTTTTTTTATCGAAGGCGGCATGAAAAACTCATGTTCACTCACTCACGATGGGGGAAGTAGTGTTGGACTCAATTGAGGCGTCCTCGTCCAGCCCCAAGGAGGCCGCAACCGCCTTAACAACCAAAAACCCGCCGCCTGGCCACTTGATCCGACATCAGCAAACAACCCTCCGCCTCCCTCGGAACTGTTTTTATAATACTACAAGGGAAATGTCGGGTTGAAAAACATTTACATACTGTCAGCGGGGCGTGGAAGGGAACCGTAGATAATTTCCCTCTCGCTGTCACTGACCAACACTCACTCTCTCACTTTCATTCATCTCTTTCATCACCAGCTGAGGAAATTAGTGTGCCTACCTTACCTACTGAGATCGGGACAGGATTGATTCACTTTGGGAGAGGGCGAACCCGCTGATCTCCATATGTCTCCTCCCTCCACAGTCTCCCGAGCACCCTTTCCGCAAGCTGAGCGACCAACTTACGGAGTATGTTTCGAAGATCATAATTGGGACTTAAGTTGGGTAGGGGTTAATGGTGGTTTATTATTCTTTCCCTTGTTGTTGTTTAGGTCATCAGCAAAAAAGATGGTTTGAATCTCTAGAGGCTTTACTAGGTAAAACGAGGAGTGAGGTGGTTTACTATTACTTTCCACGCTGAGAGGAAAAGTATGCTTATCAGCATGCCAGGCCCTCTGAAAAGCATTTATTTTCCACCCTGCAAATTACATCTTCACTTCATTCACCACAGGGTCTGGCTGTATAACGAAATTTATTACTCTCAGAGTAGATAACTCTGACTAGTATCTTTTACACCTCTACCTCTTCTGTTCTTAAATGCTTCAGTTATATAATTGGCTGACCATGTTATAAGAAACATTACTATTTTTTGTAGCTCTTGAACTAGCAGATCGAGTGCAAATAATTTAACACTTTACCTGCCTGTTATAGCCGAAGTTAACAATATAGGGCTTTGATAATCGTGCAAATGTTAAAAGCTTAACAAAATTTAAAAAAATACAATTTAAAATAACGAACAATATAATCCAATGAACTAGAAAAATATAAGGCCTACTATATAACAATAAGTGAGCCAAAAAATTTAATTTTGATGTAACATTTCTGTATTGTCTCTTCCTACATTAATTATTCATCCTTGGACCCTACCTACTTTTCATAAACCTATCGTTAGGAGTTTTTTACGTGCAGTGTAAGCAAATTAAACATTTGATTTTTATATTTTTCTTAATTTATTTTTCGTTCCCTCAATAAAATCAAAAATTTATTTACTCCAGGTTCCGGCTATCGAAAAAATTAGTTATTTATTATCTTTTAAGAGTTTATCTTTTCGAATCTCAATCCTTTTGAAACTCTCCTTTTCTGCTCTTTCGAGAGTTACGCGTATTTTGTTAAGCAACATTTTATTACTGTTAATTGACAAAAGTTGAAAAGGTCACTATATGACACTTCAGAGATTGATTAAGAAATTACTGGTTTATAGTAATCTTTAAAAATGTGTGAAATTATTTACACTCAATCTGTTCGTTGCAGGGCTAAAATAAATAGTTATGTTTCTTATCATATGGTCACCCAATTAAGTTACTGAATCATTTAAGAACAGAAGAGGTAGAGGTGTAAAAGAAACTAATCAGAGTTATCTCCTCTGAAAGTAATGAATTTCATTTTACAGCCAGACCCTGTGGTGAATGAAATGAAGGTGTCATTTACAGAGTGAAAAATATGTGCTTTTCAGAGGGCCCGGCATGCTGATAAGCATACTTTTTCATTCGGCGAGGAAGGCAATTGTAAACCACATCACTTCTCGTTTTACTTAGTAAAATCTCTACAGAATCAAACCAGTCTTTCGGCTGATGACCTAAACAACAACAATAATCTATAACACTGTGATTAACTAGGTTGAGATTAATTCGTGTGCTCGTGTTAAAGTAATCTCCCTTTCCTCATTGATAACTGTAATCTGAAAAGGTTACCAATCGTAATTCGCTTTGTTGAATCACGAATTGATATAACCGTGGACATTCACTAACGTTTAGTAAATCTATTTATTGTATTCTCTTTGAAGACATTTATAAATTGGGTTGCGTGTTCCATTTGTAAATATTTAAGTTACTAACAACTAATCAATAGGCATTGGTACACACGTAATTGGAACTAACTTGTTCAATGTGAAAATTGTTTTCTTTTTTAAAGGAAAATCCTTTTTTTATTATTTCCGTATATATGCCACAGTATTGAAATGTCTTTATTTGTAACCTATTTTTTTTTAAATGTATAATTTATTTAATTTTACTTCCTCTTGCCATATATGTATAGGAAAGGAAAGTATTGTTTTTATATCGATTTTTCGGTATTTAGTTTTCACCGAAAATACACGTTTTCAGGCCCCATGAACAAAAAACAAATTTCCCGACGAGTCTGCGCGCGCGTGCGCGTGTGTATGTGAACAAAATACCTCAAGTACGGAATATCAAAGTTGAAACTTTGAACTTAAGTTGGGTAGATACCACTAGGGGACCCGTCGCGCACATTTTCATCAAAATCGGTCAATGGGAAGTATTAATTTATTCGTGCAATTCTCAAAAACAGCTCCTACGATTTTTTAAAAATCGCCTCATTAACTACAGTTTTTTTCTCTGTGAGTTAGGGTTCAGCAGCCATGTCTGCTGAAATTCAGGCCTGTGTTTTTATGGTAAAAAAATAGTTCTTTTTAAGATTGCGGCCTTAGTATGCATTCTAGGGCAAGAGTGTACATAAACAATGTTGTAGAACGTTAAAAAAATGTACAACTTTTATTTTAAATATTGTTTTTACTACGAGTAGCGTTAATTAGTGATTTTTTTGTATTTTTCGTCAAAATTGGTAAAAAACAGTGTTTTTGAAGATTCAGCCTTGGTATTTAGTTTACGACAAATGTATAGATAATACAAATTATAGAAAATTAAAATACCTACAACTTTTATTTTAAGAATAGTTTTCTACAGAGTGTAAGCGTCAATTTGTGATTTTCCGTATTTTTAAGTCGAAAGAGGTTAATTTTCATTTAGCGTCATTCATTCATTCATGATTTAACATAGGTTATAAGGGTTTGTATTTACATTGGGAAGAGAAAATTGTGTGAGTGTTTCACACCAGGTAATTTTTTAGGTAATTATAAGTGAACTTACTAAATAATAGCGTACCCTATGTATTAATAACTATACTAGCTTATTCCCCACAAAAACGGTCGATGCCCGAATAAATAAATGAGTTAAACTCGTTCGAAATAAAATGATGATGTATTAAAAGTGTTTTACTGTACAGTCAGAAATTTTACACTTTTATTATTTTACTTTCTCTTGCCTATATGAATATATAGGAAGGAAAGTATTGTTTTCATGTCGATTTTAAGAAATCGAGTTTTCACCGGATCTATACGTTTTCAGACCCCCTGAACCCAAAAAACATGTTTTTAGCGATTGGTCTGTGTGTGTGTGTGTGTGTGTGTGTGTGTGTGTGTGTGTGTGTGTGTGTGTGTGTGTGTGTGTGTGTGTGTGTGTGTGTGTGTGTCTGTGTGTGAACAGAATATCTCAAGAACGGAACATCGTACGAACTTGAAACTTGAAACTTAAGTTACATACCACTACCGGACGCGACACGAATATTTTCATCAAAATCGGTCAACCGGAAGTAGTAGTTTATTCGTATAATTTTTCAGTTTTTTGCGATTTTCTCAAAAACTGGTCCTACGATTTTTTTTAAAATCGCCTATTTTACTCAATTTTTTATTCTCTACAAGATAGGGTAGGCGCCATGTTTGCTGAAATTCTCGGTGAGGCTGTTTTCACGTAAAAACGTTGTTTTTTTAAGATTACGGCTTTAATATCAATTTTAGCGCAAAAACTTATATAATAAAAGTTGTAGAGAATTTAAAAACCTACAACTTCTGTTTCAAACATTTTTTTGTATAACGCTTAGTTTAGCGGTAATTTGCGATTTTCTGTTTTTTTTCTCACGAAAACGTGAGAAAAATCGATTTTTTTAACATTTCGGTCTTAGTATGCATTTTACAACAAAAGTGTATATAATTAAATTTATAGAAAATTAAAAGATCTACAACTTTTGTTTAGAGCATTTTTCTCTACAGAGCCTAGTTTAGCGTGAAAGCGTGATTTTCCGTATTTTTAAGCCAAACTGAGTTCGATTGTCATTTTGCGTCATTCACTCATGATTAAAATAAGGTTATGTTTTTGAGGTTAGTTTTCGTTCATTTCTAATGTTTTAATACTAATGTTAGGTTTATTGTTAATTATTTGCATTGGCAAGAGAAAGTTGTGTGAGTGTTTCACACCAGATTTTTTCTATTTAGTGTCAAAGGAATTTAAATTAGTACAGATAATCACTCACTTTAAGCATTTAAAGAACAGAAGAGGTAGAGGTGCAGAAGACACTATTTACAGTTATCTCCTGAGAGAAATGAATTTCATTATGCAAACAGACCCTGTGGTGAATAAAAATGAAGGTGTCATTTGCAGGGTGGGAATTAGAAGCTTTTCAGAGGGCCTGGCATGCTGATAAGCATACTTTTCCACTCAGTTAGGAAGGAAATGGTAAACCACCTCACTCATCGTTTTACTAAAGTAAAGTCTTTAGAGGTTCAAACCAGCCTTTCGGCTGATCATCTAAAAAAACCACAACAATCACTCGCTGAAATATTGCATAGTGAAAAAATTAGCAAGCACAGGCTATTATAAAAAATCTGGTGTGAAACACTCACACAACTTTCTCTTGCCAGTTCAAATAATTAACAATAAACCTAACATTAGTAATAAAACATTAGAAATAAACAAAAAACCAACCTCAATAAACATAACCTAATTTTAATCATATATGAAAGATACAAAATGAAAATCGATCTCAGTTTGTCTTAAAAATACGGAAAATCACTCGTTCACGCTAAACTAGGCTCTGTAGAGAAAAATGCTCCGAATAAAAGTTGTAGATCTTTTAATTGCTAATTACCGCTAAACTAAGCGTTATACAAAAAATTGTTTGGAATAAAAGTTGTAGAATTTTAAATTCTCTACATTTTTTATTATATAAATTTTTGCGCTATAATACAATATATTAAAGCCGTAATCTTAAAAAAAAACTTTTTTTACGTAAAAACAGCCTCACCAAGAATTTCAGCAATTATGGCGCCTACCCTATCTTGTAGAGAATAAAAAATTTAGTAAACCAGGCGATTTTTAAAAAAATCGTAGGACCAGTTTTTGAGAAAATCGCAAAAAAGTGAAAAAATACACGAATAAACTACTACTTCCGGTTGACCGATTTTGATGAAAATGTTCGTGTCGGGTCCGGTAGTGGTATGTAACTTAAGTTTAATGTTTGAAGTTCGTACGATGTTCCGTTCTTGAGATATTTTGCACACACACACACACACACACACACACACACACACACACACACACACACACACACACACACACACACACACACACACACACACACACACACACACACACACATACACACACACACACACATACAGACTAATCGCTAAAAACATGTTTTTTGGGTTCAGGGGGTCTGAAAACGTGTAGATCCGGTGAAAACTCGATTTCGAAAAATCGACATGAAAACAATACTTTCCTTCCTATATATTCATATAGGTAAGAGAAAGTAAAAATGAATAGTTCATCAAAATTGCTGTATTTATAGCATGTAAAACTTTCAACGAGAATTCAAGAAAACTTGTTTTATTTTATTCACATGTTATTTTATCTTGTTTGAACGTTCGTTTAAAAGGAACTGGAGCAGTACAGTAATTTGAAACAGGTAAGTTAAATGGAATATTGGAAAGAGAATCGAAAAGGAGGGAAATTGGGATTGAAGGTGATTCGGAGGTCGTATTTCCGGGACACGCGGGGTTGGATTTCCGTTGATACTCTGCCTCTTCCTCCCTGTTTATATGAACTAGCAAAACAGCTGAGCGTTAAGCGTGTACGCGTTTTACATCTTGTTTAAAACATTTTCCCTCGTATTTTATTTCTCCGCTGATTGACAATGTTACAAATTTAAATGTTCACTCAAATAGAAACAACTTGTAAACAGTTATTTTTATCATGTCGTTAAAAAAATGTATACCCACTGTTAAAGATTACTTAGCTCTAAAAATATTGAAAATAACTGTGGGACGTACACTATTTTGTCAAATTTTTAAAAAATTGTTTGCTCTTAAATGCTTAAGTCATTTAATTGGTTGATTATTTGGTAAGAAACAGAACTATTTTTTGTAGCTTTGGAAGTAGCAGATCGAGAGCAAATAATTTAACTATAAATGTACATACATTTTGGCCTATAACTTCTTTCCGAAATTTACGAAATATTTCATTAAACAATATTAAATTTACATTTAATTAATTTTTTAACGATATTTTTTCGAATTATTAGCTTAAATTTATTTTTAAATACTAGGCTACTTTTTAAAATTGTTGTTTTTTAACAATTACAAGAGGCAGGTAGGCCTACTACGGTTTAATGTTAAAATATTAGGGAGTGAACAAAAACAACGTTTATAGATTTTTCATTGTGTTTACTGATCTGGAAAATATTTACGCTTATCTTCCTCGTTTCATTTCTCTTTGGAAATTTAATCTTCTTACTAGATTGGGCTTCACATGAAATTGATGTTAAGTTTTTACAGTTGGTAACTCAATAATCCTTTATGTTCTGTGCTTTTAATAAATGCATTATTTAAAAATTGGAAGGAATTTAATAAGTAGGTTACTTAATTTGTTTTAAGTAGGCCTATTCATTGAAAACTTATTAAGCCTAACTTGTTTTTTTATTAGTGTAATTCTTTTGCAATCAGTTTGTTTTAATGGTAATTATAATTTTTTTTTTGCTTTTATTTGTTATTGGGAACTGTACATTGTTCACAACTACCCAATTCGATCGCTGCTTTTTGCTGTATTTTTTTTGACGTGGATTAGACATGAATTTGAAAACTGGGACCCCCAGTAGAGTTTGTTCATGGATGGTTGTCAACTGGTCACCATACAAAGTCGCTTACCCAACCGGTGTTACTTAACAAATGCTAGCGTCTTTCTACCAGTGACTGACTGGGCTGGCCCGAAGGTCATTATAAACTTTAAGCAAAAATGAGAAAAATTTGAGTAATGTTCTTAGAATGAAAGTATTAACTAAACTCAGTAGTGTGTTTCAAAAATGACTAAACTGTGAAGAAGAAAATAAAATAAAATCAAACTTGATGTATTGTGAATTAATGTCTTGAAACTTGTAGTTAAAGGCGATGATGTTTATGATAATGATGATGACCATGATAGTGATGATAATGATGCCGATTATGAGGTGACGATGATTAATTGTAGAATTGGAAAAAAATTAAATGATTAGCAAAATAGTAAATGTAAGACCAATCTTTTAAAACTTGTTTCAGTCTGTGAGTATCTTCGCTGTTGTCGAGGAGTTTAATTGCTGAATGATTTTGATGCTCTTCAAATTTTTGTGAATGATTTTTGCTATGTTTTTTAATTTCTACGCCTATCTAAGCAGGAGAAAACCATAACTTAATTTTTTTTAAAGATTTTGTCTGTGTGTACTAAATTAAACCTCTAGGGCTACATACCAAAGGCGGCTTTTCAGTTGAAGTAGGTGAAGAGCCTCTTCACCTATTTTCTGGATAGTTTCGAGATTTATTCTCTTAAAAAATAAGTATAATTTCAGTTTTAATTATTTTTTGTTTTACCATAAATGAAATTTCGTGTTGAAAAGTAGATAAAATTATTGCATCTGCTTAGAGCGCTTTCTAATGTTTTAAATAGCCCTTGTAATGGCCTTAATATGCGTAATAAATGCCCAAGTGAAGAGTTAGACGGGTGGCCGCTGCTTCTCTTCCAGTGCGAGCGGGTTGCCATGACAACGGAGATTCAGCGGCATGCTTATCTCTCCCCACCCATCCACGAATAGTGAAGAGATTGAGGCGGATCGACCGCCCTACTGCACCTCCATGTTCTTAGTCTGTACGTGTACGTTAGTTGTTCGTTATTTGCTGTGTCACACAGTGGTTTTGTATGTGTGTATTTTACATTTTTTTACTCTCGGGTACTACTAGTTATTCTTGGTTTTTTGTAACTCTTCACCTATTTTTTAAGGCACGAGTCGCCTCGTACATAAGTCCATTTACAAAAGTTTGTGAAAATCATTGACTGTTTTTAACCGTTATTTTTTTAGTTTTCATTTCGTCATTTGGTACTTTTTTAAATTTAAATTATCAGTCGATTTAAACGGTACATTCAGTGGTATATGTGATTGTCAATTAGTTACCATAGAAAGTCGCTCACCCAATCTGTGTTACTTAACAATACTGTAACACTTCTCTCTAAGGTCCGTTTCGGGATCTGGGTAAATTAAATAATTAACACACTAAAGTTTAATTAATAGTAAAGTTTAATAAAGTTTAATTTAATAGTTCAAGCTATTTATTAGTACTAAAATTACAACTAATAACGTGTCTAAAATCTACAAGTGAATTACAAGTAAATTACTTGTAATGAGTAACGAACTAATTATAGTAACTAATAACAATAAACAACTTAACCAATCTACAAAATACTACTTACAAAAGTTACAGAAATAACATTTAACAATAAACTGAAAACTAACTGAAAAATAAAACTAAAAATAAACTGGTGAATGAAGTGAAGGTGTCATTTACAGAGTGGAAAATATGTGCTTTTCAGAGGGCCCGGTATGCTGATAAGCGTACTTTTCCACTTAGTGAGGAAGGCAATGGTAAACCACCTCACTCCTCGTTTTACTTAGTAAAACCTCTAGAGGTTCAAACCAGCCTTTCGGCTGTTGACCTAAACAATAAACTACTGTTTATTGTTAAATGTTATTTCTGTATCACAGAATTACAGTAATTCACAGTAACGTCGACCTATTCAATCGCACTGTTACAATTCACTCACTGGTTCACAGACAAAAACGGAACTGAACTCACTGAATAATTTGCGTCGCTAATATCAGTGGATCAATGGAGATATCGAGAAAGACGGAGAGTTTCGATGTAGTAATAAAAGACGAAATCCTTCTGACGGCTTCTGGATAAATCTTGTTGTTGTTTAGGTCAACAGCCGAAAGGCTGGTTTGAACCTGTAGAGGTTTTACTAAGTAAAACGAGGAGTGAGGTGGTTTACCATTGCCTTGCTCACTGAGTGGAAAGTACGCTTATCAGCATACCGGGCCCTCTGAAAGCACATATTTTTCACTCTGCAAATGACACTTTCACTTCATTCACTACAGGGTCTGGCTGTATAATGAAATTCATTACTTTCAGAGTAGATAACTCTGATTAGTGTCTTTTACACCTCTACCTCTTCTGTTCTTAAATGGTTCAGTCATTTAATTGGCAGACCATGTGATAAGAAACAGAACTATTTATTTTAGCCCAGCAATTTTAAATTATCAGTCGATTTAAACGGTACATTCAGTGGTATATGTGATTGTCAATTAGTTACCATAGAAAGTCGCTCACCCAATCTGTGTTACTTAACAATACTGTAACACTTCTCTCTAAGGTCCGTTTCGGGATCTGGGTAAATTAAATAATTAACACACTAAAGTTTAAAATTCAAGTATTTATTACAGTTAAATTACTTATAATGAATAAAAAAATAAAATAACCAATAACAATAAACAACCAATTTAATAAATACTACTCACAAAAGATACAGAAATAACGTTTAACAATAAACAGTAATTCACAGTAATGTCGACCTTCTCAAACGCACTGTTACAATTCACTCACTGGTTCACAGACAAAAACGAAACTGAACTCACTGAATAATTTGCGTCGCTTATATACGAGGGATCAATGGAGATTTCGAGTAAGACAGAGAGTTTCGATATAATAATAAAATACAAAATCCTTCTGACGGCGTCTGGTTAAATCTTAACAACTGTAAACAAATTAGGATTGAATAGAAGGTGTTACAGAAAAGCCAATTATCTAAATAGGTTTCAACTATAATTATAACTATAATATGTATCTGAATAGACTCAACTCTTTCACAATAGTAATACAACAAAAGGCAGGTCTACCTATACCATGAAAACAGTTTATTACTAGTATTTTTTGGAAACCTATTTATTACTATTTATTTATTTACGTTAACATTTATAATTTCGGTCCCCTTAGAAAACTCTCGAACACACATTCCTTTTGGATATTGTCACAATACTTTATTAATAATTCAAATTATTACAGAAATTACAAAAATATTTTAACAAGTACTTCCTGGAGAAAATTACGGTTAAAAAAATAAATAATAAATCAAAAGTCATCTTCTACTCACTGACTGGCTGGCTGATCCAAATTCGTACATAGTAATTAAATCTTTTTCTTTGATTTATTTTATAGGTGAAAATCCTCTTTCTTGATATGTTAATCTAAATTTTAAAACTCTTTAAATGATTCTAATTTTTTTTAATTTATTTATTGGTACAGTTGGATACAGTCTTGTTAACATGGAGAATTTATTGTGTTCCGTACGGTTCATTGACCTGTGTTCAGGGATAGTTTATAAACAATGGACTTTAAACACAATGAGGGGTTTTGGGACCGTAAATAAATCTTGCGATCGATTTTAGGTCACTTTGACCCCACCCTCTCTCCGAAGTGATTATTTTTCAATGTTTTTTACTTGTTCGAGTATGATAGAAAATTTTCAGCTCTTTATTGCATTATCTCTATCCGTTTCGGATAGATTATGAATTTTCATTATGTTGGTTGTTATCCGGAATAATTTCAAGGAGCTTTTTCCAAACTAGGCTTTTAAATTTACGAGCCAGGAAATTCTACGTCTGTCAGGAATCGTTTTCCCTTTATTTCCCCTTGTGTAATGCGTCGTAATACTTTTGCAATTCCTCATGGAATTACGCCCGAGGTACTGCAGATAGGACATTTGACTATGTTAATTATTTCTAAGACTACATTCATTTTGTGCAAGATTTTTACGTTGGTGGTGTAATGCGTCCATGATATCCTCAATATTCTCCTATACAGCCATGATTCAAAGGCTTCGAACTTATGAAATGCCCATGGTTGAAGAATATTCGAGACGGGACATACATAAATAAGTAGGCACATTCTTTTCAGTGTGTTTCACATTAGAGAGAGATTTACCAGAGTTGTAGCCAATCTTTATTGATAGAATTAACACTCTTAGGCCGGCATTCCACCAGAGCAGCGTGGTATCGGCGTGGCACAATAGTTCACAAATTTTGCGACCGGCAGCATGGGATTCCTTGTAACTGCACTAAAATAAACATGATTATATTCCACCAAGTGACACGCCAAAACGCACGCCACTTCCTTGCTACTAAATCACTCGTTCTAAGTATATTTCTGCCACTCGTGTTGCTTGTGCGACTGGTGTTTCTGTCTGTAGTTTGGGCATTTTAGTAGTGGTTTATAAAATATTCATTTAGGCCTACTAATATATTTAACATGAGTGATATGAATTGTAAATTTTAATTTTAGTGGAATTAATTATGTTTGACCAGTGCAACAATGTTGTTATTAGTTCATAGTCAATAAGTATAGATCTGAAACCACGGGATTGCCTTTTACGTATAGATGATCTGAGAGGAAGAAAGTGAAAATTTGACAGTGCTGCCAACCTCAACAGTGAGACAGTACTCGTACATTTCAGTACCGTGCAGTTTCTACATACATGTTGTAAGCTGTGGTTTGTTCCGAGAAAATATTTTCGTCATAAACCTTATAAGAAATAAATGTGACCTGTAATATTGCCTATAGCTTAATTGCATGACTAGAAATGTTTGATTTACTGTAATTACCATCTACATTATTCCATTGGAACAAAATTTTCTACGAATGAATCTCCTTCTTTACTAATCGCTGTCACCAGAATCTTCACTATCAGTCTCACTATTTAGTATCTACCAAACCGTTTACATTTTTTACCAGGTGTCAACACTTTAATTTCCTTCTTTATTTTTCGAATTGTGGAAAGAGATACATCACAGTAAGAAGCCACTCGTTCGTGGCTTTTGTTAAGAGGCAGGGAAAGGCATTTTTGTTTAGCTTCAACTTCACAGCATTACTGCATATTAGATTTCGTTCAGTACTGTGAATAATCTGCACACGTTTTCGAGAAACTAACATTTCTGTTTACAGTAACAAATAGTTAATATTCATATAGTTAACCTACAAAAGGTTCCGCGATATACTGTAAGTTATATGCTCTGGGTATAGTATAAGTTGTTAAGTTTGTCGTACTGAAATTAAAGCAGTCGCGCATGCGCACTGATGCTTTCCCCCCTTTACCCCTCGTTGCAAACAAAGGCAAACTCGTGACTCAAGTGATTATAACTATGCACAGAAATATAAATAATGGAAATAAAACCTGATTAAGCAGATTCCCGTCAGAACGATACAACAACGTTTGGTGATGCGGTAATAATAACATTTGCCACTCCAGTTGGTAGTGCTAATGTTTGTTACTAGTCACATGTTTTAGCTAGTGACATTTGCAAGAACGTTTACGTTTACGTTTGAGAACGTTCACGCTACTCTCGTGGAATGCTTGCCTTAGAAGAATAATAGTCATGTATTTGTCCACGTTAAGTACGGTGCGTGCCTTCCCCTCCTCAAGACAATAAAACTCCCACATAACTGAAAAAGGCCACTGAAAAACAAAAAAAAGAAAAGAGCCGCTCTTAAACCCACTTGTCCCTTAATATAAATTTTCATCCACGAGTAACTTCTTAAAATACATTACCTCCTTTGAAGTCCCAGTCCCAATCCCGCAAGAGCCAGAATCCTATTTCCTAATTTTAAACTATAAAATTCCCCCTAAATTTCATGAGGTTGCAATTATTCGGTAAAATTGTTCCCCGAGCGACCAGGTGTTCCTTAACACGATGTCGCCATCATAGGGCTTCTCAGCCCTCTCAACCAGGATTCAGGATTCAGTCATGTATGTGATTAGTTACCGCATATTAAATGCTAATCTGTAATAACTGGATAAGATTAAAGTTGTAAAAAAGTTGTTTCGTGGAAGTATAAGTACCAAAAGAATTTTCCGTATGTTTACTACAGAATAAGGTATAAGAAGCAATTTAATTTCTTATTCGTGGTTTCTGTTTATAGCAATCTTTAGGTATCGTACTTTGTTTTTATTATTCCTTACCCGCAGATTTATTACACAAACTGCAGTAGAAAATCTCATAAAGATGAGATTTATGGTAGTTTTATGATGCGGCGTTACATTTGTGTAGATGTGTGGTGTTAGCGTTTGTTGCTGTAGGTCATTGGTGATGGGTCAACGATCCGAGGCAAGATAACTTTAACATTGTTGCCGGAACAGAGTCGAACGGTGAACGGGAGTTGATTGTACGGTGCGGTACTCCCATTGCCTGATGTAAACAACACAAGTGTATACGTGTCTGGAAATTAGGGTTAAGCGGGGGTTGAAAGGGGTACGAAACGAAGCGGGGGGGCTGCCAATCGATAACGACCAACGCCCACTACGCATCCCCGACACCACGTTATGCGTACCCTGTTTTTGTTTTCCTTATTATTGTTTTAACATTATGATTAATCAATCTATTATTTATTTATTGTATAAAACAACCTCCTGTTGTATTCGGTTTCAAATTTTTTATCCCTTTCAATGTATTTACGCATGAGTAATGAATGTACCCAGAGAACCAATTGAAATCGACAGCTTGAAAGCTCAATGTCCTTTACAGAGAAACACGTGGTGAAATAACTGCTTAATTTCTCCAAATTGAATTTTATTACATCACGATTATTTCTCTGTTTTTATTACGTACTATAAATTGACAATCTTCTTTAATTTTTTAGCTTTATTTTATTATTGGAATAGATGTTTTCTTATTTTCAAACTATTGTCCGATTTGGTCGCTGCTTGTTGAGTTGTTTTGGCATGAATTTTTATAGGGATAGCAGAGTTTGTTTATGCACGACTGTCACCTGATCACCATACAAATTCTTCCACTCTGCAAATGTCACCTTCACTTCATTCACCACAGGGTCTGGCTGTATAATTAAATTCATTACTTTCAGAGGAGAAAACTCTGATTAGTGTCTTTTACACTTCTACCTCTTCTGTTCTTAAATGATTCAGTCATTTAATTGGCTGACCATGTGATAAGAAACAGAACTATTTATTTTAGCCCTGCAACAAACAGATTGAGTGTAAATAATTTGACACTCCACCTCTCTGGTATGGGCAGACATTTTTGTTACAAAAGATTTTGAAAATGACCACCCTGAGCATTTTTGTGCTCGACTGATCATATGGAGAGACGTCTGATGCGAGAGGTTGTTATCGATTGCATTAATTTCTCGTTGAATGTTCACCTTCAGTTCATCAATAGTGTGGGGATTAGATGGATAAACTCTCTCCTTTAAGTAGCCCCAAAGAAAAAAAATTGCAAGTAGACAACTGTGGCGATGGTGGAGGCCACCATCCACTGGTGACAACTCGTTCATTCGAGAAAGCAACATAAACGCGATTCAATGAAACGTTTGACGTATCACATATTGCTCCGTCTTGTTGAAAGAAAGAAGCTGTATTCTTTTTCGTCATCTGTTAATTGGGCATAGAATTCTTGGAAAATATTCAAACAGTAGCGTCGCACAACAGTCAGTACTACCACTATTCGCGCGTGAAAATATTGTAGAGTAGCGGTAACGTTATGAGTTTGGTTTTATGTTGCTCACCCGGTATTTTTGGTTCATTTACCGTACAGTTGTTTTCACGTGTTCGATCATTAGCGACTACAGTGGATTATCGGAAGTTTTTAAGAGTTGAAATTTCGTGACCCTAGTCAGAAATTAAACCCGGAACTTTCCATTTTGTATTACAATTTTGTAACAATCTATAACTGTGTCGAGATTGGATAGATTGTGGAATATGGATATGAGGAAGGAGCTCAGAGTCTACTGCCTGAATGAGAAGATTGAGGGGTATCAAGAGCGATGGAGGGGACACTTAGACAGAATACCCCTCAAAGTACACCGTTATGCACCGGTTGGACGGAGAAATGTGGGACGACCTTGGAAAATATGGATATAAGCTGAGAGTTTCAAGTTTGTAAGTTCAGAACAGGTGACAGCCTAAGCCAAGCCTTGAAGGAAGAAGACTAAGAAGAAAAAGAACTTTCTGCTTTTTATTATAATTATAACAATCTATCACTGTGACTCGGAGTGACCCATATAAAATTTGATTGTTGAATTTTCATAAGTTAACCTCCGGTCGAGAAATAGAAACACTGACTAAATTGAAAAAAGTATTTTTTACACAAATTGCACACTAATTCGAGTGTGCAATCGAATTAGTGCACACTCGAGGTGTGCACTACTCGAGTGTGCACCTCTCACACACTCGAGGTGTGTGTAAAGTCGTCGCCAAAATCAGCTGTTTAACAGCTGATTTTCATAGACGAAGGTTCCTGGTTCATATCCTAGTAAAGGTAGTTACTTTTATACGGATTTGAATAATAGACAGTGGTTACCGGTGTACTTTGATGGTTGGGGTTTAATTAACCACACTCTCTCAGGAATGGTCGGCCTGGGTCTGTACAAGACTACACCTCATTTACACGTCATACACATCATCTTCATCTCATTGGGTCATGGGGTTCCTTATTGTTCTAAATTGAACAGATTGCAATGTACACAAATTAGGGATAAAAAAAAATTATACTTACTGTACTTCTAGATATAGCACCCCTCTAAGAGTGCTAGCATTTGTCATATCGTGCTGCCAACGTGTCTCTCCCCCCTGCACAAAAACCGACGACGTCAAATTGCTAATCCACTCGATGACCATATTTATGAGTTAAGCAATGTTTTCAAAAGTTAAATAGCCAGCTTATACTGTAATTTGTGATAAAATGAAAATCACTCTGTGCCAAATCATGTTTTTTTTTTGGAGGGGGGTTGCTTAAACTTGTTTAGTATTTTGCATCGGTGTGAGAACATGCATTGTAATGAAAAATTCGAGAAAATAAAAGAAATTGACCAAACCTATCGTGATTAGTGATGAACTCTCCATTACAAGTGTAAAACTCGCTGAAAATTTTATCAGTTTTCAAGGTGCACTCTGTACGGATTTGTTAGACGGTCGATAATTACTAAACAAATGGCGAGGGATGCTAACGAGGGGGATGATTTTTTCGTTATAACTTAACCGCTTCCATGAAGCTCTCGTTAAGAACGCTAGATTACACTGACTTGCATTGTGGAAACACCTGGTTTCAATTCCTGGCCAGAATCTTTTAATGCGATGAAACAAAACAAAAAACTTGTTCTAGTACCTATATTAACTTAAAATGTTGATTACATAAAAATTTTATTAATTAATGCATAGTAAGTAATTTCTGTATTGTGTGTACGTATTTATTTATTTAATAATTAATGTATTCAATAAATAAATAAAATTTTAATGAAATGAAACTAAATACAATACTTTGGTTATTCACTAAGTATGTTCTAAAATTATTTAAGAAATTATTGGAAAGTATAAATTGTTTTATTACAATTTTTGTTGTTTTGTTTTAGGCAGCTATAAATTTATAAAAATTAATTTATTTTTAAAAAGTGGAAGGGCCGACACTTAATTGCCGCCAGAGTGTCAAAGGATTATCGGAACTTTTTTGGATACAAATATAGAGTTTGGACAATCGATTTTCTACTCTAATTGTTTTACTATGCTCTTAATAGTAAAATTAAACCGGAAACCGTAAAGGAGATGAATTGTATTTAAAGAAGTTAACGTTTTGTTTTGTTATGTTGCAATAAATTGTTTAGGATACTTCTAAAATTATTTTAAAAAATTGTTATGTAAATAAATAAGGAAACATTCTTTAGTGCTACAACGAATTAATTCCTTCTGGTTTGAATTTCAAAAACTGAAAATCAATTTTCAAACATATTCGTTTGTAGTTGGTTATCTGCGCTTACAGAAATTGTTGAAATAACATTGTCAGACTTAATAATCTGTGAAATTTACTGTTAAATTTGTAATTATTTGTGTTATTCTTTTTAAAGACAAATTAGTTTGTAGTGTGAGTGAAAATACAAAAGTAGTGGTACTTGTTCATTAGAAATTCTAATGTTGTACTTAAAAGTTTACTTGTTTGTTTTCTTTTGCTAATATTAAAATACGCGTACGTGTAATTAGTTTACTTTTTAAAGAAAATTTTACTCAAATAGAAATCAAAGGAAGTAGCATTTAATTGGTTACTAACATGAAGAATTTATAAAAGGTATAAACCACTTACGTTTTCGCTAATCTTAATTAATATGCCGGCCGCATTGGCGTAGTTGGTAACGTGCTCGCCTCTCATCGCGCGGCCTTGGGTTCGAATCCCATTCAGGCACGGCTTATGTTCATACGTGACAAAAAATCATTTCATTCTTCACCGTCTGCATTACCAGTAATTGCAGAACAGTCGGACGTTAAACAAAAAAAAAAAAAAAATTCAAACAGGAATTTTAATGCGCTTGTTTTACAAAACATAACATGTGCCCCCAAACTAAGCATTGAACAAAATAATGTTATAATGTTATACCTATTAAAGTTTTTGACTCTAATCCTCTTTAACGTTTGTTATGTATATATTTTTGCCATAAAATGCATACATAATGCTTTAATTCCGATGAAACCATTTTGATGCGGTTTTTCATATATACATATCTGTATAATTATATAAATGGAAAAGTCCTTAATGACTGACTGACTGACTCACTTACTCGTCACTAATTCTCCTACTTTCTCAGTAGCTATAAATCAGAAATTTGGAGGGAATATGTCCTTTAGGCTAATAGAAAAGTTAAACATGAATGATTTCGTTATTTCACCGTTAACAGGTTGAAAATGGGATTTAACCCTTAAACTGATCTTTTCTGTTTACTATGTTCCGGGCAAGCTAGATTGCTAAAATTCGGTGGAGATATTACTTATAGGTCAACTACAAAAAAATGCCCCTTAACCATTTCAAAAGTATACCCCTAAGGTAGTGAAAATGATGTTCAACCCTTAAACCAACATTTATTGTTTACCAAGTTCCTGGCGAGTCGGAAGGCTGAATTTTCGCGATATTATTTATTTCGCACCTAAAAGAATTAACCCTTAACAATTTCAAAAATGTATTCCTGAAAGGTCGAAGAGGGTTTTAACGCATTAAACCAAATTTTTTTATGTTTTAAGTTGCAGACGAGGTAGATGGCTGAAACTCGGTGGAAGTGCACAGAGAGTGTACCTGAAAAAGTATTCTTTAACAATTTCTAAAAAGTACCCGTAATGGATTGAAAAGGGTATTCTACCATTTGTTTATGTCACCTACCGAAAGGGTGGTTTGAACCACTAGAGGCTTTACGAAGTAAAACGAGGGGTGAGGTGGTTTATTGCTTTCCTCGCTCAGTGGAAAAGGATGCTTACCAGCATGCCAGGTCTTCTGAAAAGCATCTATTTTCCACCCTGGAAATGACATTTACTACAGGGTTTTGCTGTAGCAATTCATTACTCTCAGAGGAGATAACATTGTGATTAGTGTCTTTTACACCTCTCCTCTTCTATTCTTACATACTTCAGTCGTGTAGTTGGCTGACCATGTGATAAGAAACAAAACTATTTTATTGTAGCTCTCAAACTAGCAGATCGAGTGTGATGTAACACCCCTCCTGCATGTTTTGGGCAACACCAAAGTATAGCTTATTTATTATCAGGGTTTTTTTTGATAATTCCAAAAAGCCATCTGGGGTTGGTTTAGGAATCGTTAGCCTTGACATTGTTGCCCAATCGGTCTAGTAGTTGTAACAACATACATATTTTAGTTTAGCTTCATAAGGTCATGAAACGTGAGTATTACTTTGAATAGAAATAAAGAAAATTTTTCAATATCAGAACACTTTTTCAAACTGTAGGTCTAATAATTAAAGACATACAGTTTGATATGCGAATTCTGTAATTTTCTTGTTTAAAACACTTTGAAGACTGACTTTTTTTGTAGTTTTGCCCGTGGACTGCCATTTTTCGGGTTTTTAAAAAATTGTAACAAATTAGTCATTGGTCATAAATTCAAAAAGTAATATTAATATTAAAAGTAATTAAAGATCATAATTAGGAGATTACTTTTCATTTATTAAGATTAGAATTACGTACATTATAATGATTAAGATGTTCCACTGAAGAAAGGTTTGTTTTCTTGAATTTTAAATTTTTTTTACCGTATTATGATAGTATATAAGAATAATAAAATTAATTATATGAGTTAAATTCTTACAAACTAATTACCTATTTCTAATAACCAATTTACTTTTTTATTTCTTAAGTAAAATTTAAAAAAATTAATTATTATAATAACGAACTAATATTATCTAACAACAACGCGCAGAAGTACCGGCAGATCGCTTGCTCAAGCTCGATAACATCGATACTGTAAAAGTCGATATATTCGATAATCTGACAACATTAGGACTATGAGTGTACTCTATTAGATTCAGAATGAACTAAATTAAGTGACAGCATAGACGGCAATCGTATACGATCCGAGCTAATGGATATAAAACCAAGTGAAATAGGCGCCCGTATTGTATACGGGTGCTGTCCTGGAAGTGTTACCCTTAAGGAATACATTTTTCAATTTCAATTCTTAATTTCAGGTGACTTAAAAATTGGAGAGTTAGTGATGATGAATGATCGTGAGTCAGTGATAGCTTTCGGTTTTGTTTTATAAAGATACAAAAAATAAAGTTGTGACTCAGTGATAGCAATCGATAAAGATATTTGAAATAAAGTTGTTCAGGTTTATTGAATGTTAAAACGATAATATAGACTTTACATCAAGATACGTGTGAAGCTGTGAACCTGCTGGGAAAATCACCTGACTTGTTAACAAACGATACATTAATACAAGTAAAAAAGAAAAAAATAAATAAATCGGAGTATTCTTGTAAAAAATTATAGGATCATTATACGTACCAGAATATGTTGACCTTGAAATAGTATTCTCTTTTATTTTCCTTCCTCTTCCACAACACGGAATGAAGGCATTAAAAAAACACTCATTTAATTCGCGGAATACTGTAATTACATCATTTAGATTATGATGAATAGGTTATTATAACGGGTGTTTCAAAAAGGACGCACTTCGAAGTTTGAGAACGCGGTAAGGATGCAGATTTAATTTTTTTGTAGCCCTTAAAGCGGAAGATAGTGATAATCCAGCCTGTGAAGATAACTTTCTAAGTGATTTGCCGGGTGAGGTAGTCAAACGTTGTTTCACATCGTCCAAAACTTGTTCTGTTAACACTGATGTCGACCTGTGCTTTTCCGATCCTGTAGACTACACTGCCAGTCTCACGAAATTTATTAATCAGACGCGATATTATGGTGTTATTAGGTACTTCAGAATTGGGAAATTTTAACTGGAACCCGTCTTTCACTCGTTCGTAAGATTTATATGCGCAATAACTTTCAATAATAAAAACACGTCATCCTTGGAAAAAACCATGTTTGAACTTATACAGACACTACAGACACAAATGAATACTGGGATAGCACTAGTACATGTCAGTCTCAGTAATACACATTGGGTCAACAATGAGTACGGTAGTGCCAACTGTTATTTGGGGGGAAAAATATTCCCTATGCAGAAAATATTAACTCTTAAACTTCGAAGTGCGTCCTTTTTGAAACACCCGTTAGTTACTAAATAATTTTGTCAGTGGGTTCGGAATTTTACTTCATCAAATAACTTATTCATGGATGTAATGGTTGCTGTTTAGATAATTTACTGATTTCGTCGTAGTCACTGACAAATATACATATTTAAATTATAAAATTATATCATTTACAGTTTAATTTTGTGAGCAATCTAATTTTTACTTTCTGTTGCCTATATGAATATATAGGAAGGAAAATATTGTTTTCATGTCGATTTTTCAAAATCGAGTTTTACCGGATCTACACATTTTCAGACCCCCTGAACCCAAAAACATGTTTTTAGCGATTGGTCTGTGTGTGTGTGAACAGAATATCTCAAGAACGGACCATCGTACGAACTTGAAACATGAAACTTAAGTTAGATACCACTACCGGACCTGACACGAACATTTTCACCAAAATCGGTCGACCGGAAGTAGTAGTTTATTCGTGTAATTTTTCACTTTTTTGCGATTTTCTCAAAAACTGGTCCTACGATTTTTTTAAAAATCGCCTGGTTTACTAAATTTTTTATGCTCTACAAGATAGGGTAGGCGTCATGTCTACCGAAATTCTTGGAGAGGCTGTTTTCACTTAAAAAATTGTTTTTTAAGATTGGTGCTTTTATATGCATTTTAGCGCAAAAATGTATATAATAAAAGTTGTAGACATTTTAAAATCCTACAACTTTTATTTCAAACATTTTTTTTATAACGCTTAGTTAAGCGGTAATTAGCGATTTTCTGTTTGTTTCTCACGAAAACGTGTGAAAAATCGATTTTTTTAAAATTTCAGCCTTAGTATGCGTTTTACGACAAAAAAAGTATAATCAAATTTATAGAAAATTAAAAGATCTACAACTTTTATTTAGATCATTTTTCTCTACAGGGCCTAGTTTAGCGTGAAAGTGATTTTCTGAACTTTTAAGCCTAACTGAGGTTGATTTTTATTTTGCGTCTTTGACTCATGATTAAAATAAGGTTATGTTTATTGAAGTTAGTTTTTGTTTATTTGTAATGTTTTATTACTAATGTTAGTTTATATTGTTAATTATTTGCATTGGTAAGAGAAAGTTGTGTGAGTTTTTCTCACCAGATTTTTTTAATTCATTTATTTAACGTCGCATCAACTGCAAAGGTCATTAGGGACGACGTTGGGGTGTAACTATATGCAATGGAGGATGAGTTTTTTTTTTGTAACGTATAAGAATATGCCGTGCCTGAGTGGGATTCGAACCCACGACCGCATAATGAGAGGCGAGCACGTTACCAACTACGCCAATGCGGCCGGTATCATACTTTTTTGTTTAATTAAGGGCAATAGTGTTGTGAAATATTCGATAATAACAAATAGATATTTTAACAAAGTGTTTATAAAAACGTGTGAAATTGTAAGTTTTGTTTTTAATTGAAATCAGTAATTTTGTTTGCTTTGGGAGAAAGAGGTTGTACCCGCACATATTTACAAATAAGTAGACTGGTTAAAAATGAAAGTATTTGTCTTAATATTAACAGTAATTACTGTTCACACTAAATAGCGTACATAATTAGATGTAACCTTGTTTTTAGTGTGTTCACATGTGCGTACAATTTACAACAGATATGTTCTTAAACAGTAGCAGACGCCAATAGAATCGCATGCATGCAGTTCAAGGGAAATAACTAATTTTTAACTCGTCTGCGTGTTTTACACATCTCCAGTTTGTCTGTCTACTGTTTTAAACTTCTTTTCCGTAGTCCTTCACAGTTCATTCTTAAACACTTTCGTTTTCTGCATGACATTAAAAGGTGGTTATTTTAAGCGCCGGTAGCAAAGTATTTTTATTTACTTGTTTACTAATATCTAATTATATGATGTGAAATTTTCACACGATCTTATACATACAGTACGTCTATGTTCTCTTTCTTGATATTCTTTAACTTCTTATCTATCATTGTATTATTATTATTTCTTGTTAGATCCTACTAGGGATGCATTTCTCTTAGTTCCAGCCAGTTTCCGGATGGCCCATGCTGCCTTCATTTTTTCTGCATGTGATCTTTTTCGCTCCTCCGTCCAGGCTGTTCCCGTTCTCCTCGGCCCTCCCAAGCACTTTAGATTCTCAATTTTCTGCTTCATTTCTGTTCTATTGAGAAGTGTTTCGCCCGTAATGTCATTCACCAGCATCGTCTCGTGGATCTCCTTGTGCCATCTCGTTGTAGTTTTCCTGCCCTCCCAGTACTTCCATAACTGCTTCGTTAGTCTGGAGTCGTGCATCCTCGCTGTGTGGCCGAAGAATGCCAGTCGTCTCTGCTGGATGACTTCTCTTATGGGTGTGGTGAAGGAATATACTTCTTCGTTACTTCTGAGCCTGTATTCTCCCTCTTTATTTTGAGTCGGCCCGATGATTCTTCTGATGATTTTCCTCTCGGTAGTTTCTATCGAGCGCAGGTGGATGTTAGATTTCAAGTGGTGGGTTTCCACCGCGTACAGCACCTCCGGTCTGGCAACCGTCTGGTAGTGTCTTATCTTGGCATTACGCGAAATTGATCTCTTATTATAAACGTTCTTGGTGAGACCGTGTGCTTGTGCTAGCTTTGTAGCTTTTGCTTGAATCGCAAGTTTGCCAGAGTTGTCCAGCGTTATGATCTCGCCAAGATATTTAAATGATTCAACACGTGAAATTTCGTCCTCTATCAGGAACTTAGGTGCGTCTTTTTCTATCATTTTATCATTTTATTTATTTATCTATTTATTATCTATTTATTTATTTATCTATCATTTTATTTATTTAGTTTCCAAAAAAGATTTCTGGGATATGTCTGATTTGTTATAAACATTATCTGGTAGTATTACTTTTAATACATTTATAACTCCATTTTATATAATTAATTCTAAGTTTTTTTTTGTTATCAGTCTCTAGACTGGTTTGCTGCAGTTCTCCAAGCTGTTCTATCTTGCGCAAGTCGTTTCATATCTACATACTTGTAACATCCTACATCTTTTGTGATTTGCTTTACATATTCTAATATATGCCTCCCCCTACAATTTACTCCCTCAATATTACTCTCCATTGATAGCCCAATACCTGGATGTCTTAAGATGTGCCTATCCCTTCTTCTGGTAAGATGCTTCCATATACTTCTTTTTTCATCCACTCGCCTAACAACCTCTAAATTACTTATTTTGTCCACCCACCTAATCTTTAACATCTTCCTATAAGACCACATTTCAAAAGCTTCTATCCTCTACTTTTCTACAGCCCCTATCACCCACGTTTCACTCCCGATAATGCTACACTCCAAACATAATGTTTTAAGAAATTTTTCCTAATCTTTAAATCAATGTTTGTAGTCAGTAATTCTGAGTTATTACACGTATTGTTTAGTTTTTTATTGGTTTTCAGTGGCTTTTATTACAGTCTTCAATGTTTTTTAAAAATTCATCCTAGTAACTTTTTAAAACATGAATTTTGTTGTTATTTTATTAATATTAGATTTCTGCGTTTGCGGAAGAAGTCTTTTTTTCTTTTTTTTCGTTTAACGTCCGACTGTTCTGCAATTACTGCTAATGCAGACGGTGAAGGATGCAATGATTTTTGTAACGTTTGAAAATATGCCGTGCCTGAATGGGAGTCGAACCCAAGACTGCATGATGAGAGGCGAGCGGAAGAAGTCTACAGACTGTGTGTCGGTTGATATTATCCAAAATGCTGTTCATATTTTCCTTTTATTGGTTCGGCCTACCAAGGACCATGTTAAATAATATTTTTTCTTATACATGATATTTTCTCTTTTTCAATGCTATTTTTTCAAGGTTTCTTCATTTTTTTCACTAAACTCTTCGTTTGAATTTTTTTGTTATCATTTGTCGTTTCCTCTCTCTCGTTGAATCTTTCAATTATTTTTAACTTTTCTAAATTCACGTACCTTTATTTTACTCTCCTAGAACTTCTTTCCGCCGTAGATCTTCAATACAGAGTTTATTCCTAAATTATATTCTTACTTTCGTTGTGCATTACGTGTCCGTGGTACGTTAGTATCTAATTTTTTCATGAATTCAGTTCTTGACTGCGACTAAATAAATTGTGCAGTTTAAATTTGTTTAGTAACGTTTTAAACATTTTAATGAATTTTCAAGTTGTTTTATTAATATTATATTCCTGCACTTATGTAAGAAGTTTACAGGTTGTTTATCGGTTGATGTTATCCAAAGTGCACTTCATATACCATTTTTCTTTTCGGGGAGTTTTAAAATCATTTCAGGTAATGCAAATTCGATTACCTATCTGTGACTAATATTTACAACTGTTAAACTAATTCAAACAACTGATTTAATTTAATTTAACAACTGATTTTCGGAGATGAAAGTTTCCTGGTTCAAATTTTAGTAAAGGTATTTTTATTTTTCTACAGATTTGAATACGACACTGTGATTATAGGTGTACTTTGATGGTTGGGGTTCAAGTAACCATACTCTCTCAGGAATGGTCGGCCTGGGTCTGTACAAGGCTACACCTCATGTACACATACATCATCGAAACTCATTGAGTCGTGGGGTGCTTATTGTACTACTAAATTGAACAGATTGCAACGTACACACATTAGGGATAAGTTGTATTAGTCTCAAGTTAGCTGATTTTCGGAGATTAAGTTTCCTGGTTCAAATCCTAATAAAGGTATTTACTTTTATCCGGATTTGAATAAAATTTTAGACAGTGGTTACTGGTGTACTTTCATGGTTGGGGGGGGGGGTATTAACATTCTTTCTCTGGAATGGTCGGCCTGGGTTTGTAAGACTACACCTCGTTTACACGTCGTACACATCATCCTCATCTCAATGGGTCATTGGGGTTGCTTATTGTTCTGAATTGAACAGATTCCAACGTACACAAATTAGGGATAAAAAAGTTGTAGGAACTTTTACTAAGATATCCACATTATTTCTTTTAATTTATATTAAAAAATTATCCGATATTGACGGTTACATAATAAAGTTAGGTTGATATTCCAGTGAATGCTTATGAAACGTGGTACAGTATTTTGTTTACATAATCGAATTCCGTTGCCATAGTGACGGTAAAGAACCCCTTTTACCCTTCTAAATCAGTTTATACTCTTCTTCCGTCCTGGATGAATGGGAATTTATTGAAAACGTTTAATTTAGTGTGACAATTATACTGCAGCGGCTTTTCCCATTCTTTAGTACAAGAAAAAAACCTGAAATTGTTATCTATGTATTTTACACAAAGGTCTTTTTAAAACTATGAAAAGAAATGCTTTTTTTATCGGAACTATAATGTGATTGACGAATTTTTTTAGTTAATGTACCAGTAATTTAAGTAAATATTTTAAATTTTTTTCTACAAATTAACAAAATATTGAAGTACAAAACTTTAAAATTCCATTTACCAAACATGATCGTAAATAAAAATGTTTGTGTTGCCATTCGTTGATTTATTTCTGGTTTGTTTCTTAATTTTTGCGTTTTACTTTATTTACGGATAATCTTTGTTCTAGAGTTATGTATGTTTTGGTTTATGTGACATTTTTTTGTTATTTCTGCTTTTTTAAGTCAATGTTTCTGAAGATAACTGATAATCATCGGTGTTATTGACTTAAAAGTTATTTGAAATAATATAATTTGTAGATTGGTACTCGATCTATGCCGGTTTTTTTGTTAAATTTAATATAGGGTGATTCAAAAAGAGCGCCGGTTTTGATATATCAAATTAAGAGATTTATTTTATTTAAAAACTAAAAATAAATACATCAACAAGTTCATCTTACCTTCCGATTTCATGTATGAAAAATTATGTCATGCATGTGTCCTCCTCTGCTGCGCTGGCACGCATCAACTCTGTCCATGAAATTGGATATTACTGCACGACAAGTTTCGACTTCCATTTGCCCGATAACCCGTCGAATTTCCTCCTTCAAGTCATTGATGTTTCGGGGTTTCTTGGCATACGCCAATGACTTCAGATGACCCCAAAGATGAAAGTCACAAGGGGTCAAGTCACACGACCTTGGTGGCCATTGATGGTCGGAATTACGAGAAATGATGCGATCCTGGAACCGTTCACGGAGCAACAACATTGTTTGTCGTGCAGCAACTGAATTTTATACGGGTGATATTGGAGATCGTACCGAAGAATTCTCCGTACAGAAGAACATCGTAAACCCAATTGTTGAGAACGGCGACGTATTGATTTTGCTGGGCTAACAGCCACACTGTCACGAACCAACGCAACGTTCTGCTCAGTTCGGCCAGAACGACGACGTCCAGAACCTTTAAGGTCGACTGTTGAACCCGTCTCAAAAAACTTTTTCATGAGCCTGCGAACTGTTGATTCATTCGGTGCTTCATTACGTCCTAGAGTACCGCGAAGTCGCCTGACAGTAGCCGCATAACTCTCTCCACTCTGGTAAAATGTTTTGACGATTAACACTCGTTGTGCAATAGTAATCTTCTCCATGGTTAGACACAGACTGCGAGAGTACTTCACTCCGAACAAGAGAAACTACAACTGAATCGTCAATCGGAATGTTCTCCGAAATAGAAATGAGGTCTAACAATGTTGCCAACCGATAAACAAAAATTTACCAGCCGTTTAAAAACCGGCGCTCTTTTTGAATCACCCGTTAGTTGTGTTATTGTTTAGGTCATCAGCCGAAAGCTGGTATGACTCTCTACAGGCTTTACTTAGTAAAATGAGGATTGAGGTAGTTTACCAAGGCTTTCCTTAATGAGTGGAAAAGTATGCTTATCAGTTACCCAGGCTCTCTGAAAAGCACTTACTTTCTACCTTGCAAATGACACTTTCACTTCATTCACAACAGGATCTGGTTGTGTAATGAAATTCATGACTCTCTGAGGAGATATAACCTGTAACCAGTGTCTTTAATACCTCTATCTCTTCTGTTCTTAAATGCTTCAATCATAGAATTGGCTGACTATGTGATAAGAAACAGATTTAATTTTTGTAACTCTGGAACTAGCAATCTACCGTGCGTTCGGAAAGTCGCTGTGCACTGGAATTGTGACTATGGATTTATGAAAATATGTATAAAGAAATGACTAAGCATTTTGGAAAAAAATTTATTCAATACCTTAATTACATTGTTAAACCGTGATTACATTGTTTATAGAAGGTGTTCGAAATGACCTCCATTGGCATCAATACAGCATTGCACTCGTTTCATTTTGTTTGCAAACACCTTTCGCAACTGTATAAAACGTTATGCAACGTGTTTGGTGAACGAATAATTTCAAAGAATTTGTGGCCTGCAAGATCTCCTGATCTGACTCCCCCCGATTTCTTTTTATGGGGTGCGGCGAAACAAACTGTGTATCGGAACAGACCACACACGATTGACGAACTTAAAGCCGCAATAACGGCATACATTCAAGGAATCACTGTTCTTCAGTTGCGAAAGGTGTTTGCAAACAAAATGAAACAAGTGCAATGCTGTATTGATGCCAATGGAGGTCATTTCGAACACCTTCTATAAACAATGTAATCACGGTTTAACAATGTAATTAAGGTATTGAATAAATTTTTTTCCAAAATGCTTAGTCATTTCTTTATACATATTTTCATAAATCCATAGTCGCAATTCCAGTGCACAGCGACTTTCCGAACGCACGGTAGTACAAATAATTTAACACTCCTCCTGCTTCTTATGTGAATAAGCCGGCCGCATTAGCGTAGTTGGTAACGTGCTCGCCTCTCATCATGTGGTCTTAGGTTCGAATCCCATTCAGGCACGGCATATTTTCATACGTTATAAAAATCATTTCATCCTTCACCGTCTACATTAGCAGTAATTTCAGAACAGTTGGACGTTAAACCAAAAAAAAAATGACGTGCATAAAAATGAATTTATGATTCTTTAATTGTAAAGACGCTGAGTTTCGTACGGAATAGTTTCTGACGGTTTTTGTCTTTATTTTAAGTTTATAATTTTGTAATTTTCTATGCGAGAGAGACATGATTACATTTCTATCTGAATTTTGATATTTTGTTTATATATTAGTTTTTTTTTTATTCCAAATTTGTGTTCGTTGCAATCTGTTCAATTTAGAACAATAAGCAACCATGACCCAATGAGATGAGGATGATGTGTATGACGTGTAAATGAGGTGTAGTCTTGTACAGACCCAGGCCGACCATTCCTGAGAAGTATGGTTAATTAAACCCCAACCATCAAAGTACACCGGTAACCTCTGTCTAGTATTCAGATCCGTATAAAAGTAACTACCTTTACTAGGATTTGAACCAGGAACCTTCGTCTCTGAAAATCAGCTGTTAAACAGCTGACTTTGGCGACGACTTTACCTCTAGACCAACCCGGTAGATTAATCTTTATTTTTAAGTTTATAATTTAGTAATTTTCTATGCGAGAGAGACATGATTACTCTTTCTGTCTGAATTTTGATATTTTGTTTATATATTAGTTATTTTCAGTTTTTCTCAAAATGAGAGTAATGTATTAATGTTTTTTTTTGTTATCTGTTACAGGAAGGGCGGCGCCTGAAGAGGATACGATGGGCCCAATATTTATAAAAGAACCACCAAACCGAGTAGATTTTTCAAATACGACTGGTGCTGCAGTTGAATGTACAGCTCGCGGTCAACCAACGCCGGAAATCATCTGGATAAGATCCGACGGTACTGCTGTGGGAGACGTGCCTGGACTCAGACAGGTGAGATAATAGTTTTTTCCTTTTTCATTACATATTGTTTTAATGTAGTCTACAGTACGTTTGTTTCATTTTAACAGTTTTCAACCCAATTATTTACGCTGCTTTACTGTTTCTTCTTCTCTTTGTACGAAAATATTATTATATTTCTATGTACGGACGTGTTTCGAATAATATAAATGTTTTAAAATCATAACGTACAATATAAAACTAGTTCATTTTCTTGTCTGTATGGATGGAATTTTAATTTTTCAAAAATTTTAATTTGAAATAAATTATATGATTCTAAGTTCGGGAAGCAGAAACTAATCATTTAAACAATTAGTTACTGATAGGCCTATAGACCTACGGTTATCTTACAAGGTTTTGAAAACTTTCACTCATGTGTTTTACGTTCTCCTTTTCTTTCTTCTTCTTCTTCTTCTCCTCCTCCTTCTACTTCTTTTTCTCCTCCTCCTCCCTGTTCTTCTTCTCCGCATCCTCCTCCTTCTTCTGCTCCTCCTCCTCCTCCTCCTCATCCTTCTTTTAGGATTAGCCACATTTCCTGTTCCAGCTTCTTTAAATCTTCTTCGTGGTCTACCCAACGATCGTACTCCTTACGGATGGTATCTTAAGGCCAGTAGCGGATATCGATCCTCTGGCATGCGGCTTTCATGTTGGAACCACCTCTCCCTATATTATCTTTCAATCCTCTGCCTCAAAGTTCATGTTTAGCCAAAATCGTGCCGGGTTGTTTCACTTTTGATGCGATCCGTAAGTGTTGCTCCTCTCACCGATCTCAAAAAACGCATCTCAGCTGCTTCCAACTTCCTACCCTCAGATTTCTTTAGGACCCATCTCTCACCTACCGTACAACAAAAGAGGCACGACCCAGGGGCGGTTTCAGGGAAGGGGCCATGGCCCCCCCCGAAATACTAGGAAAACTTACGGTTCAGCCGTTCTTAGTTTGCTCCTACTGTCAACAAACCAAAGCCAGCTACTACAGGGTGCACGCTAGAGTCTGCGACTTTACGGATGTCGTATTCCTATTGAGTTAACTATGTTTTAAATTATAAGTACTTAAAACATCAGTCATGATATGATGTAGGCCTAACAATTTCATTTATAAAAATACTTTTAAAAGTATTTTGTATTACAACACTTTTGAAAGTATTTTGTTGTTACTTTTTAATCAGCGTGTACACATTTGTATATAATGCGCATGCTCAGTGACGTCATTATTTTTTTACATTAGGAGCAACTAAGAGAGGCTGGACTGTAGTTTAATATTTTCTATAAGCTATTATTTCTAACAAAACTGAATCCGAATACTCGTACCTATCAATTAACAATAATTATTTTAGTATAAAAATGAGTCAAACAGAAAGTATCTATTTTTAAATAGTATTAAGATAACAATCAGTGTCAGTAGTCAAAAGCCACTCGCATCCAGTCAGCACCTTGAAAATTTCTCTATGAATTAAAATTGTGGTTACAGCAATACAGCATAAAAGAGGACTTTTCAATGACTCAAGTACTAACTATGTATTACAAATGATGTAGTAAGAGCTACATAAAAACAAGATAGCCCCCCCCTGAAAAACAGCCCTGGAACCACCCCTGGCAGAAGCATTACATCATATAGCCTCAACTGCGTTTCTTTTCGGGCACTTGCTTCTAATGTTCTATTTATGTAATTGAAAGCACGTTACAACCTAGAAACTTTCGTCATTACATCGAATTCCCCTTCATATGTTCTATCGCAACCCAAGTACTTAGCCTATAATGTGAAACCTGCTCCAACATTCTGTTCTCCAGTAGTACTATCTTCGTCCGAATAGATTTTAAGTTTATCATCGTATTTATTTTCGTAGTTATGTGTCACATTTTTGAGGTTGTTTTTTTTTATAAATAAAATACATTCCTCAGATTTTAGTACTTTAAACTTTGTAAGTGTTTTTATGTACATTTTCATGACCTTTTCTTTTAAAAGAATTAATATTGTTTGGATGTTACACAATCTATAGTACTGTAGACTTGAGGTTCATTTGTCTCAATACAATTACTGTTATCTAATTTTAATTGAAGTAATATAACGTGCTTTATTAGTTTTTTGAGGTCGCAATAACGTTTTATCTGTTGCATTTACTCCAGTTGTAGACGGTGAATGTTTAACGATATAATTAACCAACGACGTTTAAATCTGTTAAAAATGAGTATGTTTTATTCACTTATGGTAATTTACCCAACAAATCTCTTTACATACGGATTCTTGTTACTAGTGACGCAATTCATACATGTGCCTTCTACATCTGTAATCAACATTGCCGACTTTTAACAATTACCTTCTTTTTATGTTTTGTAACTAAACGGATGTAGTTCTTTTTAAATTTACAAGTAGTGTAATTTATTTGTTTTTAGTTAAAAAAATTGTTGAAAATGTTGAAGTAAAAGTATTTTCGTGTTGAATAGGAATTGAAACGATCATAAAAATACATTTAAAAACTTTTTCCTCGTTTAAAGCCAATTTTTGACCATGTGAGATGATTTTTAGACGTTTCGGGAAGCTCTTTTTGAAGCCCACATTATCAGCATTCGTTCACTCTAGGCTTTTCTCCGTTCTTCTGTCCACCCGTTGTTCTGTTTTTGCTCTTCATTGAAGCCCTTTAAGTCCGTAATTAGTTGTCGGAAGTGGGTTCGGTTCATTTAGTTATCTCTGTTTATTCCGGTTTTTTCAATCAAAATCCCTTCTTCTTTAAACCTTTTATCCGACACCGTAGGTCTATTGTTAAGTGTCTTATATGTTTTGTTAAACGGTTGTTAACCATTCTATACAGGTGTCCGTAGAATTTTAGTCTTGTTTTTCTAATCGTTTCCATTAATCATTCATTTTCCCTGTACAGTCTTCTCTTATCTCGTAACGTATATTGTTCGTCTATTATCTACGGGCTCATTATCTTACGGAGGATCTTTCTCTAAAATTTCCCTGCTTTTCTTAAATCAGCCTTTCCGGTTATTCCAAGGCATTCACTCGCATACAGACACACAAGTTTTATCACGGTTTTATAATATTTAATCTTGGCTTAACTTGAGACCGCTTTCTTTTTATACAAGTGGTGAGTTCCTCGAAGGTTGTTTATTATTTTGTTGTATATTTTTGTGATGATATAAAATATTATATTAATATATATATTTCCACTGTCCAATCAGTAGTCACTTGAATACAGGGGTTAGGGTTGAACTTACCAGTGTTATTTTTCCTTTTTTGAGAAAATACAAATGCTCATTTTACGAGAAACTTATCAAAAACTAGCTGTACCTCTGTGAACACTAAATTGTTCAAGAGTTTTTAAGTAATGGACATTCGGTAACTTTAAGCTGGAGAACTAATTAGAACAGACTCTCTAAAACGAATCTACAAGTAGTATAGTACAGATTAACAACTATGAATAACCCCAGGCTTAAAATTTAGTTTTTTTGGTCACTACAACAAATGGCAGGCCAAGGTATCTAATCGGTTTTAGATTCACTAAAATTTAAAAATTATTTTCCTTAACAATCTCTTTATTTTGTTAAAAATTTCAAACGTTTAACTGGAATAAAACTGTAACAAGGGCGTCGATAAAGTAAAAAGAAAAGAATCCGTGAAAAGTCGAAAGTAACAAAGTAAATGAAGTAAAAGAAAAGATAAACTAGCCTACTACCGTGCATTCCCCTTCCTTTTGTTGTAATCTGCAAGCGATGGGGTATTTGTCCATCCAACTTTCCTTCTATTTCCTTGAAAACGTCTTTTGCTTTCCGTAATATGTTCTACTGAACTTTCCCTTTCTTACGTCCGACATTTTCCGGTATGATCTATATATTCTGTCTCTGAATTTTCTAGCTTTTCATTAATTTTTTTTGGGTATCTGTTATATTTTTTGTTTTTACTTTGTTGTTTAGGTCAACAGCCGAAAGGCTGGTTTGAACCTCTAGAGGTTTTACTAAGTAAAACGAGGAGTGAGGTGGTTTACCATTGCCTTCCTCACTGAGTGGAAAAGTACACTTATCAGCATGCCGGGCCCTCTGAAAAGCACATATTTTCCACTCTGTAAATGACACCTTCATTTCATTCACCACAGGGTCTGGCTGTATAATGAAATTCATTACTTTCAGAGGAGATAACTCTGATTAGTGTCTTTTACACCTCTACCTCTTCTGTTCTTAAATGATTCAGTCATTTAATTAGCTGACCATGTGATAAGAAACAGAACTATTTATTTTAGCCCTGTAACGAACAGATTGAGTGAAAATTTGACACTCCACCTGTCTGTTAAGGGCAGGTTTTTACTTTATTAAATATAAATTATTATATTAGAATTAAATAATTTTTGAATGTCTGGATTTATTTTTTTAACACCCAAAAGGATGTCATTTTCCAGTGTCAAACGATTTCTTGATTTGGTTTTCAAATCCACCATTATGGAAAATTCTTGTTTACAGTTGTAGGATGTGGCAAATGGTACAAAAATTTTCAACGCCACTCAACAGTTGTGGGGGGTGTTTCTGTTTAATACTCATCCAAAATTTGTCGGGAGAAGCATTGTTGAAAGTTAATTTCACTGGCTGATCACTTAATAACCTATCAGTTCATCATAAAGACGAATACTTGGCTCAGCATTTTGTACAGCTTGTACAAACAGAGACTACCCACAAATATCCACTCATATCCTTAAGTAAAAATTACAACTATTGTAGCTTTTTAATTTCTTTTTAACATAATTGAGAAGGGCTGGGCAAAATACTCAACCTAAAAAGGGGTTCGTATTGTCTAAAAGGTTAAAAATCACGGAATTAAATAGTTTGTCTACAATTCATAAATGCATTATATTTAACAGTAATATATAATTTGAAATGAATCATCAACTCTGGTATTTTTATCTTGTAGATTAGTTCCGGATGACAAAAAAAAAGTAAAATAATAATGATAATTATTTCTTTAGAATCTTATACCTACTGTATCTTTAATTACATAAATGATGATAAAAGACATTTTGAAATTTTAAAACTTGTCATTCAACTGTGCGTGTAAAGTATAATTTATATTATTACTTATTGTATTTAGTAATTATCAAATTACTAAATACTAAGTTCTAACGAACAGAAAATAATTTAGGCTTGTTATTAAAGTAATAACGGTTGAAAATTCTTTAGTCGTTCAGCGTGGTACATTAATGATAAAATAAGTATACAGTGTATTCGTAGAGAAAATGATAATGATAATACAGTAGTACAGTATTCATGGAGAAACGTTCATGTTTGGTTTATTTTTCTTTGGATGAGTTCGTGTGTTTATTTATTATATACCTCGTTGTTAAATGTTTTTTTCAGTTTGTGACAGTAGACCTATTTTTGTTATAATGATAATAATGTTGTCATGTAGTCGTCTTCATCATCATTATCATCAACTTTGCGTCCACTACTGGACATCCCTCGTTCTTATTCATTCGTTCCTGTTCCAGTGGTTATTCAGGAAAAGTAGGTGAAGAAGCTCTTCACCTATGTATCGAAATTTATTTCTCTCACAAAATAAGTAAAATTTCTTGTTATATAATATTTTGTTTTACAATATGTCACCGGATGGCGACATTAAGTGGCAAACCTTATTTGTTTGGTGGCCCTGAAAAGGGCCGTTTAAGCGGTGGTCGTCTTGGAGAGGCGTCGGTCGTAGTCTTCGTGGCGGTCGGAGGCTGGGCGACACGGCGTGTCGTCGTCCAGCGGAGACATCATCTTCTTCCCTCACAGTAGTGCGTCGATGGCTGCTTCGTCGGGTCCGGTGGGCGTAAGGCTCGGTCGAGGGACCGCTGTGGGCATCGCTCGCGTCAGCGGGCGATGACGGTCCGGTCGACGGCTTACGGTGAAGGGTTGGCGAACGGAAGCATCACCTTCTTTCTTGCGGGGTCGTCGATTACTCTTCGCTGGAGTCCGGCAGCCGTGTGCCGTGGTGGACGTCTTGTCTGCTGTCTGGTTCGAAGTGAATCTCTCGGCTCAGTGCAGCGTTCTTTATATAGTCGCCGAGAGCGCTGTGGTAGAGAGCGGCTACTGACTTGGCCTTGATGACAAAGGCCTCTGCGGTAAGCAGCCGAAAGGTTTGTCGGTATACCGTCAAAGGCCGGGAGAACTATTGAAGCCGGCAGCACAGTAAGTGATTAATGAGAAGGGGTGGCGGTGACAAATAAATTAAAAAAATGTAAAAAATACATAAAATTATTGTATCTGCTTAGAGCGCTTTCTGATGTTTTAAATAGCCCTTTTAATGGCCTTAATATATGTAATAAATGCCCAAGTGAAGAGTTAGACGGGTGTCCGCGGCTTCTCTTCCAGCACAAGCTGGGTTACCAATCACTACGGTGACGTCAACGCAAATCCGCACGCCCTGCTCTCCCCACCTGGCCTCTAATTGTGAAAAGGTTGACCAAGCTATGCACCTGCATTTCTATATACTTGTAGACTACGTTAGTTGTTTTGAATTTACGGCATCGGCGCGGCGCGTGTGAATTTTTCAGGGGAGGGGCAGAAGATTGGTTTACCTTATCGTGTGTGTGTGTGTGTGTGCGCGCGCACTTGTGTGTGTACATACATACACGCTTTGTATACGGGTGTCCCACGGAATTTGAACGATAGGGAAATAGGATTGATTTTCATTAGTTTGTTAATATTTTCTTCCCACGAATAAATGAAAATGAAACTTGTTATAATCAGGAATCATTAGAAAATGTTTAGACTTATTAAAAAATATCAATTTTGATACATTTTAAGCTGTATTGTAGCTTAAATACAGAATTTCATAAATTTATAACTGTTTTCTATTTAAGTACGGGTAAACCCACCGGGTTGGTCTAGAGGTAAAGTCGTCGCCAAAATCAGCTGTTAAACAGCTGATTTTCGGAGACGAAGGTTCCTGGTTCAAATCCTAGTAAAGGTAGTTTCTTTTATACAGATTTGAATGCTAGACAGTGGTTACCGGTGTGTTTTGATGGTTGGGGTTCAATTAACCATACTCTCTCAGGAATGGTCGACCTAAGTCTGTACAAGACTTCACCTCATTTACACGTCACACACATCATCCTCATCTCATTGGGTCATGGGGTTGCTTATTGTTCTAAATTGAACTGATTGCAACGTACACAAATTAGGGATTACAAAAAAAAGTACGGTAAATTTTATCAACTTGTCATATTGTACGTTTGGAGTAATGATAACGTATGAAGACGTAAAAATAGGTGGGTCAAATCCATCTACGGTAAAAAATTTTATTGTTAAAAAATATTGAAAATATTATAAACAAATTAATTATTTGTTGACTTTTTAAGTTGATAATTTTGTTTTATCATCACTAAAATTGTTTGTGTCTCTAATCAAACTTTTCGACGTTGCCGCGCTCTGGTGGTCAACAGACACAGTTGTTGTTGAATCGCCGTCGAGTACTGGTGTTTATTGGACGCTTAACCGCTAATTTACATTTTAAAGTGTTTAATTTGTTATTTATTGAAGTGACTTTTTATGTTTAAAAACGCCTTTACGCATATCAATTTCACGGTAAATAATTCGCTTCGTTACTTCTTTTTACGCGCACCTTTTTTACAGTTCACTTATACGCCGAAATTTATTTCTATTCATTCTTCCTAATCTCCTTTAAGTTTACCTGCAGGTATTTTATTTTATTTTTTTTCTTTGTCCTTATGTGTTTGTCCAACCCTTTGATCCCATTCCTATCAGCAGATTACAACGGCAGTGGAAAGCACGTAAGTGAGATACTTTATTTTATTTCATTTAATTTTTTAATATATTTTCTGCATAAACTGTTGAGATTAAGTGATGAACGATTAGTTATTATAAATTTCGAACACGCACACGCAAAAATTATTGCAACAATCAGTTTTCTCTAAAAATTAAATGCTGAAGGAAATATATTGGGTATTTAAAATAATACTGAATTTACTTCTACAAAAACAAATTTTTAAGTAATAATTTTAGATGATAAAACAATTTTTGGTATTTAAAAATAATAAATAATTAATTTTCTTTAATATTTCCAATATTTTTTTAACAATAAAAAAATTTCACCGCAGAATATGGATTCGAACCACCCATCCTCACGTCTTTATACCAGAATGTTATCATTACTCCAAACGTACAATATGATAAGTTGATAAAATTTACCGTCCTTAAATATAAAACGGTTACAAATTTATGTATTTCTGTATTTAAGCTAAAATACAGCTTAAAATGTATCAAAATTGATATTTTTTATAAAAGTTTTTATAAATATTTCCTAATGATTCCTGATATAACAAATCTTCATTTATTCGTGGGAAGAAAATATTAACAAACTAATGAAAATCAATGCTATTTCCCTCCCTATGGTTCAAATTCGGTGGGACACCCGGCACCATGTGCCATGTGCCATGTGCACTTTACATTTGTTTTACCCTCGGGAGTTTCGCAAATACTTATTAGTATACTAGTTTTTTTTCGGTTTTTTGAAATTCTTCTCGTAATTTTGAAGGCACTAGCCGCCACTGATCTGGGGATGTACCAAACAAAGCAATATAAAAAAAATCTGGTGTGAAACACTCACACAACTTTCTCTTGCCAATGCAAATAATTAACAATAAACCTAACATTAGTATTAAAACATTAGAGATGAACAAAAAACTAACCTCAAAAAACATTAGTGAAATACGCAAAATTAAAATCGACCTCAGTTTAGCTTAAAAATACGGAAAATCGCTCATTCACGCTAAACTAGGCACTGTACAAAAAATGCTTAAAATAAAAGTTGTAGATCTCTTAATTTTCTATAAATTTTATTTTATACACTTTTGTCGTAAAATGCATTCTAAGGCCGAAATCTTAAAAAAATAGATTTTTCACACGTTTTCTTGAGAAAAAAACAGAAAATTGCTAATTACCGCTAAACTAAGCGTTATACAAAAAAATGTTTGAAATAAAAGTTATAGAATTTTACTTCCTACAACTTTTATTATATAACGTTTTGCGCTAAAATGCATATTAAAGCCGCAATCTTAAAGAGAATATGTTTTTACGTAAAAACAGCCTCACGCAGAATTTCAGCTAACATGGCGCCTACCCTATCTTGAAGAGAATAAAAAATTGAGTAAACCAGGCGATTTTTAAAAAAAATCGTAGGACCAGTTTTTGAGAAAATCGCAAAAAAGTGAAAAATTATACGAATAAACTACTACTTCCGGTTGACCGATTTTGATGAAAATGTTCGTGTCGGGTCCGGTAGTGGTATGTAGCTTAAGTTTTAAGTTTCAAGTTCGTACGATGTTCCGTTCTTGAGATATTCTGTTCACACACAGACCACACACACACACACACACACACACACAGACCAATCGCTAAAAACATGTTTTTTTGGGTTCAGGGGGTCTGAAAACGTATAGATCCGGTGAAAACTCGATTTTGAAAAATCGACATGAAAACAATACTTTCCTTCCTATATATTCATATAGGCAAAAGAAAGTAATTATATAACGCTTCCAAAGCAGAATGTTGAGAAACATCGTCGACACACCCTGGTTTATCAGAATCCTACAATAATCTGCGAAGGGACTTATCTCCAGCCAAATTCTGAGGTTTGCACAGAAGGATAAGAAAACACTTCAGAGAACCATGAAGACGTTAAAGTAATTCAGCTGCTTGACAACGAAGATCGGGTACGAATGCTCAACAAGATGATACCATTGAGATGGTTTTGTGTGTGTATTAGATTGAAAGATGGCCTTCGGGCCAGCCCAGTCAGTCAGCTGGTAGAAAGTCGCTATTATTTGTTAAGTAACACTGGTTGGGCTAGCGACTTTGTATGGTGACCAGTTGACAGCCATCCATGAACAAACTCTACTGGGGGTCCCTGTTTAAACTCATGTCGAATCCACTTCAAAAAAAAAATACAGCAAAAAGGAGCGATCAAATTGGGTAGTTGTCAACAATGTACAGTTCCCGATAACAAATAAAAGCTAAAAAAAAGATTAAAAGATGAACAGTTTTAACGCGCTTTCAAAATATGTGTAAAATTTTAAGTTTACAAGAAAGTTTAGTTTACATAATTTGTTTTCGTAAGGGGGTAGTCAACTCAAGAAGATGGTTTTTTTTAAATTTCGATGTTTTTTGCAGTTATTTGAAGTTTCAAATTTTCTGAATCAACATTTGTTTACTTTGTACGTTGACAAAAAGTTATAAAAACATCTGTTTAAAATAAAGCTCACTAGCAAGGCGAGTGAAATTATTCCTTCAACTTCAAGTTTTTCGGGAATGTGTTTTTACATGATTTCTTGGGAATTAAATATTTTGGTTAGTATTGGAGATATTTGGATGATGTTTTTTTCAAATGTTTATAATTTCTTGCTCTATTATCTGTGGAATGATTATTACAAAAACTTTAATAGGGATTTAGTTAAAAAATAATTTGTGAATCATAAAATAAATGTTTTTGAAAATATGGTTTTTCTTCAATATATTTTTTGTTAGAAAAAACAAATACAAACTAATATAACAGATAATAGACAGCAATTTTCTGTATTTTGTAGCATAAGAATCATGTTGATATATTTCTTGGTTCCTAAGATATTTGATTCCCCGTAAAAGCCCACTTTTCCAACCTCACCCTTATATTAGGGGCTGTAATTAATTTTTTGGCTTGGTTCAAATGGTAGATCATTACTCGTAAAATACTTTTTCATTTAAAATAAATAATGATAATTTATAGCCAGAAGTATTGATTTTCATTTTCTTGGTTGACTACCCCTTAAATTTTTTTTTTTAAATTCCTAATAGGCCTATGTGTACGTTGCAATCTGTTCAATTCAGAACAATAAGCAACCTAATGACCCAATGAGATGAGGATGTCATGTATGACGTGTAAATGAGGTGTAGTCATAAACAGACTCAGGCCGACCATTCGTGAGAGTATGGTTAATTGAACCCCAACCATCAAAGTACACCGGTAACCACTATCTAGCATTCAAATCCGTCCAAAAGTAACTACCTTTACTAGGATTTGAACCAGGAACCTTCGTCTCCAAAAATCAGCTGTTAAACAGGTGATTTTGGCGACGATTTTACCTCTAGACCAACCCGGTGGGTTTCCCCCTTAAATAAATTGAAGATGTGTTTGAAATCTCTTTAGAAGCTTTTTTGGTGGTTTATGACAACTACATAAGCCTTGGTAATGATATGAGGTGATGTAATGATGGAAAATGTCAAAACTATCTGGGAATTGAACCCGGGTTCCCTGGTATAGAATTTGGACGGTGAGGACTCAAAGGCCGTACATTATACTGAAGAGACTATGCATATTTTGCTGTTACATCTCCTCCAAAACTACGAGGCGTATTTTTAAAGTAAGTACCGTTTGAAAATAAAAAAAAAATAAAAGGAAATTTGCAAAAACTAATTTTATTTTCGGAATCTACATACTTTTATCTATTTTTCTACATAGTTTCCAAGTTTTTGTAAACACTTATCATATCGCACAACTAAATTTTGGAAACCTTCTTCATAAAAACTTGCCGCCTGCTGTGATTTGACCTTTGGCTTTGACCTTTACGGGAGAGTGCGTGTGTCTCCAATCCATGCTTTGTTGTTTCGATTCGGGAGTGAAATGCGAAATCCACGTTTCGTCTCCAGTTACGATCCGACTCAGCATATCGTCACCGTTTTCGTCATAACGTGTCAGAAAATTCAAGGAACTGTCGAGTCTTTTGAACTCTCTCGAGCGGCCTCACACTGCCGCTCAGACCCGAGCTGCATTGGACTCTTTTGGCTGGGAAGTTTTGGACCACCCACCCTACAGCCCTGACCTTGCGCCGAGCGACTTTCATCTCTTCCGTCATCTGAAACATCACTTGGGCGGCAGCCGTTATGACGATGACGACGAATTGAAAACGGCCGTGAATTTTTGGTTATCACAGCAGGCGGCAAGTTTTTATGAAGAAGGTTTCCAAAATTTAGTTGTGCGATATGATAAGTGTTTACAAAAACTTGGAAACTATGTAGAAAAATAGATAAAAGTATGTAGATTCCGAAAATAAAATTAGTTTTTGCAAATGTCCTTTTATTTTTTTTTATTTTCAAACGGTACTTACTTTAAAAATACGCCTCGTATATTCCTTGAAAGTAATTTCAAGGAAAGTTTTTTGGAAAATTAATTGTTTCTTTAATTCCAGTAGTTATGTATAAACATATCAGTTACGTCACTTATGTCTCACTGCGTAAAGGTCATCTGATCCTACATGATACTTTATAAAATAATATTTTAAAAATTTCATAGTGTAAATTTTTTTTTTGTTTTTATTAAAAAAAGCTGGCTAAAGGATGTCACAGTAATATTATTTCAATTTAAATTAAGTTATTTTGTTATTGTAAATAAATAAATAATTAAATTTATTAAAATTATTCATAAAACTACACTTGTTTTTTATGAAAATATAAAAATTGATTTTAATATTTCGGGGTGAAATAAATTTTAATTTTAATTCAAAATCACATGAAATAAGTCTTTTGTTTGAATATTGAGAAGTTAAAAAAATTGGTATAATATTTATTTTTTAGAAATATGGTAAGTGTATAATATTTTATTATTTTGTAAAATTTTATTGTATTATATTTTAAGATTATTATAAATTAAACTGTTATTAATACTAATATTTGTAAATGAAATTATGTACAGAAATAAAGAATTATTATTATTATAATATATATAAGAGTAGAACTAATGTAATTTTCTAAAACAACTTAGTCTATTATATTTGGGAAAACATAATTGTGGTGTCTAATTGAAGTAGTACATTTATATTATGCACAAAATAAATTACCCAGTTATTTAAATAATGAATAAATATCGGTAAATGTTGACAGAACAATTGATTGTTGTTACGGAGTTTTACATTTTCCGAGTACTATAGCATGATCTAAAAACGTTTGTCATTTATTTACATCATGCATAATGTATTTGAATTAGCTAGTTGTTTTCCATAATTAGCTAAACAAAACTGTTAACTTTTCTAAAGTTTTTCTTTAAACTGGGTTAAATATGTGTTTATTTAAATAAATCTATAAATGACTTTACAAATTTTTTCGTTAAAAATGAAGTGAACAAAACTATTTATCTGATGAATCTTTTTATTAAAAATTTTTAAGTTTTATTAAAATTTTAACGACGGCAACGTTCGTAGATGACAGCGATTTTAGCTTATTTTATACTTATTTTGTCCACCCACCTAATCTTTAATATTTTCCTAAAACACCAGATTTCAAAAGCTTCCATCTACTTCCTTTCTACAGCCCCTATCACTCACGTTTCATTCCCGTATAATACTATACGCCAAACATAGTGTTTTAAGAATTTTTTTCCTAATCTGTAAATCAAAGTTTGTTGTCAGTAAGCTGTTTTTCATTTCAAAGGCTTTTCTAGTTTCAGCAATCCTACTTTTTTATTTTCATTGTAAGAGCGTCATTATTTATACTTTTATCGTCTTTGCTTAAAGTTTATATCTACATTAAAAAAAACTGATTACAAAAGAATTACACTTTGTAAAAATATAGAAAAAAATTAAATTGATTTTGGAGGAGAGCTATACAATTTAGTAATTTGATGTTTCTATTGTAATTAAATTTAATAAGTTACAGCGGATACAACGGAATGTTTTATGAATTGCGTGTATGTAATATTATGTGAAGTTTTTGTAGAGGCGTCTAACATTTCTTTCGAACTACTTTCAGTAAAAAAACTTTCGTTGTATTAACTACATTCAAATATTTGATGAGTCATCGTAACTGGAATCTTCCAGTCATTCTTATTTTCTGTCTGCTCTTCTTTGCTTTGTTATTTTATTTGTACAAATTTTTACCAGTCGGCTGCTATTTTAATTAGTAGTTAAAAATTACTTGGAGTCATCGGTAGTGGACTTGTTTTGTTTTCTATTGTGACGTTATTATTTTATGCTTTCCTATTGTGTTAATATTAGGTATTTTCTGCAAAATTTGCATTATGATGATGTAAAAATTTGAGAAAAGAAAAATACGATGAATGAAATATGCAATTTCCACCAAATGCTTAAATTTTACGGTTTTTCTTTTGTAAAACTTGTAGTTTTTTTCACGTTATTCAGTTATTGTATTTTATATTTTATACAGAGTGTAAAGTAATGTTCGTATGAGCGATTAACGCTACTGGACTAGTTTGAATCTGCTTTGATGCAAGTTTAACTCCGTGACAAAAGCTTGTCAAGTAGCGCCGAATGATTTTTGTCCATTTGTAGGCCTGACTGCATTCCTTGCAAACCATGGCTCCCTTGTTTTAGCCCGAAGAACCTTATTCTGGAACCTCTATGTTACTTCTGCTGGTAGTTCCCCAAAGTTGAACGCCGTACAACCAAACTGGTTTTAGTAACATTTTGTAAAGCAGAGCAACTTATTCTCAAGAGAGAGTGATGAGTTCCCACCAATCAGCCAGTACATCCTTTTGTATTTTTAATTTATTCATTTCTCTTCATTCTCAGATGGGTTTTCCAAGTTAACCGCCTGTCAAGATGCATACCCATGTACTTTACAACTTCACGTTGTGGTAAATCAACGATTAACACCAGGCGTTTTAATAGAAAATATCAGGCAAGACTTGAGTGAGAAAGTCACGAAATGAATTAGCCATAAATCTTTTAAACAATGCAGAAGGAGTATGGCGCCTGAAACGTTACCATGTTTTGGAATTGTCTGAAAGAGTTTAAATGTACAAAAATTATAGAGAAAAGTATTCCATATTGTAAAATGTAAATATCTTTGAACTTAGTAATTTTCTCTTTTAACACATGAGTAATTGATATAATGAGAGGTACTCAGAGTAATGAGGCCTCAACTTGTGATTTTTAAATTCAAAATATTTGTTTATAGTTTATTTTTAAAAAACTGATTGCAAATAACGTTAATTTATAAAAAAAAAATTTGTTGGCCTAAGCGTTCGCTCACCGGGTTGGTCTAGAGATGAAGTCGTCGCCGTGAGTCAGCTGTTTAACAGCTGACTTTCTTTTTTTGTTTTACAGCTGACTTGATTTTTGGAGATGAAGTTCTGAATTGAACGGATTGCGACGTACAAACAAAAGGCGATTAAACTCCTCGACAACAGCGAAGATACAGACTGAAACAGTTTAAAACATTAGACTTACATTTACTTTTTCGTTAATCATTTAAACATTTTTTTCTTTTCTACTTCAACTACTAACCATCGTCATCTCATAATAGGCATCGTTATTATTTCTATCATCGTCATCATCTCCAGCTTCAACAACTTTGTGTTTCAAGATGTTTCACAGTTCATCAAAATAAGTTTTTTACTTATATATATTTTTTTCTGCACAGTTTAGTCTTGTTGAAAAACACTACTGAATGTGGTTTTTATTTTAATTTTAAGGACATTACTCAGATTTTCTCATCTTTGCTTAAAGTTATTGTATTTATAAACTGATTGTAAAAGAAATACACTGTTACAAAAAACAAAGTTAGGTACCGCTAAGGAACTCGACAGAAACATTTTCATAAAAATTGGTCATCCGAAAGAAGTAGTTTATATAAAATTATACCTACGTCTAATTTTTCACTTTTTTGTAATTTTCTCAAAAATAGCTTCTACAATTTTGTTTAAAAGAGCCCCTATTTGCTAAATTTTTACTAAAACGTTGTTATTTAAAGAACAATAACATCGGGTTGGTGTTCACTTAACCATACTTTCTCAGGAATGGTCGGCTTGGGTCTGTACCAAATTACACCTCCTTTACTTGTAGTCTAATACACATCATTTTCATCTCTCGGGTTTCTTATTGTTCTGAACTGAACAGATTGCAACTTTCGCACATTAGGGATAGTTAGTGATCAGCAATCATATTTTTGTCAGATGTGTTTTGCGATACCCTCTGATTTTTTTTGCTATGAGTGCAGAACTGATAAAAAGAGCAATGATATGAGATTCGCTAGTTTGTTCGCCGCGGCTATTGATTCCGTGATCAATGAAGGTGCGTATTGGGGAAGACTGTTTGGGTGCATGTACAATTTTTCTTTGGCATAAAGCGTTTGCTGAGGAAAGAGTTAGGTTTCAATTACCAGCATTTTGTAGCCTAAAAGAAATAAAAAACAGTGAATATTATTACATTGTGCTGAAAACTCTCAGGGAGCACATCCGCAAAAGACGACCTGAATTGAAGAAAAAGTCCGCCACCACTTAAGTTTTTAAAATAAATAGTATATTGTTTTTTAAGACGCTGACATAACCATTAATTTGTTCTTTCCATCAATATCAACCAATACAAATTTAATCTTATTTTTTTATTTTTAACAATTTTATCAAGGTGACTGTATCGTTTGGTAATTACCTACCTACCTTATATAATTTACAAAAAGAAGATTTACTGTTTTCAAGTATAAATTACAAGGTCTTACTAAGCTATTTTTTGTGTTTGTTTTAATAATTTCTAATTTTTATGAATTTTTTCGTACATGATTCTCAGGGTTCTTTTAGTTTTATTTTTTTATTTTTCGTCTTTAATTTTTCTTCTTTCATCTTTTCTGTAGTTATTGCGGAATTTTCAGCTTAAGCTCTTTTGAAACTTTAAGCTAGTTTTGTTTCTTCTTAAGACAAATTCCTTAAATAAAACTAATTGTGTGGAATTAGGTGAAGACTAGACAACCGTTACTGCAAGCGGTTTTCGCTTTTTGCGATTTTTTAAAAAATAATTCCTACGAATTTTTAAAAAATTGTTTTTATTTTACATTTTTATGCTTAAATTTTTTTGGGGAGCTGTACTTTCGTAGTAATTGTGTTTTTAAGAATACGGCCTTAATTTAGATTTTAGAACAAAAGTTTTTATAATTAGGAAATTGAAAAACCTGCAATTTTTATTTAAAACGTGTTTTTCTACAACGTTTTGGTTAATGTCGGTTTGCGATTTCCTGTTTTTTGCTCATGAGAATAGGTAAAAACTAGGATTTTTTTAAGATTGTGGCGTTAGTATGCATTTTACCATAAAAGTGCACGTAATGAAAGTTATAGGAAATTAAATAAAAAACCTGCAACTTTTTTCTCAGACATTTGTTGTTACAGAGCCTAGTTTAGCGTCAATAGTGATTTTCCGCATTTTTAAGTCGAACAAAGGTTAATTTTCATTTAGCGTCATTCACACATGATTTAAATATTAGGTTATGTTTTTAATTTTACATTGTTTACTAATGTTTAATGCCCAAAACGGGCAGGTGGAGTGTTATTTTAATTACACTCTATCTGTTTGGTCCAGGGCTAAAAAAATAGTTCTGTTTCTTATCACATTGTCAGCCACTTATATGACTGAATTATTTAAGAACAGAAGAGGTAGAGGTGTAAAAGACACTAGTCAGAGTTATCTCCTCTGAGAGTAATGAATTTCACTATGCAGCCAGACCCTGTGGTGAATGAAGTGAAGGTGTCATTTGCAGGGTGGAAAGTCAGTGCTTTTCGGAGGGCCTGGCATGCTGATAAGCCTACTCTTTCAACTCAGTGAGGAAGGCAATGGTAAACCACCTTACTCCTCGTTTTTACTTAGTAAAACCTCTAGAGGTTCAAACCAGCCTTTCGGCTGTTGACCAAAACAACAACTAATGTTTAAACATAGGTTATTTTACATCATTTTATATCGGCTAGATACAGTTGTGTGTAATTATTTTTCACCAGATTTTTCCATAAAGTTTTAACGCCTATTTATATTATACCCTCAAAAATTAATTAATCTGTTCGAAGCCGTTTATAAATGTCACTTAATATATTAAATCGATTGTTTAATTCCAAGCTCGATTGATTAATTACTTGAATGTAGGGTAGGGAGTAGTCCCTAAGGTCCCTTAAGAGCCTATTGTATTAACCGTCCCTCTGTTTATTCCAAAGTTAACATGTCTGTTCCTTTAATAAATTTCAATGAATTGTTTGCAACGTTTTGTGGTGGACCGCTTTCAAAACGTCAGTACGTAAATTTGATTAAAAATCTGGTGTAAACCACTACGACTTTTCTTGCCGATGTAAATAATATAACTTCTAACTTATGTGTAATCATTAGTAAATAATGTAAAAAGAAATACATAACCTAATTTTAATCATGAGTGAATGACGCTTATCGAAAAACATCTGCTGGACTCAGAAATACGGGAAATCACTAATTGCCTCAAAACTAGGGTCTGTAGAAAAAATGCTTGAAATAAAAGTTGTAGATTTTTTAATTTCCTATAACTTTATTTACAGACGCTATTGTCGTAAAATGCATAGTGTGGCCGCAATATTAAAAAAAATCTCATTTTTTACCCATTTTGATGGAAAATTATGATAATCACAAATTGTCGCTAACTAAGCGTTGTACAAAAAATTTTGAAATAACTTTTAAATTTTTAAACGTTCTACAACTTTTATTATGTAAGCCCACTTTTTTGTTCTAGAATTCACATTAAAGCCGCAATCTTAAAAAAAAAAATTTTTTACCACGAGAGCACAGGTTCCCTAAGAATTTCAGCATACATGGCGCTTACCTATCTTGTAGAGCATAGAAAATGTAGTAAATTAGACGATCTTTAAAAACAACGTAGGAGCCTTTGTAGATCCGTTTTTATTTAACACTAGCATGCCCCGTCACGACTTTGCACGCGAAAAATGGTGTAATCACTTTTTTTTTAAATAATTGTCAAAATAATAATTATAAAATAATAATAAAATAATAAAAATAATTGTTAAAATAATAATAATTGTTAAAATCTACGTTGAGTAAAATAAAAATCAAAATAAAATATCAAAGCAACTGATCACTCACCAATTAAAAGAAAATTAAAACAAATTAAAGAAACACGGAACTTTACTTTTATAAATACTCAACAATACAAAATCGTATCTACATAATAAAACTCGCCACTTCAGCGGCGCTTCGCGCCGCTTCCGTGTCTCGACCTCAGAGGGGTAGGTGGATCAGAATTCATAAGTGGATCAGAATTATTTGCCACAAGGTGAAGTTCGGCCGCCAAAGGGGCTGGGTTGGATCACAATATTTAGAAATTTCAAGATATGAAAGTTTAAAGATTAAGTTTAAAGCTTTAAAATTTAAAATCTGAAGGTTTTAAAATTTTAGGTTAATGTTTAAAGTTTCAAAATTTCAACTTTAAATGTTGTGGTTTGAATGTATGATCCTTTGAGTTTTTCGTTTTCTCATGCGACCTAAAAATTTTCGGGTTACCAAATTTTTATGTAATTTTCTTCGCTAAATAACATGTCGTTAAAAAAATATTTGTATTCCGAAAATTTTAAAATTTTTGTTGGGGTAGTAATCATCATAGGACCCCGACCTAAAATTTAATAAATTCTTCGTGACTCTAGGGGTATGTGTAACGTTTTGTTAATAAACATTTGCGAAAAGCCGTTGTGAAGGTGTAAAGAAAGAAAAACGTGAAAACGGCAAGCCCTAAAAGCCGGAATGCTAGTGTTTTGAGTTTTCTTAGCGAAGAGGTAGGTTAAGGAAAACTTTAGTTACATGGCCTTGAAGTACTTTGGGAGAGGCACAAAAAAGATTCTGTACAATTTTTCTCTACGAAGCACCGTTCAGGAGGTAAAAAAATACAACCCACTACCAACGGTAAGGGGGTGGAACCTGAAAGTTTTCGCGTTACCAAATTTTTATTTAACTTTTAACGTCGAAAACATGCCGTTAAAATACATTTTGTATTCTAAAAATTAAGAAATTTCATAATTTTTGGATATGGATAGCAACCCCCATTGGATCGCTTTTTAAAATTTAATAAATTACCTTTGCTGCTATAAGTACCTGTGACGTTTTGCTAATAAAAATTTGCCTAAAAACCCGTTTTGAAGGTGTAAAGATAGGAAAACTGGAAACGGTAAACCCCGAAAAACCGAAATTTGGTTTTTGTAGTTTACTCAGAGGACCGGTGGGTTAAGGGCAACTTTAGTTATATAAAGTTTTATAAAAAGTTTTGTGGGGTACAAAACAGGTTCATGCTTTGTCCCTATTATTCACTGTTAAGGAGATAAGGAAATACAACCCCTACCGCAGGCTAGAGGGTGCTAATTTAAAATTTTCGGGTTATAAAATTTTTGTGTAATTTTTACGCCAAACAACATGCTGTCAAAAGACTTTTTGTATTCTAAAAATATAAATATTTCATATCTTTTGGATAAGGGTAGCGACCCCCGTAGGACCCCGATTTAAAATTTGAAAAATTACCCGTGACGCTTCGTGTACGTGTAACTTTTTAAAAATAAAAATTGGACGAAATAACCCATTTTGAAGGTGTAAAGAAAGAACAACATGCAAACGGCAAACCCCAAAAAAGTTAAGGGCAACTTTAGTTATATAATCTTGAAGTTAAGAGCAACTTTAGTTATATAATCTTGAAGTACTTTTTGTGGGGCACAAAACAGGTTCATGCATTTGTCCCTATTATTCACTGTTAAGGAGATAAGGAAATACAACCCCTACTGCAGGTTAGAGGGTGGTAATTTAAAATTTTCGGGTTATAAAATTTTTGTGTAATTTTTACGCCAAACAACATGCCGTCAAAAGACTTTTTGTATTCTAAAAATATAAATATTTCATGTCTTTTGGATAAGGGTAGCGACCCGGTAGGTACCCGATTTAAAATTTGAAAAATTATCCGTGACGCTTCGTGTACGTGTAACTTTTTAAAAATAAGAATTGGACGAAATAACCGATTTTGAAGGTGTAAAGAAAGAACAACATGCAAACGGCAAACCCCAAAAAGCCGAAATTTCGTTTTTTGAGTTTTCACACCGAACCGGCAAGTTAAGAGCAACGATAACTATATGGTTTTAAAGTACTTTGCAACGGGAACAAAAAAGATTCTATACAATTTTTCACACGATGCACCGTTTAGGAGATAAAAAAATACAACCCCTACCGCAGGCTAGAGGGTGCTAATTGAACATTTTCGGGTTATCAAATATTTGTGTAACTTTTAATGCCAAACATAATGCCGTTAACAAATTTTTTGTATTCTAAAAATTTAAAATTTTCATTATGTTTACATAAGGGTAGCAACCCCCGTAGGATCCCGATCTAAAATTTGAAAATTTTTCCGTAATGCGGGGGGTACGTGTAATGTGTTCCTAGCAAAAGTTTGCCAAAGAAACCCGTTTTGATGGTGTTACAAAAGAAAACTTAAAAATTGCAACCCCAAAAAAGGCGAAATTTTGTTTTTTGAGTTTTCTCACCGAACCGGCAAGTTGAGAACAACGAAAGCTATATGGTTTTGAAGTACATTAAAAGGGACACAAAAAATATTCTATACAATTTTTTTTACGATGCACCGTTTAGAAGATAAAAAAATTCAAACCCTACTGTAAAAAAGAGGGTGCAACTTTAAAATTTTCGGATTATCATATTTTTATGTAGTTTTTAACTCCAAACATAATACCGTTAACAGATTTTTTAATTTATAAAAATTTCATAATTTTTAAATAAGGGTACCAAACCCCGTAGGGCCCCGATCTAAAATTTGAAAAGTCACCCGTGATTCCGGGAGTTAGTGTAATGTGGTCCTAATAAAAATTTGTCAATGAAACCCGTCTTCGTGGTGTTACAAAGAAAAACCTAAAAACTGCAACCCCGAAAAAGCCGAATTTTTATTTTTTGAGTTTTTCCAGCGAACCGGCGGGTTGAGGGCAACTTTATATATATGGTCTTAACGTACTTCGGGAGGGGAACAAAAATGGTCGCAGTGGCCTTTGCGCAACGAGACTTCGTTAAAAAGTTCGAAATATTCGCGCGCCTTTCCTGAGCTTTCGAAAAGAGATACTTTAAATTTCGCATTTTTCCCGGGGGTTTCAGCCGACGCCCGACAAAAAAGGTCTCCAGGGATTTTGCTTTTAGAGACCTGCTAAGGGGTTAGAATTTATGTCAGTCAGTCATTTTGGCTGGGGCTTTATATAATCGTAATAAAATACAATAAAATTATCATGTGATGTTGTCACCTGCTGATCCTTACCACCACGTCGCTATTTGCTAAATCATATAACTTTGTTTATGACAAATCTTTATTTGAATCACATCACAGCTGGTTTAAAAACAGCAGATTATCTAACCTCATAAAAGCCTTAATGTAGGACATAAACATTATTTTCAACCCTTTAGGGCTAACTTTTAAAGAGTTTCAATAGCCTAAAACCTGCACGCACCCGGCATCATAGTTATAACATAAAAAAGCTGCATGAAAATTAGTTCAGTAATTTAGGAGATAAAGGGGAACTTACACGCACACGCACACGCACGCACGCACGCACACAAACACACGCGCGCGCGCGCGCACACACACACACACACACACACACACATATATATATATATATATATATATATATATATATATATATATTATATATGTGTGTATATATATATATATATATATATACACAACGAATTTATGTATATAGATTTTATTTAAAACCTTGAAAAACATTCCTTTTTTGAAGGTTCGGATTTAACGTTGCTGTCCGTCCAGACTTTAGCAGGGTAAATCCTCGAGGACCTACTATATTTCAATGATTATGTAATTATTGAAGATAAAATAAATAAAACCTATTTGTTTAAGTTTATTTTACTGGGTCGTAATAAGTCCGGGTACCCTGAATTATTTTTTCGTACTGTCGTATCAAAATATGTAATTTATAAAATGGAGGCTTTAGAGGCGATAAGTAAATTTAACTTCTCATTTTATCGATCGATATTCTGTTCTGTTAAAGTGCAACGAAGGTGAAATTTCGTTGAAATGCTACATCAGTGTGTTCGGTGAAACGTTCACATCGAATACATTTGTAATGTATTCGATGTCATATTACAAGATGTGTGATGTATGTCATATTTCCCAGTTGCGATTTTGTGTTTTATTTTAGGGAGTGAGGAGAAAACTCTCTCTTACGCGTGCGTATACACACAGATCTCTCCTCTCATTTTCTCTTGCAAGTTGATTATCTTTACTGTCATTCACATTTCACTATTAATAGAACTATTGCTAATAGTTTGTAGTACATGCATATCTATGAATAGATTCTATGTTTACTATACTATATTGTACTAGACATTAAACATGCTCACTGAATTCTGCTTTACTTTAATTAGTGCCAAATTTTTATTGGTATGTACATTGTACTCAAGTAGACATACTTGTACGGTTGGTTATCGGAAAGGTTTATCGATTAATTAAAAAACAAATTGGTGTGAAACACTCACACAACTTTCTCTTGCCAATGCAACTAATTAACAATAAACCTGACATTAGTAATTAAACATTAGAAATAAACAAAAAAAACTAACCTCAATAATCATAACCTAAATTTTCATCATAAGTGAAAGACGCAAAATTAAAATCAACCTCAGTTTGGCTTAAAAATACGGAAAATCACTCTTTCACGCTAAACTAGGCTCTGTAGAGAAAAATGCTTAAAGAAAAGTTTTAGATCTTTTAATTTCCTATAAATTTAATTATATATACATTTTTGTCGTAAAATGCATACTAAGGCAGAAATCGTAAATAAATCGATTTGTCACACGTTTCCGTGAGAAAAAAAAACAAAAAAATCGCTAATTACCGCTGAACTAAGTGTTATACAAAAAAAATGTTTCAAATAAAAGCTGTAGGGTTTTAAATTGCCCACACTTTTTATTATATAACTTTCTGTGCTAAAATGCATATTAAAGCCGCAATCTTTAAAAAAATCCTCAGGGTCTGGGTGTATAATAATGAAATTCATTACTGTCAGAGGAGAGAACTGTGACTAACGTGTATTTTACCCCTCTACCTCTTCTGTTCTTAAATGTTTCAGTCATATAATTGGATGACTATGTGATAAGAAACACAACTATTTTTTTAGCCCTGGAACTAGCAGATAGAATGGAAAAATAATGACATACTCCACCTGCCTGTTATGGGCAAACATTTTTCATTATAATTAGTTTATTATTTATTATAATTATCAATTTGTAAGTGTAATTTATTTGTAGATTTAAGTTAGATTATTATTTGTAATTTATAGTGTTTAATAAATACTCTATTGTAATTCAAACGATAGTTTGTTAATTATTTATTTTACCCAGATCCCGGAACGGACCTTAGTGATGTGTCTTAATACTTTACGTAGTGATTTTTTTTTTATTTATTTATTTAACGTCGCTTCAACTACAACGGTCATTAACGACGACGCTGGGGTGTAACTTTTGTACAATGGAGGATGAAATGATTTTTTGTAACGTATGAAAATATGCCGTGCCTGAATGGGAATCAAACCCAGGACCGCATGATGAGAGGCGGGCACGTTACCAACTACGCCAATGTGGCCGGCATTACGTAGTGATTTATTGAGAAGAAACTACAACGTTGGTTTGAGCTTGTTTACATTGTGGGAGGGCCCCATTCGATGAATTTTTCACGGGCCTCAGCGGTATAGTTACGTCACTGTACTGGCACGGTTTTCGAGTAGAATTTGATGGAGATTCAATTTTACACCTCGAAATTATCGTTCGTTGATTTTATTTTAATTTCTTTATTTATTCAATTTATTCTTTTATTTTGTTTCATTTTTATGTAAATGTCAAAAATTTACTTAAGAATTGAATAACATAAAAATGAAAAACTATTTTTATTTCTTTCTTGGGATACACATTATACTCGTAAATATTACATGGTACGTACAATTACTAATATATTTTTATGTTTGTTTATTAGGTATTACCAAATGGTAACTTACTTTTCCCACCGTTTAGAGCTGAGGATTACAGGCAAGAAGTACACGCTCAAGTCTACATCTGTCTCGCTAGAAATTCAGTAGGGTCTATCCATTCAAGAGATGTCAATGTCAGAGCAGGTGAGTTTTCGTTTTTTTTTTAATTGATAATAATCTAATAAACTTTGTATTGTTTTATAGTATATTTTTGTGTTGTTATTATACATTTTTCAGTCAGTTTTTTAATAGGTATCAAAGTTTTTTGATACCTTTAAACGGGCCGTTTCTTGATACGGCCGGCCTGTGGTGTAGTGGTCAGTGTAACTAGCTACTATGCCGGGATCCCGGGTTCGATTCCCGGTCAGGTCTGGCATTTTTTTTCATCTGTAAATCACCGTATATCATTACCTACGCACAAGCCCAAGGCTTATGTAGGCATCATCAATCAATAAAAAAATTGTACATTATAATGATTTTTCGTTGAGAATTCTTAATAAACTAAGAATTCCTGTGTTTTTGAATACACATAATCAATTTTGTTTTTGATACATGTAAGAGTGTGTACAAAGGTCCCTCACTATGTACATTGTTATCTTTTTTTTTTAATTGAGTGATGATGCCTACATAAGCCTTGGGCTTGTGCAAAGGTAATGATATGTGGTGATTTACAGAGGAAAAAAATTCCAGACCTGACCGGGAATCGAACCCGGGATCCCGGCATAGTAGCCAGTTGCGCTGACCACTACACTACGGGCCGGCCAATTTTCTGGTTTATTTAATGTCGCACTGGTATCTCAGTTATTAGTGACTACGGTGGGTTTTAATATAAAATAATTTTCAAATTCTAGCCGTGAATAAAACCCGGGACTAGCGGTATGGTTTGCGTGCTAGCGTACAAAGCGGAAGTTTCCGAGTTTGATTCACGGCTAGAATTAAAAAATTATTACAAGTGAAACCCAAGTACATGCTAATGGTGAACCTGTGGATGCGATTTTGTAAATAAACTAAAAAGGAATGTATATAATAAATTTGTATATTCTTGTATAGACCATCGTGAATGTAACAATTAATTTTGCGAATATCGTCAAAAATTGTCAATGAAATTTAAATTCTTACTGATTTAGGCGGATTAAATATACTTAACAATATTAAATTTATATTCTTTTTTATATTTTCATTACAAAATTATTTTTCTTGTCATTAGAAACATATTTGTTTATCATAAATTTTTAAATTAGAATCACTTGATAAATTGAGTATTTGATAAAATTTATGAATAAAATTAATAAAAACTCATTACCACAAATTTCGAATTAAGATGTACAAAATTATATTCTCTCCTTATATGAAAAAATTGTGTTTTTGTTATTTTTTTTTTTTTTTATTATGGTAGTAAAATTATTTAATTTTTAATTATTTGTGTAATGAGTTTTTATTTTTTGTTTCTATAAATATAAGATCACGAGTGTTGTTACTTAATTTATTATTGTGTTAATACAGTTGATTCTTTAAAATCCGGCACTTAAAAAGTTTTCATATTGTTGATTGGATTACCTATAATCCGGATTACTAAAAATATCTTGTAATTAGTGGATGTATGTACAGTTACTAATAATTCACTTGGAAGTAGCTTATTATTAGTCCAGTCTATGAAAGTTGAACTAATTAAGGGAAAGCTGAATTTTGGTAGGAATAAAGTAAATAATAATTGGAGTACTGTATCTTGAAAATTCCTGTCTTACTCCGCAAGCTTTCCTTCCCTGTGCCTCCTAACCTTTAATTTACAGTGCTTGGCCTACAAGGATGTATCTCCTAAACTAACCCATTTATTTGTCTGTGAATTGTTTTTCATGGTTTTCTTAAATAATGCTCTATAAATTAGCTGCTTTAAGTTGCTATTTTTCGATATATCTGATCAATTGTAAAGTAAAGTTATAAAAAATTCACTTTTTTAGCAATATTTTTGTAAATATTAGATAATTTATCAGGGATATCGAAAAATTTCATAGAAAATAATTTGTAGAGCGTTATTTAAGAAAACTTTAAAAAACCCGTTTCGCAGTTTGGTTGTTAGTTTAGGTCATAAAGCCTTGAAAACAAAACACTTCAAATTAAAGGTTTGGGAGACAAAGGGGGGCAAGCATGTGGGGTATGAATGGGGATTTTCAGGATAAAGTACTCTCAAAATGTATTTTATACCTGCCAAAATTCAGCTTTCGTCTAATTAGCTACAGCTTTGACCTATTTTATTGTCATAATTGATTGGACTACACCAGGTCTTTCAAAACGCCTTAGAAAGCGCTTTATTTTCGCATTCTATATACCAAAACAAACGAAATTTCATATGAAAAATGTCAATTAACCCTTCGTTTTCATTCTGTCCGCCATTTTGTATTTTTCTAGAAAAAATATTATATCGCGTGAAAGGATTAAAATTTTTTATGTAATTTGGTACAAATATTTCCACCTATGTACTCTAAAAATTAAAAAAAATACGATCCATACATTTCCATATTATTAAAAATGGCGGCCAAGTGAAATATTGAAAACCATTTTTCTCGAAAACCATTAGTTTTGTCGAAAGGCTTTTTGTTATCTGAAATTTTGAGGCTTATTGTTACGAACAAAAATATATTTCATTTTGGAAAATCGGGTGGTAAACAACCGAAATGTAGCGAAAATTCGGTTGCTTAATTTTCTGGCCGGTTTCATCTTCTCCAGTAAAAAATAAAATTAGACTATGACAGTTTAATTTTTTACTGAAGTTGAAATCGGCCTAGAAAATTAAGCAACCGAATTTTCACTATTTCTGGGTTGTTTACGGACCAATTTTCCAAAATGAAATATCTTTTTGTTCATAACAGTAAGCCTTAAGGTTTCAGATAATAAAAAGCCTTTCCGCAAAACTAATGGTTTTCTAGGAAAACGGTTTTGAAAATTTCATTTAACAACCATTTTGAAAAATACAGAAACGCATGCATCTATTTTTTAATTTTTATATTACAGTGCATAGGTGCAAATATTTGTACCAAATTTAAATTAAAAATTCAATTCGTTATAACGGTTTTCCTAAAAAATACAAAATGGTGGATAGAATGAGAACGAAATGGTAATCGACATTTTTTCATATAAAATGTTTAGTTTTTTGTTTATAAAATACGAGAATGAAGCGTGCGGTAAGGCGTTTTGAAACACCCGGTATAGAATAAGTGAAATGTATGTGTTTTAATCTAAGAGATACAAAGATTTCTTTTTTTATGCAACTATTTCATCTCTTGGATAGTAAACATTTTATTTCATTTTGTTGTTTATGTATTTATAATTTATTTTTAACAATTACTTTCAGTAAAAGCGTTGTTCTTGGTTAATCACTTTTTTAAATTCTAAGTTACATTTAAAAATATTCTCTTATAAGAAATACTGCCAAGGTTTATTAATTGAAACTGTAAACATAAACTGTAAACTGTATTGAACATGTTTGTGTATTAAACAGTATACAAACATTTCAATATTATTGCAATTTTTTATGAAAAATAATTTTTTTAATACTTTACTAATAATTTTATAAAATTTAATTATTTCTTTTGAAAATATTAATCTGCCTCATCCTTTCATTAATTTTATTTTAATGTGTCGGTTTATCGATAATTAAGTTCTGGATTATCAAGAATCAACTGTGTTTTCGAAATGGTTTCCATTATTTTTACTTTACCTTAAGTATGTAGCCTACATTTTTACTTTGTAATTCTATATTAGCACTTTTTTATTACCAATATTAATATAGTACGTATTTAAATTAAATTAATTTTTTGTTTAATAATATAGTGTCGTATTTTTTTGTAATTTACACTGCATTAGTATAATTTTAATTTCTTTACTTTCTGTGTATTTGAATGTATATAGGAAGGAAAGTATCGTTTTCTTGTCGATTTTTTGAAATCGTATTCACCAAAAATACACGTTTTTAGACCCCGTGAACCCAAAAATCATGTGTTTAGCGATTGGTATCTGTGTGTGTGTGTGTGTGTGAACGAAATATCTCATCAACCGTATATTTTACGAAGTTGAAACTTAAAACTTAAATTACCTACAACTAGGTAACCGGACACGAACATTTCCATCAAAATCGGTCAACTGGAAGTAGTTCATTCATCCGATTTTTCACTTTTTAATTTCACGTATTATTAATATTGTGACACTTAAGCCTAGGTTCGTTAGGGATCCGGGTATAATGAACAACAAACAGACTTTCTTTAGTTATAACAATATTATTTATCGACTAAATTAAAGACACTTTTATTGTGATTAATAAAATTAATTAATTTTTAATTTTAATTAATTTGGTTGGTTAACGTTTTTCTGGTAGATATAGGCCTAAATTATTGAAAAACATAAAAAACCAAAAATCGAAATTTTGAGTTTAAACCATCGTGCTATCTCCCCTTAACTCCCTCTATATATCTTCCTCCAGATTTCACACTCAAACTTCTGGTTATACGTTGTTTTAGTATTCCGCTTTTAGGCGTTCTTAGGATGTCGAAAAAATAAGAAATTCTCTTCTTTTACATAAGACTGATAATTGATTCTGTGGCATTATATTACTTTATAATAGTAATTTTTCAAAATAAAAATCTTGTGTTGAAAGAAAAATGTTTTTACAAAAATAGAAATGTTGGCTTTCTATTTTAAATAAGATTTATAAACGGATTTATGTCGAATAAAAGAACTTTAAAGCTCCTCATTGTTTTCGTTTAGCATATTTTTAATGATCCACTTATTTTAATACGAAAAGAAATATTGAATAAAGATCTATTATATGAATATTTTATTGTCAATCGTCTATTTTATCAATAAAAATTATTCTTAAAAAAATATTTTACATAACATTAAACTTTCTACTTGTGTAATTTTTTTCATTTGAAAAGAATTGAATTATTTTTTTTAGTGAATAATCAAACGTTGATTATTGATTATTGATTATTAATAAAGGTCCCATTTACCATATAAGAAAAACATATTAGACAAACAGAAAGGGTGTCACAAAAAATTTATTACTCATTAATTTTTTACTTTTATTGTGATAACGATAAAATAGTTATCCTTTTACATGTAGGTAGTTGAGATGTTTTTCGGTAGTTCCAATTTCCGGCGCACACAATAAATGTTTACTTCGGTTTGATAATATTAATAATTCCGTATTATTAATATTGTGACACTTAAGCCTAGGTTCGTTAAGGATCTGGGTATAATAAACAACAAACAGACTTTCTTTAAAGTTATAACAATATTATTTATTGACTTAATTAATAATTACAATTTATTGTTAAACTTAAATTGCTAACAAATACAATTAGATTATTTTAATAAAATTAATGAAAAAACTTTAATGTAAGTAAAATAATAGCACTTAATGAATGATTTACCTTAATAATCACTTGCTACTACCCGTAACGACACTATTTTGATACAGTCTGACAACACTTTCCATTGCCAATTCAAGTTTTGCTAACTAACTCACTACAAAGGCGGTAACTGTTTTTATACCTACGGCCTGATTGTTAAACCAAACAGACGGCACCCTTATAACACTTTCTCTTTTTTACTGGAACATAGTAGTAGGAATCAACATAAAAACAAATGTTTTGCTATTTTCGATTTCCGAGAATTTCCATTCAAAACATTTAATTAATCGAAATTCGATATCCTTGTTTAATACACTCCTTCACCCTATGCAATATGATATTTCTCACAACAACCAATCTATTCCCTCCGCCATTTCTAAAATATCACTCTACAATTTTTACAAAATTATTGTTTTACGTTTTGTTTAAGTCGCATGATTAAAATTAAATTGAAAATTTTTAAAATTACATTGGTTACTCATGATTAAACGTAGTTTATGTTATTATTATTATTCTTTTTTTTGGTTTAACGTCCGACTGTTCTGCAATTACTGCTAATGCAGACGGTAGGTTACATTATGTTTTATTTTATTAAACATTATTTTTCCTTTGTTTGAACCACTACATATATGATTTATAATGAACAGCCAAAACAAAACTACGAGGGTTATCCAGAAAATAACCTCCGTTTTGAAATAAAAAGTAAACGAGTGAAGATACAAAAACTTTATTATATACATATTAAAACTACAGTTTTTCTCTATTTTTCGACATAGTCGCCAAACAGATTCAAGCACTTGTCGTACCTTGACCTTGGAACAGTCTTTGAAATACCCTCTGCATAAAAATCTGCCGCCTGTGAATGTAGCCAACCATTCACGGCGTTTTGAAGCTCTTCGTCATTGGCGAACCGCTGAGATGCAAGCCACCGCTTCATGTTCAGGAACAGGTGAAAGTCACTAGGAGCCAAGTCCGGGCTGTATGGGGGATGAAAAGTTCATTTGTTTTCTCGCCCTCATACAGCTCGAAGAACAAAGGAACTTTTGATCAAGTTTAAATGGGACGTTTTCGATCATCTCCAAACAGCTCGGACTTGGCTCCTAGTGACTTTCACCTGTTCCCGAACATGAAGCGGTGGCTTGCATCTCAGCGGTTCGCCAATGACGAAGAGCTTCAAAACGCCGTAAATGGTTGGCTACATTCACAGGCGGCAGATTTTTATGCAGAGGGTATTTTAAAGACTGTTCCAAGGTCAAGGTACGACAAGTGCTTGAATCTGTTTGGCGACTATGTCGAAAAATAGAGAAAAACTGTATTTTTAGTATGTATATAATAAAGTTTTTGCATCTTCACTCGTTTACTTTTTATTTCAAAACGGAGGTTATTTTCTGGATAACCCTCGTAATTAAATATAACTCTCACCTCAGAGTATTACATTCATTCGAGATCTTTCGTCTCTCTCGGAGTCATCCTCAGGAACTATACACTACACATAAAACACATAACATTTACAACAAATATGGTCGACGACCACGTCAATTATTTAACTATTGCACCAACCATGCCCAGCGCGGATAACCGCGCGCGGTTATCCGCGCATTGACGTGGTCGTCGACCATATTTGTTTTAAATGTTATGTGTTTTACGTGTAGCGTATAGTTCCTGAGGATGACTCCGAGAGAGACGAAAGATCTCAAATGAATTTAATACTCTGAGGTGAGTGTTTTATTATAAATTAGTTTTGTTTCGGCTGTTAATTATATACGAGTTTATACGAGTATATACAGCTCGTATAATATAAGTTATGTATATTTTATTATATACATTAGCAAGGAAAAGTCGTGTGAGTGTTTCATTTCAAATTTTTTTCAGTCTTTTCAGTTTACTTGTGTTTGGATTACGGGAGTTTTACTATATACAGTTCGTGTATTACTAAGAGCAATTTTTTATAATACAGAATGTATGAGTAACGTATAAACCTTGTTATTAGTTTTATCTAGATTGTTAGATTTCCTCTTCTATTCTCTGGAGATATTCACTAGACAAAATCTTGTACCTTTTTTGATTGAAAAACAGATTGAATTTCTCAATTTATTGATTGAAGGGAAAATGTAAAGTAAAACGAAGCAAAACAAAAGATCCTACGTATATATTCATTCATTGAACTTGTCTCAGATAAACAATTCCATTCTTTACAATCGTTTAGTTTAAAAGTATCTCCGCAGGAATCTTTTCAACTACAACTTTTTACTATATACAGTATTATGTAGACTGTAGAATAGATTGAACGGGTTTCTTTTTGTTTTAGAAAAGTTTTGTTATAATTGAATTGTCTACGTTTATTTTAGTTAGTCATTTGCAGCTGTGTATTAATATTGACTAACTAATAATAAAATATTCGTTTTAACTCGTCATAAACGTTGCTTTTAACTTTAAAAATTCAAAATGTGATTTTCTTGATTTTCTTACTTTGTACAAAGAAAATTAATACAGGGTGGTTGAAAAGTAAGTAGTCCCTCCCCCTTTAACTTTGTTACTAAAGCAGACAGCAAAATGCGGTTTGTGATAATCTTCATCGCTATGAGGTGCTACTTATGTACCGGACAGTTTTGGCCCTTAAGGGTTGTAGGGAGTGGCGGTAAGTAAAAATTTTAAATAGGATGTATAAGCGGGTGATAACTTCTGTTAAAGCCCCTGGGAAGACAATAAATAATTAATTCCAGTCATCCGAACCGAACCAAAATGGCGGCTATTTTTGTGGTCATTACATTTTTTTTTTTTTGCGCCCTGGAGACTCCAGGAGGAGTATAGGACATGTCGTCAGATATAACACCTGAAATACGTATAAGAAACACACTATGTATCACTACTATCAAGAAAGAAATTCTTGTATGCTATAAAAAGTTTCACCGATCAAGTAATTTTTTAAATTTTTTTTAAAGGAATTCAAATCCTCACAATACTTTAAAGATTGGGGTAATTTATTTAAGAATTTTCTCCCTGCATAAGTAGGTTTTTGTTCAAACAATTTTGTGGAGTGATTAGCCACATAATAATCATTCCTGTTTCTCGTGTTATGATTGTGAACATTGAAATTCTGCATAAAATTATTTTGCCTAACATACATAATCACCTCAAAAATGACTGTAGAACTAAGAACAGTCGCTAAATCGGCTGGCCCGTTTGAATAAGCTATTCTCTTAGCTTTTACTGAGCAATTTATGTATGAAATAAACTATTTAGAAAAGAATTGTTGTGTACTGTAAAATTTTTGATCAGTCAAGTATTCTTTTGGTTTCTTTTTAACAAATTCAGTTAACCATAACTTTTTAAATCTTATAGGTATTCATGTATTTTTTACTTGAATAAGTAGTCTACTGTAACACCTAAGCTTAGGTTCGTTCGGGATCTGGTTATAATAAATATCAATTTTTTTTTTTTTTTAAATTAATAACTATTAATTATTTATTTAGACAATTAATAAGCGTTGTAGAGAGAAACGCTTGAAATGTAAGTTGTGGGGTTTTAAATTCTTTAAACTGTAAATTTGTGCACTTTAGCCCAAAAATACTTATTATGGGCGCAATTTGTTTACCAACAGAGCACAACCATCCCAAGAATTTCAGTAGACGTATTACTAACTTTATCTTGAAGAGTATAAAAAAATGTAGTAAATGAGGCGTTTTGTAAACCGTATGAACCCTTTTTGAGGAAATCGTAAAAAAGTGAAAAATTGCACGAATTAACTAGTACTTCCGGTTGACCGACTTTGATGAAAATGTTCGTCGGATCCCCTTGTCGTACTAACAAGGAACCACAAGGGGTGGTTCCCAAAGAAACTTGTGGTTTATAATTTAAGTTTTAAGTTTATTTAGAAGTAACTAACTTAAGTTTTAAGGTTATTTAGAAGTAACTAACTTAAGTTTTAAAGTTCAATTGCATATTCCGTACGCGATTTGTAACTTATATTCTAAGTTTGTTAAGTTCTAAGGTTCGTAGTTTCAAGGTTCTAGGTTCTAAGGTTCTTAAGTTTTAAGTTTCAATTGCGTACGATATTTAGTTCTTGAGATATTTTGTTCACACTCACACACAGACCAATCGCTAAAAACAAGTTTTTTTTTGTTCAGGGCTCCTGAAAACGAGGATTTCCGGTGAAAACTTGTTTAGAAAAATCGACATGAATACTATACTTTCCTTCACTATATATTCATGTAGGGCAAGAGAAAGTAATCTCAGTTGACGTAATATTTGTTGGAAAAATTTACATCGAGTGAGTCATACTCACAGTAGAGTTAAAATCAATATTATTCATATTATTTGCTTTGCTCTACCTGACCGTGTAAATTGTTGTGGTATTTCAATGAAAAGTGATACTGTGTTTCTGTTGTAATTAACATGGTTGTTTACTTAATCCTGTTCGCTTCCCTAACAGAAGGAGAATTCCCAACGCAGTAATTTAAACTTAATTTTGTAGGGAGGCATAAGAGTTTTTACTTTATCTAGGGTCAGTTAGTATCGGTGTCTTAATGGGATTCAGTATCATTTATGTTTTACATTTCGTTTTGTTTCTCATTTCTTTTTAAATTAAGAACAAACGTTGCATTTTAATGGTATCTTTAGTATGTTGTTGTTTAGGTCATCAGCCGAAAGACTGGTTTGAACCTGTAGAGGTTTTACTAAGTAAAACGAGGAGCGAGGTGATTTACCATGCCTTCCTCACTGAGTGGAATTACGCTTATCAGCATGCCGGGCCCTCTGAAAAGCACATATTTTCCACTCTGCAAATGACACCTTCATTTCATTTACCACAGGGTCTGGCTGTGTAATGAAATTCATTACTTCCAGAGGAGATAACTCTGATTATTGTCTTTTACACCTCTACCTCTTCTGTTTTTAAATGATTCATTCATTTAATTGGCTGACCGTGTGATAAGAAACACAACTATTTATTTTAGCCCTGCAATGAACAGATTGAGTGTAAATAATTTAACACTCCACCTGTCTGTTATGGGCAGATCTTTAGTATACCTTGGACAATTCGAATTGGCACAAGCAGCCTCGGTGTTTATCAACTCCACTCTTCGCCCCTCACCATGCAACGACAGTACAGTCACAGAAGTATACAATCGCTACTGTAATGTGCGACTCACGCACGGTCACTTCGCTTTGTTTCCACTGGTGTTATTTTTATAATCTGTCAGACATAATGATGTGACTAATTTGTTTTCATATATGATTTTCTGTTCATTATAAAATATTCAGACAAATTTGTTTAGTTAGTTGCGAGCGTCTGTAGAGTATAGTTTAGTGAGTTTTTGCAGTTTAGTTCTTGTAATTTATAATTTAAATTTTTACTGGGACAAATTAAAAACATATTTTAAAATGAAATAAATATTTGTATCTTTGTACATTGAAATAAGGTTGTAGGCATTTGCGTACATTAAAATTAGTAGACCTTGTTGAAAGAATAGGTTATGGATATACTTTATGCGGAACTGTGTGTACACGTAGAGCAAGAGTTGTGCCAGTTCTAATTGTCCACAGTATATGGTAGTTGACTATTTCTACTATCCGTATTAAAAACATTAGCTAAATGAATCGAATAAAAGTTGTTTTTTTTTAAAATTAATTTTAGATTCTAGTAGACTTTTTGTTGAATCTTTATTTAATTTATTTATTATCAACATTAAACAATTTTTGGATATTTTCCGTTTTCTGTGTGCCACTATCAAATCCGAATTCCCTGAATGGTTACACAATTCTCCCACTCCTGCGTCTAGCGCACCAATCTGGCTAGCAATATTTCTGCGTAGTGTGTCAACTCCACTCCCATTTCACAGTTAGTTACTACACAGCTGCTATGAATTTTGTAGAGTTACTTAATAATATTCGGACGGAGAAAGATGCTGCAGAGTTCCTTCAGGAAATGGGGTTATTACATAATCCCAGAAGATGTGACAACTAAAAATGTCCGTGTGAAATACTCACGCGACTTTCTCTTCCCAATGTAAATAATTAAAAAATATAACGTAATAGTAATGTTGTAATAGCAAAATAAAACAATCAAAATATAAAATAAAACAACAGATCGTGTAACATAGTAATTTGCAAGGTGAAAAGTAGATGCTTTTCAGAGGGCCTGGCATGCTGATAAGCATACTTTTCCTCTCAGTGAGAAAGACAATGGTGAACCACCTCAATCCTCAGTTTACTTAGTAAAGCCTCAAGAGGTTTAAATCAGCCTTCGGCTGATGATCTAAACAACAACAATGCAGATCTTATTTTTTGTGTGATGGGCCATTTTTTACGTTTCGGCTGTGTGTATGGCGAGAGCAAAACTGGTGATGTCAACGCGACATTTACCTAAGTTTCTCTAAAGGAAATTGATAGGCCTATTCGTTGGACAAGTTTACGGCCGCGATCGGGCTGAAAGGAATTGGTGATAGCGCCACGCTACAGAATATTAAAATACTACTACTTTTTTACACGGGCCTAAATTTTTTTGAAACTGTTGTTACACTTTATTGCTCAAGCCTTTTCGAAATCAACAATTAGTATTACTAAGATTTAGCATGATTGCCGTATCTAAATTTTTATAGTCAGAAAGATGGGGCTTAGTGAAAAATTTGCCGCCGGCCCGAGGTAGTCTCATCAAAATTTTAAACAGACCTTGATCAAATTTATTTGATGACCACTGCCCCATATTTTTAATGAAGCCACCGCAATTGTTTTAAGGACAACGCCAAAATTCCAACGTTTATATTGCATATTCTAATGACGTACTATTATTATCTAAGAATTTAAGAAATTCTTATATGTATATTGACGCAGATCGTTAACTGAAGTTTTAAATATTACATGAAATGTTTAATAAAACAAAATGAAAAATATAATTTTATAACTAATGCAGTGTAATAAAATTTGTTACGTGTTTCTTTTATTTTTATAAATTATTAAAGTATAGTTGCTAAATATGGAATTACAAATTATATGTTATAGCCCTACTGTATAATAACTTGTTGTACGTAACCTGCTGTTCTTCTGTCGTTGTTAGCTTTTAGTAGATTAAATTTTTATAGTTAATTACAATGAATGAGACAACTTGTGTAATTAATATATGGAATTCAGTTTATAATTATTATTACGTTTTGTTCTCTAAATTACGTGGTGGTATATTTTGACCACTTTGGTGATTCAGTTGATAATGATAAATTGAACCCAAGGGTTTTTCAGTTGATTAAAATTCGGGGTTTAAACTGTTTTATTCTCCTGTTTTACGTATTTATTTTTATCATAAATAACTGATAGATGAAATTAAATGGATTAAATGATATTAATTTATTATTTATTTAAATGTGCGTTTATTGAATTAACAATAAACATACTTATTAAGGTTTTGTCATTGTTATTGTATGTGTATTTTCCAATTTATTGTCTCCTTTTATATTTTTCTGATATCTCATAGTTTTTTCGTTTGTGGTGTAGTTATTATTCTATTATTTCTTATGTTTAATTTAGTAATCGAACTCAAACCAAGTGGTCTCTCAGATGCGCACTCCGGCTGTGTGAGAAATGCTATTTAGAAAGAGATGAAATTACTGTGCTGCGCTCGGTACAGTCTGATTGAAAATTTAAATTAAGTTTTGGAAAATATATTTTATTCGTGGTACTAAAAACTAGAGCCTCCGGTACCAGCTAAGATTAAACAATCACCAGAACCACCTAGCATTAAATTTACTGGACAACAGTGAGGAAACGAAGCGCCTCAAAAGACATCACATCCTCGACTTAGACCAACGATTTTAATACATACACGAAATTAAATTCACCATTCATCTTGATCACTACTTTTTAATATAAAGTGAAATTTCAAAACTTTATTTATTTTACTTTTTTATTGTTAACTTCTTGCATTATTTACTTCATTTTTTTTGTTTACTTCTTTTACATTGTTTTTGTTAATTTTGTAACTTTACAACTTTTCTTAGTTTTTATTAACTTTATTTTCTAATTTTATTTAGTTGAAGTGAGAGCAAAGGCTGTGTACTTCACTCACGTCAGTTTAGTTCTTGTATAATGATTTACTTAAAGCCACATTGTAAGGCTGATTGTAAATAAATAAGTTAAATTAAAAAAAAAAACTAAACTACTCGGAAAATAAATATTAATATTTACTAGAAATCAACGTAATATTTAAGATGATATCGAACTAGAACTTTGGACACTCTAAGTTAACTACTCACGCTGAAGGAATGTAGTAAATAACATTGTTGCTGCTTAGATGTCGGCTTGTAATTGGAGTGCGGACTGTACCTGCCGGCTCCTCAGTTGTTCAAGGTCAGACTAGACTACTGCGCATCCACGATTGAGAGGCCACTTGGTTTGAGTTGGGTAATACGTTTAAGTTTTTTACTCTTAAGATCTGTCTCTTAAGATTACTCTCAATCTGTTCGTTGCAGGGCTAAAATAAATAGTTCTGTTTCTTATCACATGGTCAGCCAGTTGAATGACTGAATCATTTAAGAACAGAAGAGGTAGAGGTGTAAAAGACACTAATCAGAATTATCTTCTCTGAAAGTAATGAATTTCATTATACAGCCAGACCCTGTGGTGAATGAAGTGAAGGTGTCATTTGCAGAGTGGAGAATATGTGCTTTTCAGAGGGCCCGGCATGCTGATAAGCGTACTTTCCCACTCAGTGAGGAAGGCAATGGTAAACCACCTCACTCCTCGTTTTACTTAGTAAAACCTCTAGAGGTTCAAACCAGCCTTTCGGCTGTTGACCTAAACAACAACACTCTTAAGATGGGTAACTAAACTCCAAAATTAATCTTTTGTTGTTATCATCTGTCTGTTTTGTAATTAATTAATTTCTCATATACATATATTTTTAATTTTCTTTAAAAAATGTATATAATTTGCAATAAATAATAATTTACAATTTTAGTAGGCCTACTGGTCTCTACCGTGTAGTAAGAAGAGAGAAAGAAAGTCTGTCTGGCACTATGTTAACATTATACAACCGTTCTTCAAAAACCACTCGACCAAGGAAATTAAGAAAAAGAAGATCGCTCTTCTAAGAAAACTGCTTCTTAAACTTTGATTCTATGCAAAAAATTTACCACAGCAGTTTTTTTAAAGAATAAATTTTGAGATAAATATATTCTTAATTATGCTCCCAGGATATTTCCAATTTTAGTTTAAAACAGCCTATAAAATTAATTCAGTAACATATTTCATCGAATTTATGTGTTATAGCGATAAGGCCCTTAGTGTGTTTTTTAACACCCTAAAGAATTTCATGGAGATTCCTCTGAAAATTTTTAAGAAACTGTTAGTTACATGGAAGAAATTTAATGTTTAATAGTTACAAAATTACAATCTACTATTTAAAAAAAATTCCCAACCGTAATCTTGTTTTCTTTCCTCCTTTTTAATTTGGGTTCTTTTCAATTTCGCCTCTTTTTAATGCTTCAATAAAAAAAATTCCATTAGCAAACAAACTAACAATGCAAACATTCAAAATTTTCAGAACTTACAGCCTCATTCTAAAATCCTGCAAAAATTGACGTGCTTATCTTAATTTTTTTGTCATATAAGACACTTTACAGCACCCAATATTTTATATTATAATTCTCTGTTTTCTATTATTTTTAAAACATTTCTCAACCGTAATCTTGTTTTCTTTCCTCCTTTTTAATTTGGGTTCTTCTCAATTTCGCTTCTTTTTAATGCGTTAATAAAAATGTAAATAAAACACTATCGAATAGTAAACAAACAATGCGAACATTCAAAATTCTCAAAACTTACACCCTCATTCTAAAATTCCTGCAAAAATTGACTTGCTTATCTTAATTTTTTGTCATATAAGACACTTTACTGCACCCAATATTTTATATTAAAATTCTCTGTTTTGTATTATTTTTAAAACATTTCTCAACCGTAATCTTGTTTTCTTTCCTTCTTTTTTAATTTGCGTTCTCAATTTCGCCTCTTTTTAATGCTTCAATAAAAATGTAAATAAAACACTATCGAATAGTAAACAAACAATGCGAACATTCAAAATTCTCAAAACTTACACCCTCATTCTAAAATTCCTGTAAAAATTGACGTGCTTATCTTAAATTTTTGTCATCTATTACACTTAAAAGCACCGAATATTTTATTTTATAATTCTCTGGAAAATATATATTTTGTTATCAAATTTTTCTAGCGCTGTTTCAAAATCAACATGTGTAATAAGTACTTATAAAGAGTACCGCATAAGAAAAACATTTTTTGTGTAATTTACATTCCTGTACAATACCTTAAAAGAAATGCATAAATTGAAAACGATTTCTATTTTGTTCCTCAAGTATTTTTATAAATGCATTCTAAACGCCAAGTGAAGACATCTTTGAAGATGAATTATGTCGACTCATTATTCTTTCCAGTTCTATTACATTATTCTAATATTTTACTTCAACCCCTGTTGAATTATGTTCACGTTGCATTATTTTTATGTAAATGTATTTCAGATGGTGTGTGACACTGAATATAAAAAGCTAGTCCCATTGTTTCCAAGTGTGTAACACAAGATCTTTCTTATTTTTTCTTGTACCTATGACAAACTAAAAATAAATTATGTATATTAGACGTGTCTTCAACATTATTATTATTTTCTTCTTCTTCTATTACTACTGTACCAATTTCAATATGATAATGAAGTACTTTTTCAACGCTTCGTTTACTTTCTGGTATTTTCTTTTATTTCTTCTTTATAAAATAAAAATGAGGGTAGTGTCTGTCACTTAAAATCTTTTTTTCTTAGACTCTGTGTATGTTTTCCAGTAAAAAATCCAATCCCATCTATATTTTTTATTTGAAGGTGAACATAAAATATATTGTTAATTTCGATAAATATTATAACCTTAAAGTTTCATGTCAAATTATTTACTCTCAATCTGTTTTTGCTGAGCTAAAATAAATAGTTCTGTTTCTTATCACATGGTTATCCAATTAAATGACTGAATCATGTAAGAACAGAAGAGGTAGAGGTGTAAAAGACACTAATCAGAGTTATCTCCTCTGAAAGTAATGGATTTCATTGTACAGCCAGACCCTGTGGTGAATGAAGTGAAGGTGTCATTTGTAGAGTGGAAAATACGTGCTTTTCAGAGGGCCCGGCATGCTGATAAGCATACTTTTCCACTCAGTGGGGAAGGCAATGGTAAACCATCTCACTCCTCATTTTACTTAGTAAAACCTCTACAGGTTCAAACCAGCTTTTTGGCTGATGACCTAAACAACAACAACAACAAAGTTTCATATTGCTCATAGGGGCAGGTGTAGTGTTAAATTATTGGACTCGATCTGTTGCTATTACATAATCTATTACATAATCAGCCAATTATATGACTGAACTATTTAAGAGCAGAAGAGGTAGAGGTGTAAAAGATACAAGTCAGAGTTATTTCCTATGAGAGTAATAAATTTTTTATATACAACCAGACCCTGTGGTGAATGAAGTGAAGGTGTCATTTGCAGGGTGGAAAGTACATGCTTTTCGGAGGGCCTGGTATGTTGATAAGCATACTCTTTCAACTCAGGGAGGAAGGCAGTAATAAACCACTTTACTCCTTTTTTCCTTAGTAAAACCACTAGGGGTTCAAACCAGCCTTTTGGCTGATGACCTAAACAAGAACGGTTTCATATCTTATTTATTATTTTATTACAAATAAAATTATTTAAAACGACCAGAAACGGTCAAAGAATAAGTAACAACACTTGCCAATTAAGAAGTACTTTTGTGGCTTCACCACATCGTCAGCTCATCACAACACTTAGAATCACACAAAAAAAGAACATTTATTTTATCAGAGATGTAAACCTCCTCTGTATGTCATTATAATTTTAGGAAAGATTATTTTAGAATTAAAACTAACAAAACTGCTGAGTAAAAAATTTCCTTTGCGCATGCCCCATTTGTAGACTGAGGAAGAGTTCCTCTCTCTATAACTGCCTCTTTGTGATAGTTGGAGCGGTGTTAGCGATTATTAACAACTGGATCGACAGTTGAGGAATAGTATCGATGCACAGGAGCGGGTAAGGCAAAAACAGTACAAGTAGAGCAAGCTACTTCTTTAAAGGTTTTTTTAAATTGTTAAGTATTAAAACATGAAAATACTATAATTTTTCTACCGTATTAATACCTGTATTTTCTTTCCTTACTCATTTTAGTGGTAATTTCAAATTTTCTGAAAAAATGCTGTTAAAATAGGATCTTTAAAAATTACAGTTTTATTTTGTATTTATTGCCAAAATGTGTAATTCATGAAAATAGAAGAAAATTAAAATTATTAGCAACTTTTATGTTTATAATACTTTTACAGTCAAGTTTATGCAAACAAGAACTGCGTTAAAAATATATTTAAGAAAATATTAAAATAGGTACAAAAATTATAGCGTTTTCATGTTTTAATAATTTACAATTTAAAAAACCTTGGAAGAAGTGGCTTGCTCCGCTTGTACTGTTTTCGCCTTTCCCGCTCCTGTGCATCGATACTATTTCTCAAAGAGTGTATTTAATGGAAAAAAATAAAAACTTTACGGGTTTTGTTCTAAATTTCTGTGATAAGCGAAGAGAGATTTATTTTATGGGTGGTAATTTTTGCCATCTTTCATTTTCGATGTCCGTCTATCACATCCAGATGTCAGAAATTACAAGAAGTAGCAGTAAACTGTTATCGGATTCTTAATTTACAAAAAAAAGTTTGTAAGCCTGGATGGGTTTGAAGTTCCGGTTTCAAACGAAAGTGACCCAAAACCAAAATTCAAGAAAAATCAAAGTCGGAATTTGAAAACAAAAATAGTGTCATTCGTTTTTCCAAAGAGATTAGCTTTCTTTCTTAGCTTTTTCTTTAGTGTGCTTGGTCCCATTGTGAGGAATGATAACCTTAAGTTCTGTGACTTCTTGGGCTGGAATTTTTTCTTTAAAAAAAAATTGCCACCAGCCGTGAGACACGTCGTCTCATGAAAGAAATTTTTATTGGGTGGCAATTTTTTGCCATCTATCATTGTCCGATGTTAATAACTGAATTCCATATTAAAAAACAAGTTTTACAATTTAATAAAATGTTAAACCATATATTTTAGTTATTGTATTGATATATTATGGTATATGCACGTATACAAACAGTGTTATTAAATTGTATATGTCATGTTTGTTTTAAATTTAAGTTATTCAATTTAATATGATTCTTTTACAGTTGTGGCTTTATTTATATTTGTTTCGACTGTGTCTAGATGATTATGATATGTATTTTCAGTTGTATCTCAGACTTACGAAACAGATGTGAACAAGGAGTACGCTATCCGTGGAAATGCAGCTGTATTAAAATGTCAAATACCATCTTTTGTAGCAGATTTTGTTTCTGTTATTTCTTGGCATACTGAAGAGGGTGATGAGTATTATCCTGGGACCAATTTTGGTACTTATCAGTATTGTTGTTTAATTTTCCTTCTGGTTTTGTAATTGTTTTGCTTGATATAACCACAATACGATCTAATTATTATGTCAAAAAATTAATATTTTGTCGATTATCTTCAACAAAATAAAATAATTATTGTAAAAATATTTTTCATTTTTCATTGTCCTGTTATAACTGCTGTATCACTTGTTTTTATTCGTTTTGCATAATTCTACTTTTTAATGTTTCGATTTTTTTTTTTTTTGGTTTAACGTCCGACTGTTTTGCAAATTGCTGCTAATGCAGACGGTGAAGGATGAAATGAATTTTTGTAACGTATGAAAAAATGCCATGCCCGAGTGGGATTCGAACCCAAGACCGCGTGGTGAGAGGCGAGCACGTAATGTTTCGATAGATCCACCATCATCAGAGTAGGGCCTACACAAAATTGAATATTAATTTTTTAAAAAGTTTTATTTTCAATGTTCTGTACTCTGTTGATGGTGGATCCACCAAAATATATCATTAGATAGTAGGATTATATTTTAAAAAAGTAAAAAATGATTGATTTAGCGTTTGTAACAGGTCAGTGAAAAATTAAAAATTTTTACAATAGGATTTAATACCAGTTGCAGGATTATAAAGATTTATTTATGAAAATAAAATTTATTTGCAGAAAAATTGGTTATAATTTTCACATTTTGATGTATCACCAGTGATACATCACCCAACCCGTAGAAGTCTGCTGACCACTAAGCCAGAAATTGAACCCCCATTCCTGACTTTAACCTTCCGGTGGAATGGGGGTACGGAATAATTCCCTCGGCAAAAGGAATACAAAAATGTTTCAGAAAATAAATTTTAATTCAATACCTGATAGTCATTGGATTCGTTCAGCCTATCTTGTTCAATGAACATCGCTTTCGAAATCCCCATTTATTTGGCAACTTTTTTGATCACTCCCGAGGCTCTTGCAGACCACTACTGCTGTTCTTGTTGTGAACCACTGTTCTTTACCAATGTTTGAAAAATTATTTCATTATATTGTTCTTTATTATTCAAGATCTTGTTTATCTGCTCCAGAGGAATTTTAAAATGATCTGGATGGTGTTTTATATTTGTCGGCTTTTCTTTTGTCCACTAGACTAGACTTAATTTTTTGAGCCATTTTCTTCAAATGTGATTTTTTAAAGTTGTTCGACAATATTAATGGTTATTGATTTAACTAAAAAATTTAAGTGTTGTTACTGACTATTATCTCATTGATCAGCGTTTTCCTTCCCATTTCACATTGGTTTTACTACTAAATTGCAAAAAAGTAGTAAAAACAATGTGAAATGGGAAGGAAAACGCTGATCAATGAGAAAATAATCAGTAACTACACATACATTTTTTAGTTAAGTCAATAACCATTAATATTTTCTAACAGCTTTAAAAAATCACATTAAAGGAAAATGACTCAAAAATTCTAGTCTAGTCTAGTTTTACTACTTTTTTTACTACTAAATTGCACTGCCCATAACAGTCAGGTGGAGTGTCAAATTATTTGCCCTCAATCTGTTAGTTACAGGGCTAAAATAAATAGTTCTGTTTCTTATCACATGTTCAGCCAACTAAATAACTGAATCATTTAAGAACAGAAGAGGCAGAGGTGTAAAAGACACTAATCAGAATTATCTCCTCTGAAAGTAACGAATTTCATTATACAGCCACACCCTGTGGTGAATGAAGTGAAAGTGTCATTTGCAGAGTGGAAAATATGTGCTTTTCAGAGGGCCCGGCATGCTGATAAGCATACTTTCCACTCAGTGAGGAAGGCACTTGTAAACCACCTCACTCCTCGATTTACTTAGTAAAACCTCTACAGGTTCAAACCAGCCTTTCGGCTGATGACCTAAACAACAACACGTAATTGCAATGAATTAAACCAAAATTGGTTTCATTTTAGATTTAACCGTGAATGTATTTTTCTGTTATCCGGAATCTATTTCTGTATGTTGTCTCATGTGTAAACAAATTTGGAAAAAAGATTGCAATAGAACAATTTCTGAAAACAATAGAAAGTGAAAATTCTTCTAAAATATTATGTAATTTTAAAACTTTTCACACAAAAGCTTGTGCAAAATATTAAATATATTTAAAGATACCACAAATATTTTGTAATATGAAAAAATTCGTTTCTTGTTTTCTTTTATTCTATATGTTTACTAGTTTAAAAATGTAGTGTTATAATTTGTTTTGTTTTCTTTCATACTATGCTATACTATACTACTACTATACTATACTTAATCCTGAGGTCCTCAAATGAGGACATTTGTTTTTATCGATTTATTGAATTTTTAGCACAGATAACTTCATTTAAAATCATGGTTTTCTCAAACCTTAACTAGGATTATTCATATTTAAGGTAGTCAGGTTCTTAAATCAGTTGTGTGTGATTAAAATAAAATAAGTCGACAAAAACTAAGGTTCTCATTTAAGGACCTCTGGATTGAAGAGGTTTACAGTATGTTATGATTTATAACTATATTATAAATTTACATATAAATTGATATTATTTATATGTATAGTTTCTTACTATTTTATATTTTCATTACCTATGCTCATTTTATACTTTTGGTTTATAATTGAAACATTTCATTGAATTGTGCAAAGGATGTTGTTACTTTATTCAAGGAATTATCAATTTTTAAACTTGTATTAAGATAAGGTTTTTGAACATGCAATTCATCTGAATAATCGTATTAATTAATTAATCTTTGTATTAGATTTTTTCTTTGTTTTACTTGCAAAAATTTCATTATAAAGTGCTATGGGTGTATGTAGGCCTAATGTAAAATTTACTCTCCTGTCCGAAATTCTATATCTAGGAAACCCGGATATTTTATTGACAAATAACCACTTTAAGCCTCCTTTATGTAAGTGGGATTTTTGGAGTTAATAGTGAACTTAAGTTTGAATCCGGACACCTATTTTAATAGTGATATTCGTCTACCAACAATCTAAATTGGGGTTGCCGAACACCAATTTTGATACCTGACTTTTCATTTTTATAAATCTTGTTAAAATTTAAATTATATAACCAATTAAAATATTTAACTTATATTGTAATAATATTTACCTAACTATTGTGGTTAAACAAGCAAAAACAATTATAATACTACAGTCTTGGTCACTCACTCAGGAAACACTTCCTTTTTGTTTATAAAACCTTAACATATTCCTAGGTCATTATCATTGTTAGGCCTATATCTAATTGACCTTCATCTTCTTTCCTGCATCGATCTGACCCAAATTTTTTTTTGTTAGGATGGATTAATCAAATTTTTTAAATATTACAGGTATTATAATAATTAATTTTTTTATTACATTTTTAATAACTGTTTCAAAATATTTTAATAAATTAATTTGCAGCTTTTATTATTATTATTATTTTGTGATTGTTAATTTTTTTTAAATTAATTTATTATTGGTGACAGTGGTCGAACAGTATTACCAAAGTGAAGTTAACAATGAGTATGTTATCCGTGGTAATGCAGCTGTTTTAAAATGCAGTATACCATCGTTTGTTGCCGATTTTGTTACTGTCGTCAGTTGGCAAGATGATTCCGGAAATACTTTTGGAACTGATTTATCTTCTTCTGCTTATGGTATTTAACATTGTGTGTTTTTATTATTGTTTTTCCTTTCCAAAATATATCATTATGACAATGTTTTTTTTTTAATCCCTAATGTGTACGTTGCTATCTGTTCAATTAAAAACATTAAGCAACCACATGACCCAATCAGATGGGGTCATGACTGTGTATGATGTGTAAATGAGGTGTAGTCTTGTACAGGCCCAGGCTGATCATTCCTGAGAGAGTATGGTTAGTTGAACCCCAACCATCAAAGTACAAGAGTAACAAATGTCTAGTATTCAAATCCGTGTAAAAGTAACTACGATTACTAAAATTTAAATCCAGGAACCTTCGTCTCCGAAAATTACCTGTTAAACAGCTGACTCACGGCGACGAATTTACCTCTGGACCAATCTGGTGGGTCAATAACAATGTTAAAATAAGTACAGTTTGACCATTTCCCTTAACTTTTTTATTGTTTGATATTTTTTGTACTTATCTTTTAAATGAAACATAATTATTGAATTCTTTAAAAACCGGTACATGATTATTCTAAAAGCGTTCCAATAATTCAGGAGCTAATAAATGTAAATTTATTCCATCCAAAAAATTTACGACATAGTATGGGGTTGTCTTATTTTTATTTACCCTAGTAACCTAATCGCATTTTTAGGCTTTTTCGGGAAATAATAAAATAACATTTTGGTTCAATCACTCCTGATGGTTATCTAAATAAAATTTATATAAGGTTCTTTTCGAACCTGGTTGTGTTGGTTAGGTCATCAGCCGAAAGGCTAGTTTGAACTTATAGAGACTTTACTAAGTAAAGTGAGGAGTGACGTGGGGTTTACCAATGCCTTACTCACTGAGTGGAAACAAAGGCTTATCAGCATGCCAGACCCTCTGAAAATCATCTACTTTTCACGCTATAAATTACACCTTCACTTCATACACCACAGGGTCTGGGTGTACAATGAAATTCATTGATCTCAGTGGAGATAACTCTTGACTAGTTTATTTTTACACCTTTGCCTCTTATGTTCATAAATCTTTCAGTCTTATAATTGGCTGACCATGTGATAAGAAACAGAACTATTTTTTGTAACTCTAGAGCTAGAAAATCTAGTGCAAATAATTTTAACACTCCACCTGCCTGTTATGGGCGATGGGATCTGGTTACAGGTACAATAAATGTATAATACATAATAAACAAACTTCTTTATTACACTTATTACAAATATTTATTAACAAAATAATTAATTACTACGCTTAGACCACTAATAAATCAAAATTGCATTACTTAAACTAGGTTAATTACAAAATGTTATTACAGAAGTTAAAGCTTACACTAAACGTTGGTTATTGAAACTTAATAATCCACTCTTCTGCCCATAAAAGACAAGGTGGGGTGTCAAATTATTTACACTTAATCTGTTCGTTGGAGGGCTAAAATAAATAGTTCTGTTTCTTTTCACATCGTCAGCCAATTAAATTATTAAATCATTTAAGAACAGAAGAGTTACAGGTGTAAAAGACACCAATCAGAGTTATCTCCTCTGAAAGTAATGAATTTCATTATACAGCCAGACCTTGTGGTCAATAAAGTGAAGGTGTCATTTACAGAGTGGAAAATATGTAGTTTTCAGAGGGCCCGGCATGCTGATAAGCGTTCTTTTCCACTCAGTGAGGAACGCGATGGTAAACCACCTCACTCTTCGTTTTACTTAGTGAAACCTCTACAGGTTCAAACCAACCTTTCGGCTGATGTCCTAAACAACAATCCACTCTTACCTGTAACCAATTATTAGCCCTCTTAAGTTATTTATTAATACGGAATTTTTTAAATTAAAGAAAATAATTACGCTATCTTTTCTAACATTGTCAAAATGATCTATTTTGAAACCGAAAATCTTTATACCTTATGTAAAAATGTGTGAATGTTTGTAATTTTCTTTCTAGTTGATTAAATTCCTTTCAAATCCTTATCCTAATCGATCTGTATTCTTCCTTAAAGTTGTCAATCAATATTATGAAGCTGAAGTTGTATCAGAGTACGTCATTCGAGGGAATACAGCTGTACTTAAATGTAATATACCGTCGTTTGTTGCTGATTTTGTAAGAGTCGAAGCTTGGGTCTCCACTGATAAAGCTGAATATCTTCCGTCTTCTGATTATGGTAGTTTTAAAAAAAATTGTAACAATTTTTTTTTGTCTGAGTGGTGTATGTGTGTATGATTCATATTTTGATTTTTTCCTTAACCCTTTTCTTTTTTATTTTATACATTTGTTTTCTTATAAAAATCCATATTCCTTTAAGAAATAATCCTATAAAATATTACATTTTTCAACTTTCCTAAACTTTTTCTGTTGTTGTTGTTGTTTAGGTCAACAGCCGAGAGGCTGGTTTGAATTTCTCGTGTAAAACTAAGTAAAACAAGGAGTGAGGTGGTTTACTATTGTCTTCTTCACTGAGTACAAAAGTAGCCTATGGTTATCAGTATGCTAGGCCCTCCGAAAAGCATCTACTTTGCACCATGCAAATGACATCTTCACTTCATTCACCACAGGGTCTGGCTGTGTAATGAAATTCATTACTTTCAGAGGCGATAACTCTGACTAGTGTCTTTTACACCTCTACCTCTTCTGTTCTTAAATAGTTCAATCATATAATTGGGTGACCATGTGATAAGAAGCAAAACTATTTTTTGTAGCCCTGGAACTAGCAAATAATTTAACACTACACCTGCCCGTCATGGGCAGAAATTTTTTCTATTGTATAATAAAAAATGAGTACTAGTATAAATATTGCAGTTAGAGGAATTAAAGATTAGATAATAAAATTTAGAAATTATAATAACCGCTTTTGGTTTTTCTTTTTGTTTGTCCACTTGTGATAAAAATTTGTATTTTGACAAAAGTCATTAAATCATTAAGTCATTAAATTTGACGTGAAGTTTTATCTTAAAATATTACTCTATGTAGGTTCCTTCCGTGTTGTAGTTGTTAGAGCGCTAGCTTACAAAGTAGAAGGTCCCGGATAAGATTCCTGGCTGGGATCACGAAATTATTACTAGTAAAAACTAACGTTCTAGTTCCATAACTCACTGTAGACGCTAATGACCAAATTATTGATTTGACTTTAAACTAAAGAATAACTTAACCCAAATTTATATTTTATTTAGTTAATTTGAATCCACATCAACAGATCGATTATTAACGACTAACGGTGGGTTTTAACTTGTGAAAATTTTTAGACCCTAACCGGGAATCGAACCCGAAACCTCCGTGTAGGCTAGCACGTTCCACTACACTACGGAGGCAATTTGATTAATTAATTAGCATAATAATGCTAATGAAACTATTTATTTAAACTTCCTTATCGGAAAACGAATCACACACCCTACTAATAAAATTGATTTGTTAAATTTTAACCATGTTAATAGAAAATTTTTTTAAGTTTTCATAAGAATTTAAACCACCGTATTAAATTAGAATTTTTAATAATATTTTATACTTATTTAAGTTGCCCAAAACAGGCAAATGAAGTGGTATATTATTTGCACTTGATGTGCTAGTTCCAGTCAAAAAATAGTTCTGTTTCTTATCACATGATCAGCCATTTATATGACTGAATCATTTAAGAATAGAAGAGGTAGTGTTGTAAAAGACTCTAGTCAGAGTTATCTCCTCTGAGAGTAATGAATTTCATTATACAGCCAGACCCTGTGGTGAGTGAAGTAAAGTTTGTCATTGATAGGGTGGAAAGTAGGTGATTTTCAGGGGTCCTGGCGTGCTGATAAGCATAGTCTTTCACTCAGTGAGGAAGGCAGTTGTTAACCACCTCATTCTTTGTTTTACTTAGTAAAGCCTCTAGAGGTTCGTACCAGCCTTTCGGCTGATGACTTAAACAACAATAACCCATATTTAAGGTTACTGGTAACCCTGTACGTGTCAATATTTAATCAGGGAATATTTACTAAAAAAAAAAAAAAAAAAAATCGCTGACAGTAGTTGTTTGAATGCTTGTGCTAAATAACGAAATTTCTAGGTATATTACGAGAGCATTATATATTAATTTCTCAGTGTCAGTTTTTTTTAAAGTACTGACTGTAGGCCTATAATTTCAATAAAATCAGCTTTGCTGTTGAAATAACCAAATCCTCACGTTAAAATGAGTTTTACTGCACTAAACAATTCGTGAAAATTTAAGCGAATAGTATTTGAATAAATTTTCTTGTTTTTGAAAGAGTAAAATAAAACATAAACAGCCATAAATCACAAAAATTAAAGACACAAGAATTATTAAAAATCGTTTGAAATTTAAATGTACCTATTGTAGGCCTAATACATACCGTTTTAAAGAGAAAATAAATGAAACGTAAAACTATGACAAAAAGTTTTCGTTTTCGTGTAACGTTAAAAAAATGTTACCTTGTACTTATTCTTCTTCTTCTTCTTCAGCTTTTCCCTTCCTCAGGGGTCGCTGTTCCGTACTCTTCTCCTCCACTCCCTCCGATCCACCACATCCTCCTCGCTCAGGCCCTTCTCCCTCAAGTCGTCCGCCACGGCGTCTCTCCATCTTCTCCGGGGTCTCCCCCTCCCTCTCACCCCATCCACCACCAATCCATCCACAACCCTCCCCACATACTCCTCCTCCCTACGCATCAAATGTCCATACCACTGCAGCCTTCGTTCCTGAACCTTCTTGGACACTTCTATCACTCCCACAGACTCCCTTACCACCTCATTCCGTATCCTATCTTTCCTAGTCTTCCCCTGCATCCACCTCAACATCCTCATTTCCGCAACCTCCAACTTGTTTCCCTGTCTCCTCGTCATAGGCCAAGTCTCACTACCATATAACAATGCCGGTCTAATCACTGTCTTTATATCTTTCCCTTCATTTTTGTCCCAATCCTTCTGTCACACAATACACCTGTCATTCGCCTCCAGTTATTCCATCCAGCTTGTATTCTATGGTTAATTTCCTCCTCCAGTCCTCCACTCTCGGTGAGGCATGAACCAAGGTACTTGAAACACTTAACTTATTATAATTTTTGTTAAGTGTTTACCTTGTACTTATTACTTCTTCAAATTAATAAGCTCATTACACTTTTTTCTTGTAAAATAACCCTTCTATCTTAGTATTAAAGAGTTCTTTACAGAGGTGTTTGTACCTTACTTCATTAGTTACCCTAATCCTAAATCTAACCTTAAATTATTCATATATATTATATATTTTTCCTTTCTATAATACTATCACATTCATCCTCTCGTTTTCTACAAATAATTTTCTTGCAGCTCCATGGTCAATTATTTGATTAACATTTTAATAATTTTAATTGCATCTTATTTATTAGTTATTTTTAACAGGTCTGTTTTGAAGCAGTTTTTGAATTATATGTTAATGTTTTTTTTCAGCTCACAAAATTATTTATTTGAAATATAATTTGTAAGAATTATTTTGAAAAATTTTCAGTTGTGAATCAATTTTATGAAGCTGAAATATTAACAGAGTATGTAATCCGTGGCAATACAGCTGTTTTAAAATGTAGTATACCATCATTTGTCGCTGATTTTGTACAAGTTGAATCGTGGTTAGACGATACAGGAAATGTTTATCATCCCTCTACTGGCAGTTCAAAAACTGATTATGGTAATTTATTTCGTTGAATTTGAAATGAACCCGGGTGTGATGTGTGATGATAAATGTGTTAAAATTTTATGTAGATAGCTTTACTTTTTATATAGGCTATTATATAAATTATATATTATAATATTATATTATAAATATATAAAATATTTTATATTATAATATAAATTATATATTATAATATATATTATAAATATATACAATATTTTATATTATAATATAAATTATATATAATTTTTACTTTTAATTTATAGGGTTTTACATTTCGTTAATTTTTGGGTTAAACCAAGTGGTTCTATTATATTTGTTTAATAATTGGTAACAGCTTAATTAATGACTAATCTAAAGTCCAGTCTTTCTTAGTTTGCTCCTATTGTAAACAAATAATGACGTCACTGAGCATGCGCATTATATAAAAATGTGTACACGCTGATTAAAAAGTAACAACAAAATACTTTTAAAAGTATTTTTATAAATAAAATTTTTAGTCCTACGTCATATCATGACTGATGTTTTTAGTACTTTAAATACTTATAATTTAAAACATAGATAACTTAATAGGAATACGACATCCATAAAGTCGTAGACCCTAGCGTGCACCCTGGAGTAGCTGGCTTTGGTTTGTTGACAGAGGAACAAACTAAGGACGGCTGAACTGTAAACCGTTTAATCTAAAAATGTTAAATTAAGAATTTGTACTTAACCACTTAGTAACTAGGCCTACTGAATTTTTTCGAATACAGTTGGTGCGATCATAAATACCTGAATTTTTTCGAATACAGTTGGTGCGATCATAAATACCTGAATTTTTCGAATACAGTTGGTGCGATCATAAATACCTGAATTTTTCGAATACAGTTGGTGCGATCATAAATACCTGAATTTTTCGAATACAGTTGGTGCGATCATAAATACCTGAATTTTTTCGAATACAGTTGATGCGATCATCGCATCTGTATGATGCGATTTGGTTCTCAAATAGCTCGTCCAGAAAAATGAAACGTGATTGCATTTAAAGGTAGGGTTAGTTGTAGGCCTATGTAAGTTATGCATGTAAGGAATCCAAAAACTGTTCTGTAGTTAGAATTTCATGACTGTATCTGAGTAACTAATTAATGGTTCCAAACCGGTAGTATACATAGTACCGAGAAGTAGTAAAGAAGAGTAAACAATTCCTTCAAAATAAATTTGAATAAAAATTTATGCTTGTCACTAATTTTCGGACCATATTCAAATTGAATCACTTGTTTGAGAAACCACACAACGTCGCTGCAATGGTAAACTTGCGAATGTGCAAATTTTGCGAATATGAGTTTGTTAGTGGTTGCTGATGTATACAACTCAACGCATGTTGTAGTAAACGTATCTTGTTCGGTTAGGGAGTTACAGCCTTTGTAAAGTTACGAAAATACACGAAGTGTGTTAAAGAAGAAAGCATTGAATTTGTTTTTTGCTCTCTTGTAAAACTGAGAATTTCCACATTCGCGAGTTTGCAATTGGAGGGACGACATGTCCATTTTTATCAAAATTGAGTTAGTGTTAAAAATCGAATATTTCATTGCATTTTTATTATTTTATAAAGAAAATCACAAGTCCAGCTATATAGTAGTAGACTTTACTTGCAAAAAATTCTTTTATGTTTGAGAAACAACATTAGAAATATTTATATGGCCATCAGCAGAAAAAGATGATAAACCCGAAGAAATGTAGTATTAATTGTTTTTTTTTGAAATTAAAATGAATAAAAAATGTAACTACATGTTCAATTACACAATATGATCGTAAAAAAAATATTCTGTAATTTAATATTATAATATAAATAGACTGGAGTATCTTAAGTAAAACTAGCTGCATTGTAGGTCTATTTATTTCATCAATAATGCATTTTTGTCCGAGAAAAACCACAAGTCCATGCTGGAAAATTCCCTCGTCTAATAATATCCATTAAAAATTAGATAAAATTTTATAAAAATGAATACATTACTTTTAAAGTAGTACTTCAAATTCATGTCAAATAATTTTCAGCAATATGTATCAATAAAATTAGAAAAATAGTTTCTGTATTTCCTGAAAAATCACTTGATTTGGACTCGTGTTGTTTCTCTAACAATTGATTCAATTGTAATTCTCACAAAATCATGTTTTCTTTTTATAAGATATATTAAATAAACACTGCCATTTAGTGTGCCTTGTTTTATAAAATCTTTATATAATCTTTTTGGGTTTGGTGGTAGGCCCTATTCGTGAAAAACCAGGAACACCAAAGTGACGGTAATCAGGTCTGGAAAGGTTAGATATAAATATGGAATTTCGTACTTTTATGTCTTATTATGTTTTAAACGATTCCCAAATAAAAGAATTTTCTATATATATTTTTAATTCTGATAAACTGGTAAAACCTTAATCAGAAAACCTATTTCCATGATAAAAATGTTGTGTGAAACACTAACCCGCCTTTCTTTTCCAAATAATGAAACATATAACCTACGTTTTATCATAACTACATTGCCATCAGTTTTTCGGTTCACAAATACTAAGGGAGTATACATTAACAGAGGTTCCACTTTCAAACTGGGAAACAATGTAGCCTATAATGAAAAACATAACCTAATTTTAATCATGAGTGAACGACACAAAATGAAAATTAACCTCTGTAGAACTTAAGAATACGGAATTTCCCTCTAAACTAGGCTCTTTACGAAAAAACGCTGTTAATAAAAATTGTATTTTTTTAAATTTCCTATGACTATATACTTTTGTTGTTAAATGCATACTAAGGCCGCATTTTCAAAAAAATACAACAATTTTCTATTTCTTTAACATTTTCAAATTCACGGGGTTAGACAAAAAAATCTATTTCTTAAAAAATAAAATACTGTAGCCTATATAGTTTCTTAAGTAGTTTTGTATTCTATTAAGCCAATGTGCAGTTCAGGTAAAATGATTATGTTCATTTATAAAATAAGATTATTTTATAAAATTTATACCTAATTGAAAAAAGTAAAGCTATCTTAATTTTTATCCATATTTTCCTAATATCCTTTCGTATCCTTTCTTCTTACATTTCATGATGGTCCAACATGTTTTAACAGGTGTTTCAGTTGAGATTTAATCAGTTTGGTGTTTTTTTTTTTACAGATAATTGTATATAGTTATTGGATTTATTAATTAATATGTAATTAATTTACTGTGTTAAATTTAAGGATAATTATATTTCTTTGCAAAATTAATTTAATATGTAATTGTTTTGAATACACTAATTGAATTTTATTAGGTAATATTCTTTTTTTATAATAAAAAGAAATTGTAATTATTGTTTTTCTGCAGTTGTTTCTCAACATTACTTGACTGAAGCTGAAAATGAGTATGTAATTCGCGGTAATAGTGCTGTTATGAAATGCAAAATTCCAAGTTTTGTTGCTGATTTTGTCGCAGTTGAATCGTGGATTTCTGATAGTGGTGAAACATATTACACTAAAAATTCTGATGATTTTGGTAATTTATTAATCAAAATTTTAGGTTGTGTTTGGATGGTTTGATTGAGTATTTTTTGTTTACTCTTTTAATTTAGTTTTTATCCGTTTCCCGTCTGATTTTCCTGTACTGGTTATTATGTATATAATTTATTTTCAGATTTAATAAGAAAAGTTATGTAATTTTTTTTAAAATTCCTAATGTATGTATGTTGCAATCCAAAAATTTAAGAACATTAGGCAAGCCCGTGAGCCTAACAGATGAAGATGATTATATAATGTGTAAATTAGATGTAGTCTTGTACTGACTCAGGCCGATCATTACTGAGAAAGTATAACTAATTGAACCTCAACCATTAAATTACTTAGGTAATACTGTCTTGTAGGTCTATTAAAAAATAAAATAAATGATCATATAAAGCTCATTCCCGATCAACAGGCTTGTCTTATAGGGGAATCAGTAAATATGCTCACTAACTATATTTTGTATTGTAAGAATAAATAATTGAATTAAATTAAAATCTGTATTAACGCCGTTACCTTGACTAGGATTCGGACCAGGAACTTTTTTATTTGTGAAAATCAGCTGTTAACATCTGATTCGTGGCGGCGACGTTACCACTAGACCAATCCGGTAGTAAAATGTAGATTTTAATTTAATTTACTTAAATGTACAACCCACCGGGTTGGTCTAGAGGTAAAGTCGTCGCCAAAATCAGCTGTTTAACAGCTGATTTTCGGAGACGAAGGTTCCGGGTTCAAATCCTAGTAAAGGTAGTTACTTTTATACGGATTTGAATACTAGACAGTGGTTACCGGTGTACTTTGATGGTTGGGGTTTAATTAACCATACTCTCTCAGGAATGATCGGCCTGGGTTTGTACAAGACTACACCTCATTTACTTGTCATACTCATCATCCTCATCTCATTGGGTCATAGGGTTGCTTATTGTTCTAAATTGAACAGATTGCAACGTACACAAGTTAGGGAAAAATATACAATGATGCTACAAAAAAAGCTGAGCTCTACATAATATGTAGAGCTCAGCTTTTTTTATAATCCAAATATTATTTGGATTTGATTTATAAATGTAAGGGAAAAATTCTGTAAATAAAGTTTCAAATATACCTCGTTTTCTGCCATTTTATATTTTTAAGAAATAATTTTTTTCTTGATACGGCTTGAGATGAGAGACGTTTATGAAATTTGGCACTTGTTCATATGAAAAGTTTTTAGTAAATAAAAAAAACCTGTCAATTTATGGTGTTGAATTTTAAAATGATGGCCATTGAATTTATTTAATCGCTAATCTAGTAGATTTAAGTTGTATATAATTGCAATCCTAAAAAACATTTTGGTATTTTTTTTTGTAAACTTGACGATACGCCATTTTCCTCTTTCGCCTCAATAGAAGCACTTTAGATAATTTCTTGCCGATTAGGTCTTGAAGCTATTGAGTAAATCCATTTTTACTTCCATATCCGTTTCTTATTTTTTGATCTCATATTAAACTAAGCTGTTTAAATGAAGGGGTTCAGACGTTCCGATGTAACTTTACCTTTTAAGTGACAGTCCACCGTAACCAAGTGCTATTTTCTCTGGTTGCTTTCGTTATTTGGTCCAGGATTTTTTCTTAAAATATCTTTCATGTTTGTCATCTTGTCAGTCGTGTAATTGGAGGAATCTGATTACTATTGCAATTCAGGATATGATCCAGAAAGTGATTATAACGGATGGATTATTGATTCGATTTTGTTCATTGGATAGAATCACCAATTTTTATTTTGTTATGCAGACCCACCACGTGGAGACTTGATTCAAAATTTGTGTTTAAGTCGTTTGGTTTTGAGAAAGGTTTACAATTCGAATCATTGAGTTGAAAATAGTGTTATACTGTATTATAATCTAGTTTTTATATAAGTGAATTTTTAAAACTTTCCTGATCATTTAGAAACTTAAATTTTTACTTATCATCTGATTTGGTACCCATGGGCACATAATGAGGCATCACAGGTTTAGATTACTGGTTTTTTCACGCAACTGGTGTAAATCAAATTAATTTAATAAATCAATTTTCTATGATCTAATGAACTGAGCTCGTCTATAGGCCGATTCTTTTGTACGCGTTTTTATTTATTTTTAATTGTTTTGTAAACTTTTTGTTTTTATATTTTTATGTAATCGTGTATTCAATGTTTCTAGTTTGTTTTCTATATTATATGCATAATACCAGTTGTCAATAATTATATTTTTTTCAGCTTCATGTTATGGATCTGGTACATCGTATTCAATTCTATATTGGATTTTTATTTGTATGAAAAATTATTTATTGAAAAGCAGTTTATTTTCTGTGAAAACTTTTAACAAATTATTAATTTTTCTTCAGTTGTTGCTCAGCCATACGAAGCAGAAGCAGATAACGAGTATGTCATCCGAGGAAATAGTGTCGTCATGAAATGTGAAGTACCTAGTTTTGTTGCCGATTTTGTTTCTGTTACTATGTGGGAAGATAGTGCCGCAAATACTTACTACCCTAGTCAAGAATATGGTACTAATTTCAACATGTTTTTTTCACAGTTTTGTTTCTTACAAAAGCTATTTTATTTGTTTCTATTATATATTAACAGTCAAATGTAAAAGGAATTTTTAGTTTCATCATTTTCAGGATGTTATCTTTTTTGGATTTAAGCCAAATGATTTAGATAAACTATATTTTTAAGAAAATACACTCTTAACTGGAAATAATCCTAAAATGTACTTTATTCAAAACAGTTGTGAAAATATGTACAAATGATTAACAAATTCTATTATCTGATTTCTCGGGTCTCTTTTACGAAGTGTTACTCTAACCTTTTCGGGCTTACGGGTTAGAGTTACTGCCCATATCAGACAGGTGGAGTGTCAAATTATTTACACTCAATCTGTTCGTTGCAGGGCTAAAATAAATAGTTCTGTGTCTTTTCATATGGTCAGCCGATTAAATGACTGAATCATTTAAGAACAGAAGAGGTAGAGGTGTAAAAGACACTAATCAGAGTTATCTCCTCTGAAAGTAATGAATTTCATTATACAACCAGACCCAGTGGTGAATGAAGTTAAGGTGTCATTTGCAGAGTGAAAAATATGTGTTTTTCAGTGGGCCCGGCATGCTGATAAATGTACTTTTCCACTCAGTGAGGAAGGCAATGGTAAACCACTTGACTCCTCGTTTTACTTAGTAAAACCCCTACAGGTTCAAACCAGCCTTTCGGCTGATGACCTAAACAACAGGGTTAGAGTTATGGGGTACAGCTAGTTCATAAAAATATAGGTACATTCCAGCGCTTTCAGTCAAAATGCCTGAGACTGGTCACTGCAGCCCCACATGTTGCGTAACCAATGAAATATTGCCCAATAATCTAAACCTGCCCGTCATAAAAAAAGAAATTAAAGAACATAGCGAGGAACATTTAAAAAAGTTAGAAGTGCATCAACATCTTTCAGTAATCAACCCCTCGATATTAGCGAAGATACTCACTGACTTAAACGTTTTAAAACATTGGACTTACCTTTAGGATTCTGTTAATCATTTAACTCATTTAATTTTTGTTTTACTTCTGCTACGAATCCTTTCCATCATTGTCATCGTCATCTTCAGCTTCAGCTACTTCATGTTTTAAAAATTTATGCACAGTTCAGAGTAAAGTTTAGTTTTTGTTTTTTTTCTGAGTTTAGTCTTTTTTTTTTGAAGCACACAACTAAGTTCGTTTTATATTTTCATTCTAAAAACATTATTATTCAGACTTTTATCATATTTTCTTAAAGTTAATAATTCTATTAAAATAACTTTTGCAAAATAAATACCCTTTGTTAAAAACATACCTATTATATGATCTGTACGGTTTTACAAAATAATGTTACTTCATTGGTTTTTCCGAAACACTTCGTTTAAAATTATTTCTATCTGAATCAGTGTCATTATTGTTTTGAATTAACAATTTTCTTGCATCTTGGATGCACTATTTGGACTTTATAATCTTGATTTAGTAAACCATTATCGTGAGATTATCTACTTTTTAGACTGCTCCATTGAACCATGTTTGTCTGTAGCTTATTGTGTTTTCTGCCAGCGTCTTAATAATATCTTGATAGCTTATACCCCTTTTTTTAAATCGCCTCTGACCTTTTTTTCTTTGATAATCTCTTTTTTTCACTTTCTTTGTAAACAAACTGTACTGAGAGTCCCTGTTCAAACTCATGCCTAACAAAAATACAGCAATCAAATTAGGGGAGAGGGTTGTCAATACAACATTCATAAGAAAAAAGTTTTTGTTGTTTATATTTTATTACTTACATTTATATTATATATTATTATAAAAATAAAATGGCTTTTGTAATGGAACAATTTAATGATTGATTAAGTATCAGAAGTATGTGTGTTATTGAACGTATGGTTAATTAATTTTTTAACATTTAATTTGTTCAGTTCATTTCTTCGTTTTCATTTCATATCCCTCCTTAATTTTCTAACCTAATTTACTAATTCAAATTTTTCTGTTGCAGGAATTAATGCAGAATTAATTATATATTTTTTGATAATTGTATATTTTTTTTGTTGTATTCATATCAAAGTATTTCGCATTTACAGTTGTTCATCAATATTACCAAAGCAGAGTTATTGATGAATTTGTTTTGAAGGGGAATACAGGAACGCTGAAATGTTTGATACCAAGTTTTGTTGCCGATTTTGTTCAAGTTACAGAATGGGTTTCAGATGATGGTATTTCATACAGTGCTACTATGTCTAATGATGTCTCTAATTATGGTAATTAGAGATTACTATTTAATTTGTCATTGTGTGAGAATTGTATTTTTTTGTTTTTCAATTTTATTTTTGTTAAAAATTTTTCCTTTTAACTTTTTTATTTCCTCCTTTTTCCACTTCATTTCATTTCCCATAACTTTTTCTCTGAATACCTTCTATCTACAGGTTCGTCATGTTTTTAATTACTAAGGTAATTCTTCTTTAATTATTAATTTTCAGTTTCAGATTGGTGTTGATTACAATATTATTAGTATTTATACAAAATGTTGTTTGTTAAAAATGTATACAATATCATATTATTACTTCCTAAGTAATTCTTAAGATTAAACAAAGCTAAATTACCTTCTTAACCAACTATCAAATAAATATTTAAAATAAAATCAGGTGTGAAACATTCACATGACTTTCTTTTGTCAATGAAATAAGTAAACAATTTTGGTGAGCAGTATGTAACAATAAATGTAGATAATTCTAAAAAATCCGGTGTGAAACACTCACACCACTTTCTCTTGCCAATGCAAATAATTTAAACAATATAACCTAACATTAGTAATAAAACATTAGACATAAACAAAAAACTAACCTCAATAAACATAACCTTATTTTAATCATGTAATGAAAGACGCAAAATGAAAATCAACCTCAGTTAGGCTTAAAAATACGGAAAATTACTCTTTCACACTAAACTAGGCTCTGTAGAGAAAAATACTTTAAATAAAAGTTGTAGATCTTTTAATTTCCTATAAAATTGATTATATACACTTTTGTCGTAAAATGCATACTAAGGCCGAAATCTGAAAAAAATCGATTTTTCACACGTTTTCGTGAGAAAAACAGAAAATCGCTAATTACCGTTAAACTAAGCGTTATACAAAAAACTGTTTGAAATAAAAGTTATAGGATTTTAAATTTTCTACATTTTTTATTATATAAATTTTGCGCTAAAATGCATATTAAAGCCGTAATTTAAAAAAAACAATGTTTTTACGTGAAAACAGCCTGACCAAGAATTTCAGCAAACATGGCGCCTACCCTATCTTGTAGAGAATAAAAAAATTAGTAAACCGGGCGATTTTAAAAAAATTGTAGGATTAGTTTTTGAGAAAATCGCAAAAAAGTGAAAAATTACGCGAATAAACTACTACTTCCGGTTGATTGATTTTGATGAAAATGTTCGTGTCGGGTCCGGTAGTGGTATGTACGCGTAACGTAAGTTTCAAGTTCGTACGATGTTCCGTTTTTGAGATATTCTGTTCACACACAGACACACACACACACAGACTCACCCACAGACCAATCGCTAGAAACATGTTTTTTGGGTTCAGGGGGTCTGAAAACGTGTAGATCCGGTGAAAACTCGATTTCGAAAAATCGACATGAAAACAATACTTTCCTTCCTATATAGCAAGAGAAAGTAAAAATAAACATAGCTAATTTCTCTTTAACCAACTATCAAATAAATATTCAAATAAAAATCTGGTGTGAAACACTCACACAACTTTCTTTTGTCAGTATAGTAAGGGACCAATTTTGATGAGCATTATATAGATGTAGAATTGATTTTGAAAATTTGACTTGAAATCAATCATGAATGGATAACCCAAAATGAACAAACTTTCTTGGATTTGATTCTGATGGTTTTATCGTAAGTTTTGTATTACTCGTACTTTGTTAATTATCATCTTATTGGCATAAAATTTATTGTTTTTAATACATAATGTGTGTATGTATCAACCTGTTCAATTTAAGACCTATAAGCAACCCTCTGACCAAATAAGATGAGCATGATGTGTGTGACTTGTAAATTAGGTGTAATTTTGTACAGACTCAGGTCGACCATTCCTGAGAGAATCTAGGTAATTGAACTTCAATCATCAAGGTACACCGGCAACTTTTAGTTTTCAAATCCGTATAATATTAACAACCTTTTCTAGGATTTGAACCAGGATCCTTCGTCTGAGACCAACTGGACCAACCCGATGGGTTAAAATGAAAATTAAGGAAAATTCATTTTAATTAAAAAAATTTAAGTTTGCGGACTTTGAAAAAGTAGGAAATCTCCCGAATAAACTGCTACTTCCGGTTCGCCAATTTTTTTGATAATACTCATGTCGTATCTGCTCTAACTTAAGTTCCAAGTTTCAACTTCGTAGGATTTTCTGTTTTTGTGTTCATTTTTTTCACACACAGACAACCAGAAATCCAATTTGTAAAAACATTATTTTTAAGCTGAGGGTATCTGGAAACACGTATTTCCGGTGAACACTCAATTTTGAAAGTTTGACATGAGAACATAAATTTTTATACATTTATCTTTTATATTGGATAAAATAAAGTAAAGAAGCATGTTAATTTTACTTTTAAATGTGAAGCACAGAATAAGGAAAATGATTGTTTATCAAAAGAAAAAATGTATTTTTAATGTACAATATTTTGCACAAACTAAAAATGTTACGTGACAGTTCTAAATGTAGCCTACTTGTAAAGAAATTTTAGCCGACCTGTATTGTTAAAAAAAATTCAAAATAAATGTTGAGTTGTTTTTGTATTTTGTTTTAATACTTTTATCATTCATTTGTTCATAATGAAGTATTTGTAACTGAGATCAACAGGTGTCGGATTGATTGTTTTTTTTATAATAATAACTTTAATAGTGTGTTTTAGCACTATAATAATTTCATAAAGTTTTAAATTTACTAATAGTGTAATTTTATTTGTAATAGATCTGTCAACATTACACTTTTATTTTTAATCTTGATTATACCAGTGTTGATTACTTTCAACAGGAACGAACTGTTTATTTAATTAATATAACGACCAGAGTTAGTAGGATAATTTTAGCAAATATTTGAATTAATTTTTGTAACAGATTTAATTATTTAATTAGAGCACATTAAGGTCTCATTGAATAAATTCATTTTAAGAACGTTCTGTAATATTTCTATGTATGTGTGTCTATTTCTATGTGGTATAAAAGGAGTTTATTTTTTTTTTTAGCTTTTAATTTGTTATTGGGAACTGTACTTTGTTAACAACTACCCAATTTGATCGTTGTTTTTTGCTGTATTTTTTTTTGACGTGGATTAGACATGAGTTTGCACAGGGACCCCCAGTAGAGTTTGTTCATGGATGGCTGTCAGCTGGTCACCATCCAAAGTCGCTTGCCCAACCGGTGTTACTTAACAAATAATAGCGACTTTCTACCAGCTGACTGACTGGGCTGGCCCGAAGGCCAAGGAGTTTATTAAATAAAAATTATTGTAGTTTCTTTCCGTTTTGTAAATTACATAATTGATTTTTAATTTCTCTATCCTGTATGAATATAATAAGAAGGAAATTATTGTTTTCATATCGATTTTTCGATATCGAGTTTTTACGGAAATATCCATTTTCTGGATCCTGAACCAAAAAAAAAAAAACATATTTTTAGCGATTTTTCTGTGCGTGAACGAAATATTTCAAAAACTAAATATTGTACGAATTTGAAACGTAGAACGTTACATATCACAAGGGGACCCGACTCGAAAATTTTCATCAAAATCGGTCAATCGGAAGTAATTTAATAGTTTATTCCTTAAATTTTTCATTTTTTTTGCAATACACAACTTTTCTTCAATCATTGTTTTTGTACAACGTTTAGTTTAGCGATAATTATTAATTTTCTGTACTTTTTCATCAAAATCTTTAAAAAATTAGATTTTTTTATATTTCTGCCTTAATATGTATTTTACGATATAAAAGTAGGGGGCCTACTATAGGCTATAATTGAAGTTACAGAAAATAAAAAATTAGAATTTTTATTTCAATCATTTTCTTCTACAGAGCTTAGTTTAGTGTCAATTAGTGATTTTCCACATAGAACAGAGGTTGATTTTCATTTTCCATCATTCACTCATAATTATACGGTAAGTTTTGCATTTTACATTGGCAAGAGAAAGTCATGGGAGTGTTTTACACCAGAGTTTTTCAGCCTTCTTGATATCATGCTTTATAGCCAGTTTTAATTTTATAAAATGCCAGTTTACCTCCACATTTTACCAAAGGTAAAAATTCACCCTCATAATTTTGCATTTTAAAATTTGACTGTTTTGATGCCTGGGGCTTGTTTTAATCACTCTGTAATTTACACCTTTCTAATTTACAGTTTCTATTTTTTTACAGATCAATTTGATGAAAAGGTTATCCGTTTAAAAATATTTTGATTATTTTTTATAAGTCATCAAAATGTTTTATTTGTTTCAGTTGTGAACCAATATTATGAAGCCCAAGTTTATGATGTATTCGTTATAAAAGGGAATGCTGCTGTATTTAAATGCAACGTTCCCTCTTTCGTGTCCGATCACTTGGATATTGTTTCGTGGGAAGATACACAGGGGAATAAGTTTTTGTCTACAAATGATTATGGTAATCTAATACTGCATTTTGAAGAACCATATTTTATCGTTTTTTTTGTTAGTCTTTCTATTTTTCCTTAAAATTTCCTTATCGTTGTCCTTTCCTAAATGTATGTTACTATGTTCAGTATAGTGCAGATTGTATTTGATATAGTAATTATTTTTGGTTATTACCAATTTATTATGGTTCTGATTATTACAAAAATCTATAATTTTCCTTTGTCCGTCAATGCCATTACAGTTGCAACGGAGTCGTGGAACGCACAACATCGTGCTTTCGTCATAGAGACTTACTTTAGTAACGGTTACTCGGTAGTCAAAACCTAGCATTTGTTCCGTATAAAGTTTGGAGTAAGTAGACACGGTAGTGTTCCCAGTTGCGATGCAATAATGCGTTGGGTTAAATTTTTTAGAGAAACGGCTTAATATTAAAACGAAAGCCTACGGGTCGTCCATGTAGCGTTCGTACTCCCGAAAACACAGATGCTTTGCGATTGTCAGTACCCAGAAGTCCACGTCGCCCTGCTGCACATCACGCAGCTGTGCTAGGAATATCAGATCGGAGTGTTCGATGAATTTTGCGTTTGGATCTTCATTTTCATCCGTATAAAATCGTAACTGTTCAAGAACTAAGCCAACATGATTTCCAAAACCGAAGAGAATGTGCACAATCAATTCTGAACATTTTAACTAACGATTCAATAATCATAATGTCAGATGAGGCCCATTTTCACCTGTCTGGTTGTATAAATAAACAAAATTTCCGGTACTGGCGGGCAGAAAATCCTCGTAGCCTACACGAAAAACCACTTCATTGTCTACGTGTGACAGTTTGGTGCGCGTTAGCTAAGGTCGGAGTGATAGGTCCATACTTTTACGAAGAGAACGGTCGAGCAGTTTCGATCACTTCAAGTCTTTACGTCGAAATGCTGAATAATTTCCTTGCACCAGAGTTATAACGTCGTGAAGTTGACACTGCAAATGTTTGGTTCCAACAAGATGGGGCTACTGCTCACACTGCCAGAGTGTCGATGAATGTGTTACGACAAATGTTTCCAGAACACGTGAACCGAACCAAATTCAGAAAACTAATTGTGGATTTTAAGGGCTTCCATGAAGAGCAAAAACAGAATACAGGGTGGACAGAAGAAAGTAGAAAAGCCTACAGTGAGCGAATGCGGAGAATGTGGGCTAAGTTCAGTTGCAGGAAAACTTATAACAAATGAAACAGAAAATTTTGTAAATTAAATTTTAGTTTTGACCGCCTCCGTACCGTACTGGCTAGCGCACTAGCCTACAAAGCGAATGGTCCCGGATTCGATTCCCGGCTAGGGTCTCGAAATTTTAACTTTTTAAAATAAAGTCCACCGTTACAGTACCAAAACTGACTGTAGCCGCTAATTACCAACCTCGTGACGCGACTTTAAATAAACGAAAAAAAAGTTACTTTAATTAAATTGTTGTAACAAAAGTTACAAAATCTATGATGTTAAAAAATGTTATATAGTGTTATATTATGTAAACTCTAGTAAAAAGAGATTATTTTAATAAGCTTTAATATTAGTTACATTGTGGGATGGAAAGTGTTTTTTTGTATAAATTATTTCCAGGCAATTTCATAATGTATAATATTGATCTATGAAAAGTATCCGGTAGTTCCTCCCTTACTTTTTATTTTTTTATTATTAATATTTAATGATGATAAAGAATAATATGCTATTATTGCTTAAAAGGAAATTATTCCCTACCAACTACTTTTAGCATTAAACCAGACATTTTTAACTTACATCGTAAGTATAAATGATCTTTAATAATAAAATCATCATTCTTTATTAAGAAATCATTCAACTTATTATTTTTATTTATTATCTTTTATGTAAATTTCATGAAATTCAAGTAAATTCGTAACGGTTTATTTATTAAAAATTTTACAATTCATGCATTTTTCGTAGCGAAACAATGCGATGTAGTTTCATAATGGTTAAAAAAAAAAAAAATCTGGTGTGAAACACTCACAAGACTTTCTCTTGACAATGTAAATAATTAAGAATATTATTAAAAAACGTAAAAATGGCCGCCTCCGTAACGTAGTGGATAGTGCGCTAGCGTACTAAGCGGAGGTCCCGGGTTCGATTCCTGGCTAAGGTCTGGAAATTATTACAGTTTCTTAACCCACCGTAGGACTTCTGTAAGTAATGTATGGAATTCGTATATACTTTGCACAGTACGACCGACGGTTAGTATACTTGTCTACTACTAAAATCAAAAATATCAAAGTTAATAAGTAATCGTGGAACGACAGGGTGCGGAGTATGGACTTCATTACAGATGATTTTGATGAGCTCGACATTCAGGGGCAGTTTCAGGGAAGGGGCCATGGGGGCCACGCCCCCCCCCGAAATACTAGGAAAACTTAGTTTAATATTTTGTATAAGCTATTATTTCTAACAAAACTGAATCCCAATACTCGTACCTATCAATTAACAATAATTATTTTAGTATAAAAATGAGTCAAACAGAAAGTATCTATTTTTAAATAGTATTAAAATAACAATCAGTGTCAGTAGTCAAAAGCCACTCGCATCCAGTCAGCACCTTGAAAATTTCTCTATGAATTAAAATTGTGGTTACAGCAATACAGCATAAAAGAGGACTTTTCAATGACTCAATTACAAACTGTGTATTACAAATTATGTAGTAAGAGCTAAATAAAAACAAGATAGCCCCCCCCCCGAAAATCAGCCCTGGAACCGCCCCTGTCGACATTAGAGGTCCTGTTGGATTCGTGTAGCTTTCTCGATTTATTTTGGATATAGTCCTGTACGGAGGGGAATAGTTGGTATTCTTGATGACGATGAATTTCGGAATCTTATGAAAATTTGTGATGAGCCAAAGGATGCGATTTTGGAAGGATTGGAATTTCAAATTGCGATGGGTTTTTGCTAGAAAGAGCCACCAGATCGGTGATCCATGGAGGAGGAAGGATCGGATGATAGCGGATTTTTCTTCTTCAGGTGCCTTCTCCATTACGAAGGTTGACTATCATCATGGTCAGTCGTACCTTGTCCACTGCTGCTCTGAAAAGGTCATGCGACGAGCAGTTAAACGCTTCTCTCAGGTTTCTTAACCAGGATATTCGTCTGCGTTCCACCGAGCGTTTACCAACGAGTTTCCCTTGAATTATGAGATGCAGAATCTCATATTTAGGCCCCCTCATGATGTGTCCAAGGTATGTCAGTTTTCTTATCTTTACGCTCTGCACGATTTCCAGCTCTTTCCCCATTTTTCTGAGGACCTCCATATTTGTGACCCTGTCTGTCCACGGTATTCGAAGCATCCTCCGGTAGGTCCACATTTCAAACGCTTATAGACGGGTCTCACATTCTTTGGTGAGTGTCCACGCCTCTACCTTGCCATGCCTCTAACTTGTGATAGCGGATTAGACGATTGATTTGAGGAAGATAGTAAGAGCTCTGGACCAAAGGATTGGGCAGTTCGATTGAAGAGAAGGATTTTGCCCTTACGGAGGTTGTCGGCGGCGTGCTTAGAGAAATGTGATCGGTGGCATAACGAAGCTCATTGATGGTCGCCGTTGTGAAGCTGCGCTGGCTGGTTATTCTTCGAAAAGTTCATTTCTTTGCATTTCTGGGGTTTTAGGGGATAACCCGTGCACCGATTGTACTCGCCTTTATATTCAAAAGATAACAAAAGTATTAACCAATCAGAAAGAACTCTCTTTGATTGATTGTAGTTGGCGTACATGTTCGTAGCGGTTCGCTTTTCTCGGCAGGGAGCCGTTGCATTTCCTGTTAAGTGATCGTATGGTTTAATTTTTTTCAGAAATTAAAAATTTTTAATAAATTTTATAAATATATTCATTCTAGTGGTTTTCATCACGTATTTAGTTTTGAAATTTAAAATTCCTATAAATTTATGTCCTCTATTTATTTATTTATTTTAAAATTCCTAAAACTTTATGTTCTCTATTTTTGTGCTCGCCTATCATCATGCGGTCTTGGGTTCGAATCCCACTCAGGCACGGCATTTTCATTTGTTACAAAAAATCATTTCATCATTCACAGTTACAACCCAACGTCGTCGCTAATGACCACTGTAGTTGATGCGACGTTAAATAAACTAAGGATAAAAAATTTATGTCCATGTTTTCATTAACACCTATCTCCGTATTTACCTAGTGACCTAAATCCTTTTGGCCAAATACATTATCGTTATCTTTTAATAAATCATAATCTTATGTTTCAGTTAAATCAGCTATGAAAATTACTTCAGATAATACAACTTGTGTTCCAGTTTTCCTGAAGAATATAAAACTTTTTTTTATTTTGTTGTATTTATGTTTGTTAAATTTAAGTGTAATTATTTAGACTTAAAAATGGGTTACTTCAGTTTTGAAGATAAAAATAGGTTATAGTTTAAATTGTTTTCTCGTTTGTGTATACTTTACCTACTAACAGATTTTTTTACATATTTTCAGTTTCTGTAAATAACTTTGAAGATACTCACTTAAATTTTTATGTATTTATTATTACTTCATTCGATAATAAATGTATTTTCTTTTTCAGTTGTAAAAAATACAATACAGCTGCTGTGGTTTATACCGAATTGGTTATTTCTTCTGTAATTTTGTTTGTTTCAATATAGTATTTTTAAATATAAGAATTGGGTGTTTCGTTTAATATTTTCTCTATTTTTTCAGGAAGATAAAAATATTTTTTTCTTTTGTAATCGTTACAAGATCGAGGGGATTGTTTTCCATGTAAATAGTAAATTACGATGGTTCTGTGTATTTTCTTTTACAGTTGTAACACAGCAGTACGAAGTAAACGTTATGGACGAACACGTTTTACGCGGTAATACTGCAATTATTAAATGTCACATACCAAGTTTCGTAGCTGATTACGTGGTCGTTTCTTCTTGGGTACAAGACGGTTCTGAAGAAATTTTTCCTAAAGACAACATGGATTATGGTATATTTTATATAATCATGTTTTAAATGTTTATTAATTTTTATGTTTTTTCTGATTGCAGGTTTCTGTTAATTGTTGTTAATGTTATTTTGTTCTGATGGGCCAGATCCATTTCAAATCCTCTAGAATCCTTTCTTTATCCTGTATATTTATTTTTTTATTTGGTTTCTCTCTTTCCATTTCCAAATATTTTTTCCTTATCTACTTTACTTTTCTTTTTTAATTTTGTTTGCCTGAGTGAGTGAATGAAGTAGATTTAAGTAGATTAGAGTAAATTTTAGTATATTTATAAATGCATGCCTTTAACATGATTTCATTCCTTGATGACAGTAATTTTGTATAATATTCTAAACTATATATTCTGTTATTTTTAAGTACTAGGAGACATATCAACGTGTGGTTCAAGTTCAAAACATTTCTAATCTACGTTGCCGATGTTATACTTCAACTAAACGTGGTAGAATACTTGCAAGATAATTTGGATCGCTGACAGTGTGGATAGTACAGTCGGTTCTTGTTATAGCCTGATTTTCGTAAGGAGAGCGCTAGGCAAAACGTGCGTCTGCATTAGTTATAGTCTTGTATGTACTGCAATAGTGCAATGTATGTGATCAACAGTGGAGCAACATGCCTACAAAATACAGTGGGTGTTTTCAATTTTCAACTACACTCTGACTGTACATCTAACTGTAGTTCGGAGGGGATGCAGGTCGAAGTCAAGTATGCACATGCGTAGCCCAGCGCTCACAGCAATTGGCTTGGCCTTTTTTTATAAGCTTACGCCTTCGCTACCGCACGGTTAGGTCTATAGTTCAACCGTTCTTAGTTTGCTCCTACTGTTAACAAACCAAAGCCACCTACTACAGGGTGCACGCTAGAGTCTGCGACTTTACGGATGTCGTATTCCTATTAAGTTAACTATTTTTTAAATTATAAGTACTTAAAGTACTAAAAACATCAGTCATGATTTATGACGTAGGCCTAACAATTTCATTTAGAAAAATACTTTTAAAAGTATTTTGTATTTAAATACTTTTAAAAGTATTTTGTTGTTACTTTTTAATCAGTACACATTTTGATATAATGCGCATGCTCAGTGACGTCATTATTTGTTTACATTAGGAGCAAACTAAGAGAGGCTGGACTATACATCCGTTGGCCTAATGTAGAGCGGACGCCAAAAATAAGCTTGCCGGTTTTCTGAAATGCGCAGAAGATTTATTTTGTTAATGGTGCGCTCGGTTGCCTCAGCGAGTGGTGGGGGTCAGTGCTGTACCAGCTGTGATCAGAGTCGCATCATTCTCGCAACGTTATATATCAGCTAACTTCAAAACATTAGTCTGTAATATGTTGTAGGCGTTAATTGTTGTATTCAATGTTTACAATTGGATGTTTTTTTAACGTCGCTAATAGATCATAATTTACATCGTTTAGAACGTGTGATTTAATAGGCAGTTCGGTACTTTTTTTTAATCCCTAATATGTGTACGTTGCAATCTGTTCAATTCAGAACAATAAGCAACCCCATGACCCAATGAGATGAGGATGATATGTATGACGTGTAAATGAGGTGTAGTCTTGTACAGACTCAGGCCGACCATTCCTAAGAGAGTATGGTTAATTGAACCCCAACCATCTAAGTACACCGGTAAACACTGTCTAGCACTCAAATCCGTATAAAAGTAACTACCTTTACTAGGATTTGAACCCGAAACCTTCGTCTCCGAAAATCAGCTGTTAAACAGCTGAAGTTCGGTACTAAGACTCGAAATCTACAGACTGAATCCAAACTGTTCGCGCAGTTACACCGGCAAGCTTATTTGGCGTCCATTCTACGTATTACAACATAACCTTATTATTTCATAAATAAAAATTTTTTTGTAACGGCTAATTTATTGTTTCTAAACTTTATATAACTTAATCAATCGTTCATTTCCGTTAATTTATTATTTAAAATTATATTTACATAAACTAGACATTTAAACTAGTCTCAACTAAGACAAATTAGATACGTACGGTGGCTGTATGACTGTGTATGGTGCGAACCTTTAGTTTGTTGTGTGTTATACCGAACATATGCTACAAGAGGTGCGGAGAGTGTGTTAACTGCGTATGCGTGAACCAACGATCAAATTATCTTGTTAGTATCTCCAGTATTGCTTTATAACAAGTGGTAAAGAGAGGAGGGATTTGACCTTGAAACCTTCATTGATATGTCTCTTAGTATAATAATATTGGAGTAGTGTAATATATAAAATTACGTTTTATCCTTGGAATTGATATCTTTTTTAAGTAGTTTTAAGAATATAGTTTTTAAAATTAGTTATTCAATTACTGGAACAGAACACCTCATGATTATGCATTGTATTTTATCAAACAACGTATGTTATATCTACGTTTGTTTTCTGAAGACGATGCACCTGGATGAACTAAATTCTGTATTTAAATACGAACGTTAAAATGATCAGAAATTTATTTTATCCATTCTCAATATTGCTCAGTTGTTTGTATAAGTATTCTCTTTTCTAGTATTTTCAGAAGTTCACATTTCTTCCATAGTGTAAGAATTAAGTATGGAGCTCTTCATTTTCATTTTCATTTTCGTTGAACTCTTTTCTTTCGGATTGTTATAACCTAAAATTTCAGCTGTAACCTGCCACAGGCCTTGTCCACAGGCCTTTCTACCCGTGGGCCTGTAGTTACACCACTGTGTTGTTCCTGCTTTAAAAATCATTGTAATATCTTTTTCCGTTTCATTCAAGGGAAGACCAATTTGATTCATTCTTTTTTATCAGTACTCTACTTTCTTTTATTAAGTTCTTGATTAAAACTCCGATATCTTGGTGAGTTTATCAAAATCCTGCCATTTTTTAATTTTATCTTCTTAGTCGTCTTCTTCTTATTCTTCACCAATCGAAGATTAGGTCCCAAGGCCTGTTCCGGTATCTATCTAACCAACGGTCACTTTTATTCGCGCTGTCCAATCGGCCTGTAACTTCTGACCAGTGTAGGAATCCTGCGTGAAGACATTCTTTCAAGATGATCGATCCATTTCCGGTGGTACTCCATAATTGTCTCCTTAAGAGAACACACATGTAATTCTCACCGTATATTCAAATTGTTCAACCGATCCAGTCTTCTACAACTCCTAAGGGATCTCTAGAAGCGCATCTCTGCCAACTGAATATAATTTTCATATTCCTTCTTCCACACCCAGGCCTCACTGCTATGTGTCAGAGTTGGGACAACTACTGTCTTATGGAACTTCGTTAATGTGCTAGTTCGGGCCCTTCCCTTCAAATTTCGATGTATTATACCACAAGTCCTATTAAATCTCTTCACTTTCTGTTTTGTGAACTTTAAAATTTAAGAACTTTACTTCGTATATTTTTTAATTTAATGGTTGTTATTTCGGGTAAATACTGTCTATCAATTTCTTGATTTAATCATTAAGATTGATAGATTCTTCTTCTGGTATATTTTCTTCTTGTATGTACTTTCCAGATTTTCGTACCTTCCTAAATTTCATTTCTGGTTTGCGTCTCAAATATTTAAACTAAATTATTATACCCAAAATTTGGTGTTCCAAAAATAATAAAAAATTGATAATAACCATGATCATGACAGTCATCTGAAGATATTGAGCTAAAAATAAAGATAAATTTGCTCAAGGATAAAAATTGAATAATGGGTGTTCTGGTAAAAATACGTAAAAGAAAAAACACAACATTATTACTTTTTTTTTTAAAGTTATTACATTTCAGTTAAATTTTATAATTCGAGAAGGGATATCTCGATCTATTTTCCCCTCTCTTTAGATGGGCATTTTGATGTGCCTTATTCAGAAACTATAGTTTCTGATCAGAATATCACGAAAAAATTTGGTGTTCAATATAGTAATATGTAATTGAACCACTGGAACTTCATATTATTTTCATTTATTGCATAAATTTGTTCAGGTAAAAACCTTACTGAAGGTTCATGACAAAACAATAAAGTTAGTGTTCATAATAAATTATAGGTTAGTTTATAATAGTTTAGTTCATATTTTTTGATCGATCAAATTTACTTACCTGTATTAAATTTTTCAATTTTAGATGGAAAATACTTAGTATTACCCTCAGGTGAATTACATATTAAAGATGTTGGTCCTGAGGATGGTTATAAATCATATCAGTGTAGAACAAAACACAGATTAACAGGAGAGACAAGACTGAGTGCGACAAAAGGACGTTTAGTCATCACTGGTGAGTGTCTCCAATTATTTAAACATTTTTATATTTAATTTTGCTGTCATCCAAAATGTTTCTGTCATTACATCAACTTTATTGATTTGTTTTTACATGTATTCCTATAATTAATAGTAATTCTAAAATGTGTACATTTATAAACAAAATTATTGTTTCTGTTTATTTTATTAGAAAAACATTCTTAATAGGGTAGTCAACTCAAGAAGATGATTTTTTAAACATTTCGATTTTTTGTATTTATTTGAGGTTTAAAATTTTCTCAATCAACATTTGTTTACTTTGTACGTTGACAAAAAGTTATAAAAACATCTGTTTAAAATAAAGCTCACTAGCAAGGCGAGTGACGTTATTCCTTCAACTTTAAGTTTTCCGGGAATGTGGTTTTTACATGATTGTATATTTTTGGGAATTAAATATTTTGGTTAGTATTGGAGATATTTGGATGATGTTTTTTTTTAAATTTTTATAATTTCTTGCTCTATTATCTATGGAATGATTATTACAAAAACCTTAATAGGAATTTAGCTAAAAACTAATTTGTGAATACATAAAATAAATGTTTTTCAAAATATGGTTTCTCTTCAATAAATTTCTTGTAAGAAAAAATACATACAAGCGCATACAACAGATAATAGACAGCAATTTTCTGTATTTTGTAGCATAAGAATCATGTTGATATCTTTCTTGGTTCCTGAGATTTTTGATTCCCCGTAAAAGCCCGCATTTCCTTTATATTAGGGGCTGTAATTAATTTTTTGGCTTGGTTCAAATGGTAAATCATTACTAGTAAATTACTCTTTCATTTAAAATAAATAATGATAAATTATAGCCAGAAGTTTTCATTTTCATTTTTTGGGTTGACTACCCCCTTAAGATCTTGCTCAATTGATTTTTAATCATTATCACAAACAATACTGATAAGGCCTTGTGACGTGTTCCAACTTCAAACTTAGCAATCTGCTACTTCTTAAAAAAGTTGTGATACCCATCTCATTACTTTTCCTGTTTATTTTATTAGAAAAACACTCTTAAGATCTTGCTCAATTGATTTTTAATCATTATCACAAACAATACTGATAAGGCCTTGTGACGTGTTCCAACTTCAAACTTAGCAATCTGCTATTTCTTGAAAAAGTTGTGATACCCATCTCATTACTTTTCCTGTTTATTTTATTAGAAAAACACTCTTAAGATCTTGCTCAATTGATTTTTAATCATTATCACAAACAATACTGATAAGGCCTTGTGACGTGTTCCAACTTCAAACTTAGCAATCTGCTATTTCTTGAAAAAGTTGTGATACCCATCTCATTACTTTTCCTGTTTATTTTATTAGAAAAACACTCTTAAGATCTTGCTCAATTGATTTTTAATCATTATCACAAACAATACTGATAAGGCCTTGTGACGTGTTCCAACTTCAAACTTAGCAATCTGCTACTTCTTAAAAACGTTGTGATACCCATCTCATTACTTTTCCTGTTTATTTTATTAGAAAAACACTCTTAAGATCTTGCTCAATTGATTTTTAATCATTATATTATTAAACAATACTGATAAGGCCTTGTGACGTGTTCCAACTTCAAACTTAGCAATCTGCTATTTCTTAAAGAAGTTATGATACCCATGTCATTACTTTTCCTGTTTATTTTATTAGAAAAACACTCTTAAGATCTTGCTCAATTGATTTTTAATCATTATATTATTAAACAATACTGATAAGGCCTTGTGACGTGTTCCAACTTCAAACTTAGCAATCTGCTATTTCTTAAAGAAGTTATGATACCCATGTCATTACTTTTCCTGTTTATTTTATTAGAAAAACACTCTTAAGATCTTGCTCAATTGATTTTTAATCATTATATTATTAAACAATACTGATAAGGCCTTGTGACGTGTTCCAACTTCAAACTTAGCAATCTGCTATTTCTTAAAGAAGTTTTGATATCCATCTCTTCTGAGGTCATCCAATATTATAAAATATATTATTTTAATATTAATAAAAAGACCTACAACTTTTCATTCAATAATTTTTTCTACTGAGCTGTGTTTAGCCTAAGTTAGTGATTTTTCATATTTTTACGTCCAGAAGAGGTTGATTTTCATTTACTGTCATTCACTCATGATTAAAATTAGATTTTGTTTTTAGTTTTACATTATTTACCCATGATTTAAAGATAGGTTATATTGTTCATTACTTCCATTGGCAAGAGAAAGTAGTGTGAGTGTTTCAAACCAGATTTTTTCTAACTACATTCAAAATCTTGTTTTTCTCTACTGTTAATTCTTTTTTTTTTGGAAATAGAGGCTGTTTAGTCTGAATAAGTATATTATAATAAAATATGGGTTGAGGTTTTCCAGATTATTCACCATTGAATCAAAAAATTAAAAACTTTTAAAGCAATTATGCCCCTTTACAGTATTCTTATATGTTTTGAAAGTCTGGAAAATTAAAACGTATATTACGTATATTGAATTTTGTTGGTTGAATTTCATGTAGTGACCACATTGGGGAAAACTTATGAAGAAAACATGTGGCTAAATTAATTTATTTTAAAAGTTGATTTTTATATCTTTATTTTAAGAAAGTACAAAACATTTTGGATGACTAGCATGATAAAAAAATTTAAATTCATTAATATATCAGCATAATTATTGATTTTTTTTTAAATAAATATTTCATCACCGATTTTGTGGACAGTATTTTTTTTTTTTTTCGAATAGCTCTTTAACGAGAGCACGCTAAATCAATATTTGGGGTGTTTCTTCATGTCCTACGCTGCTCCATTCTCTTCCTCACCCACACCTCCCTCATCCTTCTCGATCTGTCCATCCTCAGCTGGTCCATATTGTGAGGTTCACACCTCCTCCTCTCACTTTCCTCCCTAAAGGTCACTCTCTCAACTTTACCCCGAAAAACCTCTCTATTGCATATATCTTCTGTGGTAATCCCTGCCGTTAAGCAATCTGACAGCGTTTCGGTGAACCATGCTGGCTTAATCTTAAGTTTTATTATCCTCTCATAGACCTGTTTTGCCAGCCGATTATTGTCCATTCTCGCTATATGACCAAAAAACATAAGTCTTCTTTTCCTCATTGTGTGAATAATGTTTTCAACTCTGCTATATATTTCCTTATTTGTTTGGGGTCTATTGTACTCTGTATCTAGTTTCCTAGGCCCCAATATACAAATTTGTTGATAATTGATTGTACATCAATTTTATTGATCATGTTAATGATTTAGTAGCATATTTTGAACACGAAGCTAAAAGTTTCAGGTTTGATTCCTGATTAGATTTTGATGATTTTTTAAAAAATTATATTGATTATAGTTAGTTTATTAAACTGAAGTTTCTAATAGCAAAGAAAATTCTATTAATTTTTTATAAGAAATAATTAAGATTGTTTATGTGTGTCATAAATTTCAAATAAATTAAAAATTATTGTATTCTTTAACAATTTCCAAATATCTTGTTTATACTTTTCAATAAGTTATTTTTAATTAGATTTACTATGATGACAGAGTTTCCTGGTTGCATTGTTAATAACATCATTAAACATTAAATTTCTAACTTTGAATTTTGATTAAATTGTTTAGAAATGCAATTTATAATTGAATTATAATTTACTTAAACTAAATATACTTAAAGGCTGCCTTTGTGGCATAGTGGTATTGCTCTAGCCTACAATGCGGAGTTTCTGGGTTTGATTCTCAGACTGGAAATTTTCACAAATTTCGAAATTTGAGTAGTTTGTTCAGGCATTGGCAGCTTCAGCTTCTTGGCGTGGATCGCACACAGATTTGTTTCTTCGAAAACGCCAGTCAAATAAGCCTTGCTTCCCTCCTGTAAAGCTTTTTTTTCCCGTCCTGGAGACTCCAGGAGGAGGAGTATAGGACATGTCGTCAGATATAACACCTGAAATACATATAAGAATCACACAATGTATCACTACTATCAAGAAAGAAATTCTTGTACGCTATAAAAAGTTTCACCGATCAAGTAATTTTTCTGATTCCTTTTAAAGGAATTCAAATTATCACAACATTTTAAAAATTGGGGTAATTTATTCATGAATTTTCTCCCTGCATAAGTAGGTTTTTGTTCAAACAATTTTGTGGAGTGATTAGCCACATAATAATCATTCCTGTTTCTCGTGTTATGATTGTGAACATTGAAATTCTGCATAAAATTATTTTGCCTAACATACACAATCACCTCAAAAATGTAGAGGGAGGGAACTGTGAGCAATATCATGGCCAAGCTCTGGAACCACAGCTCGGTCTCTTGAAGCCTAGATGTCGTGCACCAGTCGCTGGAATGGCAGCTTGTAATAACCAATTTGACAATTAACCCACCATCGTCGCTAACAACCGAGCTGTTTATGTGACTTAAAATAATCTAAAAAAAATTTACTTAAAATGTAATAAATCAATAATTATGCTGGCTATATTGATCATTTAAAATTTATTGTTAATTTCAAAGAGTATTAGCTTTTTCTTTATTAATTGGTAATAAGGAGAGTAAATTATCAAAATTAACTGAACAAAGAGTTCAATTTTATCTCTTCTGTATCAAAACTTTTGCATAAATTTATTATTAAAATAAGTTGTTCTAAATTGATTTCAGTATTTTTTTCCATATTTTATGAATTTAAATATATTTTTCACTAAGTTCATGTATTTAAATTTTATAAAAGAAGTTAACATTAATACTCTTTGAAAACCTTATGAACAATTTATTTACACCAATGAAATTTTCCTGAAGATAAATTTCTTTTTATTGTGAATTGTTTTTATTTTTTGTAACTAATACCTAGTTTGTTAATATATAATTTAAAAAATATGTTATGTGTTACCTGTTACCATATAATTTACTAATAGGCCTATACCTTAAATAAAAATGTCATTGTTTGTGGTTCAGAAAGCTAATTAATTTTTGTTAATGACTCAACTTCATTTCGCAAGTTTACTTTGTGTGAATTTTGAATATTGATTTTTTTAAGAGCTTTCAGAAATGTTTAAATTTTCTTAACCGCCAGAAATGGTCATTAAAAAGATTACATTAAATTTATTTTTTTAGGACCAATAACCTATGAAACTAATGTAAAACAGTTTTTTTACCTGTTCTGTTTTCAGGAAAAAATTCTTAGTATTTTATCAGTTTACTCTTATATTTTATTTTAATTTACTTAATTTTTTCAATTTTAAGTTCAATTGTGTTTATCATCATGATTACATATCAAATTGAGATTACTAAATGAATATTTTGGTAGAAAACAACAATCGTAAAGTTCTAGTGATACAGTATTCGTTTACAAATTGTTATTAACGAATGGAATTTTTACGATAATTTTTCTTCTTCTTCTTCTTCTTTCTCTCTCCCCATGTGCCTTACAGCGTCGGGGTAGTCTCGGACAACTTCCTCCATTGTACTCTATCCGCCGCCAATCGTCTCATTTTGCCCTAGGGCCATGCCTCTTTCCTCTCCCAATCTTCGTATGTGCTCATCATATGAGTATCGTGGACGTCCTCTTTTCCTACTCCCGCCAACGATCACGTTTGCATACTGCTTGGCTTTCCTTTCGTCATCCATTCTTTGTATGTGACCCCACCATCCCAATTGTTTTCTATCTATTACTTCCTTCACATCCTTCATTCCTATTTCCTCCCTGATTCTTTCACTTCTTACTCTATCTCTCAATGTCTTCCCAGCTGTCCTTCTATGGCACTTCATTGCAACTGCCCTGATTCTGCTCATTTGTTGTTGCTTCAAGGGCCAGCTTTCTGCACCATACAGGACTATTGGTTCAATAATACTTTTATAGACCCTGTTTTTTACTGTGGCACCTACTTCTTTTTTTCCAAAAATACAATTTCTGGTTGCATAGAAGGCCCGACTAGCTTTAGAGATTCTATTTCTTAGTTCATAATTTTTCTTAAAGCGTAATAAATAATTTGTTAATGTTTTGGTGTAAATAAATTGTTATAATTTTAAGGTATATGATTGTATTTATTAAATTTTTTAATATTTTGTATTGAAATGTGTTTATTAATATCAGAGTGCTTTGCTGATGTTTGTTTTGTATAATGTTCTATTCATTTTTGGGTAGAATTCATTCAATAGTGTCTTAAACCAGTACTTAGTGTAACAATGGATATTATTAAAAAACATGAACTGTAATTTTTTAATTGTGTACTAATAATGTCTATAGTTAGGAATATAATGAAAGTATTTTGAAATTCAACAAAAAAATTTTGTTAAAAATTTGTCAATCAATTTTATAATAAAATTTTTTCTTTCTGATTTTATAAATAAATACATTTCCATAGCTGCCTCTGTAGCATAGTGGTAGTGCGCTAGCCTACAACATGTAGGTTCGAGGTTTGATTCTTGGCTATGGTTTGGAAATTTTTTCTAGTTAAAACCTACAGTTTCATTACCTAACATAGTCGCTAATAACTGTACCGTTGATGTGACTTTAAATTTACTTGAAAAAAAAATTTAATAAAATTAAACAGAAGAGAATAAACGGTAATTTTTTCTTCTTTATTAGTTTTTACAGTCCATTATCAGTTTTTAAAAGTAATATAATGTGTTTATTATTTTTAGTAAAACTCTCTATGAGGTGTTTTATTGTGTGTTCTTTATGAAGAATTAAAATACATAATAATTCAGTAAAAAAGCACTCTGATAACTGTGTTTTATTAAATAAGTTAGCTTTAGAAGAAGCCTGAATGTTGGGATAGGGTACCCCTGCTGCCGGGATTCAAAATTTGAAATTTTTTTCTGTAATACTATACCTTTTGGTATATTAATTACATTTTATATTATATATATTTTTATAATTAATAAAAAATTCTGAAATTATTTACATTTTGAGAAAAAATACCTCACTTAAATTTTTAAAATTCTTTTCCGGTTATATTACAAAACGTATTTCGTTCAGACAATTAAAAGATGTAGGAAGGTAAGTGACTGATTTTTATACTTTTGTTTTTAGTTAGTAATTAAAAAGTAATTTTAATTTCTTTATGACCCAAAGTTTGTAAGTAAATTATTCGTTATTATAAAAATGTTTTAATGAAGTTAAATGTTGTGGAATATTATTTATGAAAGTTTTATTTAATTTAGGGTGTGATTAAAATTTGTAATCTGTAGGTACTAATTTGTATGGTTTAATTGTTAAAATTTTATTGTTTTTAATGAATAATTTGAAAGTTGAAAGAAAGATATGGATTCGATGTTAGGTTAGGTATTCATAATAGGGTTAGGTAAAGTTTCATATTAGTAAAGTTGATGTTTGATTTCTGTTGTGTTGGTTTAGGATCTTGAGACGTTTATTAAATTAATGTAATTATGTATTTTTGTCTAAAGGACGGTGTATTTTCTTTTAAAAAGTACTTATTTTTGTAGAAAAAAATTCATAAATTTAAATTATTGGTGGAAATCTTTGAATTCAGAGCCAGTGGGTGCTACTGCCCCAAAATTTTCCAGCGTGGAAACTGGAAAAATGTTTATAGCAAAATTAGATGGAAGTTTCACCATGCTTTGTCCTGCCCAGGGGTTCCCTGTGCCTGCATTTAGGTAAGTGATTACTAATTTTGTAATTATTGCCTCCACGTCTCGTATGAAATTTAAATTATGTTACTTTTAATAAATTAATCGACAGTAATATACCAATTGTTAGAAATTAACATATTTTGCTTAATAGTTTTGCGTATCAATAAACTACTGTAAATTAATAAATTAGAATATTTAATAAATTTAAATTTTTTACCAATATTTGATTGAAATATTCTACCATATTGATGTGTATGAAGTTCTTAACCAAATAACTTAATGTTTTTTTGAACTTATTAAAAATAATGACTTGGAATAAAGATATACTTTAAAATGGGGAAAGGTGGTTGTAATTTTAAACGCAGATAATATTTTTTCTTTTATTAGTTTTGTAATCATGATTTCTCTTTGAAGAAATATTAATATTTCTAGTTTGTGTTTTCTTTTGTAATTTTTACTTTCTCGTGCCCTATATCAATATATAGGGATTTTTTTCTTTCTTAAAGGCGAAAAACCAGAGCCGTTATCATAATATATAAGGAAGGAAAGTATTGTTTTCATAATTCAGTTTTAATTAGAAATACATGTTTTCAGGCCCTCTGAACCCAGAAAACCATGTTTTTAGCGTTTGGTCTGTGTGTGTGTGTATGTGCGCGTACGCGCGCGCATGCGTGCGTGTGTGTGAACAAAATATCTCAAGAACGAAATATCGTTCGATGGTGAAACTCTGAACTTGAGTTAGGGACCACTAGGGGACCCCCCCCCCCGACATGAACATTTGCATCAAAATTGGTTCTGTAGTTTATTCCTGCGATTTTTTTCACGTTTTTGCTATTTTCTCAAAAATGGCTCGAGCAGTTTTTTTAAAAAATTTCATTTAATAAATTTTATATGATCTACAAAATAGGGTATGCCACCAGTCTTGGTTACTATGAAATTCTTGGTGGCTATGCTGTCATGGTGAATATATATATTTTTAAGATTGTGGCCTTAATATGTGCCTTATACGTATGGTAAAACCATGTAAATAGTTGTAGGAAATTAAAAAACCTGCGACTTTATTTGAAATATTTTTTCTACAACACTTAGTTTAGTGTCAATTTGTGATTTTCTGTGTTTTCTTCATCAAAATCGGTAAAAAAATTGGATTTTTAATATTGTGGCTTTATTATGAATTTTACGACAAAAGTGTATACAGTATAGTCAAAGTTATTAGAAATTAAAATCCTACAATGTTTATTCCAAGAAGTTTTTTCTAAAGAGATTGATTTTCATGTAGCGTCATTCACTCATGATTAAAATTAGGTTATTAGTTTCATTATTTAGACTGACAAGATGAATTTAAATTTTTTTCTACGTATCTTGTAGTTACTAATGACCATATTAAAATATTTATCTCATTCCTGATATTTTCTTTTTTCATTGCTATTTTTCGTCTTTGTCAAGTCCTTTTCATTCGTTACCATACTCTTTTCCTTTCTTAAATTCACGCACCCTAGAATTTTATCATTTGTGTATGTTGTTTTTGTTATTATTTCTGAAAATTAAGGTAATCTCGCTTGTCCTTTGTATACTCATATTGAAAGAAAAAAAATTAAAATACTAATTTTACATTGAGCTTTCGATCAATCTGAATTTACAATAACCGTTATAAGTTGTTGAGGACTTGAAATATTACTGAAAATACCAATTTAAATTAAGGTTACGTACACCAGACAAAACACAACTTCCATTAACATTAATAAAGTGATTAAAATTCATGAAGTTGCTTCAACGTTTACATTTCCATCATTACTAATTCTTTCATATTTATTTCTATAATTTTTATTAAGTTAACAATTTAAAATCAAATTTTGAAACGTCCTTTAAATTTAAATCAGGTAAGTCTTTTTATATATTTATTTACAGAACCAGTTGGGATGTCTTCACCTAAAGTTTCAACACTAGATCATTTGAACGCTTTTAAGACAAATTTTCAATTATCAGTATCGATGCTCTGCCCTGCTCAGGGGTTTCCTATTCCACGTTATAGGTACTTTTTATTTAATTTAAGTCGCTTTTTAATTTTGTATTAACCTTTTCTAAGGATGTCTTTCGTTTATTTATTACAAAAAGGTAATGTTAATTATTTGTTTTCTGTATTTCAAAATCCTTGTAATACCATATCTCGGTTTAGAACCTGTTGGAAGCGTGAAACCCAAATTCCCTGCTCTTGTGAATGGATTAATTATCGAGTCAAAAATGAAATCAAGTTTGACGGTTTTATGTCCAGCTCAGGGATATCCTGTCCCAATGTCAAGGTATGTTTTTTAGTTCCTTTATAAAATCAAATTTTTTTTGTGTATTTATTGTATCATAACATGAATATGTAATTTGTCTTGTACAGTTTATGATTAAATCAATTAATCTGTATTTTTTATTGTGAAATTCATGTTGTCGATATAATAGAATAATTAATTGGTGTATTTCGTTTTCGTAATTCTGCTCGGGGTTACAATTAAATTTGATTAATAAATTTTACTTTCTCTTGCTTATATGAATATACAGGAAGGAAAGTATTGTTTTCCTGTCGATTTTTCGAAAACAAGTTTTCACCGGATCTATATGTTTTCAGACTCCCTGAACCCAAAAAACATGTTCTCAGCGATTGGTCTGTGTATGTGTGTGTATACAAAATATCTCAAGAACGGAACATCGTACAAACTTGAAACCTGAAAATTAAGTTACATACCACTACCGGACCCGATACGAACATTTTCATAAAAATCGGTCCACCGGAAGTAGTAGTTTATTTGTGTAATTTTTCACTTTTTTGCGATTTTCTCAAAAACTGGTCGTATGATTTTTTTTTAAATCGTCTGATTTACTCATTTTTTTATGCTGTACATGATAGGGTAGGCGCCATGATTGCTGAAATTCTCGGTGAGGCTGTTTTCACGTAAAGAAATAGTTTTTTTAAGATTACGGTTTCATTATAAATTTTAGCGCAAAAACTTTTATAATAAAAGTTGTAGAGAATTTTAAAACCTACAACTCTTGTTTCAAACATTGTTTTTGTATAACGCTTAGTTTAGCGGTAATTAGCAATTTTCTGTTTTTTTCTCACGAAAACATGTGAAAAATATATTTTTTTAAAGATTTCGGCCTTAGTATGCATTTTACGACAAAAGTGTATATAATTAATTTTATAGAAAATAAAAATATCTACAACTTTTATTTAAAGCATTTTTCTCTACAGAGCCTAGTTTAGTGTGAAAGAGTGATTTTCCGTATTTTTAAGCCGAACTGAGTTCGATTTTCATTTTGCGTCTTTCAGTCATGATTAAAATAAGGTTATATTTTTAGAGGTTAGTTTTTTGTTTATTTCTAATGTTTTATTACTAATGTTAGGTTATATTGTTAATTATTTGCATTGGCAAGAGAAAGTTGTGTGTGTTTCACACCAAATTTTTTTATTAAATTTTATTTAATCTGTACTGAATATATTTTGTTTATTTACTGATTTAAATTTTTAAATATCAATCTTACTCATTTTAAAAGAGATATAATTATTAAAACTATGAAACTATAAGTGTCTTTTATATTCAAGGATTTTAAAATCAGCAGATATAATCATAATATATTTATGTGTTAAATCTGTTCTCTTTAAAAGAACCTGTTGGATCTACTGCACCAAAATTTTCAACTATTGAAAATATTAGAGGTTATCATTTTCACCGAGATCAACTGTTAACTTTATTTTGCCCTGCTCAAGGCTTTCCTGTGCCTTCTTACAGGTAATTTTCATAATTTCTTTTCTAAATTATTATTTAATTTTTAATCCCCCCAATGTAATCAACATAACTATTTAAAAGGATAAAAGATATTTAATAAGGGATCTTTTGTCAAGTTGGGCATTAGCTCCCACTGGACTGAGTCCGGAGAACCTTTTGTTTTACTTTACTTGACTTAAAGGAAAGTATTGTTTCCATGTAAATTTTTCAAAATTGAGTTTTCACAGAAAATACACGTTTACAGGCCCCCATAGGCCTAACCCAACAAAACATGTTTTTAGCATTTGGTCTGTGTCTACAATTTTTTTGTATTACGCTTAGTTTAGAGGTAATTAGCGATTTTCTGTTTTTTTCCCATGAAAACGTGTGAAAAATCGATTTTTTTTAAAGATTTCGGCCTTGATATGCATTTTATGACAAAAGTGTATATAATTGAGTTTATAGGAAATTAAAAGATCTACAACTTTTATTTAGAGCATTTTTCTCTACAGAGCCTAGTTTAGCGTGCAAGAGTGATTTTCCGTATTTTTAAGCCAAACAGGTTGATTTTCATTTTGCGTCTTTCACTCATGATTAAAATTAGGTTATGTTTATTGAGGTTAGTTTTTTGTTTATTTCTAATGTTTTATTACTAATGTTAGGATTATTGTTTATTATTTGCATAGGCAAGAGAAAGTTGTGTGAGTGTTTCACACCAGATTTTTTTACTTTCTTTTGCCTATATGAATATACAGGAAGGAAAGTATTGTTTTCATGTCGATTTTAAGAAATCGAGTTTTCACCGGATCTACACGTTTTCAGACCCCCTGTACCCAAAAAACATGTTTTTAGCGATTGGTCTGTCTGTATGTGTGAACAGAACATCTCAAGAACGGAACATCGTACGAACTTGAAACTTGAAACTTAAGTTACATAGGCCTACCACTACCGGCCCCGACACGAACATTTTCATCAAAATCGGTCAACCGGAAGTAGTAGTTTATTCGTATAATTTTTCACTTTTTCGCGATTTTCTCAAAAACTGGTCTTACGATTTTTTTTAAAAAATTGCCTGGTCTATTCAATTCTTTTATTCTCTACAAGATAGGGTAGGCGTCATGTTTGCTGAAATTCTTGGTGAGGCTGTTTTCAGGTAAAGAAATTGTTTTTTTAAGATTACGGCTTTAATATGAATTTTAGCGCAAAACTTTATTTAACAAAAGTTGTAGAGAATTTAAAAACCTACAACTTTTATTGCAAATATGTTTTTGTATAACGCTTAGTTTAGCAGTAATTAGCGATTTTCTGTTTTTTTCTCACGAAAACGTGTGAAAAATCGATTTTTTAAAGGTTTTGGCCTTAGTATGCATTTTACGACAAAAGTGTATATAATTAATTTTATAGGAAATAAAACGATCTACAACTTTTATTTAGAGCATTTTTCTCTACAGAGCCTAGTTTAGTATGAAAGTGTGATTTTCCGTATTTTTAAGCCAAACTTAGTTCGATTTTCATTTTGCGTCTTTCAGTCATGATTAAAATAAGGTTATTTTTTTAGAGGTTAGTTTTTTGTTTATTTCTAATGTTTTATTACTAATGTTAGGTTATATTGTTAATTATTTGCATTAGCATGAGAACGTTGTGTGAGTGTTTCACACCAGATTTTTTTAAGATTGCAGCCTTAGTATACACGTTAGGGGAAACATGTACATAATTAAAGTTATTTGAAATCTGCTACTTGCTATGTATCTGCTACTTTTATTTCAAGCGGTTTTTTCTTTTTTACACCGCTTAATTTAGCATCAATTAGTGATTTTCTTTATTTTGCTCATGAAAATGAGATATTTTTAAGATTATGGCTTTAGTATGCATTTTACAACAAAAGTGTATACATTCAAAGTTATAGAAAATAATAAAATCTACGTTCGTTTCAAGAATTTTTTTCTACAGAGCCTAGTTTAGTGTCAATATATTATTTTATGTATTTTTAAGTTGAATAGACGTTAATTTTCATTTTACATTGTTTACAAGTGATTAAATGTAGGTTATATTGTTCATTATTTACACTGGCAATTGAAAGTAGTTTCATATCAGATTTTTAAAATTCAGCTTTTCACATGCAGATTTGCTTTCATCTGTCGTTAGTTTTTCCAAATTTCCAATTTTTTCTTAATTTGTGTACGTTGCAATCTGTTCAATTTAGAACAATAAGCAATCCCATGACCCAATGAGATGAGGATGATGTGTATGACATGTAAATGAGGTGTAGTCTTGTACAGACCCAGGCTGACCAATCCTGAATGAGTATGGTTAATTGAACCCCAACCATCAAAGTACACCGGTAACCACTGTCTAGTATTCAAATCCGTATAAAAGTAACTACCTTTACTAGGATTTGAACCGGGAACCTTCGTCTCCGAAAATCAGCTGTTAAACAGCTGATTTTGGCGACGACTTTACCTCTAGACCAACCCGGTGGGTTGAATTTCCAATTAATGCAGAAAAATTTAAAAATACTATTATGACCCATTCTTTAAAGATTTACTGCGAGCCAATTTTTTGTTTTTACACATTTAGTTCATCTAATTTGTCTTTTTACTTTCCCTTGCCTATATGAATAGATAGGAAGGAAAGTATTGTTTTCATGTCGATTTTAAGAAATCGAGTTTTCACCGGATCTGTACGTTTTCAGACCCCCTGAACCCAAAAAACATGTTTTTAGCGATTGGTCTGTGTGTGTGTGTGCGTGCGCGCGCGCGCGCGCGCGGTGTGTGTGTACAAAATATCTCAAGAACGGAACATCATTCGAACTTGAAACTTAAGTTACATACCACTACCGGACCCGACACGAACATTTTCATCAAAATCGGTCAACCGGAAGTAGTAGTTTATTCGTATAATTTTTCACTTTTTTGCGATTTTCTCAAAAACTGGTCCTACGATTTTTTTAAAAAATCGCCTGGTTTACTCAATTTTTTATTCTCTACAAGATAGGGTAGGCGCCATTTTTGCTGAAATTCTGCGTGAGGCTGTTTTTACGTAAAAATATTTTCTTTTTAAGATTGCGGCTTTAATGTGCATTTTAGCGCAAAACGTTATATAATAAAAGTTGTAGAGAATTTAAAAACCTACAACTTTTATTTCAAACATTTTTTTGTGTAACGCTTAGTTTAGCGGTAATTAGCAATTTTCTGTTTTTTTCTCACGAAAACGTGTGAAAAATCGATTGTTTTAAGATTTCGTCCTTAGAATGCATTTTACGACAAAAGTGTATATAATTAATTTTATAGGAAATTAAAAGATCTACGACTTTTATATAAAGCATTTTTCTCTACAGAGCCTAGTTTAGCGTGAAAGAGTGATTTTCCGTATTTTAAAGCCAAACTGAGTTTGATTTTCATTTTGCGTCTTTCACTCATGATTAAAATTAGGTTATGTTATTAAAGTTAGTTTTTTGTTTATTTCTAATGTTTTATTAATGATGTTAGGATTATTGTTAATTATTAGCATTGGCAAGAGAAAGTTGTGTGAGTGTTTCACACCAGATTTTTTGTGTTATGTTTGGAACTTTTATTAACATGATATTGCGTGAATTCTATTTCTTTCCATTGTTTATGGCTCTTGATTTCTGTTTTTTTTTGTTTTGTAATACGTGCCAGCTCACCTTATGGGTTACTTACAAGTTGGTCATTTGTTTACATAAATTATATTAACTGATTGTTTTTTTGATGATTATCCTTTCCATTACCATATATGTAAATACAAAAAATCTGGTGTGAAACACTCACACGACTTTCTCTTGCCAGTGCAAATAATTAACGATAAAACTAACATTAGTAATAAAACATTAGAAACAAACAAAAAACTAACCTTATTTCAATCATGAGAGAAACACGAAAAATGAAAATCGAACTCAATTTGGCTTAAAAAAAACGGAAAATCACACTTTCACGCTAAACTAGGCTCTGTAGAGAAAAATTCTCTAAATAAAAGTTGTAGATCTCTTAATTTTCTATAAATTTTATTATATACACTTTTGTTGTAAAATGCATACTAAAGCCGAAATGTTAAAAGAATCGATTTTTCTCACGTTTTCGTGAGAAAAAAAACAGAAAATTGCAAATTACCGCTAAACTGAGCGTTATACAAAAAAATGTTTGAAATAAAAGTTGTAGGATTTTAAATTCTCTACAACTTTTATTATATAAATTTTTGCTCTAAATTGCATATTAAAGCCGTAATCTTAAAAAAACTTTGTTTTTACGTGAAAACAGCCTCACCCAGAATTTCAGCAAACATGACGCCTACCCTATCTTGTAGAGAATAAAAAATTGAGTAAATGAGGCGATTTAAAAAAAAATCGTAGGACCAGTTTTTGAGAAAATCGCAAAAAAGTGAAAAATTATACGAATAAACTACTACTTCCGTTTGACCGATTTTGATGAAAATGTTCGTGTCGCGTCCGGTAGTGGTATGTAACTTAAGTTTCGAGTTTCAAGTTCGTACGATGTTCCGTTCTTGAGATATTCTGTTCACACACACACACACACACACACACACGCACACACACACACACACACACACAGACACACACACACAGACCAATCGCTAAAAACATGTTTTTTGGGTTCAGGGGGTCTGAAAACGTATAGATCCGGTGAAAACTCGATTTCGAAAAATCGACATGAAAACAATACTTTCCTTCCTGTATATTCATATAGGCAAGAGAAAGTAAAAATTGTATTACAATGCAAGTAATATAGTATGTTTGATAACAACTTTAGTCTTCCCAACCCTTTTGATGTTTGCAACCCCAAACTTACTGTGACGCCTTTGATGCTAGCAATAAGCTCATGCATTGCGCAGGCTCAATTGCTAGTTTTGCCTTAAACTATTTAAATTTTTGATTGATTTAATTATAATGTTTTGTGTTTCGTTATATCTTGCTTTAATCCTTTAGGTTCACTGCAATAGATTCTTTTGCGTTGTTCAAATTGTAAATTGTATTAGAAATTTAAATATGTTAGTGTTTTTCAGTTTTGTTAATATTAAAAGCACAGGGTTATCCTATTGATTAATTTTGGCTGTATCAATTTTTCTTAAACACAATTTTGAATACTGAAAGTTGGTTGTTATTTTGTTTGTTTAAATCTAAAGAACCTGTCGGAGCAACTGCACCAAAATTTTCATCTATGGAAAATTCTCGTGGTTTTAATTTTCTTCATGCACAACAAGTAACATTGTTTTGTCCTGCTCAAGGCTTTCCTGTACCTTCATTCAGGTAACTTGACCAAATAAATCACTTTGTCCCAATATATGTCTTGTTAAATTTTGTGGCTTCCTTGACAACAGCGAAGATACTCACAGACTGAAACGCTTTAAACCATTGGACTTACCTCTACGATTTAGTTAGTCATTTAATTTTTTTTATCTTTTTTACTTCAACTCCTAATCATCGGCATCTCATAATTAGCGTCGTCTTCATCTCTACCATGGTCATTGTCATCTCCAACTTCAACACTTTGTGTTTCGGGATGTTGATTCACGGTTCATCAAGTTTGATTTTGTATAGATATATTTTTTGTTTCTTCACAGTTTGGTCTTTTTCAAACGCACTACTGAGTGTCGTTTGTGTTTTAATTCTTAGGACATTACTCAGATTTTCTCATATTTGCTTAAAGTTATTGTATTTATTAACTGATTGCAAAAGAAATACTATACTGTTAAAAAAAAAAGTTTGTGGCTTTTTAAACTTGACGTTTTGTTCGTTGTTTACACAACAACAGGTTTTCCTATCCCAACATTTATAATATATTATTTTCATCCATTAAAAAAGTAATACTGTATTTACTTTATTGTTATTTGTGTAATTAAGAACCGGTTGGTTCAACGGCTCCAAAATTTCCAACAATGGATAATTCACGAGGTTTTCAGTCAATTATTGATCATGAATTGACTTTGTTGTGTCCAGCTCAGGGTTTTCCAGTTCCATCTTACAGGTAATAATTAAAGAAATTGTATAAAAATATTATTAAGTATTGTAATTACAAAGGATGGTCTTGTAACACATTCATATTAATTAGATTGGGTATGGAATTTAAATGATTTAAGGAATATTTAAAAAACTCAAAATATTTGTAAACTTACATCTTTCTTCCTTTTTTTGCAACATAGGACATGTAGGTATCTCAAAAAATCTTTTAGGACTTTTAGGTTTTAGGTTTTTATCTTTTAGGAAAATTCAGGATGTTAATGTATTAAAGTAGGGCTTACCTTCTTCCCATCATTCAGGTAAAATTTTTTTAAATTTATCCAAGATTAAAAAATTTTTACGTATTCTCTGCTTGATATATAGAACCAGTTGGTAGCGTAAAACCAAAGTTTACAACTGTTGCAAAAAGTTTAACATTTGAAGCAAGAGAGATGGAAAGTGTAACTGTTTTATGTCCGTCTCAAGGATTTCCTGTACCTTTATTCAGGTCAGTTCCTCATTTTTAAAAAAAAATTCTGTCTTAAGTTCATTAAATTAAAGTCATATGTATCGGAATGTATCAAGGGTTACCTTATTTCACTGTTCAGGTCTGTAAATTATTATTGAATAATTAGTAGTCTAGTGTCATTGTGTTGCCGGTCAATTTTTTAGAACCAGTTGGAAGTGTTAAACCAAAATTTTCTACTGCAGCAAAAAGTTTAACATATACTTTTGAAGCAAAAGAAAAAGATAGCATGGATGTTTTGTGCCCTGCTCAGGGATTTCCTGTTCCTTTGTTCAGGTTTGTTCAATTTTTATTTGAAATTTTCTCTATTCGTATTTCTTATTAATTGAAAAGAGTTCTCGTTTTATAAATTGGATTTTTTTTTATATAACTTTTGGAAATTGTATGAATTGTTCTGCATAGATATTTTCGATGATTGAAAGTATACTTAATTGTGTTTTTTTATTTTTTGAGGTTTTGTTGAACAGGATTTGTATTTTTTTCTTTAAACTATTTTTTGGTGGAGGATTTATTACTGGAATTGATCATTGATTAGGGTATTTGGTTTAAAGTGTTAATTTTTTCTAATAAATTTATCAACAAAATTATTGTAAATTTTATTAAATATTTTTATGTAGGTTCTGCAGTAATGTTTTAGTAAACCCACCGGGTTGGTCTAGAGGTAAAGTCGTCGCCAAAATCAGCTGTTTAACAGCTGATTTTCGGAGACGAAGGTTCCTGGTTCAAATCCTAGTAAAGGCAGGTACTTTTATACGAATTTGAATACTAGACAGTGATTGCCGGTGTACTTTGATGGTTGGGGTTCAATTAACCATACTCTCTCAGGAATTTTCGACCTGAGTCTGTACAAGACTACACCTCATATACACATGTAGGTATCATCCTCATCTCATTGGGTTATGGGGTTGCTTATTGTTCTGAATTGATCAGATTACAACGTACACATATTAAGAATTAAAAAAAAAAAATGTTTTAGTATTACATACTTTAGTGGAAAAATTTTAATTGTACTTCAGTAGAAATATTGTTATCAGTTTTACTTAAGTTTTTTAAAGTTTCATCAACAGCCTTATCATTTGTCATTACTGTGCGTTATGGATTGGTCCATTTAAACACATAGGATAATTTTGAGACATAGCAGGGAACCAAACTGAGGACTTTTTCCTTTGTAGCATAGCCTGCTAACACTACTCTTTGGAGACAATCATTTATTAGTTCTTGTTTATTAGTTCATCAACTTATTTGATCAAGGTTCGTTAAAAATTTTGATGAGACTGCCACTATTCGACCAACTGTAAAAATTTAGATATGGATATCATACTAAATTTTAATAATAATTGTTGAATTCGAACAGTTTAAACAATAAAATGTAACTACAGTTTCAAACTACTTTTGACTCTTTTACAAAAGACGGTGCTATCACAAGTTTCTTTCAGCCTAAATGTGACCATAAACTTGTCCAGCAAGCATCAACTCTCTTCAGAGAAACTTGGGTATGTGCCGTGTTGATATCCCCAGTTTCTCTCAGCATGCACACAGCCTAAACTTAAAAAATTTCACTACACACGGGAAAATAAAATTTGAATACAAAAAAATCATTCTTGAGATCTCGCGGTTCACAAAAAAAATTAATCAGTGGACGTGGTCTACTGACATATCTACATGTTTTTATTTTCATTATTAAACCTTAATTTCCCTTAATTTACCGTAATTTTACCTTAATTTCATCCCAACATTCAGACTACTTATTATTTTAATAGATTAATTAACTTTTCTACACTATTTCCTTTGTAAACTATAATTCTTTGAAATTACCTGCTTTTCCAAAAATTTAACATTGATTTATAATTTAGGAACGATGACCGTAATTTAATTAGTTATTCATAAAAAATATGTAATTACTTGTTAATTAAATTAAATTGAAAATTTTTCATAAAAATGAAAATTAAATATTCCAGAACCTGTTGGGGCATCTAGGCCTAAAGTTTCAAATTTGGATCATCTAAGAGCTTTCAAGATTGATAATTTGGGTTCAATTAGCATGCTTTGTCCAGCTCAGGGGTTTCCTGTTCCATTCTATAGGTAATTCTATAATTCAGTAAAAAAAAATCTAATTTTTCTTGTGTATCTTATATAATGAAAAGCAGTAAAAATACTTTTAAAAAATTTGATTTTATATAGTATACTAAATTAATTAGTAATTTTGGATAATTTATTTTTTTTAAATAAAAATTTAAGTAAATTGTTTTATTCCCACTTCAGAACCAGTCGGCGGTGTTAAACCAAAACTTTCAACTACATCTAAAAGTGTTACATATTTTGTTACAAATTTTAAGGAACCTACAACTATGCTTTGTCCTGCCCAAGGTTACCCAGTCCCAATGTTCAGGTGAGAAAAAAATTTTCAATTTTTTAAATGAAAATCAAATATTTAGTAAAGTAATTAGGTAGTGTCATTTCTTACATATTACCCCAAAATTTTAATTTTATTTTTGAACATTAAGAACCTGTGGGATCTACAGCGCCTAAATTTCCTTCGTTGGATAGTGTGCATGGATTTTCTACTATGCACAACAAAAGTTTAACATTACTTTGTCCGGCACAGGGATTTCCTGTCCCATTTTACAGGTATTACTTTCTTTTGTATTTATTACTCATTTCATCTATTGTTAACTGTCATTACTAAATTTGGTATATTTTATATTGTAATTAACAATATTCTCTCTACTTGTTGTGAATGAATTATTAATCTTTAAATTATGTTCCATACTGTTAACTTACAAAAATGAAATTTAGATTATACCCATGTGTATAAGCAATTTTATTGTGTATCATATCTGCTCCTACCCCCTAGGAGGTTTCTGTGGGAGCAACCATACTATTGACATTATAATATTTGAGTTAGCCCTACTGTGACTCCCTGAGTAGTTAGGGGTAGATCTCTTACACCAAAAGGTAAATTGTTTTTATACAGAAGTGTATCTAAATTTAATTTCCTTATGTTGAGAAGGTGGAACTTTTTTAAAGGGTACTATTTGAACTTAGTATATTTAAGTAACAAATTTTTGGGGTGGGTCAACTTACCCAGTCCAAATGTTCAGGTGAGAAAAAAATTTTCAATTTTTTAAATGAAAATCAAATATTTAGTAACATAATTAGGTTGTGTCATTTCTTACATATTTTCACAATAATTATGATACACATTTCTAATTTGTGATCAGAACCTTTGGGAGCATCGAAACCCAAAGTTCCGAATATGGATGACGTCCGTGGTTTTAAGACCGATGCTAATACAACCGCTACAATGATCTGTCCTGCACAGGCTTTTCCTGTACCTTTTTTCCGGTAAGATTCTCAAGTCAACAACTCTCACTTTATTAATAGATATATTTTTATCTTATTAACTAATCAGTTTATTTAAATCCACTCCAATTCACATAGTACGCGCATTGCATTGTATTAGTTAAATAATTTTTAGGTTTAATATGGTAAGGATAGTAATTCCCACATACAGTTCCTTGGGAGTTCCAAAGTTCCGAATATGGATGACGTCCGTGGTTTTAAGACCGATGCTAATACAACCGCCACAATGATCTGTCCTGCACAGGCTTTTCCTGTACCTTTTTTCCGGTAAGATTCTCAAGTCAACAACTCTCACTTTATTAATAGATATATTTTTATTTTATTAACTAATCAGTTTATATAAATCCACTCCAATTCACATAGTACGCGCATTGCATTGTATTAGTTAAATAATTTTTAGGTTTAATATGGTAAGGATAGTAATTCCCACATACAGTTCCTTGGGAGTATCTAGTTTGTTTCTCAAAATATAAATTTCTTGTTTCATATCATAGAAAATAAACCACCGGGTTGGTCTAGAGGTAAAGTCGTCGCCAAAATCAGTTGTTGAACAGCTGATTTTCGGATATGAAGGTTCCTGGTTCAAATCCTAGTAAAGGTACTACTATAATAGGTTACTTTTATACGGATTTTAATGCTAGACAGTGGTCACCGGTGTACTTTGATGGTTGGGGTTCAATTAACCATACTCTCTCAGGAATGGTCGACCTGAGTCTGTACAAGACTACACCTCATTTAAACGTCATACATATCATCCTCACCTCATTGGGTCATGGGGTTGCTTATTGTTCAGATTGAACAGATTGCAATGTACACACATTTGGGATTACAAAATAAATAATATCATAGAAAACAAGAACAAACCAGAACACCGGTAACTTCATTTTTACAAAAAAAATTAATAAAATCAGAATTTGGTTTGATATGAAGCTAGAAAAATGATATTGCTAACAATGTTGTTGTTGTTTAGGTCAACAGCCGAAAGGCTGGTTTGAACCTGTAGAGGTTTTACTAAGTAAAACGAGGAGTGAGGTGGTTTACCATTGCCTTCCTCATTGCTAACAATATGTAGTAGTAATTACTTAACAAACTTTGTTTGCTAAACCCAGCGTCATGGGAATAGATTTAAATAAAATGATTTAAAAAGTATAGTGAACTACTACTACATAAATAATAAAACAAAATTATCAGCAAACTAATTTGATTTATTAAATATTATTGTTTATGGAATTTAAATAGAAAATAATTTTAAATTTAGAAAAAGGCCTTCGGGCCAGCCCAGTCAGTCAGCTGGTAGAAAGTCGCTATTATTTGTTAAGTAACACCAGTTGGGCAAGGGACTTTGTATGGTGACCAGTTGACAGCCATCTATGAACAAACTCTACTGGGGGTCCCTGTTCAAACTCATGTCTAATCTACGTCAAAAAAATACTGCAAAAAGCAGCGATCAAATTGGGTAGTTGTCAACAATGTACAGTTCCCAATAACAAATAAAAGCTAAAAAAAAAAATTAAAAAAATTAAAATTAATTATGAAGACTGGTCTTACCTACAGCAATATTGTTTGTTGTTTTAAAATGATTCAGATATTTAAACAGAAATCATAACTTTGAGTTATGCTCGTACATAAACAAAATTTAAAATGTCTTCTTCTATATACTAATATCACAATTTTTATCTATCGCCATCAATTATTAATTATATAATGTTTAATAAATATTGTGTTAAATATAAAAGAAATTAAATAAATAACATACAAAATTAATTATACAGAACAATAAATTTTTAACGACAAATTCAATCGGCTGTTAAATAAATGTAGCATAATTTTGACTGCTACAAATATTAAAATTATAGATTTGATCAAAAAAATTATAAGAAAATATTTTAGATTTATTTATACAGGTATAGTCTCTAATAAATTTAAACACGTAATATTTTTGGTAGTGAATGTCGTTATTACTTTCTCTTGCCTATATGAATATATAGGAAGGAAAGTATTGTTTTCATGTCGATTTTTCGAAATCGAGTTTTCACCGGATCTATACGTTTTCAGACCCCCTGAACCCAAAAAACATGTTTTTAGCGATTGGTCTGTGTGTGTGTGTGTGTGTGTGTGTGTGTATGTGTGTGTGTCTGTGTGTGTGTGTGTGTGTGTGTGTGTGTGTGTGTGTGTGTGTGTGTGTGTGTGTGTGTGTGTGTGTGTGTGTGTGTGTGTGTGTGTGTGTGTGTGTGTGTGTGTGTGTGTGTGTGTGTGTGTGTGTGTGTGTGTGTGTGAACAGAATATCTCAAGAACGGAACATCGTACGAACTTGAAACTTGAAACTTAAGTTACATACCACTACCGGACGCGACACGAACATTTTCATCAAAATCGGTCAACCGGAAGTAGTAGTTTATTCGTATAATTTTTCAGTTTTTTGCGATTTTCTCAAAAACTGGTCCTACGATTTTTTTTAAAATCGCTTATTTTACTCAATTTTTTATTCTCTACAAGATAGGGTAGGCGCCATGTTTGCTGAAATTCTCGGTGAGGCTGTTTTCACGTAAAAACGTTGTTTTTTTAAGATTACGGCTTTAATATAAATTTTAGCGCAAAAACTTATATAATAAAAGTTGTAGAGAATTTAAAAACCTACAACTTTTATTTCAAACATTTTTTTCTATAACGCTTACTTTAGCGGTAATTTGCGATTTTCTGTTTTTTTTCTCACGAAAACGTGAGAAAAATCGATTTTTTTAACATTTCGGCCTTAGTATGCATTTTACGACAAAAGTGTATATAATAAAAGTTATAGAAAATTAAAAGATCTACAACTTTTGTTTAGAGCATTTTTCTCTACAGAGCCTAGTTTAGCGTGAAAGCGTGATTTTCCGTATTTTTAAGCCAAACTGAGTTCGATTGTCATTTTGCGTCATTCACTCATGATTAAAATAAGGTTATGTTTTTGAGGTTAGTTTTTGTTTATTTCTAATATTTTATTAATAATGTTAGGTTTATTATTAATCATTTGCATTGGCAAGAGAAAGTTGTGTGAGTGTTTCACACCAGATTTTTTTTATTTATTTTATCGTAAAGTTTATATAATGTATTGAAACGAAAATAAGCAAATTTCACAAGATTACAGAAAATTGTATTGATGAATAAGTAGGCTATATTATTTTCCTTTACCATTTCTTGATAAATGATTTGTAGATGTAGATTTTTAGTGCTTTTTCACTGATTGGTATATAATTAAACCATTACAGATTATATCCCGAGAGCATTTTGGTTTCTTCTTTGGCTACTTATTCATTTTTTGATTTTTTAAAGTTATTGTAAATTTGGAATAAATATTTTTGATGAGGAGATATAAATTGAAATTTCTCTTTGACAGAACCAGTAGGTGCATCGAAACCTCAAGTACCCAATTTAAAGGATGTAAGGGGTCGAACGAGCGATTTTAATTCGACTGTTCCTATATTGTGTCCTGCTCAAGGATTTCCTGTTCCTTTTTTTAGGTACAGTCTAATTATTAAATTTATACAATAAAGACTAGTTCATATAGTACGAGTCATAGTATGGTGGTTATGTATTGAATTATTAAATATTATTAACACTGGGGTAAGGTTATAAATAATCACTTTGGATATTTGTTAAAAATGTTATATATTGTGACACTTATCGCTAACCTCCGTTTTGGGATCTAGGTTATTAAATAATTAATACACTAAAGTTTACAATTACAAATATTTATTACACTAAACGATTTACAAAATAAATAATAAAATAATTGTGTTGTTTAGGTCATCAGCCGAAAGGCTGGTTTGAACCTGTAGAGGTTTTACTAAGTAAAACGAGGAGTGAGGTGGTTTACCATTGCCTTCCTCACTGAGTAGAAAAGTACGCTTATCAGCATGCCGAGCCCTCTGAAAAGCACATATTTTCCACTCTGCAAATGACACCTTCACTTCATTCACCACAGGGTCTGGCCGTATAATGAAATTCATTACTTTCAGAGGAGATAACTCTGATTGGTGTCTTTTACACCTCTGCCTCTTCTGTTCTTAAATGATTCAGTCATTTAATTGGCTGACCATGTGACAAGAAACAGAACTATTTATTTTAGCCCTGCAACTAACAGATTGAGTGTAAATAATTTGGGTTATAACAGGGTATTTAATTTATAATTTAATAGTATTTAATAATATTATAGTAATAGTATTTAATTTATTTTAATTTTGTAATAACTGGGTTTTTAACACATCATATTCACATTAAATACAAATGACAATATAAATACAATACTATCTCATTTATCCGAACTAATAAAAAACGGAAGTGATACGGGAAATCGAAAACCCGGAAACAATAATTTTTAATAAAATAATTATAATAAAGAAATACAATAAATAACTTATTAATTTACTTAGCACTACTTACAACCAATTTTATAGACTACACATACAAAATGACACTGAATACACAAAAACTGAATTTAATACAGATCACATTAACTTTTCACAATACACACACGAACAAAGACAGTATAACAATCGTTGACCAACACAATGCTCGGAACCATTAACCTGAATAACGCCATAGCCACTCGTCAAGGATCAAACGAATACTGACTGCGGACCGCACTTTGGGGTTTCTTTTATAGTGAATCAAAAGAACCTTCCCGAAAAACACCGAACAAGTAGTAAGGTACAAAAAAAACCTTTAAAAATGAGTGCTAGAAAAATCTATTGTAAACAAGTCAACTATTGTAAATAGAAAACGTAAACAACTTCATAAATAGCTGTACACAATTACCTTTTTACTTTCTCTTGCCTATATGAATATATAGGAAGGAAAGTATTGTTTTCATGTCGATTTTTCGAAATCGAGTTTTCACCGGATCTATACGTTTTCAGACCCCCTGAACCCAAAAAACATGTTTTTAGCGATTGGTCTGTGTGTGTGTCTGTGTGTCTGTGTGTCTGTGTGTGAACAGAATATCTCAAGAACGGAACATCGTACGAACTTGAAACTTGAAACTTAAGTTACATACCACTACCGGACGCGACACGAACATTTTCATCAAAATCGGTCAACCGGAAGTACTAGTTTATTCGTATAATTTTTCAGTTTTTTGCGATTTTCTCAAAAACTGGTCCTACGATTTTTTTTAAAATCGCCTATTTTACTCAATTTTTTATTCTCTACAAGATAGGGTAGGCGCCATGTCTGCTGAAATTCTGCGTGAGGCTGTTTTCACGTAAAAACGTTGTTTTTTTAAGATTACGGCTTTAATATAAATTTTAGCGCAAAAACTTATATAATAAAAGTTGTAGAGAATTTAAAAACCTACAACTTCTGTTTGAAACATTTTTTTGTATAACGCTTAGTTTAGCGGTAATTTGCGATTTTCTGTTTTTTTTCTCACGAAAACGTGAGAAAAATCGATTTTTTTAACATTTCGGTCTTAGTATGCATTTTACGACAAAAGTGTATATAATTTAATTTATAGAAAATTAAAAGATCTACAACTTTTGTTTAGAGCATTTTTCTCTACAGAGCCTAGTTTAGTGTGAAAGCGTGATTTTCCGTATTTTTAAGCCAAACTGAGTTCGATTGTCATTTTGCGTCATTCACTCATGATTAAAATAAGGTTATGTTTTTGAGGTTAGTTTTTGTTCATTTCTAATGTTTTAATACTAATGTTAGGTTTATTGTTAATTATTTGCATTGGCAAGAGAAAGTTGTGTGAGTGTTTCACACCAGATTTTTATAATAGGCGTACTTTTATTGTTACTATTGTGTTATTGTTACTTTTGTCCTATTATTCCTTTTTCACTCTATTATCTACTCTTACTATTTTTATGAATGAGTACTAGAACCTTCGCGAACCATCCCTTTCTTCAATCTGTCACAATATTATGATCTATAAAAGATGAAATAGAAGACGTAGAGAAGTAAATGTAAAAAAATTTTAGTTGTTTCATTTGATTATATCTGCCCTTAACAGACAGGTGGAGTGTCAATTTATTTACACTCAATCTGTCCGTTGCAGGGCTAAAATAAATAGTTCTTTTTCTTATCACAATGGTCAGCCAATTAAATGACTGAATCATTTAAGAACAGAAGAGGTAGAGGTGCAAAAGACACTAATCAGAGTTGTCTCCTCTGAAAGTAATGAATTTCATTATACAGCCAGACCCTGTGGTGAATGAAGTGAAGGTGTCATTTGCAGAGTGGAAAATCTGTGCTTTTCAGAGGGCCTGGCATGCTGATAAGTGTAATTTTTCACTCAGTGAGGAAGGCGATGGTAAACCACCTCACTCCTTGTTTTACTTAGTAAAACCTCTACAGGTTCAAACCAGCCTTTCGGCTGATGACCTAAACAACATACTCGGTTCATTCATTTTCTCTTTTCTTCTGTAATTGACTTTCTTAGTGCTTTATTTGTCGCTGTAAATTATTGTTATTCATCTGTATTCTTTGATTAAGTTTTAATACTGTTCTCCATTTCTTTGGGTTTTTTGTTACTTTCTTGCAGCCTCTAACAAAACATTATTGGTTGTCGTATTAACTTGTCTGTTTACACGTAACAGTAATCTGAAGTCTGATTTCGATGGTATCAACGTTTTTTTCATATTTTTGTTATTGTCAGCTTTTAACACAGCTGATTTTCATAGATGAAGGTTCCTGGTTCAAAAGCTAGTAAAGGTAGTTACTTTTATACGAATTTTAATACTAGACAGTGGTTACCGGCGCACTTTGATGGTTGGGGTTCAATTAACCATACTCTCTCAGGAATGGTCGACCTGTGTCTGTACAAGACAACACCTCATTTACATGTCATGTACATCATCCTCATCTCATTGGGTCATGGGATTGCTTATTGTTTTTAAATTTAACAGATTGCAATGTACACATATAAGGGATTTTTAAAAAAAATTGCTAATGTTGTCTTTAACCCACCGGGTTGGTCTAGAGGTAAAGTCGTCGCCAAAATCAGCTGTTTAACAGCTGATTTTCAGAGACGAAGGTTCCTGGTTCAAATCCTAGTGAAGGTAGTTACTTTTATACGGATCTGGATACTAGACAGTGGTTACCGGTGTACTTTGATGGTTGGGGTTTAATTAACCATACTCTCTCAGGAATGGTCGGCCTGGGTCTGTACAAGACTACACCTTATTTACACGTCACATACACATCATCTTCATCTCATTGGGTCATGGGATTGCTTATTGTTTTTAAATTTAACAGATTGCAATTTACACATATAAGGGATTTTTAAAAAAAATTGTTAATGTTGTCTTTCTGCCCATAACAGACAGGTGGAGTGTCAAATTTTTTACTCAATCTGTGCATTGCAGGGCTAAAATAAATAGTTCTGTTTCTTGTCACATGGTCAGCCAATTAAATGACTGAATCATTTAAGAACAGAAGAGGTAGAGGTGTAAAAGACACTAATCAGAGTTATCTCCTCTGAAAGTAATGAATTTCATTATACAGCCAGACCCTGTGGTGAATGAAGTGAAGGTGTCATTTGCAGAGTGGAAAATATGTGCTTTTCAGAGGGCCCGGCATGCTGATAAGCATACTTTTCCATTCAGTGAGGAAGGCAATGGTAAACCACCTCACTCCTCGTTTTACTTAGTAAAACCTCTAAAGGTTCAAACCAGCCTTTCGGCTGATGACCTAAACAACAATGTTGTCTTTAAGGAGGTTTTTTATTTATTAATAGTGTTGGGTCTTTCATTATGTTCCTTCTTTCTAACTTTTTGTGTTTTTCTAACTTACCTTGAACTACGTGATAGTCGCTACCCGCTTGTTCACAGTTTATCACTGACATGTACCTGACTATCCTCTTCTTAGCTGATATTTTGTAGTCTATCTCATTTTTGTATCCTTTAATCGATGAGATCCAATTTCACTTTCAATTTGGCTTCTTTTGAAATAATGTATTCCTGACATAAAGTCTTGGTTGCTTTAGAAAGTTCATCAACATCGATCGGTGGTTGTTTCATTCGCCAATTCTGAAACATCCAATTTTATTTTCTTGGGTTTCCTTCTTCTACCCCAGTGTAGCATTAAAGTCTTCCCTGTGTACAGACTTGAGTTCTATTGAATATCCATAACTTTACTACGTGAAATACCTTAACTTCTTTGTGTTTGTGGAATCGTGTGAGGGCGTAGATTTGGATGATTTTAAATTAACTATAGAACTTAAAATTTGTACTTTTGTATAAAAGCTACTTGTTTTGAAAGAGCATTAGAGTATATTGTTGTATTCGCTGATATTCTTTTATTTACGATAAATCCTATTCCTCCTCCCATATTTTTTCCTCTTCCTTTTATACTCAAAGGCCTATATCCAACACTGGATGATTATTGGTTGATGAAGAATTAATTCTTAAAACTTGAAATGTACACAAAATTTTTCATTGATAATACAACTTTTTAAGTTTTCTAATTTTTAATTTTTATTGAGAAATCCCTATCGCAACATTTAGGTTTTATTAAATATTTTTAATGGAAAAAAATCATTAATTTATATAATAAATCTTGCTTTTCATTTAGAACCAGTTGGAAGTGTTAAACCAAAATTTCCAACAGTTGATAAGAGTCGAACATTTGATTCAAAACAAGATCAAAGTGTAACCGTTTTGTGCCCGGCTCAGGGGTTTCCTGTTCCTATGTTTCGGTATGTAAAAAAAATTGTTTTTTTTTTATTTTAACAAATTTTGTTGAATGATTTTAATCAGAACCTGTCAGCAGTACAGCACCTCGAGTCGCATCAAAATCAAAATTTGATGTTATACAACATCGTTTAAATTTTTCGATCGCTTTACTTTGTCAAGCGCAGGGTCATCCTATCCCAAATTTTAGGTCAGTTTTTTAAAACTTTTTGAAATTGTCGTTATTTGTGAATTTAGAACCGGTTGGTGCTAAAGCTCCGACGTTTTCAAATGATGCACAAAGTAGTTCATTTACAAGGAGACAAAACCAAAGTTTTGCATTATTATGTCTCGCACAGGCATTTCCTGTACCTTCATTCAGGTGAGATTATATTAATCAGAATTAAAAAATATTGTTTACATTTTTATTTCAATTCTAGAACCTGTTGGTTTTAAAGCTCCAGCGTTTTCATTAGAAACAAAACTTCTTTGGTTTGTGAAAAAAGTAAATTCGAGTTTTTCATTACTCTGTCCTGCTCAAGCATTTCCTGTTCCTTCATTCAGGTATCGTATATATTTTGTTAAAATTAATTGAATAAATTCTGGACAAATATAGTGATCTTTTTGAAAAATATTTATCCATTTAAACAAATAAGTGTGTTTAGGTAAAACCCACGTAGGCTACATCTAACAGGTATGGTTTTTCTTGTGAATTTTATTGCTGGTTTATAGATAGAGTTGCTCTATTGTACAAATCACGATATAAATTAAATTTGTCTCCTAATTTTTTTTTGGTTGCCCTTTAGTTTAAGAAACTTATGTACATTTCGATGGTACCACCTTCTTCAGAGTAGAGAAGAGACAAAAGAACTGTCACTGTGAACGAGTCACGGTTACTTATAACGGTGACCACAGTTATTCAGATAGGCGAGTAACCGTTCCCCAATCACCGTTACAAAGATCACTTACTCTTCTGTCACTGGAAGGCAGGACGATACGGCGAATGTTCACCGTACGTCAACAGCTATAGTACAGACCTCTCGTTCCCCAGTCACTGTCACAAAAATTATTTACTTACTCATTCACTGTCACTTTTAAGACAGACCGAATGCTTTACCTTAGAAACTAGTGAAGAAACTCACTCACTCATTCACTGTTCACAGTTAATAGACAAAACGACATAATAGCTACGTAAGATATGTTGGTCTGTTCACTGGGCTTGGTGCTCTCCTTTGATAACCGGCACTTCAATTTTTACGCACTCTTCTCTCTCTCGCTCTTTCTCTCTCCCTCTCTCGGTCTCTTCTCCTTGTTATGTTTTTCATCTACTAGACTAAACAAAACGAGGGTAGTTCCTTTACAATTCTGATCGCGGTAACGTAATAAAATTATATTACAGTGTTCTTTTTATTACCCGGCGCGTTCTACCCAGCTATTTTATTTAAATAGTGTGCTGTTAATTTTTTCAGTTGTAAATTTTTTCTTGTACTTTCTTTTGTTTACACAAAATGTTCTTTTTATTATTAATTTAGGATACCTTGTGTTAATCAGTTTCGGGCTAAATTTTTATTTTAGTTATATATGCAGCCCATTTTTTTTAATTTATCAAAACTTCAGTTGTTGTCATGAAATAACAACTGAAAAATATACTAAGTATATACACAGTTATTGCTAAATCACTAGTAACTATTAAAAGTAACGGTGAACGCAAAATCACTGTCACCGTGATGACAGTGACTGGTTGAAACAGTGAACGTTCTTCACTACTTCAGAGTAATATTAAATAAAAATAAAATTAAACTACAGAATGGTATTTCCATTCAGTCATATCATATAAAATTGAATGACTTTTATTTGATATGGCTGAATGGAAATACCATTCGTATTAATTTTTAATTTTAATTTATTAAAACTCTGAAAAAGTTGGTACCTTTGAAACGTACGTAAATTTTTTAAATTAAAGGGCAACCAAAGAAAAGGTAAGAGATAAATATAATTTAATTATATTGTGATTTATAATTTTAAATGGTTGGTAGGATACATTATGAAAATTTGTTTGTGAATTTTTTTGTTAGTTGAGGCCTGACAATGGATCACAATAATACCCTTTTTATTGTTTGATAGGAATTTATATATACGAGGGGGTACCCAAAAGAAACCGGAATTATTTTTTAAAACTATTTATTTTTAATTTTTTTACAAAAGAACCTTATCCCCTTCAAAATACTCTCCATTACAACTAATACATTTGTCCCACCGGTGCTTCCACTGTTCAAAACATTTTTTGTACTCCTCTTCAGTGATGGCTGCCAGCTCATCCGTCGTTTTTTTCTTGACATCATCAACGTTCTTAAATCGGAGACCTTTCATGCCCCTTTTCATGCGTGGGAACAAGAAAAAATCACACGGAGCCAGATCGGGTGAGTACGGTGCATGTGGTAGCAAAACCATGCCGTTTTTCGCCAAAAACTGGGTAACCGAGATTGCCGTGTGTGCAGGCGCGTTGTCGTGGTGGAAAAACCAGTCCCCTGTCTGCCACAAATTAGGTCTTTTACGACGAATGCTGTTTCGTAGTCTTCTTAACACTTCAAGATAAAAAGCTTGATTTACCGTCTGGCCTGGTGGAACGAACTCTGAATGGACAATTCCCCTCACATCAAAAAAACAAATCAGCATTGTTTTGATGTTCGATCTGACTTGACGACTTTTTTTTGGTCGGGGTGATAATGAAGTCTTCCATTGACTGGATTGTTGTTTGGTTTCTGGGTCGTACCCATAGCACCAAGACTCGTCACCCGTAATGATCTTTGACATGAAATCTGGATCAGTTTCAAGCTGTTGTTTCAAATCACTACACGTTTCAATTCGACGTTCCTTTTGAGTGTCTGTCAGAACCCGAGGCACAAACTTGGCAGCGACTCTTTTCATTGTCAAGTCTTCTGTTAAAATGCGTTGGACTGAGCTCCAAGATAACCCACTAACCTGTGATATTTGGTCAATGGTCTGTCGTCGGTCTGTTCGTACAATTTCTTTCACTTTCACAACATTTTCGTCTGTTCGGGAAGTCGACGGTCGTCCAGAACGAGTTTTGTTCTCAATCGACATGTCGCCATTTTTAAAGCGCAAAAACCACTCGTACACTTGGGTTTTTCCAATAGCGTCGTCTTTGTAAGCTGTGTTCAACATTACAACTGTTTCCGCGGCGTTTTTACCGAGCAAGAAGCAAAATTTCACAGCCGCACGTTGTTCATTAAAACTTGCCATCATGAAAAACGACACGAGCACAAAACAGCACTAGCGAGAACAATCACTGCACGAGAACAGAACAAGCTAGATCAATGAACAAAATGGCATTGAACTGGCAATGAGTAGCGCTACAAGCAGCCTAGTGGCGGGAATTTGTACTGCACAAGCTCCGCCCACAGCAGAGCTATTCCGGATACTTTTGGGTACCCCCTCGTATTTGTATATATTTTAGCTTAATAAAAATAAATGTATGAACTTATCTATAGACACTGAAATAGGAATTGTCTGAGAAAACAATTAGAATTTTTTTTGTATAAATAAATTTATACTTATATCTAATGGTAGGTCTATAATTATGTGACTAGATTTTTTTTGGTAAAATTTTTGGTTCATTACCTTAAAATTGTTTCAGATATCATTTACCTAAACTTAATACATGTGGAAATAAAAGGAATCCCATAAAAACCTGATTTATTTTATCCTAATTTTTATAAAATACATCTGATGTAACATAATATTTTAACCTTTTCTTTTCTCAGCCATAACAAAAAATGACGGAAGACTTTTCATTGAATCAATCTGAATAAAACAGAGTGATGTTGCCGCCATGTTGTGTGACATCAAAAATAGTCCATTTCATAATTTTTTTTTAATTGTATGAATGACTGATTGAAACTTTTGTATTTTTTTATTTCATTGTTTCAACAAGTTTTTTTATAGTTTTGGCCTATTTTGGATGAAGTGAAATGATTTTTTTCCATATGCCTGATGTTTCTCTTTTTCATCGTTATTTTTTGTCCTTCCCAAACCTTTTCTTCATCCTGGTCTTGCTTGTTTAATGTAGGGTAATTGAAATAAGAAAATTATTAAAATTATGGTACAAAGATTGTAAGATCAATCTGATGTTATAACAAAAGTAATAGGGTCTTATCGTCCCTTTTAAACATTAAAGCTTTTTAACCTCAAAATTAAATTAAAAAAAATATATCCAATAAAGTGTTTTTCTCGTCAACCCATTCAATCAACCCATTCTTGGCTGTCAAGAACTTACAAATGTATTTTAAAATAAAAAAAAAAAAATTATTTTAAAATAAAAACAAATTTGTTTACGATAAATGCATTTCAAAACATAAACATGTTTAAAAAATAAATTGAAGGCACAGAAAACATTAAAATATAATTTTAACATTAAAAACCAATGGTTTATAAAATGTATATTTTTTTTAGTTTGGTAAAACATTATTTATTAACTACTGGAATCACTGAAGAAACTAATAATATTTTTATGAATTTGACATCGTTATTAAAAGATTCTTTTAGTTTTGTCAAGTTTTTAATTTGTATAGTTTACATCTTACTGAAATTAATAAAATTATCTGTAAGAGTTTAATACCATAAAATTAGAAAAACAGTGGGGCCCTACTTTCCATTAGGCTTCTTCATTTTTTATTTTTTTCTCTTCTAGAATGAAATAAAATATTCTGTTATTAAACTTTTTTGTAGAACCTGTTGGAACTAAGGAACCTGCTTTACCAGCTAGTTCAAAAAAGGTTTGGCTCGAATCTAAACTGTCAAACGATGTGACATTATTATGTACTGTTCAAGGGTTTCCTGTACCATCTTACAGGTACTTAAACACAAATAAAAAATTGTTGTTATTCTTAGAAAATAGATCTTAATCTTTTATGTATTTAGAAAATTTTCTAAGGGGTATACCAATTCTTGTCCCTTCATTTAGGCTTATAAATTATTAAATATTTAATTAATTATGATTAGATTGTTTGTAAATTACCAAGGAGTAGTGACATGAATTTTCAGAAATGAAAGTATTGTAATTGTTTTGGTTTTTTAAGTTTTGGTTTATTGTAAAAAAATGGATTTGTTAGTTTTCTGTTACTTTTTTGCGGGAATTTTATGGATAAAATTCTATTTTGTGCATCTTACTGATATGTAATGATGACGTGATGAACCTGTGACTCAGTGTGACTCAGTGTGCGCTGCTGCTGGCGTAGTACGTACATTTCTAAAAACATGCAACTAAGTAGTATATATAGTTTATTTTTTGCTTCTTCTTTACAAATAACATTTTAAATGCAAAATTTAAATAACATTCTGTTCCGCACTTCGAATTGTTTTACCTTGCTTTCGAATGGTCGACATGATAAACTTGTAATACACGGATAGATAACTAATTTATAACTACAGAATAATGAATAAAATGTGAAGAATTAAAATAAAAAGAAACGGAATGAGTTTTAACAAATTAAAATACTTTTATTTGTATAAATGTGTCCTAAAACGTAAAAACAGAATAGCCAAATCAAAACAATATTCACGTAATAAAATAAGGACTGTGTATTCCAATGAACTACGAGTGTCAGTATGTTTTTAGGATTATAATAGAGAAACTGGACATGCGCAGTAGATTGTTCCCGTCTTACACTTTGTCTCAAACAAAGTTCATTTCGTGACTAACCATCAGTACAGCTTATCGTCTTGTCTTTCCAGTTGCTCTTTCTGAGATTCCTTGTTGCCATAACATCTTGAATTCCTTGTACCCATGTTTTCTCAAAGTGGTGACCTTATATATTTTTGGATGTAAAGGGAATGCTCACTAGAGCCATTTACTGCTGGTTTTAGGAAATGTCCACACCATGCCAGTTCGAATCCCACTCGGGCATGGCATTTTTTCATACGTTACAAAAAATTCATTTCACCCTTCACCGTCTGCATTAGCTGCAATTTACAGAACAGACGGACGTTAAAAAAAAAAAAAAAAAAAAACACCATGCCAGTTGTCTTTTGTTCCCTTTTCTGTGTACTTTGGTGTCGTGAAAACCAGTCCATGACTGAGTATCTTCATTTCTCATGTGCTTCATTCTGGAGACCTTGCAAAAGCTTCACAACCAGTTGTTTATTAATCTTCCAGCTATTTTTTTCGGTTCTTTGAGCTTATTTTTACTAGCCTGTTGATATAGTGATTATGCGTATTTACTAGATCAGAGCATAACACACAATCTTCAGTCATCTTGTCATCTAATGATTAATCATTAGTTATATTTTTCTTAATTTAACTAGAAGAATATCGCAGTTAACTTGTCCTGAAATTAGAAATTGAGTTTCTGATAATTTTTTCTACTAGTGTAGTAGCAATCATTGTATTAACAAGTTTTTTTTTTAAATTTTGCGTACTGTTTTAGTAATTTTGTTTAGATTGTTTTACGTGTTTAATTTTTGAGTTAAAAATTTAGAGGAAGTAATACTGGAACAAAAATTGACATTAATAATTTTATTACTTACTGTTATTCTTGTCAGCTTATTTGTTTAATTGTAAAAATTAAAGGAAACCTAAATTCAAAGTAAAACGTTCTTTATAAGCGTATTTTTTCGTATAGAGTTGTTGGTTTGAAAATATAAATTTTGTTTTCCATAAGTCTTAGGGTTAGTTTGTCATTTTTCATCTGTTAAATAGTCACTATTCCATGGTTATACTACATGTATATCACCATATCGGTATTTTAAAAATATTACTCATGATAATTGTTAATTTATTTCATGAACAGAACCTGTTGGATCAAAAGCACCTAAATTTTCTTCGGTTTTGAAATTAATATCATTCGATGTTATTAAAGAGTCATCTTTTGCCCTTTTTTGTCAGGCACAAGGGTACCCAGTACCAACATTTAGGTAAGACTTTAAAATCAATTTATAGTTTTGTATAATATGTGAAATTGTTCAGTTTGGGATTAATTTAATCCCATTTATCTTGTATTATATTTTGAAAACATTAATTCAACCGTGTAAATATTTATTTGTATTTATAATTTAAATAGTTTATCAAAATTTAATATTGGTAAAAAATGAATGTTACATTAGCTCTTTTTTTATGAACCTACAACTTGTGCAACTTAATGTACATTTTGACTGGACATTAGTGTCACAATTTTGTTATTAATGGTGTGAGTACACCACAAAATTTGGTATTTATAGTATGGGAGGATTTTTCAATTTATTTTGGTATTAATATTTTATTTATTTATTTCATCAAACATCCTGTGCAGGAATTATTAACAGCCATATTATTTAAAATTGAAAATTATATAATTCTAAAACACCAGAATATGGTAACAGTAAACACTTACTAATATTTATAGTGCTTTTGTATGTATCTTGTACATATCTTTAGTAATGAATTACTAAAATTTACTCACATTTAAAAAGGAGTAAGAAGTTTTAAATTTTAAATGTGTGTAATTTTAAAATACATTATTGAAGATGTGTACAAGATACACTAAAGTGCTATAAATACTGGTAAGTGTTTACTGTTATCGTATTCTGGTGTTTTGGAAACATATATATTTCAATTTGTTTATTTAATGTACTTAATAATTATCCAGTAAAATTTAATAATATTTCTTAGAAAATTATACATTTAATTGTTGATTTACAGAACCTGTAGGAGCTAAACCTCCTACATTATCAACTGATATTAAAAAGTCTTGGATCGAACGAAGGATTAATCAAGGTTTTGGTTTACTTTGCCAGGCTCAGGGATTCCCTGTTCCTCTTACTAGGTACTGTAAAACTATTTAAACATCTCGTGATAGATTATTACCAAAATAACAGTGGTATTATTTATTTAATTTTTTTTTTTGAATTTTATGACCACAAAGGATCATTTTAGTCTCTTTGGTTAGTTCTTTTTCTTCGGCAGTTTATTTCCTTTTCATTTCTTTCTTTGCAATACCTTTTCATTCTGTCGGATCTTGCTTTTCTCAATTCGTCTGAACAAACCTGTTCTTTTCGTTTGATTGTTCTTACTGATAAAATTTTGTTTTTGTCTTTAATTGTTTGTATGTAAACCGGTGTGCGATCTTTGACATCAGCAATTGTTAGATTTAGTTCTGTTCTATCTTTTTTGATTTTTTCAAGCCAAGGAATTGTGGCTCCTTCTGTTTTTGCACATATGAATTTTTCTACATACTGTTGAATTTTTTAATCCTTATGAAATCTTAATTCGTCGAAATTTGTTTTAAGTTTTTATTCTCGTTAATTGCTCTTCAAATAGCATAAAAACTTTAGAATAGGAAATTATTATGTTATTAATCATAATATCATTGTTATGGAGAAAATGTGTCAAATTTTTAAATTTTTATGTTTGCTTGCCCTATATGAACACAAGGGATGGGAAGTATTATTTTCATGTAGATTTTTCAAAATCGAGTTTTCATTGGATTTGCATGTTTTCAGGCCCCATAAACAAAAAAAAAGTTTTTTTGCAATTGGTCTGTGTGTGCGCGTGTGCATTTGTGTGTGAACAAAATATAAGAATGGAATAGTGCCTGGCATTCTCAAACTTTTTAGGCCAAGACCCCCCCACCTTGATCTATTCTGGGCTCGTGCCCCCCTCATGTTAAAAGTTAGAAATTAAAACCAACAAAGCAAATGAATAAGTTTATTCACTTTTTCATTACCCTTTTAGGCTCGCACCCCCTCATGTTAACAGTTAGAAATTAAAACCAACAAAGCAAATGAATAAGTTTTTTATCATGTTTTGTGTGTTATTAATACAGTTTTTTTATTTTTCTAACTTTCTCGCGCCCCCCCCCACCCCCCATTTATCCTTTGCGCTCCCCTTGGGGGTCGCGCCCACAGTTTGAGAACTCCTGGAATAGTGTATGAAGTTGAAACTTGAAACTTAACTTATGCACCACTATGGGATCCAACACGAACATTTTCATCAAAATAAGTCCACTGGAAGTAGTTTATTTGTGCAATTTTTCACTTTTTGTGGTTTCTAAAAAACGGCTCATTCTTTCAAAAACGGTTCTCCTTTTCGCTAGTCTTTGGTTATATTATCTCCCTAAGGTATTTGAAACTATGAACTTTTCCTATTTTTTCGTAGCGTATCTTTGAGTGACTGTTTTGTTGTTCGTTATATTTTTTTTTTTGAAGGATATTTGTAGTCCTGCTTTTTTTATTTATTCTTTTGACATGTTGATTTGTTCTATTGTGGTTTCCATATTCCTAGAAACGATTGCTAGGTCATCTACAAGAGCCGTTTTATTATTTATTAAAAGAATAAAATCTTTATATGGCTGTCTCCATAGCGTAGTGGTAGCATGCTAGCATACAACGCGGAGGTCCTGGGTTCAGTTCCTAGCTAGGGTCTGGAAATTTTTTCAAGTTAAAACCCACCTTGGTTACTAATAACCGAGCTGTTGATGCGACTTTAAATAAACTAAAAAAAATTCTTTAAATTCTCAAAAAAATTTTAAAAGGCAGTATTTCAATTCAACTACTTGTATAATCTAAAAATAGTTCTTGTTTTTTAACCAAATACTTTTATAAACTTTTTATATTTTAGTAAAATATTGTGTGGTGTGGTAGTTAAAGGGGTACCTACCCAACTATTTCGGGCTCACTTTTATCTGTAGTTATTTGAATAGTTTATTTACTTTGTAGAACCTGTTGGTATGAAGGGTCCAACATTTTCTAACGAGTTGCGGAGTAGTACATTTTTTAAACGTACAGGTCAAGGATATTCCCTGTTATGTCAAGCTCAAGCCTTTCCAGTTCCGCTTTTCAGGTAATAGTTTATTGTGATAAATAATTATAGAAAGTACATAATAAACCCTACTGGAACCTTCCACTCTATTCTTGAAAAATCAAGAAGTGAATAAATACTAGTCAGTGCTCAGGATGTAATAAATTATATTATCACACAGTGACTGTCTGCTGGTAAAATTTCACAATCAGTGGCGTAACTAACGCCAATGCAACCAATGCGGTGCATTTGGGCGCAGGTCTTGGGGGGGGGGCGCAAAAAACTGATATTCTGGAAAATGTTTAGCAAAATAATATGTTTAAGCAAAACTCCCTGTACTTCAGTTATGTTAATGGTGTTTGGAAATGTTTAATAACTTAATTTTACTTTCAATTAATTTTTTGAATAATAATTTTTTTTAATAATTAATTTTAAAATTACTGTACATAATAAATTATATTTCTTTGAATAATCTTTCTCTAATTGGATAGAGCTTGTACAATGTCGTGTGTTGTGAAATAGTATCCAGGAAGTGTGGAAGTACGGAGAAATGTCGTTAGTTTCGTTGGAAGTTACGTAGGGGGGAGAGTGAGTCTACGAATAGGGGCGCACGGGGAATACTTGCATTGGGGCGCAGTCAGACTAGTTACGCTACTGTTCACAATACTATGTTTTAGTTTGGTAGTTAAAGGGTACCCAACCATTTCAGGCTTAGTAACTTTAGTTCTTTCAATATAAGTATTTTGGCATGTGTTTTTACATTGTAGAACCTGTCGGTATGAAGAGCCCTACATTTCCAAACGAGTTACAAAGTAGTACATTTTCGAAACGTGTTGGTCAAGGATATTCCTTGCTATGTCTAGCACAAGCTTTCCCAGTTCCACTTTTCAGGTAATAGTTTGTTGTTTTCCTTCTGTTAATTTGATATAAATTTATTTGTTGTATTTTTTAATTCACGGGATTTTCAGTGACTTTATCTATCAAATGCTTTACTATTTTATTAAATCAAGGTTCGAATGATAATTTTTTAATAAAAATTTTAAACAGTTTTGATAATTTATTATCTAGTATTTGGTAGAATAGATTATTCCAAAAGAAATATCCTAACAATTTTTTTATATCTTCTTTTGTTTAGAGCCAATCGGTGCAAAGGCTCCAAGCTTTTCATCTGATGATCTAAGTCGAACTATTTCTCGGAAAGTTGGTCAGGGATTTGTTCTTCTTTGTCAAGCTCAGGCCTTCCCATTACCTTCATTTAGGTACGCCTTAATTAACTTCTTTAATTTTATTTTTATGTAGACTAATTTTTTTACTTTCTCTTGCCCTATATTTAGGGAATATTATGTAGGGGGTTTATTAACTGATTGTAAAAGAAATACACTGTTAACAAAAAAAATTGTAGGGAAGGAAAGTATTGTTTTCATCGAATTTTAACCAGATGTACTCGTTTCAGGCCCCATGAACCCAAACATGTTTTTAGCGATTGGTCTGTGTGTGTGAACAAAATATCTTCTTCTTTTTTTTACGTCCGACTGTTCTGCAATTACTGCTAATGCAGATGGTGAATGATGAAATGATTTTTTGTAATGTATGAAAAAATGGCGTGCCTGAATTGGATTCGAACCCAAGACCACATGATGAGAGGCGAGCACGTTACCAACTTCGCCAATGCGAAAATATCTCATGAATGGAAGATAGTATAAAGCTGAAACTTAGAATTTAAAGTAGGCACCATTACTGGACTCAAAATGAATATTTTGTTCATGCAATTTTTCACTTTTTGCGATTTTCTCAAAAATAGTTTCTACAATTTTTCTTAAAAATCCTGCAACTTTTATTTCTAGCATTTTTTTGTTCAGAGTCTAGTTTAACATTAATTAGGGATTTTTCTTGTTTTTAAGTTCTACAGACGTTGATTTTAATTTTGCGTCACCCATTCATGATTGAAATTAGTGTATGTGTTTCATTTTACATTGTTCACTTATTATTAAATATAGGTTATATTTTTCATTAATTACATTGGAAATAGAAAATCATGTGAGTGTTTCAAACAAGGTTTTTTCAAATTTTTCATTCAACAGAAAATAATTTTTAATGCTTAACATTTTTGAAACCAGTAATTGTTTATTAATTTTCTGTTAGTTGTTGCTTTATTCTCATTGTTTTTATTTACGAGTTTACAGTTGCCATCTATCTAAAGCAGTGGTCTACGGACCACTCAGCCTGAAAGTGAACTACCACGGACCACCCATTACATTATTGCATATATCTTATCAGTTGTAACCAAATTAAAAGGTGATTAAATAAAACAAATTTTCAGAAACAAACTATTATTATTAATTAAGAAACTATTATTACAAACATATAATTGTTATTTTCAGAAAGTAGGGTACATTGTACATCACAAAAAGTAAAAATATTTTAATTGTAAATTGTCTTTTAATAAAATAAGGAATGCAGAATTTACTTAGTCGAAAATAACAATGCAAATTAAAACATGAATTAAAAATGAAATGAAAATTTCAATGCGACTTTTGTGCACGAATCTTTCTGACTAGCTGAGGAATTCTAGGTTTTAGGCTCATGCTAAGAGCTACTCTCAAATCACTGCTTACACTTAGCCGATTTCATTGTTTGTTTTTAATTAACAATAAACTAGAGAACCCCTGCTCACACAAATAAGTGGTTGAAAAAAATTATAAAATACCGCAAAGCTACTTGCCGAATCTTGGGGAAGCCCTGGGCTTTCTTACACCACAACTCTTGTACCTTTACTTAATCTTGTTCAATGAAAATCGTATCTTTGATTTAATCACGGGAAAATATTACTTTTTTATAAGTAGTCACCGGACACTCACGGACCACCCCGAAGGCTCTCACGGATCACCTTTGGTCCGCGGACCACCGGTTGGGAAACACTGATCTAAAGTGATGGAGGTTATGATTCTTACTTTAACCTTTTCATTAGAATAAATTTTGCTAGTGTTCTTACTTTGTGTGCTTACATGTTTCATACGTTCTCAATTGAATGATTGTAAACATATCCTGGTATATAATTTACCGGGAAATTTTTTTAATTTTGTAATAATATTGGCTAAGTCCTGGTGTAGTAACTGGATACTGTAAGGTTGGTCTGGCATTTTTTATCAATCATTTTTATTTATTATTCTTCATCGTCTGCATTAGCAGTAACGTGTAAAACAGTTGGACTTAAAACAATAAAGAATTAATACGCTGTATATTTCTTCTAAAATTAATTATTATTACCTAATAAAAATTTCAACCCACTGGGTTGGTCTAGAGGTAAAGTCGTCGCCACGAGTCACCTGTTCAACAGCTGATTTTCGGAGACGAAGGTTCCTGGTTCAAATCCTGGTAAAGGTAGTTACTTTTATACGGATTTGAATGCTAGACAGTGGTTACTGGTGTACTTTGACGGTTGGGATTCAATTAACGATACTCTCCCAGGAATGGTCGACCTGGGTCTGTACAAGACTACACCTCATTTACACGTCATACACATCTCATTGGATGATGGGGTTGCTTATTGTTCTGAATTGAACAGATTGCAACGTACACAAATTAGGAGTAATAAAAATTTGTGAATAATATTTTGTTAAAATTAATTTAAAAGATTTTTATTAAAAATTTTAGTTGTCTTCTCTTATAATTAATAAAATTTGATCAAGGGACCCATTCTCAACATTCAGTAAATTTAATCTGGTGAAAAATATTATTTCTTGTCATTAATTTATGTGTGAAATTAGAACCTGTTGGAGCTAAAGGTCCTACTTACCATAGTGATGAGAAAATTCGTACATTTTTTCGTTCTTTTGGCCAGGGATTTTCACTTTTATGTCCTGTTCAAGCTTTTCCAGTACCATCTTATAGGTGAGACTTTTGTTCTTTTATTGAGTTATTAATTTAGATGTTATTCATTTAAAAGTCGTCGCCACGAGTCAGATGTTCAACAGCTGATTTTCGAAGACGAAGGTTCCTGGTTCAAATCCTAGTAAAGGTAGTAACTTTTATACGGATTTGAATGCTAGACCGGTGTACTTTGATGGTTGGGGTTCAATTAACCATACTCTCTCAGGAATGGTCGACCTGAGTCTGTACAAGACTACACCTCATTTACATGTCATACACATCATCCTCATCTGATTGGGTCATGGGGTTGCTTATTGTTCTAAATTGAACAGATTGCAACGTACACACATTAGGGATTAAAAAAAAAAAAAAAATTATGTAAAAGGTACCATAAATTATTCAATGTATTGCTAGAGTTTTCTTCTGCACCAAATAAAGGGTGCTGTTGAATTTATTTTTGTAGGAATTTCTATAGATATTGTTTGTAAAGTAATACAACATTTTAGTCGTAGAATTTTGTTAAAAATTATGAAAAGGTAATTTATTTGTGTGATGTTATAACGTAATCATTCGGTCGTTATACTTTTTTCCATTTCACTGTTCTGGTATGTAGTATTATTTGTTAAAATAATTGCTTTTTAACTGAAGCATTAACAAAATTGTTTAATAAATCGTATAATGTACAATGTGGAAATCACATTTTATTTTTGTGTGTTGTATTCGTTATGTCAAAGAATATTGGGTAGTTATCTCTTAAACTGTTTGATTGTGGTTTTATGATTATTGATATTTTTTTCTGTCTGTAGGTCGTAATTAGGGTAGTCAATTGGTAGCATTTAGTATATTTGCCCTGTCTTTGTTAAATAAAGAAACAAAATATTGGATAGGATTTAAATTCTTTATTAATTCCTGTTGATCTTCCTACAAATTTATAATAATAATAATAATAATAATAATAATAATAATAATAATAATAATAATGATAATAATATTTATTAATAGCCTATTAATTATTTTTTATTTATTTATTAATATTTATTTAATAATAATTATTTTTTTATTTTTTAGAAAATGAGGACAACGTAGAGTCCTCTTTAAAAGTTAGGGATTTATTCCCATAATTTAATTTTGCATGTTATTTTTAACACAGTTTTTAATGAACTTCTAACGATCTGGATTCTTCATTTCCCAGGTACGTACTTAAATGTTGAAAGAAGGACTTTATTACTAATTTGTAAATTCAATTATTATTTTACTAACGTTAAAATATTTTAAATTCGTAATAATTTATTAATGGAAAAGCTTTTAATTAGTGAAAATAAAATAAAATAAGGTTTTCCTGTATTTGTGACAGAACCTGTTGGTATGAAGGCACCAACGTTTTCAACTGAAGCTCATAGCAGTTCATTTTACAAATTAGAAGGTCAGGGATTTGGGCTTCTTTGCTTGGCACAGGGGTTCCCCGTTCCATCATTTCGGTATGTAGTACATTTTTAAAACACTTTCATTTTATAATTTTTTTATAATGTAGGTGTTGTGTGTCTTGTTTGTAGAACCGGTTGGTATGAAAGCACCAACTTTTTCAAGTGATTCAAGAATCAGTTCTTCCGTTAAACATTTAGGACAAAGTTTTTCTATTTTGTGCCAAGCTCAAGCCTTTCCTGTACCAAAATTCAGGTATTGTAACATGACATATTTTAAATGGTATGTGAGAATCATAGTTTTATGAACAAAGTTTTGTAGTCTAATCATCATCCTCTTTGTCCTTCTTCCCTGAGTTTCCACAGGTAACTCCTCTCCTCCTTTTTCTGTCACTGAACCATCTCTTCTCCATTGCTATCTCGGCATCGTATCTTTTCTCCAATTCGTCCGTAACTGAACCCATTCACGTCTCTCTTGATTTTCTTCCCTTCATCGCCAAGTACAGCCATCCTTTGGCTGTCCAAGCCTCCTTATCGCGCTGTTTTCATCCCTCATTGTTCTCTTATTAGACATAATTTCTCATTCTGTCTTTCTCTCCTTGTATTTCATAACATACTCCTCTTGATTTTGTTTTTACTGCCTTGCATTCTACTTTCCACTTTCTTACCACCTCTCTGTGTTTCTGTTGCTCTAATCAGTTTTGGGACAAAATAGCATTATCCATAATTGTTTTTACCATAGGAACTTCTTGGTCCACAATAAGCTTTTCACTCACACTTTGGAAGAAATTTCTTGCTTTCTGCACTCTTTTACATGTTTTTTACCAATTTTCTGCCGATAACAGACAGGTGGAGTGTCAAATTATTTACACTCAATCTGTTAGTTGCAGGGCTAAAATAAATAGTTCTGTTTCTTATCACATGGTCAGCCAATTAAATGACTGAATCATTTAAGAACTGAAGAGGTAGAGGTGTAAAAGACACTAATCAGAGTTATATCCTCTGAAAGTAATGAATTTCACTATACAGCCAGACCCTGTGGTGAATGAAGTGAAGTTGTCATTTGCAGAGTGGAAAATATGTGCTTTTCAGAGGGCCCGGCATGCTGATAAGTGTACTTTTCCACTCAGTGAGGAAGGCAATGGTAAACCACTTCACTCCTCGTTTTACTTAGTAAAACCTCTACAGGTTCAAACCAGCCTTTCGGCTGATGACCTAAACAACAATACCAATTTTATGTCCGATAAGAAAACAGTCCCTGAATATTCCTCCAGCACCTTACTATTTAGCCTTATTCCATGTCCCTGTCCTCCATTCTCACTTCTCTTATGTATCAGCACTTTACGTTTTCCTCACTTGTAGTTTAATCAACATAATTCAGTTTTTGTCACCTATAAAATCTTTTTTATAATACATTTAAGTCACTTTAACACATATCTGTCCTATACAGAAACAGTTTCAATTGAAGGACCGAATATTTTAAACCTTTCAACTTTTAATAGATAAAATTTAAAAAGTTACAAGTTTACAGAACAAATGATTCGTTATTAGATCAGTTTTTCAAAAATTTGATTCCTGGCGTAAGGGGTTTTTTCAGAATTCTGGTATTAATGTACCTAAAAAAATGTATGAATGTGAAAGTTTTTGTTTGTTTAAATGTGTAGAGCCTGTAGGGATGAAAGCTCCAACGTTTTCCAGTGAATTTCGTAGTTTTACATTGTACAAATCAGCAGGTCAAAGTTTTTCGCTTCTGTGTCAAGGACAAGCTTTTCCAGTTCCTATGTTCAGGTAGAAATTTTTTATTATCGTTTTAAAAAATTAGTATAAATTTTTTAATTATTTATTTTCCTGGCATAGGGGTTCCGAATTCCATTCTATAGTTTTAAGGTATATTTTGATAGATCCCATTGAATTTTGTGATTCATAGAACCTGTTGGTATGAAGGCACCTACATTTTCGAGTGAATCACGCAGTAGTACGTTTTTTAAACGCACTGGGCAAGGATATTCTCTGTTATGTCAAGCTCAAGCCTTTCCAGTTCCAGTATTCAGGTAAATTATTTAACAGTATATACAATTTTTTTATTTTTTTAAAATAAATTTTCCTGGCATCCATTAAAAACAAAAAAATTAGGCGTTTATAAAATATTTTTCAACTAACATTGCGATTTGTTTCCGAGTTATTTTTTTATTGTAAATTTTTTATTAATCAAACCCAATCCCAACATAATAATTAGTAAATTAAGAAATAAATTTTTTAATTAAAATTTAATTATTCTATTGAATTCAGAACCAGTTGGTGCAAAAGGTCCTACTTTTAATAGTGATGATAAAATTCATTCGTTTTTCCGTCCGTTTGGTCATGGATTTTCACTTTTATGTCCTGCACAAGGGTTTCCTGTACCATCATTCAGGTGAGAATTTTATAGGTTAGGGATTTGAATTTGATTATTCTTACAGAACCAATCGGAGCTAAAGGTCCAACGTATCATAGTGACGATAAAACGCGTACATTTTACCGAGCTACTAATCAAGGTTTTGCTCTTTTATGTCCTGCACAAGGGTTCCCTGTTCCTTCATTCAGGTGAGAGTTAAAGAAATAAATAAATATTTGTATTTTTCGTAATTTTTTATTAATCACACCCAATCTCAACATAAAAAAATGTACACATTAATACATAAATTACGAAAGAAATTTTACAATTAAAATTTAATTATTTTATTGAATTCAGAACCAGTTGGTGCGAAAGGTCCTACATTTAATAGTGATGATAAAAGTCATTTATTTTTCCGTCCGTCTGGTCATGGATTTTCACTTTTATGTCCAGCACAAGGGTTTCCTGTACCATTATTCAGGTGAGAATTTCATATGTAGGGAATTTAAATTTAATTATTCTTACAGAACCAATCGGAGCTAAAGGTCCTACGTATCATAGTGATGATAAAACTCGTATATTTTACCGAAATGCTAAACAAGGTTTTGCTCTTTTATGTCCTGCACAAGGGTTCCCCGTTCCTTCATTCAGGTGAGATTTAAAAAAAAAATAATAAGTATTTGTGTTTTTCATTTATAATTTCACAGAACCGGTTGGTGCTAAAGCTCCGACATTTTCTACAGATAACAAGAGTGGTTTGTTTTTTCGTTCTTATGGGACTAGTTTTTCTTTGTTATGTCCAGCACAAGGATTTCCTGTACCTTTATTTAGGTAAGAAGTATAATAAGTAAAACACAGTTATGAAACTGTTTGTTCACTTAAGAGCAACAACTGCTGGGTTGTCATGAGCTTTGGTGGGTAACATAAATGTAACAAGGCCCCCTCCGTAGCGTAGTGGTAACGCACTGGCCTACCACGTGGTGGTCCCGGGGTTAACTTCGACTAGGGTTTGAAAATTTTAACAAGTCACAACCGAGCGTTCCATAATCCACTGTAGTCGCTAATGGCCAAGCTGTTGGTGGGGCTTTAAATAAATAAATAAAAATAAAAAATAAATGTACCAGTGGGCGTTAATATTCTATAATCTTTCAGATCGTAGCTGGAGGTGAAGAAGACATATTTTGCTTTACAATTAGCTTTTAACAAATGAGTTACGAATGCAGCCAGTTTTATTTATTATTATTTTTTTAATTTATTTTATTTATTGTGTACAAAACTACACCTTATTTACGCCTCATACACACCTTCCTCATCTCATTAGGTTATGGGGTTGCTAAGTGTTCTCAATTGAACAGATTGCAATGTACAGACATTAGGAATAAAAAAAAATTTAATTAAATTTTTTTGTACGTGAAACTTTTTCAGTACCTATACCAACTTTTCTAATTTTATTATTTGTTTCTTATATTTCCAAATTATAGTGTATTTTAAATTAATTAAGTGTTCAGTAACATTGAGAAAATTTATATTTCTGTTTTTGAAATTATTACACTGTTCAGAAAACTTCTTCGTGGACGATCTCGTGGTTTTATCAATAAAAGTTTTTTTTGCAATCATTATAATTCATTTTGAAAATACCGGGTAGGTCGTATTTATTGTATTTTGTTATGTCCCACTTGTATTTCAAAGTAATAAAAGTAAAACTATATACTGGGTTATTATAAATGATTGACCCAATTTAATAAATTCATATTTATTTAAGTATAAATGCAAAATGAATAATTCACATACCAATGGAAAGAGGAAGTTTCAAAGTTTTTTTACACATTCTTAACCTGTAAATGCGTACAAGTGGGCGGCTGGAGTTGCAGAAACCCTTCCTCAGCGCTGGATCGGACGGATAGGAAATCAAGACCTGGCTCTAAACTTCTGGCCACCGAGATCTCTTGATCTCACCCCATGTGGCTATTTCTTATAGGGTTACGTTAAGGAAAGAGTTTTCATCCCGCCTCTACCAACAACTCTGGCCGACCTGCAGAACCATATCACTGCTGTGGTGCACTCAGTAACGGAAGATACGCTTGCACGTGTGTGGGACGAGTTTGGATATCGTTTAGGTGTTTGCCGTGCTGCACAAGGAGGACACACCGAACATTTGTAAATGTGTAAAAAAAACTTTGAAACTTCCTCTTTCCATTGGTATGTGAATTGTTCATTTTGCATTTATACTTAAATGACATGGTCCACCTATAAGAGGAAGTCAATGTCCATAAAATCCAAATTGAGGCACTACAATACGGTCACGAAGTCTGTGGTAATGTATGCGTGTGAGACTTTGGGCAGGTTGAGGCACTGTGGGAAGATGGAGGACCTTAGAAAGACAGAGAGAAGAATCCTCAGAACAATAATAAACAAAAAGCACAGAGTAGACAATGAGTATAGGTTGTTGCCAAATTCGGTTCTATACAGGGAAAATGAGGAAATTTCCGAGATAATGAGGAAGAGAAGGGTTGGGTTCTTTGGACATCTTAGGAGACTGCCAGAATCCAGATTTACCAGACAGGTACTGGATTTCTTTTTGAAAACCAAAGTCAAGTACGCCTGGTTTGAGGAAGTTCAACAGGATCTGCAGGACCTGGATATCTCAGAGACACAGATTTTGAACAGAGAAGAAGGATATAAGATCAAAAATCCAAACACGAAATTTCCAGAAGTACCTAAAAGGCAGACAAACAGACATTGGACTGTGGAGGATAGGGCGAGAGTGTTGCAAAGGATGAAGAACTACTGGGCAAATAAGAGGAATAACTAGGGATCTTCTATAAATTGATTAATTTTGCTCCAATGAGGGCCTAAAAAAAAAAAATGAATTTATTAAATTGGGTCCATCATTTATAATAACCGTGTATATATTTATCATTGGGGGTACTCTTAATAACAAAGGCTTTTAACAGGTATTTAATTTATTTTTCTAAAAATAAAAATTTAATTTTTTTGTCAAAAATTTAGAACCTTTAGGTCGAGTTTCGCCCAAAGTTCCTAAAACAGCTAGATCTGATTCATTTGATGTTGCGTACGAAAAGAGTTACAGTATATTGTGCGATGCTCAGGCATATCCTGTCCCAGTATTCAGGTGCGCAGTATTTAATATATTTCTATTAAATTTATTGTTTAATGATTGACACTTTAGAACCAATCAGTGGGACGGCTCCCAAAGCTCCTCCAGTTGCAAAAATTTCAGTATTTGGAACTCCTATTAATAAGAGTACTTCGTTGCTTTGTGAACTGCAAGGTCATCCTGTTCCAAGTTTCAGGTATGTTTTCATTATTGTTTATTGTAAGAGTCGTTTGGTGTGTTTATGACGCGTTCAGATCCTTGGATATTTGTGAAACCTTATATAATGAAATATGCATATATGATTTACTTGCAGTACAAAATTAATTAATATAGTTTTAGAATTTAAAAAATATTGTTAGTGCAGCTGTTAATTGCTTATATCTATTAAGGGAGAGCTTTTTAATCATAGCAAATTATATTAATCTAGGGCAAAAGTGTATATAATCAAAGTTGTAGAAGATTTAAAAAAACTTACAATTTTATTTCAAACATTTTTTTGTACAACGCATAATTTAGCACCAATTAGTTTAATTTTTTGTTTTTTTTTCATCAAAATTGGTAAAAAATAGGATTTTTTAAGATTGAGGCCTTTGTATGCATTTTACAACGAAAGTATAAGTAATCAAAGTTATAGGAAATGAAAAAATTTACAACTTTTATTTTAACCATTTTTCTCTACAGAACCTAGTTTAGTGTCAAAGAGTGATTTTCCATATTTTAAAGCCTAACTGAGGTTGATTTTCATTTTTTTTTTTTATTTATTTAAAGTTGCATTAACAGATTGGTAATTAGCTACTATGGTGGATTAAGAAACTGTATCAATGGGTTTTGACTCATAATTATTTCCAGACCCTACCGAGGAATTGAACCCTGGATCTCTGCTTAGTAGGATAGCACGCTAACCACTATGCCTTGGTGGCAGCCATTTGACATTGTTTATTAATGATTAAACATATTTTATTTTTTCCATTATTTTCATTGGAAAGAGAAAGTCATGTGAGTTTTTCACACCAGATTTTTTTCTTACAATTTAATAGATTGACTGCACATTATATTGTTAAAAAATTAAATGTTAGCCCCAACATTCAGGTTCAGGTTTAAAACAGACTAACATTTCTAAAGTTGTTTTGAATTTAAAACAAAATAAATATTTTTTCTATTAGAACCAATTGGAAGCACTCCTCCTAGATTACCTCCGAAATCAAAATTGGATGCAGTAATGGGTAAATCAAGTTTAGCTATTGTATTACCGTGTGACACACAAGCAAATCCTATTCCTTTATTCAGGTATTCTTCAATATTAAATTCTCATAGTTTTGTATTAAATTTGTATTATTGTATTTGTTTATAAACATTGTTTTAAAGATTTCTTTATGAATGACTCACCGGGTTGGTCTAGAAGTAAAGTTGTCACCACGAGGAGTCAGCTGTTTAAAAGCTGATTTTCAGAAACGAAATGTTTTTTTTACGGATTTGAATACTAGACAGTTTTTTATTTTTTTGTTTAACGTCCGATTGTTCTACAATTACTGTTAATGCAGACGGTGAAGGATGAAATGATTTTTGTAATGTATGAAAATATGCTGTGCCTGGATGGGATTCGAACCCAAGACTGCATGATGAGAGGCGAGCACGTTACCACCTACATAAATACTAGACAGTGGTTACCGGTGTACTTTAATGGTTGTGGTTCAATAAACTCTCAGGAAAGGTCGGTCTGGGTGTGTGCAAGACTACACCTAATTTACAAATCATACACATCATCCTCATCTCATTGGGTCATGGGGTTGTGAGTTGTTCTCATTCGAACAGATAGCAATGCGCGCGCGCGCACACACACACACACACACATTAGGGATTTTAAAAACAAAAAATTTTATACGAGGACTGTTTTTTTCAACCTTTGATAGGACATAAATAATAAAAGACAAGTGAGTATAGAAAAAATTATTTATTATTAAAAGTTACATACACTTGTGGTACTTTATGATAATCAACTTGATGATTGAGGTCTCTTTGTCGTTCCTGTGAACAAGCTTTTCAATATCCTCTTTATAATGTGTTACTGCCAATGAATTTAAATGAGTCTTGAAGCTTGAAACTCCTCATTAATTTGGAAGCACTGCTTTTTAGCCACTTCTTCAGTTCGGGGATGTCACTCAGTGCTGCTAGGTTTGGACTGTATAATGGGTGATCAAAAATGTCCCATAAAAAATATTTAAAAAAATCCCATAAAATAAAAATAAATAAATGAATAAATAAATAAATAAATAAATAAATGGGAAATAAATAATAATAAATGTCCCATAAGTCCCATAAAATGTCCCAAAAGTGCTCAAGGAGTCGTTGGGTTGCACCAGCAATGTGAGCACGGGCGTTGTCATGGATAAAAATAATTCTGAAAGTCAGCATGTCTCTTCTTTTATTTTAAATGGCTCTCGCCTAACTTTGTAAGGTTTCACAACAAACAGTTACATTAATTGTGGTTCCAGCTGCATAAACTCCACTAGAAAACACAACGAAGAGCTTTAAGACAATGTCAAGGCTCATTTAATTTCACTGGTTGCTACATCTTATGAAGAGAATATTGGAGAGCGTATCCTCAGGTACGACAAATGCCTCCATCATTAAGTTGATTATGTCGAAAAGTAGCTATAAATGAACGTAACCTTTAGTGATAAAACATTTTTTCTATATTCACTTATCTTTTGTCCATTTTATTTTATTGGAGGTTGAAAAAATGATACTCGTATATTTTTAAATTGTTGAATTAATTCAAATTTGAACAACTGTGATGGGTAATAGAACTAAACACTAGGAGTTTTATTGTGTTAAAATTTTTGAAACTGTATTCTAGCTAGAATTAATCTTGATATATTAAGTACAGTGGTCAAGCACATTGACTGAGGCTCTCCAAAATAGTTCAAATTAAAATTAATTGTGTACTACTTAATTTTTTACAAAATTTGTTTCCAGAAATTACAAGTAGAATATATTGTTTTATTTTTAGCGTATTATTTCTATGTTAGTTGACGGAATTTTGGGTAACTATATCCTGACATTCAGAATAAAATTAGTAAACATTTGTTATTGTACTGGGTGATTCAAAAAGAATACCACAATTTTATAAATGTGTATTTAATGAAAGAAACATAATAGAACCTTCTGTTATATATCATTACAACGAGTATTTAAAAAAGTTTTTTCTCACTCAAAAACAAGTTGAGAGATGTTCAATATGACCCCCTCCAGACACTCGAGTAATATCTATCCGATATTCAAACTCATTCCATACTCTCTGTAGCATATCATGCGTAACAGTTTGGATAGCTGCTGTTATTTCTTGTTTCAAATCATCAATGGTGGCTGGGAGAGGTGGCCGAAACACCATATCCTTAACATACCCCCATAAGAAAAAATCGCAGGGGTAAGGTCAGGGCTTCTTGGAGGCCAGTGATGAAGTGCTCTGTCACGGGCTGCCTGGCGGCCGATCCATCGCCTTGAACCAATTTCAGATGATAAGGTTTCATTACTAACCTTTTCAACAACCTGCGATATGCAGATGACACAGTCCTGATGGCTGGAAGTGCTGAGGATCTGCAGACATTGTTGGACCATGTGAATTTAGTCAGCAACGCTTATGGTTTAAGAATGAATATCCACAAGACAAAGTTCCTGGTTGTCAGTAGACATGAAGTAAATGCTGTCCTTTCGGTTGATGGTAGTGTGGTTGAGCGAGTCAAGTTCTATAAGTATCTTGGGTGTCTCTTAAATGAGAGATGGGACTTTAGTCAGGAGATCAGGGCCCGCATTGAACAGGCAAGAGCTGTATTCATAAAAATGAAAAATTTGCTTTGCAATAGAGAACTCAACCTCAGTACAAGACTTCGCATACTCAGATGTTATGTAATTCCTGTACTCATTTATGGTCATGAGGGATGGATATTGACTAAGTCCTTGGAAAGGAAATTGGAGGCGTTTGAGATGTGGACTTACCGGCGGATGCTCCGCATCTCATGGAAGGATAAAATTACAAATGGGGAAGTTCTAAGCCGTTTGAACAAAAATACAGAACTTCTTTTCAATATCAAAAGATGGAAACTCCAATATTTTGGCCATATAGTGCGGAATAAAAAATACCACCTACTGCAGTGCATCATGGAAGGCAAAATTGAGGGTAAACGAAGACTGGGGAGAAGGAGAATTTCTTGGATGGGGAACCTGCGGGGGTGGTTTGGGACCACCTCAGTTCAACTCTTCAGAGCGGCTGGTTCCAAGGTTAGAATCATGATGATGATCGCCAATCTCCGACGCGGAGCAGGCATATAGAAGAAGAAGACTAACCTTTTCGTAGGACTTTCCATACAGTTGATTGTGGAAGTTGTAGCTCTCTGCTAGCTCTGCGAGTCGATTTTAGTGGGCTGCGAACAAATGCTTGCTGGATGCGTGCTACATTTTCATCACTCGTTTGCGGCCGTCCAGAATTTTTCCCTTTGCACAAACACCCATTCTCTGTAAACTGTTTATACCAACGTTTGATACACCACCTATCAGGAGGTTGAACACCATACTTCGTTCGAAATGCGCGCTGAACAACTATCGTCGATTCACTTCTGCCGTACTCAATAACACAAAAAGCTTTCTGTTTAGCGGTCGCCATCTTAGCATCAGCTGACGCTGACGCCTTGTCAACAGCGCCTCAAGTGAACAAATGAGCAACTAAATGAAACTTTAGAGCTTCCTTAATTCGCCAACAGATAGTGCTTAGCTCTCCTTTTCTTCTCTGCAGAGTTATAAATTTCTAAAGTTTTGGTATTCTTTTTGAATCACAGTGTATTTTTAAGTTTACCTTACATAATCCCTATTAATATTATCAAATATTCAATACATTCTTTCATTTCATAGAGCCACAAACAAGTGTGGCACCCAAGGCACAAAATTCACTTTCAATTGGATCACGGGTATACGATATCAAAAGTTCTACTGTTTTCTTGATATGTAATGTCCAAGGTTACCCTATTCCTAGATTCAGGTAAGAATTTTTAACAAATTCATATTGTATGTATGAATACTATTTTAAAATTAGTGTTTCATTAGATTTTAGGTAGGGCAGTCATAACAACTGATTAATTTATGCTATTTGTCACAGTAGTACAATTCGTTATTATAAAATAGCAAGATATCAAAACTTTGAATGGCAAAATACTTTATTCAGATTTACGGCACATGTTCTCGAATGACACTGCTCATGTATTGACAAGTATAGTACATTTGTTTTTGGAAGAAGCTTATAAGAGGAGGGCGAGTAGGTAGAGTAGGGATAGTTTCAATGGGGCAAGTGTTGTCTCCTTCTCACTTAATGATCATTCCCTCTCTTTCTAACTGTATACTACTCTGTTACAACTACTACGTTAGACTTGGTCCTTTTTGTTCAGCTTCTTTTTTCATAAAATTGTATACACTGACTATACTCCCTAGCCTAATCGCGTATTTCCTGCCTTTTCCATATTACACTAGCACTTGTGCTCGAATTTTCACTACTACAACTAGGTTCCATTGTAATAATAAATAAAAAGTAGAAACGAAATAAAGAATACGTACAAAAAATTAATAAAAACAAAACCAAACAGCAAAAGAGTAAAAACAATAGGTTCCAAAAACAGTAGGCCTACTACCGAATGCACGAGTTGAAGACATGTGAAGGGAATAAAACAACAAAAATATAAAATTACAACATAGAGTTAATGTTTTTAGCATTGGCGGGATCTGGGGGGGGGCAAGGGGGGCACTTGCCCCTCAATATTCTACTGGTATACATTTTTAACCAAGTTAGTACCACTTTTTACTTTTTAACCAAGACTGAAAACATATTTAAGGAGTACGACCGGACAAGAAAGACTCTCATCACTAGCCTTGTTGGCCATCGAAAGAGATGAGTATGTAGATGTGAACAAAGTCATCAACAAATTCACATCAACAAAAAGAAGATTGAACTTTGTTTAAGATACCTAAGTTAATCGTTCATATTGTTACTAGGCTCAGTAATGTATGATACAGTGATGTAATTATAATACAATTTCTTGTAACTAAACGTTGAAAGCAAAAATCGTAGTTATGATTTACTCCAAATTACTCCAAACAGATTATTTATGCTACAATAAATACACTTCACTTACACTCTATCTGTACAGGGGTTTTTAAGCATCAATTCAGATGTTCTTCTTATAAGCTGTTCTTAGTGGAGATGTATTTAAACTTAAAATTAATTAATCAAATGGTCCAATAAAAATGTGTTAATGGTTAAATAAGTTAATACTATTTTTAACATTTAAAAACATTGTTATTGGACCATTTTAGATCAATTTTAGGTTTACATCAATTGGGAGTTAAAATGACGTTTTAACGTTAAAATCCCAACAAAATTTACTTTTTAATTTAGCCTAAAAACAGCCCTAAAATTGAGTTGAAGGCAATAAAAATCTCAAAATTTTCCGGGGGAGGTCCCCCGGACCCCCCCTTGTGCTGGGGGGTATTCCATACCCCCCAGACCCCCCGGTATTTGCCCCCCAATGACTCCCGCCAAATCCCGCCCATGGTTTTTAGGATTTATGGTACACTTAGGTTCTTAACGCTGCTAGCACTATGGAGAGACTGATCACTTTTCTTCGAGGTGCTTCCCCCACCATTAAACAGAACATCTCAGCGGCACAGAGCATTGGTGGGAGAGCTTCTAGCTAGAACAAATGACCTGTACAGTATTCAGATGAACTAAAGTCCCCTAGCTGTGGGAGTGAGAGAATTCATAACGCTCTCACTCGCACAAGCCATAAGCGCTGTTCCAACAACATTGTCTTAAATTTTACTCATTGTTGTGAGCAAGCGTTTATGCAAGCAGTAAACTAACAAGTGAGATAACGACTGTAGTATGTTTTCAGATCTGGATTATAATGGTAAAGACCTTTGACCACATGCGTAGTTATGCCACATATCTCCCTCTCACTTGCTCGGCTATGGGACATTAGTTCCTCTGATACATATACATAACTTTTAATACATCTTTTTGTATGTCCCTAATGTGTGTATGTCCCTAATGTGTGTATGTGTGTAATGTCTGCCCATAACAGACAGGTGGAGTGTCAAATTATTTACACTCAATCTGTTTGTTGCAGGGCTAAAATAAATAGTTCTGTTTCTTATCACATGGTCAGCCAATTGAATGACTGAATCATTTAAGAACTGAAGAGGTAGAGGTGTAAAAGACACTAATCAGAGTTATCTCCTCTGAAAGTAATGAATTTCATTATACAGCCAGACCCTGTGGTGAATGAAGTGAAGGTGTCATTTGCAGAGTGGAAAATATGTGCTTTTCAGAGGGCCCGGCATGCTGTTAAGCGTACTTTTCCACTCAGTGAGGAAGGCAATGGTAAACCACCTCACTCCTCGTTTTACTTAGTAAAACCTCTACAGGTTCAAACCAGCCTTTCGGCTGTTGACCTAAACAACAACAATGTGTGTACGTTGGAATCTGTTCAATGCAGAAGAATAAGCAACCAATGACCCAATAAGCTGAGGATGATGTGTATGACGTGTAGTCTTGTACAGACCCAGGTCGATGATTCCTGAGAGAGTATGGTTAATTGAATCCTAATTATCAAAGTACACCGGTAACCATTGTCTAGTATTTAAATCTGTAAAAAAGTAATTACTTTTAGCAGGATTTGAACCAGGGACCTTCGTATCCGAAAATCAGCTTTTAAACAGCTGACTTGTTGCGGGGAATTTACCTTTAGACCAGCCCAATGGGTCAATATGTCATTAATGTTGCAAATAGTTAACAAAATACAAACAACACCATTACCACACATATAATGTAGAGATACATTTTAGTTGTTAAAGCAATTCCTTATGACTAAATAAAAGTTAAAATATTTTATATTTATATCTTTTACAAAAACTATCTTTTCCAAACTATCATTAGTTGAGTTTTCATTATTTTAATTATTTGTTATTATTATAGTTTTCATTATTTGAGTCATCATCATTAAGTTTTTTCCATAAAGGGCCAATTTTAGACCACATTGTTTGACTAGACATTTCTGGAAGGCTTTTTTTGCAGCCCACATTTCCAGGATTTCTTCAATGTAGGTTTTCTCAGATTTTCTGTCTGCCGAATTCCGTTTTTGCTCTTTCTGAAAGCCCTTAATCAGTAATTAGTTTCCTGATTTTTCATTGTTGTTTAGGTCATCAGCCGAAAGGCTGGTTTGAACCTGTAGAGGTTTTACTAAGTAAAATGAGGTGGTTTACCCCTGCCTTCCTCACTGAGTGGAAAAGTATGCTTATCAGCATGCCGGGCCCTCTGAAAAGCACATATTTTCCACTCTGCAAATGACACCTTCACTTCATTCACCACAGGGTCTGGCTGTATAATAAAATTCATTACTTTCAGAGGAGATAACTCTGATTAGTGTCTTTTACACCTCTATCTCTTCTGTTCTTAAATGATTCAGTCATTTGATTGGCTGACCATGTGATAAGAAACATAACTATTTATTTTAGCCCTGCAACGAACAGATTGAGTGTAAATAATTTGACACTCTACCTGTCTATTATGGGCAGGAGTTTTCATTACTTCATTAAAAAAATTCAATTTTTTTTGCTTAAAAATTTATCTTATTCAAGATATATATCATAATATTGTTCATCTCATTGAATTTTTTGAATTGCCTCAGTAGTCTGATGGTGGTGGGCTAGACGAATCAGAGGGTCCTGAGTTAGATTCTCAGCTAGAAACTGGAAAGTTTAACTCATTAAAATCTATTGTTCCATAACCCAGTGTAATAGTTACTGAAAAATCTATTGATATAATTTTTAAAGAAACTAACAAATTAATTTACACCGTCTTTTGAATAAAAAAAAAACCTCAAAAACTATCCAAAAATGTTGTTATTTAATATAGAACCACAGACAAGCATTGCTCCAAAAGTTAAAGATCAAGATGTTGGAAGTATGAAGAAATCTGTGCTAAAAAATAGCAAGGTGACATTAGTTTGTTTTGCTCAAGGTTTTCCTACTCCATATTTCAGGTTGGTATTTTTTTGTTAGTGTATAAATTACTGTATTTTATCATTACTTAAGTTATAGTTTAAAGGTTTTTTTTTTAATGATATTGTCTGAATCAAAGGTCATCACTGACGAAAGGTAGGTTTTGGTATTTGTATTTTAAGAAATAGAACGGTGTGTCTCTTTTTTGGACTCTGTTTAGAAATTGTATCTTGGAACTTCAGTGTAGCATTTGAATATTTAATTTAGTAAATACAGTAAGCTGTCAGTTTTGTATCGTTATTATTTGATTCATTAAAACTTGGGCTAAATTGGAGTTTATTGATTTGTTGGTTCGATTGACTTTGTGTTTGACAGTAGTATAATAATAATAATAATAATAATAATAATAATAGAAGTTAATGCGTAATTAAGTTTTCTTATTGGTGGCAATTTTAAAAATTTTCATCCATTATTTTCCTTTGTATGTCCGTCACACCCAGGTGTCAGAAACTGCAAGAGATAGCAGCAAACAGCTTTGGGATTTGTGATCTACACAAAAAATTAGTGGGTCAAAGTGGGTTTGAAGTTCCGGTTTTGACCAGAAGTGGCTCAAAACCGGAAGTCAAGAAATCTAAGTGGGAATTTGGAAACTAAAATACAATAGTGTTATTCGATTTCTCGTAAAGAGTAAATTGAGAAATTATTAGGTTTGATGTTCCGGTTTTGACCGGAAGTGGCCCAAAACCAGAAGTCAAGAAATCAAAGCCAGAAACTACAAGAGATAGCAACAAATGGTTTTCGGATTCGTAATCTACACAAAAAGTTTGTGGGCCTGGATTGGGTTTGAAGTTCCGGTTTCGATTGGAAGTGGCCCAAAACTGAAAGTCAAGAAATCTTAAGTCAGAATTTCGTAACAAAAATAGTGTCGTTCAATTCCTCTTAAAGCATAGTTACAGAAATCACTAATAGTTTTTGCCATAAGTCGACGATAAGCCTTTTTAAAAGTTGCCGTGAGACGCGTTATCTCATGAAGCGGATTTTTCTTATATGTTTATTTGAAAACCTATCATTTATGGTCGTTTATTACGTTTAAAAATTATTAGTTTATTCTTTAAGAGTCTTGTTTGTTTTTGTAAGATTGTTGTGATATCTTAGCTGTTATTTTTGTCTTTTTTCTGACATGGGGAATTCATTTATTCATATTTTAAAGGTTTTACCCTTGTTGCTGTTCATGAGTAAGTCTACATACTTAATGACTTCTTATTTTTACTTTCTCTTGCCTATATGAATATATAGGAAGGAAAGTATTGTTTTCATGTCGATTTTTCGAAATCGAGTTTTCACCGGATCTATACGTTTTCAGACCCCCTGAACCCAAAATACATGTTTTTAGCGATTGGTCTGTGTGTGTGTGTGTGTGTGTGTGTGTGTGTGCGTGCGTGCGCGCGCGCGCGTGCGTGCGTGTGTGTGAACAGAATATCTCAAGAACGGAACATCGTACAAACTTGAAACTTGAAACTTAAGTTACATACCACTACCGGACCCGACACGAACATTTTCATCAAAATCGGTCAACCGGAAGTAGTAGTTTATTCGTATAATTTTTCACTTTTTTGCGATTTTCTCAAAAACTGGTCCTACGATTTTTTTAAAAATCGCCTGGTTTACTAGATTTTTTGTGCTCTACAAGATAGGGTACGCGCCATGTTTGCTGAAATTCTGCGTGAGGCTGTTTTTATGTAAAAACATTTTCTTTTTAAAATTGCGGCTTTAATAACCATTTTAGCGCAAAAATTTATATAATAAAAAATGTAGAGAATTTAAAAACCTACAACTTTTATTTAAAACATTTTTTTGTATAACGCTTAGTTTAGCGGTAATTAGCGTTTTTCTGTTTTTTTCTCACGAAAACGTGTGAAAAATCGATTTTTTTAAGATTTCGGCTTTAGTACGCATTTTACGACAAAAGTATAGATAATAAAATTTATAGGAAATTATAATGTCTACAACTTTTATTAGGAGAAATTTTCTCTACAGAGCTTAGTTTAGCGTGAAAGTGTGATTTTCCGTTTTTTTAAGCCAAACTGAGTACGTACGATTTTCATTTTGCGTCATTCACTCATGATTAAAATAAGGTTATGTTTTTGAGGTTAGTGTTTTGTTTATTTCTAATATTTTATTAATAATGTTAGGTTTATTATTAATTTCATTATTTGCATTGGCAAGAGAAAATTGTGTGAGCGTTTCACACCAGATTTTTTTTTAACCATTCTAAGCTCCTTGGGAATCTCTTTCATTCTCCTTTCTTGACTATCGGGACTTACAAGTCCCATTTAGTGCCATTGCATTTATTTGTGCATTAACAGTTTAAATTGCCTAGTTGACCATTAGGACTTCTAAATCCCGCCTGGTCTGATTTTTCTGTAAACTGTAAGGGCTTCAAAAATACATCAGATTGTGTCACCTTTGTATTGAATGAAGCCATCGCATGTGGTACATGTGCATGCGTCTAACCTAGTGTTCTAATTACACTTCTGAAATTTTATTATTGTGTGGTCTAGAAAGGGATAACCGGTATCTTGCCATCAAATATTTACTATAAAAATCTGGTGTGAAACACTCACACAACTTTCTCTTGCCAATGCAAATAATTAATAATAAACCTAACATTATTAATAAAACATTAGAAATAAACAAAAAACTAACCTCAAAAACATAACCTTATTTTAATCATGAGTGGAAGACGCAAAATGAAAATCGAACTCAATTTGGCTTAAAAAAAACGGAAAATCACACTTTCACGCTAAACTAGGCTCTGTAGAGAAAAATTCTCTAAACAAAAGTTGTAGATCTTTTAATTTTCTATAACTTTTATATATACACTTTTGTCGTAAAATGCATACTAAGACCGAAATGTTAAAAAAATCGATTTTTCTCACGTTTTCGTGAGAAAAAAAACAGAAAATCGCAAATTACCGCTAAACTAAGCGTTATACAAAAAAATGTTTGAAACAAAAGTTGTAGGTTTTTAAATTCTCTACAACTTTTATTATATAAGTTTTTGCGCTAAAATTTATATTAAAGCCGTAATCTTAAAAAAACAACGTTTTTACGTGAAAACAGCCTCACCGAGAATTTCAGCAGATATGGCGCCTACCCTATCTTGTAGAGAATAAAAAATTGAGTAAAATAGGCGATTTTTAAAAAAATCGTAGGACCAGTTTTTGAGAAAATCGCAAAAAACTGAAAAATTATACGAATAAACTACTACTTCCGGTTGACCGATTTTGATGAAAATGTTCATGTCGCGTCCGGTAGTGGTATGTAACTTAAGTTTCAAGTTTCAAGTTCGTACGATGTTCCGTTCTTGAGATATTCTGTTCACACACACACAGACACACAGACACACACACAGACCAATCGCTAAAAACATGTTTTTTGGGTTCAGGGGGTCTGAAGACGTATAGATCCGGTGAAAACTCGATTTCGAAAAATCGACATGAAAACAATACTTTCCTTCCTATATATTCATATAGGCAAGAGAAAGTAAAAATATTGTATCATAACATGAATATTAAATTATACCTTCTTTCTGTTCAAGCTTGCAATGAATTCCCTTTGGCATCCGATTCCCAGTATTACTTTATTATTTGTTTCTTTCTTTGGCCAGCTAACTTCTTGATTCACCTCCTTCGTCAAATTTCCCTTTTCGCTCCTAATCATACTTTATCCCTTCCCTAGAACCATTATTTCACTTCCATGTTTTCTTTCTTCACTACTTCTCTTGTAATTAGATATTAAACTTCCTAATTAACTTTCTGGCCTGTTATTCTTGTTTAGGTCATCAGCCGAAAGCAAGTTTGAACCGTTAAAGGCTTTACTAAGTAAAGCAAGGAGTGAGGTGGTTTAGCAATTCCTCACTAAACGAAAAAGTACGCTTATCAGTATGCCAGGCCCTCTGAAAAGCATCTATTTTCCATCCTGCAAATGACACATTCACTTCATTCACCACTTGGTTTGGCTATGTTGTGTTGTTGTTTAGGTCATCAGCCGAAAAGCTGGTTTGAACCTGTAGAGGTTTTACTAAGTAAAATGAGGAGTGAGGTGGTTTACCATTGCCTTCCTCACTGAATAGAAAATACGCTTATCAGCATGCCGGGCCCTCTGAAAAGCACATATTTTCCACTCTGCAAATGACACCTTCACTTCATTCACCACAGGGTCTGGCTGTATAATGAAATCCATTACTTTCAGAGAAGATAACTCTGATTAGTGTCTTTTACACCTCTACCTCTTCTGTTCTTAAATGATTCAGTCATTTAATTGGCTGACCATGTGATAAGAAACAGAACTATTTATTTTAGCCCAGCAATGAACAGATTGAGAGTAAATAATTTGACTCTCCACCTGTCTGTTATGGGCCCGGTTTGGCTATATAATGATGAAATTCTTTATTCTCAGAGGAGATAACCTGACTTTTGTTTTTTACACCTCTACCTTTTTTCTGGTCTTAAATGCTTCAGTCTTATAATTGGCTGACTATGTGCTAAGAAACACAACTATTTTTTGTAGCCCTAGAACAAGCAGATCAAGTGCAAACTATTCAACACTCCACCTGCCTGTTGTCGGGAATTCCTGGCCTAATTCTTCAATTTAATATTTTATTTTTCATTAGACTTACAGTTCTGTTTCCTGACTATCATTAACTTAGTTTTCTTAGAGTTGACTATCAGTTAATTTTCCTCTTAACGTGTTCTAGACAGTTTAACATTATTTTTATTTATGTAGGAGTTGGTGAGAATAGATAACTAAAAGTAAGGTGTATTTCGATTCTAAATGCTAGGAATGGTAAAAAATCAACTAACTTTCTTTTGTGTCTATAGTGGTTGGTACGATATAAATACATAAATAAATTGTTACGTTTTCTATCATTGGTGTGTTATTTTTGCTTGATTTTCTTTTTTATTCGTTCATGGTTTAATTTAATTTATATATATTTTTTTAAATATAATTTTCTTTCATCATATTTGAGTTATCACATCTATTTTATTACTGATCACATTATTTGTTATTTTATGAACATATTTTAAAGACTCACAAATTATTATTATTATTTTTAATAAAATATGTTTTATTTAAGATAATACCAGTTTCATAATACCGTATTCTCAAGTTAAGAATAAATTTACAATATTCTGTATTGCTTGCTTCAATTGGTCTAATAAAATTTTTACCTCCAACTTGAATTTTTCTTTAATATCAGTATTTAATTGTTTTTTTAAAATTAAAATTAAATTTTTGTATTTTTACTGTAATATTAAATTTGAATTAATACATCTGCACTAATGAATTCAACAACTACATTGAATTAAAATGTTTTTTTTTTTAAGAAATTTGAAAATTTGGTTTGTCAAACAATTACAATTGTTTGTAACAATTACAATTTGGTTTGTAACAGGCAATTTTAATTATACAGGGTGGTTAAAAAGTCTGAATGGCTTAATAATTTGAATGTAAGGGAAATTTAAAGATATATGCAAATATGAACTTCACTAGAATACAGAATTGGCTACTATTTTATGATAAATCAAAATATTTTGTTCGCCATTTTGAGTGTAACTTTATTTTTTTTAAATGGGAAGGTAGTCATATGATACATGATTTTGATGCAAAATTTCAAGCCAATTCGAGTGGCGAAAACTGCACATCGATATTTTGAAGAATAATCTCAAGAATATCTTCGAAACCTTATGAGATATCGATGTGCAGTTTTTGCCATTTAAATTATCTTGAAATTTCACATTGAAATCATGTGTCACATTTCCACCTTCCCATTTAAAATAAATAAAGCTACATTCAAGATGGAGGACAAAATTTTTTATTCATCATAAAATAGTATTTTGTATTCAAATGAAATTCACATTTGCAAAGATCTTGAAATTTCTCTTATATTTAAAATTTTAAGCCATTTTGGACTTTTCACCCACCCTATATATTTTTATGTATGGTTCTTCTGTAAATAAACATTTACGATGCAATAAAATTAAATAAATTGTAAGGTGGCTTTTGAAAATTTTTTTTTCTTAATTTTCAGAATATTTTAAAGCTTTTGAATTTTATCACAAAATGAAAATCTTTGTTTTTGATTTTTGCAGTACATGTACATTGATTGATGAATAATTTATTAGGTCAGGTAAAATTAAGTGATATAAACTATTTTTAAAACAATTTTTGATGGTTCTTTGATTAAATTGATTGTTTACAGAAAATTAATTTCTACATTCTATAAGGAATGGAATTTAATTAGATAAAATATAGAATAGTTACTTTACTCTCTTGATGCTAACAAAAATTTTACATTCTTTGAAAAAAGAAGTATATTAATAAAATTATATTTGTACATATTTGCTCTATCTTTAGTACTTTACAGAGAAAATATTATAATAGGACAACATTTTTGATACTTGGGTTTCAACCTGTCTTCATAGTCTATGATAACCTGAAGCCAAAAAGCCTGCTCTCCCGTAGCAATCCTCTCTTCATGTCCTGTAAGAATGCTGGCTTCCAACATCGCCACTTACATTTTATCAACTGCCAGTCAAAGAATTGGCCTAACAAATTGGTTAGCACAACTAGCTTCTACACCGTGGTCCCAGGTTCAATTCCTGGTCAGTCTGACATTTTTTCATCACTTGTCTTCATCTGTCATCCTTCTCACTGTCTGTTTTAGCAGTAATTGCAAAACAGTCTTGACATTAAAAAAACATTGTTGTTGTTTAGGTCATCAGCCAAAAGGCTGGTTTGAACCTGTACTAGACCTTTACTAAGTAAATCGAGGAGTGAGGTGGTTTACCATTGCCTTCCTCACTGAGTGGAAAAGTACACTTATCAGCATGCCAGGCCCTCTGAAAAGCATATATTCTCCACTCTGCAAATGACACTTTCACTTCATTTACCACAGGGTCTGGCTGTATAATGAAATCCATTACTTTCAGAGGAGATAACTCTGATTAGTGTCTTTTACACCTCTATCTCTTCTGTTCTTAAATGATTCAGTCATTTAATTGGCTGACCATGTGATAAGAAACATAACTATTTATTTTAGCCTGCAACTAACAGATTGAGTGTAAATAATTTGACACTCCACCTGTCTGTTGTTGTTGTTTAGGTCATCAGCCAAAAGGCTGGTTTGAACCCGTAGAGGTTTTACTAAGTATATAGAGGAGTGAGGTGGTTTACAAGTGCTTTCCTCACTGAGTGGAAAAGTATGCTTATCAGCATGCCGGGCCCTCTGAAAAGCACATATTTTCCACTCTGCAAATGACACCTTCACTTCATCACCACAGGGTCTGGCTGTATAATGAAATCCATTACTTTCAGAGGAGATAACTCTGACTAGTGTCTTTAACACCTCTACCTCTTCTGTTCTTAAATGATTCAGTCATTTAATTGGCTGACCATGTGATAAGAAACAGAACTATTTATTTTAGTCCTGCAACGAACAGATTGAGTGCAAATAATCTGACACTCCACCTGTCTGTTATGGGCAAAAAAAACATTAAAGAACTCGTGACTGAATTCATACCATACCAGTGCGAAAGATTCTTTAACCATGATATCCTAAGCTGACCTTCACCAAATTTATACTCTTATCCTTTCATACGTGATATTCTGCAGCATTATTTACTTCTTCTTACATCTTTTATCACATGACCAAAGTACTTCAGTTAAATAATGTTTCACAGTTTTCATAACTGCTCATAACAGACAGGTGGAGTGTCAAATTATTTACTCTCAATCTGTTCATTGCAGGGCTAAAATAAATAGTTCTGTTTCTTATCACATGGTCAGCCAATTAAATGACTGAATCATTTAAGAACAGAAAAGGTAGAGGTGTAAAAGACACTAATCAGAGTTATCTCCTCTGAAAGTAATGAATTTCATTTTACAGCCAGACCCTGTGGTAAATGAAGTGAAGGTGTCATTTGCAGAGTGTAAACTATGTGCTTTTTAGAGGGCCCAGCATGCTGATAGCGTACTTTTCTACGGTAGTGGTAAACCACCTCACTCGTCGTTTTACGTAGTAAAACCTCACAGGTTCAAACCAGTCTTTCTGCTGATGACGTAAACAACAGTTTTTATTACTTCTATTTTCTTATTTTAACTTCATCAAGACTTTCAAGTTCTAATTCAATCTGTCCATGATGTCCATTGAAATTTCCTATAACACCACATTTTCATGGCCTCTGGTCTTTTTATCTTATTTTGGTTCAGCATCCAAGCATCTACCCCATGCAGTAACATTGAAAACATAAAGCAGCGAGGAATCTAATTCTAAATAGGAGTCTATAATCCCTACTGCTTAAAATTTTACTTATTTTAACACCATTCTTTGTTCATTTAACATTCCAGATACCTGAAGCTATTTACTACTTCAAAAATTGTAATTTAAATTTCAATACTAACAGTCATACTCGTTTGTTTAGTTGTCACCAAGTTTTATTGGTGTTTATTTAGAGATCAGCTTTTTGTATTTTTCTACAACCATATTGTAGCAATAGTTGTTTAAATTTCCATCTTCTGCCACTGTGCTCTTTATGGAAACTTCTCCGTTAACATCTAATAATTTATTGGGGAAGCAACTTTTCGAAAGGTGACAACTCCCGAATAGTCTGTGGAAATGCCAATACTAGTCAGGGTTTGCCCAACACCTATCTTTCCTATTCCTGGCAGATCCCATGCATACCTTGGTCTTGTTCTTCTTCTCATAATCAAGGATTAGGCTCCCACCTTTTGCAACTCTCAACAGCAACTCCCGAAGAGTCTGTGTAAATGCTATTACTAGTCAGGGTTTGCCCAACACCAATCTCTTCTACTCCTGGCAGATCCCATACATACCTTGGTCATGTTCTTCTTCTCATAATCAAGGATTAGGCTCCCACCTTTTGCAACTCTCAACAGCAACTCCCGAAGAGTCTGTGTAAATGCTATTACTAGTCAGGGTTTGCCCAACACCAATCTCTTCTACTCCTGGCAGATCCCATACATACCTTGGTCATGTTCTTCTTCTCATAATCAAGGATTAGGCTCCCACCTTTTGCAACTCTCAACAGCAACTCCCGAAGAGTCTGTGTAAATGTCATTACTAGTCAGGGTTTTCCCAACACCAATCTCTTCTACTCCTGGCAGATCCAATGCATACCTTGGTCTTGTTCTTTTTTTCATAATCAAGGATTAGGCTCCCACCTTTTGCAACTCTCAACAGCAACTCCCGAAGAGTCTGTGGAAATGCCATTACTAGTCAGCGTTTGCCCAACACCAATCTCTTCTACTCCTGGCAGATCCCATGCATACCTTGGTCGTGTTCTTCTTCTCATAAACAAGGATTAGGCTCCCGCTTGTTCCAACTCTAACAGCAACTCCCAAAGAGTCTGTGGAAATGCCATTACTAGTCAGGGTTTGCCCAACACCAATTTCTTCTACTCCTGGCAGATCCCATACATACCTTGGTCATGTTCTTCTTCTCATAATCAAGGATTAGGCTCCCACCTTTTGCAACTCTCAACAGCAACTCCCGAAGAGTCTGTGGAAATGCTATTACTAGTCAGGGTTTGCCCAACACCAATCTCTTCTACTCCTGGCAGATCCCATGCATACCTTGGTCTTGTTCTTCTTCTCATAATCAAGAATTAGGCTCACACCTGTTCCAACTCTCAACAACGACAAAGATCTATTGTATTATTCCCATCTCTTGCCTGGCCTCCCAATATCTCTCCTCCCTTCCGACCTGCATTTCAAAACATTGAGATCCTTTTCTCAGGCATTCTCTCTCTGTGTGCTCCCTCGATTGATTTGATGTTCGGCAGTCTTCCCATTCAAGTTTTAAATATCCATTTTCGCACTTGTATCATAATTTCTGAGTTGGTCTCTACGATTGCAACTCTTTGTTCTCCATTGGAATCGTATTTCTGCCGCCTGTACTCTATTCTCTTGTGTTTTTTTCCTAACCGAAGACTCACTTTTATAGAGTAGGCTGGGGCAGCCATCATCTTGTAAAAATTTATTTTGGAATACGTTGGTAAGACTAATTATTGTAGAAAGGTACCCATTTGCATTGAAGCCTTGTCAGAGATCTCTCTTGTACCACTCATCTTATTCACACATGTCACTCAACACCATAGGGTATGCGGTCTTGGGTTCGAATCCCATTCAGCCTCGGCATATTTTCATACATTACAAAAAATCATTTCATTCTTTACCGTCTGCATTAGCAGTAATTGCAGAACAGTCGGAAGTTTAAAAAAAAAAAAAAACCATAGGATTAGTTGAAATGGATTTAATTTCCTCCAGCTTGTGGTACAGTCCATCGTAATGGACTAATTACCAAGGGGTACTTACCTTCTACACTACAAAAAGGATGTGCCAATGTCCAGATGACTTCATCCTGCGACTGTACCGCTTGTGAGTTTTCTCATGGGGGTTGATACCATCATGAGAGTATGATATGGATGGAACTACTTTATGGGAAAATAATCTTTAAAAATAAAAAAAAACATTAAATTTTTCTGTTTGGATCAAGAAATTAAATCTAGTAGATTTAACACATACGTAAAATTTGTAGCATTACAACTGGATTAAAAATAGCATTTGAATTAATTTTATATTTAAATGATTTCTTTATTTTGTGATATAATTCAACATAGCTTTAAAATATCTTGGAAAACTTTTTGAACATTTTGGTAAACCAGCTTAAGGTATTGTATTTTTTTTTTTAAAATAACTAATAACATTTTTTAACTGTTATAAACAACCATAATTTTATATTAAATATTTCACAACATTTTAACGAAAAATTTTTTTTAATAATTTAAAAAAAAAACATGAAGAAGAACCATGATCTTTTTGTTAATAAATAAAATTAAGCAGACTGTGGTAAATTCATATTTTGAACAGATTTTTTTTTGGTTTATAATTATTTAAATAATATTATGATATTTTATTATATTATATAATTTTTTTCTCTAAAATAAACAAAGATATTTTTCTTTTGGTTTTTCTGTGCAGAGCCGCGGACACGCGTTGCTCCCAATGTTAACATACGAAGTGAAGTTCCCTTCGAGGCGAACATGCATGAATGAATACAGTCTGTGAGATAATTCAGGTAAACACAGAGAAATAATAACCGTAATAATGTGATCAGGCTTCTTCAATTCACTTCATCTTATTCACTTCATAATGCCACTTCACTCATTCATTCTTGTATTTTTTTATCATTTATATTTATTATTAATTTTATTATTTCTAATACGTAATGTATATGATCGTATTTTTTACCATTACCCAGTTTGCACTTATCAACTGTTCGTATAAGAAAGTTGACTGCTTTGTTTATAAATATTTTTTATATTATATTTGCCTGCATTAGGTGTGTAGTTTATTGGTTTTTTTAGAAAATTATTATAAAATGAGGTTATTTTTTGAGGGTGTAAGGTATAATTTTTGTACAGAAATCTTTTGAAGTTGTTTTCTTCAATTTAGTTTACTTTAATCTTGATTTTTTTTTAGCTTTTATTTGTTATTGGGAAATGAACATTATTGATGACAACTATCCAATTTGATTGCTCCTTTTGGCTGTTTTATTTTGACGTGGATTAGGCGTGAGTTTGAACAGGGACCCTCCTGTTAGGGTAGAGTTTGTTCGCGGATGGCTGTCAGCTGGTCACCATACAAAGTCGTGTTACTTAACAAATAATACCGACTTTCTCCCAGCTGACTGACTGACTGGGCTGGCCTGAAGGCCTAATCTTGATTAAAAATAAAAATTTACAACTGTATTTTGTTTAAAAATAATAATATACATCGTTATTACTTTTTTTGATAAAAACTAATTCACACAATAATATTAATTTATTTTTTACAATAAATTTCACAATTACACATTAACTCTTATAATCTCATTTCGTGATGTTTTGTGTCAGTGAATTATCAGTTTGTTGTTGTTTAGGTCATCAGCTGAAAGGCTGGTTTGAACCTGTAGAGGTTTTACTAAGTAAAATGAGGAGTGAAGTGGTTTACTTTTGCCTTCCTCACTGAGTGGAAAAGTACGCTTATCAGTATGCCGGGCCCTCTGAAAAGCACATATTTTTCACTCTGCAAATGACACTTTCACTTCATTCACCACAGGGTCTGGCTCTATAATGAAATTCATTACTTTCAGAGGAGATAACTCTGATTAGTGTCACAGTACACCTCTACCTCTTCTGTTCTTAAACGATTCAGTCATTAAATTGGCTGACCATGTGATAAGAAACAGAACTATTTATTTTAGCCCTGCAACGAACAGATTGAGTGTAAATAATTTGACACTCCACCTGTCTATTATGGGCGAAATATAAAATTATCAGTTTATGAACAAAATTCACCAATAAAATAAGTGTCACCGTAATGACAGTCAAAACAAATCATCACCAGAAAAGTAGCACCTTCAAAATTTTAATTTAATTATTTTGTTATTTACTTTAAAAAGTCTCGTTACGGCTTTGACCAATTTTTACGCTCAGGATTTTTTAACTAATTTCTGAAAGTATTCTCTTTGCAACCATGTAAAGGTTTTTAAATCTGTTTGATAAAACTCTTTTTTTTCGATTTGTTATCGGGAACTGTACGTTATTGACAACCAACCAATTTGATTGCTGCTTTTTGCTGTGTTATTTGACGTGGATTAGGCATGAGTTTGAATAGGGACCCCCAGTAGAGTTTGTTCACGGATGGCTATCAGCTGATAACCATACTAGTTACTTGCCCAACCGATGTTACTTAACAAATAATAGCGACTTTCTCTACCAGTTGACTGATTGGGCTGGCCTGAAGGCCAACTCTGTATTTAAATATAAACGGAATCTTCATTTAAAATACGTAGGACCAGATTTTGCATTTTAAATCTAATGATATTCTTTACAATGTTTTGAATGTTCAAAAATACTGGAAAATTTTTTTATTTAACTTACACTATATTATGTGTAAAAAAATTATTATTTTCTATATTCATTACAATTTATTTAATTGTTATTAATTTTTACTTTCTCTTGCCTATATGAATATATAGGAAGGAAAGTATTGTTTTCATGTCGATTTTAAGAAATCAAGTTTTCACCGGATCTACATGTTTTCAGACCCCCGAACCCAAAAAACATGTTTTTAGCGATTGGTCTGTGTGTGTGTGTGTGTGTCTGTGTGTGTGTGTGTCTGTGTCTGTGTCTGTGTGTGAACAGAATATCTCAAGAACGGAACATCGTACGAACTTGAAACTTAAGTTACATACCACTACCGAAACCGACACGAACATTTTCATCAAAATCGGTCAACCGGAAATAGTAGTTTATTCGTATAATTTTTCACTTTTTGCGATTTTCTCGAAAACTGGTCCTACGATTTTTTTTAAAAATCGCCTGGTTTACTCAATTTTTTGTTCTCTACAAGATAGGGTAGGCGCCATGTTTGCTGAAATTCTTGGTGAGGGTGTTTTGACGTAAAAAAAGTATTTTTTTAAGATTACGGCTTGTATTATAGCGCAAAAATTTATATAATAAAAAATGTAGAGGATTTAAAATTCTACAACTTTTATTTCAAACATTTTTTTGTATAACACTTAGTTTAGCGGTAATTGGCGATTTTCTGTTTTTTCTCACAAAAACGTGTGAAAAATCAATTTTTTTAAGATTTCGGCCTTAGTATGCATTTTATGACAAAAGTGTATATAATTAATATTATAGAAAATTAAAAGATCTACAACTTTTATTAATAGAATTTTTCTCTACAGAGCCTAGTTTAGTGTGAAAGAGTGATTTTCCGTATTTTTAAGCCAAACTGAGATCGATTTTAATTTTGCGTATTTCAGTAATGTTTTTTGAGGTTAGTTTTTTGTTTATTTCTAATGTTTTATTTCTAATGTTAGGTTTATTGTTAATTATTTGCATTGGCAAGAGAAAGTTGTGTGAGTGTTTCACACCAGATTTTTTTAATTTGTTATCGGGAACTGTACGTTATTGACAATCACCCAATTTGATCGCTCTATTTTTGAAGTGGATTAGGCATGAGTTTGAACAGGGACCCCCAGTAGAGTTTGCTCACGGATGGCTGTCAGCTGGTCACCATACAAAGTCGCTTACCCAACCGGTGTTACTTAATGAATAATAGCAACTTTTTCTACCAGCTTACTGATTGGGCTGGCCTTTTTTTTACGACCGACTATTCTGCAATTACTGCTAATGCTGACGGTGAAGGATGAAATGATTTTTTTGTAACGTATGAAAATATGCCGTGCCTGACTGGGATTTGAACAGAGTTGCCTGAAGGCCAACTCTGTATTTAAATATAAACGGAATCTTCATGTAAAATATGTAGGACCAAATTTTGCATTTTAAATCTAATGATATTCTGTACAATGTTTTGAATGTTCAAAAATACTAGAAAATTATTTATTATGTTTGTGTAAAAAAATATTATTTTCTATATTCTTTACAATTTATTTAAATTGTTATTAATTTTTGGTTTTGTTTTATGTCCGACTGTTTTGCTCATTAAATGCTAACGTAGAGATGAAGGTTGATAAGATAAAATTGAGTAATGAAAAATACCTGGCCTGATTGGGTATCAAACCTAAGACCCTTACATTGAAGCCAGTTGCGCTGACAAATACACGTGTAAATAATTACATCAATTTCATTTTTTTTTAAATTTTATTTTAGTTGCATCTACTGCTTTGGCTCGCGACCACCGTGAGTTACAGTATAGAATCTGTTGGTTTTAATGGGTTATAATTCTAGGCGCTAGCCAGGAATGCGATCTTCCGCTTTGCGGTGTATATTGCAGTCAAGCACTCTATAAGCACGGGGCTATGGAGGGGGGGTTTCTAAACAAAATTATGTGTTGAAAATTATTAAAAGAAAATAATAATTTTTGTGTTTTTTAACAATAATTACTTTAATTCTTTTGTAAATAATTAGGTAATTTAAAAATTGTATTTTTTGTAGATAAATAATGTTTGAAAACATTTAGAATAAAGAATAATGAATTGATTCATAAGTTATAGGTATATTCTTATTTAAGAAATCGGCGATAGTTTTGACATTTGTCTTTTTTTCAGAACCACAAACAAGTATGGCGCCTCGATTAAAAGAATTAAATATTGGTGTTAAAAAAGAACATTTACATTCTCATCTTTCCTTATTGTGTTTGGCACAAGCGTTTCCAAGTCCGTATTTCAGGTACTTTTAAAATTGAAACTGCTTTTAAATTGTTGTTTTGTTAAACGAATTAAAACATTTTTGTATGTTTATAAAAATGAAATCCACTTGCTCTCATCACAATTCAACAGAACCAAATAGGCTAGAAGTTTCAAATTTTATTTTCAGTGTTTTAATTACATTTGGGTCGGGGGCACTTGCTTAGAAAAGATTTTAGAAAGGTGTATTTTACGCTAAAAATAACATTAAATAAGCATACTTGTATATTTTTATTTAAACACCATGCATTTTATGTACGAATATGAAACAGTTCACACATAAATAAAATTAAGTAAGCACACATAAATAAAATTAAGTAAGCATCATTCCTTAAGTTTTTTTATCCCTAATATTTGTAGGTTGCAATCTGTTTAATCTATGAACAATAGGTAACTCCATGACCTTAAAGGCTGATGATATTTATGATGTGTACCGACTCAGCTTGACCATTCCTGAGAGAGTATGGTTAATTGAACCCCAATCATCAATCTACACTGGTAACCACTGTCTATTATTCCAATCCATATAAAAGTAACAACCTTTTTTAGGATTTAAACCTTGGAATCTTTGTCTCTGAAAATCAGCTGTTAAACAGGTGACTCGTGGTGACAACTTTATCACTAGATCAACCCGGGAGGTTTATTCCTTAAGTTAAAGTTAATATGTTGTGCTGTAGGAGGCTGTACTTAAATGCGGTGATCGTAGTACAAATAATCCGTTTTCATGAGACAATGCGTCTCATAGCTGATGGCAATTTTTAAAAAGGCTTTGACTTATTGCAAAAACCATTAATGATTTCTGTATCTACTCTTTAAGAGGAATCTAATGACACTATTTTTATTTCCAAAATCTGACTTTGATTTCTTAACTTCCGGTTTTGGACCATTTCCGGTCAAACAGGAATTTGAGACCCATTAATTTTTTGTGTAGATCACAAGTCCGAAACCGTTTTTTGCTATCTCTTGTAGTTTCTGACATCTGGGTGTGACAGACAGACAGACAAAGGAAAATGATAGATAACTATTTTTAAAATTTCCATCAATAATTTGACTAACAAATGGCAATTTCTTCAAAATGTTGGCTTACAAAATTTGATATAATTTTATTTTATTATTAAAAAAATTTTAATCAAACTTTTTATTACAAATTGAATTTTCTATAGATTAGGGAAATTTTTGTAATGAAGTGTGGTAGGTTGTGATTTACAATACTGTAACTGAATTTCAGTTATATACAGGATATTTAAAGTAATTTTATTTGGCTTCATTAAAAAGAAGTGGGTAGTAAATTAAAAGACGGTTAAATTCGTTTTGACAAGAATTAACTCAAATATAATTAATTTATCAGATACATTCAGGTTTCTTCATAATATTCAGAAATTAGTTTATCTTTAACATTTTATTTAAATATAAATATGTTTATATTAAATTTCAGAACCGACTAATAATCTACCCCCAACTAAACTCGGTGAAAAATACGAAGGAGGGAAAATATTTGAAGGAAAAATTCAAACTACGGTTTTTTTATTGTGTAAAGTTTCTGGTTTCCCTGTTCCTTTTTATCGGTGAGGTTTTTTTTTTTTGATAATTGAAAATCTCTGCCCATAACAGACAGGTGGAGTGTCAAATTATTTACACTCAATTTGTTCGTTGCAGGGCTAAAATAAATAGTTCTGTTTCTTATCGCATGGTCAGCCAATTAAATGAGTGAATCATTTAAGAACAGAAGAGATAGAGGTGTAAAGGACACTAATCAGAGTTATCTCCTCTGAAAGTAATGAATTTCATTGTACAGCCAGACCCTGTGGTGAATGAAGTGAAGGTGTCGTTTACAGAGTGGAAAATATGTGCTTTTCAGAGGGCCCGGCATGCTGATAAGCGTAATTTTTCACTCAGTGAGGAAGGCAATGGTAAACCACCTCACTCCTCGTTTTACTTAGTAAAACCTCTAGAGGTTCAAACCAGCCTTTCGGCTGTTGACCTAAACAACAACAATTAAAAATCATGTGTTTTTGTATCAAATTAATTGGCAGTTATACATTATTAAAAAAATATTAGTTTTTAACAATTTAAAGAATTTTTTTAAGTAACGATTAGTGACCGCATTGGGTTAATCTACCAACATTCATGCTCTGGTAAGTTAGAATATTTTATGAATTATTTTTAATGATTTATTAATAATGTATATATACAGAACCAACTAGTAACATTGCACCAAAAGCAGCAGGAAAGAAGATAACAGGAAGTTTACTTCATGAAACACTCGAAAATCAACCCATATTTTTAACCTGTGATGTCAGTGCTTTTCCTATCCCAATATTCAGGTACTTCTGTTTAGATTTATTTTTATTTTATTTCAGTGTGAGTTTTAACAATTGAGAAACATAAATTTTGTATAATTTAAAAAAAATATGTAATTATTTGTTTTGTTAAGGGTTGATCAGATAGTTTCTTTCAGTGAAATAAATTAAGGTTAGGTTTAGAAACTAGCTGATAATTAAATTTGAGAGACTTTGTATGTGTTATAAATTTGTGTTACTTTGAAACACCAAACCAATCAAAATTATGTTTTATTTATGTAATCATTTAGGTTATAGTGAGTTCACGGTAAGAACCAACTGTCAAATCAACAAACTGCATCTGTGGTAGTACGTGTAAATACACCACACAAATACATGCAACAGCCTAGCATTAGTCACTGGGTGGACATCAACACTTTTATAACTGCTAAACAATAACAACGAACAGCCGCGTTCCCTAACATCAATAAAATCTTTCCCTTATCACTTAATTTTGTTTAGAATTCAGTTGCATACTACTCCGTATTGTTTATAGGCTTATTCAATGTTTATATTACAAATTCTTCATGTATGTGTCATTTTTAATTTTATGATCCTAAATGAGTTTTCAATTTAGTTGGCTTTGTTATTTTAAACTGTTCGGTTCGGTTTAATTGTGTGTCTAAGTTCGAATGGTGCTTTTAGTTTCATGTACGGTTTAATTTTATTGTAGTTATTACTTTCTTCGACTGTATGAACAAAAGTAAGTTTATGTTTATTTTATTTTTGCTGAAAAAGTTGATATTAATTTATAGTGATGGCTAATGCACCAGAGTCCTCTATTTACAAACACCAAAAAGGTAAATCTTTGAGAATAAAGTAAGAATAAAGTGAGTTTTAAAATTAGTAAACAGTAATAATTTTATTTATAAAGTAAGCATTTAAAATTATAAAAACCATTTAAGTATTTAATTTTATTAAGCTAAAGAATTAACTACTCATAAGAGTATTAAGCACAAGTCGTTTCGCATACGCCTACTATGAAAATCATATAATACTTTTGGTGCGTACGGTTCTGGAGCTGTGACATCATTCACTGATTGTTTACTACGCAGTTAGTTCTTAAAATGAATTTGGTATAGGTTGAATTGTACTAGTTGCCTGTCCCGGCTTCACTTGGGTATAATTTTGTTTTATTTCAATAATTTTTAAGTTAGGGTTATAAATAAATCAAAACTAAGATTTTCTGATTTGGAAAAAAATTTAATTTATTTGTAATATTGTTGTTTAGGTGATCAGCTGAAAGGCTGGTTTGAACCTCTAGAGGTTTCACTAAGTAAAATGAGGAGTGAGGTGGTTTACTCGTTCTTCCTCACAGAGTTGAAAAGTAGTATGCTTATCAGCATGCTAAGCCCTCTACAAAGCATCTACTTTCCACCCTGAAAATGACACCTTCATTTTATTCACCACAGGGTCTGGCTGTATAGTGAAATTCATTACTCTCTGAGGAGTTAACTCCTCTGTGACTAGTGTCTTTTACACCTCTACCTTTTCTGTTCTTAAATAGTTCAGTCATATAATTGGTTGACCAATTGATAAGAAACGGAACTATTTTTTAGAGTCCTGGAGGAACTAGCAGATTGAGTGCAAATAATTCAACCCTCCACCTACCTGTTATATGCAAATATTTGTAATATTAGAGTTCATGGACAGGTGGAGTGTCAAATTATTTACACTCAATCTGTCCAGTTGCAGGGCTAAAATAAATAGTTCTGTTTTTTATCACATGGTCAGCCAATTAAATGACTGAATCATTTAAGAACAGAAGAGGTAGAGGTGCAAAAGACACTAATCAGAGTTGTCTCCTCTGAAAGTAATGAATTTCATTATACAGCCAGACCCTGTGGTGAATGAAGTGAAGGTGTCATTTGCAGAGTGGAAAATCTGTGCTTTTCAGAGGGCCTGGCATGCTTAAAAGCGTAATTTTTCACTCAGTGAGGAAGGCAATGGTAAACAACCTCACTCCTTGTTTTACTTAGTAAAACCTCTAGAGGTTCAAACCAGCCTTTCGGCTGATGACCTAAACAACACAACAGATTAAAATTTATATACAGTTAAAGGTTGAATATTTTTTTCAAACCCTTAGGAGTACATTCTGGAAATTGTTATGAAATCAGTTTTTAGATGCACTTTCAGTAACACATGCCCATAACTAGCAGGTGGAGTACTAAATTAATTGCACTCGACCTGTTGGTTCCAGGGCTAAAAAAATAGTTCTGTTTCTTATCACATAGTCAGCCAAATATATGACTGAACTATTTAAGAATAGAAGAGGTAGAGGTGTAAAAGACACTAGTCACAGTTACCTCCTCTGAGAGTAATGAATTTCACTATACAAACAGACCCTGTGGTGAATGAAGTGAAGGTGTCATTTGCAGGGTGGAAAGTGGGTGCTTTTCAGAGGGCCTGGTATACTGATAAGCATACTCTTTCAACTCAGTGAGGAAGGCAATGGTAAACCACCTCACTCCTTGTTTTTACTTAATAAAACCTCTAGGGGTTCAAACCAGCCTTTCGGCTGTTGACCTAAACAACATCAGTAACACCTACGCCGAGTTTCAGCCATCTGTATCGTTCGGAACTTAAAAACAAAAAATATTTGTTTAAGGGTTAAACACCGTTTTCAACCCCTTACAGGTAAATTTTTGTAATTGTTAAGGGGTCATTTTTTTAGGTGCACTGTAGGTAACATCTCCACCAAATTTCACCCATCAAACTCAATGGAAACTTACTAAATAGAAAATATTGGTTTGAGGGTTGTACGCCTTTTAGGGTACATTTTGGATACTATCATGTATCCATAATTTTTATATTACAATTGATTATGGATACGTGATATCTGAAAGGAGGTATTGACATTTTTAATCAAGTGAGAGTCATCTAATGTGTATTTGATGATTTTTTTCGATATATAATTCTAAACAATACACAGGAAAATGTTTAACAAAATTATAAATTGGCTGCCTCCATGGCATTGTGAGTAGCATGCTACCCTACAGAGCAGAAGGTCCCAGGATCAGTTCCCGGTAAAGGCCTGGAAATTTTAACACATTAAAAAACCCATCATTACAGTAACGAAACCCTCAGTCATTGCTAATAACTAAGCTGTTGACGTGACTTTCAATAAAGTAAAAAAATTATAAATTTATTCAAAAATAAATCTTTATAATGCATCCTGCAGTTTGAAATATTTCTATTTCATATAATGAATTAATATAATAATTTCACTAACCTTCTTTTTAAACTGCGTCACCTTTATTTTATTCCTACTTACACGTGTTTCGGTGGATCCACCATCATCAGAGTAAATGAAAAATTGAAACTAAAAATTTTTTTCATTTATTTAAAATTTACAGAAGATGATACATCTTCAGTCACTTGTATAAAACTTGTATTATAAAGTTTTATAAATTTATGTTTCTCAAAATTGTTAAAAGGAGCATTAAGAAGTAGCCTACATACTGTTTTCAAAAATTTTTTGGTTTATATATTATAATAAAGGATCTAGAAAGAATACCAGTGAATATACACAAATAACATAATCAGTGTTGTTTCATGACATATAATGGTAGGTTTGAACCTTTGTAGGCTTTACTGAGTAAAATAAGGAGTAAAATAGTTTACCATTGTCTACCTCGTTGATTAAAAAAGTATGCTTATTAGCATGCCAGGCCTTCTGTAAAGCACCTACTTTCCACTCTGCAAATGACACTTTCACTTCATACATCCCTGGGTTGAGCTGTATAATGATGAAATTCATTACTCTCCGGGGAGATAACTTTGAATTGAATAGTGTCTTTTACACCTTTACTTCTTCTGTTCTAAAATTCTTCAGTAATATAATTAGGTGACCATATAATAGGAAACAGAACTATTTTTTGTAGCCCTGGAACTAGCAGATTGAGTGCAAATAATTTAACGCTCCACCCTGTCTGTTATGGGCATTCATCTTCCATGTCTGGCATAAAAAATTAAATTTTTTATAATTTGGTTCGGTTAATACTTGTATTCTTTCTAGTTCCCCATAAAACAACACATAATAGTTGTAAGACCAGGTTATAGGTTATAGTAAGACTAGGTTATAGTTGTAAGACCAGACTAACCTTTAATTACAGAACCTACTGGAAGATTAGTACCAAGGGTTTCAAAAGAACGATTTGAAGGTAATATTAACATAGCTGGATTACCAGCAGTTCTTCTTTGTCCTGGACAGGGATATCCTGCTCCGTTGTTTAGGTACGGTAATGTTTATTTTAATTACATAATTATAAATTTATTTTTCATATCATTATATTTATCTCCCAGGTAAGTCAATTTTTTTTATAAATTTTAAATTTAATATAAAATTTTATTTGTAGGTTATTATTTTAGTCGTCATATGTCCAGTTATTTTATTCTTTTATCGTTAACTTTCCATCCAGGAGTCTTGATATCCATGTTGATTGATGTTTTTTTCATACAGTACAACTTCGTTTATCCGATCTAACTGGGATAAAAGGCAATCCGGAAAATAAAAAATTCAGATAATCCGGGTAATATTGGTAATAAGCAAAATAGATTCTTAAATAAGCAGACTTAACCATTTTATTATGATAAAAAACAATTTTGTGTAATAAACAGGGTCATAAATAGATAGAATACAACAGGTAATAAATAGGGTCTGGTAGTGGTATCTAACTTAAGTTTCAAGTTCGTACGATGTTCTGTTCTTGAGATAATCTGCGCGCGCACACACACACACACACACACACACACACACACACACACACACACACACACACACACACAGACCAATCGCTAAAAACATGTTTTTTGGGTTCAGGGGGTCTGAAAATGTGTAGATCCGGTGAAAACTCGATTTCGAAAAATCAACATGAAAACAATACTTTCCTTCCTATGTATTCATATAGGCAAGAGAAAGTAAAAAATGTCTTCAAATCTCATCTGGATTAACCAGAAATTTGGATCAATAAGGTCCGGATAAATGAGGTTTTACTGTATATGGTTTGGTTGTCCCTTTTAAGTTTTAATTTATGTAATGTTCATATTTATTTTAATATTTTTTGCCAAATTTATTGTATCTTCTTATAAAAAAGGGGTGTAAATATCATTAGACCATTTAGGCTTCTTCATTTCTTCTCTTCTATTAAAACAAATAAAGATCTTGAAATGTTTATTCACTTGACGTTTTTAATTAATAGAACCAACTAGCAGTGTGGCTCCAAAATTATCTGAAGATCGTTTAAATGAAAAATATTTTTCTAATGGGCTACATGGTAATTTATTGTGTCTTTGCCAAGGCTATCCTGTTCCAAGTTTCAGGCAAGTTTTTTCCTGTTTGAATTGTTTTACATGTTATTGTATTTTTTGAAATTCTTCAACGTTTTATTTAGGTTTATTCGTATGTGTTGTAACAGCTATTAAGTACAGTATGAATTTGTTTTTTAAAATATATTTTATTTTATTGGCAATGATATCCTGATATCCTGATGAAATTTCTAGAATACGTATGTTTTCTGAACAAGAAACTAAATAACTGTTTGTTTTAACTTGAGATGACTGCTACAAGTTACTATTTTTGAATTAAGATTAATGGTTTTTTACATTTATTTTCATTCTGTCTTATTATATGGAATAATGTTATGGAGTAATAGTACTGGATGGGAGAGGATGTTTAAAACTCAGGAAAAACCGTAAAAATAATGACAAATTCTGGATATAGAGAATTACGTCGACTGATATTTAGGAAATATAACATTCTAACTGTTCCATCCTTATGTCTTTAAAAATTGCTTCATAACCTTTGATATTTAACCCTTTCAGTGCTGAAACAATATTTAAAAGGTTGATCTAAAGTGCCATTTAATTTGAATAAGGGTGTACAAAAAACCAGCCCTTATTTCGAAAACTTGCAGGCGTAAGCCTGCCATTGCTGACCAAAATTTCAACGTTTCAGAAAAATAAAATGTCCTAAAAAATTATGTTTATTTTTTTTATAAGAAAATAAATTGTTCTAACAATAAAAATATTAAAAGTATTTTTTTTTTAGTTTATTTGAAGTTACGTTGACAGTTTGGTCATTAGCTACTATTGTGGGTTTTGGTACTTAAATGGTGGTTTTAACGTGTAAAAATTTCCAGACCCTAGTAGGGAATCGAGCTCGGGACCTTTTGCTTTGTAGGCAAGCGTGCTAGTCACTACGGTACAGAGGTGATTTCAAAATACATTATTTCATTAATTATTGTTTAAAAGATTTTTTGGAAATGTTTGGTTATCCAGACGTTGGCACTTTATGCGTAACTTAATTTTGAATGTTGTCTTCTTCTTTAGGTGCCGTCTTCGTTCCGAAGTTTGGCTACCATCAAAGCTATGCGTACTCTTGATACTGCAGATCTAAACAGTTGGCCGTTGTTGCAATTGAACCATTCTCTTAAGTTCTTCAACCATGAATTCCTTCTTCTGCCTATGGATCTTGTGCCAATTATTTTTCCCTGGATAATAAGTTGCAACAACTGGTATTTATCTCCCCTCACAACATGTCCCAAATACTGCAATTTGCGCTTCTTAATCGTTAGTATCAATTCTTTTTCCTTTTGCATCCTTCTCAAAACCTCCACGTTAGTCACTCTCTCTGTCCACGATACTCTCAGTATCCTACGATACATCCACATTTCGAATGCCTCTACCCTCTTGGTATCGATCTTTTTCAATGTCCACGCCTCCATTCCATAGAAAAGAACTGAGAGCACGTAGCATCTCACAAGGCGAATTTTAAGCTCAAGGCTTAGATCTCTTCCACAGAACACCTTTTTCATTTTAGCAAATGTGACTCTAGCTTTTTCCACTCTGATCCTGATTTCTTCAGAACTATCATTATGTTCGTTGATAACAGTTCCTAGGTAGTTATACTTTCTCACCCTTTCAACTTTTTGACCATGCATAGTTATGTCAGGAAAGGTTTGTGGTGATTTAGATACCACCATTATTTTTGTTTTGTTGATGTTAAGTGTTAATCCGCATTCTTCACTGAATTCTACTATTCTGTTAATTAGTATCTGAAGATCTTCTGGAGTTTCTGCCATTATAACCGTGTCATCAGCATACCTTAAGTTGTTTATTGGAGTGCCATTTATTCTAATACCTATATCTTGCTCTGACTTGAATGTTGTAACAAAACATTTTTTGAAGGGGTTTTGTATTGTGTCCAGGAGTATTTGGTTGGTTGTAGTGATGTGATGCTTATGAGCGAGTCACACTCTTTTAACTGAGCGGTGAGCTACCACCTCTTTTATTTTGAACGACCAGCATACCGAGCGTTTCTCCACAAGCAGCACGCTCGTCGCCAGAGCTGACTTGTACATCCCCTCCACGACTAAACCACTTTTCTCTAATCGCATCATAGCAAGGACTTCTTCTTCTTCAAGTGCCGTCTCTGCGTCGGAGGTTGGCGATCATCATTGCTATTCTAACTTTCGAAACAGCTGCTCAGAACAGTGACGTGGAGTTGAGACCAAACCAATCTCTCAAATTCTTCAGCCAGGACGCTTTCCTTCTGCCCGGCCGGCGCTTTCCTGCTATCTTTCCTTCCATTATCAGCTGAAGAAGTCTGTATTTCCCGTTTCGAATAACATGGCCGAAGTACTGCAGTTTTCGTCGCTTGATGTCGTATAGCAGTTCCATCTCTTTACCCATCCGAGTCAGTACGTCCGTGTTTCGTACTCTGTCGGTCCACGATATACGGAGCATGCGGCGGTATAGCCACATCTCAAACGCCTCCAGCCTCCTTTCTAGAAGTTTCGTTAGTGTCCATCCTTCCTGCCCATAAAGAAGTACAGGAAGTACGTAGCACCTCAGAATTCGGAGCCTCGTGTTGAGACTAAGATCACGTTGGCACAATAGGTGTTTTAGTTTCGTGAACACTGCTCTGGCTTGCTCGATACGCGCTTTAACTTCCTGACCGTAGTCCAATTTGTCATTTAGGTAGCACCCAAGGTATTTGTACGTGTGCACCCGTTCAATGGCGGAGCCAGCGAGTGTGATTCCTGCGTTGACCGCCTCTTCACCGATCACCATGAACTTGGTTTTACGTATATTCATGCATAGCAAGGACTACCTATACCTAAATGCTGCATGAAAAGTATACATTTCGTATCAAACTCTGCCTCTGTTTGTGAGGGTGCGGAGAGGGGGTCATTATTCTTTCATACTATACTACAACAACCCTAAGACAAGTGGTTGTAAAATACCATTGTACTGTAGCAATTTTACCACGTGCATACAAAACAAAGATAGACACATGACAAGTTTGTTTGTGGAAAGGGATGCATGAACGTTCAGGTTGACACACGCGCAAACACAACGTGCTGTGTGCAAAGGAGTGAGCGAAAGTCACCCTCGGCTCGACTCACTCTCTGTTTATTCACATAGCTCAGCTCAGTGCTGTTGTATTAGAATCTAGAATCTACTAGCTCACTGCCACAGTTCAGCCCGTCTCATCGTTCAATTGTACGGCACGCTCTGTGCCGTTCACTCAAATGTGTATAGCGGGGTGTGCTAGCTCACCTATTTCACTGTGCCGTCTAATGACTAGTTGGTTGACCAGGCCAATGTGAGATTTTCTATTTGTTTAGGAGTGTACTTCATGATTATAATATTATATAACATTGAAATACATAATATGCGTTTACCAAAAATTCCATTATACACAAAGTATGAGGTAAAATTATGACATGACATGGATTAAGTGACCCTAACTAGCCCCCAAAGTCCCCCCTGAATTTATGGCGTGGCGTGTAAAACTCCAGAGATTATAACAAACGTATCAGTGAAAATTTCATCAAAGTGTTTTGATGGATTATAAACTCAAAAACGTAGTTTAAAGTTTAAAATTAGTTTAGGTTAGATTTATATTTGTTAGAGTAAAAACTAAGACAATTTCAATTCCATATTAAAATTTTTTTATTTTATGGAATAAAAAATTATATCTCTTGGCTTACTGTAAAATAAAATAACAGTTTTTCGACCATTAGAATGTCATTTATTCCTTTTTACATCATTTACAATACTCTGTTGTTTTTTAATTTAAATTATTCGTAAAACATTCAGGCTTTTTATTATTATAAAAGTTTATCAAGTTCATTAAATGACATAACAACAAAATTCTATTTGTTTATTGTTCATTAATAAATGACAGAACCAACCAGTAGTACTGCTCCCAAAGTTACATCTGGTCGACTACATGAAAAGTCACTACACACAAATGGTAGTGGTGCATTGTTATGTTTGACACAAGGATTTCCTGTTCCGGGTTTCAGGCAAGTGTAAAAAAAAATATTACATAAAAGTGTTTTGTGTAAATTAGATTAATTATTTCTAGAAATCCCTGTAATTTATTTAAAATATATGATTCAATGTTATAATAATCAGACAGAATTTATTTCTTGTTATTGTATGTATTTTTTCACAGAATATTAATTATTTGTGTTTATTTCGAATAAATTACCCAAATATATTTGTTGAATTTATTCTATTAAAATTATATACAGTGATTTTTCTATTCCTATTTAAATTTTATTGTTACTAAAAAAATTTAATTAAAAATTCCAATTACATTTTTAATTAGAAATGACTAAATTCTAACTTAACAAATATGCCAAGAATTTTTTAATTATTTGTACTTATATTTGTGTTGTATGTGTTTTTTTTAGCATCAGGCAGTTTTCTTTACATACCATATGTTGTTGTTTAGGTCATCAGCCAAAAGGCTGGTTTGAACCTGTAGAGGTTTTACTACTATAATGAGGAGTGAGGAGTGAGGTGGTTTACCATTGCCTTCCTCACTGAGTGGAAAAGTACGCTTATTAGCATGCCGGGCCCTCTGCAAATCACATATTTTCCACTCTGCAAATGACACCTTCACTTTATTCACCGCAGGGTCTGGCTGTATAATGAAATTCATTACTTTCAGAGGAGATAACTCTGATTAGTGTCTTTTACACCTATACCTCTTCTGTTCTTAAATGATTCACTCATTTAATTGGCTGACCATGTGATAAGAAACAGAACTATTTATTTTAGCCCTGTAACGAACAGAGTGAGTGTAAATAATTTGACACTCCACCTGTCCGTTAAGGGCAGACATACCATATCTGTTTGCTTATAACTGGCTGGTGGAGTGTTAAATTATTTGCACTTGATCTGCTAGTTCCAGTGCTACACAAAATAGTTCTGTTTCTTATCACATGGTCAGCCAATTATATGACTAAAGCATTTAAGAACACAAGAGGTGGAGGTAAAAGACACTAATCATAGTTATCTCCTCTGAGACTAATGAATTTCATTATACAGCCAGACCATGTGGTGAATGAAGTGAAGGTGTTATTTGCAGTGTAGAAAGCCATGCTGATAAGCATACTTTTCCAATCAGTGAGAAAGGCAATTTATTAAACCACCTAACTCCTCGTTTTACTTGGTAAAACCTCTAGAGGTTCAAACCAGCCTTTTGGCTGATGACCTAAACAACAACGTATTTAAATGCTGTACTGTGTGTTTACACAATACTAAAATTGAGTAATCACCAAATTAAAAAATAAATTTTTCAGACCCATTTCGGTTAAGGTCGGTTACGGTGAAGGTACTTTTGGATAATCGAGGTCTTTCTGTCATCTGTTTCAAATTTTATTTCCATTTTTTCTCATATCAAACGTTAAATGAATATGTAAAAGCAGTAAACACTTTAGTGATCGAAGGTTTTGAAAGTCCTAAATCTTATTATTAATTATGATTTCTAATCAATTTAATCGGAATTTTTTAAATAAAATACCTAGCCTATTTTCATACACTTCATAAATTTCTTCATGTTTTTCCAATTATAATGTTCAAATAAAAATTATCACAATTATTTCTTCTATGAAGTTAATGAAATCAATTATAATTTTCTTAAATATTTTCCTGCCTATTGTTCACAATTAATTATAAAAATATAAAAACCTCCAAATTCACAATAGATGACTCTCACCCCAATTAAAAGAGGAAATAATATATGTTCTTTTGTATATCATTCCATTTTTAGTTGCAAAAGTAAAACGTCAATACATGCACACACTTTCATTAGATTGTCATGACCATACCAAAAATAATATTAAGTAGAAATAGATAATTTGTTTGTTTGTTTTACATCTAACTGTTTTCAAATTACTGCTAATGCAGACGATAGAGAAATAGATAAGTATTGTGACACTTATCGCTAAGGTCCGTTTCGGGATCTAGGTTATTAAATAAATAATACACTAAAGTTTACAATTACAAATATTTATTACACTTAAAGGTTTAAAAAATAAATAATAAACTAATTAAAATGACTTATTACAATATATAACGTAATAATTTACTTAAAATAAAAAATAAACAATAAATAAATTAATAATTTACTTAGCACTACTTACAATCACTTTTATAAGATTACACATACACAATGAAACTGAATACACAAAAACTGCACATTAACTTTACACAATACACGCTCACACAAAGACAGTATGACAATCGTTGACCAACACAATGCTTGGAATCGTTAACCTGTATAACACCCCGATAATCGCTTGTCGAAGATCAAACGAATACTGACCCTGACCGCGCTCGGGGGTCTCTTTTATAGTGAATCAAAAGAACCTACTCGAAAAACACCGAATCTTCCATACAAACAATAGAGTACAAAAACCCTTTTTAAATGACTGCTAGAAAAATCTATTGTAAACAAGTCTTACTTTACTTTACGCGGGGTTCCTACAGATTACTCCGCATCCCGCATCTCGATCTCCACCTCCTCCTGTCCATCCAGTCCCGTTCTCCTAGATCTCTTTCTTCCATCGCCCTTCGCACTCCCTCTCTCCATGTTCCTCTAGGCCTACCTCTCCTCCGTCTTGCTGCTGGACAGTACTCCAAAATCTTTTTTGGCCACCTCTCCCCACTCATGCGTTGTACATGCCCATACCACTCCAGTTGCCTTCCTTCAATCCTATCCACAATAGAATGAGGTCTTCCAACTCTGTCCCTTATTACCTCATTCCTAACTCGGTCCATTCTCGAAAGCCGACAAGTAAACAAGTAAACAAAAGTAGGCTGATGAGCCTACTTTTCCACTCAGTGAGGAAGGGAATAGTAAACCACCTCACTCCTCTTTTTACCTAGTAAAACCACTAGAGGTTCAAGTAAACAAGTGACAAGTAAACAAGTCAACTATTGTAAAAAGAAAATGTAAACAACCTCATAAACAACTTCATAAATAGCTGTACACAAATACCCTTTTATAATAGGCGTACTTTTATTGTTACTATTGTGTTATTGTTATTTTTGTCCTATTATTCCTTTTTCACTCTATTATCTACTCTGTATCATTTTATGAAAACACTAGAACCTTCGCGAACCATCTTTTGCTTCGATGTTGTCACAGTATGTTATCTGTTACCAAGTTGGTAAACCTGATAACGTAGTTATCTATTTCTACTCAATATAATTTTTGGTATGGTCATAGCAATTTGATGAAAATATGCATGTTTTGACATCTTATTATTGCAGCTGATGATGGATCTCATGTATTCATCCCTACGTACTTCCTTTCTTAATTAGGTCAGTTTCATCTATCATGTATTTGGTAGTTTTTTTATATTATATAGAAATGAAATATGTAATAAAATTGACTTGTCGAGACAAGAAATTCATTACAATTAACTTATATTTCTGATTTAAATCTCAACTTCCAATTTGTGAGTTAATCTAATAAAAATAATGTTTGTATTATGTTGATATTTTATTTCCCATGAAGTGCTCATAAGTTCCCCTTTGCCCATAACATAAAGGTGGAGTGTAAATGATTTGCACATGATCTGCTAGTTCCAGGGCTACAAAAACATAGTTTTGTTTCTTATCACATGGTCAGCCAATTATATGGCTGAAGCATTTGACAACAGAAGAGGTTGAAGTGTAAAAGACACTAATCATAATTAACTCCTCTGAGAGTAATGAATTTCATGTTACAGCCAGACCCTGTGGTGAATGAAGTGAAGGTTTCATTTGCAGGGTGGAAAGTAGATACTTTTCAGAGAGGCTGATGAGCATACTTTTCCACTCATTGAGGAAGGGAATAGTAAACCACCTCACTCCTCTTTTTACCCAGTAAAACCACTAGAGGTTCAAACTAGCCTTTCAGCTGATGACATAAACAACAACACCAAGTTCCCTTATTTTTTTTTTTTTTTTTTTTAAATTCCTAATATGATTGTGTACACGTTGCAATCTGTTCAGTTCAGAACAATAAGCAACCCCATGACCCAATGAGATGAGGATGATGTTGTATGACGTGTAAATGAGGTGTAGTCTTGTACAGACCCAGGTCGACCATTCCTGAGAGAGTATGGTTAATTAAACCCCAACCATCAAAGTACTCCGGCAACCACTGTCTAATATTCAAATCCGTATAAAAGTAACTACCTTTACTAGGATTTGAACCAGGAACCTTCGTCTCCAAAAATCAGCTGTTAAACAGCTGATTTTGGCGACGTCTTTACCTCTAGACCAACCCGGTGGGTTCCCTTATTCTACTGCCTGATGCTTTTAAAATAAGTTTCAAGATTTTTGTTTATTGTATGTATTTTACAAATAAATAATTTTGTTTCAGGTGGTTTAAATTTATTGATGGAACTACAAGAAAACAAGCTGTCGTAATGGATGATAGAGTGAAACAAGTATCTGGTACATTAATCATTCGTGAAGCTAAAGTTGAAGATTCTGGAAAGTATCTTTGCGTTGTTAATAATTCAGTTGGAGGAGAGAGTGTAGAGACTGTACTCACGGTGACAGGTAATTCTTTTATTGAGATTTAAACCAGTTTCTGTTTTAATAGTAGCTCATTTTGTAAAAGTGTATCCTGGGTGTTTGGCCAGTCGCATTGGTGTAGTTGGTAACGTGCTCGCCTCTCATCATGCGGTCTTGGGTTCGAATCCCATTCAGGCATGGCATATTTTCATACGTTACAAAAAATCATTTTGTCCTTCACCGTCTGCATTAGCAGTAATTGCAGAACAGTCGGACGTTAAACAAAAAAAAAAAAGTATCCTGGGTGGTTATCTTACGAACTGCAGAGATATTCTATGTGACATCTATTTCACATTGGAATCTATTTCATGTAAAAATGTATTTCTAACAGGTTTTTTTGTAATATGAATCCATTTCACATAGATATCTTATGTGATTTTAACAATCTGTACAGATTTTCTGTATAGTAGCTTTTTCAAATAGTGTATTATATAACAAATGTAGTTTTCTTGGGTTATTCCTATTTCACATAGTTATCCTATGCAACATGTGACAATGAGCAGAGGTTTCCTATCTATTTTGCCGGCCGCATTGGCGAAGTTGGTAACGTGCTCGCCTCTCATCATGCAGTCTTGGGTTCGAATCCCATTCAGGCACGGCATTTTTTCATACGTTACAAAAAATCATTTCATCATTCACCGTCTGCATTAGCAGTAATTGCAGAACAGTCGGACGTTAAACAAAAAAATAAAAAATAAAAAAATTCCTATCTATTTTAAAGTGTAACCTATTTCATGTAGAAATTTATTTTACATTGATGCTGGAATTTGTTCTGGTACAATATTATTCTGATTTTAATATGTAAAAAACACTTAGAATGGATTATTTTTAGAAATGAAATAAATAATAACAAATTGTTTAATTAATTAAATAATAAAAAATAAATTAATATTACAATTTACAACAAAACAAAATGATGACTCTTAATTTAATTTAATCTCAGGGCTTTTGAAAAATAATTGTTTATTGTTTGAAATAATTTATTAAAAAAAACAATTGACAATCTAAACTAAACAAATGACAATCTGTACTTATGCTACTAAAATCCCCTTACTGGCTTTTGAATTTACTAAATAAATATTTAAGTTAAATAGTTTTGAGAAAGAATTTTGAAAAGAATAAATTGAAAATAACTTTTGAAAATATCTCAGTTGTATTTAATATAAATTAGTTGATGATTACCGGTTTTTTCCTCTTGTTGTGTTGGTCTGAAACTTTACGTTGATGTCGGTAGGCGTCCAGCGATACTTCTCGATTTTGATTGTAATAAAAATAACTTTGTTAATTGTAATGTCCGGATTCCCGGTTAGATTTTCGTAAATGATAATAGCTTAAATCTTGATGTTTTCAATTATATATAATATTGACTCTATTTATTAATTATTACTATTAAATTTTAAATATTTGTTAAAGCGTTCTTATAAGATGTTCACTTCACGGCTGGTGTCATAACACAGCACCACGAGTCCATGTTTACTTTACTTTACTACCAGGGCGTTCAGGCTTCTTCAGCCCCTCCTCACCGCGACCTAAAAGATCTTTTGTGATTGCCCCTATTCCTATTTATACCAGACCCACACTTTCAATAAAGCGCAGGATCTGCCTAGGATCAAGTGCACTTACCTGAGAGGGTGTCAACACATCCTCACCCATCAGCGCTCTTCTTTTGCAGCCAACCACTGTGCAGCTGCATAAAATATGCTCAGCCTTCTCTTCTGCCTCATGACAGAATCTACACAGGCTGTCTCCAGCAACTCCTATCTTGGATAAATGATACCCAAGATTACAATGACCAGTCATCAGGCCCACTACCCTCCTCAAGTCCTGTCTTCCTAGTCCATTATATATGAATTTCTTTGCCTGTTCACAGCCTGGCAACTTCTTCCAATAGGAGGTTTTAGCCTCCTTTTCCCAGACCCTAATTATACCTCTATAATAGCCCTCACCAATTCCACAGAATGGCTCTGGACCTATGAAGTGAGAGGCAGCACCTTCCTTTGCTAAGGCATCTGCTCTCTCATTTCCAGGCACTCCCTGGTGCCCCGGCACCCAACGCAACGTCACCACGTTACGCTTGGCCACGGCATTCAAAACTTCCCGACAATCATAGGCCAATCGCGACTCAAAGGTACAAGAACTCAAAGCCTTGATGGCCGCCTGACTATCGGACAAAATATAAATGTGCGACCCACTGAGGCGCCTCTCCATGCACCTCTCCGCACAGACCTTAATGGCCAATATTTCAGCTTGGAAGATGGTTATGTTACACCCAAGGGCTAGGGAAATCTTCCCCCCGGCCCCCCAGGCCCCCAATCCCGCTCTTCCGCTCATCACTGAGCCGTCAGTATACCAAACGGTAGCTCCTTCCGGTATAACTGGTTGTTCCTCCGCCCACTCCTGACGATCAAAAATTTCCACCTTCAGTGTGTCAGAGACGAGTCCATGTTACAATCGACTATATTCATATTTAAATTTGATTCACTAATTAAAAAATTATCTCATAATTTGGATCACTATATAAAAAGATACATTGTTTATTAACTTGATTATCGATATTTTTAGTTTAACATTTTATTTTAATTTCGATTTTTAATCCTTCTTTTAATAATTATTATTTAGTTGTTAACTTCAATAACGTAGTACACACTTGAAATCTTGTCGTTTACGGGTTAAATACAACTGAGATTAACTGAGATATTTTAATATAATAATTGAAAATGTTTATTTTGCCAGTTCCTATCATTTACATATCTAATCACTTTATTTAAAGGTTTTTACAATGATTAATAGCCAGCATCTACCTAGTTCATCTTTTGTATTAAAAATTAGGTAGTGGTACACCTGTTAAGTGTACATCAGTTCTCACCGTGTCCACTTAATCTAAAGACTCATCTTTTCTGTCTAGAATCTGATGTAGTGGCTAACATGTTTAGTTTGACCGTAGCCAGTAAATATTGAATATAGGTTATGTTGTTATGTTTACGCTACAAATATGAGTTATAGAAGTTGTAAGGTAAAAAACCGTTTGTTGGTATCTCTTGTAGTTTCAGAATATGGGTGTGACCGATGGACAGGCAAAGGAAAATTATAGATGACAATTTTAAAAATTGCATTTAAGTAAGTAAAATCTTTTGGTAAACTACAAAGCGATGCAGGACGACGGAAAGATACGATTGTTTACAATTAAAATGAATATATAAACATATAAGACTTTTACAGTACCATGATTGTGCAATATCGTTATGATCTGATGCAATGCACAACTTACTAGCTGCACAGTTAAATTACCAATGAGAATGATAAACAGGGAACCAGCCGGCCGCATTGGCATAGTTGGTAACGTGCTCGCCTCTCATCATGTGGTCTTGGGTTCGAATCCCATTCAGATATGGCATATTTTCGTATGTTATAAAAAAAATAATTTCATCCTTCACCGTCTGCATTAGCAGTAATTGCAGAACAGTGGGATGTTAAACCAAGAAAAAAGAAAAAAAACCAGGGAACCAAGCATGACATCAAAATTAGAGTAGCGAGAAAGGGAAAAGGAAGTGATCTAACAGGCATAAAATTAAGACTGTTGCAACCACTTGCAATATCCAACAATAACAGTGTTTTAAAGCCATTATGTCACCTTACTAAAATTTACTGTATTGCTTATAGACTGTCATTTACAATATAGCAAATCATGGGCTGTTATTATCTAGATATGAACTGTTGGACTAGTTTTTACTCTATTATGATTATAATATAATTTCTGTTATGTTCCAGCACCGCTTTCTGCCGGAGTTGAACCGACCACACAGACTGTAGATTTTGGCCGCCCGGCCGTGCTCAAGTGCAATTATGAAGGTAACCCAGTAAAGACGGTTTCATGGTTGAAAGATGGAAAAGTATTGGCTGGTCATGAAGATTCTGTATTGAAAATTGATTCTGTGCGCAAGGAAGATAAAGGAATGTATCAGTGTTTTGTACGTAATGAACAAGAAAGTGCTCAAGCTAGTGCCGAATTAAAATTAGGAGGCAGATGTAAGATTTATTATTATTATTACTAATTTATTCATTGTTGATGTTTTGTTTTTAGAAGGTGATTTAATTCAGTTAAGGGGAGAAGACCATTTTCATTATCCCTATACCTGCAATACTAACTTAGGTAGATTTTTTGTAGGAAACGTTAAAGCTACAAAGCTGAGCTTTGGGATGCCTATCTACAGTACCTTTTTACACATTTGTACCAGCGCTTTTTCATTTATCTTTATCCAATCTAAAAATGATTTTTATTTTCAAAAAATGTTCAAATGTAGTCCACATTTTTTTCATGAAAAAGACACCCAAAAAATAAAACTCCAAAATTTTTGAAATACCTCTGGAGTAAATACACACCTTAGTAGTAAAATGTAGTGTGTGAAATTTCACACTCCTAGGTGGGATGGTTCCTGAAATAAGTGTACCTAAAGTCAAAAAATACAATATGCGGAAAATGCGGATATAGTAAAAGCATAATACCGTAACAGAAACACCTATTGCCAATTGAAATTAACTTCCAAACAAAAACACAACCAATATTTATCTTGCGTTACACCTGATTCCTATGCGTTCTGAAAATTATTGTCTTTATGTGAACGCGATCTCCGTAATATTAGAGCAGTAACATTATTATATTTATCTCAATTTACAAGAATGAAAAATGTGAATAACTATTGAAATAAACACTATGTATCCCATCAATGTAAAAACATAATTTTTCTCAACGGAAAAAGCAACGAATGTCGTGTTATATATATCAATTGAAAAAGGGGAAAACGATCTATCAATATATGGTAAAATTGAAAAATCAATATTTTTTGTTGAAATCAGTCTGCTCCCCTTAAGTAGGTAGGCTTAGTAAAAAACAAAAAAAAAACAAAATATAATTAAGCAGTTGTCTCTTTCCTCAAAAAATTAAAAAATTATTAAGACAATAAAAAATGAAACCTCATAATTTGTTAATTACAGATCTGTAAAGTACGTTTTTTTTCAATTTTATAACATTTTAAATGTTTTTATACAAAAATTATGTATTTTTTATATTATATAATACATAATACTTTTTATATTTTTATAATACATAAATTATGTATTATGTAATAGGGAAAAATAGTTTTGATCCAACATAATAATTATGATGATTTTCATTCGTAAATAGACAACGTATGAAATTCTACAAAATCAAAGGGATGCCATTTTGGGACGTAGCTAGAGGTTTGTTCCTTGTACCATCACTTTTACTGATTTTTTCTCAGTAGAGACTCTGTAATAAATAAGCAAGAAAAATCAGTCTAAACTGTATTTTTCTAAAAAAAAAGTCTCTAAGGCTTCTCCTGAACTATGGCTCGTTTCTGCTATCTTACTACTCTAAGTAACTTGCTATTTGTTTCTGCATCAGAAATGCCTCCTGAAGTTTACTACTGTACTCCTTCCCAAAGTATAATGGAATAAGTAATCTGTTTATATAAATGGGAAAGCCCTCACTGACTGATTCACTCATCACTAATTCACCTACTTGTACAGTAGCTAGAAAGCTGAAATTTGATTTTGACATTCCATTGTTAAGGGGTTGAAAAGGGTGTTCAACCCTTAAATCGATATTTTCTGTTTTCTAAGTTTCGGACTAGCTAGGATGGCTGTAACTTGCTGGAGATGTTGCTGATAGTTCAAATACAAAAATTGCTTCTTACCCATTTCCAAAATGTACCCTTAAAGGAATGAAAATGGTGTTGAACTGTTAAAATTATATTTATTGTTTACTAAGTTCCAGATGAGTTAGATGGCTAAATTTCAATGATGTTACGAGGTATGTCCAGAAAGTATGTTCCGTTTGGTAATAAAAAAAAATTGTGTACAGATACAGAAAAACCATTTATTGTACAAAAATGTACAACTCTTAAACTACTTTTTCACATAACTGCCGAATTTTTGCAGGCATTTGTCATAGCGTGGTACAAGTTTTTCTATGCCTTCTTCATAGAAGGTTGCCGCCTGTGTCTTCAACCAGTTGGAAACAGTTTTTTTCAGCTCTTCGTCATTATTGAAGTGTCCACCGCCAAGGAAAGACTTGAGATGTAAGAACAGATGAAAATCGCTAGGAGCGAGGTCAGGGCTGTACGGAGGATGATCAAACACGTCCCAGCCAAATCCCTGTAGGAAGTTTTTTGTTGCATTTGCAGTGTGTGGTCGAGCATTGTCGTGAAGAAAAACAACACCTTTTGACAGAAATCCTTGGCGCTTATTCTCCAAGCACTTAATTTCCCAAGTGTCTCGCAGTAAACATCTGCATTGATTGTTTGACCTTGCTGTAAGAAATCAATCAGTAAGATGCTTTTGCTGTCCCAAAAGACTGTGCACATGATTTTTCGAGGTGTAAACATTTGTTTCGGCTTAACCTTGGCTGGGATGAAGTGTGCCTCCATTCCATTGATTGCCGCTTACTTTCAGGGGTGTCATAAGAAACCCAAGTTTCATCTCCTGTGACTATCTGTGACAGAAAATCTTCACCGCCTTCATCATAACGGGTCAAAAAATGAAGTGCACTGCCCATCTGTTTGGTTTTGTGTTGCTCAGTAAGAATTTTTGGTACCCAACGTGAGCAAAGTTTACGAAATTTCAGTTTTTCAGTAACAATTTCATGAATTAGTGATTTTGACATTTGTGGAAATTCAATAACGAGAGCTCTAATAGTAAACTTACGGTTTTCCCTGATCTTCTCATCAACCGCCTGAACCAGTTCTTCTGTACACAAAGATGGACGCCCACTTCGTTCTTCATCGTGCACTTCACTACGTCCTTCATTGAACTGTCGGACCCATCTTCTCACCATTGAATCACTTATCCCATTTTGTCCGTAAACTTCGCAAATTTGCCGATAAATTTCGATAGGTTTCACTTTTTTAGCATTCAGAAAACGAATCACAGATCTGATTTCACAAGCGGCAGGATTTTCAATCAATACCGAGATTGTAAACAAGCACAACAAAGCGTAGGCGGCTGACAGCGATCTTAAAATGGCGCAGGTTTCTTCTTCTTGAAACAGAGCGTCTGCTGGGCATGCGCGGAACTGCGATCGCAGTGCTGCAGCGGATATAAATAGAAACAGAACTTACTTTCTGGACATACCTCGTATTTTTAGTACAATTAAAAAAATTACCCCTTAACAATTTCAAAAATTGTACACCTAAGAGGTTGAAAATGGTGTCCAACCTTTAAGCCAATATTTTTTTTATTAAGTTCCTGGACAAGTTAGATGACTGAAACTCAGTAGAGATACTTTTAGTGTTGCTAACAAAAATGACATCTTTACGATTTAAAAAATTTACCAGTAAGGGGTCAAAAAGAGTGTTCAAATCAGTATTTTCAGTTACTCAGTTACAGACAAGGTAGAAGGCTGAAACTCGATGGAGATGTGACCTATTATAGATCATATATCTTATAGGTACACTTTAATAGTGCATTTAAAAAAAAAATCAAAAGTAATTCATAACTAATTTGTTATGTTGTGTTGTTTACATCATCAGCTGAAAGGCTGGTTTGAACCTCTAGAGGCTTTATTAAGTAAAACGAGGAGTGAGGTGGTTTACCATCGTATTCCTCACTGAGTTGTAGAATATGCTTATCAGCATGCCAGGCCTTCCAAAAAGCACCTACTTTCCACCCTGCAAATGACACGTTCACTTCATTCATTTCAGGGTCCGGCTGTATAATGAAATTCATTACTTTCAAAGGAGACAACTCTGAGTAGTGTCTTTTACATTTTTACCTCTGCTGTACTTAAATACTTCAGTTATATAATTGACTGACCATGTGATAAAAAACATAACTATTTTTGTAGCCCTGGAACTAGCAGATTGAGTGCTTATAATTTAACACTCCATCTGCCTGTTATTATATGAAGATTTATTTAATATTGATCGCTGATGAAATAAAGCAAATATAAATGTACACTTTCTAATCTGTTTCCAGTTGAACCACCTCAAATAAGGCAATCGTTTAGTGAAGAAACAATGCAACCTGGTCCTTCAGTCTTCCTTAAGTGTGTAGCATCGGGAAATCCAACGCCAGAGATAACATGGGAACTTGATTCTAAGAAATTGTCCAACAGTGACCGGTACAACAACTACTGATGTTTTTTTTTTATTAAACAAGGCAAGTGGTTCACTTTTGACCACTTGCCTAAGATAATCTAGTTAATTAAATTTAAATAATTTATTACTATTAATTTTTAATGTTATAATGTTGTAACCCATCGGTTTGGTCTAGTGGTAAAGTTGTCATCGTGAATCAGCTGTTTAACAGCTGATTTTTGATGGCGAAGGTTTCTGGTTCAAATCTTAGTAAAGGTAGTTTCTTTTATACAGATTTGAATACTAGACTGTGGTTACTGGTTTACTTTGATGATTGGGGTCAATTAATCATACTCTCTCGGTATAGTCAGCCTGAGTCAGTAAAAAAATACACCTCATTTACAAGTCATACACATCATCCTCATCTCATTGGATCATTGGGTTGCTTATTGTTCTGAATTGAACAAATTACAACGTATTCACATTAGGGATTAAAAAACAGTTGTAGTTATGTAAGCTGATACTTATCAGCTTACATAACTACAACTGTTTTTAGTTAGTGGAGACATTTTAATTTTGGAGTATTTGGATAAATAACGACGATGTGTCATCCAAACTGTTAAGTGAGTAATCTTTTGTAACTTATGAAATGAATAAGATAAATTGACAAATCCTGCATAGTTGCCTAGTTCGCATTATATTATATCTAATTGTAGTAGCATATTTTCTTTTGCAACAAAACATTTTCCACATAATTCTTGTACTTGTTTTTATCATACATGTTCATGATTTGTCATCTTAATGGTGAAATATAGAATTTTGAATGGTATTGCTTCTTTTCTTAGTTATGTAAAATGATAGATTTTTTTGTGTTTTGTAAAACGCTTACTTCAGCATCAATTCGTGATTTTAGATATTTTGCTCATCAAAATCAGTAAAAAGTCAACATTTTATATTTTTAAGCCAAACAGAGGTTGATTTTCATTTTGCATCATTTACTCATGATTAAAATTAGGTTATGTTTTCGTTTTACATTATTTATTAATGATTAAACATAGGTTATATTGAGAGTCGTGTGTCTTTCACACCAGATTTTTTTTATAAATTGTTTTGATTTACTTCGATATCATCACAGTTACATTACAGTATAGCATCATAATGAATCAGGAAATGAATTAGAACTAGAAATGATTAAGCACCTGGAATTTGTTCCCCAATCTGTATTTAATGTACTATATTTTACATGTTTAAGAAAAATTTTATTCCAGATCCTTTTTGATTAGTTGAATAATACATAAGTGCATATCCCCAGATCTGATTCCAGCTAATTCCCTGTCTGGATGTTGACAAGGGCTGTCCATTTTTCTATATCCCTCCACCATTTCTCCTCTTCAGTATACCCCCACGTGTATCCTCTTCTCTGTACAGTGTTCTTTATTCCTTTCTTACATTTTCTTTGTGGGTGTCCTCATGGTCTTCTTCCACCACCATCTAGCTCATTCATTTTTTTATTCTTTCTTCGCTTATTTTTTTACCGTGTTCTTACCAATCTAACCTAGTTTTTTCATCATATGTTTTTTTTCTTAGATCTTCTATTACATCCATATTTCTCACGGTCTCCTCTTGTTTTACCTTTTACTGCTATGGAATTTCATCTTCCCAGCTTCAGATCAAAACCTATCCTTTTCTGTCATTTTCTGACATTATACACCGCACATTACAACTGGGTTTATTTTACTTGAAGATTTTAGCTTTTTCTTGTACTCTTACCCACCTTTCAGAAGTCTCATGAACAGTTCATCTTGTATTCTTCTATCTGCAAAAATTTAACTTCCCAAATACAGTATATTAAACTTTTAACCAATTTTAATGGTTCTTCATTGAATTCAATATCTCCTTCCATATTTTGTTTTGCTTCTAAAAACTATCACTTCACTCTTATACTGGCTTCTCTTCAGTCCATACTTTTTGATTGTACTGGACCATTCACCCAACTGAATCTATACACTCTGTTATAACTAATTAATGGCTCTAAAAATTTAGTTTTATTATGTAGTAGAGCAGATGCCAAATTAGCTTGCCAGTTTTCTGAAGTGTGCAGAAAGTTTATTTTGATAATGGCGCGCTTGGTTGCTTCAGTCAGTGGTTGGGGTCAATGCTGTACTAGCTGCGATCAGAGTCATGTCACTCTTGCAAGGTTATATATCAGTTAACCTGAAAACATTAGTCTGTAATGTGTTGTATGTGGTAAACATTAATTGTTGTATATAATTATAGGCATTTCATCTGGCGTGTGGCGGCTTCGAATGAATCAGCTTGCATATACTACATCCACCCGTCCCTCACCTATTTATTATAGACTGTTCATAAAACTAATGTATACATTTTTCTACATATTATAGTGACATTCTTTTATTGTAAATACAGTACAAAGCGAATGGGGAGTGATGTAATGTATTTATAATTAATCATCAGTTATTATTGTTATTATACAGTTATAGGCTTATACGTAGGCATAGTTTATTTATAAATTAAACTGGTTTTGACAGCAGGTGACTCATCAACTACATACGCCTAACTAACAAATGAAACCCACAGTGAATGTTGTCATTCAGTGTTAAATCAATTGTCGTTCAGTACAATCATTACGGTTATACAGTGTCGAGGGGGTTTTTTATGTGTGCAGATCGAATAGTGTGTGTGTGCGCGTGCGCGTGTGTGTTAGTGTGAATAGTGTGTGTGTTAGATTATAGTTCTACCTATTTTGATTTGTTATTTTTTAAGGTTAAAGTACAAATTTACCTAGTGCAGTGTTTATTATTTTATCGTTTACTAGTTTACATTAAGCTTAAAATGTCTAAAATCGGAGGGAGTAAAGTTATGCATAGCCAATCTTGGCAGATAATTGCTAATGTGGTTACGTTTATGACCGGGAAGCAAAGCACGGTGTTTTTACTATAGATGTTAAGAAAATAATCGAACGCGTTAGTGCAGCAACTGGTGTGTCAGAACGTTCAATTACGCGAATAAAACAAGAATCGAAAGTAATATTAGAAGGATCGTCACTGTCTTTTACAACACCCAAAAAACATTTGGTACGGGCCAAACCTGTTTCAGGTTTGGATGATTTTGACAGGAGTGTTATCGGTCAAAAAATAAATAATTTTTACACAGACAAAGGTGGAAAATGCTTATCAACAATAAATAAATTATTAATAATCAATTAATAATTAAAAATAGTATCAAAGACTATTAATAATCAATTAAAAAATTAAAAGAGCGCTGTTTCAAAACTGTTACCGAAATTTTGTTTAAGTATAAATATCCTTAGAAATAGCTTTATAAATTATAATTGGGTCTATATGAATATTATTGTATAAATGTATGCTTTATAGAAAACTGGGTCATGCATTTTGTTTTGAAGTGGACATTTTTGATACACCTTATAAACTGAACTCTCTGCAAGCCAGATGAGACGCCTATAGCTACACAATGTTTACAATTGAATGTTTTTAACATCGCTTATAAATTATAATTTACATCGTTCAGCGCCTGTGATTTAATAGGCAGTTCGGTACTAAGGCACAAAATCTACCGACTGAATCCGAACGCTTCGCGCAGCTACATTGGCAAACTTATTTGGCATCCGCTGTAACAAAGATAAAAAATATTAACGTTATTGTTTTATATTGAAATTGTGTGATGTTGATCATTAAATAGTTTTTATGGTTATTGACATCATAATAAAAAATACTTTTAATATTCGGGCATATTTACAGGTTACAGGTTGGTCAATATGTCACCATGAATGCAGATGTTGTTTCACATTTAAATATTTCGTCAGTCCAAACTAATGATGGTGGTCTTTATAAATGTATTGCGTCTTCTAAAGTTGGATCAGCTGAACATGCAGCACGTCTTAATGTTTACGGTTTACCATTCGTTCGTACCATGGAAAAGAAAGCGATCGTTGCTGGTGATACGTTAGTTGTTACTTGCCCTGTTGCTGGTTATCCAATTGAAAATATCGTCTGGGAAAGAGGTGTGTACGTTTTTATTATTTATTTAAAATTAAATTTTTAATTTTTAGGATTTTTGTGTGTGTAGATAAGATAGTTAATTCATGTAATGAACACATGTTCAAAATGCTTCCTAAAGCTTGTAGTCTATCAATAGTCCAGCCTCTCTTAGTTTGCTCCTAATGTAAACAAATAATGACGTCACTGAGCATGCGCATTTTATCAAAATGTGTACACGCTGATTAAAAAGTAACAACAAAATACTTACAAAAGTATTTAAATACAGTATACTTTTAAAAGTATTTTTCTAAATGAAATTGTTAGGCCTACATCATAATCATGACTGATGTTTTAAGTACTTATAATTTAAAAAATAGTTAATTAATAGGAATACGACATCAGTAAAGTCGCAGACTCTAGCGTGCACCCTGTAGTAGGTGGCTTTTGTTTGTTGACAGTAGGAGCAAACTAACAACGGCTCAACTGTAATTGAAAATTTTATCAAACATCCTATGTAGGACATCCTATGTTATCAACAGCCATATTATTTAAAATCGAAATATATATTTCTAATGAACAGAATAAAATATAATCTAGAAATATTAGAAATAAATGACAGAAAGACTGATATTGAAATTTTGGAGAAATATTATATTTATAAATATTGTAACGGGGAAAAATTAATGAACACACAGGTTGAGTATGATAACCAACTGATTAAGTTGGTAAGACTGTTTTAGATATAAGAATCAACTATTCCTTATCTGCCATGGTAGGAGTAGGAAATTTTAAATTTTGATGTAAAATATTTAAAAAAAAATTTAATTTATTGAAGATGTGTACAAGATACATGAAAGCGCTATAAACATTGGTAAGTGTTTTCTGTTACCGTATTCTGGTAGTTAGAAATATATATTTCAATTCTAATTGAAAATATATCAATGACCAATAATACATAATCAATTAGATTATTAATTTAAGTTATGCTGCAGAATTTTGGTATTATAAGTTTTAAGTTATTTCTAAGGCCGGTCATACATAAGACCCGACGAAACTGTCAGAGACAAATTGTCTTGACACAAAAGCATTGGAGACAGTTTGTTTTGTTTCAGACTGTCTTTGACCATTGCTGGTGAGTTGTGCAACATTCTGAGGTAATATTTTGGTAATATGGCATATTATGAAGATTTGGATATTGTATTCTATTATCATTTGATATGTTTGGAGAAAGTCAGGCCAGTCTTAAGTTTTGGACATCCATCCAGAAAAGAAACCAGAAAGAAGTTTTCCACATCAAGATCCAAAATAGCCCTCTGTTTTTTACTTTCTCTTGCCTATATGAATATATAGGAAGGAAAGTATTGTTTTCATGTCGATTTTTCGAAATCAAGTTTTCACCGGATCTATACGTTTTCAGACCCCCTGAACCCAAAAAACATGTTTTTAGCGATTGGTCTGTGTGTGTGTATACAAAATATCTCAAGAACGGAACATCGTACGAACTTGAAACTTGAAACTTAAGTTACATACCACTATCGGACCCGACACGAACATTTTCATCAAAATCGGTCAACCGAAAGTAGTAGTTTATTCGTGTAATTTTTCACTTTTTTGCGATTCTAAAAAACTGGTCCTATGATTTTTTTTAAAAATCGCCTGGTTTACTAAATTTTTTATGCTCTACAAGATAGGGTAGGCGCCATGTTTGCTGAAATTCTTGGTGAGGGTGTTTTCACGTGAAAACGTTGTTTTTTTAAGATTACGGCTTTAATATACATTTTAGCGCAAAAATTTATATAATAAAAGTTGTAGAAAATTTAAAAACCTACAACTTTTATTTCAAACATTTTTTTGTATAACGCTTAGTTTAGCGGTAATTAGCAATTTTATGTTTTTTTTTCACGTAAACTGTGAAAAATTGATTTTTTTAAGATTTCGGCCTTAGTATGCATTTCACAACAAAAGTGTATATAATAAAATTTATTGGAAATTAAAAGATCTACAACTTTTAATTAAAGCATTTCTCTCTACAGAGCCTAGTTTAGCGTGAAAGAGCGATTTTCCGTATTTTTAAGCCAAACTGAGGTAGTTTTCATTTTGCGTCTTTCATATATGATTAAAATTAGGTTATGTTTATTGAGGTTAGTTTTTTGTTTATTTCTAATGTTTTATTACTAATGTTAGGATTATTATTGTTTATTATTTGCATTGGCAAGAGAAAGTTGTGTGAGTGTTTTACACCAGATTTTTAAGATTCAAACAATTTAATTAACGGGAGTGTGGAGTGAAAAAATAAAAAAATGATAGATTTTTCGTTTTTTTTTGTTAAAAAATAGTTTGGAATGTGCGCTTTAAAATAGCGTTAGAATCATGTTGCTATGCCTACTAGAAAATATTTTATTAATTTTTTTGTGATTGTATGTTTAAGCTGATTTTGCCATCTGTCACTAAATTTTACAAAATAATTTTCCCTTTCGATTAATATTTTACTATGATTTATTATACTATTTTTTCACATTGATGTCTCTCTTTTATTTATTCTTAGGTTGGCAGTATAACCTAAAAGTTTATAACTTACACTATTTTTGTTGTGATCTGTCTTTGTTAACACTCGTATTTTTGTTTCTCAAACGTTAAACGCGAATATCTCAAAACGTAATTTTTAGAACTTTATGTACCTTTTTCTCAGCTTCCACAAAAGGTACAAGGCTGAAATTTTTATGGAGTATGTTAATCATCCAGTTCTATTGATTGAATGTGTCGTTTTTAAAAATATTGAAAATTGTGGAAGAAAAAAAATTTTTTCGGTGATTTTTTGATGAAAAAAAATGGTGAAAATCAAAATTCTTACCAGAATTAAATGCTACACATTCTAATTATGTACCAAAGAGTGGCCTCTCATACCGTGCGTTCGGAAAGTCGCTGTGCACTGGAATTGTGACTATGGATTTATGAAAGTATGTATAAAGAAATGACTAAGCATTTTGGAAAAAAATTTATTCAATACCTTAATTACATTGTTAAACCGTGATTACATTGTTTATAGAAGGTGTTCGAAATGACCTCCATTGGCATCAATACAGCATTGCACTCGTTTCATTTTGTTTGCAAACACCTTTCGCAACTGAAGAACAGTGATTCCTTGAATGTATGCCGTTATTGCGGCTTTAAGTTCGTCAATCGGAGTGTGATGACGCCAATGGAGGTCATTTCGAACACCTTCTATAAACAATGTAATCACGGTTTAACAATGTAATTAAGGTATTGAATAAATTTTTTTCCAAAATGCTTAGTCATTTCTTTATACATATTTTCATAAATCCATAGTCACAATTCCAGTGCACAGCGACTTTCCGAACGCACGGTACAAAAACAAATTGTAGCTCTAGCTGTAGTGGTTGCTGAGAAAAAGGTACGAACATTAACATTGCTTAGGATAGGGATCCACACCCTCCCTGTTGTTGTTTAGGCCATCAACCGAAAGGCTGGTTTGAACCTCTAGAGGTTTTACTAAGTAAAACGAGGAGTGAGGTGGTTTACAGTTGCCTTCCTTACTGAGTGAAAAATTACGCTTATCAGCATGCCAGGCCCTCTGAAAAGCACAGATTTTCCACTCTGCAAATGACACCTTCACTTCATTCACCACAGGGTCTGGCTGTATAATGAAATTCATTACTTTCAGAGGAGACAACTCTGATTAGTGTCATTTGCACCTCTACCTCTTCTGTTCTTAAATAATTCAGTCATTTAATTGGCTGACCATGTGATAAGAAACAGAACTATTTATTTTAGCCCTGTAACGGACAGATTGAGTGTAAATAAATTGACACTCCACCTGTCTGTTAAGGGCAGCACACCCTCCCTAACCTAACCACAATTTCAACTAAGCAATTCACACAACTATGTAAATAATATTACGTTTGACTGGTTTGCTTAGTATTGGTGGTTAGTCACGAAATGAACTTTGTTTGAGACGAAGTGTAAGAGAGGAACAATCTACTGCGCATGCCCAGTTTCTCTATTACAATTCTAAAAACATACTGACACTCGTAGTTCCTGCCCATAACAGACAGGCGGAGGGTCATATGTTTTACTCTCAATCTGTTCGTTGCAGGGCTAAAATAAATAGTTCTGTTTCTTATCACATGGTCAGCCAATTAAATGACTGAACCATTTAAGAACAGAAGAGGTAGAGGTGTAAAAGACACTAATCAGAGTTATCTCCTCTGAAAGTAATGAATTTCATTATACAGCCAGACCCTGTGGTGAATGAAGTGAAGGTGTCATTTGCAGAGTGGAAAATATATGCTTTTCAGAGGGCCTGGCATGCTGATAAGCATACTTTTCCATTCAGTGAGGAAGGCAATGGTAAACCACCTCACTTCTCGTTTTACTTAGTAAAACCTCTAAAGGTTCAAACCAGCTTTTCGGCTGATGACCTAAACAACAACAACAACTCGTAGTTCATTGGAATACACAGTGTTTATAATTACAAATAATAATTACAAAAAATAATAAAATTGATTTTTTTCAGATGGACGACAACTTCCAATAAATAGGAAACAAAAAGTATTTCAGAATGGCACTTTAATCATCGAAAATGTCGAAAGGTTGTCTGATCAAGCCACTTATACTTGTGTAGCTCGTAATGCCCAGGGTTTTAGTGCGAGAGGAAATCTTGAAGTCCAAGTAATGGGTGAGTCGGAAACCTGTATTTTTTTATTATTAAATTCTACATCTGTTACTTAGAGTGAGTTTTCCAATTGTGATAAAAATGATTTCTACATATCAGTACTTAATGTACTTAATGTACTTTATTTAACTATGAATACAATTTATATAATTTAATTCGTTTAAGAATAAAATTTAAGTTATGTTCAACTTACAGAGTATTTCACGAAGATAATGAACGTTGTACTTTCTCAAAATGAAACTAAAACTCACTCTACGCAATTGATGATTAAAGAAATTCTTTATAAACCAAGGGAAACATTTTCAATATTAAAAGAAAAAATATAATAGGTTTTATTGTACCAAATTATTTTTCTTTTAAAAAAAAACTAAATACACATTACTGGACATTAAACTTATAGTATATATTTGTTAAAAGTAAAAAAATTATTAAAATTTAAAAATAATTTTGTGATGATAACGTAAATTAGTATATTGCTAAAAGTACATTAGTATTAAAGAAATTTATTTCCAATTTATCTTTTTTGTGATGTTAATATATTCATGTAAACATAAACCTGTCTTCATTAAAAAAATGATTCATACTTACTATAAAAATTGTATTTCTTGAATCTGAGAATTGTTTATTTGCTTAGAATATGTATTTGAACATTTTTAATTATATTTTTGAAAAAAATTATTAATTTAAATAAGCCTCATAATGCCAACATAGAAATTCATAATTTTTTATGGTAATCTTTGTGTCAAGTCAATCAATAAAGTTATATGCCGAATCATATCGACAAGTTTATGAAAATGTCTGTATAAGTTTGTAAACAATGACACTAGAATACTGTTTCAAGTGTAAAAGAATTAACACAATTTAGTTCTTTACACAAATATTAACGATTAATGTTATCAGTGAACGCATGCTGGTAATGGCCACTAATAAGTAAAGTTTATTACAACGCAACCTAAAAAAGTTAATTAATTCACTGATCAATAAATAATTAAGCATAATCGCTGCGTTATGAAATTAATTACTATGATAAAACAGAGAACAAAATGATAATGTTTTACATGAAATGCGATAACGATTCAGACAAAGAAACGCTTATCATTCCAGCTCCATAATGGACAAAGGTGAAAATTAGAAGGGATAAGGGATGACAGTAGGATGTGAGAGAGAGAACAATTTAACACAGGTAAAAGGACTGCATCTCTGGTTTGACACAAAGAAAAAATGAATACAGATTGACAGTTCCAACAGGCTTTGATTTTTAATACCAAAACTGTGGCGCGCTTTTATAAATACTCTTGAAACCTGTAGACTACCTATGCCAATACTACACTTTTCCTGTGGAAAATCCTTTTCCATAAAATTTTGGTCTCTTTAATTTTCTGCTTAAACTCTCAATTAGAAAGATACATTCCGATCCATATAATACTTTGTGTTTTATAATTTGTATTGTGCGATATTTTCACTAAACTTTTTTAATGCTTTCTTCTGACCATTTTAATCATTTAAAATTTAAAGTTTTATTTAAATTTATTTAGTTTTTTTTTTAAGTTAAACGTCTCATGTTTTATTTACCCTGCGTAAACGTATCTGTCCTCCTTTGTATCTTTATGACACTCAACTTCACACTTCTGAATCTGTCCGTTATCTAGGTTTATATCTAGATAAGAGGCTCACATGGAATGTTCACGTAAATGAAACGAGAAAGGCACTCCAGGACAGGTTCAAACAGTTGTACAGACTTCTTTCACATAAATCCAAGTTACCAACTACGTCCAAATTAACCATTTACAACTCCCACCTTCAACCAATATGGAGCTGTGCCAGTCAGCTTTACTGCTGTGCAAAACCATCGGTATTGGCAAAGATTCAGCGTTTCCAATCAAATTTCTTACGGAGGATAGTTAACGCCCCATATTATGTAACCAATAGAACGCTACACTCAGACCTAAACATACCCTACATAAATGACATTTTCTTAAAACTCTATACAAAATTTAGGAAGAAACTCGTGAACCACCATAACCCATTGATCTCAAATCTGGCTACGTAGACTCTCCCAAACAATCCAATAAGACGTCTGAAACGTCGATGGAGCCAGGACCTCATCTATTAACGTAGTACTGTAATTGACTATCCATTACAATGTTCTAAATGCTGCACTTAATGCTACACTTGTTTATTCACGTCGGAGTTCTGTCACTGGACTGTTTCTCCACTCACGTTTGTTTACTATGTTAATTTTCCCCAAATTTTGTGATATCACATTCACTGATTGTTTCCAACAGATTGTGAATTTCCTAAATAGAAAAAAAAAGTTTAATTATATCAATTCTTTTTATTGTAAAGAACTTTTATCAATTGATATGCTCTCTCCATTTTTTCTTTATCTTCAATACAATATTGTTTTGTTGATTTCCTATTCATAAATTTGTTGTATGCATGGTAATATGAAGACAGGTTTATGAAATCCCTTGGTTTATAAGTACTTTTTAACAGTAAATTATTTTTTATTCAACAATATTGTATATTTTTAACAGGATCTAATTTTGTTAGGATGTATTTTTTTATTTTCCGTGATGATATTCACTGAGAGATATTATTTTTTTGAATTTGGTAATAGAATGAAACTATTATACCTAACGTATAATAATATAATTTTTATTTTTTTATTCAAAATATAATTTAGAATTGTATTAAAAATTGTTTAGTGAATCTTATTTTTGTAGGTTGATTTTTTTTTTAATTATTATTTTTTATTGAATTTATTTTTTTATAAAATTTTATGTCATCGTACTACTACATTTTATAACTGCGTTCATCAGTGTTTATTAACTAAAAAAAGGTAAGATATAAAATTTTTGGTGTTAATTTTTATTTTGCTTTTGCGCCCCATATATTACTGTTTGTTGCCTAATAATTTGTTTGACTGCTGTGTGAGATTGGCCAGCTTTGAAATACAATTATTATTGTTGTATAGTTTTTGATAAAATAAAATTGTATAAAATTTCTATTATACAATAATTTTATATTATTCATCGTTATTTAACAATTAGTTTGAATTGTGATAATACATTTTAAAGAATAAATAAAATTATATCTTAGTTTAAGTTATGTTTTACATTATAAAATTATAAATAGGGCTTCATTTTTTATACAGGGTGATTCATGAAGTTCTCCCCCCACTTCTACAGCACATTGTACTAGTAAAAATAATGAAAAAATGTTATATAAACATAGGTCCGAAAACGCTTCGTTAGCGAGTTACAGCTAGCGAAAGTTTCGCCTGGATTTAGGTTCACCAGGTGAAATGAGGTCTTCCTGGAATTGTGGTAAGGTAGGTTAAGGGGCGAATTCAATCATTTCTTATGGTTTTTGATCTGATAAATTGAATAAAACAGGTCCCAGAACTGTAAGTTAAATAGTTTTTGAGAAAACCAGTGTCAAATGCAAAAAATGGAGTGAAAATCACATTTTTTCATCTTTGGGCAAGAATAACTTTGTTATTTCACCAAGAAACAGTTAAAAATTTTCAATAAAAAATGTAGAAAATTTTATTCTGAACAAACCGGTGTAAATAAAGTACACAGAAAGCGAATAGTTTTTGAGAAAACCAGTGTCAAATGCAAAAAAATGGAGTGAAAAAAACACATTTTTTCATTTTAGTTTTTCCGGTTAATTTTACTTTGTACTCTTATGAATAAAAACTCATTTAATCAAACATCTATTCGCTTTCTGTGTACTTAATTTACACCGGTTTGTTCAGAATAAAATTTTCTACATGTTTTATTGAAAAATTTTAACTGTTTCTTGGTGAAATAACACAGTTATCCTTGCCCAAAGATGAAAAAATAAGTTTTTCACTCCATTTTTTGCATTTGACACTGGTTTTCTTAAAAACTATTTAACTTACAGATCTGGGACCTGTTTTATTCAATTTATCAGATCAAAAACCATAAGAAATGATTGAATTTGCCCCTTAATCTACCTTACCACAATTCCAGGAAGACCTCATTTCACCTGGTGAACTGAAATCCAGGCGAAACTTTCGCTAGCTGTAACTCGCTAACGAAGCGTTTTCGGACCTATATTTATATAACATTTTTTCATTATTTTTACTAGTACAATGTGCTGTAGAAGTGGGGGGAGAACTTCATGAATCACCCTGTATAATGTAGGTTGGTTTAATTTTTTATACTCGGTTGTATAATTTTAGTGTTTTTATGAATTTGATTAAGAAAATATATTATGTTGTATAAAAAATTATGTATTACTAAGTTCGATTATAAATTTTAGTAAAATTGATGAAATGCATAAACGTTATTTTTTTTTTAATTTCAAGATTTGGGTGTAGGATGCTGGCTCCAAGTTATGTTTTTCTTTAGTGCTTGTTTGTTATTGTTATTTTTTTTAATAATTTGTAATTTTTGAACGACGTCTAGTTGTCCCAGTTATATCACCGTTTCAGTTCGATGGTCCAGTTAACGCAGGGGACAGTGTTCAGTTAAATTGTTACATTAGCAAAGGTGATAGACCTTTGCGTATCGAATGGCATTTCCATGGTCGGGAAGTAACATCTCACGCTGTCGGTATTAGAACGACACTGCTTGGAGATCGAGCCAACGTACTGGCTATTGATTCCGTTGGGCCTGGCCATCGTGGCGAATACACTTGTGCTGCTACTAACCCTGCTGGGACAGCAAATTTTTCTACCATACTTGATGTTAATGGTTTGATATTTTCTTGTTTTTAATTAGAAAATTTTCGTTTATTGACAAGAGAAATTGCACAGTCGTATTTTTAATTATATATTTATCTGATTTCTCCAAGCCAAAATAATTTTCACTTACTCATATCCTGTCGTTAGTCACCTGAAAAATTTATTTTCTATTGTAAAAGGTCTCGATTATAAAAATTTTTAAACCTTTGAATTCCTAAACAATTTTGACCATTAGGTGTTTATGATCCTAACGTATTCTGTATAAGCTTGTACAAAAAATGTCAGCTTACATTTCAACAACTTACAGGCATATGTATTAATTATTTTAGGACTTAACCTCATTTTTTCCAGCTAAAATTTGTTTTGTCAAATCTAAATGAGCTAAAAGATGCAGTAAGGTTATTTGTTTGTGCATTGGAAAACAGTGATTCCATTAAAATATTTTGCTTACTTTTATTGTTGGACTTCTACAGATTCTGTGCTCCTGTAACCTACAGCACATCTTGTTCTCTCTTCCCAGTTACTCTCCATGAGATTTCTTGCTATCATAGTGTCTTATATTCTCTGTATCCATGTTTTCTATGGATGACGTCTTCTCCTTTTATTTTATGGATAATCTTCAGCGCCTTTCTGTAGACATACCTATACCATGTGAATCGTCTGGTTTCTATCTTGTCTACAAGGGTATCTTCAGAACTGGTCCCTAATTACATAATTTCATTCTATCTCTTCTTGTCTTTCATAGTGTACTCCTCTTGAAATTTATTTCTGCTGCTCAGCTCAGTATTGGCACAAAATATGCATTTTACATAATTTTCTTAAAATTTCTGAAAGGTTGGCTTGAACCTCTAGAGGCTTTAAGTAAAACTAGAAGCAAGGCGTTTAATAAAGCCTTCCTCACTGAGTGGAAGAGTACACTTATCAGCATGCCAGACCCTCTGAAAAGCATCTACTTTCCACCGTGCAAATGACACATTCACTTCACTCACCACAGGGTCTGGTTGTATAATGAAATTCATTACTCCCAGAGGAGATAACTTTGACTAGTGTCTTTTACATCTCTACCTCCTCTGTTGTTTAATGCTTCAGTCATCTAATTGGCTGACCATGTGATAAGAAACATAACTACTTTTTGTAGCCCCGGAACTAGCAGATTAAGTGCAAATAATTTAACACTCCATCTGCCTGTTAAGTGCTAACAAATTACAATTAGGTTACTTTAATTAAATCAATCTTGAAAAGCTTCAACTAAACTTTTCTATTAATAAGATACTGTCAGTTAACAATCAATACAGTTATTTACCTATCCATAACCACTTGCTACCACTCGTATGCATACGCACTATTAACATAATTCAGAACCAGGCCCACAACGACACTATTATTCAAAATGGCCCAATCGCACTAATTTCATTCATAGTCCAAATACTAACTCACTACAAAAGTGCTAAATGTTTTCATACCTGCAGTCTAATAGTTCCTTAAACAATTCAATCTCTTCTAACATTTTCTACGCTTGACTGAAACACGGTAGGAGAAATAAAAAATAAAAACGAATGTTTCTACTAGTTTCAATTTTCGAAAATTCCTATTCAAAACTTTTCATTCATTGCAATCCATTATCCTTGTTCAATACAATTCATTTAGTACAAAATTTCTTACAATTAATAATTTATTCCCTTTTACTATTTTATAATGTTAAAATATTTTTGAAATAATTTCAAGTCATCTAGACATTTACAATTAAAAGAAATTCTAGAAATATCTACAATATTTGAATACTGACTGTGCAATTTTGTTTTCTTTTGATTAGCGTTGTTTGCATTGCAAATCTTGTTGGCCAATTTTGTTCCTGGGTGTTGCCATTGCATTATTATTTTATGGGCGAGCCTTGCGCTGTTTTTTTTTATTTATTTTTTTGTTAATATTTAATTTTATTATTACCTGGTAGTTTTATTATTATTAATCGATGTATTATGTTATTACTACCAGCACATAAATAAATTTTTTACGAGGCACATTTCTTAAGAATTTCGTTCGTTTCGATTTATATTCTTATGGTTTTTTATTTTATTTTTACTTACCTTGTAATATTATTATAAACCTGTTAAGTTTTGAAAATAAGTAGGTAGTGTAATGCCAGTAAATTTTATTTGTTATTTATTATTTAATTCAATATGTATGTAATGTAAATAAAATAATGTAGATTGTTCCAAAAAAAAAATTTGGATCTATATATCGTCGTCGCATGTATTGTTTAAATATTAAATTAATTTTTAATTTTTAATTTACAATCTGGAAACAGAGTGATTTATTTCAGTTGTAATAGAATTTTTATAAATATATCAACTTTTAAGAGCTTTGATTTATTGGTTAATAAAATTGCAAAGGTAGGTAAACGTTTTCTTTACAGTGAATATCTGTGAAATAGCAATAGCTTTTTTTAGATATGCTTAAACTATAGTAATTTATATGTTCATAACTTGAATTTTTTTTTTTATTCCTAATTTGTGTACGTTGCAATCTGTTCAATTCAGAACAATAAGCAACCCCATGACCCAATGAGATGAGGATGATGTGTATGACGTGTAAATGAGGTGTAGTCTTGTACAGACCCAGGCCGACCATTCCTGAGAGAGTATGGTTAATTGAACCCCAACCATCAAAGTACACCGGTAACCACTGTCTAGTATTCAATACGATTTTGTATTTGAATACTTGACAGTGGTTACTGGTGTACTTTGATGGTTGGGGTTCAATTAACCATACTCTCTCATGAATGGTCGATCTGGTTCTGTATAAGACTACACCTCATTTACACGTCATACACATCATCCTCATCTCATTGGGTCATGGGGTTGCTTATTGTTCTCAATTGAACAGATTGCAAAGTACAAAAATTAGGAATAAAAAAATAAAAAAAAAATTTTAAGTTATGAACATAATATTATAAACTTAAAATTTAGTACGTGATTTTGTAATTATTATAAAAATATGATTTTTGTAACAGTTCTACCGAAAATTTTACCGTTTACATTTGGCGAAGAACCATTAAATGCAGGACAATTGGTTACCGTACCGTGTGCTGTAATCGAAGGTGATAGTCCAATAACTTTAAATTGGTTATTAAATGGAGAAAATATAAAACCTCGTGATCGTATTACGTTAGTACCGTTAGGTGAACGTAATGTTATCTTAAGTATTGGTTCTGTTGATGAAAAACATATTGGAAATTATTCTTGTATCGCAACTAATAATGCAGGACGTCATGAAATGACTTCGTACCTGTACGTTAATGGTAATTTTATCCTTATTTAAGGATACTTTGTTATATATTATCAGTTTTTCAAATGCATGTTTTTACATGTGCTCTCATCATGTTCAAATTTTTTTAAATATTTTTTTTTTGTTAGGTTATAAAATGATTTTTTTTATTATTGATGCAAGTTAAGATAATATTGTTTATATATGTTTAAAAAATATTTATATTCTTCAATTAAAAATTAAAAATTGCACAATTTTTTAAAATTTATATATACACTGTTTTAGTTATGTTCTTTAAGTTTATATTTATTATTATTATTATTATTATTATTATAATTCAAGTATTTTGAATTTAGTTTTAGGCACAGGTTTTATTTTCTATGCGAAAGGCGTTTATTATTGACTATTTTTCTCACTCCTTTTGTATCCATTTTTTTTATTATAATTATAAAATATATTTTGTTGGATTTCTCATCTATCTTTCTTCTACATATTTCAAGTTTTTATAATTACTGAAAGGATAACATTTTCAATTTAACTAGTTTCTTCATATTTCCGTTTTATTTAATTTTACAATCTTCTTAATAATGTATTATTTATTTGTGAAGTTCTTTTATAATAATTTTTTAGTGTTCTTTTGAAACGACTTTATAAACACTTAATATGGTGTTATTTCAAGTACAGTTTAGATCTATTTTCTTTCTATAGAATGGTTTGTCTCTACTCTACTGTTTCTGTACATCTTTATTTATTTTTTAATCAATTTTGTTTACTTTTAACTTTAATAAAAATTTTTAATGTTTCCTCCACTTTAATTTTAAAATTTATTGAAAAAGCATAATCAACTTATTATCTAAATTTTATGTAGGTATTTGAAGTGAGAAATATTAGATTATCGTTAAGTCATTTGAGGATTTTTCTTCATACCATTGGCGCTGGGTGGATCCACATTAAACATTATTTTTTTTTAAAAATAACCTCGTTCACTACATATAACTGTGAAATGTTAAGTACAAAATAATTAAATAAGTAAAGAAGGGTTAATTCTATCAGTAATCAGCAAAATATTTAAATGTCTTTCTTTTCTGCTTCTTCTTCTTCTTCTTTTTCTTGGATGAGGCAGCTTGACCTGTTCCAGAAATTATCTCCTCCTACCAATTGGTTTTTACTCGTGGGCTAAATGGGGCAAGCGGTCTTCCCTCATCTGTACCAAATGTCACACCAGTACTTCTTATGAATTTTCATTCTCTCAAAACCCATAGCCATCAGCAACTTCTTCTTTATTCTTCTTCTTTATTCATTGTACCAGATGAATTGTCTTTCTTCAATTTTATCAATTTGTAAAAATTTTGTGTCCTCTTTTTTTAAAAATTCTTCATTTGTAACTCAATCCAGCACAGTCAACTGATAACTTCTTAAAAAACTCTCTTTTTGTATCTTCTTACTTTACTTTTAAGCGGGGATCCTACAACTGCTGTGGCATCCTACACTTTAATCTCCACCTCAGACTGTTCCACCAGTCCTCCTTGTCCAGTCCTCTTTGCTGTATAGCCTCTCTCACCCCTTCTTCCCATATTCTGCATCCTCCGAGTGGCTGGCTGGTAGTTAAAGATCCTTTTCGGCCACCTTCCTTCTTCCATTCGACATACATGACCATACTAAACCAATCGTCTTTTCTCTATTCTTTTTACAATGTGTATCACCCAACTCTGCTTGAGCCCTTACTTCTTTGTTTCGCACATGTTCCTGCTGAGAGATTCTACAAGCTCTTCTCAAATAATTAATCTCCGCTGCATTCAGCCTATTCTTGTTTCTCCTACTAATTTGCCAACATTTATCTCGCCTTGTGGTTTATTTTTTTTTAGTAAGTCCAAATTTGTGAATCATACATTTAGGAATTTTCAACAAAAGAACAGAAGATTCTCTTCCAAGTACAACATGATACGTGATTAATCCAAAAAAATGCGATATAATATTCTGGTGATGACTTAACTTCTGCCAAATTTTTCCATAATATCATTATCCAGTTTAATCATTTGATGTTTAATGTGTAGCAAGATTTATACTCATACAAAATTAAATAATTTCATACTTTATTAAAGCTAAATCATAATATAATAAAAACTTTAATTAACTCTTTATTTACATATTTTTTTAAAATTGATAAATTATTCTTATATTTCTTTGATTAAGTACTTCCTCATATAACACCGTTCAACTTCGAAGGAGAAGCCAATTCTGGAGATAGTCTCCAATTAAATTGTTACGTTGGCAAAGGCGATTTACCTATTTCAATTCATTGGAATTTCCACGGTGAAGAACTTTCATCTCATTTGGGCATCATTACTACAAAAATCGGTGAACGAACCAGCTTATTAACCTTATCTAATGTAATGGATACAAATGCTGGAAATTATACGTGTACCGCACGGAATTTAGCCGGTTCTACAAATCATACTGCAACTTTGGTTGTAAATGGTATAATAATATATTTTATTGAAATAGTATAATTTATTGTATTTTTTATTTTTATTTCTTCATTACGTAGAGCAATGCTATTTAGATGTTCATTTTATTTTCATTGCCTCTTTACTTTTGCTATTTAACCTTACTATTCCCAAAATCATATTAAAAAGTTTGTAATTATTAAAATATATATATATTGTTTGGTAGGGTGTAATTTATAATTATTTAAGTGATTACTTCGCATCATAAAAGTAGAACCGATATTAATGTAATAAGTTTTATAACAACTTTTAATTTTTACTTTTTTTTATAAATACTCCTTTGATTTTCTTCAACTTATGAGTAATTTTGTGTTGCGCTCCGTTTCATCAGGTGTAACATAAATCTTCTAGAAAATCTTCCTTTGTTAAAGGTTTGATTCAGAATAATCAAAAATTTGATTCAAAGAACGAGTTTGAATCAATCCATTGGCAAAGGAAGATGCAATCTATACCAAATTCATTTTAAGAACCAACTGCAAAGTAAACAAACAGTGAATGACGTCACAGCTCCATTACTGTACGCACCAAAAGAATAACGTGATTTCATAGTAGGCGTATGCAAAACGACTCGTGCTTAATACTCTTATGAGTAGTTAATTCTTTACCTTAATAAAATTAAATACTTAAATGTTTTTTATAATTTTAAATGCTTACTTTATAAATAAAATTATTATTGTTTACTAATTTTAAAACTCACTTACTTTATTCTCAAAGGTTTACCTTTTTGGTGTTTGTAAATAGAGGACTCGGGTGCATTAGCCATCACTATAAATTAATATAAACTTTTTCAGCAAAAATAAAATACACTTACTTTTGTTCATACAGTTGAATAAAGTAATAACTACAATAAAATTAAACCGTAGGCCTACATGAAACTAAAAACACCATTCGAACTAGACGCACAATTAAACTGAACCGAACAGTTTAAAATAACAAACCCAACTAAATTGAAAACTCATTTAGAATCATAAAATTAAAAATGACACATACATTAAGAATTTGTAATATAAACATTGAATAGCCTATAAACAATACGGAGTAGTATGCAACTGAATTCTAAACAAAATTAAGGGAAAGATTTTATTGACGTTAGGGAACGCAATGTGGCTGTTCGTTGGTATTGTTTAGCAGTTATAAAAGTGTTGGTGTCCACCCGGTGACTAACGCTAGGGTGTTGCATGTATTTGTGTGGTGTATTTACACGTACTACCACAGATGCAGTTTGTTGATTCGACAGTTGGTTCTTACAGTAAACTCACTATACACAATAAATATTCTAGAACTTTATGTTGTTACCTGAAAAGCGATATGCACCCAGAAAGTGCTTGTAACAAGTTGAAGAAATAAAAAACAGTAAAAAAGGATTGATATTAAAAGTTTTTTTTTAAATAAATAAAAAAAAAATATTACATTAATATGGATTCTTCTGCTATGATGCTAAATAATAACTTAAATAAATATAATTATAGAAAATGTTTAGTGCGAGATGTTTCAGTTGTAAGAAAAGATTCGTATCTAATTGAAATTATATGTAAGTGCAAAATGTAACATTGTTGGAAGAAGATTAAAGCATTAAACTGTTCACAAAAAAATCACCAAAGTATTGTTGAATTAGAAACAGATTTAAACTTAATGTTGACAGTTATCAACTTGACTTGCTACTAGTACCTGAGTATGTTGGCTAATACAGGTGCCAGTCTCATCTGTTCTAAAGTTAAGTGGAATAGATTATTTATTAAAAATCCTTCGAGAAGATCTTATAACATCACTTGCATAAAACATTTTAGTTTTAATTTTTATGGTTTTTATACTCTGATAATGAAGGACCCACCAAAATATCTTTGTAAACAAATAATTGGATATGCGAAAATAAAATAAAAAATCGTACAAATCAGTGAAAGCTTACAATATTTTTTTCATGTGGGTATTGTTAGGTATATAACCCTATCAGACAAATCAAGATTCGGTGCAAACTTACTACATTAACGATATTATGTTATTTTTTTTCTTCATTTAATATCATTAAATAATTTTTTAAAAAAATTCAGTGTTATATAATCATTGACAAATTTATAAAAACTGCATCCTCTATGTATTGAGAATTTTAAATTATCAAAATATTGAAATATTGTTTCTTCTGCTATTTAAATACGATTAGGCCTTAGTTTTGTTGTATAAAATTTCTTTAAAAAAATTTAATATTCATATTTATATGAAAAGTAACTAGTAATTTAAATTGTGTATATTTTTTAATTAATTTAAAAATGTTTGTTTTTGTATGGTAATGAATTGAAAACTTCAAAATCTGAGTGAACAATTGTTTTCTTATAGTTTTATTTTTATGCTTGTAAAATTTTAATTTAGTTTGCATATTTAAAAGTATATGCTTCGCAGTTTTTGTTTTCATTGCTGATGACTATTTATGTCTGTATGGATTTTGGTTTCTTACTACCAACTACAGTCAGGCAAAACAATTATTGTAAGAAAAAATATTACAAAAGCGTATTCCATGAAAATATATTTAACATTTCAATAATTAAAGAAAAGTATACGTGGACATGTTGTGACATAATGCTTGAGTTTTTCATGAAAAGTTCTATACCTTTGCTATATTATATACTCATATTCCAATTTAGATTGCATAGCAGCACCTTTTGTAATGTTATGTAGTAGTATTTGACATTCGTTTGCTTCTGAAAATTTCCTACGACAATCTAAAACATGTTTCCACTGAATCCTGCAACCATTAACTATAATTCAATTTTGTACAAGAATTGTGTTATCGTCTTCTTCTTCATTTTGTGGATTAGGCAGCTTGACATGTTCCTAAACAAGGAAACTATGTTCTTCTTGGGTGTCCATTACTCCTTTTGCTGGTGGGTTTGTACTCATTAGTTAAATGGGGCAAATGGTCCTGCCTCATCCGTTCCAAATGGCTGCAACAGTACTTCTTATGAATTTTCATTCTCTCATCTAGGTTAGTAATGCCTTTCTCATCAAGTATCAATGAAATCAAGTATAATGAAATTCAATACTCTCAGAGGAGATAACTGTGACTAATGTCTTTTATTCAAAAATAAATCTTTATAATGCATATTGCAGTTTGAAATTAATTCTATTTTATATAATGAATTTATATAATAAAATAAATCTTTATAATGCATCCTGCAGTTTTAAATATTTCTATTTCATATAATGAATTAATACAATAATTTCACTAACCTTCTTTTTAAACTGCGTCACCTTTATTTTAATTTTTACTTACACGTGTTTCGGTGGATCCACCATCATCAGAGTAAATAACATATAATTGAAACTAAAAACACTATTTATTAAAAATCTATAGAAGATGATACACTATAAATGAAACACTAAGCAATAAAAAGGGTGTGTATAAAATAGATTGTGGTAATGAGGATTGTAAAAAATTTTACATTGGTATGACTAGTCGTAATTTTCAAGTGAGGTATAATGAACATAAAAAAGCACTGAAATGTGACTACATTATATCTAACTATACCAATCATATAAAAGAAGAAAAACATAAATTTGGTAAAATAGATGAACATTTCAATATAATAGAACAATGTAATATAGAAAATAAAAATAAAATTGAAAAATATGAGATGTTCCACATTTATAAATATTTAAAAGAGCAAAAGCAGGACATTTTGAATGAACAGGTGAAATTTAGGAATGATGAAGTGATATTGACTGCTGCTGCTATCTACAGTAAATATGAGAAGGGATAAATTTAAATAAATTAATTTTAAATCAGTTTTATACAAGTGACTGAAGATGTATCATCTTCTATAGATTTTTAATAAATAGTGTTTTTAGTTTCAATTATATGTTATTTACTCTGATGATGGTGGATCCACCGAAACACGTGTAAGTAAAAATTAAAATAAAGGTGACGCAGTTTAAAAAGAAGGTTAGTGAAATTATTGTATTAATTCATTATATGAAATAATTATATAATAAATTTCACTAACCTTCTTTTTAAACTGTTTAAAAATAAATAAAGTTTTTAGTTTCAATTATATGTTATTTACTCTGATGATGGTGGATCCACCGAAACACGTGTAAGTAAAAATAAAAATAAAATTTGATGCAGTTTAAAAAGAAGGTTAGTGAAATTTATTATATAAATTCATTATATAAAATAGAATTAATGTCTTTTACACCTCTACCTCTTCTGTTCTTAAATGCTTCAGTCGTATAATTGGTTGACCATGTGATAAGAAACAGAACTATTTTTTGTAGCCCTGGAATTATAATTTAACAATCCATCTGCATGTTATAGGCAGTTAATGTAGTGTAGAAGTGAAGAAAGTGAAGGTAGATCGAAGTGGCATTCTAGAGATGTAATAAGAGTACTAAAAAATCGTTTAAGAATAATGTTCATAAGAAGAGCTTAAATTAACTGAAAAGTATTAAAATATTAGTATTTTAAAGCGCTATTTAATTTCAATTGTATATTTTTTATTAGTTCTTCCACATATTATTCCATTTACACAAGAAGAAGAAGCTATGTCAGGTGATAGCATTCAATTAAATTGCCATGTATCTAAGGGAGATCGACCGTTAAAAATTACGTGGAGTTTTCATGGTGAAGAATTATCATCGCACATGGGTATTACGACAACTAAGATCGGTGAACGATCTAGTATTCTTACTATCAATTCAGCAATGGCTGCTCATACTGGAAATTATACTTGTTCAGCAACAAATCCTGCTGGTTCTGTTTCGTACTCAGCTGCTGTTAATGTTAATGGTATAACATATTATGATTATGTTTAATACATACACTGTTAAAGCTTATTAATACTGTTTTCTTATGCGATTTTAAAATAATTTAATTTTTTTTTTACTAACATTTCTTTTCTTTTAAATTTTAACTTCTATCCTTTCACCTTCTTCATTTTTGTTATCGAAACCTTCAATGAATTTAATACAGTTAATTTAACTACTAGAATATTTTTACTAGTAATATTTTTATGTCTATTCTAGTTAAAAGTCTTAAGGATAATTATCGACTGTAAAAAAATTTATTTTTTAATTTATACGATGTATAAAATAATGAGTATTATTTTTAACTAAATTTTTATGTTTAAAAGAACAGATTTAATTGTAAATTAATGTATAAAGTAGTAATTAATTTCTGTATCTCTTCACACCTACGAATCAAAAATAATAGAAAAGCAGACTGTTAGGGCGCCGCAGCCCAGTTACCTTGTTTTAAGTCTTTACGTAAGAATTACCAATTTGCAGCCCGCATTTTACACCAAACAACTCAAAGAGGATCAATACAGTTTATCGGGGTCCTGTCTAAGATTAGAACGAAAGAATGGAATGACAAAGGAAAGCAAATACGGAAGGAAACAGTCACTTGAACAATTAAACTTAAAACCACAAACAAAGACGTCCACTTACTTGTTATTGAATACTGCAGAATAGAGTCCAGTTGAAGAATACAGGTGAAGTCCGTTTTGTTGGTTAATCATTGCAAAAATACCTTAGTGAATTTCAGCTCATTTAACAGGTTGACTCCCGTGAGACACTTATACGTCTTTCACCAGATCTGTCAAATTTACTTTTGAGAGACTGATTCGTCTTTCTTGTAATAGTGTTTTTAATAGACTCGTGAGACGGATTGGATGTTCGTTTGCATTGAGTCATATACTGAGCTGTTAAAAATGAGTTCAAAAAATATTTCCCCAGTTATGGTTCGTGATTTATTTGATTCGAACGAGTTAAAAATGAGTTAGTGAACTTGACAGCTTATTATTACTATTAAATAATATTGACTATTATTATAGTTTATTATTGCATTATTAAACATTTTTTAATAATATTATACAATGAAAAATCATTTTATCTATTAATTTTTTATGGTTTTCATATTACAATATTTTCTGCATTGTAAAAGTTGACTCTGGTCGGTGCCTCTATGCAGACAATTGGTACTCAAGTTTACCACTTGCCGAACAACTGCTTAATAGAGAGACGCATCATCGATATTTATGTAGTTTTATTGAAAAATAGCCCTAAGTAAATTATTTATAAAATACATATAATATTTTATAGAAATACAAATAAAATTTCAGATAGACACACATTAGTCTTTTACTCTTGAGTACCTGAACAGTCTCTCACCTAAAAACAGCGCCAAAACAATTTAAGCCTTACAATACTCTAGACTTGAAAGAATTAATTAAAAAACAAAGGAACCATAAAAAAGGTATGGTTTTTTAACCAAAATTGTAAAAATTGCCTTGGGAGTCAACCTGTTAAATAAGCATTTAAAACATAATACTGTACAAATAGTTACACACGTGAATACACTTAAACTTGATAGTTATGAAACAGAATACAGCAATTCCCGACATGTCCCGTCAGACGTGTGGCCGAAGAAAATCCTCGAGCGAAATGACGTGTCCGTGGCAAAAGTCAACGCACAAGTGAGTTAATAGGAATCGGAAGTATTTAACATGGGTGGGGAGAGGACTCATGGATTGAGTAAGGATACATAATACAGAAGGCAAGCATGACATCGCACAAAATTGAATTATATAGCAGAATAAGGTAGCCTCGGTCGTATATTCAAAATGACTTTATGTGAATACAAGAATTAATCAACGGGGGTGCAATGGCGCTAACACAGACTAAGCAGGAAAATATATTATTATATTAACAAACGGTAGTCGTGGGATGAATAAATAGTTTTCATAATAGAATGATTTTTAAAATTGTCATTTATTATTTTCCGTTATTCGCCCATCTGTCCATCACATCCTACTGGAGATATCAACAAATGGTTTTTCGGATTCTTTATCTACATAAAAAGTTAATGGGCCTGGTTTGGGTTTGAAGTTCCGGTTTTGTCCGAAAGTGGCCCAAAACCAGAAGTCAGGATATCAAAGTTTTCTGTATAAAAAATTCCCACCAGCCATGAGACACATTGTCTCATAAAAGCGATTCTTATTTGAATTAAAATCCTAGCAGCCAAAACTCTGCATGTATGTTGTCAATACAGTATAACTATAGATTCCGAATATACAAAATCATTCACATCACTTTGCTGTCAGCATTGTTCAGTCCTCTGTTTCTCTCTCACCCATGTGTCTTATTTCCCACTGTATTGTTCTGTTCTTTAATACCGAAACTCCACCCGTTATAATTCTTTACTAGAGACACCATGATTTGCGTCCATCCATAGAAACTTACATAACAGACCATTAAATGACTGTTTTTAGGCACATTAACCATATTATAAATTTATTCTTATATTATATGCCTCAATCATAATTTTTAGTTTTATTCGTTTGATGATGAATGGTAAAAATTAAATTATTTTATATTATTCAGCAACTGAATTATTCTGAATCTTTAAAATGTGGTTTGTGAATAATTTATTCATTAAGCTTTTGTTAAATAATTAACAAAATCGTTGATCTCACTTCAGGAAAGATATTGTGAGTAAACAACTAATCACAAATTTTTTATTATTCATAAATAGCCAACTTGGCAGTGGTCATATGTTTTTGAAAAGTATATCCTTGAAGAACTTTTCCAGGAAGTAGATGTAATTTATGAGTCGTATCTTTATTTGGGGGTTTTTAAGGATCTCTTAAATTAGGATCTCTCACATTCTGCAGCAAGTTGTACTTTGATTTTGTCAAACCCTTCTTGTTAAAGTCCTTCTTCTATTGGAGGTTGGAAATCATCATTATCCGGACCTCATTCACTGCTGCACGGAACAGTTCCGTACTAATGCAACCAAACCAGTCTCTCAGGTTCTTCAACCAAGATGCCCTTGTCTGCCAATGTTCCTTTTGCCCTTTATCTTCCCTTGCATGATTAATTGCAAGATGTGATTTTAGGACCTCTAATCACATGTTCTAGTTATTCAAGTTTTTTCTTCTTCACAGTTTCTCAACCAATTTACATTCTTTGTCCATTTTATCAAAAATACTTCTATTTGTATTCTCAACAGAATTTACCACATCCTGTGGTAGCACCATATCTAAAAGCCCTGTATTTTCTCTAAATATATATTTTTGATATCCACACTTCCATCCTGTATAACAGAACAAAAAAGAAACATAACATTGCAGCATTTTCATTCTGATCCCGCTAAGCCCACTTCTTGATAATTCCAAATTCTTCCTGCTTCTTACATTATATACATGACATTGTTCACTAGTTTTTAGGCTAAATTGGGTTGATATCTTTACCTGAAAGAAAGAACTAAAAGTACCAACAGAATAAACAAACTTTCCCGCTGTAGCATACAGAAGATGTTCTTAATAAAGTTAAGATTAATCTGAAATGGAGAGTACAAAGCATTAACTACTAACCTACATGTAGCATGGCCTGACACCTAAACTTACAACAAAATTGGAATTGATTGCACTTAATGATAAACAATTAACGATGAAACAAGAACCTACCCACCGGGTTGGTCTAGAGGTAAAGTCGTCGCCAAAATCAGCTGATTTTCGGAGTTGAAGGTTCCTGGTTCAAATCCTAGTAAAGGTAGTTACTTTTCATACGGATTTGAATACTAGACAGTGGCTACCGGTGTACTTTGATGGTTGGGGTTCAATTAACCATACTCTCTCAGGAATGGTCAGTCTGAGTCTCTACAAGACTACACCTCATACATATCATCCTCATCTCATTGGGTCATGGCGTTACTTATTGTTCTGAATTGAACAGATTGCAACGTACACATATTAGGAATTAAAAAAAATAAAATAAAAAAAAACAAGAACCTTTTAAATATAATCACTACAACGGCGGATCCAAAGAGGGGCTAGGGGGGGCTATAGCCCCCCCCTTGGGTATCCAATTTACACTAGATAAAATGGGTAATTTGTTTTGTTCGGTTGCCGAACATGAGAGGAATCCGCACGTAAAAGTAATCCGCACGCAAAAAAGTAATATCAGTTTCAGTACTAAAAGTATTTCCGTACATGAAATAAAAAGGTAATAGCTTTCAACGTTCAAATTCTTATGGTCAAAGGGTCAGATATGATATGTTAATGCAAAAACATTCTAATGGCTTTAAAATCCTTTTATTTTTAGTCAATATTCTTGAGTCAAACCATAGTTTTTTGCCTCTAAACTCTGGTCAATAAAGAGTTAAAAACGGCCTAAAAATGTGTCATTTTACACTTAAATTTTGACAATTCCCCGGACCCCCCGCCTTGCTGGGGGGTGTTCCATACCCACCAGACCCCCCGATGCTTTCACCCACCCAAACGCCTAGCCCCCCCCTTTGGCCTATCCTGGATCCGCCACTGAATCACTATAACAAAAAATTAATTTCAACAAATTCTTGTTGAATCCCATATACTTCAGTGCTCATCATATTTTTGAGATAACTTTATTATAAATTTTTTTATGGAAACTACCATTGTTGTAATTAACATCTATAAAATAGGGCTTCAGGTTTGTAAGTCACGATATATTGGTGATACAACAAATAAAAATGGTTACAACATAACATATTAATAATATTATTTCTTTTCTTTAAGAATTTCATTATTTTTTTTTTTTAAATTATGTCAAAGTGCTTCCACATATAACATCGTTCGACTTTGAAGGAGATGCTAATTCAGGGGATAGCGTTCAATTAACTTGTTATGTCAGTAAAGGAGATATGCCTCTATCAATAAAATGGATTTTCGGGGGAAAAGAATTAGTTTCAAGTTCAACTGGCGTCTTAATCACAAAAATTGGAGAACGGACAAGTTTTCTGACTATTTCAAATGTCACTGCTGATCACGCTGGAAATTTTACGTGCATGGCTATTAATCCAGCTGGTTCCACAAATCATACTGCAATACTATCTGTTAATGGTATAGTTTTGTGTGACGTTATATTTTATTAGATTTTAATCTAATTTTATTTTTAATTCTGGAAATTGGAATGATATTAACGCATGTAAATAATATTTGTTTATCTTCTTTCTGTATTTGTTCTTGCATATTTTTATGTCAAGTTTAAAAAAAAATTATGGTGTGGTTGTAAAAATATTACGTAATTACTCATTCCGATTTTTGTAGATTAGTACGTAATTTAGATTTTGTTTTTAAGTGCTAAATTATGCAGAAGTTAGTATATCAGTCCAGGTCTTTCATTTCCTGGAAACATGTTTGCCAGATTAAGACAAGCAGTTACTTGGATGGATTGCAAATATTACAGGGGTTGGTTACACCATCTTAATAAAGGTTAGATGCGTTGTTAAGGTCATCAGCCAAAAGGCTGGTTTGAACCTGTAGAGGTTTTACTAAGTAAAACGTCTAGTGAGGTGGTTTACTATTGCCTTCCTCACTGAGTAGAAAATATGCTTATCAACATGCCAGGCCTTCTGAAAAGCATCTACTTTCCACCCTGCAAATGATATCTTCACTTTATTCACCACAGGGTCTGGCTGTATAATGAAATTCATTATTCTCAGTGGAGATAGCTGTGACTAGTGTCTATTACACCTCTACCACTTCTCTTCTTATATGCTTCAGTCATATACAGTGGACCCTCACTTTACGATGCACTTACATTACGATATTTCACTTTACAATGTGTCATCAAATTAATTATCGGATTCCCAAAGTCGCACGTGCACCTGACCCGCCAATCGTCAACCTCTTCAGTAAGAAGTTCTGATCGAATGTACTCCTTCCCTCTTGTCAAGATACCCTCGACCATGCTCCCTGCATCCTCCCATCATCAGTTCAAGGTTCTTTCTGGTTTTCAGTTTTGTCAGTCACAGCACCCATTCACTATTTAGTATTGTTACACGTATTGTGTTGGTTATCGGTTTAGCATCTGTGCCGTAGTGTCTGTTGTGTTATTATAAATACGTATTCTTTGTAGTTTTGGTACCGTGTTTCCTGTGTACGTTACTGTAGTTATAGTGAAAATGGGTCCTAAATCGCACATAAAAAGTAAAATTTCTATTAAAGAAAAGCTAGAAATTATAAAAAAAATGATGAAGGGGCTAGGATAAATGAATTGGTTCGCCAGTATGGTTACTCCCAGTCTACAGTTTCCACGATTGTAAAGGAAAAATCAGTTTTAAAAGATGTTAAAGTGTCTGATAGATCAAACACAATTCAAAAAGGCATTTTTTAATAATTATACCTATTATCAAATCATTTGTACTGAAATCAGGGCTATTTGAAGAATGTATAGGGTTATCTGTATGTACAGGCTAACGTAAATTTCTTGTGTAATTGTACATATATAATGGTCTAATGATTGGGCAAGAATATGGTCTCAGAATACGATATTTTCGCTTTATGATCGTTCTTTCGGAATGAATTACGATTGTAATGTGAGGGCCTACTGTAATTGACTGACTAGGTTCCATCAATCAATCAATCAGAGCATACGACTTCTCCGACACACTGAGGGTGAAAATTTTTGATCGTCAGGAGTGGGCGGAGGGACAGCCAGTGATACCGGAAGGGGTTACCTTTTGGTACACTGACGGCTCAGAGATGAGCGGAAGAGCGGGAGTGGGGGCCTGGGGGCCGGGGGAAAGATTTCCCTGGCCCTTGGGTGTAACATAACCGTCTTCTAAGATGAAATATTGGCCATTAAGGTCTGTGCGGCTCAGGGGGTCGCACACTTATATTTATATGCAGTTGCAAAGTGGTTGGCTGCAAAAGAAGAGCGCTGATGGGTAAGGGTGTGTAAACACCTTCTCAGATAAGTGCACTAGATCCTAGGCAGATCCTGCGCTGTATCGAAAGTGTGGGTCTTGCAGAAATAGGAATAGGGGCAATCACAAAAGATCTTTTAGGTCGCGGTGAGGAGGGGCTGCAGAAGCCTGAACGCCCTTATTGTAAATTGATGACTAGGTTATAAAGTGATTTAGCTTGATCATCGATGCAGTAAAAACCCGAGTTAAAAAAATTATAATTTTTCTGTGTTTCACATTATTTGATAATAGTAACATTGGGTGTAAGCAAACCTGCACATGTAGAGTTTCATTTTAGAAAAAGGTTGATTGGAGTCAGTCTAGTGGGGACTGAATCTGAAATGGGCAAAGAGGCCCTTGCCCGTCTAAATAAAATATTGTAGAAAGCATTTATTTATAAAAAACTTATTAGTGAACTACTAAATTAGTTAATGCAATGTTTGTATAAAATTTTAAATATTGTTATTTTCTTTGTAATTTTGCATGAATTAGCTTTTTAAATATTCAAGAAACTAGAGTAGAGATTTATTAGTTTATTAGATTTTTTGAAGGGTTCTATTTTCTTTATACCTTATACTTATTTAGGTAATCATTTTTGAAAAAGTTTTGATAGTTTTTCTTATCTTATTTTATAGATGCTTAAACAGAATTTTATTTTATTGGATAAAAAACTCCTGTTCTCCTTAACACCCTTCATTTTCTTAAGCTGTAGGAGATTTATCTCAAAAAAAAAATTAAATATTTTTAAAAGTTCAAATATATTTTTGTCTAAATGTTTTAAATTGTCGGATATTAAAAAATTTTTTATTAGGTTGTTGGATTTTCTTTTTAATTTGAATGTAATGTTAGTATATTTTATCCAGTTAGTGGAATTTTATTGGAAATATGAAAATTCTTCAGTAGTTTTAAAACAAGAAATAAATTATATTATAACGTTAATATTTTGTTTCTTATTCAACAATTGTGTTTCTGTTGGATACTATACGTATTTTTGTGCTTTTTAACTCAGAAAAATTATGGGTATTGAAGCATATTGTAACACTTAAGCATAGGTTTGTTGGGGATCTGGGTATAATAAATTTTAAACAAACTTCCTTTAAACTTAAGACAATTATTTATGGACACAATTTATAATTATAATTAATTATTGAACTTATTCTAATAAAAAATTACAATTGACATTACTTCAATTAAATCACAAAATTTTAAGATGAATTTTAACTCATCTAGAAATAAGATACTCCCACTTAAAAATCAAAACGGTGATTTACCTATTCACAACCATTTCCTACCACCCATACGCACATGCATTATTAACATAATTCAGAACCAGTCTTGTAACAACACTTTTTCAAACTGCCTGAACCACACTTTCCTTTCACAATTCAGGTATTGACTAACTCACTACAAAGGCTTTAACTGTTATTACATCTGCGATCTCTTAGTTAACCAAGACCCTTCTAACACTTTCTTCACTTTAACACAACATTGTAGAAAGAATCAAAATAAAACCAAATGTTTCCATTAGTTTCAATTTTTGATAATTCCTATTCAAAACATTTCATTCTTCGCATTCCATTATCCTTGTTGAATATCACTGTATTACGTTACAGTACATTAGTAAGATATATAGCGATGTAGGCAGTGTGTAACACTATACAGCGTATTTCTTATCACTGTTTATTAGAAATGTATGTGGATAGTATATTAGATTATTTGAAAAGTACAGAGAGTTTGGAAAGTTACTGTTCAGTAGTCATTTTACATATATAGGCTTTTGGAAGCTTAAATTAACTTTAAATTTTGTTAAATTAGTGAAATTTATTAGCCAATTAACAGAAGTGGAAAACAATAATGGTTGGTTCCAACAAGATGGTGTTACATCACACATCTTACATTTTAATGGTTTTATTGCATATTGTCTTTGGTGAAGGAATCATTTCCAGGAATTTGTGACCTGCAAGATCGCCTGATCTGATCACTTTTTATGGAGGGTGACAAAACAAACAGTTTATCGTAACAGACAACACACGATTGACAAACTGTTTAAAAACGTTGACAAAAGTTTAAAAACAAATTGAACTCTTGCAGTGCTGTATTGATGCGAAAGGAAGTAATTTCTAACATTTTTTTATAAACAATCCAGTACTGACATAATAATATATAAAGGAAAATAAATCATTAAAGTAATTACTTCTTCAGAAAGTTTAATAATTTTATTTTTATAATTCAACAACTTTCCTAACTGCTGTTTACTTTAGTAGTTTAGAAAATATAATCATATTAGAACTTTACAAAAGTTGTTTAGAAGTAAACTTCGTAGTAGTTTTTTTTATACAAATTTTCTTTCAGCTTGTACTATCTACCTCACTAGATAATTTATATAGAAATAATTGTGGCTTTAAATCATTTTAAGGTAAAAAAATAAGTACAACAACTTAAACTAAAGTAGGTTGATAGATTACATGCTTGTAAAATATTTCAGATCATTGAGGCATTGATATTCTTATGCTCTAAAGTCAGGCAAATTTAATGGAAATTAATTTTTTATGTATATTGGGTTGGATACTTTTCGTCTGGCAGATTTTCATATTAGGCTCTCTGTACAGTTGATAAATGGGAATTGGTGAAAGGGGTGATAAGTTTTCTACATGGCTAACTAATTAGTGGGAAGGAATAATTTAGGTGGTTTAGTGTAACATTCAAGTTATTCTATAATAATATAATTTTATCATTTTAGCAGAATAATATATTAATATTAAACAATTTTTTTTAAGGTAGTCATTATTTTGAATTTGAAAGAGAATAAATAATACAGTACTGTCTTGTTTATCCACGTGAACGAAATATCTGGATCAGAAAATCATTTTTATTCATAAAATTGCGATATCCACCTACTGTATTTAAACATAAATCTTTATAATGCATCTTGCAGTGTTAAATTAATTTTATTTTATATAATGAATTTATATAATAAATTTCACTTACCTTCTTTTTAAACTGCGTCAACTTTTATCTTTACTTACGTGTGTTTCGGTGGATCCACCATCATCAGAGTAAATAACATAATTGAAACTAAAAAATGTTCTTATTTATTTAAAATCTATAGAAGATGATACATCTTCAGTCATTTGTAAAAAAGTTTATACAAATGACTGACGATGTATCATCTTCTATAGATTTTAAATAAATAAGAAAATTTTTTAGTTTCATTTATGTTATTTACTCTGATGATGGTGGATCCACTGAAACACGTGTAAGTAAAGATAAAAGTTGAAACAGTTTAAAAAGAAGGTTAGTGAAATTTATTAGGTATATAAATACATTATGTAAAATAGAATATTGTATAATAATATAATTTTATCATTTTAGCAGAATAACATATTAATATTAAAACAATTTTCTTTTTAAGGTAGTCATTATTTCGAATTTGAAAGGGAATAAATAATACAGTACTATCTTGTTTATCCATGTGAACGAAATATTTGGATCAGAAAATAATTTTTATTCATAAAATTGCGATATTCACCTACAGTATTTAAACAACACTGTAATTTAGATACTTTACATTATTTACTGGACAACCTTTGCAGTATTGTACATTGTACACTTATCAGAGTTTAAGTATTCAAAATGTATAGTTACGAGGTGTATTTTTAAAGTAAGTACCGTTTGAAAATAAAAAAAAAATAAAAGGAAATTTGCAAAAACTAATTTTATTTTCGGAATCTACATACTTTTATCTATTTTTCTACATAGTTTCCAAGTTTTTGTAAACACTTATCATATCGCACAACTAAATTTTGGAAACCTTCTTCATAAAAACTTGCCGCCTGCTGTGATAACCAAGAATTCACGGCCGTTTTCAATTCGTGGTCATCGTCATAACGGCTGCCGCCCAAGTGATGTTTCAGATGACGGAAGAGATGAAAGTTGCTCGGCGCAAGGTCAGGGTTGTTGGGTGGGTGGTCCAAAACTTCCCAGCCAAAAGAGTCCAATGCAGCTCGGGTCTGAGCGGCAGTGTGAGGGCTTGCATTATCGTGCAGAAACAAAATTCCTTTTGTGAGCATGCCACGTCTCTTGTTTTGAATTGCTCTGCGCAGCTTCCTCAGGATTTGGCAGTAGGCTTCTGCATTTATTGTCGTTCCTCGTTCCATAAAGTCGACCAGCAAAACACCATGCCTACCCCGAAACACGGACGCCATGATCTTGCGCTGTGACAAAGTCTGTTAGGCTTTGACCTTTACGGGAGAGTGCGTGTGTCTCCATTCCATGCTTTGTTGTTTCGATTCGGGAGTGAAATGCGAAATCCACGTTTCGTCTCCAGTTACGATCCGACTCAGGATGTCGTCACCATTTTCGTCATAACGTGTCAGAAAATTCAAGGAACTCTCGAGTCTTTTGTGTTTGTGCTCCTCCGTCAGGAGTTTAGGGACCCAACGCGAGCACAGTTTCTTAAAGTTTAATTTTTCATTAACAATTTTGTAAATCACAGACCTCGAAACGTCGGGAAATTCGTCATCTGAAACATCACTTGGGCGGCAACCGTTATGACGATGACGACGATTTGAAAACGGCCGTGAATTCTTGGTTATCACAGCAGGCGGCAAGTTTTTATGAAGAAGGTTTCCAAAATTTAGTTGTGCGATATGATAAGGGTTTACAAAAACTTGGAAACTATGTAGAAAAATAGATAAAAGTATGTAGATTCCGAAAATAAAATTAGTTTTTGCAAATTTCCTTTTATTTTTTTTTTTTATTTTCAAACGGTACTTACTTTAAAAATACGCCTCGTACAATATTATCTGTATTATTAAATCATTCGTACCTTGAGACAACGATCATGTGCATGTTATTGTACATGTTATGTTACATAAATGATCATGTACATATATCATGTACATGAATTGCTTGGTGAAATATTGCTGAACAATATCATGGTGTAATTGGAGGAGCAGCCCGACACCACACCTGCTGAACTAATGATGATGAAACAATAACGCATTTGTTCTGCGTTTTTTTTTTTTTTTGTTTTACGTCTGATTGGCAATTTCTGCTAATGCAGACCGTCGAGAATGATGATATATGAAAATGAGTGATGGAAATGCCAGACCTGACTGGGAATTGAACCCAGGAAATGTACTTCCTTTAAATGCTGTACAAATGTAGAGCGAAGAAAACACTTGTAAATATTAGTATATGAACATATTGCTGTCCATTTCTTTTCATAGTTTTCCAATTACATTTTTTTTAAAAATTATTTTGTATTGTTTCCTATTTAACCAGATTTTCAATTTTCCGGATCGTTTTCAAGTTTCCTGATCCCAATATTAGTTTAGATAAACAATGTTGTTGTTGTTTAGGTCATCAGCCGAAAGGCTGGTTTGAACCTGTAGAGGTTTTACTAAGTAAAACGAGGAGTGAAGTGTTTTACCATTACCTTCCTCACTGAGTGGAAAAGTACGCTTATCAGTATGCCGGGCCCTCTGAAAAGCATATATTTTCCTCTTTGCAAATGACACCTTCACTTCATTTACCACAGGGTCTGGCGGTATAATGAAATTCATTAATTTCAGAGGAGATAACTCTGATTAGTGTCTTTTACACCTCTACCTCTTCTGTTCTTAAACGATTTAGTCATTTTATTGTCTGACCAGATAAACTATATAGTACTGTAATTTATTTTGATAAATTTCTTGAAAGTTAAGTATTTTTAATATTTTTTTTTTATTTACTTTTTTTATTAGTATTAAAATATTGTGTTTTTTCTCAATTATTTTGATATAATGAAAGGCAACACCCAGTATGTGTTAGTTATTTTTAAAGTTGTTTGATCTTTAGTTTTACCGCATATTACGCCATTTTATCAAGAGGAGGAGGCTACAAATGGCGATAGTATACAATTAAATTGTCACGTCTCAAAAGGGGATCGACCGATTAAAATAAGTTGGAGTTTTCACGGCGAGGAATTATCGTCACATTTAGGAATTAAAACGACTAAATTCAGTGAACGGTCTAGTATTTTAACTATCACTTCTGCTGTGGCTGCTCATACTGGAAATTATACATGCATCGCCAGTAATCGCGCTGGCACGACTAGTTATACGGCCACTGTTTATGTTACTGGTACACGAGTCATATAAAAATACAAACGCACTGCTCATAAGAAGCATGTCGCACAATGTAAATGTACCTTCAAAATAGAATCTTGTTTCGTTTGTCGTAAATCTTCATAATTATTCGTGTATTTTTGTGAACTTATCATTCATTCTAAAAACATCTGTTCAACTATTATTTTTCTCATTATTAATATCTTTTGATTGTTAACATCTATATGTAAATGTTTTCATTCATGATTCTGATCATTAAAATGATTGATTCCATTTCATGTTGATATGTTTTATAAACTGTTCGAATCTTTTGCCCATAACAGACAGGTGGATTGTCAAATTATTTACACTCAATATGTTCGTTGTAGGGCTAAAATAAATAGTTCTGTTTCTTATCACATGGTCAGCCAATTAATAAATGACTGAATCGTTTAAGAACAGAAGAGGTAGAGGTGTAAAAGGTACTAGTCAGAGTTATCTTCTCTGAAAGTAATGAATTTCACTATACAGCCAGACCCTGTGGTGAATGAAGTGAAGTTGCCATTTACAGAGTGGAAATTATGTGCTTTTCAGAGGGCCCGGCATGCTGATAAGCATACTTTTCCACTCAGTGAGGAAGGCAATTGTAAACCACCTCACTCCTCGTTTTACTTAGTAAAACCTCTAGAGGTTCAAACCAGCATTTCGGCTGATGACCTAAACAACAAACTGTTCAAATGAATTCAATGATTTTCTGAAAAATTTATTGGAGAAAATGTTAAAAAAATTTTTGTTGTTTAGTTCAGGTTGGTTTGTACCTCTAGAGGCTTTACTAAGTAAAATGAGGAGTGAGATGGTTTACCATTGTCTTCTTCACTGAGTGGAAAAGTATGCTTATCGGCATGCCAGGCTCTTAAAAAGCATCTATTTTCCATTCAACAAATGACACCTTCAACTTTATTCACCACAGGGTCTGGCTGCATAATAAAATTCATCATGTCTTTTACACTTTTACCTCTTCTGTTCTTAAATGCTTCAGTCATATATAATTGGTTGATCATGTGATAAGAAACAGAACTATTTTTTGTAGCCCTGGAACTTGCAAATTGAGTCCAAAAAATTTAACACTTCACCTGCCTGTTATGGGCATAAAATTTTTTATATCATGCTTTAATTAATTTTGATATCATCTTTATTAGTTATTCTCCTTGCACCGAAGCGGGGTACTCTGGCTCTTTATATTTTCAATCATATATTTAATACATATTTATTCCAATTACACATACATGTTTACTTACTTCAGTAAGTGTCATCGTCATTTTTTTATCCTCCCCAAAGTTTCCTTGCGTTGGACATAACACAACTCCTCCTCCATTGCTCTCTTGGCATCTCTATTATCATACAATTTTGCTGACCACTACATCATGGGTTATGGTTGGAGCATTGAGATTCTGTACAACGATATTTCATGTAATATACTTTATCATCTGAAAGATGTGGAGTGAGGGACCTATAAGTAATTTAATGTTGTTTAGGTCACCAACTGAAAGGCTGGTTTGAACCTCTAGAGGCTTTACTAAGTAAAACGAGGAGTGAGGTGGTTTACCTTTGCCTTCATCACTCAGTGGAATAGTATGTTTATCAGCTTGCCAGGCTCTTTGAAAAAACATCTACTTTCCACCCTGCAAATGATACCTTCACTTCATTCACCACAGGATCTGGCTGTATAATAGAATTCATTACTTTCAGAGGAGATGACTAGTGTCTTTTACACTTCTACCTCTTCTGTTCTTAAATCCTTCAGTCGTGTAATTGGCTGATCATGTGATAAAAAACAGAACCATTTTTTTTAGCCCTGGAACTAGCAGATCAAGCGCAAAGAATTTAACACTCCACCTGTCTGTTAAGGGCCTCAACTGGTTTATAAAATTCAATAACATGAAATTAGTTTAATCATTTTTGGTGATCACCCACTCTAATTTGTCATAATTACTGTTATCATTAACTTTTTCATCACATGAATCAATATATAAAATATCTTCACTTCACGAGTAGTAATGTGACGCATGTGCACAAATTTTTAATTTATTTCCTTTACTGTTAATTATTCTTTATAAATACCTAATAACCTTTCTTGTATGGTTGAATTTTCAGAATTATATTATAAAATATTGTATAGGAATATTCTATTATAAATACAAATATTTTTTATGAGATTTAGATTTGTAAATATTTTTGGAAAAAATTTGAAATGGATTTTTTAATAATTGTAAATTAATAAATGTTAAACAGTCCCACCCGTTATCAGCCCTTTTGTCTTGGAGTCTCAAATATTTGCGGGAGAGGCGATTCAGGTTAATTGTTTTGTATCGCGTGGAGATACTCCGTTAATGATTGGATGGCAAGTAAATGGACAATCGTTATCGATCAGCGGTTCTGGTGTAAGCACGACTCAAATTGGTCCACGCACATCTCTTCTAACTATCTCATCAGTCATGGATCAGCATTCTGGAAACTACACGTGTTACGCCGAAAATAAAGCTGGTCGTGCCGAATATACCGTCTCTTTACATGTTCACGGTACTTTTAACGTTAACTCACGATTATTTAATCTTGAAAATCAGGCATGCTTATTATTTCCGCTTGTATCATCGGGGTGTGTGCAGTAATTTATTATCAATAAGCAAGGTGAACAGAACACCTGCTTTATAAATTTTATTTAAAATGCAGATTATTCTGAAACATCTGCTCTTTAATAAGCATGTTTTCTTTTAAATTCCTCTTTTTATTTATTTATTTTTTTGTATTATTTATTCAAAACAAATACTCTATTCCACAGTACATTGTCATCCTTTATTTAACTCTGTTAATTCTTCTTTGAAATATTATTCGTTTAAATATTACATAGTGTTAATTAGGTTATTGATATTTTGAGTTCAAATTATTTTAGCGTTTCTGATATAAGTGCTCAAAAGTTTTTGTATCAACGTTTCAGAATTTTTGAATATTTTTTTCTAAATTTCTGTCTGAATCCTCAGTGACGAGTAATTATTGATTTGACCAACCGAATATGAAATTTTCAGGAAGGAATAACCTCTGATTTTGAGAGCTCATTTTATAGAGGCTCTGATCATATAAAAGTTTACGAATTGATCTATCTGAAAACTTTTTGAATACATAAATCAGAAACATTTATCGCTTCTGGATGTAATAAATGTTATTATTTTGGATTTTGTTTAGGTGTTTTTTTTATATTGATTTATGATACAGTAAAATTCAAGTTACCTAAAAACTGGTTTGTCTAAAATTGTAACCTATAAGAAGCATTTGGTGTTTTATTAATATAAACATAAATTGGCAGGCTTTTTACATCCCCATCGCCCTTTACAGGACCCTATGCACCCTTGGTAGTTGTTGGGTAGTCAGTGTTGCTTTTTTACTGATGAAATATAAATAGATGTTGTTGTTTAGGTCATCAGCCTGTAGGCTGGTTTGAACCTGTAGATGTTTTACTAAGTAAAACGAGGAGTGAGGTGGTTTACCATTGCCTTCCTCACTGAGTGAAAAATTACGCTTATCAGCATGCCGGGACCTCTGAAAAGCACATATTTTACACTCTGCAAATGACACCTTCATTTCATTCACCACAGGGTCTGGCTGTATAATGAAATTCATTACTTCCAGAGGAGATAACTCTGATTAGTGTCTTTTACACCTCTACCTCTTCTGTTTTTAAATGATTCAGTCATTTAATTGGCTGATCATGTGATAAGAAACAGAACTATTTATTTTAGCCCTGCAATGAACAGATTGAGTGTAATTAATTTTACACTCCACCTGTCTGTTATGGGCAATAAATAGATGTAATTATAAACTACACCAATTTTTCTGGTTGCAGTAAGTTCCTTGGTTTTGGTTTGTAACAGAATTATGAATTATGACGAGGGTTAATGATTATAATAGTCAATGCCTGATAAACAAACAAAATTGCTGCATTGGCGTAGTTTGTAACGTGCTCACCTTTCATTATGCGGTCATGGGTTCGATTCCTACTCAGGCACGGCATTTTTCATTCGTTACAAAAAATCATTTCATCCTCTATTGTAAACAGTTACACCCCAACATCATCGCTAATGACCATTGCAGTTGATGCAACATTAAATAAATTAATTAAAAAAAAAAATTACACTAAATAACAGCCTATTGATTTACGAAACTGTCCACCATTAACAATTAATATTGAATTTTTCTCATTCTCTACAAGAGATTAACAAAGGATTTAGTAACGGGGTTTGATACATTTTTTAACCACCTTATATAACAAAAACAAATATGCTCAGTAATATAATCACACAACTACTAAAATTGCTTCATTATTATAATTTTTAAGGCATTAACCTCTCGTGTTTTTTTTATAATTTAATAAATCTTAAATTTGATTTGAAAATTATCTGTAATTTTTTTGGGCTTCATTTTTTAGGATAACTAGAGTTTACTGTATTTGTAGATATTTTATAATAATTTTCTATGTTTTATATAATTAAATGTTACAACATCTAAAAAATTTCATTATAGTTCGTCCAAAAGTAACACCGTTTACTTTCGGAAGTGATCCGTTCCAATTCGGACAGTTTGTATCGATCCAATGCTCCGTAGCTGAAGGTGATTTACCTATAACTATTTCTTGGACTTTTAATGGAGCTCCTCTTGCATCATCTGATGAAGTATCTATTTCCAAAACTGGAAAACGAATCAGTTCATTAACCATTGAAGCACTTTCACATGAACTTGCTGGAAATTATACGTGTATCGGTAGAAATAATGCAGGTGTTGATAGTTATTCGTCTCAACTGTTGGTTAATGGTTCGTTTATAAATTATTTTAATAGTTATTTTATAGTTTCAATTGTTCTAACAGTTCTTGCATTGTTCTACTTCTAGAGTTTGCATGAGTTATTAATTTTATCATGCTAATAATTAATCCTTATTTTTCTCTTAATCCTACACCCAATAATTTTTAATACATAACCTATATTTAGTAAGTAAGTGTCATTCATATTACAATTTAAATTAGTTTATGTTAATTAAATTTTAGAAAATATCTTATTAGGAAATTGTTTATACGTGAAATATTGTATTAGAATAAGTTAAGGAATCAATTATAAATTACTTTTTAGTTTCTCAACAAGAAAAATAGAATTTAGGTTGTTGGCTTACTCTTGTACTAAGAAAATCTATCTTTCAGTGGAAAGAATTTAAATTGCATTTTGTTTGTTTTACGTCTGAATCTTAATTAATTACATATGCAAGAGCAGTTCGTAAAGTAACCTCTGTTTGTCTGTGAGTAAAAAAACTTGCATTAAATAAATATTTTATCATACACATCTTAAAACTACAGCTTTTTACTATTTTTCATCATAGTTACCATGAAAATTTAAGCATTTGTTGTAACGTTTCACTAATTTACAAATACCTTCTTTTTAAATTTTGCCATCGGGCATGTAGCCAATCTTCCATGACATTTTGAAGTGCTGCGGCGCAAGCCAATTCTTGCATTCTAGAAACTTGGGTAGGTTACGTAAATGCCGAACCAAAAGAACAGTCGATGCCTCTGGGCCATACCAATTCTCCAAGTAGGCCGAAGAAAGCTTACCAAACTGTGTCATCAAGGAAGTTTTTGTCTATTGAATTTTCATTCAAATATTTCAATTAAAATATAAGTTTGAACTACACATTTTTTTGACAAGTATGTCACATTTCCAGTATAATTTTGAAGATTCTTTACAAGGCACCACTTTTTTGTGGCCTGGACTAGTTACCAATAGTTCATTTTAATGTAGGATCATATCCTAAATTTAATTTTTACTTGTTGAGATGCTGAAAATTTATTTAATATCTTCAATAAATTTAATTCTCATCGTTTATACAAAAAACATAGTTTTAGAATTTGAAAATAATCTGGAGATTTACGTTATTTATCAATATTATTAATATACTTCAGTTTCGCCAAAAATGAAACCTTTCACATTCGGTGATGAACCTCTGGAAGATGGACAATCTGCTTCTGTTCAATGTTCAATATCGGAAGGCGATTTACCAATTAATATTACATGGTCACTCAATGGTGAATTAATAAAAACAACAGATGATATTTCTATTTCGATGATTGGGCGTAGAGCAAGCAGTATCAATATTGATGATGTATCACATAAACATGCCGGAAATTATACTTGTACTGGAAGAAATGCAGCTGGTGTATCCAGTTTTACTGCCGTTTTAAATGTCAATGGTTCGAAAAGATTTTATAATTAGCGTATTGAATTTTTTGCATGCATTTTGATAGAGCACTAAATAAATTAATAATCCATTATTTATGATCCTTTTTCCTAATCCTGTCATTTTTTCATTAAAATATTTGTTTATCGAATAAATTTCTGATTGATCATCATGTAAATTTCTCATTTATTTATAATCATGTTAAACTTTTGAATAAATTTATGAGTATCAAATTTAATCATTTTATATTTGGGTCTGTTGAGTGACTTAAATCATTGGTGATTTTTATTTAGTAATTAATTTATTTGTAGTAATAATGATAGATCATCTCTCAACTGGCCTAGGTTACGACATATTGTGGAAATACTCATCAAAAGTCGTTAATCTGTATTAAGTAAATGCCAACAATGTAGTAAATTCAATATCGTCGAAAACATTTATTCAATATTTAACCCACCGGGTTGGTCTAGAGGTAAAGTCGTCGCCAAAATCAGCTGTTTAACAGGTGATTTTCGGAGGCAAAGGTTCCTGGTTCAAATCCTAGTAAAGATAGTTACTTTTATACGGATTTGAATGCTAGACAGTAGTTACCGGTGTACTTTGATGGTTGGGGTTCAATTAACCATAATCTCTCAAGAATGGTCGGCCTGAGTCTGTACAAGACTACACCTCATTTATACATCATGGATATCATTCTCATCTCATTGGGTCATGGAGTTGCTTATTGTTCTGAATTGAACAGATTGCAACGTACACGTGTTAGGGATAAAAAAAAAATTCAATATTTACTTCATGTTTCTTTGATATTTTTCTTTTCTATCACAACATTGCTCGTAAAATGAGTTACATAGGCCATTTGAACTGAAGCAAGTACTTTCAGATTTCATCTTTTAGTTAAAATAAATTATTATGCTTAATAAGGTAATGTAATATATTATAACACCTAACCCTAGGTTTGTTCGGGATCTGGGTATAATAAAATAATAAACAGACTTACTACTTTAAACTTATAACAAGGCCTTCGGGCCAGCCCAGTCAGTCAGCTGGTAGAAAGTCGCTATTATTTGTTTAGTAACACCGGCTGGGCAAGCAACTTTGTATGGTGACCAGTTGACAGCCATCCATGAACAAACTCTACTGGGGGTCCCTGTTCAAACTCATGTCTAAGCCATGTTAAAAAAAAAAATACACCAAAAAGCAGTGATTAAATTGGGTAGTTGTCAACAATGTACAGTTCCCGATAAATAGAAGCTAGAAAAAAAATAAAACTTATAACAATTAATTATTTGTTTACACAATGAATGATTAAACTTAACATATTAACAAATACAATTAGGTTACATAAATCAGGTCAATTACAGAACTTAAACTAAACTTGATTATGAACGACCGCTATCGTAGTTCCCATAACGATACTGTTTTCAAATGGCCTGATAACACTTTTCATTTGCAATTCAAGTATTGACTGAGTCATTACAAAGGCGCTAACTGTTATTATACCTGCAGGCTGGTTGTTAATCTAAACCCTTCAAACAATTACAAGATCTTTCTAAGAATTATGCTGCTATTCTATAATTCTGTTAGAATATAATTTCCAGACCCTAGTCGTAAATCGAACTTGGGACCTGCGCTTAGTAGGCTAGTGTGCTAACCACTATGCCATGGAGGCAGCCAAATTTATACTAAGTTTCAGTCTTTTTAATATCATCTTTAAATTGTAAATTGAAGAAACAGTTTCAAGGGTGTTTGATAAAGAGAATAAAATTTTTGGGGTTTAACATATTAATGGTGGTTTAAAACATTTACAAAAAGGTACTTGGAATTGTTAATTTTAAAATATGTGCTAACATTTTTTCTTGTTAGATTGATATTTTAGCCTTCGAGCCAGCCCAGTCAGTCAGCTGGTAGTAAGTCGCTATTATTTGTTAAATAACACTGGTTGGGCAAGTGACTTTGTATGGTGACCAATTGACAGCCATCCATGAACAAACTCTACTGGGGGTCCATTTTCAAACTCACGCCTAATTCATGTCAAATAATACAATAAAGCAACGATCAAATTGGGTAGTTGTTAACAAAGTACAGTTCCCGATAACAAATAAAAGCTAAAAAAAAAAAAACACAAAAAGATTGATTTTAAATTGATTGTTATCAAGAGTTATTGTTCATCCTCATGTTATAATTTAATTTTGTATTGTAAAATCAGGTAGATAATGTATTTTTAACAAAGCTTATGTTATATAGAAAATGTATTTAGAGTACTAGTTTTTCAAATAACATTTTTCTTCAAGAGATTTAGAACTCTTATTAATAATTTCTGTTTCTAAATTGGAATTAAAATTCTTCAGTTGCTCCTAAAATGAAACAATTCAGTTTTGGAGATGAACCATTAGAAGACGGACAATCAGCATCAGTACAATGTTCGACATCAGAAGGCGATTTGCCGATAAATATCACCTGGACATTTAACGATGAACCATTAGTATCAACAGATGTTGCTATCGCTATGTTCGGTCGAAGAACTAGTAGTCTTAATATCGATGTTGTATCGCATAAACACGCTGGAAATTATACTTGTACTGGAAAAAATGCAGCTGGTGTATCTAGTTTTACTGCAGTTTTAAATGTTAATGGTTCGTTCACAAAATTAATATAATATTATTTTATTTTTATTAGTTTATTATTGATTTGCATGCGTAAATAAATCACTTGCTAAACTATTTTTTTATATTTTTACCCATTAGATCATTTTATCCTAAATCCTTCTAATTAAAAATTGTTTATGAACAAAATCATTTTCTTAACCAAAATCATTAGTCTTTTTTAGAAAAAAAATTATGGTTATTTTGAGGTTGACCCACCGGGTTGGTTTAGAGGTAAAGTCGTCGCCAAAATCAGCTGTTTAACAGCTGATTTTTGGAGACGAAGGTTCCTGGTTCAAATCCTAGTAAAGGTAGTTACTTTTATACGGATTTGAATACTAGACAGTGGTTATCGGTGTAATTTGATGGTTGGGATTTAATTAACCATACTCTCTCAGGAATGGTCGGCCTGGGTCTGTACAAGACTACACCTCATTTATACGTCATGCACATCATTCTCATCTCATTGGGTCATGGGGTTGCTTATTGTTCTAAATTGAACAGATTGCAACGTACACATATTAGGAATAACATAAAAATAATTTGAGGTTATGGTATTAGTTATTGGGTTGTTATTCGTTTATAATTGGTTGATAATTTTTCATTACTTCTTTTTTAATCTAATAATATCAAAACTCTTCCAGAGGATGTAAGGTTATTTCGGACTATAACAATATGTGAATGATTCTTTAATTAACCAATAATGAGAAAACAAAAGCACTATATTTTCTTTCAGTGTTATTACTAAACGTAAAAAGATAAGTTCACAAATTTAGTAGCCAACATATTATTACAGTCCATATCATAATGAAGGTTAAGTTAGATTAGGTTAGGTGAATTTCGTAAAAGAAAAAGAAAGTGAAACAGCTGTTCAGCACTTTAAGCCGAAAAAATTTATTGTGACCGACCATTTAAAAATAGTACGTACCAGGCAAGGTGTAGTTTTATTAAATGTTCGTGAAATTCCTAGCAAATAATTTTTAAACTACTTTTAAATAAGAAATCTGGTAATTCTTTTATTTGTTAAAAAAACATACCTTGAACACTGGTTCGGCGCTACTATAAACACAGAAAACAATCTAATGTTGTTTTCTGCTAATTACATAATATTTTTTTATGACAGATGTCGGTGCTATGCTTGTATATGGTAATTTTCCTCAGTAATGAGTTGTAGATCGTACATACCAGTATAAATGTCACATATGAGAATTTTTGCAGGTTGTACGATATATGTCATGTCGCTTACGTATATAATGTGCGGTTAGTCTTATGTTACAAAAGGGTTAAATTTGTTGATTCTTAGAAATCCAACTTTAACTGTTACAATTTTGTGTATTTCTTTAACATTCTATGGTTGTTTCATGAATTACTACTTATACCAACTCTTAGTTGTTTCGGATTTTAAGTTTTATTCAAGATCGTTTAATTTGATATTAAATGTTGCACCGTACGTTTATGTTCTTTAAATTAAAATATTTGAGAATTAATTTTACCATGGTGTTGTATTATTAAGATTAAAAATGTAGTATTATTTCATTAAGTTTTATTTTAATTTTTTTTCTGGTAAAAACAAAATTAATAAATTATATTTTAATCACTCCTGTTACCCTTAGTTACTCCAAAAATGAAAGCATTCAGTTTTGGTGATGAGCCTTGGGAAGAAGGACAGTCTGCATCTACTCAGTGTTCTATATCGGAAGGTGATTTACCGATAAATATCACATGGTATTTCAACGGTGAACCGTTAATTTCAACGGATGTATCTATTGCTATGAATGGTCGTAGAACAAGCAGTCTTAATATAGATGATGTATCTCATAAACATGCCGGAAATTATACTTGTACTGGAAGAAATTCAGCGGGTGTATCTAGTTTTACTGCTGTTTTAAACGTTAATGGTTCGAATATTTATTTTTTGCATTTTTTAGTTTTTTTGCATGTAGTTTGTTGAAGCACAGATGATGGATCATTTATCAATCTTTTACCTCAAGTACTCCTAATCCCTTCCGATTAAATAGTACATTTTTATTCTACTGGAAAAAATGTTATATTTCTCAGCTAGTGATAATTGTGAAATGAGAGGAGAGTTATTCATATTTATATCATTGCTACAGAATCATTGTCATGTTTAATTTTCTCCATGTATCTACAAGTTATTTATATTTATTGTGTAGATTTAGCTAAAAGAAATAGCATTGTGTGAATATTAGAAAAAATTTAATAATTTATATTAATTATGTTTAACGTAAGGAGGTAACTCTAGTCAGAACTATATTGGAATAGGTACGTTTCGTTGAGCTCATTGGGAACAGGGTTGGTAAGTCGGGCTTGCTTCCCTAGCCTTCTCAAAAATGAACTGAACGGATCACTTTCTTATTGTTATTAGATACTTATATTTTAAAAGCGCACATTAATAACACTTGAGACATTAAGGGGAGTTCATACCGCATATCCCGCCAATGTTAAATTAGCAAAATTTGAAACTCATTATCTCAGTAACTATAAATATTTAAAAGCTGTAACTTTGAGGGATTATTTATGGATACAAGAAGAGGCTGCTAATCGTCAGACATTAAAACATAACAACTTTTAAAAAAGTTATGAATTCTTTTGACGGGGCCAATTTTTTTAAAAATATTTTTGTAATTTAATAAAATATTTTGCAATTTAATAAATATTTTTACAATACTGAAAAAGAATCCAGAGTACCACTATAACCTACTAAAGACACAGTAAAAAATTCATTTTTTTATGTTTTTGGTTTCTGAGAAAATGGGGCTTTTGTAAGAAAAAACATGTTTTCAAATTAAAATAAATAATATTCAGATATACTAAACCTGCCCGTAACAGACAGGTGGAGTGTCAAATTATTTACACTCAATCTGTTTGTTGCAGGGCTAAAATAAATAGTTCTGTTTCTTATCGCATGGTCAGCCAATTAAAAGACTGAATCATTTAAGAACAGAAGAGGTAGAGGTGTAAAATACACTAATCAGAGTTATCTTCTCTGAAAGTAATGAATTTCATTGTACAGCCAGACCCTGTGGTGAATGAAGTGAAGGTGTCACTTACAGAGTGGAAAATATGTGCTTTTCAGAGGGCCCGGCATGCTGATAAGAGTACTTTTCCACTCAGAGAGGAAGGCAATGGTAAACCACCTCACTCCTCGTTTTACTTAGTAAAACCTCTAGAGGTTCAAACCAGCCTTTCGGCTGTTGACCTAAACATATAATAAACCCAGAAATAACACCATAAAAAACTGACTTTTCTCTTTTCAACTACTATACAAAAATGCATGTACATTGTATACCAAATTAAACAGAAAATTACAAATATTAATATTCAATAAAATTCAAAAAATTGATTAGGGAATCAAATTTTCGGAATGAACTCCCCGTAAGATAAGTAACTATGATAATATCATTCTAAAAAAAAAAACTATCGGTTACCATAGCAACCGTTATGTAATCATTGACATTAATTGGTCAACGTCAGCCGAGTGTTATCTATGTAACTCGAACGCTCCTATTCTAGACTAATTCTCGCTATTTTTAAATTAACCTAATCTAAAATTAGGCTCAATCTAATAAAATTAGGTTGAGACTTTTTAATAATCTAAATAAATTATGAAATAAGATTATTTGTAAATTAAGGCAACACCCGGAACAGTTACAAGATGTTTTTATATGTTTTAATAATAGGTACTGAATTTTTTACTATTTTCTTTTTGTTACAATTTATCATTATTGTAGGCATATTTTCCATAATAATGTCTTGATGTAAGGAGGTTTTTGTTGTGATTTTGAATAGGTTGTTATTGTTTGTTGAAAACTTATACATTATTAAATGTAAATTATTTTATTGTTTGGTTAGGCACTTTCAAGTATAATTTTAAATTCATGTTTACATTTTTCGTTAAATTATATTATTGCAGTCCAGCCAGTTATCAATCCGTTTTTCTTGGAATCATCGATTTTTGCTGGTGAAGTAGTACAGCTAAACTGTTTTGTTGCTCGTGGTGACACACCTTTAATGATCGGATGGCAAGTTAATGGACAATCACTGTCAGTCGGTGGATCTGGTGTCACTACTACACAAGTTGGTCCGCGAACATCACTTCTTACTATCGCATCCGTCATGGATCAACATTCTGGAAATTACACTTGTTACGCTGAAAATAAAGCTGGTCGTGCCGATTACACAGTCACGTTACACGTACATGGTACTTTAATGTACATTCTGAAGAGTTTGATCTTCTGCAGATAGGCATGCTAAAAATTCCGCTTTTGTCAACGGATTATGTGACGAAATACTACGGGCAAGGTGAATTACACCTGCTCTACTTATTCTATTGTAATTACAGATTTCTCTCTTATATTTACATTCATTGACTACAATATATTATAATTTTATATTTTAACCCACCGGGTTGGTCTAGAGGTAAAGTCGTCGCCAGAATCAGCTGTTTAACAGCTGATTTTCAGAGATGAAGGTTCCTGGTTCAAATCCTAGTAAACGTAGTTACTTTTATACGGATTTGAATGCTAGACAGTGATTGCCGGTGTACTATAATGGTTGGGGTTCAATTAACCATACTCACTCAGGAATGGTCGACCTGGGTCTGTACAAGACTACACCTCATTTACACGTCATACACATCATCCTCATCTCATTGGGTCATGGGGTTGCTTATTGTTCTGAATTGAACAGATTGCAACGTACACATATTAGGGATTTAAAAAAAAAAATTATATTTTTGTATGCTAAAACATTTATTAAATTTTTAATTTTGAAAATAAATTTATAATCGAATGAAATTTCAGTTTGCTAAAGTTATAAAATTGATTTATTGTTTACCACACTTGTAAAGCTCATTTACTGTGGAAATCGCATTAATGAGAGCTTGAATACATTAACTGACATTGCCACACTTACCGTAGCAATATGAACTATGTTTTTTTGAGGTAGATTACGTGGTAAATATTGTTGTTTAGGTCATCAGCTGAAAGGCTGGTTTGAACCTGTAAAGGTTTTACTAAGTAAAACGAGGAGTGAGGTGGTTTACCATTGCCTTCCTCACTGAATGGAAAAGTACACTTATCAGCATGCCGGGCCCTCTGAAAAGTACATATTTTCCACTCTGCAAATGACACCTTCACTTCATTCACCACAGGATCTGGCTGTATAATGAAATTCATTAATTTCACAGGAGATAACTCTGATTAGTGTCTTTTACACCTCTACCTCTTCTGTTCTTAAATGATTCAGTCATTTAATTGGCTGACCATGTGATAAGAAACAGAACTATTTATTTTAGCCCTGCAACTAACAGATTGAGTGTAAATAATTTGACACTCCACCTGCCTGTTATGGGCAGGTGATAAATATAGTACCTGAATATTTTCGTCTTCATTGTACAAAATTATAAATCTTGCATATAGTTATTCTAATCCTTTTTCAATCATCCCTATATATGCTCATCATAATTACAAAATTACATGAATAATAACTATCAAAATAATTAATTTGGCCGGCATGTTAGTGTAGTGGTCAGCGCAACTGGCTTGTGTTAAAATCCCAGGTTTGATTCCCAGTCAGCTCTGGCATTTTCCAGGCATTTATCATATCATTACCTACACACATGTTAAGGCTTTTGTAGGCATCATCATCCAAAAAATTTAATAAAAAAAAAGGTTCTAGTTAGTTGTATTGACGGGAAAAGTATCAACAAAAGTAAATTTATAAAACTGTACTTCTTATTCACACAATTGATAATTAGTGAGGCGATTTTTTTTTTGTGCCCTGGAGACTCCAGGAGGAGTATAGGGCATGTCAGCTATAACACCTGAAATATATATAAGAATCACACAATGTATCAATACTATCAAGAAAGAAATTCTTGTACGCTATAAAAAATTTCACCGATCAAGTAATTTTTTAGATTCCTTTTAAAGGAATTCAAATCCTCACAACATTTTAAAAATTGGGGTAATTTATTCATGAATTTTTTCCCTGCATAAGTAGGTTTTTGTTCAAACAATTTCGTGGAATGATTAGCCAAATAATAATCATTTCTATTTCTCTTGTTATGATTGTGAACATTAAAATTCTGCAAAAAATTATTTTGCCATAATCACCTCAAAAATGTTGAGAGAGGGAACTGTAAGCAATTTAAGCTGGTTAAATAGTGGTGTGGATGAGGTTAGCTGGTTAGCTTCCACCATACACCTAATAGATTTCTTTTGAATTTTAAAAACCCTATTCATATTACCCATGCTAGAATTACGCCATACTAAGATACCATAACGGATATGAGACAGAATGAGGCCATGATAAGCTGCCATTAGTAATTTTTTATCGTAACAATTTTTTTATCGTTTACAACATAATGAGGTTCGAACATAGTTGGAATTCTTTTGGGGTCCTTGAGTTATGTAATAAATCAAGTAAATCGATAAATTTGACAACCCCTAAATTAACCCCAAAACGCACTGCTATGCGTTTTATTAAAGTCAATGAATGTAAATTTTATACGTACAAGAGTTATCTGTAAAGTAAATACGCTGCATGAAACCTTTTCCATATTATATTTCTTTATTTCTCTATTTGTATATTTTATCTCTTTTACATCTATATTTTTTTAAACTTTTTTTTTCATTTGTAGTTTAGAATCACGTAAAAATCCTATCAATTCCTCCTGGTTTTGTCAGTTTAAATGTTAAAATATATATTTTTAAATTATTGTGTAATTCATTGGTTTGTAGTGCAGTCATTATTATCTGTGGTTTTAAAATTTTTCGTTAAAAATATATAGAAAATTTAAATCTAGATGTTTTAAGAAGTTAATGTAACAATTTCTTTTCTTAAATTCATGAACTTCATTTTGTTTAATTTTTTTTATTAAATTCAGTCGTGTCAGATAAGTTTAGGTATTTAATTTTCGATTCAAAATTGCAATATTTTTTGGTATTTCTAAAATTACTATAACTTCTTAATTCATGTAGAATTTTTTATAGATTGTATTATAGTGTTGTTGTTTATTTATTTTTTAATTCTTTAAATTCAATATTTCATTTTAGTACGTCCAAAAATCAGCCCATTTTCTTTCGGCTCTGAACCGTACAAATTTGGACAATTTGTTTCGATTCAATGCTCCGTTGCTGAAGGTGATATGCCTTTAACTATATCATGGGTATTTAATGGTTTACCCATTGTATCGTCAGATGAAATATCTGTTTCAAAAACTGGAAAACGTATTAGTACCTTAACGATAGAAGCTGTTTCACATGATCTCGCTGGAAATTATACATGTTTGGGTAGAAATGATGCCGGTATTGATAGTCATTCTTCTCAACTTCTTGTTAACGGTTTGTTTCGTTCATTTCTGGTTTATAATTTGTTTATTTAAAAATTATTTCTGGTTGCATTAATTCTTTGTTATTTACTTTAATAGCTTTGCTCTGCATGATTTGAACTTGTTCGTTTATTCTTTATATAAATTGTTTTTCATCATCCTACATCCAAATTATAGTCCATTATGTATCGGTGTATTGTTAAAATATTAATTTTTTTATATTTGTTTCTGAATTTTTTTTATATTAGGTTGCAATTTTAATGTATTTATAAGAAAATTTTGGTCTAGAGGTAAAGTCGTCGCCAAAATCAGCTGTTTAACAGCTGATTTTCGGAGATGAAGGTTCCTGGTTCAAATCCTAGTAAAGGTAGTTACTTTTATACGGATTTGAATGCTAGACAGTGGCTACCGGTGTACTTTGATGGTTGGGGTTCAATTAACCATACTCTCTCAGGAATGGTCGATCTGAGTCTGTACAAGACTACACCTCATTTACACATCATACGCATCATCCTCATCTCATTGGGTCATGGGGTTGCTTATTGTTCTAAATTGAACAGATTGCAACAAACACAAATTAGGAATAAAAAAAAAAAGTAAATTATTTGTTGTTTAGGTCATCAGCCGAAAGGCTGGTTTCAACCTGCAGAGGTATTACTGAGTAAAACGAGGAGTGAGGTGGTTTACCATTGCCTTCCTCACTGAGTGGAAAAGTACGCTTATCAGCATGCCGGGCCCTCTGAAAAGCACATATTTTCCACTCTGCAAATGACACCTTCACTTCATTCACCTCAGGGTCTGGCTGTATAATGAAATTCATTACTTTCAGAGGAGATAACTCTGATTAGCGTCTTTTACACCTCTACCTCTTCTGTTCTTAGATGATTCAGTCAGTAAATTATTTATGTATGAAATTATAGTTCATTCTTCGTACTGATGGTGTCATTTCATATGACTCGTGAACTTGCCCTCCACTGTTTTACAGGAATAGTAAATACTGCTATTATTTAGCTGTTAGTGTACAGTAGTCCAGTTAGTGTATCAGCTTAACTTTTTTTGTAGTTTAGTTTCATTATTTTTCCCTTATAAACAATAATCTATAAATAATTTACCTGCATCCAAATAGATTTATCTCAAATAAAACCGTATTACTCACATTCAATATTCATTTGTCTGTATGAATGGGAAAGCTCTCACTCATACACTGACTCATACACTCATACACTAACACACTCATACACTATATGAGTCTGACTGACTCATACACTCATCACTAATTCTCCTACTTGCACAACAGCTAGAAAGCTAAATTTGAAGGGATATTTCCTTTAGGGTAAATAGAAAAGTTAAACATTAAAGATTTTGACATTCCACTGTTAAAGGGTTGAAAAGGGTGTTAACCCTTAAACCGATGTAATTTTTTATAAAATCCGGACAAAATAAATTGCAGCTGTTTAACAGCTGATTTTCGGAGACGAAGATTTTTGGTTTAAATCCTAGTAAAGGTAGTTACTTTTATACGGATTTGAATACTAAACAGTGGTTACCAGTGTACTTTGATGGTTGGGGTTTAATTAACCATACTCTCTCAGGAATGGTCTGTACAAGACTACAACTCATTTACACGTCATACACATCATCCTCATCTCATTGGGTCATGGTGTTGCTTCTTGTTCTAAATTGAACAGATTGCAACGTACACAAATTAGGAGTAAAAAAAAAGAAGTTTCGGACGAGGTAGATGGCTAGAACTAAACAGTGGTGCTACCGATAATGCTCCTAAAAAATTAGTTCTTAACAATTTTGTAACTGTACCTTTTAAAGGGTTGAAAAGGGTATTCAACCCTTATACCCTTAAATGTTTATAAATTTCAAACTAATAGGTCTTATTATATCTAAAGTTTTTCCAAATTAGAACATTTATTTTTAATTTATTTTTAGCTGTAAAAAAACAGGAAATCAGAAATTGAAAATTGATTCCTATAATTTTCATGACAACAGAGGAGGTCGTGAATCCTGAATCCTGGTTGAGAGGGCTGAGAAGCCCTAAGATGGTGACATCGTGTTAAGGAACACCTGGTCGCTCGGGGAAAAATTTTACCGAATAATTGCAACCTCATGAAATTTAGGCGGAATTTTATAGTTTAAAATTAGGAAATAGGATTCTGGCTCTTGCGGGATTGGGACTGGGACTTCAAAGGAAGTAATGTATTTTAAGAAGTTACTCGTGGATGAAAATTTATATTAAGGGACAAGTAGGTTTAAGAGCGGCTCTTTTCTTTTATTTTGTTTTTCAGTGGCCTTTTTTAGTTATGTGGGAGTTTTATTGTCTTGGGGAGGGGAAGGCACGCACCTTACTTAACGTGGACAAATGGTACAGAGGAGGTTTACATCTCAGAAAATATAAATGTTATAATTTTGTGTAATTTTAAGTGTTGTGATGAACTGATAATGTGCTAGTCATGAAAGTACTTTTGAACTGGTAAATAATGTTTTTACTCATTCTTTGACTGTTTTTGGTGGTTTTAAATAATTTTATTTGTAATAAAATGAAAAATTATGACAGTATTTTTTAGTTAAATTTTTTTGTATAAATCAGGAGATTTTAATTGACATTTGCTTTCTTTTTGGTTAGTTCCTCCTAAAATGAAACCATTTACATTTGGCGATGATCCTCTTGAATCAGGACAATCGGCGATTGTTCAATGTGCAATATCGGAAGGTGATTTGCCGATAAATATAACATGGTCATTTAATGGTGATTTAATAATTTCTGGCGAAGATGTTTCTATCTCAAAAATCGGTCGAAGAGGTAGTAGTTTAAACATTGACACTGTTGCACACAGTCATATTGGAAATTATACATGTATTGGACAGAACGCTGCTGGAATTTCTAGTTATACAGCTGTACTTAATGTTAATGGTTTGTTTTGAAATATTATTTTGATTGTTGCACTTCAAATATTATATTAAGTTTAACTTCTTTCTTATTCTTATTCATGCTGCTTCTTTCAGTAGTGTTATTCATTACTAATACCATGATTTCCTGTGAAACATCCTGAAGTTCGTATTTTTTAGTTGTTGGCCTTGAGTAGTACACTGTTGCCAACATACTGATTGGGGGACAGAAAATTTACCGATTTATTACTTCTATCTTCTTATAATCAGGGTTGCATTCTTAATAAAACACCCGTTACTTATCAAGTGTTTTTTAGCATTATAACAATTACTTGAAATATTTAATTTGTTAATAGTTATTTAAGTTCAAAAGGATTATTTAGAGCAAAACATAATGGTATTCTAAGTTATAGTAAATACTTTATGGTATATTTCTATAAAAATATAATGTACGTCTTGCAATTCTTTAACCAATAATATTACTTTAATTTATATTTAACCCACTGGTTTAGTCTAGAGGTAAAGTCGTCGCCAAAATCAGCTGTTTAACAGCTGATTTTCGGAAACGAAGGTTCCTGGTTCAAATCCAAGTAAAGGTAGTTACTTTTATACGGATTTGAATGCTAGACAGTAGTTACCGGTGTACTTTGATGGTTAGGGTTCAATTAACCATACTCTCTCAGGAATGGTCGACCTGAGTCTGTACAAGACTACACCTCATTTACACGTCATACACATCATCCTCATCTCATTGGGTCATGGGGTTGCTTATTGTTCTGAATTGAACAGATTGCAACGAACACAAATTAGGGATTACAAAAAAAAAAATTTATATTTATCTTTAAATGTAGAAATTACTGGATACATAGTGTATTATTTATATGGAAATACGTATGCGTTTTAACATAGTTTAGTGTTGTAATCTGTTAAAATTATGAAAAAAATAGGTGTTCATTATTATTTTGATTGTTAAATATTAATACATACTATTATTATTATTATTTAGTTCCTCCAAAAATGAAACCATTTAGTTTCGGAGATGACCCATTAGAAGCTGGCCAGTCAGCGTCCGTTCAATGTGCAATATCTGAAGGTGATTTGCCTATTAATATCACATGGTCCTTTAACGATCAACCATTGGTATCAACCGATTATATATCGATCGCTATGATTGGTCGAAAATCAAGCGGAATCAATATCGATGTTGTTTCACATCAACACGCTGGAAATTATACGTGTACTGGAATGAATTCAGCTGGCATCTCTAGTTTTACTGCTGTTCTTAATGTTAACGGTTGGCATTATTATTAAGATATAGCTATTTTATTTTATTAGCATGCTTTTAATTGTACTAAATGTTAATTATTTAATATAACAATATTAAATATTAATTCAAATAATTTTGTAACAAACATATTAATTTATAATATCAATCTTAATTATTTTCTATTGATAATATTCTCAAATTTGAAAAAAAATTATATATTTCCTTCAATATTACCTTATTCCTTTACCTGTTTTTTTTTATTCTTAAAACAAAATCTCAATCATTCTGTTATTTCATCAACTTGTCGATTTATTGATTTTTAATGTGTATTATTTTATGAATAAAATATAATTATTATTATTATAATATAATTTTATTATTGTTATTTAAACATAGTAAAACCTCGTTTATCCGGATAAAATTTGCAGACTTTTTTCTTTATTTAATGTTCACATAGATAGTACAGTAAACCCTCGTTAATCCGGACTCCTTTAACACGGACTTTGCTTAATCAGGACAGCCAGTTGACTGCATAGTTGATTTTCAAGTAGATATCGGTTTGTAAATTTATTTAATATTGAGAATATTAGTATACAGCCAGGTAAAAAATCTGGTGTGAAACACTCACACAACTTTCTCTTGCCAATGCAAAAGATTAATAATATACCTAACATTATTAATAAAATATTAGAAATAAACAAAAACTAACCTCAAAAACATAACCTTATTTTAATCACGAGTGAATGACGCAAAATGACAATCGAACTCAGTTTGGCTTAAAAATACGGAAAACCACGCTTTCACGCTAAACTAGGCTCTGTAGAGAAAAATGCTCTAAACAAAAGTTGTAGATCTTTTAATTTTCTATAACTTTTATTATATATACTTTTGTCGTAAAATGCATACTAAGACCGAAATGTTAAAAAATCGATTTTTCTCACGTTTTCGTGAGAAAAAAACAGAAAATCGCAAATTACCGCTAAACTAAGCGTTATACAAAAAAATGTTTGAAACAGAAGTTGTAGGTTTTTAAATTCTCTACAACTTTTATTATATAAGTTTTTGCGCTAAAATTTATATTAAAGCCGTAATCTTAAAAAAACAACGTTTTTACGTGAAAACAGCCTCACCGAGAATTTCAGCAAACATGGCGCCTACCCTATCTTGTAGAGAATCAAAAATTGAGTAAAATAGGCGATTTTAAAAAAAATCGTAGGACCTGTTTTTGAGAAAATCGCAAAAAACTGAAAAATTATACGAATAAACTAAGTTACTACTACTTCCGGTTGACCGATTTTGATGAAAATGTTCGTGTCGCGTCCGGTAGTGGTATGTAACTTAAGTTTCAAGTTTCAAGTTCGTACGATGTTCCGTTCTTGAGATATTCTGTTCACACACACACAGACACACACACACACACACAGACACACACACAGACCAATCGCTAAAAACATGTTTTTTGGGTTCAGGGGGGTCTGAAAACGTATAGATCCGGTGAAAACTCGATTTCGAAAAATCGACATGAAAACAATACTTTCCTTCCTATATATTCATATAGGCAAGAGAAAGTAAAAATTACCAGTCTTATTTTCTGTGTTTCAAAACGTAATGTCTTAAGCACAGAATGGACCTTTCATATTCACAGTGTAATATGTTTTACAACATGTTATTGTCTGTATATATTACTAAACTCAAAATACACGTTCATTTTCTATAAAGGGTGTTTCATTATGTATCTTTGTTCATATTAAGGTTAGGTGGGGGTTCCCAAAAATAACCGAAATAGCATTGCCGTGGGTGGATCTTGTGTAGCACGCGCTTCTGCCGCGGGGCGTGTATTGCGCAACTCATTACCAGTTCAGTGCCGCCTGTGTTATTGGCCTAACTTGTACCATTAGTTTGCAGTGATTTTTTTGTTAACGTTATTTTGTTCATTGCATAAAAATCACTTCAGATTAATGGTACAAGTTAAACCGGTAACACAGGCGGCACTGAATAAGTTGTGCAATACATGCTCCATGGCGGAAGCGCGTAAAACTCCGCCCACGGCAATGCTATATCGGTTAATTTTGGGTACCCGTTCGTATTTCATTTAATCCGGACTTTCACTAATCCGGACGACTTAGAGCCCCAATTAGTTCGGATTAATGAGGGTTTACTGTACTTTTTAATTATGACAAAGAATGTAACTGTAAGTAAGCCAAACATTCACTTTTCATTGATTAAATATACAATTCATGCATAAATTGTACAATAAATTATAGTAATAAAATGCTTTTTGTTGAGTTTAAGAAAGCTTTATAAACCCACCGGGTTGGTCTAGAGGTAAAGTCGTCGCCAAAATCAGCTGTTTAACAGCTGATTTTCGGAGATGAAGGTTCCTGGTTCAAATCCTAGTTAAGGTAGTTACTTTTATACGGATTTGAATACTAGACAGTGTTTACCAGTGTACTTTGATGGTTGGGGTTTAATTAACCATACCCTCTCAGGAATGGTCGGCCTGGGTCTGTACAAGACTACACCTCATTTACACTTCGTACACATCATCCTCATCTCATTGGGTCATGGGGTTGCTTATTGTTCTAAATTAAACACATTGCAACGTACACAAATTAGGAATAAAAAAAAAAAGAAGAAAGCTTTACTAGAGTGTCATTCCATCTGAACTATTAATGACAAAGCGTTTGCGTGACGGTGCTTCATTCAAATGCCACACGTGTTTGAAACAGAAGACAGTGGACCAATTCTTTGTTAATGAATGATGTGAAAATTTATTTTTATATTTTTTATCATGTTGTTGTTTAGGTCAACAGCTGAAAGGCTGGTTTGAACCTCTAGAGGTTTTACTAAGTTAAAACTAGGAGTAAGGTGGTTTACCATTGCCTTCCTCACTGAGTTGAAAGAGTATGCTTATCAGCATGCCAGGCCCTCTAAAAAGCACTCACTTTCCACCCTGCAAATGACACCTTCACTTCATTCACCACAGGGTCTGGCTGTATAGTGAAATTCATTACTCTCAGAGGAGATAACTCTGACTAGTGTCTTTTACACCTCTACCTCTTCTGTTCTTAAATAGTTCAGTCATATAAGTGGCTGACTATGTGATAAGAAACAGAACTATTTTTTTTAGCCCTGGACCAAACAGATAGAGTGCAATTAAAATAACACTCCACCTGCCCGTTTTGGGCATATTTTTTTTATCATAATAAACGCTAAGTCCGCTTATTTAAGGATTTGTTTTGCTTATTACTCATATTATTCGGATTTTTGATTTTCCGGATTGCCTTTGGTTCCAATATCCTTGATAAACGAGGTAGTAATGTAATTTAATTTATTATACATATTATATTTTCATTCTTTATCTTGTTGATAAAAAAAGATTGGCTTTGTGTTCTTAAAACTGTACGATATTTCGATCATCGATTTTAAAATTTAATCTAATAATTTTTTTATTATTTATATTTATTTATTCATTTTTTTTTTAAGTATTGTCTCATTCAATTTATTATTTTGATCAAATGTTTAAAATAATAATTTATCAGAACAAAAACATAACCGGGGCTGGCATCTTACAAAATTTTAGTAGGCTACATAATTTAAAACCAACAATAATTTTATAGGAATTTACTTTGGTAAAATTTTATTTTTAATATAGCGGCCGCAGCTTTGCGTTATTCTTGGCATTTTACAAATTTTTCTTTCGTTTCATATTATTTGTATATAATCTAGTGAAATAATCTATATTCCAGCCTCTCTTAGTTTGCTCCTAATGTAAACAAATAATGACATCACTGAGCATGCGCATTATATCAAAATGTGTACACGCTGTTTAAAAAGTAACAACAAAATACTTTCAAAAGTATTTAAATACAAAATGCTTTTAAAAGTATTTTAATAAATGAAATGTTAGGCCTACATCGTATCATGACTGATGTTTTTAGTACTTAAGTACTTATAATTTAAAAAATAGTTAACTTAATAGGAATACGACATCCGTAAAATCGTAGACTCTAGTGTGCACCCTGTAGTAGGTGGCTTTTGTTTGCTGACAGTAGGAGCAAAATAAGAACGGCTCAACTGTAGTAAGTTATCTATATCTAAAGTTAAATGGTGAGTCAATTTTCTTTAGTTTAGTATCTTTCAATATTATGGAGTTATTAATATGTCTATTGTTAATAAGAGTTTTTATTTTGTTGTCTAAATACTTGAAGGTAAATGAATTAGGAAAACTGTATTGGTATTTTTTTAAAAGATATTTCACCGTATTTTGGGGGAAAAGTTATTTTTTAAATTTCAAAACAGATGGTATTAAATAGTTAGATCTTAGTAACATTTTAGATGTAATATAAATAACTTTTGATATGTAGGGCAGTTCTCTTCTACCCCTAAAAATATTTCCTATAATTTATGGTATTCTAGGATGCATTTCAAATTATTTTTAAATGTGAATTCCCATTGAACAATAAATGGTTTTATAGATCTTTGTATGTTGGAATAAAAAACGTAATTGAGAATTCTTGTTGTACAACTTGTTAAAGTTTTGTTTGGCACCTGTAAAAGCGGAAATGACTATCATCGTCTCCTCCTTTCGCAGTCTCTTCATCACCTTTCTTGCAAACAGAGTGACTTACTTCCAGCTCTCGTTATCTTGTATCATCTCTGCCTTCGCTCTCTCTGGGCTCTATTAACAGGTTTACTCCCATGAGACACTTATACGTCTCTCACCAGATCTGTAAAATTTACTTTTGAGAGACTGATCCGTCTCTCACGTAATAGTGTTTTTAATAGAAATAGTGTTTAGAATAGAATTTAATAAAATCATTTTTTGTATTGTAAAAGTTAACCCGTTGGTGCCTCTATATAGACAACTGGTACTTAAGTTTACCACTCGCCAAACAACTGCGTGATAGAGAGACTATAGTTTTATTGAAAATAGCCCAAAGTAAATTATTTATAAAATACATATAATATTTTATAGAAATACAAGTAAAATTTCAGTGAGACACACATCACTCTTTCACAGTAAATTTGATTTTTTTACTCTTGAGTACCTGATCAGTCTCTCGCCTAAAAACCAGCGCTAAAAAATTGAACCCTTACAATACTCTAGACTTGAAAGAAAATTAGTTATAAAAAGCAATGGAACCATAAAAAAAGGTGTGGGTTTTTAAAGCAAAATTGCAAAAATTGACTTGGGAGTCAACCTGTTAAATATAGTACATTAAATACAGTTAAGTTACTGGCCACGATTCATTTTTAGGGTAGATGAGGATTACAGTTATTCTGATACAGTTATTTCTATCAGATCAATACAAACTTAAAAAATAAAATATTGATAAAGAATTATTAAAGTGGTGCATAGTTCTTTTGATCATATATATTCATGGAAATTGTTTTACAAAATATTTTTAGTTGCTCCAAAAATTATGCCATTCACTTTTGGTGATGATCCATTTGAAGCCGGTGAACCAATTCTGATTCAATGTATGATACCTGCTGGTGATTTGCCATTAAATATAACATGGTTATTTAACGATGAACCTGTTTCAAAACATCGCGATATGAAGACCATGTCGAATGGGAAAAGAGCTTCATCGCTTAGTATCGATATTGTTACTGCTGAACATATCGGTAACTATACATGTAAAGGAGAAAATCGCGCCGGGAAAACAAGTCACTCTGCTCAACTATTGGTTAACGGTTTGTGTGTTTATCAAATTCGATATAGAATTCTAAAACAATAGTTCTTGTTTTCTTTCTTTTTTACTGTTTATAATCACTATTCAAGATTTTTGTTTATTTCCTTCCTCATAATCCTGTATATCTATCGCTTCAAGGATCATTATAATAACATCCATTCAAATGTAAGGAATAGAAATTCGTATAACGGTATGATGGAAACATAAGTTAAGATTATATTAATATCTTGGTAAAGTCAAAACAAAATTGAGCTTCTAGGTGAACGGTCTACTGAGCCCTTTAGTAATCCCCGCATATTAATGAGTGACGTGAGATGGCACCGCTGAATGATTGTAGCTTGTCCTTGAAGCACCTATTTCGCAATTTTAACTATAATATTCATAGTCATTATTGCTTACTATCTCGTATATTAGTAAAATTATTCATAATAGATTTTATCACTAGTTATAGTTTGTTTTAATGCTACAGTTCTAAATGTTTAATTATTGTAGTTTAAATCACAGGAGTTCAAAATATTTTATGTGAGTTTTAAGATTTTAAAAGTCTTTCTTATCGTACCGTTTTTATTAGTGACAAATAACTTACAGTAGGCCCTACCATATGTGATTTTGGTTGTAGCATGGTCACGTGATAAAATAATTAAGTTTAAATTACTTTTATAATGTGAATATTTATATTAAAAAAGAATATTTTTATCCAAGTTTAGAAAATTAAATTTTAAATTTAAAAGAAATTGAGGTGTTTACCTCATATCTTCTAAGTTTTATCAAGTTGAAGGAGGAGTGTACTTTTTTATAAATATTATATTTTTAATTATATTATAAACCCACCGGGTTGGTCTAGAGGTAAAGTCGTCGCCAAAATCAGCTGTTTAACAGCTGATTTTCAGAGATGAAGGTTCCTGGTTCAAATCCTAGTAAAGGTAGTTACTTTTATGCGGATTTGAATGCTAGACAGTGGTTACCGGTGTACTTTGATGGTTGGGGTTCAATTAACCATACTCTTTCAGGAATGGTCGGCCTGAGTCTGTACAAGACTACACCTCATTTACACGTCATACATATCATCCTCATCTCATTGGGTCATGGGGTTGCTTATTGTTCAAAATTGAACAGATTGCAACGTACACATATTAGGAATTTAAAAAAAAAAAAAAATGATATTATACATCTTTTCTGGGAAGTACTACTCAATAAAGTGCATCACATCCACCTTATAAAAGAGGTATAAAAAATTATTTTTAATTTTATTACAACACCTATTGTACAGTAGGGGTTGAAGTAAAAGAATAGGGTTTTCGTAAAATAATATATATATATATATATATATATATATATCACAAAAGATGTAGGGTGTTACTGGTATGTAGATATGAAACGACTTGCGCAAGATAGAACAGTTTGGAGAACTGCATCAAACCAGTTGAGAGACTGATGACAAAAAAAAATTACACTTAAAAACTTTAATTTCTTTTTAAATTTAAGAGAAAATATATAATATTTAGCAAAAAAAAAAACAAATTTACTAAAAAAAAGTGTTGTGTTATCCAACTCCCCCCGCCATATGCTAAATATGTAGTACGTTAATTATATTTTATATCGTATTGATAAAATTCAGGAAAATATAGAAATATTTAACCAGGTTTCTTTTTTACCATAAGTGAATATTTAAATTTGTTTGACTTTTGCTTTTCGGTGAAGGTGATGTTTGTTGTTGAGTCTTGGGTTAACTTGTTCATTTTTTTTAAAAAGAAAAAAAAATTTCTTGCTCTATTATGTTATGTCGCTATTACCTTCATTTTGTAGCTGTTTTTTTTTCATGGAGCCAGTAAAATTAGGGATTTGATGTACATATCAATAACAAAGAGGTTACTGTTGAGTTGTTAGTTAACCACAAAGTTTTGTTTTAAGGGGGTAGTCAACTCAAGAAGATGATTTTTTTTTTAATTTCGACTGTTTTTTGCATTTATTTGAAGTTTAATATTTTCTGAATCACAAAATTTGTTTACTTTGTTTGTTCGTTGACAAAAAATTATAAAAACATCTGTTTAAAATAAAGCTCACTAGCAAGGCAAGTGATATTATTTCTTCAACTTCAAGTTTTCCGGAAATATGGTTTTAGCATGATTGTACATTCTTGGGAATTAAATATTTTGGTTTGTTTTGGAGATATTTGGATGATGTTTTTTTCAAATGTTTATAATTTCTTGCTCTATTATCTGTAAAATGATTATTACAAAAACCGTATAGGGATTTAGTTAAAAAATAATTTGTGAATACATAAAATACATGTTTTTGAAAATATGGTTTTTCTTCAATAAATTTCTTGTAAGAAATAATACATAAAGGCGCATACAACAAATAATAGACAGAAATTTTCTGTATTTTGAAGCATATTAATCATGTTGATATCTTTCTTGGTTCCTGAGATATTTAATTCCCAGTAAAAGCCCGCTTTTCCAACCTTACCCTTATATTAGGAGCTGTAATTAATTTTTCGGCTTGGTTTAAATGGTAGATCATTACTAGTAAATTACTCTTTCATTTAAAATAAATAATGATAAATTATACCCAGAAGTTTTCATTTTAATTTTCTGGGTTGACTATACCCTTAAGATTTATTTTAAATTTTTGTTAAAGGTATTATAAAAATATATATTAAACCGTGATTAAATCGTAAAATTTTTTAGTTCCTCCAAAAATGATACCGTTCACATTTGGTGATGACCCATTAGAAGCTGGTGAACCTATTTCTATTCAATGTATGATACCAGCTGGAGATTTACCTTTAAATATTTCATGGACATTTAATGGTGAACCTGTCTCGATGCATCATGATATCACTACAATGGCTAATGGTAAACGAGCGTCTGCAATTAGCATTGATGTTGTATCGGCAAAACATATCGGCAATTATACATGTTGGGGTGAAAATCGCGCCGGCATAACTAGCCATTCTTCTCAACTTTATGTTAACGGTTTGTTAATTAGATTCAATAAATTTTTTAGTAAAAACTTAATGTTAGATATTTTTGCATTTTCTTTGGTAGCTTTTTATGTATTATTGGTATCCTTCAAACTTTCCTCTCTAATTTTCCTTCCTATTTCAAATTTAGTAAAATACTGAAATATCAAGGTCCATACACTACATTGATTGGGAATTTTATTATTAATAGATCAATTTAGAAAATGTTTTGTTTATTACATTTTTTTATAAATAAGAGAAATACAGAGATAACCGACCCTATTCTTCTGTTGTTGTTTAGGTCATCAGCCGAAAGGCTGGTTTGAACCTGTAGAGGTTTTACTAAGTAAAATGAGGAGTCAGGTGGTTTACAATTGCCTTCCTCATTGAGTGGAAAAGTACGCTTATCAGCATGCTGGGCCCTCTGAAAAGCACATATTTTCCACTTTGCAAATGACACTTTCACTTCATTCACCACAGGGTCTGGCTGTATAATGAAATTCATTACTTTCAGATAAGATAACTCTGATTAGTGTCTTTTACACCTCTACCTCTTCTGTTCTTAAATATTCTTAAATAAAAGGATGACGCCGGCATTTTTTTGTTGAACGCTGGCATTTTTTAGTCAAAATCTTACATCCTAGTATTAGGATGCTGGCACTGTAAGGGTTAAGTGGATGAACCTAAGGGGTAAGTCTACGAAGGAAAACCAGAGCATGCCCAGCGTCTCTAAGATGTCAGACCCATCACTACATACCCGTATCCGCAACTACGTAGTACACTTTTCTGGGAATCTACCCAATTTTGATTAATCAGATAATAGTCTAAACTGGAATTTCGTTGAATGCTATAAATCTATTTTAAAAAATGAATAATTTGGGATATTTTCATAAAATCTGAAATTTTTGAACCAGTTATTGTGTCTAACTTATTTATTAGCCAATGGACACAGCACACATTTTAAACCAGAAATGAATTTAAAGGATGCCATTGATTAAAAACTTTTTTTAAATAAAAAAAAAATCATTTTTATGTGTTTTTGTAGTGTACTTGCAATAGAGTTCCATATTACAAGTTTTTATATTCATACTTGCGCTTTCATTTCATTATAATATTGGTTCTATAATATTGGGAATGTTTTTTTTTATAAATTAAAATTAGGGATGATGTCAAGAGAAAAAATTATTTTAACCCTTTATAGGTCTTTGGTAAGTATACTTACCACTGCCGATAAGGTCAATTTTTTTAAGAATAAGTTATGCAGTTGAACCCTATTGGCATTTTATGGTTTTATAGATGTTCCCTGGTAAGTAGGCTATCCACATTTTGAAATTAGGCAATCGACATTTTGAAATTAGTGCGCAGCGACCATTTACTTCATGAGTTACACAAATGTGGTAAGGATTCACACCAGTGTAGGTAACCGTGTTGTTTTGTTGTTACTTTTGTGCAGTGCTTAGAAAATTCGAGTTTTTTACGGGAAAGCTTGTATTTATGTTAATATAAAGTTGAGATAAGTTATTCTACACATTTTTCTGTTATATAGGACTACAAGTTAATTTAATAAGCATTCTTACCACTAAACATTATGTGCTTCCCACTTCAATAAACGTTCCTTGGTAAGGATACTTACCATGGCTTAACATAAAAAAAAGAAATATCTTACTGTTATGGCACTAGAAATGCATTATTCAAGTCCCTATAAAACAAAATTTAATATTTTACAACATGTATATTAATCCCGGTAGTACTGCCCTATAAAGGGTTAAAATTTATTATAATTTGTATATTTTGATTTACGAATATTGTTTCGTTATTTGTTAATTAATAAACAATGTACAATTTAATTTTTAGTACTTCCAGTTATAAATCCGTTTTCTTTCGGGGGTGACTCATTCCATGCCGGGCAGTCGGTTACCGTCCAATGTACGGTTTCGGAAGGTGATCTACCTTTAACACTTACATGGGCTTTTAACGGTGAACCAATTAAAACTTCTGAAGATATATCCACATCAAAAATTAGCAAACGTGTTACCGTATTAGCTATTGATTCTGTTGCTGCTAAACATGACGGAAATTATACTTGTTTCGCTCAAAATCTTATTGGAAAAGCTAGTCATACCACATCATTGAATGTTAATGGTTCGTTATATTGTTCATGATTATTAAAATATTTTTAATATTTTTGCATGAAATTTAGAAAATTTGTTTAAATAAATAGAACACACATTGTTTCTGCCCATAACAGACAGGTAAAGTGTCAAATTATTTACACTCAATCTGTTCGTTGCGGGGCTAAAATAAATAGTTCTGTTTCTTATCACATGGTCAGCCAATTAAATGACTCAATCATTTAAGAACAGAAGAGGTAGAGATGTAAAAGACACTAATCAGAGTTATCTTCTCTGAAAGTAATGAATTTCATTGTACAGCCAGACCCTGTGGTGAATGAAGTGAAGGTGTCATTTACAGAGTGGAAAATATGTGCTTTTCAAAGGGCCCGGCATGCTGATAAGCATAGTTTTCCATTCAGTGAGGACGGCAAAGGTAAACCACCTCACTCCTCATTTTACTTAGTAAAACCTCTAGAGGTTCAAACCAGCCTTTCGGCTGTTGACCTAAACAACAACAACAACACATTGTTTAAAATCAAATACATCAATCTTTCAAAATAAATCCAAAATTAAATAATATTTACATTCTTGATGATATTTGTTCCTTAAAAAATAGATAAATAATAGTTTTTTTGTAATTAAAATTTTTAAACAATGTATAATAATTTTGCCTATAACAGGCTGGTGGAGTGTTAAATTATTTGCACTCTATCTGGTAGTTCCAGGGCTACAAAAAAAATAGTTTAGTTTTGTATCACATGGTCTGCCTATTATATGACTGAAGCATTTAAGAATATAATAGGTAGAGGTGTAAAAGCCTCTAGTCAAATTTATCTCCTTTGAAAGTAATGAATTTCACCATTATACAGCCAGACGCTGTGGTGAATGAAGTGAAGGTGTCATTTGCAGGGTGGAAAGTAGAAGCTTTCCCGTGGACCTGGCATGCTGATCAGCATACTTCTCCGCGCAGTGAGGAAGGTATTCGTTAACCGCCTCACTCCTGTCTGTTTATTAGTAAAGCTTCTAGCGGTTCAAACCAGCCTTTCGGCCGATGACCTAAACAACCTTATTAATGTAAAATTAATTCTTCATCCTATTGTGTTTTCATTAAAATTGTCTTCTTCTGCCTATCAAGGATTAGGCATCTCTGCCTGTTCCAAACCTCTCAAATCTGCCCATCTCTTTCTCGAGCGTCCTTGCTGTCTCCTGCCCTCTGGCGTATAGCCCAGTGTCTGCTTAGGTATGAATCAGCATGAAAATTGCTCTCTGAAGGTCATCCTCATTCTCCTGTAGCACTATCAGGTTGTTTATAAATAATAGGCAGTTTACAACCCTATCTTCTCCTATGAGAATACCAGTGTGTATTTGAGACTTCCACCTTCTGATCATGTCATCCAAATAAATATTAAACTATATAATCCATATAAATATTGAATATTAAAATTGTAATTTATTAAATTATGTATTGATTTATTTATTTTGAATGTAGTTGGTTAAAAAACCCCTGCATTTCAGTACAAAAGGGTTTCATAGTGTTTCAACTTTTCATACTGATTCAACCTTAAGTTAAAATATACATTCTTGTATGTATAATGGTAGCTCCCTGGACTAGTTCTTGTGGTGGATTTTTTAAATTCTCAGAAACAAAGAACCTTTGACACTACTGTAGAATTGAAGGTTATTTAAACGAAGCACTGTTTTTCTTACAGCATCTAAACAAACATCCTAATTAAACTGTGCTTAAATTTATTTACATAACTCTGGTACCCTTGCAAATGATTGTGAAACTTTCCGTTTAACTTTAAACTTTGAAAACATAGTTTTCAACATTTGAATGATTTACTGCAGAATTTCAAATTGAATACTAGTTTTTACATTTTAACAGAAGTGATCTTTTTAATACACTAGATAAAATACAATGTGTGCTTATTTATTTATTCATTTTTAGATTTCTAGTGGTTAGATGACATTAGTTTAGATAAATGTTGCTATAGTTCTTGCATTTTGCTCTTTCGTTTCTATTTGGAATGATTTTTCTTTTTAGATGTTTCTTATTTTTTTATCAGTGTTAGTTTTTCAATGAATTTTCTTTAAAAAATAAACATAGATTTATTGGTTATATTCTACGTATGTTTATATATTCTGTTTCTTTTATATAGCATATTAATTTTTCATAGTGTTTTGTTTTTAGAAATAAACAAAATATTTCATCGAGGTTTCATTTAATCGGTACAAAGTTTATGTGATGTAAATTTTTATTTATGAAAAATGTGTTCTTTTCAATCAAAAATTTGGTGTTGGTTTAATGGTTTTTTTTGGTGTTTTAGACACATTTTCTGGTTGCACTTTACTTTGTTAAGTAGCACAAGCACATATTGTTGGATTTTAAGATTCTTCTATGTGTCTAATATTTTCAGGTGGTTTTTCATTTGTAATATTTATTTAAGGTTTTTTTTATTAGGTCATATTTCAGTTCAATTATTGTGTCATCTTTCTAGATAATATTAATTGAAGAGATCTTCGTCGGGTCTGCTTGTAAATATTGGATTACAGTATTTTCCATTTCTACATCAATTGGAATTTGGTTGGTTAAATATGAAGGATTTAATGTATTAATATTTTCTTGTAAATTTTAGGGATTTAATATTATTGTGCTGAATTTTTGGTGATGTAAAACAGTTCCTCCCAAACTGGCTCCATTCTCATTCGGTGTTTTTGGTGAAGAAGTATTGGAAGCTGGTGAATCAGCGAGTGTTCAATGTTCAGTATCATCTGGTGATCTCCCGATGAAAATCAGCTGGTATTTCAACAACGTCCCTATCGATCCTTCGACTGGAATTTCAACTTCAACTATAAATAAACGATTGAGTGTTTTGTCCATTGAATCAGTCGATCATAGTCATGTCGGAAATTACACTTGTACTGGAGTAAATCGTGCTGGAAATTCTTCATTTACCGCTACATTAAATGTTAACGGTTCGAACAAATTTATTTGATTTAGTCGCATGCCTGCACTATCGCACTCATAGTTTTTCACAATTTTCCTATTGGTTAACTCCGTTTTCCTAATTTTCTATTTGAAACTGTTTGGTTAAATTACAATATAATGTTAATATTTTAAATTGAGACAGATGTTTATTAAATCAGGTGTTATGTTGTTAGGTTGGTAAAAATTTGAAGTGGTTTTTTTAGGGAAAAGGAACAATAATTTTTTTATCAATAAAGTGCTTCATTAAAATTCATTTGTGAAATAGTTTAATTTTTTATTCTTTAATTCCTTTCTGGTGACATGTAATCAAAATTGGTTTTTTTTATCAAATTTTTAAATTTCCATTGTTAGATTTGTTGATATTTAATGAAAACATCAGTTTGTAGAAGTATTTACATACTAAATTTAAATCATCGGTTTTTTAAGATTTCCTCCTCCTTTTCTTCTCCTCTTCCTTCCATTCCTTTTCCTATCCTTTCCTCTTATCCAGTTTTCTCGGTCTACCTCTCTCTTTCATTTGATTTCCAGAAACCATGAAATTCAAGATGGTTTTTAGAACTTTATCAAAAATAGTGTTTGTATTTTTCTTTTTTATTAATTTAGAGAAATATATCGATATATACATTTTTTAAATCACTAAATTTTGAGAAATTTTATGTTGCGTATCTAATGGTAAGGATTCTAAATATGGGCTCAGTAAGGACATTTTAGTTACTGTGTCTAGAATTCTATTAAAACTGTGAGTCTCTGAAGGATTAGTGAACAGATGAACTTTTCCAGATTTGAAAATAAATTGAAAATCTTCCTGAAACAAAGAAAACTTCTTTAAATAGCACTATTTGATCTTTGTAGAGGCCATAAATTTATTTACTATGGCATCCATGTAAATATTCAAAAAATTAGTTAATTTTTAAAAAAATTAATTATATTTTTCTTTAATTGGGAATTTGGAAAGAATAATAATGGCTGATGGAAATTCTGCACATGGAGAGTTTAATTTTAAACAAAAGGCAGACCAGAATCAATTTAGTAGTAGGAACACCATGGTCTTCATGGATGCCAGAAAGTGATTAAAAGTATGAGATCAGTACAGTAAATTGTTAGAAAATTTTATTATAAGAAAAACTTTTATTTTTTTTATTTTTTGGATTAATTTGATTTGGTAAATCTGCACGAGAAGAAAGAGGTTCTATTAAAAAAATTCTGGACCGGAATTAGTTCAGTGAAGTCTGAGACCAAACTGGACTAAAAATATTTTTGAATATATGAATAAAAATACATTTTATTTAAAACAGAATTTGTTAAATAATTTTTTATTGTTAAATTTTTTTAAGTACCACCGAAAATGATGCCATTTTCATTTGGTGACGATCCGTTTCATGTCGGTGAATCATCAACTCTTCAGTGCACCATTTCTGATGGTGATCTACCATTAAATATGTCTTGGTTATTCAATAATCATCCGATATCACCATCCGATCATGTTACTGTATCTAAAATTAGTCGTCGTGTCAGTGTGCTTACAATCGATCCAGTTGAAGCTGATCACATCGGCAATTATACTTGTCTTGTGCAAAATCGAGCTGGCGAAACATCTTTCACTACACATCTTCTAGTTAATGGTTATTACAATCTTTCAATAGTTAACTATGTATTTGATGTATTTTATTAGTCAATTAATGCATTTGTTTAGTTCTGCTTGATTTAATAATTAGTTTAGTTTATGTTATTATATTTAATTAGAAAATTTTAATAAGAAAATATAGCTCTCTACTTTGGTTAACTAAATCCAAATTAATTTTACTCTTAACTAAGTTAAAAATCAATAGTACTTGTTATTTCTGGCACAAATTTAACAAAATTTAAACTCACTTTATAGACTTGTATGTAACAATGTACAAGTATAAACATTTTTGATTTGTATAATATTTGCATAATTTTCCAGGGTGTTATTAAAATTCATAATCATTTAATTTGTACAATAAATCTGTAAATACTTTCTCAGAATCAGAAAAAAATCAACATTGTGAAAAAGAATTATTGAATTCATTAAATTTAAGCAGTATTAAAAAGTTTTTTATCCGCTTTTAAATATTTTTAGATTGTGACGAAATATCACAGATCATAGATTTATTGGATTACATGAGGGCAAGTTTGTTATGTATGAATGTATTAATGTATGCCTACTATAAACTTGAAAACCGCAAAACAAATTTTATTATAGCATTTTACAAAATACAGTTATTATATATTGGTATTAGTTTATGAACGAAAAATGTCCAGCATTGTGAATGGAATTGATTACATCTACTTTGCGTGATTTGTTGAAGAAAATTAAAAACTTTAACGTTTTTTGGTTGCAGTTTTCATATTTTTTTAAAAATTATAGATTTACTGCAACTAGTTACTTAAAACTAACGAACAGTTTTTCTTTAGCGATAATATCCCCCCCCCCCCATGTATATAATCATGCAGTCACCCACTGGTGCTAGAACTTATTTTCTAATGTCACATACAATGTTCTATAAACACTAGAAAATATTAATTTCTTAAATCTCTAACTTAAACCTATTGTTAACCTACTAACTTCGGTAAATATACGTATAACTATAACCTATAATTTAAAAGTAGCCTAACCATTAGTTTTAGTAATTTATATTATATACATGACTTAAAAGTATTTTACTCTTATTTTTTTATAGTTTAACAGTTGTTTTATTAGTCTTTATCTTAACACACTATTACGCCTAACTATTACACTTTTAATAATATTTTTTTTTACAACTAAATCTACAGGCTTACTTCTTTTCAGTATTTTTCATATTTAAGGGGGAAAAAATTAGAATCATTATTGATATCATTAGAGAAAATATTCAATTTTCAGTTGCAAAAACATCGTCAATGGTCATGACAATTTTTTCTTGACATCTCCTAGTTAGTATTCTAATAAATTTATATAATTAACATTCCTGAAGTTTCAAAAAATAATTTGGTACGACCTTAAGTAAAATTTGTTTTACGGTTTTCAAGTTTATAGTAGACATACATTAATACATTCATGAATAACTTGCCCTCATGTAATCCAATAAATCTATGATCTGTGATATTTCGTCACAATCTAAAAATATTTAAAAGCGGATGAAAAACTTTTTAATACTGCTCAAATTTAATGAATTCAATAATTCTTTTTCACAATATTGATGTTTTTCTGATTCTGAGAAAGTATTTACAGATTTATTGTACAAATTAAATGATTATGAATTTTAATAACACCCTGGAAAATTATGCAAATATTATACAAATCAAAAATGTTTATACTTGTACATTGTTACATATAAGTCTATAAAGAGAGTTTAAATTTTGTTTAATTTGTGCCAGAAATAACAAGTACTGTTGATTTTTAACTTAGTTAAGAGTAAAATTAATTTGGATTTAGTTCACCAAAGTAGAGAGCTATATTTTCTTATCTTTCAATATTATAACAAATAGTTTACTTAAAATCCTTTTATCCTTTTATTGACATTAAATATTTCATAAAATCCTTTCATATTTTTGTCCTTTTCATCTAGATAAATGGAGATGTAGATATAGTAATTAAATATAAACAAAATAGCTGTAACATTAGTTTATAAAATAGCTAGTCAAAAAGGATTATTAATTGTAAGTTATGAGTTTCTTGCTAATTTCTGTTGTTGTAAAGAACTTCTATATATTTAAAAGTTATGGTGCTTGATCTTGTGGGTATTAGTTAAAACTATAAAACTTATTCCTCTTCCATTAATCATTTAAAAAAATTAACCGTAATGTTTTTTGTTCTCTACGACGCCATCTTCAGATGGAGTAACGGTAACTAAACCTGACATAAACTGAAACTTCTTTAGTTTAGGTTAGTTTTTCTTGCTTCTTTTAAAGATGGTCATACAGAAGCCAAAAAGTATTAGGATTAATCTATTTTAGATGTTAGTGGAAGGAAAATAAGTTTCTCATTTTGAAAGACTTTTCATGGTAATCTATTATTTTAATTTTTAGATAATTTTTTACAAATAATAGTTGTTTTTTTTTTCGTTGATTGATTTAGGTTGTTTTGGTATCGATTGAGAAAATTTAAAAAAAAATACTACTTAAAATTTTTTTGAAAAATTTGGATACTTTAGTAACATATTTGAATTATTTTAGTGCCACCGGTTTTAGCACCGTTCACATTGAATCCAGCAACGGTGGGAGATGCAGTACAATTATCATGTCTAGCTTCTCGCGGTGATTCACCTATGTCAATGGCGTGGAGTTCGGAATCGTATGGCAGAAAGTGGAGATCATACTCTGGTCGTAATCTATTACCACCTGGTGTTACACAAACTGAATTATCTGACCGTGCCAGTCTACTTGTTATACCACAAGTTGCGCCGTATCATCATGGAAATTATACTTGTACCGTTGAAAATGATGCTGGATTTACAAGTCTTAAAATTCATCTTATTGTCAACGGCATGTTTAGGTTTTATTTTAAATTTCTTTTTTCTGGAGGATGCAGTTTTTTTTGCATAATAATGCTTTGCTGATTTTTTAAACTAACTTTTATATTATTAGTGTGAATTTTAAATGAAAGATATTTACCAATATAAAAACAATTTCAAATTATATAAAAAATTAATCCATATTATAATAAAGGATATTTACGACCGCTATTAAAGAGTATTTACAACAAATAAATTTACACCTTTTAAAAAAATATTAGATCCATAAAAATAAAAGTCAAAAAAATTTTGATTCACTATTCTTTTTTCTGTTTGTGTCTTTACACCAATAATGTTGTTTCTGAACATTAATATTAATAGTTTTTAATTCATAATAAGTTCTTCTTACAAATTAATTATGCAAATTTGTCGGTACGTACTAGAAAACATTCTTTAGTAATTTTGTTTATAAGGTACATCTTTTAAACAAAAAAAACTTGCAGTTTCAGTTTGTGAACATTTAAAAACATATATCCTGCCATTTATAATTTTGTTAACGTTTCTAATTGTTTAAATTATATTCAAATATTTTTACCAAAAAAATTGTTACATATTTTAATAATTTTTTAATGAAATGGACCTTTTTTAAAACTCCGTAACAAAATGGAAAAGTCAAATACCCTAAAATTATAAGTAATAGTTTCTTTTTCTCTGTTGAAGTATAAATTACACAAAGATTAGAAAAAGTTTTGATTCAATTTAGCAAGACATTTCAACTCAGGACTCAAATTAAACCCCCAGAATATTTATTTTTCATGGAAATAAAGGGATTTTTTTATTTGCGACAATCTGAATTCAGTTTAAAATAATTAATTATTAAACTCATTGGGTTACTTGTATATACTCGTAATAAGGGTGAACTTATTAACCAGTGTGAGTAGTTTTGTTGACAGATTGTTGCGTTGTTTTCTTTGACCAATTTGTAATTGTATTTTTAGTCTGGGTTTTTGTGTGTTCTAACCGTGTTGGTATTTGTGTTATTGTATTTTATTAACATTTTATTAATAAATACAATACCATTTTATGTCTCCATTTCAGTTCCTTTATTTCAGAGAAATTTGAAAGTGTATTCAATATTATTATTATTATTATTATTGGTATTACCTTATCAAATTACCAAATTTTTAATTTATTTTTATATTTAATACTGTTAGGTATAATTTATATAACTTATTATTTGTGCAGTTTTCTTTGCACTGTGAAATTTAATCATTTTTCTTTTGATATTAAGAAAAATATAATTCATATTCATGTATTATTTGAGTACAGGATTTTTCAGAAACTTTTAACAAAATTGAGGTCAGTTTTTTAATTGTTAAAAAATTCATGTTGTTTGATACAGTAAACTTTTTATCTTGTATCAATTTCTTGAATGTATTTTTTTAAATTTTAATATCAAATTTATACCAAGGTAATTAGTGACGATGATGATTTAGGGCTGTAAAAATGGGTTTGGGTTTAACTGCAGATAAATTTTTCATAAATTATGCTTATCTGGTAAACAAATGTAAGGTATGTACCTGAACGTAGTATGAGAGTCATTCAGTAAATAACAAGACAAATTGTTGTAGCTCAAAAACTATTTATTTAATCAATACAAAACTTTGGCTACTTTTTAACAAAGTCCTCAGCAGCATTTATGCATTTGTCCCATCGTTCTTCTAATTTGTATATACCTCGGGCATAAAATTCTTTACGTAATCTACAGAAAAAGTTAGTGGGCCTGGATCCGGTTTGATGTTCCGGTTTCAACCGGAAGTGGCCCGAAACCGGAATTCAAGAAATCAAAGTCAGAATTTGGAAACAAAAATAGTGTCATTCGATTCCTCTTTAAGATTAGATACGTAAATCACTAATAGTTTTTGCCATAGGTCAAAGGTAAGCCTTTAGAAAAATTGTCACCTGCCATGAGACTCATGACATTTTTTTAAAAGTATGGTTCAATAATTTATGTTTAGGTCATCAGCCGAAAGGCTGGGTCGAACCTCTAGAGGTTTTACCGAGTAAAATGAGGAGTGAGGTGGTTTACCATTACCTTTTTCACTTAGTGGAAAAGTATGCTTATCAGCATGCCAGGCCCTCCAAAAACCATCTACTTTCCACCCCGCAAATAACACCTTTGCTTCATTCACCATAAGGTCTAGCTGTATTAAGAAATTCATTACTTTCAGAGGAGATAACTCTGATTAGTGTCTTTTACCTGTTCTGTTCTTAAATGCTTCAGCCATATAATTGGCTGACTATGTGATAAGAAACAACTATTTTTGTAGCCCTGGAACCAACAGATTGAGTGCAAATAATTAAACGCTCCATCTACCTGTTATAGGTAATTCAATAATTTATATATATATATATGAATCTACTGGAAATGAATTATAAGAATGTATATTAGAAGAATTTTTTTTTAAATTTCTATTTATATATTTTTTATTTGATACATTCTTCAGTGTTGAGCGACACTTTCAATGTTGAAACAAATTATAAGAATGTACTCGTATATTAGAAGAATTTTCTTTTTAATTTCTATTTATATATTTTTTTAATTTGATACATTCTTCAGTGTTGAGCGACACTTTCAGTGTTGAAACGAATTATAAGAATGCATATTAGAAGAATTTTTTTTTAAATTTCTTTTTATATATTTTTTATTTGATACATTCTTCAGTGTTGAAAAACACTTTCAGTGTTGAAACAAATTATAAGAATATATATTAGAAGAATTTTTTTTTAAATTTCTTTTTATATATTTTTTATTTGATACATTCTTCAGTGTTGGAACGAATTATAAGAATGTATATTAGAAGAATTTTTTTTAAAATGTCTATTTATATATTTTTTTATTTGATACATTCTTCAGTGCTGAGCGACACTTTCATTGTTGAAACGAATTATAAGAATGTATATTAGAAGAATTTTTTTTAAAATTTCTATTTATATATTGTTTATTTGATACATTCTTCAGTGTTGCCAAGAATCGTTCCATTCACATTCGGTGATTCACCGATATTTGCTGGTCAAGCTGCACAAATTACTTGTTTGATATCAGAAGGTGATACTCCTCTTGATATCTCTTGGGTATTCGATGGATCAGAGGATATGAAATCGTTAGGAATGTCTGCGATGAAAGGACCGAAAGTTAGTATGCTCTTCATTGAGTCTGTCGGATCAGAACATACTGGGAATTATACGTGTTCGGCTACAAATAATGCTGGAACTGTCAAATATACTACAGTTCTTGGTGTACATGGTATTACTATATTAAAAATTAATTGGTGTATTTGAAATTTGTCGTGATCGATGTGGTATTTTATTAAATCAGCATGCCGTTGTTAATTTCTGTAATGAATATGTATGAAGTACATGACATTATAATTATTTAAGTTACTAGTTAGTATAAAGCAGCAGAATCCATATTAATGTTTTAATTTTTTTGTATATGTAAAAAACTTTTCATTTATGTTGTAAACCCACCGGGTTGGTCTAGAGGTAAAGTCGTCGCCAAAATCAGCTGTTTAACAGCTGATTTTCGGAGACGAAGGTTCCTGGTTCAAATCCTAGTAAAGGTAGTTACTTTTATACGGATTTGAATACTAGACAGGGGTTACCGGTGTACTTTGATGGTTAGGGTTTAATTAACCATACTCTCTCAGGAATGGTTGGCCTGGGTCTGTACAAGAATACACCTCATTTACACGTCATACACATCATTCTCATCTCATTGGGTCATGGGGTTGCTTATTGTTCTAAATTGAACAGATTGCAACGTACACACATTAGGAATTAAAAAAAAAAAATAGTTTATGAAGATTGCATTTTCCTTTGTCAATGGTTTAAATCGAATTAGTTTGATTTGATAAAGGAAGATGGTGTCTTCATAAACTATTTCTAAAAACTTTTATTTTAATTATTATTACCAGAAGAAGCGGTGCGCACTGTGAAAATGCTTGTAAGGAAGAAAGTACAAGAAGCAGTAAAAGGTACATGAAAAGTTTTTTATATACGAAGTGTGGCTATTAAATAATGAGACTGACGCTGTAAAAAAATTTATTTTATTTTATACATAATAACTTATTGTCACCTTCAATATACACTCCTTCTCTATCCCTACAACGCTCCATACGAATTTTCCATTGTTGGAAACAGTGCTGGAATTCATCTTCTGTCAGCTCCTTCAGGACACGTGCCGCTCAAAAATGTTTGAAATGAAGCTCGCAAACATGTTTGTACTGACACTTTGTATGCGATTGAAAATGACCCAAATTTTTTTGAAACGATAATAACTTGTGATGAAACCTGGTTTTTTACGTGTAATCCAGAAACAAAGCGCCAGTCCATGCACTGGAAGAGCCAAACTTCACCGAGAGCCAAAAAAGGTCGAATGAGCATGTCAAAATTTAAAGCAATGATGATTGTTTTTTTTTATATCCATGGGGTTGTGTACCTTCACTGGGTTCCTGAAGGTCAAACAATTAATCAATATTACTACCTTGAGGTACTTTCTAAACTACATCAAAGAGTAAGGAAAAAATGCCCCGAAATGTGGAAGGACAAATCATGGGTTCTCCACCAAGACAATGCGCCAGCTCATTCCGCGTTATCTGTCAAGAGGTTCCTAGCCAAGTACAGCATCTCAGTGTTAGAACATCCACCTTATTCACCAGATCTTGCATCATATGACGTCTACCTGTTCCCTAAGGTGAAATCTGCATTAAAAGGGACAAGATTTGAGTCTGTGGAAGCTGTAAAAGAGAAAGTGGCACGTGTCCCAAAGGAGCTGACAGAAGATGACTTCCACCAACGTTTCCAACAATGAAAAATTTGCATGGAGCATTGTAAGGATAGAGAAGGATTGAAGGTGACAATAAGTGATTATGTATAAAATTAAAATTAAATTTTTACAACGACAGTCTCTTTATTTAATTGCAACACCTTGTAAAAAACAAAACATTAACATGACATTACTGATACTATGAGAAGTTTTATTGTTGTTATAACTTCACGTAGTTTTGTAAATGTAGAATTTTGTTGCATTTACTAAATGTTTAGGTTAATTCTGTTGTGTAATTGGACTTAAAGTCAACAGAATTTTTTAGTTCAATCTTATTTGTATAGATTAGTGCATACAAAACGTCTTGATTTTACAACGTACTTTTTAAAAGTATTTTAAAAGGAATTCATATTGGTTCTATACTCAATATATTTCACAATTTTAAGTTGATTATCGCACTGTATTAGAAATTCTAATATCATCAGTGACAATACTTCATGTATTTTTTTATTTATAAGTTTAATTAAATGATTTCAGATTAAAAATAGTTTTTTAGAAATTTCAGATTATCTTTAAAATGTATCCTTAAGCTTGAAATCAATTTAAATAATAACATGCTATTTGCTTTTGTTCTTGTTGTTTTGGTCATCAGCCAAAAGGCTGGTTTGAACCTCTAGAGGTTTTACTAAATAAAATGAGGAGTAAGGTGGTTTACCTTTGTCTTCCTCACTGAGTGTAAAAGTATGCTTATCAGCATGCCAGACCCTCTGAAAAGCATCTTTTTCCACTCTGCAAATGACACCTTCACTTCATTCACCGCAGGGTCTGGCTCTATAATGAAGATCATTACTTTCAGAGGAGATAACTCTGATTAGTGTCTTTTACACCTCTACCTCTTTTGTTGTTAATGATTCAGTTATTTAATTGGCTGACCATGTGATATGAAACAGAACTATTTTTATAGCCCGGGAACTGGCAGATAGAGTGCAAATAATTTTACGCTCCACCTCCCTGTTACGGGCAATAAAAATGATTATTAAAAAAGCAGAAAAATTTGAAATTTAAAAATAGTTGTGTAGTGAAACTATTGATGGCAAGACAACTTGACAGATAATATTTTCTTATCGTAATTGTAATTATTAAAACTGAAATGATAAAGCATATTTGTAAGGTCAGACATTTTAGTTATCATTCATAAAAATGTACTTAGTCAGTTTTTGAATTTATTGTAATGTACGGTATAGTATAATATTGTGTAAATGTATGACAAAATTTAGGAACAAAATGGAAATGTGTGGACAACCCTGCTTTATTGATAAAAAAAAGTGGGTGTAAAATTTTATATTCCTTTTTTGTTGTTATCCTAATCTTTCGTATTTTTTCTTTATAAATTCTGTTTTTTTTTATTTTTCATTTATACCTATAATTTTCTTCTACGTTATCTTTCCCATTCAATAATATCCTGTTTGTAAATGTAAATTTTACAAAATTGTTTATAGTTATTTATGTAAAATTTATATTTTTAGTGGTTCCTCGAGTTTTACCGTTTTCTTTCGGGGAGTCACCCATTTTCGCTGGACAAACGGCACAAGTCGCTTGTATGGTATTAGATGGTGATCCTCCAATTGATATCTCTTGGAGTTTTCATGGTTCTAGTCAAGGTGATTTTTCAAAATTAGGCATTACAACGACTAAATTCGGTACAAAAACAAATTTATTATTAATCGAAGCCGCTAATGCACAACATCGTGGTGATTATACATGTACCGCTAAAAATCAGGCTGGAAGTGTTAGCTTTTCAACTACTCTTAATGTCCATGGTAATTAATTTACAGGTTTTTGATTGGTTATAAATTGATATATATGAATTATATTTTGCATGTTTTGTATATGAATTATAAATACATTTGGATGTTGTTACTATCTATTTAAATGAGAAATGAATCATAATTATTTTTATATCTAAATTTTATTTTCATTTAATCAGTGTTAGTATTTTCCTTTTCCTTATCTTCATCATCATCATCATTATCATCATCATCAATCATCAATCATCTTCATTTTTGGTTGTATCAATTTCATGGATCTTTAAACCTTCTAAAAAAAAACTAAAAAATGTTATCTCTTTTTTGCTTCGTTTGAGGTGTGTCAGTTTTATATAAATTATCTCTTTACAAACTCTAAAAAAATCTGTTATAAACTTAGAATCATAATCCAGTTTAAAATATTTTAGAACTCACCAGGTTGGTCTAGTGGTAAAGTTGTCAGCTGATTTTCAGAGATGAAGGTTTCTGGTTTAAATTCTCTAGTAAAAGCAGGTTACTTTTATCAGTAACAATGGTTACCGGTTTACTTTGATGGTTGGGTTTCTATTAACCATACTTTCTAGGGAATGGTCGGCCTGGGTCTGTACAAGACTACACCTCATTTACACATCATACATATCATCCTCATCTCATTGGGTTAAGGGGTTTAAAAAAAAATCTAAGTTTATATTGGGTAGTATATATAGGTCATACATTTTCATAACAACTCTGAGATATACAGGGGGCTGGCGAATTAACCTTAGAAATGTTAGGTTTGATGAGTTAAATCGGGAAAAGTTGATAAAAGATTAGGAAAAACAGGCGGTCCTATGTTCTGCGATACATCATGTATAGACAACTATAGATTTGTTTTCAATATTCTCATTTACATCTTCAGAGTTGTTGTAGAAATGAACTACCTACATTTCAGCCGTTCTTAGTTTGCTCCTACTGTCAACAAACAAAAGCCACCTACTACAGGGTGCACGCTAGAGCCTGTGACTTTACGGATGTTGTATTCCTATTAAGTTAACTATGTTTTAGATTGTAAGTACTTAAAGTACTAAAAACATCTGTCATGATATGATGTAGGCTTAACAATTTCATTTAGAAAAATACTTTTAAAAGTATTTTATATTTAAATACTTTTGAAAGTATTTTATTGTTACTTTTTAATCAGCGTGTACACATTTTGATATAATGCGCATGCTCAGTGACGTCATTATTTGTTTACATTAGGAGCAAACTAAGAGAGGCTGGACTTTACATGTTTGCATCTTATGTTGTAATGCTCTACATTGTTGATAAAATTAAATAATTAAATAATCAATAGAATTCGCTTATGTTAGGTCAATAAGATGAACTGGCCCGTTGATGTTGTGGTAAGCCCAACTCAAGCCAGCCTTTATTCTAGGTGTCCCGGGTTTAATATTCCCATTTAAGTCTGACATTTTCTTATCTTAATTTCTTCATCATGTTGTTGTTTAGGTCATCAGCTGAAAGGCTGGTTTGAACCCGTAGAGGTTTTACTAAGTAAATCGAGGAGTCAGGTGGCTTACAAGTGCCTTCCTCACTGAGTGGAAAAATATGCTTATCAGCATGCCAGGCCCTCTGAAAAGCATATATTTTCCACTCTGCAAATGACACTTTCACTTCATTCACCACAGGGTCTGGCTGTATAATGAAATCCATTACTCTCTGAGGAGATTACTGTGGCTAGTGTCTTTTACACCTCTACCTCTTCTGTTCTTAAATGATTCAGTCATTTAATTGGCTGACCATGTGATAAGAAACAGAACTATTTATTTTAGCCCTGCAATGAACAGATTGAGTGTAAATAATTTGACACTCCACTGTCTGTTATGGGCCGTTCTTCATCATATCATTCATTATATAAGGTAATATAAAGATAAAAAAATCCCAGATATGATCGGGAATTCAACCTGGGATCCATTATTACAAAGGCATTATCACAAAAAATAGATATCAAATAGGATATATCATGGGTATAGCTTATTGAAATTACATAACCTTATCTATAGTTTATGCATACATTTAACTTTTTAAGGAGTATGCGAAATAATTCTGTGATAGACACTGAAATTAGTAATGTATCTGTGATAAAATTTATGAAGATTATAATTAGGGATTTTATAAAAATATTATCATAGAAATGAGAACTAATTGACTCTATGAACAAATCATGTTGGCTAGTGCAACAACAGGGACAATAGCTCGTTTAGGCTAATGGTCTAACATAATTTTTTGACTAAAGTTGTCTTTAGATTTTTTTTGGCCAGCTCGGCACAGTGGTTAGCCCAACAGGCTTCTACACAGAGGTCCGATTTGGGGTTCAATTCCCAGTCAGTTCTGGCATTTTTTCATCACTCATTTTCATCTATCAACCTTCTCATTAACTACATTATCAGTAATTGCATAACAGTTGGACGTAAAACAAACAAAAAATAAATTATTTGCATTAAACTTGTTAAGCTGTCAGGGTTTAAAAGAATAAATTTAAGCAAGTACTACTGACATTTTATTTCTTAATTTACTTTATGGTGAGGTTCCTACGGATGATCCGCTTCTTGGATACCAAGATCCCACAGTCCTTCTCTGTCAACTGCCTTTTCTCCATTGTGGACCTGATTTCCTCCAGCCAAGTACATCGCGGCCTTCCTCTTCTAAGCCGACTTGAAGGACAGTACTCGAAGAGTCTCCTTGACCATCTATACCCCTCCATCCTCTGAATATGACCATACCACACAAACTGCCTTATTTCAATGTCCTCCACTATTGTGCTACTACAACCTATCCTCCCCCTGACTTCCTCGTTTCTAACCTTATCCATCTGGGAGATCCGACTTGAGCACCTGAAGCAATCCATTTCTGAAGCCCTCAATTTGTCCTGACTTCTTTTATCCAGGCCTTACAATCATACAATGTACCATGGGTACACTACTAATCACTACATAATAGGCTTCACTACAGCATTAAAAGTTCTTTTCTTTGTCTCAATCTGAAATTTCGGCGACCGAAACAGGAAATTCCCTGAATTTTTATTATGATGTTAAATATTTTATGTATTTAATATGAAATATCAAATTATTGGTTAAGATTTTGTTACTTCACCACAAAAAAAAGTAGATTACCCAGGCATTTTCTTGGAGTAGCCAAGGATATCTATCAAAAAAAATTCCACCATTATAGCTTTTCTTATAAATAAAATTTTATTTAATAGTTTTTGTTCGGAAATTTTATGTAGGACAATTGTTTTATTGAAAAATAGTAGAATAATTTAAATTAGTATTAATTAATAATGGAGGTTAATATTGAGGGAGTGCATTGTAGCGGGAGGCAAAGGTTAGAATATTTAAAGCAAATTACAATAAATATAAGGTGTTATAGATATGTAAATATGAAACGAATTGTGCTAGATAGAAAGCTTGGAGAACTGCACCAAACCAGTCAAGAGACTGGTGACAAAAAAATTAATTAATATCAAGGAAATTTTTAAATTTATTTTTTTAAGGAATTTATTATAATTAGGAAAGTTATATAAACACATCCTCATTTAAATTCCAATTGGAAATAATTATAAAATCAGTTATAATTTTTGTTGTATGATGATGTTTAGTGGCGCCTCGTGTATTCCCATTTTCATTCGGAGAGTCACCAATATTTGCCGGTCAGACAGCTCAAGTTGCTTGTATGGTATTAGATGGTGATCCTCCAATAGATATCTCTTGGAGTTTTCATGGTTCTAGTCAAGGAGAATTCACTCAGTTAGGTATTACAACCACTAAAGTTGGAACGAAAACGAATCTGTTGTTAATCGAAGCAGCTAGTTCACAACATCGTGGTGATTATACGTGTACTGCTAAAAATCCGGCTGGAACTATTAGTTATACAACTACTCTAAATGTTCATGGTAATTTTTTTAATCACGAATATTTTTGACAATTAAATTTTTTACATAAGCATGAATTCCATTCTCCTAAATATATGTTGTCTAGTGATGAAATGTGTAATTAATATGACCTCATGTTGTAGTTAGGTTTTACATTTTTATTTTATTTCTGTTAAATAATTTTTTAATTTTTATCTATTCCAATTTTCCTAAATATTTATTTGAATCTAAATATTTATAAATGATCGACAATTATTTATACATATTAAATATAATCAGTTTATATTTTTAATTAAAAAATAAATCTTTATAATACATCCTGCAGTTTGAAATTAATTACATTTTATGTAATGAATTTATATAATAAATTTCACTAACCTTCCTTTTTAACTGCGTCAACTTGTATTTTCACTTACACGTGTTTCGGTGGATCCACCATCATCAGAGTAAATAACATATAATTGAAACTAAAAACTTTATTTATTAAAAAACTACAGAAGATGATAAAACAAATGACTTTTTTTATACAAATGACTGAAGATGTATCATCTTCTGTAGATTTTTAATAAATAAAGTTTTTAGTTTCAATTATATGTTATTTACTCTGATGATGGTGGATCCACCGAAACACGTGTAAGTGAAAATAAAAGTTGACGCAGTTAAAAAGGAAGGTTAGTGAAATTTATTATATAAATTCATTATATAAAGTAGAATTATATTTTTAAGTTTACTACATAATTAAGAATATTCTTCAGACTAATAAAATAAGGTGCAATAGGTTTTCTAATCTATTATCGTTCTTTTTACATCTTCAACGTTAATATTCGTGTCATATTTTGTAGGGTCTTTCCTTGTGTTTAAGGATAATTTATGTTTGATAGAGCTTGTCTGACTGCTTGAGTCACCTACACGAATAGTGTGGGGTAGTCTGTTTACCTAAAAAATGTTGTCATTCCAAAAATATTACTAAATATTGTCAAATTATTAATGGTAGTTTCTTATTTTGATAGTATTACATAATTCTATACCTTTTAATGACTAGAAAACAGACTAAATAAACATAACACTAATAAAATTATTATTTTTAACCCTCCCTATGGTTTTATAATTTTGTTTACACTAATGATTATCTTAATTTGTTTGTTGCTCAAAAACTTATAGTGACGCGGAGAAAGACAACCATATAAATATTAAATTAGGAAAAAATAACTGTACAGATAAACAACAGTTTCATAATGCAGGCACACTTGAATAACAAAAAAATGTGCATCAAAATTTTAAAAAAACTATTGAGAATAATGAGGGATGAACCAAATGTTTACGTTATTGACAATGCAGTTAACTTAAAACAGTCAGACATGCTCCTTTCCTGTGTTCCTTTTTTTTGGGATTTCAGTCTGTAGTAAAAATTGTTATAATTTTGTAGTGCGCCGAGCGGTTGTCGCACTGATGTTAGCAGATGGTCTCTATGAAATAAATTGGCAACACGTTTTGGAAGCAAGCATTCATATTTATTGCGATCAATGAGTATTCCAACAGCGTTTAATTTAGGCTTTACATCTCTTCTCCCTTAATCACCCATTATCTTATTAAAAGTTATCCCCATAAATAAATAACGGTATTAGCAATTTTTCCCCAATAAAGTTCTATTTAAATTTTGGTTGACACTAGTAATGTTAATTTAGTTTTGTTGCCACTCACCAACATATACGTCCGACCACACCCAGACTGGTGCTTTTCCCATCTCAGCTTGCAGTCTTCCTTCTATTAGTCTCAAAATGGTTGTGTCAGTTAATTTTGCGTGGATTACCCTTCCTTGACTCCCTACCAACACTTTGATAGAGGTAGAAAAGGAAGGTTCACCTCATTACATCATTTTTGTGGTCGTAACCGGACACCTCTATCTAATCTTTTAAATTTCCTCTAACTACGTCAATAAATAAAATTAAAATTAAAATAAGTGATTAAGAAGAGATGTATAAGCTTTTACAAAAGTATATATAAAAAAAAAAATAATCAAATTAGTTAAACGAAAGTTCATTGAAATTGCATGCACCACATTTTATCATTTATTTTGAAAAAAAATTCTGATATTTAGTTAAAACTAGTTTAAATTTTAAGTTTAAAAATTAATTAATTAATTCTTGATGAATTTTTAGTTCTACCGCGGATTTTGCCATTCTCTTTTGGAGATTCGCCCATATTTGCTGGACAATCAGCGCAAGTATCATGTTTTGTATCGGAGGGTGATTCTCCTGTTGATATTTCATGGAAATTTAAAGGGGAAGATGATCATTTAGGTTTTACTACTTTGGGTGTTACAACAACAAAAGTTGGGAAAAAAGCAAGCATGTTAGTTATTGATTCTGCTAATTCAAGACATCAAGGAACTTATACATGTACTGCGAATAACACTGCTGGTCTCGTTACATATACAACTACATTAAATGTTCATGGTATTACATCATTTTTGTTTTTGTTATGTTGGTACACCTTGGAATTGTGAGCTGAATGTTGTACATCCTTTTTTTTCTTTATTTTTTCCATTTCAAAACATTTCCTTCCAACATTATTTTGTTTAAAATTAATAATTAGTATGAATAAATATTTTTAATGCATCCTACAGCTTGTGTAAACAGTCTAAATGGACATACTATAATTCGCATCATATCATTGTGAGCTTGAATGTAGTTGAAGTATTACCGTATCACATTTTCTGCGTGCTACTTGTTTAATTAATTCTTCCATGTAAGCATTCGAACATATTAAAACAATATAAATACAATAGGTTACTGAAATATTATTACAGTTTTCTGTTTGTTATTTATGTAATTTATTTATTTTACGGCATAACTGTACGTTAGTTTTACTTATCTGCATACATGGCGCGGCTAGAAGACAAAAAGCGAGGTGGGGTTGTTAGTAATTCTAAACGTTAAAGCTCACAATGATATGACTTTACCAGTTTTTAGTAACCTGTACTCATCTTATTGTTGTTTTAATTTTTTTTAAATTTATTTATACTAACATGTTTCAGTAGATCCATCAACATCATAGTAGCCTATAAAAAAAAATTAAAAAAAATAGTTCTGTTTCTTATCATATAGTCAGCCACTTATATGACTGAACTATTTAAGAACAGAAGAGGTAGAGGTGTAAAAGATACTAGTCAGAGTTATCTCCTCTGAGAGTAATGAGTTTCACTATACAGCCAGACCCTGTGGTGAATGAAGTGAAGGTGTCATTTGCAGGGTGGAAAGTGAGTGCTTTTTTTCGGAGGGCCTGGTATGCTGATCAGCATACTCTTTCAACTCAGTGAGGAAGGCAATGGTAAACCACCTTACTCCTCGTTTTTACTTAGTTAAACCTCTAGAGGTTCAAATCAGCCTTTTGGCTGATGACCTAAACAACAAGTAGCCTATATAAAATTTTAAAGTTGAAATTATTGTCAGAATTGAATAGGAGTAAGAGCGTCTCGGTTAAGAGCATAATCATGCTTATCACCTTGGCATCAGCCTTCTCAGTACCGATTACTAAGTACCTAAACTGAACCAGACCAGGTTCCAGGTCAGCTACCTGCACTGTACTGACCAGGTACCAGGTAACTGAACTGGTACTAGCTGTTGCTTTTGTACTACTGTTAAATTCTCATATTTAAAATCACAATGAGTTACTATTGGGTAATTAAATTAAGTAAAGTATTGGGTAATTAGCCATGCTACACTGTGACAGCTGTTCAACTGGCAACTCTGGCCTGTTGTCGTAGCAACCGTTTGGCCGATGCGATGTTGATTATAGTGTGATTCACGAAGAAAACACCTGTCTTTAAAGATCAATATCTTTTGAACCGTTATATGTAAAAACAATTACGATTCATCAAATTAAAGCTTGTTTTATTATCGGTTAAAGGATATACATTAACATTCTTGGAAATTAATAGTGTATTAAATATAATGAATTAGGCATAAAAAGTACCCAGTTTTTAACCACTTTTCCACTATACCCAATTTCAAGGTACTATAAATTTGTTCCTATTTCATGTAATGAATTAATACAAATTTCACTAACCTTCTTTTTAAACTGCGACACCTTTATTTCAATTTTCACTTACACGTGTTTCGGTGGATCCACCATCATCAGAGTAAATAATATATAATTGAAACTAAAAACATTATTTATTAAAAATCTATAGAAGATGATACATCTTCAGTCACTTGTATAAAAGTTTTATACATTATTTATTAAAAACATTATTTATTAAAAATCTATAGAAGATGATACATCTTCAGTCACTTGTATAAAAGTTTTATACAAGTGACTGAAGATGTATCATCTTGTATAGATTTTTAATAAATAATGTTTTTAGTTTCAATTATATGTTATTTACTCTGATGATGGTGGATCCACCGAAACACGTGTAAGTGAAAATTGAAATAAAGGTGACGCAGTTTAAAAAGAAGGTTAGTGAAATTTGTATTAATTCATTACATGAAATAGAAATATTTAAAACTGCAGGATGCATTATAAAGATTTATTTTTGAATGAAAATAAATTTGTTCACACGTACTTTAAAATGTATAGGGCTACAAATAATTATTTGTTAATGTAATCCTGTAGCCAACAATAATACAAGCTTTAATTTGATGTATCATAATTGTTTTTACTTTCTCTTGCCTATATGAATATATAGGAAGGAAAGTATTGTTTTCATGTCGATTTTTCGAAATCGAGTTTTCACCGGATCTATACGTTTTCAGACCCCCTGAACCCAAAAAACATGTTTTCAGCGATTGGTCTGTGTGTGTGTGTGTGTGTGTGTGTCTGTGTGTGTGTGTGTGTGTCTGTGTGTGAACAGAATATCTCAAGAACGGAACATCGTACGAACTTGAAACTTGAAACTTAAGTTACATACCGCTACCGGACGCGACACGAACATTTTCATCAAAATCGGTCAACCGGAAGTAGTAGTAACTTAGTTTATTCGTATAATTTTTCAGTTTTTTGCGATTTTCTCAAAAACTGGTCCTACGATTTTTTTTAAACTCGCCTATTTTACTCAATTTTTGATTCTCTACAAGATAGGGTAGGCGCCATGTTTGCTGAAATTCTCGGTGAGGCTGTTTTCACGTAAAAACGTTGTTTTTTTAAGATTACGGCTTTAATATAAATTTTAGCGCAAAAACTTATATAATAAAAGTTGTAGAGAATTTAAAAACCTACAACTTCTGTTTCAAATATTTTTTTGTATGACGCTTAGTTTAGCAGTAATTAGCGATTTTCTGATTTTTTCTCACGAAAACGTGAGAAAAATCGATTTTTTTAACATTTCGGTCTTAGTATGCATTTTACGACAAAAGTGTATATAATAAAAGTTATAGAAAATTAAAAGATCTACAACTTTTGTTTAGAGCATTTTTCTCTACAGAGCCTAGTTTAGCGTGAAAGCGTGATTTTCCGTATTTTTAAGCCAAACTGAGTTCGATTGTCATTTTGCGTCATTCACTCGTGATTAAAATAAGGTTATGTTTTTGAGGTTAGTTTTTGTTTATTTCTAATATTTTATTAATAATGTTAGGTTTATTAGTAATCATTTGCATTGGCAAGAGAAAGTTGTGTGAGTGTTTCACACCAGATTTTTTTTTCATACAGTGGTTCAAAAGATATTGCTCTTTAAAGACAGGTGTTTTCTTTCGTGAATCGGACTATAGTCCCTGCCGATTCAGCTTGATTGCTCCTGTTCTGTTTTTATTTCCAGTATAATTCATTATTTAAACTTTCTAGAAAATGTTATCTTCTCAGTATCTCATATAAATCAAAGAATTTTTAAATATGTGACTAAGAAGATAAAATTTTTTGGAAAAATTTAATGATTAATTAATTTTAATTTTAATGAACTGAATGTTGATGGTGGTTCCACAATGTTAGCAGTATAAATAAATAAATGTATTTACGTCATTAGCCGAAAGGCTGGTTTGAACCTGCAGAGGTTTTACTAAGTAAAACGAGGAGTGAGGTGGTTTACCATTGCCTTCCTTACTTGAGTGGAAAAGTATGCTTATCAGCATCCCGGGCCCTCTGAAAACCACATATTTTCCACTCTGCTAATGACACCTTCATTTTATTTACCACAAGGTGTGGCTATATAATGAAATTCATTACTTTCAGGGGAGATAACTCTTATTAGTGTATTTTACTCTTCTGTTCTTAAATGATTCAGTCATTTAATTGGCTGACCATGTGACAAGAAACATAACTATTTATTTTAGCCCTACAACGAACAGATTGAGTGTAAATAATTTGACACTCCACCTGTCTGTTGTGAGCATAAAAAAAATAAATACAGTGAAAATTAAAGCAGCTTTAGAAGGAGTACATGCTAGTGAAAACTATGATAGTATTGTCATTTAGAACAATGAGATTGTAATTATGAGCTGGGCATCATATATCTGTGTGAATGATATACAGTATTACCTTCTATAAAAATACTGTAGCCTACTTTTAATTTTGTCTTATCATGTGCATTATTTTCTGTTTATTTTTTACATTACATTTTTTCATTCATTGTGTTGTAAACCCACCGGGTTGGTCTAGAGGTAAAGTTGTCACCGTGAATTAGCTGACAGCTGATTTTCGGAGACGAAGGTTCGTGGTTCAAATTGTAGTTACTTTTATATAGATTTGAATACTAGATTGTGGTTACTGGTGTACTTTGATTTGGGGGTTCAATTAACCATACTCTCTCAGGAATGGTCGGCCTGGGTCTAAACAAGACTACACCTTATTCTCACGTCGTATACATCATCCTCATCTCATTGGTTCATGGGGTTGCGTATTGTTCTGAATTGAACAGATTGTAACATGCACACATTAGATAGAAAGTAAAATAATTGTGGTGTGAGTGCATTTGAGATCTTTTTCTGAAATAAAATGATTATTTTTTTCTATCTCCAAATTTGAATAATCATGAATAGTAAAAACTGTTGTTTTCAAAATACAAAAAATTATAGGTATTATAATTTGGTATTCTTTTTAACAGCTGCTCCTGTAATATCACCATTTAATTTTGGAATTCCTTCTGTATTTTCTGGACAATCTGTTCAAGTGACATGTTTTGTAACCGAAGGAGATTTACCGATTCAAATTTCTTGGAGTTTTCATAAACTAAATATTTCTGAAAGTAATTTAGATCTTTTGAATAATGGTATAAGAATTATGGAAGCTGGTCCAAAAACTAGTTTGTTATTTATCGATTCTGTCGGAGCTGAACATCAAGGAATTTATACTTGTACTGCTAAAAATTTAGCTGGACTTGTTAATTATTCGACTAGCTTAGACGTTAATGGTAACGTCTTGTTATAAAAGCATGATTGTTGTTAATTTCATCTTTTGCTGAATTTTTTATATTCGCTTTCTCTGCTCGTTTTGCATCTCTTGTATACATTTCAGTTTATTGCTTAACATTCTTTGTGTATGTCTTTACAAAAATTTGATTTAAATTTTTATTATTGATTGATTCTTCAGTAAATTTCTCTTGTCTTCTTGGCAGTTTATAATTTCGTTTTGAATTAAATTATCCAATTTTTGGCTTTAAAGGCTTTGGTAATTAATGTTTTATGATTGTATGTCTGTTGCTAAACGAAATCTCTTTTGAAGGTTATGATTTATTAGGTTTATTTTGGTTAGACTTTTCATTGTTCTTTTTTTGTTTCTTTCAATTGGATATTGGTAAATTTATATGTATAAATATTATACTATTGTGTTCTCATGTAGATGAAGTGTTTTATTGCAGATAGTGGAGAAAGCGTTTAATTTTCTTCTGATATTTTTTATTATTTATAAATTCATTCTCATGATTTCTTTGTTTAATTAGTTTTCTAGTTATCAAAATTCTGAAAATTTTTTTACTGTAAACTTATAGAGATTTTACTGTTGTTCTTTCGTTTAATTTTCATAGTTTCACCTTAATAATTAGGTTTATAGTTTTTCGTTAATATTAGATTTTATAATTTAGGTATCCATTTTGCTATTTATATTTTCCCTTTAAAACTTAACTTCAAAGTGAGTTTAAGTTATTTTGATGGTGTGATAATTGTGGATAAGATTATTATTTGGAAATTAAAAACAGGTTTTTCGGTTTAGGTGTTTGACATTTTACCAGATATTTAATTAAGTGGGACAGAGGTAAAAATATCAACATCTATAATATAATAATTTTCTATGTATGCTACTATAGCAACCCAACGAGATTCACAGTTCCTGGAAATTTTCCCTTTTTTATATTAGTTATTGAACCCACCGGGTTGGTCTAGAGGTAAAGTCGTCGCCAAAATCAGCTGTTTAACAGCTGATTTTCAGAGGCAAAGGTTCCTGGTTCAAATCCTAGTAAAGGTAGTTACTTTTATACGGATTTGAATACTAGACAGTGGTTACCGGTGTACTTTGATGGTTGGGGTTCAATTAACCATACTCTCTCAGGAATGGTCGGCCTGAGTCTGTATAAGACTACACCACATTTACTCGTCATACATATAATCCTCATCTAATTGGGTCATGGGGTTGCTTATTATTCTGAATTGAACAGATTGCAACGTATACATATCAGGAATTTTAAAAAAATATATCAGTTATTGGGCCACAATCATTTTTCAATGAAAGTTATGATTTTCACCGAAGTTCTCAGTAAAATTTTATTTCTTGATTTTAAAATTATATTTTTCTAGAAAGAAATTTTATATGTGACTTATTTGTCATGAATTGTTTTCTGAGGAACTATATAGACTATTGTAGTTTTCTGGTATTAATATCAAAATTTAATTTTCTAATTGTTTAGTTGATAATTTCATTATCGGGTAAAATTGTTATTTTAAACAATTGCATAATTAAATTGGTGGTGTATTTTGCTGAATTTTTGATGTGAATTGTCATGAATTAATACCGGGATTGGTGTCTGCTTATACGGCTGTGAGAGTCACTGTGTATTAATATGAGACATAACTCTACAAATTATTGAATTAACCTGCCGGCGGTACACATCCACTGGAATGCGTTTGACGCTTCCCCCATCTTGTTTTTCATTTTAAATTGAAACCATAGTCTTATGTGTGCTGTAATGAGAACACTCCAAAATGAGACATGGTGGGGGAAGAAGCTATTCTCCACCAACGACTAGCGAGTGCGCAGAACATTGTCATTTTGGCGGTTGCTAGATAAAAGTATTGCATAGTTAACAATTCAAAAATATTTCTAAAGAGTGTCTTAATTGGGGCTAAACTTGTTGTTGTTTAGGTCATCAGCCTGTAGGCTGGTTTAAACCTGTAGAGGTTTTACTAAGTATAACGAGGAGTGAGGTGGTTTACCGTTGCCTTCCTCACTGAATGGAAAAGTACATTTAACAGCATGCCGGGCCCTCTGTACAGCACACATTTTCCACTCTGCAAATGGCACCTTCACTTCATTCACCATAGGGTCTGGCTGTATAATGAAATTCATTACTTTCATAGAAGATAACTCTGATTAGTGTCTTTTACACCTCTACCTCTTCTGTTCTTAAATGGTTCAGTCATTTAATTGGCTGACCATGTGATAAGAAACAGAACTATTTATTTTAGCCCTGCAACGAACAGATTGAGGGCTAAAATAAATAGTTCTGTTTCTTATCACATGGTCAGCCTATTTAAATGACTGAACCATTTAAGAACAGAAAAGGTAGAGGTGTAAAAGACACTAATCAGAGTTATCTCCTCTGAAACTTAATAAGGGCCAAACTTAATAAACTAAACTTAAACTGGGCTAAACTTAATAAATATAAAATTAGTTTGATTATTTTTTCTTAAAATTAATTACTTTTAGAGATTAGTTGGTATTATGTTGGTATTGAAAGTTTCATGTTGTGCCTTTTTAATACATTTTAAAAATTGTAGTGACACCTCGAATAATTCCATTCGATTTCGGTGAATCACCAATATTTGCTGGGCAAGCGGCACAAGTAACATGTTTAGTATCTGAAGGAGATCTACCTCTTGAAATTCAATGGAGTTTTCATAGTTTGGGTGATATGGCTAAATTAGGAATATCGACTGTGAAAGCCGGGAAAAAAGCTAGTATGCTTTTAATTGAATCTACTGGTCCTCAACATCGCGGAAATTATACATGTATAGTTAAAAACAAAGCTGCCGCTGTTAATTATTCAACGTCTTTAGAAATTCATGGTAGTACTTAATATTGAACTTATAACGGCATGATAAATTTGGGATAGCATGCACTGTAGTTTTATTTCATTACATTTTTCAATTCACTTTAAGCCCCTCTCACTTTCACGATTTATTTATTTTGTTTAATCTTTATTTATTTTCAAATATTCTATCATCCCTAAATATATGTTGTTTTATTCTTAGTACATCATTTAAAAGTATTCATATTTGACATTGATTCAATTCATCAGAATTTTTTTGAGGATTTATAGTTTTTGTGATCTAAATGTGGAAAGAAATGTTAAACAAGTATTTAGTTAGAGAAACTTATTTTGAAATGTTTAATTTATGAGATTGTTATTTTTGTTTGCTAAATTTTAATCTATTTACACCCAGTTAGTGTATCGGGGATTGTCAGGCATGATACATTCCTCTCGGCCTTCGTCCTGCAAACATATAGAGCTGGAGGCTAGACATTCATAAAATATAAAATCAAGTCGTTAAAAATGTTTGTAGTTTACACAAATCCGTATGGCTGCACTTAGAGCTACAAAATTTTGCATATAGCATCTTTAGTTGAAAAGAAAGTTTTTCGTAACAATTAAAATTTTGTTGTTAATTAGTTTTTATTAATTTAACAAAAAGGTAAAAGCATCGCATTCTCTAGCGGGGAATTGATTAATTAAAGGTAGAGCAGACGTCAAATTAATAAGCTTGTCGGTGTAGCTGCGCTAACGGTTCGGAATCATTCGGTAGTTTTCGTGTCGGTGCCGAATTGCGTACTAAATCACAGGCGCTGAACGATGTAATTATCATCTATTAGCGACGTTAAAAACATTCAATTGTAAACATTGTATACAACAATTAACGCCTACAACATATTATAGACTAATGTTTTCAGATCAGCTGATATTTAACGTTGTGAGAGCGACGTGATTTTATTCACAACTGTAGAATACGTACTGAAGTCACGAGATTGCCTTTTGCGTTTTTTTTGGGCTGTGAGGAAGGGGAGTGAAATATTTTCAGTGCTGTCAACCTCAACAGTGAGACACTTCTCGTACATTTCACTACCGTGAAGTTTCTACATACATTTTGTAAGCTTTAATTTATTCCGAGAAAATGTTTTCTTCATAAACCTTATAAGAAATAAATGTGACCTGTAATATTGCCTATAGCTTAATTATTACATGACTAGAAATGTTTGATTTAGGCCTACTCTAATTACGAATGAATCGCCTTCTTTACTATTGCTTTCACTGGCGTTTTCATTACCAGTCTCTCTTGTATCTACCTAACCGTTTTCTTGGTATTACCAGGTGTCAATAAAACTGTTGAAGAATACCTAGCTTCTCCACGTCCTTAATTTCCCTCTTTATTTTTCAAATTATGGAAAGAGAAACATCACAGTAGCTAGCCGCTAGCTCACGGCTTTTGTTAAGAGGCACGGATAGGGATTTTTATTTAGCTTCAACTTCACAACATTTTATTACATTGCATATTAGATTTCGTTCAGCACTGTGAATAGTTCGACGACGTTTTTGAGAAACCGACATTTCTGTTTACGATAACAAACAGTTATATTCGTACAGTTCATGTACAAAAGGTTCCGCGATATATTGCATATACTCTGGGTGTAGTATAAATTGTTATGTTTGTCGTACTGAAATTAAAGCAGTCACGCATGCTCACTGATGCTTTTTCCCCTGTACCCCTCGTTGCAAACAAGGGCAAACTCGTAACTCAAGTGACTATAGTACAGCACTGACCCCCACCACTCGCTGAGGCAACCGAGCGCACCATTACCAAAATAAACCTTCTGCGCACTTCAGAAAACCGGCAAGCTTATTTTGGCGTCCGCTTTAGCTACCGATGCATCCTCCGCTACCTTGAAACATTATGATGAAGGACGGAATTAGGAAGGGGTAGGGTGTGGTTAAACATCTCTATAATGGATTTACCGAATTTCACACGCAACGTTTGGTCACACTTCTCCAACATTAGAAAAGAAATGTTCGAAAATACCTTTCATTTAACGGTATCAAAATAGCAATTGTCATTTCTCTGTAGCGAATAATTAAATTTCCTACAGTTACATTACACGAGTTGGTACACCGAAAATTTATACATTTATTTACCTAATAAAAAAACAAAAATATCGTTTATTCCCTAGCATTAAGATAAAATAAATAAATTAAATTTTATATTTTCCATTAAAAACATGTGTTATTTTTCATGGGCGTAGCAACGTGCGCCGGTTACTGCTAGTTTACTAATAATTCTGAGTTGTATTTTAAATTAATTGTTGTGTACAGTTGCACCCCGTATTCTTCCATTTGAGTTCGGCGAGTCACCACTTTTTGCCGGACAGGCTGCTCAAGTAACATGTCTTGTATCAGAAGGTGATTCTCCATTGGAAATATCATGGAGTTTTCATGGATTAGGTGAAATGGGACGTCTTGGTATATCAACTACTAAAATCGGTAGTAAAGCGAGCACTTTATTAATTGAATCTACTGGTGCACAACACCGTGGTACTTATACTTGTATTGCAAAAAATCCAGCTGGATCAGTTAATTATTCTACAAGTCTTTCTGTTCATGGTACTAATTATTGACCTAAAATTCGTAATATAAGCAATAGATATATTTTATATATTGCATGGTAAATCTATTCTGTACATAAAATTATTTGTTGTCGTACACAGAAATTATTTTATATACACGTAATTTCCCAAAGCATGTATTCAGTATTTTGTACTCTTGTATTACTTTTTTAGAGCTGAAAATCTAAAACAAATCCCAAATCTGTCCTGAACTTTAACCCTTTATAGGTCTTTAGTAAGTATACTTACCACTGGCAATAAGGTCGATTTTATTTAAGAACAAACTATGCAGTTGAACCCTATTGGCATTTTATAGTTTGATAGATGTTCTCTGTTAAGTAGGTTGTCCACATTTTGAAATTAGTGCGCAGCGACCATTTGCTTCATGAGTTGCACGAATGTGGTAAAGATTTGTACCAGTGTATGCAACCGTTTTTGTTTTTACTTTTGTACAGTACATAGAAACTTTGAGTTATCTACGGAAAAGCAACCATTCATGCTAATATAAAGTTGAGATAAGTTATTATACACATGTTTCTGTTATACAGGACTACAAGTTGTTTTAATAAGCATTCTTACCACTAAATATTATGTGATTGCCATTTCAATATACGTTCCTTGGTAAGTATACTTACCAGGGCTTAACATTGAAAAAAAGAAGTATCTTACTCTTCTGGCACTAGAGATACATTATTCAAATTCCTATAAAACGAAATTTAACATTTTACAACATGTTTAATTTCCCCCGTAGTACTGCCCTATAAAAGGTTAAGAACAATATTATTGCGTATAAATAATTTAACCGACCGGGTTGGTCTAGAGGTAAAGTCGTCGCCAATTTTTTTTTTTTTTGTAACTTTGTTCAAAATTTATTGAATTTTTATAATTTATATTGCGTAATCAGCTGTTTAACAGCTGATTTTCGGAGATGAAGGTTCCTGGTTCAAATCCTAGTAAAGGTAGTTACTTTTATACGGATTTGAATACTAGACAGTGGTTACCGGTGTACTTTGATGGTTGGAGTTTAATTAACCATACTCTCTCAGAAATGGTCGGCCTGGGTCTGTACAAGACTACACCTCATTTACATGTCATACACATCATCCTCATCTCATTGGGTCATGGGGTTGCTTATTGTTCTAATTCGAAATTGAACAGATTGCAACGTACACAAATTAGGAATAAAAAAAAAAAAATTATTTGTCTTGTGGTCATGTCGTATCGTGCCGAGCGTAATATTTTTGTTTACCATTTGATAATACATTTCATTGTAAAAATTTTCTGTTTTTTATTACTTTTGTTTCTTTATGTTAGGCTATAAAAGAATTACAAAGACATGTATTTTTTCTTATTTGTAAATAAAGGCGCTATTATTATTATTATTATTATTATTATTATTATTATTATTATTATTATTATTATTATTATTATTATAATTAAATAAATTGTCTTCTTGATTTTAAAAATTAATTAAATTTCAATGGTAATTTGCTCTGCGTTAAATCCATCCATCATAAAAGATTACTGTACATTTCTTTGTAGATGAAATTTTAATTAAATTTTTTTTTTGTAACTTTGTTCAAAATTGATTGAATTTTCATAATTTATATTGCGTAATCTGCATTTTATGATATTATGATTAACAAATATAAGTATAATAAAAAACGAATTAAATTACAACAAGGTGAGCTTCTGTAGAACCACAAATGTAGATTTGAGGCGATGTTTATGCACGCGATATCTGTTTCCGCGATTCCTTTGTGCATTTATTCAAATAGGACTGACTGATTATGCAAGCGACGGAGATAGGCCTAACAATTTCATTTATAAAAATACTTTTAAAAGTATTTTGTATTTAAATACTTTTGAAAGTATTTTGTTGTTACTTTTTAATCAGCGTGTACACATTTTGATATAATGCGCATGCTCAGTGACGTCATTATTTGTTGACAGTAGAAGCAAACTAAGAAAGGTTGGACTTTTCTTAGTTTGCTATAAAAGTCAGTTAGTTACTTTTGTACGGATTTGAATACTAGACAGTGGTTACCGGTGTACTTTGATGGTTGGGGTTCAATTAACCATACTCTCCCAGGAATGGTCAGCTTGAGTCTGTACAAGATTACATCTCATTCACATGTCATACACATTATCCTCATCTCATTGGGTCATCGGGTTGCTTTTGTTCTTAAATTGAATAGAATGGAACGTACAGTATTCAGATGAACTAATGTCCCCTAGCCGTGGGAGTGAGAGAATGCATATCGCTCTCACTCGCACGAGCCATACGCGCCGTTCCAACAACATTGTCTTTAATTTTACTCATTGTTGTGAGCAAGCGTTTATGCATGCAGTAAACTAACAAGCAAGATAACGACTGTAGTATGTTTTCAGATTTGGATTATAACGGTAAAGACCTTTGAGCGCATGCGTAGTTATGCCACATATCTCCTTCTCACTCGCTCGGCTATGGGACATTAGTTCGTCTGATACCTATACAAACATTAGGGGTTAAAAATAAAAATTATATAAATAAATTTTAAAGTTTATTTACTTTGAAGTTCCGTATTTTTGAAATAAATTTATCTGTTGACGCACTTCCGTACTGGTAAACTGAGGTTTTATAAAAAAAGTTATTAGGTATTTTTACTTTCTCTTGCCTATATGAATATATAGGAAGGAAAGTATTGTTTTCATGTCGATTTTTCGAAATCGAGTTTTCACCGGATCTATACGTTTTCAGACCCCCTGAACCAAAAAAACATGTTTTTAGCAATTGGTCTGTGTGTGTGTGTGTGTGTGTGTGTGTGTGTGTGTGTGTGTGTGTGTGTGTGTGTGTGTGTGTGAACAGAATATCTCAAGAACGGAACATCGTACGAACTTGAAACTTGAAACTTAAGTTACATACCACTACCGGACGCGACACGAACATTTTCATCAAAATCGGTCAACCGGAAGTAGTAGTTTATTCGTATAATTTTTCAGTTTTTTGCGATTTTCTCAAAAACTGGTCCTACGATATTTTTAAAATCGCCTATTTTACTCAATTTTTTATTCTCTACAAGATAGGGTAGGCGCCATGTTTGCTGAAATTCTCGGTGAGGCTGTTTTTACGTAAAAACGTTGTTTTTTTAAGATTACGGCTTTAATATAAATTTTAGCGCAAAAACTTATATAATAAAAGTTGTAGAGAATTTAAAAACCTACAACTTCTGTTTCAAACATTTTTTTGTATAACGCTTAGTTTAGCGGTAATTTGCGATTTTCTGTTTTTTTTCTCACGAAAACGTGAGAAAAATCGATTTTTTTAACATTTCGGTCTTAGTATGCATTTTACGACAAAAGTGTATATAATAAAAGTTATAGAAAATTAAAAGATCTACAACTTTTGTTTAGAGCATTTTTCTCTACAGAGCCTAGTTTAGCGTGAAAGCGTGATTTTCCGTATTTTTAAGCCAAACTGAGGTCGATTTTAATTTTGAGTATTTCACTAATGTTTTTTGAGGTTAGTTTTTTGTTTATTTCTAATATTTTATTACTAATGTTAGGTTTATTGTTAATTATTTGCACTGGCAAGAGAAAGTTGTGTGAGTGTTTCACACCAGATTTTTTTTTATAAGTTTAATAGGCATACAGTAGACTATATGAAAGGTTTATTGGTATTAAGTAAAAATATTAAATATTGGACATGTATTGTAGGTGATCTTCTAAATGTGTTTATGTGTATTGTCAGACAGCCAGTAAGTGTAACTTGATGGCCTCTGACAGAGAGGAGCAATATGCGGATTGTAAAACGATTTCAGAAAACATACATCTTATTTTTTTTTAAAGTAACTGAAACTTATCGGAAATGACGTACTTTTATAAAACAAAGTGTTTCGCATGGTTTTTGTTTTATAAAATTATTTCGAAAAACAAACGCTTAATGAAATAACGTATAATTTTGTAAAAGTTTTATTTTTGAAGAAAAAACCCGTATTTTTTCAAATACATCGTCATTGTTCAACTACTATTTCACGGATTAACATAATATTTAACAGGTTTGTTCTGTAAACGATTATGCATTAAAATTTAACAAAAAATCATTCTTAAGTTACGAGATATTTTCATAAAATAATACATTTTGTAAAATCGTGAAACATGGCATAAAAAAGTCAGCATACCAGAAGCATTTTGATCGTTAAGATAACTGTACCTATTCATGTAAGAAACGAAATAAAGATAAAATTTTCAATTAATTTTTCGTGAAAGAAATATTTAAATTGTTGTGGTTGTTCTGTCGTATGTTTTCTGTGGTATTCTTTTTTCTTGTAATTATTTAAATATTGATAACTCTATCACTGATCACATCTCATTAGTTTACAGTAAGTTTATTTCCTCATTATTATAAGCAAAAAAATTTTTTTTTATTGGGTTTGTTCGGAAAGATTTGGATGTATTCAGAATCGATTGTTTCACTATATCAACTTGGCCAAGGGGCCGCATATTTTAGGAATAATATTCGTATCTACTTAAAAATTAAGTTTTATTTTTTATATTTTTTTATTTTAAGCCGCATCATCTGCTTGGTTATTAGCAAATACGGTAGGTAAATCATCAAGAACAGTGGGTTTTGATTTGTGAAAATTTCCAGACCTTGGCCGGGAATTGAACCCGGGACCTCCGCGTGTTAGGCTAGCGTGCTACACCACTACGCTACGGAGGAAAAATTAAAATAAACTTAAAATTTCAATATGATAAAAGCCAAAATTATATGAATTTTTTTATTACTACACAAGAAAATGCAGTAACTTAAGAGTCTATTTGTAAAAAAAAATGTACAATACCTATCTTTAATTTTTGGAATATTTACAGAACTTTCCATGCAGATATTGGATGTGGCATTAGTTTTTGGATATCTGTCATGTAAATAATTTTCTAAAAATTTGAAAAAAGCGTGCCTGAGTGTGATTCGAACCCAGGACCGTATGATGAAAGGCGAACACGTTACCAACTTTATCACGTACACCAATATTATTATCTTGCGTTACAGCTGATTCCTACGCGTTCTAGAAATTGTTTTTATGTGAACGCGATTTCCATAATGTTAGAGCAGTAACATGATTATATTAATCCCAATTTACAAGAATGAAAAATGTGAAAAAACATCGAAATAAACACGACGACCCCACCAACGTAAAGACATAATTTTTTCTCAACAGAAAAATCTACCAATGTCGTGTTATATCAAAATTTAATTAGGGGGAAACGACCTATATCAGTAGGCTATATGGTAAAATTGAAAAATCAATATTTTTTTCTTAAAATCAGTCTGTTCCCCTTAATACACATAATAAAATGCCTAAGTGAAGAGTTAGACAGTTGCCCCCTCTTCTGTTCCAATGCGAGCGGGTTGAAACGACAACGGAGAACATCGGCAAATATGCACGGATAGTTCTCCCCACCCGTCCCTGAATAGTGAAGCGACCAGTCTACAGTTATACCTCCACTTGGTATGTTCATTCTATGCACGCGTACGTTATAGTTATTTTGTATTTACGGTGTCACACAGTTGTTTTGTATGTGTCTAAGTGTATTTTACATTTGTTTTACTCTCGGGAATCTCGCGGATACCTATTAGTGTACTAGTTTTTCCCGGTTTTTTTAAAACTCTTCATCTGTTTATGAAGGCACGAGCCGCCATTGGTCTAAGCTTTCATACAAGGAAATTTTTTTTAAAACAGTCGGATAGTTTTGAAGATAACTTCGTACAAATAAACAAACGTTATTTCTTTATGCTGAAGTTGTCAAAATTGTTAGATAAGGTAATTATATAGAACTAGAACAAATCACTGATTTTCATAATTTCTATTTTTATTTGTTATTTTATCTGTGCTGAATTCGAATCTGAAATTAATTATAAACATTTTTTTATCATCGACCTACATAACCTCACCCAATTTTTTTAATTTTCGCCATTATAACGGGTGTTTTATTAAGGACGCAACCCTGATTATAAGAAGATAGAAGTAATATATCGGTAAATTTTCTGTCACCCAATCGGTATGTTGGCAACAGTGTACTCAAGGTCAACTATATCTAAGACAGTTAAAATGTTCTAGTCAAGAATTAGTGTGGGGACAGCAGTCGTTTCGTTATATTGTGTCAGCAATGGTTTTTTCCAAGGAAGAACCGGGTGTTTTATTACGAACGCAACCCTATGTTAAACGCCACAATCTACGGCATTTTTTTTATTTTCCGTACTTTACAAATGATTAATTAATCTAAATATTATTATTTTACAAATGCAATAGCAAATTGCAATGAAAACATTGTATTACTTCTACCTTCTTATAATCAGGGTTGCGTCCTTAATAAAACACCCGGTTCTTCCTTGGAAAAAACCATTGCTGACACAATATAACGAAACGACTGCTATCACCACACTAATGCTTGACTGGAACATTTTAATTGGGGGAGAGAAAATTTACCGATATATCACTTCTATCTTCATATAATACGTTGCGTCCTTAATAAAACACCCGTTATTTGAATATTTAAAAATTCGATGATCCAAATTATTTTATTGATAAAGTAATTTTTATGAGTGTTGATTTTTAGGAAAAAAGTCGTTTTTTAAGAAATAAATTTAAAAACTACCATGTTATGAGGTTAACAAGTTTCAAATTTATTACTAAATTATTTTGTTGGTACATGTTTAATCGTTGTAGTTATCCCTCGTATAATACCATTCGATTTTGGTGAATCACCGATATTTGCTGGTGAAGCAGCTCAAGTTACATGTTTAGTATCACAAGGTGATCCACCACTTGATATAAGCTGGAGTTTTCACGGACATGGTGATATGTCACAACTTGGAATATCTACGAATAAAGTTGGGACTAAAGCTAGCATGTTATTAATCGATTCTGCTAGTTCACATCACAGAGGCAATTATACATGTTCTGTCAGAAATCCAGCAGGGGTTGTGAACTATTCAACAAGTTTGGAAATTCATGGTAATTTATTGTATTGAACGTCTTTTTTTAATCGATTAGGTTAGGTTGTACCATAATTTAAGGTTAGGTTAACATACAAAACGTACGAGGGTTATCCAGAAAATAACCTCCGTTTTGAAATAAAAAGTAAACGAGTGAAGATACATAAACTTTATTATATACATATTAAAACTACAGTTTTTCTCTATTTTTCGACTTAGTCGCCAAACAGATTCAAGCACTTGTCGTACCTTGGAACAGTCTTTGAAATACCCTCTGCATAAAAATCTGCCGCCTGTGAATGTAGCCAACCCATTCACGGCGTTTTGAAACTCTTCGTCATTGGCGAACCGCTGAGATGCAAGCCACCGCTTCATGTTCGGGAACAGGTGAAGTCACTAGGAGCCAAGTCCGGGCTGTATGGGGGATGATCGAAAACGTCCCATTTAAACTTGGCCAAAAGTTCATTTGTTCTTCGAGCTGTATGAGGGCGAGCGTTGTCATGCAACTTTTGGCCAAGTTTAAATGGGACATTTTCGATCATCCCCCATACAGCCCGGACTAGGCTCCTAGTGACTTTCACCTGTTCCCGAACATGAATCGGTGGCTTGCATCTCAGCGGTTCGCCAATGACGAAGAACTTCAAAACGCCGCGAATGGTTGGCTACATTCACAGGCGGCAGATTTTTATGCAGAGGGTATTTCAAAGACTGTTCCAATGTACGACAAGTGCTTGAATCTGTTTGGCGACTATGTCGAAAAATAGAGAAAAACTGTAGTTTTAATATGTCGTTGTTTAGATCATCAGCCAAAAGGCTGGTTTGAACCTGTAAAGGTTTTACTAAGTAAAACGAGGAGTGAAGTGGTTTACCGTTGCCTTCCTCACTGAGTGGAAAAGTATGCTTATCAGCATGCCGGGCCCTCTGAAAAGCACATATTTTCCACTTTGCAAATGACACCTTCACTTCATTCACAACAGGGTCTGGCTGTATAATGAAATTCATTACTTTCAGAGGAGATAACTCTGATAAGTGTCTTTTACACCTCTACCTCTTCTGTTCTTAAATGATTGAGTCATTTAATTGGCTGACCATGTGATAAGAAACAGAACTATTTATTTTAGCCCTGCAACGAACAGATTGAGTGTAAATAATTTGACATTCCACCTGTCCGTTATGGGCATAGTTTTAATTTGTATATAATAAAGTTTTTGTAACTTCACTCGTTTACTTTTTATTTCAAAACGGAGGTTATTTTCTGGATAACCCTCGTATTTATGGTTTATTGGTTAATTTGTAAGCTTGAGTGATGTGCCCCCCCCCCCGCTTACCAGCTCTTTATTAAAGACCTATTTATTGTATTCTTATTATTATTATTTTTAGTGCTTAATTATTGTCATTTGATGTAGTTATTTGAAGTGTTTTTATGTTTCCAAACCGGTAATAAAATTTATAGTTCATAACCTTTTTTTATTTACATTTACATCTATATATTCATGTTGTTTAATGGCGTACAACCTTTTTAATAATATTATCCTTTTTGTTAATATAAATGTTAGGTAGTTACAATTTTATAACTAATGTAATCAAATATTGTTATTATTAGTGATATTTCAAATTAGTATACATTTTTTAAATGTTTTTTATTTTTAACCTCCAGTCATTAGACTATTAAAATTATAACTATTAAATTTTAGGCCAAGAATGATCAAATTGATAAAATATATTTTTAATATAAATGTATTTTTACTTTGTTGTATAAAAAAATAATATTTAAATTGGATAGAATTTTGGTTGAAAAATCCTATTAAGTTTGTTTTTATCTATTCATAAATAAATATGTTTCCTTTGAACTGTTCCTAAAAGAGCAATTTGTACTGTTTCGTCAAAATTAACTATGTATTTTTGAAAATGATTTTAATTAGGTAGTAAAATGAATACATTGATGAAGAAAATTTTATGGCGCATTTAAGATATATGCAATTTTTAAATTGGGCAAGATTTTGATTAGAAATCGTAAAAATTCTTGTTATATAATTGTTATTAATCCCAAAATCGGTTGCTTGAGATTTCTGTATTATTTTGGAGTAGATATTTAAACCATTTCTTTCATGGTACTGTCACCATGAATGCGTGTGGTAATCTTTAAGATTTGGTAACCTTAAATTGGGCCGTTTAACGCCTTAGAATGTCTCGGCCCAAAACATACTTTTTTCTTTCATGAATCTGAGTTCTGAATTCTTGAGTTGTACAGAGCAAACACGGCTGGGTAGAATTCATGTACTTTTATATTAATCTGAGAAAAGGAAAGGTGGCAGTTAGTTACTCGCTCTCTGATTGGAGGAAGCTTTGTCATCTCTAATCGGTGGAAGGTTACATTACTGGTTTTACGCATGCATGCTAGTTTAGTCGGGGTCCGCCAATACAGTACTGAAACTGAAACAGTTGGGGTGACTACTATTTTTTTTTAAATTGTGCCAAAAGAAGACCAATTTGTACTGTTTAACCAAAATTAGGAAAAAATCTTTTAGAAAACTTTGTTAAAAATGTTTGTAAACGATAAAATAAATTCATTAATGATAGGAATTTTAAATATATCGATAGAATTTTCTTTTAGCTTATCGTTAGCGAGACAAAGTCAAATGTGGACCTAATGAAATGAAATTAAAATAATGATTGTAAAAGTTCAGTTTATACAGATAAACAAGTTAAGACTCTTACTATACTAGTAAATTTAAATAGTTATTAAATTTCTAAAGATTCAGTATTATAGTAATTATCTTTGAAAGAAATATTTTATTTTTATAAATTACTAACATACCCCGCGCGGCTTCGCACGCGGAACATGTGTAATAAATTTTTTAAATAAATATGTAACAGAAATTGCGTAGCTGGTAGTCGACTGTTACCCCAACGTACAGGTGCGCGCGCGCACGCACACACACACACACACAACGTTTTGATGAATTCCCCCACATACGTCACTCACTATTCTTTATATAAATTATTATACAATTCAGCCGTTCTAAGTTTGCTCCTAATGTAAACAAATAATGACGTCACTGAGCATGCGCATTATATCTAAATGTGTACACGCTGATTAAAAAATAACAACAAAATACTTTCAAAAGTATTTAAATATAAAATACTTTCAAAAGTATTTTTCTAAATTAAATTGTTAGGCCTACATCATATCACGACTGATTTTTTTAGTACTTTAAGTACTTATAATTTTAAAAATAGTTAACTTAATAGGAATACGACATCCATAAAGTCACGGACTCGAGTGTGCACCCTGTAGTAGCTGGTTTTGGTTTGTTGACAGTAGGAGCAAACTTAGAGCGGCTGAACTCTACGTGTGTACTGTACTGCAACAATAGTACGCTCGCGCGCACGAACTCACATAAAACGTTTTGGTAATACCCCCGCGTACGGCTCTTGTCATCATCAAACCCCTTCATCTACTTCAACAACAATAGGCTACGTACTCACATGTACACTCTCTCTCTCTCTCTCTCTCTCTCTCTCTCTCTCTCTCACTCAGACACACACACACACACATTCATATTTATGAAAATCTTCATTAGGGCCTATAGGGCCCTAATTAATATGCCTAATATTATGCTGTCAAAATTTTATGAAAATCTGTTCAGTAGTTTTGGAAATTAGCCTGCTCAAAAAAACATGCTTTGTCTTTATAATATAAATGTAGATTAATGGGTTTTTTCAGATTTATATTTGTTAAATTGTCTTTTTTCTGGTTTGTCAAATATATGTGCCATAGAATTTTCACAAGATGTTATTTTTCATAACTTGAAGGATATATTTTGGTTTGTTTTGTTTATATTCTGATATGCTTATAAATAATATATTTACAATGGTTTTAGTTTTGCCTCAGATTGAACCATTTAATTTCAATCCAAATGGTCTAAATGGTGGAGGTTCAATGAAAATGTTATGCTCCGTCATAGCTGGAGATACTCCAATAGAATTTACTTGGTTGAAAAATGGTGAAATTTTAACATCTGAACCTAATCACAAAACTCAAAAGTTGGATGATTTAACTAGTATATTATCACTTTCACAATTATCGCTTGATCATTCTGGAAATTATACTTGCATCGCAAGTAATGATGCTGGGAAATCTGAACATTCTTCAATCCTTAAAGTCAAGGGTAGATTTTTTTAAAAATACTTGTCAGTTGTTATAGAATTTATTTTATAGAATAGTGTAGTTGTTCCTTTTATCACTTTTTTAATAGTTTGCATATGGTGTTAAATTCTTTTCTTTTCCTTTTACCCTTAATATTTCTTGTGTACCATTCATTCTGTGTTTTCACTATTTTCATTCTATTTCAATGAAAACTTTTCTTGTTCATCTTTATCAAATATTTAAAGATTTTACTGCAAGTTATTAAAAACTTAAACTAATATTTATATTTTTGATATTTTATTGAGAAAAATTCATCAGGAGATTACTTTTTGTGTTCCAAAGTAATTACATCAACATTAGATAGAAAGGTTTTCTAGGTTTCTTTTATTAATTTCTCATAAACTACTTGGTTATTAGCTTCTTCTGTGGGGATTTAACAAGGAATTCTACCTGGAACTTCCACTTTATTATATATTCTAGCACTTTAACACTGCCACAGAGGTGGTAAAATGTTTTTCTTAAAATGTTTTACTTAATACTCCATTGTTCCATCACATAAGGCATGGATAAGTCCACAGAGCTGTATATTTGTTACTGTAGGCCAATAAAGTCTTTTGAAAGTTCCATCATTTGGTAACTTCGTGCTTTTCTTTCTCAAGATCACGATGCTTGTAATATCTATTTTTGGTTGTTTTTTGTCAGTAATTCTGCGAAATAGGCTGTTAACTTTTTACTCTGCTTGAATTTCATTTCATTTGAATTCATTCTTTGATATTTTGAATATTCATATTAATAATTCTGATAAAAATACTTCTAATTTAATTATTAACCCACTGGGTTGGTCTAGAGGTAAAGTCGTCACCAAAATCAGCTGTTTAACAGCTGATTTTCGGAAACGAAGGTTCCTGGTTCAAATCCTAGTAAAGGTAGTTACTTTTATACGGATTTGAATACTAGTCAGTGGTTACCAGTGTACTTTGATGGTTGGGGTTTAATTAACCATACTCTCTCAGGAATGGTCGGCCTGGGTCTGTACAAGACTACACCTCATTTACACTTCATACACATCATCCTCATCTCATTGGGTCATGGGATTGCTTATTGTTCTAAATTGAACAGATTGCAACGTACACACATTAGGAATTAAAAAAAAAATTTAATTATTAGGAGCATTATTAATTCATTTTGTTTCTTTATCAGCAGTTTTTGGACCGAATTCTAAAATTTTCTTCAGTTGTCCCTAACGCAATTTGTTTTATTTGTACGTTCATATTTGTTCATATATATACGTTCACATTTCTTTAAATTTGAAGAGCAAGTCAGAGAAATCTTGATTTACAAGTAAATAAAAATAAATTCTGTGTTGTTAGTATTGTAATACTATCAAAATTTTAAAATCTATTAAAAATCAAATAACTATCTGTAAATTAAAATATATTTATGGCTTTTAGAAATTTAACGGAAAAATAAAACAAAATACTAGTGGACCAAGTACTTTTGCATTGTTTGGACAAAAAAATAATTTTGTTTAATCTTTGATTTTGGTCATGATACTGAATACTGAGCGACATTATTTAATATTAAGTTATTTAACAGTTGGATGGAAATTTTTTTGGCCAAAGAAGATGCCTCCTAAGGTACATTCCGTGGTTAGGCTATCTATAGTCAAGCCTTTCTTAGTTTGCTCCTAATGTAAAAAAATAATGACATCACTGAGCATGCACATTGTATTAAAATGAGTACACGCTGATTAAAAAGTAATAGCAAAATACTTTAAAAGTATTTAAATAAAAAATACATTTAAAAGTATTTTTATAAATGAAATTGTTAGGCCTACATCATATCATGACTGATGTTTTTAGTACTTTAAGTACTTGTAATTTAAAAAATAGTTAAGTTAATATGAATATGACATCCGTAAAGTTGCAGACTCTAGCGTGCACCCTGTAGTAGCTGGCTTTGGTTTGTTGACAGTAGGAGCAAACTAAGAACTGCTGAACTGTAGATCAAGAAGTCTCTGCTTCATTCCTCTTTAGATTTCGTACTGTAGGGTGGTTTGTTATAGCTTAGTGGTTGAGATGGTTATCTTGACGATCATGAAATTTACTGTAGGACACGGTTAGTCCTTTACTTTTGAAAATTTGAAGTCATGATAGAGAGTTTTATTGTTTACATACAAAGCAGGTTGTAATAATTTTGATTGAAAGGCTGGATTAAGTTTAAATTATTTTCTGCCGCTGATTCAAAAAGACATCATAGATCCATATTGGCCGTGAAAGGGATTTTTAAATTAAAATTTTAGAATGGAGGTTAAAAGTTTTGACGTATCTCCAAATTTTTGACATCTTCGCCGTCTATGGTGTAGGGATCTTCTTCGATAACATTCTGTTACCGTTCTTCTATTATCTTCATTTCATTATCTTCAACATCACATCTTCTTAAGTTCGTCACCGTTGGGTTTTAATTTTCATTTCCATCAAGATCATCTCCATCATAGCATGATTACGTCATCCTGAAGGATACACTGGTGGGTGTGACCCCTCCTTCCACGCCTAATAATTACTCTCATCAAATCTAGTGGTTGTGCTTTAATGTATAGTATAGTGTTCTAGATTTTTAAAATTAAAGACAAAATAAAAAAAACAAAAAAGTTATAACTGAGGGTTAGTCAAGGAGAAGAGTAGCTTCTGATAGTGGTTAAGTTCTAAATGTTTAAACGCAGATGATGATTCTAAGTTAGTCATTTACCAAGCCATAAGCGAACTTATCTCAAGTCTCGCCTGGGGATATTGACTCGTTTGATGTCAATGTGAATTTAACTTATGTTGATTTATTAAGTTTGGATAAGTCAGTGCAGGATTAGTAAAAAATATCACCGCACAAACCTGAAATCCTTTACAAGAATTGTCAAGTTGTTTGCATTTTCGCGGTCACCGATATGTTCAAGATAGGCATATCGTATATAAATAAGCTATTTTTTTTTTTTGCATCCAGGAGACCCCAAAGAGAGTATAGGACATGTCAAGATAAAACTGATAAAACTGAAAGTTTATCACCAATGATAAATTCATCACTTACCACCAAAAAATTGTTTTTGCTACTGCTTACTTCAGTAGGCTTGTCATGAATCCCATTGAATCAAATATCACACAAAATGAAAAATAAAAAAATCAAACACAATGATAAATTCATCACTTATCAATGATTTTTTCCTGCTACTGCTTAACTCAGTTGGCTTGTCATGAACCCCTTTGTATCAAATAGTATACAATATTTGTTTAATTAGAAGTTAAATACTTTTCAACCAAAACTATTTAGAAACTATACAAAATTGGGGATAATATTATCTCTTGAGATACTTTGAAATTAATTTTAAGCGGCTCAGAGTAAGGGTAAGCAGTTACCGTACTAAACTTTAACCTTTATGGTGCCAGGAGAATATTGTGAGTGCCTACCGAAAAATGCCAGGTTTTTCTACTAGGTACTGCTTAAAAATGCCAGCCTATTTTTGTGCGATTGTAGCACTTCATGTGTGTATCCATAACTTGGCTATTTTTAAAAGATAACTTAAAAAATACAAAAAATAATTTCTGCTTAATCATTTATTTTCTGGAACTTTCTTTTTTAATTTAGAAAAATCACACTGAAAATGATGTTACCCGACTTCATTTATTTCATTTTAAAGATGATTTCATTTTGTACAAAGTCACCTAAACTCATTTACATATTGTAAAGTATAAAAATACTGCGATAATTGTTTTGAAAATCCAATTTTTAGTTTTTTAATTTTGGAAAGTACGTAACTAATTTACTGTAGAACATCCTCATTTCTAATAATAACATTAAAAGTTTGTAAATTAAAAATGTATGTATAGCACTATAAACACAAGAAATAATCAGCAATAATATTAATAAAAATAGAGCGCAAAATAAAAATTCTTTGAATTTTTTAGTCAACGTACTATAATTTACTCACTGGGTTGGTCTAGAGGTAAAGTCGTCGCCAAAATCAGCTGTTTAACAGCTGATTTTTGGAGACGAAGGTTCCTGGTTCAAGTCCTAGTAAAGGTAGTTACTTTTATACGGATTTGAATGCTAGACGGCGGTTACCGGTGTACTTTGATGGTTGGGGTTCAATTAACTATACTCTCTCAGAAATGGTCGACCTGAGTCTGTACAAGACTACACCTCATTAACACGTCATACATATCATCCTCATCTCATTGGGTCATGGGGTTGCTTATTGTTCTGAATTGAACAGATTGCAACGTACACACATTAGGGATTATAAAAAAAAACGTACTATAATAAAAGGACACTGGCATTTTTTTGGTTGAACTGCTGACATCCTAATATTAGTAAGCTGGCACTGTAAGAGTTAAAAAAAATAATCAACATTCTGTAAACAGTTTATAAGGTAATATAATTTGAAACATAAAAATATGAAATCGATGACATGTTTATGTCCTTAAAATAATGATTGGGTTTTTGTAAATGTATAGAAATGCCATCCCTTCTGCCCTTATCATTGTCATCAGAGTATGTAAAAGAAGGCGACTACGTTCAATTTACTTGCGTTGCTGCCAAAGGTGATCTTCCGATAGGATTTGTTTGGTTATTAGACGGTGAAGAAATTGGTACAGCTGCGACAACCGTAAATGTAGGCCGTCAGACATCTCTTCTTATTATACAAAGTGTAACATTTCGTCACGCTGGCGAATATACTTGTATCGCTTCTAACCCTGCTGGTGTAACTAACCTGACAGCACCCCTCATTGTTAAGGGTAGTTATCTATTATGTATATTATATTTATTTAAACAGCCGTTCATTTATGCTTTCTTTTCAATGTAATTCAGTTTTCGATCTGAAAGTGATGTTCCATACGTTAATAAAAATCTGGTGTGAAACACTCACACGACTTTCTCTTGCCGATGTAAAACATTAACAATATACCTAAAATTAGTAATAAAACATTAGAAATAAACAAAAATTAACCTCAAAAAACATAACCTTATTTTAATCATCTTTGAAAGATGCAAAATGAAAATCGATCTCAGTTTAGCTTAAAAATACGGAAAATCACTCTTTCACGCTAAACTAGCCTCTGTAGAGAAAAATGCTCTAAATAAAAGTTATAGAGCTTTTAATTTCCTATAAATTTGATTATAGACTTTTGTCGTAAAATGCTAAGGCCGAAATCTTAAAAAAAATAGAATTTTCACACGTTTTCGTGAGAAAAAAACAGAAATCGCTAATTACCACTAAATTAAGCGTTATACAAAAAACTGTTTGAAATAAAAGTTGTAGGATTTTAAACTTTCTACAACTTTTATTATATAATTTTTCGCACTAAAAAGCATATGAAAGCCGTAATCTTAAAAAAACATTTTTTTTTTACGTGAAAACAGCCTCACCAAGAATTTCAGCAAACATGGCGCCTACCCTATCTTGTGGAGCATAAAAAATTTAGTAAACCAGGCGATTCTAAAAAAAATCGTAGGACAGTTTTTAAGAAAATTGCAAAAAAGTGAAAAATGACACGAATAAACTACTACTTCCGGTTGACCGATTTTGATGAAAATGTTCGTGCCGGGTCCAGTAGTGGTTTGTAACTTAAGTTTCAAGTTCGTACGATGTTCCGTTCTTGAGATATTCTGTTCACACGCACACGCACACGCACACACACACACACACACACACCAATCGCTAAAAACATGTTTTTTGGGTTCAGGAGGTCTGAAAACGTGTAGATCCGGTGAAAACTCGATTCGAAAAATCGACATGAAAACAATACTTTCCTTCCTATATATTCATATAGGCAAGAGAAAGTAAAAATCTACTAAGTAAAAATATTAAAAATCACTTTTGTCAATAAATCTTTAGAACTTCACTTTCTGATCAGCCTGTGAATATAATTTTTGGCTGTTATTTTCACATTTTAGAAATTTTTTTTTTAGATTGCACAATTAATGTTATGTTTCTTTTTGGAAATTTATTTTCAATAAGTTTTCCTATGATGTTATTTACCTTGTATTTTTTGGTAGTCTGTTATTTAATGAAATTCATGTTATACTCATATGAATCTTATCTTTCATGTTTTTTAAGAATTTGAAATAGGTATAAAATTTTCATCCGTTAATAAGGTGTTGATCTATGTTCTTTACCATTGTTCGTGTAATTTTTTTGTAAGCTATTTGTGAACTGATTTTTTTTAAACTTTCGTACTTGTGAAGGAAAGTTACTTCAAAGTAACAAATTTGTATTAGTTTAAATTTTTACCCTGTCATTTTTTCTTGTGTTTTATGTTTGTTCAACAGACAATAGAATTGTAAAAGTGTGTATCGTGTCAAAAAAAATGAATCAAGTGTTAAGTTTTTAAAAAGTGTATTTGTTACAATGTTTTTGTAAAGGTGTAATTTTTTTTAATTTTATCATTTTTCTGTTGTCTCACATATACAATTTAATAATTTTTATTTAATTTATGACATATTTCATTTAGAAATCTGTGTACTTGAACAATATTAGAAAAGTTTATTATTAATTTAGTTGAGAATTGTATATATTTTACTTTCATATAACAAGTATGTAAGTTGTTAAATTTACAATAAACACGTATTTTTACTCTATGAAGCTAACAATTATAACCTCAGCTTCCTTATTGATTTCTGCGTGAAGATCTCAGAGATTTTGGCATCAAGGGGGTAGACAACTCAAGATGATTTTTTTTAAATTTTGACTTTTTTGCATTTGTTTAAAGTTTAAAATTTTCTGAATCTCAACATATTTTGTTCACTTTGTTTGTAAGTTGACAAAAAGTTATAAAAACATCCGTTTAAAATAAAGCTCACTAGCAAGGGGAGTGAAATTATTCCTTCAACTTTGAAGTTTTCCGATAATGTGGTTTTTGCATGATCGTACGTTCTTGGGAATTAAATATTTCGGTTTGTATTGGAAATATTTGAATGATGTTTTTTATCAAATGTTCATAATTTTTTGCTCTATCTGTGGAATGATTATTACAAAAACCTTAATGAGGATTTAGTTAAAAAATTATTTGTGAATACACAAAATAAATGTTTTTTTAAAATATGATTTTTCTTCAATAAAATTCTTGTAAGAAAAAATACGTACAAGCGCATACAACAGGTAGTAGACAAATTTTCTGTATTTTGTAGCATAAGAATCATGTTGATATCTTTCTTGGTTCTTGAGATATTTGATTCCCCGTAAAAGCCCGCTTTTTTAACCTCACCCTTATATTAGGGGCTGTAATTAATATTTTGGCTTGGTTCAAATTGTAGATCGTTACTAGTAAATTACTCTTTCATTTAAAATAAATAATGATAAATTATAGCCAGAAGTTTTGATTTTGATTTTCTGGGTTGACTACCCCCTTAAGTTTCCTCACAAAATCATTTCTGGTGTATAGACTGCTTTTGTTGAAAGTTTGCCACTGTTTCCGAGGAATGAATGTACGGGTGTCTTAGGAAAGATGAGGCGCACAAAGTAAAAATAATGCTTGTACTACTATAACTGATGACATCAATCCTCACTGTTGGGTTTCCCAGGGGGATATCTTGAATTTTTAAACACAATAAAATTACCCGCGACGGGAACTATTGAATTTAATAAAACGACAAATAAACTATTGTTTTGGAGGACCAGATTGCGTTGATAAGATAGCTGGCAATCACAGCTAAACGATTTAATGACTTTAACTGGCAATTTAAGGTAATTAAGAACGACTGACAGATTAAATAACAAAATGAATTAAATGACATCAAAAGGAAATATAGGAATGATTGCAAGTAACAAACAATACGACAAATATTTAGCACTTACCTTGATTAAGTCTTGAAGTTTGCGCACTGGTAGGTAACACGTGAATAATAGGTTGTAAAGTTACTAAAACATAATTTGCAAATTATAACAATTAAAAATGCATAATACAACATGAAATTCGCACAATAGAATTCTCACAAGAGATCGAACAATGTACATCCACGACGGACATATATTTAAGCAGAGCGGTCATAGCGCGTCGCTAACGACCGGACCGAGAAAAGTGCCTCAACCTGCAGCATCGCTTGCCAGCTTGCGAGTGAATCTGGAGAAGAAAGGAAGTAATGAACTGTAGTGGGGATAGTGACGTGGGTGTTAAGTCACAGGAACTGTTGGATTTGAGAGATTTGAAATGTTAGAGGAGCGGGAAATAGAGTACGCAATTGCCAGTATAAGTAAAGCGCCTTAACACTCACTATTTAGTGTAACTGTTAATGAAAATGGTACAATTATATTGAACCTGAATTGTCATGTGCTAAGTTATTAAAGGACCTTTTATTTGAATGATTATTATGATAAACTCTAAAGTTTGCTCATTGCCTGTATAAGTGAATTTGTAAGTATAAATTTCTTTTATGCAAATTTATGTAGAATATTACAGCCATATTAGAAACATATGTGTCAGTAAATCGTTGTGTTTAGGTTATCAACCAAAAGGCTAGTTTGAGGTTTTATTAAACAAAACAAGGAGTGAGGTATGGTTTACAATTTCCATCCTCACTGAGTGGAAAATTACACTATCAGCATGTCAGGCCCTTTAAAAAGCATTTACTTTCCACCCTGGAAATGACCTTTTTTTGCCCTAATTCACTTCATTACCACAGGGTCTGGCTGTATAATGAAATCCATTTCTTTCAGAGGAGATAACTCTGATTAGTGTCTTTTACATCTTTACTATTTCTATTCTTAAATGATTCAGGCATACAAATGGCTGACCATGTGATAAGAAACAGAACTAATTTTTGTAGCCCTGGAGCTAGCAAATCAAGTACAAATAATTTAACACTCCACCTACTTTTTAAGGGCAAAGTTAATCATTATGAAGATTATTGATTGTAACATAAAACAGATATTGTGAAATTGTTCGAATAATTCTGTGCAATTATACAATGCCGATTTTATGTTATAAACTACCCGCCATATTGACTTAAAACTCCAATATGTTTCTGATGTGGATAAAATATGTACATAAATTTTATTAAAATTTTTTTATATATTATACATAACATACAGGGTGATTCATGAAGTTCTCCCCCCACTTCTACAGCACATTGTACTAGTAAAAATAATGAAAAAATGTTATATAAACATAGGTCCGAAAACGCTTCGTTAGCGAGTTACAGCTAGCGAAAGTTTCGCCTGGATTTCAGTTCACCAGGTGAAATGAGGTCTTCCTGGAATTGTGGTAAGGTAGATTAAGGGGCAAATTCAATCATTTCTTATGGTTTTTGATCTGATAAATTGAATAAAACAGGTCCCAGATCTGTAAGTTAAATAGTTTTTAAGAAAACCAGTGTCAAATGCAAAAAATGGAGTGAAAAACTTATTTTTTCATCTTTGGGCAAGGATAACTGTGTTATTTCACCAAGAAACAGTTAAAATTTTTCAATAAAACATGTAGAAAATTTTATTCTGAACAAACCGGTGTAAATTAAGTACACAGAAAGCGAATAGATGTTTGATTAAATGAGTTTTTATTCATAAGAGTACAAAGTAAAATTAACCGGAAAAACTAAAATGAAAAAATGTGTTTTTTTCACTCCATTTTTTTGCATTTGACACTGGTTTTCTCAAAAACTATTCGCTTTCTGTGTACTTTATTTACACCGGTTTGTTCAGAATAAAATTTTCTACATTTTTTATTGAAAATTTTTAACTGTTTCTTGGTGAAATAACAAAGTTATTCTTGCCCAAAGATGAAAAAATGTGATTTTCACTCCATTTTTTGCATTTGACACTGGTTTTCTCAAAAACTATTTAACTTACAGTTCTGGGACCTGTTTTATTCAATTTATCAGATCAAAAACCATAAGAAATGATTGAATTCGCCCCTTAATCTACCTTACCAGAATTCCAGGAAGACCTCATTTCACCTGGTGAACTGAAATCCAGGCGAAACTTTCGCTAGCTGTAACTCGCTAACGAAGCGTTTTCGGACCTATGTTTATATAACATTTTTTCATTATTTTTACTAGTACAATGTGCTGTAGAAGTGGGGGGAGAACTTCATGAATCACCCTGTATATACCTGTACAGGTAATGATCACATTATTTATGTCAGGTATGTTATATGTAAGGAGGTTTTAATAGGTATTTTAAAACATTTTCAACTCACCGGGTTGATCTAGTCGTAAAGTTGTCATGGCGAGTCAGCTGATTTTCAGAGACAAGGGTTCTATGGTTCAAATCTTAGTAAAATAGTTTGATTATATGGATTTGAACACTAGACAATGGTTACCAGTATAATTTTATGGTTAGGATTCAATTAACTTTACTCTCTTAAGAATGGTCGGCCTGAGTAAGTGCAAGACTATATACAACACCTCATTTATATGTCATACATATCATCCTCATCTCAATGAATCATGTTTATTATTCTTAAATTGAACAGATAACGCAATGTACATACATAGCGGTTAAAAAATATTTATCTATTAAGGTTATAACCCACCGGGTTGGTCTAGAGGTAAAGTCGTTGCCAAAATCAGCTGTTTTTCGGAAACGAAGGTTCCTGGTTCAAATCTTAGTGAAGATAGTTACGTTTACACGGATTTGAATGCTAGACTGTTGATACCGGTGTACTTTGATGGTTGGGGTTCAATTAACCATACTCTCTCAGGAATGGTCGGCCTGAGTCTGTACAAGACTACACCTCATTTACACGTCATACATATCATCCTCATCTCATTGGGTCATGGGGTTGCTTATTGTTCTGAATTGAACAGGTTGCAATGTACACATATTAGGGATTTAAAAAAAAATTAAGGTTATAATGCATTTATCCTTTATAAATTTAAAAAATAAAACAGGTTTTAATCAATGGGAAAATTTATGAAAAAGTGTGTTTCTTATAGTGTTATTCATAATGTTCTCTAAACCTGATAGATGTTCGTATTATTTATATATTTAGTTATATATTTATTTATTTATTTATTTATAAAACAATATATATACACACACAAAATCATTTAATATTAGTGTATATGATTTATAAATTAAGTTTGATTTTATTAATAATATATAATAGAATGTCAGATATTTTCTATGTACGTGTAATGGATGAAGTATACCTTGGATAGAATATTTTATTTAAGATATTTGCCTATAAAATTTATTTTGATACTACAAGATATCTTTGAACGATGTTTTTACAAATGAATAATATTTATCAATGTTTTAACATTGTTAAAACGATTTAGAAAAGCTGCGTTGTAATATTTCGATTTATAATGAATTTATAGTTGTTGATTTTTGTATTTTAAATTTTGATTTGGATGATTCTGCGTTGTAATTTATGATTTAGGGTTCCTTTACCATTTCCTTTGTCCTAACTGTTTATTTAAAGATTAGGTTTGGTTTAGGAAAAATTAATATGTTACGTAATAGATTAATTCCTAACCTATCCCAACCTTTCTCTTAACCTTCTTACTTTTTCTTAGTTTATTTTAAACTGCTTTAATTTTGCATGTTTTATTTTTATGCCTTCTTCATTTTTTTTATTATCAAATTTATTTATCTCTTTACGTTATAACACCCACTTAGTTAGTGCATGATTATAGTGATGCACCTTTATTTATTTAATTGCATGAATTATTTTACTAACGATTTGTTTAAATGATATTTTATCGAAAATTAATTAAGTCAATTGGACTTACCGTGTTCCAATTTAGATTTTTGTAAATTAAGTAAATTTATATGGCACCTACTGAAATTTTTAAGCTAATTAATTTAACTTTTTTTAATTTGACTAAAATAAAAAACTAGGTAAAAATAAATTATTTAATTTTTTGTTCAAAAATTTTTCTTTTTTTTGCTTGTACGGTCTTATTAAATTAAAGTTGAATCAACATATTGCTCATAAATGACTACTTTGGGTTCAAGATCGGTAGATTTGAACGTATAATAATTTTTCAGACTCTGATTGGAAAATCGAACCTGGTATCACTGCTTTGCAGCATAGCGTTCTAACCACTGGGCCACGGTGGTAGATAATTTTTTTTTTACTTGTTAAACTCACCACCTATAGTTCAGTCGTTGTTAGTTTGCTCCTACTGTCAACAAACAAAAGCCACTCCTACAGGGTGCACGCTAGTCTGCGACTTTACGGATGTCATATTCCTATTAAGTTAACTATTTTTTAAATTATAAGTACTTAAAGTACTAAAAACATCAGTCATGATATGATGTAAGCTTAACAATTTCATTTAGAAAAATACTTTTAAAAGTATTTTGTTGTTACTTTTTAATCAGCGTGTACTAATTTTTATGTAATGCGCATGCTCAGTGACGTAATTATTTGTTTACATTAGGAGCAAACTAAGAGAGGCTGGACTGTAAATACAATGTACTACTGGATAAAAAATTTGGTTATCATTTTATTCGATATTTTTAATTTTTAATTACTACAGGATACCAAAGTAAAATATTCAAAGTGGCTGCCTCCGTAGCATAGTGGTAGTGTGGTAGCCTTCAACATGGAGGTCCCAGGTTCAATTCTCAGCTAGGGTCTGGAAATTTTCACATGTTAAAACTCACCGTTTTATAATCCATCATAGTCGCTAATAACCAAGCTGTTGATGAGACTTAATAGAAAAAATTATACAAATTTGAAAGCTTATAAAATAAATTTATTTTCAAGTTTGAATTATTTATTTACACGATTATGGAGAAGATTTCTTTGATTTTTTTATTTTGGTCATAAACTATAACTGTATACCGTTTTTATGCGACAGACTTCAACACAGTTGTCGTATTTGTCCCAAACATGTGCTAAAATTTAGAGCAGATCTATTGGCGTGTGTTGGCTTATTACTCTCCGCCATTTTCACTCCTACTTTTCTAGCTAGTATGTGCACATGGCATTGGTGGTAGTATTATGAACATCAATGTGTGTGTGAATCACATGCCGTGTGTGTTGTCAGAAGGGGATGATAAGGGGTAGAATAGAGATAGACATACTGTTCTCCCACATGACTATACTTCTGCTGTGTATTATAGCATAATTTAAACATATTCTCTTTATAATAATTGTATCATTTAACGTTTCAAAGACATATTTAAACTTGTACAGTATTAGGCTGGCCTGAAGGCCAGCCCAATCAGTAAGCTGGTCGAAACTCATTATTATTTTATTAGTAACACCGGTTGGGCAAGCAACTTTGTATGGTAACCAGCTAACAGCCATCTGTGAACAAACTCTACTCGGGTGCCTGTTTAAACTCATGCCCAATTCTTGTCAATAATATAGTGAAAAGCAGCAATCAAATTGGGAGGTTGTCGGTACTGTACAGTTCCTAATGACAAATAAACAAAAATAAATTATGTTTTATAAATATTTTTTCTAACGATGTATTTTCGCATTGAAACACCACAATTAAAAATTGAGTTGTTTTGTACCTTGCCATATTTTCTTCTTCTATTGTAAAAGCTACCACTATGTATTTAATATTATTTGAGTAACTAAAAAAATGAACCACGTTTGTTTTTGTAAATATTTTATTTTTGTAAATATTTTGTTCTTTAATAGCATTTTGCATGAATATTGTAGCATGATTTTTAATTATACATTTTTTGTTTTTTGTGTTTATTTTTTTGTACACATCACCATTTTTGTTTTTTTTTGCATGTATCTTGCATGATTAGTGTTGCATGTTAATTTAATTTACTATAATGTTATTAATATTTAATTATTATTGTGTTTAAACTAAAAACAAAAGATGGATTTTTTTGAAATATTAATTTTTTTGCTCAGAAATACAGTAAAACCTCAGTAATTCAAACTTCGGAAATCTGGTGTAAAACACTCACATGACATTCTCTTGCCAATGTAAATAGTGAAAAACATAACCTAATTTTAACCATGAATGAATGACGCTAAATTAAGCGTTGTAGAAAAGGTGCTTGAATTAAAAGTTGTAAATGTTTTAATTTCCTACAACTTTAATTATATACAATTTTGCCGTAAAATGCACATTAAGGCTGGTATCTTAAAAAAAATGACCATGAGAGCAAAGCCCCCAAAAATGTCAGCAGACATGGCAGTTAACCTATCTTGTAGAGCGTAAAAAATGTAGTAAATGAGGCAATGTTTTTAAAAAATAGTAGGAGCTGTTCATGAGAAAATTGCAAAAAAGTGAAAATCGCATAGATAAATTATTACTCCCGGTTGACTGTTTTTGATGAAAAGTTTCTGTTGGGTTTCCTAGTGGTACCTAACTCAAGTTTGAAGCTCGAACTTTGTACGTTATACCATTTTTGAGATATTTTGTTCACACACAGATCAAGACTAATTTCTAAAAACATCTTTTTTTCGGTGAAGAGGTCTGAAAATATGTGTATCCATTGCAAGAGGAAGTAAAACTTGTTTGAGTATATTAAATACGTTTAAAGAGTTGTAAGAGGTATACCATATTCCTTAGTGATTTAGATTTCCTTAGATTTCTAATTTTCTTCCTACCACCAACTTTTATTTATTTTATAACTTCAAATTTTTTTAAAAATAGAAGTTTCGTAATTTTTTACTACCGATATTGTTAACTATACAAACAACTCGTAGATAAAATTCAGTTAATCTTGTTAAATATGTATGTGCATCAAAAATTTCACAGCTCCACAAGGTAATCAATACATAAACACTATTGTAGCAAATATTTTTGATAAATCCACCAAAACGGCAGTCAATAAAGAGTCGTAATTTTTGGTATGGAGTATACACGTAATATTTCACGTGAAAATGTATGTAGGCCTACATAACTCCTCTAAAGGTCTTTTCAATGAGCTTGTGATTATATGTCAAACAATCTTTTCAAATTTACAAATATTTTTATTTCAGAATTTTGAATTAATGAGGTTAACATTTACTGTATTGTTAATTTATGAAATTTATCCTGTCTTATTATTATTTTTATCATTGTACATATTTAAAACATGCAATAATATCTGTAGTTTTGAAATATTTTCAAAGCTCTTTAATTTAGATTTGACTTCATCTACACAGATCTGAATTAAGATCTATTAAAAGATTAATAATGATAATTATATTAATTAAGAAATATCGTATTATCTATGTTCTGATATTTATGTAATTATATAATTTGAGATAAAGATTGATGTACAGGATCTCACCAGAGGTTATGGGTTGATGTGCTATGCCCAATCTATGTTAATTAAATTTTTTATAAAGATATTGTTTAAATATGATTATTTTTAAGTATAAAGTAATCATTAAAAATGAATAACTCATAATTCAATGTTATTTTTAAGACTAATGAATCATATTAATTACATGTCAAAATTCTCAATCTTTATTTTTTGAAATATTTTTACTGATCCATCTTTTGTTTTATTTCTAAGGATTGTTTTCACAGAATAATGTATTTAAGTAATTTTGAATTGAATTTCACAGAATTGGTCATTTGAACTAATGATCATGGTTTTGAAATCATCTTTACAGTAAATATATAACGATTAAACAAAATGTAAACTAGTTTTACATGATAATTGTAATCATGAAAGATCAAGAGAGTTAAATATTTTTGTGCATCTATGATAATTTTTAACTTTTATAATTTATTCATGGAATGTATCTGATGAAATATTTTTAGATTTTACAATTATTTCTAAAGTGATATTTTGTTTTATGTTTTAATTAAATAATTTGGAGTAATTATTCCAAATCATGTTTATATGTTAGTAAAGTTGAGTATATAATAATTGAGATTGAAATTGAAATATATATTTCTAACCACTAGAATACGGTAACTGAAAACACTTACCAATGTTTATAGTGCTTTCGTGTATAAGGAATCTTATCTTCCTTATCTGCCATGGTAGGAGTAGGAAGTTTTAAATTTTGATGTAGAAACATTTTTAAAGAATTTTAATTTACTGAAGATGTATACAAGATTCACGAAAGTGCTATAAACATTGGTAAATGTTTTCAGTTACCGTATTCTGGTGGCTAGAAACATATATTTAAATTTTAAATAATACGGCTGTTTATAATCCTACATAGGATGTTTGATAAAATAATAATAAAAATAATTGAGATATACGTATTTTAGTAAGCTACTTGATCAAAATCATATTATTGAAGTATTTGTAGATAGGTAGGCCTACAAATAAAAAGAAATTTTTAATTTTGACACCAGAACAGTGGTGGTAATCTTCTAATTTAATTAATGTTAATCATTTTATATTCTTAGATACTGTGAAAACATTCCTTTTCATATATTATCTTCTAAGTACGTAGCTTTATAAGTAATATTTTTGATTGAAAACCTCAAAAATTTGATTAATTTAAAATATCTTATTTAAATTTAAATTTCAGATTATATTTAAATTTATGTGAAAAATTTATAGGATTATTGGATCATTGATCAGGCTCATATGATAAATAACAAACAATTTTTGTAAGAATTATTGTATGAAAACCCTTTTAAAAAAATGATTAGAATTATGACAAACGTTTAAAGTTTGTAAGATAAATTAATTCGAGATGATTCGAGAAAGATTGTTGTATTATTCAGTTGCCCGTGTAAAAATATTTTACTCAAATTTTCAAGAGCACTGGCTCTTTTCTCACATCTATAAAGAAGTATTATGTTGGAGTATTATTACTAATATTTACTTACATTTAAATTTGTATTTTTAAATGATAACCATTTTAGTTGTGATTGTATTTTAGTTGATTTAATCTCAAATAATGGTCTTTACTCTTCTTGATGTTCAAAAGATTTTTTTTATGAAGTAAAGATTAAAAAGTTTCAGTCAGCCATAATTTTAATTAATATAAAAAAAATATATCTGAATTAAGTAAAATTAAAGTGTTGTTTAGGTCATCAGCCGAAAGGTTGGTTTGAACCTGTATAGGTTTTAGTAGGTAAAACAAGGTGTGAGGTGGTTTACCATTGCCTTCATCACTCAGTGGAAAAGTATGCTTATCAGCCTGCCGGACCCTCTGAAAAGCACATATTTTCTACTCTGCAAATTATACTTTCACTTCATTCACCACAGTGTCTGGCTGTATAATGACATTCATTACTTTCAGAGGAGATAACTCTGATTAGTGTCTTTTACACCTCTACCTTTTCTGTTCTTAAATGATTTAGTCAATTGGCTAACCATGTGATAAGAAACAGAACTATTTATTTTAGACCTGCAACGAACAGATTGGGTGTAAATAATTGGACACTCCACCTGTATGTTATGGGCAGAAAATTAATGTATCAAATGAATTAAAAAAATATATATAAATAAATTTGAGTGACAACCTATTTAAAAATAGTTTTACTATTTAGACTAGGTTTCCTAATGTCATAAAACTTGCTCAGCAGTGACTGTACAAATAATTTTGTTTTATTTATTGATTCCTGAAATGCATATTTTAATAAATTAATCAAAATTTTTGAGGTTTTATTAATTCTTTTTATTGTTGAAGTATATCTGAACACGGTTATGTAAAATCATGCCGAAATTATTAACACTATTTTATTTTAAATAGTGTTATTTTAAATGAAATACAGTATAAAAATACTGTTTTATAATATTAATATTTAAATACATTTATTATTGGAAATTATGTGACAGAAAATTTTCTGATGTACACTCATTTTTGATCTGCAGTGCCTCCACGTTGGATTCTTGAACCAACTGATAAAGCTTTTGCACAAGGAAGTGATGCTAAAATTGAATGTAAAGCTGATGGATTTCCTAAGCCGGTCGTTACATGGAAAAAGGCTTCAGGTTCGTAAAATTTTATTCATGTTATTAAATTAATGTAGAATTAAAATTTTATTAAATGATAAATTTAAGGTCTTACATGAATAGAAGTTTAAATTTATCATTTAATAAACCGAATTCGGGGGAAAATTACTTTAATTTATTTATTAGGTATTGGTAATGCCCGTTCCCAAGATTTGTGCAGCTGAGAGATATGCATTATGTCACTACTACTGTGAGAGATTGCGTTAGTAGTAGTAACGTTTTACTTGTATTATGTTTGTAGTAGTCAGAGGTACAGGGTGATTTTTTAGTCCTGTTACCCAATTGTTAATGTCTGGTAATTTTTTTCTAAGAAAGGGATATTTTGTTTTGTGACACAAAGTTGGTAGCCCTACTCAACCGGTATAGATACGACAGTTTGAGTTGATTCTCCTTGAGTTACGTAAAATTTTGTGCTGTTTCCAGTTGTGTTACGAACAGAATGTCTTTTACCCTAGAACAACGGGTTTTCATTCTTGAACAATATTTTGCTACAAAATCGTATGTGAGTGTAAAAGAATCATTTCAAATTAAATTTTTTGGTGTTCCTCCACTCTATTCTAGTCAATTTCTAGGCTAACTAACTGATTTTTAGAGGCAGGTATTGTTTGCAGCAGAAAACGTAGTGGTCGACCAACTCTCTTGACAGATGATGTTAAGAGAATGTGAAAACAAGATTTCTCAATTCTCCATGGAAAAGTTTGCAAAAACTTTCCTTGCATGTTGATTTGTCATGTTCGAGTGCTCAGAAAGCTGCTAAAAAATTGAAATTGTATCCGCATCACATACGATTAGTTCTAGAGCTTCAGCCTCCAGATTTAAACAAGAGATTGTTTTAGGATAAAAGACATTCTGTTCGTAGCACGACTGGAAATGGCACAAAATTTTACACAGCTCAAGGAGAATCAACTCACACTGCCATATCCATACTGGTTGAGTAGGGCTACCAACTTAGTGTCACAAAACAAAATTTATTTTTTTTAGAAAAATATTACCAGACATTAACAATTGGGTAACAGGACTAAAAAATTACCTGTACTATCCTAACTACATATATATTCGGTGACGCCATCTACAGCAAATAGTCAAAACAACACCCACACGAATAGCAATGAGATGATTAGTACAGTGTTATGACGTAGCAGTAGTTTGGTACTTCATCTGTCCCCTTCATCCTGCAGCTGCACAAAGCTTAGATTCATACTTTATGGATAACTGAAAATTTTACCTCCTTGAAATTGGGTTGGTTCAGTTCTATAGAGAACAACTAGTTTCAAAACAGTTAAACTATATCTTAATTTGGTGTTTTGTACTTGTTAGACTTACAAGGATGTATCAAATAAACACAAGACTACTGGCCCTGTGTGTGCAACGTAGACATGTGCCAGTTCCCACTCCTATCGGTATTTGTGGGGATTTGAGGAGTGGGGGAAATAGTCTTGCAGACTTCCATCATTAGTCATTAACTCAATTTCTGAACAAGCGGTACCTGTTTCCATTGTGCAGCAGATTATTATCAAGTTTCTTGCTCAGGAAGGTATAAAACCAGGTGAAATCCTCAGGAAATTAACTAAAAAATTCAAGGAAAAGACTTTTTCTAGATCTTGAGTATTTGCTTGGCATAAGCAATTTGTGGAGGGTCAAGTGCATGTTGAGAATGAGGCCAATCATCCGTGACCTTGCACCGGTCTCACAGGAAACAACATTCACCGTGTTCAACAACTTCTTGAAGGTGAATGATGTTTGACTGTCCCTGAGATTGCAGATGTCCCCAAGATAAATTATAACTGCACTTTTTCCGTTATCACAGATGAGATAGGATTTAGGAAAGTGTGCGCCAGGTGGGTTCCTAGCCTTTTGACACCTGAGCATTGCTTGTCCCCCTAACCAAACTAGAATTGGAGCAACTCAGCTGAGAAACACGTGATCACCTTTCCTATAGCCAAGACCTATCTCCCGGTGACATTTTTGTCTTTAGTCCACTCAAAGAAGCTCTTTGAGGTCAAAGGTTTAATGATGACCCTGATGTTGAAGTCTTATGTGGGCAATTGGCTGCAGACTTGACGATTTAATTCTACGAGGACACATATCAAAGTTACCTATTCACTGGGAAGAATATGTTTCAAAAGCAGTAGAATACGTGGAAAAATGACCTAAACTTGTACTTTTTGTGCCAAATAAAAAAACAAAAAAGATTTGTTTCTATTTAATTCACCCTCGTAATTATTAAACTCTATAAGTGGACTTTCGGTAACTAATATGCTTTTCACGGTTGATGAGCTCTTCTGTTCCACATGTTTAGACCAATCAGAATATTTGCCAGCGTTGTCAGATTGTATCTAACCAACATTACGCGCGCTTGTTTATAAGAGCCGCAATTGTTCACTCTCGTCTTGCATCTCGTACTGAATACATCGATTATAGAGCGCATAAACATGTAATACTTTTGAACATAATCAGCTGATTGTATGTTTGTAGGTTATATGTTATTATTGAAAGACCAAAAAAATTTCTGACGAAATATTTAACAGAGCTACAAGAGCAAGTATTGGCAACGTTGCTACCAAGTGATTGGCTAGCTATAAAGTGGGTAGGGGGCAATGCATACGTAAAGAGAGCTCATCACCCTTGAAAAATAGTAGTACAGTAGAGTACCGATTTTCCGTGGATCGTTTAACCGGGATTTGGATTAACCGTGCGATCACTAGAAATTTTTTTTTTTGTTTAACATCCGACTGTTTTGCAAATTGCTGCTAATGCAGACGGTGAAGGATGAAATGAATTTTTTGTAACGTATGAAAAAATGCCATGCCCGAGTGGGATTCGAAACCAAGACCGCGTGATGAGAGGCGATCACGTTACCAGCTCCTAAAATTAGTTGCAAAGAAGCTTTAACCGGTGCCGAAACATTACTAACTTTCATGGAAAATCAGGATGACACTGATTACGTGGACATTTTACATATTCGTGGTTATATAAGAAAAATAAAAGAAAAACTATTGCGGCATAAAATGAAACAAAGTAAAATAACAGATTTTTTGTGATTATTTTTGGTACGTAGTTTAAGGTAAGACTTACATAAATTTACGTAGTAAATATTTTTATTTCAATACAATTTGTTTATTTATTTCCGATATCCGATAGTATTAACATGTATTAATCAGTAGAATAAAACATACGCGTAACTGATGGTTTTGTTTATGACGTAAGTGGTCTCGACCGAATTGGGTTGTATTATCCGTGTTTTCCGGTTATCCGGTATAGTTATCCCCCCAATTACCACGGATAATCGGTATTATACTGTATAGTTAAAAATGTTCAATATTAGGAAAGCACAGTACTGTAAAACGAGGTAAATTACTTACAGTAAAAGCTTTGTTTCCAAATTAAAAGGTTTTGATTCCCAATGGCATTTTTTCACCATAATTTTCATCTGTTACCCTACATCATCATTGCATTAGCATTAATGTGCAAAACTACTATATCTTGTACCAAACTAACGTCGGTGATGTCACTACTTCATAGATCTATTTTTTTTTCATCCCTGATGTGTGTACGTTGCAATCTGTTCAATTCTGAACAATAAGCAACCCCATGACCCAATGAGATGAGGATGATATGTATGACGTGTAAATAAGATGTAGTCTTGTACAGACTCAGGCCGACTATTCCTGAGAGAGTATGGTTAATTGAACCCCAACCATCAAAGTACACCTCTGTCTAGCATTCAAATCCATATAAAAGTAACTACCTTTACTAGGATTTGAACCAGGAACCTTCGCCTCCGAAAATCAGCTGTTAAACAGCTGATTTTGGCGACGACTTTACCTCTAGACTAACCCGGTGGGTTATTAATTTAAGTAATTTAATATTTAACCCGGAAAATTTATTGTTCCATTTAAAATAACAAATCATTAACTGATTTTATTTTATTTTGCAGGGGATTCACCAGGAGATTATAAAGATTTAAAAGCTAATAATCCAGATATTAGAGTCGAAGAAGGTACTTTATCGATTAATAATATACAAAAAACAAATGAAGGTTATTATCTTTGTGAAGCTGGAAATGGTATTGGTTCTGGACTTTCTGCTGTTATTATGATTAGTGTTCAAGGTAATTTATATATAAATTCTTACCTACTTTTATATCAGTATGTTTATTTCTTTTTTTAAAAGATAAGCAGGAAAAATAGCCAAATAGAATCTTTAAATACCAGCCAGCCCCTCGGAGGAAGAGAGACAGACCCTGCGGAACTTGAAAAGAAGGGTGAGAGAGGCTATGCAACAGAAAGGGCTAGAGGAAGAAGACTGGTGGAAAAGATTGAAGTGTGGGATGCGGCAGCCGCTGTAGGATCCCCGCTTAAAGAAAAAAGAAGAGAAGAAAATTATTTAGAAAAGAATTCATGAAAACATTAAAATGTGTTATTGATTTAGTAATTTTTAATGTTTTTTATAAGAAATGTAAGTATGCACAATTTTTTTAAGATGGTGGTAATTTATTGATGTACGAAGGCAATTTTTTAACCTCCGATAGCCCATAGACAAAAGACAAGTGAATATAGAAAAAATGTTCTTTTTTTAACATTATGTACACTTATGGCGTTTTCAAACCTATGGACAAGTTTTCCAATATCCTCTTCTTAAAATGTTGCTCCCAATTAATTAAATGAGTTTTAACGTTGTCTTGAACCTCCTCGATGTGTTTTTTGTGGAGTCCATGCGTTCGATAACAACAGTATTATGAAACTTTACGAAGTTTACAGAGAGCCATTCAAAATAAAAAAAGAGGCATGCTGACTTCTGGAATTGTTCTGATCTATGACAACGCCCGTCCTCACAGTGTCGGTGCAACCCAACAACTTCTTGAGCATTTTCAATGGGATATTTTTGATTACCCATCTGCCACACAGTCCTGACCCAGCACCAAGTGACATCCATCTTTTCCCTGAACTGAAGAAGTGACTAGGAGGACAGCTAAACTAATGAGGATGTTCAAGACAATTTCAAGTCTCCTTTAAGTTCATTGGCGGTAACATTTTATGAAGATTATTGGAAAGCTTATCCACAGGTATAACAAATGCCGCAATTGTCAATGTAACTATGTTAAAACGTAGCCATAAGTGTACATAACTTTTAAAATAGAACATTTTTTCTATATTTACTTTTCTTTTATCTATCCCCTATCGGCCTCTAACATCTATCGCCTCTCATAATGCGGTCTTGGGTTCGAATCCCATTCAGGCACGGCATATTTTCATACATTACAAAAAATCATTTCATCCTTCACCATCTGCATTAGCGTAATTGCAGAACAGTTGGACATTAAACAAACGAACAAAATTCCCTATCGAAGGTTAAAAAAAAATGACCATTGTATTTTCTCTCTGCATTAGGTTTTTGCTCAGAATGTAGTGTTGTGGTTTTCAATGAATTAATTGTTTCTTTTTCTTGTCTTGATTTTGGATATTAATATTCTGTATAAAGGTGTGTTTGCCTTAACATGAATTATCATATTGAGAATGTAAAGTGAGGGAATATTGTAAGCAATTATACACAATCGTCCCACAATAAAGTAGCGTGTTGGATAGGAAACAGAATTAGACCACGATAAACTGTCATTAGTAATTTTTACTTTCTCTTGCCTATATGAATATATAGGAAGGAAAGTATTGTTTTCATGTCGATTTTTCGAAATCGAGTTTTCACCGGATCTATACGTTTTCAGACCCCCTGAACCCAAAAAACATGTTTTTAGCGATTGGTCTGTGTGTGTGTGTGTGTGTGTGTGTCTGTGTGTGAACAGAATATCTCAAGAACGGAACATCGTACGAACTTGAAACTTGAAACTTAAGTTACATACCACTACCGGACGCGACACGAACATTTTCATCAAAATCGGTCAACCGGAAGTAGTAGTTTATTCGTATAATTTTTCAGTTTTTTGCGATTTTCTCAAAAACTGGTCCTACGATTTTTTTTAAAATCGCCTATTTTACTCAATTTTTTATTCTCTACAAGATAGGGTAGGCGCCATGTTTGCTGAAATTCTCGGTGTGGCTGTTTTCACGTAAAAACGTTGTTTTTTTAAGATTACGGCTTTAATATAAATTTTAGCGCAAAAACTTATATAATAAAAGTTGTAGAGAATTTAAAAACCTACAACTTCTGTTTCAAACATTTTTTTGTATAACGCTTAGTTTAGCGGTAATTCGCGATTTTCTGTTTTTTTTCTCACGAAAACGTGAGAAAAATCGATTTTTTTAACATTTCGGTCTTAGTATGCATTTTACGACAAAAGTGTATATAATTAAATTTATAGAAAATTAAAAGATCTACAACTTTTGTTTAGAGCATTTTTCTCTACAGAGCCTAGTTTAGCGTGAAAGCGTGATTTTCCGTATTTTTAAGCCAAACTGAGTTCGATTGTCATTTTGCGTCATTCACTCATGATTAAAATAAGGTTATCTTTTTGAGGTTAGTTTTTGTTCATTTCTAATGTTTTAATATTAATGTTAGGTTTATTGTTAATTATTTGCATTGGCTAGAGAAAGTTGTGTGAGTGTTTCACACCAGATTTTTTATAATGTAATTACACATTTTGTTTTAATACAAGTACCTATGATTATATTTCGCTATAGATTTATATATGTACTTGTAAGACTTGGGGTGAAAAATCAGTTATATCTACAGTACATTTTTTAATACCATTTCTAATTGTACAAGATACAAACGATGAGTGCTACTTGTTAATCTTTTAAATGACTATTAAATAAGCGTACTTACACTTTTTGTATGTTTTCTTCCCGTAGATTAAAAACCCATGTTACTTAAACATTTATTCTTTGTATTTTTCAGCTCCACCCCAATTTGAAATTAAATTACGTAATCAGACATCAAGAAGGGGTGAACCAACTGTGTTACAGTGCGAAGCAAGAGGTGAAAAACCCATTGGTATTCTGTGGAATATGAATAACAAACGATTGGACCCAAAGAGCGATAACAGGTAATATTTCTGATTTTTTTAATTTCCATTTTTTCTTCAGACTAAATTCAAATTCAGATTTTATAGAAATCTTATATGTTATGTAAACCAAACATTTTTTGGTTCCTGCCTTAAAAATCTGTCCGTAAGAACTCTTTTCTGATAGACAGTAATACGTAAAATTGACGAACGGTGGAAGATTTTGTAAATAATTAGGTATTTAATGCCTTTATTAGAATTTACTTTTTGCACAAATGATGAAATTTTAATACAAGATCTAATAACTAATAAGAACAACAAAATCGGAGAATCTTATTTGCCACTTCATTTTCTGCTAATACTGATTCAAAGAAAAGAATTAGACATTTAATTTTCATAATATTTCTTGGTGTAGTATTTATACTGATATAATATATGTAATGTAAATAATGTAATGTCTATTGATCATCTTTGTGCAGTCAGATGAATAAAATACTTGTAAGCTGATGGTTAGGAGAATAATTTCTAAAGAAATTTTGGATTAAACACAATGTTGATTGTATTTTAAAAAGCTTCTGTGTAATGTTTAGGTCATCAGCCAAAAGGTTGGTTTGAACCTCCAGAGGCTTTACTCAGTAAAACGAGGAGTGAGGTGGTTACACATTGTCTTCCTCACTGAGTGGAAAAGTATGCTTATCAGCATGCCAGGCCCTTTGAAAAGCATCTACTTTCCACCCTGCAAATGACGCCTTTGCTTCATTCACCAAAGGGTCTGGTTGTATAATGAAATTCATTACTCTCAGAGGACATAATTCTGACTAGTGTCTTTTACACACCTACATCTTTTGTTCTTAAATATTTCAGTAATATAATTGGCTAATGATGAGATAAAAAACCGAACTATTTTTTATAGCCATGAAACTAGTAGATAAGAGGGCAAATAATTTAACACTCCACCTGACTGTTATGCCAATCTTAGTATGTATAGGGAGAACTAATGCACCTTATTTAAGTCACAAACAAAGTGATATAATAAACTGAAGCTATAGATACTGAAGTCATGAGATTACCTTTTGCGTATGGACAGGCTGGGAGGAAGAGAAGTGAAAATTTGACAATGCTGCCAACCTCAACAGTGAGACATTACATTTCATTACCATGCACTTTCTATATACGTTTTGTAAACTGTGGTTTATTCTGAGAAAATGTTTTCTTCATAAACCTTATAAGAAATAAATGTGACCTGTAATAATGTCTATAGCTTAATTACATGACTAAAAATGTTTATTTACTGTTATTACCTTATTCCATTGGAACAAAATTTTCTACGAATGAATCGCCTTTTTTATTATCGCTATCACCGGTGTCTTCACTCATTAGTATCTACCTAACCGTTTTTTTTTTATCAGGTGTCGACAAAACTGTTGAAGAATTAGCTTCTTCACTATCTTTAACTTCCTTCTTTATATTTTTAATTGTGGAATGAGAAACATCACAGTAGTGAGCTGCTCGCATGGCTTTTGTTAAGAGGCAGGGAAAAGCATTTTTGTTTAGCTTCAATTTCACAGCATTATTGCACTGCATATTAGATTTCGTTCAGCACTGTGAATAGTCTGCCCATATTTTCGAGAAACTAACATTTCTGTTTACGGGAAAAAAACAGTTATATTTGTACAGTTAACCTACAAAAGGTTCCGCGATATACTGTATATGCTCTGGGTATAATCTAAGTTGTTGTGTTTGTTGTCGTGAAATTAAAGCAGTCGTGCATGCACACTGATGCTTTTCCCCCTTTGTAAACCCCCCCATTGTAAACAAGGGTAAAATCGTGACTCAAGTAACTATACCTGTTTACTCTATTGTACTTACTAAAGCGATGTTCTTAACACGATGAATACTGGAATATACGAGGGTTATTCGTAAAGTAAGGTCCGTTTTTGTATAAAAAATTAACCACAACAGATTAGATCAGAAACCTTGTTTCATTAATTCCTGACGCCTTAATCTATTTTCCTAAATAGTTTCCATTTTTTTTAAACATTTATCATACAAGCTTTTGAATACCAGTGTCGTAGAACTCTGCCGCCTGCGAATATAACCAGTCATGAACAGCTTCTTTCACCTCGTCATCAGAGTTGAAGCGCTTGCCGCCGAGAAACTCCTTCAGGTAGCGAAACAAATGAAAGTCGTTTGGCGCCAAGTCGTGAATCGCCGATTTTCACGAATCTTTTCTTCAATGGCTTTGACCAAATCTTCCGTGATCACTGATGGTCGGCCAGATCGTGGTTCATCATGGACATTGTCCCTTCCCTCCTTGAAAGCTCTCACCCAATTGCGCACTTTACTGTCACTTATTGCATTAGGGCCATACACTTCACTTATTTGTCGATGAATATCTACTGCACAAACGTTCCTTGCTATCAAAAAATGAATCACTGACCGTATTTCGCAGTCGGCGGGATGATCAATTGTCTTAAACATCTTAAAGATGCACAGTAAATAGCACACAACAAAGATATTTCTATTTCATATAATGAATTAATACAATAATTTCACTAACCTTCTTTTTAAACTGCGTCACCTTTATTTTAATTTTTACTTAAACGTGTTTCGGTGGATCCACCATCATCAGAGTAAATAACATATAATTGAAACTAAAAACATTATTTATTAAAAATAATGATTTTTTTATTATTAAAAATAATTTTTAGTTTCAATTATATGTTATTTACTCTGATGATGGTGGATCCACCGAAACACGTGTAAGTAAAAATTAAAATAAAGGTGACGCAGTTTAAAAAGAAGGTTAGTGAAATTATTGTATTAATTCATTATATGAAATAGAAATATTTAAAACTGCAGGATGCATTATAAAGATTTGTTTTTTAACAACAAAGATACTACTGCAAATGGCGTCATTTCATACACAAGGCATGCTGGGAGTCGTCGTGCATGCGCATTGCGCTGTTCGCTCGCCGTGTGGCTAGTTACCACGATTCGGACCTTACTTTACGAATGACACTCGTATTATTATAATGTCTATTTTGTATCTAAATTTAATTTTTGGTGATTTTTCAGATACACTATCCGTGAAGAAATCCTCCCTAATGGTGTTTTATCAGATTTAAGTATCAAACGTACAGAACGAGCTGATTCTGCTTTATTTTCATGTATTGCAACAAATGCATTTGGAAGTGATGATACGAGTATAAATATGATAGTACAAGGCAAGTATGTTGTTGTTGTTTAGGTCAACAGCTGAAAGGCTGGTTTGAACCTCTAGAGGTTTTACTAAGTAAAACGAGGAGTGAGGTGGTTTACCATTGCCTTCCTCACTGAATGGAAAAGTATGCTTATCAGCATGCCGGGCCCTCTGAAAAGCACATATTTTCCAATCTGTAAATGACACCTTCACTTCATTCACCAAAGGGTCTGGCTGTACAATGAAATTCATTACTTTCAGAGGAGATAACTCTGATTAGTGTCTTTTACACCTCTACCTCTTCTGTTCTTAAATGATTCAGTCATTTAATTGGCTGACCATGTGATAAGAAACAGAACTATTTATTTTAGCCCTGCAACGAACAGATTGAGTGTAAATAATTTGACACTCCACCTGTCTGTTATGGGCAGAAGGCAAGTATATCGTTTTATTTTCAGCAAAAGAAATTTATTCGTAAAAATGGAAAAGTTATTTTTAGTACTGTTTTGAACAGTTAGGATGTTTATACAAGGCTTGTCTTGAAAGTAGAGATGCAAAGTTGCGACTCTTCGCTTACGGGATGTTTCTTTGAGGAAGATGTAGATAAGCTGGTCTTCTGCTATGAAAAGTGCCTGCATAACGGAAACTGTGTAGAAAAGTAGTTTAAGGTATTATCTTTCATGTAACATTAGAACTGTCTTGAAAAAATATTTTAGTATTTTTTTCAAAATGGTATTTTCTTTCCGGACGTGCTTCATTCTTCAGTTTCAGTTCTGTTCTTCATAAACTATATTGCCAATGACTGGAAATTTACTTTCATATTATTAAAGCATGAGTGATACTAGAGAAAAACGTATCTTTATTTTTGTGTTTTATTTAACAAAAATATTGGGATGATTTATTAGTCTCTCTTGTAAAGAATTCTGATGATTTACATGATTAATTAGGTAGAATTAATAACAGAAAAGCCTTAGAAGCTTATTCACATGATATTAGATAGATTTTATAAAAGCAAGATGGAGTTGGAGAGGCTCTTTGTTTGGAAATTAGTTAACTGAAAACTAAGTTGATGGTGGTTGGTAACTGGACAAAGAGTATGCACGCTCTTTTAAAGGTGGTTCATGAAAGAGTGATGGATTTGGCACACTATGAAGAAGAAGAAGAAGAAGGGAAGGGGTTGAAAGATTTTGAAATTTAAATTTTCTTTGAAAACGAAAAATTGTATCAATAAAATAAATATTTACCTGCATAAACAAAAAATCTGGTGTGAAACACTCACACAACTTTCTCTTGCCAATGCAAATAATTAACAATAAACCTAACATTAGTATTAAAACATTAGAAATGAACAAAAACTAACCTCAAAAACATAACCTTACTTTAATCATGAGTGAATGACGCAAAATGACAATCGAACTCAGTTTGGCTTAAAAATACGGAAAATCACGCTTTCACGCTAAACTAGGCTCTGTAGAGAAAAATGCTCTAAACAAAAGTTGTAGATCTTTTAATTTTCTATAAATTTAATATATACACTTTTATCGTAAAATGCATACTAAGACCGAAATGTTAAAAAAATCGATTTTTCTCACGTTTTCGTGAGAAAAAAACAGAAAATCGCAAATTACCGCTAAACTAAGCGTTATACAAAAAAATGTTTGAAACAGAAGTTGTAGGTTTTTAAATTCTCTACAACTTTTATTATATAAGTTTTTGCGCTAAAATTTATATTTAAGCCGTAATCTTAAAAAAACAACGTTTTTACGTGAAAACAGCCTCACCGAGAATTTCAGCAAACATGGCGCCTACCCTATCTTGTAGAGAATAAAAAATTGAGTAAAATAGGCGATTTTAAAAAAAATCGTAGGACCAGTTTTTGAGAAAATCGCAAAAAACTGAAAAATTATACGAATAAACTACTACTTCCGGTTGACCGATTTTGATGAAAATGTTCGTGTCGAGTCCGGTAGTGGTACTTAACTTAAGTTTCAAGTTTCAAGTTCGTACGATGTTCCGTTCTTGAGATATTCTGTTCACACACACACACACAGACACACACACAGACCAATCGCTAAAAACATGTTTTTTGGGTTCAGGGGGTCTGAAAACGTATAGATCCGGTGAAAACTCGATTTCGAAAAATCGACATGAAAACAATACTTTCCTTCCTATATATTCATATAGGCAAGAGAAAGTAAAAACACTTAGTTGATAACCAGCACAGACGTTTACCAAGAGAACAAATTTATAAAGAAATAGAACCAATCACTGATGCAATGCGCAAAAAGAGAATTTCTTTCTTTTCGCATATCCTTAGAACTCCAGAAAACCGATTATTAAGAAAAATTGTAGAAAAATTCATGTGTGCAAAAATGGAAGGAGCTACAATTCCTTGGCTTGAAGAAATCAAAAAAGACAGAACAGAACTAAATCTAACAATTGCTGATGTCAAAGATCGCACACCGGTTTACAAAGAAACAATTAAAGACAAAAACAAAATTTTATCAGTAAGAACAATTGAACGAAAAGAACAGGTTTGTTCTGACGAATTGAGAAAAGCAAAATCCGACAGAATGAAAAAGTATTGGCAAGTTGTTTAGGTCATCAGCCGAAAGGCTGGTTTGAACCTGTAGAAGTTTTACTAAGTAAAACGAGGAGTGAGTGGTTTACAATTGCCTTCCTCACTGAGTGGAAAAGTACACTTATCAGCATGCCGGGCCCTCTGAAAAGCACATATTTTCCACTCTGCATATGACAACTTTACTTCATTCACCACAGGGTCTGGCTGTATAGTGAAATTCATTACTTTCAGAGGAGATAACTCTGATTAGTGTCTTTTACACCTCTACCTCTTCTGTTCTTAAATGATTCAGTCATTTAATTGGCTGACCATGTGACAAGAAACAGAACTATTTATTTTAGCCCTGCAACTAACAGATTGAGTGTAAATAATTTGACACTCCACGTGTCTGTTATGGGCAGTTATGGCTGTTATGGGCTGTTATTGGCAAGAAAGAAATGAAAAGGAAATAAACTGCCGAAGAAAAAGAACTAACCAAAGACACTAAAGTGATCCTTAATGGTCATAAAATGAAAAAAAAAAAAATTATGTCTGTATAACTCAAATTTTCAGGTTGTATGTTTTATTTATGTACAATTGAGGATTTATGTTAATGAAATAATGATTTTTATTTTCAGAGGTGCCAGAAGTACCTTATGGGTTAAAAGTTCTAGATAAATCAGGTCGATCAGTACAGTTATCATGGAATGCACCATATGATGGAAACTCACCTATTAAACGTTATCTTATCGAATATAAAATATCAAAAGGTATTAATATATTTCATTTATTCAATTATTATGTCTAATTTTTTTGGATAACCATTGAAATCACAAGTAACTCTCATTGTTTATCAATTATAATAATTATAACTCGCCACTTCAGGCGTTTTTCGTGTCTTTTGCATCAGTGGGGTAGGTGGAACCATGGAACCATGGAAGTGCGTGTGCTGCCCGCTCGAACTTTGCCATAACGTGAAGTTCGGCTGCCAGTGGGGTTAGGTAGATAAGAATACAGTCATACGAGTAAGGTGGTACGAGATAATTTTTAAGTTTGCCATTGTTTGTAGTTTCAATTTCTGTAAAGTTTTCGTATGAGCAAAAGTTTGTCCGAAAATTTCTGCGTGAAAATATTTATTGTAAATAACTTTTCTGAAAAAGCAGACAGTAAAGTCGGTTCAAAAAAAATTATGGTTTTATTGCTTTATCTCCAACAGAGCAATAATAGTAAATATTGCTACTGTAGGTGTGGCAATATCAGCTGCTACATGCAAATTTGCAACTCTGTAAATCTAGCAATAACTGATTATTTAGGAAAGCTAAGGGAATCTTTTCAGTCCCTTAACACTTCAGCTCTTCGAAAAAGCCACTTCTGTTATCTTCCTTATTCACTCACCAAACTAACAAATCCCTGGAACAAGTTTTAATTTTACAATTACCTAAAAGAAGAAAGAAGAAAAAGGAAAAAACTTTAATTGAAAACTATTGATGATAACCTGTGAGACTCAAACCAAGATTTTCTATTTTATTTTATTTTTATCCTTAATGTGTGCACGTTCCAATCTGTTCAATTTAAGAACAATAAGCAACCCTATAAGCCAATGAGATGAGGATGATGTGTATGACGTGTAAATGAGATGTAGTCTTGTACAGACCCAGGCCTACCATTCCTGAGAGAGTATGGTTAATTGAACTCCGACCATCAAAGTACATCAGTAATCACTGTCCAGTATTCATATCTGTTTTAAAGTACCTTTACTTGGATTTGAACCAGGAACGTTCGTTCTAAAAATCAGCTGTTAAACAGCTGACTAGTGGTGTGAACTTTACCGATCTAATTTTATTATTTAAACATATTTTTTTGTGGTACATTTTATTACTAATTTTTCTAAATCCTGTTCATGTCATTAAAATTGCTTGTGATTTTCTAGGCACATGGGAAACTGATATCGATAGAGTTTTGGTACCAGGACAACAGAACATTGCAGGAGTTGTTAGCTTACGTCCAGCTACTACTTATCACTTGAGAATTGTCGCTGAAAATGAAATCGGTGCTTCTGAACCTTCCGATACTGTAACAATTATCACTGCTGAAGAAGGTAAGGACTTTTGTTTTTAAAAGTAATTAATACAACTGTCCAACAGGACAGTTGTATTAACTCCTGTCGGACAGGAGACCGCCTGTCGGATATCAGTTGGTTGCTATTTTATAGCCAAGAATTTTTAATTGTAACCATGCAGTTAATTTTTGAATTTTCATAACACAATTTTATACCCTTTTATAATATACTCATACAGTATTTTTAACTGGTTTTCAGGATACAGTTGAAGGTGTGAATTTAATATATTTGTAGGTATCAATGCAAAATAGCTTACTTTTTGGATTTACTTTAAAAATATATTTTTTGTTGTTTAAAATTATATGTTTTAATTACATATAAATCATAACAATAAATGGAAACATTCAAACAAGAAATACATTTATTAAAACAGGTGAAAATAAATCTAAAAAAACACAGAATTGTTTACTTTAATGTTATTAGCTAACATAAATCCATTTATGGGTGGCAAATAAAAGAATTGTATAAAAAATGTAAGTAACTTAAAGTTGTAAATAAAGCAAGCCAAGAACATACGCCATGAGTTATCTGCTCGGCAGGAGCGATACCTTATAATTACTCAGCATTGAATGTGTATACAATATTAATACTACCACAATATACAATATTAATACTACCAAAATATACAATATTAATACTACCACAATATACAATATTAATATTACCACAATGTACAATACGAGGGCTATTCAGAAAGTAGATTACGTTTTCGTCTGTTGCCGCAAGGGGCGGGGCAATCGCGGACATTTTGGTATGTGGGCGTTCTGCCGTTCAGTGGCTATCCAGCCGTGCTAGTGAGAGGGTGATCGCGCTGCTCGTTCCGTTTTTATAAGCTTTTGAAATGTGTGCTGCAATCGCAAATCCCGCGAGTTGTGAAGTACGATCTGTGATAAGGTTTTTGTTGGCAAGCAACCATAAACCAATAGAAATTTACCGGAAACTGTGTGCAGTGTATGGAAATGACATTATCACTGAAGGTGGAGTTCGTCAGTGGTGCATTCGCTTTAAGAATGGCCGAACTAATGTCCATGACGAAGAGAAGAGTGGTCGACCGAGCATTGTGACTGATGAACTGACTGAGAAAGTCAATGAAAAGGTGCGTGAAAACCGCCGTTTCACAATAACGGAGCTTTCCCTTTGTTTCCCACAATTTTCAAGAACTTTGCTGTACGAGATTGTTACACAAAAGCTAGGCTACCACAAATTCTGTGCAAGATGGGTGCCAAAACTCCTTACAGAAGACCACAAGGATCAGCGCATGGCTGCATCATTAACATTTCTTGATGGTTACGACAAAGCTGGTGAGTCATTTCTTGACCGAATCGTAACGGGAGACGAGACGTGGGTAAAACATGTTACCTGCGAGACAAAATTACAGTCTATGGAGTGGGGACACACACATTCCCCTAAAAAACCAAGAAAATGTCTCCAAACATTGTCTGCAAGGAAGATTATGGCGACTGTTTTTTGGGATAGGAAAGGTGTTATTCTTATCGATTTTTTGGAGCGTGGTACAACAATCAACTCTGAGAGGTATTGTCAAACGTTGCAAAACTTAAGAAGAGCGATTCAAAACAAACGTCGGGGAAAGCTGACGAACAAAATTTTGTTTTTGCATGACAATGCCAGACCTCATACGGCAAATCGCACTCAAGGTGTCCTTAATGGATTCAAATGGGAGATTTTTCCTCATCCAGCTTATAGTCCCGACCTTGCACCCAGCGACTTCCACTTGTTTCCAAAGATGAAGAACTGGCTTGCAACACAACGTTTTGATGACGACGTGGAACTGCAGGCGGGCGTGACTAACTGGCTGACATCTCAGGCGGCTGAATTTTACGATGAAGGCATTTCAAAACTTGTTCACCGCTACGACAAGTGCCTCAATTTGTATGGTGACTATGTAGAAAAGTAGTGTTTAAGTTGCTCTTTCAGATGTACATAATAAATTTTTTTTTCTGTAATTTGTTATTTTTTTATTCCAAAACGTAATCTACTTTCTGAATAGCCCTCGTATTAATACTGTCGCAATATACGAGGGCAGTCCAGAAAGTCTGTCACGTTTTGATATAAAAAAAAACCAAGTACAAGAAAAAAATTTTATTATATACATTTGAAAGTGCAACTAAAATGCTATTTTTCTACATAATCACCAAACAAATTAAGACACTTATCATAGCGGTGAACTATTTTTGAAATGCCAGCGTCATAAAAGTGTACCGCTTATGATTTTAACCAGTTAGTCACACCCTCCTGCAGCTCCGTGTCGTCGTCAAAGCGCTGCGTCGCAAGCCATGTCTTCATTGTTGGGAACAAGTGATAATCGCAAGGTCTGGACTGTATGGCGGATGTGGGAAAACCTCTCATTTGAAAGCATCCAGGACTTCTCGTGTTCTATTGGCCGTCCACTTCGTTCTTCCTCGTGAACATTAGTTCGGCCATTTTTGAACTGAATGCACAAACACCATACTCCACTTTCAGTGTCAACATCGTTCCCATAAACTTCACAGATTTGGCGATAAATCTCAATTGGTTTATTGTTTTTAGCCAACAAAAACGGTATTACCGACCTTACTTCACAACTGGCGGGATTTTGAATTGCGGCACACATTTTAAATTGTTGTTGAAAAACAACAAAGAGCGACACAGACCTCTTGCTAGCATGGCTGGATAGCCACTGAACGGAGAAACGCCGCGACACTAAAATGGCTGCGATAGCTCCGCCCCTAGCGGCTACAACGCAAAATGTGACAGACTTTCTGGACTGCCCTCGAACAATACAAATATTACTACAATGTATACAATATTTTATGTTGGGAAGAAAACAACTTGACTTATAATACTACACTCTGTTTTAGTTTTATCAGCATTGTTGCCGTACATAGAACACCTATCTATTTATAAGTATTTCTTTTGAGTTCTAATTGAATATTCATGCATCTAGTGGAAATTTTGGTATATTACTAATCAGGTTATAATTTTTTATAGCTCCCAGCGGTCCACCAACTGGAGTCAAAGTAGAAGCTGTAGACCAATATACTTTGAGAGTGACATGGAAACCACCAGAGAGAGATCAATGGAACGGTGAAATTCAGGGTTACTATGTCGGTTATAAACTTACGTCTTCAGATAAACCATTCTTGTTTGAAACTGTTGAATTTAGCAAGGAAGAAGGAAAAGAACATCATTTACAGATCGCAAATCTCAAGTAAGTTCAATAAGTACAGATATACATAATTTGTTTTTATCTTTTTTTTTTGAATAGGGCCAATTTTAAACCACGTGAGGTGACTTCAAACATTTCTGGAAGCTCTTTTTGCAGCTCACATTCTCATCGTTTGTTTACTGTAGGCTTTTCTTCTTTCTTCTGTCCACCCGGTGTTCTGTTTTTGCTTTTCAGTAATTAGTTGTCTGAATTTGGTTCGGTTCATTCCAGTTTTCTCAATATCCTGTCTGACTTCTTTAAACCATTTTTCTGTCACCTTTGGTCTATTGTTTAGCGAAAAATTAGTTTTGTCAACTGGTTGTCATGCTGACGCCACTTACCATGATTAACTTTTATTCTTTTATTCAAGCTATATATTCCTAATTTGGCTCTTATTTCTTCATTCCGTATATGGTAAATCTTGTGTACTTTTTTGTCCTTCATTGGAACCTCATCTTTGCCTCCTGAATCTTGCTTTCTTGTGACTTTGTTGTGACACGAGAATCACTTCCATAAAGGACAGTGGGAGTTGCCATCACCTAATGAAATTTCATCTTTTAATTAATTCGTTTTAACAAATATTCATTGGTTTAGGAGATTTTGTATAAAATTTAGTAAATACAGTTTCTGTTTATTTAAAGAATTAAAGTATGGTATTTTGCCTTTGTTGTTATTGGTCTGAGATAAAACTTCTTAAAGCTTATCGTGGAATAAATAACAAAAGAGTAGAAAACTGTTTTCTTTCATTTATTAATTTTGTACTTTTTTTAAATACAAACATGTAAGATTGGAAACGTGCTCCAAAACATTCTCATTAATTTCTACTTTTGACCTCAGTGAGAATTTTCCTTGCCCCATCTAAAACTTGTCTGAACTAACATTCTGGAATGTGTTTGATTTTTGGAACTGAACATACAGTATAATAAAAAATTAATTTTTGATTAAGTAAGTAAAATACAATTAATTTAATCGCACAATATAAATTTAATTCATGTAACCAATTGTAATTTTACAGAACCTATACTCAGTATTCCGTGGTTGTACAAGCTTTTAACAAATTGGGCGCTGGACCGATGTCTGACGAAGTGAGACAATACACAGCTGAAGGTATTCCTGAACAGCCACCACAAGATACCACCTGCACTACACTTACGTCACAAACAATTCGAGTTTCATGGGTCTCACCTCCTCTTACTGCTGCTAATGGTGTTATTAAGGGTTACAAAGTTGTTTATGGACCTAGCGACACGTGGTATGGTAAGTAATTTTGAATATTTTATGACGTGTAAAAGACACTAGTCAGTGTTATTTCCTCTGAGAATAATAAATTTCATTATATAGCCAGACTCTGTGGTGAATGAAGTGAAGATGTTACCTTTCTTTAAACTCAATTTTCTCTGCAACTATTCATTATTTTTCAACGGGTTAGTTTAAATGAATAAAGAATTTTCTCCTCTTTCATTTGATGTATCTTGCATATTTGTACGATGAAAATTGACGACATGGTGTTATGCAAAAGAAAGAGATTTTTTTTGACGAGTTCGTCCATAACTTTTCAACAAAAAAAGGTATTTGTTTGAAAATGACATCATCAGTTAGCTGTAAATGTTACAGTTGAAATCAATAAATTAGAAGTGCCGGTGACAAATTTTATGACTCTAAAACCGAACAAAGAAGGTTAATACTACCTGTCTCGCCTATCCCTCGGTTAAACCTTACAATTAGTGTCAAAAAAACGATAACGTATTTTAAGTTATGCTATCATGTTTTGAAAAGGATAGTACACAAAATAATGTGCGGAAAAGAGATAGAAACTTTCATAGAAGAGGAGTAAATAAAAATTGAAAAAAGACAACATTATTTTGAGGCGATTTTTTTTCATCCACACGTTACTTTGTTGAACAAAAAGTGTGATATCTTTTGAACACGTCTATCAATTTTCAGTATCTAAAAGTTGTTATTTTTACAATGGATTGCTTTATTTATAAATATATCTGAACATATTTTTTTGTATTTTTAAGTGATTTAGTGACACTTTTTCATACGTAAATTGATATTTCTAAAAGAAAATATTTTTTTTTAATTTTCAATTTTTATTCTGGTCATAAATGAAATGGAAAAATATGGTTCAAACGTGATTCTAATAAAAAAATTCTTTATAAATAAATAGTAATTTTTTGAAATTTTTAGGAATGAAACTGAATGAAATAAAAGAGTTTTTATTAGGCGTAAAATGCGTGATCGTTAAAATCGCAGTTTTTGTCGGGTTGAATATATGATTGTACAGATAATTTCTGCCCATAACAGACAGGTGGAGTGTCAAATTATTTGCACTCAATCTGTTAGTTGCAGGGCTAAAATAAATAGGTCTGTTTCTTATCACATGGTCAGCCAAAATAATGACTGAATCATTTAAGAACAGAAGAGGTAGAGGTGTAAAAGAAACTAATCAGAGTTATCTCCTCTGAAAGTAATGAATTTCATTATACAGCCAGACCCTGTGGTGAATGAAGTGAAGGTGTCATTTGCAGAGTGGAAAATATGTGCTTTTCAGAGGGCCCGGCATGCTGATAAGTGTACTTTTCCACTCGGTGAGGAAGGCAATGGTAAACCACCTCACTCCTCGTTATACTTAGTAAAACCTCTACAGGTTCAAACCAGCCTTTCGGCTGATGACCTAAACAACAACAACAACCGATAATTTAATCCTTAATTTTAACAAAAATGTCTTTATTTGCAGATGAAAATACTAAGGACACTAAAATAACAGCATCGAGTGAAACTATTTTACATGGATTGAAGAAGTATACCAACTACAGCATGCAAGTACTTGCCTATACCTCTGGAGGTGATGGAGTACGAAGTGGACCCATTCATTGTCAAACCGAACAAGATGGTAAATTTTATATTTACTTTAAAAACAATCTGGTGTGAAACACTCATACGACTTTCTCTTGCCAATGCAAATAATTAACAATACAGGGTTATTCTAAATGATGGACCCAATTTTATAAACTCATATTTATTTAAGCATAAATTCAAAATGAATAATGAATACACAATTAGAAAGAGGAAGTTTCAAAGTTTTTTTTACACACTTATAAAATGTTCAATGTGTCCCCCTTGTGCTGCACGGGAAACATCTAAACAAAAGCCAAACTCGCCCTACATACGAGAAACTGTATCGCCTGTTACTGAGTGCACCGCAGCAGTGATACAGTTTCGCAGATCGGCCAGAGTTATTGGTAGAGGTGGGACGTAAACAGCTTCCTTGACATAACCCCATAAGAAATAGTCACATGGGGTGAGATCAGGAGATCTCGATGGCTAGTAGTGTAGAGCCAGGTCTTGATTTCCCCTGCGTCCTATCCAGCGTAGAAGAAGGGACTGATTCCAAAAGTCTCAAACATCGAGGTGGCAATGGGGCGGAGTTCCATCTTGTTGGAAAATGAAGTCCTGTGAATCTTCCATAACTTGGAACAGCCATTGTTTCAGCATATCCAGCTCATGTTATTCTAGTCACAGTTCTTTCCGCGAAAAAAAATTATCCGGTAAACTTTTGTATGAGATAAGGCCAGAACACATTTATCTTTGGCGAGTCTCTTTCATGTTTCAATGCAATGGCGGCTGGCACCCCATTGGCGCGAGAACTCTAGTGGCCGTTTCTGCAACTACCACCGCCCAATTCAGGGAGCCAATCTGCGGAATTGTATCACTGCTGCGGTGTACTCAATAACAGGAGATACGCTTCCTCGTATGTAGGGTGAGTTTGGCTTTCGTTTAGATGTTTGCCGTGCAGCACAAGGGGGACACATTGAACATTTTATAAGTGTGTAAAAAAAACTTTGAAACTTCCTCTTTTTAATTGTGTATTCATTTTTCATTTGGAATTTACGCTTAAATAAATACGAATTTATAAAATTGGGTCCATCATTTAGAATAACCCTGTATAAAGTAACATTCGTCATAAAAACAGTATAACCTGTTAAGTCAGACCTGTTAAACCAAGATCATCATATCTTTGGGTCACCTGTACTGATTTTGGATACAAATAAATTTTAAAATTAATAGGCTGAGAAGTTGTTCTGTGTTATTATCATGGTCAAGTGGCAGATATAGACGTTACTGGCTAAAACATACTAATGCTGAAAGGATGCATGATTGTATCATATACAAGCAATATTTAAAACTGATGCAGCTGAACATTATGAGCTACTTTGTATGTTTACTGTGGACAATTCAAACTGTCACAACTCTTGCTCTACATGTACACTCAGTTCCTTATAAAGTATATCCGTAACCTATTTGTTAGGTTTCCGATGCGAGGGATCCCTTGGATTTTAAGACAATGAAAAATTACCCACGACGTATAATTATTGAATTTAATGAAATAGCAAATAAAACGATTGTTTCCGAAGGACCAGATTGCGTTGATAAGATAGCTGGCAATCACAGCTAAACGATTGATTGATTGTAACTGGCAATTTAAGGCAATTAAGAACGACTTACAGAATGAACAATAGAATGAATTAAGGAACATGAAATCACAAGAATTGCACCAATAAGTAACATAAAACACAACAAAATTCAGCACTTACCTTTGATTAAGCCTTGAAGAGTTTCACAATGTTATTCACGCGTGGTCGGTAGGTTTCAAAGTCACTAAACATAATTTGCAAATTATAGTTATAAATTCACAATACACAAATGAAATACGCACAATAAGAGTTCTCATATGGAGATCGAAACGAAAGCATGCCCACGACAGACATACTTCACAAAGAAAAGGTCATAACACGCCATTAATGACCAGAACGATATAGCGCCGAACTTGTTGCGTTGCCTGTTGACTTAGAAGTGCGGAGATTGGGAAAGAAGGAAGTAAAGAACGGTAGTAGGGGCAGGAAGAATGACGTATGTATGAGGTCATAGGAACTATTTTATTTGGGAAATTTGAAATACGAGGTAGCGGGAATCTGAGTACGCTATTGCCAGTATAAGTTGCCTTAACACTATTCTTTCAACAAAGTCTACAAATTTTGATGCATGATTGTATATGATATACAAGCAGTATTTAAAACTGATGCAGCTGAACATTATGAGCTACTTTGTATGTATACTGTGGACAATTCAAACTGGCACAACTCTTGCTCTACATGTACACTCAGTTCCTTATAAAGTATATCCGTAACCTATTCTTTCAACAAAGTCTACAAATTTTAATGTACGCGAATACTTACAACCTTATTTCAACGTACAAACATACAAATATTTATTTCATTTTAAAATACGTATTTAATTTATCCCAGTAAAAATTTAAATTATAAATTACAAGAACTAAACTGCAAAAACTCCGTAAACTATACTCTACAGATGTATGCAACTAACTAAACAAATTGGTCTGAATATAATGAACAGAAAACCATATATGAAAACAAAATTAGTCACATCATTATGTCTGATAGATTATTAACAACAGCAGTGAAAACAAAGCAAAGCGTGTGTGAGTGGCACATTACAGTAGCGATTGTATACTTTTGTGACTGTACCGTCATTGCATGGCGAGGGGCGAAGAGTGGAATAGATAAACACTGAAGCTGCTTGTGCCAATTCGAATTGTCCAAGGTATACAGTTGTTATATGTTACATGTTGCATGTCACTGTAATGATATTACATTTGCAGAAGCATAATGTTATGCTTCATTAAGGAATGGATAAGCAGTATGCACAAGATGGCTAGGGGTTATTAATACTTGTCATACTACTGCAAACTACCTTTTCACAGCAGTAGTGGACAAGGTACGACTGACCATGATGATAGCCAACCTTCGTAATGGAGAAAGCACCTGAAGAAGAAGAAGAAGAAGATACTACTGCAAACTAAAAAATATTGTTTGTCAACGCTCTGTTGGCTAAAACAGTGTTGCAGAGGTCGTACTACCAAGACAAACACTTCGTTTGTATTACAATTTATTGGAGTGTAAATTTTAAGTTTAATAATATAAATATTTGCAACTTTTGTTATCGTCAGTACTTTAAATTTTCTTTCAGTTCCTGAAGCTCCAGCTGCAGTTAAGGCATTGGTTATGTCTGCTGAATCTATTCTAGTGAGCTGGAAACCACCGACTCAACCAAATGGTCTTGTTATTCAGTATACTGTTTATGTCAGAGAAGATGGAGAGGATGCCAAAGATGTAAGTCTCATCAACTTTTGTTAAACATAAACTTTTGCATGTCTGGAAAAGTAAGTATAGTTTTGGAAAAAAGACAGCACTTAAATACTTTTTTCAGAACAATTTTATTTTTACATGAAAGATCATACCTCAACACTTTCTGGATGACAGCGTGTCGCCACCGGCTTGTAGCAGCACAGTCTGTAGAGCTCATAGGACCGGCCGAGCATCCGGCGGCGTAGTTCAAAATAAATACTAGATGCTTATAGCAAAGGGGGGGGAGGTCGTCTTTACCGCTGCCTAAATGATTAGGAGCAGCCGCCGATGCAGCGAACACCTTTCACCACTGCCTCCGAAGAGGAGCAGTCGCCGGTGAAGCGAAGCGGGGTCGTCTGTACCACTGCCTAATCAAATAGGAGCAGTCGCCGACGCAGCGAGCACCTTTTACCGCTGCCTCCAAAGAGGAGCAGTCGCCGGTGAAGCGAGGGGCAGGGAAGGGAGGTGAAGTAGCAGAAAGAAATACTCAATGTAGAGTGCTAGATCTTCTCCATATCGACCCTCTCGTATGAGCAGATCGATTCTGACTTCACCTTCTCAACTATCGCATCGCCAGTGCGTAGATACATCTGTAGCCACTTGGCACATGTACTGCGAGAGGTGTGACCACTGCGCTATCTATCGGCAGCAGCAACCCCATCACAGCGCCAACAGTGGGCAAAACATGAACTACGGACCGGCGAAAAAGTAGTACAGTATCAAACCGTACGTGATACGGCTGTGATGATATACACCGAGTGACGGCAAATGTATGTCATATGGGCACGGCAATATACATCCCTAGACGGCAAACATATCTCATGCGTTTGCTACTTTCACATTGTTATAAATGTGGCTACCCGTACGCTATCCGTTTCCCGTTTTCACTGTTATTTAGTTCACTTTGTTATCCGTTTACCTGCAGCAATAGTTGACCAAATCGATTAGTATTTTCTGATATATCGATGAAACTATCGATCGCTACTTAATGCACGAGATCGAACCGTAGCGTCTACTACCGAGTACCGACATAGCGTGTTACACGTTGTTTACAGTGTATGTATTTTACTGTTATTGTGCTATTGTACATTTCATGAAACGATGTCTAGAGATGCATTAGATTGTTTTGCAGAAGATTTTGGGTCGGAATTAGATGACACGGACATTGATGAATCATATGACCCTGCAGAGAATGAAAGCGATATTGATATAAGTTTCATATAAAATTTTTCGGAAATGTGTAAATTAGAGTAATTGTACATAGTATTATTTTATAAATAATTTAATAATTGACTTAAACTAAATATATGGTTAAAAAGAGCAAATTTCAAACTTTATTTTCATATAATACCCTTGTTTATAAGAACTGAAGTGACTGCACACTGATTTTTTGAAAAAGTTGAAAAAACATCAGTCTACAGTGCAAGATATGTTAAATTTACTTCAGTCTGTAGTGCATAGTGGTGAAAAAAATGGTAGACTGGAAAGTGTTAAACTACTTTTCTACTTAGTTTCCACCACTGTTCAGACACTTGTAGCTGGAGAGCAGCTTATCTAAACCTTTCTCAAAAAAACATCCTGTCAATGAAGACAGCTGTAATGTTACAGTGTTTTTTATGTCATCATCAAATTCAAAGTGCTTACCAACAAGGCTACATTTCATGTGGAGAAATAAGTGGTAATCAGGCTGTACGGGGTCAAGGACCATGGTAGTCAAGTTTTGGGTAATTATATTATAATATTTAAAATGCAAAATCTGGTTCAATCTAGAGATTTTGTTTGTTTTTCCTAAATACAGAGTTCTGCCAAATGGAGTCATACAATCTTTACATGGTTGTAAAAAGTTTCAGGATTCTGTAAATGAAAATTGGAATGGGTAAGAGCCATAACAAGATTTTGCAAAGTAAATAAAACAATAAATAAAAAATTTGTTGGTGCTACTATTCAGGTGGCGACATTATGAAGTTTAGTTTGTTTTTTTTGTCATTGTGATGATGGGAATTTTTATTTGGGTGCATATCTTATTTCAGAAATAACTCTGATACTAAAAATGGCAAAATAAGTGTATATGTGTTAATATAATGGTGGAATTGGCTGTTCAGATTGAATTAGTATATTGTGCAAAATAATTTACACGAGTCAGCTAATATTTACTTAAAATAAATTTACAATTATTTTTTCTAATAGTGCATTATTGCCCTGTTGTTGTTTATTTTTTAGGAAGAACCAAAAAGTCAGAAAGTTCCAGCATTCCAAATGAGTTACGAAGCATCTGGGCTGAAGAAAAAAGCTCGATATGAATTTTGGGTTACAGCTTCAACAAATATGGGAGAAGGTCAACCTTCAAAATCAGTGGCAATTTCACCAAGTACTAGAGGTAATTATATTTTGGGTGTATTAATTTTTAATTTTTTGTATAAACTTAGAATCTGATCTTAAAATTTAATTGCATATTTATCAGCGATGTCAGTAAAATATTCACAAAAAGTTTTATCTAAATATTTAAAAATGCAAAACATCTGACGAATGAATGACAACTTTCAGTTGACCGATTTTGATGAAATTGTTCTTGTTGGGTTCCCTTGTACCTAACTTAAATTCCAAGTTTCAACTTTGTGTGCTACTCTGTTCTTCAAATAATTTGTTCACACACACACACACACACAGATACAGAACATTCACAAAGATATATGTTTTTTGGGGTTCAGGAGGCCTGAAAAGTATTTCTGGAAATCTTAATTTTGAAAATTCAAAATTAAAACAATATTTTCCTTTCCTATGTATTCATGTAGGACAAGACAAAGTAAAAATGGGTATTTAATGTTTATTATTTTATCTAAATATCTAATAAATTTAAGCATCAAATTTGCTGTCACATAATATTATTTATAAAGCATTAAATAAAGGCTGGAACTGTAGCTATTGAAGATGTTTTTTCTAATTACGGAAACAATCTGGGAACAAAGTTTTAATCATGACAAAGGTCATTAGCACTTTGAGTTTTGGCCTTTTAAAAACTGTTAGTGTGTTGGCGCATTTGACCCTAAGTGGAGACCAAACCAATTAAGAAAGATCTTGCAGGACCCTCCTGAGCAGTGGACTGTATGCATATCGTGATAATTTTACATCTTGCAGAATTTTTATTTTAAAAGAAGCCTTTGAGAAAAAATAAATACAATGTTGCCTCTTACCTCCTTTTGCAGCATGATTACTCATGATGAGTGGGAGGGATAATGGTGGAAGGAATCCAGGGGTAGGAATACCAACTGTGCTGAATGCTGTCTTCTTCCAAGGAGCAATTTCTTTAATTTCTTATTTAAATTTCTTCAGTTCAGGAACCATAGTTGTTAGCTGGTTTCCGGATGCACATATAAAGCAATACAATGTTAATTAATCTTAAAGGACATTCCAGCTATTCGGGTGGCGACATTATGAAGTTTAGTTTGTTTTTATTGTCATTATGGTGATAGGATTTTTACTTTCTCTTGCCTATATGAATATATAGGAAGGAAAGTATTGTTTTCATGTCGATTTTTCGAAATCGAGTTTTCACCAGATCTATACGTTTTCAGACCCCCTGAACCCAAAAAACATGTTTTTAGCGATTGGTCTGTGTGTGTGTCTATGTGTGTGTGTGTGAACAGAATATCTCAAGAACGGAACATCGTACGAACTTGAAACTTGAAACTTAAGTTACATACCACTACCGGACGCGACACGAACATTTTCATCAAAATCGGTCAACCGGAAGTAGTAGTTTATTCGTATAATTTTTCAGTTTTTTGCGATTTTCTCAAAAACTGGTCCTACGATTTTTTTTAAAATCGCCTATTTTACTCAATTTTTTATTCTCTACAAGATAGGGTAGGCGCCATGTCTGCTGAAATTCTCGGTGAGGCTGTTTTTACGTAAAAACGTTGTTTTTTTAAGATTACGGCTTTAATATAAATTTTAGCGCAAAAACTTATATAATAAAAGTTGTAGAGAATTTAAAAACCTACAACTTATGTTTCAAACATTTTTTTGTATGACGCTTAGTTTAGCAGTAATTTGCGATTTTCTGTTTTTTCTCACGAAAACGTGAGAAAAATCGATTTTTTTAACATTTCGGTCTTAGTATGCATTTTACGACAAAAGTGTATATAATAAAAGTTATAGAAAATTAAAAGATCTACAACTTTTGTTTAGAGAATTTTTCTTTACAGAGCCTAGTTTAGCGTGAAAGTGTGATTTTCCGTTTTTTTTAAGCCAAATTGAGTTCGATTTTCATTTTGCGTCTTCCACTCATGATTAAAATAAGGTTATGTTTTTGAGGTTAGTTTTTGTTCATTTCTAATGTTTTAATACTAATGTTAGGTTTATTATTAATTATTTGCATTGGCAAGAGAAAGTTGTGTGAGTGTTTCACACCAGATTTTTTTATTTGGGTGCATATCTTACTAAACATGGCGAAATAAGTGTATATGTGTTAATATAATGGTGGAATTGGCTGTTAAGATTGAATTAGTATATTGTGCAAAATAATTTACACGAGTCAGCTAATATTTACTTAAAATAAATTTACAATTATTTTTTCTAATTGTGCATTATTGCCCTGTTGTTGTTTTTTTAAAACACAGCACATTTCGGTGCGTAAGTGAGTGGCCAGGAAGCACAAACTAATGACAGCAGCACACTCTACCCTTTTCAATTGTAAATTTAAAATAGTAGCGCTACCTATAGCAATTCATATTCCAGCTGTATTGGAAGTTGGATGTGGTAACTATAGCTTATTAATCTATTGTGCACACCATGAAAGGAGTCCACTTCGAAGACCAGTTGCCTCTCAACCAATTTAATAAAAATTTTTATTTACATCACATGTGTATTTATGTTTTATTTGTAAAATTGCAAAAGGCTGTACTTGGCACAATACAGTTGTAAAAATCTGGTGTGAAACACTCACACAACTTTCTCTTGCCAATGCAAATAATTAATAATAAACCTAACATTATTAATAAAATATTAGAAATAAACAAAAACTAACCTCAAAAACATAACCTTATTTTAATCATGAGTGAATGACGCAAAATGACAATCGAACTCAGTTTGGCTTAAAAATACGGAAAATCACGCTTTCACGCTAAACTAGGCTCTGTAGAGAAAAATGCTCTAAACAAAAGTTGTAGATCTTTTAATTTTCTATAAATTTAATTATATACACTTTTGTCGTAAAATGCATACTAAGACCGAAATGTTAAAAAAATCGATTTTTCTCACGTTTTCGTGAGAAAAAAAACAGAAAATCGCAAGTTACCGCTAAACTAAGCGTTATACAAAAAAATGTTTGAAATAAAAGTTGTAGAATTTTACATTCTCTACAACTTTTATTATATAACGTTTTGCGCTAAAATGCATATTAAAGCCGCAATCTTAAAAAGAAAATGTTTTTACGTAAAAACAGCCTCAAGCAGAATTTCAGCAAACATGGCGCCTACCCTATATTGTAGAGCATAAAAAATGTAGTAAACCAGTTGATTTTAAAAAAAATCGTAGGACTAGTTTTTGAGAAAATCGCAAAAAAGTGAAAAATTATACGAATAAACTACTACTTCCGGTTGACCGATTTTGATGAAAATGTTCGTGTCGGGTCCGGTAGTGATATGTAACTTAAGTTTCAAGTTTCAAGTTCGTACGATGTTCCGTTCTTGAGATATTCTGTTCACATACACACACACACACACACACAGACACACACACAGACCAATCGCTAAAAACAAGTTTTTTGGGTTCAGGGGGTCTGAAAACGTATAGATCCGGTGAAAACTCGATTTCGAAAAATCGACATGAAAACAATACTTTCCTATATATTCATATTTTTTTTTTTTTTTTTTTTGTTTAACGTCTGACTGTTCTGCAATTACTGCTAATGCAGACGGTGAAGGATGAAATGATTTTTTTTTGTAACGTATGAAAATATGCCGTGCCTGAATGGGATTCGAACCCAAGACCTATTATTACCTATATTACCTATATTCATATAGGCAAGAGAAAGTAAAAATGCATGGTAGTCGAGAAATCATTTCTGTATCTTCATGTAGCTAAAATAGCACTTCAGCGGCCATATTAAAGTGAAACATCAGATTTTACTTTTAAAATATTTACATTATAGAGAAACTGTGTTTTTTTAACATACTTAAACACCAATTTTTTATGTAAAGACTGGATGAAGTAACAGACGTTCAAAAAGCACATAAACAGAAAAATGGCTAAGAACTGGGTACTTTTTATGCATAATTACTGTATCTCCAACAAATTTTTAAATAAAAATATTTAAGTCAAACAAATCAATGCAAGAAAGACTTTAATTTCCTGTAGCTTTAAAATTTTTCTGTTCGGTCATTTCAAAATACTCTTCAAACACATCGGACTTCTTTCTTGGTGGGCACTATAGTAATAACTGGTTACATCATCATATTGGTGAACTATATTTTTTCTTTGATCAGTTTTAATGTGTAACTAATTTATTAAAGTGATTAATTTTTATCTATTACAGTTCCTGCTAAGATTGCATCATTTGATGACCAGTTTACCGCTACCTATCGAGAAGATATGAAACTACCTTGCTTAGCTGTTGGTGTACCAGCTCCTGAAGTAACTTGGAAGATTAAGGGTATTGTATTTGAAGCTAAAGACAGAATGCGACAACTACCAGATGGTTCATTGTTAATCAAATCTGTTACTCGAGCTGATGCTGGAGAGTATTCTTGCGCAGTTGAAAATTCATTTGGCCAAGATTCTGTCACCCATAAATTAGTCGTCTTAGGTAATAAAATCAACTTTAACATCTGTTATTTTTATTTATTTGTATTTTAACAAAATTAAGTTAATACACCTGGAGATTCGAGGAAATTATTTTCCTCATTTGGGGTCATTTTAGACCATATTAGGCGTAACTTAAAACATTTCTATAGTTCAGCCGTTCTTAATTTGCTCCTACTGTCAAGAAACAAAAGCCACCTACTACAGGGTGCACGCTAGAGTCCGCAACTTTACGGATGTCGTATTCCTATTAAGTTAACTATTTTTTAAATTATAAGTACTTAAAGTACTAAAACATCAGTCATGATATGATGTAGGCCTAACAATTTCATTTATAAAAATACTTTTAAAAGTATTTTGTATATTTTGTTGTTACTTTTTAATCAGCGTGTACACATTTTGATATAATGCGCATGTTCAGTGACGTCATTATTTGTTTACATTAGGAGCAAACTGAGAGAGGCTGGACTGTAGAAGCTCTTTTTACAACTCACATTCTCAGCATTCTTTCACTACAGACTTTTCTTCTTTCTTCCATCTAAACAATAGTCTGCTTTTGTTCTTCATGGAAGCCAATGAAAGTCAATAATTAGTTGTCCATTATGTTTTTTCTGTTTATTCCAATTTTCTTATTATCCTTTCTGACTTCTTTAAACCATATATCCAACACTTTAGGCATAGTATTGTAAAATTGTGTTTTGTTAACCATTTGTCATTTGTTCAGTATATGTGTCTGCAGAATTTTAGTCTTTGTTTCTTGATCATTTCCAATGAATGATAATGAGTTAATGATTTTTGGAGCAGAGGAAAATGCAGTTCTTTGTCATTATCTACTAAATTTTGATATGAGTAAACATTAAGTCAAAATTATTTGAATTGGTCAATCACTTATTCAATTTTTAGGGTATTTTTTGACCTCCAATAGCAAATTAGTAAAAGCCAAGTGAATATAGAAAAAATCAATTATTATTAAAAGTTTTTTTTTATATTCCTAATTTGTGTACGTTGCAATCTGTTCAATTTAGAACAATAAGCAACCCCATGACCCAATGAGATGAGGATGATGTGTATGACGTGTAAATGAGGTGTAGTCTTGTACAGACCTAGGCCGACCATTCCTGAGAGAGTATGGTTAATTAAATCCCAACCATCAATGTACACCGGTAACCACTGTCTAGTATTCAAATCCGTATAAAAGTAACTACCTTTACTGGGATTTGAACCAGGAACCTTCGTTTCCGAAAATCAGCTGTTAAACAACTGATTTTGGCTACGACTTTACCTCTAGACCAACCCGGTGGAGTTACTAAAAGTTAGTTTAGAATTCACTTGAAAAAGTCACTAATTTTAGGTTGTAATTAGCTTGAAAGTTCTCTTTTGTGCAGCCAGATCTATAGTTTTAAAAAGCTTAAGAAACTATGTCTGAGTACTTTCCAACGATTGAAACTATGACTTCAGTCTCTAGAGCAATTAAATAGTTCAGCGTTTGCAGGGCTGGTGTAGGTGTCCTCTCCTGTATCACTCTTAACTTTATTTTCATTCTCAATACCTTGAACAATAACAGAATTTACAACAAATGTATGCAATGTATATATGCTGTACTGATGTTGAGATTATTGTCACAAATCCGCTTGAACACCGTGCATTGATTGAAATGAGTTGAGGGGAATGGCGGATGCAACACATTCTCTCTCTGTCTCGTTACCCTCCCTACACACCACCGTAATTGGCGAACATTATACTTATTTACCATTCATAAGCACAATAGTGGTGAGCTATAAAATAAATGGTTATAAGGCACCTAATAGGTTTTTTTAGTATTTATGTTCGTTTACAAGTCACATAAATAGTTTACCTGCCCATTACAGACAGGTGGAGTGTCAAATTATTTACACTCAATCTGTTCGTTGCAGGGCTAAAATAAATAGTTCTGTTTCTTATCACATGGTCAGTCAATTAAATGACTGAATCATTTAAGAACAGAAGAGGTAGAGATGTAAAAGACACTAATCAGAGTTATCTTCTCTGAAAGTAATGAATTTCATTGTACAGCCAGACCCTGTGGTGAATGAAGTGAAGGTGTCATTTACAGAGTGGAAAATATGTGCTTTTCAGAGGGCCCGGCATGCTGATAAGCGTAATTTTCCACTCAGTGAGGAAGGCAATGGTAAACCACCTCATTCCTCGTTTTACTTAGTAAAACCTCTAGAGGTTCAAACCAGCCTTTCGGCTGTTGACCTAAACAACAACAATTAGTTTACAGTATTGTTGGTGGGAATTTTTAAAATTGTCATCTTTCAGTTCCTTAGTCCGTCTGTCCATCACACCCATATGTCAGAAACTACAAGAGTTAACTACAAACGGTTTTCAGATTTGTAATCTACACAAAAAGTTAGTGGGCCTGGATTGGGTTTGAAGTTCTGATTTTGACTGGAAGTGGCCCAAAAGTGGAAGTCAAGAAATCTAAGTCAGAATTTGAAAATTCTGCCCATAACAGACAGGTGGAGTGTCAAATTATTTACACTCAATCTGTTCGTTGCAGGGCTAAAATAAATAGTTCTGTTTCTTATCACATGGTCAGCCAATTAAATGACTGAATCATTTAAGAACAGAAGAGGTAGAGGTGTAAAAGACACTAATCAGAGTTATCTCCTCTGAAAGTAATGAATTTCATTGTACAGCCAGACCCTGTGGTGAATGAAGTGAAGGTGTCATTTGCAGAGTGGAAAATATGTGCTTTTCAGAGGGCCCGGCATGCTGTTAAGCGTACTTTTCCACTCAGTAAGGAAGGCAATGGTAAACCACCTCACTCCTCGTTTTACTTAGTAAAACCTCTACAGGTTCAAACCAGCCTTTCGGCTGTTGACCTAAACAACAACAATTAGTTTACAGTATTGTTGGTGGGAATTTTTAAAATTGTCATCTTTCAGTTCCTTAGTCCGTCTGTCCATCACACCCATATGTCAGAAACTACAAGAGTTAACTACAAACGGTTTTCAGATTTGTAATCTACACAAAAAGTTAGTGGGCCTGGATTGGGTTTGAAGTTCTGATTTTGACTGGAAATGGCCCAAAAGTGGAAGTCAAGAAATCGTAAGTCAGAATTTGGAAATGAAAATAGTGTTATTTGATTCCTCTTAAAGAGTAGATACAGTAATCACTAATGGTTTTTGCGATAGGTTAAAGGTAAGCCTTTTTAAAAATTACCGCCAGCTATGAAACGTGTCTTCTCATGAAAGGGATTTTTATAATTTATATTATTTATTACGTGTAATTTACAATTACAATTTACAATTTACAATTAATTTTATACAAGTGACTGAAGATGTATCATCTTCTGTAAATTTTAAATAAATGAAAAAAATTTTTAGTTTCTATTTTTCATTTACTCTGATGATGGTGGATCCACCGAAACACGTGTAAGTAAAAATTGAAATAAAGGTGACGCAGTTTAAAAAGAAGGTTAGTGAAATTATTATATTAATTCATTATATGAAATAGTAATTTACAATTGCCTTTAATTTGGGTTAACTGTTAATTGTTGTTAACGGTTAATTGTTTTTGTTACAGCTCCTCCACATAAACCACAAGTAACTTTAACAGCAACAACAACAAATTCAATCACAATGAAACTGAAACCACATCCTGGCGATAATGAACCAATTCACGGTTACTCTGTTCGGTATAAACCAGAATTTGGTGATTGGGATACTGTACAGGTTGCTGCAACTGCACAAAAATATACTTTGGAAGGATTGTGGTGTGGTTCTCGATATCAAATCGTTGTTACTGCATATAACAGGTAACATTTCTATTTTATTTTTACTTTCTCTTGCCTATATGAATATATAGGAAGGAAAGTATTGTTTTCATGTCGATTTTTCGAAATCGAGTTTTCACCGGATCTACTATACGTTTTCAGACCCCCTGAACCCAAAAAACATGTTTTTAGCGATTGGTCTGTGTGTGTGTGTGTGTGTGTGTGTGTGTGTGTGTGTGTCTGTGTGTGAACAGAATATCTCAAGAACGGAACATCGTACGAACTTGAAACTTGAAACTTAAGTTACATATCACTACCGGACCCGACACGAACATTTTCATCAAAATCGGTCAACCGGAAGTAGTAGTTTATTCGTATAATTTTTCACTTTTTTGCGATTTTCTCAAAAACTAGTCCTACGATTTTTTTTAAAATCAACTGGTTTACTACATTTTTTATGCTCTACAAAATAGGGTAGGCGCCATGTTTGCTGAAATTCTGCTTGAGGCTGTTTTTATGTAAAACCATTTTCTTTTTAAGATTGCGGCTTTAATATGCATTTTAGCGCAAAACGTTATATAATAAAAGTTGTAGAGAATGTAAAATTCTACAACTTTTATTTCACACATTTTTTTGTATAACGCTTAGTTTAGCGGTTATTTGCGATTTTCTGTTTTTTTTCTTACAAAAATGTGTGAAAAATTGATTTTTTTTAGATTTCGGCCTTAGTATGCATTTTACGACAAAAGTGTATATAATTAAATTTATAGAAAATTAAAAGATCTACAACTTTTATTTAAAGCATTTTTCTGTACAGAGCCTAGTTTAGAGAGAAAGAGTGATTTTCCATATTTCTAAGCCAAACTGAGGTTGATTTTCATTTTGCATCATTCACTCATGATTAAAATAAGGTTATGTTTTTGAGGTTAGTTTTTTGTTTATGTCTAATATTTTATTAATAATGTTAGGTTTATTGTTAATTATTTGCATTGGCAAGAGAAAGTTGTGTGAGTGTTTCACACCAGATTTTTTAGTAACTTTAACCCTTTAACTGCTATTGACGTACATATACGTTCAGAGCTCACGGCACTTACTGTGCTACTAACGTACTTTTACGTTATTGAAAATCAAACGCACGTGCTACTTCCGCATTTGTACGTTCTAATGTTAAATCATTGGGAAATCATAACACTACATAATGGACATGTTACACCATCTACTGGTTATTACGTGAAACTTTTTGACTGTGTCCTGTATTTATTAGCTACATCGCATATTGTCAGATGTGTTGCCGTGGTATTTTGGTGTCTAATTTATTCGATTATTTTCAAGTTATATTTCGGTTATATCATTTTCTTAATTTTTTTATTATTATAAAAATAAATAAAATATTGCATTTTACAATGAAAATAGTAAACAAATAAATAAGTATTTTTTTGAAACAGATGTTCTAACACCTGTTGCTAACAGTTAGTTGCTGTTCTAACAGCTATATTTTTTGTAAAAATTTTGATTTTATTTTTAACTTAAAAGAAATAAGTAATGATTTAAGATGACACCAAAAAAGTCATTCCTAATTCAGCACAGGAGGTTACACATGACGATTCCTAAGGTAGCAGTTAAAGGGTTAAAAGAAAAAATTCTTTTATGATCCAACCATTTGTATCAAATAATACACAATTTGTCTCAGCATTTACTTTTATAAGTTAATATATTTTTCAAGCAAAAACTATATAGAAATAAATTTGTGTATAACCCAACTGAAACCAAGTGGCGTCTGAGATGCACACACCAGTTGTGTGAGAAAGAGCTATTTAGAAAGAGATGGAATACTGTGATGTGCTCGGTACAATCTGATTAAAAATTTTAACTAAGTTTTAGAAAATATATTTTATTAGCAGCATTAAAAACTAGTTTGTTGTTTAGGTCATCAGCCAAAGTGGAGGTGGTTTGAACCTGTAGAGGTTTTACTGCATAAAATGAGGAGTGAGGTGGTTTACATATGCCTTCCTCACTGAGTGGAAAAGTATGCTTATCAGCATGCCGGGCCCTCTGAAAAGTACATATTTTTCACTCTGAAAATGACACCTTCATTTTATTCACCACAGAGTCTGGCTGTGTAATGAAATTCATTACTTTCAGAGGAGATAACTCTGATTTAGTATCTTTTACACCTCTACCTCTTCTGTTCTTAAATTATTCAGTCATTTAATTATTTAATTGGGTGACTATGTGATAAGAAACAGAACTATTTATTTAAGCCCTGCAACTAACAGATTGAGTGTAAATAATTTGACACTGCATCTGTCTGTTATGGGCAGAATTAAAAACGAAACTACCTGGAAAATAAATATTAATATTTACTAGAAATCAACATAATTTATTATTTAAGATGATATCAAACTAGAAATTTTGACATTCCAAGTTAACTACTCATGCCGAAGGAATATACTAAATAACATTGTTGCTACTGATATATTCAGCTTGTAATTGGAGTGCGGACTGTACCGGATGGCTCCACTGTCGTTCAAGGAGGCCACTTGGTTTGAGTTGGGTTATACTTTTTAAAGCTTGTGGTAATTTATGGATGTATTTTCTACCTACATTAGTTGGTTTTTGTTCAAACAATTATTTAGTGTTTTGATTAGCAACATAGTATCCATATTGTTTCTTGTGTAGTAGTTGTGGACATTTAAATTCTGTAAAAAGGTATTTTGCTTTATATACGAGGGGGTACCCAAAAGAAACCGGAATTATTTTTTAAAACTATTTATTTTTAATTTTTTTACAAAAGAACCTTATCCCCTTCAAAATATTCTCCATTACAACTAATACATTTGTCCCACCGGTGCTTCCACTGTTCAAAATATTTTTTGTACTCCTCTTCAGTGATGGCTGCCAGCTCATCCGTCGTTTTTTCTTGACATCATCAACATTGTTAAATCGGAGACCTTTCATGCCCCTTTTCATGCGTGGGAACAAGAAAAAATCACACGGAGCCAGATCGGGTGAGTACGTTGCGTGTGGTAGCAAAACCATGCCGTTTTTCGCCAAAAACTGGGTAACCGAGATTGCCGTGTGTGCAGGCGCGTTGTCGTGGTGGAAAAACCAGTCCCTTGTCTGCCACAAATTAGGTCTTTTACGACGAATGCTGTTTCGTAGTCTTCTTAACACTTCAAGATAAAAAGCTTGATTTACCGTCTGGCCTGGTGGAACGAACTCTGAATGGACAATTCCCCTCACATCAAAAAAACAAATCAGCATTGTTTTGATGTTCGATCTGACTTGACGACTTTTTTTTGGTCGGGGTGATAAAGAAGTCTTCCATTGACTGGATTGTTGTTTGGTTTCTGGGTCGTACCCATAGCACCAAGACTCGTCACCCGTAATGATCTTTGACATGAAATCTGGATCAGTTTCAAGCTGTTGTTTCAAATCACTACACGTTTCAATTCGACGTTCCTTTTGAGTGTCTGTCAGAACCCGAGGCACAAACTTGGCAGCGACTCTTTTCATTGTCAAGTCTTCTGTTAAAATGCGTTGGACTGAGCTCCAAGATAACCCACTAACCTGTGATATTTGGTCAATGGTCTGTCGTCGGTCTGTTCGTACAATTTCTTTCACTTTCACAACATTTTCGTCTGTTCGGGAAGTCGACGGTCGTCCAGAACGAGGTTTGTTCTCAATCGACATGTCGCCATTTTTAAAGCGCAAAAACCACTCGTACACTTGGGTTTTTCCAATAGCGTCGTCTTTGTAAGCTGTGTTCAACATTACAACTGTTTACGCGGCGTTTTTACCGAGCAAGAAGCAAAATTTCACAACCGCACGTTGTTCATTAAAACTTGCCATCATGAAAAACGACACGAGCACAAAACAGCACTAGCGAGAACAATCACTGCACGAAAACAGAACAAACTAGATCAACGAACAAAATGGCATTGAACGGCAATGAGTAGCGCTACAAGCAGCCTAGTGGCGGGAATTTGTACTGCACAAGCTCCGCCCACAGCAGAGCTATTCCGGATACTTTTGGGTACCCCCTCGTACATTATCAATTCAAAGATGTACTAAGAAGGAACTGTACGCAATTGAAGTTTCTTGAATAATGTTGTTGTTTTGGTTTAACATCCGACTGTTCTGCAATTACTGCTAATGCAGACGATGAAGGATGAAATAATTTTTTGTAACGTATGAAAATATGGCGTGCCTGAATGGGATTTGAACCCAAGACCGCATGATGAGAGGCAAGCATGCTACGAACTTAAATAATGATGTATGAGGTTAAGTGGTTGACTCCCGCATTTTTCTATTTTCTATTTTTTGGTTGAAGTCTTCTGTTTACAGATTATTTTTTTTTTGTAATCCTTTATTTGTGTACGTTGCAATCTGTTCAATTGAGAACAATAAGCAACCCAATGACCCAATGAGATGAGGATGATGTGTATGACGTGTAAATGAGGTGTAGTCTTGTACAGACTCAGGTTGACCATTCCTGAGAGAGTATGGTTAATTGAACCCTAACCATCAAAGTACACCGGTAACCACTGTCTAACATTCAAATCCGTATAAAAGTAACTACCTTTACGAGGACTTGAACCAGGAACCTTCGTCTCCGAAAATCAGCTGTTAAACAGCTGATTTTGGCGACGACTTTACCTCTAGACCAACCCGGTGGGTTGACAGATTATTAAATCTTAATAATATTTGTTTTACTTTTTCAGTATTGGAACAGGTGATGAATCAGATATGTTGAACACACGAACTAAAGGATCAAAGCCGATTATTCCAGAAGCAAGTAGATTTATTGAAGTTTCAACCAATTCAATCACATTGCATTTGAGTGCTTGGTCTGATGGTGGTTGTCCTATGCTCTATTTTGTTGTAGAACATAAAAAAAAGTAAGTTAAATTACATTTTACATGTCTTGAAAAACTAAAAAAATAATCACTTCAATTCTATGACAGCTAGAGTCATAATATAGGGTGATTCAAAAAGAGCGCCGGTTTTGATATATCAAATTAAGAGAATTATTTTATTGAAAAACTGAAAAAAAATACATCAACAAGTTCATCTTACCTTCCGATTTCATGTATGAAAAATGATGTCATGCATGTGTCCTCCTCTACTGCGCTGGCACGCATCAACTCTGTCCATGAAATTGGATATTACTGCACGACAAGTTTCGACTATGTGGGACAAGTTTCTGTTATTAACAATTTCTGGCAGTTCTGTTTATTAACAAAACCGTTTAAGTGGAAGTGCGCCTCATCACTGAAAATGATTTTGTTTGCGAAGGTGTCATCATCCTGCCGTTTTCTCAATACCCAGTCAACAAACTGTCGTCTCTTCTGGTGGTCTGCCACTTTCAAATGTTGCGTCAACTGAATTTTATACAGGTGATATTGGAGATCGTACCGAAGAATTCTCCGTACAGAAGAACATCGTAAACCCAATTGTTGAGAACGGCGACGTATTGATTTTGCTGGGCTAACAGCCACACTGTCACGAACCAACGCAACGTTCTGCTCAGTTCGGCCAGAACGACGACGTCCAGAACTTTTAAGGTCGACTGTTGAACCCGTCTCAAAAAACTTTTTCATGGGCCTGCGAACTGTTGATTCATTCGGTGCTTCATTACGTCCTAGAGTACCGCGAAGTCGCCTGACAGTAGCCGCATAACTCTCTCCACTCTGGTAAAATGTTTTGACGATTAACACTCGTTGCGCAATAGTAAACTTCTCCATGGTTAGACAGAGACTGCGAGAGTATTACACTGCGAACAAGAGAAACTACAACTGAATCGTCAATCGGAATGTTCTCCGAAATAGAAATGAGGTCAAACAATGTTGCCAACCGATAAACAAAAATTTACCAGCCGTTTAAAAACCGGCGCTCTTTTTGAATCACCCTATATTTTTAGGAAAGTGCTAGTAATTAAATATACATGTTGTGAGAGGAGTTTTTTCATAAAATTTCACTCATCTACTTTTATTTCAAATATATTTTAAAGAAATATTTAAAAAAAATGTTTCTGACTTATCAAAGAGATTTTTATTTTTCATTTGAAACCAGATTTTAGTGAGTAAGTTTAAACATTACAAAGATATGAATTTTCTACGAAAACCCTATTTTTTTATTTCTACCCCTTGTAGCGATCAGCTGTTGTGTCAGTTTATAAATTTATTTAGAACAGCTGATTCATACATTTTGTTACTTTTTTTTTAAAATAACATTGAAAAGCTTTGGATGCTAGATGTAACCAACTGTATTCGTTGATTTCCATATCTTCTAAACTCCCACTTCAACTAAAACTACTAGTTTATAAGTGTAACCTTAGACCCGTTTGGATGTATAGCAGCCAAATTTACTGTTGTGCCAAACCGTCGGTCATTTTGAAAATACAACGCTTTCAGTCCAAATTGTTAAGATAGATAACTAGTGCTCCCTGTTATGTAACGAACGATACACTACATACGGACTTAAACGTCCCATACATCAACGATATGTTCCTACGTACATACACACGATTTAAAAATAAATTACCCAATAATCCAAACCAGCTCATTGTTGACCTAGACACACCAGATTTACCAACTGCCCCTATACGAAGACTGAAACAACTCTGGAGTGGAGATATCATAAGACATTAAAATTAAAGAAAAACAAAATAAAATAAAGTAAATTATGAACTAACTTAATGATTACGGTTGGAGTACTGTCAATGGGCAGCGATCTCCTCAATGTCTTAAAATTTGTCAATATTTGTATCCTTTTTTTCAAATTTGCTTGTTGTTAATTTCATACAGTTGCAAATTAAATTATCTTGTATAATCAAAAAAAAATCGAATTTTTAAGATTTTGGCCTTAGTACACATTTTACGTTAAAAGTGTATATAATCAAATTTATAGGAAATTGAAAGATCTACAACTTTTATTTAAAGTATTTTTCTCTACAGAGCTTAGTTTAGCGTGAAAGAGTGATTTTCCGTATTTTTAAACCAAATTGAGGTTGATTTTCATTTTACATCTTTCTTCATGATTAAAATTAGGTTATGTTTTTTGAGGTTAGTTTTTTGTTTATTTCTAATGTTTTATAACTAATGTTAGGTTTATTGTTAATTATTTGCATTGGCAAGAGAAATTTGTGTGATTGTTTCACAACAGTTTTTGTTTATAAATTATTGGAACGTAATAGATTATCAATTTGCTTTCAGGTCTCAAATGGATTGGAACCAAGTATCTAACAATGTAAAACCAGGCGGTAATTTTGTTGTTCTTGATTTGGATCCTGCGAATTGGTATCATCTACGAGTCACTGCTCATAATAATGCAGGGTTTGCTGTTGCTGAATATGAATTCGCAACATTAACCATAACCGGAGGTAATTTAAATATTTAATTTAATATTTTCATGGTTTAATAAATATTCTTGGGAAAAAAGAATTAATGTGAACTGTAGGGTTGATTTCATTTTTTTTTTAACTGAATAAAATATGATGAATGTGTCTTCTTATTATAAGTAAGGGTTGTACATAGTAGTGGAATAGTAATATATAAAAAAAACATAAGTCACCCTTCTTCGAATTTATTAATTATTTCGATATTTTGTTGAAAGTTAAAAATATTAAAATTTATAGGTTCATTGTAAAGAAGTTTTGTTTATTCATTGTGGAATATTGAAAAGATTGTTTTGAATTTTGTTGTTTTTTTTACCATTTTTATTTTGAATCTAATGCCGGCCGCATTGGCGTAGTGGGTAATGTGCTCGCCTCTCATCATGCAGTCTTGGGTTCGAATCCCATTTAGGCATGGCATATTTTCATACATTACAAAAAAATCATTTCATCCTTCACAGTTTGCATTAGCAGTAATTGCAAAACAGTTGGACATTAAAACCAATAGAAAAAAATTATAATTTTTGTTGATACTGAATTTAGTTGGTGACTATTATTTCATACTATTTTATTCTACATAGGCTTCGTGTGTTTTCCCTAGTCTGTAGGTATTATCCAGTTTTATATATTTGTTGATCATGGAGTGAACATGTTATTTTATTCTGACCACTTTTAAATGACGTGGATATTAAACTGTTTTTTTTTTAATTTTTAAAAAATCTCTAATGTGTTTACGTTGCAATTTGTTCAATTCAGAACAATAAGCAACCCCATGACCCAATGAGATGAGGATGATATGTATGACATGTAAATGAGGTGTAGCCTTGTTCAGACTCAGGCTGACCAATCCTAAGAGAGTATGGTTAATTGAATCCCAACTATCAAATTACACCTATAACCACTGTCTAGTATTCAACTCCATATAAAAGTAACTACCTTTATTAGCATTTAAACTAGGTACTTATTTTTCAGACACACATCATATTACTGGTAAAATGTTCAATAAAAAAGTATTAAAGGGTCCGGAAAGAAGGTGTGGTGTTTTTGAAAAGACTGCTGCACACTTATTTTTGGACGAATTTCAAAATTTATTGTTATTATAGTGTACATTAAAATTACATTGCAATTTAAGTTTATATCGTAACATAAGAAAAAATAATCAGCTGAGAAAAATCAATCAGTTAGGTGGTGTCCTTTTTGTCTAGGCATTCTTGTAAACGATTGGTGAAATTAACTATACTCATTTTAAGGATGACCCACAAAACGGTTCAAATTCCTTGTGTTATGACATCAGAAAGGGCTTGAAGAGTATGAGGCTTGTTTACATAAACTTTACCTTTTAAGTGTCCCTATAAAAATGTAGTCACAAGGAGACAGATCAGGTGACCAAGGCTCAAAACATCCCACGTAATAAAACCAGGCGCCCAGGAAAATGCATTCTCAAAAAAGCTATACTTTCTGCTGAAGAATGAAAAATAGCCTCATCTTGCTGAAAACATACTTTGTTAACACACACTGTTTGTCTGTTTTCACAAAAAATAAGGCCCAATAATGCAGGTTGAAGATATGGCACATGAAACAGTTAACCTCTTGCAGTGTAGAGGCTTTTGAAGCAGTTCTTGTAGGTTTTTGGGTGCCTGGAATTGAAAATTCTGTTTGATTACTATCCCTGATAAATGGAAGTAGGCCTCATCACTCATGATCAAAATGGTGTCATCTGTTAGCAACTCCAACATCGTTTCTGCAAACCTATGTCGTCTGATGTAGTCGTTTTGTCATAGTTCCTGAATATCTTATAGGGATGGAAATGCAGGTCAAGGTGTAAGATTCTCCAAACTTATCTGTCTAACATCCTGAGAACGCAAGTGTGACGCAACGCTGAATAATGAGGGCTAGCTTCCACCAAGCCGCATTTGCTTGGTCAACATTTTTTTGGGTCCGTACAGTTCGAACACCTCCCAGTGTGGTCCCTAGTCTCAAAGATTCTGATTTGAAAATTATTAACCCACTTCATAATGGTAACACATTTTGGAACTTGACCATGGTGACCAACATTAAAATGGTTTCAAAATCGTTTCTGTCTGAGGACTACAGTATGACCTGTTCCAATAAAGATGATGTAAACAAACATGCGAAACGCCACAGACCAAGGCTCCATTTTTACTGAAATGGCATCATGTGACGAGTATGATTATCATTCTAGTCCATATTCGGACCAGTGGAGCAGGCACAACAGCCTTTTCAAAAACACCTCTCCTATGTGCCGGACCCTTTGTATTAATGTTCAAATGATAAAAATTTGTACATTGTTAGTACTCATCACCCATTTTAACATTTTCTATAAACCTAATGGTTTACCTAATGTAAATTTGGTAATATTGAACATTCCAGGAATGGAACCTTGCTGCTGGAGAATGGTTAATTTAGTAGCCAACTGTTATTCAGTAGTAACTTTTTATTCTGTAGATTTTATGATTCAAAGGCATTTTTAACTGCCATTGGTGAGTAATTTACTGGCCTTTGATTCAATTTGTAACTTTGGTCAAGAGAATTTGTTTTTGGCCAGCCCGTTGGCATATTGGTTAGTACAACTGGCTTCTATGCTGGGGCCCCGGGTTCGATTCCCGGTCAGGTCTGGCATTTTTTCATCACTCATCTTCATATATCATCCTTCTCACCGTCTGCATTAGCAGCAATTGCAAAACAGTCAGACGTAAAACCAAAAAAAAAAAAATATATATATAGAGAATTTTTTAACCATTTTAATTTGTAAACATGTTACGCATTTCATTATCTGATGTAGCCAATACTGATCTTAAATAAATAGTAGAATTTAAAAAACTTAATATTACAATAAAACAGCTTTTTAAACTACTGATTAGGGATTCTGATTTACGGTTTTATTTTGTTTATCTAGTTTAGAACTAGTTTCTAAACTAGTTTCTAGTTTAAACTAGTTTAGATCTAGTTTAGTTTAGAACTGATTTGTACTTATTACCCTGATGTGCATAAGACTTAAATGTCACAACTTGAAATTAAGACTTGAGCCTCACAAAATTAAATTAAACAAACTGAAATAATAGTGTAATAATTACAATACAAAGAATAAAGTAATTAAAGTAATAAAGTAATTAGTAGTTAATAAATTTAATAATAGAAAAAACAATTATTTATTTAGACAAAAAATAATCACAAAAAACTTCAGTTCCATTTTGGTAGCGACAAAAACATCAAATTACTGTCAGTAACATTGTCAAGTTTTCTTAAGTAAATATGTAGTTAAATATTTAAAACACATACATTTAAAATACAATACACAATTTAAATAGTACATTGAGTATTTTAAAAATTCTTACCTAAAAGAAAGTGAAACAACTGAAGGTAAAAGTAAACTGATAAATTAACAAACCCATAGATAACTTAATGATATGTAATTTTTACTTTCTCTTGCCTATATGAATATATAGGAAGGAAAGTATTGTTTTCATGTCGATTTTAAGAAATCCACTCTTCACCGGATCTATACGTTTTCAGACCCTTGAACCCAAAAAACATGTTTTTAGCGATTGGTCTGTCTGTGTGTGTGTGTATACAAAATATCTCAAGAACAGAACATCGTACGAACTTGAAACTTGAAACTTAAGTTACATACCACTACCGGACCCGACACGAACATTTTCATCAAAATCGGTCAACCGGAAGTAGTAGTTTATTCGTATAATTTTTCACTTTTTTGGAATTTTCTCAAAAACTGGTCCTACCATTTTTTTTAAAAATCGCCTCATTTACTCAATTTTTTATTCTCTACAAGATAGGGTAGGCACCATGTTTGCTGAAATTCTTGGTGAGGCTGTTTTCACGTAAAAAGTGTTTTTTTAAGATTACGGCTTTAATATGTATTATAGCGCAAAAATTTATATAATAAAAAATGTAGAGAATTTAAAATTCTACAACTTTTATTTCAAACATTTTTTTATATAACGCTTAGTTTAGCGGTAATTAGCGATTTTCTGTTTTTTCTCACGAATACGTGTGAAAATGGATTTTTTTAAGATTTCGGCCTTAGTATTCATTTTATGACAAAAGTGTTTATAATCAAATTTATAGAAAATTAAAAGATGTACAACTTTTATTTAGAGCATTTTTTTCTACAGAGAGTAGTTTAGTGTGAAAGAGTGATTTTCCGTATTTTTAAGCCAAACCAATTGAATTTTAATTATCTTAATTTTTGATTTTCATTTTGCGTCTTTCATATATGATTAAAATTAGGTTATGTTTATTTCTAATGTTTTATTACTATTGTTAGGTTTATTGGTAATTATTTGGATTGGCAAGAGAAAGTCTTGTGAGTGTTTCACACCAGATTTTTCGGAAGATATAGAGTAATTTTTCAGAAGTATAAATAAATTAGTTTTGTAGGTTTTTTTAGAAAGGCTTATTTATACTTTAACTACTTTCTTTGTACAGTTAAATTTTATTAATCCATTAGTAAAAAGTCTATTTATTAAACTAAGTGTTTGGTCAATTGCTACAACAAATTATATAATTGAAATTCTAATTTAAAAAAAACATAAAGGGGGTTTTGCATTGTCATTATTGAATGGGAGTCAGAGCCTACTTTGGTGTTTCAGGTACAATAGCACCCGCACGGGAGCTTCCAGACCAGGGTGGGCCTGACTCCCCGATCCGTCTTCTTCTCGCCAACCTGAATCTTGTTGTCCCAGTGGCATCCGCACTTCTAGTTATTATTGTTGCCATCATTGTCATGTGCTTCCTTCGCGGCAAAGGCAATCAACATAAAGGTGAGTGAATTTATTTAAAAATTTATTTTTTGTTTTCAGGGACAATCGCACCTCCTCATAGAGGTCTTCCAACATTACATCAGTTCTTCCCTTGGATTCCATATTGGGCTGTCGATTTAAATATCGTTGTACCAATCGCTGCGACTATTGTTGTTATATTTGTCGGAATTATTGTTATTTGTGTCGCATTTGCACGCCGTTCTAGAGGACCCGAACAAACTCGTTTAAGAGGTGATTTATTATTATCATAAGTACTATAAATTTCTAATCATTGTTTTGGAGAAAATTTATGAATGATTATTTATTTCAATTTTTTTTTTTTTTTTTTTAGCCACATAGGACTACATAAGTTCATCAAACTAAAAAAACTCATTTCAATTTTTGCAGTTCAATTTTTCAGTTTTTCGAGTCCTTTCCTGATGTTTCCTTCCTTGAACTTTCTCCAGTATTCCCTCAATCCATTCGATCTTCTCTGCCGTTCCTTGTCAGAATACACAACTTTCTGTCATTTCGTTGGTTTCTGCTGTTCAAGTCTTGTGGTTTTCAGCCTGTGGTAATTTCCGGCTTTTGTTTTGAGGTCCTCAAGTGAGATTTGGAGCTCTTCTATGTCCTCCTTAATTTCCTTGATCCAGTGGGGCTGAGTTTTTCTGTTAAGGAAAAAGTTGATGATTTGTTTTGAGATTCTGGAAGAGTCAGTCCTCAAGAGATGTCCAAAGAAGGAAATTCTCTTTTTCCTCATCTGGTCTGTTTCTATTTTATATAATGAATTTATATAATAATTTAACTAACCTTCTTTTTAAATTCCGTTAACTTTTATTTTTATTATTTTTACTTACACGTGTTTCGGTGGATCCACCATAATCAAAGTAAATAAAATAATTGAAACTAAAAAAAATTTTTTCTCACTTATTTAAAATCTATAGAAGATGATACATCTTCAGTCATTTGTATAAAATTTGTATTTAAAAAAGTGAGAAAAAAATTTTTTAGTTTTAATTATTTTATTTACTAAAAAAAAAAAACAAGGGTGACCCTTTTTATTTGTTCAAGGGTGACCTCTGATGATGGTGGATCCACCGAAACACGTGTAAGTAACAATAAAAATAAAAGTTGACACAGTTCAAAAAGAAGGTTAGCAAAATTATTATATAAATTCATTGTATAAAATAGAATTAATTTCAAACTGCAGGATGCATTATAAAGATTTATTTTTGAATGAAGATTATTTATTTGTTACACCCCAGAACAACTTTATATCTTTTAATTCATTATTAGATCTGATTGTTAACAGAATATATTGAGAATGTATTATCAGAGGAAACTGTGATAAGTGTTTTTAACCTCTACTTTTTGTGGAATTTTGCATTTCAATTATTCAGTTAACTGGATACAATAAAAAAAAATACATATAATTGTAGCCCAATTGATGATATTATTGAACGATTTGATGGTACTAATAACAGGTGATTCATTTAAAAGTAGCCCGCTGCATTTAACAGCGGCCTTCGGCACTCAATTGGATTCAAATAGTAAATGAATAAATAGAATTACTTAATACATAATTTTACATATTTATTTAAAATTTATATACAAATTTCAACTTCACCTTTACAATAGATGCTGAAAGTGGCGTCCTTGAATGCTTACACATTTTTGCGCTCGTTCAATGTTATTAATGCACACACGACACAATACGGAAACTTAAACTTTATTCTTATACTTTTTTTAGTAAAAATTAAATTAATTTATTTTCGTATATTTTTTGTAGATGATATCGTTTACAATCAATCGATGGTCGGTAGTAATACAATGGATAAGAGACGACCAGACCTTCGAGATGAACTTGGATACATTGCACCACCAAACCGTAAATTACCGCCAGTTCCAGGATCAAACTACAATACTTGTGACAGGATCAAGAGAGGTACTGCAATAAGTAAGTGATGAGTTTGCAGACACGTCAGACATTCATCTATTCCATTCATAAGCATTGCTTTGTATGGATTTAGATTTTGTGGTTAATTATCAATACCACTGCTGATTCAATTCCTCGATATCAGTCAAAAGATTATTCTGCAATTCGTAATGTAGAAATTAAATGTTTACTTTTATCAATTGGGCACTGTCTGCTGCATCGCTTACTTTATTATATCATTTTATTCATTTAATCATTAATTAGATTATTGTATATTATGTTTATCATTCAATTAAGTTATCAAGAAAGAAGGATGATATTTATTTAGGATTTAATTTTTAAACTTTAATTCAAACAGATGTTTTTCTATGTGTCCGTATTTTTATTTATGTCATAAAAATTGGAATTATGAATTGATTTTTTATTGTTTGAAATGAAATTATTGTAGCTGTCTCTACGGTCTTGTAGTTTAAAGAGTACTAGATAACACTGTACTACAAATTGAAAGATCCCGGGTTCAGTTCCTGGCTTCGGTTGGAAAATTATAAAATGTTAATAAAATCCTTTTATACTTTTAACATTTACACCAAGGTTCGTTCAGGATCTGGGTATAATAATTAATAAACAAACTTCCTTTAAACTTGGAACAAATTATTTATTTGCAAGATTTTGAATTAAATCAATTAGAAAATTTATAGCGTAAACTAAACTCATCTATAAATAAGATACTATTACTTAACTATCAAAACAATAATAGTGGATGTCCACCACCCGTAATAGTGGACATCCACTATTATTGTAATTCAGAACCGGTTTCGTCCTGAATCTATCTCGAAACAGTCCGACAACACTTGATTCCATTCATGGTCTAAATACAACTGACTCAGCCTGTAAGCTAGCAACCTACATAAAATGTTGTGGTTCTGTCTGAATAGATGTCGAACATCTTGATAATAGAGGATTAAAGAGAGCCTTCTAAATTTGACAGAACAGTCCACAACATAGTAGAAATAATCAAAAATAGGCATAACAAAGACCCATCTCCTGTATTTAAAACTAGTATACTGTGGACAATTCAAACTGGCACAACTCTTGCTCTACGTGTACACACAGGTCCGCATAAAGTATACCTGTTTGATACGTCAAATAAATTGTAGTATAAAGGGCGCATCATGCCGGGGATATTCGTTAAAAGGCGGGACACGTCCAAAACGACCCCTAACGTTAATTACGCAATATGGTTTAGGAGCACATATTAGGCTTATGCGGGAAACATATGGAACAACATACATTAGGTAAAATGATTGCACACAGATATAGCAAATTAAGACTACACTTACTTGACACTTGATACTTGGCAGGTTCTCGAGGTATTCGTTTGAAGAAGTAGCGGACGTTATCGTTGACACAATGAGGTTGAAACGTAAAGACAGAGCACTAGAAATCACAGAATGCAACTTGACAGTAAACAAATAGCACAAAAATGTACATTTTACGTTAGTACACATAAACACTTGACACAATCATAATTTGTATATCCGGTGCAGGGAATTGCAAGACTTTTGGAAAGGAAAAACGTTACAGGACGGAAAATGCGTTAAAGATAGCCCAAATAGCTCGTTAATAATGTAGAATTGACGCTCGTTATTATAAAAGAAGTGACGTTCGTTAAACATGACAATAAATGCACGTTATTGAGATGGCACGGTTTTAGTCGGTTTAGCGTCGGTTTTAGTCTACAACAGACAAGACTAGCACGTTGTTACTGAATGACAGCAGGCGCGACACTGAACTCCGGCAGGACACGAAAAGATGGCGTGAAGGAAAGCACTGAAGGTCACACACCAAATTATAAGTTATGTGATTGGCGCTCAAAGATCACGTAATTCAGCTAATAAAGTGACGTAAACGGAAAGGCGGCAAAATTCTTCTAGAAGAATTTAGAAAGATGTAGGTGCCAGCGCGAAATTTAAAAAGGTGATTGTAGTACTAACAATACAATACCCATAACCTATTCTTTCAACAAGGTCTACAAATTTTAATGTACGCAAATGCCTACAATCTTATTTCAATGTACAAACATACAAATAATTATTTCATTTTAAAATATGTACCTATTTAATTTGTCCCAGTAAAAATTTAAATTATAAATTACAAGAAATAAACTGCAAAAACTCACTAAACTATACTCTACAGACGCACGCAACTAATTAAACAAACTGGTTTGTTTAAATTATAATGAACAGAAAATCATATATGAAAACAAAATATTAGCCACATCATTATGTTGGCCGGCTGCATTGGCACAGTTGGTAACGTGCTCGCCTCTCATCATGCGGTCTTGGGTTCGAATCCCATTCAGGCACGGCATATTTTCATACGTTACAAAAAAAATCATTTCATCCTTCACCGTCTGCATGAACAGTAAACAAAAAAAAAACATCATTATGTTGGACAGATTATTATTAATAACAACAGTGAAAACAAAGCATAGTGACCGTGCGTGAGTCCCACATTACAGTAGCGATAGTATACTTTAGTGAGTGTACCGTCATTGCATGGCGAGGGGCGAAGAGTGGAGTAGATAAACACTGAAGCTGCTCGTGTCAATTCGAATTGTCCAAGGTATATATCAATCACTGTTCCAAGAACTTTGTTCAAAACATTTCATTCATTGACAATCCATTATCTTCATTCTTCTTCTTCTTCTTATTGCGCCATCTCCCTTCGAAGGTTGGCGATCCAATTGGCTGTAATCACTCGAGATGTGACGGCTCTGAAGATCTCAGATGACGTTCTCCGAGCCATCGACGTAAGTCCCTGAGCCAAGAATTCTGTCTCCTCCCCACTGATCTGCTCCCCTGAATCTTCCCCTCAATGATCAGCCGAAGCATCTCATACCTACCGCCTCTCATCAGGTGTCCGATGTACGCCAATTTACGCTCCTTAACAGTTAATAGCAGCTCCTTGTTCTTCGCAATTCTGTTGAGGACCTCACAATTTGTCACTCTATGCATCCAGGAAATGCGTAGCATTCTCCTGTAGAGGTACATTTCGAATGCCTCTATACGTCTTTCCAATGAGGGATTGAGGGTCCAGCTCTCGCAACCATAGAGAACGATGGGAAACACGTAGCAGCGTAGCATTCGAATTCTAAGGCTTAAATCTAGATCCTTCTTGCTGAATAAGTTCCTCATACTGATAAATACCTTCCTAGCGTGTTCAATTCTTGACAATACTTCCCTCTTTGAAATGCAATCGCTACTTAGGAACGCTCCCAAATATCTGAATTTCAGATATTTGGGATTATCTTCATTACAATACACTTAAAATAATAGTTTTATGCATTATCATTTAACTAGTTCTAGCCTACCTTCAACTGCTACTATTATTAATGCCACAATACTGCCCACCATATTTGTTAAGTTAAAAAAATTATTTATTCTTGTTTTTTACTAAATTGAAAGTATTAATACACCGTTCTAATTTTAATTATAAGGTCTTTATAATGTTATGTCATAATTAGTACATTACTTAAAAATTTTTTTTTTAGTATTTTCTATGTTGCATCAACATCTCGGTTATTAGCGACTATTTTAGGATTTAAAACAATAAGTTTTGACTTGAAATCAATTTCCAGACCTTAGCCAGGAATCAAACTTTGGACCTTTTACTTGGTAGGCTAGCACACCAACCATTGAGGTTGCCACCTATTCATAAATAGACAAAAAATATTTGATTGTATGATACAGCACACTAAACAGACAACAGTTTTGTGTACAAAATAAGGGGTGAAAATAAGGGTGAAATCCCAATCTAATCTTGACTACCCTTGTTGAAATTCATCCAATTATAACTATCGTTCTGGATGTGATGGATAAAATTAGAACATTTAAGAAGGAGGTGGTAATTGGATAACAAATTAGAATTTTTCAATTTTTTTCATGTGATAGTGCTTGCGTTACTGTTAAATCTATTGGTTAATGATTTACAAAATAGTATTTCCTAGAAACACTGTACTTATCTAGTTTAGTTTTTCTTTATTTTCTACTATATTTCATATGATGAAACTGTGATTCGTTTATTTATCCATTACAAGAAAATAAATTATCATATTTAGTCTCTTATGCCAATTGGATGAAAACATTTTAGAATTTTGTGATATACAAATTCCAAAACAAAAATTGTTTTAAATTTTGTCACGATACTTTATTATACTTATTTGTGACTCTTTGAGGTATATTTGCTTTGATCCCTCTGATCTTTTGTGTCTCATAAATGGAAAATAATACACTTTTAATTATTATGTTTTTTCTAACCCTAATTTGTGTATGTTGCAATCTGTTCAATTTAGAACAATAAGCAATCCCATGATTCAGTGAGATGAGGGTGAATGTATAATGTGTTAATGAAATGTAATCGTGTACAGACTCAGGCCGACCATTCCTCAGAGAGTATAGTTAATTGAACCCCAACCATCAAAGTATTCCAGTAACCACTGCCTAATATTTAAATCCATCCATCCATGCACTTTTGAATGGTTAAAAGTAACTACCTTTATTATGATTCGAACCATTTTTTGGAACCTTAGTTTTTGAAAATCAGCTGTTAAACAGCTGACTGCGTGACAACTTTACCGCTAGAACAAAACCTGGTGGGTTTATTCATATTATAAAGAACACAATCAACTCCTCTCTCGCGATTTAACACTAAAAGTAAATAAAAACCGAAATTAAGCATTTATTAGTTTAAGTAGTGAATAGATAATAAAATAAAAACGATTTTGTTATTTCGTTGGAAAGTAAACTCATAAACTACCATGAACACAGAAATGGTGAACAAATTCAGCACATATCTACTTGGTTCAAATTCATGCACACATTTATGGACATAATACTCCCACCACTGACTTTTCTTTTATTGGATCCAGGAGACTCCCAGGGAAGTATAGGATGTGTCAAGAAGTTGTGTACTCAATGTTTCCTTTTTTTTTTTGTTTTAATTAAGAGTCGTACAAATATGTCAGAAAAATTGATAAATTTATTTTCTTGAAATTAAAAACAAGATATATGTGTATCTCCAATTAGATAATAAAATATTTAAGAGAATAATTAAAATTCTTTAAAAAACCTTAAATATTTAAAATTGTTAAAATCCTTTTTATTAAAATATCTCTTGATAGAAACTTGTTGCATATATTTAAAAACTTTTGTTAAAAGAAATCGTAAATACGTCTTCTCTCATAAAAATCTTAAAATCGAGTCTTTAACAATCCTTCTTTTTATTTTTTTATTTTTGTATTGTTACTCACATCTGGAGGTGGTAAATCATCTGGTGTATATTTGTTTATTTTGAGGTATAGATGTGACAAATGTTGACATGTTTATATCGAGTGTGTGAAGGTTGTGTGTTTACGTTTGTACGGGTGTTTGTGTGTATACGTCTCATATTACAGTTGTACACCTGAAATACATATGACAATCTTACATTGTTCTATTATTACGATTTAGAAAGAAATTTTTGTACGCTATAAAAAGTTTCACCAGTCAAGTAATATCTCAGATATTTTTTAAAAGTGCAAATCATCACAACATTTTCTTGTGATACTCCTAGGAACGTCACTGTTTCTACATGCTCTAGACTGTTGTTGTTTAGGTCATCAGCCAAAAGGCTGGTTTGAACCTCAAGAGGCTATAAGAAGTAAAATGAGGAGTTAAGTGGTTTACAATTGCCTTCCTCACTGAGTGGAAAAACATGCTTATCAGCATATCAGACCCTCTGAAAAGCATCTACTTTCCACCCACAAATGTCACCTTCACTTCATTCACCACAGGGTCAGGCTGTATAATGAAATTAATTACTCTCAGAGGAGATAACTGTGACTAGTGTCGTTTACACTTTTAAGTTTTACACCACTAAATGTTTGCTCTAGACTATTATTTTGGATAAATACATCCACTTATAATAATAGTCTAGTGTAGACACTTGGTGATGTAAAAGTAAAAATCTGGTGTGAAACACTCACACAACTTTCTCTTGCCAATGCAAATAATTAATAATAAACCTAACATTATTAATAAAATATTAGAAATAAACAAAAACTAACCTCAAAAACATAACCTTATTTTAATCATGAGTGAATGACGCAAAATGACAATCGAACTCAGTTTGGCTTAAAAATACGGAAAATCACGCTTTCACGCTAAAACTAGGCTCTGTAGAGAAAAATGCTCTAAACAAAAGTTGTAGATCTTTTAATTTTCTATAACTTTTATTATATACACTTTTGTCGTAAAATGCATACTAAGACCGAAATGTTAAAAAAATCGATTTTTCTCACGTTTTCGTGAGAAAAAAAACAGAAAATCGCAAATTACCGCTAAACTAAGCGTTTTACAAAAAAATGTTTGAAACAGAAGTTGTAGGTTTTTAAATTCTCTACAACTTTTATGATATAAGTTTTTGCGCTAAAATTTATATTAAAGCCGTAATCTTAAAAAAACAACGTTTTTACGTGAAAACAGCCTCACCGAGAATTTCAGCAAACATGGCGCCTACCCTATCTTGTAGAGAATAAAAAATTGAGTAAAATAGGCGATTTTAAAAAAAATCGTAGGACCAGTTTTTGAGAAAATCGCAAAAAACTGAAAAATTATACGAATAAACTACTACTTCCGGTTGACCGATTTTGATGAAAATGTTCGTGTCGCGTCCGGTAGTGGTATGTAACTTAAGTTTCAAGTTTCAAGTTCGTACGATGTTCCGTTCTTGAGATATTCTGTTCACATACAGACACACAGACACACACACAGACCAATCGCTAAAAACATGTTTTTTGGGTTCAGGGGGTCTGAAAACGTATAGATCCGGTGAAAACTCGATTTCGAAAAATCGACATGAAAACAATACTTTCCTTCCTATATATTCATATAGGCAAGAGAAAGTAAAAAGGTGTAAAACTTAGATGTGTAAAAGACACTAGTCAGTGTTATCTCCTCTGAGAGTAATTGATTTCATTATACGCCGGGGTCCTGGGTTCGATTATCAGTCAGGTCTGGTATTTTTTCATTACTCATTTTCATCTTATCATCCTTCCCACCATCTGCATTAGCAGCAATTGCAAAACAGTCTGATGCCCTTTCAGTGCCGAACAATATTTACAAGTTTGATGTAAAGTACCATTTAATTTATATCTTCTTCTTCTTTATCTCTATTTTGTCTCTTTGAATACGTTTATGTTTCGCCCTGCGTGGGATATTAACCCTACGGCAAGGCTAGTTAGGTGGAGGGGCTGCCTCCTAAGGATTCCTAACAATCCTGTTTTGGAGAAATACTCCTATTTCTCACTTCATGATCCTATCCTCCTTGATCATTACTCCCTGAGACGTCAAAGATTGAGGCATGACCATCAGGTTGTGAGAATTGACTGAAGATTGGCTCCTCAGCCCCCAACACCTATCAGCTTGCTGACCCGATTTCCCGCTGGGGTTTAACCCAACCTTCCATCGAGTTGCTCAGCGTAACAGGGGCACCTCTTGTAGGTTAAAGTGTTGGAGTTGGAGTGAGAGAGGCTAAGAGCGGTCTCTTGATTAACCGCTTATTTTGATACCGATGTTGTGTATCGTGACGTGTCATCACTCCCCTTTGCCAGAGCCGAAGCCCTCCCCAGGTCACTTCCCAGGGCCCATTTAATTTATATAAGGGTATATAAAAAGTGCTAGCCCTTATTTCAAAAACTTGTAGGCGTAAGCTTGCCATTGCCGACCAAAATTTCAACGTTACAGAAAAATAAAATGTCCTGTTAAAAATTAATTTTTAAAAGAAATCGTTTTAACACTAAAAATATTCAAAATAGTTTTTTTAGTTAATTTAAAGTCATATCGACAGCTTGGTCGTTAGCAACTACTATGGGTTTTGGTACCATAACGGTGGTTTTAGTGTGTTAGAATATCCAGACCCTAGCCGGGAATAGAACCCGGGATCTTTCGCTTTTTAGGCTAGCGTGCTAGTCACTATGCCACGAAGGCGGTTTTAAAATACATTATTATTCTATTAATTTTTGTTTAAAAGTTTTTTTGGAAATGTTCGGTTATCCAGACGTTGGCACTTTATGCGTAACTTTCGGGCGTCCGGTAAACCAGATTTATAACTACGTAAAATATATCGACGTCCTGTTTACCAGATGTTGGTACTGAAAAGGTTAAACAAAAAAAAAAAAAAAACTTTCTTTTACGTTAATTTTGTTTTAAAATCGTAGAATTGACACTTTTCCCCATTAAGTGTTGTGTAATACTGGCTCTAAAAATAGAAGTAGTGATGTTGGAGAGTAATACGCCAACACATTATACATGCCAATAGATCTGTTCCGAATTTTAGGAATCTATCTATGAGTCCATCTTCCATTGGTATATTCATTCCAGTTCTATTCTCAACTCTCAAAGCCTACCAATAAGCAAGTGTGATTTAAGAGTTATGATTTAAGCATACAAGTTTATGTAAGTGTTGTGACAAATCCACCGGGGTTGGTCTAGAGGTAAAGTCGTTGCCAGAATCAGCTGTTTAACAGCTGATTTTCAGAGACGAAGGTCCCTGGTTCAAATCCTAGTAAAGGTAGTTACTTTTATACGGATTTGAATACTAGACTGTGGTTACCAGTGTACTTTGATGGTTGGGGTTTAATTAACCATACTCTCTCAGGAATGGTCGGCCTGGGTCTGTACAAGACTACACCTCATTTACACGTCATACACATCATCCTCATCTCATTGGGTCATGGGGTTTCTTATTGTTCTAAATTGAACAGATTGCAACGTACACAAATTAGGAATAAAAAAAAAAGTGTTGTGACAAATCATTTTGGACTTCAGAGTCGTATAAAATGGACACAAATTCATCCTTCTTTCTACAAAAATCATTAAAAATCATGATCATCATTAATATTATTATTACATAATTTCAAGCATGAGACTGTTTCATTACCCTTATGCAATATGTTTTATGTTTCAACAGTAATTTTCATTAGATGATATGTTTAATTTCAATGTTACCTTAATCGTTTGCACTTATTTTTATTTTTACTATTATTTTAAGTGCTACAAATTTATGTTTATTTAAAATTATTCTTGTAATGTTATTTTATTTTTTTGTTTTCAGCTTTATTTTATACAATTTATTATGTTTATATTGTTATTTGGACATTCTCTGGCAAATACGAATGGTGTAAAATTATTTATTTTATAAAGTTTTTGTTTTTTTTTTTGTTTGGTACTGATTAAAAAAAAATTTTTTTATAACGTGTACAGTTTTAACATTTCATTACATATTTTACTATGACAATTTATAATTTTTAACTCATTGTAACATTTTTTTGTGGTTTTTTACTAACAATTTTCATTATAACATCCATATAATTTGTCTGCTGCTTTAGTACTGCTTATTTCTAACATAATAACAATTATTATTTTTATTCATTGACATGTTTATAATAATTAGATACAATTGCTTAAATTAATTAATTAATTAATTAAATTTAAGTCTTTACTAAAGTAATTCTTTGTTGTGAATTTATTTCAAACAAGAACAGATTTATGATTTCCATAACGTTAACGAGATTCCATAATAAACTTGTAGATTTTAAATTCGACAACTCTTTTGGAATTGTTTAGGTAAGATTGTGACTAATATCATTCAGATATGAAGTGTGGGAATTAAATAATGAGACTGGAGATACAAATCATTTTATTGATTGTAATATAATTACATTACAAAATTTATCCCCTTCAATGTACAGGTCATTTGTTCTAGCTAGAAGCTCTCCCACCAACGCTCTGTGCCGCTGAGCTGTTCTGTTTAGTGGTGGGGGAAGCACATCGAAGGGAAGTGATCAGTCTCTCCGTAGTGCTAGCAGTGTTAAGAGCCTAAAAGTACTATAAATCCTAAAAACATTGACTGTATGTTGTAATTTTATCTTTTTGTTGTTCTATTCCCTTCACAAGCCTTCAACTCGTGCATTCGGTAGTAGGCCTACTGTTTTATGTACCTATTGTTTTTACTCTTTTGCTGTTTGGTTTTGTTCATATTAATTTTTCACGTAACGGACCAATTTTACTGACCGTTGTGCAAAATCGTGTAGCAGAGCTATGGGGATTTCGCGTAGTACAGTTCAAAGAATTTTGAAAGAAAAAAGAAAAAACCCTGATGTGCTAATCAGAACACCACATAAGGAAAGTGAAAAGTGAAGTGGACGATTTTGATAAGTGTGTTGTGAGAAGAACAATATATAATTTTCATAAAACAAACGCTGAATGGCCAACTTTGAATTTGTTACTCCCCGTTTTGCGGGAGAAAATTAATTTCAAAGGAAGTAAATGGTCGCTGTGGAAAATTATTAAAGATATGGGATTCAGATGGAGAAAGGCAAAAGACATCAAAAAATATAAAGTTTTTAACTAGTTTTTAGTCTAGCGTAGTAGTTGTAACAGAGTAGTATACAGTTAGAAAAAGAGGGAATGATGATTAAGTGAGAAGGAGACAACACTTGCCCCGTTGAAACTATCCCTACCCTACCTACTCTCCCTCCCCTTACAAGCTTCTTCCAAAAACAAATATACTATACTCTCCTTCTCGATCCTTACAATGCTTTATACAAGTTTTCCATCGTTGAAAGCAATGCTGGAAGTCCACATCTGGCAGCTTGTTGAGAATCTTTGTCGTGTTTACTTTCACTGTTTCCACACTGTTAAATCGTGTTCCCTTAAGCTCTGATTTTTCCTTAGGAATTTAAAAAAGTCACAGAGGGCTAGGTCAGGCGAGTACGATATGTAGTTCGACATGATGATGCCACATTACATTAAGAACCCCTTCACAGATAAGGCAGAATATGGTGCTTTGTCTTGGTGAAGCATCCAGAAATTGCTCTTCCACAAATTGGGTCTTCATCTCCTCATTTGTTCACAAAGGGTAGTCAGAACTTTAGCATAATAATGTTGATCGACTGTCTGACCTTTGTGGACCCAGTAAACATATAGTCCAGCCTCTCTTAGTTTGCTCCTAATGTAAACAAATAATGACATCACTGAGCATGCGCATTATATCAAAATGTGCACACGCTGATTCAAAAGTAACAACAAAATACTTTCAAAAGTATTTAATTACAAAATACTTTTAAAAGTATTTTTCTAAATTAAATTGTTAGCCCTACATCATATCATGACTGATGTTTTTAGTACTTAAAGTACTTATAATTTAAAAAATAGTTAACTTAATAGGAATACGACATCCGTAAAGTCGCAGACTCTAGCGTGCACCCTGTAGTAGGTGGCTTTTGTTTGTTGACAGTAGGAGCAAACTAAGAACAGCTGAATTGTAGATAATTCAACACTTACAAAAAAAAGTCCGTTTTTTTTTTTTTTTTTTTTTTTTTTTGCGCCCTGGAGACTCCAGGAGGAGTATAGGACATGTCGTCAGATGTAACACCTGAAATACATATAAGAAACACACTATGTATCACTACTATCAAGAAAGAAATTCTTGTACGCTATAAAAAGTTTCACCGATCAAGTAATTTTTTAAATTTTTTTTAAAGGAATTCAAATCCTCACAACACTTTAAAGATTGGGGTAATTTATTTATGAATTTTCTCCCTGCATAAGTAGGTTTTTGTTCAAACAATTTTGTGGAGTGATTAGCCACATAATAATCATTCCTGTTTCTCGTGTTATGATTGTGAACATTGAAATTCTGCATAAAATTATTTTGCCTAACATACATAATCACCTCAAAAATGTAGAGAGAGGGAATTGTAAGCAATTTAAGCTCCTTAAATAGTGGCCTGCATGAGGTTTGCTGGTTAGCTCCCACCATACACCTAATAGCTTTCTTTTGAATTTTAAAAACCCTATTCATATTACCCATGCTAGAATTACCCCATACTAAAATACCATACCAGATATGAGACAGAATGAGGCCATGATAAGCTGCCATTAGTAATTTTTTATCATTTAATCTGGCGATTTGTTTTAGTGCAAATACCCCAGATGATATTTTACTACAAACTTGATTGATATAGAAGTCCCAAGACAAAGATCTATCTAGAGATACACCCAGGAACTTCACTGTTTCTACATGCTCTAAACTATTATTATGAATAAATACATCCACTTCTCTACTTTCTTTAACGTTATGTTTATTTTTGAACTGCAAGTACTGACACTTTTTCCCATTAACTGTTAATAACATTTGATTCAAGAACTGCACTACGGACTCTATGTTAACATGTGTATTTACTTCAAGAGCATCTACCAGTGAACTGTTACTGATTACTGAAGTATCATCAGCAAACAACAAAGCCCTGCCATTAGATATGACTTCTGGTAACCTATTAATGTACAATAGAAACAGAATTGGACCTAAAACTGACCCCTGTGGAACGCCTGCTTTGACTTCAAAGTTGTTGAGGGTCATCGTTCAGGATGCTGATCGTCTTCGGTCATTTCTTGGCTCTCCTTAAACCTTGTAAACTACTTAAAAACTTGTGTGCATGATAAACATTCACTTCTGGAATCTTCCTTTAACATGGCATAAGCTTCTGCAGCAGTTTTTCTGTTTCACAAGAAACTTGAGATTAACTCATGAAACCACCTGAACACTGAATTTTCCTGATGAGTCGCTAGCACAAGGACTTGAACAGGCAATTACTACAGCAACACTGAGTATGACGCACAACCTGCCCATCAAGCTTAGATTCGGGGAAGCATCAACATGTTCAAACCTGCTGCGGTGGCCTCACTATTTACCTGTAGTAGCACCAGTCCAGTTATTTAATTGCCACACCTCATGTGTATTCCTGCAGAAGAAGGAACTAAGTTAATTAGTTCTGGAATGCCTATAGTATCACCAAAAGAAATTCAAGTTTTCTTGAATTTCATGTAAACCAAATTTTATGTTTATGCAAGAACAAAATAATTATAACATTATAATTTATTAACACTGTTTAGAAAACACTATTCACCAATAATGATTTTTATGAAATTATTTATTTTTTACATTCCATTGCATTTTTTACATAGTTTTTGAATATACTAAGTTTAAAAAGAAACAATTTCAAAAATTTGCAATAAAACTATCAATATTCTAGTGGTACATTTTTTTAGTTCTTTGGTGTGCGTTTTTTTTGGACATTAATGTTCTAAAATCATTATCATGTAGGCCTAATGCATTATCAAATTTATTGATTTTTCATTTTTAAATATTGTACATTTTTTACTTAGACCATGATTTGATTTAATGTAACATTTTTCTGTTACCTAATTTTTGATGTTCTACTTTATTACTTTTTACTAATTTGGAAAAGGCATTAACTGTTCATGTTCATTATATTTTCCTTCTGTGTAAATTTAAAATTAAATGATTTAATTACTTCATAATTCATTAACAAATTTAAAAAACAAATTATTAGTGATGTGATTGTTAAATTCATTTGACTGACTAAATGTTTGATGTTCTTCTTCTTCTTAACGTGCCTGTCCGGTCCGAACGTTGGCTACCATCATAGCTATTTTGGTCCTGTCCTCTGCAATGCGGAAAAGTTGGGCTGAGCTTTGTCCATACCAGTCTCTCAGGTTAGCAAGCCAGGATATTCTTCTTCGGCCTGGCCGTCTTCCACCATCCAATCTACCCTGCAGGATGCGCTGCAACAGTTCATATCTACCGTGGTTCCTCATAATATGACCAAGGTATTCCAACTTGCAACACTTTGTGATGTTTATTACCTCCGGTTCCTTGCTCATTCGGCGCAGTACTTCGGTGTTGGTCACCTTGTCCGTCCATGGTATCTTCAACATTCTTCTGTACAACCAAAGTTCGAAGGCTTCAAGTTTAGCAGTGGTTGCCTTCGTCAACGTCCAAGTCTCCACTCCATACAGAAGCACGGAAAACACGTAACACCGTAAGAGCCGCAACTTAGTGCCCATAGTGAGATCATGACTCCTAAACGCCGAACTCATTGCGTGAAACACACTCCTTGCCTTACCAATACGGCACTTGATCTCTTGCACGTTATCCCAGGCTTTATTAATAATAGTGCCCAAATATGGATACCTCTCCACGCGCTCAATTCTTTCGTGTTTTATATATAGGTTTACACCAGTCATCAGCCCCCTGCTAATTACCATTAATTTGGTTTTGACGATGTTGATGTCCAGGCCATATTTCTCGCTCACTTCTGTTATTCTGTTCATTAGTTTTTGCAGTCCCTCTATTGTATTAGCGAACACAATTGTGCCATCTGCATATCGTAGATTATTTAGTTTGACACCATTTACTGAGATACCCTCTTCTATATCCTGCAGGGCCTCCTTGAAGATGTGCTCTAAATAGAGGTTGAAAAAATAGAGGTTGTTTGAAGTTAAACGATACAAAATCATTTTAAGTGTAATGATTCTATTATATGAATAGAAATTAAAATTTTTATTTTCATGTAATTCTGTATATTCATTATTAATTTTTATTAAAAAAAAATAACACTGGAAGTTGCAGTTTAATTAAAACGTTAATTGAATAGGTATTAAACTTTGCAGACATTGTTTCAACAACATTTTTCAACTTTGTTTTAAACGTTAAAGATGTGTCTAAAAAGTTCAATGAATGATATAATATATCGTTATTCAACTTTTGAACAAGGTTACTCACATGCGTTGGCATTCACTGACATGTTTCGACTTGTCTTCTGTCCAAGATTGCACGAGGCCCCTCATATCGTATTTCATTCATTTCAACAGTGTCTTGAGCAGTTGTAATGGAAATTTTAAATGTATTGAAATTTGAATTAAATGAATTTATGAAATGAAATAAATAAAAACGCAAATTGATTTGAGTTGAATAAATAATATTTTAATTGAAACTATTGAAAATTTTACTAAAGTTAAATTGACAAGAATTGATTTACAAAAAATTATTAGTTACTGATCTTTGAATTTAATTTATTTATTGATGACACTTTTTATTATAATACTAAATATTTAATTAGGTTTATTGCAATTATATAAAATATTATTTAAATTAATTTATGTCTGCCTAATGAGCTCAGAATGTAAAATATGAAATTTTTAATATACGAGGCGTGTTTTTTAAGTAAGTACCGTTTTGGAATTAAAAAAAGACGTGCAAAGATATCGCAATAATTTTATTTTTACATGAAAGCCTGTACCTTAATCTACTTTTCTACATAATTTCCGTGAATATTGAGGCACTTGTCATAACGTGGCACCAGTTTTTGAATACCCTCCTGATAAAATTCTGCCGCCTGATTTGTTAACCACTGCATCACAAATGTTTTGACTTCGTTATCGTCTTGAAGACGCCGACCGCCCAGGTGTTTCTTCAAGTGCAGGAACAAATGGTAGTCGCTGGGCGCCAAATCAGGCCTGTATGGAGGATGATCTAGAGTTTCCCATTTAAATGATTTGATGAGATCTTTGGTCTGATTAGCCACATGTGGACGGGCATTGTCATGCAGCAAAACGATACCCTTAATCAACTTGCCACGTCTTTTGTTCTGGATTGCACGACGCAGATTTTTCAATGTCTCACCATAAGACGCTGCATTGATTGTCTCATTACGAGGCAGAAACTCCAGTAGCAATACTCCTTTTCTGTCCCAAAAAACTGTGCACATGATTTTCCGGGCAGAAATTGTTGCACATTTGTGCGGCCATCTTTAAATGCTCTCACCCATTTCCTTACCATTCCATCACTCATAATGTTTTGTCCGTAAACTTCAACGATCTCACAATGAATATCGATCGGTTTTACGCCTTTAGCACTAAGAAATCGTATAACAGCCCGTACTTCACAATCAGCGGGACTCACGGTTGTCGGAGGCATCTTAAACACTCAGTAAACAACGTATACAATGAAGAATCAGACTGTAATGGCGTCAGTGCGTAGACAAGAGATGTAGGTAACCAGCACGCATGCGCGGAACGCCAACCGTAGCGCTGCGGCGGCGGAATCGCAAAACGGTACTTACTTAAAAAACACGCCTCGTAGTTACAAGATAAAGTTCTTGGAGTCTCTGCTTACATGCGCCTTATGCCATTGATCTGGATCGAATAGGGTGCATGACCATTGTTACAATCCGTTTTATATTATCTAATTAATTCTCTCATAATTTTTATCTGTTGGTTTCAAAATCATTATGTTGTTGAATTCAGTTTCATAATTCATTTAGATCTTGATATTGTACTAATTTCCTTTTATTAATTTTTAATTAATTTCAATTATTTATTCAAAATTATACTTTCATTTGTTTTATGGCTTCACTTTCAATAAGTTTAAATATTTGACTTCTGGAATTATTATTTATACTTCTAATATTTTCTTGTTAACCCTTTCAATCCCAAATTTTTTAACCTTACAGAAACAAATATGTTTACATTGTTTCATACACTTTACTGACATTTAAGTGAAATAAAATCATTTTTAGACCTTCAGCCTTTTTTTGATGGCGTGACAAAAAAGTGTGACACATATGTCACATTGGGCTTGATGGTATCAAAGTTCCCAACAATATGAATAAGTAAAAATCATGTGCAGGCTTCCTAAACAAAATTCTCTTGCTTAGATTTGTAGCAAAGCATTATTTAAGACTTAAAAAAGGTTACAATTTAAAAATATTGGTAAAATGGACAAAATCAGTATTTACAGCCTAAAAAATATACTTGTATGTACATTCAACATACTCGAAGAAATGCTACTTTATTTTAGTAAATGAACACGAATATTTAAAACTAACTATAAAAATAAACTAATAGTCGCGTCCGTGGCGTAGTGGTCAACATCTTACACTGCAAAGCGGAGGTCTCAGGTTTGATTCCTGGCTAGGGTACAGAAAATTATTACACTTCACATCCAGCGCTCTTTAATCAAAAGTAGTCGCTAACAATTAAAGTTTTTATGTCTGTTATTTCACTCCAATGTGACTTCTATGCCTCACTGGGTAAGAAAGGGTTAAATTTTAGTTTCATATATTTAATTTTTGATACAAAATATTAAAATAATAACTGGAAATTATTTATTCTGATGATTTATTATTTTATTATTTATTTGAAATTCTCCAACAATCGAGTTCTAATCTTGGTATTTGATCAACGATACTTATGAATGATAGATTGCTATTCTACACAGTGTGCGTTGAAAAGCCACGTAGCAATGACGCATCATTAAGTTCTGCTTTAAATTGGGTAAAACAGCAACGGAAACTAATGAAATGTTGGTGTAAGTTTACGGACAGAATGCTTTGAGTATAAAATATTTATACGATTGGTTTGCATGCTTTAACTCTGGCAAGAAATTGGTTGAGGATGAATTGCGTTCAGGCCAGCTATCCACAAGCATGGCACCGATTTCTTGCTAGCATGAAAACGTGCAAACCAATCATACACCATTTTCTATATGCAGCATCCTGCTCGTAAACTTGTACCAACACTTCAAGGGTTTCTGTTGTCATTTTACCTGATTTGAAGAAGAATTTAATGTTGTGTCGTTGCTACATGGCTTTTCAATGCACACTGCTCTGAACACTGTTGAAATGAATGTAGCAATACCAGACAAAGTGCCTCGCGCAATCTCACACAGAGGACGGTCTAGACATGTCTAGACTGCGCCAATGCGTTGGCCGCATTTTGAACACTTTCAACACAGCAACTCGTTCAGCATTTTTAACACGTTGCTGTTTTACCCAATTTGAAGCAGAACTTTATGTTGCGTCGTTGCTACGTGGCCTTTCGACGCACTCTGTGTAGAATAGCAATCTATCATTCATAGTATCGTTGATCAAATACCAAGATTAGAAGTCAATTGTTGGACAATTTCAAATAAACAATGCGCCGGCCGCATTGACGCAGTTGGTAACGTGCTCGCCTCTCATCATGCGGTCTTGGGTTCAAATCCCATTCAGTCATGACATATTTTCATACGTTACAAAAAAATTATTTCATTCTTCACCGTCTGCATTAGCAGTAATTGCTGAACAATCGGACGTTAAACAAGAAAAAAAAATAGACATGTCTATGCATACAAGTGACCTTATTTCAAGTATTGAATACTGGTGAATTAGACCATTCACCAAATTTTTTAGACACACCTTGTATATTTTTATATTTTAAAAACATTCTTTAATGCTGCGATTGTTTTGGTTTTTGTTTTGATATTTTCTTATTTTAATGATGTGTTTAATTTTTAACAGCAAGTGTTTGATTTTTGATTTGTTATTTTTATTTTTGTTTTTTCTTCTGCTGTTTTTTTTTTTTAATGGACACCATTCTGTTTGTTAGAGCGTTGTCCGGTATGTATGTCTGGATGTGTGTGTCCCTGTATTACCCGTCATGATATAGGTCACTCAGGATCTTATCGTGGTCACACAACGTGGGATCCACGGAGACACATGTACGAGGAACTAGGTTCATGTCCCAGAGGCCGGTTACCTCCCCCTCCTTGTCACGGTTCAGACGAAACTATGTATCATCGATCAGGTAAAAATTATTCAAAAATGTGAATAATATTAATTAAAATAATTCTTGAGGGTGAACTGTTTTGTTTTCTCTTTTTTATAAAAAAAAATATATATATATTAATAAAAATCAGTTTGATTGTGTGTGAAGAATTTAACATTAGATTTTCATTATTCAAATATTACTACTAACATTGCTTGTAGTTTATTAAAGGGAGTCTTGACTTGAAAAAATGAAAAAAGAAACAAATTTCAGTTTTTAACAATCATATTCAGTTTGAAATTCAAGCTTTCCAGTTGTGCATAAATCATGTTTCTTTAACAAGACATAGACATTTATAATTTTTTTAAAAGATGTCATGTAATTTAATCATTTTTGTAAAAATCCATTTAGTATTTTCTTGTTTTCTAAAAATTACCTTGTTTAAATTTTTTATGATTTCTTATACTAGTTGATTTATTACAAAATTTTCAGGGTTTATTCAACATAAAATTTTAGGTTTTTATTAGGGAAATTAAAAAATGTACCCAATTTATTAATAAATCTTTATAATGCATCCAGCTCCCTATTTTAAATACTATTGTAAAAATATTTAATTTTCACTGGCCTGTTACTGCTGCTCTATCACTTGTTTTTTACTTTTTTTTATAATCATACTTTCTACTGACATGGTTTAGCGGATTCACCCATCATCAGAGTACACAAAATTGAAATTAAACTTGTTTATAAATTTATTAAAATTTACAAATGTTGTATCTTCAGTCATTTGTATAAAACTATTTATACAAATATCGTTTAATACAAATGACTGAAAATATAACATCATCTATAAATTTTAATAAATTTAAAGAAATATAGTTTCAATTTTGTGTACTCTGACGATGGTGAACCCACTGAAATATCTCAATAGAATGTAAAATTATATAACAGCTGTACCAGGCCAATGCAAAGAAAATATTTTTATATTAGAATTTACCCACCGGGTTGGTCTAGAGGTAAAGTCATCGCCAAAGTCAGCTGTTTAACAGCTGATTTTCGGAGACGAAGGTTCCTGGTTCAAATCCTAGTAAAGGTAGTTACTTTTATATGGATTCGAATGCTAGACAGTGGTTACCTGCGTACTTTGATGGTTGGGGTTCAATTAACCATACTCTCTCAGGAATGGTCGACCTGAGTCTGTACAAGACTACATCTCATTTACACGTCATACACATCATTCTCATCTCATTGGGTCATGGGGTTGCTTATTGTTCTCAATTGAACAGATTGCAATGTACACATAATTAGGAAATAAAAAAAAAAATAATAGAATTTATACTCAACTCAGAGAAAATTATATTTGGGAATTTCTATCTTAAATTTTTTTTTGAAAATTAGGATATTGTTTTAAAACTTGTGATTTTATTCTACATGGTAAAGAAGTGTGTAAGGAACTAAGTAAAAAAAAACAGGATTACAAAAGAAAAACCATTAAAGTTTAATCTTTTACAGGTTTTGAGAAATGTGACAAAAAGTTAACATTGAGTTATTTAGGAGGTCAGACTCCCTTTAATGATAATTGTATTAAAATTGTGTAGCTATCGATATAATTTTCCCATAATTTATTATAATTAATTATGTGAGAAAATATGCATAATAATACAGTTCCCAGACTAAGTCAATTTTTGTGATGTGTTGACAAAATAAAATCATTAAAGTTGTCGAAGTCATCATCAAATTGTCAAGTATTACACTAAACCTTTTTATGACGGAGACTATTGGGGCAGAAACCAGTCCATTGTATCTGGCGACCATATTTCCGAAATGTTTATATGATTATATCTCTGTGTTTAGTTAAACTACAATATAATACTCCCTTTTTTCATCTAAAAATAAAACCGCAATGCTACAAGGTGTAATAAAAAAATATGATGAATAACTCTATTATGAACAAAGTAATAAATTTACATAAAATTTTTATTAATCTCGTTCAAAGTACTCTCCTTGGCCAATGATGCACTTATTCTAACTTTCATTCCATGATTGGAAGCATTTGTTTTGAAAAGGCCTTGAGCTGCCTTGTCGTGTCTCTCCAGTGTCCGGAATAACATCAAAACATTTTCCTTACCGCATGATTTTATCTTTTGGAAAATCCAGAAGCCGTGTGGTACTAAATCCGGAGAGTTAAGCAGATGTAGACAGACCAGATTTTTTTTGGCCAAAATCTCACATATCAGAATCAAGTTGTGGCACCGGGTGTCAAAAGTCTATGAACCGATTTTGCATTCACTCAATTCATTTGCAAATTATCGGTTAAAATAATTTGCATGGACCTATACAAGATGTTCAGTTCTTCAGTAAGCTCTTGAATAGTCAATTACCTGTTTAAAGAAACCTGTTTTGCCACTTTTTCACGTTTTCATCTTCTGTTGCTCATCTTCAACCAACTCATTTCCGCTTTTAAATTGCTCATACCACTTGTTAACAATTTCAGAGTTATCACATTATCGCCATACACTGGTTTTAACATTTCGTGAGGTTCTTTGGCATGTTTTTGCAACTTTAAAATAAAACCTAATGTTAACGCATTGTCCGAAATTCATGATGCCTGACAGACACGATCTCACTCTTCTGGCTCTGGAAGGTGAATCACAACTTTTTCAAACTTGAAACTGATTGTCTCAAATATTCAGACTACATATTTGACTAATTATTTCAAATGGATATAATTTCAGCAGTTTGTTCGTAATAAAATTACTTACAGTATTTTTTTATCACATCTTGTATACTGCACCATTAATAATACATCATGAACATAATAATAAAAATAAACATTTAATAATTACAATATTTGTTTGAAAGGCATTTAAATAGGAAAGAGCCAGAGCAAAAATAACTATATTCTTATTATTATTGCAGATATTTTTCCCAAGTTGCAGTAATTCTAAAAATGTGCATTAATTTTTTTCATTAAGTGTATAGTATTTTGGTTGTCATGATTCATTAACCCGTATCAAAATTCTGTTAAAAAACCCATCAAAGAAACATACTGCTACCAAAAAAACCGGTGTTATCAATTTTATTCAAATCATAAATCATTTATGCTTCGTCAATTAAGTACAAACTTACTAACTACCCAACTACTAAAAATGTATTGACAGTTTTATAACACAATATACGAGGGCAGTCCAGAAAGTCTGTCACGTTTTGATATAAAAAAAACTAAGTACAAGAAAAATTTTTTATTATATACATTTGAAAGTGCAACTAAAATGCTATTTTTCTACATAGTCACCAAACAAATTAAGACACTTATCATAGCGGTAGACTAATTTTGAAATGCCGGCGTCATAAAAGTCTACTGCCTGTGATTTTAACCAGTTAGTCACACCCTCTTGCAGCTCCACGTCGTCGTCAAAGCGCTGCGTCACAAGCCATGTCTTCATTGTCGGAAACAAGTGATAATCGCTGGGCGCAAGGTCCGGACTGTATGGCGGATGTGGGAAAACCTCCCATTTGTAAGCATCCAGGACTTCTCGTGTTCGATTTGCCGTGTGTGGTCGGGCGTTGTCATGCAAAAAGATAATTTTTCCAGTCAACTTTCCTCTGCGCTTGTTTTGGATCACTCTTCTTAACTTTTCAAGTGTTTCACAATGCCTCGCAGAGGTTATTGTTGTGCCACGTTCCAAGAAATCGATAAGAAGAACTCCTTTCCTGTACCGACCGTACTTCACAACTGGCAGGATTTTGAAGTGCGGCACACATTTTAAATTGTTGTTAAAAAACAACGAAGAGCGACACAGACCTCTCCCTAGCATGGCTGGATAGCCACTGAATGGAGAAACACCGCGGCACCAAAATGGCCGCGATAGCTCCGCCCCTAGCAGCTACAACGCAAAACGTGACAGACTTTTTGGCTGCCCTCGTATTTGAGTTCTTAAAGGACATCCGTGAAACATCAAACATTAAAAACACATCAGGGGTAAAAGAGCCCATTGCGTATGTTACAAACACAATAAATTAATAATTATTAATGATAATATTTATTCTTAAAGTTATTCTTTCAAAGAATAAAGATGGAAACCAGTAAAACAGCTAATTTAAAACACCCCTCTGATCATAGAAATTTCTGATATTTAATTAATTAAGACTACTTATTACTTAAATGAACCTCATGTATAAAATTTTAATGCCCACATCTTTTTATTTGTAATTCCTTAAAAAAAAATCTATTATTTTATTAAATTTTCATTATTTTGTGTACACAATATTATGTTTTTATAGCACATCTACTCCTAACAGCACATATTATATGCAATCGTTTTACAATTGATTGTTGTGTGCACCTGTAGACGTATTGTCGTGTGTTGTGGTATGGTGTATAATCTTACCCGGTAAGATTTTTAGAGAGTGTTATATGTTTTGTATTCTTTAGTTTGCAATGCGCTGTTTTATTATTATTATTATTTTTTTTAAGTAAACCATTTAATTTGTTTTCTGCATGGTTGTCTGGAAACAATTAGATAGTTATTAAATTATTATATAATAATGTATTATATAAAGAAAACTACCAAATCCACAATAGATAACTCTCATATAATTAAAAATCTGGTGTGAAACACTCACACAACTTTCTCTTGCCAATGCAAATGATTAATAATAAACCTAACATTATTAATAAAATATTAGAAATAAACGAACACTAACCTCAAAAACATAACCTTATTTTAATCACGAGTGAATGACGCAAAATGACAATCGAAACTCAGTTTGGCTTAAAAATACGGAAAATCACGCTTTCACGCTAAACTAGGCTCTGTAGAGAAAAATGCTCTAAACAAAAGTTGTAGATCTTTTAATTTTCTATAACTTTTATTATATATACTTTTGTCGTAAAATGCATACTAAGACCGAAATGTTAAAAAAATCGATTTTTCTCACGTTTTCGTGAGAAAAAAACAGAAAATCGCAAATTACCGCTAAACTAAGCGTTATACAAAAAAATGTTTGAAACAGAAGTTGTAGGTTTTTAAATTCTCTACAACTTTTATTATATAAGTTTTTGCGCTGAAATTTATATTAAAGCCGTAATCTTAAAAAAACAACGTTTTTACGTGAAAACAGCCTCACCGAGAATTTCAGCAAACATGGCGCCTACCCTATCTTGTAGAGAATAAAAAATTGAGTAAAATAGGCGATTTTAAAAAAAATCGTAGGACCAGTTTTTGAGAAAATCGCAAAAAACTGAAAAATTATACGAATAAACTACTACTTCCGGTTGACCGATTTTGATGAAAATGTTCGTGTCGCGTCCGGTAGTGGTATGTAACTTAAGTTTCAAGTTTCAAGTTCGTACGACGTTCCGTTCTTGAGATATTCTGTTCACACACAGACACACACACACACACAGACACACACACAGACCAATCGCTAAAAACATGTTTTTTGGGTTCAGGGGGTCTGAAAACGTATAGATCCGGTGAAAACTCGATTTCGAAAAATCGACATGAAAACAATACTTTCCTTCCTATATATTCATATAGGCAAGAGAAAGTAAAAATGTTAATAGATCCTTATCTTAAATGTTGACAGGTAGGTGGAGTATTAAATTATTTGTACTCTATCTGCTAGTTCCAGGGCTATAAAAATTGTTTTGTTTCTTATCACATGTTGTTGTTGTTTAGATCAACAGCCGAAAGGCTGGTTTGAACCTCTAGAGGTTTTACTAAGTAAAACAAGGAGTGAGGTGGTTTACCATGCCTTCCTCACTGAGTGGAAAAGTACGCTTATCAACATGCCAGGCCCTCTGAAAGGCACATATTTTCCACTCTGTAAATGACAAATTCACTTCATTCACCACAGGGTCTGGCTGTACAATGAAATTCATTACTTTCAGAGAAGATAACTCTGATTAGTGTCTTTTACACCTCTACCTCTTCTGTTCTTAAATGATTCAGTCATTTAATTGGCTGACCATGTGATAAGAAACAGAACTATTTATTTTAGCCCTGCAACGAACAGATTGAGTGTAAATAATTTGACACTCCACCTGTCTGTTATGGGCACATCACATGGTCAGCTTATTATATGACTGAAGCATTTAACCCTTTCAGTGCCAAAACAATATTTAAAAGTTTAATTTAAAGTGCGATTTAATTTGAATAAGGATGTACAAAAAGTGCCAGCCCTTATTTCGAAAACTGTGTGTAGGTATAAGCCTGGCATTGCCGACCAAAATTTCACCATTACAGAAAAATAAAATATTGTGTGTCATCGGATGGCGACATTTAGTGGTAAACCTTATTAGTTTGGTAGCCCTGTAAAAGGCTGTTTAAACGGTGGTTGTCTTGGAGAGGCGTCGGTCGTAGTCGTCGTGGCGGTCTAGGAGCTGGGCGATACGGTGTGTCGTCGTCCAGCGGATACGTCATCTTCTTCCCTTGCAGTAGTGCGTCGATGGCTGCTTCGTCGGGTCCGGTGAACGTAAGGCTCAGTCGATGGACCGCTGTGGGCATCGCTCACGTCAGCGGGCGATGACGGTCCGGTCGACGGTTTACGGTGATGGGTCGGCGAGCGGAAGCAACATCTTCTCTCTTGCGGGTTCGTCGATTAGTCTTCACTGGAGTCCGGCAGCCGTGTGCCGTGGTGGATGTCTTGTCGATGCTGTCTGGTGGAAGTGAATACCTTGGTGTCTTGATCGGAATTGAATCTCTGCTCAGTGCAGCGCTCTTTATATAGCTGCCGAGAGCGCTGTGGTAGAGAGCGGCGACTGGCTTGGCCTTGATGACAAAGGCCTCTGCGGTGCGCAGCCGAAAGATTTGTCGGTATGCCGTCAAAGGCCAGGAGAACTATTGAAGCCGGCAACACAGTAGGCTTCTCAATGACGGCTCCTACGATTTTTTTTTTAAAAATCAGCTCATTTACTACATTTTTATGCTCTACTAGGTAGGGTAACCACCATGTCTTGTAGTAGAAACGACCATATTGTAAACCATGTTTAAAAGTTGTAGGAAATTAAAAATCTACAGCTTTTATTTCAAACATTTTTTTCTGTAATGCTTAGTTTAGCATCAATTAGTGATTTTCTATGTTTTTCTTATCAAAATCATTAAAAATGTGAGATTTCTTTAAGACTGCGGCATTAGGATAGCATTTTACGACAATAGTATATGATGTAATGTTATAGAAAATTAAAAACCGTACATTTTTTTTAAGAATTTTTTTCTACAGACCCTTATTGTCAATTAGTAATTTTTTTGGTATTTTTAGGCCCTACAGGGCTTGATTTTCATTACTCATGATTAAAATTAAGTTAGGTTTCTTGTCTTACATTGTTTACACATAAATTAAACATAGGTTATATGGTTCATTATTAACATTTGCAAGAGTAAGTCATTTGAATGTTTCACTCTAGGTTATTATACAGGTGAGATTCCATCTATTGTGTATTTGGTAATTTTCTATATTATATAATTCTAAAAAATACACAGGAAAATGTTTAACAAAGTTATCAAATATCTATGTAATTATGTAGTTCAATGTTTTTATTTTTTATTCCTGGTTTTGATATTTTCTTTGTGGTGAATGATTCTAGTTTTTATCTGTTTTTATATGTAGTTTTTTTTTAATTAATCTTTTACTAATAATCAGTGTTTGTTAAATTTAGATTTTAGTGTTCTATAACATATGTTCTGCTTTTATCATTTTAATATCCTACTAAGGACATTATTAAATGATTTTTCTGATCTGATGTTTTCTCATTTTTTATTCCCATTTTTCACCTTTTCGAAACATTTTTTTGGTTTTTCACAGAACTTGTTCTTCTTTTCTTCTGACCATTTCTTGTTATCATTGTTATATTCTCTTTCTCTTGTAACCCCTCCAATTTTTTAACATTTCTTCTAACCTTTCACTTTTGTCCTCAATCTTATCATACATCTTTATATGTTTTTCAGTTTCTATAAACCGTCTACTCTGTGTTTTGTAATTTTTACATTTATAAAATAACTATTTAAATATTTTCTGGTCTATAAAACTGGATTATGTTTCTTGTATAGCATGTTATCTTTTCTACTTACATTTTCCTTGAACTTTGTATTTTCCTTAGGATTTTTTTCTCATTCATGTCTATTTTCTTCTTAAAACTCATCTTCTGTTAGAAAATGCTTTTTGATTCATGTATTAAATATAATTATAAAATAATATAGGTATTGTAATCTCTCTATAATAATAAAAAAAAACATGAGTGTTTTTTTGTTTTGGAAGTGATCATGTTGTATGGAAGAAACAATATTTAACTGAAAAATTTTTACTGCTCTTGTACCTACATGATTATTGAAAAAAATACTATCTACTGGATGACATAATATTAAAAGTACCAGTGAAGTACATATGAATTTCTGTACTTGTATGGAAAAATTTATCTCTCTTAATGTTAGTAAAATATTTAACAGATTTGAAAAAAATAGATGAATATCTCAACTGATCAGCAGGGGCGGTTTCAGGGAAGGGCCATGCCCCCCCCCCCCCGAAATACTAGGAAAACTTAGTTTAATATTTTCTATAGGCTATTATTTCTAACAAAACTGAATCCCAATACTCGTACCTATCAATTAACAATAATTATTTTAGTATAAAAATGAGTCAAACGGAAAGTATCTATTTTTAAATAGTATTAAGATAACAATCAGTGTCAGTAGTCGAAAGCCACTCGCATCCAGTCAGCGCCTTCATTTTTTAAGATTTTCTTGATTTATAAGGACTTTGACGTAGCGAAAATTTCTCAATGAATTAAAATTGTGGTTACAGCAATTAAAAGAGGACATAAAAGCATAGCATAGCATAAAAGAGGACTTTTCAATGACTCAATTACAAAACAGTAAGAGCTACATAAAAACAAGATAGCCCCCCCCCAAAATCAGCCCTGGAACCGCCCCTGCTGATCAGCATATGCAAACTTATAAACTTATAAAGTATAAAGAGAAGCATTTTATTAAAAACAATTATCAATACGAAGTATGTCACAAATATCATTACTTCAAAAAAAATTATTGTTTTAATATCAACAAACTACCCACAATTTTGCATTGTGGGAAATGAAAACAATTTAAGGCGATTGAAGAATTCTTTTTAACAATTCAGAACAAGTAATCTTCAAGTTTTTTAGTTTAAAAATTATTATACCATGGATACACTTTGAGATTACCAAATAGAGTTTACATTCTAAAGTAATTAGTTTGAAAATAAATATTTATATAATAATATTTTATATGGCGGTTTATTAATAACTAAAATTATTTTTGAAGGTATGGAGGATGAAATCTGTCCGTACGCAACTTTCCATCTCCTTGGATTCCGGGAAGAAATGGATCCTTCCAAAGCAGTTCAGTTCCAAACATTTCCACACCAAAATGGACACAGTGGAACATTAGGACCTAATGGTGTCCCAGCTAATGGACATGTCCATCATCGTAGTGGGTCACAATCAATGGTCAGTATTTGTTTTTTAAACAATTATTTATTGACACAATTCATAATTACAATTAATGATAAAGCTTAGACTGCTAACAATTTACAATTAGATTACAATACTTAAAGCTTAAACTAAACCCAACTATAAGTAAGATACAATCAAAACAACAATTTACCTGCCCACAACCATTTTTTTTTTTTTTTTGCGCCCTGGTATAACATTTGAAATACATATAAGAAACACACAATGTATCACTACTATCAAGAAAGAAATTCTTGTACGCTATAAAAAAATTTCACCGATCAAGTAATTTTTCAGATTCCTTTTAAAGGAATTCAAATCCTCAACATTTTAAAAATTGGGGTAATTTATTCATGAATTTACTCCCTGAATAAGTAGGTTTTTGTTCAAACAATTTTGTGGAGTGATTAGCCACATAATAATCATTTCTATTTCTCGTATTATGATTGTGAACATTGAAATTCTGCATGAAATTATTTTGCCTAACATACATAATCACCTCAAAAATGTAGAGAGAGGGAATTGTAAGCAATTTAAGCTCCTTAAATAGTGGCCTGCATTAGGTTAGCTGATTAGCTCCCACCATACACCTAATAGATTTCTTTTGAATTTTAAAAACCCTATTCATATTACCCATGCTAGAATTACCCCATACTAAGATACCATAATGGATATGAGACAGAATGAGGCCATGTTAAGCTGCCATTAGTAATTTTTTATCATTTAATGTGGCAATTTGTTGTAGTGCAAATTCCCCAGATGATATTTTACTACAAACTTGATTGGTATAGAAATCCCAAGACAAAGATCTACCTAGACATACACCCAGGAACTTCACTCTTTCTACATGCTCTAAACTAATATTATAAATATCAATCCAGTAGCAATTCATCTGCTCAACTATGAAAATGTTCCGAGAAGGCTTTGAACTAGTGTAAAAGTGCTGTGTGATGTGTTAAAGCAAAGCAGTGTGAAGTGCTAAAAGTAGTGAATAGTTATATATTTTAGTGTTAGGTATAGAACATTGATGGATGGGTTGTTCTCTTAGAACAGTTGTAATTAAAATAAAAAAATCTGGAAACCAATTCATTAATAATTAATGAATTGGTAATTATTTAAGGGTATCAGAAACCATGTTTTGGCTCAGAAAATTAAATTTGGGTTTTTGATGTTTTAAGTAGAACTTTATTATGTTAAACAAATAAATAAGTACAAATATTGTCTCAAAAAAATTACTAACAAGAAAAATTTCCAGTCACAAAATTTTCCAAAAACTTGTCACATCATAATTAAAGTGAAAATTGCTTCATTATAACGCACAATCATTATTGTACTTCGGTTTGACCGTTTACCCGGGTTTATTTCAGCTGGAGGGAAGTTTTGTGTTATAAAAGGGAAATTTCATTTTTTGTAACTAACTTAACAGCTGAGTGAGTTCACAAATGTTTTTGTAAAATGATGCAACAAGTGTTCATTGGTATAGTTTGGAAGTGTTCTTTGTTTATGAAGTGATTTTTTACAAAGTTGTTCTAAGTAATAGTTATTTTTATATAATTATTTGGTATTACAGTAAACTTTTCGTATTCGCTGGGGTTAGTTTCCGAAAATTCGCCGCGAATACGGAATACATACGAAAACCGTGAATATAGAAATTGAATTAGTAAATAATAACATGATATGTTGTATCTACATTCATACTGCAGTGTACGTGTGCTTTATTTATTTGTACTACATATTAATATGTTGTTTAAATAAACATCCAAAATTTACCAGGGGTACCCTTACTAGTTTTAAAACCAGCAACTGATGTTCGTAGGTACTGTATTTTTTTTATACGTAATAAAAGCACATTATTCAGGAATGATGTACAGAACATTTTACGTTCATAATAATCTTAATCGTGCATTTTATCACAGTTTTCTAAATTATTCTTTTTCATTCGGAACAAACTGCGATTACGGAGAGTTGACAGTATTTTATCGTCAAATGTAATATGTGCAAGACATGGCTTCTGCTGAAATGTCAAAAGTGTAAACTTTTAGGACATCGATACTTTTTTGACCGCATGCTGAATCCGAATATGAACTTATTTTTGCGCGCTAACAATTTTGAAATGACAGTTTTAATGACGTCACAACACGACTTCAAAGGTTGAAAGCAAGTCGCTAGCTATATCGTAAAAATACGAATATTTTAATACACACTTTAATCAATAGGTAAAATTATTGCCATTTTAACTTATTTGTGAACATTTTTACTGTCAGAAAATTCAAATATAATGGCAAAATTGAAATTTTTATAAGAAAGTGAGGTTATGTCGGTAGATGATATAAAAGGGCTTATAACTAATTCCAAAGTGGTTTTCACGAAAGAAATAAGTTCATATTCAGATTCAGCATACAATAAAGTATTGATTTCAAATAAATTTTCTCAAACCAGTTTGGTGTCCTATAAGTAATTAATTTAGTGTTAAGAGATAGATCATTAATGGATGGACTATTTTGATTTTAAAGCATTTAGTTTTCAAGACAATAATATGAGTGAAAAATTAATGGTTGGTCTCTTCATAACTTACCAGTCAATAATTATTTGGGCCTAGTATTACTAACTTGGCTTACGTTGATACGCGTGTATATCAAATTATGTACAATGTATTTCAAAGTTCATATATTTGTCAACCAAATTTATTTAGAAAGGATTTTGTTTACACTGTAAAATATTTAACAATAAATCCCTGATCACCACTCAAAACATCTACAACAAGAAGTGTCTGTCAACAAAAACCAAACTACGACACTACCAAACAGTGGTTCTCCCTGAAATTCACTATGCCAGCGAAACTATTCGGGCCGTATCGCGTGGGAGACACTGACAGAATTGTGAAGATAGAAAGAAGAATACTGAGGAACTGCATAAACAAAAAGCATATGGTGGAAGGACAGTGGCGGTTAATCCTAAACAAAGACATCTACAAGCTAATCACCTCACTAACAGACAACTTCAGACTTGTGAACCGGTTGATCAGCCATTTTTGGGATAAGGTGTCGAGACCTAAGTGGCTGAAAAATGTACAGCAAGATATGGAGGAACTTAGGATCACTAAACAGGACCTACTAACGAAATCAACTGAGTACGACCAACTGGTCAAGGCTAACATGATAAAATTTGCGCCAAGACCCAGGAGGGTATACAACAGGGTGTTTACCAATGAAGACCGGAGACAAAGATCGGAGCGTCTTAAGAAAGTGTGGGCCAAACGAAGGAAAGGCAGTCTCAAGAGGGGGTGCTTCTTAAAGAAACAAACCCTGGAACCAACCTGAATTTGAGCTGAAGTGATCCTATGGGGTCTCAAAAGTTAAAAAAAAAGTACCTATGTTTTTAGTTTTTTTAACATACTTAAATTATCACGACTTTTTTTAAAGCTTGTGGCAATTTATTGAAGATCTATCAAAGTTGTAGATCAATAAAAAAACCTACAACTTTTATTTCATACTTGTTTTTGTACTCATACAACGCTTAGTTAGGCAACAATTTATTGATTTTCTGTTGGTTTTTTTTTCATCAAAATCAGTAAAAAAATGATTTATTTTTAATATTGCGGTTTTAGTATGCATTTTACTGCAATAATTTATATAAAGTTATAGGAAAAATCTACATCTTTTATTTCAAATTTTTTCTTCTACAGAGCTTAGTTTATTGTTAACTAGCAACCCCCGCTCGCTTCACTTCACAGCAGCTAATGTAGGCCTCATTAAATTATTTTAAAACCTCTCTATATACAATATTTGTGGTTTTGTTTTCCTGTGGCAGCAAATTTGTTTTTCTGCACTTCCAGCTCTAGAAAGTCCGACATAAAGTTGTCCATGAGTGAAGGAAGCACTCTTGTCTCAAATCGATGCCCACCGTTTTAAATGTTTGTCCCTGCGATTTAACAGAATTGAATAGAATGCATAGAAGAATATCAATGGAAAAGAAAGAGACAGTTGATATATGGCTGAGATAAGAGACAGTAATAAGTGGGTGCGGTGCGCAGAGTAATTGGAAATATATGACTCATTCACTACCTGTCAAATGAAAACAAATATATGAAATACAGTACAAAAATAAAAATTTTGAATATTTCCGAATTTTTAATGTTTTTGGAATTGAATGTTTTTCTTCACGTTTTTCTATGAAATATAAAAGTTGAATCGTGCTTCCTAGCCCAAAAAATACATCATCCAGAGGACTTAGAAAAACTAAAAGTGCTATGCACTTGATAAACTAAAACATGCGACATTGTCACAGTTTAAGTTGCTTAACTCACTTATTTAAAGTTACTTAAAGTTGCAAAATATCCTATATTGATCAGGAAGCTCTAAGCTATGCATCAATGAAAGATTTTTTAAAATCAGTTAAGTAGTTTCTGAGATAACCCCAAACAAACAAAACAAACGGGTGTTTCTTCTTTATTATATTAGTATAGATTAGTAATTTTCCGTATTTTTAAGTCAAACGGAGGTTGATTTTCATTGTGCGTCATCCACTCATGTCATTAAAATTAGGTTATATTTTCATTTTACATTATTTACTAATGATTAACATAGGTTATATTACGGTATATAGAGATGGTTTGTGCCATTTGCGTATGTGCCCAATACGCATGTCGTATGAGATGGTATGTGCCCAATGCGTATGTCGTCTGCAGTTGCTTACATTGTATGCAACACTCACTTAAGTTGAGTCATATCCAACCCAGAAGTAAATGCCATCTGTATTCTAACTTGTTTTGATTATACACTTAATAACAAACTCCAAACACTAATTACCATTATACAAAACTCAATGTTAAAGTTAATTAATATGCTAATTAGGTATAACTTGAATGAAATAAAATGTATTTAGTATAAACCACATTTTATTCAATGAATTTTTTCATATAAATAATTTTGTTTCACAAGTTTTTTTATTTTGATAATACACAGAAATTGATTAACATTACGAGTAAGTTACTTTTGAAAAATTTTTCAAATTAAAATTAAATTTTTACTTTCTCTTGCCTATATGAATATATAGGAAGGAAAGTATTGTTTTCATGTCGATTTTTCGAAATCGAGTTTTCACCGGATTTATACGTTTTCAGACCCCCTGAACCCAAAAAACATGTTTTTAGCGATTGGTCTGTGTGTGTGTGTGTGTGTGTGTGTGAACAGAATTTCTCAAGAACGGAACATCGTACGAACTTGAAACTTGAAACTTAAGTTACGTACCACTATCGGACTCGACACGAACATTTTCATCAAAATCGGTCAACCGGAAGTGGTAGTTTATTCGTGTAATTTTTCACTTTTTTGCGATTTTCTCAAAAACTGGTCCTACGATTTTTTTTAAAATCGCCTGGTTTACTCAATTTTTTATTCTCTACAAGATAGGGTAGGCGTCATGTTTGCTGAAATTCTGGGTGAGGCTGTTTTCACGTTAAAACATTGTTTTTGTAAGATTGCAGCTTTAATATGCATTTTAGCGCAAAACTTTATATAATAAAAGTTGTAGAGAATTAAAAATTCTACAACTTTTATTTCAAACAATTTTTTGTATAACGCTTAGTTTAGGGGTAATTTGCGATTTTCTGTTTTTTTTTCTCATGAAAATGTGTGAAAAATTGATTTTTTTAAGATTTCGGCCTTAGTATGCTTTTTACGACAAAAGTGTATATAATTTAATTTATAGAAAATTAAAAGATCTACAACTTTTATTTAAAGCATTTTTCTCTACAGAGCCTAGTTTAGAGAGAAAGAGTGATTTTCCGTATTTCTAAGCCAAACTGAGGTTGATTTTCATTTTGCATCATTCACTCATGATTAAAATAAGGTTATGTTTTTGAGGTTAGTTTTTTGTTTATTTCTAATATTTTATTATTAATGTTAGGTTTATTGTTAATTATTTGCATTGGCAAGAGAAAGTTGTGTGAGTGTTTCACACCAGATTTTTTGTAATTAATTTTGTTTATTTCTGTAATGATTTTCTGCCAGACGAAGTGGTACAGGTGACATCACAAACTCAGTTGACTACTGCGCATCACTGGTTTGGCATATATTGTGGGTTATATGTTTTATTAATTACTGTAGGAAAAGAAAGTCATGTGAGTGTTTCATAACATATATTGTTTTTGTAATAGTTTTAATTGAATCGGTGAGTGAAAAAAGGGTAATATTCCAAAAAGTGCGAAATTGAACGAAGATAGCAGTTTTGTTAAGTTTACTTCGGCGCATCTATTGGTTGATAAAAGGGAAATACGTATTACTTGTATCTAAAAGCAGCTAAGCTACATTGAAAATTAAGTAGGGTGGAAATAGGATAATATTCCAGGAATATTACCCTTCTTCCATTCAATAGCGAACAGCAGTTGGACCACTGGTTTCTGTGTTACTATTATCAAAATGTAACTGTAAATTATTTTGAAATAAAAATACAGTTTTGTAGCATATTGGCACATTATATTGTTCTTTCAACTTAATTTTTCCTATTTACTTGAACCAAATCTAGAAAAAGGTGAATAGTCAACATATTAATAATCAAAAATCAATCCCATGATTATTGTAAAATAAATTCTAAAGTTACCATTAAAAAGCTTTAATATAGTACTACAAATGACCAATTGAATATTTTACCATTAAACCAAAAACAAAGTCACAAAACAATTTTTTTTAATTTCTCGAAAATAAGGATTTTGGAATATTACCCTTTTTCCACTCACCGATTCAATTTATGATAATGTTCATGTTTAAGTTAATTGATTTTGTTTTGTGTTAATTTAGCCACGTGCCAATGGCCGGTACTCAAGAGTTGGTGGAGGACCCAACTCAACATTTTCACCAGAGTATGATGATCCTGCTAACATTGGTCCTGAAGAGGATCCTTATGGCAGTCAGTATTCTCCATATGGAGCACCATATGACCATTATGGTAGTAGAAATTCTGTCAGCAGGAGAAGTGTTGGTATGTAATACATATACTATTTTAATCAAAATATACCGTATTATTTCGAAAACAATCCGAACCTGAATTTAAGCCACATCGGAAAAATAACGATCAAAACTAGGAAAACAAATTTCAAGTACAGTACTGGTATGTTTTTGAAAATATTTTATTTTATGAGAAAAAATTACCGTACAAACTGTCACCAGATAGCGACACAAAGTGGCGAGTTAAAACCTTTACTTTTTGGTGGCCCTGAAGAGGGCCGTTTAAGCGGTGGTTTTCTTGATGGGAAGTGTCGGTTGTAGTCGTTGTGGCGGTCGAAGAGCTGGGCAACACGCCGTGTCGTCGCTTAGCGGAGACATCATCTTCGTCCCTTGCAGTAGTGCGTCGATGGCTACTTCGTCGGGTCCGGTGGGTGTAAGGCTCGGTCAAGGGACCGCTGTGGGCATTACTCGCATCAGCAGGCGATAACAGTCCAGTCGACGGCTTACAGTGATGGGTTGGTGAGCGGAAGCATCATCTTCTCACTTGCGGGGTTGTCAATTAATCTTCGCTGGAGTCCGGTAGCCATGTTGCCGATGGTGAACGTCTTTTCTGCTGTCTGTATCGAAATTGAATTCCCCCTGTTGAGTGTAGCACTCTTTATATAGTTGCCAAGAGTGCTGTGATAGAGGGGGGTTACTCACTCGGCTTCAGCAACAAAGCTCTCTGTTGGTACGCAGCCGAAAGGTTTGTCGGTACGCCGCTAAAGGGCCTACCACACTGACAAGGGCCGGGAGAAGTATTGAAGGCTGGCAACACTGTAAATGATTAATTAGAAGGGGTGGCGGTGACAAAACAAATACACTTTCTACTTAATTAGCATTTTTTTAAATTTTTGTTTATATTTTGTTCAATGCCGAACACAAGATTCATCTACACTATAGGTATTTTCTTCCAGCTTCTTTGTTGGATGTCTTTTCCGCATATAAACGAAGTACCCTTAACCTGTGTAACATCACTCATGGCAGTACAGAAAATACAAGAAAAACCAACAGAAATTAAATGATTGGATAAAAATCAAAATGAAATATAAGAAAACTGCTACCACACTATATTGTAACACCAAACTGATCGTAATGACTATACACGCACTACGTAAGAAGTGTGCGTATAAGGAGCGCGTGTCTTTCTCTCTCTCTTCATACGTAGATATGCATAATAAGAAACCATTAATATTATTAAAGTGCGAATGCAAGCTGCAGGTCAAATTATGGAACCGATTTTTAAGAAAAAACTGCGGCTTTTATTTGGAACAATTCGGTATTATATTCTTCAAACCATTACTAATACGGTAAATAGTAAACACTTAACCAATTATAGCGCTTTCATGCATTAAATGCACATATCTTCAGTAATTTTCTATACTATTTAAAATTTTAAAATATCCTACTTCCACCATGTTAGATGAGAAACAGTCAGTTTCATTCTATTCTTATATCTATATTTAAAACAGTCTTGCCAACTTAGATTGTTGTCATATTCAGTTTGTGAGTTCATTAATTTCTGTATTAATTTCCATATTTGTAAATATAATACTTTTAAAAAATTTCAACTTCATTCTGTTTTTCATTTATTTTTAATATTTCTAAATTATTCATTATATCGGTTATTCAAAAATAAATCTTCATAATGCATCCTGCAGTTTGAAATTAATTCTATTTTATATAATGAATTTATATAATAAATTTCACTAACCTTCTTTTTAAACTGCGGCAACTTTTATCTTTACTTACACGTGTTTCGGTGGATCCACCAGCATCAGAGTAAATAACATAATTGAAACTAAATTTTTTTTTATTTATTTATAAGTATTATAATATTATAGGCTAATATAAGTAATTTTATATTTATATATAATTATTAACAAATGGATAAAGGAAGTCATGTCAGACATGGGGAACTTGAATATAAATGAAGAAATGATCCAGAGACGAGAAGAGAAGACCATCCTAAGGGAAAAGAGGATAACCCAACTGCCTTTCAGGGAGAGAAGACAGCCGAATGCAGCTGTGGCAGAGAGATTGAGAGCCACCAGGTCAAGGAATATGAAATTGATGTGGGAACGAAGAAAACAACAGTGTGGTGCCACAACTAACTCCTCAAGGAACGCATGTCCATGAGTGACTTGAGTGCTCCAATTGGGGCGTAAATTAAAAAAAAAATAAAAAAAATATAATTATAAAGGGTGATTCAAAACTATACGGCAAGCTCTTGAGATCTCATTCTATAACTAAAAATAAGAAAAAAAGTTCATATAAACTGAAAACGCTTTGTTAGCGAGTTACGGCTAGCGAAAAATTTCACCTAGAACTCTGTACCCTCGGTGAAGTAAGGCCATATAAAAATGTTAAATGTAGTTACAAAGAGACAAATACGATTGTTTCTTATGTTTTTTAATCTGAAAAATTGAATAAAATTGGTCATCATAAAACACAAGAATTGGTGTAAAGAAATAACACATTTTTGTGTTTAACATAAGATTACTTCCATAAATGGTAAGTAAAGGTGTATTTTTTCTAAAATAAATTTGTAGAAAATTTAATTCTGAAAAGATTCATGTGAATTACTCAGAAAAAAATGAATAGATATTGAAATTTCGCTTTATTTAAAATCAAAACAGACGCACATAAAACGCACATTTTTAACTGCATAAAATATTAACTGATATGTAGGTTGAGAGTAACAGCTGATAATGATCAGCTGTTACTCCCAACCTAATATGTTATGCAATTAAGGATGTGTGTTTTATGTGCGTCTGTTTTGATTTTAAATAAAGCGAAATTTTAATATCTATTATTCATTTGTTTCCTGAGTAATTCACATGAATCTTTTCAGAATTAAATTTTCTACAAATTTATTTTAGAAAAAATACACCTTTACTTACCATTTATGGAAGTAATCTTATGTTAACCCCTTGCCAGGCGAGTTATTTGTCCAAAAATGATCTTATTTTGCCCAATTTTTTTTTAAGTGTTTAATATTTGTTACACTATTTTAAAGTATACAAATTTGTTAATTTTTGAAATATGATATTTTTTATTAAAAAAAAAATTAATTAAAAAAATTAAAAATTAATTTTCACTTACCGTTGCGTTACTAACATCCAGGTGTGTGATTTTAAAAAAATAGTTTGAAAAATACACTAATGAATTTTTACACAAGCACACAATATTATTTACACTATTTACAATTCAATATTTTGTCTTAGAAATTTTTTGCAGTGTGGTAAATTTTAATTTTTTGGTGGTAATTTAGCCATTCAAGTACCTTCTGTCTTTCAGGTTGATTTCTAACCTCACCATCACCGTCACCAACGTGTTCTGTTGGATCTGGTAGAATCTCTTCAACATCTACTAAATTATCTTATCTACATTACCATCGTCTAAAAAGTCACTATCATTGTTACTATCATCTTCACTTGAAATTAAATCATCTAAAAGTTGTATTACATCAGTTTCAGATAAAGAACGAGCCATTTTTCACAACACAATATAACCCGACTAATAAACACAAAACACGATACCGACACTCAAAATATATAGTATTACATAAATCAAAACATATAATCATACAAACGCAATTATATAACAAATAAAATACAAAAACCGACTAAACAAAGTTACTTTTATAACTTACAATCACGAACCAAAACAATTCTAAATCAGCTGTTACCATCGATCGAGTTATAACAGAATATTGACCGACAACAGCTAGCGCTACTATTGAAGCTGCGTGTAAACAGCTAAACAAATATCGCCTTCCGTAATATTCCGACAGAAACCAAATTAAAACCAGACAAATTTAAAAACGTAATATTACGTCAGTGGTACTTTTTGATGACAGAAGTGAAAACGTAATATTATGTCAGAGCCTGGTAAGGGGTTAAACACAAAAATGTGTTATTTCTTTACACCAATTCTTGTGTTTTATGATGACCAATTTTATTCAATTTTTCAGATTAAAAAAATAAGAAACAATTGTATTTGTATCTTTGTAACTACCTTTAACATTTTTATACGGCCTTACTTCACCGAGGGTACAGAGTTCTAGGTGAAATTTTTCGCTAGCCGTAACTCGCTAACTAAGCGTTTTCAGGCATATGTTTATATGAACTTTTTTTCTTATTTTCAGCTATAGAATGAGATCCCAAAAGATTGGTGTATAGTTTTGAATCACCCTGTATAAATTCATTATATAAAATAGAATTGATTTCAAACTGCAGGATGTATTATAAAGATTTATTTTTTTAATTAATATATTTTAAATTTTCTTTAAAGGTTCAGCACGCAACTTACCAATGTCTGGAAGCCCAGAACCTCCCCCACCACCACCTAGAAATCATGATCCTAACAGCTCTGGTTCAGCCAATGATTCAAAGGAGAGCAATGAAATCTCAGAAGCCGAATGTGATAGGGACCAACTTGTTAACCGCAATTATGGAGGTAAGTGGTAGAATACACAAACAAATTACTGACTCGTAAAATTACAGTATTTAAAAAAAAACAAACAAACATGAATGGATTGGATTTTGGAATGACGGTCAGTCTGTTTTGTATTCTTCAATTTCAAACTGTTTTTTCAATTTTCCTTGGAATTTTTTCTTTATTATTTTACTACTTTTATTTTAAAATTGTAATCCGAAATGTATAGCTTAATTATATGAACGCTACAAAAAGAACTATTATTAATGTAGGTATAGAACTATATTTAAACATTTAACTATTTAAAAACCACATTTTTGTTGTTAAGATGTATTGTTAAATAATATACTTTAACCCAATATCATTTGAATTCAGCTACGGTAAGTAAGTACCGTGTAAGTATAGATAAAATGTTTTGAGTTTATTTATTTTGTACGATGTTATTTATTTATTGTAAATAGAAATAGGTTCATGATTTTTTTGATTAATTTATTTTTAAATTATGATAAAAGTTATGTGAAGTAATGTCTTTTTAAAAATTAATAGTATTAATTTTATACGTAAAATATTTATAATATGAAGGCCATTTTTTTAAAACTCTGATTATCCATCAATAAAAGACCAGTAATTTTAGAAAAAAGGTTTTATTACTATAAGTTACGTACATTTATTGCTAATTTTCCTCATAATTACCTTGACAATTGAGGTATTTTTTGTACAAGGTTTCCAATACTCTCTAAATAAATGTTACTGTCAATGAATTTAAATTTTTCTTGACATTGTCTTGAAGTTCCTCATTGTGTTTCTTGTTGAGTTCATGCAGCTGTTCATTGTGAAACATAACAAAGTTTGCGGAGAGCCATTCGATACAAAAAAGAGGCATAATAATAATAATAAAGTGTGTTTTATTACTAAAATACATATGTAATATATACATTGTTTTAAACTGTTAATTTCAGTACAATAGCGTAAAAATAGTAATAAATACAAATAACATTTGACAATATCGCAAAATACAAAATAGGTATTACAAACACACATATGGCAAGACCCAAAAGGTCGCCTGCCAGGCTGGCAGCCAAAACAAAATCTAAATTATATCACCAACGAAAATATTAAATAAAATTAAAACAGTCCTCTATTATAGTTCATCAAGTAACAAAAATAACTCAAAACATAAAACTATATTACAATACTTTTCTCTCTTATTCCTTAATTAAAACAAAAGAAAACAAAATTTTTTTTTTACAAAAAAGAGGCATGCAGACTTTTGGAATTGTTGTGACTCATGATAACGTCCGTCTTTACAGTGCAGGTGCAACTCAATGGCTTCTTAAGCAATTTTAATGGGACATTTTCAATCACCCGCTGTACAATCCCAGTGTAACCACAAGTGACATTCATCTTTTCCCTGAACTGAAGAAGTAGATGAAAAGGCAGCTTAATTAATGAGGAGCTTCAAGGTGTCCAAGACTCAAATTAACCCTTTCAATCCCTTTTAACTATACACAAAAAAATATGTGCACGTAATTTCATACATTTTACTGACATTAAAGTGTAACAAAATAACTTTTAGACCTTCACCCCTTTTTGAAAGACTGACAAAAAAGTGTGACAGATACGTCACTTTGGGACTTGATAGTATCAAAATTCCCAAACAATACAAATAAGTCAAATCATGTTTAGGCTTATTAAACAAAATATCTGCTCTTAACAGACAGGTGGCGTGTCAATTTATTTACACTCAATCTGTCCGTTGGTGGGCTAAAATAAATAGTTCTGTTTCTTATCACATGGTCAGCTAATTAAATGACTGAATCATTTAAGAACAGAAGAGGTAGAGGTGCAAAAGACACTAATCAGAGTTGTCTCCTCTGAAAGTAATGAATTTCATTATACAGCCAGACCCTGTGGTGAATGAAGTGAAGGTGTCATTTGCAGAGTGGAAAATCTGTGCTTTTCAGAGGGCCTGGCATGCTGATAAGCATAATTTTTCACTCAGTGAGGAAGGCAATGGTAAACCACCTCACTCCTTGTTTTACTTAGTAAAACCTCTAGAGGTTCAAACCAACCTTTTGGCTGATGACCTAAACAACAACAAACAAAATATTTTCTCTTACTTATATTTGTAGCAAAAAAAAAAAAAATTAAATACGATTTTAACATTAAAGTTATTAAAAAGTTGTAATATGAAAGACTTAAAAAAATTTACAATTAAAAACATATTCAAAGGAATGCTACTTTATTTTAGTAAATGAACATGAATATTTAAAACTTAAATTAACTTTAAAACGAAACTAAAAGTCGTCTCTTTGGTCACCATGTTACACTGCAAGGCGGAGGTCTCAGGTTCGATTCCTGGCTAGGGTACAGAAAATTATTACACTTCACACCCAGCGTTCTTTAACCCAAAGTAGTCGATAACAACTAAAATGTTGATGTCTGTTATTTCACTCCAATGTGACTTTTATGTCACACTGAGTTGAAAAGGGTTAAATTGGAATGCTTGTTCAAGGTACAACAAATGCCTCAATCAACAAAGCTATTATATCGAAAAGTAGCCATAAGTGAAAATAACTTTTTGTAATAAAATATTTTTGTCTACATTAGTTTATCTTTTATTTATAAACGATCGGCGGTTGAAAATAAACAGCCCTTGTATAATTAGGGGTCTTTTTAAATTTTATTAGACAGATGTTTCAGTGAATTATATTGCTGTGTTTAAACAACATACTTCATATTATTATTGAAATTTATGATTAGGAAAATTTGGTAAAATTTAACATCGGTGCTTCAAACATTTAATTTATGTTTGTAGTCTTGTTCAATAATTTTTACACATTGCGTAATTTGTGTTTTAAAATGCCTTATAAATTTTAATTACTTAAAACTCTTTATATTTTGTTGGTGCTATTTGTTCTGTGCCCTGCAGAAACCCAAAGGTTCTGGGTTTGACTCCCAGTTGAGATTGTAAAATAAATCGTTCTACTGTTTTTTAAATAAAACATTGTACTGTATTCACTGTAGTTAGTAATGATTTTTATATTTTATCATTTTATGGAAAAAATTTATATAAAATTACTGTAGTTTTTTTTGATTTGTATAAAAAGTTAATGATCAGATTATCAAAGACTAATTTGACAGTTAGATAATCTGGTTTGCATTACTAAAGTATTAAACCAAGTATCGTAGATGTGTCATGAATGCACTTTATTACATCAGAAAATTAGTCTTTTGTCTCCTCTCCTAGGACACAAATTGTTGTTTCTTTCATGGAGTTATTATTACAAAGTAAGCCTGTTGTTTCAATATGTTATATTGCAATCACATTAATCAGATATTTATTGTTGGTTTAATTCCCACTTAATAAATGGAAAATTTTAGTAAATTTTTTATCCCAACACAATTATTTTAATTGCCCTTGCACAATGTTTACATTATTTTAAATAATCAAAAAGATGTTGTGTAAAATATTAAAAATTTAGGGTGCATCCATGGCCTTGTGGTTAATGAGCTACAATGAAAAGCAACGGTCCTGGATTCAATTCCCTGCTTGGATTTGGAAAATTATTACACATTCAAACCCACCGTTCCTTGACTCAAAGTAGCTGCTAATAACCAAAATGTTGATGCAGCCTTAAATAAATTTTAAACAAATTCATCAATGTGAAAATTTTACCCACCGAATTGATTGGTCTAGCAGTGAAGTTGTCAGCACGAGTCAGCTGTTTGACAGCTGATTTTCAGAGGGGAAAGTTCTGGTTCAAATCTTAGTAAAGGTAGTTATCTTTATACGGATTTAAATACTAGACAGGGGTTACTTTAATGGTACTTTAGGGAATTTTGTATAATAAAATGAATGAATGAAATGAATTTGAATAATAAAATCAGGGAGTACTTTAATGGTTGTTGTTCAACCATATGGTACTTTAATGGTTGTTGTTCAACCATATGGTACTTTAATGGTTGTTGTTCAACCATATGGTACTTTAATGGTTGTTGTTCAACCATATGGTACTTTAATGGTTGTTGTTCAACCATATGGTACTTTAATGGTTGTTGTTCAACCATATGGTACTTTAATGGTTGTTGTTCAACCATATGGTACTTTAATGGTTGTTGTTCAACATATGGTACTTTAATGGTTGTTGTTCAACATATGGTACTTTAATGGTTGTTGTTCAACATATGGTACTTTAATGGTTGTTGTTCAACCATATGGTACTTTAATGGTTGTTGTTCAACATATGGTACTTTAATGGTTGTTGTTCAACCATATGGTACTTTAATGGTTGTTGTTCAACCATATGGTACTTTAATGGTTGTTGTTCAACCATATGGTACTTTAATGGTTGTTGTTCAACCATATGGTACTTTAATGGTTGTTGTTCAACCATATGGTACTTTAATGGTTGTTGTTCAACCATATGGTACTTTAATGGTTGTTGTTCAACCATATGGTACTTTAATGGTTGTTGTTCAACCATATGGTACTTTAATGGTTGTTGTTCAACATATGGTACTTTAATGGTTGTTGTTCAACCATATGGTACTTTAATGGTTGTTGTTCAACCATATGTTACTTTAATGGTTGTTGTTCAACCATATGGTACTTTAATGGTTGTTGTTCAACATATGGTACTTTAATGGTTGTTGTTCAACATATGGTACTTTAATGGTTGTTGTTCAACCATATGGTACTTTAATGGTTGTTGTTCAACCATATGGTACCATATGGATTTTTTTTATGTCCGACTGTTCTGCAGTTACTGCTAATGCAGACGGTGAAGAATAAAATGATTTTTTGTAACGTATGAAAATATGCCACCATATGGATATGGTGAGTATGGTTGTTTAACCATACTCTCCTAAGAATGGTCGGCCTGGATCTGTACAAAACTACACATCATACATATTATCCTCTTCTCACTGGGTTTGGGATTACTTATTGTTCTGAATTGAACAATAAACTAAATGAGGTGCACTCTTGTACAGACTCATGCCGACCATTTCTGTGAGAGTCTGGTTTATTGAACCCCAACCAGCTAAGTACTGGTGACCACTGTCTAGTATTCAAATCTGTATAAAAGTATAAAACCTACCTTTATTTGGATTTGAACTACGGAACCTTAATCTCCAAAATGCCGGCCGCATTGGCGGCGTAGTTGGTAACGCGCTCGCCTCTCATCGTGCAGTCTTGGGTTCGAATCCCATTCAGGCACGGCACATTTTCATATACGAGGTAGGGTCAAAAAGTACCCGGAATTTGTTAACAAATATTTATTGAAAGTATGCAGCCTATAACATTTTCACCTCATTTTCCTTCAAAATACTCTCCTCATGCATCTACGCACTTATTCCACCGTTCATACAGTTGTTGGAAACAGTCCTGAAAGCAGTTTTTCAAAAGTTTTATCAACCGCTTCGTCGCCTTTTCTATCACCTTTGACGAGTCAGGAAAACGACGTCCTTTCAATGTCATTTTCTGCAGTGGAAACAGGTAAAACTCCTGTGGTGCGCAAGATCGGCAGAATATGAAGGGTGTTTCAGAGTGGTGACATTGGTCTTTGCACGGTATTATTTCACCATCAGGGATCACAGCTAACATTCTCATCTGTGGTGGAAGTGGAAGTCCGCCCAGTTCGAACGTTATCTTCAATTGTTGTGCAACCGTTACGAAAACGCTTGTGCCAGTCATGAACTGCCATTTTCTTCGACACATCCTTTCCGTATGCTTTCTTCAGCATTTGAAAAGTCTCCGAGGGTGATTTCTTTAGAAAACCATAGAATTTGATATTGGCACGCTGCTCTGATAATGAAATTACACAATCTGACGAAAGAAAAAAAATACATTTAAAATATCATACACCACACGCAGGAAACCAACTCCAGCTGCCTGCTGAACAGGACAGCACCTTGCCTAGTAGTGATTCCAACCTTCCAAACAAAAATTTACCTTCCAGAAAACAAATTCTTGATTGTACAAGACCATTCCGGGAACTTTTTGACCCTACCTCGTATTACAAAAAAATCATTTCATCCTTCACCATCTGCATTAGCAGTAATTGCAGAACAGTCGGACGTTAAACTAAAAAAAATAAAATTAATCTTCAAAAATCAGCTGTTAAACAGCTGACTTTGGCAACAACTCTACTCCTAGACCAACTCGATGGGTTAAAGTAAAAACTTCAAAGTTTTTTATCATTTACATTGATTACAATATACAGGTTTTATTTTAAATATATAAATTATTACTTTAATCATACAGTTATTGTAATACCTATTATTTTCGATGTATTTTTTTTTTTTTTAGTTTATTTAACGTCGCATCAACAGCGTATTTATTAGCGACTTTTGTTGGGTTATGCAATTGGAACAGTGGGTTTTAATTTATGAAATTTTCAAACCCTAGCTGGAAATTGAACCTTAGACCTCTGCACTGTAGGCTAGCGTACTAACCACAATGCTATAGAGGCGGCCTCCATGTAATTTATTATACACTAAAAGAGATTTGAAAACCTATAATTTTATATACAGGGTGATTCAAAACTATACGCCAATCTCCTGGGATCTCATTCTATAGCTAAAAATAAGAAAAAAAGTTCATATAAACACATGCCTGAAAACGCTTAGTTAGCAAGTTACGGCTAGCGAAAAATTTCACCTACAACTCTGAACTCTCGGTGAAGTAAGGCCGTATAAAAATGTTAAAGGTAGTTACAAAGATACAAATACGATTGTTTCTTATGTTTTTTAATCTGAAAAATTGAATAAAATTGGTTCCAGAGCTGTAAATGCAATACTTTCAGAGATATCTTACATAAAACACAAGAATTGGTGCAAAGAAATAACACATTTTTGTGCTTAACGTAAGATTACTTCCATAAATGGTAAATAAAGGTGTTTTTTTTCTTAAATAAATTTGTAGAAAATTTAATTCTGAAAAGAATCATGTGAATTACTCAGGAAAAAATGAATAATAGATATTGAAATTTCACTTTGTTTAAAATCAAAACAGACGCACATAAAACGAACATTTTTAACTGCATAAAATAAATTAACTAATATGTAGGTTGGGAGTAACAGCTGATAATGATCAGCTGTTAATATGTTATGCAATTAAGGATGTGCGTTTTATGTGCGTCTGTTTTGATTTTAAATAAAGCGAAATTTCAATATCTATTATTCATTTTTTCCTGAGTAATTCACATGATTCTTTTCAGAATTAAATTTTTTACAAATTTATTTAAGAAAAACTACACCTTTATTTACCATTTATGGTAGTAATCTTACGTTAAACACAAAAACGTGTTATTTCTTTGCACCAATTCTTGTGTTTTATGTAAGATATCTCTGAAAGTATTGCATTTACAGCTCTGGAACCAATTTTATTCAATTTTTCAGATTAAAAAACATAAGAAACATTTGTATTTGTATCTTTGTAACTACCTTTAACATTTTTATGTGGTCTTACTTCACCGAGGGTACAGAGTTCTAGGTGAAATTTTTCGCTAACCGTAACTCGCTAACTAAGCGTTTTCAGGCATATGTTTATATGAACATTTTTTCTTATTTTTAGCTATAGAATGAGATCCCAAGAGATTGCGTTTAGTTTTGAATCACCCTGTATATAAATTTTATTTTCTATAAATCAGAAATAATTTATATATGATTGAAAAGCAATGTATTTATTAATTTGGTGAAGGATATATTTTTAAGTAGTGTTTTTTTTTGCTTCTATTACAGTAATAAATAACAAACAGTTTTTTGTTTGAAGTCACTAGTAAATTTTGGTGATGGTACATGTATTTATAAATTCACAGTAAATGTTTATGTAATTTTATTTTAAAATTGAAATCGTTAGTTGGATATGGTTACGTATATTTTGTTATTTAATTAATCAATTAATTTTTTTCTAATAAATATAATCTTTATAATAATAATAATAATAATAATACTATTGAAAATATCTATAAATGTTTATTTACACCTTTTTACGCACTTTTCTAACTTTATTACTTCACTTTCTGTTATTTTGCTACTGTGTAAGTATTATTGGTTATTTTATAATCGTTGTGTTTTGCTTTAATTGTTTAAATTTTGCTTTAAACTTTTTAAATTTATTTCTTTGTGTAGAAAATTTTTGGCAGTTTAGTTTATTGTTTTATCGATGTAGAATGAACATTTAAGCGGGTCATTCACGCTCCTCTATACAGGTCGTCTTGCAGGATGGTTGTCGGTTATACACAGTCTTGCAAACTGTACTGCAACTTAACCCTGCATCACTTCTTATATAGTGACTGACATTGACAGAAGCTCTGAGCCATAGATTATTGTGTATTTCGTGATACCCCAACCTAGTAAGAAAATAGGTGCTTTGTTGTTATTTAGTTTCCTTTTTAGCAAAAAGAATAAGAAAGTGTGCGTGAAAAAATTGTTATGTCAGCGATTGAATTATAATGATGGTACTGTACTATTTTTATGGCGGTCCGTCATTCATTTTTTGCCCGCTGTTGGCACTGTGACGTGGTTGCTACTGCCCATGATAGCGCAGCGGTCAAACCTCTTGTAGTGCGTGTGCCAGTGGTAAGATATACTTGAGGGACCGATAGTCGAGCGAAAGCGATAGTCGAGCAGGTGAACAGTCAGTATCAATGCGCTCATTCAAGAGGGTCGATATGGAGAAGATTTAGCACTCAACATTGAGTATTTCTTGCTCCACACGATCACTTCCCTTCCCTTACCCCTTGCTTTACCGGCAACTGCTCCTTTTGTAGGCAGCGGTACAGACGACCCCGCTTCGCTTCACTGGCGACTGCTCCTCTTGTAGGCAGCGGTGTAGATGACCCCGCTTCGCTTCACTGGCGACTGCTCCTCTTGTAGGCAGCGGTAAAAGGTGTTCACTGCATCAGCAGCTGCTCCTATTCATTTAGGCAGCGGTACAGATGACCTCCCTTTCGCTTGCCAGCGGCTGCTCCTCTTGAGGTAGTGGCAAAGGCTTCTCCAACCATTCTTTCTTCCTTTTGATTTACACTGCCGGATGCCCTGCTGCTCCGGCCCATCCTATGTTACCTTTACCGATTGGACTATAACAAGCCGGTGGCGACAATGATGTTAAAATGTTGAATGATGCTGATGTTAATGACTACAAAAAGTATTTAAGAATGGATAAGCCATGTTTTACACTTTTTTAAGCATGGTTGGGCCAGTAATATCTGGTTTGGTAGTGCAGCTTTTTTTCGTATTTCTGTTCTAATAGTTATAGGATCTAATGTCCCAAAAACAACTATTCTACTTACACATTTCAATGAATTGTGATAAGCCTTCATTATCCATTATTAATTAATTAAAAATTAGCAGAAAGTTTGAAGAAAGTAAAAGATGTAAACTCTCGTAAACAAAATCGCACTGACAACTTGTAAGCATATCTGAAAAAGACACACTGCAGGTAGTACGACAGGATGTCAACACATTCACACAAAGGCAGTTTGCAAGTGGCTTTGCTGGCCACCAGCTACACTCGTTGTCCTGCATCTTTCATGATGTGGTCCTGGGTTCGAATCCCACTCAGGCACAGCATATTTTCATACGTTACAAAAAATCATTTCATCCTCATTACGCATAGTTACACCCCAACGTCGTCGCTAATGACCTTGCAGTTTATGTGATGTTAAATTATTAAATTTTAAAAACTTGTCCTGCATCTCTTTGGAGACCTGTAAGCCAGCTTGCATACAGGAGAGTGAATGATCCACTTTAAGAGTAAAACAGTAGATATCAATGTGAATTCTTGTATTTAAGTGTTTATTGGTAGTAGTTATTTTAAAATTTTTGTAATTCTTTAATTTATTTATTAATAAAGAATTACAATTTAGAAATAGATGTTGTTCATTAAACAGATTGCAAACTTTTGATAGCCTTATCAGTATTAAAATTTACTTAAATATTTTAAAACGTTATTTTTAAGGACAATTCTGGATTGAATTAACGTAAATACACAATTTTATTATGGTTTCAGTTTCATAAATTTAAGAAAAAAAAAAAATTATTAAAGATCGTAAGTTAAGTGACTGTAGCAAAACACATGATAAAGAAACCTGTAAATTGTTTATGAAAGGGAATTTAAATTTAGTGTTTAGATTGTAAGAATTTTAGCCATTAATATTATTACAATATCTATAATTTAATTATATTTTTAGAATACAATATACATTATTATTGTTTTAAATTGCTGTTATTATTTTCAGTTTATTTATGCACTTAGCATGTGCATGGTTGACGTGCTTGACTTTTGTCAAAAGATTTGGAACCATTTCATTTGTTTTATTTTTTTTATATAATTTTTTAATTTAAGTTATTTGTACAATAGAAGTTTTTTATTTATTGTAATTTAAGAAAATGGATTTCTCTTATTTGTGTACAGAAAATCAATAATTCTTGCCAAACTATGCGTTGTATGGAAGACGTTGCATAGATGAATAGATGAATTTTTACGTTCATTAATTCTTGTTCTGTGAATTTTTGGGTGAAATACACTGTGCAGCCTGTAATTTGGAAAGATTCTTTCTCGGTAAGGATTTCCAACTCAAACAGAACATGTATGCAGTTTTTATGTTTCTAGGGCTAATAGTTTTTTGAGATATCTTGACGAGTGAGTCAACCAGCCAGGCAGTGATTGGTATGTCACTTTTAGAAAATGTAGGTTAAAGAAATTTTAAATATTGGTAGCTAATAAATTATAAACTAACTTTGAATATTGGATAATTAATTTGTGAAAAAATGAACAACTACTGAAGTCTGATTAAAATCAAGTAATGAAATGATTACCTCCATAGCATTGTAGTCATCATGATGTATAAAATGGATGGTTTCGTGTTTAATTCCCACATAAGATCTGGAAATTATCACAAACCCACTGTGTACCACATCTCGCAATAGTTATTTACAACCAATGTTGTTAAAACTTAAAATAAAACTAAAAAAAATAAAATGGTTTCATATCTTATAAAAATTAGCCAAGCAGCATGGATTGTGTTTTGTGTTATGCAATGCCACCTTTATTTTATTTTCTCTGATCAGGATTCCTGAGTACGGAGAGTGTCAGAGGTGTTTTAGTGTAAAAGGTAATTATTATTTTGTCTTTTGTTTCTTTTAGTTTCATTAGTTTTTTTTTATTATGAGTCATTTTTAGTAGTTTGTTTATATTAATATTTTATTTAGTTTTTACATTTAGTTTGTTTTTATTTAATATAATTTATCAACTATTTTTTTATTATATTTTAGCATTATTTTCAAATTTTAGATTTTTGTTTTTTATCCAATTAATCATAACAAATAAAAAAACTAACTGCTGATGTAGTTTTGATTAATAATGAATGTAATTAAATATAGTACAAATGCATAACATTTATTCCTGAACATTTTATTCGAAAACAATAAAAATAACTAAAGTTTTTATGGTAAAACAATTTTGAATAAATTTGTTAATTTAATGTTTTTGTGTGCATAATTGTAATTCAGTGTAAATAAATAATAAATAAAATTATAAGCTACTAAGTTAAATTTCCTTTTACTGTAAATATGTATAAATAATATAAATTTAAGTACCACAAATATTAACCAGTGATAAAAATTAAAATTTTAATTACCTCTAATTCTAATCGAACGCTTTAATGTTAATATCTGTTCTTGATATGAAATTTACAATGGTATAAAAGTTTTTTAATGCACAAAAATATCAGTAGATTTTGATATTGATAGGTTAAAATTTGAATAATTAAAACTTAAACAGTTATGATAATTGCCAGTAATTTATACTTTGCTACACATCATATTATAACACCTAAGCCTAGGTTCATTGAGGGTCTGGGTATAATAAATAACAAACAGACTTTCGTTAAACTTCTTTGTCATCATTTTCACTTTATGGATTAGACAGTACTACCTGTTCTGGAAACCACCTTCCACTCGGACAACGTACACCCCTTCAACCATTTGTCTTGTAATTCATTCCCTCCATGCATTCCAGGTGACTACTCCACATGATTCTGAACTCATTGATCTTCTTTCCCAGGCTAAATATTTATAGCTCTTGCCTTATAATGTAACTTCTGATTTTGTCCTTAACCCTTTAACTGCTATTAACGTATATATATGTTCGGAGCTCGCGGCACTTACTGTGCTACTAACGTACTTTTACGTTATTGAAAATCAAACGCACGTGCTACTTCCGCATTTGTACGTTCTAATGTTAAATCATTGGGAAGTCATAACACTACTTAATGGACATGTTACACCATCTACTGGTTATTACGTGAAACTTTTTGACAGTGTCCTGTATTTATTAGCTCCATTGCATATTGTCAGATGTGTTGCCGTGGTATTTTGGTGTCTAATTTATTCGATTATTTTCAAGTTATATTTCGGTTATATCATTTTCTTCATTTTTTTATTATATAAATAAATAAAATATTGCATTTTACAATGAAAATAGTAAATAAATAAATAAGTATTTTTTCGAAACAGCTGTTGCTAACAGTTAGTTGCTGTTCTAACAGCTATTTTTTTTTGTAAAAATTTTGATTTTATTTTTAACTTAAAAGAAATAAGTAATGATTTAAGATGACACCAAAAAAGTCATTCCTAATTCAGCACAGGAGGTTACACATGACGATTCCTAAGGTAGCAGTTAAAGGGTTAAGAGTGCAGCCCTTCACTGCCCGAAGAAATTTCATTTCTGCAGCTCTGATTTGGCTTCATTCTCTGCCAACAGTGTTTTTTAATAATGCCAGTTGCAAATTTGGGGTCTCATTTTCCAAGTGATGATGATGATGATGGAGGAGGAGCGGGAGGAGTTACAACCAGGTTCATCTGGCTCTGGATGGTAGCACCTTGTCAGGGCCCCTACCTAGGGTTACTAGGCGAAAATTGTCAACTTCCTTGAAGGCAGAAGAGGAGTGATTCCCAGCGGCGGAAAGGGTGGTAGAACTTAAGAGAGACACCTCAAATAAAAGGTCCTGTAGACTTGAAGGAAGTAAAGTAGCAGCCCTACAATCAAAATTAACCTGCCCAGTGCTTGGAACGTGGCCAGGGGATTTGTTAATTACTGGCACAAATCTAAATAACTTCAGATTTCTTTGAACTTGTCAACAATTATTTATTGACAGCTATTAATTACAAAATTTTAGCTTAAAATAAACTTTACTATAATATTTAAATGTTATCACGTAACAATCAAAACAAATGAATTACATGTTCACACACACACACACACACACACACACACACACACACACACACACACACACACACACACACACACACACACACACACACTAATAATGTAATTCAGAACCAGTGTCATAATTACACTATTTTAAAACAACCCAACAAGACAAATTCCATTCAAAGTACATGTACTAACTCACTACAAAGACGCTAACTGTTTTCATATCTGCGGTCTGATAGTTTCTCCAAACAATCAAAACTCTTATAACACTTTCTACATTTTACTGGAACATGGTTGAACAAATCAAAATAAAAACAAATGTTTCTACTACAGACAGTAGTTACTGTTGTACTTTGATGGTTGGAGTTCAATTAACCTTAATATCTCAGGACTGGTCAGCCTGGGTCTGTACAAGACTACACTTTATTTATATACATCATCCTCATCTCATTGGGTCATAGGGTTGCTTATTGTTTTTAAATTGAAAAAATTACAATGTTCAAACATTAGGGATTTTAAAAATACTACTAATGTACAGGGTGATTCAGAAGGAAAGGCAATATTTTGACAACTGATTCTAAAGCTGAAAATAATACATAAACATAAGCAACAAAAAACACACATGCACATACAGGTAGGTCTGAAAACGCTTTATTTTCAAGTTACGGCTTGGGAAAGATTTCGCCATGATTTCTTCTCTAATGGTAAAGTTGTGTAATTCTGAAATTCCAGGGACTTAATTAAAGGGTAAATTTGATTGATGGTTTGATATAGTTTTTGATCTGTGCAATTGAAAAAAAGTGAATCCAAGAACTTTAATTTAAGTAGTTTTTAAAAAAAATTGGCAAAAACACTTATAAATTGGAGTCAAAAAACTCACTTTTTAGTCGACGACTTAAAACTTTTATCTCGGAAACTTTTATTTAATCATTATTACAAGTATTATTGACAATTTAGCAAAGTAAATTTATGTCTACCAAAAAAGTGAGTTTTTTTTGACTCAGTTTTTGTGTTTATGTCAATTTTCTCAAAAACTACTTAAATTTCAGTTGTAGGATCCATTTTTCTATTACTCAGTTTAGAAACCATCAAATTTACCTTTTAATTTGGGTCCCTGGAATTTCAGTATTGCATAATTTTATTAATATAATGGAGGCGAAATCAGCATGAAATTTTTCGCTAGCCATAACTCGAAAATAAAGTGTTCCGGACCTATGTTTGTATCCTTTTATGTTAACATTTGAAATAATTATGTTGTGCACAATGCAAAGCTTTCATTATTTTTTTTATACATATTCACGCTGTTTTGTATCACCACATAATTTTGTTTATAAAATTTATTTTCACTTAATATTAACTATTTGTTAGTAAACTAATATAGTTTTCTAATCAATGTAAATTTGTAGAATTTTAATTTTAACGTAGTATTTGAACGTTACGATAGTTATGTTTTGTGTTTACTAACTAAAGTATATGAATCATTTCTGATTTCTTTTGTAATGGAGACTATAAAGTAAGATAAGGATAAATTTGATTAAATTTTTCCATGTTGATCGATCGAATGTTAAACTCATCAAGGGAAGTAATTGTGATTTTATCAAATTATCATCTGTCTTAAAAAAAATATTTTTGAAAACAATTTTTTTATTGAATTTTTTGATCAATTTTTGTTTTTAATTTTCTGTTACTCAGTGTTTATATTTTTTTTTCACCGCACTTACGCATGTTAACGATTTTTGAAATGAATGTGTTGACACATTACCTGCACTAGTCGGAAATTTGAACCAAAATATTTGTTAGTTTAAAAATGTATTGAAGATGAGTTAATATTTCATTTTTATTCAGGAATTCTGAAATTTTATTGTAATGTTTGATTTAGTTTTAGAATTGTATTTTTATATAAATTTATATTTTTTTATTTCTATGGTGGCCAACCTGGAGCATGATGTTTAAGGAATGTGTTGTTTGTTTTGATTTGAAAAAAAATTCTTATTTATGTTACACAATGGTCACCGGTGTACTTTGATGGTTAGGGTTCAATTAATTATACTCTCTCAGGAATGGTCGACCTGTACAAGACTACACCTCATTTACACGTCATACACATCACCCTCATCTCATTGGGTCATGGGGTTGCTTATTGTTCTCAATTGAACAGATTGCAACGTACACAAATTAGGAATTGCAAAAAAAATAAAAAATTTATGTTACATTTGTATGATTTATTCTCATTGATTATAAATTTAAAATAAGTTTTTAATTGTACTTAAATTTATGGCCATTTTTTCAGTTTGTTTGAATTTATATTTGTTAATTTATTAAAAATAATTTCACCACCTCCATGGCATAGTAGTTTGTGTGTAAAATTAAAAAGCAAATTGTCTTGGGTTTGATTCTTGAAAAATCAAAAAAATGTTTTTGGATTAATTTTAAAGTAATCTGAAATTTTTAACAACTTAAAAACTATTTTTCATTAAAATAAAGTGGTTTCTGTGACACATTAACAGCCACATAAAAGCTGTTAACCCATTCAGTCACGAATTTTTATCTTAGAATTTAAAAAAAATTATTAAATTCTTACCCATCGGGTTAGTCTAGAGGTTAAAGTCGTCGCCAAAATCAGCTGTTTTATCAGCTGATTTTCGGAGACGAAGGGTCCTGGTTCAAATCCTAGTTAAGGTAGTTACTTTTATACGGATTTGAATGCTGGACAGTGGTTACTTTGATGGTTGGGGTTCAATTAACAATACTCTTTCAGGAATTGTCGGCCTGATTCTGTATAAGACTACACCTCATTTACATGTCATATATATCATCCTCATCTCATTGGGTCATGGGGTTGCTTATTGTTCTCAATTGAACAGATTGCAACGTACACATACTAGGAATTAAAAAAATATATATATATATATATTCTTAAAGTACAATTTTTTTTATTATGAAAACTTTCCAAAAGTCCCAATAGATTGGAGCACTTGCTGGACTCTTAAAGAAATTGTTCATGTATGTGGCCAATTTTACGCAAAGCGATATGTGCGCAGTTTAGTGCATAAGAATAGGTAAAATTTTATGTACAGGCCTTCAAAGTTATGTAAGCGTATGCGCAGTAGACGGATTTGGTTGAGGTACGATGAAGGGAGAAATAATGGTGTGAGTAGTACAGCAGTAGAGGGGGGAGTTCACAGCCGACTCGCTGGAATGCATAACGTACCGTAGGTTTATATGGTCTAGGCCTACGAGAGCTCTTTTTCCTAAAAAAACCACCTCCAACATGGTGGAAGGGTTGACGTTTCCTTGGGAGCTTTTCACAATTGTCCACCGACCACAGACAATAAGACAAAATAGTCAACCGTTCCAGCTACGATCTGTTCTCTGCGACAGCTTCAGTAGAATGAGACAATTCACGCACGCACATACGCATGCATCGAACGCATGTCATCCCTTCTACAGCCAGTAGTATTCTCCCCACTCACTTCTCATTTCTGCGCGAACTACGCTTACAAAACATTGACAGATTGTACATGTATATGGCCAAGGTGAATGAATGGGTTAATGTGGCTTTAACTAATCAAAAGATGTTAATTTCTTGTAGAACGAAATATGTAACATTTATAAATTCTGTCTACAAGATAAATGTTATTTATTAGTTTCTCTTGCCCTATATAATTGAACCCGGGGTCCCATGTTCAATTCCCGGTCAGGTCTGGCATTTTTTCATCACTCATTTTCATATATCATCCTCCACCACTTACATTAGCAAAAGTTGCAAAACAGTCAGACATAAAACCAAAAAAAAAAATTATGGATGAATATATAGGGAAGGAAAGTATTGTGTTCTTGCCAATTTTTCGAAATGGAGTTTTTGCAAGATATACATGTTTTCAAGCCCCCTGAACCCAAAGAACATATTTTCAGCGATTGGTGTGTGGGTGTGTGAACAAAATATTGTACGAAGTTGAAATTTGGAAGTTAGGTACCATAAGAGGACCCAACTCAAACATTTCCATCAAAATCAGCCAACTGAAAGTAGTATTTAATTCGTGCAGTTTTTCACTTTTTTGCAATTTTCTCTAAAATGGCTTCTATGATTTGTTTTTTAAAAAAATCTCATTTACTACACTTTTTATTCTCTACAAGACAGGGTATGCGCCAAATCTGCTGAAATTCTTTGGAGGCCTGTGTTATTGTGGTAAAAAATTATTTTTTTAAGATTGCAGCCTTAATATGCATTCTAGAGCAAAAGTGTATATTATAATCAAAAGTTGTACAATATTATAAAACCTGCAGCTTTAATTTCAAGTGATTTTTTTTGTACAGCGCTTAGTTTAGCGGGTGATACTATATATTTTTTCCATCAAAATCACTAAAAATGAGATTTTTTAATATTGCACCCTTAGTTTGGTGGCATTTTACTACAAAAATATGTAGAATTTAAGTTATAGGAAATAAAAAAAATTTACAACTTTTATTTCAAGAATTTTGTCTGTCAATTAGTGATTTCCTGTATTTTTAAGTTGAACAGAGGTTGGTTTTCATTTTGCATCATTTACTCATGATTAAACATAAAAATGGTATGTTTCATTATTTACATTAGGAAGAGAAAGTTATGTGAGTGTTTCACACCAGATTTTTCCATAATTGTATTGTATGGAAATTCACAGAAACTCAATCGAGTGACTGAAATTTATTCCTGATCATTTCAGATTAATTATTTTAAATTGCTGTAGTTTTTTTGTCACGTTGAAGAACAGGTTGGCCATTGTTTATGCATTAAAATTTATGATTTTAGTGTTATTTTTTTGCATTGTTTTGTTGGCATTATTGCATTGCTTGTATATTATTAATATATTTTTATAAAATAATTGTTTTTTTCTAATTATTTTTGTTTTATGACTTGAAATTTGTTTTTCTTTTCAGTTAATATGAGGGCCAACTCCAAGGATGGCATGACCACCGAGGAGATGAGGAAACTAATTGAAAGGTCAGTCTTACCAACTGATCATAATTAAATTTCCCTCCAGGCAGCATTATATTCATTTTATCAATAATAATCAATCATTATCATATTGAATCAGTCACTTAGCACTGTCATCCATTTTTTTTTAAATTCCGTAATACACTCCCCTGAATATTATTTGCATATAAAATATTTTTTAAATTAATTCACTATATTTATCTCTTAGTGTAGTGTTAAATAATGCAATTTTTTTAAATCATTTTTTAAAGTTTTAATCGTGCATTAGTACTTTTAATTAACACATATCATTTTTATGTAGTGTGTCATGTTTATGTTCATGTTTTTTCTAGTAAAAAAGAACATTTTTTACATAAATATTCACTCTACCATTTGTATGTTAATTTGTATTGGCAATTTATAAATACATTTTTGTAATTAATTTACTTTTCTTTTACGTAATAATATTGAAATTTTTTTAAATCACTTATTTTCAGGTTAGGCCTAAATATTTTAGGTAATTTATTGACAAGGTTTCCTATACAGTTATTTCCTATTGCAGTTATTTTACCCACCGGGTTGGTCTAGAGGTAAAGTCGTCGCCAAAATCAGCTGTTTAACAGCTGATTTTCGGAGACGAAGGTTCCTGGTTCAAATCCTAGTAAAGGTAGTTACTTTTATATGGATTTGAATACTTGACAGTGGCTGCTGGTGTACTTTGATGGTTGGGGTTCAATTAACCATACCTCTCAGGAATGGTCGACCTGAGTGGACAAGACTACACCTCATTTACACGTCATACACATCATCCTCATCTCATTGGGTCACATGGGGTTGCTTATTGTTCTGAATTGAACAGATTGCAACGTACACGCATTAGGGATTACAAAAAAAAAATTGAATTTTTTTTAAATCGCTTATTTTCAGGTTAGGCCAAAATATTTTAGGGAATTTATTGACAAGGTTTCCTATGCAGTTATTGAAATTTTACAAAGTTGATTCTACTGTAAAAATATTTACTTTTTCACTGATTTGTTATTGCTGCTGTATCGCTTGTTTTCACCATTGTTTATAATATAATCGTACTTTCTACTGACATGTTCGGTAGATCCACCATCATCTGAGTACATAAAATTGAAACTAATTTTTTTTACGATTTAGCCTATTAAAATTTTTAGTTGTATCTTTAGTCATGTGTATAAAGTGTTATTTTTATATGAATAATTGAAAATACAATATTTTAATAAATCTTTTAAAAATTATTTCAATTTTCTTTAGGCAGATGTAGGATGATGGTGGATCTACTGAAACCTGTCAGTAGAAAGTAGGCTTATTTAAAAAAGTAAAAATGAGATGAAATAGCTGCAAACAGGTCAATGAAAAATTAAATATTTTTCCAATAGAATTGAATATTGGCTGCAGGGGTTGCATTACAAATATTAATTTATTAAGTTGATTCTGTGGTAATAAACAGTATATTTTGAACATTGATAGCAATTTCATGTTCCTAACATTTAAATTTCTGATTAGTAGAATTTTACACAGAGGCAGATCCAGCTGGGGGCGCGTAAGTGCCCTCCTAAAGCATCATAAATTATATAAAATTGTTCTATACCATATTATTTTACTAAACTTACTGTCTTACAGCATTTTTTTTTTTTTTTTTTTGAAGTATTTTGATATGCGCATTGATCTCAGAACACTGGAGTTATGTAATATAATTTATTTTTATTTTTCCTGGCTCCCCAGTAGTTTTTCCTTTTTTACACCCTCAGAAAAATTCTAAATTTGCAACAGGCCTTGTAGTTGTTGAAAATTATCATACTGTGATTTGGGTTGTGTACAAGTCGGAAAGGACTAGGTGTCTCTTCACATCCCATGTCAGGCTTCCCTATCAGTGTAACTTGGCCTGACAAGAACAGGCTTTTACACCGGGGTTCCGGGTTCGATTTCCCATCAGATCTAGAATTTTTTCATCTTTCATTTTTATCTATCACCGTTCTCATTGCCTGCATTAGCAGTAATTGCAAAACAGTTGGACTTTAAAAAAAATTCCCTTTTGGCTATCAAAAAGACACATTCTTTCGTTTCTTACCAGACAGAACAATTACTCAACTCTGCCAATTCCGGTCCATTCCCTTTTGTTCCTCAATTATAACACCTGTCATTTACTAATTCCTGGTTAACCTTCAGTTTTATTGTTCAAAATCAGGCATAAAATTACATCAATTTTCCACCATAACTTGGCTATTTATTAACCGATTTAAAAAAATTAAATGTCATATTGTTCCAAATAAAATATTTAACATTTTAGTATATAATATACATTATAATGAAGCTAATGGTTATTATTATACAATATATTGAAAAATAAACATGCTGTTGTTTTGTAATTTGTGTGAGTGAATTTAAATCATGATTTTGTATATTACATAATGCTTTTATAAAGACATTCCCCAAATATTAGTGTTCTTCCTTTATCTGATCTTAAGATATAAATTTTAACGTCCATCATGGATTAGGCTGTAATTTAGCCTGTTCTGGCGTCCATCTCTTCCTCGGTCTCCCCACTACTCTTATACCCCTCGGTTCATTAAGCCATGCATTCAGAGGTAGTCGGTCCTGTGACATTCTAAGTAAATGATCTATCCATTGTCTGTTACATTTCATGATGATCTCATTTAATGATCGAGTTCCACGTTCCTCTCTAATCACCTCATTCATATAATATCAATTTATACATATTAATTACAAAATGGAAACAGGTCAGTAGAAAATGTAATATTTTTGCAATACGCAAATTGTATTTTTTCCATTAGACACTATTTGTTTAGTTATACGAATAGAATTCAAAGAAGTGTTGCCAGCCATCATTTTTAAATCATCCTGTGTGTATATATATATCTTTATTTATTTTTTTACTAGAGGAACCAATTTACCAGTACCCAGGTAGGTAGGTACCGTTCACGCGGGGTATGCGCAGCTCTGCCGAAGGCAACTATCCGCCAAAACCTCTCAGTTCCATTCTATCCCATCCCGACTTGCCGGGAATCACCGTTAGGCATAACTTCACAAGTCGGTGGTTCTTTGTTGGCTGGAAAACGATATCTCAGCGTGATTCCTCGTCTTACCACCAATTTTTCTTCCTGTTTTGAGTGACTTCTTTCGAGACTAACGCAGCTGGGCTTCTCTGCTCTCCATCACCTTCTGGATGAACTCCTCAATGGCCTTCCAGCTTTCCTCTTCTGCAATCATGAAATCTCGGAGATTTCCGGGAAATATTGACGACCCAAGCAGGGTCCCTATAACCTCCCTCTCCGGTGTCCATCTTCTGCAGTTTAAAATCGCATTTTTATTGTATAAAATTGTCCTGTATTTTGTAGTTTTAAATGGATCTTTCTTGTACAACTTGGATGTTAAATTATTTATTATTAACTTTATTGTTTGTTATTGCTTAATTACTTGACTATAATCTTCTGATAAATTTAAAAATATAATTTTACAAAAAAATCAATTCTACATGGTTACATAACTGTAGATTAGATTCTCATGCCGGCCACATTGGCGTAGTTGGTAACATGCTCGCCTTTCACTATGCGGTCTTGGATTCAAAACCCATTCAAACATGGCATCATATTTTCATACGTTACAAAAAACCATTTCATCCTTCACCATCTGCATTAGCAGTAATTGCAGAAGAGTCTGATGTTAAAGAAAAAAAAGATTAGATTCTCATGATAACTAATTTTATTTTATTCATGAAATGATTTTATTAGACAATGGTAACTAAAAGTACATACAAAAATAAATCTTTATAATGCATCCTGCAGTTTTAAATATTTCTATTTCATATAATGAATTAATACAATAATTTCACTAACCTTCTTTTTAAACTGCGTCACCTTTATTTTAATTTTCACATAATTTAATTTCACATAATTTTCACATTTTAAAAGTACATAATTCAGAATTTAAAATGTTATGCATCATAAAATTATCCATTATCGAGTTTTTGATGAAGGAGTGCTATAAACTGATTTTATCCCATGGAATTTTATTTTAGTATTAATCTCTAAATATCTTATCATATTTTTATTGCCAATTTTTCATAAATGTATTATACACATTCAACACTTATTTAAATTATAATATATTACTGTAGTTGTGTTTTTGTTTATCAATGTATATTTTTCAAAATATTGGCATATTTTGTTTTCAATATGCAAAGAAATATATGTTAAATTTATTTTTATATAAATGTAAACTGGAATTAGTAAAAAAGATAAAAGTTTTGGATGAATAGAGCTAAGGAATCCAATAAATGAATAAATTTATTGGTTTGAGTATGATTTGTTGTTATTTTTGTTAATTTAATCGAAGACTTTCTCAAAAACTGGAAATACTATTGTATTTATTGTTATTTAATATTTCCCCAATTTAATGAACGTTATTTTTAGCATTTAGGTTATCATATTTATTGTAAGATTCACTGCACTTCTCATTTGGCATCTATTGGATTAATTTAAATTAAGATTTAATTAAAACTTTCCTTCTTAACAATGTTTTTTGGTTTTGTTACCCTGTGGAAGTTGAGTAATTTTTACTTTCTCTTGCTCTATATATAGGAAAGACAATATATAGGAAAAGAAAGTTTTGTTTACTTGTCGAGTTTTCACCGGATATACACGTTTTCAGGCCCCTGAACACAAAAAACTTGTTTTCAGTGATTGATCTGTAAACAAAATATCTCAAGAATGGAATAGAGTTTCACCATACAAAGTTGAAACTTCAAATTTAAGTACCACTATGGGACCCGACATGAACATTTTAATAAAAATTAATCTACTGGGAGTAGTAGTTTATTCGTGCGATTTTTTATTTTTTTTTCAAAAACTGCTCCTTAGATTTTTTAAAAATTACCTCATTTTACTACATATTTTCTTCATTTTGAGAAAGACTTTGAACAATGAGCGAAAATATTACGATAAAATACTCAAACCAATAAATGAGATACTTTTACTTTCACTTAAGTGGAAAAATGAAATATACAAATGAATCGTATAGCTACGCAATTAATGTACTTAAATTTAATTATTTGCACGTTCTTATATTTGTTAAATATACAGTTTGACTAAATATAAAATATATTTTTTAAATATATTCAGGGTGGACCATGTAAAGCATTACAATTCAATTATGGAAGAACAGTTTTAGGTAGAAAGTTGAAACAAAATTATTCTTCGTTAAATCATTCCCTGAATCCTGAATCCTGGTTGAGAGGGCTAAGAAGCCCTATGATGGCGACATCGTGTTAAGGAACACCTGGTCGCTCGGGGAACAATATAACAGAATAATTGCAACCTCAAGAAATTTAGGGGGAATTTTATAGTTTAAATAGGAAATAGGATTCTGGTTCGTGGGACATTGGAACTGGGACTTGAAAGGAGGTAATTTATTTTTAGAAGTTATTTGTGGAAAATTTAAATTAAGGGACAAGTGGGTTTAAGAGCGGCTCTTTTATTTTATTTTATTTTTCAGTGGCCTTTTTTCAGTTTTGTGGGAGGCCTATTATCTTGGTGAGGGGAAGGCATGCATTTTACTGAACGTGGACTAAAGGTATAATTTAAGGTAGGGGTTAGTTTATGATTTCAGGGGAGACGGAAAGGGTAGAGTTTGGCATAATCACCGGCCTTTTTATCTTCTGAGTGTTTATTAATTTAAAATGGCGGCTCTAAATCATTCCCAAGGAATTTATTATAAATATAAATACTTCCGTTCAAATACAAGTTGTGCTCTAAAATGACGCAAGATTGATCTCAATATTTTAAAATGTAAACACTTGTTCAGTACATCATTTTAAAGGTATGTAAATCGTCAATATTTTGGTGAAAACAGATTTCAAAAATATTAACGGATTCCAAAATTATGGCAGTAAACATAATTAATACCGCGTGTATCAAAAAGGACTTTACAACTTTGAAAATTCTTATTAATTTATACTTTTAACTTAAAAGTAAAGGGTGATTCAAAAAGAGCGCCGGTTTTTAAACGGCTGGTAAATTTTTGTTTATCGGTTGGTAACATTGTTTGACCTCATTTCTATTTTGGAGAATATTCCGATTAACGATTCAGTAGTAGTTTCTCTTGTATGCACAGCGAGTGACAGTTTGGTGCGGCTTTTGGTCGGGCGGTGTCATCGGCCCTTACTTTTTTGAAAATCAAGAAGGACAAGCCGTGACAGTAAATGGTTACCGATACCGTACGATGATTAGGGAGTTTTTGTGGCGTCATTTGGATGGAATGGACATTGACGAGTTGTGGTTTCAGCAGGATGGTGCCACCTGTCACGCTGCACGAGAAACAATGTTGTTGCTCCGTGAACGGTTCCAGGATCGCATCATTTCTCGTAATTCCGACCATCAATGGCTACCAAGGTCGTGTGACTTGACGCCTTGTGACTTTCCTCTTTGGGGTCATCTGAAGTCATTGGTGTATGCCAATAAACCTCGAAACATCAATGACTTGAAGAAGGAAATTCGACGGGTTATCGGGCAAATGGAAGTCGAAACTTGTCGTGCAGTAATATCCAATTTCATGGACAGAGTTGATGCGTGCCAGCGCAGTAGAGGAGGACACATGCATGACATCATTTTTCATACATAAAATCGGAAGGAAAGATGAACTTGTTGATGTATTTATTTTCAGTTTTTCAATAAAATAAATCTCTTAATTTGATATATCAAAACCGGCGCTCTTTTTGAATCACCCTATATTAATGTGTACATACAGTTCCGCATAAAGTATATCCATAACCTATTCTTTCAACAAATTCTACAAAAATTTTAATGTACAAAAATACCTACAACCTTGTTTCAATTTACAAACATATAAATAATTATTTCATTTTAAAATACGCATTTAATTCATCCCAGTAAAAATTTAAATTATAAATTACAAAAAACTCACTAAACTATACTCTACAGACGCATGCAACTAACTAAACAAATTTGTCTGAATATAAATAACAAACAGAAAATCATATGAATTAGTCACATCATTATGTCTGACAGATTATTAATAACAAGAGTGAAAACAAAGCGGAGTGACCGTGCATGAGTGGCACATTACAGTAGCGATTATATACTTTTGTGACTGTACCGTTGTTACATGGCGAGGGGCGAAGAGTGGAGTAGATAAACACCGAAGCTGCTTGTGCCAATTCGAGTTGTCCAAGGTATACCAATGTTTATAGCGCTTTCATGTATATTGTACACATCTTCAGTAAATTAAAAATTTTTTAATTATTTTTCACATTAAAATTTAAAAGATCCTAGGGAGTAGGAAAGAGTTCAAGGGTTATCCAGAAAATAACCTCAGTTTTGAAATAAAAAGTAAATGAGTGAAGATACAAAAACTTTATTATATACATATTAAAACTACAGTTTTTCTCTATTATTCGACATAGTCGCCAAACAGATTCAAGCACTTGTCTTACCTTGGAACAGTCTTTGAAATACCCTCTGCATAAAAATCTGCCGCCTGTGAATGTAGCCAACCACATATTCACGGCGTTTTGAAGCTCTTCGTCACTGGCGAACTGCTGAGATGCAAGCCACCGCTTCATGTTCGGGAACAGGTGAAAGTCACTAGGAGCCAAGTCCGGGCTGTATAGGGGATGATCGAAAACATCCTATTTAAACTTGGGCAAAAGTTCATTTGTTTTCTCGCCCTCATACAGCTCTAAGAACAAAGGCTCAAAAGCTACATTCACAGGCGGCAGATTTTTATGCAGAGAGTATTTCAAAGACTGTTCCAAGGTACGACAAGTGCTTGAATCTGTTTGGCGACTACGTCGAAAAATAGAGAAAAACTGTAGTTTTAATATGTATATAATAAAGTTTTTGTATCTTCACTTGTTTACTTTTTATTTCAAAACGGAGGTTATTTTCTGGATAACCCTCGTAGGAAGTTTTAAATTTTGATGTGGAAAATATTTTAAAAAATTTTAATTTACTGAAGATGTGTACAAGATACACGAAAGGACTATAAACATTGGTAAGTGTTTTCTGTTACCATATTCTGGTGGTTGGAAATGTATGTTTCAATTTTGAATGGTACGGGTATTGACAATCCTACATAGGATGTTTGATAAAATAAATTATCATTGAATAGTATCTATTTATGTGGGTCCACCCTGTATAATATTTATATGTCTTGGAATTGTGTGCTGCCTTTTATTTTAATTACATTTTTTGTTTGATTAATCAAATTTTATGATAACGCAAAACCCCAGTACACTTTACAGATTTCCCGAATCAAGTCACGTAGTGTAATTATTAACAGAATGGTATTATATTAATGTTATTATTATAATAATAATAATTATTATTATTGTTTTTAGAATGTATTATTGTGTAAATGTGACTGTTTTGTTTGTGTGTGTTTTCTTTCATTATAATATTATAATCTCTTGTTACATGGATTCACACTTGCAATTAACAGGAAACCGTAAGTTTTATCATTAAATTTGTAGGTTTATAGTTTTTCATTTGTTTTGTCTGCTTTGTGTTTTATTTTGATCGCATTTTTTTATTATTATTACTACTATAAAATTATGTAATATTGTGGTTTTGTAGATATAGTTTTGTTCTATTTTAAGGTATTTATGTGGCAGTGTAAGTTGGGTCATTAGATTAAGATTCTGAACTTCTATTTTTATAATTATTAAAGTGATTTGTTAGCATCATAGCAGAAGAATCCATGTTAATGTAATGAGGTTTTAAAAAACTTTTATTATTCACCTCTTCTTACTGCTTTCTGTTTCTTTTTTCTTTAACTTTTTTATGAGTGCTTTTGCGGTGCGCACTGTTTCATCGGGTAATATCATAAAGCTTCTTGAAATTATTGTGAATACTGCATCTTTCTTTATGCAAGTTTGGATTATTCATACTTGGATAAAGAAGATACAGCGGTGCGCAACGCAAAAGTGTTCATTAAAAAGTTAATGAAAAAAGGAATAGAAAGCAATTACAAAAGGTAAATATTAAGTTTTTTTAAAAACCCATTATATTAACGTCTACTTTTCCTTTGTTTTAGTAGATTTTTACTTTCTCTTGCCCTACAAGAACATGTAAGGATGTTAATTATTGCATACATGGTGATTTTTTGATATAAAGTTTTCACAGTTCAGGCCCCTGGACCCAATTGACATGTTTTTACCAATTGGTCTCTATGTAAAAAAAATATCTCAAGAATAGGATGCCGGCTGCATTGGCGTAATTGGTAATGTGCTCGCCTCTTATCATGGGGTCTTGGGTTCAAATCCCATTCAGGCACAGCATATTTTCATACGTTACAAAAAAAATCATTTCATCCTTCACCGTCTGCATTAGCAGTAATTGCTGAACAGTTGGACGTTAATCCAAAAAAAAATAAAGGATAATTTACAAAAATAACGTACGAAGAAGTTGAAACTTGGAACTTATGTTTGGTACCTAACATGAATATTTTTATCAAATTTAGTCAACCAGAAGTACAGTACAATTCCAATAATCCGGCCTATACCAGACCGCAGGGGTGCCGGTGAAACGAAAATGCCAGACTACTGGGAAATATAAATTTTTTTACAATAAACTGCAAATCCCAAACAAAGAAATCTACAAACTAATCCCCCCACTAACAAATAACTTTAGAAAGAAAAGAATATCATTCCTAGGACACATACTCAGAGCCGAAAAGTCCAGACTTGTGAAACCGGCTGATCAACCATTTGGAATGAGGTGTCGAGACCTAGGTGGCTGAAGGGTATGGAGGAACTTGGAATCACTCAACAAGACTTGCTAACGAAATCAGCTAAGTACAACCGACTAGTCAAGACTAATATGGTAACATTCGAACCAAAAACCAGAAGAGTGTACAACAGGGTGTTTACCGACAAACCGGAAACAGAGATCAGAATGTTTCAAGAAAATATGGGCCAAACGAAAGGAAGCCACGCTTAGCAGAGCACGCTTTGCAAAGAAACCCATCACTGGAACAGACCTTAACTTGAACTAGAGTGATCCAATGAGGTCTCAAAAGTAAAAAAAAAAAACTGCAAATAAAAATGTATATTTAATAAGTAACTATTAAGCCTAATATATATACACACAATTTAATGAAATATAAATTCACTTTTTAAGAACAAAAGTTTTGTTTTGTAATAGCCTCCAATTCAGACCTCTCATCGGTGTTATAAATTTGATCAAGAAGCAGACCCAAGGTACTCACTTTTTCTTTAAATTTCTGGATAAAAGGAGGTACCGCTAGTAAATTACATGACAGTTTTTACCGGACACAAACAACAAACGAATGCCAAAGCGTTTTTTAAATTTATCCAGCCACCCATCACTTGCTTGAAAATCAACTTTGTTGGTAATCTTTTTATAAAATAACTTAGCTTTTTCTTGAAGAATATCACTGGTAATCGGAGTGTACCATGTTCTCTCTTGTTGGAACCAGGCACATACAATGATTCTTCAACTTTGGGATAGTAGTCAGCTCTTATTGTCTGTCTGTTACCAGGCCCAGATGTAGTAGCTTTTATATAACTTTAGATTTTTGTTCGGTTAGTTTTAATGTCATAAATAGGAGCATGGTCGACATTGTATTCCTTTGCTAAAACCACCTGTTTAGCTCCTTGATCAAGTTTTTTTAAAATGTTAAATTTGTCACTTAAATTTAAAGTATGATGTTTTCGCTTCAAGGAATGCGATATTATGAAAACACATTGTTATCGTACTAAATAAATTACATGTTGTTGTTTAGGTCATCAGCCGAAAGGGTGGTTTGAACCTCTAGAGGCTTTACTAAGTAAAACGAGGAGTGAGGTGATTTACAATTGCCTTCCTCACTGAGTGGAAATGTATGCTTATCAGCATGCCGGGCCCTCTAAAAAGCACCTATTTTCCACTCTGCAAATGACTCCTTCACTTCATTCACCACAGGATCTGGCTGTATAATGAAATTCATTACTCTCAGAGGAGATAACTCTGAATAGTGTCTTTTACACCTCTACCTCTTCTGTTCCTAAATGCTTGTCATAAAATTGGCTGACCTTGTGATAAGAAACAGAACTATTTATTTTAGCCTTGCAACTAACAGATTGAGTGAAAATAATTTGATACTCCACCTGTCTGTTATGGGCAGAAATTATACGTATAGGCCTAAATAAAAAAAAACACTTGAACTGACACGTGAATATAAACTGAACGTGAAATACAATAAAAAACACAAATTTACAATAAAAGAAACACTTCAGGTACTGTTATTACTGAGACACTAACTGCACAAACATGCCAACACTAGTAATGAGACTAAGAAAATACACAGAATGCACCAAAATGATGCCGGAGGTATGCGGAAGGTCATTCACCCATGTTAAGGCATGCCGTGCGGGAAAGTGTGTAGTACATGTGACAACCGTCGGTGTGGGGTGTTTTTGTTGGAGCCGGATTACTGGACGTGGCGGACTAGTGAAGGCCGGATTATCGCGATTGTGTTGTTGTTGTTTAGGTCATCAGCCAAAAGACTGGTTTGAACCTGTAGAGGTTTTACTAAGTAAATAGAGGAGTGAGGTGGTTTACCAATGCCTTCCTCACTGAGTGGAAAAGTAAACTTATCAGCATGCCAGGCCCTCTGAAAAGCATATATTTTCCACTCTGCAAATGACACTTTCACTTCATTCACCACAGGGTCTGGCTGTATAATGAAATCCATTACTTTCAGACGAGATAACTCTGATTAGTGTCTTTTACACCTCTACCTCTTCTGTTCTTAAATGATTCAGTCATTTAATTGGCTGACCATGTGATAAGAAACAGAACTATTTATTTTAGCCCGCGATTGTACTGTAGTTTATTTGATTTTTCAATTTTCTCAACTGCTTCTATGATATTTTTTAAATTGCCTCATTTACTATATTTTTATGGTCTACAAGATAGGATATGTCTGCTGAAATTCCTAGGAGCTATGCTCTCGTGGTAAAAAACTTGTTTTATATTTGTGGCCTTAGTATGCATTTTACGACAAAAGTATATATAATCAGGGTTACAGAAAATTTAAAAAAAACTTACAACTTTTACTTCAAGCATTATTTTTTTAAATAGAGTGTACTTAGTTAAGTGTTAATTAGTGGGTTTTCGTATTTTTAAGTCAAAGAGAGGTTGATTTTCATTTAGCATCGTTCACTCGTGATTAAAATTGGGTTATGTTTTACATTATTTATTCATGATTAAATGTAGGTTATATAGGGTGATTCAAAAAGAGCGCCGGTTTTGATATATCAAATTAAGAGATTTATTTTATTGAAAACTGAAAATAAATACATCAACAAGTTCATCTTTCCTTCCGATTTTATGTATGAAAAATGATGTCATGCATATGTCCTCCTCTACTGCGCTGGCACGCATCAACTCTGATCATGAAATTGGATATTACTGCACGACAAGTTTCGACTTCCATTTGCCCGATAACCCGTCGAATTTCCTCCTTCAAGTCATTGATGTTTCGGGGTTTATTGGCATACACCAATGACTTTAGATGACCCCAAAAAGGAAAGTCACAAGGCGTCAAGTCACACGACCTTGGTAGCCATTGATGGTCGGAATTACGAGAAATGATGCGATCCTGGAACCGTTCACGGAGCAACAACATTGTTTCTCGTGCAGCGTGACAGGTGGCACCATCCTGCTGAAACCACAACTCGTCAATGTCCATTCCATCCAAATGACGCCACAAAAACTCCCTAATCATCGTACGGTATCGGTCTCCATTTACTGTTACGGCTTGTCCTTCTTGATTTTCAAAAAAGTAAGGGCCGATGACACCGCCCGACCAAAAGCCACCAAACTGTCACTCGCTGTGCATACAAGAGAAACTACAACTGAATCGTCAATCGGAATGTTCTCCAAAATAGAAATGAGATCAAACAATGTTGCCAACCGATAAACAAAAATTTACCAGCCGTTTAAAAACCGGCGCTCTTTTTGAATCACCCTTTATTTTTCATTATTTATATTGGCAAGAGAAAGTGGTATGAGTGTTTCATGCCAGATTTTTTATTTGATTTTTGTAGTTTTATAATATTTATATTATATTGATCAATCTGTTTACAATTTTTTATTTTGTTGTTCATTGGATGGTGGTTTAAAGAGTTAAATCAGACTGAAATTCAAAGCAAAGGTCCTTAGTTAGATTCCAGTGTAATAAATATTATATGTTATAACCTGTACTGTAACCAATCTAGTTGCTAATGACCTTATAGATCTTTTGAGTTAAATAAAAAGTTAAACATGATTTCAACACTCTACCGTTTAGGGGTTGAAAAAGTTGTTCAACCCTTAAACTGATATTTTCTGTTTTTTTAAGTTCTGGACAAGCTAGATAACTGAAACTTGGTGGAGATGTTGTTTATAATTTACCTACAAAAATTACCCCTTAACAATTTTCAAAATGAACCCCTAAGGGTATGAAAATGGTGTTAACCCTTAAACCAATTAGTTCCATACGACTTAGATGGCTGATTTCAGTGATGGCTGAAACTTGTTGGAGATTTTGTTTATAATTTACCTACAAAAATTATCCCTTAACCATTTTCAAAATGAACTCCTAAGGGTATAAAAATGGTGTTAACCCTTAAACCAATTAGTTCCAGACAACTTAGATGGCTGATTTCAGTGTTGTTATTTATATTGCAATATCAACTAAAAAAAAATTACCTGTTAATAATTTCCAAAATGTACCCCTAAAAGGGTGTTCAACCCATAAATCAGTATTTTCAGTTTACTCAGTTACAGTCAAGCTAAATGGCTTAAACTCTGTGGGGATGTTACCTAAAAAAGTAACCCTTTAACAATTTTTGAAATGTATCCCTAAAGGGTTGAAAAGGGTATTCAACTCTAACCCTTAATTCTTTATAAATTTTAAACTAATAGGTCTAGAATCAGAAAATCTTATTTTTAATTTATTTATTTCTTTTTTTTAAGCTTTTATTTGTTATAGAGAACTGTACATTGCTGACAACTACCCAATTTTATCGCTGCTTTTTGCTATATATTTTTTTTGACATGGATTAGACATGAGTTTGAACAGGGACCCCCAGTAGAGTTTGTTCATGGATAGCTATCAGCTGGTCACAATAAAAAGTCGCTTGCCCAACTGGTGTTACTTAACAAATAATAGCGACTTACTACCAGCTGACTAACTGGGCTGGCCCGAAGGCCATTTATATCTTAATTTAAAAATTATTAAATAATACAAAATTAATCTGGGACGAGGAGCTAGTGTTAGATATGTTACAAAAACAAAGTCAAATCTACTTCTTGAAAATAATTCTGATTGACAACTAAAATTAAATAAGCCTTCATTAGATCTATTAGGTATTGTTTGTGTTCATAATTTAATACCGTAAAATCTATTCTTTGGTTCTTAAAAACAGTGCTGTTTTGATGTGTTTTGTGTTATTCTTACTGATCAATTCAGATTTGTCATTACATTTTTCTTTCAATCAGTTTTTGTGAGAAAATTATTTTCATTGTGTATTGTATTACAAGTATATTAGTTATTTTCTTTTTGTGATTTCTTGATCTTCTCTGGACTTGATTAGAATTTTATTTTGTTGTGATGTCTTTAGTTGTTGTTTTTACATTTATTACTTTTAAACTTCAATTTTATTCATTAATTGAAGCATACTTCAGAATAAGCTTCAAAGATCTGTGTAATTTAAATCAATTGCTTTCCTCAATTGTTTTTGAATTCTTTTTTAAAATTTATCATACTCTCTATGAAATGAAATGGCGATGATTTTTAGATTTATATAATTTTATAAATCTAGTTACACATGTTTTCGATGTCCCAAAATTTATCAAAATAATCTGCTATTACAGATAGTTCTGATCTTCAAGTAACTGAAAGGAATTTAAGTTCCAAATTATTTAATTATTAATATTCTGCAATACCAGGATCAATTAGTTTCAAGCATAAGGATGATCTTTGTAATTTTTTAGGTTCTTTAATTCTGTTTTTTTATGAATCATTTAATAGAGATGGTATAATTTGTAAACATAGCTGGTTGAGCCAGAATTATTGATTTGTCAGAAACGGTGTTATTCAGTTCTGGTAAGATGAAAAAACTGGTAGTCTTGATATATCTGTAGTGATGATATGTATAAAGGTCTTAACTTGAAAATAGTTATTTTCCAGGAGAAGCGAATGAAAATTTGAGACAGTATAATTTATATATTTTTTATTATTTAAGGATAGTTTTTGCAATTATCTCTTCCAAAAGTTGTTTTTATAATTTGTTACACATTTCTTTTGTTTTCTACTTAATAACGAAAATAAAAATCCCTTTTACGTCTACGCTGTGGCCCTTTTTTGGGGAGGCAATTCACGACTTAAGACCTTTATACAGTTTGCAGTGTAACTTAATATTTTTTGACCTGGTAAATTTTTACTATAGTTACTTAAGTCACGAGTTTGCCTTTGGTTTCTTGTCATTTCGACTACTTCAACTGATTTTTTTCCAGTTGACTTGGCAATTGATATTGGTGAAATCTTCTTCTTCTTTTAGTGCGCTATCCGTTTCGGATGTTGGCGACCAGCATGGCAATTTTCACTTTGCTGACAGCAATACGGAAAAGTTCAGCAGATGTCTTTCCGGTCCATTCCCTGAGGTTGTGTAGCCAGGATATTCTTCTTCTTCCGGGTCCTCTCCTTCCATCTATTTTCCCTTGCACAATGAGCTGTATCAAAGAGTATCTGGACTCATTCCGCATGACGTGTCCCAAATACTGAAGTTTACGGATCTTGATGGTGTTCAATAATTCTCTGGATTTCTTCATCCGTCTCAGAGCTTCTTCATTTGTTACATGCTCTGTCCATGATATTTTAAGCATTCTCCGGTACAACCACAATTCAAAGGCTTCTATACGTTTAATCATACTCTTGTTCAATGTCCATGCCTCTGCTCCATACAGCAAAATCGAGAAGATGTAGCACCTCAAAAGTCTGATTTTCGTTTCAATGGTAAGATCATGGCTCCTGAAAACTCTGTTCATTTTATTGAAAGCAGCTGTTGCCCTTGCTATGCGATATTTAATCTTCTGTGCCATGTCCCAATTTTCATTTATCATTGTTCCCAGGTACATTGTGTGCTTCACACGTTCTAATTGCTGGTTATTGACGAAAATTTTGGCATTGTCGTTTCTGTGCTTGGAGATCAACATGAACTTCGTTTTCTTACTGTTGATATCAAGGCCATATTTGCAACTTACTGTGGCTATTTTGCTCACTAGAAGCTGTAGACCATCCTCACTATCGGCAAGTACTATGGTGTCATCCGCATTATTGGTGAAATAATAAACTACTATTGGTATAAAGGTTAAATCAACTGAAGACCTTTTGTACAGCTAAACAGGACTGAGAAACTAAATCTTAACTAAATAAACTACTGTTGTTATAAAGGTCTTAACTCAACTTAAGAACTTTTGTACAACTAAAAAAGGCTGAGAAACTAAAATATAAAGGTATAATTTACAAATAAGACTTTTATACTGTTACACGAAGAGAAAATTTTTATAAAGCCATTTAGACAAGACACCATAATTCACTTCAGGAGTTACCAACACTTAAGCCCTTTGTACCAATTGAAAGAGAAAATGTTTCTATACTGGGTAGTACACTTAACTCAAAACCAACAATTTTTGACTTAAGACCTTTATATCTATCACCACAGATATGCAAACCTAAACTTCAGGTTTGAGATTTGGTATTATCCCTCAAAATACTTTAAATGAGGTGTTCAGCATTTAGGTGAATTAAATTTTTATCACATTGACAGAAATTTTATTGTAAAAATCTTTGGTTTTACTTATTCTACTAAATTTTCTGTTAAAATGAATACTTTCACAGAATTACCATATTCTCACTGTTGTTGTTGTTTAGGTCAACAGCCGAAAGGCTGGTTTGAACCTCTAGAGGTTTTACTAAGTAAAACGGGGAGTGAGGTGGTTTACCATTGCCTTCCTCACTGAGTGGAAAAGTATGCTTATCAGCATGCCGGGCCCTCTGAAAAGCACATATTTTCCACTCTGCAAATGACACCTTCACTTCATTCACCACAGGGTCTGGCTGTACAATGAAATTCATTACTTTCAGAGGAGATAACTCTGATTAGTGTCTTTTACACCTCTACCTCTTCTGTTCTTAAATGATTCAGTCATTTAATTGGCTGACCATGTGATAAGAAACAGAACTATTTATTTTAGCCCTGCAACGAACAAATTGAGTGTAAATAATTTGACACTCCACCTGTCTGTTATGTCACTACTAACCCAAAATGAATCTGTAAAAAACTGTTAAAAATTTTTTTAAAGTATCTATTGTTTATTCGTTCCTGCTTATTTAATTTTACCCAGATTGTTGAAAATCAATAAGTATCGATTTTTTTCTAATTTGTTTATAATTTAAGTAATTAATTTTTCTATTGTGTTTCAGAAACGAAGCAGGGCAACAACATCTCCAAAACGGAGGTCTCGGGCTCACAACCTACGATACTGTGGCAGTGTAATCTCTAGTCATCAAAACCTGTGCCATAGAAATATAATAACCATCCATTCGACAACTTGATTAACTCAACTCATCAATCATAATTATTACTTTTTTCAAACTTAATTAATTATATTTAATTAATGAAATATTATTTATTTTATATTGGTACGTATACGAAAATGATTTATATATCAAATAAGCACAATCGCGAAATATATGTACGCTCAGATTTTTAATTCTTTAAATTATTATCATTATTATAATAATTATTATTATTATCATTATCGAATGACACCAATACATTGAATTTTTTTTATGATAAACAATTTTTTTCGATTATGTTTTGAGATAATCAAACATAACCAACGATGTCGTCATGATCATTATGTTACACGAATAACATGTAAATGTTAGTAGCATAACCTATAAAATTACAATGACGTAAAAATAATGAAACATTGAATACTAAATGTTGTTGAAATGGTTATTAAAATGACATCACGTAATAATCCCATATTATTACCGAAACACTGCATAAAATATTATTATTGTTATTACCAAACTAATAATAATAATATTATCGTATTATTATTACTATTATTATTATTATTGATTGATTATTAATTATAATTAATTAATATTACTGATTAAAATTAATTATACAGTTAATTTAAAGCACATATTTAGGATTCTTATTTTGTAATAATTATATTAAACTAATTAAAAATTATTATTCTAACTATTATATATATATGTAAATCAAAATAATAATTATTATATTTCATCAAGGATATACATTATTAATGCGCATTATTATTAAATGTATAAATATTATTTATAAAAAAAAAAGCATAATGTAATAATTATTATTTATGTAATAAAACATAGCGGGGTTTCCTACATACATATATATAAATACATAATGAAAAAAAAAAATATTAAAAAATTTAATATCGTAATAGATTATAGTACTGTGTTAATATAATTCATAATAATACAATATAAAATTAAATGAAAAAAAAGCTTACGTGTTTTTATCGTTTTAATAAATATAAATTTAACGTAATACAAGACCCATTATAATAATAATTATAGTAATAAATTTATTAAAAAAAAAAAATACCAACAGTATATTAAAATAACGTTATATATACATGCCCTGCAAATTATTTAACTATTCAATTAGTTTAAAGAAAAGAAAAAAAAACAAAATTCTGTTTTTAAATTCTTAAAAACTTCAAATTTAATATTATAATATACAATTTTATACTTGCTATTATAGTCTGTTGTATATATTATTAATCATATACATAAAATATTATAATGTGTTTACTTTGATGTATTTTATTCAATCGATATTTTATTTAATATGTACATGAAATAGCTGTTGTTTCTTCGATTTAATTATATATTATTTATTAATATTATTATTATTATTATTATAATTATAATTATATATTATACAAGTGTATTTTAAAAGTTCCTATCTTCGCATAATATTATTTTTGTTAATAGTTTTCTTTATTTTTATTGTAAATAGTTTTTATTCGTTATTAACGATATGTATTGAGCTAATGTGGCGCACTTCGTTACAGTAAATTTGTAGAAAAAAAAATATCTTGTCATTTTTATTGCAAAAGATTGTCTTTTGAAGTGTTTTAACAATGATGTGTACGAGTATATAATTCTTTACTGTACTTTAAATATCTACAGAACTTAAATATGCTAATAGAACCTGATTGGTCGTTTTTTTTAAAGTAAACTTTATGGAATTATGGTGTGATATTTATAAATTTACTTGATGTGATCATGTATTTTTGAAAATAATATTTTTACAATGGATAAATAATAGCCTATAACTAAGCAGATTACGTAAAGAATTTATTGATTAGGTAGGGTGGATAAAGCAATATTTTCAGTTTGTAAATCTGCATTACATGTTTCACAAGATTGCCTACCAAGTCTTAGTGCTGAAATTTGCGTTGTTAAGTCTTTGAAGTGGAAGATTCTTTACCATCAACAGAGTTATAGCCCATTCTAAGCTGCATCCTGCCCAAATCTCGAGTACTTCATTAAGAAGTTATAATCATCATTATCTTCATTCCTCTTCAAAGTTTTCTTGGGTTGGACCCCAATACAACTTTTCTGAACCCGTCACTTCACCTTTGGTCTACCCGTTGGTCTTTTCCCCTCAATCAGTATCGTTTTAGACATCCTATGGTCCTTTATTCTATTTACATAGCCAAACCGTTTGTCCCAACTCTTAACAAACTGTCTATCCCATTTATTCCCTAATTACGAGTCGGAGAATATTATCCCACTATTCTGATACTGTACCTCCAGTTCAGCAGTTTCGTTCCATTATCTCTGGTTTACTCTACTGATTGATGCCCCACATGAAATATTGGTAAATAATGAGATATTTTATATTTTAAATCTGGTATTTTGTAAAAAGTTTAGTTATTTCAATACAATATGATTAATTGAAAACAAGTTATTTTTTTGCCGACCGCATTGGCGCAGTTGGTAACGTGTTTGCCTCTCATCATGCGGTCCTGGGTTCGAATCCCTCTCAGGCACGGCATATTTTCATACGTTACAAAAAAATCATTTCATCCTCCATTGTACGATAGTTACACTCCAACGTCGTCGCTACTGACCTTTGTAGTTGATGCGACGTTAAATAAATTTAAAAAAAAAAAGTTATTTTTTAATTAAATTTTTCATGCATGCTTTTAAGTGTACAGTGAGACCTCTACTTACGCGATTTCATTGAACATAATATATTAAATTGTGTACAGTAGTTATTCTTATCTTACAGATGTTTATATTTAATAATCATTGTTTTGCTAATTCCTCTTGAAACCGTTATCATAGTTGTCATAGATGTCTCCCCATTTTTTAACTAGAATTTTGTCTTTATTTACTTTTGTTCTAAACATTAGTAGGCGACTGACTGTTTAGTGCGTTAAAAATATTGGTCGTGTAAGGTTGCGTAGATTTAATTGTGCTACGATTTGTAGGTTTCTTATTTTATTGTTTTTGGTGTTACTTTGCGTACAACATGAGTCTTAATAAAGGTTAACACTTTTATGACTGACATTTTTTTTGTAGTTTTGCTTGCGGACTGCCATTTTTCGGGTATTTATAAAAAATTGTAACAAATCAACCATTGGTCATAAATTCAAAAAGTAAATATATTAAAGATCATAATTAGTAAATTACTTTTCATTTAATAAGATTAGGATTACTTGCATTTATTTTAATGATGATGATGTTTGACTGAAGAGAGGTATGTTTTCTTGAATTTAAATAATTTTTCACCATATAATGATAATAATATAATAAGATTAATAAAATTAACTATATGAGTTAAATTTTTACAAACTAATTACCTATTTCTGATAACCAATTTACTTTTTTATTTCTTAAGTAAAATTTAAAAATAAACTAAGTATTATAATAATGAACTAATAACTAACGATGTGCAGAAGTACCGGCAGATCACTTGCTCATGCTCGATAACTTCGATGCTGTAAAAGTCGATATATTCGATAATCTGACAATATTAGGACTATGAGTGTACTCTATTAGATTCAAAATGAACTAAATTAAGTGACAGCATAGACAGCAATCGTATATGATATGAGCTAATGGATATAAAACCGAGTGAAATAGGCGCCCGTATCGTATACGGGTGCCGTCGTGAAAGTGTTTAAAAAAAACAGAAATTGATTACTTTAAAGGAAAAGTTAGATGTCATTAAAAGATACAAAAGGGCTGAGAAAACAAAGAGCATAAAAGGAATGACTGGGTTTGGTGAATCAATACTACGAATAATTAGCGGATTTGAATGAAACAAAAAATTAGCGAATATTTTAAGGTTCAACCGAACAACCCAGGTTTTACGGATTTCACGTTATGCGATGACTTTGCAGAAAGCATCCCTCATGTAAGTTGAGGTTTTACTGTTTCACCCCAATGAATTTCTCGTTGATATGATCAACATTAGTCACTCATTGTTCAAACATTGTTTGTTATTCAGTATTGTTTTTTTTTTTAATTATCAACCAGTCCTATTAGTATATTTGTGTTTGCATGAATCTGAGTTTAATATATAATCTCAGTAGAATAAAGATGGATTATAACTCAAAAAATGAATGTAAATTAAGTAATTATAGATAAATTAATATGAAATGGAATCTACATATGCTGTGATTTTTTTTAAATTTTAAAATCAAAGCTTTTCAATACAGATCGATCACATTCAAAATTTAAAGATTTTTGAATTTCTAGATTTTATTTATTTAATGATATCATAATTTTGTGACGAATGATTTATTTTATCAATAAATTAGTTATAAATGTTAATTTAATTACAAAATCAATAGTGCTGAGTTTAATAAACTACGGTAACATAATATGCGATTACAGGAACTTTTCATAATACATACCTTGTATTGTATTATTACAACTGCGGTAACTGTTAACGTATTTTGATATATTTACATGTAAGTATATATATATGTGACTAAAATTTTAAAAAATAATTAATAAAAATACGATATTTCTAAAATAAGTTTTAATTTTAATTGCGTAATAATTATGTTAGCTATATCTAATTTGTTATTATCATTAATATGTAAATATGTATTGTTTTTTTTTATTAATTAATTATTATTATTATAAATAGACTGTGCTTGTATGTAACTATTTTTTTTTTCATTTTGTTAGTATTTTTTTCTATAATTAAATTTATTTAAAATTAATTAATAGCCTGATAATATAAGGATTATTCTATAATTAATAATTAATTTGTGAAAACTATTTATTAATGTATTAAAATTATTAATAATTTAAAAATGAAAACAACATAGTACTGAATTAATTTCTTCCAATTTTTTTGAAAAAAAAATGTCAAAAATTATTTTTAGGTATTAATTAAATAAATTTAAAAAGCATTAGAAAATCTAATTATTAATTAGTATTTGACAAGATTATTTAATTAATTAATTAATTATTGAAAATGCTCTGATAAATTTTTTAAAACTTCATATGTGTACTACATTTTAATAAATTGATTGTTTCTCATATTGTATAATTAATTAATTGTGAATTTTTAAATTAATTGATACTATAATTAATTATCGTATCACAAGCTCAAATCTTTTAATTAATTAATTCTTATGATTATTATTATTATTATTATTAATTGTAAAAGAAGAATATAATGTGATATTTTCTTTTCTTCGTGTGTTGTATATTTAAATAATACTAATTAATTGATAAATTAATTAAAACTTTTTAATGTTATTTATTATTTTTATTATAGATGTAGGTGTTTGATCTGGCGCATATTGAGCGGGAGGAGGGCAAGTACAAGTCAATTAAAAAGTACTGAATGTAATAAAACTATGTTCTAAGTATAATAAAAAATATAAAAATTTAGTTGAAATTCTTTTACAACTGATAAACATCAAAAGCGCAATCTGTTTCAGGAAAAATTATGATACAAAAAGTAAAAATTCAATTTAATTTTTATGGGAATAAAGATACGATATGTAGGCTTCATTTTACATTAATGAGCGAATATGATACTTATGAAAAATATTTTTAGAGCTGTGTAAATTAAAAAATTACTTCCAGCGTTGTAGAGGTCTTCCCAAACTTCTCTTTCTCTGAGGCATGTATTCCAGAATCTGTTTTAGAATTCTATCTCCCTTCATTCTTCTAAGATGCTCCATCGATTGATTGTGATAATTCCAGAATCTGTTTTAGAATTCTATCTCCCTTCATTCTTCTAAGATGCTCCATCGATTGATTGTGATAATTCCAGAATCTGTTTTAGAATTCTATCTCCCTTCATTCTTCTAAGATGCTCCATCGATTGATTGTGATAATTCCAGAATCTGTTTTAGAATTCTATCTCCCTTCATTCTTCTAAGATGCTCCATCGATTGATTGTGATAATTCCAGAATCTGTTTTGGAATTCTATCTCCCTTCATTCTTCTAGATGCTCCATCGATTGATTGTGATAATAACGGATTCTCTCATTTATATTTGTTTGTCTTCAATTTTGAATGCTTTCCTCCCATGTAAAACCTTTTACCCTTCGTAGAAAATGCATTTCTGTTTCTTTCTTTCTGTTAAAAGAATCCAAGTTTCACTGCCATACGAATATTTCGGAATTGTTATGTTATAAGATCTCATCAAAGTATGTTTGCGTGCTCATTTCGTGAGTGTAATTGCAATCGTATTAGTTGGTTGTACGAATAATAAATTGGTTAAACATATAATATTCTCGGAAAACAATTTAAAAAATAACTTAGTACACTTTAATAAAAATGTATAAGTTTTTGGTTTTTGTAATTAAAAGGAAAATATAAGCAACCACACATTTACTTAATTAATGTATGTAATAAAACAAGACAAATCTGATAATGATTTCAGTGACTATTAAAGAGTTTATTAATGTACTGTTTTTTTTTTTTATTATAAATATAAAGCTTTTAATTTCACCCTTTTTTGTGCTTTCTTTCTCGAAATTCTTACGAGCACTTCAACAGTGCGCACCACAAAAATACTCAAGTTGAAAAAAAAGAAAGCAGTAAAAAAGTAAAGTAAATATTTAAAGTATTTTTATTTAATAAAAAAAACACCACATGAATAAAGTTTAATTATATTATCAAATTGTTTTTCTAGTAGAAATTGTTTCAGTTTAATATTAAAATTGTAAAGTGGAAAGATCTTTTAAATCAGTGATTGTCAACTTTTCAGGCTTTCTGCCCCCCTTTGAACACTGATATGATATCTCACCCCCACTGTTACTATCACTACAGTAGGCTCTCACATTACGATCGTGATTCGTTTCGGAAAACGATCATAAAGCGAAAATATTGTATTGTGAGACTGCATTCTTACCCAATCATTAGATCGTATAAACAATTCCACAAGAAATTTACATTAGCCTGTACATACAGACAACCCTATACATTCTTCAAATAGCACTGATTTCAGTACAAATGATTTGATAATGGGTATAATTATAAAAAAAATGCCTTTTTGAATTGTGTTTGATCTATCAGACACTTTAACATCTTTTAAAACCAACTTTTGTTTTACAACCTTGGAAATTGTAGACTGGGAGTAACCATACTGGCGAACCAATTCATTTATCCTAGCCCCTTCATCATGTTTTTTTTTATAATTTCTTGCTTTTCTTTAATAGAAATTTTACTTTTTATGCGCGATTTAGGACCCATTTTCACTATAACTACAGTAACGTACAAAGGAAACACGGAACCAAAACTACAAAGAATACGTATTTATAATAACACGACAGACACTACAGCACAGATGCTAAACTGATAACCAAGGCGATACGCATAACACTACTAAATAGTAATTGGGGGTGCTGTGACTAAACTGAAAAACAGAAACAACCTTGAGCTGATGATGGGAGGGTGTGAGTAGCACGGTTGAGGGTATCTTGACAAGAGGGAGGGAGTACATTCGATCAGAACTTCTTACTGTAGGGGTTGCCGATTGGTGGGTCAGGTGCATGTGTAACTTTGGGAATCCGATGATTAATTTAATGACACATCGTAAAGTGAAATCCACTGTCTTTGTTGTCAAAACAAGTATAGTACGTTTGTTTTAGGAAGAAGCTTGTAAGGGGAGGGCGAGTAGGTAGAGTAGGGATAGTTTCAAAGGGGCAATTGTTTTCTCCTTCTCATTTAATGATCATTCCCTATCTTTCTAACCGTATACTATGTTACAACTACGAGGTGCTTCCCCCACCACTAAACAGAACAGCTCAGCGGCACACAGCGTTGGAGGAAAAGCTTCTAGCTACAACAAATGACCTGTAGTACCCTACAATCGGAATAAGAAATAGCCTGATCACAGTGTTGCCAGAGTTAGACAATTACCCTGTTTTTGCAATAATCGAGTGCTGCACTCTTTTAGAGTACAATTTACAAAAAAGTACAATTATTTTGAAAATATACATTCTATTACAAAACTGAGAAAATTATAGTTTTACTTTTTTAATACACTCACGCCTCTCCTGAAATTTTTCTACGGCCCCCTCTGAGGGGTGCTCCCCCCAGGTTAAGAACCACTGTTTTAAATGATTTGGTAGTTTGTCGTAAAATGTTCGACTGAGGATGCTTGAGGTACATGGACAATGTAAACCTTACCCCCACACCCTAAGTGCCAGATCTAATGCCTACTGTTATACTAATGATTATATTTGTGATTGATATTAGCATCTTTAAAATTATTATTAATTACTATTTTATGTAGTGGGAATCGACGATGATTTTAGAATAGAACAGCGAGGGCACAAATTCTGATTTTTTTATTATTGAATTTTAGAACGATGAGAAGTTTTTCGTTTAAAATTTTGTTGTTAGTTGTATTTTCTATGTCTTACTATTTATATTATATAATAAGATAAATTTAATATTAAATTAAGTTGTGATTGATGTCGAGATGTATTTCTTGACGTTATTATTATTATTACGGTAATGTAATCGTACATCCTCGTTGTTAGTTGTTCGCCCCCTTCCCTTATTCAAGTAGTTATATATATTTACCATAAACATCCACCCCAGCCCTAAAAAAAAGAAAATATTTTATCTATCTGTCTATATTCATGTGTCCTTGCCACAAATCTTTGTTTTAAATTTAAAATATATTAATTGAATCGGATTTTGTAAAAAGTAACATGTGAAATTTTTACAAAAATAATTAGTTTTAATAATTCCTGTTCATTTAAAATCTTTCTATTTGCATTGATTTTTCCTGTTGGCAAAATATAAAATATTCAGCGCGGTACTCATTGTGGTGTATACAACGTGTATTTTTAAAGTAAGTACCGTTTTGAAATAAAAAAAATAAGTAGACATTTCTTAATAAGTTTATTTTTACATGAAACCCTGTATTTTAATCTACTTTTCTACATAATTCCCACCAATATTAAGACACTTATCGTATCGCATAACCAGCTTTTGAATACCATCCTTGTAGAAATCTTTCGCCTGATTAGGCAACCACTGCAACACGGTTGTTTTGACATCGTCATCGTGGCGCTGACCACCCAGGTGAATTTTTAAATGCAGGAACTCATGTCAGTCACTGGGCACTAAATTGGGACTGTACAGAGGGTGATCAAGTTGTTTCCAACCAAATGATTCGATCGGTTGTTGAGTTTGATTGGCCACATGTGGACGGACATTGTCATGCAGAAAACAATTCCCGTACTCAGCATGTCATACCTTTTGTTTTTAATTGCATGATAGTTTTCTTAGGTTTCATAGTGTCGGAGAATTTATTGTGTCAACATGAGGCTATAAATCCACAAGCATCACCCCTTCCTGTCCCAAAAAACAGTACACATGATTTTCCGGCTGAAATTGTTTGCTTGAATTTTACTATTTTAGACGATGTTAAATATCGCCATTCCATGGATTGCTGCTTTGATTCGCTCATAATTTTTTCTCCATACATGTCACTGATCTGACGATGGATTTCAGCCCACTTTCTTGTCTTTAGCACTAAGAAAACGAATCATACCGCGTATTCACAGCCGGCAGGATTCTCAATCGGAGGAGATATTTCATATACAACAAACGAATTATGGTCGAATGATTCTGTTATGGCATCTGTGGCTTGCCAATAGATAGCGGTACACAGCAGGCATGTGCTAAATACCGATCGCAGCAGTGGATTTTCAAAACGGTACTTCAAAAATACGCCTCATATTAATTAAATGTAGGCTAATGTTGTACTGTATTTGTACATAAAATACGTATTGTCTCGGTGGTAACATAATGTTGTTGTTTTTAGCATAAATGAGTCGACGGTTTATTACATTATGAAGAAGAAAACCTTTGGAGAAACATTTTCCAGGCAGGAAAAGTTATGTCTGTATTATAAATAATTGAAAAAAAATTGATTTTAATTTTTCTGTTTGATGACCACAAACCGTACTTGTTTTCATTTTTTCTTTGAGTCCCAATTATTTATTTAATTTTATAATTATTGAAAATGCTCTGATAAATTTTGCTATGCCGGTTTTGTTTTGCTATTTGCAGTTTTGATATTCTGTTAAATTTGCAGTACATAATAGTCCTTGGGTATAGCGAGGGATTACTGTAATATCAAATTTCTCTGTAATGAGATTTATTGTTAAGTATAAATTATGTTCCTCGTGTAAAATATCAACTTTGTTAAATTTACAAAATCCGATTAAATTAAATTTTACATTTAACATTTTTTGTTAGTTTTTTTTAAAATATATATACGGCTGTATTTATTTTTATTTTTTTAACGTACATAATACGATTAGTATTTATAGTAAATGTTTTAGGTTATAATAAATGTATTTTGCATTTTTACATGTAAAATAATCTAATTTTTAGAATTATTATTATTATTGTATATTAAAATTTTTAAGTCTTCAGATTCATCGAAATGATTTTTTCTATTAGATTTTTTAATAATATTTGTTCAATACGATCGATTATTTTATAACTGTAAATGTGCTTTTTTCGTCCAATTTATAAATTCGCTATTACGTATATATTATGTAAATTTTATAAAATGATCAATCAGTAATTCATTTGCATTTATTTATGCAAAATTTATCTTGTGATATTATTTTATTCATTTTTGCCATGATTTTGTATGAAAAAAAAACTGATTGAATCATATATATTTTGCATGGATTAAAAAAGATGTATTATATATTAATTTTGCTATTAAAAAGAAATTTTGTGTATATATGTGAAACAAAGTAAGCCATTCCTTTGTTGTTTTTTTTTAATATTTTTGTATCGAATATACAGAATAATCTTAATAGCTTGTCATTATGATGATCATTGGGTAATGAATGATCAAAATGATGAATTAAGGCGTAAAGTAAGGTCTCTACTACAAAATTAAGGTTTGGAAGTACAAATAAACGTTTTATTTCAGTTATGTTTACATAATTTTAAAGCTTGAATGTTTATTTATTTTTCAACATAATTGCAATTTATCGAATGATGCAGTTTTGTAGGTGCCTGTGTTACTTGAAACTGATTTTTCACTTTGTCATCATTGCTGAAACGCGCGTGTCGGTTAATGTTTTTTCGACTTAGGAAACTACAGTCATTGGGTGTTAACTCCAAACTAGTTGTTGTTAATGGTCTTGTTTCAGAATTTGAAGAACCCATCTTGCACACCTAAGAACCTTTAACCTTTTATTCATTTTATTCATTTTTGAACCTTTTTACCCTTTGAACCTTTTTATATTCAACTTTTCTATTTAACTCCTAAGAATGGTACTTCAGGAAACCTTAGGAATCTAAATCCTGAGGAATTTACCAATCTTTATACATAGTTGGCTCAATCTTTTTCAACCTTTCTTTGTAGTAAATTTCACTTCGACCAGCTGAAAAACTCCCTACATCACTTGCATAAGTTTTTCTATTTTTTGTGCGTATTTCATTGAAATCATCTAGGATCTTTTTGAACTAATTATCGTTAGTCTTAATCTTCCAAAAGTAGTTATATGATCGATTGTTTCATGAGCTGATTTTCTGGTTTGTGCAATTTGTGTGTTGGTTGAAAAGCATGCGAAGAAAATAATACAGTTAATGCTCAATTTAACGGACTTACCTCATAAATAAATAAAACTGTTTGAAAATTACATGAGAATGTTAATTTTCATTAGAAGTAACTCTCGTACAAACCCTCCTTTAAAATCTCATCATTCCTAACTCAATCTTAGCCAGTTATTTGACAATTTCTTTTCCATACTCATTTCCACAGTTGTTATTCTGCTTATAAATCTTAGTTGGGAATTCCAAAGCTCTTGAGCCGTAAATGGAGCAGACCATCCATCCACTCCTTTCTGGATTACTCTTGTTTCCTCTGTTCTTGACTAATGACCATACTATATGAGTTGTCGTTCTTCAGTTTTGCCAAAATATTTAACTTCCTTCTCAATCTCCTTATTCCTAATCTTTTTATTCCTAACTCAATCTTAGCCAGTCATTTGACAATTTCTTTTCCATAAACTCATTTCCACAGTTGTTACTCTGCTTATAAATCTTGGTTTGGAATTCCAAAGCTCTTGAGCGGTAAATGGAGAAGACCATCCATCCTTTCCTTTCTGGATTACTCTTGTTTCCTCTGTTCTTGACTAATGACCATACTATATGAGTTGTCGTTCTTCAATTTTGCCAAATTATATAACTTCCTTCTCAATCTCCTAATTCCTAATCTTTTTATTCGTAACTCAATCGAGTACAACTGACCAACTTTTTCGCGAGAAACTCATTCTCATAGCTGTTATTCCTCTTTTTAAATCTTGGTTGGAAAGTCCGACCATAAATGAAAAAACTTTCAAATAAAGAACAGAAGATTCTATTCTTAGTATCCAAATGATTTGTGATTACTTCACAAAATAGGATGTAAAATTCTAGTGATTAGTTTTTATTTCAAAAAAAACCTGTCATTTTTATTTCCTGTTGAATATCTTTTCATATCCCAACGTGATGAATTATTAAGAGATTAAAATTTAAGATTATTCTGTAAAATTAATTTTTGGTAATATTTTAAATTTTAATGTAATGGAAATTTTTTATGTGTAAATTTAATTTGCAAGTATTATTGTATCATCTCGACTAAAAATTTATCCAGTAGATGACAAAAAAAACATTGGCATATTTTTATATAGCTTTTGATGTTGTTCTTCAGTCATTACCGTTGCTTCAGCTTAATTATTTATTGTTGATTATTATTATTATCCTTATAATTAACATTACACTGCTAGTCAGAACAATTTATATACAAATCAAATGTTAGAAATCATTCGTTACCTTAACATAATATTAAAAGCATTCATTTAATCCTAATTGTAGAGAATAATTCCTTACGTCAGATATACATTTTTTTATTACTACAATCACAAACATAAAAAGTAATAAATACATGAATAAATAAATAATATTAGCCTAATATTATTATTATTATTTATTATCTTGAGTGAGTCTTTCATGTGGATATTTCATATATTATGATATCATATTGTCTGTAAAAGAATGCTTATTGGCTAAGGATCGAAAATATATATTTAAATTTAAACAGCATGTGATAAATCACAGCTGATTTCGTTTTAAAAAAAAGATCTTATAAAGTAATACAAGGTTATGACTGAATACTTTATTTGATTTATAGTGTGTATATTGTGTATTTTAATTTTTAGTTAAGGATTTTTTCTTGAATAAATTTGTAAAATTTTTAATACATACATATAAACTAATTAATTATTTAATAATGCTTTTTTGCAAAGATTTCTTTCGAAAAGCATAAAAAATGAGCATGATCTTTTTGTTTATTTTATTCCTTTTAAGGAATTATTATTTGTTTTTTTTTGTTGTATTGAATATGAGAAAGAGTCAAACGCTATTTGTACCAAAGTTGTAGGTTTAATAATTTTAGGACTTTGTGTTAATAAAGATTTACAAATTTATTTTGTGTATGTTTTTATTTTTTAATCACCCTCTATCTTTTACCTAAATAAATCCTGTATGAATCACATTAAATAAAAAATTATTTCCTTACCTGGTGATGAAAGCGATGAATGGAGTGTATGTTGGTGATGACGGAAGGGGGAGGGGGAATTAGGCGGGTTTTCACTTAACCGATCTCTTTAAGTTACGGCCGACAATCACTGAATAATTTTTCATACGAATTGTCGGTCCGATACAAGAGACGACTGTGCCACCGATTTGTCGGGTCCGATGTGACGACATCGACATGTCGGACCGATATCGGCAAATGTAAAATTGGTATCGTATCGGTAAGTGAAAAACCGGCCTAGGCTAAAATTCCTTTCAATGCCTTGCCGACAGTGTGGTAAATTTTAACAAAAACCTTGAAAAATCCTCTTTGAAATGAGATGACATTTGTCCCAGTACCTATGTATTTAAAAGTTACTCTGATTCTAATCAGAAATTTGTAAAACGTGTATGAATCCTGTACTGTTAAGACTATAAAAATCAGTACCGACAATAATTCGGTTGTTTTTATTAAAATATTGTCATCAACCTTTTAATTCCCGAATTCCTTTTGATAAAATTCCACAATTAGTTCGCAGTTTGCATCCTGTAATAAATAAAAAAATAAAAACGGCAGTCGGATGAGATTTGAGGTAATTCACGCTTTTAAAAATGTTTAAAAATCGACTTGAAAACAATACTTGTCTTCCTATAAATTAATTTAGACAAGAGAAAGTAAAAATATTCTGTACCGAATAAAATGAATTAAATAAACTGTATTGGTTTATTTAAACGTTCACGAACGAATAACAAAACAACAACGAAAAAATGCAATGAATGTATAGCGGAGCGCTTGGAAACGTAAGTTGGATACCAGGATAGCATAATATGAGTGTAGGTTAGAAGCAAAGTAAATAAAGAAAAATTTGTTAGTGGATAAGTACACACTAGATAAATTATTAATACACAACTTCCCTATAAGACGAACTGTTAGTTTGTCAAAATACGATAGTGTGTACATAGCCTCAATAAATACAATTGAAAGAACGTTCAACCAATGAAATTGTACTGAATTTGCTACCACTTTTATTTCATACTCTCCTGGTAGTATGAAAAGGTGTCACAACTTAGTCCCTACAGTCTTTTTTGATAGGCATCTAATACCCGTAATTTCGTACTGATCACGTGACTTTTGTAGTCTCCGTTTACCGTATAAGCTGATGATGTCATCATCAAGAGTCTATTAGCAAATATTTTGTTCTTTTTCGTAAATTTCAAAAACTACCACCACACAGCCAATATTTATTAAGACTGATTTACCTGTTTACCACAGTAAATTGCTTGTTTATTAATAATTCAAAGCAACTTTTACTTTTTTACTTTTCAACCAACTCAAAAAATATGTGACATGACACCAAATGTTTTTAAATGTGATTCAACTTGTAGATGAATATAGATTTTATGCAAACATTCTGGAATGTTAATTCTCTGAGCAATAGTGAGTATTTTACAAAGTAAAACATGGAGTGAGATGGTTTACGTTTGCCTTCCTCACTGAGTTAAAAAGTATGTTTATCAGGCCCTCTGGAAAGCATTTACTTACGTCCGACAAATAACACCTTCACTTCATTCACGACAAGGTCTGGCTGTATAAGAAATTAATTTCTGTCAGAGGAATAACTCTGATTAGTATCTTTTACACTTTTACCTCTTCTGTTCTTAAATGCTTCAGTCATAAAAGACTGACCATTTGATAATAAACATAACTATTTTTTGTAGCCCTGGAACTAGAAGTTAAAGTGCAAATAATAACAAAAATATAATATAATAAATTTTAAAAAACTGGATGAGGAAAATAACAACAAACTCTCATTATTATATAATTCATTTTTATAGGTACTTATAAATTACATAGTATTCTAAAAATAAAATTACAATCACATTTTTGTATTTTAATGTTAAATATAATTCACCAGCTTAATTGATAACTTATTAGTAATTGAATAAATAAAATAATTCAAAATACAGGAGATTATATTCCTGAAAAAAAACTAAATACTGTTATTTAAATTTATTTTCCTTACAAAATTTATTTACATGATGTTAGGTTAGGTATTATCTTCAAGCTTAAGATTTCTTTCAATTAAAACGTTCAGGTACAATCACATATTATTACAAAATTATAAAATTAAAAATATAAATACATTATATACATAATTATAGAATACATTAAACATATTTACAAGTATTTACAAAAGAAATAAACAAACAAATTATGATACATACACACAAAATATTCAAAACGAAATAAAAAAGTGGATGAAGAAGATGCTACGCAACAAAAATACAGTTTTGAGAAAAATACGATCAAAGTTTTTTTAAAGGTACCATATTTTGAGAACTATTAATTTCTTACATCTTGGTACCTTTTCGTTTTACTCCACACAAATTTTTTATTATGAGATAAAAGTTTTTCAGATTTCACTTTTCAATGAAGAGTAATTTATTTATCCATATAAAAGTAAATACCTTTACTAGGATTCGAACCACAAAACCTTTATCTTTGAAAATCAGCTAGTAAACAACTGACTTGGGGCTACTACTTTACTACTAGACCAACCCTGTGGGTACCTCTAACTGTTTGTGATTCTTTGTATGAAAGGTCATGTGGCGCATATGTATAGTCCAGCCTCTCTTAGTTTGCTCCTAATGTAAACAAATAATGACGTCACTGAGCATGCGCATTACATAAAAATGTGTACACGCTGATTAAAAAGTAACAATAAAATACTTTCAAAAGTATTTAAATACAAAATACTTTTAAAAGTATTTTTATAAATGAAATTGTTAGGCCTACATCATATCATGACTGATGTTTTTAGTACTTTAAGTACTTAAAATTTAAAAAATAGTTAACTTAATAGGAATACGACATCCGTAAAGTCGGAGACTCTAGTGTGCACCTTGTAGTAGCTGGCTTTGGTTTGTTGACAGTAGGAGCAAACTTAGAACGGCCGAACTGTAGACCCATACACAGCTGTAGATACTGAAGTAATGAGATTGCCTTTCTGTATAGATGGGCTGTGAGGAAGGGAAGTGAAAATTTGACACTACTGCCAACATCAACAGTGAGGCACTACTTATACATTTCACTATCGTGCAGTTTCTACATACGATTTGTTAGCTGTGGTTTGTTGTTTAGGTCGTCCGCTGAAAGGCTAGTTTGAACCTGTAGAGGTTTTACTAAGTAAAACAACGAGTGAGGTGGTTTACATTTGCCTTCCTCACTGAGTGGAAAAGTACACTTATCAGCATGCCTGGCCCTCTGAAAAGCACATATTTTCCAACTCTCCAAATGACACGTTCACTTTATTCACCATAGGGTCTGGCTGTATAATGAAATTCATTACTTTCAGAGGAGATAACTCTGATTAGTGTCTTTTACACCTCTACCTCTTCTGTTATTAAACAATTCAGTCATTTAATTGGCTGACCATATGAAAAGAAACAGAACTATTTATTTTAGCCCTGCAACGAACGGATTGAGTGTAAATTTTGATACTCCACCTGTCTGTTATGGGCAGAAAAGCTGTGGTTTATTCTGAGAAAATGTTTTCTTTATAAACCACAAAAAAAACTTCTGACCTCTTATATTGCCAATAGCTTAATTGCGTAACTAAAAGTGTTTGATTTACTGTAACTCCAGATACCTTATTTCATTGGAACAAAAATTTCTAGGAATAAATCGTCTTGTTTGTTATCGCTATCACTGTTGTCTTCACTGTCAATCTCGCTAGTATCTATTGAAATACTAGTGAGATCAGGTGAGAATTTCTTTTATGTGGTTTATTAAGAAAAAATTTTCTGGGCAATAAACGACAGCTTACAAAATGTATTTAGTAACTGCACGGTAGTGAAATGTAGTATCTTACTGTTGAGGTTGGCAGAGGGGGATGCCCCAGACCACAAAGAGCGTGCCCTTAAACCGCGGTTAGCTACCCTATCGTTGCCGGCTTTCGAGGTAACGGGCGCTGGGTGTAGCACCTCCGTGTGCTATTCGTAGTACATGGTTGTTCGCAGTACATCCATGTGTGGTGGAGCTACGTGCAAAGCATTAGCTGCGTAATGAGCTCGACGGCTACACATCCAACGTTTACACGATTACTGAGGGGAGTGGGGCGCCCTGCGGACATGACTGCACCTACTCATTTGCGTTGGCCTCTCAGGGGTTGTGGGTTCCTAGGTCTAAGCCACTAAAGTGCTAAAATTCCTTCGGAATGGGCGTGGTGGGCAGAGGAGTGAACAGATAAATACGCATGTTGAGGTTGGCAGCAATGTCAGATTTTCACTTTCCTTCCTCACAGCCCATCCAAAAGGCATTCGCGTGACTGTAATATCTAAAGTCCAGCCTCTCTTAGTTTGCTCCTAATGTAAACAAATAATGATGCCACTGAGCACGCGCATTATATCAAAATGTGTACTTGCTGATTAAAAAGTAACAACAAAATACTTTCAAAAGTATTTAAATACAAAATATACTTTTAAAAGTATTTTTCTAAATGAAATTGTTAGATCTACATCATATCATGACTGATGTTTTAAATACTTTAAGTACTTATAATTTAAAACATAGTTAACTTAATAGGAATACGACATCCGTAAAGTCGCAGACTCTAGCGTGCACCCTTTAGTAGGTGGCTTTTGATTGTAGACAGTAGGAGCAAACTAAGAACGGCTGAACTGTATAATATGCACTTAACACCTTTTTCAATCACAAAAATTAAGCTTTTAAAAAATATTTCATAACACTATCATCCACTCACTCTTCAGATATTTTAATTGTGACAGTCTTTCTCAAACATTTTTTCTGACTTCAGTTACAAATGTAATTAATAAGACTGAGAACTAGCAAACTTTCTTATTTGTTATTTTTTTAAAAACAATTAAAACTATTAAGTGAAAATACACATTTTAATAAAAACACGCAATAAAATCATAAGTTATAAAAGAAACAACCTAAGTTACAAACAACCTAAGTGACTGTCGCCTGCTTGAATTCAAAAAAATCATTCGTATCAGAAAATTTATAAACAACCACTAAATTCAAACTAACGATTTCATGATTAATAAACAGGGAATTACAGTAAAACCTCTCCTAACAGACCCCTCTATTTAGTGAACTTATTTACAGTCCTGATCCCATGAGATAGGGAATGTAATAAAAGTCTCGCAAATCCGGACACTATATCATAAATCTTTCTAATATCATTCGTATCAGAAAATTTATAAACAACCACTAAATTCAAACTAACGATTTCATGATTAATAAACAGGGAATTACAGTAAAACCTCTCCTAACAGACCCCTCTATTTAGTGAACTTATTTACAGTCCTGATCCCATGAGATAGGGAATGTAATAAAAGTCTCGCAAATCCGGACACTATATCATAAATCTTTATCGAAACAGAGTAAATTTATTAGATTTGTACTGGTGACACGCTATAAGTTGACGATTGCGCCTATCATGCGGTGGGAGGACAGTATATTATCTATCCTACTTACATTGGCCATCTCCTGCACCCTCACAAACAGAGGCAGAGTTTGTATACTTTCCATGCAGCATTTAGTTAGCCCTGGCTATGATGCGACTAGAGTAAAGTGGTTTAGTTATGGAGGGGATGTACAAGTCAGCTCTGTGTGGAAAGCGTGCTGTGTGGGGAGAAACGCTCGGTATGATGGTCGTTCAAAATGAAAGAGGTGGTAGCTCACCGCTCAGTTAAAAGAACTAGTTCTTTTGTGTGACTCGGTCATGAGTGTCACATCAGCGTCCGCACTACACCCAATACACCGAGCCAAGAAGTCAGCAGCCATGCATCGGTATAGTCAATGGCAGGACCAAAGCAAGTCAATACTCAAAACAAAACGTCTGGGCAGCAGTGGCATCATGAGTCACTGGCTGGTTTGTTTTGACTACCATTTTTTGTACCAATAAAGAACCCAATACTTAGTACAGATTACTAATAACAGGGCAAGATTACTAAGTGAATATTCAAAAATAAATCTTTATAATGCATCCTGCAGTTTGAAATTATTTCTATTTCATATAATGAATTAATATAATAATTTCACTAACCTTCTTTTTAAACTGCGTCACCTTTCTTTTAATTTCTACTTACACGTGTTTCGGTGGATCCACCATCATCAGAGTAAATGAAAAATTGAAACTAAAAATTTTTTTTTTCTCATTTATTTAAAATTTACAGAAGATGGTACATCTTCAGTCACTTGTATAAAACTCAGTTTTATGGTACATCTTCAGTCACTTGTATAAAACTCAGTTTTATACAAGTGACTGAAGATGTACCATCTTCTGTAAATTTTAAATAAATGAGAAAAAAAATTTTTAGTTTCAATTTTTCATTTACTCTGATGATGGTGGATCCACCGAAACACGTGTAAGTAGAAATTAAAATAAAGGTGACGCAGTTTAAAAAGAAGGTTAGTGAAATTATTATATTAATTCATTATATGAAATAGAAATAAGTGAATATTTAAATTCATTTCTTTACATGTGCCAATCAGTACACAAAGAATGTATTTTCTTAAGAATTTTCTTTAACTTTTATAGTTCTACTGTAATTCTGTTAAAGAAAAACGGATTTTCAGATTATCCACAACCAACCTAATCTTATCAACCCTAAAATAAACAAATTTCAATTAAAACGTGAATTTCAACAATATTACAATACCAATCTGTCGAATATAAATGACTAAAATGCTATTAAAAATCCTATTTTTGAATAATTTGATATTTTATAAAGCTATTCTCGTTCTGAAATATAATTACATAAAATATTTATTATTTTGTTTAATAATATAAACTAGATTAATTAATTAATTAATTATATAATTATATGTAGGTAGTATATATATTATAGTTTACATAATTTACAAAGGAACTCATAAATATTATTTAGTATATTATAATATACTACATGTTCTAAAATATTATTTACTTTTGCCTACATACATAATCGTAAATAAATAAGCAATGAAAAAGTTGTGCTTGTTATTAAATAATCAGTCTATTATAGATTCATCTTATTGCCTTGATATTCTCAGTTCCTTAGTTTAATGTCATGATATACAATTTAAAAGATACTACATTACAACGATATTATAAAAATATTTATCATTCAGTAATATTATACAGTATAACTTGGTTATTTCGAACTCGGATAATTCGAATAAACTGGTATTCCCCTTGAAAAGCATATTAAAATCTGAACAAAAATGGTATGGCTAATTCGAAGTTAAAAATAGGTTATTTGGTTAATTCGAAGTTTTTCAAAGAAAGAATAAAAATGTTTGTTTAGCTAGGTTTTTCGTAAACAGGTTCTGTAATAAAATTATTTCTACCTGCTGCGTTTGGGTTGAAAATAGACACAATAGAGTGTCAGTTATTAGTGCGTAGTAAGCCTAATCTACGGAATTCCAGCCAGTATGCCGTATAGGCTTTGAACATTGTAAAGTGAATTTCACTTTCACACAGACCTGCACTGTATGATCGGTTTGGGATTTCCCTAGTTAAATTTACACCCACATTCTTGAACCGTTTTCAGTCACAGCACAGTAGGCCTACTGTAGAGTATACACGAGTGCATACGGTGTGTAGAATTTGTGTTGTACAATTTACATACAGTAGTACTACGTACTTTTTTTTAACTAGGTACAGTACATTTCAGTACTACTGAATTGTTTTCGTTTCAGTTAAGAGTTTACGTGCAGTGCGGTTAAGTTCATTTAACAATGGCTAAGCGTGGTCCGTTGAAGAGTTTAACTTTGGACGAAAAATTTAAAGTGATTCAAGATGTGGAACGGGGTACAAAAAGAAAGTGTGACATAGCTAAAGAATACGGAATTTTACCGAACATTTATCGTCTTTCTTAAAAAATAAAAACACAATTATGAAAAACTGGAATCAAAACAACGGAAAATGTCAAAAGCGGGTAAGAACAGCCAAATATCCTGCAGTGGACGATTGTGTTTTGAAGTGGTTCAAGCAAGCTCGCGACCAAGTGATTCCTTTAAGTGGAACAATAATTCGTGCAAAAGCAGAAGGATTTGCAAAAAATTAGACATTCGGGATTTTAAAGCAAGTACATAGTATACATAGTGTAGTACGTATAACAAAAGTTCGAATTTTGTAATTTTTTTAACTTTACAATACTGTTCCATATGATGTTGGTTATTTCAAATTTTGGATAATTCGAACTTTTTTCCATTCCCCTTCAGGTTCGAATTAACCAAGTTTCACTGTATATTACAAATTAGCAGTACCCGGCGCCCGTTGCTACGCCCAAAAACAGAAAACATGTTTTTATGGAAAATATGAAATTTATTTTATTTTATCTAAGGCCCGTAGCGTAGTAGTTAGCGCAAGTGGTTTCTACGCCGGGGTACCGGGTTTGATTCCCATCTGGCATTTTTTCATCACTCACTTTCATTACCATCATTATCCATGGGCTGTATTAGCAGAAATTACACAACAGTCAGATGTATAAAAAAAAATCATGCCAGGGTCATAAAATGATAATTGTAAACGTCCCTACTACGATCGATGCACAAACAATAATAAAGGCCGAAAATAATATAGGGAGTGAGAGAAAGCTTATTGTGTGAGAAAGACCGGAGACCGGCTTTATTCTCATCCCTAATCTGTGCTGTTTCCGAAGTGAGAGTGACACCGGTAGACGCCTGGTGGGAATAACTGATCGAGTGACAACTGATCAGTTATCGACCGCCGAGAGTAGAAAATTATTAAATTACTAATATCGCTATAAAAAATAGGGGTTGGTGGTAGAAGGGTGAAAATTTAGGAATGTATGTACTTTTTAATGCCACATTATAAAAAAATAAATTTTTTTTTCAAAAAATAAAAAACATTTTTTTGGGGTGGACCACCCTTATCACTTAGGGGTATAAAAAATAGATAAAAACCTATTCTCAGACCTACTAAGTGTACATATAAAATTTCATCAAAATTAATTAAGCCATTTCGAAGGAGTATGGCAACTAACGCTGTGACACCAGAATTTTATTTATTAGATAGATATATAAATTATAAAATAAAAAGTATAATAATTAAAAATGCCATAGGGTATAAGCCAATTCAAATCTCCCTTGTATGTGCAACTAGCGCCACCTATGAATGGATCCCTAAAAATTGTTACAGACAACAAATGTTTTACACACTTTGCTTAGTGGTAGTTTGCACTCTATCTATATACGAGGGGGTACCCAAAAGTATCCGGAATAGCTCTGCTGTGGGCGGAGCTTGTGCAGTACAAATTCCCGCCACTAGGCTGCTTGTAGCGCTACTCATTGCCAGTTCAATGCCATTTTGTTCGTTGATCTAGCTTGTTCTATTCTCGTGCAGTGATTGTTTTCGCTAGTGCTGTTTTGTGCTCGTGTCGTTTTTCATGATGGCAAGTTTTAATGAACAACGTGTGGCTGTGAAATTTTGCTTCTTGCTCGGTAAAAACGCCGCGGAAACAGTTGTAATGTTGAACACAGCTTACAAAGACGACGCTATTGGAAAAACCCAAGTGTAGAGTGGTTTTTGCGCTTTAAAAATGGCGACATGTCGATTGAGAACAAACCTCGTTCTGGACGACCGTCGACTTCCCGAACAGACGAAAATGTTGTGAAAGTGAAAGAAATTGTACGAACAGACCGACGACAGACCATTGACCAAATATCACAGGTTAGTGGGTTATCTTGGAGCTCAGTCCAACGCTTTTTAACAGAAGACTTGACAATGAAAAGAGTCGCTGCCAAGTTTGTGCCTCGGGTTCTGACAGACACTCAAAAGGAACGTCGAATTGAAACGTGTAGTGATTTGAAACAACAGCTTGAAACTGATCCAGATTTCATGTCAAAGATCATTACGGGTGACGAGTCTTGGTGCTATGGGTACGACCCAGAAACCAAACAACAATCCAGTCAATGGAAGACTTCATTATCACCCCGACCAAAAAAAAGTCGTCAAGTCAGATCGAACATCAAAACAATGCTGATTTGTTTTTTTGATGTGAGGGGAATTGTCCATTCAGAGTTCGTTCCACCAGGCCAGACGGTAAATCAAGCTTTTTATCTTGAAGTGTTAAGAAGACTACGAAACAGCATTCGTCGTAAAAGACCTAATTTGTGGCAGACAGGGGACTGGTTTTTCCACCACGACAACGCGCCTGCACACACGGCAATCTCGGTTACCCAGTTTTTGGCGAAAAACGGCATGGTTTTGCTACCACACGCACCGTACTCACCCGATCTGGCTCCGTGTGATTTTTTCTTGTTCCCACGCATGAAAAGGGGCATGAAATGTCTCCGATTTAACAACGTTGATGATGTCAAGAAAAAAACGACGGATGAGCTGGCAGCCATCACTGAAGAGGAGTACAAAAAATGTTTTGAACAGTGGAAGCACCGGTGGGACAAATGTATTAGTTGTAATGGAGAGTATTTTGAAGGGGATAAGGTTCTTTTGTAAAAAAATTAAAAATAAATAGTTTTAAAAAATAATTCCGGTTTCTTTTGGGTACCCCCTCGTATTAATAGCGAGCAGCTTTTTTTCAACACGATTTTAACCACCTGAACCTTCACCGATTTTCCCCGAAGTGGGCTCAAATGAATCGTCTATTCGAGTAGATTTGCAGAAAACTATCCAAAATCAAATATTTCAATTTATGACCGTAAAATAGGAGGTCTAAAATAGATTGGAGAGGGGGCAAGTTCAACGAACTGAAGTATAGGCCTCTCTCTTTCTCTATCTATCCCTCCCACATCTCGCACAGCTATTTCAGTTTGGAGAGGGGGCAAGTTCAACGAACTAAAGTATAGGCCTACCAACGCATTATCAGTGTCACGGTCAGATCATCAGGCACGCCTCGAAGTGCTTGAACGGAATCAATTCGTCAGACACCTTATTATAAAGCGCGAAGACAAAATTCAATTAGATTATGTGAATTGGGTTGCGTACCGCACTTGATAAAACCCGAAATAATTTGGAAATTAGTAACATCGGAAATCTAAGAATCTAAGAATAAATCTAAGAATGTATGAAAATTTTCTTAATTTAGAAATCATAACAGGGGCAGCCAAAGGCAGAAGGGTTTTACTACCACAGTTAGATCTAACCCCTTCGGATCGTACTTTGCCATTTACATTTAAGAGAAGACATTTCCCCATCCGTTTAGCATTTGCGATTACAATAAATAAATCCCAAGGCCAAACATTCAACAAAGTTGGCCTTTATCTGCCACAGCCGGTATTTTCACATGGACAATTGTACTTTGCTATGTCACATGTCAGATCATTTGATAGCCTAAAAGTTCAAATAATGCCACACAACAATAAAACAAAAAGTAGGTAAACAGCATCGAAATAAATAATAGAATCTATTCTGAAGTGGGTAAAACCTAATTCTAATTTTGAAAGGGAGTAAAAAAATGCCTGTGGAGCCACTACACATTTTGATACACATTTGTACATGTCCTAAACACATTTTGATTTTTTTAAAATGTACAAATAGATATCATGAACACATTCTTGTACACAAGATACTATAATGATATAAATTTTTATAATGCATTCTTCAGCTTGTAATCAATTCTAATGCATTAATACTTTTAATTTTTTTACTAACCTTTGTAGCTGTTTTTTTTTTGTTTGTTTGTTTAACGTCCGACTGTTCAGCAATTACTGCTAATGCAGACGGTGAAGGATGATATTATTTTTTGTAACGTATGAAAATATGCCGTGCCTGAATGGGATTCGAACCCAAGACCGCATGATGAGAGGCGAGCACGTTACCAACTGAGCCAATGCGGCCGGCCTTTGTAGCTGCCTTAATTTTCATTTACTTATGATTTTATTCAATAACTTACATGTTTTGGTGGATCCACCATCATCGGAGAATATAAAATAACTGTGAATGTGTTGATTCCAAATTTCAATTCTCAATAATGCCAATACTTGAAAAAATAATAGGTATTAACCCTGTTCACACTGGTAATCTAATTTTAGATGGTGCCGAATGGATTGTGGTTGGGGCAATAAAACGTGCTTCTGCAAGGTCAGTATAAATCGGAGACCGGTAAATATTGCACTTTTCTTGTAGAAAATTCTTCAACGCATCTGATATTGTTTACAGAAATAGAATATCATAACAGAGAAAATTTTGATTCCCTCTATAGTGTGTAGGTAGCATTGATGGTTTGGGAATTGTTTGTTTTGAATGGAAATTCAAAAGTAGCTCGAGTGTAAGTCAACGTACATGCATATTTTCTTTCTTTTTTCTATTGTTTCTTTCCTTTTCCTTTTATTAATTTATTAATAAAGAATATTATTTTTGATCAATTTTTTTTTTTTTTTTTTTTTGGTTTAACGTCCGACTGTTCTGCAATTACTGCTAATGCAGACGGTGAATGATGAAATGATTTTTTGTAACGTATGAAAAAATGCCGTGCCTGAATGGGATTCGAACCCAAGACCGCATGATGAGAGGCGAGCACGTTACCAACTGCGCCAATGCGGCGCAGTTGGTAAATCAAGTTTAAATCAAGTTTTGATTTAAGTTTTAAACTATTTTTTTGTGGGAATTTTTGTTTTTTTTTCTTATTAATTGTTTATTATAGTAAGTAATTTTATTGAAACATTATTTTATTTTTATGAGAAAAAGAGACAAAAAGTGTATTAGCATGTATATTATGTAAATAAAATAGTTATAAGCAAATATTTTTTTGTAAATATGTAAATTTTTTTATGTCAATAAGGCTTATATGGATAAGTTCTGTGTTAGCCTTTATATTGTTGTAAATAAATAAATAAAAATAATGTTCTTTAGTTTGTGTTGAAGCAATTGTTATCAATTGTTAAAGAATATTAGTTTCTTTAGTCATTTGTTTAAACTAGAAAACCAAAACATGTACGTTATAAATCATAAATAAATAAAAATCGAGGCAGCTACAAAAGGTTAGTAAATAAAATAAAAATATTTACACATTATAATGAAATAGTAAAAAAAAAATTAGTTGATCATTCATTGCCATTCTCTATGCTGAGTCTCCTTTGGTAATTCCAAGTACAAGAGCATATATTTTTCTTACAATTTGCCATGAGTAACAGATGTTAAATTTAACATCTTCATTTTATGGCACCCTAGCAACACCATGGTGTAATAATTTAACAAGAAAAATGTAACAATTTTTTAGTAAAAAAAATTAAAATATATGAGATTACGATGTAATTATAATATTTACTGAATGATAAACATGTTTTTCTACTTATAATTGATTGATATTTTGTAATAAGGTAAGTAATAAACCTAATTTATTATGTAATATTTTATAAAATATACAAACAAGGTAGGCCTAATTATGACAGACTTGAATATGTCCTTGGGCATTCGGTTCTGCATACAAACACGAAGACTCACTGCAAGAACAGCACGTATCACTTTCATGTGAACTTCCACAACTAAGTCTATCTTCATCCCCTCTCTGCCATCTTCCACCCTTATCATAAATACCTGCAAAGAAATAATTACAAAATTATTCAAAAATTTAGTAAATAATTTACCACAGAATCTTTAGAAAATATTTTACTTTTACGCAGTATAATTTTGTCATACAGTAAAAACTTTTTATAACGACATTGCTTACAACAACAAAAAAAAATCTGGTGTGACACTCACACAACTTTCTCTTGCCAATGCAAATAATTAGCAATATACCAAACATTAGTAATAAAACATTAGAAATAAACAAAAAAAACTAACCTCAAAAAACATAACCTAATTTTAATCATGAGTGGAAGACGCAAAATGAAAATCTACCTCAGTGTGGCATAAAAATACGGATAATCACTCTTTCACGCTAAACTAGGCTCTGTACAAAAAAAATTCTTTCAATAAAAGTTGTAGATCTTTTTATTTCCTATAAAATTCATTATTGAAATATATATATTTTTCTAACCACCAGAATACGGTAACATAAAACACTTACCAATGTTTATAGCGCTTTCGTGTATCTTGTACAAGTTTTAAATTTTGACTTTAAATAAATTTTAATTTACTGAAGATGTGTACAAGATACACGAAAGCGCTATAAACATTGGTAAGTGTTTTATGTTACCGTATTCTGGTGGTTAGAAAAAAATATATATTTCAATTATAAATAATACGGCTGTTTAAAAATCCTACATAGGATGTTTAATAAAAAAAATAAAAATTCATTATATACACATTTGTCGTAAAATGCATTCTAAGGCCGAAATCTTAAAAAAATCGATTTTTCACATGTTTTCATGAAAAAAAAAAACAGAAAATCGCTAATTACTGCTAAAATAAGCATTATACAAAAAAAATGTTTGAAATAAAAGTTATAGGATTTTAAATTATCTACAACTTTTATTATATAAATTTTTGCGCTAAATTGCATATTAAAGCCGTAATCTTAAAAAAACTATGTTTTTACGTGAAAACAGCCTCACCAAGAATTTCAGCAAACATGGCATTTACCCTATCTTGTAGAGCATATAAAATTTAGTAAACCAGGCGATTTTAAAAAAAATTGTAGGACCAGTTTTTGAGAAAATCGCAAAAAAGTGAAAAATTATACGAATAAACTACTACTTCCGGTTAACCGATTTTGATAAAAATGTTCGTGTCGGGTCCGGTAGTGGTATGTAACTTACGTTTCAAGTTTCAAGGTTGTACGTTGTTCCGTTCTTGAGATATTCTGTTCACACACACAGACCAATCACAAAAAACTTGTTTTTTGGGTTCAGGGGGTCTTAAAACGTGTAGATCCGGTGAAAACTCGATTTCAAAAAATCGACATGAAAACAATACTTTCCTTCCTATATATTCATATAGGCAAGAGAAAGTAAAAATAGGCTTCTTTTTAGTTTCCATTGAATTTAATACCATTTACAGAAAACAATACCTACTATAACAACACTGGTTGTAATAACAAAACCAGCAATAACAGCCATTTTTATCTCTACTTGAGTAATTTTTAGTCAACTATAGCGACGTTGACAGTTTCAACGATTATTTCACGAAATACAATAGAGGTGCTTCAAAACACGTTTATGACATTGTCACGGGTGACGAATCATGGATATATGCCTATGAACCCGAAACTAAACAGCAGTCGACCGTATGGGTCTTTCAAGACGAGCCAAATTCCACAAAAGTTGTTCACGCACAAAGCACCTCCAAGCAAATGGTCGCTTGTTTTTTGGAAAAACCGGGCATGTGGCAACTGTACCACTAGTGGAACGTCGGACGATCAATTCTGAATGGTACACAACCAATTGTTTGCCAGAAGTTTTTGGAAAAATACAGGAAACCAACCCCCAAAGACGAATCATTCTCCACCAGGACAATGCGAGCTCTCACACGTCGGCTGAAACAATGAACTTTTTGAAAAATAAAAAAATCGAATTGATGGGCCATCTGCCATACAGCCCAGATTTGGCACCCAACGACTTCTTCTTATTCCTGCTCATCAAAAATAAATTAAGAGGTCAACGTTTCTCGACGCCTGAAGAAGCAGTTGATGCATTCAAAAAGCGCATTTTGGAGGAAATTCAATCAGAGTGGAACAAGTGCTTCGAAAATTGGTTCAAGCACATGAAAAAATGTATTGATCATCATGGAGAATATTTTGAAAACAATAAAGCCATTTACATTGATTAATTTGTTTTTTGTTTTCTATTCCCGAAATATAAAAAAACAACCCACGTATAAGGGCGTATTACCTTCCCGAGTTACTTGAAACTACCACTGTACAGTTATATTTTATAGAATAATATGAAAGAATTAGAGAAATAGGGTAAAAAGGAAAGAAACAGAAATTTGTTAGCTTATAACAATAAAATAAATTATACTAATTAACTCTAAATGGTAATAAATTACCATGATGTTGCTGACCATTTTGAGAATCGGTGACTAGACTAGGTAATGATGATTGGATTCCTCGATCCATGTTATTGCACGCTTCAATCATGTTATGAGGTCTTCCTCTACCATGCTCCAATCTAAAGACAACAAAAAATCTGGTGTAAAACACTCACACAACTTTCCCTTGCCAATGTAAATAATGGAAAATGTAACCTATGTTTAATCATTAGTAAACAATGTAAAATTAAAACCATAAACAAATTTTAATCATGAGTGTATCACCGCCACCCCTTCTAATTAATCATTTACTGTGTTGCCAGCCTTCAATAATTCTTCTGGCCTTTGTCGGCGCGGTAGGCCCTTTGGTGGCGTTCTGATAAACCCTTTTAGCGGCACACCGACAAACCTTTCGGCTGCGTTCCGACAGAGGGCTTTGTTGACAAGGCCGAGCGAGTCACCGCCCCCTACCACAGCGCTCTCAGTAGCTATATAAGCGCAGTGTGATCCGCTTGTCATTATGCTCTACATCTCTGACAAATATCGACCAACTACATCCACAAGATAAAGAAGGAAGATGCTCTGGGACTTGCAGCAGCCAGCATGCAGCAGCTGTCACCACACTCTCGCAGCTGCTGCTGCCGCAGCCACGCGCTGCCTACGCTGGTCTCCTTCGAGACCAGCACAACAGTCCTTCTCAGGACTAATTTAATAAGGTTTTAACCGGCCCTTCTCAGGGCCATCAACCTGAGCCACGGCTCTCATCGCAGCCTACTCCAGTCTCCTTCGAGGCTGGCACAACGGTCCTTCTCAGGAACAATTCATTAAGGTATACACCGGCCCTTTTCAGGGCCATTAAACACCTCTGTCCGCCCCGGCGGACACACATATAAACAGCCCTTTTCAGGGCCACCAAACAGATAAGGTTCGCCACTGTATGTCACCATCCTGTGACAAGTGAATGACGCAAAATGAAAATTAACCTCTGTTCGACTTGAAGATATGGAAAATCACTAATTAATGCTAAACTAGGCTCTGTAGAAAAAAATGCTTAATAATTTTTTTTTTATTTCCTATTACATTAATTATATAGATTTTTGTTGTAAAATGCGTACTAAGGTCGCAATATTAAAAAATCCCATTTTTTACCAATTTTGATGAAAAAAGTAATCCAGAAAATCACTAATTGACACAAAACTAAGCGTTGTATAAACAAAATGTTTGGAATAAAAGTTGTAAATTTTTAAATGTTCAACTTTGATTGTTTGAATCAAGGCTAAGGGATCTGTAATCATAACGCGTTAAAACGCATCAATTTTATTTGTACCCAAAGTTGTAACTAATAACCAAAGCAGTTGATGAAACTTTAAATAAATAAAATAAAACAAAAATAGAACTCCGAGACGTACTTTTTTGAATTCATTCAAATTATTTAAAAAGTCTATTTTTTTAAAATAAATCTTGACAAACATAAGTACTCTACAACTGTTGCCAATGTTACCTTTTTTTAAGCCAATAGAAAAGTTCAGTTTACTTAAATTATATATTAAAAGGAAGGAGATGAATTGTTCCAATGGGTGATAATTATTATAATTTATATAATAAAGGCCAAGCCAAGCAGCAAAGCAGTTCAAAGATCACAAGCAATGTATGGCAGTGAAACCCTCTTCAGTATTGATGGAAACGGAATAAAAGAAACAATCAGAAAAATAAAAAGAAGGATTCTTAGAACCTGCATAAACAAAAAACACATAGTTGACAACCAGCACAGACTTTTACCATGAGAACAAATTTATAAAGAAATAGAACCAATCACTGATGCATTGCGCAAAAAGAGACTTTCTTTTTTTCGCATATCCTCAGAACTCCAGAAAACCGATTATTAAGAAAAATTGTAGAAAAATTCATGTGTGCAAAAACAGAAGGAGCTACAATTCCTTGGCTTGAAGAAATCAAAAAAGACAGAACAGAATTAAATCTAACAATTACTGATGTCAAAGATCGCACACCGGTTTACAAAGAAACAAAGACAAAAACAAAATTTTCAGTAAGAACAATTAAACGAAAAGAACAGGTTTGTTCAGACGAATTAAGAAAAGCAAGATCCGACAGAATGAAAAAGTATTGGCAAGAAAGAAATGAAAAGGAAATAAACTGCCGAAGAAAAAGAACTAACCAAAGAGAATAAAGTGATCCTTTGTGGTCATAAAATGTGATAAAAGGCCAAGCCAATTGCTGTGAGCGCTGGGCTACGCATGTGCATACCCCTCCGACCTACAGTTAGATGTACAGTCAGTGTTGTTGAAAATTGACAACACCCATTGTACAGCGTGATTCAATAAGATGGAAACAATTTCAATCAGCTATATTTCCTAAACTGCATGTTATATTTTAATTCTGTAAATTAAATTTGAAAGAGGAAATAACAAAGGAAATAACGACACCAAAGCGCTCCAGCACCGCATTGTTGCCATCAGCTGCACAGCCGCATACTGCGTCAGTTGTAAGCAAGATGGCTGCTATGGAACACAAGATTTTTTGCGTGCGTGAGTACAGTAGAACCGAGTATGCAACTGCGGTGCAGCGTGCATTTCGGCTTAAGTTTAACGTCGAACCTCCAACGAGGAAGAGCATTTATCATGAATAAACAATTTGACGAAACTGGCTCTCTGTGTAAAGGCAAAAGTCCAGGCAGACCTCGTGTATCGGAGCAGAATGTGGAACGCGTTCAAACTAGCCTTGAGCATAGCCCTATGAAATCAACCCGTAGAGTGAGTACGGAACTCGGACTACCACAAACTACTGTCTGGCGTGTATTGAGGCGCCGATTATTGTACAAACCTTACCGTTTGCAAATTCTACAGGCTCTTCGCCGAGGCGATAAGATACGGCGTGTATAATTTTGTGACCGTATGCTCCAACACATGGAAGATGAGTTGTTTCTGCCTCGAGTGATTTTTAGTGATGAAGCCACATTTCATCTAAGTGGGAAAGTCAACAGGCATAATGTTAGGATCTGGGGGCTACAAAATCCCCATGTAACAGTGGAACATGAGTGGGACAGCCCGAAAGTTAATGTTTTTTGCGCCTTGTCCCTGACAAAAGTTTATGGGCCTTTCTTTTTTGATGAGAATACGGTTACTGGGGAAACGTATCTTAGAATACTACAAAACTGGCTCGTTCCTCAAATGAATGAAGATTCAGGAGATTACATTTTCCAGCAGGACGGAGCTCCACCCCATTGGCATCGCAATGTTCGGCGTTTCCTAAATGAATCCATACGTCAACGATGGATAGGTCGCATGGCGAATGACGACTCTGCACTTCAGTTTTGGCCACCGAGGTCTCCAGATCTCACACCCTGTGACTTTTTCTTGTGGGGGTTCGTGAAAAGTGCAGTTTACATACCACCTCTTCCCACCAATTTGAATGAACTAACGAATCGTATCACAGCTGCAGTCAACTCAGTGACCCAAGACATGCGTCAGAGAGTTTGGGATGAGTTCAGTTACCGTCTAGATGTTGTACGTGCAGCCGGAGGAGGACACATTGAACATCTATAAACTTTCATGTATGTAAATTTAAATTTAAAACTTTCTCTTTCAAAATATAATTTACAGAATTAAAATATAACATGTAGTTCAGGAAATCCAGCTTATTGAAATTGTTTCCATGTTATTGAATCACTCTGTATATTGTAGGCATGCTGTTCCATTGTTGATTACATACACTGCACTATTGCAGTGTATATATGTTGGACAATTCGAATTGGCACAAGCAGCTTTGGTGTTTATCTACTCCACTCTTCGCCCCTCGCCATGCAACGACGATACAGTCAAAAAAGCATGGAGTAAGTAAGAATTTTTAATTACTGTTATTTTAATCTTTATTTACTCCGTGCACAAAAGTATACAATTGCTACTGTAATGTGCGACTTGCGCACGGTCACTTCGCTTTTTTTTCACTGTTGTTATTAATAATCTATCAGACATAATAATGTGACTAATTTGTTTTCATATATGATTTTCTGTTTATTACATATTCATTTAACAGCTGATTTACAGAGACGAAGGTTCCTGGTTCAAATCCTAGTAAAGGTAGTTACTTTTATACGGATTTGAATGCTAGACAGTGGTTACGGGTGTACTTTGATGGTTGGGGTTCAATTAACCATACTCTCTCAGGAATGGTCGACCTGAGTCTGCACAAGACTACACCTCATTTACACGTCATACACATCATCTTCATCTCATTGGATCATGGGGTTGCTTATTGTTCTTAATTGAACAGATTGAAACGTGCACAAATTAGGGATTACAAAAAAAAATTACATATTCAGACCAATTTGTTTAGTTAGTTGCGTGCGTTGTCTGTATAGTAAGTATAGTGAGGTTTTGCAGTTTAGTTCTTGTAATTTATAATTTTAAATTCATACTGGGATAAATTAAATACATATTTTAAAATGAAATAATTATTTGTATGTTTGTACATTAAAATAAGGTTGTAGGCATTTGTGTATATTAAAATTTGTAGACCTTGTTGAAAGAATAGGTTATGGATATACGAGGTGCGGCTAGAAAAAAACCAAACTAGCACAGGTGAAACAATAAAACGAATGCAATAAGGCTGAAAGTCGCCTGGCCTGTCACGTGACTCTTGCTCCGCCTACTGCTCGAGTTTCATCTGCCTCCTGCACTCAGTCTGCCCGTGGCGTCTGTTCTAAGTAGTTGACGTTTTGTCTGTGCGTCGGAAAAATGTTGAGTGTACAGAAAGAACAGCGTGTTAACATCAAATTTCTTTTCAAACTTGGAAAATCTGCAAGTGAAACGTTTGTAATGTTGCAACAAGTTTACGGCGATGATTGTTTATCGCGAACACAAGTGTTTGAGTGGTTTAAACGATTTAAAGATGGCCGCGAAGACACAAGTGATGACGCTCGCACTGGCAGACCATTGTCAGCAAAAACTGATGCAAACATTGAAAAAATCTGTAAACTTGTTCGAGAAGATCGCCGTTTAACAATCAGAGCAATGTCTGAGTTGACAGGAATTGACAAGGAAAGTGTTCGGCAGATTCTTCATGAAAGTTTCAACTTGAACAAAGTGTGTGCAAAAATGGTTCCAAAGTGTCTCACAATTGAACAGAAGGAACGCCGAAGAATGATTTGTTCTGACATCCTAGAAAACATTGAAACAGATCCCACCTTTTTACAAAAGGTTATTACTTGTGATGAATCATGGTTTTTTACTTACGATCCCGAAACCAAACGCCAATCGATGCATTGGAAATCTCCTGATTCTCCACGACAAAAAAAGCACGAATGTCAAAATCAAAATTCAAGGCAATGATGATTTTTTTTTTTTGATGTCAAAGGGATTGTACACATTGATTGGGTACCAGAGGGACAAACAGTGAATCAGCATTACTACATTAGCGTTTTGACTACCCTACGTGAGCGAGTACGGAGAAAACGGAACGATTTGTGGAAAAAAAAGACATGGATCCTGCACCAAGACAATGCCCCAGCTCACAATGCGTTGTCAGTGAAGACGTTTTTAGCCAATCACAACATTCCCATCTTAGACCATCCACCCTACTCACCTGATTTGGCCCCCTGTGATTTTTTTTCTTTTCCCTAAAGTCAAGTCAGCTTTGAAAGGAACTAGATTTGAGAGTGTTGAAGCAGTAAAAGAAAAAGCGACGGAAGTAATGTATGGACTTACCGAAAATGATCTGCAGCATTGCTATGAACAGTGGAAAATTCGTATGGAGCGGTGTATAGACCGAGGAGGAGAGTACATTGAAGGAGATAACATCAAATTGTAAATAATGGAAAATAAAATTTTTTTATAGCATCAGTTCGGTTTTTTTCTAGCCACACCTCGTACTTTATGTGGAACTGTGTGTACAGGTAGAGCAAGAGTTGTGACAGTTCTAATTGTCCACAGTATACAAGACTATACTGTGACAATATCGAAGAAGGGGATGGTTCGCGAAGGTTCTGTGAATTCATTCAGAAAAATAGTAAAGAGAGGATAATAGAATGAATGGTAGAAGCACAAGTGATATCAAGAGTAGAATTGCTCAAGCCAGAAAAGCCTTTGAAATGAAAAACAGCTTACTGACTACAAACATTGATTTACAGATTAGGAAAAATTTCTTAAAACATTATGTTTGGAGTGTAGCATTATACGGAAGTGAAACGTGGGTGATAGGGGCTGCAGAAAAGAAGAGAATAGAAGCTTTTGAAATGTGGTGTAATAGGAAAATGTTAAAGATTAGGTGGGTGGACAAAATAAGTAATTTAGAGGTTCTTAGGCGAGTAGATGAAAAGAGAAGTATATGGAAGCATCTTACCAAAAGAAGGGATAGGATGGTGGGGCATATCTTAAGACATCGAGGTATTGGGCTATCAGTAATGGAGGGTAATAATGAGGGAGTAAATTGTAGGGGGAGGCAAATATTAGAATATATAAAGCAAATTACAAAAGATGTAAGGTGTTACAGGTATGTAGATATGAAACGACTAGCGCAAGATGGAACAACTTGGAGAACTGCATCAAACCAGTCGAGAGACTGATGACAAAAAAAATAGAATGAAAAAGTAACAATGGGGTGGCTATAAAGGGATGCCTATTCATGAAAGTTGTTTGAAAGGACTGCGCTATTGTGTCTATTGTTGTACAACTATTTATGAAAAGGTCGACCTGTAACACTTTCTACAATAGATCTATTATTACTTGTTTACATCAGTTCATCAGTTATGACTTTTCGAGAACTAATAAAAAAGATTATTGATCGAATCTCTGTGTTGTTCGAGAAGTCTCTTTGAACGCCCCGTATATAAATAAACCCCCGAGCACGGTCAGTGAGTTAGTATTCGTTTGATCTTTGACGAGTGGCTATCGGACGTAGTGCAGGCGCGTACCGAGCATTGTGTTGGTCAACGATTGTTATACTGTCTTTGTTTGTGTGTGTACTGTGAAAAGTTATTGTGTATATGTATTAAATTCAGTTTTTGTGTATTCAGTTTCATTTTGTATGTGTATTCTATAAAATTGATTGTAAGTAGAGCTAAGTAAATTATTAAGTTATTTATTGTATCACTTCATTATAATTAGTTTATTATTTATTTTATAAATCTTTTAGTGTAATAAATATTTGTAATTGTAAACTTTAGTGTATTAATTATTTAATAACCTAGATCCTGAAACGGACCTTAGCGATAAGTGTCACAATACTAATGCAGACACCCGTTTTGCCCAGCCCCAGCGCTCTCCTTACGAAAATCAATCAGGCTATACAAATCACTTTAATAAATCACCTATAATTTGGTTGTTGATTATGAAGTAAAGAAGTAGTTTCATAACATGAATCTGGTGCATTATGCTGAGAACAGTTATCCTCGTGATGAGAGCGACCACCAGAACTACCACCACAGTGGTGATAATTATAACTGCTACCTGCTGATGAATTATCACTTCCAGCTGCATTCATGAAATGGTTCTGAGGAAATGTTGGCACCTGAAAAAAAATAATATAAGATAAAGATTTCTGTTTATCACAAGTGAAACATTGGATCCTTCACCTGCCCCCTAGTTTCATGGTTATTATTAATATACCAGGTGATATGTCAATGCAACCTTCAAGGTCATAATAATTTTCACCCTCTCTCTTCCCCTCACCCAGCAAAGTTGCCATGTTGTACATATATTAACGTACGAAATAAAAAAAGTAAATAAATATCCAAATGAACGCTGAAAAAAAACTGTAAGTAAAACTGTGTGTGTTAAGGCATTATGTACCGGGGTTTGCACTACCTTGTAATCCGCTTTGCTTTTTCTTCCTCTTCCTTCTTTCTTCTTCTTCTTGTTGGCCTCTTGTACATTGAAACGTGTCATATGCGGACGTGCTTTCGGCATTACTCTCCCGGTTGGCGTCTCGCATGACGCTAACATTGCTTTCGTACTTTAAAAGGCTTATTCGTTTTAATGCTTGTATTAAATTGTGCTTTGTTGTGTTTATTATTATTGTTTATGTATTTAAAAGTGTATTCTAACGTTCATCAAGTCGGCAGTGCGACGTGTTCCAATCAATGTGTTTCTGCATCAACTTTCAACCAGGTAAGTACGTTCTGCTCATGATACTAGTTTACTGTACAATACTCCTGTGTCTTCCTCTCCTTATTTTTAAGTGTTCTATCACAAGTTTTTTTGGTCTTACGCACTGGCCGCTATAAATGTGCATTGGTCCTCCTAAGGCTTAATTTTGAGTCAAATTCTTGTCTTAAAATCCGCAAAGATATTTTACAAGGTGCTAAACTAAACAGTGTGGGTAAATATTGAAAGATGAAACACTTATTGAAGTAAGTAAGTAAACATGAAGAAAACATACAACAAAACTTACTATTCAATATGTACAAGGGATATCTCTAAAGTAAAGTCGGTTCCCCGTTGTTCAACAATGTATTCTGATAATTTTATAAATAATTTTTATTTCCCTTTAACTACATACCTTATATTATATCCCTATATAATCACCACATGAATTAAGACATTTTTCATAGCGATCCACCGGCTTCAATATACCCTCTTCATATTCTTCTGTCACCAATTCATTTAGCCACGGATTAACAGCATTTTTAAATTCATAATCAGTTGAAAATTGCTTACCACCCACAAATTCTTTCAATTTCCCAAACAAACGGTAATCAGAAGGAGCTAAGTCTGGACTATTTGGTGGGCGTTTTAAATTTCCTATCCAAATGTTCTCGGTAAATCATGTGTTGCGCTTGGATCAACGTGTTTCACACATCCTCTGTGATTATTGAGGGCTGCCCTGAACGTTCTTCTTCATGCACGTCAATTCCGTTATTTAAAAAACCTTTCACATCATTTTCGAATGTTTCTTTCATTCATTACATTATCAATGTATGCAGCAACCAACTGCCTATGAATTTCATCTGGCTTAATGTTTTCATGGTTTAAAAATGTTCACTCCATGTACTTCACAAACCGTGGCAACACTGACTTTATTAATTTTACGACTAAATAACTCATACGTATTATACGACAGCTTAAGGACAACAATACAGTGTGTATATTACTACTGTGGCTTTCATTGAAATAGGTTCGCCAACATCAAGGAGAGAAATTTCCCAGCAGTTTATAAACGTTGTGTATACAAGAGATAAATCTCATATCATATTTTCTGCACGTATGCTTGTATAAAATTAAAATAGCATTATTATTAATTTTTAATTCATATTTCAGCTTCTATATCAAAATATCCTTTAAAAAGTAGTTTCTTACAATGAAAACCAGCTTTTTATTGTCATCAGTCTCTTGACTGGTCTGATGCAATTCTCCAAGCTGTTTTTATCTTGCGCAAGTCGTTTTATATCTACATACCTGCAACACCCTACGTCTTTTGTAATTTGCTTTAAATATTCTCACCTTTGCCTCCACCTACAATTCACTCCCTCAATATTACTTTCCATTATTGAAAAACCAATACGTGGATGTCTTAAGATATGCCCCACTAGCCTATCCCTTCCTCTGGTAACATGTTTCCATATACTACTTTTTTTTCATCCACACGACTAAGAACCTCTAAATTACTTATTCTGTCCACCCACCTAATCTTTAACAGTTTCCTATAACACCACATTTCAAAAGCTTCTATCCTCTTCATTTTTACAGCCCCTATTACCCGCGTTTTACTCCTGTATGCTACACTTCGAACATATAGTTTTAAGAAATTTTTCCTAAATCTGTAAACCAATAATTGTAGTCAGTAAGTTGTATTTCATTTCAAAGGCTCTTTTAACTTAGGCAATCCTAATTTTAATATTAACTGCTGACATCCTTTGTTATCTGACTCCCTAGATAGCAGAATTCCCCAACTTCCTGTATGTTTTCTTTGCCTACTTTTAAATTTCCGATCTCTTCTAAACCACTCTTGCGAAAACTAGCATGCCTCAATAATTTTGGACAATCAAGAGTTTATTGTATTGAGAACAGATTACTTACAGGAGGTGGTCGCTGTTGAGGCGGTGGGTGATGTCTATGATTGACACAGGACTCTCCTGAACTTTGACTTGATAACCAAGATGGCGCATAACTACCACCACCTGGTCCAGACATTCCTCCGCCTCCTCCACCACCACATCCCCGAACAGGTGGAACTGGAGGAGCCATATTACCTCCTCTTTTAGACATTCTTGGACTCCCACAAGATACACTTCCCTGTTGGAAGAAAACAAAGAATGATCGTATAGAAGGAAAGTAGGTACAATTCCACTAACTAGCTAGACATACCTTTTATAATTATTTAGGTAATACTAAGTATCATAGCAGCAAAATCTATATTAATTTATAATGAGTTTAAAGAAAAAAACTTTTAATATTCACCTTTTTTACTGCTTTCCTTTTATTTTTTCTTTAATTTCTTATGAGCACTTTCGCGGTGCACACCGTTTCATCAGGTAATAAAAGCTTCTAGAAATATTGTAAAGATGCATCTTCATTTGTCATAGTTTGAATTATCTGATGAAGCCAATGCACACCATGAAAACACTCGTTAGAAACTAAAGAAAAGGAAAACAGTGAAAAAAGGTGAATATTTTAAAGTTTTTTTTTTAAAAAACTCCTTGTTATTAACCTGTTCAGGACAGATGCCGCCTTAAGGCGGCATATACAATACCAAATTTCTATAGCTTTTGTTAAATCGCCGGTGTACTGGCAGTGTTAGTATAAAGGTTGTTCAGGGGTCTATTCTATGAGCCCCACTGTGAAGATTGTCTTTCGTTACCAACTCCCAAGAATTTTTAAACAAATTTTAAAAGTGCAGTCTATCAGACGTCCTAGTGCCATGTAATTTTATTGTTTTATTTAATTATATCATTTATTCTACAAATTTTCGTTCCCAGTGACTTCTTTTTACAAATAAAAGGTAAGAATAATACATTTTTACGTGAAAATAGTTTAATTATTACTCAAAAGAAATTTTTGTTACTTTCTGAACTCGCGATTTCTATGCACTGTGTTTCCTATGCAGGCCTACTGTACGTTATATAATATACTGTAGACCTACTATTAAAATTACGGTCATAAAATAATTTTGTATGAATAAAAGTACTATTATTACTAATTTTTCCATATTGCCTTGGTCTCACTAAAAATTATTAATTAATTTATTGTAAACATGTAAATATATTTCTTTTTATTCTGGGATGTATAAAAAAATTTTACACATTCAATTTTACATAATCAAATTTTAATATTTAAATTTAAAAAATTTTAATTTTACATATTAAATTTTGTGAATTAAATATTTTTTATTATGAAACATTATTGTATTTTTTTATTTTACGTATAAAAATAATTTTCAATTATTTAATACCTTAAAGTAAATATTTTTCTAAAAATTAAAAAGTTAATTTCAAATATAAATTTCGTAGAAACAACTGTCACCGCCACCCCTTCTAATTAATCATTTACTGTGTTGCCGGCCTTCAATACTTCTTCCGGCCTTTGTCGGTGCGGTAGGCCCTTTGACGGCATAGCGACAAACCTTTCGGCTCCCCACCGACAGAGGCCTTTGTCATCAAGACCAAGCCAGTAGCCGTTCTCTACCACAGCGCTCTCGGCGACTATATAAAGAGCGCTGCACTGAGCAGAAAGATTCAATACCAATCCAGACACAGAGGAATTCCCTTCACATCAAGACAGAAGAAGACGAGCCCAGCCGAGACCAGACGCGCCATCCCTGGTCTATGTTACCGGTGGCGGACGCTACATCCCCACACCGGTCAGCCTTCGCTGGCCCGGAGAGAGCCGCCTCGGCCACACTATCGGCAAACGGCCTACACTGACCCGACACTGCGGGGCTCTGGGGGCCACCATTGTCACGCTGCAGTGGGGACCCAACTGCCGCTGAGGGAAGGCAAGGCTTGAACCCGGTAGCCGAGCCGTCACATTTCGGGCTCTGCTTCCACCATGCTGGCTTGCCGCTTCCAATCCAGACAACGACAAGATGTTCACCACGGCACACGGCTGCCAGACTCCAGCGAGGACTAATCGACGACCCTGCAAGAGAGAAGATGATGCTTCCGTTCACAGACCGTCACCGGTCCCTTGACCGAGCCTTACACTCACCGGACCCGACGAAGCAGCCATTGACGCACTACTGCAAGGGAAGAAGATGATGTCTCCACTGGACGACAACACGCCGTGTCGCCCAGCTCCTCAACCGCCACGATGACTACGACCGATGCCTCTCCAAGACGACCACCGCTTAAACGGCCTTTTTCAGGGCCACCAAAATTATAAGGTTTGCCACTTAATGTCGCCATCCGGTGACACAACCAGTACATATAATACCGTACTATATTGAGCCGGTGAGTAGATGTGCAAATAAGTAAGATCATTTCCGTGGCCTGATGCCACCTAATGGCGGCATGGTATATTTTCGCTGTAATGGCGGGTCGGCGCAGCGAAGCACCCATGATTCTAGCTGCCGTGCAGAACTTAATATACTTTTTGTATGTCCAGCTAAATTCATCACAAAAGAAAAATGGATGATCTAATTTGTAATTTTACAATCTGGAAACAAGTAAACAAGAATTTCATTTCAAAACCAGAGATAATTATAAATATATTTTTTTAACCAAAAAAATGTTCATATTACCTGTGAACAAACTCTATTATCACAAGGATGTAAATGAGGAGGAGGATGCTGCGGAGGTGGTGGTAGAAATTCATTCCAATTAGGCATTGACCCAACAGCGCCTGATCCACCTATTAACCTACACTGTCCAGGTCTCTGCCGGAATTGACCCCTTTCAGGACCTTCTGTAATACAATCCAAGCATACCAATTAACAACTATCTGATAGATATTAACACAATTTATTTAAATTAATTTTTATTGTATATATGCAGGTTTGTTTATATTCTTTTGCAGAATATTTTAAGTACGAAATTTACAGTGTTTCAGTGCCAAAATCAGTACAAAATTTATATGCTGTTGTTTAGGTCATCAGCCGAAAGGCTTGTTTGAACCTCTAGAGGCTTTTTATTAAGTAAAACGAGAAATGAGGTTACAATTACCTCCCTCACTGAGTGGAAAAGTATGCTTATCAGCATACAAGGCCCTCTGAGAAACACCAAGCAGTTGACTCGCTGGATGGCATTTAAGCAGCTGTACTAGATTGCGAGAGACACTTGCCATCCAGCTCCTGAACGAAGAAGAACAAGAAAGAAGACCCAAACAAAGAGATGAACAGCCTAGCTGAGACCAGTTGCAGCCATCCCTGGTCAACGCTACCGCTCCCGTGTTTTGGCAAAAGGATGTATGTGAAATAATCAGTTTTTTTTTATTTACAATTCTAAGGTAATTTTTTGTGCTTTTTTCAAAAATCCTATTGCCAATTCTGTACGAGTTATAGTTTTCAAGATACAATGATGGCAAAAAGGTGTACGTACATCTATTTTGAGAAATTTTAGAGGCAAAATGGTGTATGTGTTAATTAATTGGTAATTAAAGATTGGCACAAAGATGTATGAATTCTTTTCACCATTTTTCCTTTCTGAAAACACTGAAAACCCCATTGCTATAAAACAGGAATATGATGTACGTGCAATTAATACTTTTTACTTTAGTAAACTGTGTTGTTAAAATAGTTCTAGTCAATGGTAAAAAGGGTTAAATGGCTATGCTTCTTTTTGGTATGTTTTATAATCATTTGCATTTAGAGAAAGGCGCACGGCAGAAGGATGTATGCGCAAATAATACCTTTTGCCTATGAAATGCTGAAAATTAACTATCCAAAAAAAACATAGAAAAAGGTGTATACCATATTTTACATTATGTTTACTACTGCTCGTGAACAGTCATTCCATAAAGCAAAAAGATGTATGAACTTAATACACCGTTTTGCCGCTCATACACAATGAGATTTTGCTTTGGTGTTAGTTTCAGATTATGTCCAACCTTAGGCTGTATATTCATACAGCGTAAGGTAATCTATTCATGCTATTCTATTCTTCTATTCATGCTAAGGCAAAAAGGGGTAAATGGACTTTATAGCTTTTTGCCAATATAGACTGTGTTTGATGCAATTAATGAAATGGCTGTAAACAGTGGGTACACCTTTCTGCCATAGTTTCACTTATTTTTTTGGATTTTTTTCCCCATTAAGGCAAAATAGTTTAACTGAGTTTTTCGGGTTTTAACAAAATTTTTGATTATGTTAGTCATAAAAAGAACATTAAAAACTATAACCATACATAAAGTACTCAATTAGAAAGTCATTTACAACAAAACGGCCGCAATTTAAACTTTGAATGCAATTTCTGAAAAGTTGTGCTTTTGGGATACACTTTTTTGCCTTTTTAGGGGAGATCGGTGGTGGACACTAGCTACATTCCCATGAATACTGAGTTCAATGCGAGATCGAAGAGAACCGCCTTAGCCACACTATCAGCTGAAGGCCTATACCAACCTGACACTGCGGAGCTCTGGGGGCCACCACTGTCACGCTACAGTGGGAACTCAACTGTCACTGAGGGAGAGCTAGGCCTGAACCCATTAGCCAAGCCATCACTTTTTGGGCCCACTCTCAACATGCCAGCTCACTGCTTCCGACCACCTACAACAGCCATTTTCAGGGCCACCAACTTGCTGCTTACAACGCTCCTTCTCAGGACCCGCAACCAATTAAACGGCCCATTTCAGGGCCCCCAAATCGCAAGAAAGGTTTTGCCACATGTTGTCGGCGACAATGTAAACCACAGCTATCAGCAAAATAAATGTATACACTATTAATGGTTACAAAAAGTGTGATCGTATGAGCCTGTTCCAGGAATTTGGAGTCCTTCCTTTAAGGAATTTCTTTGTTGTCAAGGTTCTGATACAGTTCTTTTGGGCTTGTGGTAACCGTGAAGTAATAATTGATCCCAATAAAACCAATTATGGTACTAGGAACGCTAGAAAAATTAAGACTAGAATACCAAATAGTATATTTTTTCAGAAGTCATTTCTCTATCTTGAGAGGCGATTCGTTAATGTACTTCCACCCATATACACAGTATTATGTCAACACATCTATTAAAACATAAACTAAAATATCATATAATATCGATCTGTGAGCAAGAACTTGAGAAACTTTTCCAGGTCTTAAAATAACAGTTTTATTAGTTTTTAATTTTCTCTTTGCGACAGTTTAACTGTCTCTTTATGCTCATTTATTGAATTAATTTCGTATAAAGTTAAAATATTTACGTTGTGTTAGTTAAAATATATTATTGTAAAGTAGTTATAGTTATAAAATAAAAATGATAATATCGCTATTATAATATAGCTACCAGTAGTAATTTAACTTAGTAATTTTATAGTAGTTATAAGTATTTAAGTGAATTAATGGTTTTGTTCTGTATACTCCTATGCGCGGACAGAACTCTTTGTGAAGGAGTTTTTGCGTATAAGTATATTTAGTTTAAAATATTGTACATAGCTTAGTATAGTCATGAATTGTAATTTTAATGTAGCTATATTTTACTAAATAAAATAAAAAAATAAAAAATGTAAGCCCACTCTCAACATGCCGGCTCGCCGCTTCCAACTACCTCAACAGCCCTTTTCAGGGCCACCAACCTGCTGCTTACAACGGTCCTTCTTAGGACCCGCAACCAATTACACAACCCATTTCAGGGCCACCAAATTCGGAAGAAAGTTTTTGCCACATATTGTCAGCGAAAATATAAACCACAGCTATCATTAATTTTTCTCTAAAAAATAAAATATGTAAGCATTCAATACAAACCATTATAACCAGGACCTAAATCAGACATAGCACGATGATCAGGACTATCTTGGTTATAATTATGTTCATGCCTTGAAGTCGATTCACCAGAAGTTGATGTCTTTACTTCAGAAGATGTGCTTGGTGTTGACTGAGCAAAATGAGAATCCTATAAAGACAAAAAAGTAATGAAATAAAAAAACAATTCCAAGAATAAAAAATATTTGGTGTGATTTTTCTCTTAACAAACAGTTTATTAAGCAAGATTTCTTTCCTTAGATGCACTGTTTAATAGTCAAGGTGAGGCATAATGGTTTAGTGGGTTAGATTAACCAGAACTGCAAATTAGAGGGTTCTAGGTTCAAATCTGGCAGCGTCTGGAAATGTTGTAATGTTGTACTCATTAAAAACCTTAGATATTCTTCAGTATCACCTATAATTGTTAATGACCAAGCTATTCATAATTATATTGGAATTGGGGGGTCTGCCCATAACGGACAGGTGAAGTGTCAAATTATTTACACTTACTCTGTTCGTTGCAGGGCTAAAATAAATAGTTCTGTTCTTATCACAGGGTGAGCCAATTAAATGACTGAATCACTTAAGAACAGAAGAGGTAGAGGTGTAAAAGACACTAATCAGAGTTATCTTCTCTGAAAGTAATGAATTTCATTATACAGCCAGACCCTGTAGTGAATAAAGTGAAGGTGTCGTTTGCAGAGTGGAAAATATATGCTTTTCAGAGGGCCCGGCATGCTGATAAGCGTACTTTTCCACTCAGTGAGAAAGGGAATGGTAAACCACCTCAATCCTCGTTTTACTTAGTAAAACCTCTAGAGGTTCAAACCAGCCTTTTGGCTGATGACCTAAACAACAACATTGGAATTGGGCTGCAATAGTTAGAAAGGATGATAGCGTTTCAGTTGATATTAACCCTTTTAAAGCCAGGCCATTTACAGCGAGCCTGCCTAAAGTACCAAGGTCATTTTTGTCAAAATAACATCCATTGACACTTACTTGCTTCTACAACTAAAAAAACCCTCCACTATATACAGTTGAAATTTTGCACTTTTCTTAAATGTATGAGTTTATGAAGAATTCAACATAGTGTCAAATTTTCAAAATATTTGATCAAAAACTTTAAAAAATAAATTTTTCACTCAACTTAATAATCAATGAAATAAAATTATTATACTTCAGCCTGTACTTGTTTAATTCTCCATAAAATTCTGAGCAAAACTATAAACAATTTGACCTAAATTTATTATTAAGGTAAATTTATTTATATCCAGGAGCACTCCTCTAAAACATCATATTTTTCCTTTAAAAATTGATCATGCTACATGTTCTAAAACATGAACTAAGTGAAATGCGCTTAAAAACAGGTACACTAAACAAAAACAGGTATTGTTTCCAAATCGCTAGAAAATGCCTAAATACATTCCCATGTTTCATAATTTATGTGAATAAAATAACAAAAAACCAGGCTTTAAAACGAGCCATACCCAAAATTTTTTATGTTTTTTTTTTTACTTAGTGAAATACACAGTTCCAAACACAGGCTTTATTTCTCATTTTACGTACTGTAATATTTTACCAGAAAAACGAGTTTTTTTTCATTTTTTTGGTAAAATATTAATAATCCGTTTCATTCTAAATGGTTTTATACTTTCAAAATAAAATAATTCTTTTTATTCATTCAAGATATTTTATTCAGTTTCATTCTTTAATTATATTTCATAAAACGTTTTTAGGCCTTACATTTTTCTTTATTGCAATAGCAGTCACGTTAACTAATGGAATGTGATGAGTTTACATTTCCACATCCGTTATTCGTTCGTCCGCTGCGTACACCCCTCTTAACCCGCGCACCGCTTCCACATATTTTTCCATCTCTTTCCGTTAGAGAAAAAATTCCAACACGTGTAACTCGCTCTCCGTTTGTCTAATTTTTCTCGGAGAGGGGGGAATGATTTCCTGTTTGTACTTTTGCGTATGTTTTCTTGTCTCGTGCCAGCCTTACTTGAAGAAACATCTGTTTTGTCCAGATAACCTTAATTTTATCATGTTTTGTTACAAATTCCTAAAGTTCAAACCCCCTTAATAATTTTTTTTAATAAAATATATTGTTTGGTGGAAACTATGGGGTAGTTATTTAAACAAATATATATATATATTTAAAAATTTATTTATTTTATATTATGTAAATTATGAATTCCAAAAGGGATTTTGTATGCATGTCTTTCCACGTGGCATCAAATTTTCTTCCCATCTTCCTAAGGGACTCAGCGTCACCCAAAAGTTTTTCAGTAAAAAAAATTTCGTTTTAACTTAAATTTAATTTTCAATTATCTTTTTCCCGTAAAAATTCCCCAGTTACATTTTTTTTTCGTTTTTTATCTTTACCTTTATAAATATTTATTCAAAGTAACCTTCCCTAGTTGTCTTATTCCTTCGTTATTTTGCTCCAATTTATCAATGTCTGTTATTTATATTCTTCGTCGAAGCACATTTGTTCGAATAAAAAAACCCAAATTTTTGTTTAAAATTTTCACGCTTCCTTACAAAATAAATGTGCAGTGTTTTATGTCATTTCTTTTGCAGTAGTTTTTATCATATCAAATCCACGTGCAAATTCATGTGTACAAGATTTCTCCCTTGCTGGAATCCGTGTTTATTATAATATTTATATTTTAATTCAGTTTAATCATACTAATAATAAATTTTAATTTGGTATTTAATCAGGGGTTTACATAGGACTTAAGTTATGGCGCTCGAGAACCGTGAAGTCTTTTTTTGTATTTATTTCTATTTATCACTAATGTAGATTTTTTTTTGCTTCACGAATATATCTTTTTTTTATATAATTTTTTTGTATCTAATGAAGGAATTTCATTACTGAAATTCTCCATCTCAGTTTTTTTTTATTATTTTACCATTTTTGGAAATTCTATTGTTCTATTTTTAGACCATAGAGTTTTTCCTTTAACTCTGCTTAAGCCTGGCTGAGGCAAAAATTCGGCCAACAAGTTTCCTAATAATTGTTTTTTTTATGCGTCTGTTTGAGAAGCGATAGTTAAGCGATTTTTCCTAGTAAAAGGATCAGGTAGATTTGTTTTAGAGATTTCTCATACGTTAGTTCTTTTTTTTTACAATTTTTTTAGATAATTTTTTTTAAAATTCTTCCTGATTATTAAAAAGTACATTTTTCTTTCCAAATTTTTGATTTAAAATTCTAAGTCCTTAAAATCCTTAAAGGTCTAGTTGTATGTTTGTTTGTTTTTTTTAAATTAATTGAATTTAATAAATTAATGAAATGAATTAAAAATTAAATTATTTTAGAAATTAAATTTATAATTAATAAAAAAAATTAAGTAAATTATTAATTTCTTTTTTTTTTAAAAACCGCGTAGCTATCAATTTTCAGACAGAGGCTTAACAATAAATGTTAATTGGTATTAAGATTTAATTGGTTATTTTTTTTAAAACGATACATTATAAGTGTCTATAACACTATTTTTTTTATCTTTTTTTATTATGTCTCTTGTTCTCAGGAATGAGAATTTAACGGTTTTTTTTTGTTATTTTGTAAAAAAAGAAAAAAAAATTGATTTGCTTGTTTACAAAGGTTCTGTTAACATTTTTTTTGTTGGATATATATTTCAATATGTTTTGAATTAAAGTAGTTTGTTTTAAATCCATTTTTGGGTGTCAGATTATGATTTATTTTTCTACCATTTTGAACCGGCACAGAATTTTTCTACAATCTCACCCTCGCAGTATTTAAAGCGAGACTTGACTATCATTTGAGCTACGTTAGTTGTTTTTCACTGGGATTTCCACAACCCCTGGGTCCAGTTTCAGATTCTGGCTGGATTCAAAAAATATCGTGGATGGTGGATGCCCCCATACTTATTTGAGTTTCAGCGTCTTCGTGGGGTGAGCCATTTTTCCCTTTTATTCGTTTTGGGGCGGGCCACTTTTGGAATTTTCCCGGTGGAGAATTACAACAGTGTTTCGTCCGCTCCGAAGTCTGGTGAAGGGGGAGGGTTCGGTTTTCGCCGCGGGGCGTTGTAACTTAGATAAATTTTTTTTTTTTAGTTGTTTTTAACTAAAAAAAAAGTAGTATCGTTTCGACACACGCTACAGCTCACAAAGATTGGTGCTTTCGCCGTGCTTTGTGCTTCTACATCATAACACTACGAGGTTGGTTTAGGCTCCTTGTGTTCACAAAGGCCTTACAAAATTGGTGAAGACACCGTGTCGTGTCATTCTTTTCACCTTACAGTACTATAGCATTCATAATGATTAAATTTAAGAGATAAATGATTAAAGTGTCTTTAACCCTTCGCGGTCTCTAAGCTATTTTAGGAAAGTTACTTTCAACTCGAATGGCCAGCCATGCTGGACACAGCCACGTTCTATATCAGCTGTTTGTCATTTTTACTAGTACAATCCTCTCAGGTCGTATGGCCAGCACTGCTGACCACTACTGATTTCCTCTTCAGCTCGTTCCGACAGCATAGGTGGCCATTCAAAGCAATTTATTAAAAATTGTTTAGTATTTTTCCGGCAGGTTGCACCACTCATAGGGAAAAGACTATTGAGGAGTTGAATGGAATAAGGGCCTAACTGAGAAAATTACGTTTTGAGATATTGAGCTTTGAAGTTTTTATATAATTGAATTTTTTTTTAAATCCTTCTTCATAAGACACTTAGACAATTTTAAATATTTTAATATTTTTTTGACCAAACCATTACTTTACTTTTTATAACATTTTACAACTTCAATGTATAAAATTGATTTTAAAATAATGCAGCGAGGGTCCTGTTTCAATTCAATGACCAAATCCATTTGTAAAACTGTAATTTTATTAATTTTAACAAATTTTCAGATATTTTAACCTTACTTATTAACAATAAAAATACAAATATGAAAAATTTTGAACAATTTTAAGTAAATTTTAAACATAGTAATTAAAATGTTAATATTGTCAAGTGGTTATTAGTGCCCATATGATTAGCAGTAATTGCAGAACAGTCAGACGTTAAAAAAAAAAAAAAAATTAATACAAAATATTTAAGAAATAATATTAAAAGTAAAATAGATTAGATTGACAATATTCACCATTAGCAAGCTAGCTACCCAATAATCATATGATTAAAGGAAGTTCTACCCTGAACTCAGTAGGTAAGATATTGAAACCAAACTTGGCCTGTCTACTAAAAACAGTAAGATAAATTCAAAAATGCATTGTGTGGAAAAAGGGTCTCTCATTATTTGTGCCATTATTTCATTCAACTCCTCAATTGTAAATAGTATCTAAAGTAACAATAATTATTTTATCCATTTTTAACATTTAATATTTTATTATGTTTTACAGTACTTAGAGCAAATTTTAATTGTCATTGTATTAGCCATTTCATTAGCTTTCAATGAAATATAACAATATTACACTTTGAATTCATTTTGGATTTTTAATGTGTAAAACCTTAGGCCTTATTACACTTACAGTTGTTGTTAGGTCATCAGCCAGAAAGCTGGTTTGAACCTCGAGAGCAGAGGTTCCCAAACTGTGTGCCGCGAGGCCGGCCAAGTGTGCCGCGGAACTCAAGGAAAATAAATTAAATTAAATTTAACATATCAAGTACTTAAGCTTAATCAATGGCATAAAGTAATAGGTGTACCGCGGCTATTGGCCGTTTTTTTTTGTAGTGTGCCGCGGGGAAAAAAAGTTTGGGAAACACTGCTCTAGAGGTTTGACTAAGTAAAACGAGGAGTGAGATGGTTTACCATTGCCTTCCTCACCGAGTGAGGAAGGCAAGAGTGGAAAAGTACGCTTATCAGCATGCCGGGCCCTCTGAAAAGCACATTTTTTCCACTCTGCAAATGACACCTTCACTTCATTTACCACAGGGTCTGGCTGTGTAGTGAAATTCATTACTTTCAGAGGAGATAACTCTGATTAATGTCTTTTACACCTCTACCTCTTCTGTTCTTAAATGATTCAGTCATTTAATTGGCTGACCATGTGATAAGAAACAGAACTATTTATTTTAGCCCTGTAACGAACAGATTGAGTGTAAATAAATTGACACTCCACCTGTCTGTTATGGGCAGACATTTACAGATTGAAACAAAAAACTTGATACAAGCTGGTGTAGCACGGAATGGCAGAATGGAGGCCAACCTAACAGAGAAACCGCCATGGCCAGCAGTGCTGGCCGTACTGAGAGGCACGGCGCTGTGAAAACAATGATGAGCTGACTCAGTAACAGCTGTGACCAGCATTGCTGGCCATTCGAGGGCAAAGGGTTAAAACACTTAACGCTTACAGTGCCAGGAAAATATTTTGTGAGTTCCTACCGAAAAATGCTACTTGTGTGCGATTTTTAGCATCTATCTATCCATAACATGGCTATTTTTCCAAGGTATCTTAAAAGACTTTGTTTTGTTCATAATGAATTGATCTTGTATAATATTTAACTAGGAACACATTTCTTACAATTTAAAAATAAAATGATAGTAGTCATTTTTTGTGGAAATTTCCTTTTCAACTTAAAAAAAAATCACCCTAAAAAATTATTTTATTCAATTTTATTTATATCACCTTAAAGACAATATTACGAAAACTATAAAAAAATCATTTATTTATTGTAAAAAATAAAAATACTGCGATAAAAATTTCAAAATTTCTTTTTTTAGTTTTTTAATCAATATGAATCAATTACATTCATAAAAAACTCAACATGTATTTTATCAATCAATTTCTTACTGATTATTTTCATACGCTATTTTTACAAATTGAGTGAAAATAAAAAGTTCTATGAATTTTATAGTCAACGTACTAATAAAAGGAAGACGCTGGAATTTTTTGGTAAAACTGCTGACGTCCTAATAATAGGACGCTGGCACTTTAAGGGTGGCCAGCACTACTGGCCATTCGAGGGCAAATAGTTAAATCACTTAAACATTAATGCTTCATTAAAATAATCAGTATTTACTTACACTGTGATCACTTTTATTTGAATTGACAAGTGTTGTTGTAGCGTACGGAGTAGGATTTGAAATTTCATTATGAGGTTCATTACGGTTGTTATAGAACGTTGTTAAATTTCTTTGATTAACTTCAGCGTAATCACCGCATTCAGGTATCGGATGACCTCCTAACAATTTCGTTTCCGTTTCTTTTTCACCACCATTTCCACTACCACTCCAACCGCGATCGATCCATAAAGTTTCTTTTCCACCGCCTCCATGTAATAGATTTAACTGGCACAACTCATTCGCGTTTCCAACTGGAACTGAATAAAAACTGGCACTGAACTCAACTGGAATTGAATTAATTGAATCAATGATTAAACCACACAATACAGAAAGAAGACAAAGAAATTAAAATAGAAAATAAAAAAAGAATCGTAACACAACCAGAAAAAGAAAAGTTTCAAAGATAAAGCTTATAATTTACTCCAATACACCAAACTCATACATTTCTACAATTAATTGTTCAATAAATTAATAGACCTCTAGACCTTAATAATTACCTCTAGACCAACCCGGTGGGTTGGTCTAGAGGTAAAGTCGTCACCAAAATCAGCTGTTTAACAGCTGATTTTCGGAGACTAAGGTTCCTGGTTCAAATCCTAGTAAAGGTAGTTACTTCTATTCGGATTTGAATACTAGACAGTGGTTACCAGTGTACTTTGATGGTTGGGGTTCAATTAACCATACTCTCTCAGGAATGGTCGGCCTGGGTCTGTACAAGACTACACCTCATTTACACGTCATACACATCATCCTCATCTCATTGGGCCATGGGGTTGCTTATTGTTCTGAATTAAACAGATTGCAACGTACACATATTAGGAATAAAAAAATAAAATAATTTAATAAATACTTAACTACAAATAAATAACTCCTTTCCAATCCTGAGATCCTCAAATAAGGATTTTCATTATTATCGATTTATTATATTTTTAACACACGAAATTCAATTTTAAAACATGGTTTTCTTAAAACTGAACTAGGGTTTATCCACGTTTAAAGTAGTCAGGTTTTAAAATAAGCGTGATAAAAATAAAATTAAATCGACAAAAATAAAGGTCCTCTTTTGAGGACCTCTGTATTGAAGAGGAAACACCTTTACCACACGTTCAAGGAATAAATAAATTTCTCTCACAATGAATAATGATCAATGTCATTTTCTTAAAATAAAAACGTACAGTAAAAGCCGCCTTAACTGAAACGAATCCAAAAAACTTGTTTTATAACTTTGTGATCACTCAACTTCAATATTGTGTATACACACGGTACAGTATTTAAATACATAGCATTGTTAAAGTACAGAACAGTGTTCAATGAAATAAATTATGAATATGAAGTTTCACTATTCTGGGAATTTGTTTACTCATCCTTCACCTCCAGGACATGTTTCTAATAATAAAACGATAGCATAATGTTGCTGTAAAAAAATGTTTCATCAAAAATCTCACCCTTTTTTAAAAAGACAGTAAATAACAAAAATTTATATACAGCAAATATTAAAAATACCGTATAATATTACGTTTTGATATCTTGAAATTTTTGTATTTTTGTTTCTCTGCTTAGGTCATCAGCCAAAAGGCTGGTGTTAGCGCCAGTATTACCCGGGTTAATTCAAATTGTTTTCTCCCGCTAATCATAATTGTTCCTGCTTGATTGTTTCCGCGTGACATCACTAATCACGTCATCCTTTATCCCTGCTCCTTCCTTGCATATCCGGCATCCTCATACACACTCTTGTATCGGCTTTCGTGATGAATGGAAGCGTGTCTGCCTCCTGCGCTTAGCGCGTGGCTTTGGGTTGTTGATACCCTGCCATTCTTCGTTTACAATCTGTTTCGTTCGTTGTTCGTCGTTTGTTATGAACTTAAACTGTTTATTGTTCTTTGCTTTGTGTGAATTATATTCAATTGCTCATGTATTTTGTATTGTGAACTGTTGCTGTTTGTTTATTGCGATGTTATCAGTGCTTCACCACGTGCGTGCCTACAAGTCTCAAGTCGTTTTCTGGATTCCAGGTAAGAGCGCCTTTCATTTATTATGAATAGTTGATCAAGTGTGTGCCTTCCTATGTTTTTGTCCTGCCAATTGTGTCCCCTACCTTTCGTTATTTCGTTCAACTATCTATTAACTCATTTCGTTTATTCTCTAAGTCGTTTTAGCTGTGGCTGGCAGCTGCTGAAAACTAGCCTGGTCCTCCGAGTTAAATTAATTAATCGTCTACTAATTACTGTAGAATTATTCAGTTTAAATTCGTTTTATTGTACTTATTCAGCGCCCTTACAAGCGCTAACATTTTTGGTCCGTTCCGGGCATTGGATATGTATCAGTAATTATGGCTACAGTCAATTACATATATACTGTTTTATTATTTCATTAAATTCGTTAATTACACATTGTGTAATCATCTACAGTTATTGTGTTACGGGTGGATGTATCTATTTGTTGCGTATATGCTGGTTGCGTCTTGTTTAAAATTATGTACTGCGCGTCTTGTGACGTCACACTCAACGCTTCACTTCTATGTTAGCTGCTGTTCAAGAATTTGTAACGGCAGCCATTTTCTTGTCTTCATCAAGTCACAACGTTCTAATGCGCAGACTCGCTCTTCGCGCACTCTCTCTCCGCAGTCAACTGGTTTCATTTACAAACTGATTCTCTTACTGTGTACCTCGTTGTCATAACCTTCAATGTTAAATCGTTATACTGACCTAATTACAGTCAGTTACTGTTTGTTTACCTTTTTCAACTTGTGTCTTTTTATTAATTCATTTATATTTATTCGTTCATTTTTATCAACATGGACGATTATAAATCATTAATTAAAAAACGTGACGTGATCAATAATCATTAAAATCGTTTTGATCTATTTCTTAAATCTGACGTCGAAATAACTCAAGTAAAATTACGCCTAGAAAAATTCATTGACCTTTGGTCTGACTTTGAATTAATTCAAACCAAACTTGAATTACTTCAACCTGATAACAATTTCGAAATCGAGCGCACTAATTTTGAAAACAAATATTTACAATTAATCGGTTCTGCACAACAGCTAATTCAATCGCTAGATAAAACTGTGATTATTTCAAGTCAACATAAAACCAATAATTCGCCATTGGTTCAATTACCTAATATTCGTCTACCGTCTTACGATGGCGATATAACCAAATTCCAGAATTTCATAAGTCTATTCAATGATTTAATCCATAACAACTCTGATTTATCTCAAGTGCAAAAATTACACTACCTACGATGCTCTTTAACTAGCGAGCCGCTTCGCTTAATTGAGCATTTACCATTGTCAGCTGATAATTACTTATTGGCATATAATTTAATACTCGACCGTTATTCAAACCCACGTAGAATTGCAAATGTACATTTAAATCAAGTTTTTAATTTCATCAAATCTGATTCGCCTAATTATCAATCGTTGAAACATTTCTTAAACGTTCACGAATCTGCTATCGGCGCTTTGCGAATACTCGATATTAACCTGCTTGAGTATCTTTTATTTGAAATCGCTTATTCAAATCTAGATCCTGTTACTAAACTGAGTTTCGAGGATCATAATCCTGCGTCCACCGTGCCTTCGTACGAAGCTTTGATCTCGTTTGTTACTGCTAAAATGCATTCTTGTGAATTAGTTAATCCTTCTCAATCTATCGATAATGTTCGTTCTCCGTATTCAAGTAGTTCTAACCTCGATAAACCGGACTCATCATATCCGGCATCCGCTAATCGCCGTTTTGTTCAAAATAATCGTAATTCAACCTCGCCGTCTGCTAACTCTGACAATATACCTTCGTTTTTCGTCGAATCAAACTCAATTAAATGTCTTTCGTGCGAATCTAACCTTCATTCAATTCATAACTGTAATGAATTTCTTTCGCAAACCGTTGATAATCGCTACAAAATTATTTCTCGGCTTAAACTGTGTTTTGCCTGTTTCGGCCATCATGATCGTCGTAACTGCAACTCAACTAAACATTGTCGTATCTGTTATTCTAAATCTCATAATACGCTGTTGCATTTTGACCGCAACGCTCAACAGTCGAATTCATCTGCCTCTTCCGTTGTTAAATCGCATAATTCGCTAATCGCTAATTCGCCTCAACTCATCGAGCACCCAGTCAACCATTCACAATCTCCCGGGTGCCTACTTGCTAATTCTTCGCCGTCGATTCATGCTACTGCTATCGCAACTCCGCCAATTAATTCCTGCGCTACCTGCTCTGCTAATAAGCCGGTAACTACTGTGAATTCGTCTTCGTCAGTCGTCGCTGAACAATCTACCGATTATTCTCTCTCTTGCCGCCTTGATGGCCAAACCGCGCTGTTAGGCACTGCTATTGTTCACGCTGTCAATTCATCCGGTAAAATTGATCCACTTCGCGCTGTAATTGACAATGGTTCTCAATCAAGTCTTTTAACCTATAGCGCCGCTCGTTCTCTTCAACTCGACATAGCGCCTACCACTAAACGCTTACAAGGTATTTCATCTCAAGTTACCTCCGTTAAAGGTACTACTAACCTTACAATTCTGTCGCCGCAAAATTCTAATTTTCGCTTACCGCTTCAGGCTACTGTTATTCAAAAAATATCAGACCGACTGCCTGCTTCTCGAATTCACAAGTCCGTCGGTGAACAGTTTTCTCAACATCTGCTAGCTGACTTTCGCTTTCGCAGCCCAAATCCAGTAGATTTACTGCTCGGTGCTGACTGCTTTTCCGAAATACTAGATTTCAGTAAAACGCCTTTAATAAAAGGCGCTCCATCCGCTTTGTCAACTGTTTTTGGTTATGTCGTATTCGGCAAATTGCCCGACATCCAACCACCTAATTCTGTAACAAATAACGATTCGCTTTTATCATATGTTTTCTCTAATAACGCTGAATTCTCGTCGCCTGCTGCTGCTGTTAATCTCGCATCGCCTACTGTTGAAAATCGCACGTCAACTACAAATTCGATTTCGCCTCAAATTCTCGCCGTCAATCATCAACCTATCGTCCCTGCTATTTCAAAAATTGAACTCGGTGCTACTGTAAACCCCGAGATCAATAACTCTATCGTTTCTTCTGTTAATTCGACTAATTGCTTACTTGTTTCGCCTGCATCTGACAACGTTTCTTATCGCCCTACTGTTTTAACAAATCGTCTTCGTACAGCTTCAATCTCTTCGCCTTCAAATCGATTCGCCGCTTCATCCGAGATCATCGCTGTTGATTCTCGTCTCGCTTCGTCCACCGACTTCGCCAGTATCTCGACCGATTTTGCTGCTGGTACTTCGTCCATTCGTCGCTTCAAGTCTGCGCTGAAGGCTCCCTCCGAGTTGTCTTCAATTAATTCTTCGAATCATCGCTTCTCGTCGTCTCTCGCACACTCTGTTGACAAACCGCTGCAAATCGCTTCGCTAAAGGGCAATCGGCCCTCCTCAGTCGCTTCATGCTCTGCTAACGCTCTTCGCGCGCCTTGTGCCCCTCTTGGCGAGCGGGGCCCCAATCGTCGTAAACAATATTCACAACCGGTGAATAATTGTAATTTCAATTCTCGTTTTTCGTTCAACGCCTGGTGTAATCTTCGTAAATCTCGCACGTCGCCTCAACCTCAATCACGGATTCACTCTCAACAAGTTAGTGAAGTTCGCCGTACCGCAATTCAGAATTCTTGTCGCTATTGTTCGCCTACTCGCCAGTTCGTTTCGCAACCCGCTTACCAGTTAGCTCCGCCTTTGGGCAACTAACTTTTCTCCGTCGTTTCACTTCGTTTCCCGCTTAACTTCATCTACCTTCGTTTTCGCCTCTTCGTTTGTTTTCTTCGTTCGTCGTTTTTCTTTGTCTCTTCTTCTTCTTCTTCGCTTCTGGTTGTCAACCCTTGTTGGCAATCACATCAAGATCGTTCCGTTACTCGTTGGCTTCCGCGCAAGCCGTGGAAGATGCTCCGTTCGTCGTTGGCCGGGCAAACCCGTGCGTTTGTCACGCCACATCAAGATGTGTCCGTTCTTCACCTCGTTCGTTTCTACGTCTTCAATCGTCGTCGATGCTTCGCTCATCGTTTTGCTACGTTTTCCGCTCCCTGTTGCGTCAGGGCGGGCGGCTTCGTTCTTCGTCTTCTTCCTGCGTTTTCCGCTCCCTGTTGCGTCAGGGCGGGCGGCTTCGTTCTTCGATCAGTTATTTGTAAATCGCTTGCTTCGATTTAGGCGGGCGGTATGTTAGCGCCAGTATTACCCGGGTTAATTCAAATTGTTTTCTCCCGCTAATCATAATTGTTCCTGCTTGATTGTTTCCGCGTGACATCACTAATCACGTCATCCTTTATCCCTGCTCCTTCCTTGCATATCCGGCATCCTCATACACACTCTTGTATCGGCTTTCGTGATGAATGGAAGCGTGTCTGCCTCCTGCGCTTAGCGCGTGGCTTTGGGTTGTTGATACCCTGCCATTCTTCGTTTACAATCTGTTTCGTTCGTTGTTCGTCGTTTGTTATGAACTTAAACTGTTTATTGTTCTTTGCTTTGTGTGAATTATATTCAATTGCTCATGTATTTTGTATTGTGAACTGTTGCTGTTTGTTTATTGCGATGTTATCAGTGCTTCACCACGTGCGTGCCTACAAGTCTCAAGTCGTTTTCTGGATTCCAGGTAAGAGCGCCTTTCATTTATTATGAATAGTTGATCAAGTGTGTGCCTTCCTATGTTTTTGTCCTGCCAATTGTGTCCCCTACCTTTCGTTATTTCGTTCAACTATCTATTAACTCATTTCGTTTATTCTCTAAGTCGTTTTAGCTGTGGCTGGCAGCTGCTGAAAACTAGCCTGGTCCTCCGAGTTAAATTAATTAATCGTCTACTAATTACTGTAGAATTATTCAGTTTAAATTCGTTTTATTGTACTTATTCAGCGCCCTTACAAGCGCTAACAGCTGGTTTTAACGTGTAGAGGTTTTACTAAGTAAATCGAGGACGAGGTGGTTTACAATTGCCTTCCTCACTGAGTGGAAAAGTATGCTTATCAGCATGGCGGGCCCTCTGAAAAGCACATATTTTCTACTCTGCAAATGACACCTTCACTTTATTCACCACAGGATCTGGCTGTATAATGAAATCCATTACTTTCAGAGGAGACAACTCTGATTAGTGTCTTTTGCACCTCTACCTCTTTTGTTCTTAAATGATTCAGTCATTTAATTGGCTGATCATGTGATAAGAAACAGAACTATTTATTTTAGCTCTGCAACGAACTGATTGAGTGTAAATAATTTGACTCCACCTGTTCGTTATGGGCATATTTTTGTTTATACATATTAATAAAGTCATAAAGAATAATGTATAATCAGTTTTACTATTTTAAAACCCTAAAAGTATGACTCAGCATGTTATCTGAAATTTCGAGCACCCGATATCAGGTCCACCCCCTACATTTCAGTTAAGCAAGGTTTTACTGTAGAATAAAATCATATGATAAAGGAAAATCCCACCTTTAAATAGTGAAAAATCAACTAAAAGTACAAACTAACGTAATTAAAAGTGAAAAAGATAAAAGTAAATAAGGAATTCCACATAAATTCAAAAAAGGAAGGATATACCAAGAAAGCCAAAAATTGTAAGAACCAAAGCACCACATAACCACAATTTAGAAATAAGTCGTACCAAATGCAGAAAGATTTATTTATTACCTCTGGTTATATCTTAATAAATGAGTCTAACCACAACTTTTAAGTTCCAAATAGTTCATTATTAGTACTTTTTCAAGTTCAGTTGAACTTCTGTATTTCTATTAACAACCACATATTTTATATAGCTCCTAATCATAATGCATACTGCTTTTCCAACACTCGTGAATAACTTCCGTACAGTAAAACATTCCACATAAATGTTTTCACAAAGTGTTGTAATGAAATCAAATTACGCATTACATTCAACAATGTTTAAAAATTAGCTAAAAAAAAAAATTCATGAGGTTATAGAAAAGGTGAAATAAGAGGACTTTCAAATGCAACCTTTCATCATACAACAATATAATTTTAAAAAAGATAATTTTTATACATACCATTCAAATGACCAAGTTCTTTCGTTACAGCTTGTCTCCGTTTGATATAGACAGTAGCAACAAACCCAAGAAGGACAGTAACAATAGTTGCACCGAGCAATAAAGCAAGCCACGTTTCAGTTGTTGCAGAATGGTGTGTAAACGCACTATGTCGATCCATTGGTAAAATAACAGGATCTGAATATGGACCAACACCGGCTCTTGTTAATGCAGCCACTTGCGCCGTGTATATCGAACCTAGAGTCAAGTTATTGAGAAGAATTGATACAGTTGATGCGTTTAATGACATTTGTGCCAATACTTTACTGCTGTTGCCTTTAATTTGAATCTGAAATAAATTACAAAAATAATAAATTAATGATAAATTTACTAGCTGTAATTACAACTCGCCACTCCAGCGGCGCTTCGCGCCGCTTACGTGTCTCGACCTCAGAGGGGTAGGTGGATCAGAATTCATAAGTGGATCAGAACCATTTGCCACAAGGTGAAGTTCGGCCGCCAAAGGGGTTGGGTGGATCACAATATTTAGAAATTTCAAGATATGAAAGTTTAAAGATGAAGTTTAAAGTTTCAAAATTTAAAATTTGAAGGTTTTACAATTTTAGGTTAATGTTTAAAGTTTCAAAATTTCAACTTTAAATGTTGTGGTTTGAATTTATGATACTTTGAGTTTTTCGTTTTCTTATGCGACCTAAAAATTTTCGGGTTACCAAATTTTTATGTAATTTTCTTCACTAAATAATATGTCGTTAAAAAAATATTTGTATTCCGAAAATTTTAAAATTTTTGTTGGGGTAGTAATCACCATAGGACCCCGACCTAAAATTTTATAAATTCTTCGTGACTCTAGGGGTATGTGTAACGTTTTGTTAATAAATGTTTGCGAAAAACCGTTGTAAAGGTGTAAAGAAAGAAAAACGTGAAAACGGCAAGCCCTAAAAGCCGGAATGCTAGTGTTTTGAGTTTTCTTAGCGAAGAGGTAGGTTAAGGAAAACGTTAGTTACATGGCCTTGAAGTACTTTGGGAGAGGCACAAAAAAGAAAATTTTATTCTATACAATTTTTCTCTACGAAGCACCGTTCAGGAGGTAAAAAAATACAACCCCCTACCAACGGTAAGGGGGTGGAACCTGAAGGTTTTCGCGTTACCAAAAGTTGTAATTACAATTACAAGAAGAGAAGGGAATTTAATCGTGAAACAAAAATTATTTTTATTGGTTAGATAAAAGCTTTCAACAGAGTGATAAGAAGTAAGTTGTGGAAGATAATGGGGAGAAAAGATATTACTTTACAGTTCATGGAAGTCTTTGAGGACATCAAGTTATGGTGGTTAAAGAATCAGTGTCAAGTCAAAAGGACGGAGTTTTTGTCAGAGATGATAAACGTGGGGTTTTGAGATACGGTTGTAGTTACCTGTTTTTTTTTTTTTTTTTTTTTTACTTGTAAGGCCCATTGGACCACTTTAGTCAAATAATATCAGTTCCGCGATTTCCTCCTAATCCTCTCTCAGTTCCCTGGGATCTAGCAGCTCGCTCAGCATCTGAAAAAACTCTACGGTTCTGTATTTTCCTAACCATTTCTTTGAACCTGATATTTGTGTGTTTGATCACTTTCAGGTTATCGGATTTTTTTCAAGGTCCAAACAATGTTAGATTCAGCTCCACTAAGTCCTTCTTCACTTCACGAATCCAAGCCAGCCCCGACTTCAGGTCCCACATATATTCTATTAGTTGTCTGAGGATTCTTGTTTGTGGAATTCTTATGATGCGTCCAAGGAAAAAGATTCCGTTTTTTGCGCATTGTGTCTGTTATACGGTCAATGTCTCTGTAAACTTCTCTGGTTGGTAAAACTAGCCATATACCATCTCTGAACACTCGTTTTTCAATGCAGGTTCTTAGCATCCTTCTTTCCAGCATCTGAACTTTTCGAATCCTGTTTCTCTTAGTCAGCCCCGTCAGGGTTTTGCTGTTATAAGTGACTTCTGGTTGTACAACAGTTCTATGATGCCGTATTTTAGTGCCGATGGACAAAGATCTTTTGTTGCAGGTATCTCGGGTGCATTTCTGAGCTTTAAGGAACTTGTTGATACGTTCCCTCCACGCAAACAACAAAATTAAATTAACTTCCCGCCAGCCAGCCACTCGGAGGAAGAGAGGTAGACCCTGTAGAACTTGGAAAGAAGGGGTGAGAGAGACTATGTAGCAGAGAGGGGTGGAGGAGAACTAGTGGAACGGATCGAGGAGGAGATTGAGGTGCAGAATGTGGCAGCAGCTGTAGGACCCCCGCTTAAAGTAAAGTAAGTAAATAATTCTTACTTACTTAATTGTATTCCAATGAAGTTTTAACGTAATTTATGTAGCTTCCGGTTTTACCTAACACATAGGGCAAACCCAGCACTTATATCATAATGTCATATGTTCCTCGTGTTGCCACGAAAAAGTTGATCTGACCAATTAGAAATTACAAGACTAATGTTACAGACTACAAAAAAATTACAAGACTAATGTTAACATGAACTACAGTTACAGGTAGTGGGTAAATGTTTGACTACGTGCCGTTTACTCCTGGATGTTCGTGGGTTCATGTCCATATGGGCAAGTTCAAGGAGTATGTATTCAGAATGTATCTTCCGGTATATATTCGTAATCCAATAATTTTCGATCATATTTTGTATTCCCAGTAAAGTTTTTTAAATTTTTGGGGCGTTTGCACTCCTAATGGTATTCCAATGATTTTTATGTAAAACCAACCACATGTAAAAATAAGCCTTAACATTCCATTTCAGATAATTTTTTCTTAATACTAGTGGTACGCAGCGTACATTGCTACGCCCAAGAACAGAAAACATGTTTTTCTGGAAAATATGAAATTTATTTTATTTTATCTAAGGCCCGTTAGCGTAGTGGTTAGCGCAAGTGGTTTCTACGCCGAAGTACCGGGTTCGATTCCCAGAAAGGTCTGGCATTTTTTCATCACTCATTTTCATTACCATCATTATCCACCAGCTGTATTAGCAGAATTTGTAGAACAGTCAGACGTAAAAAAAAAACTAATGCCAGGGTAATAAAATGATAATTATAAACGTCACTACTACGATCGATGCACAAACAATAATAATGGCTGAAAACAGTACAGGGGTGAGAGAAAGCTTATTGTGTGAGAAAGACCGGAGACCAGCTTCGTTCTCATCCCTACTCTGTGCTGTTTACGAAGTGAGAGTGACACCTGTAGACGCCTGGCGGGAATAACTGATCAAATGACAACTGATCAGTTATCTACTGCTGAGAGTAGAAAATTACTAAATTACTAATATTCCTATAACAAAATAGGGGTTGGTGGTAGAAGAGTGAAAATTTAGGAGTGTATGTATTTTTTAATGCCACATTATACAAAAATCAAAAATAAAAATTTTGTCCAAAATAATAAAAAAATTTTTTTTGGGGTGGACCACCCTTATCACTTAGGGGTATAAAAAATAGATAAAAGCCTATTCTCGGACCTACCAAGTGTACATATAAAATTTCATCAAAATTGGTTAAGCCGTTTTTCGGAGGAGTAAGGCAACTAACACTGTGACACGAGAATTTTATATATTAGATTAAAATTTAATTTTATAAGTAACAACCTTGTAAAAAAAAAATAAAAATGGTTAAGTTACTCAGTAAAAAAGTAGGCTTACTTACTTTATATCCGACCAAAACACCATTATGATGTTGTGGTGAAGGAGGGGCCCATCTTACAAAAGCTGCTGTTGTATTTATCATACCAACTTGAATATTTTCTGGTGGTGCTGAAGGAACTGTAAATAAATTTAGAACAATTGTTAGTACAATGTAAAAATTATAATCTGAAGACACAATGATTACTAATACTTTTTTTAAAAGTTTAACCCTCACCGACATTTTAATAATTTGAAGAGAAGGAAAATTTTTAGGGGTCATAGCACAAACATCATATACACAGATGTATAAACTCATAGAAAAACATCCCTTATTAATAAATTAGTAGGGAGCGTCATTCCATATTATTAAAATAATTGTAAAATGAAGAAACCTTCTTAAATAAGTAATTTCATCAAAATTAGTCAACCAAAATGTTTATTCGTGCGATTTTTCACTTTTTAACAATTTTCTCAAAAACAGCTCCTAAATTTTTCTCTAAAAATCACCTCATTTACTACATTTTCAGTACTCTACATGATAGGGTAAGCACCATTTCTGCTGAAATTCAAGGGGTAGTTTTGCTCTCACAGGAAAAAGGGGATTTTTTAAGATTGCGACCTTAATATGCATTCTAGGGCAAAAGTTTATAATCCAGTTGTAGAACATTTAAAAATCTACAACTTTTATTCAAGCATTTTTTCATTCAGAGCATTGTTTAGCATAAATTAATGACTTTCTAAATTCTTTGATTTATCAAAATCTTTATTTCTGAAAATCAGCTGTTTAACAGGTAACTTGCGGCGATTACTTTGTAACTGTACCAACCCAGTGAGAGTTCAAATGCTGAAGTTTTTAAGTAGTAACAATGTTTTTCTGTAGTAGTAACAAAGACAAATTTTTCTGTAGTTATTTTGTGAGTTTTATGTAATTTTCAATATTTTTAGTGATTAAACTACGAAGGGTGTACAAAAAGTTCCCGAAATTGCCTTGCTTTCGCAAAATAAGCGGTAAGATAGCCAAACTAGCAATATGATTGCATGCACAATCTTGTTTGAACATGTTTGGACAGTGAATAGTGGTATCAGTGCTCCATCCAACGTGGTTATGAGTGGTTGTCAGTCAACACAATGTCGCAGTTTGAATACAGTGACATTTGCACATGAAAGTTCATGTGCAAATTGGTTCTGCTTCAGAGATGCTGTTGGGTCTGGAGAAAAATTACGGTGATAATGCACTAAAACAGATCTGCTTTTTGCGAATGGTTTGCACAGTTTAAGAAACAGATTACAGGATAATAAGAGCAGCAGGAAAACTTCAACATACCGAAATGACGAAATGATTGCAAAAGTGAAACAACTGATTCTAGATGATCAAAGAATGACAATCACCGAGTTGGTAAACAAAGTTGGTATCTCAGAGGGATCAATTCATGGTGTTTTATGTGATGATTTGAAGATGACATGCGTCAGTGTGAAGTTTATTTCAATGCTGCTAAACACGGATCAGATGGAATGTCGCATGATAATCGCGACGAAGAAAAATTCTTCTACCGCTGCGCTCAACAATGGCAGGATCAATGGAGCAAGTGTATGTGCGTGCAAGGGTCCTTCTTCGAAGATGATTAAGTATGCAATCTCATAGATCATAACATTAGCACGCTGAACCACCATTCTGGGAAATTTTAAAACACCCCTCATATTAATTTTAAACATAGACAGAATCAACAGAATGTTATAGATAAGTACATTCATTTTTTCATAATTTTATGATTAAAATTAACCATACTTACTGTCTTCCAAAGTTTGAACACTCTTAGAATTAGATGGTTGTCCTTCAACAGATTTAAAAAATGGAACAAGAAAGAATTCATATTTTGTAAACTTTCTGAGATTAGAAACTGTGTAGCTAGTGGCGCCAGCATTCAATACAGTGACCATATTGTACTTCTGTGACGCACCCGTCAGATCTTGAAACCATACGTACAAACCTTCAACATATTCCTCTTCACTCACAATCTAAACAAATAAAAAAAAATCATGTTTTTTATTAAAAATGAAATTAAAATCTACAGACACTTGTAAAAAATGGATGATAAAACAAATCTTTGTAACATTAAACTGTAGGCCTAAGGAATCAGTTTAAAGAAATCAGAAAGCATATTAAAATATCGGAATAAACCAAATAAACAAAATGGACTAAAGCAAATACACACTAACGCTGGCCGCACACTGAAGGTAGCCAAAAAAGTTTGAACCTCTGGAAGTTTTACCAAGTAAAACAATGAGCGAGGCAGCTTACCATCGCCTTCCTGAGTTGTAAAGTATGCTAATCAGCATGCCAGGTCCTCTGAAATGCACATATTTTCCACCCTGCAAATGACACCTTCACTCTGTTTACCATGAGTCTGGCTGTATAATAAAATTCATTACTTTCAGAAGAGATAACTCCTCTGGAAGCAAATTAGTGTTTTTTACACCTCTACCTCTTCTGTTTTTTAAACGATTCAGTCATGTAATTGGCTGATCATGTGATAAGAAATATACAGTCCAGGCTTTCTTAGTTCGCTCCTACTGTAAACAAATAATGACGTCACTGAGCATGCGCATTTTATAAAAATGTGTACACGCTGATTAAAAATTAACAAAAATATACTTTCAAGAGTATTTAAATACAAAATACTTTAAAAATTAATTTTATAAATGAAATTGTTAATCATATCATGACTGATGTAAGTACTTCAAGTACTTATAATTAACTTAATAGGAATACTACATCCATAAAGTCGTGAACCCTAGCGTGCACCCTGTAGTAGCTGGCTTTGGTTTGTTGACAGTAGGAGTAAACTAAGGACGGCTGACCTGTAACTATTATTGTTGCCCTGGAACTAACAGACTGAGTGCAAATAATTTAACACTCCACCTGTCTGTTATGTATCAGCCGCACAGGCAATCAAGAGACTGCTTGAAGCGAACGAGTGACGATGACTGGAATTAGTTAGTCACAAGGAATCTTGAGTCACTCCACTCTGTGAATGCTCTGAAACACATGCGAGTGTCATCCAGCAACTCGTACATCAGTGAAATGTAATTTTTTACGTGGTTTGGTTTTGCATGATTGCTGAATTACAAACATGATCTCAATGTGGACAAACTTGTTGCTTTGATTCAGGAAAGGCTCGCATTATATTATTATAAAAAGAAAAAGTAGATTTAGAGAAAGCATTTGACAATCTGGACTGGAGTAAAATGTTTAAAACTTTGAAAAGGCTAGGAATTAAATACAAAGAAAGGAAAGTTATCTACAGTCTGTATAAGAATCAAACGGCTGTTTTGAGAATCGAGGGGTACGAAAAAGAGGCTGCTGTAAGAAAAGGTGTACGACAAGGTTGTTCTTTGTCACCACTAATTTTTAACTTGTATATAGAAGAGGCTATAAATGAAGTGAAGGAGAAATTTGACGTAGGAATAAAAATTCAAGGAGAAACAATAAAAATGTTGAGAATCGCCGATGATATAGTAGTATTAGCCGAGGCAAAGAATGAACTAGAGGATGCCTTAAATGGAATGGATGAGATCTTGAGGAAGGATTACTTCATGAAAATTAATAAGAACAAAACGAAAGTGTTGTGCAGCAGCAAGAGTGGTTTAGAAGAGATGGGAAATTTAAATGTAGGCAACGAAAACATACAGGAAGTTGGGGAATTCTGCTATCTAGGGAGTAAAATAACAAAGGATGGTAGAAGCACGAGTGATATCAAGAGTATAATTGCTCAAGCTAGAAAAGCCTTTGAAATGAAAAACAGCTTACTGACTACAAACATTGATTTACAGATTAGGAAAAATTTCTTAAAACATTATGTTTGGAGTGTAGCATTATACGGAAGTGAAACGTGGGTGATAGGGGCTGTAGAACGGAAGAGGATAGAAGCTTTTGAAATGTGGTGTTATAGGAAAATGTTAAAGATTAGGTGGGTGGACAAAATAAGTAATTTAGAGGTTCTTAGGCGAGTGGATGAAAAAAGAAGTATATGGAAGCATCTTACCAAAAGAAGGGATAGGCTAGTGGGGCATATCCTAAGACATCCAGGTATTGGGCTATCAATAATGGAGGGTAACATTGAGGGAGTAAATTGTAGTGGGAGGCAAAGATTAGAATATATAAAGCAAATTACAAAAGATGTAGGGTGTTACAGGTATGTAGATATGAAACGACTTGCGCAAGATAGAACAGGTTGAAGAACTGCATCAAACCAGTCGAGAGACTGATGACAAAAAAAAAAAAAAAAAAACAGTTCCAACAAGAATGTTATCGACTATCAGATGAAATATCGAAAGAAACGAATACTACTGATGCTATTCTAGTATTTATTCATCTCTTTTCGTCAACGATGTCACATTTTCAAAACACAAATATTTGCTTAATCTTGAGACATTTTCCTTCTAAATCTTACAAATGAGTATTTGTACTGTTCCGAATAAGTCAACACCTTGTTGATGTATTTAAAATATTGATCTGTTCTCAATAAAATTTCTTCAAATTCTTTCAGAACCTCATCACGTCGTTTAAATTTTACAACAGAATTTAATATTATTCACTTACCTCCCAGTTTAATTTAACAGAAGTAGACGATACAGGTGTAAGTTGATTAAGAATAACAACTTTTGTATCAAGTCGAGAACGAGCTTCATCCAACTGATGTTGAGGGACAGCACGAGCTCCAACCCCTAGTGTTCTTATTTCTAATGAGACACCACTTGGTATCGACAGACCGTGTGCATTCTCTGCTCGAACTACAAACACATACGCTGTGTCTGGTTTCAGATCACTTATCTGAAAACAAATTACCCAACAAAATAATAAATACAACTGTAAATAAATTTAATTCATAATAACAATTTAACCCTTTCCAATCGTATTATGTTTGCTCTGTGATTCCCCTCTACTTGTATTTATACCCTATTACATTAATCACACGCATAATGTGTTGTTATAGGAAAATGTTAAAGATTAGGTGGGTGGACAAAATAAGTAATTTAGAGGTTCTTAGGCGAGTGGATGAAAAAAGAAGTATATGCAAGCATCTTACCAAAAGAAGGGATAGGGCTAGTGGGGCATATCTTAAGACATCCAGGTATTGGGTTATCAATAATGGAGGGTTTTTTTTTTTTTTTTTTTGTTTAACGTCCGACTGTTCTGCAATTACTGCTAATGCAGACGGTGAAGGATGAAATGATTTTTTTGTAACGTATGAAAAGATGCCGTGCCTGAATGGGATTCGAACCCAAGACCGCATGATGAGAGGCGAGCACGTTACCAACTGCGCCAATGCGGCTGGCGTAATGGAGGGTAATATTGAGGGAGTAAATTGTAGGGGGAGGCAAATATTAGAATATACAAAGTAAATTACAAAAGATGTAGGGTGTTACAGGTATGTAGATATGAAACGACTTGCGCAAGATAGAACAGCTTGGAGAACTGCATCAAACCAGTTGAGAGACTGATGACAAAAAAAAACATGTGTTGTCATTAGTTTTAAGAGCATACAATACTTTTTATGTTAGGTATAACTTTAATGATAATAATGATACATAAAAAATGCTTTTTCTCACCTAAAAACTTTTAAAATATAACCTGCAAAACATACACTGTCGTTGTAAAAACTAAGATAAAATAAACTATTTAACTAAAAATTGATACCTAAAACCTAATAAAAACACGCAAAATAATCTGAATATTATTTTTGTGTGAATTAGTTACCTAAAACTACCAAAAAACATTAACCGATCTTAAAGCGACACGAAATACCGCAAAATAAACGAAGAACGTTCACGATTAGGTTAGTTAGTTATGGTGGCATCGATTCAATTAATTCCGTTTATATCGATAATCGGTAGTAGTCAACTATCGAAAACTACATGAATTAATTTTTAAAACATCCCGTAGAGGCCAGCAACTTTGTTAAATGCGTATTTTTATACAAAATCACCTGTGGAAACAAAGTTGGATGGAGTCCGACATACGGGTGGAACGGTAATACTATCATGTCGGATCAGATCCGACAGTCGAGTAGAAAGGGGTAATACAGTAAAAATACCCAGAATACAGCTTTTATTTTTATCTCTCCCTCCCGAGCACACAAGCTTACACCAGTAAAATTCCTATAAATGCTAAAAAAAAATTAAGAAATATTTCTAAATACAACATGTACTGTTTAAAGTAGTTTTACGTTCCTCATGTAAAATTTCAATTTTCTATACATTAAAATCGTATAATAAAATAAAACTTAAATAACATCTTTAGAAGAAATTGCAGAAAGGATTGGATTGAAAATTTCTTACAAAAAACGAAATTTATGATGATCAACCGGTTATGTATAAACAAAATAAATATTAATGGGAATCTTATCGACATTGTAGAGAGTTTTAAATATCTTGGAGAAACAATCACATACAATCTTAATGAGAGGGCAGCATGGAATGAGAGAATTTCTAAACTTTCCAAAGGACAGCAAATTACTAAAAATACTAACAACAAAAAATGTCTTTCCATTCACACAAAACTTAAACACTACAAAGCAGTTCTAAGATCACAAGCAATGTACGGCAGTGAAACCCTCTTCGGTATTGATGGAAACGAAATAAAAGAAACAATCAGAAAAATAAAAAGAAGGATTCTTAGAACCTGCATAAACAAGAAACACATAGTTGACAACCAGCACAGACTTTTACCAAGAGAACAAATTTATAAAGACATAGAACCAATCAGTGATGCAATGCGCAAAAAGAGACTTTCTTTCTTTTCGAATATCCTCAGAACTCCAGAAAACCGATTATTAAGAAAAATTGTAGAAAAATTCATGTGTGCAAAAACAGAAGGAGCTACAATTCCTTGGCTTGAAGAAATTAAAAAAAACAGAACAGAATTAAATCTAACAATTGCTGATTTCAAAGGTCGCACACCGGTTTACAAAGAAACAATTAATGACAAAAACAAAATTTTATCAGTAAGAACAATTAAACGAAAAGAACAGGTTGGTTCAGATGAATTGAGAAAAGCTAGATCCGACAGAATGAAAAAGTATTGGCAAGAAAGAAATGAAAAGGAAATAAACTGCCGAAGAAATAGAACAAACCAAAGAGACTAAAGTGATCCTTTGTGGTCATAATTTAAAAAAAATAAATAAATAAATAAAACTTTAACCTACCGTGATAGACTGAGTTGCAACACGATGTGCAGCGACAACCCAACCGGTTTGTAAATCAGAACTGAAATATTCAACTGTATAACCAATAAGATTGTGAGGTTCATTTTCTACAGGATCCCACGATACGAAAACACTACTTTGAGTAGCATTGCTAACCCTTGGTGTTGATGGTGGGCGAGGAAAGGTCGACGGGTCAGGACTACGGTGTAAATGTGACCCAGGAGCTTTTTCTACACTGAGTGATGCAGACCATGATGTTTCACCACTGTCAGACGATGCGGTACAAGTGTACAGACCAGAGTCTCCCATTTGTAGATCTATAACAAAATACAACAGATTCTTAAGTACAATACAGCAAAATAATGCACGTAATTACATTTATTTATAAATTAACTGATCCTTTTTTACTTTCTCTTGCCTATATGAATATATAGGAAGGAAAGTACTGTTTACATGTCGATTTTAAGAAATCGAGTTTTCACCTGATCTATATGTTTTCAGACCCCCTGAACCCAAAAAACATGTTTTTAGCGATTGGTCTGTGTGTGTGTATACAAAATATCTCAAGAATGGAACGTCGTACGAACTTCAAACTTGAAACTTAAGTTACATACCACTACCGGACCGGACACGAACATTTTCACCAAAATCGGTCAACCGGAAGTGGTAGTTTATTCGTGTAATTTTTCACGATTTTGCGATTTTCTCAAAAAATGGTCCTACGATTTTTTTTTACAATCGCCTGGTTTACTTAATTTTTTATTCTCTACAAGATAGGGTAGGCATCATGTTTGCTGAAATTCTGGGTGAGCTGTTTTCACGTAAAAACAAAGTTTTTTAGGAGTACGGCTTTAATATGCAATTTAGCGAAAAAATTTATATAATAAAAGTTATAAAGAATTTAAAAACCTACAACTTTTATTTCAAACATTTTTTGGTATAATTCTTAGTTTAGCAGTAATTAGCAATTTTCTGTTTTTTTCTCACGAAAACGTGAGAAAAATCGATTTTTTTAAGATTTCGGCCTTAGGAGGCATTTTATAATAAAAACGTATATAATCAAATATATAGAAAATTAAAAGATCTGCAACTTTTATTTAGAGCATTTTTCTCTACAGAGCCTAGTTTAGCTTGAAATAGTGATTTTCCGTATTTTTAAGCCAAACTGAGTTCGATTTTCATTTTGCGTCTTTCACACATGATTAAAATAAGGTTATGTTTATTGAGGTTAGTTTGTTGTTTATTTCTAATGTTTTATTACTAATATTAGGTTTATTGTTAATTATTTATATTGGCAAGAGAAAGTTGTGTGAGTGTTTCACACCAGATTTTTTACTGATATTTTTTAAATGATTGTAGACAAAAATTGGTTTACCTTCTGAAAAATATTGTTTTGAAATACAGGCCGGAGGGGAGGAGAGATGTTGGGAGGCCTCACAAGAGATGGCAACAATTCAATAGCGTTTTGTCACTGTTGTGAGTTGGTACAGGTGTGAACCCAATCCTTGATTGTGAGAAGATATCACAGATGAATTTCGCCAAGACAAAATCAACATACAGAGGTTGCATATAAAGTATCGGGGAAAGTTTTAAAAAAACAGATTTTTATTTCAGATATTGCTAAAATACATCAAAATTTTTCAATGTAAATTCCTTGACCATTGACAAACTTTTTCCAGGAGCCTTTCCATGACTCCCTGGAAGGCAGATTCCGAAAGGTCCTTACGGGTACACGTGCAAGCTTCTTTGAACGGCAGTTATGGTCCCATGGTGATGTCCTTTGAGGGAGGAATTTGCTTAGTTTCCGAGTCATATTTAAATATCCGACTTTCGTCTTCATGATTACGTAGTCCAAAAATTCAGGGTCTTTTTCAATGTGCTATAGAAGGTCTTTGCAAGGAGACACTTGCCTTAGCTTTTGGCCATCAAGACCTTTGAAACAAATTTAGCACAACTTTTTCGCATCGCCAAATTTTCAGTGATAATGGTGTACACTATCATCTTATCAATGCCAAAATGATCTGCGATCATGCGCACATTTAATCGACAGTTGAAATTCAGCACTTCAAGCACATGTTGCACATTGTCATAGGTTCTTAACGTCGACGGCCGTCCTCCACACTCTCTCGGGCATCTTTGAAGAATTTGTCCCATTTACAAACTGCAGTTTGTGACATGCTTTCATCGTTTAACACTTGGCAAATCACGCCCAAGTCTCAGTACCCGATTTACCCAGTCCAACACAAAATTTGATGGCGTACCCCTGTTCAATTGTTCGCTGCATTTTGCACTTGCACCGAGTCACTTGACAGGGGTTCATCTAAAAACGTGATCTACCCTGAACGAATGCTTGCAGGCAACTGGTGCTTGGTGTGTGTTGAAGGTCAGACCCCCACCACCAACCCTCCATGCTGCGACGTACAATCACATCGAGAAAGAATTGTTCTCGATACTTTTTATACACATAACGTATTCTTCAAACAACACAAATTTCCCAAACAGACCACATCATCTAGCCAGAATTACGTTGTAATTGACAGTAACAGAAAGCAGAGACGGATCTACGAAAAAGTACTGGGAAACTGCCAAAAGCAAAAACCGATGAACTCTTCAAGGAAGAATTAATCATAAATGACTAAAGAGATACAATGAGGCCTACAAGACAAAAATTAAATAATAATATTGTAAAAGAAGAAAGGATGTGTCTAAACCCAAAAAGTATTAAATTACAATGTTATATAAACTTACCATCAATTTGCAAAGTTCCAGAAGACATAATAGTAATTCTATTCGAAGTTTTGGCATCAAGAGGACTTCCACTTTTATACCACTTGATTCGAGGTGGAGGTTCACCTCTTGCTTGACAAGGGAGTGTAGCAACTGACTGTAATGGCAGGGTTTGATTAGCTGGACCAATTTCGACAATTGGTGGAGGAACATCCTCCATTGATGTTACCTGAAACATTTCCAAATATTCATTACTTATGAATGTAAATTCAGTAGAACCTCTTTAATCCGGCACGTTTGGGACTCGAAGCTTGCTGGATTAAAGGAAATTCTGGACTATGGAGGTTATTTATAAAAATACAGGAGTCGTATAAAAAATAACACAATTTGCACAAGAAACTTTTACTGTATGTATTTATTATTTAAACATGGGTTATTTAAACAATATAAATCAATATATTAAGTACAGGAGAAATATTAAAATGCATTTTTTAAGTACAGTAAATGATGAAATAAATTTGAATACAGTACAGTACTGTACTATTCGTAGTTTTTAGCAACAGCACTGGTAGATGGCTGGAAAAAAGATCTAATATCTACTTGCTTCTTACAAATATTTTTTTTATTTAAAAAATCATTTTTTATTACATGCAAGTTCATAACTTCGGCCATACTGTATTGTTTATTTGACTCAGCAAATTTTACAAACGTGACGCTTTGTGGCTCTTGAGTGTCGGCGGTAGCTGTCAGGTTGCTCACTTTACAATGTTCATTGTGAAGGCAATTCTATAATTGTTGTCTATTGTCGTTGATGCCGGATTATAGACAATTCCGGACTATAGGATGCCGGATTAAGGAGGTTTTACTGTAATATAGATAAACTGGATAATAATAAATTAAACTATTATTTTACTTTGCTTTTACTGTTTTTGCCTCTCCCACTACTGTGTATAAATACTATTCCCCTATTGCTGGTTCAGCTCTTAAGCATCGCTGACATTAATCCTGCTATCACAAAGAGGCAGTTAGAGGGGGAACTTTTCCTCAGTGTTTAATTGACGCATGGACACTGTCAAAAAAAAAATTATTTGATTCTATCCTAATAAAAAATGTATTTTGTTTTGCTATAAAGTCGTATAACTTACCTCCAATTAAACAATCTTGCACACATCAACATGTATTTTATTTTACATAACAAAATATAATTAATTTAATTATTTAGAAATTACAAAAAAAATCACAATATTACTGTAAAAATAAATCTTTATAATGCATCATGCAGTTTGAAATTAATTCTATTTTATATAATGAATTCATACAATAAATTTCACTAACCTTCCTTTTTAACTGCATCAACTTTTATTTTCACTTACACGTGTTTCGGTGGATCCACCATCATCAAAGTAAATAACATATTATTGAAACTAAAAACTTTATTTATTAAAAATCTATAGAAGACGATACATCTTCAGTCATTTGTATAAAACAAATGACTGATGATGATTTTATACAAATGACTGAAGATGTATCATCTTCTATAGATTTTTAATAAATAAAGTTTTTAGTTTCAATTATATGTTATTTACTCTGATGATGGTGGATCCACTGAAACACGTGTAAGTGAAAATAAAAGTTGACGCAGTTAAAAAGGAAGGTTAGTGAAATTTATTATATAAATTCATTATATAAAATTACTGTAAAACTATTTAATGAATGTTTAATCACTGCTCGATTTAACAGGATTTGATTTAGTGAAATAATGGCTTTCTAAATAAACAAAATGATGTGAAAATTATAGAATAAGTCAATACATTACTTTTGATAGTTCAATGTTTTTTTATAAAACTGGCTTTTAATAATGCTAGCGTTTATGATAAGAATGAAATTTGAAATATGGACCTACCGGAGAATACTTCGAATACCGTGGACGGACAGAGTCACAAATATGGAGGTCCTCAGAAGAATGGGGAAAGAGCTGGAAATCCTGCAGAGCATAAAGATAAGAAAACTGATACACCTTGGACACATCATGAGGGGGCCTAAATATGAAATTCTGCATCTCATAATTCAAGGGAAACTCATTGGTAAATGCTCGGTGGGACGCAGACGAATATCCTGGTTAAGAAATCTGAGAGAAGCGTTTAACTGCTCGTCGCATGACCTTTTCAGAGCAGCAATGGACAAGGTACGACAGACCATGATGATAGCCAACCTTCGTAATGGAGAAGGCACCTGAAGAAGATGATAAGAATGTTAAATCTGTTCTAGATGTTTTAACTGGTTGGAAAATAACGTTAAATTAAAATTATTCTTTTACTTGTAGTATAAATAAAGTATACCTGTAGAAATGCTCTTGAAGTCGAAGACCCAGCAACACTGAATGCTGAACAAACAACGAACCCTGCATCAGCACGTTGAGCTCCTTGTATATGTAATGAGCCTTCATTAGTGACATGTAAATGCCCATAAGAATTACCAGGAAACATTAACACTTGACTGCCTTCCTTATTCCAAAATACACTCGGGGGTGGATTTCCACTAGCGACACAATCAAAAGTAGCTAATCCATTCAAACCAACTTTCTTATCTAATGGTTTCGTAACAAATACTGGTGGGGCTGAAAAATAAATTCAAAAATTACTTTCAATAATTGATAAATAGCGGCAAATAATATAGCAAAATTTATTATTGTTCAATACAATAGAAAGTATTTTAGATACATAAATTACAATTTCCTGATTAACTCAGAAAATATAAAATTAACTTTTTTTTTCTTATAACCTGGTTTATTGAGGATTTTCAATAAACTCTGGTACGTAGGGTGGAATAATAAGTCTTGATGATCAAGTGTGAAGCAAGGTGTGAGATTATACACTAACATGGAGGACATCATCAAACAGGTTGCCAATTTAAAATGGAATTGGTCATATCGCCATGCAACCCAACGTAAGGTGGTAAAAGAGAATAATAGAACGGTGGCATGATGATTTCAGAGTAATATCAGGAAGAAGTGCCTGCGATCGCCAGTAGATAGATCAAAATGGAAAGAACTTGGAGAGGTCTATGTCCAACAGCGAATGAGAAAATATTGTTAAACAGAAGGGGAAAGGTAGAAGAAGGGATGAAAATGTGGGTGAAAGAAAGAGAGGAGGAGACAGAGTGACAAAAAGGAGACCATGATAGAGGACGAGTGGAGTGGATTTCAGTAGAACTCCAATATCTGCACCTCAACAAAAATCTCAACAGTCAGATTGTAGAAACAACAAAAAAAATGTCAAAATCTTAATCTGGTAAATAAAAGTTTACACAAAACACTTCGATCTACGAGGGTCATTCGTAAAGTAAGGCTCCCATGATTTTTAAAAATAGACAGCTACATTTTTTATCGTAGTGTAATACATCAATTTAAAGCTTAAAACTTATGCTATTTTTCTAGATAAACGCCGTTTCTGTCCAAACACTTTTGCAGACGATGCTCCAACTTTTCTATACCCATGTTGTAGAATTCTGCCGCCAATCCTTTGAGGAATCGAGTAACCTCTTCCTTGACTTCATCATCGGTACTGAAGCATACGCCACCCAAGTGTTCCTTTAATTTTGGGAATAAGTGATAATCACTTGGGGCTAGGTTCGGGCTGTAGGGGGGTGGGGCACAACAGTCCAGGCAAAATCAGTCTGCAGTTCTTGAGTTTGAAGTGAGACATGAGCATTCGCGGTACCCACCGCGCACACACTTTGTGATAGCCTAATTTTTCTGTTAAAATCTTATGGATTGTGGTGTAGGAAGTCTCGGGAATACACAAAGCAAGTTCGTTAATGGTGATTCTCCAATCTTCAAGCACTATTGTCTCAGCTTTTTCGACTATTCAATCTGAAACTGAAGGTCGTCCGCTTCGGTTTTCATCGTGAATTTACGTGCGGGCTTCACTGAATTCTCTACACCATTTCCGAACATGTTGAACAGATATGCAGTTTTCGCCATAAACTTTGATTAACTGACGATGAATGTCAATAGGTGAAATCCATTTTGCATTTAAAAACGTATCACAGCGCGAATTTCGCATCTGGCGGTAACAGCGATAAGGAACTTCATCTTCAAAGGCTGCTAGGCCGGCACTGATCGACGTAGCGAGGCGGGAGTGGTGCCGAAAAAGAGAGGGAGAGCTGATGAGTAAGACAGTGTTGCCAGATTTCTCCCAGCACATTGCATTCTGTCTCGGCAGCTTAGGGAACCTTATTTTACGAATGACCCTCGTATAATAAAACCCAAGATTTTTTGATTTACACCAAAAACAATTGATTTACAAACTTAAAATTTTTTAACTTACAGTGCACAGTAAGAGACGCACGAGCCGATATGCTACCAACAAAATTTTCAGCATCGCAGATGTATAACCCTTCATCATCTGGAGTAACCTGTTCTATCCTCAATGATTTATCATCTAGGATTTGAGCTCTTCCAATTGGCATTTTACCATCATCTCTTCGCCATAAAATTTTTGGAGTAGGATCACCTTCAACTTGGCATTGAAATTCAACACTCTGTCCTGTTACAACCGTTATATCGTTCGGTTCCTTTATAAAATATGGTTTAACTGAAAAGAAAAGAAAAAAATAACTTTATAAAACCAATTTAAAATCATATTGTAAATTAGGAGAATACAAAAGAAGTAATAAAAATCTGGTGTGAAACACTTACATAACTTTCTCTTGCCAATGCAAATGATTAACAATATAACCTAATTTTAGCAATAAAACATTAGAAATAAACAAAACACTAACCTCAATAAACATAACCTTATTTTAATCATGAATGAAAGACGGAAAATGAAACTCGACCTGTTAGGCTTAAAAATACGGAAAATCACTCTTTCACGCTAAACTAGGCTCTGTAGAGAAAAATGCTTAAAATAAAAGTTGTAGATCTTTTAATTTTCTATAAAATATAATAAATAAACTTTTGTCATAAAATGCATACTTAGGCCGAAATCTTAAAAAAATTGATTTTTCTCACGTTTTCATGAGAAAAAAACAGAAATTCAATCCAGTGAAAACTCGATTTCAAGAAATCAACATGAAAAAAATACTTTCCTTCCTATATATTCATATAGGCAAGAGAAAGTAAAAAATAATATTCTTTTAATATGGTATTTTAAAAAAAATTTATTTGAAACAAAATTTTTATAGAAAGTTTTTTTATATACAACAGAAGTATAACATACTGGTAAACATGAAAAATGATCCGCAATTTTCAAAATGAAATATAATCATATAAGCAAACGAAAGAGAAGTTATATATGAGAGAACCAAGCAAACAACATTTATCATGGAAAAGTTAATAGTCGACTGCAATTCTTTTACTTGTATAACTCGGGGGAGCATAATGTAAAAGTTAGACCTGTGGAAAAACATTCATAACATTTCCATATCAATATCAATATCACATTATAGAATAAAATATACTTTAATGTATCACGTATAATATAAGAGCTTCAATGAGATCCAAGGAATTTTGTTAAGTCTACAGGTATAAGTTATTTTGAAAATATTTATATTTATTTCCCATTACTACGAGTATAAAAAAATGCCCATAACGACCAGGTGGAGTGTTAAATTAATTGCACTCAAACTGTTTTTTTTTTTTTTTTTTGCGCCCTGGAGACTCCAGGAGAAATATAGGACATGCCGTGAGATATAAATAAAATACAAAAATGAAATACATATAAGAATCACTCTATGTATCACTACTATCAAGAAAGAAATTCTTGTACGCTATAAAAAGTTTCACCAATCAAGTCATTTTTCGGATTTTTTAAAAGGAATTCAAATCCTCACAACATTTTAAAGATTGGGGTAATTTATTCATGAATTTTCTCCCTGCATATGTAGGTTTTTGTTCAAACAATTTTGTGGAGTGATTAGCCACATAATAATCATTCCTGTTTCTCGTTTTATGATTGTGAACATTGAAATTCTGCATAAAATTATTTTGCCTAACATACATAATCACCTCAAAAATGTAGAGGGAGGGAACTGTAAGCAATTTAAGCTCCTTAAATAGTGGCCTGCATGAGGTTAGCTGGTTAGCTCCCACCATACACCTAATAGCTTTCTTTTGAATTTTAAAAACCCTATTCATATTACCCATGCTAGAATTACCCCACACTAAAATACCATAATGGATATGAGACAGAATGAGGCCATGATAAGCTGCCATTAGTAATTTTTTATCTTTTTTTGTTGGTTCCAGGGCTACAAAACATAGTTTTGTTTCTTATCACATGTTCAGCCAATTATATGACTGAACTATTTAAGAACAGAAGAGGTAGAGGTGTAAAAGACACTACTCAAGAGTTATCTCCTCTGAGAGTAATGAATTTCTCTATACAGCCAGACCCTGTGGTGAATGAAATGAAGGTGTCATTCGTAAGGGTGGAAAGTGGGTGCTTTTCAGAGGGCCTGGCATGCTGATAAGCATACTGTTTCAACTCTGAGACAGGCGATAGTAAACCACCTCACTCCTCGTTTTACTTTGTAAAACCTCCATTATACCATTGCATTTATTTGTGCATTAACAGTTTAAATTGCCTAGTTGACCATTGGGACTTCTAAATCCCACCTCGTCTGATTTTTCTGTTAACTGTAAGGGCTTTAAAAATACATCAGATCGTGTCACCTGTGTATTGAATGAAGCCATCACAAGTGGTACATGTGCGTCTAACCTAGTGTTGTACTTACACTTCCGAGATTTTATTATCGTGCGGTCTAGAAAGGGTTAAAAAAAAACAATTTAATCACAAAACCAAAGCCTCAAGAATTTTTTTGAGGCAATTTTTAAAAAAAATCAAGAGGATCCATTTTTGAGACAACCACAAAATAATGAAAAATCGTACGAATAAACTACTACTTTTGGTTGATCAATTTTGATGAAAATGTTCACGTCAGGTTCCTTAATGATACCTATACTATTTTTCAAGGGTGATGAGCTCCGAACGTTTACATTGCCCCCTACCCACTTTATAGCTATAGTATGGCAACGTTGCCAATACTTGCTCTTGTAGCTCTGTTAAAATATTTCGTCGGCCATTTTTTTTGGTTTTTCAATAATAATTATAACCTACAAATATACAATCAGCTGATTATATTATGAAGTATTGCATGTTAACCCTTTCTTACCCAGTGTGGCATAGAAGTCACATTGGAGTGAATACTTTTGATTAAAGAGTGCTGGATGTGAAGTTTAATAATTTTCTGTACCCTAGCCAGAAATCGAACCTGAGACCTCCGCTTTGCAGTGTAAGATGCTGACCACTACACGACGAACGCGACCATTAGTTTCTTTTTAAAGTTAATTTTAGTTTTAAATATTCGTGTTCATTTACTAAAATAAAGTAGCATTTCTTCGAGTACGTTAAATGTACATACAAGTTTATTTTATGACTGTAAATAGTGATTTTGTCCAATTTACCAATATTTTTGAATTGTAACCTTTTTTAAGTCTTAAACCAATATTTTTGAATTGTAACCTTTTTTAAGTCTTAAATAATGCTTTGCTACAAATCTAAGCAAGAGAAAATTGTTTAGGAAGCCTGCACATAATTTTTTACTGATTCATATTGTTGGAAACTTTGATATCATCTAGCCCAATGTGACATGTGTGTCACACTTTTTTGTCATGCCATCAAAAAGACTGAAGGTCTAAAAGTGATTTTATTTCACTTAAATGTCAGTAAAGTGTATAAAACAATGTACACATATTTTTTTGTGTATAGTTAAAAAATATGGGATTGAAAGGGTTAACGTGTTCTATAATCGATGTGTTCAGTACGAGATGCAAGACGAAAATGAACTATTGCGGCTCTTATACGCATGCACGGGTAATGTTTGTCAGGTACAATCTGACAACGCTGGCAAACATTCTGATTGGTCTAAACGTGCGGAACACCCAGAGCTCATCAACTGTGAAAAATATATTAATCAAGTTTCAACTTTGCATGCTATTCTGATCTTAAGATATTTTGTTCACACATAGACCAGTCGCTAAAAATATGTGTTTTGGTTTTTAGGAGGCCTGAAAACTCGATTTGGATCAACATGAAAACAATATCCTTCCCTATACATTCATATAGAGCATGAGAAAGTAAAAATATACTTTTACTATTATACTAAACTGCCCATAACGGACAGGTGGAGTGTCAAATTATTTACACTCAATCTGTTCATTGCAGGGCTAAAATAAATAGTTCTGTTTCTTATCACATGGTCAGCCAATTAAATGACTGAATCATTTAAGAACAGAAGAGGTAGAGGTGTAAAAGACACTAATCAGAGTTATCTCCTCTGGAAGTAATGAATTTCATTATACAGCCAGACCCTGTGGTGAATGATATGAAGGTGTCATTTGCAGAGTGGAAAATATGTGCTTTTCAGAGGGCCCGGCATGCTGATAAGCGTAATTTTCCACTCAGTGAGGAAGGCAATTGTAAACCACCTCACTCCTCGTTTTACTTAGTATAACCTCTACAGGTTCAAACCAGCCTTTTGGCTGATGACCTAAACAACAACAACGTGTTCTATAATCGATGTGTTCAGTACGAGATGCAAGACGAAAATGAACTATTGCGGCTCTTATACGCATGCACGGGTAATGTTTGTCAGATACAATCTGACAACGCTGGCAAACATTCTGATTGGTCTAAACGTGCGGAACACCCAGAGCTCATCAACTGTGAAAAATATATTAATCAAGTTTCAACTTTGCATGCTATTCTGATCTTAAGATATTTTGTTCACACATAGACCAGTCGCTAAAAATATGTGTTTTGGTTTTTAGGAGGCCTGAAAACTCGATTTGGAAAAATCAACATGAAAACAATATCCTTCCCTATACATTCATGTAGAGCATGAGAAAGTAAAAATATACTTTTACTATTATACTAAACTGCCCATAACGGACAGGTGGAGTGTCAAATTATTTACACTCACTCTGTTCGTTGCAGGGCTAAAATAAATAGTTCTGTTTCTTATCACATGGTCAGCCAATTAAGTGACTGAATCATTTAAGAACAGAAGAGGTAGAGGTGTAAAAGACACTAATCAGAGTTATCTCCTCTGAAAGTAATGAATTTCATTATACAGCCAGACCCTGTGGTGAATAAAGTGAAGGTGTCATTTGCAGAGTGGAAAATATGTGCTTTTCGGAGGGCCTGGCATGCTGATAAGCATACTTTTCCACTCAGTGAGGAAGGCAATGGTAAACCACCTCACTCCTCGTTTTACTTAGTAAAACCTCTACAGGTTCAAACCAGCCTAAAGGGGCTGATGACCTAAACAACATTATACTAATAATACTGTGACAATATCGAAAAGATGGTTCGCGAAGGTTCTAGTACTCATTCATAAAAATAGCAAGAGTAGATAATAGAGTGAAAAATGTGGTGTGAAACACTCACACAACTTTCTCTTGCCAATGCAAATGATTAACAATATAACCTAACATTAGTAATAAAACATTAGAAATTAACAAAAAACTAACCTCAAAAACATAACCTTATTTTAATCATGAGTGAAAGAAGAAAAATGAAAATCGACCTGTTTGGCTTCAAAATACGGAAAATCACTCTTTCACGCTAAACTAGGCTCTGTAGAGAAAAACGCTTTCAATAAAAGTTGTAGATCTTTTAATTTTGTATAAATTTGATTAAATACACTTTTGTCGTAAAATGCATACCAAGGCCGAAATCTTAAAAAAATCAATTTTTCACACGTTTTCGTGAGAAAAAAACAGAAAATCGCTAATTACCGCTAAACTAAGCGTTTTACAAAAAAATGTTTGAAATAAAAGTTGTAGGATTTTACATTCTCTACAACTTTTATTATATAATGTTTTGCGCTAAAATGCATATTAAAGCCGAAATCTTAAAAAGAAAATGTTTTTACGTGAAAACAGCTTACCCAGAATTTCAGCAAACATGGCGCCTACCCTATCTTGTAGAGAATAAAAAGTTTAGTAAATAAGGCGATTTTTAAAAAAATCGTAGGACCAGTTTTTGAGAAAATCACAAAAAAGTGAAAAAATACACGAATAAACTACTACTTCCGGTTGACCGATTTTGATGAAAATGTTCGTGTCTGGTTCGGTAGTGGTATATAACTTAAGTTTCAAGTTTCAAGTTCGTGCGATGTTCCGTTCTTGAGATATTTTGTCTACACACACACACACACACACACAGACCAATCGCTAAAAACATGTTTTTTGGGTTCAGGGGGTCTGAAAACGTATAGATCCGGTGAAAACTTGATTTCGAAAAATCGACATGAAAACAATACTTTCCTTCCTATATATTCATATAGGCAAGAGAAAGTAAAAAGGAATAATAGGACAAAAATAACAATAACACAATAGTAACAATAAAAGTACGCCTATTATAAAAGGGTTTTTGTGTACAGCTGTTTATGAAAGGGTCGACCGGTAACACTTCCCATTAACAAAAGATCTTTTGTTGACTTGTTTACGGTGGATTTTTCTAGCACTCATTTATAAACTGTTATTTTTTTGTACTTTATTTTTTCCATGTTGTTCTCTGCTCTTCTCGAATTATCTTTGTGAATGAGGATATAAAGAGACCCCCGAGCGCGGTCCAGTTAGTATTCGTTTGATCTTCGACGAGCGATTATCGGGGTGTTATACAGGTTAACGATTCCGAGCATTGTGTTGATCAACGATTGTTATACCGTCTTTGTGTGCGTGTGTGTATTGTTTAAAGTTGATGTGCAGTTTTTGTGAATTCAATTTCTGTGTTTTGTATGTTGTGTATTCTATAAAATTGATTGTAAGTAGTGCTAAGTAAATTATTAAGTTATTTATTGTTTATTATTTATTTTAAGTAAATTATTAAATCATTTATTGTGTTACTTAATTATAATTAGTTTAATTATTTATTTTGAAATCTTTTAGTGTAATAAATATTTGTAATTGTAAACTTTAGTGTATTAATTATTTAATAACCTAGATCCCGAAACGGACCTTAGCAATAAGTGTCACAATTCTTTTCATAAAGTAATTTATATAAAAATTCAAACATGATTCACCCTTTAATTTATAATGGTAGGGGTGTAAATTAATTATCTCTAAACAAGGAACATTAAGGGTGCGTTATCTGTAATCTTCCATCACTAGGCCTTCCACTACTAATTCTAGAACTGGTGTACTTGATAGGATGATTGCTTTAATTAAATTCACATAGGAATGGGAGTTGGTTGGGTGAAGTATACGTGCCTCTATGATACGGGTAACAGCATCACAAGTGTACACGGGGGTACATGAATATCCTTTATATGTTGTATAAACTTGCATCTTTATCTTTGGCACATCTCACGTTATCCTAATAAATTTACTAAGCTATTATTAATACAAATAATAAAACGACAACACATCTTACAAAATTTCAACAAGAAAATAAACAATTTTCTTCCCAAGTTCTGAAATCGTAAGAAGAAAAACATTATACTGTGAATTTCTTTGTGCAAAGGACAACGTATTTTTTGACTTAAAACTTTTTTCAATGCATAATCTGTTGTATAACAATAAATACAACTTATCAATTAGATTTAACACATGAAAAAATGACAACCCACAGGTGTAATAAACAAATAATAACATTAAAACATATTATTATACTGTTATTAATTATTCCCAAGTTCTATTATATACTTCTATTATATAATTTATTCCCAAGTTCCGAAAAAGTAAGAAGAAAAACGTTATACTGTGAATTTCTTTCTGCAAATGACAATGTATTTTTTGACTTATAACTTTTTTCAATGCTTATAATTTTTTTATCTGTTGTATAACAATAAATACAACTTATTAATTAGATTTAACACATGAAAAAATGACAACCCACAGATGTAATTAACAAATAATAACATTAAAACATATTATTATACAGTTATTAATTATTTACAATCAAAATTAGATTAATAATATTTTAAAAAAAAATTGATATAGACGTTTTCAGACCCCCTGAACCCAAAAAATCATGTTTTTAGCAACTGGTGTGTGTGTGCACGCGCGTGCGTTGAGTGTGTGTGTGTGTGTGTGTGTGTGTGTGTGTGTGTGTAAACAAAATACGGAACATCGAATAAAGAACTTGAAACTGAAGTTAGGTACCACTAGAGGACCCGACACAAACATTTTTATCAAAACTGGTCAACTGGCAGTAGTAGTTTATTCATGTCATTTTTTCACTTTTTGCAATTTTCTAAAAAACGGCTCCTACAATTTTTTTTAAAAATCACCACATTTACCCCATTTTTTATGTTTTACATAATAGAGTAGGCACCATGTCTGCCGAAATTCTTGGAGAGGCTGTTCTCTTGTAGAAAAAAAATGGTCTTATTAACCCTCAACTGGTATCATGCGGTCTGTGAGACCACTGTCATTTTTTACCCCTCCAACACTTCCCTCCCAATTGCCCAACATCACGTATATTTTGTATACCTTTCAATTATTGTTTGAACTATGCGTGATCAAGATCGTTTTCGGTACGAGCTAACAAGTTGTGAGTTAATTGTATTTTGTTTTCTACTTGCGGTCTCCTGGACCTATGATACCAGTTATGTAACTTTTTGACGACTTTAAAACCAAGTAGTACATGGATAGTTTAAAGTTTTAATGAATATATAATAATTTTTCATACATCATTTCTTTGTTTAGTACTATTATAAAATATTTTCATATGTAATTTTATAAAATTTTCATTATGGATGATACATTTAAAATTTCTGAAGCGGCTTCAACACAACCGGGTTCATCACGTAAACAAGTTGTACGTGTTAATGATGTGAATTTTTATTAACATAAAAATCTTTAAATTTTATTGTAAATAATCAAAAAGTAAAAAAACGAATAAATTTTAATAAATATTTGTCAGTGTACTGCCCAACAACAGACATAAATAGCAAAACTCGGAACCAAAATGTAAGTTGTACTTCATAATTTTGTAAATAAATTTGTCTTTATCATATTAATTACTTATTTCTTTATAATTATTAGACTACAGAATGTTTCTAGGGCTCAAAAATTTTATTGTTCTGTTCAAAATGAAAGTAAAAGTCAAAAAAATGCACAGTGTTCGTTTTTTACTTTTTTAAATAGTAATTTTGCATTTATGCTAAGTATTTTACATCTACATCTCCGATTATACATGGTTTTATAAGTTTAAAATTAAAACAAATTAATTAAATAAGTATGAAGAACTTAAATATAAAAACAAATTTGGAGGTCTGTCAGACCTCTGATACCAGTTATGTCAAAAAATGATGATACCAGTTGAGAGTTAAGACCATAATCTTGGTCTTAATATACATTTTAACGCAAAATTGTATTAAATAGAAGTTAGACAATTTAAAAATCTACAACTTTTATTTCAAACATTTTTACATAATGCTTAGTTTAGCGGTAATAAGTGATTTTCTGGTTTTTTTTTCATAAAAATCTGTAAAAAATGAATTTTTTTAAGATTCCAGCCTTAGTATGCATTTGACAACAAAAGTGTATATAATCAAATTTATAGGAAATTAAAAGATCTACAACTTTTTATTTAAAGCATTTTTCTCAACAGAGCCAAGTTTAGCTCAAAGAGTGATTTTCTTTATTATTACGCCAAACTGAAATTTATTTTCATTTTGCATCATTCACCCATGATTAAAATAAGGGATTATGTTTTTTGAGGTTATTCTGTTTGTTTATTTCTAATGTTTTATTACTAATATTAGGTTATATAGTTCATTTTTTGCATTGGTAAGAGAAAGTTGAGTGAGTGTTTCACAGCAGATTTTTAAGTTATAACGGGTGTTTTATTAAGGACGCAACCCTGATTATAAGAAGATATACAGCAATGGTTTTTTCCAGGGAAGAACGCGTGTTTATTGTAGAGACTTACATAGCGAGTAAATCTTACAAATGTGTGCAAGATAAGTTTCAGTTGAAATTTCCCCATTCTTATCTAAATTAGTCTAAAAGAAAAGAAATTTCAACTGAAACTTATCTTGCACACATTTGTAAGATTTAGTCGCTATGTAAGTCTCTTCAATAAACACGCGTTCTTCCTTGGGAAAAACCATTGCTGACACAAAATAACAAAACGATTGCTGTCACCACACTAATGCTTGTCTGGAACATTTTAACTGTCTTAGGTAGTTGGCCTTGAGTACACTGTTGCCAACATACCGATTGAGGGACAGAAAATTTACCGATGTATTACTTCTACCTTCTTATAATCAGGGTTGCGTCCTTAATAAAAAACACCCGATATTTAAGGAAATTAACACTATTGTTGATTTGTAAAGTAATGGGAAAATCAAAATTATTTTATTTTGAACTACCTACTTCTAATGCTGCCCATAACAGACAGGTGGAGTGTCAAATTATTTACACTCAATCTGTTCGTTGCAGGACTAAAATAAATAGTTCCGTTTTTTATCACATGGTCAGCCAATTAAATGACTGGACCATTTAAGAACAGAAGAGGTAGAGGTGCAAAAGACACTAATCAGAGTTATCTCCTCTGAAAGTAATGAATTTCATTATACAGCCAGACCCTGTGGTGAATGAAGTGAAGGTGTCATTCGCAGAGTGGAAAATATGTCCTTTTCAGAGGGCCCGGCATGCTGATAAGCATACTTTTCCACTCAGTGAGGAAGGCAATGGTAAACCACCTCACTCCTCGTTTTACTTAGTAAAATCTCTACAGGTTCAAACCAGCTTTTTGGCTGATGACCTAAACAACAACTTCTAATGTTACAATCTTTAGAAATACAATAATATTTATACAAGGTCAGTAAACATACCATGAACGGTAAGTGTAGCCGAATTTGATTCTCGATGACCAACTATATTTTGAGCGACACACTGGTAGGTACCTTCATCACTTTGTTGAACATCCGTTATCATTAAATTTCCTCCATCAACAACTCGTACTCTGTAAAAAATAAACATAAAAATAAACAACAAATTTTTTTTTTTTTTTTTTTAATTCCTAATATGTGTACGTTGCAATCTGTTCAATTCAGAACAATAAGCAACCTGATGACCCAATGAGATGAGGATGATCTGTATGGACGTGTAAATGAGGTGTAGTCTTGTACAGACTCAGGCCGACCATTCCTGAGAAAGTATGGTTAATTGAACCCCAACCATCACAGTACACCGGCAACCACTGTCTAGTATTCAAATCCGTTTAAAAGTAACTACCTTTACTAGGATTTGAACCAGGAACCTTCATCTCCGAAAATCAGCTGTTAAAAAGCTGATTTTGGCAACGACTTCACCTCTAGACTAACCCGGTGGGTTAAACAACAAAACAAAAAAATTTTCAGTACAATAAATATTTTTTTCATGTTTGTGGGTCTACAGTCATGCCATTAAAGTACGGAATTCATCAATTTGTACGACTTTCCCATGTCCCGTATGAGATATGGAAGGAAACTATATTGTTTTCGTGTCGATTTTTCAAAAACAAGTTTTTACCAGAATACACAATTTTAGGCCACCTGAACCAAAAAAAAATTGTTTTTAGTGTTCGGTCTGTGTATGTGAACAAAATATCTCATGAATGGAATATACAAAATTAAATCTTAGATCTTAATTTAAGCACCACTAGGAGATATGACAGGTACATTTTCATAAAAATCGGTCTACCAGAAGTAATGGTTTATTCGTTAGATTTTTCACTTTTTAGCGATTTTCTCAAAAACGGCTTGTACGATTTTTTAAAATCGCCTTAATTGCTACATTTTTTATTCACTACGAGATAAGGTAAGCGCTAAAATCTTTGGGGCTTTGCTCTCATGGTAAATAGTTTTTAAAATTGAGATCTTAATATGCATTTTAGGGGAAAAGTGTGTAAATCAAAGTTACATGGAAACCTACAACTTTTATTACAAGTGTTTTTTTCAACAACGCTTAGTTTAACGTCAATTAGTGAATTAGTGTATTTAGCTCATAGATTGCTATTGACATTCAAAGATTGCCGTCTTAACAGCTCTTTTTAAAAAAAATAAACTCAACATGATAGGAAATAAAAAAATCTACAACTTTTATTTCAAACATTTTTTTCTACAGAGCCTAGTTTACCATCAATTTTCTGTTCTTTGAAGTTTTACAAAGGTTGATTTTCATTAAGCATCATTAACTTATAATTAAAATTAGTTTATGCTTTTCATTTTACGCTGTTTACTAATGATTAAATATAGGATATATTTTTAATTATTTACACTGGCAAGAGAAAGTCGTGTGAATGTTTCACACCCATTTTTTTCAACTACTTCACTGTTTACGATAATTACCTTTTAAAAATTAAAACTCTTCTTAGGCTACTTTAATTCAAACTTCATAATTTACTTTTACTTCTAATCTCACATGTTTCGGTGGATTCACCATTGTCAGATTAACACTTATTACTTACATTGAGACTAAAAATTTCCGTAAACTTCTTTCAGAAGATGATGTTAGCAGAAATATGGCCTGCTACAACTTTTTATGTAAGAAAATTGTTCACCAGAATACGGCGGACAGGTCTGTTGGGGCAGTGGTCAGCACAATTGACTTGTATGCAAGGGGTTCCAGGATTGATTCACAGTTAGAGTTGGCATTTTTTCGTCACTCATATTATGCACATTCTGTCCAGAGCAGACAGAAGGAGTGTCAATTATTTACACCCAATCTGTTCATTGCGAGGCTAAAATAAATAGTTCTGTTTCTTATCACATGGTCAGCCAATTAAACGACTGAATAGTTTAAGAACAGAAGAGGTAGTGGTGTACAAGACACTAATCAGAAATATCTCTTCTGAAAGTAATGAATTTCATTATACAGCCAGACCCTTTCATGAATGAAGTGAAGGAGTCATTTGCAGAGTGGAAAATATGTGCTTTTCAGAGGGCCCGGCATGCTGATAAGCGTACTTTTTCACTCAATGAGGAAAGCACTGGTAAACCACCTCACTCCTCGTTTTACTTAGTAAAACCTCTGCAGGTTCAAACCAGCCTTTCAGCTGATGACCTAAACAACAATATACACATTAAGTGGAAAACAGTAGGATATATAACTGTAAAATAGGTTCAGGGACAGGGAGAATTTCTGGCTCCAAAATTTAAGAAAATAATTTACCTCATCACTATGTAATTTTTCAAAGCAGGAACCAACAAAATCTGAATAGCCATACCAGTAGCCAGCATCCAAAATGGTTTGACACTACAAATTACAGTTGAGCCATTCTTAGTTTGCTCCTACTGTCAACAAACAAAAGCCACCTACTACAGGGTGCACGCTAGAGTCTGCGACTTTACGGATGTCATATTCTTATTAAGTTAACTACTTTTTCAATTATAAGTACTTAAAGTACTAAAAACATCAGTCATGATATGATGTAGGACTAACAATTTCATTTAGAAAAATACTTTTAAAAGTATTTTGTATTTCAATACTTTTAAAAGTATTTTGTTTTTACTTTTTAATCAGCGTGTACACATTTTGATACAATGAGCATGCTCAGTGACCTCATTATTTGTTTATATTAGGAGCAAACTAAGAGAGGCTGGACTTTAGAAGATACTAACAACACAGGGAAACATTAATACGTATAAAATCGTATGTTAGGTTCATTTTTTTTTAATCAAGAAAAATATTACCTTTTAGAAGATTCCAAATCAAGAATGTCTTTATCCTTCGTCCAAAAAAGAGTTGGTTCTGGATGACCTTTAGGTGGTCCGCATTCAAGAAGTGCAGTCTCACCAGCGGCTATCTTCGTGTCTTTTGGTTCAACTCGAAAATCTTCTCGTAATACTGTAACAGAAAAAAAATCAGTATATTAATAACAAAACATTGCAACAGAGTAAATAATTTAACAGTAAAATATACGACAAACATGAATGTCATTCATTATACTGGATGTTAAGAAAAACCTTGATTATATAGATACCTAATGACCGGAAAATTTATTATTCAAATTTTTCATATAAATTTAAAAATATACATTACAAATAGAGATCTGGACTTGTGTAGATTTATTAGATATTAAATGAACTTAAAATTAATATTGTACACTTCAAAAATTATAGTAATAAACATTTAATATATTCAATATCAGCTCATAATGTCAGCAACTGGCTTCTACACCGGTGTCCCGGATTCAAAGCCCGGTCAGGTAAGGTTTTTTTTCATCACGTATCTTCATTTATCATCCTTCTCATTGTCTGCGTTAGCAATAATTCCAAAACAATCACATGTAAAACAAAAACTAAACAAAATCATGAACATAATAAAAACAGTTTTCAAGTAAATGAAAAAGTAAGACAAGATAGATTGTACTGTTCTTATAAATCCTAAAAGCTTCAGCCTTTAACAGTAAGAAAACAGAGTTCTGGTTTTATACGACAGTGATAGATAAACTGTTCAAAAAAATTGTGAGTCTTGGTAGCCTATTTTATGGTGAATCCATTACAGAAATTAATGTATTTTTTTGGTGATTTACAAATTTTAATTAATTCTTTCACTACTGACTGAATTTTTCAAATGTATTACTTAATTTTTATTTATTGATAAATAAATTTGAATTTAATCATTTTGTTAGTAAAATCAAACATTAAATTACGGCCCGTGGTGAAGTGGACAGCCCAACTGGCTTCTATGCCAGGGTTGCAGGTTCGATTCCTGGTAAGATTTGGAATTTTTTCATTTGTATGTCACCTCTTTCACAACCTACACACAAGCCAAGGCTTATGTACGCATTATCACTAAATATATATTTTTAAACACCAGAATACGGTAACATAAAATACTTACCAATGTTTATACCGCTTTCGTGTATCTTGTACACATCTTCAGTAAATTAAAATTTATTTTACGTCAAAATTTAAAACTTCCTATTAGAAATATTAGAAATAAATAAATGACAAAATGAAATTGAAATTTTGAAAAATATTATATTTATAAATACAATAACAGGGAAAAATTAATGAACACACAGATTGAATATGACAGTCAACTGATTAAGTTGGCAAGACTGTTTTAAATATAAGAATCGACTATTCCTTATCTACCATGGTAGGAGCAGGAAGTTTTAAATTTTGACGTAACATAAATTTTAATTTATTGAAGATGTGTACAAGATCCACGAAAGCGCTATAAACATTGGTAAGTGTTTTATGTTACTGTATTCTGGTGGTTAAAAATATGTATTTCAATTTTAAATAATACGCTGTTTAAAAATCCTACATAGCATGTTTGATAAAATAATAAAAAAAAAAAATATCACTAAATACTATAAATAAATATGGTAGTGTAGATTTTTAAAATTGTTTAGGAGTATTACAGATGGCAGAGAGTAAAATGATGGAAACAAAAATGAAATCCAAGAGGGGTAGGCTAGGGAAGACAAGAGTAGATAGAATAAAAACATGATGTAATCAGAGAGCAATTTTTGAGATGGGTCTGATAAGACAAAACTCTGATGGTTTGGTCATATCAGTACAGTAGAACCTCTTTAATCCGGCACGTTTAGGACTCGAAGCTTGCCGGATTAAAGGAAATTCCGGACTATGGAGGTTATTTATAAAAATACAGGAGTCGTACAAAAAAATCACACAATTTGCACAAGAAACTTTTACTGTATGTATTTATTATTTAAACAATATAAATCAATAAATAAGTACAGGAGAAATATTAAAATGCATTTTAATCCAGTACAGTACATGATGAAATAAATTTGAATATAGTATGAATTTGAATACAGTACAGTACTGTACTATTCGTGGTTGTTAGCAACAGCACTGGTAGATGGCTGGAAAAAAGATCTAATACCTACTTGCTTCTTACGACTAGTATTTTTTTATTTAAAAAATCATTTTTTATTATATGCAAGTTCATAACTTCGGCCATACTGTATAGTTTATTTGACTCAGAAAATTTTACAAACGTGTAAAAAAGCGTACAGAGTTTACAAACTCAGAGCGTGACGCTTTGTGGCACTTGAGTGTCGGCAGTAGCTGTCGGGTTGCTCACTTTACAATGTTCATTGTGAAGGCAATTCTATAATTTTTGTCTATTGCCGTAGATGCCGGATTATAGACAATTCCGGACTATAGAATGCCGGATTAAGGAGGTTTTACTGTACAACAGAGGAACTACTTAAAATAATGATGTACTTGGTGATGGAGGGAAAATGACTAATAATGATATTGAATAATATACCAATAATAAGAGTGAATGAGTTCAGTTATAGAATTGAATTTCAGTAATGAATTGGGAAAAAGACAAGATACAAAGACTGTAACGAAGAAGAGAAGGTTCGGTGACAAAGAGTCTTAGAGAGGATTCGTGTCGCACCTGAGGAAACTTGAAAGAGAATAAAGAGGAAAGAAGAGGAAGAAAAAGAAGAAGAATAATAATAAGAAACATTAAAGCCGACACAGAGTAACTTTACAAATTTCCACAAGTTCTTTTTGTTCACTCCATGTTAGTAACATTTTTTCATTGTACTTTTCAACAGTTGTGTTTGTGATTTTTTAGTTTCAATTATGTTATATTTTACTCTGATGATGGTGGATCCACCGAAACACGTGTAAGTAAAGATAAAAAAAGTTGACGCAGTTTAAAAAGAAGGTTAGTGAAATTTATTATAAAAAATAGAATTAATTTCAAACTGCAGGATGCATTATAAAGATTTATTTTTGAATTGCAGCTTTAATATGAATTTTAGGTAGGCTTACCATATGGCCTGGATTAGCCCAGGCAGTCCGGTACTTAAGCATGTGTCTGAGATTTTGTGTAATCCCTAGATATCCTAGATGATGTGATTCCTAGATATCTAGCATCTAGAAGCGATCCTAGACCATTAGAAATTAATTCAAAGATGCCTTGTGTGAACTTTAACGAAAAAATTAAAACTGATTACGTTTTCCTTAAAAAAGTAGTACTATTACTAGAGAAATATCACACCCGTCGAACTCCAGGTCAAGAAAAAGAACCCGATGGTACATACAGATGTTGTAATCGCAGTACCCAGTTCTAAGTAAATGTTTGGAAGTTTTTTGTGCCCACTTTTAGTTAACATTATTATTCTAAAAATAATACTAATTTACAAAAAAAAAGTACTTGCAAATTAATAGGAAACCAATGTATTTCAGTGGAAAAAATAATTATTGAATGAACGAAAAATATTTTGTATGTTATTTACTAAAAATACAGCCTTTACAAAAATGTCTGGAATTGGAGTCCATAAATTATCGTACGGTAAGCCTAATGTTAGGGCAAATGTGTACACAAAAGTTATAGAAAATTCAAAAACCTACAACTATTATTTTAAGAATCTTTTCATATAGCGCTTAGTTTGGCGTCAATTAGTGATTTTCCATAATTTTGCTCATCAAAATCAAAGTCTTACAGAGGGTATTTTAATTAGGCATCATCCATTCATGATTAAAGTTAGGTTATGTTTTTCATTAACCTACTTATATGTATATTGGCAAGAGAAAAATAAATTATTCATAACTTTGTAATGTAAGATTTAAACAAACTAAACTTTACTCTAACAAATTTAGGTAAAAAAAAGTTAAAATTAAATCAAAGATTCAAAATTAAATTTCTGTTTAAGATCGTAAAATGTTAATACATTTTTATAAGACATCTCAACTCATTAATGGCTCAGAAGTAGATATAACTTTTAAAACAAAAACCATGAAAAATTAAAAGAATATCTTTTAAACTGAAAAGAATAAATTATTATAATTAAAAGATAAAAATCATACCATAAAAATAAAAATACTGAACACATGAGAATAAACAAAACGTAGACTCTGCACAGTAGCAGGAAAGACAGAATGAAAGGTTGCGCTGTTCACTTCTCCAGCTGTGCTAAACCATCAACTTTTGCTATTGTTTTCATCCCTAGAGGGCAGTATTACGTCGCATATACCCCCTTGCATTTTACATTCTGAAATTAGTTTATGCTAACAACTACCAACAACCGCTGGAAAACGACACAACTTTTTAAACCGAATACGATGAGAATGACGATGATGACGTCACTTTTACATAACCCCATTCGCTTTTGAATTAAATATATGCAAATAAGTTTAGAGAAGTGAAACTTATGCTTATGAAATTTAAATAATTATATTACAACTTTTCGTACTTAATAAGAAACTCCCTCTTACTTTTTAAAAAAAAATTCAAAATGTCTAATAGGATTATATTAATTCGATAGCGTAAAATAATCATAAAATATTTAGCAGGAATATCTAAATTTTTATTATTGCACTACATGAAATATAGAGAAGGCAGTATGTTTTAATGTAGATTTTAAATGTGATTACTGGAAAATATTTTCGAAGCAATATTATTGGGTATTGTTTTCGTCATGTGAACACTTTCATGTTATTTACTTACAGTTTTTGTTTTTGAACTGATTGTAAATAATCTCAGATGTTAGGAAAAAAGTTATTACTGGAAATTACAAGTTTTCAGATCCCCTGAACCCAAAAATCATGCATTCACCAATTATTGTTCTGTCTGTGTGTGAACAAAATATCTAAAAACTGAAAATTATAGTAAGAGGTGAAACTTGTAACCTCTCTACCTACTTGTCTACTTGTCCTCTCTACCTCACACTTAAAAGTCATCCTCTATAAATCACTAGTACGGCCAATCTTGCTATATGGTGGACCAATGTTTGGAGCCTGTCACAATACAGCACTGAATATTCTTTAACGACAGCAATCAAAAGCACTTAAAAGCAATAACAAACGCACCTTTTTACGAAACCAATCATACACTTCACGAAGACCTGAAAATACCAACGGTTCAAGACTCATTTTATAAAAAATAATTTTATAAAATAAATCATTTCATAAAAAAAATCATTCATCATATTTTATAAATCATTATCATTAAAAATTGGCACCACATCCTTGAAAAATTTGACGCCGATATCGGTCAATGGATCGATTCACATTCACGTCACTTTCCCGCCATTCCTCATTCATTCCATCTGATTTACTAGTTGCGCTTTAAAAATTGTACAGTTGTAAATGAAAATAAAGTTGAAGCCACAAAAAAAACTTAGGTATCATGGAGGACCCGACACGAACATTTTCATTAATATCAGTTTACCGAAAGTAATCGTTTCTTCAAACAATTTATTCTCGTTTTTGTGATATTCTCAAAAACGACTCCACTATTTTCAGTTTTGATCGCTCCAAACTCTTTTCAGTCCAGGAGAACGTGTCCCTGAGAAAGTGAGCTGCAAAAAGAGCTTCCAGAAACGTCTAAAGTCACCTCACGTAGTGTGAAATTGGGCTTACACGAGAAAAATGTTATTTTTTTATTTTCTGGAAAAATCTCCTATCTCTTTTATATAAAAACACCCGCATGTTAACCAGTTTAATTTAGTTTCGTACAACGAGAAGTGAATGGGATTAGAGAGTGATACTTATTAAAACCAGTTTAGTACTTAACGTTTTGCGAGTAAAGAAAACAGAAAATCGCTAATTACCGCTAAACTAAACGTTAGTCTATACGAAAAAATGTTTGAAATAAAAGTTGTAGGATTTTAACCCTCTAAGGACTGTTCAGTTTTTCAATTTTTTTTTGGTGCAAATAATTTTTTTGTTGGTGTTTCAACATGGAACCTGTTGTAAAAGACCGAGCCAAAAAATGAAATTTTTTATGGTTTCGGGAAATTGCTTGTAAAATCATTAATAGTAATGATAAAAACTTCATTTTAGTGTCATTTTAATTCTAAATGAATGTACTATAAGATTATATATAATGTTTTTTCATACACTATAAAAATTGGATTTAGTAATGTTTTGAACATAAATTTTTTTTTATATTATAGTTTTTTTTTTAGAATTGACATGATGTAGCTAAAAAACTAAAAATATTTTTACTGTGGGAAACCTGTTTATTCTCTTAAAAATATTATATTTTAAAAAACTGGAAAGTTTTATGGTTGTAGACTGAAATATAATCAAGTAATAAAAAGAATTTCAAAATAACGTAAATTTCCGTCTTTAGACAACAAATTACTAATACAACTAACATGCTGAAAGTAAGTGGATGCTCACAAAAAGTAGTTTTTAGTCCATTGATGAACAGTCTAAATATATAACAACATGAACAGTCTAAATATATAACAACACACAATAACACATATTTACAAGTTCTATTTACAAATTTTTTTTTTTTGCGCGACTTTACTTGCGACATCGATGCTTTGAAAAGCATTGATAATGGCAACCTTCCCCACATCTGGAGCATACAGTCCTTGATCTTTTCCTTTTTCTGCTGGCTTCAGTGTGTCCTCCTCTATCAGAACAAACCCAACAGGTTTTTTCTTGTTTAGCTGGTAATTTTATTAGTTGCTTTGTAGGTATGAGTCGATTATTATCACCACCCCCTCCTACCTGTCGTTGCCTCATCCACTCATCTCCAACTTCTTGAATGATAGTTACCATAAATTGGTATCTACCATGAGGTTTGGTTTCATTTTTCATACAAGTAGCCTTGTATAATACATAACTATTCAATAACATTCTAGAAAATAAGTTAAAAGTGACTTTTCTCCAGTACTTAATGGTCCTTCTTTCATCAAGATAGCTATACAACATCATATCTAGGGTATCAACTCCGCCCATGAAGTTATTGTATTGTGAAATAATAGCTGGTTTATCTTTAGTAGTTATTCTACCACGACGTTTGATGGTAACGGTTTCGTTTCTTACTTGAGTTTTTGAAGAAATTAATAAAACTGGTGATTTTTGTGTTTTTTCTCTCGATAAGCCAGCAGTACAACATTACCTTTCTTTTTATACTTTTTTTCTCCAACTGAAAATTTTTTTAAAACATCTTTAGGAAGACCTTTTCTATTTTTTCTAATAGTTCCAGTTGTAAAAGTTTGCTCAGAATAAAGCCATTTAACTAAAGGTACACTGGTGAAAAAATTATCAATAAATATGTGGTAGCCTTTTCTTAGATAGTTACATGCCGAAATAAGTTTCTTTACTACTGTATATGCCAGCCCAAACTGTTTTATCTCTTCTTTGTCCTCTTCAGTTTTAGCTCCCTTATAACAAAACATTTTTAGGCAATACTTAGACACTGCATCACAGATTACCCAAAACTTAATACCCCAACGGTGATGTTGCTTTTTGGGTAAGTATTGCATCAAACTTGTCTGGTTTTTGGTCCCTATCAAAGTTTCATCAATAGATAACTGTTGGTTTGGAGTATAAAAGTGTTGAAAAATTTGATTGCAGTGATCTAACAAAGGTTGAAACTTTTGACAAGGGTCATAACCGCGTTCATTTGCTTTCGGCAGTTTTGTGTTGTCAACCATATGTAAAAATGTTAAAATATTTTCAAACCGACTCCGGGAAAACATTTTACCAAACCATGGCATGTATTGTGAGTCATTTTTTGTCCAATATGCTTTGATAGAAGGCTTAATATTCAATCCCATGTTAAATATTACAATAATAAAGGCCAGAATTTCTGTACCTGTTACTTGCACCCAATTCTGTAGGCGACTACGTGGTGAAATTGTCCTACTAGCAAGTATTTGGTCAGCATACCTATTTGTTTCCGTAGCAAATTTATTGAGCAAGGGCTCAGTAAAAATTAATTTGAAAAAATCAAGTGGTTTAGTAACTCCAGAAGGGATATGTTTTGGGCCATGGGCTTCATGATAATCAAAGTCATGTAATATATTAGGGGGGCTGGACTCAATAACATCCTCCCATTCATCTTCAGAAACTAAAACTTCCCCGTCACACTCATCACTAATCACTTGTCGGTCACGGTTAGACCTAGGCAGATTTAACCCCGTTATCTGCTGATTATTAGGTGTAACTTGTCCATTGACTTCAGCCCTAACCTCACTTTCACTAGATGAAGAAAGGTTACCTTGTTCTAATGGAAGATCAGGATTGTAATGAGGATCGGCGTCTGTATCATCACTGAAAAGATCTGACAAAACACTGAGATCTGAGTCAGATAATAAAAGTTCCCTATCCAACTCACTATTACTAATTTATTCTCGATCCATTGCTGAATTTTACACTGAATACACTAACACTAGCCAAGTCCGACACAGCCACAATCACGATTAAAACTACAAAAGAAAACATTAAATTATTCTTTTAAATTGTAGAATACTTGAAAACTATGTACAATAATTCACTAATCACAAGAAAAACATCGATAAAACTTAACAATTCGAACACGTCAAACACAGTACAGAAGCAACACAGCAGACAGCATACAAAAACTACGTAGTTGTTTTGTTTACATTCCCTTCCATTCTACGTACGGTCAGTGTTGCCAACCCTGGATTTTTTAACAGTCTGAACCTTACTAAGGATATTTGACATAATATCGATACAAAATTAACAGCTGCGCAAAAATAACAGCTGTTACAAAGACAAAATAGCTAGCGGGCGATGGATCGCCCGCGCCGTCCTTTTCGCATATTTCGTGCGGGCGATAGATCGCCCGCCTGGTCTTTGTCGCATATTACGTGCGGGATGGTAGATCGCCCGCTCGGTCCTTAAAGGGTATGCATTTTAGCACAAAAATTTATATAACAAAAGTTGTTGAGAATTTAAAATCCTACAACTTTTCTATTTTCAAACATTTTTTTGTATAACGTTTAGTTTAGCGGTAATTAGCGATTTTCTGTTTTCTTTAGCAGGAAGAGAAAAGAACACAACCGATTAAAAGACGTGGCAACATGTTAAGCTTCTTCCAACCCCCTCAGCATCTGCCATTATAATATAATATTTAAAAAATTCTACCGAATAACTGGTCAATCGCTGTTCCACAATAATAATGAATTTGTATTAATTTTTACTTTCTCTTGCCTATATGAATATATAGGAAGGAAAGTATTGTTTTCATGTCGATTTTAAGAAATCGAGTTTTCACCGGATCTATACGTTTTCAGACCCCCTGAACCCACACAAACATGTTTTTAGCGATTGGTCTGTGTGTGTGTGTGTGTGTGTGTGTGTGTGTGTGTGTGTGTGTGTGTGTGTGGGTGGGTGGGTGTGTGTGTGTGCGCGCGCGCGCGCGCGTGTGTGTATATGTGTGTGTGTGTGCGCGCGCGCGCGCGCGCGCGTGTGTGTGTGTGTGTGTGTGTGTGTGTGTGTGTATACAAAATATCTCAAGAACGGAACATCGAACGAACTTGAAACTTGAAACGTAAGTTACATACCACTACCGGACCCGACACGAACATTTTCATCAAAATCGGTCAACCGGAAGTAGTAGTTTATTCGTGTAATTTTTCACTTTTTTGCGATTTTCTCAAAAACTGGTCTTACGATTTTTTTTAAAATCGCCTCATTTATGAAATTTTTTATTCTCTACAAGATAGGGTAGGCGCCATGTTTTCTGAAATTCTTGGCGAGGCTGTTTTCACGTAAAAAAATTGTTTTTTTAAGATTACGGCTTTAATGTGCATTTTAGCACAAAAAGTTGTAGTTCAACTTTTGTTGTAACAAAAGTTGAAGTTAAAGCCGTAATCTTAAAAAAACAATTTTTTTACGTGAAAACAGCCTCACCAAGAATTTCAGAAAACATGGCGCCTACCCTATCTTGTAGAGAATAAAAAATTTCATAAATGAGGCGATTTTAAAAAAAATCGTAAGACCAGTTTTTGAGAAAATCGCAAAAAAGTGAAAAATTACACGAATAAACTACTACTTCCGGTTGACCGATTTTGATGAAAATGTTCGTGTCGGGTCCGGTAGTGGTATGCAACTTAAGTTTCAAGTTTCAAGTTCGTACGATGTTCCGTTCTTGAGATATTTTGTACACACACACACACACACACACACACACACACACACACAGACACACACACACAGACCAATCGCTAAAAACATGTTTTTTGGGTTCAGGGGGTCTGAAAACGTGTCCTAGATCCGGGTGAAAACTCGAATTCGAAAAATCGACATGAAAACAATGTAGGCTATTCATATATAATCATGTGTTGTTGTTTAGGTGATCAGCCGAAAGGCTGGTTTGAACCTGTAGAGGTTTTACTAAGTAAAACGAGGAGTCAAGTGGTTTACCATGCCTTCCTCACACTTAATAAAAGGAAAAGTACACTTATCAGCATGCCGGGCCCTCTGATAGCACATATTTTCCACTCTGCAAATGACACCTTCACTTCATTCACCACAGGGTCTGGCTGTATAATGAAATTCATTACTTTCAGAGGAGATAACTCTGATTAGTGTCTTTTACACCTCTACCTCTTCTGTTCTTAAACGATTCAGTCATTTAATTGGCTGACCATGTGACAAGAAACAGAACTATTTATTTTAGCCCTGCAACTAACAGATTGAGTGTAAATAATTTGACACTCCACCTGTCTGTTAGGGGGAGATATTCATATAGGCAAGAGAAAGTAAAAACACCTGTATTAAATGTTACAATAGTTTTAAATGAATGTCTTTATTCTCATTAGATTAAGTCGGTTGGTCTAGTTACAGTAATGTTGAGATTAAATCAAACGATGCTATATTCAATACGAATTAGGTGAACGTGGGAATAAGCACACGTTTATATACAGTAATTCCCGAGATACTCGTGTACAGTCTGGTTAATTCAGTAAACAGAACACATAGTCCAGTGATGTGCACTCATTGACTAATTTAACTGTATTCAATTCGGTGTGTACCGATGTAGAGTAGATAGCAATAATTAAAATTGACAGACGATTCCCTTCGCGAATATGACAGTCTCTAAACCTATTTGTCATATTGTCATACCCGAATAGTTAGCGCAGACTATATTTTGCTGCTACTTCTGCATGCTCAATCAGCCGTCGTCATTGGCGATGGTAAATCCCCCTCCCCTTCCCTTTCCATTTCAACTAATACGCTTCATCCATTTAATATGATTACTCATTTTGACGTTAATTTAATATCTCGTTCTGTTACAATTTTTCTGTCCCATAGATTAGGAAAATCGTATAGTATTCTCTTTTCCAAACAAATAAAAAATCATTTACTTAAGTCATGAGTTTACCTTTGTTTGCAATGAGGGGTAAAGGGGGAAGCATCAGTGCGCATGTGCGACTTTTGTAATTTCAGTACAACAAACACAACAATTTATACTATACCCAGAGCATATACAGTATATCGCAGAACCTTTTGTAGGTTAACTGTACGAATATAACTGATTGTTACCGTAAACAGAAATGTTGGTTTCTCAAAAACAGGTATCTCGATAGTATCGAGATTTATTTCTCTGGCAAAATAAGTATAATTTCTGTTACAGTAAAATCTCATTGAAAGAAGGGCATTGGGTTGGTATGGTCATGTGGTGAGAAGAGATAGGGAGGACAGACTGAAGCGAATTTTTGAGGCGAGACCGGAGGGAACCAGAAGACGGGGAAGACCGAGGATGGAGTGGGAGGAGTATGTTGAGGGTGTGGGGGGCGAAGGGGAGAGAGCAAAGGACGGCTGAGAGCATTGGCTTTGGACAGAGTGGAGTATAAGAAGTTTATAGAAGGCCCGACGCTGAGAGGCAGAAGGGAGAGATAAAGAAGAAGAAGAAGAAGTAAAATCTCTCTATAGCGGAATTGAAGGAACCATGAGATACCGCCGCTATAAAGAGAGTTCCGTTATAGATAGAGTGAATAATTAACGGTGGGAGGGAAGTTGGAGTACTAATTTTTCTGTACAAAATAACTAACATACGTATGTAAATGGTGCATGGAATAAGTTTTTGAAAAACTACTGAATAGATAACTTTATGACGAATGTTTAATACAGTAGATTACTTTAATACAGTGAGACATTTAAATTAATTACTTAAAGTGCTGGTTATTAACTTAACAAGAAATTTGGATACAAACTGGTTTTATTAGATGTTGTGTTACTAATATTTAACAATAGAATTTCATTTTTCGTATTGAACTTTTTTCAATAATCATTCATACAGTACATACCGTAATAGATAGCCTAAAATTAATTAGCACTGAACCTCGTTTTTCACTGAACAGTAATAAACATAGGATACATACAATATTAAAATCTCCTAAAACATAGGCTACACAAATACAAAAAAATACACAGTAGGCCTACAGTATATATTTTTTCGTTATTAAGGAAACAATGACTGTGAAGTACATTTCATTTCGTAAAATAAGTTGTAAATTTTGTTTCGTTTTTAATTCATAAAACATGTCTTTAATCTCATTTTCAATGTTTAAAACTTGTAAATTTTCATTTACATATTGGCAATGACAGTACGTGGAAACAACAAGAATAGCGTCTAGTGCCTGTTTACTTGAAGGGACAACATTTCTGTTTCCATTTCATTGTCATCTTCACGTTCTTGCTCGTTGTTTTGAGCTAAGACATTTTCGATTATTGCATCATCGCCAACATCTGCTGAAGTGGTAAGTAATTGTCTGTCCCTACATAGGCGTCTAAATCCATATCCTGAATATATTGTTTTGCCGCTATAGAGAGATTTTTGTGCCGCTATAACGAGAGTTAAATACATTATCGTAGTATACTAAAGGGTCGGGGTCGGCAAATAATGCCGCTAAAGAGAGATTTCCGCTATATAGAGTTCCGCAATAGAGAGATTTTACTGTATTATTTTTTGTTTTACAATATTATGAAGAAGTGTCACGGAAAAAAGAACATAAATTATTGTATCTTTTTTTTTTTTTGTTTAACCGTCCGACTGTTCTGTAATTACTGCTAATGCAGACGGTGAAGGATGAAATGATTTTTGTAACGTATGAAAATATGCCGTGCCTGAATGGGATTCGAACCCAAGACCGCATGAAGAGAGGCGAGGACATTACCAACTACGCCAATGCGGCCGGCATTTTTTATTGTATCTGCTTATTATTATTGTTATTTATATATTATTTATTATAATATTTAGTTATTTATTATATTATTATTGTATCTGCTTAATATACGTAATAAATGCCTAAGTGAAGAGTAGATGGGTGGCTCCTCTTTCAGCGCAAACGGGTTGCCATGACAACGGAGATGCCAGCGGAAAATAGGCACGCCTAACTCTCCCCACCCGTTCCCGAATAGTGAAGAGATTGCGGTAGGTCGACCAGCCTACTGCACCTACATGTTCTTGTACGTCAACGTTAGTTGTTTTGTATTTGCGATGTCACGCAGTTGTTTTGCATGTGAATTTTAGATGTTTTTTCTCACGGATACTTATTAGTATACGAGTTTTCTCGGTTTTTTTGAAACTCTTCACCATTTATGAAGGTACGAGCCGCCACTGCTTATCATGATGAACTAATTCCAATTAACTCTACCTTAATTTCTGAAAAAATGCTAATTTTTACTGGTTATAAACATCCCTTTGTATTATTTATTGATTCTTAATAATTATCCTAAATAATAAACATTCATTCTAAATAAGCCATAATACTAGGTCTAAGCTATATTTAGTATCCGTTTTGGTCATCATCAGTAAACTGAATTACTGCACTCTGACATTTGTAGTGATAGACTAGTTAGTCCGTGAATTCCGTCGATGCGAGCTTATTATCGTGAGTAATACTAGTTTTACGGTAATTTCAAAATGTTATTGTATTTTTAGGGTTTTCATATTTCATTATTTTCAGTAAAGTTATGTTAAATTAAAATTGAATTTTAAATAATTACATTACTCTTTACTTATTTAGTGTGACGGGTCATGAACTAAATTTTATTACTTAAGTGTTTGTGGTGGTTACATTTTGAGTTACACGCTTGATACAAGTCTTATGCTTTCGGGTTGGCCGATGTAAGTAGGATAGATAGTATACTGTCCTCCCACCGCATTATAGGCGCAATCGTCAACTTATAGCGCGTTACCAATAAATATTATGAACTTTTGAAATTTAGTTGGTCAGGTTGTCAAAAAATTTTACCCCATCGCAATATTTTTCTCTGTACAATTCAACGAACGGAAGAAACTAATAAAGAACAAATTTGAAGACAGGTCACATCCCACAGGGTTTTTTTTTATTTTTTTTATTAAAAATCCAAGCCTAATTTAATATAATTTTCTTAGACACAACAACGTTGAATTTTTTTTTATATTTACGTCATAGAAGACGACCGGAGCGTTTACGAAGAGCGGTAGTAGGGTTGACATTGTCTGGCAAAAGACCAAGTGGAAGGCAAGTTGCCACACATGGTATAAAATAATGAATACAGAGTAGACTGATGGGGTGGTTTATGGCTTGGGAAAAAATAAAAAGAAAGGAAGAAAGGGTTTAGAAGAAGGAAAAGAAGAGACACGACGATAATATTTTGAATAAAAAGTAGATAGATAGATAGAAATTCAGCCTGGTAGTAGCCTATATATGGGTGCCAGCTGGAAGCACAGGAAACTTTTTGATTGATTAACCTGCTCTTTTTCTCCCAAATTTCTACCCCTTCTACTTTTTCCTAACATTATACTATCAACCCTTCATTTCTCATCCCTGAAAGGCGTTTCTGACAAAAAACCCTCGTGAGAGAGAGGGAGGTTAATTTAATATTTGTTGAAATAAATCGTAAACGAAAATAATAATAAAAAAAAAATATTGAAATGAGTAAACACGATACTTTTCCGTATTAAACCAACTCTAATGGATTGTAACGCATACACCACTATCTAAATATACGACCCGTCCATCAAAATAAAATACTTTTACGTTCAAAGAATACTGTCAACTTTAAATTCCACAAAACTATTTCAATTTATATTTTGTTTCCAAACGAAATTGGTGTTTAAACTTGTTAACGTCAGGTCATGTTGAAAGTAAATTATTATTTTTTTCAGAAACTTCTGTTGCTAATCATGAAAATGAATTATTTTCTCAAAAAATTTCCTGGCGAAATTATTAACTTTAAATAAATGAAGTAACTTTCAACAAGTTTTAAACTAATGATTTTAAAGTAATATTAAAAATAAATTATGGTACCAGAATAATGGAAAATATTTTTTCCAAATAAAATGGTAGCTATATTTAGTTTTTCCTCTTTAATATTAGAACCTGCCCATAACGAACAGGCGGAGTGTCAAATTATTTAAACTCAATCTCTTCTTTGCAGGGCTAAAATAAATAGTTCTGCTTCTTATCACATGGTCAACCAATTGAATGACTGAAACATTTATGAACAGAAGAGGTACAGGTGTAAAAGACACTAATCAGAGTTATCTCCTCTAAAAATAATGAATTTCATTATACAGTCAGACCCTGTAGTGAATTAAGTGAAGGTGTCATTTGCAGAATGAAAAATATGTGCTTTTCAGAGGGCCCGGCATGCTGTTACGCGTATTTTCCCCTCAGTGAGGAAGGCAAGGTAAACCACCTATTTCCTCGTTTTACTTGGTAAAACCTTCAGAGGTTCAAACCAGCCTTTCGGCTGATGATCTAAACAACAACAGAAAAAAGTTTAGTCGTTGGGGGCATATAACCAAATTTGACCCTTTTTAGCTGTTTTTAGTTGAAAGAGTGCCGATAATTTTTCAACTACAATAAAAATATGATACTGTGATTTTACTAGATTTAGATGGGAAAATGACAGAGCCTATTAAAACCAATAGAGGAGTTCGACAGGGATGTTGTATATCGTCGACATTGTTTAATATATATATGTGGACGACATGTTGAGAACGTGAAAATGTAATGTAGACCCAGGTATACAGATCTCGGATGGCTTCTTTATGAACTCTCTTTTATATGCGGATGACAAAGTTGTAATACAACAGAATGAAGACGAGTTACAAAAATCGGTATTTATGTTGGAACAAGTTGCAAAACAATACAATCTGGAAATATCATCCACAAAATCTAAAACTATGGCTTTTAAAGGTAAATATACAATAAGGACGAGAATAGAGATGAATGGAAGGGCAATAGAACAGGTTAAACATTTTCAATATCTTGGGAGTGATGTTTCATACGATTTTGATAAAGACATAACAGTTAAACTGGCCAAATTTCAGAATATTTGTGGAAATATTCACAGACATCTGAAGAATAAAACGAGGAAGGAAACACGCCTCAAAATTTTCAACACTATTGCAGTTCCAACACTCCTATATGGCAGTGAGTCTTGGGTGCATACTGCTAAAAGCGATAGTAAAATTCAAGCTGCAGAAATGAAGTTTTTACGAAGTGTGCATGGATGTACCAGAATGGATAGAATAAGGAACGTGGATATTAGAAGCGCACTATCAGTTCAGTCTTTGCATGAAAAGATAATAAAAAATAGACAAAGATGGTGTAGTCACCTGGACAGAATGCCAAACGAAAGGATGCCAGTGGCGGCTTTAAATTATCAACCAGTTGGCAGAAGAGATGTAGGGAGGCCGAGAGGGAGATGGGTACCGGAACAGGTTCATGTAACCTAATCCTTGGAAGTGAAGATGATGATGATGACATTAAAAATATTGGGTCTTTTCCATTTTCTGTACGCCACTATCAAATCCGGATTCCCTGAAGGGTTGCACACTTTTTCATTTCTCCCACTCCCTGCCTTAATGAATACTCATACTGAGATAGACACACTCACGCATGCGTACACACGTCCTTCCCAGTCCCAGTATATAGTACTATGTTACACGTTCTGTTTTATTTCATATTTTGATTGTTTTTTTTCTATTACTAGGCTACATTATACTATTACGTTATATTTTTTAATTAATTACATTGGGAAGAGAAAGTTGTGTGAGTGTTTCACACAAACATTTTTAGTTGCCACATCTTCTAGGATTATATAATCACCATTTTTCCTGAAGGAACTCTGCAGAATCTTCCTCCGTCCGAATATTATTAAGTAACTCAACATAATTCATAGCAGAATGTGTAGTAACTAACTGTGAAATGCGAGTGGAGTTGACATTACGCAGGAATATTGCTAGTCAGATTGGTGCGCTAGACGCAAGAGTGGGAGAATTGTGTGACCCTTCAGGGGATTCGGATTTGATAGTGGAATACAGAAAACGGAAAATACCCAAAATATTTTTGATAAGGACATGTTGTTTTTATCATGTTTACCTCATTCTCTGATAGACCGGATTTTCGTCAACACGGATCGACTCCGACCCTAGTTGATCCTGGTTAACGACATTCTTCTGTATAAGAGTGTCACCGCCACCCCTTCTAATTAATCATTTACTGTGTTGCCGGCCTTCAATAGTTCTTCCGGCCTTTGACGGCATAGCGACAAAGCTTTCGGCTACGCACCGCAAAGGCCTTTGTCATCAAGGCCAAACCAGTAGCCGCTCTCTGCCACAACGCTCCCGGCAGCAATATAAAGAGCGCTGCACTGAGCCAAGTCGATTCAATTCCAATCAAGACACCGAGAGCTTCACTTCGAACCAGACAGCAGACAAGACGTCCACCACGGCACACGGCTGCCGGACTCCAGCGAGAACTAATCGACGACCCCGCAAGAGAGAAGATGATGCTTCCGCTCACCGACCCGTCACCGTAAGCCGTCGACCGGACCGTCATCGCCCGCTGACGCGAGCGATGCCCACAGCGGTCCTTCGACCGAGCCTTACGCCCACCGGACCCGACGAAGCAGCCATCGACGCACTACTGCGAGGGAAGAAGATGACGTCTCCGCTGGACGACGACACGCCGTGTCGCCCAGCTCCTCGACCGCCACGACGACTACGACTGACGCCTCTCCAAGACGACCACCGCTTAAACGGCCCTTTCCAGGGCCACCAAATTAATAAGGTTAGCCACTTAATGTCGCCATCCGGTGACAAGAGTTTGGAATATCCTACAGGAATAACACAATTACGTTATTTTTTAGTCCTAGTCAGGAATCAAAACAGAAACTCGAAAATTTTAGGTTATTTAGTTTTATATCTAGTAAACTACTTACTAAGCAATGCTATATAAACGGAAAGCATTGCGGTATAAACGGAAATGAGACAGCGGATACGGCCACCAAAGAGGCGTTAAAGACCCCACTGATAGATAAACATCTCTCATCTCATACAGATATCAGGAGACATCTGCACAAACAAATTACACAACACTGGAACCAAATCTGGTCTCGACATACTCCTACGAAACTTCACATCAGAAATTTTTTTTTTGAAAACCCTCAAGTCTCATTTGGAGCTTCGACGGCATCAAGGTCTACTTACACGACTACGTATTGGACACTCTACGCTTACGCACAAACACTTAGTAAAGAAAGATAAAGCACAATATTGTACACATTGCAACACGCCACTTACAATCAAACACATCATCACAGACTGCCAAACTACACAATTCACACGAACAGTATTCAAAATTAACAATATTTTAGCACTTAATTTAGTAGACAAAGTAGCGGTTCAAAACGCAATACATTTTTTTAAATTTTTACAAAATTTCAGATTTGATATAATTGTAAAATCGCATATGTTATTTTTCATTGTGTTATTCTATTTTTTATTTTTCTGTTATCTAAATTTTAATTGAACTTTACTAATTTTTCATTATGTTTTTATATATTACCTAATTGTGTTTGTTTGTGTTCTTTGGAAATTTTATACTACATGTATTTATATGTAACGTGGTCGCTAATGACCTTGTAGTCGATGCGACCTTTTTTTTATTCCTAATTGTGTACGTTGCAATCTGTTCAATTTAGAACAATAAGCAACCGTATGGCCCAATGAGATAAGGATGATGTGTATAACGTGTAAATGAGGTGTAGTCTTGTACAGACTCAGGTCGACCATTCCTGAGAGAGTATGGTTAATTAAACCCCAACCATCAAAGTACACCGGTAACCACTGTCTAGTATTCAAATCCGTATAAAAGTAACTACCTTTACTAGGATTTGAACCCGGAACCTTCGTCTCCGAAAATCAGCTGTTAAATAGTATTGTAGCTGAATAAATAAATTGTAGCTGATGCGACCTTAAATAAATAAATAAAAGAAAACGTAAAAACGAATGTAAACAATCAAAATAGTGATTACTTTGATACGTTAAACAATATTCAGTCATAATATTAGTATATTACAGTAATGTAAACAAAATAGGAAACGCCTTAAATATTGTTTATTTAGGCCCATATCAGTAAAAAGTTTGACAAATAAAACGGAATATTGTTGTAGCAAGAAGAATAAATTAATAAAGAAAGAAAGAAAGAAAGAAAGTGAAATGAATAATAATAACAATAACAATATAAGTGAAAATGATGGCTATAGTAGGAAATATCAATTTTCTAATTGCTACGCCTGCGGGTGTGGCGCCCCGCCTTCTTCTCTCTGACTCACCAGAAATGAACACTGTCGTCTCACAGCAGTCTTTACCCACACACGCAATCTCATACTTAAATAAAAGTAAACAATGCTGTGTTTTACATCAAACAATACCGGTACTGATTCAAAACCTAAAATTTATTTTTTTTAAATTGTTTTCTTTAATTGAATGATGATGTCTACATAAGCCTTGGCTTGGGATACGTTTTTAATTAATCTAATTGAAATACTTTAATTGTAATTTTTAAGTTGTCTAAAATTAATTAATTAACTATAATTTATAATTTTGTAAATCAATAATAATTGATATAAGTTTAAAGGAAGTTTGTTTACAATTTTATTTAATCAGATCCCGAAAGAACCTTGGATTTGGTGTTACAATGTATAACTTTTGGTAGTTACTTGCCCATAACAGGCAGTTGGAGTGTTAAATTATTTGCACTCGATCTGCTAGATCCAGGGCTAAAAAATAGTTCTTTTCTTATCACCTGATCAGCCAATTATATGACTGAAGTATTTAACAACAGGAGAGGTAGAGGTGTAAAATACATTAATCTGAGTTATCTCCTCTGAGAATAATGAATTTCATTATACAGCCAGACTCTGTGGTGAATGAAATAAAGGTTTCATTTGTAGGGTGGAAAGTTGATACTTTTCAGAGGGCCTGGCATGCTGACAAGCATAATTTTCCACTCAGTGGAACGGTAAACCACCTGACCCCTCGTTTTACTTAGTAAAGCCTCTAGAGGTCGAAACCAGTCTTTTGGCTGATGACCTAAACAACAGTGCATTTACCCCTCTTTTATCATCAAGGCGCGATCGGTTGAAATTTAAATAATAATAATAAAATTTATTTCCATATTTTCCACAATAGTAACTCAAACACATTCTTTCCAAAAGTTATAAATTCATTTAAAAAAATTTTACAATGTGGAGGAAATTGACCTACCCAAATATGACTAAAAGTCATGTCCTAGGATAGGTGTTCTCCACTTTTATTCGGTACAAAAGAAATTTAAAAACTATGCTAGTGCTGAAAGCAATAACATTTTAAATGTCCGTTGTTTACCGCCAACCATCATCCCATCAACTTTATATGAAGACCCGCCTTGGCTGATGAAAAATCCTATTGTAGATCTAAGCCTAAAAAAATACAAGAAACATGAAACAAATCCAACCATCTTTTATACTCTCTGTCTTGAATACCTAAATAAATTTGAAAGTTTTGAGAAAATTTACACTGATGACTCAAAAACGTCTTCTGGAAGCGGGTGTGCCGTGGTAATGTTAAATAAAGAGTTTTTATTTAAATTACAAGATTGTTCCTAAGTATTCTATTGTGAGGCATAATTAATAATAAACACATTTGAAGCCATAGCTTTATCCGATTGTAAAAAAATTGTGATCTTGTCAGATTCAAGAAGTGTTTTAGATGAAAACACAAAACAATGTGTGTGATTAATGTGTGATTATGTGTGATTAATGTGTGTGTGATTAATGTGTCTGCGTTAATCACACACAAAAGTGTTTAGATGAAGGAGTATCGAACAAGATGAACCGATACTTCAAGAGATCAATAACATCAATCACAAAATAACTAGCAACGATAAAACAATAGTTCTTCTGTGGATTCCTTCCCACCTAGGTATCAAAGGGAACGAGACAGCCGATCGAGCAGCCAAACGCGCCACTACATGTTCCAATAGGATAAACAAGTCTTCCCATCGAGATCTGCAGAAAATGTTCAGACACAAATTTGAAATAATCTGGAACGAGTGGTGGAAGACTTTAAGGACTAACCTACACACAGTACGGACTGACATTCGAGATTTAAAACCAGAAATTTTTAAAAATAGACTTGACCAAGTGACTCTTACACGACTAAGAATTGGTCACACTAAACTGACACACAGTCACCTCATGACGAAACAAGACTCTGTTTACTGTAGACACTGCAACAAGAAATTAACTGTCAAACATATTCTTGTGGAATGTCCTACCTTGAACACTATACGGAGACAATTTCACTTACCGGACAATTACAAAGACTGCGTTAATTACACACAGTACACAAAGACACTAGACTTTATACAATTTTTGAAAATTCAAAGACAATTTTAGTGCAAATAAAAATGCAATTCATATAAAATAATTTATATTCAGTTTATAATCATATTATAATTTAAAAGTCAAAGATTCAATTGTTAAGTAGTGTAAATTTTATTTAATTGAAAAACATCATTGTAAACCTAAAGTGTACTGTTATAATGTTATGTTATGTAATTTGTGTTTTTTATGTAATGGGGTCGCTAGAAACTTAGAATGTTGATGCGACCATAGTAAACCAATTATAAAAAATAACATTTTATAAAAAAACAATACAGTCTAAAGTCTAATGCTTAAGGTTTTACTACTTGACCTCTAAGTTACAAGTCGGCCAAATTTCAGCTTTGTTACGTGACTGGGAAGTTATATCTGCAGTTGTAAATTAGTTAGAGCTCTTGCAACTGTAGATATTCTAATTTATCCATATAAAATTTATTCCAATTATCTTCTGTATAAATTTCAATGATACCAACAATTTTCCCGCGTAAAGCGTACAATTAAAATCTAGTAGAGTTACGTACTAAATTATCAACACATAGTTGACGTAGAAAAAAAATACAGTCAAGAGAAAATTAGTAGAAAAATTAACTAACCATGTTCAAACAAGTATTGTAAGGAATAAATAAATAAATAAAATGTAGCGAAGAAAGAGTCTGTGTAGAATGAAAAGTGGCTAAGAAAAGTAGATCGATGACCAGGTTAGAAAGAGCAGTATAAAGCCTAACGTGGAAAAGAGGAAAAAGGGATAACAAGAAGTAGCTCCCTACAAGAGGACAGGATAACGAGAAGGGGAACTAAACGGGTTGTCACTATTACGGAAATTTTGTCTTACTTTTTCTGTAGTCGGATTAGCGTAGTTTCTCGTAACAAACCTCAAAACATTCTTCTTTTAGAATAAAAAAAGAAAACCAACCGTCAAATATTTCCAGAAACCTTTAGCATTATGAAAAAAAAATTAACCTTTAAAAATTTACCAAAATGATACATTCTAGTAAAATAAACTATAAAATGAGTATAATAATATCTTCATATAAACTATGAAAGGTTAAATTTATATCTTGGTTAGATAAACATTCAAAAATAGAACAATATTATAAAAAGTAATGTGTTACACCATTACAAGTAATGATTATCTCCCCATATTTTTTACCACAATCTGAAATAAATTTACAATGAACTTATCAAACTTCTACCAGGGGGTTTATTGTTTAAAAGAACTGAAATAGTATTAAAAGTAAATGGGAATTCTGGTAAACTTATTTAATCAGCTGTTAGAAAATTAGATTTTCTTCTATAATGTGGACGCCACTATTTCAGATTTTTTTCCGTTTACTTTCCGGATTATTAATGTGGATATAAATGGAATATGTAATTTATAAACGGAAAATGTCGATAGCGAAATGGAACGGTGAATGAAATTGCAAATTTTTAAAAATGTGACTTTTACAGATTATGCGAACTTATTCGGCTATAACTCTGTAATTACTCCTCCGATTTTAGTAAAATTTCGTCAGAGCATAGGTAAGAGTGCTTCTATTGTGTACACCGAATCCAGGACAATATCTATTTTATTTTTATGCTTTTTGCTACCCGGTTTTTTATACAGCCAACCAGTAACTTTTTGAATTCGTGTATTAACAGTAATTTTCTGAATAAACAAGTGTACTACTGTCAATCAGAAACAGGTTTGTGGAAAGGAAAGAGAAGGCAGTAAAGGCCAATCCAATTGCTGTGAGCGCTAGACTACGCATGCGCATACTTGACTTCGACCCGCATACCCCTCCGACCTACAGTAAGATGTACAGTCAAGTGTTGTTGAAAATTGACAACACCCATTGTATTTTGTAAGCATGCTGTTCCATTGTTGGTTACATACGCTACACTAATGCAGTACATACTGTCTGTCTATAACTTGATGCCTCCCTCAGAGAGGAGCAGAATTGGCCCGCTACTAGCCTTCTCAAAAACACTTCATTATGTACCAATTCCATTGTACTAGTTAGTAGTAGTACATAATGAAATGTTATTGAGAAGGCTAGTAGCGACCCGATTCTGCTCCTCTCTGCGGGAGGTATCAAGTTGTAGACAGATAGTACAAGACTATACTACCGTGCGTTCGGAAAGTCGCTGTGCACTGGAATTGTGACTATGGATTTATGAAAATATGTATAAAGAAATGACTAAGCATTTTGGAAAAAAATTTATTCAATACCTTAATTACATTGTTAAACCGTGATTACATTGTTTATAGAAGGTGTTCGAAATGACCTCCATTGGCATCAATACAGCATTGCACTCGTTTCATTTTGTTTGCAAACACCTTTCGCAACTGAAGAACAGTGATTCCTTGAATGTATGCCGTTATTGCGGCTTTAAGTTCGTCAATCGGAGTGTGATGACGCCAATGGAAGTCATTTCGAACACCTTCTATAAACAATGTAATCACGGTTTAACAATGTAATTAAGGTATTGAATAAATTTTTTTCCAAAATGCTTAGTCATTTCTTCATACATATTTTCATAAATCCATAGTCACAATTCCAGTGCACAGCGACTTTCCGAACGCACGGTAGTACAGACGCACGTTTTGCCCAGCGCTCTCCTTTAGAAAATCAGGCTATACACATCCTTGGCAGGGCGTCCGTCACAATCTGGCAACGTAGAAGCGAGATTTCACAACCCAGAAGGATCTAAAATTTAAAAAATTAATTTCAAAAGACTCAGTTGTCACTGAATTAAATAAATAATTGATTTATGTTTTTGAATTAACTGCGAATCCAACGGTTCCGAATTCAGAAAGTTACCGGTTGGTGAGATAAAAAAAGGGGTTGCAAAGAGCATAAAAATAAAATAGATATTGTCCTGGGATTCAGTGTACACAACAGAAACACTCTTACCTATACTCTGACGAAATTTCACTAAAATCGGATGAGTATTTACAGAGTTAGAGCCCAATAAGTTTGCATAATCCGTAAAAGTCTTCAAAAACGTGTTTTTTGTTCTAATGTCAATATCACTTTTTTTTAAAAAAAAAAGATAAAAATTTCAAGTTTACATCGAGCAACGCAGAAGTAAGCAAGCATTAATTTGACATATGGTACGTTAAAATCTATACCAAATACTTTTAACAGTTGAGCTTCAAACTTAAGTTCCTATTATTTTTAACGCGGACATTAGTTGTCTTTAGTTAAGTTTTTAATTAGTATTTAAGTAAAGAGTATTTTTATTTTTCGTGATTACTTCTAAATAAATTATTGTAATATTTTATATTTGTTATTAAACTTTTGGTGTTTTACGAGCCTGATGATGCGATTAACTAAGAAAAACTTTATAAACATGTTTAAAAACAATATAATAATAATAATTTTTTTTGCAAAAATTTGCTGAGTATGTAATTTAATAAAAGTTTATTACTGTATCAATTTTTTTTTAAATTCCTAATATGTGTACGTTGCAATCTGTTCAATTCAGAACAATAAGCAATTGGGCATGACCCAATGAGATGAGGATGAAGTGTATGAAGTGTAAATGAGGTGTAGTCTTGTACAGACTCAGGCCGACCATTCCTGAGAGAGTATAGTTAATTGAACCTCAACAATCAAATTACACCGGTAACCACTATCTAGCATTCAAATCCGTATAAAAGTAACTGCCTTTACTAGGATTTGAACCAGGAACCTTCGTCTCCGAAAATCAGTTGTTAAACAGCTGATTTTGGCGACAACTTTTCCTCTAGACCAACCCGGTGGGTTACTATATCAAATTAATATTACAAATACGTTTTTGTATTATTTATTTATTTAGATAAAAAACGAATTTTTGTGTAAAATAAAATTATATATTTTTTTACATAAATTAGTATTCATTTAATAATGTAGAGAATTATTCGTTTAATTTTACACAAAGTAAAGAAAGGAGAAACTTAGTTTTTTTTAACGAGAAGAGAAAGGAAAGGGTTTTTTAATTAGTACAACTAATTAGGGAGGAGGAGAGAAATTGTTAAAATTTCAGCCCTTCGCTTAATCTTCTTATGACGAGAGGATTATTACTGCATCTCGAAATATTTATTTTAGTATTTACCTGCAATTTAATCTCCCTTTTTCCACATAATTATCAACTACGTATTTATGTACTGTACTTACTTAATGGGTTTCCTTATAGCAGTCAAATTTAATAAATTATACCGAGTACATTTAATAGATTTACAGTGGAGCGTCAGTTGTCCGAACTAATTAGGACTAGAGCGGTTCTGATAATCAAATACTTCGGATAATTACGAGGGCAGTCCAGAAAGTCTGTCACGTTTTGATATAAAAAAAACCAAGTACAAGAAAAAAATTTTATTATATACATTTGAAAGTACAACTAAAATGCTATTTTTCTACATAATCACCAAACAAATTAAGACACTTATCATAGCGGTGAACTCATTTTGAAATGCCGGCGTCATAAAAGTTTATCGCCTGTGATTTTAACCACTTAGTCACACCCTCCTGCAGCTCCGCGGAAAAAGCTAATTTTTCGGTAACAATTTCGTGCAATAAACTTTTTGAAATTTGTGGGAAAAAAAGCGATAGCTCTCTTATGGTGAATCGACGGTCTTCTCTAATCTTCTTATTGACTTTATTCACAATGTCATCAGTCACGAGGCTTGGCCGTCCACTTTGTTCTTCCTCGTGAACATTAGTTTGGCCATTTTTGAACTGAATGCACAAACGCCGTACTCCACTTTCATTGTAAATATTGTTCCCATAAACTTCACAGATTTGACGATAAATCTCAATTGGTTTATTGTTTTTAGCCAACAAAAACCGTATTACCGACCGTACTTCACAACTGGCGGGATTTTGAATTGCGGCACATATTTTAAATTGTTGTTGAAAAACAACGAAGAGTGACGCAACCCTCTCGCTAGCACGGTTGGATAGCCACTGAACGGAGAAACGCCGCGGCACCAAAATGGCCGCGATAGCTCCGCCCCTAGTGGCTACAACGCAAAACGTGACAGACTTTCTGCACTGCCCTCGTAAATACAATAAATACTGTAATTTGATACACTGTACCGTAACAATGTAATGCAACCTAAATGTTTATAGATTAATAAAAGGCTAACATATTTTTTTTTGTAACAGTGTACTTCTTTTACAATCAGTTCATAAATACAAAAACTTTAAGCAAAGACGAGAAAATCTGAGTAATGTCCTTAGAATTAAAATAAAAATCACACTCAGTAGTGTGTTTCAACAAGACTAAACTGGGAAGAAAAAATATATATTGAAAAAATATTATTTTATTAAATATTATTTTCCTTTGTTTGCACCACTACATATATGATAATGAACAGCCAAAACAAAACAAATTAAATATAAAACTCACCTCAGAGTATTACATTTATTTAAGATCTTTCGTCTCTCTCGGAGACATCATCAGGAATTATATAGCCTACACACACTAAACACATATAACATAAAACATTAAAACAATTATGGTCGAAGACCACGTCAATTATTTTCTATTTCATTAACCATGCCGCGCACGGAATGGTTATTATTATTGTGTTTCTGGTAGATGGCTAGGCCTAAACTATTGAAAAAATTTAGTGTGAAACACTCACACGACTTTCTCTTGCCAATGCAAATAATTAACAATATAACCTAACATTAGTAATAAAACATTAAAGCTAACCTCTAAAAATATAACCTTATTTTAATCATGACTGAAAGACGCAAAATGAAAATCGAACTCAGTTCGGCTTAAAAACACGGAAAATCACTCTTTCACACTAAACAAGGCTCTGTAGAGAAAACTGCTTTAAAAAAAAGTTGTAGATCTTTTTATTTCCTATAAAATTAATAATATACACTTTTGTCGTTAAATGTATACTAAGGCCGAAGTCTTAAAAAAATAGATTTTTCACACGTTTTCGTGAGAAAAAAAAGAAAATAGCTAATTACTGCTAAACTAAGCGTTATACACAAAAATGTTTGAAATAAAAGTTGTAGGATTTTAAATTCTCTACAACTTTTATTATATAAATTTTTGCGCTAAAATTGATATTAAAGCCGTAATCTTTAAAAAAACTATGTTTTTACGTGAAAACAGCCTCACCGAGAATTTCAGCAAACATGGCGCCTACCCTATCTTGTAGAACATAAAAAATTGAGTAAACCAGGCGATTTTTAAAAAAATCGTAGGACCAGTTTTTAAGAAAATCGCAAAAAAAGTGAAAAATTACACGAATAAACTACTAATTCCGGTTGACCGATTTTGATGAAAATGTTCGTGTCGGGTCCGGTAGTGGTATGTAACTTAAGTTTCAAGTTTCAAGTTCGTACAATGTTCCGTTCTTGAGATATTTTGCACACACACACACACACACACACACACACACACACACACACACACACACACACACACACACACACACACACACACGCACGCACGCACGCACGCACGCACGCACGCACGCACACACACACACACACACACACACACACAGACCAATTGCTAAAAACATGTTTTTTGGGTTCAGGGGGTCTGAAAACGTATAGATCCGGTGAAAACTCGATTTCGAAAAATCGACATGAAAACAATACTTTTCTTCCTACATATTCATATAGGCAAGAGAAAGTAAAAATGAAACCGAAATTTTCAGTCAAAACAATCATACAATCTTCCCTTAAAAAGTAGGTACAGGAATCACTAATAGTTTTTGTCACGTCAAAAATAAACCTTTTTAAAAATTATCACCAGCCATAAAACGCGTCATCTCATGAAAGGGATTTCATCAATTTCTTTTATCTGAGAGATATGATAAGATTTGACAATGATTGGTTATATTACAGACAGAAGAATTTAATAAAATATTGTGTTATAAAGTTTATATTTCAAATTTTTATATTTTCTAAACGTCTTTGTAGTACAAGAATTTCTGTTCAAACATTTATCTCTTTCTTCCATTGTGAGTTCTGTATTGTTTCAACAATTCCCTAGTTATTTCATTTATTTTCAAGTACAGTCGGACCTCTATTTATCGAACTTCTATATATCGAATTATTTCCTGAATCCCGTGAAATTTTAAATGAAAAATGTCTCTGTATATCGAAAATAAATTCTATATATCGAATTCAATTTTAGTGAAAATACTAATCGAACTCCATATAGCCCTCCCATGACACACTAATCAATCCGAAACATTGAGAGAGAGAGAGAGAGAGAGAGAGAGAGAGAGAGAGAGAGAGAGAGAGAGAGAGAGAGAGAGCAACGTGACAATGCAGTACGTCAGTACGTTGACCACTGTGGTTCACGTACAAGAGTAGTGTGGTACATTAATACTATGTACGATCAAAAATATGTAAATACGACGAAGAAGTTTTCAAATGGGTACCTAAAACTGTTACGAGATAAAATCATGCCTAAGCAAAAGAGAAAAGTTATTTTTTTGTGGACAATTGCCCTGGACATCCGTCTTCTCACTAAAACAAACTTTATTGTAAACACATACTGTTTTTAGGTAATATGGTTACAGTTGAGCAATCTCACTTAATATAAGTAGCAGTCATAATGAAAAAAAAAACAGCGTTTCTCTTTATCGAAGTTTCTATTCATCAAATTTTTTATGAGAAACCTACAATATCGATATACGGAGGTCCGACTGAATTTTGGTGTAATTTTTTTGAGGATATTATTTCTGTTTTTTCAAAGGAGATTTGAAAACCGTTAATCTTTTATATTTTTAATTACTTTAAAATAAAATAAATTCTTTTCATTGGTTACTAAAAACCATTTCCTCAAAAAATATACATAAATTAATTTGGCGTTTAGTAGGATACATGATGTATTTTAAAACGAATCCGTTGATTCATTAAGTAATTGTTTATAATAAAATTCATTGCACATGGCCCATGACTGAAATAACTTCCTAGTTAACGTGAAAGAATATAAAATTAGTTAGCAAATACAAACATACTACAAAGTTTTATAAAAGTTTTGTATATATATTTTTTGGTTCTGTCAAACTGACGTAATTTGTGTAAGCATTTAGTTTATAAATATATGATCAAAAGATTCGAAGATGGACGGACAATAAAAGCCAGAGGCGAACGAACCATGATATCTCTGATGGCTCCCGTCGTTTCATTTTATGTGCTCTCGCGAGAGCACATAATACCTCCAACACCGTTTGACCACATCTGGATATTACTACTACATTCGTCAAATGAATATTCATGACGTAACAACAACACATGCTTGTACATTGTACATTGTCTCTTGCTGTTTGGTATCCATCACATGTTTTTAGACAGCTTAATCAACGTCACACTAGACCCGTTACTAATCAGACTTCTACTGTTCACAGGTTAACACAAATACTCTAGTATGTATTTACTATTCTAGCACCAAATATTCATTCTTTTTATATATCAAACAAAAAAAGAGTCCGTTCTTTATAAACGTTTTACAAGTGTTTTATTTTCCATTTTACTTTCTTTTACTCTAGGGCTATATGAATACACACGAAACGGAATGTTTTCATGTCAGATTTTACGAAATCAAATTTTCACCGGAAAAATACGTTTTAAAATCCCTGTGGACATGTTAATTATAATATAGTTTATTTACAAAAATTACCCTTCAACCATTTCCAAAATATACCCTTAAGGTGATGAAAATTATGTTCAACCCTTAAAACAATATTATATAATGTTTACAAAGTTTCAGACAAGTTAGATGACAGAAAAATTCGGTGATATTATTTATAATGAAAATAAAACATTACCTCTTAAAATTTTCTAAAATGTACCTTTTAAGAGATTGAAAAGGGTGTCCAACCCTTTAAAAATATTTTTTACTTACCCTACTAATTTCCGGAGGAGTTAGAAGGTTGAAACTCGGTGGAGATATTACCTACAAAAATACTCCTTAACGATTACAAAAATGTACACGTAAGATGTTGAAAACAGTGTTCAAGCCTTAAATCAATTTTTTTTTATTTAGTTCCGAACGAGGTTGAAACATGGTGGAAGTGTCCAATGATTATGTATAAATCAAATTTTTTTTAATCAGAAAATTTGATTTTGATTTAGTTCTATTTATAACCCTAATTTAAAAATTATTGAAATAACCAAAAATTATACCCGGGTGAAACCGGGACGGACAGAGCTAGTTTATGCATAAGAATTCAGGAATTACCTAAGTACCTACCTCCTAAAATTTTAAAAAGCTTGTAGAGATTACCTGTAGGCCTACAGTAAATTTGCTGATATGAGAAAAACTTAAAAACCCAGTGGAAGCGACAAAAAGAATTTTATGCAACCTTTTAAAATTACAAAAAGGCAACAAGGAGTAATCTCACTCACAGGGTTGGTATAGAGCAGTGTTTCCCAAACTTTTTTTCTCGCAGCACACTACAAAAAAAAAGGCCAATAGCCGCGGCACACCTATTACTTTATGCCATTGATTAAACTTAAGTACTTGATATAAACGTACTTATATCATACTTATACATACTTACTTATAGTCATCGGCTAGGCATTATTTTGTTGGACCGTTTAAATTTAAATTAATTTTCTTGAGTTCCGCGGCTCACTTGGCCGGCCTCGCGGCACACCAGTGTGCCGCGGCACACAGTTTGGGAACCTCTGCTCTAGAGTCATCTGTTTAACATATGACGAAGGTTCCTTGTTCAAATCCTAGTATAAAAAGTTACTTTTAAACGGACTTGAATACTAGGCAGTGTACTTTGATGGTTGGGATTCAATTAACCAAACTCTATCAGGAATGATTGGCCTGGGTCTGTTGTACAAGACTACACCTCATTAACACACATTATCCTCAACTCATTGGGTCATGGGATTGCTTATTGTTCCGAATTAAACAGATTTCAACGTACATGTATTAGAGATCAAAACAATAATGAAATACAATAGTAACCGTTAACTGAATAAAATTTAAACTAGATTTACATTTTCAGTGTATAAAATTCTGAAGAATTTTAGTCAATACAATACATTACTTGGAAAAAAGTACTTTTTAAAGCATTTTCTTGATAATCCAAAAACAAGTTTTCATTTATTCAAAATAACATTTTTATTTTCAACTAATTTTATACACAGGTTAAAAAGGAATCGTTTCACAATACACATTCGAAACCCCAGATGTTTAAAAAAAACAAATAACGGTTAAACGAATTAATTTTTAACTTCTCATATTCATTAAAGGGGTTTATTTTATCGTATAATTTTCATAACGAGTTGTATGAACATATAATTCTGTATTAAGTCTTTACTTCCTGATTAGCATTTCCGGTTATAATTTACAATAATAAGTAATACCTCATTATAAAGTTTTTACTGTTAATTTATTTATATAATAGTTTCAACCAGGAGGACTGAAAAAATTAAGTTAAAAATATTATGTTGATTTATGTAAACAATAATCATGATTCAGTTTCATATAATATAAATTTACTAATATTATTTGCCTGTGCATTGCCCGTGACAGGCAGGTGTAATATTACATTATTTGCAATCGATCTGCTAGTTCCAGGGCTAAAAGAACAGTTCTGTTTCTTATCACATGGTCAGCCAATTATAGCCTATGACTGAAGCATTTCAGAAAAGAAGAGGTAGAGGTGTAAAATACACTAATCATAATTATCTCCTCTGAGAGTAATGAATTTCATTATACAGCCAGCTCGCTAATTACCACTAAACTAAGCGTTATACAAAAACAAAAATATTTGAAATAAAAGTTATAGGATTTTAAATTCTCTAAATTTTTTATTATATACATTTTTGCGTTAAAATGTAGGCTATATTAAAGCCGTAATCTTAAAAAAACAATTTTTTTACGTGAAAACTGCCTCGCTAAGAATTTTAGCAAACATGGCACCTACCCTATCTTGTAGAGCATAAAAATATAGTAAATGAGGCGATTTTTAAAAAAAATCGTAGGAGCCTTTTTTGAGAAAATTGTAACAAAGTTAAAAATGACACGAATAAACTACTAGTACTTACAGTTGACCGATTTTGATGAAAATGTTCGTGTCGGGTCCGGTAGTAGTTACTCCTCGTTTTACTTAGTAAAAGCCTTTAGAGGTTCAAACCAGCCTTCGGCTAAACAACAAAATTTTAACACACACGCGCGCGCGCACGCACGCACACGCGCACACACACACACATACACACACACACACACACACACACACACACACACACACACACACACACACACACACACACAGACCAATCGCTAAAACATGTTTTTTTTTGGGTTCAGGGGGTCTGAAAACATGTAAATCCGGTGAAAACTCGATTTCGATAAATCGACATGAAAACAATACTTTCCTTCCTATATATTCATTTAGGCAAGAAAAAGTAAAAACAAATAAAATTAGTCATATTATATTTTTAAACAATGAAAAAACCAGCAGTTAAGCCGAACTAATCAAGTAAGCAATAATCATTATAAAAAGTACAAAATATGATTGAAGTAAAATAAAAATGAAAAGCCGTTTCAATTATTTTTGAGTGGACGTTAATGATGAAAATAGAATTTAAAAGGAACTAAAGGATCGGATTACCACAGAGCTAACAAAAGCTTACAGGTGTACCAACGTACCAACTAAATAATAAGAACCAAATCGATATGAAGTCTAATTCCAAAGAGGAAATTTATAATACCATTAAAATGAGAGTTGAAGAGATAAAACTGTGAAGGCAAAAAGAGTTCGATGAACTGCATCTGGCATGAGTTAAAAGAATTTTAAGCTACCACCCATCGATATGTACGCAATGCAGATTAGAAGAAAATTTATGTCTCAATCCATCATCTTTGGAAATTTATTATATTTTATTTTATTATTTTAAGCCAAATCAGCTTTTTAACTATTAGAAACCATATTGGATGAAAAAAAATACTAAAATTTTATGCGACGTGACAATTTTTAACACCTTTGGAGTCACACCCGGGCTTTCGATTTTGGAGGCTAAAGTCTTGTTCCGTGGATTTTAAAAACCCATTTTTTGAAATTCTTATTTTCAGAATGCCAATTTCATCACTGAAGATTGGATACAACTCTGGTAAATTGTTCTCTACCTCTTCTGTTCTTAAATGCCTCAGTCATATAATTGTCTGACCATGTGATAAGTAATAGAATACTAGTTCTTACCCCTGCAACTAGCAGATCGAGTGCAAAATATCTAACACTTCACCTGCCTGTTGTGGGCAAAAATGTAATTTAGGGAATTTTATAAATTGTAATTTGTTAGTAGTCTTACCGTTATAATTAATTTTTAATTAGAATTTTGTAAATAGATAATTGTTATAAGTTTGAAGGAAGTCTATTTATTAATTATTATAACAAGATCCCGAAAGAAACTTGGCTTAAGAGTTACAATACTTTAGATTAACTAACCCATGTTGTTTATGTCAACAAAAAGGCTGGTTTGAACCTCCAGAGACTTCACTAAGTAAAACGAGGAAAGAGGTGGTTTACAATGTCTTCCTCTCTGAGTGGAAAAGTATGCTTATCAGCATGCCAGGACCCCTGAAAGGCATCTACTTTCCACCCTGCAAATGACACCATTACTTCATTCACCACAGGGTCTGGTTTTTTAAAAAAATTCATAACTCTCAGAAAGAGATAACTCTGACTAGTGTCTTTAACACCTCTACCTCTTCTGTTCTTAAATGCTTCAGTCATAAAATTGTCTAAAGTTACCTATTTTTTTTTTTTTTTTTTTTTTTTTTTTTTTTTTTTTTTTTTTTTTTTTGTTTAACGTCCGACTGTTTTGCAAATTGCTGCTAATGCAGACGGTGAAGGATGAAATAAATTTTTTGTAACGTATGAAAAAATGCCATGCCCGTGTGGGATTCGAACCCAAGACAAAGTTACCTAGAATTCAAATAATTTAACACTTCACCTGCCAGTTCTGGGCAAAAATTTAGTTTAAGCAATTAAATAGCAATTTGTTAATACATAGTCTAAGCTTAATCATGAATTTTAAATTAGAATTTTGTAAATAAATAACTGTTGTAAGTTTGAAGGAAGCCTGTTTATTAATTACTATAACGAGATCCAGAAAGAATCTTGGCTTAATTGTCATAATATTTTAGGTTATCTAAAAATTTTAGAAGAGTTTTCCATAAAGACCCATTAAGACGAAATTAATAATCATAAAATATATTTTGTGTATTATTATTATTTCTTCCACCAAGTAATAAATTTTGATACGATGGAGTTCTTACAACATTAACAGTAAACTGGTTCTGTCAGATAGAAACGATGAAAAACGGAGATGCAATCCAGTTATCATCAAACAAAGCTAAACTCATCCCTCTTGACTTAATGTATAAAAAAAACAGAATACCCTGAAGCAGTACCCACCAAGAAACAGGAATGAGATAAAGTAGACGAATAAGGGAAAGAAAGTGAAGTTGAACATGGCTGCAATACTGTAGTACAAAATTAAAAACCTTCAAGCTAGAAAATGATTTCGTCTTCATTCTTACTTAAGACAATATTATAACCAGAGACAAAATGTATACCGTATTTTGAATTTTTATTTTCTTTAACAAAAAAAAACCAGAAGAAGAAAAAGAAAATTATATTTATAGAGGCGTACTTAATACAAGTGTGAAATATTATGATTAAAAAAATATAATTCCTTCTTTTAATTCTAAGCCTATCATATTATATTGCGTGATTATAAGACAAAAGTACTTGTACGTAGGTTGGTTTTTTAAAAGAATTGTTATTTATACTGAAAACTTATTTAAAAAACGAAACGTTATAAATATTATTAGCTTTTTTAATTTAATTATTTTCAAGATAGGCTATATCAAATTATTATTATATTATATTTTTTATGAATAGTATATGTAATAGTAAGCGGTTTAACAGCTGATTTTCGGAGATGAAGGTTCTGTGGTTCGAATCCTAATGAAGGGAGTAATTTTCATACGGATTTGAATTCAAAACAGTGGTTACCGGTCTACTTTAATGGTTCGGGTTCAATTAACCACACTTTCTCAGTAATGGAACGTTTTCAGGGCCTCTGAACCCAAAAATTAACATGTTTTTAGCTTGGCGTGCGCGTATGTGTGAATATATGTGTGCAAACAAAGTATCTCAAGAACGGAATAGCGTACGAAGTTGAAACTTTTAACTTAAGTTAGGTACCACAACGGGACCCGACACGAACATTTTCGTCAAAATCGGTCCACCGAAAGTAGTACCTAGTTTATCGTGCGATTTTTCATTTTTTGCGATTTTTTTCAAAAACGGCACCGCTCCTACTATTATTCTTAAATTCGCCTTATTACTACATTTTCTATCCTCTACAAGATAGGGTAAGCGCTACATCTGGTGACATTGTTGGGAACGCTGTGCTCTCGTGGAAAAAGATGTTTTTTCTTTAAAGTTGCTGCCTTAATATCCATTTTAGAGCAAACATTTACAACCAAAATTGTAGAAAATTAAAAAACCTATAATTTTTAATTCAAACATTTTTTTGTCACCGGATGGCGAGTTAAAACATTTAATTTTGGTGGCCCTGAAAAGGGCCGTTTAAGCGTCGGTCGTAGTCGTCGTGGCGGTCGAGGAGCTGGGCGACACGGCGTGTCGTCGTCCAGTGGATACATCATCTTGTTCCCTCGCAGTAGTGCGTCGATGGCTGCTTCGTCGGATCCGGTGGGCGTAAGGCTCGGTCGAGGGACCGCTGTGGGCATCGCTCGCGTTAGCGGGCGATGACGGTCCGGTCGACGCCTTACGGTGACGGGTCGGCGAGCGGAAGCATCATCTTCTCTCTTGCGTGGTCGTCGATCAGTCTTCGCTGGAGTCCTGTAGCCGTGTGCCGTGATGGACGTCTTGTCTGCTGTTTGGATCGGAATTGAATCTCTCGGCTCAGTGTAGCGCTCTTTATATTGTTGCCGAGAGCGCTGTGGTAGAGAGCGGTTATTCAATCGGCCTTGACAACAAAGCCCTCTGTCGGTACACAGCCGAAAGGTTTGTCGGTACGCCGCCTAAGGGCCTACCGCACCGACAAGGGCCGGGAGAACTATTGAAGGCCGGCAATACAGTAAAATATTAATTAGAAGGGGTAGCGGTGACATTTTGTACAAAGTTTTACCGACAATTAGCGATTTCCTGGTTTTTTCGATCAAAATCGGTAAAAAAATGGGATTTTTAAAGATTCCAGCCTTAGGATGCATTTTACGATAAAAGTGCTCATAATCAACGTAATAGAAAATTAATGATTTCCTGTATTTTTAAGTTTTACAGAGGTTGATTTTCATTTTGCATCATTCACTCAGGATTAAACACAGGTTATATTGTTCATTATCACCATTGGCAAGATACAGTCGTGTAGGTGTTTCACACCATATTTTTTAAATAAGTATAAAACTAATTAATTACATAAGTTTATAATATGAAATTAATCAAAAGTTTTAGATCAGCTGAAATTGAAAGACTTTAATATCAAGCTATTACAACAGAAGTTGTTATTATTACAATTAATTTAGAATGTACATCAAACAAAATAATTAATTAGTATTAGTAATTAAACTAATTATTCAATAGAGAAGTAACTGATATCTTATCTTGTTTGTAATAGCATAACATAAAGTAATTGGGTACTAGAGTAAATTTATGCAAGTGCAGTTTAGTTAAGGGTAGGTGGGAAGAAATATACTTGGCAGTGATGTTTAACTTTATTACACAGAATTAATTGTGATATATATTTAATACGAAGGGTATAATGCTTAGGGGGTGCATTGCAATATTATTATAATTACTACTACTATTACATCTTTATAGTATAATACAATGTTAAGCCTATATTATACTCATTTATAGGGTGTTTCAAAAATCACACAATCTTTCAACTACAGTCCAGCCTCTCTTAGTTTGCTCCTAATGTAAACAAATAATGACGTCACTGAGCATGCGAAATATATCAAAATGTGTACACGCTGATTAGAAAGTAACAAAAAAAAATACTTTCAAAAGTATTTAAATACAAAATACTTTTAAAAGTATTTTTATAAATGAAATTGTTAGGTCTACATCATATATCATGACTGATGTTTTTAGTACTTTAAGTGCTCATAATTAAAAAAAATAGTTAACTTAATAGGAATACGACATCCGTAAAGTCGCGGACTCTAGCGTGCACCCTGTAGTAGGTGGCTTTTGTTTGTTGACAGTAGGAGCAAACTAAGAACGGCTGAACTATAGAAATAAGTATAAGTTTTTATTAAAAATTTTGTTGTTTAGGTCATCAGCCGAAAGGCTGGTTTTAAACCGTTAGTCTAGAGGCTTTACTAAGTAAAACGAGGAGTAACTACTACCGGATCCAACACGAACATTTTCATCAAAATCGGTCAACCGGAAGTAGTAGTATATTCGTGTCATTTTTCACTTTTTTGCGATTTTCTCTCAAAAGGCTTCCACGACTTTTTTAAAAATCGCCTCATTTACTATATTTTTTATGGACTACAAGATAAGGTAGGTGCCATGTCTGCTGAAATTTTTGAGGAGGCTGTTTTCTCCTATAAAAAATTGTTTCTTCTTTAAGATTGCGGCCTTAATATGCATTTTAGGGCAAAAGAGTATATAATCAAAGTTTTAGAAAATGTAAAAATCTACAACTTTTAATCTAGGCTACACATTTTTTTTGTGTAACGCTTCGTTTAGCGGTAATTAGTAACCGTTTTTTTCCATGAAAATCTGTTAAAAATTAAATTTTTAAGATTTCGGCCTTAATATGCATTTTGCGACAAAAGTGTATATAATCAAATTTATAGGGAATTAAAAGATCTAATACTTTTAGAGCATTTTTCTCTACAGAGCCTACGTTAGCGTTAAAGAGTGATTTTTCGTATTATTAAGCCAAACTTACGTTTATTTTCATTTTGCATCATTCAATCATGATTAAAATTAGGTTATGTTTTATGAGATCAATTTTTACTTTCTCATGCCTACATGAATTCATAAGAAGGAAAGTATTGTTTTCATCGATTTTTCGAAATCGAGTTTTCACCGGGTTTATACGTTTTCAGACCCCCTGAACCCAAAAAACATGTTTTTAGCGATTGGTCTGTGTGTGTGTGTGTGTGTGTGTGTGTGTGTGTGTGTGCGCGCGCGCGTGTGTGAACAGAATATCTCACGAACGGAGCATCGCACGAACTTGAAACTTAAAACTTAAGTTACATACCACTACCGGACCCAACACGAACATTTTCATCAAAATCGGTCAACCAAAAGTAGTAGTTTATTCGTGTCATTTTTCACTTTTTTGCGAGTTTCTCAAAAACGGCTCCTACGATTTTTTAAAAAATCGCCTAGTTTACTAAATTTTTTATGCACGACAAGATAAGGTAGGCGTCATGTCTGCTGAAATTCTTGGTGAGGCCGTTTTCTCGTAAAACTTTCTTTTTTTAAGATTGCGACTTTAATATGCATTTTAGCGCAAAAACGTATATAATAAAAGTTGTAGAGAATTTAAAATTCTACAACTTTTATTTCAAACAGTTATTTTATAACTTAGTTTAGCGGTAATTAGCGATTTTCTGTTTTTTACTCACGAAAACGCGTGAAAAATTTATTTTTTCAAGATTTCAGCCTTAGTATGCATTTTACGAAAAAAATGTATTTAATAAAATTTATAGGAAATTAAAAGATCTACAACTTTTATTTTGAGCATTTTTCTCTACAGAACCTAGTGTAGCGAGAAAGAGTGATTTTCCGTATTTTTAGGCAAAACAGGTCGATTTTCATTTTGCGTCTTTCACTCATGATTAAAATAAGGTTACGTTTATTGAGGTTAGTTTTTTGTTTATTTCTAATGTTTTATTACTAACATTAGGTTTATTGTTAATTATTTGCATTGCCAAGAGAAAGTTGTATGAGTGTTTCACACCAGATTTTTTGTTTATTTTTAATGCTTTATTACTAATATTAAGTTATATTGTTCATTACTTGCATTAGCACGAGAAAGTAGTATGAGTGTTTCACACCAGATTTTAAGCAATAAAATATCCTCTTAACACACATTTATAGAATTTTGAATCACCCAGTACTAAAAGATATATTTATATGTATGTCACATAATACCGATTCTAGTATTTCACTCGGTGTCGTTATTAATTAACAAATAGCCTTTTAGTTAGTCTCTCTTCATAGTACAAAATAACTATATCATAATACAAGTCGGCAACTGTTGTCTCTAATAATGACTACAGAAACTATTTTCATCTCTTTTCAACTTATTCGTTCATACATTTTCCATCTCTCTTACTCTAATCATCAACATTATCCCTTCACTTCATTTTTTTATTTTATTTTATTTCTCAACTACTTAATCATTCCATCTTTCAAATACTTCATAACTTTGAAGATCACACACAGTTTATTGCTTTTAAAATTATTACATTCTCCCTTCATTTTATAGTTTTGTTTTGTTTTTCTTCCTGTATCCCTTCGTCCTTTCACACGATACTATAATAAAATACAATATCCTTTTACTACTAATTACTCCTTACTTATCATTTAAAATATCGTCAACGCAATAAATTTATAACAACAGTCAACAAATATAATCTATTGGTACTTAACTTTTTAAACTATTTAAAATTATCTCTGTTACGTAACATTAATTGGTAACCGTTCTATAATTCTTTAATTGTTCTGCAGAGAAAGTTTTATAGATGTAGGATACACAAACTTGCTAATCCGAACTCATTGGCGCCTGTTCAGATTTCGTAATGTTCGGATTATTCGAAAATTTGTACAGTAAAACCTCACTAATTCGGACTTCACTAATTCGGAATTCGCGATATTTCGGACTACTCCAAGAAGAGCAGCTTTTTTAATGTATTTAGAAGTTTTTTAGTAAAAAATTAATAAAGTGCTACTTCAAAAAATAATAGCTTTTAACTGTCTAATAAAAATTGTTTCATCCTGTAATAGTAATACATTATTGGTTACTCAGTGAAGAAAACATTCCACAATTTAAGCTAGTGAAGTGAGAAACCACATAGACGAACTTATTGAATTTGCAGACTTCAATCCGGAATTCAATGACTATTATCTTGTCCTAAGAGAGATGCGCCAACAAGTTATAAGAAAACAGTGTAGCAAAGAATCACAGAAAAAATTAACAAGTTTTTTTCTAAGCAACCTCAAATGATCTCTGAGGATATTTGTCAACCCTCTACTTCAACAAGTGCCAAATAATCGGTACGTAAGTACAGTGTTTTAATTAAATATCATTTTACACTGGACATTTATTATTTAACAATATTTTTACTGCCGTAAATATTTTTATTTCTGTACTTTTAACTTTGTTGTTTTTCAATATACTGTACTGTAAATTCATTAAACATCGATATTTCAGACAAGTAACGTTTATTTTTTAATTTTAATTGCCTAAATTATAAAATTTTTAGATGTAAACAAATATTCGCGATAATTCGGACTTCACTTACCTCCAATTAGTCCGAATTAGTGAGGTTTTACTGTATATTAAAAAACCTGTTATAAAACACTCATAAGACTTTATATCGCCAGCGTAAGTAATGAAAAATATAACCTATATTTAATCATATATTTCAATCAAAAAAAAAATCTTGAAATAGAAATTGTAGGATTTCCAATTACAGTAGACTCTCGGAAATCCGGACTAATGTGGCGGACGGCCGGTCCGGATTCCGAAAAATCCGAATTTCCCGGATGTTGGCAATTTCGTCTTTATGGCGAATAATTATGACAATAAGCATTAACGTTTATCTGCTAAGATAAGAGTGAGCTTCTGAAAAAACTTTAAAACACTGCAGGCCTAATAAATTACAGTAGGCTACTGGTACTGTAATTATTCAATATACGAAGCACAAACACTGACTAAACTTAACGCTACTGAACCGTAATAAGATTCGATTGCACTCTTTGTAAGATTTGCAAGTTACGGATTTCAAACATGTAACAATGAACGTCATATATGTCTGAATTATAGAGTAATTACACGATCAACTAAATAAAATCTAAATGTACTGTAGTACGGTACTGTGCTTAGTAAAGTACGGTTCTGGGATTAAATAAAATGCCTCGTAAAATTATAAACATAGATTTTACTGAAACACAGAGCTCCCGACGACGCAAACTACTGTGGGCCCTAAATGACAAAAAATGTCATTTACATACATTTTATATAAGCAATTATTAAAAAGTACATACACACAAATTATAGTGCTAATCGCATGATCGTTCATCGGGCAAATCCCATGAAAACGTTTTACTGGTTGTTAATTTAAAAGTTGTAAATTTTCAGAAAATAAAGTAAAAAAAAAATCATCGTCCGGACTAGCGCGATCCGGATTTTTGAGAGTCTACTGTATATATATATACTTCTGAGATAAAATTTATACAAAGGTAGCATTCCACCAGAGTAGCGTAGCAAATGTTACTAGCCAATACGTGAGACTACTGTAGTAGCAAACATTAGCACCACCAACTGGAGTGGCAAATTTTACTATTACCGCATCACCAAACGTTGTTGTATCGTTCTGACGAGAATCTGCATATCAGTTAATTAATTAAAATAATCAGTTAAAAAAATAAGTGGTTTTTGGAGGGCTTGGCATGCTGATAAGCATAACTTTCAACTCAATGAGGAGGCATAGTAAAACCTCTAGAGGGTCACATCAACCGGCTATTGACCCAAACAACAATAAGGATATAAAAATGTTCACATCGTACAAATCCATAATTAACGTCAATTACCCACAGTGGTAGCTAATAATAATAATAATAATAAAAATTGATGCGACATTAAAGATAATCTAAATTAAAACTGAAATCAAATAATATATGTAATAGATAAATTTTAATTTATCCTCTAAACATACAAGTATTGTTATAAAATTCCTTTAGTCAGTTGTTCATGATTTAAGAGTCCTTCACCAACTTAATACATTAATTGAATAGACTTTATAGTGACAATGCCGAAACAAGAAAGCCGCCCGCTTCTACTGTTCCTTTGCCAGATCCGTAATAATAATTGTTCCCACATCACGATTACGCTATTATTACAAGGATTATATAATACTTAATTTACTATTATTATTACTAGGAAAGTTTTTATTAATTAATTAATAGTTCAATTAAAAGTTAAAACCTCTATACGCATCATCCGCATTGCGTTTTTGTTTTTTTTAAATTTTATTATAAACTTTACTGTCATTTATTACTCTGTAAGAATTTAACATCATTTTTAATAACAGTTGATTAAATGAAAACAATCAGATTATTTTTTTTATTTCTCTTTGTTTTATAGTTCATTATCTAATAGAATGTATAATTACATGAGTTTTATTATCGTGTGTATTAGCTTGTAAGTACTATTCACACATACAGGGAACTCAAATATAATTTTGTTATAGAGGGTGATTCACGAAGATATGCAGAAACTTTGGGAGCCCATTGTACATGTAAAAATAAAGAAAAAAGTTTATATAAACATGGGTCCGGAAATGCTTCGTTACCGAGTTACGGCTAGCGAAAGATTTTGCCCTGATTTCAGCTCACCAGGTGAAATGAGGTCTTCCTGAAATTCTGGTAAGGTAGATTAAGGGGCGAATTCAATCGTTTTTTGATGGTTTTTGACCTGATAAATTGAATAAAACAGGTCCCAGAACTGTAAGTTAAATAGTTTTTCAGAAAACCAGTCTCAAATGTAAAAAATGTAGTGAAAAAAGACACATTTTTTCATCTTTGTTTTTTTTGGTTAATTTTACTTTGTACAGTTATGAATGAAAATTCATTTAATCAAACATATATTCGCTTACTGTGTACTTTATTCACACCGGTTTGTTCAGAATAAAATTTTCGACTTGTTTTATTCAAAGATTTTAACTGTTTCTTGGTGAAATAACAAAGTTATTCATGCCCAAAGATGAAAAAATTTGTTTTTCACTTCATTTTTTGCATTTGACACTAGTTTTCTTAAAAAATATTTAACTTACAGTTCTGGGACCTGTTTTATTCAATTTATCAGATTAAAAACCATACGAAATGATTGAATTCGCCCCTTAATCTACCTTACCAGAATTTCAGGAAGACCTCATTTCACCTGGTGAGCTGAAATCCGGGCGAACTTTCGCTACCCGTAACTCGGAAACGAAGCATTTCCGGACCCATGTTTAAATATATATTTTTCATTATTTTTACATGTTAATGAGCTCCTAAAGTTTCTGCATATCTTCGTGAATCACCCTGTATTAATCGACTTGATCTGATACCAGCGCATGGCGCGCGAATATTTCCAATCTCAGAGGACTGCATTAAATAAACTGGTTTATAGCTTTTCAGATTTCACTAAACTTTACTTTTTCTAGGTATAAATATTATAATTTTTTTCCCTAATGTGTGTACGTTGCAATCTGTTCAATTTAAAAAATAAGGAACTCTATGACCCAATGTGATAAGGATGATGTGTAAATGAGGTGTAGTCTAATAGAGACTCAGGCCGACCGTTCTTGAGAGAGTACGGTTAATTGCACCTTAACCATCAAAGTATTCCGGTAACCACTATCTACTATTTAAATCTGTATAAAAGTAACCACCTTTTTCTAGGTTTTGAACCAGGAGCCTTCGTCTAAGAAAATTAGCTGTTAAACAGCTGACTCAAGGCGACGACTTTACCTCTAGACCAAGCCGGTCGGGTTAACGTTTTTTACCTATTATATAACCAATAAAACGCTACACTCACACCTAAACGTAACCTACATAAATGACGTTTTCTTAAAACTATATACAAAATTTAGGAAGAAACTCGTGAACCAACATAACTCATTGATCTCAAATCTGGCTAAGCAGACTCTCCCAAACAATCCAATAAGACGTGTAAAACGTCGATGGAGCCGGGACCTCATCAATTAACGTATAACTGTAATTGACTATCCATTATAGTGTTTCATTCTAAATGCTGCACTTAATGCTACACTTATCTATTCACGTCGGAGTTCTGTCACTGGACTGTGTCTCCACTCACGTTTATTTACCAAATTAATTTTTTCCAAATTTTGTGTTATCACATTCACTTATTAATTCCAACAGATTGTGAATTTCCTAAATAGAAATAAAAAAAAACATTCCACCTGCCTATTATCAGCAGATTCTACATTTAATGAACAATAAAGTAATATCTCTATATTATTTTACAGAACAAACCATATATTTATTTGTTTACAATGAGATTTCAAGGTAATTCAAAACAAGAAAGGGTTTGTTAAGTAAAGATTGGCAAATATTTGTGCCAGACAAACAGAACTAAATTCTTTAGAACTATACAATAAAAATGAACACAATGGTATTTGGAAATAACTTTAATAAAAGACGAAGTGGATTCTGAATAAAACTTTTGTGTATATTTACAGACGTACATATTATACGGTACGTCTTACTGTAATAAAATATAATTTTTATAGCATACTTATGTTAATGTTGTACAAATTTGTGTTACATTATGAATGGAGGGATGTTATTCAGTACACGTATTAAATTTTAATACACAAGTACTAAAGAAACGTGCGAGTACAACTTGTTATCGAATTAGTGTACAATAAAATATACGCCCAAATGCGTAAAAGACATCATGAATAAAAAAGAAAATCATTTTAATTTTTCGTTCAATATCTACTATTCTCTAGTAAGTAAGTAGAAGACCTCCAGGTGCGCGTGCGTTAATTTTTTAACATACATCACATTCTATATGGTATAACGAACGCTTTTATACAATTTGTCTATGTACAGCATGTTAATTTTCTATACGAACAATTAAAGCGTAGTATAGGCAACCCTCATTGCATTAGTTACGCCGGTTGCATATCACACAAAATCAGGCGCTTTCTATGCGTGAGTCTAGTAACTACCAATGTTACTACATAAATTTAGTAACAATAGTCAATTTAAACGATAATTTCCTGTTATTTGTACAACGGAAGAAATAAAAAGTACCTGGAAAATAATATACTGTATAATTTACAACAGTATATTATTACCTAGCATTTTTAAACATATTTCTTTTATTCATATATATAGCAAAAATCTGGTGTGAAAGAAACACTCACAAAACTTTCTCTTGCCAATGTAAATAATGAACAATATAGCCTAATATTAGTAATAAAACATTAGATTTAAACCAAAAATAATAACCTCAATAAACATAACCTAATTTTAATCTTGAGTGAAAGACGCAAAATGAAAATCGACCTCAGTTTGGCTTAAAAATACGGAAAATCACTCTCTCACGCTAAGCTAGGCTCTGTAGAGAAAAATGCTTTAAATAAAAGTTGCAGAACTTTTAATTCCCTATAAATTTGATTATATACTGTTTTGTCGTAAAATGCAAACTAAGGCTGAAATTTTTAAAAAATTGATTTTTTTACACTATTTCGTAAGAAAAATACAGAAAATCGCTAATTACCGCTTAACTAAGCGATATACAAAAAAATGTTTGAAATAAAAGATGTAGGATTTAAAATTTTCTGCAACTTTTATTATATACATTTTTGCGCTAAAATGCATATTAAAGCTGCTATCTTAAGAAACAATTTTTTAACGTTAACACAGCCACTCCAAGAATTTCAGCAGACATGACACCTACCCTATCTTGTAAAGCATAAAAATCTTAGTAAACGAGGCGATTTTTAAAAAAATCGTAGGAGAGGTTTTTGAGAAAATCGCAAAAAAGTGACAAATGACACGAATTAACTAAAACTTCCGGTTGACCGATTTTGATGAATATGTTCGTGTCGGGACCGGTAGTGGTGTCTAACTTAAGTTTCAAGTTCAAGTTCGTACGAGGTTCCGTTCTTGAGATATTTTGTTCACACTCATACACACACACACACACACAGACCAACCGCTAAAACCCTGTTTTTTTGTTCAGGGGTCTGAAAACGTGTATAACCGTGAAAAATCGAATGAAAACAATACTTTCCTTCTCCATGCATTCAGCTAGTTTCAGGTCTACAAAAAATTTTCTGTTTTTTATTACATGGTCAGGTAGAAGCGTAAAAGACGCTAGTCAGAGTTATTTCCTCTGAAAGTTATGAATTTCATTATACAGCCAGACCCTGTGGTGAATGAAGTGAAGGTGTCATTGGCAGGTTGGAAAGTAGATGCTTTTCAGTGGCCTGGCATGCTGATAAGCATACTTTTCCACTCAATGAGGAAGGCATTGATCAACAATCTCACTCCTCGTTTAACTTACTAAACCCTCTACAGGTTCAAACCAGCCTTTCGGCTGATGACCTAAACAACACATTCATATTCTAGGGTAAGAGAAAGTAAAAATGCCAGACATAATTAAAAATGAAACTCGGGATTCTTGATATAAACCACTATACCGACAGTCCGGTCAATTAAGTAAAGTATTTTTTTTGTGTACATTGCAATCTGTTCAATTCAGAACAATAAGCAACCCCATGACCCAATGAGATGAGGATGATATGTACGACGTGTAAATGAGGTGTATTCTTGTACAGATGCAGGCCGACCATTCCTGAGAGAGTATGATTAATTGAACTCCAACCATCAAAGTAAACCGGTAACCACTGTCTAGTATCCAAATCCGTATAAAAGTAACTACCTTTACTAAGATTTGAAACAGGAACCTTTGTCTCTGAAATCAGCTGTTAAACAAAGTTTAATCACCTGTTTAAAGTATTTTTAAATTCAAATACAAGTACGATGGATAAAAATTAATTTTTTTTATTCCTAATTTGTGTACGTTGCAATCTGTTCAATTCAGAACAATAACCAAACCCATGACCCAATGAGATGAGGATGGTGTGTATGACGTGTAAATGAGGTGTAGTCTTGTACAGACTCAGGCCGACCATTCCTGAGAGAGTATGGTTAATTGAACCCGAACCATCAAAGTACACCGGTAGCCACTGTCTAGTATACAAATCCGTATAAAAGTAACTACCTTTACTAAGATTTGAAACAGGAACCTTTGTCTCTGAAATCAGCTGTTAAACAAAGTTTAATCACCTGTTTAAAGTATTTTTAAATTCAAATACAAGTACGATGGACAAAAATTAATTTTTTTTATTCCTAATTTGTGTACGTTGCAATCTGTTCAATTCAGAACAATAACCAAACCCATGACCCAATGAGATGAGGATGGTGTGTATGACGTGTAAATGAGGTGTAGTCTTGTACAGACTCAGGCCGACCATTCCTGAGAGAGTATGGTTAATTGAACCCGAACCATCAAAGTACACCGGTAGCCACTGTCTAGTATCCAAATCCGTATAAAAGTAACTACCTTTAATAGGATTTGAACCAGGAACCTTCGTCTCTAAAATCAGCTGTTAAACAAAGTTTAATCAGCTGTTTAAAGTATTTTTAAATTCAAATAAAAGTACGATGGATAAAAATTAATTTTTTTTATTCCTAATTTGTGTACGTTGCAATCTGTTCAATTCAGAACAATAACCAAACCCATGACCCAATGAGATGAGGATGGTGTGTATGACGTGTAAATGAGGTGTAGTCTTGTACAGACTCAGGCCGACCATTCCTGAGAGAGTATGGTTAATTGAACCCCAACCATCAAAGTAAACCGGTAACCACTGTCTAGTATTCAAATCCGTATAAAAGTAATTACCTTTACTAGGATTTTTTTTTTTTAATTCCTAATATGTGTACGTTGCAATCTGTTCAATTCAGAACAATAAGCAACCCAATGGCCCAATGAGATGTCGATGATATGTATGACGTGTAAATGAGGTGTAGTCTTGTACAGACTCAGGCCGACCATTCCTGAGAGAGTATGGTTAATTGAACCCCAACCATCAAAGTACACCGGTAACCACTGTCTAGCATTCAAATCCGTATAAAAGTAACTACCTTTACTAGGATTTGAACCAGGAACCTTCATCTCCGAAAACTAGCTGTTAAACAGCTGATTTTGGCGACGACGTTACCTCTAGACCAACCCGGTGGGTCTACTAGCATTTGAACCAGGAACCTTCGTCTCTGAAATCAGCTGTTAAACAAAGTTTAATCAGCTGTTTAAAGTATTTTTAAATTCAAATAAAAGTAAGATGGATAAAAATTAATATTTTATAAATAAAAACAAAACAATGGTAACAAGAATTGACGTTTTAAAATTAACTAACGAATAAATTTACTTAAAATTGAACAGACTTTTTTAAAACATGCCAGAGTATTGAACACATATTACATAACTTCCTTCGAAACGAACTACTATAATGGTGGTCACAGGATGAAGGCGCCGTAACTTTCTAACGACTGATCGCCACAAGTTTGGTTTAGGGTGGCGTACAGTAACTACTGGTTTACGGTCGAAAACCCCGTGCCAAAATCTAGCATTAAGTTTTTACACGCCCCATAAAGCACACAACGGAATGATTTTATTTATTTGAAGGAAACGATTCCGACCAATCAACATGGCGTTCAGCCAAGACAGACAGCTACAATAGAACATAATGTATCGCATAATCCTGAATACATTTCACTGTAAATTATTAACAACTAAAATGAAGAATTAAAAACAACACCAAGTTTAACAATCATACAGAGCAATAATTTGTTAAATAATGTAAACAAATCCATTAAAATACATAAAACAATAAAAATGTAAACAAATCCTAACAATACTGTTGACTAGATTCTAAAAATACAACAATAAAACCACTACAAGTTTAACCAAATAAACCGGAACTTAAAAAAAAACAAAAGAAGAAAGTAGTCGCGTTAAATTTAATGTCTTTCCACTAATTAACATAATAGTATTTCCTGCGTCAAAACTACAGTCTACGGTATTTACTGTAGACATATCATAAGAAGTTTAAATCTCAATACAGGAATAACATACGTTAGTCTGTTAAAAAATATTAAAAGAAATTTATTATTCTAGCTATTGCAGTGATTTTTGTAGTCTTGCGACCCAATTGTTAATGTTTGATAATTGTTTTCTATGAAGTGAAATTTTGTTTTTTGACTCAAAGTTGGAAGCCCTACTCAACCGATATAGATACGGCAGTGTGAGTTGATTCTCTTGGAGCGGTGTAAAATTTTGTGCCGTTTCCGGTTGTGTTACGACGAACAGAATGTCTTTGACCCTAGAACTAGCAACCCCCGCTCGCTTCGCTTCACAGCAGCTCAGCTCATGTAGGCCTTATTAAATTATTTTAAAACCTCTCTATATACAATATTTGTGATTTTGTTGCCCTGTGGCAGCAAACTAAATTGTTTTTCTGCACTTCCAGCTCTAGAAAGTCCGATATAAAGTTGTCCATGAGTAAAGGAAGTACTCTTACCTCAAATCGATGCCCACCGTTTCAAATGTTTGTCCCTGCGATTTAACAGAATTGAATAGAATGCATAGAAGAATACCGATTGAAAAGAAAGAGACAGTTGTTGATATATGGCTGAGATAAGAGATAGTAATACGTGTGTGCGGTACGCAGAGTAATTGGAAATATATGACTCATTCACTAAGAAAGTCTTTTCGGTTTATGTAAGGTTTTGCTGGTATGTAAATATGAAACGACTTGGGCAAGATAAAACAGCTTAGAGAACTATATCAAACCAGTCAAGAGACTGATGACAAAAAAATATTTACCATGAGTTGATTTTTTCATGACTAGAAAACCCGTAAAAAAACTGTTAAATTTTGGTACTGAGACCATCTACAGCAAATTAAACTCGGAATTTATGGAAAATTTTCAACATATAAAAGAGTTTTTTATCTATGAAGAGTTTTTTTTTGGTTTAACGTTCGACTCTTCTGCAATTACTGCTAATGCAGACGGTGAAGGATGAAATGACTTTTTGTAACGTATGAAAATATGCCATGCCTGAATGGGATTTGAACCCAAGACCGCATGATGAGAGGCGAGCACGTTACCAATTATGAAGAGTAATGATATGAACTTCTTTAGATACAAATTAATTCGGATAACTTGAGTACAGTTAATAGAAATTATACTGAATAAAAATTTATTCAGTAATTTCTAAAGAAAAATAGTAATTTCGTAGCAACGGAAATAGAAGAGAATTGATTCAGAAACCGTTGAGTGATTATGCAATTTTAGAAAAGAACAAAAGAGGGTATTTTCATTCTTAAAGACTGATTAAAACAATCAACCAATTCGATTGCTTCTTTAGGGTAATAAACCGCATTTCCCTAGGGAAATCTTAGAGACTAACGAATTTAGCATTACTTTTTCTCGACCAAGAAAATGTAATTAATTTTCCATTTTGGAAACAAGAAATTTCCGCGTCTAAAAGGTGGCAAGCGAGGACTCCTTACCAGAAAAGTCGAGTAGTGTAAGGGGAGAGGATGAGCAATTCGATTATACAGTAGGCTGTGCAAGCCGAGTGTGTTACAATCCCCTGCATTTCTTTTAACACTCCCCTAAGCCATGTGGGCATGCGATCACCTATTCCCCTCTATTCCCCCTTTTGCCACAAACCACGTGGATAACGATCCGACCATATACCCTATGACCGTAAACCTTCAAGGCATAAATTGCAACCTTTATTTTGCTATTTTTCGTTATAACGTACGCAAAAGAAATTCAATAAACATATCAACTTTAACAAAAATTCTCTTTCAATTCAAAGCACATGTTACGAACTAATATAATAACATTAATAAATCGATCGATTTCAGGTGTTATGTAGAATTTAATTTGCTCATAACAGGCAGGTGGAGTGTTAAATTATTTGCACTCGATCTGCTAGTTACAGGGCTACAAATAATAATTCTGTTTCTTATCCCATGGTCACCCAATTATATGACTGAAGCATTGAAGAACAGAAAAGGTAGAGGTGTCCAACTTGCAAATGACAACTTCACTTCATTCACCACAGGGTCTGTGTAATGATTCATTACTCTCAGAGAAGATAACTGTGACTATTTTTTTTAATAGTGTTTTTTACACCTCAACCTCTTCTATTCTTAAATGCTTCAATCATATAATTGGCTGACCATGTTACATTGTAAGTACATGCGTTCAAATGTAATCTTATACTCAATTGAAATATTGTATTTTGTTTTTTATTTATATTGCAATTGTAGTGTATTCAAGTGTAATCTTACATTTAATTGAAAGAATGTGTTTTTCATTTATATTGTAATTTAAATATTGTATTTTGTTTTTATTTATATTGCAATTGTATTGTATTCAAGTGTAATCTTATATTTAATTGAAAGATTATTTTTTATTTATATTGTAATTGAAATATTGTATTTTGTTTTTATTATATTGCAACTGTATTGTATTTAAGTGTAATCTTATATTTAATTGAAAGATTGTGTTTTTTATTTATATTGTAATTGAAATATTGTATTTTGTTTTTTTTCTTATTTATATTGCAACTGTATTGTATTCAAGTGTAATTTTATATTTAATTGATAGAATGTGTTTTCTATGTATATTGCAACTGTATTGTATTCAAGTGTAATCTTATATTTAATTGAAAGATTGTTTTTTATTTATATTGTAATTGAAATGTTGTATTTTGTTTTTATTATATTGCAACTGTATTGTATTTAAGTGTAATCTTATATTTAATTGATAGAATGTGTTTTTTATTTATATTGTAATTGAAATATTGTATTTTGTTTTTTTTTATTTATATTGCAACTGTATTGTATTCGTGTAATTTTATATTTAATTGATAGAATGTGTTTTTTATTTATATTGTAATTGTAAATGAATTCAAAAATTTGTATTTTTTTATGAGGCAACTCCGAGCTCTAAGTTTTATTCTTGTAGCAATAAAGTAATTCTATTCTATTCTATTCTATAATTGGCCGACCATGTGATACGATACAAAACTATTTTTTGTAGCACTGTAACTAGCAGATCGAGTGCAAATAATTTAACACTCAACCAGCCCGTTATGAGCAATTTAACACTTTCTCACCCAGTGTGACATAGAAGTCACATAACCGATAAAAAGTAAAATAACAAAGTGAAGTGACATAGGAGTGAAATAACAGACTTTAAAAATTTAGTTTTTAGCGACTACTTTGGATTAAGGAACGCTGGGTGTGAAGTGTAATAATTTTCTGTACCCTAGCTAGGAATCGAACCTGAGACTTTCGCTTTGCAGTGTAGCATGCTGTACGACGGAGGCGACCGTTAGTTTCTTTCTAAAGTAAATTTTAGTTTTAAATATTCGTGTTCATTTACTAAAATGAAGTAGCATTTCTTCGAATATGTTGTATGTACAAACAAGTATATTTGTTAGACGGTTTATAAATAGTGATTTTATCCATTTCACCAATATTTTTGAATTGTAAAATGTTTTAAGTCTTAAATGTTTTAAGTTGACTTAGATATTAAAATCATATTTAGTTTTTTGCTACGAATCTAATTAAGAGAATATATTTTGTTTAGGAAGCCTGAACATGATTTTATTTATTTTTATTGTTGGGAACTTTGATACCATCAAGTTCCAATGTGACTTGCGTGTCACACTTTTTTATCAGTCTATCAAAAGGGCTAAAGGTCTAAAAGTGATTTTATTGCACTTAAATTTTAGTAAAATGTATGAAACAATGTACAAATTTTTAGTGTACAGTTGTGTATAGTTAAAAATTGGGATGGAAAGGGTTAAAGGCTTCCAAGAAGAATACAAGGAGAACATGAGATGCAAGGAAGAAAAAAGTAGAAAAGCTAACTGTGAATGAATACTGAGATAGTGGAATGAAAAAAGTTTCCAGAAATAATGTCAATAATTTACTTTACGTACTTTAAAATGGCCCTATACGGAAAAAATAGACGTTTAATATACTATAACCGTGCTAAATGAAGTGAAGGAGAAATTTGACGCAGGAATAAAAATTCAAGGAGAAACAATACAAATGCTGAGATTCGCCGATGATATAGTAGTATTAGCCGAGATAAAGAAAGAACTAGAGGATGCCTTAAATGGAATGGATGAGATCTTGAGAAAGGATTACTACATGAAAATTAATAAGAACAAAACGAAAGTGTTGTGCAACAGCAAGAGTGGTTTAGAAGAGATGGGAAATTTAAAAGTAAGCAACGAAAACATACAGGAAGTTGGGGAATTCTGCTCTCTAGGGAGTAAAATAACAAAGGATGGTAGAAGCACAAGTGATATCAAGAGTAGAATTGCTCAAGCTAGAAAAGCCTTTGAAATGAAAAACAGCTTACTTACTACAAACATTGATTAACAGATTAGGAAAAATTTCTTAAAACATTATGTTTGGAGTGCAGCATTATACGGAAGTGAAACGTGGGTGATAGGGGCTGTAGAAAAGAAGAGGATAGAAGCTTTTGAACTGTGGTGTTATAGGAAAATGTTAAAGATTAGGTGGGTGGACAAAATAAGTAATTTAGAGGTTCTTAGGCGAGTGGATGAAAAAAAAAGTATATGGAAGCATCTTACCAAAAGAAGGGATAGGCTAGTGGGGCATATCCTAAGACATCCAGGTGTATTAGGCTATCAATAATGGAGGGTAATATTGAGGGAGTCAATTGTAGAGGGAGGCAAAGATGATAATATATAAAGCAAATTACAAAAGATGTAGGGTGTTACAGGTATGTAGATATGAAACGACTTGCGCAAGATAGAACAAGTTGGAGAACTGCATCAAACCAGTCGAGAGACTGATGATAAAAAAAACTGTGCTTTAGATATTTACAAACATAAATCATTAAGGAAAAAATTGCGTGTAAAATCCCATATCAGATGTTCACGCACGGGATTCTAACGTACAGTAATCGTACGCTTTTAATTACACGACTGTTGTTGTTCAACATACAGTATTAAGACTTTCCCCTCGTGTCATAACAATCAACCTGGTATGCCCATATAGTTTGCATGGGTTGGCATCATTACAAATAGCAGAACAAATTAAAACCTTCTTGTCTGGTCACGGCATAGTTACTGTATGTAATAGTTTATTTACCCTTTTTGTTATTTTCAACTTCCCTACTGACGGTTTCTTGGTACGTACGTCTTTGCCATCTGTTTCGTAATAACACACACGAATAAATTAAACATTGTGCCTGCATGTACGCAGGGGTTCATCCCTTATACAGGTGTTCAACCCAAAATTATGTTTTTTGTTAATTTATTGTTTATTATTTGTTGTTGTTTAGGTCAACAGCCGAAAGGCTGGTTTGAACCTCTAGAGGTTTTACTAAGTAAAACGAGGAGTAAGGTGGTTTACCATTGCCTTCCTTACTGAGTTGAAAGAGTATGCTTATCAGCATGCCAGGCCCTCCGAAAAGCACTCACTTTCCACCCTGCAAATGACACCTTCACTTCATTCACCACAGGGTCTGGCTGCATAGTGAAATTCATTACTCTCAGAGGAGATAACTCTGACTAGTGTCTTTTACACCTCTACCTCTTCTGTTCTTAATAGTTCAGTCATATAAGTGGCTGACTATGTGATAAGAAACAGAACTATTTTTTTTAGCCCTGGACCAAACAGATAGAGTGCAGTTAAAATTACACTCCACCTGCCCGTTTTGGGCATGTTTATTATTTACTTCAGATAAAAAAAATCATTATTTAACTCAAAGATTATTAACATAACAATTAGGCCTTTTAATTAATAAAATACATCCCAGTAGGTAAGGTAGGCACTTTAATTTCCTGAGCTGGTGTTGAAAGAGATGAATGAAAGTGAGAGAGTGAGTGTTGGTCAGTGACACCGAGAGGGGAATCAGGCTACGCTTAGGCTGTTCCCTTCCACGCCCCGCTGACAGTAGGTAATTTTTTTTTAACCCGACATTTCCCTTGTAGTATTATAAAAACAGTTCCGAGGAAGGTGGAGGGTCGTTGTTGATGCCGGATCAAGTGGCCAGGTGGCGGGTTTTTGGTTGGTTGGCGGTTGCGGCCTCCTTGGGACTGGACGAGGACGCCTCAATTGATTCCAACTTTACTTCCCCCATCGTGAGAAAGTGAACATGAGTTTTGCTCGCCGCCTCGGATAAAAAAAATAAATAAAAAAATCTGGTGTGAAACACTCACACGACTTTCTCTTGACAATGCAAATAATTAACAATAAACCTTACAATAGTAATAAAACATTAGAAATAAATAAAAAACTAACCTCAAAAAACATAACCTTATTTTAATCATGAGAGGAAGACGCAAAATGAAAATCTACCTCAGTTTGCCTTAAAAACATGGAAAATCATTCTTTCACACTAAATTAGGCTCTGTAGAGAAAAATGCTTTAAATAAAAGTTGTAGATCTTTTAATTTCCTATAAATATGATTATATATACTTTTGTCGTAAAGTGCATACTAAGGCCGAAATCTTAAAAAAATAGATTTTTTACACGTTTTCATGAAAAAAACAGAAAATTGCTAATTACCGCTAAACTAAGCGTTATACAAAAAAATGTTTGAAATAAAAGTTGTAGAATTTTACATTCTCTACAACTTTTATTATATAAAAATGCATATTAAAGCTGCAATCTTAAAAAGAAAATGTTTTTACGTAAAAACAGCCTTACGCAGAATTTCAGCAAACATGGCGCCTACCCTATCTTGTAGAGCATAAAAAATGTAGTAAACCAGGCGATTTTTAAAAAAATCGTAGGACCAGTTTTTGAGAAAATTGCAAAAAAGTGAAAAATTATACGAATAAACTACTACTTCCGGTTGACCGATTTTGATGAAAATGTTCGTGACGGGTCCGGTAGTAGTATGTAACTTAAGTTTTAAGTTTCAAGTTCGTACGATGTTCCGTTCTTGAGATATTCTGTACACACACACACGCACAAGCGCGCGCGCGCACACACACACACACACACACAACGACCAATCGCTAAAAACATGTTTTTTGGGTTCAGGGGGTCTGAAAACATATAGATCCGGTGAAAACTCGATTTCGAAAAATCGACATGAAAACAATACTTTCCTTCCTATATATTCATATAGGCAAGAGAAAGTAAAAATACAATACAGCCCATCCCATGCAAGTGGAGTATAAAATTTTTGCACTCAATCTGCTAGTTGCAGGGTTTAAAAAAATAGTTCTGTTTCTTATCACATGGTCAGCCATTTAAATGACTGAACCATTTCAGAACAAAAGATGTAGAAGTGTAAAAGACACTAATTAGAGTTATCTCTTGTGAAAGTAATGAATTTCATTATACAGCCAGACGCTGTGGTGAATGAAGTGTAGATGTCATTTGGAGAGTGGAAAATATGTGCTTTTTAGAGAGCCTGGCATGCTGACAAGCATACTTTTCAACTCAGTGAGTTGTGGCAATGGTAAACCACCTGACTCCTCGTTTTACTTGGTAAAACCTCTACATATTTAAACCAGCCTACAGGCTGATCACCTACTACAACAACTACAATATTAATAATGTTTTTATTGTTTTTCGTCATCAGCTGAAAGGCTGAAGGTTTGAACCTCTAGATCTAGAGGCTTTACGAAGTAAAAGTAGAAGTGAGGTAGTTTACCATGCCTTCCTCACTGAGTTGAGAAGTATGCTTATCAGCTTGCAGGCGCTCTGAAAAGCATCTACTTTCCACCCTGCAAATGACACCTTCACTTCATTCACCGCAGGGTCTTGCTGTATAATGATGTGACTAATGTCTTTTACACCTCTATCTCTTCTGTTCTTAAAATACTTCAGTCATTATGCAGTCTTGATTTTATTATGCATTATATTCAGTCATCTTACCAGAAGAAGGGATAGGCTAGTGGGGCATATCTTAAGACAACCAGGTATTGGTCTTTCAGTAATAGAGGGTAATATTGAGGGAGTGAATTGTAGGAGGAGGCAAACTTTAGAATATTTAAAGTAAATTACAAAATATTTAAGGTTTTGCTGGTGTGTAGATATGAAACGACTTGCGCAAGATAAAACAGCTTGGAGAACAGTATCAAACCAGTCAAGAAGCTGATGACAAAAAATATTTACCTTGAGTTGATTATCTTCATGACTACAAGTCCCGTAAAAAACTGTTAAATTTTGGTACTGAGACCATCCTCAGCAAATTAAACTCAGAATTCAAGGAAAATTTTAAACATATAAAGGAGTTTTTTAAACAAAATACCAGAAAGATATTTTTTAAACACTTTGATATAGTTCGTTAATTTATCTTTAAGACAAGACGTCCCGTAAATAACTCTTAAATTTGTGTACGTTATAGTGCATGTAGGCCCAAGGGGTTTTTTAAGGTGAGAGTGTATGATGGTTTTGACGGAAATTTTGATTTTCAGTTTTTTTTATTTTTCAATAGTTCAGACCTAGATCTTACAGAAAAACCTTATATGATGTCAAAAAATGTATTTTAATGAAAAAATTAAGTTTGTAGCAGGTTTACACAGAAAATTATCGCGTCACCAACAATGAATATAATTTAAACTGATCGTTTTAGACCAAAGGGAATATTAGTTTTTAAAAATATCTGCATTACGGTTTTTAACATTCTAAGTTGTTGGTTCAGCTTTCTAACCAACTGCAGATGGGAAAATTACTTGTTTGTGTGTGTTTTGTTTTTGATTTGTGACTTTTTTATGTCTGTTCTCTTAAATTTAGATTTTTAACATTTAGGTACATTTTTCTCAGAAGCCATTAAATCTTCCAGGCTGAAATTCTTACCAGTTATTCGTCTTGTACGTTTACATATACCGACATTTTTATGACTTTCGTCAGATGCTCTAAAAATTAGTAATATGGAAAGAACATAGAAAATAATTTGTAAAAATTGTGTGTTATTCGTTATTTTGTTTTTAATTTTATGGTCGAACAAATTAAATTTAAAAAAATATCAGTAGCTAGAGAAACTCAACAACTATAATTGTGTAAAATTTCATTTCCCTATCTTTAACCAATTCTATGAAAAATGTACTTAAAAATAGCAAATTTAACATTGGCGGGATACAAGGTACAGTCTCCCCTTAAACGGAATACAGTAGACTCTCAAAAATCCGGATCGCGCTAGTCCGGACTCCGGATAGTCCGGACGATGATTTTTTTTACTTCATTTTCTGAAAATTTACAACTTTTAAATTAACAACTAGTAAAAAGTTTTCATGGGATTGGCCCGATGAACGATCATGCGATTAGCACTATAATTTGTGTGTATGTACTTTTTAATAATAATTGCGTATATAAAATGTATGTAAATGACATTTTTTGTCATTTAGGGCCCACAGTAGTTTGCGTCGTCGGGAGCCCTGTGTTTAAGTAAAATCTATGTTTATGATTTTACGAGGCATTTTATTTAATCCCAGAACCGTACTTTACTAAGCACAGTACCGTACTACAGTACATTTAGATTTTATTTAGTTGATCGTGTAATTACTCTATAATTCAGACATATATGACGTTCATTGTTACATTTTTGAAATCCGTAACTTGCAAATCTTACAAAGAGTGCAATCGAATCTTATTACGGTACAGTAGTGTTAGGTTTAGTCAATGTTTGTGCTTCGTATATTGAATAATTACAGTACCAGTAGCCTACTGTAATTTATTAGGCCTACAAAGTTTTAAAGTTTTTTTAAGAAGCTCACTCTTATCTTAGCAGATAAACGTTAATGCTTATTGTCATAATTATTCGCCATAAAGACGAAATTGCCAACATCCGGGAAATCCGGATTTTTTGAAATCCGGACCGGCCGTCCGCCACATTAGTCCGGATTTCTGAGAGTCTACTGTACCAGGAAAGTATTTTCTTTAACAATTTTATGTTTATATTTATCTTGAGTTTATCAAAATCGGATGAATTTTAAAGTGTATTTTAATACCCTTGTAAAAGTACATTGATCGCTATAAAACCAATATTATATTATATACTATGCTATTTTTGAAGTTACCGCATGTCAGATATTCAAAGTTTATAACCATTCGTCGAATAAAATTTAAAACGACTCAAAGATTGGAAACTATGTATATTTTATGCAAGTCTTGGATTTATTTTCTAAAGAAATTGAATTTTTTATCGTGGTTTGAGGGTGGATGGTAGTAAAAGGGTATGAAGGGTATCATCCCCTTTATCGGGTCTGGCGAATGAACTTGCTCTCAATTTTCCAGACCAAAGATGAGAGAGAGAAAACCGAACGAACGGTCAGGTCAAAATGTGATGGCAGACCGAAACGCTGTGAATTCTGATAGGTAGAGGATGAGGTTTTAAGAGTGGGGGGAATGAAAGGGTCTGTATTTTGGTCTGATGCAATATTTATGCATCAGATCTCCTGCAATATTGAGTACCAATATACCCGTAACAGTTTATTTATTCAACATAGATATGTTTATAAAATTGTACTTATATTATTGTTATTCTATCATAAAATAAATTAATAACAAAAAGTTGGTCCCGTATTCGTTTTGTTGCACATACACACGTTTATCGATTTGTTTACTGATTGTTTTCTAATGCACAAATGTTAATTTAGTGAGTGATTTATTATATCATTCTAAATTAATGTTTTTTGATCAGTTTTAATAAATTATTAAATTGAATTTTTAATTTCATTGTAAATTATTATCCAGGTCTTCTTTTCATAAATTATCGTTCGTACGAATAAAAATATTGGATTAAATTTCCAACAAAATATTATGAATAATAATGGAAAACAGGACTACTGATTTTCTTCGAGTTAACTAAATATATAACGAACATCAAAACAGCCCTATGTCATTTGACACAATACGGAAACGCTGATAGCTTCAAGTATTTTCGGGAATTATAATAATACAAACAAAGACCAGTGAAAAGGAAGCAAACAATAGCAGAAGAGGAAGATGGCCGGTGTACTCCGTGGAACTCACCAATTGTATGCGAAGAAAGTATTTTCAAAAGAAGCCACGATTAGACATTGTAATACTGTGATCTGCCCATAACAGACAGGTCAAATTATTTACACTCAATCTGTTAGTTGCAGGGCTAAAATAAATAGTTCTGTTTTTTATCACATGGTCAGCCAATTAAATGACTAAATCATTTAAGAACAGAAGAGGTAGAGGTGTAAAAGATACTAATCAGAGTTACCTTCTCTGAAAGTAATGAATTTCATTATACAGCCAGACCCTGTGGTGAATGAAGTGAAGTTGTCATTTACAGAGTAGAAAATATGTGCTTTTCAGAGGGCCCTGCATGCTGATAAGCGTACTTTTTCACTCAGTGAGGAAGGCAATGGTAAACCACATCACTCCTTGTTTTACTTAGTAAAACCTCTAGAGGTTCAAACCAGCCTTTCGGCTGTTGACCTAAGCAACAACAATACTGTGATAATACCCGTGCATCTGTACACGAGTGAGTGCCTCCGAATTACCGAGAAGGATGATCTAAGAAAACAAACAAATTTGAGGAAAATCCTCCGAATGATAATGGATCCGAAGATAGTAAACAGATAATATAGGTTAACAGGTCGAGAACAACTGTACAAGGAAAATGAACAATTAATGGAAACAATTCGAAAAAGAAGACTTCATTTTACGGACACAGTTAAGAATTTGACCCACCGGGTTGGTCTAGTCTAGAGGTAAAGTTGTCGCCGTGAGTCAGCTGTTTAACAACTGGTTTTGGAGACGAAGGTTCCTGGTTCAAATCCTAGTAAAGGTGGTAGACACATATTAGGAATTAATAAACTAAATAAATTTACAGGCATCTGTAGAGAATGGATGACAAACAAATTTATAAGACTCTTAACAGTTGTCAGATAAATTTCTCAAAGAGATCAGAAGCGAATTTGAGAAAACCAGAATATACCGAGAAAATCAATTGAACCAAATTCAGACAATTAGTTACGGACTTTAAGGGCTTACATGAAGGGCAGAAACAGAGCATCGCGTGGACAAAAGAAAGGAGAAACGCACAGTGCCTACAGTGAACGAATACTAAGAATGTGTGCTGCAAAAAGAGCTAATTGAGATTATTATAGAAGGAATACAAAATCGAGTTTTCACCGGAAATACACTTCAGGGCTCCTAAACCCAAAACTGTTTTTTTTACCGATTGGTTTGTGTGTGTAAATGTTGAAAAAAGTGTTAAATTAAATATTTAAAGTAATTTGAATCATGAGTAACACTACAAAAATTAACCTCTTTTGGACTTCCAAATTGAGAAAATCACTAATATTTACGCTAAACTTGGGGTTGTAGACAAAAAACATAGTGAAAGTGACGATTTTGTTTTAATCGTAGGAGTCATTTTTGAGAAAATTTACGAAACGTGAAAAATTGTACAAATAAATTTACTACATTCGGGTTAATAGATTTTCATGAAAGATTTGTGTCAAGTCCCTTAGTGGTACCTAACTTAAGTTTCAAGTTTCAACTTCGTACTATTTCTTTCTTGAGATATTTTGTTCTCACACACACACACACACAAATCGGTAAAAACATGTTTTTTGTATTCATGGGACCTGAAAAAATGTATTTCCGTTGAAAATATGAATATGAAAATATATTTCTTGATAGAGCAAGAGAAAGTAAAAAATCTGGTGTGAAACACTCACACAACTTTCTCTTGCCAATGCAAATAATTAATAATAAACCTAACATTAGTAATAAAACATTAGAAATAAACAAAACACTAACCTCAAAAACATAACCTTATTTTAATCATGAGTGAATGACGCAAATGGAAATCGTACTCAGTTTGGCTTAAAAAAACGGAAAATCACACTTTCACGCTAAAATAGGCTCTGTAGAGAAAAATTCTCTAAATAAAAGTTGTAGATCTTTTAATTTCCTATAAATTTTATTATATACACTTTTGTCGTAAAATGCGTACTTAAGCCGAAATCTTAAAAAAATCGATTTTTCACTCATCGTGAGAAAAAATCAGAAAATCGCTAATTACCACTAAACTAGCGTAAGCCCTATACAAAAAAATGTTTGAAATAAAAATTGTAAAATTTTAAATTCTCTACAACTTTTGTTAAATAAATTTTTGCGCTAAAATGCATATTAAAGCCGTAATCTTAAAAAAACAACGTTTTTACGTGAAAACAGCCTCACCAAGAATTTCAGCAAACATGGCGCCTACCCTGTCTTGTAGAGAATAAAAAATTGAATAAACCAGGCGATTTAAAAAAAAATCGTAGGACCAGTTTTTGAAAAATCGAAGAAAAGTGAAAAATTACACGAATATACTACTACTTCCGGTTGACCGAGTTTGAATGAAAATGTTCGTGTCGGGTCCGGTAGTGGTATGTAACTTAAGTTTCAAGTTTCAAGTTCGTACGATGTTCCGTTCTTTAGATATTCTGTTCACACACAGACACACAGACCAATCGCTAAAAACATGTTTTTTGGGTTCAGGGGGTCTGAAAACGTATAGATCCGGTGAAAACTCGATTTCTTAAAATCGACATGAAAACAATACTTTCCTTCCTATATATTCATATAGGCAAGAGAAAGTAAAAAGTTTGATAACTTAATTAACTAATGCAGTATTTGCTGTGGTTAGTGGAATTTGAATTTGATTTTCTTATGGCGGAATCAGTTTTGTAGATGCAGAAATTTGTTGATAACTAATTCAGTTTGAAATCTGTGTGAGACAGGTAGGAGAAGTAAGTTGGGTTTCTCTTGATGTGTGTTGTGTACATTACATAGTTCTCTCTCCTCCCCTATTACCTGTAATGATCAAAGGGCGCAGGAGATGCTCAATTACATCGCCTTGCACTATGCTAATTACATATCCAGTACTATATGTATATACATATATATATATATATGTTGGCCTCTCCCACTTGTATAACAATTTCACACACTGACATATCTCTTTCTCCTTCCCCAGAACATGCATTGTAATATCCATTACATTCTGTTATCAAATAATGTCAGTCTCATACCTGTTTCCAATTTGTAATTCTGCCTACGACTTATTACTAAGGTATATACGATTGGCTACAATCTAAAAAGCTGTCATTCGTTATTTAGAAAAGTTGCATCTGAGTGGATGATGAGGTCTACTTTTCCATCTGGTTTCCTTATTTACAAACACTAATTGGATGTCTATATTTTATTTTTCATTTTATATTTTTCTTTATTGTATATATTTATATAATATTACTTATTACATCGCACCCATATATTTTCATATCTATAGCTTGTTAAATTTTTAGTAATTTAGTAATTAATCATAATATTTATTTATTTATTTAAGAAAGTATTACATTTATGTTTTTATCGTACATCTCTTTTGTAAGATTGTTTTTTTCTGTAGGCAATACTTTATTTATGACTGTAAAATTGTACAAGTATAAATGTAATTATTAAATAGGAATGCTAGAAAAATAAAGTTATGGATGTTTTTAGTTTATTTAACAGTTCAGTTGCTGAACTACCTATTGAAAAATAAAAAAACTGGTGTGAAACACTCACACAACTTTCTCTTGCCAATGCAAATAATTAATAATAAACCTAACATTATTAATAAAATATTAGAAATAAACAAAAACTAACCTCAAAAACATAACCTTATTTTAATCATGAGTGAATGACGCAAAATGAAAATCGAACTCAATTTGGCTTAAAAAAAACGGAAAATCACACTTTCACGCTAAACTAGGCTCTGTAGAGAAAAATGCTTTAAATAAAAGTTGTAGGTCTTTTAATTTCCTATAAATTTTATTATATACACTTGTGTCATAAATGAATACTAAGGCCGAAATCTTTAAAAAAACAATTTTTCAAAAACAAAATGCATATTAAAGCCGCAATCTTAAAAAGAAAATGTTTTTACGTAAAAACAGCCTCACGCAGAATTTCAGCAAACATGGCGCCTACCCTATCTTGTAGAGCATAAAAAATGTAGTAAACCAGGTGATTTTAGAAAAAATCGTAGGACCAGTTTTTGAGAAAATCGCAAAAAAGTGAAAAATTATACGAATAAACTACTACTTCCGGTTGACCGATTTTGATGAAAATGTTCGTGTCGGGTCCGGTAGTGGTATGTAACTTAAGTTTCAAGTTTCAAGTTCGTACGATGTTCCGTTCTTGAGATATTCTGTTCACACACACACGCACGCACGCACACACGCACGCACACACAAACACACACGCGCACACACACACGCACGCGCGCGCGCACACACACACGCACACACACGCGCGCACACACACACACACACACACACACACACACACACAGAGACCAATCGCTAAAAACATGTTTTTTGGATTCAGGGGGTCTGAAAACGTATAGATCCGGTGAAAACTCGATTTCGAAAAATCGACATGAAAACAATACTTTCCTTCCTATATATTCATATAGGCAAGAGAAAGTAAAAAAACTGAAAATCAAAATTTTCAGTCAAAACCATCATACACTCTCACCTTAAAAAAACCCCTTGGGCCTACATGTTAATTTTCGCTAACTAGCGGCATCATCAGCACTATTACGTACACAAATTTAAGAATTATTTACGGCGGGGCGTCTAGTCTTAAAGATAATCAACGAACTACATATATCAAAGTGTTTAAAAAATATCTTTCCGGTATTCTGTTTAAAAAAACCCCTTTATATGTTGAAAACTTTCCGTGAATTCCGAGTTTAATTTGCTGAGGATAGTCTCAGTACCAAAATTTAACAGTTTTTTACGGGACTTCTAGTCATTAAGATAATCAACTCAAGGTAAATATTTTTTGTCATCAGTTTCTTGACTGGTTTGATACAGTTCTCCAAGCTGTTTTATCTTGCGCAAGTCGTTTCATATCTACACACCAGCAAAACCTTACATATTTTGTAATTTGCTTTAAATATTCTAAAGTTTGCTTCCTCTTACAATTCACTCTCTTAACCCTCCATTATTCATAGAACAATACCTGGATGTTTTACGATATGCGCCACTAACCTATTTTTTCTTCTGGTAAGATGTTTCCATATACTACTTCTTTCATCCACTCGTCTAACAACCTCTAAATTACTTATTTTGTCCACCCACCTAATCTTTAACATTTTCCTATTACACCAACCTAACTTGAAAGCTTCCATCCTATTCCTTTCTACAGCCCCTATCACCCACATTTAACTATAATGATGCACTCAAAACATAGGTAAATATAAAAATGTTATTTTTAAACATTTTTCTAATATTTTTTGTAAAACACTCTTATATGTTAAAACATTTTCGATAACTTTCGAGTTCAATTTTCTAAGGATTTTAAAGATTATAATTCAATTAATTTTTAATTTAAAAATTTTTGACGGAACATCTTCTCGTCTTGAAGAAAGTACTGAAAAAATTAAAATATTTGTGTTTTCTTTGTAAGTATTTATGTAACATGATCGATAATGACTTAAGTCAATGCGACCTTAAAATAAATAAAAAAAAATTCTACTCAGAGTAATTTTTACTTTGTCTTGCCTATATGAATATATAGGAAGGAAAGTATTGTTTTCATGTCGATTTTTCAAAATCAAGTTTTCACCGGATCTATACGTTTTCAGACCCCCTTAACCCAAAAAACATGTTTTTAGCGATTGGTCTGTGTGTGTGTGTGTGTGTGTGTGTGTGTGTGTGTGCGCGTGTGTGCGTGTACGCGCGCGCGCGCGCGTGTGTGTGTCTGTGAATACAAAAATCTCAAGAACGGAACATCGTACGAACTTGAAACTTAAGTTACATACCACTACCGGACCCGATACGAACATTTTCATTAAAATCGGTCAACCGGAAGTAGTAGTTTATTCGTATAATTTTTCACTTTTTTGCGATTTTCTCAAAAACTGGTCCTACGATTGTTTTAAAAATCGCCTGGTTTACTCAATTTTATAGCTATGTCTACAAGATAGGGTAGGCGCCATCTTGGCTGAAATTCTTGGTAAGGGTTTTTTCACGTAAAACTTTGTTTTTGTAAGATTACGGCTTTAATATGCATTTCAGTGCAAAAATGTATATAATAAAAGTTGTAGACAATTTTAAATACTACAACTTTTATTTCAAACATTTTGTTGTATAACGCTTAGTTTAGCGGTAATTAGCGATTTTCTGGTTTTTTCTCACGAAAACGTGTGAAAAATCGATTTTTTTAAGATTTCGGCTTTAGTACGCATTTTACGACAAAAGTGTATATAATAAAATTTATAGGAAATTAAAAGATCTACAACTTTTATTTACAGAATTTTTCTCTACAGAGCCTAGTTTAGCGTGAAAGTGTGATTTTCCGTTTTTTTAAAGCCAAACAGAGTTCGATTTTCATTTTGCGTCATTCACTGATGATTAAAATAAGGTTATGTTTTTGAGGTTAGTTTTTTGTTTATTTGTAATATTTTATTATTAATGTTAGATTTATTGTTAATTATTTGCATTGGGAAGAGAAAGTTGTGTGAGTGTTTCACACTAAATTTTTATTCAAGGATTAGAGAATGTACAAATTTGTAAAAATCTTAAATAATTGATATTTTATAAAGAAGATTCTTTGATTATAAAGGCTGCTTTTTACTTTTTGGAGAAAGTAAAAGAAGACTGCCGGTAATATTCCAATTATAGAGATGAAGTAAACATTCTATGTTAAATCCCTTTCATGATAAAACCCAGATCTAAAAAAAATCTACAGTTTATGATAATGCTTTGAAATAACTATAAACTACATAGTTAACACGATATTAAAAGAAACAGCTTTAAAAAAACAGTTTAACAAATCTTTATAATTAACATAATACTTAATAATGATAGAGAAAAAATACTGAAACCAAAGCATTTGCTTTAATCCTGTACATAAAATAACAAAAATAAATTACAACTGAAATAATTTAGAGTATTTATGTTACGTTTTCATTTAATTAAAAAACGTCTAATGAGAAACACTTACACGACTATATCTTACTAATGTAAATAACGAACAATATAACCTATGTTTAATCATGAGTAAAAAATGTAACATGAAAAACTAATTTTAACCATACGTGAATGACGCTAAAAGAAAGGTTTCATTTACAGGGTGGAAAAAAGATGCTTTTCGGAGGGCCTGTCATGCCGATAAGCATACTTTTATACTCGGTTAGAAAGGCAATTGTAAACCACCTACTCCTCGTTTTACTTAGTAAAGTCTCTAGTGGTTCAAATCAACCCTTCGGCTGATAACCTAAACAACAACAATAAAATTAAATAAAATTGATCTAGTAAAATGAAAGTCTACTAACAACAAAAAAATGTCTTTCCATTCACACAAAATTAAAACACTACAAAGCAGTTCTAAGATCACAAGCAATGTACGGCAGTGAAACCCTCTTCAGTATTGATGGAGACGGAATAAAAGAAACAATTAGAAAAATAGAAAGAAGGATTCTTAGAACCTGCATGAACAAAAAACACATAGTTGACAACCAGCACAGACTTTTACCAAGAGAACAAATTTATAAAGAAATAGAACCAATCACTGATGCAATGCGCAAAAAGAGAATTTCTTTCTTTTCGCATATTCTCACAACTCCAGAAAGCCGATTATTAAGAAAAATTGTAGAAAAATTCATGTGTGCAAAAACGGAAGGAGCTACAATTCCTTGGCTTGAAGAAATCAAAAAAGACAAAACAGAACTAAATCTAACAATTGCTGATGTCAAAGATCGCACACCGGTTTACAAAGAAACAACTAAAGGCAAAAACAAAATTTTATCAGTAAGAACAATTAAACAAAAAGAACAGGTTTGTTCAGACGAATTGAGAAAAGCAAGATCTGACAGAATGAGAAAGTATTGGCAAGAAAGAAATGAAAAGGAAATAAACTGCCGAAGAAAAAGAACTAACCAAAGAGACTAACGTGATCCTTTGTGGTCATAAAATGGAAAAAAAAATGAAAGCCTACAGAACATGGAAGAGGTGAGAATTTCAAGGGAGGATCGGATAACAAAATCTAGAAATACGGACGGAACAATTAAAACTAACATGATAACATTTTAGTCTAAAATTAGAAAGGTTGGTAGGCGTGGCTTCTAGTTTACCTCCCGTTTTACTACTGAAGATGTCAATATTAATTTCATATGAATCGTCTTTATAATGATTTTTTATGGTAAACAATCTGTCAAGATGCGCGTTAAAATTACAGTTTCTTAAAAGATTTATATAATTTTTTATTCGATATTTCATTAAAAACCTTAAAGGGTACGATTAATCAAATATTTGGCGTAGGGGCGTGTTGATAGGTCATGAAACAAGATGGCCTCCCGGTCACTTGTCCGGGATTTTACAACTTATTTCTTCTGTCTTTAAAATTTATAATAATTAATGCGTAAAATGTGTCTTTTAATACGCGTTTTAATTATATTTTTGATATAGACTTACAAAATTAGGAATTAGGTTTACAATTTAGAAAGAAATGTTTGTTAGTTTCGATCATTCAATGGTGTCCCGTGTTGGTAGGAGGTGGCGACAAAATTACCTTCCAGTCTGCTGTATAAGTTCGTGTTATCTAAAGTAGAAATAATTGTTTACATAAAAAAATTGTTATAAAATACGTGATTCATTAAAAAAAATTTCAGAGATTTGTAAAATTTGTTATTTGTTTCCGAGTAAACAATTTGGGTGTTTTGATGCCTCGAGTTAGCAGGCCTTAAAAGAGAAGATGGCCTTTCGGTAACTTTTTAGGAACATGTAACTTAATTTCATCAATCTTTACAAACATTATTTACATAAACAATTTCTGAAAATACGTTAAAAAAAATATTTTCGAAGTAGATTTGTAACATTAGATATTCTTTTAATGTAAATTGATCTTTTGATAGCTCAATCATTCGGTTATGGATCGTGTCGGTAGGAGTGGCTTCTAGTTTACCTCCCGTTTTCATACTTGAGATCTCAATATTAATTTTATATGATTCGTCTGAAAATGATATTTTATGGAAAAAAAATCTGTCAAGATGGGCGTTAAAATTAGTTTCTTAAAAGATTTATATAATTTTCTATTCGATATTTTATTAAAAACCTTAAAGGGTTCGATGAATCAAACATTTGGCGTGGGGGCGTGTTGATAGGTCATGAAACAAGATGGCCTCCTTGTCAGTTGTCCGGGATTTTACAACTAATTTCTTCTGTCTTTAAAAATTATAATAATAAATGCGTAAAATGTGTCTTTTAATAAGCGTTTTTATTATATTTTTTATATAGACTTACAAAATTAGGTATTAGGTTTACAGTTTAGAAAGAAATGATATTTAGTCTCGATCATTCAATGCTGTCTCGTGTTGGTAGAAGGTGACAACAATACTACTTTCCAGTCTGCTGTGAAAATTCGTGTTATCTGCAGTAGAAATGATTTTTTACATAAAGAAATTTTTATGAAATACGTGTAACAACAGAGTGTATTCGGACGAAGACAGGCGCTAAAGATCGGAACGCCTCAAAAAGATCAGGGCGAAAATGAACGAACCAAGGATAAAACAACTTACATACAATATATAAGCCTATATGTTTTTATATAAATTTTATTTCCTGCCCATAACAGACAGGTGGAGTGTCAAATTATTTACACTCAATCTGTTTGTTGCAGGGCTAAAATAAATAGTTCTGTTTCTTATCACATGGTCAGCCAATCAAATGACTGAATCATTTAAGAACAGAAGAGGTAGAGGTGTAAAAGACACTAGTCAGAGTTATCTTCTCTGAAAGTAATGAATTTCACTATACAGCCAGACCCTGTGGTGAATGAAGTGAAGGTGTCATTTGCAGAGTGGAAAATATGTGCTTTTCAGAGGGCCCGGCATGCTGTTAAGCGTACTTTTCCACTCAGTGAGGAAGGCACTGGTAAACCACCTCACTCCTCGTTTTACTTAGTAAAACCTCTACAGGTTCAAACCAGCCTTTCGGCTGTTGACCTAAACAACAACAACAACAAATTTTATTTATAATTTTTTCGAGGCTGAAGTGCATAATGAACTGAGTTCTGTGTCTCAAGACATTTTAAAAAAAATTAAATTACCTTAACAACCTCTAATAACTTTAATTACTCGTTAATATTGTTGGTGTTTTAATGTTTGTTGAATTTTAGAAACTACAATGCTCAAAAATTAATTCATTTTTATATTCATAAAATTTATAAATTGTTTTTTTTTGTTGTTTTATTCTGTAATATGTTGTTCTACAAATACGTGCAACAATTTCTGTAAAAGTTGTTACAGTTTAAATTTTGTAGTCACTAGTAACCTACGATGTTGACCTTAACATACTAAATAAAAATAAAAAAAAATAAAAAATTGGAACATCAAAAAAACTTAAGTTTCATACAGATTTAATCGTGATTAAATAATACAATTAAGTTAATATATTATAACTGATAAAAATTAATAAAAGGATTGAATAAATGAATAGAAAATTAAGTTTAGTATTCTTAAAGAATTTATATGGAGTACTAAAAATGAAGCATACACCACTATAAAAGGGCTCTAAGATAACAAAATCCACAAAAGTTATCTGAATAATATTAATAATAATAATAATAGTATTACTAGTAATAAGTATTAAAAATAGCTTATGAAAGTTTATACTAACTAAATAGTGAAAGATTAAAGAAATAATTTGCATGTCCTTAATACAAAACCCATGGTTTAACATAAGAAGATTTAATACAACCCTCTTTCTGTGTTTGTTTAATCCTCAGGGGAAAACCAAAATAAGGATTTAAACGTGCAGTTGACGAGTCGTATTTGGAGGGGATTCGGTATGGCTGTATTCAGTAGAAATGGGGGAACGGTATTCAGAGGCCGCGCTTCGGATAAGCGCTTTGGCTCTGCATCGCTTTGTCTAACTTCTCCACGTTCGCTTTTAATTACCCACTGGTACAAAATGGTTACTAAACTAAAAGCAACGAAAGAACACAACGGCCAACGCAACCTACTATTTTTGAAAGCCACATAAAAGCTTTAAACAATGGAAATCTAGACAAAATATAGGATGGGGAAAAGAAATATGTTTCTACGGTTCTAATTTTATCCCGAGTCAAATTATCAGAGTTCATATTTATAATAACCACACAGGCACCGGCTTAAAAATGATTAATTACTTTCAAAACAATACCTATCCATTTTTATAATTTATTATAAAACATTCGTTGTAAAATAAATGGAGCGACAAAATTGTATTCTGTTCTGAACACTATAAAATTGAAAACAATAAAAATTGTGTCGGTCCAAAATAAAAAAAAATCCATGAAAATTGTTGTAAATGTTGTAAAGTAATATTAAGACAAATTTACGCAACAAAAATTCTATTATCCCGAATACCCAATTGTTAATGAATCATTGACTACAAACTAATAAAATTAGATTACTTCAATTAAATTTATTACAAAACTTAATCTTAAGGGCGTTCACGTATCCCTATACTTTACAATGTTAACGTTTTTACCTTTTTCTCAGGAACTACATAAGGGTAGACACTTAAGGGGAGACTGTACTTTGTATCCCGCCAATGTTAAATTTGCTATTTTTAGGTACATTTTTCATAGGATTGGTAAAAGATAGGGAAATTACACTTAACACACTATAAGTGTCGGGTTTCTTCTCGACCTACTGACATTTTTTCAATTTAATCTTTGGACCATGCCATTGTTTTTAAAAATTACGATTAACATAAAATTTTTACAAATTGTTTTCTACGTTTTTTGCGTATTACTAATTTTTGGAGCACCTGAGGAAGTCATAAAATGTCGATATATGTGGCTATACAAGATAATTAACTGGTAAAAATTTCAGCCTGGTAGGTTTATTGGTTTCTGAGAAAAATGTACCCAGTGTTAAAATCTACATTTACGGGAAAACGCAAGAAACAAAAAAGCACAAACCAAAAACAAAATGTACACAAACAAGCCAATTTCTCATCAACAGTTGTTTAGAAAGCTTAACCAACAGCTGAGAATACAAAAAAATCTGGTGTGAAACACTCACACAACTTTCTCTTGCCAATGCAAATAATTAACAATAAACCTAACATTAGTATTAAAACATTAGAAATGAACAAAAACTAACCTCAAAAACATAACCTTATTTTAATCATGAGTGAATGACGCAAAATGACAATCGAACTCAGTTTGGCTTAAAAATACGGAAAATCACGCTTTCACGCTAAACTAGGCTCTGTAGAGAAAAATGCTCTAAACAAAAGTTGTAGATCTTTTAATTTTCTATAAATTTAATTATATACACTTTTGTCGTAAAATGCATACTAAGACCGAAATGTTAAAAAAATCGATTTTTCTCACGTTTTCGTGAGAAAAAAAACAGAAAATCGCAAATTACCGCTAAACTAAGCGTTATACAAAAAAATGTTTGAAATAGAAGTTGTAGGTTTTTAAATTCTCTACAACTTTTATTATATAAGTTTTTGCGCTAAAATTTATATTAAAGCCGTAATCTTAAAAAAACAACGTTTTTACGTGAAAACAGCCTCACCGAGAATTTCAGCAAACATGGCGCCTACCCTATCTTGTAGAGAATAAAAAATTGAGTAAAATAGGCGATTTTTAAAAAAATCGTAGGACCAGTTTTTGAGAAAATCGCAAAAAACTGAAAAATTATACGAATAAACTACTACTTCCGGTTGACCGATTTTGATGAAAATGTTCGTGTCGCGTCCGGTAGTGGTATGTAACTTAAGTTTCAAGTTTCAAGTTCGTACGATGTTCCGTTCTTGAGATATTCTGTTCACACACAGACCAATCGCTAAAAACATGTTTTTTGGGTTCAGGGGGTCTGAAAACGTATAGATCCGGTGAAAACTCGATTTCGAAAAATCGACATGAAAACAATACTTTCCTTCCTATATATTCATATAGGCAAGAGAAAGTAAAAAACAGTGATGCAGATATTTTAAAAACTAAAATTCTCTTTGCACTAAAACGAACAGTGTAAAATTGTGAAAAATATTCGTTCGAGGTAACATGATAATTTTTCTGTGTAAACTTGATAAAAACTTAATTTTTTCATAAAAAATATTTTTTTGACATGATTTAATGTTTTTTTTTGGTAGATCTAGGCCTAAACTATTGAAAAACATAAAAAACCAAAAACCAAAATTTTGAGTTACAACCATCGTGCCATCTCCCCTTAATTGTGTTTTTCTCTTTTAAATCATTCTTTTGTGCATATTTTGAGTAAAGAAATTTTTAAATTGATGAAGTGAAAATTTTTTACAAACTTTTTCAAGAAGACCGTTTAGCGATAATTTTAAAATTTAATAAAAAAAATAATTTTCACCGAATATGAATAATTATTTAAACGCCCAGCATAAGCAGAAAGAATACATCTTTTAAACAAACAAAAAAGTCACTCAAATATCTTTAGTAGGTCCTGAGAAAAATGTAAAAATGTGATAAAAAACCTAATTTCGGAAACAGCCAATTTTTCGTTTCGGTGTTACAAATTGCAACAGCTGTAGATGTTAACAAAAAAATATTTATAAATATTGTAGAATTATAATATTTACAGTATTTTAAAGAGAAAATTTAAAACTACATTACGCATCAAAATAATTAAAAAAAAAACATAATTTTTCAAATTTGTCGATACGTGATCTTATTTAACTAAACTTGACTACAAGTAAACAAATGTCACTTCATGGATCAAAACAATGGTTTGCCTATCCACAACCACTTGTTACCACCCGTACACTCCACACTATTAACATAATTCAGAAACGATTCTGTAACAGCACTATTTTGAAACGGCTTGACAACACTAATTACATTCACAGTACAAGTAACAACGAACTCACTACAAAGAATCTAATTGTTTTTATACCTGCGGTCTAATTTTTTGTTTTTTGTTTTTTTTTTTTTTGTTTAACGTCCGACAGTTCTGCAATTACTGCTAATGCAGACGGTGAATGATGAAATGATTTTTTGTAACGTATGAAAATATGCCATGCCTGAGTGAGATTCGAACCCAGGACCGCATGATGAGAGGCCAGGTTAATCGAGATGTAACTAATAAATACTTTCTCTGTTTCACCACGGTGGAACATGGTAGAAGGAATCAAAATAAAAATACCTTTTTACTAGTTTCTATTCCCAAGAATTCGCATTAAAAATATTTTATTCATTGCAATCTATTATCTTTGTTCAATACATTCCACCTCAAACAATATTTACAATAAACGATTGATTTTCTTCGCTATTTCTAGAATATTACTAACTACTATTTGTATTAATGTTACGGTATTATCATTTTAACTTGTATAAGAACTGATTTTTGTTTGACATAATCAGGTAAAGACATTAACAATAAAAGTAGAAAACCCCATTACGAAATTACAATAAAATTTAAAAAAATTAATTCACCATAACTATTCAATAAAATATTCAAATTACCATACAATTTTATCGTGATAGAAATACATTTAAAAATGAACAAAATTATATTTTAAGAATTTATTAATATTTTAATTTGTTTGTGAATGACGGTTAAAAGAATAATATAATTCAACATTAAAATTAATAATTATGTCAACTTTTCAAACGTCAATAAATTCAGGGTAACAAAAATAGATTATTAAATGAAAATGATTGAAAATTGAAACAAATATTAATAATAAATCAGTAACCGGAAAGGAGGGGGTGGGTACAGTAAAAACGGGTGGGCCGGAATGGAAAATAGAAAGGGGTGCATTAGATTTGGTAGTAAAATTGCATTCTAACGAGGAATACATTTTCCAATAGCAGTTTGAGTTCAGAGAATAACACTGCAATTTTCACCCTTACCCCCTTCCGAATTTATCAAACTGTACACACAATCACTCGGACGAGTTCGAAAATCATCATCCGGCTTTATATGAGATTGATTCGAACATAGAATATGCAATACGAATCACAACACTAACGCCCATTCCTCCTTTAGGGCTTCAAGCAAAGCGTTATATATTCATTATCATCCATCCTCAATTCATTTGTTAATTTCTCTGGCCGGCCCGTTGGCGTAGTGGTTAGCGAAACTGGCTTCTACGCCGGGGTCCCGGGTTCGATTCCCGGTCAGGTCTGGCATTTTTTCGTCACTCATTTTCATTATCATTATTATAATCGTCTGCATTAGCAGAAATTGCAAAACAGTCAGACGTAAAACAAAAAAAAATCTGGTGTGAAACACTCAAACAACTTTCTCTTGCCAAAGCAAATAATTAACAATAAACCTAATATTAGTAATAAAACATTAGAAATAAACAAAAAACTAACCTCAATAAACATAACCTAATTTTAATCATGAGTGAAAGACGCAAAATGAAATTCAACCTCAGTTTGGCTTTGAAATACGGAAAATCACTATTTCACAATAAATTACCCTCTGTAGAGAAAAATGTTATAAATAAAAGTTGTAGATCTTTTAATTCTCTATAAATTTGATTAATACACTTTTGTTGTTATATGCATACTAAGGACGAAATCTTTAAAAAATCGATTTTCACACGTTTTCGTGAGAAAAAACAGAAAATCGCTAATTACCGCTAAACTGAGCGTTATACAAAAAAATGTTTGAAATAACAGTTGTAGGATTTTAAATTCTCTACAACTTTTATTATATACATTTTTTCGCTAAAATGCATATTAAAGCCGCAATCTTAAAAAAACAAATTTTTTACGTGAAAACAGCATGACCAAGAATTTCAGCAAACATGGCCCCTACCCTATCTTGTAGAGTATAAAACATTAAGTAAATGAGGCGTTTTTAAAAAAAATCGTAGGACCAGTTTTTGAGAAAATCGCAAAAAAGTGAAAAATGACACGAATAAACTACCGGTTAAATAACTACCGGTTTTTACTACTTCCGGTTGACCGATTTTGATGAAAATGTGGTGTCGGGTCCGGTAGTGGTATGTAACTTAAGTTTCAAGTTTCAAGTTTGTACGATGTTCCGTTCTTGAGATATTTTGTATACACACACACAGACCAATCGCTAAAAAAATGTTTTTTGGGTTCAGGGGGTCTGAAAACGTGTAGTTCCGGTGAAAACTCGATTTCGAAAAATCGACATGAAAACAATACTTTCCTTCCAATATACAACTTTAATCATGTAGGCAAGAGAAAGTAAAAAAGAAACGTTAATTTCTCAATAACTAAAATTTGTTTTTTATTAATTATACTTGACCTCCAAAATATCAATGATATTTTAACAACAAAATATATCTGTTGTGAAACACTCACACGACTTTCTCTTCAAATATAATTAATGAAAAACATATTTAATTTTGTTAATCATGAGTAAATAATTTAAAATGAAAAACAACCGAAAAAATCATGAGTGAATGACGCTAAATGAAAATTAATCTATGTTGGGTATTAATTTTGATAAGAAAAATATGGAAAAATCATATATTGACGCTTAACTATAAATTGTAGGAAAAGTCGCACGATAAGGTAGTTCCAGAGCTACAAAAAAAATTTTTTATCATTTTTTTTTGTCATCAGTCTCTCGACTGTTTTGATGCAGTTCTCCAACCTGTTCTATCTTGCGCAAGTCGTTTCATAACTACATACCTGTAACACCCTACATCTTTTGTAATTTGCTTCATATATTCTAATCTTTGCCTCCCTCTACAATTTACTCCCTCAATATTACCCTCCATTATTAATAGCCCAATACCTGGATGTCTTAGGATATGCCCCACTAGCCTATCCCTCCTTTTGGTAATATGCTTCCATATACTTCTTTTTTCATCCGCTCGCCTAAGAACCTCTAAATTACTTATTTTGTCCACCCACCTAATCTTTAACATTTTCCTATAACACCACATTTCAAAAGCTTCTATCCTCTTCTTTTCTACAGCCCCTATCACCCACGTTTCACTTCCGTATAATGCTACACTCTAAACATAATGTTTTAAGAAATTTTTCCTAACCTGTAAATCAATGTTTATAGTCAGTAAGCTGTTTTTCATTTCAAAGGCTTTTCTGGCTTGAGCAATTCTAATCTTGATATCACAATATTTATTATCAATATTTATAATTTATTATCAATATATTTTATCATATGGTCAGCTAATTATATGACTAAAGCATTTAAGAACAGAAGAGGTAGAAGTGTAAAAGACACTAATCACAATTATCTCCTCTGAAAGTAATACATTTGATTATACAGCCAGACCCTGTGGTGAATGAAGTGAAGTTGTCATTTGCAGGGTGGAAAGTAGATGCTTTTCATAGGGCCTGCCATACTGATAAGCATACTTTTTAACTCAGAGAGGAAGGCAATTGTAAACCACCTCACTCCTCTTTTTACTTAGTAAAGCCTCTAGAGGTTCAAAACAGCCCTTCGGCTGATGACCTAATCAACCAAGAACAATTTGCTATAACTTTTACCCTAAAATACAATATATTAAGACCGCAATCTTAAAAAAATATTTTTTACCACATCATGAGCTAAGTCCCCAAGAATTTCAAATTAAAAATTGAATGAAACTCGGGTAGTTCCCTTGGAGATGAAGACGAGAGAAAAATTTGTCTACAATTTTTCGGATAATCTGAACAGTCCCGACTAATTTGTTCGGACTAGCGAGATTGTTAAATATTTCATAAGTAAATAAACTGGAAAACTGAATTTATACTCAATTTTTCTCGTTTTGTTCCAGATAGACTTCATATAAATACTGTCTTTAGATAACAGAAATAGGCTTAAGTAGTAATCAAATTTGTTTGTTGTTGTTTAGGTCATCATAGGCTGGTTTTACTAAGTAAAACGAGGAGTGAGGTGGTTTACCAGTGCCTTCCTCACTGAGTGGAAAAGTACGCTTATCAGCATGCCGGGCCCTCTGAAAAGCACATATTTTCCACTCTGTAAATGACACCTTCACTTCATTCACCACAGGGTCTGGCTGTACAATGAAATTCATTACTTTCAGAGGAGATAACTCTGATTAGTGTCTTTTGCACCTCTACCTCTTCTGTTCTTAAATGATTCAGTCATTTAATTGGCTGACCAGGTGATAAAAAACAGAACTATTTATTTTAGCCCTGCGACGAACAGATTGAGTGTATATAATTTGACACTCCACCTGTCTGTTATGGGCAGAATCAAATTTGCAAAAGCTAAAATTTTGATTAAATCTGGCAAACGGTAAAGTCAGAAGAAGAAAATTATACACAAAATTGTGTTTTTAAATACAGTCAATTCCAATTGTTTATATTTTTCTTATCTGACATTCCTTAATACAATAACAACATACTAAATTTATGTTAAAAAAACAATATGCTATTTACTTATAGTTTTTGTTTTTTTTAAACTGATTATAAATATTCTCAGATGTTAGAAAAATAAAACAATACTGTTTGTATATCATACACGACGGAATAACAATTGGTATCATCTGTTAAACCCTTTTTTACTTCTACAAAAATTATGTAAATTTGACTGCATAAAACAAAATCATATTGTGTATAAACAAGTTTTAAATTCTAAAGAAGGATATTACCAGAAATTTAGTTTCATAACAGTAGGAAGGTTTTCCACCCCTATTTTTAACTCTAAAACGACCCCATCATCAAAGAAATATTATCCCCACGATAAAACGAAAAGGGAATAAAAAATTAAAATGCACATGTATTACTCAATCAATTCCGTTACATAAAATTCAACGTAAATGAATTTTTTAAATTTTTGGGGTGACAAAAGTGAATTTTAGTCTAAAGAGAATTCCATCAACCGTTAATATTTTGGAAACTACTTCTGTACGAAATCTAGTAGACTAAATTCTATTAACAGAAAGTTTAGGTTCATTAGTCAATGTACAGGGAAATAAATTAAAATAAAACTAAAACGGTATGATATGAGATTAATGTTGCCCAATAATTTTAGAGGAAACAGCATCAAAAAAAAGAATGGGTTTACGAACATCACTACAATCGGGTGAGAGAATATCTGGTTGTAAAGTCTGTCAGACAGAATTTTCGTTTAATTTTTTTTTTATTCAAACCGGTTACCCGTGGTAAATATTTTATTATCACAGTAATATGTAAGAAGGAATCAAAAACACTAGTAGAAATTTTAAATTATTTAGTCAAATTAAGCAAAATGCACATTTGCACAGCTTTGCTCTGGTCTACTATATTGTCTGACACATTTAAGCGATAAAAATTTCAAACACTCGCCAAAAAGATGAAAGATTACAATATAAATTTCTCAACTAACAAGACAAAAGTCGTAGCATCCTGTGGAAAACCGCAATAACAGCCAAAAACGCCCATAACAGACAGGTGGAGTATCAAATTATTTACATTCAATCTGTTTCTTTGCAGGGCTAAAATAAATAGTTCTGTTTCTTATCACATGGTCAGCCAATTAAATGACTAAATCATTTAAGAACAGAAGAGGTAGAGGTGTAATAGACACTAATCAGAGTTATCTCCTCTGAATGAAATGAATTTCATTATACAGCCAGACCCTGTGGTGAATGAAGTAAAGGTGTCATTTGCAGAGTGGAAAATATGTGCTTTTCAGAGGGCCCGGCATGCTGATAAGCGTACTATTCCACTCAGTAAAGAAGGTAATGGTAAACCACGTCACTCCTCGTTTTACTTAGTAAAACCTCTACAGGTTCAAACCAGCCAACCAGGCTGATGACCTAAACAACAAGAGCCAAAATATGTATTAAAAGACACATACTAATGCAAGAGACCCACTATAAATACCTTGGAACTGTATCTCGTATGAAAATGACTATGACGTAAAAATAAAAGCGAATTTAATCACATATGTGGGACGATTCATAGGACACTGGGGCAAAAGGCGAGACCTGAAACAAAGTAAAAATTTTACATAAGATAGTGGCAATTCTAGCCTTCACTTATGGCAGCGAATAATGGCGATAAAGAAGGGAGGAAAGAAACATCCAAACTGTGGAAATAAAATTCTTAAGGTCTGTCAAGGGTTGCACAAAACTACACAGAATCAGAAATGATTAGGAATTTTTCCACTTAGCAAAAAAATAAAATTATATCGTGCCCAAGGGTCGATCATTTAGATAGAATCCCAGAAATCCGCTTACCTTGTTTACCAAGAAGGTAAAAACCAATAGGAAGCAGAGATATAGGAAGGCCAAAGAAAAGATGGGCGCCCGAACAGGTAAAAATGCCTAACCCAACGAAAAGAAGAAGAAAAACCTTAATAAGTAAAATAAATCATTATTTTGATGGTTACCTTACACAAGAACATTAGTTATCTTGAAGTCGGCTTCTTACCTGCAAAAATAAAAAAAATATTTTTAGAACACAACAAGTTGTAAAAAAACAACAACAATAAAAGCATTTTAGTACAAACAATCATTTTTTTCTTCGTATTTACATCTGACTTTTGCATATTAAGGTCAATGCAGAGGGTGAAATATAAATATTAAGTGATGAAAAAATACTAGACAGGACCAAACCTCTGGCGTAGAAGCCAGTTGCGTTTATCATTACTCCACCGGACCGGCCTAAACGTTGAAATTATATTAAAAAAAACATTAAAAAAATAGAAGTACAGACTGTACGTTAAATATATTATATTGCTGCTCAGGTTATCAGCAGAAAGGCTGGTTTGAACCTCTAGAGGATTTACTACGTAAAACAAGAAGTGAAGTGGTTTACCATTGTCTTCCTCACTATGTAGAAAAGTATGCTTATCAGCACGCCAGGCCCTGTGAAAAGCATCAACTTTCCACCCGCCAAATGACACCTTCACTTCATTCACCACAGGGTCTAGCTGTATAATGAAACTCGCCACTCCAGCGGCGCTTCGCGCCGCTTACGTGTCTCGACCTCAGAGGGGTAGGTGGATCAGAATTCATAAGTGGATCAGAATCATTTGCCACTAGGTGAAGTTCGGCCGCCAAAGGGGCTGGGTAGATCACAATATTTAAAAATTTCAAGATATGAAAGTTTAAAGATGAAGTTTAAAGTTTCAAAATTTAAAATTTGAAGGTTTGAAAATTTTAGGTTAATGTTTAAAGTTTCAAAATTTCAACTTTAAATGTTGTGGTTTGAATGTATCTTACTTTGAGTTCTTCATTTTCTCATGCGACCTAAACATTTTCGGGTTACCAAATTTTTATGTAATTTTCTTCGCTAAATAACATGTCGTTTAAAAAATATTTGTATTCCGAAAATTTTACAATTTTTGTTGGGTAGTAATCACCATAGGACCCCGCCTAAAATTTAATAAATTTTTCGTGACTCTAGGGGTATGTGTATTGTTTTGTTAATAAACGTTTGCGAAAAACCGTTTTGAAGGTGTAAAGAAAGAAAAACGTGAAAACGGCAAGCCCTAAAAGCCGGAATGCTAGTGTTTTGAGTTTTCTTAGCGAAGAGGTAGGTTAAGGAAAACGTTAGTTACATGGCCTTGAAGTACTTTGGGAGAGGCACAAAAAAGAAAATTGTATTCTATACAATTTTCCTCTACGAAGCACCGTTCAGGAGGTAAAAAAATACAACCCCCTACCAACGGTAAGGGGGTGTAACCTGAAAGTTTTCGCGTTACCAAATTTTTATTTAACTTTTAACGTCAAAAACATGCCGTTAAAATACATTTTGTATTCTAAAAATTTAAAAATTTCATAATTTTTGGATAGAGGTAGCAACCCCCATTGGATCGCTTTTTAAAATTTTAAAAATTACCTGTGATGCTATAAGTACCTGTGACGTTTTGCTAATAAAAATTTGCCTAAAAACCGTTTTGAAGGTGTAAAGATAGGAAAACTGAAAACGGTAAACCCCAAAAAACCGAAATTTGGTTTTTGTAGTTTACTCAGAGGACCGGTGGGTTAAGGGCAACTTTAGTTATATAATCTTGAAGTACTTTTTGTGGGGCACAAAACAGGTTCATGCATTTTGTCCCTATTATTCACTGTTAAGGAGATAAGGAAATACAACCCCTACCGCAGGTTAGGGGTCATTACTCTCAGAAGAGATAACTCTGACTCGTGTCTCTTACACCTCTATACCTACTTGGAAAATTCGAATTGGCACAAGCAGCTTCGGTGTTTACCTGCTCCACTCTTCGCCCCTCGTCAGGCAATGACGGTACAGTCACAGAAGTATACAATCGCTACTGTAATGTGCGACTCATGCACGGTCACTACGCTTTGTTTTCACTGTTGTTAATTATTTGTCAGACATAATGATGTGGCTAATTTATTTTCATATACGTATGATTTTCTGTTCATTTTATATTCTGACCCACCAGGTTAATCTAGAGGTAAAGTCGTCGCCAATATCAGCTGTTTAACAGCTGAGGAAAAAAAGGTTCCTGGTTCAAATCCTAGTAAAGGTAGTTACTTTTATTCGGATTTGAATACTAGACAGTGGTTACCGGTGTACTTTGATAGTTGGGGTTCAATTAACCATACTCTCTCAGGAATGGTCGGCCTGGGTCTGTACAAGACTACACCTCATTTACACGTCATACAATCACATCATCCTCATCTAATTGGGTCATGGGGTTGCTTATTGTTCTGAATTGAACAGATTGCAACGTACACACATTAGGAATTAAATTTAAAAAAATTTATATTCAGAATTTGTTTAGTCAGTTGCGTGCGTCTGTAGAGTATAGTTAAGTGAGTTTTTGCAGTTTATTTCTTTTAATTTATAGGCTAATTTAAATTTTTACCGGGAGAAATTAAAATACATATTTTAAAATAAAATAATTATTTGTATGTTTGTGCATTGAAATAAGGTTGTAGGTATTTGCGTACATTAAAATTTGTAGATAGGATTGTGCAAGGGAGAATAGCAATCCGGAAATTGAACCCGATTTTATGGTCTGCAAAAATGCACATGAATACAAAAGTCCAGTTGTACCACACTATTGTGGAGCCAATAACAACTTATGGGGCAGAGTGCTGGCAAATAACATCAAAAATAGACAGCCAGCTTAAAGCAATTGAAATGGACTTTCTGCGCCGTTCATGTAGAGTGTCCAGGTTGGACCATATCCGGAATGACGACATCAGGAAAAGAGCTCATGTAGAAGATACCATTGTGGATAGGATAGAGAGACGACAACTGATATGGTATGGTCATGTGCAGAGAATGGGTGATGAGAGGTGGCCAAAAAGAATGTTGTATTATGTCCCAACCAACAGAAGGAAGAAAGGTAGACCAAGGAAAACGTGGAAAAAGGGAATACAGGAAGCCATGAGGGAGAGAGGGATGGATGAGGGTGATTGGGAGGATAGAGGAGAATGGAGATTGAAGTGCGGGAAGCGGCGCCGGCCGTAGGAACCCCGGAAAAAAAATTTGTAGAACTTGTTGAAAAAATAGGTTATGGATATACTTTATGCAGAACTGTGTGTACACGTAGAGCAAGAGTTGTGCCAATTTGGATTGTTCACAGTATAGTACCTCTTCTGTTCTTAAATACTTCAGTCATATAATAGGTTGACCATGTGATAATAAACAGAACTATTTTTTGTAGCCCTGTAACTAGCAGATCGAGTGTAAATAATTTAACACTCCGCTTGCCTGTTATGGGCAAACATATAGGCCTATTCTATCAATCTAAAAAAAAAAATTATTTCAAAGAATATATTTTATTAAAAAAAATACAATAATGATACTGTAAGAATTTGTAAAATAACAAATTGGTGAAAACATTACAACAAAAAATAACAATAAAAATAAATTCGTCCTTTTTAGGTTTGACGTTATGTACAAAGAATTAGTAATGATTTTAACGTTAGTACAATAAATATATTTTTTATTTCGATAAAATATACAGCAATGGAAACCAAGTGAAAATAAGCGGCATAACGCTTTTGTTGTACTTTGTTTTTAATATGTAAAAGGTGACGGTGGTCGAAGCTTTGATTGTTGATTGAAGAGTTTGAAGCGAGAAACTGCATATCTTATTTATCAATCTTCAGTTTGAGCGACCGGCCACATAGGAATGTGTTGGCATTAACAATAGAAAAAGAATGAAGAAATTAAAAAAAAGTTATCTTCAAAGGAAAGAAAATCATATTCGGAATAACAAATCTAGTTTTATTCGTTAAATTTGATGATATTTTTAATTCAGTGATAACATTAGTGCGATAAGTGTAAGTTTATGAGACGTTCAAATAAACAAGTGTTTCTACAAAATCTACCTACAAATGCGCATAAATTTATAAACACCTGTCAATATTTCTTTGCACGCGTCTCGTTTCGTACTTGATAACATTAATTACGATTCTTACCAGCAAAATATATTCCGGAGATGATATCAGATTGACGAAGGCAAAACAAAAAAATTATATCAACTAGTTGTTGTTTAGGTCATCAGCCGAAATGCTGGTTTGAACCTCTAGAGGTTTTATTAAGTAAAACGAGGAGTGAGGTGGGTTACCATTGCCTTCCTCACTGAGTGGAAAAGTACGCTTATCAACATGCCGGGCCTTCTGAAAAGCACATATTTTCCACTCTGCAAATGACAACTTCACTTCATTCATCACAGGGTCTGGCTGTATAATGAAATTAATTACTTTCAGAGGAGATAACTCTGATTAGTGTATTTTACACCTCTACCTCTTCTGTTCTTAAATGATTCAGTCATTTAATTGGCTGACCATGTGTTAAGAAACAGAACTATTTATTTTAGCCCTGTAATGAACAGATTGAGTGTAAATAATTTGACACTCCACCTGTATGTTATGGGCAGATTGGTTATTCAGTAACACTAAAATAATATTCTATTATTTATTAATCCAGGACTAATAATTTCTGAAGAAGAGAAACATGTGCACCAGTTGAAGTACCGTAACATTTCGATGCGTCTGTAGTTTAGCTATAGTATTTATCTATGTATTAAGTCGGAGAGATAGTAACGTTAAATTTAAATATAATAAGGAAGGATCCACTCAATCAAAGCATATGTAATTGTATCCGAAAATAACAAGGCTATTCGTTCCTTTACTCCAGACTATAGGAATGTCGACTTTATTCTTTTACAATCTCTGTGCATTTCATATACAATGTAAGCCCCACAATGAATGTTAATAAAATATTTTTCACATTTCTACATTTCCATGTCCTATATGAATATGTTGTTTAGGTCAACAGCCTGTAGAGGCTGGTTTGAACCTCTAGAGGTTTTACTAAGTAAAAACGAGGAGTAAGGTGGTTTACAATTGCCACAACTCACTGAGTTGAAAGAGTATGCTTATCAGCATGCCAGACCCTCCGAAAAGCACTCACTTTCCACCCTGCAAATGCCACCTTCACTTCATTCACCACAGGGTCTGGCTGCATAGTGAAATTCATTACTATCAGAGGAGATAACTCTGACTGGTGTCTTTTACACCTCTACCTCTTCTGTTTTTGAATAGTTCAGTCATATAAGTGGCTGACTATGTGATAAGAAACAGAACTATTGTTTTTAGCCCTGGACCAAACAGATAGAGTGCAATTAAAATAACACTCCACCTGCCCGTTTTGGGCATAATATGAATATATAGGAAAGGAAAGTATTGTTTTCATGTCGACGTTCACCGGAAATACACGTTTTCAGGCGCCCTGAACCCAAAAATCATTGTTTTCAGCGATCAGTTTGTTTGTGAACAAATTATCTCAAGAACGAAACAGTGTAAAAAATTCAAACTTGAAACTTAAGTTAGATACCAGTGTAGGAGACCCGATACGAACATTTGCATCAAAATCGGTCAATCGGAGATAGTAATTTATTCGTGCAATTTTTCAAATTTTTGCGATTTTCTCAAAAACATTTCCTACAATTTTTTTAAAATCGCCTTATTTACTAGCCTACATTTTTTATGTTCTACAATATGGAGTAAACGTAATGTCTGCTAACATTCGTGGGAAGGCTGTGCACACGTGGTAATTTTTTTAAAGATTGCGGCCTTAATATGCATTTTAGGGCGTAAGAGTATAATTAAAGTTGTAAGAGATTCAGAAACCTACAACTTTTATTTTCAACATTTTTTTCTATAACGCTTACTTTGGCGTCAATTAGTGATTTTATGCACGTATATTGCTCGTCAAAATCGGTAAAAAATAAGAGTTTTTAATATTGCGACCTTAGTATGCATTTTATAACATAAATGTATTATAATTCGAGTAATAGGAAATAAAAAAAACTACAACTTTTTATTTCAAGTATTTTGTTACGAAGCTTAGTTTAGCATCAACTCGTGAGTTCCAGTATTTTTAAGTCAAAAAAAGGTAATTTTCATTTTGCGTTTTTATTCACTCATTATTAAAATAACGTTATGTTTTTCATTTTACATTGTTTACTAGTAATTAAAAAATAGTATAGTATTTACTAGTAATTAAAAATTAAAAAATAGTAACACATACTAAGTTATATGTTTCATTGTTTACATTGGTAAGAGCAAGTCGTGTGAGTGTTTCACACCATTTTATATTTTATTCGTTCGTAATTATCACAGAAATCAATGGATATTTGACTTCCAAATTACCTTAAAAATTAATTTCATTTAAAATTCACAAACAATATTGTACTACAAATCAAAGTCTAAATGTCACAAAATAGCATAAAGTATAATTATACAGATGATAAAATAAAGTTAAAACAATTTATCAGCCAAAATTCCAGTTTTATAATAAAAAAAAACGATGTGGACTCAAAATATTGTAAAAAAAACAAGAAATGGGGTCAGATCCAAAGCTGAAGGTAAAATAATGACCAGCCTATTTCTATCTATAATAAGATAACAGTTAGACAGTCAGACAACAGAATATTTTCAATAACTGTGTTTACAGTAAGGATAACTGTCGAGGATAAAGATTATGGTAATAATAAAATACAGCAAATATTTTTTTTAAATATAGATCAAACAAGCGATAGGTTAAGCGGTCGTGAGCCAATTTTCCTGTAATCACAGTAATTTTTCTCGTCATTTCACCTTGGCTGTATCTCGCGTGAAAATACCTAATTATCACTTATAAAATATAGCAGCAATAACAATATTGAAACGATTATACTATAGTTACAAACCTACATGGTTTAATGTTTAGAGGGCTTATTTCATATTAACTTTCTTTTCTTGTAACTTTATAATAGACTAACAACTCATCGCTTCGCTTCGCATTCAGAAATAATATTGTGACGCTATCAAAAAGGAATGTGTGTTCGAGAGATTTCTAGGGGGACCGAGAAATTCATAAAATGTTAAATGGTAAATAATAGAGTGGCAAAGTAACAATAGAGTTAGTTGTTGTTGTTTAGGTCAACAGCCGAAAGGCTGGTTTGAACCTCTAGAGGTTTTACTAAGTAAAACGAGGAGTGAGATGGTTTACCATGCCTTTCTCACTGAGTGGAAAAGTACGCTTATCAGCATGCCGGGCCCTCTGAAAAGCACATATTTTCCACTCTGTAAATGACAACTTCACTTCATTCACCACAGGGTCTGCCTGTATAATGAAATCCATTACTTTCAGAGGAGATAACTCTGATTAGTGTCACAGTACACTTCTACCTCTTCTGTTCTTAAATGATTCAGTCATTTAATTGGCTGACCATGTGACAAGAAACAGAACTATTTATTTTAGCCCTGCAACGAACAGATTGAGTGTGAATAATTTGACACTCCACCTGTCTATTATGGGCAGAGAGTTAGTTATAAAAGAATATTTAAATAGGGCCGTGTATAGTAAGGTAGGGTGTTTGTTGTACAACTATTTGTGAAAGAGTCGGTTGGTTACCTATTTAGATAGTTGGCGTTTTGTGTAACACCTTTTACTCGATTGTGATTTGTTTACACTAGTTAAGATTTTTCCAGAGCCATAAAAAGGATTTTTGTATTTTATTATTGCATCGAATCTCTCTGTTTTTCCAGAAATCTCTTTAATCCACCTATATAAAGAGAGCCCCAAGTGCGGTCGGAGAGTTAGTATTCGTTTGATCTTTGACGAGTGTTTATTGCGTGTGCTATTGGTATGTTAGAAGAAAAGGTCGACGTCTCCGGGCATTAGTCAACTATTGTTATTCTGTCTTATTGTGTATGTGCATTGTGTATAATTGATTGTAAGTAGTACTAAGTAAATTGTTTATAGTATTACTTCATTATAAACAGTTTATTATTTATTTTGTAAATCTTTTAGTTGTAATAAATACTTGTAATTTTAAACTTTAGTGTATTAATTATTTAATTTACCTAGATCCCGAAAAGGACCTTAGCGATAAGTGTCACAATATATTATGTTTTCTTTCGGTTTTTTTCTGAAAAGATTACTGTTCTTACCTATATTTCATTTTTACTTTCTCTTGCCTATATGAATATATAGGAAGGAAAGTATTGTTTTCATGTCGATTTTTCGAAATCGAGTTTTCACCGTATCTATACGTTTTCAGACCCCCTGAACCCAAAAAACATGTTTTTAGCGATTGCTCCGTGTGTGTGTGTGTGTGTGTGTGTGTGTGTGTGTGTGTGTGTGTGAACAGAATATCTCAAGAATGGAACATCGTACGAACTTGAAACTTAAGTTACATACCACTACCGGACCCGACACGAACATTTTCATCAAAATCGGTCAACCGAAAGTAGTAGTTTATTCATGTAATTTTTCACTTTTCGCGACTTTCTCAAAAACTGGTCCTACGATTTTTTTTTAAATCGCCTGGTTTACTCAATTTTTTCTTCTCTACAAGATAGGGTAGGAGTCATGCTTGCTGAATTCTGGGTGAGGCTGTTTTCACGTAAAAACTTTGTTTTTTTAAGATTACGGCTTTAATATGCAATTTAGCGCAAAAATTTATATAATTTATATAATAAAAGTTAATAAATTTATAAATTTATATAATTTAAAAGTTGTAGAGAATTTAAAATTCTACAACTTTTATTTCAAAAATGTTTTTGTACAACGCTTAGTTTAGCAGTAATTAGCGATTTTCTGATTTTTTCTCACGACAACGTGTGAAAAATCGATTTTTTTAAAGATTTCGGCCTTAAAATGCATTTTACGACAAAGGTGTATTAATAAATTTCATAGGAAATAAAAAGATCTACAACTTTTATTTAAAGCATTTTTCACTACAGAGCCTATATGCGTGAAAGAGTTATTTTCTGTATTCATAGAGTTCATAGAGTTCATAGAGTTCATAGAGTATTCATAGAGTGTAGAGTTATTTTCTGTATTTTTAAGCCAAACTGAGTTCGATTTTCATTTTGCGTCTTTCACTCATGATTAAAATAAGGTTATGTTTTTGAGGTTAGTTTTTTGTTTATTTCTAATGTTTTATTACTAATGTTAGATTTATTGTTAAGTATTTACACTGGCTAGAGAAAGTTGTGTGAGTGTTTCACACCAGATTTTTTAGATTTAGATTTTATGCCCCCGTAATAATTTATCAAAAATATTATATAAATTGAGTCTCCTGTTAGTAGTACCTACAGAAACGAATTCTAAAAGTTATAATAGAATTAAAAGTTATAATAGTTATAATTTAGAATTCTAAAAGTAGAAAACCTTCTCGTTAACCGTCACACCAATTTTTTGCGGAATTTCTAGTAATGAATTTCAGGAAACTGTTTGTAAGAGAGATCTTGAGAAAGCTGCATAAGAGTAAATCGAACGTCGAAAATATATCTCACAAGTATGAAACAAGGAAAAAACACCTATTTCTTACAGATACAGCGAGAAGTGTGCTGTAAGAGCGGCACTTCTCTCACTCGGCCCTTAAAGTTTATAACCTGCTACATAAACACATAACTGAAAACAGTATGAAATTAAATTTAAGAATGAAATACAGAAATGGATAGTTCATGTCGGAAGGGACAACATGGAAGTGGTACTAGGTAAAACACAAAGTTAACGGTGAGCTCACTTACCACATTTTTTGTGCTAAATAGATTAAAAATTAGTAAATTAATGTGTTATGCAAATCCTGGCACACGGTTTTTTAACCATATGTCAATTTCCACCGCCTCAGTTGTTGGAATAAATGTGCGTAAAAAATTTATAAAAAATGGTAAGATTAAAATTGTTTTTTTTTGGTAATAAGGTATTATTATTGTTTGGCAACATTCAAATAAAAAAGCATTCACCGGATGTGCGTTTAATTAGTTAAAGCTTTCAATGCGTAGACTACTCATCCTTATTGTTCTTGAAGAATGTTTTTATTCTCACATTTAAAATACAACATTACGCCTTGGGGATTTCTGGGTAAGGCAGATGCCGTCTTCAGAAAACAGAAATGGGCTGTTAGGGCCATCTTGAAAGCTAAAAGACGTGATTCTTGTAAACCCTTTTTTAAAGAACTGAATGTACGAACGTTCCCAGGTATTGACAGTTATGAGAGTGCATTATTTCTGAAGAAAACTGAGCATTTATTCTTGAAAAATTAGGATATCCTTTCGTACTCGACCAAGCACAAAAATTATTTTAGAATTGCCCAACATAGAACTCCCAGATGCGAAAGAATACTACCAGATCCGAATTATTTGAAAGATCTTTCATTACACTGTTTTAAAATTAAACTCAAACAGTTTCTGCTAGGTCTATTTTAATCAATTAGGTAATGAATGTTTTAATATCCATCAAATTCAATCTATGAAAAACAGGGTTCAATTGTTTCGTCCGAGTGTACATGTTCATACTAAGCTTTTTGGGAATGTTAAAAGCGATAGAATTTTTCTTATATAATGAAATAATTCAACTTTATACAATAAAATACCTGCCCATAACAGACAGGTGGAGTGTCAAATTATTTACACTCAATCTGTTAGCTGCAGGTCTAAAATAAATAGTTCTGTTTCTTGTCACATGGTCACCCAATTAAATGACTGAATCATTTAAGAACAGAAGAGGTAGAAAGACACTAATCAGAGTTATCTCCTCTGAAAGTAATGAATTTCATTATACAGCCAGACCCTGTGGTGAATGAAGTGAAGGTGTCGTTTGCAGAGTGGAAAATATGTGCTTTTCAGAGGGCCCGGCATGCTGATAAGCATACTTTTCCATTCAGTGAGGAAGGCAATTGTAAACCACCTCACTCCTCGTTTTACTTAGTAAAACCTCTACAGGTTCAAACCAGCCTTTCGGCTGATGACCTAAACAACAACAATAAAATACTGAATTAACTAAGGGTTTACGGTGTTGCCAGTTGAATAAATATGTACCTTACACTGCAACTATTAATGATTACCGTCGGAAAATATCCGGATCAAATTCCTCTAACTAAAAATCGTCGGAAAGTACACGCAACCTATTCAAAATAGGGCGAGAGAAAGTATAAAAATAACAGATTTCTGATAAACTAAGCGTTCTGCCGAAATAAAAAAAATATATAATAATTTAATTAATACTGAACAAAAATTAATGAAACAATAAGTAACAATAAAATTTTATAAATTCTGATGGAAAATTTTCGAGACAGTTAGGACGATTTGTCGAACATTTGTAACAAATAAAGAAAAAGATTTAAGCGAAAGGTTTTCCTATTGTTTATTTTGTTACTTTATCAACAGAAATTATTCCAGGTGAACAAATAATATCTACGTTGAGGATGTTCTTTTTATGTAATGTATGAAGCAGAAAATTTTTAACGGGATTTTTCGAGTAAATGCGCCCATCTGCCAATGACATATATATAAGGTTAACGATCTGAAAGACCACGACAAAAACATTCAGGACAGAAGAACGTTCACAAAGTGAGCATTATGAAAATCAATCTATACACTTTTTTCGTAGATGAAGGCAGGACAACTAATAAAATTTCCTAAATAGTTTTATTATAGGATTAAACCTTTGTTACATTATACTTACTATCGAATTTAATATTATTTATTTCCTTTAATTTTTTTTTCCAATATTATGGCCTGATTTACTGTCAAAAACCTTAATATTAAGTTTTGAATATGTGAAAAGCAAAATTAAGGTACGTAAGTCATTCATGTGCTATAGTACTGTATAATTTTTTATCTTATCTTACAATATATGGTTAAGCTTGGGATCCAAACTGGTGTATGTCAAAAAATATAAATTATTCTTGGTTAAATCCTATGTTCAAATTATTGTAAAAGGGTACCTATGTTTTCCGTTATTTATTTATTTTTTTCTGCCCATAACAGACAGGCGGAGTGTCAAATTATTTACACTCAATCTGTTCGTTGCAGGGCTAAAATAAATAGTTCTGTTTCTTATCACATGGTCAGCCGATTAAATGACTGAATCATTTAAGAACCGAAGAGGTAGAGGTGTAAAAGACACTAATCAGAGTTATCTCCTCTGAAAGTAATGAATTTCATTATACAGCCAAACCCTGTGGTGAATGAAGTGAAGGTGTCATTTGCAGACTGGAAAATACGTTCTTTTCAGAGTGCCCGGCATGCTGATAGCGTACTTTTCTATTCAGTGAGGAAGGCAATGGTAAACCACCTCAGTCCTCGTTTTACTTAGTAAAACCTCTACGGGTTCAAACCAGCCTTTGGCTGATGACCTAAACACATTTATTTTTTTTTATTGAGTGATGATGCCTACATTAGCCTTGGGCTTGGGCGTAGGTATTGATATGTGGTGATTTACAGATGAAAAAATGTCAGACCTGACCGGGAATCGAACCCGGGACCCCGGCATAGTAGCCAGTTGCGTTGACCACTACACTACGGGCCGGCCCATATTCACAAACGAAAGCTTGTTGTTGTTTAGGTCATCAGCCGAAAAGCTGGTTTGAACCTGTAGAGGTTTTACTAAGTAAAATGAGGAGTGAGGTGGTTTACCATTGCCTTCCTCACTGAATAGAAAAGTACGCTTATCAGCATGCCGGGCCCTCTGAAAAGCACAGATTTTCCACTCTGCAAATGACACCTTCACTTCATTCACCACAGGGTCTGGCTGTATAATGAAATCCATTACTTTCAGAGGACATAACTCTGATTAGTGTCTTTTACACCTCTAACTCTTCTGTCATGGCTGACCATGTGTTAAGAAACAGAACTATTTATTTTAGCCCAGCAATGAACAGATTGAGAGTAAATAATTTGACTCTCCACCAGTCTGTTATGGGCAGAAAACGAAAGCTTATAATAATAATAAAACATTATTAGTTTTGCACAAGTAATATTAGTTAATAAAACGTAAATATGGTAATGATTAATAATTTACAAGCAGGTGTTCGGCTACATATCTTTATTTAATTCAGTACCTATTCGATGACAATATAAAGCTCGTGCAATCTGCAGGCAGAAGTCATAACCCGGGCATGGTTACCACAACACGACGTATCAAATGAACCTGTCATTCTGTACTCTCGGTTGGTTTGTACTTTGAGCGGTCATGTTTTAGTTCAGAGGTAGATAGGTAAGTTAACTAGTGACCCATGTCAGCATAACACGCAATGTAATGTAATGTAATGTAATGCTTAACCCCTTCTTCGTGTCTCACAAACAACAACAACAACAACAACAAAAACTCTGCTTTATTGTCATCTATTTTGAAACTAATCCATTCCGGCTCGTCTTACTACTCTGTATTATGTTAATATACTATGACATGTAATTTCATTCATTCGTAGATTAATCTATAGAGTGAGAAATAAACATTTCATAAAACCCTGAAGCTAAATAAATTGTTTATTTGTGAGCGTACCGATAGGGTTGCAATTTAAAACTTATTTTTTCCACCCAATACAGATAGGTGTACTTTGCGAAGTCCTCAGGATTTCTCCGCTTCCGGCATCTTACAGACTATTGTCTCAAGTTTTCCCAATCGTCCTCGCTGTAATTCCTTGGTGCCTTAGAATTTACGATTAACAGTACTCAAGTTTTCCACGGGCAACCTTTCCTATTTTTAACAAGGAAAGGGAAAATTCGTTGGGGCCATTCTTTCGATATGCCCACACCGTATCAACTTTTTAAACACTTATTGTGTGTACGGTGCAGTACCGTTATATTTTTTCATTTTCTACGTGCAATAAATCTCATAACTATTTCGTGTATATATTTAAGCCATTTCATATTTTTTACTTTCTCTTGCCTATATGAATATATAGGAAGGAAAGTATTGTTTTCATGTCGATTTTTAGAAATCGAGTTTTCACCGGATCTATACGTTTTCAGACCCCCTGAACCCAAAAGACATGTTTTTAGCGATTGGTCTGTGTGTGTGTCTGTGTGTCCGTGTGTGTATACAAAATATCTCAAGAACGGAACATCGTACGAACTTGAAACTTAAGTTACATACCACTACCGGACCCGACACGAACATTTTCATCAAAATCGGTCAACCGGAAGTAGTAGTTTATTCGTGTAATTTTTCACTTTTTTGCGATTTTCTCAAAAACTGGTCCTACGATTTTTTTAAAAATCGCCTGGTTTACTCATTATTTTATTCTCTACAAGATAGGGTAGGCGTCATGTTTGCTGAAAATCTTGGTGAGGCTGTTTTCACGTAAAGAAATAGTTTTTTTAAGATTACGGCTTCATTATAAATTTTAGCGCAAAAACTTATAGAATAAAAGTTTTAGAGAATTAAAAACCCTATAACTCTTATTTCAAACACTTTTTTTGTATAACGCTTAGTTTAGCAGTAATTAGCGATTTTCTGATTTTTTCTCACGAAAACGTGTGAAAAATCAATTTTTTTAAGATTTCGGCCTTAGAATGCATTTTACGACAAAAGTGTATATAATAAATTTTATAGTAAATGAAAAGATCTACAACTTTTGTTTAAAGCATTTTTCACTACAGAGCCTAGTTTAGCGCGAAAAATTGATTTTCCGTATTTTTAAGCCAAACTGAGTTCGATTTTCATACTGCGTCTTTCACTCATGATTAAAATTAGGTTATGTTTTTTGAGGTTAGTTTTTTATTTATTTCTAATGTTTTATGACGAATGTTAAGTTATATTGTTAATTATTTGCATTGGCAAGAGAAAGTTGTATGAGTGTTTCACACCAGATTTTTTATTTTTTCATTACCTACAAATTATTTCGGTTTTCTGTGCTGGATACACGTAAAAGCTAATGTTTACTACATTGGTGCTGTTTACCAGCCGCTCCATAGGTGTTTACATGGAGATACGCAAATTGTAAACTAGTCTCTCAATAGTGTTATTTGGTCGAGAATATCGATATCTACTCTTGTTTAAAAAAATACATTAAAAATTATTGTTTTTGAAGCTACGGTAACCGACAATGAGGGAAACATAGTTAAATGTAAAATATTTGAAAATATAGGGATGACTCTAGGCAAAAACTGCATTTAATAGTTCAAACATGTCGATATGCTTATAGTGAAAAAACTGATAAGGCCTATCAAGATATAGAAATAAAATGCCGACAGAAGACGTTGAAAAAAAAGAGCTAGAAATGCTTTTAAAGAAACAGAAGATCCACATAATCCCTCACATGAAGCTGGAAGACATTAAAAAAAATCTGGTGTGAAACACTCACACGACTTTCTCTTGCCAGTGCAAATAATTAACAATAAACCTAATATTACTAATAAAACATTAGAAATAAACAAAAAACTAACCTCAAAAACATAACCTTATTTTAATCATGAGTGAAAGACGCAAAATGAAAATCAACCTCAGTTTGGCCTAAAAATAGGGAAAATCAATCTTTCACGCTCAACTAGGCTCTGTGGAGAAAAATGCTCTAAATAAAAGTTGTAGGTCTTTTAATTTCCTATAAATTTTATTATATACACTTTTGTCGTAAAATGCCTTCTAAGGCCGAAATCTTTATAAAATCGATTTTTCACACGTTTTCGTGAAAAAAAAACGCTAATTACCGCTAAACTAAGCGTTATACAAAAAAATGTTTGAAATAAAAGTTGTAGAATTTTAAACTCTCTACAACTTTTATTATATAACGTTTGCGCTAAAATGCATATAAAAGCCGCAATCTTAAAAAGAAAATGTTTTTACGTAAATACAGCCTCACACAGAATTTCAGCAAACATGGCGCCTACCCTATCTTGTAGAGCATAAAAAATGTAGTAAACCAGGCGATTTTTAAAAAAATCGTAGGACCAGTTTTTGAAAAAATCGCAAAAAAGTGAAAAATTATACGAATAAACTACTACTTCCGGTTGACCGATTTTGATGAAAATGTTCGTTTCGGGTCCGGTAGTGGTATGTAACTTAAGTTTCAAGTTTCAAGTTCGTACGATGTTCCGTTCTTGAGATATTCTGTTCACACACACACACACACACACACACACACACACACAGACCAATCGCTAAAAACATGTGTTTTGGGTTCAGGGGTCTGAAAACGTAAAGATCCGGTGAAAACTCGATTTTGAAAAATCGACATGAAAACAATACTTTCCTTCCTATATATTCATATAGGCAAGAGAAAGTAATAAATATATTCTTTTTTTTATTCCTAATATGTGTATGTTGCAATCTGTTCAATTCAGAACAATAAGCAACCCCATGACCCATGAGATGAGAATGATATGTATGACGTGTAAATGAGGTGCAGTCTTGTTCAGACTCAGGCCGACCATTCCTGAGAGAGTATGGTTAATTAAACCCCAACCATCAAAGTACACCGGTAACCACTGTCTAGTATTCACATCCGTGTATAAGTAACTACCTTTACTAGGATTTGAACCAGGAACATTCGTCTCCGAAAATCAGCTGTTAAACAGCTGATTTTGGCGACGAGTTTACCTCTACACCAGCCCGGTTGGTCAAAAAAATAAATATTATAATAATTTTATTGTTACTATGATAATAAAATGTTTCCAGAAAATTATATTGTTTTATCAATGAGCCGTATTTCGAGAACATAGAGTAATAATTGTTTTGTTCAGAAAAAAAAGATGAATTTTTTCTACTAACTTTAATTCTTTTAAATTTTATTAAAAGTAGATTCTTTTATTTTAAAATTATTAGTACGTTTAATTCATATATATATATATATATATTTTTTTTTTGGTTTTACGTCTGACCGTTTTGCAATTTCTACTAATGCTGACGAAATTCATGTATTAGTATCAGTTAATTATTTTTTTTAAATGATCTGCTTAAATTATGTAGAATTAGCTTGCATGTAAAAAAGTTAGAAAGATATCTCTTATAGTTTTTGAGAAAATGTACTATAAAATCATACATTTTAACACGGAGAAAGGTAGTGACAACCGATTCTTCTCAACACGTTGATTTGTTTTATTGCTGTTTCCATATTCCTAGAAAAGATTGCAAGGTCACCCTGCAAAAGCAAGACAATCGATCTTCACAAAAAATTTTACAGTGATAAAAGAAACATAGGCTGCAAATGTGATATTAAAATTCTTTCTTTGTAGTCAAACTAGATCAGAAATAATGAATGAAAGAGTTATGAGGATAAAAGAACGGGTTGTAAATGCTGCCAGAATATAAGTTATGTTTAATAAGAGCAAGATAAATGTAAAGCGTTGTATTTATTTCATTTGAAAAATTCCACAGTATTGTAAAATATGCCAATAACATCTTAATAATAAAAGAAACGCGTATAGATTTACGGCGGAGACGTCGTAAACGACATTGATTCGTACGACAGAATGAGTTACGACCGTTTGTAATTTTTTACATGAAATACCGACCTCTTAATTTTGCACCCCACCGGAAATATTTTGCGGGTAAAAATTGAAGCCGTTTTAATAACCCTCAAGATCCTTTGTATGTTAATGGTTACGGGGAAGGGGAGTAAATAATTAAGAGGTGTTTATAATCTAGACACGCGCTTCAGGAACACAGTCGCGGAGATGACTGCGCGTGATGGCGGCCGGAGTTGTAGCATTCCTTTGATCTCTGTTATGAATAATATATGACATCTGAGCATCGACCAAATCTATTTTGCAATTTATAAAGCATTCGCTTCTACTGCCTACAAGCATCACTAAATTAATATTACATATTTTCAATCTTCTGACGCCGAGCCGGATATGATGGCTACAAATGCTTCTACATTTCCGGTCTGTGTACAACATTAAAGAAACATTCATGCACTTTATAATTTACATTCAATTACAATATTGTAAACAGTAAAATTCAATGAACAAACATTTATGTCTTTTCAAATTCTCAGAAGTGACTGCATAACTACTGGGAAGAGATAAAAAAAAGATAACATTTGAAACTGTAAAAAATCCTCCAAAAAAAATCAGATGATATACAGTCAGGTTTTATGGTTAAATAACACCGATTACGCAAGATATTTTTTGATGATATTCTAATTGTCCGTTACAGGTGGAGTGTTGAACTATTTTCACTCATTCTGTTAGTTCCAGGGCTACAGAAAATAATTCTGTTTCCTATCAAATGATCAGCCGGTTAAATGACTGATTCATTTAAGAAGAAGAGGTAGAGGCGTAAAAGACACTAGTCAAGAGTTATCTCCTCTGGGAGTAATAAATTTTTCATTATACCCTGTGTTGAATGAAGTGAAGGTGTTATTTGCGGGGTGGAAAGTAGATGGTTTTCAGAGGGCCTGACATACTAATAAGCATACTTTTCCACTCAGTGTGGAAGACAAAAATTGTAAACCACCTCACTCCTCTATTTACTTAGTAAAACCTCTAGAGGTTCAAATCAGCTTTTCGGCAGATTACCTAAACAACAACAAGTTTAAAGTAGTTAATTTGTTTATAATTTATCATACCCAGATCCTGAACGAATCTAGGCTTTGGTGTTACAATACAACTAACAAATCGCCTGGTTCTTTAAAATAATTATTTTCCAAAAATAAACTACTAAAAGCAGAGAAAATTTAAACCCCCCCAATGAGAGAACTTCGTGGACAAGTTTACGTGTTGTCGCTTTAATACAAGTTCGTAAGATGTTTTGATTTCAGCTGGCGAGTAGCGCCTGAATAAATAATGAAAAATAATAATAATTTTCTTGAAGAGTGAGGTGGCGAGATAATTCGTGTGTGATTCGAGTCTTCTTCTGTATGAGTTGATTTTTTGTTGAACTGTAGGAATGTGTCTGTAAGAAAATTTCTGACTAATAATATGTTGGTAGTTGTGTACCAAGGCGATTCAGTGGTTGTTCTAAGTAATTTCTATTGGAACGTTTGCAGGATTACAATGTTGGAATGGCTTGCTGAGACCCATAATTGGATTCTATACATTAATTAATAATGTTTTTCCTCGTATAGAGCCAATTTTAGACCATGTGAGGTGATTGAAACATTTGTGGAAGCTCGTTTTGTAGCCCACATTCTCAGCATTCGTTCACTGTAGGCTTTTCTCCTTTCTTCTGTCCACCCGGTGTTCTGTTTACGCGCTTCGTGGAGGCCCTTAAAGTCCGTAATTAGTTTTCTGAATTTAATTTGATTTATTAAGTTTTCTCAACATCCTTTTTGACTTCCTTAAACCATTTATCACTCAATCTGATTGTTGCAGGGCTAAAATAAATAGTTCTGTTTCTTATCACATGGTCAGCCAATTAAATGACTGAATCATCTAAGAACAGAAGAGGTAGAGGTGTAAAAGACACTAATCAGAGTTATCTCCTCTGAAAGTAATGGATTTCATTATACAGCCAGACCCTGTGGTGAATGATGTGAAGGTGTTATTTACAGAGTGGAAAATATGTGCTTTTCAGAGGGCCCGGCATGCTGATAAGCATACTTTTCCACTCAGTGAGGAAGGCATTGGTAAATCACCTGACTCCTGGTTTTACTTAGTAAAACCTCTACAGGTTCAAACCAGCCTTTCGGCTGATGACCTAAACAACAAACCATTTATCTGACACCTAAGGTTTATTGTTCAGTGTCTTAAAAATTTGTTTTGTCAACGCGTTGTCATTCATTTCTATACAGGAATCCGCAAAATTTTAGTCTTATTTTTCTTATCGTTTCCATTAATCTTCATTTTCCTTGCAAAATTCTTATCGACCTCGTAATCTATATTGTCCGTCTTTTATCTTTTAACCCATAATCTTGAGGAGGATCTAGCTCTCAGATTTCTCTGCTTCTCAGACCAGCCTTCCCGGTCATTTTGAGGCACTCACTCGCATGTAGACTCACATGTTTTATCACAGTATTATAATTTCTAATCTTGGCTTGTGTTAATCAATAATACATTAATTAAAAATTAATTTAATCCGATTTTCTAGTAGCTACCACCTGAAAAATTTTGCTAATGCAGAGTTGAATGGGATTGTAAAATAAATATCAAATTTCAACAGAAACGTATAGGGAGATATTAAAAAAAAACATTTTGAGGATATTTAATTAACAGATATTGAATTAACCACTTACAGAAAAAAAGTTCAACCTAATTGAGATCTCGGATAAAAAGGAATTATTTATAATTGAGTTACAAAATGAAATTAACGAAGTGAATCTATGTCCTTTAGTTTATTGAATAAGCATCTAATTAGAACATTCTATACGGAAAAGTTACAAAAAATAAAAACCACTTAATATTCTTCTTTTATAAAAAACAAAATGGTAAAATTAAATGAAACTGATTAAAACCCATGTATATAAATTATTGAATATATATAATTTGAACAGCTGTTACAACCGGAAATCAGATATGGTAATAAATATACCTACATTTTCTACCCCTAGCAAAGTAACAAACAACCCTTAAAAGGGGGGTAAGAATTTAAAGGGCTAAAATGTATATTTTAATTAATACTCTTAACACATTATGGAGTAGTTGTTTTGACCATGTGTTTCGTTATGCCTATTTATTTTTATGGGGCACGTGCGAAGGAACATTTTTTATGTTTGTACCTTAACCCCTAATGTAGAACCGGAAACCATCAACAGAAGCGTGAAACGTGTGTAATAATAACAGAAAGAGACCTCAAATTAACTTTAATAAACTATTATAAAACAAATTATACATTTAACCCACACATTGTGCGGGGAAATGACCAGAAACTGAATAAATTGAAAAAAAAACAAATAAACCGTACAATCTATTTTGCTTATCTTCAAGAAATTCTAAATTTTACTGGCACAAAGTCTTATTTTGATCCAGCATCAATTTCAGTTGTAACTTTGCATGGTCAATAAAGTATAATGACTAAGAATCAACAAATTTTGATACGAGAGCTTTAAGAAAATTGCAAATAACCGCTAAACTATCTGTAGTAATAAAGATACAATCATTGGTCATACATCATTCAACTGTTGTTCCTCGGGCACAGGGTATAGAAAATTTTTTTTATGTAAATGTATATTTATTTTGTCGCTGACCTCTCCCCCCCCCCATTATCAGTGGCTACAGACGGTACCAGAACCTGCCTGCCGCGCGAAGCGCAGCCAGCATTGCCTCCCCTCCACTAAGAAGTGGACTCGCCGGAGGGGTACTTAAGCAGCCGCACTGAACCGCAAGACACATTTGTCATCCAACTCCCAAACGGAGAACAAGTAAGAGGAGCCCAGCCGAGACGGGACGCACCATTCCTGGTCAGCCTTCGTCAACTCGGCCGCCGACGGAAGTCCGTGTGTGCCTGATAGCACCACGGTGAAGACAGAGTTCAGCGCGAGCCCGGAGAGAACTGCCTCAGGCCGACCCGACACTGCGGGGCTCTGGTGGCCACCACTGTCACGCTGCAGTGGGGAATCAATTGCCACAGAGGGAGAGCTAGGCCTGAACCCGGTACCCGAGCCGTCACTCTTCGGGCTCCGCTCTCAACACGCCGGCTCACCGCTTCCTGCCATCTACAACGGCCCTTTTCAGGGCCACCAAACTCACAAGCAAGGTTTTGCCACGTTTCGTCGGCCCCGGTCGGCGACACTATATTATTATTTTGTTGTATTACGTATTTTATTATTCATTTTTGGTTTTTGCGAGAGTCCTTTTGATGCTTTTCTGTATTTACTAATCTGAAAATTCCTTTGTCGTTATAAATAGAGCCACGTTCTTTTTTTTACCAAATGTTCAGGGTAAAATAAAAAGTCAGTACGTAAATAGGTTTCTTAGTTAATCAAAGTTAAAAAATCGCAAAAAATTGAAAAATTGCACGAATAAACTATAGGGTGATTCAAAAAGAGCGCCGGTTTTGATATATCAAATTAAGAGATTTATTTTATTGAAAAACTGAAAATAAATACATCAACAAGTTCATCTTACCTTCCGATTTCATGTATGAAAAATGATGTCATGCATGTGTCCTCCTCTACTGCGCTGGCACGCATCAACTCTGTCCATGAAATTGGATATTACTGCACGACAAGTTTCGACTTCCATTTGCCCGATAACCCGTCGAATTTCCTCCTTCAAGTCATTGATGTTTCGGGGTTTATTGGCATACACCAATGACTTCAGATGACCCCAAAGATGAAAGTCACAAGGCGTCAATTTTGTTTGCGAAGGTGTCATCATCCTGCCGTTTTCTCAATACCCAGTCAACAAACTGTCGTCTCTTCTGGTGGTCTGCCACTTTCAAATGTTGCGTCAACTGAATTTTATACGGGTGATATTGGAAATCGTACCGAAGAATTTTCCGTACAGAAGAACATCTTAAACCCAATTGTTGAGAACGGCGACGTATTGATTTTGCTGGGCTAACAGCCACACTGTCACGAACCAACGCAACGTTCTGCTCAGTTCGGCCAGAACGACGACGTCCAGAACTTTTAAGGTCGACTGTTGAACCCGTCTCAAAAAACTTTTTCATGAGCCTGCGAACTGTTGATTCATTCGGTGCTTCATTACGTCCTAGAGTACCGCGAAGTCGCCTGACAGTAGCCGCATAACTCTCTCCACTCTGGTAAAATGTTTTGACGATTAACACTCGTTGTGCAATAGTAAACTTCTCCATGGTTAGACACAGACTGCGAGAGTACTACACTGCGAACAAGAGAAACTACAACTGAATCGTCAATCGGAATGTTCTCCGAAATAGAAATGAGGTCTAACAATGTTGCCAACCGATAAACAAAAATTTACCAGCCGTTTAAAAACCGGCGCTCTTTTTGAATCACCCGTTATTACTTCCGGTTGACCGATTTTTATAAAATTGTTCGTGTCGGGTCCGGTAGTGATACGTAACTTAAGTTCCAAGTTTCAACTTCGTACTATACGCCGTTCTTGAGATATTTTTTTCACACAAACACTCAGACAGAGAGACACGCACACCAATCGCTAAAAAAATGGTTTTTTTTTGGGTTCAGGTGGTCTGAAAACATGTATATCCGGTAAAAATCCGATTTCGAAAATCGACATGAAAACAATACTTACTTTCCTCCCTATATACATCTACTTTGTTACGATTTGTCTCATTTTATGAGAATGACGCTCGATATGTATACGTAATCCACAGCTAAATTAAAAAAAATTCTTTTAAATCCAAATTCATAAAAGACCAAACAATTTTTTTAGCTTTAATAACTTTATTTGCAACTGTATATTAAGATACAACGATCATTTTTGATAAAAGTAAACAAAAGATGGCAAGGAAAAAAATAAATGAAAAAGAACAGTGATACCCATTGGTGTATGTTCAATGAGATAAAGTTCATGATACATGAATGATAAATAACAACATTAAAAGGAATAAAGAAGAAATAAAAATAAAATAAATAACTTTATAGAATATCTCGGGCCCATTGACGTTTTAACCTGCGTTGCGGATTCCCTGGTAGTGATCCATCCGATTGTTTGGTGATCAATTCGTTGAGGTGATCATGCAATTTTCTGTGGAAAACATATTGTGACAGATCAAAGGAAAGGATCGTTCGCGAAGGTTCTAGTGTTTTCATGAAATGATACAGAGTAGATAAAAATGGTAAGAAAGGAATAATAAGACAAAAATAACAATAACACAATAGCAACAATAAATGACAATTGGACAATAATAACCATAAAGGTATGTCTATTCATAAAAACTGTAATAACAGCGCTATTAAAAGGTCGGATATTGTTGTTTATGAAAGGGACCCGTAAAGACTTTTATTCTATTTACAAAAGACCTATTGTTGGCTTGTATACAACGGATTTTTCTAGCACTCACTTATAAAGGGTTATTTTTTTTGTACCTTATTATTTACATGATCTCTATGCTTTGCTAGAATGATCTTTATAAATGGGTATATAAAGAGACCGCGAACGCGGTCAGAGTAGTATTCGTTTGATCTTCGACGAGCGATTATCGGGTTGTTATGCAGGTTAAATATTCCGAGCATTGTGTTGGTCAACGATTGTTATACCGTCTTTGTGTGCGTGTGTGTATTGTGTAAAGTTAATGTGCAGTTTTTGTTAAAGTTAAGTTTTTGTTGTTGTTTAAGTTAAAGTAAATGTGAATTCAATTTCTGTGTTTCATATGTTTGTGTAGTCTTATAAAAGTGATTGTAAGTAGTGCTAAGTAAGTTATTAAGTTATTTATTGTTTATCATTTATTTTAAGTAAATTATTAAGTTATTTATTGTAATAAGTCATTTTAAATTAGTTTATTATTTATTTTGTAAACCTTTAAGTGTAATAAATAATTGTAATTGTAAACTCTAGTGTATTATTTATTTAATTACCTAGATATCGAAACGGACCTTAGCAATAAGTGTCACAATATTGTAGCTAGACTTAACTCTTCACGTACGAACGGAGTATTAAGGTCGTCATGTAGAATTTAACAAAAAAAATAATAATGCAGGCCTAACCTATTATAACTGCACTTTATTCATATAAAGCAAGAAAACGCAAAAATAAACTAAAAATTTGTTCACTACAACCAACTCTTATACTTAAACAAAACCAAGCCCAGACTAAAAATCAACATTTTTATGTAAAAATATTATACTTTTTACTTTCTCTTGCCTATATGAATATATAGGAAGGAAAGTATTGTTTTCATGTCGATTTTTCGAAATCGAGTTTTCACCGGATCTATACGTTTTCAGACCCCCTGAACCCAAAAAACATGTTTTTAGCGATTGGTCTGTGTGTGTGTCTGTGTGTCTGTGTGTGTGAACAGAATATCTCAAGAACGGAACATCGTACGAACTTGAAACTTGAAACTTAAGTTACATACCACTACCGGACGCGATACGAACATTTTCATCAAAATCGGTCAACCGGAAGTAGTAGTTTATTCGTATAATTTTTCAGTTTTTTGCGATTTTCTCAAAAACTGGTCCTACGATTTTTTTTAAAATCGCCTATTTTACTCAATTTTTTATTCTCTACAAGATAGGGTAGGCGCCATGTTTGCTGAAATTCTCGGTGAGGCTGTTTTCACGTAAAAACGTTGTTTTTTTAAGATTACGGCTTTAAAATAAATTTCAGCGCAAAAACTTATATAATAAAAGTTGTAGAGAATTTAAAAACCTACAACTTTTGTTTCAAACATTTTTTTGTATAACGCTTAGTTTAGCGGTAATTTGCGATTTTCTGTTTTTTTTCTCACGAAAACGTGAGAAAAATCGATTTTTTTAACATTTCGGTCTTAGTATGCATTTTACGACAAAAGTGTATATAATAAAAGTTATAGAAAATTAAAAGATCTACAACTTTTGTTTAGAGCATTTTTCTCTACAGAGCCTAGTTTAGCGTGAAAGCGTGATTTTCCGTATTTTTAAGCCAAACTGAGTTCGATTGTCATTTTGCGTCATTCACTCATGATTAAAATAAGGTTATGTTTTTGAGGTTAGTTTTTGTTTATTTCTAATATTTTATTAATAATGTTAGGTTTATTATTAATCATTTGCATTGGCAAGAGAAAGTTGTGTGAGTGTTTCACACCAGATTTTTTTCTAATATAAACGGAAAATGTGGAGACATAAGCTGGCGCTAAGATGGCGAGAGGCGGTTTTGCTTTACACTACCTTATCGGGAACATCGTGTCCCAATAAGTCCACCTTCAACCGACAGTGTGGCCACCAAAACTTGCAAGTTAATTCACAATTTGCATGCTAATTACGCTGGCACACGATAACAAAAAAATATACACAACTATTAAATGAATATTTATATGAGTTAATAACAACCGGAAATTTTCCTTGAATTTTAACAGCAGTTGGGTTGGCATTGTCTTTAAACACGAACAAAAAGCATTACATTTAATAAATACTTTGACTACAATCGTTTTATTTCAACGACTATTACAGAAATATTATTCAAAGTTATGAAATTCATAAAAATAACTTAATACAGTAGAATTGTCGATTAGCAAAATCGCTTACAGTAAAAAAAAAAAAATCTGGTGTGAAACACTCACACAACGTTCTCTTGCCAATGCAAATAATTAATAATAAACCTAACATTATTAATAAAATATTAGAAATAAACAAAAACTAACCTCAAAAACATAACCTTATTTTAATCATGAGTGAATGACGCAAAGTGACAATCGAACTCAGTTTGGCTTACAAATACGGAAAATCACGCTTTCACGCTAAACTAGGCTCTGTAGAGAAAAATGCTCTAAACAAAAGTTGTAGATCTTTTAATTTTCTATAAATTTAATTATATACACTTTTGTCGTAAAATGCATACTAAGACCGAAATGTTAAAAAAATCGATTTTTCTCACGTTTTCGTGAGAAAAAAAAAACAGAAAATCGCAAATTACCGCTAAACTAAGCGTTATACAAAAAAATGTTTGAAATAAAAGTTGTAGAATTTTACATTCTCTACAACTTTTATTATATAACGTTTTGCGCTAAAATGCATATTAAAGCCGCAATCTTAAAAAGAAAATGTTTTTACGTAAAAACAGCCTCAAGCAGAATTTCAGCAAACATGGCGCCTACCCTATATTGTAGAGCATAAAAAATGTAGTAAACCAGTTGATTTAAAAAAAAATCGTAGGACTAGTTTTTGAGAAAATCGCAAAAAAATGAAAAATTATACGAATAAACTACTACTTCCGGTTGACCGATTTTGATGAAAATGTTCGTGTCGGGTCCCGTAGTGATATGTAACTTAAGTTCCAAGTTTCAAGTTCGTACGATGTTCCGTTCTTGAGATATTCTGGTCACACACACACACACACACACACACACACACACACACACACACAGACCAATCGCTAAAAACAAGTTTTTTGGGTTCAGGGGGTCTGAAAACGTATAGATCCGGTGAAAACTTGATTTCGAAAAATCGACATGAAAACAATACTTTCCTTCCTATATATTCATATAGGCAAGAGAAAGTAATAATATAATATATTTTTAAAATTCATATTTTGAAATAAAATGTTCTAGGTTTTTAAATGTTCCACAAATTTGATTTTTACATTTTTTCTCTTGAATGCACAAGCCTATTAACCCTTTCTAACCCAGTGTGGCATAGAAGTCACATTGGAGTGAAATAACAGACATAAAAATTTTAATTGTTAGCGACTACTTTGGATTAAAGAGCGCTGGATGTGAAGTGTAATAATTTTCTGTACCCTAGCCAGGAGTCGAACCTGATACCTCCGCTTTGCAGTGTAAGATGCTGACCACTACGCCACAGAGGCGAGCATTAGTTTCTTTTACAGTTAATTTCAGTTTTAAATATTCGTGTTCATTTACTAAAATAAAGTAGCATTTTTTCGAGTATGTTGAATGTACATACAAGTACCTATATTTTTTAGACTGTAAATAGTGATTTTATCCATTTTGCCAGGATTTTTGAATTGTAAAATTTTTTAAGTCTTAAATAATGCTTTGATATTAACTTCATATTTAGTTTTTTTGCTATAAATCTAAGTTAAGAGAATATTGTTTAGGAAGAACATGATTTTAGTTATTCATATTGTTAGGAACTTTGATATCAAGTCCCAATGTGACGTATGTGTCACACTTTTTTGTCAGGCTATCAAAAAGGCTGAGGGTCTAAAAGTGATTTAATTTTACTTAAATGTCAGTAAAATGTATGAAACAATGTACTCATATTTAAAAAATAGTTAAAAAATTTGGGATTGAAAGGGTTAAGACCGCAATCTTAAAAAAATAACTTTTTTTCTACGAGAGTACAACCTCCACAAGAATTTCAGCAGACATGGCGCTTACCTATCTTGTAGAGTATAAAAAAAAGTATATAAGGCGATTTCAAAAAAAAAATCGTAGGAGCCGTTTTTGAGAAAATCGCAAAAACGAAAAATTGCAGTGAAAAATTGCACGAATAAGCTAACTATCGGTCAACTTCCAGTTGACCGATTTTGACGAGAATGTTTGTGTCCGGCCCGATAGTGATACCTAACTTAAATTCCAAGTTCCAACTTCGTACTATAATTCGTACTTGAGATATTTTATTCACATGACCAATCGCTAAAACATTTTCTTTTGGGTTTAGAGGGCCTGAAAACGTGTATACCGGTTAAAACTCGATTTTACAAAAATTGACATGAAAACAATACTTACATCCAAATCAAGAAAAAAATTAAGAAAAAAAATCTTACATCCATTCGTACGGAGAATCAATAGATTTTGTATAATCACCTGTGATTATTTTGTAAATATTTTAAACCTAATTATCTCTGAGAAGGAGTTCCTTAGGGAAGTGTAATAATATATGCTTACTTCTTCACAATAAGTACAAATATTGTGCCATTATCCTTGAACTATGGAAAATTAAATTGAATGAATAAAAATCACACTACATTGCGTTTAATGTAAACTTGTCTCGGAAAACTTGTCTTATCGTACCATGACAATTACACAATACCTCACACAGAAAAACAGCTAAGTATTTAGGCCTTACTCTAGACAGGAGATTTACATAGAACCACCGTACACGACAAAAAAGTATTTCACTGAATCATAGATTAAAAACTTTGAACTCTTTAATACATCGTAGATCACAGTTACCTGTTAAACAATAACTAAATTGTTACAATTACCTAATTTATCTGATGTGGATGATTGGAGCTTTGATCTATATTTCGGCGAAAAAATCAAACGTAAACACGATACAAACTTTACAAAACAAATTTTAACGTTTAATCACAAATGTAGTTCATACGTGCGAAACACTATCATACATCGAGACCTCAACGTAGACACAGTGTGTTGTTTAGGTTTATCAGCCGAAAAGCTGGTTTGAATCTCTAGAGGCTTTACTAAATGATAAAGCAGTAAGCATAAAGCAGACAGGTGGAGTGTCAATTTATTTACACTCAATCTGTCCGATGCAGGGCTAAAATAAATAGTTCGTTTCTTATCACATGGTCAGCCAATTAAATGACTGAATCATTTAAGAACAGAAGAGGTAGAAGTGTAGCTGGTTTGAATCTCTAGAGGCTTTACTAAATGATAAAGCAGTAAGCATAAAGCAGACAGGTGGAGTGTCAATTTATTTACACTCAATCTGTCCGATGCAGGGCTAAAATAAATAGTTCGTTTCTTATCACATGGTCAGCCAATTAAATGACTGAATCATTTAAGAACAGAAGAGGTAGAAGTGTAAAAGCCACTAATCCGAGATGTCTCCTCTGAAAGTAATGAATTTCATTATACACCCAGACCCTGTGGTGAATGAAGTGAAGGTGTCATTTGCAGAGTGGAAAATCTGTGCTTTTCAGAGGGCCTGGCATGCTGATAAGCGTAATTTTTCACTCAGTGAGGAAGGCATTGGTAAACCACCTCACTCCTTGTTTTACTTAGTAAAACCTCTAGAGGTTCAAACCAGCCTTTCGGCTGATGACCTAAACAACAACAAAGCAGTATCGTGGTTCAACGATGCCTTCCTGACAGAGTGGAAAAGTATGGTTAACAGTATGTCAGGTCCTCCGAAAAGCATCTAATTTCTACCTTGAAAATGACACCTTCACTTTATTCACCACAGGGTCTTTCTGTATAATAAAATTCGGTGCTACTATAATATGCGGCCTACCGCATTAAGTTTAGTGAAGTTTGTATTTGTTGATGTGGTAGCACCGTCCACTTGCACTTTTCGCATACTTTTACAATAAAAGGATAATTTTAAAAAAAATGTATAAAATAATGACAATAAAAAGGATAATTTACAAGAAAAGTATAACACGATAATTTACAATACCAAATAATACTATAATGTAATACGAAAAGGATATATAAATACTACAGGTAGGTCAATACAATTTAAATTTTTATGTACGTTTGTGCTGTGTCGAGTAGAATGTGGTGCCTACAAAAAGCCACAGCTATTTCTTCATCAGCAATTATATTTCTATAAAAATCTTTTTACGTCTAGTTAACACATAGCCTAATTGTAGTTAAGACATAACCTTAATTTGTAAAATATGTGAATCTTTACGCGCGAAAAGTGCTAGTGGACAAAACTACCACATCAACAAATACAAATTTTACTAAACATAACGCGGTTGGCCGCATACTATAGTAGCCTGAAATTCATTACATACCTGAAATTCATTACTCGATAACTGTGACTAGTGTCTTTTACACCTCAACTTTTTCTATTCTTAAATGTCATATAATCGGCTGACCTGTGATAAGAAACAGCTACTTTTATAGCCCTGGAACTAGCATAATATAGTGCAAATAATTTAACACCCCATCTGGGGAGTTATGAGCAATATTATGAATTGTATAAATAAATGAATTATGCAATTTTCTTGTCTATGTTTTGGTTTCTAAATAACTTACGTAAGTCGTAATTTTTATAAAAGAAGATGCTGTATTTTTTAAATTCATCTTTTCTCAATAATTAATCAAGAAAATTATTGAGAAATATGGGATAAAATTTTAAATACATATCTGAAAACAAGATCTGTAAATTAGACAAGATGTACGTTAAATTTAATTAATTAATTGAGTTTGTTGTTGTTTCGGTCATCAGCCAAAAGGCTGGTTTGAACCTGTAGAGGTTTTACTAAGTAAATCGAGGAGTGAGGTGGGTTACAATTGCCTTCCTCACTGAGTGGAAAAGTACACTTATCAGCATACCAGGCCATCTGACTCTGAAAAGCATAAATTTTCCACTCTGCAAATGATACTTTCACTTCATTCACCACAGGGTCTGGCTGTATAATAAAATTTATTACTTTCAGAGGAGATAACTCTGATTAGTGTCTTTTACACCTCTACCTCTTCTGTTCTTAAATGATTCAGTCATTTAATTGGCTGACCATGTGATAAGAAACAGAACTATTTATTTTAGCCCTGAAACAAACAGATTTAATGTAAATAACTTGACACTCCACCTGTCTGTTATGGGCAGAAGCAATATTATGAACTATATAAACAAATGAATTGTGAAATTTTCTTGTTTACTTTTTTGTTTTGTAAATAACAGCTTACGTAAGTCCAATAAATAAGTCGTAATTTTAAAAAAAGTCGACACGTTAGTTTTTAAATTCATTTTTCTCAATAATTAATCAGGAAAATCAAAGAGAAATTTAAGATAAAATTTTAAATACATGTCTGAAACAAGATCCGTAAATTAGACAAGATGTACGTTAAATTAAATTCATTAATTGAGTTTATAATTGTGTATTTAAATGAAATGAAATTCCTTTGTAAATTATTTATACGATTGATCGAACGAATATACATACAAGCAAGCGATGAGTTACCTTTATTCTTCTTCAAATGTCTAAACTAGTCTCTTTTAGTTGAGTGAGATTAAATCCTTCACATGTTACATTCCGGCAACATTCTCTTTCAATCAGATGTAAACAATGTTTACAACTCTATTTTAATATATCAGATAACGCCTACCTGTTAAATTATTTCGTTTATTTATTTATTCAAATATAGAAAACAACTGCCAAGAGTGATCACAGAATCTTTTTAACTTCGTTCTGTTTATTTTAAAATACAGCTATGAATTAAACGTTGTATCTGGGTTTTCTGTTTAAATTTAATCTTGTATAACACAATTATTATAATGAAATGTTAATTTATAACGTTTAAAAATATAAAACTAACTTTATTATTGTTTACCGTATATTTAGTAATAGCTACCTGTTTTAATTTGTATTATTACTTTCTCTTGCCTATATGAATATATAGGAAGGAAAGTATTGTTTTCATGTTGATTTTCCGAAATCGAGTTTTCACCGGATCTACACGTTTTCAGACCCCCTGAACCCAAAAAACGTGTTTTTAGCGATTGGTCTGTGTATGTGTATCTGTGTGTGTGTGTGTGTGTGTGTGTCTGTGTGTGAACAGAATATCTCAAGAACTGAATGAACATCGTACGAACTTGAAACTTTAAACTTAAGTTACATACCACTACCGGACCCGACACGAACATTTTCATCAAAATCAATTAACCGGAAGTAGTAGTTTATTCGTGTAATTTTTCACTTTTTTGCGATTTTCTCAAAAACTGGTCCTACGATTTTTTTAAATCACCTAATTAACTCAAATTTTTCTCTACAAGATAGGGTAGGTGCCATGTTTGCTGAAATTCTTGGTGAGGCTGTTTTCACGTAAAAAAGTGTTTTTTTAAGATTACGGCTTTAATATGTGTATTATAGCGCAAAAATGTATATAATAAAAAATGTAGAGAATTTAAAATTCTACAACTTTTATTTCAAACATTTTTTTGTATAACGCTTAGTTTAGCGGTAATTAGCGATTTTCTGTTTTTTTTCTCACGAAAACGTGTGAAAAATCGATTTTTTTAAGATTTCGGCCTCAGTATGCATTTTACGACAAAACTTTATTTATTTAATTTTATAGAAAATTAAAAGATCTACAACTTTAATTAAAGCATTTTTCTCTACAGAGCCTAGTTTAGCGTGAAAGAGTGATTTTCCGTATTTTTAAGCCAAACAGGTCGATTTTCATTTTCCGTCTTTCACTCATGATTAAAATAAGGTTATATTTTTTGAGTTTTTTTGTTTATTAATAATGTTAGGTTATATTGGTCATTATTTGAATGGGCAAGAGAAAGTTTTGTGAGTGTTTCACACCAGATTTCTTTTACTTTATCTTGCTTTATATGAATAAAGGGAAAGAAAATAATGATTTCATGTTCATTTTAAAAAATCGAGTTTTCACCAGAAATACACGTTTTCAGGCCCACTAAACACAAAAACATGTATTTACCGATTGACCGTTTGTGTGTGAACAAGAATATCTCAAGAATGGAATATTGTAAAATACTGAAACTTCAAACTTCAAACTAGGGGATCCAACACAAATATTTTCATCAAAATGAGTCAATCGGAAGTAGTAATTTATTCGTGCGGTTTTCACTTCATTTACAATTCTCTCAAAAACGGGTCGTAAGAATTTTTAAAAACCGCCTCATTTACTTAATTTTTTACGCTCTACAAGATACGGTAAGCATCATATTTGCTGAAACTCTTGGGTAGGCTGCACTGTCGTAGAAAAAAATTGTTTTTTAAGATTACGGCCTCAGTATAGTACATTTAACGACAAAAGTGTATAATCAAAGTATAGGAAATTAAAAAAACCTACAATGTTTATTTTTAGCATTTTTCCCTACAGAGCCTAGTTTAGCGTCAAAGAGTGATTTTCCGTATTATTAAGCCAAACTAAGGTTGGTTTTCAATTTCCATCATTCACTCATGATTAAAATATTAGGTTATGGTTTTTGAGGTTAGTCCTTTTGTTTATTTCTAATGCTTTATTACTTATGTTAAGTTATATTGGTCACTAGCATGCCCCGTCGCGGCTTTGCACGCGAAAAATGGTGTAATCACTTTTCAGCAGTTCTTGGTTTTTGAAGTTTGTTTGCTTTTGAAGATTTTCTTCCTAGTGATGTTTTTTTAATGGCATTATTGAAAATGGAAAAAAAACAAAAAAAACCACAAAAAAATTGTCCAAACCAAAAACTTAAATCTACGTTGAATAAAATAAAAGTCAAAATAAAATATCAAAGCAATTGATCACTCACCAATTCAAAGAAAATTAAAACAAATTAAAGAAACACAGAACTTTATCTACGTAATAAAATTATCATGTGATGTTGTCATCAGCTGATCCTTAGCACCACGTCGCTATTTGCTAAATCATATGACTTTATTTATGACAAATCTTTATTTGAATCACATCAGCTGGTTTAAAAGCAGCAGATTATCCAACCTAATAAAAGCATTAAAGTAGGACATAAACATTATTTTCAACCATTTAGGGCTAACTTTTTAAGGGTTTCAATAGCCTAAAACCTGCACCGGCATTATAGTTACGACATAAAAAAACTGCATGAAAATTGGTTCAGTAGTTTAGGAGATAAAGGAGAAAACACACACACACATACATAGAATTATATATATATATATATATATATATATATATTATTTATGGTAAACCACCTCACTCCTCGTTTTACTTAGTAAAACCTCTACAGGTTCAAACCAGCCTTCCGGCTGATGACCTAAACAACATAGATTATTTGCAGTGGCAAGAGAAAGTCGTGTGAGTGTTACACATAAATTTTTTTTTCTATACATTTCAAAGATAATTAAATTCTGTTTCGGGAATGTAATTTAATGATTTTTCCGGAATACCTTAACAGAACTTAATTACTATTAATTATTCAAAATACTCTAATAACTTCCGTTACATGAACAGACTTATTAAGGTAATATGGATGTTACAAAATTAGATGTAGACCTAATTTCATGATGGTGTACATTACTGGTGCAGTACAATATTTAATTACCTTAATATGTTTGATGATAAAGCAGGGTAAATTATGTCGAACATCTAATAAATCTGGGAGTAATTACAAAATGTACATCATCAAATTGGATGAAATGAACGGGGTCATTGTTTATACAACAATATTTACAGTATTAGTTACTGTCTCAACAATAATAATAATAATAATAATAATAAAGTTTGAATTCCAGAATTTACCTAAATTTAATTTACCAGTCGTATGTTTCCGGATCCTGTTTAATTGATTTAAAATAAATTCCGTTTCTAATAAATGCTGTAGGCGATACGTTAATAACTAACAATATTATTTTGAAAAGCGTGGGCTAACACTTTCATTAACAAATAAAATGAACAAACGGAATTGCCGAAATTTTCTAGGTTAAAATCAATTCAAATTCATTCATGGAAAACTGAAAATAGTTTAAATGAATTTTAACAAAGCGTTATTGATTAATGTAATACTGAACTTGAATTTCAATTTATATATGTTTATTGTAGTTAAGGTCATCAGCATAAAGGATGGTTTGAACCTCTAGAAGTTTTACTAAGTAAAACGAAGAGTTGGAGGATTTATTATTGCCTTCCCCACTGAGTGGTAAAGTATGCTTATCAGCATGACAGGCCCTCTAAAAAGCATCTATTTTTCACCCTGCAAATGACACCTTCACTTCATTCACCACAGGGTCTAGCATTATAATGCTGAAATTAATTATTCTTAGAGCAGATAGTTCTGACTATTGTTTTTACACTTCTACCTCTTCGGTCTTTAAATGCTTCAGTTATACTATAATTGGCTGGCCATGTGATAAGAAACAGAACTAATTTTTTGTAATCCTGAAACTGGTAGATTGAGTGCAAATAATTTAACACTCCACCTGCCTGTTATGGGCAAGATGACAATCATTAGTTTTAAAAACCCACTGGGTTGGTCTAGTGGTAAAGTCGTCGCCGCGTATCCGCTCCGAGTATAGTCGTTTAGAAATAAAACTTCTGTGTTTTTCCTGCTGCAACTCATTCCGGAGGTCATTTTGAATAATTTAACGATGTTTTTATTTTAAAAAATAAACGCTTTGCTTGACATAATACCGCTGTGAAAATGCATGGTTCAGTCCAAAAATCATTTCCCAGCCATTACGTGGAGCCAAAAAAGCACTTTTTTAAAAAATGGCCGGCATATTAAAACTGAATATGAGATTTAACTTTTAAAATATTCATATTATAGAAAAAACTGTGATCTTCAACGTACTTAAACGCCGATTTTTATGAAAAGCCGGAACGGAGTAACGGACGTTTAAAAACCACATTAACGGAAAACCGGCTAAAAACCGAGTAGTACTTTTTGCGTAAATTGCTGGAGTTATCTCCGATTAATTTCTAAATAAAACAATCTAAATCAAAGCATTCAATGCAAGAAAGAACAGGCTTTAATTTAGTGCATTGTTCAAAAATATTTGTTTTTTTTTGAGATAAATTTCTTCAAACGAGTGCGGGAAGGTGGCGATGACGCATCGAAAATCGAATAAGAAAGCGCACGAGTGTGGACATACCTATTGGGTTGCTTGTTGTTCTAAATTGAACAGATTGCAACGAACACACAAAAGGTTTTAAAATAATAATTAAAAGAACATTTTGTTCATTAATTATTACACCTACATTTCAAAAGAACCTTAGCTAAGTGAACAATATATTTACTATTCGGTTTTCTGACAAATGACACGGGGAAATTGACATGTATTATAATGAAACTGACTTTTAAGTTTCAACTTCTATCACAACCTCATAAGAGAGTCAAAATTAAATTTCACCAAAATTATAAATCAGTAAGTGACTTAATGAAGTGAATTTCAAAAACCTTATCATCCTCAACTCAAAAATGATTTGGTGAAAAATTGACTACATTAGAACTCGACTCAAAATTAATTTCATCTTCAACATAAATAGCCTTAAACATTGCGATCAATCTCTTATATATGTGAAATCTAATTACAGATTAATTAATTGATGTCAATTCTAGATGTTGACAGTCATATAATATTGGAAGGGTCCCTTCCAACCCCTTACATATTTCCATGAGTAATTAAATTAGACTTATACATGTTGACTAACCCCTCACTTGATATTAATAATGTAATTGTTTCAGGATGATTAAATTAGGCTGTAGCTTAGGCCTAAGTAATATCAGTAACAGATTTAATGGCAAAATAAGAAAATACCTAAATTTTTTAATGGTAAATACGAGGCGAATTTTTAAATCAGGTACAGTTTTAACCCACCGGGTTTTTAACCCACCTGGTTTTTTAACCCACCGGGTTGGTCTAGAGGTAAAGTCGTCGCCAAAATCAGCTGATTTTCGGAGACGTAAGTTCCTGGTTCAAATCCTAGTATAGGTAGTTACTTTTATACGGATTTGAATGCTAGACAGTGGTTACCGGTGTACTTTGATGGTTGGGATTCAATTAACCATACTTTCTCAGGAATGGTCGGCCTGAGTCTGTACAAGACTACACCTCATTTACACGTCATACACATCATCCTCATTTCATTGGGTCATGGGGTTGCTTATTGTTCTGAATTGAACAGATTCCAACGTACACATATTAGGAATTGTTTTTTTATTCCTAATTTTAAGGTTCCTTATTCCTTAATGTTAAGGTTTTCTCACTGAGTGGAAAAGTATGCTTCTCAGCATTTCAGACTCTCTGAGAAACATCTAATTTCCACCCTGCAAATTACATCTTCACTTCATTCTCTCACAGGGTCTGGCTGTACACTAAAATTCATTACAATCAGAAGAGATAACTAAGACTAGTAAATTTTACACCTCTATTCTTTTGATCTTAAACGCTTCAATCATATAATTGGTGACCATGTGATAAGAAACAGAATTATGGAACTAGGAGATCAAGTACAAATAACTTAACACTCCACCTGCCTGTTATGAGCAAATTTTGTCCATCAAGTGAATTACTTATTGTTGTTTAGGACATCAGCCGAAAGGCTGGTTTGAACCTATCTTCTTCTTGAAGTGCCTATCCTCTATGGATGTTGGCCATCACATTGGTCCACATTACTCTATTCACTGCCGTTCTGAACAGAGCTGTTGACGTCATCCCAGTCCACGCCCGCAAATTCCGCAGCCACGATATCCGTCTTCGCCCTACTGATCGTTGCCCCTCTATCTTCCCCTGTAGGATGAGTTGAAGAAGGTGATATTTTTCGTTTCGCATGATGTGCCCGAAGTACTCCAATTTTCTACGCTTGACAAGTTGTAAGAATTCTAGTTGTCCATCAATGCGTTGTAGTACCGCATCGTTTGACACGTGGTGTGTCCATGAGATTCTGAGCATGCGGCGATAGCACCACATCTCAAATGCATCTATGCGATTACATGAGGCATCAGTAAGGGTCCACGCTTCCGCCCCATACAGAAGGGTTGAGAGTACATAACATTTTAAAATTCTCATTCTAGTATAGATGTTGAGGGACAGGTTGCATAGTATGCTACGCATCCTGTTAAATACACCTCTTGCTTTCTCGATTCGGCACTTCACCTCTCGAGAGTGATCCCAGTTCCTGTTCAAGGTACAGCCCAGGTATGTGACTGTCTCGGCTATTGTGAGAGCTACATTGTTAGTGGTGAATTGTAGGTTGTCGATGACGGTTTTACTAATAACCAGTACGTGTGTCTTTTTAACCTATTTTTCTTTTGAACCTATAGAGGGTTTTTTTAAGTAAAACGAGGAGTGAGGTGGTTTACCATTGCCTTCCTCACTGACTGCAAAAGTACGCTTATCAGCATGCCGGGCCCTCTGAAAAGCACATATTTTCCACTCTGTAAATGACACTTTCACTTCATTCACCACAGGGTCTGGCTGTATAATAAAATTCATACTTTCAGAGGAGATAACTCTGATTAGTATCTTTTACACCTCTACCTCTTCTGTTCTTAAAATATGATTCAGTCATTTAATTGGTTGACCATGTGATAAGAAACAGAACTATTTATTTTAGCCCTGCAACGAACAGATTGAGTGCAAATAATTTGACTCTACCTGTCTGTTATGGGCAGTGAATTACTTAATCATTACTGATTACGGTAGGTACTAATAAAAAACCTGTACGTTTGAACTTTTTTTTTTTTTGTTTAACGTCCGACTGTTCTGCAATTACTGCTAATGCAGACGGTGATGGATGAAATGATTTTTTGTAACGTATGAAAATATGCCGTGCCTGAATGGGATTCGAACCCACGACCGCATGATGATGTAGCCTACGTTTGAACGTTGTAAAAATCTTTTTCCCGATTATCAAATCAAAAGGTTAATTATAGGCCTACTTTACTATAATGCCACAGTGGCAGCCACGGTTTTTATTGTTAACGAGAAAAAATAGCAATAAAAACCAAAAGGTCAAAACAAATATAATTAAAATTATGGTGTCTACGTTAACATAGTTGATTATAAAATGCAAAAAAACGCAGACAACATTTTTGCATGAGATGAAATGCATATACATGAATCTAAATAAAAATCCGAGATGATCTAGATAGCGGAACAAATAAAAAAAGATTCGTTATTTTTATTTATCTTCATTCATTTGTTTTGTCTCCTCTTTCTTTTTCTCCTGACTAGAGGACAGTCACTGAATGAAATAAATTAATGTTAGAGATTATGTTAAAACCTATGTTTCATTTATATGTAAATTATAAATCGTATTTGTTTGCCAACCGACATTCATTTTTTTATATGTTTTTAAACAAAAGGATGTCGGGGGGATAATTCCTCTACCTATCACAATTGGTTGATTCAAATCCCAAGGAGAAAAAGAAAAGGGGGAAAATAAAGTTACCGGGGGAAAAGACCATTATTTTAAAGGAATATTAAATGTATATTTACGTTGTGAAAAATATACAGACAACAATGATATTGATTACTGTAAATTTCAACGAATAAATATAATTTCAAAACAAAGAATATGAAAAACCAATAAATCCTACTCTTTTGCTTCTGCTTTAGAAAACAAAATACGTCACAACTGAAAATTTATTGAAAGAAATTCATAAAAATATTTTATATACTAATCAGCAAACACGTCATAATGCAATATTTATTGATTTAAAAAATCTGGTGTGAAACACTCGCACAACTTTCTCTTGCCAGTGCAAATAATTAACAATAACCCTAACATTATAATTAACATTAGTAACCAGTAGTTACTAATAGTTAGTAGTTAGTTCACAAGTAGTAGTTAGTAGTTAGTTAGTAATTAGTTACTAACATTAGTAATAAAACATGAGAAATAAACAAAACTAACCTCAATAAACCTAACCTAACTTTAATCAAATATGAAAGACGCAAAATGAAAATCGATCTGTTTGCCTTACAAATACAGAAAATCACTCTTTCACACTAAACTACTCTCTGTAGAGAATAATTCTTCAAATAAAAGTTGTACATATTTTAATTTTCTATAAATTTGATTATAAACACTTTTGTCATGAAATGAATACTAAGGCGAATTCTTAAAAAAATCGATTTTTCACAGTTTTCGTAAGAAAAAACAGAAAATCGCTAATTACCGCTGAACTAAGCGTTATACAAAAAAATGTTTGAAATAAAAGTTGTAGGATTTTAAATTCTCTACAATTTTTATTATATAAATTGTTGCGCTAAATTACATATTAAACCCGTAATCTTAAATAAACTATGTTTTTACGTGAAAACAGCCTCACCCAGAATTTCAGCAAACATGACGCCTACCCTATCTTGTAGAGAATAAAAAATTGAGTAAATGAGGCGATTTTTAAAAAAATCGTAGGACCAGTTTTTGAGAAAATCGCAAAAAAGTGAAAAATTTTACGAATAAACTACTACTTCCGGTTGACCGATTTTGATGAAAATGTTCGTGTCGGGTCCGGTAGTGGTATGTAACTTAAGTTTAAAGTTCGTACGATGTTCCGTTCTCGAGATATTTTGTATACACACACATACCAATCGCTAAAAACATGTTTTTTGGGTTCAGGGGGTCTGAAAACGTATAGATCTGGTGAAAACTCGATTTCGAAAATTCGACATGAAAAAAATACTTTCCTTCCTATATATTCATATAGGCAAGAGAAAGTAAAAATATATAACTTAAACGTAAACAATACATTAATAAATACAGTGAAGTATTTACCGGAATGACACTAAAGGTAAAATTATGAAACCAACCAGAAAAGTGTTTAAATAACTACAACAGATCCTCGATTTACCGTGCAGTCAGTTCGGGCACCGTTATTAAATCCGAACGTTTAAAAAAAATGTGGGAAAATTTTTATATTCCTATAGTTATTAGAAATCTTTTGTTTGCATAGGCACACAAACCAATCGCTAAAATATTTTTATGGGTTCAGAGGGCCTGACTTGTATTTCCGGCAAAAGTCGATATTGAAAAATCGACATGAAAACAATACCTACTTTATTTCACTACATATTCACAAAGGGCAAGAGTTTTCCCATAACAGGCAGGTGAAGTGTTAAATTATTTGCACTCGATCTGCTAGTTCCAAGGCTACAAAAAATAGTTCTGTTTCTTATGACAATGGTCAGCCAATTATAAGACTGAATCCTTGAAGAACAGAAGAGGTATACTTGTGAAATAGGTACACTATTCACAGTTATCTTTTCTGAGAGTAATGAATTTCATTATACAGCCAGACTCAGTGGTGAAGGATGTGAAGGTGTCATATGCAGGGTGGAAACCTGATGCTTTTCACAGGACCTCGCATGCTGGTAAGCATACTTTTCTACGCTGTGAGGAAGACATTTGTAAACCACCTTATTTCTCGTTTTACTTAATAAATCCTCTAGAGATTCAAACCAGCCTTTCGGCTGATGACCTAAACAACACAGGGCAAGAGTACGGAAAAACATGAATTTTTGCCACATTTCAATATGACCAAACTTTTGTGAGTCAGCTGTTTAACAGCTGATTTTTGAAGACGGAGGTTCCTGGTTCAAGTCCTAGTGAAAGTAGTTACTTTTATACGGATTTGAACACTAGACACTGGTTACCGGTGTACTTTGATGGTCGAGGTTCAATAAACCATACTCTCTCGGGAATGGTCGACCTTGGTCTGTACAAGAGTACACCTCATTTACACGTCATACACATAATCTACAAACATTGATTTACAGATTAGGAAAAATTTCTTAAAACATTATGTTTGGAGTGTAGCATTATACGGAAGTGAAACGTGGGTGATAGGGGCTGTAGAAAAGAAGAGGATAGAAACATTTGAAATGTGGTGTTATAGGAAAATGTTAAAGATTAGGTGGATGGACAAAATAAGTAATTTAGAGGTTCTTAGGCGAGTGGATGAAAAAAGAAGTATATGGAAGCATCTTACCAAAAGAAGGGATAGGCTAATGGGGCATATCCTAAGACATCCAGGTATTGGGCTATCAATAATGGAGGGTAATATTGAGGGAGTAAATTGTAGAGGGAGACAAAGATTAGATTATATAAAGCAAATTACAAAAGATGTAGTGTGTTACAGGTATGTAGATATGAAACGACTTGCGCAAGATAGACAGGTTGGAGAACTGCATCAAACCAGTCGAGAGACTGATGACAAAAAAAAACACAATCTTCATTTCATTGGGTAATGGGGTTGCTTATTGTTCTGAATTCAACAGATTGGAAAGCACACACATTAGGGATAAAAAAAATTCAATATGGCAGAAGAAACGTAAGTCCTATGGTCAAAAACTTTTAAGATGTTATTTAGTGCATATATGAGCCAAATTTAAAAAAAAAGAATTATTTCCACTCAAAAGTTTAAATCTCCCGGGCTACAAAAAATGCTACCTAAAATTAAAATAAATTGACTAAAAATTTTATTTAATAACAACAAATATAATGATATCAAGAACAAAATAATTTAGCATTTCAAACGATAAAATAAATTCAAAGTAATAATAAAAGTGAACAGTTAATTAATTTTACAACTTTATTTTATTACTTGAATAATCCACATTATTCTGAATTACATATAAACACAACAAAACATTTGTTTAAAAAAATCGAATTTTTGTATTTACAGTAGGGTATTTAAATAAATGTAAAAGTTAAAAAAAACAAGACATCGCAGTGTTAAATTATAACATTATAATATGTAATATTACTAAAATATTCGAGCAAGTCATATAGCACGAACAAATAATCAGTCCTAATAAACTAGTAAATAATATACCACCAGAAATAAAAACCTAGTCAGTTTTACCTTTTTAACTACCTAAATTATATTAATAATAAGAATAAAAAAAAAACACCAACTCAAAGTAACTACATTTCAGTAACTAGTTGGCATTTTTAAGAGGGCGTGAATGTATGAATGTCTGAATGACAGCCTAACTGAATAGGCACTCCGCTTTTACTACCCGGTGTCCAAAAAGCAATTGAACATTGTCAACACGTTTTTTTAACAATTGATGAGGTATAGGTATCAGACGAATTAATGTCCCATAGCCGAGCGAGTGAGAGGGTGATATGTGGCATAACTACGCATGCTCTCAAAGGTCTTTACCGTTATAATCCACATCTGAAAACATACTAAAATAATTGGCTGCCCATAACAGACAGGTGTAGGGTCAAATTATTTACACTCAATCTGTTCGTTGCAGGGCTAAAATAAATAGTTCTGTTTCTTATCACATGGTCAGCCAATTAAATGACTGAATCATTTAAGAACAGAAGAGGTAGAGGTGTAAAAGACACTAATCAGAGTTATCTCCTCTGAAAATAATGAATTTCATTATACAGCCAGACCCTGTGGTGAATGAAATGAAGGTGTCATTTACAGAGTGGAAAATATGTGCTTTTCAGAGGGCCCGGCATGCTGATATGCGTAATTAGGAAGGCAATTGTAAACCACCTCACTCCTCGTTTTACTTAGTAAAACCTCTACAGGTTCAAACCAGCCTTTCAGCTGAAGCCCTAAACAACAAGACCCAATAAATACAATTTAAAAACGTTCTTTTATACCTTTTTAAATGTTAAAACTAAAGTCCTACCCATAACAGACAGATGGAGTGTTTAAATTATTTGCACAAATCTGTTAGTTCCAGGACTACAAAAACTAGTTCTGTTTCTTATCACATAATCAGCTAATTAAATGACTAAAGCATTTAAGAACAGAAAAGATAGAGGTGTAAAATACAGTAATCATATCTCCTCAAAAAGTAATAAATTTCATTAAACAGACAGATTCTGAGGTGAATGAAGTGAAGCTGTCACTTTCAGAGTAGAAAATATGTGCTTTTTAGAGGGCCTGACATGCTGATAAGCATACTTTTCCAATCAGTGAGGATAGCATTGGTAAACCACCTCACTCCTCATTTACTTAGTAAAGAGTCTAGAGGTTCAAACCATTCGGTTGATGACTTGAACAACAACAACGAACAATAGTGTCCAGAAATACATCGTGAAGTTTTGTAATCTCTTTTTTTTCTTTTTTTGCATCCAGGAGACTCCAAAGGGAGTATAGGACATGTCAAGATAAAACAGATAAACTAAAAGTTTATCACCAATGATAAATTTCATTATTTACCACCAAAAAATTGTTTTTGCTACTGCTTACTTCAGTAGGCTTGTCATGAAAACCCCATTGAATCGAATATCACACAAAATTAAAAATCAAAAATCAAACACAATGATAAATTCATCACTTACCAATAATTTTTTCCTGCTACTGCTTAACTCATGCTTGTCATGAACCCGTTTGTATCAAATAGTACACAATATTTGTTTAATTAGAAGTTAAATACTTTTCAATCAAAACTATTTAGAAAGGAATTCGTGCACACTGTAAAATGTTTCATCAATCAAATATTGTTTTAGCTATTTTTTTAAATGACTTAAATTGTCATAACTTTTTAAACCTTGTGGCAATTTATTGATGTATTTTCTACCTGCATAAGTAGGTTTTTTTTGTTCAAACAATTTAGTGTTGTGATTTTTTTTTTATTCCTAATTTGTGTACGTTGCAATCTGTTCAATTCAGAACAATAAGCAACCCCATGACCCAATGAGATGAGGATGATATGTAAATGAGGTGTAGTCTTGTACAGACCCAGGCCGACCATTCCTTAGAGAGTATAGTTAATTGAAACCCAACCATCAAAGTACACCGGTAACCACTGTCTAGTATTTAAATCCGTATAAAAGTAACTAACTTTACTAGGATTTAAACTAGGAACCTTAGTCTCCGAAAATCAGCTGTTAAACAGCTGATTTTGGCGACGACTTTACCTCTAGACCAACCCGGTGGGATAATGTGTTGTGATTAGCAACATAATAATCGATTCTGTTTCTTGTGTAGTGGTTGTGAACAACTAAATTCTGTAAAATCTCTATCAGAAGCAGTCTCAGCAGATGTTCAGTTACTTCCTATTCACCCGGTGATTGTTACAAAGATAAAAAATACGGTACAACAGTTGTAACAGCAGCCGGTAATTCGCACTTCTACAACAGCGCATTAGACGTCGTCATATCTTAACAAAATAAGACTTCTGATTTATTAGGTACAATTAGCTCCAGGCATTTTAACAACAGCTACAAACCGATAATTAAATACATACAACTTTGACAACTAATAAAATATTATAATGGGTAATAATATATAAAATAACTTACTATCCGAACTAATAATAATAATAATAATAATAATAGTAATAACAAACAACAACAACGGTAATAACAAATAATTTTTATTACTCAAATAACACGCTGATAGTTTCTTAAGTGTTCCGTTCTCTAAAATAATAATAGAAGTATTTGAACCCGCGACCTTAAGAATTTAAATGCCAGACCTGATATTTTTTACCTACACGATAAAAAGTGTGAATAACATTGTTCAAAATTATATTACTATGTATAATTCTTTAAAAACTAATAAATAACAGTATGAATTATTACATAAACTAATAGATTTTTATGGTTTTATGGAATAAATTTTGTTGGTGGCAATTTTGTAAAATTGGCATCTATCAGTTTCTTTTGTCCGTCCTTCCATCACTTCCAGATGTCAGAAACTATAAAATAAAGCAACAAACGGTTTTCGGATTCGTAATCTACACAAAAACGTAGTGAACCTACTTTGGGTTTGAAGATCCAGTTTCGCCCGGAAGTGACCCAAAACCGCAAGTCAAAAAATCAAATTCAAAGACTACAAGAGATAGCAGCAACAAACGGTTTTCGGATTTGTAATCAACACAAGAAATTAGTGGACCAGAATTGGGTTTGAAGTTGCGGTTTTGACCAGAAGTGGCCCAAAACCGGAATAAAAAAGGTTTTATAAACGAATTTTCGAATTCTTTGGCCAAAAATGTGTAGAAAACAAATTTTGGACCATTTAAACTTGTAAATGAATTTATTGTAAATATTTTAATTTGTAAATATTTTTAGTATTTTATAAAAGCTATTCTTTAGTAAAAAGTATTAAAAATTAACTATGTTTCCCCTCTAATTCAGAATTTAGAAAATATTTTAATTCGAAAAAAAATTCACAGAGCCAATCATGTAGAGGTTTAGATTCTCATGCTATTTTACTTGAGTAATTCTATTTTCATTAAAGGCTTAAACCGTTTGTCTTTAATTGGAAAAATCGGACAATTACATACCTGAAATTCTAAGAGACGAATTGAATCCTTTCGGACTTTATTGAACTCACCTGTAACAGAGAATACAAGAAATAACTTTAGTACACCTATACTGCAAGAGATTAATTAAACCGTATAGTCATGGAAATAAATTAAAGAGCAAAATGATAAACAATTAATTAATTCGTAATTAACTAAACGAAATCGTGTTTAAGAAATCTGTTATGAAACTCACACGATTTTCTCTAGCCAATTTCGAATATTCGACGAAAAAATGAAATTTCCCTACCTATAATTAATTTTATAATGTAGGGGAAGAGAAACTAGTAGTCCAAGGTTCGATTCCCGGTCAGGTCTGGAATTTTTTCGGCACTCATTTTCATCTGTCACCCTTCTTCGTCTGGATTAGCAGTTTTTTTTTGACAACAGTCACACGACTGGTTTAATGCAGTTCTCCAAGCTGTTCTATTTTGCGTAAGTCGTTTTATATCTACATACCTGCAACACCCTACATCTTTTGTAATTTGTTTTAAATATTCTAAACTTTGCCTCCTCCTACAGTTCACTCTCTCAATATTACCCTCCAATATTGATAGAGCAAAACTTGGATATCTTAAGATATACTCCACTACCCCTATCCCTTGTTCCAGAAAGATATTTCTGTATACTTCTTCTTTCATCTACTCGTCTAAGAACCTCTAAATTACTTGTTTTGTCCACCCACCTAATCTTTAAAATTTTCCTATAACAACACATTTCAAAAGCTACTAACTTCTTCCTTTCTACAGCTCCTATCACCCACGTTTCTCTCCAGTATCATAAATGCTACACTCCAAACATAGTGTTTTAAAAAATTTTTCCTATTCAGTAAATCAATGTTTGTAGTCAATCGGCTGTTTTTTTCATTTCAAAGGCCCTTCTAGCTTGAGCAATCCTACTTTTGAAATCACTTGTGCTTCTACCATCCTGTGTTATTTTACTCCCTAGATAGCAAAATTCCCAAACTTCCTGTATGGTTTCGTTGACTACTTTTAAATTTCCCATCTCTTCTAAACTAAACCACTAAACCATGCTACAGCACACCATTTTCGTTTTGTTTTTATTAATTTTCATGAAGTAATCCTTTCTCATGATCTCATCCATTTTATTTAAGATATCCTCTAGTTCTTTCTTTGTCTCTACTAATACTCCGATATCATCGGAGAATCTCAACATTTTTATTAAATTCAGAGTGAATTGCAAAATGGTTGGACGTAAAACAAAAAAAACCTTCTAAGAATACATTAATGCAACCTTCATCCCTTAAAGTACACAAACATAAGAATTCTTCGTACAAAGCACAAAATTTAACAAATAAAACAAATAATTACAATATTATCCAAAACACTTGTTAAAAAGAGAACAAATGAAAAATATTACAATACCCCACAATTATTAATTTAATATACAACAAAATTATCATAACTCTATTAGTGTCACTTCCATAAATCTAAAAATCTCACACACAAAACTGGACAAATATTTAAGAATACTAATTTAGAAATAACAAACGTAATAAAGTAGACAGACTGATATAGGACTCGGAATAACAAAATTCAAATCAACAAACTAGTTGAACAAGTAGAAATCCAATGACAGTGGGAAATATACAATATTTAAAGTAACACGATGTTTAAACAAGCCTAAAATTTTATTTATACTTCTGTAAGAAATGTAGTAAAAATTTATACTAAAATATGCAAATTTTTAGTTACGGTACCTTAACCGGGGAAATGATATCTCACTTTTGTATACTTAATTTCATTCCGGTATTATATTTTTACTAGCGTAATTTTTTATGGTAGGTTACTTTGTGAAAGCATTACTAGTAACCGTTTATAAAAATGAAAGAAACCGTCAAGTTTTAAAATTTATTACTACGTTAAATAAATTGAGAATTTTGGTAAAAAAATTTTTAAATAGTTAATAAAAATGTTATTTTTGGCAAAATTGTAGTGGCTTTCTCGCTATCCTCTAACCATTATCACATTTTACACACTTTATGACCTAGTTTGATGGTGCATTTATAACATGTGTAACATATACCTGGTCAATCAACTTTACTTTGTCAAAAAGATTAAATAAAGGAATATTTTTATTGTAACACCAAAATCTACGGTCATTTGGGGTCTGGGTATAATAATAAACAAACAGGCTTCCTTTAAACTTACAACAAAATTTAAAATACAGTACTGTATATTAATATTTTTTAATTTGTTTCTAGAAAACTTATATTTTTGAAACACATTAAGCGAGTTGAAATTTGTTCACAAGATGTATTTTAAGTACAGATTTATTTAAGAAGACCCGGCACAAACTCCAACAGCGCAAGAAGCAATAAACATTTTAAAGATTCTAATGACATTTTTGAAAGGACAAGACGATGTTCAGCCCATCATACTTCTCCAGTTAGCGTCGATTATAACTATGCTTTTACAAAATAAAAAAAATGTGGACGCGTAAAGCAACAAAATATCATAAATTTTCAAAATTGGCCGGCCCGTGGTGTAGTGGTCAGCGCAACTGGCTACTATGCCGGAGTCCCGGGTTCGATTCCCGGTCAGGTCTGGCACCCGTTTCATCATTTCACATTTTCATCTGTAAATCACCACATATCATTACTTACGCACAAGCCCAAGGCTTATGTAGGCAACATCACTCAATAAAAAAAAAAGATTTAAAAAATAATTAGTGTGCTTTTGTATTTTGCATTTTTTTCAAATAATTTATTTTTATTCTAATACATTATGTACTGTATAAAGTGTTGTTTCTGTTTGTTTGAATACGTACTGTATTGTATGTTGAGTAATGAAACAAATACATAAAAGTTTGGTATACAGTACAGTATTTTCTTTTGTTACATACTTGAAAAAATTGCACCTAAATTTAACAAAGTTTATAAGGTGTACGCAATACGTAATTTTAGGGTTTTCTAATTGTAATTTCGCCCATAATAGACAGGTGGAGTGTCAAATTATTTACACTCAATCTGTTCGTTGCAGGGCTAAAATAAATAGTTCTGTTTCTTATCATATGGTCAGCCAAAATAATTGCTGAATCGTTTAAGAACAGAAGAGGTAGAGGTGTAAAAGACACTAATCAGAGTTATGTCCTCTGAAAGTAATGAATTTCATTACACAGCCAGACCCTGTGGTGAATGAAGTGAAGGTGTCATTTGCAGAGTGGAAAATATGTGCTTTTCAGAGGGCCCGGCATACTGATAAGCGTACTTTTCCACTCAGTGAGGAAAACAATGGTAAACCACTTCACTCCTCGTTTTACTTAGTAAAACCTCTACAGGTTCAAACCAGCCTTTCGGCTGATGACGTAAACAACAACAACAACAATTGTAATTATAGCACATCACAAACATCACACTTCTTTCAACACATACTCACACATACTAAGGCCTACATACCTCATACACAACACTTACACCATGCTATATTACACATTAATAACGCTGGGGTGAGGCCCATAACAGGCAGGTGGAATGTTAAATTAATTGCACTCGATCTGTTAGTTCCAGAGCTACAATAAATAGTTATGTTTCTCATCGCACGGTTACCCAATTAAGAAAGAACTGGAACTACTTAAAAGCAAAAAAGGTAGAGGTGTAAAAGACACTAGTCACAGTTATCTTCTTTGAAAGTAATGAATTTCACTATACAGACCCTGTGGTGAATGAAATGAAGGTGTCATTTCCAGGATGGAAAACAGATGCTTTTCAGAGGGCTTGGCATGTTGATACGCATACTTTTCCACTCACTGAGGAAGGCAATTGTAAATCGCCTCACTCCTCTTTTTACTTAGTAAAACGTCTACAGTTGAGCCGTTCTTAGTTTGCTCCTACTGTCAACAAACAAAATCCACCCACTACAGGGTGCACGCTTGAATCTGCGACTTTACGGATGTTGTATTCCTATTAAGTTAACTATTTTTTAAATTATAAGAACTTAAAGTATACTAAAAACATCAGTGATGATATGATGTAGGCCTAACAATTTCATTTAAAAAAATACTTTTAAAAGTATTTTGTATTTAAATACTTTTGAAAGTATTTTGTTGTTATTTTTTAATCAGCGTGTACACATTTTGATACAATGCGCATGCTCAGTGACGTCATTATTTGTTTACATTAAGAGCAAACTAAGAGAGGCTGGACTATAGAGGTTGTCTAGAGGTTTGGCTGTTGACGTAAACAACAACAACAACAATATAATTTGAAGATACTGGCTGCTGCACCATCATAGGCACAAAGTAAGTTTTGTAGTAAATACAAACTTCCTGACTTTGTTATACGCTATACCACGGTAGGTGATATAACCGGGGATCACTGTAACTGAAAAGCGGAAAGTGTACGTATATATCTTTTAAAACGCTTATATATTTAAAGAAAACTTTTTAAACACGATAAATAATATTTTAACATTATTTTTTTTATAAAAAAATACAAGAATGCATTTAAATCATTATGAATTGTACATTTACATTTTTAAATAGGTTATTATTACAGTATTAATAACACAAATAAATAGAATACAAACCATAAAAAGAATATACAATTACTTTAGACTTGTAACTGTGATTATAATTTATAAAACCCATGTAAAAGTTCCTTTCAATATAGAAGTACAACAGACACACAAACAATAAGGTAAAGAAAGACAAAACGATCAATGTCACTTACCATCTATAGTAAATTCTTACAACAAATCAACTAAGTTCTAAGTAGGGCCGACAGTAAAATAAGAATATACTTATTAATATTATAAATAACAATCGGTATATAAACACACAGCGACTTGACATCACGTAACCTTGTAGTAAAACTTTTAACTTATTGGAAATGTAAGAACAGCATTGTTTAAATTACTTATATTATTTAAATAGGTACTTAGGCTTATTTTTATTATACATTGAACGTACAAAGTTATGAACTAAATTATTAAATTATATAATTTATTTTATGTCTGTAATTACTGTTTATAGAAAGGGCTACGCCTCCTTAACGCCTACAGCAACCTAAACCCTAATAGAGCTCACTCATTTCACCTGCACTTTTATCCATTCCACATTATTATTTATTTTATTTTTTATTTATTTATTTATTTTATTTAGTAAAATATAGCTACATTGAAATTATAATTCATGACTATACTAAGCTATGTAAAATATTTTAAACTAAAAATACTTATACGCAAAAACTCTTCTTCACAAAGAGTTCTGTCCGCGCATAGGAGTATACAGAACAAAAACATTAATTCACTTAAATACTTGTAACTACTGTAAAATTACTAAGTTAAATTACTACTGGTAGCTATATTATAATAGGGATATTATAATTTTTATTTTATAACTATAACTACTTTACAATAATATATTTTAACTAACACAACGTAAATATTTTAACTTTATACGAAATTAATTCAATAAATGAGCATAAAGAGACACTTAAACTGTCGCAAAGAGAAAATTAAAAACTAATAAACAGTTATTTTAAGACCTGGAAAAGTTTCTCAAGTTCTTGCTCACAGATCGATATTATATGATATTTTAGTTTATGTTTTAATAGATGTAGTGACATAATACTGTGTACATGGGGTGGAAGTACGTTAACGAATCGCCTCTCAAGATAGAGAAATGACTTCTGAAAAAATGTACTATTTGGTTATTTAATATATATTGGTTAATGTACTATTATTATTAGTATTATTTTTAAGCACTATACATTGTAGGAAAACTTTAAACTAAACAAATAAAACTATCTAGCGTACATAAATAGAGTGATTCATGAAGTTTCATAGCTCACTTTACAAGCCAAAATAATGAAAACCCTTTATCTGTCCTAAACACCTTTGGTATAGTCACTTGAGTCACGAGTTTGCCCTTGTTTGCAACGAGGGGTAAAGGGGGAAAGCATCCGCGACTGCTTTAATTTCAGTACGACAAACATAACAACTTATACTATACCCAGAGCATATACAGTATATCGCGGAACCTTTTGTTGGTTAACTACATGAATTTAACTGTTTGGTACCGTAAACAAAAATGTCGGTTTCTTGAAAACGTGGTCGAACTATTCACAGTGCTGAACGCAATATAATTAGATGTTGTGAAGTTGAAGCTAAACAAAAATACTTATCCGTGCCTCTTTACAAAAGCCGTCAGTGGGCGGCTAACTACTGTGATTTTTCTCTTTCCACAATTCGGAAAATAAACAAGGAAATTAAAGACGTGAAGAAGCTATTCTTTAACAGTTTTGTTGACACCTGGTAAAAAAGAAAACGGTTGGGTAGATACTAGAGAGACTGATAATGATAACGCCGATGACAGCAAAAGTAAAGAAGGCGATTCATTCGTAATTACAGTAAATCAAACATTTCTAGTCATTTAATTAAGCTGTAGGCAACATTACAGGTAATATTTATTTCTTATTAAGTTTATGAAGAAAATATTTTTGCGGAATAAACCACAGCTTACAAATGTATGTAAAAACTGCACGGTAGTGAAATGTATGAGTAGTCTCTCACTGTTGAGGTTGGCAGCACTGCAAATTTTTCACTTCCTTTCCTCACAGCCCATGCATACGCAAAAGGCAATCTTGTGACTTCAGTATCTATAGCAAGAAATTTTCCGGAGGTAAAGTCGTCACCACGAGTCAGCTGTTTAATAGCTGATTTTCGGAGACAAAGGTTCCTGGTTCAAATCCTAATAAAGGCATATTTATACGAATTTGAATACTAGAAATTGTTTACCGGTGTACTTTGATAGCATTTTTTTTTACGTCCGACTGCTTTGTAATTACTGCTAATGCAGACGATGAGAAGGGTGATAGATAAAAATGAGTGAAGAAAAAATTCCAGACCTCACTGGGACCCATTGAACACGGGACCCCGGTCTAAAAACCAGTTGCGCTGACTACTACACTACGGGCATGGAATACTTTGATGGTTGGAGTTAAATTAACCATACTCTCTCAGTAATGGTTGACCTGAGTCTGTACAAGACGTCATACATATCATCCTCATCTCATTGGGCCATGGGTTGCTTACTGATCTTAAATTGAACAGGTTGCAACTGACACACATTAGAGATTAAAAAAAACAAGTCTAACATTTTAATTCAAATGGAATATTGTACTATATGAAAACTCAATTATTTTAACCTCGTTCTCTTCATGCAACTAGTCCAAGAAAAGAGAAAGAGCGAAATAGGAAAAGTAATAGATAATGAAGATTAGAAACATAAGAAGGACAAACGTGATAAAAATAGCGAGACAAAGGATATAGGCCCTACCTAGTGACAGGATTAAACAGAAAGTCTGATCTTGATTAAAGGCTAACAATGTAATAATAAATGTATTACTACATTCATAGTTAATTGATTTTTTTAGAATTCAAGAACACGTTAGATATATATAAGTAATAGTGTCATCAATTACAAAGCGTATAAATATTTATAAAGAAAATATTTTATTTATTTATTTTTTATTTTTTTGTAAGTACAATTTTTTGCCCTTAACAGGCAGGCGGGCGTTAACTTATGGCACTCGATCTGCTAGTTCCAGGGCTAGAAAAAATAGTTTTGTTTCTAATGACATGGTCAGCTAATTGTAGGACTAAAGCATTTAAGAACAGAAGAGGTACTACAGGTGTAAAAGACACTGTTGTTGTTTAGGTCATCAGCCAAAAGGCTGGTTTGAACCTGTAGAGGTTTTACTAAGTAAAACGAGGAGTGAGGTGGTTTACAATTGCCTTCCTCACTGAGTGGGAAAGTACGCTTTTCAGCATGCCGGGCCCTCTGAAAAGCACATATTTTCCACTCTGCAAATGACACCTTCACTTCATTCACCACAGGGTCTGGCTGTATAATGAAATTCATTACTTTCAGAGGAGGTTAACTCTGATTAGTGTCTTTTACACCTCTACCTCTTCTGTTCTTCAACGATTCAGTCATTTAATTGGTTAGCCATGTGATAAAAAACAGAACTATTTATTTTAGCCCTGCAACGAACAGATTGAGTGTAAATAATTTGACACTCCACCTGTCTGTTATGGGCATAAAAGACACTAGTCAGAATTATCTCCTCTGAGAATAATGAATTTCATCATTATACAGTTGGACCCTGTGGTGAATGAAGTGAAGGTGTCATTTGCAGAGTGGAAAGTAGGTGCTTTTCAGAGGGCCCGGCATGCTGAAAAGCACACTCTTCCACGAACAATGTATTGTGAATATGCGGAATATGCGCATACTGTATGCCCGGTAGTCTTACTGCATTTTGGCATCTATTTGCATTTTTACAACTTTTTATTTTAATTACTTTTCTCTAGAGAACTTAGTTTACTGATTTTGTAAGGCAATTTTGTTGATTTTTGTAATAAGACAATTACTGATTTTCCGTATTTTTAAGTTTTATAGAGGTTGATTTTAATTTTACTTCATTCACTCATGATTCAAATTAATTTATATTATGCCTTATCTTTATTGGCAACAGAAAGTCGTGTGAGTATTTCACACCAGATTTTTAAAATAGTATGAAAAGTATTTTAATTTTAATTCTACTGAATAAGACAAGAACAGATGTCCGTATTTCATTTTGATCTACTTCATTTAAGCCATTAATAGCAATTTTTATTTATGTTTAAAAAATGCATGTATTAAGGACAATTTCGTAATATGTAATAAAGGGGACCCGACTCGAACCTTTTTATCAAAGTCAGTTAACCGGAAGTAGTAAGCTTATTCGCGAAATTTTTCACGTTTTGCAATTTGCTCAAAAACGGATCCAACGCTTTTTTTAAAAAATTGCCTCATTTAGGTCCTACTAAATGTTTAATGCTCTATAAGATAGGGTAAGCACTATGTCTGCTGAATTTTTTGAGAAGGCGTGCTCTCGTGAAAAATTGTTTTTCTAAGATTGCGAACTTAATATCCATTCTAGGGCAAAAGTGTGCATAATCAAAGTTGTAGAAGATTCAAACAGCTACAACTTTAATATAAAACTTTTTGTTTTGAACAACGCTTAGTTTAATGACCATTACTGATTTCCTATATTATTTCATCAAAATCTGTAACAGATGGGACTTTTTAAGATTGCGGCCTTTAGATTGCGGCATTATGACAGAAATGTTTATAATCATAATTATAGGAAATTAAAAAACCTACCACTTTTATTTTAAAAATATTTCTCTACAGAGCCTAATTTAGAGGCAATAACTGATTTTCCATACTTTTAAGTTTTACAGAGATTGATTTTCATTTTGCGTCATTCACTCATGATTAAAATAGGTTATATTGTGCATTATCTACATTGGAAATAGAAAGTCGTGTGAGTGTTTCACACCAGATTTTTTTTTAATACGAAAAGTATTTCTATTTTCAGACGGACACATAATACCGTGCGTTCGGAAAGTCGCTGTGCACTAGAATTGTGACTATGGATTTATGAAAATATGTATAAAGAAATGACTAAGCATTTTGGAAAAAAATTTATTCAATACCTTAATTACATTGTTAAACCGTGATTACATTGTTTATAGAAGGTGTTCGAAATGACCTCCATTGGCATCAATACAGCATTGCACTCGTTTCATTTTGTTTGCAAACACCTTTCGCAACTGAAGAACAGTGATTCCTTGAATGTATGCCGTTATTGCGGCTTTAAGTTCGTCAATCGTGTGTGGTCTGTTCCGACACACAGTTTGTTTCGCCGCACCCCATAAAAAGAAATCGGGGGGAGTCAGATCAGGAGATCTTGCAGGCCACAAATTCTTTGAAATTATTCGTTCACCAAACACGTTGCGCAGGAAAGCCGTTGAGATGTTAGATGTATGTGCTGTTGCCCCGTCTTGTTGGAACCAACCATTATTCATTTCCACTTGTGTTATTTGATGCGTAAAGTTCTCTAAAATATCAGAACAATAACGTTCACTATTGATTGTGTTTGCAAAAAAATTGGTCCAACAATACGTGCTCTACTCACAGCAACCCAGACTCCAATTTTTGCTTCGTGTAAGGACTGTTCATGTAAAGCGCAAGGGTTAGTTGTCGACCATACTCGAGTATTTTGTGAACTTATATACCCTCCCAAGTGAAACCACGCTTCATCTGTATAAAACGTTACGTCAAGGATGTCTTCGGAATTTTGGTTGATGAAACGTTGAAACCAATGACAATAATTTAGTCTCTTGTCATTATCTGAAGGTTTCAGCTCTTGAACACACCTCACTTTGTATGGGAATAGTTTAAGTTCTTGTCTGACAGCTTTATGTGCGGTAGCAAGTCCGATATTATGCTGTTGTGCTAACTTACGCATTGATTTTTTTGGACTTTGTGCCATAGAATCAGAAATATCCAGCAGCTTTTGTTCGTCTAGCTTAGGGGGCCTACCACTACGTTCAGCGTCCTCAACAGAGCCAGTTGCCCGAAATTTTTCTATCAGTGTTCGTACTGCATTACGGTGAGGAATAATTGAATCTGGAAACTTTTCAGAAAATTTGCGCTTCACTAAATCACTGTACTTGTCACCTTCGCGAAATACGTATTCAACGAGGAAAATGCGCTCCTCTACTGAAAGAACCATCGCGTCCAACAACAAAAAACGTGCAACAGAACTGCAATAAATGAAACATATACAACTTCAACTCAATGACTGACAGGCCTCGACGTGTTCGGCAACAATTGAACAGCACAGAGCTACCAACCTAGCCATGAAATTATTCCCTGTCATGTCACTTGGTGCACAGCGACTTTCAGAACGCATGTTATAATACATAATACATTGATATGAATATATGATACATTTTACAAGTGCAAATTCAGTTTGAATTACATCATTTTATGATGATTTAATGCAGCATTGTTTTCATTACAATAAGCCTGGTTTATATCATCTGTAGGACATAATGTAATAACTATTACCTAAATTATTATGAACGTTACCTTGAGACATATCGACTTGAGACTTAATCGTGTCTTAAATATTTTATTATATTACAATAATGGACTTAATAATAAACCTAGTCGAATACATTATATTATAATATTTTTATATAGACGATTATAGAAATAATAATAATAATAATAATAATAAAGTTTTAATAGAAGAAAAAACTCACAGTATATTAAAAGAAATATACAGAGAGGGACAATTGAATGAACAGCGCAATATGAATTGAGGTTAACTTTAACCTTCGTGTTAAAAACAATACAATACCTGTATAAAATAATAAATAAATATAAACATAAACAAAAAAACAATACAAAATATTCAATAAAATAACAGTTATGTATTTCAATATAAAAATAAATAAAATATTTAACCTATTACGAACGAAAATCTGGTTATTATTTTATAATTTTTTTATTCCTAATGTGTGAACGTTGCAATCGGTTCAATTCAGAACAATTTGCAACCCCTTGACCATCTTGAATCACCATCATCAATGTCATGAATATCATCATCATCATCATGAATATCTTGAGGATGATTTGTATGGCATGTAAATGAGGCATAGTCTTGTGCAGACTCAGGACGACCATTGCTGAGAGAGTATGGTTAATTGAATCCCAAACATCAAAGTACACCGGCAACTACTGAGTAGCATTCAAATCCGTGTAAAAATCTATAGTTTACTATAGATACTTAAGTTACGAGAATGTTTTTTGCGTATTGATGGGCTGTGAGGAAGGGAAGTGAAAATTAGGCAGTGCTACCAACCTCAGCAGTGAGGCACTACAATTCACTACCATGCAGTTATGTACATACATTTTGTAAGTTGTGGTTTATTCCGAGAAAATGTTTTCTTCATAAACCTTAAAAGCAAAATCTGACTTAGAAATTTTTGGTTTAATGTAACTGCCAGCTACCTTATTCCATAGAACAAAATTTTTCTTCGAATGAATCGCCTTGTTTACTATCGCTGTCACCGGCGTCTTCACTATCAGTCTCACCAGTATCTACCTAACCGTTTCTTTTTATTACCCGGTGTCAACAAAACTGTTGAAGAATAGATTCTTCACGTCTTTAATTCCTTCTTTATATTTAGAATTGTGGAAAATGAAAAATAACAATAGTTAACCGCTCGCTTATGGCTTTTATTAAGAGGCATTATTATTTATCTTCAACTTCACAACATTTTATTACACTGCTCATTAGATTTCCCTCAGTACTGTGAATAGTCCGAGCACATTTTCGAGAAACCAACATTTCTGTTTACGGTAACAGTTATAATCGTACAGTTAACCTACAAAAAGTTATACGATATGTACTCAGGGTAGGCTATAGTATTCGTTGTTGTGTTAGTGAACTGATATCAAAGCAGTGGTGCATGCGCATTGATGCTTTCCCCCTTTTACACCCTCGTTAAAACCACAGGCAAACTCGTAACTCAACTAACTATACCTCATTATACTAGGTTTTTTGCTTTTATTTTTCATTGGGAACTGTACAGTAATGACAACCGCCCAATTTGATTGCTGCTTTTTACTGTATTTTTGACGTGGATTAGGCATCAATTTTACCAGGGATCTCTAGTAGAGTTTGTTCATGAATGGTTGTCAGCTTGTCACCATACAAAGTCACTTGCCTAAACGTTGTTACTTAACAAATAATAGTGATTTACTACCACTTTATAAATGTTTAGAAATAACAGAATTGACGTGCATGATGAAGAACGTTTGGCGTGGAACAATTTCCGACGTGACCATTATTTTTCCTGACTTTTGAAAAGTTTTAATTGGTCGCATTATTCATGACCATTTAGGCTTCAGAAAGTTTTGTGCATATTGGGTGCCGCACTTCTTAAGGGAACATCACAAAATAATTCGAATTCTAAATGAATTGGTGGCAGAAGAATATGTCGAGTGTATTGAAGCTGGGGCATCGCATGATAAATGTCTTAATTCATGTGGCGATTATATAAAGTAGTAGTAAAAGGTACGAAATGTGGCTATTAAATAACGAGACTGACGTTGTAAAAAAATTAATTTTATTTTTATACATAATCACTTATTGCCACCTTCAATATACACTCCTTCTCTATCCCTACAACGCTCCATGCGAATTTTCCATTGTTGGAGACAGTGCTGGAAGTCATCTTCAGTCAGCTCCTTTACGACACGTGCCGCTCAAAAATGTTTGAAACGAAGCTCGCAAAAATTACCCAAATTTTTTGGAAACGATAATAACATGTGGTGAAACATGATTTTTTACTTATGATCCGGAAACGAAGTGCCATTCCATGCACTGGAAGAGCCGAACTTCACCGAAAGCCAAAAAAGCTCGAATGAGCAAGTCCAAATTTTAAGAAATGATGATTGTTTTTTATTACATCCATGGGATTGTGTACTTTCACTGAGTTCCTGAAGGTCAAACAATTATTTAATATTACTACTTCGAGGTACTTTCTAAACTACGTCAAAGAGTAAGGAAAAAACGCCCCGAAATGCGCAAGGACAAATCATGGGTTCTCCACCAAGACAATGCGCCAGCTCATTCCACGTTATCTGTCAAGAGGTTCCTAGCCAAGTACAGCATCTCAGTGTTAGAACATCCACCTTATTCACCAGATCTTGCACCATGTAACCTGTTCCTTAAGATGAAATCTGCATTAAAAGGGACACGATTTGAGTCTGTGGAAGCTGTAAAAGAGAAAGCGGCACGTGTCCTGAAGGATTGACAGAAGATGACTTTCAGCACTATTTCCAACAATGGAAAATTCGCATGGAGCGTTGTAGGGATAGAGAAGGAGTGTATATTGAAGGTGACAATAAGTGATTTTGTATAAAATAAAAATATAATTTTTTACAACGTCAGTCTTGTTATTTAATAGCCACACCTCGTACGTAGTTTAAGAGAAATAAAAATGTTAACTAAATTTTCAGAATTAATTTTTCAACAATGAAACCGGTCTTTACTTTAGAGATATCCCTTGTAAAATAAAAAGAAATGATACAAACAAAAACCAAATATTTATAAAGTTTCAAAATAATTGGTCGAAGAAAAGTCCTTAAAACAAGTGAGAAACTGGAAACATTTTGGCAACGTTCAAACAATTATTATTTGTCTAATGTACATGTCATTTCATATTTTCAAATCCTAGTAGCAAAAGTTTTTGGCACAGAATCAAAATTTTACTTTATAAAGTAGCTAGAAATTACTTTTATACAACTAAGTAATTCATGTAATACCGCATTGCATCATTAAATAGATAAGGAGGATCGAACAAATAAATAAATAGATAAATAAATACTAAATCGTAAGATATCATTAAACTTACTTTATTTGATTTTGATCGTTTTCTTGTGTATGTAAAAGAGTGTAGGTTGAAATAATGTCAACCCACGTTGGTGTTTTTAACGCGTTGTTGTTTATAGAGATAGCAATCAAAATACAAGATATAAAATGTTAAGTGACACTTAATTGCGCGCGATACGCATAAGACAAACTTAGGAATGATTATAGAAGAAATAATCGCTATCAAGAACGCAAAGAAGCACTTAGATTGTTTTTTAGAAGGATTTCTCTCCGAGGTACAATCGGTCATCCCGCCTCGCGTTTCTTAGTCGGCCACCGAACTAACGATCAAATAATTGATAACATCAGTATATCCATATTAGGTAACATATATCATTAAATTTGATTTGTATTTATGCTGTTTAAACATTAAATATTATCATAAGAATTTTTAAATAACTCAAGACAATAACAAATACAAAATGGAATTCGATAAAGAAACATATTTCGCGCTCATGGTGTAAATCCGATCACGAACTAATGTGTTCTTTCAAAACAAAATAAAATATTTTTTTAAAAAAACATTATTTAAGTCTACAATTTCCATAGAAAAAATTTCGGCTTTGAACAAAAGATAAAATTATCTTTTTATAAAATAAAATAACATTTAATTAAGTACGTGGCAAAATATATATATATATGTAAGATCTAACAAAATATATGAAACAGAATCTAATTAATTACTTTGATGTCAATTTATCGGTTTGTTCCATCCCAGTATTAGTAATTAAATAATTATTTTTTTTACTCATCAATAACCGCAGTGAGGACATATTAAATTACTGCTAATTAAAGCTGTCAATATTTTAACAATTTAATACAGAAATAATTGTAATTAAGTTATTAAAGGACTGTTGAAAGTAATTAAATTAAAATTTATAACGATTTTAATAATAAAAAAATCCTTAAATAAATTTTAAAGGAAAACGTTTTCTGAATAAAAATTAAGTTTTTTCTATTTTTCACTTTTATTTGATACTTAAAACTATACAAACAATAACATAAAACAAATAAGTTGGATAAGTAACAAAAAAATATCATAATTTAAAAAAAAATCTGGTATGAAACACTCACGATTTTTCCTTGCCAATGTAAATAATGAATAATATAACCTATTGTGACACTTATTGCTAAGTTCCGTTTCGGGATCTAGGTAATTAAATAATTAATACACTAAAGTTTACAATTACAAATATTTATTGCACTAAAAGATTACAAAATAAATAATTAAACTAATTATAATTAAGTAATACAATAAATGATTTAATAATTCACTTAAAATAGATAATAAACAATAAATAGCTTACAATCACTTTTATAGATTACACGAACATACAAAACACAGAAACTGAACTCACAAAACTGATCTTAACTTTACAATACACTCACAAAAAGACTTTACACAATACACACACAAAGACAGTGTTACAATCGTTGACTGACACAATGCTCGGTACGCGCCTGCCTACGTCTCATAGACATTCGTCAAAGATCAAACGATTACTAACTACTCTGACCGCGCTCGGGGTCTCTTTATATACCTATTTATAAAATATCATTCCAGAACAAAGTAGAGAAATCATAAAGTACAAAAAATAAACAACCTTTTTATTACGTGATTTATTATTAATGAAGGCTAGAAAAATCCGTAGTAAACAGGTCAAGAATAGGTCTTTTGTAAATAGAAAACGTAAACAACCTGCCCCCCCTCATAATAGCTGTACACAATACCTGAACTTTTATAGTAGACACACCTTTATGGTCATCATTGTAAAACTGTCATTCACTGTTGCTATTGTGTATTGTTATTTTTATTATTCCTTAACTATTTTTATGAATGGAATTTTGGAACCTTCGCGAACGATCCCGTCTTTTCTTCGATCTTGTTACACTATGTTTCTTCTTCTCATGGTGCCTCTCCGTTCCGAATAGTTGGCGACCATTATGGTAATGCTTACCCGACTGGTAGTTATCCGAAAGAGCTCTTCTGAGCTTTTGTTAAACCTATGCTTATAAATGTAAATCCAACAGCTATTAAGAATAAAATAATCACAAACACTTAATCAATTATACCATCAACTAAACAACATGGGCTCATTTTGTTTTTTTTTTAACTTTTGAGACCCTATAGGATCACTTCAGCTCAAATTCAGGTTTGTTCCAGGGTTGGGTTTCTTTCAGAAGCACCCCCTCTTGAGACCGCCTTCCTTTCGCTTGGCCCACACTTTCTTAAGACGCTCCGATCTTTGTCTCCGGTCTTCATCGGTAAACACCCTGTTGTATACTCTCCTGGGTTTTGGTGCAAATGTTATCATGTTAGCCTTGACCAGTTGGTTGTACTCTGTTGATTTCGTCAGTAGGTCCTGTTTAGTGATCTTAAGTTCCTCCATATCTTGCTGTACATTTTTCAGCCACTTAGGTCTCGACACTTTATCCCAAAAATGGCTGATCAACCGGTTCACAAGTCTAGAGTTTTCTGTTCTGAGTAGGTGTCCTAGGAATGATATTCTTTTCCTTCTGAAGTTGTCTGTTAGTGAGATGATTAGCTTGTAGATGTCTTTGTTTGGGATTAACCGCCACTGTCCTTCCACCATATGTTTTTTGTTTATGCACTTCCTCAGTATTCTTCTTTCTATTTTCTCAATTTTGTCGGTGTCTCCCACGCGATACGGCCCGAATAAAGTTTTGCTGGCATAGTGAATTTCAGGGAGAACCACTGTTTGGTAGTGTCGTAGTTTGGTTTTTGTTGACAGACACTTCTTGTTGTAGATGTTTTGAGTGGTGATCAGGGATTTTTTTCAGTTTATTAATCTTTTCTTGCCATATGGGCCTTTCGTTGAGACAGTTGGTTATGGGCTCATTTATAATAGAAAATATAATCTTTAATATCTAATACCCCCAAGGAAGTGTATCAATTATTCGATCTTCTTCTCTCAATATCATTCTTTTATCATAATCAAACTGAAATTTCTTAACTACCGATTTATTAACCAATTTCTTTGTCTTAGTGTCTCTTTCTATCTGATTATACTCGACTTTTGCTGGTTCAGTATTTCCTTCAACCATTCTCCTCACGTGAGAACATTTTTCCGTCACCTTTGGTTTCTAATTTTTCATCGCGCAGGAACTCCAGCAGAAGTAAAAAATTTCGTCGCGCAGAAAATCTAAGAGAAATAAAAATACCCTAATAACGAAGTGAGAGATAAGAAGTGGTTGTTATTTCCCTATAGCGCGTTTGAAATTTAAAAAAAACTCTTATTTCCTTATAGCGCACTCGCGATGAAAAAAATCTACCACGTTAAAATTATTACTTTTTTATAAATAAACCATACACCATGAAACTTAAGAAAAATAATTTAATCCGAACTCGGGTTTTCCTCGAGAAAAACTATAGATATATACTACCAGAAACCGCAGAAGTAATTCTTTACCCGGAATGTAAAGCCCAGAGGTTTCTAGACGCGAAGATCTTTTTGGCTAAAAACTTACTGGAATTGTACGATCGGAAGGTAAATCCACAGTGAAAGACTCCTTCCGAATATTTCCGAGAGGAAATTTTTAAAGAACGGAAAATCACAAGGTTTAATAACGCACGCGATTCTCCGGAGAGAAAAAACAAGAGAAATAACGTCTCGGAATTTGCATTACACCCGGAAAGTAAAGCAAAGAGATTTCGAGAAGCCAAAAATTCTCTAGAAAAACATCGGTTTAAAAACCAACACGAAACACCCGAAGTTTTTTACAAGGATCGTATCCAGAGGTTTAAAAATGCTAAGGATTTTCTCGAGAAAAATTACACTGCTATACTACTCACACACACGCACACACGCGCGCGCGCGCACACACACACACACACACACACACACACACACACGCACACACACATACCAATAACTAAAAACATGTTTTTTGGGTTCAGGAGGTTTGAAAAACGTGTAGAACCGGTGAAAACTCGATTTGTTAAAATCGACATGAAAACAATACTGTACGCGCGCCAGCTCATGATCTCTGTCGCCTGGGGAAGTGGGGCGGACGGAGAAGTAGAGTGAGAGTAAAACATTTGTCTTATCGTGCGGTACAAAAACATTTAGTCATCATGACACGATGTACAGTTGTACATTTGTGCTTGTGCGTCGCGGATGTTTCTAACGAAAGTGATTTTTATTTTGAAATAGAAAGTGCGTTAACGTGCCATAAGTTATTTGTTTCGTGTATTTTGTGTTAACTAAATTTCAACGTGTATTTATCATATGTTTTGTTTTAATGTAATATGTCTACTCGGAAAAATAAATCGGTAATTCATTCACAAGGGCGACTCAAATTATTGCATCAGTTACAGAAAACTGTGATGAAAAATTGTGTAAAGGAGCATACCTGCATTCCGTTTAAAAATGAAAGAAAAGTAAAAGAATAACTAAAATTTTAGATTAAATTGAAAAAATAAAAGTAAAGTTTGCTTTATAATGATTGGAACAATATGTAAATGTTTTTTAAATGAATAGTATAATCTTTTATTGCATGCCGTAATAAAAATTCCTCACGCGGATCACGAGCTGGCGCGCTTACTGTACTTCCTTCCAATATATTCATATAGGCAAGAGAAAGTAAAAATGACCATAACACAGATAATTGAACTGAAACCGTCAGCGCATTCCGTTGCAATATTTACATTTGCCTACAGTTATGTGTAGGCAGTTAACTGACTGTAGTCATTCCATCAGCTCTTGGGACACGATGGGTGTTGGGATCCTATCGCAGTGCATTCCGTTCTGCGGTCACCAGCTATCCGTGTGGTCAATCATAGGGTCCTCTGAGGGTGGGTAGATTCAAACCACTGTTACTGTATCCTTTACTCCCCCGCACCCTATATTCCTCTACGTTCAAATACAGTTTCTATCATTAATTAGCTTCACAGTGAATACCGCAACAATTAGTTCTGTCCATTGATATGACCGCGTTTATTGTACATAATTAGAGTACACCATTGTGTGAAAGAGATAGATACGTTCCGTTAGGAGGATCCTTAGTTATAAGCATCGTATAGACAGACATATATTTTTACTTTCTCTTGCCTGTATGAATATATTATACAGGGTGATTCACGAAGATATGCAGAAATTTTGGGAGCCTTACCATACAATAATGAAAAAAGTTTATATAAACATGGGTCCGGAAATGCTTCGTTACCGAGTTACAGCTAGCGAAAGATTTCGCCCGGATTGCAGCTCACCAGGTGAAATGAGGTCTTCCTGAAATTCTGGTAAGGTAGATTAAGGGGCAAATTCAATCATTTCTTATGGTTTTTGATCTGATAAATTGAATAAAACAGGTCCCACAACTGTAAGTTAAATAGTTTTTGAGAAAAACAGTGTCAAATGTAAATAATGGAGTGAAAAAAACACATTTTTTCATCTTAGTTTTTCCGGTTAATTTTACTTTGTACTCTTATGAATAAAAATTCATTTAATCAAACATCTATTCCTTTTCTGTGTACTTAATTTACACCGGTTTGTTCAAAATAAAATTTCCTACATGTTTTATTCAAAAATTTTAATTGTTTCTTGGTGAAATAACAAAGTTATTCTTGCCCAAAGATGAAAAAATGTGTTTTTCACTCCATTTTTTGCATTTGACACTGGTTTTCTTAAAAACTATTTAACTTACAGTTCTGGGACCTGTTTTATTCAATTTATCAGATCAAAAACCATGAGAAATGATTGAATTCGCCCCTTAATCTACCTTACCAGAATTCCAGGAAGACCTCATTTCACCTGGTGAGCTGAAATCCGGGCGAAACTTTCGCTAGTCGTAACTCGGAAACGAAACATTTCCGGACCCATGTTTATATAAACTTTTTTCATTATTTTTACATGTACAATGAGCTCCTAAAGTTTCTGCATATCTTCGTGAATCACCCTGTATAAAGGAAAGTATTGTTTTCATGTCGATTTTTCGAAATCGAGTTTTCACCGGATCTACACATTTTCAGACCCCCTGAACCCAAAAAACATGTTTTTTAGCGATTGGTCTGTGTGTGTGTGTGTGTGTGTGTGTGTGTGTGTGTGTGCGCGTGTGTGTCTGTGTGTGAACAGAATATCTCAAGAACGGAACATCGTACGAACTTGGAACTTGAGACTTAAGTTACATACCACTACCGGACCCGACACGAAAATTTTCATCAAAATCGGTTGACCGGAAAGAGTAATTTATTCGTGTAATTTTTCAATTTTTTGCGATTTTCTCAAAAAATGGTCGTTAGATTTTTTTTAAAAATTGCCTCATTTACTTTATTTTTTATGGTCTACAAGATAGGGTAGGCGTCATGTCTGCTGAAATTCTTGAAAAAGCTGTTTTTACGTAAAAAAATTGTTTTTTTTTAAGATTGCGACTTAAATATGCATTTTAGCGCAAAAATGTAGTATATAATTAAAGTTGTAGACAATTTAAAATTCTACAACTTTTATATCAAACATTTTTTTATATAACGCTTAGTTTAGCGGTAATTAGTGATTTTCTGTTTTTTTCTCACGAAAACGAATGAAAAATTGATTTTTTAAAAGATTTCAGCCTTAGTATGCATTTTACGACAAAAGTGTATATAATCAAATCTATAGAAAATTAAAAGTTTTGTTTAAAGCATTTTTCTCTACAGAGCCTAGTTTAGCATGAAAGAGTGATTTTTCGTATTTTTAAGCCAAACTGAGGTTGATTTTCATTTTGCGTCTTTCACTCATGATTAATATTAGGGTATGTTTATTGAGGTTCGATTTTTGTTTATTTCTAATGTTTTATTATTAATGTTAGGTTATATTTGGCATTATTTGCATTGGCAAGAGAAAGTTGTGTGAGTGTTTCACACCAGATTTTTTACCTAAACTTAAGTGAAATTATATTGTATCTATTCGGAGAATCCAAGGAATAATAACATAACATAACATTATTTCCTTTTTAAATAGGGCCTTTACAAGAAAAATAAATACCTTTAAATGAAAGGAAAAATAATACCTCCAAAGGAAACCATTCGTAAGTGCAGGTTGTTGTTGTTTAGGTCATCAGCCGAAAGGCTGGTTTGAACCTGTAGAGGTTTTACTAAGTAAAACAAGGAGTGAGGTGGTTTACCGTTGCCAACACTCACTGAGTGGAAAAGTACATTTAACAGCATGCCAGATCCTCTGAAAAGCACAGATTTTCCACTCTGCAAATGACACCTTCACTTCTTTCACCACAGGGTCTGGCTGTATAATGAAATCCATTACTTTCAGAGGAGATTACTCTGATTAGTGTCGTTTGCACCTCTACCTCTTCTGTTCTTAAATGATTCAGTCATTTAATTGGCTGACCATGTGATAAGAAACAGAAATATTTATTTTAGTCCTGCAACTGGACAGATTGAGTGTAAATAAATTGACACTCCACCTGTCTGTTAAGGGCAGAAGTGCAGGTATGAAGTCTTTTTCTCTTATATTTCTTATATACACTTACGCAAAATTTTATAGAAAAAAATAAATTCTTTTCGAGTTACGTGACTATAGAGCGTCGTGAAACAGTTTATCGGAACCAGCCAGGTGAAAATTTATTATAGTTTTTTCAAAACTAGTCAAAAAAGTAAATAATAAACATAACTTTGAATTTTTTAATATGAGAAGTCTATAATAAAACTGAAAAAATCAATGGTAAAAATCTTAAAACCATTCCGATAAAAACAATAAAATTTCTTTGTGTTGTTAAGGTCACCAGCCGAAAGGCTAGTTTGAACCTCTAAAGGCTTTACTAAGTAAAACGAGGAGTGGTTGTTTACAAACGCCTTCCTCACTGAGTTAAAAGAGTATGCTTATCAGCATGCTAGGCCCTCTAAAAATCATTTACTTTCCACCCTACAAATGACACCTTCACTTCATTCACCAACAGGCTCTGGCTGTATAATGAAATCCATTAATATCAGAGGAGATAACTCTGACTAGTGCCTTTTACACTTCTATCTTCTGTTTTTAAATGATTCAATTATATAATTGATGACCATGTGATAAGAAACAGAACTATTTTATGTAGCCCTGGAACTAGCAGATTGAGTGCAAATAATTTAATACTACTTCTGTCTGTTATAGTGAAAAAATTCTTTATCATACAATGAAATTAATAAGTAAAACCAGCAACTTTTTTGCACCCTGTATATAAAAAAAACACTAGAAGACATTTCAATAAACTTAATGAAATATTAACGAATCTACAAATTAAAAGACAATTAAAATTTAATAATCTTTCAAGCAATATACCGTTTAAATCGGTACCAATGTACCGTTTAGAAAGATGTAGTAAATCTCTTAATACACTGATATTATCCCAAATAATTTAGCATTGTCTTTCTGGGTGGAGTAACCTAATAAAAAATAAAGCAATACCAAGCCCGAACAAGACCGACAATATCTTAGTTAAATACAAATACATTTTATTATACCAATGAAAGCAAAAAATAAATAAATAATGTGTTTTACAATCGAATGTTATAAAGAGAATAATGTACTGCTGATTAAAAATCGATCAAGAGTTTAAATTAATCGATGTTGTTGATTACATTCGATATATAAATATCGATCGGTCGATAGATTTCTGTGAAATTAAACGTTGTTCTTATTTTATCTCGGTTAATTATCTTAGTGTTAATACAAATAGGTTACGTACATTTCTCAAATAAATTTAAAGGAAAGGACATGGAATGAAATTCTCACTCTATATACTTTAGAGTTCTGAGAACGTAAAACCTGATTTGTTTTTTTGAAATATGAACTAAACTCACGGGTAGGTCTAGAGGTAAAGTTGTCGCCACGAGTCAGTTGTTTAACAACTTATTTTCGGAGACGAAGGTTCCTGGTTCAAATCCTAGTAAAGGTAGTTAATTTGTCGGATTTTTATACATTGTGGTGCCACAATCAGAAGATGTGAAGTAAATGGGGCTTCATTTCCTTCTTTGTACATTTTTGAAGTGATAATGTACGTAAAGAAAGATACCTTTTCACAGAATTTAGATGTTCACAACCACTACACAAGAAACAGAATCGATTATTATGTCGCTAATCACAACACTAAATTGTTTGAACAAAAACTAACTTATGCAGGTAGAAAATACATCAATAAATTGCCTCAAGGTTTAAAACGTTGTGACAATTTGTCATTTTAAAAAAAAGCTAAAGCAATATTTGATTGATGAAACATTTTACAGTGTGCATGAATTCCTTTCTAAATAGTTTTGGAATTGAACTTTAATTAAACAAATATTGTGTACAATTTGATACAAAGGGGTTCATGACAAGCATGAGTTAAGCAGTGGCAGGAGGAAATTATTGGTAAGTGATGAATTTATCATTGTGTTTGATTTTTTGATTTTTCATTGTGTGTGATATTTGATTCAATAGGGTTCATGACAAGCCTACTGAAGTAAGCAGTAGCAAAAACAATTTTTGGTGGTAAGTGATGAATTTATCATTGGTGATAAACTTTCAGTTTATCAGTTTTATCTTGACATGTCCTATATTCCCTTTGGAGTCTCCAGGATGAAAAAAAAATTTGGACCGGCGACTGACGTGGAAGAAACATATTTTGACGAAACGAAGACAATTGGACTTAAAATTGAGAAATATATTTTGGTTAACTGGGAGACGCTTACAACTGTCAACTGAATCAAAACTGTTGCTATACAAGACAATATTCAAGCCGTGTGGACGCACGGGATACAACTCAGGGAGACAACAAAAAAATACCAATATTGACATTTTAGAACGTTTTCTGTGACACCTCGTGAAAACGATAATTACCGAGGTGAACATAAAAAAAACCAAGTAATACGTAGATAAAAAAAAACAGGAAGCGTAGAATTGTGGTTGCGACGGGAAAACATAAATTAACAAAAGTAATAGTTGCACCAAAATAAAGTTTTAATATTAAATTAAATCATTAAGAGAAGAGAAAAAAATTTTAAAATAAAAAAATATGCATGTAAAAAAAACAGTGTTATGGATGACTCTAAATTTTACCAAAGTTATATCCAAAAAATATTAAAATTTATAATAGTTAATTTAAAAGACACAATACAAAAATTTCTTTTGTGTGAAAATCATCAAATTCATCAACAAAATTATTTTTTAAGTTTATAAATTCATTACAAAAAAAAAAATGGAATCGTTCCACGTTAACAAAATTACAAAGAAATACAAATCTCAAAAAAGGTGGGTGCATCCTGCAAAAAACACTAACAAAAATAGTGTTGTCGAGAACCCCAAAAAAATATACTGATACATTTTATAGGACAGCATACAATATCAAAATAACGAGTTTATTATTTCTAACAAAATTTTTATGATCATCTCTTGAGATACCATGGTACATACGAAACAAATATATATATATAACGACATACGACTTAACTCAGTAAAACAGGATATTACAAGATTTAGCAAAACATACGAACAAAGACTAAACAGACATCCAAATCATCTCGCGATAAACTTACTGAACAACAGTGACTATACATTTACAAGACTTAACAGATACAATGGTTGGATTTACTTAACAGATTCGAACACAATTAACTTTTTATTTCCGATATGCTTATGTATATCTGTATAAATATTTTCAATTTTGAATCATTTCAAAATTAATTTTTAAAATTACAAAAAGGTTTTGTTGTTTAGGTCATCAGCCAAAAGGCTGGTTTGAACCTGTAGAGGTTCTACTAAGTAAAACAAGGAGTGAGGTGGTTTACCATTGCCTTCCTCACTGAATGGAAAAGTACACTTATCAGCATGCCAGGCTCTCTGAAAAGCATATATTTTCCACTCTGCAAATGACACTTTCACTTCATTTACCACAGGGTCTGGCTGTATAATGAAATTCATTACTTTCAGAGGACATAACTCTGATAAGTGACTTTTACACCTCTACCTCTTCTGTTCTTAAATGATTCAGTCATTTAATAGGCTGACCATGTGATAAGAAACAGAACTATTTATTTTAGCCCTGCAACTAACAGTGTACATAATTTGACACTCCAACTGTCTGTTATGGGCAACAAAAAGGTTATCTGTAACAAAATAATGTAACATGTTGTAAATTTGTCTTTTCTATTTTAATCTTATTACTCATTGTTCTTGTCCTTTGTAACAGAACAGATTGTAATTTTGCTGATTTGATAAATAAAAAAAATATACTAGACAATAGTAACGGTGTACTTTGATGGTTGCGTTTCAATTAACCATACTCATTCAGGAATGATCGGCCTGCTTCTGTAAAGACTACACCTCATTTACACATATCCTCATCTCAATGGGTCAAAAGATTAACTGTATTATAATACAGTAAATCCCCTATTATCCGAAAGCCGCTTAACTGTAACCCACCTTAACCGAAACGGATCCGAAAAAATTATTCCTTACATTTTTGATTACTCAAATACAATATTAGTCAATGTATTCTAACAGTAATCACTTAAATACGTAACGTCGTTAAAAAATAGAACAGTGCCCAATGAAAAAAATTATAATAAGTTTTACTATAAAAAAACGGTTTCATCAAACATTTTACACGTTTTTAAAAACCTGTAAACAATTAATTCATGAAAGATACAGTAAAAATTTGATTAGGTATTGTACAATATTATATTTTGTTTACTTGAAATTTCTGTATTTTCGTTTGTACACACACAGCCATAACAAATACTGTATAATTTATTTTACTGCTTTTAAAACCTAAAATTGCCCAAAAACAGACATGTGAAATGTTAAATTATTTGCACTCAATCTGTTAGTTCCAGAATTACAAAAAAATTGTTCTCTTGCTTATCACATGGTCAACCAAATGATTGACTAAAACATTTAAGAACAGAAAAGGTACTTCAGATGTTAAAGACACTAGTTAGAGTTATCTCTTCTGAGAGTAATGAATTTCATTATTATACCGCCTGACTCTGTGGTGAATGAAGTGAAAGTGTCATTTGCAACGTGAAAAGTAGATGCTTTTCAGAGAGTCGGGCAAGCGAATAAGGATACTTTTCCACTCAGTGAGGAAGGCAATTATAATCCACCTCACTCCTCGTTTTATTCAGTAAAACCTCTAGAGGTTCAAACCAGCCTTTAGGCTGTTGACCTAAACAACAACAAATATATTTTCTATAATATAGAAATTACTATATAAGTACATAAATACCAAATTGTTTATGTAAATATTAACTATTTAATGAAGTTAAAAATTAGCTAAAAGCTTATAGTTTTATCAATTTGTTTTCGTTTCCATGATTGATACCATGAAACCGTAGTCTACTAATTAAATTTTTATTTTGTTTATTGAAGCAAATTCTTTTCTAGATTTTGCTCTTTCTTTTTTGTATATTTTTTAATGTAATCCAAAATAAACGGAGAATAACTGTAAAATCATTTGGTACACCGATAATGCTTACGTTTGCCAGCTGCGGCGTGAAATTCTACATCCGTTGTCATAGTAACGACCACATTCTCTCTCTCCATAGGGTGCGTTTCATGGTGCGTGAAAACATTCTAAAAGCCCTTTAAGAAGAGTGCTTAATTGTGTCTTGGTTCAAGTAACCGTGCGTAATGTGGTCGGCTATTTGCAGATCATCGCTTCTTATCTTCGCGTTACATTATTTTGTAGTTGTCCGATTCTTCTTTTATTACACAAAAACTAAATAAATAGCATACTAAATCTAACATTTAATCCAATCCTACTGAATTAATTCTCTTTTAGTATTTATAGCGGAGTTAATATGTTACTTTACACAGTTACATTTCTAATTAAATGTATACTACCATTACGCAGAAATTAAATTTAACCATAATTCAAATAAATACAATATTTTAGTTTATATTACAGTTTAATCTTAAAATTAACCATTAAATTGTCACCGCCACCCCTTCTAATTAATCATTTACTGTGTTGCCGGCTTCAATAGTTCTCCCGGCCTTTAACGGCATAGCGAGACAAACCTTTCGGCTGCGCACCGCAAAGGCCTTTGTAATCAAGGCCAAGCCAGTAGCCGCCCTCTATCACAGCGCTCCCGGCAGCTATATAAAGAGCGCTGCACTGAGCAGAGGATTCAATTCCGATCAAGACACCAAGGGATTCACTTCCGATCCAGACAGAAGAGGACGAGCCCAGCCGAGACCGGACGCTCCATCCCTGGTCTACGCTACCGGTGGCGGACGCTACATTCCCGCACCGGTCAGCCTTCGCCGGCCCGGAGAGAGCCGCCTCGGCCGCGCTATCGGCGGACGGCCTACGCCGACCCGACACTGCGGGGCTCTGGGGGCCACCACTGTCACGCTGCAGTGGGGACCCAACTGCCGCTGAGGAAAGGCTAGGTCTGAACCCGGTAGCCGAGCCGTCACTCTTAGGGCTCCGCTTCCACTACACCGGCTCGCCGCTTCCGATCCAGACAACGAAAAGACGTCCACCACGGCACACGGCTGCCGGACTCCAGCGAGGACTAATCGACGACCACGCAAGAGAGAAGATGATGCTTCCGCTCGCCGTCCCGTTACCGTAGGCCGTCGACCGGACCATCATCGCCCGCTGACGCGAGCGATGCCCACAGCGGTCTCTCGACCGAGCCTTACGCCCACCGGACCCGACGAAGCAGCCATCGACGCACTACTGCGAGGGAAGAAGATGGCGTCTCCGCTGGACGACACGCTGTGTCGTCCAGCCTCCGACCGCCACGACGACTACGACAGACGACCACCGCTTAAATGGCCCTTTTCAGGGCCACCAAATTAATAAGGTGTTGCCACTTAATATAACCATCCGATGACAAAATTAAGCACTTTTTTAATTTTTGTTATTACCGTACCATACAATGAGCTGCACAATTTCCAAATGAAATATTTTAACAATATTTTGGAAACGGTCGATTGGATAGGTTGTTTATTGTAAGAATTGTGGGTACTTATCGCCACTGCTTACTCAGGAAGGTCAAGTTACTGGAATATTTTTAATTCAACTGCACATTGAACCAGGTACCATATTAATATCTGACTGTTGAAGGAGATACAAAACGGACGAGTTAAAAGACGCGGGTTTTCAACACTTCTCAGTGAATAATAAATATGATTTTGTTGACTCTAAAACTGTAATAGAAATCCACCGGGTTGGTCTAGAGGTAAAGTCGTCGCCAAAATCAGCTGTTTAACAGCTGATTTTCGGAGACGTAGGTTCCTGGTTCAAATCCTAGTAAAGGTAGTTACTTTTATACGGATTTGAATGCTAGACAGTTGTTACCGGTGTACTTTGATGGTTGGGGTTCCATTAACCATACTCTCTCAGGAATGGTCGGCCTGAGTCTGCACAAGACTACACCTCATTTACACGTCATATACATCGTCCTCATCTCATTGGGTCATGGGGTTGCTTATTGTTCTGAATTGAACAGATTGCAACGTACACATATTAAGAATTAAAAAAAAAAATTATAAACAGACACAAAAGTAATTAGTGATTGTTGCTAAAGAAACAACTACAATAATGACATTAAATGTCGTTTCTCATGTAATAGGAGAAACTCAATTGTGTTTTTAATAGATTTAATACTTCTAATTTAAATTAGGTAAATATCTACTTCTAATATTATCATTTAATATCATTATATTAAAATTCTTTTCAATTGTGTTTTTGATTGCCATTGTCATTTCAATTAATTAGTCAATATCATTATATGCATATGAACGAACTGTGTTGAAAAAGGATAGTAGATTGTGATGAATGAGATATTTTGAATAGGAATTCTAAGAAATTGAAAATAGTAGAAATATTTGTTTTTATTTTGTTTCCTTCTACGGGGTTAGAGAATAATACTACTTTTGTTAGAAGGGATTTGATATTAACTGCGTTAGTAGAATGTTAAAACAATGGCTAAAATATTCAGTAGCTAGTGAAAATAAAACGAATCGATTTGAAATAAAACGGAATCAATTTAGTTGATTTAGTGAAGACATAATTTAAGAATGACGTAACGCGGGGTGGGGTAATGCGTGCAAATGGAACAACCTGGTCAAATTACGTATCCTTCTTCCTTAATCTGGAGCAATATGTGAATGCGCCAGCCATTCGTACAACGTAATATAAGGGAGACCGAAGTAGAACTGTCGGAGTAAAGCGAAGCTTCGAGGGTGGCGAATAATTTGTCATGGGGAAACATAGGGCAGTTTGATTGGCAGGGGAGCGACCCCAGGAGTCGGGAGTTGTTAAAGCCCCCCACGCGCATAGCACGCGGCTAGACTTCATCAGGAACAAGATACGGGGACCATACATACGTTCTGGTGTCGTCGTCCCTTGAGACAACATAACCTCAAACTGTCATTGTAAATGAGCTACAGATATTATAACCATTATTGTTATTACTGATATCTCGCCATAAATTTGATCACACTATTCAGTGGGTAGATCAAATCATGGAAAATATGCATTTACCATAATATAGTAATACTAACGCACAATTTGTTAACCTCCGGTTCTTATCTAATATTTAACTAGAGACTGACATTAACAAAATTAATTACCAGTAAAAAAATAATAAATAAAACATTTTTTATAACGGAATTACACTTTAATTACAAGAATATAATTAAATAAAATTCATTTTTCATTTATCAGAGACATCTCTTATCCAAAAAAACAGAACTACATCCCAATACAAAATTTTTTTATCAGCTTAAGAATTAAGTAAATTACCGACTAAATCAATGGTCATCATCTGACAGACCGCGAGCTCTACAGAATAATTTTTTTTTGTACACAGATCTTATTTTCTTGCGCGATGTGAATTTCTTTAAGTTTAATCTGTGTGCCACGATAAGAACAACTGGTAATGTCAATACGCCATAAACAAAAGTTTCTCTGAAGAGAGTTAATAATCGTTTGATATGTTTATGACCGCATTCAGGCTGAAAACCACTCGTAATTATCCCGTGCTATAAAGTGGAAACAAACTACAACTTTTGTGCACAGTGAATCAATCCTGTCCCAATCGCAGTAGGTAAGGTAGGCACACTAATTTCCTCACCTGGTGATGAAAGAGATGACAGCGAGAGGGAATTAGGCTACACGCCCCCCTCCCCCCTTCACGACCCTCTCCTTCCCCCCTTTCACGCCCCGCTGACAGTATGTAATTTTTTTAACCCGACATTTCCCTTGTAGTATTATATAAACAGTTCCGAGGGAGGTCGAGGATTGTTGTCGGATCAAGTGGCCAGGCGGCGGGTTTTTGGTTGGTAAGGCGATTGCGTCTTCCTTGAGGCTGGACGAGGACGCCTCAATTGAGTCCAATACTACTACCCCCATCGTGAGGGAGTGAAAATGAGTTTTTCTCGCCACCTCGGATAAATAAAAAGCACTAAAAAAAGAAGATTTTATTAATTAAATATAATAACAGTTACTCAATAAAAACAGAATTAATCTAAAACCAAAAGTATACACACTGACTCACAGTATAATTGATTCAATAGAAGATTTAATAATTGGCTTTATACATTTATCAGAAGATACAATCAAATTATGTGATTTTCTTCTTCACCAGTAACAACAATAACTAATGAATAACAAACGTTTAACCAGTCTGTAAAGTTTTTGCCTTGTTAAGGCAAAAACTACTACATAGAGGATAAGATGAGATAGAAAATTGAATTCAAGTTAACTAAGTAACGGGCGATCGAGAGTGAACTAAGAAGTTACTGTTCAATGCAAACCACGTGCAAGACGTACTTTGTAGTTTTTATCGAAGTAGTTGAGAGCAATAAGTCGGACTATAATAATTTCCTAGTAGAGTCCCCGGTTATAACGCGGGTGCAGGGAGTCATTCACTGACTCGCGTTATATCACCTTCTTCTTCTTCTTTGAGTGCCTATCCGCTACGGATGTGGGCGACCATCATGGCTATTTTGACTTTATCCACTGCCAACCGGAACAATTGCATGGAGCTCCTACCAAACCAGGTTCGCAAGTTCCCAAGCCAGGATATTCTTCTCCTATTGGGCTTCCTCTTGCTATCTATCTTTCCCTGCAGGATGCGTAGTAACAGTTCATAACGTTGCGAATTCCTCATGATATGACCCAAATATTGCAGCTTCCTTGCTTTCACAATATTAACAAGTTCTGTGGTTTTCTTCATTCTTTGCAGAACTTCAACGTTGGTCACTTTATGGGTCCATGGTATTTTCAGAATCCTTCTGTAGAGCCAGAGTTCGAAGGGTTCCATAAAGTGGAAACATTATAGGCTTTTTGTTATATCACCTACTGCGGTATAAACGAAGTCACGGTTTTTTACTGTTGTTGTTTAGGTCATCAGCCGAAAGGCTGGTTTGAACCTGTAGAGGTTTTACTACGGAAAACGAGGAGTGAGGTGGTTTACCATGCCTTCTTCCCTGAGTGGAAAGTACGCTTATCAGCAATGGTCAGCCAATTAAATGATTGAATCATTTAAGAATAGAATAGGTGGAAGTGTGAAAGACACTAGTCAGAGTTGCCTCCTCTGAAAGTATGAATTTCATTATACAGCCAGACCCTGAGGTGAATAAGTGAACGTATCATTTGCAGAGTGGAAAATATATGATTTTCAGAGAACCCATGCTGAAAAGCGTACTTTCTACTCAGTGAAGAAGGCATGGTAAACCACCTCACTCCTCTTTTTACTTAGTGAAACCTCTACAGGTTCAAACCAGCCTTTTGGCTGATGACCTAAAAAACAATATTAATAAAGGCCCGTGGTGTAGTGGTCAGCGCAACTGGCTACTATGCCGGGGTTTCGGGTTCGATTCCCGGTCAGGTCTGGCATTTTTTCATCTGTAAATCACCACATATCATTACCTACGCACAAGCCCAAGACTTATGTAAGCATCATCACTCAATAATAATAATAAAAAAAAAGTTAAGAAAAAGAAAAATATATACAGGGGTGTATTTAAAATTCAGTCAAAAAATGAAAAAAATTATACGGGGACATAATTGAATCCGCGTTATATCCGAAACCAATGGCGTTATAACCGGGTACCACTATAACACAATTCGTTGTTGTTTTCTATAAGATTTCCGCAGTTGGTTGACGGGTGAAAGCGAAGAATAAGAACTCGATTAGGAAAGGTCAAATTACATTTACCGTTTTAGAACTCCCGAGAGTTGGTTGTAGTAATGTTTTAACAACATTGAAGGAAGAGAAGACAGATGGAAATTGTGACTAATAGTAGAGTTAACCAATGATTGTATAGTAAGTAACTAGGTAGGTAAGGAACAGTGAAGAGGTTAGGACGTTACGAGATTAGCAAATAGTTGGATAATGGGATACCTCCCGTTCTTCAATAGACACGTAGGATTTATATTCTCAACTAATAGAGGTTAGGTCAGGATGTGTTTCAATTAAGGGAACTAAGTTCCAGACCTTCGGACCCTTCCTTCTACCATCTACACTTATTACTACCCCCACTCTAACAATAGGTTCGGGTATCCCTAATATTACTTCTCTCTCCGTCACTCTCTCTCTCTCTCTCTTTATCTTATACTCTCTAATAGATTGCTCTTTGAATTATTCTATAACATTACCCTAATTGTAATACGATAGGATACCAAGTACAATAAATGTTATTATAGGGAAAACTAATAAAAATATATGCGTGTACTTTTTACACCGGAAACCTAATGCCCTACTTTATAAAACAATAAAAATTCATCTCATTGAACATCTGTTCAAAATAATACAAACATTCATATAATACTGTACCAATTACCCGTGGCATACAAAGTACTCTCCGAAACACTTTTAACTAGATTTTGAAGAACAAATAGATTATACCCCAACGAACTAAAGACTGCAGATGAGATCTAGCCAATAACAGCCCAGGTCGGGTGTGAAGTTGTCCCTTCGCTAAGTCACACTCTGTTCCACCAAACTCCAGCTGACTTTTGCATGACAGTAGGCTGTCATGCGCAGCGGGACCACAACGTGACAACGGAGGATACGATTAACGAAAGTAAATTGGATCTGTGCTGTAATCTAAATCACTACGTTCCGCCTACATCTGCAGTCTCTAGTTCGTTAAGCTGTAGAAACTGGTTGTTGTTGTTTGGGTCAACAGCCGAATGGCTGGTTTGAACCTCTAGAGGTTTTACTAAGTAAAAACGTAGAGTAAGGTGGTTTACCATTGCCTTCCTAACTGAGTTGAAAGAGTATGCTTATCAGCATGCCAGGCCCTCGGAAAAGCACTCACTTTCCACCCTGCAAATGACACCTTCACTTCATTCACCACAGGGTCTGGCTGCATAGTGAAATTCATTACTCTCAGAGGAGATAACTCTGACTAATGTCTTTTACACCTCTACCTCTTCTGTTCTTAAATAGTTCAGTCATACAAGTGGCTGACTATGTGATAAGAAACAGAACTATTTTTTTAGCCCTGGACCAAACAGATAGAGTGCAATTAAAATAACACTCCACCTACCCGTTTTGGGCAAGTAGAAACTGAGTGAACATCAAAATCCGGGTTCAGGAAAAGAAGATCCTGCGCAGAACAGATACGAAACCTTAAAGGAGTTCTGAAAAGTTATATTTTCAAAAGATCTAGTGGTAATGTTTATTTTGAGAAACCTTAAGATTCAATCGACCGAGAAACGCTTCTGTATATTTAAAAATTTTTTGGAATGGATATCAAAACAACGAAAATAATTAAGGAAACATTAACATAGGACCGTTAGAAAGTATAATTTCTTGGAGAATATTCCGAATAGTAATAAATTAAAACTGAAGTTCGAATGGGCGATGTAATGTCATGTTCTTTTCAACTGTATACTAAAACAGGCTGTTCATAAAACGCAACAAACGTTTCAGAAATACAACTTGACAAGAAAGTAACCTTAACTAGACTAGAGGAAATTGACTCTTCCAGGTGACATACAAAATACTCTCCAAAGCAATTTTGACTAGACTAGAAGAATAAGTAGATCAGAAACTGGGTGAATATCAAGCCGGGTTCAAGAAAGGAAGATCTTGCGCAGAATAGATGTGAAACCTTAAGCCGGTGGTTATTCTAATCTTAAAAAGAATACAAATCTATAAAAAATGATTTGATCTATGATTCTACGTGATTAATTTTAAGCAAATTTTTAAAATTTCGTATTTAGGAAAAGGTATTAAAAAAAAATATGTCTGGTACGCTGGTACCGACCATTCAGTGTACTCGCGGATCGATGGGCCATGACAACAAGATGGACTCCCGGTTGCCAAGATAACAATCTGGTGACAACCTGGTGCATGTTTTAATCTTAAAACATATACCGGTCTATAGAAAGTGTTTTGATTTATGTTCCCAAGTAATAAATTTTTAACATTTTGTATTTTGGAATAGTTTGAAAGTAAAAAAAAAAATCTGGTACGTTGGTACCGCCCATTTAGTGTACTCGCGCATCGGTGGGCCATGACAACAAGATGGACTCCCGGTTGCCAGGATAACTCCTTGTGAATGTTTTAATCTTAAAACATATACCGGTCAATCGAAAGTAATTTTATTTATGTTTCTAGGTGATAAATTTTTAACATTTTGTATTTTGGAATAGTTAGTAAGTAAAAATATGTTTGGTACGCTGGTACCGCCCATTTAGTGTACTCGCGCATCGGTGGGCCATGACAACAAGATGGACTCCCGGTTGCCAAGATAACTCCTTGCGCATGTTTTAATCTGACAAATTATACCGGTCTATAGAAAGTGTTTTGATTCATGTTTCTAGGTGATACATTTTTAACATTTTGTATTTTGGAATAGTTAGTAAGTAAAAATATGTCTTGTACGCTGGTACCGCCCATTTAGTGTACTCGCGCATCGGTGGGCCATGACAACAAGATGGACTCCCGGTTGCCAAGATAACTCCTTGCGCATGTTTTAATCTGAAAAATTATACCGGTCTATAGAAAGTGTTTTGATACATGTTTCTAGGTGATAAATTTTTAACATTTTGTATTTTGGAATAGTTAGTAAGTAAAAATATGTCTTGTACGCTGGTACCGCCCATTTAGTGTACTCGCGCATCGGTGGGCCATGACAACAAGATGGACTCCCGGTTGCCAAGATAACTCATTGCGCATGTTTTAATCTGAAACATTATTATACCGGTCTATAAAAAAGTGTTTTGATTCATGTTTCTAGGTGATAAATTTTTAACATTTTGTATTTTGGAATAGTTAGTAAGTAAAAATATGTCTTGTACGCTGGTACCGCCCATTTAGTGTACTCGCGCATCGGCGGGCCATGACAACAAGATGGACTCCCGGTTGCCAAGATAACTCCTTGCGCATGTTTTAATCTGACAAATTATACCGGTCTATAGAAAGTGTTTTGATTCATGTTTCTAGGTGATAAATTTTTAACATTTTGTATTTTGGAATAGTTAGTAAGTAAAAATATGTCTTGTACGCTGGTACCGCCCATTTAGTGTACTCGTGCATCGGTGGGCCATGACAACAAGATGGACTCCCGGTTGCCAAGATAACTCCTTGCGCATGTTTTAATCTGAAACATTATTATACCGGTCTATAAAAAAGTGTTTTGATTCATGTTTCTAGGTGATAAATTTTTAACATTTTGTATTTTGGAATAGTTAGTAAGTAAAAATATGTCTTGTACGCTGGTACCGCCCATTTAGTGTACTCGCGCATCGGTGGGCCATGACAACAAGATGGACTCCCGGTTGCCAAGATAACTCCTTGCGCATGTTTTAATCTGAAACATTATTATACCGGTCTATAAAAAAGTGTTTTGATTCATGTTTCTAGGTGATAAATTTTTAACATTTTGTATTTTGGAATAGTTAGTAAGTAAAAATATGTCTTGTACGCTGGTACCGCCCATTTAGTGTACTCGCGCATCGGTGGGCCATGACAACAAGATGGACTCCCGGTTGCCAAGATAACTCCTTGCGCATGTTTTAATCTGACAAATTATACCGGTCTATAGAAAGTGTTTTGATTCATGTTTCTAGGTGATAAATTTTTAACATTTTGTATTTTGGAATAGTTAGTAAGTAAAAATATGTCTTGTACGCTGGTACCGCCCATTTAGTGTACTCGCGCATCGGTGGGCCATGACAACAAGATGGACTCCCGGTTGCCAAGATAACTCCTTGCGCATGTTTTAATCTGACAAATTATACCGGTCTATAGAAAGTGTTTTGATTCATGTTTCTAGGTGATAAATTTTTAACATTTTGTATTTTGGAATAGTTAGTAAGTAAAAATATGTCTTGTACGCTGGTACCGCCCATTTAGTGTACTCGCGCATCGGTGGGCCATGACAACAAGATGGACTCCCGGTTGCCAAGATAACTCCTTGCGCATGTTTTAATCTGACAAATTATACCGGTCTATAGAAAGTGTTTTGATTCATGTTTCTAGGTGATAAATTTTTAACATTTTGTATTTTGGAATAGTTAGTAAGTAAAAATATGTCTTGTACGCTGGTACCGCCCATTTAGTGTACTCGCGCATCGGTGGGCCATGACAACAAGATGGACTCCCGGTTGCCAAGATAACTCCTTGTGCATGTTTTAATCTGAAAAATTATACCGGTCTATAGAAAGTGTTTTGATTCATGTTTCTAGGTGATAAATTTTTCACATTTTGTATTTTGGAATAGTTAGTAAGTAAAAATATGTCTTGTACGCTGGTACCGCCCATTTAGTGTACTCGCGCATCGGTGGGCCATGACAACAAGATGGACTCCCGGTTGCCAAGATAACTCCTTGCGCATGTTTTAATCTGACAAATTATACCGGTCTATAGAAAGTGTTTTGATTCATGTTTCTAGGTGATAAATTTTTAACATTTTGTATTTTGGAATAGTTAGTAAGTAAAAATATGTCTTGTACGCTGGTACCGCCCATTTAGTGTACTCGCGCATCGGTGGGCCATGACAACAAGATGGACTCCCGGTTGCCAAGATAACTCCTTGCGCATGTTTTAATCTGACAAATTATACCGGTCTATAGAAAGTGTTTTGATTCATGTTTCTAGGTGATAAATTTTTAACATTTTGTATTTTGGAATAGTTAGTAAGTAAAAATATGTCTTGTACGCTGGTACCGCCCATTTAGTGTACTCGTGCATCGGTGGGCCATGACAACAAGATGGACTCCCGGTTGCCAAGATAACTCCTGGCGCATGTTTTAATCTGAAAAATTATACCGGTCTATGGAAAGTGTTTTGATTCATGTTTCTAGGTGATAAATTTTTAACATTTTGTATTTTGGAATAGTTAGTAAGTAAAAATATGTCTTGTACGCTGGTACCGCCCATTTAGTGTACTCGTGCATCGGTGGGCCATGACAACAAGATGGACTCCCGGTTGCCAAGATAACTCCTGGCGCATGTTTTAATCTGAAAAATTATACCGGTCTATGGAAAGTGTTTTGATTCATGTTTCTAGGTGATAAATTTTTCACATTTTGTATTTTGGAATAGTTAGTAAGTAAAAATATGTCTTGTACGCTGGTACCGCCCATTTAGTGTACTCGCGCATCGGTGGGCCATGACACCAAGATGGACTCCCGGTTGCGAAGATAACTCCTTGCGCATGTTTTAATCTGACAAATTATACCGGTCTATAGAAAGTGTTTTGATTCATGTTTCTAGGTGATAAATTTTTAACATTTTGTATTTTGGAATAGTTAGTAAGTAAAAATATGTCTTGTACGCTGGTACCGCCCATTTAGTGTACTCGCGCATCGGTGGGCCATGACAACAAGATGGACTCCCGGTTGCCAAGATAACTCCTTGCGCATGTTTTAATCTGACAAATTATACCGGTCTATAGAAAGTGTTTTGATTCATGTTTCTAGGTGATACATTTTTAACATTTTGTATTTTGGAATAGTTAGTAAGTAAAAATATGTCTTGTACGCTGGTACCGCCCATTTAGTGTACTCGCGCATCGGTGGGCATTGACAACAAGATGGACTCCCGGTTGCCAAGATAACTCCTTGCGCATGTTTTAATCTGAAAAATTATACCGGTCTATAGAAAGTGTTTTGATTCATGTTTCTAGGTGATACATTTTAACATTTTGTATTTCGGAATATTAAGTAAGTAAAAATATGTCTTGTACGCTGGTACCACCCATTTAGTGTACTCGCGTATCGGTGGGCCATGACAACAAGATGGAGTTCTTGAAAGTTATATCTTAAGATATCTGGTGGTAATATTTGTTGATTTTAAGAAAGTTTATGATTCAATTGATCGGAAAACGCTACTGAATATTTTAGAAGAGTTTGGAGTGGAAATTAAAACAACGGCAATAATTAAGGACACATTAACAGAAACAAAATCAAAAGTAAAATTTATAGATGAAAGGTTCGAAGAATTTGGAACATAAACAGGCGTTAGGCAGGGTGATTGGACTATCACTCGCTTTTTTAACTGTGTGCTGGAGATAGTTATTCAGGAATGGGAATTGGAACTTGCCAATACAGGATTGTTCAACAAGTACACATTTGAGGATCACATAACAGCATATAAAGTCCAGCCTGTCTTAGTTTGCTCCTAATGTAAACAAATAATGACGTCACTGAGCATGCGCATTATATAAAAATGTGTACACGCTGATTAAAAAGTAACAACAAAATACTTTTAAAAGTATTTTTCTAAATGAAATTGTTAGGCCTACATCATATCATGACTGATGTTTTTAGTACTTTAAGTACCTATAATTTAAAAAATAGTTAACTTAATAGGAATAAGACATCCGTAAAGTCGCAGACTCTAGCGTGCACCCTGTAGTAGGTGGCTTTTGTTTGTTGACAGTAGGAGCAAACTAACAACGGCTAAACTGTAGATAAACTGTCTTGCTTTTAGAGACAATCAAGCAGTCGTTAATAGAAACACGGAAACAGCAATAGAAAAAATGACAGTGTAAAGAACAAGCAGAAAACTCAAGACTACAGATTGCATTGTAGAAAATTAAATACGTAACGAACATCAAAACAGCCCCACGTTACTTAGACACAATACGGAAAAATTGGGAAAGATGATACCTTCAAGTACTTCGAGGAGGTAATACAACCAAAGACCAGCGTAAAGGAAGCGAACAACAGACGAAGAAAGATGACCGGTACGCGAGTGAGTGCCTTAGAATGACCAAGCCTAAGAAAAGCAGACAAATTTGAGAGAAAGATTAACGGCAAGATAATGAACCCAAAGATAATATTAAATAGCATTTGCCCGTAAAGCCTATCCTAACCTTAAAGTAAATGAATTAATTAGCCATGAACCAATAAATTTAATAATATAGGTTACGAGGTCGAGAAGGATTGTACAAGGAAAATGAACGATTAGAAAAAGAAGACTTAAATTTTACGGACAACTGTATAGAATGGATGAAAACCGGTTGATAAAACAAATTATTAGGACACTTAACAGACCTAAGGTGTCAGATAAATGATTTTAAGAAGTCAGATATTGAGAAAACGTGAATAATCCATGAAAATTGAATGAACCGAACGAAATTCAGATAAATAATTACGGATTTTATGGGCTTCCATGATGAGAAAAAACAGACCCCGGTAAAGCCTACAGCGGACGAATGCAGAGAATGTGGGCTGCAAAAAGAGCTTCCAAAAACGTCTAAAATCACCTCGTTTAAAATTGGCCTTACACGAGGAAAAATATTGTATTTACTATTTTTTCATGATCTTTACAATTTTGTCTCTTTCTCTTAATTTATAAATCCTATTTGGGTTAATGAATTTTTCAGTTCTACTAAACTTACTTACTTACTTGTTGTTGTTGTTGTTGTTAAGGTCATCAGCCAAAAGGCTGGTTTGAACCTGTAGAGGTTTTACTACGTAAAACTAGGAGTGAGGTGGTTTACAATTGCCTTCCTCACTGAATGGAAAAGTACGCTTATCAGCATGCAGGGCCCTCTGAAAAGCACATATTTTCCACTCTGCAAATGACACCTTCACTTCATTCACCACAGGGTCTGGCTGTATAATGTAATTCATTACTTTCAGAGGAGATAACTCTGATTAGTATCTTTTGCACCTCTACCTCTTCTGTTCTTAAATTATTCAATCATTTTATTGGCTGAACATGTGATAAGAAACAGAACTATTTATTTTAGCCCTGCAACTAACACTTACTTACTTAGCATCACTAAAATAAACTTTAATATTTCAATATTATATAGAAATTATATTTCATAATATTTTTAAACTCGTTGTTAGAACACAGAATAAAATTACTTTAGCAAGAGACGATAGTTAAAACAACAAGCTCTTCCGTATTCAAAAGGTTTATAACAATGCATAACATGTATTCAAGGAAATCCTTTAAAGTGGCCCATCCACAACGGCATGCTCTTTTTTATTTTGAAAACTCTAATACAGTCGGCTATATATACATGGAAAAGTTATTTTATGCGACATCACGAACTGAAAATTTGAAACAAAGGAATCTCCCTTTAATGTAACCCTCGGAAAGAACCTCTAATGGCTGGATGAGTTGGTTAACAATATAAAAATGTAATGAAAGTAGAATAATGTTTTTAGTGATCCACTTTTACTTTAATTAATTAAAATCCTTTAAAAATGTCACCGGTAATAATTATACACAGGCAGTTAGGAATATCTGAAATTTTTTAATACATTATAGTCGAATGAGCTTCAAACGTGAATTAGTATAGAAAATATCATTTAAATAAAAAAGTCTAGTGAGAAACAATCGCACGACTTTCTCTTGACAATGTAAATAATGCAAATTATAACCAATGTTTATCATGAGTTAATGACGCCAAATGAAAAACAACCGGTTCGACTTAAAAATACGGAAAATCACTAATTGACGCTAAACTAAGCTCTATATAGCACAACTCGCAGGGAATACGGTGTCGCACTGGAAAGGCCAGAGGATTTTTCAATGCAATTGGTTCAGTGTTTTGTAGCCATGACCTGACTTTAGGCACCAAATTACGGCTCCTCGACGCTATGTGTTCTTTGTTCGACTGTATGTTGTGGAAACTTGGATCTTGAACAGGGCGACTGCACGCCGGCTTGAGGCTTTTCAACTGTGGTTGTATAAGAGAATATTGAGTATTTGGGGACGCAGAAAGTCACTAATGTTGAAGTTTTGTTGAGAATGAACAAGGGTCTGGAATTGGTCAAAATTGTTAAGTGTCGTACGCTGCAGTACTTCGGGCATATTATGAGAAATAAAAAAGGTATGATATACTGCAGCGCATTCTGAAGGGGAAGAGGAATCCTGGTAGAAGAATTTCCTGGCTCGCCAATTTGAGGACCTGGTTCGGTAAGAGCTCCACGGAATTATTCCAGATTGCGACTAATAAGGTCAAAATAGCCATGATGATCGTCAACATCCGAACCGGATAGGCACGGCAAGATGAAGAAACTCTATTGAAAAAAATGCTTTCAATAAAAGTAGTACATTTTTACTTTCTCTTGCCTCATAGAAATACTGTAAGCTATAGGGAAGAAAAGTATTGTTTTCATATCGATTTTTCGAAATCAAGTTTTCACCGGATATATACGTTTTCAGGCCCACTGTGTGTGTGTGTGTGCGCGCGCGTCAAAATATCTCAAGCACAAAAGATAGTACGAAGCTGAAACTTGGAACTTAAATTTTAGATGTCGACGCGACAAGAACACTCATTAAAATCGGTCAACCGGAAGTAGTAGTTGATACTGCGGTTTTTCACTGTTTGAGATATTCTTAATTCTGTAGTCTTTTTTCCTAATCGTTTCCGTTAATCGTGCGTTTCACTAGTGTAGTTCTATTTTCCCTCGTAGTCTGCTTTCCATCTACTATCCATCTACTAAAATGGTGTAATCACTTTTTAGCAGTTCTTGCTTTTTGAAGTTGTTTTGCTTTTGAAGATTTTCTTCCTAGTAAGTTTTTTTTTGATGGCATTATTGAAAATGGAAAACACAATCAAAAAAATATTGTAAAAACTAAAGACTTAAAGCTACGCTGAATAAAATAAAAGTCAAAGTACCTAATTGATCACTCACCAATTAACAGAAAATAAAACAAATTAAAGAAACACGGAACTTTACTTTTATAAAATACTCCACAATACAAAATCGTATCCACATAATAAAATACAATAAAATTATCATGTGATGTTGTCACTAGCTTATCCTTAGCACCACGTCGCTATTTGCTAAATCATATGACTTTATTTATAACAAATCTTTATTTGAATCATCAGCTAGTTTAAAAGCAGTAGATTATCTAACCTCATAAAAGCCTTAATGTAGGACATAAACAGTATTTTCAACCCTTTAAGGGAAATTTTTAAAGGGTTTCAATAGCCTAAAACCTGCAACGGCATCATAGTTACAACATCAAAAACTGCATGAAAATTGGTTCAGTAATTTAGGGGATAAAGGGGAACGTACACACACACACACATACATCGAATCTTATATTTATATAAATAAATAATGAGTTCCAGTAATCTTTTTAATTGCGTTTTATAAAACATATTTTATTGAAAGAAAACAAGCTTTTTAGTATGAAAGTTTTAAAAATAATATGTCTGTTATAATTTATTGAAATCTTTCAAAGGCTATTATTCTATATGTTTTTAATATAAAATGTAGATGTAATCATATTATCATTCTCTTTGTTTGTATAGAAAATTGGAAAATTCAATTAAATTAAATGGAAATAGGCTATACGTACTGTATAAATAATTAATCCTATGAAACTGTTTTTAGATAATGGAAAAGGTTTTAGTTAATTTTAATTAGAATAAAATTATTAAAAAGTAGGTACAGAATCGGACAAGCAAAATTGGAAAAATTAATAATTCATTAAAATAAGTATGTTTCATAATCTAATTAAATTGGATGGGGTACTAGTTTTGTGTGTCTTGTTATAAATTAGCAATTCCCCGGTCGCTGCACTTAAGAGCTAAATTTCAAGCTATTAAATCCTCACCTAACCTTACACGTTAAAAGCCAAATCAGGTCTTTGCAACAGGAATTTTGTTGAGATCAGTACAAATGAGTAGTGGAACGGGTAAAATAACTGAATATGTGTTGTAAGTAAAAGTTGATGAAGACAACTTTAAAAAAATCTGGTGTGAAACACACACAACTTTCCTTGCCAATGCAAATAATTAACAATAAACCTAACATTAGTAATAAAACATTATAAAATGAACAAAAAACTAACCTCAATAAACATAACTTAACTTTATTCATGAGTGAAACACGCAAAATGAAAATCAACCTCAGTTTGGCTTAAAAATTCGGAAAATCACTCTTTCATTCTAAACTAGACTCTGTAGAAAACGATGCTCTAAATAAAAGTTGCAGATCTTTTAATTTACTATAAATTTGATTATATATTACACTTTTGTCGTAAAATGCATACTAAGCCGAAATCATAAAAAAAATCGATTTTTTACACGTTTTTACAGCCTCTCCAAGAATTTTAGCAGACATGGCGCCTACCCTATCTTGTAGAGCACAAAAAAAATTAGTAAACCAGGCGATTTTTAAAAAAAATCGTAAGAACAGTTTTTTAGAAAATCGTAAAAAAGTGAAGATTTAAACGAATAAACTACTACTTCCGGTTGACCGATTTTAATGAAAATGTTCGTGTCGGATCCGGTAGTGGTATATAACTTAAGTTTCAAGTTTCAAGTTCGTACGATGTTCCGTTCTTGAGATATTCTGTTAACACACACGCGCGCGCGCGCGCACGCACACACACACACACACACACACACACACAAAGACCAATCGCTAAAAACGTTTTTTGGATTCAGAGGGGTCTGAAAACGTGTAGATCCGGTGAAAACTCGATTTCGAAAACCGACATGAAAACAATATTTTCCTTCCTATAGGCTACATGAATATTCATATAGGCAAGACAAAGTAAAAAATGTTTAATGGATACTAAGGCCTCAATCTTAAAAAAAATTACCGATTTTAATGAGAAAATAGAACAAATCACTAATTGACGCTTAACTAAGAATTGTAAAAAAAAAGTCTGAAATAAATGTTGTATGTTTTAAAATTTTCTTCAAATACGGTTATTATAAACTTTTCCCTACAATACATTATTAACCCCATAATTTAAAAAAAAAATGACTACGAAGGCACAGCCCCCAAGAATTCCAGCAGACATAGCGCTTACCCTAACTTGCAGAGAATAAAAAATGTGGTAAATGAGACGATTTAAAAAAAATCGTAAGAGACTTTTTGAAGAAAATTACGAAAACATGAAAAATCGCACGAATAAAGTACTAGGCCTACTTCTGGTTGACCTGTTTGATGAAATGTTCGTGACGGGTTTTCTAGTAGTACGTAACTTAAGTTCCAAATTTCATCGTCTTACGACATTCTATTCTTGAGATATTTTTTACACACACCAACCAATAGCCAAAAACATATTTTTGGGTCCATGGCACCTGAAAATGTGTATTTAAACTCGATTTCGAAAAATCGACATGAAAACAAATCTTTCCTTCCCTATAAATTAGGCCTAATATACAGAGTGATTCAAAACTATACGGCAATCTCTTGGGATCTCATTCTATAGCTAAAAATAAGAAAAAAAGTTTATATAAACATATGCCTGAAAACGCTTAGTTAGCGAGTTACGGCTAGCGAAAAATTTAACCTAGAACTCTGTACCTTCGGTGAAGTAAGGCCGTATGAAAATGTTAAAGGTAGTTACAAATATACAAATACGATTGTTTCTTATGTTTCTTAATCTGAAAAATTGAATAAAATTGGTTCCAGAGCTTTAAATCCAATACTTTCAGAGATATCTTACATAAAACACAAGAATTGGTGCAAAAAAATAACACATTTTTGTGTTTAACGTAAGATTACTTCCATAAATTGTAAATAAAGATGTATTTTTTTCTTAAATAAATTTGTAGTAAATTTAATTCTGAAAAGATTCATGTAAATTATTCAGGAAAATAATGAATAATAGATATTGAAATTTCGCTTTATTTAAAATCAAAACAGACGCACATAAATCTCACATTCTTAACTGCATAACATATTAGGTTAGGAGTAACAGCTGATCATTATCAGCTGTTACTCCCAACCTATATTTGTTAATATGCAATTAAGAATATGCGTTTTTTTCGATTTTGATTTTAAATAAAGCGAAATTTCAATATCTATTATTCATTTTTTCCTGAATAATTCACATGAATCTTTTCAGAATTAAATTTTCTACAAATTTATTTAAGAAAAAATACACCTTTATTTACCATTTAAGGAAGTAATCTTACGTTAAACACAAAAATGTGTTATTTCTTTGCACCAATTCTTGTGTTTTATGTAAGGTATCTCTGAAAGTACTGCATTTACAGCTCTGGAACCAATTTTATTCAATTTTGCAGATAAAAAAACATAAGAAACAATCGTATTTGTATATTTGTAACTACCTTTAACGTTTTTATACGGCCTTACATCACCGAGGGTACAGAGTTCTAGGTGAAATTTTTCGCTAGCCGTAACTCGCTAACTAAGCGTTTTCAGGGATATGTTTATATGAACCTTTTTTTTCTTATTTTTAGCTATAGAATGAGATCCCAAGAGATTGCCGTATAGTTTTGAATCACTCGATATAAGAAAAAATAAAAATAAATAGAGATAAAACAAAGCATAATATAGGTCCTAACAAAATAAGGTAGACCAAGGTTAACTTTATGTGCAATTACCCATTTTTATCGCTGCTTTTACGGTATTTGTTTACTTATCGTTGATCAGGAAATTAGAACAAACCCCAGTGATTTTGTTCATAATTTGCTATCAGCTGGTTACCATACAAAGTTGCACGTCCAACCTATTTTACTTAGCAATTTTACCGTGACAATAACGCAAATACTAATTTCATATACCATTTCTAATGTCATATACTGTTTCTTATCACATGGTCAGCCAATAAAATGACTGAATCATTTAATAACAAAAGAGGTAGAGGTGTTAAAGACACTAATCAGAGTTACCTCCTCTGAAAGTAATGAATTTTACTATACAGCCAGACCCTGAGGTGAATGAAGTGAAGGTGTCATTTGCAGCGTGGAAAATATGTGCTTTTCAGGGGGCCTGGTATGCTGATAAGCATACTTTTCCATTCAGTGAGGAAGGCAATTGTAAACCACCTCTCTCCTCGTTTTACTTAGTAAAACCTCAACGGGTTCAAATCAGCCTTTTGGCTGATGACCTAAACAACATATACCACAAGAGTAATTATTAAAAAAAATTGCTGTCTACAACTGTTTTAGAAAAGACAGTTTCTTAAAACTTATTTTAAAAATATATTTTTAATTCCGACATTTTTTGTATCTCTTGAAGTTTTAGAGACACAAATGATGCAAAAGATTAGGTTTTAATAAATATTTCAAAATACATATATATTGCATGTACAATTGTATTTCATTGTTAAATTAAAACCGTATTAGGAAATAAATAATCATTGAAAGCATGATTTCTAAAATTGTATCATATAATACCAATGATAGCCGTATATCATTATCATGATATTACACAGTGAGCTTAGATCATGAACATTGTATTTAGAATACGCTGTAGAATTACGTAGACTAATATTTTCCCCAATTGTTCTTTATTACAAAAATAAATGAAAAGTTTAAAATGAATCAAAATAATAATGTAAATGCTTAGACAATATTCGTGCAACTTTAATAAAGCTTTCATAAGGACATCGAAAAGAAAAAAAGAAAAGAAAACAAATCTCCAACAATCGCCATCAAGTTTGTGTACGTCTCAAGGGATCTCATTTTAGTTCGGGGAAAGCGTAGAAGAAAAGATCGTTTGGAGGAAAAACATTCCCCTACTGAAACCTATGAAATATCGTTGTACGAAAGCAAATCTCGTCGTCGTCTGTGCCGATTCGTTCATATACCGCGTCACCGGTGAGTCGGAAACAAGAAGTAATATTAAGGCGAGAGACCTGACTGAATTCACTCATACAAAATACAAACGCAAGATAGAAAGCCACTTTGCAGCTATTTTATTTCGCACCAGGTTAATGCATATTATAGCGCCAGAGAAGGAAAATACAAAGCAAAAAGCAGTAAAGTAGAAGCATGCAAAATACCGACCAATTTCATCTCTTACACGGCTTCCCTTTTTTGTTGGTTCGATAAATCGCTTGATACATCAGCTCTCCTACCTAACGTGGCACGCCTACAGAATTCTCAATTCATAAGTTTTAACGGAAAACCTATTCAAATTGTAGGCTTACACTAATTCCTATTGAACACGAAAAAAGAAAAATCATCTAAAAATACTCATTTATAAAACAAATAACACCATAGAATACATGAAAATATATTTTTTAAAGCCCGCTTCCAGTGATTTAAAGCGGTAAATTATATAAAACCTCAAAGCGGAAGTTTCCGTGTTTGATTCCCGGCAAAATTATAAAGTAGTTTTAGTTATTGAAAAAAGAAGTTTTTTTTCTATTAATACAATTGTACATAATCTAAGGTAATGTTTAAAAATTTTATTATTATTATTATTTTTTTTATATAAATTTAATGGTATTTATCATTTATTTTAATGCTTTTAACAAAAAATGTTTAATTATATTTCTTAAACCCTTTTTAGATTTTATAATAGTATTTTTTATAGTAGTTATTAGTATATAAATTTGTATAAATAATTTTTTTGTTTACTCCTATGCGCGGACAGAACTCTTCGTGAAGAAGAGTTTTTGCGTATAAGTATATTTAGTTAAAAAAATTGTAAGTAGGTTAGTATAGCAATAATTGTATTGTTGACAGGCAGGCGCCTTCAATCCTCTGCATTTTAATTTACATTCATAGCTCATGTGCTACACTATATTTTACATCGGTAGGTCACCAAACAAAATGCAACTAGTAATGCCCAAGAAGTATTTTTAGGGTAACCACCCTAAAGATAAAAATCTCCAAAATATCTATAATTCAGAATAATAAGTATTGAAATTCTTAAGGTGATGTCTAAAAAAAAATAAAAGGTGCAGAGAAACCGGGAAAAACACTAAACCGAGATATTTAATTTACTTTTCTAAATTCCAGCTATAAACTCAAGGGCCTCTGACATGAACTCTGTATGAACATTTGTATTCCAACCCAGTATTTAAATTTATTTATTTCACTTGCATGTATAAAGTAAAACAGCATTTCAAAAAGCAACGAAATCTACATCGTAATTCATTAGAATAACATTCCAAAAATAAATATCACAAAACTAAAAGAATACAAAAAATATAAAAATTTAAATACTAGTACAATAGGGTATGAATATGTGACAGAAGTCTTAATTAAAGTGCAGAATAGAGAGGAAAATTGCACAAAAGATCATATATGTGTACCCAAATTAAAAATAGAATAAAGTGGACATACTATACTATAGGAAGTACGAGAATTATATACGATCTAATTCGAGAAGAGTTCAATTCAGGATAACTGTACATGCAATGAGGGTTAAGTTTTAGTATAAAAACTTCCGGATGATATAAGGGATAAACGGGGGTAAATCGGGAAGAAGGAGAAGAGAATGAAGAGAGGTGAATTGTGCCAAGCAGACAGAATAAATAACTAATAATGCAGAGAGCATAAAATGCAGAGAGACAACTAACGGTGAACTGGGAGAGAAGAGCATTTAACAGTATTGTTGGCAACTATCCATTTTGTGATACGAATACGACTTATGTTGGCAATACTGATTCTATTCTAGTGACGTCACCGATAGAACTTTTCCAATTTAAAATGGTCGGAATTCCGCCTATTGTGGCATAGCCTTTTGTTGTAAACTCCCGAATTCGCACTCACCTTTGCATACTACATGCTACCATTTCCCCTCACAAACTCTCTCAACTAAACCGATGGATGACGCATTTGGAAGAACGGTGGAGTTTGGCATGATAGTTGTTTAGTGGTGAATCGGTTACGAAATTGTGCAGATAATAGGCCTAATAATAACCAAGTTATAAACTTTCATCAATAATAATATTGTGTGTTACTAATAATAACAATAACTTGAAAACCACAACCGAAATTCCAACAATGCTATAAAAATCATCAAATATTTTAACGAACCATAAATAATAAAATGTATCCGTAGTAAATAAATACAGTTAAACTACAAGACAGTTATATTCAAGATAATTTGAAGCAACAATGAAGTTATTATAAAGAAAAATCTATTACTGTGATAGTATAGTCAGACAAGTTTCGAAATAGGATTCCCTCCCTTCCGCACTTCAACCGTGCCACCTCGCATTTCGCACCGTACCAAAAATATTAGCTCGGATAGTCAGCCTACTAGTACAGCTCATTGCTACAACAGTATTTATATTCATACTTCTTACTATTACTTTATTATTTATTATCATTTGCACTTATTTAACCTGTACCTGTTTACATCACAAACATACACTTACACTGTATTTGTTTATTCGAAACAAATTTATCTGAATATTGAACAACCGATCAAACCCAAAACATAATAAAACTGCACTGACTACAAAACCAATATTGCACGGTCGCTGACACTGTACAACTGAAGTAAAAGGGCTAAAATAAATAGTTCTGTTTCTTATCACATTGTCAGCCAATTAAATGACTGAATCATTTAAGAACAGAAGAGGTAGAGGTGTAAAAGACACTAATCAGAGTTATTTTCTCTGAAAGAAATGAATTTCATTATACAGCCAGACCCTGTGGTGAATGAAGTGAAAGTGTCATTTACAGAGTGGAAAATATGTTCTTTTCAGAGGGCCCGGCATGCTGATAATCTTACTTTTCCATTTAGTGAGGAAGGCAATGGTAAACCACCTCACTCCTCGTTTTATTACTTAGTAAAGACTCTAGAGGTTCAAACCAGCCTTTCGGCTGATGACCTAAACAACAACACCATTGAATAATTAAATCGTATCAATTATTTACATTAACAGTCAATATTATAAATTAAGAACTTGCCAAGTTATATTATGACTACACTACCTATTAGTAAACAAAAATAATGGAAACACTTACGACTTTCTGCTGGTAGTCACATAATCTGTACAAAATGTTATAGATAACAAGATTCTAGTATAAGTGATATTCATATTAATTGCTCATTTGTTTTGTGCGTACCGATGTATTCGATCCGGCACGTAGTGCGAACGGGAATGGAAGAAGTGGGGAGGGAGGGAGGGAATCCTATTTCGATCGTTGTCAAGCAGTAACTACATTACTAATTTTTATGCACTGAGTTTTTCAACAGAACATGATTTTTCAATTCCTAAGTGTGTACGTTGCAATCTGTTCAATTTAAGAACAATAAGCAACCCCATGACCCAATAAGATAATGAGAATGATGTGTAAATGAGGTATAGTCTTGCATAATCACTCCACTACGGTGAAAAGAGCCGCCATTTTAAATTATTAAACACTTAGAAAATAAAAGGCCGGTGATTATGCCAAATTCTACCCTTTCCGTCTCCCCTAAAATCATAAATTAGCCCCTACCTAAAATTATAACATTTGTCCACGTTAAGTACGGTGCGTCCCTTCCCCTCCCCAAGACAATAAAACTCCCACATAACTAAAAAAGGCCACTGAAAAACAAATTAAAAAAAAAGAGCCGCTCTTAAACCCACTTGTCCCTTAATATAAATTTTCATCCACGAATAACTTCTTAAAATACGTTACCTCCTTTAAATTCCCAGTTCCAATCCCCCAAGAGCCAGAATCCTATTTCCTATTTTTAAACTATAAAATTCCCCCTAAATTCCATGAGGTTGCGATTACTCTGTAAAATTGTTCCCCGAGCGACCAGGTGTTCCTTAACACGATGTCGCCACCATAGGGCTTCTCAGCCCTCTCAACCAGGATTCAGGATTCAGGTATAGTCTTGTGCAGACTCAGGCTGACCATTCCTAAGAGAGTATAGTTAATTAAACCCAAACCATCAAAGTATTATATACTTTACTAAGACTATATTGGTTAAAATAATGCAGCACATAAAACCAACGCAAAACAAGTTTAATTACATAATGGATATATGAATAAACAAACCGTAAGAATAGAAACATTAAAATTCAAAACATTCCCCATAAATTTCTTACTAACTCCTCCCAGATAGTAATAACATTAATAGATACTGAATAAGCAATATCTATAAAAAGAGTGCGCGTTTTACATAACATAAAACTCGAATAAAACCATGCAAATAAACTTAAACACACTACACGTCGACTGAGCAAATAAACTACAAATAACTAACATACGCCACTACTTTGATGGAGAAATGAACTGTCACCGGTTGCAATAAGTTTCCTGTACATTTTAACTATCATTTAATTTCTTGTAGAACTTGTCCTGAATCGAGTTATGATTATTAATTTTTTTAAGATATATAAATACCGGGTGATTTTTTAGTCCTGTTACCCAATTGTTAATGTCTGGTAATTTTTTTCTAAGAAAGGGATATTTTGTTTTGTAACACAAAGTTGGTAGCCCTACTCAACCGGTATAGATACGACAGTTTGAGTTGATTCTCCTTGAGTTGCGTAAAATTTTGTGCTGTTTCCAGTTGTGTTACGAACAGAATGTCTTTTACCCTAGAACAACGGGTTTTCATTCTTGAACAATATTTTGCTACAAAATCGTATGCGAGTGTAAAAGAATCATTTCAAATTAAATTTTTTGGTGTTCCTCCACTCTATTCTAGTCAATTTCTAGGCTAACTAACTGATTTTTAGAGGCAGGTATTGTTTGCAGCAGAAAACGTAGTGGTCGACCAACTCTCTGGACAGATGACGTTAAGAGAATGTGAAAACAAGATTGCTCAATTCTCCATGGAAAAGTTTACAAAAACTTTCCTCGGATGTTGATTTGTCATGTTCGAGTGCTCAGAAAGCTGCTAAAAAAATGAAATTGTATCCGTATCACATACGATTAGTTCTAGAGCTTCAGCCTCCAGATTTAAACAAGAGATTGTTTTAGGATAAAAGACATTCTGTTCGTAGCACGACCGGAAATGGCAAAAAATTTTACACAGCTCAAGGAGAATCAACTCACACTGCCATATCCATACTGGTTGAGTAGGGCTACCAACTTAGTGTCACAAAACAAAATTTACTTTTTTTAGAAAAATATTACCAGACATTAACAATTGGGTAACAGGACTAAAAAATCACCCGGTATCTTAAAAAAAACATCTGGTGTGAAACACTCACACAACTTTCTCTTGCCAATGCAAATAATTAACAATAAACCTAACATTAATAATAAAACATTAGAAATAAACAAAAAACTAACTTTAATAACATAACCTAATTTTAATCATGAAAGAAAGACGCAAAATGAAAATCAATCTCACTTAAGCTTAAAAATACGGAAAATCACTCTTTCACGGTAAACTATGGCTCTGTAGAGAAAAATGCTCTGGCTAAAAGTTGTAGATCTTATTATAATTTCCTATTAATGTAATTACATACACTTTTGTCGTTAAATGCATTCTAAGGCCGAAATCTTAAAAAAAATAGATTTTTCACACGTTTTCGAGAGAGAAAAACAGAAAATCGCTAATTACTGCTAAACTAAGAATTATACAAAAAAATGTTTGAAATAAAAGTTGTAGAATTTTAAATTGTCTACCACTTTTATTATATACACGTTTGCGCTAAATTGCATATTAAAGCCGTAATCTTAAAAAAACTATGTTTTTACGTGAAAACAGCCTCACCAAGAATTTCAGCAAACATGGCGCCTACCCTATCTTGTAGAGAATAAAAAATTTAGTAAATGAGACGATTTAAAAAAAAATCGTAGACCAGTTTTTGAGAAAATCGCAAAAAAGTGAAAAATTACACGAATAAACTACTACTTTCGGTTGACCGATTTTGATGAAAATGTTCGTGTCGGATCCGGTAGTCGTATGTAACTTAAGTTTCAAGTTTCAAGTTCGTACGATGTTCCGTTCTTGAGATATTTTGTACACACACACACACACACACACACACACACACACACACACAGAGAGAGACCTATCGCTAAAAACATGTAAATCCGGTGAAAACTCGATTTCGAAAAATCGACATGAAAACAATACTTTCCTTCCTATATATTCATATAGGCAAGAGAAAGTAATAAATATATGAAAATCTATATTATAATATTTTGTTGGCGTCCACTCACCCCTTACAGCTATCCCAAGCTCCGTGAAAGGAACTAACATGGAAGCGGGAAACACCTACCTAGATGAGCTGTTGAAGTGCAGCAATAGATAGAAATCCTTGAAATCGCTGCACTTGCCTATCGGGACGTAAATCCAAGGGACGTCAAAAGAAAAACACTAAAATAACTACATATACCTATTATTATTATTATTATTATATAAAAATCTGGAGTGAAACATTCACACAACTTTCTCTTGCCAATACAAATAAAGACCAATATAACCTAACATTAGTAATACAACATTAGAAATAAACAAAAACCTAACCTCAATAAACATAACCTAATTTTAGTCATATATGAAAGACGCAAAATAAAAATCAACCTCAGTTTGGCTTAAAAATACGGAAAATCACTATTTCACACTATACTACTCTCTGTAGAGAAAAATGTTTTAAATAAAAGTTGTAGATCTTTTAATTTCCTATAAATTTGATTATAAACACTTATGTCATAAAATGAATACTAAGGCCAAAATCTTTAAAAAAATCGATTTTCACACGTTTTCGTGAGAAAAAACAGAAAATCGCTAATTACCGCTAAACTAGGCGTTACACAAAAAAATGTTTGAAATAAAAGTTGTAGAATTTTAAATTCTCTACATCTTTTATTATATAAATTTTTGCGCTATAATACATATTAAAGCCGTAATCTTAAAAAACACTTTTTTTACGTAAAAACAGCCTCACCAAGAATTTCAGCAAACATGGCGCCTACCCTATCTTGTAGAGAATAAAAAATTGAGTAAACCAGGCGATTTTTTAAAAAATCGTAGGACCAGTTTTTGAGAAAATCGCAAAAAAGTGAAAAATTATACGAATAAACTACTACTTCCGGTTGACCGATTTTGATGAAAATGTTCGTGTCGGGTCTGGTAAGGGTATGTAACTTAAGTTTCAAGTTCGTACGATGTTCCGTTCTTGAGATATTTTGTTTACACACACACACACACACACACACACACACACACACACACACACACACACACACACATACACACACATACACACACCAAACGCTAAAACATGTTTTTTGGGTTCAGGGGGTTTGAAAACGTATAGATCCGGTGAAAACTCGATTTCTTAAAATCGACATGAAAACAATACTTTCCTTCCTATATATTCAAATAGGCAAGAGAAAGTAATAATGTAGTAAATAAAGCGATTAAAAAAATGCAAAAAGTGAAAAATTACACGAATAAACTACTACTTCCGGTTGACCAATTTTGATGAAATCGTCATGTCGGGTCTCGTAGTGGTACCTAACTTAATTTCCAAGGTTGAACTTCATACGATGTCCGTTCTTGAGATATTTTGTTCAATCAGACACACGCAGACTAATTCGATAATAAAACCATGTTCATGGCTTTAGTGAACATGAAAACTTGTATTTCCGGTGAAACTCGATTTTGAAAAATCGACATGAAAATAATACTTTCCTTCCCTATACAGAGCGAAGAGCGAGAGAAAGTAAAAATAAGTTAACTAAACAAAATTACAGAACTCTTTAAATTTTTATAGGAAATTTCAATGCTACGATCATTTGTTAACGTTTAAAATGATAATATAATTTTCCAGTCATAAGCAAGATTAATAAATATTTTATCTTACAGTACTTAAATCCATTCCCCATGAAATTCCAAATTTTAAAAATTTAGTACCTGAAACAAAAGAAAATATATTTTAGAATAATGCTCAACACGTCAATACACGAAAAAGCAATTATTTAATTTAAAAATATTCACAGAATTTTTACTAAGTATTGCTGTACCTTTTTAAGTATTATTTTTTACAGGCCATTTGTTCATAACTGAACGTAAGCTTCCTATAAAATTTTCCAAGTTTCCTTATTCTTTGCTTGCTGTGCCCAATTTAATACCATCACTCTCTTGATGCCAACTGTCCATCGCATCAACGGGCGTCCGCGTTCACTTGTTCCTATCCATGGACTTAATCTTTTAAAAACACGATTCTGTCTACCCATATTGCCCATGTGTTTTTTTATTACAGCCAGGCTTTAATTTTAATAATTTTTAATTATATTTTTTATTATTCCTATATTATATTATATATTATACCTATATTACATTATATTATTAACTATTATTATTATAATACCTAATATTTTTATTTATTTTATTTTTAAATTATATTAATAATTTTTAAGTAGTATATAAGCCTACAGAATATTCGAGATTCTCCAGGCCTATTTTTCCTTTGCATAAAATCTAATAGGTACAATCCGAGGAACTTACTGCATTTATAAAAAGAAACCACTCTCAAGAGAAGCCAAGAATAGCTAATATAATACAGTGATAAAACCTGTAGGCCCATGTATGAGTGCCTTAGAATGACCGGGAAGGCTGGTCAAAGAGAAACAGAGAAATTTGAGAGAAAGATCCTCCGCAAGACAATGGGTTCGAAGGTAGTAGACGGACAATATAGGTTACGACGTCGAGAAAAAATGTACAAGAAAAATTAACAATTAAGGAAACTATTAGAAAAAGATGACTAAAATTTTGCGGACCTGTATAAAATGGATGACAACCAGTTGACAAAAAATAACTGTACAATTCAAAAAATTAATTCCAAAAGACTCAGTGGTTGCAGAATTAAATAAATACTTGATTTATGCTTTTAAATCTACTGCGAATCCGAAGGTCCCGGTCCCGATTTCAGAAAGTTATCGGGGGGGGGGGGGGGGGTTGGCGACATAAGAAGGGGTTACAAAAAACGCAAAAAATGAAGAAAGATATCGTCCAGGAATTCAGTGTACACAATAGAAACACTCTTACCTATAAAGTGACCAAATTTCACTAAATTCTGAGATCTAGTATTTACGGAGTTATAGGCCAATAACAGTTATATCCCCATAACAGGCAGGTGGGGTGTTAAATTAATTGCACTTGATCTGTAGTTCCAGGGCTACAAAAAATAGTTCCGTTTCTTATCACATAGTCAGACAATTATATGACGGAACTATTTAAGAACAGAAGAGGTAGAGGTGTAAAAGACACTAGTCAGAGTTATCTCCTCTGATAGTAATGAATTTCACTATGCAGCCAGACCCTGTGGGGAATGAAGTGAAGGTGTCATTTGCAGGGTGGAAAGTGAGTGATTTTCGGAGGGCCTGGCATGCTGATAAGGATACTCTTTCAACTCAGTGAGGAAGGCAATGGTAAACCACCTTACTCCTCGTAATTACTTAGTAAAACCTCTAGAGGTTCAAACCAGCCTTTCAGCTGTTGACCTAAACAACAGGCCAATAAGTTTGCAGAATCCATAAAACGTATTAAAAAACGGGCACTTTTTTTGTTCTATGTCAATATCACTTTAAAAAAATAGATAAAATTTCAAGTTTTTACCGTTCAATGGTACGTTACAATATGAGCTTCAAACACGATTCATATTATTTTTGATGTGGACATTAATTACGGACTTGAAGGGCTTACATGAAGAACAAAAACAGAACATCGGGCGGACAGAAGAAAAAAGAAGAGCCTACAGTGAACAAATGTTGAGAATTTGGGTTGCAAAAAGAGCTTCTATAATAGAAACGACTAAAGTCAGCTCACGTGGTCTAAAATTGGCCCTATACGAGGTAAAAATATCTTATAGACTTACCTGATAATACTACTTAAGTTATATATGTTCACTTGATTAAATTTTCAAGAACACTTAAAGATTTATTTTTACAAAGTACATTTTTAAATGACATACATTAAATAATGTAGCGATAAATAAACATTGTATTCATTCAGATTTGAATCCGTTAATACGTTTTACAAGCCGTCGTGATTAATTGTTGGTGACAATTTAAATTAATTACTCTAAGAGAAATAAATTCGGATTAGTTATTTTTAGTACGTAATCTTATTTATTTAGGATTTTCTGCTAGAAAAATACAAATAGTTTACTCGCGTGTAGAATAAATCTTTTTAAATGGATGAAAGCATTAGTGAAATTAATGACTACAACACCTCAAATTCTAATTTTATATTATTATAATATAGGTAGGGCATTACTGATAGTATTATTAGTCTAAATAAAACGCAGAATAATTTTAAATACTACTTAAAACATTTTATTTTAGAAAAAAATACGATTGTTTTATTGTTCAGGTCATCAGCCAAAAGGCTTGTTGAACCTCTAGAGGCTTTACTAAGTAAAACGAGTGATGTGGTTTATGTTTGCCTTTCTCACTGATTAGAAAAGTATACTTATCAGCACGCTAGGCTCTCAGAAAAGGACCTACTTTCTATCCTGTAAACGACACCTTCACTTCATTCAACTCAGGGTCTGGTTGTAAAATGAAAAATTGATTACCGTCACAGGAAATAACTGTAACAGTGCATTTTACACAATACTTATTTTGTTCTTAATGCTTCAGTCATATAATTGGCTGACCATGTGAAAAGAAACACAACTATTTTCTGGAACTAACAGATCGAGTGAAAATAATTTAACATTCCACCTGCCTGTTGTTGTTGTTTAGGTCATCAGCCAAAAGGCTGGTTTGAACCTGTAGAGGTTTTACTAAGTAAAACGAGGAGTGAGGTGGTTTACCAGTGTAAAAGTACGCTTATCAGCATGCCGGGCCCTCTGAAAAGCACATATTTTCCACTCTGTAAATGACACCTTCACTTCATTCACCACAGGGTCTGGCTGTACAATGAAATTCATTACTTTCAGAGGAGATAACTCTGATTAGTGTCTTTTACACCTCTACCTCTTCTGTTTTTAAATGATTCAGTCATTTAATTGGCTGACCATGTGATAAGAAACAGAACTATTTATTTTAGCCCCGCAACTAACAGATCGAGTGAAAATAATTTGACACTCCACCTGTCTGTTATGGGCAAACCTGCTTGTTATGGGCACTAAAATAAAATTAAGTAGGCTAGCCTACTTAATTTTTAAGTATAATTACTCTCAAAAATGAAACTATACAACCAAAAATAAGGAAAAAGTTGATATAATAACCCCCAGAAACACTTCGTTATTTAGTTATAGCTGGCGAAAATTTAGCCCGGTCCATCCATAATAATAGGAAGCCATATTGAATGTCACGAGTCTGAAATTTCGATGAAAATTTTTTGTTCAATACAATTTTTTACCCTACAAATTGAATAAAACAGGCATCAGAACTGTGTCTCATAGTTTTTACGTTATTTAACGTAAAATACAAAAAAATAAACTCCAAAACTCATTTTTTTTACGTTTCCAGTAAAATAACTTCATTAACTAACTAATAAATTCATTAAAATTTCAAATAAAACTTGCAGAGAATTTAATTCTGAGATAATTGATTTGTGTATAAAATCAATAAAAAATAAATAAAAGTTCAAGAAATCTTTATTTTATTGAATGAAAAACGTAACAAATACTTGCCACCTAAGTCTTACCGTTCTGGTCAATCATAATGAAATTTCAGACCCGTGATATTTAATATGGCTTCCTATTATACGTGGACCAAGAATCCGGGCCAAATTTTTCGCTAGCTGTAACTCGCTAACGAAGAGTTTCTGGTTTTCTTAAAACAAACGTTTTCCTTATTTTTAGCTGTAAAATAATTCCCGGGCCTTCGGGCCAGCCCAGTCAGTTAGCTGGTAGAAAGTCGCTATTATTTGTCAAGTAACACCGGTTGAGCAAGCGACTTTGCATGGTGACCAGTTGACAGCCATCCATGAACAAACTCTATTGGGGGTCCCTGTTCAAACTCATGTCTAATCCACGTCAAAAAATACAGCAAAAATCAGCGATCAAATTGGGTAGTTGTCAACAATGTACAGTTCCCGATATCAAATAAAAGCTAAAAAAAAAAAAAAAAAAAAAAAATAATTCCCGAGAGTGTGAGATTGAGGGCAGTTCCGAAACACCCGTTATAATTGCAATGTACGAATAATTAATAATTGCTCGTAGTTAATAATTTTGAAAATAATTACTAATTTGTAGTTTTCTTTTAAATACAGTAATTTAATTTGATATTACAGTTTCTTTTTATTATAAAAGTTACTAAGACAAATAGATCGTATTTTAGAACAAATAAAGTTAAAGTAGAAAACAATAAGTAGAATGTAGAGTAAACATCGGATGTAAAGAATAAAGTCCGTTCTTGTCTTGGACAGAAGTCATAAGTTGTCCTTTAAAGTACGAGTAACTTGTCCCAAACTGGCAAACTTTACTGCTGAAGTTTTGTAGTCCTGTTCTGGTAAAATGTATGACGGAAGAAGTAGTAGTAGTGAAATAATAATAATAATAATAGTGGTGTTGGTGGTGGAAGTAGAACTTAAAAGAAATTTCTTGGCAGGACGAAACTGAATGTCAGATTCACTGTACAAAAGTAAAGCTTTCACATTTTAGTGTAGTGACTTTTGATAAAGTTGAGTAGGTATTAAACATTAATGTAATTCGTCCACTGTGCTAAAATTAACTGAGAAAATATTTCTTCATAACTTGTTTATTGTACAGTTACAAAATATTGTACATCTAAACCTAGGTTCGTTCGGGATCTGATTATAATACGTAACAAACAGACTTACTTTAAACTTATAATAATTATGTATCGACAAAAATTATTACTTAATTAATAAACTAACACTATTAACAAATATAATAATTGTATTAATTGTTTTTGAAATATAAGAAGTCGGTTTTTAATTTTCTATAACATTGATGTTAAAATGCATATGAGAAGGCCACAATTCTAAAAAGAGGCACTTTTTACCACAAAAGCACAATCCCCACGAATTTCAGCAGAAATTGTGCTTACCCAACCTAGTAGAGCATATAAATAGTAATAAATTAAGAAATTTTTTTTTTTTAGCTTTTATTTGTTATTGTGAACTGTACATTATTGACAACTACCAAATTTTATCGCTGCTTTGCTGTATTATTTGACGTGAATTAGACAAGAGTTTGAACAGCGACCCCCAGTAGAGTTTGTTCACGGATGGCTGTCAGCTGGTCGCCATACAAAGTCGCTTGCCCAACCGGTGTTACTTAACAAATAATAGCGACTTACTACCAGCTGACTGACCGGGCTGGCCCGGAGGCCATTAAGGGGGTAGTCAACCCAGAAAATGAAAATCCAACCTCCTGGCTAAAATTTATCATTATTTATTTTAAATGAAAGAGTAATTTACTAGTAATGATCTACTTCTTGAACCAAGCCAAAAAATTAATTACAGCCCCTAATATAAGGGTGAGGTTGGAAAAGCGGGCTTTTACGGGGAATCAAATATCTCAGGAACCAAGAAAAATATCAACATGATTCTTATGCTACAAAATACAGAATATTGCTCTCTATTATTATCTGTTGTATGCGCTTGTATCTATTTTTTCTTACAAGAAATTTATTGAAAAAGAACCATTTTTCAAAAGCATTTATTTTATGTATTCAGAAATTATTTTTTAACTAAATTCCTATTAAGGTTTTTGTAATAATCATTCCACAGATAATAGAGTCAGAAATTATGAACATTTGAAAAAAAACATCATCCAAATATCTCCAATACAAACCAAAACATTTAATTCCCAAGAATGTACAATCATGTAAAAACCACATTCCCGGAAAACTTAAAGTTGAAGGAATTATTTCACTCGCCTTGCTAGCGGCTTTATTGTAAACAGACGTTTTTATAACCTTTTGTTAACGTACAAACAAAGTAAACAAATGTTGCGATTCAGAAAATTTTAAACTTCAAATAACTGCAAAAAAACATCAAAATTTAAAAAAAATATAACTTCTTGAGTTGACTACCCCCTTAAGCGTTTTAAAAAAATTGTAGGAGCCATTTTTGAATAAATTTTAAAAAAGTAAAAAAAAAACGCACGAATAAACTACTACTTTCGGTTGACCGATTTTGATGAAAATATTTATGTCGGGTTCCCCTTGTGGTATTTAATTTGTGTTCCAAGTTTCAACTTCGTACTACATTCCATTTTTTAATTATTTTGTTCACACATATACCAATCGCTGAAAACATGATTTTTTTTGGTTCACGGAGGCCTGAAATTTTGACATTTTCGGTGAAAACTCGATTTCGAAAAAGCGAAAACTAGAATAATACTTTTATCTAATGATAACACACTTCTTTCCCTAAATATTTATATGGCAGCGGCGGTTCGTGCCTTCAAAAATTAGGCATATGCCTGTTCCGATTCACAAACCATCCTGTACTTATACACAAACGCGATATATACCAACCCGTACATCTCGACTACTACCATATTCTTTGAGGTCTTCCCACCTTCCTTCTTCCAACTGGAACATATTCGGTCACTTTAAAGAGCAGTCTCTCCTCTGGGATCCGTTCCAAATGGTGCCTCATTGATTACGTTACTCCTCAACTTTTTCATTCAGGCTAAATACACCAAACTCAGATCTAATTTCCTCGTTTTGTATTAGATTCAGCCTCGAGGAGCCTTTCACCCTTCTTAAAAACCTCATTTCATCTGCTTGGATCCTACATTCTTGGCGTTTTGTGGTAACCCATGACTCACTTCCAAAAGAAGGACTGTGGCTGCCATTACCTTGTAGAACTTCACTACTGTCTCTGTTCTAGCTCCGTTACTGAGTGTCCTGTTAATGATACCACAAATAGCTTGAAATTTATTTATTTTATTTTCGACATCCAAGTCCCTATCAAAGCTCCCATCGCGTTTTGTGGTAACCCATGACTCACTTCCATAAAGAAGGACTGTGGCTGCCATTACCTTGTAGAACTTCACTATTGTCTCTGTTCTAGCTCCGTTACTGAGTGTCCTGTTAATGATACCACAAATAGCTTGAACTTTATTTATTTTATTTTCGACATCCAAGTCCCTATCAAAGCTCCGATCGCAGTCCTCACAGTTATAGTGAGACACTTGATCTAATACTACATTGTCTAAAACAATCTTCGAACGAGTGGGTTACTTCCCTCTGAATGCCATAACCTTTAATTTAGCAACAGAAACTCGTAAATTATACCTTTTACATAAATTACTCGTATTTAAAACATAAAATACTTTTTAAAGCTCATCTTCACTTATCTGCGTAATCCACATGTAATCCGCAAATAGCAACGCATTGAGGTAATCGTCAGTACTTATTCTAACCCCCAGACTTACCACAACTTTCCTTTCTTTACAGAAAACTAGTGTACTAATAAGTATCCGCGAGATTCCCGAGAATAAAAGAATGTAAAATAAACAAACACAGTGTGTGTGTGTGTGTGTGTGTGTGTGTGTGTGTGTATTTTACCTACTGAAATAAATGTGGATACCATCCAGTGCATAGGTGAAGAGGCTCTTCACCTACTTCACCTGAATAGCCGCCGCTGTTATACAGGGTGATTCACGAAGATATGCAGAAACTTTGGGAGCTAATTGTACACGTAAAAATAATGAAAAAAGTTTATATAAACATGGGTCCGGAAATGCCTTGTTACCGAGTTACAGCTAGCGAAAGATTTCGCCCGGATTTCAGCTCACCAGGTGAAATGAGGTCTTCCTGAAATTCTGGAAAGGTAGATTAAGGGGCGAATTCAATCGTTTCTTATGGTTTTTGACCTGATAAATTGAATAAAACAGGTCCCAGAACTGTAAGTTAAATATTTTTTGAGAAAAACAGTGTCAAATGTAAAAAATGGAGTGAAAAAAACACATTTTTTCATCTTTATTTTTCCGGTTAATTTTACTTTGTACTGTTATGAATAACAATTCATTTTATCAAACATCTATTCGTTTTCTGTGTACTTTATTTATACCGGTTTGTTCAGAATAAAATTTTCTACAACATGTTTTATTCAAAAATTTTAACTGTTTCTTGGTGAATAACAAAGTTATTCTTGCCCAAAGATGAAAAGATGTGTTTTCACTCCATTTTTTGCATTTGTCACTGGTTTTCTTAAAAACTATTTAACTTACAGTTCTGGGACCTGTTTTATTCAATTTATCAGATCAAAAACCATGAAAAATGATTAAATTCGCCCCTTAATCATCTTACCAGAATTTCAGGAAGACCTCATTTAACCTGGTGAGCTGAAATCCGGGCGAAACTTTCGCTAGCCATAACTCAGAAACGAAGCATTTCCGGACCCATGTTTATATAAACTTTTTTCATTATTTTTACATGTACAATGAGCTCCAAAAGTTTCTGCATATCTTCGTGAATCACCCTGTATAGGGCAAGAAAAAGTAAAAATTAATTTTCTGTAACTAGGCTAATAATGTCAAGTTTTTCCTTACGCTTCACGCTAGGGAAACTAGTCAATTGATGAAGACTTAATGTCATAATTATCATAAAGAATTTTAATCGTTTCAAAATGTAATACCGTTGTGGACTTATTAATTTTTCAATAAATTTTACTCAAAATAAATTTAAGTTATTAATGGGTTTCATACATAATAGAAGATGGTTATTTTGAAAATTATTGTACACAGTTGTATGGTTAGTAAGGAAAACATTTGACTGTTTACATAGGAAAAGACAAACAGTTAGCGCGCTTTTGGAAATAAAACATTTGTCTAATGTGTCCTTCCCTTCCCTTAGTTTATTACTGTTATCTCTTCTTATTCGAAATTTTCTGGCTACGAGCCTGTTTTCTTAGTCATATTTTCTTAGAAACTAAGTTTCTGCTTTCCTTTTATTACGAACTGTAGTCCCATAACCAACCCCCTCCTTGTCTTTCACTTTGTAAATTTCCCTTCTCGTTTTTCTTCTCATTGTCTTTTCTATTATATTTAAGTTCAAACAACTTTAAGTTGTTTGCTCATCTGACTAACCGGCCTTACGGTTATTCGGGATAAGTATTGTGTTATTAAAAATCCTTCATTATAATCCTAATTTTTGTTGTTCTTTGAAATTTTGTCCCCTCTTAAGTCTCGAAGCCTCATCGCTCGAAATATATTCTCCAACCAGGATAACCTCGGTCTTCCACGTCTCGTTTCCGGCATCTACCTCCATATCATCTGAGGTCATCTACCCTCAGGTATCCTCCTCATGTTCCTATACCAGTTCAACCTTTTTAATTCCACTGGTTCCACAATGCTGACATCAACTCTAGCTGTTGCACTGAAAAAACTCGTTCTTCATTCCTCTACCGTTGTTGTTTAGGTCATCAGCCAAAAGGCTGGTTTGATTCTGTAGAGGTTTTACAAAGTAAAACGAGGAGTGAGGTGGTTTACCATTGCCTTCCTCACTGAGTGGAAAAGTACGCTTATCAGCATGCCTGGCCCTCTGAAAAGCACATATTTTCCACTCTGCAAAAGACACCTTCACTTCATTCACCACAGGGTCTGGCTGTATAATAAAATTCATTACTTTCAGAGGAGATAACTCTGATTAGTGTCACAGTACACCTCTACCTCTTCTGTTCTTAAATGATTCAGTCATTTAATTGGCTGACCATGTGATAAGAAACAGAACTATTTATTTTAGCCCTGCAATGAACGGATTGAGTGTAAATAATTTGACACTCTACCTGTCAGTTATGGGCAGATTCCTCTATCATGACTCATTAACTCCGACGCCAACCAGGTGTTTGATATTTCTTCTGACATCTCCCAAACCTCTGCTACACAGGTAACGCAACGTTCAACTACTGTTTTATACAACCGCCTTTTGACTTCCATAGTTGTACTCCAGCTCCAAATTAGGAGGTGCAATGATTTCATGATAGCTCTTCCTTTTGCATACCTAATTGTAATTTCCTTCGCACACGCAATTTCGCCAGCCGGAGCCCAAGCCTCGCTTCTGCTGGTTGAATTTTTTTTAACGTCCAACTGATTTTCAATTACTGCTAATGCAGACGGTGAGAAGGGTGATAGATAAAAATGAGTGATGAAAAAATTCCAGACCTGTCCGGGAATCAAACCTGGGACTCCGGCGTAGAAGCCAATTGTGCTAACCACTACGCCAACGGACCGGTTGCATATGATGCAGCATAAATCAATGTTATAATAGATTATGTCTTATTCTTCTTCTGCCTTTTAAGGATTAGGCATCTTTGCTTGTTCCGAACCTCTCAAATCTGCTCATCTCTTTCTCGGGCGTCCTCGTTCTCTCCTGCCCTCCGGCTTATAGCCCAATGTCTGCTTAGGTATCCTATCCTCAGTACCAGCATGCTAGGCCCTCTTAAAATCACATACTTTCCACCCTGCAAATGACACCTTTACTTCTTTCACCACAGGGTTTAACTGTATAATGAATTCATTACTTTCAGAGGAGATAACTCTGACAAGTGTCTTTTACACCTCTATAGTCCAGCCTCTCTTAGTTTGCTCCTAATGTAAACAAATAATGACGTCACTGAGCATGCGCATTATATCAAAATTTGTACACGCTGATTAAAACGTAACAACAAAATACTGTCAAAAGTATTTAAATACAAAATACTTTTAAAAGTATTTTTATAAATGAAATTGTTAGGCCTACATCATATAATGACTGATGTTTTTAGTTTTTTTTTTGTTTAACGTCCGACTTTTGCAAATTGCTGCTAATGCAGACGGGATGTTTTTAGTACTTTAAGTACTTATCATTTAAAAAAATAGTTAACTTAATAGGAATACGACATCCGTAAAGTCGCAGACTCTAGCGTGCACCCTGTAGTAGGTGGCTTTGGTTTGTTGACAGTAGGAGCAAACTAAGAACGGCTGAACTATACTTCATCTGTTCTTATATGCTTCAGTCATATTGTATTTTATTAGTCTTTGTATTATATTATATTTGCTGACCACGTGATAAGAAACAGAACTATTTTTTGTAACCATAGGTCTAGCAGATCGAGTACAAATAATTTAACACTCCACCTAATAGTTACGGGCAATAATGAAGTTTGTTTAAAATACTTTGTAAGGCGTCTCTAATAATGGTCATTCTTTCATCCACAGAGCCATCACAATTGCTACTAAGAATAAAGCAAAATTTCAAAAGAGCAAAAGTAAAATTGCTTACATAATTTAGGTAAATAAAAAGAGAATTTTTTATTCAAGTAGTAAGTAAAATTTATTATACAATTTTTTTATTTGCAATAAGCCAACCCCTCGAAATATAAGTAGGATAATGCGTACTACATTTCTGAATAGTATAAACGGTAGGCTACTTGCAAAATTTTATGACGTCATAACTTAAATGACCCTATCTCGGACAATATTTCTCATAACATTAAATAAAATGACTTCAGCGAGAACACATAACAAATGGTTTTTATATTTGTAAGATGAATAAAAGAATATTAATACTTTCCCTGGAATTAAAAAAAACTATATAAAATTTTATTTTCTGGTAGCTCTAAACTTTATGGTAGGCTATAGCGTTTACGTAAACTATTCAAAGACTCGATTACAATTATTTTTCTTGTTCAATGACAATCACTGGGCAAAACGTAGTTTTTGAATAGTTCATATTACATTCGTGCGTGAGTTGTCATTTAAGGTGAGACTGTATGATAGTTTTAACTGAAAATTTCGATTTTCGGTTTTCTATGTTTTTCAGTTGTTTAGACCTAGTTCAACCAAAACACTTTATATTACGTGAAAAAATAGTATTTTAATGAAATTTAATGACACTCTACCTGTCTGTTATGGGCAGTTTCTTTCTTTATGGAATTAATAATATAAATTGTTATTATTATTAGTATTATTATTATTATTTCTAGTATTCTCTTCCCGACGAGCTACATTTCTGTAAAGCAGCGTGAATTTGCAAGAGAAACCAATGAATAATAACGTACTTAAATTTAAACCACTTATTCCTGAGGAGTAGCAAAGGTGTAACTAAAGGAATTAACATTTGTTTATACATTCGTAAAGAACTTTAACCTAACAACTTGTTTTTATCCCTAATGTGTGTACGTTGCAATCTGTTCAATTCAGAACAATAAGCAACCCTATGACCAAATGAAATGAGGATGATGTGTATGACATGTAAATGAGGTGTAGTCTTGTACAGACCCAGGCCAGCCATTCCTAGGAGAGTATGGTTAATTGAACCCCAACCATAAAGTACACCGGTAACAACTGTTTAGTATTCAAATCCGTATAAAAGTAACTACCTTTACTAGGATTTGAACCAAGAACCTTCGTCTCCGAAATTCAGCTGTTAAACAGCTGACTCGAGGCGACGACTTTACCTCTAGACCAACCCGGTGGGTTAACCTTACAATAATTAGTGTTAGTTTTCCAAAAAACGATACCTAGATAGTAAACAGAAGAATTTAACCGAGAAAACAATAAACGACTTCAGTTTAATGCACCTCTTTGTAAGTATTAACCGTGAAGCGCAATAGGTAGTTTTTTACACAGCTGCACTAACAATCGATTTTAGGAAAATGCTCTGTTTCAATCATTATATCAATTTATAAGTAGATTATTCATAAAAACAGGAGTAAGTTACCAACAAAACATTTCAGGAATAAAAAAGTTAAATATAAAAGAAAAAATGTATATATTTAAACATTAATTGTTTGAATCAGAATAAGAGAAAAAGTAAAGGTAAAAAAACGGATGCAAGATAAATGTATGTGAATGTACCCATGGAACAAAATCAGCTTTTAATACCACATTCCACAATCACAATGGCTAAATAAGGAAGAATGACTATGGTAAGTTGTTTAAAGCGCGATCTACAGAGAAAAATACAATGGAAACAAAAAAAGGAAAACACACACGGGGCTTATACAGTACGCAAATGCAAACAATAAACGACGGGACTTCATTTAATTTACTGAACCAACTTTACTCAATAGATTTCTAGATTATTTAAATGCATTTTTAAAAGTTTTACTCGGGATTTCATTATATAAAATGAGAAAGTACAGCAACCGTGAAAAATTGATACATATTCAACTCTTTCCATAAGTCTACATTTCAAAATAAAATTATTCCCGAAAGAATATGCGACGATATTTGCTGAAATTATACTGAAGTAAATATTATTAAAACAATTCGGTAGCCATTTGAAGCCTTACGATTTCCTCATCCAACTCCCAACGAAAGGTTTGTGGAGTAAATTCTTCACTGGATAATAATTATGGGAAAAGTTTCAAAAATTAAAAAAATAAACTGGGTGTATGATGGAAGCAAACCACCTCACTTCGTTGTTGTTGTTTAGGTGTCATCAGCCGAAAGGCTGAATATTGAATCTCTAGAAGTCTAGAGGCTTTACTTAGTAAAATGAGGAGTTAGGTGGTTCACTATTGCCTTCCTTACGGCGTAGAAAAGTATCCTTATCAGCACGCCAGGGCCTTTGAAAAGGATCTACTTTCCACAACTAACACCTTCACTTCATACACCACAGAGCTTGGCTGTATAATGAAATACATTACTCTCAGAGGAGATAACTCTGAGTATTTATAGTGTCTTTTACACCTCTACCTCTTCTGTTCTTAAATAATACAGTCATATAATTGGCTGATCATGCGATAAGAAACAGAACTATTTGTGTAGCCCTGGAACTAATAGATTTGAGTGTAAATAATTTAACTCTCCACTTGTCTGTTACGGGGAAACTTTACTTTTGTGGAAAGTAATTTGTAATACATTGAGTTGGTAGATGTATTACACGATGTCAAGTCCAATATTGGGTCGCTGACAAATACAGAATTATTTACCTGATGAATAATTTTTCATTCGATTCTAATACGGGGGAAAACCTATAAGCACGGATAATTTTAAATAGGCCTACTAACAGGCCAAAAAATGGAATGGCAGATTTTATTATTTGGACTCGATCTGCTAGTTTCAGGGCTACAAAAAATAGTTGTGTTTCTTATCACATGGTCAGCCAATTATATGACTGAATCATTTAAGAACAGAAGAGATAAAGGTGTAAAAGACACTATAAATACTCTTCAGAGTTATCTCCTCTGGAAGTAATGAAATTCATTATACAACCAGACGTTATGTTGAATGAAATGAAAATGCCATTTGCACGGTGAAAATTTGGTGATTTTCAGATGGCCTGGCATGCTGATAAGGATACTTTTCCACCCAGTGAGAAAGGTAAAGTAAACCACCACACTCACCGTTTTAATTAGTAAAGCCTATACAAACTCAAACCAGCCAAAACAACAGTAGAAGCTGGACAAAAATGTAAATTAAGGTTATCAGGACTCGTTACATCTAAATAATTTTTACTTTCTCTTGCCTATATGAATATTATATAGGAAGGAAAGTACTGTTTTCATGTTGATTTTTCGAAATCGAGTTTTCACCGGAACTACACGTTTTCAGACCACCTGAACCCAAAAAACATGTTTTTAGCGATTGGTCTGTGTGTGTGTGTGTGTGTATGTGTGTGTGTGTATGTGTGTGTGTGTGCGTGTGTGTGTGTGTGTGTGTGTGTGTGTGTGTGTGTGTGTGTGTGTGTGTGTGTGTGTGTGTGTGTGTGTGTGTGTGTGTGTGTGTGTGTGTGTGAACAGAATATCTCAAGAACGGAACAACTTACGAACTTGAAACTTAAGTTACATACCACTACCGGACCTGACACGAACATTTACATCAAAATCGGTCAACCGGAAGTAGTAGGGCTAGTTTATTCGTATAATTTTTCACTTTTTGCGATTTTCTCAAAAACTGGTCCTACGATTTTTTAAAAAATCGCTTGGTTTACTCAATTTTTTATTCTCTACAAGATAGGGTAGGCGTCATGTTTGCTGTAATTCTGGGTGAGGCTGTTTTCACGTAAAAACATAGTTTTTTTAAAGATTACGGCTTTAATATGCAATTTAGCGCAAAAATTTATATAATAAAAGTTGTAGAGAACTTAAAATTCTACAACTTGAATTTCAAACATAACGCTCAGTTTAGCGGTACTTAGCAATTTTCTGTTTTTTTCTCACGAAAACGTGTAAAAATCTATTTTTTAAAATTTCGGTCTTAGTATGCATTTTACGATGAAAGTATTTATAATAAAATTTATAGGAAATTAAAAGATCTACAACTTTTATTTAGATAATTTTTCTCTATAGAGCCTAGTTTAGCGTGAAAGAGTGATTTTCCGTATTTTTAAGGCAAACTGAGGTTGATTTTCATTTTGCGTCTTTCATATATGATTAAAATTAGGTTATGTTTATTGAGGTTAGTTTTTTGTTTATTTCTATTGTTTTAATACTAATGTTAGGTTTATTGTTAATTATTTACATTGGCAAGAGAATGTTGTGTGAGTGTTTCACACCAGATTTTTTTTTATTGTTACAACTTTGGTTAGCGGATTTATTAACCTATTAGAATAATCACTACATTAGACTAAATTAGATACTCAAAGCAGAACAGTATATTCCCGAAAGCAAGTCTCCTGTCCGCCCATATTACGATTGGAATCACTACCGTATCAAATCAACAAATGATCAGACCAGATGTTCGCAGTAGATTTTGACAAGTATACAATTAATACTCATTAACTTTAATAACCAATCAAATGCGTTTCAAATACTTGACAATTGAATTTGAATTCAGGTAGGGCGGGTGATTCATATGCAATAAATTGACGTTTAAATACTGCATTCATGTATCCGTTCAATGACAAATATTTATAATATAAATCATAAATAAATAACAAGACAGGCCTGGTTTAATAATTTCAAACACAGTAGTAATTTTGTAGACTGTATTGAAATAAAAATTATTTGGTTAAGTGGTGCAATGTAAAATTCTTAATAAAAGTATAAAGCGGAAAGTTTTTGAAACGATTCCAGGGAACAATATAGAAATTTTCACACGCTTTATATTTTTGTTTATAACACGCAGTAGTTGATTCTAAGTATATTGTTTGTATAATGGGTACCATTCTGACTATTGGGAGGTATTCTGAGGAACAAAAGCATTTCAGAATACTTGAAGACCTAAGTACAGTTGGACCTCTATTTATCGAACTTCTATATATCGAAATTCTCTATATATCGAAGTATTTTCTGAGTCCCGTGAAATTTTAAATGAAAAATGCTTCTGTATATCGAAAACAAATTCTATATATCGAATTTAATTTTAGCGAAAATATAAATAGAACTCCATATAGCCCTCCCATGACACACTAGTCAATCCGAAACATTGAAAGAGAGAGAGAGAGAGAGAGAGAGAGAGAGAGAGAGAGAGAGAGAGAGAGAGAGAGAGAGAGAGAGAGGGAGAGGGTGAGAGGGAGAGAGGGAGAGAGGGAGAAAGAGAGAGAGAGGGAGAAAGAGAGAGAGAGAGGGGAGGGGATAGAGAGGGGGAGAGGAAGGGAGGGGAGAGAGGGAGGGAGGGGGAGAGAGGGAGGGAGGGGAGAGGGAAAGAGAGAGAGAGAGAGAGAGAGAGCAACGTGACAATACAGTACGTCAGTACGTTGACCACTATGGTCCACGTACAAGAGTAGTGTGATACGTTTATACTAAGTACGATAAAAAATATGTAAATACGACGAATAAGTTTTCAAATGGATACCTAAAACTGTTACGAGATAAAAACATGCCTAAGCCAAAGAGAAAAGTTGTTATTTTTGTGGACAATTGCCCTGGACATCGGTCTTAACACTAAAATAAACTTTATTGTAAACACATACTGTTTTTAGGTAATATGGTTACAGTTGAGCAATCTCACTTAATATAAGTAGCAGTCATAATGAAAAAAAAAACCGCGTTTCTCTTTATCGAAGTTTCTATTCATCAAATTTTTTTATGAGGAACGTACAATTTTGATATATGGAGGTCCGACTTTATTTAATTCATTTGTGCTCCTAGCACTAACGGTACACAAACGTGTCTCAGATTTTTAAAGGATGATGGAACGGCTGAAGAGTTAGTGAATCACTTTTTTTTTTAAATACTACAACAAATTCTATAATCTTTTCTTTAGCAGAATAATGAGTAGATGAGTTTTCTTTGTTTTTGCTGATATATTTTTTAAAAATTTCTTTGTTTCTTTTGTTACATGATCGAAGAAAACCTTCCAACGAGGGAACTTCGAACACCAAGTCAACGTCAAGACTCATTTTTACTTTCTCTTGCCTATATGAATATATAGGAAGAAAAGTATTGTTTTCATGTCGATTTTTCGAAATCGAGTTTTCACCTGATTACACGTTTTCAGACCCCCTGAACCCAAAAAAACATGTTTTTAAGCGAATGGTCTGTGTGTGTGTGTGTGTGTGTGTGTGTGTGTGTGTGTGTGTGTGTGTGTGTGTGTGTATACAAAATATCTCAAGAACGGAACATCGTACGAACTTGAAACTAAAACTTTAAGTTACATACCACTACCGGACCCGACACGAACATTTTCATCAAAATCGGTCAACCGGAAGTAGTAGTTTATTTGTGTAATTTTTCACTTTTTTTGGATTTTCTCAAAAACTGGTCCTACGATTTTTTTTTTAAATTGCCTCAATTACTTAATTTTTTATGCTCTACAAGATAGGATAGGCGCCATGTTTGCTGAAATTCTTGGTCAGGCTGTTTTCACGTAAAAAATTTGTTTTTTTAAGATTGCGGCTTTAATACGCAGTTTAGCGCAAAAATGTATATAATAATAGTTGTTACGTCCAGCCATACCTTAAATGTTTACAATTTTATTTTATAAATATTTACGGTCCAGCTGATCTATAATCAGCTAAAATATCGATTCTAAAATCAAACAGCTGATCTAAATTATAAAATCAACAGCTGATCTAAATTTAAAATCCAACAATGTGTGTTACTAGGCAACGAAAAAAACATTAAAAAATCATTTTATTCATTCATTACTAAGTACGAACTCAATATATTAACATCAACTTCATCAAAACCAATAATTATAAATATTACATTGTATAATTTAATCTATATTCATTGTTTGAATCATTATCAATATTATATTATTTGAACATTTCATCATATAAACAACGCTGCAAGTTTTGGTTTTTCTTAAAAGTGATGAAACAAATTTATTTATTGCAAAACCAATGAAAACATGAGACGAATATGATAAATACAAAATAAATCTCTTAACCAACAAATCAAATGTTTTTTATTTCTCTTCAATCAAACGCAATGCCACAAAAGTTGTAGAAAATTTAAAATACTATATCCTTTATTTCAAACATTTTTTTGTATAACGTTTAGTTTAGCGGTAATAAGTGATTTTCTGTTTTTTCTCACGAAAACTTGTGAAAAATCTATTTTTTTAAAGATTTCAGCCTTAGTATGCATTTTACGACAAAAAAGTATATAATCGAATTTATAGAAAATTAAAAGATCTACAACTTTTATTTAAAGCATTTTTCTCTACAGAGCCTAGTTTAGCGTGAAAGAGTGATTTTCCGTATTTTTAAGCCAAACAGGTCGATTTTCATTTCCGTCTTTCACTCATGATTAAAATAAGGTTATGTTTTTTGAGTTTAGTTTTTTGTTTATTACTAATGTTAGGTTATATTGGTTATATTTGAATTATATTAGGTTTTTATTATAATTATATTAGGTTTTTGAATTATGTTAGGTTATATTTGAATTGGCAAGAGAAAGTTGTGTGAGTGTTTCACACCAGATTTTTTTGTTACCCTTGTCAATAAGACCTAATCATTTTTTGTCCATTTATTTATTTTCTGTTGATTCTGATCCTATATCTTTCCACAGCCCTTATTATCGTTCTCAGCTTTTCCAGAGTTTTTAAATCTAAGGTCCAAATTTTACTAGGCATTAACACGGGAAGGATTAATTCATCAGATAATTTTACTTTTAGTTTCGTGTCTATTTTGGATTTGGTAAACTCTCTTTTAATATACCATGCGTTCTGAAAGTCGCTGTGCACCAAGTGACATGACAGGGAATAATTTCATGGCTAGGTTGGTAGCTCTGTGCTGTTCAATTGTTGCCGAACACGTCGAGGCCTGTCAGTCATTGAGTTGAAGTTATATATGTTTCATTTATTGCAGTTCTGTTGCACGTTTTTTGTTGTTGGACGCGATGGTTCTTTCAGTAGAGGAGCGCATTTTCCTCGTTGAATACGTATTTCGCGAAGGTGACAAGTACAGTGATTTAGTGAAGCGCAAATTTTCTGAAAAGTTTCCAGATTCAATTATTCCTCACCGTAATGCAGTACGAACACTGATAGAAAAATTTCGGGCAACTGGCTCTGTTGAGGACGCTGAACGTAGTGGTAGGCCCCCTAAGCTAGACGAACAAAAGCTGCTGCTGGATATTTCTGATTCTATGGCACAAAGTCCAAAAAAAATCAATGCGTAAGTTAGCACAACAGCATAATATCGGACTTGCTACCGCACATAAAGCTGTCAGACAAGAACTTAAACTATTCCCATACAAAGTGAGGTGTGTTCAAGAGCTGAAACCTTCAGATAATGACAAGAGACTAAATTATTGTCATTGGTTTCAACGTTTCATCAACCAAAATTCCGAAGACATCCTTGACGTAACGTTTTATACAGATGAAGCGTGGTTTCACTTGGGAGGGTATATAAGTTCACAAAATACTCGAGTATGGTCGACAACTAACCCTTGCGCTTTACATGAACAGTCCTTACACGAAGCAAAAATTGGAGTCTGGGTTGCTGTGAGTAGAGCACGTATTGTTGGACCAATTTTTTTTGCAAACACAATCAATAGTGAACGTTATTGTTCTGATATTTTAGAGAACTTTACGCATCAAATAACACAAGTGGAAATGAATAATGGTTGGTTCCAACAAGACGGGGCAACAGCACATACATCTAACATCTCAATGGCTTTCCTGTGCAACGTGTTTGGTGAACGAATAATTTCAAAGAATTTGTGGCCTGCAAGATCTCCTGATCTGACTCCCCCCGATTTCTTTTTATGGGGTGCGGCGAAACAAACTGTGTATCGGAACAGACCACACACGATTGACGAACTTAAAGCCGCAATAACGGCATACATTCAAGGAATCACTGTTCTTCAGTTGCGAAAGGTGTTTGCAAACAAAATGAAACGAGTGCAATGCTGTATTGATGCCAATGGAGGTCATTTCGAACACCTTCTATAAACAATGTAATCACGGTTTAACAATGTAATTAAGGTATTGAATAAATTTTTTTCCAAAATGCTTAGTCATTTCTTTATACATATTTTCATAAATCCATAGTCACAATTCCAGTGCACAGCGACTTTTCGAACGCACGGTAGTAATCAAATCAAACTTATACCTATCAATTCTCTTAAATTTAACAGATGTTACGGTTACCTGGTGTATAGATAATTTCTGAAATCTTAAACAGAAATGTATTCATGTGCTAGAAATATTTCATGTTACAATAGATATGTTAATAATAATAAGTTTGATCATAAATTTCTTGAAAGTTTCAAGAAATAAAGGCGTGAAATAAGATACGAAAAGTAAGAAAATTGAAGGAATAAAGAAAATAACAAGTTAAATTAGGAATAATGAATGTAAGATATAAGTCGTAAGTTGGGAAATAAAAGCAGCAGTAATAGTTTGGAAAACTAGGTCAGACTGTGTTGGCACAATGATCACGTATGTCAGTCAGAAACAGCACCTTTTAGACTTAAACTTAATTCTATCTTTGTGCTGGCAGTTGAAAACCGTAATCAAGATAAAAGAAAAATCTGACTACAAAAGTTGGTTAAAAAGATGTTTACCAACTTTTCATGCTAAGAAAGTATTCGAATAATTTCCACATTACAACTTCTCCACAATCTCTTTCAATAATGATAAGGACTAAACAATGATTGATAACTTATTAAAATGTCCTAAAATGGACATTGTTTACCTCATCTTTTATCATTTCGGGCTACTAAGGACTACATTAAATAATTTTTCTCTTTTTTTATAGTTATTTTTCGTCTTTCTCAAGGCTTTTTAATTTTTTTATTGAATTCTTTATTTTCTTCTGACCAATTTTTGTTGTAATTTAATCCGTTCAGTATTAACGTCAGGAAAACAGGATGCCGATATATTTTACGTAATTATAGCATCCGGTTTACCGGATGTCCTAAGTTTTGCATAAAGTGTTAATGTCCGGATAACCGAACATTTCCAAAAAAAACTTTTAAACAAAAATAATGGGATAATATATTTTGAAATCACCTCCATGGCGTAGTGATTAGCGCGCTAGCCTACAAAGCGAAAAGTCCCGGTTTCAATTCCCGGCTAGGATCTGGAAATTTTAGCACATTAAAACCACCGTTAAGGTACCAAAACTCACAGTAGTTGCTAATGACCAAGCTGTCGATGCAACTTTAAATAAACTATGTTGTTGTTTAGGTCAACAGCCGAAAGGCTGGTTTGAACCTCTAGAGGTTTTACTAAGTAAAACGAGGAGCGAGGTGGTTTACTATTGCCTTCCTCACTGAGTGGAAAAGTACGCTTATCAGCATGCCGAGCCCTCTGAAAAGCATATATTTTCCACTCTGTAAATGACACCTTCACTTCATTCACCACAGGGTCTGGCTGTACAATGAAATTCATTACTTTCAGAGAAGATAACTCTGATTAGTGTCTTTTACACCTCTACCTCTTCTGTTCTTAAATGATTCAGTCATTTCATTGACTGACCATGTGATAAGAAACAGAACTATTTATTTTAGCCCTGCAACGAACAGATTGAGTGTAAATAATTTGACACTCCACCTGTCTGTTATGGGCAGAAATAAACTATAACAAACTATTATGAATATTTTTAGTGTTCGAACGATTTCTTTTTTTGTGCTGTTTCGGTGATCAGCCTAAAGGCTGGTTTGAACCTCTAGAGGTTTTACTAAGTAAAACGAGGAGTGAGGTGGTTAACAATTGCCTTCCTCACCGAGTACAAAAGTAGCCTACGCTTATCAGCATGCCAGGCCCTCCGAAAAACATCTACTCTGCACCCTGCAAATAACACCTTCACTTCATTCACCACAGGGTCTGGCTGTATAATGAAATTCATTACTTTCAGAGGAGATAACTCTGACTAGTGTCTTTTACACCTCTACCTCTTCTGTTCTTAAATAGTTTACTCATAAAATTGGCTGAACACGTGATAAAAACAGAACTATTTTCTGTAGCTCTGGAACAAGCAGATCGAGTGCAAATAATTGAACACTCCACCTGCCTGTTATGGGTGGTTATTTTTTTTATGAACACAATAAAAATTAATGTTTAACAGGAAATTTCATTTTTCTGTATCGTTGAAATTTTGGACGGCAATGGCAGGAATACGCCTGCAAGTTATCGAAATAAAGGCTGGCACTTTTTTGTACACTCTTATTCAAATTAAATGGCACTTAATATCAAACTTTTAAATATTGTTCCGGCACTGAAAGGGTTAAGGACTTCTCTTTCTCTTGAAGCCCCTCCAATTCTTTAACATTTTTTTTGTTTTAACCTTTTTCTAACACCTTCATCTCCATATTTTTTCACTCCGTTTCAATTAGTAAAATTCGTATAAATTAAAACATCCTTCAAATTAACACCCGAGATAACAAAAAAGTGTAAAATCTAATTAAAAATGGAGATTTCAATACTAATATCAAACACGAATTCAATTTTAATAGGTGGAAAATATATTTTTTTAATGTATCATGAACACCAATAATTTTCTGTAACAGAAAAACAAATAACTAGTAACAACAGTCTACACTGATACTAGAAAATATGTGGGAAATAAACAGCAGAAAGCAATAAATTAGAGGAGCGCAGAAAAGTACGCAATAAAAGTCCTTATCTAGCCCAGTTTGTGTGGAGATAGAACACATTGAAGATAACAAAAAAGAAAAATCAAATAACTCCAATAAAGAACAAAATAACATATTTTACAATGAACAGAGTGGTGTGTTTTATTTCAGCGTTGCTTTTAAGTTAAAGTAAAAAAACACACAAAAATTATCTAGCTACTCCGCCGTAGCACCGCGCCGTAAATAGGCATCATCAGTGGATAACAAATAAAAGGTACTTTTAAATTAAAATATAAGACAACATAGAAAGGTTACAATCAAGATAAAGTTTTTTGCTCACTTATTTTTTTACATATTTTCTAGTTCAATAGATTATAAAAAATAAGGAAATAGAAGTATTTAAATTTAGATTGGAATTAATGTATACTAATGAAGTTTTTTATGTCAAATAAGTAAATATATTGTATAAATAAATAAATATTGTTTAGTTTTCCTTATATTTTAGATTGTAGATTTTTAAAATTGCACAACTTTGAAGTTATACTTTTTTGTAATTCCTAATGTGTGTACGTTGCTATCTGTTCAATTCAGAACAATAAGCAACCCCATGACCCAATGAGATGAGGATGATGTGTATAAAGTGTAAAAGAGGTGCACTCTTGTTCAGACTCAGGTCGACCAATCCTGAATGAGTATGGTTAATTGAACCCCAACCGTCAAAGAACACCGGTAACCACTGTCTAGCATTCAAATCCGTACAAAAGTAACTACCTCTACGAGGATTTGAACCAGGAACCTTCGTCTCCGAAAATCAGCTGTTAAACAGCTGATTTTGGCGACGACTTTACCACTAGATCAACCCGGTGGGTTAAAGGTGGTGAAGTTATACTTAAAATAAGTTATATTTAAAGTTTTAATATAAGACTTAATTAGATTTATTGGACTTATTAATTTTTTTAAATTGTCTTAATAATTGTATATTTAAAAAAAGTCTTTGTTTTAAGCACTAGCGTAGTTTTTAAATCTTTTTTGTACTGTGTTACTAAATAAAAGAAGAGAACACCTACTCTAGGACATGGCTTTTAGCAATAGGCGGTAAGGTCAATCCACCACCTCTTACATTATGAAAATAAAGTTTTATTATTATTATTATTATTAGCGTATTCTCCCTTAAAGGAAGGCGATAAGCAAACTGAATCATTTTTTCTTCTTGTTGTTCTTTTTGTCCACCCAGTACTCTCGCATCCGTTTTAAGAAAGCCTGTTTCCTTTCTTCTGACCACTTTGGCCTGTGCTGCTTCTGCTTTGGCTGCTCTGGCTCTATCTCCCACTTGTCCACCTTGTTCCTAAATATTTTCCTATCTGCGATGTCTTGTTCTGTTATTTTCGCTTTCCTGAGATCTTTATAGATTTCACTTATCCATTATTCTTATTATTATTATTATTATTAGTCATAAAGTTCCCGAAGTGGAAGACGCTAAGTAAATCTGGTTTGTTTTTTGGAATTTCTTGTCCTTTTTATCTGCCCAACAGTTTTTCATTCTTTGTGAGAATTCAGCTTTTCTTTGTTCACTCCATTTTGTTCCGGTTCTTGGAGCTTTTGTCTCTGGTTTAACCTCCCAATTTTTAACTTTTGTTGTAAAATTGTCTCTTATGAGAATTTCTTCTTTGGTGATTTTGGCCAATTCTAAATCTTTTTTAACATTTTGTATCCATTCCCCCCCATTAACAAGTGATGACACATATTTTACTATTCTCTTTGTGAGTCTATTGTCAGGAAGCCTCATTATGTGGCCATAAAATTGAAGGCGTCTTTTACTCATGTCTGTCTCTATGTTGGAATATTCTTCAATTTTACACGTTCTCTGAAATCTGTACCCGTTTTCGGTCTATCTAGGTCCAAGAATTTTCCTAATTATTTTTCTTTCTTCTTTCTTTAAGCTTTCCATGACTGTTTTCCTGTTAAGTGTCAAGGTCATTTTAACATTTTTTATACCTCGTACATTATGAAAATAAAGTTTTATTATTATTATTATTATTATTATTATTATTATTATTATTAAAATTCCTCAATTTTTCAATCTTCAGCCATTACCAGATTTTCGTTTCAGCAGCTACTTATTATGACACACAAAAACTAGCACTGCAGTACAAGTTTCAATGATTTTCGTAAAAAATAATATAATTTTTTTTTTATTTCCAAAAGTGCGAGTAACAGCTACTCACATTACAAATGTTCACGCTTAAACAGTTACACATATTAATATTTCCAGATTTACAGGGCAAGCACACCCAAAGGAAAACGAAACAGTTGATTAAAATTCAGATTTATTTAGCTCTTTTGTAGGCGTTCCCAAATTTTGATTAAACACAACCTTACAAAAATAAAAACTTAAATACAAATTCGTAAAATCTGTGGTAAATTACCACAGATTTACTGTTGTAATATTTTATATTAAAGCCAATTTGGATCTACAGAGTTCTGTTATGACAAATTATCAAGTTACAACATAAAGGTTTATATTAAATATACCGTGTTGAATTACCAATTCTTACGTACAACATAATTTGCATGTCCGGTTCGCGAATTAAGGGGGTAGTCAAGCCAGAAAATGAAAATGAAAACTTCTGGCTATAATTTATCATTATTTATTTTAAATGAAAGAGTAATTTACTAGTAATGATCTACCATTTGAACCAAGCCAAAAAATTAATTACAGCCCCTAATATAAGGGTGAGGTTGGAAAAGCGGTCTTTTACGGGGGATCAAATATCTCAGGAATCAAGAAAGATATCAACATGATTCTTATGCTACAAAATACAGAAAATTGCTGTCTATTATTTGATGTATGCGCTTGTATGTATTTTTCTTACAAGAATTTTATTAAAGAAAAACCACATTTTCAAAAATCCTTATTTTATTCATTCACAAATTATTTTTTAACTAAATCCCTATTAAGGTTTTTATAGTAATCATTCTACAGATAAAAGAGCAAGAAATTATGAACATTCGAAAAAACATCATCCAAATATCTCCAATACAAACCAAAATATTTATTTCCTAAGAATGTACAATCATGCAAAAACCACATTTCCGGAAAACTTGAAAGTTGAAGGAATAATTTCACTCGCCTTGCTAGTGAGCTTTATTTTAAACGGATGTTTTTATAATTTTTTGTCAACGTACAAACAAAGTAAACAAAAATATTGTGATTCAGAAAATTTTAAACTTCAAATAAATGCAAAAAATAATCGAAATTTTTAAAAAATCATCTTCATGAGTTGACTACCCCCTTAATTATGCAACAACGGTTGCAAATATATCAACCGCTTTCAAATAGTATCGATTACAAAATACATCAATTAGTGATTTTCGGTATTTTTAAGTCGAACAGAGGTTGATTTTCATCTTGCATAATCCACTCATTATTAAAATTAGGTTATATTTCCCATGTTGTCGATCAAGTCTTCACTGAAATGCAGGTTTGAACCGCTAGAGGTTTTACTAAGTAAAATGAGAAGTGAAGTGATTTACTATTACCTTCCTCACTAATTTGGAAAAGTATGCTTATAAGCATACAAGGCCTTCTGAAAAGGATTTTCTTTTCATCTTGTGAAAGACACCTTCACTTCATTCACCACAGGATCTGGTTGTATAATTAAATCAATTACTCTCAGAGGCGATAACTCTGACTAGTATTTTTTTACACCTCTACTTCTTCTGTTCTTAAATGATTCAGTCACATAGTTGGCTGACCATGTAATAAGAAACCGAACTATTTTTTACAGCCCTGGATAACAGATTGAATGCAAATAATTTAACACTCCATCTGTCTGTTATGGGCAGATGTTTTCCATAATAAATTGTATACTCTTGATAAAACATATGTAATATTTACAATGGCAAGAGAAGGTCGGGTGATTGTTTGACAAAAAAAATTTAAATTAAATACACAATTTAATTAACTTTCTTTATAAAGTAATTTTGAGTAGTGTTTAAGTAAAGAAGAAAATTCAAATACAGAAATTAAACAAAAGATTATTTTGTAAAATAGGAACACAAATATACAAAGAGTAAATACAGTACACAAAAAATATAAAAGTTGTAGACTATCTACTAAAGTAGTACAGAATACGAGCTTGAAAAGATATATAGAAAAAAAACAATTCTAGTGCACAGAAAAAGCGCTTCTATACGTTACAAGAAATATAAAATGGAAATACTTGAATTCCTGTTGAATTCGGAAGAGAATATTTTAATGCCAGACTTTACGGGACGCTGAGTCCAGCAATACATTAGAAACTGCACCTCGTTTACCATTATAGTCGGATCGTTTTTTGCCTTGACCCGTTCGTTCTTTTAAAGCTCCAAAAAGAAAGAACGTTATTAAAAGAGTCTCGCATAAAGGCGGTACTAAAACCACGCTTTTATCATCATTTAACTTAATACTTTACGAGTTTCATAAACGAAACTACCGCTTCTTGTTTCTGTTTATACCATATAATTCATATTAGAATCAAATTAAAGTTCCTAAAAAGAAAAATTACAACCGACCCATTCGTTGCAGGAAATAATAAAATAAAATTTACCTTAAAATCTACTGTTACTTATTACTCATAAATAACATATCTTTCTTTATTATTTATTATACTCGGAATTTTAAATTGACTGAAATTTAATATGATCTAAGAAATAAGTAGTAAAATTATCCTGTTCACCTACTAACGTGCGTTCGGAAAGTCGCTGTGCACTGGAATTGTGACTATGGATTTATGAAAATATGTATAAAGAAATGACTAAGCATTTTGGAAAAAAAATTATTCAATACCTTAATTACATTGTTAAACCGTGATTACATTGTTTATAGAAGGTGTTCGAAATGACCTCCATTGGCATCAATACAGCATTGCACTCGTTTCATTTTGTTTGCAAACACCTTTCGCAACTGAAGAACAGTGATTCCTTGAATGTATGCCGTTATTGCGGCTTTAAGTTCGTCAATCGTGTGTGGTCTGTTCCGATACACAGTTTGTTTCGCCGCACCCCATAAAAAGAAATCGGGGGGAGTCAGATCAGGAGATCTTGCAGGCCACAAATTCTTTGAAATTATTCGTTCACCAAACACGTTGCATAACGTTTTATACAGTTGCGAAAGGTGTTTGCAAACAAAATGAAACGAGTGCAATGCTGTATTGATGCCAATGGAGGTCATTTCGAACACCTTCTATAAACAATGTAATCACGGTTTAACAATGTAATTAAGGTATTAAATAAATTTTTTTCCAAAATGCTTAGTCATTTCTTTATACATATTTTCATAAATCCATAGTCACAATTCCAGTGCACAGCGACTTTCCGAACGCACGTATAATAATTTTATACTATAGTGCACGCCACGAAAGATTGTCATTTTTAACGTACTTAAAGCCCAATTTTTTCTGTAAAGCCTGGTTGAAGTAACAGTCGTTAAAAAAGCATACTAACAACAAACTGGGTACTTTTTTGTGCAAACTAGCGGTACCCAGCGTGCGTTGCTACGCCGCCGGCAATTTTTTTTTTAATTTTTTATTCCTAATTTGTGAACGTTGCAATCTGTTCAATTTAGAACAATAAGCAACCACATGACCCAATGAGATGAGGATGATGTGTATGACGTATAAATGAGGTGTAGTCTTGTACAGACTCAAGCCGACCATTCCTGAGAGAGTATGCTTAATTGAACCCCAACCATCAAAGTACACCGGTAACCACTGTCTAGTATTCAAATCCGTATAAAAGTAAACTACCTTTACTAGGATTTGAACCAGGAACCTTCGTGTCCGAAAATCAGCTGTTAAACAGCTGATTTTGGCGACGACTTTACCTCTAGACCAACCCGGTGGGTTGGCAATATTTTAAAAAAACATTTAATTAATGACAACTGTGAAATTAATTTGTTTTAGTTAAATAATGCTATTAGATAAACAATATTCTTTGTACTTTTATTTGGAGTATAAATACATAAATTTTTAAATTTTCACCAATTAAAAGAAATTAAAGAAACACGGAACTTTACTTTTATAGAATACTCAACAATACAAAATCGTAACTACATAATAAAATACAATAAAATTATCATATGATGTTTTCACCAGCTGATCCTTAGCACCACGTCACTATTTGCTAATTCATGTGATTTTGAATCACATCAGCTGGTTTAAAAGCAGCAGATTTTTTATCTAACCTCATAAAAGCCTTTTTTTCTAATCCCTAATGTGTGTACTTTGCAATCGGTTCAATTCAGAACAATAAGCAACCCCATGACTCAATGAGATGAGGATGATATGTATGATGTATAAATGAGGTGTAGTCTTGTACAGACTCAGGCTGAGCATTCCTGAGAGAGTATGGTTAATTGAACCCCAACCATCAAAGTACACCGGTAACAACTGTCTAGCATTCAAATCCGTATAAAAGTAACTTACCTTTACTAGGATTTGAACCAGGAACCTTCGTCTCCGAAAATCAGCTGTTAAACAGCCGATTTTGGCGACGACTATACCTCTAGACCAACCCGGAGGGTCAAAAGCCTTAATGTAGAATATAAACATTATTTTCAACCCTTTAGGGGTTGAAAATGCGGCCGGCCGATTGGCGTAGTTGGTAACGAGCTCGTCTCTCATAATGCAGTCTTGGGTTCGAATCCCATTCAGGCACGCATATTTTCATACGTTACAAAAAATCATTTCATCCTTCACCGTCTGCATTAGCAGTAATTGCAGAACAGTCGGACGTTAAACTAAAAAAAAACCTTTAGGGCTAACTTTTCAAGGGTTTCAATAGCCTAAAACCTGCACCGGCATAATAGTTACAACATAAAAAAAAACTGCATGAAAATCGGTTCAGTAATTTAGGAGATAATGGGGTACATACATACATACATACATACATACATCGAATTTCATATATATATATAGATTGCTGTATCTCAGACAAATTTTTAAATAAAACAACTTAAGTCAAATGAATGAACGCAGGATAGAACAGGCTTTAATTTGCTGTAGCGGTTGAATTTTTCCGTTTAGTCGGTTTTGTAATAAAGCTCTTCAAACGTAACGGAATTCTTTCATGGCAGGCACTATAAACAGAAATGTCCGAATAATACGAGGGCTGTCCAGAAAGTCTGTCACGTTTTGCGTTGTAGGCGCTAGGGGCGGAGCTATCGCGGCCATTTTGGTGCCGCGGCGTTTCTCCGTTCAGTGGCTATCCAGCCGTGCTAGCAAGAGGTCTGTGTCGCTCTTCGTTGTTTTTCAACAACAATTTAAAATGTGTGCTGCAATTCAAAATCCCGCCAGTTGTGAAGTACGGTCGGTAATATGGTTTTTGTTGGCTATCGATTTCTTGGAACGTGGCACAATAAACTCTGCGAGGTATTGTGACACACTTGAAAAGTTAAGAAGAGCGATCCAAAACAAGCGCAGAGGAAAGTTGACTGGAAAAATTCTCTTTTCGTATGACAACGCCCGACCATACACGGCAAATCGAACACGAGAAGTCCTGGATGCTTTCAAATGGGAGGTTTTCCCACATCCGCCATACAGTCCGGATCTTGCGCCCAGCGATTATCACTTGTTCCCGACAATGAAGACATGGCTTGCGACGCAGCGCTTTGATGACAACACGGAGCTGCAGGAGGGTGTGACTAACTGGTTAAAATCACAGGCGGTAGACTTTTATGACGCCGGAATTTCAAAATTAGTTCACCGCTATAAGTGTCTTAATTTGTTTGGTGATTATGTAGAAAAATAGCATTTTAGTTGCACTTTCAAATTTAGCTATATAATTAAATTTTTTTCTTGTACTTAGTTTTTTTTTATATCAAAACGTGACAGACTTTCTGGACTGCCCTCGTAAAACCATCAGGATATTTACATCTTAAATAAAAAACCTAATTTTTTCAGCCCCCTATGTTCTTCCTCTGAATGGATCTCCATTTATTTCTATCTAAGTCTAACTCATCCATTAAATTCCAGCTATCTTCTAGAAATAATTTTTTCATCTAGTGGTTGGTCGTTCAGAGTTTCATCCTTTAATTCTCGACCGCCATTTTATTACTCTCCTAGTTCATCTCTGTTCCTCATTTTTCATAAGTCGACCTGCCCATTTCCATTTAAATAATTAAAAAGTGTATTAAAATTAAAATTTGCCTATGACAGGCAGGAGGAGTGTTAAATTATTTGCACTCCGCCTCCTAGTTCCAGGGTTGCACGATTAGTTCTGTTTCTTATCACATGGTCAGCCAATTATATCACTGAAGCATTTATGAACAGAAGAGGTTTAAGTCACAGTTATCTACTCTGAAAGTAATGAAAATCATTATACAGTCAGAACCTGTAGTGAATGAAGTAATAATAGCATTTGAAGGGTGGAAAATAGGTGCTTTTCAGAGGGCCGGGCATGCTGATATGCATACTTTTCCACTCAGTGAGGAAAGCAATTGTAAACCACCTCACTCCTCGTTTTACTTAGTAAAGCCCTTAAAGGTTCAAAAACCAGCCTTTCGGCTGATGATCTAAACAAACAAAAATCTGGTGTGAAACACTTAACATGACTTTATCTTGCCAATATACTAAATAACGCTACTAAATATACTAATTAACGCCCATAACAGACAGGTGGAGTGTCAAATTATTAACATTCAATCTGTTCGTTGCAGGGCTAAACTAAATAGTTCTGTTTCTTATCACATAGTCAGCCAATTAAATGACTGAATCATTTAAGAACAGAGGAGGTAGAGGAGTAAAAGATACTAATCAGAGATATCTCCTCTGAAAGTAATGAATTTCATTATACAGCCAGACCCTCTGGTGAATGAAGTGAAGGTGTCATTTGCAGAGTGGAAAATGTGCTTTTCAGAGGGCCCGGCATGCTGATAAGCGTACTCTTCCACTCAGTGAGGAAGGTAATGGTAAACCACCTCACTCCTCGTTTTACTTAGTAAAACCTTTACAGGTTCAAACCAGCCTTTCAGCTGATGACTTAAACAACAACAACATACTAAATAATAAAAACATAATCTATGTTTTGTCGCAGAAAGGAGAAAACCAGAATAAACTGAAAAAACTTAATGAAACGAACCAAATTCAGACAACTAATACGGACTTAAAGGGCTTCTATGAAGAGCACAAAGAGAACATCGGGTGGACAGAAGAAAGGACAAAAGCCTACAGTGGACGAATGCTGAGAATGAGGACTGCAAAAAGAGCTTCCAGAAATGTCTAAAGTCACCTCACATGGTCTAAAATTGGTCCCATACGAAAAAATTTTAAATTACTAATAATAAACAAAGTTACAGAAAATTCTTACCCATTTTTAGAACTGTACCTTTTCGAAACAGTATACAAATAGAAGATCAAAGTTGTCAAAATGCAAATGATTTAGTTTACTTCTACGGAAATAAATAACTCGAATTTAATTTTTCTAAATTATCGAAAGTTAGAGAATTAGTGGTGAGTGATTGAATGAGTTAGTTAGTGAGGGAACGTTGTACAATTTTTTATAGGGATAACTAATAAATTATTAAGATAATTAAACGAATAATTAGTTTAGAAATGTTTTCATTAACAAAACGTAGTATACACAGTTGATAAATAAATTTGCTTAAATTTTACAGCAATATTAGAGATGAAGGTAACTTAATTAAACTTAATTTTAGGTACACAATGTTTATCATCCAAGGAATCCGGAGGCAATATAAAGAAACTTCAAAAAATTAGCAACTTTTAAATGGAATTCGTACACACAGAGAGAAAGTTGTGAATCCGTAATCCTATATCTTTCTTTTAAGAAGGGGTGATCCAGTCCAGAGAGGTCTTTCGGTTGCTATGGTAACGATAAGAGGAGAGGGTAAAAGGATATAAGTAGTGGTGGAGAAAGAGCATAAGGGGATGAGAGAGGAAACAGAAGAGTCTCGACATCAGCTGAAAACTTTTTGTCTCTTATCACTCCGTATACAGACAAAGCAAAAGCGCGTTAGAGCGGCTTCAATGTAACCAACATTTGAATTAACGTATAGAGGAACACTCAATCTATTTTTTAACAAAAACCTAAACGATTATCTCGGACCATTCGTCGTCGCGTTCGTCCCTCTCTAATCGTTTTCAATTAAATCTACTCCGCGCTCCGACACTTCACAATACCTTCCTTAAATTTTCCCATCTTAACTATCTTTTCCCCTCGTCTGTAATCGTATTGTCTTTATTAGAACATCCCTTTCCAAGTTTTAATTTCCACAGAATTCTTCTTTTTAAGGTTTACTAATAATCGTAAACATATTAAACGAAGAAGCCGTACATTATTTGCCATTAAATGGAATTAATTACTTTCTTCTGAACAACTAACGACATTAGCGACACTGGAGCCAAGCGACAAACCCTTTTAACACCTCCATTAAACCTTTATCTATTTATTACCTTCGGTTTTTAAACCATAAACATCAACTTAATTAAAAACAAAAGGATCAATTTTTATTTACATTGACCAACCAAACCACTGATAGAATTAACGAACAGAATTTACATCAATACAGGTTATAAACCTTTTTACAGTCTACGTATTATATATTATCTATCAAGTTTAGTGGTAAATTTAACATAGAAAATAAGAATAGCAATAGGAAATACTAAACTTTAAAAAGAAGAGTACCATTACAGTTACATCTTATAATAATTGTTATTGTTAGAAAATAAGAGTAGCCATTGGGCTTTATGTCTTACAATAATTCAATTCTTAGGTACAGTTCAGCCGTTCTTAGTTTGCTCCTACTGTCAACAAACAAAAGCCACCTACTACAGGGTGCACGCTAGAGTCTGTGACTTTACGGATGTCGTATTCCTATTAAGTTAACTATGTTTTGAATTATAAGTACTTAAAGTACTAAAAACATCAGTCATGATATGATGTCGGGCTAACAATTTCATTTAGAACAATACTTTTAAAAGTATTTTGAATTTAAATACGTTTGAAAGTATTTTGTTGTTACTTTTTAATCAGCGTGTACACATTTTGATATAATGCGCATGCTCAGTGACGTCATTATTTGTTTACATTAGGAGCAAACTAAGAGAAGCTGGACTATAGTTTACATTTGAATAAAATTCAATTTCTGACTAGTTACCGGTAGTTAGTGATACTCCTAGAAATTTCATTAATTATAAATATGTTTTATATTACTATAAATCAAATTATGAAAAAATTATCTTTATTTATGAACAAATAAATCAAATTCTCAATTTTTCCTTCCATTGTTTTTTTTATTCTATATGAAACAAAAGAAACTGTGCTGGAACACCTTTGACAATATGGAAAAACCTTTCAAACATGGAGGAATAACATGAATAACTTTACAGAACATATCAAGACTCATTGATTTTTTATTTTTATTTTTGGAGTATTGAGTAGCCTATGGAACAATTACAAATATAAAAATTAAAAAAAAACTTTGACAGGTGTAGGGGAAACAAACTCAGAAAGGTTGATTACTTCTCAGTTATGATATATGACCAGATCAATTTTGATCAGTTTTCTTTTTGAAATGACTTCAATAACTTGTGAATGATGGGTGAATCAAACGTTTTTTGTGTTTATCGATTTTATTTTTTTCAGTAGATTCAGTTTTTTTGCTATTTAGACAATCCATATCTTTCACTGATTTTTTTTTAAATTGCTCATTGCCTTTAAAAATTGAACTTGAAAACACAAGTTTCTCGATTTAGAATTCGAATTAGACCCACCGGAATGGTCTAGAGGTACAAGTCGTCGCCAAAATCAGCTGTTTAACAGCTGATTTTCGGAGACGAAGGTTCCTGGTTCAAATCCTAGTAAAGGTAGTTACTTTTATACGGATTTGAATGCTAGACAGTGGTTACCGGTGTACTTTGATGGTTGGGGTTTAATTAACCATACTCTCTCAGGAATGGTCGGCCTGGGTCTGCACAAGACTACACCTCATTTACACGTCATACACATCATCCTCATCTCATTGGGTCATGGGGTTGCTTATTGTTCTAAATTGAACAGATTGCAACGTACACAAATTAGGAATACAAAAAAAAAAAGAATTCACAAAATATTTGTGAACTATGTAAAACGGGGTTTAAAAGAATTATAAATTTAAAAAAAAGTGGTCATCTAATTATTTTACAGTTGTCAACACTTCAAGAAGAATTCAGATAAACGAATTACCAAAATTTATTTTCATCAAGATATTAATGTACTCAAATGGAACAGCTAGATCACTTAATGGAGATGAAAGTTTCATTGCATCCATTGCCGGTATGCGAATTAGGGTTAACATGAAGGAACCCAAAAAAAACCGGTTACATGTTTTATTCGTAAGTGTTTTCAATGGAAATAACAAATCAAACAAATTACATTGCAATGGTGTGAACTCCAGCTGTGAAAACAGCCGGCATCTCGATTCATTAAAATATGAAATACTGACGGAATAAAAAAATAATATAAAATAAAACCTTTATTCATTGTCATCACGAAAATTAAAAATTATAATTAATAATACACAAAAGTTAACACCTGGATTTATATCATTACATTTATAACGATACAAATAAAATAAATCGCATAAAAATAACGGAATATCATGTTATTAAAGTGTCAGTCCGTTTTGGATATACACTATCACAGAGATCTGCACATTATTGCAAGTGGAATCTCTCGGGAAAGCATAGCGATCTTCAAGTTCTTTAGGTATTTCGTAAAGAAGTTGAGATCTACATTCGTTGCGGTTTTATGGTGCCTAAAATCATTTTGTTCGGCTAAAATCATATCAATTTAGTTGTACCCACCGGGTTGGTCTAGAGGTAAAGTCGTAGCCAAAATCAACAGCTGATTTTCGGAGACGAAGGTTCCTGGTTCAAATCCTAGTAAAGGTAGTTACTTTTATACGGATTTGTATACTAGACAGTGGTTACCGATGTACATTGATGGTTGGGGTTTAATTAACCATACTCTCTCAGGAATGGTCGGCCTTGGTCTGTACAAGACTACACCTCATTTACACGTCATACACATCACCCTCATCTCATTGGGTCATGGGGTTGCTTATTGTTCTAAATTTAACAGATTGCAACGTACACAAAGGCTTTGCTTTTCTTATAGATTTTTTAGGGGCTCCCAAACTCCCCTACACCCCGCCGTCTCAACCCACTATTATGGCTGGTCGCAAGGATGCGAGGTGGTACGGTAGAACAGCAATAGAATATCGCCTTAGTATACTGCACCATTATAACTAAACGTAATCATTCTTCACTAGAAAACAGTCAGCCGCCGAGCCCAACATACTACCTACTACTAGTACACCACATAGAAACGAATAACATAAAAATACATAAAACAACATAAAGATCACGCAGTTTTTACATCCTTCTTTCACAGAATCCTGTATAGTTTTTCTGTAATTTTACAGTCTCTGTGAAACAGATCTACCTCTCTATTTATTTCATTTGCTGTAGCTATACATCTATTGAATGGAGCTATTTTACTTCTTGTGGCTTTAGCAAACAGCCTGAAACTTCTTACAGCTGTGCAAGGCACCCTCAGGACTTCGAGATATCCGGAACATCAACTCGTGAATGCAGAATGTTGTAAATGTATAGAACTTCCTTCACTCTACGCCGCGTGCTCAGACTCTGAAGCCCGTAGAATAAGAGGGCATCCTCATAGCCATCAAATTTTCTGCCAGATCTACATTCCAACTTATGAATTAGTCTTTACTGCACCCTTTCCAGTTCCTTTTCTGTGACGTCTCTTCTATAGTTCCATACCGTCGAACAATATTCGAGGACAGGACGCACAAGGCTCTTATAAAGCCTTTGCTTTTACTTTTAATACTTTTTATTCTACTTAAACTTTTTTTCTTCTTCCAACAATTACTTGTTAATTTTCTCTATTTCTCCTCTTCCTCTACCACTGTAGCATGATGTGAAGTTTACTTTTCAACATCAATCTTTTCTTCCAATGTCACCTATCCCTCATAATCACCATATTATACCCACTCACATGCATACTTCAAGTTTCTACACCAGTTTATACGAGGGCTTGATATCTAATACTAAATTTAGTGAAAATTATACCTACTTTTGATTTTTCTTAATAAAATAATTTAAAAGGAACACAACTGTAATGATGTTTTACAATACAATTGTTTATATTCTTTGGCACTCACAAATAAATACAAAGCACAGGAAACACTAACTGATGCATAAAATCAAAATTAAGGAAGTATCATACGATATTTAAATTTTAAATCTTAAAACAAAAAAGAACGATAAATTTAATTTAACACGATGGTGCGGGTATTTATTTTGTCGTTATATATCTTGGAAAGGACGTTATCTAATCGTAGGATCTGTATTGCCCTTCAGCAGCTGGATGCACATAACGGTGTAAGAGGAGGATCGTAATTCTGTCAATGTTATAAAACATATCGGTATTTGCCATTTTTGATCCAGATCACGTATCCGTTCTTTTAATTCTTTTACCTTGTCCCACTACATATTTTGTCTTATATAACTGTCTTTCTTTAAACGTTAACGAGCTATTAATTTATGCCATTTTTTTCCTCCTCCTCCACTTCTTCTTCTTCTTCTTCTTTTTAATTATTGTAATAAATTATTAAGTTACTTAATCTATTTTGTTCATCTATTCAGTTTTTTCATTCCTTCCTCCACCTAAATCCCCAATCTTCTTCCTCTCAACTTCCCCTTACTTTAAAAACTATTTACAGATCTATACAACTAACCTAAATTAACAACTACCAGAAGATTTAAAAACTAATCCTAAAATACTAAATGTTAATTTAGTTTGAATTGTAAAATATATAATTAATGTAACTATAAAACTTATAAACAACTGAAATAGTTCTGTAAATATTTCATGTTTATAATTACTACCGAATAGTTTATGTTAAAAATTCAAATAATAAATGTCTTAATTATTAACCTATAAAATAGCCCACAGTCTTAAAAACAAAATGCATCTTATTTATTTATCCAAATATAAACTACAAGATGATATTTTTAAATTCTTAATATAGATTTTACGAATACATTTACATACTGTATTTTTAAATTAGTTTAAATGATGCATAAATATGTAATCGTATAAATAAAGATACTAGAAAAATAGTAATTTAAAAAATTAATAGGTAATATTTCGTTTTATAACAATAGTCCTTCGTTCGGAAAATAAATTCATACGTAAAAAAATTAGCCTTAGATTTTAAAATATAGTCATTAAATCATACCGTTAATTACATCAAAAGAATTCAATAGGTACAAATCACTCGATTATTGGTTGTACAGATTTAAAAATACTAATTATAAACATTTTCCAAATTTTTGTTACATTTAATGTTTGTATATGAAAAGAGAAGCATAAATGATATCAAAAGCAGGATTGCTTAAGCTAGAAAGGCCTTTTAAATGAAAAACAGCGCTTGCTACAATGATTAACAGATTAGGAAAACTTTCTTAAAACGCTATGTTTGAAATATAGCACAGTACGGGAGAGAAGCGTGAATGACATGGGCTGCAGAAAGGAAGAGATAGAAACTTTTGAAATGCGGTGTTATAAGAAAATATTAAAGATTAAGTGGGTGGACAAAATAATTATGTTAGAGGTTCTTACACGAGTGGATGAAAGAAAAAGTATATGGAAACATCTTACCAGAAGAAAGGATAGGCTAGTGGGGCATATCTTAAGACATTCAGGTATTGTTCTATCAATAATAGAGGGTAATTATTGAGGGAGTGAATTGTAGGAAAAAGCAATGGTTAGAATATTTAAAGCAAATTACAAAAGATGTACGGTGTTGCAGGTATGTAGATATGAAACAACTTGCGCAAGATAAAACAACCTCTGTCCAAAAGAATATGTAAAGGAAGGTACTTATAACTTACGGGTAAACAGTGGCATAATGCAGGACCAAGTATACGTTTTAAAACCTGGAATAATTTCCATTAGAGTATGTTATACTTATTTGAACAAAAGTTTGGATAAATTGAATGTCGTACGACTAAACTGATTCAAAAATAACAGTATTGTAATTTAAAGTAAGTAGACGAGTTCAACAATCAAAAATGTAGTCTTTAATTGAGTGTATTTTCTAAACTTATCTCATTTACTTTATATAACACTACTAGCATACCCTGCGCCAGCTTCGCACGCGAAACATGTGTAATAATAATAATAATAAAAAAAAATCTGGCGTCAAACACTCACACAACTTTCTCTTGCCAATGCAAATAATTAACAATAAACCTAAAATTAGTAATAAAACATTAGAAATAAACAAAAAACTAACCTCAATAAACATAACCTTATTTTAATCATGATTGAAAGACGCAAAATGAAAATCGAACTAAGTTTGGCTTAAAAATACGGAAAGTCACTCTTTCACGCTAAACTAGGCTCTGTAGAGAAAAATTCTAAATAAAAGTTGTAGATCTTTTTCTTTCCTATAAAATTAATTACATACATTTTTGTCGTAGAATGCATGCTAAGGCCGAAATCTTAAAAAATTCGATTTTTCACACGTTTTCGTGAGAAAAAAAACAGAAAATCGCTAATCACTGCTAAACTAAGCGTTATACAAAAAAATGTTAGAAATAAAAGTTGTAGAATTTTAAATTTTTTACAACTTTTATTACATAAAGTTAAGCGTTAAAATGCATATTAAAGCCGTAATCTTAATAAAATAATTTTTTTACATGAAAACAGCCTCAGCGAGAATTGCAGCAAACATGGCACCTACCCTATCTTGTAGAGAATAAAAAATTGAGTAAACCAGGGGATTTAAAAAAAAATCGTAGGACCAGTTTTCGAGAAAATCGCAAAAAATTGAAAAATTACACGAATAAACTACTACTTCCGGTTGACCGATTTTGATGAAAATGTTCGTGTCGGGTCCGGTAGTGGTATGTAACTTAAGTTTCAAGTTCGTACGATGTTCCGTTCTTGAGATATTCTGTTCACACGCAGACACACACACACACACACACACACACACACACACACACACACATACACAAACACGCGCGCGCGCGCACACACACACACACACACACACACACAGACAGACCAATCGCTAAAAACATGTTTTTTGGGTTCAGGGGGTCTGAAAACGTATAGATCCGGTGAAAACTCAATTTCGATAAATCGACATGAAAAAAATACTTTCCTTCCTATATATTCATATAGGCAAGAGAAAGTAAAAAACACAGAAATTGTGTAGCTGCTAGTCGACTGAATATTCCAACGTAAACAAACAACGTTTTGATAAATTTCCCCGCGTATGTCTCACGCTAGTCTTTAGGCCTATACGTATTTACTGTACTTCAACAATAGTACGCTCGCGCGCGCACGCACACGTATACACACAAAATGATTTCTCCGGGGGTGAAGTTTGAACCTCATCGTGTATGTGTAAAACTGCACACTGTATATTTGTGTATTTTACATTTTGTTTACTCTCGGATACTAATTAGTACACTAGTTTTTCTCAGTTTTTTGCAACTCTTCACCTAATTTTGAAGGCACGAGTCGCCACTGCTGTGCCATGCGATGTTTTACAAATGTTACTTTAGTGTTATGCCGAATATCTTTATTTCTCAATCGTTCTTTTACTTTAACATTCAGCATCAAGTAAGTTTGACAAGACTATGGTTGTTCCAATATTGCGGTACGGTAGTGAGTCCTAGATACGTGGGAGGAAAGATGAAAGCCAGATCCAGGCAAAAACTGCGGTTCTAGACAAGAGTTCTGGGATGTAGTTTGATAGATCACATCAAGAATGAGGAAATCCGTGCCAATTTAAATGTCTCTTCTCACAAAGAAACAGTGGGTAAACACAGACCGAAATGGGAGAAGCATTTGATACGTACTAGTGAGGATTGATGGGCAATATGAGCATTAAACTACATTTCCGATGGAAAAACAGATGTGCTAGACTGCGTAAAAGATGGGTAGTGAAGTCGGAACAGGTCGTCAAACTAATCCATGACAGGAAAAAGAAGAATCATCAAGTCTTTCAATGGATATATTTGACTTGGCCAGGCTCTCTGTCAGGCCTTTAGTAAAATATCATGTTTTAGCAGGGTATTAAAAGTACTTACTGATTAAAAGCGGAAATTCTTAATCTTATGGATTTTCTGATTCAACGGTATTTAACTTTTTACTTCTTGGATTTCTAAGAGCACTCCACTGAGGTTACATTAGGAGGTCTCAAATGTGCCTACTAGAAAAAGTAAAACTTAAGAAATTTACTTGTACATATAATAAACTTGCCCATAACAGGCCGGTGGAGTATTATATTATTTGCACTCGATCTACCAGTTCCAGGGCTATAACAAATAGTTCTGTTTCTTATCACATGGTCAGCCAATTAAATGACTGAAGGATTAAAGAGCAGAAGAGGTAGAGGTTAAAATTTCACTATAATAGAACTACTGTAAGATTGCGGATGAGATCTAGCCAATAACAGCCAAGGTCGGGTGTGAGGTTGCCGCGTTACTGTCACACTCCGTTTCATCGACTCTAGCTGACTTTCTAACTGTAGTATAGTAATGTCAACAGCGGACCACAACGTGACAACGCAAGATACGGTTGCCGAAAGTCAAGTGGCTATGTGCTGTATTCTAGGCCATTATTCTCCGCCTTCATCTGCAGTCTTTCATTCGTCCGAATATAATCAAGAGTTATTTCCTCTGAGAGTAATGCATTTCATTATACAGCCAGACCCTGTGGTGAATGAAGTGAATGTGTCATTTAAAGGGAAGAAAGTCGATGCTTTTTTAGAGGGCCTGGAATGCTGATAAGCGTACTTTTCCGCTCAGCGAGGAAGGCAATTATAAACTACCATAACCATCGTTTTACTTAGTAAAGCCTCTAGAGGTTCAAACCAGCTTTTCGGCTGATGACCCATTAATATAATACAATACAAAACCAAAAGATTTTGCTTTTCACAAAAAGTTCTTAAGTAAAAAGATGTTAGACTAATTTAAAACAAGAAAGATCATTTTAATTTGTAAGTAGGATACGAAAAAGAGAACCGACATAAAGGAAATGAAAGGGTTTATTTAGGGGACAATATGCACGATGTGGTTCTTATGCCAGTTACGGTCTGTTAATTTTTCCAGAGGTCAATCCGCCAGAAGCAAGAGCAAAGCCGGTTGTGCCTCGTGCCCTTATCGGATCACGGTGCAAGGGTAGATGGCAATGAGGGTGGGTTAGCACGTATCATCGTGAGGGTACGTGACCAGGAGCAATCATTTTAACGGCTCCACTTCCGGAGGGGAGGAAAACATGAGGAAACAACTCTACGCACTCTCACTTCACCAGTAGTACATGTAATAGTAGTAGGAAAAAAAGCGTGACGACTACAGAAATAAGAACTGTACTTTACACGTTTTGAAACATATTTACTAAGTAACCCTTCTTCCACTTCCACTATTTTGCCAACATTTATTTTAATAATAATTTCACACGAAATAAAATAAAGTTAACGTTACACGGTAATAAATCTATTACTTTATATCGCGTTGTAAAATATGTACAACATACAATAAATCTGTTGACAACAGATTAAATTTCTTGAGGCTAAATTTCAAAGTTTTGAAATTCTTTCCCGCTACATCCATCATAAAAACCTGTATTCCATTCTAACAAAAATTTGTAAGTAGGTAATATTTTATGTGCACATTAAATTTATATACTCAAATCGTCCAGTGATTCGTTGGTCATAATAATTATTCAGAATGGGTCAACGTTGAAGCCGGTTTATTCAGAAATTATATTTAAGGTAAATAAATTATTCCACCCACCACAAGAAGATGGAGATTGAAACTAATTGCACTTAACCTGTTTATTTCAAAATTTTTAAGTACTCATAAATAAATTTTATTTTATTTTATTATTCTTTAAGAGGTTAATTTTCATTATGCGTCATTCATTCATTCATAACTAAAATTAGGTGGCCGCCTCCGTAGCGTAATAGTTAGCGCGCTAGCCAACCAACAACGCGAAGATCCCGTTTTCGATTCCCAGCAAGGGTCTGGAAATTTTCACTAGTCAAAACCGACTGTTCCAGATGCATAAACCATGTAATCAATAATAATCAAGGTGTTAATGGGACTTTAAATGAGCTAAAAACTAAATACACAAAATTTAGTAATATTAGATTGTTTTTAATCGTGCTTTGTTTACTCATTATTTAACATAGGTTATATTTTCTTTATGTACATTGGCAAGAGAAAATAGTGTAAGTATTTTACACCAGATTTTTAAGACACAAAATTAAATAGGCTACACAAGTTAATTAAAACTGTGTTAAATGATAATTCTACAACAATTAAAATTTATAAATAACTTATTAAAAATATCAGACAAAAAAATTGTTATTTATATAAATATGAACACGCGTGCACACACACACATAATATCATAATTATTTAATAACTTACATAACCACACAAATACAAAATAACTTAGGCCTTCAATAAATGAACAAAAATAAACCTTCAATAATTTTGTTAGATATTAATAATGCCCAAAACAGGCAAGTGAAGTGTTAAATTTTTGCATTCGATCTGCTAGTTCCAGGGCTACAAAAAGTAGTTTTTATCTTATCATATGGTCAGCCAATATGGCTGAACCATTTAAGAACAGAAGAGGTGGAAGTGTAAAAAAGACACTAAACAGAATTATCTCCTCTCCGAGTAATGAATTTCATAACACATCCAGACCTTCTGGTGAATGAAATGAAGGTGTCATTTGCAGGGTGGACACTAGATGCTTTTCACAGGGCCTGGGATGCTGATGAGCATACTTTTCCACTCCAGTAAGGCAATGATAAACCACCATAACCCTCGTTTTTGCCCATAACAGACAGGTGAAGTGTCAAATTATTTACACTCAATCTGTTAGTTGCAGGGCTAAAATAAATAGTTCTGTTTCTTATCACATGGTCAGCCAATTAAATGACTGAATCATTTAAGAACAGAAGAGGTAGAGGTGTAAAAGACACTAATCAGAGTTATCTCGTCTGAAAGTAATGGATTTCATTATACAGCCAGACCCTGTGGTGAATGAAGTGAAAGTGTCATTTGCAGAGTGGAAAATATGTGTTTTTCAGAGGGCCCGGCATACTGATAAGCGTACTTTTCCACTCAGTGAGGGAGGCAGGGGTAAACCACCTCACTCCTTGTTTTACTTAATAAATCCTCAACAGGTTCAAACCACCCTTTTGGCTGATGACCTAAACAACAACAACAACCCTCGTTTTACTCAGTTAAAGTCTCTAGAGGTTCAAACCAGTCTTTCGCCTGATGACCTATACAACAAATGCGAGCTCTCACATAATCTCCTAATTTTATTTATAACTTAAATAACGATACAAATATAAAATAACTTAGAATAAATAAACAAATATAAACCTTTAATAATTTTAATATTAATTATACAAACTACAAATGAAAAATTGTAACCGTACGAAATGATTTAATGAAATGATTAAATAGTATAGACATTCAGAACGATCGTTAACTGTTACTTTACAATAAAGAATTCAAATAGGAGAAAGTTGTAGCGAAACAAATTTTACAATAGTGTTCCTGATAAACGTACCAACGAACGACTAACAACGACGTGTTAGCTTTGACAGTTAATAAAATTAAAAATGTAGTAGCAAAAAATTAGTCTATTTAAATTTTAAATGTGCACCACCTGAACAGGGTGTTTAAAAAAAATTTATCACGAAATGTAGTTAAGACTGAAATAGGCCTAATATCTGTGCCCTAGAGGTAAAGGGGTGTTAACTCCATTTTGGCAAAATTAAGTTAAAAAATCAGGAAGAAATGCTCTATCTAATGGTTTACAGAATTAACTCGTATCTATCTTATTTCCATTTCTTTTAAAAGTTGCAGTAACCACAATAACTCCACTTTTGTACAATGATGCAGAAGATTTTTTAAAATGAGTACTACTTTTAACTCTAATTGAATGTACAGACTACTCGTTATTGACAATAAGTTATTTTATTTTGAATTATTTTGTTTTTATTGTCTTACTGATAAGTCCTCAGAATTTGCTTGAATTTTGTAATTTTTCAAACATTGTTGAGACTAAATTGCTGTTTCTTTACCAGAATAGAGTTAGCACAATATGTGTTGTCTAAGTTATGTTTTCGTTTGATTAATTCAAGTTATGTGGGTGATCAGAGGGGGTGTAGAAGTTAAGAAAGTTGTTTAATCATTTACATCTCTGTATCAGAAGCTACATTTGGTACACATTTTTAAAAAAATTTTAACACCTTGTGAATTTAAAAAAAAACTTCACGTTTTTGGTTTTTCTGAAAAATTACGGAGTTAACTTTATTTACTTCTTAGGTACAGATATTATACTCCCACAACTGTCAACCGTAAAATTATTAGATTGTAGTAGATTTAAAAATGTCTTCATCCTGAATTAACTTCTTTTTTTAAATTGAAAAGTAACATTCATAATATGATGTAAATTTGTACAAAGATGATTGCCTTTTATTTTTTTTCACTTCATGGATTAGGTAGCCTGTTCCAGAAACAATTTTCTTCTTGGACGTCCAACATTCCTCTTACCGGTGAGTTTGTACTCGTACTAAACGGGGCAATCGGTCTTCCCTCATCCGTTACAAATGGCTGAACCAGTACTTCTTATGCATTTTCATCCTCTCATCTAGATTAGTAATGTCCATCTCCTGAAGTATATCCACCTTCCTTATCAGAGGATCAGAGGATCCTTATCAGAGGATCGCCTATCCTCTGATGTACAGCCCTTTAACACTCTCAGAAACCTCATTTCGGCCCCTGTTCTCTATTTCGTTCCTGCTTCGAAAGTGCCAACACCTTACGCCAATAAAAATAATAATACCACAGGTATCGCTATCGTTTTATACAATTTTAACGAGTGTCTTTCTTAATCCTGTACTTCAACTTTTTATGTATCATCCCAAAAATATTCTTAAACACATTTAGTTTATTCGTCACGTCCTACTTAACTGCTAAGATCTGTCACATCTCAAATATTTAAAATTGGATACCTGGTCCAAAATTTTCTCAATTACTTTCATTTTTGACCTCCACGGGTAATTTCCTAAAAAAAAGTCGTTACTTTAGACAAAATGGTGAAAACCTTTTTCTTCTTCTCTTCACGGCAGCAGTAGGCTATGTAGCCTTTCTGGGATCCAAACGTTTTATTTTATTTAATTCAATAACAAATTAAACTATTCTTTCCGTTGTAGAGGTGTAGAGGTTATAGAGGTTTCCCAAGCTTCTTCCTCGAGGTCTGTACCTCAGAACCTGTTATGGAATTTTATTACCCTTACTTTAAAGGCGCTCCATTTATTTATTGCAATAATGGATTCCAATCATCTCAGAGACAAATTAGTTCTAAACCTTGGAAAATATCTTTCTAAACCATGCTTTCTAAACCATGGAAAAGGTGCATACGTACGTTTATTTGCTCGGGATGAGATGTTTTTTATGTTCAATCTCGAAATGCAGATATCAAATTCAAAAAGATTCAAAGAAAAACGCTGGTCAGTAATGTGCGGAAGGAGACCGTTTTAAAGTTTTAGCTAGTTTTAATATTCAGTTCAAAGAGTTAAGCCTGCCTCCTCAGAAGATATCAAAAATAGATACTGCTGAAATTATATTATTGAGACTTTAACCAAAGTATCGCTTACTGGACTATAGATTAGTAGATCGATTACTGGATTGGATTATAGGCCGACTAAAAAATGGGAAAAGATGACAATAGATGATTAATGAACTAATCCCGAACGAACTAAAAACTACAGATGAGATCTAGCTAATAACAGCCAAGGTCGGGTGTGAGGTTACCCTTCGCTAAGTCACACTCTGTTCCACCCAACTCAAGCTAAATTTTTGCTAGGCTGTCATCCACAGCGGGACCCCAACGTGACAACGGAGGATACGATTAACGAAAGTCAATTGGCTCTAAGCTCTGATCTATGTCACTATGTTCCGCGTTCAACTGCAGTCTCTAGTTCGTTAAGCTATAAATGAGGAGGTAATCAGTAGAGATCTCCAGCAAGGTGATTGGATTGACGAAGGGTCTTGACTTTTGAGATGTGAAAATTGAAAATAATAGCTGTAAAACTCGTAAAAGAACTTGTAGATCTTGATCCAGAATTTTAACCGAGATCATCTGCTTTTTAGTCTAGTAAGTCATCACACCACGGAGACAGAAAGTTTATATCATCAATCTTAAAATTTTTGAATACCCATTAATGATACTCAACTGGGAATTTTATATGAAGTGTAAGAATTTTAAAGACCACATAACCTCGTTATTGTATTTAATAAAAAACCTAAGGAGGGTGTAAATAATAAATGTAGTGGGGATAAAATTCGTGCGTGTCTATATTTTATCACGCGTGCATTTCTAACCAATTCGGTATGTCAGCAGCAATTTAACCAATGATTCATGTACGAAATGTTTGAGAGGTTTTGGTACTATATTAGAATATTACTATTAGGACCAGCTGTTATAAAACTTCCCCCTTTCCCCTCTTCCCCCTTCAAAAAAATGGATAGTATATAATATACAATATGACCATCAGACACGCAATATAGCATTACATTATTATCTACTTAACCGAATGCATTGTACTAATGATAATTACAACCAATCAGAAATAAATGCGAATAAAAAAAATACTCATAACGGAAAATATGACATTTCCTTAACCTTTCCTCTTCACCCCCCCCCCGATACCCCAAAAAATACCATAAAAAATAACCACTTAATCAACAAGTCAAATAAGTCTATTATAATAAACATTTATTTTTAAAATACCTCATTTTTAATTTATACGATAATTACCAATTATAAAATTTTTGTAATTTTTTAAACACTAAAAATAATACCTAAAATACGGTACAACTTTCCAAAATAAAAATTAACAAATCACTTGTTTTTTTTATATATATTTTTATTACTTAATTTGATTATGACTTTCAATTTGGATTTATGAATGTCATAAAGATATCAATATTGATAATTTAATATTTTTCAATAATTTCTTCTGTTATAAGTAAACAAAGTTGGTTATTAACAATTTTACATTTCATAACAAATCAATTCTACAATTGATTTGTTATGAAAATGTAAAATGAGATTTTTAACTAAATTAAACATCTTATAACAAACTGGTTTTATATATTATTAATAAAATAAATATGTAAAGGTAAAAAAAAATTCACCGTCTATTACTGAAAAAATACATTCTGGCTATATCGGTGAAAATTTAATTGACTGTCTTGCGAATCTTCAAAAAATAAAGTTACAATTTTTTGTCATTTAAACAGATTTTCATGACATCTAATATCTGTATAATTACTGTATATGAGTCATAAAAGTCACAAACTGACTGACCTACTCACTCAACTGGTTCCCTAACTTCCCGATTAGTTCTTAAACGGGTTAAAAAAATAAAAAAATCACTAATTTGCCATTAAACTGACCGTTGTACATAAAATTTTTTGAAATAAACGTTGAAGGTTTTTAATTATTCTACAACTTCGATAAACTTTTGCCCTAAAATGCATAAAAGCCACATGGTAGGGTCAGTGGCGGAGCGTTTAGCAGCTTACTGTCGATAAATAAAAAGTTGAATTCCACTCACCTTAGAAGTCCTGCGACTTACCAGCTGGTACCAGTGGCTTTCCGATGAGTGTTGAGCTGCCGAAGATCTTGAATTAGTGGACTGTATTTTGCGTGGTCGGTTTCCTGGAGTGTCTCCAGCGCGTTAAATACGTAGCAATGCGTGAATTTAATAGAGAAATACACTTAAATAATATAAAGAAAACAAATTAGCGGTCGCGGATAATTCCCAATACTAGGGCGAAAGCGGAAAAGCGTAAGACTGCGCAGAGAGCGTTCTTTTGCGTTGCGAGTTAGCGGACGACTGTGTCCAGTTCAGTATAAAACTGTCTGTATGTGCAGGTAGAAATCAACCCTCAATTGGTTGAGACCGATAAATGATATCTTATAATAGAACACAAATAAATTAATGAATTGAACAAAACAAAATTTATATAGTCCCAAACACCACAATCGTAAAAATACACATTTTTTCTACGAAATCACAGCCTCCCGAAGAATTTTGGCAGACAAGGCGCTTACCCAATATTGTAAAGAATAAAAAATTTAATAAACGAGGTGAATTTTTAAAAAAATTGTAGAAGCTGTTTTTGAGAAAATTGCAACAAGTGAAAAATCACACGAGTGATTTATATTTTTTCCGGTTGATATGATATTTAAGTTCATGTTTTATAAGATGAACTTATTATCAACCCATTCTATTACCATTATTTTCGGAAATCGATCATATAATCTACAACCGAGCGAAGCTCGCTAACCCGGTACTATATTCGTATAGGGCATGAGAATGTAAAAAAACAGAATCATTTATAAGAAAACAATCTTTGATTTAATTTCATTTTTAATAGGATTTAAGTAACTTTATAACTTTTAAAAATTGATAAAAAAAATCTTACGAAATAGTTTACGATCATTCAGTGTTAGACAACTTTTATATTTGTTTCATTAAATTACAAAGATATAAATTTTGCTTAAATATTTCAAGATGGCTATTAAAATATTTAAATTAATTCCGTTAAAATGCAAATTTAGACTGTTTAAACAATACGAAATATATAGTTAAATCTTTCTTCTGATAAAAATAAAACTTACAGGGAGAATGAATATACTTAATAAATTCAAGAAAACAAAAACCTAAACAAAAATCTATGAAATAAAGAAGAAAAAGTTCTTTTCTTTTAGGTAAAATATTAAAAACAAAAAAGACAGTTGTTCCTACCGGAGAATAAGTATCTGATTATATTTATAACCATAAAGAATTTCAATTCCTTTGAGACGAACATAACACGAGAACTAACTTGAATATTTATTACAATAGAAACGACAACTTAATCTGGAGACATCTTTATCAATTAATTATAATTTTAAAAACAGTAAAACAAAGGTCAAAAAAATAGCTACGATCCACAGCTTTAAAAAAACCAATTCACTGTAAAACAATGTCCATAAATTGACATTAACGTTTCTATTTTCATCAAGTTTTGAAGTTTTGACAGGCAATAACTTTATCACCACCGATTCAAATATTTTGTGCAGAATATAAAACATTTGGTCTTCATTAAAATTGGAAACTCGGTTATTATTTTTATATACGTAACTAAAACCTTTAAGTAAAAACCAATTTAATAAATCATAAACAGTAAAATAACTAACGCTAATTAATCTAGATTAAAAAAATTGAAATGTAAAAATAATCTGTACTCGCAGATTAAATTAACAATAGACCACGTCAATTAATTTTCCCTGCCTACAGTCAAGATTTTTTTTGGAGGTAAAACCTACAAACCTAGTAGTATTTGGTAATATTTTTGTTCATAAACTGATTTGTATATTTTCATTTCATTTTATTTAATTCAATTATAAGATTCATTTCAGTCATTATAAACGAATACGACAGTAATGAATAAGTCTAGTTTTTGGAAATATTGTATGTATAGGCCTATACACTGTTTTATTTTATATTATTGAGCGAAAATAAATACATCATTATTATACGCTGACGACACTCTTCTTTTTTCATCCTCCGAAAATCCACAAATCACAAGTGCTAATTTACAATATCATCTGGATATTCTACAAGACTGGTTAGAAAATAGGAGAATATGAAATCTAACCAAATCTATTCATGTTTCTTTTACTCTTCGAAAAGGAATATGCCCTAATGTTTTTCTTAATAACGTTCCCATACCACAGAAGTGTGAAATTCGATACTTAGGGCTTATCTTGGACAAAAGACTTACGTGGCAGTCACACATAAAAAAGAAAAGACTTCAATTAAATACAAAATTACGATAACTGTACTGATTTCTTCATAGAACCTCTCCTTTGCCAATTTCTTCAAAATTACTGCTGTACAAATCTTTATTTAAACCATTTTGGACTTACGGAGTCCAGTTATTTGGCTCCACAAAATCCAGTAATCTTAATCATCTACAGACGTTCCGATCAAAATTTCTCCGTTTAATATCTTAAGCTCTGTACTACGTAAGTAACGACACTTTACACTCCAATTTCGGGATTCCTACAGTTGAAGAAGTAGCACAGTCCTATAAGAAAAAATTCTTTCCGAAATTACTAATAAATCCGAATCCTCTAATTCAAGAACTTCATCGCTTTCACCTTCCTGGGACCTAAAAAGAAAAACCCGGCGCCTAAAAAGAAGATGGAATAAATATCTTCTCTGAGTTCTAACTAAATTAATAATAATAATATTTTTTTTTCAGGGCTCCCACACTCCCCTACACCCTGCCGTCTCCTCCTACAGAACAGTGTGCAGCCAGGTACGGAAGTCCGTCAGCAAGTAGAACGGCAAACAGCTTTAATATACTTGCTATAATGATTCATTATATCATATATCACCACTCCTATTTATTATTATCATTTCCAAATTTACCATATCATATATCAACATACGTATTCACGAAGAACGTCTGCAGACACGAAGACATGAACATAGACACACATAACACGCAGGTACAAAGGGCTTGAACATAAAAACATAAATTAAATCAACATACTATCACAGTTAGTTACGTCAAATCACATTCTTCAGTAATTCCACCTTAAAAATTTCAATTTTCGAGTTAAAAAAGTCTACTTCATTTCCAAAATCAATTGCAATACTAGCACAACGGGCCAGAGGTGAGGCATCTTTAAACTCGTTAAATGTAACAAACAATCTATATCTCCTCACTCCTGCATGGGGAACCCTTAGACCCAGTTTAGAAATATCGCCATCAACATATCCATGCACGACCTTGTAGAGGTACAACGCCGCCTATAATAATAATAATAATAATAATAATAATAATAATCCGAAATCCAGTTTTCACCAGATATACTAAACGTTTTAGGCTCCAAAAACACAAACAAAATGTGTTTTTTTTACGATTGTTCTGTGTCTGAACGAATCATCTGAAGAACGGATTAGTGAACGAATTTAAAACTTGAAACTTACGTTAGGTACCACGAGATCCGACACGAACATTTTCATCAAAATCGTTCAACTGATTTTGATCCAGTCAAAATCAAGATTTTTCTCAAAATCGGTAGATTCTTGCAATGTTTCACTCTTTTACGATTTTCTCAAAAACAGTTCCTATTTTTTTATGTTTTGTATTCTACAAGATAGGGTAAACGCCAAGTATGCTGAAATTCGTGAAGCGCTATGCTCTTGTAGAAGAAAATAGTTATTTTTAAGATTCTGGGCTAAAATATCCATTTTAGGACAAAAACGTATTGTAGTCAAAGTTGTAGGAAATTAAAAAACCTACAGTTTTTAATTCAAGTATTTGTTTCTACAGAGCCTAGTGTTTAGCATCAATAAGTGATTTCCCGTATTTTTTAAGTAGAACAGAGGTTGATTTTCATTTAGCATCATTCACTTATGATTAAACATATGTTTAATTGTTTACATTGGCAAGAGAAATTCGTGTGAATGTTTTAACCAGATTTTTAGTTGTCATATATTACACACAACAAACAAGTTTCGCTGAACCACCAGGTTTCCATGTTGATGTCCTGTTTAGTGTACGGCCTAAATACTTAACTGTATCTGTCTGAAGTATTGGATGATTGTCGTAATATATGACTGGGCAAGTTTACCGACGAAGTGTAAACATAATGTAGTGTGAGTTTTTCATTAAATTAAAACTCCAGTGTGCTCACCACAATGGTGAAAAATTAAATTTAGATTACGGTGCAAAGTTATAGATATAATATTCATCAGCTATTGTTGGTCACATTAGCTGTATCGACCGTGTATGTAGCCGCAAAGCAATCTGGAACAGTACGAAATATATGTTGTTGTTATACGTAAACAGAATATGGAGAAGCGGAATCCGAACAGAACTCTCAAAATAAGCTAAAAATCTCAAATTTCCGTAAAACTGTTTGAACGAAAATGTTATAACGGCAAATTGTAACATTTTCTTTGATGGCAAGTTTTAAAATTGTCATCTATCATTTTGTTTTGATCGTCCGCCCGTCACACTCAGGTGTCAGAAACTACAAGAGATAGCAAAAAAACAAGTTTCGAATTCGTATGAATTCGTAATCTACAAAAAAGTTAGTGGGTCTAAATTAAGTTTGAAGATCCGGTTTCGACCGAAAGTGGCTCAAACCTGAAAGGAATCGAAATCGGAATTTTGAAACCAAAAATAAAAAAAAATTCAATTACTCTTAAAGAGTAGACACAAAAATCACTAACAGTTTATGCCATAAGTCAAAGTTAAGCCTTTTTAAAAATTTTTATTCAGCCATAAGACTCATGGTCTCATGAAAGGGATATTTATCTTTTTTTTTTTTTTAAGTGCATTTTTGAATTTTTTTACAGGCAGGTGGAATGTTAAATTATTTGCACTCGATCTACTAGCCCCAGGGCTATAAAAAAATAGTTCTATTTCTTATCACATAATCACCCAATATATGACTGAAGCATTTAAGAACAAAATAAGTAGAGATGTAAAAACACCATTCATAGTTATCTCCTCTGAGAGTATTTTCCTCTCTGTATATTACAATTTGCTTAAGTACAGTAGTTTTTTTATAATACCAGATAACAGGAGCGTATGGTCGGTTGAATAACCGAGAAGTTCAGATTATCTAAGAAAACCATAAATTTTCAATAACAATATTGACTACCATTCTTGCCTTTTTCACTGAGTGTAAACGTATGCATATCAGCATGCCAGGCCCTCTGAAAAGCATCTACTTTCCACCCTGAAAATGACACTTTCACTTCTTTCACCTCAGGGTCTGGCTGTATAATGAACTTCATTATTCTCAGAGGAGATAACTCTGACTAGTGAAATTTCATAATCATACAGCCAGACTCTGAGGGAATGAAGTGAAAATGTCATTTGCAGAGTAGAAAGTAGATGCTTTTCAGAAAGCCCGGCATGCTGACCCGGCACTCAGTGAGGAAGGCAATTGTAAACCACCTCACTTCTCGTTTTACTTAGTAAAGCCTCTAGATGTTCAAATCAGCCTTCTGGCTGATGACCTAAACAACAACAACAACAACAACAGCTTAATCGATAGTTTTTATTCCCGTACGAATAAACACATATAAAAGGACAACCTTCTAAAAGCGACTAATTTGGCTTCAGGAGTCACGTAATAAAAAAACCGTTTAAATTCAGGTATGTAAGGTTTACCTTCCTTACAATACATTTTCACTTCATAACAGACACAGCTAGAGATATTACGAAAATGTATAGTACTAAAATTAATGTCTCAACAACCACAAAATAATCGCAGATAATAAAAATGGTCAAACTGAAATTACAGAGGCATAAAGATTAAAATGTACTCTGCTCATTGTTTAAACAGTACAGCGATTAGTTCCGCTAAGCCATTGCATGGTTATGTGAACATCTGCTTAGAAATTCAGTGCCCACCAAATAAAGTCGTGGTCACAAGACTGTATTCCCTCTAAAACCCCTCCAATTAATTCCATGCGCAATCAACATAAGTTGCAAGTTTAAACTGTGTGACGACACAAAATACTGTACATTACACTTGGATTTATTATCACCCAACAACAAAGAAAGAAAAACTTCAAGTACTTAAACGGAATGTTTATTATAATGAACTTAAAGTAATAATTCCATGATTTGTAATAATAATAAATTTATTATTTAATGTATAGAATCAATTAGATTAACCCTGGATATCCGACATTAACTGCACAACTGAATGGAACTTAAGTTCCAAGTTGAAACTTGGAACTTTAGTTAGGTACCACTAGGGAACCCGACACGAACATTTTAATCATTTCATTAAACTCGGTCAACCGGAAGAAGAATTTTATTCGTGCAATTTTTCATTTTTTGAAACTTTCTCAAAAACGGCTACTACATATTTTTTTAAATCACCTCATTTGATAATTTTTATGCTCTACAAGATAGGGAAGCAGTAAGTCTCCTGAAATTCTTTAGGGTTGCGCTTTCGTGGTAAAAAAATGTGTTTTTTTTAAAGATTGCGGCCGTAATTTCACGTTTGACTTAAAGTACATTTTAGGGCAAAATTGTATATGATTGAAATAGGAAATTAAAAAACTTACAACTTTTATTTCAAGTAATTATTTGTACAGAGCCTAGCTTAGCGTCAATTAGTGTTTTTCTGTATTTTGAAGTCTTGATGAATTATTCATTAGTGAATGACGCTAAATTCAAATCAACCTCTGCAAGACTTCAAAATACAGAAAAACACTAATTGACGCTAAATTAGGTTGTGTACAAATAATTACTTGAAATAAAAGTTGTAATTTTTTTAATTTCCTACTACAAAAAACATAACATTATTTAATAATGTTATGTTTTTTGCATTATCTGTTGTTTACTTATGGTATTTTTTGAACCTTAATGTGTGCACGTTGCAATCTGTTCAATTTAAGAACAATAAGCAACCCCATGACCCAATCAGATGAAGATGATATGTATGACGTGTAATCTTGTACACGCTCAGGCCGACCTTTCATGAGAGAGTTTAGTTAATTGGACCCCAACACCAAAGTAGACCAGTAAAACTGTCTAATATTCAAATAAAAAAAAAAAATAACTACCTTTACTTGGATATTAACCAGTAATCTTTGTCTCTGAATATCAGCTGTTACACACAGAGTGATTATTTAATCCTGTTGCCTAATTGTTAATGTCTAGCAGTTTTTTTTCTACGAAAGGGAAATTTTGTTTTGACACGAAGTTGGTAGCCCTACTCAACCGGTATAGATACGGCAGTGTGAATTGATTTCCTTGAATTGTGTAAAATTTTGTTCCGTTTCCGGTCGTGTTACGAACAGAATGTCTTTACCTCTAGAATAACGGGTTTTAATTCTTAAAGAATATTTTGCTACGAAATCGTACGCGAGTGTAAAAGAATCATTTCACATTAAATTTGTTAGTGTTCCTCTACCAGAAAAATGTGAATTTCTTGGCTAACAAACCGATTTTGAGAGACAGGTAGTGTTTGCGACAGAAAACGTAGTAGTCGACCAACTCTGTTGACAGATGACGTTTTAGAGAATGTGAAAACACTACCTGTCGTCTCTCGAAATCGGTTTGTTAGCCAAGAAATTGACATTTTTTCTGGTGGAGGAACATCAACAAATTACAAATTTAATTTGAAATGATTCTTTTACGTTCGCGTACGATTTCGTAGCAAAATATTGTTCAAGAATGAAAACCCGTTATTTTAGGGAAAAATACATTCAGTTCGTAAAACGACCGGAAACTGCACAAAATTTTACACAGCAAGGAGAATCAATTTACACAGCCGTATCTATACCAGTTGGGCAGGGCCACAAACTTCGTGTCACAAAACAAAATTTCCTTTTTTAGAAAAAAATTACCAGACATTCACAATTGGGTAACAGAACTAAAAATTCACTCTGTAGCTGTTTCACAACGACGAATTTACCACAAGATCAAACCAGTTGGTACTCATGATTAAACACAGTTTATATCTTTCATTATTACAATGGTAAGAGAAAATCGTATGAGTGTTTCACATCAGATTTTTATTATTGTAGATGAAAGAAATAGAACAAAAATTAGAAGTGAAATAACTGATTTTTTAGGTTAAATTTTAAGGAAAACAAAATGAAACAAATGAACAAAAGGAGAATTTCTATTAGAAAACGAAGATGGTAATAATAAACTATATAATAATAACAATAATAATGAAAATTATTGAAAGATGGAGTAAGAAGAATAAGTAATAATGATACAGTGCATAAAAAGAAACAATAAACTAAGATAAGCCTAAAACAGGAAGCTAATAATTTAGAATTATGAATATGAGAGAAGATTATATAGGAAGTCGGATAAACAATCTAACAAAGCTTGAATGCAAGTAAAATAAATAACTAAGGAATAAATAAATATATAAGGAAAGAATTGAAAACGATTGTAAAAACAAAGAATTTAGAAAAAGAATCAAGATATATAGGCTTTCTAGTAGACGCCAAGGAAGTTCAATAACATCAACGACTTCGAATTCAACAGCCTAACAATAGATCTACGATGTTTTGAATAAAATAAAACAAAATCATAATTAGAATGAAAGGATTTTACTATGAACAAGTAAAATCAGTTTCCTGTAAACGTTTTTAAACTTATAATAATAATTCGTACGTTTTTTTAAGTGGGTCACATCATAGTATCTGGAAAAGTATAAAAGATACCAGTAATTTTGAATTTGGAACCTTCCCAATATTTTCGTACAATTTAATACACCAACAGTCCAACAAACGGCTTAAATCTGCCTAATTTAATTTCAAAATCCATCTCTTTATTGTTTGTTAATTTAGATCATCAGCCGAAAGGCTGGTTTGAACCTTTACAGGTTTACTAAGTAAAACGAGGAGGGAGGTGATTTACAATTGCCTGCTTCACTGAGTGGAAATGCCAGGCCCTCTAAAAAGCACATATTTTCAACCCTGTAAATGACACTGTTCCTTTTTTCACCACCGGGTCTGGCTGTATAATGAAATTCATTATTTTCAGAGCAGATAACTGTGACTACACTATTTTTCAAAGCTGATAAGCTCTAAACGTACACATTGTCCCCTACCCATTTCATAGCTAGCCAATGACTTTCCAGCAATGTTGCCAATACTTGCTCTCGAAGCTTTGTTACATATTTATCAGCCATATTTTTGGTCTTTTAATAACAATTATTATCTATGAACATAGAATCAGCTGATTATACTATAAAGTAGCCTATTGCATGTTACCGCGCTCTGTATAATCGATGTGTTCAGTGAGATGCAAGAAACGAGTAAAATACTGCAGCTCTTATACGCATGCGCGCGTTATGTTTTGTCAAGCTGATATATTTGTACAATCTGACAACACTGGTAAACGTTCTGATTGGTCTAAACGTGTTTAATAAGAGAGCTCATCAACCGTGAAAAGCATTAGAGTGTCTTTTACATCTTTACCTCTTCTGTTCTTAAATACTTTAGTCATTTAATTGGCTGACTATGTGATAAGAACAAAATTATTTTTTGTAGCCCTGAAACTAAAAGATTGAGTGCAAATAATATAACACTCCACCTGTCTGTTATGGGCGGAATCTCTTTATTAAAGAAAAGAAAACGTCCTTAATCACCTACTCAAAGAAGAAGACCCTTTCTTTAAGTCCTATATAATTTGAAGTAATTTCTAAATTATCATTCTGTACTTCACACTAAAAGTGACTTACATATTGAAGATCAATTTATTGACCAGATTCCAAAATTAAGTACTTAAGAAATTGTTTTTTTGTTTGTTGTTTTTTGGGGCTCCCAAACTTTCCTACATCCCGCCGTCTCCACCCACTACTATTGCTGGTCGCAAGGATGCGAGGTGGTACAATAGAATATCGCCTCAGTATACTGCACCATTATAAATTAACATAGTAATTCTTTCTTTACTAAAAAACAGTCAGCCGCCGAGTCCAACATACACCACATAGAAACGAATAACATAAAAATACATAAAACAACATAAAGATCACGCAGTATTTACAGCCTTCTTTCACAGTATCCTGTATAGTTTTTCTTTAATTTTACCATCTCTGTGAAACAGATCTACCTCTCCATTTATTTCATTGGCTGTAGCTATACATCTATTGATTGGAGCTATTTTACTTCTTGTGGCTCCAATAAACAGCCTCAAACTTCTTAAAGCTGTGCAAGGCACCCTTAGAAAAATCTTCGAGATATCTGGAATATCAACTCGTGAATGCAGAGTGTATAGAACTTCCATCACTCTACGCCGCGAGCGAAATTGGGTAATAATAATAATAATAATAAAACAGGCAAGTAGAACCATCAGGAGAACTAAACGCAACTATGTCAATGAACAACTTCAAACGATTGAAGTAAATTTCAGAAATTACAATAGCCGAAACTTTTACAGAACTTTTGCAAACACAATTAAAAGTTACTCAGCACAAAATTTGACTTTCAGGAAAAAAGATGGAAGACTTGCACTTACCAATCAAGATAATTGTAAAGAACTAGCGTGCTACTTTTCTGAACTTCTCAATTGCCCTGAACCACTTGAACGATTTGAATACACTGTTCCAGAACATACTAAACCCAATGCTGATACACCAACACAAGAAGAAATCCACCAACATATCAAAAGACTCAAGAATGGGAAAACGTCAGGAGAGGATGGAATTATTGCAGAGTTGCTAAAAAGTTTGGGACCGCAGTCACTACAAGAGATTACTCAAATATTCAGAAAATCTGGCAAACTGAGAAATTACCAGATGAATGGAAATGTGCCCTCATTCATCCTCTCCACAAAAAAGGAGATAAATCTGATGTGAATAATTATAGAGGAATCTCTATTCTTCCTGTCCCTTATAAGATTCTCTCTGCTTGTCTCCTACAACGCACACAAGAACAGATTGAGCCCCTTATTGGTGAATATCAAGCTGGATTCAGACCGCACAGATCAGGCATTAAACAAATTTTCAACCTCAAGTCCACACTGAAACTTCGAGCAATTAGAAATCTTCCAACAATATGCACATTTGTTGACTTCCGTAAAGCATATGATTCCATTGACAGGCAATCGCTCTTTAATATACTGGCAGAGAACAATTTGGACCCAAAAACGAGCCGACTCATCCAACAGACACTGACTGACACGACCTCCAAAGTCAAATTTGCTGGCGAAATATCTCAGCCTTTCTCCATCAAAACGGGTGTTCGGCAGGGCGATGGACTCTCTCCATTATTATTCAACATTGTTCTTGATAAAGTCATTAAGGAATGGAAGAAAGAATTAGAAAAAAACAACATATGGAAACCCATCAAGCTAGGTAGGCAACAGGATAATATCAACGTCACATGCCTAGCCTTTGCTGATGATCTGGCAATTCTCTCTGAAGATGAGCAAACGGCAATCCACCAGATTGAGATCCTTAAAGAATGTGCGGAAAAAGTTGGACTGCAAATATCGTTCACCAAAACTGAATTCATGACCACAAAACACATTAGTTCGCGGAGTTTAGTTACGAAGTATGGCACCATAAAGAAGGTGGATCACTTTAAATACCTAGGTGAAATCATTGAACCCACAGGTACAGAAAGGCTAGCACAAAAAACACGTGAACTGAAAATGCGTAGAGCATATGGAAAAGTTGCAAACATCTACAATAAAAAATGTATGAGCATAAACACCAAAATTCGACACTACACGACTGTCATTAAACCTGAGTCTCTTTATGCCAGTGAGACCTTGAACCTCAACTTTAAAGGGGATCTTGAGAATATTAAGAAAGCTGAGAAAAAAATTATTCGGAAAATTCTTGGCCCAAAACTCACAGATGAAGGATATCGTCTACAATCACACACAGTGACGGAAAAATATTCAAACATTGAAGTTGATTTCCGTAAACGACGGCTAAGATTTTATGGTCATATAATGAGACTGGATGACTCTCGGCTTATAAAGAAGATTCTGATGCACTCACAGAAACTCAAAATTACAACCGTCTGGATCAAGCAAGTGCAATCCGATCTAAGAGATGCAAATATCACACCTTCAGACCTCAAATACCGTGAAACCTTCAGGCATAAAATTCACACCTGGGAAGTTGCATCAGAGGGTAAGCCGAAGAGACCTAGGGCAAAATGGACGGATGAACGTCGTGTTAGACACCGCGAATTTATGAAGGAGTACTGGAGAAACAAGAGGAATGGCGGCAACAGTTCATAATTGACTTTATGTGATCCTGAATGGGTCTAAACAATCTAAATAAATAAATAAATAAATAAATAATAATAATAATAATAATAATATATGAGACATTAATTAAAAGAGTGTGCAGAAAAAGTGGGGCTCCAAATTTCTTTTGAAAAGACTGAGTTTATTGGCAATAGAATCAATATTGAAACATTGAACACAATATATGAAATAATTAACAGAAAGCCACACTTCAAATATCTAGGTGAATTTATAGAACCCACAGGAGCAGAGGAAATATCGCAGGTTAACAGGCTACAAAAGACCAAAAGAGCACTGGGGATGATACAGAACTTATATAACAAGAAGTCGATGTCAAGAAACACCAAGATCCGCCACTACAACACAGTTATCAAACCCGCTTTCCTGTATGCAAGTGAGACACTAACATTAAATAAGAAACACGAGCTGGAAGACATAAAAAAAGAAGAAAGGAAAATAATCCGAAAGATCCTTGGTACTAGGCAAACGGAAAACGGGTTCAGATTACAACCAAACCAGACCGTAGAAAAATTCTCAAATGTAGAAGCTGACATTAGAAGGAGACGTATGAAATTCTTTGGACACATAAAGCGGTTGCCAGAGAACAGGCTAACAAGAAAAATATTGGAGTATACAACGTCTCTCAAAAAAATGCCACCGTGGATAAGTGAAATCTATAAAGATCTCAGGAAAGCGAAAATAACAGAACAAGACATCGCAGATAGGAAAATATTTAGAAACAAGGTGGACAAGTGGGAGATAGAGCCAGAGCAGCCAAAGCAGAAGCAGCACAGGCCAAAGTGGTCAGAAGAAAGGAAACAGGCTTTCTCAAAACGGATGCGAGAGTACTGGGTGGACAAAAAGAACAACAAGAAAAAAAATGATTCGGTTTGCTTATCGCCTTCCATTAAAGGAGAATACGCTAATAATAATAATAATAATATATGCCAGCGAAACTTTGTCACTAAACAGGAAAACAGATATGGAAAATCTAAAGAAAGAAGAAAGAAGGATAATCAGGAAGATTCTGGGACCGAGATGGACCGAAAATGGATATAGATTACAGAAAACGTCTAAAGTTGAAGAATATTCTAATTTAGAGACAGACAATGAGGAAAAGACGCCTTAAATTCTATGGCCATATATTAAATTCTATGGCTTCCCGATCACAGACTAACAAAAAAAATAGTAAAATACGTAGCATCCCTCGTTAATGGAGGAGAATGGATACGAAATGTTAAAAAAGACTTGGAAATGGCTAATATTGTGAAAGAAGACTTGGACACAAGAAACAATTTTAGGAGGAAGGTTGAGAAATGGGAAGTTAAACCAGAGACAAAAGCTCCGAGAACTGGAGTAAAATGGAGTGAAGAAAGAAAAGCTAAATTCTCACAAGAAATGAAAAACTGGTGGGCAAATAAAAAGAACAACAAGAAACCCCAAAACTGAATCATCTTTACTTAGCGTCTTCCACTTTGGGAGTTTTACGACTAGTAATAATAATAATAATAATAATAATAATAATACTAATAATTTACCCATAACAGGCAGGTGGAGTGTTAAATTATCTGCACTCTGTTCCAGGGCTATAAAAAATAGTTCTGTTTCTTATCACATGGTCACCCAATTATATAATAGAAGCACTTAAGAATAGAAAAGGTAGTGTTGTAAAAGACACTAGTCAGAGTTATCTCCTCTAAAAGAAATGAATTTCATTATTCAGCCAAACCCTGTTGTGAATAAGTGAAGGTGTCATTTGCAGGGTGGAAAGTAGATGCTTTACAGACGGCCTGGCAAGATGACAATCATACTTATTAACTTAATGAGGAAGCCAATGGTGAACCACTTCACTCCTTATTTTACTTAGTAAAACCTCTAGAGGTTCAAATCAGCCTTTCAGCTGATGACCTAAACAACAAACAGTAATAAATAACTAAAATTTATTAAATTACACAATATTTAAATACATTTGGGCGTAACCGATCAACACGGTAATAAAATTACTAATAAAAAGATAAATAGGTTTATATAAATAATGCAATATTATATATAAAGAAGTTCTGTATGTAATACAATATTAGTAAACGAGAATACGCGTTCATGTTCACACATACTTGGTAACTCAGATTTGCGAACTGGATTCAATAAATTTACACACTGTATTTTATATCAATATTTTAGGCCTAATACTAGTTTCCTAATGAATTATATTACAATTACGTATTCATATTTTGTACCAGTGAATTCATGTACTATACTTCACATGTATCGCATATTTAAATCATAAATTAAGAATTGAACTATAGAAAACAAGATGAAAGTAAATTAAATTTATCGATCCGTAATTAAGAGTACATTAGAATAAATAATGTAGTAGTTATTCTTTTATCAAATAAAAGCGTACCCCGCACGCTGCATTTCACGGTAACCGAGCTTAACCCTTTATAGGGCAGTACTACAAGGAAAAATATACACGTTATAAAATGTTAAATTTTGTTTTATAGGGACTTGAATAACGTACTTCTAGTGCCAGAACAGTAAGACATTTCTTTTTTTTATGTCAAGCCCTGGTAAGACTTACCAGTCTGGTAAGTCTGGTAAGACTTACCAAGTTGTTTTAATAATCATTCTTGCCACTAAATTTTATGTGATTCCCATTTCAATAAACATTCCTTGGTAAATATAAGTATATTTATGTTTTAATAATCATTCTTGCCACTAAATTATTTCAATAAACATTCCTTGGTAAATATAAGTATATTTACCAAGGAATGTTCAATAATCATTTTTGCCACTAAATTTTATGTGATTCCCATTTCAATAAACATTCCTTGGTAAATATAAGTATATTTATGTTTTAATAATCATTCTTGCCACTAAATTTTATGTGATTCCCATTTCAATAAACATTCCTTGGTAAATATAAGTATATTTATGTTTTAATAATCATTCTTGCCACTAAATTTTATGTGATTCCCATTTCAATAAACATTCCTTGGTAAATATAAGTATATTTATGTTTTAATAATCATTCTTGCCACTAAATTTTATGTGATTCCCATTTCAATAAACATTCCTTGGTAAATATAAGTATATTTACCAAGGAATGTTCAATAATCATTTTTGCCACTAAATTTTATGTGATTCCCATTTCAATAAACATTCCTTGGTAAATATAAGTATATTTACCAAGGAATGTTTATTGAAATGGGAATCACGTAAAAGTTAGTGGCAAAAATGCTTATTAAAACAACTTGTAGCTCTATATAACAGAAAAATGTGTCGAATAACTTAACTGAACTTTATATTAACATGAATGCTTGCTTTCCCGTAAAAAACTTGAATTTTCTAAGTACCGTACAAAAGTAACAACAAAACAACATGGTGGCGTACGCTGGTATGAATCCTTACCACATTCGTGTAACTCACAAAGCAAATGGTCACTGCGCGCTAATTTCAATATGCGGATAGCCTACTTACCAGAGAACATCTATAAAACCATAAAATGCCAATAGGGTTCAACTGCATAGCTTATTCTTTAAAAAATCGACCTTATTGTCATTGGTAAGTATACCTACCACAGACCTATAAAGGGTTAAAGCGTTTAAATTCTTACAAAACATTACACGTTGAAAGCCAAATCGCGATTGTACTAATAAAACCAGTTATTACAGGAAACATAAATTTTGTTGATATTAATACAAATCACCAATCGAAGGAAAGAAATACAACCCGAGAATAACTAAATATTGTTTTAATTATACGTAAAGTTTGCCCATAACAGGCAGGTGGAGTGCTAAATTATTTGCACTCGATTTGCTAGTACCAGGACTGTAAAAAATAGTTCTGTTTCTTATCATATGGTCACCCAATTAAATGACTGAAGTATTTAAGAACACAAGAGGTACACGTGTATAAGATACTAAAAAGTAAAACTAGTCAGATTTATCTCCTGTTGTATCAGCTGTTTTTCACTGATTCGTCAAACATCAGCTGTGTCATAGTAAACAATAGGAAATGGCTAGTTGAGCGTTTTACTTTATTTAAATTTAGCATTGTACAAGCGTTAAAAATAAAGGGCTAGAAAAGATTAGTACTGATTTGTTCAAATTGAATTAAAATGAACCATTAAACTAAATTTTAGAGACAGTTAAGGAAGATGATACTAACATCCAAGACAGCCCATTTTCACTGTGTTCCCGAGTTCGATGGGCTGTAACTTCAAAACGGAAAGAAATATTTATAAATGGTTTTCACCATTGGATTTGTCGCAGAATTCTACGTGCAAATGATGTATCACGTGACCACCTTCGTATTTAACAAAAAAGTTGCATTCAAGATTGCGGAAAAATGTACAAACATGAATTTCAGTATATTCTACTTGCTTTCATTTTTGTTTTTGTTTTGTCAGACATTTTTGAAATTTCTGCCAATGCAGATGGCGGAGAATGATGTTATATGAAAACAAGTGATGAAAAATGCCAGACCTGACCAGGAATAGAACCCGGAACCCCGGCGTAGAAGCCAGTTGCGCTAACCACTACGCCAACGGGCCAGTCTTTTTTTTTGCTTTTATAAGATTATTTAATGTTTTGAAGAACAACAACACGTGTTTGCGAAATATTTTTCCGTACTCAGACTTTTGGGACACCCAGTAAAAATTTTAAAAAATAATTTTCGAATTATTCAATCAGCAGACATATCTATAATAAAAATTGCTACGAGGAAGAAAAGAGCAAAATTTTATCACTAAAAAATGCAATATTAAATCAAATTAAATCAACTAAACGTATTACAACATCCTAATGTAATAAATATAATCTAATTACTTACATAAATCTTGAACTATTTTATGAACTTGTCTATGAAACTGACCTAAAACAAAAAGAAATAAAACATAAATAAATTTATAATTAATATAGTAATCGGTTGGACTAACATATTCATACATTGCAAAAATACCTTAAGACAAAATTGCAATGAATGGATGTAAGTGAACGATTAATTTTAAAGGCGCATGCAAGTTTGTGGCATTATTACTACAATTAGCATGCATATAATATTATCTATCCAGTGTAATTGTTATAATGAGGAAGTACAGAATACCGCATCATAAATTTAAAACTAGTTCATAATTGTTCAAATATATTTTATTTTTTACTACTTTATTATTCATAGTATACTTGACTAAGCTGAAAATGATTACATAATGTATACTTGTATGTATATAAAGTTTGAACAGGGACTCCCAGGAGAGTTTGTTTATGGATGGCTGTCAGCTGGTCACCATACAAAGTCGCTAGCCCAACCGGTGTTACTTAACAAATAATAGCGACTTTCCACCAGCTGAACTAATTGGGCTGGCTCAGAGTACCTATAGTTAAGTAAACTTTTGTTTTGTTGCCTACAAATTAATTTTTTAATCAAAACAATGTTACATGTAAATTTTCATGAAATTTCCATTTTATTTTTGTATTTTGGTTTTCCCATAACAGGCAGAGTGTTAAATTATTTGTACTCGATTTGCTAATTCCAGGGCTACAAAAAAATAGTTCTGTTTCTTATCACATGGTCAGCCAATTATATGACTGAAGCATTTAAAAACAAAAGAGGTAGTCAGAGGCGTATAAGAATCTAGTCAGAGTTAACTCCTCTGAGAGTAATGAATTTTATTATCACGTACGTAGATCCTGTGGTGAATGAAATGAAGGTGTCATTAACAGGATGGAAAGTAGATGGTTTTTAGAGGGCCTGGCATGCTGATAAGCATACATTTCCATTCAGTGACGAAGGCACTTGTAAACCACCAAACACCCTCGTTTTACTTAGTAAAGTCTCTAGAGGTCCAAACCAGCCTTTCGGCTGATGACCTAAACCAAACAACATTTCGATTTATCACGAACTAATACTCTTTCTTGCTCTACATAAATACGTACGGAAGGAAAGTTGTCGCCACCGGCTTTCAGTAGCGCAGTCGTTTGAGCTCATAGGACTGGCCGGGCATCGGCGGCGTAGTTCAAAAGTAGAACATCGAAGGGGGGGGGGAGGTCGTCTTTTGCCGCTGCCTAAAGGATTAGGAGCAGCCGCCGACGCAGCGACCACCTTTCACCGCTGCCTCCGAAGAGGAGCAGTCACCGGTGAAATGAATCGGGGTCGTCTGTACTGCTGCCTAATCTAATAGGAGCGAGTCGCCGACGCAGCGTGCACCTTTTACCGCTGCCTCCGAAGGGGAGCAGTCGCCGGTGAAGCGTGGGTAGGGGATGGAGGTACAGATGACGGAAAGAATACTCAATGTTGAGATGTCAACTCTCCGTATAGATTCTCGCACACAGAGAACATCGATACTGTCACCTTTTCCTTCTCGACTATTGCATCGCCAGTGCGCAGATACTATATGTTGCCACTTGGTACATGCGCTGTGAGAGGAGTGACCGCTGGCGCATTCTATCGGCAGCAGCAACCCCATCACAGCGCCAACAGTGGGCAAAATATGAACTACGGACCGGCGTACAAGTAAAAACAGTATCAAAGTATTGTTTACATATCGATTTTTTACTGGAAATACACGTATTCAGACCCCCTCGAACCCAAAAACCATGTGTTTTAGCGATTGGTCGATGTGTGTGTGTGTGCGCGCGCGTGCGTGCGCGCGCGTGTGTGTGTGTTTGTGTGTGTGTAATAAAATATCTCAAGAACAAAATATCGTACAAAGTTGAAACTTGAAACTTAAGTTACGTACCACTAGAAGACTCAACTTGAACTTTTGACGAAAATGGTCAACCAAAAGTAGTAAGTTAATCGTGCGATTTTTAACGTTTTTGCGATTTTCTCAAAAACGGATTACACGATTTTTTTAAAATCTTTAAAACAAACTTTTTGATTACCCTTTAATAGTAATTCAGTGTGAATTTAGAAAATTCGAAACAATTTAAGTCTGAAAACAATAAAATTGAAATATAATCCAATATTTTAAATTGACTGCTCTTCTTAAACTTTTATTTATTTTCAGTAGGTTAACCCTTTATAATGCCTAAAACGGGCAGGTGGAGTGTTATTTTAATTGCACTCTATCTGTTTGGTCCAGGGCTAAAAAAAATAGTTCTGTTTCTTATCACATAGTCAGCCACTTATATGACTGAACTATTTAAGAACAGGAGAGGTAGAGGTGTAAAAGACACTAGTCAGAGTCATCTCCTTTGAGAGTAATGAATTTCACTATGCAGCCAGACCCTGTGGTGAATAAAGTGAAGGTGTCATTTGCAGGGTGGAAAGTGAGTGCTTTTCGGAGGGCCTGGCATGCTGATAAGCATACTCTTTCAACTCAGTGAGGAAGGCAATGGTAAACTACATTACTGTCGTTTTTACTAAGTAAAACCTCTAGAGGTTCAAACCAGCCTTTCGGCTGTTGACCTAAACAACAACCCTTTATAGGTCTTTGGTAAGTATACTTACCACTAGCAATAAAAATAAGCCATGAAATTTAACCATATTGGCATTTTATGGTGTTATAGATGTTTTCTGGTAAGTAGACTATCCACATTTTGAAATTAGTGCGCAGCGACCATTTGCTTCGTAAGTTGCACGAATGTGATTCATACCAGCGTACGCAACTGTGTTATTTTGTTGTTACCTTTGTACAGTGCTTGGAAAATTAGAGTTATTTACGGGAAAGCAAGCATTCATGCTAATATAAAGTTGAGATAAGTTATTCTACACATTTTTCTGTTATATATTACTAAAAATTGTTTTAATAAGCATTCTTACCACTAAACAACCCATTATGTGATTCCCATTTCAATAAACGTTCCATGATAAGTATACTCTGCCCATAACAGACAGGTGGAGTGTCAAATTATTTACACTCAATCTGTTCGTTGCAGGGCTAAAATAAATAGTTCTGTTTCTTATCACATGGTCAGTCAATTAAATGACTGAATCATTTAAGAACAGAAGAGGTAGAGGTGTAAAAGACACTAATCAGAGTTATCTTCTCTGAAAGTAATGAATTTCATTGTACAGCCAGACCCTGTGGTGAATGAAGTGAAGTTGTCATTTACAGAGTGGAATATATGTGCTTTTCAGAGGGCCCGGCATGCTGATAAGCGTACTTTTCCACTCAGTGAGGAAGGCAATGGTAAACCACCTCAATCCTCGTTTTACTTAGTAAAACCTCTAGAGGTTCAAACCAGCCTTTCGGCTGTTGACCTAAACAAACAACGATAAGTATACTAACTAGGGCTTAACATAATTAAAGTTCTGTTCTGGCACTAGAACATTTACTATTTAACATTTTACTACATGTATATTTTTCCCGTAGTACTGCCCTATAAAGGGTTAAACGTACTAAAAGTAACTGTACTTTTGAACGAAAGGCGGTTGTAAATCACCAACCAGTCAAAAACAAATGTATTTTTATGATATACCTTTTTAAGTATTAAATCAATATGAAAAAAATACTAATAATCTCTTAACCAATTAATTTTTTTTTCTTTTTGAATAATGAGATCAATTAAGGCTTCTGAAAAGAACGGGAATATTTTTTAAAAAAAATAAACAAATATAAAAGAAAATTTATTTTATAAGTCTGTAGTAATATAAAGACAATGAAGTCTTACATAAACGTAAATTGAGTTTTCTGATAAAAGAAATTTTAAAAAGAAAAAAGAAAACGTAGAAGAGCCTAACCAACAACGCGACCTGTGCACTTAAAAGTTGATTTAATGACTTAAGCTCAGATATGAGGGGTAGTAAATTTTTCTCAATGTTTCCTTATAACAGTCAGTTGCCGGTTTCTTCCCCTTTCTGCAGTAAATAACATTTCTCGTTTTTTAAACCCGAGCTAGTTCAGCCCCACTTTCATGTTATTTATTGTACGTATCTTTACTATCATCACTTTGCAAGTGTTGTTCATTTTTCTTCTTACAGTCAAAGATAACAGGACGTCAAAAAATTAAAACAAATCCGAAACCAGAAGACTAACGGAGATTCAAAATAGGATAATAAAAATCTGGTGTGAAACACTCACACAACTTTCTCTTACCAATTCAAAAATTATGAACAATATAGCCTAACATTAGTAATAAAACATTAGAATTAAACAAAAAACTAACCACAATATATATAACCAAATTTTAATCATGAGTGAAAGACGCAAAATGAAAATCAACCTCAATTCCGATTGTTTGGCTTCAAAATATGGAAAATCACTTTTTCACGGTAAACTAGGCTCTGTAGAGAAAAATGTTATAAATAAAAGCTGTAGATCTTTTAATTTCCCTTAAATTTGATTATATACACTTTTGTCGTAAAATGCATACTAAGGCCGAAATCCTAAAAAAATTAATTTTTCACACGTTTTCGTGAGAAAAAAACAGCAAATCGCTAATTACCGCTAAACTAAGCGTTATACAAAAAAAAATTGAAGTAAAAGTTATAGGATTTTAAATTCTCAACATTTTTTATTATATAAATTTAAGCGTTAAAATGCATATAAAAGCCGTAATCTTAAAAAAAAAACAATTTTTTACGTGAAAACAGCCTCACAAAGAATTTCAGCAAACATGGTGCCTACCCTATCTTGTAGAACATAAAAAATTTAGTAAACCAGGCGATTTTTAAAAAAATAGTAGGACCCGTTTTTGAGAAAATCGCAAAAAAGTGAAAAGTTACACGAATAAACTACTAGTTCCGGTTGACCGATTTTGATGAAAATGTTCGTGTCGGGTCCGGTAGTGGTATGTAAGTTAAGTTCCAAATTTCAAGTTCGTACGATGTTCCGGTCTTGAGATATTCTGTTAACACACACACACACACACACACACGCGCGCGCGCGCACACACACACACACACACACACAGACCAATCGCTAAACACATATTTTTTTGGATTCACGGGGTTTGAAAACGTGAAGATCCGGTGAAAACTCGATTTCGAAAAATCGACATGAAAACAATACTTTCCTTCCAATATATTCATATAGGCAAGAGAAAGTAAAAATGTAAAGTGCTAATAACACACAGGTGGAGTGTTAAAATATTTGCACTCAATGTGCTAGTTCCAGGGCAACAAAAAATAGTTCTTATCACATGGTCAGCCAGAATAATCACAGACTAATCACATGGTCACATGGTCAGAATAATGAATATCATTATACAGCCAGACTCTATTATGAAAGAAGTGAAGGCGTCACTTGCAGGGTGAAAAGTAGATGTTTTTCAGAGGGCCTGGCATGCTGATAAGCATACTTTTCCACTAAGTGAGAAAGGTAAAGGTATGGTAAACCGCCTCACTGCCCTTTTTTTATTAAAGCATCTAAAGGTTCAAACCAGCCTTGCGGCTGATGTTACTTAAAAAATAACAACTAGATTAAAACAAGGAAACAAACTGGACCGAAGAAACAGCCTCAGGTACAGCTTCTAAAATATAGAAGCATACCAGATGATTGACGGAAGAAGAAAATCCTTTACCGAAATTTGGAAAACCTGAATTACAAAACTAATCGTCCTAAAAGTCCTTAACCAGTACAAAATATTTTTTAAGACACAACAAATACTAAAATATTTATTGTTTAAATACAGTTTATAAAAAAAAGTTAAAAGTGGACCGCCTCAGTGGCGGTGTGACTAGCGCACTAGCCAACAAAGCGAATAGTTCCAGGTTCGATTCCCGACTAGGTTCTGGAAATTTTAATACATTAAAACCCAAAGTTACAGGAATAAAGAATTTGGAGAACGTAGCGTGAGGAGACGACGTATGTCTTTGGTTAAAAAATTTCGGAATGTAATACTCGAAATCGACAATACAACTACTACATAGATACTGAAATCACGAGATTGCCTTTTGCGTATGTATGGGCTGTGAGGAAGGAAGTGAAATATCTGCAGTGCTGCCAACCTCAACAGTGAGACACTACTCGTACATTTCATTACTGTGCAGTTTCAAGAAACATTTTGTAAGCTGTGGTTTATTCCGAGAAAATGTTTTGTTCATAAACGTTATATGAAATAAATGTGACCTATAATATTGCCTATAACTTAATTACATGACTAGAAATGTTTGATTTACTGTAATTATTAATTAATTTAATTTGTAATTAATTAAATTAATCGCCTTCTTTACTTTTGCTGTCATCAGCGTTTTCATTATCAGTCTCTCTAGTATCTACCTAACTGTTTTCTTTTTTTACCAGGTGTCAACAAAACTGTTGAAGAATAGCTTTTTCACGTCCTTAATTTCCTTCTTTATTTTTCGAATTGTGCGAAGAGAAACATCACAGTAGTCAGCCACTCGCTCATGGCTTTTGTTAAGAGGCACGGATAGGCATTTTTGTTTAGCTTTAACTTCATAACATTTTATTACATTGCATGTAAGATTACGTTCAATACTGTGAATAGTTCGACCACGTTTTCGAGAAACCGTCATTTCTGTAACAATTAACCTACAAAAGGTTCCACGATATACTGTATATGCTCTGGGTATAGTATAAAGTGTTATGTTTTTCGTGCTGAAATTAAAGCAGTCGGGCATGCGCACTGATGCTTTTCCCCCTTTACCCCTCGTTGCAAACAAGGGCAAACTCGTGACTCAATTGACTATAGCTACGAGTATTTCGAGCAGCAATGGATAAAGTTCAGATTGGTAAAATGGTGGCCTACATTTGGAACGGATAGGAACCTAAAGAAGAAAGAGGCAGTACCAAAACCCACAATAGTCGATAATGACCAAGCTATCGATGCGACTTTAAAATAAACTTAATAAAAAAAATTAAAAGTTCTTAGTAAAAGCTCCTTGACATAAATGAAGTAGTTGTTGTTTAGGTAAACAGCCGAAAGGCTGGTTTGCACCTCTAGACGTTTTACTACGTAAAAACGAGGAGTAAGGTGGTTTACCATTGCCTTCCTCACTGAGTTGAAAGAGTATGCTTATCAGCATACCAGGCCCTCCGAAAAGCACTCACTTTCCATCCTGCAAATGACACCACTTCATTCACCACAGGGTCTGGCTGCATAGTGAAATTCATTACTCTCAGAGGAGATAACTCTGACTAGTGTCACAGTACACCTCTACCTCTTCTGTTCTTAAATAGTTCAGTCATGAAGTGCCAGACCATGTGATAAGAAACAGAACTATTTTTTTTTTAGCCCTGGACCAAACAGATAGAGTGCAATTAAAATAACACTCGACCTGCCCGTTTTGGGCATAAATGAAGTAGAATGACCCAAATAAAATTATCTTAAAAATCAAAAAAATACATTAAAAACCAATTAAGTAGTATAACTATTTAAATTAAAACTAATAAAACAACGGATAAAATATAAAGAATAATAAAAATGAAATATAATTTTTTATTTGGTTATAAAATGGCGGTAAAAGGACCAAGTACATTGTATTTTTTTTATAACTCGAGTCATAATATTGTTACGACTTTTATATATGAAATTGATTCTATTACTGCATTTCTTATGAGATAAACGTTTTTGCCGATCTATCTGAAGGAGAATTCAGCTGACATATTATAACATTATGTAAGAAAATATTATATTTTTATTTTATGTTCGGAAATAACCTCCGCCCTGAGTAGAATGTACGAGTAGAAAACAATTTTTGATTTTATGATATGTGACGAGTAAATTTCCATTCTTTTCTTCTCGAAAAAACGATAAGTTTTCTGCTGATTAAATTTTTGAAATAAAAGCTCTTGAAAGTTTACAATATTGTGAGGCTACATGATTTTATAATACTACCTTAAAGTGTTTAATTTATGATGAAATAAACTACTACTTCCGGTTGACCGAATTTGATGAATCATAGCTAAGAACACTCTTGATCAAGTTACCTTTCAAACAAAGAAACTAAATCAATATCGGTTCATTCGTTTGGGAGCTACGATCCCACAGATAGACACAAATTAGAGTTTTTTTTTTTTAAAGGTTGCGGCCTTAATATGCATTTTTTTTAATCCCTAATATGTGTACGTTGAAATCTGTTCAATTGAGAACAATAAGCAACCCCAAGACCCAATGAGATGAGGATGATGTGTATGACGTGTAAATAAGGTGTAGTCCTGTACAGACCCAGGTCGACTATTCCTGAGAGAGTATTGTTAATTGAACCCCAACCATCAAAGTACACCGGCAATCACTGTCTAGTATTCAAATCCGTATAAAAGTAACTACCTTTACTAGGATTTGAACCAGGAACCTTCGTCTCCGAAAATCAGCTATTAAATAGCTGATTTTGGCGACAACTTTACCTCATGACCAACCTGGTGGGTTAATATGCTAGTTTGTGATGAATCACCTCAAACTAATATGTCGTACCGGATATGAGATAGAATTAAATAGTGGTCGTGGGGTTTCTAGAGATTCTCATTGATTTTGTTTTCTTTATGGCCATGTTGAATCTTTCAGGAGAGGAGTTACATTTATATAATACTCGTGAAAATAGTCTCGTAAAAAAATAGGATAGAATTTCGAAAATTGATAGAAGAATGTAGTAAGGGTTTACTAGAAAGCGTAAATAAACAAAAACTACAGAAATGTTCACATGAAAGACGGGAAAAACATGTGCAGAGTATGAGGCAGTACTAGCAGAAAAGGAAAAATAGGATAGAATTCTGAAAATTGATAGAAGAATGTAAGAATTTTCTAGAAAAGTAAAGAAAGCAAAAGTACGGAAATGTTTACATGAAAGACGGGAAAAATATGTGCAGAGAATGAGGAAATACTGGCAGAAAATAAAAAAATAAAACAGAATTTTAAAAATTGATAGAAGAATGTAAGGGTTTACTAGAAAAAGTAAAGAAACAAAAATTACGAAAATGTTAAAATGAAAGACGCGAAAAACAAGTGTAAAAAATGAGGAAATATTGGCAGGCCAACAACAAGAAAAATAAGAATGGTAACATTAAAGCTGATATACTATACCGTATCCTAAATTGACTGAATTTAGGTAACATGCTTCCATAGAATATATAAATTAAATTTAAAATGCAGTTGTGTCAACCGACATATTGTGACAACTAAGAATCCACACATTAAAATTCTTCTCACATAAGAAAAATAAATTTTTGAACACAGAAATTTAAAATCCGAGAATATATTTACAAATGAACGTAAATTAGTGTTACAAAATAAAAAATATACAATTTTATATTTTGACACCATTTCTAAAACCAACAAACCATATAAAAAATAGGCCTACAATCAGTTTAAATTTAAAAAGTTAACTTTAAAAATATAAACAACTATTAATTAATTTAAATTTTGTGTTTAAATTATAATAATTTAAACTAAATTACCAGGTAAATATATTCCGATAAATTATTTAATAATAATGATTTACATATTTTAATTAAAGTGTATTTTGATTAAAAAAAAACGAGTGTTCATTTTCACTAAAGTGTCGTTAAAGATGGTACTGGTATTCTAATCTTGTATAAAAGTAATTTATAATAAATTGCATCCTGTTTTTTCCTTACTTTTTGTAAATTTAATTCAATTATAATAACATTATTTAAAGAAATTTTAAAATGCATAAGTTGAATATTTTATAAATTGCAACCTATTTTATTTTGTTTTAAACGAAAATGTATAATTTAAAAGAAATTCAATTAAAAAATAATGTTAATAGCCAACGTAAAATTAAATTTTATATTTTTTTACAGTTAGATCAAGTTGCTTTTTTTAAAAAAATAATATATAATATTAGTACTTATTAAATATGTGTTTGTTTAGTGATGTAAGTTGACATTTTTGTTAAGATATTAAAAAGAATTTGTAATAGCGTACGAGAAATCTCTAAGAAAGGTTATCTAACGGGATTTTTGTTTCTCTTGGCCCCATATAAATTTATAGAGAAAGAAAGTATTGTTATCATGTCGATTTTCTAAATCGACATTTTACCGGAAATACACTTTTCAAGACTTCTGAACCGAAAAACATGTTTTTAGCGATTGGTCAGTGCGTATGTCCGTGTGTGAACAAAATATCTCGAAAACGGACAAAAAACGATAAAAATGTATATAGCTAATCAAAGATATACCGAACTATAAATTTTACAATATTTATTTGAATTTTCTTTTTTACATAATTCAGCGTAAATTAGTGATTTCACGTATTTTTAAGTTCTATATAGGTTAATTTTAATTTTGCGTCATTCACTTGTAACATTACAATTGTACAAGGTGATAATAACCATGTGTTTATAACCTAACTGCTATTGATAATTATGTAAACATTTATAATTAAATTCTTACATTTTGTAAATTATTAAACTGGCTAATTGAAATTAAAATCTTACTTCTAAATTATTAAATCTATTAATTTAATAATCTCAGCTAATAATTAAAAATCAAGTGTTAATTTAGTGATGGCAGTTTTATGTTTAAATGAATCAAGAGTGTTAAAAAATTACATAAAACATTTATTAATATTTAAAATAAAGAAATATCTACGCAGATCATCAAATAAGTTTATAAGACAAATAAACACAAATAAACATTTACAACACAAATTTATATTTTATTTTAAAGTTTTAAAAATTATCTAACGAAAAGTAATTAATATAAGTGAATGCATATTTGATTTGGTGTGCTGTTGACCGGGGCAGTTTGAAGAGAAAGGTTGTGTGTTTGTGTGTGGGGTTTGATTTATGGAATGTGTTAAGTAAATATAAAGTGTAATAGTTATATAATTCATAGTTGTTTAGGTCAACAGCCGAAAGGCTGGTTTGAACCTCTAGAGGTTTTACTAAGTAAAAACGAGGAGTAAGGTGGTTTACCACTGCCTTCCTCACTGAGTTGAAAGAGTATGCTTATCAGCATGCCAGGCCCTCCGAAAAGCACTCACTTTCCACCCTGCAAATGACACCTTCACTTCATTCACCACAGGGTCTGGCTGCATAGTAAAATTCATTACTCTCAGAGGAGATAACTCTGACTAGTGTCTTTTACACCTCTACCTCTTCTGTTCTTAAATAGTTCAGTCATATAAGTGGCTGAATATGTGATAAGAAACAGAACTATTTTTTTTAGCCCTGGACCAAACAGATAGATAGAGTGCAATTCATAGTATAAAGTCACAAACAGACCTATGAAATAAAATTGAGTGAAAGAACTTTAGTTAATTGAATGACGGCAAGAAATATATTAAATACCAACGGAACATTGAACGAAACTCTTAAGGCGAGCGACGGACTTCAGAAACGGTACGAATGGAACATTAACCGGGGAACTATTAAATATTAATTCAATAACACCTGAGATAAACATTATAAAATGTATTTTACTAATAATAATAACTAAATAATATTCTAAATTTCATTTTTTTTAAAGCCAGTCAGATTCAATTAAAATTTTATTTAAAACCGATTTTCTTTTGTTTTATTTCGATTGTAATTTGTCAATTGCCGCCCGCATTGGCGTAGTTGGTAACGTGCTCGCCTCTCATCATGTGGTCTTGGGTTCGAATCCCATTCAGGCACGGCATATTTTAACACGTCACAATATATCATTTCATCCTTCATCGTCTGCATTAGCAATTATTGCAGAACAGTCGGACGTTAAACCAAAAAAAAAGAAAAAAAAAGATTGTCATTTGTTTTTATGAGTTAAATAAGTTACAACTAAATACTAAATGTTACACTCTCATGATTAAAATTAGGTTATGTTTTTCATTTTATATTATTTATTCTAGATTAAACATGTTATATTGTTAATTATTATCTACACTGGTAGGAGAAAGTCGTGTGAGTATTTCACACCAGATTTTTAATTGTAAATGTTGCTTGATTAAATCAAGAACTGCATGATTTTATTAACTTGTATACAAATCAGTTGTAAAAAGTCCAGTAAATTCCAGCTAAATGTTACTAATGTACTGGAACACTAAAACTCCGTTTATACTTGTTTTTAATTACACGAATGAAGACTGAATATTTTCCAGACTGAAGACACACACCGGAAGAAATAAAATGTAGGATGTCTTTTCATAGTCTAAAACTGCAATTTCTTGTTTAGATCGTAAATAAAGAAAGAGTTTTTATAACTTACGCCTACAGTAAAATAAAGTTAAGATGAAAATAAATTGGTAAATGTTATTTGAATGTATTAAAGAGTGATCTAGAGAGAGGAGGTCCTTCTTAATGCGTTTTAGCAACATAGGGGTCAAATATGGTTCAGCAGAAAGGAAGGAGGACGTTTTAGTAGATACAGGAGAACGGATGGGGTTAAGTTAGAAGCGTTTTGTCGGATTTACGATTTTACGCAAGTTAAACCAGAAAACTTTTCGGCTGTGCCTTCCTTCACTTAGGACCACGAGATAGAAACGACTGGGCCATTACTTGTCAACTTTTCTTTTATGATGCGATGAGTTTAACTTCATTTTTTCCACGCGCTTCGTTACACTTTCTCTTTCGACTCGTTCGAATATAATAAACACGCACGATAAAAATTCGGTTCACTGTAATGTTATACAGTATTTACTTTTATCATCGTTGTAATAGCTTGTGATTCATTTGGAGCATCGTAAAAAACGAAACGCTGATGGCAAACATTGTAACTGTATAAATATAAAAGGATAAATTCTTTTAAAAATAAACTATACAACGAAATAAACAAAAAATCTGGTGTGAGACTTTCCTTTGCCAATGTAAATAATAAAACATATACACTTTGTTAAATCATGAGTGAATGACGCAAAATGAAAATCAACCTCTGTTCGATTGAAAAATACGGGAAATCAGTATATTAAACTAGGATCTGTAGAGAAAAAAGTTTAAAATAAAAGTTGTAAGTTTTGTAATTCCCATTACTTTAATTGTATTAACTTTTCTCAAAAAATGCATACTGAGGCAGCAATCTTAAAAAGTCCCAATTATTTTACCGATTTAGATGATTAAATAAACAAAAAGTCACTAATTGATGCTAAACTAAGCTAAACGTAGAAAAAGCATAAAATGAATGTGTAATTTTTTTTTAAATTTTATTTATAAACATTTTTGTCGTAAAATGGATACTATAACGTCGCAAACTTAAAACATTCCATTTTTTACAGATTTTAATGAAAAAATCAGAAAATCACTAACTACCGCTAAATTAAACGTGGTACAAAAAAATGGTTACTTGAAAAATAGGAGGTTTTTATGTGTACTACAACTTTGGTTGTAATATACTTTTGCCCTAACATCCATATTAAGGCCGCAATGTACACAATATAACGCCGGCCGCACTGGCGTAGTTGCTAACTTGATCGCCTCTCATCATGCGGTCTTGGGTTCGAATACCATTAAGGCACAGCATATTTTCATACGTTACAAAAATACATGTCATCCTTCACCGTCTGCATTTGCAGTAATTAATAATAATAATATTTATTTATTCCACTTTATACAAATGCAAAATTATATCTTATCTACTAGGAATAAATAACCATCAACTCAAGTAAACGGTGGTTATATATATATATATATAAAACAAAATACATAAAAACAAGTTTACAAATGAATTACAAATCAAATGAATTATAAAAATGAATTACAAATCAAATGTCGTCATCCACTAAAATAAATGTTAAACAAAAAAAGCAATGTATAAAAATTCTACGAGAGTACAGCCTCCCCAAGAACTTCAGCAAACATAGTGCTTAGCCTATCTTGCAGAGCATTAAAAATCGAAAAATGAGGCGATTTTTTAAAAAAACCTAAGGAACCGTTTATGAGAAAATCGAAAAAAGTGAAAAATCACACGAATAAACTACTACTTCTTGTAGACCGATTTTGATAATTATGTTCGTGTCGGGTCCTCTAGTGGTATCTAACTTAAGTTTTAAGTCTGAACTTCGAACAATGTTCCGTTCTAGAGATAGTTGACGTACACGCAGACATACATACACACAGACCAATCGCTGAAAACATATTTTTTGGGTGTAGGGGATCTGCAAAGGTGTACATCCGGCGAAAACTCGATTTCGAAAATTCGACATGGAAAAAATACTTTTCTTCCCTATATATTCATATAGGGTAAGAGAAAGTAAAAAAATCGAAAACTAGTAGTTAAGAAAATGCATCACAATTTTCAATACTCTAAGCTTTACTTTCGTTCTTCGAATTTTTTTAATTTTAAACTGGCAACCCTCCACCCCAGTTAAAGCGATTCACAGCTTCTAACGAAATTAATGAAATGACGGTTTAATTTAAAAATTCTGAATAAACAATGTAGGTAAATCATGTTGTTGTTATTGTAAAGGTCATCAGACGAAAGGCTGGTTTTAACCTCTAAAGGTTTATTAAGTAAAACTAGGTGGTTTACCATGCCTTCCTCACTGAGTGAAAAAGTATGCTTATCAGCATGCCAGGCTCTTTGAAAAGCACATTTTTTCCACCCTACAAATGATATCTTCACTTCATTCACCACAGCGTCTGGCTGTATAATGAAATTCATTAATCTAAGAGGAGATAACTCTGACTAGTGTCTTTTACACCTCTATCTCTTCTGTTTTTAGATGTTTCAGTTATATAATTGGCTGATCATGAGGTAAGAAACAGAACTATTGTTTGTAGCCCCGATACTAACAGATCAAGTGCAAATAATTTAACACTCCATCTACCTGTTACGGGCAGCTCTTATGATAAAGAAACCTAATAATCAGCTTTGGAAAATGGACAGATAAACTGTAAGTACAATGAGACAAAAGAATGAAAGTAAATTCAAAACTATTTTATTTAATAAAATTTAAAATATAAGATTTCACTTATAAAACCGTTCTCCTATATTTATTACATCCTTTATCCATTACTTAATTAATCATTATAATAACAAATACTTATTAAAATTTTAATTTCCGAGAGACGTTCTTGAGTTCACGAACCATTTTATTAAATAAATAACAAAAAAGTAAGAAAGAAAGCTTTACTAAAACCAGAACAAGATAATTAAATTAAAATACACCATTCATTCATTTTGATAGAGAACGCAAGCAAACAAATTTAATAATAGTAAAGTCTTAATTAAATTAATAAATAAATTTGTAAAGAATGGGAAGTATAACTAAAGGAAATATGCGAAACTCTGTTAATTGAATTAAAAAGAAAATCTATAAAATGAGTTAACAATGAAAGAGAAAGGAGAAGGTTAAGTTTTCAACAGAATAAATAGTGAAGAAGTTTAAAATAAGACTAAGGAAGAAAGTCATTATTTTGTACCTTTAATAAACATGCAATATACACCAGAATTTGTATGTAATGTACCTGTACGTGTATAGTTCAAGTCACAAATAAAGAACCACGAGAAATTAATATTAACGAATGATGGTAAGTTGTATTAGATATTCAAGATCAATTCCGTTACAATTTATTTATTTGGAGCAGAATAAACTAAAAATATCAGGTGTGAAACACTCACACGACGTTCTCTTTACAATGTAAATAATTAAATATATACAAAGTGATTCACGAATATATGCAGAAACTTTGGGAGCCCATTGTACTTGTAAAAATAATGAAATTTTTTTATATAAACATGGGTCCGGAAATGCTTTGTTTCCGAGTTACGGCTAGCAAAAGATTTCGCCCGGATTTTAGCTCACCAGGTGAAATGGGGTCTTCCTGAAATTCTGGTAAGGTAGATTAAGGAGCGAATTCAATCGTTTCTTATGGTTTTTGACCTGATAAATTGAATAAAACAGGTCCCAGAACTGTAAGTTATATAGTTTTTGAGAAAACCAGTGTCAAATACAAAAAAATTGAGTGAAAAAAACACGTTTTTTCATCTTAGGTTTTCCGGTTAATTTTACTTTGTACTCTTATGAATAAAAATTCATTTAATCAAACATCTATTCGCTTTCTGTGTAGCTACTTAATTTACACCAGTTTGTTCAGAATAAAATTTTCTACATGTTTTACTCAAAAATTTTAACTGTTTATTGGTGAAATAACAAAGTTATTCTTGCCCAAAGTTGAAGAAATGTGTTTTTCACTCCTTTTTTTGCATTTGACACTGGTTTTCTTAAAAACTATTTAACTTACAGTTCTGGGACCTGTTTTATTCAACTTATCAGATCAAAAACCATTAAGATTGAATTCGCCCCTTAATCTACCTTAACAGAATTCCAGGAAGACCTCATTTCACCCGGTGAGCTGAAATCCGGACGAAACTTTCGCTAGCCGTAACTCGGAAACGAAGCATTTCCGGACCCATGTTTATATAAACTTTTTTCATTATTTTTACATGTACAATGAGCTCCTAAAGTTTTTACGACAAAAGTGTATTATAATTAAATTTATAGGAAATTAAAAGATTTACAACTTTTATTTGAGCATTTTTCTCTTCAGAGTCTAGTTTAAAGTGAAAGAGTAATTTTCCGTATTTTTAAGGCAAACTGAGATCGATTTTCATTTTGCGTCTTTCATATATGATTAAAATTAAGGTAGGTAGGGGTAATAACGCCAAGTTAAGGATTACCAATTTTTTTTGGTCTTAAGTGGGATTTTTGTGCTCAACTAACTACTGAATCTGATAAAAATATTATTTTTGTGAACATTAAAAAAAAATTGGGTCTTAGGATCCAAGAACACAGTTATTTTTAACACATTCTGTAACATGATGTAATTTGGCGTTATTACCCAACCATGTGGGTAATAACGCCATCAGGTGAGGGGTAATACCGCCAATCTGATTAATAAATTCTGAAATAAATAAATATTGCTTTAAAATGATTTTATTTAGTATTTAATGTATTAAATGATGAAAAAACATAATATTACTTAATGATAGGTATTTGTATTACAAAATTAAGAAGTTAATAAAATTATGAACAATTTGGACAAACAAATTTTTTTTTATCATTTATTGTGAGCCCGACACAAACTTCGTGAAAGTAAACACGACAAATCAAACATTGTCTCATGTCAAGAACTTTGTCCTCACAGCAAACTGGACAGTACCACGACTCCTTCCCAATTTTTTTCGTCTTTTGTACTTTTTTCTTCTTTATTGGTGGAGCTTTTTGATTTTTTGATTCTTCACCACGTTTGGGAAACAGCTCCTTTTTTAGGACAACTGCAAGACTGTTTATGGATTTCATTTTTCTTTTTCCTGACAGTGTTACTTTTTGTGGTGTTGATAAAATTGATTTAAATGCAGATGTGGTTGCTTGCGATGGTCCAGGAATATCATTAGGGTCTACTGTAGAAATACGAGTTGGAGTGTTAGCTGCACTATCAGTAGATGTTACACTGATGTCATTTATTACAGGTGTCTTGGAAGTTGTCATGGTAAGATTCTGCTCATTGGAAGTCTGCAGTGGGGTGAACGTTATTTGCGTAACAGCACTAGGTGCATAAGCAGTATCTGCGATAACGTCAGGTTTAAATGGGTAAATACCCGTTCCCCTGAATCCAGCTTTAACATTGGCGGATGTCGCAGCTCTGTCCCACACTGTAGTAAAAATATTACTGAATCTTAGCTTTGTTAAAGACTTTCCAGGGTTTTGCCTCATGAATTCCAGTACTTCTTGATCCCAATATGCTTCGAAAGGGCCAAAAACCGCTTTATCCATTGGCTGCAATTCATGTGTCGTTTGGCTAGGAAGGCACAAAAGTGTGATTCCATGTTTCTCAGCTGCATCAACAATTTGATAATCAAGATGGCATGTAGCACCATCGAATATTAACAAACATTTACCCTGACTTTTGTATTTAGCAAGGTGATCTAGCCAGTGAATAAATATCTCACATGTCATACTTCCTTTAGGTGTCATTGCAGCAATGCTACCAGGCGGAAGCCCATCCATCCATTCGGATTTCATTCTCACACCTTTAAATAATATCATCGGTGGAATGACATTTCCCAATGCATTACCACATGATACTATTGTCACACTTTCACCGTGCTCCTGACCTACTAAGTGCACATTTTTCGCACCCTTTTGAGTGTATACTTGTTGGTCTTTATGAAGGCTAAGTCTACAACCTTTTTCATCAACATTATAGATACACTCTGGCATTTGCATCATACCTAGACTTTCCATCGTTTCCTCCAGTTTTTTAAAATAATCTCCCACCACTACACGATTTAATTTAGCAGCTCTGCCAGGGTTCATTGACTGGCTTTTTCTTTTAGCAATATTAGGATGACGAATCAAAAAAGATTTCAGCCAATCACGTCCAGCAAGTTTTACCTCAGAATTAAAATTATGTTTTAAATTGTTTGTTTCACAAAATGTGTAAACAGAGCTACGAATGGCTTTAGATGTTAAAGGATAGCCAACATTTGCAAGTCGAATAATTCTATCGCATAAATCAGATTCTAATTGTGGAGATAAAATGGTGTTCCAACCTAGTTTAGATGAACATGTACCTTTCAGAAGGTAATCTCGTAACGTTCGGCGTGGAATTTTATATTCTATCGATACAGCATTTACAGAACGTTTCTTTTCCTGAATTTCTTTGACAGCTCTTTCTAACACATCCTTAGACCACGCAGTACGTAGGTTCTTCTTTATGTAAACCCTCGGCATTTTCTATTTTATTCTGCAAAAGAAAGACACAAATTAAGTAGATGTGAATCATAACAAAACGTTTAAAAAGTTAACAACAAAATACTAAGTAAAAAAGATAAGGTATTATCCAAGGTAATTTTGCTAGCATGTAATAGAATATCAAATATTGTAAACGTAGGTAATATATGTTTGTTTATTTAAACATAAACATAATGATGCATTTAATTTAACTGCCACGAAAGATTTTGTATGAACAAATTATTATAATTAATATTTGATGTATTTTTAAGTCGTATAAACTTCAATAAATTAGCGATGGGGTAATAACGCCAATCTTGGCGTTATTCCCCCGAAGCAATGTGTTAACATTTTAGGTTATATTAAGACGGCAAAATGCAAGTACTTTTTTAATTTCAATTAATCATTCTAAAGAGAATAAAATAAGCTTTAAAATGATGTATACCAAAAATAATTAACTTAAAACATTATGATTAAAATAGCAAAAACTTACCAGTTTGATTTTATATCAGATGATGAAAACAAACAGACGCTAACTTTCATGAAGAAGATTATGAATGCTACGCGTTAAAAACGGCAATGGCGGCTGTTGACGTATTAACACGGTTCTATTGAAGGTATAGTGCACGCTATCTGTCGGATATCTTGTAGAATAACCAAAAAATATTGAGTTGGCGTTATTACCCACTTGGCGTTATTACCCCAACCCACCTTAGGTTATGTTTATTGAGGTTAGTTTTTAGTTTATTTTTAATGTTTTATTACTAATGTTAGGTTTATTGTTAATTATTTGTACTGGCAAGAGAAAGTCGTGTGAGTGTTTTACACCAGATTTTTATGTTATGTACCGTATTTTTCGGACGATAAGACGCATCGGACGATAAGACGCACCCTTGTTTTTCAAGGCATAAATTATCTAAAAATTATTTTGACTGATTTTAATTAGTTTTTTAATACAGGTAAATGTGTGATTTCTTTATTTGAAAAACAGCAAGTACAGAAGATACAATATAAATAATTAATTTATAGTCATAAAATTACAAAAAAACATGGATATAAAAAGTGTAAGTACGTAAATTACTACTATCGGTTTCATAATCATAGACACCCGAGTTTCAACCCAAAGCATTTCTATAACTTTGAGTCGGATTTCAACACACTGTACATCAAAATTTGGCTCATTTTTTTCTGCTTTGACTTATAATAGTCATATATTTTTAATGTTGTTTAAAAGTTGCCATATCGAGGTTGGAAGACAAAAAGACTCGGGTTTTTTGATACCGCAACAAATTTCATTCGTTTAGAGGCGTGTAACTCGATTAATACTTGACTAAAAAGTTTGAAATTTTAACACGACATAGACAATTATATTATTACAGCGTGTACGAAATTTCAAATTCATACGTTATTTAAATTTTTATTTATTAATAATATTCAGAACCCTTGCTATCTCGGTAACCACACGATCGTTCGGCTCGGGCAAACTATCGTTTTATTAAGCGTAAAAAACTTAGTACAGTTATGTTAACATGAAATATCGATTGGCCAATGTTGTGGTAAAATTTTTAGAATTTTGAAAAAATAGATGGGTAATGCGGGGGGTGGATGTTACTATCCATTTTGCTAATTTGTGTACGTGGCATCGTGTCGGACTGTCTATCTGAACTGACATACTGCATTGTCAAATCAGGTGGACAATCAGATTCATGCAACATAGTTAGTCTAATAGTAATTATTGATAATCCAATTTTTCAATTGTGCTTCAAGTTGTGGCCATTTGACAGCATGAGTTCGAAATTTACTGGTATGTTTCTTATTATCTGCCTTGAGTAATGAATCTTCTTGTTTCCGCCATTCCCGAATCATTTTTTCTGTTGAAGGAGGTAAAAAATGCCTTTCTACTGCCCGAATGCCATTATATTTTGCATATTGAACCACTTTTAATTTAAAAGCGAAAGAGTACGAAACTTGTTTCACATTTTAAAATGCATGATATTTACCGTAAGTAATATCGATACAGAAACTACTGTGTATGCTTAGAATCTTTAAGACTATACAGTTTAAAAACTACGGTACATCCTATATCATTGTATGTTTTGTTTTGAAATCCCTAGTTATTGAACGTGTTTAAGTAGAGTAGGATAGTATTAAATATTATTATAGAAAGCATCTACCCTGAAATGTAGCTAGCGTTCGGACCATAAGACGCATGGTAATTTTTAGGTCATTTTCCTACGGAAAAAAGTGCGTCTTATCGTCCGGAAAATACGGTATTTCATTTTACATTATTTACTAATGATTAACCATAGATTATAATTTTCATTAATTACATTGGCAGGAGAGTGTGTGTGTGTGTGTGTGTGTGTGTGTGTGTGTGTGTGTGTGTGTATCACATCAGATTTTAGCTCTAGAATCAGGTCCAAAGATATTGTTGTGTAGTTTAGAATCACCAAGAATATTAGTCGTTTTAATAATAAATCAGAATCGAGATTTAATATTCTTGACAGTAACTATAATCATTTCATAAAATGTATTCTAACAAATTGTAAACAAACGATGTAACCTTATAATGAACAGTACTTCTAATACACAATAGTTAATCTAATGAGATGAAATTTTCCCCTGAAGATATCGACCTAATTCTCATCTTTTTAAATTACCTCGGGTTAAAAATTACCAATTTAAAAGAAATAAAAAACCAAACAGCCATTATTAGGTTGTATGTTAAATGATTATAAATAAAATATAAATTTGAAACTATAAATAAAATGTGACAGGTGGATTTTATTTTGAAATATTCTTTCGTGTTGCTATAGCATAAATTGAAGCATGTTACAATCTAATTTATATGACATTAAATATATTTTAACATGATGTTTTCATAATTATGAGTGGTTATTTTTAAATTGATAAGCTGAATAAAATAATATGAAATCAATAACTAATTATGTTTTACTATTTTAAAAAACATATTAAATGTATGTTGTCTATTTATTACAGAGTTTTAATACATTTTAATGTATTCAGTCAGTAGATTACCTTTGTAACATGAAATGATGTTAATAATATAACACCACTTTAAATCAAATAATCTATTTCTATACTTTCTGGTATTCTAAAGTCAAAAACTATTTCGACATGGTAAATATTTTTGTACTCGGGTTTCAATCGATCGTAGCCTAACGTTCATGGCCCCTGAAGCCAACAAAAATCATTTTAAAAGGTGAGTAACGATGATTATAAAAAAACAAAATTCATAAAAATTACATAAACACAGCCACAGAAAAATTTCAAAATTTATTAATAAAAGTCGAGATGGCAAAATATTTTTATGCAAAATCATTCACTATCAAAACTCAAGAAACAGAAACGATTCTTATGTGGTTAACCACAACACTGAATGCGAGTAGAAAATACATTAATACAATGTTGTCTTAATTTAGTTCAATTGAAATTTATTCAATTTAGGAACAATAAGTGATTCCACGACCTAATGAAATGAGGATGATATGTATGACGTTGTAAATTAGGTTAAGTGTTGTACAGACTCAGGTCGAGCATTCCCGAGAAAGTATGGTTAATTAGAACCCAACCACCAAAGCAAACTAGTAACCACTGCCTAGTAAAAATCAATCAAAACCGGTTAACCGGAAGTAGTAGTTTATCTGTGTGATTTTTCACTTTTTGCAATTTTCTCAAAACTAGCACCTACGATTTTCTTACAAATCGCCTCATTTTCTATTTTTTTAAGCTGTACAAGATATAGTAGGTCTAAGGGTCATGTCTTCTGACATTCTTAAAGAGGCTGTGCACTCGTAGAAAAAAATGTGTTTTTTAGTTGAAGACTGCGGTTTTTGTATGCACTTAATGGCAAAATTGTATAATTAGAATTTTTTTCCCACCAATATTTTGTAAAAAATGGGATTTTTTAAGATTTAATTTTACGATAGTAGTGTATAAATAAACAAAGTTGTAGTACTTTTAGAAATCTGAAACTTTTATTTACCTAATTTTTTTTGTAAAACGCTTAGTTTTATTTTCGTTTTTTATTTTTTCAAAATCTGTAATACATGGGATTTTTTAAGATTGCGGCCTTAGTACGAATTTTACAAGTGAGTATGAACAAAGTAATAGGAAATTTAAAAACCTACATCTTTTAATTTAAGCGTTTTTCTCTACAGAGAGTAGTTTAGCGGCAATTACTAATTTTCCGTATTTTTAAGTTCTACAGAGAAGATCAACATCTTCATTTGCGTCATTCACTCATGATTAAAACTAGGTTAAATTTTTCATTTTACATTATGTATTCATTATTAAACAGAAGTTATATTGTTTATATCTACATTGGCAAAATAAAATCGTATTAGTGTTTTACTTTGGATGTTTCTAATTAAATCTAATACTAAATTTATTTATAACATAAATAGACAATGTTACTTATGGTTTAAAAAATTTGGGAAGTTGGTTATTTGGGTTATTTATCGATTTAAACTTTAGTTGAGTACTTTGGGATAATGACAATGAAAAAGGATGATAGTTGATGTGACAATTTTCTTATTCTTCTTTTCCTTGGTCCGTTACTCCCTCTTTTTACTAAGTCGTCTTTTCCTTCTCCTTCTTCTTAAGCCGGATTGGCAATTAGCGACTTCAGTACCGTCATCATAATGTCGTTAACGGTTTTATCACAGTTTTTCCCTTACATACGTTCACTTCGCTAACCACTTAGTAGTGTTCAATTTCCAATAAATCTTTGTTTCGGCAACAGAAAAACACCAACTTAAGTTAAAATTTCTTTACACGTTTACTACTTTTTCTTTCCTTTGATTTTTCTTTAATACAGAACATTACAAAGTTGTAATGAGCACAAAACTATTTTTTCCAGTTTATATACTACAACTTTTTAAATAAAAAGTTCATAATGAGTTAAGAGTAAAAAGATTTCCGACTTAAAAAAATAAATTTCAATAAATTATGTATAAAAATCTTAAAAAACAGATTACTAGATTCATTTTTTTAGCTTTTATTTGTTAGCGGGAACTGTACATTATTGACAACTACCCAATTTGATTGCTGCTTTGCTGTATTATTTAACGTGAATTAGGCAAGAGTTTGAACAGGGACCCCCAGTAGAGTTTGTTCATGGATGGCTGTCAGCTGGTCACCATACAAAGTCGCTTGCCCAACCGGTGTTACTCAACAAATAATAGCGCCTTACTACCAGCTGACTGACTGGGCTGGCCCGGAGGCCAGATTCATTTAAAGTTTATTTTTTAATCCCTGATGTGTTTACGATGTAATCTGTTCAATTTAAGAACAATAACAACGCCATGACCCAATGAGATGAGGATGATGTATGACGTGTAAATGAGGTGCAGTGTTGTACAGATTCAGACCGACCATTACCGAGAGAGTATGGTTAATCCAACTCCAAACATCAAAGTACATCGGTATTTACTGTATAGTATTCGAATTTGTATAAAAGTAACTACTTTTAATAGGATTTGAACCACGGAAACTTCGGCTCCGAAAAACAGCTAGGAAACAGCTGGCTCACGGCAACGACTTTACCTCTAGACTAACTCATTGGATTAATTTAATTTAGTAAAAACATTTTGTACCAAGTTCCGTACGTTAGCAAACAAAAGGCTAGTCTATGTAGACTAGAAAAAATAAATAAAAGGTAACAAGTTCAATCAATATATTCCTTACATTCAGAATAAATCCAAAAGTTTTTAAATTCGTACACTCATTTAGGGGTATTTAGAGATGATAACCCTAAATTGATAAAGGCCTGAACGGGTTCGAACCCCGGACCCCTGGCGTAGAAGCTAGTTGTATTTACCAAACATGGAAGCTACAAACATGACCAATAAACAAAGGAACTGTAAATCGTTATGAAGGGTACTGTTTCTCACAAAAAAATGAGCATTGCGTACGAATAAGTTTTCTGGGTTTCTTTTATAAACACTTTTGCTGAAACCCAAAACTGGACCCCATAATCTACATTTTTCTTATGATTACCGTACATATATAATAGTAATATAATCCAATAAAAATCTGGAGTGAAATACTCCTACGACTTTCTCTTGTCAACGTGTAATAAAAGTTGTAGGTTTTTTATTGTTTTACAATTTTTATTATTATATGTTTTTGTTCTAGAACACATATTAAGGCCACAATCTTTAAAAAAATATTTTTTTCTCACGACAGCACAAGAATTTCAGCAGATACGCCGCTTATTCTATCTTCTACAGCATAAAAATGTAGTAAGTGAGGCAATTTAAAAAAAATCGTAGAAGCCGTTTCTGAGTAAATCACAAAAATGAAAAACGCACGAATAAACTTAATAGACTGATTTTGATGAAAATATTTCTGTCGGGTCCCCTTGTGGTAGGGCCTACTAAACTTTTTTTTCCTCTATTTAGGAAATTCACAATTTGTTGGAAACAATCATTGAATGTGATAACACAAAATTTGGAAAAGAAATAACATGATAAATAACGTAACTGGAGACACAGTCCAGTGACAGAACTCCGACGTGAATAGATAAGTGTAGCATTAAGTGCAGCATTTAGAACGCTGTAATGGATAGTACACTGGATTTAGAACACTGTAATGGAAGGAAAGATAGCAGGAAAGCGCCGGCCGGGTAGAAGGAAAGCGTCCTGGCTGAAGAATTTGAGAGATTGGTTTGGTCTCAACTCCACGTCACTGTTCCGAGCAGCTGTTTCGAAAGTTAGAATAGCAATGATGATCGCCAACCTCCGACGCGGAGACGGCACTTGAAGAAGAAGAGAAGAATGGATAGTCAATTACAGTACTACGTTAATAGATGAGGTCCCGGCTCCATCGACGTTTTAGACGTCTTGTTGGATTGTTTGGGAGAGTCAGCGTAGCCAGATTTGAGATCAATGGGTTATGGTGGTTCACGAGTTTCTTCCTAAATTTCGTATAGAGTTTTAAGAAAACGTCATTTATGTAGGGTATGTTTAGGTCTGAGTGTAGCGTTCTATTGGTTACATAATTGGGGGCGTTAACTATCCTCCACAAAAGCTTTGATTGGAAACGCTGAATTTTTGCTAATACCGATGGTTTTGCACAGCAGTAAAGCTGACTGGCATAGCTCCATATTGGTCGAAGGTAGGTGTTGTAAATGGTTAATTTGGATGTAGTTGGTAACTTGGATTTGCGTGAAAGAAGTCTGTACAACTGTTTGAACCTGTCCTGGAGTGCCTTTCTCGTTTTATGCACGTGTACATTCCACGTGTGCCTACCTAACTTAAATTTTAAATTTTAACTTCGTACTAATTCCGTTCTTGAGATATTTTGTTCACACACAAACACACAGACAAATCGCTAAACACATCATTTCAAGGGGCCTGAAAACATGATATATCCAGTGAAAACTCTATTTCAAAAAACCAACATGAAACAATACTTTCCTATCGTATGTATTCATACAGGGCAAAAGAAAGTAACAAAAACGTATTAAATATTTTTACGGTATTAGTCGGACTATAGGCTTCAAAAAAGAAGACAATTGTTAAATTTTTTGAAACAAAATATTTTGGTTAACATAAAAGGAGACTTTAATTAAAAAAGTTATCGCACAGCAGTTTTCTTAAACCACAAACATTTTCTAAAACATAACTGTATGTTTTACTTTTATAACGTTTCCCCTGGTATATGAAACACATCAAAGTACGATCGGCCAATTAATGAATAAAATTAAAATTAACCGATGGAATTTAGCAACCTCATAATCATTTATTTCCAGCTTCTGACATTAGCAAAACATTGTTTTTATTATTACTATTAATACGACTGATATAATGCTGATGTAGCAGTTACTGACCACTTAAAAAGTACAACCTACGGCAACAAAATTAAATACTAACTATCGCAGCGGTCGGTCAGTAACCGCTTCAATCAAATAAATGCTTAATTTTCATTCGACCTAACCTAATATTAAGTATCATCAAAACTATCTGCAAGAGAGCACAAACAATTCAAAATTATTGTTAATTAATTCAATCCACATTCATACAATATATCTTGTTATTATTTTAATTGTTATTTCGCCATTTTTTTATTTTATTACGTATCATTTTAATTCGATTTAAACGATTATAGTTCTCCATAAAATTTTTACAACAAAAACCTTGTTAATTTTTACAAAATAAATAAAATTAATGGGTCTACTTATCAAAATTGGTTCGTAATAATGTATTTTTTATTTCTAATTTGTGTACGTTGCAATCTGTTCAATTCAGAACAATAAGCAACCCCATTACCCAATGAGATGAGGATGATGTGTATGACGTGTAAATGAGATGTAGTCTTGTACAGACCCAGGCCGACCATTTCTGAGAGGGTATAGTTAATTAAACCCCAACCATCAAAGTACACCGGTAACCACTGTCTAGTATTCAAATCCGTATAAAAGTAACTAGCTTTACAAGGATTTGAACCAGGAACCTTTGTCTCCGAAAATCAGCTGTTATACAGCTGATTTTGGCGACGACTTTACCCCTAGACCAACCCGGTGGGTAATGAGACCTATAAACTAATTAAATACCAATAGGAACTAAGAACAAGGGATAAATGAATCAAAGAAATCGAAGCAGACGTAGAAACTATGAACATTTCCAGATTAAGCACTGAATGTAGACTTTTATAGAAACAAATTAAAATCTTTTGTCATTTTTCCGGTTACGAAGGTGCAGAATTGGGCAGGCCTCGACTGAAGAAAGAAAACAGGCTTTTAGTGTTAAAATGAAGGAATTTCATGACCAAAGAAAGCAGCTCACGAATCTAACTAAAAAGCGAAGAAATGGTCTACGTAACTAGTGCGCTCTTCAAATATGACGTTATTGTTGTTGTTGTTTAGGTCAACAGCCTGTAGAGGCTGGTTTGAACCTCTAGAGGTTTTCCTAAGTAAAACAAGGAGTGAGGTGGTTTACCATTGCCACAACTCACTGAGTGGAAAAGTACGGTTATCAGCACGCCGGGCCCTCTGAAAACCACATATTCTCCACTCTGTAAATGACACCTTTACTTCATTAACCACAGGGTCTGGCTGTATAATGAAATTCATTACTTTCAGAGGAGATAACTCTGATTAGTGTCTTTTACACCTCTACCTCTTCTGCTCTTAAATGATTCAGTCATTTAATTGACTGACAATGTGATAAGAAACAGAACTATTTATTTTAGCCCTGCAACGAACAGATTGAGTGTAAATAATTTTACACTCCACCTGTCTGTTATGGGCAGATGACGTTATTATAAAGTTTAAAATATCAAAAAAATAGAGAGAAGAATCTTAAGAACGTTCTTAAATCTATAAACAGAACATAGTTGATGGCCAACACAGGCGGCTTACAAACCAACAGATCTACATGACACAAAACCCATCAGAGATGCAATGAGAAAAAGAAGGATCTCTTTATTTGAACATATAATCAGAACACCAGAAAACAGAATAACAAGGAAATTAGTGAAATAACTGTAAAACTCAAAAAACATCCAGTGTATAAAAAAAATTAAGAATATTTAACATAACTCAAACTAACAATAAACGACCTAAATTAAAAATTCCCAAAACACCAGCAAGTAATTAACGATAAAAATAAACAACGACATGCTAAAACAAAAAAACCTGCAGAAAAGGGTTTATTCATTAGAGGAAAGACAGGAAAGATCTGAAAGAATGAAAAAAATACTGGGAAAAGAAATTAAAGAAAATAAAAGACAACCGAAAACTGACTGAAGTGATCCAATCCGGTCATAGAAGCAAAAAAATAATAAAAAAATGACGTCGTGGTAAAGTCTCGAAAGCACTACTCAATAATTAGGTGTTCTCAGTTTTGCTATGACTCTTCTGGTGTTTTTTTAATAATTTCATTTACAATAAAAACATATGAAATATTTTAGTATTAAGCTAGTATAGGCACTATGGACGGTGCACTCCGAGGAACTTATCACTTGTATAAGACGAAAACTTTTTTAAGGCAAGCCAAGATTAGACATTATAATACTGTGATAAACTGTGTGGTTGTACGTGAGTGAATGCCTTAAAATCACCGGGAAGGTTGACCTAAGAGAAGCTGAAAAATTTCAGAGAAAGATCCTCTGAAAGAAAATGGGTCCGAAGATAGTAGACGGACAATATAGGTTATGAGGTCGAAAATAACTATTAAGGAAAATGAACGATTAGAAAAAGAAGACAAAAGTTTACGGATATCTGTATAAAATGGATGACAAAACAAATGTTTAAGACATTAAACAATACACCTACGGTGTCGGATATATGGTTATAGCAGTCAGAAAGGATATTGAGAAAACCGGAATAAACAGAGAAAACTTAATGAACCGAACAAAGTTCATACAATTAATTACATATTTTGAGGGTTTCCATGAAGAGCAAAAGCAGAACGCCTAAAGGATAGAAGAAAGGAGAAGAGCGTACAGCAAACGAATGATGATAATGTGTAGACCTAAGTTAAAAAGTTAACCGGGGCGTGCCTAACTCATCAAAATTTTAAACGAATTTTGAACAAATTTAGTTGATGACCACAGCATAGAACAACTGGATACAAAAAAAAAGCACCGTACGTCATAATAATTACCACCGTATGTCATAATAATTGCTCATTTCAAAATTTATAGCGACCTAACAAATCATTTAGGAGATTTTCCAATGTCCTAATTTGTTTGGTTGTCCTGATCAAAAATTTCACTTAGTTTCTTAGGAAAACAGGCTTCTATCAACTAAAACGCTTACTCGATAGACGTTCTAAATTAATCATCTCACATAAATTAACAATCTATAAGATAGTATTATGACCGATCTGGACATACGGAGTTCAACTATGGGGATCTGCTAAACCGTCACACACGAAACATATACAAGCGATTTAACCTTTTGAGGACTACGAACGTACGGGTACGTTTACCGCTCCGCGATCGTAACGGACTATGCACGTACGGGTACGTTTCATGTTTTTTGGTCTAAAATACTACGAACGTACCGGTACGTTTGCTTCTGTTTTTATACTTGTGCTGACATCTATCATTTTCTCCATGTACTACCTGTTATAAACGAATAATTAATTTAGTAGGCTTTGTTTTATGCGATTGAAACAGCACATGTGTTTCGTCTAACCTCACTTATGAGTTCCGAAAAGTTTTTATAGTTGTGTTAGCTTCTTGCTACCGTTTGTTTACTAATACAGAATACTTATTTATAGTTTACTAATAAAGAATTTTTATTTCTTGTGAATATAAGTGTGTTTTATTATAATGTAAATCGTGTTTCGTGTATATATATGTTTCATTTTGAACGTTTCATTTCATTGTTTATTTTGTATTACGAGTGGAAATGGTTAGTTTTAGTAGTAGGCGTCTACGGGTTGACGATATATTACAATATATAACTAATCCCGATTCAGATCTTGAAAATTACAATGAGTGATAGTGAAAATTCATTTTATGTACGGCACGATATTTCAAGTTCCGAAACAGATACCGACATTGAGGTACCGGCAATCCCGCAACCCAGTTGTAGCGTACAAAGGCCTACGAAACGACCAAAAGTTGATTTATTTTCATAGTAAATAAATAAATTATAAGTGTTCTTTCTTTCTGTTTAGTGTATTTTCTTTACTGTAAAACCGTATATTATACGCGTACATAGTGGGATGCACGCGTGTATGTGTGCGCGCGCATGCACGTATGGGCGCTTGACTGTGCGGGTGAGGGTTATTTACGTGTACAAGTATTCAAGGGGTGGAAGTGTGTAAAAAAGAAATAGCAGAAAGATAATAAATATGGGAAGCAGAAATCGACAAAAAACCTAAAAAAAACTCAGGCTGTGAGCTGAGTTCTAGGTTGAAAAACATAGTCCTCAAAAGGTTAAAACAAGATTCTACGAACGATTACGCAATGCCCCTTTTACGTTACAAACTTAATGTTGCACAAAGACTTACAAATCCGATACGTAATTGATGTCGCGAAATAACTATACAAGACGATGCACAACAAATTTGAATTATATGACAACCTTCTCATTCAAAACAAGTAGGGCGGTACACTAGGGCGGTACCGGGTATTCAGCACAGACGTTTAAAACGCCTTTGGCCAAGAAATCTTCTTGGCCAATTGTAGTACTGTGGTGATTACTACAAGCTCCGCTAAGCAATTCAAGTTTTGGAACCTTACCTTCATATTTAGAAATTGTAATATTATTCTCTGCCCATAACAGACAGGTGGAGTGTCAAATTATTTACACTCAATCTGTTCGTTGCAGGGCTAAAATAAATAGTTCTGTTTCTTATCACATGGTCAGCCAATTAAATGACTGAATCATTTAAGAACAGAAGAGGTAGAGGTGTAAAAGACACTAATCAGAGTTATCTCCTCTGAAAGTAATGAATTTCACTATACAGCCAGACCCTGTGGTGAATGAAGTGAAGGTGTCATTTGTAGAGTGGAAAATTTGTGCTTTTCAGAGGGCCCGGCATGCTGATAAGCATACTTTTCCATTCAGTGAGGAAGGCAATGGTAAACCACCTCACTCCTCGATTTACTTAGTAAAACCTCTACAGGTTCAAACCAGCCTACTCGCTGATGACCTAAACAACAATATTATTCTAATAACAGATACTAAATTTTCAATTAAAAGTGTCAAAAAATGTTTTTTGGCCACTCTAAATGATTTAATAATAAATATAATTTATTTATTTCTAGACAACGTTTTTTTCTACTCTTCCCAGATAATAGTATTAGATGAGTTAACTTTCTTTATTTTTTCGATCAATGAAATTTCCGTGACAATTTTCTTTAAAATTTCTTCATTCCTTATTTGAACTAGCACAGTTAACTTCAAATTTTTTCACAAAAAACGTGTTAAGGATTAAAATAAATGTGAAATTTAATCAATTATTGAGATTTTATTGTAAGTACATTTTGAGATTATTTTTTTATAAATTCGAAAATCAGGATGAGATCAATCCCTACTTAATCCGAATTACCGACGCTCTATTATATTTGATAAATTACGGGTAGACTACACATAATAATCTGGAGTAAAATATAGTAAAAAGTCTGTTAAGCTTAAACTATGATCAATATATAGGAAAGGAATAAAGCCCGTAATCTTTTCAAGGAAAAGCAATAAATAGCGTTAACTGCCGAACTGTGAAAAACTGTCGTTGAAGAGAATCAGAAATAAGTGGATTCAAATAAGTTGCCAAAAAAGTATATAAGGGTAGTTTAAAAGAAATATTTCACCATTAAACAAAATCTGTTTTAAAATTGATGAAACTTTGAGAGCTTCAAAAATACTTTATTAAAGAATTAGTAGCGTGGATCAAATCTCCTGGATAAATTGGAAGAAGAAGTAAAAGAAAAATAAGGGAAGTGTGGGTGAGTAAAAATAGGCAGTATAAGAAAATTGCTTGTGGAGAATAAGGGGTGAAAAGTAGAAAAGACCATTCGGTGAAAAGAACATGGGAGTAAAAATAGAAGGGCGTTTGTAAAAACGATATAAAATGTAACCGGCTATCTAAGACGTTGAAAAATCCAGATAAATTATACATATAAACAAAGAAGGGATGAATGAAGAGAAAGGGATGAGAAATAAAATATTTTAATAGAAATCCGGACAGAGTGAACCATCCCCTTGACACCGCAGTCGATCGTATCAACTAGCTAGTCGTCGTCAACGAACGATATGAAGACAGGAGTTCGCATGTTGAATTGAGGTTAAAAACCACAAGGGAATAACAACGAACCTTGCATAAACACAGCGACATTGCTCCCGGTATAAACTAGAAACCGGGAAAACAAGCTTCTCGTTTTAACTTATCAACGTACATAAACATACCCGAATCCCAGCAATACAATGTTTTCCATCTTTTATTCCAGTCAAATACCTTGCTTTAAAAATTTTAAACGTATAAACCCGCATACAAGTATAAAATTGTTCTTTATGAATTTCTTTAAGGAACACCAAAGGAATCGTAAAATGTAAACTGCAGCACAAATAAAATGCAAAAACTAAGTAAAGTTATAGATTTTATTTCTTCACTTGATACAAGGCAATAAATTTATACTTGAAACCCTTAATCAAACAAATGCATTGATCAAACCCATAAAACCAAATACAGTTTAATTGGTTGTTTTTTACTCTCTCTTTCCCTATATGAATATTCAGGGAAGGGAAGTATTGTATTCAGGTCGATTTTTAATTAAAATATACACGTTTCCAACCCCCTGGAACCCAAAAGATGTTTTCAGCGATTGGTGTGTGTGTGTGTGTGCGCGCGCGCGCGCGTGCGTGTGTGTGTGAACAAAATATCTCAAGAACGGAGTACCGTACGAAAATGAAATTCCGAACTTAAGTTAAGTAAAACTATGGGACCCGACACGAATAATTTCATCGAAATCGGTCAACCGGAAGTACTAGTTTATTTGTGTGATTTTTCACTACATCCAAATGAGAGGGGTGGGTGTTACTATCCATGTTGCTAGTTTGTGTACGTGACATCCTGTCGGACTGTCTACCTGAATTGACAAACTGCATTGTCAATTCAGGTAGACAGTCTGATTCAAGCAAAATGGATAGTAGCGCCCCCCCCCCCGCATTACCAATCTATTTTTTAAAGTTCTAAGAATTCTACCACAACATTGGCCAATTGATATTTCATAATTAATAACATATCTTTACTAAGTTTTTTACGCTGAATAAAACGATAGTTTGCCCGTGCTGAACGATCGAGCGGTTACCGAGATAACAAGGGTTCAGAATATTGTTAATAAATCAAAATTTAATTAACTTACGATTTTGAAATTTCGTACACACTTTATAAATTTAATTGTCTATGTTGTATTGAAATTTCAAACTTTTCGGTCGAATACTTATCGAGTTACACGCACTCTAAACGCATGAAATTTGTTGCGATGGCAAAAAAACCGGGTCTTTTTGTCTTCTAACCTCGATATGGCAATTTTTAAACACCATTAAAAATATAGGTTTATTATAGGTAAACGCAGAATAAAATGAGCTAAATTTGGTATGTTAAAATCTGACTCATAGTTTTGGAGATGCTTTGGGTTAAAACTTGGGTGTCTATGATTATGAAACCGATAGTAGAGTCTTTTTCAACTCTACCTCTTCTGTTCTTAAGTGCTCAGTCGTATAATTGTACGACCATGTGATAAGAAACAAGTAATACGAAGAATAAAGCATTTGTTTATACGGTAATAATGACAGTATATCTGTGGTGATAGGTATAAAGGTCTTAAGTCAAAAATTGTTGGTTTTGAGTTAAGTGTACTACCCAGTATAGATAAATTTTTTCTTTCAATTGGTACAAATGGCTTAAGTGTAGGTAACTCCTGAAGTGAATTACGTTGTCTTGTCTAAATGGCTTTATAAAAATTTTCTCTTCGCGTAACGGTCTAAAAGCCTTATTTGTAAATTATACCTTTATATTTTAGTTTCTCAGCCTTTTTTAGTTGTACAAAAGGTCTTAAGTTGAGTTAAGACCTTTATACCAACAGTAATTTATTTAGTTAAGATTTAATTTCTCAGTCCTGTTTAGCTGTACAAAAGGTCTTCAGTTGACTTAACTTTTATACCAATATATTATAGTTACCAATATATTATTATAGTGTATTATTTCACCAATATCAATTGCTGAGATTAACTTGAAAAAAATCAGTTGAAGTAGTCAAAATGAAAAGAAACCGAAGGCAAACTTGTGACTTAAGTAATTACAGTAAGAATTTACCAGGTCAAAAAATATTAAGTTACTCTGCAAACTGTATAAAGGTCTTAGGTCGTGAATTGCCTCCCCAAAATTGGGCCACAGCGTAGACGTAAAAGGGATTTTTATTTTCCTTATTAAGTAGAAAACAAATTATAAAAATAATTTTTGGAAGAGACAATTGCAGCAAAAACTATCCTTAAATAATAAAAAATAAATAAATTATACTGTCTCAAATTTTCATTCGCTTCTCCTGGAAAATGACTATTTTTAAGTTAAGACCTTTATACATATCACCACAGATATAGTATTATGAATTTAGTATATTGTAAGTAATAGACAGAATATAATAAGGCGTAATTGTAAAGTAAAGGAGATTTTGCAAGCTGTACGAATTTATATTAGTTCATTTGGAACAGTCGTAGGAAGTCGGGTGAGTTGAAGAAACAGGGCCGGATTGGTAAGTGGTAATATAGTAAGAGTGTAAGAGGTGAGGAGGGGAGAAGAGAGAGAATTGGTAAAAGAGAAGCGGATAAAACAAGTAGCCTACACATACGTATATAGTCAAGTTAAAGGAAATAGTGAGAGGTACAAATTGGATCTCATTTGGTGGACACGCCCAAACATTCAAGTTTGTTACATTTTATGTTACCGAAATTGAGACTTAAATTGTCACTTTATGTCTGAAAACTTGGTGACACATTGTTAACATGTTCACTTAATATCAATATCTAAAACTGGTGTTGAAAATAAAACGCCTCTCATTTGTTCCAGTTTATTTCTTCAGTAAAATTTATAACTTTTTTCATTATAGTTTATTGAAAATTTAAGGTAAATGTATTATTGATACATTATCAAACAAATTCATTTGATTGCGTTATTTGTTTTTATTCAATATAAAAAAAACTACCATGATTATATACTTAGATTAACTACGACAAATATAGTTTTTTAAAACAGTCAAATGATTTTTATCAATGAAAAAGTTCACGGTATAATAACAACACATTCATAAATATCTGTTGTTGTTATTTCGGTCATCAGCAAAAAAGCTGGTTTGAACCTCTAAAGGCTTTTTGAGGAGTGAGGTAGTTTACCTTGCCTTCCTCACTGAGTGGGAAAGTATGCTTATCAGCATCCCATCTGAAAATCATATACTTTCCACCTTGAAAATGACACCTTCACTTTATTTATCACAGGGTCTGGCTGTATAATGAAATTCATTACTCTCTTAACAGATAAATCTGACTAGTATATTTTACACCTCTACCTCTTCTTCTTCTTTCTCTCTCCCCATGTGCCTTACAGCGTCGGGGTAGTCTCGGACAACTTCCTCCATTGTACTCTATCCGCCGCCAATCGTCTCATTTGCCCTAGGGCCATGCCTTTTCCTTTCCAGTCAAAGTGCGTATATTCCAATTTCCAAATCGTAAATTAGGTTTGTCCAGTCTTTTATTCCGAAAATTCCTGTCCTGTCCGAGGCTATTTATGTGACTTTGAATCCGCTTTTTCAACGTGTGGGTGATTGGCCCAACGACGTCGTTTTTGGAGTACTTCTTCGTCTGGCTCCTACCCTTTGACCTGTCCGGCTTGGGAGGCCCTGCTGGTAGTTACACTACCGCCGGCATAGCTCTCCGGGTCTTGGGAGCACGCAAGCCCCTCCACAAGGTCCTGTACTCCCTAGGAGGGGTCTCTACCTCTTCTATTCCTAAATGCTTGTCATTAGTTGGTTAACCATGTGATAAGAAATAAAACTGTTTTTTTTGTAGCTCTGGAACTAAGAGATTAAGAGTAAATAATTTAACACTCCACCTACCTGTTATGGGTAAAATTAAATTACCTATAAAAATTAAATTCTAAAACTAATTAAAATTTTTTTGACACTTCCAATTGAAATTTAGTATCTGTTATTATATGAATACAACAATTTCTAAATGTAAAGCTAATATTTCAAAATTTGATTTACTTGAAGAAGCGTGCAGTCATCACCACAGTCCTGTACAGGCGGTCATCATACCGTCCTAAAGGTCTCTACACCTAATTTTAAACGTCTGTGCTGAGTACCCGGTATTGCTTTAGTGTAGATGTTTTGTATGAGAGGGTTGTCATGTAATTCAAATTTGCCATGCATCTTCTTGTATAGTTGTTTCGCGACATCAACTACGTATGGGATTTGTATTTGTGCAACATTGAGTTTGAGGTTGAGATGTGATGTAAAAGGGGCATTGCTTTATCGTTCGTAGAACCTTGTTTTGAAGCGCCTATATACGTTTCGTGTGTGAAAACGTTTAGCAGATCCCCAAAGTTGAACTCCATATGTCCAGATTGGTCTTAAGACTGTCTTGTAGATTGTTAATTTGTGTGACATGTTTAATTTAGAACGTCTATCGAGTAAGCATTTCAGTTGATAGAAGCGTGTTTTGAGTTCGTGGTGCGTGAGTGTAACATGTGTGTTCCATGTAAGTTTTCTGTCCAAGTGTAAGCGTGTTTGAGTAGTGTGAGGCAGCGGAATATTAAATATAAATTAAAAATTCATTATAATTTATTAGACATAATCAGTCATAATATTGTATATTAATTAATAACAAATAAATTTGATAATATCATTAAATTAATAATGAAACAACAGTTAAGACATTAACACCTAGATTATAAATAAAAAGATAAGATTGGACGAAAGGTCTGTTAAAAGGATTATAAATGCATCAGTCATAATTTAAAAACACAAAGCTTATTCATCAACATAAAATAAAAATAACAGGAATGAGAAGTACTGAGAGAGAGAGAGGTTAAGGGGGGAGGGTTAAGAAAGAGGAGGAGAAAGAAAGAAACATAAGAGATGGACAAATAAAAGATAGATCAATACGAGATATGGAGATATTTAATGAGGTGTGGTAACCGTAAAACAGACAAAGAAAACTTCTGTAGTAATAATGAGTATGTAAATTTTTATGTAAATAAAGAAACCCTAGATTTAACTACAGCATTGTGGTTAACGTGGTGGTAGGCTGAATGTACTGTACAACCTACAGTTGCATAAAGACACATCAAATAAAAGAAGAGAAGAGAAAACAAAGCAAAATATTATGTTTGTAAAAATATGTTTTCGAACAAGAAGATCTCTGTTTTTATGTACTTAAAAGAGAAGTAAATATTAAAAATTTGGTGTGAAACACTCGTACAACTTTCTGTTGCCAATGTAAATAGTAATTAACAATATAACCTATCTTTAATCATGAATAAACAATGTAAAATTACAAAAAAAAAACAATTTTTGTAATCATGAGTGAATGACGCAACAAAAATAAATGAACCTCTGTTGAACTTAAAAATACGTAAGATTACTAATTGACGCTTAACTAAGGTCTGTAAGAAAAATGCTTAAAATAAAAGTTTTATTTATTTTTATTACATATAACTGTGATAAGATTATAATATATAAAAATATGATTAGAACCACTCACACGACTTTCTCTTGTCAAAACCTATGTTTAATGTAACCTATGTAGCCTAAATAATGTAAAATTAAAAACAACCTAATTTTAATAATGAGTGAATGAATGAATAAGAATTAATCAACCCTGTTCGAATTAAAAATTGCTAAACTTTGTAGAAAAAAATTAATGTTGTAGACTTTTTACTTTTTTATAGTTTTGATTATCATTTTTATCAATAAATGGATACTAAGGCCGCAATCCTTATAAATCCCGTGTTTTTTACCGATTTTGAGGAGAAAAACTCACAAAATCACTAATTGAAACTAAACTAAGCGTTGTGAAGAAAAATGTTTGAAATTCAAGATTTAGGCTTTTTTAATTTCTACTTTCATTATATACGATTTTGCCCTACAATGCATATTAATGCCTTTATTATACAATTTTTCTACCTTGACAGTTAGCCTTGACAGAGTCAAGGCTAACATCGGTCATACTCTGTGTCACTCACACACTCACATACTCACATACTCTGTGATACTCTGTTGATTTCGTTAGTAGGTCCTATTTAGTGATTTTAAGTTCTTCCATATCTTGCTGTACATTTTTCAGCCACTTAGGTCTCGACACCTTATCCCAAAAATGGTTGATCAGCCAATTCACAAGTCTGGAGTTTTCTGTTCTAGTAATGATATTCTTTTCCTTCTGAAGTTGTTTGTTAGTGAGGTGATTAGCTTGTAGATTTCTTTGTTTGGAATTAACCGCCCCTGTCCTTCCACCATATGCTTTTTGTTTATGCACTTCCTCAGTACTCTTCTTTCTATTTTACAAGTTTATTATGAAAAAAAAAACATTAATTAAGTAATATTTTATGGAGTTTAAAAAAATATTTTATTTGAAACTTCGCCTCAAAAGACATCACATCCTCGACTTAGACCAACGATTTTAATCCATACACGAAATTAAATTTACGATTCATCTTCATCACTACTTTTTAATCTAAAGTGAAATTTCAAAATGTTATTTATTTTACTTTTCTATTGTTAACTTCTTTTGCATTGTTTACTTCATTTTTTTTGTTTACTTCTTTTACATTGTTCTTGTTAATTTTGTATCTTTACAATTTTTCTTAGTTTTTATTAACTTTATTTTCTAATTTTATTTAGTTGAAGTGAGAGCAAAGGCTGTCTACTTCACTCACGTCAGTTTAGTTCTTGTATAATGATTTGCTTAAAGCCACATTGTAAATAAATAAGTTAAATTAAAAAAAATAAAAAATTTGAAACTTAATTTAAAAAAGCTGCCATTCATTATTGAGAATACGAGTTATATAAAGTCTTAAGTGTGAAGAATATAATGAAGCTGAAAAAGTTATGACTGGTTGTAGAAAGCAGCAATGAGAAAGGGTCATTAAGATCGGAGCCCTCCTACTTGGGTAAGGAAGGCACCCTGCCTGGGGTTATTGCAATTACGTTGAACCCAGCCAACCACCATCAACCGACTAGCTATTGTAGGCTTTTAACTCTTGTGGTGCAACGGGTGTAATTTAACCACTATTGCCGTGGATGAACTTTCATTCTCGACAATCCACCCCCTTACCCTTAACACATCCACTCAAATTGTCTCGCACTTTACTCCATTTATTTACTGGAGTGTGGAATACTTGCGCATGCGTTTAACTGTTTGTATTACCAGATCTGGCGTTATTAACTCCTCTCAGATTTAAGATAACGTACTGTATAGTATATTAATTCCGGTTATGCTACACAGCAACCGTTTAGTAATGTTTACTATAATCCTCCTTGTAACTAGTCTCTGCTATAAATGTAGCTGTAAGCACTAACTACAGTATATAGTTCAGTATATTTATGTAGTATTATATAATGTAATGTCTGCATGGGGTGCACTAATATTAAACATCCTACTACTATATACACGGTATTTATCTTAAAATTAATTAAATTTGAAGTTGAAATTAAACAAATTTATTTTAACCGTATCATATTGAAATTAAATATTTACTTGTTAAATAATTTATATTAAGTTACATACGTATAGCCTACTATGCGTCATATCATTGTGAGCTTCAATATCTAGTATTATACTTACAAATTTGAAGTTGAAATTGAACAAATTTATTTTAACCGTATCATATTGAAATTAAATATTTACTTGTTAAATAATTTATATTAAGTTACATACGTATACTGTGCGTCATATCATTGTGAGCTTCAATATCCAGCATTATACGTACAGCTTCTTTTCGCCTCTCACCTTCTGACTTTACCACTTTTGGAAACTTTAGCACAAAAAGTTCAAATATTTAATAGGATTTGTGGTACAATCATTGGCGGCCCCAGAAATTTTTTTCTCGGTGGGCGCACTTATATATTTATATGTTAATTTTTTAAGTTAAAAAGTAGCTGTTTATAATATAATTATGTAATGTACATTGTGTTTACCTATGTAAAACATATATATATATATATATACAAATTTGTCTATGATTTCTTAAATTAAATACATGTAGATAACTGATTGAGTAGGCTACATTCTATCTTTATTTCAGGATTAGTATTGAATAAACAAACACAACCTTGTAATTTTTATAAGAAATTTACTAAATTGAACACTTTAAATACAGTACATGAGTTACAAAAACAGTTTGAAAATATAAAAATCAAATCCAAATCCATTATGTTGGTCAAAATTATGAACAAATAATAACGCATAAACTAGTTATTTCTCGATTATTGTTTACTTTAAAACAAACTGAACTGTAGCCGTCTTCCTTTTTGAGCTGCAAACTCGTCCACAACTGGATCTGGATCCGACATTAAAGTAAAACTTAAGTCTCTTTCTATGGATAGAATCGCCAGGTTACTAAGTCTTTGCCATGCCCGTAGATAAGGTTTAATTCGTCTCATTTGCGATACGTAAATATCGTAACCATTATTATTTTCCATCATGTTGTGAATAAAAATCCTCGTTCTTTTATTGTTTCAGTCAAGTCATATTAAAAATGGGTGGGCCCGGGCCCACCCGCTAGGGCCGCCACTGGGTACAATACATCGAAATTTTAAGGGAAGGGTCCGAACTGGCACATGAATGAAGTTTTATAAGACAGTGGCTGTCCCAACACTAACATAAGGCAACAAAAAAAAGCCCTGGGTGTGGAAGGAAACACGAAAATTCCATTCAATCAGCAGAGATGTGATTCTTGATATGCGCAGTAATAGAGATTTGGGGCAGTAATAAACTGGATCGCTTTAGAAATGAGGATATACGGCGAGGGTTAGATGTGTGTCCTCTTAAAAAGACAAAATTATGGAGTACCACCAAAAATGGACCGATCATCTTAAAAGAAAGTCTCCACTAATATTGCTAGACGCCCCGTATTTCCCGGGTTGTCCCATATTTCAGGCAAAATTTTAAATGTCCCGCCCGGACAAGCTCTGTCCCGTATTTCAACCATATTCGATTTATTAATTTGAAATCGATCGCGGTACAGTATTATCGCAGTATTACGTATGCAGTACGCGCGAACCGTAGGAACGTATGCTCACTTAGATTTTCACAAATGTTATTAAAATGGTTTGATGTACGAAACAAATGTACTCCGAATCTAATGAAAAGTGAATAAATGACCATTTTCACTCATGATATGAGAATAATGTGTATGACATGTAAATAAGGTAAAGTCTTGTACAGACCCAGGCCGACCATTCCTGGGAGACTATGGTTAATTAAACCCCAACCATCAATGTGCATTGGTAGTAACTACTGTCTAGTATTCAAATCCGTATAAAAGTAACTAACCCACCGGGTTGGTCTAGAGGTAAAGTTGTCGCCAAAATCAGCTGTTTAACAGCTGATTTTTGGAGACGAAGGTTCCTGGTTCAAATCCCAGTAAAGGTAGTTACTTGTATACGGATTTGAATGCTAGACAGTGGTTACCGGGTGTACTTTGATGGTTGGGGTTTAATTAACCATACTCTCTCGGGAATGGTCGGCCTGGGTCTGTACAAGGCTACACCTCATTAACACGTCATACACATCATCCTCATCTCATTGGGTCATGGGGTTGCTTATTGTTCTAAATTGAACAGATTGCAACGTACACAAATTAGGAATAAAAAAAAGTAACTACCTTTACTTGGATTTGAACCAGGAACCTTGTCTCCGAAAATCAGCTGTTAAACAGCTGACTCGAGGCGAAGCTTTACCTCTGGACCAACCCGGTGGAATTTCAATATTAGTTTAACGAGTCTACAGTTCAGCCGTTCTTAGTTTGCTCTTACTGTCAACAGACCAAAGCCAGCTACTACAGGGTGCACGCTAAAGTCCGCGACGTTATGGATGTCGTATTCCTCTTAAGTTAACTATGTTTTAAATTATAAGTACTTAAAAAACAGTCATGATATGATGTAGGCATAACAATTTCATTTTTAAAAATACTTTTAAAAGTATTTTGATTTAAATACTTTTAAAGTATTTTGTTGTTACTTTTTAATCAGCGTGTACTCATTTTAATACATCGCGCATGCTCAGTGATATCATTATTTGTTTACATTAGGAGCAAACTAAGAAAGACTGGACTTTATATATTTACAGGAGAATTACATAATGAACGAATAATAGGACGAAACAACACTCAAGCTCTAAAATAATAAATTGAGCACGGAAATAAAAAAAGTAACTCGGGCATGATTATCGTATTCCTAACTTTACTGAATCGTAAAAACTAAATAATTTTATTGTCTAATTATAATAGTATTGTATTCTTTCTGGAGATATTAACAAAATAATTCTTTTACTTGTATAAAGTTATTGAAACAGCCATATTCTTTAAATAATTATCATTTACAATATGTTCACTTTAACATTTCAAAAGAAGATTGGTTTGAACGGCATGTGAAAGCGACTGAAGTGGCATATACTATTGTTAGTGCATTGATAACAATGATTTTTCTCGTATTCTAACGTCTATCAAAGGGAGACAACAACGACTATAATATTATGAAGGCAGGGCGTTCAGTTGAAATGGACGAGTGGAGAGTTACAGCTGGCGTAATAGTTGAGTAATACTGCTCTGTACTTAGAGGCTGCTTATATAGGGTTCACTAAAACAGCGGAAGTGGTACTTGTGTTCCCTTTCATTGAGTACTGCTAGATCTACTATCCAGAAAGCCATTCAATCTACTCTTGCCTAACAATTATTAGTGCTGTATTAGACTAACAACAGCCTGTAGAAATATTACTCGGTCTAAAACTACCGGTGTTCAACTACAGTAATTCCTATTCTGGTCAAAATGTTACAATAAATCATATTTGTCCAGTAACATATGTCGTGTTAAATAGCCCTATTTTCTTTCACTATCGATTGTTAACATAAATATCGTTTATATACTTTTGTAAAATATCATCTATTATCCCTTTTATTATACACCGGGTTGGTCTAGAGGTATATCGTCGCAAAAATCAGCTGTTTAACAGCTGATTTTCGGAGACGAAGGTTCCTGGTTCAAATCCTAGTAAAGGTGCAGTTCAGCCGTTTAAGTTTGCTCCTAATGTAAACAAATAATGACGTCACTGAGCATGCGCATTGTATCAAAATGTGTACACGCTGATTAAAAAGTAACAACTAAATAATTTCAAAAGTATTTAAATACAAAATACTTTTAAAAGTATTTTTCTAAATTAAATTATTAGGCCTGCATCATATCACGACTGATTTTTTAGTACTTTAAGTACTTATAATTTAAAAAATAGTTAACTTAATAGGAATACGACATCCATAAAGTCACGGACTCTAGCGTGCACCCTGTAGTAGCTGGTTTTGGTTTGTTGACAGTAGGAGCAAACTTAGAGCGGCTGAACTATAGTTACTTTTATACGGATTCGAATGGTAGACGGTGGTTACTGGTGTACTTTGATGGTTCAATTAACCATACTCTCTCAAGAATGGTTGACCTGAATCTGTACAAGACTACACCTCATTTACACGTCATACATATCATTCTCATCTCATTGGGTCATGGGGTTGCTTATTGTTCTGAATTGAACAGATTGCAACGTACACACATTAGGGATTAAAAAAAATACCTCTATTGTATTTATTTTACTCAAAAGAAATAACGTGCAGAAATTATAACTTCATTGATATTTTTGAACTAAATAAGCTACCATATGTTGTTTACGTCAACAGCCGAAAGGCTTGTTTGAACTTTTAGAGGCTTTACTAAGTAAAAACGAGGAGTGAGGTGGTTTTCTATTGCCTTACTCACTGAGTTGAAAGAGTATGCTTATCAGCATGCCAGGTCCTCCGAAAAGCATCCACTTTCCACCGTGCAAATGACATCTTCACTTCATTCACCACAGGGTCTAGCTGTGTAGTAAAATTCATTACTCTCAGAGGAGATAACTCTGATTAGTGTCTTTTAAACCACTAACTCTTCTGTTCTTAAATAGCTCAGTCATATAATTGGTTGACTATGTGATAATAAACAGAACTATTTTTTTAGCCCTGGTACCAACAGATCGAGTGCAATTAATGTAACACTCCACCAGCCCGTTATGGGCAAAATCTACCATAATAACAATATTATTATGAATTTTAAATGTTTGGAGTACAAAATTTAGAATTAAATACAGAGTGATCTAAATTTTAACGGGAATTTCCCGTAAGCTGATTCTACCGAATACTACCGGAAGCTGATTCAGGCGCTGCATCTACTAGACAAATCAACCCTAAAGAAAAAACTAGAGACAAAAGATCTACGACTAAGTTTGATTTTGAATATAAGAGTATTTTATTTCAGGAAATGGAAGTATTTATATGTATATATGAGTCAGTCACATTTTGGAATACGCGGTGTGATGTTTTCATGATTTAGTGTTCGATTTGATGTAAAATGTTACTTATTCGCATCAATTTTCGTATTTATTTTTTAGTTTTTGGGTGTTAGTGAGTGGTTGCGTCCGTGATTGTGCGACAAACATGTATTGACGATGGCGGACGAACCTTCTTCTTCCGGAAGTAATATTAAACATAAAAATGGGAAACCTTTACAAAGCGGAGAAAGGACAATTGTAACTAATGTTTTCAATAAGTTTGCTAATAAATATCCTAACTTACAAAATTAAAGAGATAGAATCACTTAATGCTGAATTTACTGGTGTATCTTGTTCACGTGTTCACAGAGTACGAAAAGAATTTAAACAGAGTAATGTCTTAAAAACCTCAGTTAAAGAAAGAAAACGTAAAACGCCTTCCTCACTGAGTGGAAAAGTACACGTATCAGCATGCCAGGCCCTCTGAAAAGCATATATTTTCCACTCTGTAAATGACACTTTCACTTCATTCACCACAGTGTCTGGCTGTATAATGAAATCCATTACTTTCAGACGAGATAACTCTGATTAGTGTCTTTCACACTTCTACCTCTTCTATTCTTAAATGATTCAGTCATTGAATTGGCTGACCATGTGATAAGAAACACAACTATTTATTTTAGCCCTGCAACTAACAGATTGAGTGTAAATAATTTGACACTCCACCTGTCTGTTATGGGCAAGACCTAGGAGATCGAGTGCAAATAATTAAAAACTCCATAGTTTGGGTATGGAATAACAATGGTGAATTTTAAAAATTTTCAGACCCTAGCCTCGAACTAAACCTTCTACTTTGTAACTCAGCTCGGTAACCACTACACCACAGATGATGCGTTTGCATTATTTTGAATGAAAAAATTTTATATAATTAATTCAGTTACATAAAATGAAAGCATTGAATCCTTTAGATATATCCCGACAACAAAAAGAGAAATTTATTTGTAAAAAAAAAATTCAATGTATTTAAGAAATGTGAATAAAATAACATTTCTATTTTATTGAAAACTGAAATCTGACACTACGCATGACGTGAGAAAAATAAGATATTATCCTTATAGATGCCTACCTGTTGTACGTAATTTACATAAATTATTCGCAGAGTCGGCGTAAATAAATAAATAAATATATAAGAAAATGCAAATTAGTATTTATGTAAAGGATCAAAGTTGAAAATAATATACGTTTAAATACGTACATTAAATTTACAACCAATGTCGTTATTAAATTAATTATTCATATCAAAGGGCAAGCTGGACAGACACCTACACAGAAATTTCATTACAGTTGTTATATAAAGAATTATCGAGTTTTAGAATTATTGATAAAAAAAATACTAAACTCATTTACGCTTAATGTATTCATTACATACATCCACAGCAGCTTTTAATTTTCGGGGAAGCCTACCTCTCACTTTTCTGGAAATATAATCACGAATGGTAAAGAACCTTCAAAACGACAACCTTATCTTTGTAAAATTACGCTAATACATTTTACTAAAGAAGATACTTATTCAATTAGTACACTTTAAAAAAATACTAAGGTACTCAGGTACCTTAGTATTATTTTTGGTAATGTTTTAATGAAAGTGAGAACATGAGTAGTGCAATCAAAGGTTCTGAGTACCTTAGTATTATTTTTGGTAATGTTTTAATGAAAGTGAGAACATGAGTAGTACAATCAAAGGTTCTGAGTACCTTAGTATTATTTTTGGTAAAATTTTAATGAAAGTGAGAACATGAGTAGTACAATCAAAGGTTCTGAGTACCTTAGTATTATTTTTGGTAATGTTTTAATGAAAAAGAGAAAATGAGTAGTACAATCAAAGGTTCCGAGTACCTTAGTATTATTTTTGGTAATGTTTTAATGAAAAAGAGAAAATGAGTAGTACAATCAAAGGTTCTGAGTACCTTAGTATTATTTTAGGTAATGTTTTAATGAAAGTGAGAACATGAGTAGTACAAATGTTCTGAATACCTTAGTATTATTTTTATTTAAGACAAATGTATCCAATAAATATATTTTTGTCGTCGTAATAAACTAAATACGAACAAAAATATTGCATTACGTAAACCTACTCATCCAGGAATTCGTAAATAACAAACATATTGTACTGACAGGGCTGGCTCGAAAAAATATTGTGACACTTATTGCTAAGGTCCGTTTCGGGATCTAAGTAATTAAATAATTATTACACTAAAGTTTCCAATTACAACTATTTATTTCACTAAAAGATTACAAAATAAATGATTAAACTAATTATAATTAAGTAATACAATAAATGATTTAATAATTCACTTAAAATAGATAATTAACAATAAATAACTTGCAATCACTTTTATAGATTACACGAACATACAAAACACAGAAACTGAATTCACAAAATTTACACATTAACTTTACAATACACTCACAAAAAGACTTTACACAATACACTCACAACAAAGGCAGTATAACAGTCGTCGACCAGCACAATTCTCGGAATAGTTAACCTGCTAAATAACAACCCGATAATCGCTTGTCGAAGATCAAACGGATACTACTCTGACCGCACTCGGGGGTCTCTTATATACCTGTTTATAAAAGATCATTCCAAAACAAAGTAGAGAAATCATAAAGTACAAAAATAACTCTTTATTAATGAATGCTAGAAAAATCCATTTTAAACAAGTCAACTATTGTAAATAGAAAACGTAAACAATCTCATAAACAACTTCATAAAAATAGCTCTACACAATACCCTTTTATAATAGGCATACCCTTTATTGTTAAAACTATAATTTATTGCTGCTATTGTGTGTTGATATTTTTATTAATCCTTAACTATTTTTATGAATGGAATTCTGGAACATTCGCGAACGATCCCGTCTTTTCTTCGATCTTGTTACAATATGATAACTAGGGAATCAACTAAGACCCAAAAAGCTTGGATCCTTTCTTATTTTCAGTTTCCTTCAGAGATTTGAAAAGATTTATTAGTAGTTTACCTTGTACCGGACATTTGTACTGGACATACAGATTAATTATAAATATTACTATTTTAATCAACATCAAAATACTACACGGTAAAAATTACTCCAAAAATTCTCACTGGAAAGAAAATACCTCAAAAGGAAAGTGTACGAAAAGGATTAAAGTGTTTCAAAGACAATCAAAGATGTCAAAACATTAATGATGATTAAAGCTATAAGAAAAATAAATTACAAAAAAAGGCGTATAGATCACAGCGATGATGAAATACAGTAAAGGGAGGAAAATCGAAAGAAAGATATCAGTTCTACGGTCGAAGGTATTTTTAGATTGAGTAAAAGAAAAAGACGGGAAAATATATTGGTTTATGAGAACTTGGAAAAGTGCAAAGAAAAACGTTTACGTTAGGAAAAGTAGATAGTCGATATATGATATAAAATAGAAGAGAGTAAATAGAACGATAAAGAACTACAGTAGCTTCGATATAAGGTGTTAAGACTTCTACGACGGAAAAAGAAAATAACAAAGGACTTATTATTGATGAGGTTTCCAACGTAACAACCAATACCTATACTCTAAAAGATTAAACAATTCACACTAGAAGTGAGAGTTTGATTTCTTCGCACTCCGACCAATAATCATAAGAGGAGCTATAAACAGTTCATCAATATACTCCCACACAACGTTATAATGAAGACTGATACATCAATGTCATCCCCTTATTTTTTTGCAATTACTGCTAATGCAGACGGTGAGATAGATAATAAATGGAAATGAGTGATCAAAAACTACCAGACCTGACCGGGAATCGAACCCGGAACCCTGGTGTCTTCCCTTCTACCTTTAGGAAAAGACGCCGGGGTTCCGGGTTCGATTCCCGGTCAGGTTTACTACTTTTAGATCTTCTATTTTTAGGGAAGTCGTAACCGCCGATTCTCTAAAATATTAATTTTCATTGTATTAATAATTATATTAGGGACGGCTAAATCATTACAGCTGACTTTTTTTAGGATAATCAGTATATTAAATATATTACATAATATACATTTACTCCCCAAAAATTTGGTGCGAATCACGGACACAATTTTCACTTTCCAACATAAAAAATGAAAAATATTACCTAATTTTAATCATGAGTGGAAAACGCTAACTAGAAATCAACCTCTTGGAACAAACTTTTCTCTTTCCAACATAAAAAATGAAAAATATTACCTAATTTTAATCATGAGTGGAAAACGCTAACTAGAAATCAACCTCTTGGAACAAAATTTTCTCTTTCAACATAAAAAATGAAAAATATTACCTAATTTTAATCACGAGTGGAAAACGCTAACTAGAAATCAAACTCTTGGAACAAAATATAGAAAAGTTTAAGAGATTTCAATTTTCTATAAATTTCGCCCTAAAATTAATATTAAGGCTGAAATCATAAAACAACCATTTTTACTACAAGAGCACAGCCTCCCTACCACGAATTTCAGCAGATGACCCGCTTACAGCATCTTGTAGAGCACAAAAATATCAGTTTTTTTAAAAAGAGAATTGCAAAAATAAAGTGAAAAATTGTACGAACGGAGTTAATACGCGTGGAAATGGAAATGAAATGTTTTTAATTCTTTTATCTGTCAATCACTACACAAGATTGTTTAATACATCTTGTTCTACTTTCAACGGTTTATTTTACCCAACCTTATAACATATTCCATTCTTTCTTATACCATTACTTTGTTATTTCCTTCCTCGTCACGTCCAATTCTTTGGAGAATTCTTCTCATTCCTCCATAAATAAATGAATGGAGGAGAAACAAGAAAATACCATAACTAAAACGAAGTCATAAAGCAAGATATTTCAAAGCTTTTATCTGACAATGATTTCTTCATGTTTAACAAAAACAACTTTAGGAACACTTAATTATACATGTACCGAACGTTAAATACATTTAATAACGTTCAGTACATAAATAAACATACTCTAATAATATCTACATTGACTTTCCCCTCGAGTCAACATCTATAACCTAACAATTTTAAAAGAATCAACCCGCTCACACAGTTGCCTATCATTAACGCACATTATGTTAGATCTATAGGCGAAATGACCTAAATAACTCGCTTTACTTACCAATTATAATATTAATAAGACCTAATAACATTTTAATAAACACATACTAATAATTTATATGTAAATTTATGTCTAGTGAACTTTCTCTTAACTGAATTTTGGCTCTTTATAACAACATAAATCGCTGAAATTCTGTAATTAAATAAACTGTTCTACTATCTTTATCTCCTCATTTCGGATTCTATCCTCTCTTGTACAACCGAAATGAGGAGATAAGGAGAGAGTGTGATGCCCAGCCACTCTTGAGAATATTGAGAACCTACAGGAAAAATTGGTCAGATCATGTTGTAAGAATGTCACAAGACCGCCTCCCTCGATCTGCGCTGCGCTATAAACCAATCGGAAAGAGAAATATTGGTAGGCCGAGGAAAAGATGGACGCCGGAACAGGCTTGAATAGCCTAATCCATGAAGACGACGACGACTATCTTTATAACTAGACATCCCTCACTCGCTGCTTTTCACGGCAAACTAAATGTAAAATGTTTAACTTCTCACACAACCTTACATGTTGAAAACCTTACATGAATGTACTTTTTTTGTCCTTTTTCTGTATGTTGTAATCTGTTCAATTGAGAACAATAAGCAACCCCATGACCCAATGAGATGAGGATGATGTGTATGACGTGTAAATGAGGTGTAGTCGTGTACAGACCCAGGTCGACCATTCCTGAGAGAGTATGGTTAATTAAACCCCAACCATCAAAGTACACCGGTAACCACTGTCTAGTATTCAAATCCGTATAAGAGTAACTAACTACCTTTACTTGGATTTGAACCTAGAACTTTCGTCTCCGAAAATCAGCTGATTTTGGCGACGACTTTACCTCTAGACCAACCCGGTGGGTTGAATGTACATTTAAAACGAAATATTACTGGAAGTAGGGGTTTTGTTACAATCAGTATGACTCACCAATGGAGGGAGAGAAATATGACCTGACAATAACTGAATATGTGTTATAAAAGAAGTTGGTAAAAATTTATTTAAAAAGAAAATGGTATGAGGTATGAAAACTTTGACTTTAACGCAGTTCCATTTTAACGATCCCCCAGCGACGACTATTCAGATGAAGTAAGTGAAGAGTTTAATATGTCTTCGCCTTTTTTCTGGATAGTATCGAGATCTTTCTCCCTCGTAAAATATGTATAATTTCTGTCATAATTATTTTTTTGTTTTATACTAAATGATATCTGATAACCACTCAAAACATCTACAACAAGAGATGTCTGTCAACCAAAGCTAAACTAAATAACTACCAAACAGTGGTTCTCCCAGGAATCCACTATTCCAGCGAAACGTAATTCGGGCTATATCGCTTAGGAGACACCGATAAAATTGAGAAATAGAAAGAAGAATACTTAGGAACTGCATGAACAAAAGGCACATGGTGGAAGGACAATGGCGGTTAATCCCAAACAAAGAAATCTTACAAACTAATCCCCCCACTAATAAATAACTTTAGAAAGAAAAGAATGTCATTCCTAGGACATATACTCAGAGCCGAAAAGTCCAGATTTTTGAACCGGCTGATCAACCATTTTTGGAATAAGGTGTCGAGACCTAGGTGACTGAAGGATGTACAGCGGGATATGGAAGAACTTGGAATCACTCAACAAGACCTGCTAACACAATCAGCTAAGTACAACCAACTAGTCAACACTAATATGGTAACATTCGAACCAAAAACCAGAAGAGTGTACAACATGGTGTTTACCGACGAAGATTGGAAACAGAGATCGGAACGTTTTAAGAAAATGTGGGCCAAACGAAAGGGAGCCACACTTAAGAGAGCGCGCTTTTTAAAGAAACCCAACACTGGAACAGACCTAAACTTGAACTAGAGTGATCCTATGAGGTCTCAAAAGTAAAAAAAAAAAATGCGTATCGTAAAAAAAGTTACATAACATTATGGTATCTGCTTAGAGCGCTTTCAAATATTTTAAATAGCCATTGTTAGGGTGTTAATATACGTAATAAATGCCCAAGTGAAGAGTTAGACGAATGGCCGCCGCTTCTATTCCAGCGCAAGTGGGTTGCCATGACAACGGATAATCAGAGTCAACGCCTACCTCTCCCCACCCGTCCCTGAATTGTAAAGAGTTTGAGGCGGGTCGTCCATCCTACTGCATCTATAGTCCATCTACTGTAAGAGTACTCCGCGCGAGGCAACCGCCTATACGTTGTAAACGAAAGTTTTACACTAGTTGGCGCGTATCTACCTTCCGCCGGACAATTATCTTCTACTACAAGCCGGCAAGATCCAAATGAATTGCGAGTTGCGCAGAACAACTGAGTGAGAAAGAAATATTTAGAAAGAGAGGGGTATATTGCTCCCCACACTTGTCAGTGCGCAACAGCCTACCTACAAAGTTCTGTATGCTGTTTATCACATACACAGACACACACATTATTGTTATACTTCTAGTTACAAATAGACCTAATTTTCTCTTGTACTATTACCGAAATGAAATTAAAACTTACTCCTTATTTATGCAGATGTTGTCTTTTATGAAAATTCAATCTTAATGTAGGCCCTACTACGACATATCACAAGTCTTCCACGCTGGAAATCTCACTTCCTGAATAACTCTCGTCTGAATCGTCACTGTCAGTATTAGGCTTTATTACCACGCTATCAGTCACGTCATCTAAAGTATATTCGTTTTGCATTAGTTCGGTTTCTAAACTAAGACGTGTTCGTATCGAGATTTCTAGTTATCGGCAGAAAATGTAGGTAGTAAAAAAGTCATCACATAGTTTTCTGACATTATTAAAATTACAGTTGACATTTTTACTTACGTAATCTTTAAGTGAAGCCGACATATTCTAAAGAAACCGACTGGACTACAAAACCGAAACACTACTTTTTCGACCCACTGTACGGATGTTCACTGTTTGGTGACAGGGAATGCACTGGCTCTGAAACCCCCCACTACTTCCTTTGCTACTGCGCATACACAACTCACATCGCATTTGGAATGAGTTGGCCTGTACATTCCACCATAAAAATATCTACATCCAGCTAAAATGAACATTATCCTCTAAGAATTTTCAATTACACCGTTCAGATTACTTGTAATTATTGTAGTTTCATAAAGACTCCTTCATTAATTATTTTACCCATTATATTTAACAAAACAATTTTTTTCTACTTTTTAATGTTTACCGCTTTTATATTTCAAAAACTCAACACATTCACTATCACGAATATTAACAAAACACAGCTTACAAAACTTTTCAACTTCAGTCTTTGAAGAAAATCGAAACGAACCGATACAATTCCAAAAGATAACTGATGAAACTTAAAATGTGTTAAACACGGGCAAGTGCAAACAATTGTATTAAACTAGTCACACATTTATTATTAAACGCTTTTATTTAACTTACTCATGGATCCATAAAATCTTGCAACTTAAAATTTTAATACTTCTACTGTATCAATATGAATGAAACTTTGCACACTTGTTTATCTTCGATGACAATACGCTGTCATAAAAAAAAATTTACAAAAAAATTTTTTTTAAACGCTTTTATCATTACAAAATAACTTACTCTTGGATCCATCAAATCTGGCAACTTAAAACTTTAATACTTCTACCGTATCAATATGAATCAAACTTTGCACACTTGTTTATCTTCGATGACAATAGGTGTTTGTAAAAAAAAATTACAAAAAAATTTCAAAAAAAAATTTAAAAACTTTAAAAAACGCTTTAATTTAACAATTACTTAAAAAAAGTAACTAAAAATAAAAAAATAAAAAAAATTTACAAAAAAAATTAACAAAAAAAATCACAGAAAAATAATTATGAAAAAAAAAAAAAAAAATTTTAAGAAACGCTATTATTTAACAATGATTCAAATAAAAAATGAACTAAAAAGAAAAAATAAAAAAAATTACAAAAAAAATTACAGACATTACTGTTACAAATAAAAGCGTGGCGCATTTTTATACAACGAATATTTTACAATAAAATGCGCCACGCTTTTATTTGTAACAGTAATGTCTGTAATTTTTTTTGTAATTTTTTTTATTTTTTCTTTTTAGTTCATTTTTTATTTTAATGATATGAAATAAATAATCTGAAATGATAAACAAAGAATCACTGGGATTGTTTACTCTCCTGTTATAAAACATTTTCTAACAAATGAAAATTGAACATGTTTTTATTATATTAAGCTTAGAGCGAATCAGTGTTGCATGGAATTTTGTTTTTGATCATGCTGTGCGTATTTTTAATTAATACGCATGCTCAGTTGTATTGCTGGTTGCCTACGTCGGAGTACTCTTAGCGTAGACAGACTCTACTTGTTCTGTACGTGTGTACAGTCCAGCCTCTCTTAGTTTGCTGCTAATGTAAACAAATAATGACGTCACTGAGCATGCGCATTATATCAAAATGTGTACACGCTGATTACAAAGTAACAACAAAATAGTTTCAAAAGTATTTAAATAGAAAATACTTTTACAAGTATTTTTCGAAATGAAATTGTTAGGTCTACATCATATCATGACTGATGTTTTTAGTACTTTAAGTGCGTATAATTTAAAAAATAGTTAACTTAATAGGAATACGACATCCGAGTGTAGTTTACTTGCTGTGTTGTGTCGCACAATAAATTTTTAGATTTTTGTGTGTATGTTGTTTGGTATGCGTATATTTTACATTTTTTTTATCTCGAAAGTCTCGTGGATACTTAGTAATACACTATATTTGTTTTTATTACTGTGGAAGAAGTTACTGGATACTGTGAAAGAAGGCTGTAAATATTGCGTGATATTTATGTTGTTTTATTTATTTTTATGTTATTCGCATCTAAGTGGTGCATGTGGGCTCGGCGGCTGACTGTTTTCTAGTAAAGAAAAAATGACAATGTTAATTTATAATGGTGCAGTATACTGAGGCAATAGTCTATTGTACCACCTCGCATCCTTGTGACCAGCAATAGTAGTATGTGGAGACGGCAGGATGTAGGGAAGTTTGGGAGCTCCCCCAAAAAATAAAGAAAATTTTTTTGTAACTCTTCATCAGTTTTTGAAAGCAAGAGCTACTACCGTTGTGGACAGGAGTAAAAAGGAAGGTTAAAACCCTAAAGCAATACATATTAAAACGATTTAGAATTTAGTTCTTTCTGGTTATCCGATAGCTTGAGTTAGTGTATAAGTTTAACTTAACCAAGAATCAACTTAAAAATAAATTTACACTGAATAAATACTAGTTCTCAAAATATTAATTAACTAAGAGCGGAATAACACACGAACAAAAATAAACGGTTAAATTTGATATTTTAAAAAGTAAGAAAAATAATAACAGTTTCTATTTATTTATTTGTTTATTTTTTATTTAAAATGAAACACATGTTGGCATCAGTGGACGAGGTAAAATGAACTACATTAGGTACTAACATGACATAACGTAACCTAATCTAATACCTGTCGATTTTACGTTAAACCAACCGTAGATATAGTAAGAGACTTATTTTTAAACGCCATGATGTTGTAGCATGTAAAATGCTTTAATAAGAATGAACTATATAAAAACATAAAATAAATTAAAAAATGTTTTCATTTATTTTTATTTAATGTCGCATCGACTACGAGGTCATTAGCGACCACATTCGCCAATGCCGGCCGCATTGGCGAAGTTGGTAACGTGCTCGCCTCTCATCATGCGGTCTTGGGTTCGAATCCCATTCAGGCACGGCATTTTTTCATACGTTACAAAATATCATTTCATCATTCACCGTCTGCATTAGCAGCAATTGCACAACAGTCGGACGTAAAACCAAAAAAAAAAAAAAAAAAAAAAATTAGCGACCACATATAAATACATATATAATGTATATAAAAATATATAAATACATATTTTTTATTCCTAATTTGTTTACGTTGCAATCTGTTCAATTTATAACAACAAGCAACCCCATGACCCAATGAGATGAGGATGATGTGTATAACGTGTAAATGAGGTGTAGTTTTGTACAGACCCAGGCCGACCATTCCTGAGAGAATATGGTTAATTGAACCCCAATTATCAAAGTACACCGGTAACCACTGTCTAGCATTAAAATCCGTATAAAAGTAACTACCTTTACTAGGATTTGAACCATGAACCTTCGTCTCCGAAAATCAGCTGTTAAACAACTGATTTTGGCGACAACTTTACCTCTAGACCAACCCGGTGGGTTTAAATACATGTATATAAAATTTACAAAGAAAACAAACAAACACAATTAGTTCATATTATACGAGTATATATAAACATAATGAAAAATTAGTTAGGTTCAATTAAAATTTAAACAACAAAAAAATTAAAAATAAAATGACACAATGAAAAATAACGTATACGATTTTACAATTATATCAAATCTGAAATTTTAAAAAAATTATTGTGTTTTGAACTGCTACTTTGTCTACCAAATTAAGTGCTAAAATGTTGTTAATTTTGAATAGTGTTCGTGTGGATTGTGTACTTGGCAGTCTGTGATGATGTGTTTTATTGTAAGTGGCGTGTTGCAATGTGGACAATGTTGTGGTTCTTCTTTCTTCAGTAAGTGTTTGTCTGTAAGTGTGAAGTGTCCAATACTTAATAAAAAAAATGCTTCATAAAAAGGTTTTTATGAGCTTCCATTGCACCGGTTGTCGAATATCTCACTTTCCATACCCAAAATGGGCTAAAATTCCACCTTGTTACTAAATGAAGAGTGAGAAATAAATACTGGAAAAATAAACAAGTATTTTTCTTATTTGAAATAATTTCTCGATTTCCTCCCACAATAGACAGGTGGAGTGCTAAATTATTTACACTCAATCTGTTAACTCCAGGGCTACAAAAATATAGTTCTGTTTATTATCACATTTTCAGCCAATTAAATGACTGAAGTATTTAAAAACAGATGAGGTAGAGGTTTAAAAGACACTAGTCAGAGTTATCTGCTCTGAGAATAATGAATTTCATTACACAGCAAGATCCTGTCGTGAATGTGTCATTTGGAGGATGGAAAGAAGATGCTTTTCGGAGGGATTGGTATGCTGATAAGCATACCTTTCCACTAAGTGAGGAAGGCACTTATAAAACACTTCACTCCTCGTTTTACCTAGTAATGCGTCTAGAGGTTCAAACCAACCTTTCGGCTGATGAACTAAACACACAATCTTATCTTTTTTATTGTAAAATTTCAAAAAGTAAAATAAATGAAATGATATCAGAAATGCATGGAACATAGTAATATTCTGTGGAAAATTATGGTTTTAATTTTACAGCAATAATTTGTGAGATCCGAGCAATTTGAAAACGTCAGAATTAGGAAATATATAAGGTTAAAGAAGCATACTGACTGAGGAATAGCGGCTTTAGAGAAGTTTCAAAGTTTTAATTGTTAGAAGTAAGTACGGGTAAAGTCCCTTTTAACAACTTAACTGACTTTTGAAGTGGGTTATAAGTGAGGAGAAGTGACAAATGATGTGTCGTCTTAAGTGTTACCATGGTTATGGTAATGTTAAGTTTAAAACCATCCATCCCCGCCCGCCCTCTTCTTGTTTCCCATTGTCGGAGGATTCCAAGGAAGGTTTAACTTCACCAATAAAGTTCAAAGACAATTAATTTGAAAACGTATTGAAAGTTTGTACATTGAACTGCGAAAGTAAGGAGAGACACTGTACTGTATATCATCAAAATTATACGTCTTTCATAAAATTAATAATCAATTAAGTAAATTAATAGATATTTGTGGAACAAAGGAAGAGGATATCCACTTTCTTAGTATTAACTACACTAAAATGTGTTCCTTAATCAACGCTGTACAGTCCGTACGCTTACACAGTGTCCCTAGAACGCTACTTACCAGATCTATTGTTGTTCAGGTCATCAGCCGAAAGGCTGGTTTGAACCTCTAGAGCCTTTACTAAGTAAAAGGTGGTTTTTCAATTGCCTTCCTCACTGAATGGAAAAGTATGCTAATCACCATGCCGAACCCTCTTTAAACCATCGACTTTTTTCTCCCTGAAAATGACACCTTCACTTCATTCACTACAGGGTCTGGCTGTATAATGAAATTCATTACTCTCAATGCAGATAACTCTGACTAGTGTCGTTCACACCTCTACCTCTTATTTTCTTCAATGCTTCAGTCACATGATTGGCTGAATATGTGATAACAAACAGAATTATTTTTTGTAGCAGATCGAGTGTAAATAATTAACAAAATCAAAGCTGTTGTTCATTTTCTTTTACTTCAACCAAGTCCCTTAATTGTTAATTAATTACAGTAGAGAGTCAAAAAACTGAACCAATTGGGACCATAGGTAGTCCGAATATTCCAACATAACCTAGAAATGATACTTAGGCCCATAGTTAAGCATTACAAAAGGTTGAAATTTATAAAACCAAACATTCTGTACTAACGTATATTTCTTCTTCTAAGGGTTCCTTTACGTTCCGAAAGTTGGCGACCTTCATGGGAATTCTTATTCTACTGGTAGCTATCCGAAAAAGTTCATCTGAGCTTTCGTTAATCCATACCCTCAATTTGGCCAATCATGAAATTCTTCTGCGTACTGGTCCCCCCCTTTACTGTCGATTTTACCTTGCAGAATACGATGGAACATTTCATACCTGCGCTCATCTCGCATGAAATGACCGAGATATTGCAGCTTTCGCACCTTTACTATGCTGACCAATTCCGCTGCCTTGTTCATTCGACGTAGCACTTCAGCGTTATACCTTAACGAACTAGAGACTGCAGATGAAGGCGGAGGATAGTGGCCTAGATCACAGCACAGAGCCAATTGACTTTCGTTAATCGTATCCTGCGTTGTCACATTGTGATCCCGCTGGGGATGACAGCCTAACAAAAAGTCAGCTGGAGTTCGGTGGAACTAAGCGTGTGACTTAGCGAAGGGGCAACCTCACATCCGACCTTGGCTGTTATTGGGTAGTTCTCATCTGCAGTCTTAAGTTCGTTGGGGTATAGTAATTTTCTGCGTCCAGGGTATTCGCAGCATTCTTATATACAGCCAAAGTTCGAACGCTCTCAATTTATTAAGTGTTGCTTCTGTCAGAGTCCAGGTATTAATTCCGTACAATAAGACTGAGAGGACATAACACTTCATGAGTCTCATTTTAGTGTCAAGGGTAAAATTATGGCTTTTAAAGACAGAATTCATGGCGTGGAAGACATTTCTGGCCTTTGAAATACGACATGTTATCTCTTGTGAACGTATATTTAGTTGGTTGTAACGAACAAATATGTCGGCCTAGTGTGTAGTATAATGCAGAGGTGGAGTAGTACTGTACTTTATTTTCAACAAAAAATTATGAATTTAAATAACGAAACCACAGTAAGCTATATACTTTACTGGGTATGCAGTAGGTAGGCCTACAGCATGTACTGCAGGCTATATTAAATTGACAAAAAATAAAAACTATGTTTAGTAAACCAAAAGATTCATTATAAACCTTACAAAATCACTTAAATCTTACTTAAAAAACTTGCTATTTTTTTTTTTTTGTCGCGTGATTTGTTTAAACCTTGCTCATTAGTTTAAACAGAACATATTTGTTTTAAAACAAAAGTTTATAAAACATGTTACACAGTGTAAACTGTGCTTTATTTTTGTTCTTTTCGCGCAATTTAAAATATCGAAACAATCCTTAGATGACGTTCGGATTTTTGACGCTCTACTGTATAAGTTACTGGTACCGGATGTGACAATTTGGTCGAACAAAATATTACGTATATATTTTATTAATTTATAATAGACTAATAATATTGCAACATACGATCCACAGATTCAAATTTTAAATTATTAATTACAGTTAAATTTAATGATAGACACTGCCACTTTAGAAGATACAATCATAAAAATCTTATGTGAAACACTCACACGACTTTCTCTTGTCAATGTATATAATTAACAATATAACCTATGTTTAATCATTAGTACACAATGTAAAATGAAAAGTATGACCTAATTTTAATCATGAGTGAATGATGCTAAATGAAAATCAACCTCTATAGGATTTAAAAATACAAAAAATCGGAAGTCAATTGGAAGTGGTAGTTTATCCGCGCAATTTTTAACATTTTTTTTGTAATTTTCTCACAAAACAACACATTCAAGGGCTATTTAAAACATTAGAAAGCGCTCTAAGCAAATACAGTAATTTTATGTACATTTTACACGACACTTCTTTATTTTTTTTTTTTTTAGTTTACGCCCACATTGGAGCACTTTAATCAGCCTGCATTAATTTTAGTCTTTGAAGGATGAGCTCTATATTTTGTATGTAGCATCCTCTTTCGCTCCCAAAATTTCTTCATTCTCTCCACTCTGGCCGCCCTTAGTTCGTCACTCAAGGTGTATGGTTTTCGTACGAAGGTTTTCAATTCAAGTCTTGTGGCTGTATTCCTCAAAACTCTCTTCTCATCTTTGTTCTCAATCTGCTCCATTGTTATGCCCAATTCCTCTAAATCCTCCTGGATCTCCCTGAACCAGTTGTTCTTGGCCTTTGTGTTCCAAAAGTAGTCGTATAATTGTTTTGTGAGTCGAGTTTCTGGTAATCTTGATATGTGGCTGAAGAAGGCTATTCTCCTTTTCCGCATTGTATCCACTATTGATTCGCTCTCTTTATAAACTACTTCATTAGGTAGAATCCACCACTGTCCATCCTTTTGGTGCTTTTTGTTGATAATTGTTCTTATGATTCTCCTGTCCGCCTTTTGTAGTTTATCCGTTGTTGACTTGATGTTTAATTTGAATAGTGTTTCGGAGGCATAGGTTGCTTCTGGTTTAACAACAGTGTAATAATGTTTGAATTTGGTGTTTATTGAGAGGGATTTCTTCTTGTAGATTGCCCAGGTGATCCGTTGTGCTTGTTTCAGCTTAGTTGTTCTGTTTTCTATTGCTGCTTTCTCACTTAGGTTCCAAGTAAGGATCTCGCCAAGATACTTGAACTTACTTACAATTTTCACTTGTCTGCTGTCATCCAATTTAATGGTCGTAGCTTCCGTTTGGAAGGATGGCATTATTTCCGTTTTTTCGAATGAAATCTGCAGTCCGATTTTCTGCTATATTCCTGAGTTCCTCAATTTGAAGCTTGGCCTCCTCCATGTCATTAGCCAGAAGCGCAAGGACGTCTGCAAAAGCTAAGCAGTTAAGTTTTATTTTTCTGCCAATCTTGATGTTGGGTTGACATTTTTTAGTCCATTCTCGCATGACCTTCTCTAATGCGCAATTGAACAGCAACGGTGAGAGTCCATCTCCCTGTCGAAGTCCTGTTTTGATTACAAATGATTCAGATAGTTCCCTCTGAATTTAACCCTTGATGTTGTGTTTTTAAGGGTGATTCCAACAAGGTTAATGAGTTTCTGGTGTAGGCCAAATTCTTTAAGTAGCCTACCTTTAATAGCGATTCTCTAAGGATGCAGTCATACGCTTTTTTAAAGCCGACAAAGGTGATGACCGACTTTTTGTTTCGTGTTCTTTGGTGCTTCATGATTCATTTGATATTAATGATTTGATCCGGACAGCTTCTTCCTGGCCGAAAACCCCCCTGATATTCTCCAAGCTGCTGGTCAAGTTGTTGTTGAATTCTTGTGTATATTATCCTAGACAGAATCTTATACGTAACATCGAGTAGTGAGATCCCTCGATAATTGTTTGGGTCTGACCTATCCCCCTTCTTGAACAATGGGTGAATTATTGCTGTGTTCCATTCGTCAGGCATTTTCTCCGTATTCCAGATATCTATGATGTGTTTTTGTAAATTTTGAAGTGTTTGTTCATTAGCGTTCTTCCACAGCTCTGCAACCAGTTGATTTTCTCCTGATGCCTTATAGTTTTTGAGTGAACGGATTGCTCTGACTACTTCGTCGAAATCTGGTGGAATGACTCTTTCCAATGGTGTTTTATTTTCCGAGTTAGGATAAAATGTCAGGCATTCTTTGGGTTCTTCACAGTTGAGTAATCCTTTAAAGTAATCAGCTAGAATTTTAGCGTTATCTTGATTACTGTGTGCCAATTTCCCATTTTTATCTCGCAGCATGAGTGTTGGTGGAATATACTTTGAAAGATGTTGTCTGAATGCTCTGTAGTAATCACTTGTCTTATGCTGATTATACGCCTCTTCTATGGTATTTAGTGCTTCCTTTTGGTGGTTTCTCTTAATTCTCCTGATTTCCTTGGCTGTTTCTCTTCTAGCTCTGGTCAATTCCTCCCGGGATTCCTGTGTTTTCTCTCGTTGATCGCTCAGCCATGCCTTGTGTCTTTCCTGGATTGCATTGTCACAATTTTTGTCCCACCAGGCATGTTTCCTTCTTCTTTTAATAGGAGCAACTTCTTCGGCTACAGTTTTTAATTTATCAATTATTGTTTCCAGTTTGTCACTTAGGGCTGTTTGTGAATTTAATATGTATGTTGTATTGCCTATTAAGTATTTGGGGTCATATTTTCTCCTATCGTTGGACTGTGTTGGTTTCCGTTTCTTTTTTGGCGTTAATTTTATTTTTATTTTTGAGATATAGTGGTCCGAATCTATGTCAACCCCCCGAAGGACTTTAACATTATAAATCTCTTTATGGTGGTTTTTATCCATGGCTACATGGTCAATTTGGAATTCCCCCAACCTGACATTCGGGCATTTCCAAGTCATTAGTTTATGTGGTTGTCTCATAAACCCAGTGGTCTTTAAAATGAGTCCATGGTCTGCACACAGTTCAATCAATCTCTGACCATTCTTTTTGTTTGTTTATGGGCTGGCCATTTTCCTACCACTGCACGATACCTTCTTTCTTGTCCTATTTTAGCATTGAAGTCCCCAAGTAGGATCTTTACATGGTTATCAGGAATGTTTGATATTAGTTGGTCGAGTTCTTCCCAAAACTTTTCGGTTCCTTCCACATCCTTAGAGTTTTTGTCGTTTGTTGGGGCATGGACATTTATCATTGTATAGGTTTTGTTACCCACATTAATTGTTAGCGTTGCAGTTCTTGAGGAGTTCGATGAAAAATCCTCGATTGAGTCTATTATGCTGTTATGTACCAGAAATCCCATTCCAAATTGTGGTACATTCTTCATTACCCTTTTTCCTGGGGGTCCTTTGTAGAGACGGTATCCTCCAGATTCTAATGGGTCTTGATCTGTGTTCCGAACTTCCTGAATAGCTGTTATACAGATCTTGTGTTGGTCCAATACATCTGTTAGGTGTTTCAGTTTGCCAGATTTCATCAATGAGTTTATGTTTATTGTTGCAAATTGTGAAAATTCATTTGCCTTGCTAAATTTAACCCTCCTACTCGTCAGCCGGTTGTGTGCCATCCGTTGGGCTGCCAGGCGCTCCGACTTGCCTTGATCTTCTAAGTGACACCCCACCGTATCCGAGTGGTGCCTTTTCTTGGATCGTTGATGTTGTGTGTCCAAGCCGGTGGATTCCTTAGTTAGAAGACTTTTCATGGTTGATTATCTTCTTATTTATTTACTTCTTTATTTATTTTAAAACAAAATATAATTTTAACAGGAATTATAATGTATGAGAAATAATTTCGATAATGTCCAGAAATGCCCAAAACGGGCAGGTGGAGTGTTATTTTAATTGCACCGTATCTGTTTGGACAGGGGCTAAAAAAAAATTAGTTCTGTTTCTTATCACATAGTCAGCCACTTATATGACTGAACTATTTAAGAATAGAAGAGGTAGAGGTGTAAAAGACACTAGTCAGAGTTATCTCCTCTGAGAGTAATGAATTTCACTATGCAGCCAGACCCTGTGGTGAATGAAGTGAAGGTGTCATTTGCAGGGTGGAAAGTGAGTGCTTTTCGGAGGGCCTGGCATGCTGATAAGCATACTTTTCAACTCAGTGAGGAAGGTAATGGTAAACCACCTTACTCCTCGTTTTTACTTAGTAAAACCTCTAGAGGTTCAAACCAGCCTTTCGGCTGTTGACCTAAACAACAACAATGTCCAGAAAATAGGTGAAGAGGGTCTTCACCTACTTCCCTTGTATTGAATTCCTTGTGTGTAGCCGCTGACTCTTTGTGGAGCTTTTAAATTTCAAATTTAGTTATTTGGTATTACTAACAGAAAGATATTTAGACTAAAAGAATAATGACAGTAACACTGTTCTACAAATAAACAATGTTTGTCATGTATGTTAAGGTGCGTTAAAGAAGAAATAACAATCAAATCCACAATAAAACGTAAACGTTGAGATAGAGTACGTTATCGTACAATACAGCTAATGTAAAACGTATTAAGACCGAAATAAAAGTAAACGGTTGCAAAAGTGTAAAAAAAAAGATTGTTCCGAAAATCCACGCGAATCTTTGTGCAATAATCACAATAGAACTGGAATAGAATTCCAAATGTAATTTTATCATCAACAATTCCAAGTAGTGCATTTACGTGACTACGGCACTAAAAGCGCACCGAAGCCGTGTTTGTAGCTGTGAAAGCAATATAAAGGAAAACTGCTTCCAACCGAGCAATACAGTACATGGGAGACCGAGTCAAAATTAGATGTGTGCCATTTTACTCAGTTCACCAAACGGGTTACCTTTTGAGAAAACCCTTCTAAATCGAGAGGAATTTTGTTTCAAATTTTAAACAAATGAATTAGAAAGCAATGTGTACACAATTCGAAAGTTTCTACTTAATTCATAATTCTCTAAACATGTTCATGTGGATACTGATATTACTATTTCATTTTAAAATAAACTAAGCGTTATACAAAAAGACGTTTGAAATAAAAGTTGTAGGATTTTTAATTTTCTACAACTTTTATTACGTAAATCTTTGCGCTAAAATGCATATATTAAAGCCTTAATCTTAAAAAAAAGTTTTTTACGTGAAAACAGCCTCTTCAAGAATTTCAGCAGACATGGCACCTACCCTATCTTGTACAGCATAAAAAATTTAGTAAACCAGGCGATTTTAAAAAACATCGTAGGACCCGTTTTCGAGAAAATCGCAAAAAAGTGAAAAATTACACGAATAAACTACTACTTCCGGTTGACCGATTTTGATGAAAATGTTCGTGTCGGGTCCGGTAGTGGTATGTAACTTAAGTTTTAAGTTTGAAATTCGTCCGATGTTCCGTTCTTTAGATATTCTGTTCACACACACTTATACACACCAATCGCTAAAAACATGTTTTTTTTTGGGTTCAGGGGGTCTGAAAACGTCTAGATCCGGTAAAAACTCGATTTCAAAAAATCGACATAAAACAATACTTTCCTTCTTATATATTCATATGGGCAAGAGAAAGTAAAAATTGGAAAATGCTTGATCATACATTTGAACGTAGCAGTACCTGATATATACATAATTTAGATACATCAATAAAAGACACATTTAAAAAAAAATTAATATCTGATACATGAACTAGAAATTCATATGAAACATGAACGGAGTGACTGTATAACAGATATCTAGTTTCAGTTATTTGTGGTGTGAAGTATCTTTTATGAAAGAGGATGAAGTGATAATAAAATAAATAGATTTAGCCTCAATTGCGAAAAATTCAAGGAAACCTAAAGCACAAAACAAGAAAGGAAACTGAACCAAATTTCTACAAAACTATGACGGTGCCAGTTATATTTATGGCAGCGCGAGGCATGGGTACTTTTAAGCAAAGAAGCCTTTTAAGACAGAGCTGCGGAAATGAAATTTCTTCGAGCAGTAAAGGGCTGCACTCTTGAGGACAAGATCAGAAGTTAGGTTATAAGGTAAGGAGTTTTAAATATTTAGCCTGGAGAAGAAGATCAATAAACGCAGAATTAATTGGAGTAGTCATCTGGAACGCATGAAGGGAAGCCGTTTGCCTTAATTTCCAATGAACTATAAGCCAAATGGTTAAAGAGGTGTTGGTCGTCCGAGAGGAAGGTGGTTTCTGGAACAGGCAGAACTGCCTAACCCATGAAGTGAAGAAGAAGAAGAAGGACAAGAAAAAGAGAAGAGGGAGGAAGAGGAGGACAAGGAGCAGGAGCAGGAGCAGGAGGAGGAGGTGGAGGAGGAGCAGAAGGAGGAGGAGGAGGAGGAGGAGAAAAAGAAGAAGAAGAAGATCTGACACACAGGAACTTCTTCAAGTCCATGACTAATTAATAATACTTGGCTACAATCGTTGCAATCATAACTTATCAAAGGCAAGACCAATAGGCCAACTTTCTGGGGGCACCATTAAATCACGCAGGCTGTACATTAATTCATTTACACGTATTTCTGAATGCTGTACGAAGTAATATAGTACACCTTAACTCTTAAGCACTATTTACTAATAAGAAAAACACAAGAAATTATTAGGTAATGAAATTTACTTACGGTACTTTGAAAATATACGCATCAAACATCGAGAATCTTACCTGAAAAAAAGAAATATAAATTAATAAATATTTTATAATAAATGGAAATAAAAAATATATTTCCTAAGATATGGGCTACACGCAAAAATAAATTTCTTTAAGAAAGACAGTGGAATCTATAAGATAAAACAAATTAAATGGTATATGACATCACATAAAAATAAGAATTTAAAGATAAGTAGGCCTTTATCGGAAGGAAAGCGACTGTCGCATCCCAGTAATAATAATAATAATAATAATACGTAATAATAATAACCCTTTCTTCATGAATTACTTTATTTTATAGCTGGAAATGAAACAGAGCATTGCCACGTAAAAGTACACATTTTAAAAGTCACGTACTACCAAAATTGGAAAGGGGGAAGATTTTCGTTATAGTACCGATTTCTTATTAGATTATACGAAATCGATTCATAACGTCGTGGTTTTATGACCACCTGCCGAATAAAATCTTATAATGGGTTTTCAAAACGCGAAAAAGTTTTTTTACCAAAATAAATAATGAAAATTCTGTTTCTTCTTTTTTTTCTACGACTATTACGTTTAGTATTAATTTGATGTAGTATTCATATCCTCTATTGTATTAAGGGGGAATCTACTTTCAAAAATTTTCTTTTTCTCTTCCTCCTCAACCTCCTTCTTCTTGCAAACAAGGTACATGCCTTTTCCGAACTCTCAAACTATATTTCAAACGATATCTACTTAGGTGTAAAAAGGGCCCAACAGAATCAAATTTTGAGTAATTTAAAATAAAAAAACAAACTTTAGAGATCTTATAAATTTGTCAAAAACTATATTTTATCACAAAAAAGTAGGCTAATAGGCCTATAGCCTATTTCATTTTCTTGAATGAAATATTTAACTTGAAAATTTGAAATTTTCTCAAAACAAATAGTAAATTTTTTTACGACATTTTTCATTTATCTTTATTCTTGAGGTAAAACAAAAGTTATTAATATAATAAATACACTATTTCGTTCGTAATAATTTACTCAACAAAAGTAGTGATTTTTGTTTTTAAATACAATAAGATGCACCGATTTCAGCAAATATGCGGAACTATCCAACGCACTTTAAAAAATAGCACCAGCAAAAACACGAGGGTGAGATTTTATAAAACATTAGCAGTGCCGACTCTACTCTATGGGAGTGAAACCTGGGTGCTATCAAAGCGAGAGGAGAGTAGATTGCAAGCATCTGAAATTAAATTTCTTCGACATACATATGGGTGTAGTAGAGAAGATCGTTACAGGAATACCGAGATAAGGAAAGAACTCAACATCTTCTCTATAAACAACAAGGTATCCCAGAACAGAATGCAATGGTTAGAGCATGTAAACAGAATGCAGGAGGATAGGATACCTAAGCAGACACCGGGCTATTAGCAGCCGGAGGGCAGGAGAGAACGAGGACGCCCGAGAAAGAGATGGGCAGATTTGAGAGGTTTGGAACAGGCAGAGATGCCTAATCCTTGAAAGGCAGAAGAAGAAGAAATTGAATAATTTTCAGCATGAGCACTCCAGCCTTAAAAATGTTTCTATATTAAATGACTGACTGAAAACCTAGAGTTCTGAAATAGTTTGCTCTTCATAACAAAAAACAAATAGACGTTTCTGGAAGCTCTTTCATAGTTCACATTATTAGAATTTCTTCACTGTATGCTTTTCTCTTCACTCCACCAGGTGTTCTGTTTTTGCTCTTCATGGAAGTCCTTAAATACCGTAATTAGTTGTATGAATTTGGTTCGGTTCATAAAGTTTTCGTTGTTTATTTTGGTTTTCTCGATATCTTTTCTGACTTTTGAACCATTTATCCTACATTTTAAATATATTGTTTAGTATTTTAAAATTTATGTCGTTTTACAGACTGCACGTTAACAAAAATAATATTTTTTTGAAGAAAATTATACAATAAATTAACATACACTAAACATAATATAGTAGAAGATAGTTTAAACAATTTGGTTTTTTTATAAATTTTCACGAAGGCATAGTACCGTTATATTCGGTATCCGATTGTTTTAAATTGTACAATTCTAAAACAATTTTTGTGTCTGGTTGGATTCGAATGGATATTTTTATTTTTCAAAAATAATAATTATTATTTTTCAGAAATAATGTAATTAAATACACGAAAATGCGTAGAACGTTATTATAAATTAGTTTTTGAATAAAAGGGTTTAAAAGAATCATGTCCTTTTGCTCATTCATATAAAAAGTGAAGACAAACAATAAAAAGGAAGAAAAGCCAGTGGCGTGACTACATGAAAATAATCAAATAAAATAAAGTTGAAAAATATACGTAGAAAGAATAGGAAAACCATTGGAAATTTCACGGAAAATATAATAGTAAAATATTGTGTAATATGAGATTGGAGAAAGAAAAATTCAATAAAGTTTTTTAACATAGCAAATCTAATTGAAATACAGAGTCGATGCCTATAAAACAACAATTCAATATTTCCTTAAACATGGACATTAAGTACCGATAGGACGATGTCGGTTACAAACACTAAACAACACGTTTAGGAAATGATTCTTGACATGCAACATCAGTCAAATTACAAGTGGCATGAGAATAAATTGTATCCTAGTAGTACCCCTTTCTTTACAAACTGATTTAACACAATAGAAGTAGACACCAGGTTTTAGTGTCTGGCGTTTGATCAATACAATTATCACTTACCAAATTTCCCAGTGAATAACGTGTTCAAAATAAGTCACCATAATTTGTAGTCTAATTCATTTAAAAAAATCTGGTGTGAAACACTCACACAACTTTCTCTTGCCAATGCAAATAATTTAAACACTATAACCTAACATTAGTAATAAAACATTAGAAATAAACAAAAAACATAACCTCAATCATGAGTGAAAGACGGAAAATGAAAATCAACCTCAGTTTGGCTTAAAAATACGAAAAATCACTCTTTCACACTAAACTACTCTCTGTAGAGAAAAATGCTCTAAATAAAAGTTGTAGATCTTTTAATTTTTTATAAATTTGATTATATAAACTTTTGTCATAAAATGAATACTAAGGCCTACACCTTAAAAAAATCGATTTTTCACACGTTTTCGTGAGAAAAAACAGAAAATCGCTAATTACCGCTAAACTAAGCGTTATACAAAACAATGTTAGAAATAAAAGTTGTAGAATTTTATATTCTCTACATTATTTATTATATAAATTTTTGCGCTATAATACATATTAAACCCATAATCTTAAAAAAACACTTATTCTACGTAAAAACAGCCTCACCGAGAATTTCAGCAAACATGGAGCCTACCCTATCTTGTAGAGAATAAACAATTGAGTAAATGAGGCAATTTTTAAAAAAATCGTAGGACCAGTTTTTGAGAAAATCGCAAAAAAGTGAAAAACTACACGAATAAACTACTACTTCCGGTTGACCGATTTTGATGAAAATGTTCGCGTCGGGTCCGGTAGTGGTATGTAACTTAAGTTTCAAGTTCGTACGATGTTTCGTTCTTGAGATATTTTGTATACACACACACAGACCAATCGCTAACATGTTTTTTGGGTTCAGGAGGTCTGAAAACGTATAGATCCGGTAAAAACTCGATTTTGAAAAATGGACATGAAAACAATACTTTCCTTCCTATATATTCATATAGGCAAGAGAAAGTAAAAATGTAATGTGAAAAACTCGTAGGATTTTCTCTTACCAATAAAAATAATGAAACATAATAACCTACGTTTAATCATGAGTAAACAATATAAAATTAAAAACATAACGTAAATTTAATCATGAGTGAATATTACACTCAATGAAAGTCAACCATTGTTAAACTTGAAAAAAAATGGAAAATCACAAAGTGATGTTAGAATTGGCTCTTCAGAAGAAAATTCTTTAAATAAATTTTGTAGGTTTTTAATTTTCCACATAACTTTTATTATATACTACACTTTTGTCGTAAAATGTATACAAGCCAGGAATCCATTAAAAACTTCAAAATTTAAAAAAATTCACACTAAAAAATTCATTTTTTACAACGAAAGCACACCCCATAAGAATTTTAGCAGACATGGCGCATACCCAATCTTGTAGAGCAAGAATAAATGTAGTAAATGAGGTGATTTTTAAAAAAATCGAAGAACCCGTTTTTGATAAATCCCACGAATAAACTACTAGGTACTTCCGGTAGAAAGATTTTGATAAAAATGCTCCTGTTGGCTCCCTCCTCTTTCCAACTCTCTCACTCATTCACACGCGCGTACACATACACACACCCACACACACCAACCGCTAGAAATAGTTTTGTTTGGGTTCAAGGGGCCTGCAAAAATACTATCCTGTGAAAACTACTTCAAAAAATCGACATGAAAACAATACTTTATTTCCCTGTGTATTCATTTAGGGCAAGAGAAACCAACTAATAGATCCGAAAAACTGGTAACATTTACAACTCAATAATATCAGCGAAGAAATGCAAGTAAAGACCTCTTAAATTACCAATTAATTTTCATGAGTTTCAAAACATGAAATTTGTATTAGCTCACACGCTCAAATTATATTTAATATACTTTTTATCTGCCCATAACAGACAGGTAGTGTCAAATTATTTACACTCAATCTGTTCGTTGCAGGGCTAAAATAAATAGTTATGTTTCTTATCACATGGTCAGCCAATTAAATGACTGAACCATTTAAGAACAGAAGAGGTAGAGGTGTAAAAGACACCAATCAGAGTTATCTCCTCTGAAAGTAATGAATTTTATTATACAGCCAGATCCTGTGGTGAATGAAGTGAAGGTGTCATTTGCAGAGTGGAAAATATGTGCTTTTCAGAGGGCCAGGCATGCTGATAAGCGTACTTTTCCACTCAGTGAGGAAGGCACGGTAAACCACCTCACTCCTCGTTTTACTTAGTAAAACCTCTACAGGTTCAAACCAGCCCTTTGGCTGATGACCTAAACAACATACTTCTTATAACAGCACTTTTACTATACTTAAGTTTTAATTTAAAAATTGTACAGGTAATAAAATAAACTAATGTAGTTTCACCATATAACAAAAAAGAAATTTCAGCAAAAAATAATTGGGACAAAAATATACTTAATCTATCTATATACATTACAAGATTTGATTTCAGAATGCAAGGTAAACCACAAAATATACTTTTACCTTTGCAAACCCAAAGCAGTCCTAGATATTATGTATCACACTGATTCATTAAACCACAACTAATCAAGTCTTCAAAATTGGAGAAGTATCCGTTACGTTTTCTAAAAAAATAAAAATATAATGACCACAAAAAATACCAACCATGCATGTAGCAATATTATAACCCATTCTTTTTCGTAGTTCCAAATACAGTTATTTATATATTTTTTTAAATAATTTATTTAAATTCTATATGAATGGCTCAACAGAAAAACGTTGCAACTGACAAAATTTACAATAGTGAGGTTTCAGTGGAATACGTTCTATAAATCCTCTATTTGATCATAATAGTGAATTCTAATAGGTAGTAGAATTGTAACTAAAATCTCCAAAATTCTTGAAACAAAATCGTCATACAGTGAGAAATCGTTATACAGAAGAATCAGATGGTATCTTTCACTTTCTGTAAAACTTTGTTTTTGTTACTTGCAACGTTTTTCCGTTGAGCCATTTATATATACAATGAAGAAGTCGGGATAAAAGTTTATTGTATCAAAATCGTTTACTGCATCTGTAGTAGTTTAGGTCATCATTCGAAAGGCTAGTGATAAAAACCTCTAGAGGCTATTTTTTTTATTTAACGTCCGACTGTTCTGCAATTACTGCTAATGCAAACGGTGAAGATGAAATGATTTTTCGTAATGTATGAAAATATGCCGTGCCTGAATGGGATTCGAACCCAGGAGACTTTTCTAGTAAAACGAGAAGTGAGTTCTTTGTGAGTTACACGAATGTGGTAAGGATTTATACTAGCGTATACTACCATGTTGTTTTGTTGTTACTTTTGAACAGTGCTTAGAAAATTCCAGTTTTTTACGGGAAAGCAAGCATTCGTTCTAATATAAAGTTAAGATAAGTTATTAGACACATTTTTCTGTTATATAAAGCTACAAGTTGTTTTAATAAGCATTCTTACCACTAAATATTATATGATTCCCATTTCAGTAAACATTCTTTGGTAAGTATACTTACCAGAGCTTGACATAAAAAAAGAAATATCTTACTGTTCTGGCACTAGAAATACACTATTCAAGTCCCTGTAAAACAAAATTTAACATTTTACAACATGTATATTTTTCCCGTAGTACTGCCCTATAAATGTTTAAAATCGCATCAACAGCTCGGTTATTAACGGCTTCAGTGGGTTTTAACCAGTGAAAATTTCCAGACACTAACCGGAAATCGAACCTGCGAACTTCGCGTTGCAGGCTAGCAGGCTACTACTGCGCAACGGAGTCGGATTTAAATCATTTTAATTCATATTTATATAGTTCATAAACTATGTTTGAAAATTTCTCCAGAACACTGGAAAGGTATTCTTCTTAATTTTGGATAAGAACATTCTAATAAGCCAAAGAAAATTTTAATAGCAGGTTTAAAATGATATTAGAAATAAAATTCATACATTCACTTTCACTTATACAATAGCACATACTTAAAACCATATTACTAACAAATGTAAAACTACCTTAATAACAAGTAGTAACACGTAACTATAAACTACATAAGTACTGGCTACAAAAACGAACTAATAGATTTTGAAAGCCAATGTAAGCTATTAATTTTAAAAGAACAGGAAATTTCAATAGATTCTTATATTTTATGACCGATTGTTTTCCAATTGATTATATGTATACGATATGTTATAAATATTACATTACGCGATTTATCGTACATTTAAATTACTAAGTAATTTAACTTATGTAAAAATACATTGACCGTTCCGGTAGCTCAGTCGGTATGATACTTATAGTTAAGTCAATGATCTTAAGTTCGATTCATCAACTTCTTCTTCTTCTTCTTACTATCAAGGATTAGGCATAAGCCTGTTCCGAACTCACAAACCATCTTGTACGTCTACACAAACACCGTACATCTCGACTACTCCCATCTTCTTCGACGTCTTCCCACCTCTTTTCTTCCAACTGGAACATATTCCATCACTTTTAGAGGTATTCTCTCCTCTGGGATCCGTTCCAAATGTTGCCTCCATTGATTCCAGTACTCCTCCACTTTTTCATTCAAGCTAAATACACCCAACTCGGATCTAATGTCCTCGTTATGTATTAGATCCAGCCTCGAGCAGCCCTTCACCCTTCTTAAAAACCTCATTTCAGCTGCTTGGATCCTACTTTCTTGGCGTTTTGTGGTAACCTATGACTCACTTCCATAAAGAAGGACTGGGGCTGCCATTACCTTGTGGAACTTCACTACTGTCTCTGTTCTAGCTCTGTTACCCAGTGTCCTGTTAATAGTACCACCAATAGCTTTAAATTTATTTATTTTATTTTCGACATCTAAGTCCCTATCAAAGCTCACATCGCAGCCCAGACAGTTATAGTGAGACACTTGATCTAATACTACATTGTCTAAAACAATCTTCGAACGAGTGGGATACTTCCTTCTGAATGTCATAGCCTTTTATTTAGCAACCGAAACTCATAAATTGTACTTTTTACATAAATCGATTCATCATTAAAGTTCATAATATCCAAGCGCTTATTATTTTACTTTACAATGTAATGCTATAATTACAGTAATAACGGAGCTAAAGTTCTACAAACTATAGCGGTGCCAGTTATAACGTATGGGAGCAGGACCTGGGTGCTTTTAAATAGAGCACGAAGCAACCTCAGAGCTGTGGAAATGTAATTTCTTCGGGCAGTGAAACGATGCACTCTTGAGGACAAGATAAGAAGTGACATAATATGACAAAGAGTTGCAAATATTTAGGTCAATGAGTACAGAATCAACTGGAGTAGTCACCTGGAACGCATGAAGGAAAACCGTTTGCTCAGATTGGCAATAAAATATAAGCCGAATGGCCGAAGGAGTGTTGATCGTTCGAGAGGAAGGTGGTTTCCGGAACAGTCGGTAAAATCCACAATTCATAACACTCCCCACAACAGACAGGTGAAGTATTTAATTACTTGCACTCAATCTGTTAATTCGAGGGCTACAAAAAAATAGTTCTGTTTTTCGTCACATGGTCATCCAATTAAATGACTTAAATATTTAAGAACACAAAAGGTAGAGGTGTAAAGGACACTATTTAGACTTATCCCCTTTGAAAGTAATGTAGTGCATTATACAGCCAGACCCTGAGGTGAATGAGATGAAGGTGTTATTTGCAGGGTGAAAATATGAGCTTTTCAGAAAGAATGCTGATAAGAATACTTTACAACTCAGTGAGGAAGGGAATGGTAAATAACCTCACTCCTCGTTTTACTTAATAAAACCTCTAAAGGTTCAAATGAGCCTTTCGGCTGATGACCTGAACAACAACAACAAAATAAGAAGTATTTTTTTCTGCTATTAAATAACCTGTGTATGTTGAGGTCTTATCGACCGGGTTGGTCTAGAAATAAAGTCGTCCCGTAAGTCAGCTATTCAAAAGCTGATTTTTAGAGACGAAGGTTCCTGGTTCAAATTCTAGTAAAGGTAATTGCTTTTATACGGATTTCAATATTAGACAGTGGTTACCGGTGTACTTTGATGGTTGGGGTTCAATTAAAAACCATACTCTCTCACAAATGGTCGGCCTGGGTCTGTACAAAACTACAACTAATCTACACGTCATAAACATTATCCTCATCTCATTGGTTCATGGAGTTGCTTATTCTTGAATTGAACAGATTGCAACGTACACAAATTAGGAAAAAAGATGAGGTTTTGATGTATAATATATGGAATACATGTAACGTAAAAATTTGTTTTGATAAGTTTGTAACCTATTTTCGTTTGCTTTTTGATGTGAATTTATAGATCAAAACTCTGTACATCCAAATCGGACAAAATAGATAGTTATAACAACTTTGTTTTTGTTTGATAGGTAACTGTGATCTGCGGAGGAGTAAAGAGTATAAAGTTTTTAACCTATTTACAAATTATACTCTTTCTTTCCACTCAAAATTAATTAATCATACGAATCCAGAGATACGAACATTGTCACAACCGCACCTACCACAAATTCCACCCTGCAAATGAAACCTTTACTTCATTCACCGCAGGGTTTGACTGTATAATGTAATTCATTACTCTCAGAGGTGATAACTCTGATTAGTGCCGTTTACACCTCTACCTCTTCTATTCTTAAATGCTTCAGTCATATAATAGGTTGACTATGTGATAAGAAACAGAACTATTTTTTGTAGCGCTAGAACTTGTAGATCGAGTGCAAATAATACAACACTCCACATGCCTGTTATGGACATGATTTCTGTTATGATGGTAAAATATGAATTGTTTAAAAGTAAACGCGGCTTGCCGACTTTTATTTATAAAGAATACATGTTTTTACTAAACAATTTACTTATTCTATTGTAAAATGAAGGTCATTTGGTAGTAGCTCCAACAATATGGTTAGTACAGAAGATTTTTATATCCGATGAAATACTGTTCAGAGATGTTAAGCTTTTTTCTGAACTGTGATTAAAGATTCGTCATAGATGATTCGATAAAGAACAATGGCACAATAAATAAATTGTGGTATAAAAATTTGTTATTATCAGATAAAACGATCTATAGCTGAGATCATGTCAAACAAACAAATAAATAAAAAAAATAAACACAGGTGAGAAATATTTGAAGAAACATTGTCACAAGCTCATCAAATACAATAAGATTATACTGACAAGATAGTATAATTATCCTAACAATTAAAGTACTATTTCCTTTTTAGTTATCAAACAACGGTATTAAATATTTGATAAAAATATCGATTACTAGTAAAATTATTTTCTTTCTTAATCAACTATGTTGACTGAATGAATGATTTTGATGTAGAAATTATATATCAAATGACTCACAGCTTCACTTCGAATTCATAAGTATTTTATATTGTTTACCGATCATACAAAAGCGTACAAGGATTTAAGCTAGCGTATTCAAAATACGAAGCATTTATAACATCCGATAAACTATTGATAGGTTAGATTTGACTTTTTTATAACCCTAATGTTTTTAGCATTCGATCTGCTAGTTCCAAGGCTACAAAAAATAGTTCTGTTTCTTATTACATGGTTAGCTAATTATATGACTGAAGCCTTTAAGAACAGAAAAGGAGAAAAGGTAGAAGTGTAAAACACACTGGTCACAGTAATCTCCTCTGAGAGTAATGAATTTCATTATACAGCCAGATCCTGGGGGTGAATGAAGCGAAGGTGTCATTTGCAGGGTGGAAAGGAGATGCTTTTCAGAGGACCTGGAAGGCTGATAAGGATACTTTTCCATTCAATGAGGAAGGCTTTAGTAAACCACTTCACTCCTAGTTTTACTTAGTAAAGCCTCTAGAGGTTCAAACCAGCCTTTCGGCAGATGACCTAAACAACACACAGCCATGATGAAACCATAATTTCCATGATTGGAACCATGGTTTGAGAAACCAGGTTGAGAACCATGACTCATAAGATGAGGATTCTAGTATGACGTATAAATAAGGTGTAATCTTGTACCAACCCTGAGACAGTATGGTTAATTGAACTCCAAACCATCAAAGTACACCGAGACATCAAGTTATTTTTACTAGGATTTCACCCACTGAACCTTCGTCTCCGTACATCAGTTGACTTGTGGTGACGACTCTACCACTACTACAACAACCAATAGGAGTGCAGTTAAATATAGTTCAAAGAGAAAATGGAAAAGTCAGCGGAAAATAAAATAATAATTTATAATCGTACAGTATTTTATTTTAGATTATCTTGTAAGTTAAGCTAACGATGTTTGCATATTTTACGATGAAACAATCGAGCGAATTGAAGTCTTCCTACCATGTACGTACATTAAAACCGTACATCTTTTGTAATTTTCTCTAAATATTCTAACCATTGCCTCCCCTACACTCCATCTAAACTCCCCCTATACTCCATCTATCCACTCGTCTAAGAATCTCTAAATTACTTATTTTGTCCACCCACCTAATCTTTAACTTTTCCTACAACACCACATGTCAAAAGCTTCTATCCTCTTCCGTTCTATAACCCATATCATCCACATTTCGCTCCTGTTTTAAGAAATCTTTCCTGATCTGTAAATCAATTTTTGTAGTCAAAAGGATATTTCTCATTCCAAAGGCCCCCTTCTAGCTTGAGGAATACCACTTTTGATGCCATTTGTACTTCTACCACCCTTTGTTATTGTATTCCATAGATAGCAGAATTTTCCAACACTATTATTACACTAAATGACCACAAGAAATATTTAGGCTACATTTTCAAAGTAGCAAAAAAATATTAATTTTTCAAGAAAAAATTTATTTAACTTACGTAACATTGTTGTATGCCCATAACAGGCCGGTGGAGTGTTAAATTAATTGCACTCGATCTGTTGGTTCCACGGCTACAAAAAACAATTCTGTTTCTTATCATACAATCAGGCAATTATATGACCGAACTATTTAAGAACAGAAGAGGTAGAGGTGTAAAAGACACTAGTCAGAGTTTTCTCCTCTGAGTAATGAATTTCACTATACAGCCAGACCCTGTGGTGAATGACGTGAAGGTGTCATTTGCAGGGAAGAAAGTGGGTGCTTTTCGGAGAGCCTGGCATGCTGATAAGCATACTTTTTCAACTCAGTGAGAAAGACAATAGTAAACCACCTCACTCCTCGTTTTTACTTAGTAAAACCTCTAGAGGTTCAAACAAGCCTTTCGGCTGTTGACCTAAACAACAACACAACATGGTTTTGGGGATATGCCATTTACTTCACGTAGAAAATCCCGTACTTTAGATGACTTGAAAGCAAAGATTCGTACAAAGGTGACATTGATCACCGAGGAGACACAGGAACGTGTGAAGAAGCTTACTGGACAGAATCAAAAATTGGATCAGGGAAGACGGACGTCACCTTCCTAACATCATTTTTCCACGTAAAGTAAATGACACATCCCCACAACTATATTACGTGAGTTAAATACATTTTTTCTTGAAAAATTAATATTCTTTTGCTATTTTGACAATGTAAATGTTTCTTATGGTAACTAAGTATAATAATAAATTTAAGAAAGATATCGATTTGTAAGGATCAGGGGCAGTTCCAGGGCTGATTTTCGAGGGTGGGGCTATCTTGTTTTTATGTAGCTCTTACTACATAATTTGTAATACATAGTTGTAATTGAGTTATTGAAAAGTCCTCTTTTATGCTGTATTGCTTTAACCACAATTTTAATTCATAGAGAAATTTTCAAGGCGCTGACTGGATGCGAGTGGCTTTTGACTACTGACACTGATTGTTATCTTAATACTATTTAAAAATAGATACTTTCTGTTTGACTCATTTTTATACTAAAATAATTATTGTTAATTGATAGGTATGAGTATTGGGATTCAGTTTTGTTAGAAATAATAGCTTATAGAAAATACTAAACCAAGTTTTCCTAGTATTTCGGGGGGGGGGGGGCAATGGCCCCTTCCCTGAAACCGCTCCTGGTAAGGATTACGTCAAGGTGTTCCTTTTATCTTGATCCTACTTTGTATCTTAATCAAAATATGTATTTGAATGATCGATCTTGGTGTTAAAAATAAATGATATTATTATGGATCAGATAACACGTGACTACGAAAAAGGGTAAATGTCCACGTGTTACATTTTTAATGTTATATTAAAGTTAGTGGTTATTATAATAATGTGGGTATTACGTAGCAGCTGTTCATCGGCACCATTTAGCCGCCGATCGATCAAGCTTTTCGCTTCAATGACTGGTATATCCTTTTCGTATTATGAGGGTGGCAGCACTGGTTTTTTTTCTATTCATTAGAAAACATCCCTCGTTGTTGTTGATGATGATGATGATGATGATGATGATGGTGACACCTTCAACGTGTTATAACTTTGAAGGGTGTCAAGCTTTATACGGAATGAAATTCAATGGGATAAAGAGGCTGAAATGACATCTTCAGTCATATTATTTCCTTCCTCATTCCAATTTCAACAAGCAGTTATCTTCTGTTATTAGTGTCTCATATTTCTTCCTTCCAACCAATTCTATTGAAAATTTATAATTTGTTGTAATATATGTTTATGGTATTACTATTAACTAGTTACATGCATCAGAGAATTAAAAACAAAAATTAATTTCATAAGTCGACAATTCTCATGGCTGGGGGCAATTTTTAAAAAGGCTTACATTTGACCTATGGCAAAAGCCAGTAGTGATTTCTATTCTTAGTAATGTTCCGTTGTGCAGTGCTCGTTTCTTTAAGAGGAATCGAATAACACTACGTTTGTTTCCAAATTCCGGCTTTGACTTCTTAACTTCCGGTTTTGGGCCACTTCCGGTAAAAACCAAAACTTTAAACCCAATGATTTTTGTATCTACTCTTTCAGAGGAATCTAATGATACTATTTTTATTTCCGAATTACGACTTTGATTTCTTAACTTCCGGTTTTGGGCTACTTCCGGTCAAATCTGGAAATTCAAACCCAATCCAGCCCCACTAACTTTTTGTGTAGATTACGAATCCGAAAACTGTTTGCTACAATCTCTTGTAGTAGTGACATCTGGCTGTGACGGGTGGACGGTCAAAGGACATGATAGATGACAATTTTGAAAATTTCCACATACTAACACAAAGGAAAGAAATAACAAGAGAATGATAATAATACCAAAGATACAAAAAAATGGAACACTACAAGAAAAGACGATACAAAACTACAGAAACCACACAACAAAAGATCATCAAAACATTTCATTAATGTAGACAGTTATTTAAAGATAGTGTTTGATTTCCGGTTATGGACGGGATATCATGATGTTATTATAGTGTATAATCAAAGATCTGTAAAATAAATAATAACGTTTTGGGTATTGTTTACAGCTTAAACATTGTTTAGCTTTTACTATTCGTTATTGAGTATTATAGTCAATAAGAGGTATTGAAAAACACCCACAAAACATTATTAAAAAATCTGGTGTGAAACACTCACACAACTTTCTCTTGCCAATGCAAATGATTAATAATAAACCTAACATTATTAATAAAATATTAGAAATAAACAAAAACTAACCTCAAAAACATAACCTTATTTTAATCACGAGTGAATGACGCAAAATGACAATCGAACTCAGTTTGGCTTAAAAATACGGAAAATCACGCTTTCACGCTAAACTAGGCTCTGTAGAGAAAAATGCTCTAAACAAAAGTTGTAGATCTTTTAATTTTCTATAACTTTTATGATATACACTTTTGTCGTAAAATGCATACTAAGACCGAAATGTTAAAAAAATCGATTTTTCTCACGTTTTCGTGAGAAAAAAAAACAGAAAATCGCAAATTACCGCTAAACTAAGCGTTATACAAAAAAATGTTTGAAATAAAAGTTGTAGGTTTTTAAATTCTCTACAACTTTTATTATATAAGTTTTTGCGCTGAAATTTATATTAAAGCCGTAATCTTAAAAAACAACGTTTTTACGTGAAAACAGCCTCACCGAGAATTTCAGCAAACATGGCGCCTACCCTATCTTGTAGAGAATAAAAAATTGAGTAAAATAGGCGATTTTAAAAAAAATCGTAGGACCAGTTTTTGAGAAAATCGCAAAAAACTGAAAAATTATACGAATAAACTACTACTTCCGGTTGACCGATTTTGATGAAAATGTTCGTGTCGCGTCCGGTAGTGGTATGTAACTTAAGTTTCAAGTTTCAAGTTCGTACGATGTTCCGTTCTTGAGATATTCTGTTCACACACACACACACAGACACACACACACACACACAGACACACACACAGACCAATCGCTAAAAACATGTTTTTTGGGTTCAGGGGGTCTGAAAACGTATAGATCCGGTGAAAACTCGATTTCGAAAAATCGACATGAAAACAATACTTTCCTTCCTATATATTCATATAGGCAAGAGAAAGTAAAAATTTTACAATTCAAAAATCCTGGTAAAATGGATAAAATTACTATTTACAGTGTAATGACACAAATTTGATGCACACCTGGAATTGTTTATTTTTGAGTCTATTGAAATAAAAATAGATATTTCCAGCTGATTAAAATAAATATTTTAAAAATTATTTAATTTACATTAACAGAATATGGTTACTAGGCAACTAAGAAGAAGAAAATAGAAATTGTAAATTATTTTAGTGGGGGACTGGAGGCCAAACCAAACGAGTGGGTCCCTCATTCTTTCTTAACAAATAGTATTAACATATAATAAATAGTGAATATAAACAAATAGTAATAATATATAATTAATAGTGAAAAGAAGGACAATTTAAAAGTTACAAAATGATTTTTTAAAAGATATGAAATTGACTTTACAAGAAACATAAACAACTTATGTAACAGGATTTGTAAAATTAAACGAAGCAAAATTTGATTCACTGATATTGATGTATGATTAATTATTTCATAATAATTTAGTTTATAACAAATTTGGCATACCCTCGTGCGGATAAAATAGTCTACTACAATTTGGGTAATCCCTTGTGAGGAGTAAAAATAGTTTTTCTACAAATTTGGCCGATCCTTTGTGGGAATACCTAGAGGATAATTTAGTTCTCTACAACAGTCAAAAAAATATAGTCTACTTGTATGTATATTCAACATACTCGAAAAAATGCTACTTTATTTTAGTAAATGAACACGAATATTTAAAACTGAAATTAACTGTAAAAATAAACTAATGGTCGCCTCTGTGGCGTAGTGGTCAGCATCTTACACTGCAAAGCGGAGGTCTCAGGTTCGACTCCTGGGTAGCGTACAGAAAATTATTACACTTCACATCCAGCACTCTTTAATCCAAAGTAGTCGCTAAAAATTAAAATTTTTATGTCTGTTATTTCACTCCAATGTGACTTCTATGCCACACTGGGTTAGAAAGGGTAAACAATTAATAACGATTTTCAATCAACTGATAACTAGGCTGGCGTGAAGCCGACACAACCTTAAAACTGCAAGGTGTATTGTTCGACTTGATTTAGACAAGTTAGTTCACAATACATAGTCTAAATATTTTTATGTGTTTCCAAAGTTTGTAAAACTATTAGCGTAATAACCTTTTAAATTCCTACTACAATAACCTCTCTATAATCCCGCACTTTCAGAAATCGGGTGATGCCGGAGCACAAAGAGTTTAAAAGTAAACATAGCAAGAAAAGAAATATGCCTACAATAACATGCAAATTAGAAAACAATAAAAGCATTTTTTTTTAATTCCTAATATGTGTAAGTTGCAATCTGTTCAATTCAGAACAATAAGTAACCCCATGACCCAACGAGATGAGGATGATATGTATAACGTGTAAATGAGGTGTAGTCTTGTACAGATTTAGGCCGACCATTCCTGAGAGAGTATGGTTAATTGAACCCCAACCATTAATGTACTCCGGTAACCACTGTCTAGTGTTCAGATCCGTATAAAAGTAACTACCTTTACTAGGATTTGAACCAGGAACCTTCGTCTCCGAAAATCAGTTGTTAAACAGCTGATTTTGGCGACGACTTTACATCTAGACCAACCCGGTGGGTTAAAAGCATTAAAATTAAAAAATGGGGCTTTTCTGTTATCCCCCCGAAGCATAAGCGTTCACATGTTATGAATATTTCGTATGCAATCTTACTGTATTTTTAACGATAAAATCGGTAAAAATATTCAAAAAATCTTACACCAATATTCTTAAAGTTAAGGTTAAATATAGGTAGGGGAAATAACATTGCTTATTTTTAATATTTTTACTATATGCAATAATGACATATAAACTCATTGATTACATGACATCATTAAATAAATTATCATTAAATTAATTTAACATAATTAAATAATTTTTAATAAATAGTTTCAGGTTAACTTGAAAAAGGAAAAAACTTTAACGCTAACTTGCAAAATATTGATATATGATTTTTTTAAATAGTGTTCTCGTTTTTACTTTCTCTTGCCTATATGAATATATAGGAAGGAAAGTATTGTTTTCATGTCGATTTTTCGAAATCGAGTTTTCACCGGATCTATACGTTTTCAGACCCCCTGAACCCAAAAAACATGTTTTTAGCGATTGGTCTGTGTGTGTGTCTGTGTGTCTGTGTGTCTGTGTGTGTGTCTGTGTGTGTGTCTGTGTGTGTGTGTGTGAACAGAATATCTCAAGAACGGAACATCGTACGAACTTGAAACTTGAAACTTAAGTTACATACCACTACCGGACGCGACACGAACATTTTCATCAAAATCGGTCAACCGGAAGTAGTAGTTTATTCGTATAATTTTTCAGTTTTTTGCGATTTTCTCAAAAACTGGTCCTACGATTTTTTTTAAAATCGCCTATTTTACTCAATTTTTTATTCTCTACAAGATAGGGTAGGCGCCATGTCTGCTGAAATTCTCGGTGAGGCTGTTTTCACGTAAAAACGTTGTTTTTTTAAGATTACGGCTTTAATATAAATTTTAGCGCAAAAACTTATATAATAAAAGTTGTAGAGAATTTAAAAACCTACAACTTCTGTTTCAAACATTTTTTTGTATAACGCTTAGTTTAGCGGTAATTTGCGATTTTCTGTTTTTTTTCTCACGAAAACGTGAGAAAAATCGATTTTTTTAACATTTCGGTCTTAGTATGCATTTTACGACAAAAGTGTATATATAAAAGTTATAGAAAATTAAAAGATCTACAACTTTTGTTTAGAGAATTTTTCTCTACAGAGCCTAGTTTAGCGTGAAAGTGTGATTTTCCGTTTTTTTAAGCCAAATTGAGTTCGATTTTCATTTTGCGTCTTCCACTCATGATTAAAATAAGGTTATGTTTTTGAGGTTAGTTTTTTGTTTATTTCTAATGTTTTATTAATAATGTTAGGTTTATTATTAATCATTTGCATTGGCAAGAGAAAGTTGTGTGAGTGTTTCACACCAGATTTTTATAGTTAAAAATACTGTAAGAATACCGACATACGAAATATCGACAAAATGTGAAAAGTTATGCTGTGGGGGGGGGATAACAGAAAAGACCCAAAAACTGTATTTAAAAATAAATTAAAATAATCTTTCATTGTGTATTTCATAGTTATTGATATATCCTAACTTACTTAAAAACGTCTGTGATATCTCTTTGCCTTCGTGATTTCAATTTTATTTTTAAAAAATCACTAAGAAATGTCTACATAAATTTAAAAGTTCAGTAGATTTATAAGCTATGTTTAATTCAACAAATTTTTATATTAGTACAAAGTTAATATTATTGCAAAATATATAGTAATATTTGTTTGTTAGATCTGAAACTGAGGCGTGCCGGACTATAGAATGCCGGATTAAAGAAATATTACTTTAAAATTATTTTATTTTGTTACTATTATAAAATGTATGAATTTTTTTAAGATTAATTTTTTAAAAAAATATGTCTATTTAACGCCCACTCTATAAAATATTAATAAGAAAACCTTTTATTTTTCAAGTAATGTAAGCTTGCATATCAATTATTAAAAAAAAAAAATACGGGTTCAGATGTAGTTGTGTTCAAACATGATCCCCTTGGTAGCACCTGGTGGGGTTGATCGTAAAGAGGGTATTACCTCACCAAGGCGTCATTGTGCACACTCCATTTTACATTATGCATGCAATAATAGGGGTGAATACTCCCAACCGCCCAATATAAAACCTAGTGTTGCCCTATCAATGCCAGTCAACTTCGGTGGATGGGGACAGGCGGCTCTATCTAAACATCGTACAAGATTTTCTAAGCACTTTAAAATACAGCAATATACATAAAATACTATTAAATATGAGGTGAAGACTATCTAAATGATTATGGTCCTTATATAATTGTCATATAAAATAATCTCCCAACATTCCAATATCGTTACAGGATATCTGAAGATAAGATTCTTGGTAGACCCCCTATTAAAATTCAGAGCGACTTTATCCAACATCACAAATAGCGTTAACTCGTACATTAATATAAAATGAATGAATGAAAAAACTCATTTACTGTATACCAATTGATATTCTTATTCATAAAATTTATAAAATCTATATTGTTTACTGCTTGAGTCCCAGCTCCCTCCGTGTAGTTGCAGGGTGAAGGGTACGGCTGAGGTATAATGAATGAGTGACGCATGCTGGGAGAACGATTGTTGTATTACTCTTATACAAAACATTCATTTTCAAACTTTCCGTATTTAACATACTTGTTTGTATTTATTATATTTATTTATTTATTTACATATTTTAATATAAATTATTAAGTTAAATATTATGAAACCCACCGGGTTGGTCTAGAGGTAAAGTCGTCGCCAAAATCACCTGTTTAACAGCTGATTTTCAGAGACTTAGGTTTGTGGTTCAAATCCTAGTAAAGGAAGTTACTTTTATACGGATTTGAATGCTAGACAGTGGTTACCGGTGTACCTTGATGGTTGGGGTTCAAATAACCATACTTTCTCAGGAATGGTCAGCCTGAGTCTGTACAAGACTACACCTCATTTACACGTCATACATATCATCCTCATCTCATTGGGTCATGGGGTTGCTTATTGTTCTGAATTAAACAGATTGCATCGTACACACATTAGGAATTAAAAAAAAAAAAAAATTATGAATCCGACCAAGTTAATAACCCGGTAGGTATTTGTTAAATTAATGCACCGGATGATAAGTATATTTTTTTAGTCCAGTTAGTAGACGCTACCACTACAAATGCATCAGCTGTGAAACACTACTAACTCATTCATTCTCCCACTACTATAACAACGAATTGCATTCCTTCCAACTACACGGATCTGGGACTCAAGCTACACATTAAACTGAATGAATGAAAGAACGCCTCTACTGTACGAGGTGTGGCTATTAAATAACGAGAAACTAATTCTAAGAATTGATATGAAAACAATACTTACTATTAACACCTGTATAGATTTTACTCGTATATAGGACCAATTTTAGACCATGTGAGGTGACTTTAGATGTTTCTGGAAGCTCTTTTTGAAGCCCACATTCTCAGCATTTGCTCACTGTAGGCTTCCATCCGATGTTCTGTTTTTGCTCTTCATGGAAGGCCTTTAAGTCCGTAATTAGTTGTCTGAATTTGGTTCGGTTCATTAAGTTTTCTCGGTTTATTCCGGTTTTTTCAATATTCTTTCAGGCTTCTTTAAATCATTTGTCCGATACCACCAATTTTTAGTGTCTCAAAAATTTGTTCTGTCAACAGGTTGTCATCCAAAGATGTTCGTAAAATTTCGGTCATAAAGATTTTCCTTGTACAGTTCTTCTATAGATAGACAAATAGACTTATGCTGATGACACATGGTCCGTGCGACGTACGGATGATATGTCCGTGCGTTTCGACGGACAAGTAGCAGCAAATGGAGAAGCATTGGGGTAGGCACACGGTCCGTGCGCTCGCCCGAATCTGGGAGAAAAAGCGCCCGGACCTTCCCGCCGCTTCAACTCATCCGAGCGAACGCCCGGATGAAGCTATGACTACATCTAGCAGACCACAGTTTCAAATGTAATATATTTTACACTTAGGCAGATATAGACTCTAAAATAGATAAATTTAACTAGTTGATGTATATAATCTATTTTGAAATGTCCACGAAATATCATTTACCATTAACTACTAACAATGGTAAATTAAAAACGTTTGTGATCCTTATTCCTTGATTATTACATTAAGCCTAAACATTTATCATAACAGACAGCCTTTATCTACTTAGAATGTTATTGTAGATTAACAGTAAATTATAATAATTCCTACACTGACCTACCTACACAAACTGTCTATCACGTTCAACGTCACATATAACTCATATGGAAATCGACCTTCTACACTCATTAAAATGGACTGTAACAAAATAACCATGTTTTATAAAATTACTGCCGTAATTACAACACAATAAACTGATCGTGATTAATTCATGGTAATTTATTACAAAGTAATTACATTTCTTGTCGCATAGAAAGAGAGAGAGAGCTTTAACAATAATTTATGATCACTGTTGGTCCGGTTTTTCACAATTAAAGTAATTTCATTTCACGTAAACAAGTTGTGCTTTGTAAATTATATTATAAATATTTATTGCTTAATTATATTAGAATAAATTTATTTAAGTACTTTATTCGTTACTACATAAATCTTATGTAAATAAATTTAGAGCTAACACATATAGCACATAAATTTCCTCATATTTTAAAACTTTGGAATTCCGATAATGTCCTCTTTTAGCTGTAAATTATGCTTTAACGGTAATTATATTGTTTCATATTATTAAATTGTTAGCTTATATAAAATTTATTAACGAATGGACATCAAAAAAAATCCTAGTCACTTGACATAACACGGAAAAATTGAGAAGGTTGATAACTTCAAGTACTGCCCGTCCCCAAGCTTTGTGCAGCTGCGGGATAAAGGGGAAAGACGAAGTACCAGACTGCTGTTACGTCATAACACTGTACTAATCATCTCCTTGCCCTTCGCTGGGCAGTAGGCTGCCTAGTGCGTGACATACGTGGGTGTTGTTTTGACTATTCGCTGTAGACGGCGACACAGAATATATCGTACGTCCCGAAAAAAACGGTCGTAAGTCAAAAAATGTAAATTTTCAGGAGAGCGAAAACAGATTTCACTTTTTCTATCTGTAAATTTTAATAAAAATGTAGAATTTAATGTGTTTTCCTTTCTGCATTTCCAAAATTATGGACTATACTGAATACTGAATATTGTTATAATATTTTTTACAATGGCCCACAATGTTTTTACAAATAATTTTTAAACAACAACATAAAATAAATGAAAATTACTTGATGTTGTTTTCAGAAGAAGAGGGTAGTCAGAACAAAATGCATCACTATTTAAAAACTATATATTAATAAATATTAACATATTTTTCGAAGAATAGTGATGCAATTCAAAATAATACCCTGTTCCCCGTCAGTCATTTCTTAAACCACAACATTCCTAACAAAACAGTACAAAGCCTAAATAATTCTCATTTCTAGTACATCTACAACAGTTTCCAGACAAAAGCGAGTCAACTTGAAATAATACACTTCTTGCTGACAATAAGCGAAATCTTTAAACAATTAGTTTGAAAGAAAAAATATGTACTTAAGTGCTGTCTGGTGGTAAATTTAATAAATCACTATCATATTCTTTTCACGGGAGATACTACTCAATATTTCACTATATTATTATGCAATAAAACGATTTTTCATTTTTTTGACTTATGACAGTTTTCTTCGGGATGTAGCCTACGATATGTAGTTTGGATAGTACCCGACTACTACAAAGTACTAGTAAAAAGTTACTACTACTGACGCAATCTCTCACAGTAGTGGTGACGTAATGCATACCTCTCAGCTGCACAAAGCTTGGGGACGGGCAGTACTTCGGAAAGGTAATACAACCAAAGATCAGCGAAAAGGAAGATTCACTTCGAGGAACTCACCAGTTACTTAAGAAGCCACTCTTAAGAAAAATCAAGAATAGACATTAAAATACTGTGATAAAACCTGTGTGTCTGCACGCAAGTGACTGCCTTGGTATGACCGGAAAAGCTGGTGTAAGATTTTTTTTTGTTTTACGTCTGACTATTCTGCAATTTCTGCTAAAGCAGACGGTGGATAATGATGATAATGAAAATGAGCGATAAAAAAAATGTCAGACCTGACCGGGAATCGAACCCGGGAACCCGGCGTAGAAGCCAGTTGCGCCAACCAGTTGGTATAAGAGAAGCAGAGAAATTTGAGAAAAAGATCCTCCGCAAGATAATGGATCCGAAGATAGTAATAGGACAATATAAGTTACGAGGTCGAGAAGAAATATACAAGGAAAATGAACGATTAATGGAAAAGATTAGAAAAACAAGACTGAATTTAATGGACACCTGTATAAAATGGATAAAAACCGGTTGACAAAACAAATTTTTAAGATACTAAACAATAGACCTATGGTGTCAGATAAATGGTTTAAAAAAGTAAGGAAGTTATTAAAAATCTTAATGAACCAAACCTATACAATAATAAAATTTATTAATACTTATGCCCATAACGGGCAGGTGGAGTGTTAAATTAATTGCACTCGATCTGTCGATTCCAGGGTTACAAAAAATAGTTCTGTTTCTTACCACATAGTCAGCTAATTATATGACTCAACTATTTAAGAACGGAAGAAGTAGAGATGTAAAAGACACTAGTCAGAATTATCTCCTCTGAGAATAATGAATTTCACTATACAGTCAGACCCCTTGGTGAATAAAGTGAAGGTGTCATTTCCAGGGTGGAAAGTGGGAGCTTTTCGGAGAGCATGGCATGCTGATAAGCATACTCTTTCAACTCAGTAAGGAAGGCAATAGTAAATCACCTCATTCCTCGTTTTTTACTTAGTAAAACCTCCTAGAGGTTCAAACCAGCCTTTCGGCTGTTGACCTAAACAACACAATAAAAACTTATTATCATTATTAATTAATACTATATATATATATCAAGCGAGTTATTCTACAGCTCTGGCCGTCTCTCGCATCCCATACGCCACCCCTCTCTATCCATCCAGTCTCCTCCCTCCAATTGTCTAGCATGCATATCTTTCGATACTTGCTTTATCCATGCTTCAGGTGGTCTACCACGCTTATTTCGTCCCCAAGGGGTCCAGTTTATTATTTTCTTTGGCCATCTCTCATCTCCCATTCTTTGCACGTGTCCCAGCCATACCAGACGTCGTTTTTCGTTTTTTTTTTATTAATACTATAAATTATAATAATCTATATATTAATAGCGAGCAGGTTTTTATTCAACACGATTTTAACCACCTGAACCTTCACCGATTTTCCCCGAAGTGGGCTCAAATGAATCGTCTGTTCGAGTAGATTTGCAGAAAACTATCCAAAATCAAATATTTCGATTTATGACCGTAAAATAGGAGGTCTAAAATAGATTGGAGAGGGGGCAAGTTTAACGCACTGAAGTATAGGGCTCTCACTTTCTCTATCTATCCCTCCCACATCTCGCACAGCTATTTCAGTTTGGAGAGGGGGCAAGTTCAACTAACTAATGTATAGGCCTACCAACGCAGGAAGGAGACGAGGCACGCCTCGAAGTGCTCGAACGGAATCAGTTCAAGACAACTTATTATAATGCGCGAAGACAAAATTCAATTAGATTACGAATTGGGTTGCGTACCGCACTTGATAAAACCGGAAATAATTTGGAAATTAGTAACATCGGAAATCTAAGAAAAAATTTTCTTGAATTAGAAGTCATAACAGGGGCAGCCAAAGGCAGAAGGGTTTTACCACCGCGATTAGATCTAACCCCTTCGGATGGTACTTTGCCATTTACATTTAAGAGAAGACAGTTCCCCATCCGTTTAGTATTTGCGATTACAATAAATAAATCCCAAGGCCAAACATTCAACAAAGTTGGCCTTTATCTGCCACAGCCGTTATTTTCACATGGACAATTGTACATTGCTTTCACGTGTCAGATCATTTGATAGCCTAAAAGTTCAAATAATGCCACTCAACAATAAAACAAAAAAATGTTGTTTACAGAGAAGTTCTATAAAAAAATGTTTACACTTTTGTGCGGGTTTTCCCGCACAGGTTCACCTAGTTTATTATTAATAACAACCTTAATAATAATGTCTTCTTCCGAAGCCTGTCCATTTCGAATGTTGGCGACCGTTATAAAAATTCTCACTTCGTTCGGTGCACTCCGAAGTAGCTCTTCTGAGCTCTTCCCAAACCAAGTTCTCAGATTGTAATCCAAGACACCATTCTTCTGCCTAGTAATGAAATCTATTACTTTTAGATAAAACAACTCTGACCACAGGTATTAGTTAAACCTCTATAACTCTACATGTTTTAAAAGCTTCGGTTATTTGTTCGACTGAGTTAAAAAATCAAGAAAAGGAACAATACTACAGGTAATATTTGCCTTGAAACGGACATTTCAAGGGCAATTGCGTTAACGCACCACCTACATGTGATAAACGAGATGATAACATTGTTTGATAATTTAGGCTGTATTAAAGCATTAAGTTGAGCAATAACACATTTTTCACGGACAAATTAAAGTCTTTAAAAATTAAAGTACAGTACTATTTAAATAAAATACAATTAACAACATTTAATACGCTTCGAATAGATTTTTACTTTCTCTTGCCTATATGAATATATAGGAAGGAAAGTATTGTTTTCATGTCGATTTTTCGAAATCGAGTTTTCACCGGATCTATACGTTTTCAGACCCCCTGAACCCAAAAACATGTTTTTAGCGATTGGTCTGTGTGTGTCTGTGTATACAAAATATCTCTAGAACGGAACATCGTACGAACTTGAAACTTAAGTTACATACCACTACCGGACTCGACACGAACATTTTCATCAAAATCGGTCAACCGGACGTAGCAGTTTATTCGTGTAATTTTTAACTGTTTTGCGATTCTCAAAAACTGGTCCTACGATTTTTTTTAAATCACCTGGTTTACTCAATTTTTTATTCTCTACAAGATATGGTAGGCGCCATGTTTGCTGAAATTCTTGTTGAGGGTGTTTTTACGTAGAAAAAGTGTTTTTTTAAGATTATGGGTTTAATATGTATTATAGCGCAAAAATTTATATAATAAATAATGTAGAGAATATAAAATTCTACAACTTTATTTCAAACATTTTTTTGTATAACGCTTAGTTTAGCGGTAATTAGCGATTTTCTGTTTTTTCTCACGAAAACGTGTGAAAAATCGATTTTTTTAAGATTTCGGCCTTAGTGTTCATTTTATGACAAAAGTGTATATAATCAAATTTATAGAAAATTAAAAGATCTACAACTTTTATTTAAAACATTTTTTTCTACAGAGCCTAGTTTTGCGTGAAATAGTGATTTTCCGTATTTTTAAGCCAAACTGAGGTCGATTTTCATTTTGCATCTTTCAATCATGATTAAAATAAGGTTATGTTTATTGAGATTAGTTTTTTGTATATTTCTAATGTTTTATTGCTAATATTAGGTTTATTGTTAATTATTTGCATAGGCAAGAGAAAGTTGTGTGTGTTTCACACCAGATTTTTTTAAACTGTAGTAGGTAATTTATTGATATATTTTCTACCTGCATAAGAAGGATCCTCTTCAAACAATTCAGTGTTTGTGCTTAGCTACGTATAAATCTTTTCTATTTCTTGTGTTATGATAGTGGACATTGAAATTTTATATAAAATTATTCAGCCTAACATACATTCTCACGTTACAAATGTAGAGTGAGAGAAGTGCAAGTAATTTAAGCTCCTAAAATAGTAACCTGGATAAGGTGAGGTGGTTAACTCCAATACACCTAATAGCTTTATTTTGAATAATAAAAACCCTATTTATGTTACCCATACTAGAATTAATTACCCCACACTATACCACAACGGATATAACACAGAATTAGACCATGATACGCTGCCATTATTAATTTTTTTATCATTTAATCTGGCAATTTGTTTTAATGCAAATACCCGAAATAATATTTTAGTATATTTTTATTGTTGTTGTTTATTTAGGTCATCTCTCGAAAGGCTAGTTTGAACCTCTTAGAGACATTACCAAGTAAAACGAAAAGTGAGGTAGTTTACATATGCCTTCCTCACTAAGTTTAAAAGTATGTATCCTCTGAAAAGCACACATTTTCCACCCTGTAAAACACACTTTCACTTCATTCACTTCATGGTCTGGCTGTATAATGAAATTCATAACTGTCAGAGGAGATAACTTTGACAATTGTATTTTGCACCTCTACCTCTTCTGTTCTTAAATACTTCAGTCATATAATTGGCTGACCATGTAATGCGAAACAGAACTATTTTGTATAGCCCTGAAAGTAACAGATTGAGTGCAAATCATTTAATACTCCACCAGTCTGTTATTGGCAACAGTTGAAATATTTTTATTATATTTCTGAATGGCGTTTTGAGTTACGGTTAATAGCTTAGTACTGTAGAACAGCCGCTATAATACGAGTAACAATGTTGTTGTTTAGGTCAACAGCCGAAAGGCTGGTTTGAACCTCTAGAGGTTTTACTAAGTAAAAACGAGGAGTGAATTGGTTTACCACTGCCTTCCTCACTGAGTTGAAATCGTATGCCTATCAGCATGCCAGGCTCTCCAAAAAGCACCCACTTTCCACCCTGCAAATGACACCTTCACTTCATTCACCACAGGGTCTGGCTGTATAGTGAAATTCATTACTATCAGAGGAGATAACTCTGACTAGTGTCTTTTACACCTCTACCTCTTCTGTTCTTAAATAGTTCAGTCAAATAATTGGCTGACTATGTGATAAGAAACAGAACTATTTTTTGTAGCCCTGGAACCACAGATCAAGTGCAATTAATTTAACACTCCACCTGCCTGTTATGGGTATACGAGTAATAATATAATAATTAAAAAAAACACCCAAATACTGTGTATGACTTGTCAAAAAATTATTACGAGTTATAATATAATAATTTTTTGACAAGTCCTACACAGTAGTTGGGTGTTTTTTTTTTTGCAATTCACAAAAGCAAATACTGTGATATTATCTCAAAGAAAAGAATTTAATTCCTAATAAATTAAAAACTTGATTCAATTTTTAAATCTACTTTACAGGTTAACTGCTGTGAGACATATTTTTATGTATCAGCTCGAATAGCCAGAGACGCTTCACGACACATATTTATGTCTCATTTTTGTCGTTTTTGACTTACTCTGTTAGTGAAAAACATCAGCAATTCCCTTAGCTTTATTTACTCATGTTATTTCATTTTCTATTCTGCATTAATTCTTGCACTTTAAAAAAAAGAAAAATTGTGGCTGCCCCCAGACGTATTAGCGCACTTGCATACAAACGGAAGAACCCAGGTTCAATTCTCGAATAGGGTCTGGAAATGACACTTCAAAACCCACTGTTTCATACTTCAAAATAGTCGCTAATAACCAAAATATTGATACAACTTAAAATAAAAAAATCCATATTTTCACAAACACGGAAGGGCATAATTTGTTGTTAAAAACTATACATGACTTAACTAACAACAAAAATTACTTTGCTAATTTATGGGATTAATATGTACTCAGCCCGCCCGTTACTAAAATCGCTAATCCATTAGCGATTAGCCTCCTTGACAACAGCGAAGATACTCACAGACTGAAACGCTTTAAACCATTGGACTTACCTCTACGATTTTGTTAGTCATTAAATTTTTTTTTTATCTTTTCAACTTAAACTCCTAATCATCGGCATCTCATAATTGGTGTCGTTTTCATCTCTACCATCGTCATTGTCATCTCCAACTTCAACACTTTGTGTTTCGGGATGTTGTTTCACGGTTCATTAAGTTTGATTTTGTATACTAGATATATTTTTTGTTTCTTCACAGTTTGGTCTTTTTCAAACACACTACTGAGTGTCGTTTGTGTTTTAATTCTAAGGACATTACTCAGATTTTCTCATATTTGCTTAAAGTTATTGTATTTATTAACTGATTGCAAAAGAAATACTATAAGCTACTGTTAAAAAAAAAAAATATGGGAGACAAATGTTTGTCTTAATATATTTGTGTCTCAATTTTTTTTTGTATTAAAAAATAAAAGAATGAAATTATTTTTTCTTTCTAGTAACTGATTTTTATATACTATACTGTATACAAGGGAAAAATTGTACCGTGTCTGGCAAGACTACTCGTCACTCGAATAGCAGTCAACATGTTAAAAAAAATAAACTTAAAATGCTTTAACCCACCGGGTTGGTCTAGAGGTAAAGTCGTCGCCAAAATCAGCTGTTTAACAACTGATTTTTGGAGACGAAGGTTCCTGGTTCAAATCCTAGTAAAGGTAGTTACTTTTATACGGATTTGAATACTAGACAGTGTTTACCGGTAAACTTTGATGGTTGGAGTCCAATTAACCATACTCTCTCAGGAATGGTCGGCCTGGGTCTGTACAAGACTACACCTCATTTACACGTCATACACATCATCCTCATCTCATTGGGTCATGGGGTTGCTTATTTTTCTGAATTGAACAGATTGCAACGTACACAAATTAGGGATTACAAAAAAAGAAATGCTTTAATATCCCACCGGGTTGGTCTAGAGGTAACGTCGTCGCCTAAATCAGCTGTTTAACAGCTGATTTTCGGAGACGAAGGTTCCTGGTTCAAATCCTAGTAAAGTTAGTTACTTTTAAACGGATTTGAATACTAGACAGTGGTTACCGGTGTACTTTGATGGATGGGGTTGAATTAACCATACTCTCTCTGGAATGGTCGGCCTGGGTCTGTACAAGACTACAAACTCATTTACACGTCATACACATCATCCTCATCTCATTGGGTCATGGGGTTGCTTATTGTTCTGAATTGAACAGATTGCAACGTACACAAATTAGGAATAACAAAATAAATAAATAAATAAAAAATGCTTTAAAATATAACAGATGTTCCTTAATTCGTGTAGCTTAGTCATAAACATCATATTTAAGGTACTGTAATAAAATCGATAAATGTAGAGAGAAAATACAAAAACAATATGAGAAATTATTGTTTAAAAATACAGAATTATCGACAAGATCAACCTATTTGAATATGGAATAACAGATATTTAATTCAACAAACCGGTGGTTAAAAAAAGAAACAGATTGTCTTATAAAATAATAAGTTGGTAGTATTTTTATAAATGATTATTGAGACGGATTTAAATTCATCATGTAGTAAAATTTGTTAACACTAGTATTAACACTTAAGCCGTTAACCTAAACACACTTGTACTTGAAACCAAAAATTATTGAAAATTATATAGCACTAACACCTACCTATAAGTTTCAAGTAGACGTAGCCAACTCGGTCGAATGTTTAATGTACAATCATACAGGTAACATGCAATTACAAATTGGGCTATACTTTAATCATATGTTTACTACTAACATACAAAAAACGTTTTATAACACAAGTAAACACTAAGTGCTTTGTTAAAAAACAACAACAAAATAACACACATACGTTTTTAAATAATAAAAGTTTTACTGAATATTATACTAACTTCCTATTCTTGTTAATAAATTTTCTTTGTTTTATAAACTGCTAACAATTTAAGCAATAAATAAATTTACATTGTCACCTAAATAAATCTGATGTGAAACACGCACACGACTTTATCTTGCCAATGTAAATAGAATCCTTATAACCTGTTTAATTATTAGTAAACAATGTAAACTAAAAACTTAACCTATTTTTAATCATAAAGAAACGAAAGAGGATGAGACGAAGGAGGGAGAAGAAGAAGGAGAAGGAAGAGGATGAGGAGAAGAAGACATATACAAATTTAACTACAGACTTCGTTTTTGGCACCTCTGATAAAGTATAGAAAGAATTCTCGGAAAATCACATTATACCGGCAACCTCAATAACCGTTTTCTATAGAAAATTTCTTTAAAATACAACTGTAAATTTTCATAGAACGATTCAATTGTTACGGTTAAAAATTGAGAACCACCGGGTTGGTCTGTAGGAAAAGTCGTCGCCGCGAGTCAGCTGTGTAACAGCTGATTTTCGGAGACGAAGGTTCCTGGTTCAAATCCTATTACAGGTATAAGAATATATATACTGGAATATATATTCCAGTTACTTTTATAGGGATTTGAATACTAGACAGTGGTTACCGTTGTACTTTGATGAATGGAATTCAATTAACCGTACACTCTCAGGAATGGTCGGCTTGGGTCTGTACAAGACTACACCTCATTTACACGTCATGCCCATAATCTTCATCTCATTGAGTCATGGGGTTGCTTATTGTTTTTAAATTGAACAGATTGCATGGTACACAAATTTTAGGGGAAAAACTTAAACAGGGGTACTGGGATCAATATTTGTTTGAAATTTCACAAAATTTGATGCGGATATTCCGGAGTAACTTTTAAATGATTTTTTTCTTTTAGCTTTTATTTTGTTATCGGGAACTGTACATTATTGACAACTACCCAATTTGATCGCTGCTTTTACTGTATTATTTTGACGTGGATCAGGCGTGAATTTGAACAGGGACCCCCAGTAGAGTTTGTTCACAAATGGCTGTCAGCTGGTCACCATACAAAGCGCTTGCCCAACCGGTGTTACTTAACAAATAATAGCGACTTTCTACCAGCTTACTGAATGGGCTGGCCCGAAGGCCAACGAATGAATTTTTTTAAAAATAAACGCGTTGAATTAATAACTCCTTTTTTTAGAAGTCGGTTAAAGAATCAGTCATAACCATTAAGAATTTAACCGTCCGGGTCAATGAAATTCTGAGATTAGTTGATTTTGAACAGAGGCCTAATTTATAAACTAGTTTCTTATGAACTGATAAAAAAAACATGATTCCATATTTAGTAAAGAAAGCAGAAATTAATTTTTAAATGATATTCATTAACATAGCAGAATGAAATCCAACGATCAAAGTGTCATAAAAATTATTTATGTAAATTATACAGCCGTTACTTATAATACTACTGTTACTGTTACTTCGATAAATATTTTATCTACATTCAAATTAAAATTTCATAAATTTAGCTGATGCATAAATTATTTATTCTTCTATATTGATTGAATTCTGTGGTTTATTAAAAGGAGTTAATAAAATTCATTCCCGGTAGAATATTGTCTGTGTCTAATGGAATATTTATACGTAATCATAGTGTATACAATAAATAGATTGATAGGCTGACTTTTGGCATATGGTAGGCCTATATTTAGCCAGTTTCAATTTTGGTAATAAAGCTCTTGCCCTAGGTTATATGAATATAGGATAGAAAAGTATTTTTTCATGTCGATTTTTAGAAATTGAGTTTTCACCAAAAATACAGCTTTTCAGATCCCAAAAAAAACTCAAAATTATGTTTTTACGTTGATGGGGTACGTAGTGTTTATTTCGATATTTTTTCACGTTTTTCATTCTTGTAAATTGAGATTAATATAATCATGTTACTCTCTAACATTACGGAAATCGCGTTTGCATAAAAACGATAATTTCTAGAACGCGTAGGAATCAGCCGTAGAGGAAATATTGGTGTATTTTTGTTTAGAAGTTAATTCCAATTGGAAATAGGTGTTTCTGTTACGGTATTAAGCTTTTACTATATCCGCATTTTCCGCATATTGTATTTTTTGGCTTTAGGTACACTTATTTCAGGGACCATCCCACCTAGGAGTGTGAAATTTCACACACTACATTTTAGTACTAAGGTGTGTATTTACTCCAGAGGTAGGCCTATTTCAAAAATTTTGGGGTTTTAATTTTTTGGGGTGTTTTTCATAAAAAAAATTGGGCACATTTGATCATTTTTTAGGGAATAAAAATCATTTTTAGATTGGATGATGATAAATGAAAAAGTTCTGGTACAGATTTGTAAAAAGGTACTGTAGATAGGCGTGCCAAAGCTCAGCTTTGTTGCTTTAACGGTTTCTACAAATTAAAAATCTACCTAAGTTAGTATTGCAGGTATAGGGATAATGAAAATGGTCTGCTTCCCTTAAGGCGAATTGTATACAATAAAATTTAAATATAATTAAAACCTTTTTAACTTTTACACTTTGTTTAAGTGAATTTTTAAATTTAATGTGACAAACCACACTGTTAATTACGTAAAAATAAAGCTATTACGGATTCAGCATTTCAAATAATATTAATACGGTTTGAAATTTCATCAGAAAAATTGGTTTTCCCATATCGTTTATTAATGACCCCCTGAATCAAAAAATACTTTTAAGGAAATCCGACCTCACGCATGCATGTATACAAATTTATTTTTTTTTAAAATTCATCTCTAGTTTACATCGAAATACATTGAACATATTTAAAAAGAGTAACAGAAAAATCCTTAAATTTTTAAGGAAGATGTACGATGAAACATTTTATAGAGAAGTAGTCGCATAGAAAAGAATAAGAAAATAATGTATTGTATGACACCCAGGGGAGTTTCCAACCTATAATCACGAAAGGAATACGTATTCAAGAAAGTCTCCAGCGGAATAAAATCGATAAAATAAGTAAAAATACAAGAAAATACAGCAGATCCAATTTAGAAATACTACAACGCTTCCAAAATAAGGTATTAAAATCGACGAGTAACGCTGGGTGGTTTATAAGAAACTCGGAAATTCATGACCATCTTCAAATCCGTACCATAACAGAAGAGATAAGAGAGCTGAGCCTCCGGTACCAGCTAAGATTAAACGATCGCCAGAACCACCTGGCATTAAATTTGCTAGACAACAGCGACTCAAACATATCACATCCTCTACTTAGACCAACGTTTTAATCCATACACGAAATTTCAAAAATTTATTTTATTTTACTTTCCTATTGTTAACTTCTTTTAAATTGTTTACTTCATTTTTTGTTTACTTTTTTTGCATTGTTATTGTCAATTTTGTAACTTTGCAACTTTTCTTAGTTTGTAATTCACTTTATTTTATAATTTTATTTAGTTGAAGTGAGAGCAAAGGCTGTCTATTTCACTCCGTCAGTTTAGTTCTTTTATAATGATTTGCTTAAAGCCACTTTGTAAAGGCTGATTGTAAATAAATAAGTTAAACAAAAAAAAAAGATTGATTGTCAACATTCGGTAGCGGTTCGGTAAATGAAAGAACTAGGATTTGAACCTTTGTCTTAGAAAATCAGCTGTTAAATAGCTAACTCTCGGCGACGACTTTATCACTAAACCAACCCGGTGGATTAGGAATTTTAAACCCACCGGGTTGGTCTAGAGGTAAACTCGTCGCCAAAATCAGCTGTTTAACAGCTGATTTTCGGAGACGAAGGTTCCTGGTTCAAATCCTAGTAAAAGTAGTTACTTTTATACGGATTTGAATGCTAAGACAGTGGCTACCGGTGTACTTTGATGGTTGGGGTTCAATTAACCATACTCTCTCAGGAATGGTCGACCTGAGTCTGTACAAGACTACACCTCATTTACACGTCATACATATCATCCTCATCTCATTGGGTCATGGGGTTGCTTATTGTTCTGAATTGAACAGATTGCAATGTACACACATTAGGGATTACAAAAAAAAGGAATTTTAATATGTTTTTTGTTTTTAAAAAAAGATAAAGTTTGTAATGATAACGAATGTAAAACAGAAACCATTTATGTAGATAATAACCTCAGAAAATACAGTAAAAGTAATTAAGTGAGGTTAAACGAGCAATGATGAAAAACATAAATATAAATTAACATGTAAAACATGTAAAATGTAGAAATATTGAAAGGCACTTAATAATCAATTAAGTGAGTATTATACGTCAAAGCAGGATAGGAACCGAAGATTATTTGCATAACGAAATAAACCCATAGTAATTAGAAAACAAGAAAGTTTCCGTTGTACTTTTTTTACTATTCCTATGAGTTCACTAATTAAGCGTATCTAATTAGCATACAAACAAATAGGAACGCCGAAAAAAATATTAACAAAGCAAATTTTCAGTAATATATTACAATATGTAAGAAACGTTTGTAAACGCATATTTAAAACAATAAGAATAAAATAACAAAAATAGAAATGGAGTATTATTATTATTCTTTAAGGAGTGAATTTCCGTTTTGTATAGAACTCTTTAGAAATATGTATTAAGAAATAATGTGGGACGAGATTAACCAAGAACAACGGTAATTATTATGTTCACTATAATATATTTTTAGTACTTGGAGGAAAATAGAGCAACGTTCCGTTTCAGTCTCTTACGTCATTAAGACAAAGAGAATGACAAATAATTACGTACGTACATAAAATCTAACAAAAGTAAACAGTTCAAAATTGCAACTATGAAATATATAATTTGGATATTTAAATATACCGGGTGATTCAAAACTATACGGCAATCTCTTGGGATCTCATTCTATAGCTAAAAATAAGAAAAAAAGTTCATATAAACATATGCCTGAAAACGCTTAGTTAGCGAGTTACGGCTAGCGAAAAATTTCACCACAACTCTGTACCCTTGATGAAGTAAGGCCGTATAAAAATGTTAAAGGTAGTTACAAAGATACAAATACGATTGTTTCTTATGTTTTTTAATCTGAAAAATTGAATAAAATTGGTTCCAGAGCTGTACATGCAATACTTTCAGAGATATCTTACATAAAACACAAGAATTGGTGCAAAGAGATAACACATTTTTGTGTTTAACGTATGATTACTTCCACAAATGGTAAATAAAGGTGTACTTTTTCTTAAATAAATTTGTAGAAAATTTAATTCTAAAAAGATTCATGTGAATTACTCAGGAAAAACTTGAATAATTGATATTGAAATTTTGCTTTATTTAAAATCAAAACAGACGCACATAAAACGCACATTCTTAACTGCATAAAATATTAGGTTGGGAGTAACAGCTGATAATGATCAGCTGTTACTCCCAACCTAGATATTAGTTAATATTTATGGCTTATGTAGGCATCATAACTCAATAAAATAATAAAAAAAACAATATAATAGGAAAGGAAAATATTTTTCACGTGTCGATTTTCGAAATTCAGTTTTCACTGTAAATACACGTTTTTGAGACCTGAATCCAAAAACATGTTTTTACCGATTAGTCAAAGCGTATGTGAACGAAATATCTCATGAACGAAGTATCGTATGAAGTTAAAACTTGGAAAATAAGTTACATAACAAGAGGGGGATCACACACTCAACCGGAAGTAGTAGCCTAGTTAATTTGTGACAACTTGAACGTTTTTGAAATTTTCTCAGACGCCTTTTTGTTTAAAATATCATTATTTACTAAATTAACCAACCGGTTAATAAAAATTTGATTTTATTAGATTATATTTTTCATTATTAACATTGCCAAGAGAAAGTCGCGTGAGTGTTTCAAACAAGATTTTTTCGCTGAATCACCTCTCAAAGAAATTATAGTATAATACCCCTACCGTAAGTGTGTCGTCAGCTGTTACTTGGCAGGTCGCATTGCTGTGATTTTTGTTAAAGGTAATTAATTTTAATTGTTAGAAATACAATTCAGCTGTACTTTTTATCAGTTTTTTAAAAATTCCTAGTGTATACGTTGAAATCTGTTCAATTTAGAACAATAAGCAACCCCATGACCCAATGAGATGAGGATGATAAGTATTACGTGTAAATGAGGCGTAGTCTTGTACAAACTCAGGTCGACCATTCCTGAGAGAGTATAATTAATTGAAACCCAACCATCAAAGTACACCGGTAACCACTGTCTAGTATTCAAATCCGTATAAAAGTAACTGCCTTTACTAGGATTTTAACAAGGAACCTTCGTCTCAGAAAATCAGCTGTTAAACAGCTGACTAGCGGCGACGACGTTACCCCTAGACCAACCCGGTGGGTTTTTTTATCAGTAAACCTTAAAGTTAGGGCTTGATGGCAGATGCAAAAAACACTAGATTTGGTAAAAAAAAGGCTTGATTTCTTTTCAATTTCAGCACATTTGGTAAAGTAATTTTATGGTCGAGATCGAATAATACAAACATTTTTAAAAACGATTTTTTTTCTTTACGGGTGTAGATTACAATCAATTAGAATCAGCGATGATACCATTTAACACTTAAGATAACATTAATTTTATTATTTTTATTACTTTCCTACTTAACGTGTAAGTATATAGACAAGAGTGCGAAAATGGATTACCTAATAAATGTAAATGTTAAGTTACGTATAATCGTACAGGATAATAAACGGATAAGATGAACAAAACAGCTGTTATTAAAGTAATGAGCTATTTAGATAGGTTAAGTTATTTGGAATAGTGTATTTCGCTAGCAAAATAGCAAACGAAAGAGCAAGGGCAAATTGTTTGCGGCTGAGAGTTGCCATAGCAATACCCTAAGATATCAAAACAACCCACACTCCCAGTTTTTCGACCCTTACCTTACCATGGAATATCTCCGACCCACCCATTTCTAGTTTTTGCTTCTTATTCCCCACCAATCCATAACAGTAGCGCCCTTTTTCTTCTGCAATATCATCCACCCCTTCTTCCATTACAATCTTCCAGTGTATTTTTATCACCAAATGAACAAACCTAGACAATAACCGGCAAAAGAATTTATCGGCCAATAAAGATTAATTCTCCTCATTAATTCAGGCCAGCACAATACTTTACTACAAGAGGGAACAAACCTTATTCGTTTTAAGAGATAACAAACATAATGAAGACGTTACCTTAACACAATATTTCTGCGGTAAAAAAAAACTAAAAGCAAACTAGAGGATAATATTTTCCAACAAAACTGCTTAGAACACCCATATTTCTTTCCTTAATATAATTTTATAAAATCACAAAATTAAATTTTTTTTATGAAAACTTTCTTTCTCCACAGTTTATTACTATAAAATTTTAATAAAATTTCCTTTTACTGGCTTCTACGCCGAGGTCACGAGTTCGATTCCCGGTCTAACATTTTTTCATCACTCAATTTCATGTATCATCATTCTCCCCGGTCTGCATTAGCAGAAATTGCAAAACAGTCAGACGTAAACAAAAAAAAGTATTATCTGCTGCCAAAGGGATTACAAATTACATATTATATAGGTAGTACTAAATTAATTAATTATTAATTACTGAATAAGTTAATTAACACATTACTATAAAGTAGCAGCAGCTGTAGTAGTAGTAGTAGTAGTAGTAGTAGTAGTAGTTGTAGAAATAATAATTTTTCTCTTCCATGAAGAGCAAAAACAAAACAACGAGTGGACAGAAGAAAGGAGAAAAGCCTGTGGTGAGCGAATGCTAAGAATATTACCTGCAAAAAGAGCTTCCAGAAACGTCTTAAGTCACCTCACGTATTCTAAAATTGGCCCTACATGGAAAAAAATATGGATTGTAGTTTTCTTTATTAAATGTATAATTTTTAATAAATGCGTATTCTTAAAGTCCTATTTAGTTCCTTTTTTACTTTATGTAACGTCGCATCAACAGCTTGATCATTAGCGACTGCAGTGGGTTTTAGTACTGTATCGGTGGTTTTTAACGTGTTAAAATTTCTAGACCCTAGCCGGGAACCTAACCCGGGACCTTTCGCTTTATAGGCTAGTGTGCTAGTCACTACGCCACGGAGGCGGTCCCTATATTATTTTGTTAATTAGATTTATTGATCTTTTCGATTGTATTTTTATAAAGTTTTTACAAATCGCATAATTTTTTAAATATCAAGGTTCTAATCCCCGGTCTAGGTTTAAATTCTATGTTGCACAACCTACTAAAGAAGAGAACATGTACCCTTGGATATGGTTTTTATAAAAGAAAAAAAGAAAAAATAGAGACAAATTCATGTAAAAATCATAAAAAAAGAAATAGTATAACAAAAAAAAGTCTGTCAGAAAAAAAAGATAATACATTAAACGAAATCTGTAAATCAAAGTCTAACTAACCCCCTCCAAAAAAAAAAAAAAAAATTATATAAAATAACCAAGCCATAGTTGGTAAGTCGATTTCTACCACCTCTGCACTGTGAATCGTTGTAAATGTATAAAAGCTATTGGGAAAAATGTTAATGGGTAAATATTGTAAAAAATTAAACAAATAAAGTTGTTTTATTATTAAAATTGGATCATTATAATAATGACCCACCGGGTTGGTCTAGAGGTAAAGTCGTCGCCAAAATCAGCTGTTTAACAGCTGATTTTCGGAGACGAAGGTTCCTGGTTCAAATCCTAGCAAAGGTAGTTACTTTTATACGGATTTGAAAACTAGACAGTGGTTGCCGGTGTACTTTGATGGTTGGGGTTCAATTAACCATACTCTCTTAGGAATGGTCGGCCTGAGTCTGTACAAGACTACACCTCATTTACACGTCATACACATCATCCTCATCTCATTGGGTCATGGGGTTGCTTATTGTTCTGAATTGAACAGATTGCAACGTACACAAATTAGGAATAAAAAAAATATATAATAATAAATAAGTTTTGAATATTGAAATTGGCAAAAAAATTTAATCAACTGAGAAAACATAATGAACTGAATGAATTCAGACTACTGATTACTATTAAACAAAAAAATACGATGACACAACAAAAGCACCAAAGAAGAACACATATACGCACAAACCAAAAACAGCATCACCAACCAGAAAAGAAACCACCCAAAAACCAAAACCAGACCACCATCCGGTGGAAAAAGAAAAAACTTAGGCTACAAATAAATAATTCTGAGAGTGTGACCTATGAAATGAGTTTCCAAAAACAGGGTACAGGTCTTGAAAGTACTCAGAACTACCTTACCGTGCATTCTAACTAAGGTTTTTAATAGTTAATAGATTATATCTATACAGATAGGTTCTGTGGTGAATGAAGTGAAGGTGTCATTTACAGGATGGAAAGTACATGCTTTTTAGAGGACCTGGCATGCTGATAAGCATACTTTTCCCGCAGTGAGGAAGGCAATTGTAAACCACTTCACTCCTTGTTTTACTTAGTAAAGCCTCTAGAGGTTCAAACCAGCCTTTCGGTGGTGACCTAAACAGCTACAACAGATTACATCGTAAGTTGTAAATATTTCATCCACATTTGTTTACGGCCTCCAGCCAACCCAGTCAGTTAATTCTTTACTACAAGCCAACTATGACCCAATTACAGAAACAAATAATTCATTATTGCTAGAGTAACGAAAAAATACAAAAGGAAAACGAAAAGAATACAAACAAAAATAGTCAATAATACAACCAGAGTTAAACTTACCTAAACTAAACTAAAGTTTAGTTTAAAAAGTGTAAAAAATACATAAAACGGTATAGAACCCACACTTACATTTGTCAAATAATTTACTAATCTATTAATCAAGATAGATGTCCTAAAAGATATAACAAAGACATAATGTGGAATCGCTTGAGAACTTACAACGTCTTGAAAGACTAAAGAATGGCTGAACTATACAATGCTCGGCTCTGACAAAATGGATCTTTTGTTGCCATTCCGTCCATGATATTATAATTAATTATCATGTAGTTTACTAGCGAATAAGCTGCATAATTAGTTGATAGTAAGGTTTCATGAACTGTCCAGTACAATCGGTTGGGCACACAGTTTCAACACACGGTAGACACTGAGCGTTTCCATTACTCTACACATGCATAGACGCCAATAACATTGATTAGTTGTTCAAATACCACCAAAATTGTAATTAATAAAACTCTTTTAAGACTAATTAGCGTAGTTGGTAACGTGCTCGCTTCTCATCATGAAGACTTGGGTTCGAATTCCACTCAGGCACGGTATATTTTCATACGTTACAAAAAAAATCATTCCATCCTTCACCGTCTGCATTAGCAGTAATTGCAAAAGAGTCGGACATTAAACCAAAAGAAAAAAAAATCTGGTGTGAAACACTCACACAACTTTCTCTTGCCAATGCAAATAAAGACCAATATAACCTAACATTAGTAATACTGTACAACATTAGAAATAAACAAAAACCTAACCTCAATAAACATAACTTAATTTTAATCATATATGAAAGACGCAAAATGAAAATCAAACTCAGTTTGACTTAAAAATACGGAAAATCACTCTTTCACACTATACTACTCTCTGTAGAGAAAAATGCTTTAAATAAAAGTTGTAGATCTTTTTATTTCCTATAAATTTGATATACACTTTTGTCATAAAATGAATACTAAGGCCGAGATCTTAAAAAATCGATTTTTCACACATTTTCGTGAGAAAAACAGAAAATCGCTAATTACCGCTAAACTAAGCGTTATACAAAAAAATTTTTGAAATAAAAGTTGTAGAATTTTAAATTTTCTACATTTTTTAATAATAAATTTTTGCGCTATAAAAAATTAAAGCCGTAATCTTAAAAAAACACTTTTTTACGTAACACCCTCACCAAGAATTTCAGCAAACATGGTGCCTACCCTATCTTGTAGAAAATAAAAAATTGAGTAAACCAGGCGATTTTTAAAAAAATCGTAGGACCAGTTTTTGAGAAAATCGCAAAAAAGTTAAAAATTATACGAATAAACTACTACTTCCGGTTGACCGATTTTGCTGAAAATGTTCGTGTCGGGTCCGGTAGTGGTATGTAACTTAAGTTTCAAGTTCGTACGATGTTCCGTTCTTGAGATATTTTGTATACACACACAGACCAATCGCTAAAAACATGTTTTTTGGGTTCAGGGGGTCTAAAAATGTGTAGATCCGGTGAAAACTCGATTTCGAAAAATCGACATGAAAACAATACTTTCCTTCCTATATATTCATATAGGCAAGTGAAAGTAAAAAAAAATCATTCCATCCTTCACCATCTGCATTAGCAGTAATTGCAAAAGAGTCGGACGTTAAACCAAAGAAAAAAAAACATTGATTATTGCTTTTATACTGAATATCCACTTTCAAAATAATAAAAGTTTTCTTCATAAAATATTGGTCAGTCAATAAATATTTAATAAATAATCCATGACAGCAACAAAATAGAAATCCCAATGGTATAAGGGTCGTTGGTCGGGAAGAGGGTTGAAAAATTCATGGGATTTATGCAAAATAAAATCGGTTCTTTAAAAAATTGGCCGTAAACAACAGTGATCACTGAATAGAGGTATCCGCTAAGAGATATTCTAATATATATATTACAGAATGAAATAATGCAGAATATTACGTGCGTCAGCTGCTCTATAGGGTTGCTTACTAATACACGTCGTATGTATAACAACCACCCTCTTACCCAGTTACCCCAAAGTTCTATCACGTGTAATTTATCGGTAGTAGACACGTGGCAAGCTGATGGTCAATTTGGCAAATTATGACTCACCTTTTAAAAAATAAATCTACTACTCATCTATACGAACTCCATTTTTAGAATAACTTTTGTATATTTCATATTTTAGTTTTAAAATAGATTCGCTATAAAAAAATCAATAAATGAAAAACACTGAATTTCCTACAACCGTAAAACATTATAGCATACAGGTGTTGCGAAAAACTTACCCGACATATATGTATTCTGTTTCTATTCATCAATGTTACGCAAAAATCTCTAAAAACGAAGTTCTGGAAATTCCTCGTTTTCCTTCGATTCTACATTTTGTATTTTGAAGAAAGAAAATTATATTTCGAGAAAAGTTTAAGGTAGCTTAATGGAATTCTGTTCAATTTATTGAAGTAAAGTTCCTTAAAAAACAAAAAAAAACATCATTGTTACTTCATGATGTTGTTTAGGTCATCAGCCGAAAGGTTGGTTTGAACCTCTACAGGCGTATTTAGTAAAACGAGGGAGTGATTTGGTTTACCATTGCCTTACTCACTGAGTGAAAAAGTATGCTTATCAGCACCCCAGGCCCACCGAAAAGCATCTACTCCTCACCCTACAAATGATACCATCACTTCTTTCACCACAGGGTCGTTTTATTTTAAAAATAATCTACATCTACAGTAAAATATTTTTATAAATTCAATTTCTAATCCTCTATACATTTTTATAATTTATTTATTTTTTTATTTCTAATGTCTGTACGTTGCAATCTGTTCAATTTAGAAAATAAGCAACCCTATTACTCAATGAGATGAGGATGATATGTATGACGTGTAAATGAGGTGCAGTCTCGTACAGACTCAGGCTGACCCTTCCTGAGAAAGTATGGTAAATTGAAACCCAACCATCAAAGTACACCGGTAACCACTGTCTGGTATTCAAATCCATATAAAAATAACTACCTTTACTATGATTTGAACCAGGAACCTTCATCTCCGAAAATCAGCTGTTAAACAGATGACTAGCGGCGACGAATATAAATTTTTTTTTGACAGTTTTAATTGAAATTTAGTATCTGTTATTAAATTAATATAACACTTTCTAAATGTGAAGCTAATGTTCCAAAACTTGATTTACTTGAAGGAGCGTGCAGTCATCACCACAGTCCTACAGTTGGCCAAGAAGATCTCTTGGCCAGAGGCGTTTAAAACGTCTGCGCTGAGTAGGGCTACCCGGTATCGCCCTAGTGTACATAGATAAACTAAGAATGAAATAATAGTTAGGACCTAAAGTCACCTTAATATGTCCAGCAAAAGTTTGTACACCATTTAGTCTACAAAGCTGTTGACTGAAGCCCAGACAACTCCATTAGTTAAACTACCTGACGACAGTACAACGTCAGGAAAGCTTAGTTATGGAAAGCTTGATTTACAGAAAAATTGATCGGAATCATTCCAATGGGAGCTAAGTTCAAACAAGCCAAAGGAAACCTTCTAAATATATTCGCACGTAGTATGTACAGATATAATTTTTATCTTCAATTAAACATTGTACAATAAGTCTACAAAGACTTCACACGGGATAATCATGCCTTACATAATTTTTTGCGATATATTGGTTTCCTTTTTTGGTATTATAATAGAACTTAAATGACATATTAATGAGACAAACAGCATTAATCTTTTAAGTTTAAAAAGTTATTATTATAACAACAATACCGTTATTTTGTTATTTTCTCAACGACACTAAGCTACTAACTTATACTCTGTTATAAAATTACATGTTTTATAACGTTAAAAGCTGGATAAGATTTCCATCACGTACTAAATCAGAGAATGAAAAAAATTCACCGAGAAAGAAGAGCCGTCCTATGTATTCCATGGACCTTAATAATTCATCAGCTTCAAAAAACACCGTAAATATATACAGCTTTACAAAGATCTATCTGGCGGAACTGTCAAGTCGTTTTTGCAGTGATCCATGCGTTTAAAAACGCATAACACGTGCGTCAAAAGCAATGGTTTGTTACCAGCCTAAAACATACATTTGTAATATCTTTACAAATATTAAACTTAAAAAGGTTAAAATTATCATATTTACAACGAAACATATTTTTTATAAATTTGTTTTTATAATAACTACAAATAATTTTACAAATATTTATTGTTAATTAAGACATTATTCGTGAAGAAACCTACAATAAAAGATCACACGGAAGGAGAGAATTTTAAGAAAAAAAGTAGCCTACTCCAAAGATATCATCATAAAATATTTATACTGATAATATACAGTATAATTTGGTTATAACGAAATTTACGGACCGGCATTATTTGTTCGTTATATCCAAATGATCCTATACCTAACTATATAAGGTACATAATTTATATACAGTTGTAGGTATACAACTGTATACAGAACAGTTTTTATCCAAATGAATTCAAATGAATATCCAAAGGAGCCTATACCCTAACTATATGAGGTATATAGGCTAATATAGGTATGAATGAGACTGTCACACATCCAAAGATATATGAGTATCTCCAAAGATACTCCAAATGAGCCTGCACCTAACTATATGAGATATATAATATATACAGTTGTAGGTATACAACTGTTTATAGAGTTGTAGGTATACAACTGTTTATAGAACAGGATTATATAACTGTAGGTATATAACTGCATATATTTGTTGTTGTTTAGGTCAACAGCTGAAAGGATGATTTGAACCTCTAGAGGTTTTACTAAGTAAAAACGAGGAGTGAGGTGGTTTACTATTGCCTTCCTCACTGAGTTGAAAGAGTACGCTTATCAGTAGCCAGGCCCTCCGAAAAGCACTTAATTTCCACCCTGCAAATGACACCTTCACTTCATTCATTACAGGGTCTGGCTCTATAGTGAAATTCATTACGCTCAGAGGAGATAACTCTGACTAGTGTCTTTTACACCCCTACTTGTTCTGTTCTTTAATAGTTCAGTCATATAATTGGCTGACTATGTGATAAGAAACCGAACTATTTTTTGTTGCCCTGGAACCAACAGATCGAGTGCAATTAATTTAACACTTCACCTGTCCGTTATGGGCATAATAAATTTGTAGGTAAAGAAATTTAAAACAAAACAAGAAGAATGCTTACTTCTGGAGTTGTTCTCATCCTCACAGTGTTGAAGTAACGAAACGGCTTCTTGACAAGTTTCAATGGGACATTTTCATCACCCGGCGTTAAGCCCTGACTTAGCGCCGAAAGACTTCCACAACGACTTGCTGCCTGAACTAAAGAAGTAGCTTAGAGGGCAGAGCTTCCGGACAGACGACCGAGCTCCAAGACACCGTGAAGACCCATTCAAGTCACTAACGGCAACGGTTTATGAAGATAATATTGAAAAGCTTGTACACCTCAATTTAAATGGTGATTATGTTGAAAAGTAATCAAAGGATCTATAAAACATTTGATAATAAATTTATTTTATTATTCTCATTAATTTTATTTTTATAACAAATCGGAGATTAAAAAAAATAACCCTCGTACATTAAGTTTTTCTTCATGAAGAATAGGATTACAAAGATGTCTGAACAATTAAATTATGTTTAACTTTCTGGAATTTAAAAAGAAATTAATGAAATTATTGGTTCTTTATCTTCAAAAAAATAAATTTTATCAAAAATTTGAACAGTTTTTCTTATAATATAAGAAAGCTGAAATAACTCGTTTTTTCAAAACGAAATTAGTTTAACAACGGAAAAATTTATATTTAAATGGTTTTCTTTTAGAGCGTTTTTTGTCTCTTGGGATCGCGTTTCTCAGAGCGCTCAACTTTCGGTTAGCCCAGTAGCTCTTCATTATCTAGCTGAGTGCCTGGCATTGTTCCCAAGTTCAGACCCTCCGATTCCAAGGCCCAACCCCATCCTCCACGTATACCGTCCACGTGATCTTCTGGCGATATGTGCCCAAATCTGGGATATGGGCACATATCGCCAGATCGATAAGTGTCCATATCCCAGATTTGGGCACATAAGCACATGGCGCATGGGCGATATGTGGTCCCAGATGTCTTCCTGGGAGATGTTTATCTTAGACATGTCGGTCTGGACGGCTAGTGCCCATTTGTCAGGGTACTTGTACTTAGCCAATTGGGTGTGGATCTGTTTGGTGAGACGGGAGTTACTCATACGGACGATGTGGCCATAGAAAGCCAGTCGTCAGCGTCTGAAGGATGTCGTGAGAGGTTTGACGAGCCGGTACACCTCGTCGTTGCTCCTGAGGCGATACTCGAAGTCCTGATTCAACTTAAGTCCCAGAATCTTTCTGACTATGCGTCTTTCTTAAATAACCAGCTTGGACTTTAATCTTTCACGAGTTATGTCTAGGATTTCCGCCCTATATAAGGCTGCTGCTCGGATTACTGTGTTGAAGTGCCTGATCTGGCGGCTCTGGATAGGAACTTCTTGTTACAGAAGGACTGCGTGATTCGATATGCGGAGTCGAGTTTAGATTTTTTTTTTAATCCTAATTTGTGTACGTTGCAATCTGTTCAATTCAGAACAATAAGCAACCCCATGACCCAATGAGATGAGGATGATGTGTATGACGTGTAAATGAGGTGTAGTCTTGTACAGACCCAGGCCGACCATTCCTGAAAGAGTATGGTTAATTAAACCCCAACCATCAAAGTACATCGGCAATCACTGTCTAGTATTCAAATCCGCATAAAAGTAACTACCTTTAATAGGATTTGAACCAGGAACCTTCGTCTCCGAAAATCAGCCGTTAAACAGCTGATTTTGGCGACGACTTTACCTCTAGACCAACCCGGTGGGTCAAGTTTAGATATTTAAATGGTTTATTTATAACAAAATAATTTACTACAAGATTTTACAAGAAGTTACAAAATACGTAATAGGTGAACGTACAATATTAAACCCTGCATTTTACTATTCTCAGATCGTGAGTAATTATTATAAAGAGTAATAAAAACAGCCTCAAATATTTCATTTTTTTAAAATTATTACAGTAAACAACATAAATAAGAAATCGAAAAATAATTATACCTTAAGATCAAAAAGTATATTAACTTATGAATGAGTTTCAAAATAAAACAAGTGACCCAATTTAAAACGCCATCATTAATTTTTAACATAAGGTTCTTCATTTACATTAAACGGATATAAAAAAAGGTTATTATAAGGTACAAAGTAAATTATTGTAACATAAATATATAAAATTGTGTTATAAATAAACAAAAATGCAAATTAGTGATAATAATTAGTAAAATGTCTTAATCGACAAAAGAATTTACAATGTTGTGTTCAGGAGATACTAAAAGACAACCTACATGAAAAGAACTGTAAATATTTATTGAAACCGGATTAATCTCTTTGCATTTATAAACATGAATGCGGTTCAGATAAAAAAAATTATGAAAATAGAAAAAAAGAGAGAAAAGGGATATTAAGAATGATAAAAAGTGTAAAAGAAAGAGATATCAGTATCTCATGAACGTCTATCAATAACGCCACCGTGGGTTGATCGTGGGCGGCCCATATTCACATAAGATAGATGTTAGTTAATTTACAGGCGCCAGATATTATGCAAATTTATTTTGGCACATTAGTCTCATTCAGAAACAGCTTCATTACATAATTATCTTTAAAAAAAATCATTCCTGCTCTGATTTTTTGTTTTCTTTACCGGAAAAAGTATCAGTAGATTGTCATTATAACGGGTGGCGCACAGAAAAGTAGCCCCACATAAAAGTAACCGCACATAAAAGTGCACATAAAAGTAACTTACCCGAGATTGTATAATGGTTATGCCGAGTCAAGGAAACTTCCCCATATTTTCCCCTTCCCGTGTACAACCTTCATGTGTAACCAGATTTTTGATTAATTTATTAATCAATTAGCACCACACGAAATTACATATTCTTTTTTCCAACAAGACGGGGTGACTTTGTCACACATCTCGCAGATCACTGGCTTGTGTGCGTAGCGTTTTTACCGATGAGAGGACTATCTCTTTAGGCTTATGGCCGCCGCGATCACCGGATTTGTCCCCTTGTGATTACTACTTATGGGGAAATTTAAAGAATAACGTATACGCCAGCAATCCAAAATCCATTGAAAACCTAAAATCTCGATCACGAACGTCATACGCACCATTACAGCTCCTGAACTCCAGTCTGTATTTCAGAATATGTTACGCCGCGCTATCTTATGTGTACAAGCTGACGGTGATCACTTTCAACATATCGTGTAATAACGTAACAATATTAGACTATTGAATAAAATAATTAAAAAAATTATTGGTATATTTGTAAGTAAACAGATTTCATTTCAATTGTGTTGCACTTTATTTACGGGGCTACTGTTATGTGCGCCACCCGTTATAATTCAATAAAAAAATCTAGTGTGAAACATTCAAATGACTTTATTTTTCAATGTAGATAATGAACAATTTTTTTGTTTAGGTCATCAGCCGAAAGGCTAGTTTGAATCTCTACAGGTTTTACTAAGTAAAACGAGAATTGAGGTGGTTTACAATTGCCTTCCTCACTAGTTGAAAAGTTCGCTCATGAGCATGGCTGGCCCTCTAAAAGCACATATTTTCCATCGTAGAAATGGCAACTTTACTTCATTCACCACAGGGTCTGGCTGTATAATGAAATTCATTATTCTCAGAGGAGATAACTCTGACTAGTGTCTTTCACACCTCTACCGCTACTGTTTTTAAATGCTTGTCATAAAACTGGCTGACCCTGTGATAAGAAACAGAACAGGTTTTACTAGGTAAAACGAGAATTGAGATGGTTTACAATTTTGCCTTCTTTACTGAGTTAAAAGTGTATACTTATCAACATGCCCGGCCTTCTGAAAAGCACATATTTTCCATCCTGGAAGTGGCACCCTTACTTCATTCACCACAGGGTCTGGCTATATAATGAAATTCATTATTCTCAGAGGAAATAACTCTGACTAATGTCTTTCACACCTCTACCGCTTCTGTTTTTAAATGATTCAGTCATAAAACTGGCTGATCCTGTGATAAGAAACGGAACTATTTTTCATAGCCATGGAACTTACAGATCGAGTGCAAATAATTTAACACTCCACCTAGCTATTATGGGAAAATGAACAATATAGGTAATCTAAGTTTAATCATGAGTGAATGACAATAAAAATTAATCTCTGAACGACTTAAAAAATTAGGAAAATCACTAATTGACGCTAACTTAAGCTTTGTAGAAAAAATTGCTTGAAATAAAAGTTGCAGGTTTTTTTTATTATCCTATAACGTTAAAATATTTTACACTTTTGACGTAAAATACCCACTAAGGCCACAATCTTAAAAAATGCCATGTTTTACCGATTTTGATAAGCAAAATACAAAAAAAAAAAACAATCATTGATGCTAAACTAAGTTTTGTAGAAAACAACTTTTGAAATAAAAGTTGTAGGTTTTTTAATTTTCTACAATTTAATTACATACACTTTTGCCGTAAAATTAATATTAAAGCTGCAATCTTAAAAAAAAAAAAACAATTTTTACCACGAGAGCACGACCACTCCAAAAATTAGCAGACATATTACGTACCCTACCTGGTGGAGAATGAAAAATACAGTTAATGAGGCAATTTAAAAAGATTATAGGAGCCATTTTTGAGAAAATTTCAAAAAAATGAAAACTCACGAATAAATTACCACTTCCGGTTGACTGACTTTGATGAAAATGCTCGTGTCGGGACCCCTAATGGTACCTAACTTAAGTTTCAAGTTTCAAGTTGGTTTCAACTATTTTGTACACTCGTGATGTAGCTTTCTACGTGTAAGCTTGTGGGACAAATTAAACGCTTTAAGTATAGTTTGCCGTGAAGCTGAGCAAGTAGGGGATCGTTCGTTAACAAAAATAACTTATCTAATTTTTACCTTAAATTTGTTTACAACGAAAAAATATATTTTGTTAAGAATAGCAACTTAATGAAATATACCTACGAAAGCAAACTTCGTAATGAAGCAGAAGTCACTGTTATGTTAAGGAACCCCTCAAATCAGGCGTATTCGAAAAGGATTATGAAGGGATACGAGATTCTGATAGGATTCTGATTGCGAAAGAAGGTATCTCGGGAATTTCTGTTCTTATCGTTTACTTCTTACACGACAAACGACAAAACAATCTTCTATGCACTACAAAATTGAAAATCAACTTTCTTTGCTTATCAAAATAGTAAGTTACAACATAATCTGGATTTAAATTTATAATTTAACAAAAATGTTGTGAAATATCAAATATGCTACTTTTTCAGTTTACTATAAGTCGCATCAGTCCTATGACATTAATTATAGTAGTAGTTAATGGTAGACTAGAAATAGTTAAATGAGACAGTTTGATTTTATAAAAAAAGTGTATTGTTACGTCACTAGCATTGCTACCTGGGAAGGGTGGAGTGGTGATGTATCATTCAGAATAATCGGCTCTTATTTTCATTTCTTGGATTTTCTTGTGATTAAGTTTAATAATATTTTTAGTGTTTTATAACTTCTGAATTTGTGTATACACTTATATGATTTATTTACAAAAAATCTGAAAATCTCGTTTCTTTCCTTCTTTTCTTGTACAATCTAACTATTTATTAATGCTTCCAGAATCTGGAAGAAAGGCTTTGAATATCTATTATATATTTACTATTTCGTCTCTTCTATTCCTTTATCGACACTTAACAGGGTATAAAAATATTTAGCTCCTTTAGGTGGAAGTACAGTCAATTCAAGTTCCCATAGTCATGTTGGTGTTTAGGTCTTCAGCTGAAGGGCTAATTTGAACCTCTAGAGGATTTATTAAGTAAAACGAGGAGTGAGGTGCTTTACCATTGCTTTCCTTAATGACTGGAAAAGTATGCTTATCAGTATGCCAGGCCCTCTAATAAACACCTACTTTCCACTCTGCAAATGACACCTTCACTTCATTCACCACAGGGTTTGACTGTATAATGAAATTCATTACTCTCAGAGGAGATAACTCTTATTATTGTCTTTTACATCTCTATCTCTTCTGTTCTTAAATGTATCACTCATATAATTGGCTGACCACGTGATAAGAAACAGAACTATTTTTTGTAGCCCTGTTCAGCAGATCCAATGCAAATAATGTACCACTCTACGTGCTTGTTATGGGCAAAAATAGTTGTTATAAGCTTAAAGTCTTTTTATTTATCAATTGATTAATGACCAGATCCCGATAGAACCTCGAATAGATGATACAATACGTCCTGAAACGCATCTTGAAAATGTCTTCTTTTTAACATATGAGCAACGACCCATTGAATTTTTCAAACGTAATTTTAGAGCAATCTTATTTTCTCGTACAGAACAAATTTTAGACCACATGAGATGACTTCAGACGTTTCTGGAAGCTCTTTTTGCAGTCCATATTCTCAGCATTCGCTCACTGTAGGTTTTTATCCCTTCTTTCATCCAGAGTTCTGTTTCTGCTTTTCATGGAAGCTTTTTACGTCCGTCATTAGGCGTCTGAATTTGGTTAGGTACATTAAGTTTTATTGGTTTATTCTGATTTCTTTTAACCATTTATCCTACATATTATGTCTATTGTTTAGAGCAACTTACATAGAAACATGTTAAAAAATATAATTTTAAACCGTTATCGTAGAAAATTTCAGCGAAATTACTAATCATTAATTTATAGAGTTCTTTGCATCCATAAAACCTGTATAATAGGTCTTCCAATTCCACAGTACGGGCCATTAAAATGATTTAAATCTTTTCAAAAATAATAAAGTGAAAAAACGAACAAAAACAATGAATTTGTAATCACAATACCTATACAGTAGTTGAAAGAAAAAAAACAAAAATACTTAAAAAAAGAAAGAATAAACAATTACGAAACAAAAATGAGAAGATTGATAAAATAAGTAAGAAGGCTAATTTTAACATCACTACCGATTCGAACCCTATTATTTAAAATGATTTCAACACGTTGCATGACGATTTAAAAAGAACCTCCTTGTCATTAAAAAGATGATAAAAAATTAAATGAATATCCCATAAACTATGTTATAAATTACTGACACGCACATCCAAAATTATTATTAAATAGATTCACGAATACCTAAAAACAAACTTTAATTTATATACAGAAGGCACTTCAATAAATACAACAAGTAATCCTTAACAGATGTTATTATTATTATTAGTAATAACTACTACTACTACTACTACTACAATAAAGACAAAGTTTTTAGATTATTCTACTTTTATTTTAATGAAACGAAATTAATTATTAGAGTGATATATTGTGATACAAACACACATAGAAACAGGAACTAATAATACTTATGAATATTTAGAAATTAAGCAATAAAATGTTTAGGTAATTTAAATGTACTAAAATAAATAACTTACAAGACGGAGTTCAATCATGCAATAAATAAATAATTAATTTTCACCGCCTATATAGTCGTGATTAGCACGCTAAGTTGAAAAGCGAAGTCCAGGGTTCGATTCCGGGAGTATTTGGAAAATTATTACACGTAAAAACCCACCGTTCCTTAACACTCAAGTCGTTACCGAACAAAATGTTGACGCGACTTTGAATAAATTAAAAATCTACAGACACTCACACGATTTTCTCGTGCCAATGTTAATGATGACAAATCAGAAGTCCACTTGAACTGAGGAAGTATTTTGAATGAGTAAAGAAAGACAGAAGCAGAAGAATGAAAGAAGGAGAAGAAAAAGAAGAAGCACAAGAAGAAGGAGAACAATGCAAAATGAAAAATAACCTAATTTTAAATCATTTATTCGACGATACTAAATTAAAATAATCCTTTGTGCGACTTGGATTTGAACTTTGGAAAATCACAACTGACGATAAGTACTGTAGAAAAAATTCTTGAAATAAAATTTGTCGGTTTGTTAATATTCTATTACTTTGATTAAAAGTATATAATTTTTCTCGTAAATTCGTATAAGGCAGCAATCTTTAATTTCTTTTTTACCACAAGAGCAAAGCCCCACGAATTTCACCACACGTGCTGCTTACCCCATCTTATTACCTATACAAAAATTTAGTAAATAATGTAATTTAAAACAAATCATAGGAGTCGTTTTTGAGATGTAACACAGTGAAAAATCGCACGAATAAACTACTAATTCTGGTGGACCGATATTAATGAAAAATTGCTTGTTAAGTTCCTTCATGGTACTGAACGTAAGTTTCAAGTTTCAACTTCATACAATAATCCATTTTTGAGATTTTGTTCATATAGACACACACAAACACAGAGACACACAAAACAAACCGAAAAAAACTTTTTGGGTTCAGGGGACCTAAAAACGTGTATTTACAATGAGAATTTAATTCCTCTACCAATATTTCATACAGGGAAAATAACAATAACCCTACAGGGAAAGTTTTAAGTTAGGGAAGGGGGTTTTATACAGGAAAAGTAACAAAATGATTAATTTTGGTCAATAATAAAAATCAACCAACTCACTCAAATAAAATCAACTAACTAAATTTAATTAGATATGTGGGACGATTCGCAGCACACACATTCAAAGACAAGCTCCGAAATGATATAAAAAATTTATTAGACGGTGGCAGTTCGAGCCTTGACATACGGCAGCGAAGCATGGTGATTAGGAGAAGGGAGAAAAGACAAATCATAACTGCGGAAATGAAATTCTTAAGGTCTCTCAAGGATTGCATAAGACTAGGGAGGGTCAGAAACGAAGATATTTGGCAAGAATTGGGAATTTTTCCACTTTACGACAAAATAAAAGTACAAACCAATAGGAAGCAGAGTTATTAGAAAGCCGAAGAAAAGATGGGTGTCGAAGTAGGTAGTAATGCCTAACCCGTGAGGAGGAGAAACAGAAGAAGGAGAAGAAGAAGCAGAAGAATGAAAAGAGAGGGAAAAGAAAAAGAATCAGAGGACGAAGGAGAAGCAGGTGTAGAAGAAGCAGAAAAATAAAATAAGGTGGAGAAGAAGCAGGAAAAGAATCAGAAGAAGCAGGGGTAGAAAGAGAAGAAGAAGAAGCAGAGGACGAAGAACAAGCAGGTGAAGAAGAAGCAGAAGAATGAAATAAAAAGGAGAAGAAGCAGGAGAAGAATCAGAAGAAGCAAGGGGAGAAGGAGAAGAAGAACCACAAGAAGAAGGAGAAGAATAAGAAGAGAGGGAAAAGAAAAAGAAGGAGAGGACGAAGGAGAAGCAGGTGAAGAAGCAGAAAAATAAAATAAAAAGGAGAAAAGCAGGAGAAGAATCAGAAGAAGCAGGGGGAGAAGGAGAAGAAGAAGCACAAGAAGAAGGAGAAGAATAAGAAGAGAGAGAAAAGAAGAAAAAGCAGAGGACGAAGGATAAGCAGATGAAGAAGAAGAATGAAATAAGAAGGAGAAGAATGAGAAGAAGCAGGAGGAGAAGGAGAAGCAGGAGAAGAAGAAGAAGCACAAGAAGAATGAAGAGAAAAAGAAGAAAACAGAAGAAGAAAGAAAAGAAGAAGAAGAAGCAGCAGGAGAAAGAGGAGGAGGAGGAGGAAGTAAGAAGAAGAAGAAGACGAAAAACCACGATTTAAAGTAGTTATATAGATAAGAAGTATTAAAGCAAAGGTGCTCTACACTTAGAGGGGAGTAGCTTAAAACAAGAGAATTTCGACCAGGTAAGCTGGACAATGAGCTACCAGAAACATTTAAATTTAATCAAAACAGTCTAAAAATGATATTTATAAACGGCACAAACAAAGCAACATAGTGAAATTCTTGAAATATATAATGCAGCGTTAACATATAATAAATTATAAAGAAAAAACAAGTACAGATAAAACAGCTACGTAATTTATTACAAAAATTTATTTTCAGGAAAATAAAAACAAGTAAGGATATCATCAGAAAAATGCAAGATATATATTTTGAATGAGCATTATTTATCTTTTAAAGATACTGTATAAGTTACAGCTAGGTGTACATCTTAAGAGATGTTTCAATGGTCTGACACAGTACATCCCGCCCGTCTACCTTATTTAATATGTTAGACATTTGCATACTTTAGGTATCCTTTTTCTTTTATATCCTATGCGTTACTTTGAATGACATCCTTTATTACTTATTCCTTTTCAGTCGAACGAATAGCCTACTTTAAGCTTCTTCCGTTTACAACAACCTCGGCAATCTTTAAAATAAGTTAAAAATTTTTTTAATACTTATTTATAACTAAATATTTTCTAACAGAAACGTTTTTTTACTAATAAACATGTCTCACATTAAATACTTAATATTATATCCTTTATTTTAAATTTGTAACAATAGCTACAGGTATGTACAACTACGAAACGAGTTACTTGATTGCCTAAAGAGAAAACAATTGATTAAATTAATTTATAAACAACATTATACCTTTTAATTTTATTTATTTTTCACCCCTAATATACGTAGTACATTGTAATCTGTTCAATTTAGGAACAATAAGCAACCCTATAACCCAATGAAATGAGGATGTTATGTGACGTGTAAACGAAGTATAGTCTTGTACGGACTCAGGACGACCATTCCTGAAATAGTATGGTTAATTGAAACCCAACCATCAAAGAACATCGGTAACCAATGTCTAGTATCCAAATCCGTATAAAAATAACTAGCTTTACTAGGATTTGAACTAGGAACCTTTAACTCCGATAATCAGCTGTTATTAAACGGCTGACTCCCGGCGATGACTTTACCTCAACCCGGTCAGTAATAATAACCAGCAAATTTAATTCTTGATTTAGCAATCTACACTGCAGAGTTAACAGGAATTAGTTAATGATATAGTAAAATATATGCTCATAACAGGCAGGTGGAGTGTTAAATTATTATTTGCACTTGGTCTCCTAGTTCGAGGGCTACAAAAAATTGTTCTGTTTCTTCCCACATAGTCAGCCAATTATATGACTGACGCATTTAAAAATCTAAGCGATAGAGGTATAAAAGACACTAGTCAGAGTTATCTCCTCTGAGAGTAATGAATTTCACTGTACATCCAACCCTGCAGTGAATGAACTGAAGATGTTATTTACAGGGTGGAAAGGAAAAGCTTTTCAGAAGGCCTAGCATGCTAATAAGCATACTTTTTTACTCAGTGATTAAGGCAGATGTAAACCACCTCACTCCTCATTTTTATGTAGTAAAGCCTCTACAGGTTCATACCACCCTTTCGACTGATGACCTAAACAACAACATTTATTCTTTTGTTAAAGAACAGATGTAGATCAAATGTAAAAGAAATGTGTTCAGAAGAAGTCTACTATTCAATATTTTCAGTGACGTGAACAATCAAAATTTTGGATAGACGGAAAAAGTACAAATTGGAGAAAAACATGGTGCAAGGTACCTATGTAATGTCAGGCAATGTCATAATGAGAAAAAAATATTGAATTACTTTTCTTTAATTTCCCTCTTAAAATTACAATATATAGGATATAAATTTCTGATCCCCATGGAATACTGTCAGTGAAAACAGCCGGTCGCATTGCCGTAGTTGGTAACGTGCTCGCCTCTCATCATGCGGTCTTGGGTTTGAATCCCATTCACGCACGGCATTTTCATACGTTACTAAAAATCATTTCATCCTTCACCGTCTGTATTAGCAGTCATTGCAGAACAGTCGGACGTTAAACCAAAGAAAATCAATAATATACACGCTCAAATCACACGTACAATTCTATTATTAGGGATTCAAACATTTTAAGCTCCCCTTCCGCCTAACCTCTAAAAATATAAGGGAAACATAATTCATATTATATGAAAGGAATAAGCTTATTTCTTTTTTGAATAATAAAAAAACATTTATTTTGTGCTGAAATCATGCAAGGGAAAAATATTTTTCGATTTTCTAAAATATTCTTCACGGAAAAACTACCAGTAAATTTTTTATAAATTATTACTATGTTTTTTTTTATTACATAAATTACTGCTTTCAACATTTTTGCTAGAATGGTGCCTAATTATAGCTAAAAGTATTGAAATATAATAATTTAAATCGTTGTTTTTAAATTTTAAAAAAGTTGTCAATTTACAACTTTTTATATTAAAACACATTAACAGATTTGAAAAAATACACTTTTGAAAATATTAACGAAATTTAGACATCGCTGCAACATCCACACTAATTATACCGGTACGTCTTAATGACTAACAATAATTCATAGAAATTTAAACTGAAATATTTTGTCTACGTTTCCACTTAATATTAAATATTTGAAAATAACATTATCTTTAAATTTAGAACGTTGTACTTTTAATAACTTATTAAAATGTACACTTTTTAATGTACACTTTCCCAGTTTTTATAATTTGATTCAAAATTTTATTTAAAAAAAATCTAAAGCTTAACATAATTTTTTTTTCAGAAGTACAGTATCTTTTCCGAAACATCTCTAAAAAATTTACAAGGTAGCTCACCCGATTTTATTTTTGAAAAATTTAAAAATGGAATAAACAGTAAAACTTTCTTATATCAAAATAATTTTCTTCTTTCTGTTAAAATTCGTGTAAAAATCTTCCTCAAGATTGATCTTCGATCAAGATTGAACCTCCGCTCCAAGATTTTAATATACAAATCCCTATTAAAACCAATCTGGACTTATGGTGTCCAGCTCTTTGGAATAGCGGCAGAGAGTAATTTAAAGTCTATACAAGCCTTTCAATCAAAAATCTTAAGACTTGCTTCTGGCGCTCCTTTTTATGTAAGCAATAAAACTTTCCACGACGATTTTAAAATTCCTACAGTAAAGGAGCTAACCGCGTCCTTGTATAGTACATTTCACGAAAGACTAGATGACCATCCAAACCAACTAGCCCGTGATCTAGCTACAAGGAACTTCCCAGCTGTGCGTCGTTTAAAGCGAAAATGGAGTAGAGACCTCTTGGTCTGAATAACGGACAATACCCGAAGTTTTGAACGGAGAATGTATCACTGGGTACCTCTTCTTCCTTAAGTGAAATTCCGCACCGCCATTTAAAAATCAAAAACGGAAGTTGTGCAGTTCAATGTACAGTACCGTAATAAAAATCATAGACAAAAAAAATCTTTCTATAAAGTATTATGATAAAAGATTTATTTTTATTTTTATTTAAGATTTATTTTTTCTTACCTGCAACATGAAGAGTAGCATTGCGGCTCGTAGCATGTCCAGCACTGTTTCTTGCAACACACCAATACACACCATCATCGTGTTCCTTTTTGCCATGAAGAGCGCGAAGAAAAAATAACGAACCAGCGGGTAATAAGACACGATGAGAATTCGGAGTAATTTCTAAAGGGGCACCATCTTTCCACCATTCAATTTTTGGTTCAGGGCGACCCTCAGCTTTACAATTTAATGTTACCGGTTCATTTTTTGGTACCACCATGTCGGCGGGGTGTTCTGTGATTCTCGGTGATCGAAATTGACCTGCAACAAAAAAAATTATTTAGTATCACAAATTTCTTAAGGAAATAAAAAAAGGTTTTAATAAACCATAATTTAACATGATTCGTGTGTTTAGTTTGCGTACCAATTTTCCTAAAATAAAATAGCTAAAATAAGATCTATTTCTTATCACATGGTCAGCCAATTAAATGGCTGAATCAATTAAGAACAGAAAAGGTAGAGGTGTAAAAGACACTAATCAGAGTTATCTTATCTGAAAGTAATGAATTTCATTATACAGCGGGACCCTGTTGTGAATGAAGTGAAGGTGTCATTTGCAGAGTGGAAAATATGTGGTTTTCAGAGGGCCCGGCATGCTGATAAGAGTACTTTTCCACTCAGTGAGGAAGGCAATTGTAAACCACCTCACTCCTCGTTTTACTTAGTAAAACCTCTAGAGGTTCAAACCAGCCTTTTGACTGATGACCTAAACAACAACAATTAATTTTCCAGAAAAATAGTTAACTTCAAACAATGTTTTACTTCTACAGAGAACTTTGACAGATAGATCGTCCGCAAGATTATCAGTATGGAGATAGTAGATAGACAATAAAGGTTCCGAAGACGAGAAGATGAACCAATAATTGAAGACATAATTAACGCCAATCACAAAATAACTAACAGCGACAGTAAAACAGTAATTGTTCAGTGGATCCCTTTCCACTTAAAAATCAAAATGATCAAAGAAAGCCGTTCAAGCAATCAAACGCGCTACTTCATGCTCCAATATAATAAATAAATATTCCCATCGAGACCTACAGAAAATGTTCTAGAACAAGTTAAAATTACTTTAGAATGACCAATGGAACACTTTAACAATTAACCTAGCCTACACATAGTACGGACTGACACTCAACATTTACATCAAGTATATCATTAGTCCGCAAGAAAAATGTCATAACTCAAAAATACACATTTCTCAGGCGAATCAAATGGAATTTCCTTTTCTTCAATTTTATGAAATTCCAAAATTCTAAAATCTCTAAACTTGTTTTGAAATTATTAATGAAAACATCAATTCGCTGTGTTTTCTGAATGTGTCTAAATGTTATTTTTTATTTTGAAAACCCTACCAAAATAAAAATTTAGCCGTTAGTTCGAGCTGGGTCATTTTCTTCCAACATATATTCGTATTACATACCTTATTACGAAAACTGACACAAAAATAATAACGACTCTAAATATGGTTCACTCCAAAATTCCGTTTCAATCATAGAAATAACTCTAGAAATAAGCAATTTTTTTTGTGAAAAGTTCTATAAAAACAGGATCTCTTTCTTTGCACATATACTCAGAACACCAGAAAACAGAATAGCAAAAAAAATAATGGAAAAACTGTATAACTCCAAAAACTTAAACATTCAGTGGACAAAAGAAATAAAGAAAGATTTAACATAATTTTAACTAATACAGGACCTAAAATAAAATTCCTTAAAATACAAGTAAGTAATTAACGACAAAAATAAACAACTACACGTTAAAACAAGAAAACTACTGACTAGGGTTTATTCAGATGAGGAAAGACAGATAAGGTCGGAAAGAATGAAAAAAAAAAATACTGAGAACAAAAATTGAAGAAAACCCAGAAGAAAGTAAAGACAACGCGAACCTAACTAAAGTGATCTAATGCGGTCAAAGAAGCTGGAATAAAGTTCTAAAAAATATCTATTACAATCAAAACACTTTACAAAATATGCACTTTTCAAATATAATTTACATACTTAAGCACTAAGTGTTAAAACTTAGGTAAAAATATGACGTTTTTTGATACATCGCGGACAGCTATTACGTGGGAGAAAAGTGAGACTGATGTGTTCTACCGTTCAGATCAGTAAAATTGAGCTGTGACATAAAACTCAAACTAGAAATCATGGTTTTTGGAATTGTGTCACTTTTCTTCCGAACTAATGGTACGATAGATTAAAATGCAATTTTAAAATCACCTGCAATGAATTTTCTCACAAAAAATCTAAAAAGATTCTTTAGAAATGTAGTTAATATAAAAATCTACTCGTTAATTAAAAAAAGGAAAAGCATTGAATTATATTACAAAGCAAATGATGTTTAATTTATTTCATGTGTACAGACTTAACCAAGAACGGCGAAAACGTAGAAATACATCAAATAAAGGGTTTCTGTTATAACTAAACCTGAAACCTTTAATCACTTGTTTAAAATAAACATACAATGTATACCTAACGCAAATTTTTTAAAGCTGAGAAGAATACGATACAGGAATTCAGCATTTTGTCTAAACAATGTTCATTTCAGTTGTGGTTATTTGATTTAATACTCGTACCTGTTATTTCGTTCATCTAAATTGTAATTTGATATAATATAGCCTACAATGGAGAAATGTAGGTTTTATAACTTCCGATACGAAAATATAAATGTAAATTCATGATACACAAAAATTCGTTTTAAAAAATATGAATGGCCTTGAAAATAGTTAAAATATTGATTGATTAACCCTTTCAATCCCAAATTTTTTAACTATTTTTATTAAACGCTTTTATTTAACTTACTCTTGGATCCATCAAATCTTGCAACTTAAAATTTTAATACTTCTACCGTATCAATATGAATCAAACTTTGCACACTTGTTTATCTTCGATGACAATACGCTGTCATAAAAAAAAATTTACAAAAAAAATTTTTTTTTTTTTTTTTTTTTTTTTTTAACTTACTCTTGGATCCATCAAATCTTGCAACTTAAAATTTTAATACTTCTACTGTATCAATATGAATGAAACTTTGCACACTTGTTTATCTTCGATGACAATACGTTGTCATAAAAAAAAATTTACAAAAATTTTTTTTTTTTTTTTTTTTTTTTTTTTTTTAACTTACTCTTGGATCCATCAAATCTTGCAACTTAAAATTTTAATACTTCTACCGTATCAATATGAATCAAACTTTGCACACTTGTTTATCTTCGATGACAATAGGTGTTTGTAAAAAAAAATTACAAAAAAATTTCAAAAAAATTACAAAAATATTTTTTAAAAAATTTAAAAAACGCTTTTATTTAACAATTACTTAAAAAAAGTAACTAAAAAGAAAAAAAAAAAAAATTTACAAAAAAAAATTACAAAAAAATCACAGAAAAAAAAATATAAAAAAAATTAAAAAAAATTAAAAAATTTTTTTTAAGAAACGCTATTATTTAACAATGATTCAAATAAAAAATGAACTAAAAAGAAAAAATAAAAAAAATTACAAAAAAAATTACAGACATTACTGTTACAAATAAAAGCGTGGCGCATTTTTATTGTAAAATATTCGTTGTATAAAAATGCGCCACGCTTTTATTTGTAACAGTAATGTCTGTAATTTTTTTTGTAATTTTTTTTATTTTTTCTTTTTAGTTCATTTTTTATTTGAATCATTGTTAAATAATAGCGTTTCTTAAAAATTTTTTTTTAATTTTTTTTCTGTGATTTTTTTTGTAATTTTTTTTTTTGTAAATTTTTTTTATTTAAATATGTGTACATTGTTTCATACATTTTACTGACATTTAAGTGAAATTAAATCACTTTTAGACCCTCAGCCTTTTTGATGGCCTGACAAAAAAGTGTGACACATACGTCACATTGGGACTTGATATCAAAGTTCCCAACAATATGAATTAGTAAATCATGTTCAGGCTTCCCTAAACAATATTCTCTTAACTTAGATTTGTAGCAAAAAACTAAATATTATTCTAATATCAAAGCATTATTTAAGACTTAAAAAATTTTAGAATTCAAAAATTCTGGTAAAATGGATAAAATCACTATTTACAGTCTAAAAAATATACTTGTAGGCCCTATGTACATTCAACATACTCGAAGAAATGCTACTTTATTTTAGTAAATGAACACGAATTTTTAAAACTGAAATTAACTTTAATAAGAAATTAATGGTCGACTCTGTGGCGTAGTGGTTAGCAACTTACACTGCAAAGTGGAGGTCTCAGGTTCGACTCCTGGCTAGGGTATACAAAATTATTACACTTCACAACCAGGGGTCTTTAATGAAAAGTAGTCGCTAACAATTAAATTTTTTATGTCTGTTATTTCACTCCAATGTGACTTCTATGCCCCAATGGGTTAGAAAGGGTTAGCAATTAAACGGATTTTTGTTTCAGTCAACTAATGTCCAAGATGTTCATGTACTCGTACCACTTTTAATTTTCTTCCTCGAGTTCTCATTTTCGAGCTTGAGCTCCTTTTCTTTCTACACATTTTTTTCTTCATTCATTTCGAGAATGATTTCTTTCATCGCTTCACTTACTTCTTAACATACCTTTTTTTGGTTTAACGTCTGACTGTTGGGCAATTACTGCTAATGCAGACGGTGAAGAATGAAATGATTTTTTTGTAACGTATGAAAATATGCCGTGCCTGAATGGGATTCAAACCCAAGACTGCATGATGAGAAGCGAGCACGTTACCAACTACGCCAATGCGGCCGGCGTACATACCTTAGTATGTTAAAAATAAAACTATTGTTTTTCTGAATTTATTTCTAAAGGCCAAGCCAATTGCTGTGAGCGCTGGGCTACGAATGCGCATACATGACTTCGACCATGCATACCCCTCCAACCTACAGTTACATGTACAGTCAAAGTATTGTTGAAAATTGACAACACCCATTGTATTTTGTAAGCATGCTGTTCCATTGCTGATTGCACTATTACAGAACATAAAAGACTATACTAATGCAGACGCACGTTTTGCCCAGTGCTCTCCTTACGAAAATTAGGCTAATATCTTACATTTTTATCAACGTTGTGTCACTAGAGGTTTCACTTAATGTGTTTGTATTCTTTGAGCTTTTAATTTTCAGATATCCTTGTTGTTGTTTAGGTCATCAATCGAAAGGCTGGTTTGAAACTTTAGATCCTTTACTAAGGAAAACGAGGAGTGAGGTGGTTTACCTACACTTACTGAGTGTAAAAGTATGCTTATCAGCATCCCAGACTCTCGAAAAAGCAGCAAAAGCCATCTGAGTCCGGCTGTATAATAAAATAAAAAAACTCGCAGAGGATATAACTCTGACTAGTGTCTTTTATACCGCTACCTTTTCTGTTCTTAAATGCTTCAATCATGTAATTGACAGACCATATGGTAAGAAACAGAACTATCAGCCAATTATATGAATGAACCATTTAAGAACTGTCAGAGTTATCTCCTCTGAAAGTAAAGAGTTTTATTATACAACAAGACCTTGCGGTGAATACACTAAAGGTGTCATTTGCAGGTTGGAAAGTAGATGTTTTTTAAAGGCCTGGCATGCTGATGAGCATACTTTTCCACTGAATGTAGAAGGCAATTGTAAACCACCTCACTCCTCGTTTTACTTAGTAAAGTATCTAGAAGTTCAAACCAGCTTTTCGGCTAACCTAAAAACAAATTAAATATTACGTAACAATTTTATGCCTGACGCTTAGATTCATAGTGAGTTACAATTTTCTGTGATGTAAACTCAATCAAAATTGCTAAATTTCATGTTCAGTGATAAAACCGCCCTGTTCGTTTTTTAATACCCAAATACGTATTATAACTTTTAAGATCATATAATGATGTTAGGAGATATTGTAAAAAATTTACAACTGCTGCAACCCTAATAATAAATTTGTTGCATCTGGTCGACCATTTAATTTAGACAAGTTCATTATTTTTAAAAGAGACAAATTAGAAATTATGTCGTAAAGTTAATATGAAATGCCAAGATTTAATAATAAATTAAAATTAAAAACATGTTAAGTAAACGGATGAATAATTAATTAGTAGCGTTTTGTTAGGGTATATAGATTGTTTGTAGAAGTAATAATCAGCTGGTGTTCGGTGCAAGTCCAAGAGTGAGCAGAGTGTGACGCCAGGACACGGCTGAGGATCGTTAACGTCGTTTCCGGCAGTACTCCCAACTCTGCATCACTCGCAGCCAGTTTCCTGTAGCAACGGTTCTGAATATTAAAACTACTTGTGAATTATGTGTCCTGTCCGCGCGTGCCTCTAATTGCCTGTCTCAAGACTTTTGTCCCGTAATGTAATCACTAAATAGTACTATTATAAGATTGAAATCGTTTTATTTTACAAAATATCTGTATAAAATAAATAGCAAGCTCTTACTCACTCACTGACTCACCACTACTATGTTAATTCTTTAACTTCTCCATCTCTTACAGAGCTAAAATTAACCACATTTTTTAATGAACTGCATTCAGGAGATTCCCAAAAGGAAGATTAGATATGTCAAGACCTTATTAACAAAATGTAATTTTATTTCCCAAAAACTTTCTTATACTTTATTATGCCCATATGATGATATATCTTACACGACAATAAATTTACACAACAATTTGGAGTGTCAAATTATTTACTCTCAATCTGTTCGTTGCTGGGCTAAAATAAATAGTTCTGTTTCTTATCACATGGTCAGCCAATTAAATGACTGAATCATTTAAGAACGGAAGAGGTAGAGATGCAAAAGACACTAATCAGAGTTATCTCCTCTGAAAGTAATGAATTTCATTATACAGCCAGACCCTGTGGTGAATGAAGTGAAGGTGTCATTTGCAGACTGGAAAATACGTTCTTTTCAGAGTGCCCGGCATGCTGATAGCGTACTTTTCTATTCAGTGAGGAAGGCAATGGTAAACCACCTCAGTCCTCGTTTTACTTAGTAAAACCTCTACAGGTTCAAACCAGCTTTTCGGCTGATGACCTAAACAACAACAACAACAATTTACTAACAAACTGTTATCCAACTGAGGCAAAGTCACTTCATCCTCCATTGTACAGTTACACCCCAATGTCGTCGCTAATGACCGTTGTAGTTGATGCGACGTTAAATTAAATAAATAAATTTATAAATATAATGTATTGTATTGGTCCTCGGTCGAAAGATTAGATAGAACATCTTAGAGGCTTTACCAAGTGAAACGTTTGAATCAACTGTGCCCGTAACATAGGACACCCTAGTCCTGGGAAATGACTTGATTCCAGATGTACCAATAAAGAAAAAACAAAAAAAATAGAGATAAATTTACATAAAAATCATAAAAAAAGAAATATAACAAAAAAATGACTGTCTGAAAAAAAAAGCGGCAACAGTTGGTTTAAATTTATTGGTACATCTTGAATCAAGTCATTGAAGAGTAAGGTAGTTTACCAATACCTTTTTCCCTGAGTGAAAATGTATGCTTATTAGCATGCCAGACCTTCCGAAAAGCATCTGCTTTCCACCCTCCAAATGATATTTTCAGCTCATTTACCACAGGGTCTAGCTGTATAATGATGAAATTCATTACTCTCAGAGGAGATAACTGTGACTCCCTACCTCTTCTGTTTTTAAATGCTTCAGTCATATAATTAACTGACCATGTGATAAGAGAGAGAACTATTTTTTTGTAGCTCTGGAACTAGCAGATCGAGTGCAAATAATTTAACACTCAACCTGCCTGTTATGAGAAAATAAATTTTACAAAAAAAATTTAGTTTTTTTAATTATTACTGTAGAATATATTTCGTACTTTTAGTTTAAACCGTTAATTTTAATTTACTTCTTTGTTCTAGCTTCTTAAAATTTACAGCTGAAGGAAAGATGACACTATAATCAAATAAAAAATAATAATACGCCTAATAAATTTTTTCAAAAGAAAGTAACTTTTTATGTTTTACATGGATGTATATATGTAAAGAAAGCATTGTTTTCATGTTAATTTTTTGAAATAAGAGTTTTCAAGGGTAATACACGTTTTCAGGCCCGCTAAACCCCACAAAAACATGTTTTTAATGATTGGTCTCTGTGTGCGACAAAAATATCTTCAAAACGGAATATCATAAGAAGTTGAAATTTGGAATTTGGAACTAAACGGAAAGTAGTAGGCCTAATTTATTCATGCGATTTTTCCCTTTATTGAAATTTTCTCAAAAACAGCTCCTACGATTTTCTAAAAATTGCCTCATTTACTACATTTTTTTATTCTCTACAAGATAAGGTAAGAGCCATGTCTGTTGAAATTCTTGGGGGAGGGGGTCTATGCTCTCGTAGGAAAAATAGGTTTTTAAAAAAGTGGCCTTAATATGCAATATAGGGCGAAATGTGTGCTTTTCTGTATTTTGATCATCTAAATTGGTAATCATGTAATTGGAGAAAATCATAAAGTACAAGGAAATATGGAAGGAACATCTAAACAGAATGACGGATGGAAGAATACCGAAGCAGATGTGGGAATATAAACCACAAGGCAGAAGAGCTCCAGGTAGACCGAGGAGAAGATGGAGCTGAAGAGAGTGATGTCGGAACAGGCCAAGGCCTAAACTGTGAAGAGAAGACGAAGAAGAAGAAGAAGAAGAAGACGAAAAAAGGTAAAAAAATGATATTTTTTTAAATTGTGGCCTCTATATTTTAAGAAAAGTGTATGTTATGAAAAATTTGAAAATTAAAAATGAATTATAACTTTTATTACAACCATTAATTTCGAGCCCGCACACATATACACACACCAATCTGTAAAAGTGTAGCCTATAGTTTGTGTTCAGGTGGCCTAAAAACGAGTATTTCTGGTAAATCGATTTAGGAAAATTGACACGTAAACATTACTTTCCTTGATTATATTTCATACCGGGCAAAATAAAATAAAAAAACAGCCTTAAAATTAATTCACTTTAAGTACGTTAAGACATTCGGCATTGTTTACACATAAAATTATAAATTTTGTGGTTACAATGTAATACCGTGTAAAGATTAACGAGAAAATTAGTGCGACTTGCCACCCTTTATTTGTATTTATCTAAAATGTTGTAGCTTGTAAAATATGTCGAAAATAATGTTTTCTTAGATATGAAACGGTGTTCTGATAATACACTGTTCATTAATTCAATTTTTATCAGCACACAAACTTACAAAATGTGGTTTGAATTTTAATTTACCTAAGTTAGCGTTTTACTTCATGTTTTATCGTAATACATTGCTGGTTTTTGTAAAGATTACACTCTAATATATTTAAGAAAATAATTTTTTAAATATATGAAGTTCACTGTACCTTGTCAAGACATGGAATTTAATCTGCCATTTAATTAATGAAAGAATACGCGTTTAATCTCGTTACTAGTATAGGTAATGGAATTGATATATTGATTCAGGTTTTTGGTTTGCTGCTTATTTTTAATTTGTTATATATTTAAGATAACCTGTTTTTATTCTACGAGGGTAAGTCAAAAAGTTAAGAGAAATTGAAAGAACCTTTTTATATTTATTGTACTTACCTACTCACATATCAAGGGAAATATAGGTATCATCACAAAAAAAACAGTATTTAATATATTTTTAAAAAGGTTTTTATGAAGTGAGGTTATTGGTGGCAATTTTCAAAATTGTCTTCTATAATTTGGCGGTGTCCGTCCGTCACACCCGGATGTCAGAAACTACAAGAAATAGCAACTAGTAACAGCTTTCGAATTCGTAATCTACATAAAAGTTAGTTGATTTTAAATTAAGACGGTTTCGACCGGAAGTGGCTCAAAACCGGAAGTCAAAAATCAAAGTCGAGATTAATTTGGAATTAAAAATACTGTCATTCGATCCCTCTTAAAGAGTACATACAGAAATCATTAGGTTTGAAATTCCTGTTTCGACCGGAAGTTGCCCAAAACCGGAAGTTAAGAAATCAAAGTTGGAATTTAGAAACAGAAATAGTGACATTCGATTCGAAGAGCAATACAGAAATCTCCAATGGTTTTTACAAATGGTCAAAGGTAAGCCTTTTTAAAAATTTCCACCACCCATGAGACGCGACGTCTCATGAAACTATGACTATAAGGAAAGGAAAGTATTGTTTCCATGTCGATTTTTTAAAATCAAGTTTTCACCGGATATACAACTTTTCACGCCCCTTGAACCAAAAAATAAGTAACATGGTTTTAGCAATTTGTGTGCGTGCGTGTGTGTGTGTGTGTGTGTGTGTGCGCGCGTGTGTGTGTGTGTGTGTGTGAACATAATATCCCAAGAACTCAACATCGTACGAAACTGAAACTTGGAATTTAAGTTAGGTACTACTGGAGGACCCAACATGAACATTTTCATTAAAATCGGTCAAAAGGAAATTTTAGTTTATTCGTGCAATTTCTCAAAAAAGGCTCCTACGATTTTTTTTTTGTATCGCCTCATTCATTAGATTTTTATGCTTTACAAATAGGAGGATAAGTTCCATGTCTGCATAAATTCTTAGGGAGGCTGTGCTATCGTAGAAAAAAGTTTTTTTTAAGACAGGGCCTTTATTAATATACATTCTAGGGCAAAAGTGTAATAAAAGTTGAAGAACATTTAAAAACCTACAACTTTGATTTCAAGCGTTTTTTTTTTGTACAACGCTTATTTTAGCGGCAATTAGTGATTTTCAGTTTTTTTTTCATCAAATCTGTACAAAATGAGATTTTTTACGATTATGGCCTTAGTATGGACTTTACGACAAATGTTGTTTAGGTCATCAGCCAAAAGGCTGGTTTGAACCTGTAGAGGTTTTACTAAGTAAAAGGAGGAGTGAGGTGGTTTACCATAGCCTTCCTCACTGAGCGGAAAAGTACGCTTATCAGCATGCCGGGCCCTCTGAAAACCATGTATTTTCCACTCTGCAAATGACACCTTCACTTCATTCACCACAGGGTCTGGCTGTATAATAAAGAAATTCATTACTTTCAGAGAGGATAACTCTGATTAGTGTCTTTTACACCTCTATTTCTTCTGTTCTTAAATGTTTCAATCATTTAATCGGCTGACCATGTGATAAGAAACAGAACTATTTATTTTAGCCCTGCAACTAAAACAATCAGTGTAAATAATTTGACACTCTACCTGTTGGTTATGGGCAGATTACGACAAATATGTATAATAATTAAAGTTATAGGAAATAAAAAATCTACAACTTTTATTTTAAGCTTTTTCCTCTACAGAGCCTAGTTTAGAGGTAATTAATGATTTTCCAAATTCGTAAGTTTTACAGGGGTTGATTTATTAATAAACATAGGTTACACGGTTTATTATTTACATTGGCAAGAGTAAATCGTGCGAGTGTTTTACGCCAGATTTCTTTTATAACCGAACCTAATTCATCAATATTCTATATAGGCTATTATAAACAGGTGACTACAAATGACAGGAGAAACTTGTAATCTCCTTTACGATTTAACAAAGTCTACCAACACATCCTTTCTAATACCCGACATGTTTACACGGTAACACTTAACAGAGAACTAAAAAGATTGTGATCTTGAAGATGAAATTTTATTTTCTAGATGTCAAGACGACCGCTTCAGATTCTTGTACTGAGCGTACGATCTTTAAACTGATAACTAAAGCGCCTCCGAGAAATTACTCCAACTTAATGGACTCATTTGCATCATCTTATTCGTTTGCTATATCCTTGCCTTTTTTATCTTAGTTTTATTTTTTGTATATCTAATTACTCTCCTCTGTTATTCTACCAAAAGATATCTATTCAAATATATATAATTATATTATTTAAAAAGAGATTTACATACAAAATTTATTATTTTATTTTAAAACATTTTTTGTAGAAATTAGTTTAAATTTAATTAAGTTAGTTACTGATAAAAATAATAAAATATATTCAATTTATAATTTATTCTGTTACAAATATTTTGCATCGAGTTAAAATACATTTTACTGTAAAATATTTTTAATTAATTTAGTTTTTCCGGCTTGAATTTTTTACATAACATAATCTTTTAACATTATACAAAAATCTAATTGAAAATATGTTAAACGTCAAAACAAGAATTTCACAAAGTTAATTTTTTAGTTAGTTTTCTTTCTTTTACTGGGGAACTTTTTCAGAAAATTTCTTACTTTTTAATTTTTTTGTGAAGGTCTACGAATTTTTCTAATACCCTTATCCTATAGCTTGTCATCTTCTATCTCCCAGTCACCCTTTCTTGATATTTCTTCTGACGTACCTCTTAGATTCCCGATATTCATACTTTTGGCCATCTCCCCGCCTGGAAAATTTCCGTTCTTTAAAAAGTACTAAAAATATATATATAAACTGAATATATAAATATATATATAACTGAAAAATATATAAACTAAATAATGGGCCAGTTCGTTGGTGTAGTGAACATCCCAATTGGATTCAACGCCAGAAATCCCGGATTCGATTCCTGGTAAAATATGATTTTTTTCTTCGCTGCATCACTTCATATCATTACCTACCCACAAACCACAGCTTATGTGGTTGTTACAGTTTAGGTCATCAACCGAAGGCTGGTTTTAACCTCTAGAGGCTTTACTAAGTAAAACAAGGGTTTACAATTACCTTCCTCACTGAGTGTCAGGCACTCTGAAAAGCATCTACTTTCCACCCTGAAAATGATATATTCACTTCATTCACCGCAGAGTCTGGGTGTATAATGATAAAATGTATTATTCTCAAAGGGAACTCTTGACTAGTGTCTTTTACAATTCTACCTCTTCTGTTCTTAAAATCTTAAGTCATAAGGGTGACCATGTAATAAGAAACAGAACTATTTTTTGTAGCCCTGGAACTAGCAGATCAAGTGGAAATTACGGGATTAAGTGGGTATCATCATAGAACAAATTCATGAAAATGTAATAAGTTTCTACAAATTCCTTTAAGTTTCCTAAAAACCATCAAAAATAATTAAAATTATAGACTTTTTTCTCATTTTATTCTGCTATTCAATGTGCAATTATTAATTTTTGGTCAGTTTTATTTACGGATACATCCGCATTCATTATTATTGAGTAAAAGTGGAGAGAAAAATTTATAATCGAATTTATGTGGATTCTGAGACATTAAACACAGTTTTCTATCCAGGAAAACCCTTTTTTTAAATTTTCTTTACCGAAACCCGTAATTAAATGTACCTACACTTTATTGTATTTATTTTCCTTAGTTATACAAAGAAGTAGGCCTACCGTTAGGTAAACCCTTCTTTCTTTCTAGCAAAAAACTTGATGTTCTTGTTTCTAGTTTAGTTAAAATATTTGGTGCTCGTAGATATTTTATAGTTCCAAATAAAAATAAAACTTATAAAAGATTATATAAAATAATTAGATCGTTGTAAAATCAGTTGTTTCTCATGTACCAAAACGCAGCTGTTAACTGTTAAATTGTACTGACAGGTTATTAAACGAACCGAAGACTTAAATAAATTGCTAAAAAGAAGCTAAAACAGGTATATGAACTACAAACAGATGAGAAGAAACTAACAAAATATAATAAATAAATACCAACGGTGTACTTAAATTGCTGATTACAATACGGATTTAGTTCAATGTTATTGGTTAAGTGGATGAAAATTAACCACTCCCAATAAAATTACATTGAACAAAAGATTGGCTGACCTGGAAAGTTATTTCCGGGAAAAAATAAAAACTAAAAAAATAGCTTACGTTTCTCGAAACATGAATTCCAAATATTCTTTCATACTAAAGTAATAAGTAAAAACTTTCCACAAAGTAGGTTAAGTTGAAAATAAAAATAAAAGTTAGAGTATTAAATTTTTCGGACTCTATCTTTTGTCGAACAACAAACAAAAGAAGAAAAAATAAAATAAAAGAAAAAAAGAAAGATTTCCTGATAATCATATAAGTAGTGGGTGTGCTAGTATAATAGGAAAAGCAAGAATAAGTAGAGCGAAAGAAAGCAAGGAATAATGGAATTGCCAAGGAGTAGAAAACAAGAACCATAAAAGGGGTCAAGTGTGCTTAGTTTAATTGGACTCTGTTGAACTTTGTTCAGAACAAAAAAAAGTACTGTGAAGGACAAAACAGTTTCAAAGAAAGGGGACAGAAGAAATTCGCTCGTATAACAAAGGTGAAATGTAAATAAACTTTTTACATACTTGCAAAGAAAAATAGAAAGAATAAGGAGTTATAATATTAGAACATTAACAAAAATAATCTCAGTTATTACAACTAATCAATTTCCCGTTTCATTAAACTTTTTTGTGTAGTTTTTAATTAAACAATTAAAACGTATACCTTTGTAAATTTTCTATTAAAAATCAAGTTATTTTTCTTACTTTTTATACATTCAAATTGAATATCAAATGATGATAATTTAGATGAAGGTAATTTTTTTTCCAACCTCGATAAATCATAAACGAACGAGAAGTGAATATAGGAAAATTCATTTTATTAGACCACGCGTCTCATGGCTGACGGCAGTTTTTAAAAAGGTTACATTTGAAAATTTCGGGTAAAAACCAATAGTGATTTCTGTATCGACTCTTAAAGAGAAATCAAATGACACTATTTTTGTTGGAAATTCCGAATTGGATTTCTTGATTTCCGGTTTTGGGCCACTTCTTGTCGAAACCGGACTCGAATCCAATTCAGGTCCACTAGTTTTTTATGTAGATTACGAATCTGTTGCTATTTCTTGTAGTTTATGACATCTGGGTGTGGCGGACGGAAGTAGGGACTAAGAAAAATGGTAGATGAGAATTTTAAAAATTTCCACTAAAATATGTTTTATTAACTAAAAGTTTTTTTTATCCGAGTCGGCGAGAAAAACTCATGTTCACTCCCTCACGATGGAGGAAGTTGTGTTGGACTCAATTGAGGCGTCCTCGTCCAGCCCCAAGGAGGCCGCAACCGCCTTACCAACCAAAAACCCACCGCCTGGCCACTTGATCCGACATCAGCAAACAACCCTCCACTTCCCTCGGAACTGTTTATATAATACTACAAGGGAAATGTCGGGTTAAAAAATAATTACATACTGTCAGCGGGGCGTAGAAGGGAACCGTAGCCTAATTCCCCTCTCGCTGTCACTGACCAACACTCACTCTCTCACTTTCATTTATCTCTTTCATCACCAGTTCAGGAAATTAATGTGCCTAACTTACCTTCTGAGATCGGGACTAAACTAAAAGTTACGAACACTTATGGTTACTTTTCGACATAATCACCTTGGCGATGAAGGCATTTGTCGTAACTGTGGACAATTTCATCCTTCACCGTCTGCATTAGCAGTAATTGCAGAACAATCGGACGTAAAACAAAAAAAAATCTCTGTTATGGAATCAAATTTATATTATTGATACGTCCATATTTGGTTAAATCCGGGTTATTCGAAATGGGTCTGTAACTTTTATTTTATCGGATAACGGGAATTCTGCAGTAATAACTTTATTTGAGTTTTAACATCGATTTTAAATAAAACTCGAACCAAGGAATCTTTAATATTCGAGTACGCTATCAATAATTGATTAAACCATAAAATCACAATTATTTCCGTAAATAGTTCATGTATTATAGAATAACACAGATTAGGAAGGAAATTGTAAACAACAATAAGGAGTAAGTAATAAAATAAGTCATAATTAAAGTAAACATTTACATAGAGTCCTAAACACTAATTAACTGTTAGGCTTAATTTAAGTACAGTTACGGTCCAGATCCCATTTTACAGATAAGTTACAATAAAATAACAGTTACAATAGGATTACACACAACCCATTCTATTTTCGGTTAAACTCTCTTGTTCAACAGAAACACGAACAAGGCCGATGTTTTCAGTTGCCAAGCTTTAAGCTTATTTGTGTATTAAACTGTTCGTTTTAACTGTCTCTTGTAAAATAGTCTGACATCTGTAAAACGTTTTCACGTCTTCAATAATCGTTTTCTCCTTGATAACCGACAAGAAAGAACAGAGAGGTCAACATATCAAAAAGCTATCCACCGTTTGTATCACTAATGCATACAATTAAATGGAACGTACGAACTTTTATAAAATATTTTAATTAAAACTATTGTGTATTTAAATTATATAGCTAAAAAACTGAAATTTATAAGTTTTTTTAAAACATATAATACAATTTTTGTGAATTGCTCATTCAAATCTCATTGAGTTACCAAAATGTTTTAATAATACATAATGATTTTAAGAAAAAAAATAATCTGGTGTAGAACATTCACACGACTTTGTTTTGTCAATTAATAATGAAATAAACCTATGTATAATCATTATTAAATAATGTAAAATGAAAAACATAAACTAATTTAAATCATAAATTTGGGAATTTTAATCATGGCGCAAAATGAAAAACGAGGACTTAAAAATACGGAAAATCACTAATTGACGCAAACTAGTGATTGTAGTAGGAAATTCTTGAAATTAAAATTGTTATTTTTTAAACTTTTCTATTGCTTTAATTATCGAAGCCTTTACACTCTGTTGTAAAATGCAAACTAATCCCGCAATATTTAAAAAAACATATTTTTTACCGATTTTGATGAAAAATGCAGAAAATTACAAATTGCTGCTAAACTAATCGTTGTTCAAAAAATATTTTAATTAAAAGTTGCAGGTTTTTTTTAATGTTCTACAAATTTGCTTACATACTCTTATGCTCTAGAATGCATAAATTAGGGCAGCAATCTTTAAAAAAAATCATTTTTTTTACCACGAGAGTACATGCACCCAAGAATTTCAGCAGATATAGCGCGTACCCTATCTTGTACAGCATAAACAACTTAGAAAATAACGCGATTTTTTTAAATTGTAGGCGTTTTAAAGAAAGTTGGAAAAATGTAAATAATCGCACGAATAAACTTCTACTTTCAGTTCGATACCGGTTGATGAAAATTCGTGTCGAGTCCCGCAGTGGTAAGTAATTTAAGTTTCAAATTTCAACTTCGTACGATATTCCGTTCTTGAGATATTTTACATACACACACCAATTGCTAAAAACAAGTTTTTTTGAGATAAGAAGGCCGTGTGCATCCGGTGAATAATCGATTTCGAAAAACCGATATGAAAACAATACTTTCCTACCCGATATATACAAAAAGGGCACGAGAAAGTTAAAGTCGCTATCAGTATTGTTGAAACGGTGTATATTTAAAAAACTAAAAAAATCTAAAAAGTGGCGTGAATTCGGGAAATCAATAAATTAAATAATTTAACACACCCTTTAGAAGCGTGCGCCAGCAAACTGTAGTTATAATTTTGAAAAAATTTGTAGTTCCTAGACTAGAATTTTTCCCATAACGGGCAGGTAAAGTGTTAAATTATTTGCACTCTACCTGCCAGTTACATGGCTACAAATAGTTCTGTTTCTTATCACATGGTCATCCAATTACGCGTATGGCTACGTCATTTAAGAACAGAAGAGGTAGAAAGGTAAAAGACACTACTCAAACTTATCTCCTCAGAGAGTAATGAATTTTATTATCCAACCAGACCCTGTCTGTGGTGAATAAAATGATGGTGTAATTTTCAGGGTGGAAAGTAGATGCTTTTCCGAGGGCCTGGCATCCTGATTAGCATACTTTTCAGTCAGTGAGAAAGTCATGGTAAACCACCTCACTCCTTGTTTTACAACAGACTAGAATTAAATTTAAAGGCCCGTTAAATTTTAATACGCTTAATAATACACCTGTACAGTACACTGGTATTCTGAATAATCCACCAACGATCGAATTGAAATTGCTTAAGGGTCCGTGTTGTTGTTGTTTAGGTCATCAGCCGAAAGGCTGGTTTGAACCTCTAGAGGTTTTACTAAGTAAAACGAGGAGTGAGGTGGTTTACCATTGCCTTCCTCACTGAATGGAAAAGTCACTTATCAGCATGCCGAGCCCTCTGAAAAGCACATATTTTCCACTCTGCAAATGACACCTTCACTTCTTTCACCACAGGGTCTGGCTGTACAATGAAATCCATTACTTTCAGAGGACATAACTCTGATTAGTGTCTTTTACACCTCTACCTCTTCTGTTCTTAAATGATTCGGTCATTTAATTAGCTGATCATGTAATAAGAACAGAACTATTTATTTTAGCCCTGCAACGAACAGATTGAGAGTAAAGAGGAGAGTAAAGAGGAGTAAAGGAGGGTCCGTACAAAATAAAATAAAAAAAATTACAAAAAATTAACTGTCATTAAACACGTCGTAATATTGATATGTATTTTCGTACTATTGATTGATATATTTTAACGAAATTCTAGCAAGTTGCAAGACGAATGACTTTTTAGTGCGTTTCACTTGACAATAATTATTCAATTTAGTAGACTATGAGTAAATTAAGGCGGTCGTTGGACACGCCCTCATGTTACAACCCGGGTGTGTCTGGACGATTATTAATTATGTTATTTATATTTTTGTCCTAGCCTCTTAAAATATTATGCAGAATGGAAAAGGAAAGCAATCAGTCATACAATCAACCCACTGATCTACTCGATGTAACATTTACAACACACCTGTCGGTTGAATATCAACAAAATTCGTATAAACATTATTAAACAAATATGGTGTGAAACACTCACATGATTTTTTCTTGCCAATATGAATAATCAACAAAATAACCTATGTTCAATATTAGTAAACAATGTAAAATAAAAAAATAACCTTATTTTAATCATGAGTGAATGACGCAAAATTAAGATCAACTTTTGTAGAACCTAAAAATACAGAAAATCAGTAATCAGTAAATGAGCTTCTAAACTAAGCTCTGTAGAGAAAAAATTCTTTAAATAAAAATTGTATAGGTTTTTTAATTTCCAATAACTTTCATTACACACACTTTTTTCGTAAAATCACAAACTAAGTAATACTAAGGCCGCAATATTTAAAATAAAAACATTTTTTACTGATTTTGATGAAAAATACAGAAAATCTCACACAGGAATGTATTCCTGTAGACAGATTTCCTGTAGGAAATCTGTCGCTCAAAATCTCACAAAAACATACGAAATCTCACACAAGAATACAGGAAATCTCTATCGCTAAACTACGCGTTGTACAAAAAAAGTTTTGATTTAAAAGTTGCAGGTTTATAAATATTCTTTAACTTTGATGATTACACTTTTGCTCTAGAATACATATTAAGACCACAATCTTAAAAAAAAAAACACGGTCTGGCTGTATAATAAAATTAATTACTCTCACAGGAGATAACTCTGACTAGTGCCTGTTACACCTCTACCACTTTCATTCTTAAATGCTGAAGTCATATACTTCGCTGACCATGTGATAAGAAACAAAACTATTTTTTTAGCCCTGAAATTAGCAAAAATAATAATGAATTTAAGTTTCAGAAATGAGGTACAATAAAAAAAAATCGACTCGAAAGTAAATTTTGAATAACTCTGAATTAAAAATCAAATACGAGTAGGCCTAAACAAAACTGAATGAATAATTAATAAAAAACATTTCTTTTTCCGTAGATTTACCTTTATAAATAAAAGAAACAACTAAATAAATCTTAATTACATTTAAAAAAAGGACATTTGAAGTATTTATTTATACAAATAGCTACTATATAAAAAAACAAAATACGGATATAAATAACAGACTATAAAAGCATCAGAAAAATCTTAATTCCTTCAGAAGTAATAAAATTAATTCAAAGTAACATTTTAAAAACGTATTCCGAATTGTGATTGTTTTATTATACGTATCGAACTTATTAAATTTTTCACCTTCACCGTTAAAAACGGCATCAGCAAAAATGAATCTTGTAATAAACAACATTAAGGTATATTATTTAAGTTGAAATGGCTAATAAATTTATATTTTATCCACTAATTTAGTATATCGGATAGATCAATTTAAATAAATAACCAAAAGATTTAGCGGAACGTAACCAATTTTTATTTTATATGAGGTAAATTTAAAGAATGGTTTACGAATTCTAAATTTTTATTTCTTTAAATTTAAAATTCTCTACTAGTTGTTTAGAATTGAGAACTAATTAATTAAACACCCACGGAAGTTTTTTTATTATTTCTTTTGGAAGCATCGAGGTCACCACAATCCGTCAGGTTACAAATTTTTTTTTATTTCATTTGTCATCGGTAACTGTACATTATTGTCAACCACCTAATTTGATTTTTGCTGTACTTTTGACGTGGATTAGGCATAAGTTTGAACAGGGACCCCCAGTCGAGTTTATTCATGAATGGTGTCAGCTGATCACCATATATAGTCGTTTACCCAACCGGTGTTACTTAATAAATAATAGCGATTTTCTACCAGCTGACTGATTGGGCTGCCCTGAAGGCCTATAAAAGATTAACCCACCGAGTTGGTACAATGGTAAAGTCGTCGTCACGAGTCAGCTGTTTTTTGTAGACGAAAGTTTTATGGTTCTTAATTTTTTTTTTGGTCTGCTTTTTTGTTCAACGTTCGAATGTTCTGCAATTACTGCTAATGCAGACGGTGAAGATAGAATGATTTTTTGTAAAGTATGAAAATATGCCGTTCCTGAATGGGATTCGAACCCAAGACCGCATGATGAGAGGGGAGCACGTCAATGCGGCCGTTTTTATGGGTTTTATGGATCAAATATTAAGGAAGGTATAGTTAATTTTATAAGACTTTGAATAATAGATAATGGTTACCGTTGTACTTAGATAGTTAGGGTTCAATTAACCATACTTTTGGAGAAATGATCGGCCTGAGTCTGTACAAAACTACACCTCATTCACACGTCATACTTATCATCCTCATTTTATTCAATCATGGAGCGTCTTATTGTTCTTAAATTGACAAATTGCCACGAACACACATTATTATTCTTCTTTTTCAGGCGCCAATCCGCTCCGAATGTTGACGACCATCACAGCAATATTCTCACGTTGTTCGTTTCATTGCAATATAGCTCTTCTGAGCTCTTTCCAAACCAAGTTCTCAGATTTCAATGCCACGTCAGCGTTCTTCTGCCAGGTTCACGGTTTTCATTTATTTTTCCCTACAGAATGGCTTGTAGTAATAAATATATTGATTCACTCCGCATGATATGTCCAAAATATTGGAGCTTCCTACAATTGATGGTGGAAATAACCTCCACGCCTTTCTTCATTCTCCTGAGAAGGTCTATATTTAGCATCCGAGCAGTCCATGGGACCCTGAACATTCGTCTGTACAGCCGCATCTCAAATGCCTCCAGTTTCCTTATGATGGCTTTAAAAGTCGCCCATAATAGACAGGTGGAGTGTCAAATTATTTACACTCAATCTGTTCGTTGCAGGGCTAAAATAAATAGTTATGTTTCTTATTACATGGTCAGCCAATTTAATGACAGAATCGTTTAAGAACAGAAGAGGTAGAAGTGTAAAAGACACTAATCAGAGTTATCTCCTCTGAAAATAATGAATTTCATTATACAGCCAGACCTTTTAGTGAATGTAGTGAAGGTGTCATTTGCAGAGTGGAAAATATGTGCTTTTCAGAGGACCCGGCATACTGATAAGCGTACTTTTCCACTCAGTGAGGAAGGCATGGTAAACCACCTCACTCCTCGTTTTACTTAGTAAAGCCTCTACAGGTTCAAACCAGCCTTTTGGCTGATGACCTAAACAACAACAACGGCTTTAAAAGTCCAAAGTCCAGAACTCTACACCGTATAGGAGAAAAGAAATAACATCTTAGATGCCTCAATTCTGTTGCAACAGTAAAGTTGTGGTGGTTGAAAATAGGACCCATTTTATTCAATACTGCTCTTGCCTTGAATGCACAACATTTTATTTGCTGTGCAGTGTCCCATTGTTCGTTTATCATGGTTGTCATGTAACATTATTGTTGTACTCTCTCAATCCGGGTCTGGTAGACATAAAAATGAGCTCCATTCACCGGCTCTCTACTAATTATCACGAACTTTGTTTTTAGAACGTTGAAATGAGTTCTAATACCTGATTGTACAGTAATATTCTGTCCATCAATTGTTTTAAACCTTCCAGGCTGTCAGCAAATATCATAATGTTATTAGTATATACATTGGTGATAAAAAAAGATGTATTGTTACTCTCACAAGTTTACTTAAATTATTTAGTATTCGCAAGGTATCAGTTGAAAATATTATAAGTTAATTACCCAGATAATATTTCTGAAAAAATTGTTTGATCAGTTATTTATTTATTTTTTTTATTCCTAATTTGTGTACGTTACAATCTGTTCAATTTAGAACAATAAGCAACCTCATGACCCAATGAGATGAGGATGATGTGTATGATGTGTAAATGAGGTGTAGTCTTGTACAGACCCAGGCCGACCATTCCTGAGAGAGTATAGTTAATTAAACCCCAACTATCAAAGTACACCAGTAACCACTGTCTAGTATTCAAATCCGTATAAAATTAACTACCTTTACTAGGATTTGAACCAGGAACCTTCGTTTCCGAAAATAATCTGTTAAACAGCTGATTTTGGCGACGACTTTACCTCTAGACCAACCTGGTGGGTCTAGGCCAACCTGGTGATCAGTTACTGAATCGGAATTAATACTTTTGAAGTTTATGAAAAAAATATACATAAATTATTTAAGGGGAGCAGACTGATTTTAATAAAATATATTGATTTTTCAATTTTACCATATATTGATAGATCCGTTACCCCTATTTAAATTGATATATAACACGACATTCGTTGCTTTTTCTGTTGAGAAAAATTATGTTTTTACGTTGATGGGGTACGTAGTGTTTATTTCAATATTTATTCACGTTTTTCATTCTTGTAAAATGAGATTATTATAATATGTTACTGCTCTAACATTACGGAGATCGCGTTCACATAAAAACAATAATTTCTAGAACACATAGGATTCAGCTGTAAAGCAAGATAAAAATATCGGTGTGTTTTTGTTTGGAAGTTAATTCCAATTGTCAATAGGTGTTTCTGTTACGGTATTACGCTTTTACTATATCCGCATTTTCCGCGTATTGTATTTTTTGACTTTAGGTACACTTATTTTAGGAACCATCCCACCTAGGAGTGTGAAATTTCGCACAATACATTTTAATACCAAGGTGTGTATTTACTCCAGAGGTATTTCAAAAACTTTGGAGTTTTTAATTTTTGGGTGTCTTTTTCATTAAAAATATATGGGCTACATTTGAACATTTTTTGAGAATAAAAATAATTTTTAGATTAAATAAAGATAAATGAAAAAGCTCTGATACAAATTTGTAAAAAGGTACAGTAGATAGGTGTGTTAAAGCTCAGCTTTATAGCTTTAACGGTTGCTACAAAAAAATCTACCTAAATTTGTATTGCAAGTACAGGGATAATGAAAATGGTCTGCTTCCCTTAACTATTTGCAGAGTTAGTGAATTGAACATGTGAAAGGTATTTAAAAATGTACATAGGCTACATATTTTGTAGGTATGATGAAAGTAAATAAATCTGTAAATTGTAGTCAGTTATTGGAGATAAATGATAGGGTAACTGTAGAACGGTCTGGTCGAACAGTTGTAGGAATGAATCATTAGATGATCATCACTAAAAACGCGATGAAGCCAGCGGCGGCACCTTCAAGAAATGAACAAGAAGGGTGTGGACAGAAAACCGCAGGATGAAGAAAAATAAGAAGAACAAGAACTTACAGGGAGCGGCGGAGAATCACTTCTGTTTATCTTGAAACAAAACAACTGAAACAACAAAATCAACAAAGACAAGACACTGATAATTGGCTGCAGGATTGCTTAGGATCTGTTAGCGAGTTTCATCTAACCTTCTATAAAATCAACTAAGCGACCCATCTCCTACCTTGATCAACATTAACTTTAACCAATTTCTCTCTCTCTCTCTTTTACAAGTACAAACATTTTACACGTTTATTTACATTCTTCTTTCATCCGAAAAATGAATAAATAAATATTCTGAAGATACCGTAGTATTTGCAGATGGTTTAATATGAAGGTATTAGAAAAAAAACGGTACATCGAACCAACCGCATTAAAACTTACATGCAAATTTTTAGTCGAAGCTACATTTTACTGTTTGACTTGATTGGTTATTCTTTCATTTAAAAATTTTATTACAAAATTTTTGGTAACTATTTTCATGTATTTCTGGGATGTAGAGAGAATTTTAGAATTTTTTTTAATACTTTATTTTTATTTCCTTATTTATATTATATCAATCTATATAGGCCTACATCCCTTCTAAAATTTATAATAATTAAAAATAATTCAGATTATACAAACGAAGGAGAGAATTTTTTTTAACGTCTGACTGTTCTGCAATTACTGTTAATGCAGACGGTGAAGGATAAAATGAATTTTTTGTAACATGAAAATATGCCGTGCCTGAATGGGATTCGAACCTAAGACCGCATAATGAGAGGCGAGCACGTTACCAACTCCGCCAATGCGGCCGGCCGGGGAAGAAATTTACCTATCCAACTTTTGACTAAAAGTCCATACGTAGATGTTTTTTTTTATTAAAAAACACAGTACAAATGAGATTTAAATGCTAGCCTAGGGCTTTAAAACAATGACATTTAAAAAAAAATACAATTTTTAAATAATAGCCTATATCTAAAAGTCTAATAAATCTATTAATTGATTTAGCGGACCCCTACTATTTTCCTCTGGTTCATTATGACCATTTAAAAAAACAAAAAGCCTCTATGGCAAGCTTAAAAACAAAGTAATGATTTTTTTTGTAATGGTAATATCCAATTTCGTGCAAAACAGTCTTGGAATTTCCAGTTTAATTACAAAAAAATTTCTGACACCAAAATAGTAATAATTAAATTAATTATATCATAAATAATGACCATATTTTTTTTAGTTAAGTTTAGTTTTAAGTTTTAGAAAATTTTTTATTAAATTTACTCTGTTACTGTACTAAGTTAGGTAATTTATTGTAATTTTCAAGTAATTATATTTGTAATAATTAACGTTACGTAATTAATTTGTAAATAAACTTTTGTTAAAAATTTACAAGGAAGTTTAATCAATTAGAAAAAATAACCAGATCTTGAAAGAGCCTCGTATAAACATCACAATACCATATGTTTTCATTAAAAAAAAACACATTTTATTGTTTCACAACAAAGAACTACAATATCATTATAATATTTCATAGATAAATACAATTTATATTTAACTTCAACAGGGTCAGTCAAAACAATGTTTAGTAATAAAGAAAATAATATTAAAACTAAAATAGTAAAGAAGTGCAATAAGAATAATGCAATAAGGTCGGTGAAGAAACATAAATGATTTTACTAACAAGAGAATATGACACCATAAATCAAGCAAAATATACTAAAAGTTGCACTTCACATCAAAGTATTTTCGTTCGCTACTTACTTTACTAAATAATTTATTAAAACACAAATAATACAGGACCTTAGTTACAAGGAGATATAAATAGAATTATGGTCAAAATTTCTTCTGGAACTTAAGAGAAATTCACATAATGATAGCTTGTGGAATTTTAAACTAGACAAATAAATTACATTGAATAATGTTTTAATCTATAAAATACTATTTTGTCTAGACTAGTTTTAAAAGTATATTTTAATGTATAACAAAATACTTATAATAGATTTGAATATACCTATGTGAGAAAAGAACAGAAGAAATTAGAAAGTGAAATGAGGCGTTACGTTTTAGTGTTCAGTGCATTGCAATACGTATGTACTTTTTTAAGGTGCGTTTATATTACTCACTAACAACTTCTAAGACTTTCAATTTCGGATGGAAAAATAGCTGACCACAGCAAGTAATACGGCCTAAAGTTCAGCCGTCCTTAGTTTGCTCCTACTGTCAACAAACCAAAGTCAGCTACTACAGGGTGCACGCTAGGGTTCACGACTTTATGGATGTTATATTCCTATTAAGTTAACTATGTTTTAAATTATAAGTACTTAAAACATCAATCATGATATGATGTAGGCCTAACAATTTCATTTATAAAAATACTTTTTAAAGTATTTTGTTGTTACTTTTTAATCAGCGTGTATACATTTTTATATAATGCGCTTTCTCAGTGATGTCATTATTTGTTTACAGTAGGAGCAAACTAAGAAAGGCTAGACTGCAGATATTAATGTTAAAAAAAACAAGCTGAAATTAATAGAGTGACCCACTGCAACTACCTGGGAAAAATAATAAATGAAGACTGGAACAGCACGCAAGAAATAAAGTCCCGCATTAGGAAAGCACGACACACATTTAATTGGCTAACAGTCTTCTTCAAGAGCCATAATCTCTCTTTTGATTTAATAATAAGGCTCCTGCGATGCTACGTCTTTTCCGTTGTCTTATATGGAATAAAGTCTTGAACCTTAAACGAGGCCATCACAAAAAATGGCATGCGTTCGAGATTAGGCTGTATCGAAGAATTCTTAAAATTGCCTGGATGGCGCGAGTGACCAAAGCTCTGCGAAGAATGAGAAAGGACATGTAGGTTTTAGCAACTATCAAAGCATGTAAACTGCAGTACCTGAGTCATACAATGCGGAACGATGCCCGTAATGCCTTGCTTCAGTGTATTTTGCAAGAAAAAAAATCTTCGGAGAAACAGGCCTTAAAAGAAGAAGGATATCGTGTTAAAAAATCTACCAAGCAGTTGATGCGACTTTAAATTTAAAACAAAATTTAAAAAAAAGAACACCACATAATGTTTTATACTGTGACAATATCGAAGAAAAGCATGAAAGGCAAGGCAAAGGAAACAAAAGGCATGAAGGGAAAGGGTTCGCGAAATTTCTAGTACCTCATTCATAAAATGTTAAAGAGTAAATAATAGAGTGAAAAATTAACAATAGGGCTAGCTATAAAAGGTTATTTAAAAGGACTGCGCTATTGTGTGTGATAAAAGGTCTTTGTTGTGCAACTATTTATGAAGGGTCAGTTGATTATCTGTTTACATTAAATAAGACTTCTCTAGAAAGGACTTTTATATCGAATTTCGGTGTCTTTCGGGAAAATTCTTTGAACCGCTTATATAAATAGAACCCCGAGCGCGGTCAGTGAGTTAGTATTCGTTTGATCTTTGACGAGGGGCTATCGGTGCGTAGTGCAGGCACGTATCCGAGCATTGTGTTGGTCAACTATTGTTATACTGTCTTTGTGTGTGCGTGCATTGTGTAAAGTTTTTGTATATATGCATTGTGTATTCAGTTTCATTTTGTATGTGCATTTTATATAATTATTGTAAGTAGTTTTAATAAATTATTAAGTTATTTATTGTATTATTTCATTATAATTAGTCTATTATTTATTTTGTAAGTCTTTTAGTTTAATAAATACTTGTAATTGTAAACTTTAGTGTATTAATTATTTAATTACCTAGATCCCGAAACGGGCCTTAGAGATAAGTGTCACAATACTTTCAACGGATCTATAGTTTGAAAATTACTAAACTTGCAATGTGTTTGATAATTTAAAATTATATAAATTATTAAACAGTGTAAACGCACCTTAATATAAAACATTAGGAGGAATTTAAGTGTTAAGTAAGTGGATCCGCATCACAAGGAGACACTTTCCAGCAGCAGCAGCACACCAACAGCGAGCGGTCTAATAAATTTATTGTAATGTCTGTCTCTTATTGTTTGCTAATGACATTAATGGTCGGCCCACAAATGTCGTTACGTTTTAACCTGATTTGTTACCGGAGAGTAAGCTCCTTTGGCTTATCTTTTTTATGACTCTGTTAACGTGACAATCCACTCCGGTTTACAGGTTACCTTGGCAACTTATAACTAATAAAATTAGCATCTATCTGAATTAATTTATCTATCCTAAACTATAATGGTGGATTAACGTTTATTAAAACTATTTTTAGATAAAATAATCTCAAGTGAAGTACTCACACGACTTTCTCTTGCAAATGTAAATAATAATAATAATTTTTTTTTTCAGGGCTCCCACGCTCCCCTACACCCTGCCGTCTCCTCCCACAGAACAGTGTGCAGCTAGGTACGGAAGTCCGTCAGCAAGTAGAACGGCAAACAGCCTTAATATACTTGCTATAATGATTCATTATATCATATATCACCACTCCTATTTATTATTATAATTTCCAAATTTACCAAATCATATATCAACATACGTATTCACGAAGAACGTCTGCGGACACGAAGACATGAACATAGACACACATAACACGCAGGTACAAAGGGCTTGAACATAAAAACATAAATTATATCAACATACTATCACAGTCAGTTACGTTAAATCACATTCTTCAGTAATTCCACCTTAAAAATTTCTATTTCCGAGTTAAAAAAGTCTACTTCATTTCCAAAATCAATTGCAATACTAGCACAACGGGCCAGAGGTGAGGCATCTTTAAACTCGTTAGATGTAACAAACAATCTATATCTCCTCACTCCTGCATGGGGAACCCTTAGACCCAGTCCAGAAATATCGCCATCAACATATCCATGCAAGACCTTGTAGAGGTACAATGCCGCCGCCAATCCACGACGCTTACTCAGAGGGTGCAATTTCCATGTTTTACATAAACCCTCATCAGTGTCTATGTCAGAAAACTTTCTGTACACCAAGTACCTCAAGAAATTTTTTTGAACACTTTCAATAAGGTTGGTAGTGGTAATCCTATCGTTGCCCCAAACCACGGAACAGTATTCTAAAATGGGGCGGACGTTAACTTGATAAAGTTTAACGACACTTGCAGGGTTTATAAAATTTCGGCTGATCCATTTCACCAAGCCAAGATTTCTTCGAGCCTTCGCCGTAACTTTCTCGACGTTCTTATTAAAGTGCAACCCTGAGTCCATTACTACCCCTAGATCAGATATCGTATCAACCCTTAAAGCGAACTTCCAAGGGCAGAATATACATACTTTTTAACTAATGTTTTTCTGGAGTACGTAATGACTGCAATTTTCTCAACATTTAACGGCATAGCATTATCGGATGACCATTGAACAACGCGGTCAATATCCTCCTGCAGCATCTGCCTGTCATTCTCATTTTTTATCGATCTGTAAATCTTGAGGTCATCTGCGTACATTTTAAACTCCGAAGTAATAATAATAATAATAATAATAATAATAATAATAATAGTAATAATAATAATAATAATAATAATAATAATAAAGCTCCGAGAACTGTAGTAAAATGGACTGAAGAAAGAAAGGCTAAATTCTCGCAGGGAATGAAAAACTGGTGGGCAAATAAAAAGAACAACAAGAAACCCCAAAACTGAATCATCTTTACTTAGCGTCTTCCACTTTGGGAGTTTTACGACTAATAATAATAATAATGATAATAATGCAATTTTTTTAAAAACATTTAAAAATTATTTACAAACAGTTTAACAAAAACTTTCAGTAAATGTGTTAAAAAAGTTAGAATATATATCTTGAAAAAGACAGCATCAGCAGCGTTGTTTCCGTGTAATCGTTTGGTTATAAATGATAAAGGGTTTCTTCTTCGGTCCTGACGATGTACAATTTTTCATAAATACGGAAAAAGACGTAATTTTCGTTTTAAAATTGATGGACGAGGTGAATGAAGGTGTGAAAAGTAGAGAATGAAGATGTGAGATGTAAAAAAATGAAGGTGTGTTTAACTGAAAATTGAAAATTAATTTGATGATTGCGTTTTTAGATTAATGATTGTTATTAAGATTAAGTTATTGAGAAATAAGAGTTCACCATTCGTAATTAATAATTTTGCCTTTTTAATCTTGAAAGGATGCTTAAACATTTTTGATCAGGTGAACCGGAACAAAAAATCTAATATTCTCGCCTTTTTCTGTCTTTGATTTTTAATATTGTCGTCGAGACGATTTATAGAAATGTTTTAGATGAATGTCTAACTTGTTTAAATACTTTTTAATCCGACTACTAATTTCTTCTCTCAACGTAGGTATGCCCCAGTCATCGTGGAGTACTTCATTAGGCACATACCAAGATGCACAGCATATCAGTCGAAGAAACTTCGATTGGAATCTCTGTAATATTTATGCATCAAATGAATAAAATAACCTATGTTTAATCACAATAGCACACAATGAAAACATAACCTAATTTTAATCATGAGTGAATGACACAAAATGAAAATCAACCTCTATTCCACTTTACAAATACGGAAAATCAATAATTGACGCGAAATTAAGCTCTATAGAAAAAATGCTTGAAATAAAAGTTGTTGATTGTTTTATTTCCGATAAATTTGATTAAATACACTTTTGTCGTAAAATGCATAAGTTATTAAGGCCGCAATCATAAAAAATCTCATTTTTATGATTTTAGTAAGCAAAATACAGAAAAATCAATAATTGACACTAAGCTAAGCGTTTTAGAAACAAAAATGTTTGAAATAAAAGTTGTAGGTTGTTTATTTCCTACAACTTTTAACTACATGCAGTTTTGCTCTTAAATGCCACATTAGGCCGTAATCTTAAAAAAAAAAACATTTACCATGAGAACACAGCGACCCAAAATTTCAGCAAAGATGGGGCTGACCCTATCTTGTAGAACATAAAACATACAGTAAATGAGGCGATTTTTTTTAAAAAAAGTGAAAAATTACACAAATAAACTACTACTCAGGTTGACCAATTTTGTTCGTTATTTACATTAGCAAGAGAAAGTCATGTGAGTGTTTAACACCAGATTTTTTTTTAGTTTACGTCCGATTGTTCTGCGTATTAATGCTAAACCAAAATAAAATGGAGGGTGAAATATGAAAATTAATGATGTAAAAATTACCAGACCAGAAATTGAATCTGAGCCCCTTGGTATACATTCCGGTGGCTAACCACTTCACCAAAAATCACCATCTCATTTCCAGAGATGGTGATGAAAGAGATGAATGAAAGTGAGAGAGTGAGTGTTGGTCAGTGACAGCGAGAGGGGAATTAGGCTACGGTTCCCTTCCACGCTCCGCTGACAGTATGTAATTTTTTTTTAACCCGACATTTCCCTTGTAGTATTATATAAACAGTTCCGTGGGAGGTGGAGGGTTGTTTGCTGATGTCGGATCAAGTGGCCAGGCGGCGGGTTTTTGGTTGGTAAGGCGGTTATGGCCTCCTTGGGACTGGACAAGGACGCCTCAATTGAGTCCAACACTACTTCCTCCATCGTGAGGGAGTAAACATGAATTTTTCTCGGATAAAAAAAACCACTACACCAAAGAGTTCTGCTTGATAATAACAAAAAATGTACTGCGATTTAACAAACCATTTTCTTTTTAATAATAATGAAAAGGTATTTAATGGAAGATAATGGGATTAATAAATAAATCTCTACTCCTAGATCTATAAAATTTATTTCTCGTTAATAAACTTTCAACGGAAATGGTATCCTCTGATAAAATACAGTGATCAACTCGTAAAAAAGATAAACATTTTAATTACTTTTATGGATAGAATATATTTAATGTATATCAGTAATAAACAGCCAAATCAACGTGGGTAGTACAATAAAATTAACCATCGTACATGGTTGTAAATTGATAAAACGGAACTGAACACCCATCATGTTGTTACGAAATCTTAAAAATTCAATAACAGAAATTTAATCAGGTAATAAAATTCGAATTCCGCATCTTTTAAAATTTAAATGTATTTAATATGTGAATTTTTGTTTAGTGTTAAGTATAAAATAAGATAAAAAGAAATATTCACCTTGAACTCCCCGGTGTAACAGTTGGAAGCTTAATCCTGATTCTCGACCTTTTCATACCTAGGATGTGTTACCAAATCAATGGGGGACCACGTACACTAAATGAATGAAAGCCTGTATAAGCCTACGCCTACAAAATTTAACTAAACTAGACTAGAATATTATAGTTACGTTGGCCTATTTATACATCTATGAAAGTAACAAAAGTATATAATACAGTAATCCGTCGTTATCCGCGGGGGTTACGTTCCAGAGGGTTACCGCGGTTAGTACAACCGCGGATAATAATAATTTATATAAACGAAAAGATGGGGGTTAGGTTCTAAAGGTAAAGTCCTGTAGTCGTTTTAAGTGTTTAATAGTTTTTTAAGTATTTAATAGTTAAATACATTAATGTACGCATAAAAAATTTAAGTTGCTTTAAAATAGTTAGTTATGGCTCTTTGCTTCTTCTTCTTTTCAAACTCCTTGTTGACTTCTTCGTATGGGATCATCAGCTCCTCAGTCCTCTTTTGAATTGAAGGGCCTTTCCATGACTGGATCCGTCTCCAACACGTGGTCAGCCAATGTGTTGCCATGCTGAGGATTTCGTTGATGGTTTGTGAAGAAATGCTTGGCTTCGTTTCAGGATCGTCGAACACACAAAGAACTGTACGTACGTACGAAATGTTAGACTGACAAATGGAGGAAATTGTACGGAGAAATTACAGTATGGTGCCTGGGTGTACGTAAGGTGGGGTGTTACTGGGGGGGGGGGGGGGGGCCGGTACCCGGTGACTGGCTCACTACGCACATTACGCGGAAATCTACCTTGGCTAATGGCAGCCGTCGCCATACTAGTGTGTGACTCAACATGATACGGATGCCAAAACATTTATTCAAACAAAACCATGTTTTCAGAATTGTATGAGTTCCCAACCAAGTACGGTGTACACAAGGTGAGAAAACGTACGTATTTTAAGGTTTTAGGCCCACGGACAAAGTCCGCGGATAACCGAAACCCGCGGATACCACGGGATTACTGTAATAAATAAAATTAAATATTGTAGTTTTAATTCCTCCAAAATGTAATTAGGTAAAAAAATCACCGTAAATTCTGAAAAGGAACTCATTAAGACTCATCAGTTCACATGAGGAGAAAATCCATTATTTCTTTAAAAGTTTGGCGTCAGAGTCGCAGGCAGAACGGCAGATTCCACAATAACAGCACGAATTTATTTTGTTATTTAGGTAAATAAGACAAATCTAAAAGTTTCATTATTATTATTATTATTATTATGCTGACAGGCCAAGATTTTGCGGACCACAGGTTGAGAATCGCTGCGTTAATCAACTGGTAAATCTCAGATGCTCTACTTCCAAATGAGTTTTGTATTATAAAAAAACTATATGATTGTCACCGCCACCTCTTCTAATTAATCATTTACTGTGTTGCCGGCTTCAATAGTTCTACCGGCGTTTGACGGCATAACGACACAGCTTTCGGCTGCACACCGCAAAGGCCTTTGTCATCAAGGCCAAGTCAGTCGCCGCTCTCTACAACAGCGCTCTCGGCAGCTATATAAAGAGCGCTTCACTGAGCAGGGATTCAATTCCAATCAAGACACCGAGGGATTCACTTCAACCAGACGAGACGTCCACCACGGCACACGGCTGCCGGACTCCAGCGAAGATTAATCGACGACCCCGCAAGAGAGAAGCTGATGCTTCCGCTCGCCGACCCGTCACTGTAAGCCGTCGACCGGACCGTCATCGCCCGCTGACGCGAGCGATGCCCACAGCGGTCCCTCGACCGAGCCTTACGCCCACCGGACCCGACGAAGCAGCCATCGACGCACTACCGTGAGGGAAGATGACGTCTCCGCTGGACGACGACACGCCGTGTCGCCCAGCTTCTCGTCGCAGCCACGCGCTGCCTACGCCGGTCTCCTTCGAGACCAACACAACGGTCCTTCTCAGGACCAATTTAATAAGGTTTTAACCGGCCCTTCTCAGGGCCATCAAACACCTCTGTCCGCCCCGGCGGACACACACACCAAAACGGCCCTTTTCAGGGCCACCAAAATGATAAGGTTAGCTACATAATGTCGCCATCCGGTGACATAAAATAAACATAATTTTAAATCTGGTGGGAAATATACCAGTAAATGCCATTATCTTTGACTTTTTTACGGAACCCTTGAAATTATATTTTTTGCATACCTAATTCATTTAAAACTTATACTGATCTGAAGCTCAACCTCACGCTTTTGTACAATCCATAAATCATTCGCAAACAGTAAAGCATTCAAAAAAAAGGATAAAAAAGAATACATATAATAATTAACTTAAATATCAGCTGAAATTCAGTTAAAAGTTCATACAAGTACTTAAAATGTAATATCAGCAGATCAAAATACTTATATTTTACAAGATAACTTAAGAAACGAAAAATTAAATAAACAAAACTAAAAGATTTTTTCATGACAATGCTGGTAAGAAAGGTAGATTTTGTATAGTCAGGAGTTTTCCACCGCAGGCAGTCTAAGGATAAAGAAATCTTATATTCTCTCCTCCTTTATTGAGTTCGATCCGTTTAAACCAAGATTTCAGCAGACTGTACAAATGTTGTATGCAGATCAAACTGCATATATATGTATATATATATTACTTTCTCAATATTTGCTTATACAATATTGGATCTCCCTAGGAGTAACTGAAATATTGCTTCAGAAACGTCTTATTGAGAAACAGGTGTTCCTCATAATATTTAACTTCTCTCCCATAATAAACAGAATAAAACTATGCTATACAATCAAAATTTTACTGAATTTTATCATAATCGAATCCTTATGCCAACTAAACAAAGTTACATAATTAAATTCGTTTCTATGATAAATATTTATTTATTTAGTTAAATACAAGGTGTGGCTATTAAATAACGAGACTGACGTTGTAAAAAATTTAATTTTAATTTTATACATAATCACTTATTGCCACCTTCAATATACACTCCTTCTCTATCCCTACAACGCTCCATGCGAATTTTCCATTGGAAACAGTGCTGGAAGTCATCTTCTGTCAGCTCCTTAAGGACACGTGTCGCTCAAAAATGTTTGAAATGAAGCTCGCAAAAATATTTGTACTGACACTTTACGCGATTGAAAATTACCCAGTTTTTTGGAAACGATAATAACATGTGGTGAAACAAGGTTTTTTTACTTATGATCCGGAAACAAATCGCCAATCCATGTACTGGAAAAGCCGAACTTCACCGAGAGCCAAACAAGCTCGAATGAGCAAGTCAAAATTTAAAGCAATGATTTGTTTTTTTGATATCCATGGGATTGTGTAGCCTACCTTCACTGGGTTCCTGAAGGTCAAACAATTAATCAATATTACTACCTTGAGGTACTTTCTAAACTACGTCAAAGAGTAGGTAAAAAACCCCCCCGAAATGTGGAAGGACAAATCATGGATTCTCCACCAAGAAAATGCGCCAGCTCATTGCGCGTTATCTGTCGAGAGGTTCCTAGCCAAGTACAGCATCTCAGTGTTAGAACATCCACCTTATTCACCAGATCTTGCACCATGTAACTTCTACCTTGTTCCCTAAGGTGAAATCTGCATTAAAAGGAACAAGATTTTAGCCTGGGGAAGCTGTAAAATAGAAAGCTGCACGTGTCCTGAAAGAGCTGACAGAAGATGAATTCTAGCACTGTTTCCAATAATGGAAAATTCGCAAGTAGCGTTGTAGGGATAGAGAAGGAGTGTATATTGAAGGTGACAATAAGTGATTATGTAAAAAATGAAAATAAATTTTTTACAACGACAGCCTCGTTATTTAATAGCCACACCTCATATTACGTAATCTACTTAGTATACTGATCATCCTAAAAAAAGTGGTATAATGATTTAGCCGTCCCTAACATAATTATTAATACAATGAAAATTAACATTTTGGAGAATAAGCGGACGACTTCCCTAAAAATAGATGCGAAGACATTGACGTATCAGTCTTCATTATAACGTTGTGTGAGAGTATGTTGGTAAACTGTTCATAGCTCATCTATGATTATTGGTCGGAGTGCGAGGAAATCAAACTCTCACTTCTAGTGTGAACTGGCTGACCATGTGATAAGAAACAGAAGTATTTTTTGTATCCTGGAACTTGCCGATCTCTTTTTTTGTAATCCCTAATTTGTGTACGTTGCAATCTGATTATATTGAGAACAATAAGCAACCCCATGACCCAATGAGATGAGGATGATATGTATGACATGTCAATGAGGTGTAGTCTTGTACAGACTCAGGCCGACCATTCCTGAGAGAGTATGCTTAATTGAACCTTAACCCATCAAAGTACACCGGTAACCACTGTCTAGCATTCAAATCCGAATAAAAGTAACTACCTTTACTAGGATTTGAACCAGGAACCTTTATCTCCGAAAAACAGCTGTTAAACAGCTGATTTTGGCGACGACTTTACCTCTACTAGACCAACCCGGTGGGTTTTGCCGATCTAAAGCCAATAATTTAACACTCCACCTTCCTGTTAAGGGCGATTTCTTTCCTATAGATTCATTTTGGGCATAAGGAAGTAAAAAATAATATTTACGGTACAGAAGATTTAAAATGCCAAACCTCCACAGTGCACATTTCTAAAAAACCTGGAAGTTACTAGATACAAATAAAAATAACTTTACTCACAATTCATCTAATGAAATGTATTTTTTGAAAAATCGATCCTTTTCTATCATTGAATGATAAATTATATATTTAAAATCCTCCCGGGAGTTTATTTTATACCATTAGAGAATAAATTGAAAATAAATTAAAAAGAGCAGTCTTAAAGAAAAAGCTCCATGATGCAAGTACGTATTATAATCTTAAAATATCTCTTAGGAAAGACCCTTAAGAGCAATACATTAAAGGCTCTTGACTAATAATTAATTATAAGCTTGTAAGAAAAGAATGTTAGCAACAACCCTCTTCCCTGTTTGAAAAGCAGGAGGCCAATTTTGGGGCAGAAGATGCACGTGTCGCCATACAGTTAGACGCTCCATTTATTGAATTATGTACCAGTGTCAAATAAACCAAGTGCAATCCTTCACTAAAGACACTGTCTGTTTCTACCTGTTTTATTAAAATACCAAATCATTACCCAACTCAATGTATCTTATAACTGTAAATCAATTAAATTATCTTGCAAAATCTTATGTTTTGTTTAATAAAGCAAGACATTTGTTTTAGAAAATAATGTTTTATTTCAAAAAATCTGCTGTGAAACACTCACACAACTTTCTCTTACCCCAGTGCAAATAATTAACAATAAAACTAACATTAGTAATAAAACATTAGAAATAAATAAAAAACTAACCTCAATAAACATAACCTAATTTTAATCATATACATGAGCATAATAATGAGCATACATAATCATATATGAAAGACGCAAAATGAAAATCGATCTCAGTTTGCCTTAAAAATACGGAAAATCACTCTTTCACACTAAACTAGGCTCTGTAGAGTAAAATGCTCTAAATAAAAGATGTAGATCTTTTAATTTTCTATAAATTCAATTATATACACTTTTTTTATAAAATGCATACTAAGGCCGAAATCTTAAAAAAATAGATTTTTCACACGTTTTCGTGAGAAAAAACATAAAATCGCTAATTACCGCCAAACTAGGCGTTATACAAAAAATGTTAGAAATAACAGTTGTAGGATTTCAGATTCTCTACATTTTTTATTATATACATTTTTGCGCTATAATACATATTTAGGCTGTAATCTTAAAAAAAACTTTTTCTTACGAAAAAACAGCCTCACCCAGAATTTCAGCAAACATGGCGCCTACCCTATCTTGTAGAGAATAAAAATTTGAGTAAACCAGGTGATTTTAAAAAAATCGTAGGACCAGTTTTTGAGAAAATTGCAAAAAAGTGAAAAATTACATGAATAAACTACTACTTCCGGTTGACCGATTTTTATGAAAATGTTCGTGTCGGGTCCGGTAGAGGTATGTAACTTAATAAGTTTCAAGTTCGTACGATGTTCCGTTCTTGAAATATTTTGTACACACACACACACACACACACAGACCAATCGCTAAAAACATGTTTTTTGGGTTCAGGGGGTCTGAAAACGTGTAGATCCGGTGAAAACTCGATTTCGAAAAATCGACATGAAAACAATACTTTCCTTCCTATATATTCATATAGGCAAGAGAAAGTAAAAATTATATGGTATGTTAGAAAATAAGAAATATACCAACTAGCGTTGGTAACGTGCTCGCCTCTCATCATACGGTCGTGGGTTCGAGTCCCATTCAGGCACGGGATATTTTCATACGTCACAAAAAAATCATTTCATCCTTCATTGTATATATTTACACCCCAACGTCGTCGCTAATGACCTTAGTAGTTGATGCGACGTTAAATAAATAAATTTAAAAAAAAGAAATCTGTAGCCTATTTAGAACATAAGATAACTAACACTGTTGTTTCATAAATGTATTTTGAGTAAATTTAAATTCTTAATATGTGTACGTTGCAATCTGTTCAATTCAGAACAATAAGCAACCCAATGACCCAATGAGATGGAGATGAAGTATATGACATGTAAATGAGGTGTAGTCTTGTACAGACTGAGTATGGTTAATTGAACCCCAACCATCAAAGTACACCGACAACCCTTGTCTAGCATTCAAAACCGTGTAAATATAACTACCTTTACTAGGATTTGAACCAGGAACCTTCGTCTCCGAAAATCTGCTGTTAAACAGCTGATTTTGGCGACGACTTTACCTCTAGACCAACCCGGCGGGTTTAAGTAAATTTAACATAGAAAATAATAATAGCAATAAGAAATACTAATCTTTTAAAGTAAGAGTATCATTACAAATATATTTTAAAATACTTATTGTTATTGTTAGAAAATAAGAGTAGCTACTGAGTATTTTTTTTCTTATAATAATGTACGAATGTATTCTTATAATAATGTTCAATTGTGCTCTCGAGAAGGTCATCAAAGAATGGAGGAAAACGGCACCAAGAGGAGTCAAACTCGGAAGAGAACTTGAGATCAACTGCTTAGCCTTTGCGGATGACCTGGCACTCCTGGCGAACTCAGAAGAGGAGGCGATCACACAAGTCGAAACTCTACATGAACTAGCGGTCAAGATCGGGCTCCAAATATCGTACGAGAAAACGCAGTACATCTCCAACCAGAAAACGGATCGGACACATTTCAAGACCAAACATGGAAAAATCCAGAGGGTGACCAGGTTCAAATACCTTGGCGAATGTATTGAACCAAACAACAATGAAAAATATGCAATAGAAAACCGAGCCAACAAGTTTGAAGTAGCGTGCAGACTGACGTCTCAGATATACAATAAAAAATCCATCTCCAAAAATGCAAAAATAAGACATTATCATACAGTGATTCGACCGGAAGTTCTCTACGCATCAAAATGCCTCGCACTTAGACAGAAGGCTCCATTAGAAAAACTAATCCGTAAAGAAAGAAGGATCATCCGCAAGATTTTAGGGCCCAAATACAAAGAAGGAGAATATAGACTCCGCAGCAATGAAGAAGTCTACCAACACACAGAAAAAATCACATCCATCATGAAGAAACGAAGAATTGCTTTCTACGCACACACACAGTGAGAAAGAACGAGCATAGGCTCTCAAAACAAATCCTGAACCACAAAGAAAAAATTGAAAAATCCCGATGGATGGCTCAAAGAGATAAAAACAGACTGCAACAAACTCCAGATAACGGAGACGGACATCATACAAAGAACACCTCTCAGACATAAACTCAAACTAGTGCTCCAGGAAGAGGACAGTAAAAGATCAAGACCTAAATGGTCGGAAGAACGAAAACGTGACTTTTCCAAGAAAATGAAAGAATACTGGGCGAAGAGGAAAGCACAGAAGAAAAACTGAGAAATCGCGGTCCTTTGTAGGCCATAACGTAAATAATAATAATGTACGAGTAATTCTAGGTAGTTTAAGACTTTTTTTTGTAATCCCTAATGTGAGTACGTTGCAATCTCTTCAATTCAGAACATTAAGCAATCCCATGTGACCCAATGAGATGAGGATGATGTGTATGACGTGTAAATGAGGTGTAGTCTTGACAGACTCAGGTCGACCATTCCTGAGAGAGTATGGTTAATTGAACCCCAACCATCAAAGTACACCGGTATCCGTTGCCTAGCATTCAAATCCGTATAAAAGTAACTAACTTTACTAGGATTTGAACCAGGAACCTTCGTCTCTGAAAATCAGCTGTTAAACAGCTGATTTTGGCGACGACTTTACCTCTAGACCAACCTGGTGGGTTTAAGATTGAATAAAATTGTTCGTTAGTAGTGGCTTCAGTCATGCATTTAAGAACAGAAGAGGTAGAGGAGTAAAACACACTAATCACCGTTATCTTTTCTGAGAGTAATGAATTTCATTACACAGCCAGACCCTGTAATGAATGAACTGAAGTCATTTGCAGGGTGGGAAGTAGAAGCATTTCGGAGGGCCCGGAGTGCTGATAAGCATAATTTTTCACTCAGTGAGGAGGGCAAAGTAAACCACCTCTCCTCATTTTACTTAGTACAGGCTTTAGAGGTGTTTCGGTTTATGACCTAAACAACAACAACAACAATCAAATATCTACTGTAGAAATATTTTTCACGAGGTTTCGAAATATAAAACACAGAAATGTTTACGATTCGTGAAGCATAAAGAAACAACTAATATTAATTTTTTTGTTAATTTAAATAATTTTATACAGAGAATTTAATTTTAGAGTAAAAGGAAGCAGATTTTATGGTATATTTATGTTTGCACTTTACATTTTACAGTCCAGAGCAAATAAATGTATCTTCACAAGATATAAAAGACACATTTCCTGGAAGTATAAGATAAAATTTTAGTCGGAGATATCTCCAACGTCCAGCACGTGTGATTGTGCAAACATCCTGTAAAAGTCATAACAGGCAAAGAGAAAAAAGAAATGGGGATGTATTTTGTTTAATACATGTGTGTATATAGGCTGCGCGTGTTTAGGGAGGATCAAGGATCGAGGATCGAAGAAACAGCTGCTTTTTAAAAATAGGATAAACCGAATTTTTAAGTGGAATGTCAAAGCTACCCTAATTTTACGCTCACTACAAACAAATCTATTTCTTATGTCAATTTCTCTTAAAAGTCTTTCATGTTTCTCTACGCAAATGGACTCCCAAGAAGAGGTAGAAGTCTATATAAAGAAAAATATGAGATAGACAAAGAAATCAACCAAAAGCTGTGGTAAAAGAAACCAAAAGTTGTGGTCAATGTATTAATTACATTGGACGTCTTTGACCACTTTTGTATTAAGATTACATCAAGATAAATGTCATATTAGATCTTTAATACAGGTGTCCCTTAGAATTACGCGTTTTGATTTGCACGGTTTTAAAGTTACGCGACTCCGGTTTCAAGGTTACGCGATAAAAGACGTAAACGAAGAAAAATACATCGAAGAAGTTATTGAAAGTGATAAACAGCCACTGGTCAATAAAGATCTCATTGCAGTAAAGGCAGAAGTGATTTCTCACCAAATGATGTCAACAAAACAGAAATTTGTGAAATATAAACAGGCAATGATGCAAAACCACAACCGTCTTGTTCTACACCCACGTTGCCGCCATCACCGGCAATGATTTCGCATAACTAAAGAACTTTAAAATTTCCGTTCCTCTGGTTACAATTCGGTTTAAGAAAAAAATCCTAATAATAGGACTGAAGTGGCATAAAGTGTGTCCTAACAAACTATAGCATAAGTTAATCATAACAATAAAGACCACTTAATTTTTTACTTTTGTGTAGAACAAAATAACCGGAAGTTAATTATTCATTATTAAACAAAGCTAACATCCAGCTGCAAGAAATCTAAGAAATATGAATGTGAGTTACTGATAATAATAATATCCTTCATAGTTCCTTGAATAATCTTAAACAAATAACTTCCAAAACCTTTTCGGCAAAACTGTAGTCTTATATAACAACCGAATAAGTAGTTAAAAAAAATTGACAAATAATTCCAGTCCTTATAAATAATTTGTATCTGAAATTTCTCTGCAAATATAATTATTGTTAATTTCAAGACAAGCCTAGTCGATCAACTGTTAGAACGTGGTTAATAATATTGTAATGTAACACAGGTTGAACAAAAAAACTTATATGGTGATCATCTGACAGCCATACATGAATAAACTCCATTGGAGATCCCAGCTTAAGTTTATGTCTGATCTAGGTAAAAAAAATACAAAAAAAAACAGTGATAAAATTCTGTAGTAGCAAATAAAAGATAGATGTGATGAAAATTTTTACATCCAAATATTAAAACACACATGAAGGTTGTTAACATGAAGAAAATCCCTTGAATTCTCTTTAGTTTAGCAATGTTTTTAAATTTTGACTAACTTTATTTAATTTTCAACTGTACAAAAATAACAGCAAACTGGACAGAATTCATTATTTTTTTTAATCCCTAATTAGTGTACGTTACAGTTTGTTCAATTCAAGACCAATAAGCAACCCGATGACCCAATTAGATGAGGATGATATGTATGACGTGCAAATAAGGTGTATCTTATACAGACTCAGGGCGACTATTCCTGAGAGGGTACGGTTAATTGAACCCTAACCATCAAAGTACAACAGTAACCACTGACTAGTATTCAAATCCGTATTAAATAATTTATGTAGGCTACTAGGATTTGAACCACAGTATCATCGTCTACGAAAATCCGTTGTTAAACAGCTGACTCGCGACGACGACTTTACCCTTAGACCAACCCGGTGGGTTATCAAAATACTGATTTCTTTTTACTAAAAAATTTCTTTTTAATTCTCACCGATTAGATGCATGGTTACTCAAAGAGAAAGTTTTAAAATCACATGATAATATTACTCTTAAACAGAACTTGATTTCCTAGTCGCCTCTGTGGTATAGGCCTAGTAGTAAGCGAAACTGAAAAGCGATGGTCCCGGGATCACTTCCTGACCAGAGTCTGGAAAATTATAATAAATTCAAATCCAATACTCCTTAACTCACCTCCATAAGTAACAGATATTCATATTACTTAAAAATTTTTACTGTTGGTTCACAAACAAACAACGCCTGCGGCTGCGCTTTTGTACTCCCAGCAGAAGAAAAGCTCTTCAAATTACAACCTTGGTCCTCTATTTTTTCCTGCGAGGCTTACGCAATTAAACAAGCTTTAAATAAAGTACGTACGTTCATCATTACAGAAATACTTCCTTATTCTCACCGATTCTAGAAGTATGATAGTGAGTTTCAAAAACACCTCCATTGAAGATCCTATTATTAACAAAATTTTTTCGTTGTACACCGAAGTTTTTAAGATGGGTAAACAAGTAGTATTTGTGTGGATTCAATCCCATGTTGATATTGTTGGAAACGAAAAAGCTGACAGAGCTGCAAAAAAGGCCATAACCTTAACAACACTAACATGCTTCAAAATTTTATTCAAAAACGTCAGCAACAACTTACACAAAACTCGCCTTCAAAAATGGAATAAAACTTGGAAAAATTGTCCCCGCAGTAAACTTCACAATGTCAGAGAAAATATTTTTGAAAAACTATCCATACAATTCACCAACCGACACGATCAAGTAATACAAACAAGACTCAGAATCGGATATACTTTTCTCACACATGGACATCTACTCACAAGAAAACCTCACAACACCTGCAATTACTTTCACTCCAAAATCACAATAAAACACATCTTTACTGACTGCACATCTCTGGAAACGTTTCGACGCCACGCAATTTACACGAATGTTTTAAGGACGAACACAATACATCCAGATCAATGGATTATATCAAATTCTTGTACCCGCGTGATTTACTTTAAAAACTGAATAGAACTTTTATCATGGCTGTGAATGTTTATTTATGAAATTGCTTATATTTTGTTTATATTCTTTGTTAATAATGTTAGTCACATTGTTAGTTTTTAAGTTTCTATAAGTATATTACTAATAATCTGTTGTAGATTAACATTCAAGAAGTTACTAAAAACCTGGTTGTTGATGTGACTTTAAATAAAGTATTAAAAAAATACTCCTTAACTAAAATTAGTCGCTAATAACCAAGATTTTGATGCAAATTAAAATAATAACTTGATTTCCGGCCAGTATTTTAAAATACAAAAAAATTTAATGAAGGGTTTTTTGGTGCAGTTGTTTAGAGCAACAGATTATGCTGAACTGAAAAACGGAAGGTCTAAAATTCGATCCCCGACGTATTTTCTAAAAATGTTGAAAACTCTGGATATTGTACCAAATTCACAGCAGCCTCTAATGATTAAACCGTTGATGCGTCTTTAAATAAACGGAAAACAATTTAAGGCAAGAAACTTCAGATATTACATGTCATAAAACAATAGAAAAAAGGGAAACTTTATTGGTTATTTTTCCCCCATAACCTTGCCATTAGGTACATATATTAAATATATAGGAACATTTTTAGCGGGGGAAATGTTTGGGAAGATATAATAATATCACCTTGTCACGTTCACAGTACATAAGACGCGTGATATTTTTGAAAATGTTAAGATTATTATGAAAAACTTTTTAAATTATTGTTTACAAAAAGATCCCCTTTTTCATTTTATATAAGTAGTAAATATATATTTTTTTAAAAGATAGATGACAAATTTATCAAGTGTAAAGGAATAAGTGTTTTTTTTGAAAGCGTGATGTATGATAGGTTTAAAAAATGACTCATACGAGTTAAGTTAAGGATAGGGAAAGGTTTAAGTGATAAAGTGACGGTCAATTCGATTTTAGAACACATAAAAATAAGACGATGGGTTATGAATTAAAAAGAGCCAATCGTGGGGTTGAATTAGATGAGGCATAAAGCCGTTAAGGCGATATCAGGCGTCTTGCACTGTTCACTAAAAGCTACTGGTACACAATGAACACCGATAAAACAGCAGTATATGAGAGATAAAATAGAACATTCATCTTTCTAAATGTAGTAATGTTATTTCACAACGATAAACGAACTCCGTAAGCTTTAGCAAATTGGTTAAAGATATTGTAATGTTGTTATATTGAAAATATACTTGAAGATCTATTGGTGTAAAATAGTTTGAAAGCATCTTTTCGTTTTAAAAAAGCATCCGTGAAATTATTACTTAAGTTTAGTACATTAATAAAATAGAGACTTTAACAGTAAATTATATTATTTTTACCTTAATTTTTTTAAATTTCCTAATGTGTGTACGTTAAAATCTGTTCAATTATTAACAATAAGCAACCCTATGATCCAATGAGATAAAGATGATATGCACGACTTGTAAATGAGGTGGAATCTTGTATAGAAGCTTTACTAAATAAAAAAAGGAGTGAAGCGGTTTACCATTGTTTGCTCAATTAAAGGAAAAAATACTCATTAGCATGCCAGGCCCCCTGAAAAGCATCTACTTTCCACCCTGCAAATGACACCTTCACTTCATTCACCACAGGTCTGACTATAATGAAATTCAATACTTTGAGAAGAGACAACTCTGACTACTGTATTTTATACCTCTACTTCTTATGTTCTTAAAATGCTTCAGTCATATTGGCTGACCATGTGATAAGAAACAGAACTATTTTTTGTAGCCATGCAACTAGCTGATCGAGTGCAAATAATTTAACACTCCATCTACCTATGAAGTATGATGAAAACGAATTACACTAGGATCTCAGTAGTCCGGTCTGTTCGGGACCGAGAGGGTGCCGGATTACTGGATGTGTTGGAATTTTGGAACTATAAATTTAAACAAAAAAATGAATATGCATTGATTTCTATGTGATTTTAAATTAAATTAACTAACTAAAAAAGGCTTGATGAGTAGTTCTGTAGTCATTGTACTGAACATAATTATCGGCTATTGACATCGCCCAGTACGGTGTGGGGTTGCTCGTGTTCTGAGAATTACGTTTCGTTGTCAATTCAGCATGAAGTATTGAGTATGACCCAGTTCTGGGTTTGGGATAAAAGGCCAAAAATTATTCCATTTAACAATAATTAAGGTCTGCTTATTCATATCTTTAATCAATTCCTAAACATACATGTTATATTAAATCCGCCGTAATTAGGTCGTGTTGATTTCCCTAATTCAATTTAAATCTTTTACCAAAATTTGTTCTGGATGAGGTTTCATAATTTTAGGCCTAACATTTAAAGTCCGGATTACTGGAGGTGACGGACTACTGCAAGCCGGACTACCGAGATTCTACTGTATTTACTTAAAAATTATACAGAAGATAAAACATGCACGAACATATATGTGTCCGAAAACATAATCATGGAACGTTAGGAAAGTGGCAAAACGAAAATATAACAAAGTAATGTCGGTTTTTTAGGAGGGATGGATAAGGAAAATATAATCCGAGCGTGCATTTAATTTGATTCACCGTATTCTAATAACGTATGAATTATATAATACGGAACGAGATGACGGAACGGAGGGAAATAGAACTATTGTGTATTGTCAACGTTCATCCGATTAGACAACGAACTCCCTATAAATACAGATGAAGAAAGAGATAGAGCGATAAGTATAAGAGATTGATAGAGAGAATACTGATGAAAACTGAAGTTGAAGCCGGCTGGCTGCCTGATGAAGCGACCACCACGAGGGCATTCGGTTCAACGCATCAATGTCCACCTCTCTCCAAATTGAGTCGAGTAAGTACTATGAATATAATACAATCACCCTGCGTTATTCCACCCTCTACATCAAGAAAAATTGAAATCAATGAGGAAGAAGACCATCCATTCAATTATATCCATCTCAATTCGATTTCAACCCTCCAAGTTTGAATTAGATAGAATATTCTACATGGATTATTATTGACAGTAAAGCCTAAGAAACAACGAATGGTAAAACATAAACAATTTATAACAATATCTTCTTTTATTTTATTTCTATTTAGGAAATTCACAATCTGTTGGAACCAATCAGTGAATGTGATAACACAAAATTTGGAAAAAAATAACATGGTAAATAAACGTAACCCACCGGGTTGGTCTAGAGGTAAAGTCGTCGCCAAAATCAGCTGTTTAACAGCTGATTTTTGGAGACGAAGGTTCCTGGTTCAAATCCTACTAAAGGTAGTTACTTTTTTACGGATATGAATGCTAGATAGTGGTTACCGGTGTACTTTGATGGTTGGGGTTCAATTAACCATGCTTCTCGGGAATGGTCGACCTGAGTCTGTACAAGACTACACCTCATTTACACGTCATACATATCATCCTCATCTCATTGGGTCATGGGGTTGCTTATTGTTCTGAATTGAACAGATTGCAACGTACACATATTAGGAATTTAAAAAAATAAAATAAAATACACGTGAGTTGAGACACAGTCTAGTGACAGAACTCCGACGTGAATAGACAAGTGTAGCATTAAGTGCAGCATTTAGAACATTGTAATGGATAGTCAATTACACAGTACTACGTTAATAGTTCCGGCTCTATCGACGTTTTAGACGTCTTATTGGATTGTTTGGGAGAGTCTGGGTAGCCAGATTTGAGATTAATGGGTTGTGGTGGTTGACGAGTTTCTTCCTAAATTTTGCATATAGTTTTAAGAAAATGTCATTTATGTAGGGTACGTTTAGGTCTTAGTGTAGCGTTTTATTGGTTACATAATACGGAGCGTTAACTATCCTCCGTAAAAGCTTTGATTGGAAACGCTGAATTTTTACTAATACCGATGGTTTTTGCATAGCAGTAAAGCTGACTGGCATAGCTCCATATTGGCCGAAGGTAGGAATTATTGTAAATGGTTAATTTGGATGTACTTAGATAACAATACCTAAATATTTTATTGATATTCAAAAAAGATACAGTACTGAGAAAACCAGAATAAACCGTGAACACTTAATGAATCGAACCAAATTCATAACAATTAATTACGGATTATAGTTGAGGTATTATTATATTATAGTATTATTATATTATATTATAGTGCAGTATTATAGTTGCAGGGCTAAAATAAATAGTTCTGTTTCTTATCACATGGTCAGCCAATTAAATGGCTGAATCATTTAAGAACAGAAGAGGTAGAGGTGTAAAAGACACTAATCAGAGTTATCTCGTCTGAAAGTAATGGATTTCATTATACAGCCAGACCCTGTGGTGAATGAAGTGAAAGTGTCATTTGCAGAGTGAAGAATATATGCTTTTCAAAGGCCTGGCATGCAGATAAGTGTACTTTTCCACTCAGTGAGGAAGGCGATGGTAAACCACCTCACTCCTCGTTTTACTTGGTAAAACCTCTACAGGTTTAAACCAGCCTTTTGGCTGATGACCTAAACAACAACAACAACAACAACAACAACAAGAGCTTCTATAAAATACACCTCCCTTTTACCTACCTTATCTTATGTCGCTATTATCAACTCTTTTTCTAAAATTCCAGACCTATTATTATCATTACTGTCTTTAAAACTTGCACTTTTATACAGGAATGTCATAAAAAAATTATACTGATAGGCCTACGGTATAAACGTGGTTATCGAGGTAATTGTGATCGAGGATATTTCAGATAGAAATAGAGATTCGATACTAAAAGAACCATTACAAAATTATTCAGCAACACAAAATAAATGTTTAAGCCATTTTTTAATAAAATATAAAGGGTATGTAATTACTTATTTAAAGGAAAACTAAATTTTACGGACACCTGTATAGAATGGATGACAACCGGTTGATAAAACAAATTTTTAAGACGCGAAGAAATAGACTTTAGGTGTCGGATAAATGGTTTAAAGAAGTCAGAAAGGGTACTGAGGAAACCGGAATAAACGGAGGAAAATTAATGAACCGAACCGAATTCAGACAACTAATTACCTACTGTAAGGGCTTCTATGAATACCAAAAACAGAACTCCCCGAATACAGAAGACAGGAGAAAAGCCTACAGTGAACGAATACAGAGAATGTGAACAACTTCCAGAATCAGGTGCTTCCAGAAACATCTAAAGTCAACCTTTCGTGGCCTAAAATTGGCCATGTACGAGAAAAAAATCTTAATATTTTAACAAAGATTAAACTATAATTTTGACATTTTGGTGTTCATGAAACAATGAACAAATCTTTATTTGCCAGAAACCCAAGACACGGTATTCCTTTATAGGGTACACCCAATAACTGGAGTTTCTCAATTTATTCAGTGTTTTCAGTCAAAAATCTTAAATTTGATCGGCTCCGTGGCGTAATGACTAACGCACTAGCCTACAACGCAAAAGGTCCCGGTTCGATTCCCGGCTAGGGTCTGAAAATTTGAACACGTTAAACCGACCATTACATTATCAAAACCGACTGAGAGTAATTGCTAATTACCAAGCTACCGATGCGACTTTAAATAAATTGGTACATGTCAAACAACCAAACTTACAATGATCCATACTTTTTCTCGCTTATTTAATTAAATTAAACAACTGTATAAAAATAAATAGTAAAAATGATCAGAATGTAATTCAATTACAAAAGAGCGTTTAAAAGGGACACCGGTCATCGATAGTGTTCCAGAGAATCAATATCGAGTTAAATTACATTTTTTAATTAAATTTGTAGTACTCGTGTTTTTTTCTTAATGTGATCATGTATCTACTCCATTGGCGTTTCAGTCGTTTCTCTGTGATTTCTGGTAGATCAGGAGAATTTATGTTTCGTATTAAGGGATTATTATGATTTTGAAGTCTGTCTCTGATCAATAAGGTACAAATTAGAAATGTGTCGTTGATATATGATACGTCGAAGTCATCATTTAATATTTTCTTGGAAACGTAACTCGGAGAATTAGTAATGAATCGCAATAATTTACTCTATAAACGTAGTATTCGTGAGAGGACAACTTTTCTGCAACGTATGTCTGGCTATATCCAGATCGTTTGGTTTGGAGCATTGCACGTAAAGAGTGTACATGTCATGGATAATTTTGATCGCTTGTCGAAAAATTCTGTTTAACTGTTTCAGTCTGTCATTGAGTAATTAATTGTCGTTTGAAGTTGACACTTACGTTCCACGCCAACCGCCTGTCTAAATACTGTACTGTAAGATACTAAACATTACTTGAGGAACAGACTAGTTGAATAAATAAACGTGAGGAAATGTTTGTCGACAAAGGGCGAAGGTACGTTTGTCTATAGGCCTATTAATTTTTAGACGATGTTTTTTTAAACTATTAACATTTGAACGTTTATTTTTTTAAATTTGAATCTTGATACTTAAAGAAGAAAATTTAAATTTTAGTTTACCGTGCAAAAAAATCTCTTTAACCACAATTAGGCTAAAACGTAGGAATCCGCCAGACTTATTTGTTTTGCAACAAATTTAAATTCTTAAAATTATTTATTTTAAAAATTTAAATTTATTGTATTTCGTCATAAATATCAAACTGTACAGATTATTTTAGTTTGAATTCTAATCAACTGAGTTGGTTATTAGCAACTATTATGGATTACGGTACAGAATCGGTACGTCATAACATGTAATAATTAGCCTAGCCAGGAATCAAACCCGGGTCATTCCGTTTTGCAGTGAGCAGCACAATTTATAGCTCTAACCTTTGCGCCATGGGTCCGACAAATATACAGATTATATGAATAGTAGTGGTTTTAAAGGTAGTAGTGTTTTTAAAGGTACATCCACTAAGAGTTAACTTTTCTTATCATTTCTATTTTCACGAGTATATTTACTATTCGAAAAAGAATAGGAGATAAATTTCATTATTATCAAAATAAAGAATAGAACCTTATTATGTATTAATAAAGAAAAAATTTGCCATAAAGGTACATGGAGTGTTAAGATTATTGGAGTAAAAAACACCAGTCAGAGTTATCTCCTCTGAGAGTAATGAATTTTATGATACAGCCAGATCCTATGGTAAATGAAGTAAAAGTATCATTTGCAGGATGGGAATTAGATGCTTTTCAAAGGACCTGGCGTACTAATAAGCAGACTATTGCACTCATTGCGGAAGGCAATGGTAAACCACATCACTCCTCGTTTTACTGATAAAGCCTCTACTCAGAGTTTCAAACCACTTTTCGACTGATTACCTAAACAACAACATTTACTATTCTGAAAAAGAACCAAAATAATTTCGTTAATAACAAAAGACAGAAGAAAATCTTATTATATTGTGACACTTATCGCTAAGGTCCGTTTCGGGATCTAAGTTATTAAATAATTAATGCACTAAAGTTTACAATTACAAATATTTATTACACTAAAAGATTTACAAAATAGACAACAAACAAATTATAATGAAGTAATACAATAAATAACTTAATAATTTACTTAGCACTACTTACAAATAATTTTATAGAATACACATACAAAATGAAACTGAATACACAAAAACTGAATTTAATACAGATACACAATAACTTTTCACAATACACACACAAACAAAGACAGTATAACAATCGTTGATCAACACAATGCCCGGAACGATCCTGCACTACGCCCGATAGCCACTCGTCAAAGATCAAACGAATACTAACTGACTGACCGCGCTCGGTGGTCTATTTATATAGAAGGGGTTCAAAGAGACTTCTCGAACGACACAGAGATTCGATCAATAATCTTTTTTATTAGTTCTCGAAAAGTAATAACTGATGTAAACATGTAACAATAGATCTATTGTAGAAAGTGTTACAGGTCGACCTTTTCACAAATAGTTATACAACAATAACACAATAGCGCAGTTATTTCAAAAAACTTTCATGAATAGGCATCCCTTTATAGCCACCCTATTGTTACTTTTCCACTCTATTATCTACTCTTTACCATGAAATGCTAGAGATTTCGCGAACCTTCTTCGATATTGTCACAATATATTAATAAAGAAAAAAGTTTAATACGCTATCATATCGGAATAGACTATAGATTTTACAGCATACAGAAATAACAAAAAAAAAACACCTAGTTAGTGTAGAGACATAAATTATACGCCGTATTAAAGAGAGAATTTAAAATTATATTTATGCCAAAAAACAAAACGAAAAATCAATTGATTTCAAAATGAAGAACTTAAACTAGGATACATATTAAAATTATGCAATTTTGTACAATTTTTTATTTTACAAATTCATGGATTCATTATTAAATTTTACGAATTATTTTGATATATATTTTAACAATGACTGATGTATGTAAAAAAATTATAAGCAAGGCCTTTGCTCTATATTTAAAGGAAAACGTCAATTATATACTCAATAACCCACCGGGTTGGTCTAGAGGTAAAGTCGTCGCTAAAATCAGGTGTTAAACAACTGATTTTCGGAGACGAAGGTTTCTGGTTCAAATCCTAGTAAAGGTAGTTACTTTTATACGGATCTGATTGCTGGACAGTGGCCACCGGTGTACTTTGATGCTTGGGGTTCAATTAATCATGCTCTCTCAGGAATGGTCGGCCTGAGTCTGTGCAAGACTACACTTCATTTACACGTCATACATATCATCCTCATCTCATTGGGTCATGGGGTTGCTTATTGTTCTGAATTGAACAGATTGCAACGTATTAGGAATTAAAAAAAAAAAAAAAAAAAAAAAAAATATATATATATATATATATATAGTACTCGATAAAAAATTTAGCAACATCTGATTTAAAATTCGCAATCACCTCATTACAAAACCAGAAAAATATATAGTATGATGTCAGAAATTGGAGCGTTGTGAATTAGCGAGCGAATTTTAGGCGCACCCTCCGACCACTATTACCCGACTATTTCCTGACCACGCCTCGGCGATCTGCAGTAAATCGCGACAACGCACGCTCGTGTATTTTAATAATACGTATACAACCTACTCTGATCGCCCACCAACGATATACGGGTAAACACAAATCGATAGATTTTCTGAACCGTTTAAAAAGTCAACGACGGTTTCAATATTTAAAAAATAAAAAAAAACAAGTGATAAAATATATTTCTGTAAAATATATCAAGTACTAAGCGCCATATGGTTTTCTATTGAAAGATATAACCTCGAACCCGACGCTTTTTGTGTGGGTTATACTGGTTACTTACGCGGTAGCTAAACCATATTTATTACACTTCTGTATATTCATAAGAAAAAACTTATTACCAACTGCTAACACATAACTGGCTCCCGTTCGTTTTTCTACATTTTAAAACAATATCCTTCCTTTGTCTACAATACACCATACTATAGGGTGATTCAAAAAGAGCGCCGGTTTTGATATATCAAATTAAGAGATTTATTTTATTGAAAAACTGAAAATAAATACATCAACAAGTTCATCTTACCTTCCGATTTCATGTATGAAAAATGATGTCATGCATGTGTCCTCCTCTACTGCGCTGGCACGCATCAACTCTGTCCATGAAATTGGATATTACTGCACGACAAGTTTCGACTTCCATTTGCCCGATAACCCGTCGAATTTCCTCCTTCAAGTCATTGATGTTTCGGGGTTTATTGGCATACACCAATGACTTCAGATGACCCCAAAGATGAAAGTCACAAGGCGTCAAGTCACACGACCTTGGTGGCCATTGATGGTCGGAATTACGAGAAATGATGCGATCCTGGAACCGTTCACGGAGCAACAACATTGTTTCTCGTGCAGCAACTGAATTTTATACGGGTGATATTGGAGATCGTACCGAAGAATTCTCCGTACAGAAGAACATCGTAAACCCAATTGTTGAGAACGGCGACGTATTGATTTTGCTGGGCTAACAGCCACACTGTCACGAACCAACGCAACGTTCTGCTCAGTTCGGCCAGAACGACGACGTCCAGAACTTTTAAGGTCGACTGTTGAACCCGTCTCAAAAAACTTTTTCATGAGCCTGCGAACTGTTGATTCATTCGGTGCTTCATTACGTCCTAGAGTACCGCGAAGTCGCCTGACAGTAGCCGCATAACTCTCTCCACTCTGGTAAAATGTTTTGACGATTAACACTCGTTGTGCAATAGTAAACTTCTCCATGGTTGGACACAGACTGCGAGAGTACTACACTGCGAACAAGAGAAACTACAACTGAATCGTCAATCGGAATGTTCTCCGAAATAGAAATGAGGTCTAACAATGTTGCCAACCGATAAACAAAAATTTACCAGCCGTTTAAAAACGGGCGCTCTTTTTGAATCACCCGTTATAAATACTGTTGTTATTTTACACATATATATACAATATTTTTAAACTCTACCTACTGATTTAAATGTTGCATTTATTCATAAAACGAAAATATAATAAAATATAAGTTTACTTGTGAATTATACCGTAAATTCATTTTTAAAATGTTGTTTCCGGGTGGTTGGTATGTTGTGTTATTATTTTACGGACCCATAACGGAAAACTGTTTTTATGAATTTTTGCATAAATAAAAAGCTTTACCTATTTTACTGTTACTAACTAAATATACACAATGAAATATACAACAGTAAAAATAATAAAGTATTAAGAATTTTAAATACCGGGTGTCCCACGAAGAGGTTGATATTTTTGAATTGATATACCGGACGTATCGCACACTATACAGACTGGAAACTTTAGTTTTAATAAATAGATATGTAAAAAAAAAACTCTTGAGATTCATTAGCTTGTTGTTGTTGTTGTTGTTTAGGTCATCAGCCGAAAGGCTGGTGTTAAGGCCGATCGCACCCCCGTTAAGTAATTCGTATTTCCCCGCTTTTGTTATCGTCGTTAAATACACTGATTTTGTATTAATAACCTTGTTCCCGCCTCTTCCTGCATACTTGTCTTGATTTCCGATGATGATCTCAGTTCATGACGTAATTATTCTCCCACCCACTCACATTCCATTCTTCCCGGTTAGCACACTCACTGATTGGATTCTGCGGCATGTAGACTGTTCGTGCGTCCGCTGCGCCGGCCATCCTATGGCGTCGCTTCTGCAATTGTCGTTATTCTTCGTTCGTTTCTGATGTACCATACATCATTTCAAGTGTGATTTTACTCATGTGTGTAATTTATAATCATTTACAATTGTTCTTGTTTTCGTATCAAACATTAAAGTTACAGTGTGAATCGAACCCCGGACACGTGTCGCGTGGACGCCTTTTCTACACTTCAGGCCATTCAACAGGTAAGCGAATTAGTCTATTATGTTGTACGCTTTCTAATTTTGTGTTTGTGTTAACCAGTGATGTCCTGCTGTTCCTGCAGTTACTTATCGTTTTACCTTTGTCTCCCTCAGTGTATTTTCCATCGTTGTATCTTGCTTATTCAGTCGTTTCGCCGTTGGTTTCTGGCGCCATTAAATGAAACTAGGTCCTCCGGAATTAGTCGTTTATGCTTCAGTTTACATTAATCTGCCATGTGTCGTGCATAGTGGGTTGATGTCCTACAGTTACAAGTCGGCTTACCGCTTAACTCGTTTTATCCAATTTATTTTGGGTTATTTTCAAATCTCCTGCCATCAAGGCGCTAACATTTTGGTCCGTTCCGGGCAGGATATTTATCAGTGCATATTTGGAAATACAGTCTATTGTCTTAATTTTTTCAATCGTCAACAATTTCAGTATTTTGTTTAATTCGTTGTTGCATAGTGTTACATACATTCATCGTGTCATTTATTGTGTTTCGTGTCTTACATGTGTTCAATATATTAATAAAAACATTAATAAAAATATTAATATTAAAAACAATTTCATTTATTCAGTTAAAAAATACGGGGTTAAGTTGCATAACAAATGCAACGCATTATCAGTCTTGTGACGCTTTCATTAAATACAAGTTGCAACCAACGCTTTGCTGACGTCACAGTAGATCGGTTTAGTGCTATATCTTTCGACACGGCCAGAATTTGGCTAGAGTCGCCATTTTTTTCTTCGTTCTTGTTAACTGGTTCGCGCAGCTTACAGCGCATGCGTGCCCTCTCTCTCATTCGCTCTCTCTCGTGCTGTCCGTCGATACTGGTAGCGCTGAGAGAGTCACTTCGCTTGCGTCGTCTGCAACGTATACATCTTAGTTGCAACTAACCTAGATTCAATAAACAGCTGTGTTTTGTTTACATTCTATTATTTGTTTTCACTCGTTGTTTTCGTTCATTATTTTCAACATGGACGATTTACAATCTTTAATCAAAAAACGCAACGTTGTTAATAATCATCTTTCTCGTTTTAATAATTTTCTTCAATCTGACGTTGAAGTTAACCAAGTCAAATTACGACTTGACAAATTCTTAGATCTCTGGTGTGACTTTGAACAGATACAAACGAACATCGAATTACTTCAGCCCGAAGCAGATTTCGAATCAGAACGCACTGCTTTCGAAACTCATTATTTCCAGTTAATTGATCGTGCCCAGAAATTAATTGAATCTCTGGACAATACAATCGTTTTACCAAATCAAGTCAAGTCTTCTAATTCGCAATTAATACAATTACCTCGAATTCGCCTACCTTCATTTGACGGGGATGTTGCGAAATTCCAGAACTTCATCAGCTTGTTCAATGATTTAATTCATAATAATTCTGAGTTATCATTTGTTCAAAAACTTCATTATTTGAGGTGCTCATTAGTCGGTGAACCACTGCGTCTAATAGAACACCTGCCTCTCTCGCTTGAAAATTATACGTTAGCGTACAATTTAATTGTTGAGCGCTACTCCAACTCAAGGCGCATAGCAAATGTTCACTTAAATCAGATATTCAATTTCGTTAAATCTGACACTCCGTCCTATCAATCGTTAAAAGGTTTTCTTAATATCCACGAAGCATCAATCGGAGCCTTACGTCTGCTAAATATAAACTTACTTGAATATTTACTTTTTGAGATAGCCTATTCTAATTTGGATCCTGTAACAAAGCAAGCGTTCGAGGATTCAAATCCTAATTCTGCCGTGCCTACATACGAGGCCTTAATGTCATTCGTTACCGCTAAGATGCATGCTTTCGAGCTCTCGAATTCATCTCAGCTTTCAGATAACGCTAGTTCTTCGCACTCCAGCGATTCAAACCTCGATCAACCGGACTCAGCTAACCCGGTAACCGATAATTTCAATTCTGTACACAGTCATCGTAGTCCTATTTTGCCGTCTCCTAATTCTGATAATGTACCTTCGTTTTTCGTCAAATCAAATTCACTCAAATGTCTGTCGTGCGAATCTCACTTTCATTCAATTCACAACTGTAGTGAATTTCTTGCACAAAATGTAGATAATCGCTACAAAATTATTTCTCGTCTTAAACTTTGTTTTGCCTGCTTCGGGCGACACGATCGCCGCAATTGCAGCTCAAATAAACATTGTCGTATCTGCCAGTCAAAATCGCACAATACGTTACTGCATATTGACCGCGGCGCTCAAAAATCTAATTCGTCCACCGCTTCTGTTGTTAATTCGCATAATTCGCCAACTGCTAGTCCGTATCATCCTGCCGTACATCCGGACACCGATTCACCGGCTACTGGATGCCTACTTGTAAATTCTTCGCCGCCGATTCAAGCTAATACTATCGCAACTCCGCCAATTAATTCTTGTACTACCTGCTGTGCTGATAAGCCGGTAGTTACTTCAAATTCGTTGTCCTCGTCCATTATTGTTAACCAACCTGCTGATTATTCACTTTCATGTCGACTTAACGGCCAAACTGCGCTGCTAGGTACTGCTATCGTTCATGCTGTCGATTCATCCGGCAAAATCGTTCCGCTTCGCGCTGTGATCGACAATGGATCTCAGTCCAGCATCTTAACATACAACGCCGCTCGTTCACTGCAACTCGACATCGTTCCTACTTCTAAACGCCTGCAAGGCATTTCAGCCGAAGTCACCTCAGTTAAAGGTATTACAAATTTTACAATTCTGTCGCCGCAAAATTCTAACTTTCGCCTTCCGCTTCAGGCTACTGTTATTAACAAAATATCAGACCGCCTACCTGCTTCTCGAATTCATAAGTCAGTCGGTGAACAGTTTTCACAACATCTGCTAGCTGATTTTCGTTTCCGCAGCCCCAATTCAGTAGATTTACTGCTTGGCGCTGATTGTTTTTCAGAAATTCTCGATTTTAGTAAAACGCCTTTAATTAAAGGTACTCCATCCGCTTTATCAACCGTATTTGGTTATGTAGTATTCGGAAAATTGCCCGAACTACAACCACTTAGTTCTGCTTCAAGTAACGATTCGCTCTTAACATCTGTTTTCGCTAACAACGCTCAAGTCTCGTCGCCTGCTACTGATGTTAATCTCACATCGCCTGCTGTTCAAAATCACTCGTCAAATAAAAATTCATCTTCGCTCCAAATTATCGTCGCTGACCAACAAACTATCGTTCCTGCTAAGTCATCAATCAACCTCGATGTCACCTCAAACCCTGTAATCAGTGAATCTATCGCTTCTACCGTCCAGCCGCCTAGCTGCCTACTCGCTTCGCCTGTATTCAACAATAATTCGAATCACGCCGCTGTTTCAACTAATCGCCCTTCTGCTTCAACTAATCGTCTTCACCATACTTCTGTCTCTTCGCCTTCAAATCGTTTCACCGCTTCGTCCGAGATCATCGCTGTTGATCCTCGTCTCGCTTCGTCTACTGACTCCGCCAGTATCTCGACCGATCTTGCTGCTGGTACTACGCCAATTCGTCGCTTCAACTCTGCGCCTCGCTTCAAGTCAACGCCTCGATTCAAGTCTGTACTGAAGGCCTCCATCGAGTCGTCTTCAGTCAATTCTTCGCCAAACCGCTTCGTATCTCGCTGCATCATCGCTAATTCGCCAATAAAACCTACTACGTTCGCCTCAGTCGATTCTACGGCTAACCAACTCATCTCAAATCATCGCTTCTCGTCGTCTCTCGCAAACACTCTCGATCAACCGCTGCAAATCGCTTCGCCAAAGGGCAACCGGCCCTCCTCAGTCGTTTCATGTTCTGCTAGCTCTCTTCGCACGCCTTTAGCCCCTCTTGGCGGGCGGGGCCCCAATCGTCGTACACATTATTCACAACCGGTGAATAATTGTAATCTCAACTCTATTCGCTCGTTCAATGCTTGGTGTGATCTTCGCAACTCTCGCTCGTCTCAACCTCAATCACGGATTCACTCACAACTGGTTAGTGAAGTTCGCCGTACCGCAACTCTCGATTCTCGCCAACATTGTTCGCCTACTCGTCAATTCGTTTCGCAACCCGCTTATCAGTTAGCTCTGCCTTTGGGCAACTAACTTCTCCGCCGTTTTCACTTCGTTCCACGCTCAACTCATCTCCATTCGTTTTGTTCTTCGTTCATTTTTGTTCTTCGATTGTTTTCTTCGTTCGCCGTCTTCTTTCTTCGTTTCTTCTTCTGCGTCGCTTCTGGTTGTCAACCCTCGTTGACAATCACATCAAGATACTCCGCTTACTCGTTGGCTTCCGCGCAAGCCGTGGAAGATGTTCCGTTCGTCGTTGGCCGGGCAAACCCGTGCGTTTGTCACGCCACCTCAAGATGCTCCGTTCTTCTCTTCATTCGATTCTTCTTCGTCGTCTTCTTTACTTCGTTCTCTTCGTTTGCTACGTTTTCCGCTCCCTGTTGCGTCAGGGCGGGCGGCTTCATTCTTCGACCTCTTCCTGCGTTTTCCGCTCCCTGGTTGTTTCAGGGCGGGCGGCTTCGTTCTTCGATCTTCTCTGCTAGTTTTGTTTCTGTAAATCGCTTTCATCGATTTAGGCGGGCGGTATGTTAAGGCCGATCGCACCCCCGTTAAGTAATTCGTATTTCCCCGCTTTTGTTATCGTCGTTAAATACACTGATTTTGTATTAATAACCTTGTTCCCGCCTCTTCCTGCATACTTGTCTTGATTTCCGATGATGATCTCAGTTCATGACGTAATTATTCTCCCACCCACTCACATTCCATTCTTCCCGGTTAGCACACTCACTGATTGGATTCTGCGGCATGTAGACTGTTCGTGCGTCCGCTGCGCCGGCCATCCTATGGCGTCGCTTCTGCAATTGTCGTTATTCTTCGTTCGTTTCTGATGTACCATACATCATTTCAAGTGTGATTTTACTCATGTGTGTAATTTATAATCATTTACAATTGTTCTTGTTTTCGTATCAAACATTAAAGTTACAGTGTGAATCGAACCCCGGACACGTGTCGCGTGGACGCCTTTTCTACACTTCAGGCCATTCAACAGGTAAGCGAATTAGTCTATTATGTTGTACGCTTTCTAATTTTGTGTTTGTGTTAACCAGTGATGTCCTGCTGTTCCTGCAGTTACTTATCGTTTTACCTTTGTCTCCCTCAGTGTATTTTCCATCGTTGTATCTTGCTTATTCAGTCGTTTCGCCGTTGGTTTCTGGCGCCATTAAATGAAACTAGGTCCTCCGGAATTAGTCGTTTATGCTTCAGTTTACATTAATCTGCCATGTGTCGTGCATAGTGGGTTGATGTCCTACAGTTACAAGTCGGCTTACCGCTTAACTCGTTTTATCCAATTTATTTTGGGTTATTTTCAAATCTCCTGCCATCAAGGCGCTAACAGCTGGTTTGAACCTGTACAGGTTTTACTAAGTAAAACGAGGAGTGAGGTGGTTTACTGTTGCCTTCCTCACTGAGTGGAAAAGTACGCTTATCAGCATGCCGGGCCCTCTGAAAAGCACATTTTCCACTCTCCAAATAACACCTTCACTTCATTCACCTCAGGGTCTGGCTGTATAATGAAATTCATTACTTTCAGAGGAGATATCTCTGATTAGTATCTTTTACACCTCTACCTCTTGTGTTCTTAAATGATTCAGTCATTTAATTGTCTGACCATGTGATAAGAAACAGAACTACTTATTTTAGCCCTGCAACGAACAGATTGAATGTAAATAATTTGACACTCCACCTGTCTGATATGGGCGTTTCATTAGCTTATTATTAATTAAAACAAAATGGCGGAATAAGAAAATAATATCAAAAATGAACAATAATCTTGAGGATAAAACCACTTATATTTACAATAGGGTCACCATTTCAGTCACCAAGGATTTATCGTATGGCATATCCCCTCAGACAATAACTGGAGACAGATACGCATCAATTTTAAATAATCACATATTTTTTCTTTTTTCTAAGGCGAAGTTGCTACTAGGACGTTTACTTCCCGCATGATGAAGCTCCTCCACGTTATACTAATGTGGCCAAAGCTATTTTAAACCAAAATCTTCCAAACCGTTGGATAGGTCGTGGCAGCGGCCTTATGGACTCGCCTTCAAGATCGCCAAACTTGTCTGTTAGCGATTTATTCGTATGGGGCTTTTTGAAGGAAAAAGTTTGTTCTCACAACATTGCATGAACATTAAGGGAAAAAGAAATACAAAGACTCAAAATTTTTGAAACGTTATTGTGAAGAGCATAGAAAAAAATCAAACGGACAGACAGATTAACAAGTATAGAAGAGTTAAGAAGAATGAAAGAAAAAATTGATGCTAACTATTCGATGGAGAAAAGCTAATCGGGGATAAATTATGAGAGAAGAAAGTTTAATTAACGCTATTTCAGAAGAATAAGTAGAAGTCTAAAACAATAGAGGACGTGGACAAAGAAAGGGCTTAGCAGATTTAAAAGTGGGTAAAATCTAAAAATGGTGCAATTCACCTGTCTTTGGGAAGATGACATTATGGTAGGTACCACTAGATGAGATATCACTAAATGAGTCTACACATCTTTATCTTTGACATAAAACTAAAAAAATTAAGTATTTATTGAAATCAAAAATGTTCTACTTCTTTCTAAATACAGTCCATTTCTGTTCAAACAAACATTATATTTCATTGAAGATAATACGATATATGAAGTAATTTAAGGGTTTCTTTAGAAAATAAACACTGTTACTTCAGCTACAAACTTTTACTATAACGAGATAAAAACCACATGGCCCTTACTGTTTTCTCGCATTATATATAGGCCTACCTTGATTAGTAGAATCTCATATTTCACTAGGTTTATCAAATTTCTTGTAATATTTTACTCATATGATACATTATTTATCTCAAAAAATTTTAAAAGTAGGCTATACTTACATTTGCAAAATAAAATGGACATTTTCGTTTTATATGCAGGTAAATATATTTAAAAGAATTAGGGATTTTCGTTGAGTTTGGTCTCAGCTGGATTAATTTCGATTAACCTTTTTGTAAAATACAGCTCGCTATGTGTCGGACGTTAAACCAAAAAAAAAAAAAAAAAAAAAAAAAAAAGCTATGTGGAAATTTTACATTACCAATCAATATTTTCAAATTCCTGATTAACAAGGAAGATTGAAAATTAAAATATTTTTCTTATGCGAGAGAGAGATTAAGCGTAAATAATTTGACACTCCACCTGCCTGTTTTGGGCAATAGCTGAAGTTTATTAAACAGCAAAAGTATGAGGAGGAACATAGGAAGACGAGGTGAAGATGCTCTTCACCTATTTCACTTGAATAGCCGCCGCTGACTTGCCTGTTGGTAAACCTGAAAGAATACATCCAAGAAAACGCTGGAAATATACTGGAACAGATCGAGGATTTATACCATAAAAAGGAAAGAAGACGAAAATAAAATTGATCAATTTATTTTAATACAAAGCGAATAAATAGAATGTAACAATCTTAAATGTTTCACAGTTTCTGAATGTAATTAATGTTATCAATTTGTTTAGAACATTACAATTAAGAGTTGCTGACAGCCATTTATTTTTTTGCGAACAATAAACATTACACGAGACATTTTACAACAATTTAAAAAAAGGGATATTTAGTGTAAACATGTTAAAATAATAGTTGAAGTGAATGTATTTTGGATGAAACGTTTGTCGAGTAGAAATTAAGGAATGAAGACGGTTGTATATTACGTCAGATATGTTGTACACGTACGACACAACACAAAACGCAAACCTAAACGCATTACCACACAGACACACACACACACACACAAAGAAAACAGTGAGACAAAGCATTCTATACGATCAAGAGAAGATGGATGATCACCCATGGGTATTTGGCAAAATTCCAGTCACTTCTAAACTGGCTATTCTTGACTGAAAACATTTAAGCAACGGTAGGAAGACAATGATTCACAAGCGGCAGTGATCTATTAAGCCACGTGGATTAATTTATACTCGATACAACAGATTCAAGCTTCTTATACTTTATACTTTAACATCTGGTTTAATTCATCAAAATATTGTTCATAAACTAATAAAACATAACTTAAATACAATTTATGTAAAACAAAACGATAATACTGTTATTTTAGGAACTAAATATGAAATAACTTTTTAAAAAAGTTAATATTATTTGTATCTATCATTTAAAATGATTTATACAGCAATAAATAAAGCGCGTTAATATACAAAACGTAACAGATTTAATGTTAAATTTTATTATAATATATGACAATTTATAAATTTGTTGACATATTATTTGTCTATAAAATTTATTTATAACATCTATCCTGTTATAAGATTTATTAGACAAGGATTCGAATGTTGTCTTTAAGATTAGACGGAGAATGAATCATTTGTTAAGTTATAATATTTTATATCAAAGTCTGATCAATGTTTCTTTGTAATTTGTTTACTGGCTATTATAAGGTACTAACTACAAGCTACTACAAGATATCCAAATCATTTCGATAACAGAAACTAAATTTTCAATAAAAATCTGGAGTGAAACACTCACACGACTTTCTCTTCCCAATGCAAATAATAAAAAATTTTATCCAAGTAATAAAACATTAGAACTAAACAAAAAACTAACCTCCAAAAACCTAACTTTATTTTAATCATGAGTGAAAAACGTAAAATGAAAATCAACCTAAGTTTACATTAAAAATTAGGAAAATCATTTTTTCCACGTTTAACTAGGCTTTGTGGAGAAAAATGCTCTACATAAAAGTTGTAGATCTTTTAAATTCCTATAAATTTAATTATACTTTTTTGACGTAAAATGCATAATAAGGCTGAAATCTTCAAAAAATCGATTTTTACACGATTCGTGAGAAAAAAAATAGAAAATCGCTAATTACCACTAAACTAAGCGTTATAAAAAATGTTCGAAATAAAAGCTGTGGGATTTTAAATTGTCTACAACTTTTATTACACTATAAATTTTTGCGCTAAAATGCATATTAAAGCCGTAATCTTTAAAAATAATTTTTTTACCTGAAAACAGCCTCACCAAGAATTTCAGCAGAAATGGCGCCGACCTTATTTTGTAGAGAATAAAAAATTTTGTCAATGAAGCGATTTTCAAAAAATAATAGGAGCCGTTTATGAGAAAATCGCAAAAAAGTAAAAAATTACACGAATAAACTACTACTTCCGGTTGACTGATTCTGATGAAAATGTTCGTGTCGAGTCCTCTAGTAGTACCTAACTTAAGATTCAAGTTTCAAGTTCGTACGACGTTCTGTTCTTGAGATATTGTGTTCACACACACTCACACACACACACACACGCGCGCGCACACACACACACACACACACACAGACCAATCGCTAGAAAGCTGTATTTGGGGTTCAGGGGGGTCTGAAAACGTGCAGATCCGATGAAAACTTGATTTCGAAAAATTGACATGAAAACAATACTTTCTTTGTATATATTCATATAGGAAAGAGAAAGTTAAAATTATAAAAGAAAATTATTTGTTTCTGGATTACCGGGGACTTAATATCAGCAAAATATTAATTCTTCAATTAATTGTATAATTAAAAATATGTCACACGAGCAAAAAATCTAAAATAAATAATAAGTTCAATAAACTGATAAGTATTTATTTGGTTTGGTAAACAGGAAACTTGAGTCAACAGAACTGATGTAATAAATATGATAGGTTTTTCTTAAAAAATAAAAAAAATTGGTCGGGGTAGTCGTTTTTCGATAAAAGATTTTTTGTTCACTTTTACTTCTTTCTGAAAAGCAGAAAACTCCTTGAAAAGAAGAAAAAAGTAATGTTACAAGTAACAAGAAGAGGTTTCTAATGTCAAAATACAGTATAGAGGTTTTAGATTTCCAAACCTTAACGTGGTTTTTCGTTTATTCTTGGAAATAAAGTTAGGAAAACTTTTTCTTCAAATTTAATTTACAAAATGAAAAGAATATCGAAAAAGTTTGTTGGGTTATTTTACAACCAATTACCTAAAGAAATCAAAGTGATTTAAAACAATTACAATAATGATAATTCAATTATTATCAAGGTAATTGTTGTTTAAGTCATCAGCCAAAAGGGTGGTTTGAACTTCTAGAGGCTTTACAACGTAAAACGAGGAGTAAGATGGTTTACCATTGCCTTCTTCAATGAGTAACACGGCAGGCTTTCTGAAAAGCATCCACCTTCCACACTGGAAATGACACGTTCACTTCATTCACCACAGGGTCTAGCCGTATAATGAAATTCATTACTCCAAGAGGAGATAACTTTGACTAGTGTCTCTTACAAATCTACCTCTTCTGTTCTTTAGTACTTGAGGCATAATTGGCTGACCATGTGATAAGAGAGAGAACTATTTTTTGTAGCCCTGGAACTAGCAAATCGAGTGCATATAATTTAACCCTCCACCTGCCTGTTATGAACAATTAGTTAAGGTAAACTTATGGTTATACTTATTATATTGTATGGTTAGACTTATTATATGGTTACTTACTTAGGTTAACTTATGGTATTGTTTTATAGTTAATAAAAAAAACACAACGAGAAGTACAGGAAAGCACACTATAGCACCCTTGAAAATTCGAACAAAGAATAATAAATACACAAAACAGGAATTTTTTCCGTTAAATTTAGGCTACATACACATCCGTAACTAACTCACTAAGTTCAGACTTGTGCGATACTTATGGCAAATATTTACCCAACAAAAGTGGCAAATGTAAAAGTTAAAATGCATATTAAGGCAGCAATCTTAAAAAAAATCACTTTTTTCACGTGAGTACAGCCCCCCCCAAGAATTTCAGCAGATACCGTGGTTACCCTATCTTGTAGAGCATTAAAAAATGTAGTAAATGAAACGCTGTTTTAAAAAGTCGTAAAAACTTAAAAATTGCACGAATAACAAGCTACTTCCGGTTAACCGAAAGTTTTTTTGATTAAAATGTTCGTGTCGGTTCCTCTTGTGGTACCTAATTTAAGTTCCAAGTTTGAACATCGAACGCTATTCCGTTCCAACTGTATTTTGTTCACACACTGACCTATCGCTAAAACCATGTTCTATGGGTTCAGGGGGCCTGAAACGTATATTTTCGGTGAAAACTAAAATTTGGAACAATCTACATAAAACAATACTTTCCTTCACTATATATTCCATTGCCCATATAGGGTAAGACAAATAAAAAAGAATAAAAATAAGTTGGAGGATTCAAAGGATTTTTGCAGATTATTTGTACAGATATCAGATGAATTAATGTCCTATAGCCGAGCGAGTGAGAGGGAGATATGTGGCATAACTACGCATGCGCCCATAGGTCTTTACCGTTATAATCCAAATCTGAAAACATACTACAGTCGTTATCTTGCTTGTTAGTTTACTGCGTGCATAAACGCTTGCTCACAACAATGAGTAAAATAATGCAATGTTATTGGAATGGCGCGTAGGCCTGTGCGAGTGAGAGCGTTATACATTCTCTCACTTCCACGGCTAGGGGACTTTAGTTCAGTCGAATACTGTAGTTATATTCTTCAAAGAAAAATAACTGAATTTAGACCCACGGGTTTTTTTTGGAGACAAACGTTCCTAGTTCAAATCCTAGTAAATTTAGTTACTTTTATACGGATTCAAATACTAGAAAGTTGTTACCGGTGTACTTGGATGGTTGAATTAATTCACTCTCACAGGAATGGTCAACCTGGGTCTGTACAAGAATACCCCTCATTTACACGTCATACATATCATCCTCATCTCATTGGGACATGGGGTTCCTTATTGTTCTGAATTGAACAGATTGCACCGTACACACATTAGGGATTAAACAAATTATAAATAATAATAACAATAATGTGTATTGTTTAGGTATGAACCTGTAGAGGTTTTACTAAGTAAAACGAGGAGTGAGGTGGTTTACAATTGCCTGCATCATTGAGTGGAAAAATACGCTTGTCAGCATGCCGGACCCTCTGAAAAGCACATATTTTCCACTCTACAAATGGCACCTTCATTTTAATCACCAAAGAGTCTGGCTGTACAATGGAATTCATTACTTTCAGAGGAGATAACTCTGATTAGTGTCATTTACACCTCTACCTCTTCTGTTCTTAAATAATTCAGTTATTTAATTGGCTGAACATGTGATAAGAAACAGAACTATTTATTTTAGCCCTATTTATTACTATTTATTTTATAATAATAATAATAATAATAATAATAAGTCATGGAAGAATGGGAGAAAGAGCTGAAGAGATGTGGACAGTGGAAGCCAGTACAACTTGGTTTTCCCAGAAACAACCTTTCCATACCATACCTCACCTTTGCTGACGATCTAGCTATATTAATGGATGACGAGAAGACCGCCATCAAGCAGCTTGAGACATTAAAGGAATGTGCTGAAAAAGTAGGGCTACAAATCTCATTTGAGAAAACGGAATTCATATCCTCAAAAATAGATATCATAAGCTTGAGGACAAAATATGGTAGAATAAACAAGGTTCCATACTTCAAATATTTGGGGGAATTCATTGAACCAACAGGTCTTGAAAGAATTTCCCAACAAAATCGTCTCCAAAAAATGAAAAAAGCTCTAGGATTAGTTCAAAATCTCTACAACAAAAAATCCATGTCAAGACAAACTAAAATTCGGCACTACAACACAGTTATTAAACCAATGGTTCTCTACGCAAGCGAAACACTAGTACTTAACAGAAAACACGAAATCGAAGAAATCAAAAAGGAGGAAAGAAAAATTATTAGAAAAATTCTAGGGGCTCGACTTACAGAAGATGGGTATAGGCTGCAATCCAACAAAACAACAGAGAGCTATTCAAACATTGAAATTGACATGCGTAAAAGGCGGTTGAAGTTCTTTGGACATCTTAACAGATTGCAGGAGGATAGCCTAACAAAAAGAATAATTGAATATATAACAAAACTTAAAATTTCAACACCTTGGCTGGACGAAATTCGTAAGAACCTAAAAAGCGCAAATATACATCAAACTGAAATTTTTAATAAAAACTTATTCCGTCACAAGTTAGACAAGTGGAAAGTTTCAGAGCCCTCAAGAGAGAAGCAGTTTAGACCAAAGTGGTCTGAAAACCGCAAAAAAGCTTTCTCGGAAACAATGAAGGCCTACTGGACCAATAAGAAAAACAAATGACGAAACTAAGTCATAATGCTTAACGTCTTCTATCCAAGGAGAATTCGCCAATAATAATAATAATAACAATAAAAGAATAGGGTTACGCATCTAGTTATAGTAAAAAAAATTTTTATAAAATAACTATGTTATTATACGGCCAAATACATTTTGATTACAAGGAATAATATATTACGCTTGGAAAATGAGTTTTCTCTCATAAATTTTCCTTTTTGTAAAAGAATTATTTGTAAAAATATATGGTAATAAGTTATTCGATAAGAGTTTCACAAATAAATGGTAGGTGTTGTTCTAGATTTGGAATGGTGTGGTTGAATTTAGAAACGAACAATAATAATAATAATAATAATAATGGTGAAAATAGAGTGTTCCATGTAGTTGTGATAAACAATGAAACACCTGTTAAAAAGATAAGTTAGATTAATAGAGGCGCCTGGCGCTTATCAGCACCTGATTTCCGCCCCTTTTGTTGACGACTCATTCCGGGTGCGACAGTTACGACCTTACCTTTAAACCGAATTAACGGAAGGGCCTTAGGACCGGAAGGGCGGTCACTTGAATTGGTGCCACCGATGTAGTTTAGTTAAGGTTGTATGTATTATGTACTCTAATAACAAAATCATATAATTTACCTCACACGCTTACAAAATAAAAATTTAATTTAAGGTCAACATTTATAACAGGTTGTATTAAATTCCCGAAAACTAAATTCGGTAAACTGTATTAACTTTTTCGCTAATATCAAAGCAGTACTATATATTTATTATTATTTTTTTAAAACAGTATAGTATTTCTTTTGCAATCAGTTAATAAATACAATAACTTTAACCAAATATGAGAAAATCTGAGTAATGTCCTTAGTATTAAAACACAAACGACACTCAGTAGTGTGTTTGAAAAAGACCAAACTGTGAAGAAACAAAAAATATATCTATACAAAATCAAACTTGATGAACCGTGAATCAACATCCTGAACCACAAAGTGTTGAAGTTGGAGATGACAATGACGATGGTAGAGATGAAAACGACGCCAATTATGAGATGCCGATGATTAGGAGTTTAAGTAGAAAAGATAAAAAAAATTTAAATGACTAACAAAATCGTAGAGGTAAGTCCAATGGTTTAAAGCGTTTCAGTCTGTGAGTATCTTCGCTGTTGTCAAGGAGGCTAATCGCTAATGGATTCTGATGGTCTTCTAGTTTTTGTAAATGTTTTTCGCTATGTTGTTTAATTTCTTCTTTTATGAAGGGCAGGTTTAGGTCATTGTGTAGTATTTCATTTGTTACGTACCATGGGGCTGCAGTGATCAGTCTCAGGCATTTTGATTGAAAGCGCTGCAGTATTTCTATATTTGATGAACTAGCTGTACCCCATAGCTCTAACTCATACGTCCAAATTGGTTTGAGTATTACTTTGTGTATATTTATTATAACGCCGATTTTGATACTGTACCACGGAATGGTTAAAATTGAATATGAGTAACAATGTCGGATGGCTCAACAGATGTGTTGGAATGTTAAAAATACTAGGATTTTTCTGATCTTAAATTTCTTAATACAATTGGATACATTTACTTAACGATACTAATTCCAAGTGATTAGGTGTGTAGTGTGAGCAAACCACCTACTCTCAAGTAGAACATTATTTAAAGAGCTTTAATTACTCACAGTTGCTTCACTGTACATTTTGTGATAATGTAAGTAATTTTTATAAATGTTTAATCCCTAAGGTGTGTACGTTGCAATCTGTTACATTTAAGAATAATAAGCAACCCATAACCTAATGTATATGTATGACGTGTAGTCTTGTACAGTCTCAGACCGACCATTACTGAGAGAGTATGGTTAAGTAAACCCCCAACTATCAATCTATATAGGTAACCACTGTTATTGTTTAGGTCATCAGCCGAAAGGCTGGTTTGAACCTCTAGAGGTTTCACTAAGTAAAACGAGGAGAGAGGTGGTTTACAATTGCCTTCCTCACAGAATGGAAAGTACGCTTATCAGCATGCCAGGCCCTCTGAAAAGCACATATTTTCCACTCTAAAAATGACACCTTCACTATAACACCACAGGGTCTGCTTTCAGAGGAAATAACTCTGATTAGTGTCTTTTACACCTCTACCTCTTCTGTTCTTAAAAGATTCAGTCATTTAATTGGCTGACCATGTGATAAGAAACAGAACTATTTATTTTAGCCCTGCAACGAACAGATTGAGTGTAAACAGTAACCACTGTCTAGTATTCAAATTTATATAAAAGTATAATAGGCTACATTCTACAAGATTTTGCGTTTTAAATAATGTAGGCCTAATGATAACTAAAGTTATTTTAGTACTTCATTAATTTTCTTTAGTTTAATATTTTTCTGAAGTAACTACAGTATAGTCGCGGTAATCCGAACACGTAAGATGTCCGACCTTTACGGCTATGGATGTCTACACTCTTAGATTTCAGCAATCAAATTACAAATACGATGTACTACTGTAGGGTAAAATATACAGATTTAACAATATACGAAACCACAAAATTATAAATGACACCTTTATTTATCTGTTACAGTATTATAAGTACTGTATTTGTGTTAGTGACCTTTCTCGCTCTATGACCCAAAGTTCTGCTAACAATCCCACATGTGTTGTTGTTTAGGTGATCAGCCTGTAGGCTGGTTTGAACCTGTAGACGCTTTACTAAGTAAAACGAGGAGTGAGGTGGTTTACCAATGCCTTCCACACTGAGTGGAAAAGTACGCTTATCAGCATGCCGGGCCCTATGAAAAGCACATATTTTCCACCCTGCAAATGACACCTTCACTTCATTCACTATAAAATCTGGCTGTGTAATGAAATTCATTACTTTTAGAGGAGATAACTCTGATTAGTGTCGTTTACACCTGTACCTCTTCTGTTCTTAAATGATTCACTCATTTAATTGGCTGACCATGTGATAAGAAACAGAACTATTTATTTTAGCACTGCAACGAACGGACTGAGTGTAAATAATTTGACACTTCACCTGTCTGTTATGGGCAGAATCCCGCAAATCCTCTGGAATTGGCTTAATTTCTGCTTTTATATCCAAATCAGAATCAAATCCCGTATTATTCACAACTATTTTAGAAACGAACGGGATATTTGCCCTTAAAACAAAAAAGCTTAAAAAATAAAGTTTGTTCATTATTTATTATACCCAGATCCCAAATCTGAGAATGTTTTACTTGAAAACGACAACATATCTGTTTCGAGCAGCAGTGGTTAAGGTACAGATTGTTAAATGGTAGCCAACATCCGGAACATAAAGAAGAAAAAGAAGATACCACGATCCCAAACGAACCTAAGCTTAGGTGTTACAATATATTTCACCTCGTAATAATTATTAATAAAAATGCCTCTGGGTAAATTATTTAATAAATTAGTGAAGTGAAAATAAATTTAACTGTAAAAGAAAATGAATTTAAGACGGCTCCTCGTCGCCAAAATCAGCTGTTTAACAGCTGATTTTCGGAGACGAAGGTTCCTGGTTCAAATCCTAGTAAAGGTAGTTAATTTTATTCGGACTTGAATACTAGACAGCGGTTACCGGTGTACTTTGATGGTTGGGGTTCAATTAACCATATTCTCCCAGGAATGGTCGACCTGGTTCTGTACAAGACTACTATTCATTTACACGTCATACACATCAACCTAATCTCATTGGGTCATGGGGTTGCTTATTGTTCTGAACTGAACAGATTGCAACGTACACAAAAGTAGGAATTAAAAAAAAAGACGGCTTCTAAAAGTAATTGCTCGATATATAGGCTATGTAAATTAAACCATAATTCACTTTCGTCTACTCTCATAAATTAATGTAATTTTTTTAAGATTTTTCATTTGAGAAATGTTTTAGAGTTGATAAAATTGTATAAGTTATTGTACAAGGTCTGTGACCTGCCTTACATTAAATCGTTGGTAGGTAGGTACATTGTATAATAGTATTCTATCTAGAAGAGGTTAAGAATCCAACGCTTGAAAAGGAACAATATAAGCCGTGGTGTTTTTATCCCGGCAACGCTCACTTCGTCTCCTCCATATATTCTTTCCTCTCTAGTCCTTTACTATGGTAGGTATTAGAGTACAGTAGTGCCTGTATAAAATAGTATAAGATACCGGTCTAAACAAATATGTCCCTTGCATTTGAAATGAGCTAACGTAACGAGATTAAATCACACCGCCCCGAGTGAAACTACTGCTGCTGTTGCCTTTACTTTAACAATACAATATAACTTTGTTCTATGAAAAATGTCCTGTCCCGGACATTTCTACAATTTCTCAACTGATACAATAGTATAACAAACATTTATTTATTAATATGTATCTTATCCAATCAAATTATATTACATAATATTACAGTTTCATTATATTGTTAATTATATTTCTGAGCACAAAAATATCATGCTTATTTATTATAAATACATTATCTATTATTGTTACTTCAACGCCTTCCGATACTTCTGTTTAATTAAGCTTTACTTCGATAAAATAATAATAATAATAACTATTGTATTTGCACTATTGTTATTTTATTTTTTTAATCTTAACGTGTGTTCGTTGGAATCTATTCAATTAATAACAATCAGCAACCTCGTTTTTTTCTGTTTAACGTCCGACTGTTGAGCAATTACTGCTAATGCAGACGGTGAAGGATGAAATGATTTTTTGTAACGTATGAAAATATGCCATGCCTGAATGGGATTCGAACCCAAGACCGCATGATGAGAGGCTAGCACATTACCAACTACGCCAGTGCGGCCGGCAAGCAACCTCGTAATCCAATTAGATGAGGATGATGTGTAAATGACGTGTAATCTTGTAAATACCTAGGTCGACTATTCCTAAGATTGTAATGTTAATTATTGAACCCCAACCATCAAAGTACACCGGTAACCACTGTCTAGTATTATAAAATCCGTAAAAAAGTAACTACCTTCACTAGGACTTGAACCACGAAATTTTCAACTCAACTTTACCACTAGACATCCAAAGGGTTAAACACTCTTAAGAAGAATTTAATAATCAAAAGAAGGAAGACTGCCAACCTTAGTCATTTACACAAGGATGATGAGCTTCTCAGGTTTATTCTCAAAGGTAAAATTGGAAGTAGAAGAAGACCTGGAAGAAAATGCTCATGGTTGAAGAAAAACATACAGAAAAAACATAAGCATGAAAAAATCTACACTGAACGAACACTAAAAATGCGCTTCTAGAATTGTCTAGTCTCTTTACATCGTGTAAAATTGGCTCTATACGGGGAAAAAAGAATTCAAATTTGAGTCAATATATGGAACTACACATCTTAATCTGAAAAAAGAGGATTAGAAACGATACACAGTTAAAATTCTGTAAGGTTTTGCCTGTTCCAAAGTTGGTTTTTGGAAGTTATATCAAAACTGAAAGTTCCAGAGAGGAGAGCAGAGTGCAGGCAGCAGATATAAGATCCCTTCAAGCTTAGCTGCGAGTTAATACCCAGAGAAGGTTATTTTCAACGGATGCTCCCAGAAAAACTCTCCTTGAAGTATTCAGGTACTGACGGAAAATGGGGAGTTGGTAGGCCTTAGAATAGATGGTCAGAACCTATATTTTTATCAGTGTGAAGCAGAATAGGCATCTCTACCTATCCGTGGTGTAAGAAAAATAATCTTCTGACAATCCGTGACCAAATGAGATAAGGATGATATGTATGACTAGTAAATAAGTTGTAGTCTTGTACAGACCCAGGTCGAAATAATTTAGTGTGACTCTGTGCAAGACTACACCTAATTTACACGACATACATAAATCATCCTCATCTGATTGGGTCATGGGAAAGTTTATTGTTCTTAAACTGAACAGACTGTAACTCAACACATTAGGGAATAACAAAAATTAAAAATAATACACAAAAATGTTCTCCAATATTAAAACGATAAAATACATTCATAAAATAATGTTAACTCTCTCATTTTTAAGAGATTTACAGAAAAAAATTTACCGGATGAACTATTTTTATGCGATTACGGCTGGAGGATTAATTGGCCTACATTCCTAGAGGAAGTATTAAAACTTCAATTACTTATTTTCAGAAAATATACACATTATTATGAAATTACTTAGATATTTAAAACTCATGAACATTGGTAATTAAATTAAAATGTAGTCTACTAAGTATTATTTAATATAAACGATATTTACATTGGGCTTCCTGCAATGTTAATTAATTAACCTTGAATTTTTTGTAAATAAAACAAAACGAATCCAAATAAAGGCACCTCATTAAAGAAGAAACAACTTATTTAAATAAATTTGTTTAATATGTAAATCCATTAATCTGAATCTAAAAATATGCAACAGTCGCCACTGATTCACTCATCAGCAATTTCCAAACATCCCACATCACCTAGACAACTTAAATTCCACATATTTCTTCCCGAGAAGTTTAATGTTTAACAGGACAGAAGTTTAACTTCCCGATAAGTTTAACAGGACAGGTTCAAACAGTTGTACAGACTTCGTTCACGCAAATCCAAGTTACCAACTACATCCAAATTAACCATTTACAACTCCTACCTTCGACCAATATGGAGCTATGCCAGTCAGCTTTACTGCTGGGCAAAACCATCGGTATTAGCAAAAATTCAGCGTTTCCAATCAAAGCTTTTACGGATGATAGTTAACGCTCCGTATTATGTAACCAATAAAACGCTACACTAAGACCTAAACGTACCCTACATAAATGACGTTTTCTTAAAACTATATACAAAATTTAGGAAGAAACTCGTCAACCACCATAACCAATTGATCTCAAATTTGGCTACGCAGACTCTCCCAAACAATCCAATAAGACGTTTAAAACGTCGACAGAGCCCGGAACCTCATCTATTAACGTAGTACTGTGTAATTGACTATAATTACAGTGTTCTAAATGCTGAAATTAATGCTACACTTATCTATTCACGTCGGAGTTCTGTCACTGGACTGTGTCTCCACTCACGTTTATTTACCATGTTAATTTTTTCCAAATTTTGTGTTATCACATTCACTGATTGTTTACAACAGATTGTGAATTTCCTGAATAGAATTAAAAAAAGAAGTTTAACGTTAAGGGGGACCAGTGCACGAAAAATGAAAAAATCGGTTTCCGGATTTTTAGCCTATTATCATCATCATCATAAGCATCACGGTTTAGGCCTTGTAGTCCTGTTCCGTTCTCAAGCTAGCAAATCTTTAAGTTACTTGCGATGACCATCTCTTCTTTGGTCTTCCTATGTTACGTCGCCCAACCGGTTGGTAATTAAGGATAATCTTCGGTGCTCGCTCATCTGCCATTCTTAGCACATGCTCATACCAGCTCTGCCTATAACCAGTGATCGCATCCGTTACACACATCATCCCAAGCTCATTTCGTATATCCTCATTCCTCTTATGGTCCAGCAAACTGTACCCCGCTAGGGGCCTCAACAGTCGCATTTCTGCCGCTACGATTCTAGTTAATTGCTCAGTGGTTAACGTCCAGCTTTCAGATCCATATAACAGGACTGGCAGCACTAGTGTTTTATAAAACTTCAAAACCGTTTCTCTCCTTACTTTTCCCACCAAAGTTTTCCTTACTGTATAGATAAGGCGCTGAAATTTTTGTAATTTAAGTTCTACGTCTCTTGATTGTATGTACGATACTTCACATCCGAGGAATAAAAATGTCTTCACCTGCTCCAATATTTCTCCATTGATAACAATCTTGCTTCTAAGATGATCTGTGCCCTTAAAACCCATCACTTTTGTTTTTTCTGAAGAGACCTGCAGACTAAATCCCTGGGCAATCATGTTAAATGCGTGCAGGCATCGTTGAAGGTTATCTTCTGAGTCAGCAAACATCACCAGGTCATCTGCAAAAGCCAATATCTGCAAGGGCATCTGTCCAAAAACAGCTTTCTGTTCCATCACGCAGTACCATTGCCTCATGACGTCGTCAATGAATAGGTTAAATAAAACGGGTGATAACGGGCACCCCTGTCGAACCCCTTGAGATATTCCTACCACTCGTTGGCCTTTGGTCATTCTTATAACTGTGCCCGCATACATACTCTGCACTACTCTAATCAGATGTAAAGGTAATCTCTTCCCTCTCAGTACTTCCCACAAGCGGGGCCGATAGACTTTATCAAACGCCTATTTTGTGTGTGTTTTGCCTATTTTAGCCTATTATGTAGTTTTAAATATCCGCTTTAAAATGATAGCAAAAACTTGAGATTCGGAGAAATAGAAGTTTTTTTGTCGTGAGAACTATGATACTAAAAGCTGGATTGAAAAGTACTTAATGTTGAAGGAATTAGGACTAGATCTAGGAAAACATTTATGTAAGGTAATGCTGAAGTTAGATTAACAAAAATTTAGAGTTAAGAAACGTGAAAATAATTTCAAATCTTAAGTATATAAAATTTTCCAACATCACATTTTCTTTCACTACGTAGTACTGACACAGCTCGAGAAATTAACAAAAAAATTAAAACTAAACAGTTAAAATAATAAGAATAATTAAAACTAATCAAAGTAACAATTAATTAATTAAAAAATAAAAACTAATTTATAAAGAACCCTTGATATAAATAATAAAATAACAAGAGTAGGCCCACAGTTGTAGTACTTAATAAGCAATTTTAATAGAGCAATACAAAATAACAATGATGGTATGATTACAGACACTTACGGAGGATATGAAGAACAATAAAACCGAAACAAGCTCAAGATTAAATCATAATCATCATCACCATCACTATCTTCAACTTTATCAAAGGTTTAGTTAAACTGAATGAAGATTGATGAAGAACTTAAAACTCCCTCATGTTGATGATGAACGGTAGGTTTATATGAGAGAGAACACATTAATGAATTTGATTAAGAGTGTACTTCATTGATAATCATCAGCCTATATTATTTTCAACAATGACGGATTGAGAATCGTTTATCCAAGGTATAAATGAAATACAAGAGGTTCTCTGTAACGTTCTTTGTTCATTATTACAAAATTAATACAGTAGTAGAATCGATTATCGTTCAACGGAATTCAAAACATATTACAACGATATTTATAATATTTAACAATAGAAACAAGTGACAGAAAAACTGCAGGGTCGTCTCTCTACCCCATTTAAGGTTACAAAAGGACTTCGTCAGGGATGCTGTCTCTCTCCTACTTTGTTTAAGATTTATATGAATGAAGTTTTGAAAGAGTGGAAGGCAAAATGTGCTAATATGGGTATCGACATCGATGGAGAATATTTGTATACCCTTCTATTTGCAGATGATCAAGTAGTAATAGCGAATGACGAGTTCGATATTGAATATATGATGAGGAAACTGACAGAGGTTCTTGAGAAATGGGGCTTAAAAGTTAACTATTCAAAGACGAAGTATTTACCGATTGGAATTGTTGGACGAGATCTGCATATAGGGGGACATAAGATAGAGGTATGTGAAGAATATAAGTATCTAGGTGTGGTGTTGAGTAAAGAAGGAAACAGCCAACGGGAGATAGTAAATAGAGTGACTCAGGGAAAAGTAGTTACAGGAATGCTGAATTCAGTTTTGTGGTCAAAGGATATCCGGACAGAAACAAAGTGTAGAATTGGAAGAGCGATACAACAAAGCGTTCTTACATATGGTGCGGAAACGTGGGAGTTAACTGAGAGAAGTAGACGAAGGATTGCGGCTGCACAGATGGACTTCTGGAGACGCAGTTGTCGTGTTTCGAGGATGGACCATATACGAAATGAAACAATCTGGCAGAGAGTAGGAAAACCAAGTAGGGTATTGGATGAAATTGGGAAAAAGGTATTGTTTTGGTATGGGCACTTGAGAAGGATGAGTGAGAGCAGATGGCCCAGTAGGATATGGAATTGGACCCCAACAGAGAGAAGGAAAAGAGGCCGTCCAACGAGACGGTGGATGGAGGAGGTGATGGAAGCAATGAGCAAGAGAGATCTGCAGGAGGGTGATTGGCTGGATCGGGAAGCTTGGCGATTGAAATGCGAAAGACGGCTTTAATTGCTGTAGAAGTTCGCAAAAAAAAAAAAAAAAAAAAAAACAAGTGACATGAAACAGATTACTAGAATAATTGAAAATAATTTTTCATGAGATGACAAGTCTCATGGATGGTGGCAATTTTTACTTTCTCTTGCCTATATGAATACATAGGAAAGAAAATATTGTTTTCATGTCGATTTTTCGAAATCGAGTTTTCACCAGATCTACACGTTTTCAGATCCCCTGAACCCACACAAACATGTTTTTAGCGACTGGTCTGTGCGTGCGTGTGGGTGGGTGTGTGTGTGTGTGCGTGCGTGCGTGCGTGCGCGCGCGTGTGTGTACATGTTAGTGTGTGTGTGTGTGTGTGTGTGTGTGCACTGTAAAATATCTTAAGAACGGAACATCGTACGAACTTGAAACTTTAAACTTAAGTTACAACCACTACCGGACCCGACACGAACATTTTCATCAAAATCAGTCAACAGGAAGTAGTCGTTTATTCGTGTAATTTTTCGCTTTTTTGCGATTTTCTCAAAAACTGGTCCTACGATTTTTTTAAAAAATCACCTGGTTTACTAAAGTTTTTATGCTCTACAAGATAGGGTAGGCGCCATGTTTGCTGAAATTCTTGGTAAGGCTATTTTCTTGTAAAAAAATCTTTTTTTTTAAGATTACGGCTTTAATATGCATTTTAACGCAAAAATTTATATAGTAAAAAATTTAGAGAATTTAAAATCCTACAACTTTTATTTCAAACATTTTTTTGTGTAACACTTTCAATCAAATTGCAATCAAAACGCTCAAAATTAACAAATCAAAATTAAACAAAAAACTGAAAGTAGAATGGTTCTGACGTCAATTAAAAGAATGAAAAGTAAAACTGAATGTGGTGAAAGAAAATTGAATATTTCTGACGTCAATTTTATTAATCAATTAAGACATTAATAAATAACTATTTTAAGCTTAAAAGGAGTTTTGTTATTTATTAATAACACGATTCTGAAAGAACCTGGAATTAGTATTGTAAAAGTATCAATTAAAAAGAAATGTTAAGTTTCTCTAAAACATTTTAATACACGGTATTGTGAACTAAAATTCAACGGATAAGAAATTAATACGCACCACTAAAATTAGGAAAATACAACTGGATTGTTGCCTACAAATTATAAAGATAATTTATTACTCAAACAAAGTAGAGCTAACTGCTAGATAATAAATAGCTAAAAATTAAAAACAAGCAAGCGATGTTTGCAAATAATTTATACAAAACAACACTCATAAAGATCACCACCCTTTTGTTGAAAATTGTGTCCCCGCGGCATAATTTCAACCCTATCGACTATTTGATAACCTCACTTGCTCTCAAATAAACCACCGTATCCCCAACTGATAAATCAAGTCGAAGGGTTAAAATCTATCGCTTTTGTTCTAGATTTTGCATAAATTTTACTCTTAATCAATTATCCACGTTTCCCAGTTTTCACTTTTCATTTACAAGGTCCATGTTCCGTTACACACACACAAACACACATAATAATAATTATTATTGTTATTATTTTAGCAGTAGATAAACCACCGGATAAAGATTAAACTGTAGCTAAAATAAATTCCATTACTACAAAAAATCCATTATTTTCAGGAACAGTCTTTGAAAAGCTTAACAAAAGGGGGTCAAACCTCTTCATAAAAAATTTAAAGATATAATTTACAATCATTGAAGCCAAAATTTATTATAAACATCGTTTAACAAAAAAAAGGTTGGCCATTCATTTCCGGTAAACGCTTATTTCAGTCGTTAAAATCGATAGGAAATTTCCAAGATGTACTATCTAGATATATCAAAGACAAAACAACATATCAAAGACATATCTGGTCAGGACGCATCTAGAATATTACAGTGCAGTATAGAAAACAAAACGACGATTACAACCAATATGGTTTAACTGGCAAAAAAGTTGAATTAAATTAAATCAAAAGTAAATTAGTCTCGCCTCGGGCAAAAAAGTATCCTCGTGTTCATCAACGGAAGTTTATAAAAATTAAGCAGATTTTCAAACTTTTTTACAGATGTCTCATAAAATTGACTTCTTCAAATTTCTACAGTCCAGCCTCTCTTAGTTTGCTCCTAATGAAAACAAATAATGACGTCAATGAGCATGTTTATTATATCAAAATGTGTACACGCTGATTAAAAAGTAACAACAAAATACTTTCAAAAGTATTTAAATACAAAATACTTTTAAAAGTATTTTTCTAAATGAAATTGTTAGGCCTACATCATATCATGACTGATGTTTTTAGTACTTTAAGTACTTATAATTTAAAAAAATAGTTAACTTGATAGGAATACGACATCCGTAAAGTCGCAGACTCTAGCGTGCACCCTGTAGTAGGTGACTTTTGTTTGTTGACAGTAGGAGCAAACTAAGAACGGCTGAACTGTACATAGTATGAACTTTCTTAATACTGGTATTGGTTTTCTAGTTTCTTGTCAACAGGTAAGATGTTTTCAGATGTTTAAGTGTGATAAGCTTAAAATCTGTTGTCCGTTCGTTGTAAATCTGTTACGAACTGGTTCAAAGGCGTGATCCGGGGCGACCGGTGACTAGGTGAATGCCGGAACAGATGCACGAACAAATCCTTCAGTAGAAGAAGATATTGCCTCAAAAAAAAATTTTTTTTTAATTTAAATCATGATGTCCATGAAACTCAATCAATACTTCGAATAAAGTAGAATTTAATTTGAATGAATTAGATATTAGATCTGTACAACAATTACCCAGTGTAGCATAAGCTGACAAATTTTTTCTTTCACTAATTCTAGTTAAAATTTAAAAAAAATAATGAATGCAATAGTATCAATTTTTTTTTAAATATTTTGTACTTATCGGGTAAGAATAAGTTACTTTCTGGAGAAAGGAAGTTGAAATTATTTGGAGGATTTTCAGTCAATTTTGATCCGTAGAATCAAGGAAGGCAATGGTAAACCACCTCACTTCTCGTTTTTTTTTTTTTTTTTTTTTTTTTTTTTAAGTAAAACCTCTAAAGGTTTAACCCAGCCTTTTGGCTGATCACCTAAACAACAGACTCTGAAATTGAAAAATTAATCTAAACAACAGACTCAGAAACTGAAAAATCAATCACACTCTTCAATTTTTTTTCCATCTATTCAACAATACAATTTCAAAAAATTAAATATAATCTTTTAGGTACAGATGTTTTTTACTTATAATGAACAATAAAGTATTTGTTAGTTTATTTTAAATGGCCGACACGTTAATATTATTTAATGGGCAGGAAGTATCTTGTCATGAAGTCAATTTGTTCGTTGATTCGTTGTGTAATGTAAGTAAAGGACACGCTACAAGTTAACGTTCAATAAAAGAAACAACGTTTAAAATATCTTATTTAATTTAAGAGAAGAAATGTCAAAATATGACATGGATAGGACACACAGCATTACATAGGACGATACACAATCAACCACTATAACAGAAGGAAACTATTAACATCAAGATTCTTGTATTCGTTTTTAAAAGATTATGTCAAAGGGTAGCTACAATTTAATCATCAAAAGTAACTTAACCGGTTCGTTAGTGTAGTGGTTAACACAAATGGCTTTTGTGCCAAGGGTTTTGGGTTCAATTCCTGGTCACGTCAGCCATCACCCCATCTCTTTATCATCTCATATTACCAACCCACAAGCCAAGGCTAATGACAATTACCACAAAAAAAATTATGGTGTAATTATTAACTGTAAAATAAAAATACTAAATAAATATTTTGCTCTCCTGTCCCACCCTCTCTTCTACACAATTTTTCCCCTTTCCCATCCTCTTCGTATCCTCCTTTTCCTTTAACCCTTCCACTCTTTACCATGTCAATAAATTTAATGTATCGAACATCGGAAATAAAAAATACTCACGATAGTATGGTTGGCAAGAATGTGCAGTTTTTTCAAAGTTTGAATAATTTTAGACTTACCTGTAACAAAAAGAAAACACAAATTAATTATTTTTAGAATAAATAATTATTACAAAATCAGTTTTTATTTAAAATTCACAAAGAAATAGACGAAATCAGACTCATTAAAAATAATAAATAGAGAATAAGACGTTCGAAAAACCCATCGGGTTGGTCTAGTGTCGAAAATAAGCTGTTAAACAGCTGATTTTCAGAGACGATGGTTCCTGGGTCAAATCCTAGGAAATCTTAGTTTATACGGATTTGAATCATAGATAGTAGTCACGGGTGTACTTAGATGGTTGGGGTTCAATTAACCATACTCTCTCACGAATGGTCGGCCAGAGTCTACAAGGAATGGTCTTTCAGAAAAATGGTCGGCTCAATTACACCACATTTATATGTCATATACACCCATTATCCTCATCTCATTAGGTCAAACCGGGGTCCTGGGTTCGATTCCCGGTCAGTTCTGGGATTTTTTCATCACTCACCTTCATGTATCAACCTTCTCCCTGTCTGCATTAGCAGCAATTCCAAAATAGTCACACGTAAAACCAAAAGAAAAAAATCATTAGGTCATGGGGTTGCGTAAAGTTCTTAAATTGAACAGAATGCAATGTACACGCATTAGAGATTTTAAAAAAATTCAAATTATTTCAAATAAATTTTTAAGAGACGCAGCAAATGGAGCCGAAATTGATAACTTCTCTATTTTATTTATCAGAGGGTACAGTTAGTATTTTATTAGTCGAATTTGTTTATATTTCTAAGTATTGGATTGATAACTTCTCTTATAAAAATTCCAAATCAACTTAAATTACTGCAGCTATTAACATAAAAATTATGTAACAAATTTTATTCACTATATTTAAATAGTGTTAAAAAACTTTAAACAAATCTCTTACGAATTTTGAAAGTTTTAAAGAAAATCCAGTCTCAAAAGAAATTCGGAGGAGATAACTGTAACTAATATCTTTTTACAATTGTATCTCTTCTGTTCTTAAATCGGTCATTTGATTGGCTGACACTGTGATAAGAAACAAAATTATTTTTTCCAGCCCTGGAACTAACAGATCGAATGAAAATAATTTTTTATGATCGTAAAAATATTGTTAAAATAATTACATATTTATTAAAATCAGTAGAGATCTAAAAATAGTAAATAAATAAATTGTAGTCTATAAAACACGCGCGCGCACTCACACACACACACACACACAAGTGAATAACAGTATATCAAATGAACCGTACAACCAACTTAATAAACAGGTGTCAATGTACGCTGTACAACTCCTGAGGGGTATACAAATCTGACAAGTACAATTTGTCTGAATTATGGAGTGACGTTATGGACAACGGACATTTATATAGTAATTCCTATCTTGTAGGCTATAATATGATGGTGATGAAATTATAATATAAACTAAAGAGATGTAACCAAGAATCCGTCCGACATCCAGCCAAATTATTAACGATTCTAATTCTGTTGCCAAGTTTGTAAAGGTGCTGTCCAATTCGTTTTGATAAACGTTCTCATATTAAAATTATTTACCACATTTAATAATATTAATTACTAACAAAACTTTAGCCTCTTGTCTGTCTCGTTTATTAAATTAACATATACAATTTTAAGTACCTATATTTTATATACATATACACTATTTTTTTTCTTTACTATTTTTTTTTAAAGAAATCGTCGACGTTGTTACTTAAAAAAACTATTACTACACTATTATTAGTTACATTTAGTTTACATATTTTTATGTTATTATTCTTAATTAATTTTACGGTGTATTTTTATGATTTATATATTGTCATTTGTTTTTTTAAATGTTGTGTGCATTATTTTGTTTTTTTAATTCAATACTACTAGTAGTGTGCGTTTATAGTTTTTTTCTTATTCATAAGATACTTATTCAAGAATATTGCTAGAACTTGTTTAATTAAATTATTGTGTTTTATTTAAAAAATAAAAATACTCAATATACATTTCATTAAAAAAGTTTCATGATTATTATTTTCTCTTGTCCTATTTGAATAAATGGGAAAGGAAGTAATACAGTGTTTTTATGTCGATTTTTCAAAGTTTTCACTGGAAATTCAAGTTTTCAGGCTTCCTGAACAAGAAAAAACATGTTTTTAGCGATTGATGAGGGCGTATAAACAAAATATCTTAAGAACGGAATATTGTACAAAATTTCAACTTGGAATTTAAGTTAGGTACAACTAGAGAACCCGACACGAACATTTTTATTAAAATCCGTCATCCGAAAGTAGAAGTTTCTTCGTGTGATTTTTCACTTTTTTACGGTTTTCTCAAAAACGGTCCAACGATTTTATAAAAATCGCCGTATTAACTACTTTTTTTATTCTCTACCAGATAGGTTAAGCGCCATCTCTGCTGAAATTCTTGGGGAGGCTATGATCTCACAGTAAAATATTTTTAAGACTGCAGCCTTAATAAATGAATTTTAGGGTTAAACTGTATGTTACTGTTGTAAAGGTCATCAGCTGAAAGGCTGGTTTGAACCTATAGAGACTTTACTAAGTAAAACGAGAAGTGAGGCGGTTTACCATTCTCTTCCTCACTGAGTGGAAAAGTATGCTTATCAGTAAGCTAGGCCCTCTGAAAAGCATCTACTTTCCACTCTGTACATGTACAGTCTGTACAACTTTACTTCATTTACCACAGGGTCTGGGTGTATAGGCCTAATGATGAAATTCATTACTTTCAGAGGAGATAACTCTGATTAGTGTCTTTTACGCCTCTACCTCTTCTGTTCTTAAATGCTTAAGTCATAAAATTGGCTGACCACGTGATAAGGAACAGACCTATTTTGTGTACCTGAAACTAACAGATCGAGTGCAAATGATTTAACACTTCACCTGCTTGTTATGGGCATGAATATAATGTAACTACTCAATAAGGTTAACAACGTTTGAAAAAAAAACTTTAAGCTTTAAAGAAAAATGGCTAAAGAAATTACAATTATAATTACATATAAAGAAATTACTACTTATCATTTTATCATTTTACAGACAGGTTTAGTGTTAAATTATTTGCACTCAATCTGTTAATTCCAGGGCTACAAAAAAAGTTCTGTTTATTATCACATGGTCAACCAATTAATTATAAATGACTGGAAGCATTTGAAAACAGAAAAGTACAGGTGTAAAATAGATCGGAGTTATTTTCTTTGAAAGTAATAAATTTCATTCAACAGACAAACCCTGGGATGAATGAAGTAAAGGTGTTATTTCCAGGGTGGAAAGAAGATGCTTTCCAGAGGGTCTGGCAAGCTGCTGATATCATACGGTTCCGCTTAGTGAGGAAGGCAATAGTAAACCCCTCACTCTAGTTTTACTTAGTAAACCATATAGAGGTTTAAACCAGCCTTTTAGCTGATTATCTAAACGACAACAACAAACTTTAACAGATGATAAAAATCTACTTCCTCAAAATTCAAGAATTAACATATTATTTTTTCTGTAATAATAACTAATTTTGTTTCATTTTAATGATAACCCACCGGGTTGGTCTAGAGGTAAAATCGTCGCCAAAATCAGCTGTTTAACAGCTGATTTTCGGAGACGAAGGTTCCTGGTTCAAATCCTAGTAAAGGTAGTTACTTTTAAACGGATTTGAATACTAGACAGTGGTTGCCGGTGTACTTTGATGGTTGGGGTTCAATTAACCATACTTCTCAGGAGTGGTCGACCTGGGTCTGTACAAGACTACACCTCATTTACATGTCACACATCATCCTCATCTCATTGGGTCATGGGGTTGCTTATTGTTCTGAATTGAACAGATTGCAATGTACACACATTAGGGATTACAAAAAAAAAATTAATGATATCCATGGTATGGGTGTAGTAGATGTGGTAGTGGTATAAAAATTTGTTAATTTCTAAAATGAAAAAATGGTTGTGTTATTTCATTTAAATTTGAATGAAATGAACCCATTATTTTGCATTAAAATTGTGATCCGGGTTGTTTAATTTCATACAACGAAATATATAAATTAAAAGTAAAATGAGTTTAGAAAACGCATGAAATTGCGTGTTGAAAGATAAATTAAAACGGATAAAGTACATTTTTAATGTTTTATTATTGGTCAGCAGCGCTAGAAGCCCGGTTGGGTGGCCGTGTGTATTTTTCGTTGGGGGGGGGAGAACAGAAAGGGGGGCGCTTAGCGGTGGGAGATTGGAACAAACTACGGGGCTACGCTATCAGCCACTGTAAAGTACTGTACTAACGTCTGAGAATTATGAACCATTAGCAACACCCGCGCGCGTGCACATTGGGCACAATCTGCGCTTTATGTACTACACATTTATTCTCCACTAAAGATATTTTACAACGTGTTCTATGGCATATGCTTCCTAAATGAACAACTAACTGATGTCTATCTACCTAACAAGGACAAGTCAATGTAAGTCACACCCTTAATACTTATTTAAAAAATAAACTATTAAATGGAAATATTATTTCCAGAGTTTGTTATGAAAATATAATTATACAAAAGTACAGAACGTTTCAAAAGTCAGCTAACAGTTTCATTTATATTCAAAAGGCTTCATCTTTCACCTGCAATCAAAATGTTTCTTCAATAACCATTATTTTCATTGTGTTTTCCCATTACAGCCAGGTGGAGTGTTAAATTATTTGCACTCAATCTATTAGTTCCAGAGTTATAAAAAATAGTTATGTTTCTTATCACATGCACAGTGAATTAAATGACAGAATCATTTAAAAACAGAAGAGGTAGATGTGTAAAAAACACTAGTCAAAGTTATCTCCTCTGAAAGTAATTAATTTTATTATACATATTCAAAAGGCTTCACCTTTTACCTGCAATCAAGAATTATCTTCAATAACCATTATTTTCATTCTGTTTTTCCATTACAGCCATTACAGTGGAGTGTTAAATTATTTGCACTCAATCTGTTAGTTCCAGAGCTATAAAAAATAGTATGTTTCTTATTACATGACCAGTGAATTAAATGACCGAACCATTTAAAAACAGAAGAGATAGAAGTGTAAAAAACACTAGTGAAAGTTATCTGAAGATAATGAATTTTATTATACAGCCAGACCCTGTGGTGAATGAGTAAAGGTGTCATTTACAATGTGGAAAATACGTGCTTTTCAGAGGACATGCTGATGAGCATACTTTTCAACTCAATGAGGAAGGCATGGTAAACCACGTCACTCCTCGTTTTATTTAGTAAAACCTCTAAAGGTTCAAACCAGCCTTTCGGCTGATGACCTGAACAACAACACACATACTGAATAGGATTATCATATCTTTCATTAATGGTTGTTCGGCTTTTCCACTCTCCAGCATCTTTCCATAAACATATTCGCAACGAAATAGTTGTCTCATAATGTGTCCGATGTACAGAGGTGGTATTAAGGGATTTTTTGAGATGTATGGGTGTGTAACTTGAGTTTATGGGCATAATCAAAAGAAGAAAGAAAGCACCTTGGTCATTTATACCAGAGTGATAAGTATGAGTTTCTCGACCTGATTCTCCAGGATAAAGTTGAGGGCAGGCGAAGGAAATGCTCGTGGTTGAAGGGCATAACAGACTGGACTAACTTGAATACGCACACTCTTCAGAAGGTGGCCCATGATAGAGAGTGATTTGCTAGTGTTGGGGTCAGTCTTTAGTAATGGAGCCGGCACTATAAAAACAGAAGATATAAGTTGGAAACAGCTATATATTGTACATCTGAGAGGTAATTTGAAGAAAATAGAAAGGTGATTCTACATATTTAAAGAAAATCTGCATCATGGAATGTTTTTAATTTGTCCGCCATAATAAATCTAACCTAATTTTTTTTTTCTTTTGTTCCATATGAATATATAGAGAAAGAAAGTATTGTTTTTAGGCCCCCAGAACCCAAAAAACATGTTTTTAGTGATTGGTCTCTGTGCGAATAAAATATCTCAAGAACGGTATAGCGTACGAACTTATAACTTGAATTACATACAACAATGGGACCCGACAAAAACATTTTCATCAAAATCAGTCAACCGGAAGTACTAATTTATTTGAGCAGTTTTTCACTTTTTGAGATTTTTTACAAAAAAAAAAAGGCTCCTGTGATTGGTTTTCTAAAACTGCTTTATTAACTATATTTTTTATCCTCTACATGATATGGTAAGCGCCATGCCTGTTGAAATTCTTGGAGGTTCTGTTCTCTCGTGATAAAACATGTTTTTTTCTTTTAAGTTTGCAGTCAAGAGTAAAAGTATAATAAAATCAAAGTTGCAAAAAATTAAAAAACCTACAACTTTTACATCTAATTTTAGTTTTTACCACCCTTAGTTTAGTAGCAATTAATGATATTCTATAATTTGCTCATCAAAATCTGTAAAAAAGGGATTTTTTTTAATATTGCAGCTCTAGTCTGCATTTTAAGACAAACTTGTACGTAAAATCTATAACTTTTATTTCAAGCATTTTCTTCTACAGAGACTAGTTTAGCGTCTATTAGTGATTTTCCGTATTTTTACTTTCTCTTGCCTATATGAATATATAGGAAGGAAAGTATTGTTTTCATGTCGATTTTTCAAAATCGAGTTTTCACCGGATCTACACGTTTTCAGACCTCCTGAATTAAAAAAACATGTTTTTAGCGATTGGTCTGTGTGTGTGTGTGTGAACAGAATATCTCAAGAACGGAACATCGTACGAACTTGAAACTTAAGTTACATACCACTACCGGACCCGACACGAACATTTTCATCAAAATCGGTCAACAGGAAGTAGTAGTTTATTCGTGTAATTTTTCACTTTTTTGAAATTTTCTCAAAAACTGGAATACAATTTTTTTTTAAATTAACAATTTTTTTAAAAATCGCCTCATTTACTAATCTTTTTATGCTCTACAAGATAGGGTAGGCGCCATGTTTGCTGAAATTCTCGGTGAGGCTGTTTTCACGTAAAGAAAGTGTTTTTTTAAGATTACAGCTTTAATATGTATTATAGCGCAAAAATTTATATAGTAAAAGTTGTAGAGAATTTAAAGTCCTACAACTTTTATTTCAAACATTTTTTTGTATAACACTTAGTTTAGCGGTAATTAGCAATTTTCTGTTTTTTCTCACGAAAACGTGTGAAAAATCGATTTTTTTTAAGATTTCAGCCATTTTATGACAAAAGTGTATATAATAATCGAATTTACAGAAAATTAAAAGGTCTACAACTTTTATTTAGAGCATTTTTCTCTACAGAGCCTATTTTAGCGTGAAATACTGATTTTCCGTATTTTTAAGGCAAACTGAGGTCGATTTTCATTTTGCGTCTTTCATATGTGATTAAAATTAGGTTATGTTTATTGAGGTTAGTTTTTGTTTATTTCTAATGTTTTATTACTAATGTTAGGTTTATTGTAAATTATTTTCACTGGCAAGAGAAAGTTGTGTGAGTGTTTCACACCAGATTTTTAAGTCTAAAATAGGAATATATTCATAAGAAACATTATTTCATTGTAAAATTTTGCAATAAAGAAATAGTGAAACCCATTTATCCAATAATAGCCTGCCTTCTTATCGAGTTATAAGCAGTCAAAGAGGATAAGGCACTTGAATAAAAATTCGATTCCCCGTAATACTTCATGATTCATTTTTCTCTCACTTCATCCGATTTACATTCGCCCCGATAGCCACTCAGATAAGTCATAATTTAAAATAATTCATTTTATTCGGAATTTAAAACAAGGCGGTTGGTTTCAGAACTTTGTTTATGGTAACTTTTACCTTTTTTTTTAGTTCATCAAACTAAAAAAAGCTCATTTCAATTTTTGCGGTTCAATTTTTCAGTTTTTGGAGTCCATTCCTGATGTTTCCTTCCTTGAACTTTCTCCAGTATTCCCTCAATCCATCCGATATTCTCTGCAGTTCCTTGTCAGAATACACAACTTTCTGTCGTTTCGTCGGTTTCTGCTGTTCAAGTCTTGTGGTCTTCAGCCAGTGGTAATTTCCGGATTTTGTTTTGAGGTCCTCAAGTGAGATTTGGAGCCCGTCCATGTTCTCCTTAATTTCCCTGATTCAGTGGGGCTGAGTTTAGTTGATGATTTGTTTTGAGATTCTGGAAGAGTCGGTCTTCAAGAGATATCCAAAGAAGGAAATTCTCTTTTTCCTCATCTCGTCTGCTAGAGGTTCTGTATTTCTGTATACTTCTTCTTTCGAGACGGGTTTCCATGTCCCATCAGAGAAACATCTTTTGTTCAGGCATCTCCTGATGATCCGACGCTCCAATTTTGAGATTCTGTGCTCCGTATTTATCTTCCTGAGACTGAAGATTGTTTCGCTGCTGTATGTGTTCTCCGGAAGAATTACGGTGTTGTAATGCCGGTGTAACTTTTACCTTTATATTACTGAATGAAATCTGAGTATATAAACCGGGTACTATTTTTTTACACCTCTGTATGTAGTTTTACCAACCATTTAATTCAGAAGTGATTTTGACATCAGTAACCGAACTGTAAATTTATATTTATCTCACTTTAGTGACACCCGTTACAGCATTTCAGTATACACAATACGATATTTTAGGAAAGAATACCTCTTCTCGTTTTTTGTTTTATTTTTAGGATTGCAGTTGTGTACATTAATCGATCGATTTAATTGTATTATAAAATGAGGAGGGGAAATTGGAACAATTAATAACATAAACTCCCTTCTTTTAACGGTTTTGTTGCATTGCGTATTTATAAACAGGAAAAATAGATAGGGGACAGGTTTTTTATTTCACAAAAAATATTAACAAATATGAGCTTACAGAGTAACTGTTCTGAAAAAAAAAACTGATAAGTGCGCACTTTTCATCTCGTACAGGCTTTGTTACAATAAACTCAGTAATTCGTTCTAAATGTTGTGGAAAAACTGTTGTTATGACAACAGCCGTAATTAATTTCACATTTTTTAACTCTTTTATTTTTTGTTAGATACTGTTGTGTTTTGAACAATCCTCAATTTGATCATTGCATTCTAAAGTTCAGCCGTCCTTAGTTTGCTCCTACTGTCAACAAACTAAAGCCAGCTACTACAGGGTGCACGCTAGAGTCCACGACTTCATGGATTAAGTTAACTATGTTTTAAATTATAAGTACTTAAAGTACTTAAAACATCAGTCATGATATGATGTAGGCCTAACAATTTCATTTATAAAAATACTTTTAGATGTATTTTGTATTTAAATATTTTTGAAAGTGTTTTCATAATTTTGTAAATGACCATATCAGCTGTTTAAAGTAGTAATCGACTTATTTATACCGCGTATTACAAGAATTTGTAGTTACCATTGTAAAGTAATATACAGTTTAAATCGTTCTGAAAAACTTTGTTCTTAAATTAATATTAATAATATAAAAAGCCTTCCTCACTGAGTAGAAAATTATGTTTATCAGCATGCCAGGCCCTTTGAGGCATCTACTTTCCGCCCTGCAAAAGACACCTTCACTTCATTCACCACAGGATCTGATCTGGCTGTATAATGATGAAATTCATTACACTCAGAGGAGAGAACTGAGTAGTATCTTTTACACCTCTACTACCTCTTCTGTTCTTAAATGCTTCAGTAATTGCCTGAACTTGGAATAAAAAACAGAACAATTTTTTTGTAGCCCTGAAACTAGAAGACCGAGTTCAAATAAATTTAACATTCCACCTGCCTGTTATGAGCAAATGTAATGGTGTGTAATGTTAATAGCTGAATGTACTTCGTATCGAGTTATAATATTTATTTTACTATATTTACCCCCCCCCTCCAATGCGTGTACGCTGCAATCGGTTCAATTAAAGAATAATAAGCAACACCATGACCCAATGAGATTCGGATGATGTGTGTGACGTGTAAATGAAGTGTAGTCATGTACAAAGACAGTTAATTAAACCCCTACCATCAGAGTAAACAGGTATTTTTACTAGAATTTGACCCATCGGGTTGGCCTAGAGGTAAAGTCATCGTGTTCAATCAGTCACCGTGAAAATCAGCTGTTTTACAGCTAATTTTCGGAAACGAAGGTTTCTGGTTCAATCCTCGTAACAGCAAGGGACTTACCTCATTTACACGTCATACACATCATCCTCATCTCATTGGGTCATGGTGTTGAACAATGTTCTTAATTGAACAAATTGCAACGTACACACTGTCACCAGCACCCCTTCAAATTAATCATTTACTGTGCTGCCGGCCTTCAATACTTCTTCCAGTCTTTGTCGGCGCGGTAGGCCCTTTGACGGCGTCCCGACAAAACTTTCGGCTCCGCACCGACAGAGGCCTTTGTCATCAAGGCCAAGCCAGTAGCCGCTCTCTACTACAGCGCTCTCGGCGACTATAAAGAGCGCTGCACGACGCCGAGCGATTCAATTCCGATCAAGACTCCGAGGGATTCACTTCGAACCAGACAGCAGACAAGACGTCCACCACGGTACACGGCTGCCGGACTCCAGCGAAGACTAATCGACGACCCCGCAAGAAAGAAGATGATGCTTCCGCTCGCCGACCCATCACCGTAAGCCGTCGACCGGACCGTCATCGCCCGCTGACGCGAGCGATGCCCACAGCGGTCCCTCGACCGAGCCTTACGCCCACCGGACCCGACGAAGCAGCCATCGACGCACTACTGCGAGGGAAGAAGATGACGTCTCCGCTGGACGACGACACACCGTGTCGTCCAGCTTCTCGACCGCCACGACGACTACAACCGACGCCTCTCCAAGATGACCACCGCTTAAACGGCCCTTTCCATGGCCACCAAATTAATAAGGTTTGCCACTTAATGTCGCCATCCGGTGACAACACATTAGAAATAGAATAAAAAAATAGGATTTGAACCAGAAATCTCCGTATCCAAAAATCAGCTGTTTAACAGCTGACTAGCATCGATAATTTTACTCTTAGACCAACCAGGTGAGATATTATTTATGGAATCAAAAATTCAATAATTTTATATGTATATTTTAATTATTTATCCAAATTTAAAATGTATGCTACTAAACAAAAACAAAACAACTAAAATAAAACGAAACATTGAACCAAACTGAATCTGACTTACATCCGTTTAGAATAGTGTAGCAAAATTACATCCGGATCCGTTCATGTCCATATATTGTACACCATGCCGATGGTGCCATTCGTTGTTATGTTTTCTCCTTTTCTATTCTGTCCATACTGGATTGCATGTTGAATAGAGTAATATGAGTTTGTGTTGTACGGCAATTATACACCGGACCATACATACACTACAATGAATGGCAATTATTTCCACCAGAAAGCAATTGAAGTCATTCGTCGGTCGCTTGGTTCAAAACTGCAATTAATCGTTAACATTTCGCTTCGTTGGTGCTTCACTACAACACAGATAACCGACTATTTTACTCTTCTATTACATGAACACCCTAAACCAACTCATATCATTTCATTTATTAAAATACTGTATTTAAATTAATTTATTCAAATTACCATTAGGTTCCATTTCAAATGGAAACAAAATTTATTATGATTATTTCTATTCAACCGTCATTAAAGAATAACAACAACAGCCAAATATTTTTGCGTACGAAGATAATTAATTCGTTTTCATCTACTTTCAATTCAATTAATATTTTTTATCGTAATTAAATTTCACTTGCCTCTATAATAAATGTATTGTTACAGTATAAATACAGGATGATTTTTTAGTCCTGTTACCCAATTGTTAATGTCTGGTAATATTTTTCTAAAAAAATAAATTTTGTTTTGTGAGACTAAGTTGGTAGCCCTACACAACCAGTATGGATATGGCAGTGTGAGTTGATTCTCCTTGAGCTGTGTAAAATTTTGCGCCATTTCCGGTCGTGCTACGAACAGAATGTCTTTTATCCTAAAACAATCTCTTGTTAAAATCTGGAGGCTGAAGCTCTAGAACTAATCGTATGTGATACGGATACAATTTCAATTTTTTAGCAGCTTTCTGAGCACTCGAACATGACAAATCAACATGCGAGGAAAGTTTTTGTAAACTTTTCCATGGAGAATTGAGTAATCTTGTTTTCACATTCTCTTAACGTCATCTGTCAAGAGAATTGGTCGATCACTACGTTTTTTGCTGCAAACAATACCTGCCTCTAAAAATCAGTTAGTTAGCCTAGAAATTGACTAGAATAGAGTGGGGAACACCAAAAAATTTAATTTGAAATGATTCTTTTACACTCGCATACGATTTTGTAGCAAAATATTGTTCAAGAATGAAAACCCGTTGTTCTAGTGTAAAAGACATTCTGTTCGTAACACAACTGGAAACAGCACAAAATTTTACGCAACTCAAGGAGAATCAACTCAAACTGTCATATCTATACCGGTTGAGTAGGACTACCAACTTTGTGTCACAAAACAAAATATCCCTTTCTTAGAAAAAATTACCAGACATTAACAATTGGGTAACAGGACTAAAAAATCACCCTGTATTATTGCGTACGAAGATAATTAATTCGTTTTCATCTACTTTCAATTCAATTAATATTTTTTATCGTAATTAAATTTCACTTGCTTCTATAATAAATGTATTGTTACAGTATAAATATTTATTTTTCTTTCATTTCCCTAATTTTGTGTCTACCATAGGGCCTATTGGTGGTTTTATAACAAGTGTAATTTTATGTTCCGTGTTGTTGAACCAAACAAATGTTTACTTCATTTATAATTATGTTTATTTGCATTTCCGGTAAGGTAAATTACCTAGTATTATTTTTTTCAAGCTATAAAAACATTTCTAAAATTAATTATACATTTTAATGTTTTTTTTTATTATCATTTTTAGACACGCGTACACGATAAATACAATTTTTATTTTAACATTTTAAATTAATATTTGTGTGAGCTGTGCGCTGTTTGACACCCGGTAACTTCGGATTCTGTTACAAGATAAAGGGTACGAAAAAAATGGACGAAAAATATGGGTTACAAGGTCTACATGTACTGGTAACGCGCTATAAGTTGACGATTGCACCTATCATGTGGAGGACAGTATACTATTTATCATACTTACATCAGCCAACCCGAAAGCATAGCACCCATCAAGCATGTAACTCAAAATGTAACCACCACAAACACTTAAGTAATAAAGATCAGTTCATGACCTGTCACACTAAATAAGTAAGGAGTAATGTAATTATTTAAAGAAAGTGAATTGTTTAAAATTCAATTGCAATTTAAAATAACGCTACTGAAAATAATGAAATATGAAAACCCTGAAAATACAATAACATTTTGAAATTACCGTAAAACTAGTACTACTCACGATAATCTCGTATTGACGGAACTCACGGACTAACTAGTCTATCTCTACAAATATCAGAGTGCAATGATGCAGTTTACTGCTGATGACCAAAAAGGATACTAAATATAGGTTAGACCTAGTATTATGGCTTATTTAGAACGAATGTTTATAATTAGGATAATTATTAACCCCTTAAAGGTTTTTGACGGAATATTACGGCAGAGGCATTGTACATGAAAAGTGCCAGTGATGGAATATTACGCTTCTGTCAAAATACTAACTTATTTTTGCTAAGAACATAATATTTCATCGCCTACAGCCGGCAATGTGTACCAATTTTTTGTGGCTCTGTTTTCATCCGTTGGACTCTAGTGCTGCTATTGTTTAATGTCAATCTTTCCATATTCACAGACAGTTCCAAAGCAACTAGTTGTTGTTATTGCAATCGTATAACCTAATTAAATGTTTATTGTTTGCCGCGTGTTTGCATTAGTTTTATTAGATAGAATTTGTTTCATTTTTTGTGTTTTTTAGAGTTAAAATAATAACAATAATAGTTTTTGAACAGTTAATTTTCTTAAATATACTTTTAAAAAGTCATGATAAAAATAATAAATAAATAATCAAAAATAATAAAAATAATTATTATATAGTGGGAAAAAAATTAAGCAAAATAACATTACTTTGGGTTTAAAAAGCAACTTTTAAGGGGTTAAGAATCAATAAATGTAATACAATGGGATGTTTATTATAAAACGACGTAGTTGTAACCATAATAAATCAATGTAAGAGTAAAACTACAACGTGATGTCATGGTTAGAGCTGTCGCTATGATGTATTTAGAAAAGCACATATAGTAGCAATTCCACCCCCACCCCCCGCATAGACTACTCAATTACTCTCGCTGACGATCGTTAACTTAATTGCGTTACCAGTAGTCTACATGTACTGTTCAAGAAAATTGAACGATTGATGGAAACGATTAGAAAAAATCTGGTGTGAAACACTCACACAACTTTCTCTTGCCAATGCAAATGATTAATAATAAACCTAACATTATTAATAAAATATTAGAAATAAACAAAAACTAACCTCAAAAACATAACCTTATTTTAATCACGAGTGAATGACGCAAAATGACAATCGAACTCAGTTTGGCTTAAAAATACGGAAAATCACGCTTTCACGCTAAACTAGGCTCTGTAGAGAAAAATGCTCTAAACAAAAGTTGTAGATCTTATAATTTTCTATAACTTTTATTATATACACTTTTGTCGTAAAATGCATACTAAGACCGAAATGTTTAAAAAATCGATTTTTCTCACGTTTTCGTGAGAAAAAAAACAGAAAATCGCAAATTACCGCTAAACTAAGCGTTATACAAAAAAATGTTTGAAACAAAAGTTGTAGGTTTTTGAATTCTCTACAACTTTTATTATATAAGTTTTTGCGCTGAAATTTATATTAAAGCCGTAATCTTAAAAAAACAACGTTTTTACGTGAAAACAGCCTCACCGAGAATTTCAGCAAACATGGCGCCTACCCTATCTTGTAGAGAATAAAAAATTGAGTAAAATAGGCGATTTTAAAAAAAATCGTAGGACCAGTTTTTGAGAAAATCGCAAAAAACTGAAAAATTATACGAATAAACTACTACTTCCGGTTGACCGATTTTGATGAAAATGTTCGTGTCGCGTCCGGTAGTGGTATGTAACTTAAGTTTCAAGTTTCAAGTTCGTACGATGTTCCGTTCTTGAGATATTCTGTTCACACACACACACACACACAGACACACAGACCAATCGCTAAAAACATGTTTTTTGGGTTCAGGGGGTCTGAAAACGTATAGATCCGGTAAAAACTCGATTTCGAAAAATCGACATGAAAACAATACTTTCCTTCCTATATATTCATATAGGCAAGAGAAAGTAAAAAAGACTAAAATTTTACGGACATCTGTATAGAATGAATGACAACCGGTTGACAAAACAAATTTTTAACACACTAAAAAATAAACCTAAGGTGTCGGATGAATGGTATAATGAAAATCTTAAAAGATATTGAGAAAACAGGAATAAACCGAAGAAAATTAATGAACCGAACCGAATTCGGAGTAGTTTTCATCTAAAGTCCAGCCTCTCTTAGTTTTCTCCTAATGTAAACAAATAATGACGTCAATGAACATGCGCATTATATCAAAATGTGTACACGCTGATTAAAAAGTAACTACAAATTAATTTTAAAAGTATTTAAATACAAAATACTTTTAAAGATATTTTTCTAAATGAAATTGTAAGGCCTACATCATATCATGATTGATGTTTTTAGTACTTTAGATACTTATAATTTAAAATAACAGTTAACTTAATAGGAATACGACATCCGTAAAGTCGTGGACTATAGCGTGCACCCTGTAGTAGGTGGCTTTTGTTTGTTGACAGTAGGAGCAAACTAACAACGGCTCAACTGTATAGTTTGTTAATTTTTATTAAGGTAAGCTTACCATCAATACTACTTTGCTGTTAACGAATGTACAGTAGACGGTAGAATCCAGGAATTTCAGGAGGTAAGTTCATATAGACTACTGGACCCAATAACAGTCGAAAATGAAAGCGGTTCAACCAGAATCGTTAGATTTTTTTACTTTCTCTGGCCAATATGAATAAATAGGAAGGAAAGTATTGTTTTCATATCGATTTTTCGAAATCGAGTTTTCACCGGATCTACACGTTTTCAGACCCCCTGAACCTAAAAAACATGTTTTTAGCGATTGGTCTGTGTTTGTGTGTGTGTGTGTGTGTGTGTGTGTGTGTGTGTGTGTGTGTGTGTGTGTGTGTGTGTGTGTGTACAGAATATTTAAAAAACGGAACAACGTACAAACTTGAAACTTAAGTTACATACCACTACCGGACCCGACACGAACATTTTCATCAAAATCGGTCAACCGGAAGTAGTAGTTTATTCGTATACTTTTTCACTTTTTCGCGATTTTCTCAAAAACTGGTCCTAAGATTTTTTTAAAAATCGCCTGGTTTACTCAATTTTTTATGCTCTACAAGATAGGGTAGACGTCATGTTTGCTGAAATTCTGGGTGAGGCTGTTTTCACGTAAAAGCATGGTTTTTTTAGAATTACGGCTTTAATATGCAATTTAGCGCAAAAATTTATATGATAAAAGTTGTAGAGAATTTAAAATTCTACAACCTTCAATTCAAACATTTTTTTGTATAACGCTTAGTTTAGCAGTAATTAGCGATTTTCTGATTTTTTTCTCACGAAAACGTGTGAAAAATCGATTTTAAAACAAAAAAAATGTTTTACTAAATATTTATTTAAGAATGCATTGTAGATTTTTCTGAATTAAAAAGAAAATAATTTGTCCATAAAGCGGAGGTGAAATGTTAAATTATTTGCACTCGGTCTGCTAGTTCCAGGGCTACAAAAATAGTTCGATGTCTTAAAACATGGTCAGCCAATTATATGACCGAAGCATTTAAAAATAGAAGATGTAGAAATGTAAAAGACACTAATCACAGTTATCTCATCTGAAAGTAATGAATTTCATTATATATCCAGGGTTTGTGGTGAATGAAGTGAAGGTGTCATTAGCAGTGTGGAAAGTATATGGTTTTCAGAGGGCCTGACGTGCAGAAACATAATTTTTCACTCAGTGAGGAAGGTATGGTAAACTATCTTACTCTTCTTTTTAATTAGTAAAGCCTCCAGAGATTCAAACCAGATTTTCGGCTGATACTCTAAACAATAATAATAAAAAAACCAAAAAAAATCAAATTATTAGACCAGTTAATAAAATATATTCATAAATCAATAAATTTAATTTTATATATTTTCATGAAATATTGAAACTTGAAATTCCAGCTTTATGTAGCTATTAAGTTAATGATAGACTAAGTTATACCTACCTACCAAGTACGTAGTCTACTGTAGAAATGCAAGAGCAATAATGTCATTGAGGTCACTCACAGTACAGTATTTTCACTTTTATTAAAATTGGCATTATAGCTTATCTAATTTTATAAATAACATAAAAGTTACCTTCGCATATCAATTTGCAAACAAATAATCTCTTTTCGTTTCAAATGAAAATGTAATATCGAAATATATTTGTAGTTTAAATACAATTACAGTTACTGTATTTGTTTCGACATCACTGCTGTATTACACAGAAAAGGGTAAATTTCTTTCTTTCTTTCATCATCTGATAGATATCATGATTCTAGGCTACATTATGCTAAAATAAAATTATATATTTACGTGATATTCCAATCGTTTCTTTCTTTGTACCATAAAAAATTGCAATTTTTTTCTTTTTATTTTAATGAAATGTTATGGGTGAAGGGAATATAACCTAGCATTTACTAAAATGCTACATTTTTTAAACGTAATTACTAGTTTTTAGTTGAACGTAGACAGTTATTCACAACTCCGGATAGTTATTGCTAAGTTCTTTCCAAAAATCTAGTTATTTCTTTAAAAAAAGTGGAAAACTTGACGTGAAACCCTCACACGACTTTCTCTAGGCAATGTAAATATAATTAAAAATATAATCTATGTTTAATCACGAGTGAATAACGCAAAATGAGAATCAACTTGTGTTCGACTTAAAAATACATAAAATCACTAATTGATGCTAAATTAAGCTCTGTAAAATGTTTGATATAAAAGTTTTACATTTTTTTACTTTTTTATAAATTTTATTGTGTACATTTTTGTTGCTAAATGCGTACTATTTACCGATTTTGATGAGAAACATTAAGAAAATCTCTTAATTGATGCTAAACGAAGTATTGTAGCAAATAAATGCTTTAAATACAAGTTGTTGGTTATTTAATTTTCTAAAACTTTTTTATAACTTATACATTTTTGCCGTAAAATGTATATTGTCTTCAATTTAAAAAAAACCATTTACCAAGAAAGGAAATTCCCTCCCAGAATTTCAGCCCACTTGACGCATATCCTTTATTGTAAACATGCAGAATTTACTAATTGAGATGATTTGAAAAATAATTGTAAGAAAATTTTTTGAGAAGTACGCTGAAAAGTGAAAAATCTCTCAATTAAACTACTATTTCTCGTTGACCAATTTTAATTAAAATGTTTGTGTCGTGTCAGATCCCCTCATGTTATTTAACTTAATTTCCAAATTTCAACATTGTACGAAATTACGTTCTTGATATATTTTTTTACCAGACACACACACACACACACACACACACCAATCGCTAAAAATATGTTTTTTGTGTTCAGGGGGGCTTAAAAACGTGTATTTCTTGTGACAACTTGATTTAAAAAATTGACATGAAAACAATAGTTTCCTTTTCTAAAATAAAACGTTTATGTAGGGCAAGAGAAAGGAAAAATTTGTACGATTTTCCTTACAATAAATTATTTTATTTTAAAAAGTGTTGATACAGTAATATATTCAAAAAAATTAAAATCCTACTCGATAACTTATTGGTTTTTTCACAAGCTGTTTGTAAGTGATTAAATATTGGAAGCGTGTTACTGATTATCTAGAGAACGACGTGCATATAAAATGTAACGTATGATACGTGTGGGCAAACTCCCCAAAAATAATTCTACGCCTTAACGATTTTCATTATTTTTTTCACTTTGAATTTGAAAAGCATAATCGTGTCGGCTATAAATTCATTTTCAATAGTTGTAAAAGTGTTTTACACAAAGTTATTTACATTTTAAACGTTAATAAACAGGACGTCATTTTATGTAAAATAAAACGTTGTGGGTAGGACATAAACTTGAAAAATTTTAACCTAGCTTATTTTATTTCTTGTTAAATTTCTAAAAGTTATGTTATTCGTTGTTGAGTCACCTGAAGAATTCTAATTCAAGGACAAAGTTGCATTGTTGTCTTTTTTTCTTTTGTTTTGTATGTACGCATTCGCAACGAATAAGTTTTCTTGAAAACAGCTTGTACATTAAGATTTTACAATAAGAATTTATTATGTTCTTAATATATCTGTTAAAAACTGATTTAAAAATCTAACGGCCTTCGAACCAACCTAGTCAATCAGCGGGTATAAAGTCGGTATTAATTGTTATGCAACACTGGTTGGGCAAGCGCTTAGTATGGTGACCAGCAGACAGCCATTCCTGAACAAACTCCACTAGGGGTCCCCTGATCAAAAATTCATACCAAATCACGTCAAAAACACAGCGAAAAGCAGCGATCAAATTGGGTGGTTGTTAATAAAGTACAGTTCCCGATAAAAAAATAAATAAAAAAATCTGGTGTGAAACACTCAGACCAACTTTCTCTTGCCAATGCCAATAATTAACAATAAACCTAACATTAGAAATAAACAAAAAACTAACCTCAATAAACATAACCTTATTTATTTAATCATGAGTGACTATATTTAATCATGAGTGAAAAACGCAAAATGAAAATCGAACTCAGTTTGGCTTAAAAATACGGAAAATCACTCTTTGACGCTAAACTAGTCAAAACTAAACTAACAAAGCTAACCTAGACGCTAAACAAAGTCCTCCGGTGCATCACAAAGTTTCACTATCTTATCTCCAATCGTATCGTACACGAACACCTTCTCTTCCCCTCTATGGAGGACTTTATTTACAATACCTCGAAACGGCTCCACGACGCCGGGAAAACTGACGGACCCCAGATCATTCAGGACTTGTACCGACGCCCACATCCACCCGAAGTCTTTATGCCATTACCATTCCACGACTTTATCTAAATTCCAGTATGACACACTTATCAAAATTTAGAGTTGCCACAGTTTTATTCCGCCCTGTATTCCTCTTATATACCCATGCCCCTTCATCTACTTGTATGACTCACGCCCCCCCCAGTTGGTAGTTCTCCCCATGTTCCTATGCATAATCACTCCACTACGGTGAAAAGAGCCGCCATTTTAAATTATTAAACACTTAGAAAATAAAAGGCCGGTGATTATGCCAAACTCTACCCTTTCCGTCTCCCCTAAAATCATAAACTAACTCCTACCTAAAATTGTACCATTTGTCCACGTTAAGTACGGTGCGTGCCTTTCCCTCCCCAAGACAATAATACTCCCACATAACTGAAAAAGGCCACTGAAAAACAAAATAAAAGAAAAGAGCCGCTCTTAAACCCACTTGTCCCTTAATATAAATTTTCATCCACGAGTAACTTCTTAAAATACATTACCTCCTTTGAAGTCCCAGTCCCAATCCCGCAAGAGCCAGAATCCTATTTCCTAATTTTAAACTATAAAATTCCCCCTAAATTTCATGAGGTTGCAATTATTCCGTAAAATTGTTCCCCGAGCGATCAGGTGTTCCTTAACACGATGTCGCCATCATAGGGCTTCTCAGCCCTCTCAACCAGGATTCAGGATTCAGGACTTTAAATAAAAGTTGTAATTATTTTTATTTCCTAAAAAATTTATTATATACAATTTTGTCGTAAAATGCATTCTAAGGCCGACTTATTTTAATCATGAGTGAAAAACGCAAAATGAAAATCGAACTCAGTTTGGCTTAAAAATACGGAAAATCACTCTTTGACGCTAAACTAGGCTCTGTAGAGAAAAATACTTTAAATAAAAGTTGTAATTATTTTTATTTCCTAAAAAATTTATTATATACACTTTTGTCGTAAAATGCATTCTAAGGCCGAAATCTTTTAAAAATCGATTTTTCACACGTTTTCTTTGTATTGTTTCCATGTCGATTTTTCGAAATTGAGTTTTCACCGGATCTACACGTTTTCAGACCCCCTGAACCCACAAAACATGTTTTTAGCGATTGGTCTGTGTGTGTGTGTGTGTGAACAGAATATCTCAAGAACGGAACCCCGCACGAACTTGAAACTTAAAACTTAAGTTAAACACCACTACCGGACCCGACACAAACATTTTCATCAAAATCGGTTAACCGGAAGTAGTAGTTTATTCGTGTAATTTTCACTTTTTGCGATTTTCTTAAAAACTGGTCTTACGATTTTTTTAAAATCGCTACGTTTACTAAATTTTTATGCTTTACAAGATAAAGTAAGCGTCATGTCTGCTAAAATTCTTGGAAAGGCTGTTTTCACGTAAAAAAATTGTTTTTTAAAGATTGTGGCTTTAATATGCATTTTAACGTAAAAATGTATACAATAAACGTTGTAGACAATTTACTATCCTACAACTTTTATTCCAAACATTTTTTTGTATAACAATTAGTTTAGCGCTCATTAGCGATTTTCTATTTTTTGTCACGAATACGTGTGAAAAATCGATTTTTTTAAAAGATTTCAGCCTTAGTATGCATTTGACGACAAAAATGTACAATATAATTTATAGGAAATTAAAAGATCTACAACTTTTATTTAGTGCATTTTTCTCTAAAGAGCCTAGTTTACCGTGAAAGAGTGATTTTCCGTAATTTTAAGCCAAACTGAGGTTAATTTTCATTTTGCGTCTTCACTCATGATTAAAATAAGGTTATGTTTTTTGTGGTTAGGTGTTTGTTTATTTCTAATGTTAGGTTTCTAATTAATTTATTGCATTGGCAAGAGAAAGTTGTGAGTGTTTCACACCAGATTTTTAGTAATAAAACATTTTTTCTGTATACACGTGTTTTTTACTAATGGCCTATCGGAGATTGAAAAAAAGACCCTCGAACTTTCTTGTCGCTTTAAAATAAGTCCGTAGGATGTCTTCGTTTTAAATAATTATAACTGACATATGTATAGTACTTATTTGTTGAGAGAAATAAATCTCGATGCTATCCAGAAAAAAATCTGGTGTGAAACACTCACACAACTTTCTCTTGCCAGTGCAAATAGCTAACAATAAACCTAACATTAGAAATAAAACATTAGAAATAACCAAAGAAACTAACCTCAAAAACATAACCTTATTTTAATCATGAGTGAAAGACGCAAAATGAAAATCGTACTCAGTTTGGCTTAGAAATACGGAAAATCACTCTTTCTCTCTAAACTAGGCTCTGTAGAGAAAAATGTTTTAAATAAAAGTTGGAGATCTTTTAATTTTCGATAAATTTCATTATATACTACACTTTTGTCGTAAAATGCATACTAAGGCCGAAATGTTAAAAAAATCGATTTTTCTCACGTTTTCGTGAGAAAAAAAAACAGAAAATCGCAAATTACCGCTAAACTAAGCGTTATACAAAAAATGTTTGAAATAAAAGTTGTAGAATTTTACATTCTCTACAACTTTTATTATATAACGTTTTGCGCTAAAATGCATATTAAAGCCGCAATCTTAAAAAGAAAATGTTTTTACGTAAAAACAGCCTCACGCAGAATTTCAGCAAACATGTCGCCTACCCTATATTGTAGAGCATAAAAAATGTAGTAAACCAGGCGATTTTTAAAAAAATCGTAGGACTAGTTTTTGAGAAAATCGCAAAAAAGTGAAAAATTATACGAATAAACTACTACTTCCGGTTGACCGATTTTGATGAAAATGTTCGTGTCGGGTTCGGTAGTGGTATGTAACTTAAGTTTCAAGTTTCAAGTTCGTACGATGTTCCGTTCTTGAGATACTCTGTCCACACACACACACACACACACACACACACACACACACACACACACACACACACGCACGCGCGCGCACACACACGCGCGCACACACACACACACACACAGACCAATCGCTAAAACATGTTTTTTGGGTTCAGGGGGTCTGAAAACGTATAGATCCGGTGAAAACTCGATTTCTAAAAATCGACATGAAAACAATACTTTCCTTCCTATAAATTCATATAGGCAAGAGAAAGTAATAGGTGAAGTGTCTCTTCACCTACTTCACCTGAATAGAGCTGTCTTTTATGAATGTGGTCAATGTATCAGATGTAAAATGACTGGTGTTACTATTCGCTAAAGTTTTTCAGTCGATTCCTTCATTGAATTACATTAATTTGTAGGTATAAACTTAAAAAGAAAAATGTTAATATCCTTGTAATTTACTGAAACCAAAAATAATTACAATGTTTACTAATTGTAGAAAATTACAATTGTTGTAAATATCTATAAAAATTTATCTACAAACCTATTAAAGACTAGATCAGCTTTTTACATGCAAATAGTATAGCAACAGAATAGCCAACTTTAAAAAACTAAAAATATGAAGCAGTATAGAAAAATGATGGGTACCGATTATGGATATTATGTATCCAATTAACTAACTACAAGGTATAATTCGAAAGAGGTAAATTAAATCATGGATTAATCTAAAGGGAAGGGTAGAGAGAGAATTAATGGGTTCCAATTAGAGAAATTACTCGGTTTGTCTCATCCATAACCATGGCAATATTCAAGTGAACAACTTGTTAAAGGGTAAGCAGTTCGTTTGAACAATTTACTTTAGAAATTAAGAACCTATAATTACACAGACAAACTCAAACTACCTGAAATTTAGAAAGAGGTTATTACGTTTAACTATACAAAGAAGAACAAGAAGAAAAAGCAAAATGCGTTCTACCGGTTTAAGAACGAATTACACGTCGTTTTATTCGGTGCCTAGATTAAAAACATGAAGAAAAAGATTGCTAAAGTTGAAGTTTATACACAAATCTATAATCTTTTTACATTTAATACTATTTTTTTTCTACGAAATTTATTGGATATTAGAGAAAGTAGAAAAACACAAATATATTCAGCTATATCCAGGATAAATATAGATTTTTTTTAAAATTCCTAATATGTGTACGTTGCAATCTGTTCAATTCAGAACAATAAGCAACCCCATGACCCAATCAGATGAGAATGATGTGTATGACGTGTAAATGAGGTGTAGTCTTGTACAGACCCAGGTCGACCACTCCTGAAAGAGTATGGTTAATTGAACCCCAACCATCAAAATACACCGGCCATCAAATCCGTATAAAAGTAACTACCTTTACTAGGATTTGAACCAGGAACCTTCGTAAATATAGATTTAAGAATAAATATAGATTTAAAAACAGAAAGAACGCAGGAATATTTCACTAATAAACATCCTCGGCTATTAAAACCTGAAAATCATCAAATAAAATGATATTCAGAAAGACCACGACTTATATCAAAAGTGGAAACATAAATTGATTATCCAGTATAAAACGGAGAAAGTTTTATAAGGAAGATTTTTTTTGAAAAATCAATCAGACCGTAGGTATAAAACCGTTCAGCGCCTTTGCAATGGAAATATAAATGGAAAGTTTTGTCGTGTCGTTTGAAATTGTGTTCTTACGTTTTAGGTTCTGAATTGCATTAATAGTGCGTGTGTGTACCAGTGATAACAAATGGTCATGGACAGGTAAATCATTGTTTAGTTTGTTGACTGACAGTATATCTTTTTATAGTCGTTTTAAGTTTTGTAATTAATTCTACTGAAGTAATCGAATTGTAGTTGTGTGTTGTTTAGGTCAACAGCCGGAAGGGTGGTTTGAACCTCTAGAGGTTAACTAAGTAAAAATGAAGAGTGAGGTGGTTTACTATTGTCTTCCTCACTGAGTTGAAAAAGTACGCTTATCAGCATACCAGGCCCTCCAAAAAGCACTTACTTTCCACCCTGCAAATGACACCTTCACTTCATTCACCACAGGGTCATGCTGTATAGTGAAATTAATTACTCTCAGAGGAGATAACTCTGAGTACTATCTTTTTCACGTCAACCTCTTCTGTTCTTAAATAGTTCAGTCATACAATTGGCTGACTATGTGATAAGAAACGAAACTTTTTTTGTAGCCCTGGAACCAACAGATCGAGTGCAAATAATTGAACACTCCACCTGGCCGTTATGGGCAGGAATTGTAGTTATTCATCAATAAATTTTCCCATATCAGGCAGGTGAAGTGTTAAATTATTATTTGCACTCGATCTGTTGGTTCCAGAGCTACAAAAATAGTTATGTTTCTTATCACATGGACAGCCAAAATTATATGACTGAAGAATAAGAGTAGTAGAAGTAGAAGTGTAAAATACCCTACGTTAAGAGTTGTAATCATCTGAGAGTAATGCATTTCATTATACAGCCAGACCCTGTGGTGAATTAAATGAAGGTGTAATTTTTGTAGGGTGTACAGTAAATGCTATTCAGAGCGCCTGGCATGCTGATAAGCATACTTTTCCACTCAGTGAAGACAACAATAGTAAACCACCTCATCCTCATTTTACTTAGTAAAACCTCTTTGAGATTCAAACCAGCCTTTCGACTGATGTTCTAAATAATAACAAATAAATGTCAATAAATAATTTGTATAAGTTTAAGGAACTCTGTTATTATTTATTATACCCAGATACCGAAGAACCCAAGCTTAAGTGTTAAAATACAATTGTTTTTTTTTAATTCCTAATGTCTGTACGTTACAATCTGTTCAATTTAAGAACAATAAAATTAACCACATGCCCAATGAGATGAGGATGATGTTTATGAGGTGCAGTCTTGTGCAGACTCAAACCGATCATTTGAGAGAATATGGTTAATTGAAACTCAACCATCAAAGTATCTAGTATTCAAATCCGTATAAAAGTAACTACCTTTACTAGGCTTTGAACCACGGAATCTTCGTCTCAGAAAATCAGCTGACTTTGGAGACGATTCTACCTCTAGACGAACCCGATGAGTTAAAAAGTTCTTAATTTTGATATTTATATGTTCATTCCATGGCCATAACGGGCAGGTGGAGTGTTAAATTAATTGCACTCGATCTGTCGATTCCAGGGCTAAAAAAAATAGTTATGTTTCTTATCACATAGTCAGCCAATTATATTACTGAACTATTTAAGAACAGAAGAGGTAAAGGTGTAAAAGACACTAGTCGGAGTTATATCATCCGAGAGTAATGAATTTCGCTATACAGCCAGACCCTGTGGTGAATGAAGTGAAGGTGTCATTTGCAGGGTGGAAAGTGGGTGCTTTTCGGAGGGCCTGGCATGCTGATAAGCATACTCTTTTAACTCAGTGAGGAAGGCACGGTAAACCACTTCACTTCTCGTTTTTACTTAGTAAAACCTCTGGAGGTTCAAACCAGCCTTCGGCTGTTGACCTAAACAACAACATGTTCATTCTATAAAACAAAACAGAAATACAGTTTCAAAACTCAGCATGGACTTTTCTACTAATAGAATCCTCATACACCCAGTGAAGTTAACAAACCCAATTTGAACGCAACCCATCCAAGATCAGCAATACCTAGTTATTTTACAAAACACATAAATAAACATAATAAATAATCTTTGTGAACGAAATAACAGCAAAATTATAAAATAAATATATGAATAATATAATACAGTATTATAAATAAATTATGAGTAGGACTTTTAGTTCAGATAGAGTAGGGGCCCATAATATAACATAATTCGGTGGGCGGTGAATTCTATACTTGTATGAGATTATATTGAACCCAGTGTGGTACTTACACCTATTGTCTTTTATAACTTTGTGGGTGTCACTAATGTATTCAAATACAGTATTATGTTGTTGATATCACTATAAAACTTATACTATAATAAGTGTTATAGTGTTACTAACTATACGATACAATATTATAGTTGCCCCTTTCATTCAACACAACAATAACATGAATAATAATAAACTTATAATTAATTATTATAGAAAAAGTAGTTTATTTAAAGTTAAAACAATACACTAGTATAACATGACACGTATTTCCTTACATATATCTTGATAAAATAAATTAAATCTTTATTTGTCGGAAATGTTTTACGGATTTATTTTGGTAATAAAAAATACGAGTAGATTAAAAAATGTTGGGGTCTTTGGAACACTTCATTAAGGGGAGATGGCACGATGGTTTTAACTCAAAATTGCGATTTTTGGTTTTTTATGTTTTTCAATAGTTTAGGCCTAAATCTACCAGAAAAAACATTAAGTTACATCAAAAAAATATCTTTTTTTTTTTTATGAAAAAATTAAGTTTTTATCAAGTTTACACAGAAAAATTATCATGTTACCGAGAACGAATATTTTCACAATTTTATACTGCTCGTTTTAGTGTTAAGAGAATTTTAGTTTTTAAAATATCTGCGAAAAAAACAGCTGGATCAAAACGTAAACAAACCGTGTTTAGCATTGTGCTCGTGTTATTTTATAATTTTTATAATGTAAGAGCTTTTTCATGTGTGCTAATTATTTAATTTAGAACTGTGCTTGTGCGGGTTGTTTATTTATTTCTTAGGTAAATATATTTGGACTCTGTATTTAGTATATTTACTATGGACACTGAACCTAACCAAGACTGCTCTAATGGCAGCCATCATACCCTATTACAAGAATGGGATTCAGTTCCTGCTAGGAAACGGCCAGCCCCTGGTGTTTCTAGGAGTGACCCTAGGAAGCTACCTCGGCCAGATTCGGTTTCATTGGAAGAGCCATCCGTGACGACAGAAAATCGATTTTCTGTTCTTACTGATCCTGACACACCTGCAAACCCATCCATTGAACGTGACAAGAAACCGCCACCAATCTTCCTAACGGACGTTCAAGACTACGCCCAACTAGTAAAATCGTTGGAAGAAGTAGGCGGTCCGCAATCATTCTCACTCCGGTCAAGTATCAAAGGTGTTACCATCTACCCAACCTCACCGTCGACATACAGACAATTCATCCATCACTTGGAAGACCGAAACGCCCGATTTCACACGTACCAACTACAAGAACAACGAGCACAACGTATTGTCATTAAAGGACTACATCATACCACGCCAAAAGAGCTAATAGCGGAGGCTCTCAAAGATAAGGGTTACGTATTTCGAAATGCGGTGTTTGCAATTTCGAACCGAGATCGTACACCTTTGCCGATATTTTTCGTCGATATAGAGCCGGAGACGTACAATGGCAAAATTTACGACATAAAAACTTTATTATATACCAGGATTACAGTTGAGGAACCACATAAACGGAGGGATATTGTACAGTGTACGCGCTGTCAAAACTTTGGACACACAAAATCTTACTGCCGTCACCCTCACCGCTGTGTTAGGTGTGGTGGCGGCCACGAATCTGGCAGTTGTTGTAAAACGAGACAGTCACCGGCCACCTGCGCAAACTGTGGAAAAGATCACCCAGCAAATTACAGAGGCTGCGAAGTTCATAAACACCTGCGAGCTAGTCGAAACCGTTTCACACAACCACAACCGAAACATCCTTCCAACCAACCAGCCACACCGAAACCGGAAGATTTTCCACCTCTGCCGCAACAACCAACAAAAACACCTACCCTAACTCCATCATCACGCCAACATTCAACTCATCAGTTACCACCGTCTGAATCGCCGGTTTCAGTGACTTCAACACCACAACCACCCACCTCACAGGAGAGAAACAGACATCATGCATGGACACACAATCATCGTCATCTTCACCCTCATAATTCACAGGTAGGGCCTCAATCTTCTCCCCAGATACCTAATGTTGACCAGATTTTAAATTTATTGGTTCAACTAAATCAACTCCTCCAGCCTCTTTTCTCACTCGCTACACACATATCCCACATTACACAGTCTTTAAGTAACAGTTATGGCCATTAATTTACTCACTGCAAATTCACTGACAGTTCTCCTTTGGAATGCAAACGGTCTGACGAAACGCAAAACTGAGTTAGACATATATTTACATTCTCACCGTATTGACGTAGCCCTAATCTCAGAGACACATCTTACAGGTAGGTCTCGATTTTATATTCGCGACTATAGGATCTATCGGACCGATCATCCGGATGGTACAAGCCATGGGGGTACGGCCATACTAGTCAAATCCTCAATCACACACAATGTTTTAACACCTTTTTCCACTCCTCATGTCCAAGCAACTCTGATAAATATGCAATGCAAGAGCATAAGTTTTACCATAGGATCAGTGTATTGTCCTCCTAGACACATCATAAATTCCCAAATGTTTAGAGATTTCTTTAATAGTCTAGGTAATCGGTTTCTTATTGGAGGAGACTGGAACGGTAAGCACATACAGTGGGGATCCCGTGTATGTTCTCCCAGGGGCAGAAATTTACTAAAAGCTATAACAGAAAATCATCTACATTATATTTCTCCAGATAGTCCAACATACTGGCCCTCCGCGCGTACCAAATTACCAGACCTCCTTGACTTTTTTGTTTGTAAGAATCTATCACACCTTCCTATTGAAATAACCACAGTAAATTACCTCTCATCAGATCATTCCCCCATACTTTTATCGGTTTCAGACCAACCAGTCTCTACAGAACGCAGACCGAGTCTTACTCCCGGGCCTACGGATTGGGATCTCTTCCAGTTCAATTTAGAACACGCCTTAGATATCCCATTATCAATTAAAACGGACACGGAGATAGATGATGCTGTTGATTTATTTACTACCTCTGTTCAACAGTGTGCATGGAAGGCATCACTGCCATACCGTCCAAATGTCCCAGACGCCCCACACTATCCCACTCACATCAGACAACTTATTCGTGAAAAACGCCGCGCCCGTAACACTTGGCAGAGAACTCGCCTACCATCTGATAAACGTCGCTTAAACCGGCTGACAAACGAGCTGAAACAGCAAATTCAAACACACAACACCCGCTTATACGAAAATTATACTGGAACTCTGAACGAGAAGGATGGTAGTCTTTGGCGCAGCACAAAACGCCTACTACGGCATCACACGACATCGATGCCCCTTAGGGTGGGTGACGGACCCTGGCTAATAACTGATGACGACAAAGCTGAATGCTTTGGTAGACATCTTTCTGAAACATTCACTCCCCATAACGACATCCAATCTGTACATCACCAACGCGTTACTCAGTCACTAGATGAACCGCTTCAATTATCCCTCCCGCCGAAATACTTTCACCCCTCCGAAGTAAAATCTGAAATTTCGAGATTACCACGTAAGAAGTCACCAGGATATGATTTAATAACAGCTGACATACTTAAACACTTACCGCGGAAAGCGCTCGTTCTCCTTACTATAATCTTCAATAGTATATTGCGCACGACACATTTCCCCACTCAGTGGAAGTATGCAGAAATAGTAATGATACAAAAACCGAACAAACCTTTTCACTTACCTTCCTCCTACCGACCAATAAGCCTCCTCTCAGTACCTTCAAAAATTTTCGAAAAACTCCTTTACAAGCGCATTCTTCCGCTGGTTCATGATATACTACCTCCACATCAATTCGGATTCCGCACTCAACACTCCACTACACAACAACTGCACAGGGTGACTGATTACATAGCTTCGTCTATGGAACAAAAGATGTATGTGCCCGCAGGTTTCCTAGATGTCGCTCAAGCTTTTGACAGAGTTTGGCATACAGGTCTCTTACACAAACTGAAAGAAATACTACCATTTACCTACTACCTTATCATAAATTCCTTTCTATCTGACAGATTCTTTAGAATTCGTTTAGGATCATCCTACTCAAATTTCTTTATTGTCTTAGCCGGCGTGCCTCAGGGCTCAATTTTAGCCCCACTTCTCTATTCTGTATACACTTCAGACCTACCGACCCTACCCCAGACCCTCACTGCTACCTACGCTGACGACACAGCGATATTAGCCCGAGACCAAAACTCTATACACGCTTCACTAACACTCCAACATCATCTCAATCTTATACACGAATGGTGTAAAACATGGAAAATAAAACTTAATACGACAAAATCCCTTCACGTAACTTTCACACTCCGTCATGGTGATTGCCCACCAGTATACATAGACAATGAACCTCTCACAAAAACAGATACGGTCAAGTATCTCGGTCTGACTTTTGATAAACGACTAACTTGGAGCACACATATCAAACGGAAACGTTTATTACTGAATTCCCGACTTAAACTTCTATATTCCCTACTTCACAAACGATCAAAATTACCAATGGCACAAAAATTACGCATATATTGTTCTCTTTTGAAACCTATTTGGACCTACGGATCCCAAATCTACGGTTCAACCAAACCCTCTAACTTGCAACGAATTCAAGCATTCCAGTCAAAAACATTACGCCTTATAGCAAAAGCACCTCTTTACGTTAGCAACAAAACCTTACATACAGATTTGAAAACACCACTTGTACAAAATTCCATTGAATACCTATACAAACGCTTTCACGACAAGTCACACGAACACGAGAACCCCCTGGTGCGTTCACTTTCCTCCGTCCATTTACCTGATAATCCTCCTAGACGCCTTAAAAGACGCTGGAGTAGAGACATGCTAATTTGATATACAAATTTTCATTCTTGGGGAGGCACCAATGGGGGCCCTACCCCTCTCATGCCTATCATGTCATTTACATAATCACGATAATCATCACATTTGCTTGTTGTAACATTTTACACTTGTAAATAAAAAATTAAAGAGAAAAAAAAAAAAAAAAAAAAAATATCTGCACCACTGTTTTTTGTATTCTCAGCTCGAGAAGATCGAGTCAAAAATGAGTCGGTGAAACTTGACGGCTTATTATTACTCTAACATAATATGGGCTATTATCATAGTTTATTTTGCATTATTAATCATGTTTTAATAATATTATATAATCATTTTTTAAAATTTTTTATGGTTTTCATATTAGAGTATTTTTTGCATTGTAAAGTTGACTCTGGTCAGTGTCTCTATAGAGACAACTGGTACTCAAGTTTACCACTCACCAAACAACTCGCTTGATAGAGAAACGCATCATCGATACTTATATAGTTTTATTGAAAAATAGCCCAAAGTAAATTATTTATAAAATACATATAATATTTTATAGAAATACAAGTAAAATTTCAGTGAGACACACATCACTCTTTCACAGTATAAATTTGATTTTTTTACTCTAGAGTACCTGATTAGTCTCTCACCTAAAAAACAAAGCCAAGAAAACTTAAGCCTTACAATACTCTAGACTTGAAAGAAAATTAATTTAAAAAAATCTGGTGTGAAACACTCACACAACTTTCTCTTGCCAATGCAAATAATTAACAATAAACCTAACATTATTAATAAAACATTAGAAATCATGAAAAAACTAACTTTAATAACATAACATAATTTTAATCGTGAAAGAAAGACGCAAAATGAAAATCAACCTCAGTTTAGCTTAAAAATACGGAAAATCACTAATTAAGTTTCAAATTTAATTAGTTAATTTTAATTAAGTTTCAAGTTTCAAGTTCGTACGATGTTCCGTTCTTGAGATATTCTGTTCACACACACACACGCGCGCGCGCGCGCACGCAGGCACGCACACACACACACACACACAGACCAATCGCTAAAAACATGTTTTTTGGGTCCAGGGGGTCTGAAAACGTGTAGATCCGGTGAAAACTCGATTTCGAAAAATCGATATTAAAACAATACTTTCCTTCCTATATATTCATATAGGCAAGAGAAAGTAAAAAGTAAAGGAACCATAAAACAGGTATGGGTTTTTTAAGAAAAGTTGCAAAAATTGCCGTGGGAGTCAACCTGTTAAGATATTTATTGTATTAATTAATTTTATTATAGTTAGTTTTTTTATTAATTAAGCAATTTAATTGTAATATACTTGTAGATTTTAGTCTCTTATTTAATTGTAATTCTTAGTTGTAATAAATACTTATAATTTTAATTTTTAGTGTTTAATTATTTAATTTACCCCGATCCCAAAACGGACCTTAGATATAAGTGTTACAATATAGGCCTACAAAGAAAATCATAATTAGTAGTTCTTTTATAAACTCAACCTAACAATCAGAAATTAAACTGAAAGTTATAAGAAAACAAATAAATTAATCATTATTGGTTACAACTTTTTAAAATGAAAAGGAACTAGTTAGAAACTGGCCGATTGCCATAATAACCTCCAAGTACTTTAGTATAAGATAATCGAAGTACTTTAGCCCACGCGATTACTTTAGCGGCCACACTTATATATGTTTAAAATGATCGTAAATCTCAATTCAAAGATAATATAAAATTATCTTTAAAATCCACGGAGATAATCATTTATTACCTATATATTTTTACCTTTTATATTACCATAAATTATTTTATTACTAGGCCTAATAATAGATATATTAAACAACAAAACAAAAAAGGAATGTTAAGATTTCTTTGATGATATTCTAAAATAGGTCCTTTGATAGAGGTAGAAATAATTTATGTATTATTGATGTAAAATACTGTTCCAGCAGATTTCATAAAAATAAAGTATTTTTAAAATTCACAGAATGGAAACTTATCAATTAATACGTTAATAAATTACTATTAAATGGAAATTGCACTTTGAAAAAAGTCCCTAGAACCCTATGGTCTTAAACAGTGGTCAACTTAAATTTGATCAACGTCCGTTTAAAATTTTGATGAGATGCCAAGGTCTTCAAAATAAAGGGATTCTAATAAATTTTGTACATAAATAGTAATCAAAGGGAATGTTTTTGTTTAGGTTAACAGCCAAAAGGCTGGTTTGAACCTCTAAAGGTTTTAATAAGAGTGAGGTGATTTACAATTGCCTTCCGCACTGAGATAAAAAATGTGCTTATCAGCATGCCAGGCCCACTAAAAATCATCTATTTTTCCACCCTGCAGATGGGACCTTATACTTATTGAGATAACTCTTAACTAGTATCTCTTTTACACCTCTACCTCTTCTGTTCTTAAATATTCCACTCATATAATTAGGTGACCACGTGATAAGAAACAGAACTATTTTTTGTAGCCCTGTAACTATCAGATCGAGAGCAAAAATAATTTAATACTTCACCTGCCCTTTATGGCATAATTTATGTATTATTAATGTATTATTCCTGGTTCAAATCCTAGTAAAGGTAGTTACTTTTATACGGATCTGAATAATAGACAGTGGTTACCGGTGTACTTTGATGGTTGGGGTTCAATTAACCATACTCTTTCAGGAATGGTCGGCCTGGGTCTGTACAAGACTACACCTCATTTACACGTCATACACACCATCCTCATCTCATTGGGTCATGGGGTTGCTTATTGTTCTAAATTGAACAGATTGCAACGTACACAAATTAGGAATAAAAATTAATGTAAATACAGTTCCAGCTGATCTCATAAAAATAAAGTGTTTTGAAAATTCACAGAATGGAAACTTATCAAATAACTACATCAATAAATTGCAACTAAACGCAACTTGAGCTTGAAAAAACAGCCTAGAACCACATTTTCTAGAAGAGTGGTCATTAACTAAATTTAATCACGGTCAATTTGAAATATTGATACGACTACCAAGGACTGAAAAATAAATTTTGGTAAATAAATCAAAAAGGGTAAACACAAAATACAAAAATTAGAAGACACTAGAAACTGTACAAAATGTAATCACAAAAGATTACACGAAATGACAATACCAGCCAATTATCCTAAATGATAGACCACCCTGCCCATAACAGGCAGGTGGAGTGTTAAATTATTTGCACTCAATCTATTAGTTCCAGAGCTACAAAAATTATGACAGGGCCAATTAATTATATGACTGAAGCATTTAAGAAAAGAAGAGGTGTAGGTGTAAAAAACACTAGTCAGAGTTATCTCCTCTGAGAGTAATGAATTTCATATACAGTCAAACCCTGTGTTGAATGAATTGAAGGTGTAATTTGCAGGGTGGAAAATATGTGCTTTTTAGAGAGCCTGGCATACTTTTCTACTCAGCGAGGAAGACAAAGATAAACCACCTCACTTCTCATTTTACTTAGCAAAGCCTCTAGAGGTTCAAACAAAATTTTTGGCTGATAACCTAAACAACAATAAACAATACTTTCCTGTTTATATATTCATATAGGCAAGAGAAAGTAAAAATAAAACTTCAGCAATAATTAATTTTTTAAACATTCAACGAACAATTACAGAATATGACCTCTAAATATTAGGCTATTTAAGAAGAAGTAAAATGAATGCAAATTAAAAAATGTACTCTTTTACAAAAAAAAAAGAAAGAAATAGTCCTTAATTACTTTGCAAATTGGGCAAAAAATTATTCAATTAAGCCTACACATGCTATGAAATGAAAAAAAGACCATTCGGTTGATCATAATTGACTATTACCATTTAACCCCCTACAATTAACTAATTATACCAAAAACTATTCCAGGAAGTTGATAAAATGGTAAAAATAAATTTTGTAAATAGAAAGACCGACCACTCAGACTGTGAGACGAAAATATCTTAGGTCATAAAAACATACAAGACGAGATACTAAAAGCCAGACTGTCAGTAAAAACTACACTAAATGTTGTTTTGTTATGGTCGCGTGCCCTTTCTCAGGGGTTACTAGCGAAAATATACAAAGAGCACATGGCTGTCTGCTGAGTACACGCATATGCGCTAGTTGGTCTTCTAGCAAAAACATCTTTCCCTTTTCCGATTTACGTTTTGTTTCTTTTTCTTTCTATTCTACTGGAAAGTAAAAGTAATTAAAAAGTACCCGATGTAAATAAGTAAACAATGAAGTTAAATTTGTGAATCACGCAGCAGATATTTGTACAATTTTACAAAAGAAATTACATACAAGGATTTTTTTATAGTTTTTTTACAAAAAAAATTTACAATTTGCTCATATGGAATAATGGATAAGCTGTTTAACATAAAAAAATTTACTTGAAAATAAATTTTCAATAAAATTTACTTAAAAATTGCATATAAAATTGTTTTTAGAAAATTGTTGTCTAGAAAAATTCAGTTGGATAAAGTCATCGTAATCGTCGTATTTCTTCGCTATTGTCTAATAAATTGATGTCTAAAATGATGTCAATTTTTATTTTAAACTAATATACATATTGTACTTTAAGGTGAGACTGTCGATGGTTTTGACTGAAAATTTCGATTTTCGGTTTTTTATGTTTTTCAGTACTTCAGACCTAAATCTATCAGAAAGACATTAAATTGGGTAAAAAGATTATTTTAATAAAAAAAATTACGTATTTAGCAGGTTTACCCAGAAAAATTATCATGTTACCAAGAACGAATATTTTTCGTAATTTTATACTTCTCGTTTTAGTGTAAAGCGAATTTCAGTTTTTAAAAATATCTGCATTATGTTTTTAATATTCTTAAAACTGTTGGTTCAGCTTTCTAACCAACTGTTGGTGGGAAATTTGCATGTTTGTGTACATTTTGTTTTTGATTTGTGTCTTTTTGTTTTTTGTCTGCTCCCGGAAATTTAGTTTTTTAACATTTAGGTACATTTTTCTCGAAACTATTAAACCTACCATAAAGAAATTTTTACCAGTTATTCTTCTTGTACATGCACATACACTGGAAGTTCTATGACGTCCTCAGATGCTCCTAAAATTAGAAATATGCATAAACACGTAGAAAGAAATTTGTAAAAATTCTATGTTATTCGTTATTTTGTTTTTAATTTTATGGTCCTACAGATTAAATTGAAAAAATGCCAGTAGCTAGAGAAACCCAACGTCGATAAGTGTTGAAAGTTTTATTTTCTAATCCAATCCTATGAAAATCGTAAGAAAAATATAGCTAAAAATTGCAAATTTAACATTGGCGGAATACAAAGTGCAGTCTCACCTTAAGGGGATGTCTATACGTACTTTGAAAATCTTTTCCTCTTAATGATTGAAATGGTTTTCTATAAACATTAAAGTGCATTACACCTAGTTCATAACATACAAAAATTATTTCTAAGTTCATTAGAACCCCTACAATAGAGGCTGAAGTAAATAAAATAGAGGTTCACAGAAAAAAATCATGTGTCTATGACATTACACTTACATACATAATGATCTTTACACTTAGATCTCTATGGTCATTACACGAACAAACTTAAATTTTTTGTCAAATTAAAAATTAAATTTACCTCTATGATGTGTCAAACCGTTTTCAATTCCGTTAAAAAATTATTTTAAAATATTTAAAATAAATTATTCATATGAATAGTTTTTATTCACTTCTTAAATGTTGTTGTTTAGGTCATCAGGTGAAAGGCTGTTTGAACCTCCAGAGGTTTTACTAAATAAAACGAGGAGTGAGGTGGTTTACAACTGCCTTCCTTATTGAGTGGAAAAGTAAAGTTGTCAGCATGCCAGGCCATCTGAAAAGCACATATTTTCTACCCTGTAAATGAAACTTTCACTTAATTCACCATAGGGTCTGGGTGTATAATGATGAAATTCATTAATCTCAGAAGAGATAACTCTAACTAGTGTCTTTTACACCTCTACCTCTTCTGTTCTTAAATGCTTCAGTCATGTGATTGGCTAACCATAATGATACGAAACCGAACTATTTTTTTGTAGCCCTGGAACTAACAGATTGAGTGCAAATAATTTAACACTAATAGATATATAAACATAATAGACAGGTGGAGTGTCAAATTATTAACACTCAATCTGTTAGTTGCAGGGCTAAAATAAATAGTTCTGTTTGTTATCACATGGGTAGCCAATTAAATGACTGAATCATTTAAGAACAGAAGAGGCAGAGGTGTAAAAGACACTAATCAGAGTTATCTCCTCTGGAAGTAATGAATTTCATTAAACAGTCAGACCCTGTGGTGAATGAAGTGAAGGTGTCATTTGCAGAGTGGATAATATGTGCTTTTCAGAGGGCCCGGCATGCTGATTAGCATACTTTTCCACTCAGTGAGGGCAATTGTAAACCACCTCCTCCTCGTTTTACTTCGTAAAACCTCTACAGGTTCAAACCAGCCTTTCGGCTGATGACCTAAAAAGAAAAAATATATAGAAAGCAGTTACTTTGGTAACAAAATTTATGACTAGCTAAAATATAACTGAAATTATGAATTTTCTTGCGTTTCAAAAATAATTCAAGCTAAGTAAAAGTGTAATTTACGGGAAACGTTCAATAAAGTTTTAAGCGGAGTCTAGGTTTCTATGGTAACGTAACTATTATTTTTTTTAAATATTTTCCAGATGTCGTAGGAACGAAGTTATTACACCATTTTATTCAGAACAATTTAAACAATAATTTAGCTAAAGAAAAATAAATTCTAAAAAAATTTTTGTGTTATTCAACTTTCCCCTTAACGAACTGTTTGTGCATAAATTCAGCAATAAAAAAACGTTTTGTGTAGCATTTTGTGTAGTTATTGCAACAAATGAAACCACCGTAAAATTTCATAGTTTAATTAGTTAAACAGTAATAACATGTGAATAAATAAAACTTGTTGTATATCATCTTAAAACGATACATACAGATTAATTTATCATGAATTATAAATTAAAATTGAATAAAAATAATTAGCATCGAGTAACTAAGATAAGAAAGAAAAGAAGGCGATTTAGGCCCACTAAATAAAAGAAAAATATAATTAATTGATAGATAGCCTATCCATCCTTTCAGATTCATTTTTATGCTTGATTTACCAAAGATACCTTTCAAGACTGACAATCTTGGATTTCCAGTTTTCATGATCAATACCTTAACAATATTAAAATGAAGACAAAGGGAATAAAGAAAAAGAGAATGTACTAAAACCAAGAGAATGACATCAATTACTACTCAAACGACTTAATTTATTGATTATTCTATTAGTTCAGAACTAAGTTCTCAAGAAACTAGAAAACTACCATTTACGTAAAAGATGAAAATTCACAAAAGTATAATAATAATAAAAATTCAGGTGTAAATCATTCGTACGACTTTCTCATACCAATGTAAATACTGTAATAAGAAAATGTTTCTTTTTTTAAATCCCTATGTGTGTAAGTTGCAATATGTTTAATTTAAGAACAATTTAAGCAACCTCATGATCCAATTAAATGAGGTGTAGTCTTGTACAGACTCAAACCAACAATCCCTAAGAGAGTATGGTTAATTGAACCCCAATAATCAAAATACACCAGTAACCACTGTCTAGAAATCAAATTCGTATAAAATTAACTTTCTTAACTACGTTTTGAACCAGGAACCTTTGTCTCCGAAAATCAGCTGTTAAACAGATGATTCTCGGCAACGACTTTACCACTAGACCACCTGGTGGGTTAACAAAAAACATAACCTAATTTTTATCATGAGTGGATGAAGCTGGACTCAAAAATACGAAAAATCACTAATCGACGCTAAACTAAGTCATGTAGAAAAAATGTTTGTAATAAAAATCTGTAGGCCGCCTCCGTAGTGTAGTGGTAGCACGCTATCTTACCACGCGGAGGTCCCGGGTTCGATTCCCGACCAGTGTCTAAAATTTTCACAAGTTAAAACCCATAGTTACATATCCCACCGTAGTCGCTAATGAACGAGCTTTAAATGAACTAAAAACATTAATGTTTTGGCCGCCTCCGTAGCGTAGTGGTTAGCGCATTGACCAGCCACGCGGAGGTCCCGGTTTTGATTCCCGGCCAAGGACTGGAAATTTTCACGCGTCAAATCCCACAGTAATGTTCATAATCCAACGTAGTCGATAATGACCAAGCAGATGATGCGATTTTAAATAAATTAATTTAAAAAAATGTGTAGGTTTTAATTTTCAATAAAAAATAACATTTTTTACCACGAGAGTAAAGCCTACCCACGAGTTTCAGCAGTCAACACGCTTAATCAGTCTTGTAGAGCAAAAAACGAAGTAAACTGATGAGGTGATTTATCAGGTGACTCCTGCGAAACATGTTTTTATGTCTCAGTTTGCATTGTCAAAAATACTTTGAGACACATCAGTGTCTCGATGCACCGACTGCTTTTGCAAATGAGATATATTCAGTCTCATTTTTCACGTAGTTTTTGATTTTATGTGGTGATAAAAATTATGCTGATTTCAGCACTGTCCTTAATATTTTTATTTAATTAGGATATATATTTTTTATTTGGATTCATAACTAATTTTTACATTTTTTAAAATTGTGACCCACCGGGTTGGTCTAGAGGTAAGGTCGTCATCGCGAGTCAGCTCTTTAACAGCTGAATTTCGGAGACGAAGGTTCCTGGTTCAATACCAAGTAAAGGGAGTTATTTTTGTACAGATTTGAATACTAGACAGTAGTTACCGGTGTACTTTGAAGATTGGGGATTAATTAACCATACTCTTTTAGAAATGGTCGGCCTGGGTCCGCTCAAGACTACACCTCGTTAACACGTCATACACATCATTCTCATCTCATTGGGCCATCATGGAGTCGCTTATTGTTCTGAATTGAACAGATTGAAACGTACATACATTAAGAGAAATTTAAATTACAATTTAGAATTTGACTTATTTAAAAAAAATGTTTAAATTAAAATTTATTTAATAAATTAGTTACAATAATTTGCCAGCAAAGATATTTTGTAATGAAACAATCTGATCGTAAAAGAATTAGTGGCAGCCTCAGTGGCATAGTGGTAAGCGTGCTAGCCTACCAAGCGAAAGGTCCCGAGTTCGGTTCCCGGCTACGTTCTGGAAATTATTATGTGTCAAAAACCGCTGTTTTATACCCGAAAGTACTCGTTATTATATTTTGTTTAGTCTTAAGCAGTTAATTATATTATACTTATAAGAATTAATTGGGTAAATAATTAATTAAATTCGAGGGGTTAATGTCAAACAACACTATCTACAAAAACCAATTTTTTTAATATTTTTCAGGAGAGCGAAAAAACTACTTCTAATCTGATTGTCTTCCTATTATCTCAGTTATTTATACATGCAGTCAACTATAAATTTAGTGTAATTTAATTCATTTCTTAATGGTAAATGTGCCCATAACGGGCAGATGGAGTGTTAAATTAATTGCACTCGATCTGTTGGTCCCAGTGCTACAAAAAAATAGATCTGTTTCTTATCATATAGTAAGCCAATATTATGACTGAACTATTTAAGAACAAAAGAGGTAGAGGTGTAAAACACACTCCTCAGAGTTATCTCACCTGAGAGTAATGAATTTCACTATACAGCAAGACCCTGTGATGAATGAAGTGAAGGTGTCATTCGCAGGGTAGATAGTGGGTGCTTTTCGGAGGGCCTGGCATGCTGATAAGCATACTCTTTCAACTTGGTGTGGAAGTCAATGGTAAACCACCTCACTCCTCGTTTTTACTTAGTAAAACCTCTAGAGGTTCAAACCAGCCTTCCGGCTGTTGACCTAAACAACAACAACAATGGTAAATGGTAAATAAATGGTGATGGCTCTCCTAAAAAATTAGGTTTTTGTAGATAGTATTGTTTGACATTAAACCCTCGAATTGTTAATGTATGTTTATTATTAATTTAAATAAAATTCCGAAAGGACCTAGGCTTAGTTCTGACAATAAATATTAATACATTTTCCAACAGATTCAGTTACCTACGTGAAAAATATTATAAATAAAAACAGAAATATTAAAAGGTTCAAAGCAAAGACATTAAATAAGGGTTATTCATACATTAATACGTCACAGGACAAATATTTGTAATACAGTATACCATAACGCACATGTATACGGTGGAGTTAACAGTTGTACCATTTCATGCGGGATGTTTGATGAGATTACAAAAGATTACACCAGAATATATTTATATTCACCCGTATTATATATAAATATATATAGATATATACACACACACACACACACACACACACAAACATTTTTTATAATATCAAAACATGCCAACATTATACTACCATAAATCTTTTAAATATTTAGAATTCATAACGGTAGTTAAATTACAATTTTATCGCCATTTTGACATTTATTACTTAAAAAAGTATCATTTACATTTTTAAAGCGGTACGTTTTATTACATTTTATTATAATGTACGTAATTCATTTCAAATAAAATTTAATTTTACTGTAAAATATCCGGTGTGAATAACTCACTTTATCTTCACAATGTAAACAATAAACAATTTATACGCCCATAATGTTATGGGCGTATAATTTAATTCCACTTGCCTGTTCAGGCAAATGGAGTTAAATTATTTGCACTCGATCTGCTAGTTCCAGAGCTACAAAAAATAGTTCTGTTTCTTATCACGTGGTCAGCCAATTATATGACTGAACTAAGTAAACGTGTACAACATTATCCAGAAGACGAAAATTTTCGGATGTTTTATAAGCAATTTAGAAATAGAATATTAATTATAATGTTAAGAGCGCAAAGGACGAATATTATAAACGTAAGTTGGATGAGAGCGCTGGTAATCCAAAACAATTTTGGAATGTAATTTTTTATTTATTTTTTTTTTTTTGTTTAACGTCCAACTGTTCTGCAATTACTGCTAATGCAGACGGTAAAGGATGAAATGATTTTTTTGTAACGTATGAAAATATGCCATGCCTGAATGGGATTCGAACCCAAGACCGCATGATGAGAGGCGAGCACGTTACCAACTACGCCAATGCGGCCGGCGTAATTGGAATGTAATTGATGGTATGCTAGATTATAGGAGCAGAAGACCTTTCCCTGTTGAGTTTTTTCAGACTGGGTCAGACGATAACACCGATTCTACAAACGATATTTGCAATAAATTCAATAAACATTTTTCTGAGGTAGGTAGTAAGTTGGCAAACAAGATCTCAATAGTGGCATGCCACCAATAAATGAGGAAAATAACTGCTACAACAGAAGCTTTAAATTCAGTCCCGTATCAACAAAAATAATTATAAAATGCGTTCACTAACTAAGAGGGGGTTCCGGCCCTGAAGTCGATGAGATAAACTATTAAAGAACAGGAGAGGTAGAGGTGTAAAAGATACTAATCAGAGTTATCTCTTCTCAAAGTAATGAAGTGCATTATACAGTCAGACCCTAAGGTGAATGAAGTGAAGGTGTCATTTGCTGGGTGGAAAGTAAAAGGTTTTCAGAGGGTCTGGGATGCTGATAAGCATACTTTTCCACTCAATGAGGAAAGCAATTGCAAACCACCTTACTCCTCGTTTTTCTCAGGAAAACCTCTAGAGGTTTTTATAACTAACCCTATTGTTACTTTGTCACTATTATTTACTATTAAACACTTTACGAATCTCGATCCAGAACCCTCTCGAACAGATATTCCCTTGCGTTATCGTCACAATATTAATAAGGTATACCAGGAGGTAACCAAAAGAAGGAAAACAGGAACCATCTGGCCGAAGAAGAGAAGGGCAGAACACTCCTTGATAATGAAGAACTATTGAGTTAATCGGAAGAGGAAAAGGAAGCAGTGGTGGAAGGAGGATACATCGTTCACAGTGACTTAATCGAAAGCAATAATAATAAATACGGGTAATAAAAACCTTGATCTACACTAATAAATAAGTAACTTACTGACATCAAAGTACATTATTTAATACTTAGTAACTTAATTAATTTATTCATGAAATCAAATGGAAGATATATTTTAACCTTGCATATAGAACAGAATCACCGTAATAATACTAATAATAATAATGAAACAAGAAACAAAGATGAAATGAAAACAAAAAAAAAATTAAGTATACAACCTTAGTGAAGTCATAGGCTTGTATTGATTAAATAGTTATGTTACAAAGATTGAGTTAACAATCATTAGAAAGAAAACTCTTTTTAAAAAATTCTTTAAGTAAAAACATATAATCAACAACTTCCATAGAAAATTATGACTACAGTTCAATGTGTATGCAAATAAGTTATCGATACTTATAATAATATTCAAGAGTATAATAAAGTTGTATCACAGGGTGTCCCACAGGGTAGTGTTCTTAGACCTGTATTGTATCTACAGTATTATTACGTACAAAGAAGTAACGTTTGATCGTTTGTATGAGGTTATCTCTTAAACTACCAAACCGATTTCAAAAATTCTTCGACTGTTCGAAAGATTAGAAAGCTTCCTCAGTAACAAAGGATATTAGCATTACTTAATTTTATTTTATTATTTAGCAATATTAGTTTAAGATACACTAATATACGGTGTATTTAAAAGGTAAGGAAAACACAAGGGAGTCATTGTTTTTCCCCTTGTAACTATATAAGGCCAATTTTAGACCAAGACTCTTTTTGCAGCCCACAATCTCAGAATTCGCTCACCGTAGGTTTTTCTCCTTATCTGTCCACCCGATATTCAGCTTTTGCTCTTCATGGAAGCCCTTATAGCTCGTAATTATTTTCCTGAATTTGGTTCTGTTCGTTATTTTTTTCGGTTTACTCCGGTTTTTTCAATATCCTTTCTGATTTCTTTAACCCATTTATCCGACACTTAAGGTTTATTATTTAGTGTCTTAAAAATTTGTTTTGTCTACCGGTTCAAAAATCTGGTCTGAACACTCACACAACTTTCTCTTGCCAATGCAATTAATAACAATATAACCTAATATTAGTAATAAAACATTAGAAATAAACTAACCTCAAAAAACAGAACCTTCTCTTAATCATGAGTGAAAGACGCAAAAGGAAAATCAACCTCAGTTTGGCTTAAAAATACGGAAAATCACTCTTTCACGCTAAACTAGGCTCTGTAGAGATGTAAAATGCTTTAAATAAAAGTTGTAGATCTTTTAATGTCCTATAAATTTGATTATATACTCTTTTTTCGTAAAATTCATACTAAAGCTGAAATCTTAAAAAATCGATTTTTCACACGTTTTCGCGAGAAAAAACAGAAAACCGCTAATTAACGCTAAACTAAGCGTTATACAAAAAATGTTTGAAATAAAAGTTGTAGGATTTTAAATTCTCTACAACTTTTATTGTATACATTTTTGCGCTAAAATGCATATTAAAGCCGTAATCTTAAAAAAAACAATTTTTTTACGTGAAAACAGCCTTACCAAGAATTTTAGCAAACATAGCGCCTTCCCTATCTCGTAGAGCATAAAACATTTAGTAAACCAGGCGAATTTTTAAAAAATTGTAGAACCAGTTTTTCAGAAAATCGCAAAAAAGTGAAAAAATACACGAATAAACTACTACTTCTGATTGACCGATTTTGTTGGAAATGTTCGTGTCGGGTCCGGTAGTGGTATGTAACTTAAGTTTCAAGTTTCAAGTTCGTACGATGATCCGTTCTTGAGATATTCTGTTCACACACATACAGACACACACACAGACCATTCGCTAAAAACATTTTTTTTTGGGTTCAGGGGGTCTGAAAACGTGTAGATCCGGCGAAAACTCGATTTCGAAAAATTTATATGAAAACAATAGGTACTTTCCTTCCTATGCATTTATATAGGCAAGAGAGAGTAAAACTTTAATGAGTTAAATGCTTAACATAATCGTTTTAAAACGTTTCAGTCTGTGAGTATCTTCCACGTTGTCAAGGAGGTTAAATACGAAAGGATTTAGATTGTCTTTTAACTTTTTTAATTGTTTCTCGCAATATCGTAGTGGAGCTAATCAGGAAAAACCAGAGACCTTTAGGTTAGATAGTTAAATATCCACAAAGAAACCACTTAACTGGTTAAAACAATATTAGAAAAACCATAATACACAAATATATCATTACACGTTAGTTGTTAATTTGAAATGTACATTTAAGTAAATTTTATTATAAGGTATGGGTGTTTTTAAGTGTATTGTAAATATCCATGAAATTGGACTACTAAAAATAATGGAAACGAAGTCATATGGTTGTTATCTTGTGATCATAAATACTGCGTGGAAGGACATAGGATGGCGTCGTCTAGCGTGCGTCATGGTTAAGAGTACAGTCTGTGGAATATAAATATATGAACAACTGTTAAGGGGAAAAGATAATTGCAGTGTTTTAATGTACATCAATAATGAAGTGTTTGCACATAATTAAGGAAGGAGAAAAGAGTTTTATAACAAAAAGGTTTTTGTTTCGCCGGTGGAATCATTCATTGCCCTCCGAGTGTCATCCTACGCAGGCGAGACATAGTTTTACTATTTCACTTTTATCTACATTCTCTTTTTGTACCATGACACTCGTTTCTCTGTCTTCGTCTCCTTCCTCTTCTTCTGTTCTGGAGGTGTTTCAGGTATATTAATAATTTTAATAGTGGTAACACATTAACTTCCTCACTCGCTCTCTCTCTCTCTCGCCTAGCTAAAATTTACCGGTACATCCCATAACCGGATGTTAACGTGACGTCCGATTTGATATGCTTCGTAAACCGCATTATAAAACGATTCTAATAAATCTATCCGACGATAAGATTTGAAAATTATCTTTTTTCAAATAAAATTAGTTTCATTTTTATAAAATTTCAATTCCGATTGAGGTCAGAATCGTGTTATTCCAAAGTTGGATATTCAGATATTATCCTTTTCAGTAGTAGCGAATTGAAAACGTTGCGAAAATTATCGTACCTATTTCAATAAATAGCATGTCTCATTATAGCTAAAGTCAAACCATAGTAATTGATGTACAAAGTATGTACATATTACTTATGTTCTTTAGTATATTAATTAGTTTTTTAAATTATTTATTCGAGAAGAACTTTACAATAAAAATGAATAAATAATAAAAACGATTAAAAAAAGAATACTAACATTTTACAACATTTCTACAAAAAATACCGTATTTTCGCGTGTATAACGCGCTCTCGTGTATAGCGCGCACCCTTACTTTCAGATGACGATTTTAGTATTTTTATGCTTTTATTTTCAAAACATATTTTTCGCTTGTATTTTTAAAATTTGCATGAAGGACAAAATAACTGTGAGCCTAATAACTACAGTAATAACAAAAATGTATTATTAAATAAGTTTTATTAGAAAATTACATTAATATTCAATTAAGATGTAAAAAAATTTGCCTACGTGTGCACTTAGTTATTCTAAACCATATCGTTTTCATCACACTCTGAAGAAATGTCTCGTAAATTAGCATCGATGTCTGATTCTTCAAATGATCTAGTACTTCTGTTATCCAATGGGGCATCGTCTTCCGAACCATCCACACAGTTAGATATCCCATATTTCTTGAAACTCTTCTTAACAATCTCTGGTTTAACTGTTAGACAAATGTTAGTTAGACAAAAAATAGTTTCCATGCCTCTACCATCCATTCAATTATATGTGAAACAGAAGGTCTTTTTGTCTTACCCAAAGGCATATAAAAATGATTCCCATTGCTCATCCAGTCGCAGTATAATTTTCTAACGTTGCTTTTAAAAGACTTATTTATCGTAACATCTAAGGGCAGTAAGATTAACGTTAACCCTTCTGGTATTACTGCAACATTTGTTTTAAATTCTTGTAACCTATCTTTTACCCTGTGAGTTAAATGAGCTCTAAAACTGTCTCATACTAAACGATTTTCTTTTTTAATAATCCTTTAGATCTGCAGTTCCAAACGGTTTCAACCCAGTCCAGAATAAGGATTTTTTCCATCCAACCTTTTTCCTGAACACGTACGATAACTCCACGGTGAAAATTCTATAGTTCTGTTTAGTTCGGTAGTTCTGTTTCTTATCACACAGTCAGCTAATTATATGACTGAAGCATTTAAGAACAGAAGAGGTAGAGGTGTAAAATACACTAGTCAGCGTTATCTCCTCTGAGAGTAATGAATTTCACTACACAGCCAGATTTGTGGTAAATGAAGTGTAGGTGTCATTTTCAGGCTGGAAAGTGGGTGCTTTTCGGCGGGCCTGGCATGCTGATAAGCATACTTTTCCACTCAGTAAGGAAGGCAATTGTAAACAACCTCACTCCTCATTTTTACTTAGTAAAACTTCTAGAGGTTCAAACCAGCCTTTCGGCTGTTAACCTAAACAACAACATAAAAAATCAAGATAAGTAAAGAAATCAGTAAACAATGATTCTTAGATGAGAAATAAATAATTGGAAAATAATATTTATATTACAATGAATTTAATAAAATTATTTAGATTAGGTAACAGTTTTTGGAACCTGTCACTATACAACACTGAATATTCTTCAACGAAAAAATCTCTTAGAGCAATAACAAACGCATATTCTTACGTAACCAATCATACCCTTCACGAAGACCTGAAAATACCAACGGTTCGAGATATTGTCAACTCATTACACACAAAGAGAATTGACCACATAAATCCAAATGTCCAATCTCTTTAAACTAACGATCTCCCTGTTAACAGACGACTGAAACAAAGGTGGAATAAGGATCTTCGAACACCATAAAAATAACAATAAAAAACATTTCAATTTAACTTTTCATGCCTGTTTCATTTCATAAAAAAGAAAATCATCAAAGAAAATCAAAAAAGAAAATCATGATTTCACTATCATTAAAAATTGGCACCACATCCTTGAAAAATTTCACGCTGAAATCGGTCACTGGATCGATTCACATTCCCGCCATTCCTCATTCATTCCATCTCATTTACTAGTTGTGCTTTAAAAATTGTACAGTTGTAAATAAAAATAAAGATGAAGCCAAAAAAAAAGATTAGGTAAATATTTTATAATACAGTATTAGTTTACGGTAAATGACCACCCAAGAGTTTTTCAGTTACTAACAAATGATAACAATACAATATCAAGAATGATCATCAAAATTACTACAAAGAATAACATAGTAAAAGAAAACGGTAACTCGAAGAACAAATTAAACAGATCCGTTGTAGGTAAAAATATTTGTTGATTCAATTCAAAATCCTTATATTTTTTTTATTTGTGTAACAACTACAATAAAAATCTAGTACATGTGTATGTTTATAATTTTTTATATTCACATTACATCGTGAGGTAACTTGTAGTTAATGTTTTGCGAAGACTCATAGAATGTATTAAGGTATACTAGAAGAATAATCGTGGTATGGAAAGGATTGGATCTGCAATTAAGGTATCTATTCAGGACTCTATTATATTGTTATACATCAGTTCAATGTTATGGTTAGATTGTACAAAAAGCTGTTTCAGTTTTGTTGTTATTGCAATGACTTTCAAATTCTCCCACAATAATGTTGTACTGTTGTACTGTTGTAGAACAATTTAGTATATAGATATTAATACAGGATGTATACAAAACTTTTATTTATAATTTAAAAAAAACTTTTTCTAGTACATTTTTTAAATTTTCTCTTCATCTACGTGAATACTTAGGGAAGAAAAGTATTGTAGTTGAAAAGTATAAGTCGAAAATATTCGTACATATTGTCTGTCTATAAATTGATGGCCTCCGGCAGAGAGGAGAAACGCGCAGAATGTAAAACCATTTCAGAAAACATATCTATCTCTTTAAGAAACTGAAACTTGTCTAAATAACGTATTTTTTTTTATAAAAAAAGTATTTCGCATGCTTTTTATTCTATAAAATTATTTCGAAAAACACATGATTAATGAGATAGTATATAATTTAGAAATAGTTAATTACAAATAAATAATATATAGTACAAAAGTTTTATTTATAATTAACAAAATACTTTTTCTAGTACATTCTTAAAATTTTCTCTTCATCTACATGAATATTTAGGGAAGAAAAGTATTGTTTTCGTCGGAAATACATATTGTCTGTCTACAAATTGATGGCCTCCGGCAGAGAGGAACAACGTGCAGAATGTAAAACCATTTCAGAAAACATATTTATTTCTTAAAGTAACTGAAACTTGTCTAAATTTATTTTACTTTTTATTCCTAATTTGTGTACGTTGCAATCTGTTCAATTCAGAACAATAAGCAACCCCATGACCCAATGAGATGAGGATGATGTGTATGACGTGTAAATGAGATGTAGTCTTGTACAGACCCAGGCCGACCATTCCTGTGAGAGTATGGTTAATTGAACCCCAACCATCAAAGTACACCGGTAACTACTGTCTAGTATTCAAATCCGAATAAAAGTAACTGCCTTTACTAGAATTTGAACCAGGAATCTTCGTCTCCGAAAATCAGCTGTTTAACAGTTGATTTTGGCGACGACTTTACCTCTAGACCAACCCGGTGGGTTACTTGTCTAAATGACATATTTTTTTATAAAAAAAAAGTATTTCGCATGTGTTTTATTCTATAAAATTATTTCGAAAACACATGCTTAATGAGATAATATAGTAATAATTTAGTAAAAGTTATGTTTTTGAAGTTATAAGCGTATTTTTTAAAAAATACATCGTCATTGTTCAACTATTTCATAGATTAACATAATATTATCAGGTTTGTTCTGTAATAATTATGGAAAACGATGATGCAATAAAATTCAACAGAAAATCATTACTTTTTAAGTAACGCGGTACTTCAATAAATAAATTTTGTAAAATCGCGAAACGCGGCATAAAAAAATGTCAGCATGCGAGAAACTTTTCGGTCTTTAAAGATAACTGTACACATTTAGGAAATGAAATGAAAAGAACGTTTTTAATTAATTCTTAGTAAAAGAATTATTTAAATTGGATGAACCGTGTAGGTGCTACAAGTAACAAACATTTTACTAAATTAAACATTATCTCATTTGCGTGTTTTCGACACAATTTAATAGAACAAAATACATCCGAAATACTTTGTTTTATATAATACGTCATTTCCGACAAATTTCAGTTACTTAAGAAAAATTAGATAAGTTTTCTGAAATGGTTTTACAATCCACATATTGCTTGCGCCTTTCTGCCGGAGCCCATCAAGTTAAAGACAGACAGTACATGTTTTCTGGCCCCATAAACACAAAAATCACGTAGTACGTACGTGTACGTTAGTTTTTTTATTATTTACGATGTCACATAGTTGTTTTGTACTTGTATATGTGTATTTTTTTTTTTTTTTTTACTCTCAGGAATCTGCGGATACTTACAAGTATACCAGATTTTCTCGGTTTTCTGCAACTCTTCACCTGAAATCTTTGAAGGCACAAGTCGCTATGCCACAAAGGGATCCAACACGAACATTTTCATCAAACTCGGTCAACCGGAAGTAGAACTGTATTCGTGTGATTTTTCACTTGTTTCCTTGAATTTCTAAAAAAACTGCTCATTTATATTTTTACAGATGTGTCACGTAATTACCTTTTCATTTATTTAGTTTTTTAAAAATTGAAATATAATAAAGTATACTTCAACACTTAGTATTATCACACCAGTAAATAATCTTACTAGTATTATCTACAAATAGGAAATTATTTAAATTTACTTACAGTATTCTGAAAATATATCAATCATCAGGAATTCTTACCTGAAAGAAAAAAAAATACATGAATTAATCAATATTTTAAATCTATATTAATATTATAAAAAAAAACAATGTTTATCGAATACAGGGAGCAGAGGTGCGATTACTGCGGAGAACATCGCGTTGCAACCGTAGAGACCAACTAAGAAATGACATAAGAACTGAACTGGACGATTACAACCTGAATGGGAAGATTGCAGAATATTGAAATCGATGGAGCAGCACGCAGAGAGAATACATGAGAAAAGCATCCCCCTGTTAGACCTTCTGGTTTGTTTTTTTTTAATAAAACCGTGTACAAACTTTTAGGGCACCCAGTAAATATAAAATAAAACTGTATAGGATTTTATAAATAGTATAAAAAACCATTAGCAAGGACTATATGTATATTGTTTAATGTAAGCCTACGGTACAGTCCAATTTCGGAGCATTTCCTTCCACCATATTATAATATTAACTAGTAGTACTACGGACTATTATATTATTTCTCATCATTAACTATCCTATGATTATAAATTACTCTTGTTTGTTTGTCGGTTTGTCTAATTAACTTTACAACTATTTACATTCCCGCGTTTTATCTACAGCTGAAAGTGAAAAAGCATTGGGATGGGGCACCAGTTTTAAATACTGATCTTCTCCTATAACCATTTTCTGAAACCAAAAAATTTTTTAAGGGGAGTGTGTATGCCTATCCTAAGCAGAGTTAATGTTTGTACCTTTTTTTCAGCAACCATTACAGCTAAAGCTACAATTTTTTTTTTTTTTTGTATAAAAGGCCACTCTTTGGTACATAATTATCATGTGTAGCATTTAATTCTGGTAAAAATTTTAATTTTCACAATTTTTTTAAAAAGAGACAATTTTTTTCATTGTAAAATCACCGAAAAAAATTTTTTTCTCCCACAATGCTCAATATTTTTTAAAACGGCACATTCAATTAATAGAACTGGACGATTAACATACTCCATAAAAATTTCAGCCTTGTACCTTTTGTGGAAGCTGAGAAAAACGTACATAAAAGTTCTAAAAATGACGTTTTGAAATATTCGCGTTTAAAGTTTGAAAAATAAAACACGAGTGTAAACAAAGACAGACCACAACAAAAATAGTGCAGGTTATTAACTTTTAGGTTATACTGCCAACCTATGGATAAATAATCTTAGACGGCAATGTGAAAAAATATTATAATAAATCACAGTAAAATATTAATCGAAAGGGAAAATTATTTTGTAAAATTTCGTGACAGAGGGCCAAATCAGCTTAAACATACCGTCCGTGCAATTACAAAGGGGCGTATCTCGATTTTGTTGATTTTTCAGGAAAGCCATTTAAAGTTTGAAGTGAACCCTTCATGTAACTTAACACTTCATTGTTCACTCATTATTGCTCATACTTTCTTTATTTGTATAAATTATAATAAACAAATGTACAGGTTTTGGATAAAACAATTAAAAAAAGATTTTTATCATTACAAAATAAAGAAATGATGACTCAAAAACCCTTCTTACTGAGATACGCCAGTTTGGCATTGCTTTCGTAATTTTATTAATGCATGAATTCCAGTTACGCCCTTGAGAATACCAGTATGTTAAATAAATAATAACAAATAAAATAGAAGTAATTTGTTTTATTTAAAATATTTAAGCTAAGATAAAAACACGGGATCTTAAAAACTTATCATTATAAATTTCTGATTAGCATAATGACATTTACTTGACGTTAAAAGACTATCTGTTAATGAAAATAACCATTAGGTTTCTTTTGCAGTTTTATTGACTTTCCTAATTTGCTTTAGAAATGTGTATGATTTATCACAAATTAGTTTGATCATTGAGTATATTAATGAAAACATTATTGAACTACAATATTTAAAAAATTACAGTATTACAAACACTTCCAAATACAATTCCACAAGGTGATACACATTTTAGAAAAATATAAGTTATAAAACTAAGCACCTACCAACTAAGCCTAATAGAAACCATGTTGTAGTCAACATTTTTTTTAGTGTCAACGATAATTAGGCCTACTTCCTGTTATAAAAGAAATAGTCGCATAAATACTATTATTTTGACAGCGGTAATAAAAATAATAATATGTACTGGACACATACATAATACACTCAATGCGCTCCCGGACTGAGTAGTAACATGAAAATGATTTATAAAACTAAACACTTACTAACTACACCTAAGATAATTGATTTTAAAAAAAAATTACTTAAACAAGTTAAACAACACAAGTAATAAGACAAAATTTCTTATGAGGTAAATTTGTGTAAAATGTCGCAAATCCTGGATTTTTTTATTACAAGAGTATCTCTTAAGCATAATTTCACCAAGTCATTATATTTTGCAGTGGCTATCAGTGGAGATTTCCCATTAAGTTTTTCTGGATAGCTAAATTCAGATTTTCGTAAAGTGAAATGCTATTGTACACGTTAGAACAATGGGTTGTTTTAAAATAATCTTTCTAGGCTGATATTTTATTACCATTAATCCTCTGAAGGTTGTCTAGTCAATCTTATCATTAGCATCATCCTTCCTAACCCTAACCCTGAGAATTCTAATACCTATTGAAAGTTTTTTGAAGTTAAGAAAATCATCAAAATTTAAAGAATAAGTAATGTAGAATTATTTGCTCGTGCTAAACAAAAAATTGGTGTTAAATGTTTTGGTAAAATATTTCTCCAGACAACTTTAAAGTTGTTTGAATAGTTGAATGAGCAGATTTCTGCAGAAAAAATCTGCAGATACGCCTAATTGGTGCTTTAATTCAAAAACAAACACAACCACAAACAGGCGTATCTAAGATATGGCTGTATGTGACTGTTTTTCCACGTGAAAATATTAACTTACGCCCTTCATTTTTTTTAGTAACTAAGAAACTAACATGAATTGAGATACGCCAGTTTGTCACTTCACAGAACAACACCAGATAAGTATGGAATCGGCCTTAACTCAAAACAGGCAAAAATCGAGATACGCCCCTTTGTGATTGCACAGACGATACAATCAAAAAATTAATAAAATTTTTCTAGGTGGCATAGCAACATGATTCTAACGCCATTTTAAAGCGCACATTTCAAACTATATTTTTGAAAAAGGAAAAATTGATAATTTTTTTAAATTTTTTCATTCCACACTCTCCTTAAGGAGAATAGGCTCCTGATTCTCTGTTACATCTCCTCTTCATGCGTTCAACTTGTTTCATTAACCTTTATTCGACCCACCGCGGTTGGTCTAGAGGTAAAGTCGTCGCCAAAATCAGCTGTTTAACAGCTGATTTTCGGAGACGAAGGTTCCTGGTTTAAATCCTAGTAAAGGTAGTTACTTTTATACGGATTTGAATGCTAGACAGTGGTTACCGGTGTACTTTGATGGTTGGGATTCAATTAACCATACTCTCTCAGGAATGGTCGACCTGAGTCTGTACAAGACTACACCTCATTTACACCACATCATGCATATCATGTTCATCTCATTGGGTCATGGGGTTGCTTATTGTTCTGAATTGAACAGATTGCAACGTACACAAATTAGGGATAACAAAAAAAATACTTTTATCCGAACTGATGTCTATCAATAGCTATGCTGATCGATTTAGAATGGCAAAAACAGCTGTTTTGTTTTTCTATCTGAATCCTATCGTAAAAATATCAGTGGTTTTATCCACAAGATTATTTTTCATATTAATTTCTTATTCCGCCATTTTGTTTTGATTAATCTTAAAGCAAATAAAACTCGAGGGTAATTTTTTACATATCTATTTATTATAAGTGTAAAGTTTCCAGCCTGTAGAGTGTGTGATACGTCTGGCATATTAATTCAAAAATAGTAACCTCTTCGTGGGATACCCGGTAGCATAATTAATATGGTCCTAAGTAAGGTGAAACGATATAAGAAGAATAACAATAACAAAAACAAACCCAAATCAACTACAATTTGAACATCTGAATTTAAAAACAAATTTAAAGAGCTTAATACCACCCTGGAAATTATACAATTTGTACAAGACAGAAACAAATACAAAGAAATATTTGAAGAATTTAATAGTGTACCAGAAAGAACAAGGAAAAAATTTAATTGTAAATAACCAGTAAAAAGAAACTTCTACATTATAAGCAATTAAAAAGAATATTGAAATGCAGTCAAATTGTGAAAAATTAAAGGAAAAATTCTTCAGTATTATACATTTTTAAAGTTTATTCTTCTTTTCTACTGCAAATGAAACAAATTTAAAAAGCCAAACTTGTTATAAAAAGGAACAAAACTTTAAAAATATCCAAAACTAATTTACAAGGATTTAAATATTATAATATATTTTCGGAAGTTTATTTTAAACTAAATAGTACTTTATTGAGGTTACCTAAATAAATTACATCAACTTTTAAGCCTTGAATAAAAGGGGGAAAACTCCCCCAACGGATGTTTATAATCCGTGCGCGGCACACGCTTAAAAGTAAAAATATATGTTATATTAATAGAGTATTAATACAAGACACTGTTATAAACCGTATTCTAACTAAAAACAGATATCACATACATTATCAAGAGAAACTGTACGAAAGAATAAATTTTACGAACTAATATTAAAATTTATATTCTTCCAGTAAGAATCCTGCCCATGGGTTAAAAGAAATTTTTTTTTTACAAGTCTGCAACATTACAATCTGTTCGTATGAGTAGAACAATCAGCAATTTAGATAAATTTTAATTAACATGATTACAATTTCATTATAGTATTAATGAAATTGAAAATAGTAATAAATTAATAAGAAAAAAAATTATAATAAATGTAACGTTCTTTAAAACCTATAACCTAAACAAAAACCACTATGTCTTTTCAGTCTTGAAAACTCGGAATCTGTTATTTAGCAGATTCAGAGCCAAGTAGTTTGGATTATGATTGAGTCTTTCTTCAAAGTTACGGCTGAATTTTGATATAGTTTGTTTCACTGCATTTTTATTTATTTTGCTATTACATATTTTGTGAAACTGGATTTTCTACTCTTGCTGCCAAGAAGAAAATATCGATCAAATATCGTTCAAGATTAGCTGTGACACAAGAGAACTTGGGAGTTGCACTGTCGGAACTGACACCACGTTTCAGAAAGCTTTGTGCCGAGAAAAAAACATGCTCATCCATCAAATTAGTACTCTTAATTTCTGTTTTTATATTTAGCAATATACACTTATTAAAATTATATTTCCTGATCTATTTGTAATTATTTTTGAAAATTATTTCAACATTTCAGTAGTTCCATATTCAAGCCATCCGGTCCAGTTGCTTTGCGACTCTTTGCCTTGTTGAGAACTACCTCCAGCTCCTCCAAAGTTATTAAATCAACTGAATCGTTCCCATCCTTTTAATTCGTATCATTTTGCTCTGTAGGAGCCAACTGACAACTATCATCAAACCAGAGATTTTTATAATGTTGCATCCACTGGTCCTTCGACACTACATTTAGCCGTTCTGTATTTCTTTCCGTCTTATTCAGATATTTCATGACCCTGAACGCCACATGCTGTCTTCCAAATAGATCTTCTTCCAGCTCTTATAAAACATTATAAAACTTATGTTTTCTAAAACATTAGCAGTGCCGACTCTACTCTATGGCAGTGAAACTTAGGTGCTATCAAAGCGAGAGAAGAGTAGATTGCAACCATCTGAAATGAAATTTCTTCGACATACATTTGGGTGTAGTAGAGAAGATCGTTACAGGAATACCAAGATAAGGAAAGAACTCAACATCTTCTCTATAAACAACAAGGTATTCCAGAACAGAATGCAGTGGTTAGAGCGTGTAAACAGAATGCGGGAGGATAGGATACCAAAGCAGACACTGGGCTATAAGCCAGATTGCAGGAAAGAACGAGAACGCCCGAGAAAGAGATGGGAATATTTGAGAGGTTCGGAACAGGCAGAGATGCCTAATCCTTGAAAGGCAAAAGAAGAAGATTATTTTAACATTCAACCTATTGTCTCAATAAAAATAAACTTTAAACATCCAACTTAAATAAAAATTACCAGTAAAAGTGTTATTAAAAAAATTGTACACTTATAAATATATAAGGAGGCGTGGCTTACAGTTAAACAATATTGGGGGGCTCAAAATAAAAAGTTTGAGAACCGTTGGTGTAATGAATCGCTAAATAATTGAGTTATTCTTAGAGTCCACCATTTCCTTTAATTACTTCGACATCTTTTACAGAAAATATACTATTTGTTACACAATAAATATAGATCATAAAATATTTTAGTCTAAAAATACGTTTATTTTATAGTAGACTATAATACCGGCCTAAGTAGCAAATAAATCAACACAATATATATATATATATATATATAACAAACCAAGTAAAAATTCTTACATATAATTTTTTGGACATAATGATTTTCCAAGAATCTCGTTTATTCGTTTATACTACTAATAAACTAGACGTAATGATTACGTGATCATAAAAACCGTTAGTTTACCTAGGTCAGTTAAACACTATAATAAAAATTAATTATTATGTTTTATATATAATTAAAGAACTTTTAAGGAAACCTAAAACGTTAAAATTATGTAAACCTAAGAAGGCTAAATACAAATTTTTAACGACGTATCCTACAAAATAATTATAATTAATGTTGTAAACGAATCGTTATATTTTATTATAATAGTTTACTTAAAATGTACTAAAAGTTTAATTACATTTTAATAATAGGCCAAGATATGATTATTTGTAATTTACTTTTATGAATTTATATTTTATTACTGGTGGTATATCTAAACGTAGTAATTTGTTCGTAAATCCGTCAGACTTGTTATACGATATTCCGGACACTTGACGTACGGAAACTTTTCACAAAGAACTTTTTACTTTACATACGAGGTGTGGCTATTAAATAACGAGACTGAGGTTGTAAAAAATTTAATTTTAATTTTATACATAATCACTTATTGTCACCTTCAATATATACTCCTTCTCTATCCCTACAATGTTCCATGCGAATTTTCCGTTGTTGGAAACAGTGCTGGAAGTCATATTCTGTCAGCTCCTTCAGGACACGTGCCGCTTTCTCTTTTACAGCTTCCACAGACTCAAATCTTGTTCCTTTTAATGCAGACTTCACCTTAAAGAACAGGTAGAAGATAATAACATGTGATGAAACGTTGTTTTTTACTTATGATCCGGAAACTTTTCACAAAGAACTTTTTACTTTACATACGAGGTGTGGCTATTAAATAACGAGACTGACGTTGTAAAAAATTTAATTTTAAATTTATACATAATCACTTATTGTCACCTTCAATATATACTCCTTCTCTATCCCTACAATGTTCCATGCGAATTTTCCACTGTTGGAAACAGTGCTGGAAGTTATCTGTCAGCTCCTTCAGGACACGTGCCGCTTTTTCTTTTACAGCTTCCACAGACTCAAATCTTGTCCCTTTTAATGCAGACTTCACCTTAAGGAACAGGTAGAAGATAATAACATGTAATGAAACGTGGTTTTTACTTATTATCTGGAAACGAAGCGCCAATCCATGCACTGGAAGAGCCGAACTTCACCGAAGCCAAAAAAGCTCGAATGAGCATATCAAAATTTAAAGCATTGATGATTTTTTTCGATATCCATGGGATTGTGTACCTTCATTGAGTTCCGGAAGGTCAAACAATTAATCAATATTACTACCTTGAGGCACTTTCTAAACTACGTCAAAGAGTAAAGAAAAACGCCCCGAAATGTGGAAGGACAAATCATGGGTTCTCCACCAAGACAATGCGCCAGCTCATTCCGCGTAATCTGTCAAGAGGTTTCTAGCCAAGTACAGCATCTCAGTGTTAGAACATCCACTTTATTCACCAGATCTTGCACCATGTGACTTCTACCTATTCTCTAAGGTGAAATCTGCATTAAAAGGGATAAGACTGGAGTCTGTGGAAGCTGTAAAAGAGAAAGCGGCACGTGTCCTGCAGGAGCTGACAGAAGATGACTTCCAACACTGTTTCCAGCAATGTAAAATTCGCATGGAGCATTGTAGGGATAGAGAAGGAGTGTACGTTAAAGGTGACAATAAGTGATTAGTATGTATAAAATTAAAATTAAATTGTTTACGTCAGTCTCGTTATTTAATAGCCACACCTCGTATATGAAGAATTCTGAAAATTTTTGTCAATATATTGTCTGAGACGAAGGTTCCTGGTTCAAATCCTAGTAAAGGTAGTTATTTTTATATGGATTTGAATGCTAGACAGTGGTTACCGGTGTACTTTGATGGTTGGGGATCAATTAACCATATTCTCTGAGGAATGGTCGACCTGAGTCTGTACAAGACTATACCTCATTAACACGTCATACACATCATCCTCATCTCATTGGGTCATGGAGTTGCTTATTGTTCTCAATTGAACAGGTTGCAACGTACACATATTAGGAATTTAAAAAAATATATATACCATATATTGTCTTCCCTCAAAATAATACTAAAAAAAGGATCTGACTGATGTGAATAAATATATAAAATTTACAAACTCACGTCATATTTAATTATGAAATAAAGAATTATCTCACTCCCTTGAATCGTAAAATAAAACAATGCTATTTAATCATAAATGAGGGAGTAAAAAATAACTTCAAAGATAACTTTGTTCTACAAAATAACATCACAAACGAAACAGATGTAAGCCTATAGGTTAAATGAACTAACTCAACCGTTATGCTATATTTATGTAGTTTTATTGTGAAATCTACAAATAAATACTATAATTTATTTATTACTGACAACAAACAATATATTTTATCTAGGAAGCTATATTATTTGTACACTACATAATATATAAATACAATACATTAGTGATCTAAAAGCCTTGGATTATATTAAACACTAGTTCAATCAATTAGTGTCTGCCTTATGTCACGGATTTTAATGTCACTCGAACGGCTCATGGACAATTTACGGGTAACACAAGATAAAAAAAAATAGATACGTATATAGAATAATAGTAATAATATATTGGCAGCAACTTATACATTTGAAAGTATTGTACTGTTTATAAGAATGATTTAGATCGAATCTAATTATTATGTTATTACATAAATCAGTTATTTACAAATGTTAACAACGAAAACGTTAACAACGAAAATAAAAGAAAGAGTTTTATTTTTATATAAATACAATACAATACAATACAATACAATACAATACAATACAATACAATACAATACAATACAATACAATACAATACAATGAGTACAAAATAAAAAGAAATATAAAACAAAATAGATATATAAAAGAATAGTTTACAGACCTATTGCCTCTACGTCCCGCCTTCAGACGGGTATGATTTCGTTTAATTTCAATTATTTTTTATTGTCCGTTATTCAGACCAAGAGGTCTCTACTCCATTTTCGCTTTAAACGACGCACAGTTGGAAAGTTCCTTGTAGCTAGATCACGGGCTAGTTGGTTTGGATGGTCATCTAGTCTTTCGTGAAATATACTATAGCCTACAAGGACGCGATTAGCTCTTTTACTGTAGGGATTTTGAAATCGTCGTGGAGGGTTTTATTGCTTACATAAAAAGGAGCGCCAGACGCAAGTCTTAAGAATTTTGATTGAAAGACCTGGATCGACTTTAAATTACTCTATGCCGCTATTCCAAAGAGCTGGACACCATAAGTCCAGATTGGTGTTAATAGAGATTTGTATATTAAAATCTTGGAGCGGAGGTTCAATCTTGATCGAGGGTTAATTAAGCAGAAGAGTAGTTAAACATTATTTTTAAAATTAAATTATGAAAAAATCAAAAAACTATTTTCTGATTTAGAAAATCTGATATATATTTGGACACCTCCACCGAGGTTAAGATTTCATTAGTCTCACAAGACGATGATTAATCTCATGTACCTGGTTCAGAACTTAATTAACAAAAATATTGGGTTAAGGGTTGAACACGTTTTCAACTCTTAACATTACATTTTTGTAATCGTTGAGAGGTATTTTTTTGGACTATAGGTAACATTTCCATTGAGTTTCAGCCATCCGCTTAGCTGTAACTGAGAAAACTTAAATTATTTATTTAAGGGTTGAAAATACTTTCCAGAATCTAATGGGTGAATTTTTAATTCGTTAAAAGTGAATTTTTTTAGCGTTACTAAATCGTAACACTTAAACCGAGTTTCAACCATCTAACTCGTCCGGAACTTAGTGAATAAAAAAAATATTGTATTAAGGGTTGGACATCCATTTTAACATTTTAGGGGTAAATTTTGGAAATAGTTAAGGAGCAATTTTTTTAGTTTAACTATACTTAAATAACATCTCCACTGAGTTTCAGCCATGCAGCTTGTCCGTAACTTATAGTAAATGGAAAATATCAGTTTACGGGTTGAACACCTATTTCAATCACTTAAGGGTGGAATATCGAAATCGTTTCTGTATTTACCTTAAAGCGAATATTCTCTCGGAATATCAGCTTTCTAGCTGGTGTCAAGTTGGAGAATTAATGAAGAGTGAGTCAGTTAATGAGGAGTTTCCCATTTAAGCTCATAAACCTACATTTGCCCATAACAGGCAGGTGAAGTGTTAAATTATTTGCACTCGATCTGCTTGTTCCAGGTCTACAAAATTACTTCTGTTTCTTATCACACAGTCAACCAATGAGGTAGAGGAGTAAATAAATTATGTAGTCAAGAGTTATTTCCTCTGATTGTAATGAATTTCATCATTAAACAGCTAGACCTTATGGTCATGAAGTGAAGATAACATTTGCAGGGTGGAAAGTTAATTTGTTTACAGAGGTCCTGTCATGCTGATAAACAAACTTTTCCTCTCAGTGAGGAAAGCGTAGGTAAACCACCTCACTCCTTGTTTAACTGTAGTAAAGCCCCTAGAGGTTCAAACTAGCCTTTCGGCTGATCACCAAAACAACATAGGCTGCAGGATGGATTATAAAGATTTTTTTATACTACTGAACGTTGCTTAATTACAATGCTCACCAAAGAAAGGTTTTCAAAAACTTAAAAACAACCTTTAACCTTTAGGTTACTGCCAGCGCAGACCCATAGGCCGATTGAAACTTCAAAAAATAAATTATAACGACCAATGGACAAATGATATATGATTCGAAGTGACTTTAAGATTAAAAAAAAACCACCAGGAGTTATCTTAGCGACCGGGAGTCCATCTTGTTGTCATGCCCCACCGATACACGAGTACACTGAATGGGCGGTACCAGCGTACCAGACATATTTTTACTTACTAAATATACCCAAATACGAAATTTTAAACATTTTATTAAAATTGATCACCTACAAACATATATCAAAACACTTTTAATAGACCTGTATATTTTTTAAGGTTATGTCTTATGAAAAAAATGCTACACAAAATATAAATTCCTAAAAATAATAAAAATGTATATTAAAAACCAAGGAAATCATTTGACTGAATAATTATCATTAACGCCATGACAGCCATGACAATAAGTATAAGATTATGATAATAACCCACACAAATCCGTCCAATTAAACAGCAAAAACATGATAACAATAACTTCCTTCGTTTGATCTTTTAGAAAAAATTTAATTAATAATTAATGTAAAAACAAAAGATATGCTTATAACTCAGATGGATTTCTAATTATAAAGGGATAAGTACAGTTATATGTACTGTTTAACGTTTAAGGGATATCCTGTGTTAAGGAATTTATGGCCGGAAATATCGTTAGTTGAAATATAATATGATATGAGGGATCATATTTACTTTTATTATTTTATTTACATAATTCTACTTTGTTTATTTATTGATTGGAATTCCATAATCAATGATTTTTTTAAAATTACTTCTTGGCCTTCGGGCCAGCCCAGTCAGTCAGCTGGTAAAAAGTTGCTATTATTTGTTAAGTAACACCGATTGGGTAAGCGACTTTGTATGGTGACCAGCTGACAGCCATCCATGAACAAACTCTACTGGGGGTACCTGTTCCAACTCATGTCTAATCCGCGTTAAAAAAAAAGTACAACAAAAAGCAGCGATCAAATTGGGTAGTTGTCAACAATGTACAGTTCCCGATAACAAATAAAAGCTTAAAAAATATTACTTCTTTTTTCATATAACTTTTTTTAATGCATAATTACCTAAAAAATCGCTTAAAAGATTATCATCGCAACCTGGGCTAACATTAACTACTGTTTTCAGAGCTACGAAAAAGTTACATTTGCATCCTTAGTTAATGCGATTTTTTAGGTGATTGAGTCAAACGACTTTTCAAATCTTCGAGAACTTCCGCGGTTAACTTTGTTGGCTGGTGAGTTGGTTTCTCATAGAGTACACTCCCAGTTCTACGGAATTTATTTATCAAACGCAATATTGACGATTTATTCGGAACGGCAGAACAGGGAAATTTCAACGGAAACTTATCTTGCACACATTTGTAAGATTTACTCACTATGTAAGTCTCTACAATAAACACGCGTTCTTCCTTGGAAAATAACCATTGCTGACAAAATATAACGAAACGACTGCTGTCACCACACTAATGCTTGATTGAAACATTTTAACTGTCTTAAGTAGTACACCTTGAGTAAACTGTTGCCAACATACCGATTGGGGGACAGAAAATTTACCGATGTATTACTTCTATCTTCTTATAATCAGGGTTGCGTCCTTAATAAAACACCCGTTATATATAAGTTATAATTGGGTGACCGTGTGATACGAAATATTTTTTGTAGCCCTGGAACTAGCAGATCGAGTGCAAGTAATTTAACACTCCAGCTCCCTGTTATAGGCAAATACATTGTTTAATAATTATTAAAAATAGAATATATTTTCATTATTTAAAATAGCAAAAGAAAGTCGTGTGATAGTTTAACACCAAATTTTATAAATACACCACGAAAATTGCTGGAAACAACATGAACATTTAATATTGATGGAAGATATCGTGAGCAAGTTAAAATTTACTTAATATAAAATTTATAATAAATTTTATAGCCCTGCTGTTAGTTGCAGGGCTAAAATAAATAGTTCTGTTTCTTATCACATGGTCAGCCAATTAAATAACTGAATCATTTAAGAACAGAAGAGGTAGAGTTGTAAAAGACACTAATCAGAGTTATCTCGTCTGAAAGTAATGGATTTCATTACACAGCCAGACCCTGTGGTGAATGAAGTGAAAGTGTCATTTGCAGAGTGGAAAATATATGCTTTTCAGAGGGCCTGGCATGCTGATAAGCGTACTTTTCCACTCAGTGAGGAAGGCAATTGTAAACCACCTCACTCCTCGATTTACTTAGTAAAACCTCTACAGTTTCAAACCAGCCTTGTGGCTGAAGACCTAAACAACAACAACATAAAATTTATAATTTTTGAAGAAATTCTAAAAAACAATTCCAACAATTTTTTTTAAATTAGAAAAAAATATTTGTTGGAAAAGAGTGAGAGTTACCGTAAGCAGTATATATTAGTAGGATAAAATATCGTGCGTGCGTGTAACATGTCTCTACTTGCCAATTATTCAAATGAGTTGAGATGATTTGGCACGGGCGCCTTAGTAATAGATACCATGGCTGTATATCATAGGTTAACCTATACTTCTTATAATGAGCAGCTTACACATTGTAAGTCCTTTTATAAGTATCGTTCTACTTTACACTCATACTTTGTGAATTATACTTAACTTATACTTTACGGTTATTTTTAGTAAATTGTTAAATACCAGTCGTATTATCCTACTTTTTTTATTATATTATATTGTATATTTTCACTTTACTTCTAGTTAATAAAAAGAATATTTTAGAACATTCACGGAATCACAACCGTATCTTTCAAACAGAAATACTAGTTTAAAACTACAAATTATAAGTTCAATAACTGAACCAGTTTCATTCGAAAAATAAAGATTTCTTAAAGGAATTTTTAAATATAACTGTTGTGGATTTTATTATTATTACCGTGTATACTTATTTTATAAATAAACTCATAAATTTTAGTTAAAAGTCGCAATAAATAAGGAAATGTGTTTCGATTAAAATTAATGTAGTTTATGATTTATAAAATTAGGTGACAAATGTCAGTTAATTTTTACTTTCTCTTGCCCTATTTGATTAATACATAGAAAAGGAAAGTATTGTTTTCGTGTCGATTTTTCACCGGAAACTATAAGTTTTCTAGCCACCTGAACCCAAAATAAAATGTTTTTAGTAATCGGTCAGTGTGTGAACATAATACCTCAAAAAACAAAACGGATTACCGTGAAAAATCTTCGCACTGAAACTTAGCTTTTAACTTAAGAATCATTAGGGGACCCTAACATTTGCCTACCGGAAATGAGCGACTTTTCAAAAAATTGCTTCTAAATTTTTATTGATAGGCTGTACTTTCGTGGTACACTTTTTTTTTTAAAAAAGATTGTGGCCTTATTATGCATTTTAGGACAAAAGTGTAAATAAACTAATTAAGGTTGAAGAAAATTACAAAATCTACAACTTTATTAAAAAGAAGTTGAAGGTTTTTGTATTTCTTATGACTTGAATTATACTTTATTACTTAATAATAATTTTTTTGTTAAATGCTTAGCCCTACTACGGCTGCAAACTGAAAAAAATCCAATTTTTTACCGATTTTGATGAGCAAAATACAGAAAATCACAAATTGACGCTAAACGAAACGTTGTAGAAAAAAAAACGCTTGAAATAAATGTTGTAAGTTTTTAATTTTCTGCAACTTTAAGTCTATTCACGATTTTCTTAAAAGGACTATTAAGGCCGCAGTCTTTAAGAAACCATTTTTTACCAAGAGAGCACAGCATCCCAAGACTTCAACGTGGCGCTTACCCTATCATGTAGAGCACAAAAATGTAGTAGGCCTACATAAGACAATTTTTAAAAAATTGTAGGAGCCGTTGGAGAAAAAATTGCAAAAAGTGAAAAATCTCACAAATAAACTCTTACTTATATGGTAACATTCGAACTAAAAACCAGAAGAGTGTACAACAGGGTGTTTACCGACGAAGACCGGAAACAGAGATCGGACATTTTAAGAAAATGTGTATATATTCATATAGGGCACGAGAAATTATAAAGTGTTGCAGTTATTTGCTGCGGATGCCAGAAGATTAAACACCCAAATGGACGACCTCGGAAAAATGGACATCCCAACTTCATGAAAGAACAGACAATTAAATTTTAAGTTGGAACAGGCCAGTATCCCTAATCCGTATTGTTGATGATGATGATGATCAAATACATTTACTATATAGTTCAGTGAAGAACAGATTATACATTAATTCATCAATAAAAAATTCGGTAAGCTCTTTGTTAATTCTATACTATATTAACATACTAAATATTTTATAACAAAGTAAACAAGGATTCAAATACAGATTTACAAAACCACTGCAAATATTTTATAACAAAATATACTTCATAAAATTTTAACCAAGTGAATACATAATCACGAAAATAAAACAGAAAGTACAACTTTTAATCCGAATATTATCTGAAATTATTTCAAAACTTTTTTTAATAGCACTACCCATAAATGTGTAAAATTATTCACTAATTTTTGACAATTTATTTCGTCCATCGCATGTCTAGACATAATAATGTTACTTCTATACAGATTACTCCTTAAACCCACAATAAAACATGCCATTAAAATTTAACCACCTGTAATTTAAATAGTTGTTTAAATTATATGTAAATTTAAATTTTCTCCTGTTCTATAAGTTGAACTGAGTTTAATTTTAAAACAAAAATTCACTACAATTTATGTAAACCAATTTTAAATGGTAATAAAAAATAATAAGTTAGAAATTTTCCGAATTAGAAAAGACTATATTAAAAAAAATAAAATAAAATCAAACGACGGAAATGTAAATTGCAACTTATTAGAATTTTTTTTAAATAACGATTTCTTATATTTTTTATCTTCTCCACGAAACAGTTAATGGTTTCTTTACCCCAGGATGTATTGGACAATATATTAACATCTGTTTTACATCATGTAAAATGAAGGCGAATGTTTTTATTCTATCTGAATTCAGTACAAGCATACAAGTAGTTGTTTAGGTCATCAGCCAAAAGGCTAGTTTGAACTTGTAGAGGCTTTACTAAGTAAAACAAGGAGTGAGGTGGTTTACATTTGCCTTCCTCACTGAGTGGAAAAGTAGCCTATGCTTATCAGCACACTAAGCCCTCTGAAATGCACCTACTTTCCAACCTGCAAATGACACCTTCACTTCATTCACGACAGGGTCTGGCTGTATAATAAAATTCATTACTCTCAGAGGAGTTAACTCTGACTAGTATCTTTTACACCTCTGCCTCTTCTGTTCTTAAATGCTTCAGTCATAAATTTGGCTGACCAAATGATAAAAAACAGAACTATTTTTTTTAGACCTGGTATACTGGACGGCGTTGGTTTACCATTGCCTTCCTCACTGAGTGGAAAAGTACGCTTATCAGCATGCCGGGCCCTCTGAAAAGCACATATTTTCCACCCTGAAAATGACACCTTCACTTCATTCACCACAGGGTCTGGCTGTATAATGAAATTCATTACTTTCAGAGGAGATAACTCTGACTAGTATCTTTTACACCTCTGCCTCTTCTGTTCTTAAATGCTTCAGTCATAAATTTGGCTGACCAAATGATAAAAACCAGAACTATTTTTTGTAGACCTGGTATACCAGACGGCGTATAGCTGTGCACATTGAGACATCACTGTGTTTCCGCGTTATTAACCAACCTTAAAATACCTACTACTGTTTTCTATCCATGTTTTTACGGTAAATAATTTCGCTTCATGCAACATTTTATAGATTTATCTTAATATATATGAAATTTTAATAATACGAAGTTGTGCTTCGTTTTTCGGAAAAAATTTAATGAATACGTTTGTTGTTGTTTAGGCCATCAGCCAAAAGGCTGGTTTGAACCTCTAGAGGTTTTACTAAGTAAAACGAGGAGTGACGTGGTTTACCATTGCCTTCCTCACTGAGTGGAAAAGTACGCTTATCAGCATGCCGGGCCCTCTGAAAAGCACATATTTTCCACTCTGCAAATGACACCTTCACTTCATTCATCACAGGGTCTGGCTGTATAATGAAATTCATTACCTTCAGATGACATAACTCTGATTAGTGTCTTTTACACCTCTACCTCTTCTGTTCTTAAATGATTCAGTCATTTAATTGGCTGGCCATGTGATAAGAAACAGAAGTATTTATTTTAGCCCTGCAACTAACAGATCGAGTGTAAATAATTTGACACTCCACCTGTCTGTTATGGGCAGAATACGTTTACTTAATATAAATTATTTAGTTTATTTTCTTCTGTTATTAATTAATTTATAAATGGTTGCTACATTTTTGCTTATCTTAAATGTACTATTATAAAGCCATTAAAATTTCTACCTCAAGTTCTTTCCTTTCCTCAAGTCAAGTCAAGTTCTTTCCTTTAGCGCTGCGCGCAATAACGCGGCTGTCGGAAGCCGATGTTTTGTTAAATAAAAGTTGTACTCCAACTTACGCACGAGACATTTATCAAAATTATCCATTTTTAAGTTAAATTTTACGCATGTAAATCTTGTAACCTACAATAAACCGAGGAAATAACCTAACTTTATACATGAAATGCTCCCGCCACACTGAATTGAAGTTCATCATTCTATGGTGATTCAGCATGATAATTATTTGGGCTATATTTATATTGCGCACAATTTGTACACAATTTGGTACATAAATACAAACTGTGTTTTTTTTTTCAATACACTACTTCACGTGATGTTTTTCAAAAAGGGGATAACTATCGCCGTCGTATCCTTCTATCTCTCCCACACGCTACGTGCACAGCTACCGGCCGGGCAGTATACTAGCAGATCCAATTTAGTACTGTTTTCTATAACGATATTAGATAATTAATAAACTAATAAAAATAATAATTAAGACCAATACAAAAATCTCCAGTACTTTTTACAAGAAATATTTTAATATACACAATAATAAAAAAGTATGTTATGAAAAACACGAGTTAAGTAGGTCTTAACAAATTCATTTAAATGAGTTGGCAATAAAAATATATATTAGTAATTTATTACTTTCTGTAATATGTAAATTAATTTTTTATTACTGTAGTTATTTCTTCCCCCTTTTTTTAAGTGGCGACATGTAAATTAGTTGTAAGAATAGTTATTAAATTATTACTTTCATATCTGAAATAAAAATTTACAAATTTATACATTGTGACAATATATTTAAAAAACATACACTTAAGTCATTCTAATTTCTAAATATGGTTTGTTATATTGTTTTAATGTAAAAGTTTTGTGAACAGGTAAATTGTTTGTATATAGAAGGCAGCATCTTAGTAATAGCCAAATTTAGTTTAAGCGTAAGTTTTGTAATTAATTTAATTAAAGTAATCTAATTGTATTTGTTAGTAGGCTTAGTTTAATAATTAGTAATTGTAACTATTAATTTTGTCAATAAAATTGGTATAAGTTTAAAGGAAGTCTATTTATTATTTATCATACCCACACCCCGAGCGAAACTAGACTTAGATTTTTTTTTTTGTATCCGAGGTGGCGAGAAAAACTTATGCTCATTCCTTCACGATAGGGGGAAATAGCGTTTGACTCAACTGAGACATCCTCGTCCAGCCCAAGGAGGCCGCAACCGCGTACCAACCAAAACCCCGCCGCCTGGCCACTTGATCCGGGATCAGCAAAATACCCTCCACCTCCCTCGGAACTGTTAATATAATACTACAAGGGAAATGTCGGGTTAAAAAATTTACACACTGTCAGTGGGGTATGGAAGGGAACCGTAGCCTAATTCCTCTCTCGCTATCACTGACCAACACTCACTCTCTCACTTTCATTCATCTCTTTCATCACGAGCTCAGGAACTAAGTGTGCCTACTTTATGAGTTTGTTACAGGATTGATTTACGGTGGAAGAGGGTGATCCCGCTGATTTCCAGATGTCTCCTCCCTTCGCAGTCTCCCGATCACCCTCTCTGCAAACTGAGCGACCAACTTCCAGCTCTCCTCATCCCGCAGCTTCGCTGCCCCTAATTTCTCTGAGCTTCTCAGTGCAACCCCTATCTTCTCAGATGTCTCCATTCTTTCGAGGCCAAAATAGAAACATCTTTGAAAGATAAATCATCCTTCTGAGGTAAGGGCATATTCCCGCCTTTTCCAAACTTCTCATAATACAGATCCATGAGGCACTATTAAAAGCGTTTCTAACATCTAGCGTTATGATCGCCGGGATCAGTCGGGTATGTCTTGTCCCTTGAGAAGCCTCACCAACTATAGACATCACCACCTGAATCCATCAATCGTTGATTTTCCCTCTCGGAAACCAAATTGAAACTTCGACAATGCTTCCTTAGTCTGCCCATAACAGACAGAGAGAGTGTCAAATTATTTACACTCAATCTGTTCGTTGCAGGGCTAAAATAAATAGTTCTGTTTCTTATAACATGGTCAGCCAATTAAATGACTGAATCATTTAAGAACAGAAGAGGTAGAGGTGTAATAGACACTAATCAGAGTTATCTTCTCTGAAAGTAATGAATTTTATTATACAACCAGACCCTATGGTGAATGAAGTGAAGGTGTCATTTGCAGAGTAGAAAATATGTGCTTTTCAGAGGGCCCGGCATGCTGATAAGCGTAATTTTCCATTCAGTGAGGAAGGCGCTAGTAAACCACCTCACTCCTCATTTTACTTAGTGAAACCTCTACAGGTTCAAACCAGCCTTTTGGCTGATGACCTAAACAACACAATGCTTCCTTAGTCTCTAGACTTAAGTGTTACAATATTGTAAAGTGTTTCTATCCAAAGAAGTATAAATAAGTTATTTACAGTGAGTTTTCCCGTAACATTTTCTTTTTATTTAGTTTATTATAAGTCACATCAAGATTTGATTATTAGCGACTACTTTGGGTTCAGGAACGGTGTGTTTAAAGGTGTAATAACTTTCCAGACCCTGGCCGGAAATCGAACCTGGGTCCTCCGCTTTGCAGCAAGCCACTGGACCACATTTTCTTTATATTGATTTCCTAAGTATTTCGGTTTAACAGGAGTTTTGATTTTCCGGATCACTTAGGTCCCAATTAATCCGGATAAATGAGGTAATACTGTAATTCGACTCTGATGAAATAACTTCATTAATTCAATTAAAATTTATAAGTCAAGTTTTAAAATAACTTTTCTCTGGTTAGTTTTTACTATTCTCTTATGAGATAGTTTTTTTCTATGCTCATTTATTGAATTATTTTCCATAAAATAAAAATATCCAAATTTTAATAATTAAAAATATATTGTTCATAGTAGTTTTGGTAATAAAATAGACGCCTCTGTTAAATTTTCTTTCTTTTACAAGTGTAGGGCCTACATAATCTTAACGTATTTTTTTAATTTTTTTCTTCATTAAAATTATTATTAATATAATTAATGGTAATTGTGTAAATGTATGGTATTTATCATTTATATTTAATGCTTTAAATTTAAAATGTTTAACGTAATTCTTATGCCCTTTTTAGATATTATAACAGTATTTTTTTATAGTAAGTTTTTCACGTAAGTATACAGAAGAGGCTATAAATGAAGTGAAGGAAATATTTGATGCAGGAATAAAAATTCAAGGAGAAACAATAAAAATGCTGAGATTCGCCGAGCATATCGTAGTATTAGCCGAGACAAAGAAAAAAACTAGCGGGTATCTTAAATGGAATGGATGAGATCACAAGAAAGGATTACTTCATTAAAATTAATAAGAACAAAACGAAGATGTTGTGCAAGAGTGGTTGAGAAGAGATGGGAAATTTAAAAGTAGGCAACGAAAACATACAGGAAGTTGGGGAATTCTGCTATCTAGAGAGTAAAATAACAAAGGATGGTAGAAGCACAAGTCATATCAAAATTAAACTTCTAGCTCAAGCTAGAAGGGCCTTTGAAATGAAAAACAGCCTACTGACTACAAACATTGATTTACAGATTAGGAAAAAATTTTTAAAACACTATGTTTGAAGTGTAAAATTATACGGGAGTGAAACGTAGGAGATACGGACTGCAGAAAGGAAGATAATAGAAGCATTTGAAATGTGGCGTTAAAGGAAAATGTTAAAGATTAGGTGGATGGACAAAGTAAGTAATTTAGAGGTTCTTAGATGAGTGGATGAAAGAAGAAGTATATGGGAAACATCTTACCAGAAGAAAGGATAGGTTGGTGGGGCATATCTTAAGACATCCGTTTTATCAATAATGGAGGGTAATATTAAGGGAGTGAATTGTAGAGGACGGTAAAAGTTAGACTGTATAAAGCAAATTACGCAAGATCTAGGGTGTTACAGGTATGCAGATATGAAACGATTTGCACAAGATAGAACAGCTTGGAGAACTGCATCAAATCAGTCGAGAGACTGATGACATAAAGAAACTATTTATTAAATTTTTTTTAAATAACATTTTTGTATACTCTTACGCGCGTTCAGAACTCTTTGTGAAGATTTTTTTGAGTATAATTATATTTAGTTAAAAATTTTGTTACATACCTTATTTTAGTAAAATTTGTAATGTATACTTCTTTAAATAAAATAAATAAATAAAAATTCACATTTTTCAAAGTTAAATTTTATTTTTTTTAAATTAATGATTGGTAGCTACACACAAACAAATCTTAACATAAAAATTGGCGTATGGAATAAAATAGGGTACAGTAATACGGAAATCGATTTATAATTTTAGTGAAGCGTAGAGCATAGGAATATGGAAAGGACTATCATAAATCACAAATTATTCCGTCATTAGACTTTTTAGAATGATTTAAAGCGAGATGCAAGTCACTGCCCATTGGGCGTGAAATGACAAATCGTTAATAACGTTTCTCTGTTTAGAGTAAAAAATAATTTGTTTCACACAAAACCTCTATTGTTGTATGAAACAAACAATAAAAATAACATTAAATGTTATTAAAACAACGTACTACGTATACAGGGTAACCCTGAAATTATTTTCCCGGCATACATATATTATACGATAAACTAAAAAATATTTTCTTCTAGATTAACCAATTTTAATGATATATGAAGCGATCACGTGATCAGTAAGAGGCGATTACGTGATAATTTTGAGGCAATAACGTGATCTGAACGAGACGATCACGTGATCATTATGAGGCGAACACGTTAAAATTTTGAGGATATTACGTGATCATTTTGAGATAATTACGTGATTAGAAAATTATAGCGTGATCAGCAAGAGTCGATCACGTAGTCATTATGAGGTGATTACGTAATAATTTTGAAGCGACCACGTGATTAGCCTTAGTTGTTGTTGTTTAGGTCATCAGCCGAATGGCTGGTTTGAACCTGTAGAGGTTTTACTAAGTAAAACGAGGAGTGAGGTGGTTTACCATGCTTTCCTCACTGAGTGGAAAAGTCCGCTTATCAGCATGCCGGGCCCTCTGAAAAGCACATATTTTCCACTCTTAAATGACACCTTCACTTCATTCACCACAGGGTCTGGCAGTATTATGAAATTCATTACTTTCAGAGGAGATAACTCTGATTAGTGTTTTTTACACCTCTACCTCTTCTGTTCTTGAATGATTCAGTCATTTAATTGGCTGACCATGTGATAAGAAACAGAACTATTTATTTTAGCCCTGCAACGAACAGATTGAGTGTAAATAATTTGATACTCCACCTGTCTGCTATGGGCAGTGATTAGCCTTAGTCGGGTTCAATATCAATAGCTGTCTGACATTTAAGTTCTATTCCCATGACGCTAGTTTACTAGCAGCTAGACTAGCAGGACCAACTAGCGCATCGGTGACGGTTCACACGGAGCTAGTTAATTAATGCCAGTGATCTGAACACATACGTGAGTTATGCTGTGTTGCTGTACTAAATACAGCTTACTAGCAACTAGCAACGTTTCCAAACGTTCACACCGAGCTAGTTTACTAGCGCTAGTCAATCACGAGACCGATTCTCCCCTACTAGCGCTAGTAAAATCGTTCAAAGTCACTAGCGCTTTAACTATACTAGCTGATGTTACAACCAATCACAAGAGGAGTTTCAAAACAACATCAAGACTCATTTAATTTCATTGACGGCAAGATTTTATGAAAAGTTATGTCCTTTTTAAGAATATTTTTTTTGTTAACAGTTAGAATTATTTACAAACAGTTTAACAAAAACTTTCAGTAAATGTTTTAACAATTTTCGAATATAACTTGAAGAAGACAGAACTCAGCAGTGTTGCTTCCGTGTGATCGTTAGGATGTAAGCGATAAAGGGTTTCTTCATGGGTCCTGGTGACGTACAACTTTTTTTTATACGGATGAAGTGAATGAAGGTGTGAAAAGTAGAGAATGAAGACGTGATACTGAAGATCTGTGTAACTGATGATTGAATATCGATTTGATGATTAATTTTAGATTAATGAGTGTTATCAAGATTTAGTTTATTGATAAATAAGATTTGACTATCCGTAATATTCGTAATATACAAAAAAAAATTTTGTGCTTTTAATCTTGAAAGGGTTGTTAATCATTTTTGATCAGGTGAAACGGAATAGAAGATCTGTAATATTCTCGCTTTCTTGAGTCTTTGATTCTCAATATTGTCGTCGAGAAGATTTATAGCCAAATGATTAGAATAACTGTGTAACTTGTTTAAATACTTTTTACTCTGATTGGTAATTTCTTCTCTCACTGTAGGTATGCCCAGGTCATGGTGGAGTACTTCATTAGGCACATACCAAGGATATATAAAATATAAAATTATATTTCATACACTGATAGCGCCGGTGATTCACAAATACATTACTTCAACAGATAAGCTCTAGGTTCCGGGTTATATTCCCGGTATGATCATGGATGCAGTACAAAAATATTAACAGCACACGCGTTTTAAAACAAAAATAAAACTTATTTTTAATTAATGTTAAGTTAATGACCTTAATTAATGGTAAGTTAATGACCTTACCTGGTGAAGTTATAATAAACTTCCTAAAAAAAGTATTAAATCATAAACAACTTACTAATACAACATACCTATCCGTTAGTATAAATAACTACACGTTCGATGACAAAACAGAGTATATAAAAATATATTTTAAGAACTTCTACGAAAAAAACACAAAGGCTATAAACTCATCAAAAATGCATAACATTAATTTTTTTCTCCATAAATTAAGACCACATGTTAATATTAGTAGGCTGTTTAAGATACACGATGAAAAAAACTGTAATTTTATTGAAAACTTTCACAAAAATAGTATCCATGATAAAGAAATCAAAATATTAATCGTGAGTTGAATTTTAATGAAAAAGTAAAAATATTTCTGTTAAAATACGAACGGCCGTTGAAAAAATAAATAAATTACGTACACATGAAATTAGGATTAGCGTGACAGCAATATTTTGATCACGTAGGCTTAAACTACAAAAAGAAAAATACAAGATAACCTACGAAATTGTATTTGTTTTTAATATTAACTTTGAAAATTATGTGCCGTTAGTATGGAATTAAAATCACTATTAATCATCACGATTTATATTTTACTGAAAAATACCTTTTTTAAGGACTAAGGTTATTTTTTACAGAAACCTGTTGAATTCTAAAATACTAGGTAAGGCTTTATAAATTAACAACATCTAATTTTAACCGAGAAGTATAGAGAGAAAAAATCTAGTATGAAACAATATGACTTTATCATGACAATGTAAATAATGATAAAATGTAACCTAATTTTAATCATAACTAAAGACGATAAATGCAAATCAACCTCTGTATGACTTAAAAATACAAAAATCACCAATTGATGCTAAACTAAGCTTTAGAAAAATTATTGAAATAAAACTTGTCGGTTTTGTAATTTTTGATAACTAAAATTGTACAGTTGAGCCGTTGTTAGTTTGCTCCTACTGTCAACAAACAAAAGCCACCTACTACAGGGTGCACGCTAGAGTCTGCGACTTTACGGATGTCGTATTCCGTTTAAGTTGACTATTTTTTAAATTATAAGTACTTAAAGTTCTATAAACTCTATAAACATCAGTCATGATTGATGTAGGCTTAACAATTTTATTTATAAAAATACTTTTAAAAGTATTTTGTATTTAAATACTTTTGAAAGTATTTTGTTGTTACTTTTTAATCAGCGTGTACACATTTTGATATAATGCGCATGCTCAGTGACGTCATTGTTTGTTTACATTAGGAGCAAACTAAGAGAGGCTGGACTGTATATGCTTTTACTCTAAAGTGCATATTAAGGCCGGAATCTTAAAACCCCATTCTTTAGCGATTTCAATGATCAAAACGTGGAAGATCCCTAATTGGCAGTAAACTAGTCTGCCAGTACCAAATTATGTTATATTTCAGTAGAAAAGAGTATTTTTTCTTCGAATTGGGACAGTTTTAAATCACGTAAGGTGAGTCGACGTTCCTGGAAGGTTTTTTGAAGCCCACATTCTGAGCATTCGTTCACTGTAGGTTTTCCACCTTTCTTCTGTCCACCCGGTGTTTTGTTTTTGTTTTTCATTGAAGCCCTTAAAGTCCGTAATTAGTTGTCTGAATTTGGTTCGGTTCATTAAGTTCTCTCGGTTTATATCGGTTTTCTCAAAATCTTTTCTGACTTCTTTAAACCATTGTCCGACACCTTAGGTCTATTTTTTAGTATCTTAAAATTTTTAATTTGTTTTGTTAACCGGTTACCATCTATTTATATAGGTGTCCGTAAAATTTTAGTCTTCTTTTTCTAATCGTTTCCATTAATCGTTCATTTCCTAGTTCAGTTCTCGTCTTCGTTGCCTATATTGCCGTCTACGAACTTCGGACCCATTACCTTGCGGAGGATCTTGTAGAAAGTTGGAATATATTATAAAATACACGTGACATAGCAGCTAGGTATAACAGTTCAGTGAGAAATTAAATATTTGTACAATATAAATCAAATAAGTGTGCCTCCAAACAATGGAATTCCTCAACAGATTAAGAATTTTGGAATTGAATAACAGAAGGTAAGAGAAATTCTCAAATAAAATCCTCTGATCAAAACATTAATGAAGAATATAGATTCAGAAGCCGAAAAGGATTTACCAAATATAGGATTCATGAAAAACATTGATATGTAACAACGAAATGTACAATTCAAGAAAAGGATTAACAACGAATACAACTAGGAAAAGAGAAGCGATAATCTTCAAAAAAATCAAAAGAATAAATTAGTCAGCCAATCAACGATTTGTATTTCACATACATTGACAAACAAAATATAGATTCAAATAAATTAATTAGTTACTGTAAATAAATATTAAAAATAATAAACTTATATTTATATAAATCTTTGAAGTTATAAAGTAAATCCTTGGAATTATTTAAATTTTATCATGTTGTAAAGTAATTATCGGTAATGTTTAAAATAAATTTCTTCCTCTCTTTGAAAAATCGTGTACATTAATATTAATTTTACAATCTATTGTTTATCAAAGAATAAAATAAATACTATAAATTCTCATATATTTACACAATAAAAAGATATTTTATAACATATCGTACATACAGATTCATTATGTTTATCTGTTTTTATGACAATATTATAATGAAAATAAACGTAACAAAAACAAGATTTTTTTACTTTAGAGGAGAAACATTCACGAAAACTATTAATTAAAATTATAATTCATGAGTTTCTATAGTTTATTAAAACTAATATATTAATCATTAAAATTATGCACAGACAAGTTTAATAGAATACTAGAGCCTTTCTATTGCACATAACGTACGATACACATGACCAGGCAATCATTTCTTGGAGTATGGAAATAGTGATAGAACAAATCAATGTACAATTATACATATTATATAAAGGAAAAATCTGGTGTGAACCACTCACACAACTTTCTCTTGCCAGTGCAAATAATTAACAATAAACCTAACATTAGAAATAAACAAAAAACTAACGTCAATAAACCTAATTTTAATCATGAGTGAATGACCCAAAATGAAAATCGACCTCAGTTTGACTTAAAAATACGGAAAATCACTTTCTCACTAAACTAGCCTCCGTGGAGAAAAATGCTCTCAATAAAAGTTGTAGATCTTTTAATTTTAATTTTCTATAAATTTAATTATATGCACTTTTGTCGTAAAATGCATACTAAGGCCGAAATCTAAAAAAAATCAATTTTTTACACTTTCGCGAGAAAAAACAGAAAATCGCAAATTACCGCTAAACTAAGCGTTATACAAAAAAATGTTTGAAATAAAAGTTGTAGGATTTTAAATTCTCTACAATTTTTTTCTATAAATTGTTGCGCTAAATTGTATATTAAAGCCGTAATGTTAAAAAAACTATGTTTTTACGTGAAAACAGCCTCACCCAGAATTTCAGCAAACATGACGCCTACCCTATCTTGTAGAGAATAAAAAATTGAATAAACCAGGCGATATTTAAAAAAATCGTAGGATCAGTTTTTGAAAAAATCGCAAAAAAGTGAAAAATTATATGAATAAACTACTACTTCCGGTTGACCGAATTTGATGAAAATGTTCGTGTCGGGTCCGGTAGTGGTATGTAAGTTAAGTTTCAAGTTTCAAGTTCGTACGATGTTCCGTTCTTGAGATATTTTGTATACACACACATACACAGACCAATCGCTAAAAACATGTTTTTTGGGTTCAGGGGGTCTGAAAACGTATAGATCCGGTGAAAACTCAGTTTCGAAAAATCGACATGAAAACAATACTTTCCTCCCTATATATTCATATAGGCAAGAGAAAGTAAAAAGCATAAAAAGGATAACACATCCAGCGTGTCACTTTTACTCGGACTGTGCATCATGCTGATAAGATAATAGTTACCAACAACGCCTACAGTTGAGTTTTTTAAACGGTTTTATTTGTATTTCCTCTTCTATCGGCCTGCGACCCGAGCCTCGAAACCAGGACCCGCCTCTTTAAGTTCTACGTCTTTCCCATCCTCTTTTATGGGGTAGAGGCGTGGACACTCACCAAGGAATGTGAGACCTGACTACAAGCGTTTGAAATATGGACCTACCGGAGAATACTTCGAATACCGTGAACGGACAGGGTCACAAATGTAGAAGTCCTCAAAAGAATGGGGAAAGAGCTGAAAATCCTGCAAAGCATAAAGATAAAGAAACTGACATACCTTGGACACATCATGAGGGGGCCGAAATACGAGATTCTGCATCTCATAATTCAAGGAAAAATCTTTGGTAAACGCTCAGTGGGACGCAGAAGAATATCCTGGTTAAGAAACCTGAGAGAAGCGTTTAACTGCTCGTTGCATGACCTTTTCAGAGCAGCAGTAGATAAAGTAAGACTAACCATGTGATAGCCAACCTCCATAATGGAGAAGGCACCTGAAGAAGAGAAGATTTATATTTAGGACCAAAAACCTTCAACTGCGTACCAAAGGATGTGAAAAATACAAAACATATTAAACGGTTTTCCACATTGTTGATCGGGAGGTTCGGTTTACGGTTGAGGATACAGAGACATTTTTCTGATGTTAGTTTATTTCACTTTCTTTATTTACAATATACAGTACATATATTTTTGTTAATATGTGCAAGACATGTAATTAGTACCTTCTTTCTATAGTTACGCTACTTTTGATTAGTTATCCGCTTCTACTTTGCGGTCAAAGATTGTAAAAATTCTTATTTTATCTTTGTTGTATTTTTATATATATTTTTGTTAATATTATCTATTCACGTCGGAGTTCTGTCGCTGGACTGTGTCTCAACTCACGTTTATTTACCATGTTATTTTTTCCCAAATTTTGTGTTATCACATTCATTGATTGTTTTCAACAGATTGTGAATTTCCTTAACAGAGAAAAAAAATATTGTCTACATGTTGATACATCTTTGACATTGTATTTTCATGGATCCTCAATTACAGCTTTTGCTACAGGAGATACCTAATTCCAAATTTTATATAAAATTCCTATTTTGTTTAATTTAATTTAAATTTCACTATTTTTAATTTACGGTGCATAAGTTTAATTTTATTTAGGTTACATTTTGTATACTGATTAGTGTATTTTGACTTTATGTTGTATTATAATATGTGGAATAAAATATCATTATAATTATTTTCTTCGAAAAACTAAATATATATATTAATAAAAATGTTGTTGTTTAGGTGATCGGCCGAAAGGCTGGTTTGAAATTCTTGAGGCTTCACTAAATAAAACGAGAAGTAAGGTGGTTTACTTTGTTTTCCTCACGGAGTTGAAAGAGTATGCTTATCAGCATACCAGGCTCTCTGAAAAGCATCTACTTTCCACCCTGCAAATGACACCTTCACTTCATTCATCACAGGGCAGGCTATAAAATAAAATTCATTACTCTCAGAGGAGATAACTGTGATTAGTGTCTTTTACATCTCTACCTCTTCTGTTCTTACATACTTCACTCATGTAGTTGGCTGACCATGTGATAAGAAACAGAACTATTTTTTGTAGCCCTCGAACTAGGACAACGGGAGCAAATACTCCATCTGCCTAATATAAGCCATTAATAATATTGAATATACATAACAAACATCGAAACAGCGTCGTGTCACTGGAAGACACAATAATAATAATATTAATAATAATAGCCAGCCGCATTGGCGTAGTTGGTAATGTGCTCGCTTCTCATCATGCGGTCCTGGGTTCGAATCCCACTCGGGCACGGCATATTTTCATACGTTACAAAAAATTATTTCATCCTCATTACGCACAGTTCCACCCCAACGTCGTCGCTAATCACCACAGCAGTTGATGCGACGTTAAATAAATAAATAAAAAAAATAATAATAATATTAATAGTGAATACACTTAGTTTTCCATTTGACAGATTAGGCCCACATAAAAAAAAATAAGAGAAACATATTACATACATTACTTTTACTATTAATGCAATTATTATGTACAATAATTAATAATAATTATCAATTAATAATTACAAAATTATTACGGTGCGGGAGAAGTCTACCTACCCAACTGTGGCACATCCGTGTCCAAGAGTAGACTTGATGAGTGCTTCCCGTTAGAGCAGAATTCTGTTTTTATGGCCCAAAAATAAAGTAAGTGAACCAGTTAATGACTAGAAGTAGTCAGCATCCCGTGGTCTTCAGTCTATCTTGGCTAAGCGCAACCACAGACTAATTACTTTTTTAAATTTTATGATGTTAAGACTCATTATCAATTCTGATTTTTAGTTTGTAATAAATAATTATGCCCATAACAGGCAGGTGGAGTGTTAAATTCATTGCACTCGATCTGTTAGTTCTAGGGCTACAAAAAATAGTTCTGTTTCTTATCACATAGTCAGCCAATTATATGACTGAACTATTTAAGAACAGAAGAGATAGAGGTGTAAAATACACTAGTCAGAGTTTTCTTCCCCGAGAGTAATTAATTTCACTATACAGCCAGACCCTGTGGTGAATGAAGTGAAGGTGTAATTTGCAGGGTGGAAAGTGGGTGCTTTCCGGAGGGCCTGGCATGCTGATAAGCCTACTCTTTCCACTCAGAGAGGAAGGCAATCGTAAACCACCTCACTCCTTGTTTTTACTAAGCCAAACCTCTAGAGATTCAAACCATCCTTTTGGCTGTTGACCTAACCAACAAATAATTGTAATTTTAAACTACAGTATGTTAATTATTTAATTTACCCAGATTCCGAAACGGACCTTAGAGATAAGTGTCACACTATGTTTGTGCAAACATTTTTCTTATTTTCGATGTAGATTCATCTCCTGAAGTTACTTTACATGGTAAAAAATGGCTTTATTCGGGATAAAATACCATAACATATAGAAAAACTGGCGCATGCGCTTATCAAAGGTTTTTATTAACTTTCCTAGTTATACACGTAGTAGGATATTATAGAAACGGTCATGAAATACTTAAAATCATTATTTTAATAATAAATATTAAATAAACTTAATTAAATCTTCAAGGAGATCATAAACATTTTTAAACAAATAATCCATGTATAAAGTTAATTTAATTAAATGTAACAGTAAATTTAATTTAATTGAATTCAACTGTCATTATTTCATATTTAAATGTGTAACAAAATTAATTAATCACGACATCTATTCAATGTAGTTACTGTATTTATAATTCAAGGATTACTTAATTTTTCCTAGTTTATGATTTCTTACATTCTTTAAATACAATTACAACGGACACGCAGACCTTTTCGTTTCTCCAGCTTTTCATTTTACTTCCTACAACTGATGGTGTTCGCACAATTCATAGCTTACATCTCACATTTTTTTGTCATCAGTCTCTCAACTGATTTGATGCAGTTCTCCTAGACGTTCATCTTGTGCAAGTTGTTTCAAATTTATATACCTGTACGCCCTACATCTTTTGTACTTTGTTTTAAATATTCCAATATTTGCCTCCCCTTACAATTCGCTCCCTCAATATTACCCTCCATTACTGATAGACCAATACCTAGATGTCATAAGATATGCCCCACTAGCCTATCCCTTCTTCTGGTAAGATGTTTCCATATACTTTTCTACTTTCATCCACTCGTCAACAACCTCTAAACATCAGTACTTAGAAGTCACAAATTACGAAACGTATTATTGTTCTTAAAAATGCGTTGAACTATTGTACAATCTAGTATTGATCCGGCCGGCCGAATTAGCGCAGTTGGTAACGTGCTCGCCTCTCATCATGTGGTCTTTGGTTCGAATCACATTCAGGCACGGCATATTTTTATACGTTACAAAAATCATTTTATCCTTCACCGTCTGCATTAGCAGTAACTGCAGAACAGTCGGACGTTAAACAAAAAAAAAATAGTATTGACCGGATAGATTACAGTGGAGAAGTAATTAGTACACATGCATCGTGTAATATTTAAACAATTCAATTAACCTGTAAATATTGACAAGTACATAAATTTTTTGAATAAATTTTTATCAGGACCTTGAACATAATATTCCTCAAAATGATACGGTAAAGTACCTAGATTTATGGCTAGAAAAGTAAGTAACGTGGGGAAATCACATAAAATTAAAACATTGAATTGAATATTCGTCTTAAAATGTTATATTCTTTATTATCGAGAAACGGATTCTTTTTTTCAGAGCTTGTTTAGCCACAATGGACCACTTTAGTCAATTTGGAACCTTTCAGTCTCTTTTTGGCGTAATATTCTCTCAAGTTGTGAGCACACTTCTGTTTGGGTGCTTCTGAAAATTCCCTCTTCTTATACTCTCTTTTCTGTGTCGTAAGCCGATGGTTGTGGTCCTTGATGACCTGTTTGTAATTTGGTGATTTTTCCGTTAGATCTTCGTGAGTTAGTCCAAGTTCTTGTAAATCCCTTTTGATTTCTTTGTGCCACATGTATGCGTTACTAGCGTCCGTTTTTCGTCTCATTGCATGGTCAATTATATTCTGGGTATATTTTATATTTATTTTAAATGTATATTTTATTTAATCCCTTATATGTGTACACACCCATAACAAGCAGGTGGAGTGTTAAAATATTTCCACTCGATCTGCTGGTTCCAGGGGTACAAAATAGTTCTTTTTCTTTATGATTGACTACGAAGATCCGCCTAAACTTTTTCCGCCAGTACGTCTCAGTTACGCAATATAAAAACGTTTCCATACTTAAAAATCACCCTGTATATAAATGAGAATTATAAACTCCATTCAAAAAACCTCATAAAAGTGAATCATAATTTTATGTTTCCAATTGGATAAATCGGATTAACTTTAGTTATTTATTTTCTCCTAATAGATCATTTTAAGTCTCAATCGTTTTTATATTTATGATGCTCTTACCTGGAAAATATATATATAATCATTTTATAACTATCTTTTATTGGATTTTTTTTAATTTCTATTTTTATTCATTGATGATTATTGGCCATTAAAATATGTGCAAGTTATATTTAGCTTCTGATCGCAACCTATAAGAGGTTTAACATTCGTTCACCTTCGTCTTGTATTGGTTTAGGAAAGGTGATTGTACCAAGTGACTGCCTGCGTCAATGACCACGAACATATTGTTGTCTGAGTTCTAACATAATTCTTCGACACCCGTGACGTCAAATTGCCATTATTTCTGACAAAACAATCAGCCATTATTAATTCTAATATATAAATTAAATTTATGTACCGTATGAAGAAAAATTTGAGTTTTTCTTTTAATTGAATTAGTGTTGGAAGATGTATTTCTCTTGAATTTATGATTTATGTTTACTAAGGTATAACATAAAATTGTATTCGATTAAATATCGAATTTAATTAAAACTGAAGTCAATTTTAACGTTTATTTATTTCCCTTTCCAAATATTTTAATATATTACAATAGAAAGTTAGTAATAATTTAATCTTCTAAGAACACGTCTTGCTTATACGTACATGCCAGTTTATATTGAAAATGTTTATACTTGGCATTACCTTACTTAGTGCAGTGGTATGGTGGGCTGTAAAGCGGAAGGTCCCGGGTTTGATTCCCTCGACTAGGGTCTGGAAATTTTTTTTTTCATTATTAACACGTTGACTGCCACACTAAATTTTGTGACACTTACAGCTGGGCCATCGTACTTTTTTCAAATTTTATTCATTTTTCTTCTAATTTTACTTAATTTATTTAATAACAACTATTTTTTTTTTGTAAAATAAAGTTGTGATAAACTTTTGGGTAACATGGCCTGCTGGAATGATTGTACATTTCAGAGTCATGTGATCCCTTTTTGTGTCACAATAAAAAATGTAATAAACAACTGGGTTAAGTTACAAAGTTTAAGACTATTTCAATCAACCAAAATAAGCAAAAGAAATAATAAAATTACAAATAATAGCAGCATTCTAGTGGAGGACAACAAGGAAAACTACCACATACGAAATATCCTATTATTTGAAAAAGGCCAACTATTTGAAAAGCTTAAGTGTACAATGTCACTCTGAAGCCGTAGCTTTCCAAACCACATTACACGGCTTAAAAATGAGTCCATGTACTATGACTCATTTTTGATGCACGTGGCCCATTTTCAAAGACAACTGTGACACATATTTGGGTCACATAGCAGTCAACGTGTTAATATATTTTTTAGTATATTACTTTTACTAAGATGTGAACCAGGAACCTTAGTCTCCGAAAATCAGTTGTTAAACAGCCGACTCAAGGCGACGACTTACCACTAGACCAATTCCTTTGGGGTTCTCCGTAAAATGATGTTTTTACTTTCTCTTGCCTATATGAATATATAGGAAGGAAAGTATTGTTTTCATGTCGATTTTCCGAAATCGAGTTTTCACCGGATCTATACGTTTTCAGACCCCCTGAACCCAAAAAACATGTTTTTAGCGATTGGTCTGTGTGTGTGTCTGTGTGTGTGTGTGTGTGTCTGTGTGTGTGTGTGTGTGTGAACAGAATATCTCAAGAACGGAACGTCGTACGAACTTGAAACTTGAAACTTAAGTTACATACCACTACCGGACGCGACACGAACATTTTCATCAAAATCGGTCAACCGGAAGTAGTAGTTTATTCGTATAATTTTTTCAGTTTTTTGCGATTTTCTCAAAAACTGGTCCTACGATTTTTTTTAAAATCGCCTATTTTACTCAATTTTTTATTCTCTACAAGATAGGGTAGGCGCCATGTTTGCTGAAATTCTCGGTGAGGCTGTTTTCACGTAAAAACGTTGTTTTTTTAAGATTACGGCTTTAATATAAATTTTAGCGCAAAACCTTATATAATAAAAGTTGTAGAGAATTTAAAAACCTACAACTTCTGTTTCAAACATTTTTTTTGTATAACGCTTAGTTTAGCGGTAATTTGCGATTTTCTGTTTTTTTTTCTCACGAAAACGTGAGGAAAAATCGATTTTTTTAACATTTCGGTCTTAGTATGCATTTTACGACAAAAGTGTATATAATTAAATTTATAGAAAATTAAAAGATCTACAACTTTTGTTTAGAGCATTTTTCTCTACAGAGCCTAGTTTAGCGTGAAAGCGTGATTTTCCGTATTTTTAAGCCAAACTGAGTTCGATTGTCATTTTGCGTCATTCACTCATGATTAAAATAAGGTTATGTTTTTGAGGTTAGTTTTTGTTCATTTCTAATGTTTTAATACTAATGTTAGGTTTATTGTTAATTATTTGCATTGGCAAGAGAAAGTTGTGTGAGTGTTTCACACCAGATTTTTTTTATTACTGTACGATTGTTTTTATACGTTTTTAAAGTGCTTTTTATCCTTATTGTGTGTTCGTTGCAATCTGTTCACCTCAGAACAATTAGCAACCCCATGGCCTAATAAGAAGGTGATATTTAAGAAGGGTAAATAAGGTGTAGTCTTGTACAGATTCATGCCGAACATTCCTAAAATAGTATGGTTAATTAAACCATCAGAGTACACCAATAACCACTTTCTAGCATTCAAATCTTTCTAACTGTCAAAGATTTGATAGTTATTCGTTCATTATATGGACTTGACATCAATGCCAAAAAAATTATGATCATTAGCAAACAGCAGATCGGTCAAAAAGGTCCAAACAGAACGAGTCGCACAATGTCAATATCTGGGCACCTGTATTAGTGGGAGGTGGGATAATTCACAAGCGATAACATGCCGTATTGCCAAGGCCAGAAATGTCTTCAACACCATAAATTCCGTCGTTCAAAGCCATAATTTAACCGTTGGTACTAAAACAAGACTCATGAAATGCTATATGTTCTCAGTCTTATTGTACGGAGTTGAGGCCTCGACTCTAACAGAGGCAACAATCAGCAAATTGAAAGCGTTCGAATTTTGACTGTATGTATATCAGAATGCTGCAAATATCCTGGACGCAGAAAATTCCTAATTCGGAAGTGCTACGTCGAATGAGCAAGGCAGCGGAATTAATCAGCATAGTGAAGGCGCGTAAGCTGCAATATCTCCGTCATATCATGCGGGATGAGCGCAGGTATGAATTGCTTCAATGCATTCTCCAAGGCAAAATCGACAGCAAAAGGGGACCAGGACGTGAAGAATTTCATGGATGGACAACCTGAGAGTATGGTTTAACAAAAGCTCAAAAGAACTATTTTGGATAGCTAACAATAATGCAATCTTCGCCATAAAAGTTACTAACCTTCGGAACGGAGAGGTACCTTGAGAAGAACTTTTGTTTAAATTCTATTTGTTATCGGGAACTCTACTTACTTTATTTACAACCACCCAATTTGATCGTTGTTTTTCGCTGTATTTTTTGACGTGATTTGGCATAAATTTTTAAACAGGGACCCCAGTGGAGTTTGTTCAGGAATGGCTATCAGCTGGTCACTATACAAAGTTGCTGCCCAACTAGTGTTACTTAACAAATAATAGCGACTTTCTACCATCTGACTGACTGGGCTGGCTCGGAGGCAGAAGAACATTTTTTTGAACCAAGAACCTTCATCACCAAAATCAGCTGTTTTAACAGCTGATTTTTTTTTATCACCTGAGTTTATTTTAAAGTTTAAAAATAACCACATATTTAAAGAATCCTAGTAAAAAGATAGTTACTTTTATACGGATTTGAATAATGGACAGTGGTTACCGGTGTACTTTGATGGTTGGGGTTTAATTAACCATACTCCTCTCAGGAATGGTCGGCCTGGGTCCGCACAAGATTACACCTCATTTACACGTCATACACATCATCCTCATCTGATTGGGTCATGGGGTTGGTTATTGTTATGAATTGAACAGATTGCAACGAACACAAATTAGGAATAAAAAAACAATTTAGAGAAGAAGAAAAGAAAGAGACTACTGACACTTTTTGTAGTTTTAATCAAAACATTAAATTATTAAACTTTTTAAAGAATAAACTAATTAATCTTCAGTAAGTTTTACCAAACAAAAATCCAATAAACATTAAAAGTAAATAGATTTCCAGTGAAGAAACACGTCACAAACAAAACTAAATAGCAGGAAGTCAATTGCAATTAATCACACGAAAAGTTCTGGGGAGGAATACAAAAGGGGGCGTTACTATTTCTAACCCCAAGGAAAGGGCTAACTTACAAGGATTTGGTCGAAGGGGGACTTAGCAAGACCAAAAAACCCTTAGTAACTTAGAAGTACCATTAAAAAACGAAAGACTAAAAAACCGCCTTCGACGCAATAAATTAAGACAATTATAAATATAAAAATCTGGTGTGAAACACTCACACAACTTTCTCTTGCCAATGCAAATAATTAACAATAAACCTAACATTAGTATTAAAACATTAGAAATGAACAAAAACTAACCTCAAAAACATAACCTTATTTTAATCATGAGTGAATGACGCAAAATGACAATCGAACTCAGTTTGGCTTAAAAATACGGAAAATCACGCTTTCACGCTAAACTAGGCTCTGTAGAGAAAAATGCTCTAAACAAAAGTTGTAGATCTTTTAATTTTCTATAACTTTTATTATATACACTTTTGTCGTAAAATGCATACTAAGACCGAAATGTTAAAAAAAAATCGATCACATATCAGAGTGCGTTTCTCACGTTTTCGTGAGAAAAAAAACAGAAAATCGCAAATTACCGCTAAACTAAGCGTTATACAAGAAAATGTTTGAAACAGAAGTTGTAGGTTTTTAAATTCTCTACAACTTTTATTATATAAGTTTTTGCGCTGAAATTTATATTAAAGCCGTAATCTTAAAAAAACAACGTTTTTACGTGAAAACAGCCTCACCGAGAATTTCAGCAAACATGGCGCCTACCCTATCTTGTAGAGAATAAAAAATTGAGTAAAATAGGCGATTTTAAAAAAAATCGTAGGACCAGTTTTTGAGAAAATCGCAAAAACTGAAAAATTATACGAATAAACTACTACTTCCGTTGACCGATTTTGATGAAAATGTTCGTGTCGCGTCCGGTAGTGGTATGTAACTTAAGTTTTCAAGTTTCAAGTTCGTACGATGTTCCGTTCTTGAGATATTCTGTTCACACACACACACCCACACACAGACACACACACAGACCAATCGCTAAAAACATGTTTTTTGGGTTCAGGGGGTCTGAAAACGTATAGATCCGTGAAAACTCGATTTCGAAAAATCGACATGAAAACAATACTTTCCTTCCTATATATTCATATAGGCAAGAGAAAGTAAAAATGACTCATTTCATAATACTTCAATTTCGACATAGATTGATGTTTAAAGATATTTAAAAAAATACTAATTGTTAAATTTTAATTGAAAATAATAATTTTAGTCGGGGAGTAATTATTGTTTCCGAGATAGATTAGCGAACGACCCACACATTTAAATGAAAACAAAAAGCAAGAGAAGGTTAATATTTGAGACTGTTTTAAATGCTAGTCGTGTCATATGTATATTTTAATTGTCAGCATGTCTTTTTGCGGAAACCCAATGTAGTAATATAAATTGAAATTCTTATCGCGGCAATCAAATATAATTACAATCCATTGGTAACCACAGTTAATTACGATTGTCAATCATTGAACAATGACTAACATATTATTGATTGTTCGTACGACATTTGAATTAAACAATACCAGCACATAATGTCAGTGCACTTTAATAATATCTGTAGTACAGACAGTATTCACTTCTAGAAATATTTTAATGAAACCAATTTTGATACTAAATCTATTGGTAAATTCAAATTAGATACGTAATTTGGAAAAAGTATATAATAAAGTATGTATATATATTTTCTAATCTGTCGATTAGGTCACGAGCTGAAAGGCTGGTTATTAAAGAGCCTCTAGATGTTCACTCTAGAGTCTTTACTAAGTAAAACGAGGAGTGAGGTATGATATTTCATCTGTAACCTCTACTTTGTGTCCTTTCTGCTTTTCCTCAATAAAATCTGTGTGTTTTGAGAGTGCTATTTATTTTTTCCTTATCAAACGCGTCTTCAATTGCCAGGAGAATTTTATTGAGATCCCTTCTAATCTCTTCGATGTATCTTCCTGTTCAAGTTCCTGAAAATCAGTTGTTTTCAATATTCTATCATTCGGCATTCTTAAAACGTGGAAAAAGTAGGAAATACGTGGAGTAGTAGGCCGGCCCCGTGGTGTAGTGGTCAGCACAACTGGCTACTATTCCGGGGTCCCGTGTTCGATTCCCGGTCAGGTCTGGCATTTTTTTTCATCTGTAAATCACCGACATATCATTACCTACGCACAAACCCAAAGCTTATGTAGGCATCATCACGCTAATAATCGGATCCATTTCCTTATAAACAGTTTCATTAGAAGGAATTTGCCATACCCCATTTTTTTGGTAATTCTTGTTAAGGCAGTTCTGAAAATGCTGCGTTCTGTTTTAAAAAAGTTGGTCAGTCTTATAAAGAAAACCCCTTATATTATAAAAAATTATTAGGGAAAAATCTGGGGTGGACAGCGTGACAAGAAGATTTGAACGAACATACCTACAACAGTTTGGACATATCACATACGAAGAAGGCCTAAAAGAATGCCATAGTTGAATTCGGAAATAAAAAGACCAATGGTGATCACAAGTGAGTGAAAGATGCCCTCAGTATGACTGAATTGAAGGGAAAAGACCCGAGGAAGTCTGTTTATTATTTATTATAACCACATCTGGAAAGGACCTTAGCTTAAATATTACAGTTATTTTACTTACGTTTAGATATCCATCACCAAGATAAATGTAACATATCACCACTTACCTAGAAAGAAAAAAATAACGAAAATTAATTTACAAACACAAATAAGTAAATTTTTAGTATGTACACATGAATTGTTTTAATACTTGGATTAACACTTATAAGAACGGAAACACGTAGGAAGAAATAAATAACAAACAATTGAACTACAAAAAAAGATTAATTTCAGTTCTCCCCGAGATGCCTCTTACGTGTCTAATATGCCAATGCGTCAATGTACGATTAAAATAATATGTACTATGTGTTATGTATTATGTATTAACATGTATTAACGTGTTATGTATTAACATAAGTTCTTGACATGTCCTATACATCCTCCGGAGGAGTCTCCTAGACGCAATTAACAAATAAAGGAAAGAACAAGGACTGCACGACAGTTTTTTTATCAATGGCAGTTCAGGGAAAATATAGATGGAATCTTTGTATCTAACACTTTACAGTACTAATATCTTCATTTTGTTTATGGTCCTACAAATAATATCCTGCTAAAGGTTATAACAATCTCTTTAATGCTAAATCTCAATTCTTGATACATGTTGAGCAGTCTAACAAAATTTTAGCAAACTAACCTTTCGGCTGATGAACTAAACAACAACATTAACATTTATAAAGTAATTGCATGTACAATAATCCCTCGTTATCCGCGGGGGTTCCGTTCCGGAGGGTTACCGCGGTTAGTAAACCGCGGATAATAATACCTTATATAAACGAAAAGATGGGGGTTAGGTTATAAAGGTAAAGTCCTGTAGTCGTTTTAAGTGCTTAATAGTTTTAGGATCATTTTACCATTATTATAATCTATGAATATTTAATAAATACAGTAATGTATGCATAAAAAATTTAAGTTGCTTTAAAATAGTTAGTTATGCCTCTTTGCTTCTTCTTCTTTTCAAATTCCGTATGGACTTCTTCGTATGGTATCATCAGCTCCTGAGTCCTCTTTGAATTGAAGGGCCCTTTCCATGACTGGATCCGTCTCCAACACGTGGTCAGCCAATGCGTTGCCATGCTGAGGATCTCGTTGATGGTTTGTGAAGAAATTCTTGGTTTCATTTCAGGATCGTCGAACACACAAAGAACAGTACGTACGTAAAAGTTAGACTGACACATGGAGGAAAACGTACGGAGAAATTACAGTATGGTGCCTGGGCGTACGTATGGCGGTGAGGGGTGGGGTGGGGTGTTACTGAATGGGCCCGGTACCCGGTGTTGCGCTCACTACAAACAGTACGTGAAAATCTAGTTTGGGGCTCATGGCGACTGTCGCCATACTAGTGTGTGACTCAACATGATACGATTCCAAAACATTTATTCAAACACATGTTAGTGTAGGAAAGGCATTAACTGGTCAACTGAACTCAATTCTGTGGAGTCTCAACATAAGAAAAGACATAAAGAAACGAATATTTTCAGCAATAGTGGAAGGTACGGTGACATATGGGGCAGAGGTGTGGACCATTACACAAAACATGAAAAATAGAATCAGTACAGTGGAGAACAGATATTGGAGAAGATGTTGCAGATTGACGTTACGAGATAGGGTAACGAATATAAGAGTAAGAGAGATAATGGGCATTGAAGACTCAATAATAGACCGTATTGAGAGAAAACAACTGCACTGGTATGGTCACATGCGAAGAATGAGCAACGTACGAATCCCACTGAAGGCGTGGAACTGGAGACCGCAGCGAAATAGAAAAAGAGGAAGACCGAGAGGGAGATGGATGGAAGGTATTGACAGAGCCATGGGAAGAAGAAACATGGAGGAGGAGTCATGGCAAGACAGGCAAAAATGGCGTTTTGACTGCGACAAACGACCCATAGTGTTGTAAATAGTCGCTACTATATATATATGTTTTCAGAATTGTGTGACTTCCCAACCAAGTACGGTGTACACAAGGTGAGAAAACGTACGTATTTTAAGGTTTTAGGCCCACGGACAAAGTTCGCACATAGCCGAAATCGCGGATTCTAAACCCGCGGATGTCAAGGGATTACTGTACGAGTTATTTTTTGCTTTGAATAAAAATTAAATTGTTTGAACAGTAAAATTAGTTTTTTTGATGTACTGTATATTACTATATATGTCTATGCCTATTCCTTGTTTAATCGCTGACAAAAAGATTTATTTATTTTACGAAGTAAAGTTTAAATAAATAATAATTTTATTATAATTTATATTTCCTAATGTGTGTACATTAAATTCTAATAGAATGTAATCAGTTAATGAGATATAAATTTATTAATTTGAATTGTACGTATACTTAACATCTATGTACTTATTTCTTAGGTACAATAATTCTGTATTTAATACTTCAAGTTATTATTACTTATTATATTTATTATAATAATAATACTAGACAAGTGATCTTTCTCGTTGTATCTTACATATTTATTTATTTATTTATTTATTGAAGAATACAACACGGCATTAGATTAATCTAACTGATAAAATAAGTAACTAACTCTCTCTGGTTCTTCTTCATCATCTTATTTTTATTTAGCCTCAAGGTATAATTTACCTGGTAAACGAACCTTCCAATGAGGTAATAATGTTTAATGTAATATTTGATCTTGTAATGTTTATTAAAGTTTGGTCAATAAAATTTACCGTAATCACTTGTTAAAGTACTTAACTATATTTATTTTATGTAAGCTTATGTGTTTATTTTGTTCAATTTTAATTTGTTTTGATTAAATCATAATTTTGTGCAGTAATAATTTTGATTGAAAGTTTTTCAAATATCGAATATTTTAATTTGTAACCGAATTAGTTAAGAAATAAATTGAATAATAGTTTATATAATACGACGGTCGTATTTTTATCCCTCTGGTAGGTCTTAAATAAAAGACAAGTGATTTTTTTTTAATTTATATTATTTAAAAATTTTTTTTTTGGCATGTCACCTTGAAGATGGAGACATTTGTCGTCCCTTTCAAGCTTTCCATCTTCATAATTTTGATTAAAAGTTTCTCAAATATCGAATATTTTAACATGTAACCAAAGTAGTTAAGAAATAAATTGAATAATAGTTTCTATAATACGACGGTCGTATTTTTTATCCCTCTGGTTAGGTCTTAAATAAAAGCAAGTGATTTTTTTTAAAAATGTTATACTATTTAAAATATTTTTTTTGGCATGTCACCTTAAAGATGGAGACATTTGTCGTGCCTGTCAAACTTTCCATCTTCATAAAATGTTGCCTCGAATGAATTTACATAAGTTTCAACGTTGTCTTGAAGCTCCTTGTTTTGTTTTTTTGGAATTCAAAGGGCCATTCGAAACAAAAGAAAAGACATTCTGACTTTAGGAATTGTTCTAATCCATGACAATCCCGCCCGTTCTCGCAGTGCTGGTGCAACCTGATGACTTCTTGAGCTATTTCAATGAGACATTTTCGAACAGTCTTGACTTAGCACCGAGTGACATCCATCTTTTCCCTGAACTGAAGAAGTGGCTAGTGGGGCAGTGCTTCCAAATTAATACGAGCTTCAAAACAACGTCAAGATTCGTTTAAATTCATTGGCAGCAACACTTGATGAAGAGGATATTGAAGAGTTTCTCCACTGGTACGACAAATGTATCAGTCGTCAAGTTGATTATGTCGAAAAGTCGCCATAAGTATAGCGTTTTTTTTATTAATAAAATTTGTTTTCTATACTCACTTACGTCTTTTATTTATGGCCTATTGGCCCTATTGGAGGCCCTAGTAAACAAGTTTCAAAGGCTTATATAAACTTTGAGGAAAATACTGGTCAGAAAGTACGTAAAGAGACCGTTTTAAAATTTTATTGAATGCGGTGATTTACAATTGCTTTCTGCACAGAGTGAAAAAAATGCTTATCGGTATGGCAGGCCATCTAAAAAGAATCTTCTTTCCACCCTGCAAATGACACTTTCACTTCATTCACCACAGGGTTTGGCTGTATAATGAAATTCATTACTCTCAGAGGAGATAACTCTGACTAGTGTCCTTTACACCTCTACCTCTTCTGTTCGTAAATGCTTTAGTCATATAATTGGCTGACCATGTGTTAAGAAATAGAATTATTATATTTGTGAAGATTGCAGAATATCGAAATCGATAGAGGGAGCACCTGAGGGAAGGATCCTCCTCAGTATTTTTCATGCAGAATATCGAATTCGATGGAGGGAACACCTGAGGAAAGGATCCTCCTCAGTGTTTTTCAATACAGACTGGTGGGGAAGAGAGATGTTCGGAGGCCATGGAAAAGATGGCAATAATTCAATAGTTTGTCGCTGTTGCGAGTAGGAACAGGTGGAAGCTTAAGTCTTGATTATGAGAAGAAGAAAACTGTTATTGTACTTGTAGCTCTAGAACTAGCAGATCGAGTGCAAATTAAACTCTCCACCTGCCTGTTATGGAGAAATTGTTGATTATATGAAGTCACAAAATAATTAAATAAGATTTTAGAAATTTATCGTAGGGATATACAAGATAACAGATAAATGAAAGTAAACGGACTACAGCAGGAAAAGGCCAAATCATTAAATGATGGTTTTGATTCAATTATCCATACACTATTAGGAATTGTCGGCTGTACAAGACGACACCTCATTTACACGTCATACACATTATCATCATTTCATTGGATCATGGGGTAGCTTATTGTTCTGAATTGAATAGATTGCAACAAACACATATCAGGGATTTAAATCTACGTATACCAATGAGGTAAAGAGTGTTAACTCCAATTTTGGCAAAATTCAGTTAAAACTGCTTTTAAAATCAAAAAAGAAATGCTCTAATGCTTCAATCTTGTAGTTGATGTACTAGATTTTGTAAAACCATTATTGAATGTGTTAAACTGATAGTCCTCAAATTTTGCTTCAATTTTTATTGTATTTAGTATTTTTTCATCTGTTTATAAACAGTATTGAGTAAATTTTGAACTTTTTTCAAACATTGTGTATAACATGCTGCTTATTTGTAAAAGTAGCATTAGCACTAGGTACTTCACTAAAGTTTTTTTTTTATAAAATCAACTTACAATGGAGTTAACACTAATGTAGAACGTACAAAAGTGACAAAACACAGAAAGCAGCTAACGTATAAAGTCGTTTTTCGGTGGGAAGGAAGGAAGGAGTTTAGCTTAGAAGTTGACAAAGTTATGAAATAGTAAATCTGTACAATAAGAAGCATTTTCTGTCGAAACTGGGTGTAAATTTTAAGTTTCTAACACCTACTGAAATGTTGTTACAATAATGAAAAGAAAATGTTGATACTAATTGGCCCTTCTAAAAAAATCACCAAAATGGAATTAACACCTTTTACTTTTCAGGTATAGAAATACTGTTTCTTCTTTTGAAAACGTTGACCCAAATCATCTCAAATTTTAAAAAATCAAGAACTATTTAAAAAAAATTCTATCCTAGTTATTTTACTAGTGAACTTAAAAGGTAGTATTAAAAATTCTTGATTAAATTCTTTAAAGATAATGTGTAATTATGTACTGAGTCAGTAAAAGAGTAAAACAACGATTCGTGACCGGTTAAAATGAGTAAGTAAACGTGGTCGAAGTGGTAGAGGGGAAAGAAGAAAGGTGATTAACAGTATTTAACAGTAGCTCATGATCTAGCAATAATTTCTAAGCACAGTAGTTTCTAATCAGTACTATTCATTTCAAAGAACAATGTTAATTGATCATAAATATTTTTATCTCTTAAAAAAATCATGGTTTTATTAAATCTAAACGTACTTCGTGATTGATCGAACTTAATCTTTAAAAAGATTTAACCAATAAAAGAAAATAATAATTAAATAATTAATAATTGAAATGAGATTGTTTTAAATTAGATAAATTCACGAAAATAGAAGCAAAAATTTCTTTCATGAGACGACGCGTCTCATGGCTGGTGGCAATTTTAAAAAAGGCTTACCTTTGACTTATGGCAACAACTATTACAGTCAAACCTCGATTTAACGGACTAATAGGGGGATACCGATGTCCGATGTGAAAGTCATTCCATTATAACACAATCGAACAACTAATGTTTCTATAATGTGTTATCATAATTATTCTTATCATAACTTTCAAAAAACTTTCAAAAACCAATCAGGAAGAGTTAATATATCAAGAATTAAATAAAAAAATTGAATATTAATAGTTTAACCATAATTAAATAACAAAAAAAAAAACCCGAAGTAATAGTTTAAACGTGCAATTTTGCGGTGTTCTCAAAAAGGTTCCCATGCTTTTTTTTATTTTTAAAAAAGCCTCATTTACAACATTGACCCACCGGGTTGGTCTAGAGGTAAAGTCGTCGCCGTGAGTCAGCTGTTTAACAGGTGATTTTCGGATACGAAGGTTCCTGGTTCAAATCCTAGTAAAAGTAGTTACTTTTATAAGGATTTGAATACTAGACAGTGGTTACCGGTGTACTTTGATGGTTGGGGTTCAATTAACCATACTCTCTCAGGAATGGTCGACCTGAGTCTGTACAAGACTACACCTCATTTACACGTCATACACATCATCCTCATCTTATTGGGTCATGGGGTTGCTTAATGTTCTGAATTGAACAGATTGCAACGTACACACATTAGGGATTAAAAAAAAAATTTACTACATTTTTATGCTCTATAAGATAAAGATGTGGTAATTTTTAAAAAGACTTATCTTTGACTTATGGCAACAACCATACCAGTCAATCCTCGATTTAACGGACTAATTGGGGGGGGGGGGGATACCGATGTCCGTTGTGAAAGTCATTCCGTTATAACACAATCGGACACCTATGTTTCTATAAGGTTTTCTTATCATAACTTTCAAAAAACTGTACCATTCAGAAAGAGTTGATATATCAAGAATTAAATAAAAAAATTGAATATCAATAGTTTAACCATAATTAAATAACAAAAAAAAACCCGAAGTAATAGTTTAAACGTGCAATTTTGCGGTTTTCTCAAAAACGTTCCCACGGTTTTTTTTTAAAAAGCCTTATTTACTACATTTTTATGCTCTATACGAAAAAGATGTGGCAATTTTTAAAAAGACTTACCTTTGACTTATGGCAACAACTATTCCAGTCAATCCTCGATTTAACGGACTAATTGGGGGATACCGATGCCCGTTGTGAAAGTCATTTCGTTATAAACACAATCGAACTGTTTCTATAAAGTGTTCTTATCATAACTTTTAAAAAAATGTAGGCTACCTTTCAGGAAGAATTGATATGTCAAGAATTAAATAAAAAATTGAATAATAACGGTTTAACCATAATTAAATAACAATAAAAATATGAATATAAATTAAATAAAAAAGTAATAGTTTAATCATGCAATTTTGTGGTTTTCTCAAAAAAGGTTCCTACGATTTTTTTTTTAAAACTCATTTAATACAATTTGATGTTATATAAGATAAAGTAAACGTTATGTCTGCTGAAATTCTTGGAGAGGCTATGTTCTGGTGGTAAAAAATGGGTTTCTTAAAGATCGCGGTCTTAATATTTATGTTAGGGCAAAAGAGTATACAATTAGAGTTGTGAAAAATTTAAAAATAAACCTACAACATTTATTTCAAATATTTTATTCTTCAACGCTGAGTTTTGCGTCAATAATTGATCTTCTGTATTTTTCTCTTGAAAATCGGTAAAAAATTACATTTTTTAAGCTGCGGCCTTAGTATTCATTTTACAACATCAAAATATATAACAAATGTTATAGAAAATCAAAAACTCTACAATTTTTATTACTAGAATTTTCAATCATTGATTTTCCGTATTTTTAAATCGAACAACAGACGTTGATTTTAATTTAGCGTCATTCACTCATTATTAAACATAGATTATAAAGGTCATTATTTACATTGGCAAAAGAAAATCGTATGAGTGTTTCACATCACATTTTCAAGAAAAAAAATAAAAGCAAACAAAGAATAACGGTTGAACACGGATGATGATGAAGAAGAAGGTAAACCAATAGGTCAATTTACAATTTCTTTAAACAACAAATGTAAAAATACCGGTTTGTTTATATAAAATTAAAAGAGAAAATAATAATTAAAAAGATAAGATTAAAAAACTACAAGATAATGTTTAGTGACAGTATGTTTTTTTTTATAATATTATTTTATGTTTTTTTTCTAACAATAATATGAAATAAGCGAACCATGCTTGCCCATAAGAATGTGTACGTCAACAACATTAGTGTGCTTTTAGAATTTATAATTAGAAAATACAACTTGGTTTATTTTGGAAATAACGACAACGAAGCTAAAAGGTTAGTTTATTGGGTAACATTGAACTACAATAACATGTAGAGAGATTAAAATGAATTTAATGGATCTAAAACTGAATATCCTGGGTAAGGAAAGTAGTTTTGGGTACGGATTAAGTTTTGGGTAAGGATCACGGGTAATGTTCCAAATTTTAAATCGGGGTCTTACGGGGGTCGCTAACCTTATCCAAAAGATATGAAATGTTTCATTTTTAGAATACAAAAAGTCTTTTGACGGCATGTTGTTAAGCGTTTAAAATTACACAAAAATTTGATAACCCGAAAATTTTCAATTTGAACCCTCTAGCCTGCGGTAGGGGTTGTATTTCTTTATCTCCTTAATGGTGAATAATAGAGAAAACTGCATGAACCTGTTTTGTGCCCCACAAAACGTACTTCAACATTACATAACCAAAGTTTCCCTTAACCCACCGATCCGCTAAGTAAACTATAAAAACCAAATTTCGGTTTTTTGGGGTTCGCCGTTTTCAGGTATTCCTATCTTTACACCTTAAAAACGGTTTTTTAAGGCAAATTTTTATTAACAAAACGTTACAAGTACGTAACGTTCATTCATTCATTCACCTTGTGGCAAATGGTTGTGATTCACATATGAATTCTGATCCACGTACCCTTCTGAGGCCGAGAAGAATGGGTGGTAACCCTTGATTTTGGGTTTTTAGGATGTAACAGCCGAAACTGTCAGTTTTGACGAAGAAGACACAGGTAATGTCATTTAGGGGGAAGGAGCCAGTCAGAAGTAGAATTGTTATAGATACCAAATAATATTTTGTTCTTCAGATCTCCCACTTTCAGTATCTAGGTTGCAACATTACATACCAACTGGATAAAGATGCTTACAATAAGATGCACCGATTTCAGCAAATATGCAATACTATTCACCGCACTTTAAAAAATAGCACCAGCAAAAACACGAGGGTGAGATTTCATAAAACATTAGAAGTACCGACCCTACTCTATGGCAGTGAAACTTGGGTACTATCAAAGCGAGAGGAGAGTAGATTGCAAGCATCTGAAATAAAATTTCTTTGACATACATTTGGGTGTAGTAAAAAAGATCGTTACACGAATATCGAGATAAGAAAAGAACTCAACATCTTCTCTATAAACAACAAGGTATCCCAGAACAGAATGCAGTGGTTAGAGCACGTAAACAGAATGCGGGAGGATAGGATACCTAAGCAGACACCGGGCTATACGCCAGAGGGCAGGAGAGAACGAGGACGCCCGAGAAAGAGATGGGCAGATTTGAGAGGTTCGGAATAGGCAGAGATGCCTAATCCTTGAAAGGCAGAAGAAGATGAAGAAGAAGGATGTAACCGCAAAGGAAACATAAAAGAAAAAGAACCCAAGAAAATTGTAACCCACAAGGAGTACAAATATTTTTTCTAGAAATATAATTTATGAAACGAAAATAAACAATCAGTAAAATTATCTAGGTAATAGTTACCGTTGTAAATCTAAACTAACGGAAAAGATGCAAGTTCAAATCTTATTTTTATCGAAATAACTTTATGCTAGCGGGCAATCAAACAAAATTTATAATTCGCGTTCAAATAAATTTAAAAGTAGCGTAAAATATCACAATTAATTGACCGTAAAAAAAAAACAACTACAAAACAGATTTAAAGTGCGGGACGATAAAAAAAATCCAGGACCTAAAAAGTATTTATTATAAATCAAAGGCAATCACGACTAGTTTTTGCTAATTTCATTTGTTCAAAGCCGATAAATCAATTGTAAATTCAGACTGGACTAGTAAAGAAGTAAGGACGGTAAAGGAAAGGAAAGACGAATAACGCCGTGTCACAAATTGAATATGCACGGCCATAACTCAGGGAGTTCTTTCTCTTCGTAATGTTTATTGTAGGACCACCAGCATTTCCTGTACCGCTACTCTCTCTTCTCAGCTACACTACTATTCTCGTGCATTTACCATAACTTAATGCTACATAAATGCGCTTATACAGCTTCTCTTTTGGTTGATTTCTTGACAGGAAATCGGATTAAAATATATCAAAAATAAGTTACATTATGAATACATTTTTAAAAAAGTAAAAGTGTAATCTGTATCAACAAATATGTACATACAGGTCTAAAAATAACGATATATTGAATAAATAACTTTCTTTTAAACATTTTAATGAAAATTTAATCCTGACCAATTCAATTTTGGTAAAACAACACATTATGAACTTAACAATTTCTTGTACTGTTCAAATTCTATATAAAATATTACAGTTTAGATCTTTGGTTTTCAAAGCTGAGAGCGCGATGAAGGGTTAGTGGGGGGGGGGGGGGGAAGTTTACTTTAAAAAGTAATTGAAGTTTTGGATAGACCAAATAATTGAAGTGAAATATTCTATTTCTAATATTTATTTATGTTGTTGTTGTTTAGGTCATCAGCCGAAAGGCTGGTTTGAACCTGTAGAGGTTTTACTAAGTAAAACGAGGAGTGAAGTGGTTTACCATTGCCTTCCTCACTGAGTGGAAAAGTACACTTATCAGCATGAAAAGCACATATTTTCCAACTCTGCAAATGACACCTTCACTTCATTCACCACAGGGTCTGGCTGTATAATGAAATTCATTACTTTCAGAGGAGTTAACTCTGATTAGTGTCTTTTACACCTCTATTTCTTCTGTTCTTAAGTGATTCAGTCATTTAATTGGCTGACCATGTGATAGGAAACAGAACTATTTATTTTAGCCCTGCAACGATTATTTATGTACTGTAATTATAAAATTGAAATTCGTTTAACTAACATGATATTTGGAGGATGAATTTTTAAATTAACATTGTTTAGTTATGCGTGAAAAATTGAAAATTATCCGATGATAATTTAAACTGTCATTTTTATTCAAAATAATTATTTTCTTTAAATTATCTCACGTGTAATTAGTAACGTTAATGAGTTACTGTAATTTTTTTTGTAAGACAACTTTGTTTAAATAGATAATTTGTTCCAGTCTAGATCGTAATTATTATTCTTAAAAAAATAAATACGATTCAAGTAACTTCGATGAATAATTCATTGAGTTTATGAAATTTCATTGTCGGTTGCTAACGGCTACAAATTTGTTAACGACAAATTCAACATTTGTAATTATAAATTACACGCAATTTTGATAATTGCCTTTCCAGCTGCTAATTTAACTCCAGTTTCAAATACAGATGTATTCAATATTCTATAATTAATGAAGTGCTAGTATTGGTGTGGTGTGGTAGTAGTAGATTCTGAACTAACCCTAATAGCCGGAAGGTGTGTTTTGTCCGCGCTACCTACGGTATTTCAATACCTTTAATGCATTGCTACACTATATTAACTGTTATCTTGCATTCATTACTTTAATTTCCACCTTTTTGCGTATAGTATAGAGAAAAAGTACTGCAATAGATTAAAATTCACCTAAATTTCAACGGACTAACTCTTTTCATAATCTCTTTTGAACCAAAAACTGTGTTTTTAACGATATACGAGGCGTGGCTATTAAATAACGAGACTTACGTTGTAAAAAATTGTATTTTTATTTTATACATAATTACTTATTGACACCTTCAATACAAAGTAATCCCTTGATATCCGCGGGTTCGGTTATCCGCGGACTTTGTCCGTGGGCCTGAAACCTTAAAATACGTACGTAATCTCACGTTGTGTACACAGTACTTGGAGGGAGGTGGGGAAGTCATACAATTCCGAAAACATGTGTCACCCTACATGTTTGAAATTTTATAAATTTCAAACACCAGTGGAGGATGAAATTTTAGAAATCGTTCACAACGTGAAGGGTGAGGGTTTTGCTTAAATCGACCGACCACCAGGACATGAAGAAATGATCCAAAGCCATGACCAGGAACTAACAGTGGAGGAGTTGGAGGAACTGATGACACCCTAAAATGAGATAGCCAAGCAGCCTAAGAGGAAGACGAAGATCCTGACGATCCCGAAACGAAGCCAAAATTTCTCCACAAACCATCAACGACATCATCAGCATGGCAACGCAGCTAGCTGATTACGTGATGGAGACGGATCCCGTCATGGAAAGGGCCCTTCAATTTAAAAGAGAAGCTGATGATACCATACGAAGAAGTTTACAAGGAGTTTGAAAAGAAGAAGAAGCGAACAGTCATAACTAACTATTTTATAGCAACTTAAATTTTTTATACGTACAGTACTGTATTTATTAAATACTCATAGATTATAATAATGGTAAAATATTCCTGAAACTATTAAACACTTACGACTACAGGACTATTCCTTCAGAACCTAACCCCCATATTTTCGTTCCTATAAGTGTCACCGCCACCCCTTCTAATTAATCATTTATTGTGTTGCCGGCCTTCAATAATTCTCCCGGCGCTTTAGCGGCGCACCGACAAACCTTTCGGCTGCGTTGCGACAGAGAGCTTTGTTGCCAAGACCGAGCGACTTACCGCCCCCTACCACAGCGCTCACAGTAGCTATAAAAGAGCGCTGCACTGATCCGAGGGATTCACTTCCTACAGCATCGACAAGACGTCCACCACGGCACACGGCTGCCGGACTCCAGGGAAGACTAATCGACGACCCCGCAAGAGAGAAGATGATGCTTCCGCTCGCCGACCCGCCACCGTAAGCCGTCGACCGGACCGTCATCGCCCGCTGACGCGAGCGATGCCCACAGCGGTCCCTCGACCGAGTCTTGCGCCCACCAGACTCGACGAAGCAGCCATCGACGCACTACTGAAAGGGAAGAAGATGACGTCTCCGCTGGACGACTCGTCGTGTCGCCCAGCTCCTCGACCACCACGACGACTACGACCGACGCTTCCCATCAAGACGACCACCGCTTAAACGGCCCTTTTCAGGGCCACCAAACAAATAACGTTTGCCACTTAATGTCGCCATCCAGTGACATAAAGTATCTTTATCCGCGGTTTTACGAACCGCGGTAACTCTCCGGAACGTAACCGCCGCGGATACCGAGGGATTACTGTACAATCCTTCTCTATCCCTACAACGCTCCATGCGAATTTTCCATTATGAAATGTCTAGATCATAATTACTTAGAGGAGGATCATTACTCTCAAAGGAGATAACTCTGATTAGTGTCTTTTACACCTCTACCTCTTCTGTTCTTATATTTATCAGTCATATAATTGGGTGACAATGTGATAAGAAACAGAACTATTTTTTGTAGCCCTGAAACTAGCAGATCGAGAGCAAATAATTGAACACTCCACCTGGCTGTTACGGGAAAATCATTAATTATAATTATTAATTGTTATAAAATTAAAGTAGTGTAAGTCTTTTTATTTTTTATCAACCCAGATCCCAAACGAACGCTTAGATGTTACAAAACTTTCCTTTCCTATGTGTTCATATACAAGAGAAAGCAATAAAAATTCGTTACGTATTTTCCTTAAAAAATTTAAAAGAAAATACCTGAAAAAGAATATAGTTCAACACGAATAAAACATTGTCTACCACAAAATACATAAAAGAAACAAATAAAAATAACAAAAATGATAATATACTAAAATAAAACAACTATAATAAAAATTTTCAGTAAAATATGAGCACTTTACTGCAAGAAAATAATAGTAATATTATAACTTAGAATGTTTGTGCAGAATAAACTAATGCAATCAGTATTAGACTAAGTAAAAAGAAGCCGCCAACATGTCAGTTATAATAAACATGTGCAACTGAAATTTTACGTAACACAGTTATAAAAAGTAAATGCAGTAGTTCCTTACAACATATAATCATGAAAAATTAAATATAATAAATCATTTAAAATAACAGAGTATCATTCTGTTCATTTTTTATTACTAAACATTGTTGGTTTAATTTATTTTATTATATCTAGGCCTACATAAATATATTTAATGTAATTTAATTACATTCGTTACGCATATTAAAAATAAAATACCGGTTTACAGAAGATTTTATTAAATAGTAAATATGATATTTTAAAAACAATTTTTTAAGTTATTTTGAAAAATCATAGTAGAGTATCGTATCTACCCAAAATATATTAATTTGAGACTAGTCTCAAAATTAATTTATAAAACTGTTTTTTAACCGAGTGACGAATAAAATAAATAGATTTAGGCACAATTTCGGAACAATTCACATAACTGTAAAGCACAAAATGGAACTATAGTTCTAAAAAACCGTAGCGGTGACAGTTTCAATGTATGGCAGCGAGGCATGAGTGCTTTCAAACAGAGAATGAAGCCAAATCAGAGCTGCGGAAATGTAATTTCTTCGGGCAGTGAAAGGCTGCACTCTTGAAGACAAGATCAGAAGTGACGTTATAAGGTCAAAATTTCAAATATTTAGCCTGGAAAAGAAGATTAACGAATACAGAATCAACTGGAGTAGTCATCTGGAACGCAAAAAGGGAAGCCGTTTGCTTAAATTGGAAATTAATTGAAAGCCAAATGGTCGAAAGGGTCGTCCGTTGGGAAAGTGGATTCCGGAACATGCAGTACTAAGTAATCCGTGAAATGAAGATGAAGAAGTTTGTAAACGAGCGTGAATCCATAGTATCCAGTAATCGGTCACATACAGTAATGCAAATATCCAAATTTGCCAGCCGCAATGGGGTAGTTGGTAACGTGCTCGCCTCTCATCATGCGGTCTTGGGTTCGAATCCCATTCAAGCACGGCATATTTTCATACGTTACAAAAATCACTTCATCCTTCACCGTCTGCATTAGCAATAATTGCACAACAGTCAGACGTTAAACAAAAAAAAAAAAAAAAAAAAAAAAAAAAATCCAAATTATTCTGAGTTTCAATCAAAAATCCTCCCAATTTTAAGAACTGCGTCCTGAAACACGACAAACAGCTACGAGGATTATTTTTTTAAAACCACCGACTGGTTTTAAAAATAAAACTTATGAGAATAATGAAATAAATTTATTATCAAAAGTTACATACATCCTTGGTTACTTTCAGTGGCGTAACTAACGCCAATGCAACCAATGCGGTGCATTGGGGCGCAGGCCTTAGGGGGGGGGCGCAAAAAACTGATATTCTGGAAATTTGTTTTTTGGGAAAAAGTATGTTTAAGCAAAACTCGCTGTACTTCAGTTATGTTAATGGTGTTTGGAAATGTTTAGTAACTTAATTTTACTTTCAATTAATTTTTTGAATAATAATTTTTTTAAATAATTAACTTTAAAATTACTGTACATAATAAATTATATTTCTTTGAATAATCTTTCTCTAATTGGATAGAGCTTGTACAATTGCGTGTGTAGTGAAGTAGTATCCAGGAAGTGTGGAAGTACGGAGAAATGTCGTTAGTTTCGTTGGGAGTTCCGGCGGAGGGGGGGAGTGAGTCTACGAATAGGGGCTCACGGGGAATACTTGCATTGGGGCGCAATCAGACTAGTTACGCTACTGGTTACTTTTCAAAATAATCATTATTTAATTGAGGCATTTATTATACCGGTGTACAAGGTTTTCAATATCCTCTTCATTGAACGTTGCCGCCAGTCACTTGAAATAGTCTTCAAGTGTCTTGGAGCTCGTTGTCTGTTCGGAAACTCCAAAACCGTCGCAAAGTTTCACAGTAACTTTCTGCATTTATGGTAGTTGCAGAGAGCCATTCAAAACAAAAAAAAGAGGAATGCTCACTTCAAGAGTTGTGCTGATCCATGACAAAGCCCGTCCTCATAGTGGTGCAGTAACGAAAAGGGTTCATAACAAGTTTCAAGGGACATTTTTGATCATCCGGCGTATAGCAGCAAGCGACTTTCACCTATTCACTGGATTAAAGTAATGGCTAGGAGGGCAGAGCTCCGAACAGATGAGGTGCTCCAAGACACTGTGAACACCCATTTCAAGTGACAGGCAGCAACGTTTTATGTTGAGAGTATTAGAAAGCTTGTACACCGGTATGATAAATTCCTCAGTTTAAATCGTAAATATGTTGAAAAGTAAACAAGGATGTACGTAACTTTTCATAATAAATTTATGTTATTAGTCTCTATTTTTGTATTTATAACCAATCGGAGGTTAACCCTTTATAGGGCAGTACTACGGGGAAAAATATAGGGCATGTTGTAAAATGGCTAAATTTTGTTTTATAGGGACTTGAATGATGTATTTCTAGTGCCAGAACAGTAAGATTTTTTAAATTCTTTATGTCAAGCCCTGGTAAGTATACTTACTTATTGAAATGGGAATCACATAATATTTAGTGGTAAGAATGCTTATTAAAACAACTTGTAGCCCTATATAACAGAAAAATATGTTGAATAACTTAACTTAATATTAGGATGAATTCTTACTTTCCCGTAAAAAAACTTCAATTTTCTAACCACTGTACAAAAGTAACAACAAAATAACATGTTAGCGTACGCTGGTATGAATCCTTACCACATTCGTGTAACTCACAAAGCAAATGGTCACTGCGCACTAATTTCAATATGTGGATAGCCTATTTACCAGAGGACATCTATAACACCTTAAAATGCCAATAGGGTTCAACTGCATAGGTTATTCTTTAAAAAAATCGACCTTATTGCCAGTGGTAAGTATTCTTACCACAGACCTATAAAGGGTTAAATAACCCCACGTACATTCACAACAATTTATTTATTTTAACAGTTCTTTTAACTTTTTTAAATCGTAATTTACAACTAAACAAACAATTTCAAATTATTGTACATGATGGTAAAACATTATATTTGGCTTTAATTAAGGACTTAGAAAAAAACACCACTCAGCAGTAGAAATCCACCGGAATTTTTAAACTAGAAAGATTTTATATAATTTATTTATTCAATTTGCTATCGTTTTAAGTTAAAAGGTCCTTATCGTTTTCGCGCTCAGAGGCCTCCTTATGGGTTAAAATTTCTGTCAGTCAGTGTGTTAGCTATGAAGCTTTAATATATAGAGATTTGAATTTATTTAATTGAGTGTTGGTATCTGATTTTTTATTTTGCATTCTGTCTGCGTTGAGTCAAATAATATATCTTCTTCTAGAGAGCTTTCTTTGTGGGGTTACCTGGTAAAGTTCTGCGTATCTAGATCAGGTATAAGTAATGTGTATTTTAGTGATTTTAGGGTAGACACGTAAAAAATTTTTAACAAGACGATAATTTGTACATAACACGAAGATTATAAGTATTAATTTACAAGAAAGTAAAAAAAAAAAACAAAATTCAAAAATGAATAATTGTTATTAATAACACGTTAAGAATACATCACGCAAAATAAAAAAGGTACATTCATTTGAAAGATAAGGAAAAACGCAATTCATTTTCATTAAGCTGCAAGACATTTGAATACCTGTTCAATTTCTCTTTAATAAAACTTATAAGCTACTAATTTTAAGTACGGTAACTATATAGTTGGGTACATAGTTGTGCAATGAACCGGGTGATACAAAAGTCTAGACAATAACAAATAGCGTATGTCAAAAAGAAATACAAATAAATATACAGGGTGATTCATGAAGTTCTCCCCCCACTTCTACAGCACATTGTACTAGTAAAAATAATGAAAAAATGTTATATAAACATAGGTCCGAAAACGCTTCGTTAGCGAGTTACAGCTAGCGAAAGTTTCGCCTGGATTTCAGTTCACCAGGTGAAATGAGGTCTTCCTGGAATTGTGGTAAGGTAGATTAAGGGGCGAATTCAATCATTTCTTATGGTTTTTGATCTGATAAATTGAATAAAACAGGTCCCAGAACTGTAAGTTAAATAGTTTTTGAGAAAACCAGTGTCAAATGCAAAAAATGGAGTGAAAATCACATTTTTTCATCTTTGGGCAAGGATAACTGTGTTATTTCACCAAGAAACAGTTAAAATTTTTCAATAAAACATGTAGAAAATTTTATTCTGAACAAACCGGTGTAAATTAAGTACACAGAAAGCGAATAGATGTTTGATTAAATGAGTTTTTATTCATAAGAGTACAAAGTAAAATTAACCGGAAAAACTAAAATGAAAAAATGTGTTTTTTTCACTCCATTTTTTTGCATTTGACACTGGTTTTCTCAAAAACTATTCGCTTTCTGTGTACTTTATTTACACCGGTTTGTTCAGAATAAAATTTTCTACATTTTTTATTGAAAATTTTTAACTGTTTCTTGGTGAAATAACAAAGTTATTCTTGCCCAAAGATGAAAAAATGTGATTTTCACTCCATTTTTTGCATTTGACACTGGTTTTCTCAAAAACTATTTAACTTACAGTTCTGGGACCTGTTTTATTCAATTTATCAGATCAAAAACCATAAGAAATGATTGAATTCGCCCCTTAATCTACCTTACCACAATTCCAGGAAGACCTCATTTCACCTGGTGAACTGAAATCCAGGCGAAACTTTCGCTAGCTGTAACTCGCTAACGAAGCGTTTTCGGACCTATGTTTATATAACATTTTTTCATTATTTTTACTAGTACAATGTGCTGTAGAAGTGGGGGGAGAACTTCATGAATCACCCTGTATAAATAACAGGCAGGTGAAGTGTTAAAGTATTTGGACTCGATCTGCTAGGGCTACACAAAATAGTTCTTTATCTTATCACATGGTCAGCAAATTATGTAACTGAAGGATTTAAGAACTGAAGAAGTTTAAAAGACACTAGTTTGAGTTATCTCCTCTGAGAGTAATGAATTTCATTATACAGCCAGACCCTGCGGTGAATGAAGTAAAGGTCCCTTTTACAGGGTTGAAAATGTCTGCTTTTCAAAGGGCCTGGCATGCTGATAACTATACTTTTCCACTCAGTGAGGAAGGCAAAAGTAAACAACCTCACTCCTCGTTTTACTCAGTAAAGCCTCTAGAGCAGAGGTTCCCAAACTGTGTGCCGCGGCACACTGGTGTGCCGCGGGGCCAGCCAAGTGTGCCGCGGAACTCAAGGAAAATAAATTAAATTAAATTTAAACGGTCCAATAAAATAATGCCTAGCCGATGACTAAGAAATTGGGCTGACTTGAGAGGAATTAAAGAGGAATTAAGTGATATAAAAAATGACCGTGGCCTAAAAATGAAATTTAAAAAACTGGTTCAAGATGCAGAGGAAAAGACAAAACCAAAAAAGAAAGTAAATCCTGACCTAGCAGCTTTTTGGCTGTCTTTAATAAACGAGTACCCTGCAATAACTAAAAGGGCATTGACAGTATTGTTGCCGTTTTCAACATCCTACATTTGTGAGGCAGCTTTTTCGGCTATGAACGAAATCAAAACGAAGAACAGGTCACAGCTGCAAACAGTAGAGCACGACATGAGATTGGCCTTATCCGTTGTTCAACCTCGAAAAATGGAGTTAGCTCAAAAACACCAAGCCCATATGTCACATTAACCAAGAATGTGAATAATGGAAAGCAAGAAGTATTTTGTTTAATATTTTCTTACTTCTACTGGTTGTATTATACTACTGTATTTTGTTCAATAAGTTAAAATAAATTAAGTTTCTTTTCAATGTAATGTTTTTCTTTGACTTATCCAAGAAAATTATATTATTTATTATATAAGTACATTTATATCAAGTACTTATTAAGCTTAATCAATGGCATAAAGTAATAGGTGTGCCGCGGCTATTGGCCGTTTTTTTTTGTAGTGTGCCGCGAGAAAAAAAAGTTTGGGAAACACTGCTCAAGAGGTTCAAACCAGCCTTACAGCTGATAACCTGAACAACAAAAAAAAGTTACACGAGCTGAAATTAAATAAATCATTTTATTAGAGGTTATAATAGTTTACAGTAGGTTTGAAATTTCTGTCTTCTATCTTCAATCCAGCTTAAAATACACCCATACAGCATTTTATGATTCCTAAAAATGACGTTTGGCCTGTTCGCTAGCATAGAGTGTAAAACTACAAAGTTGAATGGTGATTCCCCGTTAAAAAATTTGTGTTGTTATTTAGGTCATCAGCAGGAACGCTGGTTTGAAATTCTAGAGATTTTACTCTCTAGTTAAACGAGGAGTAGGGTTGTTTGCAATTGCCTTTGAAAAGTATACATCCAGCAAATGACACCTTCACTTCATTGTTCACCACAGGGTGCGGCTGTGTAATGAAATTCATTACGTTCAGAGGAGATAACTCTGACTAGTGTCTTTTACATCTCTACCTTTTTTCGACACCAACGGATTGTAGGCCTGTTGTGAAAATCCGCCAGAATAATTAACCGGTTACAATGATAAAAAAGTAAGCCCAACATTTTAAATCGTACAATATTTTTGAGATAGATCAGATTCATTTCACAAATCTTTAACTTCTGGGAACAATTTAAATGTATCAAGAATTTCTTGAGATGCCAGGTTTGACTCCCGGTCAGGACTGGAATTTTTTTCACATTCAGTAAAAACCATCACTTTTCAAAGGCTATATAATCACAAAATTAATATTCAAAAGAGTCGGCCGTAAAAAACATAAGTAAAAATAAATAATTCAAACCGAAGAAATTCAAGAAAGAAATTTTAAGCTTACATTAAAATATTATCACAAAATACCAAAATTAACCCACCGGGTTAGTCTAGAGGTAAAGTCCTCGCCAAAATCAGCTGTTTAACAGCTGATTTTCGGAGACGAAGGTTCCTGGTTCAAATCCTAGTAAAGGTAGTTACTTTTATACGGATCTGAATACTAGACAGTGGTTACCGGTGTACTTTGATGGTTGGGGTTCAATTAACCATACTCTCCCAGGAATGGTCAGCCTGGGTCTGTACAAGACTACACCTCATTTACACGTCATACACATCATCCTCATCTCATTGGGTCATGGGGTTGCTTATTGTTCTAAATTGAACAGATTGCAACGTACACAAATTAGGAATTAAAAAAAAAATACCAAACTTATCAGGCACCCAGTATTTAAGTAATTCATTTTAATCTGTTCATCAAACACAAATATTTTTGAGTGCCAAGAATATATTTATTAAATAAATTTAACATAAATTTCAAATATACTTCTATGTTGTTTTAAAAAAAGAAAAGTAAGTATGAAAGCAATACTTATTTGTCATCATCAACCGGACTTGTGTTATGAACGTTAGAAAATTTACCATGTTCTTGACGTTTAGTTAAAACATACTATGTCATTTGTACTACTAGGTGTTCTTACTCCATTTAGTAAAACTCTTTAATTGTTTACTTCACGGTACATCAAAATGTGTACAAAATTTAAAGTGTGAATAATTGTTGACCCTAAATTATTTGAAATTGTCTTTCTATTATATACGTAATACATAACTTATTTGTTAAATACTGGTCAGGTCAAATTAGAAGTTTTTTCTCTCTCTTAGGGTCGAGTCATTGACATTTGATGCGTCAAAAATGACACGTAATATTTTTTTCTTTTTTCTTTTGCCTGTTTGAATACAGGGAAGGAAATAAGGCTATTGTTTTCATATAAATTTTTCCAAATCGAGTTTTCATCCCACCTGAACCAAAAAAACTTTTTAGCTGTGTTAACGGAATATTGAACAAAGTCCAAACTTAAAACTTAAGTTGAATACCACTAGTGGGCCGGACACGAACATTTTCATCAAAATCAGTCAACCGGAAGTAGTAGGTAGTTTATTCGTGCGATTTTTCACTTTGTTGCGATTTTTGCAAAAATGACTCGTACGATTTTTTTTTAAATCGCCTCATTTACGACTTTTTTCTTTCGATACAAGATATGGTCAGGGCCACACCTGTTGAAATTCTTAATGAGGCTGTGCTCTAGTGGTATTTTTTCGTTTTTTAAGATAGCGGCCTTAGTATGCAATTGCGAGCAACAGTATACAATTTCAAAGTTATAGACAATTAACAAACCTACAACAACTTTCATTTTATATACCTATTTATATCAATAAATCACCATAATGTTAAAAAATAGTGGTAATCTAAATTTGGTTTTTTTCATCAGTCTCTCGACTGGTTTGATAAAGTTCTCCATGCTGTTATATCTTGGAGAAATGTAAATTCTATCTTGTTCTATCTTTAATTTTTTTTAAAGGAAGCTAAAAAAATACTTGATTGATGAAACAATGTACAGTGTACAAGAATTCCTTTCTAAATAGTATTTGGTTGAAAACATATCAAAACTTTTAACTAAAAGCTGAGGCAAATTATGTATTATTTGATACAAATAGGTGGATAACACGCTTAATAAGCAAGTAAGTAGTTATAATAAATAAATTTAACATGGTGAAAAAAATTAGACTTAAAAGTTTTATGTAGACATGTCCTACATGGACAAGAACATGTCTTACACTCCCTTCTGGAGTCTCCTGGATGCAGTTATAAAAAAGTCGATGGACGATACCAGTCATTGAAATTTTTTACTCAAAACGTTTTTCTTCCACTAACGAAATAACAAAATCAAAATCATCATAAAAATTAATAAACAGGGAATCACTTGATGAATTTGATTTTAAACATAAATTAACTTTAAAGTTACAACCTCAATCTTACATTTGTGTGGGAAATGACAACTAAATTGATAATCTTATCGGATCAATTTATTGAGACAAAAAGTATCAGTTGATTAATTAACACCAATTAATTAATTATACTCTTGGTAATACTTTAATTTATTTCTAATGTGTTTTTTTAAATTTAAATAACTAACTGGATAGAGAATTGCATGGATTTAATAGTAAATTAAAGCAATTTACGACTGAAATTGATAGTCTTTACAGAGTACATAAAGGTAAAGAGAATGCTATTAGTATAACAGACGTTTAATGAGAGCGTCGTTATTTAAAGTTTGGCAACGAAACGGCGCCATGTGAAAGAGTCGCCAAGAATCAAAAGACAAGACAAGTAAAGAAACATAAGTGTGTTACTTTAGCTAGAAGATGTCTGAGGCGCCGACTAACATGGGTCATGCATGCCACGCTGGATGTCATTCCATGTGCACATCAAAACTAATTTAAAATGTAACTGGCAGCCAGTTGAACGACATTTTACTGCCCGTTTACTCGTTATTTTATTTTATTAGATTTTCAAATGTTTATATTAAAACATTAAGAGAAATTTAAAAGATTTCCAGATAGTCAATTATTTGATAAAATAGTATCCAAGTATTTAAATATTTCAATTTAAAATGTGTCAAGAAACAACTTAATAATAATTTGTATATCTTAGTACGGAATCATATCTGAATTAAATAAGGTTTAATGACATAACATTATCTTTTAAAATATTATTCTGACAGTACTATTATACTAAATAAAAAAAAAATAAAAAAATATAGACCAAAGGGAATTTTGTTCGAAACAGGATATACGTTGATTGTTTGAAAAGATATACCGCTTTTATGACCAGATTTAACATAAAGATAATTTTTATTAACCATCACAGTTTAAATTACAAACTCACAAAAATGTATCCACCGAGTAAATAAACAAACTTAATAAAACTCGACCTTCGCAAAACAAAACTATGAAAAGTAATTGACTTCAGTAATAAAATACAGACCGGAAATAAACGAATATAATTTAATAAAAAAATAAAGTTTCTATTTAATTTTTATAGTAGTCTTTTTTTTAGAGCGTTATGGCCTCTGGGACCGCGTGTTCACAGAGCGCTCGATTTCCGATCAGCCCTTTAGGTCTTCATTCTCTGGCTGAATACCTGGCGTTGTTCCACAGTCCAGACCCTCCGACTCCGAGGCCCGACCCAATCCTCCACGTATATCGTCCCCCTGATCATCTTGCGATATGTGGGGTGGTCCCAGATGTCTTCCTGGGAGATGTTCATCTTAGACATGTCGGTCTGGACGGCTAATGCCCACTTATCAGGGTTCTCGAACTATGGATCTGATCTCGTACTGTGGATCTGTTTGGTAAGGCGGGAGTTAGCCATGCGGACGATGTGGCCATAGAAAGCAATTCATCATGTGAGGTTCGACGTGCCGGAACAACTCGTCGTTGCTTCTGGGGCGATACTCGAAGTCCTGGTTTAACTTGGGTCCCAGAATTTTTCTGACTACGCGTTTTTCTTGGGTAGCCAGCTTGGACTTCAATCCTTCGCGGATTTTGTTTAGGGTTTCCGCCCCATATAAGGCTGCTGGTCAGATTACTGTGTTGAAATAACTGATCTTGACGGCTCTGGACAGGGACATCTTGTTATAGGTTGACTGCGTATTTTTTATTAATTATTAATTTATTTTTATCATTTGCGAATACAGTAGAGCTAGTCTGATACATTGAGTCGGTTGGACGAATATTGAAGTATAGACACTAACAATTCGTCCATCGAGAAATAAGAGATGCAGGTGGCGTTATTTTTTCTATTTTTTACCCAAATTAATTATGTGTAAGCTGCAATTTGTTCAATTTAATATACAATAAGCAAAAATATACAATAAGCAACCCCCATGAGGCAATGAGATGAGAATGACGTTTATATGAGGTATAGTTTTGTACAGACTCAAGTCGACCATTCCCGTGAAAGTATTGTTAAATGAACCCCAACCATAAAAGTGCACTAGTAACCGCTATCTAGTATCCAATTCCGTATAAAGTTAATTACCTTTGAACCAAGAGATCATCCTCTCCGAAAATCAGCTGTTATACCGCTGACTCAATGCGTCGACCTTATCACTAGACCAACCCGGCGGGTTAATTGATAAACTGGCCACAAAAACAAAACATGTTGTCAATCACTGATTGTAGAGCTTGCCCGTCGGCTTGTAGTGAATGAAATAAGCATTTCACTACATCTATCATCCGGTATGTTCAGCAGTTTCAGACGAAGTCTAAAAAAATTTAAAATCGCTACATGATTGTTGGCCATTTTTAAAATCTACTGTCATTTTCTATGCCCGTTCGTCACATTCAAATGTCAGAAACTACAAGAGAAAGCAACAAACGGATTCCGGATTCGTAATATACACAAAAAGTTAGTGGGCCTGGATTGGGTTTGAAGTTCCGGTTTCGACAGGAAGTGGCCTGAAACAGGAAGTCACGAAATCAAAGTCGGAAATTTAAAACAAAAATAATGTCATTCGATTCCTCTTGAAGAGTAGATACAGAAATCACTCATGGTTTTTGCAATTTTCGACCGGAAGTCAAGAAATCAAAGTCGGAATTCGGAAACAAAAATAGTGTCATTCGGTTCCACTTAAAGAGTAGATACAGAAATCACGAATGGTTTTTGCCATAAGTCAAAGGCAAGCCTTTCTCTTTCTTACGAAAGCTAAGTGAGTTTGATCTTTTAAAATTTCTTTAGAAAAAATTACCATTAGACTAGTTTATTTCTGAATTTTGTCTACAATATGAAGCTTTTGATATCCGTATGGTTATTTTCATCCTTTTTTATATTTGGGCATACATGGTGGCTTGTCTCAACGTCATTATGATTTTTGTGTGTAGTCTCAATTTGAAAACTTTTTTAAAAGGCTTTTTCTTACAGTGTATGGAGTCTCTTGCATCTCAACAGCCACCGATCTCTATATTCCCCGTCTCCATCCTTCAGATTCCTAAAAAGCATATCCTTCTGTGCTTGTTTATCTCATGTTTCAGGTGGTCGCCCACGCCTCCGCCTTTCTTGGGAGTCTCCAGTTCACAATTCTTTTTAGGCACTTATGCTTTTCCATCTTCTGCACATCTACAAACCACACCCGGAAAATTGAAAGTGAAAGTGCCAAATTCGATTACCGGTTAGAATTTGGAAATTGTGAACAAGAAAAGTCCATATGACTCAATAGTGGTTGTGAATAATCAAACAAAAGACACGCTTTAAAAAAAGTATTTTGAAGAATAAATTGATCTAATTTACATAATTTTCCAATCAGTATGAAAGGAGATAAATCAAATGGAACAACAAAAGATTTGAAGTTATTAGACTTGTGCTACTGGATATACTAAAAATGTATCTATAACACACACACACACACACACAACCTGTTACGAAATTAAATTTCGTTCTTAATACATAATACCCCGACCGGTCCATAGAAGAAGAAGTCAGTCGTTGATTGCATAGAATGAACCAACGAAAAGAATCAGCGCCAACACGATGATAACGCTGGAGGGTAACGAACCTAGATGGATACGAATTGAATTGAATACAACTTCCTGTTTTATTCTGTTATTTTCTTTAACGGTCCACCTAAGTTACCATACTGACCAACCGACCGTTCGACATTACAATCAGAAACGGCAGCCAAAACTAATTAACTCTCCAAAAATTATAAACATTAATTTTAAAAATACCAAGGTCAACAGCTGGTTATTTTACACTGTGAAACTAACTCAACGATTTATAGATTAGTATTACTACAATACTACTACATCTTTAGCCTTTCAACAAATTATCAACTGTAGTCCTACACTTCTTTCTTACCTATTTTAATTATTAACCTAGTCTATAATTAAAATTCATCAATATATACTTTAAAAACAACCATTCCGAGTTGAATAAACTTACTAATATAATTACAGAGTGTCTACCTCAATATTTTTGTAAAATTCCTTACATTTCCCGGATTTCCATGGTTCATATATTGTGAAAACTCCATGATAATAATACTGATTCAAAATACAAACTCTGATGTAAAACACTCATACACTATGCATTGCCAATGTAAATAATAAAAAATATAAAATAGTTAAAACATGAGTCAATTACGCTACATGAAAATCAACGACTTCTCGGATTAAAATACACAAAAAATGTAATTGACGCTAAATTAAGTTGTGTAGCAAAAAAATTCTTGAAATAAAAGTTGTAGGTTTTTTAATTTTCTATAATACAGATTAAACAGTTTTTCCCTAAAATGTATATTAAAGTCGCAATATCAAAAAAAAATTAATACGAGAGCAGAGAGTACCCGAGAATTTTTCCTGACATGCCGCCTACCCTACCTTGCAGAGTATAACAAATGTAGTAGGCTAAATGAGGCGATTTTTTAAAATATTGCATGAGCCGTTTTTTTTTTTAGAAAATCCCAAAACCGTGAAAATTGTACGAATAAACTACTACTTCTGGTCGACAGATTTTGATAAAAATATTCATGTTGGGTTCCCTTGTGGTATCTAATTAATTTACAAGTTTCAACTTTGTACGATATTCCTTTCTTGAGATATTTTTCACACGCACGCACGCACACACACACACACACACACAACCACGCGTGCTTACTTACGCATACACACATACATATAGACCAATTGGTAAAAACATAATTCTTTTGGGTTCACGGGTCTCAAAACCTGTATTTCCGGTGAAAATGCGATTTATAGAAATCGGCATGAAAACTATACTTTCCTTTCCTATATTTTATACATAACAAGAAAAAATAAAATTATGAAAAAAAGTTATATGGTCCTACTCGTATGTTCGAAAACGCTTCGTTAACGAGTTACAACTAGCGAAATATTTCGCCTGCATTCAGTTACTACGATGACATTAAGTTAACTGAAATTTCTAACGCTTAAATTAAAAGACAAACATGGTGCCATCATATGGTTTATAAACTGATACAAAACACATAAAAACCACTTTTAGGTGTTTACGTAGAGACTGTTAAATGCTTAATCAAGTTATATTTTTTAAATTTAAGAAAATTAACGTAAAAAAATTAGTAGGCTTACACCCTAATTTTACCAGAGTAACTAAATTCCGGACGAAATTTTTCGCCAGCTTTAACTCTCTAATGAAACGTTTTCGGACCAACGTTTTTGTGAACAATTTTTTCTTATTTTTAGCTATAAAACAAGCTTTCGAAAGAATGTCAATCAATTAAATAACCTGTAGACATATAAACACTATGCTATACAAGCACTTTGTAAAAAAATTTTGTTGTTTTTGTTTAGGTCATCAGCCGAAAGGCTGGTTTGAACATGTAGAGGCTTTACTAAGTAAAACGAGGAGTCAGGTGGTATACCGTTGCCTTCCTCACTGAGTGGGAAAATACGCTTATCAGCATAATGGGCCCTCTGAAAAGCACATATTTTCCACTCTGTAAATGACACCTTCACTTCATTCACCACAGGGTCTGGCTGTATAATGAAATTCATTACTTCCAGAGGATAAAACTCTGATTGGTGTCTTTTACACCTCCACCTCTTCTGTTCTTAAATGATTCAGTCATTTAATTGGCTGACCATGTAATAAGAAACAGAACTATTTATTTTAGCCCTGAAACAAACTGATTGAGTGTAAATAATTTGAAACCCACCTATCTGTTATGGGCAAAAATAAAATCTTATCAACTCCGAAACGCTAATTTTTTAATAAAAAATAAAAACACTAGCCCCATCAATTGTACAGACTAACAACACTTACTCTTTAACAAAATATATTGTATTTTGTTTACATTTTATTAAGTCTTAAACAATATTTCAAATATGACCGCCTACGTAGCGTAGTGGTTAGCGTGTTAGCCTGCCACGCGGAGGTCCCGGGTTCGATTCCTGACCAGGGTCTGGAAATTTTCACGTGTCAAATCCCACAGTTAATGTTTCATAACCCACCGTAGTCGCTAATAACCAAGCAATTGATGCGACTTTAAATAAAAAATAAATAAAAAAAATAAAATACGTGCTTGAAGGCTTCACTCGTATATAAAAGTCAGGTCTTACAAAATAAAATTACATTGATAAAAAATATGATATATAGGTAACTGTATTTCAATACCATAGATAACAGTAAAATTATTTATAATATATTTTATACCCACAAAAAAAAGGTTGAACTCCCATCATCAGAACAGATAAAAACAAAAGAAAAAAGTAGCAATGGTATATATACTACCTGTAAGACATAGATAATTTTCTTTCTAGAGTTGATAAAAAATATAATAATAAAAATAAGAACAACTTAAAATTTAAACCCTTAGGAGTATATGTTTAACCATGTTGAAAGATTATAGATACAACTGCTCTAGCTACTTGTTTATTATCATATCTTACAATAAAAAATCACGTAAACATCACCCTCATTCTAAACAGATTAAACATCTTCAGAGAACATCGCCTGTCTTCTTAATGTCGCCATCAAACTTCAATAATAGTAACAACAAAAATATATACAGGGTGGTTCGAAAAAGTTCGAAAACGGCTCAACATTTCAATTGGAAAGAAATTTCAAGATATGAAAATTTTGCTTTTCACTCGAATACAAAACAATATTTTTTTACTTTCTCTTGCCTATATCAATATATAAATATAGGAAGGAAAGTATTGTTTTCATTTTAACAAATCGAGTTTTCACCGGATCTACACGTTTTCAGACCCCCTGAACCCAAAAAAACATGTTTTTAGCGATTGGTCTGTGTATGTGTGTGTATACAAAATATCTCAAAAACGGAACATCGTACGAACTTGAAACTTGAAACTTAAGTTACATACCACTACCGGACCCGACACGAACATTTTCATCAAAATCGGTCAACCGGAAGTAGTAGTTTATTCGTGTAATTTTTCACTTTTCTGCGATTTTCTCAAAAACTGGTCCTACGATTTTTTTAAAAATCGCCTCATTTACTTAATTTTTTATGCTCTACAACATAGGGTACGCGCAATGTTTGCTGAAATTCTTGGTCAGGCTGTTTTTACGTAAAAAAATTTGTTTTTTTAAGATTGCGTTTTTAATATGCATTTTAGCGCAAAAATTTATATAATAAAAGCTGTAGAGAATTTAAAATCCTACAACTTTTATTTCAAATATTTTTTTATATAACGGTTAGTTTAGCAGTAATTAGCGATTTTCTGTTTTTTCTCACGAAAACTTGTGAAAAATCGATTTTTTTAAGATTTCGGCCTTAGTATTTTACGACAAAAGTTTGTATAATCAAATTTAGAAGAAAATAAGATGTACAAGTTTTATTTAAAGCATTTTTCTCTACAAAGCCTAGTTTAGCGTGAAAGAGTGATTATCCGTATTTTTAAGCCACACTGAGGTAGATTTTCATTTTGCGTCTTTCACTCATGATTAAAATTAGGTTACGTTTGTTGAGGTTAGTTGTTTTGTTTATTTCTAATGTTTTATTACTAATGTTTGGTATATTGTAAATTATTTGCATTGGCAAGAGAAAGTTGTGTGAGAGTTTCACACCAGATTTTTTTTTTTTTAACTTCGAGACCTCATAGGATCATTCTAGTTCAAGATTTGGTCTGTTCCAGTGTTGGGTTTCTTTGAAAAGCGCGCTCTCCTAAGCATGGCTTCCTTTCGTTTGGCCCACATTTTCTTAAAACGTTCCGATCTCTGTTACCGGTCTTCGTCGATAAACACCCTGTTGTACACTCTTCTGGTTTTTGGTTCGTAAATATTCTTATTTATCTAAAATAAACCACTATTTTATAATGAATAAAACACTTTGTCTGCCATTTCGGATGTAGTAACTTTATTTTTTAAATGGGAAGGTACATACAGATTTGAAAACACCACTTGTACAAAATTCCATCGAATACCTATACAAACGCTTTCACGACAAGTCACACGAACACGAGAACCCACCGGTGCGTTCACTTTCCACCTTCTATTTACCTGATAATCCCTCTAGACGCCTTAAAAGATGCTGGAGTAGAGACCTGCTAATTTTATACACAAATTTCATTCTTGGGGAGGCACCAATGGAGGCCCTACCCCTCTCATGTCATTTACATTATTATCATAATCATCACATTTGCTTGTTGTAAAATTTTACAGTTGTAAATAAAGAATTTAAGAGAAAAAATAAATGAGAAGGTGGTCATGCGACACATAATTTTAATGCGAAATTTCAAGATAATTTGAATGGCGAAAACAGCACATTGATATCCCAAACCGTTTATTTTGGGGAGCGGGTTTCATTTAAACTATTGTTTTTCATTAAATGATTGTTTATTTATTTGCTATTTGTTTTGTATTTCGTTTAACTTTCGTTTACCCTAATTTTTACTTTCTTTGTATTCGATAGAGGTTCAGTAATGTATTATGTTTTCATTGATATCTCAAACCGTTTCGAAGATAATCATCTTTCTTTACATTACAGCATCAACTTTCGAAATATTTAACCGTTTTTTAACTTTTCACCCACCCTGTATAGGTTTCCTGGTATATACAGGCATCCGTGTTGCACCGTTCATTGCTTTACTCTATATAAACGATTAGACATCATTGTTTGATATATGGTTTGAACCCCAGGGTAAAAGCTGCGCTACGCTGTACTGTATTTTGATATGTCATATGTGTATTTATATAAATGTGTGTATATAACCTTATATAATTGGAGTAATTTAGTATGTACTACATAGCCAGAAACAATAACATGTCGAAACAAATCAACCGATTTGATTTACAGTTTTAATTTTATATTTATTTCTTTATTTATTGTTTTCTTTTATTTTTTTTTATTTACGTTTTCATTTAAACTATTGTTTTTCATTAAATGATTGTTTATTCATTTGCTTGTTAATAGCTATTTGTTTTGTATTTTGTTTTACTTTCGTTTACCATATTTTTTACTTTCTTTGTATTCGAGGAAGGTTCATATTTACACTTTGTCTTAAAATTAGTAATGTATTATACTAAATAAAATTGAATTTTTTGTAATTATTTTTATATTTTGTACAATATTTTTATATTCGTAGACTACATAAAAAAATAAGTTGCCCTAATTTAAAACCATTCACAATCTAAAGACATATTTGTAACAATAGATTATAAGTTGTTGTTCTTTCGGTCAACAGCCGAAAGGCTGGTTTGAACCTCTAGAGGATTTACTAAGTAAAACAAGGATGAGGTTGTTTACTATTGCCTTCCTCACTAAGTACAAAAACAGCCTACGCTTATTAGCACGCCAGGCCCTCCAAGAAGCATCTACTTTGCACCCTGCAAATGACACTTTCACTTCATTCATCACCGGGTCTGGCTGTATAATGAAATTCATTACTTTAAGAGGAGATAACTCTGATAAGTGTCTTTTACACCTCTAACTCTTCTGTTCTTAAATAGTTCAGTCATATAATTGGCTGACCACGTGATAAGCAACAGAACTATTTTTTGTAGCCCTGGAACTAGCAGATAGAGTGCAAATAATTTAACACTCCACCTGTTCATTATGGGCATACATTATAAATATAAGTATGAATATAAGGGAAGGAAATGATTGTTTTCATGCCGATTTTTTCTAATCGTTTTTACTGGAAATTTTTTAATGTAAATACCCCCTGAACCCCCTCCCCCAAAAACACATGTTTAAAGCGACTGGTGTGTGTGTGTGTGTGTGTGTGTGTGTGTGTGTGTGTGTGTGTGTGTGTGTGTGTGTGTGTGTATGAACAAATATCTCAAGAACGGAATTGTGTATGAAGTTGAGCTTGGAACTTAAAGGTACCACAAAGAGACCCGAAATCAACATTTTCATAAAATCTGTCAACCGGAAGGAATTGTTTAATATTACGATTTTCGTAAAAATTGCTCCTACAATTTTTTTTAAAATAACCTCATTTATTATATTTTTTATTTTCTACAAGAAAATAAATGTCTGATGAAATTCCTGGGGGCTTTTGCTCTCGCGGTAGTTTTTTAAAAAGATTGCTGCCTTATTAAGCATTTTACGGGAAAAAAGTAAAAATAATAGTTAAAGTTGCAGGAAATTGAATACCTACAACTAGTTTCAAACAATATTTTTTATAATACTGTATGTTACGTTTTTCATTTTACCATGTTTACTCATGATTAAACATAGGTTAAATTTTTCATTAATTAAATTGGCAAAAGAAAGTCGTGTGAGTGTTTCATACCAGACTTTTCCTTTCTCTTGGTTTATACGAATATATAGGGCAAGAAAATATTGTTTTCATATCGATTTTTAAAAATAGTTTCCACTGGAAATATACAAGTTTTCACGTCTTCTAAACCCAAAAAACACGTTTTTAGTGATACGTCTAAGTGTTAAAATATATCTCAAAATCGGAATAGCGGATTTAGCACTACGCAATGTTCTACACCCCATTTAAATAAATAGTTAAAAAATTAATAAATTGAGATAGTTTTTTCAATCTCTTAAGAAGTGAGGTTTTCCAGACACTGATATTTAAGTTTAGTTGATGCAACTTTATATTAATCAATATTTTTATACTCGTACAAAAAAATATAAGTTGCCTTAATTTAAAAACATTCACAATCTAAATCCATATTTGTAACAATACATGATATTAACAATAAATTAAATTTCAAAAGATACAAAAACCTTAAATATTGACAATCAATATTTTAAAATCAAAGCGGAAAATTAATGACAATAAAAAGTAAATAAAATTAATATGAAACAAAACAATAAAGAGAAGAACAATGAGAAATGTTTTAATGAATTAAAGAAATAAGACATTTGTAAAGCGAACAAATCTTTTTAATTAATAATAAAGAAATATATATTTATTTATTCTCAGAAAAATATATTGATTAATAATATATTTATTATATCGATTACATAGAGAATTATTTCAAAAAATGCTTAAATAAAATACCAAAGTAACTTATTGGATAACATCAAAAAGATTTATTGGATAAAAATAATAACTTTTTAAAAATGTAATGAAAGAAATAAAGTAAGGTATTCAGGGTTGATAATGAAAAACAGTTGGGTACAATGCTTTAGCAATATTAATGAATGATTAAATCATTAGTAACCCGTGGGCAAGACCGAGTCAAAGAATTAAACATCTCTTACATGGATCGAACAAAATATTATAACAGGTCTTCTGGAGAACTCTTCCATCTATTGATAAGTAAAGCCGTGTATACACGAAACTAACGAACCCGCAGAATGTCGGACGAATCAATGCAGTGAGAATGCATCAACAAAGATGAAAGAAAACGAACGAACACTGCCGAATTCAAAATAGTCGATTTATCGAAATTAATGCAGTAGCCTTCACCTTAATTTATCATTCCATTAACCGAATCTTTTCCAAAAGGGTACATAAATAAATAAAAAACTTCATTGTCGCGTAAAATACCCACCGGTTTGGTCTAGAGGTAAAGTCATCGCCAAAATCAGCTGTTTAACAGCTTATTTTCGGAGACGAAGGTTCCTGGTTCAAATCCTAGTAATGGTAGTTACTTTTATTCAGATTTGAATACTAGACAGTCGTTACCGGTGTACTTTGATGGTTGGGGTTCAATTAACCATACTCTCTCAGGAATGGTCAGCCTGAGTCTGTACAAGACTACCCCTTATTTACACGTCATACACATCATCCTCATCTCATTGGGTCATGGGGTTGCTTATTGTTCTCAATTGAACAGATTGCAACGTACACAAATAAGGAATTTAAAAAAAAAATTGTCGCGTAAAATAATACACATTATATACCAGGTGTGGCTATTAAATAAAAAGATTGACGTTGTAAAGATTTTTATTTTAATTTTATTCATAATCACTTATTGTCACCTTCAATATACACTCTTCTATCCTACAACTCTCCATGCGAATTTTCCATTGTTGGAAACAGTGCTGGAAGTCATCTTCTGTCAGCTCCTTTAAGACCCGTGCCGATCAAAAATGTTTGAAATGAAGCTCGCAAAAATGTTAGTCCTGACACTTTGTACGCGATTGAAAATAACCCAAATTTTTTGGAAATTATAAAACATGTAATGAAACGTGGTATTTACTTACGGATCCGTAAAACAAACCGCTAATCCATGCACTGGAATAGCCGAACTTCACCGAGAGCCAAAAAAGCTCGAATAAGCAAGTCAAAATTTAAAGCAATGATTGTTTTTTTTTATATCCATGGGATGGTGCACCTTCACTGGGTTCCTAAAGGTCAAACAATTAATCAATATTACTACTTTGAGGTACTTTCTAAACTACGTCCAAGAGTAAGGAAAAACGCACCGAAATGTAGAAGGACAAATCATGGATTCTCCACCAAGACAATGCGCCAGCTCGTTGTGCGTTATCTGTCGAGAGGTTCTTAGGCAAGTACAGCATCTCAGTGTTAGAACATCCATCTTATTAACCAGATCTTGCACCCTGTGACTTCTACCTGCTCCCTAAGGTGAAATCTGCATTAAAAGAGACAAGATTTGAGTCAGTGGAAGCTGTAAAAGAAAAAGCGGCACGTGTCCTGAAGGAGCTGACAGAAGATGACTTCCAGCACTGTTTCGACTTCCATCACTGTTGGTTTTCGAAAAACCAACATTTTTCTTTCTTAAAGTTATGAATTTTAATTTTTATTACTTCAAAATTTATTATTTAAGTCACTAATATAAACTAGCGATAAATAAATGAATACTATTGTGCAACACACTTTTCTTCTTCTCTAACAACGTATTTTACAGAAAACGTAAGTTAGCATTTACTCCAATTTATTTCAGAAACGACATAAGTCAAAATTTTCAACTTTTTTAAACAAGTGGCTTATTTTAATAATACACTTTATATTAAAGGGGACAGCCCTCTGAACAAATTATATTTTTTTAACATAGTTTTTTTATTGACACGTAGTAAATTACCAGTTTCTTAATTAAATGATTTAAGTATTTAAGAACAGAAGAAGTAGAGGTATAAAAAACACTAATCAGAATTATCCTATCTGAAAGTAATGAATTTCATTGTACAGCCAAACCCTATGGCAAATGAAGTGAAGATGTCATTTGAAGGGTGGAAAATAGATGCTTTTCAGAGAGACTGGCATGCTGATAAGCATACTTTTAAACTCAGTGAAGAAGGCGATGGTAAACCAAGTCACCTCTGGTTTTAATTAGTAAAACCTTTTAAGAATCAAACCAGCATTTCAGCTGATGAACCTTAACACCAACACAATGACAAGCAACCCCATGACCCAATGAGATGAGGATGACGGGTAAATGAAATGTAGTCTTGTACAGTCCCAGGCCGACAATACCTAAGATATTATGTTAATTGAACTACAACTATCAAAGCGCAAAGGTAACAACTGTTTAGTATTCAAATTCGTATAAAAGTAACCTTTACTAGGATTTAAATCCCAAAACCTTTGTCTCCGAAAATCAGCTGACTCGTGGCGACAACTTTACATCTAGACCAACTCGGTGCATCAAAGAACCACATTGATAGTAAAATTTATTGGTGGAAATTTTTAAAATTAGTAAAAAATTTTAAAATAGAAAAAACGGCCAGTTCGTAATCTACATAAAAATTAGTGGGCCTAAATTAATTTTGAAGTTCCGCTTTTGACCGGAAGTGGCCAAAAACGGGAAGTCAAGATATCAAAGTCAGTAACTGCATGAGATAGCAACAAACTGGATTCATACTGTACGTAAAAAGTTAGTTGCATTGTGTTTGAAGTTACGGTTTCGGCCGGAAGTAACCCAAAACTGGAAATCAAGAAATCAAAGAAAATCAAAAAGAGTAGATACAGAAATCACTAATGGTTATTGCCATAGGTCAAAAAAAGCCACCAGCCATGAGACGCGTCGTCTCATGAAAGTCATAATGCGGTCTTGGGTTCGAATCCCATTCAGGCACGGCATATTTTCATAAGTTACAAAAATCATTTCATCCTTCACCGTCTGCATTAGTAGTAATTGCAGAACAGTCGGACGTTAAACAAAGAAAAAAAGTCTCATGAAAATGATTTTTGAGTATTGCTTATACAGCAGGTGAATTCGTTAAATGTATACGCGTCTTAAAGGAGCAAAGAAGATAAAAAATTATATTCAGAAGATATTCATTGCTTATAATTGGAGCAATTTGATTTGATGAACGAATAATTCTTTGCAGGAATTTTTCAGACTAAATTAAGAAAAAGAATACTACCACCACAACCACTATAACATGAAAAATAACGTTCACTCTGCCTTAAAGCAGGTCTTAGAAATTATGCAACATGTAAAACAACATTACCAACATGAAATACATATCATGTTACTAAATATCTTCAACATTTAATTATTCTTCTTCTTTTTAATTCATGGTATTTAATCGTTTGATATATTATATTGTATTCGTTTAACAATAATCTTGTTTTAATTGGTCGTATAACGAACAACTTCATTATAATGCATTACATTGATAAATACTTCTTCTTTTGTCTTTTAAATTATTTTAACAAGGTATTGATTTTAAATAAAAGGTTTAGGAATCAAAAATATTTTTCAAATAATACAAAAAATCCTATAGAGCTCGCAAACGGCAATATGACGATCACTTTTGGAGGTATTACAAACTAAAACGTGGAGTGAAATGGTTTACCTTGCCTTCCTCAGAGTTTGAAAGAATGCTTATATTTTTAATGGAAAGCAATATTCCACCCTGCAAATGACATCTTTACTTTATTCACCACAGGATCTGTTTGTATAATGAAATTCATTACTTTCAGAGGAAATAACTCAGATTAGTGTCATTTACACCTCTACCTCTTCTGTTCTTAAATGATTTAGTCATTTAAGGGGAGAATGAATGCACGATGGTTTGTAACTCAAAATTTCGATTTTTGGTTTTTTATGTTTTTCAATAGTTTACGCCTATAGATACCAAAAAAACATTAAATTACGTCAAAAAAATATTTTTTTATAAAAAAATTAAGTTTTATCAGGTTTACACAGAAAAATTATCATGTTACGAAGAACGAATATTTTTTCATAATTTTATACTGCATTTTTAGTGCAAAGAGAATTTTAGTTTTTAAAATATCTGCATCACTGTTTTTAATATTCTCAGCTGTTGGTTCAGCTTTCTAAAAAAATTGTTGATGGGAAATTTACTTGTTTATGTACATATTGTTTTTGATTTGTGTCTTCTTGTTTCTTACCTTCTACCATAAATTTAGATTTTTAACACTAGGTACATTTTTCTCAGAAACCAACAAACGTACCAGGCTGAAATTTTTACCAGTTAATTATCTTGTATATCCACATATACCGACATTTTTATTACTGCTTTAGAAGCTCCAAAAATTAGTAATGCGCAAAACCCGTGGAAAACAATTTGTAAAAGTTTTATGTTATTCGTAATTTAAAAAAAAATTGTTATGGTCCAAAGATTCAACTGAAAAAATGTCAGTAGCTCGAAAAGAAACCCGACACCTATAGTGTGTAAAATTTCATTTCCCTATCTTATACCAATCCTATGAAAAACGTACCTAAAAATAGCAAATTTAACATTGGCAGCGTACAAAGTACAGTCTCCCCTTAATTGGCTGATCATATGATAACAAACAGAACAGATTTTTTGTAGCCCTGGAACTAACAGATTGGGTGCAAATAATTTAACACTCCACCTGTCTGTTGTAGGCAAGAATAAGAGTACAAAAATTAATTTTATTCCTAATTTGTGTACGTTGCAATCTGTTCAATTTAGAACAATAAGCAACCCCATGACCCAATGAGATGAGGATGATGTGTATGACGTGTAAATGAGGTGTAGTCTCGAACAGACCCAGGCCGACCATTCCTGGGAGAGTATGGTTAATAAAACCCCAACCATCAAAGTACACCGGTAACCACTGTCTAGTATTCAAATCCGTATAAAAGTAACTACCTTTACTAGGAAAAAATTAATTGAATATAAATTATAAATTGTATTTTTTTGAGGAAAATTAACAATTATTATTATCATCATTATTATTCAAATTCTTAAGCTTTCTTAAACAAAGAATACAAAAGAATATTTTTTTTGATCAGAAGTATGGATTACTTGATATTAAGATAATAGCTTTCAATCTATACTGATGGCTGTAAAGAATAAAGTTCAACAAAATTAGCAGAATAAGAGAAAAGTTTTTTGTGTGGATCAATAAAAGTGGAAGCATCAATTACGAGATATTCTGAGTACTCATGCGCCCACTCAATTCAACTTTTTTGTAAATATTGGTAGCATCAATGGAAAAAGTTTTCAAATCTCAACTCTAATATCTAAAGCAATAACGAACAGTGAATTTCTGTTCATTTTTTATTTAATGTTAAGTGATTTATTTATTTCCGTACTTTCTAACAGCACTACATTATTCTTTTTACCCTCCCTCCTCTCCCTCTGGATACTACATTTTTCTTTCAAATAAATCTAACTTTTTTATCGTTAAACAAAATAAAAAAATCAGTCCCATTGAATATTACAGGAAAAATAATTTCTTGTACATTTATTCAGAATAAATATTATCTAATTTTCTTTTTTTTTAACTTTTAGTTATTTTATTTACAATCATTTAACTATAAGTAAATGTTCTGTCATTAGAAATTAAAACTTTATGGAGATTATGCCCACTTAACGCAACTCCAATTGAATCACTTTCTCCAAAAAGGGCATTAGTCCATTTTTTTCAGAAATTCGAATTCCCACATTTCCAATGTGTTTACATATGTTCGCATATGTTTCTGGAGAAACGGCATTTGTGACAATACCGCTAATGTACAAACTCAACAGCTGTTTTTTCTCAATTTTGCAGAAAGCGACTCAATTTGTTGTCTAGGCTATCAGCCGAAAGGCTGGTTTGAACCTCTGGTTTGAGGTGTAGTCTAATAGAGAGTCAGGTTGACGTTTCCTGAGAGAGTATGGTTAATTGAAACCCAACCATCAAAGTACACCGGTAACCACTGTCTAGTATTCAAATCCGTATAAAAGTAACTACCTTTACTAGGACTTGAATCAGGAACCTTCGTCTCCGAAAATCAGCTGTTAAACAGCTGACTAGCGGCGACGACGTTAACCCTAGACCAACCCGGTGGGTTAAAAACGCAAATATAAAAATTAAAATTTAACACATTATGTCATTATTTTTTTTGGAGACGAAGGTTCCTGGTTCAAATCCTAGTAAAGGTAGTTTGAATGATAGGCGGTGGTTACCTGTGTACTTTGATGGTTGGGATTCAATTAACCATACTCTCTCAGGAATGGTCGGCCTGAGTCTGTACAAGACTACACCTTATACATATCATCCTCTTCTCATTGGGTCATGGGGTAGCTTATTGTTCTGAATTGAACAGATTGCAACGTACACATACTAGGAATTAAAAAAAAAAATGTCATTATCTGGAGAGCTATTACTGGGTGGTATCCTCCTCAAACCATTTACGTGGTTTGTTTTTTTTAAATTAATTCACACTGTAAATGTAATTTGACAGATTAAACTGGACATTGAACCCACCGGGTTGGTCTTGAGGTAAAGTCGTCGCCAAAATCAGCTGTTTAACAGCTGATTTTTGGAGGCGAAGGTTCCTGGTTCAAATCCTAGTAAAGGTAGTTACTTTTATACGGATTTGAATACTAGATAGTGGTTACCGGTGTACTTTGATAGTTGGGGTTTAATTAACCATACTCTCTCAGGAATGGTTGGCCTGAGTCTGTACAAGACTAAACTTCGTTTACACGTCATACACATCATCCTCATCTCATTGGGCCATGGGGTTGCTTATTGTTCTGAATTGAACAGACTGTAATGTACACAAATTAGGAATTAAAAAAAAAACTGGACATAATCCAATTTTAATGAGGAAGAAGAATAAAACGAATAAATTTTGAATTCACAAGAAATATTTTTTCAAAAACTGTCCCTACGTTATTAAAATGGAACTTATAGTATGTATTAAAAATACAATTTGTAAACAACAGATAAATTATTACATAATTAATTTTAAATTATGATAAGTAATTATAAAATTGATATAACTTGAAAATTTAAGTAAACAATTTATGTGGAGTATAATACAGGCATTTAACAAGCATTATTAAATTTACATTCTCTAACATTGTTGTATCGGAATAAATATTTAACAACGATTGTAAATTTTAGATATCCATATTTATATTTACGAGATTATGGGTTATTGTTTACGAACAATATAAATAGAGATAGAGTTTACTGCAGTGGTTGCTGTTGCCAGTGGCAGTAGCGCGTTGTATACAGTAGTCGGGGGGTGGATCGCGATAAGCAGAGGTGGTTGGGTTCAGTTGAATGGGGTGGCCGACAGAACTCCCTCTAACCCCTAAACCCGAATCAATACTTAGACCAGCTGGAGACGGCAAAGAAAATCGTGGATTCTTTTAATCCAGACACTCCTGATATTATTATTAGTTAACCGCTGTTTTCTTTTTTTTGTTTTATTTTATTTACTTTACGGCATTTTAATTCGTATTTGCGGACAGTTTGGTTTTGTTTTTATCTTAATTATCGCACAATGGTTTTTCCTTTGTTTAGCTTTTAATTGCTTATTTAATTCCTTTAACCAAGACTACATCTTTATTTAGAAAAAACTTTTTTTAATCCCTTTTTCATTTTATCTAGAACTACTTCCATACACATTGTATTGCTGTTGTTTAGATCATTGGCCAAAAGGCTGGTTTGAACCTCTAGATGCTTTACAAGTTAAAACGAAGCGTGAGGTAGTTTACCTTTTGCCTTCCTCACTAAGTAGAAAAGTATGCTTATCAGCGTGCCAGATACTCTGAAAATCATCTACTTTTTACCCTAAAAATTACATCTTTACTTCATTCACCAAAAAGTCTGGCTGTATAATGAAATTCATTACTCTCAGAGGAAATAACTGTGACTAGTATCTTTTACACCACTACCTCTTCTGTTTTTAAATGTTTCAACCATATGTGATAAGAAACAGAACTATTTTCTGTAGCCCTGTAACTAGCAGATCGAGTGTAAATAATTTAACACTCCACCTACCTGTTATGAATAGAAATTGTAATTAATACTTTCTAATCTATAGCAATATTATAAAAAATATTAAGTCTAGTATTATTAAAAAATATTAAGTAGTCTGAAGAAATATCGGTGGAACAAGAGAGAAGCGAAAAACTGTAGAAGTGCAACAAAAAGGATAAAAGCAGAAAGTTAGCTTACCAGTCTATGAACTAACGTTGTCCAATTAAGCCTTAAAACTAAAAAGAAATACATAAAACAATTGTATAAAGTAAATACAAAAATATAAGAAAAGTACTATTGTAATCATGTCGATTTTTCACCGGATATACCCGTTTTCAGACCAGCGACTGGTCTTTCAATGTGAATAAAATATCTAAAAAAAAACGACCGAAAAAGGACGATCGTACGAAGTTAAAACTTGAAACTTAAGTTCCGTGCCATTAGAGAACCCGTCGAACATTTTCATCAGCGAAAGCGAAAGAACTGCAAAAGGGTAACAAAAAGATTAAAAACAAAAAATGAGCTTATCAGGCTACTAAAGTGGTCCAATGAGGCCTTAAAAATGCAGGGTGATTATAAATGAATAGACACTTTCGACAGCTTCTTAAACATGAAATTGGTGTATTTGAATTTAGTAAATGATAAAGTTTATGTTGTTTTAAAGTTTATGTTGGTACAACTGTTACTAGCATTTTGTACTGCCCGTTCCCAAAACTTTGTGCAGGTGAGAGGTTTGCATTACGTCACTACTACTGTGAGAGATTGCGTTAGTAGTAGTAACGTTTTACTTGTATTATGTTTGTAGCAGTCAAGGTTACTATCCAAACTACATATATTCGGTGTCACCGTCTACAGCGAATAGTCAAAACAACACCCACGTATGTCACCGCACTAGGCAGCCTGCTGCCTAGCGAAGAGCAATGAAATGATTAGTACAGTGTTATGACGTAACAGTAGTCTGTTACTTTGTCTGTCCTCTTTATCCCACAGCTGCACAAAGCTTAGATTCATACAGTAGTTGGATGCGGTTACAACGACCAGTCTAGCAAAATGGCCGCTACTCAGGTGGAGAAAGCTTACTGTGTTCTTGAATTAGCCGAACAAACTCAGTCACGGTTGTGCAACGTCATTTCAGAACAAGATACGGTAAACTACCACCAACAAAGCAATCAATCTATGACTGGTATAAACATTTTGAAAACAGTGAATGTCTGTGTAAAAGGAAGAGTACTGGAAGATCTTCTGTTACAGAAGAACAAATTGATAGTGTTCGTGATGTTTATGTACCAAGTCCAGGAAAATCAACTAGATCAGCAAGTTTAGAATTGCAAATTTCTCAACCGACTGTGTGGAAAATTCTGCGGAAACGTTTGAAAATGATACCTTATAAATTGCAGTTGGTACAAAGTTTAAATACCAGTGATAAAGTCATACGTAAAAATTTTTGTCTGGAGATGCAACATTGTGTTGAAAATGACGACACATTCTTTAATCGCCTAATTTTCAGCGATGAATATAATTTTCACATTAGTTGAAAAGTTAATAGATATAATGTGTTGGAAGAATTCGACTATCGTGTTGATATCTGTCGTGTTACAAATGGTGCACACATTGAACATCTGTAAATATTTTCAATAAAAACTTAATGAATTCTTCTATATAAACATGTAAGTAATTACCTTAACTTTTCAAAAATAAATGTTATATAAGCCACCGAAACTGTCTATTTCATATATAATCACCCTGCATATAAAAAAATACTTGTAGTTCTAAATGCTAGTTTGTTAATTATTTATTTTACCCAGATCCCGGAACGGACCTTAGCAATAAGTATTACAATATAATATTGTACAAAATATAGTACTAGCATAGATGTTTCATGTATATTCTATAATGTTAAAAAAAGTTGTTATCATATCCCTGTTATCTATTAAACTAGCATTGTTATTTCCTGAGAAAAGCTATAAAATGTTTTGTCAGGTTAGGGTAAGTCATGTAATAATGACAAGAGCTAAGAGTAAGTAGGAAGATGGAGAAGAAGAAGAAGAATAATAATTGAAGTTCTGTTGGGGTTCGTAAATGAAACATTGAAGGGGTGGTTTGTAAGAAACATTGCACGCACCGAAGTTACTTACATAAACAACAGACTAATACATAGACACACAAATAAATATAGGTACTGTGTAATATGTAACACGAACGTATATTAACTTAGGGGTCGGTTCAAACGGTGTACTAGCTCATTGTTATAAAGCCGGTTACAAGTATCAGACAGACCCCCTACATTATTACTCCACGGCCGGTTAGCAATTAACACTCAATGTATATCTCTCCCAATTTCTATTAAATTGTACGTTCAGTCTATCCATATACACTGTTAACTGACACGTCATATTTATGCGGCCAATTTCACTCGGTTCAATTAAACCATAAATGGAAGTCAATCAAACCAATGGGTCTATCACTTATACTCAATGGTTTGCCGCTAAAATCAGTTCTCGAGTATCCGGGAGAAGATTAATCGGTATGCATATTAATCAAGTCTTTGCTAATATTATACCAAAAACGGATTAAAAGTTTTGAATAAATCAAATTACTTTTAAGGTCAACAACCAACATGGTTAGAACTCTTAAATATTTTCGTATTGTTGTTTAGGTCAACAGCCGAAAGGCTGGTTTGAACCTCTAGAGGTTTTACTAAGTAAAACGAGGAGTGAGGTGGTTTACAATGGCCTTCCTCATTGAGTGGAAAAGTACGCTTATCAGCATGCCGGGCCCTCTGAAAAGCACATATTTTGCACTCTGTAAATGACATCTTCACTTCATTCACCACAGGGTCTGGCTGTACAATGAAATTCATTATTTTCAGACGAGATAACTCTGATTAGAGTCTTTTACACCTCTACCTCTTCTGTTCTTAAATGATTCAGTCATTTAATTGGCTGACCATGTGATAAGAAATAGAACTATTTATTTTAGCCCTGCAACTAACAGATTGAGATTTTCGTATTATAACTATTAAAGCGGCGTTCTACAGGACAAACTTCCTCCGTCTACTGGAACCCATAGCCAAATCTTCTGTGGCAACCTGCATTCCTCTATTCTTCGCAGTTGACTGTACCAGATGAGTTGCGTTATTTTAAATTTCTCCTTGCCCATAACAGGGAGCTCGGGTGTTAAATTACTTCTACTCGATCTCCTAATTCCAGGGCTAGGAATAATAGTTCTGTTTCTTATTTTATGATCAGCTAATTATATGACTAAAACATTTAAGAACAAAAAAGGTAGAGATGTAAAAGTCACTAATCAGAGTTATCTCCTCCGAGAGTAATGAATTTCATTACACAACTAGACCTTGTGGTGAATGAAGTGAAGGTGTCATTTGCAGGTTGGAACGTAGATTCTTTTCAGAGGGTCTAGCATAAACAAAAGCAACTTTTCCACTCAGTGAGAAAGGCAAAGGTAAACCACCTCACTCCTCGTTTTACGTAGCAAAGCTTCTAGAGGTTCAAACCAGCCTTTCGTCTGATGACCTAAACAACAACAAAATTATCTTCATTCCTAACTTGATTTAGAACAATCAACCGCAAACATCTTCTCCTGGATTTATTTCCAAAATTATAACAGTTGGTCCTCGATTTACCGTGCTAATGTCTGGTCGGACGCCGCCGTCAAATCCGAATCTTAAAAAAAATGTGTAGGAATTTGTGTTTTCGTATATACATACTGATACTATATACTTCATCAGGACTTAAGGTAACATAAGGTAAGTTATTTGCACTCGATCTGCTAGTTCCAGGGCAACAAAAATAGTTTTGTTTTTCATCACATGGTCAACCGATTACATGACAGAAGCATTTAAAAACAGAAGAGGTAGAGGTGTGAAAAACACTAATCAGAGTCACCTGCTCTAAGAGAAATTAATTTCATTATACAGCCAGACCCTGGGTGAATGAAGTGAAGATGTCATTTGCAGGGTGGAAAGTAGATGCTTTTCAGAGGGCCTGGCATGCTGATAAGCATACTTTTCTACTCAGTGAAAAAGTCAATGCTAAACAATCTCACTCCTCGTATTACTTGTAAATCCTCTAAGGGTTGAAACCACCCTTTCGGCTGATGACCTAAACAACAACATCCTTTTAAATAAGTAAAGAAAATATAAACCAACCAATATTACGATGAGTCATACTATGATAACATATTTCACATCTGATAACTCATAAGAAAAAAAAGACACAAAATATTTCGGATTAAATGATTGCTGATGTTTGTCCCAATCTTATCAACAGATGTAAAGGGATGATTTATTGTAAAGGATGCACAATCATGTTTCACACTACCCTTCATAGTCCATTAATCATCCCTAGAGATATCAATATCAACTGATGGAAAAGTCCATAGACATAAAAGGTCTAAGAGAAAACATTAATTTGTGGAATAGTAAAAAATCTGGTGAGAAACACACACAACTTTCTCTTGCCAATGTAAATAATTAACAATATAACTTAACATTAGTAATAAAACATTAGAAATAAATAAAAAAACTAACCCCTAAAACATAACCTAATTTTAATCATGAGTGTAAGACGCAAAATGAAAATCAACTTTTTTTTAGGCTTAAAAGTACGGAAAATCACTCTTTCACGCTAAACTAGGGTCTGTGGAGAAAAATGCTATAAATAAAAGTTGTAGATCTTTAAATTTTCTATAAATTTGATTATATACACTTTTGTCGTAAAATGTATACTAAGGCCGAAATTTTAAAAAAATCATTTTTCACACTTTTCGTGAGAAAAAACAGAAAATCGCTAATTACCGCTAAACTAAGCGTTACACAAAAAAATGTTTGAACTAAAAGTTGTAGAGTTTTAAATTCTCTACAACTTTGATTATATACATTTTTGCGCTAAAATGCATATTAAAGCCGTAATCTTAAAAAAACAATTTTTTTACGTGAAAACAGCCTCGCCAAGAATTTCAGCAAACATGGCGCCTACCCTATCTTGTAAAGCATAAAACATTTAGTAAACCAGGCGATTTTTTACAAAAACGGTAGGAGCCGTTTTTGATAAAATCGCAATAAATGAAAAATGACACGAATAAATTACTATTTCCGGTTGACGGATTTTGATGAAAATGTTCGTGTCGGGTCCTCTTAACTATTTAACTTAAGTTTCAAGTTTAAAGTTTGTCCGATTTTCCGTTCTTAAGATATTCTGTTCCCACACACACACACACACACACACACACACACACACACACACACACACACACACACACACAGATCAATCGCTAAAAACATGTTTTTTGGGTTCAGGGGGGTCTGTAAACTTGTAAATCCGGTGAAAACTCGATTTCGAAAAATCGACATGAAAACAATACTTTCCTTCCTATATATTCATATAGGCAAGAGAAAGTAAAAAACTGATCCTATGACAAAATTATAGAGAACAGGAAATTAACCAAACGTAAAAAAGAACAATAAATAAATTAGAAAACGCTTACGTATAGACCATATAATTACTCAACCGATTTTTTTTTGTAGAAGGCTTCAGTTTTTAAGTAAACAAATACACCAAATTTTAAAGTACTGGAGGTGACTTTATAGAGGTTTCTGGAAGATCTTTTTGCAGCCCAAATTTTAAGAATTCGCTTACTGTAGGCTTTTCCCCTTTCTGCTGTCCACCGGATGTTCTGTTTTAACTTTTCATGGAAGCCCTTAAAGTCTGAATTTGGTTCGATTCATTAAGTTAAGACTAATCGCTAAAAAGATGTTTTGTTTAGGCTTCAGGGAGTCAGAAATGTGAATTTCCATTAAAAACTCCATTTGGAAAAATCGAAATAAAAACAATACTTTAGTCTTCTGTACATTCATATACGGGCAAGAAAAAGTATATAAGAAAAATATATCTGCCATTAACAAAAGAAACTTCATGAGCGTCTGAACTTAAAAATGGCAAAAATCAAATTGTATTACAAACTACAACCGTACCAAAATCTAAAAAAGACATAAACTAAAAAACAGATAATGAAATCCTAAGCAACAATGTTACATTTTATTGACTATCTGCATTTCGCTTCAATTAGAATGCAAAAAATCAATCAGTTTACTGCATAATAAACGAATTGTCCTAGTTAAACTCCTTAATCTAGTTACAATTCACCCAGAGTTAAAAGAATATCATGAAACTTAGTAAGTTGTCATACAACGAATGTAAAAAACCGTTAAATACCAACAGTAGACAACTGTATTTACAATGAAGTTATCAAAAAATTTCCGTTATAACAGTACAAACAATTTGTGGGAATCATATATTTAATTAGACCTCTATAGTTTTCTTTATCTTTTAACATGTAGTATCATTAAATTTTGCATTCTCATGCAAAACTAGAAATAATTTATAGTTTTATTGTTAGTGAAAAGTACGGGTTTATTGTTCTATTATGTACACCAGATTCTCAAATAATATATTCCTTTCAAACTGAAATTGTAGTGTACTATTTCTAATGAATATACGATACTACAGTACCTTATCAAAAAAGGAGGTTTCTCATCTGTGTTCAGTTAATTATAGTAAACCTTAATACCTTTTCAAAATAAATGTTTGACAAACGCAAATTTTTTTAACAATATTTTTATTTACTATCAATTAAACTATCAAAGTAAACACGAAGAACAATAGAATTGTTTTAAAGAAAAACAGTCCATCAACAGTAAGTTGCTTAAATAAAAATTATTAATAACACGAAATGGATAAAACGAGAAAGGCACTCCAGGACAGGTTCAAACAGTTGTACAGACTTCTTTCACGCAAATCCAAGTTACCAAATACATCCAAATTAACCATTTACAACTCCCTTCTACCTTCGACAAATATGGAGCTATGCCAGTCACCTTTACTGTTGTCCAAAACCATCGGTATTAGCAAAAATTCAGCGTTTCCAATCAAAGCTTTTACGGAGGATAGTTAACGCCCCCTATTATGTAACCAGTAAAACGCTACACTCATACCTAAACGTACCCTACTAAATGACGTTTTCTTAAAACTCTATACAAAATTAAGGAAGAAACTCGTGAACCACCATAACCCATTGATCTTAAATCTGGCTACGCAGACTCTCCCAAACAATCTAATAAGACGTCTAAAACGTCGATGGAGCCGTGACCTCATCAAAGAACGTAGTACTGTAATTGACTATCCATTACACTGTTCTAAATGCTGCACTTAATACTACACTTATCTATTCACGTCGGAGTTCTGTCAGTGGACTGTGTCTCCACTCACGTTTATTTATCATGTTATTTATTTTCCAAATTTTGTGTTATCACATTTACTGATTGTTTCCAACAGATTGTAAATTTCCTAAACAGAGAAAAAACTAAATAAAAAAAAAATAACAAGAAGGAGCCCATCAACTTTTCTTAATTTTTTTCAAGTGTAATTCTATTGCAATTAGTTTTTTTAAATGTTTATATAAACATAAGCAAAGATGATAAAAGTTTGAGAATAATAACGTTCTTAGAAAGAAAATATAAAACAAACTCAATACTGTTTCAAGAAAAAAAACACTTAACACCTTGGAGGGCCTGTGCTCTCATGGTAAAAAATTGTTTTTTAAGATTGCGGCCTTAATATAATGCATTTTAGGGCACAAAAGTATATTACTAAAGTTGTATAAAATGAAAAACCTACAGCTTTTATTTCGAGCATTTTTTCTATGACGCTTAGTTTAGCGTCAATTAGTGTTCTTCTTCTCTTCACGGTTTAGGCCTTGGCCTGTTCCGACATCACTCTCTCCAGCTCCATCTTTTCCTCGGTCTACCCAGAGCTCTTCTGCCTTGCGGTTTATATTCCCACATCTGCTTCGGTATTCTTCCATCCGTCATTCTGTTTAGATGTTCCTTCCATCTCCTTGTACTTTATGATTCTCTCATGTACTTTAACAACCTGTTGTTCCTCTCTTATGTCCTCACTTCTTATGTGTTCCACCCTTGAGCATCCTTTTACTGTTCGCAAAAAAACTTATTTCTGCCGATTCCCACATTTGTTTTTTTCCGTTACGTCAATACCCAAGCCTGTGAGCCATACGACAGGGTAGGAACCGCCATCACCTGATACAATAGTATTTGTGTATCTCTTCTCGTCTTACTTCTCAGCGTCCTTTTGATTGTTCCGCATATATTTCTAAACCTTACTACCTTCCTGTCTATATCCTTCACAGTGTCTATACTTAATTCTTATTCTTGATTTTATTTATTATAAGTGTAAATAATCAAAGTTATTGGTGGCAATTTTCCAAATTGTCATCTATCATTTTCTGATGTCCGTCCGTCCGTTACATCCAGATGTCAGAAACTACAAAACATAGCAACACACAGTTTCCTAATCTACACAAACAATTACTGGACCTGAATTGGTTTTAAAGTTCTGGCTTCAACCGGAAATGGCTTTAAACCGGAAATCAAGAAATCAAAGTCGGAATTTGGAAACAGAAATAGTGTCATTCGATTCCTCTTAAAAAGTTGATACAGAAATCACTAATTGTTTTTGCCATTGGTCAAAGGTAAGCCTACAGAAAAATTTCCACCAGCCATAACACGCGTCGTCTCATAAAAGGGACTTTATAAAATTAAAAAATCTGCAACTTTATTCCAAGCATTTTTTCTACAGAATTTAGTTTAGCGTAAATTAATGTTATTTTCAGTATTATTAAGTAGAGCAGAGATTGAGTTTCATGTAGTATCAATTACTCATGATTAAAATTAGGTAATGGTTTCCATTATTTACATTGGGATCAACACAGCAGAAACTGTTCAAATGTTAAAAAAATTCAGATAACAATTTTTTTGACAATCAGAATGCTATCTAAATTCTACACAATATTAAAGTCGGTAGACATCGAACATTCAAAAGAATAAATTATTAATTTTATTGAGAAAAATAAAAGTAAAAATAAATCAATAAATTTAAATTCTGAAAGTACAGTGAAAAATATTTAAGTTATTTATTTACAAAAAGACTGACACCCAATCGATAATGTTTTCTGCAAACAAAAATATTTTGGAAATATTTTATCATAAAGAATCTTACAAGAGAATGTTTATAATGGAAAAACGCAGACAATATTGGCGACAGGAGTAATACAGTTTGTCTGGCGTCAACGGGTGAAATATTTGAAAAGAATAGGCCATAAAAATAACAAAATCTGTTAATGGCGCTAGTTTTAATGGATGCTGTAACTAACTGCATACAAGAATATTGTATACTTAATAACCTTCCATATTCCGTTTTGTCTGGCAAATAGCTTTGACAGTTAAAACATAAGATCAGAGAAGAAGTTGAAGTGGAAAAACTCAGCTACTTTAAATTAAATAAATTTAAAATCGCTACCACAATATTTAAAGCATTTAAGGTAGGCCTTTGATTGACATTCTTATGCACAAGAAAAGTCAGCAACTTTTTAAACTGGTGATTAAAAATTCTTGATTCCTGAATTTTTAATTTAGTTACCGGACGAAGAATTGTTAAAAATATAAATTATAAAATATTCGCTTACTAAGAACTTTGAAAATAAATTATTTTCTGTGTAAATAATTATGAATCAGCCTCAGATTAAACATTCTCACCTATGAATATAATCTACAGTTCACGATTTACATGAAATGTATCCTTAATAGTAATTCGTAAAAACAGAAATTTAATAATAATAATCTGGTGTGAAACACTCTCGCCAATGTAAATAATGAAATATATAACATTTTTTTTAATTTTTTTGCGCCCAGGAGACTCCAGGAGGAGTATAGGACATGTCAGTTGAAACACCTGAAATACATATAAGAATCACACAATGTATCACTACTATCAAGAGAGAAATTCTTGTACGCTGTAAAAAGTTTCACCGATCAAGTAATTTTTCTTAAAGGAATGCAAATTATCGCAACATTTTAAAAATTGGGGTAATTTATTCATGAATTTTCTCCCTGTATAAGTAGATTTTTGTTCAAACAATTTTGTGGAGTGATTAGCCACATAATAATCATTTATGTTTCTCGTGTTATGATTGTGAACATTGAAATTCTGCTTAAAATTATTTTTGCCTAACATACATAATCACCTTAAAAATGTAGAGAGAGGGACTGTGAGCAATTTAAGCTCCTTAAATAGTGGCCTGCATGAGGATAGCTGGTTAGCTCCCACCATACACCTAATAGCTTTCTTTTGAATTTAAAAACCCTATTCATATTACTTAATTAGTTATTCATATTTGACATAAATTTAATTTTGAGTGAATGACCCAAAATGGAAATGAACCTCTGCAAGACGTAAAAATACGGAAAATCATTCACGGTGAAATAAGCTCACTAAAAAATAATACTTGAAAAAAGTTGAAGATTTTTTTTTAAATGTCTACCTAAAAATTACAAATTTAAAAATTACAAGCCTTTCAGTCAAAATGCCTACGTTTAATCACCTGCGCACCTTTTTATGTCAACAACAAAATTCTACATGACGACCTTAATATTCCGTTCATAAGTGAAGTAGTTAAGTCCAGCTACAGTGTTTTTCACAGAAAATTGCATGATCACACCAACGAATTAATCACCAAACTATCGGATGCATCACTACCAGGAAATCCGCAGCGCAGGTTGAAACGTCAATGGGCCAGAGATCTTCTATAAAGTGATTTATTTTATTTTTCTTTCTTCTTTTTTTCTTATGTTGTTATTTATCATTCATGTATCATGAACTTCATTTCATAGAACATATACCAATGGGTATCACTGTTCTTTTTCATTTATTTTTATTTATTTTTTTTTAATTTTTTTTCCTTGTCATCCTTTGTTTACTGTCATCTAATTTGCTCGTTGTATCGTAGTATATAGTTGCAAATAAAGTTATTAAAGTTAAAAAAAAAAAAAAAAAAAAAAAAAAAAAAATGTCTACCTATAACATTGATCTTACAATTTTGTCGTAAAATACATACTAAGGCCGCAATCTTAAATAATACAATTTTTTAACGAATCTGATGACATATATACAGAAAATCACTAATTTTGATGCTAAACTAAACAAAGCTGAATGCATATTCAGGTCGCAATCTTTAAAACAAATAAGTTAACGTTTTGATGGCCCAATCAATCGGTTATTCATCGTGACGGTAGGCGTGGCTTGTAGTTTACCTCCCGTTTTCATACTTCAGATCTCAATATTAATTTCATACGATTCGTATTAAAATTATATTGTATGGTAAAAAAATCTGTCAAGAGACGCATTAAAATTACATTTTCTTAATAAATTTATAAAATTTTCTATTCGATATTTTATTAAAAACCCTAAAAGTTTCGATGAATCGAACGAACATTTGGCGTGGGGGCTTGTTGAACGGCCATGAAACAAGATGGCCTCCCGGTCACTTGTCCGGGATTTTACAACTTATTTCTTTAGTCTTTAAAATGTATTATAATTAAAGCATAAAATGTATCTTTTAACAGGTTTTAATTATATTTTTAATATAGAAAAACAAAATTAGGTATAAAGTTTACAATTTAGAAAGAAATGTTTGTTTGTCTCGATTATTCCATGCTGTCCCGTGTTGATGGGAGTTAGCAACTAACGTACTACCTTCCAGTTTGGTGTTTAAGTTCGTGTTATCTGTAACAGAAATGATTTTTTACATAAAGAAATTGTTATGAAGTACGTTATTCAATAGAATTTCCTTAAGGGATTTGTAAAATTTGTTATTTGCTTCCGAGTATAAATCTTAAGTGTTTTGATGCCTCGTGTTAACGGGCTGTAAAGGCAAGATGGCCTCTCGGTAACTTATCCGGGAACATGTTACTAATTTAATTTCATCAGTCTTTACAAACATTTTTTAAATAAATAATTTCTCAAAATAGCCTACATCTTTACATAATATTTTCAAAGTAGATTTATAACATTAGATTTTTTTTAAAGTAAGTTGATGTTTTGATGGCCCAATCAATTAGTTATGCATTGTGTCGGTAGGCGTGGCTTCTAGTTTACCTCCCGTTTTAATACTTGAGATCTCAATATTAATTTCATATGATTCGTGTTAATATGATATTGTATGGTAAAAAAATTCTAAAGATACGCGTTTAAATTACATTTCTTAAAAGATTTATATAATTTTCAATATCAATACTTTATTAAAAACCATAAAGGTTGCGATGAATGAAACATTTTTCGTAGGGGCGTGTTGACAGGTCATGAAACAAGATGGCCTCCCAGTCACTTGTCCGGGATTTTACAACTTATTTCTTTAGTCTTTAAAATTTATTATAATTAAAGCGTAAAATGTGTCTTTTAATACGCGTTTCAATTATATTTTTAATATCGAAAAACAAAATTAGGTATAAAGTTTACATTTTAGAAAGAAAATGTTTGTTACTTTCGATCATTAAACGCTGTCCCGTATTGGTAGGAGGTGAGAACTATATTACTTTCCAGTCCGCTGTGTAGATTCATGTTATCTGCAGTAGAAATGATTTTTTACAAAAAAAAATTGTTATGAAATACGTGATTCAATAGAATTTTCTTAAGAGAGACTTGTACATTTTGTTATTTTTTGGTTCCGAGTAAAAAACTTACGTGTTTTGATGCCTCGTGTTAACAAACTGTTAAGGCAAGATGGTCTCTCGGATACTTATCCGGGAATATGTTACTAAATTAATTTAATCAATCTTTACGAACATTATTTAAATAATTTCTCAAAATACGTGTAATATTCTGTTCCCGAGATATTTTGTTCATGCGCGCGCGCGCGCGCACACACACACACACACACACAGACCAAAATCTAAAAACATGATTTTTTTTGGGTTCGAGGGCCTGAAAACGAGCATATCCGGTGAAAACTTAATTTCGAAAAATCGAAATGAACATAATTACTTTCCATCCCTAATATATTCATATAAGGCAAGAGAAAGTAAAAATAAAGTTGATGCTACGGTTAAATTCTGACTAACCAACATTCGCTTTTATAAAAACTGAATGTACCATACTGTGCATAAAATATATACAAAATAAAAAAAGAAGGAATACGATTTTTTGTTTGTTTTTGTTAAAACAATAGCTTTAATACGAGTTTTCGACAGTTGTGGTTTATTATTTGCAAGGCCGATGTTCAATTGGTGATTTTTTAGGATATGACCGAAGTTACGAGTTGTATTTTTTGTTGTTAAGGTTGAAAGGCTGTTTTGAACCGCTAGAGGTTATACTAAGTATAACAAGGAGTGTGGTGGTTCTACAAACGCCTTCCTCACTGAGTGGAAAAGTATGATTATCATCATGCCAGACCCTCTGAAAAGCATACACTTTCCACCTTGCAAACAACACCTTCACTTCATTCACCACAGGGTCTGGGTAAATCGTATAATGAAATTCATTACTCTTAGAGGAAATAACTCTGACTAGTGTCTTTTTACATATTTATTTCTTCTTTTCTTAAAATGCTTCAGTCATTTAACCCTTTATAGGTCTTTGGTAAGTATACTTACCACTGGCAATAAGGTAGATTTTATTTAAGAATAAGCTATGCAGTTGAACCCTATTGGCATTTTATAATTTTATAGATGTTCTCTGTTAAGCAGGCTATCCACATTTTAGAATTAGTGCGCAGCGACCATTTGCTTTATGAGTTGCACAAATGTGTAAGAATTCATACCAGCGTACGCAACCGTGTTGTTTTGTTGATACTTTTGTACAGTGCTTCGAAACTTTGAGTTTTCTACGAAAAAGCAAGCATTCATGCTAATATAAAGTAGAGATAAGTTATTCTACACATTTTTCTGTTATATAGTGCTAAAAGTTGTTTTAATAAGCATTCTTACCACTAAACATTATGTGATTCCAATTTCAATAAACGTTCCTTAGTAAAAGTACTTACCAGGGCTTAACATAGAAAAAAGAAATATCTTAACTGTTCTGGCACTAGAAATACATTATTCAAATCCCTATAAAACAAAATTTAACATTTTGCAACATGTTTAATTTCCTCCGTGGTACTGCCCTATAAAAGGTTAATTGGCTGACCACGTGATTAGAAATAGAAGTATTATTTTTTGTAGTCCTGGAACTAACAGATCGAATGTAAATTATTGAATATCTCACCTGCCTGTTATGGGCAACAATATTTTGTTAATCTTCTCGAAATTCTTAGACCAGTTATTATAAAATGATTTTCTCCAAAAGAACTCGAACAGTACAACAGAAAATAGAAGGACTGCTTATATAAATATATAAACGAATACCTTCTAAATTTTCTTTTGGATTAAATAACATTTATTAACACTTCACAATACCCGAAAGTAGGAAATAATAATACCGTAATAACTTTCCGAAATGCTAGTGTTAACATAACAAAGACGTATAAAGACACATTCCAACTCCAAAGGGAGTAGGAAAGTTGGAACAATACACACGAGATTTACTCGATGTATATTTACACGTATAACTAGAAACATACAAGTATACGTAAACATTATATTTCACTTAGCAAACTTTATATCTACGTCTGAAATGTAATACCATAAGAAAACAAAAGAGTAAGAAGTGAGAGGGAAACAGACGAAACTTACTGAAAAGTTAAAATATAACTTTATATAAGTTGTGAAAGTGAACATTCATTAGATACGTTTGTATTATGTTAACATGGCCGGATATACGCGTATTAGACTAACAATAATCGTCTTATTTAAGGTAATTTAAATAAAAAAACATTAAATCGACACTATACTTTGTATGAAATTCAATACTCACTTAAAATATAGATACTTTAATTTTTAATTCAGGACTAAATAATCTATGTTTTTAGAGTTTAAAACATTTTACGTTAAAAATATATAATAAAACAAGAAGTCAGGTGGTTGCCCATATTTTTAATCAAAACTATCTGTAATTTTACTGCACGTTCGAGGTGTGGCTATTAAATAACGAGACTGACGTTGTATACATAATCACTTATTGTCACATTCAATATACCGTGCGTTCGGAAAGTCGCTGTGCACTGGAATTGTGACTATGGATTTATGAAAATATGTATAAAGAAATGACTAAGCATTTTGGAAAAAAATTTATTCAATACCTTAATTACATTGTTAAACCGTGATTACATTGTTTATAGAAGGTGTTCGAAATGACCTCCATTGGCATCAATACAGCATTGCACTTGTTTCATTTTGTTTGCCAACACCTTTCGCAACTGAAGAACAGTGATTCCTTGAATGTATGCCGTTATTGCGGCTTTAAGTTCGTCAATCGTGTGTGGTCTGTTCCGATACACAGTTTGTTTCTATCAGTGTTCGTACTGCATTACGGTGAGGAATAATTGAATCTGGAAACTTTTCAGAAAATTTGCGCTTCACTAAATCACTGTACTTGTCACCTTCGCGAAATACGTATTCAACGAGGAAAATGCGCTCCTCTACTGAAAGAACCATCGCGTCCAACAACAAAAAACGTGCAACAGAACTGCAATAAATGAAACATATACAACTTCAACTCAATGACTGACAGGCCTCGACGTGTTCGGCAACAATTGAACAGCACAGAGCTACCAACCTAGCCATGAAATTATTCCCTGTCATGTCACTTGGTGCACAGCGACTTTCAGAACGCATGGTACAATCCTTCTCTATCCCTACAACGCTCCTTGCGAATTTTCCATTGTTGGAAACAGTGCTGGAAGTCATCTTCTGTCAGCTCCTTCAGGACACATGCCGCTTTCTCTTTTACAGCTTCCATAGACTCAAATCTTGCCCCTTTCAATGCAGATTTCACCTTAGGGAACAGGTACAAGTCACATGATGCAAGATCTGGTGAATAAGGTGGATGTTCTAACTTTGAGATGCTGTACTTTGCTAGAAACCTCTTGACAGATAACGTGGAATGAGCTGGCGCATTGTCTTGGTGGAGAGCCCATGATTTGTCCTTCCACATTTCGGGGCGTTTTTTTCTTACTCTTTGACGTAGTTTAGAATATACCTCAAGGTAGTAATTTTGATTAATTGTTTGACCTTCAGGAACCCAGTGAAGGTACACAATCCCATGGATATAAAAAAAAAAACAATCATCATTGCTTTAAATTTTGACTAGCTCATTCGAGCTTTTTTGGCTCTCGGTGAAGTTCGGCTCTTCCAGTGCCTGGATTGACGCTTCGTTTCCGTATCATAAGTAAAAAACCACGTTTCATCACATGTTATTATCGTTTCCAAAAAATTTGGGTCATTTTCAATCGCGGTCAGTACAAACATTTTTGCGAGCTTCATTTCATACATTTTTGAGCGGCACGTGTCCTGAAGGAGCTGACAGAAAATGACTTCCAGCACTGTTTCCAACAAAGAAAAATTTGCATGGAGCGTTGTAGGGATAGGGAAGGAGTGTATATTGAAGGTGACAATAAGTGATTGTGTATATAATGAAAATAAAATTTTTTACAACGTCATTCTCGTTATTTAATAGCCACAACTCGTAGATAATTTAACTATTTAATTCAGGATTAATAATTTATGTTTTTAGAGTTTAAAACATTTTACGTTAAAAATATCTAATAAAACAAGAGGTAGGGTGGTATCTGTAATTTATATTACACGTATATCGTTAGTGATGCATTTTCTTTCAGCATAAGTAGATTTTTGTTCAAACAATTTAGTGTTGTGGTTAGAAACAACAATCGTTTCTGTTTATTGAGTTATTATAATAGACATCGAAATTTTGCATTAAAGCATTTAACATATATTTAAGGTGACGTTTACTTTACGACGTCAAATTTGTACACCTTTGATGCTAAATAACATTTATATCCCCAAGCCAGAGTGGTGCGATATATTGGTTTATGGCTTGACAAGCGACTAACTTGGCGTTAGAACTTAAGCGCCGCCAGAAGCTACTCTTCTGCTTCAAAATTGAACCTCTGTTCCAAAATTAGAATATACAAACCCCTTTTGAGACCAATGTGGACTTATGGTGTCCAGCTCTTTGGAGCAGCGGGAGAGAGTAATTTAAAGCCTCCAGGCCTTTCAAGACTTAAGACTTGCTTCTGGCGCTCCTTTTTATGTAAGCAATTAAACTTACTACAACGATTTCAAAATTCCGACAGTAAAGGAGCTAACTGTGTTCTTGTATAGTATTTCACTAACAACTAGATGACCAACCAAACCAACTAGCCCGTGATCTAACTATTGTTGAGTCCCAGCTCCGTGTAGTTGGAAGGAATGCAGTGCGTTGTTATAGAAGTGAGAGAATGAATAAATTAGAAGCCTAGTATTTCACAGCTGATGCATTTGCAGTGGTAGCGTATACTATCTAGACTAAAAATTCTTCTCATTCTTATCATCCGGCGCATTAATTTAACAACAACCTACCGGGTTATTAACTTGGTCGGATTCATAATATTTAACTTACCAATTTATACAAAAATATGTTTTTTTCTGTTTTTTTTCTCTTTAATTCTTTATTTACAACTGTAAAATTTTACAGCAAACAAATGTGATGATTATGATAATAATGTAAATGACATGATAGGTATGAGAGGTGTAGGGCCCCCATTGGTGCCTCCCCAAGAATGAAATGTGTATATCAAATTAGCAGGTCTCTACTCCAGCGTCTTTTAAGGCGTCTAGGGGATTATCAGGTAAATGGAAGGTGGAAAGTGAACGCACCAGTGCGTTCTCGTGTTCGTGTGACTTGTCGTGAAAGCGTTTGTATAGGTATTCGATGGAATTTTGTACAAGTGGTGTTTTCAAATCTGTATGTAAGGTTTTGTTGCTAACGTAAAGAGGTGCATTTGCCATAAGGCGTAATGTTTTTGACTGGAATGCTTGAATTCGTTGCAAGTTAGAGGGTAATAATATTTAACTTACCAATTTATACAAAAATATGTAAATAAATAAATGTAATAAATACAAACAAATATTTTAAATACGGAAAGTTTGAAAACGAATGTTTTGTATCAGAGTAATACAACAATTAATTGTTCTCCCAGCATGCGTCACTCATTCATTATACCTCACCCGTACCCCCTTCTCCCCGCAACTACACGGAGCTTGCAACCGCACAATACAAAGAACTTCCCAACTATGCGACGTCTAAAGCGAAAATGGAGTAGATACCTCTTGGCCTGAATAACGGACAATACCAGTAGTTATAAACGGAGAATGCATCAGTGGGTACCTTTTCTCCTTAAAGCGAAATTCCCCGCCGCCGTTTAAATATCATATACGGAATTTGTACAGCTCAATATACAGAACCGTAATAAAAATTAAAGACAACAAACATACATTTAACACGTTATCACTTCAATAAAAATTTAGAAAAAATTTATGAATACCAGTATTCAAGCAAACAATCATCTCGTATAATTCTTAGTCAAGGTCCCACCCCCTTAGATTCACTACCATAATGTACTATCTTCCCTATTCCTTGCCTGACGAAACAATTCCTCAACCCTGAAAATCGAGGCCCAATTTTTTATGTTTTTTAACTACCTTTAAGAAAATGTCCTAAGTATACTGCCCGGCCGGTAGCTGTGCACATAGTGTGTGAGAGAGATAGAATGAAAGGACGGCGATAGTTATTCCCTTTTTGAAAAACATCACTTCGCAGTTTACACAGTTTGTATTTATGTACCAAAATGTATACGAGTTCTACGCAGTTTAAATATAGCTCAATTAATCATCATGCTCAATCACCATGGAATTATGAATTACAATTCAGTGTGGCGACAGTATTTCGTGTATAAGGTTAGGTTATTTCTCGGTTTATTGTAAGTTTCAAGCTTTTGCGTAAAATTTAATTTAAAAAATTCGGTGATATTTAATTTGCAATAATCATGGACAATGTTAACAGTGTGGCGACAGGATTTCGTGTATAAAGTCAGGATATTTTCTCGGTTTATTGTCAAATTTGTTTATTGTAAGTTTCAAGCTTTACGTATGTAAAATGTAATTTTAAAATGGATGGTTTTGATAAATGTGTCGTTCGTAGGTTGGTGTACAACTTTCATTTGACAGAACATCGGCTTCTGACATCCGCGTTACTGCGCGTAGCGCAAAAAGAAATAATATAAGAATATTATTTCAATATTATTATTATTAATATAAGAAGTATAAGAATTCTGCAGCACCTCCTCGTTCATTCATGTTGTCTGATGGACGTGTTAAGTGAAGCCACATTTCAATTGATTCAAAATTATTGATGTTCGCAGCTTAAAAGATTTACACCTTTTTTTCTAGCTGGGGATGTTTTGTTACCAAACGTGAATTCTCGATACCACCAGGTATTACTCCACCAATTTAATTTTGTAGTTTAACATAAATTATCAGGTAAAAAATACAGAATGAGGGAACTGTAAATAATTTAAGCTCTTTAAATAGTGGCCTGCATGAGGTGAAGTGGTTAATCTATGTTACACATTCCACTTATATACGGAATAAATCCGTTTACAGCGCTGGAACAATAGTTAAAAGTAATTATTAATGAATGAAATTAATGCATCAGCATAGGGTCATAATTTTTTCATGTTATTTTATTGCATAATTTAGTAGAGTACAATCAGGGAACAGTTTTGATTACAGCTGCATAATTAATTAAAGAAAGGGCCTACTTTATGTAAACTATTACATTAATTTAAAGCTACTAATTAAGTATATTCTTCCTAGAACAACCTACACTACTTATAACGACTTATCTACTTATAATTAAGTGAATAATGCGACATATAATTAAAATATTAAATTAATTACTGTACACAATTATTGAAACAATTAACTTCGTCAGTTTATTTGCATTAGAGCATTATTCTTTAATGTATATTTTAAATACAAGATGTACAAAAAATTTGCGCTATTATTTTTGTAGAGTATCCTATCATCTAGATTATTTTTAATAGAGAGCAGAAGAATAGTCAAATATACTATGGACAATTCGAACTGGCACAACTCTTTCTCTACGTGTACACACAGTTCCGCATAAAGTATATCCATAACCTATTCTTTCAACAAGGTCTACAAATTTAAATGTACGCAAATGCCTACAACCTTATTTCAATGTACAAACATACAAATAATTAATTCATTTTAAAATATGTATTTAATTTGTCCCAGTAAAAATTTAATTTATAAATTACAAGAACTAAACTGCAAAAGGTAGTTAAAAAACCTTTATTTGCAGGGAAACCTTTATAACGCGGAATGAGCTGACGCATTGTCTTCGTGGAGAACCCATAAATTGTCCTTCCACATTTCGGAGCGATTTTCCTTACTCTTTGACGTAGTTTAGAAAGTACCTCAAGGTAGTAATATTGATTAATTGTTCGACCTTCAGGAACCCAGTAAAGGTACACAATCCCATGGATATAAAAAAAAACAATCATCATTGATTTAAATTTTGATTTACTCATTTGAGCTTTTTTGGCTCTCGGTGAAGTTCGGCTCTTCCAGTGCATGGATTGGCGCTTAGTTTCCGGATCATAAGTAAAAAACCACGTTTCGTCACATGTTATTATCGTTACCAAAAAATTTGGGTAATTTTCAGTCGCTTACAACGTGTCGGTACAAACATTTTTGCGAGCTTCATTTCAAACATTTTTGAGCGGCACGTGTCCTGAAAGAGCTGACAGAAGATGACTTCCAGTATTGTTTCCAACAATGGAAAATTCGCATGGAGCGTTTTAGGGATAGAGAAGGAGTGTATATTGAAGGTGAAAATAAGTGATTATGTATAAAATAAAAATAAAATTTTTTACAACGTCAGTATCGTTATTTAATAGCCACACCTCGTAAATCTAACTCCATCAACCTTCAAGTTCGCAATTATATGACGCATAGTTTAAAATCCGTAAGCTCTGAGTGTCTATTGCTGTTAAATTAACATCACTTTCTATCACTTACGCATCAAAGAAAACAAGTGTCGCTAATAATAATACTTCACTTAAAACTAATTAGTTTTAACACACCCTATAGGTATTTTCTAATAGAATTAAACAAGAGAATAGAATTTTAAAAACTATTAAAAACTTTTTTATTAACAAATTTATTGCAAATAAAATTTTGAGTTATACAATATATTAAAAATTAGATGCGTAGGAGAATGCAGTCTGTTAAGAAACAAACATTTATTTATCCCGCCTTAAAGGCGTGATTATATCAATCAGTTACTGTGAGATAACTAACAACATAAAAAGAGAATTTAATTTTTTAAAAAAGGATATCAGTAAATATTACGTCATTAGCGCTGACAGAGTAGTTATTAAGTTAACCAATTTGAATATTTTTAGTCCTACATGTATGTTTTTAATGTTTATTATTATTACGCCTACGTTATTTATGTGAACAATTATTTATTTTAGGTCAAGCACAACTTTTTACTTGAAATTCACTACATTTCAAGATAGAAATGATCAATTTAGACACTTTACATTACATCATGATTTACTAATTTCATTTCACCTTTATTATCGTTGTTTAAGTCATCAGCCGAAATACTGGAAAAAAATTATTATTTTTTTTTTTAGATTGCAGTCTAAATATCGCCTAAAAACAGTGGAGATACAGTTCTGGAGGCCGAACGGTGGTGTGTCGCGTATCAATCGAATTCCGAAATTAGGAGAGAAATTGGCGTTCAAGGATATGTCGAAATGTGTGTGTGTGTGTGTGTGTGTGTGTGTTCAAGGTGTGGCTATTAAATAACGAGACTGACGTTGTAAAAAATTTAATTTTTATTTTATACATAATCACTTATTGCCACCTTCAATATACACTCCTTCTCTATCCCTACAACGCTCCATGCGAATTTTCCATTGTTGGAAACAGTGCTGGAAGTCATCTTCTGTCAGCTCCTTGAGGACACGTGCCGCTCAAAAATGTTTGAAATGAAGCTCGCAAAAATGTTTGTACTGACACTTTGTAGGCGATTGAAAATGACCCAATTTTTTTGGAAACGAAGCGCCAATCCATGCACTGGAAGAACCGAACTTCACCGAGAGCCAAAAAAGCTCGAATGAGCAAGTCAAAATTTAAAACGATGATAATTGTTTTTTTTTATATCCATGGGATTGTGTACCTTCACTGGGTTCCTGAAGGTCAAACAATTAATCAATATACTACCTAATACTACCTTGAGGTACTTTCTAAACTACAAACGTCAAAGAGTAAGGAAAAAACGCCCCGAAATGTGGAAGGACAAATCATGGGTTCTCCACTAAGACAATGGGCCAGCTCATTCCGCGTTATCTGTCAAGAGGTTCCTAGCCAAGTACAGCGTCTCAGTGTTAGAACATCCACCTTATTCACCACATCTTGCACCATGTGACTTCTACCTGTTCCCTAAGGTGAAATCTGCATTAAAAGGGACATAATTTGAGTCTGTGGAAGCTGTAAAAGAGAAAGCGGCACATGTCCTGAAGGAGCTGACAGAAGATGACTTCCAGCACTGTTTCCAACAATGGAAAATTCGCATGGAGCGTTGTAGGGATAAAGAAGGAGTGCATACTGAAGGTGATAATAAGTGATTATGTATAAATTAAAAAGTAAATTTTTTACAACGTCAGTCTCGTTATTTAATAGCCACACCTCGTATAATCAAATTTATAGCAAATTAAAAACCGTACAACTTTTATTTCAAGCAGTTTCTTCGACAGTACAGTACTTAATTTAGCGTCACTTACTGATTTTCTGTATTTTATGTTGATTTTTATTTTGCTTTATTCAATCTCGATTAAATTAGGTTATGTTTTTCATTTGTAATGTTTACTACAATTAGACATAGTTTATAAGTTATATTATTTACATATGCAAGAGAAAGTCGTGATTTATTTATAAATCTTATGATTTATCAGATCGACTGATGGTACAATAATCTGTACACGCATAGTAGACTATGCGTGTAAGAGAAATACATAAACAGATCGTACAACTATGCGTACGAGATAGATAAAAGAGTACGAAAATCGAATGTCATGGTTCGTAGAACTGAACTTATTCAAGGAGAAAATAGTTCCTTGACCTTCAAAAAAACCAAACTCTATTCAGCTGAACTTCTATTAAAAAAATAATACACGAAAAAACTAAGTATACTATACAATACAAAATAAACAAATCATTAGATGATGTTGTATAATACAAGTATGTATTGTATAATATAACTGTTCAAGGAAAATCAAAGACCAATTTGATTGACAAAAAAAACTATTTAGAATCAAAAATACATTCACGTAATTTTGATGAGTAATTTGAAAAAAGAAACAGTTATAAAAATAACAGCTAAGTGATTACCTACAAAAATTTTACGTAATCATTTTTTTATGTAATATATTTATCAGATTATCTTTTTTAGTCCTTGAAGTTTTTTTTAATTATTTACTATAAGAGAATGAAGCCAAGTCGGAGCGGCGAAAATGAAATTTCTTGGGCAGTAAAGGGCTGCATCCTTGAGGACAATATCAAAAGTGACGTTACAAGACATGAGTTGCAAAATATTAAGTCTGGAGAAGAAGATCAATGAGCACAGAATCAACTGGAATAGTCATATGGAGAGCATGAAGGGAAGCTGTTTGCCTAGATTGGCAATGCATTATAAGCCGCTTAGACGAAGGGTGTTAGTCATCCAGGCAGTACTACCAAACCCATGAAGTAAAGGAGAAGAAAATTTTCTTTACTATAATAACCTAAAGCCCTTTAAAGTATTTTTCGAAATCGAGTTTTAACCCGAAATTCATGTTTCCAGGCCACCAACTAAAAAAATCAAGCTCCCTCTCTCTTTCTCTCTCCTCCCCACTCTCTTTTACTGTGTGTGTGTGTGCGCGCGCGCGCGAACGAAAAATCTCAACAACGTAATATTGTACGATGTTGAAACTCGCAACTAAAAGCGGCACGAATATTTTCATTAAAATCGGTCAACCAAAAGTACTAGTTTACTTGTGCATTTTTAGCTTTTTTGAAATTCTCTCAAATAAGGCTAATACGATATTTTCTGAAAATCGCCTCATTTACATTTTTTGGTGCCCTACATGTTAGGGATAGGGTAAGTGCCATGACTGCTGAAATTTTTGGCGCTGTGCTCTCGCGATAATAAAAATGGTTTTTTATTTCAACTTTAGTTTGCATAGTAGCGCAAAAATCAATATAATTGAAGTTGTAGACAATTGAAAAACCTAAAACTTTTATTTCAAACACTTTTTCCTAAAACGCTGAGTTTAGCGTTAATTAGTGATGATTGTTTTTTGCTCATCAAAATCGGTAAAAAACAGTATTTTTTAAAAAATGGCCTTAGTTTACATTTTACTATAAAATTTTATATAATTAAGGTTATAGAAAATTAAAAATCTAAAACTTATTTTTAGCATTGTTTTTACAGAGCTTGTTTATCGTCAATTAATGATTTCCCGTATTTTTATATTCTATGAAGGTTGATTTTCATTTTGCGTCATTCACTCCTGATTAAAATTGGATTATAGTTTTTATTTTACATTAAAAGCTATAACAAATATTTTGAATTGTCATAAATGCAATGCATATTATTTTTACGATTACTTTATTTTTATCCAGCAGATCCAATTTAGAAATAATACAACGCTTCCAAAATAAAGTATTAAGATCGACGAGTAACGCTGGCTGGTTTATAAGAAACTCGGAAATACATGACCATCTTTGTATCCGTACCGTAACAGAAGAGATAAGAGAGCTGAGCCTCCGGTAGCCTACCAGCTAAGATTAAACAATCACCAGAACCACCTGGCATTAAATTTACTGGACAACAGTGAGGAAACGAAGCGCCTCAAAAGACTTGACATCCTCGACTTAGACCAACGATTTTAATCCATACACGAAATTAAATTCACCATTCATCTTCATCAATACTTTTTAATCTAAAGTGAAATTTCAAAATTTTATTTATTTTACTTTTCTGTTGTTAACTTCTTTTGCATTGTTTACTTCATTTTTTTGTTTACTTCTTTTACATTGTTCTTGTTAATTTTGTAACTTTACAACTTTTCTTAGTTTTTATTAACTTTATTTTATAATTTTATTTAGTTGAGCTGTCTACTTCACTGACGTCAGTTTAGTTCTTGTATAATGATTTGCTTAAAGCCACACTGTAAGGCTGATTGTAAATAAATAAGTTAAATAAATAAAAAAAAAACTTTATTTTATTATATTATTTCGACTTGTCGCATAAGTGTTGTAGTTGTTTAGATCATCAGCTGAAAAGCTGGTTTGAATCTCTAGAGGCTTTACTAAGTAAAACGTGGAGTGAGGTGGTTTACCTTTTCCTTCCTTACAGAATGGAAAAGTATGCTTATCAGCATACCAGGCCCACTGAAAAGCATATTTTTCCAACTTGCAAATGACACCTTCACTGCATTCACAACAGGGTCTGGCTGTATAATGAAATTCATTTCTCTCAGAGGAGATAGCTGTTACTGGTGCATTTTACCCCTCTACCTCTTCTGTTCTTAAATACTTCAGTTATATAATTTGCTGACTATGTGATAAGAAACAGAACTATTTTTTGTAACGATGGAGCTAGCAGATCGAGTGAAAATAATTTAACACTCCACCTGCATTTATGGGGTCATCATATAGCTATAATGTAAATTGTTGTTTAGGTCATCAGCCGAAAGGCTGGTTTGAACCTGTAGAGGTTTTACTAAGTAAAACGAGGAGTGAGTGGGTGGTTTACAATTGCCTTCCTCACTGAGTGGAAAAGTATGCTTATCAGCATGCCGGGCTTTCTGAAAAGCAAATTTTCCACTCTGCAAATGACACCTTCACTTCATTCACCACAGGGTCTGGCTGTATAATGAAATTCATTACTTTCAGAGGAGATAACTCTGATTAATGTCTTTTACACCTCTACCTCTTCTGTTTTTAAATGATTCAGTCATTAATTGGCTGACCATGTGACAAGAAACAGAAGTATTTAATTTAACCCTACAACGAACAGATTGAGTGTAAATAATTTGACACTCCACCTGTTTGTTACGGGAGCAAAAATATAATATATAATGTAGATTATTTGACAATAAAGTTTATTTATTTATTCGCAATCACAGGTAAGTGTTGTTTAGTTATTTATAGTGGAATGTGACAATAAATCTTATCCTCGCTAACTAACAACTTATTATAGTTCAGATGAACTGCACAGAATTAAGAGTACCAGTAAGAAAAAACGTTTTAAACTAATACTTTTTAACAGAAAATAAAAATCAGTAAAAATTGACTTCCAACCATTACAGGGGCACATTAGAACAACCTTTTATCAAACCTTATTCTGAGTGAAACAAAAAAATAAAAATACAAACCAGTATAATATGCGATATAAATCAGAATCTTAAATACCTTATAAAAAATACATTAAAAAATAAAACTTAAAGATTCTTAATATAACAGTAACTATAAAATAACAATCAATATCAAACTAAGAAACTAAAACTAAATTAGAACAGTTAATACACACTATAAAACACACTACTATAAATTAAATCTTAAAATAAGATGTCAACTAAAACTACAAAATAACTTAAGTAAATGGAAATAAATTCAATTACAATGTTAATTAGATAGAATCTAATTTCATTTATTCTAGTAAAAAAATAAATTTATACATATGTGACTAATAAAAGCATCAATAAACAAATAAACCAAACACTATTAAAGAAGGTATGTTAAATTCTAGGATAATTCTACAAAACCTAGATAAAATTTTCATTTAATTAAGTATTTCAGATATTTCAAGGTGGTTTTAATAATGAATAAGTAACTAAATAGAAAAAATAAATTAAAAACGATTATGATTTTGATGTGCCCATTATCATTTTTTCTTTTTAGAAAAGTAAATATAAAAAAAGATAATACCTTACTTAGTACCGGTTTTAGAAATAAATAATTCAAAACATGTGAGTTTTAATTTGAATTTATTTTTCATAATTAATTGATAAAACAACTCACTACAACAAATGCATTAATTAAATTGACCAATTAATCCTATTTAAATATTTTACTTAACTCACAATATTTAATATACTTCTTATATTTTTATTAACACCCGACTTAATTTATTTATAAATTAGGATTAATTAATTATTTTTTATATTGGTATCAGTAAATTAGTTATTTTAAAGTGATTATATTAGGTCTAGATAGGTAACTACTTAAAGGCTCATGTTGAAACCAAAAAAGTACAAAAAACCGATTCTAATATAATATTTATATGAATTCATGTAATGTTGTAATATAGTAGCAGTTTGTGATTATAGTATTTTCAATCCATACAGGCGGGTGTGGTATATGCTATGATATACTGGTAAAACGCTATGAGTTGACGATTGCGTCTATCTTGCATTGTTATATTGTTTTCTTAGTCAAGTTTAGTTTAAGCTTACGTTTTGTAATTGATTTAATTTATGTAACCTAATTGAATTTGTTAGTAGGATACGTTTAATCATCAACTGTAATTATTAATTGAGTAAATAAATAATTAATTGTTATAAATTTAATGTAAGTACGTTTATTATTTATCATACCCAGATCCCGAACGAACCTAGGTTTAGGTATTACGATAAAATATAAAATTCTGCGTACACATGTTTAGAATCTATGAAAAATGGTTGACAAAAAAATTTAAGATATTAAACTACGGACTAAAGATGTCAGATAAGTAGTTAAAAGAAGTCAGAAGGTTATAGATAAACTGGAATAAACCGATAAATCATAATGGACCAAACGAAATTCAGACAACTGATTATTGATTCAAGAGCTTCCAAGGAGGATAAGAGTAGAAAACGGATGAAACAAGAAAAGGCAACAGTGAAAAATGCTAAGAAAGTTGGTTCAAAAAGAGCTTCCAGAAATGACTAAAGTATCACTACGTAGTCTAAAAAGGTCCTGTACGAAAAAATATAACATTAAGCTAGAAAAGGTAAAGGTGAGATCTGGAATTTATTTATTTATTTGTTTTTTTTTTAGTTTAGGTCATCAGCTGAAAGACTGGATTGAACCTCTAGAGCAGAGGTTCCCAAACTGTGTGCCGCGGAACTCAAGGAAAATAAATTAAATTTAAACGGTCCAACAAAATAATGCCTAGCCGATGACTAAGGAATAACTTTTATGACGCCGGCATTTCAAAATCAGTTCACCGCTATGATTAGTGTCTTAATTTGTTTGGTGATTATGTAGAAAAATAGCATTTTATTGCACTTTCAAATGTATATAATAAAATTTTTTTCTTGTACTTAGTTTTTTTTTTATATCAAAACGTGACAGACTTTCTGGACTGCCCTCATATTATATAAGTACGTTTATATCAAATACTTAAGTTTAATCAATGGCATAAAGTAATAGGTGTGCCGCGGCTATTGGCCGTTTTTTTGTAGTGTGCCGCGAGAAAAAAAAGTTTGGGAAACACTGCTCTAGAGGCTTTACAAAGTAAAACGAGGATCACTCCTCGTTTTAAAGAAGTCCAAAAAACCAGTTACTTAACTATAAATCAGTTAAACTAAAGGTGGTTTACCATAGCCTTCCTCACTAAATGGAAAAGTATCCTTATCAGCATGCCAGGCCCTCTGGAAAGTAACTACTTTCCATACTGCAAATGACAGCTTCACTTCATTCACCACAGCAACGGTTCCCAAAGTGGGGGGCGCGCCCCCCAAGGGAGGCGTGAAGACACGTCAAGGGGGGCGCGGGACTTCGAGATAGCTTTACCCTCCATAACGGATCCTTTCAGTGTCAACATAGACTTCCTGCCCGAATTACTTAAAAAACAAGTTTTAGAAATAAAAAATGTTTCTGCTGCGAAAAACGATTTCGATAAAATTGACAAAACATTACTTTGGGTTAAGTATTACCAAGTTTACCCCAATATATAACAGCAAGTGGCAGTAATTGTAATTATCTTTATCAAGCACCTATCTGTGCGAAAAAGTGTTTTCAGCACTTGTTACAATAAAAACAAAGCATCGGTGCAATGTTGGTTTTATCAATGATTTACGTTGTGTACTTTCTAATAATCAACCTTTTTTTTTTAAAAAAAATGCAAGGTCATCCATCCACTGATTTATTTTGTCTTTTGTTAAAATTAAATTGCAACTTCTAATGCCACAAAAAAATAAATGTATGGTTATTCAATGTAATACGTGATTTTTCATGGCCCAATAAAATTGTGTAAGGGGGCGTGAGAAGTTTTATTTTTGACAAAAGGGGGCGTAAAAGATAGAAGTTTGGGAACCGCTGCACCACAGGGTCTGTCTGTATAATAAAATTCATTACTCTCAGAGGAGATATCTGTGACTAGTATCCTTTATACAACTCTACCTCTTCTGTTCTTAAATGCTTCAGGTATATAATGAACTGACCATGTGATTATAAACAGAAATACTGTTTTATAGCCCTGGAACTACAGAGTGATTTTTTAGTCCTGTTACCCAATTGTAAATGTCTGGTAATATTTTTCTAAAAAAAATAAATTTTGTTTTGTGACACTAAGTTGGTAGCCCTACTCAACCAGTATGGATATGGCAGTGTGAGTTGATTCCCCTTGAGCTGTGTAAAATTTTGTACCATTTCCGGTCGTGCTACGAACAGAATGTCTTCTTTTATCCTAAAACAATCTCTTGTTTAAATCTGGAGGCTGAAGCTCTAGAACTAATCTTATGTGATACGGATACAATTTCAATTTTTTAGCAGCTTTCTGAGCACTCGAACATGACAAATCAACATGCGAGGAAAGTTTTTGTAAACTTTTCCATGGAGAATTGAGCAATCTTGTTTTCACATTCTCTTAACGTCATCTGTCAAGAGAGTTGGTCGACCACTACGTTTTCTGCTGCAAACAATACCTGCCTCTAAAAATCAGTTAGCCTACAAATTGACTAGAATAGAGTGGAGGAACACCAAAAAATTTAATTTGAAATGATTCTTTTACACTCGCATACGATTTTGTAGCAAAATATTGTTCAAGAATGAAAACCCGTTGTTCTAGGGTAAAAGACATTCTGTTCGTAACACAACTGGAAACAGCACAAAATTTTACGCAACTCAAGGAGAATCAACTCAAACTGTCGTATCTATACCGGTTGAGTAGGGCTACCAACTTTGTGTCACAAAATAAAATATCCCTTTCTTAGAAAAAAATTACCAGACATTAACAATTGGGTAACAGGACTAAAAAATCTGGTGTGAAACACTCACACAACTTTCTCTTGCCAATGCAAATGATTAATAATAAACCTAACATTATTAATAAAATATTAGAAATAAACAAAAACTAACCTCAAAAACATAACCTTATTTTAATCATGAGTGAATGACGCAAAATGACAATCGAACTCAGTTTGGCTTAACAATACGGAAAATCACGCTTTCACGCTAAACTAGGCTCTGTAGAGAAAAATGCTCTAAACAAAAGTTGTAGATCTTTTAATTTTTTATAAATTTAATTATATACACTTTTGTCGTAAAATGCATACTAAGACCGAAATGTTAAAAAAATCGATTTTTCTCACGTTTTCGTGAGAAAAAAACAGAAAATCGCAAATTACCGCTAAATTAAGCGTTATACAAAAAAATGTTTGAAACAGAAATTGTAGGTTTTTAAATTCTCTACAACTTTTATTATATAAGTTTTTGCGCTAAAATTTATATTAAAGCCGTAATCTTAAAAAAAACAACGTTTTTACGTGAAAACAGCCTCACCGAGAATTTCAGCAAACATGGCGCCTACCCTATCTTGTAGAGAATAAAAAATTGAGTAAAATAGGCGATTTTAAAAAAAATCGTAGGACCAGTTTTTGAGAAAATCGCAAAAAACTGAAAAATTATACGAATAAACTACTACTTCCGGTTGACCGATTTTGATGAAAATGTTCGTGTCGCGTCCGGTAGTGGTATGTAACTTAAGTTTCAAGTTTCAAGTTCGTACGATGTTCCGTTCTTGAGATATTCTGTTCACACACACACACACACACACACACACACACACACACACACACACACACACACACACACACACACACACACACACACACACACACAGACACACACACACACACACACAGACCAATCGCTAAAAACATGTTTTTTGGGTTCAGGGGGTCTGAAAACGTATAGATCCGGTGAAAACTCGATTTCGAAAAATCGACATGAAAACAATACTTTCCTTCCTATATATTCATATAGGCAAGAGAAAGTAAAAATCACCCGGTAGCAGATCGAGTGCAAATAATTTAACACTCCACCTACCTATTAAGGGGGAATTTATTTGTCATCCCATTTACTTACTGACAAGAGAGATTTAGTAGTACGAGGAATTTTGAGAAACAATTTTGTCAAGCGTAAACTTTGAAAAGTTTTATTCAGAAACGTACAACGTATAAAACCCAAAAATTAACCTTAAAGCAAATTATATTTCCAGAAAATTAAGAAGTTATACAGGGAGAAATTTATTCGTTTAATTTATCAAACGTACGAGAGACGAAATTTTAATTAAAAATTTCATTTCAAATTGTTATCTTGAACTAACTACAAAATTATTGTAACAAATATAAAACTCAATTAAACTTTCTAAAATTTTAGTAGATATAATTAACTTATATTCCGTAATTTTGTCTATGTATTTTTTTAAATAAAATAAAATTAATGAACTTTTGTGTAAGTTAGTGGGGTTAATAAAATATATAGAAGACAAGTTTAACCGCAGAACTATAAGTTAAAAGTTAACTACACAGAGCATACGAGAGGAAATTAAAGTGAAAATATTTAAATTTTACACAGGATGTTTAATTAACTTCAGTTAAATTTATAATATTTGTGTAACTAGTGGAAAAACATGTTTCAAAATTTTCTTCAAAGAATATATTTGGCTGGTATTCAATTAAAAATTACTCCACAAAATTTGTAAAAAAGTTTAAAAATTAAAGAATTTTTTACATTTATTTTTCTTTATAAGGTCATATCAACAGCTTGGTTATTAGTGACTACGGTGGATTATGCAACTGGAACAATGGATTTTGACGTGAAAATTTCCAGACCTTAGTCGGGAATCGAACACGGGACCTCCACTATTTTTATTACATATATTACTTATTACATACACATATTTTATTACTTATTTACAGTTATTTTTATTATGGTCGTATCAAAATCTTTAGTTTTTAACAACCCCATTAAATAACAAAAACAAGCAATGTAACAAAGGATTACAGTAATTTATAATAGGTTAACAAAACTGATTTACGTTAATTAAACAATTTTATTAGATTTTTACAGTATTCTACACGAAATATGGTACTTCTTTGTTTTAAGATTGATGTTGTTTAGGTCATCAGCCAAAAAGCTGGTTTGAACCTGTAGAGATTTTACTAAGTAAAATGAGGTTGAGTGAGGTGGTTTACAATTGCCTTCCTCACTGAGTGGAAAAGTACACTTATCAGCATGTCGGGCCCTCTGAAAACGCATATTTCCTGTTTGCAAATGACACCTTCACTTCATTCACCACAGGGTTTGGCTGTATAATGAAATTCATTACTTTCAGAGTAGATAACTCTTATTAGTGCCTTTTACACCTGTAGTCTACCTCTTCTGTTCTTAAATGATTCAGTCATTTAATTGGCTGACCATGTGATAAGAAACAGAACTATTTATTTTATCCTTGCAACGAACAGATTGAGAGTAATTAATTTGACTCTCCATCTGTCTGTTATGGTTTTGTGTTGCACAGTTAATTTTTTAAGATTGACTTTGAATATTTAAAAATTTTAGTGTTTTTTTGTAGTGTGTGTCATTAACGCAACCTTTGTAAGTGTTCGGTAAGTGAAATCGGCTAAGTATAGTGCTCAATGTAGGACATTTTTCAGGGATGTGTTGCACAGTTAATTTTTTGCAGGGCACCAATCTTGTAGCAATTTTGTCTCTAGCTTGATTGCACAGAAATGCCACCTGCTACTCGAAAGAAAATGCGGGGAAAAAAAGAAGACCAGAAGGATAGATCCACTAGAAACCAAGTCCGAAACACCAAACAACAGCCAAATGTAAATGATAAGATGAAATAGGCAGATATCATATGACAACTGTGGGCAGCAGATTGGCCAGAAAAGTAACAAAAAGGGTGTCTGTATAGAGTACTGCTTGAGTCCCAGCTGGGTGTAGTTGTTGTGGAATGGAGTGAGTGCGTTGTTATAGTAGTGGGAGAATGAATGAGTGTTACTAGTGTTTTACCGCTGCTGCATTTGTAGTGGTAGCGTGTACTAACTAGACTAAAAAAATATTCTCATCATCCGGCGCATTAATTTAACAAATACCTACCGGGTTATTAACTTTGTTCGGATATATAATATTTAACTTACCAATTCATATCAAAACATGTAAAGAAATAAATGTAATAAATACAAACAAATATGTTAAATACGGTAAGTTTGAAAACAAATGTTTTGTATTAATCGTTTTCCTAGCATACGTCACTCATTCATTATAACTCGCCCTTACCCTTCACCCCTCCCCAAATACACGGAGCTTGCAACCGCACAAAACATAAACTACTTCGCACTTGTCCAAGCCTCAATTCCAAACATACGTAATAACGACGTTGCACTATAGAACTTAAGTCATGTTTCTTACCTAGCTCTAATTACCAAAGTTCTGCTTACATCCCCACATATCTCTGAAAAAACCTCAAATTTTGCTCTACATCTAAATCAGAGTCAAATCCATTATCAAATCCAAAGTAAAGGAAGTGAGAAACTCGTTCCAGGATTGTAGTAAGGGGTAAGTACTTCTTCACGTTCCTGGTGACAGATGGACCCACTTCAAGGATATAGTGACCGTGTCCACACGTGCTCTTGATTTCTCTCATTTTCTGATACCGGGGAGGAAACAGGTTTTATACCTTTCATCCTATCAATACTATCGTTGACCTTTCTTCCCATTACCTTTTAAGACTCCAGAGAGGTGGAGTGTTAAATTATTTCCACTCAAACTGTTAGTTCCAGGGCTACAAAAACTAGCTCTGTTTCTTATCACATGGTCAGTCAATAAATGACTAAATAATTAAAGAACAGAAGAGGTAGAGGTGTAAAAGACACTAATCCGAGTTATCTCCTATGAAAGTAATTAATTTCATTAAACACCCAGACCTTATGGTGAATGAAGCGACGGAGGCATTTGTAAGGTTGATTTTTAAGGCTTTGTAAGGCTTTTCAGAGGGCCTGGCATGCTAATAAGCATACTTTTAAAGTCAATGAGGAAGGCAGGGTAAACCAAGTCACTCCTCGTTTTATTTAGTAAAACTTTTAGAGGTTAAAAGCAGACTTTCGGCTGATGACCTAAACCACAACCTTTTAAGAAATATGGTCAACGGTCTTGACAAAGGAACAGGAAAATTTCCCAACGCTAAAGATTGTGGAAGAACCTAGGAAGTGAGTCTCTGAAGAAAACCTTAAGAACGTCCAAATGCTCAGAGATTTCAGACCCACCACTGGTCTTATATCGCGCTGGGTTCGTAACTCGGCCGGTGGAACTTTATCGCACTGGAAATCTCACAAATAACCTCGGAAATAGGACAACATGAGTTTTAGAACATATATTCGGAAATTAATAACGTAAGATTTAATTACCCACGTTTCATGTGAAACGTGGGTATTAAGGGCTGTAGAAAGGAAGAGAATAGAAGGTTTTGAAATGTGGTATTATAGGAAAATGTTAAAGATTAGGTCGGTGGACAAAATAATTAATTTATAAGTTCTTAGACGAGTGGATGAAAGAAGAAGCATATGGAAACATCTTTTCAGAAGAAGGGATAGGCTAGTGAGGTATATCGTAAGTCATCCACTTTATCAATAATGGAGGGTAATATTGGGGGTAGTAAATTGTAGGGGTAAGCAAAGGTAAATCAATCAAACCATTTAATCAAATAAAAATTCGCTTGCTAAACACAATCATTTTACTTTCATCAGGAACAACAGTAACCTGGACTCACTCAAGAATTTAATGAAAAAAATACAAAAACTCAAATAGGGATCAATTATAATCACAGTAATTTTTTGATGTTTTGGTTGATGAAATTATTCACGGTGAATTTGAAATTGATGAGTATACTATTTATTTTTTATTTTTTGCTGAGGTTTGTTTGATTCCTGCGATTAATTTTTTCAGTGTTTTATTTTTTTTTTTAGTTTAATTACAGTTTATCAATTTTGAATTGAATAATGTTGTGCCAGTATTCGCGGTTATTTAACAAGTTATAGTTTTAATTTTTGAAAATTTTGTTTTAAATGTTTTTAGGATATATTTGTTCTTTTATTCAAAAAATTTAAAAAAAATTGTAGCCGAAGATTTTTTTAAATTAAAAGTTTTATTTCTTTGATACCTACACTATCTCTTGTTTGGTTTGTGTTTTGTTTTTTAAAATACCTACATCTCAAAAGATGTAGGGTGTTGCAGGTATATAAGGAACGACTTGCACAAGATAGAACAGCTTAGAGAACTGCATCAGACCAGTTAAGAGACGGATAACACACAAAAAATGATTTAATTGGGTATCGAAACAAGGATTACGGATGAACAGTCTTCCATAAAGTACGAGTTATCGAGGCTGTCGGTGATTTCACTAATTTCTTTTTCAAGTTAAAAAGCAGAACAAATAACAAAAATGATTACAACAAATAGAACCGAGATAGCTTTCATTATTTATGACGGTAGTAAAACATTAATAATTCATCCACACTCCTTTGATTTTATTGAATCTTTTGTTGTTGTCAGTCAATAAACTATAGTAACATGCGAAAAATTATACTTACTAACACCTTACAAAGTTAATTTCAATTATCTCGTACAACAACGTACCTGGAAACAAAAAAAAACACATTATTAATATTAGCAATACCTAGTAATAACAAACAAAAGACAAAATTTCAATTCCACTACAGAGCACTCAGAAACATTGTAAACGCTCCAGGGTATTTTTTTTTGCGCCCTGGAGACTCCAGAAGGAGTACAGGACATGTCGTCAGATATAACACCTGAAATACATATAAGAATCACACAATGTATCACTACTATCAAGAAAGAAATTCTTGTGCGCTATAAAAAGTTTCACCGATCAAGTAATTTTTCAGATTTTTTTTAAAGGAATTCAAATCCTCACAACATTTTAATAATTGGGGTAATTTATTCATGAATTTTCTCCTTGCATAAGTAGGTTTTTGTTCAAACAATTTTGTGGAGTGATTAGCCACATAATAATCATTCGTGTTTCTCGTGTTATGATTGTGAACATTGAAATTCTGCAAAAAATTATTTTGCCTAACATACATGCCCGCAACAGCGACATTCATCGTGACTTAAAAGTTAAAAATCAGTAATTGCTTCTAAACTAGGGTCTGAAGAGAAAAATGTTTTAAATAAAAGTTGTGGTTTTTTAATTTCGTATAACGTTAATTATATTTGATTCTTTCGATTAAAATAAACTGGAAAGTTACAATTTTACTAGTCTAAAAATAGCAGTGCATTTATTTATTTGATATTATTGCTTAATTTATATGTATTATTTGTATTTGTTTTTTGTATTATTTGTATTTATATGTAGTATAATTGTTTTTTGGTCAGCCGCAGGCTAATATACTGATGGTATCTCTAAACAGGCATTGACTTAGAGGGCCTATTTTTCACTTGATGTGGAATTAGTTTGTAGTCCTTTTTTATTTTTTATTTAGAATAAATTATGATTGTTTTACTGTTTACAATAAGAATATCTTTAATTATTTTTACGTTGTTAATATATTTTTCTACAACGTGTGAAAAATTTTACTTTTAATTGAACTTTTATTTCAAGCATTTTTTCTCCACTTTATTTAGAGAAAATATTAGTGAATTCGCGTTTATTTATGTCCTAGAGAGATTGATTTTCATTTCGCGTCATTCACTCATGATTAAACATGGCATATTTCACTGTTCACATTGGCAAGATAAAGTCTTGAGTGTTTCACACAAAATTTTTATTTTTTAAGATTTGCGTATATGATACTAGAAAGATGTTAAGAAAGGACGAAAGACGAAGGTCACTTTTCTCATTCCTAACATTTTCTGGTGTAACTCAACGTCTATACCAGAACGTAAACTAATAAAATTAAAAGTAACACAAGAAGTAATTAAAAAAAACAAAACAAGGAAATACAAAAATAATATAAGAATAATAAAATATATTTATATCGAACTATATATGGAATTACTAGATCTACTATGTTTATTTGTAAATAAAATAATAATTTCATTTTTATTGCCGCAAAATATTTAAAAAGGTGTTAAAAGTAATGCAATAAAATAATGATTGAATTCCAAAATAAAATGTTAATATCGACACAAAATAATTGTTTGAAGAAAATGTATTTATACGAATGTACTAGACAGCCTTGAAATAATTATTAGACTATTATTTAAATGCAACCAAGTATACATTTAAAAATTATTATAAATTTAAAATTTATACTGAATTTTTTATATGACAATGAAATTTTTAGGATATATAGAAAAGAATTGGTTATTTATTTTATCGTACAATTTATAACACCGAAAGCGACTACAAACACATAATCAATTTGACATTTTGTAACGAAAAGGTGTCATTATTAAATAAAAAATTGTTACAAATGATTTCGTCTGTGGCTGAGTGGTTAGAGTGCTAAACTGTGCTGTATACACTGCAAAGCGGAATGTCCTGGGTTCATTCCTGGCTAGGATAACTTTAACTACGGTGGAGTAGAGAGTACAATGTCTTTAATTTTTGGTTCAGCGAAATATGTTTTTGTCCTGTATAAACGTTCCATCTCATTAAAATACTAAATACTTAATCGTACGCCCAAAACAGGCAGGTGGAGTGTTAAATTATTTGTACTCAATCTGCTAGTTCCAGGGCTACCAAAAATAGTTGTTTTTTATCACATCGTCAGCCAAATGTATCACTGAACCATTTACGAATAAAGAGGTAGAGGTGTAAAAGACACGAATGTCTGCGTCAAAAATAATAGGAACCTGGGTTTGAAGCTCAATTGTTAAAAGAATATGGCATTGGTTTTAACGTACTATAGGTCAAATTAATGCTTTTTTAATTCTGCGTGAACGGTGAAAACTTGAAATTTTTATCTATTTTCTTAAAAGTTATTTTGATATTACAACAAAAAAGTACCCGTTTTTGGAGACTTTTTACGGATTATGTAAACTTAACAGTGTACAACTCCGTACATACTCATAGTAGCGAGATTTACCACCCCACATGGTCTACAATTAAAATAAAATAATTCCAAAAGACTCAACTGTCATTGAATTAGATAAATAAATGACTTATGTTATTGAATTTACTGCGAATCCAACAGTTTCGGTCGCGAATTAAGAAAGTTACCGGTTGGCGAGATAGGAAGGGGTTGTAAAAAGCGCAAAAAATAAAACAGTTATGGTCCTGAAATTCAGTGTACACATTAGAAACACTCTAATCTATACTCTGACAAAATTTCACTAAAATCTTAAGAGTATGTACGGAGTGATAGGCCGATAAGTTTGCATAATCCGTAAAATGTCTCCAAAAATGGGTATTTTTTTGCTCTATGTTAGTACTACTTTTAAGAGAATAGATAAAAACTGCAAGTTTTCGCCGTTCAACGCAGAATTAAACAGGCATTAATTTGACATAATTCACTACGTTAAAATCGATTCCATATCCTTTTAACAATTAAGCTTCAAACTCAGGTTTTTATTATTCTTAAAGCGGACGTTAGTCAGAATTACCTCCTCTGAGAGTAATGAATTTTATCATTATACAGCTAGACTTTGTGATGAAGGAGGTTGTTTAGGTCAACAGCCGAAAGGCTTGTTTGAACGTCTAGAGGTTTTACTAGTTGAAAACGAGGAGCGAGGTGGTTTACTATTGCCTTCCTCACTGAGTTGAAAGAGTATGGTTATCAGCATGCCAGGCCCTCCGAAAAGCATCCACTTTCCAACTTCCGAATGACACCTTTACTTTATTCACCACAGGGTCTGAAATGAAATTCATTACTCTCAGATGATATAACTCTGACTAGTGTCTTTTACACCTCTACCTCTTATGTTCTTAAATTGTTTAATCATATAATTGGGTGACTATGTGATAAGAAACAGAACTATTTTTTGTAGCCGTGGAATTAGCAGATCGAGTGCAATTAATTTAACACTCCATCTGCCCGTTATGGGTATTGATGAAGGATGTGAAGGTGTTATTTTCAGGGTGAAAAGTAGATGCTTTTTAGAGCGCCTGTCATGGTGATAAGCATACTTTCCACTTTTTTTCAGAGACGAAGATATGGTAAACCACTGTACTCTTCGTTTTACTTAGTAAAGCCCCTAGAGCTTCAAACCAGCCTCTCGGCTGGTGAAGCATTGCCGGCCGAATTGGCGAAGTTGGTAACGTGCTCGCCTCTCATCATGCGGTCTTGGGTTCGAATCCCATTCAGGCACGGCATTTTTTCATACGTTACAAAAATCATTTCATCATTCACCGTCTGCATTAGCAGTAAATTGCAGAACAGTCGGACGTTAAACAAAAAAAAAATAAATAAAAAAAATTCGGCTGGTGACCCAAAAAACAACACATCCACTTACTCATGTCTGCCTGGTGTTATTTCTGTGTTGAGTGACTGTATGTTACGTGACAATAAAAAATTTTATTTTTATTTAATTCATCACAGATAACAAACTGAATGTATCAGGCCATGAAGTTCATTAAAACAAAAAAAAAACTATTACAATGACAAAAAATTATACTAATGAATAAATTCATCAAATTTACAACAGGTTTAGTCCATTTATCGATGCCTAATTTAAAATAAAATCTTAATTTGTAATTCATTACAGTACTTTCATACTTATAAAAAAGAGAACTAAATTAAATTTAAACAAATTAGATCATCCTGTCTTAAGTTACATCAATCGCACTTCCACAAATTTTTTCAACTATCAATTACTGGGATAAACAATTCTCCTAATAAATTTTTGGAATAACATACATAATAAAAACAAGAGTTACTTAATTAAATTAAGGGAAGTAATATAAATGTACAGTTTTTTAACGGTAATATAACATAGTATGCTTACATAAAAATCTTATGGAAAAATAATTGAAGTCTATATTTATTGCGGAAGTGATATGGTAATAACACTGAAATATTCTATATTAGGACAATAGTTGGCGCAAATTTCATTATACAGTTAGACTGCTGGAATAGGTAATGATTTAAAAATTAATTCGTAATACTAAACTAGTATTTATCGCTAGCTTCGCTTTGCATTCATCGTCATTTCAATTCCTCATTTTCCAATATTTTGTATTGTAATATTTTAGGTAAGCATATTTTTTTCTTCCGCCCATAACAGACAGGTGTAGTATCAAATTATTTACACTTGATCTGTTCGTTGCAGGGCTAACATAAATAACTCTGTTTCTTATCACATGGTCAGCCAATTAAATGACTAAACCATTTAAGAACAGAAGAGGTAGACTACAGGTGTAAAAGACAATAATAAGAGTTATCTACTCTGAAAGTATTGAATTTCATTATACAGCCAAACCCTGTGGTGAATGAAGTGAAGGTGTCATTTGCAAAGTGGAAATATGCGTTTTCAGAGGGCCCGGCATGCTGATAAGCGTACTTTTCCACTCAGTGAGGAAGGCATGATAAACCACCTCACTCCTCGTTTTACTTAGTAAAACCTCTACAGGTTCAAACCAGCCTTTCGGCTGATGACCTAAACAACAACATATTTTTTTCTAATTAAAATATTTTTCTTTTATTTAAATATATATATTTTCTTTTAATTTTACTTTCGTAATTTATTTTATTTTCCGTTGTTCACTTTTTTATTGTTGTTGTTGTTTAGTTCAACAATCGAAAGGGTGGTTTGAACCTCTAGAGGCTTTAACAAGTAAAACGAAGAGTGAGGTGTTTTACCTTTGCCTTCCTCACTGAGTGCAAAAGTATGTTTATCAGCATACTAGACCCTCTGAAAGCATCTACTTTCCACCCTGCAAATGACACCTCCATTTCATTCACCATAGGGTTTGGCTGTATAGTGAAATTCATTACTCTCAGAGGAGATAACTGTGAGTAGTGTCTTTTTCACCAGTACCTCTTCGGTTCTTAAATGATTCAGTCTATTTTTGGCTGATCATGTGTTAAGAAAAAGATCTATTTTTTTGTAGCACTGGAACTAACTACTACGCTACGGAGGAGGCGGCCATTTTTTAACAAGTAGCTATTATTACTAATACTATCACAATCACCCAATACCTCAGAGAGAACTAGTTACGTATTTAGGCCTTACACTAGACAGGAGACTGATATGTAACATAATACTATAAAAAGACAGTATTTACCGGTGAACTTGGATGGTTGGGGTTCAATTAACAATATTCAATATTCTCCGACTCTGTCCATGAGTATACCTCAGTTTACCTCATCTCATTGAGCCATGGGGTTGTTTATTGTTCTAAATTAAACAGATTCCAACGTGCACATATAAGAATTTTAAAAAATCATCTAAATCCTGCAAAGAAAGCTATATAAACCTTTCAAAAATTAAACGAGCGTACATTTTTTTTAAAGAAATAGATTTTACTTACTGTTTCTTATACCACATGTAATTCTCACCTACCAACAATGATTTATAATGATGACAACAATATTCCTATTTTCAGTATTAATTGGTTTTAATTATACAGTAGTAATTTTGCTTTAAACATGTAGGGTTAGATCAGAATTTAAACAATATAAGTTTAGTATGTAGTTAAGTGCAGAGAGCAGGGGCTACTAATTAAAAAAAATGGAAACATACGTTTCATAATAAAAATGTATTCATATTTATTTATTCCATGTAATCAATTCATAATATGTCCTAATCATTTTAAAAACAACCAGTACATATGAAATACATTTCAAATAAGAAATTCAAGATCTAATAATTTAGCATAATACGTAGGTAGTTAGGTGTGAAACCAGCTCAGATTCAAACAGGAAGTTTAATTTAGAACTTCCCTTTTTGTTTGTAATTAACATACGAAAGACGTGCAACAGTTATGTTCAGTAAGTGTACATGTAATAACTAACATAGAGCAGTACATAAAGTTAAATGACGTGTACATAAAAGAAAATATGTTATTAACTAATAACTTATAATATGTTAATGTTATCGTTAATTCAAATGGACTTAAATATTACTTGATTAAGAAGGCAGTTGTTGTTCAAATGAAGATTGATGGAACCGTATTTAAATAATAAGTAAATTATTAATAGTTTACCTGGCCAAGACTACCACCATAGTGGTTAATATTGAGATGAAAAATTGGATCAGAATAATTTATTATAAACCGGTAAGTAAGAGGGTTGTTCATTTCAACCTCTGCTTGGTAATAAAAATAAGACTATAATGAGACTAGTAAATTAAATCTGGTGTGAACCACTGACACAACTTTCTCTTGCCAATGTAAATAATTAACAATGTACCTAACATTAGTATTAAAACATTAGAAATAAATAAAAAACTAACCTCAATAAACATAACCTAATTTTAATCATGAGTGAAAGACGTAAAATGAAAATCAACCTCAGTTTGTCAATCATTAAAATTTCCACGAGTTTTGTATATTACTAATTTTTGGAGCTTCTGAGGAAGTCATAAAAATGTCTGTCTCGATTTTGTTAATCATTTAAAACGTTTTTCTTTTCTACTTCAACTACTAATCATCATCTCATAATAGGCATCGGTATCATCATCTCCAGCTTCAACAAATTTGTGTTTCAAGATGTTGATTCACAGTTCATCAAGTTTAGTTTTGTACATAAATATTTTTTCTTCACATTTAGTCTAGTTGAAACATTACTGAGTGTGGTTTTTATTTTAATTTTAAGGACATTACTCCGATTTTCTCGTCTTTGTTTAAAGTTTTTGTATTTATAAACTGATTGTAAAAGAAATACACTGTTACAAAAAAAAAAATATTGAAAAGTAACCAAGGATGTATAAGTAATTTTTGATAATAAATTTATTTTATTATTCTCATTATAGTTTTATTTTTTTTAACAAACCGGAGGTTGAAAAAACAACCCTTGCACACGTCACGCTTTTTGAAGAAGAAAAACAACTCAATACCACGTCACGCATAAAATTTTAATAACCTGTAATCTCAATACATCATAAATACGAAATTTCTCATTAAATCACTTATATAAACCCACCGGGTTGGTCTAGAGGTAAAGTCGTCGCCAAAATCAGCTGTTTAACAGCTGATTTTCGGAGACGAAGGTTCCTGGTTCAAATCCAAGTAAAGGTAGTTACTTTTATACGGATTTGAATACTAGACAGTGGTTACCGGTGTACTTTGATGGTTGGGGTTTAATTAACCATACTCTCTCAGGAATGGTCGACCTGGGTCTGTACAAGACTACACCTCATTTACACGTCATACACATCATCCTCAACTCATTGGGTCATGGGGTTGCTTATTGTTCTAAATTGAACAGATTGCAACGTACACAAATTAGGAATAAAGAAAAAAAATCACTTATCTAACAAATCGATCACATAGTGAGCTAAAAATTGGAAAATTTCTTATTAAAGTTTTCAACAAAAAACTAAAACATTTAGATTTTGACCAAGATGATGAAAAACTTATAAAAAACGAAGGTACTTTATCATTTGATCATAATGAAATATGATAACTTTTATTGTATTTTTTCATATTAGATTCATGACGCACGAAATGTACGGAAGCGGAACACTCTATTACATAGATAAATATAATATTCTCCATTTACATTCATTTACGTATCTAGATAAGAATAAGGGCAATAATTAAAAGAACTGTTAAACACAAGTATACCAACAACTCAGAACACCTTTATTTCACAGTAATAATATTACAAATACATAAAAAGAACAAGCAAATAAATCAACCTTGTGGGTCCTGGAGCGAATCTTATTTTTATTACATCATCTATAGTAAATCAACATTTGGGAAGTTCATTTAAGAAATTATATATGCCCAAAGCATAAAAGAAAGTTTATATCGTGCGATCATAAATTAACTTAAACCAAACACTATTAAATACTGTAGGATTAATTAATAAATTCCAGAATTTATAAAATGTAGAACATCTCGCTATATAAATATATAGTTTTCAATTTAATCTTTGATTAGTTGTTTTATCAGAATATACATGTAGCAAAAATCATTATGCAAATATAAAAATGACCACCTCAAAGTTTATTTACAGCAATAAATTCATTACGTGTATATGTGAATTTTGTGTATATGAAAGTGTACATAGGTTTATTTTTGCTCATAAAAGGTAGGTAGAGTGTTAAATTATTTGCACTCGATCTGGTAGTTCCAGGGCTACAAAAAAGTAGTTCTGTTTCTTGTCACATCGTCAGCCAATTCAATGACTGAATCATTAAAGAACAGAAGAGGTAGAGGTGTAAAAGACACTAATCAGAGTCATCTCCTCTGAGAGTAATGAATTTCATCATTATACAGCCACACCTTGAGGTGGATGAAGGTGTCATATGCATGGTGGAAAGTAGATGTTTTTCATAGGGCCAGGCGTGCTGATAAGCATACTTTTTTACTCAATGAGAAAGAAAATGGTAAACCACCTCACTCTTCGTTTTACTTAGTAAAGCCCCTACAGGCTCAATGCTGCCTTTCGGGTCATGACCTAAACAACAGGTTATTTTGTTAACGAACATCAAAACAGCCCCACATTACTTGATGAAAATACGGAAAAACTGGGAAAGTTTATAGCTTTACGTACTTCGGGAAGAAAAAACAACAGAAGACCAGCAAAAAGGAAGTGAACAACAACAATCAAGAAGAAAAGGCCGGTGCACTCCGAGGAACTCACCACTTTTATAAGAAGAAAGCACTCACAAGACAAGCCAAGATTAGACATTATAATACAATGATAAAACGTGTGTATCTGTCCGCGAGTGAGTGGCTTACAATGACCGGGAAAGCTGGTCAAAGAAAAACAGGGAAAAGTCTTCCACAAGATTATGGGTCCGAAACCAGTACTCACAAGACAGGTTACGAGATCGAGAAGAACTGTACAAGGGAAAATGAACAATTAAAAAAAAGGATAAAAATTGTATGGACACCTGCATAGAATAGATGACAACCGGTTGACAAAAAACATTTTTAAAACACTAAACAATAAACCTAAGATATCGGATAAATGGCTTAACGAAGTCAGAAAGGATATAAAGAAAACCTAAATAAACCTAGAATACTTAATGAACAAAAATTTAGATAACTAATTACGGACATTAAGTTCTTCCATGACAATTAACTTTACTAGTCGTATTGCCAAGGCCAGAAATGTCTTCAACTCCATAAATTCTATCTTTAAAAACCTTAATTTAATCATTGACACTAAAACGAGACTCATGAAGTAATATTTGTTATCAGTGTTATTGTACGGAGTTGAGGACTATTACAGAGGCAAAAATTAACAAATTTAAAGCGTTCGTATTTCGGCTGTATAGGAGAATACTGCGAATATCCTGGACGCAGAAAATTACTAATGCGGAAGTGCTACGTCGAATGTACAAGGCAGCGGAATTGGTCAGCAAAATAAAGGCGCGAGAGCTGCAATATCTCGGTCGTATCATGCGGGATGAGCGCAGGTATGAAATGCTCCATCGTATTCTGCAAGATAAAATCAACAGTAAAAGGGACCAGGAAGCAGGAGAATTTTATGGACGGCCAACCTGAGTATGGTTTAAGAAAAGCTCAGAAGAACCGTTTCGGATAGCTAACGATAAGCAGTAAATATCGCCATGATGGTCGCCAACTTTCAGAACGGAGGGCACCCTGATAAGAAGATGAAGATCAAAACAGAACACCGGATGGACAGAAGAGAGGGGAAAAACCTACAGTGAACGAGTGCTGAGAAAGTGGACTATAAAAAGAAAAATGAAGATCAAAACAGAACACCGGATGGACAGAAGAGAGGGGAAAACCTACAGTGAACGAGTGCTGAGAAAGTGAACAATAAAAAGAAAAATGAAGATCAAAACAGAACACCGGATGGACAGAAGAGAGGAGAAAAACCTACAGTGAACGAGTGCTGAGAAATTGGACTATAAAAAGAAAAATGAAGATCAAAACAGAACACCGGATGGACAGAAGAGAGGAGAAAAACCTACAGTGAACGAGTGCTGAGAAAGTGAACAATAAAAAGAAAAATGAAGATCAAAACAGAACACCGGATGGACAGAAGAGAGGAGAAAAACCTACAGTGAACGAGTGCTGAGAAAGTGGACTATAAAAAGAAAAATGAAGATCAAAACAGAACACCGGATGGACAGAAGAGAGGAGAAAAACCTACAGTGAACGAGTGCTGAGAAAGTGAACAATAAAAAGAAAAATGAAGATCAAAACAGAACACCGGATGGACAGAAGAGAGGAGAAAACCCTACAGTGAACGAGTGCTGAGAAAGTGGACTATAAAAAGAAAAATGAAGATCAAAACAGAACACCGGATGGACAGAAGAGAGGAGAAAAACCTACAGTGAACGAGTGCTGAGAAAGTGAACAATAAAAAGAAAAATGAAGAACAAAACAGAACACCTGATGGACAGAAGAAAGGAGAAAAACCTACAGTGAACGAGTGCTGAGAAATTGGACTATAAAAGAGATTCCAAAAACGTCGAAAATCACCTCACGTGGTTTAAAATTGGCCGTTTACGAGTAAAAAAAAATTATTATCCATTTTATCGAACATTTTCAATAATCCGACCATAAATAAAACCTATTTATATATATTTTATAACAAAGAATCAACTATTTTTTTAAAAGATACATGTTAAGTATAACCTTAAAAATATTAATTAAACACAGAATATAATTACCATAGAAATTATTTCTAGGAATAAAATAACATGAAAAAGATAAATTAAAAAGAAAATACAATGTACGATTATAATTTTATATGATATAGGTATTTTGCACGTATAAAAATGTGTGAAAGGGTTAACCTTGAACTACAAAAGTTCAATGTTAAATAATGGTTACATTAATGCTAATAATATTATTCTTTTTTTACATATTATCTACGGGAGTATTATACAATGGTGTGTAGTAGTATTTTATAGTACGAATACCGCACTTTAGTTACAACAATGAGCAAATGGTGAGCTCATAGAATATTAGATATGTATCTCATACGAATAAGAAATTCAATTTAGTAACACCTCCCATCCCAGAGAACAAGTAAACTAACAAACATTTAAATACATCTGTTTATAACAATACAATTATAATGTGATATGCATAAAAAATATTAACCAGCATTAATTTATACTTAATTAAAATGTTTATTTCAATTTAGGAATTTCAATTAAACATAATGAAATCAACGGTGATTCCAATCGTCAAGGCAAAAGTCCTGTTTTTGTTTCCCGGTTTGAGGTTGCAATTTTTTACCTAATGTTATAGAAATCGTAAAAATTTGGCGTGAAACACTCACACGATTTTATCTTGCCACTGTAAATAATGAACGCTATTAACTGTGTTTAATCATAAATAAACAATGTAAAATCAATCTCTGTAAAATTTAAAAATACAGAAAATCACTAATATGCTTTTCACGGTTTATGAGCTCTGCTGTTCCGTACGTTTAGACCAATCATAACGTTTGCCAGCGTTGTCAGATTGTACCTGACAAACATTACCCGTGCATGCGTATAAGAGCCGCAATAGTTCACGCTCGTCTTGCATCTCGTACTGAACACATGGATTAATAGAGCACGTTAACATGCAATACTTTATAATATAATCAGCTGATTGTATGTTTATAGGTTATAATTGTTATTGAAAGACCAAATAAGTAGCTAACAAAATATATAACAGAGCTACAAGAGCACGTGTTGGCAACGTTGCTAGCAAGTCATTGGCTAGCTATAAAGTGAGGAGGGGGGGGCAATACATACGTTCACAGCTCATCAGCCTTGAAAAATAGTATAATTTACGTTTAACTACGCTCTATAAAAGAAAATGCTCAAAACAGAAGTTGCAGATTTTTTTCATTTCCTACAACTTTAATTATACATTTTTGTCGTAAAAAGCATAATAAATTCATAATATTAAAAAAAATCTCATAGTTTTTACCAGTTTTGATGAATAAAAATACAGAAAAACACTAATTGTCAAAAAAATACTATAACTTGACCGAGCTAGAGACTGCAGATGAAGGCGGAGCATAGTGACTTAGATCACAGCACAGAGCCAATTGACTTTCGTTCATTGTATTCTGCGTTGTCACGTTGTGGTCCCGCTGTGGATGACAGCCTAACGAAACATCAGCTGGAGTTGGGTGAAAAAGAGTGAGACTTAGCGAAGGGGCAACCTCACACCCGATCTGGGCTGCTATTGGCTAGATCTCATCTGCTGTCTTTAGTTCATTGGGGTATAGTCACAGTTATCTCATCTGAGAGTAATGAATTTCATCATTACACAACAAGTGGTGAATGAAGGTGAATACGTCATTTGCAGGATGGAAACTATAAACTTTTCAGGAGCCCTGACATGCTGGTAAGCATACTTTTCCACTCAGTGGTAAACCACCTCACTCCTCGTTTTACTTGGTAAACACTCTACAGGTTCAAACCAGTCTTTCGGCTGATGACCTAAACAAAAACAGTATTATAGATATTTAATGAGTTGAACGAAGACTTGAGGCCTTTGAGATGTGGGTTTACAGAAGGATGCACAAAATATCTTGGACAGAGAGAGTCACAAACATGGACGTCCTAAGGAGGATGCAGAAGGGAATGGAAGTGATGATCGAAATCAAGAAGAGAAAGCTGGTGTACCTCGGCCATGTCTTGAGAGGTCCAAAATATGAAATCCTTCATCTTGTCATCCAGGGAAAGATTATGGGCAAACGATCGGTTGGAAGAAGAAGAACCTCCTGGCTACGGAACCTGCGAGAGTGGTTTAATTTGTCATCCATCGACCTATTTAGAGCTACAGTTTCCAAGGTCAGGATTGCCATGATGCTAGCACACCTTCGTAATGGAGATGCTACATGAAGAAGAAGAATGAGTTGTAAGGTCTCCAAGTTGTAAACAACAATTATGATGGTTGAACTCCACTACACATAAGTTTTTTTAATTTTTTTACTTTCTCTTGCCTATATGAATATATAGGAAGGAAAGTATTGTTTTCATGTCGATTTTTAGAAATCGAGTTTTCACCGGATCTATACGTTTTCAGACCCCCTGAACCCAAAAAACATGTTTTTAGCGATTGGTCTGTGTGTGTGTGTGTGTGTGTGTGTGTGTGTGTGTGTGTGTGTGTGTGTGAACAGAATATCTCAAGAACGGAACATCGTACGAACTTGAAACTTAAGTTACATACCACTACCGGACGCGACACGAACATTTTAATCAAAATCGGTCAACCGGAAGTAGTAGTTTATTCGTATAATTTTTCAGTTTTTTGCGATTTTCTCAAAAACTGGTCCTACGATTTTTTTTTAAATCGCCTATTTTACTCAATTTTTTATTCTCTACAAGATAGGGTAGGCGCCATGTCTGCTGAAATTCTCGGTGAGGCTGTTTTCACGTAAAAACGTTGTTTTTTTTAAGATTACGGCTTTAATATAAATTTTAGCGCAAAAACTTATATAATAAAAGTTGTAGAGAATTTAAAAACCTACAACTTCTGTTTCAAACATTTTTTTGTATGACGCTTAGTTTAGCGGTAATTTGCGATTTTCTGATTTTTTCTCACGAAAACGTGAGAAAAATCGATTTTTTAAAGATTTTGGCCTTAGTATGCATTTTACGACAAAAGTGTATATAACCAAATTTATAAAAAATTAAAAGATCTACAACTTTTATTAAGAGCATTTTTCTCTAAAGAGCCTAGTTTAGAGAGAAAGAGTGATTTTCCGTATTTTTAAACCAAACTGAGTTCGAATTTCATTTTGCGTGTTTCACTCATGATTGAAATATGGTTATATTTTTGAGATTAGTTGTTTGTTTATTTCTAATGTTTTATTACTAATGTTAGGTTTATTGTTAATTATTTATATTGGCAAGAGAAAGTTGTGTGAGTGTTTCACACCAGATTTTTTATTTGTATTTTGTGTATGTTGCAATCTGTTCCATTCAGAACAATAAGCAATCCCACGACCCAATGAGGTGAGGATGATGTGTATGACGTGTACATGAGGAGCAGTCTTTTATAGGGTAAAGCCGACCATTCCTCAGAAAGCATGGTTAATTGAATCCCAACTATCAAAGTATACCGGTAACCACTGTCTAGTATTCAAAACCATACAAAAGTAATTACCTTTAGCTAGACAAGTTAAGAAGAAAGGTTTTTTTTTTAATTTATTCAAAGTCGCATCAACAACTTGGTCATTAGCGACTATGGTGGGTTAGGAAATTGGAACGGTGGGTTTCGGCACGTATTAATTCCCAAATCCTAGCCGGGCATCGAACCCGGGACCTCCGCGTTATAGGCTAGAGCGCTACCACTACGCTACGTAGGCGGCCGAAGAAGAAAGTTAACGACATTTAGCTGACTAAATAACACTGACTTTAAGATAGACTTTGAAAGAAAATCCCACCAGATAATTTTCATGGCTGGTTTTCAAGTAGATACCTTTAAAAGTCGTTTGCCTAACCATTTATTATTCAACTTTTTATAACAACTCTTTACCAGATGACTGACTTTGCTGGCCTGCAGGCATACACAATTTTTTTTCCTAATTTGTGTACGTTGCAATCTGTTCACTTTAGAACAATAAGCAACCCTATGACCCAATGAGATGAGGATGATTTATATGAAGTGTAAATGAGGTGTAGTCTTGTACAGACCCAGGCCGACCATTCCTGAGAGAATATGGTTAATTGAAACCCAACCATCAAAGTACACCAGTAACCACTGTCTAGTATTCAAATCCGTATAAAAGTTACTACCTTTACTAGGATTTGAACCAGGAACCTTCGTCTCCGAAAATCAGCTGTTAAACACCTGATTTTGGCGACGACTTTACCTCTAGACCAACCCGGTGGGTTGCATACACAAATGATAAACAAATATATTACAACCTTAAACAACCAAGTACAAAATAAATAATGTTGTATGTATAATAATCTCAAAAATTTCTGGTATTTGTCATAAATTTTTATGGAACAAAAACCAAACTAAAAACGTTATTATTGACACTAATTTTTTATTTCTTTAATCCTTCTTGACAGTAAAGACTTAAGAAATTTCAAAAGTATAATAAATATTCTGAAAAGCTTACATATTTCTTTATAAACAAATATAATAAAGAAAATAATTTTATAATTATTATCAAACAGAAAACAAATAAAACGTCAATAAAATTTATAAAGAGTCATAGTATAAAATAATAAAGCATAAAAGATTGGAGGAATGAACGAGAGGTGGTTTTTATCTTGGAAAAGAAAAAAAAGAAGCTTTTTAATTATTACCGTTAACAATGCGTACACTTCAAACTATAAGTCACTTTAGTAATATAATTATTACAGTCAGCGTATATTTTACCTAGATATACTTAGAAGAATACAGGGTGTTACAAAAGTACATTATTTACTATTTTTTTTAAGTCGCATCAATATCTGGGTTATTAGTGACCACTTTGAGTTAAGGAACGGTGGATTTTAAAGTGTAATAACTTTTCAGACCCTGGTCGGGAATCGAACCCGGGATTTCCACTTTGTAATGAAGCATGCTAACCACTGGGCCACGAAGGCGGCCAAAAGTACATAAAACAACAGGCTAACATTAAAAGCTAACAAAATCTAGATTTAAAAAAAATCTGGTATGAAACATTCTTACTTTCTCTTGCGAATGTAAAAATTAAAATACAACCGAAGTTTAATCATGAGTAAACAATGTAAAATGAAAAACATAACCTAATTTCAATCATGAATGACGCTAAATGAAAATAAACACCTGAAGACTTAAAAATATGGAAAATCACTTATTGACGCTAAACTAGGCTTAGTAAAAAAAGGGATAAAATAAAAGTGGTAGATGTCTTTATTTCCTATAACTTTGATTTTACACTTTTGTCGTAAAATTCACAATCCACAAAAATCCAAAAGTCCACTTTTAAACTGGTATTAATACATTTTTTTTGTCTTTAATTTTTATTACGATACTGTACACTGAGCTGCACAACTTCCGTATTTGATATTTAAATGGCGGTGGGGAATTTCACTTTAAGGAGAAGAGGTGCCCAGTGATACATTCTCCGTTCAAAACTTCGGATATTGTCCGTTATTCAGACCAAGAGGTCTCTACTCCATTTTTGCTTTAAACGACGCACAGTTGGAAAGTTCCTTGTAGCTAGATCACGGGTTAGTTAGTTTGGATGGTCATCTAGTCTTTCGTGAAATGTACTATACAAGGACGTGGTTAGCTCCTTTACTGTAGGAATTTTGAAATCGTCGTGGAGGGTTTTATTGCTTACATAAAAAGGAGCGTCAGAAGCAAGTCTTAAGAATTTTTATTGAAAGGCTTGGATCGACTTTAAATTACTCTCTGCCGGTATTTTAAAGAACTGGACACCATAAGCCCAGATTGATCTCAAAAGGGGTTTGTATATTCAAATCTTGGAGCGGAGGTTTAATCTTGATCGAGGGTTAATTAAGCAGAAGAGTAACTTCTAATAATATTAATAATTTTACAGGATTTTTTAGTGCCCACGATTTGGGCCTGAGAGGGAGCAAATAATGAGAGAAATAAGAAGAACACAATACCGACATAAGGAGATAATTGCAGTTATGATGGAATCAGCAGAGTACTCTTATAGGAGACAGTCTCAAGTTGGGCGTGCTCTGTCATGACTCGATTACAATGCAGTAGAAGAAAACAGAAAACGTTGCTCATAACACAAATAAGATTGGGGAAGCACGCGGAATCCCAACAATTACCCGGAATGAGTTGGAGGAAGCACCAGGAATTCTCTTCATCTTGAATACTAGTTAACTCCCTTTTTGGGCTAAAAATTGATTTTGCTATCATCGGAGAAACTAAAATTACGTCTATCTATTAGAAAAACTCCAATGAATATTATTATACGTTTTGTTGTGATAATATTTTCTGCCATCTCCATTAGAACAACATGAGTTTCCTTCAGTTTTTCAAGTGTCCTATTTCAGGAAATGAAATCAGCAGTTTAACATTTTTAACAGACGATACCTAATCTTGATGATACATCACTAATCGGTGTTTTAAGATATCATACTCTACTCATGTTGTTGTTTAGGTCATCAGCTAAAAGGCTGGTTTGAATCTCTAGAGGGGTTACTAAGTAAAACGAGGAGAAAGGTGGTTTACAATTGCCTTCTTTACTGAGTGGAAAAGTATGCTTATCAGTACGCCAGGCCCTCTGAAAAGAATCTACTTTCCATTATGTAAATGACAACTTTACTTCATTCACCACAAGGTCTGACTGTGTAATGAAATTTATTACTCTCTGAGGAGATTACTGTGGCTAGTGTCTTTTACACCTCTACCTCTTCTGTTCTTAAATGGTTCATTCATAATTGGCTGACCATGTAATAAGAAACAGAACTATTGTTTGTAGCCCTAAAACAAGCAGATAGAGTGAAAATAATTTAACACTCCACCTGCCTGTTATGGGCGTTCTTTTTAATCATAGTTTCTATAATCAACTTTATTAAGTTGAATTTTGTACACCTCATCTCATGACTAAAAATTTCTTTTCAACGCCTAATAAACAGATAAAATATCTTTAGTCGTTTTAATGAACAGAAAATGTGAAAGCGTTGAAATATCTATTAAAAATTTTAATAGCGACGTTTAACTTTAGTAAAAATACTTTTTAGACAACATGTACAATAAGTAAAGCTTACAGATATAAAAGAAAACAGAAGGAAATAATGACTTCTGATAAAATATTAACTTTTATGTATCTTTTACTCAGAAATATAAATTTTCAAAAAGAAACTACTTTTATAACTCTTAAACAATGAACTATTGTAAAAATAATAATTCTTTAATAACTTATTTCATTTTTAGAATTCAAGTAATAATAATCTCAACAGAAATAAACGAATGGTTGTCTCTCTTTTAGAAAAGAGGGACTGTAAAATTGCTTAAGATATTAAATATAATATTAGTATTTTTAAAAGTAAGTTTTTAATTATTATTATTTTTATTATTATTAAATCCTGTTAACTTCTCTATTCGAATAATATAAAATATATTCCTAATGAAACAAAGCACAAAACAATTACAAACATTACATACCACAGACCAATCAGCTCAGTTGGTAATGTCATCCATTACCGAGTATCCAAGGGCAAAACGTATACGTTCTGATTGGAAATAATTTATATAGCTTTTCAATTATTTATCAAACACACTTATGACAGCCATATAAACAACATGTCCCCAAGCATTAGGACCTAAGTTTTGTCCACCATATGTAAAAATTCTGCCTATAACAGACAGGTGGAGTGTCAAATTATTTACATTCAATCTGTTAGTTGCAGGACTAAAATAAATAATTCTGTTTCTTATCACGTGGTCAGCCAATTAAATGACTGAATCATTTAGGAACAGAAGAGGCAGAGGTATAAAAGACACAAATCAGAGTTATCTACTCTGAAATCAATGAATTTAATTAAACAGCCAGACCCTGTGGTGAATGAAGTGAAGGTGTCATTTGCAGAGTGGAAAGTATGTGCTTTTCAGAGGGTCCGGCATGCTGATAAGCATACTTTTACCACTCAGTGAGGAAGGCCATAGTAAATCACCTCACTCCTCGTTTTTTACTTAGTAACACCTCTAGAGATTCAAACCAGCCTTTTGGCTGTTGACCTTAACAACAAAATCATAACATATTAGGCTTATATATATGCGAAAGCTCTCATACGCTCGGTCACTCAGACAGCTAAACATAATAAAAAATCTGGTGTGAAACACTCACACAACTTTCTCTTGCCAATGAAAATAATTAATAATAAACCTAACATTAGTATTAAAACATTAGAAATGAACAAAAACTAACCTCAAAAACATAACCTTATTTTAATCATGAGTGAATGACGCAAAATGACAATGGAACTCAGTTTGGCTTAAAAATACGGAAAATCACGCTTTCACGCTAAACTAGGCTCTGTAGAGAAAAATGCTCTAAACAAAAGTTGTAGATCTTTTAATTTTCTATAAATTTAATTATATTTACAGAAAATCGCAAATTACCGCTAAACTAAGCGTTATACAAAAAAATGTTTGAAACAGAAGTTGTAGGTTTTTAAATTCTCTACAACTTTTATTATATAAGTTTTTGCGCTAAAATTTATATTAAAGCCGTAATCTTAAAAAAACAACGTTTTTACGTGAAAACAGCCTCACCGAGAATTTCAGCAAACATGGCGCCTACCCTATCTTGTAGAGAATAAAAAATTGAGTAAAATAGGCGATTTTAAAAAAAATCGTAGGACCAGTTTTTGAGAAAATCGCAAAAAACTGAAAAATTATACGAATAAACTACTACTTCTGGTTGACCGATTTTGATGAAAATGTTCGTGTCGCGTCCGGTAGTGGTATGTAACTTAAGTTTCAAGTTCGTACGATGTTCCGTTCTTGAGATATTCTGTTCACACACAGACACACACACACACAGACACAGACACACACACACACAGACCAATCGCTAAAAACATGTTTTTTGGGTTCAGGGGGTCTGAAAACGTATAGATCCGGTGAAAACTCGATTTCGAAAAATCGACATGAAAACAATACTTTCCTTCCTATATATTCATATAGGCAAGAGAAAGTAAAAAATTATCGATTTCACACATCAACACATTTGAAAGTATAACATGATGAAGGGTTTAAATGAAGGGATGAAAAGGAACTACGTTTCATTTCGCAAAGCAAAATGCAATGATAAGTCTTTTTAACACAACGAGGAAGTAAATGGTAAACCTAGTAAACCCCATGCGAGGGTCACTCCCTTAAGGGTTCGGTACAACCAATATTAAACCCGATGATTAAACAACGAACGTGTGGATTTAATATTATTCATCGAAGCTGGCAAATGAATTAAATTCTTACCTACTATCATGAATTGTTTTAATTAAACTTTACAATATGAATGGTTTTTACAGTTTATAGTAAAATTAAAAATCTATAATCAAGTAATTTAATAAATTAGTGGCAATTTTTTAAATTGCCATCATTTTCCTTTGTCTGTCTGTCCGTCCGTCAGAAACTACAAGAGATAGCAACAAACAGTTTCCAGATTCGTAATCTGCACACAACGTTAGTGGACCTCGATTAGGTTTGAAGTTCCAGTTGCGACCGGAAGTGGGCCAAAGCAGGAAGTCAAGAAAAATAAAAGTTAGAAACTGCCAGAAATAGCAATAAGTGGTTTTCGGATTCGTAATCTACACAAAACGTTAGTGAACCAGGGTTGCGTTTGAAGTTACGGTCGAAACCGGAAGTGACCAAACACCGGAATTCATGAAATATAAGTCTGAATTTTTAATCATAAATAGTGTTAATGGATTCCTCTTAAAGAGTATTATACAGAAATCACTAATGGTTTTTGCCATAGGTCAAAGGTAAGCCTTTTTAAAAATTCCCATCAGCTATGAGACGCGTCATCTCATGAAAGGAACTTTTTTAAAAAATAATATTCTTAGAGGGAAGCGAGGCTTGGGAAGAACTAACAAGAGATGGATGGTGGAACAGGCCATTGAGCCTAATGCTTGACAGATAATGATGATAATAATATTCCATTCCCAAAATTTTGGTTTTTAAAAAAGGAAAATGGTTTCATAATTTTATCTATTCAACCGCTCAACTGTTCAATCCCTCAGGAACAACTGGGCTGAACTTCTTGCACCTCCCTAGTTGATCGTTAAGTTGAAGAATTCTTTATTAGTCACTGAGTGAGAGCTTTCGCATTTATTTACAAAGATTTCACTTCCTAGCTCAATTTCAACACAAGTTAAAATTACTTTATTACAGTTACACGATCAAAATCTGGTGTATGACACACACGACTTTCTCTTACCAATGTAAAATAAAACCCCAGTAATCTTAATCATGAATGAATGACACTAATGAAAATCAACCTCTGTATGACTTGAAAATACGGAAAATCACTAGCTAATTGACCCATTTAAATGGCTCCCCTCTGTTAGAAACAGTTGACCAATAAATACATAGAGAAGTGGGAGAAACATTTATTTAATACGCATGAGTGAAAATAGATGGGCGAGGTGGGCATTAAACTACATACCTGTTAGACGAAGAGATGTAGGTAGACTGCGAAAAAGATTGGCAAAGAAGTCGGAAACTCATGACAGGAAGACGAAGAAAAGAAGACTAGCTAAGTGACGCTAAACTAAGCGCTTTAGAAAAAAAAGAGTTTGAAATGAAAGTTTCAAAGGCTGCCTCCGTAGCGTAGTGTTAGCGCGCAAACTTACAACGCGGAGGTCCCGGGTACAATTCCTGGCTAGGGCCTGGAAATTTTCACAAGTTCAAACCCACTGTTCCACAACCCACCGTAGTCGCTAATAACCGAGCTGTTGATATGACTTTAAAAAATAATTTAGGTTTCCTAATGTCCTGCAACTTTGATTATGCACACTTTTGTCGTAAAATGCATACCAAGTTAGCAATCTTAAAATATCCCATTTTGTACTGGTTTTGATAAACAAAATACAAAAAAAATCACTGATTAATTGTTAATCACTGGCGTTTCTCCTTTCTTCTGTCCATCCGGTCTTTTGTTTTTGTCCTTAATTGAAGCCCTAAAAGACCCGTAATTAGTTCTTTGTATTTGGTTCAATTTATTGAATTTAGTTCATTAAGTTTCTCGGTTTATTCCGGTTTTCTAAATAACCTTTCTGACTTTTTTTAAACTACTTGTCCGACACCTTAGATCTATTATTTTGTGTCTTAAAAATTTGTTTCGTCAACCGGTTATCCATTCTGAATACGTGTCCGTAAATTTTTAGTCTTCTTTAAATAAGTGGTTTAAAGAGATCAGAAATTATATTAACAATTGGACGGAACAGATTTAAGATAAGTGACTTCAAGGGACTTTTCACAATGAATAAACAGAGAAAAAGTAAGGAGAGATGAAACTATGAAAAATTCAGTGAAAGAATATTCTGAATATGAAAAATGGTTTTTTTATTATTTACAATGGTCTATACTGCCCCTAAATGACACAAAAGTATACAAGACATAAAAAAATCAAATTCATAATACTGTAAAAACCGGAACAAAACTTCATTTAAAAAAATTAATGCTTTTCAATTTTCATAAATTATACCGGTATAACACCCAATCACACAAATTTAAAAAAACGACCATTTAAATTCGTTTATTAGTTATAGAAATCATAATACTACTAACAAATGTCACTTTTTTAAATGTGAAATGAATGAATTATGAACAATAAGATTATGTTAATAGGAAGCAAATTATTGTAATATGAACAATAACCGTCGATTTTTTTTATATTTATAAATTAGTATAAATGTCAAATAACAGAAGCAATTTAAAAAATATAATTTACAATGAAAAACATAAAAAAATTGTATAGGCCTACTATAACAATACAAATAAAAAATAATAATAATAGCACAAACGGAGAAACCATCACACGTGTTCAAACGGTGATTTAAATATTATATTTTTATAAACCCGTTTAAAATTTATGTAGTAAAATTTGATCAGTGTTTAACGGTAAAATTCGGGTTAAAAATTCCATAACATTATAAAATACTGTCATAATTCTGTTTGTTAACCACAATTTTAATATGATATGAAATTTTATATTTTACAATAACAAAACAGGTTTTTCACACAAAATAATTTATGCTTTACCTATTATATGCCTATTAAATGTAATTCTATCTTGTCATAATACTCTATAAGTATTCAAATTCGCATCATTATTATTATTACTAGCAAGCCTGTGCGAATAAATTCGCAAAATAACTGTGATCGATGTACTTAATTTATTTTTGTTCTTCTCACAATCAAGGATTAGGCTTACAATAATCATTTACAATGAAAAATATTTAAAAAATTGTATACAACAACAAAAAATTACTACTAACGGAGAAACATTTACACGTTATTAAACAATTATAATTCACACTAAAGGCGTCGTCGTCGTCGTCATGGATTAGGCTATTTTAGCTGTGAGCTAAGCCTGTTCCGGCGTCCATCTCCTCCTCGGTCTTCCAATACCTCTTCTACCCCTTGGTATATGATGCCATGCGTTCAAAGGAAGGCGGTCGTGCGGCATTCTGAAAAGATGTTCTGACCATTTTCCTTTGTATTGCTTGATTATGTCAGCTAGCGGTTGTGTTCCACATTCCTCCCTTATTACTTCGTTCCTGAAGCGATCTTCTCTGGTGCATCCCTTTACACCGCCAACAGTGTTGCTTAACACTGCCGGTCCCAAGCCCGGGGCCCCATCATGTGATGGGGAAGTGTGGAGGGGGAGGAGTAACAACCTCGTTAAAAAACCTGGGTCCATCTGGCTCCGGATGGTAGCACCCAGTAAGGGCCCCTGCCTAGGGTTACAGGTGAAAAATGGTCAACGACTCTGACGGCGGAAGAGGAAAACTTTTCCCAACGGCAGAGGAGGCGGATGAACCTGGGGGAGTCAACCCTGAGAACAAATCCTGCGGGTTTGGAAGCAGCAAGATGGCAGTCCCATCACCAAACTTGCTCAGCGCAGCGCCCGTACCGCGGCCTGGGGACTTATCTATTACTGGCAAGCGTCAAAATAGAGCCTCGGATAAGGACTGGAATAATCGGATAACAAATGGCAAACCAAATAAGAATCGAAATTGGATAACGGAAACTGTGAAATTCACACTAAAGGCATTTCTGCTATTTAGCGCCCAAACTGCTCAATCTGCTCCCCCTACAAATTAAAAATATGCCCCGGACAACATAAGGTATAAAAAAGCACTAACAATTTGGCTATTGGAAGTAGGGAGAGACGCTATAGAAAAATGATTACTCCACGAAACATAGTTTTGTGAGAGCTCGGCTACCGGTATCAATTTTAGTTTTCTTTTTTAAATAAATTCTTTTGTTTTGCATATTATATTGTTTGTTTTGTTTTTCATTTGCACATGTAATTATATACCAGCATATTACTTTTTTAATAAAAATGTCTTATTAGTTTAATTAGTATTTAAGTAACTAACATGTAGTTGTAATTACTCACACACTAATAGATTACCATAGTACAGTAGTTGCAGTAGTAAAATGAATAAAGAAGCACTGAATTGATCTACCATTGAACAAAGGAAACCTACATGTTAGGCTATAAAGGTTTTTTTTTTTTTTGAATAACTGTAAATCTACGATCTGCTCTCATAGAACAATGAGTAGATGTGTTGTAAGTATAAATCTTGAGTAAGTAATACCCCTTGGCATTACTCTATAAAATTTCCCATTTTGTTGAATTGATCTTGCCAGGAATGTAAAATAAATTACACAATCACATATTAAAATAAATCTGTAGGGTGTAGTCTGCATAGTCTTCTGTGTGTTCCACTGTTGTCTAGGAGATTGATGGCTTCTGGATTCTGATGATTTTCAAGTCTTGTTTGGTAACTGGTGCAAAATTTCTGTATAGCTTCGTGTACCGTGGGAGTGTTCGTGTCTCTGTGCAATATAGTGTTGGATATGTACCAAGGTGAGTCCATGATGTTTCGAAGTATTTTTGACTGAAACCGTTGAATTATTTCAATGTTACTGTGACTTGCTGTGCCCCAGAGTTGTATCCCATATGTCCACACAGGTTTAAGTAAATAAAGGTATTTAAAGTAGGGCTTTTCTGGGTTACATTAAACCACTTGATTAAAAAATAAAATAAGCTTCAATAAAAGAAAATTTAATTACTTGTAACAATTCGTAAAATATTATTTATTCGGAATAAAGGTTTAAAAAAAAAAAATTAAATTTGGAACAACTCAATATTAATAAGTCACCTTTATGTTAAAATAAGAGAAAGCAATAGATAACTCCTATTAAAATATTTATACAACGGATAAAAATAGTAAATCATGTTTGAAAAGTTGTAAATACATATGTGTTGATACTTTTAAACTGATTTTTCCAAGTTATAATATGAATAATAATGTATTACAATAAATTTAAAGCAAACATGTACGAGTTGTGCCCCCGCTAGACGACGACTATAGCGCCCCCGCCACATTGTCAAGTTGTAATTTACAATCCCCGCCGGACATCACAATAGAACGCCGTAACTCACCTTTTGACACGTTCATTCTTTGTGTAGAATACAGCGTCGTCATATTTGGGACACCAAAAGCGACTCCTGCTTTTAAAATTCAAATTTCATTCTATAGAAAACTTGGTGTGGTGGTGGTGGTATCTTTTAGTCCAACATTTTGCTTTCACCAACATCTAACTGACAGAACTTGATTCATAAATCTCATATATAGGAAGATTTGCGCATTTTTATCAAAATATCGTAACACAATAGCAATTGCACCCGCACAGCATACGGGTACAATTGCTCAGTCTTGTGGATAAAATAAAATGTTAATAATACATAAGTTATTGTTAACCCACCGGGTTGGTCTAGAGGTAAAGTCGTCGCCAAAATCAGCTGTTTAACAGCTGATTTTCGGAGACGAAGGTTCCTGGTTTAAATCCTAGTACAGGTAGTTACTTTTATACGGATTTGAATGCTAGACAGTGGTTACCGGTGTACTTTGATGGTTGGGGTTTAATTAACCATACCTCTCAGGAATGGTCGGCCTGGGTCTGTACAAGACTACACCTCATTTACTGGTCATACACATCATCCTCATCTCATTGGGTCATGGGGTTGCTTATTGTTCTGAATTGAACAGATTGCAACGTACACATACTAGGAATTAAAAAAAATAAAATAAAAATTGTTGTTATCATTACAATGCAGTTATCAAACCAACAATTTTATATGCCAGTGAGACCTTGACACTTAACAGGAAAACAGACATGGAAAGCTTAAAGAAAGAAGAAAGAAAAATATTTAGGAAAATTCTTGGACCTAGATAGACCGAAAACGGGTACAGATTACAGAGAAAGTCTAAAAAATGAAGAATATTCCAACATAGAGAAAGACATGAGGAAAAGACACCTTCAATTTTATGGCCACATAATGAGGCTTCCTGTCGGCCGCATTGGCGAAGTTGGTAACGTGCTCGCCTCTCATCATGCGGTCTTGGGTTCGAATCCCATTCAGCCACGGCATATTTTCATACGTTACAAAAAATCATTTCATCATTCACCGTCTGCATTAGCAGTAATTGCAGAACAGTCGGACGTCAAACAAAAAAAAAAAAAAAATGAGGCTTCCTGATAATAAACTCACAAAGAGAATAGTAAAATATGTGTCATCACTTGTTAATGGCGAGGAATGGATACAAAATGTAAAAAAAGATTTAGAATTGGCCAAAATCACCAAAGAAGAAATTCTCATAAGAGACAATTTTAGAACAAAAGTTAAAAAATGGGAGGTTAAACTAGAGACAAAAGCTCCAAGAACCGGAACAAAATGGAGTGAACAGAGAAAAGCTGAATTCTCACAAAGAATGAAAAACTGGTGGGCAGATAAAAAGAACAAAAAATCCCAAAAACAAACCAGATTTACTTAGCGTCTTCCACTTCGGGAGCTTTACGACTAATAATAATAATAAGTTATTGTTTAGGTCATCCGCCAAAAAGCTGATTTGAATGTCTAGACCTTACAAAGTAAAATGAGGAGTGAGGTGGTTTACGATTGCCTTCCTCACGTAGTGAAAAAGTATGCTTATCACCATGCCAGCTCCTCTGAAAAGCATCTACTTTCCACGCTGGAACTGACACCTTTACTTCAATCACCATAGGATATGGCTGTATAATGAATTTATTACTTTCAGAGGAGATAACCCTAACTAGTATCTTTTACACCTTTACCTCTTCTGTTTTAAAACGCTTGTTATAATTGGGTGACCATGTGATAAGAAATAGAACTATTTTTTATAGCCCTGGAACTAGCAAGCAGTGAAGTTCTTAGGAGTATCTCTAGATAGATTTTTGTCTTGGGACTTCTATAACAATCACGTTTGTAGTAAAATATCATCTGAGGTATTTGCACTAAAACAAATTGCCAGATTAAATGATAAAAAAATTACTAATGGCAGCTTATCATGGCTTCATTCTGTTTCATATCAATTATGTTATCTTAGTATGGGGTACTTCTAGCATGGGTAATATGAATAGGGTTTTTAAAATTCAAAAGAAAGGTATTAGCTGTTTGGTGGGAGCTAACCAGCTAACCTCATGCAGGCCACTAGTTAAGGAGCTTAAATTGCTTACAGTTCCCTCTCTCCACATTTTTGAGGTGATTATGTATGTTAGGAAAAATAATTTTATGCAAAATTTCAATGTTCACAATCGTAACACAAGAAACAGAAATGATTATTATGTGGCTAATCACTCCACAAAACTGTTTGAACAAAAATCTGCTTATACAGAGAGAAAATTCATGAATAAATTACCCCAATTTTTAATAAATTGTGATAATTTGCATTCCTTAAAAAAAAATCAAAAAAATTACGATCGGTGAAACTTTTTATAGCGTACAAGAATTTCTTTCTTGATAGTAGTGATACATTGTGTGATTCTTATATGTATTTCAGGTGTTATAAGTGACAAAGAAAAAAAGAAAAAGCAGATCGCATGAAAGCAATTTAACACCCCACCTCTCTGTTATGGACAATTTACAATCATGTAAAAATTAATTAAATTCGTTAAGTATAATCATGAATTTAGGGACAAACGGAATCTCTATTTATAATCCAATGAAAAAGATTTTCCGTTTTAAATATATGACGCGGTCGACGAAGTTTGACAGAAGAAAAGGAGCAATGAGAAATTTATCGCGAAAAAAATACTGTCCCAACATAATTAAAGAAATATGCTTAAAAAACAGAAAAAATTAAAACGAACATTCTTGTAAAAGAATATTTTATCCACGCAAAATCTTTTAATTAAATAATTTAAGAACGACGACAAAAATTATATAAATAATAATAATTGGTAAGGAGTTTCGATAAGACAAACAAAATTTAATTAGAATTCTTTGCCAAAAAATTACATAAAAGAATTTGCAAAGAAAAAATGTATGACAAGAAGAAAACTGTCACTTCTTATCATCAGCCATATGACACAACTGTCAAAACAAACTGGATCGTAGTTTATAATATATAGTAATATATACCGGGTGTGCAAAAAGTCTGGCACCGGTAAATTTTCCGACAAATAGCTAATTGTAGCAAAGAATATACAATGAGAATCAGTAGAGATACAAAAAATGTACTTTCCAAGTACCCAAAATTTACGTCTGCCACCTTAAATCTATTTTTTTTAAAAGGGAAGGTGAAATTATGACCCATGATTTCGATGTAAAATTTCAAGAGAAAAACAATGGCAAAACCCGTTTAACGATATATTTCACTGTTCTTAAGATATAAGCCTTTTAAATGACCAGATCGGGGTAAAACTTCATCGCCAACCTCTGTTTACATTATTTATTTGCGGTTGAAATACATAAATGACATGATTTAACGTCTTTTTACGCAAAAACTAATTTTTTATTCCATTTAATAATATCTTTTCTCGTTAGTTGATTAAACGATAATTTTTACTGAATATTTTGACAAAAAAATGCTCAAAAATTCGCAATAAAAATTATCGTTTAATCAACTAACGAAAATATAAATTATTAAATGATGTATCATTTATGTTTTTCTACCGCAAATAATTAATGTAGACAGAAGTTGGCGATAGTATTTTCCCCGATCTGGACATTTCAAAGGCTTATATCTAAAGAACAGCGAAATATCTCGTTAAACGGGTTTCACCATTGTTTTTCTCTTAAAATTTTACATCGAAATCATGTGCCATAAGTCTACCTTCCTATTAAAAAAAGGTAGAATTAAGATGGCGGACGTAAATTTTGGGTTACTTAAAAAGTATCTTAAATGTATATCTACTGATTTTCATTGTTTATTTTTCGCTACAATAAGTTATTTGACGAAAAATTAACCAATTCCAGACTTTTGACACACCTGGTATATATTACACATACAGTTTTTTAATACATTAATGATACAATAAATAAAAATATATTACACTTGAATAACCTAACATAATTTGTTATAATTTAAGTCCTTGAAAAAAACAACCGCTTATTCCATCAATTATTGTTAATACTGTTGCGATTTCATTCCAGAAACACCACTCAAGGTGAATGAATAATAAAAATAACCAACTAAAAACAAAAGTGTAATACTGAAATATATAATTGATCTTCTAAAATAATTACTATATTACAATGCAAATATATTCAAAGTATTACATGTACTGAAATTTTATTATTATAATTTGTACCCTTAAAAGGTAAATAACATTTAATTTTTTAATGTCTTTATATAGGTTCGACCTCCAACGTTTTAAAACGTTAGTCTATGTTAATAACTACATGATACAAAATTGGTGTGGCTTGTATACAAAATACTACATGTAATTGAGCAGAATATAATATAACCCGGTAGATATTCAGGTATTTATCCTGTATCTTCTTTTAATTTATGTATTTTTATTTATCTTATTACATTTTTGGTACAATAAATTTTTAACATAAATACTTAATAATTGCTATGAATTTATTTTACAAAATCCGGATTCCAAATATGTATCGAAAATATTTTTACTTTCTCTTACCCTTTATGAATGTACGAGGGTAGGCTGATAAGTAATGCACACATGCTTGTAGAAGACGAACAAAAAGAAATAGCAAGATGGGGTAAATAACAAATTAAAGTACAAATCTTAACCTACCAAATTATCTATTTATTTTTCAATATAGTCACCGTTAAGCATTACACATTTCTCCCAACGTTTAACAAGTTTTTTCATTCCGTCACTGAAAAATTCTTCCGACTTTCCTCGAACCCAGGACGCAATAGCTGCCTTCACCTCATTGTCCGAGCTGTAATGATTACCCTTAAGGTCTCTCTTCAGTAGAGGAAAAAAATAAAAATCGCAAGGCGCAAGGTCGGGAGAATACGGAGGGTGTAAAATTGGTTGAAACTTCAGGTTTCTCAGAGCCTCTCCAGTTGCACGCGAAGTGTGTGGACGAGCATTGTCGTGTTGCAAAATTATTGGCGCCAGGTTGCCTCTAACACGACAAACTCGACGTCGGAGGTGTTTCAGAGTCTGTATATACTGAGCAGAATTTACCGTTGCCCCTCGTTCCAGATAATCAGTCACATAAACTCGGCGAGCATCCCAAAACACAGTCAAAAGAATTTTTTTTGCGGACGGTTGTGTTTTGAACTTTTTCACAACAGGAGAATGTGGATGACGATATTCAGCGCTCTGCCTTTTTTCTTCGGGATCGTAATGATGAACCCATGACTCGTCCCCCGTCACAATATTCAAAAGAAAGTCGTCTCCTTCGTCACGGTAGCGCTTCAAAAGTTGTTCAATTCGCGTTGTTTAATTCTCGTTGACATAGCACCAGAACACGACGCCATACTTCCACTACTCAAAACAAACTGAATGAAAGCAACGCCTTCAAACTGCGCAGACTTGTAGAGGAGAAATAGTACTTCCACATGCCACCAGGCGCGCTACTGAAGTTTATTTAGTTGTCTTCTACAAGCATGTGTGCATTACTTATCAGCCTACCCTCGTACGAGGTGTGGCTATTAAATAACGAGACTGACATAAAATATTCTATTTTTATTTTATACATATCACTTCATATTTTACCTTCAATATACACTCCTTCTCTATCCCTACAACGCTCCACGCCAATTTTCCATTGTTGGAAACAGTGCCGGAAGCCATCTTCTGTCAGCTCCTTCAGGACACGTGCCGCTTTCTCTTTTACAGCTTCCACAGACTCAAATCTTGTCCCTTTTGATACAGATTTCACTTTAGGAAACAGGTAGAAGTCACATGGTGCAAGATCTGGTGAACAAGAAGGATGTTCTAACACTGAGATGCTGTACTTGGCTAGGAACCTCTTGTTCCTCGCTAGGAACCTCTAGAAAGTACATCAAGGTAGTAATATTGATTAATTGTTTGACCTTCAGGACCCCAGTGAAGGAACACAATCCCATGGATAACAAAAATTACAATCATCAATGCTTTAAATTTTTATTTGCTCATTCGAGCTTTTTTGGCTCTCGGTGAAGTTCGGCTCTTCCAGTGCATGGATTGGCGCTTCGTTTCCGAATCATAAGTACAAAACCACGTTTCATCACATGTACCTGTTCCCTAAGGTGAAATCTGCATTAAAAGGGACAAGATATGAGTCTGTGGAAGCTGTAAAAGAGAAAGCGGCACGTGTCCTGAAGGAGCTGACAGAAGATGACTTCTAGCAATGTTTCAAACAACGGAAAATTCGCATGGAGCGTTGTAGGGATACAGAAGGAGTGTATATTGAAGGTGACAATAAGTGATTATGTATAAAATTAAAATTAAATTTTTTACGTCAGTCTCGTTATTTAATAGCCACACCTCGTATAGCGAAGGTAAATATTGTTTCATGTCGATTTTTCGAAATCCGAAGTTTCACCGGATATACACGTTTTCAGGCCTCCTTAACCCAAAATAACATGTTTTTAGCGATTATTCTCTCTCTTTCCCCTCCCCCAACATCTCTCTCTTTTATCTCTCATCCTCTCTCTTTGTGTGTGTGTGTGTGCGCGCGCGCACGTGTGTCAGTGTAAACAAAATATCTCAAGAACAGAATATTGTACGAAGATGAAACTTGGAATTTAAGTTAAATACGGTACCACAACAGGACTCGATACATACATTTTCATCAAAATAACTCAAGCGGAAGTAGTAGTTTATTCGTGCGATTTTTTTACTTTTTTGCGTTTTATAAAAAACGGTTGCTACGAGTTTTTGTTTTTTAAATCGCCTCATTTACTTAATTTTTAATGTTCTACATGATAGGGTATTTGATCGTCTGCTGATATTCAGGGGGCTGTACTACCGTGATAAAAAACTGTTTTTTAAGATTGCGGTCGTAATAATGCATTCTACAACAAAAGTGTATACATCAAAGTTGTAGACTAATACAGGCCGGCAAGATCCAAATGAATTGCGAGTTGCGCAGGACAACTGAGTGAGAAAGAAATATTTAGAAAGAGAGGGGTATATTGCTCCCCACACTTGTCAGTGCGCAACAGCCTACCTACAAAGTTCTGTGTGCTGATTATCACATACACAGACAGACACATTATTGTTATACTTCTAGTTACAAATAGACTTAATTTTCTCTTATACTATTACCGAAATAAAATTAAAACTTACTCCTTATATGCAGATGTTGTCTTTTATGAAAATTCAATCTTAATGTAGGCCTTACTACGATATATCACAAGTCTTCCACGCCGGAAATCTCACTTCCTGAATAACTCTCGTCTGAATCGTCACTGTCAGTATTAGGATTTATTACCACGCTATCAATCACGTCATCTAAAGTATATTCGTTTTGCATTAGTTCGGTTTCTAACCTAAGACGTGTCGTATCGAGATTTCTAGTTATCGGCAGAAAATGTAGATAGTGAAAAAGTCATCACATAGTTTTCTGACAATATTAAAATTACAGTTGACATTATTTTTACTTACGTAATGTTTAAGTGAAGCCGACATATTCTAAAGAAACAGACTGGACTACAAAACCGAAACACTACTTTTTTGACCCACTATACAGATGTTCACTGTTTGGTGACTGGGAACGCACTGGCTCTGAAACCCCCCACTACTTCCTTTGCTACTGCGCATACACAACTCACATCTCATTTGGAATGAGTTGGCCTGTAAAACACCTACAATTTTATTTCAAACATTTTTTTGCACAACGTTTAGTATAGCAGCAATTACTCATTTTCTGTTTTTTTTTCATCTAAATCGGTAAAAAAGTGGTATTTTTTATGATTTTTGTCTTAGTATGCATTTCACAACAATGTATACACTGAACGTTATAACTTTAAAAACCTTGGACTATTTTTATTTATTTTTTTAACGTCGCATCAACTGCGCAAGGTCATTAGCGACGACGTTGGAGTGTCACTGTGCACAATGAGAATGAAATAATTTTTTTTTTGTAACGTATGAAAATATGCCGTGCCTGAGTGGGATTCGAACCCAGGACCGCATGATGAGAGGCGAGCACATTACCAACTACGCCAATGCGGCCGGCACCTTGGACTTTTATTCCAAGAATTTTCTTTTACAGAACTTAGTTTAGCGTCAATCAATGATTTTCCGTTTTTTTAAATCGCACAAAGGTTGATTTTCATTTTCCGTCATTCACTCTGTATAAAATTAGGTTATGTTTATCATTTTAAATTTTTTACTAATAATTAAACATAGTTTATGTTTTATTATTTACTTTGGTAACTGAAATTCATGTAATTGTTTTACACCAGATTGTTTTCTTAAAATGCATCATACGAAAAACAAAAAAAAATTAACATAATTTATTTTACAAAGTACCACTGTTGTTTTTTTAACTTTAAAAATGCATTCCATCAATCAATAATAAAACAAGAACAATAAAATTTACAAGGAAAACTTATGTCTGAATATATTATTTTAAATAAATTATCATAAAGCAAAATGTTAAACAATTTTTTGTTTAAAATAAATATTTGGCAAGAATAATATTAGTATATTTAAACAAATAAATAAGTTACAATTGTATAAATTTTACATATGAATATGTATGTTACAAAGTATATTAACAAACTACGGAAGTAAATAAAGATTTGAATAGCAACATTGCTATAAGGTTAAATTTAAGTATCTATTTGTTATCTGATGATGAATAAAAACAAAACGATTTTTATGTTAACATAATTTTTTTATTTAAGATTTTTTAAAATTTGCTTTTGTTTTTTTTACATTAACAAACAGTTAGAGGTGTGAAAAGCAATGTCCTTAATGCAAATTTTTTGTACAACTCCACACCCACTCAAATCATTTTAGGTTAGTTCACTTATTTTTGGTAAAAGAAAAAAATTGTGAAAGCTATAATAATTTACGTACATAATGTTGACGTCATATATCAGGATAAATATAAAAATCTGGTGTGAAATACTCACACGACGTTATCTTGTCAATGAAGGTAATGAACATTATAACCTATGTTTCTTCTTTGCATGGCAATCCGGTTCGGATGTAAGCGATCATTATGGTTATTTTGATCTTTAGTCGCAATCCGGAACGATTCCGTGGAGTTCTTACCGGATCAGGTCCTCAGATTGGCGAGCCAGGAAATTCTTCTTCTACCAGGATTCCTTTTTCCCTGCAAAATGCGCTGCAGTAGATCATATCTTCTTTGATTTCTCATTATATGACCAAGGTACTGCAGCTTACGGCACTTAACAATTTTGACCAATTCCAGACCCTCGCCTTCGGGCCAGCCCAGTCAGTCAGTTGGTATAAAGTCGCTATTATTTGTTAAGCAACACCGATTGGGCAAGCGACTTTGTATGGTGACCAGCTGACACCCATCCGCGAACAAACTCTACTCTAACAGGGGGGGTCCCTGTTCAAACTCACGCTTAATCCACGTCAAAATAAAACAGCCAAAAGCAGCGATTTTGAATTGGGTAGTTGTCAACAATGTACAGTTCCCGGTAACAAATAAAAAAATGTAGACCCTTCTTCATTTTTCAACAAAACTAACTTTCTGCGTCCACGAAATTCTCAATATTCTCCTACACAACCACAGTTCAAAAGCCTCAAGCCAGCGTGCAGTCGCCCTGTTCAAGGTCCAATTCTCTACACCATGCAGAAGAATGGAGACCACATACAATCTGAGGAGCTGTAATTTGGCGCCTAGTGTCAGCTCATGGATCCAAACACTGAACCCATTGCATTGAAAACCTCAATGGCGTTTCCAATACAACATCGTATAGGCCAACTCATTCCAAATGAGATGTGAGTCGCGTATGCGCAGTAGCAAAGGAAGTAGTGGGGGGTTTCAGAGCCAGTCCGTTCCCAGTCACCAAAGAGTGAACATCCGTACAGTGGGTCAAAAAAGTAGTGTTTCGGTTTTGTAGTCCAGCCGGTTTCTTTAGAATAGTACCTTACATACTATAAGACGTGATTTTCTTTTATGCGTTATCGAAAACCAGTTTAATTAAAACAGTGTAATTGTGTATAGATCTACTATTTAAAATAGTGTTTCAGTGTTAGTTTTTTTATCCGCGGCGGCGAGAAAAACTCATGTTCACTGTTAGTTTATTTAAAACAGTGTAATTGTGTGTTTATTTAAAATAGTGTTTTAGTGTATTTAAAATAACAGCATAATATTTTATTAACAGCACTATGAGCGTAATAGTACAAGAGAAAATTACGTCTATTTGTAACTAGAAGTATAACAATAATGTGTGTGTCTGTGTATGTGATAAACAGCACACAGAACTTTGTAGGCAGGCTGTTCCGCACTGACAAGTGTGGAGAGCAATATACCCCTCTCTTTCTAAATATTTCTTTCTCACTCAGTTGTTCTGCGCAACTCGAAATTCATTTGGATCTTGCCGGCCTTTATGTGTTGCGAGTTGTCCCATACCTCCCCAGGTACGAACGAATACTGCGAAACACGCTCTATTCTTTTTCCGTCTAAACCTATGTTTAATCATGAGTAAATAGTCTAAAATGGAAAACATAACCTAAATACGAAAATTAGTGAATAATCTAAAATAAAAATCAGCGTCTAAAACATTTAAAAATACAGAAAATCACACGGTATCTATTCGGACGAAGATAGTACTGGAGAACAGAATGTTGGAGCAGGTTTCACATTTTAAGTAATTGGGTTGTGATAAGACATATGAAGGGGAATTTGATGTAATGACGAAAGTTTCTAGGTTTCAACATGTTTGGAGTTACATATATAGAACATTTGAAGCTAGTGTCCGAAAAGAAACACAGTTGAGGCTATATGATGTAATGGCACTGCCTCTTTTGCTGTACGGTAGTGAACTATGAGTTCTAAGGAAATCTGGTAGTCTTAGGAGAAATTGGATGCTTCCAATTTCTGAGATGCATTTTTTTGAGATCGGGGAGAGGAGCAAAACTTAGGGATCGCGTAAAGAATGAGAAATTCAGCATGATTTGGGTAGAATGGAAACTGAGAAGCAGTTGATTAAACGATATAGGGAGAGGTGGGTACAACATGTAAGCCGCATGCCACAAGATTGATATCCGCTACTGGTCTTAATATACCATCCGTAAGGAGTATGTTCAAATTAGGAAAAATTTCTTAAAACATTATGTTTGGAGTGTAGCATTATACGGAAGTGAAACGTGGGTGATAGGGGCTGTAGAAAAGAAGAGGATAGAAGCTTTTGAAATGTGGTGTTATAGGAAAATGTTAAAGATTAGGTGGGTGGACAAAATAAGTAATTTAGAAGTTCTTAGGCGAGTGGATGAAAAAAGAAGTATATGGAAGCATCTTACCAAAAGAAGGGATAGGCTAGTGGGGCATATCCTAAGACATCCAGGTATTGGGCTATCAATAATGGAGGGTAATATTGAGGGAGTAAATTGTAGAGGGAGGCAAAGATTAGAATATATAAAGCAAATTACAAAAGATGTAGGGTGTTACAGGTATGTAGATATAAAACGACTTGCGCAAGATAGAACAGGTTGGAGAACTGCATCAAACCAGTCGAGAGACTGATGACAAAAAAAAGGAGTATGTTCGTTGGGTAAACCACAAAGAAGATGGAAAGAAGCTGGAACATGCACTGTGCCTAATCTGTATAGGATAAGAAAATCACTAATTGACATTTAGTGATTTTCCGATTTTTAAGTCAGAGGTTCATTTTCAAAAAGAATTTTGCGTCATTTACTCATGATTAAAATTAGGTTACATTGCTGATTTATCTACATTAGCAAGAGAAAGTCATGTGAGAGTTTCACACCAGATTTTTTATAAACTACTGACAAGGACATAATATATGTTTCATTTAAAACTAGTTCCAGTATTCTGATTTTACAGTGTAAAAAGAATTCTAAAACCTTATATGTAAAAACTTAATTTTACTAAAGTAATTACAACCACACAAAAAATGTCAAGTAATAAAAAATAAAAGTACAGAACTTACTAGAAGCAATTTAAAATAACCAGATACAAATTAATGAAATAAATAAAAGTGAACTGCATTTAAATGCAATATTAAAATAAGTAAGAAAAAGTCGTAGGCAGTTACAACTATACCATGCCTGTAATACTTAATCAATACAGCCAATAGTAAGAGACAATTTTTTCCACAGAGAAAATAACAAGAAATGTAATTTTCTATAAATATTAACTGACATAAATAACAAAGGATAAAGATTTATATGTATCACTCTAGTTACATAAAAATAAGTTATCTGTAACGAAATACATAAAATAAAATAGAATTTAAAAAAAATAATAAGTTATTATTTTTGCTATTAAATGTCATACATATACTAAAAATGTATTATGTAACACGAAAATAAAGTTAATACAACCATACTGTTTATAACAAATGTTTAAAGAGTGAATTATAGTTTGAATCATAATAGCCTAATGCACGTGTAGTAATGGATTAATTAATATACTACCGGATTAGTTTTAATTTTTCTTTTAATCCCTGATGATGTGTGTACTTTGTAATCTGTTCAACTTAATAACAATAAACAACCCCATTACCCAATGAGATAAGGATGATATATGACGTGTAACTGAATTGTAATTTTGTACAGACTCACACCGACCATTCCTGAGAGATTTATAGTAAATTGAACCCAACTATCAAAGAACACTGGTAACCACTGTCTAATAATCGTAAATACCTTTACTAGGATTTGAACCAGGAACCTTTGTCTCTAAAAATCAGCTGTTAAACGAGCTGACTCGCTGCGCCGACTTCACCTTTAAACCAACCCCGTGGGTCGTTTCCAAATTAGGGTAATTTTTCATTTTACATTGTTTATTCATGATTAAACATACGTTATATTTTTCATTACTGACGTTGGCAAGATAAAGTCTTGTGAGTGTTTCACACCAGTTGTTTTGTGTTGTGAATAATAATAATCATGAGTAATTTTATTATTTATCATATCCAGATCCCAAACGAACCTATGCTTAGGTGTTTTATTAATAGTTTTTATTAATTACACAAATTAGGGAGTACAAAAAAAAATTTATTAATTCAGAATTTTAATTTTTTTTCTTATTATTATGTTATTATAAATAACCCACCGGGTTGGTCTAGAGGTAAAGTCGTCGCCAAAATCAGCTGTTTAACAGCTGATTTTCGGAGACGAAGGTTCCTGGTTCAAATCCTAGTAAAGGTAGTTACTTTTATACGGATTTGAATGCTAGACAGTGGTTACCGGTGTACTTTGATGGTTGGGGTTTAATTAACCATACTCTCTCAGGAATGGTCGGCCTGGGTCTGTACAAGACTACACCTCATTTACACGTCATACACATCATCCTCATCTCATTGGGTCATGGGGTTGCTTATTGTTCTAAATTGAACAGATTGCAACGTACACAAATTAGGAATAAAAAAAAATCTGATTGCTACAAGTTTTTTTTTTTTTTTTTTTTTTTTTTTTTTTTTTTTTTTTTTTTTTTTAACAGTAAGAATTATTTACAAACAGTTTAACAAAAACTTTCAGTAAATGTGTTGATGATGAAAAAAACTTGAAGAAGACAGCACTCAGCAGCGTTGCTTCCATGTCATCGTTTGGTTATAGTTGATGAAGGGTTTCTTCTTGGTCTTGGTGACGTACAATTTTTTTTTATTTTTATACGGATGAAGTGAATGAAGGTGTGAAAAGGAGCGAATGAAAACGTGATACTGATGATATGTGTAACTGATGATAGAAAATTTATTAGATGATTAATTTTAGATTAATGAGAGTTAGCAAGATTTAGTTTATTAATAAATAAGAGTTGACAACCGCAGTATAATTTTGTGTTTTTGATCTTAAAAGGATGGTTAAACATTTTTGATCAGGTGAAACGGAATGGAAGATCTAATATTCTCGCCTTCTTGAGTCTTTGGTGTTCAATATTGTCATCGAGAAGATTTATAGCCAAATGATTGGAATGAGTGTCCAACTTGGTTAAATACTTTTCACTCCGACTGCTAATTTCGTCTCCCACCGTAGGTATGCCCAGGTCATGATGGAGTACTTCATTAGGCACATACCAAGGTGCACAGCTAATAAGTCGAAGAAACTTCGATTGGAATCTTTGTAATATTTCTACATTAGATGTACTTGCTGTGCCCCAGAGTTCAATTCCATAACTCCAAACTGGTTTTATCATCACCTTGTACAGTGTCAATTTATTTTCCAAAGACAACTGTGATCGCCTCCCAACAAGCCAATATAGTTGTCGTAATTTGAGTCCAAGTTGTTTCCGTTTGGTCCATATATGTTTTCTCCACGTCAATCGCCTGTCTAGATAGATGCCCAAGTATCTCACATCATCTGAATGTGGAATTACGTTGTTGCGAAACGTTACTGGTGAACATGATTCTCGTTTCATCGTAAAGGTTACGTGTGCAGACTTCTGTTCATTTACTTTGATCCTCCATTTTTGGCACCAGTCTTGAATGTCATTTAGATGTTGCTGTAGTGAGACAGAAATTATTGGTATTTTAAATTATTAAAAAAAACCATTAATTACTTAATACAACAATAAAATTACAGTAATTTTGCTATACCATTAAAACTTATTCTACTCATTATATATTGAGGCTATAACTAAATTATATAAACATTAATTACCATAAAATAAATTAATTAAAATTATTATAAATAAATAATACACGTACAATAAACATAGGATCTATTTAATATTTAGTTAACTATACACTCGAATATATTTATATGCATAATAAAACGTTATTAAAGAATACAGGTTTTCACAATGCGTAACTAATTATGAAATATACTCTGATGTGATGCCGATATCAAGTTAAATGGTTTTGTAATAAACTTTGTACAAACTATACTTAATGGTTTTACTTTACATTAACAAGATTTTCTCAAAAACACAGAGTGGCACAAAAATCACTTGGTAATAAATTATACTAAAATAAAAATCATCAGGTGTGAAACACTCACACGAATACCTCTTGCCAATGTAGAAATGAACAACATTTTTTTTTTAATCCCTAATGTGTGTGCGTTGTAATCTGTTCAATTTAGAACAATAAGCAACCCCATGACCCAATGAAATGAGGATGATGTGTATGACGTGTAAATGAGGTGTAGTCTTGTGCAGACTCAGGTCGACCATTCCTGAGTGAGTATGGTTAATTGAACCCCAACCATCAAAGTACACCGGTAACCACTGTCTAGCATTCAAATCCGTATAAAAGTAACTACCTTTACTAGGATTTGAACCAGAAACCTTCGTCTCCGAAAATCAGCTGTTTAACAGCTGATTTTGGTAACGACTTTACCTCTAGACCAACCCGGTGGGTTATGAACAACATAACCGAAATATTTTATCATGAGTAAACAATGCAATACGAAAATAATAACCTATTTTAATCATGAGTGAATGACACAAAATTAAAATCAACCCCTGTACAACATAAAAATACGAAAAATCACTGATTCCTTCTACTTTTTAAAAAAAAATTTTAACTTTGATTAAGGACTATTATAACACGTTGTAGTAAAATACATACTAAGGCCGCAATCTGAATAAAAATCCAATTTTTTACAGATTTTGATGAGCGAAATATACTGGGTGATTCAGTTAGAGGTTAACATTAAAACATTAAATAATACGCATTGTAGTTTACTTACTTGGTATATTTTTATTTGAACACATTTGTTAGAGATTGACATTAAATATGAAAAATTATATCCGTCAAATGAACGCACGTGCAGCCGTACAGACTTCAGCCCTTTTGATGAAATTTTCCATCACTTTCTGGTTCAATTTTTGTGGAATTTGATGGATAACTCTGCGAATCTCATCCTTCAGCTTCGGAATAGAGTTGGGCTTGTTTGCGTAAACCTTCTGCTTCAAATAACCCCAAAGGAAATAATTAAGTGATGTGAGGTCTCATGATCTTGCTGGCCAATACTGATCACCGAAACGAGAGATTAAACGGCCGGGAAACTGTGTGCAACAACTGTTTCTCGAGCTGTATGACAAGTGGCCCCGTATTGTTGAAACCACATGTCGTTCAAATCGTTATTACCATCAAATTCTTCCAACAGCTGCCAAAAATAATCGCTTATCATCTCCCGATAACGTTTTCCACTGACTGTAAATGCATCGCCACGGGTATTTTCAAAAAAGTAAGGGCCAATCACGCCGTCAACCCAAAAGCCACACCAAACAGTTATCTTTTTTAGATGATTTAAAGGAAAATACACCGTAAGAACTAAAATAGAATTAGGAGGAAGAGTGCTTGAACAAGTCTCTCATTTCAAATATCTTGGTAATGATGTTTCGTATGACTTTGACAAAGATGTGCTTTACAAACTATCTAAATTTCAAAGCATTTGTGGTAATATACATAAACATCTGAAACGGAAAACAAGAAAAGATACGAGACTTAAGTTTTACGATACAATTGCTGTCCCTACTTTGATGTATGGCAGTGAGTCCTGGATACATACGAAAAAGGTAGACAGCAAAATCCAGGCTGCAGAAATGAGATTCTTACGAAGTGTATATGGATGCAGCCAAAGAGATAGGCTACGAAATGAAGAAATTAGGAAAACACTGAATGCTTTACCGTTGCTAGACAGAATCAAGCAGAACAGGAACAGATGGTGCAGCCATTTGAATCGCATGCCAGGCGAGAGAATACCAAAAGCCGCCAGAAACTACAAACCTACAGGAAGAAGAGATATAGGACGACCGAGGAACAGATGGGTACCGGAACAGGTTCAAGAAACCTAATCCTTGGAAGTGAAGAAGAAGAAGAAGAAGAAGAAGAAGAAGATGATTTTGTTTCATATGAATAGCATGATGATTTTCAAGTCCCCAAATGCGGCAGTTTTGCTTATTAACATAGCCATTGAGATGAAAATGAGCTTCATCAGAAAAGATGATTTTGTTCACAGAAATGTCATCATTCTGATTATTCTCCAACACCCAGTTAACAAATTCCTCTGTTGATGATTTCCCAGTTTTAATTCTTGAGTCAATTGGATCTTGTATGCATGCAAATGCAGGTCTTTAGTCAAAATGCGCTGCGTTGTACCGTAGGAAAGGCCTAATTGCTGGGAACGACGATGAATTGAGGTTGACGGATTTTTGCGAACACTTGTTCAAAACTACTGCTTCCGGTGGACCGATTTTGATGGAGTTGTTCCTGACACATCCTCTAATAATATCTAACGTAAGTTCCAAGTTTCAATTTAACACGATATTCCGTTATTGAGATATTTTGTTCACATATGCACACGACAATCGCTAAAAACATATTTCTTGGGATCAGGGGGCCTGAAAACTAGTATTTATGTCTGTAAGATCCACTACAAAATGCCTATAAGATATCTGTGTAAAATATAACTTAGTTATTCCTAAAACGAATTAATTTATAATTTTAGTTCATTTAATTTAAGCTATAACAAAACTTAACTATATCGAGTACATAAAAAACGAGCTTCATTGTTTACCGTTCTACTGATATCTACTTCCGCGATTCACAACTCTAAGAAATACTAAGAATTCTTGGGACGAACGAATAGTTGGTTTTATAATCGAAGAATTTTTATTCGAATGAAGTTCTTAGCAGCTACACCCTGAACAGTCGGACGTTAAACAAAAAAATTAAAAAAAAATACATCCTGCATGAATGTTGTCGATATAGTATTATATTGTATTTTACTATAATACAGTATTATTCAGGACCCCGAATACAAAGTTATTCGAGTAAATTCACATTAGTTTTTGTTATATATAACACATCACTACAGCTGTCGGCATTATTTAGTCTCTGTCTCCTCCTCGCCCATGTGACTTACTCCCCTCTCCACCACCAACTGTGTTTTCTTGTTATTTCCAAATCCTGCCCGTCTAACTCTACTATCGAGTATAGACACCGCGATTTGCGTCCATCGTAATCCGCAGAAACATACATAAACCATCAAATGACAGTTTTTAGGCCAATTAAACATATTAAAATAATTTATTCTTATTTCACAGACCTAGTTGATATTTTTACTTTCCCTTGCTCTAGATACATGAATATATATAGAGAAGGAAAGTATTGTTTTCATGTCGATTTTTCAAAAATCATGTTTTTAGTGATTGGTCTGTGTGTATAAAGAAAATCAAGACCGGAATAGCGTATGAAATTGAAACTTAAGTTAGGTACCACTACGAGACACGACACGAACGTTTTCATCAAAATCGGTCAACCGGAAGTAGTAGTTTACTCGTGCGATTTTTCATTTATTTGCGGTGTTTTCAAAACTGGCAACTATGATTTGTTTTAAATTACCTCATTTAGGGCCTACTACATTTTTATGCTCCACAAGATAGGGTAAACGCCAGGTCTGCTGAAACTCTTAAATTTAAAATAAAAAACTTTACAATACTTTTTAACATCCAGTATTTCAATATATTAGTAGGCCTATACTAGATTTCTTTGTTTACACACACCATTGCATTTTAATTTTTTTTTTGTTTATTTAAAATCGCATCAACAGGTAAACATTAGCAAACACGATTGGAAATACAAACAACATTAGCAAATACGGTAGTAAACTCGAACGGTGGGTTTAGGAACGTAATAATTTCCAGACCCTAGCCGGGAATCGAACCTGGGACCTCCGAGTTTTAGTATAACGCGCTACTACTACGCTACGGAGGCCACATCCTAATAATTGTTTACAAAAAACTATAATTCAACTGACAACACTTTATAAAAAAATTGTACGGAAAGGTTAAAAAAGTAAACACATATATATATTATTCTGATGAGAATGCAATTACTGATTTTAAATGGAAAAGTAATTAACGTTATGCTTTATAAGGTCAAAAGCCAAAGTTAATATCAGCAAAAGAATTGCCGCTAAGCTAATGAATAAATCAAATAATGAATAAAAACTTTCAAGGAATAAAACTATTAAATAATAATTAATTCTTTAATTACTCTTTCAACAAAGATATTTTATTTGTTTTTAAAATTACTAATAAGTTGCCTACACTCCTTATAATTGGCACATTTAATAAGCTGACATCTTTGATATTCCGTTGTAGTCGTAAATTTATAACTGAACAATACACAACAATCGAATCGAGGACGGACTGTCGATTTTTTAAAAAGAAAAGAAAATCAATGAAAATATTAACGGGTTTTTTCAAAAAGAAAAGGATAGACATATTTTTACTGCCTAATTATAGCTTGGCCGGCCGCATTGGCGTAGTTGGTAACGTGCTCGCCTCTCATTATGCGGTCTTGGGATTGAATCCCATTCAGGCACGGCATATTTTCATACGTTACAAAAATCATTTAATCCTTCACCGTCTGCATTAGCAGTAATTGCAGAACAGTAGGACATTAAACCAAAAAAAAAAATAATACAGTGGGTCCTCGACTTACGAACATTCAACTTACGAACATCCGGAGATACGAACGCCAGAAACTATTTTTTTTTATCACTTGATATTATTTGGAATGTAATTACAACAAAGTTTCCAAACAATGTTTAGAGCGGTCAATGAGTTTAGAGCTGTCATGTGTTACAAAATTATTTTGGAAGAAAAGAAACTTGTAACAGTTCAAACATCCATTCAAAACTTTTTTCAAACAAAGCCAAAGCTGTAAATATTGTAAAACCATCTTCAATATGTTTTAAATTTTTATGAAAATGTTTATTTTTTATTTTATATTTTTGCTATTTTTAATTTTTAATGGTCTTTTCTTTCTGTATAAAGTATTCAATGTATTTATGTGTTAACTGTATTCAGTTGCTAAAAGTATATACAGTATGTATTAAGTTACTATAAGTAGGCCTACATATTAAAAACGAATAAAAAAATTTAACAGATTTTATCTTTATTTAGTTGCTGATTACAATTTCACTAAGTATGCTAGTTTTTGTACGTTATGAAAAGCAATTAGGTCGCTAGTGTCCGCTACGAAATCTACTGACGTGTATTCCGACTTACGAACAATTCGACTTGCGAACACTCGGTCGGTACGCATTATGTTCGTAAGTTGAGGAGCCCCTGTAATAATAATTATAGTCTAGGGCTACAAAAAATAGTTCTGTTTCTTATCAGATGATCAGCCAATTATATGACTGAATTATTTAAGAACAGAAGAGATAAAAGTGTAAAATAAACTAGTCAAGAGTTATCTCCTCTGAGAGTAATGAATTTCATTACACACCCAGATCCTGTGCTGAATGAAGTGTAGGTGTCATTTGCAAGGTTAAAAGTAGATGCTTTTTAGAGGACCTGGCATGCTGATAAGCATATATTTTCACTCAGTGAAGAAGGCATGGTAAACAACCTATTCCTTATTATAACAGGTTCACACCAGCCTTTTGGCTGATGACCTAAACAACAATATTATAGCTTAATCAGAAATAAAAACTGCAAAAATTAACCAAAAATCATTCACAATTTCGTACAGACTAACAAAAATATATTAAATGTTATTTATTTCTAAAAATTATAAAACTGTATAGAGACTACATGTTGCTGTTTAGGTCATCAACCGAAAGGCTGGTTTTATGAACTAAACAACAAAATGATCTGTACAATAGAAAACAATACACTAAGAAATTTTTAAGCACCATAATTTCTTTTGGGTTAGCTCAGTTTAAGCCTATCTCAACTTAATTTTCTTCTTAGGCGGCGGAATGTTAAATTCGTTTTAACGTTTGTTGTATTAAGAGGAATGGTGTGGTCAGTTAATTTATACTGTTAAATTATGAATATTTTATTTTAGTAGCTTCTGTTACGAAAGGTATTTGCAAGTTAGACTTTCAGTGTTAAATTAGTTAATATAAATTAGGTATTAGTTATTAAGTTATTTTCAAGTTAGATTTTCAGTGTTAAATTAGTTAATATTAGTTAGGTATTAGTGTTAAGGTATTTTCAAGTTAGATTTTTAGAATTAAATTAGTTAATATTAGTTTGGTATTAGTGTTAAAGTATTTTCAAGTTAAATTTCCAGTGTTAATTAGTTAATATTAGTTAGGTATTAGTGTTAAGGTATGTTCAAGTTAGAATACAGTGTTAAATTAGTTAGGTAAAGTGGGGCGTTCGTTATCAAATGAAGAATTTTGACTGATGACTACAAATATCTGAATTTAAAAAATTTAACTGTACGAATAAATACCACAACAGGCGAGAACAAGCTACAATACAATAATATAGGTTATAAAAGAAATACAGATATTTAATTTACAACAAAAGATTTAATAATAAATATGTACAGTGTGAATGGATTGTGTGGTAGACAGGATGTCTGTCGAGATTCAAGCTATTGTAGAAGAAACACCAAAGAAAAGGGTTAGTTCATTTTGAAGTTGAGGTTATGTAGGCTGTTTGTTGTATTTTGTATTGTTATTATTATTATTATTATTATTAGTAGCAAAGTAAAAGCAAGCGGTGTTGTGATTGTGGGAGACAGAATGTAGTATATTATAAATAGGGCCAAGCGTAGCTAAACCCGCCAACAACAAGCTGCTTTTTTAAAAGAGTCTCGACTTCTTTATGAGGCATTATAGTGGAATAAGCTTCTGCTAGTCCTCAACAAACTTAAGATATCTCCTACAAACATATATCTACATAACAACTAACACAAACAAACGATGTCGATTCCGATGAAACAAACTGCTTTCATTCGGTAGATTACTTCTTGTTTCTTTTCCTTTAGACATTTTAATAAATTTTAAATTAAATTTTATCGATACGTACGTAGGTATCCGTTGTAAAAAACTTGTTTCTATTCATTATTTTTTATGATCATAATATTATTATCAAATCGCTAAGAATTATTTACCATTCATCATTTTATTACTGAAATAAAATAATAAAAATATATTACATTATTATTATAATGTAAGTAATTCAATAATACTATATAAAAAAAATCAATAAGAACACAGCAAGATAATAAAAAAAAAAAAATAATATTTTAAAATCAAATAAATGAGATTTGAACAATTCATTTATTAATTTACATAAAATACAACTATATTTAATCGTGCTAATCAATATTTATTGGTGTATAAATTTTGTATGTCAACGTCTCACAATGTGGGTAGCTAGACAATATTATACTTAATAGCCACAGAAGAAGATTGGCTTGAGGATTCACGTCATCCTCTGTATACCATCCTACAGTTTGACGGCAGAGATCTTGGAAACGTTGAACAGAATATGTAAGAAATAAGTAATATTCGGAACAAAATAAAATGTTCCGCCTGGAAAAATCTTCCGTGTCCAATCAAGGAGAGCTTTAACTTATAAATGGAGTCCTGAATACAAAACTAATCTCGTGAAATATTGTTTACTATCAAAAATATTTGCCCATAAAAGGCAGGTGGAGTGTTAAATTATTTGCACACAATCTGTTGGTTCCAGGGCTACAAAAACTAATTTTATTTCTTATATTTTCTCTTTTTTTTCTTTAATTAGAGTTTATTTTTTATTCTCAAATGATCAGCCCATTAAATGACTGAATCTTTTAAGAACAGAAGAGATACAGTTTAATAGTCACTTATCAGAGTTATCTGCTCTGAAATTAATAAATTTCATTATACAACCAGACCCTGCGTCGAATGAAATGAAGGTATCATTTGCAGGGTGGAAAGTAGATGCTTTTCAGAGGGCCTGGCATGCTGATAAATATACTCGGTGAGAAAGGCGGCAATGGTAAACAACCTCACTCCTCGTTTTACTCAGTAAAAATCTCTCTAGAGGTTCAAACCAGCCTTTCAGCTGATCATCTACACAACAACATCGGAAGGATGTAAATGTGAAGCATTGAAAATTCACACTAGAATGGCATCACAAAATAAATCTTCGATATCATAATCAATAGGAAAAATCTGGTGTGAACACTCACACGACTTTCTTTTGCCGATGTCAACAGTCTTACCAGTAAAAACATAATAACTACGGAAATATATGAACTACGTAAAACCATTTAAAACCTCACATTATTCCTTTCTATAAAAAAATCTAAAGATTACAGAATAAAAAGTATGTATAATACTTTGGGACGCATCCTACTGGGTTTGTCTAGAAGAAGTAAAATCGTCGCCACGAGTCAGCTGTTAAACAGCTGATTTTCGAAGGTTCCTAGTTCAAATTCTAGTAGTTAATTTACTTTAATAAGTAAAAAAAACTTAACTAATTTTCTTTACTTTAAACTACTTAATTTACTTTAATAAGGATTTGAATACTAGGCAGTGGTTACCGGTGTACATTGATGGTTGGGTTTCAATTAACCATAATACCTCAGGAATGGTCGGCCTGGGTCTGCACAAGAATAAACTTCATTTACACGGCATACACATCATCCTCATCTTATTACGTCATGGAGTTGGTTAGAGCTCTGGATTGAAAAGATTGCAACTGACACACATTACGGATTTAAAAAAACTTTGGGATGCCTACGTGGACCATTGATTACCATGCTAGCATACAAATCGGAAGTCTTCAGTTCGATTACCAGCTAGAGTTTGGAAATTACTACAAGTCAAAACTTACCGTTTCAGTTCCATAACCCATCTTAGTTGGTAATAACCAATAATGTTGATATGATTTTAAATAAACTTTAAAACAACTCCGATTTCTACTTCGTGTATTAAAAAATGTTCATAGAAATCAAACGTAAGTAAATACTTTATATGTACATTTTTTTTAAACAACAAAAAGAAAATATACTTCCTTGACATTTAATGATATTACCATTACATAAACACGAAGATAATTTTTAAAAGATTTCACTCATTACATTACCATAAGTATCTTTAATACAAGTTCTATTATTTTACCTTAAACATAATGAATATATTGTAGAGAACTCGTTCTTTTAAAAATATAAACGAATACACAATCGCCAATGTAGAGTTTGTCTGACAGGTCGAGTCAGTTGCAAAATTGAGGAGAAAGAAATGTTAACCTACACACTAAATTTCTGTTTTAAATTGGTAGAACTTTATTATTATTATCTTCTCCGACCACCATAAAAATAACAAAAAAAAACCATTTCAATTTAACTTTTTATGCCTGTTTCACTTCATAAAAAAGAAAATCATCTCATAAGAGAAAAAAATTCATCCATCATAGTTTATATATCATTATCATTAAAAATTGGCACCACATCCTTCAAAAATTTCACGTTGAAATCGGTCACTGGATCGATTCATATTCACGTCACTTTCCCGCCATTCCTCATTCATTCCATCTCATTTACTAGTTGTGCTTTAAAAATTGTACAGTTGTAAATAAAAATAAAGATGAAGCCAAAAAAAAATTATTATTATTATTATAGCGGCTGTTCTGCAGAAATTTGCTCGTAACAGGCAGGTGGAGTGTTACATTATTTGCACTTGATCTACTAGTTCCAGGGCTACAAAGAATAGTCCTGTTTCTTATCATACGGTCAGCCACGTATATGGCTGAAGCTTTTATTAACTGAAGAGGTATAGGTGTAAAAGACACTAGCCAGAGTTATCTCCTCTAAAAGTAATGACTTTCATTATACAGGCAGACCCTGGGGGGAATGAAGTAAATTTGTCACTTGCAGGGTGGAAAGGAAATGCTTTTCAGAAGCCCTGGTATCCTGATAAACATACTTTTTCACTCAGTGAAGAAGAAATTGGTAAACCACCTCACTCCTCGTTTTACGTAGTAAAGCTTCTAGAGGTTTACCGCTTACCGTTACCGCTTACCGTAGCGGTAATGCTTTACCGTTGCTAGACAGAATCAAGCAGAACAGGAACAGATGGTGCAGCCATTTGAATCGCATGCCAGGCGAGAGAATACCAAAAGCCGCCAGAAACTACAAACCTACAGGAAGAAGAGATATAGGACGACCGAGGAACAGATGGGTACCGGAACAGGTTCAAGAAACCTAATCCTTGGAAGTGAAGAAGAAGAAGAAGAAGCTTCTAGAGGTTCAAACCAGCTTTTTGGCTGATGGCCTAAACAACAAAACATGAGGAATCAAAATAATATCAAACACTACAAAACATCCTGCAAGGAAAGATATAAGAAAATGAACTCCTGGAATTTCCTGACATGCCAATTTGAGGGCCTGGTTTGGAAAGAGCACCAAAGAATTGTTCGGGATAGCAGCAATTAACAAGGTTTAAAATAGCCACAACGATCGCTAATATGGATTTTAAGCGGATAGGCTCGCTAACAAGAAAACATTATAATAAAACGACGATACAGAATGATTGCTGTCCTGGTCAAGGTTTTCCCACATTTTTCTTGGCCACTCTAAGTTAACGCCTCGTCAGTCCCCTTTTTTCCTTCTGTACAGTAGTATAACCTTCCAATTCCTTATCCCAAACATCTTGACTTGTAAATATATAATGTATATTATTTAGCGCGAAAATAAAGTTTATTTATTTAGGAGTAAAGTGGTTTACACTTGCCTTCCTCACTAAGTGTAGAAGTATTCTTATCAGCATGCCAGACCTTTGAAAAGCATCTAATTTCCACCCTGTAAATGACACCTTCATTGTATTATATATATTGTTGTTGTTTAGGTCTTCAGCCGAAAGGCTGGTTTGAACCTGTAGAGGTTTCACTAAGTAAAACGAGGAGTGAGGTGGTTTACAATTGCCTTCCTCACTGAGTGAAAAAGTACGCTTATCAGCATGCCGGGCCCTCTGAAAAGCACAATTTTCTACTCTGCAAATGACACCTTCACTTTTTTCACCACAGGGTCTGGCTGTATAATGAAATTCATTACTTTTAGAGGAGATAACTCTGATTAGTGTCTTTTACACCTCTTCCTCTTCTGTTCTTAAATGATTCAGTCATTGAATTGGCTGACCATGTAGGGCCTATATGAAAGAGAACTATTTTATTTTAGCCCTGCAACGAACAGATTGAGTGTAAATAATTTGATAACCACCTGTCTGTTATGGGCAATTATTTATAGATTGAGGGACAAAGGGAGGGGTTATATCATTCAAAACGCTAGTGACTCAAGCCGTTAGACAAGCTTTAATATAGGAAACAAAATGAGAAACAACAAACTTACTTACGCTGTTAAAACGAAGTCAATGTTTATTTATAAAATAGTAGGCTACTTATAAAGCATGAAGGTTAAAATTTATTTCAGACAAGAAATTTAAATACCAAGTAAAGTTAAATAGCTATTGGTCATCGTATTAAGATTTTCAAATGAATAACTATGTTGTTTAAGTTTTAAAGGATATCTATATATAAAACGATGAAGTAAAGCAATATCCTGAGGGCTTTAATAAATATATAAAGTAAAGGACAAGGGAAGAAGCCAAAGCCTGTCCAGTCAGCTACGTATAATGTTATACTCGGATAGCTAAAAGCTAAGTTCACTCGTCACGTCAGCGGGTATGTTGCCAAAACATCAGCCAGAGAGCAAACTCTTAGAGTTCTAGAGCGTAATATCGTCTTGAACTTGTTAATAATTTGCAATCCAATCGTTTCCTGCTGAGTAAACTCTATAAAAGGAAGCGTAAGGTGAGCGGGGGGCCAAGGGCATATGGCGGTACGCCTCACCTACCTTACTACAACATTACTATTATTACTATTACTATATACTATTACTATTATTACACTAGTAGTACGAAATGTATTACTATACAATTCCCAGTGTAGTCTCAGAAGGGCAATACCTGTAGTAAAAACTTACCCTATCTTTGCACTCTGATATAACGCCGCCGTGAAATGGATACCTTATTTCTCTCCCTGGTTTATTTATTTATTTTTTTAACGAAAAACAAGGATAAAAGTTACAGAACTTACTGATATTTTACACTGTTTAAATCTAAATCATAATTATTTATTTTACTATCACATATAATTTAACCTTCTAATTTTGAAACGTCAATTTCATATTTCTTAATCATAAAATAATTTATAGGTCGTAAAATCAACCTGACCACCTAAGATATTTTTTGAAAATTTTAGGTATTATTCTTTCCAAATATCTAAACACAAATATAGTTTTCAAATTTTGAAAAAAATCTCGGTTTTTCTCCCACTTTTTTTAAAAATTATTATTTATTTATTTAACGTCGCATCAACTGCAAGGTCATTAGCGACGACGTTGGGGCGGAAATGTCGTAATGATGATGAAGCGATTTTTTCGTAACGTATGAAAATATGCCGTGCCTGAGTGGGATTTGAACCCAGGACCGCATGATGAGAGGCGAGCACGTTACCAACTACGCCAATGCGGCCGGCATTATAATGAATGAATTAATTAATTAATTAATGAGGCATTCATTCTCCCATTCTGGTTCTACAAAATTGTTAACAATTCAAATTCTAAAAGACCTAAGTTCTTAAAGTTGTCACTAACTTTTATCCGTAATGTGTGTACGTTGCAATCTGTTCAATTCAGAACAATAAGCAACCCCATGATGACCCAATGAGATGAGAATGATGACGTGTAAATGAGGTGTAGTGTTCTACAGACCCAGGCCGACCATTCCTGAGAAAGTATGGTTAACTGAACCCCAACCATCAAAGTATACCAGTAACCACTGTTTAGTATTCAAAGTCATATACAATATACTACTTTTACTAGGATTTCAACCAGGAATCTCATGCGGTCTTGGGTTCGAATCCCATTCAGGCACGGCATATTTTCATACGTTACAAAACATCTAAGTCCTTGAAAATCAGCTGTTAAACAGTAGACTCGCGGCGACGACTTTTTATGTAGACCAACCCGGTGGGTCATACACCATATTTTAAAAACAATTTCATGAGATTTAATTTGATATTGTACTTTAGCTCCTTAAATGTTCACTAAGTTAGACCATTAGTGATCGAGTGAGTCAGTCAGTGAGTTTTATATTTATATACTAGCTGCCCATCACAGCTTCCCATTTATAAATAAATATATATCTCCTACAGGTAGAAGATAATTTCATAGCATATTCTCAACAACTAGGCAAATAACTTTATATTAAATAATATACGAAACATAACAGGTTTTATTTGTTAACATTCAAAAGAAACTGAAAGTCATCAGAGAATTTTGTTGTTTTTTACTATTTATCTTGCCCTATAAAACCTATGTAGAAAAGGAAAATATTCTTTCATGTCGATTTTTCGAAAAAAGAGGTTTCATCGGATATACTACAGTTCAGCCGTTCTTAGTTTGCTCCTACTGTCAACAAACAAAAGCCACCTACAACAGGGTGCACGCTAGAATCTGCGACTTTACGGATGTCGTATTCCTATCAAGTTAACTATTTTATAAATTATAAGTACTTAAAGTACTAAAAACATCAGTCATGATATGATGTAGGCCTAACAATTTCATTTAGAAAAATACTTTTAAAAGTATTTTGTATTTAAATACTTTTGAAAGTATTTTGTTGTTACTTTTTAATCAGAGTGTACACATTTTGATATAATGCGCATGCTCAGTGACGTCATTATTTGTTTACATTAGGGCAAACTAAGAGAGGCTGGACTATACACGTTTTCAAGCCCTCGAACTCAAAAAAATATGTTTTTGTGCGATTGGTGTGTCTGTATGAACAAAATATTTCAAGAACGGAATAGCGTACAAAATTGAAACTTTAAACTTAAGTTAGATACCACTACAACACAAACATTTTCGTCAAAATCGGTCAACCGGAAGTAGTAGTTTATTTGTGAGATTTTTGACGTTTTTCAATTTTCTAAAAAATGGCTTCTACGATTTTCTTTTGAATCGCCTCATATGCTACATCGTTTATGCTCTACAAGATAAGTTAAGCGCCATGTTTGTGGAAATACTTGGGTGCCTCTGCTCTCGTAAAAAAATGAATTTTGAAAGATTGCACCTTAATATCCATTCTCGGGCAAAAATGTATAATTATATTTGTAGAACATTTAAAAACCTACAACTTTTAATTGACGTTTGCTGAAGCGGTTTTTTTCTATAACGCTTAGCGTCATTTAGTAATTTTTCTGTATTTTTCCATCAAAATCGGTAAAAAATACGATTTTTTTAATACGAATATTACGGCCTTAGTACGCATTTTACTACAAAGTTATACAAAATAAAAAATCTACAATTTCTATTAGAAGAATTATTTCTACAGAGCTTATTTTAGCGTCAATTAGTGATTTTCCGTGTTTTTAAACTTTTTCATCAAAATACATAAAAAATACGATTTTTTAATACGAATATTACGGCCTTAGTACACATTTTACCACAAAGTTATAAAAAATAAAAGAATTAACAATTTTTATTTGAAGTTTTTTTTCTACGGGGCTTATTTTAGCGTTAATTAGTGAATTTCCGTATTTTTAAATTCTACATTTTTTTATTTTCATTTTGCGTCATTCACTGATGAATAAAATTAGGTAATTTTTTTCATTTTACATTGTTTACTAATGATTACACATGTTTATGGTTTATTTATAACATTGGCAAGAGAAAGTCCTTTCACAACAGATTTTTTTTTTTTTTTTACTTATTGAAAATCAATCAATTCTACTGCAGATAATGATAGTTTAAAAAAATAAAATTTATATTAATTAAACATTAAATTAAAGCATCTGTTATTTTCCGAGATCTTAAAAAGGAAACATCGTTTATCGTTTAACAAAAAAAAAGTGATGATATAGATCAAGTAAAAGAGATTTGATGAGAATGGAATAGAATCAGTTAGCAAGTTTTTAGTGTCGTTTAGTTCTCATATTAGACGGACTGAATAGAAGAACTTAAGAAAACATAAATCTGTCACAGACTGAGAGTGATTAATTTGAAATTATAATCGGGCGTTACTTCTTCATCAGCAGACTTCTCGTTATACTTGCAAATCCCGTAGTAGGCAAACAAAACAGAAAAAATCCAACAAGATTGTAAAGGGGAGAGACACACACAGTAGGGTTTTATAATAATGGAGTAACGGGCGGCTGCTAAACGATAAAGCCTTTGACGTCGGACTTGAAATATATAGGTCTCTTCAGTTAATTTATTACTGACACGTTAAGAGTGTACTGTTAAACTGTAAATGAAAAGTGGCTTTGCTGAAATCAATAAAATTGAATGTGTCTCGTTGATTTAAATCAATTTATTTATATTTTGCAATTAGGTTTATTTTAAAATTACCATTGGCACGAAAATTTGTAGCAGTCAATATTATAGGCTACGGTTCAGCCGAACACATTAATTTGCAACGCATTTAAGCATTGCACCTTAGAGCTAGTAATGCACCCCCTTACCTTAGCGACAAAACCTTTCTTGCAGATTTTAAAATACCTTCTTCTTCTTCTTCTTCTTACTATCAAGGATTAGGCATAAGCCTGTTTCGAACTCACAAACCATCCTGTACGTCTACACAAAAACGAGACATTCCAACCCGTACATCTCGACTACTGCCATCTTCTTCGAGGTCTTCCCACCTCCCATCTTCCAACTGGAACACATTCCGTCACTTTTAAAGGTAATCGCTCCTCTGGCATCCGTTTCTAATTTTGCCTTCATTGATTCCGGTATTCCTCCACTTTTTCATTCAAGCTAAATACACCATACTCGGGTCTAATTTCTTCGTTATGTATTAGATCCAGCCTCGAGCAGCCCTTCACCCTTCTTACAAAACCTCATTTCAGCTGCTTGGATCCTACTTTCTTGACGTTTGGAGGTAACCCATGACTTACTTCCATAAAGAAGGACTGGGGCTGCCATTCCCTTGAAGAACTTCACTACTGTAAATACCTTTCATCCTAAATTCCATCGAACACCTATACCAACGCTTTCACGAGTCACAAGAACAAGATAACCCACTGGCACGTTCACTTTCCAACTTAAATCTATCTACTTTGTACCACCATCAACTTTACCGGTGAGCAAAACTTGAATATGAATTAAAAAAAATAAAAAAGTTGGGCGCCAGCAATATCAGCAGGGCATGAGAAAAATAAATAAATAAGACTACATCTCCTTGCTTTAAACTAAATATTTAATGAATCTACTGCTAACTAAATTAAGTAACTACTAACAAAATAAACATTAAATTACCCTAAACTATTAAAATATAGTCAACCTTTTCTGCCGCGTCTTTAATGTAAAAACAAAAAAACTTAACCAAACCCTTAATAAATACGAAATGAATTTACCTCAAAATTTTTGCCCTTTCTTCTTCTTCTCCTCGTTCTCCTGGTCACCCTCGTTCTCTTACTCACTTCTTCAAAAACTGCCCTTCTTAACAAACTCCTCTATTCCACAGTTAAGTCCCAAGGGAACTTATTGTAAATTTCCTGAGTCTGAACCAGGAAACCTCTGGTTAACAAGCCTCCCTCTCGTACCAACTGTTTAACCAACGTGGAGAGCCAACGGGAAGAAGAACCAACCCAGTGATTGGCTGTAAGTTGGTAGGTGGAAGAAAGGCCCAAAAACACAAAGGGAGAAATACACCGGCCTTATGAATATCAGATGATTGACAGTTGGCTATATTTACAACCTATTGTCTAACTACTATTCTAATGTAACTTATTCCAACAATGGAGGTTTTCCCATGCATTATTTAATGGGTTGTTACTGAGTAATGGAAGTTACAGTAATTAGGAATTACCATAACTACCATTGTTTGTACAATTGTACTTTTACAATGGTACAACTTGGTAAACCTGCTAGAAGCCTTATAAGACGCTTGAGTAGGGACCTGCTAATTTAATACACAAATTTTATTCACGGGGAGTCACCAATGGGGGCCCTACCCGTCTCATGCCTATCATATCATTTACACAATTATCCAAGTCATCACATGTACAAATTTACAGTCGTAAATAAAGAATTGCGGAGATAAATTAAAAACTAGGCTCTGTAGCAAAAAAGGCCTAAAATAAAAGTTGTGGTTTTTCATTTCCTATGACTTTTAGTATAATAGACAATTTTGTTGTAAATTGCATACTAAGGTCGCAATATTAAAAAAATCAATTTTTACCAATAGCAAAATAAAAATACAGAAAATCACTAATTCCCCCTAAACTAAGCGTTGTACAAAAAAAGTTTCAAATAAAAGGTGTATCTTTTTAAATGTTCTACAAATTTGATTATACTATATACACTTTTTCCCTAAAATGCATTTTAAAGCTGCAATTTAAAAAAATATCATTTTTTCTATGACAGCAAAGGCACCCCAAAAATGTTAACGGACGCTCTTGCCCTATTTTGTAGAGGATAAAGAATGTAGTAAATGAAAAGATTTTTTTTTGAAAATCGTAGAAGCCATTCCTGTAAAAAATTTTTAAAAAAACCGGACAAATTTTTACCCCGGCTTAATCAAGATATCATAGAGATTAGCTAACCCTATTTATTCGTTAACAGGAAAATTTTTAAAAATAAAACAACACAAACTAATGAATTTTTTTCTTTGGAAATTTACAATTTGAAATTTATTTAAGTAGTTTTACCTACCATAATGATTTACTGAACACCCCACTAATACAGGCAATCCAATTCAAAATGGAGTAACATAATTATTAGTCAATAAAATCCACTTTGAAAGTAATTTTAGATAATTATAATGAAATTTTAAAATACATAAGGTTTTATAGAGTTTTCTCATTTCCCTTTGCATGCAATGTACAAAATTACAAACAAATTACTATAGTAAAATATAATGTAATATAATAATCTATTTCAAAATGCGGTGAATTTGACCCTAATAATAGTCCTTATCACTATTTATCTAAATTGAAATGTTGACAAGTTAAGGTTACGTTGTTTTCTTTATTCCATAAACGTTATTTTTTAAAGTTGAGATATCGATTTTTAGCTGAATTAAAACTAACCGTTTTAACAGGTGAAGGGAAATTGGCCTCCATAATCACCGAAGTTGATTACAATTATTGTTGTTGTTGTTTAGGTTATCAGCTGAGAGGCTAGTTTGAACCTCTAGAGGCTTTACTAAGTTGAACGAGGAGTTAGTTGGTTTACAAGTGCCTTCCTCGCTGAGTTGAAAGAGTATACTTATCAGCATTCCAGGCCCTCCGATTTAACAGGTGAAGGAAAATTGGCCTCCATAATCACCGAAGTTGATTACAATTATTGTTGTTGTTTAGGTTACCAGCTGAGAGGCTAGTTTGAACCTCTAGAGGCTTTACTAAGTTAAACGAGAAGTTAGTTGGTTTTACAAGTGCCTTCCTCGCTGAGTTGAAAGAGTATACTTATCAGCATTCCAGGCCCTCCGATTTAACAGGTGAAGGAAAATTGGCCTCCATAATCACCGAAGTTGATTACAATTAGTGTTGTTGTTTAGGTTATCAGCTGAGAGGCTAGTTTGAACCTCTAGAGGCTTTACTAAGTTAAACGAGAAGTTAGTTGGTTTTACAAGTGCCTTCCTCGCTGAGTTGAAAGAGTATACTTATCAGCATTCCAGGCCCTCCGATTTAACAGGTGAAGGAAAATTGGCCTCCATAATCACCGAAGTTGATTACAATTATTGTTGTTATTTAGGTTACCAGCTGAGAGGCTAGTTTGAACCTCTAGAGGCTTTACTAAGTTAAACAAGGAGTTAGTTGGTTTACAAGTGCCTTCCTCACTGAGTGGAAAAGTATGCCAGGCCCTCCAAAAAGTACCTACTTTCTACCCTGAAAATGACAACTTCATTTCATTCACCACAGGGTCTGGCTGTATAATGAAATTCATTACTCTCAGAGGAGATAATTGTGGCTAGTGTCTTTTATACCTCTACCTCTTCTGTTCTTAAACGCTTCAGTCATATAATTGGCTGACTATATGATAAGAAACAACTATTTTTATAACCCTGGGGAACTCTTCCCCAGTCTTTAGCTGGCGCATGCGCATGGGAATTTTTTACTTTATTGTTGTGTTTATAATATAATTTAATTATAATACTTTTAATAATAAGTAATGAATATAATATTTTTATATTTTTGCAATAATTTTTACGGAGCTTAGGTTTTTGTTAAATTATTTTAAAACTTTTAAATTTTCCAAGGCAAATAAATTTCTGCATTTTAAGCAATTTTCCGAGAAAAAAGTAAAGATAAGTTATTTTGTCGAATACAAATTTTCCAGATGATATCCGAGAGGGGAAAGATGTTAACAATTTTGTGGGTCGTTGTCCCGTATTAGTAGAATTGAGAAGAAAAAGGTTTAATAATTCGGTAAAGGAGAAGGATGAGATTACAGAGTATGCCTGTCCAGGCTTTATCCGGGTATAATTTTGTTTTATTTTTCAAATCTGATACCCACGCATTTTTAGGAAGCTCTCATTAATATGATCCCAACTATAACGTCTAACAGTTGATGTGTTTCAATGTTGACATGATCGTGAAGACGATCTTCATGATTATAGACACACTTTTAAATCACAACGAATGTCACTTTTTTACAATTCAAACTCGAAATTTATATTTTTATACGTTTCATGATAGTTCCCAGAAAACGTACGAGTATACTGCATAGATCACTGATGCAATTCTGGTCTCCAAATCGACTGAATTTAAATAATGACAAATATTAATACCACTTAAATTTATTATTGAAGAAAAGAAAATGCAACTGAAAACATGGAGCAAAATAGAAAGTAAATACATAGAACTAATAGAAGACAAAGTAAATACAAATACATCATTAAATAATAAGAATCGTGATGATATATTTTTGTCATTCAAATGTAGACCAGTTTGCAAGTTAAATACATAAATGACGGATAACAAATAAAAAAGTAAATTCATTCAAAGATCACGAATGTACTTATGATCTGAAATGATGAAATTTTTTCACGAACATATACATACACAGTACTTAAATGATCAAAAGAAATCTAGGTAACAATAAACAACTAAAAAAAATGAACAAAGTATATTATAAAAAAAAAAAAAATATTTGTCCCAGCATCATAACTTGAAGAACTCTTTTAAAGGATGTGAAAGTGGGCCGCGAGTATTCCCCACAGTAAAAATATATAAGCAACAATTCGTCGTGATGTATGAGTTGTCCGAAAAAGAAAACCATCTGTCATCGTTGTATTTTATAGTTATTTTTTGAATTTATAATTACAAAGAGGAAAAAAATAATGAAAATATAAATTTATTTTATAAATGACCTACCTTTTATGTAGGTACCAACTTTTAACCAGTTACTTTATTTAAAACAATAGCTTGAAATAAAACAAACGACAGGACACTCGTATATCATATAAAAAACTTGAAAATATATACTTTTAAATTCAGAGAATAAGATAAGATAAAGTAACAAAAATGTGGAAATGAAGGAAATGAAAAACAGAAAGCTATTTAAGTAAAAGGACGACAGACCGAATTACCTTCCTCGCAAATATTAAAGCAATACTAGATATCATTTACTTATCGACCGATTTTGAGGTAATGTTTCCACAATAAAATACAAAAAATTGTTCTGTTCCTTATCATATGTTCAGTCAAATATATGATTGAAGCACTTAAAACAGAAGAGGTAGAAGTCAAAAATACATAAGCCAAGAGTTATCTTCTCTGAGAGTAATAAATACTGTATCATTAAACAGCCAGATCCTGTGGTGAATGAAGTAAAGGTGTCATTCGGAGGGTAAAAAGTAGATGCTTTTCAAAGAACCTGGCATGCTAATAAGCATACTTTTTTACCTAGTAAAGAAGGCAATGGTAAACCACTCATTCCTCGTTTTACTCAGTAAAGCATCAAGATTTTCAATCCAGCCTTTCGGCTGATGACCTAAACTACTATTTTAATAATTTATGCCCGCAATAAAATACATAGTACAAAATTTAGCTTTTTTCGGGTATAAATTATAAAAATACATTGGTCTGCATTACAACAGCTCAATTTTATGTGATCTTGAGCCAAAAATTGTTTCCACAAGGTGGCCCTTCTTTCTTCCTGTTCAGTACAAAAATCAAGTTTCCGGTAAAATACATAACTTACTAGTCGCATATTACATAAAATACATAATTTGACGCATCCTTCAATTTTTAATAAATTCATAAATCCTTCACACACCCAAGATTTTCTCTAAGTAAGTACAAATACTAAATTAAATCCGTATTAGAATTAATTAATTAAGTCAGAATACGGACATTAGAAAAATCTGTAGTTCTATTAAAAAGGATAGCTTACAAGATAGTTCGCCCATAAACGGCAGTTGGAGTGTTGAATTATTTGCACTTGATCTGCTGCTACCAGGGCTTCAAAAAAAAGTTGCGTTTCTTATCACATGGTCACCCAGTTAAATAACTGCAGCATTTAACAACAGAAGACGTAGAAGTGTACAGACACTTCTATCGGTTTCATAATCATAGACACCCGAGTTTGAACCCAAAGCATCTCCAAAACTATGATTCGGATTTCAACATAGTTTACATCAAAATTTAGCTCATTTTATTTTGCGTTTACCTATAATAGTCCTATATTTTTAATGTTGTTTAAAAATTACCATATCGAGGTTGGAAGACAAAAAGACCCGGTTTTTTTGATACCGCAACAAATTTCATGCGTTTAGAGGCGTGTAACTCGATAAATATTTGACCGAAAAGTTTGAAATTTTAAAACAATATAGACAATTATATTCTTACAGTGTTTCCGAAATTTCAAATTCATACGTTATTTAAATTTCGATTTATTAACAATATTCTGAACCCTTGCTATCTCGGTAACCGCTCGATCGTTCGCCTCGGGTAAACTATCATTTTATTCAGCGTAGAAAACTTAGTACAGATATGTTAATAACATGAAATATCGTTTGGCCAATATTGTGGTAGAATTTTTAGAGTTTTGAAAAATAGACTTGGTAATGCAGGGGGTGGGTGTTACTATCCATGTTGCTAGTTTGTGTACGTGACATCCCGTCGGACCGTCTACCTGAACTGAATTGTCAATTCAGGTAGACAGTCAGATTCAGGCAACATGGGTAGTAGCGCCCACCCCCCGCATTACCAAGTCTATTTTTCAAAACTCTAAAAATTCTACCACAACAATGGCCAAATGATATTTCTTGTTATTAACATACATGTACTAAGTTTTTTACGCTGAATAAAACGATAGTTTTCCCGAGCTGAACGATTGAGCGGTTACCGATGTAATATGACAAATTTACTGGACACCTGGAATTGTTTATTTTTGAGAGTCTATTGAAATAAAAATAGATATCTCCAGCTGATTAAAATAAATACTTTAAAAATTATTTGATTTCAATAACAAAAATATGGTTACTAAGCAACTAAGAAGAAGAAAGGACTTTTTGTAAATCTTTCAATGGGGGCGTGAAAGCTAAACGAATAAAACGTATTTTTTAGCGTCCCATTCAAAAAAGTACAATTTTAAATATGCATCATAATTTTAAAGGATATTAACAAAATAAAACCAGTGAGTTGATTTAACAGTGTTTAGAACAGGAATATTATTTTAAAAGTACACTTGAACTGTGAAAGTTGTGATCGTAATTATTAAATTATATTGATTAAATAAATAAAATCATAATGTATTAATGTAAATGATGTTTTATTGAACGGAATAAGTGACAAGTTAAATGGAGAAATAATAAAATCGAACTTGAGAACTGATACAACCAATAAAGAATGCTATATTAATAAATTACATAGCAAATCGAACAATTCCTCATGGGACGATATTTTAAACCCCTACACCGAGATAGCAAGGGTTCAGAATACTGTAATAAATCAAAATTTAAATAACGTATAAATTTGAAATTTCGTTCACGCTGTAAGAATATAATTGTCTATGTTGTGTTACAATTTCAAACTTTTCGGTCAAATATTTATCGAGTTACACGTCTCTAAACACATGAAATTTGTTGCGGAAAACCGGGTCTTTTTGTCTTCCAACCTCGATATGGCAATTTTTAAACAACATTAAAAATATAGGACTATTATGAGTTAACGCAGAATAAAATGAGCTAAATTTTGATGAAAAGTATGTTGAAATCCGACTCATAGTTTTGGAGATGCTTTGGGTTCAAACTTGGGTCTCTATGATTATGAAACCGATAGTAGTCAGAGTTATCTTCTCTGATCCAGATGGGAGCAAAAACGATAAATGATTTAACAAAAAATTAAATCCGTTTGCTGCACCATCTATGAATTTTTTTTTGTTGAAACAAACAATATTTATAATATTCTCCAATGGAGATACAACTTTGGTAAAAAACCAAAATTAATAAATTTTAATTGATCATTTAAGTTTTTAATTTAATTTTTGATAAAAATGATAAATTGCCATTAATCCAATGTTATCAATTACAGTAACAATGAAGAAAGGCGGAAAGTAAGGTCAAATGAACAAACAGTTTTTGTACAATGAATACAGTAAAGAAGACCGTGATAAGGGGAAGAAAATAAAATGAGTGGAGGGAGTAAAAGTGAAAGAGAGAGAGGGGGAAGAACCAGGACGTAACTAAATTGGGCGTAGGGCCTATATTATCAAACTGACATATAAAATTTACGACCGTTATAAAAATGTGACGACAAAATAAATAAATGAAGTATTTATGAGCTGACCTCATAAAAAATATATAACAAATAGATAGCCCAATCGTAATGCTTGCTGTGTTATTTTAACATAAGATTCTGGGTAATATTTTGTCTCCTGAAATGTTATAAAAACTATGAAACTATAGCAGTAGAATAGCTTTATATACAAAAAATTATTAAAAAGTCTGGTGTGAAACACTCACATTACTTTCTCTTTTCAATGCAAATAATCTAAAACATAACTTAATTTCAATCATGATTGGATGACGCTAATAAAATCAACCTCTTTTGAACTTACAGGAAATATTTTACAGTAGAATCTCGGTAGTACGGCCGTTCAGTAGTCCGGCACCTCCAGTAATCCAGCCCTTAAAATATTAAGCCTAAAAGTATGATGAAAACTCACCCAGGACAAATTTTGGTAAAATATTTAAATTGAATTAAAAAAATCAACTCGATTTAATTACGGTGGATTTAATATAACATGTGTGTTTAGGATTTGATTAAAGAAATGAATAAGCAGACCTTAATTATTGTTAAATGGAATAATTTTTAACCTTTTATCCAAAACCCAGAACTGAGTCATACTCTATACTTCATGCTGAATTGAAAACGAAACGTAATTCTCAGAACACGAGCAACCCCACACCGCACTAGGCGATGACAATAACCGATAATTATGTTTAGTACAATGACTACATAAGTACTCAGCAAACCTTTTTAAATTAGTTAATTTAATTTAAAATCACAGAGAAATCAATGCATATTTATTTTTTGTTGAAATTTATAATTTATAGTTCAAAAATTACAACACATCCAGTAATCCGGCACCCTCTCAGTCCCGAACAGGCCGAGCTACTGAGATTCTACTGTAATTGGAAAAATGTTATTAAAATATCTATTTAACAGCCTCTAATCTTGATTTCTACTGAACAGTCAGTGTCCAACACTCTGAACAATATGCTTTAAAATTAAGACTAGAAAACCAAATAATACGTTTTTTCAGAAGTAATTTTTCTATCTTGAGAGGCGATTCGTTAACGTTCTTTCACCCCATATACACAGTATTAGGTCACCACATCTATAAAAACATAAACTAAAATATTATATACTATCGATCTACGAGCAAGAACTTGAGAAACTTTTCCATGTCTTAAAATAACTTCTTATTAGTTTTTACTTTTCTCTTTTCGATAGTTGAACTGTTTCTTTATACTCATTTATTGAATTAATTTTCCACAAAGTTAAAATATTACATTGTGTTAGTTAAAATATATTATTGTAAAGGACAGTAGTTATAAAATAAAAGTTATAATATTTTTTTTCTCTCTCTATTGCAAAATATACAAACATAATAGTTTTTTTTTAATTTCTATAGTTATTAAAATTGAAATATAATATTGATATTTTATGTAAAATGTAATTGAATTTATCATTTATTTTATGTTTTTTTTTAAATTCTGTTTAACGCAATCTTTTTTTTATTTTTTTATTTTTTGTATTTAAGGTCGCATCGACTACGAGGTCATTAGCGACCAAGTTACATAATGAATACATAATGAAAAATTAAAAATTAGTTAAGTTCAATTAAAATTTAGACAACAGAGTAATGAAAACTAAAAAATAAAGTGACACAATGAAAAATAATGAATGCGATTTTACAATAATTATATCAAATCTGAAATTTTGTTAAATTTAAAAAAATTATATTGTTTTGAACCGCTACTTTGTCAACTAAATTAAGTGCTAAAATGTTGTTAACTTTGAATACTGTTCGTGTAAATTGTGTAGTTTGGCAGTCTGTGATGATGTGTTTGTAAGTGGCGTGTTCCAATGTTTACAATGTTGTGCTTGATCTTTCTTCAGTTAGTGTTAGTGTGTAAGTGTAAAGTGTCCAATGCGTAATCGTGTAAGTAGACCTTGATGCCATCGAAGCTCCAAGTGAGGCTGAGGGTTTTCAAAAATGTGTTTTCTGATGTGGTGAAGTTTCGTCGGAGGATGTCGAGACCGTTCTTAATATATTTTGTTCACATACAGAATCAATCGCTAAAAACGATTTTTTTGGGTTCAGGAGGCCTGAAAACATGTATTTCCGGAACAACTAAGATTTTGAAAAACTGACATGTTAACAATACTTCCTTCCCTATATTATACCCACGAAGGGCAAGAAAAAGGTATTGCGTAAAATAAATTAAAAATCACATAATGTAAAAAGGAATGTTTTTTAAAATCTTTAACATCCTATCGGCGAATCGAATCTGAAAGAACTTCAGCTTAGCTGTCGATTATACCATCGAAATTTACTATTATTTAATATTCATAAGAAACCTACAGAAAAGGTATTTAAATTCAATTCAATTTTATAAGTAATAAATTTAATATCCTCTTCATAAATTATCGTGAATTTTAGAAATTTATATTGGCCTTCTAAAATATAATAATATTCAAGTGATAAATATATTAAATAAACTTAAATTATGAAGTATTAACCGTTACACTACTTAGACTTATATACAACTTAAAAATTTTTTAACAAAAATTATTTATTTTAAATGAAAGACCAAACTTTAATCTCGTACGTGCAATGACAATATAAATAAATAAATTTTAAATATACCATGTGTACCAAAAAGAATGACCCGATTTTATATAGATTATTTATTAAGAAGAATGGCTTAACACCAACAAATTACATACTAAATTACTCACAAAAGACATACGTTTATGAAAATCTATCATAAATGTTCAATATGTCCTCCATTGGTTGCACGGACGACATCTAGCCGATAGCTGAATTCATCCCAAACTGAGCGTAAGGTGTCTTCTGTCACTGAAGCTACAGCAGCTGATATTCTGTTTATTAGTTCATCAATGTCACGAGGTAAGGGAGGAACGTAAACAAGTTGTTTAACATATCCCCACAGGAAAAATTCGCATGGTGTTATGTCAGGGGACCTAGGAGGCCAAGAGTGTAAAGCCTGGTCTCGCGGTCCAAAGCAAGGTTTATGGACCCCACTTTTCTGAGGAACAAACCGTAACAGGACAAGCATACCTTGCAATGCTACGGAACTGGTTATTCCCACAACTTATTGACTCTGACAATTTCATCTATCAGCAAGATGGAGCACCACCGCACTGGCACAACAACGTGCGCAGTTTCCTCAATAACAACTTGTCTCAACGTTGGATAGGGCGTACAGGACCGCGAGACCAGGCTTTACACTCTTGGCCTCCTAGGTCCCCTGACATAACACCACGCGATTTTTTCCTGTGGGGATATGTTAAACAACTTGTTTACGTTCCTCCCTTACCTCGTGACATTGATGAACTAAAAAACAGAATATCAGCTGCTGTAGCTTCAGTGACAGAAGACACCTTACGCTCAGTTTGGGATGAATTCAGCTATCGGCTAGATGTCGTCCGTGCAGCCAATGGGGGACATATTGAACATTTATGATAGATTTTCATAAACTTATGTCTTTTGTGAGTAATTTAGTATGTAATTTGTTGGTGTTAAGCCATTCTTCTTAATAAATAATCTATATAAAATCGGGTCATTCTTTTTGGTACACATGGTACCTATATTGAATGAACATAAGTTAAAATATAGTATATAAATTAATAAAAATATGACTTACCATTTGAAAAATGTAGAAAAAGTAGAAAACACAGCGGTAGAATTATGAAATGACGATAAAGGTGTTTATTGTTAGTATGGAGGTAAATGGCCTCCATCGTATGACACACTCGCGACTCACGGACTCACGGACTCACGAGTCAGGAGGCGGTAATGACGACACTTTTACTATAGCTGTATAACTTATACGGTAACATATATCCCATCATCTGATAGAATAAATCATATTAATCAACGACATTTTTACAAAGAAAAAATACTAAATTTTCCCTTTAAAAACACATATTTTTTTATATTTAACTAATCATGTATATTCAATTCACTCCCGCACCAATACAAAACCTGAAACAGATAAAAAAATAATTTTATATAATAACATAAAATATATAATCATAAAACATAATTTACATTATCTACGCAAAATTTTTATATTTATAATTTATGTCCTGTTTTAAAAAGACAAGAAGTTTATAACCTGACAATTGGTAAAGCTTGTTAAAAAAAATACTGCAACAATCTGCCACCTACATATAAAATAAAATGTTTTCAAAAAGGTATTTTAATAGAAACGCCTACACGAGATAATATAAAATTTATGTAATATGAAGTAAAACAGTAGAAACATCAAACTAAATTTTTAATTTTTTTTTTAATTCATTTATTTAACGTTGCATCAACTACAACGGTCATTAGCGACGACGTTGGGGTGTAACTATATACAAAGGAGGATGAAATGATTTTTTGTAACGTATGAAAATATGCCATGCCTGAGTGGGATTCGTACCCAGGACCGCATGATGAGAGGCGAGCACGTTACCAACTGCGCCAATGCGGCCGGCCATTTTTAAATTTTATTTTTGAACTTTTATTCATCCAAAAGTTTAATTAAATTTTTAATAAACATATGACGTGAAAAATAAAAGTAAATTAATAAAATTAGAGAACAAACATAGGAAAAATTGAATAATAAATACTCGTAAAAAAATCTGTCCAAATAGTCAGGTGGAGTATATTGGGGTGGTTCACTTTCCTTTAGGCCCTCCAGGTTGATTGAATAATTGGAAGAGAGGGAGGCTTGTCCACCAGAGGTTTCTTGATTTTGGATATCGGACACCGAAATCCGTTTAATTGAGAATGCAGCTTTGAACAGAAGAAAGAATTAAAGAAGAAGGAATTATTTGAAGATGTAACCAGGAGAACGAGGAGAAGAAGAATAAAGAGGAGAGATAGTTTAAGGTAAATTCATTTCGTATATATCAAGGGGTTTTTAATTTTGTTTTTTATTAATGTCGCAGGAGAAAAAAGGTTGGTTATATTTAAAATAGGTTAGGGTAATTTAATGATAAGTTTGTCAGTAATTGATGCTCTACATGTTTTAATTGAATGTAAAGAAACATAGTTTTATTTATTTAATTTTCTTATGATCTAATGGTAGAGCTGGCGCCCAATATTTTTTGTATTTATTTTTTTTAAATTCCATATCAAAGAATTTGCCCACAGGTCTAGATTTCAGGTGGTGTAAGCTACAAGACGGAGTTCTGTTGATGTTCTTCCAAATTACTTTCTGAGATTTTGCAGCCAAGATATGCGACGGCGTCCCGGACTTAGTTGTCCATCTATTCCGCCCTGGATGATGAGCTACAACAAAACGTACCTTTGATCATTTCGCACTATGTGTTCGATATATTGTAGCTTTCTAATTTTTATAATGTGAAGAAGTTCTTTAATTTTTGTTCAGTTGCCGTCGTTCCTTACGTGTTCCGTCCACGATATTAGCAGAACTCTGCTATAGACCCACATCTCGAAGATTTTTAGAATGTTACAATATGTTTTAAGAAGCATGTTAATGCAAGGAGTAATTAAGAACGAACCGTCAAGTGTTTGTTTAATTTGAGGCCAGTTCCGTATGATTCCATTTAAGAGAACTAGGTAGTTACTAAAGAAGATTATTTAATTATTCATTCAATAAAATCTGATCTGTCCATTATACCAATTATAGTACGAACGAATAAGAGTGCTAACTAGCTTTTTAAACGATATACAGGGTGATTCAAAACTACACGACAATCTCTTGGGATCTCATTCTATAGCTAAAAACAAGAAAAAAAGTTCATATAAACATATACCTGAAAACGCTTTGTTAGCGAGCTAGCGCAAAATTTCACCTAGAACTCTGTACCCTCAGTGAAGTAAGGCCGTATAAAAATGTTAAACGTGGTTACAAAGATACAAATACTATTGTTTCTTATGTTTTTTAATCTGAAAAATTGAATAAAATTGGTTCCAGAGCTGTAAATGCAATACTTTCAGAGACATCTTACATAAATCACAAGAATTGGTGCAAAGAAATAACACATTCTTGTGTTCAACGTAAGATTACTTAATTAAATGGTAAATAAAGGTGTATTTTTTCTTAAATAAATTTGTAGAAAATTTAATTCTGAAAAGATTCATGTGAATTACTCAGGAAAAATGAATAATAGATATTGAAATTTCGCTTTATTTAAAATCAAAACAGACGCACAGTTTTAACTGCATAAAATATTAACTAATATTATGTAGGTTGGGAGCAACAGCTGATTGATCAGCTGTTACTCCCAACCTACATGTTGAAAAATATGAGTCTGTTTTGATTTTAAATAAAGCGAAATTTCAATATCTATTATTCATTTTTTTCCTGAGTAATTCACATGAATCTTTTCAGAATTAAATTTTCTACAAATTTATTTAAGAAAAAATACACCTTTATTTACCATTTATGGAAGTAATCTTACATTAAACACAAGAATGCGTTATTTCTTTGCACTAATTCTTGTGATTTATGTAAGATATCTCTGAAAGTATTGCATTTACAGCTCTGGAACCAATTTTATTCAATTTTTTCAGATTAAAAAACATAAGAAACAATAGTATTTGTATCTTTGTAACCACGTTTAATATTTTTATACGGTCTTACTTCACTGAGGGTACAGAGTTCTAGGTGAAATTTTTCGCTAGCCGTAACTCGCTAACAAAGCGTTTTCAGGCTTATGTTTATATGAACTTTTTTCTTATTTTTAGCTATAGAATGAGATCCCAAGAGATTGTCGTGTAGTTTTGAATCACCCTGTATAATCATATTTATTGAATTCGGTACGGATGATCTAGATTTCAAACGACAAAACACATTAACATATACTAAACTACAATAATGTAACAGATTTAGTACCGGAGCGTAGTAATAATAATCTATTAATCGATAATAATGACTTGATTTTACACGTAAGGAGTCGATTGTTAAGAATTGATAGACAACACTCATTAATCAGCGTTTCTTCGTACTAAACGTCAAGTTGACCGACATTAATTAGTCAAGTAACGGCTTCTCTGTTCTTACCATATTATATTACATATATATCCTATCCACTTAATATTTTAGATTACATACACTCGTCTCTTTTATCATTTTTCATTTCTATCTGATCGCAATAATATAATAATATGAAAGTTAAGATTTAAACCATCACAAGTATAACATGATAGGAAGAGCCAGTTATTCTATTATTATTTAACTTATTCAAAGACTGAAAAATGTAATTAGTCTGTCTGAAATTGTTATTTATGAATTCTTATTTTTATTCATTCTAAACGGTAAAAATAATGGACCTGCATCATTAACTACATCGTAAGTCTTAATTACATTTTTCAGGTCGCAATTTAAATACATTTTGTATATACAGTAAAACCTCACTAATTCGGAATTTGCGATATTTCGGACTACTCCAAGAAAAGCACCTTTTTTTAATTTTTTTAGAAGTTTTTTAGTTAAAAATTAATAAAGTGCTACTTCAAAAAATAATACCTTTTAACTGTCAAATAAAAATTGTTTCATCCTGTAATACATTATTGGTTACTCAGTGAAGAAAACGTTCCACAATTTAAGCTAGTGAAGTGAGAAACCATATAAACGAACTTATTGAATTTGCAGACTTCAATCCGGAATTCAATGACTATTATCTTGTACTAAGAGAGATGCCCCAACAAGTTATAAGAAAACAGTGTAGCAAAGAATCACAGAAAAAAATAACAAGTTTTTTTTCTAAGCAACCTCAAATGATCCCTGAGGTTTGTCAACCCTCTACTTCAACAAGTGCCAAATAATCGGTACGTAAGTGCAGTGTTTTAATTAAATATCATTTTACACTGGACATTTATTATTTAACAATATTTTTACTGCCGTAAATATTTTTATTTCTATACTTTTAGCTTTGTTGTTTTTCAATATACTGTACTGTAAATTCATGAAACATCGATATTTCAGACAAGTAACGTTTATTTTTTAATTTTAATTGCCTAAATTATTCAATTTTTAGATTTAAACAAATATTCGCGATAATTCGGAATTTCAATAATTCGGACTCCACTTCCCCCCAATTAGTCCGAATTAGTGAGGTTTTACTGTATATGACCTCGACTAAATACATAACAAACATCAAATCAGCCCAGCGTCACTTAAAAACAGAATACGGAAAAATTGGAAAAGTTGATAGGTTTAAGTACCTCGGACAACCGGCGGCTATGCACTGGACAGTACCGAAATCTAACGGTTATTTTATTAAGGACGCAACCCTGATTATAAGAAGATAGAAATAATACATCGGTAAATTTTCTGTCCCCCAATCGGTATGTTGGCAACAGTGTACTCAAGGCCAAATACCTAAGTCACTTAAAATGTTCCAGTCAAGCATTAGTGTGGTGACAGCAGTCGTTTCGTTTTATTGTGTCAGCAATGGTTTTTTCCAAGGAAAATATTGTGGTTTTTAACATAGAGTTGCGTTAACGTTAGTAGAGTTGAGTGGTCTAAAATTGGCCGTATACGAGAAAAAAATAAGCATACCTTTGTAGCCTCATAACCATTATTTAACCAGTTACAAAATAAAAAATCACCAATGTAAATAATAAATAAAATTAACCTCAAAAATCTAAAGAGGAGAAAACATTTTTCTGCTTTCTTACGTCCACCCAAAAGAAAGGAGAAAAGACTACAGTGAGCGAATGCTGAGAAAGTAGCCAACAAAAAGAGTTTTCAGAAACGTCTGAAGTCACCTAACGTAGTCTGAAATTAGTCCTATACGAGAAAAAAAAAGAAATAGATCCTTTTAAATTTTAGAAATAGATCCAGTAGTCAAAGTTATCTCCTCTGAGAGTAATAAATTTTATTGTACACACAGACCCACCCTGTGATGTATGAGTGAAGGTGTCATTTATAGGGTGGAAAGTAGATGGTTTTCAGAGGGCCTGGCATGCTGATAAGCATACTTTTCCACTCAGTGAGGAAGGCAATTGCCTTCCTAAACCACCTCACTCCTCGTTTTACAAAGTAAAGCGTAGAGGTTCAAATCAGCCTTTCGGCTGATGACCTAAACAATCACCCCTCTAAAGTTAGCTTTAATCACGCACGTAGTGCAGGCACAACAGTTAGTTATTGTTTTGTGTTGTAATAGTTTTACAACGAAAAGTTTAGTAACTTTAAAAATAACTTAAAATTAATGAACTAGGATGCAGAATGTTATGAAAATACTTTAGGTGAAGACTTTTTAATGAGGTACATTAAAAATGCATTTGAAGGTGATTGCAGTGAGATTCAGTGGTCACGTTGTATGAAAGTACTGCACTCGAGTATTGATTACGAAAAGAAGAAGCTGTGTAGTGATGAGGGTATACGGGAGGGGAGACTAAACTCTGTCAAACAACCCCTCGAAAATTTTATCTTTTATTACTACTAAAATACAGTTCTAACGAAAACCTTTTTTTTCTAATCCCTAATTTGTGTACGTTGCAATCTGTTCAATTCAGAACAATAACCCCATGACCCAATGAGATGAAGATGATGTGTATGACGTGTAAATGAGGTGTAGTCTTGTACAGACCCAGGCCGACTATTCTTGAGAGAGTATGGTTAATTGAACCCCAAACATCAAAGTACACTGATAACCACTGTCTAGTATTCAAATCCAAATAAAAGTAACTATCTTTACTAGGATTTGAACCAGGAACCTTCGTCTCCGAAAATCAGCTGTTAAACAGCTGATTTTGGCGACGAATTTACCTCTAGACCAACCCGGTGGGTTAACGAAAACCTAAACACTGAAAAATAAAATATATCTGACTTGAAACATTCATACGAATTTCTCTTGCCAATGTAAATAATAAATAAAATAACCTAATTTAAGGCATGAGTTAATGACACAAAATTAAAATTAACCTCTGTAGTACTTAAAACCCATCAAGTTGGTCTAGAGGTAAAATCGTCGCCGCAAATCAGTTGTTTAACAGCTGATTTTCGTAGACGAAGATTCCTGGTTCAAATCCTACTAAATGTAGAAACTTTTATACGGATTTGAATACTAGACAGTGGTTACCGTTGTACTTTGATGGTTTGGGTTCAATTAACCATACCCTCTGAGACAAGACTATATCTCATTTACACATTATATATTATATCATCATTGGGCCATGGGGTTGTATTGTTCTTAAATAGAACAGATTGCAACACACACACACACACACATTGTTGTTGCGTTGTTTAGGTCATCAGCCGAAAGGCTGGTTTGAACCTCTAGATGCTTTACTAAGTGAAACGAGGAGTGAAGTGGTTAACCATGCCTTCCTCACTGACTAGAAAAGTACGATTATCAGCTTGCTAGGCCCTCCGAAAAGCATCAACATCACCCTGCACATGACACCTTCACTTCATTCGCCACAGGGTCTGGCTGTATAATGAAATCCATTACTCTCAGAGGAGATAAAGTGACTAGTGTCTTTTACACCTCTGCCTCTTCTGTTCTTAAAATAAACATTTTTTTTGTAAGCAACCAAAACAGGAATAGAAATTGTCAAATACAGTAATATACATTAAAATCTATATATATATAAAATTCGATGTATGTGTGTATGTGTGTATATGTTCTCCTTTATCTCCTTAATTACTGAAGCAATTTTCATGAAGTTGTTTTTATGTTGTAACTATGATACCGGTGCAGGTTTTAGGCTACTGAAACCCTTAAAAAGTTAGTCCTAAAGGGTTGAAAATAATGTATATGTCCTACATTAAGGCTTTTATGAGGTTAGATAATCTGTTGCTTTTAAACCAGCTGATGTGATTCAAATAAAGATTTGTCATAAATAAAGTCATATGATTTAGCTAATAGCGACGTGGTGTTAAGGATCAGCTGGTGACAACATCACATGATAATTTTATTGTATTTTATTATGTAGATACGATTTTGTATTGTTGAGTATTTTATAAAAGTAAAGTTTACATATTTAAAAAAAAGTGATTACACCATTTTTTGCGTGCAAAGCCGCGACGTGGCATGGTAAGTTTAGTATATTTTAAAAAACGATTTACCCACATTAACTTACATAACAATCTTATACAGTTATCACTAATAAAAATAAATGTTTCAGTCATATAAGTTAATTGGGTGACCATGTGATAAGAAACAGAACTATTTTTTTTAGCTCTGGAACTACCAGATCAAGTGCACATAATTTAACACTCCACCTTCCTGTTATGAGCAATACACAAATTAGGAAAAAAATTATCCATGATTTTCAAGGTTGACAGAAATATTTAGAACTATAAATAAAATAATTATTAAGTACATTTGTATAAAATGTCTTGAAATATTTTTCTTAAATGCGATATATTTGATCATAAAATTAAGAGTAACTATAAAATTTCCTTCAGATTCATAAAGAACACAAAAAGTTGACTCAGTAGGAAGTTTTGTAAGTACCAAATGTATAACTTAATAAAATTTATAGATGAAAAGTTTGAACGAATTCATGTATCACAGTGAGAACGATAAAATAGGTGAATAAAACTGTTATAACAAGCATTATTCTTAGAACTACGATCCATGACATGTTTTATTAAGATACCTGCTGTTTTATTATGGACAATATACATCTTAATATATACAATTATCTGCCATTTATCAAAATAATACAAAATTCTTGAAATTAAAGTGATAAAATAAGTTAAGATTCCTAATTTAATTTATCGTACAACAACAAGAATATCTTGACAGCTTCTAAAAACTATTTCAACAAAGTAATATTGATTTAAGATACCTAAATATTTAATTGCTTCATTAAAAATGTAACTGTAATTTTAATATTATAATGATCATGAGGATTATTAGCAATAAAGTAATAATCGGCCCTTTTCAGGGCCACCACATTACGTCTAATTCATAAAATTTTGATACTGTAGTGCTATCACAATCTTAATGCCCATTTCCACCCGACTTGTTTTGCGAGGATACCTAGTGACAAGCTGAAAGTGACACTGTACACGAATGCAGTTGATTTGTTGGCGTAGTACTTTCAAAGTTGTTGTTTAGATCATCAGCCGAAATGCTAATTTGAACCTCTAGATTAGTGTTGTTCAACTTTATCTAAATAATCGGCCAAATTTTTATTACGGGTGGGCTTGAGGACCGCATTGATCTACCTATGTATGTATGTATGTGTTTGTATATGAGTATATAGTATAAACATATATGAACATTTTGTCAGGTTAAAAAAACATGATTTTTTTTTACTTTCTCTTGCCTATATGAATATATAGGAAGGAAATTATTGTTTTCATGTCGATTTTTCGAAATCGAGTTTTCACCGGATCTATACGTTTTCAGACCCCCTGAACCCAAAAAACTTGTTTTTAGCGATTGGTCTGTGTGTGTGTGTGTGTGTGTGTGTGTGTGTGTGTGTGTGTGTGTGTGTGTGTGCGTGCGTGCGTGTGCGTGTGTGTGTGTGTGTGTGTGTGTGTGTGTGAACAGAATATCTCAAGAACGGAACATCGTACGAACTTGAAACGTGAAACTTAAGTTACATATCACTACCGGACCCGACACGAACATTTTCATCAAAATCGGTCAACCGGAAGTAGTAGTTTATTCGTATAATTTTTCACTTTTTTGCGATTTTCTCAAAAACTAGTCCTACGATTTTTTTTAAAATCAACTGGTTTACTACATTTTTTATGCTCTACAATATAAGGTAGGCGCCATGTTTGCTGAAATTCTGCTTGAGGCTGTTTTTACGTAAAAGCATTTTCTTTTTAAGATTGCGGCTTTAATATGCATTTTAGCGCAAAACGTTATATAATAAAAGTTGTAGAGAATGTAAAATTCTACAACTTTCATTTCAAACATTTTTTTGTATAACGCTTAGTTTAGCGGTAATTTGCGATTTTCTGTTTTTTTTCTCACGAAAACGTGAGAAAAATCGATTTTTTTTAACATTTCGGTCTTAGTATGCATTTTACGACAAAAGTGTATATAATTAAATTTATAGAAAATTAAGAGATCTACAAGTTTTATTTAAAAAATTTTTCTCTACAGAGCCTAGTTTAGCGTGAAAGTGTGAGTTTCCGTTTTTTTAAGCCAAATTGAGTTCGATTTTCATTTTGCGTCATTCACTCATGATTAAAATAAGGTTATGTTTTTGAGGTTAGTTTTTTGTTTATTTCTAATGTTTTATTAATAATGTTAGGTTTATTATTAATTATTTGCATTGGCAAGAGAAAGTTGTGTGAGTGTTTCACACCAGATTTTTAAAGCTTATATTGGTTGAAAATGACAGTAAATATCAATATTGAAACATATACTTACTTATACTTAAACATGTTACAAAACTCAAAACAAAACTAAAAACATCAAAATGGTGATTTTTCAGTTCAATGGGAAACTTGACATTCTTTCTCTTTCACTAGTTTAAAAATCAATTAAATGATGCAATATTCTAAGCTCTTTGTTCAAAAACTGAAATCGTTCTGTGGGCCGCTAAAATTTACGCGGCGGGCCGCGAGCGGCCCGCGGGTTGAAGATCACTGCCTAGATGCTTTATTAAGTAAAACGAGATGTGAAGTGGTTTACAATTGCCTTCTTCTCTGAGTGGAAAATTATGCTTATCAGCATACCAAGCCTTTTGAAAAGTATCTAATCCTTACCCTGCAAATGACAACTTCACTTCGCTCACCAAAGAGTGTGGCTGTATAATGAAATTTATTACTTTCAAAGCAGATAACTCTGAATAGTGTCTTTTATACCTCTACCTCTTTTGTTCTTATATGCTTCGTTCGTACAACTGGCTTGCCAAGTGATAATAAAAAGAACTATTTTTTTGTAGCCCTGGAACTAGCAGATTGAGTGCAAATAATTTAACAATCTACCTGTCTGTTATGGGCAAATCCTACTTGTATCGCAAGGATATCTGGTGACAACCTGAAAGTTAAAGCTGTTAATTTATTAGCATTCTTTCAAAGTTATTATTTAACTTTTATCTTGTTTAGTATGTTGTTTAGGTCATCAGCCGAAAGGCTCGTTTGAACCTGTAGAGGTTCAGCCGAGAGGTAGAGAGGTAGAGGTTCACCAGGAGTGAGGTGGTTTACCATTGCCTTCCTCACTGAGTAGAAAAGTTCGCTTATCAGCATACCGGGTCCTCTGAAAAGCACATATTTTCCACTCTGAAAATGACACTTTCACTCTATTCACCACAAGGTCTGGCTGTATAATGAAATTCATTACTTTCAGAGAAGATAACTCTGATTAGTGGCTTTTACACCTCTACCTCTTCTGTTCTTAAATGATTCAGTCATTTAATTGGCTGACCATGTAATAAGAAACAGAACAATTTATTTTAGCCCTGCAACGAACAGATTGAGTGTAAATGATTTGACACTCCACCTGTCTGATATGGGCAGTTGTTTAGTATAATAATGGAAATTATTTTCAAACCGAAATAATTTAGATCGGGTGTGAGGATGAATGGCGCTAGTAACTAGCAGAGAGAATTAGAAGAGGATTTTGGATGAAACCAAAGCCCACCAAAAGCTGTACATCTACAAGATGATGATGATAAGTAATTTAAACAGCTTATATACAATAAATTATTAATTACTTAATTACTTAATTGTTATTAAACAAAATTATCTTTTGTACAAAGAAGAATTCCAGAATGTGAAGCCGTAATACTTTTCTCCTCCTTTCCTTTTTTATTTTTTCTAATTTGACTTAATTTAATAAATAATTAATTAAAACGTTATACAAAATTATTAATTACACTCACAAATACTAGAACAGCGATATTTAACAAAGAAATTATAATGAATAACTTAACTTCTTATTGTAAATGCAAAAATTGTTATTAACACTTTCGAGACGACAACCGTACGTGATACGGCCGTGATGATATACACCGAGAGACGGCAAACGTATGTCGTACGGGCACGGCAATATACGAGGGGGTACCCAAAAGAAACCGGAATTATTTTTTAAAACTATTTATTTTTAATTTTTTTACAAAAGAACCTTATCCCCTTCAAAATACTCTCCATTACAACTAATACATTTGTCCCACCGGTGCTTCCACTGTTCAAAACATTTTTTGTACTCCTCTTCAGTGATGGCTGCCAGCTCATCCGTCGTTTTTTTCTTGACATCAACGTTGTTAAATCGGAGACCTTTCATGCCCCTTTTCATGCGTGGGAACAAGAAAAAATCACACGGAGCCAGATCGGGTGAGTACGGTGCGTGTGGTAGCAAAACCATGCCGTTTTTCGCCAAAAACTGGGTAACCGAGATTGCCGTGTATGCAGGCGCGTTGTCGTGGTGGAAAAACCAGTCCCCTGTCTGCCACAAATTAGGTCTTTTACGACGAATGCTGTTTCGTAGTCTTCTTAACACTACAAGATAAAAAGCTTGATTTACCGTCTGGCCTGGTGGAACGAACCCTGAATGGACAATTCCCCTCACATCAAAAAAACAAATCAGCATTGTTTTGATGTTCGATCTGACTTGACGACTTTTTTTTGGTCGGGGTGATAATGAAGTCTTCCATTGACTGGATTGTTGTTTGGTTTCTGGGTCGTACCCATAGCACCAAGACTCGTCACCCGTAATGATCTTTGACATGAAATCTGGATCAGTTTCAAGCTGTTGTTTCAAATCACTACACTTTTCAATACGACGTTCCTTTTGAGTGTCTGTCAGAACCCGAGGCACAAACTTGGCAGCGACTCTTTTCATTGTCAAGTCTTCTGTTAAAATGCGTTGGACTGAGCTCCAAGATAACCCACTAACCTGTGATATTTGGTCAATGGTCTGTCGTCGGTCTGTTCGTACAATTTCTTTCACTTTCACAACATTTTCGTCTGTTCGGGAAGTCGACGGTCGTCCAGAACGAGGTTTGTTCTCAATCGACATGTCGCCATTTTTAAAGCGCAAAAACCACTCGTACACTTGGGTTTTTCCAATAGCGTCGTCTTTGTAAGCTGTGTTCAACATTACAACTGTTTCCGCGGCGTTTTTACCGAGCAAGAAGCAAAATTTCACAGCCGCACGTTGTTCATTAAAACTTGCCATCATGAAAAACGACACGAGCACAAAACAGCACTAGCGAGAACAATCACTGCACGAGAACAGAACAAGCTAGATCAACGAACAAAATGGCATTGAACTGGCAATGAGTAGCGCTACAAGCAGCCTAGTGGCGGGAATTTGTACTGCGCAAGCTCCGCCCACAGCAGAGCTATTCCGGATACTTTTGGGTACCCCCTCGTACATCCCTAAACGGCAATATTGCCTAGACGTATATGCCGTCTAGGCAAACGTATGTTTCACATTGTTATAAATGTGGCTATCCGTACGCTATCTGTTTCCCGTTTTCACTGTTATTTAGTTCACTTTGTTCTCCGTTTACCTACAGCGATAGTTGACCGAATCGATTAGTATTTTCTGATATATCGACGAAACTATCGACCGCTACCTAATGCGCGAGATCGAACCGTAACGTCTACTACCGAGTACCGACATAGCGGGTTACAAGGCCAAGATGTTTGCAGTGTATGTGTTTTACTGTTCTTGTGCTGTTATACATTTTATGAAACGATGTCTAGAGATGCATTAGATTGTTTTGCAGAAGATTCTGGGTCGGAATTAGATGATACGGACATTGATGACACGGAGAATGAAAGCGATATTGATGTTTCATATAAAATCTTTCGAAAATGTGTAAATTAGAGTAATTGTACATAGTATTTTTTATAAATAACGTAATAATTGACTTAAACTAAATAAAAGGTTAAAAAGAGCAAATTTCAAACTTTATTTGCATATAATACCCTTGTTGATAAGAACTGGAGTGACTGCACACTGATTTTTTGAAGAAGTTGAAAAAACGTCAGTCTACAGTGCAAGATACGTATAATTTACTTCAGTCTGTAGTGTAAAGTCGTGAAAAAAATGGTAGACTAGAAAGTGTTAAAGATCAAGTCAGTTTGAAAATAATTTTTTGAATTATTTTTACAATTTTTCATTTTAACATTACTAATAATATACAAAATATTAATATATCTTTATAAAAATACATAATATTAATTAATTGTTAAAAATTTTTTTATTATTTCTTATACCCAGATCCGGAAAGAATAGGGTTAGGTGTGTATATAGTGTGTACAGTTTTTCCAGTATTTATTTGAATGTAGAATTGCTTCAACTAACATTCTAGTTACGTTACATGCAACAGCACAAATTAAAATTTTATTACAACTAAGTTATAAGAAAAGACCATAAATTAGAATTTAAAATTTTATTTTTGTTGCAATACTCTGTTCTAAAGAAAACAATAGAAAATAGAAGTAGTAATGATTTGTCTTTAATGATAGCTTCGGTTGCAGCACTAGACTAAAGAAACTCATCACATATTTCACCCTCTCTTCACACATTTATTGTTTGAACCACCAGGAATCACACACACTATTTCCACACACATACAGGAATACGTAGACAATATTTACTTGACTAAACAGAAAAACATCATTAACAGATGTGTTACTAACTTTTAAAATTATTTTAGTATTCTTCTATAACATTTTACGTTTGTTTCCAACGACACATAAGTGGCTTAAGATATTTTTCATGACACTTATGATCCGTCTTTTAATGCATTCGGTCGTAAATCTATCACACAAACACATATGCATACTAAAAGTAATCCTACTTTTATTTTTATTACTTTTTCTTAAAAAACAAAAGGAAATCATAAAGGATGTCGCCTAATTTTAGAATATATAAACTGCATTCGGATGTAAAAATATTGACGCAAATTTTAAAATAAATAAGTGAGACAGATGGATTTCTACCGTTTAATATTCTAAGAAACACATTATTCTAATGTTTAAAATTATAGTGTATAACAACATCCTTCGGTAACTACAGTAAAGAAACTTAACTCGACGTTCCAATAATTACTTGGCAGATCTTAATCACCATTGAGGCGTATGAGGTATTGTTTTTCTCCCGCAATCACTTCGTAGAATTTGAAGAAGATCATCCAACACAGTTTATGCAGTGAAAAGAACAAAAACTAGAAACTGTGACTAAATTATACTTTTATGGTAATAATATATATAATTACGGTATGATTTTTTATAGTAGACTTCGTGTGCGGCTTTCATTTGCTGAGCCCTAGTTTTTCATACATGTTTATCCAGGATGGATCGGAGAAGGTATGTGCGTTAAGAGTAAAATGCTATGCCTCAGTATTTAAAATTATTGTTCATTACAGGCACGTAGAGTGTTAAATTATTTGCATGTACTCGATCTGCTCGTTCCAAAGCTACAAAAAAAATTTTTCTTTTCTTATCACATGGTCAGCCAATATGACTGAAGCATTTAAGAACAGAAGAGACAGAGGTATAAAAAACACTAGTTAAGAGTTAACTTCTCTGATAGTAATTTATTTTATTATATAGCCAGACGCTGTGTAGAATGAAGTGCGGAGGTGTCATTTGCAGGGTGGGCTTTCCAGATGGCCTGGCATGCTGATAAGCATATTTTTCCACACAGTGAGGAAAACATGATAAATCACCTCACTCCTCGTTTTACTTAAAAAAAGTCGAGATGTTAAACCAGCCTTTAGGCTGATGTGATGACCTAAACAACAATAACATGTGAAATTTAAAAAAAACGCAATTTATTCTTTTTGTTTACATTCCCTTGCACAATATAAATACTGAGGGAAGAAAGTATTGTTTTCATATCGATTTTCACAGAAAATACACGTTTTCAGGCCCCTGAAAACAAAAATAATATTTACCGACCGCCTCCTCTAAATCTCTCTCTCTCTCTCTCGTCCAGTATGTGTGTGTAAGCGTGCGTGCGCGTGAAAGAATATCTCAGCAACGAAGTATTGTAAGAAGTTGAAACTTAGAACTTAAGTAAAATGCCATTAGGAGACGCGAAACGAAAATTTGCATCAAAATCGGTGAACCGGAATTAGTAGTTTATTCGTGCAATTTTTCACTAATTTCCAATTTTCTTAAAAACGGCAACTACGATCTTTAAAATCGCCTAAATTACTAAATTTTTCATGCTCTATAATATAAGGAAATATAAGGATAATATAAGGATAATTTTTCATGCTCTATAATATAAGGATAATATAAGGATAATATAAGGATAATATAAGGATAATATAAGGATAATATAAGGAAAGTGTTGTATCAGCTGAAATTTTTAGGGGTCTTGGCTCTCGTTATTAAAAAATGAAATTTTTTTATAACCCTAATAATAAAATTATTGAAATAAGACAAAAATATACCCGGGTGAAGCCAGATGGGCAGCAAGTGAAACATAAAAAATTTGGATGGCTTACTTCGTAAACAAGGTGAAGGAGAAGAGAAAGGAGGAGACAAAGAAGGAAGAGTGAGGAGGAGGAGAGATAAAAAAAACTTACAACAAAATTATATTGAATAAATAACTTGATCGGTGAATTCAAAAACTGGTATTAAAAAGATTTGAAATAAGAAATCAGATTTATATTATTGTAATCTGAAATTAACATTTATTTCTACGATACAAGAATAGAATTATAAAATTTATTTATTTATTTTTTGAAAAAAATTCTTTATAAATGTAATACTTACCAACTTATATATTTAATAAAATAACAGAAAATATTTATACCATTTACGGTATGAAGTAAAATGAATTAAAAAGGGTGAAAAAACTGAAATGACAGTATAATTTGTAGAAAAAAGCTAAAACCGAATGAGGATGAAGAAGATGAAGAAGAAGAAGAAGAAGAAGAAGAAAATGAAGAGTGGTAAAGAAGGACCGAGTTTAATCCTGCGTGAAGGAAGTCATGTTAAAGAAGATGAGGAAAAAGAGACGACAACCTGGTCTGACAGATCATTACCATTGCAGCTGTTCAACAGAAGAAGACTGTGAAGAAGAATAAGAAGAATTCCTTACAAAATAAACCTTACAACCGCTGTATCTACCTACAATAATACAACAAACACACAATCAAAAGTGTTTATTATAGGATATTACTAACACTGATACACACTAATGATAAGTATCATAAATGACATATCCAGCCAGAGAAGTAGAAGATAACCAAAATAATATAAAAGACATCCTTAATGAAGAAATTCTCAGATTATCTTTCTTGTAAGCAAACTAACTTTCTTATTTCTGAGTTTACAAGGAAAATTTATTTTCTAAAATATATTTAAGTTTAAATCAACGTGTCCGCGCCGGCGCACCGTTAATGCGTGCTCTTCAGCTGAAATCACAGTAACTCACTCATTTAGTCCACCATTCTCCAATTAGAAATACAGTTCAAAATCAGCTGATTTTCGGAGACGAAGGTTCCCGGTTCAAATCCTAGTAAAGGTAGTTACTTTTATACGGATTTGAATACTAAACAGTGGTTACCGGTGTACTTTGATGGTTGGGGTTCAATTAACCATACTCTCTTAGGAATGGTCGACCTGAGTCTGTACAAGACTACACCACATTTACACGTCATACACATCATCCTCATCTCATTGGGTCATGGGGTTGCTTATTGTTCTGAATTGAACAGATTGCAACGTACACGAATTAGGGATTACAAAAAAAAAGAAAAGAAATACAGTACTGAAGCTACTCTAATAAATTCATAATTTAATGCGCCGGCCGCATTGGCGCAGTTGGTAACGTGCTCGCCTCTCATCATGCGGTCCTGGGTTCGAATCCCACTCAGGGACGGCATATTTTCATACGTTACAAAAAATCATTGCATCCTCCATTGTACACAGTTACACCCCAACGTCGTCGCTAATGACCGTTTTAGTTGATGCGACGTTAAATAAATAAATTTTTTAAAAAATTCATAATTAATTCATTTCCATTACTGTACAATAAAATTGATGTAAAACACGCACGTGACTTTCTCTTTCCAATGTAAATAATGATCAAATATAATTAATCATGAATAATAAACAATGTAAAACGAAAAACGTTACCTACTTTTAATCATGAATGACGCTAAATGAAGATCACAACCTCTGTAGGACTTAAAAATACTAAAAACTACTAATTGACGCTAAACTAGGCTCTGTAGACAAAAAGTTTTGAAAAAACAGTAGTGGGTTTTTCCCGCGTCCGAGAAACAGGATATTTTACCTGATAGTTTCTCGTTGGGAAACGGGAAACAGGTATTTTTCGTTAGTGATAAAATACGGTTTACCGGGCGTCCGTAAGTTATGTATTAAGTGCCAACAACGTCCGGATAACCAAACATTTCCAAAAAAAAAAAAACGTTTAAACAAAAATTAATGGAATAATGTATTTTGAAACCGCCTCCGTGGCGTAGTGACTAGCGCGCTACCATATAAAGCGAAAGGTGCCGGTTTCAATTCCCGGCTAGGGTCTGAAAATTTTAACACGTTAAAACCACCGTTAAGGTAACAAAACCCACAGTAGTTGCTAATGACCAAGCTGTCGATGCGACTTTAAATAAACTAAAAGAAAACTATTTTGACTATTTTTAGTGGTAGACGATTTATTTATTTTATGAACACAATAAAAATTAATTTTTAACAGGAAATTTTATTTTTCTGTAACGTTGAAATTTTGTTCGGCAATGGCAGGCTTACGCCTGCACGTTTTTGAAATAAGAGCTGGCACTTTTTGTACACCCGTATTCAAATAAAATGGCACTAAATCAAACTTTTAAATATCGTTTCGGCACTGAAAGGGTTAATAGGCCAATTTTTACTTTCTCTTGCCTATATGAATATATAGGAAGGAAAGTATTGTTTTCATGTCGATTTTAAGAAATCTAGTTTTCACCGGATCTATACGTTTTCAGACCCCCTGAACCCAAAAAACATGTTTTTAGCGATTGGTCTGTGTGTGTGTCTGTGTGTGTGTGTGTGTGTGTCTGTGTGTGTGTGTGTGAACAGAATATCTCAAGAACGGAACATCGTACGAACTTGAAACTTAAGTTACATACCACTACCGGACGCGACACGAACATTTTCATCAAAATCGGTCAACCGGAAGTAGTAGTTTATTCGTATAATTTTTCAGTTTTTTGCGATTTTCTCAAAAACTGGTCCTACGATTTTTTTAAAAATCGCCTATTTTACTCAATTTTTTATTCTCTACAAGATAGGGTAGGCGCCATGTTTGCTGAAATTCTCGGTGAGGCTGTTTTCACGGAAAAACGTTGTTTTTTTAAGATTACGGCTTTAATATAAATTTTAGCGCAAAAACTTATATAATAAAAGTTGTAAAGAATTTAAAAACCTACAACTTTTGTTTCAAACATTTTTTTGTATAACGCTTAGTTTAGCGGTAATTTGCGATTTTCTGTTTTTTTCTCACGAAAACGTGAGAAAAATCGATTTTTTTAACATTTCGGTCCTAGTATGCATTTTACGACAAAAGTGTATATAATTAAAATTATAGAAAATTAAAAGATCTACAACTTTTGTTTAGAGCATTTTTCTCTACAGAGCCTAGTTTAGCGTGAAAGCGTGATTTTCCGTATTTTTAAGCCAAACTGAGTTCGATTGTCATTTTGCGTCATTCATTCATGATTAAAATAAGGTTTTGTTTTTGAGGTTAGTTTTTGTTCATTTCTAATGTTTTAATACTAATGTTAGGTTTATTGTTAATTATTTGCATTGGCAAGAGAAAGTTGTGTGAGTGTTTCACACCAGATTTTTGAAGATCCAAAATGATCACTATCAATCACATTACATAACAGATAACAAAACGTGTTAAAATCATGAGTTTTTTAATGTTTTACAAAATACTAATGGAAATATAAATCCCTAATATTAGTTTCCCGCCAATGAATCACAAAATTTTTGAATGATGGGATATATAATATATAAAACACATGAAAGCAATAAAAAAGAGGTCAAGTGATGATTTGTTGACATAATATCTAAAAGATTATAATAAAATATTGTACAGTAAACACAGCAGCACATCCTACATTAATGATGTCTGTGTTTAGATTAGGTACAGACATGTTACACTCTTGTACGTAACACGAATGATATTTTAAGAACTAGATTTCTTTACTTTCTTCCTCCCCTTTGTACCAACAGATCTCAATCATTCTCTCTTGAATCCTTTTCATATTTAAACCTAGGAATAACTATTTCTGGTATCACATTAATGACATTCTGTGTAATCATTTTATTTTAAGAAAACATACCCATCTTTTAATGATTATAGTTTTTATTTATTTATTTATTCAGATTTTATTTTTAATATCTGTGTAGCCTAAATGTTTCTAATAATGTGATCAGTTGTTTTATGTAGTGTAAACTTCCTTTTTCATGTGATCTGAGATGCTTGGTATTGTTTTTCAATTGATTTCAATCTTAGGCCAGAACTCGAACTAGGAACCTTTGTCGTAGCAGTACAGACCGGCATGGTACGCTAGTGATTGAGCCAACACGGTGGTATCTTATTTGACATTAGCTCCTATTTTTAAACAAATCCTCAGCGTAATACAAAAACATTAATTGTAGACGATTTTGTAAGAATTTTTATTAAATCGCATTAGCTATTTTAGTGGGTAGACAACAAAATAATTCGAGCACCTTTACTTTCTCTATCACTGGAAGCTGGGGAAATTCTGCTATCTAGGGAGTAAAATAACGAAGGATGGTAGAAGCACAAGTGATATCAAAAGTAGAATTGCTCCAGCTAGAAAAGCCTTTGAAATTAAAACCCGCTTACTGACTACAAACATTGACTTATAGATTAGGAAAAATTTCTTAAAGCACTACGTTTGGAATGTAGCATTATACGGGAGTGAAACGTGGGTCATAGGGGCTGTAGAAAGGAAGAGGATAGAAGCTTTTGAAATGTGGTGTTATAGGAAAATATTAAAGATTAGGTAGGTGGACAAAGTAATTAATTTAGAGATTCTTAGGCGAGTGAATGAAAAAATAAATATATGGAAGCATCTTACCAGAAGAAGGAATAGGCGAGTGGGGCATATCTTAAGACATCCAGGTATTGGCTTATCAATAATGGAGGGTAATATTGAGGAAGTGAATTTTAGGGGGAGGGAAAGGTTAGAATATATAAAGCAAATTACAAAAGATGTAGGGTGTTTTAAAAGTAAACCTTCGTCACGCCAAAAGTAAATAGTTACAAAATAATACTTAATAGGCCACACTTTTGACGTAATTTAATGTTTTTCTGGTAGATCTAGGCCTAAACTATTGAAACACATAAAAAAACCGAAAATCGAAATTTTGAGTTAAACCATTATGCAATCTCCCCTTCAGACCTTCCATAAAGAGAAAAAAAGAACACTGGGTGGAGAGAATAAAGGAAAAAAGCCTACCGTGAATGCTGAGAATGTGAACTGCAAAAAGATCTTCTAAAAACGTTTTAAGTCACCTGACGTGGTCTAAAATTGGCCTTTACGAGAGAAAAAGTGGGCCATACTTTTTATAGCAGCATAATCAATATTTAACCAGTCGAAAAATATTCTACCAGTGTAAATAAGAAATAAAATTACAATAACTGAATGATTATTTTTTCATAGTTTAACAATAAAAAGAAAAATTCAAACACGTTTCATTGAGAAATAAATTTCATTACTATCAAATCTGAATATGAATACGAAACAACATAAGAAAACAAATACAATTACAATAATCTGATCGGTAAAATTGTATAATTTTACACGTTTTTCATTTTAAAAATGTATTTTGATATCATACAAAGAAATACAAATTTTGAAATAGGTGAAATTTTAAACATACCTTAGGCATATTGAAAAAAAGATAAAATCTTATTGATATATGAAAAAAGATTACAATAAAATAATAATGATAAATATTTAAAGTGAACACGATTACAATAAAACCAGTTAAGTTGCATTGTTTTACAAAAAAAGTAAACTTAAACTGTAGAATAAATTTCAAGTAAATTGAAAGAAAATTAGAAAATTGATATCGGAGAAAAATCTAGATAGGTTAAAATTACACCTTACGTGAGTAAGAAATAAAATATAAAAAAAATGAAATAAACAAATACTTTGTGATTATCATTTTAACCGCAAGTGTAAAAGAACTATTATTTAGTTATCTTTCAAACAAGAATAGTGTCATGATATTACTGGGTGTCCCAAAAAATCGAACTGTAAAACTTTCGTAAACAAGTGATGTTTTTTCGGCTACAATTTAATTTTTATTTACAACTGTACAATTTTTAAAGCACAACTAGTAAATGAGATGGAATGAATGAGGAATGGCGGGAATGTGAATCGATCCAGTGACCGATTTCGGCGTGAAATGTTCCAAGGAATGTGGTGCCAATTTTTAATGATGTTGTTGTTTAGGTCATCAGCCGAAAGGCTGGTTTAGACTTGTAGAGGTTTTACTAAGTTGAACGAGGAGTGAGGTGATTTACCATTGCCTTCCTCACTGAGTGGAAAAGTACGTTTATCAGCATACCGGGCCCTCTGAAAAGCACATATTTTCCACTCTGCAAATGACACCTTCACTTTATTCACCACAGGGTCTGGCTGTACAATGAAATTCATTACTTTCAGAGGAGATAACTCTGATTAGTGTCTTTTACACCTCTACCTTTTCTGTTCTTAGATGATTCAGTCATTTAATTAGCTGACCATGTGATAAGAAACAGAACTATTTATTTTAGCCCTGCAACAAACAGATTGAGTGTAAGTGATTTTACACTCCACCTGTCTGTTATGGGCAAATTTTTTTTGTTTTTAATGATAATGATTTATAAACTATGATGGATATTTTTTTTTGAGATGATTTTCTTTTTTATGAAATGAAACAGGTATGACAAGTTAAATTGAAATGTTTTTTTTGTTATTTTTATAGTGGTCGGAGAAAATCCCTATTCCAACTTCGTTTCAGTCATCTGTTAATAGAGAGATCGTTAGTTAAAAGAGATTGGACATTTGGATTTATGTGGTCAATTGTCTTTGTGTGTAATAAGTTGTATGTTGCAGTGACAATGTCTCGAACCGTTGATATTTTCAGGTCTTTGTGAAGGGTATGATAGGTTACGTAAAAAAGTGTGTTATTCAAGTGATGTTATTTTTCAAAACACAAAATAATCTAATGAATGCAAAAACAGTGTTGTTGTTTAGGTCATCAGCCGAAAAGCTGGTTTGAACCTGTAGAGGCTTTACTAAGTAAAACGAGGAGTGAGGTGGTTTACCATTGCCTTCCTCACTGAATGGAAAAGTATGCTTATCAGCATGCCGGGCCCTCTGAAAAGCACATATTTTCCACTCTGCAAATGACACCTTCACTTCATTCACCACAGGGTCTGGCTGTATAATGAAATCCATTACTTTCAGACGAGATAACTCTGATTAGTGTCTTTTACACCTCTACCTCTTCTGTTTTTAAATGATTCAGTCATTTAATTGGCTGACCATGTGACAAGAAACAGAACTATTTATTTTAGCCCTGCAACGAACAGATTGAGAGTAAATAATTTGACTCTCCGCCTGTCTGTTATGGGCAAGGCAAAAACAGTATCTACTGAACTTCATGTTTGTACATTTTTCTGCCATCTTGAATGCAATTTTTTTTAAATCTAAATACGAAGGTGGTAATGTGACACATCATTTGCATGTAGAATATTGCGAAAAATCCACTGGTAAAAACAGTTTTAAAAATTTTAATATCTCTTTCCGTTTTATAATTACAGCCCGCCAAACTCTGAAATACGATAAAAATGGCCTGCCGTGGATGTTATTAGTATCATCTTCACTTAGGCCTACTGTTTCTAAAATTTAGTTTACTGATTAATTTGTGTAAATATTTATTAGCCCTTACTTTTTAACGCTTGTACAATGCTAAATTTAAATAAGGTAAAACATTCCACAAGTCTCGTTTACTATTGTTTACTACGTTAGAGCTGACTTAAAGGCAAGACTGTATAATGGTTTTAACTGAAAATTTCGAATTTCGGTTCTTTATGTTTTTCAATAGTTCAGACCGAGATCAACCACAAAAACATTAAATAACGTGAAAAAATTATTTTAATGAAAAAATTAAGTTTTTAGAAAGTTTATTCAGAAAATTATCGTGTCACCAAGAACGAATATTTTTCATAATCTTATACCGATCGTTTTAGAGCAAAGGGAATTTTAGTTTTTTTAAAATATCTGTATTACTGGTTCAAATACTCTCAGCTGTTGGTTCAGCTTTCTAACCAAATGTTTTTTTTTTATTCCTAATTTGTGTACGTTGCAATCTGTTCAATTTAGAACAATAAGCAATCCCATGACCCAATGAGATGAGGATGATGTGTATGACGTGTAAATGAGGTGTAGTCTTGTACTGACCCAGGCCGACCATTCCTGAGAGAGTATAGTTAATTAAACCCCAACCATCAAAGTACACCGGTAACCACTGTCTAGTATTCAAATCCATATAAAAGTAACTACCTTTACTAGGATTTGAACCAGGAACGTTCGTCTCCGAAAATCAGCTGTTAAACAGCTGATTTTGGCGACGACTTTACCTCTAGACCAACCCGGTGGGTTGAACCACCGGGTTGGTCCTAACCAAATGTTGATAGGAAATTTACTTGTTTGTGTACATTTCGTTTTTGATTTGTACCTTTTTGTGTTTTTGCCCGTTCCCGTAAATTTAGATTTTTAACATTTAGGTACATTTTTCTAGGAAACCATTCAACATACTAGGCTGAAATTTGTACCAGTTATTTATCTTGTACATTCACATATTCCGGCACTTTTATGACTTCCTCAAAAGCTACAAAAATTATTAATATGTAAAATACCGTAAAAATTTTATGTTATTCCTTATTCTGTTTTTAACTTTATGGTTTAATGGATTAAGTTGCAAAAATATCAGTAGCTCGAGCAACCCGACAACTACAATAAAGTAAAGTTTCATTTCCCTATCGTTTACCAATCTTGTGTGAAAATTGTACCTAAATATAGCAAATTTGGCGGGATACAAAGTACAGTCTTCCCTTAAGTAAAATAATTGTTGAATCAGTGAAAATCTGCTGTTTTAAATTTTTACTTTCTCTTGCCTATATGAATATATAGGAAGGAAAGTATTGTTTTCATGTCGATTTTAAGGAATCCACTCTTCACCGGATCTATACGTTTTCAGACCCCCTGAACCCAAAAAACATGTTTTTAGCGATTGGTCTGTGTGTGTGTCTGTGTGTGTGTGTGTGTGTGTGTGTGTGTGTGTGTGTGTGTGTGTGTGTGTCTGTGTGTGAACAGAATATCTCAAGAACAGAACATCGTACGAACTTGAAACTTGAAACTTAAGTTACATACCACTACCGGACGCGACACGAACATTTTCATCAAAATCGGTCAACCGGAAGTAGTAGTTTATTCGTATAATTTTTCAGTTTTTTGCGATTTTCTCAAAAACTGGTCCTACGATTTTTTTTAAAATCGCCTATTTTACTCAATTTTTTATTCTCTACAAGATAGGGTAGGCGCCATGTCTGCTGAAATTCTCGGTGAGGCTGTTTTCACGTAAAAACGTTGTTTTTTTAAGATTACGGCTTTAATATAAATTTTAGCGCAAAAACTTATATAATAAAAGTTGTAGAGAATTTAAAAACCTACAACTTCTGTTTCAAACATTTTTTTGTATAACGCTTAGTTTAGCGGTAATTTGCGATTTTCTGTTTTTTTTCTCACGAAAACGTGAGAAAAATCGATTTTTTTAACATTTCGGTCTTAGTATGCATTTTACGACAAAAGTGTATATAATAAAAGTTATAGAAAATTAAAAGATCTACAATTTTTGTTTAGAGCATTTTTCTCTACAGAGCCTAGTTTAGCGTGAAAGCGTGATTTTCCGTATTTTAAGCCAAACTGAGTTCGATTGTCATTTTGCGTCATTCACTCATGATTAAAATAAGGTTATGTTTTTGAGGTTAGTTTTTTGTTTATTTCTAATATTTTATTAATAATATTAGGTTTATTCTTAATTATTTCTATTGGCAGGAGAAAGTTGTGTGAGTGTTTCACACCAGATTTTTTAATCTATTGAAAACTACTAGAAAATATCAGTGAAGCTGATTTTCACAGATACAGCTGTAACCACGGCTACTATCTAGTAAAGTAACCGAGGCTGTAAGACAGTTAACAATAAGAAATGACTTGTCGCGTATTTTAATTTATTTAAATTTAGCATTACCCACCGGGTTGGTCTAGAGGTAAAGTCGTCGCCAAAATCAGATGTTTAACAGCTGATTTTCGGAGACGAAAATTCCTGGTTCAAATCCTAGTAAAGGTAGTTACTTTTATACGGATTTGAATACTAGACAGTGGTTACCGGTGTACTTTGATGGTTGGGGTTTAATTAACCATACTCTCTCAGGAACGGTCGGCCTGGGTCTGTACAAGACTACACCTCATTTACATGTCATACACATCATCCTCATCTCATTGGGTCATGGGGTTGCTTATTGTTCTCAATTGAACAGATTGCAACGTACACAAATTAGGAATTAAAAAAAAAAAAGCATTGGCCGCCTTTGTAATGTAATGCTAGTGCACTAGCCTACAACGCGGAGGTCCCGGGTTCGATTCACGAATAAGGTTTGGAAATTTTCACAAGTCAAAAATGAGTTACATAACCCACCGTAGTTGCTAACAACCAAGCTGTTGACCTAACTTTAAAAAAAATTAGCTTTGTAAATAAGCAAGGACTAAAATAGATTTGCACTGATTTGTTCAAATTAACCAGTAAACTAAATTTTAGAGACAGGTAAGGAAGATGATACTAACATCCAAGACAAGCAATTTTCAATATATTTCCGAGTCTGACGAATTGTAACTTCAAAACGGAAAAATATATTTAAAAACGATTTTCAACAGTGGATTTTCGCAACATTCTACATTTAAATGATGTGTCACATGACCACCTTCGTAATTTAAAAATAAACGTTGCATTCAAGATGGCGTAAAAATGTACAAACATGAATTTCATAAGATTATTTTGTGTTTGAAAAATACCATCACTTGTTTGGGAAATATTTTGCCGTACTCGGACCTTTTTTGCGTCCAGGAGTCTCCAGGAGGAGACTCCTGGACGCAATACCTTTTTTTTGTATACGGACGCAATACCCGAAATACATAAAAGAATCACACAATGTATCACTACTATCAAGAAAGAAATTCTTGTACGCTATAAAAAGTTTCAACGATCAAGTAATTTTTCAGATTTTTTTAAAGGAATGCAAATAATCACAACATTTTAAAAATTGGGGTAATTTATTCATGAATTTTCTCCCTGCATAAGTAGGTTTTTGTTCAAACAATTTTGTGGATAAATTAGCCACATAATAATTCTTTCTGTTTCTTGTGTTATGATTGTGAACATTGAAATTCTGCATAAAATTATTTTGCCTAACATACATAATCACCTCAAACTTTTGGTACACCCAGTATACATGAGAAACGGATATAAGAAAATAGTTTGAAGAGAATAGTTAAAAAGGCAGTAGTTTATTTGAACATGCTTCCGCATTGTGCAATCAACCATGGTATGCACTTTATGTAAATGAAATCGACAAAACAGTAATAATAATAATAAGAACGTGAAGTTGTGAATTGACCGTACGATTGTTAAAAGTTTCATTTTGTATTATTCGATAAGATTTTTATTTTGCACGGCTGTCAAGATTTATTTCTTTTATTCTTCAGTTGTTAGGATTACTTACTCATTCTTGAGTTAGATGTTGAAGAAATGCTGACATTTGCTGGCTTAAATATGGCTTAAAACTAGCTATCGGTTGGATGAAATTAATGACTACCACACTTGGAAACCTGTCTTTCATTTACCGCATTCATTTGCACACTTTGAATGCATTTTTATTATAAATCTATCCACATTGTTACTTCATGAACTTCAATACGCACATCTTCAAATGAATACATCTATACTAATATTATAAAAAATCTGGTGTGAAACACTCACACAACTTTCTCTTGCCAATGCAAATAATTAACAATAAACCTAACATTATTAATAAAATATTAAAAATAAACAACAACTAACCTCAAAAACATAACCTTATTTTAATCATGAGTGGAAGACGCAAAATGAAAATCGAACTCAATTTGGCTTAAAAAAAACGGAAAATCACACTTTCACGCTAAACTAGGCTCTGTAGAGAAAAATTCTCTAAACAAAAGTTGTAGATCTTTTAATTTTCTATAACTTTTATTATATACACTTTTGTCGTAAAATGCATACTAAGACCGAAATGTTAAAAAAATCGATTTTTCTCACATTTTCGTGAGAAAAAAAACAGAAAATCGCAAATTACCGCTAAACTAAGCGTTATACAAAAAAATGTTTGAAACAGAAGTTGTAGGTTTTTAAATTCTCTACAACTTTTATTATATAAGTTTTTGCGCTAAAATTTATATTAAAGCCGTAATCTTAAAAAAACAACGTTTTTACGTGAAAACAGCCTCACCGAGAATTTCAGCAGACATGGCGCCTACCCTATCTTGTAGAGAATAAAAAATTGAGTAAAATAGGCGATTTTAAAAAAAATCGTAGGACCAGTTTTTGAGAAAATCGCAAAAAACTGAAAAATTATACGAATAAACTACTACTTCCGGTTGACCGATTTTGATGAAAATGTTCGTGTCGCGTCCGGTAGTGGTATGTAACTTAAGTTTCAAGTTTCAAGTTCGTACGATGTTCCGTTCTTGAGATATTCTGTTCACACACACACACACACACACACACACACAGACACACAGACACACACACAGACCAATCGCTAAAAACATGTTTTTTGGATTCAGGGGGTCTGAAAACGTATAGATCCGGTGAAAACTCGATTTCGAAAAATCGACATGAAAACAATACTTTCCTTCCTATATATTCATATAGGCAAGAGAAAGTAAAAAACAACGTTTGTCCGTTTGTTTGTATGAGGTAGAGATGATTTTACTACACCTTCCTGTTCTAACAACTCGTCTTTAATTTTTTCTATTAGATTTAAAATTCCATGCAACATTATCCTTAGCCGGTTCATAAAAACGCTGCACAATTTTCTAACTAACCTTTTGTAGTAAGGCGTAAGCCAATAAATCCCTTATTAAATAAGTTTAAGTTCGTGAATGATATTTTCTTATATTTTTTAAAGTCTAGAGGTAAAGTCGTCGCCGTGAGTCAACTGTTTAACAGCTGATTTTCGGAGACGAAGATTTCTGGTTCAAATCCTAGTAAAAGTAGTTACTTTAATACGGATTTGGATACTAGACAATGGTTACCCGTGTACTTTGATGGTTAGGGTTCAATTAACCATAACTCTCAGGAATGGTCGGCCTGGGTCTGTACAAGACTACACCTCATTTACACGTCATTCTCATCTCATTGGGTCACGGGGTTGCTTATTGTTCTGAATTGAACAGATTGCAACGAACACATATATTAAGGATAAAAAAAATTAGGCTATATTTTTTAAAAGGCCTTCGGGCCAGCCCAGTCAGTCAGCTGATAGAAAGTCGCTATTATTTGTTAAGTAACACCGGTTGGGCAAGCGACTTTGTATGGTGACCAGTTGACAGCCACCCATGAACAAACTCTACTGGGGTCCTTGTTCAAACTCATGTCTAATCCACGTCAAAAAAAAAATACAGCAAAAAGCAGCGATCGAATTGGGTAGTTGTCAACTCACGTTCACTCCCTCACGATGGGGGAAGTGTTGAATTCAATTGAGGCGTCCTCGTCCAGCCCCAAGAAGGCCGCAACCGCCTACTAACCAAAAACCCGCCGCCTGGCCACTTGATCTGACATCAGCAAACAACCCTCCACCTCCCTCGGAACTGTTTATATAATACTACAACGGAAATGTCGTGTTAAAAAAATTTACATACTGTCAGTGGGGCGTGGAAGGGACCAGCCTAAGCGTAGCCTAATTCGCCTCTCGCTGTCACTGACCAACACTCACTCTCTCACTTTCATTCATCTCTTTCATCACCAGCTCAGGAAATTAGTGTACCCACCTTACCTACTGAGATCGGGACAGGATTGATTTACTGTGGGAGAGGACGATCCCGTAAAAGTTTCCAGTCTGTAGTGTGCGATACGTTTAGCATATTAATTCAAAAAGAGCAACCTCTTCGTGGGACACCCTGTATATTTTATACAGTAATATACTATCACAACACCTAAAAACACTGTAAACCGAGGTACAGTACTACTCTAGTAAATACGGTTGTATTTTTCTCGTAGTGTGTGAGATCTGAGGTATTTTAAGCTATCCATACACGGTTTTCATACTATAGGCTACGTCCGTAAAATACAGTCGTGTATACGGATCGTGAATGGCTACCTTAATGGTCATCCTTTTAAGGGGGTAGTCAACTCAAGAAAATGATTTTTTTTTAAATTACAATTTTTTTCACTTATTTGAAGTTTAAAATTTTCTGAATCATAGCATGTGTTTACTTTGTCTGTACGTTGACAAAAAGTAACAAGAACGTCTGTTTAATATAAAGCTCGCTAGGCAAGGCGAGTAAAACTATTCCTTTAATTTTTAAGTTTTCCGGAAATGTGTTTTTGCATGATTATTATATTCTTGGGAATTAAATATTTTGGTTTGTATTGGAGATATTTGGACGAACTGTTTTTTTTCAAATGTTTATAATTTCATGCTCTATTATCTGTCAAATGGTTATTACAAAAAAACTTTGTAGGGACTTTGTTATAAAATAATTTGTGAATACATAAAATAAATGTTTTTGAAAATAAGGTTTTTCTTCAATTAATTTATTGTAAGAAAAAATAAACACAACAGCATACAACAAATAATATGCAGCAATTTTCTGTATTTTTTAGTATAAGAATCATGTTGATGTATTTCTTGGTTCCTGAGATATTCGATTCCCCGTAGAAGCCCGCTTTTCCACCCCCAACCTTGTATTAGGGGCTGTAATTAATTTTTTGGTCTGGTCAAGTGGTAGATCATTACTAGTAAATTACTATTTAATAAAAAATATATAGTCTAATGGTAAATTATTGCCAGTAGTTTTGATTTTCATTTTCTGGGTTGACTACCCCTTAATAAAAAAAATTACTGGAACATAAAAGTAATGAAAGATAATAGCTATTAAAAACAACAGAAATAAAATTTATAAATGAAAACAAATAAAAATAAATAAAGTATTTATTACGACTACTGTATTGTATATATAAAATATTAAAAATGTACAGTTAAATTTACGACGTTAAGAAGTTTAAACATTTCATGAACAAGTATTCGCTTCAAGCAATTTTAATAATAATAGTTATTAACATAACAGTTTTGTAAACGGGCTGGAAAAAAATCCTGGCTTAATACCAATTCCTAGATTTCTGCATTTACAAATATAATAATAAATATTACAACAAAAATAAAAAAAACTAATGTAATAATATATTTACAAGTTAATTTATTACGAACATACTTTTTGTAAAATATTAACAGCACTAAAAAACAACAACAACAATATCTTTAGAAATAAATGCATAAAATTATAGAAAATAAGTTTGATACAGTTAAAATGTGTGTATGCATTATTGAAATGCACTTTAAGACTTGTAGCTTACAACAACAAAAAAATGCATCGGCATCCAGTTTTAAATGTAAGAGACCAAGATTTTAATTCATATTAACTTAAAAAGAAGTGCTAGAGTATACATTGATACAAGATGGAAGGTTATAGCAAAAATATAATCTAGAGATAAGTTAAAATAGAAAGAAGTTTCTAACAACTTCATCTTCGTAACATATATACAGGGTGATTCAAAAAGTTTTACTAATACAGCTTTATTAGCACATTCGACATGTTAAGGGGGTAGTCAACCCAGAAAATGAAAATGAAAACTTCTGGCTATAATTTGTTATTATTTATTTGAAATGAAAGAGTAATTTACTAGTAATGATCTACCATTTGAACCAAGCCAAAAAATTAATTACAGCCCCTAATATAAGGGTGAGGTTGGAAAAGCGGGCTTTTACGGGGAATCAAATATCTCAAGAACCAAGAAAGATATCAACATGATTCTTATGCTTCAAAATACAGAAAAATACTGTCTATTATCAGTTGTATGCACTTGTATGTATTTTTTCTTACAAGAATTTTGTTAAAGAAAAACCATATTTTCAAAAACATTTATTTTATGTATTCACAAATTATTTTTTAACTAAATCCCTATTAAGGTTTTTGTAATAATCATTCCACAGATAATACAGCAACAAATTATGAACATTTGGAAAAACCATCATCATAATTACTCCAATAAAAACGAAAATATTTAATTTCTAAGAATGTACAATCATGCAAAAACCACATTTCCGGAAAACTTAAAGTTGAAGGAATACGAGTAATTCACTCGCCCTGCTAGTGAGCTTTATTTTAAACAGATGTTTTTATAACTTTTTTTCAACGTACATGCAAAGTAAACAAATATTGCGATTCAGAAACTTTAAACTTCAAATAAATGGAAAAAGCAATCGAAATTTTTAAAAAAATCATCTTCTTGAGTTGACTACCCCCTTAAGGTAAGGTTGAATCTGGAAATCGTTGTGAAATTGTTGAAAATGTGCTGTTCGTTGTTCCACGATGACGTCAAGAAAAAAGCGCAGCTTGTACTGGTAATGCGCTATAAGTTGACGATTGCGCCTATCATGCACAGGACAGTATACTATCTATCCTACTTACGTCGGCCAACCCGGAAGCATAAGACATGTATCAAGCGTGTAACTCAAAATGTAACCACCACAAACACTTAAGTAATAAAATTCAGTTCATGACCCATCACACTAAATAAGTAAGGAGTAATGTAATTATTTAAAGAAAGTAAACTGTTTAAAATTCAATTGCTATTTAACATAAATTTACTGAAAATAATGAAATATGAAAACCCTAAACCAATACAATAACGTTTTGAAATTACCGTAAAACTAGTATTACTCACGATAATAAGCTCGCATCGACAGAACTCACGGACTAACTAGTCTATCGCTACAAATGACAGAGTGCAGTAATTCAGTTTACTGCTGATGACCAAAAAGATACTAAATATAGCTTAGGCCTAGTATTATAGGTTATTTAGAATGAATGTTTATTATTTAGGATAATTATTAAGAATCAATAAATAATACAATGGCATGTTTATAAAACGACATAGTTGTAAACATAATAAATCTATGTAAGAGTAAAATTAAAACATAATGTCATGGTTAGAACTGTCACTGTGATGTATTTAGAAAAGCACATATCGTATAGTCAGGGCAATAGAATAACAATAAAAAAGCAATAGAGTCTGTGGAAGCTGTAAAAGAGAAAGCGGCACGTGTCCTGAAGGAGCTGACAGAAGATGATTTCCAGCACTGTTTCCAACAATGGAAAATTCGCATGGAGCGTTGTAGGGATAGAGAAGGAGTGTATATTGAAGGTGACAATAAGTGATTATGTATAAAATAAAAATAAAATTTTTTAAAAGTCAGTCTCGTTATTTAATAGCCACACCTCGTATTTTTAACTTTAAAATAAAAAGCAATTATTTAAAGACTCCTAAATGACAGTAAATTATGAAACATTAAAATACTGATAAAATTTTCTGAACACCCAGTAACAAACCGTACTATTTAGAATGTTAATGGTGACGAAACCAGTCTATATGTAAGAAGAACATGATTTTCTTACTGCTAAGTTGATAAGAAAACACTAAATAAATAATAATTCTGTAATAAATTACATCTATTTCATAGTTTCTTAGAAAACGTTTTCAAATTAAGTAGGCCTTACCATTTTTGATTTGTAGTGTTTATACCAGCTGAATTTATATTACTATAATATTTTTGTTATTTATTTATTTAACTTAATTATTATGTGTATAAATATTTGTGTAAATAATTTACAATATAAAAACGGATAAAGTTTAATATTTTATAAAATTTTTTAATCCCGTTATTGTTTTTTCTAATGAACTTCACTTTCAACTATTTCAAGAGTTCCAGTAATTTCCCACTGTTCCGGTCTTAACATGAAACTATTTTATATGATATTGAAATCTAAAAGGTTGTAACACGATTTTGTAATCTAAGTGGCACTGATTCCATTACACGGCTACTTTACTCTAATGCATTTTGTCTTGTAAAACTACAGTGAATCAATTAGCATAAAATAGATTCTAAACGAAATCTTATCCCATAAAATTTCTGCACTATTTTACCCGGAAATAGCATTCCGTATGTTGGAATCTAGAAATTTAACTAGTATGACTTTTTTAAGATAAATAAACACTAGAAATAAATGTATTTGTTGTTGAAGTTTTTTCTAACTCTTCTATCCAAGTAAGAATTTATCTACTTTGATCGGAATTACGAGAGGGCGTTCAAAAAGTTTCCGGAATTGCCTTGCCTCGCCAAACAAGCAATAAGACACCCAAACTAGCATTACGATTGCATGCACGCTCTTGTTTGAACATTTTTGGACAGCGGATAGTGATGTCAGTGCTCCATGCGACGTGGATATGAGTGTCATATGAGTGGATATGAGTGGATATGAGTTGTCAGTCAACACAAAATCGCAGTTCGAACAACGTGCGAAGTTCATGTGCAAATTAGGAAAGTCGGCTTCAAAGACGCTGTTGGCTCTGCAGCCAGTTTATGGTGATAATACATTAAAAAACTGTTGTTTATGACTGGTTTGCATGGTTTAAAAAAGGGTAGAAGGCGTTAGAGAACGGCGAGCACAGCGGGAAACCGTTGATGTCCCGAAATGACAAAATGATTGCAAAAGTGAAACAACTTATTCTAGATGATCAAAGAATGATGTCCCGAAATGACAAAAATGATTGCAAAAGTGAAACAACTGATTCTAGATGATCAAAGAATAATGTCCCGAAATGACAAAAATGATTGCAAAAGTGAAACAACTGATTCTCGATGATCAAAGAATGATGTCCCGAAATGACAAAATGATATCAAAAGTAAAACAACTGATTCTAGATGATCAAAGAATGACAATTGTGGAGTTGGCGAACAAAGATGGTATCTGACACGGATCAATCATGCCATTTTACGCGAAGTTTTGAAGATGAAACGCGTCAGTGCGAAGTTTGTTCCGAGGCTGCTGAACATGGATCAGATGGATGGTCGCATGAGAATCGCCTGGGAGTTGTTTGAGACAAGTTCCAAAGACCCTACGTTCCTCCAACAGATCGTCACGAGTGATAAGTCTTGGATGTTCGCCTACGACCCGAAGACGAAACAGCAATCATCGGAGTGGTACACAACATCGTCTCTCAGACCAAAGGAGATCAAATCGAATGCGATGACTCAGATCCAACAGATTCCGAAAGAAGCTTTCTACCTTTACTTAAAACAATGACAGGATCGATGGAGTAAGTGTGTGTGTGTGTGCGGGCAGAGGTTCTTCTAAGAAGATGATTAGGTAAGCATAGCCATAGGTCATAACATTAGCACGCTGAACTACCATTCCGAGAACTTTTTGAACGCCCCTCGAATGTTAAATTTGGTTAAAAATTATTTAACTAATTGTTGTTGTTGTTTAGGTCAACAGCCGAAAGGCTGGTTTGAACCTCTAGAGGTTTTACTAAGTAAAACGAGGAGTAAGGTGGTGTACCATTGCCTTCCTCACTGAGTTGAAAGAGTATGCTTATCAGCATGCCAGGCCCTCCTAAAAGCACTCACTTTCCATCCTGTAAATGATCCACTTCATTCACCACAGGGTCTAGCTGCATAGTGAAATTCATTACTCTCAGAGGAGATAACTCTGACTAGTGTCTTTTACACTTCTACCTGTTCTGTTCTTTAATAGAACAGAATGTGATAAGTAACAGAACTATTTTTTTTAGCCCAGGACCAAACAGATAGAGTGCAATTAAAATAACACTCCACCTGCCCATTTTGGGCATAATTAATAATTATATATCCTTAAATTTTCATACGCCCAGCGGCGGCTATTCAGGTGAAGTAGGTGAAGAGCCTCTTCACCTATTTTCTGGAAAGTGTCGAGATTTATTTCTCTCACATAATAAGTACTATAATTTCTGTTATTATTATTATTTTTGTTTTACGATAAATGAAGAAGTCTAGTGTAAAAAAGTACATAAAATTATTGTATCTGCTTAGAGCGCTTTCTAGTGTTTTAAATAGCCCTTTTAATGGTCTTAATATACGTAATAAACGCCCAAGTGAAGAGAGACGAGTGGTAAGACCTCTTCTCTTCCAGCGTCAGCTGGTTGCTATGACAACGAAGTCAGGGGGCAAAACAAAGTCAGGGGGCCAATATGCACGCATAGGCTCTCCCCACTCGTCCCTGAATAACGAAGAGATTGGGGGGGGGGGCGGACAGACCGCCTACTGCAACTGCAAGTTCTATTTACGTGACGTGTACGTTAGTTGTTTTGTATTTCCGGTGTCACATAGTTGTTTGGTATGTGTGTATTTTACACACACACACTGTGTATTGTTGTTGTTTAGGTCATCAGCCAAAAAGCTGGTTTGAACCTGTAGAGGTTTTACTAAGTAAAACGAGGAGTGATGTGGTTTACCATTGCCTTCCTCACTGAATAGAAAAGTACGCTTATAAGCATGCCGGGCCCTCTGAAAAGCACATATTTTCCACTCTGCAAATGACACCTTCACTTCATTCACCACGGGGTCTGGCTGTATAATGAAATTCATTACTTTCAGAGGAGATAACTCTGATTAGTGTCTTTTGCACCTCTACCTCTTCTGTTCTTAAACGATTCAGTCATTTAATTGGCTGACCATGTGATAAGAAACAGAACTATTTATTTTAGCCCGGCAACGAACAGATTGAGAGTAAATAAATTGACACTCCACCTGTCTGTTATGGGCAGACACTGTGTATAAAAGTATTTTACATTTTTTACTCTCGGGAGTCTCGCGGATACTTTTTAGTATAGGTACTAATTTTTCTCGGTAACTTTTCACCTATTTTTGAAGGGACGAGTCTCCACTCCCCTACCTATATATTGTAATATTGTACAATGATCTTCTAAAAATGGTTGAGGGAATAGATTAAAATTAATGTAATATTTTAAATGCAATTCTTGGAAATTAAAACTAGTAAATACGTTTGTTTTTATTTTTATTCCTTCTGCCATGATCTGGTAAAACGAAGTAAGGTTTTGTATTACGTTAATTAAAATTACGTTAGCCGGCCGCATTGGCGCAGTTGGTAACGTGCTCGCCTCTCATCATGCGGTCCTGGGTTCGAATCCCACTCAGGCATGGCATATTTTTATACGTTACAAAAAATCATTTCATCCTTCATCACATAAAGTTCCAACCCAACGTCGTCGCTAATGACCATTGCAGTTGATGCGACGTTTAAAAAAAAAATAAAAAAAAAAATAAAAAAAAATTACGTTAATTGAAAAATTAATTTAATTATTAAATTATTTATTACGTTAACTTGAAAAATATATTAATATAGGATTTTTTGAAATATTTTTCCCGTTTTCATTGTTAATAACACTGCAAGAATAAATAGAAACACACACAAAATATGAATAATTATGCTTGGGGGAGGGGGTTAACAGAAAAGACCCCAATTCTGAATACATTAATAGATAAAATCTTAAAGACTATATTTCTATTAATACGTAAATTAATAACGTACACAGTAGTAGGTCTTAACTAAATGTTTAACATGTGTCAAAAGCTCATAGGCGTTCCCACCGATTTCATTAAAATCATGAATTTTTCTTTTTAGGAAACTATATTAAAATTATTACCGTAATAAAAATTACGTAGCGATTCGTACATAAATAATATGAGTCACGTAAAAATTAAATACGTCACGTCCGTTGCACGAACAGTGCCTCACTACAATATTTTATTTAATGGTGGTCACCGTCACATACATACGGATACTGAGTTACGTGCATCCCATACGGAGACAGATAACAAAACTCGTGTCGTCTGAACGTAGTAGTATGTGGTGTGTACATACACACACATTACAAAATTCTGAGTACCACATAAATGCATTCACTGACAGTCAACATAAAAATGAACATGAAATAATCATATCTTACCATTATTTTATTTTTTTGTTCACATGAGAATTGGCTACGCATTTCCGGTGTCCACCTATAAACTCTGTTCACTTTTTATGACAACTATTAAGATCTCCCAAAAAATTAAATAAGAACTTTATTCTTATTTTCCCAAGCATTAAAATGCATGCTTATATTGGTACATACTTTTAAAATTATTTATGTTATTGTTCAGATGCTGCCCATAACAGACAGGTAGAGTGTCAAATTATTTACACTCAATCTGTTCGTTGCAGGGCTAAAATAAATAGTTCTGTTTCTTATCACATGGTCAGCCAATTAAATGACTGGATCATTTAAGAACATAAGAGGTAGAGGTATAAAAGACACTAATCAGAGTTATCTCCTCTGAAAGTAATGAATTCCATTATACAGCCAGACCCCTGTGGTGAATGAAGTGAAGGTGTCATTTGTAGAGTGGAAAATATGTGCTTTTCAGCGGCCCGGCATGCTGATAAGCGTTCATTTTCCACTCAGTGAGGAAGGCAATGGTAAACCACCTGAGTCCTCGTTTTACTTAGTAAAACCTCTACAGGTTCAAACCAGCCTTTCGGCTGATGACCTAAACAACAACTTAGTTCAGATCATTTAAAAAGCTGATCATCTGTGGTTAGAACCTCTAGAGGCTTTACTAAGTAAAACGAGCAGATTTTTATTTTTCATTTTTTGATACAGGATTAACCTTTGGAGGTACCTAATTTCCATTCTGTATAAAGTATAACATGTATATTAATTTCTGTAATTGTTACAATTGTTGAACTTTATGTTTTGTTTTTGAATTGTGTAATTCTCTGCTTTATTATGTTACAAAATGTTGAATTGTACGTATGTTTAAATAAAAATAAATTATTATTATTATGTTTTAACATATTTTGTTCACACAAAACACACAGATGACCTGGATTCGCGTATTTCCGGTGAAAACTCGATTTCGAAAAATCGACATGAAAGCAGTACGCCCCACTTTCTTTCCCTGTTTATTCAAACAAAACTATTGTTCGTCGTCGTCGTCGTCGTCATGGATTAGGCTATTTTAGCTGTGAGCTAAGCCTGTTCCGCCGTCCATCTCCTCCTCGGTCTTCCAATACCTCTTCTACCCCTTGGTATATGATGCCATGCGTTCAAAGGAAGGCGGTCGTGCGGCATTCTGAAAAGATGTTCTGACCATTTTCCTTTGTATTGCTTGATTATGTCAGCTAGCGGTTGTGTTCCACATTCCTCCCTTATTACTTCGTTCCTGAAACGATCTTCTCTGGTGCATCCCTTTATATGTCTAAGAAATTTCATCTCTGCTGCTTGAATCTTGGATTCTTGTTTCTTAGACAGCACCCATGCTTCACTTCCATAAGCTAATGTAGGTATCGCCATAACTCTATAAAATTTCATTAGCGTATCCTTCCTAGCTTTGTTCTTCAGGGACCTACTTATTGCCCCACATACCGAGCTGAACTTTGTTATTTTTTGCTGGACATCTTTATCCTGGTCGTATGTTATGTCACAACCAAGATATTTAAAATTGCTCACTTGGTCAAAAATAGTATTGTCAATCATTATCTTGGACCTTGTTGGCCATTTCCCCTGGAAAGCCAAAACTATTGTTAAATATGTAAAATACTATGTACATATGTTAAAAATACAAACTTATTGTTTTTGTTTAAGTCATCAGCCGAAAGGCTGGTTTGAACCTCTAGACTAGAGGTTTTACTAAGTAAAACGAGATGTGAGGTGGTTTACAATTACCTTCCTCATGAGTGAAAAAGTATGCTTATCAGTATATCAGGCCCTTAGAAAAGCATCTACTTTCCACTCAGAAAATGTCACCTTCATTACATTCACCCCAGGGTCTGGCTGTATAATGAAATTCATTACTTCAGAGGAGATAACTCTTGACTAGTTTCTTTTACACCTCTACCTCTTCTGTTCTTAAATAATTTTTGGTCACATAATTGGCTGACCATGTCATAAGAAAAAGAACTATTTATTATATCCCTGGAACTAACAGATCGAGTGCAAATAATTTAACACCACTCCACCTGCTTGTTATGGCCAGAATCAGTAAAATATAATAAATAAAACTATATCTGTATCTGAGAAGTAAAAGGTGTTAACTCCATTTTGGTGATTTTTCAGAAGACCCAATTAGTAGCAGTATTATCTTTTCATTATTGTAACAAAATTTCAGTACCTAGTTGTTAGAAACTTGAAATTTTCGCCCAGTTTCTACAGAAAATGCTTCTTATCTACAAATTTATTATTTTATAACTTTTTCACCTTCTACACTCCTTCCCACCCAAACAGGACTTAAAACCTTAACGGCTTTCTGCGTTTTGTCACTTTTTTATATTCTACATTAGTGTTAACTCAAATGTACAAAAATTTAAAAATAACTTAAGTGAAATACCCGGGGCTAACACTACTTTCCATCTGGATTAGCAGTAATTGCAGAACAGTCGGACGTTAAACAAAACAAAACAAAAAAAGAACACAAAAAAACACTACTTTTATAAAGAAGCAGCATTTTATACACAATGTTTGAAAAAAATCAAAATTTACCAGCCCCCTACTGTTTAGTAACGAATAAAACACAAAATTCAACAAAAAATTCACAAAAATTCAAGCAAAATTTACTTGACTATCAGTAGAACACATTCAATAACGATTTTACAAAAAATATTGTACTTCAACTACAAAATTGAAGCATTAGAGCATTTCTTTCCGATTTTAAAGCTTTAACTCAATTTTTCCAAAATTGGAGTTCAACACTCTTTACCTCTTGAAAACAGATATATGGGAAATAAACAAAAGAAACATAAGTCATATATTATAAAACATATTATAACAGTACATATATATTTTAAATGAGTCTGAGAAGGGGAGAATATTATGTTGCAAACTAAATAGGGAGTCAGATATTCTATAGGTTAGGTTTCCCACAGTACAGACCTAAAGCCATACAAATCTAGACCGAGGGTAAATTTCATTGTATGTTGTTTTTATTGTTATTAAACTTGATAGGCCTACTACAAAGTGTTATACTCGTATAAATTTCACCTAATGGCAAATTCTCTTCTTATGAAACAGAAAACAAAACTTATTAACTTCTTTTTGATAAAAAAAACACTTAAATGAATTCACAACAAGAAAAAAACCTAGAAAACTTTTTTCCATTTGATAATACTTTTCGTTATAATTCAAAAGCTTTTAATTAAAAACTTAAGTTTTTTTAAAATTGTAAATATAATTTCATAAAACTTATTTATAAAAAAGACAATTTAATAAATATAATGTAACCACATTTATTTTACCGAATGTCAACTGTGAAGAGGAAGAGTCCATTGCGCATATTTTTGAAAGATGCCCCTATTTTGGGCTCGACAGAATGGAGATATCTGAGAAGATGGGCGTTGCACAGTGGATCCCAGAGAGAGTAGGGGCACCGATGGTGTGGGATGAGGAGAGTTGGAAGTTGGTCGCGTAGTTTCCGGAAAGGGTGGTCGGGAGGAGACATCTGGAGATCAGCGGGATCGCCCTCTCCCACAGTAAATCAATTCTGTCCCGATCTCAGAAGGTAGGCACACTAATTTCCTGAGCTGGTGATGAAAGAGATGAATGAAAGTGTGAGAGAGAGAGAGTATGTTGGTCAGCAAGAGCGAGAGGGGAATTATGGTACGGCTCCCTTCCACGCCTCACTGACAGTATGTAAATTCTTTAACCCGACATTTCCCTAGTAGTATTATGTAAACAGTTCCGAGGGAGGTGGAGGATTCTTTGCTGATGTCGGATCAAATGGCCAGGCGGCGAGTTTTTGGTTGGTAGGCGGTTGCGGCCTCCTTGGGGCTGGACGAGGACGCCTCAATTGAGTCCAACACTACTTCCCCCATCGTGAGGGAGTCAACATGAATTTTTCTCGCTGCCTGGTTAAAAAAAAGGCCCAGAAGAGAACACTTTGAAGGTAAGTCATTACTCTCGATTCTTATTCACTAGGCTCATTATACTTCAATAAATTTTTTCAATAAATTTTTCAATAAATTTTTCAATTTTTCAATTAAATTTTTCAATAAATTCAAAACGCAAACCATATCGAGCTAAAAAATCCTCAACCTTGTAATCTACTACTACCACGATCCAGTTTTAAAATTTAAAAAAAGATTCAAATACAGAAAAAATTAAAGTAAAAAAAAGAGATAAATACTTATTTAAATTTAAAATAAACATTACTTACTTTGAGACATGCACGTTGGGGTCTTAAAGTAAGCATATGGAAATGTATAACCGCTGTACATGAAGATACAGTTGAGGTTATAAAGTGTATTCTTGGATAGATAATAAAAGGATTAAAGTAAAAGAAAAACCTCATTTGCTTAGTTTTGCCACTTTAACGGAGACTCACAACTATAAATCTTATTCTCCATTTCTCTTTTACATACTCTTTCACTTTCTTATTCTTTTTTCTAGATCTTCTATTTTTCTCTTGCAGAGAATGAACACTGTGCATGTATGCAAGTAAAAGTATTCTGGTAGCGTGTTTCATTCTATCTCCTTGTGAAATTTAGTATTATTGTGATACGCATTAGAAACAAAATAAAAAAAAGGTACAAACACATTTTCTTTAAATGGGAACCGTTTTAATTCTAGCAATCTAAGTCAAGTAAGTTAGTAGTTACATTACAACAAGCAACAGTAGCGCGCTACGAACAAGTTATAACCAAATGCAAATTAACATTCGCAAATTTGCAGCACTAATTACAGTTACGTGCAACAAAACAGAGGAAATAATGTTTTGTCTAACTGTTTAAAATGTAAGGACAAATTTTAAACAGCGTGAAATTCAAGTTTTTCTTTAATGCTGCTATTTTCACATTATTTCTACATGTAGTTTAACCTTGTATCAGCACGACGATTTATGAATATAATAATACGTCTATATTTTTACTTTCTCTTGCCATGTATGAATACATACGAAATACATGAATACAGTCCCCATAACATCTAGGTGTAGTGTTAAATTATTTGCACTCAATCGTTTAGTTCCAGGGCTAAAAAAATAGCTATGTTTCTTACCACATGATCATTTAATCATTTACTGAATCATGATTTAATGACTGAAACATTTAAGAACAGAAGAGGTAGATGTGTTAAAGACACTAGTCACAGTTATCTTCTCTCAAAGTAATGAATTTGTAGCCAAAACAACTATGTTGTTGGCCAAATTAAGATTTCCGTTAAAGTTAAATACATATGTTTATCGGAGGCGGCGAGAAAAACTCATGTTCACTCCCTCACGATGGGTGAAGTAGTGTTGGACTCAATTGTGGCGTCCTCGTCCAGCCCCAAGGAGGCCGCAACCGCCTTACCAACCAAAAACCCGCCGCCTGGCCACTTGATCCGACATCAGCAAACAACCCTCCCTCAGAACTGTTTATATAATACTACAAGGGAAATTTCGGGTTAAAAAAAATACATTAACTGCCCATAACAGGCAGGTGCAGTGTAAAATTTTTGCACTCTGTCACTAGTTCCAAAGGCTACAAAAAATAGTTTTATTTCTTATCACATGATAAGCCAATTATATGACTGAAACATTTAACAACAAAAGAGGTACAGGTGTAAAAGACCCTAATCAGAATTATCTGCTATTTCATTATACAGCCAGACCCTGTGGTGAATGAAGTATAGGTGTCATTTCCAGGGTGGAAAGTAGATGATTTTCATTGGGCCTAGCATGCTGATAAGCATACTTTTCGACTAAATGAGAAAGATAATGGTAAATCACCTCACTCCTCGTGTTACTTAGTAAAGCCTCTAGAGGTTCAAACCAGCCTTTCGGTTGACGCCCTAAACAACAACATCAAATTACCTGGAAATTTTCAGTAATTATCTGATCAAGGAACGCACTTTATAATTCTAAAATACTAGTTAATTTTAACTGGTAAAATTAATTGAAACTGTCATAAAAATTAATTTCAATTTTATACCATTTTTTGACGATCAACCCCAGATACTTTAGGACAATAGAAAGATGAGTCAAATAATACAAGTGGGTGGGAGAGATTTGTGTACTCGTAACAGTAGGTTGAAAGACAAGGATGGTTTTGAAATTTGTCTATAGTTTAGTACAATAGGTTTCAGTACAAAGCTGTATTTGCTGTCACCCGCAGATACGGTACCAGATTGCTTGCGATGTCATGGCCATATCCATGCTCAATACGCGCATCATTCCGTGTACCGCATACATTCTGCATTATAAATATTTTATACATAGGCTACAACTAGAACACAGGATTACTACCCCTACGTAGTGGTGATACGGGTGATAACAACAGAATAATTTTAAAAAACTTATTTTTAAAAAAAACCACTATATCCCTAAATCAATTACACTAGACAAATAAAATTTGGTGTAAAACGCTTACACGACTTTTTCTTGGATAAGTAAATAATATAACCTCCTTCCCTGTTTCGAGTAAAAATTTCTTCGTGTCGTAACGGGGGGGAGCTACAATATGAAAGGAAGAAAATGGCTTTCACTAATTTAAATTATTATCTCTATTTCTTTAAAATGAATCAATTTCGGCTCTACGAAAAGATAAGGAAATTATTTTTAGGTTGACCTACAATAGAGCAATAAGATTACATTTCTGCAACACAATTATTTGTATTTTTCGCATACAAAAATACGCAATTAGAATTATTGCAAACATTCCAAGGTATTATTCTTGCAAACGATTGTTTGTTAAATACAATATTCTCCCTTACCGTCTCTTTATTATTCTCTCTTTATTATTAATCTCTAATATTATATTAATAGTAATATTATATTAATATTAGTAGTAATATTATATATAATATAATATTATAATTATAATTATAATATTATAATATAATTATTATAATAATTATTATTATAATAATTATAATTATTATAATATTATAATATAATTATAATATTAATATAATATTATATATTATATTAATATTAGTAGTTAATATTATATTATATTATAGTAATATTATTAATCTTAGTCTCTTTATTATTATTAATAATGTCTATTATCATTATTTGCGTATATTCCCCTTAAGGAGAGCGCTAAAAACACAAAAATTTAGCTCTTGGTGGTGGTTCTTTTCCTCCTTTTAGCTTCCCAAAAACCTTTCATCCTCTCACTTTGCGCCTACTTCTCTTCGTCTGTCCATTTTCGCCCACTTCTTTTGGCTTGTGATCTGAACTAAATTTCCTGGTTTCTGATTTTTTCTCTACAAATTTTGCGGTCGTGAATGTCTTCCATTGTGATGCATAATTTTTGCAGGTCTTCCATAGTTTCTTTGTACCAAGAGGTGCCCAACTTTGAAGTGGAAATTATGTTTAATATTCTTTTTGTCAGTCTGGTGTCATTCATTCTGGCTATATGTGTATAAAACCTCACTCTGCGTTTTTTGATGAATGTCGTGATGGTTTCAGTGTGCCTGTATAGTTCTTCTGTGGGTCTTTTTTGCCAGACGTTTTCTCTGAAAAGTGCACCCGTGTATTTTCCTCAGAATTTTCCTTTCTTGCTTTAATAAATACAATCATAATTATGAAACTCGACAAAATGATGACTTCAGAATTGAAAAATATAGAACTTCAAAGTTCTCAAACGGAATTCACTATAATTCCATTCGGTTTTTCAACAGATTACCATCTAAAATAAGATTCCTTAATTTAAAAAACTTTTATCGGGAAGTAAAAAGTTTTTTAACAAAACATCCGTTTTATTCTGATCAAGAGTTCTAAAATTATCTTACAATGAATGCTCTTTAAATGCAATATGTGTAGATTTTAGAACTATGAAACATTGTTAGGTAGTGTAAATAAATAACTGAATTCCAATTAAATGAACAATTAAGTAGTAATTTAATGAATTAGTTATTTTTGTTTTGTTTTATTAATACTTAATTGTAAAAAATGATTGTTTGTTAAAATAGATTAAAAAGTACGTATAACTGTATTTGACGATGTCTATTCTTTTTTTGGTCGCTGACAAATAAAGATTATTTATTTATTTATTAACAGTATGCCAAGCATAGGTTTTTACTTTTTCTTACCCAGCATAAATATATAGGGAAGAAGAGTCTACTGTTTTGTCGATTTTTTGAAATCGATATTTCATCAGAAATATACGTTTTCAGCCCACCTGAAACTAAAATTGCAGTATGCGTTTATGGCAAAAGTGTATATATTTAAATTTATAAAAAATTAAAAATTAAATTAAAAACGTTTAGGTTAGCGTCGATTAGTGATTTTCTGTATTTTGTTCATAAAAATCTGTAAAACATGCCTTTTTGTAAGATTGCGGACTTAGTATGCATTTTACGACAAAAATTTATCCAATCAAATTTATAAAAAATTAAAAAACCTACATTTTTATTTTAAGCGTAAGTTTCTACAGAGCCCAATTTAGCGTCAATTACTGATTTTCCGTATTTTAAAGTTATACAGAGGTTGATTTTCATTTTGAGCCAATCACTTAAAGTTAGGTTATATTTTTGGTTTTTATATACTTACAGTTTTTTAATCCCTAATGTGTGTATCTTTAAATCACTTCAATTCAAAACAATAAGCAACCCGATGATCCAATGAGATCAGGATGATGTGAATGACGTGTAAATGATGTGGTCTTGTACAGATCCACGCCGACCATTCCTGATAGATTATGGTTAATTGAACCCCAACCATCAAAGTACACCGGTAACCACTGTCTAGTATTCAAATCCGTATAAAAGTACCTTTACTAGGATTTTAACCAGGAACCTTTGTCATCGAAAATCAGCTGTTAAACAGCTAACTCGCGGTGACGACTTTATCTCTAGACCAACCCGGTGAGTCAATTTTATATTGTTTACTAATGATTTGTCATAGGTTATATTTTTTATTAATTACATTGCCAAGAAAGTCGTGTATTTCACATAAAATTTTATAACAATAAATACATTAAATAAACATATGATCCATCGGGTTGATTTAGACGTAAAGTCGTCGCCGCGAGTCAGCTGTTTAACAGCTTTGAGTACTATTACACTTAATTAGCTAATTAACTAACTTAATTAACTTTAATTAGTTCTATAATAATTATATATATTTAATTAATTAATAACTCTGTTAATTATTAACAGATTTGAGTACTAGACAGTGGTTACCAGTACACTTTGATGGTTGGGTTCAATTAAATATACTCTCTCAGGAATGGTCGGCCTTAGTCTGTATAAGACTACACTTCATTTAAACGTCATTCTTATCTCATCGGGTTATGGGGTTGCTTATTGTTCTGAACTGACCAGATTCCAACGAACAAATATTAGTGATAAAGAAATAAGAAACATAGAAATCAGTTTATAAATTTAAGAAAGTTAAAAGAATTTCTTCTAACATACTCGTACACATATAAATACAACATACAAGTCAAAAGATTATTTTAAAAAAGTCATGGTTAAAATAAGTCACCCACCGGGTTGGTCTAGAGGTAAAGTCGTCGCCTAAATCAGTTGTTTAACAACTGATTTTCAGAGACAAAGGTCCTGGTTCAAATCCTAGTAAAGGTAGTTACTTTTATACGGATTTGAATACTAGACAGTGGTTACCGGTGTACTTTGATAGTTGGCGTTCAATTAACCATACTCTCTCAGGAATGGTCGACCTGAGTCTGTACAAGATTACACCTCATTTACACGCGATACACATCATCCTCATCTCATTGGGTCATGGGGTTGCTTATTGTTCTGAATTGAACAGATTGCAACGTACACAAACTAGGAATTACAAAAAAAAAGTAAATTATTGAATAAAAATAAACAAAACAGGAAATAAAAATAAATCATCACTAAATGCGTGAAAAATAAAGATAATAAAATGTGTATTAAAAGTGTAGTAATTTATATTTTACGAATTGAGTATATATATGACCTTGAATACGCTAGTTACCTTGGGACGAAACCGTTTATCGATCCCGCTTCAAAACCAAGTGGGACTGACCGCTAGAACTCAGGTTTGGGATTATTAAACTGTACGCCAGTTTCAGTACCCACATAACTGTACCCCAATAAATATGATAAAAATATCATTAATAACACTATTTATCAATTATAAAAAAAAATCTGGTGTGAAACACTCACACAACTTTCTCTTGCCAATGCAAATAATTAACAATAAACCTAACATTAGTAATAAAACATTAGAAATAAACACACAAACTAACCTCAAAAAACATTAGTGAAATACACAAAATTAAAATCGACCTCAGTTTGGCTTAAAAATACGGAAAATCACTCTTTCACGCTAAACTAGGCTCTGTAGAGAAAAATGTTCTAAATAAAAGTTGCAGATCTTTTAATTTTCTATAATTTCGATTATATACACTTTTATTATAAAATGCATACTAAGGCCGAAATCTTTAAAAAATCGATTTTTCTCACGTTTTCGTGAGAAAAAACAGAAAATTGCTAATTACTGCTAAACTAAGCGTTATACAAAAAAATGTTTGAAATAAAAGTTGTAGGTTTTTAAATTCTCTACAACTTTTATTACATACATTTTTGCTCTAAATAGCATATTAAAGCCGTAATCTTAATAAAACTGTGTTTTTACGTAAAAACAGCCTCACCCAGAATTTCAGCAAACATGACGTCTACCCTATCTTGTAGAGAATAAAAAATTGAGTAAACCAGGCGATTTTAAAAAAATCGTAGGACCAGTTTTTGAGAAAATCGCAAAAAACTGAAAAGTTACACGAATAAACTACTACTTCCGGTTGACCGATTTTGATGAAAATGTTCGTGTCGGGTCCGGTAGTGGTATGTAACTTAAGTTTCAAGTTTCAAGTTCGTACGTTGTTCCGTTCTTGAGATATTCTGGTCACACACAGACACACACACACACAGAGACCAATCGCTAAAAACATGTTTTTTGGGTTCAGGGGGTCTGAAAACGTATAGATCCGGTGAAAACTCGATTTCGAAAAATCGACATGAAAACAATACTTTCCTTCCTATATATTCATATAGGCAAGAGAAAGTAATAACATACTATGTGCATAATACATCTGTACATAATATCTCCCAATCTCTTTTATTTCTTTGACTTTAAAATAAAAGTTGCACGTTTTCAATTTTCTATAACATTGATTTCTACCCATTAACTAAAAGGTCTGCCCATAACAGACAGGTGGAGTGTCAAATTATTTGCACTCAATCTGTTCGTTGCAGGGCTAAAATAAATACTTCTGTTTCTTATCACATGGTGAGCCAATAATATGACTGAATCATTTAAGAACAGAAGAGGTAGAGGTGTAAAAGACACTAGTCAGAATTACCTCCTCTGAAATTAATGAATTTCACTATACAGCCAGACCCTGTGGTGAATGAAATGAAGGTGTCATTTGCAGAGTGGAAAATATGTGCTTTTCAGAGGGCCCGGCATGCTGATAAGCATACTTTTCCATTCAGTGAGGACGGCATGGTAAACCACCTCACTCCTCGTTTTACTTAGTAAAACCTCTACAGGTTCAAACCAGCCTTTTGGCTGATGACCTAAACAACAACTAAAAGGTGGGGGCTTAAACTATTTGCACTCGATCTGCTAGTTCCAGGGCTACAACAAATAGTTCAGTTTTTTTCACATTGTCAACCATAAAACCGAATCGTTTATATGACTGAAATTATTTAAGAACAAAAGAGGTTGAGGTGTAAAAGACCCTAGTTTGAGTTGTTGTTTAGGTCATCAGCCGAATGGTTGGTTTAAACCTCTAGAGGTTTTACTAAGTAAAACAAGGAGTGAGGTGGTTTACTATTACCTTCCTCACTGAGTAAAAAAGTAGCCTATGCTTATCAGCATGCCAGGCCCTCCGGAAAGCATCTACTCTGCACCCTGCAAATACACCTTCTTCTTTTCACACCTTCTACTTCTTCTTTTGGTGAATGAAGTAAACTTCATTCAACACATGGTCTGGCTGTATAATGAATTTCATTACTTTTAGAGGAGATAACTCTGACTAGTATCTTTCACACCTGTACCTCTTCTATTCTTAAAGAGTTCAGTCATATAATTGGCTGACCACGTGATAAGAAACAGAACTATTTTTTGTAGCTCTGAAACTGGCAGATCGAGATCAAATAATTTAACACTCTACCTGCCTGTTGTAGGCGATAGTCAGAGTTATCTCCTCTGAAAGTACAAGTAACGAATATAATTATACGGCCAAACCCTATGGAGATTGAAGTGAAGATGTAATTTTCAGGGTGGAAAGTAGATGCTTTTCAAAGGGCCTGGGATGGTGATAAGCATACTTTTCAACTCGGTGAAGAAAACATGGTAAACCACCTCACTCCTAGTTTTATTTAGTAAAACCTCTAGAGGTTCAAAACAATTATCGGCTGATGAATTAAAGCAAAAATAACATTGATAATGTACACTTTTATCGTAAAATGCATAATAAGACCGCGATCTTAAAAAAATCCCATTTTTTACCTCGATTTTGATGATAAAAATACAAAAAAAATCATTAATTAAAGCTAAACTAAACGTTGTAAAATAAAAATTTTGTTTTTTAATTTTCTACAACTTTGGTTATATAATAAGCTTAACCCCTAAAATTCTAACTAAGGCCATAATTTAAAAAAGAAATCAATTTTTAGTACGAGAGCCCAGCCTTCTCACGAATTTTAGAAGACAGCCGCTTACCTTATCAACCTTATCAGCCTTCCATTAAAAAAAATCTGAAAAATTACTTGATCGGTGAAACTTTTTACAGCGTACAAGAATTCTTTCTTGATATTAGTGATACATTGTGTGATTCTTATATGTATTTCAGGTGTTATAACTGACATGTCCTGTACTCCTCCTGGAGTCTCCAGGGCGCAATAAAAAAAATAAAAAAATCACGTAGAACACAAAAAAATGAATTTCTTTTGCCTCGAATAGGGCCAATTTTAGACCACGTGGGTTACTTTAAACGTATCTGGAAGCTCGTTACAACCCATATTCTCAGCATTCACTCACTGTAGGCTTTTCTTCCTTTGTATGTCCTACCTGTGTTCTGTTTTTTATCTTTATGGAAGCCCTTAACGTCGGTAATTCGTAGTGTGAATTTCGTTCGGTTCATGAAGTTTTCTCGGTTTATTCCGGTTTTTTTTTTCAAAAAAATGTACTAGATGATGCGATTAAAATAAAAAATAGTACGAGCCGTTTTTTAGAAAATTGCCATAAGTAAATAATTACACGAATAAACTATTACTTTCGGTTGACCATTTTGATGAAAATGTGCCTGTTGGGTTCCTTTATAGTACCTAACTTAAGTTTTTAATTTAAAATGTGTAAGATATTCCGTTTTTGAGGTATTTTGTCCACAACCAGACACAGACCAATCGGTAAAAATAATATCTTGGGGTTAAGTGGGACCGAAAACGCTTATTTCAAACAAAAACTCAATTTCAAAAAATCGATATGAAAACAATACATTCCTTCCCTATATTTCATACAGGGCAAGATAAAGGAAACAATAAATTATCTATGAAAAGACTTGTATAATGGATGGACTAAAGTGATTTTATGACGTCATAAAATAAAATAATCTATCTAACATATATTAAAACTATTACTTTAATTATATAACGCAAAAAGCAATGACATTATAGAGAACACTATAAAGTAATTTCGGTTAAAAATCATTTATTTAATGATTAAAACGTAACTTACATGACTTCATAAATGGCAATAAAAAATATACAACGTATTTTTTTCAATGATGCGTCATTCAAATAGAAAAAGTACTATATTAAATAAAACTGTAGCAGACGATAAATTTTTTTTTTCAAGCTACTATATAAATATATAGTAAAGGAAAGTATTTTCTTCATATACATTTTTCTATATTTTGGGTTCAGGTCCTCTGAACCCAAAAAAACGTGTTTTTAGCGTCTGGTTTGTGTTCATGTGTGGATAACACCTCAATAACGGAAAAGCGTACAAAGTTGAAAATTAGAATTTAAATAAGGTACTACAACGGGATCCAACACAAACATTTTCATCAAAATCGGTCAACCAGAAGTAGTAATTTATTCGTTTGATTTTTGAAATTTTCTGAAAAATGGCTCTTAGTTTTTTTTTAAATTACCTCATTTGATACATTTTTTATGCTCTACACGACAGGGTAAGCGGCATATCTCCTTGGGGAAACTGTGCACTCGTGGTATAAAATAGTTTTTCAATATAAAAATATACATTTGAATAGCCTTAGTGTTCGTTTTACGACAAAATTGTACACAATCAAAGTTATATGAAATATAAAAATTTCTAATTTTTATATCGAGCATATTTCTCTACAGAGCCTAGTTTAGCGTCAATTAGTGATTTTCCATATTTTTAAGTTTTAGAGAGGTTGTTTTTCATTAGTGTCTTCACTCATGATTAAATTTAGATATTTGTTGTTAAGGTCATCAGCCGAAAGGCTGGTTTGAACCTCTAAAGGTTTTGCTAAATAAAACGAGGAGTGGGTGGTTTACGATGGTAAACCAGATGGTGGTTTACGATGGTGAGGAAGGCGATGGCCTTCCTCACTGAGTGGGAAAATACGCTTATCAGCATGCCGGGCCCTCTGAAAAGCTCATATTTTCCACTCTGTAAATGACACTTTCACTTCATTCACCACAGGGTCTGGCTGTATAATGAAATTTATAACTTTCAGAGGATATCTCCTCTGAAAGTTATAAATTTCAGCTCATAAATTTTAACTCAGACTAGTGTCTTTTACACCTCTACCTCTTCTCTTCTTAAATGATTCAGTCATTTAATTAGCTGACCATGTGATAAGAAACAGAACTATTTATTTTAGCCCTGCAACGAACAGATTGAGTGTAAATAACTTGACACTCCACCTGTCTGTTACGGGCAGTATATCAAATTTAGATAACGTTTTTAATTTTATATTGTTTACAACATTGATTAAACATAGATTATATTTTTCATTATTTACATTGGCAAGAGTAGTCGTGTGAGTGTTTAACACCAGATTTTTCCAAATAAAACTAGACTAAAATAATATAATCCACTGCGAAAAGTATATTGATACAAATACATTTATATATACAATACACATAATCTTAAATATTTAACCCCACGACATTTACTATCGAATATATAAAATAATAAAAATAATTATCTAATAAAATGAAATAAATAAATCACTTTACAAATCAAAAAAGAAACAATAAGCTAAATTAAATCATCTATTAATTAAAAACCCGTTCCGCAATAAAAAGTAATTATAAAGATATTAATTAAATCGAAATAGGTCAATAATAATTAACGCATTATTAAAATTAACGATTATTTTTTATTAATAAAATATTTCGAAATTAATAAATCTATTTTAATTAATTTATATATAGAGATAAGTTTTGAACTATTACAATGAACTTCTTTTTACAAAAATATTACGAATAATATAAAAAGAACAGGTCAATTATTAATAAACATAAAATAGCTTTTATAAAATTAGTTTTGTCCATTTATTTTATATTATATTATTAATTTATTTGGCACTTGAAAATATTTGGGTATACAGTAAAATTCGGTTATAATGAAATTGAAGGGCCCGGCATTATTGTTCGTTAACCGAATGATCCTACACGCCAAAATATATAATATATATCTATGTAGTACTCCACTCTGTTATCCTACGTGCCCACCCAATTACCCAAATAACCAATATTAGTCTACATACTTAATTTAAGTAAAACATTATGAATAAAAATCTTTTACACTACCTCCGCGGTTAGCGACTTTAGTCGTCAGCTGTAGGCGTAAAAAGGTCGCGGGATCGATTCTCGGTAGGTCTGGGCTTACGCAATCAGGATTTTTTTAAACAGTATAGTATTTCTTTTGCAATAAGTTAATAAATATAATAACTTTAAGCAAATGTGAGAAAATCTGAGTAATGTCCTTAGAATTAAAACACAAACGACACTCAGTAGTGTGTTTGAAAAAGACCAAACTGTGAAGAAACAAAAAATATATCTATACAAAATCAAACTTGATGAACCGTGAATCACCATCCCGAAACACAAAGTGTTGAAGTTGGAGATGACAATGGAAGAGATGAAAACGACGCCAATTATGAGATGCCGATGATTAGGAGTTGAAGTAGAAAAGATAAAAAAATTTAAATGACTAACAAAATCGTAGAGGTAAGTCCAATGGAAACATAGCGAAAAACATTTACAAAAACTAGAAGACCATCAGAATCCATTAGCGATTAGCCTCCTTGACAACAGCGAAGATACTCACAGACTGAAACGCAATCAGGATAACACTGCAATTTACCGATAACTCCCCAACGTACGAATGTAGAGAAAAACACAAAGCGGTTGCTAATGACTACAGATGTTGATGCGACTTAAAGAAAACAAATCTTTTCAAGTAGGTACGCACAGTACTTACCAAAAATCCGTGATGAGGCGATTCCCGAAATTCAACAAATAACTTCCCATGTGTTACAGCAGAGGTTCTCAACCTGGGGGGCGCGCCCCCCTTGGGGGCGTAGAAGATTTTCAAGGGAGGCGTCATCGTATTAGAATAGAAAAAAAGCTATGATTAACCCAGGTTAGTTCCTGCCTTTATATTTCAAACACCATTATTTTATTGTACAACATTCAATGTTATAGTTTGAAGATTTCGTAAACAATTATATTTTAAGTTTTTTAGTTCAGCGACTTGACTGTATGTTCAAAAATTTATTGAAGGTAGTATTAAACATTTTGTAAAAATTTATCAAATATTTAATTGTATTACCTGCAAGTCATAGTACAGGGGAGGCGTGACGAAAAGTCAGTCAACTAAGGTAGGCACAGAACCTGAAAGGTTGAGAACCCCTGTGTTACACGGTGACTTTATTTAAATGCAGACTGTAAAATTAACTTAATGTAGGCTACATACATGTAATATTAATGGAAAACTTAAAAAAGGAAGAAAACAAAATTTAATGCAATTTTAAAAAAAATTGTCTATACTTCGTCGTTTATGTTAATCCCCAAAACGTCAAAACAATTTCAAGAAAGGTGAATTCGTTCGTTACAACCGGATTCCATTTTTGTTACATCACTTTTAAAATGTAATAATACAATATAAAACCAACCAAATTTTCTATTTTCATACCGGATTTTTGTTACAACTGACTCCATAACCGAATTTTACGGTATTTCTGAGAGATAATTTTGATTTTTTTCCGAGAATCTAGTACATCTTAAATCTCCTAAATGTTCTGGATTCTCAGTAAAAAAAAAATTAAAATTACCTCTCGAAAATAAATTAAAAATATACAAATCAGTCATAAAATTTATTTGGAATACAGAATCCAGCTATGGGGAGCATCAGGAATATCATTCTCATCCGAAACTTAATAAATAAAAAGTATTGGTTTAAGGGTTGCACACCCTTTTCAAACTTGTTTAGGTCATCAGCCAAAAAGTTGGTTTGAACTTCTAGAGGCTTTACTAAGTAAAACGAGGAGTGAGGTGGTTAACCCTTTCAATCAGTGGCGGATCCAAAGAGGGGCTAGGGGGGGCTATAGCCCCCCCTTGGGTATCCAATTTACACTAGATAAAATGGGTAATTTGTTTTGTTCGGTTGCCGAACATGAGAGGAATCCGCACGCCCGACCAAGGTCATTCTAATGGCTTCAAAATCCTTTTATTTTTAGTCAATATTCTTGAGTCAAACCATAGTTTTTTGCCTCTAAACTCTGGTCAATAAAGAGTTAAAAACGGCCTAAAAATGTGTCATTTTACACTTAAATTTTGACAATTCCCCGGACCCCCCGCCTTGCTGGGGGGTGTTCCATACCCACCAGACCCCCCGGTGCTTTCACCCACCCAAACGCCTAGCCCCCCCCTTTGGCCTATCCTGGATCCGCCACTGCTTTCAATCCCAAATTTTTTAATTATGCATAAACGAATATGTGTACATTATTTCATACACTTTACTAACATTTAAGTGAAATAAAATTACTTTTAGACCTTCAGCCTTTTTGATGGCGTGACAAGAAAATGTTTGACACATACGTCACATTAGGCTTCATGGTATCAAAGTTCCCAACAATATAAATAAGTACAATAATGTGCAGGCTCCTAAACAATATTCTCTTGCTTAGATTTGTAGCAAAAAAACTAAATATGATTTTAATATCAAAGCATTATTTAAGACTTAAAAAATGTTACAATTCAAAATATTGGTAAAATGGACAAAGTTACTATTTATAGCCTAAAATATACTTGTATGTACATTCAACATACTCGAAGAAATGCTATTTCATTTTAGTAAATGAACACGAATATTTAAAACTAAAATTAACTTTAAAAAGAAACTAATGGTCGCGTCCGTGGCGTAGTGGTCAGCATCTTACACTGCAAAGCGGAGGTCTCAGGGTCGATTCCTGGCTAGGGTGCAGAAAATTATTACACTTCACATCATGCGCTCTTTAATCAAAAGTAGTCGCTAACAATTAAAGTTTTTATGTCTCTTATTTCACTCCAATGTGACTTCTGTGCCACACTGGGTAAGAAAGGGTTAACCATGCCTTCCTCACTAAAAGGAATAGAATGTTTATCAGCATTACACACTCTCTGAAAAGCATCTAATTTCCACCCTGCAAATAACACCTTCACTTCATTCATAACATTATTTCATAACAACGGTTAGCAATATTCAAATGTAGATGTAACTAAAGAGAAAAGAGGAAAATAAGATTTTTTTACTTTTTTATTGTTTTTTTTATTTTTTGTTTTTAAATGTAATAAACGTCGCCAAAATCAGCTGTTTAACAGCTGATTTTCGGAGACGAAGGTTCCTAGTTCAAATCCTATGTTTTTTTGGTTTAACGTCCGACTGTTTTGCAAATTGCTGCTAATGCAGACGATGAAGGATGAAATGAATTTTTTGTAACGTATGAAAAAATGCCATGCCCGAGTGGGATTCGAACCCAAGACCGCGTGATGAGAGGCGAGCACGTTACCAACATCGCCAACGCGGCCGGCAAAATCCTAGTAAAGGTAGTTACTTTTATACGGATTTGAATCAAATCCTAGGATTCAAATCCTAGTAAAGGTAGTTACTTTTATACGGATTTGAATACTAGACAGTGGTTACCGGTGTACTTTGATGGTTGGGGTTTAATTAACCATACTCTCTCAGGAACGGTCGGCCTTTTTTTTTTTTTTTGTTTAACGTCCGACTGTTCTGCAATTACTGCTAATGCAGACGGTGAATGATGAAATGATTTTTTGTAACGTATGAAAAAATGCCTTGCCTGAATGGGATTCGGCCTGGGTCTGTACAAGACTACACCTCATTTACACGTCATACACATCATCCTCATCTCATTGGGTCATGGGGTTGCTTATTGTTCTCAATTGAACAGATTGCAACGTACACAAATTAGGAATAAAAAATAAATGTAATAATAAATCTTAGGTTGTATTAAATTATGTTTTTTTTTTATTAAAAATAGTGTAAGTTTAATTATTATTAAAATGTAATGTATCTTAATTGATACAATCGTAATCTTAGTAAATAGTATTGATTAAGTTAGTTAGTTAAGTTAGTGTAGTAAGTATAGTAGATTTTGAATGCTACTGCTAATAGTTAATAGTTTAGTTTTTTGATATTTATTTAAAAGTTTCCAACCCATCCTAGTAGATGGTTTTGTCCATAGTTGGATGGGATAATTTCCACCACCTCTAGCCTAATAGGATAGTAGTTTACTGTAAGAAAATTTGTATTATCGTTATTTATTTTTTATGTAATGCGTAATATTATGGGAATATATAAATTATTATTATTATTCACCAAAGGGTCTGGCTGTATAATGAAATAAAATTCATAACTCTCAAAGGAGATAACTGTGATTAGTGTCTTTTACACCTCTACCTTTTCTGTTCTTAAATACTTCAATCACACAATTGGTTGACCAAGTGATAAAAAACACAACTATTTTTACTTTCTCTTGCCTATATGAATATATAGGAAGGAAAGTATTGTTTTCATGTCGATTTTTCGAAACCGAGTTTTCACCGGATCAACCATACGTTTTCAGACCCCCTGAACCCAAAAAACATGTGTTTAGCGATTGGTCTGTGTGTGTATACAAAATATCTCAAGAACGGAACATCGTACAAACTTGAAACTTAAGTTACATACCCTTACCGGACCCGACACGAACATTTTCATCAAAATCGGTCAACCGGAAGTAGTAGTTTATTCGTATAATTTTTCACTTTTTTGCGATTTTCTCAAAAACTGGTCCTACGATTTTTTTAAAAATAGCTTCATTTACTCAATTTTTTATTCTCTACAAGATAGGGTAGGCGCCATGTTTGTTGAAATTCTTGGTGAGGCTGTTTTCACGTAAAAAAGTGTTTTTTTTTTTAATTACGGCTTTAATATGTATTATAGCGCAAAAATTTATATAATAAAAAATGTAGAGAATTTAAAATTCTACAACTTTTAATTCAAACATTTTTTGCATAACTTAACGCTTAGTTTAGCGGTAATTAGCAATTTTCTGTTTTTTTTCTCACGAAAACGTGTGAAAAATCGATTTTTTTAAGATTTCAGCCTTAGTTTTCATTTTATGACAAAAGTGTTTATAATCAAATTTATAGAAAATTAAAAGATCTACAACTTTCATTTAAAGAATTTTTCTCTACAGAGTATTTTAGTGTGTAAGAGTGATTTTCCGTATTTTTAAGGCAAACTGAGATCGATTTTCATTTTCCGTCTTTCATATATGATTAAAATTAGGTTATGTTTATTGAGGTAAGTTTTTTGTTTATTTCTAATGTTTTATTACTAATTTTAGGTTTATTGTTAATTATTTGCACTGGCAAGAGAAAGTTGTGTGAGTGTTTCACACCAGATTTTTTGAAGTCCTGGAACTAGCAAATCGTATGCAAATAATTTAACACGCCATTTACCCGTTGTGGGCAACATTTATACATATTAAAAGAAAACACCCGCGCTAAATTATTACTGTAACTAATATCATTAAAAATATTTATTAATTACTCATACAAAATATAATTTTCAATAATTATTATAATTAAATACGGCAGTAATTTGAGAGACTATTACAATTAAATGAGAATACTTAAAGTTTATAATATAGTACTTAATTTTATAAATTGGAGGTCAAGGGTTTTTAGGAAATCTTGCTCAGACAAGATTCTTATCAATTTATCAATCTTGTGGGAGGGATTGAACTAACCTTTTGTGGATCCTGATTTTATTTTTTGAATATTAAAGGCAACCAACAAACAAGCCAGCCGGATGCTGATAGAATCGCCGTTTATATTTCTTTGTATTTTTTTATAATATATAGTACTTTTATACATTGGCTTAAAAATGAAGTAGCTATAACCTACCTTACTTTAATCTGTTCTCTTCAATTAAGACGACACTATAGCACTTCTTCTAATAGCACTACCAGTTAAACAGGATTCCGTCACGTATTTCTAGCGAATTATTATTATTATTATTATTATTATTGGAACTTTTATAATATTGGCTATATATATATATATATATATATATATATATATATATATATATATATATATGTTCCCATAATAGAAATTTGCAAAATTGTTATAATAATTATGTCATAATATATTATTGTAGTTTAAATTTATACATTAAAACATTTTAACCCACCGGGTTGGTCTAGAGGTAAAGTCGTCGCCAAAATCAGCTGTTTAACAGCTGATTTTCGGAGACGAAGGTTCCTGGTTCAAATCCTAGTAAAGGTAGTTACTTTTATACGGATTTGAATACTAGACAGTGGTTACCGGTGTACTTTGATGGTTGGGGTTTAATTAACTATACTCTCTCAGGAATGGTCGGCCTGGGTCTGTACAAGACTACACCTCATTTACACGTCATACACATCATCCTCATCTCATTGGGTCATGGGGTTGCTTATTGTTCTGAATTGAACAGATTGCAACGTACACAAATTAGGAATAAAAAAAAAAAAAACATTTTAATCCACCGGGTTGGTCTAGAGGTACAGTCGTCGCCGCGAATCAGCTGTTTTTTTTTAATTTTTTTATTCCTAATTTGTGTACGTTGCAATCTGTTCAATTTAGAACAATAAGCAACCCCATGACCCAATGAGATGAGGATGATGTGTATGACGTGTAAATGAGGTGGTCTTGTACAGACCCAGGCCGACCATTCCTGAGAGTATGGTTAATTAAAACCCAACCATCAAAGTACACCGGTAACCACTGTCTAGTATTCAAATCCGTATAAAAGTAACTACCTTTACTAGGATTTGAACCAGGAACCTTCGTCGCCAAAATCAGCTGTTAAACAGCTGATTTTGGCGACAACTTTACCTCTAGACCAACCAGGTGGGTTCAGCGAATCAGCTGTTTAACAAAATATTTTTTAAAATTTTTATTGAACAGAGCATGCCCCGTCGTGGCTTTTCACGCGAAAAATGGTGTAATCACTTTTTTTTAAATATGTAGCAGAGTTTGTGTTCCTCCGTTTCAGCAGTTCTTGCTTTTTGAAGTTTTTTTGCTTTTGAAGATTTTCTTCCTAGTGATGGTTTTTTGGATGGCATTATTGAAAATGGAAAAAACAAAAAAACAACCAAAAAAAATTGTCAAAACCAAAAACTTAAATCTACTTCGAATAAAATAAAAGTCAAAATAAAATATCAAAGCAAATTGATCACTCACCAATTAAAAGAAAATTAATAGAAATTAAAGAAACACGGAACTTTCTTCTTCTTCTCTTCTTTATCTCTCCCTTCTGCCTCTCAGCGTCGGGCCTTCTATAAACTTCTTATACTCCACTCTGTCCAAAGCCAATGCTCTCAGCCGTCCTTTGCTCTCTCCCCTTCGCCCCCCCACACCCTCAACATACTCCTCCCACTCCATCCTTGGTCTTCCCCGTCTTCTGGTTCCCTCCGGTCTCGCCTCAAAAATTCGCCTCAGTCTGTCCTCCCTATCTCTTCTCACCACATGACCATACCAACCCAATGCCCTTCTTTCAATCAGTTCTGTTACTGCTGTTTTTAAGCCTAACTCCTCCCGCACATTCACATTACGAACTCTGTCCCGTCTTGTCTTTCCTATCACTCTCCTTAGATACTTCATTTCCTGAGCTGTAACTCTACTGTCCAGTTTATCTTTCATGGTCCATGTTTCTGACCCATACAGTAATGTTGGTAAATATACTGACTTATATATTCTGAGTTTGGCGTCTCTGCTCACCTCTCTTTTTCCAATAAGTGTGTTATTTAAACTATAGAATATTTGGTTGGCCTTTCTGATTCGGTTGTTCATCTCTTCCTCCATTCCCCCACTCTCATCAATCACTGTTCCCAGATACTCAAAACTCCTCACCTGCTCCAACTCCACCCCATCCCACCTCATTCCCAGCTCCTCCTTCTCACCTCCAACCTTCATCACTTTACTCTTTTTAACGTTCACCCTCATTCCTCTCTCCTGCAGAGTACTGCACCACTCCGTTATTGCTTCTTGCAAATCCTCTGCTTTAGAGTTTATCAAGACTATATCATCTGCGTATATCAATGATTGCAGGTACACTGGCCGGAGATTCCAGTTCCCTACCTTATATCTTTTTGTTCGTCTCTTGCAGATTTTAGCAATGGAGTCCATGAAAACGATGAATAAAAGTGGGCTCAGACTGTCTCCCTGCTTCATTCCCCTCTCCATAAGAAATCTTCCACTTTCCTTCCCTTCCATTCTGATCATTCCATACACATTCCGATACACACTCTTTATCACCCTCAACAACTTCTGTGGAGTCTCTAATTCCTCCAATGCCCTCCATACCTCCTTTTTTGGAACAGAGTCAAAGGCTGCCGCCAAATCAAGGAAAGCCAAAAACATTGTTTTTCCCCTATTGTTCGCCCTTGTCATAGCTGTTCTCAACACGTATATATGATCTTGAGTCTGCTTGCCCGGCCTGTATGCCGCCTGTTCATCCTCGAGTTTTCCCTCTACTTCTCTCCTCAACCTACCTTCCAGTACCCTGGTGTACAACTTAAATATCACAGATGAAAGACATATGGCTCTGTAGTTTTCACATCTAGTTGTGCTTTCCTTTTTATGCAAGGGTATTACTACATTGTTCTCCCAATCTTCAGGTATAGTCTCTTCTCGCCATGCCTTTTGACTTTTAAGTGTAGAGGTAGCACGGACTTGCGGCCTACGACGCCATACAACATACGGAACCGTGAGTCTGAGATTGCTCTGACATGTGTAACGTGTGGTTTCCACGTGAGACGTCTGTCAAGTATTAAACCAAGGTACCTAACTATGTCTGCAACTGTAAGCCTAGTATCATCAATGCGTAAATTTGGGCAATCAACAGGCCGAAGGGTGAAAGTTACTTGTATACACAACCTTAACTTGAACAATTTTGGTGTAGGATTTTTTTAAATATGTTTCCTGTCGTTATCGTTAAAAAAACTGTAAGATTACATACGAAATATCCACAAAATGTGAGAAATTATGCAAGGGGGATAACAGAAAAGACCCATGTTCAATCTCTGTTGTTGTTTAGGTCATCAGCCGAAAGGCTGGTTTGAACCTGTAGAGGTTTTACTAAGTAAAACGAGGAGTGAGGTGGTTTACAATTGCCTTCCTCACCGAGTAAAAAAGTACGTGTATCAGCATGGCGGGCCCTCTCTGAAAAGCTCATATTTTCCACTCTGCAAATGACACATTCACTTCATTCACCACAGGATCTAGCTGTATAATGAAATTCATTACTTTCAGAGGAGATAACTCTGATTAGTGTTATGTTTTTACTGATTGCCTCTTCTGTTCTTAAATGATTCAGTCATTTAATTGGCTGACCATGTGATAAGAAACAGAACTATTTATTTTAGCCCTGCAACGAACAGATTGAGTATAAATAATTTGACACTCCGCCTGTCTGTTTTGGGCAGGTTCAATCTATATGAACATTAAATTAAAAAAGTCTAAAAATCTGACCCGGATCAACGAGGGTCGGATAAACGAAGTTTTACTATAGTTTCCTTCCATATATATTCACAGGAAGCACGAGAAAGTAAAAAAATCACAAGCTTAAGTTAAATTATCACGTTTACCGAGTTGATTCGTTACGATTAAATTTTGTATGCAAATTTTTTAAATTGTTTTTTTTTATTTTTAATAGAATATTCATTTATGTAGCTGTACCGTAAATAATTGTATGAACAGACCACGTTATGAACAGATTTTTACAAAAATATGGTAACTATCAATTTTATGGAGATTATCTCAACGGTTCTGTCTTCGCTTCGGTGGATTCAATTCTCGGTTAAACTCTGGAAGTACTTCAACGTTATTATGTTGATGGGGAAAAATATTCCATACCCAATATGGTCGTTAATAACTGCATACGAATATAATATAAAACTTGCAAAAAAATCTTTACAGACATATTTATAACTAAATAACTTAAACGTGGTTGTATAAAATTGGGTTTGTAAAATATCACTTTGTCAATAAAATTTACAGTACATATTAGTTTTTTTTTTGGTTTAACGTCCGACTTTTCTGCAATTACTGCTAATGCAGACGGTGAAGGATGAAATGAATTTTTGTAACCTATGAAAATATGCCGTGCCTGAATGGGACTCGAACCCAAGACCGCATGATGAGAGGTAAGCACGTTACCAACTACGCCAATGCGGCCAGCAGTACATATTAGTGGAATGTTAAATTATTTGCATTCGATCTGCTATTTCAAGTGCTACAAAAAATATTTGTGTTTCTTATCACATGGTCAGCCAATTATACGACTAAAGCATTTAAGAACAGAAGAGGTAGAGGTGAAAAAGACACTAGTCACAGTTATCTCCTCTGAAAGTAATTAATTTCATTATTAAACCCTGTGGTGAATGATATAAAGGTGTTATTTGCAGGGTGGAAAGTAAGTGATTTTTAGAGGGTCTGGCATGCTGATAAACATACTTTTCTACTCAGTGAGAAAGGCAATTTTAAACCACCACCTCCTCTTTTTTTGGTTTAATGTCAGATTGTTCGGCAATTACTGCTAATGCAGACGGTGAAGGATGAAATGATTTTTTTGGAACGTATGAAAATATGCCGTGTCTGAATGGGATTCGAACCCAAGACCGCATGATGAGAGGCGAGCACGTTACAAACTACGCCAATGCGGCCGGCATCATCACACTCCTCGTTTTACTTAGTAAACACAAAAGGTTCAAACCAGAATTCGGCTGATGACCTAAACAACAATTGTACATTTTAGATATATATCTAAATTTAATAATTTCGTTTCTCGTATAGAGCTAATTTTAGACTACGTGAGGTGATTTTAGTCGTTTCTAAACTCTTTTGGCAGCCAACATTCTTAGCATTCATTCACTGTAGGCTTCCCTCCTTTCTTTTATCCACGGTGTTGTTTTTCCTTCTCATGGAAGACCTTAAAGTCTTTTATTAGTTGTCCTGTAACATGAAACTATATAACTATATACTACTGGGACTAGGAAGGACGTGTGTACGCGTGCGTGAGTGTGTATATCTCAGTATGAGTATTCAGTAAGGCAGGGATGGGAGTGGGAGAAATGAACAAGTGTGCAACTCTCAGGGAATCCGGATTTGATAGTGTCATATAGAAAACGGAAAAAACCCGTTTTCTCGGTTTATTCCAGTTTTCTCAATATCCTTTATGATTTTGAAAATTGTTTTGTCAACCGGTTATCATCCATTTTATACTGATGTCTGTAAAATGTTAGTCTTCTTTTTCTAATCGTTTATTTTCCTTATACAGTTCTTCTAGACCTCGTAACCTGTGTTGTTGTTCACGTCATCAGCTGAAAGGCTGGTTTGAATCTGTAGAGATTTTACTAAGTAAAACGAGGAGTAAGGTGATTTACCATTGTCTTCCTCACTGCGTGGAAAAGTACGCTTATCAGCATGCCAAGCCCTCTGAAAAGCATCTTACTTTCCACCCTGCAAATGACACCTTCACTTAATTCACCACAGGGTCTGGCTGTATAATGAAATTAAGTACTTTCAGAGAAGATAACTCTGAGTAGTGTCTTTTACACCTCTACCTCATCTATTCTTAAATGATTCACTCATTTAATTGGCTGACCATGTGATAAGAAACAGAACTATTTATTTTAGCCTTGCAACGAACAGATTAAGTGTAAATAATTTGACACTCCACCTGTCTGTTATGGGAAACTCGTAACCTATATTGTCCGAATAGTATTCTCGGTTCCATTATCTTGCTGAGAATTTTTCTCTCAAATTTTTGAGCTTTTCCTAACCCAGCTTTCCCGGTCATTCTAAGGCACTTACTCGCGTTCAGACATATCTAATTTTTATATCTAATTTTAGACTGTTTTGAGAATGCTTTCTTCGTATTCAAGTGGTGAGTACCTCCAAATGCACCGGGAATCTTTTCTCGTCTACTGAATGAAAATATTACAACCTATTTAAAGAAAGGTTAATTTATAGACACCTAGCTAATCTACTTTATGACAAATGAGACACAATAAACTTTCATTACAAATGAAAAAGAATAATGAAAGACATTATTTATACACTAACACAAACACACACATTGATAAGAAATATGTAATAAAATAATAAAGAACGAATCACTTGGTAATTACAACGATAATTTATAACACAAGTATTTACGGAGTTTACGTGACAAAAATCTAAACATGCAAATCAGACTAAACATTATTGCTGTTCAGTAATCGTGCATAACATATTGCCTACCCATCCCCTGAAAATCAACTGCAAACACTGAACACATTTCAATATACAAAACTGTATTTGTTATTCATCATAAAAGTAGATTTAATATTGTACTTTATAAACGTTTACATAATTTGTAATGAACTCTAAAGGTTTTACAATAAATATTCGTACACAAACATACAATAATAAATGAATTTCGAAAATGAGGGACGTTCTTAAAAGTACTTTTTTTACTTTCTCTTGCCCTATATGAATATATAGGGAAGGTCGATTTTTCGAAATTGAGTTTCCACCGGAAATACAAATTTTTAGGTCCCTGAACCCAAAAAATAAGTTTTTAGAGATTGGTCTGTGTGGTTGTGAGTGTGTGTGTGTGTGTGTGAACAAAATATCTCAAGAAAAAATATCGTACGTTAGGTAATATCGGAAGATTTGACATGAATATTTTTATCAAAATCGATCAATCGGAAGTAGTAGTTTATTCGTGTGATTTTTCAATTTTTGCAATTTTCATAAATGGTTCCTACAATTTTGTTTAAAATCGCTTCATTTACTACATTATTTTTTATTCTGTTAAAGATAGGGGAAACGCCATGTCTGCTGAAATTCTTGAGGTGACCAGTGCACTCATGGTAATTTTTTTTTAAGATTGCGACCTTAATATGCCTTTTAGGGCAAAAATGTATATAATTAAAGTTGTAAAAATATAAAAAACCTACAACTTTTATTGTAAACATATTTTTTTTACAAAGTTTAACGACAATTATCAATTTTGTTAGTTTACTCATCAAAATCGGTACAAACACGGAACTTTAATTTTATAAAATATCAACAATACAAAATCGTATCTACATAATAAAATACAATAAAATTATCACGTGATGTTGTCACCAGCTGATCCTTAGCACCACGTCGCTATTTGCTAAATCATATGACTTTATTTATGACAGATCTTTGTTTGAATCACATCAGCTGGTTTAAAAGCAGAAGATTATCTAACCTCATAAAAGCCTTAATGTAGGACATAAACATAATTTGCAACCATTTTGGGCTAACTTTTTAAGGGTTTCAATAGCCTAAAACCTGCATCGGCATCATAAATACAACATAAAAAAACAGCATGAAAATTGGTTCAGTAATTTAGGTGATAAAAGGGGAACATACACACACATACATACACATATACATCGAATTTTCTATATATATATACACGAGTTCGAAAAGAACTATACAAGGAAAATGAACGATAAGAAAAAGAAGACAAAAATTTTACGGACACCTGTATAGAATGGATGACAACCGGTTGACAAAACAAATTTTTAAGACACGAAACATAGACCTAAGGTGCCGGATAAATGGTTTAAAAGATATTGAGAAAACCGAAAAAATTAATGAATCGAACAAAATTCAGACACCTAACTACGGACTTCAAGGGCTTCTATAAAGAACAAAAACAGAACATCGGGTGGACAGAAGAAAGGAGAAAAGCCTACAGTGAGCGAATGCTGAAATTTTGGGCTGTAAAAAGAGCTTCCAGAAATGTCTTAAGTCACTACACGTGGGCTAAAATTGGCCCTATACGAGAAAAAAAAAACAAAGGATGATAAAAATATTAAATCATATTTCATCTCTTGAATGTTAACGATAAAAAGTTTGATAATCATATTTCGTTGAAATCCTAAGGCAATTTAAAATAAGGTTAAAAAGAAAATATTTTCTACACAACATAACTCGAAAATTATAATCTGTTACGCATAAATTAATAGAGGTTAGTAATTATTTAGAAAATTAATTAGACTTGTTTTTTGCGCAAGTGAAAATATATTTAAAACATTAACACACAAACTAATTGAATTATTTAAATAAAACCTATAACAGAAAACATGTTTTAGCTAAAACGTTTTAATTAGATACAACCTAAAAAATTTGAATTTTTAACAGTTAGAAAAGTTGTGAAACGGCCTATTGTTTCATCGAATTAAAATAACTGTATTACAAAATTCTATGATATACAATGAGACTATTTTTACTTTCTCTTGCCTATATGAATATATAGCAAGGAAAGTATTGTTTCCATGTCGATTTCTCGAAATCGAGTTTTCACCGGATCTACACGTTTTCAGACCCCCTGAACCCAAAAACCATGTTTTTAGCGATTGGTCTGTGTGTGTGTGTGTCTGTGTGTAAACAGAATATCTCAAGAACGGAACATCGTACGAACTTGAAACTTAAAACTTAAGTTACATACCACTACCGGACTCGACACGAACATTTTCATCAAAATCGGTCAACCGGAAGTAGTAGTTTATTCGAGTAATTTTTCACTTTTTTGCGATTTTCGCAAAAACTGGTCCTACCATTTTTTTTAAAATCGCCTGATTTACTACATTTTTTATGCTCTACAAGATAGGGTAGGCGCCATGTTTGCTGAAATTCTTGGTGAGGCTGTTTTCACGTAAAAAAATTGTTTTTTTTTAATTACGGCTTATATAGGCCTATGTATTTTAGCGCAAAAATTTATATAATAAAAAATGTAGAGAATTTAAAATCCTATAACGTTTAATTCAAACATTTTTTTGTATTACGCTTACTTTAGCGGTAATTAGCGATTTTCTGTTTTTTTCTCACGAAAACGTGTGAAAAATCGATTTTTTTAAGATTTCGGCCTTAGTATGCATTTTACGACAAAAGTGTATATAATCAATTTTATAGGAAATTAAAAGATCAACTTTTATTTAAAGCATTTTTCTCTACAGAGCCTAGTTGAGCGTGAAAGATTGATTTTCCGTATTTTTAGGCCAAACTGAGGTTGATTTTCATTTTGCGTGTTTCTCTCATGATTGAAATAAGGTTATGATTTTGAGGTTAGTTTTTTATTTATTTTTAATGTTTTATTACTATTGTAAGGTTTATTGTTAATTATTTGCATTGGCAAGAGAAAGTCGTGTGAGTGTTTCACACCAGATTTTTTTTTGTATGTTTTTAAAGTCACATAAACAGCAACGGTTATTAGTGATTAAAAAAATTAAACAAAAATTACATACATAATTTTAAAACAGAAAAATTTACTGTAAAACCCTCATACGACTTTATTTAGCCAATATAAATATTAAAACATAACCTAAGTTTAATAACAGACAGGTGGAGTGTCCAATTATTTACACTCAATCTGTTTGTCACAAGGCTAAAATAATTAGTTCTGTTTCTTATCAAACGGTCAGCCAATTAAATGACTGAATCATCTAAGAAAAGAAGAGGTAGAGGTGTAAAAGACACTAATCAGAGTTATTTCCTCTGAAAGTAATGAATTTCATTATACAGCCAGACCCTGTGGTGAATGAAGTGAGGGTATCATTTGCAGATTGGAAAATATGTGCTTTTCAGAGAGCCCGGCATGCTGATAAGCGTACTTTACCACTCGGTGAGGAAGGCAATGGTAAACCACCTCACTCCTCGTTTTACTTAGTAAAACCTCAACAGGTTCAAACAAGCCTTTCGGCTGATGACCTAAACAACAACAAGTTTAATCATTAGAAAATTTAAAACGTTAACTAATTTTAATCATGAGTGAATGACGAAAAATTAAAATCAACCTCTATTTGACTTAGAAATACGGAAAATCACTAATTGGCGCAAAATTAGCTCTGTAGAAGAAAAGACTTGAAAAAAATTGTAGGTATTTTAATTTTCTATAACTTTAATAATATAATAAACTTTTGTTTGTAGTAAAATGCATGCTACAGCCGCAATATTAAAAAATCTTATTGTTTGACCAATTTTTATGAAGAAAAAACATAAAATCACTAATTGCCGCTGAACTAAGCATTGTAAAAAAATATTGAAAATAAATGTTGTAGGTTTTTAAATGTTCTGCCTTTGATTATGAACACTTTTGCCGTTGAATGCATATTAAGGTCGCAATCTTAAAAAAAAGATTTTTTTCTACGAAAGCAAAGGATCCCCAAGAATTTTGGAAGACTTATCTCGTAGAGCATAAAAATGTGGTAAATGAGGTCATTTTTTTAAAAACCGTAGGAGCCGTTTTTGAGAAAATCACAAAAAGTAAGGACCAGCACTAATAAACTACTTCCGGTTGATCGACATTGATGAAAATGCTCGTGTCGGGTCCTCTTACGGTATCCAACTTAATTTCCAAGTTTCAAGTTCGTACGATGTTCCGTTTTTGAAATATTTTGTTTACACACACAGACCAATCGCTAAAAACATGTTTTTTTGGGTTCAGGGGCCGTGAAAACGCGTATATCTGGTGAAAACTCGATTTCGAAATATCGACAAGAAAACAATACTTCCCTTCCCTAAAAAATTCATGTACCTAGGGCAAGAGAAAGTAAAAATACAGCCAAACAAACATTATTTTCTAACAGACTGTAGTCTATTTATTAAACTGTATCGAGTGCGTTAACATAAATATTTAGACTAAACAAAAGAATATTATTAAAGTTATTTAAAAGGCCTAACTTCGTAATCTAATGTTTTTCATCCGTCATCACTCAAGTGTTTCCTAATTAATTACAGTTAAAGGGTTCGTTATTTACTATTATTATTATTTAGGTTAATTCTATGTTTAAGAGAGCGTAAGAACTTGAAATGCTTTCATGTTTTCCTTGTGTTATACTGGCCGTTCTTCATCCTCCAAAATCCTCAAATAAGTTCACTACATTCCTTTGTTACTTTCTCTTGACTATATGAATATATAGGAAGGAAAGTATTGTTTTCATGTCGATTTTTAGAAATCGTGTTTTCACCGGATCTATACGTTTTCAGACCCCCTGAACCCAAAAAACATGTTTTTAGCGATTGGTCTGTGTGTGTGTGTATACAAAATATCTCAAGAACGGAACATCGTACGAACTTGAAACTTAAGTTACATACCACTACCGGACCCGATACGAACATTTTCATTAAAATCGGTCAACCGGAAGTAGTAGTTTATTCGTATAAGATAAATAATCAAAAAGATAATCACAAAATAAATCTTAGACTTTTCACACACCAGTAAAAGTAAGTCACAATGGGTAACTGAAACAGGAGGAAACCTCAAAAACCTAAACATTACAGAAAACGACTTGAATAACATATCACAGTTATGAAAAGAAATAAATGGACAGATGAAATAATAAAAGTTGTAGATCTTTTAATTTTCAATAAATTTGATTATAAACACTTTTGTCAGAAAATGAATACTAAGGCCAAAATCTTAAAAAAAATCGATTTTTCACACGTTTTCGTGAGAAAAAACAAAAAAATCGATAATTACCGCTAAACTAAGGGTTTAGAAAAAAATGTTTGAAATTAAAGTTGTAGGATTTTAAATTCTCTACATTTTTTATTATATAAAGTTTTGCGCTAAAATGCATATTAAAGCCGTAATCTTTAAAAAAACAACGTTTTTACTTGAAAACAGCCTCACCAAGAATTTCAGAAATTTCGCCTACCCTATCTTGTACAGCATAAAAAATTAAGTAAATGAGGCGATTTTTAAAAAAATCGTAGGACCAGTTTTTGAGAAAATCGCAAAAAAGTGAAAAATTTTACGAATAAACTACTGCTTCCGGTTGACTGATTTTAATGAAAATGTTTGTGTCGGGTCCGGTAGTGGTAATGTAACTTAAGTTTCAAGTTCGTTTTCGTTCTTGAGATATTTTGTATACACACACACACACACACACACACAGACCAATCCGCTAAAAACATGTTTTTTGGGTTCAGGGGGTTGAAAACGTATAGATCCGGTGAAAACTCGATTTCTAAAAATCGACATAAAAAACAATACTTTCCTTCCTATATATTCATACAGGCAAGAGAAAGTAAAAATGTTTCAGTATTCTTGGAATTCGTTTGATGCGTACGTTACTTTATTTTGTTTCACGTTACCCTACGATTTTTTGTTGAACAGTGCTACGAATGTTTACTATATCAGACGTACTTGTTTAATAAATCGTATAATATAATATACATTAAAGTTTCATGTTGATTTATACATCATTATAATAAAACGTTGGCTTGATAATGCCACAAAAAACCATTTTCATAAACAAGTCTCAAAACTTTTTAAAAAAAATCTGTAAATACTGTCACAGGAATTAAAATAAGATTATATTTTTGTTTTCTTAAAACTGCTGTATATTCATTTGTTTATACATAGTAATAAACAATCATAAAAATACACTACGCCAGCCGCATTGGCGTAGTTGGTAACGTCCTCGTCTTTCATCATTCGGTCGTGGGTTCGAATCCCACTCAGGCACGGCATATTTTCATACGTTACAAAAATCATTTCATCCTCAATTGTGCTCCATTGTGTATTAACAGCGAGGATAAAGAAAAATCACAACAAAACGTATCAGCATTTATGTATTTATAACTACAATAAAACCTCGCTTAACCGAAATATAGGGGGCGAACTCGGTTTCGGATAATTTATGAGGACATAATATATATTTTGAATTTAAAAGCAGTAGAAGTGAATTTATGTATATATATATTTTTTAAATTTATTTATTTAACATCGCATCAACTGCAACGTTGATGCGACGACTGCAACGATGACCGTTGCAGTTGATGCGACGTTAAATAAATAAATTTAAAAAATATATATACACATAAATTTACTTCTACTGTTTTTAAATTCAAAATATATGTCTGCATAAATTATCCGAAACCGAGTTCGCCCCCTATATTTCGGTTAAGCGAGGTTTTATTGTATTTATAAATACATAAAAATGCTGATATGTTATGTTGTGATTTTTCTTTATCCACGCTGTTAATACGGTTTATTAACATTCTATGCGTAAATTCATACATTCCGCATAAATTATCCGAAACCGAGTTCGCCCCCTATATTTCGGTTAAGCGAGGTTTTATTGTAGTTATAAATACATAAATGCTGATATGTTTTGTTGTGATTTTTCTTTATCCACGCTGTTAATACGGTTTATTAACATTCTATACGTACGTAATTAAATAATTATAAATTAACATCAAAAACGTAAAGTAAACTATTGTACGGTATGTATTTATAAAAAATTGTATTGCATAGTATTGTTCACAATTTGCAGTAGGGGATATATTATAATGATAATTTTGGTACGTACGTATTTCTACAGAAAAATAATAATTATAAAACAATTGTTCTAGGTACATTATTAAAACAATTGAACGTAGGTGCATCAAACATTCTAGTAAGTATATTTTACCGACAAGCTTTTACATCTTCCAATACAAAACGTTATAGTAACACAATTCTTGTCTGTTAAAAGATAAATTATTGACTTAAATATAGAAACTTACCAATAAACAAGATGATAAGTTTGATTTTTAATTTATAAATCCACTGTTTTAAATGAAGAAATCCAATCACAAACACACGATAATAACTGATAAATTCGAATGAACTGAACACACGCTCGAAACCGACAATGCACACAACACTGACGCTCCAAAGAGAGACTATCCTTCTACTCGTGGTAGTTCTAACAACACGCGCCGATCAGTAGTACCAACATATTTCCAGTAAAATAATATCCCTGTTACTAATACAATATCCCTTCGATAAACCTAAAAGAAAATTAGTTATGATGAATGCTGGAGTGAATTCTTATACAATTTAAATATCGAATTATAAAAATTTCATGATTACATATTGATTTTTCCGTTTAATATCATCATAAATTTTATAATAGGATAGATAACCTACAAATTAATTTGATTCAGGTATACAATGTAAATTCTAATTCATGCTTCAGTTGACGGCGAAGCGAATTCATTAGCTAATTTCTCTCTTGTTACTCCCTAAACAAAAATCAACGTCTATGCAAACATACACGTGCATAAACACCAACTTGAATTAGTTAAAAAGAAGAAATCGAATTACATCTGCGTAATTGTATCAATCCCCCCTTCTGTTACCAGTAACTGAAGTCACCCTCATATAACTTGAATAAGGGTGAATATATCTTGCAGTTATAAGTAAAGTAATACTCAAAAATTATATAGAACTGTCTAAATAATATAAAACGTTTTAAGTGGTTCATACTTCAGTAAATAAATCATTGATAAAGTATAGGCCTACTGCATTAATATCTTATTATTTATTCTTTTTTTACACTAAAACTAATGAATATTTTTTCAGTTTAATTACGGTATTTAAAAAAGTACTTTTATATGTTATTTTTATTTTTTATAAATACTAGTCTTTAATCAAGCAACTTTACTAGATTCACGTCAATTTGAACTTAGCTGCGATTGCGAGGATGTCATATTTTGTCACTTACAAGATTTATTAGATTATTCTAGAAGGTTTAGACAGCCGAAACGAATCTATTTTGTATGTTCGAACCTCATTATGACCGCCTCACTACAACAGAAAAATCTGGTGCAAAACACTCACACAACTTTCTCTTCCAATGTAAATATCCCCCCCCCCCCCAATAACTGTAAATAAATTATAAAACAAAAATTTTAGGTACATTATTAAAACAATTGAACTCAATTATTCGAATCATGATTGAATTTGAATCAAATTGAATCATGAGTTAACAATGCAAAATGATAAAACAACGTAATTTTAATCATGAGTGAATGACGAAAAATGAAAATCAACCTCTGTTCCACTTAAAAATACGGGAAATCACTAACTGACACTAAATCCAGCTCTAGAAAAAATTTCCATTCTCTATAATTTTAATCATAATACACTTTTGTCGTAAAATGCATACTAGGCTGCAATATTTAAAAAAATCTATTGTTACCTATTTTGATGAAAAAAATACAGAAAATAATTAATTACTAATTAATACAGAAAATCGCTAAATTAAGGTCTGTAGAAGAACATACTTGAAATACAAGTAGCTAGTTTTTTATTGTTCTACAGCTTTTATTATACTAACTTGTACACTTTTACTCTAGAATGCATATTAAGACTATAATCTTAAAAAAACACATTTTTTACCATGAGTGCACCAGCTATCTAAAAATTTCACCTGACTGGGCGCTCACTACACTTTGTAGAGTGTAAAAAAATTAGTAAATGAGGTGTTTTTGAGAAAATCGCAAAAAATTGAAAAATTTCACTAATAAATAAACTTCCAGTTGACCAATTTTGATGAAAATGTTTGTGTCGGTCCCTCTTATGGTACCTAACTTAAGTTCCAAGTTTCAACTTCATTAACTATTCCGTTCTTGAGATATTTTTTCCACACAAACACAGACCAATCGCTACAAACATGTTTTTTTAAGTTCAGGGGGCTGAACTATGTCTGGTGAAAACTCGACTTGAAAACAATCGTTTCTTTCCCTATACATACATATTCATATAGGGCAAGAGAAAGTAAAAATCACCTATGCGCTTGCGCCAACTAAAGACTGGAGAAGAGCTCCTTCTCTAACTACCTCTTTGTGTCTACGATAAATTAAGTAAACAGAGTCCACTTCCTCTCTTCTCCTAAGCCAGCTGTCCTAACAATTACCAATAAATAACTAGCTATAAATAAATTAATAGATAATAATAATTATTATTTTAAAAACAAATTTTGTTTTAAAATAAAAAAAGTTGCAAGGAACAAATTATAAAGGACAATAAACAAATTTTTCTAATTATTCAATTGTTTAAAAAGCTTCATGGAAAACACTTATCTAAATAAAATGAAGTGATATTGGTTTGAAATTATAATTGAAGAGGTTTTACCAAACACAACTGAAGTCCAAAAATGAAAATTTTTTAGGAGGATTTAAAAAATCCTCCAGTCTGTTGTTATTGTTTTATACACATGATACTGTGGTAACTTCATTCTGTATACTTTTTGAAAAAATAAAAGTCATTATTTGAATGTCTATTTAAAAGCCATTGTATGTTATATAATAAAATACAAATTAAAACCTAGACTAAGGTTGTTTTTGACAAAAATTTTACCAGCTGCATTTTTGTACTTCCAAAGTAAAGTCAATTTATAACAAAGAAATGGTATATTCCACTTCAATTTCTATCACTTTCAGGTGATTCCATTTTATATGATAGTTAAAGAAACCAAGTAAAGAATATACTTTTTTGAATAATAGGCCTATATTAATTTTGATTAAAAACAACCTTAGTCCGTCCAAGGACTATGGCACTTTTTACATAAAACAAGGTGGACTATAGTTGTTTTTGCAAACCTAGCTAATTTTTAACACATTGTGATAATGTAACTTTGGCTGTTTTTGCTATAATGATTAGTTGTACACATAATGGACGCTAGGGTGAACTACAAGATGATATGCATAACTAAAATTGGCGTTTTTTGGACTATGGTTGATTTTGCTAATACTTCTTCAATTATTGGGAACTGGAGGAGTACAGCATATGACAGAAGCCAGGACTCATACTGAGTTGTCACATTAGCTAAGAAGAAGCAATAGTTAATACAGAAAATTTTTAAAATTTATTGTCAACGTTTAAGTTAGGTATTTAATAAAAAAAGAACAAACTTGTGTGACTTATTGAACATTAAATTATTTCTTATCATTTTGGGTTTACGATAATAAAAGATTAGAACAATGGGGAAATAATGCATCATAATTGCTAAATATTATATATTTTTTAAAGTTATAATTTGTTATGTTAACATCTGTAAGCATCTTTATTTTTTAGCACAATAATAGTAAAAACAAATAAATTTAAGGGCAGTCCGAATGCCTAATGAAGTGAACATTAACTTTGGGACACATCTTAAAACACATATTTAACTATAGTATCTAGAGCAATAAAAAAATTATCATCTAGTTCCATACAAAAGCTTTTACAATCTGGCTAAAAATAGTTTTTCTATAATTTTTTTAAAAATAGTTTAATTTTTAACCAAAAAAATTAGTTAAAATAAATTAATAGTTCTGTTGTATTAAAGATATCTAATAAATTGTGTGTCTGTAACAAATAATTAGTGCCAGGAAGTAGTTGTAAATATTTTGTAAAGATATCATATGGTTCCTGAAATATTTGTGCACTAAGAACATAATTTATAGGAAATTAAAAAGACGTAAAAATGTAAAGTTCCTCACTACCAAAATTGTACCCAGGGTTAATTGGGTCTTCCACAGCTTCAAATAAGTATTTCCAGTTCCTTCTACTGTCTGTCTATAACTTGATGGCCTCCCACAGAGAGGAGCAGAATCGGGCCGCTACTACTAGCCTTCTCAATAACATTTCATTATGTACTACTACTAACTAGTACATTGGAATTGGTACATAATGAAATGTTATTAAAAAGGCTAGTAGCAGCCCGATTCTGCTCCTTTCTGCGGGAGGCCATCAAGTATAGACAGACAGTAGTTAACATCTTGTTCTGTCTGATTTTGTTTTGAGGTCTTTTACCTGCTTCTCAGTTTTCTTTTTAGTCCAGCAGACATTTCATCGTTTGAACAAGATGTTGTCCAATGTTTCAGTCCCAAGAGTTCAAAAAGTTTACGTTAGCTAACATTGTCATCATTGAACAACAGTGAAAGATGGTTTACCTTGTACCATAACTATTTCTGGTAAGTTAAAATGGTTCTTATGATCATAACGCTGTTAGTTTTTATAGATTTAAAGGTTTTATACACCATATTATCATCCTGTGGACAGAGATGATGAGTGGCCATGTCATTCCTGATTTTTTGTGGAAATAAACTGCCTAAGAAAAAATTAATAAAAAATCTGGTGTGAAACACTCACACAACTTTCTCTTGCCAATGCAAATAATTTACAATATAATTTGACATTAGTGATAAAATATTAGAAATAAACATAAACTAACCTCAAAAACATAACCTTATTTTAATCATGAGTGAATGATGCAAAATGACAATCGAACTCAGTTTGGCTAAAAAATACGGAAAATCACGCTTTCACGCTAAACTAGGCTCTGTAGAGAAAAATGCTCTAAACAAAAGTTGTAGATCTTTTAATTTTCTATAAATTTAATTATATACACTTTTGTCGTAAAATGCATACTAAGACCGAAATGTTAAAAAAATCGATTTTTCTCACGTTTTCGTGAGAAAAAAAACAGAAAATCGTAAATTACCGCTAAACTAAGCGTTATACAAAAAAATGTTTGAAATAAAAGTTGTAGGTTTTTAAATTCTCTACAACTTTTATTATATAAGTTTTTGCGCTAAAATTTATATTAAAGCCGTAATCTTAAAAAAACAACGTTTTTACGTGAAAAGAGCCTCACCGAGAATTTCAGCAGACATGGCGCCTACCCTATCTTGTAGAGAATAAAAAATTGAGTAAAATAGGCGATTTTAAAAAAAATCGTAGGACCAGTTTTTGAGAAAATCGCAAAAAACTGAAAAATTATACGAATAAACTACTACTTCCGGTTGACCGATTTTGATGAAAATGTTCGTGTCGCGTCCGGTAGTGGTATGTAACTTAAGTTTCAAGTTTCAAGTTCGTATGATGTTCCGTTCTTGAGATATTCTGTTCACACACACACACACAGACACATCGCTAAAAACATGTTTTTTGGATTCAGGGGGTCTGAAAACGTATAGATCCGGTGAAAACTCGATTTCGAAAAATCGACATGAAAACAATACTTTCCTTCCTATATATTCATATAGGCAAGAGAAAGTAAAAAACTAAAGTAATAATATATTTACAAGTTAATTTATTACGAACATACTTTTTGTAAAATATTAACAGCACTAAAAAACAACAACAACAATATCTTTAGAAATAAATGCATAAAATTATAGAAAATAAGTTTGATACAGTTAAAATGTGTGTATGCATTATTGAAATGCACTTTAAGACTTGTAGCTTACAACAACAAAAAAATGCATCGGCATCCAGTTTTAAATGTAAGAAACCAAGATTTTAATTCATATTAACTTAAAAAGAAGTGCTAGAGTATACATTGATACAAGATGGAAGGTTATAGCAAAAATATAATCTAGAGATAAGTTAAAATAGAAAGAAGTTTCTAACAACTTCATCTTCATAACATATATACAGGGTGATTCAAAAAGTTTTAGTAATACAGCTTTATTAGCACATTCGACATGTTAAGGGGGTAGTCAACCCAGAAATAGAAAATCAAAACTTCGGCTATAATTTATCATTATTTATTTTAAATGAAAGAGTAATTTACTAGTAATGATCTACCATTTAAACCAAGCCAAAAAATTAATTACAGCCACTAATATAAGGGTGAGGTTGGAAAAGCGGGCTTTTACTGGGAATAAAATATCTCAGGAACCAAGAAAGATATCAACATGATTCTTATGCTACAAAATACGAAAAATTGCTGTCTATTATCTGTTGTATGCGCTTGTACGTATTTTTTCTTACAAGAAATTTATTGAAGAAAAGCCATATTTTCAAAAACATTTATTTTATGTATTCACCAATTATTTTTTAACTAAATCCCTATTAAGGTTTTTGTAATAATCATTCCACAAATAATAGAGCAAGAAATTATGAAAATTTGAAAAAAACATCATCCAAATATCTCCAATACAAACCAAAATATTTAATTCCCAAGAATGTACAATCATGCAAAAACCGTATTTCCGGAAAACTTAAAGTTGAAGGAATTATATCACTCGCGTTGCTAGTGAGTTTTATTTTAAACAGATTTTTATATAACGTTTTGTCAACGTACAAACAAAGTAAACAAATGTTGTGATTCAGAAAATTTTAAACTTCAAATAAATGCAAAACCAATCAAAATTAAAAAAAATCATCTTCTTGGGTTGACTACCCCCTTAACCAAGTAAAAAGAGGAGTCAGGTGGTTTATTTTCACTGCTTTGCTCACTGAGTGGAAAAGTATGCTTATCAGCATGGCAGGCCCCCACATAAAGCACCTACTTTGCATCCTGCAAATGACACTTTCACGTCAGTCACCCAGCATTTGGCTGTATATTGATAAAATTCATTACTCTCAGAGGAGATAACTCTAACTACTGTCTTTTACACCTCTACCTCTTCTCTTCTTAAATATTTCAGTCATATAATTGGGTGACCATGTGATAAGAAACAGAACTATTTTTTGTAACCCTGGAACTAGCAGACCGAGTGTAAATAATTTAATACTCCATGCGCCTGTTTTGGGTAGAGAATCAAGATATTTACATCATTTTATAGCGGGAATTCTGAACTGCAATAAACTGAGCAAAAAACTGAAAATTGACGTTTTTTCAATATTTAGCATTCAGACTACTGCCCTTAATTTAACAAATTTCAAACAAAATACAAAATGAATTGTTTTACATATATATAAACTTTTTTAACATTGCCATAGATGCATGATGAATAGCATGAAGAGAATTTTATGTTTTTTATGTTTTAGATGAATCAGTTTTGTTAAAATATTAGAAAACAATGAAAACAATGACTTATGTAAGTAATTGTTAAGTACAAGTACATGAATGTCTACATAAAAAAACACATACACACACACACACAAATGATTTGGAGTGATGAAATAATCTAGACCCAACATTATTTGGCATATACCAAATAATTAAAAATGAAAAATACCAAAACTGCCAAAAACATAACGAATATTCCTGTGGTAACAATCAATGTTAATATTAGAGGATTTTGTCCCCTTTCAATTGCATGTTCAGTTAGATGCTCTTTATAATCTGTAAAGACAAAACGATACAAGATAATTAAACGTAAAGAAACCAAAAATTTACAATTTTATAAATTACGTTTAATTAATTTTTACACATACATTCATCTCTATTAACTTCTGTGTGTAGGTCAACAGCCGAAAGGCTGGTTTGAACCTGCAGAGGTTTTACTAAGTAAAATGAGGAGTGAGGTGGTTTACCATTGCCTTCCTCACTGAATGGAAAAGTATGCTTATCAGCATGCTGGGCCCTCTGAAAAGCACATATTTTTCACTCTGCAAATAACACCTTCGCTTCATTCACCACAGGGTCTGGCTGTATAATAAAATTCATTACTTTCAGAGGAGATAACTCTGATTAGTGTCTTTTACACCTCTACCTCTTCTGTCCTTAAATGATTCAGTCATTTAATTGGCTGACCATGTGATAAGAAACAGAACTATTTATTTTAGCCCTGCAACGAACAGATTGAGTGTAAATAATTTGAGACTCCACCTGTCTGCTCTGGGCATATTAACTTCTATTAACTCTATATCTTTTTACAGTAAAACCTTGATTATTCAGAACCTGCTTAACCATAACCTACCGTAACTGAAACAGAGCTAACAATCTTATTTTTTATTTGGTGACTCAATCTCATTACAAAATTAATTAATTAGGTAATTAAAATTAATTTTTTTAAATGTTTGTATCAATAATGTAATAAAAGCATTGTTTGGATAGAGTTAGGGTATTTTTTTAGCTTCAGAAACTCCCCTTGATTTTGTTCCTTTAAATTGAACCCTTGATAATGTTAACTTTTCTTAATCCGAACAGCCACGGATTTTATAGGTTCGTATGATCCAGGACCTTCTATATTGAGTGTACACACCAGCACATCAATACATCGTTAAAGTACAGAACAATGTGCAACAAAATAGATTACATTTCACTATTCTGGGAATTCGTTTACTCGTTCTTCATCTCCGGAATGTACTTCTAATAAAATGATGGTGTGATATTGCTGCAAAAAATGTTTTCATCAGAAATCTTACTCTTTTCTTTAATAATTAAAAAAATAAGATACAGTAAATATTAATTACTCCACAATACTAGGTACATTTTGTTCTCTTAAAAAGTTCTGTATTTTCATTTGTACATACTAATAAACAGTCATAACGAATACCGTATAACCGTTTTTACTATTCTTAAATCCTAAAAGTATGACTCTGTGTGTTATCCAGAGTTTCATGTATCTGAAATTGGGTCGGCCCCTTTTATTTCGGTTAGGCGGGGTTTTACAGTATTCCGAAATAGAATACTATAAAACCAGTTACTGGCATTTTTTCCCCAGTTAACTCACACTTTATTTGGATAACACTGCTCCAAATTTTGTGCCAACATTTTTTTAATGAGGGTATGGTGACACACTTTACACTAAGTACAATCTTCACCTAACCTGCCTGAAAGCAACTGCGAACAATGGAATACTCTACCTAATATCCCTCACCACTTTTTATGCCTGTAGCCTCACTGTGCAAATGTAAGTGGCTGGCTGTGATAATCATTTTTGATTTTTTGGGACAGACTCTGTATTTGTAAATATGCAAAATATTATTTCCAGTTCCTGTATGGTCAACATTTAGTTTTGCTGTTGATTTCCAAATTACAGCACACTTCCAGTACATTAAACATTTGTAAATGAAACTTGAGGAATACTGAATTCACTGAAGTACAAAATATTATTTTATATAGGCTAATAAATTTCACTGACATTTTTTAAGCTGCCTTTATTTTTTATTAATCACTTATCCGTGTTTCGGTGGATCCACCATCATCAGAGTATATTACACCGTTTGAAACTAATTTTTTTTAAAATTTATAGAAGATGTAACATCTTCTATAAATTTAAAAAATTTGATGATGGTGGATCCACCGAAACACGGATAAGTGATTAATAAAAAATAAAGGCAGCTTAAAAAATGTCAGTGAAATTTATTATATAAAATAGTATTGATTTCAAGCTACAGGATACATTATAAGGATTTATTTTTGAATGAAGGTATAAAATATTTTTGGAAGTTATTCAATTTTCCTCCAATTAAAAATAACTTTTGTTTAACAAACACAACAATAACTCATTTACACACACCTGGCATATTAATAATTAATATAGAACCAATTAAAATATATAGATCAGTGTTGGGTTTGCATTTCAATAATGGAATAAATAATTTCACCAATGACTTTTCCAGATCAACTGAAAAGAAATATATTAATAAGCATTCAAAAATAAATCTTTATAATGCATCCTGCAGTTTGAAATATTTCTATTTCATATAATGAATTAATATAATAATTTCACTAACCTTCTTTTTAAACTGCGTCACCTTTATTTTATTCCTACTTACACGTGTTTCGGTGGATCCACCATCATCAGAGTAAATGAAAAATTGAAACTAAAAATTTTTTTCATTTATTTAAAATTTACAGAAGATTATACATCTTCAGTCACTTGTATAAAACTGATTTAAAATTAATTTATTTTAATTTATCCCTTCTCATATTTACTGTAGATAGCAGCAGCAGTCAATATCACTTCATCATTCCTAAATTTTATCTGTTCATTCAAAATGTCCTGCTTTTGCTCTTTTAAATATTTATAAATATGGAACATCTCATATTTTTCAATTTTATTTTTATTCTCTATATTACATTGTTCTATTATATTGAAATGTTCATCTATTTTACCAAATTTATGTCTTTCTTCTTTTATATGATTGGTATAGTTAGATATAATGTAGTCACATTTCAGTGCTTTTTTATGTTCATTATACCTCACTTGAAAATTACGACTAGTCATACCAATGTAAAATTTTTTACAATCCTCATTACCACAATCTATTTTATACACACCCTTTTTATTGCTTAGTGTTTCATTTATATTATTTTTAATTATATTATACTTCATTGTTATTTAAAAAAAATTAAATACATTTGATGATAAATTACACCACACTATGGAACTTGAAAATAATAATAAATTAAATTTCATGGACATACAATTAATCAAGGGTAATAGTAAAATAACAACAGGTGTATTTCGTAAAAGTATATTACCAGTAACAAATATAAATAAGTCATCTAACCACCCATACTCACATAAAATGGCAGCTTACCATAGTATGATTCACAGAGCATATAATTATATAAAAGATAAAAAACTACTAGAAAATGAATTAAGAACAATAAAATTCATAGCACAAAAGAATGGGTATCATAAAAAAGAAATAAATAAAGTAATAAATAAAATTAAAAACAAACTACATTTTAAAAATAACTTGAGAACCACCCTTATATTAGATAATAAAATAAAACATAAACCATTTATTGCATTAAAATACAATAAAACTATTAACAATAAATTATACAGAACATTAAATAAATTTTATAAAATCGCATACACATGTAATAATAAAAAACTACTGTCCACAAATATAATTAAAAATAATATAAATGAAACACTAAGCAATAAAAAGGGTGTGTATAAAATAGATTGTGGTAATGAGGATTGTAAAAAATTTTACATTGGTATGACTAGTCGTAATTTTCAAGTGAGGTATAATGAACATAAAAAAGCACTGAAATGTGACTACATTATATCTAACTATACCAATCATATAAAAGAAGAAAGACATAAATTTGGTAAAATAGATGAACATTTCAATATAATAGAACAATGTAATATAGAGAATAAAAATAAAATTGAAAAATATGAGATGTTCCATATTTATAAATATTTAAAAGAGCAAAAGCAGGACATTTTGAATGAACAGATAAAATTTAGGAATGATGAAGTGATATTGACTGCTGCTGCTATCTACAGTAAATATGAGAAGGGATAAATTAAAATAAATTAATTTTAAATCAGTTTTATACAAGTGACTGAAGATGTATAATCTTCTGTAAATTTTAAATAAATGAAAAAAATTTTTAGTTTCAATTTTTCATTTACTCTGATGATGGTGGATCCACCGAAACACGTGTAAGTAGGAATAAAATAAAGGTGACGCAGTTTAAAAAGAAGGTTAGTGAAATTATTATATTAATTCATTATATGAAATAGAAATATTAATAAGCAATCGAAATTATTTTAATCTTACCATGATTACTGAAAATTATTTTAAAAGTTAAATCTTCTGACCACCCTGTAGTAACATTTTCTATAATTGTACGTTTCTTTCTTAGTTTTCCAATTAATTCACTCTGATCACAAATATCTTTTTTCTGAAAAGATTTAAACACAGTATTTAAAATTTGTTAACATTTTAATATCAATAACTAGGTACAAATTAATCTAAAATAAAAATAGAAAAGTATCTACTATTGCTTCAACACAGCCTAAATGACTCGAGGCGTGTCTGGAAAGTAAGTATTGTTTCGTTTTAATGCTGCCGAAAGTGCTACTGTCAATACTCGACGCATGCACTCTACTTTCCTTAGTTTATTAGCGCCGCGCTGAAGTCATTGCAGTTGATTAGTCTAGTGTTTTACGTTTACTGTGGTTGTTAACAATGGTTAAAACAATTGATGAATTTACCAACTGAGATTCTCACAGTTAATACTTAAATTTTTTTTTTTTTTTTTTTTTTTGCGCCCTGGGGACTCCAGGAGGAGTATAGGACATGTCAGCTATAACACCTGAAATATATATAAGAATCACACAATGTATCACTACTATCAAGAAAGAAATTCTTGTACGCTATAAAAAGTTTCACCGATCAAGTAATTTTTCAGATTCCTTTTAAAGGAATTCAAATCCTCACATTTTAAAAATTGGGGTAATTTATTCATGAATTTTCTCCCTGCATAAGTAGGTTTTTGTTCAAACAATTTTGTGGAGTGATTAGCCACATAATAATCATTTCTGTTTCTCGTATTATGATTGTGAACATTGAAATTCTGCATGAAATTATTTTGCCTAACATACATAATCACCTCAAAAATGTAGAGAGAGGGAACTGTAAGCAATTTAAGTTCCTGAAATAGTGGCCTGCATGAGGTTAGCTGGTTAGCTCCCACCATACACCTAATAGCTTTCTTTTGAATTTTAAAAACCCTATTCATATTACCCATGCTAGAATTACCCCATACTAAGATACCATTACGGATATGAGACAGGATGAGTCCATGATAAGCTGCCATTAGTAATTTTTTATCATTTAATCTGGCAATTTGTTTTAGTGCAAATACCCCAGATGATATTTTACTACAAACTTGATTGGTATAGAAATCCCAAGACAAAGATCTATTTAGAGATACTCCCAGGAACTTCACTGTTTCTACATGCTCTAAACTATTATTATGAATAAATACATCCACTTCTCTACTTTCTTTAATGTTATGTTTATTTTTAAACTGCAAGTACTGACACTTTTTCCCATTAACTGTTAATAACATTTATATAGTTAATAACATATGTTAGGTTAATCCAATTTAATCATAATGTTTCTTTAAAAAATCTTTGTACTTGTAGATTTGTTTTCTTCTTTTATTCAACAATTAAACATACAAAAAAATATTTTTTAGTAAGTTCTATTCACGGATATATTCACATAAATCACATCACTTAGGTAGGACAAAAGATGGATACATCCGCATCCATTATTATTGAGGAAAATATATGATGAAATTTGCATGGGTTCTGATTCTTTAAGAACAGTTTTGAATTCGGAAAAACACACATTTTACTAAAGACTTTTTTACCCAACCTATAATATTAAATGCATCTGTGACATGAAACTAATTCCGTCCACTAAGCATTAATATCTTCATTTCACTGCATTTACATTGAAAGTAAAATATTTATTGCAGGTGTGACTGCACTGGTGTTTTATTCATAACGTTTACTAACTAAACAATCCACAGTGGCATGGCACTAAAAAAATGACAGACCAGGCTCAGGAATTCTGAAATTTTAATTGGCCTGCAAATACAAGAGAAAATAATATAACCAGAAAACAAAAGGAAAAGTACACACATTGACAAATGAAAATAAACTTACCAAGAAGCAATGATGCTTTAAAACACAAGCTAAAAGTTGAACTGATATGACAAGTTCATCTCCTTCCTTCATTCCGTTAAACATAAAAGCACGAAACAAAAATGATACACTTAAATCATTCTGAGGATCAACAGCTGGATGCCATGGACTAATATTCTGTAATAAACAAAAAATAGAATCATTTATCTATTATACTTTTATAGTAACTGAAACACATTTACAAATTGGTTTTTACTATTAAATCTATTTTTAACAAAAGAAAATTTTGTAGGTACAGTAAAACCTCACAAATTCGGACTAATTGGGGAGAAGTGAAGTCCGAATTATTGAAAGTCCGAATTATCGCGAATATTTGTTTACATCTAAAAATTGAATAATTTAGGCAATTAAAATTAAAAAATAAACGTTACTTGTCTGAAATATCGATGTTTAATGAATTTACAGTTCAGTGTAAATGTCCAGTGTAAAATTATATTTAATTAAAACACTGTACTTACGTACCAATTATTTGGCACTTGTTGAAGTAGAGGGTTGACAAATATCCTCAGCGATCATTTGAGGTTGCTTAGAAAAAAAATTTGTTATTTTTTTCTGTGATTCTTTGCTACACTGTTTTCTGTAATGATCTTAGGAAAGATATCCAAAATGTGGTAGCATCATTTGTGTACAGTAGGCCTAGTAAGTTTTTTCATAACACACTTTCTGTGTAACCCGAGTAACCAATAATGTATTACGGGATGAAACAATTTTTATTAGACAGTTAAAAGCTATTATTTTTTGAAGTAGCACTTTATAAATTTTTAACTAAAAAACTTCTAAAAGTATTAAAAAAGCTGCTCTTCTTGGAGTAGTCCAAAATATCGCGAATTCCGAATTAGTGAAATCCGAATTAGTGAGGTTTTACTGTATATAAAAATCTGTATTCAGTATTTATTTCTTTTCGCAATGAAAAAAGATATATTTAAAGCAGTTATTGTTACTTAATTAGAATGTTTTTGTACAAGAGCTGTTTTTTTCCAATCTTTGATAGGCCATAAATAAAAGACAAGTGAATAGAAAAAAGTGATATAGAAAAAATGGTTTATTACTGAAAGTTACCCACACTTATGACTACTTTTTGAGATAATCACCCTGATGCATAGAGTAATAAAGAAAAAAAGTTCTTTATTACTCTATGCCCTGATGATTGACACATTTTTTGTATAGTTACTTGAGTCACGAGTTTTCCTTTGTTTACAACGAGGGGTAAAGGGGGAAAACCATCAGTGCGCATGCGTGACTGCTTTAATTTCAGTATAACAAACACAAAAACTTATAACTATACCCAAACCATATACAGTATATCGCGGTACCTTTTGTTGGTTAACTGTACAATTATAACTGTTTGTTACCGTAAACAGAAATGTTAGTTTCTCGAAAACATGGGCAGACTATTCACAGTGCTGAACAAAATCTAATATGTAGTGTAATAATGCTGTGAAGTTGAAGCTAAACAAAAATGCCTTTTCCTGCTTGTTAACAAATAAGGCATGAGGACGTAAGTGGCTAACTACTGTGGTGTTCCTCTTTCTACAATTTGAAAATAAAGAAGGAAATTAAAGACGCCAAGAAGTTATTCTTCAACAGTTTTGTTGACACCTGGTAATAAAAGGAAACGGTTAGCTAGATACTTGTGAGACTGATAGTGAAGACGCTGCGCCAGTGACAGAGATAGAAAAGAAGGCGATTCATTCGTAGAAAATTTTGTTCCAATGGAATACGGTAGCTGGTAATTACAGTAAAATCAAAAATTTCTAATCATGTAATTAAGTAATAGTCAATATTACAGGTCACATTTATTTCTTATGAGGTTTATGAAGAAAACACTTTCTCAGAATAAACCGCAGCTTATAATACGTATGTAGAAACTGCACCATAGTGAAATGTACGAGTAGTATCTCACTGTTGACGTTGGCAGCACTGTCAAATTTTCACTTCCCTTTCTCACAGCTCATCCATAAGCAAAAGGCAATCTTGTGACTTCAGTACCTATACCTGCGGACAAGCTTTCCAAGATGCTCGTCATAAAATTTTGTGGTCAATGAATTTAAATTGTAGGAGGTGTAATTTAGAACAACACAATACAAACACGTATCATTAATTAATACTTACTAGGAAGACTGATATTAATTAAATAAACACTGATGTAATATCAACCAAATTTAACCCTTTCAATCCCAAATTTTTTAACTATGCACAAACAAATATGTGTACATTGTTTCATACACTTTACTGATATTTAAGTGAAATAAAATCACTTTTAGACCTTCAGCCTTTTTGATGGTGTGACAAAAAAATGTGACAGATATGTCACATTGGGCTTGATGGTATCAAAGTACCCAACAATATAAATAAGTAAAATCATGTGCAGGCTTCCTAAACAATATTCTCTCGCTTAGATTTGTAGCAAAAAAACTAAATATGATTTTAATATCAAAGTATTATTTAAGACTTAAAAAATGTTACAATTCAAAATATTGGTAAAATCACTATTTACAGCCTAAAAAATATACTTGTATGTACATTCAACATACTCGACGTAATGCTACTTTATTTTATTAAATGAACACGAATATCTAAAACTAAAATTAACTTTAAAAAGAAACTAATGGTCGCATCCGTGGCGTAGTGGTCAGCATCTTACACTGCAAAGCGGAGGTCTCAGGTTCGATTCCTGGCTAGGGTACAGAAAGTTATTACACTTCACATCCAGCGCTCTTTATCAAAAGTAGTCGCTAACAATTAAAGTTTTTATGTTTTGTATTTCACTCCAACGGGACTTCTATGCCTCACTGGGTAATAAAGGGTTAATAAGTCTACTGCAAATATTTAATAAATTACAGCTATGCATTCACACAAGCATTCATGATGCCAACACGAGATACACTCTCCTCATTCCCTCCCTTTTTTAACACAACATTAGCACAAATTACCAACATACATGAAAAACAGAATAATAATGATTTATATATTACAGTAAAATTATTTCAAACAAAATGAATCTTTATGTGTCTTGAAGATTCTTGTTAGTTTGGAAGTTCTGCCCTTCTTGTCACTTCTTCAATTCAGGGAATAGATAGAAGTCACTCGTTGCTAGGTCGAGATTGTATGGCAGGTGATTGAAGATGTCCCATTGAAATTGCTCAAAGAGTTGTTGTGTTGCACCAATAATATAAGGACAGCATAATTGGAGGGGCTTATGCCAGAGTGAACCAACCACAAAATTTTCACTTTTGAGTTGATGCCATGACGAAAATGTAAAATAGTTGATTTTCATCGAGTCCAAGTCCTGGAAGAAGAGAGCTTGCGCTCGGGATGACGACATCGCAGTTAGGCGTCCTTGTCTTTCAGAGAATTGGATGGAAGGAACTTTTTTGGGATTGTTCTTTATTTGGAATTACAGATGAATAATTGGGGGAAAGATTAGCTCGGAATCGGGATAATAGCAAGAACATTGTGTTGGGAAGGGACACTTTTTCTAGTCGGAAGTGATTTTATTGTTGCTAATTTGTTGGGGAAATTTATAAACAATTGAGGAGATTTGATATTGATGAGAAGGAAGAGTGAATTTACAGGTGATGGGGTATAGTACTAAATTTTGAGGGGTTTTATTCGTTTTTTTTTAGTTGGAAATATTTATAGGGATGTTTGTAGGGAGTCTATAGAAAATCATGGAATGGCTGTTTAATCTTTACTTGTGGCGGGTGAGGTGTCGTGTAAATTTCTCTGACAGCTGTCTGTACAGAGCGTTGACCGGCGTCGTGAAGAACTCTTGAAGTTCGGTAGATAAACTCCTCCAGGGTGGGGGTGAGGACGTAGTCGTGGACGTTTTTATTATTGGTGAAGCCAGGTGTTACTGATTTGTCATTATGAACCAAGAGAAAAGTAGCTTGCAAGGGATTTTTTACGATAAGTTTTGTTCTTGTAAAATGGGAATTTATAATTCCAAATTAAATTAAAAAGTCCAGTACTGAAAAAAATATGACTTTGTACATGGTTCACTCTGGCATAAGTCCCTCCAGTTATAGATTAGAAGTCAGCATGATTAATGCAGCTGTTTATCGTGAAACTTAACAAAGTTTTCGAAAAGGCATACTGACTTCTCGAACTGTTCTTATTCATGACAACAACCACCTTCACAATGCTAATGTAACCCGATGGCTTCTTGAGCAATTTCAATGGAACATTTTCTACCACCTGCCATACTGTCCTGTGACTTCCATCTTTTCCTTAGCTAAAGAACTTCCCAAGAGGGCAGCGCTTCCAAACTATTGAGGAGCTTAAAGACATTGTAAAGACTCATTTAAATTCATTGACAGCAACATTTTATTAAGAGGTTGATGGAAAGCTTGTCCACAAGTACAAAAAATGACTTGAAAAGTACCATAAGTGTACAAAACTTTTAGTAGTGAAACATATTTTCTATTCACTTGTCTTTGATTTATGGCCTATTGGAGATTTAAAAAAAAACGGTGCTCGTAAGCAGTGGCGGCCCCAGAAATTTTTTTCTGGGTGGGCCCACTTATATATTTCTATGTTAATTTTTTAAACTAAAAAGTAGCTGTTTATATGTAATGTACATTATTTTTACCTATGTAAAGCATATGTAGGGTATATATATATATTTGTCTATGATTTTATAAATTGAATACATGTAGATAACCGATTAAGTACATTCTATCTTTATTTCAGGATTAGTATTGAATAAACAAACACAACCTTGTAATTTTTATAAGAAATTTACTAAATTGAACACTTTAAATACAGTACATGAGTTACAAAAAACAGTTTGAAAATATAAAAAATCAAGTCCAAATCCATTATGTTGGTCAAAATTATGAAGAAATAATAACACATTAAACTAGTCAACTCTCGATTATTGTTTACTTTAAAACAAACTGAACTGTAGCCGTCTTCCTTTTTGAGCTGTAAAATCGTCCATAACTGGATCTGGATCCGACATTAAAGGAAAACTTAACTCTCTTTCTATGGATACAATCGCTAGGTTACTAAGTCTTTTCCCTGCCATAGATGCCCGTAGATAAGGTTTAATTCGTCTCATTTGCGATACGTAAATATCGTAACCATTATTGTTTTCCGTCTTGTTGTGAATAAAAATCCTCGTTGTTTTATTGTTTCAGTCGTCATATTAAAAATGGGTGGGCCCGGGCCCACCCGCTAGGACCGCTACTGCTCGTAAGATTTAGTATAAGGTTGTTTCTTAAACCAATTTTCATCAAATCTTTAAAAAGCTTATTAGAAGTTAGAATAGCTATAGTGAGGCATATAGATGAATTTAACAATAAAAAATAGAAGTAGCGTTAAGGTTATATTTCAGATAATTATAAGTTAAGATATATGAATAACCATATTTTTTTTATTTGATGTTAATCGTAATAGTTTACGACTGAAAAATTGTTTGTTAGTTTAAAACGAGTTAAAATAAATACAATTTAAAAAATGAAAACAAAATTTGAACAACTTGGTGCAAGGGCAAGAGATAAAAATTGTCAACACATTATCCAGTAATGATGTTAACTCCATATCTAACCTATTATGTAAAGTAGAGAAAACAATATATTTACCTTCATTTTTGGGTTTCTGCAACCACTTGAATCAACTAACATTACAGTATCAACTAATGACTTTTCTCCTTCATTATTAATAACACGGTGAACAGCTACATCAGTTAATTTTACATACTTCCAGCCTAAATAAATAAATAAAGTAAATTTATAAATACACAGTAGTCACAATAAAATAGGTGAGCTATTACATCTCACTCACACGAGTAAGTAGCACAGAGCGTGCAATTCAACTGAACTATTGAGATGAAAATATTATGGAAGTGAGCTAATAGATTTAAGCACAGCACTAAGGTGTAGTAAATAAGCAGATAATGAGAGGTGTGTGACTCACTCACCAATTTGCACACAATAATTTATGTTTGCGCATGCGAGACGTACCTGAACATTTATGCACTTCAGTTTCACCAGAACTGCATTCAATTATAACATTTGGCTGTATATATTCTCATAAATTAGGTTTATGGTAATAAAATATTTGTTTTTGAATACATTCTACTGATATTTGTACATTCTCTATTAAGAAAATTTTTGATCTTTATTTTAAGCTCTTCATGAAGGCAATCATGATAGGTAATTTCCAAAATTTCCATTTTTGTAAAGGAAAGAAACATATGTTTCTCCCTGTCCTAGTCTTCAAAATGAGACCAACACAATAAATCTCATGGTTAATTGTTTAAATATTACTTATCGACAATTCTAACTGCAATACATCATTGACAGAATGATGAAATTCGATTGTTGTTTAGGTCATCAGCTGAAAGGCTGGTTTGAACCTGTAGAGGTTTTACTAAGTAAAACGAGGAGTGAGGTGGTTTACCTTTGCCTTCCTCACTGAGTGGAAAGTTATGCTTATCAGCATGCCGGGCCCTCTGAAAAGCACATATTTTCCACTCTGCAAATGACACCTTCATTTCATTCACCACAGGGTCTGGCTGTATAATGAAATTTATTACTTCCAGAGGAGATAACTCTGATTAGTGTCTTTTACACCTCTACCTCTTCTGTCCTTAAATGATTCAGTCATTTAATTGGCTGACCATGTGATAAGAAACAGAACTATTTATTTTAGCCCTGCAATGAACAGATTGAATGTAAATAATTTGACACTCCACCTGTCTGTTATGGGCAGAAATTCGATTACAAGGTAAAAGTAGATAAATCAGAGTCTGTATTAAGAGAACAAAATAAAATTCATGGAATTTCTAACTTCTCAAGATGAATAATTTGAATAAACACAAAATAAATATTACGAGTAGTAAAACAAACCACAAGATAGTAGGGCCTAAAGATAGATAGATGGACAATATATAGGTTAGGAGATCGAGAAGAACTGTATAAAGAAAAAAGAACGATTAATCAAAACTATTTGAAAAAGAAGACTAATTTTAATGGACGCCTGTATAGATTGCCTGACAACTGTTTCTTCTTCTTCTTCTTCTTCTTCAGCTTTTCCCTTCCTCAGGGGTCGCTGTTCCGTACTCTTCTCCTCCACTCCCTCCGATCCACCACATCCTCCTCGCTCAGGCCCTTCTCCCTCAAGTCGTCCGCCACGGCGTCTCTCCATCTTCTCCGGGGTCTCCCCCTCCCTCTCACCCCATCCACCACCAATCCATCCACAACCCTCCCCACATACTCCTCCTCCCTACGCATCAAATGTCCATACCACTGCAGCCTTCGTTCCTGAACCTTCTTGGACACTTCTATCACTCCCACAGACTCCCTTACCACCTCATTCCGTATCCTATCTTTCCTAGTCTTTCCCTGCATCCACCTCAACATCCTCATTTCCGCAACCTCCAACTTGTTTCCCTGTCTCCTCGTCATAGGCCAAGTCTCACTACCATATAACAATGCCGGTCTAATCACTGTCTTATATATCTTTCCCTTCATTTTTGTCCCAATCCTTCTGTCACACAATACACCTGTCATTCGCCTCCAGTTATTCCATCCAGCTTGTGTTCTATGGTTAATTTCCTCCTCCAGTCCTCCACTCTCGGTGAGGCATGAACCAAGGTGCCTGACAACTGTTTAACAAAACTAATTAAGACAATTTGATAAAACAAATAAAGACACTGAACAGACCTAAGGTGTCGGATAAATGGTTTAAAGAAAACAGAAATGATATTGAGAAAATGGAATAAACTAAGAAAACTTAATGAGCTGAACCAAATTCAGACAACTAATTACAGACTTTAAGGGCTTCCATAAAGAGCAAAAATAGAACACCGGGTGGACAGAAGAAAGGAGAAAAGCCTACAGCGAGCAAATACTGAGAATATGGGCTGAAAAAGAAGCTTCCAGAAACATCTAAAGTCACCACAAAATAAATATTATGGAATATTATGGATTAAATAAATATGGAAGTGAGCTAATAGATTTAAGCACAGCACTAAGGTGTAGTAAATAAGCAGATAATGAGAGGTGTGTGACTCACTCACCAATTTGCACACAATAATTTATGTTTGCGCATGCGAGACGTACCTGAACATTTATGCACTTCAGTTTCACCAGAACTGCATTCAATTATAACATTTGGCTGTATACATTCTCATAAATTAGGTTTATGGTAATAAAATATTTGTTTTTGAATACATTCTACTGATATTTGTACATTCTCTATTAAGAAAATCTTTGCTTTATTTTAAGCTCTTCATGAGGACAATCATGATAGGTAATTTCCAAAATTTCCATTTTTGTAAAGGAAAGTAACATTTATGTACCACCCTGTCCTAGTCTTCAAAATGAGACCAACATAGTAAATCTCATGGTTAATTGTTTAAATGTTAGTAATCGACAATTCTAAATGCAATGCATCATTGTTATAAAATGATGAAATTTGATTAAATGGTAAAATTAGATAAATCAGAGTCTGTGTTAAGAAAACAAAATAAAATTAATGGAATTTCTAACTTCTCAAGATGAATAATTTGAATAAACACAAAATAAATATAACAAGTAGTAAAACAAAACCACAAGATAGTAGGGCCTAAATATAGTAAACGGACAATACAGGTTAGCAGGTCAAAAAGAACTGTACAAGGAAAATGAATGATTAATGGAAATGATTCAAAAAAGAAGACTTAAGTTTTATGGACACCTGTATAGAATGGATAACAACCAGTGGACAAAACAAATTAAGACAATTTTGACACAACAAATAAAAACACTGAACAGACCTAAGGTGTCGGATAAAAGGTTAAAAGAAGACAGAAAGGATATTAAGAAAACTGGAATAAACCAAGAAAACTTAATGAACTGAACAAAATTCAGGCAACTAATTATGGACTTTAAGGGCTCCATTAAGAGCAAAAACAGAAAACCAGGTGGACAGAAGAAAGGAGAAAAGCCTACAGCGAGCAAATGCTAAGAATATGGGCTACAAAAGAAGCTTCCAGAAACATCTAAAGTCACCTCATATGGTCTAAAATTGGGTATATACGAGGAAAAAACTACAATAAACAACTAATAATTATCATTAATTATTTGAAAACTAATCATTCATACCATCACCAGGATTAACAGAGCTTTGCAATAGAAGTTCTTCACCCAAAACGATAAAATCTCCAGAAGAAACTTTCCGAGTGAATCCACTACTGCCATGTCTAAAAAGTACAACTTGTGTAGTAAAATGAGCTTTGCTGCCTCCAGTGGCAACTATTCTTGTTCCTGTATTTGCCATACGACCTGTTCTGAAACTCACAAAATGAACTCTAATCACATAAAATATTATTATCTACATTTTTAAAACTCTTGGCTAAACCAGTTTCATTTACTACAGTGTTCCTAATTTTTTAGATTTAGAATTATAAATTATTTTAAGTACATTTACAAAGTAATATACTACAAAGAATTTAATAGGCTAAATAAAACAATTTACAACAAAAAAATTTTCAAATTTATCAAAGACTCACGAAGAGAACTCATATTTGTACGAAACGAAAACAACTTGGGCTGATATTGCGTCAATTGTTCTGGCTCTTCGACAGTAAATCTCAAATTTCTTGTGGAAATAAAGTTCTCTTGTACAAAGTAATACTCAAACCAGTTTGGACTTACGGGTTAGAGCTATGGGAGTACGGCTAGTTCATCAAAATATAGAAATACTGCAGCGTTTTCAATCAAAGTGCCTGAGACTGATCACTGCAGCCCCATGGTACATAACTAATGAAATATTGCACAACGATCTAAAACTGCTCTTCATAAGAGAAGAGATTAAACATAGCGAGAAACATTTAAAAAAGTTAAAAGAGCAACAAAATCCTTTCGAAATTAACCTCCTACGTTTTAAAACATAGGACTTACCATTAAAATTTTATTAATCATTTTATTTATTTTCTACTTGTACAGTAAAACCTCACTAATTCGGACTAATTGGGGGGAAGTGAAGTCCGAATTATTGAAAGTCCGAATTATCGCGAATATTTGTTTACATCTAAAAATTGAATAATTTAGGCAATTAAAATTAAACAATAAACGTTACTTGTCTGAAATATCGATGTTTAATGAATTTACAGTACAGTATATTGAAAAACAACAAAGTTAAAAGTATAGAAATAAAAATATTTACGGCAGTAAAAATATTGTTAAATAATAAATGTCCAGTGTAAAATGATATTTAATTAAAACACTATACTTACGTACCGATTATTTGGCACTTGTTGAAGTAGAGGGTTGACAAATATCCTCAGGGATCATTTGAGGTTGCTTAGAAAAATAAACTTGTTATTTTTTTCTGTGATTCTTTGCTACACTGTTTTCTTATAACTAGTCATTGAATTCCGGATTGAAGTCTAAAAATTCAATAAGTTCGTCTATGTCGTTTCTCACTTCACTAGCTTAAATTGTGGAACGTTTTCTTCACTGAGTAATCAATAATGTATTACAGGATGAAAAAATTTTTAATAGACAGTTAAAAGCTATTATTTTTTGAAGTAGCACTTTATTAATTTTTAACTAAAAAACTTCTAAAAAAATTAAAAAAGCTGCTCTTCTTGGAGTAGTCCGAAATATCGCGAATTCCGAATTAGTGTAGTCCGAATTAGTGAGGTTTTACTGTATTACTAATCATCATCATGTCATAATCACCATTATTATCATCTCTATCATAGGCCCTAACTATCGTCATCTTTAGCTTCAACTAATTCAAGTTTCAAGATATTAATGCACAATTCAGTCAAGTTTAGTTTTATTTTTTGTACACATTTTAGTCTCTTTTTTTAAACAAACTACTGAGTGGTTTTATATTTTCATCTTAAGAACGTTATTATTCAGATTATTATCATATTTGCTTCTTCTTTTTCTTTTCTTTTGGTGCCAATCTGCTACCAAATGTTGGCAATCATTCTGCCAATGATAATTCTACTCGCTCACTGCTTTGAAGAGTCCTCTAGTAGAAGTTGCAAACCAGGTCCTCTAGTTCTGTAGCCAGGGTATTTGTTGTCTTTCGACGCCTCTCACCCTTTACCTCTCCCTGCAAAATGCATTTCAGCAACTTGTACTAACCGTCATTTCCAATGATATGTCCTAGATAATTTCTATCTAATTTTCTATTTTTTACTGTATATATTATTTTCTTTTCTTACTAAGTTTTTTAAGCACTGATGTTTAATATTCTATCCATCTACGGTATTTTAAGATTTCTTCTGTGAGTCCAAAAGTCGAACGCTTCCAGTCTCTTCGTTGTTGCTTCCGGTAAGGTCAAAGATTTCACTAACTACAATTAGATGGAGAATAAATAGCATCAGAGGAGTCTAATTTTCAATTGAAAATTCAAATTATGCGTTTTGAACAGCTTGGACATTTGCCTAAATCCTATCCTTGCTTTTTTCATATGTTTTCATATTTGCTTAAAAATTATAATTACATTAAAAGAAAACCCGATTGCAAAAGAATTTACATTTGTAAAAAAAAATTATAAACTTACATTTCCTTTGGAGTAATTCTTATTTGTTTCTTTTGGCTGATTAAAGTTGCCTGAGGATGACATTGAAGTACTATTGTTACGTCTTCAGGAAGAATAAGTTTTGGCACAGTTGGTAATCGTAAAGTGAGGCACAGCATAACCTATACAAATAATTTTTTTAATAGTACTAAAACATTAATAAATGTATTGAAGAAAACAAATTAAGCAGCATATTATCAAGAATATTTAATGCTAGAATTGTAATATCTACCTGCCAGGTTTGTCTAGAGGTAAAGTCGTCAGTTTATAGTGAATAGCTGTTTAACTGCTGATTTTGGAGATGAAGGTTCCTGGTTCAAATCCTAGTAATTGTAGTTACTTTTATACTTTTATATGGATTTGACAGTGGTTACCAGGGTACTTTAATTGTAAAATTAACCATACTCTCTTAAGAATAGTTGTCCTGAATAGTTGTACATAAATAGTTGTAATAGTTGTAAAAAGTAGTTGCCCTGAATAGTTATAATAGAATAGTTGTACAATTAACCATACTTTCTTAAGAATAGTTGACCTGGTTCTGCAAAAGCGTCTTTAACATATCATCCTCGTCTCATAAGGTCATGGGTTGCTTATTGTTCTGAATTGAACAGATTGCAACATACACATTAGGGATAAAAAAAGAATAATATCTGATAAAATTTTTATGTTTTTATACATAATTAAAAAATAATAATTTGATTTAAGATAGTAGTTAAATTTTTATTTAACACTATGTTAAATTGACAATTTTTTAGGTACTATTTTCTCTGCAGCTTTTTAAGATAGAGCTTCACATAAAAAACCAAGTGATTTCACAGACAACCTTCTATAGATTACCTGTTTTTCATTTTAGTAATTAATTTTTTTCAGGAATTTTAATTACATTAACATCTAATTAACAAAGTTTTAAATTTGTAAAGCATTTTCCATGAAATTTTGACTACAAAGTAAATGAGGGATCTATTTAATCTATCTTGTAGAGCTAGGAAATAATGTAGTATGACCAATGACCAAAATTTTTTCAAATATTTTGAATATTTTTTCAAGAATTTGCATCAAAAAACGTTTTTTGAAGTAAATAGTAAAAAATGTGCCATTATTTAAAATTTTTATATTTTAAAATGTTTAGATTTAAAATAATTTTATAAATTGTATTTTTAATAATTTTCGGAGATCCCTGTTCCTTAACTTTAACTTTACCTAACACTTTACCTTACTAACTTTAACTTAAAAAGTTGTGACAATTTAAATCATTTTAAAAAAAGCTAAAACAATACTTGATTGATGAAACATTTTACAGTGTGCACAAATTCCTTTCTGAATAGTTTTTGGTTGAAAAATATTTAACTTCTAATTAAATAAATATTGAGTACTATTTGATACAAAGGGGTTCATGACAAGCCTACAGAGTTAAGCAGTAGCGGAAACAAATTGTTGGTAAGTGATAAATTTATCATTGTGTTTAATTTATTAAATTTTTATGTTATTTGATACAAAGGGTTCATGACAAGTCTACTGAAGTAGGCAGTAGCAGAAACAAATTTTTGGTGGTAAGTAATGAATTTATCATTGTGATTAACTTTTTGTTTATCAGTTTTATCTTGACTCCCTTTTGGAGTCTCCTGGATGTAAAAAAAACAAAAAAAATGTTTTCAAGTTATATCAAGTTCTTGTCTAAAAGTATTCAAGCAATTATAATTTATAAAATTTTATTTCTGAACTGAAAATTTTATGGAAAATCAAAAAGTGTCATTAAAACTAAGTACAACTGTTAAATATTTATAGTATTAGAATAATCTTACTTCTGTTTCCAACCCGCATCTATGAACACCACACTTAGAAATATCTTTACTTTCAAACTCTATACGACAGATATTGTCGTTGAGACAGCTGATTTTACATTCATCCGAAAATCCTCCATCTTCAATAACAGGTTGAGTTGACTGAAAATCTCCATTTAGTGTTGCACCATACATACCTTCATTTGCAGAAATAAAACATTTTATATCTGTAACAAATTGAAATTTGATTAATTTTTTTTTTAATTTTTTTAAATTAATTTATTTAACGTTGCATCAACTACAACGGTCATTAGCGACGACTTTGGGGTGTAACTTTTGTACAATGGAGGATGAAATTATTTTTTGTAATGTATGAAAATATGCCGTGCCTGAGTGGAATTCGAACCCAGGACCGCATGATGAGAGGCGAGCACGTTACCAACTGCGCCAATGCAACCGGCTTGATTAATTTGTTTTATTAAATTTAAAACTCAAATGATTATTTTAATTTTATATAATATAAATTTCATTAACCTTTTCAGTTACCTTGGTCTTTTATTTTCAACTTATGTTTTGGTAGATCCACCATCATTAGAATAATATCAAATATTGTGTTGTTGTTTAGGTGATCAGACAAAAGGCAGGTTTGAACCTATAGAGGCTTTACTAAGTAAACGAGTAGGTGGTAAACCATGCCTTCCTCACTGATCGGAAAAGTATGCTTATCAGCATGCCAGGCATTCTGAAAAGCATCTACTTTCCACCCTGCAAATGACTTCTTCACTTCATTTTACCAAAGGGTCTGGTTGTGGAATGGAATTCATTACTTTCAGAAGAGTTAACACTGAATATAAATATAGTTATGAAATTTAATATAGATATAGCCATGGATGGATTCAGGTCTTGATATCTGGGGTAGCGAGCTCACCAGAAGGTATGAGATCCAGTATTTGGATACTAAATTTATTTTTATCCCAAAAAACTGGGGGTGTGGCGCATCCCCTAGCACCTCTATAAATCTGCCCATGGATATAGCCACTAACTTCTTCGTTCTCATCTGACGTTTATGGTTTCAGATATCTCTCAGACTCACTATAAATCTGCCCATGGATATAGCCACTAACTTCTTCGTTCTCATCTGACCTTTGTCGCCTCAGATATCCCTCAGACTCATTCCCTGACAAAAAAGTTATCCTGAGTTATTTAAATTGGTTACAATAACCAAGCACACCATTCTCTACCTAGACAATTTCAGGAATTACCCACACTAAAATATTTCGTATTTGTTATATTTATATGAAGTCATTTTTATTTCATATAATGAATTAATATAATAATTTCACTAACCTTCTTTTTAAACTGCGTCACCTTTATTTTATACCTTACTTACACGTGTTTTGGTGGATCCACCATCATCAGAGTAAATGAAAATTGAAACTAAAAATTTTTTATCTCATTATTTAAAATTTACAGAAGATGATACATCTTCAGTCACTTGTATAAAACACTTTTATACAAGTTACTATATAAGTAAGTCACTTTTATACAAGTGACTGAAGATGTATCATCTTCTGTAAATTTTAAATAAGTGAGATAAAAATTTTTTAGTTTCAATTTTCATTTACTCTGCTAATGGTGGATCCATTGAAACACGTGTAAGTAAGATATAAAATAAAGGTGACACAGTTTAAAAAAGAAGGTTAGTGAAATTATTATATTAATTCATTATGAAATAGAAATAATTTCAAACTGCAGGATGCATTATAGAGATTTATTTTATATGAAGTCCTTATTTTATGTACTTTTCTTCAAGATTATGCACCAAAAAAAAAATTTTCATCCTCATTATTGGCAATAAGTACCTGATCATCTGCAAACAGAACGGAATACAAGAATTCCTCTGTTAATCAAACTCATTATACTATTTTTCAAGGGTGATGAGCTCTGAACGTACTCATTGCCCCTACCCACTTCATAGCTAGCCAATCACTTTCCAGCAACGTTGCCAATACTTGCTCTCATAGCTCTGTTATATATTTTGTTAGCTACTTATTTGGTCTTTGAATGACAATTATAACCTATAAATATACAATCAGCTGATTATATTATAAAGTATTGCATGTCAATGCGCACTATCCAGACCCACCGGGTTGGTCTACAGGTAAAGTCGTCGCCAAAATCAGCTGTTTAACAGCTGATTTTCAGAGACGAAGGTTCCTGGTTCAAATCCTAGTAAAGGTAGTTACTTTTATACAGATTTGAATACTAGACAGTGGTTACCGGTGTACTTTGATGGTTGGGGTTTAATTAACCATACTCTCTCAGGAATGGTCGGCCTGAGTTTGGACAAGACTACACCTCATTTACACGTCATACATATCATCCTCATCTCATTGGGTCATGGGGTTGCTTATTGTTCTGAATTGAACAGATTGCAACGTACACATATTAGGAATTTAAAAAAAAAAGTGCGCACTATAATTGATGTTCAATACGAGATGCAAGACACAAGTGAAGTACTGCGGCTCTTATATGCATGCGTGCATAATGTTTCTCAGGCTGAAACATTTGTACAATCTGACAATGCAGGAAAACATTCTGATTGGTCTGAACGCGTGGAACAGCAGAGCTCATCAACCATGAAAAGTATTAGTGTCTCATGAATGTATATCTTAAAAAAAGTGGGAGGAAGACAGAAGTTGTGGTTAAACCCTTAAAGACTTGGAAACAATCTGCTGACTCAATTTTTTATGTTTTCACTACACCAGTAAATACTTTTCTTATTTTTTAGGTGCCTTTCTGTTCCAAATTTTGGCATCCATCATAGCAATTCCAATTTGTTGGTTGCACAGCAAAATAGCTCTTCTGAGCTTTGTCTAAACCAAGTTTTCAGATTTTGAAGCCATGACGCCCTTCTTCTGCCAGGTTCTCCTCGCCTTTCATAAATTTTTCCCTGCAGAATAGCTTGCAGTAACAAATATCATGAGTCATTCTACGTGATATAACCCAAATATTGAAGCTTCCTATACTTTATGGTGGAAATTGCTTCCACGTCTTTCTTCATTCTTCTGACAACCTCTATATTATTATAATATAGTTATAATCGTCGTCGTCGTCATGGATTAGGCTATTTTAGCTGTGAGCTAAGCCTGTTCCGGCGTCCATCTCCTCCTCGGTCTTCCAATACCTCTTCTACCTCTTGGTATATGATGCCATGCGTTCAAAGGAAGGCGGTCTTGCGGCATTCTGAAAAGATGTTCTGACCATTTTTCTTTGTATTGCTTGATTATGTCAGCTAGCGGTTGTGTTCCACATTCCCCCCTTATTACTTCGTTCCTGAAGCGATCTTCTCTGGTGCATCCCTTTATATGTCTAAGAAATTTCATCTCTGCTGCTTGAATCTTGGATTCTTGTTTCTTAGACAGCACCCATGCTTCACTTCCATAAGCTAAGGTAGGTATAGCCATAACTCTATAAAATTTCATTAGCGTATCCTTCCTAGCTTTGTTCTTCAGGGACCTACTTATTGCCCCACATACCGAGCTGAACTTTGTTATTTTTTGCTGAACATCTTTATCCTGGTCGTATGTTATGTCACAACCAAGATATTTAAAATTGCTCAAAAATTTAAAATTTCTTGCTTAAGAAATTTAAAATTTCTTCATTCTTCTGACAACCTCTATATTATTATAATATAGTTATAATATAGATAATAATTATATATTATAATCATACCAAACGAACTGGTGTACAGGGAGCTCAACCCATTACCCACTGATTGCCATGCATATGAGCAGACTAGGGTTCTTTGTTCACATCATGAGGATGCAAGATTCAAGACTCCTAAAACAACTGGTACAGTACAATCTAAACTCGAAAAACACAACGACAGGATGCAGATTGATCATACAAACAAGAGAGGATCTGAAGGAAATTGGTCTTACGCCAGAAGACACCAGAGACAAAAAACAAATTGAACAATAAGATCCAGGATTAAAACGCCCACTTCACACTTACAAGAAGGAAACTCCCAACACAAATATTTTCAACTTGAGGAAGGACCCAAAGAGAGGAGCATATGAAAAATAACTGGGAGGACCTCTAGGGCCAAACAGTCCAATCGAAAAGACCAGGATAATGACTAAAAAGATCCTATGAGGTCATAAAATAATATTATTATAATCATAAATATTATTTTTATTTTTATTTTTTATCAAACATCCTATGTAGGATTTTTAAACAGCCGTATTATTTAAAATTGAAATATATATTTCTAACCACCAGAATACGGTAACATAAAACATTTACCAATGTTTATAGCGCTTTCGTGTATCTTGTACACATCTTCAGTAAATTAAAATTTATTTTATGTCAAAATTTACAAATTCCTTATTTGGAATTGTATTCCTTATCTACCATGGTAGGAGCAGGAAGTTTTAAATTTTGACATAAAATAAATTTTAATTTACTGAAGATGTGTACAAGATACACGAAAGCGCTATAAACATTGGTAAGTGTTTTATGTTACCGTATTCTGGTGGTTAGAAATATATTTTTCAATCATAAATATAAGTAATTAGTACACAGATTGAAAAATGTGCAGTAAAATTAAATAAATTATGTTGATTATTAGCTAATACTTCCATACCTGTAACCTGAATGCTGTTGTTTTTATCAGAAGCAACACGAAATGATGGTGAACCAGCACTAGCAAATTTATTTTTAGTAGGCACTGTTCTTGTTGAAAATTTTGGTGAAAATGTAATATGCCGTTTAAATTCATTTGTCTCTTCTAATTGTGAAAAATCTTTAGTAGGTTCAGTAAGATCTTCGTCAGATGGTTCAACAGAGAATATCTCATCTGAAATAGTAAATTATTAACATAATTAGTTTTAGACTTGGAGTCATGGCTCAAATCATTTATTACAAAGAATTTTCCCTTCAAATCTTGCTTGGATCTGGAAATGGTAATGCATACCTAGTTTATACTGTAACATAACTAAAAAATCTGCTGTGAAACACTCACAAAACTTTCTCTTGCCAATGCAAATAATGACCAATATAACCTAACATTAGTAATAAAACATTAGAAATAAACAAAAACTAATCTCAAAAAACATAACCTTATTTTAATCATGAGTGAAAGACGCAAATGAAAATCAACCTCAGTTTGGCTTAAAAATACGGAAAATCACTCTTTTACGCTAAATTAGGCACTGTAGAGAAAAATGCTTTAAATAAAAGCTGTAGATCTTTTAATTTCCTATAAATTTGATTATACAATTTTACCGTAAAATGCATACTAAGGCCAAAATCTTAAAAATAATCGATTTTTCACTCGTTTTCATGAGAAAAACCAGAAAATCGCTAATTACCGCTAAACTAAGCGTTATACAAAAGAATGTTTAAAATAAAAGTTGTAGGATTTTAAATTCTCTACAACTTTTACTAGAAACATTTTTGGCTAAAATGCATATTAAAGTCGTAATCTTAAAAAAACAAATTTTTACGCAAAAACAACCTCCCCAAGAATTTCTGCAGACATGGCACCTACCTTATCTTGTAGAGCATAACAATTTTAGTAAATAAGGCGATTTAAAAAAAAATCTTAGGACTAGTTTTTGAGTAAATCGCAAAAAAGTGAAAAATTACACGAATAAACTACTACCTCCGGTTGTCTGATTTTGATGAAAATGTTCGTGTAGGGTCCCGGTTGTGGTAAGTAACTTAAGTTTAAAGTTCGTACGATGTTCCGTTTTTTAGATATTCTGTTTACACACACAGACCAATCGCTAAAAACATGTTTTTGGGTTGAGGGGGTCTGAAAACATGTAGATCCGGTGAAAACTCGATTTCGAAAAATCAACATGATAACAATACTTTCCTTCCTATATATTCATAAAGGCAAGAGAAAGTAATTATTCAATAACTTTTAGTAAGCATTTAAAAATAGTTAAGTCAGGCAAAATAATTAAAAAAAATTCATTAACATAGGGAAACTTTCACTAATAAGTAGCCTAACTTCACAAGCTGAGGCAAAACAGGAGGTATAGATCAGTGGTGTCAAACTCAATTTTGAAGAGGGCCATATATTAAATTTAGAATGTGTAGGCGGGCCAGATTCAAAGAACAAACCATTTACTGAATTATTATAACATTTTATTTATTAAATTGTATAGTATAAATAATATACGGTTAAAAAAAATCATATCAAATTTATAAAAGATGGTAATTATTTTGAGCTCGAGGATCCAGATACCTGACTTCTCTTGTTTTTGACAAGCTCATTAATGTCAGGTAGAGATGGCGTTACTGTCTATCTCTCTCGCTTGTCCTAGACACGCGCTGCCCTTAAAATTACTTATAAATGTAGTGTGCGCATTTTAAAACTTCCGTAGAGGAATCGAGTGAAGTCTTAAAGCTCTAAAAAAAAACATGATTCTTCTTTCTGTGACACATTGCGATCGCGGGCCGTATTGATACAGCCCGGGGGCCGGATACAGCCCGAGGGCCGTATCTTTGACATGACTGGTATAGATACTGAAGTCACGAGATTGCCTTTTGCGTATGGATGGGCTGTGGGGAAGGGAAGTGAAAATATGATATGACAGTGCTGCCAATCTCAACAGTGCGACACTACTCGTATATTTCACTACTGTGCAGTATCTACATACATTTTGTAAGCTGTGGTTTAATCCGAGAAAATGTTTTCTTCATAAACCTTATAAGAAATAAATGTGACCTGTAATACTGCCTATAGGTTAATTACACGACTAGACTGGCTGATTAATTTTGGAAGCGGGCAGTCCGAGGATTTAATTAGTTCTATGTATTCAAACTAATTGCTCTTCCTCTTGTGTCAGCTAAAATGTTTTTGTTACCATTTTCATCAAAAGTCTGCTTCATCCTTTGCCATTACATGACATTTTATTTAAATTTTAATTTTTTTAAATTTATTTTTTATTCTAGGTATTGTCTTTTTTGTATAATTACGTTAGGAACTTTGTTGTATGTTTTTTTGTAAATTTTGTTTCTTTTCTTTTATGTAAATTTAGTGTAGATATAAAAAGCTATTATTATAATAGAATAAATAAAATAAACCAACTCATACCCGAGCACAGTCTAGACCAGTGGTTCCCAACCTTTTATGGGGTATCGCCCCTTTGTGAAGGATGACTTACACCTATCGCCCCCTTCTCTTAGTATCGTATACCTAATTTAATTTGAAGTAATGTGTTGATAAATAATAAAGTATGTTATTCTGTAAAAAAGATTTATTAATGTTCACAACAAATAATCAACCAAAGCAGTTGTGTCCAGAATTCTTCATCTCATGTGTAGGAGCTCGACCATAAAAAATGTCAACACAGTTTAGTTTATTTGTTTGTAAAAACTAAACTATTTGTTTGTAAAAAAAACATGTATCCGCTACAGTAAAGATTCTACCCTGTAGTACAGTTTTATTTTTCTGTCTTTGAATACTCATCGCCCCCCACAAATTTATCGCCCCCCTGCGAACCCAAATCGCCCACCAGGGGGCGATCGCCCCCAGGTTGGGAACCACTGGTCTAGGCCTATGCGGGTATTAGGAAATAAGATAGGATAAGATTCGTTGTACTTGTTTTTAGCAATAATTAATAAATAAATAAAATAATAAATAAATTTCGATAAAGATGAGGTAATTAAAATGGCTTCAAAAATTTACAACCTTTAAAAGTACTGGCACAGGTGGTAATTGGCTTCTAATTTTCTAAGAAATAGTAGGCAAAAAATGACAAAACCAATCACGTTAATTTAATAACCTTTAACTTTGGTCTTTAACTAAGTTTGTCTTTAAGAGTAAGAGTATAAACTACGAGTATATTATTGCTTCAATCTCTTTTAGGTAGGTAATGGTAAATAAAAATACTGTATCTTAATACTTTTTCCTCCTTTTTATGTAATATTGGGGTAGCAATTCCCACCCGGTGCCACCCCCAATTAAAGCCCATGAGTAGTCTACTAATATGTTGCACAATCTAAAACAAGTTTTGTATCTGGTAGGGTACGAATGTTCATCTTTTTTTTTCAAAAATTAATGCTCATTCTTCCTCAGAAATGTAAAATTTATAGCTTGTAAAAATCCAAAGTTCAAAAATACCAACGAAATTTTAATTTTAAATAAACAAAAAAATAAAAATGATTTACCATTTGAAATGGAAACATCCGATTCCGTAGTTTTTTGATGATTATTGATGAAATCAAAATTGGAATACGGCTGGAAATAATTATTATTAAAATCCAACTGCGAAAGTTGTGGATCAAATAAATTCCGCACATTTTCAACATTACTTGTTGCAAAAATCAATTTATGAATTGACCCGAACAATAAAATAATAAAGGTAATAAAAAACTTCATTATTTCTTCGATGAAATAAAAATATCAACGCAACTTACATAACCACAAGTTAAAAATATCGGTAGCTAAATACCAAGAAGAATGATTTCAGACTAATAATGCATTAAAGTAGGTATTATTTTAAAAGCAATTTATCCCCACTTCTTTCCGAATACAAAATGAAATAAATAAAAATAAAAAGTAACATTCGTATTAAAAACAAAATTAAAAAAGTATGGATATATTGACCTACTGTACAAAACCGATCGTGAGTTTAAGACAATGAGACAAAAAGGATGTCCATGTGCCTATAATCACAATCGTGACAACACATTCCTAAAATGTGACTATTATCTACTTTATTAACGTTAACCTACAATATTTTATAATTAACATTAAATATAGAAACTCCTAAATTTTATGTGCGATCACAACATTTTATGCGTGAAATGATTATAAACGTTTAAAAAATAACAAAAAGTAATCTACGAAATATTTGTATGAACCAGACATCGATTTTTAAACATAAAAAGCTTTGACGCAGATTTTTGTCTGAATTTACCATAATGGATTCCAGGAACAAGGTCATGGTTTTCTTCTACGGTCAAAATAAGACAGACGCCACCGTGCCTTACCAAAATAACTTCAATACGTCCTAGGATTAAAAACAGTGCCGAACTTAGCCGAAGCGGGGCCCAGGCCAAATCTTTTTTGTGGGGCATTTCTGGGAGGGGTGAAATACCCCTTCATTTACCACCGTTTCAAATCATCAAGGCCTTAAGGCCGGAAATGTCAAAATTAATTTTTTTCCGAAAACTCCGTATTTTTGTTAAGTCGAACAGAGGTTGACTTAATAAAAATAAAACGTAAAATTAATAAGCCTAAATTTTGTTATATTTAATTTTTTTTAAATCTCGTCCGGATTAACCAGCTGTCCAACAAACGGAGTCCGAATCAGTGGGATTCTACCTACTGTAATATCTGTATTTATTATCAGAGAACGTGTTTTACAACTATCCAAGTTTTTTCGTAGTTTTACATCGATACCTATTTTTTATTTGTAAGCTTAAATTTCAAATGAGACACGCAGTTAAATTTGTGTTTATTTTATATTGGTCAGGTGGTTACTTTACCAAGACGTCAGTCCAAAACGTGTTGCTTAACTTGTTAAAGCTAAAACAGAGTTACAGTATTTTGTAATCTTTAAATTTTTGCTTTGCGAGTCCGGGGCCCGAGGTGGTTGCCCCGTTCGCCCCTGACTAAGACCGGCGCTGATTAAAATGATTGGCCTGACATAATTTTTTGTATTTTGGTTTCCGTTGAGCAAAGAGATTTGAAAATAAACAAATACTATCAAATTACATAATTCGATGAATAATAAGTAGGCAGTGATGCTTTAACGCAAGGGCGAACCAGGTGGTGGCCGGGGGTCTCAAAATATCACGCCATTCAAGAATATTAATTTCTTTTTCCACACAAAAAACAGGGTATCAGTTGCAGCTTTCACTACTTCATTTTAATGATTTCAAACATCGGAGTCATGATAATCGTTATCCAATAAAGTATTATCGTACTGGGGAAAGCGTTAATCTGCGGATCTCTAGGAAACACAGTCATAATAAAAAAAACGGCGGGGTTGCAGTTTTCAGACCAAGACAGTAGGGACAATTTTGAGATGTTTTATGGTTGAACTCGAAACATACAACGAATTCATTTGCAGCAAGATGGCGCACCCCCACACTTCAATGCATTTGACAACCAGGCTTTGAATGAAAGGTTTTCACATCGATAGATAGGCCGGTAAGGAACTATACCCTGGCCTCCAAGGAGTCCAGACCTGACTTTGCGATTTTTTCTTGTGGAAAATACACAATGATTGTTACATCAAACACATTGTTTATTCAAAATATATTCTTGACCTAAATCACTTTAAGGAAAGAATTAATGAAGCATAATCAACCGTAACAGAAGATTTGTTAATTAACGTTTGGTCAGAAACTGAGAATCGATTGGACATATGCCGAACGACAAATAGTGCACAAATAGAAATTTATTAGTAATGTAAAAATACTTTTTGAGACACATTCGATAAATGAACAACATCAACTGTAAGTATTTCTGTTTTCATTTAATCCATGTTCAAAACCCCAGAATCTTTTATGATAGGTAACCCTGTACTACATCAAAGGCTTGATGAAACCATACACTAATTTCTTAAACTTTTGTACACATTCAATTGAATTTTTATCATTCCACTCCTTTTTGTAACTTGATCGGTGGGTACTATACAAAAATAGTAACTGAAATTCTTGGAAATTGATTCTATTCTCGACCATTAGTTCCAAGAAAATTTCAGTTGCTGGTTTTGTATAGGCTACCCACCGATCAAGTAACAAGGGTATAAGGGATTCGAGAGTTTTGATTTTTTGTAAAATCTGCAGGTGCTCAAGGGTTCAGACATTTCAAAATATTGTGAACCTTGCAAATTTTTATAGTGGACAGTCTGCCTACTGCAGAGATAATATCTGAATGTCAACATTTTGCTGCATATCTAAAAGTAAATATAAAACATTTCCAAGAATAGGCTGAGATGATAATGAAATAAATAGGCCTATCAATTTGTAAATTTGTTTTTAATATTTCCAAAGATTTTGTTCTTCTGGTGGAAATAAATACATAAAAGTTATTATTTGATTGTAAATGTCCATATTTTCGTTTTAGTTAAAATCAAGTCTTAAGATTTTAAAATATATTGTGATCAATTTAGTTTGTAATTTGGCTAATTCTTTTGATGTAATTTTCTAACTGTATTAATTTGCAATAAATAAATTTGTAAATAAATAAATAAATAAATATTCATGACGGAATGTCTGACTCATAAGACCTTGGAGAGCAAAGTTTATGAGGATCTTTTTGTTGACAGCCCAAAATTCCCCGTAAAAATCTGAAATCTCGGGTATCAGAGCTGCGGACGGAATCTGTCTAAAAATTATAACCTTAAAACCCAATGGTATATATATATCTAAGTAGTTGATAATGAACAATCAACCTGTTGACACAATTTAAATAAATTAAAATTTCCTTTTACTAACAAACTATTGTTATTTAACCTTTACATCATATAAAATTATTTTTGTACCAATCCACAGACCTATTTTAAACAGTAAAAAATATTATTCAAGAATAAAGAAGAAATTTTTGGATAATGCACAATATAAATAAAACTTTGTTTTATGTGAATTTGAAAAAATGTAATCAAACTGATTTTAACAAAATTTATATAACAGTAAATTAAAGATTAATTTAAAGATGAGTGATTTAATGATTATTGTATTATTTGTATCAGTTTCTTTGATACATTCAATTTGCTCATACATTATAATTTTAAAGAAATAACATCAAAAAATTATTTAACGTAACCTACAAATTTAAAAACAAACCAGCTATGAATTCTACATCTGTTTTACTATTATTTTGTTATAAAAATCAGCTGGGTGATGTAATAATGAAATAGCAAGGTGTTTGTTAAATCAATAAGTAACTATCCTCAAAGAAGTTGAGACAAAAGTGTTTCATATTTATATGTATTGTTTTTAATATTTTGTCAAGTCAAGTATTTAATATTTAATTATACCATCTAAAAACAAATTTCAAGTAAGAGATGAATTATCATTATAACTTAGTCATTATGCATTATAATAATAAAAATTATAATTATTATTAATCTATAATAAAAATGTTATTGAAAACTTACTTTGTAACAAATTTATTATAATTTTTTTGTACTTTAACTGTCTTTTTGGACCACTTAATCAAGTTTTGGATTGTCTTGTTTTGGCCCAATACTTTTTTTCCGATTTCCTTTTTCTTTCTGCTTCTGAACAAACTCTGTTTTCTTGTTATTTAATCCTTATTTCGAATCTTGCGTTTTTGTTATGAAGTATCTTTAACACTTCAGTCTTGTTTATTTTTAGCTCATGTTCCGTTATTCCTTAGAGGTAGCTCTTCATGTTACTTGTGATGTCTTTGATCCAATTTGGGGGATTTTTTGCGGTTTTAGTTTCTCGATTATTTGCCTTGTTATTTTTGTTACTGGTGTCCTTAAGGGATGTTCTTAGGATTCTCCTTTCTTCTGTTTTTTGGGCACCTTTCGTTACGTTGAATTTCGGACGTTAGTCTGTTATAACAACTGTTATTAACATATTTTGTAAGTTTTCTAACAATATAGAATTTACTTCTATCTTCTAACTATCATGAAGAAATCGACAAATTTAACACTCTTGAATACAATTGTAAATTTATTACTTATTATTCATTAGAAACTATCCCCACTCGCTACATTTTGTCAAACTAAATTTAAAGCAGTTAACTTCTCGCACAATCTTGCAATACAAATCACAACTGTACAATATATCTGCAGTGATATGTATAAAGGTCTTAACTTGAAAATTGTCATTTTCCAGGAGAAGCGAATGAAAATTGGAGCAGTATAATTTATATATTTTTTATTATTTAAGGATAGTTTTTGCAATAATTGTCTCTTCCAATAATCATTTTTATAATTTGTTATAAATTTCTTTTCTTCTTCTTCTTCAGGTGCCATCTCCGCTTCGAAGGTTGGCAATCATCAGAGCGATTTTTATCTTTGATGTCACAGCCCTAAACAATTCGTTGTTGCTGCAACCAAACCAATCTCTTAGGTTTTTCAGCCAGGATTTTCGTCTTCTTCCCAAGGATCTCTTTCCTTGGATTTTCCCCTGGACAATCACTTGTAATATTTTATATTTTTCTCCCCTCATGACATGTCCCATATAAAATAATTTTCTTTTCTTCACTGTTAATAGTACTTCTCTTTCTTTATGCATATGTCTCAACACCTCCACATTCGTCATCTTTTCCACCCATGAAATCCTCAGAATTCGCCGGTACAGCCACATTTCAAATGCATCCAGTCTCTTTTCATCAATCTTCTTCATTGTCCAAGCCTCCATCCCATAGTACAGTACGGATAGGACATAGCATCTTAGGAGACGTGTTTTTAATTCAAGGCTTAAATCTCTGCAGCAGAACAGTTTCTTCATCTTTATAAATGTTTTTCTGGCCTGTTCTATTCTGATGCGAATTTCTTGAAAGCTGTCATTGTTTTCATTAACAGTTGTGCCTAGGTACTTGTAAGCATGGACTCTTTCAATGCATTGGTTCCCTAAATATATCCTACCAACGTTCTGATATGCTTTAGCTATTAACATATACTTTGTTTTATTAATATTAAGTGAAAGACCGTACTCTTCACTAACTGTGGCCACTCTGTTTATTAGCATCTGAAGGTCTTCATGTGTTCCAGCTATAAGAACTGTATCATCAGCATATCTCAAATTATTTATCATCATGCCATTGATTTTAATGCCTGTGTCCAGCTCATTAAGTGCCTTATTTACTATATCTTCCGAGTATATATTAAATTTGTAGATTTAGAGAAAGCATTTGACAATCTGGACTGGAGTAAAATGTTTAAAACTTTGAAAAGGCTAGGAATTAAATACAAAGAAAGGAAAGTTATCTACAGTCTGTATAAGAATCAAACGGCTGTTTTGAGAATCGAGGGGTACGAAAAAGAGGCTGCTGTAAGAAAAGGTGTACGACAAGGTTGTTCTTTGTCACCACTACTTTTTAACTTGTATATAGAAGAGGCTATAAATGAAGTGAAGGAGAAATTTGACGTAGGAATAAAAATTCAAGGAAAAACAATAAAAATGTTGAGATTCGCCGATGATATAGTAGTATTAGCCGAGGCAAAGAATGAACTAGAGGATGCCTTAAATGGAATGGATGAGATCTTGAGGAAGGATTACTTCATGAAAATTAATAAGAACAAAACGAAAGTGTTGTGCAGCAGCAAGAGTGGTTTAGAAGAGATGGGAAATTTAAAAGTAGGCAACGAGAACATATAGGAAGTTGGGGAATTCTGCTATCTAGGGAGTAAAATAACAAAGGATGGTAGAAGCACGAGTGATATCAAGAGTAGAATTGCTCAAGCTAGAAAAGCCTTTGAAATGAAAAACAGCTTACTGACTACAAACATTGATTTACAGATTAGGAAAAATTTCTTAAAGCACTATGTTTGGAGTGTAGCATTATACGGAAGTGAAACGTGGGTGATAGGGGCTGTAGAACAGAAGAGGATAGAAGCTTTTGAAATGTGGTGTTATAGGAAAATGTTAAAGATTAGGTGGGTGGACAAAATAAGTAATTTAGAGGTTCTTAGGCGAGTGGATGAAAAAAGAAGTATATGGAAGCATCTTACCAAAAGAAGGGATAGGCTAGTGGGGCATATCCTAAGGCATCCAGGTATTGGGCTATCAATAATGGAGGGTTACATTGAGGGAGTCAATTGTAGAGGGAGGCAAAGATTAGAATATATAAAGCAAATTACAAAAGATGTAGGGTGTTACAGGTATGTAGATATGAAACGACTTGCGCAAGATAGAACAGGTTGGAGAACTGCATCAAACCAGTCGAGAGACTGATGACAAAAAAAATATATATTAAATAGGATAGGTGAAAGTATGCACCCCTGTCTAACACCTCTCTGTATTTCTATTTTCTCGGATGTCACGTCTTCTATCCGCACTGCCGCTTTTTGGCCATAGTATAGGTTCGATATTATTCTTATGTCTTTTATTAAATTTCTTTTATTTTCTACTTAATAATGAAAATAAAAATCCCTTTTACGTCTACGATGTGGCCCTTTATTGGGGAGGCAATTGACGACTTAAGACCTTTATACAGTTAGCAGTGTAACTTAATACTTTTTGACCAGGTAAATTCTTACTATAGTTACTTAAGTCACCATTTGCCTTTGGTTTCTTGTCATTTCGACTACTTCAACTGATTTTTTTTCCAGTTGATCTCAGCAATTGATATTGGTGAAATAATAAACTACTAATGTTATAAACTAATGGTTAACTACTAATGGTTAACTCAACTAAAGACCTTTTGTACAGCTAAACAGGACTGAGAAACTAAATTAACTACTGTTGGTATAAAGGTCTTAAATCAACTTAAAACCTTGTGTACAACTAAAAAAGGCTGAGAAACTAAAATATAAAGGTATAATTTACAAATATGACTTTTATACAATTACGCGAAGAGAAAATTTTTATAAAGCCATTTAGACAAGACAATATAATTCACTTCAGGAGTTACCTACACTTAGGCCCTTTGTACCAATTGAAAGAGAAATTTTTCTAAACTGGATAGTGCACTTAACTCAAAACCAACAATTTTACCATATTAATTTTAATTTTAATTTTAACCATATTACTTTTTCATACAAAACCAATTAGTACAGAAAACAAGAATTTGTTGACATCAACAAATGAATCCCCAGTGGAAGCGGAGAAATATGATCTAAGAATAATTGAATACTGTTTTATAAGATAATTTATGCCCATAACAGGCAGGTGGAATGTTAATATTTAAACTCATCTGGCTACAAAAAACTGTTCTGTTTCTTATCACATGTTCAGTTAATTGTATGACTGAAGCATTTAAAAACAAAAGAGGTAGAGGTGTAAAAGATACTTGTCATATTTATCTTCTTTGAGAGTAATGAACTTCATTATACAGGCAGACCTTGTGGTGAATGAAGTGAAGGTGTCATTTGCAGGGCTTGACATGCTGATAAGCATACTTTACTACTCAGTGAGAAAGGCAATAGTAAAAACCATCTCACTCCTCGTTTTACTTAGTAAAACCTCTAGAGGTTCAAACCAACCTTTTGGCTGATGACCTAAACAACAAGTGTAAATAATTGATTGTAAAGTATTTTTTAGAATTTAATTTTGATATTTGGTTTGTTTTCTTTCAGAAGTTGTTAAGAATTTATTCTAATGGAATTTGAAGTTAAACAAAGCCAAAATGTTTGTAAAGAACTACCACCATGCCCAAAATACAATCCTTGCACAGATATACCTTATACTTCAACTCAGCAAGGACATAGACTTATTCATTCTGCCAGTGAAAAACCAATCGTAAGTAATGTAAACAGATGTCAAATATTCCATTAGGGGATTTGAATACACTGAAAACTATATTTTTGAATGCTTTACTTTTCTTAAGAAAATCTATTTATTTACAATTTTTTTTTTGACTTAAAACTTTATTTTTATTCACAACTGTACAGAACTTAACAACTAGTGAATGAGATGAAAGGTTTATGATAGTAACTTGAGTGTGACATGAAGTGAAGCCAGCCCAATGGCCAATTTCGACATGAATCAAAAATATAAAATAAAAATGAAATGACATGAAGTAGTACAATTTATACAGGGTGATCGTAAAGTCGCGCAACCCAAAATGATAACAGTCTTAGAAATCTGTAATGTATTTTTTATTTTTCTTTCAAAGTTTACGATACAATATAATTACAACTTACTTACTTAAAAGTTCACAACAAGTGCTGGAAATGTCCACTGTGGTTTGCAATGCATGCATCAACGCATTTTCTTACATTGCACACAACCTTTTTGAGTGTAGCAGTAGCAATATTTGATATACAGTCTTCAATGTTTCTTGTAAGTTCATTTACTGTATGCGGGTTGTTTTTGTACACATTATCTTTCAAATAGCCCCATAAATAAAAATCAGGAGGAGTCAGATCTGGTGACCGAGGAGGCCACAAACCACGAGAAATTATTCGGTCATCAAAGAAATCGTGGAGAAATTGGATAGTACTGTTTGCCGTATGTGAAGTTGCTCTCTCTTGTTGTAGCCAGCAATAACGTTCGTCAACATGTAGCAGTGCTACGAACTGCATGATTATTTCTTGATAACGTTCTGCTGTGATTGTATCCAAAAAAAAGATAGGCCCGACAATTCTCCGACGAGATACACCACACCACACCCCAATTTTTTGAGAATGTAATGGCTGTTCATGGAATTCATGTGGATTCTCTGCAGACCATACTCTACAATTTTGACTATTAACATATCCACTTACACGAAACCAAGCTTCATCGCTGAAAAAAACTTTGTCCAGAACAGATATGTCATTTCGAATGAAATTTTTAAACCAATGACAATACCGCAATCGCTTCTCCTTATCTGGCTCTTCGAGCTGATGAGTTACGTTAATCCGGTACGGATTTAATTTTAATAACTTAGTGGCTGTATGAACACTTCCATAAGACAGTCCAGTCTGAGTAGAAAGTTTTCGAAGAGACGTTTTTGGAGAACGAATAAACGTTTCACTTATCGTCTGCAGACTGTCGTCAGATAAAACACTTGGTCGGTCGGTACGATTACGGTCATTCACGCTACCTGTATCCCGAAAACGATGAAACAAACGAAATATGGTCGATTTGTTTGGCACTTTAGCATCTGGAAAGGCAATGGAAAAATGTTCTTGACACTTCACATAGGATTTCGATTCACAGTAACTCAAAATGATAGAGACGCATTGTTCTTGCGTAAAAGACATTGCGACTCGAACTGAACAAACCAACTGGTTTCTGGCTAACTGTCGCCCGGTAGCGTGATCTAGCAGTGCTGCCACATACTGTACTACTAAGCGAAAAATTCCCATATTCTAATCATACTTTACAAATTTACCTTCAATTCCTACACGACTTCAAACATTTGGTTGCGCGACTTTACGATCACCCGGTATTATGATGGTATGATAAATACAGTATGAGTATGATGTAGTAATGAGATGTGAATGACAACGATTAACGGATGAATAATGTACGTGAGAGTGTTAACGAATGAGTTTTTTGTTTTATCTTATGGTGGTTGTAGTAGATTGTAGTGCGCCGAGCGGTTGTCACACTGATGTTAGTAGATCGTCTCTATGAAATAAATTGGCAACACGTTTTGGAAGCAAGCATTCATATTTATTGCGATCAATGAGTATTCCTACAGCGTTTTATTTAGGCTTTACATCTCTTCTCCCTTAATCACCCCTTTTCTTATTAAAAGTTATCCCCATAAATAAGTAACGGTATTAGCAATTTTCCCCAATAATGTTCTATTTGAATTTTGGTTGACACTAGTAATGTTAATTTAATTTTGTTGCCACTCACCAACATATACGCCCGACCACACCCAGACTGGTAATTTTCCCATCTCAGCCTGCAGCCTTCCTTCTATGAGTCTCAAAAAGGTTGCGTCAGTTAATTTTGCGTGGATTACCCTTCCTTGACTCCCTACCAACAACACTTTGATAGAGGGAGAAAAGGAAGGTTCACCTCATTACATCATTTGTGTGGTCGTAACCGGACACCTCTATCTAATCTTTTAAATTTCCTCTAACTACGTCAATAAATAAAATTAAAATTAAAATAAGTGATTAAGAAGAGATGTATAAGCTTTTACAAAAGTATATAAAAAAAAAAATCAGATTAGTTAAACGAAAGTCCATTGAAATTGCATGCACCACAAGATCCCGATTCCATTTTCTTTTCAGGCACCTGACAACAGGAAGGGTATTTGATGAGATTTATTTACAATTAAATTCATATAAATTGAATTGGTGAGTGGAAAAAGGGTATTATTCCAAAATCCTTATTTTCGAGATATTAAAAAAAAACTGTTTTGTGACTTTGTTTTTGGTTTAATGGTAAAATGTTCAATTGGTCATTTGTAATACTATATTAAAGCTTTTTAATGGTGATTTAAGAATTTGTTTTACAATAACAATGGGATTGATTTTTGATTTAATATGTTGACTATTCACTTTTTTCTAGATTTAGTACAAGTGACTGGGAAAAATTAAATTGAAAAAACAATATAATGTGCCAATATGCTATAAAAATTTATTTTTATTTCAAAATAATTTACAGTTACATTTTGATAATAATAAGTCAGAAACCAGTGGTCCAACTGCTGTTCGCTATTGAATGGAAGAAGAGTAATATTCCTGGAATATTATCTTTTTTCCACTCTACTAAATTTTTAATGTAGCTTAGCTGCTTTTAGATAGAAGGAATATTTCCCTTTTATCAACCAATACATGCGCCGAAGTAAACTTAACAAAACTGCTATCTTCGTTCAATTTGCAATTTTTGGAATATTACCCTTTTTCCACTCACCGATTCAATTGGTCCTTTTCCGTTGATTCACTACCACTCCCGTTTATCTTGAACTTCTGTTAATTCACTAATTTATTATAATTTGGTGCTTTCCTTAAGTTCAATACCGGTCGAAATGTTTGTGAACACCATTTGTTTAATACAAACTTTAATTTTATCGCTGACTGCGATAAGTAACCGTGTACTTGAGCAGTCATTGTTGATGTTGTATTCGACTAGGAAACGTGAATATGTTCTTTCAACTTTTATTGATGTTTAGGTTAGGTTTGGTTTTTTTTATCGCTAAAAACTTCACAATTATTGTTAGGAACCAATTGTCTGAATGTATGGTAGTGAATAATCTGAAAAGAACCTATAATTTTTGTTACTGCCCATAACGGGCAGGTGGAGTGCTAAATTATTTGCACTTGATCTGCTTGTTCCAGGGCTACAAAAAAAGTACTGTTTCTTATCACATAGTCAGCCAATTGTATGACTGAATTATTTTAGAACAGGAGAAATAGAGGTGCAAAAGACACTACTCAGAGTTATCTCTTGAGCAGTCATTGTTGATGTTGTATTCGACTAGGAAACGTGAATATGTTCTTTCAACTTTTATTGATGTTTAGGTTAGGTTTGGTTTTTTTTTTATCGCTAAAAACTTCACAATTATTGTTAGGAACCAATTGTCTGAATGTATGGTAGTGAATAATCTGAAAATAACGTATAATTTTTGTTACTGCCCATAACGGGCAGGTGGAGTGTTAAATTATTTGCACTTGATCTGCTTGTTCCAGGGCTACAAAAAAAATTCTGTTTCTTATCACATAGTCAGCCAATTGTATGACTGAATTATTTTAGAACAGGAGAAATAGAGGTGCAAAAGACACTACTCAGAGTTATCTCCTCTGAGAGTAATGAATTTCACTATACAGCCAGACCCTGTGGTGAATGAAGTGAAGGTGTCATTTGCAGGGTGGAAAGTAAGTGCTTTTTGGAGGGCCTGGCAAGCTAATAAGTATACTCTTTCAACTCAGTGAGGAAGGCAATGGTAAACCACCTTACTCCTCGTTTTTACTTAGTAAAACGTCTAGAGGTTCAAACCAGCCTTCCGGCTGTTGACCTAAACAACAATAATTTTTATTAATTACCCCAAAATCATTAGTTTCTACTAAAATGAATGGAATCCAACTACATTTTACACTTTATTTGTTTTTTGTCATCAGTCTCTCAACTGATTTGATGCAGTTCACCAAGCTGTTCGGTCTTGCACAAGTGGTTTCATATCTATATACCTTTAACACTCTACATCTTTTGTAATTTGCTTTAAATATTCTAACCTTTGCCTCCCCCTACAATTCACTCCCTCAATATTACCCTCCATTACTGATAGCCCAATACCTGGATGTCTTAGGATATGCCCCACTAGCCTATCCTTTCTTCTGGTAAGATGTTTCCGTATACTTCTTTTTTCATCTACTCGCCTAAGAACCTCTAAATTACTTATTTTGTCCACCCACCTAATCTTTAACGTTTTCCTAAAACACCACATTTCAAAAGTTTTTATCCTCTTCATTTCTACAGTCCTTAATCACCCATGTTTCACTTCCGTACAATGTCACACACACTAAAGTTATGGGAGAGAATAGTAGACAAAAGAGTGAGGGAGGAGACGGTGATGGGTGAGGAACAGTATGGTTTTATGCCGGGAAGAAGCACGACTGATGCACTTTTTGCCTTAAGGCAATTGCTGGAGAAATATGGCGAGAAGAAAAGGGACCTGCACCTGGTATTTATAGACCTTGAGAAGGCCTATGATACCGTCCCAAGAGAGGAACTATGGAGATGCATGAGGATGAAGGGGGTGTCTGAGAGGTATGTAAGATTGGTGAAGGACATGTATGATGGAGTGGGCACCAGAGTAAGAACCTGTGTGGGAGTAACAGAGAGTTTTCCAGTGACTGTGGGTCTGCATCAAGGCTCTGCTTTGAGCCCATATCTATTCAACTTGGTTATGGATACACTTACTGAAGGGGTGAGAGAGCAGGCACCCTGGACAATGCTTTTTGCGGATGACATTGTGCTGGTGGGGGAAACCAGGGATATAGTGGAGAGGAAACTGGAAAGTTGGAGAGAGGTATTAGAGGAGGGAGGCCTGAGGATCAGCAGGGAAAAGACTGAATACCTATGGTTTGGAGGTGAGGATAAGAGTGGAGGGGTGTGTTTGCTGAATGAAGTGGTGAGAAGGGTTAAGTGTTTCAAGTACCTTGGTTCATGCCTCACCGAGAGTGGAGGACTGGAGGAGGAAATTAACCATAGAATACAAGCTGGATGGAATAACTGGAGGCGAATGACAGGTGTATTGTGTGACAGAAGGATTGGGACAAAAATGAAGGGAAAGATATATAAGACAGTGATTAGACCGGCATTGTTATATGGTAGTGAGACTTGGCCTATGACGAGGAGACAGGGAAACAAGTTGGAGGTTGCGGAAATGAGGATGTTGAGGTGGATGCAGGGGAAGACTAGGAAAGATAGGATACGGAATGCGGTGGTAAGGGAGTCTGTGGGAGTGATAGAAGTGTCCAAGAAGGTTCAGGAACGAAGGCTGCAGTGGTATGGACATTTGATGCGTAGGGAGGAGGAGTATGTGGGGAGGGTTGTGGATGGATTGGTGGTGGATGGGGTGAGAGGGAGGGGGAGACCCCGGAGAAGATGGAGAGACGCCGTGGCGGACGACTTGAGGGAGAAGGGCCTGAGCGAGGAGGATGTGGTGGATCGGAGGGAGTGGAGGAGAAGAGTACGGAACAGCGACCCCTGAGGAAGGGAAAAGCTGAAGAAGAAGAAGAAGAAGAAGTCAGTAAGCTGTTTTTAATTTCAAATGCGTTTCTAGCTTGAGTAATCCTACTTTTGATATCACTATGTGCTTCTGCCATTCTTTGTTATTTTACTCCCTAGATAGCAGAATTCCCCAACTTCCTGTATGTTTTCGTTGCCTTTTTTTTAAATTTTCCATCTCTTTTGCATCGGAATAACTTATGAAAATAAATTCTAACAGATATTGTCATTATATTACGTAGTTTTTCATACAACAAAAAAGTGTTTTAGTTTTATAAAGTCATGCTTAACTTGTGATATTAAACAATGAACACTTGTGCACCATTTTTGTTAAAAAGAGCGAAAACTGCAATTTTATTCTTAAGCAGAATAATTAGCAGATGAGTTTAATTTGTAAATGATACATTATCTTTTATGTCTCAAAATAAAAACCTGTGTTTAAACAATTTCGATGCCTTTTTTACTTTCTCTTGCCTATATGAATATATAGGAAGGAAAGTATTGTTTTTCATGTCGATTTTAAGAAATCGAGTTTTCACCGGATTTACACGTTTTCAGACCCCCTGAACCCAAAAAACATGTTTTTAGCGATTGGTCTGTGTGTGTATACAAAATATCTCAAGAACAGACATCGTACGAGCTTGAAACTTGAAACTTAAGTTACATACCACTACCGGACCCGACACGAACATTTTCATCAAAATCGGTCAACCGGAAGTAGTAGTTTATTCGTGTAATTTTTCACTTTTTTGCGATTTTCTCAAAAACTGGTCCTACGATTTTTCTAAAAAATCGCCTTATTTCCTTAATTTTTAAGCTCTACAAGATAGGGTAGGCGTAATGTTTGCTGAAATTCTAGGTCAGGCTGTTTTCACATAAAAAATTTGTTTTTTTAAGATTGCGGCTTTAATATGAATTTTAGCGCAAAAATGTACATAATAAAAGTTGTAGAAAATTTAAAATCCTACAACTTTTATTTCAAACATTTTTCGTATACCGCTTAGTTTAGCGGTAATTACCGATTTTTTGTTTTTTCTCACGAAAACGTGTGAAAAATCGATTTTTTTAAGATTGCAGCCTTATTATGCATTTTACGACAAAAGTATATATAATCAAATTTATTGGAAATTAAACGATCTACAACTTTTATTTATAGCATTTTTCTGTACAGAGCCTAGTTTAGCGTGAAATAGTGATTATCCGTATTTTTAAGCCACACTGAGGTAGATTTTCATTTTGTATCTTTCACTCATGATTAAAATTAGGTTATGTTTTTTGAGGTTAGTTTTTTTGTTTATTTCTAATGTTTTATTAATAATGTTAGGTTTATTGTTAAATTATTTGCTTTGGCAAGAGAAAGTTGTGTGAGTGTTTCACACCAGATATTTTTCTTTTACAGCCATCAGGTATCACGATTCCTAAAGAACTGAACCAAGTAAGTGAAATTCTAAAAAGTGCAGTTCATGACACTACTTACAGTCTAGCACATTATTGGCATTACAATGACAATGATCCACGAGATAGAGCAGATAAAGTTTCATGCAGACAAGTTCAGTATATAAAACCATATGCAGAAAATGTAAGTATTCAATTAAAAAACCATTTTCAAGTAATTATTTGTGTAATATTTTGAAATAAATGGTACTAGTGGACCCGTGCAAATAAATTGGCACAATAAGATGCAGATAAGGGAGACAGCAATAGTAAACCACCTCACTCCTCGTTTTTACTTAGTTAAACCTCTATAGGTTCCGACCAGTCTTTTGGCTGTTGACCTAAACAACAACACAAATTTTCATAAATATTTTATTATCAAAGGCCTTATATGAAACACTTACCATTGAATTTCAATGAAATTAACCATGACTTTCCTTATGATATTGTATTGTGTTCATATATTCATTGGTGTTCATTACGTGGGAGACCCGCTGTACAATATTACAGAGCTATACGTTGTAAACAATATATTTTTTTCTTTTTCATTTCGTAAAATGAAGCTCGAATTTAGAATGAATTTCAAGTTTAGAACTTTTTACCGAATCAGGAAAGAATACTCTTTAAAACCATGTAAAAATTATAAAAATCTGTTCGGTAGAACTCTGTATTTAAGAGTTTAAAGAATTCCCATTTAAAATACATTGGAAGCGATTTTGCGTTTTAAATATATAGATGGTTTATTATATTAAATGTTTTTTTTTCAATTATAATCATAGTTAACTACTAATGTTTCAATCGATATTCAATTCAACGATATCTATTCAGGTGATGTAAGTGAAGAGCCTCTTCACCTATGCCCTGAATAGTATCTAGATTTATTTCTCTTATAAAATAAGTATCTGCCCATAACAGACAGGTGGAGTGTCAAATTTTTTACACTCAATCTGTTCATTGGAGGGCTAAAATAAATAGTTCTGTTTCTTAACACATGGTCAGCCAATTAAATGACTGAATCATTTAAGAACAGAAGAGGTAGAGGTGTAAAAGACACTAATCAGAGTTATCTCCTCTGAAAGTAATGACTTTCATTATACAGCCAGACCCTGTGGTGAATGAAGTGAAAGTGTCATTTGCAGAGTGGAAAATATGTGCTTTTCAGATGGCCCGGCATGCTGATAAGCGTACTTTCCCACTCAGTGAGGAAGGCATTGGTAAACCACCTCACTCCTCGTTTTACTTAGTAAAACCTCTACAGGTTCAAACCAGCCTTTCGGCTGATGACCTAAACAACAAAATAAGTATAATTTCTGTCGTAATTATTTTTTTGTTTTACAATAAATGAAGTGTCGTGTAAATAAATACATAAAATTATTGTATCTGCTTAGAGCACGTTCCAATTTTTTAAATAGCCCTTTTAATGAACTTAATAAAATAATAAATGCTTAAGTGAAGAGTTAGATGGGTGACCGCCACTTCTCTTCCAGTGCGAGCGGATTGCCATGACATTGGAGATGTCAGTGGCAAATAGGCATATGCTTTTTTCCAGGAGACTTCCAAAGGAATTTTGGGACATGACAAGATGAACAATTCATTACTAATAATTTATTGTCACTACTAACTTAACTTGCTTTCTTCAATAAACATGTCAATCAACCAATAAGCATGTCAATCACCTTCGCCAGCTAGCATCCTGAACTCCAGCAACATAAATCATTGTAACCATTGAATCGATCAACCAAACACTCTTATAAAAGTCTAGCAAAAGCTTAATTACAGACTTGATGTGTCTCATGTCACAAGGCGTGCCTACATTGAATATTTGCGATACTAAGTATCAGAGATCAAACTTTTTAAGTTTTTCTTTCATTGTAACCACAATTATTATTTGTATGATAAATCAATTTAGTATTATGTATATTCAAAATTGTGAAGTATTCTGCAAGGATGGATAGAAGGAGACTTCCTGGCCGAAGAATTTCTCCTGGCTTGCCAAATTGAGGGCTTGGTTTGGGAAGAACTCCACAGAGTTGTTCAGTTTAGCAACCAATAGGGTTAGATATTGGGACAATATTAGATGTAGGGCAATATTGATTAATAACACTGTTTATATTATGTCGACGAATTCTTTTGTATTAACTTTGGTGGTTTGTAGTAGGGTAATTGTGTGGTGGGATTTCTGAGCTGTGATAAGTTATTTTTGAATGTTCTATGTACGAGGGCAGTCCAGAAAGTCTGTCACGTTTTGATATAAAAAAAAACCAAGTACAAGAAAAAAATTTTATTATATACATTTGGAAGTGCAACTAAAATGCTATTTTTCTACATAATTACCAAACAAATTAAGACACTTATCATAGCGGTGAACTAATTTTGAAATGCCGGCCTGTGATTTTAACCAGGTAGTCACACCCTCCTGCAGCTCCGCGTCGCAAGCCATGTCTTCATTGTCGGGAACAAGTGATAATCGCTGGGCGCAAGGTCTGGACTGTATGGCGGATGTGGGAAAACCTCCCATTTGAAAGCATCCAGGACTTCTCGTGTTCGATTTGCCGTGTGTGGTCAGGCGTTGTCATGCAAAAAGATAATTTTTCCTGTCAACTTTCCTCTGCGCTTGTTTTGGATCGCTCTTCTTAACTTTTCAAGTGTTTCTCAATTGGTTTATTGTTTTTAGCCAACAAAAACCATATTACCGACCGTACTTCACAACTGGCGGGATTTTGAATTGCAGCACACATTTTAAATTGTTGTTGAAAAACAACGAAGAGCGACACAGACCTCTCGCTAGCACGGCTGGATAGCCTCTGAAAGGAGAAATGCCGCGGCACCAAAATGGCCGCGATAGCTCTGCCCCTAGCGGCTACAACGCAAAACGTGACAGACTTTCTGGACTGCCCTCGTAATATGTGAGAATTAAGTGTTTTATATTTGTTGTAACCTTATTTTAATTGATGTTAGTTTAAATATATGACAAACTTCTGTAATATAATCTAGATTAGTTTCTTGACGATTGTAATGCATTTGATGTTCTCATCTATTTCTGCAATAAAGAATTTATTTATGTAGATGAGCATGATGATCACCAACATCCGAAGCAGATAGGCACACTAAGAAGTTGGAGATAATCATGAACATCATTTATTTATTTAAAAAATTTTTTTTTGGTTTAACATTCGACTGTTCTGCAGTTATTGCTAATGCAGACGGTGAAGGATGAAATGAATTTTTGTAATGTATGAAAATATGCCGTGCCTGAATGGGATTCAAACCCAAGACCGGATGATGAGAGGCGAGCACGTTACCAACTACGCCAATGCGGCGTAGTTTAGGCTCATCATCATTTAGGCTAGGCCAACATTTATTTGTCTTTTATAAATTTAAAATAAGATAACAATACTAATGTTATTCTTTCTTATATCTTAGATAAAAGTGAAGCCTCCGAAACCTTTGGCAGCAACCATATCTGAATACGGGGATAAATATTTACGACATCAAATTCATCCACCAAAATCTGAAATTGTTAACATTTATCCTGATGTCTTCTGTAAGGTAAATCCTTGTAATTTAAAAGTAGAAAATTTTAGATTTTTGAAGTGAAAACTTCTTTAGATGCATCTTGCACTCTTTCAGAACAGTGAACAAAACTGAACTGTCACGCATCACCGAATATTGATGCTAAATCGTGTATACTCAAACAAACACAAAGCATTCTTTACTACATACTGAAATTAAAGGTAAGTTTTATTCTACTCCTTAATGGGGAAACCTGAATTTCTTACTTTATAAACCATAACAACAGAAAAGATTAAAACAGATGTTTAACAGGCACTGTCAAACATTAACCAAATGTATCCCCTCTATTGTTAAGTAAATACTGTACTTAGAGTTCGGCTTTTTACTTTCTCTTGCCTATATGAATAAATAGGAAGGAAAGTATTGTTTTCATGTCGATTTTAAAGAAATCGAGTTTTCACCAGATCTACACGTTTTCAGACCCCCTGAACCCAAAAAACATGTTTTTAGCGATTGGTCTGTGTGTGTGTGTGAACAGAATATCTCAAGAATGGAACGTCGTACGAACTTCAAACTTGAAACTTAAGTTACATACCACTACTGGACCCGACACGAACATTTTCATCAAAATCGGTTAACCGGAAGTAGTAGTTTATTCGTATCATTTTTCACTTTTTTGCGATTTTCTCAAAAACTGGTCCTACGATTTTTTTAAAAATCGCCTGGTTTACTAAATTTTTTATTCTCTAGAAGATAGAGTAGGTGTCATGTTTGCTGAAATTCTTGGTGAGGCTGTTTTTATGTAAAAACATAGTTTTTTTTTAAGATTATGGCTTTAATATGCAATTTAGCGCAAAATTTATATAATAAAAGTTGTAGAGAATTTAAAATTCTACAACTTTTATTTCAAACATTTTTTTTTATAACGCTTAGTTTAGCAGTAATTAGCAATTTTCTATTTTTTTTTCTCACGAAAACGTAAAAATTTTTTTTTTAGATTTCGGCCTTAGTATGCATTTTTCGTCAAAAGTGTATATAATTGAATTTATAGGAAATTAAACGATGTACAACTTTTATTTTGAGCGTTTTCTCTACAGAGATTAGCGTTTTTCTCCTAGATTAGCGTGAAAGAGTGATTTTCCGTATTTTTAAGATAAACCGAGGTTGATTTTCATTTTGTGTCTTCCACTCATGATTAAAATAAGGTTATGTTTTTTGAGGTTAGTTTTTTGTTTATTTTTAATGTTTTATTACCAATGTTAGGTTATATTGTTTAAATTATTTGCATAGGCAAGAGAAAGTTGTTTGAAAGTTTGTTTGCGAGTGTTTCACACAGATTTTTATGTTTTTTTTTGGTTTGTCAGACTGTTGTGGAATTACTGCTAATGCAGACTGTGAAGGATGAAATGATTTTTATAATGTAATGAAAATGTACCATGCCTGAATGGGATTCGAACCCAAGACCGCATGATGAGAGGCGAGCACATTACCAATTACGCCAATGCGACTGGCAATAACTTTTACTCTGATCTATTCAGTAGGTTTCAGTCTATGGATTGAGTTACTGTATTCTATAAGCAGTGTAATATTTAAAGTGTAATAGCATACATTTTATGTTGTGTGTTGTTTCATTTCAGAGTAGTAATATGCATGTGTAATTGTATATAGGCCTAATTATTGTAATATTTAAAGTACAATATGTAATATAAAAACATACAGGAAATTGGGGAATTCTGCTATTTAGGGAGTAAAATAACAAAAGACTGTAGAAGCACAAGTGATATCAAAAGTAGGATTGCTCAAGCTAGAAAAGTCTTTCAAATTAAAAACAGCTTACTGACTACAAACATTGATTTACAGGTTAGGAAAAATTTCTTAAAACACTATGTTTAGATTGCATCATTATATGGGAGTGAAAGATAAGTGATAGGGGCTGTAGAAAGGAAGAGGATAGAAGGTTTTGAAATTTTTTGTTATAGGAAAATGTTAAAGATTAGGTGGGTGGACAAAATAAGTAATTTAGAGGTTCTTAGGCGAGTGGATGGGAAACATCTTACCAGAAGAAGTGATAGGCTAGTGGGGCATATCTTAAGACATCCAGGTATTAGTCTATCAATAATGGAGGGTAATATTGAGGGAGTGAATTGGAGGGGGGAGGCAACGGTTAAAATATTTAAAGCAATACTGCTGCCACATCACCTCATAGTGTGACATGGCAGCTGTGAGTGGTGGTGGGCACTCCGGCTTGTAGTCTAGTGCGGCCTTGCTACAAGCCTATAATGAGTCATTCTGAGGCATTCAAGACTATTGAACCTCTGATTACTAATTATGTTCAACATCAAAATGAAATAAGTTAAACTGAATTGATGCTTTTAAGAATGTTGAGAGACATGGTTTTTAAAAAACATGTGCAGTGTGTGAAGCAGATAAAAATCACAAACTTTTTCAAGTATAGTATGTAGTGATACAGGAGTACTGTAAGTGAAATTTTTAACCAATTTTACTTTTTGTATTTTAAAGAGTACAATGTACTCTTCTAATACTAAACCAATAGAAACGTCTAAAATATCATTCAACAACAAACGTGTTCATTATTTCTGGACCTCTAGCGATTTATAAGAACTCATGATATCCGGATTGGTTAGTTGCCATATTAGTCCGGATGTGACAGGTTGTATTGTAGTTGGTGGCAATTTTAAAATTGTCATCTATCATTTTTCTTTGTCCGTCCATCCATAAGTCAGATGTCAGGAACTACAAGAGATAGCAACAAACGGTTTTTGGATTCGTAATCTATACAAAATGTTAGTGGGCCGAAATTGGGTTTTAAGTTCCAGTCTTAACTGGAGTAGCTCAAAACTGGAAGTCAAGAAATCAAAGTCAGAAACTACAACAGATTACAACAATTGGTTTTCGGATTCACAATCTACTTAAAAACTTGGTGGGTCTAAATTGGATTTGAAGTTCCAGTTTTGACCAAAAGTAGCGCAAAACCGGGAGTCAAGAAATCAAAGTTAGAAACTACAAGAGATAGCAACAAATGGTTTTTTGGATTCGTAATCTACTCAAAAAGTTAGTGGGTCTAAAATGGATTTGAAGTTCCGGTTTTGACCGAAGTGGCCCAAAACCGGCAGTCAAAAAATCAGTTAGAAACTACAAGAGATAGCAACAAATGGTTTTTTTTGAGTTTTTGACCGAAAGTAGCCCAAAATCAGAAGTCAAGAAATCAAAGTCAGAATTTGGAAACAAAAGTAATGTCATCGATTCCACTTAAATAGTAGATAAAGAAATTACTAATGGTTTTCCATAAATCAAAGGTAAACCTTTTTAAAAATTGCCACCAGCCATGAGATGTGTTGTGTAATGAAAGTGATTTTTTTTTATAGTTGTGTTGTTTTAGCTACCGATTTTAGTAAAGTTACCCTATTTATATAAAATTTATTGTTTTTAGGTACAAAGTGCAATTAAAGATCAACAGCCACCTGTGCATCCGGATTCTGAAGGTGCTTCTAAATATTTGGATATATATGTAACGACATCACATCTACATCATCACACATTCAACCCTGTAAGTTTATGTAATATTGTTGAATTTATTAATATAGTTTATTTATTAGCTTGACAGAATGCTTCAGTGAGTTTTTAATTCCCTAAAGCTATAAATATTACCATATACTCGGTTCATTGTAAGAAATGTTGAGTAAACTAACAGCGGTTACAGAATCAGCTGGGTAAAGCGGTGAAACAGAAAAGATGTAACACTTTTAATGAAAACATCACAATGATAACTGATACGCACTTTTAACCATATACAGAATTAAACGATAAATAGAAATGAAAAAACAAAATATAATATAACACTAAATTCCTAATTGAAAATAAATATATAATGCACGTAAGAACAATGTGAGACAATATGATGTCAAAAGCAAACTGTTAGCATATAACGATGACATTTTCTTTGTCAAAAATGTGGAGAGAGATTATTTTATGGGTTTGGATTAGTCATCGTCAAATAACAAGTGACTAAACTAATATTAGATGACTAATTATTAACCTTTTCAGTGCTAAAACAATATTTAAAAGGTCCATTTAATTTGATTAAGGGTGTTGTACATAAAGTACCAGCCCTTATTTCGAAAACTTGCACCCGTAAGCCTTCCATTGCCAAGTCGCATCGACAGCAGCTTGGTCATTAGCAACTACTGAGGGTTTTGGTACCTTAACGGTGGTTTTAACGTGTTAAAATTTCCAGACCCTAGCTGGGAATCGAATCCGGGACCTTTAACTTTGCAGGCTAGCGCATAAACAGCTGACTGATTAATTATAAAAAATAAGGATTCCATTGTTGGGACGCGGCCGCGGTTTGAATGGCTAACGTGTTAGTGGTCTAAATTGTACGGGATTCTTCGTTACGGTGAAGTTTGTTATTTTGTCAGCAGACATTGTATTTAATGTTTAATTTGGTAAGGGATATTGTTTATTTTAATTTATTGTTAATAAATTGTGTAAATTGCATTGTTTTAATTAATTGTTTAAGAACTTATTCTCATAAACTCATATATTCATTGTTGTCGTTTGTAAAGGTTAGTTTTTTTCTTATCAAATAATTTTGTTAAATAAACATATATGAATTAATTAAATTAAAGTTTACAATTTTACTTTACTATAACGAGTTGTAACAATACTTTTGAAAGTATTTTGTTGTTACTTTTTAATCAGCATATACACATATTTAAATAATACGCATGCTCAATGACGTCATTATTTGTTCACTCAACATAAGTTTTTACTATGAATAGAGTACTGCCCGTTCCTAAGTTTTGTGCAGCTGAGAGGAATGAATTACATCACTTCTACTGTGAGAGATTGTGTTGGTAGTAGTAATGTTTTACTAATACTATGTTTGTAGTAATCACGGGTACTATCCAAACTACATGTATTCTGTGTTGCCGTCAACAGCGAATAGTCAAAACAACACCCATGTAAATATGTCACCGCTCTAGGCAGCCTACTGCCTAGCGAATAGCAATCAGATGATTAGTACAGTGTTCTGCCCATAACGGACAGTTGGAGTGTCAAATTATTTATACTCACTCTGTTTGTTGCAGGGCTAAAATAAATAGTTCTGTTTCTTATCACATGGTCAGCCAATTAAATGACTGAATCATTTAAGAACAGAAGAGGTAGAGGTGTAAAAGACATTAATCAGAGTTATCTCCTCTGAAAGTAATGAATTTCATTATACAGCCAGACCCTGTGGTGAATAAAGTGAAGGTGTCATTTGCAGAGTGGAAAATATGTGCTTTTCAGAGGGCCCGGCATGCTGATAAGCGTACTTTTCCACTCAGTGAGGAAGGCAATGGTAAACCACCTCACTCCTTGTTTTACTTAGTAAAACCTCTACAGGTTCAAACCAGTCTTTTGGCTGATGACCTAAACAACAACAAGTACAGTGTTATGACAAAGCAGCAGTCTGGTTCTTCGTCTGTCCCCTTCATCCCACAGCTGCACAAAGCTCAGATTCATACAGTTTAGTGGACCTGTGCGAATAAATTCGCACAATGTTCTAGGGTTTCAAACCCCTATAATTAAATAAATTATTTAATTTAACAATAAACTTAACTCTTCTTAGAAGAACGGAACGGTGAGTTACGAATAAAGCAACTTGAAGGAATCTACATAATATAACCCTAATTTTAATATAATCATTCAGTAGTACAGTAGTTTTGTCCTGAAAAAAACGGTTTTAAACAGCTGAAACTTTAAATGAACCGACGTATCACAATGTCTCTAATACCATATTTTTATGTTTTACACCATATTTTTTAAGGTAGAATCCCCCTTTAATTGTTATTGTCTTTTTTGACTGGTCCAAAATACTTTTTTAATGATTTTTCATTCGTGGTTTCTCTAATTTATTAGTTTTATTTATTTATTTAAAATCACACTAACAGCTTGGTCATTAGCAATTACTGTGAGTTGTGAACTGTTATAATTTCCAGACCCTAGCCGGGAATCGAACCCGGGTCTTCTGCTTGGTAGGCCAGCACGCTACCATTACGCTACGGAGGTGGCCTTATTTTAATTTTGTTTGTCCATGAATCAGTGTTGTTTCCACTGTATGTAACAGTTCCTTTTTTTTATAAAAAGATAAGTTTATAGCAAAAACAAATACGTGACAGTGATAGTGTTTTACAGAAAAAAACTCATATGGTATTAATTATGTAAGTTGTTGCAATGAGATATAATAAATGCAGATACATTTTATGAATAATAATTAGTACTAATAATAATAATAATTGCAGACACCGTTATAATGCAGTTCTAGCTGAAGTTAATAACAAACAACTGGAATTTATCATCAAGTATGATAAGTTTTATGAAGGCCTACTGGTCTTTATGTTCCCTTTCACTACGGTAGCTACATTACGTTTAAGCCAAAGGCAAAATAAAACATGTTTGTCAAATGTGATATATGTTTTTCATTCACTGTATTGTTATATAATATAGTTGCAAATGTAATATGAACTTACCATAATTTATTTTATTTATTAATAGACTAATAAATTTAGGATCGTTTCATATATGGTTTGTTTTAATGTTTTAGTAACTGTAAGTTTTTCTTTTTGAAATTATGTTCCATACTTATTTATGAAGGAAAGTACTCATTACAACTCTAAATAAATAATTGGGAATTATTGATATAATTTTAGTATTTGAAAGGTTAATTCCCATTGAACATTTTAGAAATTTTGTATGAATTTCTGGTTAAATCAAGACTTCTATAGAGTTTAAAATGTTGGAATAAAGCTTATTATTCTTATTTTTTTTTTCTTTGGATAAACGTACATATTGTGTATTTTATATATTCATGTTAAATACGTTACATTATGCAATACATTATGTAAATACAGACAATTGTATAGTACACATATTTCTCATGAGCGGACTTTTCTTTATTGCGGACAAATTTATTGGTCCTGCAAGTGTCCGTTTTTCAAAAGTTTGACTGTACATGCTAAACTGTAATTTTATATATTTTGTTTTTAGCAAGATATAGAACTATTTAAAAAGAAACCTCGACAGCCAAATGCAATACTATCTCCACGTATTAAACCAGTGTACGACATAGCTGTTTTCCGCCAAAAATTTATTGAAAGAATATTACCGAAGATCGTTAAACGTGTACCTCATACGTAAGTATTTAACATTTCGAAATAAACTTCTTAATTTTTAATCTGGTATTCGCTTGCATTTCTTTCAATAGAACCGTAAGCTTTCTAAAACTAGTTCGTTCATTATTCTTTGGTAACAACTATGATTATTATTGGAATACCATCTGAAAACCAGAACGCATCTTGATTTTAATGACTACAGAACAATGAACTCATAAGTTCTTAAAAGAATTAATAAGTTATTAAAAGTTTACAGCTGTTTCATCAAGAGATGATAGGCAAGTGAGCCATAAATTTTAAATTAATAAGTTTACTTACATTCTCCCAGATATTTTTACTTTCTCTTGCCCTTATACGAATATATAGGAAGGAAAGTATTGTTTTCATGTCGATTTTTTGAAATCGAGTTTTCACCGGATCTACACGTTTTCAGACCCCCTGAACCCAAAAAAACATGTTTTTAGCAATTGGTCTGTGTGTGTGTATACAAAATATCTCAAGAATGGAACATTGTACAAACTTGAAACTTGAAACTGAAGTTACATACCACTACCGGACCCGACGTGAACATTTTCATCAAAATCGGTCGACTGGAAGTAGTCGTGTAATTTTTCACTTTTTTACGATTTCTCAAAAACTGGTCCTACGATTTTTTTTATAATTGCCTGGTTTACTAAATTTTTTATGCTCTACAATATAGGGTAGGTGCCATGTTTGCTGAAATTCTTGGTGAGGCTGTTTTCGCGTAAAAGAATTGTTTTTTTAAGATTGCAGCTTTAATATGCATTTCAGCACAAAAATGTATACAATAAAATTTGTAGAGAATTTAAAGTCCTACAACTTTTATTTCAAACATTTTTTTTGTATAACGCTTAGTTTAGCGGTAGCTAGCAATTTTTGTTTTTTTCTCACGAAAATGTGTGAAAAATTGATTTTTTAAAGATTTCTGCCTTAGTATGCATTTTACGACAAAAGTATATTATAATCAAATTTATAAAAAATTAAAAGATCTTCAACTTTTAATTTTAGCATTTTTTTGTACAGTGCCTAGTTTCGTGTGAAAGAGTGATTTTCCGTATTTTTAAGGCAAACTGAGATCGATTTTCATTTTTCGTCTTTCATATATGATTAATATTATATTATGTTTATTGAGATTAGTTTTTTGTTTATTTGTAATGTTTTATTACTAATGTTAGGTTTATTGTTAATTATTTGAATTAGCAAGAGAAAGTTGTGTGAGCGTTTCACACCAGATTTTTCTCGATAAGAAGGATGGAATGTTTAAACAGTATGTGGTGTTAGGAAACACTCTGTACTTGTGTAGCTATTCGAATTGATGCACCAATTCAGTTTGGAAATTCTACACAAAGTTAAAAGTTGGAACTTAAGTTATACCATAAGAGGATCATACCATACATGAACATTTAAAAAATAGTGGTTAACCGGAAGTTTAGTTTTACAATTTTCTCAAAAACTTTCTAAGATTTTTTAAAAAATTTCCTCATATATCAAACATTTTATGCTCAACTTTTAAAAATAAATTCATTTTCTGTCACGTTGTTTGTGAGTTACTTGTACATGTAAGCGAGCGACAAAGAGAGGTTTGATTACAACCCTATAGTTACGTGTGCAAATTCAGATTGGACAAACTATACTTTAAATTTTAAGGTCAGGTTAGCACCATGCCTGCTGAAATTCATAGGGGCTGTAGTCTCATTTTAAAAAAAGTTTATTTTAAAGTTTGCGGCATAATATGAATTTTAGGGCAAAAAAGTATACAGTCAAAGTTGTAGAAAATTAAGAAAACTACAACTTTCATTTGTAATGGTTTTTTCCTAAACCTATTAGTTTAGCTTCAATTAGTGATTTTCTGTATTTTGTTCATCAAAATCTGTAAAAAATAGAATTTTTAAACATTTCTATGAATCTATTTATAATATTATTTCGTTATTTCATTATTAATGTCTCTAGTACTGAGGAATAAAAGTATCAGGTACTTTTTGTAAAAGTACTGAGTACTACTACTAGTAGGAAAAGAAAAATCCTGTTAAACCAAGACTTAATAAAGTTTTTAAAATTTTTTCTTTTTAATTCCTAATATGTGTACATTGCAATCTGTTCAATTTAGAACAATAAGCAACCCCATGACCCAATGAGATGAGGATGATGTGTATGTCATGTAAATGAGGTGTAGTCTTGTACAGACCCAGGCCAACCATTCCTGAGAGAGTATGGTTAATTAAACCCCAACCATCAAAGTACACCGGCAACCACTGTCTAATATTTAAATCCATATAAAAGTAACTACCTTTACTAGGATTTGAACCAGGAACCTTCGTCTCCTAAATCAGCTGTTTAACAGCTGATTTTGGCAATGACTTCACCTCTAGACCAACCCGGTGGGTTGAGTTTTTAAAATTAATAAATATTTTTTATTTATTTTTTACTAGTTAACTATTATATGTATTTTACTAGTATTTATTTTTACTGCTATATATTATATATTTTACTACTAGTAGGAAAAGAAAAATCCTGTTACAAACCAAAACGTAAACAATAAAGTTTTTAAAATGAATTAATATCTTGAGAATAATCTTTGTTGTCTGATGACTGATGACTGATGAAGCCTAACACTATTAAAATTTAAAATAATATTTTAATGACTGAAACATAACAAGTGATAAATAATTTATTAATGTATAATTTCATTAATTTAAATATAATTTGTTTACAGGGGAATGGAAAGCGAAATGAAATCTAATTATAGATTACCAATGGATGACATGACTACATTCAAATGTAAGATATCGACAGAAATTCCCAGTATTACTGGTCCTACTAAAGCCGAAATACTTTGTACTCCATATATGTATCACACCGAATACAATACTTATGGTACAGCTGCACAAAAATTTGTTTGTACTCAGTAACAAAATTATTTACTATTTTGTAAATGTAATTCCATATACAGTAATAAAACTTTGTTTGTGAAAAACAGTTTATAATGATTAGAACAAAATGAAAGTGTTTCAGAGTAGCCAGAGTGGTTTAGAAGTGATGGGAAATTTAATAGTACGCAACAAAAACATACGGCAAGTTGGGGAATTCCGGTATCTAGGTAGTAAAATAACAAAGGATGGTAGAAACACAAGTGATATCAAAAGTCCAATTGCTCAAGCTAAAAGGGCCTTTGAAATAAAATTCAACTTACTGACTACAAACATAGATTTACAGATTAGGAAAAATTTCTTAAAACACTATGTTTGGAGTGTAGAATTATATTATGGTAGTGGAACATAGGTGTTGTTGTTGTTGTTGTTTTAGGTCATCAGCCAAAAGGCTGGTTTGAACCTGTAGAGGTTTTACTAAGTAAACCGAGGAATGAGGTGGTTTACCATTGCCTTCCTCACTGAATGGAAAAGTATGCTTATCAGCATGCCGGGCCCTCTGTAAAGCACATATTTTCCACTCTGCAAATGACACCTTCACTTCATTCACCACAGGGTCTGGCTGTATAGCGAAATTCATTACTTTCAGAGGAGGTAACTCTGACTAGTGTCTTTTATACCTCTACCTCTTCTGTTCTTAAATGATTCAGTCATTTAATTGGCTGATCATGTGACAAGAAACAGAATTATTTATTTTAGCCCTGCAATGAACAGATTGAGTGTAAATAATTTAACACTCCACCTGTCTGTTATGGGCAGCTTTTGAAATGTGGTGTTATACGGAAATGTCAAAGATTAAGTGGTTGGACAAAATAAGTAATTTAGAGGTTCTTAGATGAGTGGATGGAAGAAGAAGTATAAGAAAACATCTTACCAGAAGAAGGGATAGGCTAGTGGGGCATATCTTAAAGACATCCAGGTATTGATCTATCAATAATGGAGGGTAATATTGAGGGAGTAAATTGTAGAGGGAGGTAAATATTAGAATATTTAAAGCAAATTACAAAAGATGTAGAGTGTTACAGGTATATAGCTATAAAACGACTTGGCAAGATAAAACAGCTTGGGGTAAAAGATGTAGGGTGTTGCAGGTAAGTCGATATAAAAAAAATTGTGCAAGATAGAACAGCTTGGAAAACTGCATCAAAACAATCGAGAGACTGATGAGAAAAAAATCTTTGATTTGATTGTTTTAGTATAAAGTTTTGAAGTCGCATTTACGGCGCTAGTTGAATTCACATGTGCAGGACTGGGCACCATTACAGCATTGAGGATTGTGTTTTAATTTTGAGAGGAAATGAAAAATGGTCATTCACATTTTGAAATGTATCGAAACAGTTGACTACAGAGGTAGTTGCTGTTTAGGTCATCAGCTGAAAGGCTGGTTTGAACCTCTATACTATTTTTCAAAGCTGATGAGCTCTAAATGTACGCCTTGCCCCTGTCCACTTCATAGCTAACTAATGACTTGCCAGCAACGTTGCCAGTACTTGTTCGTTGTAGCTCTGTTATATATTTTATCAGTCATTTTTTTGGTCTTTCAATAACAATTTTATAACCAATGACCATACTACCGACTGATAAAATTATAGCGTATTGCATATTGTTGTTTAGGTCATCAGCCTGTAGGCTGGCTTGAACCTGTAGAGGTTTTACTAAGTAAAACGAGGAGTGAGGTGGTTTACCATTGCCTTCCTCACTGAGTGGAAAATTATGCTTATCAGCATGCCGGGCCCTCTGAAAAGTACATATTTTCCACTCTGCAAATACACCTTCACTTCATACACCACAGGGTCTGGCTGTATAATTAAATTCATTACTTTCAGAGAAGATATCTCTGATTAAGTGTCTTTTAAACCTCTACCTCTTCTGTTCTTAAATGATTCAGTAATTATTAATTGGCTGACCATGTGATAAGAGTATCTGGGAACCTGGGTTAATGGCAAGAATGACCAAAGTAAAGAAATTAAAGTACGAATTGAAACTGCAAGGCAAGCATTCATAAAATTGAAGACAATGCTAACAAACAAAGACCTTCAGTTGCCTCTCAGATTGAGGGCTCTAAGATGTTATGTATTTTCTATCGTACTATATGGAATGGAAGCTTGGACATTGAAGAAACAACACATAAAGAAGATAGAAGCGTTCGAAATGTGGTGTTACAGGAGAATATTGAAAATTCAGTGGGTCCAAAAGGTTACCAATGTTGAGGTGCTCCGACGTTTAAATAAGGAGTTAGAAGTTATGAAAAGTATAAAAACAGGAAAACTAGAATATTTGGGTCACATAACCAGAGGAGAAAAATATGAGTTGCTGAGAATTATTATGCAGGGAAGGATCCGAGGAAGAAGAGGCGTAGGAAGAAGACGCATCTCCTGGCTGCGGAATCTTAGAGAATGGTTCAACTGTAGTTCATTGCAACTATTCAGAGCGGCAGCCAGCAAAGTGACCATAGCCATTATGATATCCAACCTCCGATAGGAGATGGAACTTTAAGAAGAAGAAGATGTGATAAGAAACAGAACTATTTATTTTAGCCCAGCAACAAACAGATTGAGAGTAAATAATTTGACGCTTTACCTGTCTGTTATGGGCAGCTATCCACTTCATAACTAACCAATGAATTGCCAGCAACAATGCCAATACTTGTTCCTTGTAGCTCTGTTATATATTTTGTCAGTCATTTTTTTGGTCTTTCAATCTCAATTATAACCAATGACCATACTACCAGCTGATTATATTATAACGTATTGCATATTAACGCGCTTTATAATCGATGTGTTCAGTATGAGATGCAAGACACAGCTCTCGTGTCTTGCATCTCATATGCAAGAGCCACTACAGTGGCTCTTATATGCATTGTAATACATTCGTACAGTCTGACAACGCTGGTAAATATTCTGATTGGTCTAAACGCATGGAACAGCAGAGCTCATCGACTGTGAAAAGTATTATTGGGGCTTTACTAAGTAAAATGAGGAGTGAGGTGGTTTACCATTGTCTTCCTCACCAAGTGGAAAAGTATATTTATTAGCATTCCTGGCCCTCTGAAAAGCATCTTCTTTCCACCCTGCAAATGACACCTACACTTCATACACCACATGGTCTGGCTGTATAATGAAATTCATTACTCTCAGAGGAGATAACTGTGACTAGTGTCTTTTACACCTCTACCTCTGTCCCAGAGGTTCGTAAATAAAATTTTCAAATTATTTTAATCTCTTCAAAATTCAAGGTTCTTTATTAAAATTTCTTAATAAATATTATAAAATTCTTAAAATTATTAAAATCTTTAAAATTTTTTAAAATGTGTTAAAAATCCTTGAAAATCCTGGTCACGGCACCATTTTTGTCCCAGAGGTTCGTAAATAAAATTTTCAAATTATTTTAATCTCTTCAAAATTCAAGGTTCTTTATTAAAATTTCTTAATAAATATTATAAAATTCTTAAAATTATTAAAATCTTTAAAATTTTTTAAAATGTGTTAAAAATCCTTGAAAATCTGTTCCACCAAATCTTCCAAAATTGTTTATTATCTCTCAATAATGTTATTTAAGATTCGAAAACTTTTTCTATTTTAAAGAACTGTAAATCGCATCTCATTCCTTAAAAGTTTTAAAATAGAATGAATTAACAATCCATTTTATTTCATAAAATAATATGTTCTTTTTATTTTCCTTTTAAATTTTTTTTTTTTTTATTATTCTCGTTGCTCACATCTGAAGGTGGTAAATCATCTGGTGTTTATATTGAGTGTGTGAATGTGTATGTTTATGTTATGCGTGAGCGTATTTAGTTTGTCATTTGAATGTACGTATGCGTTATGTTTGTGTATATAAGTGTCTCCTATTACACCTCTTCTGCTCTTAAATGCTGTAGTTGTATAACTGGCTGACCATGTGATAAGAAACAGAACTATTTTTTGTACCTCTGGAATTAGTTGAGTGCAAATAATTTAACACTCCACTTGTTATGGGCAAACAGAGTAGTATACATCCATTACAACTCTTCCACATGTAAATGGATAGGTTGAAAGCAAGGCTACACCTGTTAACCCTTTATAAGTTTTTGGTAAGTATACATACCACTGGCAATAAGGTCGATTTTATTTAAGAATAAACTATGCAGTTGAACCTTTTTGCCATTTCATGGTTTTATAGATGTTCTCTGGTAAATAGGCTATCCACATTTTGAAATTAGTGCGCAGAGACCATTTTCTTCATGAGTTGCTCGAATGTGGTAAGGATTCATACCAGCGTATACTACAGTGTTGTTTTGTTGTTACTTTTGTACAGTGCTTAGAGAAATTTAGTTTTTACGGGAAAGCAAGCATTCATACTGATATAAAATTAGGATAAGTTATTCTACACATTTTTTTGTTATATTGTACTATAAGTTGTTTTCATAAGCATTTTTACCACTAAACATTTTGTGTTTTCCATTTCAATAAATGTTTCTTGGTAAGTATACTTACCAAAGTTTAACATCAAAACAAAGAAATATCTTACTGTTCTGCCACTAGAAATACATTATTCAAGTCCCTGTACAGGAAAATTTTACATTTCATAACATACCTACATGTTTTCCCCCGTAGTACTGCCCTATAAAGAGTTAAACAATTACACTTCATACAGTGACTGCTTGTATTGTCCTACCTATTGTCCATTTTTTTGTTACAATACTAATAATAAGATTTAGATTTATTGTTCTGCCACTAGAAATACATTATTCAAGTCCCTGTACAGGAAAATTTTACATTTCATAACATACCTACATGTTTTCCCCCGTAGTACTGCCCTATAAAGAGTTAAACAATTACACTTCATACAGTGACTGCTTGTATTGTCCTACCTATTGTCCATTTTTTTGTTACAATACTAATAATAAGATATAGATTTACTGTTCTGCCACTAGAAATACATTATTCAAGTCCCTGTACAGGAAAATTTTACATTTCATAACATACCTACATGTTTTCCCCCGTAGTACTGCCCTATAAAGAGTTAAACAATTACACTTCATACAATGACTGCTTGTATTGTCCTACCTATTGTCCATTTTATTGTTACAATACTAATAATAAGATTTAGATTTACTGTTCTGCCACTAGAAATACATTATTCAAGTCCCTGTACAGGAAAATTTTACATTTCATAACATACCTACATGTTTTCCCCCGTAGTACTGCCCTATAAAGAGTTAAACAATTACACTTCATACAGTGACTGCTTGTATTGTCCTACCTATTGTCCATTTTTTTGTTACAATACTAATAATAAGATATAGATTTACTGTTCTGCCACTGTTCTGCCACTAGAAATACATTATTCAAGTCCCTGTACAGGAAAATTTTACATTTCATAACATACCTACATGTTTTCCCCCGTAGTACTGCCCTATAAAGAGTTAAACAATTACACTTCATACAATGACTGCTTGTATTGTCCTACCTATTGTCCATTTTTTTGTTAAAATACTAATAATAAGATTTAGATTTACTGTTCTGCCACTAGAAATACATTATTCAAGTCCCTGTACAGGAAAATTTTACATTTCATAACATACCTACATGTTTTCCCCCGTAGTACTGCCCTATAAAGAGTTAAACAATTACACTTCATACAGTGACTGCTTGTATTGTCCTACCTATTGTCCATTTTTTTGTTACAATACTAATAAATTTGTAAATAGTCGTACATTATTTTTTATAAAATAAATCTTTTGCTGTGCAGTCCATAATTCCCATAACGTTCAGTTATGACCCTTTACTCCATAAATTTGAAGATTAATGAAATCGTACATCTTACTTTAAAGACTGAGTAGCTTAAAATGCCATTTCTAGCTCTACTTTTACTTTCTCTTGCCTTATATGAATGTATAAAGAAGGAAAATATTGTCTTCATGCCGATTTTTCGAAATCAAGTTTTCACTGAAAATATACGCTTTCAGGCCCCTGAACCCTAAAAAACGTTTTTAGGGATTGGTCAGTGTGTGAAAAAATATCTCAAGAATGGAATATCGTACATAGTTGAAACTTGGAACTTAAGTCAGTTAACACTAGGGGACCCGACACAAACATTTTCATCAAAATCGGTCAACCGGATGTTGTAGTTCATTTATGGGCTTATCTCATTTTTGCAATTTTCTCAAAACTTCTACGATTTTTTTGAAATATCTCATATACTATTTAGTAAATATCTCATTAAATAAATTACTTAATTTAGTAAATATCTCATTTGCTAAAAAATTACAAGTTTTTTATGCTCTACATTCTACAAGATGGGGTAAGCGAACATGTCCGCTGAAATTCTTGGGGGAGGGGCTGACCTCTCGTGGTACTTTTCTTTTAGCGTCTTGAGCTTCTTGTTTTAGTATGATTTTAAGTATTTTTAAGTTCTACAGAGGTTGATTTTCATTTTGCATCGTGCTCTCATGATTAAAATTAAGTTATGTTTTTCACTTTACATTGTTTACTAAAGATTAAACACAGATTATAAATGTTTCATTATTTACATTGGCAAGAAAAAGTCGTGTAAGTCGGCAGCGGCTATTCAGGTGAAGTAGGTGAAGAACCTCTTCACCTATTTTTCTGGATAATATTGAGATTTATTTCTCTTTTAAAATAGGTATAATTTGTGTTATAATTATTTTTTGTTTTACAATAAAATGGAGAAGTGTCGTGTAAAAATGAACTTAAAATTATTGTATCTGTGTAGAGTGCTTTCTAATATTTTTAATAGCCATTGTGTATGGCCTTAATATACGTAATAAATGCCCAAGTGAAGAGTTCGACAGGTGGCCGCCGCTTCTCTTCCGAAGCGAGCGGGTTGTCATGACAACGGAGAGTCAGCGGTAAATATGCATGCCTAGTGCAGCCTCTCTTAGTTTGCTCCTAATGTAAACAAATAATGACGTCACTGAGCATGCGCATTATATAAAAATGTGTACACGCTGATTAAAAAGTAACTACATACTTTTAAATGTATTTTTATAAATGAAATTGTTAGGTCTACTCGTACATCATATCATGACTGATGTTTTTAGTACTTTAAGTACTTATAATTTAAAAAATAGTTTAATTTAATAGGAATACGACATCCGTAAAGTCGCAGACTCTAGCGTGCACCATGTAGTAGGTGGCTTTTGTTTGTTGACAGTTGGAGCAAACTAAGAACGGCTCAACTGTAGCTCTCCCCAGCCATCGACGAATAGTGAAGAGATTGCGGCGGGTCAACCAGCCTACTGCACCTGCATGTTCAATGACGTGTAAGTTAGTTGTTTTGTGTATGCGGTGGCACACAGTTATACTATGTGTATGTGTATTTTACATTTTTTTACTCTCTGTAGTCTCGCGGATACTTATTAGTATACTAGTTTTTCTCTGTCTCTTTACTTTCTCTTGCCTATATGAATATATAGGAAGAAAAATATTGTTTTCATGTCGATTTTCTGAAATCGAGTTTACATGTTTTCAGACCCCCTGAACCCAAAAATATGTTTATAGCGATTGGTCTGGGTGGACAAAATATTTCAAAAACGGAACATCGTACGTATATTTGAAACTTGAAACTTAATTTAGATACTACTAGAGGACCCAACACAAACATTTTCATCAAAATCGGTCAACCGGAAGTAGTAGTTTATTCCTGTCATTTTTCACTTTTTTGCGTTTATCTCAAAAACGGCTCCTACGATATTTTTTAAAAAATCGCCTCATTTACTTCATTTTTTTATTCTTGCGGCGAGCTCTGCAAATTCCGTGGTACATCAAACACACCTATATCTATGCCGATCTTAATATTGACTCTGTGAAACAAACTATGTCAAAATTCAGCCGTAAATATGAAGAAAGATTCAATAATCATCCAAAATTCCTGGTTCTGAATCTACTAAATAACATTGATACCGGGTTTTCAAGACTGAAAAGACAGTGTTTTTGATTTAGGTTATAGGTTTCAAAGAACATTGTTATTATTTTTTTTTCTAACTGATATACTTCAAAATCATCATTGTATTTATCAAAAATATTAATTAATTACTATTTTCAATTTCATTAACATTATAATAAAATTAATTTCATGTTAATTAACATTTATCAAAAGTACTGATTATTCTATTTCATGTGAACAGATTGTAATGTTGCAGACTTGTAAAAAATAAGTTCATTTATGATTAAAATAAGGTTATGGTTTTTTGTTTATTTCTAACGTTTTATTACTAGTATTAGGTTACATTGTTTATTATTTGCATTGGCAAGAGAAAGTTATGAGTGTTTAACACCAGATGTGTTTAATTCTTCACCTATTTTTCAGTAGCGTAACTAGTCTGATTGCGCCCCAATGCAAGTATTCCCCGTGCGCCCCTATTCGTTGACTCACTCTCCCCCCCCCCCCGTAACTTCCAACGAAACTAACGATATTTCTCCGTACTTGCACACTTCCTGGATAGGCCTACTACTTCACAACACACGCAATTGTACAAGCTCTATCCAATTAGAGAAAGATTATTCAAAGAAATATAATTTATTATGTGCAGTAATTTTAAAGTTAATTATTAAAAAAAATGTGGTGTGAAACACTCGCACAACTTTCTCTTGCCAATGCAAATAATTAATAATAAACCTAACATTATTAATAAAATATTAGAAATAAACAAAAACTAACCTCAAAAACATAACCTTATTTTAATCATGAGTGAATGACGCAAAATGACAATCGAACTCAGTTTGGCTTAAAAATACGGAAAATCACGCTTTCACGCTAAACTAGGCTCTGTAGAGAAAAATGCTCTAAACAAAAGTTGTAGATCTTTTAATTTTCTATAAATTTAATTATATACACTTTTGTCGTAAAATGCATACTAAGACCGAAATCTTAAAAAATCGATTTTTCTCACGTTTTCGTGAGAAAAAAAACAGAAAATCGCAAATTACCGCTAAACTAAGCGTTATACAAAAAAATGTTTGAAATAAAAGTTGTAGAATTTTACATTCTCTACAACTTTTATTATATAACGTTTTGCGCTAAAATGCATATTAAAGCCGCAATCTTAAAAAGAAAATGTTTTTACGTAAAAACAGCCTCAAGCAGAATTTCAGCAAACATGGCGCCTACCCTATATTGTAGAGCATAAAAAATGTAGTAAACCAGTTGATTTTTAAAAAAATCGTAGGACTAGTTTTTGAGAAAATCGCAAAAAAGTGAAAATTATACGAATAAACTACTACTTCCGGTTGACCGATTTTGATGAAAATGTTCGTGTCGGGTCCGGTAGTGGTATGTAACTTAAGTTTCAAGTTCGTACGATGTTCCGTTCTTGAGATATTCTGTTCACACACACACAGACCAATCGCTAAAAACATGTTTTTTGGGTTCAGGGGGTCTGAAAACGTATAGATCCGGTGAAAACTCGATTTCGAAAAATCGACATGAAAACAATACTTTCCTTCCTATATATTCATATAGGCAAGAGAAAGTAAAAATTATTATTCAAAAAATTAATTGAAAGTAAAATTAAGTTACTAAACATTTCCAAACACCATTAACATAACTGAAGTACAGGGAGTTTTGCTTCAACATACTTTTTTGCTAAAAATTTTCCAGAATATCAGTTTTTTTTGCCCCCCCCCCTTAAGGCCTGCGCCCCAATGCACCGCATTGGTTGCATTGGCGTTAGTTACGCCACTGCTATTTTTGAAGGCTTAAGCCTTCAAAAACAATTCAACAAAAATTACTACGCACTCTGATACTATAAATTTTAATTTACAATCAACCTGACGTCACAGATGATGATGATGATCGTTATAACAATGACTAATATACAAGTAAACTTTCTATTGAATAAAACTCGAGCTATACCTAATGGATGATTTAAAACCATGTATTACAATTTAATAAATGTAATATCCATTCTTTAGAATATAATTATAAATGATCAATTCATTCATTTATTCTATAGAGAAGACAATTCCATTAATGACAAAGCCTCCAATAACGTACTAAAGTTCCTCGGAGGTGAATGATACGTGCTTAATAACTCCAAACAAAACGTGATTACAAAATGATATGCATTTCTCTTGTCGCTGAACGACAACCGTATCCTTCCAAGAACCAAAATTAAACGTACAACGTTATTATGGTTGCACGTGATCGCATACAAATTTTATATTGAGATTCTTCTATCGTGCCTTTTCTTGTCGCAAAAGATTTCAGGAAGGTTATTAAAGGATAGTATATTTTTTATACCATTTGTACGCTATTATTATTATTATAAAGGGAATGATTGTAAAGAAAAATTTATTATTTTTTATTATAGTGTAATATATTGTCCTTCGGATAAGTCAGTCGGAAGATTTATTTGAATTATTGTTAAGTTACATCGGCGAACGATTTAGTATGGTTACCAAGTGATTGCCATAAATTTACAAACTAAATTTAGTATCTCTGTTCAATTACACAACTTCGCTAAACCGAACTGATTTCTAATTTTAATTTTCTTTTGGCCTTCGGGCCAGCCCAGTCAGTCAGCTGTTATAAAGTCGCTATTATTTGTTAAGTAACACTAGATAAGCAAGTGACTTTGTATGGTGACCAGCGGACAGCCATTCTGAACAAACTCCACTAAGGGTCCCTGTTCAAAATAATTCATACCAAATCACGTCAAAAAAAATACAGCGAAAAGCAGTACAGTTCCCGATAACAAATAAAAGCTTAAAAAAATCTTTTGTCCTGTATGAAATATTTGCCTATAACAGGCAGGTGGAGTGTTAAATTATTTGGATTCGATCTGCTAGTTCAAGGGCTACAAATAAATAGTTCTCTCTCTTATCTCATGGCTCCTCGAAATCAGGACCTTACCGACCACCCCTGGCAGAAACATTTGCCAGTTCTGATCGCTCCAAACTCTTTTTGGTGGAGGAGAACGAGCCCCGGTTGACAAAACAAATTTTTAACACTAAACAATAAACCTAAGGTGTCGGATGAATGGTTTAAAGAAATAAGAAAGTATATTGAGAAAACCAGAATAAACCGTGAAAACATAATGAACCGAACCAAATTCAGACAACTAACTGAATAACTAATAACGAACTGTAAAGGCTTCCATAAAGAACAAAAACAGAACACCGGGTGGACAGAAAAAAGGAGAAAAGCCTAGAGTGACGAATTCTGAGACTATTGGCTGCAAAAAGAGCTTCCAGAAACGTCTAAAGTCAATTCACGTAGTCTAAAATTGGCCCTATACGAGAGAGTACATGAGTAATCATTAAAATTTGTTTCTCTAGTATTACATCTATTGTCTGGAATTTTTACACATTCAACAACCACCAAATTCATTGACTACTTTTTTATTTTTATCTTAGATTTAAATTTGAACACGGACATTTTGTGAAACGTTTTTATAGTCTTCTTTAAGGTTACCTTAACCCTCAAGTCACCTTCTTAACTTGTGTGACTTAATTTTTGGCGAGATTTTCTATGAACTAACTAAATAGGCTAACCCGAAGGCACGTTGTTACAAATTAATCTTACTATAAGTAAAAAAAATATACTAAAACAAAAAACTTTTGAGAAAAGTAAATATTTCAACTTTACATTATCCTAAATTGTTTGAGGAAGTAATTCAACATTTTTATTCTTAATTCAAAGAAATTGTAAACATATTTGGAATATTTGGAATACGTAGTACATTTGTTAGTATACCACCCAATTCGAAGAAGCCTAAAGAAAAATAATACAGTAATGTTTACACGAAATACTAATCAGACTACACTAGCACGAAAATAAACGCCTAAAGCAAAGAACAACAAACCTCAAAACTTCTTTCTTTAATTATTGACCTTTTGTTTAAAAAAATAAAAATAATCGTGCGACACGCTTTTTGGATTTTTACCAAATTTAACTTACCGATAATTTTGGACGACAACCAAAATTAAAAAGAAATAAAACATTATAATATTAAGTTATAATTTAAAAAGTTCAATAAACCTATTTTGCCGATTTAATTGTGCTATTGTTAATTTTAAACGATAGAGCAATAATATTATTTTTTTTAGTGGCGCCTCGTGCCTTCCAAAATAGGTGAAGAGTTGTAAAACCATATACATACATACAAAACAACTGTGTGACACCGCAAATACAAAACAACTAACTTACACGTTAGTTTTTGAACTGTTATAAACAGTTCCGAGGGAGGTGGAGGGTTCTTTGTTGATGCCAGATCAAGTGGCCAGATAACAGACAGGTGAGAGTCAAATTATTTACTCTCAATCTGTCCATCGCTGGGCTAAAATAAATAGTTCTGTTTCTTATCACATGGTCAGCCAATTAAATGACTGAATCATTTAAGAACAGAAGAGGTAGAGGTGTAAAAGACACTAATCAGAGTTATCTCCTCTGAAAGTAATGGATTTCATTATACAGCCAGACCCTGTGGTAAATGAAGTGAAGGTGTCATTTGCAGAGTGGAAAATATGTGCTTTTCAGAGGGCCCGGCATGCTGATAAGCGTACTTTTCTATTTAGTGAGGATGGCAATTGTAAATCACCTTACTCCTCATTTTACTTAGTAAAACCTCTACAGGTTCAAACCAGCTTTTCGGCTGATGACCTAAACAACAACAAGTGGCCAGGTGGCGGATTTTTGGTTGGTAGGCGGTTGCGGCTTCCTTGGGGCTGGACGAGGACGCCTCAATTGAGTCCAACACTACTTCCCCTATCGTGAGGGAGTGAACATGAGTTTTTCTCGCTGCCTCGGATTAAACAAACAAAAACGTACACGTACATAGAATATGGAGGTGCAGTAGGGTGATCGACACGCCGCAATCTCTTCACTTTAGAGACGAGTAAGGAGAGCTAGGCGTATATATTTGCCATTGATTCCTCCGTTATCTTGACAAACCGCTCGCGTTGGAAGAGAAGCGGCAGCCACCCGTCTAACTCTTCACTTGGGCATTTATTACGTAAATTAAGGCCATTGCAAGGGACATTTAAACATTATAGTACGTAAAATGAAAGATGAAGCCCTGAGTTTTGAACAGCGTGTTACACCAAGTAAGAAACATAAATATTGAAAAAAAAAACAATATAAACAATGCCGGCCGCATTGGTGTAGTTTGTAACGTGCTCGCATCTCATCATGCGGTCCTGGATTCGAATCCCACTCAGGCACGGCATATTTTCATACGTTACAAAAAAAAGTCATCCTCATTACGCACAGTAGGCCTTCGGGCCAACCCAGTCAGTCAGCTGGTAGAAAGTCGCTATTATTTGTTAAGTAACACCGGTTGGGCAAGCGACTTTGTGTGGTGACCAGTTGACAGGCATCCATGAATAAACTCTACTGGGGGTCCCTATTCAAACTCATATCTAATCCACGTCAAAAAAAAAAAAAATACAGCAAAAAACAGCGATCAAATTGGGTAGTTGTCAACAATGTACAGTTCCCGATAACAAATAAAAGCTAGAAAAAAATATTTACGGACAGTTACACCCCAACGTCGTTGCAATGACCACACCAGTTGATGCACCGTTAAATAAATAAAAAAAATCTGGTGTGAAACACTCACACAACTTTCTCTTGCCAATGCAAATAATTAACAATAAACTTAACATTAATAATAAAATATTAGAAATAAACAAAAAACTAACCTCAAAAACATAACCTTATTTTAATCATGAGTGAATGACGCGAAATGAAAATCGAACTCAATTTGGCTTAAAAAAACGGAAAATCACACTTTCACGCTAAACTAGGATCTGTAGAGAAAAATGCTTTAAATAAAAGTTGTAGATCTTTTAATTTTCTATAAATTAAATTATATACACTTTTGTCGTAAAATGCATACTAAGGCCGAAATCTTAAAAAAATCAATTTTTTACACATTTTCGTGAGAAAAAACAGAAAATCGCAAATTATCGCTAAACTAAGCGTTATACAAAAAATTGTTTGAAATAAAAGTTGTAGAATTTTCAATTGTCTACAACTTTTATTATATAAAGTTTTGCGCTAAAATGCATATTAAAGCTGTAAACTTAAAAAAACAATGTTTTTACGTGAAAACAGCGTCACCCAGAATTTCAGCAAACATGACGCCTACCTTATCTTGTAGAGAATAAAAAATTGAGTAAACCAGGCGATTTTTAAAAAAATCGTAGGACCAGTTTTTGAGAAAATCGCAAAAAAGTGAAAAATTACACGAATAAACTACCACTTCCGGTTGACCGATTTTGATGAAAATGTTCGTGTCGAGTCCGGTAGTGGTACGTAACTTAAGTTTCAAGTTTCAAGTTCGTACGATGTTCCGTTCTTGAGATATTCTGTTCACACACACACACACACACACACACACACACACACACACACACACACACACACACACACACACACACGCGCGCGCGCGCGCGCGCGCGCGCGCGCACACACACAGACACAAACACAGACCAATCGCTAAAAACATGTTTTTTGGGTTCAGGGGGTCTGAAAACGTATAGATCCGGTGAAAACTCGATTTCGAAAAATCGACATGAAAACAATACTTTCCTTCCTATTTATTCATATAGGCAAGAGAAAGTAAAAAACAATATAAAGTGTAATTTCATTCCCGTATTAATTAAAGGGATAGGGCCTACAGCGTTCGTTCTAACTTGTTCCGTCCATCAGGAACGAAAATAAGATTTAAAAAAAAATACTCATTTCTTTACTCTTCGTACTAAAAGGCTGAATTTTAGCTGACATTAATTAAAAAACATCCAGGAACACTCCTCTGAAACGCCATATTTTTTTCTCTTAAAATTGATCATGCTTCATGTTCTGAAACATGGACTAAGTGAAAAATGCTCTAAAACCGAGTGCATATTCTGTTTCCAAATTGCTAGAAAATACCTAATGTACTTCCGTGTTGCATCATTTATTCGAATAAAATAACAAAAAACTAAGCGTTAAAACGAGCGGTACCTGAATGTTTTATGTTTTTTACTTGGTTAGATACGTGGTTCCAGACAAAATGCCGGCCGCATTGGCGTAGTTGGTAATGTGCTCGCCTTTCATCATGAAATTGGATTCGAATCCCATTCAGGCACGGCATATTTTCATAAGTTACAAAAAATCATTTCATCCTTCACCGTCTGCATTAGAAGTAATTGCAGAACAGTCAGACGTAAAAAAAACAAAAGCTTCATCTTTAATTTTACGTACTTGAGAAAGCGCTCTAAGAAGATACACTAATTTTATGTAGCCTACTGTTTTACACAACACGTCTTTTTATAAAAAAATAATTATAAAAGAAATTATGCTTATTTAATGAGAGAAATAAATATGGATACTATCCAGGGCATAGGTTAAGAGGCTCTTCACCTATTTCATAACTCAACTCAAGAAGGTAATTTAAAAAAAATCGATATTTTTTGGCATTATTTGAAGTTTAAATTTATTTATTTATTTGAAGGTTAAAATGTGTTTTTGGATGATTGTACTTTCTGGCGGGAAGTGATGTGCTAGAGCGAGTGGATGCATACACGTACCTTGGAGCTCGAGTGTGTTGCAGTGGTAATCACTGTGCTGAAATAAACATTAGAATTGAGAAAGCACGCGCTACTTTTATCAGAATGAAGAAGGTACTAACATCACGAGATATAAATCTCGAATTACGAATGCGTCTCCTTGAATGTTTCGTGTTCCCTGTCCTGTTGTACGGTGTGGAAGCTTGGACTCTCAATAGATTCAGTGAGAAGAAACTACAGGCTTTTGAGCTGTGGACCTACCGTAGAATGTTGAGGATCTCATATACTGAGCATGTCACGAATGAAGAGGTCCTCAGTAGAATGGGAAAGCAGCTGGAACTCATGGTGGAAGTTAAGGCACGAAAATTAAGGTACCTTGGTCATGTTATGAGGGGACCAAAGTATCAAATATTGCATCTCATCATTCAAGGCAAAATATTAGGAAAAAGATCAGTGGGCAGGAGAAGGAGAAGGATATCCTGGCTGTGTAATTTGAGAAGGTGGTTCAGGTGTTCCTCAAAGCAGCGGTCAACAAAATTCGTATCGCCATTATGATAGCCGACCTCCGTCATGGAGATGGCACGTGAAAAAGAGAAGAGACTTTCTTGGGAATTAAATATTTTGGTTTGTATTTGAAGATATTTGGATGAATTTATTTTTAATTTTCATAATTTCTTGCTCTATAATCTGCTGAATGATTACAAAAAAATTGATAGGGATTTAGTTAAAAAATAATTTGTGAATACATAAAATAAATTTTTTTTTGTAAATATGGTTTTTCTTCAATTAATTTCTTGTAAGAAAAATTAAAAACAAGAGCATACAACAGATAATAGGGAGCAATTTTCTATATTTTTTGACACAATAATCATGTTGATATCTTTCTTGGTTCCTGAGACATTTAATTCCCTCTAAAAGCCTGCTTTTCCATCTCCACCCTTATATTAGGGGATGTAATTAATTTGTTGGCCTGGTTCAAGTGGTAGATCTTTACCAGTAAACTACTCTTTTTTTTTAAAATAATTATAATGATAAATTTATAGCCAGTAGTTTTCATTTTCATTTTCTGGGTTGAAATCCCCTAAAAAATCCCCACTAAATTTACCCAACCTAAGCCACCATTCAGATAGTCACTAAAACATTTACGAGCAAACTTTCGTACATGAACAAATACCTCTAGGTCACATATCCAATATCACGTAAAAAAAAATCCATCAACAAGCAGCGATTAAATTAAGTGGTTGTTTGAAAATACAACAGTTAGATAAAAAAAAAATCTGGTGTGAAACACTCACACAACTTTCTCTTGCCAATGCAAATAATTAACAATAAACCTAACATTAAAAATAAACAAAAAACTAACCTCAATAAACATAACCTAATTTTAATCATATATGAAAGGCGCTAAATGAAAATCAACCTCAGTTTGGCTTAAAAATACAAAAAATCGCTCTTTCACGCTAAACTAGGCTCTGCAAAAAAAATGCTATAAATAAAAGTTGTAGATCTCTTAATTAACTATAAATTTTATTACATACACTTTTGTCGTAAAATGCATTCTAAAGCTGAAATCTTAAAAAAATGAATTTTTCACACGTTTTCGTGAGAGAAAAATAGGAAATCGCTAATTACCGCTAAACTAAGCATTATACAAAAAAATGTTTGAAATAAAAGTTGTAGACGTTTAAATTCTCTACAACTTTTATTACATAAGTTTTTGCGCTAACATTTATAATGAAGCCGTAATCTTAAAAAAACTATTTATTTACTTGAAAACAGCCTTACCAAGAATTTCAGCAAACATGGCGCCTACCCTATCTTGTGGAGAATAAAAAATTTAATAAACCAGGCGATTTTAAAAAAAATCGTAGGACCAGTTTTTGAGAAAATCGAAAAAAGTGAAAAATTACACGAATAAACTACTACTTCTGGTTGACCGATTTTGATGAAAATTTTTGAGTCGAACCGATAGTGGAATGTAGCTTAAGTTCTAAATTTCAAGTTCGTACGATGTTCCGTTCTTGAGATATTCTGTTCACACACACACACGCGCGCGCGCGCACACACACACACACACACACAGACACACAGACACACACACAGACCAATCGCTAAAAACATGTTTTTTGGGTTCAGGGGGTCTGAAAACGTGTAGATCCGGCGAAAACTCGATTTCGAAAAATCGACATGAAAACAATACTTTCCTTCCTATATATTCATATAGACAAGAGAAAGTAATAAAGCTGAATTATATTTCTGAAGTATGTACTGTACTTTTATAAAATATAAACATAACAAAAAGTAAGCAATCAGCTACAACACCATATGGTGTACAAATGTTCAATAAATTGAATTAAATTCATTAATATTAAAAAAAAATTGTGTACTTATTGTATAGTATTGACCTTGTTACAATGTTATTCTTCCGGAAAGTAAATTCAAAAAGAAACACATCCGTATCCGGCAAATAAACTAAATAAACAACCATGTTACGTCAGTGTTTCTAATAACTGCACCGCATGTACAATAAAAATAACAAAAGAATGATTTAAATTTTTAAATCACATCCTTTTAAAGGAAAACAATCATCATGTTGATTTAAAATCCGTGCATATAACGATATTACTATTTTTATATTTGTGAAAGATTAGTCTGAATTTGAAATTTGCGTATTCGTGTAAGCAATTACTTGTACTATGTATAACTAGCATGCCCCGTCGCGGCTTTGCACGCGAAAAATGTATCACTTTTTTTTTAAATCTGGTGTGAAACACTCACACAACTTTCTCTGGCCAGTGCAAATAATTAACAATAAACCCAACATTAGTAATAAAACATTAGAAATAAACAAAAAACTAACCTCAAAAACATAACCTTATTTTAATCATGAGTGAAAGACGCAAAATGAAAATCTAACTCAGTTGGGCTTAAAAATACAGAAAATCACTCTTTCACGCTAAACTAGGCTCTGTAGTGAAAAATGCTTTAAATAAAAGTTGTAGATAATTTAATTTCCTATAAAATTTATTATATACACTTTTGTCGTAAAATGCATTCTAAGGCCCAAATCTTTAAAAAATCGATTTTTCACACGTTTTCGTGAGAAAAAAAATCAAAAAATCGCTAATTACTGCTAAACTAAGCGTTATACTAAAAAATGTTTGAAACAAAAGTTGTAGAATTTTAAATTCTCTACATTTTTATTATATACATTTTTGTGTTATAATACATATTAAAGCCGTAATATTAAAAAAACAACGTTTTTACGTGAAAACAGCATTACCAAGAATTTCAGCAAACATGGCGCCTACCCTATCCTGTAGAGAATAAAAAATTGAATAAATAAGGCGATTTAAAAAAAACAACGTAGGACCAGTTTTTGAGAAAATCGCAAAAAAGTGAAAAATTACACGAATAAACTACCACTTCCGGTTGACCGATTTTGATGAAAATGTTCGTGTCGGGTCCGGTAGTGGTATGTAACTTAAGTTTCAAGTTTTAACATCGTACGATGTTCCGTTCTTGAGATATTCTGTTCACACACACACACACACACACGCACGCACGCACGCACGCACGCGCGCACGCACACACGCGCGCGCGCACGCATACACACACACACACAGACCAATCGCTAAAAACATGTTTTTTGGGTTCAGGGGGTCTGAAAACGTATAGATCCGGTGAAAACTCGATTTCTTAAAATCGACATGAAAACAATACTTTCCTTCCTATACAGGGTGATTCATGAAGTTCTCCCCCCACTTCTACAGCACATTGTACTAGTAAAAATAATGAAAAAATGTTATATAAACATAGGTCCGAAAACGCTTCGTTAGCGAGTTACAGCTAGCGAAAGATTTCGCCTGAATTCCTGGGCAAAGAGTAAAATAAAGCCATACTGAACTTTTGGAAAGGTTAATTAAGTAAGAAATGTCGTGGATTCTTATGTAATTTTACCTGATAAAGCTAATAAAATAGGTTTCAGAACTGTACCTGTAGTAGTTTTTGAGGGATTCACGGTTAAATGCAAAAAATTGGGGCACGAAACAATGTTTTTTTAAGTTTCATGTACAATAACTTTGTTAAAATTGGTAATAAATACATAAAATCAACAAACATTAATTGTAGAGAATTTAATTCTGAGAAAATTGATATAATCAAAGTCTAAAATAAAACAGAAATAAGTATCAAAAAATCGATTTTATTCAGTATAATACATTACTAGTTTTAAGCAAAATTAATCAGGTTGGGCCAACCGTACGCACCTTTTTATAATAGATGTTCGAAAATGAGGCCATCATTATCAATACATTTTGCAGCACGTTTGTGTATTGCTTTTGTTGCGTTTCTTAATTTTTCAGGGCTTCCCTGTATCTGCACAGCCGAATCCATAATACGGGCAATTAATTCATCACGAGAATTCACTTTTGTCTTGTATACAATGTCTTTCATCCATCCCCAGATGCAATAATCCAATGGAGATAGATCTGGGGATCTTGGTGGCCAAGGGTGAGGCCCTCCACGACCAATCCAGTGTCCAGGAAATTGATGATTTAAATAAGCAGAAACGGCACGTGAAAAGTGGGGAGGTGCTCCGTCATGCTGGAAGTACAAATTTTGTCTGAGACGTAAAGGAACATTCTCTAACAGCTGCGGCAACTCTTCTTGAAGGAAATGCAAATACAACTCAGCATTTAGGCGTCCAGGTAATATGAAAGGTCCAATCAGCCGATTGTGCAAAAGGCCACACCAGACATTGACGCTAAATCGGTGTTGAAAGTTCTGTTCCACTACCTCATGTGGATTTTCTTCTGCCCATGAGTGTTCATTGTGCAAGTTATTGACACCATCCCGAGTGAATTGTGCCTCATCCGTAAACAAAATACGCTTGTAGAGTTGATTATTAATATTCAAAAAGTTGCAAAACTCCAAGCGAAGCGGACCATCCCCTGGCTGTAGATGTTGAACCTTTTGTTTATGAAACGGATAAAATTTGTTTCGATTTAGTGACCTCCACACCGTTGACTGCGAACACATATCAGAGTGCGTACGTCGTGTACTTACACCTGGACTGCGATGAACAGCATTAATAACAATATCATCATCAAGTTGGACAGCTCGTTCATAATTGGTTCTAGTACTTGGTAGTGATCCTGTTTCCCGAAGAGTACGAAAAGTTCCTGAAATTGTTTTGGTATCTGGAATCCTCCTATTAGGGTAACGTAGTTCATATTCTACTACAGCAGCTCTAGCATTACCATTACAGTAACCCAAAATAAAAACCATATCAGCGTATTCCTCTGATGTAAATAAGTAAGGCATTTTTTCGCTGAATAAACAATCGAATTATAACTCACAAAAAAATTGCATTTAATAACACGATTCACAGAACCCGATCTCCTGCTGTAGCTTGCAAAACACCACTAATACACAGTTCTAACGTAACAGTACAGAATACCATTGTTGATCAGCTGTTATTCGTGCGTTACCAACTTAGAAATTAATAAAACAAAAAACTGCATTTCGATTATTAGTAAACAATAATTGGAAAATGTTTGCTTCATTTATTTTCGAACATTTAATGTAAATTTTTATTTAAAAAAAAATACAACGTAATAAAACATGATAATTTTATTTACAAACAAATTTATTTAACAGTTCATCTTGTTTTCTCAATTTATCTCATCATTAAGGAACAAACATTTTGTTTTTGTTTTATTTTAACTAAATACCGTACGGTATTTCTTTACAGATAGTAATGTATTATACTGAATAAAATCGATTTTTTGATACTTATTTCTGTTTTATTTTAGACTTTGATTATATCAATTTTCTCAGAATTAAATTCTCTACAATTAATGTTTGTTGATTTTATGTATTTATTACCAATTTAACAAAGTTATTGTACATGAAACTTAAAAAAACATTGTTTCGTGCCCCAATTTTTTGCATTTAACCGTGAATCCCTCAAAAACTACTACAGGTACAGTTCTGAAACCTATTTTATTAGCTTTATCAGGTAAAATTACATAAGAATCCACGACATTTCTTACTTAATTAACCTTTCCAAAAGTTCAGTATGGCTTTATTTTACTCTTTGCCCAGGAATTCAGGCGAAATCTTTCGCTAGCTGTAACTCGCTAACGAAGCGTTTTCGGACCTATGTTTATATAACATTTTTTCATTATTTTTACTAGTACAATGTGCTGTAGAAGTGGGGGGAGAACTTCATGAATCACCCTGTATATTCATATAGGCAAGAGAAAGTAAAAATATGTAGCAGAAAAATAGGCGAGATTCTCGTTGATCCTCCATTTCAGCAGTTCTTGCTTTTTGAAGTTTTTTTGCTTTTGAAGATTTTCTTCCTAGTGATGTTTTTTTTGATGGCATTATTGAAAATGAAAAAAAACAAAAAAACACAAAAAAAATTAACAAAACCAAAAACTTAAATCAACGTTGAATAAAATAAAAGTCAAAATAAAATATCAAAGCAATTGATCACTCACCAATTAAAAGAAATTAAAACAAATTAAAGAAACACGGATCTTTACTTTTATAAAATACTCAACAATACAAAATCGTATCTACATAATAAAATGCAATAAAATTATCATGTGATGTCACCAGCTGATCCTTAGCACCACGTCGCTATTTGCTAAATAATATACTTTATTTGAAAAAAAATCTTTATTTGAATCACATCAGCTGGTTTAAAAGCAGCAGATTATCTAACCTCATAAAAGCCTAAATGTAGGACATAAACATTATTTTCAACCCTTTAGGGCTAACTTTTTAAGGGTTTCAGTAGCCTAAAACCTGTACCGGCATCATAGTTACAACATAAAAAAACTGCATGAAAATTGGTTCAGTAATTAGGAGATAAAGGGGAACATACACACACACGTACATCGAATTTTATGTATATATAGATAATAATAATACTGTATTACCTAAGCTTAGGTTCGTTCGGGATCTACGTATAGTAATTATAAACCGACTTCCTTAAACTTAAAACAGTACTTATTTATTGACACAATTTTAATAATTTAATAATTACAAATAATTAACAGAAATGTGGAGTGTTAAATTATTTGCGCTCAATCGTTTAGTTCCAGGGCTACAAAAAATAGTTATGTTTCTTATTACACGGTCACTAGTTCTTTTATTTTTGCGGTAAACGACTGAATCATTTAAGAACAAAAGAGGTAGAAGTGTAAAATACATTAGTTAGAGTTATCTACTCTGAAAGTAATGAATTTCATTATTATACAGTTGGACCCTGGGGGGTGAATAAAGTGAAAGTGTCATTTGTAGGGTAGAAAGTACATGTTTTTCAGGAATGCTGATAAGTATACTTTTTCACTCGGTGAAGAAGGCAATTGTAAAACACCACACTCCTCGTTTTACTTAGTTAAGCCTCTAGAGGTTTAAATCAGCCTTTCGGCTGATGACCCAAACAACAAACATAGGTTAGTTTGTATTATTTACATGGGCAAGAGAAAGTCGTGTGAGTGTTTTACACCAGATTATTTTTTTGTATATTTAAATTCATACCAGCATCAACAACTGGGTCACTAACGACAACTGGGGATTCTGTTGAAGAATTAATGGTTTTAATGTGATAAAATTTTTCATACTAGCTATGAATTTGAATTCCTTCCGCTTTGCAATTCAGTGTAGCTACTCAAACACTACAACTACTGCTATACGAATGCGGCAAAACCACAAATTATCTTAAAAAGTAGAAAGGTCTTTTTAGAAATTCCATTAATCAAGCAATGAATTAAAAACCGTTTAAAACTAAACGCTACTTGTAAATCCTCTGATAGATTAAACGAAATAAAAATTAATTATAAAATACGTTCTTTAAATTTACTAAAATAATTAAAGTAGAATATACAGTTTCGAAATTAAAATAAATTTTTTAACACTTTAGCTTTATTAGTATCATTATTTAAGTGTTACCTAGGTAAGGATAAAAGCAACTGCAGTATATTTCACAAGACATAATATATTTTGCAGTTTATTTCTCATAATAATTTACGAATTTATTTAATAATTACATTTGGGTGTATTATTACGTATTTAGCGGTTTAAAAACATAATACATTATAATAATAACCTTTCACTTTTGCTCTTAATTATAATAAGGTGTTAAAACTGTAGTAATAAAATGTCTCTGCTTCTAAAAGTAACAATTAAATTTCGCTTTTATAATAGTCTAGTGGTTTGTTTAGTTGTTCTTTGTAAATGTACTGGTAGAAAATACAAATTTTAATAAATCACATTCGTATTTTCAAATTGAATCTAACTAAAATAACTAAATAAATTTTTATTAGTCGGTGACTTCTTTCGGGAATAGATTTCGTCAAAATACATAAAGTTTCAAAAAAAAATCTGGTGTGAAACATTCACAGGATTTTCTCTTGCCAATATATATATATATAATAAAATATAAATATAACCTATGTTTAATCATTTGTGAACAATGGAAAATGAAAATCATAACCTAATTTTAATCATAAGTGAATGACGTAAAATGAAAATCGATACCTCTGTTTCTCTTAAAATTACGGGAAATCACAAATTGATACGAAACTGTGCTCTGTAGAAAAAAATTCTTAAAAGTAGTGAATTTTTTTAATTTTCTATATTTTACTTATAATACACTTTTTTCGTAAAATGCATACGAAGGCCGCAATATTAAAAAATTCAATTTTTACTAATTTTGATAAGCAAAATACAGAAAATCACTAATTGCCGCTAAACTAACCATTGTACAAAACATGTTTGAAATAATAGTTGTAGGTTTTTAATGTTCTACAACTTTGGTTATGAACTTTTACTCTAGAATGCATATTAAAGCTGTAATCGTAAAAAATAAAATTTCAGCACGAGAGCGCAGCCTCTTCAAGAATTTCAGCAGACATGGTACACATCCCCATCTTGTGCAGCCCGACAAATATAGTAATGGAGGGGATTTTGAAAAAAATCGTAGGAGCCGTTTTGAAGAAAATCGCAAAGAAGTGAAAAATTACAAGAAAAACTACTACTTCTGGTAGACCGATTTTGATGAAAATGTTCTTGTCGGGTCCCGTAGATGGTACCTAACGTAAGTTCCAATTTTCAACTTCGTACGATGTTCCGTTCTTGAGATATTTAGTTCACACACAGATAGACAGATATAGACACACAGACCAATCGCTAAACACATGTTTTTTGGGTTCAGGGGGCTTAAAAACGTGTAGCTATTTACGGTGAAAACTCGATTTCAAAAAATCGACATGAAAACAAGATACTTTCCTTCCCTATGTATTCATTAAGGGTAAGATAAAATAAAAAACCTGTAGCATATTTATTTATTTTTTATATTTTCGTTTATTTAAAGTTGCATGGACAGGTTAGTCATTAGCGACTTCTGTCGGTTTTGGTACTGTAATGATGGGTTTAACATATTAAAATATTCAGGCCCTAGCCGGTAATCGAACCTCGGATCTTTCTCTTTGTAGGCTAGCGCGCTAGTCACTACGCCGCGGAGGCGGTCAAAATATTTATTTATTTTTTTGAAAATTTTATTTATAAAGGTCGCTTCAACTGCTAATGGTTATTAGCGACCACAATAAGAATTATACAAATAACAATAAAAATAACAACAATTCATCAAATTAAAATATAAGAAAGAGAAAATTAGTAGCTAGGCTTATCAGATTTTATTTTCAACAGCAACATAACGAAGAAATTTTAAAACTTTCTCACAACTGTCTTTAGACCTAACATTGTCTTGAAATATTGCAGAAATACCAAGAAGCGAAATACCAAGGGCGCTGTGAAGTTCTCGACATTCTGAAACGATATGTGAAACCGTTGCTTTTGCGTCGCAGACAGGGCACACGGCGTAGATATTGTAAGCAGGTGCTGGTGTTATACAGGATGATTCACGAAGATATGCAGAAACTTTTGGAGCTCATTGTATATGTAAAAATAATGAAAAAAGTTTATATAAACATGAGTCCGGAAATGCTTCGTTTCCGAGTTACGGCTAGCGAAAGTTTCGTCCGGATTTCAGCTCACCAGGTGAAATGAGGTCTTCCTGAAATTCTGGTAAGATGATTAAGACACGAATTTAATCATTTCTCATGGTTTTTGATCTGATAAATTGAATAAAATAGGTCCCAGAACTGTAAGTTAAATAGTTTTTAAGAAAACCAGTGTCAGATGCAAAAAAATGGAGTGAAAACACATTTTTTCATCTTTGGGCAAGAATAACTTTGTTATTTTACCAAGAAACAGTTAAAATTTTTGAATAAAACATGTAGAAAATTATATTCTGAACAAACCGGTGTAAATGAAGTACACAGAAAGCGAATAGATGTTTGATAACATGAATTTTTATTCATAACAGTACAAAGTAAAATTTACCGGAAAAACAAAGATGAAAACATGTGTTTTTTTTCACTCCATTTTTTTGAATTTGACACTGTTTTTCTCCAAAACTATTTAACTTACAGTTCTGGGACCTATTTTATTCAATTTATCAGGTCAAAAACCATAAGAAACGATTGAATTCGAGAATTTCAGAATTTCAGGAAGACCTTATTTCACCTGGTGAGCTGAAATCCGGGAAAAATCTTTGTCTAGCCGTAACTCGGTAATGAAGCATTTCCGGACCCATGTTTATAAAAACTTTTTTCATTATTTTTACATTTACAATGGTCTCCCAAAGTTTCTGCATATCTTCGTGAATCACCCTGTATAAGTGAGTGCCCAATCCGCAATTGGCAGATGACAACCTGTTCCCTGCGATTATGGAATTCGGGTAGAGAAAATTCTCGTAACATTTTTTGTACCACGTGGAGTTTCGCACGTGGCATCTCGGTCCACCTATTTTTCCAGAAATCAAATAATTTTCTCTTGATGTGTGCTTTTAGGTCAAAATGAGAGATCGGATGGAAATGTTCTTGTAAGTGAACAACACTCTTGGCCGCAAGATCTGCTTTTTCGTTGCCTGGAATCCCTACATGAGACGGGATCCAGGTAAACACTATTTCAAAATTGTTTGCAATCAACTCTGAAATTAGCTTTAGGATTTCTTGAATTATTGGTACATGACACTGGACATTTCCCATTGCTTGCAGAACATTTATTTTGTTTTTAGTAAAGTTTATTTGTAAAATACGATAGGTATGTTTTTATCAGAATATATTTATATAAACTGTACCTGTCAGTAAATGTAAAAATCGATTGTATATCTGGACAAGAATGGGTAAAACACTATAAAAACCGATGGTTCGACGAAGCAGTGCAAGACAGAGATGTGGTACAATGTGTTGAATGCCAAGTGGACGACATTACCATTGATGAGCTGCTGTTTGTGATTAAACTATCAAAAAATAGAAAAGCAAGTGGTCTCGATGGAGTAAATATGGAGCTCATTAAGTATGGAGGTATTCTCCTACATTTGAGATTATTAGTGTTGTACAATATGCACATATCAGAGTGCGTAGTACCTGCAGAGTGGGAAACATCTAAAGTTGTGTCCATTGACAAGAAAAAAGATAGAACTAATCCAGAGAACTATCGTGGAATAAGCCTTCTGAACATTGCATACAAGTTATATGCTGCCATACTGAACAGGCGCTTAAGAGTTATTGCCGAGACGTTGACAGGAGAAGAACAAATGGGATTTCGCCGAGGTCGGTCATGTATGGATGCTGTTTTCACATTAAAACAGATTATTGAGAAGAATCGTGAATACAATTGCGAAACTCACATGGCTTTTATAGATTGGCAGAAAGCATTCGATAATGTTTCAAGAGCCCAATTGTGGGATATAATGCTCAAAAAAGGATATCCCAAACATCTCGTTGCTGCAATTGCGGGGGCATACATCAATACAGACATTATAATCACATTTGGAAACAATAGGAAAACAGAGAAAATTATAATAAATAAAGGTGTAAGACAGGGTTGCCCAATGTCCCCGACTTTGTTCAATATATATACTGACGAGATTCTAGATATTTGGAATCGAAATGTTGACTCAGGTATTGAACTTTCCAATAATGTCTTTGTAAACTCTTTACTTTATGCAGACGACACTGTAATCATTTTCGACACAGAAGAAAAACTACAATATGGAATATTCAAACAACAAAATGGGAGCAGACTTTGGCATGAAGATCTCACCCCAAAAGTCAAAGACAATGGCATTCAGAGGGAAGTGGCCAGTTAGATCGAAAATTGTGCTTGACAACCCAACATTGGATCAAGTAAGAAGTTTCAGTTACTTGGGATGTCACATTTCATTTGATGTAAATGATGATGTTGGTGAAAAAATAGCGAGATTCAGTTCTGTTTGTGGTGGTATAAGGAGAGCCTTGGGCAGGAGAACAAGACATGATACCCAACTGAAATTTTATAGAGCAATGGCAGTACCGCTAATAGCATACGGTAGCGAGACATGGGTATCTATAAAGAGAACTTAGTCTCGGATACGAGCTGCTGAAATGAGGTTTTTACGAGCGGTTAAAGGTTGCACTCGACTAGACAAGATAAGGAATGAAGACATAAGAGCTGAATTACAAGTGGAACCTCTACTGAGTATTTTGAAAAAAAGTCGTGATAACTGGTCTTGTCATCTACTCCGAATGTCACCCAATAGACTTCCATTGCAGGCATGGGAGTACAAACCTATAGGAAAACGAGATGTGGGAAGGCCGAGGAAAAAATGGATGCCGGAACAGGCCAATAGAGCCTAATCCTTGTAAGATGATGATGATGATGATGATGATGTACCTGTCAGTTAGTAATAATTTAAGGGGAGCACTATACCTCGAAAATCGAAAAAATTGATTTTTCTAATTTTGGCGCCATTGCCTTCTGTATCTTTTTCTGTGTAATTACATGTAAAAATTATAACTGTACTATAGAAATTACGGAAGCTATCCAGATTTTAGTTAAGTAATTTTTTGACCAGAATTTCTTTTAATTGAGTTAATCTGTGAAACAATTAAGAGTTGCGATATTCAAAGAACACAGAAAGCTTAGAAGGCAATGGAAAGTGTGTCAAAAGAAGCAAGACAAGAGAAAAAAGGAGAAATTATTTGAGGAAAAAGAAAAGTCTGGTGAGGATCAATATTATGGTGCAGGCCGATTTTACGGTAAGTAAAACTTAACAGCTCATTTCCCGCCAATTCACTTTTTTCCATAAAGGTACAGTTTTCTCAAAAACTATTTGACTTTGAAGATTGAAATTTTTTGAGCATGTTTCTCAGTATAATTTTGACATACGGTACTAGAATCATTGGAGTATTATTACTAAATTCGAAATAAAATAAAAAAGTCTACAAAAAAAATTAAATTGTTTTTGCATTTTTCAAAATAAAATTCTCGAAATGGTATCGCTAGCTCTATATTAATAATTCTAGTACCAGAGCTTAAAAATATGTCAAAGAAAAGGCATAAAAAAGTTAAAGCCCGAACTCTTGACGGTTTCTTAGAAACATGTACCGAAAAAACATGGGTTAGATAGGAGGTATAGTGCTCCCCTTAAACTATAAGAACATTTTTCAGTCTATACATCTTGTTCAACGTTCGTGATTAGCATTACTGTTATGAAATGTTTACAAAATTTTTAAAATATGTTGTAAGATAATATTTGGCAACAGAAATACGAATACTGGTGAAGGGGTCCTTATACTTTTGTCCTTATTACAGTGATAATGTAGATGTTAACTTTTAAAGTTTCACCTCGTTATTATTGTTGTTATTATTACTGTTTCTGTAATAGCAATGATGATAATTTTTTAACAAAGAAATGGAAAGTATGTCTGTAGCTGGTCTGACTATCTAAACCGATAGGATTTGGTGGGAGGAGGAACAGTTAAGTGACCTCTTGTTATAGTTATTTACTATTCTAATAAATTATTTTAATACTCGCATTTACATTTTTATATTTTAAAATATTATTTTATTTTTCTTTATGAATAATGATCTAAACGGTAGTTACTAATGTTTTAAAATAAGACGTGTTGTCCATCAGTTAGAACTCGTTTGTTTAATGATTTAATCTCTTTCGGAGTGGGAGGAAGATGGTATCTTCCTTTTAGTTCATTAGATTATATTGTTTAGATTTATTATTGTATTATATGAAATAATTTTGGATTGTAGTTTTTTTTTAAATTATTGTACAGTAAAATCCCACTAATTCGGACTAATTAAGGGAAGTGAAGTCCGAATTATTGAAAGTCCGAATTATCGCGAATATTTATTTACATCTAAAAATTGAATAATTAGGCAATTAAAATTAAAAATTAAACGTTACTTGTCTGAAATATCGATGTTTAATGAATTTACAGTACAGTATATTGAAAAACAACAAAGTTAAAAGCATAGAAATAAAAATATTTACGGCAGTAAAAACATTGTTAAATAATAAATGTTCAGTGTAAAATGATATTTAATTAAAACACTGTACTTACGTACCGATTATTTGGCACTTGTTGAAGTAGAGGGTTGACAATATCCTCAAGGATCATTTGAGGTTGCTTAACAAAAAAAACTTGTAATTTTTTTCTGTGATTCTTTGCTGCACTGTTTTCTTATAACTGTTGGCGCATCTCTCTTAGGACAAGATAATAGTCATTGACTTCCGGATTGAAGTCTGCAAATGCAATAAGTTCGTCTATGTGGTTTCTCACTTCACTAGCTTAAATTGTGGAACGTTTTCTTCACTGAGTAACCAATAATGTATTACAGGATGAAACAATTTTTATTAGACAGTTAAAAGCTATTATTTTTTGAAGTAGCACTTTATTAATTTTAACTAAAAAACTTCTAAAAAAGTTAAAAAAGCTGCTCTTCTTGGAGGAGTCCGAAATATCGCGAATTCCGAATTAGTGAAGTCCGAATTAGTGAGGTTTTACTGTATAACTTTTAATTGTTTTACAAAAGATAAATAAGGTTAGTTCAAGAATGAGACTGAATAATGACGTTTACCTGAATGTTTTACTGTTTTGCGATCCTTCCTTCTTTACGGTGCACCAGTTTGGTGGGCCGTCCTCTCCTCCGTCAACAAAAGAAAACTCTCCTCCCTTCAGAACCGCATAGTAAGGCAAATTTCCAACCACCACTACCTCATCAATAATAAAACCTTCCACGACTACGTCCTCAGGAGTTCATACACCGAACTTCAAGAGTCCTTCACGAAGCCGGTCAACGCTCTGTACAGCCAGCAGTCAGAGCAATCTACACGACACCTCATCCGCCACAAGTAAAGATTAAACAGCCATTCCACGATTTCCTACAAACATCCCTATAAATATTTCCTACTGGTAAAGAACACTCCCGACTAGAAAAACCTTTCCCTACCAAGGCAATGTTCTCGCTGTTATCCCGATTCCGAGCCCATCTCCCTCCCCCCCTACAGTTAATCATCTGTAATTCAAAATAAAGAAAAATATGAATTCGACCAAGTTAATAACCTGGTAGGTATTTGTTAAATTAATGCGCCGGATGATTAGAATATTTTTTTAGTCTCGTTAGTACACGCTACCACTACAAATGCAGCAGCTGTGAAACACTACTAACACTCATTCATTCTCCCGATACTATAACAACGCACTGCATTCCTTCCAACTACACGGAGCTGGGACTCAACCAATACTTTCCACCCTGCATATGACACTTTTACTTCATTCACCACAGGGTCTGGCTGTATAATGAAATTCATTACTCTCAGAGGAGATAACTTAGTTTTTTTACAACTCTAACTCTTCTGTTCTTATATGCTTGAGTCATAAATTTGCTGACCATGAACTAGCAGATCGAGTGCAAATAATTTAACACTCCACCAGTCTTATGGGAAAATTTAATCATTAATAAACTTATTAACCCTTTATAGAGCAGTATTCCGGGGGAAAATATACATGTTGTAAAATGTTAAATTTTGTTTTATAAGGTTTGAATATTGTATTTCCAGTGCCAGAACAGTAAGATATTTCTTTTTTTATGTTAAGCCCTGGTAAGTATACTTACCAAGGAACGTTTATTGAAATGGGAATCACATAATGTTTAGTGGTAAGAATGCTTATTAAAACAACTTGTCCTATACGAGGTTTGTTCAAAAAATAACGGGAATTTTCGTTTTTTGAAAAAAATATTTATTTATTCATTTACATTAATATTGTCGCCTTCAAAGTAGTCTCCTTCGCATGCAATACACTTGTGCCAACGCTTTTTCCAATCCTCGAAACACTTCTGAAACTCGATCTTTGTGATAGCTTTTAGCTCTTTCACCGATTCGCTTTTAATGTCATCTATGCTTGTAAAACGACGACCTTTTAATGTTCTCTTTATTTTTGGAAATAGAAAAAAGTCACATGGAGCCATGTCTGGCGAATATGGAGGCTGGGGCATCGTTACAGTTTTGTTTTTGGCCAAAAATTCACGAACAAGCAATGAAGTGTGAGCAGGTGCATTATCGTGGTGCAAAAGCCATGAATTGTTTTGCCACAAATCCGGGCATTTTTTTCGGATTGCTTCACGCAAACGGCGTTGAACTTGTAGGTAGTACTCCTTATTGATTGTTTGACCTTGTGGCAAGAATTCATGATGCACTATGCCATTAAAATCGAAGAACGCAGTGAGCATAACCTTCACATTCGACCGCACTTGTCGAACCTTTTTCGGGCTTGGCGATCCAGAATGCCTCCACTGGGACGATTGAGCCTTAGTTTCGACATCGTATCCGTAAACCCATGTTTCGTCACCTGTTATAACACGTTTGAGTAGATCCGCATCGTTGTCGACTTCATTTAGTGACTCCTGAGCAACTACCATTCGCCGCTGTTTTTGTTCGAAATTCAACAATTTTGGAACAAATTTTGCTGCCACACGTTTCATACCCAAAACATCCGAAAAAATTTCTTGGCATGAGCAAATCGATATGCCAACATCATCACTGACTTCTCTGATTGTGATTCGGCGATCGTTCATAACCATTTCTTTCACTTTTTTCACGTTTCCATCGGTTGTTGATGTGCTTGGACGTCCGGGTCGTTCGTCATCTTCAACGTTTTCGCGGCCATCTTGGAAACGCTTATACCACTCGTAAATCCTTGTTTTACTCATAGCAGACTCACCATATGCCTTTGTTAACATTTCACACACTTTATTACACTTTATTTCATTTTTCACGCAAAATGTAATACAAATTCTTTGATCCATTTTTTTAACAAACAAAAATAGCCGTGCTCGAAAAACACGTCTAACCTTAGCGGCTTCCACTTAAGAACTAAGCAATGAATATTGTTGAAAATTTTATCGTACGTCAGGGGCATGTGTACCAACATAATAAAAAAAAAATTTACAATCGGACTATCCAAACCCGCGAAATTTAAAAATTCCCGTTACTTTTTGAACACACCTCGTATAACAGAAAAATGTGTAGAATAACTTATCTCAACATTATATTACCATGAATGCTTGTTTTCCCGTAAAAAACTCAAAATTTCTATACACTATACAAAAGGAACAGAAAAACAACACGGTTGCGTACGCTGGTATGAATCCTTATCACATTCGTGTAACTCATGAAGCAAATGGTTGCTACACACAATTTCAAAATGTGGAAGCCTACTTACCAAAGAACATCTATAAAACAATAAAATGCCAGTAGCTTATTGGCATCTTCTTCTTAGCGTGCCTGTCCGGTTCGAACGCTGGCTGTCATCATGGCTATCTTGGTCTTGTCATCTGCAATGCGGAACAGTTGGGCCGAGCTTTTCCCATACCAGTCTCTCAGGTTATCAAGCCAGGATATTCTTCTTCGGCCTGGCTGTCTTCTACCATCCAATCTTCCCTGCAGGATGCGCTGCAACAGTTCGTATCTACCGTGGTTCCTCATAATATGACCGAGGTATTGCAACTTGCGACACTTAATGGTGTTTATTACCTCTGGTTCCTTGTCCATCCGACGCAGTACCTCAATGTTGGTCACCCTATCTGTCCATGGTATCCTCAGCATTCTTCTGTACACCCAAAGTTCGAAGGCTTCAAGTTTAGTAGTGGTCGCCCTCGTCAACGTCCAAGACTCTACTCCGTACAGAAGAACGGAAAACACGTAACACCGCAAGAGTCGCAACTTAGTGCCCATAGTGAGATCATGACTCTTAAACGCCGAACTCATTGCGTTGAAAACACTCCTTGCCTTACCAATACGGCACTTGATCTCTTGTGAGTTTTCCCAGGCTTCATTGATAATAGTGCCCAAATACGGATACCATGCTACACGCTCAATTCTTGCATGTTTTATATATAGGTCTACACCAGTTATCGGTCCCCTGCTAATTACCATTAATTTGGTTTTCACGATGTTGATGTCCAGGCCATACTTCTCGCTCACTTCTGTTATCCTGTTCATCAGTCTTTGCAGTCCCTCTATTGTATCAGCGAATACAATCGTGTCATCTGCATATCGTAGATTATTCAGTTTGACACCGTTCACTGAGATACCCTCTTCCACATCCTGCATGGCCTCCTTGAAGATGTGCTCTGAGTAGACGTTGAAAAGTATTGGCGAAAGAATACAGCCCTGTCTAACCCCACGTCGTATTTCGACCTGTTCTGTATGGTCTTCTTCCACTCTCAGCACTGCCGACTGATTCCAATACAAGTTGGCGATCAGCTTCAAATCCTTCCCATCCAGTCCAGTTTGTTTGAGGATCTCCATCATTTGATCATGTCTGACACGGTCAAACGCCTTTTGATAGTCGATAAGGCATGCAAAAACATTGCAACTTACATCTCTGCATCTTTGAAAAAGTACTTGCACACTAAAGAGTGCCTCTCTAGTACCCACTGCTCTTAAAAAACCAAACTGGTTCGGTGCTATATGTTCTTCACACACCTTGTAAATTCTTTTATGTATTATCCTCAGGAATAATTTGAGAAACTGGCTCATCAGACTTATTGTCCGGTAATCCCTGCATACTTTATTGGCATAGCTTATTCAAAATAGCTTATTTTTAACTGCATAGCTTATTCTTAAAAAAATCAACCGTATTGCCAGTGGTACGTATACTTACCAAAGACCTATAAAGGGTTAATAGTAAATTGATGGAACTTTTAAATTTCGTACAATATTTATTATTACTTTCTCTTGCCTATATGAATATATAGGAAGGAAAGTATTGTTTTCATGTCGATTTTAAGAAATCGAGTTTTCACCGGATCTATACGTTTTCAGACCCCCTGAATCCAAAAAACATGTTTTTAGCGATTGGTCTGTGTGTGTGTCTGTGTGTCTGTGTGTGTGTCTGTGTGTGTGTCTGTGTGTGTATGTGTGAACAGAATATCTCAAGAACGGAACATCGTACGAACTTGAAACTTGAAACTTAAGTTACATACCACTACCGGACGCGACACGAACATTTTCATCAAAATCGGTCAACCGGAAGTAGTAGTTTATTCGTATAATTTTTCAGTTTTTTGCGATTTTCTCAAAAACTGGTCCTACGATTTTTTTTAAAATCGCCTATTTTACTCAATTTTTTATTCTCTACAAGATAGGGTAGGCGCCATGTCTGCTGAAATTCTCGGTGAGGCTCTTTTCACGTAAAAACGTTGTTTTTTTAAGATTACGGCTTTAATATAAATTTTAGCGCAAAAACTTATATAATAAAAGTTGTAGAGAATTTAAAAACCTACAACTTATGTTTCAAACATTTTTTTGTATGACGCTTAGTTTAGCGGTAATTTGCAATTTTCTGTTTTTTTCTCACGAAAACGTGAAAAAAATCGATTTTTTTAACATTTCGGTTTTAGTATGCATTTTACGACAAAAGTGTATATAATAAAAGTTATAGAAAATTAAAAGATCTACAACTTTTGTTTAGAGAATTTTTCTCTACAGAGCCTAGTTTAGCGTGAAAGTGTGATTTTCCGTTTTTTTTAAGCCAAATTGAGTTCGATTTTCATTTTGCGTCTTCCACTCATGATTAAAATAAGGTTATGTTTTTGAGGTTAGTTTTTGTTCATTTCTAATGTTTTAATACTAATGTTAGGTTTATTATTAATTATTTGCATTGGCAAGAGAAAGTTGTGTGAGTGTTTCACACCAGATTTTTATTTATGTAAAAACTACTTGTGGCTTATTACAGCTTATCTGAAATAACCTTAATTTGTTTGTCCATAAGGTCAACGTAAAAAAGAAAACTATTTTAAATATTACAGTACTTGTAAGTTTTCACTGAAATTATATACAACTTGTAAAATATTATATTAGTAATTTAAAAATATGATTTGTGGTTTCAATTTCTAAGGACAATTCAATATTTTTAACCACATTAATTTAAAAAGTAATTATTATATAAAATAATCCATTCAATGTTAACAGATGTATATTTTTGATAGGTTTCTTGTGAAAACTGATACTCGTAGCTATTCTAAAAATTCATAAATATTTACAGAAAAATCTGGTGTGAAACACTCACACAACTTTCTCTTGCCAATGCAAATAATTAACAATAAACCTAACATTATTAATGAAATATTAGAAATAAACAAAAAACTAACCTCAAAAACATAACCTTATTTTAATCATGAGTGAATGACGCAAAATGAAAATCGAACTCAGTTTAGCTTAAAAAAACGGAAAATCACACTTTCACGCTAAACTAGGATCTGTACAGAAAAATTCTTTAAATAAAAGTTGTAGATCTCTTAATTTTCTATAAATTTTAATATATACACTTTTGTCGTAAAATGCGTACTAAAGCCGAAATATTAAAAAAATCGATTTTTCACACGTTTTCGTGAGAAAAAAACAGAAAATCGCTAATTACTGCTAAACTAAGCGTTATACAAAAAAATGTTTGAAATAAAAGTTGTAGAATATTAAATTCTCTACAACTTTTATTATATAAATCTTTGCTCTAAATTGCATATTAAAGCCGTAATCTTATAAAAACTATGTTTTTACGTAAAAACAGCCTCACCCAGAATTGCAGCAAACATGACGCCTACCCTATCTTGTAGAGAATAAAAAATTGAGTAAACCAGGCGATTTAAAAAAAAATCGTAGGACCAGTTTTTGAGAAAATCGCAAAAATGTGAATAATTACACGAATAAATTACTACTTCCAGTTTTGATGAAAATGTTCGTGTCGAGTCCGGTAGTAGTATGTAACTTAAGTTTCAAGTTTGTACGATGTTCCGTTCTTGAGATATTCTGTTCACACACACACACACACACACACGCACGCACGTACGCACGCGCGTGCACACACACACACACACACACACACAGACACAGACTAATCGCTAAAAACATGTTTTTTTGGGTTCAGGGGGTCTGAAAACGTATAGATCCGGTGAAAACTCGATTTCGAAAAATCGACATGAAAACAATACTTTCCTTCCTATTTATTCATATAGGCAAGAGAAAGTAAAAATTCTTAAATATTTACAGAAAAACTTAACAAAACCGTTACGTTATTCAGTACAAGCTTCCCATCCCGGCTTCATCCGAGTATCATTTTGTGTTACAGTCAAACCCCAGTTAACCGGACCCCGCTTGACCTGAATCCGGGTTAACCGGATTAAAGTTTTAAACCAAATCAGTTTTTATTTGTTGTTGTTTAGGTCATCAGCTGAAAAGCTGGTTTGAAACTGTAGAGGTTTTACTAAGTAAATCGAGGAGTGAGGTTGTTTACAATTGCCTTCCTCACTGAATGGAAACGTACGCTTATCAGCATGCCGGGCCATTTGAAAAGCACATATTTTCCACTCTGCAAATGATACTTTCACTTCATTCAAAACAGCTTCTGGCTGTATAATGAAATTCATTACTTTCAGAGAAGATAACTATGATAACTTTTACACCTCGACCTCTTCTGTTCTTAAATTATTCAGTCATTTAATTGGCTGACCATGTAATAACAAACAAAACTATTTATTTTATTTTATTTGTATAATACATAAATTATATGTATAATTTTTAGAAAATAAGAAAAATAACGGATCAATACCGTTTTCCCACAATGTTTAGTACAGTACATAAAATATATTGTACACGCAAATGTTAATGTACAATATTAGTTATTTATTTTCATATTTAAAGTATTTTTACATTGTGATAAGTTATAAGACCAGTTTCAAATTGAGTTACTTCAATGTATGTTGATATCAATACGTAAAGAGCAGTTACTGTAACGTCTGTGAGGCCCCCGCACAAAAGAAAAACTAGTGGAATCGATTGGTCTGCGTTTGTTCCGGATTGTTCCGCTCAAATAAGTGGGAAAATCGGGAAAAACGGGCTTACTTTACGCTGCCCCCTTATATATATATATATATTTTTTTTTTTGGCCTAAATGATATTAACATTCCATCCTATCCTGATTTCGGCTTCTCCGGATTGGGGTCCACCCGCATTAGTCCGGCTAACCGGGATTGTACTGCATTCCAATAATTTTAAAATTAGGTTTATAAAAATATCAAATTTTTTTTGGCGTAATTGATATTAACATTCCGTCCTACCCGGATTTCGCCTTATCCGGGTGGGAGTCCGCCCACATTAATCCAGTTAACCGGGATTGTACTGTATTCCAATAATTTTAAAATTACGGTTATAATTATATTAAAAATAGGATTTTCTGATTATAGAATTATTATTATTTGCACTCAATCTGTTAGTTCCAGGGCTAAAAAAAAAAAAATAATTGTGTTTCTTATCACATGATCAGACACACATGATATGACTGAAACATTTAAGAACAAAAAAGGTAGAGGTATAAAAGATATTAATCAGAATTATTTCCTCTGAAAGTATTGAATTTCATTATACGATTTCAAGATCCTCGTACAACGGGACCTTGTGGTGAATGAAGTGAAGGTGTAATTTGCAGGGTGGAAAGTAGGTGCTTTCGGAGGGCCTGGTATGCTGATAAGCATACCTTTCCATTCAGTGAGAAAGGCATTGGTAAACCACCTCACTCCTCGTTTTACTTAATAGTAAAGCCTCTAGAGGTTTAAACCATCCTTTCGAATGGTGACCTAAACAACAACATTAAGTCCATCTGAATCGTCCGTTTTTTTGTTAATTTTCATTAGGGTAACAAAAAATCTGTGTTCCAAGTTATCTGGTAAAGTCCCTGAGCTAATCGTTTTAATTAGTTCGTTTTTATGTCTAGCTAATTAGATTTTTAAAGAGGTTTTTTATCTTTCTCACGTCGTATACAGGGTGATTCATGAAGTTCTCCCCCCACTTCTACAGCACATTGTACTAGTAAAAATAATGAAAAAATGTTATATAAACATAGGTCCGAAAACGCTTCGTTAGCGAGTTACAGCTAGCGAAAGTTTCGCCTGGATTTCAGTTCACCAGGTGAAATGAGGTCTTCCTGGAATTGTGGTAAGGTAGATTAAGGGGCAAATTCAATCATTTCTTATGGTTTTTGATCTGATAAATTGAATAAAACAGGTCCCAGATCTGTAAGTTAAATAGTTTTTAAGAAAACCAGTGTCAAATGCAAAAAATGGAGTGAAAAACTTATTTTTTCATCTTTGGGCAAGGATAACTGTGTTATTTCACCAAGAAACAGTTAAAATTTTCAATAAAACATGTAGAAAATTTTATTCTGAACAAACCGGTGTAAATTAAGTACAAAGAAAGCGAATAGATGTTTGATTAAATGAGTTTTTATTCATAAGAGTACAAAGTAAAATTAACCGGAAAAACTAAAATGAAAAAATGTGTTTTTTTCACTCCATTTTTTTGCATTTGACACTGGTTTTCTCAAAAACTATTCGCTTTCTGTGTACTTTATTTACACCGGTTTGTTCAGAATAAAATTTTCTACATTTTTTATTGAAAATTTTTAACTGTTTCTTGGTGAAATAACAAAGTTATTCTTGCCCGAAGATGAAAAAATGTGATTTTCACTCCATTTTTTGCATTTGACACTGGTTTTCTCAAAAACTATTTAACTTACAGTTCTGGGACCTGTTTTATTCAATTTATCAGATCAAAAACCATAAGAAATGATTGAATTCGCCCCTTAATCTACCTTACCACAATTCCAGGAAGACCTCATTTCACCTGGTGAACTGAAATCCAGGCGAAACTTTCGCTAGCTGTAACTCGCTAACGAAGCGTTTTCGGACCTATGTTTATATAACATTTTTTCATTATTTTTACTAGTACAATGTGCTGTAGAAGTGGGGGGAGAACTTCATGAATCACCCTGTATAAAATCAAATCATTTTACGTCTCTTTCTGTTGTTTGTACTTGTAGATTCACAATAAAAAAATCAAAGTAAAAAATTTTGTTTAAGCAATATAAGATACATAAACTGCAAGGAATTCTTGTAGATGAATATTCATTTTTATAACAGTACTTTATGACTTAAACTCGCAGGTGTAACAGTTTTAAGATTTGGCTGTCTTGCCTCAGGGCACAACTTTATAAATTCACTACCATTGTAAATAATAAATGCTTACTATATTAAAACCACCACTGGGTCTGTTAACGTTTCGTTGAAAAGTTGTGAAACAGTTTATACCGTAACAATACTGCACGGCGCTTATGCTAATAATAATAATCATAATGACTGCCCGTAACAAACAGGTGGAGTGTCAAATTATTTACACTCAATCTGTTCATTGCAGGGCTAAAATAAATATTTCTGTTTCTTATCACATGGTCAGCCAATTTTGAATGACTGAATCATTTAAGAACAGAAGAGGTAGAGGTGTAAAAGACACGAATCAGAGTTATCTCCTCCTAAAGTAATGAATTTAATTATACAGCCAGACGCTTTGGTGAATGAAGTTAAGGTGTCATTTGCTGAGTGGAAAATATGTGCTTTTCAGAGGGCCCGGCATGCTGATAAGCGTACTTTTTCACTCAGTGAGGAAGGCAATTTGAAAACCACCTCACTCCTCGTTTTACTTAGTAAAACCTCCAGAGGTTTAAACCAGCCTTTCGGCTGATCACCTAAACAACAACAACCATAATGATGTTACACCTAAGCCTAGGTTCGTTCGGGATCTGGGTATAGTAAATAATAAGCAGACTTAAGCCTATAAGATTAAATTAATGATTTAACAAATTCAATGCTGAGCATCATGAGGTATCTCTCCTATCGGGCTGCTTACTTGTGCAGCATTTTCTCCGCTTGCTTTATGTACCCCCTACAACTTATGTTACTAACGTTTTTATAGATTTATTTTATTTGCGACCTATACATTGAATTTATGTTTGCTAATAACATAAAAATAAACAATTTAATGTTTTTTTTTTAGGTTTATTTTCGCCTGTTATAATATAATGTATTACTTGTTTGATTTTTTCCATTTACTGTTTCGATTTATGCGTAATTTCTTATGTAATTTTTAACTACAAATAATGTTTTTTTTTTAAGTAAATCCAAAAGTGTAAACTATTTTGAATCGATACCTGCAAAGATACTAAATTCACGGCTTCTAATGTACCCTGAAAACCAGTTTAACACGAGAAACAGAAATTATTATTATGTGGCTCATCACTCCACAAAATTGTTTGAACAAAAACCTACTTATGCAGGGAGAAAATTCATAAATGAATTACCCCGATTTTTAAAATGTTGTGATAATTTGCATTCCTTCAAAAAAATTTGAAAAATTGCTTGATCGGTGAAACGTTTTATAGCGTACAAGAATTTCTTTCTTGATAGTAGTGATACATTGTGTGATTCTTATATGTATTTCAGGTGTTATATCCGACATGTCCTATTCCTCTTCCTGGAGTCTCCTGGACGCAAAAAAAGTTAAAAATATTGAACGAGTAGCCTATAGGGTATAAAATAGTGTAACGAAAATTCAAAAACGAACTGCACGGTTACAAAGAACAAACCTTTCTGAGGGCTTTAGACCCTATAATAGCAACAAACTGATATCTTACAGGCGATGTCTCTCCAGAATTACTTAAAATGATAACAAAACAGAACCCGCTAGGTAAGACGGCACTCCCGTGTTTTGGCAAAAGGATATATGTGAAAAAATCGGTTTTTTTATTTACGATTCTTAGGTTTTTTTTGCGCTCTTCCCAAAAATCATTTTGCCAAGTTTGTACGAGTTATAGTTGTCAAGATACAATGATGGCAAAAAGCTGTATGTACGTCTATTTTGAGAAATTTTAGAGGCAAAATGGTGTGTGTGTTAATAAATTGGTAATTAAAGATTGGCACAAAGAGGTATAAATTCTTTTACCACTTTTCCTTTCTGAAAACACTGAAATCCCATTGCTATAAAAGAGGAATATGATGTATGTGCGATTAATACTTTTTACTTTAGTAAACTGTGTTGTTAAAATAGTTTTAGTCAATGGTAAAAGGGTTTATGCTACTTTTTGGTAGGTTTCATAATCATTTGCATTTAGAGAAAGGCGCACGGCAGAAGGATGTATGCGCAAATAATACCTTTTGCCTATTAAATGCTGTAAATTAACTATCCAAAACAAACATAGAAAAATGTGTATACCATATTTTACATTATGTTTACTGCTGCTCGCGAACAGTCATTCCATAAGCCAAAAAGGTGTATGAACTTAATACACCGTTTTGCCGCTCATACACAATGAGATTTTGTTTTGGTGTTAGTTTCAGATTATGTCCAACCTTAGGCTGTATATTCATACAGCCTAAGGTAATCAACCCAAGCTATTCTATTCGTCTATTCATGCTAAGGCAAAAAGGGGCAAATGGACTTTACAGCTTTTTGCCAATACAGACTGCGTTTGATGCAATTCATGAAATGGCTGTAAACAGTGGGTACACCTTTCTGCCATAGTTTCACTATTTTCTTTTTTGGATTTTTTCCCATTAAGGCACAATGGTTTAACTAAGTTTTTAGGGTTTTAACAAAATTTTACAAATTTTTGACTATGTAGTCATAAACAGAACATTAAAAACTATAACAGTACATAAAGTACTCAATTAGAAAGTCATTTACAACAAAACGGCCGCAATTTAAACTTTGAATGCAATTTCTGAAAGTTGTGTTTTTGGGATACACCTTTTTGCTTTTTTAGGGGAGGGCAGCCTGACAGTAACAGCTACCCATGACCCTTTAGGCGAGTCATTAGTACTGTGTTAACTTAGCCAACTAACGTAATATATTTATTTATTTAGAGAGAAGGGAGCAAGGGAGGAAGGGAAAGAGAGAGAGAGAGAGAGAAAGAGAGAGAGAGAGAGGAGAGCGAGAGAAAGAAAGAGAGGGAGAAGGAGAGAGAGAAAGAAGGAGAGGGAGAGGGAGAACACACCATTGTATAGTTAATTTTTAGTTGATAAAAATAAAAAACAAATGAAATTATCTCACCATTCATAATCGCGGTTAATAAAAATAATTAAAGAGTAGGTCACTGGATTAGTAAAATGTAAATTAACTTCCGTCATTTTATTAAATGTTAAGAATGATCAAAAAATTAACCAAGTCTGTGTTATTATTTTTATAAAACTATTATTATAGTATTTTACTTTAAATACATTTTTTACTGGCACCTGTTTTGATTCTTTTGTTAAAATTCAAGGATACAATTTTTTCATGAATAAAAATAATGATAATTTATATTATATCAACATATAAAACATGAATAATACAACATTAATGTAAGTGTAAGAACATTATCATTGTTGTATTGTACAAAAATATTTTATTATATGTGGGAAGAAACATATAAATTGAATCTCACATAACTACCACTGTATGTTTTTTTTTATTTTAGGTAAGTTGATTGAACATTCGTTCACATATAATATTCCTGATTGTTTTTGTCTCTTTAAAATGAATAAATTAAATAGAATAATGCAGTAGTAATTTAATTTAAAAGGAATTCTTGTATGTTTTTACGTACATTTCAAGGTTTCTTATTTCTTTTATAAAAGTATCTTTTCTGTAATAGAGAGGTGACCGGAATGCGTGACCGTAAGTTAAATTTAATGGAAATTTCTTGAACATTTTTTTTTAAAAGTATACAAAAAATTTAGTTCGTTGAAGTGAATTTAGATCAAAATTTTAAATTTTTTAACGGATTTTAGGGGAAAGATAATATCAAATTCATCTATTAAATGCGATAAAAGGTGTATCCATTAATACGAAAATAGCGATAAATACGGGTAAGAATCGATTAAAAGAAATAAGGATTAATCAAGGAGTGAGAAAAAGCTGTAGTTTATCGCCCACTTTTTTTATAGGTACATATCACATAGTCAGCCAATTGTATGACTAAAGCATTTAAGAACAGAAGAAGTAGAGGTGTTAAAGACACTTATCAGAATTATTTCCTCTGAAAGTAATGAACTTCATTATACAACCGGACCCTGTGGTGAATGAAGTGAAGGTATCATTTGCATGGTGAAAAATAGATGGTTTTTGGAGGGCCTGGAATGCTGATAAGCATACTCTTTCAACTCAGTGAGGAAGGCAATTGTAAACCACCTCACTCCTCGTTTATTTAGTAAACCCTCTAGAGGTTCAAACTAGCCTTTCGGCTGGTTTACTAAACAATAACCGCTAAACTGAACTTTAGATTTGAATAATTAAACTTCTAGATTTAATGATTAAACTTCTAGATTTGAATACTAGACAGTGGTTACCGGTGTAATTTGATGGTTGGGGTTTAATTAACCATACTCTCTCAGGAATGGTCGGCCTGGGTCTGTACAAGACTACACCTCGTTTACACGTCATACACATCATCTTCATCTCATTGGGTCATGGGGTTGCTTATTGTTCTAAATTGAACAGATTGCAACGTACACAAATTAAGAATAAAGAAAAAACTTTTGAATAAAAATAACCCTTTTGTAGTCACGAAGTCACTGATAAATACCACACATATAATCAATTATATTATTTTAATAATATTATATCTGATAAATAGTTGATGCGTTTTAAAATTAATAAAAATCTACAAAAATGATTGACATATAAACATTACCGCTTCCGTAGCGTAGTGGTAGCACGCTAGTCTATAACGCGGAGGTCAAGGGTTCGATTCCCGCCTAGGGTCTGGAAATTTAGTTAAAGCCCACCATAGTCGGTAATAACCGAGCAGTTGATACGACTTTAAATAAACTAAAAAAAAAAACACAATTAAAATTACAACCACTTAACTAAAGTTTTAAATAAAAATAACCTTTGTAGTCACTTTAAGTCACTGATAAAGTGATAAATATATCAACTACTATAATTTATAACTATACTGGTATAACAACTGTAGGCCTACTCACTTGATGCGTTTTCAAATTTATAATTTTTTTTTGTTAGCTTTTATTTGTTATCGGTAACTACATTATTGACATTTACCCAATTTGATCGCTGTATTTTTGAAGTGCATTAGGTTTGAGTTTGAAATTGGACCCCCAGTAGAATTTGTTCATGGATGGCTGTCAGCTGGTCACCATACAAAGTTGCTTGCCCAACCGGTGTTACTTAAAAAATAATAGTGACTTTCTACCAGCTGACTGACTGGGCTGGCCTGGAGGCCTGATAAAAATCTAAAAAATAATACACATAAAAATATTACCTACCGGGTTGGTCTAGAGGTAAAGTCGTCGCCAAAATCAGCTGTTTAACAGCTGATTTTCGGAGACGAAGGTTCGGGTTCAAATCCTAGTAAAGGTAGTTACTTTTATACGGATTTGAATACTAGACAGTGTTACCGGTGTACTTTAATGGTTGGGTTTAATTAACCATACTCTCTCAGGAATGGTCGGCCTGGGTCTGTACAAGACTACACCTCATTTACACGTCATACACATCATCCTCATCTCATTGGGTTGCTTATTGTTCTTAATTGAACAGATTGCAACGTACACAAATTAGGAATAAAAAATAAAAATATTATCGCCTCCGTAGCGCAGTGATAGCGCGCTAGCCTACAACGCGGAGGTCACGGGTTCGATTCCTGGCTAGGGTCTGGAAATTTAGTTAAAGCCCAACATTGTCGGTAATAACCGAGCTGTTAATGCGACTTTAAATAAACTAAAAAACACAATATGTTTTAGGATCTTTTTACAATTTCTGGTACGTGAAGATGTTAGATTAAGAGTTGATGTTTAAGAATTCATTATTATACAGCATAACTATTTCTAATATTATTGTAACTGTTATTAATTTTATAACTTAAGTAATAATTCAATAGTACTATTAATGTACGTAGGTAACCAGAATTTATGCGGGCGTTGACATTTAAATTATGAATACCGTAATTTGCCTCTATCAAAATATTTCTTTTGAAATAGGCCTACAGTAAATACAATTGTAAATTTCTAATGTAACTGCAAATTGTCATTTGAATATAGCTGACATTTAACTCAGCCCTGCCGATGTTTTTACATCTAACGGTCGTTGTAATTACTATTAACAACAAAAAATTATTACGCCATTAGAGGTCCCACGCAAAAAAAAATCAACGATCGTGTTATCATAGCTATGTAATATGTTTCAAAGTAAAGTAAAATACCTTTAAATCAGTTCTGATTTATTCCAATATTTTCAGGATAATCTACTTTAATTTTTCGTAAAATATAAATATCGAGGTAAAACAATATGGTTAATAATCTTCTCCGTCTTATGCTCATCCTCCTCATTCGTCTTCATCTACTTCTCCTTATTCTTTGCCTTCTCCTTGTTCTTTTCCTTCTCCTCATCCTTCCTCTCCCTCCTTTCTTCCCCTTCCTGTCCTACTTCTCCTACACCTCCTCCTTCTCTTCTTCTTTCATCGCCTTCTAATCCTCATCCTCTTCCACCTGCTCCTTCTCCTTTTTCTCATCCTCTTTCTTTTTTTCCCTCTCCCTCCTTTCCTACTCTTTCTTCTCGTCCTCCTCCTCCTCCCGCCTTCTCGTTTCTTTCTTCCTTCTCCTTTTTTTCTTCCTCTCCCTCCATTCCTCCTCTTTTTCCTCGTCCTCCCCCTCCTTCTTTGCCTTCTCCCTCTTCTCCTTTTTCTCTCACGCTTTCTTCCTTCTTTTTTCTTTCTCCCTCCTTTACTCCTCATCTCTCTCCTCTTTCTGCTTCTTTTTTCTCCTCGTCCTCTTCTATCTCCGGCTTCTTCTTCTCACCTTCTTCCTCCTCCGTCTTTGGCCTCTTCTTCTTCTTCCACCTCTTATACTCGTCCTCCTTATTTTCCTCCTCCTTCTTCTTAATTTTCTTCTTCTTTTTGTCCTTCTTATTCTCCTCCTTATCTCTCTTCTCGTCCTCCTTCTTCATCTCCTTCTTTTCCTCCTCCTCATCCATTTACTTCTTCTTCTTCTTCCCATTCCAAATATTCGACTGTCTTTGGTGCAGCACTTTGCTAAAATATAAGGACAGTATTGTAAATTATTCATGTTTAAATAAGAAATTATGAACGATGTAAAGTATAGACAGGAAATGAAGATGTATACGCATTTTGGAGTGCTAGGGCTATTGGTAAAACATCAACTTATTGCACAGCTTAACAAATTTATGTAGAATAGTGGTAAAAAAATAGTTTAAAAATGTATTATAATACAGTGAAATCATCAGGAGATGCCAGAACAAAAGATGTTTCTCTGATGGGATATGGAAACCCGTCTCGAAAGAAGAAGTATACAGAAATACAGAACCTCTAGCAGACCAGATGAGGAAAAAGAGAATTTTCTTCTTTGGACATCTCTTGAGGACCGACTGTTCCAGAATCTCAAAACAAATCATCAACTTTTTCCTTAACAGAAAAACTCAGCCCCACTGGATCAGGGAAATTAAGGAGGACATGGACGGGCTCCAAATCTCACTTGCGGACCTCAAAACAAAAGCCGGAAATTACCGCAGGCTGAAAACCACAAGACTTGAACAGCAGAAACCGACGAAACGACAGAAAGTTGTGTATTCTGACAAGGAACGGCAGAGAAGATCGGATGGATTGAGGGAATACTGGAGAAAGTTCAAGGAAGGAAACATCAGGAATGGACTCCAAAAACTGAAAAAATTGAAATGAGCTTATTTTAGTTTGATGAACTTATGTAGTCCTATGTGGCATAAAAAAAATACAGTAAAATTCAGTAAAATAAGTAATAGCAGTAGGTAGATAATAAATAAGTAATGTGCGCCTAATAAGAATAGTGTGCTCTTATATAACAACGTTTTATAAAGAACGGAATGCTGTTCGATTGGAGTGGCGATTTGTGTACGAATAAAAACAAAATATATTGCTGGGATCTGAACCGGTCTCTCCAGAGAGAACCTCCTCTATCCATTCAATTCCATCGACTGCTTTTATAAAAAAAATACCTCTTCCTCTTTCTTCTTCCCTTTGTACTATTCAAGCACATACGTGCCAACACACACATACACACACACACGCTCGTCTTTCATCATCATCTATCTATACTGTAATAAATCAAATGATTTTTTTACACATTTGATTTTCGTTTTATATTTGCTATTTGAGCTTCTCAACTTTCAATTTTATAATAAAAAATAAAAATATTTGTTTGTATTATAAAATTTAAAACAATCCTTTTAAATTAACAAATTTATGTAGAATAGTGGTAAAAAAATAGTTTAAAAATGTATTATAATACAGTGAAATTCAATGAAATAAGTAATAGCAGTAGGTAGATAATAAATAAGTAATGTGCGCCTTATAATAATAATAATATTATAACTAATAATAAGTATTGTGCGGTGTTACTTATACACCGTTTAAAAAAAAATTAAGTTACGATCAACCACTGTTTTTTCTTAACCTTTATTTTGTTTTCCGAATTTTCTTCTATACTTAAATAACCACCCAATTTGATCGCTGTATTTTGATCATTTCGTGTTCGTTCATTTATGAGCTTTTGGTGTTAAAAATTTTCTTTTAGCTTTTATTTTTTATCGGGAACTGTACAATTGACAACCATCCAATTAGCTCGTTGCTTTTGTGCTATATTTTTGACGTGGATTAAACATGAATTTGAACAAGGATTTCCGGTGGAGTTTGTTCAGGAGTGGCTATAAGCCGGTCACGATACAAAGTCGGTTGCCCAACCGCTGTTACTTACAAATTAATAGCGACTCTCTTCCAGCTGACTGATTGGGCTGGCCCGAAGACCAATTCAGCTAAGTGAATAGGCTGGTCTAAAAGCTCACAGCCATTAGGCTTATTTTTAATAAGCTCAGTCTAAGATACTTAGGACTTACACTAATTCCTCTTGGTGAGTATAAATGACAATTAACAAAAATTCCTTAATCCTTTAAATACCTTTAAATTCCTTAATCTTTTAAAATAAAGAAAAATATTAAAAATACAAAACAAAATTTTAAAACACTAAACAATAGATCAAAGGTGTCGGATAAACCGTTTAAAGAAATGAGAAAGAATATTAAGAAAACCGGAATAAACCGAGAAAACTTAATGAACCGAACCAAACGGACTTTAAGGAGTTCCATGAAGAGCGAAAACAGAACACCGGGTGGACAGAAGAAAGGAGAAAAGCCTACATTAAGCGAATGCTGAGAATATCAGCTGCAAAAACAGCTTCCAAAAACGTCTAAAGTCATCTCATGTGATCTAAAATTGGCCCTATGGGAAGGAAAAGTTGAAACATTACACCTACTTGAAGATCTACAAAGGTTAACTTTGCTTTTGTTCAACTTTCGACTGTTTTGAATTTTAATGCGAATTCATACGATGAAATGTTGATAAAGAATCTGGGACCCCTAGCGTAGAAGTCAGTTGCGCTTACCTTTGCACCACGGGCCAGGCGTGGAGTTTATATACTGTATAAGTAAATTTTATTGGACACAAGAAACACGTTACTGTGTAAATAACGACTTTAATATCTTCATTCCATACTGTTACAATATCATTCAGCAAATTTGTAGTTTTTACAGTAAACAAATGCATCAATTGCAAAAAAGAAACGATGTTAAAAAAAGTATTTTTATAATTATTTAAAAATACAAGAACATTAATAAAATAATATATTTTAAGGGTAAAAACCAAAAACAAATTCGAAGGGTGAAATTTGTAAATGAAAAGAAACACACTACATCAGCATAATATTTCTTTATTTTCTATATCACTTTTTTTTGGGGTGGCTCAAGATTTAGTAGAGGTGTTTCAGTGCTTAAATGATCTTTCTCTTCGTTTCCCGATTGTTGAAACAACAACCAGTCAGAACGAGAGGCTTTAGACCAAATTTCTATTACCGAGCAGTCAGCGGCGGCTATTCATTCAGGTGAAGTAGGTGAAGAGCCTCTTCACCAATGCACTGGATAGAATCCAGATTTATTTCTCTCACTAAATAAGTATAATTTCTGTAATAATTATTTTTTGTTTTACAATAAATATCTCAGAGACACAGATTTTGAACAGAGAAGAAGGATATAAGATCAAAAATCCAAACACGAAATTTCCAGAAGTACCTAAAAGGCAGACAAACAGACATTGGACTGTGGAGGATAGGGCGAGAGTGTCGCAGAGGATGAAGAACTACTGGGCAAATAAGAGGAATAACTAGGGATCTTCTATAAATCGATTAATTTTGCTCCAATGAGGGCCTAAAAAAAAAAAAGAGAGAGAAAGTGACATGTACAAAAGTAGGTTACATAAAATTATTGTATCTGCTTAGAGCGTTTTTTAATGTTTTAAATAGCCCTTGTAATGGCCTTAATATACGTAATAAATAGCCTAGTGAAGAGTTAGACGGGTGGCCGCCGCTTCTCTTACAGCGCGAGCGGGTTGCTATGACAACCGACGGTCAGCAGCAAATATGGCCGCCTAGCTCTTTCCACACGTTTCTGAATAGTGCAGAATTGTGGCGGGTCAACCAGCCTACTCTGCACCTGCATGTTCTATGTACGTGTACGTTAGTTGTTTTCTATTAGCGGTGTCACACAGTTGTTTTGTATTTGTATATGTGTATTTTACATTTTTTACTCTCAGAAGTCTCGCAGATACTTCTTAGAATGAGGTGTGGCTATTAAATAACGAGACTGACGTAAATATTTTTTTATTTTATTTTATACATACTCACTTAATGCCACCTTCAATATACACTCCTTTTCTATCCCTACTATACTCCATGCGAATTTTCCATTGTTGGAAACAGTGCTTGAAGTCATCTTCTGTCAGCTCGTTCAGGACACGTGCCGCTCAAAAATTTTTGAAATGAAGCTCGCAAAAATGTTTGTACTGACACTTTGTACGCGATTGAAAATAAAATTTCGTTTCCAAATGTTTTGGAAACGATAATAACATGTGATGAAACGTTTTTTACTTATGATTCGAAAACGAAGCGCCAATCCATCTACTGGAAGAGCCGAACTTCGCCGAGAGCCAAAAAAGCTCGAATGAGTCAAAATTTAAAGCAATGATGATTGTTTTTTTTATATCCATGGGATTGTGTACCTTCACTGGGTTCCTGAAGGTCAAACAATTAATCACTATTACTACCTTGAGGTACTTTCTAAACTACGTCAAAGAGTAAGGAAAAAACACCCCGAAATGTGGAAGGACAAATCATGGGATCTCCACCAAGACAATGCGTCAGCTCATTCCGTGTTATCTGTCAAGAGGTTCCAAGTCAAGTACAGCATCTCAGTGTTAGAACATCCACGTTATTCACCAGATCTTGCACCATGTGACTTGTACCTCTTTCCTAAAGTGAAATCTGCATTAAAAGGGACAAGATTTGAGTCTGTGAAGCTATAAAAGAGAAAGCGGCAGGTGTCCTGAAGGAGCTGACAGAAAATGACTTCCTGCACTATTTCCAACAATGGAAAATTCGCATGGAGCGTTGTAGGGATAGAGGAGTGTATATTGAAGGTGACAATAAATGATTATGTATAAAATAAAATGTTTACGTCAGTCTTGTTATTTAATAGCCACTCCTCGTATATGTGTATTTTACATTTTTACTTTCTCTTGCCTATATGAATATATAGGAAGGAAAGTATTGTTTTCATGTCGATTTTTCGAAATCGAGTTTTCACCGGATCTATACGTTTTCAGACCCCCTGAACCCAAAAAAAACATGTTTTTAGCGATTGGTCTGTGTGTGTGTCTGTGTGTGTGTGTGTCTGTGTGTGAACAGAATATCTCAAGAACGGAACATCGTACGAACTTGAAACTTGAAACTTAAGTTACATACCACTACCGGACGCGACACGAACATTTTCATCAAAATCGGTCAACCGGAAGTAGTAGTTTATTCGTATAATTTTTCAGTTTTTTGCGATTTTCTCAAAAACTGGTGCTACGATTTTTTTTAAAATCGCCTATTTTACTCAATTTTTGATTCTCTACAAGATAGGGTAGGCGCCATGTCTGCTGAAATTCTCGGTGAGGCTGTTTTCACGTAAAAACGTTGTTTTTTTAAGATTACGGCTTTAATATAAATTTTAGCGCAAAAACTTATATAATAAAAGTTGTAGAGAATTTAAAAACCTACAACTTCTGTTTCAAACATTTTTTTGTATAACGCTTAGTTTAGCGGTAATTAGCGATTTTCTGTTTTTTTCTCACGAAAACGTGTGAAAAATTGATTTTTTAAAGATTTCGGCCTTAGAACGCATTTTACGACAAAAGTGTATATAATTAATTTTATAGGAAATTAAAAGATGTACAACTTTTATTTAAAGCATTTTTCTCTACAGAGCCTAGTTTAGAGAGAAAGAGTAATTTTCCGTATTTCTAAGCCAAACTGAGGTTGATTTTCATTTTGCGTCTTTCACTCATGATTAAAATTAGGTTATGTTTATTGAGGTTAGTTTTTTGTTTATTTCTAATGTTTTATTACTAATATTAGGTTTATTCTTAATTATTTCTATTGGCAAGAGAAAGTTGTGTGAGTGTTTCACACCAGATTTTTTACTCTCGGAAGCCTCGAGGATACTTATTAGTATACTAGTTTTTCTCGTTTTTTAGCAACTCTTCATCTATTTATGAAAGCACGAGCCGCCATTGCGAGAAGTGTCAAAAAAGTTGTAGAAATGTTTTCGTTGTACAATACAATATTTAAAAATAAATTTTACTAAATTGCAGTCGTAAGTAACTTCTACGCTAAAATATAATTTACATTTCAACCGCAATAAATAAATAAATAAAATAAAGCAGAAGAATGTGCTATTGTTTATAAACAACTTTACATTTTATGTTAGAAATATTTTCATTGAAAATGTCACAATTATATTTAGATATTAATTTGAATACATTCCTCCAGGGAAAATAAACTTATAGGTAATACTTTACTACAACCTTGAATGATACATAGTTGAGTCATATTTATATCAATCATTTCTACATTTATAAACATTGTCTGAGAAACCTTGTACACTTCATTTTGTTTATCAATTTCAGGTAAATAAAAGTTAAATTCAATCACTGACTCATAACAAAATTTCCAGACCTAGAAAGCCGAAAAACTTTAAATATGTTTATAAGAAAGTATACGAACAGTACAATATTACGAGGATTAGAAGTGTTTCTTTCAAAAGGAATAGGAAAATATGACAGTTTCGGTTCACAACGATCATAACCCCGACTCTGACCATCTCCTTCAAGAACTACCCACACTCCTACTTCCCTCAGGTCTGTATTTCAATGCTTCCAGGAAGAACTCACAGTATGAGAAGAAAGTATTCTCGAGACGAGTCAAGATCGTACTGTGACAAAATCGAAAAGATGTTTCGCGAAGGTTCCAGAATTTCATTCATAAAAATAGTAAAGGAATAATAGAATAACAGATAACAATACACAATAGCAACAAGTATTGACAATTAGACATTAATAACCATAAAGGTATGTATATTCATAAAAATTGTAATAACTATCGCTACTATAAAAGTTCAGGTATTGTGTACAGCTATTATGAGGAGGCCGGTTGTTTACGTTTTCTATTTACAAAAGACCTATTGTTGACCTGTTTACAACGGATTTTTCTAGCACTCATTAATAAAGAGTTATTTTTTGTACTTTATGATTTCTCTTCTTTGTTTTAGAATGATCTTTTATAAATAGATATATAAAGAGACCCCGAGCGCGGTCAGAGTAGCATCCGTTTGATCTTCGACGAGCGATTATCGGGTTGTTATACAGGTTAACTATTCCGAGCATTGTGTTGGTCGACGACTGGTATACTGCCTTTGTTGTGTGTGTATTGTGTCAAGTCTTTTTGTGAGTGTATTGTAAAGTTAATGTGCAGTTTTTGTTAAATCAATTTATGTGTTTTGTATGTTTGTGTATTATAAAGGTGATTTTAAGTAGGCTAAGTAAATCATTTATTGTTTATTATTCATTTTAAGTGAATTATTAAATCATTTATTGTATTGCTTAATTGTAATTAGTTTAATTATTTATTTTGTAATCTTTTAGTGTAATAAATATTTGTAATTGTAAACTTTAGTGTATTAATTATTTAATTACCTAGATCCCGAAACGGACCTTAGCAATAAGTGTCACAATACATTATTATAACTTAACTGTATTATACTTAACTATAACTGTGATAAAACCTGTGTGTCTGCAATCGACCTGACCGGGTTCGATTCCAGATCTGGAATTTTTTCATCACTCATTTTCATTTGTATCATCATTCTCCACCGTCTATATTAGCAGAAATTGCAAAACAGTCAAACGTAAAACAAAAAAAAAGAATGTTTGTCTGTACGTGAGTGAGTACCTTAGAATGACCGGGAAGGCTGGTTTAAAAGACGAATTAAAATTTGAAAGGAAGATCCCCTGCATGATAATGGGTCAGAAGATAGTAGACGGACATTATTGGTTACGAGAACGAAACGAACTGTACAAGTTAAGTAAACGTTTAGAAAAAGAAGACTAAAATTTATGGATACCTGTACAGAATGGATGACAAACGGTTGACAAAACAAATTTTTAGGACACTACATAATAGAACTTAGGTATCAGATAAATTGTTCATAAAAGTCAGAAAGAATATTTAGAAACCCACAATAAACCGAGAAAACTTAATGAACCGAACCAAATTCAGACAATTTGTTACGGACTAAGGGTGTTCATGAAGAGTAAAAACAGAACACCAAGTGGACAGAAGAAAGGAGAAAGCTTACAGTGAACGATTGCTGAGAACGTAAGCTACCTGCGTGGCCGTAAGCGAGTAAATTTCTTAGAATGACCGGGAAGATTGGTCTGAGAGAAGAAAAAAATTGATAAAAAAATCCTTCGCAGAATAATGGGTTTGAAGGTATTAGACAAACAGTTGCTAACAGTAGATAGAAAACGAAGTCTCATTCTACGGACATATAGAATGGATAATTAGCGGTTGTTGTTTACAGTAGTGTGCAAATTAATCCGGACACAGATGTTAATTAATAAAAAGTAACTTTATTTACAAAAAAATTATATATACGTACAATTTGTGAATATTTAGGAACTAATATGTTTCCCTTTATTTTTTATCACTTCACATACTATACGATTTGGCATAGATTCAATTAGTGTACTACAAAATTTTTAATTTGTTCTTCTTGAAACCATATCGAGATTATTGCTACACAATGAGGTTATTTTTGTCCAAAAATTACTTTTGTTAAAATTAATTTATTTTTTGTTAATTTTACTTTTTGTTAAAATCCACTTTTGAGAGTCGGTTTTTTACTATTGCCCAAAGATTTTCAACTGGCCTTATATCTGCGGAATTACCTGTTCATGACAACAGTTTAATATTTTCATGTTCGAAATATATTTTCACTTTCTTGGCAATATGGCGTGGAGTTAAATCGTGTTGGAAATTTCTTATCCTTGTGGGAATTTCTTATGAAGTTGTGGCATAACTATTGATTTAAGAATTTTGATACATTCATCGCTTTTAACATACCGTCTACTGGAATTAATAAACAAGCGACTTTAAATCTAAAACAACCCCAAAACATTTTTTCTAGGGATGTTTAACTGATTGTTGAATATGAGCTGTGTTCGGATTAATTTGCACGCTACTGTAAGTCATCAGCCGAAAGGCTGGTTTGAACCTCTACAGGGTTTACTAAGTAAAACGAGAAGTAAGTCGTGGTTTACCATTGCCTTCCTCACAGAATAAAAGTATGCTTATCAGCATGCCAGGCCCTATGAAAAGCATCTACTTTCCACTCTGCAAATGACACCTTCATTTCATTAACCACAGGGTCTGATTCTATAATGAAATGAAATTTGTTACTTTCAGAGTAAATAACTCTGTCTATTGGCTATTGCACCTCTACAGTTCAGCCTTTCTTAGTTTGCTCCTACTGTAAACAAATAATAACGTCACTGAGCATGCGCATTATATAAAAATGTGTGAATTAAAAAGTAACAACAAAATGCTTCCAAAAGTATTTAAATACAAAATACTTTTAAAAGTATTTTTATAAATTAAATTGTTAGGCCTATATTATCATATCATGACTGATGTTTTAAGTACTTATAATTTAAAACATAGTTAACTTAATAGGAATACGACATCCATAAAGTCGTGCACCCTCTAGTAGCTGGCTTTGGTTTGTTGACAATAGGAGCAAACTAAGGACTTCTGAACTGTACCTCTTCTGTTCTTAAATGCTTCAATCATATAATTGGCTGACCATGTGATAAGAAACAGAACTATTTTTTGCACCCCTGGAATTAGCAGATCGTTTGCAAATATTTAACACTCCACCTGCCTAAAATGGGAAAAATTAACGGTTGACAAATTAAACTTTTAAGACGCTGAATATATACCTGAGATGTCGGATGAGAAGTAAAAAAAGTCAATATGAATATTGAAAAAATTATATTAAACCAAAAAAAAAAACATAATGGCCTGAACCATGGGCCGGGAATCGAATCCGCTTTGTAGGCTAATACTCTATCATTACGCCACATGCATACAAATACGTTACGTATAAATTTTATTTATGAAACTCGTGGATAAATATAGAGCACAAACCATATTATTGTAACGTAATACATTTTATATTTCATTCCCAGACAATTAAGTTGTTTTTTCCCATCCGGTCACCAACCTCTTTGTCTCACATCTTTCCTCGGTGGACATAATATTATTATGTATGTATATTCATTAGACGTTTGTCCGGAAATTATAAAAATATATTTTAGGGTGTTTTAAACGAGTACATCCGTTTAAGTTAAACATTTCACTACCTCAATTTCTTGGGAAGCAGATCAAAAATAAATTCATGTACGCCCAATACTAACTTAGGTATATATTTTTGAAGAAACCGTTCAAGCTATACAGCTGAGCTTTGGTACACCTAATAAACAGCACTTTTTTAAATACTTTAACCAAGTTTTTTTATTTTTTTATAAATATATCAATTATTTCTCAGTTTGTTTAAAAATGTGTTAAATGTGTAAATGTTAAGAAATGTTAAAAAAATGTTTAAAAAAATGTTAAGAAAATGTTATAAAAACTAAAACCTATCCAATTAATTTACATAATCTCTGGTAGGTATAAATACATGACAAGTTCTAGGAAAAACTGTTCAAAATTTTGAATTCCTACCTCAAACGATTCTTAAGAATAATGTAGTACATAAAGTGAAAAATCTATTTTGAAACACTCACACAACTTTCTCTTGTCAATGTAAATAATGTTCAATGTAACCTATTTTTATTCATGAATAAATAATGTAAAATAAAAAACAAACTAATTTTAATCATGAGTAAAAGACGCTTAAAATTAAAATCAAGTTCTGTTTGACTTAAAAATATGGATAATTACTAATTCACGCTAAACCTTTAAGCTCTGTATAAAAAAACTGTTTGAAATAAAAATTCTAGGATTTTTAATTATCTACAACCTTGATTAAATACGCTTTTGCCTAAAAAGCATATTAAGATCGTTATCTAAAAAAAAAAACACTTTTTACCACGAGAGCACATCCCCCACAAACTTCAGCTGACGTACCCTAATTTGTAGAGCGCAAAAATGTAAAAATAAGGCGATTTTAACATAAATTGTAGGTGCTGTTTTTGAGAGAAATTGCAAAAATCGAAAAACTGGGCGAATAAACTTCTAGTCTCGGTTAACCGATTTTTATTTAGCGTTATTCACTCATGATAATAATTAGGTTATGTTTTTAATTTTACATTATTCTACTGATGCTTAAACATTGATTACAATTTTCTGTATTTTCATTGGCAAGAGAAAATCGTATGAGTGTTTCACACCAGGTTTTTTTATACTTTTTTTATAATTTCTAGATGATTAAATCATTTGTCCCAGAGGTAGACATATATTTGACGAATGCGTCTCCCGGTAAATTTGCGTCCGAACTGCGTATAAAAACGTTTTGACAGTTTTCTTGGAATTTTTCACGTAGGAAATGGAGTTCCTTCAAGATGTTCTTTGTGTTCTTAAGCCGAATTAGTTTGAATTTTATTTAGCACCATTCACTCAGAATTAAAATTAGGTTATGTTTTTAATTTTACATTGTTTACTCGTGATTAAATACATGAACATTATGTTTTTCATTATTTACAATGGAAGACAAAGTCGTGTAGATGTGTCATATTAAATTTTTATCTTTTTTTATTCGTCTTCTGAAGAACTGTTTTGTAATTCAGTCTATTAAGTGGAATAAATATTTCGTTGGAAAGTTTATATAAATTTGCGTAAAATAAATTACGATCTGAAAATTGAGGTAATTTGTCGTAATGGCATATGATATTACAGAAGCAATTTGTGTTAATAAAATTGTTAAAATATTCTTCTCAATTATCGGAGAAATTTTTGTACATGAAATCAAATGCTGCGGATGACTGAGTTGACACGGTGTGAAATGATTGAACCATATCCGTTATGGTCCAGTAGTTTTTTAAAACTTCTTCAACCTTGTTCCGGATATTTTATTTGGGCTGGGAATACGTGAAGTTTATTGTCACGTGAGGTAAATGAAGTAGTCACGTGATAATAAATATAACTTAAAAATAGTACAGGGTAAATTTAAGGTCCTAAAATGAGGTAAGTATACAGTTATTTATTCACAAAGTTTTAAAGTGAAAATAATGTACAAAAGAAAAAGTTTCGGGTTCGATTGTTAGCCACGACATTAAAGTAACAGAACGTTATCGTATTCTTAAATATATAAATGTAAAGGGTGAATCGTATTGCACATTACCATAACGGAATTGGAAATTGTAAAAGTAAACCAAAAGAAAAAACTTACAAGCAAAAAAAAAATATATTTTTTTCAACAATACTTAGCCGACATTAAAGCTAATTTTATCGAATTTGTTAAAAATTACCACAATTTTATTCTTCATACATTCCATACGACTTAAAAATTATTCACAAGTATTCGATAACAACTTTTTATTTAAATAAACTAAGAAAAATGCATGTTCAATTTACATTTTCAGTACATTTTGAGAAAAAAATAATTCCTTAATTTTACCCGATAGAGAAAATTCTATTAAACATGCCATGACGATCAATCCATTCACTAAAGGTGGAAGCTAAAAAAACTTCTAGCCTTAATTCCAAAAAAATCTGGTGTGAAACACTCAACACGACTTTCCCTGATAATTTTGGCTTTCACATCTAATACAGTCAGCAAAAATTCCTTAATACATTAGATTTTCGATAAATTGTTGCATAGTTACAAAAAGCTGGTCTACAAATAAAGCTGATTTTCGGTTTGCGGATTCCGAGGATGATTTTCAAAGATCATTATATATTGTGACACTTATCGCTAAGGTCCGTTTCGGGATCTAGGTTATTAAATAATTAATACACTAAAGTTTACAATTACAAATATTTATTACACTTAAAGGTTTATAAAATAAATAATAAACTAATTAAAATGACTTATTACAATAAATAACTTAATAATTTACTTAAAATAAATGATAAACAATAAATAACTTAATAACTTATTTAGCACTACTTACAATCACTTTTATAAGACTACACAAACATACAAAACACAGAAATTGAATTCACATTAACTTTAACTTAAACAACAACAAAAACTTAACTTTAACAAAAACTGCACATTAACTTTACACAATACACACACGCACACAAAGACGGTATAACAATCGTTAATCACTACAATGCTCGGATACGTAACTTGTAAATACGATAATCGCTCGACAAAGATCACACGAATACTACTCTGACCGCGCTCGGGGTCTCTTTATATACCCATTTATAAAAATAATTCTAGCAAAGCATAGAGACTTCATGTAAATAATAAAGTACAAAAAAATAACCCTTTATTAATGAGTGCTAGAAAAATCCGTTGTAAACAAGTCAACAATAGGTCTTTTGTAAATAGAAAACGTAAACAACCGGCCCCCTCATAATAGCTGTACACAATACCCGACCTTTTATAATAGCTCAGTCCTATTAATAATTTTTATGAATAGACATGCCTTTATTGTCATTATGTCCTATTGTCACTTGTTGTTACTATATTTCACACTCTATTATCCTCTTTACTATTTTTATGAAAACACTAGAACCTTCGCGAACGATCCTTTTCGATTTTGTCACAATATGTTTCAGTTTTAATTCTGAGCAATATAACGTCCTGATTTCTTTGAAAAATACGAAGGTGATGAGCTTCAGAAGAAGGCTTACTGATAATCTCAAAAGCAAAGTAGCTCTAAATGACAAGATCTTAGAACAAGTGCATTCGTTTGTTTACATGGGATGTTATATCTCTTATGTGAAATTACAAGATATGGATTAAATTAAGGGGAGACTGTACTTTGTATCCCGCCAATATTAAATTTGCTATTTTTAGGTACATTTTTCATATGATTGGTAAAATATAGGGAAATAAAACTTTACACCATAGGTGTCGGATTTCTTCTAGAGCTACTGAGATTTTTCAATTTAATCTTTGGAACATAGCATTTTTTTTAAAAATTACGAATAGCATAAAATTTTTACAAATTGTTTTCTACATTTTTTGCGTATTACTAATTTTTGGAGCACCTGAGGAAGTCATAAAAATGTCGGTATATGTGAACATACAAGGTAATTAACTGGTAAAAATTTCAGCCTGGTAGGTTTATTGGTTTCTGAGAAAAATGTACCTAGTGTTAAAAATCTAAATTTACCGGAAAACGGAAGAAATAAGACAGCACAAATCAAAAACAAAATGTACACAAACAAGTAAATTTCCCATCAACACTTGTTTAGAAAGCTGAACCATCAGCTGAGAATACAAAAAACAGTGATGCAGATATTTTAAAAATTAAAATTCTCTTTGGACTAAAACGAGCAGTATAAAATTGTGAAAAATATTCGTTCTTGGTAACATGACAATTTTTCTGTGTAAACTTGACAAAAACTTAATTTTTTCATAAAAAAATTATGTTTTTGACGTAATTTAATGTTTTTTTCAAATAGATCTAGGCCTAAACTATTGAAAAACATAAAAAATTAAAAATCAAAATTTTTAGTTAAAACCATCGTGCCATAATTTTATAATTTTATTTATTTATTTTTTTTTGTGTCATAATTTTCCTCTTAACCCACCGGGTTGGTCTAAAGCTAAAGTCGTCGCCAAAATCAGCTGTTTAACAGCTGATTTTTGGAGACGAAGGTTCCTGGTTCAAATCCTAGTAAAGGTAGTTACTTTTATACGGATTTGAATGCTAAACAGTAGTTACCGGTGTACTTTGATGGTTGGGATTCAATTAACCATACTCTCTCAGGAATGGTCGGCCTGAGTCTGTACAAGACTACACCTCATTTACACGTCATACATATCATCCTCATCTCATTGGGTCATGAGGTTGCTTATTGTTCTGAATTGAACAGATTGCAACGTACACATACTAGGAATAATATAATTTTCCTCTTAAGGAAATTTCAAAGGCTGATATACACTTTGAGGAAAACTCTGGTCGATAAAGTACGGAAGGAGATAGTTGTAAGATTTGATCACATCCTGGTTCTGTTCTACTGTATGGTTCAGAATGTTGGACCTTGAATTCTCAGCAGGTATCAAGGATAAAGGCTGCTTAGATGAGATTGTTAAGACCTTTAGCAGGGTATCGTTTGCTGCACCTTTGGATCTTAAAAAGAAAGAAGACATTAGGCATGAACTTGGTGTGCCAGGATAATATCATCCATTGGAAAATAGAGGCAAGAGTGGTATAGTCATTTGTTGAATATACCCGATCATCGAACACCGAAACAGATGTGTATTTTCACGCGAAGCGGACAATGTGGTATTGGACGATACCAGAAGAGATTGATTACTAAATTTGAAGTATGAACAGGCCAGGAAGCTTAATCCGTTGTCTTTGTAATGATTATGTAATGACAAAGAAGAAAAAAATACATTTTTTATATTACTTATTATGCCCAAAACAGGCAGGTGGAGTGTTATTTTAATTGCACTCTATCTGTTTAGTCCAGGGCTAAAAAAAATAGTTCTGTTTCTTATCCCATAGTCAGCCACTTATATGACTGAACTATTTAAGAACAGAAGAGGTAGAGGTGTAAAAGACACTAGTCAGAGTTATCTCCTCTGAGAGTAATGAATATCACTATGCAGCCAGACCCTGTGGTGAATGAAGTGAAGGTGTCATTTGCAGGGTGGAAAGTGAGTGCTTTTCGGAGGGCCTGGCATGCTGATAAGCATACTCTTTCAACTCAGTGAGGAAGGCAATAGTAAACCACCTTACTCCTCGTTTTTACTTAGTAAAACCTCTAGAGGTTCAAACCAGCCTTTCGGCTGTTGACCTAAACAACAAACAACATATTACTTATTATTATTAAACGTGAGCGTGTCCGTTCGCACGCTCATGTGTTCAATCCATGAGTGTGTGAGTAAAGTCTAATATTAACGTTTTTTACTTTCTCTTGCCTATATGAATATATAGGAAGGAAAGTATTGTTTTCATGTCAATTTTTCGAAATCGAGTTTTCACCGGATCTATACGTTTTCAGACCCCCTGAACCCAAAAAACATGTTTTTAGCGATTGGTCTGTGTGTGTGTCTGTGTGTGTGTGTGTGTGTGTGTCTGTGTGTGTGTGTGTCTGTGTGTGTGTCTGTGTGTGAACAGAATATCTCAAGAACGGAACATCGTACGAACTTGAAACTTGAAACTTAAGTTACATACCACTACCGGACGCGACACGAACATTTTCATCAAAATCGGTCAACCGGAAGTAGTAGTAACTTAGTTTATTCGTATAATTTTTCAGTTTTTTGCGATTTTCTCAAAAACTGGTCCTACGATTTTTTTTAAAATCGCCTATTTTACTCAATTTTTGATTCTCTACAAGATAGGGTAGGCGCCATGTCTGCTGAAATTCTCGGTGAGGCTCTTTTCACGTAAAAACGTTGTTTTTTTAAGATTACGGCTTTAATATAAATTTTAGCGCAAAAACTTATATAATAAAAGTTGTAGAGAATTTAAAAACCTACAACTTCTGTTTCAAACATTTTTTTGTATAACGCTTAGTTTAGCGGTAATTTGCGATTTTCTGTTTTTTTCTCACGAAAACGTGAGAAAAATCGATTTTTTTAACATTTCGGTCTTAGTATGCATTTTACGACAAAAGTGTATATAATTAAATTTATAGAAAATTAAAAGATCTACAACTTTTGTTTAAAGCATTTTTCTCTACAGAGCCTAGTTTAGAGAGAAAGAGTGATTTTCCGTATTTCTAAGCCAAACTGAGGTTGATTTTCATTTTGCGTCTTTCACTCATGATTAAAATAAGGTTATGTTTTTGAGGTTAGTTTTTGTTTATTTCTAATATTTTATTAATAATGTTAGGTTTATTATTAATTATTTGCATTGGCAAGAGAAAGTTGTGTGAGTGTTTCACACCAGATTTTTTAGTTTAAGGTGGGGAGTGTTATGATGCTTTTGGCGGAAAATTTTGATTTTCACTTTTTTATGTTTGTCAATAGTTCAGACCTAGATCTTACATATAAACCTTTATGATGTCAAAAAAATTATTTTAATGAAAAAATTCAGTCTTTAGGAGGTTTACACAGAAAAATTACCTCGTCACCAACGATGTTTCATAATTTAAACTGATCGTTTTAGAGCAAAGGGAATTTTAGTTTTTAAAAATATCTGCTTTACTGTTTTTAACATTCTAAGTTGTTGGTTCAGATTTCCAACCAACTGCTGATGGGAAATTTACTTGTTTGTGTATATTTTGATTTTGATTTGTCTTTTTCTTTTTTACCTGTTCTCTTAAATTTTGATTTTTAATATTTTGGTACATTTTTCTCAGAAGCCGTTAAACCTACCTGGCTGAAATTCTTACCAGTTATTCGTCTTGTACGTGCACATATACCGACATTTTTATGACTTCCTCAGATGCTCAAAAAATTAGTTATATGGAAAAAACATACAAAATAATTTGTAAAAATTGTGTGTTATTCGTTATTTTGTTTTTAATTTTATGGTCGAACAAATTAAATAAAAAAAAAAAAATGTCAGTAGCTAGAGAAACCCGACAACTATAAGTGTATAAAATTTTATTTCCCTATCTTTAACTAATTCTATGAAAAATGTACTTAAAAATAGCAAATTTAACATTGGCGGGATACAAGGTACAGTCTCCCCTTAAAATATTTTGGGGGTTATACCTGTTTTGACCTGAAAAAAAACAGAAAAATTCAAATGGAAAGGTAATACTAATAAAAGTATTTTGTAATTAAATTTGGCACAAAATAAATATTTTAAACATAACTTTTGTTACAGTAGTTGTTTTTTAAATGAAAAAGATTCCATTTCAATTTGAAGTTTATTCAAACATTTTTACACTACAGTCAAAATTATTTAGTAAAACAAAAGTGATATCATCCAAAATATTTAAAAATTATCTTAATACAAATCCTTTGTGTTTAGACATAAAAATGTAGTGTTTATTCTTACAGGATTGTCTAATGGTGTGTAAAATGGGTAAAAACATCTTCGTGAACAAGTATGAAAGGAATTTGTAAAATTCGAGATTCTTTTTGGCATTCTTTTATTATATTTTCTAGCTGCTGTCTTTTAATCCACCTCTTTCTCCTTTATTTATATCCTTCGTTTAAAATTTTAAATTTTTCAATTCTGCACGACGAACAAATAATTTATTATTTTTTAACTAAGTGTAATGTTTTACAATCAGTTTTTTAAATGTAATTATAAACTTTAAACTGCCCATAACAGGTAGGTGGAGATTTAAATTATTTGCACTCGATCTGCCAGTTTCATGGTTACAAAAATAGTTCTGTTTCTTATCACACGCTCACCCAATTATATAACTGAAGCATTTAAAAACAGAAGAGGTAGAGGTGTAAAATACACCAGTCAAGTTATTTCCTCTGAGAGTAATGGATTTTATCACACAGCCAGACCCAGTTGTGAATGAAGTGAAGGTGTCATTTGCAGGTTGGAAAGTAGATACTTTTCAGAGGGCCCTCTATAAGAGGGCATCAGAGAGGCATGCTGATAAGCATACTTTTCTATTCCGTGAGTTAGGCAATGTTAAACCACCTCATTCTTCGTTTTACTTAATAAAGGCACTAGAGGTTCAAAACAGCCGAAAGGAATTTGTAAAATTCGAGATTGTTTTTGGCATTCTTTTATTATATTTTCTAGCTTTCAGCTTTATTATGCATTTTACGACAAAAAAGTATAATCAAATTTATAGGAAATTAAACGATCTACAATTTTTATTTAGAGCATTTTTCTCTCCAGAGCCTATTTAGCGTCGGCTGATGACCTAAACAACAACAATGTTTTTGTAATCAGTTTTTTAGTGTAAAAATGAAATGTAATCAAAGATGATAAAATTCTGAATAATAACGTTTTTAGAATGAATAAACAAAACACACTCGTTACTGTGTTTCAAGAAAAAACTATACTACGAACAAAAAAAATCTGGTGTGAAACACTCACACAACTATCTCTTGCCAATGCAAATAATTAACAATATAACCTAACATTAGTAATAAAACATTAGAAATAAACAAAAACTAACCTCAGTAAACATAACCTAATTTTAATCATGATTGAAAGACGCAAAATGAAAATCAACCTTAGTTTGGCTTTAAAATACGGAAAAATTACTCTTTCACGCTAAATAGGCTCTGAAGAGAAAAATGCTCTAAATAAAAGTTGTAGATCGTTTAATTTCCTATAAATTTGATTATACTTTTTTTTGTCGTAAAATGCATAATAAAGCTGAAATCTTTAAAAAAATCGATTTTTTTACACTAGATTTGAATACTAGACAGTGGTTACCGGTATACATTGACGGTTGGGGTTCAATTAACCATACTCTCTCAGGAATAGTCGACCTGGGTCTGTACAAGACTACACCTCATTTACACGTCATACACATCATCCTCATCTCATCGGGTCATGGGGTTGCTTATTGTTCTGAATTGAACAGAATACAACGAACACATATTAGGAATTAAAATATGTACAATTTTACACAACATTTCTTCATTATTTACTGTAAAACACAATTTTAGTATAACAGAAATGATACTTATTTTGTGAGAGAAAAAAATTTCGATACTATCCAGAAAATAGGTGAAGACGCTCTTCACCTACTTCACCTTTTTTTTTTGTCTAACTTCCGACTGTTCTGCAATTACTGCTAATGCAGACGATGACTGCCTATAAGAGACAAGTGGAGTGTAAAATTATTTACACTCAATCTATTCGTTGTAGGGCTAAAATAAATAGTTCTGTTTCTTATCACATGGTCAGCCAATTAAATAACTGAATCATTTAAGAAGAGAAGAGGTAGAGGTGAAAAAGACACTAGTCAGAGTTATCTCCTCTGAAAGTAATGAATTTCATTATACAGTCAGACCCTGTGGTGAATGACGTGAAGGTGGCATTTGAATAGTGGAAAAAATGTGCTTTCCAGAGGACCCGGCATGTTGATAAGCGTACTTTTCCACTGAGTGATGAAGACAATGGTAAACCACCTCACTCCTCTTTTTACTTAGTAAAACCTCTACAGGTTCAAACCAGCCTTTCGGCTGATGACCTAAACAACGAAGACTATGAAGGATGACATGATATTTTGTAACTTATGAAAATATGCCGTTCCTGAATGGGATTCGAACCCAAGACTTACTTCACCTGCATAGCCGCCGCTACAAAGCGGAAATCACAGGTTTGATAACCTACCGTAATCGCTAATAACAAATCAGTTGATGCGATTTTAAATTAAAAAAAATAATAAATAAAAAAATAATGTTTTCATTAACAATAGAAGAAAAACATGTAATACTATCGGGTTGAATAACTTAACAAAAAATACCTTAGTGAATTAATTTTACTTTTTTTTAAATTGTGTTTTGATTTTTCTGTAGCCTACCGACGAAAACAAGTTTTAAAATATCGATTCACTGGTCGTAGATCTAACCAAGGCCACTTGATGTACCTACCTACCTATGCAGTCATTGTAGGTGTACTGGAGTAAATCGGTGGGCAGATAACTAGTGTGGCCTTGATGGAACCATTATTTCAAAATATAATAGTAATACAGTAATAATGTATTTACTAGTACATTTTTATTGTAAATTTTAAATTATTTCAAATAGTTCATGGCTTTATAAATTTTAAAAGATTTTATAATCTTTAAAATTTTAAACTTTGAGTTATTTTTTTTAATAAAATTATGTGAATTTGTTTGTTTTTCTTTGTGGTTTGTTATAATCTAAGAAACGATTATAATAATTTCAAAGTTTAATCGGATAAGTTGTAAAAATTCTATACCTATCTGAACAACTATGCTTTCAGGTGAGACTGTATGATGGTTTTAACTGAAAATTTCGATTTTCAGTTTTTTATGTTTTTTAATTGTTTAGACCTAGTTCAATCACAAAACTTTAAATTACGTGAAAAAAATAGTATTTTAATTTAAAAAATTAAGTTTTTAGGAGATTTACCCAGAAAACTTATCGTGTCACCAAGAACGAATATTTTTAATAATTTTATACGGATCGTTTTAAAGCAAAGGGAATTTTAGGACATCGATGGAGAATATTTGTATACCCTTCTATTTGCAGATGATCAAGTAGTAATAGCGAATGACGAGTTCGATATTGAATATATGATGAGGAAACTGACAGAGGTTCTTGAGAAATGGGGCTTAAAAGTTAACTATTCAAAGACGAAGTATTTACCGATTGGAATTGGTGGACGAGATCTGCATATAGGGGGACATAAGATAGAGGTATGTGAAGAATATAAGTATCTAGGTGTGGTGTTGAGTAAAGAAGGAAACAGCCAACGGGAAATAGTAAATAGAGTGACTCAGGGAAAAGTAGTTACAGGAATGCTGAATTCAGTTTTGTGGTCAAAGGATATCCGGACAGAAACAAAGTGTAGAATTGGAAGAGCGATACAACAAAGCGTTCTTACATATGGTGCGGAAACGTGGGAGCTAACTGAGAGAAGTAGACGAAGGATTGCGGCTGCACAGATGGACTTCTGGAGACGCAGTTGTCGTGTTTCGAGGATGGACCATATACGAAATGAAACAATCTGGCAGAGGGTGGGAAAACCAAGTAGGGTATTGGATGAAATTGGGAAAAAAGTATTGTTTTGGTATGGGCACTTGAGAAGGATGAGTGAGAGCAGATGGCCCAGTAGGATATGGAATTGGACCCCAACAGAGAGAAGGAAAAGAGGCCGTCCAACGAGACGGTGGATGGAGGAGGTGATGGAGGCAATGAGCAAGAGAGATCTGCAGGAGGGTGATTGGCTGGATCGGGAGGCTTGGCGATTGAAATGCGAAAGACGGCTTTAATTGCTGTAGAAATTCGCAAAAAAAAAAAAAAAAATTTTAGTACTTTAAAAATATCTGCATTACTGTTTTTAATACTCTCAGTAATTGGTTCATCTTTCTAACCAACTGTTGATGGGAAATTCACTGTTTGTGTTGAACATTTTGTTTTTCATTTGTGCCTTTTGTATTTTTGCCTGTTCCCGGAAATTTAAATTTTTAACATTTAGGTACATTTTTCTCAGAAACCATTAAACCTACCAGGCTGAAATTTTTACCAGTTATTTATCTTGCATATGCACATATTCTGGAATTTTTATGACTTCCTCAAATTCTGCAAAAATTATTAACATGTAAAATACTGTAGAAAAAATTTGTAAAAATGTGATATTATTCATTATTCTGTTTTTAACTTAATGGTTCAACAGATTAAATTGAAAAAATGTCAATAGCTAGAGAAACCCGACATCTATAAGTAAGTAAAGGTTCATTTTCCGATCGTTTACCAATCCTGTGAAAAATGTACCTAAAAATAGCGAATTTAACAATAGCAGGGTACAAAGTACAGTCTTCCCTTAAGTGGCTTTTTGATTTAATATTTCTCCCTCTGCCAATAAAATGCAGTTGGATTGTTAAATTATTTGCACTCGATCTGCTAGTTCCAGGACTACAAAATATAATTCTGTTTCTTATCACATGGTCAGCCGATTATATGACTAAACATTTTAAGAACAGAAGAGGTATATAATGTAAAATACACAATTCATATTTATCTCCTTTGAGAGTAATGAATTTCGTTATACAGCGAGACCTTGTGGTGAACGAAGTGAAGGTGTCATTTTGCAGGGTAGAAAGTAGTTGCTTTTCAGAGGGCCTGGCATGCTGATAAGCATACTTTTCCACTCAGTGAGGAAGGAAAGGGTAAACCACCTCACACCTCGTTTTACTTAGTAAAGCCTTTAGAGATTCAAACTAGCTTTTCGACTGATGACGTAAAGAGCAACAATATTTCTCCCTCAGAAATAATCTTATCTATGTTAAATATTGTTAACACTTGTTAAAGGTTCTTTCGGGATCTGGTTATAATACATAATAAAAATTTCTTTTAAACTTATTACAACTATGTTTTTAGACTTTTACGGCTTATTGCAATGTTTACCGCACGTAGATTTGCTTTTCATTAACATACGCTACTTGTCACAATGTATAAACTGGTTAACACTTTCTAACAGCATTCACTCATTCAAAATCCGAGTTTCAACTAGAACTGGCCAACAAACAGGCTATTGGTTTTATATACAGGTGTCCTAATCGTTTTCTAAAAAGACGAAGAACATAATAAATAAAGGAAAATAGACCCTACTAAAAACCTTCTACGCTTGGCTAGAACAATCTACAGCATAATTGAACAATTAGCAAAATAAAAATCTACAACTTTTATTTCAATTTTGTGCTACAGAGTTTAGCGTCAACTATTAATTTTCTATATTTTTAAGTTCAACAGAGCTTGATTTTCATTTATCCTCATAATTCGAAGATTAATACTCGTAGATTATGTTTTACATTTAATTCATGATTTATAATAAAGTGGAACCTTGATAGCAAGGGGATTCAAGGGATTTGTGGAACAGTCTTGTTATCAAGGGATTTTTTTAGTTGAGGTTCATGATATCAAGGTTGTTTAGACTAAAAGTCGTGTTTTCAAGGTCTGGAAAGGTTGAACTTATAGTATAAAGATTCCATTACGTAAAACAACGTACTACTAAAGTTGAACTCGTGCTATAAATGTTCAGTTCCACAAAGAGACGTATTATAGAGGATTTGAGCTTTGATCTGAATTGGAGAAAAATCTGTGCTATTGAGATATTAAAATAATAAAAGTATTCATATAAAACTTTAACAATAAGTGTTATGGCAATTTCAAGGGATTAACAAAATGAACGTACAATCGAGGAAGTTGTGTTAGCGAGTCCGACTCCTGAAAGAAATGATCTTGCACTCGGGATGACGACGTCGTAGGTAGGCTACGTAAAGTCCAGCCTTTCTAAGTTTGCTCCTGCTGTTAACAAACAATGACGTCACTGAGCATGCGCATTACACACAAATGTGTACACGCTGATTAAAAACCAACAACAAAATACTTTCAAAAGTATTGAAATACAATATACTTTTAAAAGTATTTTTATAAATGAAATTATTAGGCCTACATCATATCATGACTGATGTTTTAAGTAATTTAAGAACTTATAATTCACAACATAGTTAACTTAATAGGAATACGACATCCATAAAGTAGTGGACCCTAGCGTGTACCCTGTAGTAGCTGGCTTTGGTTTGTTGATAGTAGGAGCAAACTAAGAACGGCTGAACTGTAGCTTGTCGTAGCTAGTCGTTCGGGGAATTAAATGAAAAGAACTTTTTTGAAATTTTTCGTTGTTTGGGATAACTGTTGAATAATTGGGGGAAAGATAGACTAGGAATCGAGATAACAGGGAGAACATTGTCGTGGAAAGGGACGCTTTTTCTAATCGGGAGGTGTATTATGTATGATTAATTTTTATTGTGAAAATTATAAATATTTGAGGAGATTTTGGTATTGATAAGGAAGAAGAGTGAATTTACAGGAACAATTATTCGCAGGTGATGGGAGTATAGTATTAAATTTTAAGAATTAGTTTATTTTTATTAGGGAGGGTCTACGGTATAGCCTGATTTTCGTAAGGAGAGCGGTGGGCAAAACGTGCGTCTGCATTAGTATAGTCTTGTATGTACTGCAATAGTGCAGCGTATATATATCAACCATGGAAAAGCATGCCTACAGAATACAAGGGGTGTTGTCAATTTTCAACAACACTTGACTGTACATCTAACTGTAGGTGGGAGGGGTATGCGGGGTCAAAGTCAAGTATGCGCATGCGTAGCCCAGTGCTCACAGCAATTGGGTTGGTCTTTACTTAGGTTGTTGTTTAGGTCATCAGCCGAAAGGCTGTTTTGAACCTGTAGAGGTTTAACGAAGTAAAACGAGGAGTTAGGTGGTTTACTTTGCCTTCCTCACTGAGTGGAAAAGTACGCTTATCAGCATGCCGGGCCCTCTGAAAAGCACATATTTTCCACTCTGCAAATAACACTTTCACTTCATTCACGACAAGGTCTGGCTGTAAAATGAAATTCATTACTTTCAGAGGAGATAACTCAGATTAGTGTCTTTTACACCTCTGCCTCTTCTGTTCTTGAATGATTCAGTCATTTAATTGGCTGACCACGTGATAAGAAACAGAACTATTTATTTTAGCCCAGCAACTAACAGATTGAGTGTAAATAATCTGACACTCCATTTGTCTGTTATGAGCATAATACTTAGGTTATATAAATATTTCATTATTTATATTGGTAAGAAAAAGTCAGGTGAGTGTTTCACACCAGATAATTACATAAAATGTTATAACTATAAAATTTATCTCTTAAAACAATCAGAGAAAATTTTACTAGTGGTTTATTTGATGTAAAAAGTTGATTAGAAATAAAAGAGACGTAAATTATCAAATTAAGAAAACACTTAAAAGTAAGATTCACAAATTATAATTATTTTACGATCCAACTCATGAAGAAATAACTAAACATAATAAGTTAAGAGACAGTTGTTGTTATTGCTAATAACTTTAAATAACACCTGGAGTTTGAATTACAGTCAGAAATACCACGTATAGTAGTAACTTCATCATTATACACTGCATAATAATATGAACAAAGCTAACTGTAATATAAATAGTAAAGTTCTTGTCTATAACACAATGATACATTCTGCCGTGTCTAATTTGCTTTCTCACAACATCTTCGTGCTGATATCAGTGTCTAATTTACTCCTACTATTGTATTAAACACAAATTTTCCCAGCAGGTTCCTTGACCTACATCTATATTTTAAAATGAAAGACATTATCAAATTATCCCAATTCTGTTACGTGTTAAAATAACACCCAAATATATATATATTTAAATAATTTAAAATATTTTCCAGTTTCACGGATCAATTATTGTACCAGGAATTATTGAAATAACTATCTTAAAACTGTTAACTCGTATACACCCAATTTTATACCATGTGAAGTGATTTTAGACGTTTCTGGAGGTTTTTTTTGCAAGCCACATTCTCAGTATTCGCTTACTGTAGGCTTTTCTCCTTTCTTCTGTCCACCCGGTGTTCTGTTTTTGGATGGAATCCCTTAAGGTAAGACTGTATGATGGTTTTCACTGAAAATTACGATTTTCGGTTTTTTATGTTTTCCAATAGTTCAGCCCTAGATCTACAAGAAAAAACATTAAATTACGTCAAAACATTATTTTAATGAACAAATTAAGTTTTTACCAGGTCTGCCCAGAAAAATTATCATGTAAGCAAGAACGAATATTTTTCATAATTTTATACTGATCGTTTTAAAACAAAGGGAATTTTAGTTTTTAAAATTATCTGCATCACTATTTTTAATTTTTTCAGCTGTCGGTTCATCTTTCTTACCAAACTGTTGATGGAAAATTTACTTATGTGCGTACGTTTTGTTTTTTGTTTTTTGCCTGTTCTCGTAAATTTAGATTTTTAAAATTTTAGGTACATTTTTCTTGGAAACCATCAAACCTACCGGGCTGAAATTTTTACCAATTATTTATCTTGTACACGCACATATAGCTACCGGCATTTTTATGACTTCCTTAAATGCTCCAACAATCAGTAATATGCAAAAAACGTAGAAAATAAATTAGTAAAAATCTATGTGATTCGTTATTTTGTTTTTAATTTTATGTTCCGACAGATTAAATTGAAAAAAATGTCAGTAGCTAAAGACACCCGACAACTATATGTGTGTAAAGTTTTATTCCCCTATCTTTTATCAATCCTTTAAAAAATGTACCTAATAACATCAAATTTAACATTGGTGGGATACAAAGTGCAGTCCTCCCTTAAACCGTGTCCTAGTTTCATCCGGCAAGGATGAGCCCCGCACTTGAGTCCTGACTGCGTGCGATTATTCAGTCCTAAAAATCTCTCCATTTAAAACAGTGACTTCAAAATTGTCTCGCACCATTTTGTTAATTTAAATTAGTAGCTACAGTTATTGCTAACTCTTTTAATTGCTGACTTTAATATATTGACTTCCGGTTTTGGCCCAATTCCGGTCAAAACCGAAACTCCAAACCCAATCCAGGCATATTAAATTTTTGTGTAGATTACGAATTCGGAAACCGTTTGTTGGTATCTCTTGTAGTTTCTGACACCTGGGTGTGACGGACGGACGGACACTGCCAAATGATAGAAAACAATTTTAAAAATTGCCACCAATAAATTTGAAATATTTTGTGTTGTATGATGATAACTGAAATAAAAAGATCCGTATTCATTGCTTGTCTGACGATAAATGCTTGCGGTGGAAACAAACTAGTTTGAAAACCAAACCAATGCGTGCGGTGCGGTACGTTGTCCTCGCCCGCTGGCACGCACCACGGACTAACTTAGGAAACCATCACTTGTACCTACTGTGTGGCAAAGATTTGATTGCTCTTTGCGGAGAGGAGCAGAATCGGTCCGCCACTAGAATTCTCAATAACACTTCATTATGTACCAATTCCAGTGTACTAGTTAGTAGTAGTACATATTGAAATGTTATTGAGAAGGCTAGTAGCGGGCCGATTCTGCTCCTCTCCGCAAACGGCAATCAAATCTTTGCCACACAGTAAATATTTTATCCTGAACGACTATGCATTGCGCGCACCGCAACGACCGGATGCAGCTAGGAGACGGCATAAAGTCCGTAATTATTGGTCTGAATTTGGTTCGGTCCATTTAAGTTTTCTCGGTTTATTCCGGTTTTCTCAAAATCCTTTCAGACTTCTTTAAACCATTTATCCGAAACCTTAGTTCTATTATTTAGTGTCTTAAAAATTTGTTTTGTCAAGTTATCATCCATTCTATACACGTATTCGTAAAAATTTTAGTCTTTTTTTTAAAGCCCCTTCTTAACGGTCCACTCTGCGCCACGCCACACTACTCCACGCCACACAAAATACATTGCGGCAGATAGGTGTCTTAACGGTCCACACCGGTTGTTGCCACCTTCAGCCACCTCGAGACACACAAAAACCTTATCCACTCCCTGCCACTTTCTATCCACTCTCTGACACACAAAATACATTAGTTTGTATTGAGGCTTCTTAACTGTCAGCTTGTCGGTAACAAAAACTAGTAAATTTTTAGATATGGAACGCTTTATTGATGATGATCGGTTTACGTTAGACCATCATTGTGGGATTTGCACTGTGTAGATTACGCAAATTTAACATTAAAATAACATTATTATTATTAAGGCTATTATTATTATTATTATTATTATTATTATTATTATTATTATTTGATTATTATATTATATAAACTTTATTAGTATTATAGTACATAAACATTTTATTGTTGTTGTTTAGGTCATCAGCGGAAAGGCTGGTTTGAACCTGTAGAGGTTTTACTAAGTAAAACGAGGAGTGACGTGGTTTACATTTGCCTTCCTCACTGAATGGAAAAGTACACTTATCAGCATGCCGGGCCCTCTGAAAAGCACATATTTTCCACTCTGCAAATGACACCTTCACTTCATTCACCACAGGGTCTGGCTGTATAGCAAAATTCATTACTTTCAGAGGAGGGAACTCTGACTAGCGTCTTTTACACCTCTACCTCTTCTGTTCTTAAATGATTCAGTCATTTAATTGGCTGACCATGTGACAAGAAACAGAACTATTTATTTTAGCCCTGCAACTAACAGATTGAGTGTAAATAATTTGACTCTACCTGTCTGTTATGGGCAGAAACATTTTATTACATACCTTATTAAATAGTAATCGATCAATTTCCTTGTACAGTTCTCGTCCGTAACTTGTTTTAATACCTAAAAATACTTTTTGATCATCCTATAATTTAATGTATTATCAACATTGAAAATGTATCAATATATTTTTGAAACACCCATTACTGTATATGTAAATCTAACGTAGGTGATGAGAATACCCGGTCATCATCATCTGGCTCAAGCGTCTATGGTCATAGGTCAGATATTCCTATAACTATTCTAATGCAAAACGTCTACATACGTACTTAAATTCATTGAACACTACAAATACCACTAACAACTTATGTTAAAATATATTTAAATTTTATATTTAACACATTTTAATGAAAATTGTAAAGAATTTTATTCATAGACGTTATTTATACCATTTTTTATAATAAAATTCTCTTAAATTTTCATTAAAACGTTTTGTGTGTTTATTCGCAAATTTAACAAAGTTTTTTTTATTTATTTAACGTCGCATCAACTACAACGTTATTTGCCCATAACAGACAGGTGGAGTGTCAAATTATTTACACTCAATCTGTTAGTTGCAGGGCTAAAATAAATAGTTCTGTTTCTTATCACATGGTCAGCCAATTAAATGACTGAATCATTTAAGAACAGAAGAGGTAGAGGTGTAAAATACACTAATCAGAGTTATCTCTTCTGAAAGTAATGAATTTCATTATACAGCCAGACCCTGTGGTGAATGAAGTGAGGGTGTTATTTATTTACAGAGTGGAAAATATGTGCTTTTCAGAGAGCCCGGCATGCTGATAAGCATACTTTTTCACTCAGTGAGGAAGGCAATGGTAAACCACCTCACTCCTCGTTTTACTTAGTAAAACCTCTACAGGTTCAAACCAGCCTAAAGGGGCTGATCACCTAAACAACAACAACTACAACGGTCATTAGCGACGACGTTGGGTTGTAACTATTGTACAATGGAGAATGAAATGATTTTTTTGTAACGTATGAAAATATGCCGTGCCTGAGTGGGATTCGAACCCAGGACCGCATGATGAGAGGCGAGCACGTTACCAACTGCGCCAATGCGGCCGGTTGACAAGGTTATTTTACGTTAACCTTGTATTTATAGTGTACTATTACTTGTGTATTATAGTGTATACTTATATTATAGAGTCTGTATCTCTTGTACACTTGTGATATCCCTATATTTAATGACAGATCAGAGGCAACTTTTGTGGATGATACGTGTGTTTTAGCTGTCGGTACAACTGAAGAAGAATCAACTATGAAGCTTCAAGGTGCTGTAAATCAAGTGCAAACATGGACAAAAAATGGAAAATTAAATTAAATGAATCAAAGTCTGTTTATATAAATTTTCTTCTTCTTCTTCACTTCCAAGGATTAGGTTTCTTGAACCTGTTCCGGTACCCATCTGTTCCTCGGTCGTCCTATATCTCTTCTTCCTGTAGGTTTGTAGTTTCTGGCGGCTTTTGGTATTCTCTCGCCTGGCATGCGATTCAAATGGCTGCACCATCTGTTCCTGTTCTGCTTAATTCTGTCTAGCAACGGTAAAGCATTCAGTGTTTTTCTAATTTCTTCATTTCGTAGCCTATCTCTTCGGCTGCATCCATATACACTTCGTAAGAATCTCATTTCTGCAGCCTGGATTTTGCTGTCTACCTTTTTTGTATGTATCCAGGACTCACTGCCACACATCAAAGTAGGGACAGCAATTGTATCGTAAAACTTAAGTCTCGTATCTTTTCTTGTTTTCCGTTTCAGATGTTTATGTATATTACCACAAATGCTTTGAAATTTAGATGGCTTGTAAAGCACATCTTTGTCAAAGTCATACGAAAGATCATTACTAAGATATTTGAAATGAGAGACTTGTTCAAGCACTCTTCCTCCTAATTTTATTTTAGTTCTTACGGTGTATTTTCCTTTAAATGCCATAGTTTTAGTCTTTGTCTGCGATATTGGAAAAATTACTTTACTTGCAGTACCCAAGATAGCCTCGGACAGGACAGGAACATTGGAAATATATAAATTTTACTAATAAAAATATCCGTAAACTACCTATTTATGTTAACGATAAAAACGTCCCATATTCAAACACAGCTAAATATCTTGGCACAGGACGGAACATATTCCGTCACTTTTAGAGGTATTCTCTCCTCTGGCATCCGTTCCACATGTTGTCTTCATTGATTACGGTACTCCTACACTTTTTCGTTGTTGTTGTTTAGGTCATCAGCCAAAAGGCTGGTTTGAACCTGTAGAGGTTTTACTAAGTAAAACGAGGAGTGAGGTGGTTTACCGTTGCCTTCCTCACTGAGTGGAAAAGTACGCTTATCAGCATGCCGGGCCCTCTGAAAAACACATATTTTCCATTCTGCAAACGACACCTTCACTTCATTCACCACAGGGTCTGGCTGTATAATGAAATTCATTACTTTCAGAGGAGATAACTCTGATTAGTGTCTTTTACACCTCTACCTCTTCTGTTCTTAAATGATTCAGTCATTTAATTGGCTGACCATGTGATAAGAAACAGAACTATTTATTTTAGCCCTGCAACGAACAGATTGAGTGTAAATAATTTGACATCCTGTCCGTCATGGGCACACTTTTTCTTCTTCTTCTTCTTTAAGTGCCGTGTCCTCCTAGAACATTGGCGATCAGTCGCATGACCTTCACTCTGTCCACAGCCAACCGAAATAGTGTCGTGGTGCTCACCCCGTACCACTGGCGAAGGTTCCTAAGCCAGGACGTTCTCCTACGTCCGGGGCCGCGCGTCCCCTCTATCTTCCCCTGGATGATCACATGCAGCATTCCATATTTCGGATTTCTCATCACGTGGGCAAAGTACTCTAATTTCATTCAGTCTCTAATTCATTCACACTTTTTCATTCAGGCTAAATACACCCTATTCAGATCTAATTTCCTCGTTTTGTATTAGATCCAGTCTCAAGCAGGCCTTCACCCTTCTTAAAAACCTCATTTCAGCTGCTTGGATCCTACTTAATTGGCGTTTTGTGGTAACCCATGACTCACTTCCATAAAGAAGGACTGGGGCTGCCATTACGTTGTAGAACGTCACAACCGTCTGTGTTCTAGCTATGTTACCCAGTGCCCTGTTAAGGGGAGCAGACTGATTTTAATAAAAAATATTGATTTTTCAATTTTACTATAAATATTGATCGATCGTTTTCCCTTATTTAAATTGATATATATAACACGACATATTTTGTTGCTTTTTCTGTTGAGAAAAATTATTTTTTTTACATTGATGGGGTACGTAGTGTTTATTTCGATATTTTTTCACGTTTTTCATTCTTGTAAATTGAGATTAATATAATCATGTTACTGCTCTAACATTACGGAGATCGCGTTTACATAAAAACGATAATTTATAGAACGCGTATGAATCAGCCGTAGAGGAAATATTGGTGTGTTTTTGTTTGGAAGTTAATTCCAATTGGCAATAGGTGTTTCTGTTATAGTATTATGCTTTTTCTATATCCGCATTTTCCGCGTATTGTATTTTTTGACTTTAGGTACACATATTTTAGGAACCATCCCACCTAGGAGTGTGAAATTTCACACACTACATTTTAATACTAAGGTGTGTATTTACTCCAGAGGTATTTTAAAAATTTTGGAGTTTTTATTTTTTGAGTGTGTTTTTCATAAAAAAAATGTGGGCACATTTGAACATTTTTTGAGAATAAAATACATTTTTAGATTGGATGAAGATAAATGAAAAAGCTCTGGTAAAAATTTGTAAAACGGTACTGTAGAAAGGTGTGCCAAAGCTCAGCTTTGTAGCTTTAACGGTTTCTACAAAAAATCTACCTAAGTTAGTATTGCAGGTATAGGGGTAATGAAAATGGTCTGCTCCCCTTAATGGTACCACAAATTAAATAAATATTGAGTGAAATTATTTCAATTTTTTTTATCACAGTCTCAGAATTTTCGCGGTACACCCGTAGAGAACCACTGCTCTATAGATTGCCGTGCAGTTTAGAATCACCCGGTATATATCCAAATAAATCGTGCTGAAATTAAGTAGTTATAAAAATATAATAAATAAGTACTAAATCATTATAAATTATTGTATATAGTACAAAACATATGTTTTCTTTTTGCAAAAACCATGAGTCACTAGATAGAAATGAATCTTGTATGACATCACTACCAACTGTATAACTGTAAAGTTGAATTTTTATACTTGGGCTGTAAACGAATAGTGCTTAACCAACTAGTTTCTTAATAGACATATAATTTAATTAAAGAGAACAAACACGAATTGAATTAACGGAAGAAAGATAGTACGTTACTTTCGAGAATACTTGCTATATTTTCTATTACTTGAACGCGTAGGAGAATGTATTTAACCAAAACAATTTTGTCAATAAAAACTGAAATCACTTAACTGTAAGAGACATTATCATTCTGTGTCTGTTAATGAATCATATACTTAAATTTATAATTTTTAAATAATTGTAGCATTCATGATTAACCTTAATTAATTTTTATAATTATAACACTTGAACTATAAAATTATTATTAATTTAATAATAATTTATACCAGATACTCCGCAAGATGATGGTTCCGAAGATAGTGGACGGACAATATAGGTTACGAGGTCAAGAAGACTGTACAATGAAAATGAAAGATTAATGGTAATGGTTTTCGGAGACGAAGGTTCCTGGTTCAAATCCAAGGTAAGGTAGTTACTTTTATACGGATTTGAATACTAGACTGTGGTTGCCGGTGTACTTTGATGGTTGGGATTTAATTGACCATACTCTCTCAGGAATGGTCGGCCTGGGTCTGTACAAGACTACACCTCATTTACACGTCATACACATCATCCTCATCTCATTGGGTCATGGGGTTGCTTATTGTTCTAAATTGAACAGATTGCAACGTACGCAAATTAGGAATAAAAAAAAAACATGGTAATGATTAAAAAAAGAAGACTAACATTTTTATGGACACCTGTAGGCCTAGAGAATGTATGACAATCGGTTGACAAAACAAATTTTTAAGATACTAAACAATAGACCTAAGGTTTTGAATAAATGGTTTTAATGAAGTCAGAAAGGATATTGAGAAAACCGAAAAACTTAAAAACTTAATGAACCGAACCAAATTCAGGCAACTAATCACGGACTTAAAAGATTCCCTGAAGAGCAAAAAAAGGAACTTCAAGTGGACAGAAGATAGTAGAAACGCCTACATTGAGCGAATGCTGAGGATGTGGACTGCAAAAAGAGCTTCTAGAAACTCTAGAAAGACTAGGTTCGTTCGAGATCTGGGTATGATAAATAATAAACAGACCTTACTCATAACAATTTAATTATTTATGAGGGTTATTTTTTGAACCTCCGATTGGTTATAAAAACAAAAACTGAGAAAAATAAAATAAATTTATCATCAAAAGTTACAATACATCCTTGGTTACTTTTCAACGCACGAGGTGTGGCTAATAAATAACGAGACTGACGTAAAAAATTTTATTTTAATTTAATACATAATCACTTGTTGTCACCTACAATATACACTCCTTCTCTATCCCTACAACGCTCCATGCAAATTTTTCATTGTTAAAAACAGTCCTGGAAGTCATCTTCTGTCAGCTCCTTCAGGACATGTGCCGCTAAAAAATATTTAAAATGAAGCTCACAAAAATGTTTGTACTAACACTTTGTACGTGATTGAAAATGACCCAAATTTTTTTGGAAAATATATAAAATGTGATGAAACGTGGTTTTTACTTATGATCCGGAAACGAAGCGCCAATCCATGCACTGGAAGAGCCGAACTTTACCGAGAGCCAAAATAGCTCGAATGAGCAAGTCAAAATTTAAAGCAATGATGATTGTTTTTTTTTATATCCATGGGATTGTGTACCTTCACTGGGTTCCTGAAGCAAACAATTAATCAATATTACTACCTTGAGGTACTTTCTAAACTACATCAAAGAGTAAGAAAAAAAGTCCCGAAATATGGAAGGACAAATCATGGATTGTCCACCAAGACAATACGCCAGCTCATTCCGCGTTATCTGTCAAGAGGTTTCTAGCCAAGTACAGCATCTCAGTGTTAGAACATCCACCTTATTCACCAGATCTTGCACCATGTAACTTCTACCTGTTCCCTAAGGTGAAATCTACATTAAAATGGACAAGATTTGAGTCTGTGAAAGCTGTAAAAGAAAAAGCGGCACGCGTCCTGAAGGAGCTGACAGAAGATGACTTGCAGCACTGTTTCCAACAACAGAAAATTCACATGGAGGGTTGTAGGGATAGATAAGGAGTGTATATTAAAGGTGACAATAAGTGATTATGTATAAAATAAAAATAAAATTTTTTACAACGTCAGTTTTGTTATTTAATAGCCACACCTCGTAATTACGTTTTAAATTGAGGCATTTATCATATCGGTGTACTTACTATCTTTCCAATATCCTCTTCATTAAACCTTGCCGCAAGTCACTTGAATTGGTCTTCACGGTGTCTTGGAGCTCGTTGTCTGTTCGGAAGCTCCAAAACCGTCGCAAAGTTTCACAGTAATCTTCTGCATTTCTGGTGGTTGCGGAGAGCCATTCAAAACACAAGAAGAGGAATGCTCACTTCTGGAGTTGTGGTCATCCATGATAAAGCCCATCCTTATAGTGCTGTAGTAACGAAACGGGTTTTTGACAACTTTCAATGGGACATTTTTGATCATCCGGCGTATAGCCACGACAAAGCGCCGAGCGATTTCCACCTGTTCCCTGAACTGAAGAAGTTGCTAGAAGGGCAGAGCTTCCGAACAAACGATGAAAAGACACTCTAAAGAGCAATTCAAGTGACTGGCGGCAACCTTTTTATAAAGAGGGTGTTAGAAAGCTTGTACAACGGTATGATAAATGCCTCAACTTAAGGGGAGACTTCGTATCCCGCCAATGTTTAATTTGTTATTTTTAGGTACATTTTGCATAGGGTTGGTAAAAGATAGGTAAATTAAACTTTACACACTTATAATGTTAATAATGATAATATCGGGTTTCTCTAGTTACTGACATTTTTTCAATTAATCTGTTGGACCATAAAATTAAAAAAAAACGAATAACAAAAAAAGTCTACTAATTTTTTTCTACGTGTTTTCGTATTACTATTTTTTCAAGAACCTGAGGAACTCGTGAATATGTCAGTATATGGGTATGTAAAAGATGAATAACTCGTAAAAATTTCAGCCTTGCGGGTAAAATGGTTTCTGAGAAAAATGTACTTAAGTGTGAAAGATCTAAATTTACGGGAAAAGTCACAAATCAAAAACAAAATATACACAAACAAGTAAATTTTCCCTCAACAGTTGGTTAGAAAGCTGAACCAACAATATAAGAATATTAAAATAGTGATGCAGATATTTTAAAAAAACTAAAATTTCCTTTGCACAAAAACGAGTAGTTTAAAATTATAAAAAAAATTCGTTCTTGATAACATGATAATTTTTCTGGGCAAACCTTATAAAAAACCTTTTTTTCATTAAAATTATTTTTATTGGCATAATTTAATGTTTTTCTGGTAGATCTAGGTTTAAACTATTGAAAAACGTAAATAAGAACCGAAAATATAAATTTTCAGTCAAAACAACCATACAGTCTCCCCTTGACCCTTTATAGGTCTTTGGTAAGTATAGGGTGATTCAAAAAGAGCGCCGGTTTTGATATATCAAATTAAGAGATTTATTTTATTGAAAAACTGAAAATAAATACATTAACAAGTTCATCTTACCTTCCGATTTCATGTATGAAAAATGATGTCATGCATGTGTCCTCCTCTACTGCGCTGGCACGCATCAACTCTGTCCATGAAATTGGATATTACTGCACGACAAGTTTCGACTTCCATTTGCCCGATAACCCGTCGAATTTCCTCCTTCAAGTCATTGATGTTTCGGGGTTTATTGGCATACACCAATGACTTCAGATGACCCCAAAGATGAAAGTCACAGGGCGTCAATTTTGTTTGCGAAGGTGTCATCATCCTGCCGTTTTCTCAATACCCAGTCAACAAACTGCGTCTCTTCTGGTGGTCTGCCACTTTCAAATGTTGCGTCAACTGAATTTTATACGGGTGATATTGGAGATCGTACCGAAGAATTCTCCGTACAGAAGAACATCGTAAACCCAATTGTTGAGAACGGCGACGTATTGATTTTGCTGGGCTAACAGCCACACTGTCACGAACCAACGCAACGTTCTGCTCAGTTCGGCCAGAACGACGACGTCCAGAACTTTTAAGGTCGACTGTTGAACCCGTCTCAAAAAACTTTTTCATGAGCCTGCAAACTGTTGATTCATTCGGTGCTTCATTACGTCCTAGAGTACCGCGAAGTCGCCTGACAGTAGCCGCATAACTCTCTCCACTCTGGTAAAATGTTTTGACGATTAACACTCGTGGTGCAATAGTAAACTTCTCCATGGTTAGACACAGACTGCGAGAGTACTACACTGCGAACAAGAGAAACTACAACTGAATCGTCAATCGGAATGTTCTCCGAAATAGAAATGAGGTCTAACAATGTTGCCAACCGATAAATAAAAATTTACCAGCCGTTTAAAAACCGGCGCTCTTTTTGAATCACCCGTTATACTTACCACTGGCAATAAGGTCGATTTTATTTAAGAAAAAGCTATATTGTTGAACCATAGTTATTGGCATTTTATGGTGCTTATAGTACGCATTTTATTGGTAAGTAGCTTGTCCATATTTTGAAATATGCAGCGAACATTTTCTTCGTGAATTTTACGAATGTGTTTTACATTCATAACAACGTACGCTACCGCTTTGTTTTGTTGTTACTTTTGTACAGTGCTTAGAAAAATCAAGTTTTTTAAGGGAACGCAAGTATTAATGCTAATATAAAGTTAAGATAAGTTTTATTCTACACATTTTTTTAGACGCTAATGCTACAAGTTGTTTTAATAAGCATTCTTACCACTAAATATTTATATGATTCCCATTTCAATAAACGTTCCTTGGTAAGTATACTTACCAGGGCTTAACATCAAAACAAAGAAATGTCGTACTGTTCTGGCACTAGAAACGCATTATTCAAGTCGCTATAAAACAACATTTAACATTTCACAACATAATACGTATTTCCCCCCGTAGTCTGTTGTTTAGGTCATCAGCCCCTTTAGGCTGGTTTGAACCTGTAGAGGTTTTACTAAGTAAAACGAGGAGCGAGGTGGTTTACCATTGCCTTCCTCACTGAGTGGAAAATTAAGCTTATCAGCATGCCGGGCCCTCTGAAAAACACATATTTTTCACTCTGCAAATGACACCTTCATTTCATTCACCACAGGGTCTGGCTGTATAATGAAATTCATTACTTCCAGAGGATATAACTCTGATTAGTGTCTTTTACACATCTACCTCTTCTGTTTTTAAATGATTCAGTCATTTAATTGGCTGAGCATGTGATAAGAAACAGAACTATTTATTTTAGCCCTGCAATGAACAGATTGAGTGTAAATATTTTGACACTCCACTGTCTGTTATAGTAGTGCCCTATAAAGGGTTAAATGGTGATCATGTTAAAAAGTAACCAAGTATGTATAAAACTTTTTGTTAATAAATTTATTTTATTATTCTCATTATTTTTATTTTTATTACCAATCGGAGATTGAAAAAAACAACCCTCGTATATGCAAATTAATGTCTAAAAATATAGGCACTTTCATTATAAAATATTGATTTAAAATCCGGAATAAGTATATTTATTGTATCCTGGTGTTATTCCGTAGATATACAATAAATGTATGCAATCTAATCTATCAACAATGTGTAAGTGAATTAGAATTGTTGCATTAAATGACAGTTTGACTAAATGACAGACATAGTATCAGTAAGCAGTAACTTACATAAAAGCAAACATAAATTTCGCATTATCACGTATAAGAGTATATATATAACGGGTGTTTCAAAAAGGACGAACTTCAAAGTTTGAGAACGCTAATTTATTACATTAAATAATTACAAATTATAAAAATTATACGGTATGAAATTATTACCTTCATAACATTCAGATTACCTTTAAAACTTCACAATAAATGTTCAAAATGACTTCCTCCGCTTGTAATGCAAGTTCGAACACGTTTCATAACATTTGCAGCCACTTTTCGTAGTGTTTGCTCATTAATGTTTGTAATCTCACTGTCAATATTAGCCTTCAATTCTTTAATTGTATGAGGATTGTTTTTAAAAACCTTACTCTTTAAATTCCCCCAAAGGGGAATTAATTCAATTAACTTAATTTTTAACTGGAACTCGTCTTTCACTCGTTCGTAAGATTTATATACGCAATAACTTTCAATAATAAAAACACGTTCAACCTTTGAAAAAACCATGTTTGAACTTATACAGACACTACAGACAAAAATGAATACTGGGATAGCACTAGTACATGTCAGTAATACACAATGGGTCAACAATGAGTACGGTAGTGCCAACTGTTATTTGGGGAAAAACATATATTTTTTTTGCGCCCTGGAGACTCCAGGAGGAGTATAGGACATGTCGTCAGATATAACACCTGAAATACATATAAGAATCACACAATGTATCACTACTATCAAGAAATAAATTCTTGTACGCTATAAAAAGTTTCACCGATCAAGTAATTTTTTAGATTTTTTTTAAAGGAATTCAAATCCTCACAACACTTTAATGATTGGGGTAATTTATTTATGAATTTTCTCCCTGCATAAGTAGATTTTTGTTCAAACAATTTTGTGGAGTGATTAGCCACATAATAATCATTCCTGTTTCTCGTGTTATGATTGTGAACATTGAAATTCTGCATAAAATTATTTTGCCTAACATACATAATCACCTCAAAAATGTAGAGACAGGGACTGTAAGCAATTTAAGCTCCTTAAATAGTGGCCTGCATGAGGTTAGCTGGTTAGCTCCCACCATACACCTAATAGCTTTCTTTTGAATTTTAAAAACCCTATTCATATTTCCCATGCTAGAATTACCCCATACTAAAATACCATAACAGATGTGAGACAGAATGAGGCCATGATAAGCTGCCATTAGTAATTTTTTATCATTTAATCTGGCAATTTGTTTCAGTACAAAAACCCCAGATGATATTTTACTACAAACTTGATTGGTATAGAAGTCCCAAGACAAAGATCTATCTAGAGATACACCCAGGAACTTCACTGTTTCCACATGCTCTAAACTATTATTATTAATAAATACATATTTTCCCTATAAATACATACATTTTCCCTATACAGAAAATATTAACCCTTAAACTTCGAAATGCGTCCTTTTTGAAACACCCGTTATAATATTACGGGCTAATACAGTAATATGACAACAGAGGGTAAACACTATTCGTGATAACGGTTCAGTGTAACGATTCCGCGCCCACTTGCTGCTGACAATATTATGTTGCTAACTTACTGCAAGTAATACTAATCAGTTCACCACATTTTATTAAACCTTGACTGGAACACTTGGCAAGTTTACAGGAATTTATGTACATTATATTATGCTTTTTAACTGTTCTGGATTTATTTTTATTTTTTTTAACTTTATATATTGTACAACAGCGTGATAAAAAAAGTCTGGCAACGGTAAATTATTTCATAATCAAATTTGATAAGAAATTTAAACAACAAAAATCTTGTGTAAAACTATCATACAACTTTCTCTTGACAATGTAAATAATTAAAAATATAACCTATTATTATTTTCAATAATTATATTATATTAAAAATATATGTTAATATAACCTGTCCGTTGCAGGGCTAAAATAAATAGTTCTGTTTCTTATCACATGGTCAGCCAATTAAATGACTGAATCATTTAAAAACAGAAGAGGTAGAGGTGTAAAATACACTAATCAGAGTTTGTAACAACACGTAAATAAATAATACACAAGATTTAAATTTTAATACTTTTAATTGAATAAATAAATAGATAATTGATGATTTTGCAAAATGATGACTCTAATTTTAAATATTCTCAGGGTTTTTAAATATTATAATTGTTTATTGTTCTTTATTCATACATCTTAAATTATACAACAATGAAAAATTTTAAATTAAACAAATGACAATCGGAATTTTTAATAATTTATCGTAATACTGGACTTTTAAAATTAAATTTAGACTATTATTTAGATAATTTTGAATAAGTTAAATAAAAAAAATATCAGTTAATTATTTACTTGAAATGTTATTTTTATTTGCCGGTTGAATTTAATAAAATTATGAATTACTGAAGCGAAGCTTTGTTCATTTTAGATGGCGTCTATAGATAGCTTAATAATCTTGAATTTCAATATGAATTTTTCTTGATATATTGATAATTAATGTTTGTTAATTATATGGAAAATGTTGCTTACGTGTTTATCTTCTTACTGATACATATTTTGTTATACTTCCATCGGTTTTTACGTATTAATTTTAATATTTAACTGGAGCATTTTCATAGATGATGTTCACACCAAACTTGACTCTGGCCTACCGCTCAACGAATCCATGGTTCAAGTTGGCATATTAAATTTTAAATTTTGATTTCATATTTAAAAAATGTTCGTAAAATTCAAATCACTGTTTTAAAAGATATTATATATATTATTTCAGTTATTCATGTATTTATTTTAATTGTTTATCTTCATTTCGATTTTTAATTCACTTTTTATTACTTATAGATTAGTTGCACTTTTGAACCACGTAGTACTTCATTTTAATCTCGTTGTTGTTCGTAGTTATTATACATTTTTTTAAACTATTGAAGATTAACTGATATTGAATATTAATTAACAAATAACTATTTATATTATGCCAGTATTTATATAGTATAAATTTATTTATATTGTTTAAAAATAATAATAATAATATACACCAAATATTACTGGAGTTGTTAATTTTTTAATTAAAAAAAATGTAGTGTATAACCTGCCTATGTGACCTTGTCCACTACTTAGAATATGGGTCAAGTTCACGCTACAAGTTATCTCCTCTGAAAGTAATGAATTTCATTATACAGCCAGACCCTGTGGTGAATGAAGTGAAGTGTCATTTGCAGAGTGGAAAATATGTGCTTTTCAGAGGGCCCGGCATGCTGATAAGCGTACTTTTCCACTCTGTGAGGAAGGCATTGGTAAACCAACTCAATCCTCGTTTTTACTTAGTACAACCTCTACAGGTTCAAACCAGCCTTTCAGCTGATTACCTAAATAACATATTAAAAATATATTGTGACACTTATCGCTAAGGTCCCTTTGCGATCTAGGTTATTAAATAATTAATACACTAAAAGTATACAATTACAAATATTTATTACACTAAAAGATTACAAAATAAATAATCAACTAATTATAATAAAGTAATACAATAACTATCTTAATAATTTACTTGTTTAGGCCCGATAATTAAATTATTTTTGTTATCGCCGCTATCGGTAGTAAATATAGGTAGCAGATAACTCCGCACAGTCGATGAGTGACCATCGTACAGTGCGCGTCGCCTTTTTCTTACCGCTGTCTCGTCAACCGCATATGACCGCTGTTTTTATAACACGGGAGTTCGGAACACCGCAATTTGGAAACCTTGTACCTTATCCCTGCGCAGGTGGTATTCCTTTTACTTTATGTTTCCTTGTCTTGGAAAAAGGGGTAAGTCAAGATTTCATTAAATTTTACTTCGCATATATTATATTTAATTTATGTTACCGCACTACAGTCCACTATCGCTCTATCAAATAAAATACAACCGCAATCATTGGTAACCTCCGGACCTGATATCTTCCAGAAGCACATTATTAACTTTCGGGCGGATAGCTTCGAAAAGACCATTGGTTTTCCTTCGCGAGGATATACCTTTACATTGTGTTTTATTTGATGTCAATTGAATTCACGTTAAATCGCTATGTTAATGTAAATGTAAATAACATTAATTTGTTTAAAATACGCTATTCGCTATTGCACGCTATACGCATATTTGTTAAATTTGCGCTTTGCATAAAATTCATAACTGTTTATTTTTTTAAGAAGTCGGAAAACTTTAATTACGTTTTCAATTATATATATTGTTAGCATAATACGCATTACAATTCTTGTATGCTGTGTCGAGTTTTAACCTGCATAAAACTTGTTATTCGCTTTAGGTTATCTGCTACCTATTCCTACAAATTTTGTCATTTCGCTATCGGCTTATCTACAAACTTCACATTTAAATTTAAATTTCGATAAACACAATAATTATAATTTTATTATTTCAATTTGATTATCTTCATGAATAAATTCTTTAATCCTTAAATTATTTTTAATTATTATAACTTAATTTAAAGAAATTATTCTTTAATTAAGTTACGCGATTTCCGTGCTACTTGTTTGCATTTATAACCCTGTTATTTGGTTCATTTCTTATATTTAAAAAATAAAAAATAAAAATAAAAAATATGGCAACCGATCAAAAAAGGTTAAGGGTATTAGAAGCTAAGAAAAACCATCTCTACCAAAGAGTTCAGCAAACGTATGATGCCAGCCTAAAGCTGGATATACCCGCTTGTAAAGATTTATTCATAAAAAAATGTTTAACTATTAAAGAAACCCGAAATGAATTTCGTTTAATTATGGATGAAATAAATGAATTGTCATTAAAAATAGATGATAACACTGAACCTAGTTTTCAAGCAGTTGATGCTTTAGAAGATTTATATTGTGCTATTATAACCGCAGAAAATTCGCTTAAATTAGAAATTAACAACAGTGAACAAAAAAGTAAACAAGTTACTGAAATTAAGCCTAAAATTAAGTTGCCGATTTTAGAACTACCCGGATTTTCGGGCGAACTTTCGGAATGGCCTATATTTTTTGAAAGTTTTAAAAGTAATATTCACGAAAATATTAACTTATCCGATTCCGATAAAGTTAGATACCTTGTAGGTAAACTAAGTAAAAAAGCATTAGCAGTAACTTCCGGAATTCCGCCTACCGCTGAAAATTATGCTATTTTATGGAAAAATCTTGTAGATAAATATCAAGATAAAAGAAATTTAGCGTCTTTTTATTTAAATAAAATTTTAGAGTTTAAACCTCTTACTCGTCAATCTTCTCAAGGATTAGAAAACTTTTTGCATTCTTTTGTAGCATCCGTTGATGCTCTTAAGGCTATTAATGTCGGTAACTTAGCCGATTTTATTATTTTGCAAATAGCCCTCTCAAAGTTAGATCCAGAAACTGTGCGCTATTTTGAAATGCATTGTAGGAAGGATGATATCCCTACGTTCGATCAACTTTTAACTTTTACAAAAGAAAACGAAAAAATTCTTTTTCGTAATTCAAAATTTAATAAACTCGAGAATTCTCAAATTAAAGATAAAATTAACAAAAGTAAACCTACTCATACTTTTTTGACGAGTAAGAATAATAATTATCAACCCCCAAAATGTGCAATTTGCAATGAATTGCATCAAGTTTTTAAATGTCCTGAATTTAAACGGTTATCATCCGCTGACCGATTTTCGGCTGTAAAAACAAAACATTTGTGCGTGAATTGTTTGTCATCTCAGCATACTACTAAGAACTGTAAGAGTTTTAAGACCTGCATTTTCTGCAACAAACGACACCACTCTACCTTGCATCGTGACAGTCAACCTTCTGTGACGAAAACTGAGGAACTGAACGCAAGTAAATCGGATACTCAGACTCCTTCTGTTGACACTTCGAAACAAGTTACCTCATTTGATTCTTCGCTCGCGCACTGCTCAACATCGTCAGTTAGCATGAATTCTCAAAATACTCCGCCAGAATCGATAGTTCTATTATCAACTGCAAAAATTCTCATTTTTGATACGATGAACCGCGCTCATGAAGCTCGTGTGCTTCTTGACAACGCCAACCAATCAAATTTTATTACTGCCGAATTTCAACGCAAGCTGGGGTTAAAGGTATCACGAGTAAATTCAGCGGTTCAGGGAATTGGACTTAGCACTCGTCCTCTTAAATTTAACGCATCACTTTCTATCGCCTCCCGCTTTGATACGCAAAGGGTACTTAAATTAGACGCTTTTGTTATAGATAAAATAACTGATAGTTTACCCAGCCGATGTTTTTCATTGGAGTCATTATCGCACTTAAAAAATATTCAGCTCGCTGATGATACGTGTAATATTCCCAGTCAGATAGACATTCTGTTGGGATCGGAAATATTTTCGCGTATAATAAAATCACATAAAATAACGGGACCTCCCGGGACTCCAGTCGCTTTAGATACGCTTTTCGGTTACATTCTTATGGGAAGAACTGTATCGGATCATTCGCACAGTAATCGTTCTGAAAATCAAGTCTACATGTCTACTACTGAGACTTCACTGGATGATTTAATGAAGAAATTTTGGAGTCTAGAAGAAATCCCTCAACCCACTTTTTTGGACAAAGGAGACGAGATATGTGAAAAACATTTCATCGACACCCACCAGAGACTACCGACTGGTCGCTATTCTGTTTCGCTGCCGTTTAAAGAAGATCCTTCCACTCTCGGAGATTCACTACCTGTCTGCGAAAAACGCTTCTCATCTTTAGAAAGACGACTTAAAGCCAATCAAGACATGAAGATAGAATATCATGCCTTCATGAAAGACTACATCGAACAAGGTCACATGTCTCTGTCAACTTTTACTAACGACAGTTATTATCTGCCACATCATTGCGTAATAAAACCGGACAATGCAACCATACGTCTTCGAGTAGTTTTCGATGCAAGCGCTAAGGCTTCAAATAATCGTTCGCTTAATGATCTTCTTTATACAGGACCTAAATTACATTGTGACTTAATAGAAATTCTTGTTAGATTCCGCTTATATCCGATTGCAGTTACTGCAGACGTGAAACAGATGTATCGGCAGATTGAAGTCAATTCCGAACATCGAAAATTTCAGAAGATTTTATGGAGATTTTCCCCAGATGAAGAAGTGCGCGCGTGGACACTAAATACTGTGACTTTTGGTGTCAAGCCAGCTCCATTTCTCGCGATTCGAGTCACTCGGCAATTAGGCGTAGATGAAGCAACCAAATATCCTGAAGCTGTTGCCGCAATAAATAATTCCATCTATATGGATGATCTGGTCACCAGTATAAAGAACCTCCAAGAGGCTCAGACGCTATACCATCACTTAAGAAAATTGTTTAAGGCTGGTGGGTTCGAAATGGTCAAATGGTCAAGCAATTCCTCTGATTTAGTTTCTGTAATTCCAATTGAAGATCAACTTCTGAATTCTAAAAATTTCCAAAATGATGACACAAGAAAAATTTTGGGTTTGCAGTGGATCGCATCATCGGATTGTTTTAGTTTCAAGATATGCTCTGAGAATAAAATTTGTACAAAACGCAACATTTTGTCGTCAATAGCTAGGATATTTGATCCTTTGGGATTTCTAGCTCCCGCAACGCTGCTAGCAAAATGTTTAATAAAAACATTATGGTCATTAAAAATAGACTGGGATGAAAGCCCTCCAAAACAAATCGTGGAGACTTGGACCAACTTTCAATCGCAACTGCCAGTACTATTAAAATTAAAAATTTCTCGCCATGTCGCTATTTCTGAAGGACACACAGCAGATCTTATCGGTTTCTGCGACGCGTCTGAAAAGGGCTATGGTGCTGTAGTTTACATTAGAGCTCAGCAACCAGATAATACATTCAAAATTAATCTCTTATGTGCAAAATCTCGTGTTGCACCTATGAAAATAAATACAATTCCGCGGCTAGAGCTATGCTCAGCAGTTATGCTTGCTCGATTGATTTCATTTGTGTCCAAAGCATGTGAAATTCAATTTAAGTTCAAGAATATATTCGCATTCTCGGATTCAATGATAGTGCTTCAATGGATCAATAGCCCTGCATCGAGGTGGAAAACCTTTGTCGCTAACCGTGTATCATATATACAAGAAAATCTACAATCTTCAGCTTGGTTTCACATAAATGGAGAGCAAAATCCGGCCGATTGTCTCTCTCGCGGCCTACTGCCAAATAATTTGGTTGACCATCAGCTATGGTTTCGAGGCCCAAGCTGGCTAGAAGAAGATTATTCTCTCTGGCCGAAGTATCCGATCAGTTCGTCAAAAGAATTCGTCGATGAACAACGTGTTTTGATTGCTACGGAGTCAGCAGATTACCCGCTTCGAGACTTAATAGACAAATGCTCGTCCTACAATAAATTGCTCAGAGCCACTGTTTACGTTTTACGGTTCTTAAAACGACTTCCTTGCGTTGATGGTCTCATATCCGCATCTGATTTAGCCGCCGCCGAATTACTTATAGTCAGAGAAGTACAAAAGGAACATTTTTCCTCGGAAATACAATCGCTTATTGAAGGAAAGGGCTGCTCTTCGGAAATTAGGAAGCTCAATCCGTTCTTGTCAGAAGGTGTTCTACGTGTTGGTGGACGGTTAATTAACTCGGAAATAAGCTACGAGCAAAAACATCCTATACTTCTTCCAAAACGAGATAACTTCACGAATCTCATCATAAATCATTGTCATCAAAGGCATTTCCATACAGGGCCGACGCTCGTGTTATCGCTACTACGCCAGAAATATTGGATCTTAGGTGGAAGAAGCATAATTCGAAACTTGATCCGTTCTTGCAATATTTGCTTTAAACTTCGACCAAAACCCGTATTTCCTCTTATGGGAAGCCTACCCTCTGCAAGAGTGAAGCCAAGTAAGGCATTTTTGCACACCGGTGTGGACTACGCTGGACCATTCTGGGTGTCCTGGACAAGACGCAGGGGCGCTCGCCCTCAAAAGGCTTACTTGTGCTTATTCATCTGCTTAACTGTCAAAGCAGTACATTTAGAATTAGCATCTGATTTGTCAACTCAGACGTTCCTTTCTGCCTTTAAAAGGTTTATATCTCGCCGTGGCCCATGCAAGACGCTTTATTCTGACTGTGGAACAAACTTCATTGGAGCCAGAACTCAGTTGAAAGAAGTATACGAATTAATAAAATCAGACGCTTACGTCCATGCATTGGGGTCAGAGCTAGCCGAGAACCAAATTGAATGGAAGCTTAACCCACCTTATGCTCCGCATTTTGGCGGTTTGTGGGAGTCCAATGTAAAGTCTGTGAAGAGCCATCTTTATAGAGTAATTGGTCAACAAATTTTAACGTTTGAAGAGCTTTCCACCGTTTTTTCACAAATAGAAGCTATTCTCAATTCTCGCCCGCTTTATTGCTTAAGCTCGGATCCAAGCGACCCTTCAGCTCTTACTCCAGCTCATTTTTTAGTGCAACAACCTCTACAAGGACTGCCTACTTGCAACCTACTGGATGAACCACTGAATCATCTTACTAGATATCAGCTTTTAGACCGGTTGATCCAAGAATTCTGGAAGAGATGGAACGTGGAGTATCTTCACAACCTGCAAGTAAGACAAAAATGGAACTCTCCCGCTAAACCTGTGGAGGCCGGTTTAATCGTCATCATTAAAACTGATAATTGTCCGCCTCTTCAGTGGCCACTTGGAGTAATTCAAGAAGTTATTCCTGGTCCGGACGGAATTATTCGAGTCGTGAAAGTTCGCACTCGAACAGGAGTACTTACGCGGTCGGTGACTAAAATTTGTCCGTTGCCGACCCAGTAATATTTCGATTCTCTTTTAATTATTTATTCAAGGTATCTTTTATTTTAGTTTATTCTTCTATTTTCGCAATATGATTTCGATATCTTTTCTGTAATTTTTATTTATTTTTTATTGCGTTTGTAAATAATCTGTGTGTAGAGGTTTTTTACACGGAAACTACGCCTTTAGATTTTTCTATTTTATTTTTTTCCATATATTTTTTACGCTATTTTTCTTAATTATCCTTTCTTTTTCCCTTTCTTCCGTGGGCCACCTCGCCTTCGCAAGTCTTCAGTGACAGCCCCCGCTGAAGTGAAGATGTCTCCTTTCCTTTTCCTTATTTATTTTTTTGGGGTTCAGAAACTGTCGTTTCAGGGGCGGGGAGGATGTTTAGGCCCGATAATTAAATTATTTTTGTTATCGCCGCTATCGGTAGTAAATATAGGTAGCAGATAACTCCGCACAGTCGATGAGTGACCATCGTACAGTGCGCGTCGCCTTTTTCTTACCGCTGTCTCGTCAACCGCATATGACCGCTGTTTTTATAACACGGGAGTTCGGAACACCGCAATTTGGAAACCTTGTACCTTATCCCTGCGCAGGTGGTATTCCTTTTACTTTATGTTTCCTTGTCTTGGAAAAAGGGGTAAGTCAAGATTTCATTAAATTTTACTTCGCATATATTATATTTAATTTATGTTACCGCACTACAGTCCACTATCGCTCTATCAAATAAAATACAACCGCAATCATTACTTAAAATAAATAATAAACAATAAATAACTTAATAATTTACTTAGCACTACTTACAATCAATTTTCTAGAATACACATACAAAATGAAACTGAATACACAAAAACTGAATTTAATACAGATCACATTAACTTTTCACAATACACACACGAACAAAGACAGTATAACAATCGTTGACCAACACAATACTCGGAATCGTTAACCTGTATAACACCCCGATAATCGCTCGTCGAAGATCAAACAAATACTGACTCTGACCGCGATCGGGGGTCTCTTTTATAGTGAATCAAAAGAACCTACTCGAAAAACACCGAATCTTCGAAACAAACAAAAGAGTACAAAAAAACCCTTTATAAATGAGTGCTAGAAAAATTTATTGTAAGCAAGTCAACAAAAGATCTTTTGTTAGCGGGAAGTGTTACCGGTCATCCCTTTCATAAACAGCTGTACACAAATACCCTTTTATAATAGGCGTACTTTTATTGTTACTATTATGTTATTGTTATTTTTGTCCTATTATTCCTTTTTCACTCTATTAACATCTCTTACTATTTCATGAATGAAACACTAGAACCTTCGCGAACCATCCTTTTCTTCGATATTGTTACAATATGTTAATATAACCTGATGTTTAATCATGAGTAAACAATAAAAAATTAAAAAGATAATCTAATTTTAATCATGAGTGAATGACACAAAATTAAAATCAACCTCTGTTCGACTTATAAATACGGAAAATCGCTAATTGACTAAACTCTGTAGAAATAAATGCTTAAAATAAAAGTTATAAGGTGTTTTATTTTGTACAACTTTGTTGTTGTTTAAGGGATCACCGAAAAGGCTGGTTTGAACCTGTAGAGGTTTTACTAAGTAACAACGAGGCATGAGGTGGTTTACTATGCCTTCCTCACTGACTGCAAAAGTACACTTATCAGCATGCCGGGCCCTCTGAAAAGCAAATATTGTACACTCTGCAAATGACACCTTCACTTCATTCACCACAGGGTCCGGCTGTATAATGAAATTCATTACTTTCAGAGGATATTACTCTGATTAGTGTCTTTTGCTCCTCTACCTCTTCTGTTCTTAAATGATTCAGTCATTTAATTGGCTGACCATGTGATAAAAACAGAACTATTTATTTTAGCCCTACAACAAAAAGATTGAGTGTAAATAATTTGACACCCATCTATCTGTTATGAGCATTGTATGACGTTATTTTCGTTAAAAATCGGGATTTTTTTGGTTTGTATCTTTTTTTTTTGTTAAAAAACCGAGTTTTTCTATTTCCTATAACTTTATTTTTATTAAAATAACGGGATTTTTACGATTACAGCCTTAGTGCGTATACATTTTACTACAAAAGTGTACTATATATCACTTCAAATTTTGGAGTACAAATTATTTATATTATTTAATTTTTTGATTACAATTACGGTTAAAACCACATATAACAAATAGAGAAGGATTATCAAAGATAAACATAGTTATTTTTATAATAGGTATAATAAAAAATTGTTATTAAATAATTATAAATACGATTTTGAGGTAAATGTTATTACTCTAATAAGATATTAATCACATTCATTTTCACAAGATTTTTTTCAGAATTTTATATAGTAACTCAACTAACAGCAAAGGTCGTTGTTTAGGTCAACAGCCGAAAGGCTGGTTTGAACCTCTAGAGGTTTTACTAAGTAAAAACGAGGAGTGAGGTGGTTTACTATTGCTTTCCTCACTAAGTTGAAAGAGTGTGCTTATCAACATGCCAGACCCTCCGAGAAGCATCTTCTTTCCACCCTGCTAATGACTTCTTCACTTTATTCACCACCGGGTCTGGCTATATAGTGAAATTCATTACTCTCAGAGGAGATAACTCTGACTAGTGTCTTTTACACCTCTACCTCTTCTGTTCTTAAATAGTTCAGACATATAATTGACTGACTATGTGATTAGAAATAGAACTATTTTTGTAGCCCTGGAACCAACAGATCGAGTGCAAAATTTAACTATCCTCCTGCCCGTTATAGGCATAACAGCAAAGGTGTGAGTTTCATAATGTAGAGGTGTTAAAAACACTAGTCAGAGTTATCTCCTCTGAGAGTAATAAATTTCATCATTATACAACCAGAACTTGTGGTGAGTGAAGTGAAGGTGTCATTTTCAGGGTGTAAAGTAGATACTTTTCAGAGCGCCTGGCATGCTGATAAGGATACTTTTCCACTCAGTGAAGAAGGCAACTGTAAAGCACCTCACTCCTCGTTTTACTTAATAGTAAAGACTCTAGAGGTTGAAACCAATCTTTAGGCTGATGACCTAAACAAGATACGATAAAAGTTTATTAATTAATTTATTTAAAAGTTGTAAACCTTTTTTCTGCCCATAACAGACAGGTAGAGTGTCAAATTATTTACACTCAATCTGTTCGTTGCAGGGCTAAAATAAATAGTTCTGTTTCTTATCACATGGTCAGCCAATTAAATGACTGAATCATTTAAAAACAGAAGAGGTAGAGGTGTAAAATACACTAATTAGAGTTATCTCCTCTGAAAGTAATGAATTTCATTATACAGCCAGACCCTGTGGTGAATGAAGTGAAGGTGTCATTTGCAGAGTGGAAAATATGTGCTTTTCAGAGGGCCCGGTTTGCTGATTAGTGTATTTTTCCATTCAGTGAGGAAGAAAGGTAAACCACCTCACTCCTCGTTTTACTTAGTAAAACCTCTACAGGTTTAAATCAGCCTTTTGGCTGATGACCTAAACAACAAACAAACCTTTTTTAACAACCTATATGCGTGTTCTATCTTGTAGGAAAACGTTTATCAATGCATTGCATTTATAATAATAATAATAATAATAATAATAATAATAACAATATTGCAGTATAACAGTTTCAAGGTGGATCAGTGCCTTGGTCCAACCAGCAATATAAACGAACTGAAAAACGTGCTAATATAGAATGATATAATCAACTTTGTTACAAGCAGCATGTTATATTACTGAAGTATTATTTTATATATTTATCCTTTAAAAAAATAATGAGGTATTAACGATAATAACAAATAATATAACTTCAATACAATCAAATACAGTATATTATAATTGCTACTAATTTATCACGTTTTCAATTAACTACTGGAAAATCATTAGATTGAATAATACAGTATTGCCAACTTACGAATTATCATGACAGTCAGAATGAAATCCTTTATTATTGTTTACATTGTAATAAACAGCTTTTTTTAAGCTTTTAACTTACAACTTGACCCACCGGGTTGGTCTAGAGGTAAAGTCGTCGCCAAAATCAGCTGTTTAACAGCTGATTTTCAGAGACGAAGGTTCCTGGTTCGAATCCTAGTAAAGGTAGTTACTTTTATAAGGATTTGAATACTAGACAGTGGTTACCGGTGTACTTTGATGGTTGGGGTTTAATTAACCATACTCTCTCAGGAATGGTCGGCCTGGGTCTGTACCATATAACACCTCATTTACACGTCATACACATCATCCTCATCTCATTGGGTCATGGGGTTGCTTATTGTTCTAAATTGAACAGATTGCAACGTACACAAATTAGGAATACAAAGAAAAAAAATACTTACAACTTGTATTTGTATTTCTTTTTTAAATATACAACTTGTATTTGCTATTGGGAACTGTACATTGTGACAACTACCAAACTTAATCGCTGCTTTTTGCTATATTTTTTTGACGTGGATTAGACATGAGTTTGAACAGAGACCCCCAGTAGAGTTTGTTCATGGATGGCTGTCAACTGGTCACCATACAAAGTCGCTTGCTCAACCAGTGTTACTTAACAAATAATAGCGACTTACTAACAGCTGACTGACTGGGCTGGCCCGAAGGCCAATAAACAGCTGAGAAAAATTTGTGTGAAACATTTATCCGACTTTATCTTGCCATAGTAAATAATGAAACATAATTGTAACGTACAGAGGTGTGCAAATTATTATTAGACTTCGTAACATTTAGTATTTAATTGTAACTTCTTTAACACATAAAACAAATGATAATCAAAATAAAAACAAAAGAACATCGGTTTTAAATAAATTATTTTTTTTTTTTAATTAATTTATTTAACGTTGCATCAACTACAACGGTCATTAGCCACGACATTGGGGTGTAACTATTGTACAGTGGAGGATGAAATGATTTTTTATAACGTATGAATTTATGCCGTGCCTGAGTGGGATTCGAACCCAGGACCGCATGATGAGAGGCGAGCACGTTACCAACTGTACCAATGCGGCCGGCAATAAAATTTTAATTAAATCTGACTGGCTTTTTAAAAAAATGAAATTTAAAATATTTTAGATATTATTTAGTTATTATTATTATTAAAAATGTTTTAATATTGTATCTCAGCTATTATTGAATTAATATTTAAGTTTCTGCCCATAACAGACAGGTGGAGTGTCAAATTTTTTACTCAATCTGTGCGTTGCAGGGCTAAAATAAATAGTTCTGTTTCTTGTCACATGTTCAGCCAATTAAATGACTGAATCATTTAAGAACAGAAGAGGTAGAGGTGTAAAAGACACTAATCAGAGTTATCTCCTCTGAAAGTAATGAATTTCATTATACAGCCAGACCCTGTGGTGAATGAAGTGAAGGTGTCATATGCAGAGTGGAAAATATGTGCTTTTCAGAGGGCCCGGCATGCTGATAAGCATACTTTTCCATTCAGTGAGGAAGGCAATGGTAAACCACCTCACTCCTCGTTTTACTTAGTAAAACCTCTAAAGGTTCAAACCAGCCTTTCGGCTGATGACCTAAACAACAACAATTTAAGTTTACCAGTTAATATTTTATTCGTATCGTTTCTGAAGTCCGTCGCTCGCCTTAAGAGTTTCGTTCAATGTTCCAATGGTATTTAATATATTTCTTGCCGTCATTCAATTAACCTAATGTTCTTAAATTAATGTTCTTTCACCTCAATTTCATTTCATAGGTCTGTCTGTGACTTTATACTATGAATTATAAAACAATTATACTTTATATTTACTGAACATATTCCATAAATCAAACAGCACATAAACATAACCATTCTCTTCAAACTACCCAGGTCAACAGCACACCAAATCAAATATGCATTCACTTATATTAATTACTTTTTGTTTTATAATTTTTAAAACTTTCAAATAAAATATAAATTTTTGTTGTAAATAAATGTCTTTTAAACTTTTATTAGATGATGTGCGTAGATATTTCTTTATTTTAAAATTTTAATGAATGTTTTTTGTAACTTTTAAACACTCTTTTGATTCATTTAAACATAAAAACTTCCATCACTAAATTAACATTTGATTTTTAATTATTAGCTGAGATTATTAAGTTATTTAATTTAATAATTTAGAAATAAAATTTTAATTATAATTAGCCAGTTTTATAATTATAAAATGTAAGAATTAATTATAAATGTTTACATAATTATTATCAATTAGCAGTCAAGTTATAAACATATGGTTAATATCCCCTGTACATTTGTAATGCTACATTTTGTGGAATTAAATCAAAATAACAGTGCGTATTTTCTGCAAAACCTTTTTTATATGTTGAAAATTTAATATTTCGTACGATACCCTTTATTATTTATAATCATTTTTATACGGTTTAGCATGCTTTTTATGAGCTATTCACAATTTATATGAATTTCTTCATCCCTAAGTCATAGTTTGATGAATGCAGCTAAGAGATCAGTCTTTGTAGTGTTTGTCTTCTTCTTGAGTTTTATCTTAACAATTGCCCAAAGATTCTCTATCGGAATTACATCAGAACTGTTATCTTACCAGGAAAGGATTTTCAAGTTATTTTCCCTAAGAAAATTTATAACTGATCCTGGCTTTAAGACAAATAGCCCCGTCCTGGATGAACACAAAGTTTCCGTCAGGGATCCAGTCATTCAACTGTGGTAGGGATCAGGTTTGCATAACTTTTTTGTATTGGTCGTACGTCATAGTCCCTTCTACATAGAAGGAGGAACCAAATAAAAAAAACAATACAAAAACTTATATAAACCCGACTCCTTGTTGTGGATTGAAGCAGTGAAAGTACTTATAGCTTAACCCTTTCTGATCCAGTGAGGCATAGAAGTTACATTGGAGTGAAATAACAGACATAAAAACTTTAATTGATAGCGACTACTTTTGATTAAAGAGCGCTGGATGTGAAGTGTAATCATTTTCTGTACCCTAGCTAGGAATCGAACCTGAGACCTCCGCTTTGCAATGTAAGATGCTGACCACTACGCCACGAACGCGACCATTAGTTTCTTTTTAAAGTTAGTTTTAGTCTTAAATATTCGTGTTCATTTACTAAAATAAAGTAGCATTTTTTCGAGTATGTTGAATGTACATACAAGTATATTTTTTAGACTGTATATACTGATTTTGTCCATTTTACCAATCTTTTATGAGTCTTAAATAATGCTTTGCTACAAATTTAAGCAAGAGAATTTTGTTTAGGAAGCCTGCACATGATTTTTACTTATTCATATTTTTGGGAACTTTGATACCATCAAGCCCAATGTGACATATGTATCACATTTTTTTGTCACGCCATCAAAAAAAGGCTGAAGGTCTAAAAGTGATTTTATTTCACTTAAATGTCAGTAAAGTGTATGAAACACACACATATTTGTTTGTGCATAGTTAAAAAATTTGGGATTGAAAGGGTTAACGAGTTAGAGACTACAGATGAAGGCGGAGCATAGTGCACACAGCCAATTGACTTTCGTTAATCGTATCCTGCGTTGTCACGTTGTGGTCTTGCTATGGATGACAGCCTAACAAAAAGTCAGCTGGAGTTCGGAGGAACAGAGTGTGACTTACTGAAGAGGCAAACTCACATCCGACCTTCGATCATTGGGGTATAAGGTCTTTTATTTATAATTGTGAATAGTATTTCTTGGGTTGTATTCATTTTATTAACGACTTCCAAATTCGTAGACTAACACTGTTAGTCCATGGAATTTACAATATTCTTCGATAACACATTATTACAAAAGCCTCCAGGTTTATCATATTGTAATACTGTATGGTGACATTCTAGGAATGGCTAAGGAATAAATTAATCATTCTAATAAATTGGGTATTCTATGAAGTGTTGGATATTGAACAAGGATAATGGATTGCAATGAATAGAATGTTTTGAAAAATAATTCTCGGAAATTGAAAGTAGTAGAAACGTTTGATTTTTTTTTTAATTTCTTCTAAAATGTTTCAGTAAAGCGACGGAATCGTTACAAGGTTCTCGATTGTTTGGGAAACTATAAGACCGCAGGTATAAAAACAGTTAGCGCCTTTGTAATGAGTTAATTTTAACTTGAATTGTGAATGGAAAGTGTTGACGGGCTGTTCGAAATAGTTCCGTTACGAACCAGTTCTGAATTATGTTAATAGCGTGTATGCATACATGCGGTAACAAGTGGTTGTGGTCAGTTAAACCATTGTTTTGATCCGTTAAGTGTCATTTATTTATAGTCAAGTTTAATTTAAGCTTAAATTTTGTAATTAATTTAATTGAAGTAATCACACTGTAATTGTTAGTAGGCTAAGTTTAATTATTAATTGTGTAAAAAAAATAATTAATAGTTATAAATTTAAAGTAAGTCTGTTATATATTATACCCAGATTCCGAACGAACCTACCCTTAAGTGTGACAATATTAACTCAAAGGTTCTAAGGAAACATGGATCCTAAAAAATTAACAATACTAATACGCAAGTTATTTGGAATACAGTAAGACCCCTCTATCTCGGACTTCTGTAATTCGGAATTGCGATAATTCGCACTCCTTTTAGAATAAAATATGTATACCTAATATGACTGTAATTTAAAATAAAAAAATAAAAAATAGATATTTATTATTTATTTAAATAAAATTTATTAAATATTGTATTTAGTTTATAAACTGTATTCTTTTAAGTTTTCTTTGAGAAAAAAACAAAGTTACTTATATTCACTTATAACAATTCGTCCTTTGGCTCGAATTTTCGCGAAGTATTCTACAATTCGGAATTTTCCTTAATTCGGACTAGAGTTCCCCCCATATAGTCCGAATTAGAAGAGTCTTACTGTAAATATTTAAAAACGACATAAGTAGGCCTATAGTATGACGTAACTTTTTAAACACCGTGTGGGTTTGTTGACGGAAATTAAGATGTGAACTTTACAATTTAAATAAGAATAAAGCTCTAACCGCTGAAAAAGTACATACAATAATTCATTAGCAGCAATTTTGACTTTTCAGTGTTTTGATTCGCTGATTGCACGGAATAGATATCTGATCAATCGGTCTATTGTAACTGAAACTAACCGATAATGCTGCAATAATATTACAAGTAGATCCTAGTTTAGTTGTGATCTATTGGTTTGATTATTGTGTAGTAACTTACATTTAACATTCGGATGTGTAGTGCTTAAAAATGCCGCAGGGATTTTTTTTAATCACGGCGAGTTACGACATAAATACAAAAAAAAAAGAAAGTAAGAGTTGGTAAACGTGTTGTTTCTTTTGTATTAGTTTTTGGGAGTGTTCGGTAGATTAATTTCTTCTTTTCTTTTAATAACCTCCCGCGTTGTTTGTTGTAGGTATTACCTTCTACATTGATTAAACGTAGCGACTTAATTTTGTTTTATTTTTTATAAATTTAGATTATTTTAATTGGTCCTACGTTGACCTTACTGCAATAGAAATTTGTTTAACCATAAAATTATGTCTTAACCTCCTGAGACCTCAATTCTACAATAAAAATTTTACTCATAAAGACCTGATGTCCTTTTAAAAGTTCAAATTTTTTGACCTCAAGTCCTGAAAAAATTTCATTAAATAGTTTTGCAGAAATCCTTTCATTCATTTAGTATACTTGTGAATGCTTTGAACAAAAAAATTAAATTTGAAGTTTGTGTTTTAACACAAAACATAAAAATATAATTCATATAGGGTAATGCGGAAGAATTCATTTTATATTAATTTGACGGAATTTTCGAAACCCTAGTCCAGTGGTCACCAACTGCCGGACGGACCGCGGGCTCTACAGAATAATTGGTTTTATGCAGATCTTATTTTTTTAATGCCGGCCGCATTGGCGTAATTGGTAACGTGCTCGCCTCTCATCATGCGGTCTTGGGTTCGAATCCCATTCAGGCATGGCATATTTTTATACGTTTCAAAAAAATCATTTCATCCTTCACCGTCTGCATTAGCAGTAATTGCAGAAGAGTCGAACATTAAACAAAAAGAAAAAAAAAGAAAAAGATCTTATTTTCGAGTGCGATTTGAAATACTTAACGTTTAGGTTGTGTAAATGCTGAGAGCTATTGGTGATGTCAATAGAACTTAAACCAAGGTTTCTCTGAAGAGAATTATTGATGCTCGCTGGACAAGTTAATGTCTGTCAGTCTGAAAGCAACTCGTGATAGAGTAAAATAATATGGAAAATAAAATGGAACATAAAATTGTTCCATTAATCCAAAAACTTTTGGAGGGACATTTCGATATGACTTGGCTCCTTTTTGTAATTCAGAATTGGTCGAGACTTTCTTGCTGGAGAATCAGATTAATGTGGTTGATTAGTCTGGAAATCCAACATAATGTTAAAAAAAGTAGAGAAGAGGATGTATTTATCAATAATTATAGTTTAGAGCATGTACAAACAGTAAAGTCCTAGGATATCACTAGATAGATATCTATCTTGGAATTTCTATACCAATCAAGTTTGTAGTAAAATATCAACTGGGGTATTTGCATTAAAACGAATTGCCAGATTAAATGATAAAAAGTTTTTAATGGGAGCTTATCATGGTCTAATTCTAACTCATATCCTTTATGATATTTTAGTATGGGGTAATATGCTGGCCACATTGGGGTAGTTGGTAACGTGCTCGCCTCTCATCATACGGTCTTGGCTTCGAATCCCATTCAGGAACGGCATATTTTCATACGTTACAAAAAAAATCATTTCATCCTTCACCGTCTGCATTAGCAGTAATTGCAGAACAGTTGGACGTTAAACCAAAAAAAAAAAAAAAAAATATGGGGTAATATGAATAGCGGGTTTTAAAATTCAAAAGAAAGCTATTAGGCGCATGGTAGGAGCTAACCACCTTACTTCATGCATTTAAGGGGCTTAAATTGCTAACACCACCCTCCCTCGTTCCCTCCCTCACTCTACATTTTTCAGGTGATAATGTATGTTAGACAAAATACTTTCATGTAAAATTTCACTATTATCCACTATTTCGGTGTCCACTATTTTAAATTACAACAAAAGAAACAAAAACGATTATTATTTGGCTAATAACATTACAAAATTGTTTGAACAAAAACCTACTTATGCGGGGAGAAAATATACCAATAAATTATCCCAATTTTTTAAAATGTTGTTGTTTAAGCAATAAAGAACAAGCCTTAAAACGAGACGGGAAGCAATGCTAGCGCCATTCGAGACGCCAACCGAGAGAGCCACGACGAAAGCACAACCGCACACGACACGACACAATTTACGAGTGGCCAACAAAGGGAAGAAGAAGGAAGAAATAGCAAAGAGGTCCACAAGACAGTGCAAACCCCGGTGCACAATGCCTTAACATAACCGCCCGCCAAATCATTGACAAATGATTTATGAAAACGACGAACAATAACGGGGCCGCCCGCCCTGAACCAACGCAGGGCGCGGAAACGAAGCAACTAAAAGCCAAAACGAACGAGAAGCCTAGCACACAAACAAAAGCCTTGAAAACCCGCCCGCCGTGGAAGTCCCACGGGAGGGAATAAGCGAAGCAGCGAAGAAGAAGCCTTGAGACGAAACGAAGCCTGATGACGAAGCCTGAAGACGAAGCCAGAAGACGAAGCCTGAAGACGAAGTAGCAGAACGGAACATTTTGATGTGGCGTGATGCACGCGCGGGTGCACCCGGCCGACGTCGAACGGACATTTTCCACAGCCTGCGCGGAGGCAAACGGAAGCGGAGTATCTTGATGTGATCACCAGCGAGGGCTGGCAACCAGTAACGAAGCAAAATAAAACGAAGAACGAGAAAAAAAACAACAGAAGAACGAAGAAATAAACGAAGAAACGAAAACGAATGTAGATGAAGTAAGCGGGAAACGAAGTGAAACAGAAGAGTTAGTTGCCCAAAGGCAAAGCTAACTGGTACGCGGGTTGCGAAACAAAGTGACGAGTAGGCGAACAATTATGACGAGAATCTTGAATTGCGGTACGGCGAAATTCACAAACCTGTTGAGAGTGAATCCGTGATTGAAGCTGGAGTGCCGAGCGAGATGTACGAAGGTTACACCAAGCATTGAACGAACGATGAGAGTTGAAATTACAATCATTCACCGGTTGTGAATATTGTATACGACGAGTGGGGCCCCGCCCGCCAAGAGGGGCTAAAGGCGCGCGAAGAGCGTTAGTAGAGCATGAAGCGACTGAGGAGGGCCGATTGCCCTTTGGCGAAACGATTTGTAGCGGTTTGTCAGCAGAGTGTGTGAGTGACGACGAGAAGCGATGATTCGAAGTGAGCTGGTTAGCCGTAGAATCGACTAAGGCGAGAGTAGCGGGTTTTGTCTGCGAAGTATCGATGATGGAGGAGGACTCGAAGCGGTTTGGCGAAGAGTGGATTGGAGGCGACTCAGTGGAAGCCTTCTGCGAGGACTTGAAGCGATTAGACGAGAAATTGATTGAAGACAACTTGGAGGGAGCCTTCAACGTAGAATTGGAGCGAGGCGTAGACTTGAAGCGACGATTTGACGAAATACCAGCAGCAAGATCGGTCGAGATACTGGCGGAGTCGGTAGACGAAGCGAGACGAGAGTCAACAGCGATGATCTCGGGTGAAGCGGCGAATTGAATAGAAGGCGAAGAGACTGAAGTGTTACGAAGACGATTAGTTGAAGCAGCAGGGCGACTCGAAATGTTGTTGGAAGCAGGTGAAACAAGTAAGCAGTTAGGCGATTGAATATCAGAAACGATAGATTTGTTGAGCTCGGGGTTTGAGGTGACATCGGGGTCAATTTTCGAATTAACAGTGACACAAGTTTGATGATCAGCGGCGAGAATTTGAGGCGAGGTTGAATTTGGATTTAACGTGCGATTTTCTACAATAGATGATGCGGAGTCAGAAGCAGTAGCAGTTGACGAGGATGTAGCGTTGTTCGAGAAGACATATGTTAAGAGCGAATCGTTACTTGTAGCGGAATTAGGTGGTTGTATGTCGGGTAACTTGCCGAACAATACATAACCGAATACAGTGGATAAAGCGGATGGAGTGCCTTTAATTAAAGGCGTTTTACTGAAATCTAATATTTCTGAGAAGCAGTCAGCACCAAGCAGTAGGTCTACTGAATTGGGGCTGCGAAAACGAAAGTCGGCTAGCAGATGTTGAGAAAACTGTTCACCAACGGACTTATGAATGCGAGTACTAGGAAGGCGGTCTGATATTTTCTGAATGACAGCAGCCTGAATCGGTAGGCGAAAATTAGAATTTTGCGGCGACAGAATTGTAAGGTTAGTAGTACCTTCGACGGAGGTGACTTGAGATGAAATGCCTTGTAGGCGCTTGGTGGTAGGCGCGATATCGAGTTGAAGAGAACGAGCGGCGTTGTAGGTTAAAATGCTGGACTGAGATCCGTTGTCAATCACAGCGCGAAGTGGAACAATTTTGCCGGATGAGTTGACTGCGTGAACGATAGCGGTGCCTAACAGCGCGGTTTGGCCGTCAAGGCGACAAGAAAGTGAATAATCAGTGGGTTGGTTAACAACAATTGACGAAGACGATGAATTTTTAGTAGCTACCGGCTTATCAGCAGAACAGGTAGCGCAGGAATCGATTGACGGAGTTGCGATAGTAGTATTTTGAATCGAAGATGAAGAATTCACAAGTAGGCACCCGGTAGACGGTGGGTCGTTATCCGGATGTACGGCAAGATGAGACGAACTAGCAGTTGGCGAACTATGCGGGTTGACAACAGAAGCGGTGGGCGAACTCGATTGTTGAGCGTTGCGGTCGATATGTAGCAGCGTATTATGCGATTTTGACTGGCAGATACGACAACGTTTATTTGAGTTGCAGTTACGGCGGTCATGGTGTCCAAAACAGGCGAAACAGAGTTTGAGACGAGAAATAATTTTGTAACGGTTATCGAAAGTTTGCGACAGAAATTCACTGCAGTTGTGAAGCGAGTGAAGGTTAGATTCGCACGAAAGACATTTGATTGAGTTTGATTTAACGAAAAACGAAGGTACATTATCAGAATTAGGAGACGGCAAAATAGGACTACGATGACTGTGTACAGAATTGAAATTATCGGTTACCGGGTTAGCTGAGTCCGGTTGATCGAGGTTTGAAATAGTAGTGCCAATGTCTTGCGCTTTATTTAGCATTTCAAAAGATTGCATTCTGGAAGTTACGAAGTTTAATAGTTCAGAATAACTTGGAATCTTAGTGGCGTCGCGTTGGGATTCAAATAATTCCTTAGTGATATTATCCAAATTGTTGTATGCCATAGAAAACAATAGAAAGTCCGCTAAGTTTATATTTAATAGCTGTAGGGCGCCAACGGCGGAAGTATGAATGCTAACATACTGTTTATAATTTTGATAGGATGGACTTGCGAATTTATCGAAATTACTGATTTGCGAAAAATGCATGTTTGCGACACGTCTGTCGTTAGCGTACCTGTTGTTAATTAATTGGTAAGCTAATTGGTAATTTGCAGAAGTCAAAGGTAGATGAGATATTATTTGCAACGCCTCACCGCGCAAACTAGACCTAAAGTAATGCAATTTTTGAATGTCGGACAGTTGTTCGGAGTTATGGACTAGTTCATTGTATAAGGATATAAAATTTTGAAACTCAGACAGATTTCCATCGAAGCTAGGAATTTTTATTTTCGGAAGATATGTAGTTGGCGAAATTACATTAGGTTTGTTGTCGATTAAACTAGTATTAGTCATATGAGCGATAATTTGAAAATATTTAGTTTCAAAGTCAGTTTGGATGATAGCGACTTGGTTTTCAAGGTCTTCAGAATATGCCTTATTTAGTAAATCAATTAATTCATTTTGCAGTGGTTGGAAATCTGAGAATATTCGTTCAGCCTGAATTTTGAACGCATCATTGGGTGCAGAAATGGATTGAACGTGTGTTAACGTATTTAATGATCTGATTAGTTGACGACATTTTCTGAAAATTTGCTCAGCATTGTCCATATTGAATGCAGTAAACGAGAATAACGACAGAGGATAAAAGAAAATAACGATAAGATAACAATTGTGCAAAAAATCGAATAAACAACGTTAGTGCAATATTAATAATAATACAAAACAACAAATGTAAATAAACAATTCGATTAAATAAACAGCTGACGTTTCAATGAATGAAAAATCCCCACCAATCAGATTGAGACAGCGGCCAGCTGATGACGGCGCAGCCCACACTTACTACATGTGATAGTAACAACTGCGCAGTATGAACCAAAATTACAAAGATGGATTTGATTTGTAAGAAAAAATGGCTGCCGAAGTATGAAAACGTGCGTGAATTGGCGCGAACACAACGAAGCGTGGGTCCACCCCCCTCTCGCGTACTATACGAATACAAACACGAATGTTTAGCAATTTTAAGACACTGTAAAACCAATAATGCACTGATTTTATCCACGACCGGAGGACCAAAAATGTTTAAGCAATAAAGAACAAGCCTTAAAACGAGACGGGAAGCAATGCTAGCGCCATTCGAGACGCCAACCGAGAGAGCCACGACGAAAGCACAACCGCACACGACACGACACAATTTACGAGTGGCCAACAAAGGGAAGAAGAAGGAAGAAATAGCAAAGAGGTCCACAAGACAGTGCAAACCCCGGTGCACAATGCCTTAACAGTTGTGATAGTTTGCATTCCTTTAAAAGAAATCTGAAAAATTACTTGATTGGTGGTGAAACTTTTCATAGCGTACAAGATTTTATTTCTGAAAAGCAGTATTACAACAATTATGTGATTGAATTATGTATTTCAGGTGTTTTAACTTCTTGAAATATCCTGTACTTCCCCGGGGAGTCTCCTGGACGCGGTAATAATAAAAAAAGGGCTAAAGAGGTTAAGAATACACAATTTCGATAACTGGTTTTAAGATATTGTAAAAAGGTTTTTTAATTTAATTGATAGTTTATTCAACTACAAACCGGGAATCAAATTCGAAAAGTCTGCTTCGTAATGTAGTATGACAACTACTACGCCTCAGAGACGTAGATTTTATTTTTAAATTCAAGAATTTTATGTAGATTACACGAAAATAACTCGGGGTTTTCTCTTGTTTTAGGATCACTTATTGTCTTTTTCTTTTTTTCCCAATACTTTAACATTCTCTTAGAAATAGTTTTTATTCTTTCTTCTGAAAATATATGTTTAATCTGCGTGTCGTCTTTTCTGACATGAGTTCTGCAGGAATTTAAACCAAAATTCTTTACTTCATCCCAGTTTATCGTAATGATTACTCTATGTAATCCGTACTTTTATTAATTTTAAGTTGTGGTTTTTGGTGTAAGTTCATTTTGTTTTTATTGTTGCCAATGTTGAATATTTCGTTATTTAAACAATGGAATTTTGTGCCTTGGCAAGGGTCTCCATCAAGTTTTTTTGTAAAGTAGACTACTATATTTGTGCAATTCACGAGAGAACGGAAAGTACTCATTGATTGAAAACAAAACTTCCAAGTTGTAAGAGGATTTTCAACCTCCTCACGATTTTACTATGTAAAAATCTGGTGTGAAACACTCACACGACTTTTTTTGCCAATGCAAATAATGAACAATATAACCTAAGATTAGTAATACATCATTACAAATAAACAAAAAACTAACCTCAGAAAACAACAATAATCCTTATTTTAATCATGACAGAATGATGCAAAATAAAAACCAACTTTAGTTTGGCTTAATAATACGGAAAATCACGCTTTGACGCTAAACTAGTCGCTGTAAAGAAAAATGTTTAAAACTGAAGTTGTAGATCTTTTCATTTTCTATAAACTTGATTGTATATACTTTTCTCGTTAAATGCATAGTATGTATTTACTTTATTTATTAAATACAAAATACATTAACGTTAACATATTTAGTACTAATCCCTGCATAGGACGAGACTGTGCGTAGGAATACTAAGGCCGAAATCTTTAAAAAATCCATTTTTTAACAGATTTTCATGAAAAAAACCGAAAATCACTAATTACCGCTAAACTAAGGATTATAAACTAAGGAGTACAAAGAAATGTTTAGATTAAAAGTTGTAGGTTTTTAAAATTTCTTTTTTTTAAATCGTAGGACTCATTTTTGAGAAAATCGCAATAAAGTAAAAAATTACACGAATACCTCCTACTTTCGGTTGACTGATTTTGATGAAAATGTTCGTGTTGGGTTCTCTAGTAGTACCTAACTTAAGTTTCAAGTCTCAATTTTGTACGATGTTCCGTTCTTGAGATATTTTGTTCACACACAGACCAATCGGTAAAAACATGTGTTTTTTGGGTTCAGGAGGTCTGAAAACGTGTATATCCGGTGAAAACTCGATTTTGAAAAATCGACATGAAACCAATAGGCTACTTTCCTTCCTATAGCCTATATTAATATAGGCAAGAGAAAGTAAAATTAAGTACATACAACTTTTGTTTCAAACATATATTCTACAACGCTTAGTTTAGCGTCAATTAGTGATTTTCTATAATTTTCTCGTCAAATTGGCAAACAATTTGAATTTTTAATATTACGGTCTTAGTGTGCATTTCAAGACAAAAATAGAATAGAGGGTGAATTTAATTTTGGGTCTTCACTCATGATTAAAATTAGGTTTTTTTCATTTTAGATTATTTACTTATGATTAAACATAGGTTATAAGATGTTTTACTATTTACATTGATAAGAGAAAGTCGTGTGAGTGTTCACACCAGTTTTTTTTAACAAAGAAATAAGCTTTTATAAGCGGATTTTTTTTAGTACCTACAGTAAAGTAGGATTTATAAATAGCGGTTAAGTAATTTATATTTTGATAATCTTAAAAATATTTAGGATGTCCAAAGAGGAAAACATTTTTTTTTCAATAATTAAGAGCTGAGAAATGAACCTGGAACTCCCGTTCGTCTGAATGTAACTTGAATGTCATAATAATAAGCAAATAATTAAAAGAGAATAAAATCAAATTGAAACGTGACATAGGGTCATGTCCTACTTCAATATCAAGGTGACGTACCATTTATGCGAACAAAGAAAAAAAAGAATAAAAACAGAAAGGAAGAAATAAACAATGATTATGGTTTACAAGGAGAGAAGAAGAAAAAAGAAAGAGGGACTGATAAATAGGAAGGTGTCCTTCCTCTTCTAAAGCCTAATAGGGCATTAATAGAGTTTGCCTGACAAAAGTAACGGGACAGCTTGGCAAAAAACCACAGCATCCCATTCTAAGGAGCGTATAAGAGAAGTGAGAAAGAACTTCTAAGAATGGTGGGAGAGTAGTAAACTGGTTGTCCCGAATTCAGTTCTTTCATTAAGACAGGATAATCTTCTCTTCTTACCCACCATACACCTCATTCACTTCCCGCACACTTTCACTTTTAACATCCCCCGCAAAAAAACGGTACAACAAAAATAAGCATTTTTTTAACCTACTTCTCTAGAAATAAATGCTATAAGTCGTCTCTGACTCACTCACGCAACGCTAATTCTCTAACTTCTCCAGCACTTAGAGAGCTAAAATTCGGTATATTTGTTCCTAAGGGATTTATTTAAATTTAAAATGTTGTTGTTGTTTAGGTCATCAGCCAAAAGGCTGGTTTGAACCTCTAGAGGTTTTACTAAGTAAATCGAGGAGTGAGGTGGTTTACCATTGCCTTCCTCACTGAATGGAAAAGTACGCTTATCAGCATGCAGGGCCCTCTGAAAAGCACATATTTTCCACTCTGCAAATGACACTTCACTTCATTCACCACAGGGTCTGGCTGTATAATGAAATTCATTACTTTCAGAGGAGATAACTCCGATTAGTGTCTTTTACACCTCTACCTCTTCTGTTCTTAAATGATTCAGTCATTGAATTGGCTGACCATGTGATAAGAAACAGAACTATTTATTTTAGCCCTGCAAGTAACAGATTGAGTGTAAGTAATTTGACACCGAACCTGTCTGTTAGGGGCAAAAATTTAAAATATGATTTGGATTTGTTTTAGACAATGTGTAGTATTAGATCAAGTGTCTCACTATAACTATCTGGGCTGCGATGTGAGCTTTGATAGGGACTTGGATGTCGGAAATAAAATAAATAAATTTCAAGCTATTTGTGGTACCATTAACAGGAGACTGGGTAACAGAGCTAGAACAGAGACAGTAGTGAAGTTCTACAAGGTAATGGCAGCCCCAGTCCTTCTTTACAGAAGTGAGTCATGGGTTACCACAAAACGCCAAGAAAGTAGGATTCAAGCAGCTGAAATGAGGTTTTTAAGAAGGGTGAAGGGCTGCTCGAAGCTGGATCTGATACGTAACGAGGAAATTAGATACGAGTTGGGTGTATTTAGCTTGAATGAAAAAGTGGAGGAGTACTGGAATCAATGGAGGCAACATTTGGAACGGATGCCAGAGGAGAGGATACCTCTAAAAGTGACGGAATATGTTCCAGTTGGAAGAAGGAAGGTGGGAAGACCTCGAAGAAGATGGCAGTAGTCGAGATGTACGGGTTGGAATGTCTCGTGTTTCTGTAGACGTGCAGGATGGTTTGTGAGTTCGGAACAGGCTTATGGCTAATTCTTATAGTAAGAAGAAAAAGGAGACGAAGAAGATTTGGATGTACAGCAGAAATTGAGCCAGTTCCAGAGGATATGCGGGACTATAAGCAGAAATTTGAGTAATAGAACGAGAAAGGTCATAAAACTTAAGTTCTATAAAGTTATGGCAGCTCCAGTTATTCTGTACAGAAGTGAGACGTGGACAACAAAAACCCAAAAGCGGAAAATCCAGACGGCAGAGATGAGATTTCCACGAAAGACTATGGGGTGTACCCGCTTGGAAAGAATAAGGAATGAGGAAATAGGTCAGAATTAGGTATTTACAACTTGAACGAAAAGATAAAAGATTATCGCCAAAGCTGGAGACAGCACATGGCAAGGATGTCAGATCACAGGATACCTAAGCAGGCGCACCGGTATGCTCCAGAAGGTAAAAGAGATATTGGTAGACCTAGGAGAAGATGGAGATTATATGATATAGTATGTGAGTTCGGAACAGGTTGCGGCCTAACCCTTGGTCAGAAAAAGAAGACTAAAATATGAGAGTTACGGAATATTTTCCAGTTGGAAGAAGGGAGGTGGGGAAATCTCGAAGAATATGACAGTAGTCGAGATGTACGGGTTGGAATATCTCGTGTTTGTGTGGACTTAAGAAATTTCTGGAAGCTCTTTTTGTAGTCCACATTCTCAGCATTCGTTCACTGCAGGCATTTCTCCTTTCTTCTGTCCATTCGGTTGTTCTGTTTTTGTTCTTCATGGAATCCCTTGAAGTCCGTAATTAGTTGTCTGAATTTGTTTCGGTTCATTAAATTTTCACGATTTATTCCGGTTTTCTCAATATCCTTTCTGAATATTTTAAAACTTCTTTTCAAAGTTATCTGACACCTTTGGTCTATTGTTTAGTGTCTTAAAAATTTGTTTTATCAACTGGTTGTCATCCATTCTATACAGGTGTCCGTAAAATTTCAATCTTCTTTTTCTAATCGTTTCCATTAATCGTTCATTCACGTTGTACAGTTCTTGTCGACCTCGTTATCTATATTGTCCGTCTACTATCATAGCACCCATTATCTTGCGGAAGATCTTTCTCTCAAATTTTTCTGCTTCTCTTAGATCAACCATCCCGGTCATTCTAAGGCACTCACAGGTTTTATCACCGTAGAATTACTCGGAAGGCTGGTCTAAGAGAAGCAGAACATTTTGATAAAAAGATCTTCCTCAAGGTAATAGTATCCTAGATAGTAGACGGACAATATAGGTTACGAAGATGAGAAGAACTGTACGAGGAAAATTAACGATTAATGGAAACTATTAGAAAACAAATTTACGGATACCTGTACAGAATGGATGATAAACGGTTCCCAAAATACATTTATAAGACACTAAACAATAGACCTGAGGTGTCGGATAAAAGGTTTAAATAACTCGGAAAGGATATTGAGGAAACAATAATAAACCGAGATAACTTAATGAACCAAACAAAAATTCAGGCAACTAATTACGGACTTCAAGGGATCCCATGAAAAGGAAAACGGAACACCGGGTAACAGAAGAAAGGAGAAAAGCTCTCAGTGAACGAATGCTGAAAATGTGACTCGAAAATAGCTTCCAGAAACGTCTAAAGTCACCTCACGTGGTCTGAAATTAGATTCATACGACAAAACATATTATATATGTAGCTATATTAAACCTTACTATTTTAGTCCTTATTATGCAACTAGGCCTACATTTCACGATCAACAACTCACTTTTTGCAAATGCTACAACATTGGTTTTCAATTTTAATTTTTCATATATATATTCATGCGAGGTTTTACAGCCCCAGTCGTATCTCGCTTCCTAAGCACCACCTCTCTCTGTCTCAGAAGTCCCCATCGGAGAGCCGCCGCAAAGACCTCCTGCACTCCATCCAACCGTGTCACTTCCGGCCTACCCCTTCTCTTTCTAACGGATGGCGTCCACTCCCATACCCTCTTTGAGTACCTACCATCCTCCATCCTTTGCACATGGCCAAACAATTTTAATTGCTTCAGGGATATGGTATACATGATATTTTCTTGAACGCCGATTCTTCTCCTAATTTCAGAATTCGGAATTCGATCGATCCGCGACACACCATAGCTCCGCCTCCAGAAATCCATTTCCACCGCTTTTAGGCGATCCTTCTCTCCCTATTTCAATAGCCACACTTCGCAGCATATGTACACACACTCTTCAGGATAGCATGATAATAATATCTCTTTCTCCTTGCATACTTTTTTTTCATTTAATTATTTATTTGGCCGCTGACCCTTCTTTAAGAGAAAGCTATAATTTTGTAAGCATTAATACAAATATAGGTTGTTACTTTAAAGTTTACTTAAATTAATACCGATTACAGCTATTTTTTAAATATTGTTTCCTTTGGTAGTAAAATACGTATTATATTACAAAGGTATACTGTGTACTTCCTTATCATCATTTGTTATCAAAGATTGTAAATTTATATGCCTAGGTCTAAATGACACCTCGCTGTCACTTGCATACAAAATTATAACAAACGGTTTAAACAAACCTATTGTGATAACAGTCCTCAAACAGAAGGCCAGTTCTATATGTTACTGCAGTCCTTTATTATATTATTCTATTTTACAGTCATTGTCAAAATTTTAGTTCCTCTCTGAATCTCAAAGCTATTGTAACACCTAAACCTACGTTTTTTCAGGATTTGGGTATAAAAATTAATTTTTTGGTGTTACTGTATGCCATCTGCTTTGCAAAGGTCGTTAGCATTTACTCGTGTTCGTTTGTTTATTAGTTAGGTATTATAAATATATTCATTTAGATTAAAGTACGATAATAATCAATTATGATTTTATTATTATTAGTTATTGCGTAATTCGTTGTTTTGGTGGTGTTTATGGAACTAAACTGATTTCGTAGTAACTCGCGAGTGTTTGTGTTTTATAGTTTAAGTTTTATTTATTATTATTTCATCATGAATTTCAATGTAAATAAAGAAATAGGCGATTTAGTAAATAGTGTTCTTGATGAAAGGGTTACCAATGAAAGCCCTAATATCAGCTTACATATACGTCACACACGTCATCATGATTTCATTTGGTCACGGAGTTGCTTATTGTTCTTAATTGAACAGATTGCAATAATGATTAAAATTGTATTACTTTTAAATTTTACATTGTTTACACATGATTCTAAATAGGGTATATTTTTAATTATTTACATTGGCAAGGGAAAGTCGTGTAAGAGTTTCACACCAGATTTTTTTGACACAGAAGTTAAAAAACCTAATAGGTTAAGAAAAGGTGAATCATTCCATTATTCTTCAAATTACATTGTATTATCAGTTCAAAAAGAAATGTTAATTCTTTTTTTAAAATTCTTTTGGCAACCGCCTACACAATGACTGGAATACTGAATGAATTCTTCAGGAACAAAATAACTGCGTGGGATCTGTGATCAAGGTTAAATACATAATAGTTTGTATAACTATTTTAAAAGGTCTTCCACTTTAAAAGTGCGAATATTTATATCAAAAGACCATTTATATATAAATATATATTCTAAAGGCTTCATTTTACTACTAAATCAAAGAGTTCCTCTCATTAACCATTTTTTTAATGTCTACATACTCACTGAATTTTATATCGTTCATTAACGTTTATAAGTTTCACGATAACTCCTTTCCTCTTTTACCACATGAAAATATTCAAAATAAAATCATTATATCACAAAATAATGATGTTGTTTCTATCATCAGCCGAAAAGCTGCTTTAAACCTATAGAGGGTTTTTTAAGTAAAACGAGGAGTGGGGTGGTTTAACAAGCCTTCCTCACTGAATGGAAAAGTACGCTTATCAGCATGCCGGGCCCTCTGAAAAGCACTTTTTTCCACTATTCAAATGACACCTTCACGTCATTCACCACAGGGTCTGGCTGTATAATGAAATTCATTACTTTCGGAGGAGATAACTTTGATTAGTGTCTTTTACACCTCTACCTCTTCTGTTATTAAATGATTCAGTCATTTAATTGGCTGACCATGTGATAAGAAACATAACTATTTATTTTAGCCCTGCAACGAACAGATTGAGAGTAAATAATTTGACTCTTCACCTGTCTGTTAAAGGGCAGATAATAATGATATCAATTACTATAGAGCCATTCGTGTGAGACTGTCAGTTAGGTCATTAGCCGAAAGGCAGGTTTGAATCTCCAGAGGCTTTACTAAATGAAACAAGGAGTGAGGTGGTTTACTATTGCCTTCTTCACTGCGTGGAAAAGTATGCTTATCAGCATGCCACGCCTTCTAAAAAGAATCTACTTTCCACCCAGCAAATGACACCTTCCCTTCATTCACTACAGGGTCTGGCTGTATAATGAAATTCATTACTTTTAGTGAAGATAAATCAGACATACAGTGTCTTTTACACCTCTACCCCTACTGTTCTTAAATGCCTTAGTCATATAATTAGCTGATCAAAAGATAAGAAACAGAACTATTTTTTGTAGCCCTGGAACTAGCAGATCGAGTGCAAATAATTTAACTTTCCACTCCAGTTATATACTCGTATATCAAAATTTTCCAAATCAGAAAATCTTATTTTTGATTTATTTACGACCCTAATTTTAAAAAAATTTTCCCATAATGGGCAGGTAGAGTGTTAAATTAATTGCACTCGATCTGTTGGTTCCAGGGCTACAAAAAATAGTTCTGTTTCTTAACACATAGTCAGCCAATTATATGACTGAAATATTTATGAACAGAAGAGGTTGAGGTGTAAAAGACACTAGTTAGAGTTATCTCCTCTGAGAGAAATGAATTTCACTATACAGCCAGACCCTGTGATGAATGAAGTGAAGGTGTCATTTGGAAAGTGGGTGCTTTTAGGAGGGCCTGGCATGTTGATAAGCTGATAAGCATACTCTTTCAACTCAGTGAGGAAGGCAATAGAAAACCATCTCACTCTTGGATTTAACTTAGTAAACCCTCTGGATGTTCAAACCAGCCTTTTGGCTGTTGACCAAAACAACAATTAAAAAAATATTGAAATAAAACAAAATTATACCCAGGTGAAGCCGGAACGGAAATTTAGTTTAATTACATTTTTAACAAAGTTTAGTATTGTGATAAACGTAAAACAAAACAGCTACAAAATAAATCAAGAAAATTGTTGAAAAGGACTTTAATAAAAGGTTAATAAATTTAAGAAATAAGCTAAGGATTATTTAAGTTTGGTGCAGTTTAATTGCGCTCACTGTTTCATGCTGTTTATGTTATTTATTACAGTTTAATTACTTTTAAACTTAGTTAAAAACATTGCAGATTAATTAAAAATACTTTAAAGAGAATTATTACAGCAATTAAAAATCTAGTTCTAGATTGGAAGGTTAATCTTATTTAATGTGAACATTGTACGGTTAAAAATGTTACTGAATGATACAAAATACAATTTGACCGTGTTTTAATGTACGCTGCTCATTGTTGTTTTGTAACACTTGAATAATTTACACTATACTAGTTGATCACGTCAACTACTTACCCCACAATTTTAGGTAGTGTACAGTCACTCTACTAAGAAAATTGCCAATAATAATGTTATTCATGGTTAGATATAAACACAGACAATGGTTACCGGTGTACTTTGATGGTTGGGGTTCAATTAACCATACTCTCTCAGGAATGGTCGGCCTGAGTCTGTAAAAGACTACATTTCATTTACACGTCATACATATCATCATCATCATCTCATTGGGTCATGGGGTTGCTTATTGTTCAAATTGAACAGATTGCAACGTACAAACATTAGAAATAAAAAAAATATATATAAGTCAAATTTTAGAGTAGAGATTGGATAGGTTATGATCGTTTAATATAATATTAATATTAATGTGACGCACTCGTGAGACTCGATTAAAGAAATGTGTTTCATACAATCTATCATTTTTTTAAATAGAAAATTCCAAAGTTAATGAATTTTTTTCATCCCTAATGTGTGCACGTTGTATTCTGTTTAATTTATAACAATAAGCAACCCATGACACAATGTGATGTGGATTTTTTCCTCGTATAGGGCCAATTTTTGTCCACGTGAGGTGACTTAAGACGTTTCTGGAAGCTCTTTTTGCAGCCCACATTTTAAGCATATACTCAATGTAGGCGTTTCTTTTTTCTTCTGTCCATCCGGTATTCTATTTTTGTTCTTCATGGAATCCCTTAAAGTCCGTATTTCATTGTCTGAATTTGGTTAGGTCATTAAATTTTCTCGGTTTATTCCGGTTTTCTCAATATCCTTTCTGACTGCTTTAAACCATATATATCAGTCACCTTAGGTTTATTGTTTAATGTCTAAAAGATTTGTTTTGTGAAATTTTCTTTTCTACACAGGTGTCCGTAAATATTTAGTTTTATTTTTCTAATTGTTTCCATTAATCGTTCATTTTCCTTGTTCAGTTATTCTCGTCCTCGTAGCCGATATTGTCCGTCTACTAGCAGTTAGGTAGTTTACAAGTGCCTTCCTCACTGAGTGAAAAAGTATGTTTATCAGCATGCCGGAAAAAATACCCTCCGAGAAGCATCTACTTTCCACCCTGCAAATGACGCCGTCACTTCATTTACCACAGAGTATGGCTGTATAATGAAATCCATTACTCTCAGAGGAGATAATTGTGTCTAGTGTCTTTTACACCTCTACCTCTTCTGTTATTAAATGCTTCAGTCATATAATTGACTGATCATATGATAAGAAACGGAACAATTTTTTGTAGCCCTGGAACTAGCAGATCGAGTGTAAATAATTTAACACTCCACCAGCTTGTTATGGGAAAAATTTTAAGCTTAAGTTTTGTAATTAATTTAATTGGAGTAGTAATCTAATTGTATTTGTTAATATTTTAAGTTTTATAATTAATCGTGAATATTAAGTGTGTCAATAAATAATTGTTATAAGTTTACAAATTATACCCAAATCCCGAACAAATCTAGGTGTATGTGTTACAAATTTTATATTAGGTAATAAGTTTGTCAATAACAGGCGGAGTGTTAAATTATTTGCACTCCATCTTCTAGTTCCAGGGCTACAAAAAAATATTTATGTTTCTTATTACATGGTCAGCCAATTATGACTGAAGAATTGAAGAACAGAAGAGGCAAAGGTGTAAAAACACTACTCAGAGTTAAATACTTACTAAGGGAAGACTGTACTTTGTATCCCGCCAATGTTAAGTTTGCTATTTTTAGGTACATTTTTTACAAGATTGGTAAACGATCGGGAAATGAAAGTTTACTTACTTGTAGTTGTCGGGTTGCTCGAGCTACTGACATTTTCGCAACTTAATCCATTAAACCATAAAGTTAAAAAAAGAATAAGGAACAACATAAATTTTTTACAAATTTTTTTTACGGTATTTTACATATTATTAATTTTTGTAGCTTTTGAGGAAGTCATAAAAGTACCGAAATATGTGAATGTACAAGATAAATAACTGGTAAAAATTTCAGCCTGGTATGTTTAATGGTTTCCGAGAAAAATGTACCTAAATGTTAAAAATCTAAATTGACGGGAACGGGCAAAAACACAAAACCGCATAAATCAAAAACCAAAATGTACACAAACAAGTAAATTTCCTTCAAAATTTGGTTAGAAAGCTGAACCAACACCTGAGACTATTAAAAACAGTAACGCAGCTATTTTAAAAAACTAAAATTCCCTCTGTTTTAAAACGATCAGTATAAAATTATGACACATATTCGTTCTTGGTGACACGATAATTTTTCTGGGTAACCTCCTAAAAACTTAATATTTTCATTAAATTATTTTTTTTCACGTAATTTAATGTTTTTGTGGTTGATCTCGGTCTGAACTATTGAAAAACATAAAGAACCGAAATTCGAAATTTTCAGTTAAAACCATCATACAGTCTTGCCTTAAGTTAGAACAAAATTGTTAGTTAGTCTTAGACTAAATCACTAAATCAGTTTTTCAGCCGGCCGCATTGGCGCAGTTGGTAACGTGCTCGCCTCTCATCATGCGGTCTTGGGTTCGAATCCCATTCAGGGATGGCATTTTTTCATACGTTACAAAATATCATTTCATCCTTCACCGTCTGCATTAGCAGACGTTAGACGTTAAAAACATTAGCAGACGTTAGACGTTAAAAACATTAGCAGAACAGTCAGACGTTAAAAACCAAAAAAAAAAAAAAAAAAAAAAAAAAAAAAAAAAAAAAATTTCACAATCTAAAAACGAGAATAAAAGATTTATATCCTTCGAGAACAATGAATTTCATTATACAACCAGAAACTGTGGTGAATGAAGTGAAGGTGTCATTTGTAGGGTGGAAAGTAGACGCGTTTCAGATGGTCTTGCATGCTGATAAGCATACTGTTCCATTCAGTAAAGAAGGCAATGGTAAACAACCTACTCCTCGTTACAGTAAGAGGTTCAAATCAGCCTTTCAGCTGATGACCTGAACAACAACAAGTGCAGACTGTACAATACCTCGATATGTTTTTCTTAACATATGAAGTGTTGCTTTGATTCTAGGTAAACACTTCGCGTGGTCATTTTGTACTGGCACTTTTTTTTCTTTATATGGTCTTTAATGTGTTAATTACTGTAACTATGACCTAATTAAATTTGTATTTATTGGTAGGTCAGTTAACGAGGCATTGTCTTCCCACACTATGACCTTCATAAGTTTTTGCATTAGCTTCCTTTTTATTTCTAAGCTTAAAATTTAGGATTTTGTTTCATCAACTTCTTTTGTCTATTTTTGTTATTAAAATTTCTTTATCAATTGAACTGAATTTTCCGGATATTTTTATTTTGTTTTACAAATGACAACAGTTTGGTCTTATCTGTTAGACGCCCTAAACTTTTTTTATACTGAACACTGTTTCCCATTGATTTCTAATTTTCCTAACGAATGGAAAATACAAAAGATAACTCTATTAATGACATTCGTCTTTGCTTAAAGATTTTGTAATTATAAATTGATTGTAAAAGAAATACACTGTTACAAAAAAAAATAATGACATTTAAAACTACTTGTTAGCAAAACACTTATCAGAAAAATTTCAAATTTTAAATCTTAATACAGTTAAGTGTCTTAAAGATAGATAAATATTAGTATTATCAAATTTGGAAGTATGATAATACAGACTTTAAATCTAAAGTTTTTCTAAGGTGCTTAGTTTTTCTTGATGAATACCACTAGATCTTTTATTTTATTAATTAAATATTCAAATTTTAAAAGAATCTTACTAACTTTTTAGTTTGTGTACTTTTTACGGGGCCTGAATTTTAATATTGTTTCATACAATTAATTGCTTACAGTTACTTGATTGTGAATTTTTGAAGCGATAATGTAAGTGAAGCAAAATACCTTTTCACAAAATGTGTAAGTCCATAATCACAAGTCCATAATCACAACACCAGAAGAGAATTCTCAGTTTTTGTACGCGAGTTGACAGATAAGACCCAACCGTTTAAATTATTATCTTGTCAGTAATCATAAAACATAATATCAATTGTTTATTTTCAAAGTACCTCTTCAGGTCAAGTAATTTTCTTTGAAAATCAGTTTGACTTGGTCAAAAACTTTATTTCGGAGATTCGGTTTACACCAGGAACCAAAAATTAATACGTTAAGCAGTTCTAAAGTTTCAGATTTAATTCCTAAAATTAATTTTGACAAATTTTAAAAATTCTCTCATCTGTCTGACATTCTATCGTATTCCGGGAGAAAACATTTTTTCGATAATCGGATTTCAACGGATCTTTAATTTTTCCCGGTGTTTTCTTGTTAGAAAAATAATAAAACAACGAAAATTTATTGTACGAGGGTTATCCAGAAAATAACCTCCGTTTTGAAATAAAAAGTAAACGAGTGAGGATACAAAAAATTTATTATATACATATTAAAACTACAGTTTTTCTCTATTTTTCGACATAGTCACCAAACAGATTCAAGCACTGGTCGTAACTTGGAACAGTCTTTGAAATACCCTCCGCATAAAAATCTGCCGCCTGTGAATGTAGCCAACCATTCACGGCGTTTTGAAGCTCTTCGTCATTGGCGAACCGCTGAGATGCAAGCCACCGCTTCATGTTCGGGAACAGGTGAAAGTCACTAGGAGCTAAATCCGGGCTGTATGGGGGATGATCGAAAACGTCCCATTTAAACTTGGCCAAAAGTTCATTTGTTCTTCGAGCTGTATGAGGGCGAGAAAACAAATGAACTTTTGGCCAAGTTTAAATGGGACGTTTTCGATCATCACCCATTATATTATATTTTGCTTCCACAGGGCAACAAAACCACAAATATTGTGTATAGAGGCTTTTAAAATAATTTAATGAGGCCTACATTAGGATTAGCTGATGTGAAGCGAAGCAAGCGGGGGTTGCTAGTATTACAATATTTACATATGTAGGCTGTTTATAAAACGTACTGCAGTATACAGTAGTAAAAAAATGTATGTACTGTACACTATTAGGTTTTATAGCACACATACCGTACAGATGTAAACATGAAGCGATCGTGCATTTGTACTAACTGTTCTGACGTTAGTCACAACTAACACAAACGCAACTTAATACATAATAGATTTATTTATACAACTTAATAATATTTACGTACTAATCCGGATATTTATGTTAAGTAATTTTCATAGCTCCTTCAACAATTTACGATCTATGCTATATTAATTTAGGCCTTTTTTATTGTGTCTGGATATAGGACGATCCGGATAAAGGGAGCCCTGATAAGCGAGTCCACTGTACAATATCGTGTACTACCCGTTGGCGTAGTAGTTAGCGCAACTGGCTTCTACGCCGGGATCCCGGGTTCGATTCCCGGTCAGGTCATTTTTCATCACTAATTTTCATTATCATCATTATCCACCGTCTGCATAAGAATAAATTGCAAAAGTCAGACGTAAAAACCCCCCCCCCCAAAAAAAAATATTAAAAAAAGTATAATTATTTCTTATTAATTTAATTCAGTTTCCATATTCGCGGTGAATTTTCGAAACCTAACCTCGGCGAATTTAATAACAAATGTTTTATTTTATATTCTGCTTTGAGCTGCAAAGCTGTTAGGTTGTTATTGTAACCGAACTTGCTCCAAATTTTATTAAAAACCAGTTTAACGTGATCCTGACTAAATAGTGTAGATACTACCCGTTGGCGTAGTGGTTAGCGCAACTGGGTTCTACGCCGGGATCCCGGGTTCGATTCCAGGTCAGGTCTGGCATTTTTTCATCATTCATTTTCATTATCATCATTATCCACCGACTGCATTAGCAGAAATTGCAAAAGTCAGACGTAAAACCAAAATAAAAAAGAAAAACTATAGTTATCGCTTATTAATTTAATTCAATTTCCGTATTCGCGGTGAATTTTCGGAACCTAACCTCGGCGAATTTAATAACAAGTGTTTTATTTTATATTCTGCTTTGAACTGCAGAGCTGTTAGGTTGTTATTGTAACCAAACTTGCTCCAAATTTTATTTAAAAAAATTTTTATTTAATTTTATTAAATTATTAATTTAATAATTTTATTAAAAACGTGATCCTGATTAAATTTATATTGTAAGTGACAAGAGTACTTAATTTACTGGTGGTTATGAGTTCACTGAAAATATTTTTAATTCCTCGGTATAACGAAAAAATCACAAGATTCTTAAAAAAAAATGTAAAAAGAAAAGTACAAATTAAAAATCTTGAAACTCACTTACTTGAGAAAAAATATTCCAAAATCCTTCTTTAGACGATTAGAACATTTGGTACCGAACATTTTGTAAGCAGCGCATGAAATCAACATGTTAGTCTACAAATATAAAATAGGTTATTTTTACTATGTGGATAACAAAACTTAAAACACTATACAGTTATTCTTAACCAACGATGCAGTGAACTATTTTCGGTTTTCTTATTATAATGTAAAACATAACTTCACGCATAAAAAAGCACTAATAATAATTATCTTAATAAATATATCACAATTATTTAAGCTAACCTCACTAATCATGCGGTAACTGGCTAACACACGGTGTATAGAATAAACGGTAGGTATCAACAAAAGGGGTGCGCAGTAGATTACCGCGACTGTGACGTCACAGTGGCCCACTGCACTTCACTTCTGAATTCATTATCACAGAAGTCACAGTTCGTTGAATCATTGTAGACGATTGTTTTTAGTGTGTTCATTTCATCCTCTGGCTCGTTGGCGCAACTGGCACCTACACCGGGGTCCCGGGATCGATTCCCGTTCGGTCTGGCAATTTTTCAGCACTCATTTTCATCTATCATTTTCTCATCGTCTGCATTAGCAGTAATTGCAAAACAGTCGGACGTTAAAACAAAAACAATCTGTTCCAATTGAAGAAACAGCGATAGATATACTGGAAGTAGAAAATTAATATTTAATAAAATGTAAGAGGATATTCAGATTTAGAAGAAGCAGAAACAGAAATTTTTACTTTAATCTTTACAAATTCTCAGTTTTTTGCCAATTTTGATAAAAAAAACCAATAGAAAATCACTACTTGCCGCTAAATAGTAAGCGTTGTACAAAAAAATGTTTGAAATAAAAGTTGTAGGTTTTTGCCTTTTCTAGAACTTTGATTTGGCACACTTTTGCACTAGAATGCATATTAAGGCGACAATCTGAAAAAAATTTTCTACAACAGCACACGCCCCCCAAGAATTTTAGCAGACAAGTACCCTAGCAGTGCCGACTCTACTCTATGGCAGTGAAACTTGGGTGCTATCAAAGCGAGAGGAGAGTAAATTGCAAGCATCTGAAATGAAATTTCTTCGACATACATATGGGTGTAGTAGAGAAGATCGTTACAGGAATACCGAGATAAGGAAAGAACTCAACATCTTATCTATAAACAACAAGGTATCCCAGAACAGTATGCAGTGGTTAGAGCATATAAACAGAATACGGGAGGATAGGATACCTAAGCAGACACTGGGCTATAACCCGGACGGCAGGAGAGAACGAGGACGCCCGAGAAAGAGATGGGCAGATTTGAGAGGTTCGGAACAGGCAGAGATGCCTAATCCTTGAAATGCAGAAGAAGATGTACCCTATCATATAGAGGATAAAAATGTAGTAAATAAGGCGATTTTAAAAAAAAACGTAGAAGCCGTTTTTGAGAAAATCGGTAAAAATGAAAAATTTGCATGAATAAACTAAAATTTCCGGTAAACCGGTTTTAATGAAAATGTTCTTGTCAGGTCCTCTAGTAGTACCCTAAGTTAAGGTTCAAGTTTCAACTTCGTATGATGTTTCGATCTTGAGATATTTAGCTCACACACACAGATCAATTGCTAAAAACATGTTTTTTGGGTTCAGGGGGCCTGAAAACATGTATATCCGGAGGAAACTCGATTTCTAAATATCGTCATGAAAATAATAATTTCCTTCCTATATATTCACATAGGGAAAGATAAAGTAAAAATAAAATAGTTATAAATCTTTTACTTGCTCATATCAGGCAAGTGTAATGTTTAATTATTCGCACTCGATCTGCTAGTTCCAAGAGTACAAAAAATAGTTCTGTTTCTTATCACATGTTTCTTATTACAATATTTACATATGTAGGCTGTTAACAAAACGTACTGCAGTATACTGTAGTAAAAAAATGTATTGTAACAAGATCGAAGAAAAGGATGGTTCGTGAAGGTTCTAGTGTTTCATTCATGAAAAAAGTAAAGAGGAGATAATAGAGTGAAAAAGGAATAATAGGACAAAATAACAATAACACAATAGCAACAATAATGACAATAGGACTGCGCGCTATCGTGTAGGATAAAAGCTCGGGTATTGTAAAACTGTTATGAAAGGGACCCGACTGTCAATTATACGATTGAAGCATTTAAAAAAAGAAAATGTAGAGGTGTAAAAACACTAGTCACAGTTATCTCGTAAAAAACAATAAGTTTCATTATACAGCTAGACCAAGTGGTGAATGAAGTGAAGATGTCATTTGTAGGGTGAAAAGTTGATATTTTCCAGAGGACCTGGTATGCTGATAAGCATACTTTTTCACTCAGTGAGGAAGGTATAGGTAAACCACTTCATTTCTCATTTTACTTAGTAAAGACTCTCTAGAGGTTTAAACCATCCTTTCGTATAATGACTTAACCTATTCATTCACGTTGGCCATATACATGTACATAAAATTTTACCAATTCTTATTCACTAAACTGCGCACATATCGGTTTGCGTAAAATTGGCCACATACATGAACAAATTCTTTAAGAGTCCAGCAAGTGCTGCAATCTATTAGGACTTTTTAAAAGTTTTAATAATAAAAAAAAAATAGTACTTTAAGAATATATACAGTATATATATATTTTTAATTCCTAGTATAATATGTAAGTTGCAATCTGTTCAATTCAGAACAATAAGCAACCCCATGACCCAATGAGATGAAGATGATATGTATGACGTGTAAATGAGGTGTAATCTTGTACAGAATCAGGCCGACAATAATTCCTGAGAGAGTATTGTTAATTGAACCCCAACCATCAAAGTACACCGGTAACCACTGTACAGCATTCAAATCCGTATAAAAGTAACTACCTTTACTAGGATTTGAACCAGGAACCTTAATCTCCGAAAATCAGCTGTTAAACAGCTGATTTTGGCGATGACTTTACCTCTAGACCAACCCGATGGGTAAGAATATAATAATTTTTTTAAACGCTTTTATTTAACTTACTCATGGATCCATAAAATCTTGCAACTTAAAATTTTAATACTTCTACCGTATCAATATGAATCAAACTTTGCACACTTGTTTATCTTCGATGACAATACGCTGTCATAAAAAAAAATTTACAAAAAAAATTTTTTTAAACGCTTTTATTATTACAAAATAACTTACTCTTGGATCCATCAAATCTGGCAACTTAAAATTTTAATACTTCTACCGTATCAATATGAATCAAACTTTGCACACTTGTTTATCTTCGATGACAATAGGTGTTTGTAAAAAAAAATTACAAAAAAATTTCAAAAAAAATTTTTGAGAAAATTTTTTTCAAAAAAAATTTAAAAAATTTAAAAAACGCTTAAATTTAACAATTACTTAAAAAAAGTAACTAAAAAGAAAAAAATAAAAAAAAAATACAAAAAAAAATTACAAAAAAAATCAAAGAAAAACAATTTTAAAAAAAATAAAAAAATTTTTAAGAAACGCTATTATTTAACAATGATTCAAATAAAAAATGAACTAAAAAGAAAAAATAAAAAAAATTACAAAAAAAATTACAGACATTACTGTTACAAATAAAAGCGTGGCGCATTTTTATACAACGAATATTTTACAATAAAATGCGCCACGCTTTTATTTGTAACAGTAATGTCTGTAATTTTTTTTGTAATTTTTTTAATTTTAATTCTAAGATAAAAATTCGTGACTGAATGGGTTAAACAATAAAAATCTTTTACATTGATAAAACGCCTTTCCAAGATAATCTGAAAGCCACGCATATTATTATTTAACTTAATTATTGTAGACAAGACATGTTTTCTTTTATTTATCATTTTTTTTTTTTGGTTACAACATCAGACCGTATTCTTTTCTAAAGACTATTTAAAATTTTTAACCAATTAAGCTGAAAATACAGCTCAATTTTATTATTTAAAATTCATGTAATAAAAATTAATTGTACCTCCAAGGCAATCATTACACTATAAATACAATTACTATGAAAATTACTTCTGTTCAGATAGGCTTAAGTATTTTAAACAAAATTATTCCGAGTAATTATTATAAATTAATGTGTTCTGAAGATGTTACAAGTATATTGAAACGAAACGATTAATTATAATGTAAGGTACAACTATTTTAAATAATTTGTAGTTTCTGTATTAAATTTTATCAGAATTTAAAAAAAATTAAGTGTAAGTTAATAAAATTTAAAAGTAATTACTTTTATAGGTTTTTGATCTTTTACTGTATTTTTTCAATGAATTTAATTAAAAAGATTATAGAAAATCTGGTGTGAATCACTCACACGACTTTCTTTTGCCAATGTATATAATGACAATGAAACCCATGTTTAATCATGAGTAAACAATGTAAAATGAAAAACATAACCTAATTTTAATCTTGAGTGAATGATTAAAAATTAAAATTAACCACTTTAGAAAAACCTCTTTTATAAAAAAATAAAATAAAACTCGATTTTTTTATTTGCTATAATTTTAGTTACATACAACGTTTGTCGTAAAAGCCAGCCGCATTGGCGTAGTTGGTAACGTGCTCGCCTCTCATCATGCGGTCTTGGGTTCGTTTCCCATTCAGGCACGGCATATTTTCATACGTTACAATAAATCATTTCATTCTTCACCGTCTGCATTAGCAGTAGTTGCAGAACAGTCGGACGTTAAAAAAAAAAGTTTGTCGTAAATGTACGTTACAAAAAATCATTTCATCCTTCACAGTTACAACCCAACGTCGTTGATGCGACGTTAAAAATAAAATAAACAAAGAAAAAATAAATTAAAAAAAAAAAAGATAAACAAAGGCCGCCTTCGTAGCGTAATGGTAGCGCGCTAGCTTGCAACGCGGATGTCCCGGTTTCGATTCCTAGCTAGGGTCTAAAAATTTTCACTAGTTAAAAGCTACTGTTTCATTACCCAACGAAATGGCTAATAACCAAGCTGTTAACGCGACTTTAAATAAACTAAAAATGATAAACAAAACGTTATTTTTAAAAATAACATTAACTTGCCTTAATTTTGTTTTTAATAAGCCAAATGTTAGTCGCCTATTTATAACCAAATTATATTAGTTTTTTTAATTGTGTAAAGCAGCCAAGATTTCATCATTAGTATTTACTTTTCTAAATTTATGCATTACTACATAATATTTAAATTAACGTTTTTTTTCTAGTAAAATGTATTTGTATTAAACGATTCACCCGCATAGAAATCGCTAACCGCATTCATGGAGGACCCTTTAACCACTGTATCATTTAACTCTTTATGTATTTTAAGTAGATACATCATTTCGTTTATATTTTAATCTTTAAATTAACATTTGTTATGGTTTGGGTAATCACCCGAAAGGTTGGTTTGAATTTCTAGAGGCTATGTAAAACGAGGATTGAAATAGATTACAACTGCCTTCCTCACTGAGTGGAAAACCACGCTTACAGCATGTCAGGCCCTCTGAAAAGCATCTACTTTTCACTCTGCAAATGACACTTTTACTTCATTCACCACAGGATCTGGCTGTAAAATGAATAAAGTTTGTTTACAATTGCCTTCCTCACTAAGTGGAAAACCACGCTTACAGCATGTCAGGCCCTCTGAAAAGCATCTACTTTTCACTCTGCAAATGACACTTTTACTTCATTCACCACAGGGTCTGGCTGTAAAATGAATAAAGTTTGTTTACAATTGCCTTCCTCACTAAGTGGAAAACCACGCTTACAGCATGTCAGGCCCTCTGAAAAGCATCTACTTTTCACTCTGCAAATGACACTTTTACTTCATTCACCACAGGGTCTGGCTGTAAAATGAAATGAATTACTTTCATAAGAGATAACTCTGACTAATGCCCTTTACACATCTACCTTTTCTGTTATTAAATGCTTCAGTCATATAATTGGCTGATTATGTAATAAGAAACAACTAATTTTAACAGCCCTGGAACTAGCAGATCGAGTGCAATGTCCATAATAAATAAAAAAATTCATTTGATATTTAATAATAGTATTTATTTATAACTATAATACATGTATAGAAAATTACAATGTACTAATTTACAACTAAAGGAATTGCTTGGTATTAAACTAAGTAAACTATTAAATTTCTTACACAATGATAATTTCAAATGTTTGTATTTAATGCACTGAAACCTCGTTTACCGAAATTTGTTTCGTTCAAAAATTTTGTTGTTAAATAATGTGGTTTTATACACAAAAAGGTGTCACTCTTTTTAAGATACGCCAAATAGTGTAGGTTATAACACTCAGGTACTTTAAAACTTATAGGAATTATATTTTTGCATGATAAATTTTTTGGAAATTTAATTATTTCGAACAAGTAGCTTTAGAAAATCTTTTTTCCATATAATTTTTACTATGGTACTGTACATTGAGCTGCACAACTTCCGTACATGATATTTAGCGGGCGGTGGGGAATTTTACTTAACGAGAAGAGGTACCCAGTGGTACATTCTCCGTCTAGAACTACGGGTGTTGGCCGTTATTCGGACCAAGAGGTCTCTACTCCTTTATCGCTTTAGATGGTCATGTAGTCGTTCGCGAAATTTACTATAGAAGGACGCGGTAGCATGTGGGCTGGATGTGAGCTTTGATAGGGACTTGGTTGTCGTAAATAAATTTCAAGCTATTTGTGGTACCATTAACAGGACACTGGATAACAGAGCTAGAACAGAGACAGTAGCGAAGTTCTACAAGGTAATGGCAGCCCCAGTGTTTCTTTATGGAAAAGAGTCATGGGTTCCACAAAACGCAAAGAAAGTAGGATCCAAGCAGCTGAAATAAGGATTTTAAGAAGGGTGAAGGGCTGTTCGAGGCTGGATCTAATACATAACGAGGAAATTAGATCCGAGTTGGGTGTATTTACCTTGAATGAAAAAGTGGAGTACCGGAATCAATGGAGGCAACATTTCGGAAGCCAGAGAAGAGAATACCTTTAAAAGTGACAGAATTAGTTCCAGTTGGAAGAAGGGAGGTGAGAAGACCTGGAAGAAGATGGCAGTAGTCGAAATGTTATGTGGATTGGAATATCTCGAGTTTGTTTACATGTGTAGGATTGTTTCTGAGTTCGGAACAGGGTTATGCCTAATCCTTGATAGCAAGAAGAAGAAGGTCGCGGTTAGTTCCTTTACTGTTGGAATTTTGAAATCGTCGTGGAGGATTTTATTGCTTACATAAAAAGGAGCGCCAGAAGCAAGTCTTAAAGGCCATAATTGACTTTAAGTTACTCTCTTCCGCTACTCCAAAGAGCTGGACACCATAAATCCGCATTGGTCTCAAAAGGGTTTTGTATATTACAATTTTGAAATGGAGGTTGAATTTTGATACAGGGTTAATTAAGCAGAAGAGTTTAGAAAATGTGAAGTTAAACATAAAACTTTGTAGACCATCGATTAACTTCTAATTTCAACTTTTACCTTATTAGGTTGATTTGTGATTCCTGACTAGCGAATAGATTTTAATTAAAAATGTTTTTCTCTACCTTATAATTTATAAAATAAACGAGGTACGCTTAATATTTTAAATACACTCAATTGTACAGTTGAGTCTGTTTATTTTAAAAAATGAATTAAAAAAACCATTTATGTGATTACCGAGTCTGTTTATTTTAAAAAATGAATTAAAAAACCATTTATGTGATTACTGAGTGTTTATTTTAAAAAATAATAAAAAAACCATTCATGTGATTAATGAGTCTGTTTATTTTAAAAAATGAATTTAAAAAACCATTCATGTGATTACTGAGTCTGTTTATTTAAAAAAATGAATTAAAAAAAAACATTTATGTGATTACTGAGTCTGTTTATTTTAAAAAATGAATTAAAAAAACCATTTATGTGATTACTGAGTCTGTTTATTTTAAAAAATGAATTTCAAAAACCATTTATGTGATTACTGAGTCTGTTTGTTTAAAAAAATGAATTTAAAAAACCATTTATGTGATTACTGAGTCTGTTTATTTTAAAAAATGAATTAAAAAAACCATTTATGTGATTACTGAGTCTGTTTATTTTAAAAAATGAATTAAAAAAACCATTTATGTGATTACTGAGTCTGTTTATTTTAAAAAATGAATTAAAAAAAACCTTTATGTGATTACTGAGTCGGTTTATTTTAAAAAATGAATTAAAAAAAACCATTTATGTGATTCTTACTATCACCTGTTCATTCGTTTTTCTTTAAAACTAACGCATATTTTTTTACTTTGACATATACAGCGGAGCGTCAGTTATCCGAACTAATTGGAACCATATCGGTTCTGATATCAAAATAACATACGGATAATTAAATAAGCTAAATAGCCTACTTGTAATTTGATATACTCTACCGTAACAATGTAATATAACCTAAAAGTTAAATAGATTAACAAAGGCTAACGTAAACTTTAGTTTTAAAAGAACACTAATCTATTACATTAATTGCAAATATAGAGTACTAAATATTACAAAAACACAAGGAAAAATACAGAATTTCAAAACTGAATAAATTAACGAAATAAACAATTGTAAAATTCTTTATAAAAATATTTTTAACGAACTTGTACATACAGTACAAGTACAGTAATTTTACAGTAATACAGTAATTTTTAAAAAAATTTGAATTTTTTTTTTGAACTAAAACTGAAGTTACTTTTGTAGCATCAACATCTTTTATTGTTTTTAGTAACAATGCTTCAGCAGCAATAACTTCAATTCAGACTTTTTTCGGACCATAGCATTGTAGTTTTTACGGTAGAAAAGGCTTCTGCATGAGTAAATATGTATTTTATCCATCGATTGAAGTTCGGATAATCAACGCTCTTATGTACCTTGAAGCTTTGAAATAAATTCCATGTATAATAGGTCTTTTTACAAATAAATACCGGTTGACCCATATGTCGGTTTCCCCACGAGATGGGACATTTCATTATGATAAGTTGGTAATAGTGTAATGTTGGCAGCATCACGTACAACATTCATTAGTTATCTGTTAACAGTGGCTAGTGTGAGGTACGTCTCCGTGTAGTTACTATTTTTTTCCTTCGTAACGGTAATTTTAAAATGTTTACAACTGAACAACGAGTTTATATGCTTTAGTTGTGGTGGAAGCATCATAAAAATACTGCTCAAGTACTAGAAGCATTTATTGTTAAGTATCCAAGAGTGTCGTTACCGCCTCGGCAACATTTACGAAAGTTATTTTTTTAATTCCTAATTTCTGTACGTTGCAATCTGTTCAATTCAGAACAATAAGCAACCCCATGACCCAATTAGATGAGGGTGATGTGTATGACGTGTAGTCTTGTACAGACCCAGGTCGACCACTCCTGAGAGAGTATGGTTAATTGAACCCCAACCATCAAAGTACACTGGCAATCACTGTCTACTATTCAAATCCGTATAAAAGTAACTACCTTTACTAGGATTTGAACCAGGAACCTTCGTCTCCGAAAATCAGCTGATTTTGGCGACGACTTTACCTCTAGACCAACCCGGTGGGTTACGAAAGTTAAATACGAAATTTGAAAACACAAGAAGCGTATTAAATGCCCTGAGTGTGGTCGTCCACGATTGGTTTGCAATGAAGATAACCTACGAAAGGTTGCTGAATCGTTTGTATCCAGTCCTGATAAATCAACGTGTAAGTCATCTTCTGAACTAAGGTTATCACGAATTAGCGTGCAAATATATTATTATAACAAGATTAAAGGAAAAGATGGTTCGCGAAGGTTCCAGAATTTCATTCATAAAAATAGTAAGAAAGGAATAATAAGACAAAAATAACAATACACAATAGCAACAATAAATGACAATTGGACAATAATAACCATAAAGGCATGTCTATTCATAAAAATTATTTAATAACAGCGCTATTGTATATGATAAAAGGTCGGGTATTGTGTACAGCTATTTATGAAGTTATTTACGTTTTCTATTTACAATTTAATTGTAAATTAATTGTTGACTTGTTTATAATGAATTTTTCTAGCACTCACTTATAAAGGGTTTTTTGTACTCTTCTTTTTCTGGAACGATCTTTGTGAATGGGTATATAAAGAGGCCCCCGAGCGCGGTCCAGTCAGTATTCGTGTGATCTTTGTCGAGCGATTATCGGGACGTTATTTCAGGTTAACGATTCCAAGGTATTGTTATACCGTCTTTGTGAGTATTATGTAAAGTTAATGTGCAGTTTTTGTGAATTCAATTTCTGTGTTTTGTATGTTTGTGTAATCTTATAAAAGTGATTGTAAGTAGTGCTAAGTAAGTTATTTATTGTAATAAGTCATTTTAATTAGTTTATTATTTATTTTGTAAACACTTAAGTGTAATAAATAATTGTAATTGTAAACCTTAGTGTATTAATTATTTAATTACCTAGATGCAGAAACGGACCTTAGCAATAAGTGTCACAATATATATATATATATATATATATATACAGTTCATATAATAAATTTGTTTTTTTGTCAATAGGTTTCTCATTTCATTAACCTTTCTTCCGATTACCATAAAAATAGGGAAACGACATATAGGCCATCCTGTATGGTGAAAAATTGAAAATTTGGTAAAACTGAAACGATATTATACTGTGTAACTATACAAAAATACGGTAATATACTTACTTATCTGACTTACAGGAATTCTGTTAAAACTAAAATAAAATTTCACAAAAAAAATTACGCCAAACACAACATTAACATCAAAAAATTATCATTTATTATAAATTTACAGATCACAATATGACATTAAAACACAATTTAAATTTACACACACACACACTCCTCAACGATAACACATTTACGTCAAAATACTAATAAATAACGAACATTTTTTTAATCCACAAAATAAAAAATGAAAAAAAATCACACTTTTATTTAAAAGTTTGTTTTAATTTATTATATTGCTTTCGTCATTAGTTGGTTGTTTTTAGTAATTAAAATAATTCTGCTAAACATCCCGTAAAGGATAATCCGCCGAACTAGACCTAGAAGAACTACTTGATAGATTATGTTCAGGTAAGGTAGCCATATTAGAATATAGAACATCATCTTCTAAATCGGATGAAGGAGAAGGAGGCGATAAAGCTTCTTGTAGTTGTCTGAATTCTTGTATGCTTTCGTTCAACGACCATAATTGAGATAGTAACGAGAGATCCAATTCTCTTAAGCTATACTATAAACAAACAAAAAAACCAACCATTAATATTTCGTTCATACAAACACAAAATCATTTATAACAACCCACCGGGTTGGTCTAGAGCAGTGATGAGCATCGAAAGGCAAACATCGATGTTTACCATCGATGTCTACATCGACCAAGACCATCGATGTGTCAAAAACATCGAACATCAAACATCGATATTTTCTAGTGAAAAACATCGATGTTTTCTAGTGAAAAACATCGATGTTTTAATCCACAACGTGAAAAACATCGATGTTTTAATCTATAACGTTTAAAACTTTTTTATTTATTTATTTATTTTTAAATTCCTAATATGTGTACGTTGCAATCTGTTCATTTCAGAACAATAAGCAACCCTATGACCCAATGAGATGAGGATGATATGTATGACGTGTAAATGAGGTGTAGTCTTGTACAGACCCAGGCCGACCATTCCTGAGAGAGTATGGTTAATTCAACCCCAACCATCAAAGTACACTGGTAACCACTGTCTAGTATTCAAATCCGTATAAAAGTAACTACATTTACTAGGATTTGAACCAGGAACCTTCGTCTCCGAAAATCAGCTGTTAAACAGCTGATTTTGGCGACGACTTTACCTCTAGACCAACCCGGTGAGTTTTAAAACTTATGATATTAATGAAATTAACAAATTATTTAAACATATTTTTTTAAATAAATTTTTTTTTAGAAAAGTTAATGCTCTATGAGTGAATAGGCTTATAAATAAGATCATAATATTCTAATTTCAAACGTTTTAAGTAGGTCGGGTCTTCGGTGGGAAACTTAAATAAAACTACAGTCAAAAATAAGAAACTCGAAATTTTAATTACGAAAATATCAATCAAAGAAAATACTTAAATTTTATTATAATGCTCATGACCAAAGCGAGTCATCAATGAATTACAGAAAACATCGATGCCCAATAAACATCGACCTATTACCATCGATGGTAAAAACCCCGACATCCAACTGAAAACATCGACTATCGATGCTCATCATTAGTCAAGAGCAGTGGTTCCCAACCTATGGTACGCGTACCCCTACGGGTACGGAAGAGGGCCGTTTGGGGTACGCGAAAAAATATCAGTAATGGCGGAAATTGTTATTTAAAAATATTACTACTTTTAGGAATTCTTTATCATTAAGAACCAGTGCGAAGTTTTCAGCCTACTTCACAGTTTCTTAGCTGAGAACAATCTGAAACTGTCAAAAGAAATAAAATTTAATATTATATCACACTTAAAAGGCCTTCAGATGTCGCTCAGAGATTTTCCGGAGCGAAATTTTGAAAAGAACTGGATTTCAAATCCCTTTGATCAGTATTACTTTGAACTAGCTACGAACTTGACAATATCAGCGAAAAAAAAACACTAATAGAAATCTCAACAGATTCTTCTCTGCAGTCCAAGTTCAAAGATACAAATCACACTGAATTAAGGGCAGGAGTGAGAACAGAACATAAAAGTATCAGCGATAAAGCCCTGAAGTATTTGTTACCCTTTACAAGCACAGTACTTGTCGAGAGAGCATTTTATTCCTTTGAATTCATGAAAAATAAACATAGGAATGAGCTTGAAGTATCTCCAGATTTGAGGCTGTAACTGTCATAATTTGAACCAGATTTTAAACAGCTGAGCTCTGAAATACAAGCTCAAGGATCCCATTGAGTAAACTTTTCATGAACATTTTCAAAGTAACAAAAAGAATATTTTCATTATGTTGATATGTTATTTAATATGTTAATTCAAACTGATTCTTGGATTGTAAAATAAAAATCATATATTTTATATATGTTAGGGTTTCTTGTACCTTTTATCTCTAAATTGATATTAGGGTTAATAAAAATTTATGTAAGTAAATTTTACATGTAAATGGTTGGAGGGGGTTGGCAAGAAAGGGGTACATAATAGTAAAAAGTCTACTCAAGGGGTACGGATGATAAGAAAACGTTAGGAACCACTGGTCTAGAGGTAAAGTCCTGGTTCAAATCCTAGTAAAGGTAGTTACTTTTATACGGATTTGAATGTTAGACAGTAGTTACCGGTGTACTTTGATGGTTGGGGTTCAATTAATCATACTCTCTCCGGAATGGTCGGCCTGAGTCTGTACAAAACTACACCTCATTCACACGTCATACATATCATCCTCATCTCATTGGGTGAGGGGGTTGCTTATTGTTCTGAATTGAACAGATTGCAACGTACACATTTTAGGAATTAACAAAAAAAAAAATTACAACATTTTCAAAATAAAATCCATAAACAAATTTAAGAAAAACCCCCGAGAAAACCTTGTTGTTTAGGTCAACATCCGAAAGGCTGGTTTGAACCTCGAGAGGTGCCATTTACACCTCTACCTCTTCTCTTTTTAAATAGTTCAGTCATATAATTGACTGACTATGTGCTAAGATATACAACGTTTTTTGTAGCCCTGGAAACAACAGATCACGTGCAATTAATTTAACACTTCACCTGCCCGTTATGGGCAGAAAAACCCTTAAAAAAGTAAAAAAATACTAAGTATAAGCCCTTCAAATCTGACGTCGCATCGGGAGACCGTGAAGTAACAGAACAAAACTTAGTTGTAGTTGTATAACTCAGCAGTAGTACTCGACGAGACATCAAAGCTAAAAAGCCAATCATATTATTTTTAATTTTTAAAGGTCATTGCATCGTAGTTAAGAACACTTTATTCAGTAATCTTTCAAACAAAAAAAACTAAATCAAAATCGGTTCATCTGTTCAGGAGCTACAGTGCCACAGACAGACACAGATAAACAACGCGACGATCGAGTTTTGAGGTTAGAGTATTTTTATAGCCTAAGCTTTTTTTATTGCATCATAGTTAAGAATACTCTATTCAGTAATCTTTCAAACAAAAAAAAAACTAAATCAAAATCGGTTCATCCGTTCGGGAGCTACGGTGCCACAGACACACACAGATAAACCACGGGACGATCGAGTTTTGAGGTTAGAGTATTTTTATAGCCTAAGCTTTTTTTATTGCATCATAGTTAAGAACACTCTATTCAGTAATCTTTCAAACAAAAAAAAAACTAAATCAAAATCGGTTCATCCGTTCGGGAGCTACGGTGCCACAGACACACACAGATAAACGACGGGACGATCGAGTTTTGAGGTTAGAGTATTTTTATAGCCTAAGCTTTTTTCATTGCATTGTAGTTAAAAACACTCTATTCAGTAATCTTTCAAACAAAAAAAACTAAATCAAAATCGGTTCATCCGTTCGGGAGCTACGGTGCCACAGACACACACAGATAAACGACGGGACGATCGAGTTTTGAGGTTAGAGTATTTTTATAGCCTAAGCTTTTTTCATTGCATTGTAGTTAAAAACACTCTATTCAGTAATCTTTCAAACAAAAAAAAACTAAATCAAAATCGGTTCATCCGTTCGGGAGCTACGGTGCCACAGACACACACAGATAAACGACGGGACGATCGAGTTTTGAGGTTAGAGTATTTTTATAGCCTAAGCTTTTTTCATTGCATTGTAGTTAAAAACACTCTATTCAGTAATCTTTCAAACAAAAAAAAAACTAAATCAAAATCGGTTCATCCGTTCGGGAGCTACGGTGCCACAGACACACACAGATAAACCACGGGACGATCGAGTTTTGAGGTTAGAGTATTTTTATAGCCTAAGCTTTTTTCTTTACATCGTAGTTAAAAACACTCTATTCAGTAATCTTTCAAAAAAAAAACTAAATCAAAATCGGTTCATCCATTCAGGAGCTACGGTGCCACAGACACACACAGATAAACCACGCGACGATCGAGTTTTGAGGTTAGAGTATTTTTATAGCCTAAGCTTTTTTTATTGCATCGTAGTTAAGAACGCTCTATTCAGGAATCTTTCAAACAAAAAAAACTAAATCAAAATCGGTTCATCCGTTCGGGAGCTACGGTGCTACAGACAGACACAGATAAACCACGCGAAGATCGAGATTTATGGTTAGAGTAATTATATAGCCTAAATTTTTTATTGAATCATAGCTAACAACGCTCTATCAAGTTACCTTTCAAAAAAAAAAAAAATCAAAATCGGTTCATACGTTCGGGAGCTACAGTGTCACAGACAGACATGATAGATGACAATTTTAAAAATTGACACCAATAAATATTTTATAAATAAATGTAGTTTTATACTTTCATATTGAATTCAATAAATTGTTTTAATTTGAATTCAAAATATTAATTTAGTAATTAATTCGTAAAAACATACTAAATTTGTTATTACAGTGAATTTGGAGAAATTTTAATTTTTTAAAAATATTATTTTGATAATCAGCTGTTTACTACTGTAGCGAAACATTGAACAGTACAAGGAAAAGTAGCAATTTAACACGGAAAAGTTGACAAAAAAAAAATAATAATAATGCACCGTTCTGTAGCCAGAATAAAGGACGAAGACCACGAAAAATATGACCTAAAGTAATAAGAGCAACGGACAGGAAATTACCTATATAAAAAGAAAACTAAAAAAAAAAAAATATTTTTTTTAGAAAGATATTTAAACATAATTAATCTTAACAATCAATACTAAATGGAGCATTGCATGTAACAGTAAGGTGGAGTGTTAAATTATTTTCACTCGATCTGCTAGTTCCAGAGCTACAAAAAATAGTTCTGTTTCTTATCACATGGTCACCCAATTATATGACTGAAGCATTTAAGAATAGAAGAGGTAGAGGTGTAAAATACACAATTCTGAGGTATCTCATCTGAGAGCAATGAATTTGCAATGAAAATACAGCCAGACCCTTTGGTGAATGAAGTGAAGGTGTAATTTGCAGGGAGGAAAGTAGATGCTTTTCAAAGGGTCTGTGGTTAATATTTAATTAATGTTTTATTTGTGTGTGAAAGTGTTCAGTTGCAAAAATGCGTGTGTGTGAATGGGCGCTGGCTGCTGCCATGCGCGGAGCTAGTTCGAGTGCGTCGACCAGTGCGCAGGTGAGAGTGAGTGTGTGCTGAACGGTGATACAGTCCGCTTGTGTTCATGTGCGTTCAATAAAACATTGTTCAAAATTCATACATTGAATCATTTATTTTGTGCATTTATTTAACCACTCATTCAATCAACCAGTCTGGCATACTGATAAGTATACTTTTCCACTCAGAGAGGAAAGCAATGGTAAACCACCTCACTCATCGTTTTATATAGTAAAGCCTCTAAAAGTTCAAATCAGCTTTTGAGCTGATGACCTAAGCAACACAATCAATCAAGAGTAATTAAAAAGTCATAAATCAATATTGAAACGATTATTTATAACAGGGTGAAATAAAATTTAAAAAAATATCAGTGGTAACAAAACTTTCTACTTCTTAGAAAAGACAGACATAACCTTCATTAAATAATTGAAGAAGAGACTACACAGATTAAGTGAACGAAATCAAGAGAGCGTTTTTGTAGACCCATTATAATTGATTCTATTGAAATAAATTGGATTACAAAGACAGGACGAACGATTTTTTTATTTTTTGTAACATCGGACGAAAAAAGGCTTCGATTATAACATTTATTTAGTGAATTTAAACGTAGTATCATACAATAGAAAGTAAAACGGATTGATCGAGAGGAGGAGGAGGAGGAGGAGGATAAAAAAGAGAGGAAAAAGAAGAAGAAAAACACTTAACACTGTTGAGCATTGACAAGATAGAATAGAAAGGTGCATCATCATTATTTATTCAAAGACAGGATGTCTGAACAAGTTGCAACAACGGCACAGACAATTTATAAAACACTGTAGTACTGTACATAAAACTAGCGCATTACTACATGTTTAAAAAAGGTACATGTACAACGTAATCCGCTTTAATGTAAACGGGCTGAACAATAAAGAAAAATAACGACTCGACTTTTTTTAACAGTATTTAACATTACGTTATACTATTTCACAAAACATTACAGAAATACACAAAAACCGCTTTGTTTCGTTTCGAATCGGAACCTTTCAATAGTCTGGCACGTCTAGGGTTCAGATTTAACAAAATATTTTACATAATTAATTATATTAAAAATATTTTATAACAAAAAAAATTTTTTATTAATATAAAACTTTGGCAAATCAAACGTAGCTTACAATTCTACAGAATTTTCAAATTTATGGATAATTCGTAATGATATTTTGAAGAAAAAATTGGATTCACGAAGGCAATGAGAGATATCAAAAACGTTTTTTAAGGAAGTAAGTAAGTTTTAAAGGAGTACGGAAGTAAGACGTTTTTAAGGAAGTAAGGATAGGTCTTGTTGTTAAGGTCAACAGCCGAAAGGCTGGTTTGAACCTCTAGAGGTTTTACTACGTAAAAACGAGGAGTGAGGTGGTTTACTATTGCCTTCCTCACCGAATTGAAAGAATACGCTCATCAGCAAGCCAGACCCTCCGAAAAGCACCCACTTTCCACCCTGCAAATGACACCTTCACTTCATTCACCACAGGGACTGGGTGTATAGTGAAATTCATTACTCTCAGAGAAGATAACTGTGAGTAATGTCTTTTACACCTCTACTTCTTCTGTTCTTAAATAGTTCAGTCATAAATTGGCTGATATGATAAGAAACAGAACTATTTTTTGTAGCCCTGGAACCAACAGATCGAGTGCAATTAATTTAATATTCCACCTGCCTGTTATGGGCACGTTGAAGAGCTAAAATAAATAGTTCTGTTTCTTATCACATGGTCAGGGCAATTAAATTACTGAATCATTTAAGAACAGAAGAGGTACAGGTGTAAAAGACACTAATGAGAGTTATCTCCTTTGAAAGTAATGAATTTCATTATACAGCCAGATCCTGTGGTGAATGAAGTAAAGATGTCATTTACAGAGTGAAAAATATGTGCTTTTCACTCAAAGCACAAATATGCGCTTTTATTTACTTAAAAATTTGTTTTTTTTTAAGTAAATTCAGTATTTTTTTAAATACCTAAATAATTCCTTTACAAACATTTAATTCTCAGAGACAGCTGATTTTTGCAATAATTTTAGATAAAAGAAATTGTCAAAATAAAAAAATAAATGAATAATTCATTTTTTTAAATATTTCCAATATTTTTTTTAACAATAAAAATTTTTACCGCTGATGGATTTGACCCACCTATATTTACATCTCCGGACCAGAACGTTACCATTACTCAAACACAATAATCCGAAAAGTTAATAAAATTTACACTTTTTAAATAAAAAACGGTTACAAATTTATGTACTTCTGTATGTAAGCTGAAATATAGCATAAAATTTATCAATTTCATAGTTTTAAAACGTCTAAACATTTCGTAATGATTCCTGATTATAACAAGTTTTCATTTATTCGTGGGAAAAAAATATTAACAAACTAATGAAAACATCAATGCTATTTCCCTATGGTTTAAATTCCGTGGGACACCCGGTATAATAGGGTTTTTAAAATTCAAAAGAAAGCTATTAGGTGTATGGTGGGAGCTAACCAACTAACCTCATGCAGGCCGCTATTTAAGGAGCTTAAATTGCTTACAGTTCCCTCTCTCTACATTTTTGAGATGATTATGTATGTTAGGCAAAATAATTTTAGGCAGAATTTCGATGTTCACAATCATACCACGAGAAACAGGAATGATTATTATGTGGCTAATCACTCCACAAAATTGTTTGAACAAAAACCTACTTATGCAGGGAGAAAATTCATGAATAAATTACCCCAATTTTTAAAATGTTGTGAGGATTTGAATTCCTTTAAAAAGAATCTGAAAAATTACTTGATCGGTGAAACTTTTTATAGCATAGAAGAAATTTTTTCTTGATAGTAGTGATACATTGTGTGATTCTTATATGTATTTCAGGTGTTATATCTGACATGTCCTATACTCCTCCCGGAGTCTACAGGGCGCAAAAAAAAAAAAAAATCATAAAGAGAAAGAGAACGTAAAAACTTCAAACTTTAACAACTTTTAGAACATTTCCCGGGAACAATTAAAAAGTATATTATTACTCTAAAACAAGACGATTTAATTTAACCGATTCTTGTTTAAATAAACGAACTAGAACTACTTTTTCTAGTGACAAGATCCAATCGGTCATGAAATTTTACACTTGCTTGCTGTTCTGTATGCCAGCAGCGTATTATGTACTATTTTTTTCCTAATGTACAATGAATGATCAGTGCTACTTTGTATGCAGCATGAAGTAACAGCATTACCTTATTCACATTCTTCACAAACAATAAACATGAATTGAACGAACATTACATCATGTACATGTAAGTACTGTACTAATTTATTACCGAACATGAGTGATAATTAGTTTTCTTAACGTGCTGACATAATTTAAAATGTGACATGATTTAAAAATTATCTACGGCATTGGTGACTCATGGTATAACCATATTGGACGCTGATTCCGTATCGTTTGGCGACTCAGAAATTTGGCATCAGTTTAGTCTACTTCCGAAGATCTAGTAAAGTATGAATCTAAGCTTTGTGCAGCTGCGGGATGAAGGGGACAGACGAAGTACCAGACTGCTGTTACGTCATAACACTGTACTAATCATCTCATTGCTATTCGGTAGGCAGTAGGCTGCCTAGTGCGGTGACATACGTGGGTGTTGTTTTCACTATTCGCTGTAGGCGGCGACAGCGAATATAATGTAGTTTGGATAGTACCCTTTACTACTACAAACATAATACAAGTAAAACGTTACTAATACTAACGCAATTTCTCACAGTACTAGTGACGTAATGCATACCTCTCAGCTGCACAAAGCTTGGGAACGGGCAGTAGTGGTGGCAGGCTCCTTCGCTTTCCTCAGTTTTAGTTTACCATTTCCTAAGATCAGTTTTCGCGTATTCCATAGTCTATGTGCCAAATTTCTTCTTAAAATGTGTACTTTGAAAATATTTTTTTATTTTTCGTTTTTTTAAAATTAAGCCTGTTGTTTAGGTCATAAGCCGAAATGCTAGTTTGAACCTCTAGAGGCTTTACTAAGTAAAACGAGGAGTGAGTGGTTTACCATTGCCTTCCTAACTGAGGACAAAGTATGCTTATCACCTTGCCCCATTTTTTTTTAATTTAAAAGGAGGCAAATAAGTGCCGAAGTTAATGTATCAACGGGGACCAGACCAGTGCAAGAAGAAGATGGTATCTTGCTCTAAAATCATTACAAGTAGAATTTCACATGAAAGTTTTATACTGATCGTTTATTTCTTGTGACTTAATGTCCATAAAAAATCCGTACCAGAGCGTCTTTAATATTGGTCGGTGTGCCACCAATGTCATTGGTTCATCTTCTTCTTGCACAAACTGACCATCACTAATCTAGCGTAATTTTCATCGCGTGAAGACATGATGTATGCAAGTACACGCTGCGGTGACTGCCAGGAAATGACTTCTGATGGTTCGCAATATATTTGTTGTTGTTGTTTGGGTCATCAGCCGAAAGGCTGGTTTGAACCTGTTGAGGTTTTACTAAGGAAAACGAAGAGTGAGGTGGTTTACCATTGCCACAACTCACTGAGTGGAAATGTACGCTTATCAGCATGCCGGGCCCTCTGAAAAGCACATATTTTCCACTCTGCAAATGACACCTTCACTTCATTCACCACAGGGTCTGGCTGTATAATGAAATTCATTACTTTCAGAAGAGATATCTCTGATTATTGTCTTTTACTCTACTACCTCTTCTGTTCTAAAATGATTCAGTCATTTAATTGGCTGACCATGTGATAAAAACCAGAACTATTTATTTTAGCCCTGCAACGAACAGATTGAATGTAAATAATTTAACACTCCACCTGTCTGTTACGAGCGTATAAATTATATTCATTGTAACAATAAATTCAACAAGCAACTCGGGTCGTGCGTCTATATGCACCTTTACATCCCCCGAAAATTTTCGAAGCCAACCAATGCTAAACTTTATTGTTCTATTGATTTCATCCTTTTATTTTTCCGTAATACAGATCCCCGTAGAAAATGTTAAACTTGTATATAGGAACCAGATTCTAATCTTTAAAATAATAATATAAAATTTATAAACCCTTATTAGGCAGGCGGTGTTAAATTATTTGTACTCGATCTGCTAGTTCCACTACTAAAAAAAATAGTTTTGTTTCTTATCACATGGTCAGCCAATTATATGAATGAAACATTTAACACAAGAGGTAGAGGTGTAAAATACACTAGTCACGAGTTATCTACTCTGAGAGTAATGAATTTAATTATACAGCCAGACCCTGCGGTGAATGAAGTGAAGGTGTAATTTTCAGGATGGAAAGTAGATGCTTTTTAGAGGGCCTGGCATGGTGATAAGCATACTTTGTCCTCAGTTAGGAAGGCAATGGTAAACCACCTTACTCCTCGTTTTACTTAGTACAGCCTCTAGAGGTTCGAACTAGCCTTTCGGCTAATGACCAAAACAACAATAGAATTTATGCCAATTATCGTGAAACCCACCAGATTGGTCTAGAGGTAAAGTCGTCGCCAAAATCAGCTGTTTAACAGCTGATTTTGGGAGACGAAGGTTCCTGGTTCAAATCCTAGTAAAGGTAGTTAATTTTATACGGATTTGAATACTAGACAGTGGTTACCGGTGTACTTAGATGGTCGGGGTTTAATTAACCATACTCTCTCAGGAATGGTTGATTTGAGTCTGTACAAGACTACACCTCATTTACACGTCATACACATCATCCTCATCTCATTGGGTCATGGTGTTGCTTATTGTTCTGAATTGAACAGATTGCAACGTACACAAATTAGGAATAAAAAAAAAATCGTGAATTTTAACACCATTGTCGCTGCCATACTTCCGGTCGAACATGACAAGAACATTAGATTTTAATGAACATTTACAAGAATTCGTTTGTCAAGTTTTTCTATTAACTTTATTTTATTAAAAAGACTATTATTGCGTATACTAAAAAGTTTTTTTTATTAAATTTTCATAAAGTTTTAATCGATATTAACAAAAAAAAAAAACTTCAGTTACCCCGTTGTTGTTGTTGTTATTATTATAAATGGAAAGAACTTTTTAATTGAATTTTGTAATTTATTTAACAAGTTTTATATCGAAATTTTGTTTGTGGTTTTATTGAATTTTAGAAAATAATTTCTTAACATTTTTTTGGTCGTACTATTACTTTATTTTTGATTTTTTTGAATTACATTTTAAAGTGCTTAATTTTTTTTATCGGTTTATGATCCAGTTATTTTATACAGAAAAATTGTTATTTTGATCTGAAAAAGATGGCCGATGTTTTAACATCTGATACGTTTCAAATAAACGCTTCAAATAAAGCGTAAATGATTTGATTTTAATGTGGCAATTATTGACGAATTGTTTTATGCTTTCTAGACGGTTTTTAAATTATTGTTGACTAATATTTAACAGAAATCCGTTTCAGTTTTATGCATAATCATTTACTTTTTCCAGTCTTCAATAAATTTTTGTTTTAATAATGGATTATTATGGCTTTCTCCTTGATTGTTTTTCTTTTATTAACAAAACAATATCGGTAGTAACTATGATGATTATCTACCCACGACAAAATATTGTGTTGTTTACGTCATCAGCCGAAAAGCTGGTTTGAACCTGTAGAGGTTTTACTAAGTAAATCGAGGAGTGAGGTGGTTTACCATTGCCTTCCGCACTGAGTGGAAAAGTATGCTTATCAGCATGCCGGGCCCTCTGAAAAGCACAATTTTCCACTCTGCAAATGACACCTTCACTTTATTCACGACAGGGTTTACCTGTGTAATGAAATCCATTACTTTCAGAGGAGATAACTCTGATTAGTGTCTTTTACACCTCTACCTCTTCTGTTCTTAAATGATTCAGTCATTTAATTGGCTGACCATGTGATAAGAAACAGAACTATTTATTTTAGCCCAGCAATGAACAGATTGAGAGTAAATAATTTGACTCTCCACCTGTCTGTTATGGGCAGGACAAAATATTACATTCGTTTTTAGATTTTTAATTATATTTATTTATTTATTACTTTCACTTGCCGTGTATTAATATTAGAGGGAGGTAAAGTATTGTTTGCATGTCGTTTTTTTCCGAAATCGAGTTGTCACCGTATATACACGTCCCTAAACCCAAAATCATGTTTTTTTTAGAGATTGGTTTTTGTGTGTGTAAACAAAATATCTTAAGGACGGAATATCGTACTAAATTGAAACTTGGAACTTAAAAAAGGTATCATAAGAGGACCCGACAAGAACAATTTCATGTAAATCTGTCGAACCAGAAAAGTAGGCCTAGTAGTTTTATTCGTGCGATTTTTCACTTTTTTGCTACTTTCTTAAAAACGGCTCCTACGATTTTTACTTTCTCTTGCCTATATGAATTATACAGGAAGGAAAGTATTGTTTTCATGTCGATTTTTCGAAATCGAATTTTCACCGAATCTACACGTTTTAAGACCCCCTGAACTCAAAAAACAATTTTTTAGCGATTGATCTGTGTATGTGTGTGTGCGTGTGTGTGTGTGTGAACAAGGAAAATCGTACGAACTTAAAACGTAAGTTACATACCACTACCGGACCCGACACGAACATTTTCATCAAAATCGGTCAACTGGAAGTCGTAGTTTATTCGTATAATTTTTCACTTTTTTGCGATTTTCTCAAAAACGGATCCTACGATTTATTTTTACAATCTCCTCCTTAACTACATTTTTTATCCTCTACGAGGTAGGTCACAATGTCTGCAAAAAGTCTTGGGGGAGGCGGCTGTGCTCTCGTGGCCAAAAATTGTTTTTTTAAAAGTCATTTTAATAAGCATTTACTTGTTGTTTAGGTCATCAGCCGAAAGGCTGGTTTGAACTTGTAGAGGTATTACGAAGTAAAACGAAAAGTAAGGTGGTTTACCATTGCCTTCCTCACTGAGTGGAAAAGTACGCTTATCAGCATGCCGGGCCTCTAAAAAGCACATTTATTTTCCACTCTGCAAATGACACCTTCACTTCATTCACCACAGGGTCTGGCTGTATAATAAAATTCATTACTTTTAGAGGAGATAACTCTGATTAGTATCTTTTACACGTCTACCTCTTCTGTTTTTATATGATTCAGTCATTTAATTAGCTGACCATGTGATAAGAAACAGAACTATTTATTTTAGCCCTGCAACGAACAGATTGAATGTAAATAATCTGACACTCCACCTGTCTGTTAAGGGCGTAAGCATTTACTTATAAGCATTAGGTAAAATATACATAATTAGAATAGTAGGAAATTAAAAAACCTACACCTTTAATTTTCAACATTGTTTTCTCCTACGCTTAAATTAATATTTTTCCGTATTTTTAAGCCGAATAAGAGGCAGATTTTCCATTTAGCATCACTCACTCATGATTAGGCTATGTACTTCACTATTTACATTGGAAAAAAAGAGTCGTGTGAGATGTTCACACCACATTTTTTAAGTAGGAAAAATTACTGTTTTAATATTGAATAAATTTGTTTGAAGAATTTAAAAGGCAATATACAAATATTTAATAGCATGCGCGTGGTTTTTATTCTTGTGTAAACATTGACTCAAAAAATATTGATTATTCTGCTAGATTAGTTGTATGCTAAGATATTTCTGTAAAATACTGTAATAAGCAATAAATTATGTGTTTCTTGGAACGTGGTGTTTTTTTTTAAAGTGTACACAGCCTATGTGTTGTTAGTAGTAACAATTTATCGGTGTACATAGAATAATAGAGATATTTCCTGGTAGTGTTTTGCTGACTGTGAAATCCGTATTTGCGAGCAGTGCATACTTGTTTCATTATAACGTAGCCTAACATTTTTCATATTTATTTTTTATCACCAATGTGTGTTCGTTGCAATCTGTTCTTCAATTTAAGGGGGTAGTCAACTCAAAAAGATGATTTTTTTAAAATTTCGATTGGTTTTTGCATTTATTTGAAGTTTAAAATTTTCTGAATCACAACATTTGTTTACTTTGTTTGTACATTGACAAAAAGTTATAAAAACTGTTTAAAATAAAGCTCACTAGCACGGCGAGTGAAATTATTCCTTACACTTTTAAGTTTTCCGGAAATGTAGTTTTTGCATGATTGTACATTCTTGGGAATTAAATATTTTGGTTTGTATTTGAGATATTTAGATCATGTTTTTTTAACAAATGTTCATAATTTTTTGCTCTATTATCTGTACAATGATTATTACATAAACCTTAATAGGAATTTAGTTAAAAAATAATTGGTGAATACATAATTTGGTTTTTCTTCAATTAATTTCTTGCAAGAAAATATACATACAAGCGCATATAACAGATAATAGACAGCAATTTTCCGTGTTTTATAGCATAAGAATCATGTTAATATCTTTCTTGGTTCCTGAGATATTTGATTCGCCGTAAAAGCACGCTTTTCCAACCTCACCCTTATATTAGGGGCTGTAATTAATTTTTTGGCTTGGTTCAAATGGTAGATCATTACTATTAAATTACTCTTTCATTTAAAATAAATAATAATAAATTATAGCCAGAAGTTTTGATTTTCATTTTCTGGGTTGACTACCCACTTAAGAACAATAAGCAACGCCACAACCCAATGAGATGAGGATGATATATAGGCTATGACTTGTAAATGAGGTATAGTTTAGTACAGACCCAGGCCGACCATTGCTGACAGTATGGTTAATTGAACCCCAACTATCCAAGTACACTGGTAGTTTGTGGTAGATAAAGGTAATAAAATCACTTAAAACTATGACGCACTTCAGTAATGAACTCTTTTAAATAGCGGTTTCCTAGAAAAAAATATTTCTAAAAGAATGCGCGCATAAAAAATGCATTTTAGGGTAAAAGCGTATGTTGTTGTTGTGTTGTTTAGGTCATCAGCCAAAAGGCTGGTTTGAACCTGTAGAGGTTTTACTAAGTAAAACGAGGAGTGAGGTGGTTTACAATTGCCTTCCTCACTGAGTGGAAAAGTATATACGCTTATCAGCATGCCGGGCCCTATGAAAAGCACATATTTTCCACTCTGTAAATGACACCTTCACTTCATTCACCACAGGGTCTGGCTGTATAATAAAATTCATTACTTTCAGAGGAGATAACTCTGATTAGTGTCTTTTACACCTCTACCTCTTCTGTTCTTAAATGATTCAGTCATTTAATTGGCTGACCATATGATAAGAAACAGAACTATTTATTTTAGCCCTGCAACGAACAGATTGAGTATAAATAATTTGACACTCTACCTGTCTGTTATGGGCAGAAGCGTATAATATAATTAAAAGCCAAGCCAATTGCTGTGAGCGCTGGACTACGCATGCGCACACTTGACTTCGACCCCGCAAACCCAGGGCAATAGTATTCTATTGCCCTGCCGCATACCCCTCCGACCTACAGTTAAGACTATACTAATGCAAATGCACGTTTTGCCCAGCGCTCTCCTTACGAAAATCACGCTACAATTGTAGAAAATTAAAAAAACCTACAATGTTTTTTTTCAAACATTTTTGAACAACGCTTAGTTTAGCGTCAATTAGTGATTTTCCGTATTTTTAAGTCGAAAAGGTTGTTTTCTTTTACGTCAGCCACTCATGATAAAAAAGTAAGTTATTTTTTCAATTGTTTACATCGACATAAGAAGATCGTGTGGGTGTTCTACACCAAAGTTTTTATTTACATAACGTTTTATAACATCTTTTAATGTTAATTTGTGTTATTATTATCTACCTTTCGCCCATAAACAGCAGGTAAAGTATTACATTTTTTGCACTCGATCTGCTGGTTCAGGGCTACAAAAAATAGTTGTTTCTTATCGCATGGCCAGCCAATTATATGGCTGAAACATTTAAGAACAGAAGAAGTAGAGGTGTAAAAGACACTACTAGTAGTTACTATTATCTCTTCTGAAAGTATCAATTTCATTATACGACCAGACCTCGTGGTGAATGACATGACGGTGTTATTGCAAGGTGGAAAATAGATGCTTTTCAGAGAGCCTGGTATGCCGATAAGCATACTTTTCCATTCAGTGAGGAAGGCAAAGGTAAACCACCTGGCTCCTCGTTTTGCTTAGTAAAGTCTCTAGAGAGGTTCAAACCAGCCTTTTGGCTGATGAATTAAACAACAATGTATATTAGGCAAAATACTTTTATGCAAAATTTCAATGTTCGCTATCAAAACATATGAAACAGAAACTATTTTGTGGCTAAACACAGGTTTTGTTAATTTGTGTTATTACTATCTATCTTATCATTTTTATTACATGTTAAAAGGCTGAAATGATACAGTTTTGATAATGACATAAACTCATCATCATTGATAAGTAGTTGTTGCATAACTTGTAATAAAACTGGTAAAAAAATCCGTTTTACCTTAAATTTTACACGTACCGTAATCGTTTATTAACCTGTTATCATCTATTGCAAAATATTCACGAAGCTAATGATTACCAAACAATAAATTAACTATTTTAACGATACCATTTTATCGAATAATTTGCTATCAAATTATTATCATTGATTTTTACTCTTCAATGAACGATAAATAAACAATAATATTAATACGTCACTTCAATGTCAAAATTCCTGTTATATCGATCTAGATTATACTTATCGTTATGATCGAAAAAACATGGTGTGAAACACTCACACGACTTTCACTTGCCAATGTAAATAATTAAAAACATAATCTAATTTTAATCATCAGTGAATGACGTAAAATAAAAATTAACCACCGTTCGACTTAAAAATACGGAAAATCACTAATTGACGCTAAATAAATATTTGAAATAAAAGTTGTAGGTTTTTAATTCCTAAAATTTTGATTATAATACAATTTTGTCATAAAATGTAATCCGCAATCTTAAAAATTCCATTTTCTTTTTTTACTAATTTCATGAGCAAAATACAGGAAATCACTAACTGACGCTAAACTAAGCGTTGTAGAAAAAAATGTTTGAAATAAAAGTTGTAAGTACATACTTTAATTTATACAGCTTTCATTTTATACGCTTTTGCCGTAAAATGCATGTTAGGGTCATTTTCTTAAAAAATACATTCACAAGAGCAAAGTACCCCAAGAATTTCAGCAGACATACCGTTTACCGTATTAGTAAGAGCATAAAAAATATAATAATTTGGGCAATTTTTAAAAAATTGTAGGATCGTTTTTGAGAAACTGCACGAATAAAAACTACTACTTCCAATAGACCGATTTTGATGAAAATGTTCGTACCGGGTCCCCTAGTGCCACCAAACTTACGTTCATGTTTCAACTTCGTACAATATACCGTCTTTGAGATATTTTATTGTTCACACACACACACACACACACACGCGCGCGCGCACGTACGCACCAATCACTAAAAGCATGTATTTTTTTTTTAGTTCAGTGGGCCTGAAAACTTGTACTTCCAGTAAAAACTTGATTTCAAAAAATCTACATGAAAAAAAAACTTTTCTTCCCTATAAGTTCATATATGCCCAAAACGAGCAGGCGGAGTGTTATTTTAAATGCACTATATCTGTTTGGTCCAGGGCTAAAAAAAAATAGTTCTGTTTCTTATCACATAGTCAGCCACTTATATGACTGAACTAACGGGTGATTCAAAAAGAGCGCCGGTTTTTAAACGGCTGGTAAATTTTTGTTTATCGGTTGGCAACATTGTTAGACCTCATTTCTATTTCGGAGAACATTCCGATTGACGATTCAGTTGTAGTTTTTCTTGTTCGCAGTGTAGTACTCTCGCAGTCTGTGTCTAACCATGGAGAAGTTTACTATTGCACAACGAGTGTTAATCGTCAAAACATTTTACCAGAGTGGAGAGAGTTATGCGGCTACTGTCAGGCGACTTCGCGGTACTCTAGGACGTAATGAAGCACCGAATGAATCAACAGTTCGCAGGCTCATGAAAAAGTTTTTTGAGACGGGTTCAACAGTCGACCTTAAAAGTTCTGGACGTCGTCGTTCTGGCCGAACTGAGCAGAACGTTGCGTTGGTTCGTGACAGTGTGGCTGTTAGCCCAGCAAAATCAATACGTCGCCGTTCTCAACAATTGGGATTACGATGTTCTTCTGTACGGAGAATTCTTCGGTACGATCTCCAATATCACCCGTATAAAATTCAGTTTCTGCACGAGAAACAATTTTGTTGCTCCGTGAACGGTTCCAGGATCGCATCATTTCTCGTAATTCCGACAATCAATGGCCACCAAGGTCGTGTGACTTGACGCCTTGTGACTTTCATCTTTGGGGTCATCTGAAGTCATTGGTGTATGCCAATAAACCCCGAAACATCAATGACTTGAAGGAGGAAATTCGACGGGTTATCGGGCAAATGGAAGTCGAAACTTGTCGTGCAGTAATATCCAATTTCATGGACAGAGTTGATGCGTGCCAGCGCAGTAGAGGAGGACACATGCATGACATCATTTTTCATACATGAAATCGGAAGGTAAGATGAACTTGTTGATGTATTTATTTTCAGTTTTTCAATAAAATAAATCTCTTAATTTGATATATCAAAACCGGCGCTCTTTTTGAATCACCCTATATTTAAGAACAGAAGAGGTAGAGGTGTAAAAGACACTAGTCAGAGTTATCTCCTCTGAGAATAATGAATATCACTATGCAGCCAGACCCTGTGGTGAATGAAGTGAAGGTGTCATTTGCAGGGTGGAAAGTGAGTGCTTTTCGGAGGGCCTGGCATGCTGATAAGCATACTCTTTCAACTCAGTGAGGAAGGCATGGTAAACCACCTTACTCCTCGTTTTTACTTAGTAAAACCTCTAGAGGTTCAAACCAGCCTTTCGGCTGTTGACCTTAACAACAACACAAGTTCATATAAGCAAGAGAAAGTAAAAAACCAAGAGAACTGAAAAACAAATTAATCAAATAAATTTTATAAACGAAAGGAAAAACAGAACGGAATAAACTTATTTTCAAAGTGAAAATACAAACGACATTTTTTTTTTAAATATGTCGTAGTGGTAGTAGTTTCGACGAATAAATCCTTAGTCACGAGGAATTGTCACGTTCCTTATTACTTTTTTTGTCTGAAAGAGGGTGAAACGTTACGCCTGCATAGCAATTTTCTCTTATAGAGGTACCACAGTGAACCTAGTTGTGGTCCAAATGAAACTGTCAACAGAAATTACAATGTATTACGTTACTTTTGGCTTAACATCCGAAAATTATTCTTGCGAATTAGAGAATCTAAATTTTTCACTTCTGATAAGATGCATAACAGATAATAATTATTTCTTATAAATTTGTTAGTCAGTGCAACTGGCTTTTACCCTGATCGATTCCCGATTAGATCTGGCATTTTTCCTGACTCATTTTCATCGATCACCCTTCACGTCTACATTTTAGCCTTAATGTGCATAACAGTCACACGTAAAGAAAATACGTTTATTATTTTTAATTTTCCTATAAAATCACGTTATTGACGACTAGTCGCAGGTTTTACTAGATTACTGTAGTTACAGTTTTTAATTTCTACCGGTAGTTTAAAATAAAAGCATCTGTTGTTATTGTTCAGGTAAACAACTGAAAAGCTGGTTTGAACCTGTAGAGGTTTTACTAATTAAAACGAGGAGTGAGGTGGTTTACAATTGCCTTCCTCACTGAGTACAAAAGTAGCCTGCGCTTATCAGCATGCCAGGCCCTCCGGAAAGCATCTACTCTGCACCCTGCAAATGACACCTTCACTTCATTCACCACGGGGTCTGGCTGTATAATGAAACTCATTACTCTCAGAGGAGATAACTCTGACTAGTGTCTTTTACACCTCTACCTCTTCTCCACCTACTAAACGAAATATATTTATAAAATTTACCAAAAACATGGAGGTGGAGTGTTAGATTATTTGTTCTCGATCTACTAGCCAGCCAATTAGACGATTTAAGGATTTAAGAAAAAAAAAGTTATAGGTATCAGACGAACTAATGTCTCATAGCCGAGCGAGTGGGAGGGAGAGGGAGATATGTGGCATAACACTCCACCTGCCTGTTATGGGCAATTTTAAATATTAGGAAACTATACAAATTAAATTCACCACGCATGCACTCAAAGGTCTTTACCGTTGTAATCCTAATCTGAAAACATAATACAGTCGTAATCTTGCTTGTTAGCTTACTGCATGCATAAACGATTGGTCACAACAACGAGTAAAATTATACGACAATGTTATTGGAACGGCGCGTATGGCTTGTGCGAGTGAGAGCGTTATGCATTCTCTCACTCCCACGGCTAGGGTACATTATTAGTTTATCTGAATACGGTAGAAGTGTAAAAGACACTAGTCAGAGTTATCTGTTCTGATAGTAATGAATTTAATCATTGTACAACCACACCATGTGGTGAATGAAGTGAATGTGTCATTTGCAAGTTGGAAAATAAATACTTTTCAGACGATCTGACATATTTTTACTTTCTCTTGCCTATATGAATATATAGGAAGGAAAGTATTGTTTTCATGTCGATTTTTCGAAATCGAGTTTTCACCGGATCTATACGTTTTCAGACCCCCTGAACCCAAAAAACATGTTTTTAGCGATTGGTCTGTGTGTGTGTGTGTGTGTGTGTGTGTGTGTGTGTGTGTGTGTGTGTGTGTGTGTGTGTGTGTCTGTGTGTGAACAGAATATCTCAAGAACGGAACATCGTACGAACTTGAAACTTGAAACTTAAGTTACATACCACTACCGGACGCGACAAGAACATTTTCATCAAAATCGGTCAACCGGAAGTAGTAGTTTATTCGTATAATTTTTCAGTTTTTTGCGATTTTCTCAAAAACTGGTCCTACGATTTTTTTTAAAATCGCCTATTTTACTCAATTTTTTATTCTCTACAAGATAGGGTAGGCGCCATGTTTGCTGAAATTCTCGGTGAGGCTGTTTTCACGTAAAAACGTTGTTTTTTTAAGATTACGGCTTTAATATAAATTTTAGCGCAAAAACCAATATAATAAAAGTTGTAGAGAATTTAAAAACCTACAACTTCTGTTTCAAACATTTTCTTGTATAACGCTTAGTTTAGCGGTAATTTGCGATTTTCTGTTTTTTTTCTCACGAAAACGTGAGAAAAATCGATTTTTTTAACATTTCGGTCTTAGTATGCATTTTACGACAAAAGTGTATATAATTAAATTTATAGAAAATTAAAAGATCTACAACTTTTGTTTAGAGCATTTTTCTCTACAGAGCCTAGTTTAGCGTGAAAGCGTGATTTTCCGTATTTTTAAGCCAAACTGAGTTCGATTGTCATTTTACGTCATTCACTCATGATTAAAATAAGGTTATGTTTTTGAGGTTAGTTTTTGTTCATTTCTAATGTTTTAATACTAATGTTAGGTTTATTGTTAATTATTTGCATTGGCAAGAGAAAGTTGTGTGAGTGTTTCACACCAGATTTTTTCTACTCAGTGAGGAAGGCTTGGTAAACCACCTCACTTCTCTTATTATTCAGTAAAGTCTCCAGAAGTTCAACCCAGCCTTTCGGCTGATCACCTAAACAACATTTAGACAAACATGAAAAAACTGATTACTTAAAAAAGTGAAGGGAATAATTCTGTCATGTTTTATATGGATTATTCTGTAATCGGTAAACGGATAAAAATAATCTGGTATTATTACTCCGGATACTGAATCATACATGTGTGTATAAATAGAAAAATATCCACAATCGATTCTTATTGTTTCATATCACAATAGATTTTATTTCCAATTTTTACCTCTGTTGTAAGGGAAAACCGAACAATTGGATTCAATACGCAAAACATATTTTTTGCACCAAACTCATTTCAAAATACCTGAAAACCGTAAAAACTCAAAACATTTTAGCTCTTTGACCCGTCAATGATACAAATGTAATAATGTTCAATACATGTAATTAGTTGTTTTATGTTGCAAAAAACAGCTAACAGAGGAAATTTTAAAAATTTAACTGATCAAACCGGAAATGTAAGGATATCAGTTTAAAATTATGATCGTTTCCAGACAAGCCGGGAACCTGGCAAGCAAGGTGAAAAAGGAAGACTTTCAGTAAAGTAAGGGAGTTTTAAACGATTTGCCTAAATCATTAAACATTGTAGATTGATAATAAATAATTATAATACTGCAAATTTAATTTGTATAGTTTCCTAATATTTAAAATTGCCCATAACACGCAGGTGGAGTGTTAAATTATTTGCACTCGATCTGCTAGTTTCAGGGCTACAAAAAATAGTTATGTTTCTTATTACATGGTCAGCCATGACTGAACTATTTAATAACAGAAGAGGTAGAGGTTTAAAAGACACTAGTCATATTATCTCTTCTGAGAATAATGAATTTCATTATACAGCCAGACGCTGTGTGAATGAAGTGGAGGTGTCATTTGCAGGCTGGAAAGTAGATGCTTTTCAGGGGACCGGGGATGCCGATAAGCATACAGCTGGGAGCTGAGTTGTTTGCTAGTGGGAGGGGGATGAAGTGGAAGGGGGCAAGGGGGCCTGGGACTAGAGTAGTCATTCGAAATGGTTTGTGAGTAATATTTGTTAGAAGAGCGCGTACTAATGGTATTATTACTATTACTAGGTTATAGGAGGAGGAGAATCGTACAAACAATCCTCCTCCACCCGAATTCCTTACACTAGCAATCAAGTCAGCTCCCATCTATACTTTTCCACACAATGAGTAAGGCAATGGTAAACCACCTCAATTTTCGTTTAACTTAGTAAAACCACACGAGATTCAAACTAGCATTTTGGCTGATGATATAAATAACAACGAAGTGCTATTAAGTGTTATTTCAGACTTTTTTCATTAAATTTGTAATTTGACAAAGCAATTAACAGTGATGGTGACATAGGAAATGTATTGTTGGCAGTTGGATAGATAGATGTAAGTTAATTAGTTAAAGGAACTGATACAAAAGTTATAATTCTTTCTTAGTTTCCATTCATCGAACAGTTAGTTAAAAGAGAGAAGGAAGGTCACTGTTGTCAGCCTTTTTTCTATTTTTCTATACTGTCCCTGACGATTTGTCACAGCATGACCTTATTCTTTTACAATCGACACAAGAAAAAGTGGTATAGTCTCCTCTCAAGTCATTAAAACTGTTAAAAATTGTCAAGCAGAATAAAATTGTGGCAAGGTTCTACTGTCAATTATAGCACTGTTCGCACGTATTTAATTCATAATTAAGTAAGAGATGTTGCATAAGAAAACTCTACGTAGTCGATTACAACGATATGAAAAATCCTAGGTTCAATTCTTGGCTAGGATCTGAACAATTTCGAACATTTAAGGGGAGACTGTACTTTGTATCCCGCCAATGTTAAATTTGCTATTTTTAGGTACATTTTTCATAAAATTGGTGAAAGTTACGAAAATTAAACTTTACACACTCATAGTTGTAGGGTAATTTTAGATACTGACATTTTTTCAATTTAATCTGTTGGACCATAAAGGTTTTAAAAGAATAACGAATAACATAAAGTTTTTACAATTTTTTTCTGCGTTTTTTGCATATTACTATTTTTTTAAGCACCTGAGGAAGTAAAACCAATGTCGGTGAATGTGCATGTACATGATAATTAAATGGTAAAAATTTCAGCATGGTAGGTTAAATTGGTTTCTGAGAAAAACGTATTTAAGTGTTAAAAATCTAAATTTACGGGAAAAGGCACAAATGAGAAACAAACTGTACACAAACACGTTTAATTTCCCATCAACAGTTGGTTAGAAAGCTGCACCAACAGCGGAGAATATTAAAAATAGTTAAGCAGATATTTAAAAGAAAACTAAAATTCTTTTTGCACTAAAAAGAGCAATATAAATGTATGAAGAATATTTGTTCTTGGCGACATGTTAATTTTTTCTGATAAACCTGATAAAAACTTAAATTTTTTCATTAAAATAAATTTTGTTGTAATTTAATGTTGTTGTGGTAGGTCCAGGTCAAAACTATTGAAAAACATAAAAAACCGAAAATAAAAATTTTCAGTCAAAACTATCATACAGTCTCCCCTTAAAATCTAACTTCACCCGCGCAATATCAAAGAAATATGGTGCAGTTAACATTATTGTAGTTACTTTTTATTATTTTATTTAAAATTCCTAAAGTGTGTACATTAAAATCTGTTCATTTATACAGAACAATAATCAACACAATGACGCAATGAGATGAGGCTGACGTGTATGACGTATAAATGAGGTGTAGTCGTGTACAGACCCAGGCCGAGCATTCCTGAGAGAGTATGGTTAATTGAACCCTTACCATCAAAGTATACCGGAAAAAATGGTTTTTCATTCAATCAAAACGGACGAAAAAATACAGAAAATCTATAAAATTTTACGTGACAATAAAATTTAATTATTTTATTTCATTAAATTCCGTTGTAGAATTTTTCACGGTAGTAACAAGTCATTTGCACTCTTATTATACAACGGACAGAGTGTAAGGAAAGACATTTACACGTTTACGACTTTAGAGCCCACATAATTATTAAGACATAGGCCTACTTAAGAAGGTATAAAAGTAAAACTATTTTGTTATTAAGTAACGAAAGTGAACTGCAGTTTGTTTTGGAATAAAGAATACCCGCATGTAATAAAAACTTAAAAATGTTCATAAAAAAAAACTCATTAGCAATGCAATATTATTGCAAACAAAACAACTCGTGACCTTCGTGTAGAAATACAATGACACATTTGCAAGAAAAAAATATTAGTACGCTACAAAGATTTATGTATCAGAAATCTACTACTTTTTTATGTCATCAGTCTCTCGACTGGTTAGATGCAGTTCTCCAAGCTGTTCTATCTTGTGCAAGTCGTTTCATATATACGTTTATCAGCCATACCTTAAATTTCTGCCCATAACAGACACGGGAGTGTCAAATTATGGTCACTCAATCTGTTCGTTGCCGGGCTAAAATAAATAGTTCTTTCTTATCACATGGTCAGCCAATTAAATAACTGAATCATTTACGAACAGAAGAGTTAGAGGTGTAAAAGATACTAATCAGAGTTATCTCCTCTGAAAGTAATAAATTTCATTATACAGCCAGACCCTGTGGTGAATGAAGTAAACTTATCATTTCCAGAGTGGAAAATATGTGCTTTTCAGCGGGCCCGGGATGCTGATAAGCGTACTTTGCCATTCAGTGAGGAAGGCAATTGTAAACCACCTCACTCCTTATTTTACTAAGTAAAACCTCTACAGGTTCCAACCAGCCTTTCGGCTGATGACCTAAACAACAACGTGGAGTGTTTATTATTTGCGCTCGATCTGCTAATTCCAGGGGTACAAAAAATAATTCTGTTTGTTATCAGATGGTCAGCCAATGACTGAATCATTTAATAACAGAAGAGGTAGAGGTGTAAAAGACACTATTCATAGTTATCTCCTCTCTGAGACTAATGAATTTCAGTATACAGCCAGACCCAGTGGTGAATGAAGTGAAGGTGTCATTTGCAGGGTGGAAAGTAGGTGTTTTTCGGAGGACCTGGGATGTGATAAGCATACTCTTTCAACTCACTGACGAAGGCAAGTGTAAACCACCTCACTCCTCGTTTTTACTTAGTAAACCTGTAGAGGTTCAAACCACCCTTTCAACTGTTGACCTGAACAACATAACCTACAGAATAATCTGCTTTTTTCAGGCAAACAAGCTTTCGCTTTTACTGTAGCAACTACTGTAAAAATAATTTCGATAATGTTATCACTAGGTTTAACGTGTTAACATACAAAAACGTATCCCGGAATCGAACCCGGTCATGCAGTCCAGTGCACCAAACCACTGCGCCACGAAAACAAATCATTATTTAGATTTATTAACAAACGAAAGTACTAAAATACAATAGCAAAAAATCGACTCCAGTTTAACGGTACAATGAATTTTGCAAACGCATATAAATCTTAATAGTTTTTCCATCTTATAAAACTTTGGGAGGGAAAACACGAAAAAGTTTCCCCGAATAGTAGATACAAAAAGTTGTGATATATTATACATATATATATATTTTCTAATACCAATTTATTACTTGCCATGTTAAAATTACAACCATAAACAAAATACTGTGTAATAAAATGTACGCTACATGGACGTCCTAACAAACTTTAGCAATAAAAGTTTCCTTGAAAATCATAAACAAGATATTTATCAGCAACTTTTACCATAATTACGGAAAGTAAAATAGGATACGAAAAGAACCGCATTTGAGTGTAAATTAATTTAATTAACCTAAAATGTATAAGTACGTATCCCAGAACTACATAATCATTAAGAATCAGTTGACCGTTTTATTAAAACGGTTTTTTTTACGGAGGAACAAACGTGCCGAATTTCAGCTCTCGAGTTAATTGTGAAGTTAGAGATTTAGCGATGAGCTAGTGAAGAGTCAGCCATAGAAGGGTTTCGTATTCGCATTTATAAATACAGTGCCCTCTCTCGCAACCGAATAATTTCCTTTTTAGTTGCATTACCTACTCAGGTATAGATACTGAAGTCACGAGATTACCTTTTGCGAATGAATGGGTTGTGACGAAGGGAAGTGAAATATTTGCAGTGCTGCCAACTTCAACAGTGAGACACTACTCGTACATTTCACTACCGTGCAGTTCCTACATACATTTTGTAAGCTGTGGTTTATTCCGAGAAAATGTTTTCTTTATACACCTAATTAGAAATAAATATTACCTGTAATATTGCCTACAGCTTAATTACATGACAAGAAATGTTAGATTTACTGTAATTACGAATAAATCGTCTTCTTTACTATTGCTGTCACCGGCGTTTTCATTATCAGTCTCTCTAGTATCTACCTAACCGTTTTCTTTTACCAGGTGTCAACAAAACTGTTAAAGAACATGCTTTTTCACGTCCTTAATTTCCTTCTTTATTTTCCGAATTATGGAAAGAGGAAAATCACAGTAGTTAGCCGCTCACTCACGGCTTTTATGAAGAAGCACGGATAGGCATTTTTGTTTAGCTTCAACATCATAACATTTTATTACATTCCATATTAGATTTCGTTCAACACTGTGTAATAGTTCGACCACGTTTTCGAGAAACCGAAATTTCTGTAATAAACAGTTAACGTACAAAAGGTTCCGCGATATATTGTATATTTATGCTTAAGTATAGTACAAACTGTTATGTTTGTCACACTGAAATTAAAGCAGTCGCGCATGCGCACTGATGCTATTCCCCCTTTACCCCTCGTTACAAACAAGGGCAAACTCGTGACTCAAGTGATTATAATAAAGAACCCGGAACCTCGGCACTGCAATCAGCTGAAAACTAACACTGTGATTTGTTGACAGCAGTCAACGTTCTTAATCTGAAAAGATAGAGCTAATATTTAGCCGACACGGACAAGAATAACGGAAAAAATCTGGTGTAAAACACTCACACAACTTTCTCTTGCCAATGCAAATAATTAACAATAAACTTAACATTATTAATAAAATATTAGAAATAAACAAAAAACTAACCTCAAAAACATGACCTTATTTTAATCATGTGTGAATGATGCAAAATGAAAATCGAACTCAGTTGAGCTTAAAAAAACCGAATATCACACTTTCACGCTGAACTAGGCTCTGTAGAGAAAAATATTCTAAATAAAAGTTGCAGATCTTTTAATTTTCTATATATTTGATTATATACGTTTTTATTATAAAATGCATACTAAGGCCGAAATCTTAAAAAAATCGATTTTTCACACGTTTTCGTGAGAAAAAACAGAAAATCGCTAATTACCGCTAAACTAAGCGTTATACAAAAAAAATGTGTGAAATAAAAGTTGTAGGTTTTTCAATTCTCTACAACTTTTATTATATATATTTTTGCGCTAAAATGCATATTAAAGCCGTAATATTAAAAAAACAAAGTTTTTACGTGAAAACACCCTTACCAAGAATTTCAGCCAAGATGGCGCCTACCTTATCTTGTAGAGCATAAAAAATTTAATAAACCAGGCGATTTAAAAAAAAATCGTAGGACCAGTTTTTGAGAAAATCGCAAAAAAGTGAAAAATTACACGAATAAACTACTACTTCCGGTTGACCGATTTTGATGAAAATTTTCGTGTCGGGTCCGGTAGTGGTATGTAACTTAAGTTTCAAGTTTGAAGTTCGTACGATGTTCCGTTCTTGAGATATTCTGTACACACACACACACACACACACACACACACACACACAGACCAATCGCTAAAAACATGTTTTTTGGGTTCAGGGGGTCTGAAAACGTATAGATCCGGTGAAAACTCGATTTCGAAAAATCGACATGAAAACAATACTTTCCTTCCTATATATTCATATAGGCAGAGAAAGTAAAAAATTCTGGTTGGAAACATTCACACGACTTTCTCTTGTCAATGTAAATATAATGACCAATATAACCTATGTTTAATCGTGAGTAAATAATGTAAAATTAGAATCAACCTCCATGTAGAACTTAAGAAATAAGAAAAATCGGTAATTCCCTCTAAACTAGGCTCTGCAGAGAAAAACACTTGAAAAAAAATTTGCAGTCTTTTTAATTTCCTTTAACTTTGGTTATACACTTTTATCGTAAAATGCATACAAAAGCCGCTATCTTAAAAATTCCCATTTTTACCGATTAAAAAACAACAACAGAAAATCACTAATTGCCGCTAACCTAAGCATTGCAGAACAGTCTGACGTTCAAAAAAAAAACCCTAAGCATTGTACAAAAAAATGTTTGAAATAAAAATTGTAATTTTCTAAATGTTCTGCAACTTTTGAGTATGTATTTACATGTTTACCGTAGAATGCAAATTAAGGCCGCAATCTTAAAACAAATTATTTTCTATGAGAGCACAGCCTTCCGAAAAATTTTAGCAGACATGGCGCTTACCTTATCTTGTAAAGAAAAAACGTAGGAGCCATTTTTAACAAAAAATCGCACGAATAAACTACAACTTCCGGTTGACCGATTTTGATGAAATTGTTCGTGTCGGGTCCCCTTATGGTACGTAACTTAAGTTTAAAATTCAACTTCGTACGGTATTCCGTTCAGGATATTTTGTGCGCACACACACACACCAATCAGTAAAAACATGTTTTTAGGGTTTATGGGGCCTGAAAACGAGTATATCCGGTAAAAACTCGTTATGAAAAGAATACTTTCCTTCCCTATATATTCATGAATTTCAAAGGAAAAAAACAAAATAACAGATTCGTTCTCGTAGACGACAGAGTTTTGAAGAAGAATAGAAGTTAAACGTTTTAAGTTAAGTTAACCCACCGGGTTGGTCTAGAGGTAAAGTCGTCGCCAAAATCAGCTGTTTAACAGCTGATTTTCGGAGATGAAGGTTCCTGGTTGAAATCCTAGTAAAGGTAGTTACTTTTATACGGATTTCAATACTAGACAGTGGTTACCGGTGTACTTTGATGGTTGGGGTTTAATTAACCATACTCTCTCAGGAATGGTCGGCCTGGGTCTGTACAAGACTATACCTCATTTACACGTCATACACATCATCTTCATCTCATTGGGTCATGGGGTTGCTTATTGTTCTCAATTGAACAGATTGCAACGTACACAAATTAGGAATTAAAAAAAAAAGTTAAGTTTGTCGTAAAGCACAGCAAGCGGTGGGGTTGCTGGTCACAAAATATAATAATTTCTTAGTTGTAAACGAGTTAAAAGTCATAATAAACGACTTTTTAATAATCCAACCGCGAATTGTTCCCATTGAAGTCGGTTAAGAGAGAGAGAGAAACTACCATACTTGTACAGATTTAAAATAACGTCAACACTGATCTATCACTACCAAATTACAGTGCACTGTGATAGGGTTACAAATGTACTAGTTTTACAGCAAAAAAATATTTCGAAAACCTTGTTGAAAATTAAACGAGAGAACTCCATCTTAGCAGTCGAGTGAATTACGGAATAAACTAGCGAGCGTTTTATATTTTTACAAAATCGTAAACAATAACTAATAAGACATTTCGTAATCAATTTCCATTAAAATTACAACGCATTAAAACCTCAACTGAAATCTAACCATCTGAACTAGAACGTTCGTACTACCGGGCCATTACCACAAATACATAAACCACAAGAACTATTGTGATAAAACGTCTCGTACCGCCGTACCACGTAGTAGCTTATTACAAAATAAAATAAAAAAATCTGGTGTGAAACACTCACACAACTTTCTCTTGCCAATGCAAATAATTAATAATAAACCTAACATTATTAATAAAATATTAGAAATAAACAAAAACTAACCTCAAAAACATAACCTTATTTTAACCATGAGTGAATGACGCAAAATGAAAATCGAACTCAATTTGGCTTAAAAAAAACGGAAAATCACGCTTTCACGCTAAACTAGGCTCTGTAGAGAAAAATGCTCTAAACAAAAGTTGTAGATCTTTTAATTTTCTATAACTTTTATTATATACACTTTTGTCGTAAAATGCATACTAAGACCGAAATGTTAAAAAAATCGATTTTTCTCACGTTTTCGTGAGAAAAAAAACAGAAAATCGCAAATTACCGCTAAACTAAGCGTTATACAAAAAAATGTTTGAAACAGAAGTTGTAGGTTTTTAAATTGTCTACAACTTTTATTATATAAGTTTTTGCGCTAAAATTTATATTAAAGCCGTAATCTTAAAAAAACAACGTTTTTACGTAAAAACAGCCTCACCGAGAATTTCAGCAAACATGGCGCCTACCCTATCTTGTAGAGAATAAAAAATTGAGTAAAATAGGCGATTTTAAAAAAAATCGTAGGACCAGTTTTTGAGAAAATCGCAAAAAACTGAAAAATTATACGAATAAACTACTACTTCCGGTTGACCGATTTTGATGAAAATGTTCGTGTCGCGTCCGGTAGTGGTATGTAACTTAAGTTTCAAGTTTCAAGTTCGTACGATGTTCCGTTCTTGAGATATTCTGTTCACACACACACACACACACACACACACACACACACACACACACACACACACACACACACACACACACACACACACACACACACAGACACACACACACACACAGACCAATCGCTAAAAACATGTTTTTTTGGGTTCAGGGGGTCTGAAAACGTATAGATCCGGTGAAAACTCGATTTCGAAAAATCGACATGAAAACAATACTTTCCTTCCTATATATTCATATAGGCAAGAGAAAGTAATAAAATAAAATAATAAAATTTATAATAAAATAAAATTAAAATTTAAAATTAGAACCCTCTAGCCTTCGGTAGGGGTTTTATTTCTTTTATCTCCTTAACGGTGAATAATAGGGACAAAATGCATGAATCTGTTTTGTACCCCACAAAAACGTACTTCAACATTATATAACCAAAGTTGCCCTTAACCTACCGGTCCGCTGAGTAAACTACAAAAACCAAATTTCGGTTTTTTGGGGTTTGCCATTTTCAGGTATTCCTATCTTTACACCTTCAAAACGGTTTTTTAGGTAAATTTTTATTAACAAAACGTTACAGGTACGTAACGTTCATTCATTCATTCACCTAGTGGCAAATGGTTCTGATCCACATATGAATTCTGATCCACCTACCCCTCTGAGGCCGAGACACGGAAGCAGCGCGAGTTTAAAATAAAAGCCGACCAGTCTGGTTTTCAACGTTGTACGAATTTCCTTGACCCTACACAGGGAATCGAACAATAAATATTTCACTTTTCTCGGCATTCAGCCAACAAGGAGGAAAACTACTATAGAACATTTTTGTAAATCGAAAGAAAACTCTTTAGGTCGGTTAAGGGGAGACTGTACTTTGTATCCCGCCAATATTAAATTTGCAATTTTTAGGTACATTTTTCACAAGATTGGTATACGATAGGGAAATGAAACTTTACTTACTTGTAGTTGTCGGGTTGCTCGAGCTACTGACATTTTTGCAACTTAATCCGTTAAACCATAAAGTTAAAAACAGAATAAGAAATAACAAAAAAATTTTACAAATTTTTTTTACGGTATTTTACATATTTATCATTTTTGTAGCCTTTGAGGAAGTCATAAAAGTGCCGGAATATGTGAATGTACAAGATAAATAACTGGCAAAAATTTCAGCCTGGTATGTTCAATGTTTTCCGAAAAAATTTACCTAAATGTTAAAAATCTAAATTTACGGGAACGGGTAAAAACACAAAAAAAGGCACAAATCAAAAAACAAAATGTACACAAACAAGTAAATTTCCTATCAATATTTGGTTAGAAAGCTGAACCAACAGCTGAGAGTATTAAAGACAGTAAAGCAGATATTTAAAAAAACTAAAATTTCCTTTGCTCTAAAACGATCGGTATAAAATTATGAAAAATATTCGTTCTTGGTGACAATAATTTTCTGGGTAAACCTCGTAAAAACCTAATTTTTTCATTAAAATAATTTTTTTTCACGTAATTTAATGTTTTTGTGGTTGATCTCAGTCTGAACTTGAAAAACATAAAGAACCGAAATTCGAAATTTCCAGTTAAAACCATCATACAGTCTCGCCTTAACAAAAAAGTTTAGTTAAAACCTAATTAACAAAACTTATAAAATTTATTACGGACGTTAAGTATATTACTCAACAGTGGTGTTGAGTAAAGAAGGAAACAGCCAACGGGAGATAGTAAATAGAGTGACTCAGGGAAAAGTAGTTACAGGAATGCTGAATTCAGTTTTGTGGTCAAAGGATATCCGGACAGAAACAAAGTGTAGAATTGGAAGAGCGATACAACAAAGCGTTCTTACATATGGTGCGGAAACGTGGGAGCTAACTGAGAGAAGTAGACGAAGGATTGCGGCTGCACAGATGGACTTCTGGAGACGCAGTTGTCGTGTTTCGAGGATGGACCATATACGAAATGAAACAATCTGGCAGAAAGTAGGAAAACCAAGTAGGGTATTGGATGAAATTGGGAAAAAGGTATTGTTTTGGTATGGGCACTTGAGAAGGATGAGTGAGGGCAGATGGCCCAGTAGGATATGGAATTGGACCCCAACAGAGAGAAGGAAAAGAGGCCGTCCAACGAGACGGTGGATGGAGGAGGTGATGGAAGCAATGAGCAAGAGAGATCTGCAGGAGGGTGATTGGCTGGATCGGGAGGCTTGGCGATTGAAATGCGAAAGACGGCTTTAATTGCTGTAGAAATTCGCAAAAAAAAAAAAAGAAAAGTATATTAACCCTTTATCAGTCTTTTTTTTGTTTTTACGTCCGACTGTTCTGCAATTACTGCTAATGCAGACGGTGAAGGATGAAATGATTTTTTTTGTAACGAATGAAAATATGCCGTGCCTGAATGAGATTTAAACCCAAGACCGCATGATGAGAGGCGAGCACGTTACCAACTACGCCAATGCGGCCGGCTATATCAGTCTTTGGTAAGTATACTTACCACTGGCAATAAGGTCGAGTTTATTAAGAATAAGCTATGCAGTTCAACTTTATTGCCATTTTATAGTATGTTATAGATGCTCTCTGGTAAGTAGGCTACCCACATTTTGAACCGCTTGCTTCGTGAGTTGCACGAATGTGGTAAGGATTCATACCAGCGTGCACTACCATGTTGTTTTGTTGTTACTTTTGTACAGGCTTAGAAAATTTGAGTTTTTTTAAGGGGGTAGTCAACCCAGAAAATGAAAATGAAAACTTCTGGCTATAATTTATCATTATTTATTTTAAATGAAAGAGTATTTACAATCAATTAACAATCAATTAATGATCTACCATTTGAACCAAGCCAAAAAATTAATTACAGCTCCTAATATAAGGGTGAGGTTGGAAAAGCGGGCTTTTACGGGGAATCAAATATCTCAGGAACCAAGAAAGATATCGACATGATTTTTATGCTACAAAATACGGAAAATTGCTGTCTAATATCTGTTACGCTTGTATGTATTTTTTCTTAGAAGAAATTAATTGAAGAAAAACTACATTTTCAAAAACATTTATTTTATGAATTAACATATTATTTTTTTAAATAGATCCCTATTAAGGTTTTTGTAAAAATCATTCCACAGATAATAGAGCAAGAAATTATGAACATTTGAAAAAAAATCATCCAAATATCTTTAATACTAACCAAAATACTTAATTTCCAAGAATGTACAATCATGTAAAAACCACATTCCCGGAAAACTGAAAGTTGAAGGAATAATTTCACTCCCCTTGCTAGTGAGCTGTATTTTAAACAGATGTTTTTATAACTTTTTGTCAACGTACAAACAAAGTAAACAAATGTTGTGATTCAGAAAATTTTAAACTTCAAATAACTGCAAAAAACATCGAAATTTAAAACAATCATCTTCTTGAGTTGACTACCGCCTTAAGGGGAGATTGCAGGATGGTTTTAACTCAAAATTTCGATTTTAGTTTCTTATGTTTTTCAATAGTTTAGGCCTAGATCTACCAGAAAAACATTAAATTACGTCAAAAAAATATTTTTTTATGAAAAAATTAAGTTTTTATCAGGTTTACACAGAAAAATTATCATGTTACCTGGAACTAATATTTTTTCATAATTTTATACTGCTCGTTTTAGTGCAAAGAGAAGTTTTGTTTTTAAAATATCGCATCAAGGTTTTTAATATTCTCAGCTGTTTGTTCAGCTTTTTAAACAACTGATGATGGGAAATTTACTTGTTTGTGTACGTATTGTTTTTGTTTTGTGCCTTATTGTTTCTCACCTTTTCCCGTAAATTTAGATTTTTAACTTTAAGGAACATTTTTCTCAGAAACCAATAAACCTATCAGGCTGAAATTTTTACCAGTTAATTATCTTGTATATCCACATACACCGACATTTTTATGACTTCCTAAGAAGCTCCCAAAATTAGTAATACGCAAAATACGTGGAAACAATTTGTAAACATTTTTGTTATTCGTAATTAAAAGAAAAAAAATGGTCCAAAGATTAAATTAAAAAATCTGGTGTGAAACACTCACACAACTTTCTCTTGCCAATGCAAATAATTAACAATAAACCTAACATTAGTATTAAAACATTAGAAATGAACAAAAACTAACCTCAAAAACATAACCTTATTTTAATCATGAGTGAATGACGCAAAATGACAATCGAACTCAGTTTGGCTTAAAAATACGGAAAATCACGCTTTCACGCTAAACTAGGCTCTGTAGAGAAAAATTCTCTAAACAAAAGTTGTAGATCTTTTAATTTTCTATAAATTTAATTATATACACTTTTGTCGTAAAATGCATACTAAGACCGATATGTTAAAAAAATCGATTTTTCTCACGTTTTCGTGAGAAAAAACAGAAAATCGCAAATTACCGCTAAATTAAGCGTTATACAAAAAAATGTTTTAAATAAAAGTTGTAGGTTTTTAAATTCTCTACAACTTTTATTATATAAGTTTTTGCGCTAAAATTTATATTAAAGCCGTAATCTTAAAAAAACAACGTTTTTACGTGAAAACAGCCTCACCGAGAATTTCAGCAAACATGGCGCCTACCCTATCTTGTAGAGAATAAAAAATTGAGTAAATGAGGCGATTTTTAAAAAAATCGTAGGACCAGTTTTTGAGAAAATCGCAAAAAACTGAAAAATTATACGAATAAACTACTACTTCCGGTTGACCGATTTTGATGAAAATGTTCGTGTCGCGTCCGGTAGTGGTATGTAACTTAAGTTTCAAGTTTCAAGTTCGTACGATGTTCCGTTCTTGAGATATTCTGTTCACACACAGACACAGACACACACACACACACACACAGACCAATCGCTAAAAACATGTTTTTTGGGTTCAGGGGGTCTGAAAACGTATAGATCCGGTGAAAACTCGATTTCGAAAAATCGACATGAAAACAATACTTTCCTTCCTATATATTCATATAGGCAAGAGAAAGTAAAAAAATGTCAGTAGCTCGAGAAGAAACCCGACACCTACAGTGTGTAAAGTTTCATTTCCCTATCTTTTACCAATCCTATGAAAAGTGTACCTAAAATAAGCAAATTCAACATTGGCGGGATACAAAGTACAGTCTCCCCTTAAGGGAAAGCAAGCATTCATGCTATTATAAATTTAAGATAAGTTATTCTACAAATTTTTTTTGTTATACCATGTGTGCCAAAAAGAATGACCCGATTTTATATAGATTATTTATCAAGAAAAATGGCTTAATACCAACAAATTACATACTAAATTACTCACAAAAGACATAAGTTTATGAAAATCTATCATAAATGTTCAATATGTCCTCCATTGGCTGCACGGACGACATCTAGCCGATAGCTGAATACATCCCAAACTGAGCGTAAGGTGTCTTCTGTCACTGAAACTACAGCAGCTGATATTCTGTTTTTTAGTTCATCAATGTCACGAGGTAAAGGAGGAACGTAAACAAGTTGTTTAACATATCCCCACAGGAAAAAATCGCATGGTGTTATGTCAGGGGACCTAGGAGGCCAAGAGTGTAAAGCCTGGTCTCGCGGTCCAAAGCAAGGTTTATGGACCCTACTTTTTTGAGGAACAAACCGTAACAGGACAATCATATCTTGCAATGCTACGGAACTGATTATTCCTACAACTTATTGACTCTGACAATTTCATCTATCAGCAAGATGGAGCACCACCGCACTGGCACAACAACGTGCGCAGTTTCCTCAATGACAACTTGCCTCAACGTTGGATAGGGCGTACAGGACCGCGAGACCAGGCTTTACACACTCTTGGCCTCTTAGGTCCCCTAGATTTTCATAAACTTATGTCTTTTGTGAGTAATTTAGTATGTAATTTGTTGGTATTAAGCCATTTTTCTTGATAAATAATCTATATAAAATCGGGTCATTCTTTTTGGTACACATGGTATAGTACTACAAGTTGTTTCAATAAGCATTCTTACCACTATACATCATGTGACACCCATTTCAATAAACGTTCCTTGGTAAGTATACTTACCACGGTTTAACATAAAAAAAAGAAATCTTACTGTTGTAGCACTAAGCAATGTAGCATTATTCAAGTCTCTGTAAAGCAAAACTTTATATATTTTCCCCGTAGTACTGCCTTATAAAGGGTTAAGGACGTTAAATTGGCATTTTTTTAATTTAGTCTAGAACACTTACAAAAAAATGTTGACGATGTAGTCTCTGATAACAAAAACTGAAAATGTTTTATCCAAAATTAAATGTCTTAAAAGTTTGTTCGATTTGCGTTTTGGATTTATTTTGCGCAGTCTGTATCTTGACTACGTATGTACAGGTTTACGCAGTAAAACCCGGTGGTTTGTGTTTAATATAAAAATACATACGACTTTTAAAAAAAACTACACAAATATTATTTTTCCCAAAAAAGAAAAGAGATGTGGTCGCTAGAATGTGGAACGTAAATTATGTTTAAAGGACTAATTAATAAATAATACACTTCGTAACATTAAACTGTGTGAGAACTAGAAAGAATCCGGTAAAGTGTTAAAAATGTACTCGCTTTAAAGTATTTCTTTCCCACAGTTGTATTAAATGTTTAAAAATTCCCGCGTAAGTTATTAAGGTTGTACACATTCACGAGTATATACATACGATACTTAGATTTAATCAAAAAATATATACTCAATTCTGAAACGGTTATAAAATGTTGGATCCTTGCAGTAAAAATCTGGTATGAAACAATCACTCGACTTTCTCTTGCCAATGTAAATAAACCCCATCATCATCATCATCATCATAATAATAATCTATGTTTAATCATGAGTGAATAACGCAAAATAAAAATCAACCTCTGTAGAATTGAAAAATATATAAGAATTTTAAAATGTTACAAGCCCTAGTGTGGTTTTTAATCTCTTTTTTACTATTTTACTAAATAAAAGAAGAGAAAAACTACCCTAAGACATGGCTTTTAGCCAAAGTTGGGTAGGTGAATTTCCTGCACCTCCTACAATGTAAATTGTTGTAAATTAATTTATAGCTTTTGGAAAGAATGTGTATGAAAATAAACTATAATAAATATGGAAATAAATTTTCAATATTATTATACGCTTTTGTCGTAAAATTCATAATGCTAAGGCCGCAATCTTAAAAAAAAAATCAATTTTTTACCGATTTTGATGAAAAAAGAAAACAGAAAATCGCTAATTGCAACTAAACAAAGCGTTGTAGAAAATAATGTTTAATGTAAAAGTTGTAGGTTTGTAAATGTTTTACAACTTTGATTATAAACATTTTTGCTCAACAATGCATATTAAGGCCGCGACCTTAAAAAAAACATTTTTTTACGTGAACACAGCCTTCCCAAAAAAATTCCGAAGACATGGTAATTACCCTATCTTATAGCTCTGCATAAAAAATTTAGTAAATGAGACGATTTTTAAAAAAAATTGTATCAGCCCTTATTTTTAAAAATCGCAAAAAAGTGAAAAATCTTACGAATAAAATACTACTTCCAGTTGAACGATTTCGATGAAAACAATATAATTTAAAACAAAAACAACGGAAAATTTTTCAGTTGAATCGTTTCAAAACAAATAACGTTTTTCTTTTGCCCAAAACAGGCAGGTGGAGTGTTAAATTATTTGCACTCGATCTGCTACAGTACCAGAGCTACAAAAAAATAGTTCTGTTTCTTATCACATGATCAGCCAATTATATGACTGAACCATTTTATTGGTTGCGCCACAATTTGAATTTGTAGTTGAAAGGTTGAGGGCGCCGCTGTCGTTTATGTCGTAGCAGCTGACGACACACTCGCTCGCCAGTACGCGCCGGAGACAGTCGGTCCGCAGCTTTTATTGTAGTGCTCCGCCACGCTTTATGAACCGCACGCCTATACGCGCACCCGGAAAACGGCCTACAACCGGAAATTCATACGAAGAAATCGCTCTTTGGAAGAAGACAGCAGTATAGTGGGTATACCTATCCCTTATTCCTGTCTATCCCCTTTTACCCCCCACTCATCACGAGTTCGATTCACCCTGGAAAAGGAGGTAAGAGGCTGCTTAATTTTGTACTTTTCTTCACATCGCGTTCCGGGTATGTCAACCAAATAAATAGGGCACAAGACGCGCAACATCAAGCGCATCGCATACAGTCCACTGTTCTGGAGGAGGGTCCCGCGGGATCCTTCGTTTGTTTTCGTTTTTTGTCTCCGCACGGGGACAAACGCACCGCAACACGCTCGCATCGGCGCTAACAGTTATCTCCTCAGAGAGTAATGAATTTTATTATACAGCCAGACCCTGTGGTGAATGAAGGTATCATTTGCAGAGCGGAAAGTAGGTACTTTTCGGAGGGCCTGGCATGCTAATAAGCATACTTTTCTAATCAGTGAGGAAATAATGATAAACCACCTGACTCCTCGTTTTAGTTAAGTAAAACCTTTAAAGGTTCAAACCAGTTTTTCGGCTGATGACCTAATAACAAACACAATGTTTTCCTAACAATAAAACAATTTAAAAATTTGGTCAAGGGTCTCAAACAATTACATAAAACCCTCTGAACAATTTTCTAAAATGAACTTCACTTTACATACACGATATTTAAGATGGTGCAGTTTGTGATTGTAAAGCCAAAAAATGAAGGTTCGAAGCCGGGCATTAACACACAAAAACAACCCTAAATTTTATCAATAATAATAATAATTTTAATTATCGTAGTTAAAAACGAAGTTGTTTATACGACTTTAAATAAACTAACAACTAAATATCAGATACGACCGAATTACATAACATAAACTGACTATTAAAAATTTAGAGAATCTATTTTTATTCAACAAGTCTTACAGAATTACGCACGAATATTAAGATGCCTATCTGTGCCTAAGAAATATTATTTATATATAAATGACTTTATCGTGATAATCGCCTTCTGGTGAATCACCGAACGATGACTAAATGTGACACAATCGTAAACAAACTTGTTTAGCAACTTAATTATCATTCAAGTTATCCAATTATTTTTAAACACTTACTCAATTCTAAATACACTAAACGGTGGTATTTAGGACTTCAATATACGTAAGCCCAGGAATTAAACTTTTTTTTAGCTCATCGTCGCGTAAACGTCATCTTGGTCATCAGCGACTACTTATATATTCAACTTCTAATTAAACAAATATTGTGTACTATTTGATACAAAGGGGTTCATGACAAGCCTACTGAGTTAAGCAGTAGCAGGAAAAAATTATTGGTACGTGATGAATTTATCAAATTGTGTTTGATATTTTTACTTTCTCTTGCCTATATGAATATATAGGAAGGAAAGTTGTTTTCATGTCGATTTTTCATCGGATCTATACGTTTTCAGATCCCCTGAACCCAAAAAACAAGTTTTTAGCGATTGGTCTGTGTGTGTGAACAGAATATCTCAAGAACGGAACAACGTACGAACTTCAAACTTGAAACTTAAGTTACATACCACTACCGGACCCGACACGAACATTTTCATCAAAATCGGTCGACCGGAAGTAGTAGTTTATTCGTGTAATTTTTCACTTTTTTGCGATTTTCTCAAAAACTGGTCCTACGATTTTTTAAAAAATCGCCTGGTTTACTCAATTTTTTATTCTCTACAAGATAGGGTAGGCGTCATGTTTGCTGAAATTCTTGGTGAGGCTGTTTTCACGTAAAAACAAAGTTTTTTTAAGATTACGGCTTTAATATGCAATTAAGCGAAAAAAATTATATACAAAAAGTTGTAGAGAATTTAAAAACCTACAACTTTTATTTCAAACATTTTTTTTGTATAACGCTTAGTTTAGCAGTAATTAGCGATTTTCTGATTTTTTCTCTCGAAAACGTGTGAAAAATTGATTTTTTTATGATTTCGGCCGTAGAATGCATTTTACGACAAAAGTGTATATAGTAAAATTTATAGGAAATAAAAAGATCTGCAACTTTTATTTAAAACATTTTTCTCTAGAGAGCCTAGTTTAGCGTGAAAGAGTGATTTTCCGTATTTTTAAGCCAAACTGAGTTTGATTTTCATTTTGCGTCTTTCACTCATGATTAAAATAAGGTTATGTTTATTGAGGTTAGTTTTTTGTTTATTTCTAATATTTTATTACTAATATTAGGTTTATTGTTAATTATTTATATTGGCAAGAGAAAGTTGTGTGAGTGTTTCACACCAGATGTTTTTATTTTTATTTATGTGTGATATTTAATTCAATGGGGTTCATGACAAGCCTACTGAAATAAGCAATAGGAAAACAATTTTCTGGTGGTAAGTGATGAATTTATCATCGGTGATAAACTTTCTGTTTATCAGTTTTATCTTGACATGTACTCCCTTTGGAGTCTCTTGGATGCATGGAAAAAAACTTAAAAAAAACTTATTTGTGGTTATGATTATGATTGAAAGCCAGTCCTTCACAAATTTCAGCGGACATGGTCTCTTACCCTATCTTTTTTGTTAAATACTATCGTGTGAACGTTGCAATCTGTTCAATTTATGAACAATATGCAACCCCCCATGACTCAATGAGATGAAAATGATAATATGTACGACGTGTAAACGAGAAGTATCCTTGTACAAACCTAAGGCCGACCATTCCTGAGAGGAATTAATTGAACCCTAATTATCAAAGTACACCGGTAATCACTGTCTAATTCAAATCCGTACAAAAAGTGTGTTATTTCAAGTTGACTCGCTTTTGTCTGGAAACTGTAGTAGATGTTTTTGATTTGTCTTAGTAGAAAAGCGTATTTAGACTTAGTAGGCCTACTGTTTTAATCGGAATGTTGTGGTAGTTCGAGATACGGCTGTCGGGGAACAGGTTATTATTTTGAGTTGCATCACTCTTCTTCCCAAAGTATGTCAACACTTACGAGTATATATTTTTTATAAAGTGTTGCATTTTGTCTTACTACAATTTTCTTCTACAATACCATCAAATAATTTTGATTTATTTTATATTATTTAAAAATTAATAGTAAAATAATTGTGGGCCATTGTAAAAAAGTATAACACGATTCATTATTAAGTATAGTCTACAGACCATCCTTTTGAAAAATTCAAAAAGGAAAACACATTATATATTCTATGTTGATATTATAATTATTCATAGATAAGAAAAAAAAGAGTGAAAAATCTTCTTTTTGTTCTCCTGAAAAATTTACATGTATTGTCTTGTGACCGGAACGTACAATCGGTAAAAACATGTTTTTGGGGTTCAGGGGACCTGAAAACGAATATTTCAAGTGAAAACTTCATTTTGAAAAATCGATAGAGCAAGAGAAAGTAAAAACACTTTTTTTAGTGCTGGAATAGAATAAGGATAATAGTAATAGATTTTCTTAGAATTAATTATTTTTTTGTTAAGGAAATATGGATAATGGTATTTTCATTTAGAGAAGGAAAACAGGAACCGATATGGAAAAGTACTAAAAAAAATCTGGAGGAAAACACTCACACAACTTTATCTTACCAATGTAATTAATGAACAATATAACATTAATAAACAACGTGAAATATAAAATAGCAGCCCCCGTGACGTAGTGGATAGCGCGCTACCCTACTTACCGGAGGTCCCGCGTTCGATTCCCGGCTAGGTCTGAAAATTATTACGTGCCAAAACCCATCAATACAGTTTCTTAACCCAGCGGTAGTCGCTAATGATCAAGCTGTTGATGCAACTTTAAATAAACAAAAAACTGAAAACTTAACCTAATTTTAATCATGAATAAATGACGTAAAATGAAAACCAACCTCAGTTTGGCTTAATACGGAAAATCATTCTTTGACTCTGAACTAGGGTCTGTAGAGAAAAATGGTTGAATTAAAAGTTCTAGGTTATTTAATTTCCTATAAACTTAAATATACCTACACTTTAGTCGTAAAATGCATACTAAGGCCGAAATCTTAAAAAATCCGAATTTATTTACACATTTTGATGAAAAAACATAAAATCACTAATTACCGCTAAATTAAGCGTTATACAAAAGAAAAAAAACTATACAAATCAAAGTTGTAGGTTTTTGAATGTTCTACAACTTTGATTACATACAATTTTGCCCTAAATGCATATTAAGACCGCAATCTTTTTTAAAAAAATTTTTTTTTCTATGAGCACATAATTTTTCAGCAGACATGGCGCTTAGCCGATCACGTAAAAAATTAAGTAAACGATTTTTTTAAAAATCGTACAAGCCGTTTTAGAGAAAATTACACGAATAAACTACTACTTACGATTGACCGATTTTGATGAAAACGTTTGTGTCGGGTTCTCTAGTGGTACCTAACTTAAGTTCCAAGTGTCAATTTCGAACAATATTCCTTGTTCTCTCGTTGTTTTCTCTCGTTCTTGAGATATTTTGTTCGCACACACAGACCAATTGCTAAAAACATGTTTTTGGGTTCAGGAGGTCTGTTACAGACCTCCTGACGTTTACAGTGTAAACGTGTACATTCGATGAAAACTCGATTTGAAAAAATCGACATGTAAACAATACTTAAATATTCATATAAGAGAAAATAAAAAAAAGGTGCCGGTGTGTAAACAGATAGTATCTTAAATTAAAATTATGTAATAAGAAGTAATAATGACTTACCATTTCTTTACGAAGGATTGCTAGTTGTGTGTCTAAAGTAGTTAATTTTCTCGGAGGCGGAGGTGGAGGTATTCGTTTGGTTGATTCGTGAGGTTGTGTGTGCGGAGGAGGCGGTGGTGGCGGAGTGTGAGGAGCATGTTGCAGTCGTAACTGTTCGGGAAGATTACTATTTTCTAAAAGATTCACACCGCTCAGGCTTTTCGGTAGAGGCGGTAATCCCTGAAGTGATGCCATCGTGATAGCTCTCCTGTAAGCAGAATTAGGTCCCGTATCGGGTATAGTGATTCTTAACGTGTTATCCGTAGAAGTGGACATGGTGGCCCAAGCGGCGGCGGGTGTCTGTCCTCCGCCGTGTAAATGCCCGTGGCCGTTCACGACCACTCTTGTCTGTTTGGCCGCCGCCGCCGCGTGCACGTGTTGTCCGGTACGTCGGTTGCGCGCCATAGCCTCCGCGATTACGGTCTTGTTCGGCCTCGGAGGAACCGGTGGCGGCTTCGGTTTATCACGACCAGTCGCGGCAAGCATCACAGCACAGCTGATACAACAAAACAACACACCACTCAACGTACAACCACCCAACACTAAAATTCCCACTTTATAACAGAATTTCCCTACCGTCATAAAATTTCCCTCTGCTGATAAAAACAAAACTACAGTCGACCCGCTTATCTACAGTTCAGCAGTGGCGTAACCAACGCCAATGCAACCAATGCGGTGCATTGGGGCGCAGGCCTAAGGGGGGGGGGGGCAAAAAACTGATATTCTGGAAAATTTTTAGCAAAAAAATATGTTGAAGCAGAACTCCCTGTACTTCAGTTATGTTAATGGTGTTTGGAAATGTTTAGTAACTTAATTTTACTTTCAATTAATTTTTTGAATAATAATTTTTTTTAATAATTAACTTTAAAATTCCTGTACATAATAAATTATATATGTTTGAATAATCTTTCTCTAATTGGATAGAGCTTGTACAATGTCGTGTGTTGTGAAATAGTATCCACGAAGTGTGGAAGTACGGAGAAATGTCGTTAGTTTCGTTGGAAGTTCCGGCGGGGGGGGGGGGAGTGAGTCTACGAATAGGGGCTCACGGGGAATACTTGCATTGGGGCGCAGTCAGACTAGTTACGCTACTGCAGTTCAGCCGTTCTTAGTTAGCTCCTACTGTCAACAAACCATAGCCAGCTACTACAGGGACAATTTAAGTCATTTTAAAAAAAAGCTAAAACAATATTTGATTGATGAAACATTTTACAGTGTGCACGAATTCCTTTCTAAATAGTTTTGATTGAAAAATATTTAACTTCTAATTAAACAAATATTGTGTACTATTTGATACAAAGGGGTTCATGACAAGCCTACTGAGTTAAGCAGTAGCAGGAAAAAATTATTGGTAAGTGATGAATTTATCATTGTGTTTGATTTTTTATTTTTTATTTTGTGAGATATTTGATTCAATGGGGTTCATGACAAGCCTACTGAAGTAAGCAGTAGCAAAAACAATTTTCTGGTGGTAAGTGATGAATTTATCATTGGTGATAAACTTTCAGTTTATCAGTTTTATCTTGACATGTCCTATACTCCCTTTGGAGTCTCCTGGATGCAAGTAGAAAAAAAAGGGTGCACGCTAGAGGCACGACTTTATGAATGTCGTATTCCTATTAAGTTAACTATGTCTTAAATTATTATAAGTACTTAAAACATCAGTCATGATATGATGTAGGCCAAACAATTTCATTTATAAAAATACTTTAAAAAGTATTTTGTATTTAAATACTTTTGAAAGTATTTTGTTGTTACTTTTTAATCAGCGTGCACTCATTTTTATATAATGCGCATGCTCAGTGATGTCATTATTTGTTTACATTAGGAGCAAACTAAGAAAGGCTGGACTTTACGGAAATGTTGTAAACAATCATTCAGCCAAAGGTACTACCTTTTTATTTTCACATTCCTGAAGATTTTTTTTGTTAGGGGGAGTCCATCAAAGAATAACCCCCTCCCAAAAAATTATACAAATCTGGTGTGACACACTCACACAACTTTTTCTTGCCAATGTATATAATGAACAATGTTACCTATGTTTAATTATAATTCATGTAAAATAAAAAAGTAATCTAATTTCGATCGTGAGAGTTAATGACGCAATGAAAATCAACCTCTAGGACTTATCAAAATACGGAAAATCAGTAACTGCTTCTGAACTAGGCTCTGGGGGAGAAAATGCTTAAAATAAAAGTTGTAGGTTCATTAATTTCCTATAACTTTGATTATTATTACACTTTTGTCGCAAAATGCATACTAAGGCCGCAATCTTAAAAAATCCCAGTTTTACAGATTTTGATGAGAAAAAACAGTAAATAACAAACAACCGCTAAAATAAGCGTTGTAGTAAAAACAAAAAACACTAAAAAAAAATAATATACGTAGGTTCAATAACTTTGTTTATATAATTTTTTTATCGTAAAATACAAACTACGGCCGCTATCTTAAAAACCCATTTTTTACAGATTTTCATGAAAAAAAAACCAGAAAATCACCAACTGCCACTAAACTAAACGTTGCACAAAAAAAATGTTTGAAATGTAAGTTTTAGGTTATTAAAATGTTCTATAACTTTGGTTATACATGGTTTCCCCCTAGATTGCATATTAAGGTCGCAATGTTAAAAAACCATTTTTTTCTACAAGAGCACAGCCTCCCCAAGAATTTCAGCAAACATAGCGCTTACCCTATCTTGTAGAGAATAAAAAAATATAGTAAATGACGCGATTTTTAAAAAAATCAATAATATGTGAAATATTACATACACGAATAAACTACTACTTCCGGTTGACCAATTTTGATGAAAATGTTTGCGTCGAGTCACGTAGTGGTATCTAACCTATGTAGTTGAAGCTTTGTACTATATTGCGTTTTTGAGATATCTTGTTTACACACAAATCAATCGCTAAAAACATGATTTTAGAGTTTATGGAGCCAATGAAAACAAGTAATCCGGTGAAAAGTCAACATGAAAACAACACTTTCCTTCCCTATATATTCATATAGGGCAAGAGAAAGTAAAAAATTAAAGAAATATTAACACAGTGGTATACAAACCGTCGAGAGAAAAAAAAGTGAATAGCAATAATAATAATAATAATAATAATAATAATGCCTTCAATTTTATGGCCACATTATGAGGCTTCCTGACAATAGAATCACAAAGAGAATAGTAAAATATGTATCATCACTTGTTAGGGGGGAATGGATACAAAGTGTTAAAAAAGATTTAGAATTGGCCAAAATCACCAAAGAAGAAATTCTCATAAGAGACAATTTTAGAACAAAAGTTAAAAAATGGGAGGTTAAACCAGAGACAAAAGCTCCAAGAACCGGAACAAAATGGAGTGAACAGAGAAAAGCTGAATTCTCACAAAGAATGAAAAACTGGTGGGCAGATAAAAAGGACAAGAAATCCCAAAAACAAACCAGATTTACTTAGCATCTTCCACTTCGGGAGCTTTACGACTAATAATAATAATAATAATAATGTGAATTTATTAAGGGATTGACCCACACAATAGAACTTAATATTGGTTTTACGGGTCAACAAACCTGAAAAATAAAAATATTACGAGTTTTAAATCGTACAGTTACATACAACATTGATGATTTATATAAAAAATAAATTTAAGGTCAGATAAAAAATATGAGTAATAACTACAGCGTAATAAATTAAGTCGTAGTCGTAAGACGGGTGAAATAATATTTTACACTTGATTGTCACAACTACACGTACACAATAATGGACCAAAGTAATGAAATAACACAGTTGGAACACAACAAACTACTTCCACTCTATGGAATAACATCTGTCAAAATCTTAACGTGCGCTTTAATGTAACAAGACAGGTGTATATTGCTTAGGGCAATAACATGACACAACATTTCTTAGCTAACAACTTCTTTTTATAAAAATAGATAAAATATTACGAACTTAAATGTTGATGAAGTAACGATAAGATGGAACAACGGAAAAAATATAGTGTGAAACACTCACACAACTTTGTCTTGCCAATGAAAAAAAAATTATGTTTATAACCTACGGTTTAATCATTAGTACACAATGTAAAATGAAGAACATAACCTGATTTTAATCATGAGTGAATGATGCAAAATGAAAATCAACCTCTGTAGAACTTAAAAAATACGGAAAATCAGGAATTGCCGCTAAATTATGTCAGAGAAAAATGCTTAAAATAAAAGAAGTAAGTTTTTTAATTTCCTATAACTTTGATTATACACACTTTTGTCATAAATTGCACATTAAGGTCGCAATCTTAAAAAATCCCATTTTTTTAACCGATTTTAATGAAAAAAAAAACAACTGAAAATCATTAATTGCCACTAACCTTAAGGGGGTAGTCAACTCAAGTAGATGACTTTTTTTTAATTTCGATTGTTTTTTGCATTTATTTGAAGTTTAAAATTTTCTGAATTACACCATTTGTTAACTTTGTTTGTACGTTGACAAAAAGTTATAAAAATAATCTTTTTAAAATAAAGCTCACTAACAAGGCGAGTGAAATTATTCCTTTAACTTTAAGTTTTCCGGAAATGTGGTTTTTGCATGATTGTACATTCTTGGGAATTAAATATTTTGGTTTGTATTGGAGATATTTGGACAATTTTTTTTTTCAAATGTTCATAATTTCTTGCTCTATTATCTGTGGAATGATTATTACAAAAACCTTAATAGGGATTTAGTTAAAAAATAATTTGTGAATACATAAAATAAATATTTTTGAAAATATGGTTTTTCTTCAATAAATCTCTTGTAAGAAAAACTACATACAAGCGCATACAACAGATAATAGACAGCAATTTTCTGTATTTTGAAGCATAAAAATCATGTCGATATCTTTCTTGGTTCCTGAGATATTTGATTCCCCGTAAAAGCCCGCTTTTCCAACCTCACCCTTATATTTGGGGCTGTAATTAATTTTTTGGCTTGGTTGAAATGGTAGATCATTACTAGTAAATTACTCTTTCATTTAAAATAAATAATGATAAATTATAGCCAGAAGTTTTGATTTTCATTTTCTGGGTTGACTACCCCCTTAAAAGTTGTACAAAAATGTGTTTAAAATAAAAGTTGTAGGTTTTTAAATGTTCTACAACTGTGATTACAAACATTTTTTCCTAAATGCATATTGTCACCGTCGCCCCCTTTGATTAAGTACTGTGATGCTGTCTATCAAAGCTTCCGACGTAGCGACAGAGGGTCACTGTTAATTACTGTGATAATTAATTAAGTACTGAAATTAATTAATTATTATAATTAATTATTTAAGTACTGTGATAATAACTAATTAAGTACTGTGATGCTGTCTATCAAAGCTTCTGACGTAGCGACTGAGGGAGCCGCCAATAGTTCTGAAAGGGGTGATAGGCTTGTGGCAGCATACCGACAAAGGCCTTTGTCATCAAGGCCAAGAACAATAACCGCTCTCTACCACAGCGCTCTTGGCAACTATATAAAGAGCGCTACACTGAGCCGAAAAGATTCAATTCCGATCCAGACAGCAGACAAGAAGTCCACTATCAGCAACACCGCTATCGGACTCCAGTGAAGACTAATCAACAACCCCGCAAGAGAGAAGATGATGTTTCCCCTCACTGACCCGCCACCTTAAGCCGTCGACCGGACCGTCTTCGCCCGCTGACACGAGCGATGCCCACAGTGGTCCCTCGACCAACCCTTACGCCCACCGCATCCGACAAAGCAGCCATCGACGCACTACAGTGAGGGAAGAAGATGATGTCTCCGCTGGAAGACGACACACCGTGTCACCCAGCTCCTCGACCGCTACGACGACTACAACCGACGCTTCCTATCAAGACGACCACCGCTTAAACAGCCCTTTTCACCAATATTAAGGCCGTAATCAAATGTGCTTAATGCATATTACGCACAGTCTCCCCAAGAATTTCAGCAGATATGGTGCTTACCCTACTTTGTAGAGCATAAAAAATGTAGTAAATTAGGCAATTTTAAAAAAATCGAGAATTCAATATAGTTTTAATATATTTAGACTCATTAGTTTTTATCTTGACATCCCTTGGTATTGCCTTCTTGGGGAGTCTCCTGGATGCAGTTAACAAAAAATAACCTCAATTTTTGACTCTGTCAAAAACAGTACGAACAGAAAAGAATAGTACACACATTGGGATGGTATGGACATGTCATAAGAATGCCAGCAGGCAGATGGTTCCAAAAAGCATTCCTTTGCCATATGGATTGAAGATTGTGAGAGTAGTGACCCAACTCAGATTGGTTGTAAATTTCTTGCTTTCGCAATTTTTTAATGATAAATTTATCATTTATTATTAAAAACGTTTTTGTTTATTTTCAATAAAGACAAGTTTATTATTGTCAACAGTATACAGATTTAAAATCAAACCAAGATCTCCACATTAGAACAAATTCATGCCTTTTAGAAATTATACAAAAAATAAAAACACAAAAAAGCATAAACCACACAAGTCATTGCGGATGTGATAAGACTATGTTTTGCACAAAGTCACAAATTGTGACTTTGTAACAATTTGAAATAATTTGTCGCTACCAAAGTATAGAAATATACCTACAGAAATTTGAAGGTGAAATAGTAACCAATAAAATAACGGGTGATTCAAAAAGAGCGCCGGTTTTTAAACGGCTGGTAAATTTTTGTTTATCGGTTGGCAACATTGTTAGACCTCATTTCTATTTCGGAGAACATTCCGATTGACGATTCAGTTGTAGTTTCTCTTGTTTGCAGTGTAGTACTCTCGCAGTCTGTGTCTAACCATGGAGAAGTTTACTATTGCACAACGAGTGTTAATCGTCAAAACATTTTACCAGAGTGGAGAGAGTTATGCGGCTACTGTCAGGCGACTTCGCGGTACTCTAGAACGTAATGAAGCACCGAATGAATCAACAGTTCGCAGGCTCATGAAAAAGTTTTTTGAGACGGGTTCAACAGTCGACCTTAAAAGTTCTGGACGTCGTCGTTTTGGCCGAACTGAGCAGAACGTTGCGTTGGTTCGTGACAGTGTGGCTGTTAGCCCAGCAAAATCAATACGTCGCCGTTCTCAACAATTGGGTTTACGATGTTCTTCTGTACGGAGAATTCTTCGGTATGATCTCCAATATCACCCGTATAAAATTCAGTTGACGCAACATTTGAAAGTGGCAAGCCACCAGAAGAGACGACAGTTTGTTGACTGGGTATTGAGAAAACGGCAGGATGATGACACCTTCGCAAACAAAATCATTTTCAGTGATGAGGCGCACTTCCACTTAAACGGTTTTGTTAATAAACAGAACTGCCGTATGTGGGGTTTAGAAAACCCTCGCATGGTTAATGAAAGGGAAATGTATGCACAGCGAGTTACAGTTTGGTGCGGCTTTTGGTCAGGCGGTGTCATAGGCCCTTACTTTTTTGAAAATCAAGAAGGACAAGCCGTGACAGTAAATGGAGACCGATACCGTACGATGATTAGGGAGTTTTTGTGGCGTCATTTGAATGGAATGGACATTGACGAGTTGTGGTTTCAGCAGGATGGTGCCACCTGTCACGCTGCACGAGAAACAATGTTGTTGCTCCGTGAACGGTTCCAGGATCGCATCATTTCTCGTAATTCCGACCATCAATGGCCACCAAGGTCGTGTGACTTGACGCCTTGTGACTTTCATCTTTGGGGTCATCTGAAGTCATTGGTGTATGCCAATAAACCCCGAAACATCAATGACTTGAAGGAGGAAATTCGACGGGTTATCGGGCAAATGGAAGTCGAAACTTGTCGCGCAGTTATATCCAATTTCATGGACAGAGTTGATGCGCGCCAGCGCAGTAGAGGAGGACACATGCATGACATCATTTTTCATACATAAAATCGGAAGGTAAGATGAACTTGTTGATGTATTTATTTTCAGTTTTTCAATAAAAGAAATCTCTTAATTTGATATATCAAAACCGGCGCTCTTTTTGAATCACCCTATATTTAATGAACATAAAATTATACTATGGAAAAGGCATGTTGATGACATATTGGTGATCTAAGATGAAAGTACTAAGAACGAACATATAGCAATGGTAAATACAATAAACAATTATCATAGTAATTTGAAATTCACTTATGAATTGGAACATGATAATATGATTAACTTCCTAGATATAACTGTTAAAATTGAAGGAGGCAGAGTGGAAACGGCTGTTTATAGGAAGACTATAGCAAATGATACTACAATCAATCGTTTTTCTAGCCATCCATGGCAACATAAAATAGGAATATTCTATAATTTAATCCACAGAGCATTCATGTATAGTAGTAATGAAAAACATTTTCATACTGAAATTGAACATTTAAAAGCATTGGCAGTAAATAATGATTATGACATAGAAATAAATATTCAGCAGAGTTTTTAAAAAATACAAAAATAAAAACACCCGTAAACAGCTAACCCAGTTAATAAACATAAACTCCACCAGGAAAAGGTCTTTTGGTTCACAAAAATATATGAATAATAACATGACCGATGTAATGTGTAACGCTTTCCGTAATACAGATGTCCAAATCGCTTATAAACCTTTTAATAAAATATCCAGGTATCTACCAACATTATATAATAACAAATCATATGACAAATATAATTGTCAGGGCATATATAAAATCAATTGTAGTGACTGCAATTTTTGTTACAACGGAAAAACTAATAGATCGTTTAAAAAAAGATTTTCTGAGCATTATGCTGCTTATTTAAAAACGGAATGTAAAAATTCTAATGTGGCAGAATATCTGCTAACGAAAGGGCATAAAATAAGCAGTCACGAAAATAATTTAGAAATTTTTAGAAATATGTTTTGATAGTAACAAATTACGGCAGCTAGAAAAATATTATATTTATAAATTTAAAAGTAAAAAGATAAATTTAATGAACAGCCAGACAGACTTTGATAACGATAAATTATTTCAAATCGTTACAAAGTCGCAATAAGAAAAATAAAACCTGGAACAAATGATCATACCGTCATTCGGCCAAATAACTGCGCGCGGCACGGTTTATTGGAAATAATTGAAGTGGTCTTCGACCATAATTGGTTTAATGTTTTATATGTCTAGTGTAAGAATTTTAATCCTGAAGATGTCTCTGAGAGAGACGAAAGATCTAGAATAAATGTAATACTCTGAGGTGAGTGATATATTTAATTTGTTTTGTTTTTGGCTGTTCATTATATATCATATATATATATATATATATATTTTACTTTAGATAATATTAAACCACCAGTAAACACACAAAATTAGCAAGAATGATCTTACCGTTAAAAAGGCCTTTTCAGATCCCTGGATCCATCATCAGTTAACTCACAAACACTATAAAATTTTTTTCACTGGCAATGCATTGCCTTGTCAATTCAAGTCATGACTGAATAAAATTATTTGTTACTATTTAAAATTATTTATCAAACAGGTGTACCAATAGAAATAGATCATCTTGCTCAAAATTTACCTGGTGGTTTATTAGTTTAAAATTTTTGTGTTTATAAATGTAATATTTCTCCAAATGTTCAAGTTTATTTTTATCATTACAAATTTCCAAGATTTCAAGATTATTTTCTACATCTGTAATTTTATGTTTGTTGGAAATCATGTGCTCTGCTACATTTGAAACTGTTTTCTTTCCACTCTTAAATGCCCTCAAGTGTTCCAAAAATCTGGCTTTAAAGGATCTATCTGTTTTCCCTATATATATAGCCTCACAATCCGTGCATTTTATTTTATAAATACCGCTTTGATGATATTTATTCAATGAATAATCCTCTGTGCAACTGAAATATCTTGAAATACCATTGGCCTTTTTAACGGTAAGATCATTCTTGCTAATTTTGTGTGTTTACTGGTGGTTTAATATTATCTAAAGTAAATTCAGCACACAGTACAACATGTTTAAAAAATTGATATTTCAGCCAAACCAGGCTAAAGTTGTGTACAAATACTATGATTTACAAGTAAAACTGATGAAAATTATTCTTTGTATATCTTTTAATAAAAACTGTTTAAAAAACAATATAATTCCAAAATACGCAAAATTTAAGTACAGGAATTATAATAATAATTTTAAATTAGATAAATCAATACAAATTGCCCAAAAGTATCGTATCAAGTTGGAAATTAAAAATGCCTACTATAAAAAGAATAAAATAAATGTAGAATTATATAATTTGCATTTAAAAGTAGTTAATGATTTAGGTTTGATGATATTTAAGGAAATTCAAAGTCAAATAAAATGTAAATTAACTATATTAAAGCAGAAAATCATTCAAATACATAGAAAAAAAATTAATAACTTATTAAATGATAAGCAGGACAGTAATCTAAATGATAAGAGGAATAATAATCTTGGAAACATTGATAACGATAATCATAATTATGTAAACATGACAGATATACAATTTAACCAAGAAGATAATAAAATTATTTCTAACTTTTATAAATACAATATTAATTCATATGACAAGGAAAAACTATTGAAAAATATTATAGTAGATACTGAATTAAATTTAAGTTATATGAAAAATGAGGATATAAAATGTATTAGAAATGACATCATACAAAATATTAATCATTTTGTGAGTGGATATGATAGAAATTTGTTGAATGGAAAATATAAAAATAACACCTATGAATATATTCACATAAAAAACATAATTGAATTAAAACGAAAATTACTACAATTTAATGTCATAATTATAAAATCTGATAAAACAAATACTCCAGTTATAATTTACAAAAACGAATATATAGATAGGATGAACACTTACATTAAAGAAAACAAATTCAAAGAGATAACAGACCCTACAGCTAAATATTTAAGAATTATAAAATCATTTATAAACAACAATAGAGATATCCTTAATTACAACAATAAATTAAAATACCATAGTAGACTTTATCCATTCCATCCCAAAGCGCCAGCTTTGTCTGGTTTACCAAAAATCCACAAACCGGACATTCCATTCAGACCATTAATAAATTTTAAGACAGCTCCGGCATATTTTGTATCCAAAGTAATAGACAACATACTCAGAATGAAATTAAAATTAGCATACACATACAATGTAAATAACGGGTATGAGTTAATTAATAAATTGCACAATCTGAACATAAATGGAAACACAAACTTAATATCGTACGATATAACCAATATGTATTCCAATATACCAATTGAAACAACAATAGAAATAATAAAAAACAAGTTATTAAAGACGGAAAATGAAAGCTTTATTAATACAATAATCACTATTATACGAAATATATGTAAACAAAATTACTTTTCATTCAACAATAAATTCTATTCACAGGATGAGGGATTACCCATGGGTATGCCACTATCAGCGATTATGTCAGAAGTATATATTCAACATTTTGAAAACATCATTGTATATAGCATAACACAAATACATGATATAGTCTTATGGGCAAGATATGTTGATGACATATTAGTTATCTACAATCCAAGTATAACATCAGAGCATACTATCATATTAAATAAGCTCAACTCATTCAACAGTAAACTTAAATTTACATTTGAAACTGATAAAAATAGAACAATAAATTTTCTGGATATAAATATAAAGATTAATAACAGCAAGATAGAAACTAGCGTCTATAGAAAACCTACCAACCATAACACAACAATTCATAAAAATTCAAATAACCCATGGTCACATAAAAGGAACACTTATTTTGGCATGATACATAGAGCTATTATCTATTCTCATGGTAACCAAACAATATTGGATAATGAAATACAGCTTATAAAAGGTATAGCTTTGAAAAATGGTTACAACAATGAATTTATTGATGGTTTATATAAGGGTTACTTAAAAAGGAGAAATTATAATAAAAATACTACTCTAATCCCAATAAATGAATCTAAAAAATTTAATAATAAAAAATATATTTCTTACAACTACATAAATGAAAACACCAATAAAATAATAAATGTTTATAATAGAGATCAATATACGATTGCATTTAAACCAGCCAATGGTATTTCAAGATATTTCAGTTGCACAGAGGATTATTCATTGAATAAATATCATCAAAGCGGTATTTATAAAATAAAATGCACGGATTGTGAGGCTATATATATAGGGAAAACAGATAGATCCTTTAAAGCCAGATTTTTGGAACACTTGAGGGCATTTAAGAGTGGAAAGAAAACAGTTTCAAATGTAGCAGAGCACATGATTTCCAACAAACATAAAATTACAGATGTAGAAAATAATCTTGAAATCTTGGAAATTTGTAATGATAAAAATAAACTTGAACATTTGGAGAAATATTACATTTATAAACACAAAAATTTTAAACTAATAAACCACCAGGTAAATTTTGAGCAAGATGATCTATTTCTATTGGTACACCTGTTTGATAAATAATTTTAAATAGTAACAAATAATTTTATTCAGTCATGACTTGAATTGACAAGGCAATGCATTGCCAGTGAAAAAAATTTTATAGTGTTTGTGAGTTAACTGATGATGGATCCAGGGATCTGAAAAGGCCTTTTTAACGGTAAGATCATTCTTGCTAATTTTGTGTGTTTACTGGTGGTTTAATATTATCTAAAGTAAATTCAGCACACAGTACAACATGTTTAAAAAATTGATATATATATATATATATATATATATATATATATATATACACATTTCAATTTTAAATACTATAGTTGTTTATAATCCTACACAGGAAGTTTGATAAAATAAAATATTATGAATAAATACATCCACTTTTCTACATTCTTTAATGTTATGTTTGTTTTTGAACTCTAATTGTGACCTGGAATCCGAAAAGGGACCTATTGTCGAAAATTTTGTATTTTGAGCTATAAACCCTTTTAAATTTACCATTAAATTTTGACCAATTATATACAAAATTCAGAATTTTCTCTCAAAAGTTGTGTAAGTTACGGCAGGTTAAATTTTTGATTAAAAAAATTGGTGTTAAATGCATTTTCTAATTATTACAACATAATTTTCTAAATTTTACATTTTAAGAACAAATTACACATAGAAATTATTCTAAATGTTTTAAAAAAATGTTGATGGTTGACAATGCTGAACGTTATTTTAAACGAGTGCCTTCACTTTTATTCAGTGGTTCTGCAACTGAGTCCGGTACCTTTGACTACTCAGGCTCAAACCCAATCGAACCCAATGAAAAGTCTCGGGATTCTTCTTTGCCAAATACCCCGATATTTTTGAATTCATATTTTATTGCGTAGTAATTCCTACAGGAGTAATTACATGGAAAGTACAACCGGACAAAGTTAACTACGTACAAAAATCTACAAAATGAATCCAAATATCGATCCTAACAACTCATTTTTCTTCCGACAAGAGGTCCCTTTTCCCATTCCACGTCACAATTATTGATACTTTTTCCAACTGACTGTCAGTAAAATTTGATTCAGGAACTGCACAACATAATGTCACAGGGTAAATATAACCTACATAGGTGTGTTAAATGTACTCACCAAATTTTGTTAGTTAATTTATTCTTTAAATTTCCACTCCTGTCGGCACATAGGACACTGATGATGAACTTGCTGCGAATTCAACCATTTCATAATACAATGAATGTGAAAACAGTGAGAACACTGACCCCAAACTGCAAAAACAAAAACGACCAACAAAAAAATTATTTCTTTATTAATCCACACAAAAAAATAGACAATTGATTTCCTCTAAATATTGACATTTTTCCATATCTAACCCTATCTAACAAACATTTGACTTCAATAAAATGAAAAACATAATGCAATTTAATCATGAGTGAATGACACTAAATGAAAATCAACTTCTGTTACTTAAAAATACAAAAAATTACTAATTGACGTTAAAATAACTTTTTTTTGTCATCAGTCTCTCGACTGGTTTGATGTAGTTCTCCAAGCTGTTCTATCTTCCACAATACCTGTAACACCCTACATCTTTTGTAATTTGCTTTATATATTATAATCTTTGCCTCCCCCTATAATTTACTCCCTCAACATTACCTTCCATTATTAATAGCCCAATACCTGGATGTCTTAAGATATGCCCCACTGCCCTATCCCTTCTTCTGGTAAGATGCTTCCGTATACTTCTTTTTTCATCCACTCGCCTAAGAACCTCTAAATTACTTATTTTGTCCACCCACCTAATTTTTAACATTTTCCTACAACACCACATTTCAAAAGCTTCTATCCTCTTCTTTTCTACAGCCCTAAACTAACTAACAACTAAACAAGTTTCAGCTAAACTAACTACTGTAGAAAAAATGCTCAAAATAAAGTTGAAGATTCTATCATTTTCTATAATTCGATTTATTAAAATATATATTTCTGAACCACCAGAATAAAGATGGGTCAGAATACTGGTGGATTATAGCGATTTCACATATTTTGTACACATATTCAGTAATGTATTTTAAAAATTTACACACATTCAAAATGTAAAACTTCTTACTCCTGACAGATAAGGATTTCTTTATCTGCCATGTGTGAAGATTTATGCAGATATATGATTCATGAAGTTGTACGCTTTTGCCCTAAATATTAAGCCCATAATCTTAAAAAAACCTATTTTTTACAATACAAACCCACGAATTTTAGCAAACATGCTGTTCATCATATCTTGGAGAGCACAAGAAAACCTAATAAATGACACAATATCAAAGCAAATTATAGAAGCTATTTTTTTAGACAATGAAACCTGTATAACAAACTACTACTTATGGTTGGCTGATTTAAATAAAAATGATTGTTGGCCTATATTCTGTTCTTGAGATATTTCTTCACATACGTACACAAGGGCAAGAGAATGCCCTGTACATAAATCAATAATTTTTTATTATAAAAAAAATATGTTGTAAAACACTCACACAACTTTCTCTTGCCAGTGCAAATAATTAACAATAAACCTAACATTAGTAATAAACAAAAAACTAACCTCAAAAACATAACCTTATTTTAATCATAAGTGAATGACGCAAAATGAAAATCGAACTCAGTTTGGCTTAAAAATACGGAAAATCAATCTTTCTTGCTAAACTAGGTTCTGTAGTAAAAAATACTTTAAATAAAAGTTGTAGATATTTTTATTTCCTATAAAATTTATTATATACACTTTTGTCGTAAAATGCATTCAAAGGCCGAAATCTTAAAAAAATCGATTTTTCACACGTTTTCGTGAGAAAAAACAGAAAATCGCTAATTACTGCTAAACTAAGCGTTATACAAAAAAATGTTTGAAATAAAAGTTGTAGAATTTTAAATTCTCTACAACTTTTATTACATAAATTTTTGCGCCAAATTGCATATTAAAGCCGTAATCTTAAAAAAACCATGTTTTTACATGAAAACAGCCTCACCCAGAATTTCAGCAAACATGACGCCTACCCTATCTTGTAAAGAATAAAAAATTGAGTAAACCAGGCGATTTAAAAAAAAATTGTAGGACCAGTTTTTGAGAAAACCGCAAAAAAGAGAAAAATTATACAAATAAACTACTACTTCCTGTTGACCAATTTTAATGAAAATGTTTGTGTCTGGTCCGATAGTGATATTGGTCCGTACGATCTTCTGTTTGTGAGATATTCTGTTCACACACACGCACGCACGCCCGCCCACACCCCCACCCACCCACACGCGCACGCACGCACACACACACACACACACACACACACACACACACACTATTGCCTATATGAATATATAGGAAAGAAAGTATTGTTTTCATGTCGATTTTTAGAAATCGAGTTTTCACCAAATCTGTACGTTTTCAGACCCCCTGAACCCAAAAAACATACTTTTAGCGATTGGTCTGTGTGTGTGTGTGTGTGTGTGTATACAAAATATCTCAAGAACAGAACATTGTACAAACTTGAAACTTGAAACTTAAGTTACATACCACTACTGGACCCGACAAGAACATTTTCATCAAAATCGGTCAACCGGAAGTAGTAGTTTATTCATATAAATTTTCACTTTTTTGCAATTTTCTCAAAAACTGGTCCTACATTTTTTTTAAAAATTGCCTGGTTTACTTAATTTTTTATTCTCTACAAGATAGGGTAGGCGTCATGTTTGCTGAAATTCTTGGTGAGGCTGTTTTCACATAAAAAAATACTTTTTTAAGATTACGGCTTTAATATGCATTTTAGCGCAACAATTTATATAATAAAAATTGTAGAAAATTTAAAATCCTACAACTTTTCTTTCAAACAATTTTTTGTATAACGCTTAGTTTAGCGGTAATTAGCAATTTTCTGTTTTTTTCTCACAAAAATGTGTGAAAAATCAGTTTTTTTTAAGATTTCGGCCTTAGTATGCATTTTACGACAAAAGTTTAAATAATCAAATTTATAGAAAATTAAAAGATCTACAACTTTTATTTAAAACATTTTTCTCTACAGAGCCTAGTTTAGCGTGGAAGAGTGATTTTCCGTATTTTTAAGCCAAACAGGTTGATTTTCATTTTGCACCTTTCATAATTATATTATAATATATATAATTAAAATTAATGCCCAAAACGGGCAGGTGGAGTGTTATTTTAATTGCACTCTATCTGTTTGGTCCAGGGCTAAAAAAAATAGTTCCGTTTCTTATCACATAGTCAGCCACTTATATGACTGAACTATTTAAGAACAGAAGAGGTAGAGGTGTAAAAGACACTAGTCAGAGTTATCTCCTCTGAGTAATGAATTTCACTATGCAGCCAGACCCTGTGGTGAATGAAGTGAAGGTGTCATTTGCAGGGGGGAAAGTGAGTGCTTTTCGGAGGGCCTGGCATGCTGATAAGCATTCTCTGTTAACTCAGTGAGGAAGGCAATGGTGAACCACCTTACTCCTCGTTTTTACTTAGTAAAACCTCTAGAGGTTCAAACCAGCCTTTCGGCTGTTGACCTAAACAACAACAATTAAAATTAGGTTATGTTTATTGAGGTTAGTTTTTTGCTTATTTCTAATGTTTTATTACTAACGTTAGGTTTATCGTTAATTATCTGCATTGGCAAGAGAAAGTTGTGTGAGTGTTTCACATCAGATTTTTTTATTTCAAAACGTCTGTTACTTTCTGGACAACCCTCGTATTTATATGATTTGTGTGTATTTAAATGAAAAGATAATAATAATCGAATGATAACATTAACCATGATCACACTAAATGGCAGTTATTGTATGGATATTTCATAAAGATTGATCTGTATTTTGTTAATGGCTGAAGTTCATATTTACCTAGTGGGCAATCATCCCCTGGTAATTTACAATCTGGACAGCAACCATCAAATGATAATCTGCAAATACCACAAGTATCATCATTTGCTACCCATCTCCAAGTGGCTACACCAGTCCAACCTGTAACCAAACAGATATTTTAGTACATCAGAAACATGAAAATGCAAGTTTACAGTATGAATAAGGTTATTTTAATAACAAGTCAATTATTATATTACAATAAATTTTCTACTCAAAATTACATACAACTAAATCTACTGCGTTAGAAAAAGTATTATAGTATTTTGTATACAATTAGGCAGACAAATTAATCAAATGTTCAAAATATTGGATGTGGACATCCTTGTGTCATGTATACGCATATGAAATACATGCTGAAGTACAAAAAATTCAACTACAAGTTGTCTTGTAACAATAAAATATCATAAATTTATTTTGGTAAGCTTTATTTTTGAAAATAAACAGAAATATAACATTTAACATAGTATTTCTTTTGGTAGGTATAACAAATTTTCGTAAATATATTAGGTTAGGATACAACATACAAATTCGTATACCAAGTAAATGTACTTACTTCTAATAGTAACTTTCATACTGAAAAGTAATTGACATAATTGAGTTTATATTACAAAATAAAACGTTGAAATTCACAGATTTCTGAATTCCCTAAGATATTAACGACAACCAAAACAAACTAACAGAATACCGCAGACAAAAAATGGTGTCGTTAAATTACACTCAATCATTGATTTCATCATAGTTCTGCACTCTAGCGGATACACTATGAACTAATATGAAATATGTGAATGAGCTATTAACAGTACGAAATCTGAAAGTTGATAACTTTCTTTTAAAATTGAAAATGGTTATTCGTTGAACACTACTTTTGAAGATTTTCACGTATTTTATTTATATTTAGTAATAAATCTACAAGAAATATGTGGAAGACTACATTACCTAACAAGAAAGGAGTTCAGAATAGATTGAACAATACAAATCGACCATATATGTTTGATTAATCTAGTGATTTGGGTATGCTGAATCCTGAATCCTGAATCCTGGTTGAGAGGGCTAAGAAGCCCTATGATGGCGACATCGTGTTAAGGAACACCTGGTCGCTCGGGGAACAATATAACAGAATAATTGCAACCTCAAGAAATTTAGGGGGAATCTTATAGTTTAAATAGGAAATAGGATTCTGGTTCGTGGGACATTGGAACTGGGACTTGAAAGGAGGTAATTTATTTTTAGAAGTTATTTGTGGAAAATTTAAATTAAGGACAAGTGGGTTTAAGAGCGGCTCTTTTATTTTATTTTATATTTCAGTGGCCTTTTTTCAGTTTTGTGGGAGGCCTAATATTTTGGTGAGGGGAAGGCATGCATTTTACTGAACGTGGACTAAAGGTATAATTTAAGGTAGGGGTTAGTTTATGATTTCAGGGGAGACGGAAAGGGTAGAGTTTGGCATAATCACCGGCCTTTTTATCTTCTGAGTGTTTATTAATTTAAATTGCGGCTCTTTTCACCGTAGTGGAGTGATTATGCATAGGAACATGGGGACAACTACCAACTGGGGGGAGTGAGTCATACAAGTAGGAGGGGCATGGGTAAATAAGAGGAATACAGGGCAGAATAAAAATGTGGCAACTCTAAATTTTGTTAAGTGGGTCATTCTAAAATTTAGATAAAGTCGTGGAATGGTAATGGGATAGAGACTTCAGGTGGGTGTAGGCGTCGGTACAAGTCCTGAATGATCTGGGGTCCGTCAGTTTTCCCAGCGTCGTGTAGCCGTTTCGAGGTATTGTAAATAAAGTCCTCCATAGAAGGGAAGAGAAGGTGTTCGTGTATGATGCGATTGGATATAAGATAGTGGAACTGTGTGATGCACCGGAGGACTTTGTTCTGGTATGCTGAAGTACGTCTTTTGTTGGACTTGGAGAGAAAGGGCCACCATACCGGTGACCCGTACAAAAGGAAAGGACGTAGGATAGAGGAGTACATCAGAAGTTTCAGTTTTGAGGAGTATGCAGGAGAGAGGAACAAAGGGATTAGTAAAGCGAACAAGGCCCTACCCTTGCTAAGCTTGCTGTCAATGTGCTGTCGAAGTGTCAATCGTTTATCTAGGTCAACCCCTAGATATTTCACGCTGTTCTGCCATGGGAGGAGTTCCCCTTCCAATCGTAGAGGCGGAGGAACATTGCGTTTTAGTGTAAAGTGGATTGCTTCGCATTTTGTGGGGTTAAGTGATAGTCTCCAGACACGACACCAGCTAGTGATGTCTAGAAGCTGAGTTTGAAGCGCGCGGCAATTGAGGCGGAGGCATCTGCCGTGACGGTACAGGATAGCATCATCGGCAAACAGTCCGAATTGGATTGAATCACGGACAGGAAAATCGAAGGTGTACATAAGATAGAGGATGGGCCCAAGGACCGAGCCCTGAGGTACACCCGCGGACGAAGGGGTGAGTGGGGACATGGCCATGTGGAACTGAGGAATAGTGACAGAGACTTGGAATTGTCTTCCAGTAAGATAGGAATGGAGTAATCGGACAGTTGAGGGGGGAAAGAATTGTGCCAGTTTGTAAAGGAGGCCCATATGCCAGACGCGGACAAATGCAGCCCGAAAATCAAGCAGTACAGCCGTCGTGTCACAGTAAGAATTTCTGGCATCCACAAGTGCCGTGACGATGCGGAGGAGTTGGGTAGTTGTGGAGTGTCCTTGACGAAAACCAAATTGCTCGGGGGGAAGAACAGATTCAACAACAGGTCGCAGGCGTGGGAGAAGAAGCCTTTCGAATAATTTTGACAGGATCGGCAAAAGGGAAATTGGTCTATAACTTTCGGGATCAGTTGGACGTTTGTGGGGTTTCAGAATAGTAATGACTTTGGAAACCTTCCACGAAGAGGGGAAATGTTGCAGCGCCAACACTGCATTGAAAATTGTCAAAAGATGAAGCTTTAGATCTGGCGGGGAATTCAGGATGGCGTATCCAGAGACATTATCAGGACCAGGGGCCTTACGCGGATTAATCGAGGAAATTACAGAGGTGACATCATCCTCCGTGAAGGGCTGTAAGTTACAGGGCGTAGGGTCAGAGAGCGTTGAGTTGACTTCATCATGAATGAGTTCATCCTGGTCATGATGAACGGGCGGAGGGGCAACAAAATGTCGTTCAAAATGCGAAGCGAAAGTGTCAGCAATCGCCTGCGGAGAATATGTCAAACCATTAGGTGTCATCAGAGGATGCGACTTCCTCTGGGTCGACAACAAACGACGTGTAGCCTCCCATGGTCTTCCGTCATCCGCTACTCGATGAAGGTAGTCCTCCCACTTACTACACCGGTGACCATCGAGTAGCAGTTTACACCTAGCAGCGGCACCGTTGAACAGATCCCGATGATGTGGATCTCTGGTGCGCTGCCAGAGCCTTCGAAAGCGACGTCTATCGGCGATTGCTGCTTTGATAGGAGCTGGAAGTGATGACCTAGTGCGAGGCGGGCGTGGGTGCGAGTTCTGGGCAATGGAATCGGAAAGTATCGAAGTGAGGGAATCAAGATGGGACTCGAGCTCAGTTACAGTGGTAATAGTAGGGGGTTCAGGTGGAATTAGGGAGGCAACTGAGTCATAGAAGGAACGCCAGCAGACCTTCAGAGAAGGAGGCGGGACAGGGATACGAGCAGTCGAGGACGTGAAAGTAAACAGAACTGGATAGTGATCAGAATTCAATTCAGGTAATACATCGATGTCTGGGACGGAGGCAAGATCGAGAGAAATAGCGTAATCAAGGATATCAGGAAGTTGATAGGTGAATGGGGGCACCCTTGTCGGGGTATCAGGAACATGGAGCGCTAACGACAAAGGAGACTGCTCGAGGAAGGACAGGAGTTCAGTACCAGCAATGTTCGTTGTTCGGCAGCCGAGGTCCGTGTGTTTGCTGTTCCAATCGCCAGCTGCAAACACAGGTTGACGTTGGTCGAAGAGCATAGCAAGGGCTGCGGGGTGGAAATGGGCAGCAGATGGGGGGCGGTAAACTGAAATGAAAGTAACCAGACGTGAGAAGAGAGGCACCGTAACAGCGACATGTTCAATCGAAGGAATATGGGTCACGTCAAGGAAGTTATGAACATGTCTCTTATGTATCAGAACAGCTACCCCTCCTGCCGGGACCACAGCGCCAGGTCGATCGGCACGATACACAATGTAGGGGGATAGGCGAAAGCGAGTAGTAGGTAAAAATTTAGTTTCCTGTAGAAGAGCAACGTCAATATCGTAATCTGTTAGTACTCGTAGTAGGTCGTTTCGTTGGCGAAGGATGCCATTGCCATTCCATGACATAATGCGAAAACGCATTACAAAAGGAGGGAGGTCAGAGATGAGATAAGGATAGTGATAGCTTCAGAGGCGGAGCTAATAGATGTTAGTTGAGGAAGAACATTAGCCACCCAAGCTAGGAACTTAGGGGAGGTTAGGAACTGGACGATCGTAGAAAAATCGAATGCAGTGCTGTCCTTAGGAGGGACTTTTTTAGCCGGGAGTGGCGGAAACTCCCTTTCGGAGAAGACCGGCTTGGATGGCTGTGAGTGGTGGGACCACTCAGAAGTCGGAAACTGGTTCTTGGTGGTGGCCCTGTGCACAGGAGCCTTCTTAATGATTGTTTTGTTATAGCTCCTCTGAGTAGGAGGGGAAGAAGAGGAAGAGGGTTGTGATTGTGTCGCCTGGGACTTGGCGGTAGACGGAGCTGATGAGGAAGCGGCCGTCGACTGGGCGGCAGCCTTGCGCCTCTCGGCAAGAAGCCGGACATGTAATGGGCACCCCCGATAGCTAGCAGGATGCTGGCCATTACAGTTGCAGCAGCGAGGCTGTTCAATTAACTTGCCTTCACACTGAGCTGCGTCGTGCTTACCGCCGCACTTGACGCACCTTAACTCATGGTTACAATTAACCGATGAGTGGCCATAACGCTGGCACTTAAAACATTGTGGCAGACCCGGCCGTGGGCGGAAGGCCTCCACGGTCACTTCAATGTTGAAGATCGAATCGACCTTGTAAATGTCCTCGAAGCGAGGTGACTTGCGCAACTTGATAAGGAACACATTGATTGGCCTGCCAGCTCGGCCAGTTATATTCTGGCAGTGGCTCACCTCGAAGCCACGCTCAGCGAGGAACATCTTAACCTCTTCGGGTTGAAACGAAGAGTGCAACCCTTTGATTGCCACTTTGACCTCATCAGGCTCGGTTGTATAGTAAGTGTGGAAGTTAATGCCCACCGAAAGGAGGACAGCCTTGCACTTTTGGAAGTCATCGATATTCTTCGTAAATAAGGAGTAAGAATTGCCACGTGTCGTGACCTTGAATGACTCCGTGAGCTGACTGCTCAGTGTCCTTGTTAACGCGGCCCAGTTGGCAGGGGCGCGAAACACAAACGGAGGAACTTTACTTCGACGTGGAGTCGAATCGGGGGGTGAGGTTGCAATCGGGGTGGTAAGTGTTTGTACGTCACCTGAGTTGGTGCGAACTCGTTTTCGGTGGACGGTGGTGAAGCCTTCGTTGTCAGGTACTTCCATTGATGATGTTGTCGGAGCCGGTGCGCTGGTCGATGAAGAGGAATGGGTTACTTGTTGCGTCGCTGCCGTCGCCATCTCCCAAATAGCACACGCCGTTGAATCCTCTGAAGTGGTGGGTGCGTCCAGGTTCATGGAGCCCAATCTCCCTAGACGCAAAGTACCGTAACGACGGTGCCTGTCTGTGCCAAGCCCAGGTATTAAACCTTATCGCCCGGGCCGGCACACAACAAAACACGCGTATAACCTCGTAGGTTACACAAATGAAATAAATAATAAATACACAAATAATCAATGAAAACACGTAATTAACACAATAATAATAGAGCACAGTAAATAAAATAAAAATGTAAGACGCTATTTAATTAAACAAACGTAAGACGTTAATAATATCAAACGTAAACAGTCAATATGCTCTATTTTGTCAGGCAAGAACCATGGAAAGCTCCATTTTATAGAAGAAACTTGTCACTAATTAATGAATGCCATCGAACAATGAAGATAAATATGCTAAATATGGCTCCATCTCCAGGCCAGTCCAATACAGCTGCTGGTACAAATTTTCTTTGAATTTTTAAGTACCACCAATAAAATGAGTGACTTTTACAGTGACCAGCTAAAGTCATACACATAAAAACACACCGGTTGTCCTGTTCAAGTTTATGTAGACTTATACCAAAATCTATTACAATGCAGCGGTTGAATTAGTTGGTAGTCAGTTCCGACAAAAGTACCTAACATAAATTACACTTGTTTCAACAAAAGTTGTATTTTCCAACTTTATTTTGTGCTCAATTCTTTTGGAGTATATTTAATCTGAATAAGGGTGTACAAAAAGTGCCAGCTCGAAAACTTCAGAAATTTTAAAACTTGCAGGCGTAAGCCTGCCATTGCTGACCAAAATTTCAACATTACAGAAAAATAAAATTTCCTGTTAAAAATTAACTTTTATTTTGTTGGTTCATAAAAAAATAGTTTTAACACAAAAACATATTAAAATAGTTTTTTTGTAGTTTATTTAATGTCGCATCGACAGCTTGGTCATTAGCGACTAGGTACTGTGGGTTTTGGTACCTTAATGGTGGTTTTAACATGTTAAAATTTCCAGACCCTAGCTGGGAATTGAAACTGTGACCTTTCACTTTGTACGCTAGTCACTACGCCACGGAGGCGGTTTAAAAATACGTTATTCTATTAATTTTTGTTTAAAAGTTTTTTTGGAAACGTTCAATTATCCGGACGTTGGGACTTTATGCATAACTTACAGAGTCCGGTAAACCAGATGTTATCACTACGTAAAAGATATCAACGTCCTGTTTTCTGGCTATTGGTACTTAAAGGGTTAAAAAGAATTCTATAAATTTTTTCAAATGTATTTAAATAATAACTCATACGTAAATCCACACACGAATTAACAGTCAATCTTCAACTACCAAACACAATTATTTATTTGCTTTATTTAGATTTGTGTTTATGAGCTCTATATTCCGTCATAATTTCTGCTCTTTCTGGTTACTTATGTTTTGAGTTTCTTTTCTCTTTATTTCCACTTTTTTAGATCTTTACTTAAGTCTTGCTAAGAATTTTTCAGAGAATTTTTCACTGTAATGACATGCCAACAGAGCGAAGCAGCTGTATTTTCTGCTTCCGTGCTTAACACGTTATACTATTATTTTTGTAAGAAAAGTCGTAGGCTACTCAAATGAACGCAATAGAATGGGGCTCATTAATAGGTAACAATATTGTAGACAGTGATGCCAAATCTATGACAGACAGCGCATAACCTTCACTCAGTGTTCGACTGTCGTCCTGGTAACATCGTTCCCTGAAGGTTTTTTTTTATTTTGCAACGATAAAACTGTATTTTCAATACAACTCTTTTTAATTTTTGCGTATTTTAAAGTGGATTTACTTAACCCTTTAACTACTGAGTTTTTACAGGAAATAAAGCTTGCATAGATTAGGTATTTTCATGATACTTCATACCATGATGAAGCTACATTGCATGGTTTGTCTTGAATTTTTATGATTTTTGTAACTTTTATATTTATGTGTTTGTTACAAAATAAGTTGTAACTTAAAACCCGCAATAATGTAACAAAAATTATTTTAGTACATCTTTCGGCCAAAGGCGTTGTTGACAGTGACAGAATTGTGTTCTATAGTTAAAGTCAATTCCTGAAAAGTTCTTTGTTATAATCCTCATTACCACGCTTCTTCGTCAGATTCTACAGTCATCGAATATTCACTTGTTTCTTTCGTCTATGTACATTTTAGAAAAAATTTACAACAGAAAGAAAAACCACCTTTTTGTTTAGTTACATAGTTTGGTGAAGAAATGTTCTCCAATTCATTTTTTCCAATTTCAATTGGTCAAGATTTAATATAATTATAGAGTACTAACTCATTTTAAAGCCAATAGAATGCGGAACATAGTACTTCTTCTGGAAAGTTTTAACATGAGTTTACATGCCAGTTGGCTCTAGCCTCGGCATGTAAGTATACAAGACAGCAGTCCTCAAACGGTTAATTAATAAAGTGTTATACAAAAATGTTGTAAAAATCTGGTGTGAAACACTCACACAACTTTCTCTTGCCAATGCAAATAATTAACAATAAACCTAACATTAATAATAAAATATTAGAAATAAACAAAAAACTAACCTCAAAAACATAACCTTATTTTAATCATGAGTGAATGATGCAAAAAGAAAATCAACCTCAGTTTGGCTTAGAAATACGGAAAATCACTCTTTCTCTCTAAACTAGGCTCTGTAGAGAAAAATGCTTTAAATAAAAGCTGTAGATCTTTTAATTTTCTATAAATTAAATTATATACACTTTTGTCGTAAAAAGCATACTAAGGCCGAAATCTTAAAAAAATCAATTTTTCACACATTTTCGTGAGAAAAAAAACAGAAAATCGCAAATTACCCCTAAACTAAGCGTTATACAAAAAATTGTTTGAAATAAAAGTTGTAGAATTTTTAATTCTCTACAACTTTTATTATATAAAGTTTTGCGCTAAAATGCATATTAAAGCTGTAATCTTAAAAAAACAACGTTTTTACGTGAAAACAGCCTCACCCAGAATTTCAGCAAACATGACGCCTACCCTATCTTGTAGAGAATAAAAAATTGAGTAAACCAGGCGATTTTAAAAAAAATCGTAGGACTAGTTTTTGAGAAAATCGCAAAAAAGTGAAAAATTACACGAATAAACTACCACTTCCGGTTGACCGATTTTGATGAAAATGTTCGTGTCGAGTCCGGTAGTGGTACGTAACTTAAGTTTCAAGTTTCAAGTTTGTACGATGTTCCGTTCTTGAGATATTCTGTTCACACACAGACACACACACACACACACACAGACCAATCGCTAAAAACATGTTTTTTGGGTTCAGGGGGTCTGAAAACGTATAGATCCGGTGAAAACTCGATTTCGAAAAATCGACATGAAAACAATACTTTCCTTCCTATATATTCATATAGGCAAGAGAAAGTAAAAAGACGTTACATGAAGATATGGTAAAGAAGAACAGGCCTATTGGTGATGCACACAATCTTAAAACGCTGAAGGCTCAAAATCTTAATCGTTCCCTGAAGGCTCTTTTTTATTTTGCAACGATAAAACTGTATTTTCAATACAACTCTTTTTATTTTTTTGTATTTTAAAGTGGATTTACTTAATTAATTAAAACGTTACACAAAAGTGTTTTAAAAACACATTATGTGAAGATGTGGTAAGGAAAAACAGGCCTATTGGTGATGCACACAATCTTAAAACACAATAACTCAGCACAGACTGATCCCCTACTTCTAGGACTCTTCTTTCAAGTATAAACATATAACAGGTGTAAAGGTACAGTATTTTAAAAAAAACCACCATGCATAATTTTGAAAAACGTTTTTGGTACATATCTGTTAAAAAATCCCAGGAATCAAAAGGGTTAAAAATTTAAAAAAAAGACTGATAATATAAGTAATTCACAACAATATATTTATTTACATAACAATTCATTTAGGTTATACATAAAATTGTGTAAGTGGTCAGTGATTGTCACCTCATAATATAAACAAATCAACTTTCATTGAATTATTTTTCAATGGGCAACATAACTAATTAACTACTAGTACTGACTAGTCGTAATTTTAAAGTGAGGTATAATGAACATAAAAAAGCACTGAAATGTGACTACATTATATCTAACTATACCAATCATATAAAAGAAGAAAAACATAAATTTGGTAAAATAGATGAACATTTCAATATAATAGAACAATGTAATATAGAGAATAAAAATAAAATTGAAAAATATGAGATGTTCCATATATATAAATATTTAAAAGAGCAAAAGCAGGACATTTTGAATGAACAGATAAAATTTAGGAATGATGAAGTGATATTGACTGCTGCTGCTATCTACAGTAAATATGAGAAGGGATAAATTAAAATAAATTAATTTTAAATCAGTTTTATACAAGTGATTGAAAATGTATCATCTTCTGTAAATTTTAAATAAATGAAAATAATTTTTAGTTTCAATTTTTCATTTACTCTGATGATGGTGGATCCACCGAAACACGTGTAAGTAGGAATAAAATAAAGGTGACGCAGTTTAAAAAGAAGGTTAGTGAAATTATTATATTAATTCATTATATGAAATATAACTAATTAACATACTCAGATTATACAGGTAAATAATTAAAAATATAAAATTTTTATTTTAACATAATTGTATAATTTCCATTTAAAAAACTATACAATGGAGGCCGCCTCTGTGGCCCAGTAATTAGCATGCTATGCTGCAAAGTGGAGATCCCAGATTCGATTTCGGGCCAGGATCATGAAAATTATTACAAGTTCAAATCCACCGTTCCTCACCGCAACATACTCACTAATGACCAAGATGTTGATGCAACTTATAAACTGAAAAAATAAATTAAAAATGGAAAACCCATGTGTGTAAATACAATAAAAAAGAAGAGGATATCATCTTTGGACACCAGAAGATAGGAAAATTGTGTTCAAATTATTCAACACCAAAAACTTATGAGCACGGATAAAAGATTAAAGATATCCAAAAACTAGGAATAACCATGGAAGACCTCGTGCCTCGTGGACAAAACGGGGAAATTAAAATTGCTCAAAGATGAAAACACAAGGTTCCAAATAAAAGAAGATAAAAGAATATCTACAAAAAAGGGGGTTTTTCAGAAGACATACTAAGTAAAAAAAGAGCTAACAACATCGAATGTTTCCCAATAAAATGTCTAAAGTGGTTCAATGAGGCCGTAAAAGTAAAACCAAAAATTAAAATAGATGGAAGATTCTATTGTACTATATAAAATTACAGGGATTAGTTTTCATGTATAGCATTTGCCATGAAAAAAGTCCATTATGTTCGACCAACTCTATTTACGAAACTATGGCATAAAACAATTTTAATAATACAAAAAATAGTAGCTTGATCTTACCTGCATTGACTCGTATGACTGAAGTTGTTTTATTTCAAAATTTATAGGAGATACAGACATTTAATTTCAAAAAAAATTCAATCGTACCAGTCAACAGAGAAAAAACAAGCTTTTATTTGTTGTATTATTCAAATTATTCAATATGGTAGTTTCTAAAAGTTAAAAAAAAATTATTAATAGGATACACAGAACTTTTTTGCCCATAACAGACAGGCGGAGAGTTAAATAATTTGCACTCAATCTGCTATTTCCAGAGAAAAAAATATTTGTGTTTCATACCACATGGTCACTCAATTATATGACTGAAGCATTTAAGAACAGAAGAGGTGTAAACTACCCTAGTCAGAGTTAACTCCTCTGAGAGTAATGAATTTCATTATACAGCCAAACCCTGTGGTAAATGAAATGAAGGTGTCATTTCCAGGGTGGAAAGTATATGCTTTTGGAGGGCCTGACATACTTTTACTACTCAAAGTGGAAGGCAATAGAAAACCACCTCACTTCTCGTTTTACTTTTAGTTAAGTCTCGACAGGTTTAAACTAGCCTTTCGGCTGATGTCCTAACCAGCAACAACAATCAAAAATAAAACAGAAAAGGATGAGTGATGAAAATAGAGAAGCCTATTAAATTATTTAAGTGGCAGGCTGTCTCACAGCGGTATATAGCTCTGAGAAATAGGCTCACAGAGTTTTACTGGGTCTGGTGAGTGAACCTAAGAACAAATGAGTTACGGATGAGCACGTAGTGTGTCTATGAAATGTTTATTACAGTTCACGAGTTCGTTTAAGGTACATACAACCATTGAGATCAAGTATGTGTTTTAAGGTCTGTTTGTACATGTATGTATAAATATTAAAGTATTAAGTAATTTTTTTACTTTTAAAGAAATCCTATTTTCCATTTGGAAATAGTTAAAATTTTATTGGAAAAGGAAATTAATCAACATTTTAAAAATCTCCGTAATGAAAAACAAATTAAGTAAAATATAAAAAATCTATAATAAAAATAATTTATTTTTTAAATATTTACAGCATTTACTGGTGTATAAGATGCACTTTTTTCCTTGTATAACTTGTCAAAGAACACAATGTGTCTTATACGACGCACGGGAATTTTCTGTACTGTTTCAATGTTTTCTTTATAGCATTACAAAATTCAAATACTGTACTGAACATTGCTAATGTCATAATGATATTTAACTGAATAACCTTATTCAGAAAAAGTGTTTGTCGTAAAAATTTCTAGAACATCAAAATCCAGTATCTAAGGACAAGGTTTTATCTGTTGGCAATTAGTCAACAATCAAGTACGGTATACAAAAGTACTGATTATTTCATTGCTGTCTTGTAAGGCATTTCTTTTGAAATGCCATTTAATGGAAATTGCATTCGCTTACTGCATCTAAGATAAATACTAACTGTTTTGCCCTCTTTACGAATGGAATAAATGAATGATGACAAAGACAAGAAATGACACCAGGGAGAAAACTTATACATCCTTCCATAACTCAGGTCTGTGAATGGGTCAAAAGTTCCTGGAACCAATGTTGACTCCAAATTTGGTTTGAAAAAGGTTTCAAGAAGTGTGGCATCAGTAATTCTTTGGAGGGAACTGAAGATGATTTATTGTTTGAAAACAGCTCAAATTCTTCAAGTGACAGTGACTCTGACAGGACTGATATGTATCGTAATCTATACTAATATTATAAAGACAAAGCGTGTTTTTTTTGTGCAGGCTAATTTTCAAAACTACTGAACAGATTTTCATGAAATTTTGACAGCATATTCGTATTTCTAATCACAACATTTTCTTTTTAAATGTAGATTCATAATGAAGATTTTCATAAGTATGTTCAAATGTACATACATGTGAGTTGCTGTTGAAGTAGATGAAGAGGGTTTGATGAAGATAAGAGGCATATGCAGGAGAAATTATCAAAACATCATGAGTGTATATGTGTGTGCACTTATAATTGAAGTAGGGAGTTGAAAGGGGAGATACATGTGGGGGAATTTACCAAAATGTGTGTGTGTGTGTGTGTGCACACAAGTAATTTTTTTTGCACGCACGCGCACACGTTGGAGTACACGAGGTGTGGCTATTAAATAAAGAAACTGACGTTGTAAAAAAATTTATTTTAATTTTATACATAATCACTTATTGTCATCTTCAATATACACATCTTCTCTATCCCTACAATGCTCCATGCGAATTTTACATTGTTGGAAACAGTGCTGGAAGTCATCTTCTGTCAGCTCCTTCACAACACGTGCCGCTCAAAAATGTTTGAAATGAAGATCGCAGAAATGTTTTTACTGACACTTTGTACACGATTGAAAATTACCCAAATTTTTTGGAAACGACAGTAACATAAGATGAAAATGAGGTTTTTTACTAATGATCCAGAAACGAAGCGCCAATCCATGCACTGGAAGAGTCGGACTTCACCGAGGGCCAAAAAAGCTTGAATAAGCAAGTCAAAATTTAAAGCAATGATGATTGTTTTTTTGATATTCATGGGATTGTGTAACTTCACTGGGTTCCTAAAGGTCAAACAATTAATCAATATTACTACCTTGAGGTACTTTCTAAATTACGTCAAAGAGTAAGGAAAAATCTCCCGAAATGTGGAAGGACAAATCATGGGTTTTCCACCAATACAATATGCCAGTTCATTCCGCGTTATCTGACAAGAAGTTCTTAGCTAAGTACAGCATGTCAGTGTTAGAACACCACCTTATTCACCAGATCTTGGACCATGTGACATCTACCTGTTCTCTAAGGTGAAATCTGCATTAAAAGGGACAAGATTTGAGTCTGTGGAACCTGTAAAAGAGAAACCGGCACGAGTCCTGAAGGAACTGGCAGAAGATGACTTCCAGCACTGTTTCTAACAATGGAAAATTCGCATGGAGCATTGTAGGGATAGAGAAGGAGTGTATATTGAAGGTGTCAATAAGTGATTATATACAGGGTGATTCATGAAGTTCTCCCCCCACTTCTACAGCACATTGTACTAGTAAAAATAATGAAAAAATGTTATATAAACATAGGTCCGAAAACGCTTCGTTAGCGAGTTACAGCTAGCGAAAGTTTCGCCTGGATTTCAGTTCACCAGGTGAAATGAGGTCTTCCTGGAATTGTGGTAAGGTAGATTAAGGGGCAAATTCAATCATTTCTTATGGTTTTTGATCTGATAAATTGAATAAAACAGGACCCAGATCTGTAAGTTAAATAGTTTTTAAGAAAACCAGTGTCAAATGCAAAAAATGGAGTGAAAAACTTATTTTTTCATCTTTGGGCAAGGATAACTGTGTTATTTCACCAAGAAACAGTTAAAATTTTTCAATAAAACATGTAGAAAATTTTATTCTGAACAAACCGGTGTAAATTAAGTACACAGAAAGCGAATAGATGTTTGATTAAATGAGTTTTTATTCATAAGAGTACAAAGTAAAATTAACCGGAAAAACTAAAATGAAAAAATGTGTTTTTTTCACTCCATTTTTTTGCATTTGACACTGGTTTTCTCAAAAACTATTCGCTTTCTGTGTACTTTATTTACACCGGTTTGTTCAGAATAAAATTTTCTACATTTTTTATTGAAAATTTTTAACTGTTTCTTGGTGAAATAACAAAGTTATTCTTGCCCAAAGATGAAAAAATGTGATTTTCACTCCATTTTTTGCATTTGACACTGGTTTTCTCAAAAACTATTTAACTTACAGTTCTGGGACCTGTTTTATTCAATTTATCAGATCAAAAACCATAAGAAATGATTGAATTCGCCCCTTAATCTACCTTACCACAATTCCAGGAAGACCTCATTTCACCTGGTGAACTGAAATCCAGGCGAAACTTTCGCTAGCTGTAACTCGCTAACGAAGCGTTTTCGGACCTATGTTTATATAACATTTTTTCATTATTTTTACTAGTACAATGTGCTGTAGAAGTGGGGGGAGAACTTCATGAATCACCCTGTATAAAATAAAAATAATATTTTTTACGTCAATCTCGTTATTTAATAGCCACACCTCGTATATACAGACAATCTAGCAACTAGACAATTTCTATTACACATTAATTAAAAAAAAAAATAGATTAAGTCCTACACATGTTTCACGTGCGAAGCTGCGCCGGCCATGCTAGTACTGTATCTAAGCAAGAATTTTATTTTAGTTAAGTCTGCGTAATATTGATGTAACTTAAAAAGTAGTAGCTGCTGATACATAATACTGATCATTTTCATGTAGCAATCTTTAAATATGGATCTATATAAATAACTGATTTAGCAGTACAAATACATGTTGTTAATTGTATTTTTAAAAAATTCATTACTATGAAAAAAAAATTCTGATTCCTTTAATAAAAATAAAATATTTATTTATTACTAAAAACAAATACAATGAATCTCTAATTCTAGCTTATTTCTAATACCTGCACAGGTCTAGCCTTTAATATAAAATTTAACATGAAGAATAAAATCCTTCTTGAAAACAAGAGTGTGTCTTATACACCAAAAAATACGGTATACATTTTAAAATTTTATATATACATGTATATTTTTCTCCACGTTAGCAGCTTCATCAAAGATTTAAGATCTTGATCATTTTTGTAAACATCATTTATTTTATCAAACATCCTATGTACGATTATAAATAGCCATATTATTTAAAATTGAAATATTTATTTCTAACTACCAGACCACCAGAATACTGTAACAAAAGACACTTACCAATGTTTATAGTGCTTTCGTGTATTTTGTACACATCTTCACTAAATTAAAATTTTTTTTTCCACATCAAAATTTAAAACTTCCTACTTCTACCAAGGTTGATAAAGAATGGATAAGTGATTCCTTATCTACCATGTTAGGAGTAGGAAGTTTTAAATTTTGATGTATAAAAAAATTTTTAAAGAATTTTAATTTCCTGAAGATGTGTACAAGATACACGAAAGCGATATAAACATTGGTTAGTGTTTTTTGTTATCGTATTCTGGTGGTTAGAAATAAATATTTCAACCATCTATTTTATATTAGTATTCGTAAATTTTTTCAGACTTGTCTTTATGTACATAGTTTGTTATTTAATTTTGATGTTGTTTCAATGTTTCTGTCATTTTAAAATTGTTAATTAATGGATAATAAACAATTAAGATAGATGGCTTGTAAAGTGTACATTTCGTGGAAAAATCAGATGTTTCATTGCAATCGATTACCAATAGAGGATGTCATGGTCAAGGTTTTTGCACAGTTTCTTTTGACTTCTTTAAAGAAATGCCTGGTCCGCCCCTTGTTGTGTTATGTACAGTAGCATAACCTATCCAATCCCAACACTAAAATTTAACTTGTAATATAATTTTTTTTATTTCTAATTTGTGTACGTTGCAATCTGTTCAATTCAGAACAATAAGCAACCCCATGACCCAATGAGATGAGGATGATGTGTATGACGTGTAGTCTTGTACAGACCCAGGTCGACCATTCCTGAGAGAGTATGATTAATTAAAACCCAACCATCAAAGTACACCAGTAACCACTGTCCAGTATTTAAATCCATATAAAATTAACTACCTTCACTAGGATTTGAACCAGGAACCTTCGTCTCCGAATTTCATATAATAATATACATTATTTTTGTGACAATTAAAAGGAGTCACATTCATTTTGTTGTACTTTATTTTCAACCATTCATAATTAGTTCCATTAAGGTGAAGATTCTTAAGGAAGTCAATTGTAAGGGTTATCTCAAAAATAAAACCAATGGGAAATTTCTCGCCTTGATGTTGGCAAACCTGTGTCCTTAGTTCAATGATTCCTTAGTTATTAATGATAAAACATGGGTTTTGTTATTACATGCCATAGAGAAAATGGCAGTCAAAAGAATGTTGTCATCCTCGATCACCAATGAGACCAACAAAGGTAGAGCCATTTGGACGCAAACTTTTCGGATCGATTTGGCATACTGTTGATCAGGGGCAGTTCCAGGGCTGATTTTTGGGGGGGGGGCGGCTATCTTGTTTTTATGTAGCTTTTACTACATAATTCGTAATACATAGTTTGTAATTGAGTCATTGAAAAGTCCTCTTTTATGCTGTATTGCTGTAACCACAATTTTAATTCATAGAGAAATTTTCAAGGTGCTGACTGGATGCGAGTGGCTTTTGACTACTGACACTGTTTGTTATCTTAATACTATTTAAAAATAAATACTTTCTGTTCGACTCATTTTTATACTAAAATAATTATTGTTAATTGATAGGTACGAGTATTGGGATTCAGTTTTGTTAAAAATAATAGCTTATAGAAAATATTAAAATAAGTTTTCTTAGTATTTCGGGGGAGGGGGCCATGGCCCCATGGCCCCTTCCCTGAAACCGCCCCTGCTGTTGATTGATTTCATGCCACGTGGAACAACTATTCATGCAGAAGCCTCCTGTTACTGCACAACTTTATATAAGTTACGGCGACATGGGCAGTGTTATACTTCTGCATGTTCACATGTTGCAGGTGTGACACGTGATTTGCTGAGAACATTTCGATGGGAAATTTACAATCATCCACCAAATAGTTCAGACTTAGTTCCTTCTGATTACCGTTTGTTTGGGAGAGTGAAAGAATTTTTGGGTGATAAGCAATTCGCGAGTGACAATGAATTCCTAATCAATGAGTAAATAAACTGACGGCAAAAGAATATGACGAGGGTATATTTAAGCTGGTGCATTATGATAAATGTCTTAAATCTTATAGCAATTTTGTAAAGAAGTAGTATAAGGTACGTAGTTTAAGAGAAATAAAAAATATTTATAAAATTTTCAGAATACATTTTTCAACAATGAAATGGTCTTTACTTTAAAGGTATCCCTTGTATTTGATAGATGAAGCCATCAACCTCTTCGTTCTCATATCGATTTTCTAGAACAGAGCATTCAGTGACCATATTTATATTTGAGCCACAACTTTTTCTGAATGCTAGAGCAAATGAGTTCCAGGAATAAACAAAGGTTGGATGCCTTAAGGATGGACTGTTTACAAAGGTCATAAAGTGTCTCCAGTGGAGTATGTGAAAAATGAAGACGTATCGAATGGACCGGTTTTCAGGATACCACAACAGATTAAGAATAGAGACAAAACATGTGGCATGGTATGGACAAGTCCAAAGAATGCCAGCAGACAGGTAGCCATTAGAGTGCCACTTTCTATACAAAAATAGAATAAAACAGAAGACGTTATCCTCAGAAGACATGAATACAGAGAGTTCAAGACGCTCTGGTATCTAGAGTCTGTCTACGCTAAGAGTACTCCGACGTAGGCAACCAGCAATACAAGTGAGCATGCGCATTAGTCATGGGACGGCACAGTAAAATAGGTGAGCTAGCACACCTTGCTCCGCACACTTGAATGAACGGCACAGAACGTGCCGTACAATTGAACGATGAGACGGAGTGAACTGTGCCAGTGAGCTAGTAGATTCTTGAGTCTAATACGACAGCACTGAGCTGAGCTATGTGAATAAACAGAGAGTGAGTCGAGCCGAGGGTGAATTTCGCTCACTCCTTCGCACACAGCACGTTGTGTTTGTGCGTGCGTCATTCTGAACGTTCATGCATCCCTTTCCACAAACAAATTTTTGTCATGTGTCTATCTTTGTTTCGTATGGACGTGGTAAAATTGTACAATGGTATTTTACAACCACTTGTCTCAGGGTTGTTGTAGTATAGTATGAAAGAATAATGATTCCCTCTCCGCACCCTCAAAAACAGTGGCAGAGTTTGATACGAAATGTATACTTTTCATGCAGCGTTTAGGTATAGGTAGCCCTTGCTATGATAAGACTAGAGAAAAGTGGTTTAGTCGTGGAGGGGATGTACAAGTCAGCTCTGTGTGGAGAGCGTGCTGCGTGGGGAGAAACACTCAGTGTGCTGGTCGTTCAAAATAAAAGAGCTGGTAGCTCACCGCTCAGTTAAAAGAGCTAGCTCTTTTGTGCGACTCGCTCACGAGCGTCACATCACTAATGCGCATTAATTAAAAATACACACAGCATGATCAAAAACAAAATTCCATACAACCTGATTCGCTCTAAGCAAGTCATGTCAAAGATACGGCCCGCGGGCCGCAACCGGCCCCCGGGCTGTATCAATACGGCCCGCGATCGCAATGTGTCGCAGAAAGAAGAATCATGTTTTTTTTAGAGCTTTTTAGACTTCACTCGATTCCTTTACGGAAGTTTTAAAATGCGCACACTACATTTATAAGTAATTTGAAGGGCAGCGCGTGCCTAGACAAGCGAGAGAGATAGACAGTAACGCCATCTCTACCTGACATCAATGAGCTTGTCAAAAACAAGAGAAGTCAGGTATCTGGTATCTGGATCCTCGAGCTCAAAATAATTACCATCTTTTATAACTTTGATATGATTTTTAACAACCGTATATGTATTATAATATACTATACAATTAAATAAATAAAATGTTATAATAATTCAGTACATTTTTTGTAATTTGAATCTGGCCCGCCTACATATTCTAAATTTAATATATGGCCCTCTGCAAAATTGAGTTTGACACCACTGCTCTAAGCGATCTAAACGTTCAATTCATTCGTTAGAAAATTCGGATTCAGCGCCCAAAAAAGTATCAGATTGCAAAAAAAAATTGTTACAATCGGCGACAGGCCCTGATTCTATATAATTACCCTAAAATTTTATTATTGGAACTCTTTCATTGTTATTTTTCGTTACATTATTTACTATTATTACATTATTATTTATGATTAGTAGGTTTTTATTATAGATTCAGTTTTGTTTTATTTTTGGTCACAAGTAACATAAGACTAATGCGCTTGAATTATAACAGGAGAATAAACAATTCCAGTGATTCGTTGTTTATCATTTCAAATTATTTACTTCATATCATTAAAATAATTAATGTCTGTGAATAGTTTAATACAACTGTTTGCACTTGCCCGTGTTTACTCATTTTTAGTTTCATCAGTTATATTTTAGAATTGCATTGGTTCGTTTCGATTTTCTTCGTAGACTGAAGTTGAAATGTTTTGTTAAGCTGTGTTTTGTTAACATGCGTGATAGTGAATGTGTTGAGTTTTAGAAACATAAAAACGGTAAACATTAAAAAGTAGAAAATAAATTGTTTTGTTAAAATGTAATGGTTAAAATAAGTATTAAAGAGTCTTTATGAAACTACAATAATTACAAATAATCTGAACGGTATAATTGAAAACGCCTAAAGGATAATGTTTATTTTAGGTGGATGTAGATATTTTTATGATGGAACTAGTACAAGGTAATTGTCCGGCGGAGAGGTAGATACGCGCTAACTAGTGTAGATACTCTTACAGTAGATCGACTATAGTCCAAGATGAAGAATCTCAGGGAGGGTGACAGGGAAGACAAAAGATGATGGGGGTATAGGATTAAAAACAAACAAAAAAATTATAATTTTTTAAACATCTTAACAAATTCATGTAATTATTTTTTTAAAGTAAGACAACGTTTAAACAAAAATTAACTTCAATAAATAACTCAAGAGTAAAAACAAAAAGAAACCTCAAAACTTTAGTAGAGAACACATTGAGAATAAGGCAATTTGATATCCTTTATCAATCATCAGATTCAAAAACAATTTAAAAATAATTTACTTGAGCTCTATGTATTATTTTTAACTAACCATGTAGTTAATCAACTGTTTTCTCCATTATTAGAGAATAAATTCTGATGAGATTTGTCAATGTGATACAGTTTAACCAGGAAGGTTTTTAGATTAATAACATATACCAAGTATGCCTGGAAAGTAAATACCGTTTCGTACTAATGCCATCACAGCGCTACTGTTGGGACTCCGTGCATGCACTGTACTTTTCCTACTTTATTATCTCTGTGCTGACACCATTACAGTTGATTAATCTTGTGTTTAATGTGGTCATTTACAATGGTTAAAACATTTTGACTGCCTCCATAGCGTAGTAGTTAGCGTATAGCCTACCTTGTGGAGGTCCTGGGTTCGATTTCCGGCCAGGGTTTGGAAACTTTCACGTGTCAAATCCCACAGTTAATGTTTCATAACCCACCGTAATCGCTAATGAACAAGCAGTTGATGCAACTTTAAATAAAATAATAATAAAAAAAAATGGTTAAAACAATCAATGAACCCACCAACTGTGAGATTCATTCAAGGAACATTAACCCTTACCCTACCAGCATTTGATAGGGATTGAGCTTTGATAGGGACTTGGATGTAAAAAATAAAACAAATAAATTTCAAGCTATTTGTGGTACCATTAACAGAACACTGGGTAACTGAACTAGAACAGAGACAATGGTGAAGTTCTACAAGGTAATTGTAATCCCAATCCTTCTTTATGGAATGAGTCATGGGTTACCTCGAAACACCAAGAAAGTAGGATCCAAGCAGCTGAAATGAGGTTTTTAAGAAGGGTGAAGGGCTGCTCGAGGCTGGATCTGGATTCATAATGAAGGAATTAGATCCGAGTTGGGTGTATTTAGTCTGAATGAAAAAGTGGAGGAGTACCGGAATCAATGGAGGCAACATTTGGAACGGATGTCAGAGGAGAGAATGCCTCTAAAAGTGACGGAATATGTTCCAGTTGGAAGAAGAGAGGTGGGAAGACCTCGAAGAAGATGGCAGTAGTCGAGATGTACGGTGTTTGCATGTCTACACATGCAGGATGGTTTGTGAGTTCGGAACAGGCTTATGCCTAATCCTTGATAGTAAGAAGAAGAAGAATAAATACTTAAAGTAATTGGTACCGTAATCATTGGAGACAAAATTTGGAATGGATGCCAGAGAAAAGAATTACCTTCAAAGTTACACATATGTACCAGTTGGAAGAAGGAAGGTGGGAAGACCTCGAAGAAGATGGCAGTAGTCGAATGTTGTGTGGATTGGAATATCACGTGTTTGTTTAATATGTGTAGGATTGTTTCTGAGTTCGGAACAGGCTTATGCCTAATCCTTGATAGTAAGAAGAAGAAGAAGACTACCTGCATTCTAATATTAGGACGTCAAAAGTTCAAAAAATTCCGGCATCCTTTTATTAGTACACTGAGTAAGAAATTCATAGAATTTTTATTTTTCGCTCAATTTTTATAAGCAATGAATGAAAATAAGTAGTAAGATATGTAGACTGAAAAAATACTTGCAGAAAATACTAATTGACTGAAAAACTTCAAGTTGATTAGGAGCCCATGACTAATATTTTCATTTTACAATACTTTAATGATTTTTGATGACTTTGTACATAATTAAATTGTCTTTGAAGTGATATAAGTGAAGTTGTTATTCATTCCAATTAACTTATTATCATCTATATATTAATAGCGAGCAGGTTTTTTTTCAACATGATTTAACCACCTAAACCTTCACCGATTTTCCCCGAAGTGGGCTCAAATGAATCGTCTGTTTGAGTAGATTTGCAGAAAACTATCCAAAATCAAATATTTCAATTTATGACCGTAAAATAGGACGTCTAAAATACATTGGAGAGGGGGCAAGTTCAATGAACTGAAGTATAGGCCTCTCTCTTTCTCTATCTATCCCTCCCACATCTCGCACAGCTATTTCAGTTTGGAGAGGGGGCTACTAACACTATTTTTTTCAGGCAATTACACTGATATCATTTTATTCATTTTAATTGGCCTGCCTCCTCAAATTTTAAAATTAAAGGTTGGTGCCATAGTAATTCTGTTACGTAACATCAACGTAATCAGAGGGTTAATGAATGGCACAAGACCGGTGGTGAAAAGAATGTACGAAAATTTTCTTGATTTAGAAGTCTTAACAGGGGCAGCCAAAGGCAGAAGGGTTTTACTACCGCGGTTAGATCTATTCCCTTCGGATGGTACTTTGCCACTTACATTTAAGAGAAGACAGTTCCCCATCCGTTTAGCATTTGCGATTACAATAAATTAATCCCAAGACCAAACATTCAACAAAGTTGGCCTCTATATGCCACAGCCGGTATTTTCACATGGATAATTGAATGTCTGCTATGTCATGTGTCAGATCATTTGATAGCCTAAAAGTTCAAGTAATGCCACACAACAATAAAACAAAAAATGTTGTTTGCAGAGAAGTTCTATAAAAACAAATTTACACTTTTGTGCGGGTTTTCCCGCACAGGTTCACCTAGTATTTTTTATTTGTGGGCAAAATTACCCACATTCGGTAATCTGGGAAAATCTGTAATTCAGCATCTCCCATGTCCTGAAAGCATCGGACTGAAAAGAGGTTACTGTATCAAGTTTGATTTTGAGACACGCCAGGAAACGTAATCCATATTGTTTATGAAGATGACTTCTACGATAAACACGGCAATTCTGCAAAAAATTACTTCTCATTAGAGATAAATCAGTTGAACTTGTATTCCAACTATGAAGCTATTCCATCTAATACGTTAACATTGAGCTATCCGTAAAAAATTATATTAAGTGGATTTTATTTGAATTCACCATAATTTCTATTAATTTACGAAAACTGAAATCTAATTGGGAAACAAACACAAATAAAATTTCTTGCTAAAAAAATTTAAGCTTACCAACTAATTTAAAAAAAAAACTAAAATATTAAGTGCGTTTACTTTGTTTACTTGACAATCGCAACTGATAAAATGACGATAACAATGTAACATAATAGAAACATAACCAAGAATTATTTCGCAATCTACGTAAATCTATTTGAGCTCAAATAAATAAATAAATCGACGATAAATAAATCATTTACAATCTATAAATTACTATCGATTGAATAACTGACTGATTAGTTACGAAAATGACTTATTCAGATCCGGTTTAAATTTTTGCCATAACGATTCGAAATTATCTAAAAATTGTTTAACTAGATCTTTCTGCGATGTGATGATTAGGTTGTCGTCGTTACCGCAGATCGCTTGTATCGTCCAATTGAGGGAACCACTCATTAATATCTTTTTATCGATCACTACATACTTGTGGTGCATTATGTACGACGACTGACGCATTCTCACTTCAATCCCTAAAAATGAAATAAAACACGTTTAAAAATCTGAAAAAGTTAAAGTATAAAAATTTGTACAGTTCTGCCGTTCTTAGTTTGGTCCTACTGTCAACCAACAAAAGCCACCTACTACAGGGTGCACGCTAGAGTCTGCGACTGTATGGATGTCGTATTCCTATTAAGTTAACTATTTTTTAAATTATAAGTACTTAAAGTACTAAAAACATCAGTTATGATAAGATGTAGGTTTAACAATTTCATTTAGAAAAATACTTTTAAAAGTATTTTGTATTAAAGTACTTTTGAAAGTATTTTGTTGTTACTTTTTAATCGGCGTGTACACATTTCGATAAAATGCGCATGCTCAGTGACATCATTATTTGTTTACATTAGGAGCAAACTAAGAGAGGCTGGACTTTACATTATAATCTGTACTGATTATTCCTGTAGAAACCCTTAGGAACTGAATATAGAAAAATTAAAATGGTCCAGAAATTAAAATACCTCAGAAAAATTATTCAGAACAATAATCTACCCCAAAACAGGGAGGTAGCGTGTTAAATAACTTGCACTAGATCTGCTAGTTACAAGGCTACAAAAAATAGATCTGTTCCTTGTCATATGGTCAGTTAATTATATGACTGAAATATTTTAAGAAAGGAAGAGGTAGAGGTGTAAAAGACACTACTCCGAGTTATCTCCTCTGGGAGTAACAAATTTTATTATACAGCCAGACCATGTGGTGAATAACTTGAAGGTGTCAATTGCAGGGTGGAAAGTAGTTGCTTTTCAGAAAGTATGCTAACAAGCATACTTTCTGAAAAAGAAGGCCATAGTCAACCACCTTACTCCTCGTTCTACTTAGAAAAGCCTCTAGGTTGAAACCAGCCTTTTGTCTGAAGCATACTTTCTGAAAACGAAGGCCATGGTTAACCACCTCACTCCTCGTTTTACTTAGAAAAGCCTCTAGAGGCTGAAACCAGCCTTTCAGCTGAAGCATACTTTCTGAAAAAGAAGGCCATGGTCAACCACCTTACTCCTCGTTTTACTTAGAAAATCCTCTAGATGTTGAAACCAGCCTTTCGGCTGAAGCATACTTTCTGAAAAAGAAGGCCATGGTCAACAACCACCTTACTCCTCGTTTTACTTAGAAAAGCCTCTAGAGGTTGAAACCAGCCTTTCGGCTGAAGCATAATTTCTGAAAAAGAAGGCCATGGTCAACCACCTTACTCCTCGTTTTACTTAGAAAAGCCTCTAGAGGTTGAAACCAGCCTTTTGGCTGTAGCATACTTTCTGAAAAAGAAGGCCATGGTCAACCACCTTACTCCTTGTTTTACTTAGAAAAGCCTCTAGAGGTTGAAACCAGCCTTTTGGCTGTAGCATACTTTCTGAAAAAGAAGGCCATAGTCAACCACCTTACTCCTCGTTTTACTTAGAAAAGCCTCTAGAGGTTGAAACCAGCCTTTCGGCTGAAGCATACTTTCTGAAAAAGAAGGCCATGGTCAACCACCTTACTCCTCGTTTTACTCAGAAAAGCCTCTAGAGGTTGAAACCAGCCTTTCGGCTGATGACCTTAATAACAACAATCTATCCAAGGGTGACAATACTCAGCTGCATGCAATTGTCTTTACTGTTTTTGAAATGCTAGGATTCTCTTATAGAATGCACATGTATTCTATGAGGTAAGAATCCAAGTGACGGTGAGCTGTATCTTTGTGTTTCTTATTTCGCCATTTTGCTTATCCCTACATGCTTTCTACTCGCTGTGTATTCGCTCCAGTTTCAGGGTCAACAAAATTATATTTATGATTCACCGTGAAGGGTTGAAAACCTGCATCTTCTAACTCGTCTGTTTTGCATCCCTCCAACAGTCGGAAATTATTGTGTGCTACTGATGTTAAACTATTCCAATAACCTGAGGTTCCTGAGTGACCTGAGGAGGTGGTCAATTTAAAGCATAAATACCTAATTTTCCGATTGTTACTGTGAATCATTTGATTTTCTAGTTCAGTTATTCTCATTTTGTGTAACCTGTAAAATGCATCCGGTATCTTCAGATCTTCTCTAAAATTTCTTTGCTTCTTCAAGACCAACATCTCTGTCATTCTAAGAAATTCACTCGTGTTCAGATGTCTGATCCCAGATTGTCTTGAGAGTTTTTACTGTCTCTTGCCCTATATGAATGTATAGGGAACGACCCCCCTGAACCTAAAAAATAGTTTTTAAGCGATTGGTCTCTGTGTGTATGTGAACAAAATATCTCAAGAATTAAATACCGTAAAAAGTTGAAACTTAAGTTAGGTACTACTACGGGACCCAACACAGACGTTTTAATCAAAATTGGTCAACCGAAAGTATTCGTTTGTTTGTGCACTTTTTCACGTTTTTGCAATTTTCTCAAAAACAGCTCCAACAAATTTTTTAAAATCGCCTCATTTCCTCTTTTTAATGCTCTGCACGATAAGGTAAGCATTGGGTATATGCTAAAACTCTTCTGTTCATAAAAATCTTTTAAAAAATAAGATTTTTTACGATTGTGACCTTCTTCTTCTTCTTCTTCTTTACAACCAGGGCGTTCAGGCTTCTGCAGCCCCTCCTCACCGCGACCTAAAAGATCTTTTGTGACCTTAGTATGCATTTTACGACAAAAGCCAATATGCAATCGCAGTTAAAGGAAATTTAAAAAGTCTACAACTTTTATTTAAAGTATTTCTTTTTATAGAGCCTAGTATAGAAGCAATAATGATTTTCCATATTACTTTCTCTTGCCTATATGAATATATAGGAAGGAAAGTATTGTTTTCATGTCGATTTTTCGAAATCGAGTTTTCACCGGATCTATACGTTTTCAGACCCCCTGAACCCAAAAAACATGTTTTTAGCGATTGGTCTGTGTGTGTGTGTGTCTGTGTGTGAACAGAATATCTCAAGAACGGAACATCGTACGAACTTGAAACTTGAAACTTAAGTTACATACCACTACCGAACCCGACACGAACATTTTCATCAAAATCGGTCAACCGGAAGTAGTAGTTTATTCGTATAATTTTTCACTTTTTTGCGATTTTCTCAAAAACTGGTCCTACGATTTTTTTAAAAATTGCCTGGTTTACTCAATTTTTTATTCTCTACAAGATAGGGTAGGCGCCATGTTTGCTGAAATTCTGCGTGAGGCTGTTTTTACATAAAAACATTTTTTTTTTAAGATTGCGGCTTTAATATGCATTTTAGCGCAAAACGTTATATAATCCCTCGGGGGAGCCTGTAACCCCTAGAGGGCGTGTCCTCAGGTGGCGGATAGGGGGATGCCTCCCAATATTGGGTGGTAGGAGGGAAATGAAATACCTCCCGCGGACCAACAGGTAACCGGGGCGTCTGTACCCAGATTGGGCGGCCCCAAACAGCGTCTGATCCCAGAATGGGCGGCTGAAATGGAAAGGAATAAACCTCAAATTCTGGTCCTCCTAGTAAGGGGGTTGTGCGATAGGCTAGTATCCTATCCATGGAAAAATTACTTTACTTGCAGTACCCAAGATAGCCTCGGACAGGACAGGAACATTGGAAATATAAATAGGATACGAAATAAATCACGAAATTGGATTGCGGAAAAGTTAAAAATAGCAACGTGGAATGTTAGAGGAATCAACAATAAAGAAACCGAATTATGTAAGATACTACAGAATAAAAATATAAATATCGCTGTTGTAACAGAAACAAAAAAGAAGTTAACTGGCTCAAAATATGTTGGAGATTATGCTATGTTTTATAGTGGGGTGGATAGCCATAGCAGAGCGGCCAAAGGTGTGGCAATATTTGTTGATAAGAAATGGGAATGGAAAATAAAAGATTACAAATATGTTAACGAACGGATAATCACTGTGAAATTCAAACATGATCGAGGATGCCTAGTCGTTATAGGGGTTTATGCCCCAGAAGAGGGAAAGGATGAGGAGACTGCTTTGTTTTATGATTGTTTACAAAAAGAACTGGAAACCTACAACAAAAAAGGCAGTGTATTAGTAATCGGAGATCTTAATGCGAGAGTGGGAAACGAACCAATACCCAATGTTGTAGGAACCTTTGGAGAAACAACAAGAAATAGGAATGGGGAAGTTCTCAGAGAGTTCGCCACATACAATGAACTGAAAGTGATGAACACGTTTTTTCGGAAAAAGGACATACACAGATATACATGGGCCGCACGTGGAAGCAAATCGCTGATCGACTATGTGATTGCTAACAAGAACATAGCAAAGCAAATCACAGATACAAGTGTTTTTCGTGGCTGTGATATATATTCAGACCACTATTTGGTTATAGGAAAAATAGAATTATACACGAAATGGAAGAAAAACAAAAAACAGAAGCAAACAAATGGGAACAGTGATGAAGTCTTTAAAGTGCATCTCTTAGAAGAAGATAGTGTGAAATACTTATATCAAGAACGTGTGAATCAACATCTTCAAAACATACCTACAGATGATAGTAACATTGAGATAGAATGGAATAATATCAAGAACACCATAGTTAAAGCCGCAGAGGAAGCTCTTGGTCGGAAAAATAGATATAGGAAAAGAAAAGGTGTCAAGATTTGGACCAAGGAGGTAGAAGCAGTAGTCAATGAGAAAAACGAAAAATACAAAAAATATTTAGGGAATCAAACACCTTACAATAAAGAGGAATACAAGAGAGCCAGAAATGAAGCCTCAAAATTTGTAAGAAGAGCCCATCAACAATCTTGGGATACGTTCATTGGGACTATTGAACATGACTTACATGGAAGGCAATCGCTAGCATATAAAGTAATGAAAGTATTCAACAAAACTGAAAGAGACTCGATTAGAGTAAACTGCATAAGTACAGAGGAATGGGTAGAACATTATAGAAAACTATGGTATGAGGATGTTGAACCAGTTGCTGTCGAAGCTCACTGTGAAGGATGCTGTGTTGACCAGATAACCATGGAAGAACTATCAGAAGCATTGAAGGGCACAAAGAACAGGAAAGCTCCGGGATTGAATGGACTGAACGCGGAATTATTGAAGTGTGGAGGGTTGTTGCTACACCTGCGAATTTTACATTTCTTTAATATGTGTTGGAAATATCACATAGTTCCCAAAGAATGGTTAGAAGCAAAGGTTATTTCCCTCTATAAAAAAGGGGGTAGAACGGACCCAAATAATTACAGAGGTATCAGTTTGCTGGACACCGCCTATAAAGTATATGCAAGAATAATCAATTCAAGACTAAGGAGGATTGTGGATAGTTTGATTTCAGAGGAACAGATGGGTTTCAGAAAAGGAAGGTCATGCTCAGATGCAATTTTTACCATGAACCAAATTATATCAAAAAGACGAGAGTTTAACCTTGAAACTCATCTAGCATTTATAGACTTTATGAAGGCGTTCGACTCTGTCAATCGTAATCTCTTATGGTCTATACTTGAATCTAAAGGATACCCAAAGCATATTATTCAAGTTATGAAGGGATTGTATGAGGGGACAACAATCCGTCTGCAAGTAAATGATAAGGTAACAGAAGCCATCTTGGTAAATAAGGGAGTTCGACAGGGCTGCAGTATGTCGCCGACTTTATTTAACATATATATAGACGACATGTTGCAAACATGGAAAATAGGCATTAATTCAGGAATACAACTCTCAGAACAGATGAAGCTCAATCACATGATCTATGCAGATGACTTGGTATTAATACAACAAAGCGAAGACGAGTTACAGAAAGCGGTTTTTAGGTTAGACAAAATGTCTGAGAAATATAATTTGAAAATATCGCAGACAAAGACTAAAACTATGGCATTTAAAGGAAAATACACCGTAAGAACTAAAATAGAATTAGGAGGAAGAGTGCTTGAACAAGTCTCTCATTTCAAATATCTTGGTAATGATCTTTCATATGACTTTGACAAAGATGTGCTTTACAAGCTATCTAAATTTCAAAGCATTTGTGGTAATATACATAAACATCTGAAACGGAAAACAAGAAAAGATACGAGACTTAAGTTTTACGATACAATTGCTGTCCCTACTTTGATGTATGGCAGCGAGTCCTGGATACATACAAAAAAGGTAGACAGCAAAATCCAGGCTGCAGAAATGAGATTCTTACGAAGTGTATATGGATGCAGCCGAAGAGATAGGCTACGAAATGAAGAAATTAGAAAAACACTGAATGCTTTACCGTTGCTAGGCAGAATCAAGCAGAACAGGAACAGATGGTGCAGCCATTTGAATCGCATGCCAGGCGAGAGAATACCAAAAGCCGCCAGAAACTACAAACCTACAGGAAGAAGAGATATAGGACGACCGAGGAACAGATGGGTACCGGAACAGGTTCAAGAAACCTAATCCTTGGAAGTGAAGAAGAAGAAGAAGAAGACGTTATATAATAAAAGTTGTAGAGAATGTGAAATTCTACAACTTTTATTTCAAACATTTTTTTGTATAACGCTTAGTTTAGCGGTAATTAGCAATTTTCTGGTTTTTTCTCACGAAAACGTGTGAAAAATCTATTTTTTTAAGATTTCGGCCTTAGAATGCATTTTATGACAAAAGTGTATAAAATAAAATTTATAGGAAATTAAGAGATCTACAACTTTTATTTTAAGCATTTTTTTTTACAGTGCCTAGTTTAGCGTGAATGAGCGATTTTCCGTATTTTTAAGCTAAACTGAGGTTGTTTAATTTTGCGTATTTCACTAATGTTTTTTGAGGTTAGTTTTTTGTTCATTTCTAATGTTTTAATACTAATGTTAGGTTTATTGTTAATTATTTTCATTGGCAAGAGAAAGTTGTGTGAGTGTTTCACACGAGATTTTTTATTTCTACAGAAATTGATTTTAAGTTCTTGTCATTCACTCACAATTAAAATTAGGTTAGTTTTTCATACTTCATTGTTTACTCATGATTAAACATAGGTTATGTTTTATTATTTACATTGCAAGAGAAAGTCATGTGAGTCACACTATATTTGTTTCTTTTTTCCAGGTTGTGAGTACCGTTCCTTTCCATTGGTTAATCACTATTTTATTTCCTTGAGGTACTTTGAAGGATACAACATTTTCAAGTTTTCCATATTTTGTCTTAAAAGTGCTTACAGGGCTGTTTTTATGTTCATTCATTATGTGTATAGTTTTTCAAGGGAAATTTTTTTCAATCTTTTAATGCTGGAAACAATTGCTAGGTCGTCTAAAAACGCAAGAACAACACAAACACAAGCAAAAATTAAATAAACAAGAAAAAACAAAAATCAGACCTCGTTTCCGAAATTCATTCATTTTCGACCCAGTTGATAATGACATGTCGCCATCTGTTATTACACGAACCGTTACGCCTCGTTTAAATGTTTTAAGAATACTGTCACATAAATCTTCACATGTTATGAGGTACAAGCACAAATCTATTGTCGTCTTGGCACTTTCTATATAATTCATCATCTTTCTGTGAACACACATTATTATTTTAAGAAATACGAGGGTTATCCAGAAAATAACCTCCGTTTTGAAACAAAAAGTAAACGAGTGAAGATACAAAAACTTTATTTTATACATATTAAAACTACAGTTTTTCTCTATTTTTCGAAATAGTCGCCAAACAGATTCAAGCACTTGTCGTACCTTGGAACAGTCTTTAAAATACTCTCTGCATAAAAATCTGCCGCCTGTGAATGTAGCCAACCATTCATGGCGTTTTGAAGCTCTTCGTCACTGGCGAACCGCTGAGATGCAAGCCACCGCTTTATGTTCAGGAACAGGTAAAAGTCACTAGGAGCCAAGTTCGGGCTGTATGGGGGATGATCGAAAACGTCCCATTTAAACTTGGCCAAAAGATCATTAGTTTTCTTGCCCTCATACAGCTCGAAGAACAAATGAACTTTTAACCAAGTTTAAATGGGGCGTTTTCGATCATCCCCCATACAGCCCGAACTTGGCTCCTAGTGACTTTCACCTGTTCCTGAACATGAAGCGGTGGCTTGCATCTCAGCGGTTCGCCAATAACGAAGAGCTTCAAAACGCCGTGAATGGTTGGCTACATTCACAGGCGGCAGATTTTTATGCAGAGGGTATTTCAAAGACTGTTCCAAGGTACGACAAGTGCTTGAATCTGTTTCGCGACTACGTCCAAAAATAGAGAAAAACTGTAGTTTTAATATGTATATAATAACATTTTTGTATCTTCACTCGTTTACTTTTTATTTCAAAACGGAGGTTATTTTCTGGATAAACCTCATAAATACTAAATTTCTTTAAAAAATTAACCAGAGAGGTTTCAATTTTCCATCAAATTTAGATTAGATAGGGAAACAAACTCAGATTCGAATGTACCACAAACTCTCGATTATCGACAGTAATGACTGGTGTAGTATTCGCAGATAAATCTGGCAATACTGAAGAAAAGTCACATTGAAGAAGATTTATCTTTGATTAAACACCTTGGTTTACTAGCATAGCTCATGGGAAGAACTTGATAATCACAATCTTGCATGAGATCATAAACAAAGTTACAAGATTACAATATAAATAAAATTTGTCACCTTACCTTTGATTGCTTTCTAAGTTTAAAAAACTTAAGCGTGTTTCGGTGGTACCACCTTTTTCAGAGCATATTATTGAAATTCAGAACGGTGTTTCCATTCAGTCATTTATATTAAAACACGTTAGAAAATTCTATTAAGAAGGAAGTTAGAAGATTCTGTTTTATGTAATATATGAGGTTGAATGAAATACAAAAGGTAATTTTGCTAATGAGCGTAGAGAGTAGTTCTGAGCTAGATGATAAAGTATGGGATGAAAAGTCATTTTATGCAGAGTAGGTAAACTGACTTAGTTGCTACACTCTGTTCTGCCTTCAGTACAGCGATGAGTGAGTAGGAAGTGCATATGTCTGTTGCACAATACATCGTTTTAAAGTTTTTAACAAATGAAGGTGTGAAACCATCAAAGATGGTAAAGGTGAAAGCGGCACGTGTCCTGAAGGAGCTGACAGAAGATGACTTCCAGCACTGTTTCCAACAATGGAAAATTCGCATGGAGCGTTGTAGGGATAGAAAAGGAGTGTATATTGAAGGTGACAATAAGTGATTATGTATAATAAAAAATAAATTTTTTTACGTCAGTCTCGTTCTTTAATAGCCACACCTCATACATCATGGAGGTGGTACATTACCTGTTTATCTGTTGGAGGATCAGTACATTTACTTTTGGGACAGACCTTGGTATTCCAAGGTATTCCATTACTTATATTGTACACAAAGTAGTAAACTGGTTACTTTAATACTGTTTTTAATTTTATTTATCAAATTATGAACACAATTCGATAACAATGAAATACACACCGGTACAGATAAGACCATGTGCTCTGATAACTTGGCGGGGCGCCCACATAATGGGAGATAATAAATGACAACAGTCATTCGGCTGTTATGTGTGTGTACAGTTTTACCATATAATAAAATTAATATATTCAAAATTTTTATTTTCCATTTATATATAACAGGTATACATATTCCACTCACTTCCAAATTAATAATCAGGCAATTAAATGGAAAACCATCTGATATAGGAGTGGCGTCTACATAATGGATGTGTACCCAATATTTTATTTCTCCTCTATGATTATATTACTGTGTAACTACTTAACCTTCAAATTTTATTATAAATTTGTAGCCTGAATATTATCCGGAGATTCAAATTCAAGGAGTCCAAATTAACGGAGTTGTACTGTAAAATAGTTCCGAACAACAAAATAAACAGTTAACAAAAGACTACTTACGAAATAAAACCAAATGCACATCCACTATCTTTGCATGGTTTTCTAGAATTTACGTGGTTTCTACATGTTAATCCAGCGCCAGTAAAAAATAATACTTCATTAATTTCAACTTCATCATCCGGTTTTTCCTTGTCTTTTAACTTATTTCTTAACGCCCAAGTTGAAATCACAGCGGCAGTGCCCAAGCCTAATAACTTTCCATAAGAAAAATAACTACTTTCTATTAACGACATGGCACTGCAACTTATTTAAACAATGTATTTAGCTTTACAAAACTTAATTACAGATTTATTATCGTTCAACCAGGGTTAGTTAAATAAAGTTTAACTGACAAAATAAAATACTGTTCATTCCCCTTTCAAAAACATAACCTTAAAAACACAATAATTAAACATGCAATTCGAGTGGGTGACATTCCACACTGCTGCCAATGTTTCCTTATAAAATTTCAGGTCTTAACAAATTTTTGCTACAACTAATAACGTTCGTTATGAAAGCTTCATCATTATATTCATTCAATGGGAAGTATTTATTTTGAGAGAGCTGATATAGAATAACTATACTGTATCCTTCCGAGTCTGGTATTCATAATACATGGTTCATTCAAACATCAATCTTCAACGTAACAATGAAACTGGTTGTTTTGGAACTACTCGATAAATTAATGGTTCTATAAAAAGAAGTCTAAATATAAAATTAATTAGCACATTGGCAGATTTTTAATCATATCAATAGTTAAGATTATATTTATACTAACATTACGATGTTTAGGAACAAACCCGAAAGATCTAACATTGTGATGACGTCATAAATAGCGGCTGGTTTCCATGAACAAATTGCTATGATCGTAGTGTTAGGAATGGTAATCACAGTAGTTTAAAATCAGAATGTTTAATAAAGAAATAGATACATTTTTCAAAAGATTTTAAAACCTGGTTATAAAATTTACCTCCAGGACAGTCAGTTGGTAGGGAAATGCTTTCATTTGTTAAGTCACACGGCTTGGGTATAAAACTTTTGTTTCCAGCAGACTTCCGAAGTCTAACATTGTGATGACGTCATAAATAGCGGCTGGTACGATGAATAAATTGCTATGATCGTACCGCTAGGAATAACAAACACACTAGTTTAAAATCAGAATGTTTAATAAAGAAATTGATAACTTTTTCAAAAGATTTAAAAAACCTGGTTATAAAATTTACCTCCAGGCCAGTCAGCTACTACCGACTTACTATGTTATCTAGCAGACTTATCAAAGTCTAAAATTGTGATGACGTCATAAATAGAGGCTGGTATCGATGAATAAATTTCTATGATCGTACCGTTTGGAATATCAAGCCCACTAGTTTACAATCAAATGTTAAAAGAAGTTAAATGTCATAAAAGAAGATAAATTTTTCATAAGATTTAAAGAATATTGTTATAAAATTTACCTCCAGGCCAGTCAGCTGGTAGGCAATTGCTTTCATTTGTTAAGTCACACTGCTTGGGTATAAAACTGATTATATTATCCTCCTGATAGATAAATAATATGTACCATCACCAAATATACAAATTTACAACTAGAGAAAAATTAACCATCAAAAATCAAAGTATCAATTTTAGTTAATAGTTTAAAAATAAAACAATACCTTATAATACAGTATAACCAAATGTATTTTTCTTTCTTTATGGAGTAATTTGTTTTAATTCCTAATATGTGTACGTTGCAATCTGTTCAATTCAAAACAATAAGCAACCCCATGACCCAATGAGATGAGGATGATATGTATGACGCCGGCCGCATTGGCGCAGTTGGTAACGTGCTCGCCTCTCATCATGCGGTCTTGGGTTCGAATCCCATTCAGACCCGGCATATTTTCATTCGTTACAAAAAAATCATTTCATCCTTCACCGTCTGCATTAGCAGTAATTGCAGAACAGTCGGACGTTAAACAAAAAAAAAAAAAAAGATATGTATGACGTGTAAATGAGGTGTAGTCTTGTCCAGACTCAGGCCGACTATTCCTGAGAAAGTATGGTTAATTGAACCCCAACCATCAAAGTACACCGGTAACCACTGTCTATTTTCATAAATACATATGGTAACACTGGCATATTTTCATACGTTACAAAAAAATTATTTCATCTTTCACCGTCTGCATTAGCAGTAATTGCAGAACTGTCGGACGTTAAACAAAAAAAAAAAAAAACAAGGTAACCACTGTCTAGCATTCATATCCGTATAAAAGTAACTACCTTTACTAGGATTTGAACCAGGAACCTTTGTCTCCGAAAATCAGCTGTTAAACAGCTGATTTTGGCGACGACTTTACCTCTAGACCAACCCGGTGGGTTATTATGGAGTAATTAATATTATATTGATAATTTATTTAATTTAATTTTCCATATTTATTTAGTGTAACTATTTGGTTAATACTAACAAAGGGGTAGAAACAGCAAAAAATGTTGTAAAATGAAAAAGTACATATGCTGCAAAGACATGAATCTGAGAATGAGACTGTTACATTGTTATGATTTCCCCATGTTGCTGTATGGTTTTGAGTTATGGACACTAAAACAGCGAATATTGAGGCATTTGAGATGTGATGCTACAGGAGAATGTGGAGAATATCATGTTTGTATGGAGAGAGTGACAAATAAGGATGTATTGTTGAGAATGGGTAAGGAGTGTCAACTGGTTAGAACCATTAAGCGAAGAAAATTGGAATATCATAAGTAACATGTCAGCTAAAATTCTTGAGAAGACTGTAATCTCGTAGTAAAATTTGTTTTAAGATTGTAACCTTAAAGCCCACCTTCCACTGTAAGCGGAGCAGACTCCATACGGACTCCATTTAACTCGCAATGGTTTAACGTCATGTACATGCTTCCATTATGAAAAGAGTGAGCAGAGCGGATTGAAAGAGTAGGAAGATTTACAAAAGAGGTCACAGAGTTGAGCGGATTTTGGACGGACTCCGTTCGACTCGCAACACCAAATCTCATAGAAGTGCTTCCACCAATAGATGAATAAGCGGAGCGGACTGAGTGAGCAAAAAGGGGCGCTGTGTCATGCTCTGCAATGCTAGTTTGGCGGAGTCCGCTTCACTTCCCATCAGTTTTCACTTGATAGCAAGTGTTTGTATTGGTGAAATAGCTTTTCTAAACTTCGTATCCTGTTTCTTTATATCTACTTTTACAAGAGATAGTAGTTCTTCAAATTGTTCTCTACTGACTCTGAAATAATTTTTGAAATATTCATCTTGTTAATCGTAGAATATTCGTAGTAAATCGCATTTCAGAGGCTCTCTAATGTGGTAGCTCATCCTAAATCTTGGTTTGTTTGCTTATTTTTCTTGTGATAATTATAGAGTAACAAGCATTTACTTATTGTATTTATGTAATCATCATCACTTGAATTGTCTGACATTATTACTAGAAACGAACAAACAAGAAAAACACACTAGAAACTAACCACGACCTTTCTTGATCCAATAATTGGCTGGCTTGATAACAAAGATGAACTGGCTGCCTTGCATCGTCCGCTGGTAAAGGAAGCATCGACCTCACCCATCTCATTTCTCGCCTAGCTCACTCCTCTACCTAGTTTCGAACCCGCTGGCAATGGAAGGCAAATACCTCTTTTCTGTAAAAATCTTTCTTAGTGGAAGGTCAAAACTATTTTACTCCGTTTCGCTCAACTATTTCATGCTCATTACCCTTTTGCAGTGGAAGGCAGGCATAATAGTGCAAAAGTGTGCATAATTAAAACTACAGAAAATTAAAAATCTTTCAGTTTTTATATCAAATATTTTTTGTACAATGCTTAGTTTAGTTTCAATTAGAGATTTTCTGATTGTGCTCATCAAAATCAGTAAAAAATGGGATGTTTTTAATATTGCAGCCTTAGTATGCATTTTATGAGATAAGTGTATACATGATTATTTTATTATTTACACTAAACAGAAACAATCAAAATTTCCTGATTTTTTTTTTGAATCCTAATAACTTTTAAATAAAAAGTGCTACAAAAGTGTTAAGACCACTTCCAGAAACTGCAGTACTTTTTTAATATTTTGACACTTATATCTAAGGTTCATTTTGGGACCTGGGTAAATTAAATACTTAACATACTGTAGTTTAAAATCACACGTATTAATTACAAACTACGAACAACAAATTAATGATGTTACTTAAATCTACAAATTAATTATAATTACTATAATTAAATTACTTATAATAGGTAACTAACTAATTACAATATATTAATAAGACTGAATAAACTTAGATAGGGTTGTAAACTGCCTATTATTTGCCAATGACCTGATAGTGCTGCAGGAGAATGAGGATGACCTGCAGAGAGCACTCTTCATTCTGAACAAACTCTGCAAAGAATATAAGTTGACAGTTTCGACGAAGAAGACGAAGGTAAAATGGCATTAAGGAGGAAGGAGGCAGTCAGAAGCAAAATTGTTATAAATAATAATATTTTGGAACAGATCTCCCACTTTCAGTATCTAGGTTGCAGCATTACATACCAACAGGATAAAGATGCTTACAATAAGATGCACCGATTTCAGCAAATATGCAGAACTGGTGGATAGTTCTGCATATTTGCTGAAATCGGTGCACTTCAAAAAATAGTACCAGCAAAAACACGACGGTGAGATTTTATAAAACATTAGCAGTGCCAATCCTACTCTATGGCAGTGAAACTTGGGTACTATCAAAGCGAGAGGAGAGTAGATTGCAAGCATCTGAAATGAAATTCCTTCGACATACAAATGGGTGTAGTAGAGAAGATCGTTACAGGAATACCGAGATAAGGAAAGAACTCAACATCTTCTCTATAAACAACAAGGTATCCCAGAACAGAATGCAGTGGTTAGAGCATGTAAACAGAATGCGGGAGGATAGGATACCTAAGCAGACACTGGGATATAAGCCGGAGGGCAGGAGAGCACGAGGATGGCTGAGAAAGAGATGGGCAGATTTTAGAGGTTCGGAACAGGCAGAGATGCCTGATCCTTGAAAGGCAGAAGAAGAAGATTGAATAAACTTAAGGAATTACAAGATTATTTTTCATTTACTGAAGCTAAGTCCTACTTACAAAGTTAACAACGATTAAACATGTCTACAATTAATACTGGATCTCTTCCCCGATGTACTCGTACACTACATAACTCACTAACAGATTAAAACTTGTCGATGGCAGATCAAAGACTAACTTGTGAACGAATTTCAGTTCCCCTGGTGATTCAGTCATACTGAATTTTTTAGGGGCCACTTTTAGAAACAAATTTGGTGGATTTATATGATATTTGTTCTGAAAAATTCAATAAAACATGTCGCAGAACTGTATCTTCAGTAGTTTTTTTAAGATATCTGACACAAAACACAAAAATATTGATATAAAAACACTTATTATGTTAAATTTTGATAACTTTCAAGTAATATCAGAAGAAGAATTGCTCAAGCTAGAAAAGCCTTTGAAATGAAAAACAGCGCACTGACTACAAACATTGATTTAAAGATTAGGAAAAATTTCTTAAAACATTGTTTGGAGTGTAGCATTATATGGGAGTGAAACATGGGTGGTAGGGGCTGTAGAAAAGAAGAGGATAGAAGCTTTTAATGTGGTGTTATAGAAAAATGTTAAAGATTAGGTGGGTGGACAAAATAAGTAATTTAGAAGTTCTTAGGCGAGTGGATGAAAAAAGAAGTATATGGAAGCATCTTACCAGAAGAAGGGATAGGCTAGTGGGGCATATCTTAAGACATCCAGGTATTGGGCTATCAATAATGGAGGGTAATATTGTGGGAGTAAATTATAGGGGGAGGCAAAGATTAGAATATGAAAAGCAAATTACAAAAGATGTAGGGTGTTACAGGTATGTAGATATGAAACGAATTGCGCAAGATAGAATAGCTTGGAGAACTGTATCAAACCAGTCGAGAGACTGATGACAAAAAAAACTTTACAAAATTTATAACAAACAATCAAAAATTTTATTAATGAAATTTGTAGAAAATTTAATTATGAACAATATGATGTAAATAAAAGTCAATCTCTTGCCAATGTAGATAATGATCAATGTAACTTATGTTTAATCATGAATAAACAATGTGAAATGAAAACATAAGCTAATTTTAATCATGAGTGAATGACAAAAATTAAAATCAACCTCTGTAAAACTTAAAAATACAGAAAATCAGTAATTGCCTCTAAACTAGGTTCTGTAGAGAAAAATGCTTCAAATAAAAGTTGTAGCTTTTTTAATTTTCTATAACTTTGATTGTATATTGCATTTTTGTCGTATATAGCCACAATCTTAAAAATATCATTTTTTGCCGACTTTGATGAAACAAAAACAGATTAAAGGCCGCCTCCGTAGCGTATTAGTAGCGCGCTGGCCTACCACGTGGAGGCCCGGTTTCGATTCTCGGCTAAGTTCTGGAAATTATAACAAATCACAACCCAACGTTCTATAATCCACTGTAGTCACTAATGACCAAGCTGTTGATGAGACTTAAAATAAACTAAAACAAAAAACAGATCAAACCAATATTATGGTTTCCGAGAGGACGAAATAGTGAGGACACTGTTACTGAACTAAATCCATTCAGTAGATCTTTGCATTTAAGGGCAAACAGATCTCCATTAAAAATCATTGGACCAGATCTGTTGTTGTTTAGGTCATCAGCCGAAAGGCTGGTTTGAACCTGTAGAGGTTTTACTAAATAAAACGAGGTGTGAGGTGGTTTACAATTGCCTTCCTCACTGAGGAAAAGTAAGCTTATTAGCATGCTGGGCCCTCTGAAAAGCACATTTTTCCACTCTGCAAATGACACTTTCACTTCATTCACCACAGGGTCTAGCTGTATAATGAAATTCATTACTTTCAGAGGAGACAACTCTGATTAGTGTCTTTTACACCTCTTCTGAACTTAAATGATTCAGTAATTTAATTGGCTGATCATGTGATAAGAAACAGAACTATTTATTTTAGCCCAGCAACTAACAGATTGAGTGTAAATAATTTGACACTCCACCTGTCTGTTATGGGCAAGGATCAGATCTATTGTTTTAAATATTGTAGTTGTAATAATAAATAATGAACAAATGAACAAAGATAATTGTTACTTTTTGTTGTGTTATGTTTTCAATGCGCCCATCTACAGAGAGACACAGTTAGATATTTTTAAGGATCATACTTGACAAAATACTAACATGGAAACATCAAATATTACCAAAATGACATACAATAACACATTTATACAAGAACAAAATTTCTGTACAGTCAATGGGTGGATATTCCTTTATCCCATAAACAAAGAAATTAAAAATTGGTGACCTTCGGGCCAGCCCAGTCAGTCACTGGTAGAAAGTCGCTATTATTTGTTAAGTAACACCGGTTGGGCAAGCGACTTTGTATGGTGACCAGTTGACAGCCATCCATGAACAAACTCTACTGGGGGTCCCTTTTTAAACTCATGTCTAATGTACTTCAAAAAAAAATACAGCAAAAAGCAGCGATCAAATTGGGTCAACAATGTCAAATGTTGTCAACAATGTATAGTTCCCGATAACAAATAAAATCTAAAAAAAAAAAAAAAAAATTGGTGTGAAACACTCACACGACTTTCTCTTGCAAATAATGCAAATAATGAAAATAATGAATCAATGCAAATAATGAACAATATAAACTAAGTAATAAAATATTAGAAATAAACAAAACACTAACCTCAAATAAACCTAACCTTATTTTAATCATGATTGAAAGACGCAAAATGAAAATCAACCTTAGATTGGCTTAAAAATACGGAAAATCACTCTTCCACGCTAAACTAGGCTCTGTAGAGAAAAATACTCTAAATAAAAGTTGTAGATCTTTTAATTTTCTATAAATTTTATTACAGACACTTTAGTCGTAAAATGCATACTGAGGCTAAAATCGAAAAAATCGATTTTTTACACGTTTTCGTGAGAAGAAACCGAAAATTGCTATTTACCGCTGAACTAAGCATTATACAAAAAAATGTTTGACATAAAAGTTTTAGGATTTAAAATTTTTTACAACTTTTGTTCATGCATTTTTGCGCTAATTCCATATTAAGCAGCAATCTTAAAAAAACTATTTTTTACGCGTAAACAACCTCTCCAAGAATTTCAGCAGACATGAAACCTACCCTATCTTGTAAAGCATAAAAAATTTAGTAAACGTGGCGATTAAAAAAAAAATTGTAGGACCAATTTTGAAAAAACCGCAAAAAAGCGAAAAATTACACGAATAAACTACACTTCCGGTTGACCGAATTTGATGAAAATGTTTGTGTCGGGTCCGGTAGTGGTGTTTAACTTAAGTTTTAAGTTTCAAGTTCGTACGAGGTTTCGTTCGTGAGATATTCTGTTCACACACACGCGCACACACACACACACACACGCACACACACACACACACACACACACACACACACACACACACACACACACACACACACACACGCACGCACGCACACACGCACACGCGCACTCGCACGCGCACACACACACAGGCCAATCGCTAAAAACATGTTTTTTTTTGGGTTCAGGGGGTCTGAAAACGTGTAGATTCGGAGAAAACTCGATTTCAAAAAATCGACATGAAGACAATACTTTCCTTCCTATATATTCGTATAGGCAAGAGAAAGTAAAAATATATCAACACTTTCTAAAACCGAACTGGACATACGGTTCCCAAATGTATAAATGTATGGGTCCGCTAAACCGAATAATGTAACTCGATTACACACCTGTCAATCCAGAGTACTTCGAGTAATTACAAATTCTTCTTGGTACGTATGAAATGAGACAATTAACAATGACTTGAACGGTCCTTACGTATTCAACAAAATAAAATAATTTTCACAAAAAATTAGCTAGACACAAAAACTAAATAATTAAGATTAGCTCAGTTACTTTGCCAGACAATCCTCCTACAAGGCTAAAGAGAATTTGGAACAGAGATTTTTGTTGTTACCCTAATAAAAAATAAATAAAAAAACAAATTCAGATGATTGTAATATAACTAATATACGAGGGGGTACCCAAAAGAAACCGGAATTATTTTTTTAAACTATTTATTTTTAATTTTTTTACAAAAGAACCTTATCCCCTTCAAAATACTCTCCATTACAACTAATACATTTGTCCCACCGGTGCTTCCACTGTTCAAAACATTTTTTGTACTCCTCTTCAGTGATGGCTGCCAGCTCATCCGTCGTTTTTTTTCTTGACATCATCAATGTTGTTAAATCGGAGACCTTTCATGCCCCTTTTCATGCGTGGGAACAAGAAAAAAATCACACGGAGCCAGATCGGGTGAGTACGGTGCGTGTGGTAGCAAAACCATGCCGTTTTTCGCCAAAAACTGGGTAACCGAGATTGCCGTGTGTGCAGGCGCGTTGTCGTGGTGGAAAAACCAGTCCCCTGTCTGCCACAAATTAGGTCTTTTACGACGAATGCTGTTTCGTAGTCTTCTTAACACTTCAAGATAAAAAGCTTGATTTACCGTCTGGCCTGGTGGAACGAACTCTGAATGGACAATTCCCCTCACATCAAAAAAACAAATCAGCATTGTTTTGATGTTCGATCTGACTTGACGACTTTTTTTTGGTCGGGGTGATAATGAAGTCTTCCATTGACTGGATTGTTGTTTGGTTTCTGGGTCGTACCCATAGCACCAAGACTCGTCACCCGTAATGATCTTTGACATGAAATCTGGATCAGTTTGAAGCTGTTGTTTCAAATCACTACACGTTTCAATTCGACGTTCCTTTTGAGTGTCTGTCAGAACCCGAGGCACAAACTTGGCAGCGACTCTTTTCATTGTCAAGTCTTCTGTTAAAATGCGTTGGACTGAGCTCCAAGATAACCCACTAACCTGTGATATTTGGTCAATGGTCTGTCGTCGGTCTGTTCGTACAATTTCTTTCACTTTCACAACATTTTCGTCTGTTCGGGAAGTCGACGGTCGTCCAGAACGAGGTTTGTTCTCAATCGACATGTCGCCATTTTTAAAGCGCAAAAACCACTCGTACACTTGGGTTTTTCCAATAGCGTCGTCTTTGTAAGCTGTGTTCAACATTACAACTGTTTCCGCGGCGTTTTTACCGAGCAAGAAGCAAAATTTCACAGCCGCACGTTGTTCATTAAAACTTACCATCATGAAAAACGACACGAGCACAAAACAGCACTAGCGAGAACAATCACTGCACGAGAACAGAACAAGGTAGATCAACGAACAAAATGGCATTGAACTGGCAATGAGTAGCGCTACAAGCAGCCTAGTGGCGGGAATTTGTACTGCACAAGCTCCGCCCACAGCAGAGCTATTCCGGATACTTTTGGGTACCCCCTCGTACACTGATTCAGAATTCAATTAATAAAATAAAACCAAGAAACTCCATGAATGGGTTGACTGCTTCCTTATGTGGTTCATGTTATTATTTGTATCATGGCCACCTTCAGCACATTTGTTATTGTACTTCATTGTACAGATTCAAACAAAATAACAGACAGGTGAAGTGTCAAATTATTTACACTCAATCTGTTCGTTACAGGGCTTAAATAAATAGTTCTGTTTCTTATCACATGGTCAACCAATTAAATGACTGAATCATTTAAGAACAGAAGAGGTAGAGGTGTAAAAGACACTAATCAGAGTTATCTCCTCTGAAAGTTATGAATTTCATTACACAGCCAGACCCTGTGGTGAATAAAGTGAAGGCCTGGCATGCTGATAAGCGTACTTTTCCATTTAGTGAGGAAGACAATGGTAAACCACCTCACTCCAGGGGCGGTTTCAGGGAAGGGGACTAGTATTTTGGGCCCCCGAAATACTAGGAAAACTTAGTTTAATATTTTCTATAAGCTATTATTTCTAACAAAACTGAATCCCAATACTCGTACCTATTAATTAACAATAATTATTTTAGTATAAAAATGAGTCAAACAGAAAGTATCTATTTTTAAACAGTATTAAGATAACAATCACTGTCAGTAGTCAAAAGCCACTTGCATCCAGTCAGCACCTTGAAAATTTCTCTATGAATTAAAATTGTGGTAACAGCAATACAGCATAAAAGAGGACTTTTCAATGACTCAATTACAAACTATGTATTACAAATTATGTAGTAAGAGCTACATAAAAACAAGATAGCCCCCCCCGAAAATCAGCCCTGGAACCGCCCCTGCCTCAGTCCTCGTTTTACTTAGTAAAAGCTGTACAGGTTCAAACCAGCCCTTCGGCTGATGACCTTAACAACAACATACAAATTAATAAAATTTAAAAAAAGTTATGTTTTCAATATTACAGAATTATTCTGAAAGGTGGAACAAAGTTGAGTCGTGTATATTTTTGGGCGAATGAAGATATACCTGAAAGGAAAGACTCATCTCGTCTTCAACCAGAATTTACGATTCGGTTATCATTGACAGAACACTTGCGGGAGAAATATTAGGTAGATCCAATTTTAAAAACTGTGGGTCGAGCAAGCCGTAATATTTTTGAGGAAAGCAGATGTAAGAAACAAAACAATATTTTAATTATGTGTGTTTTTTACAAAACGTCCTGCAAGGTGGACAAAAGGTGGATGGCGGACACCAGATGATGTCGATTAAAAAAAAACGAAGGATATGAAAAGCGGGTAAAACGTATGCGAAGGCTGGTTATGTTGCCGATAGGTCTTAAAATAGTAGGAAGTAGGAAAAGGAAGAAGGAAGAAGGAAGGAAAAAGGATGAAGCCAGAAAGGTCTGGTGGCCCTGTCGGTGCAGGTGCCCTTACACTAAACTCACACATAAACACATCGCACATGTTGCCCAAATTTTATAATTGTTTCATCGAATAAAATGATAATTCTTTATAAATATTGAACTGGTTACCAGCTGTGACCTGACCTCACTTTATACGTACAGACAGACGTTAACGTCGAAAAATTATTTAAGGCAGCTGTCGTATTTTCGTCACCGTTTTACAAGTTATCAATAATTTCTATCAAGATGTTAACATAGTTGAAACAAAACTAGATGTGGAATTATAAAATTTAAATATTAGTTGACTGTAAGTTGTGCACCTTGGCAAATTTGCTAAAACAAAACATGTCCTACCGTAACCTAAATTAATCATCGATTAATTTTAAATACAGCTACTCCTAGTAACTACGCCTTAGAGAATTTAAATAATTTCAGTAAGTATATCGTACTGTACAAACATAATTCTAAAACATCTTGACGCAGTTTCGCAAATAAAATGGCATAGAATTTCGCAATATTTTTACATAATTTATGGACTCGTAGTTTTATCCGCGGTATTCGGCTGATCTGGACTTATGGTTCCCACATTTTGTTGTTTACGATATTCAGCCAAAAGACTGATTTGAATCTCTAGAGGTTTTACGAAGTAAAAATGAGGAGTGAAATGGTTTACTATTGCCTTCCTCATTGAGTTGAAAGAGTATGCTTATCAGCATACTAGACGCTCCGAAAAGCACCCAATTTTCACCCTGCAAATGACACCTTTACTTTATTCACCACAGGGTCTGGCTGTATAGTAAAATTCATTACTCTCAGAGAAGATAACTCTGACTAGTGTCTTTTGCACCTCTACCTCTTCTGTTTTTAAATAGTTCAGTCATATCATTGGCTGACTACGTGATAAGAAACATAACTATTTTTTGTAGCTATGGAACGAACAGATCGAGTGCAATTAATTAAACACTCTACCAGTCCGTTATGGGCAATATATCAAATATATATATAATGATATTTACAAATTAATTGCAATGACAATGGCAATCAAAACACAATTGAAAATAATTTAATTATAATGATATTAAATGATATTACCTTATTTAAATTGGAAGTATTAGATCTATTAAAAACACAATTGAGTTTCTCCTATTAAGAGAAACGACATTAAATGTTATTAATTTCAGTTGTTTCTTTAATTGTTTCACTTATCACTTTTTATGCTTGTTTTTTATATTTTACTTTTATACCATTGATACAATCAAAATATCCCACAGCTGTTTATCTGTTTACATTCTTGTGTATGTTGTTTATGCCAACGCGGTACAATTCACTACAAGAAAAATATATTTTTCTTTACATCTCCCCCCCTAAGGAAGGTAAAACAAGATGACCTCTTATTTACTTTCTGCTTGGTTTGCAAACTGAGAGGCTGGAGTCAACTTCGAGATGTGGAAAAGATTCGATTCTGATCTTTTTTGGCCAGTGTATATCTTGTAAATTGAGTTTGATATTTTCTCTATAATTTTGTAGGGTCCGACTCTCAGTTCGTCGAGCTTTTTCCGATTCAGTTTGTTTCCATTGTCCACAAAAACCGTATCACCAATTTTGAAGTCACCACGTTTTCGATTCCTATCATAAACTGTTTTGTTGTAATTATGCGATTTGATTGTATTTTCCAGAGCTCTTTCCCTGTCTCTAATCAAGTCAATCTCTGTCTTTTCAGGTTTTAACTCCTTTGGCAAAATTGTAACATCTGTACCATTTAGTAGATATATTGGAGCATATCCAGTTATAGTGTGCACAGTTTCATTATAATTTTTTACACAATTTTGTGCTATGGTGGTCCATGGTGCTTTGCTGTCTCTTTCGTTAATCTTACACCTGATTTTATTGACCAACGTTTGATTTAATCTTTCATTTAAACCGTTTGAGAATGGTGAATTCACTGCAGTGAAAATTAGTGGAATATTTTTATTATCCAAAAATGTTTTGAATTCTCTAGAATTGAGGCCTGGGTACTGGTCTGAGAGGATTATTCCAATGTTGTCAGCTTCTGCGGTATTTTCCACTAGTTTGATAAAGTCCTTCGCATTTTGAGTCCTTGATGTCAAAATATAAGCGTATCTTGTGAAATGATCTGATAGCAGGTGAAAGTATCTTTTTGTTGATCTTGAACCCCCAAAGCCTCCAATAGTATCAATGGAACAAATTTCAAAAGGCTTTGTGGCAGGACCCAGGTGAGACATCAACCCATATTTATTTTGTCCTCTTGATTTGTTTTTTATACATACTACACAGCTTTCGCAGACATGTTTTATGTTTTTTGTCATGTTTTCTGCTGTATATGAGGAACTGATCATTCTTTGCATTTGTTTAATTCCTATATGACCTAGGGTTATATGTACATTAATGATGAATTCTTTACTAAATTTTTCTGATAGAATAATTTTTTCTTTTTTCTTTACGCTTTTGTAATAAACTTTTTTTTGGACATTAGTTTTTCTCTTTGGTATTGTATCTTTTCATTTTGAGCTTGGTCTTTTAAGATATCTTCTAGTCTTATTAAGTTTACTACTTTTAATTGCTCATACAGGTACTCATTTGGCTCTAAGACAGGATTCCTGCTTAGGCAATCAGCTTCAATGTTGTGTCTCCCTGGAGAATATTTAATTTGAAAATCGTATTGAGATAAATAGTAAGTTAAATCTCCTAATTCTTCATCCGTTCTTGATCTTATGTTCATATTCTCCAGCGGTTTGTGATCTGAAAAGACAGTAAATTTTCTACCCATCAATAAATGCTGCCAATATTGAACACTTTGTTTGATTGCTAGGCATTCTAGGTATATAGCTTTCTTCTTTTTCTGAACTTCATTCAATTTCTTTGAAAAGTATGCAACTGGTTTTTCTTCATTGTTTTCTTGTGGTTGTTTTAGTACGGCTCCTACGCCTAGTATACTCGCATCTGTGTAAATGTGTATAGGCAAATTTGGATCAAAAATAGTCAATATTGGTTGAGAGCATAGTAAATGTTTCATTTCATCAAATGACTCTTGGCATGCTTTTGTCCAGTTAAAAGTTTGCCCTTTTCTTAAAAGGTTATGTAAAGGGTCTAATTTTATTGCTATTTTTGGCACATACTTATGATAATAGTTTATCTTTCCCAAAAATTGTCTTACATTTTTTTGCGTTTTTGGAGTTGGAAAGTTTCGTATTGATATTAAGTTGTCTTTCAGAGGTTTAACTGAATTATTCTGTATGATATGACCCAGGTATTTCACAGACTCAGCTGCAAAAGTACATTTAGAGAATTTTAGTTTCAAGCCTTCATTTTTTATTGCTTGAAAGAGCTGTGTTAGATGTTTGATGTGGTCTGGGAACGTTTTTGAAAATAGTAAGATATCATCAATAAAGCTTACTGTAAACTCACCGAGTTTGTGTTTACGTATTATGTTACACATTATCCTTTGGAAAATAGCTGGTGAGGTTTTTAGGCCGAAGGGCAAACAAGTCCATTGAAAATGGCCCTCCTGTGTGACGAATGCAGTTTTGTGTCTATCTGTGACACGCAAAGGTATAGACCAAAATGCTGAGTTCAAGTCCAACGTTGAGAAAAACTTACAATCTCTTGTCCGTACCATTAGGTCCTCAATAAGTGGGAATGGTTGTGACTGAGGAATTACAATTTTATTTAGGTCTCGAAAATCTATGCACAATCTTGACTTTTTGTTTTCATCTTTTTTATAAGCTAATGTGACTGGAGCTGCAAAGGGACTATATGATTCTTCTATTATATTCCTTTCTAATAATTTCGCAATCTGTTTTTCAATCTCCTTTTTATCTTCAAATGTACAACGATATGGTCTTTTACTGCAGTATTTTTCTACTGACAGATCAATGTGTGCTTCATAATCCTTTACTGTTCCTATGTCATATTTATCGATTGCAAATACAGATTGATTGTTTAATATTAAGTCATCAATTTCTGCCTGCTTTTCATAGTCTAGATGATTTATCTGAATTGTTAAATTATCCTTGCTGAAGTTTTCATTGAAGTTAATTGAATTATCAGATTTTATTTCCTTAGAAATCTTAATATCTGGATTTTTAGTTTCCTTAGAAACTATTTCACATCCGTGTATAGGAATTTTCTGACTGATTCCTAAGTTTTCGTCTTGAACCAAGTAAAAATTTTTATGGAATCAAGCCCAATTAAGAAGTCATAATCGAAATTTTCTTTATCCACTACAAAGACTGGAACTTTTTTTTCGATATTAAAAATGCTCACGTCTAGTGTTACTAAGCCTTTTGCCTTTTTAACGCCATTAATTGTTTTTAAATTAGTATTATTGCAATGATTTGATTTGTTATTGTTCACCTTCAATAACCTTGAATTTATCAATGACACATTTGAGCCTGAGTCATAGATTCCAAATATTTCAACCTTTTTATTCAATACTAATTTTACTTTAATTAATGGCGGCACTATTAGTTTTTTTGGTCTTCACCCTGTAGTTCACATTCCAATTCAGAATTATTAACAAACTTTATTTGTTTCTTGTCTTTTTCATTGTCATTCTTAGTTTTAAACCAGCACAATTCCTCTGAGTGATAGCGTACACCTTTCTTTAACTTTTCGCAAATGCTACATTTTACTTTTATCAGTTTGGTATCGTCTTTTTTTTTATAAATTTTTTTTTATAACTAGATGTTCGAACTTGCCAAGTTCGTTAAATAAGTCCTTTGTTTCCAAAATGTCATCTCTGTTGATCTTATCTGTTATAAACTCTGGCAAGCCTGCAGCAATTATATCTATCAAAGTCCCCTGATCAATTGTCTTTCTAATTTCAAGTAAAAGTTTTTCCTTCTTCACAGCATATTCTAATAAGGATCCTGCTTGATATTTAAATGATAAAGCATATCTGCTAGTAGTCCAGCCTTTATTAGCGTAGGTTAGTAAAAAGTTTGATTTCCATTCTGGCCATTGGGATTGCAAACTAAGCTTTATCATCATGGAGGAATACCAATCAGTACATGATTTTTCTAGAAATAATCTGAAGATTTCAATTTTTTCTTCATCTTCTACTACATCGAACCTTTGACATTCTTTTTCAAATATTTCCATCCAATGATATGCGTTTATGTTTCTACCATCAAATTTTTCAAGTACAAACCTTTCAGATAATCTTTTAATATTTTGCTTTTCTTTTTTTTTGTTGACATTCAACTAATTTTTCCAAAATTTTGACTATGGGATCTCCCGAATCCGTTTTGTTGGCAATGGTCAATCGTTCTTGAGTAACTTCTTCTAAGAATTGGTCTTTAAAGACTACATTACTATCTTCATCAAAGTATGTTTGTAATATATCCTCTGTCATTTTTATCCATACACTTCTCGTTTGATATCTTTTTTTAACGTATTTTTCACTGTAACATATGCTTTGGACTTATGGACATGTTCATGAAGTGATGCCGCTTGGTACTCGTCAGGAATTAGGAATGTTTTGTCATCTTGCGTGACAATTGAGGTTATGGCAATATAATTTGATTTTCCGTCTACTGTTGGTTTTGCTTGAAACGTAAATTTCAATTTTTCCATTTCCTAACAAAGAAATGTCGTTTTATAATGATATTTACAAATTAATTGCAATGACAATGGCAATCAAAACACAATTGAAAATAATTTTATTATAATGATATTAAATGATATTAGGCCTACCTTATTTAAATTGGAAGTATTAGATCTATTAAAAACACAATTGAGTTTCTCCTATTAAGAGAAACGACATTAAATGTTATTAATTTCAGTTGTTTCTTTAATTGTTTCACTTATCACTTTTTATGCTTGTTTTTTATATTTTACTTTTATACCATTGATACAATCAAAATATCCCACAGCTGTTTATCTGTTTACATTCTTGTGTATGTTGTTTATGCCAACGCGGTACAATTCACTACAAGAAAAATATATTTTTCTTTACATATTTATATATATATATATATTATATACTATTAGCCTAGTTGTACACGGTTGAACACAATGCGACGAAAAATTAAACTTAAAAATTAGGGAAATAGCTCATTAACTATTCAGACCTGAACCAAGGAGGCCTGTTTTAATATTTATTCTGCACCGATTTTCTGGCATTATAAAATTTTGGACACTGACTACAGATTTAAAAAAAAAAAAAAAAAAAAAATTTCAGAAAAAAAATGGGTTAAAGGTGGAATAGAGTACACCCAACCAGTTTTACTTCCTTTTCTCGCTTACATAAACAAAAAAACGGAATTTTCTATAGAAATGCCTGGAAAAACGAAGGGCTATCGATTTAAGCAAAAAAGTTTAAATATTAATGAGTTGTGGGGGGGGGGGGCTAGAGTGAGGTTAATACCATCCAGTGTACCTCAATTTTCTCGCAAGTATGAGTTAAACAATTTTAATTTTTATGTTCCGAAACAAAAGAAGGACTCTTGATAGAGGTAACGATAAAGTTTAAATTGAATTTCTCAGCATATTCCCCCCACTGCCCTAAGTTTTCACAATTTTTTTCACTAATTTCGGCAGATCAAACAAAAAATTTTACAGAACAGTCCAGAAAAACGAGAGTTATCATTTAAAGTAAAAACACTAAAGTATTCAATACATGGCTTATCCTTACCTCTCCAAAGTTTTCTTTGATTTTCTTGCGTATTTGAGCGGAAAAAACAAAAATTTTTGCGGAACGATCCGGAACAAACGAAGGGCTATCGATCTATGCAAAAATTCTTTTAAATGGTGAGTGGAGGGGAGGCTAGTGTGAAGTTAGCACCATCCAGTTTTCCTCGATTTTCTCACTTATTTGAGAGGACAAACAAACATTTTTGCGGAACCATCCGAAACAAACGAAGGTCTATCCATTTAGGCGAAAAACTTTTAAAATGTTGAGCGGGGTGAGGCCAGTGTGAAGTTAGCCCCTACCACCGGTTTCCTCGCTTATTCAAGCGGAACGAACCGAAAATTTTCCGGAATAATCCGGAACAAACGTAGAACAATCCATTCTAATAGTAGTTTATTTTCCTAAATTTTGTATGGGGGCCAGATTTACAGACCTGGTTTCAACTTCTAAAGGTTTAGCTAAGTAAAACGAGGAGTGAGGAGTTTACAATAACCTTCTTCACAGAGTTGAAAATATGCTTATCAGCATGCCAGGCCCTCTGAAAAGCACCTACTTTCCACCCTGCAAATGACAAACCTCACTTTATTCACCACAGGGTCTGGCTGCATAATGAAATTCATTACTTTCAGAGGAGATAACTCTTACAAGTATCTTTTATACCTGTACTTCTTCTGTTTTTAAATACTTCAGTCATATAATTGGTTTACCATGGGATAAGAAACAGAACTAATTTCTTTTTTTATCCCTGGAACTAGCAGATCGAGTGCAAATAATTTAACACTCCACATGCCTGTTATGGGCAACTCCTTAGAGTACTGTTATTTTATTAGACAGTTGCAACTGTCAAAACATGCATTTTATTCGTCACATAGACGAGTAAATTTAAATAGATAAATCAAAAGATATCCACATCGAGAACATTTTAACAAAACGGCGGTAAAAAAGATAAAAAATTGATAATTGAGTAGATTTTTTTCAAGTAAATTCAAAATACTCGCAAATGTCAAACACGGGTTCCGAAAGTATAGGTCAACAGAGACTGTAATTTCCTAATACTTAAGAAACTTACTGAAATTGATTGACAGCAAAAAAATTTCATTTTTTTGTGGATGAAGGAGGAAGACAGATAGGAGGGGGAGGTAGACAAATAAACCGCTCACAATAAATTTTTATTAAGGGTTGTAATTTGGCGTCTGTATACGCCAACCATGTAACTTCCGGCTTACTTCTCCTTCTTCTACCGGGTGGCGTCCACTCCTATACACTTTTTGGCCACGTACCGTCCTTCATCCTGTGCAAATGGCCAAACCATTTTCACTGCTTCCGGGATGTGGTGTCCATGATATTTCCTTGAACGCCGATTCTTCTACTAATTTCAGAATTCAGAATTCGATGGATCCGCGATACACCACAGTTCCACCTCGAGCTGAGCATTCGAGGCAGAGCAGTGGCATGTAATTTAAGTTAATTTTACCGGGTGATTTTTTAGTCCTGTTACCCAATTGTTAATGTCTGGTAATTTTTTTCTAAGAAAGGGATATTTTGTTTTGTGACACAAAGTTGGTAGCCCTACTCAACCGGTATAGATACGACAGTTTGAGTTAATTCTCCTTGAGTTGCGTAAAATTTTGTGCTGTTTCCAGTTGTGTTACGAACAGAATGTCTTTTACCCTAAAACAACGGGTTTTCATTCTTGAACAATATTTTGCTACAAAATCGTATCCGAGTGTAAAAGAATCATTTCAAATTAAATTTTTTGGTGTTCCTCTACTCTATTCTAGTCAATTTCTAGGCTAACTAACTGATTTTTAGAGGCAGGTATTGTTTGCAGCAGAAAACGTAGTGGTCGACCAACTCTCTTGACAGATGACGTTAAGAGAATGTGAAAACAAGATTGCTCAGTTCTCCATGGAAAAGTTTACAAAAACTTTCCTCGCATGTTGATTTGTCATGTTCGAGTGCTCAGAAAGCTGCTAAAAAATTGAAATTGTATCCGTATCACATACGATTAGTTCTAGAGCTTCAGCCTCCAGATTTAAACAAGAGATTGTTTTAGGATAAAAGACATTCTGTTCGTAGCACGACCGGAAATGGCAAAAAATTTTACACAGCTCAAGGAGAATCAACTCACACTGCCATATCCATACTGGTTGAGTAGGGCTACCAACTTAGTGTCACAAAACAAAATTTATTTTTTTTAGAAAAATATTACCAGATATTAACAATTGGATAACAGGACTAAAAAATCACTCTGTACTTTCCTTTCCAATAAACTCATTATGGGACAAGAGAAAGTAAAATAAATGATGAAATTTTCATGATCTGGCATAAAAATATGCCAGATCTGACTGGTAATCAAACCCGGGACTTTTGCTATAAAAGGATTTATAAAATTGAATTAATTTGATAATTATTAGATTTCAATATCCTACTTATGGATTACTTATGGATTTCAATAGCCTACTTAGATTTCAATAACCTACTTAGATTATAATAGCCTACTTAGATTATAATAGCCTACTTATTTTGACATCTAATAAATATTTTGCATTCGACTCAATAAATAAGCTACTTTAAACAGCAGAATTATTGAAAGAAATTTAAATGGCGAACCGTATAGTGTTGGTAAACGGACAGCAGATGCAAAAGAGGAGTGTGTTGGTCCATCTAGTTATATTAGTTAAGTTTATTATGTATTAAAAATCAGACTGATGTTTTCTATCTTAAAAAGAGACCGAAGAAGGAAAGGAAGAGCAAAATGAGAAAGAAAATTGAAGAGAAGTTGTAGATATGAGCAGATGTCTTTCTTACGCACGTGCTTATCCAGCTGCTTTACAATACTGTAATGACTATAATAATAATAATAATATGTAAACTTAACTTTAGAAATCGGTCATCTGGTCTTTAACCAAATCAACCATTTGTACTTTAAAATGGCTACTTTATTATCAAGTACTGTATTTTTTTTCTTTCTCTTGCTTGATATTAATATATAGGGAAAGAATTTATTGTTTTCTTGTCGATTTTTCAAAATCAAGTTGCATTTTACACATTTTCAGGCCCCCTGAATCCAAAAACATGCTTTTAGCGATTAGTGTGTGTGTGTGTGTGTGTGTGTGTGTGTGTGTGTGCGCGCGCGCGCGCGCGTGTGTAATATAAATCTCAAGAACGGAACATCGTACGAATTTGAAACTTGAAATATTAGTTAGGTACCACTAGAAGACCCGACGCGAAAATTTTCATAAAAATAGGTCAACCGGAAGTAGTAGTTTATTCGTGTAATTTCTCACGTTTTTGTATTTTTTTTTAAATGGCTACTACATTTTTTATGGTCTACATGATAGGGTAAGTGTCATGTCAGCTGAAATTCTTGGGAGGCCTGTGCTGTCAAACAAAAAATGGTTTTTTTAAGATTGTGGCCTTAATATGCATTCTAGAACAAAGGTGTATAATATAATAAAAGTTGCAGAATATTAAAAAACCTAAAACTTTTATTTAAAACATTGTTTTGTACAACAGCAATTAGTGATTTTCTGTTTTCTTTTTTTATCGAAATTGGCAAAAAATGAAATTTTTTAAGATTGCGGCATTAGTATGAATTTTCGACAAAAATGATTATTAAATTTATAGGAAATTAAAAAATCTACATTTAACATTTCCAACATTATTTTGTACAACACTTAGTTTAGCGTTTTCTGTAAAACCGTTGATAATATTGTTTTATTGTCAAACACGTAAGGAACTTCCCTGTCATTGTGAATAGTATTTTTTCGCACGTACCGAGAGGAGTACTCCAAGTACTCGGGATTGGCACGACTTTATCGAGATATACTTATTTTTATTTAATATTTGATTGTAGACAACAGGCCGTAGTCTATAATGGCCCAATTTTAGTATACAATATTACATATACAGCATTCAGATTGAACTAAATTTTACATTTTAAGGCTAAAAACAATCTAAACAAACGTTCAATTATACAGAGTGATTTTTTAGTCCTGTTATCCAATTGTTAATATCTGGTAATATTTTTCTAAAAAAAATAAATTTTGTTTTGTGACACTAAGTTGGTAGCCCTACTCAACCAGTATGGATATGGCAGTGTGAGTTGATTCTCCTTGAGCTGTGTAAAATTTTGTGCCATTTCCGGTCGTGCTACGAACAGAATGTCTTTTATCCTAAAACAATCTCTTGTTTAAATCTGGAGGCTGAAGCTCTAGAACTAATCGTATGTGATACGGATACAATTTCAATTTTTTAGCAGCTTTCTGAGCACTCGAACATGACAAATCAACATGCGAGGAAAGTTTTTGTAAACTTTTCCATGGAGAATTGAGCAATCTTGTTTTCACATTCTCTTAACGTCATCTGTCAAGAGAGTTGGTCGACCACTACGTTTTCTGCTACAAACAATACCTGCCTCTAAAAATCAGTTAGTTAGCCTAGAAATTGACTAGAATAGAGTAGAGGAACACGTAAAAATTTAATTTGAAATGATTCTTTTACACTCGCATACGATTTTGTAGCAAAATATTGTTCAAGAATGAAAACCCGTTGTTCTAGGGTAAAAGACATTCTGTTCGTAACACAACTGGAAACAGCACAAAATTTTACGCAACTCAAGGAGAATTAACTCAAACTGTCGTATCTATACCGGTTGAGTAGGGCTACCAACTTTGTGTCACAAAACAAAATATCCCTTTCTTAGAAAAAAGTTACCAGACATTAACAATTGGGTAACAGGACTAAAAAATCACCCGGTATTATTTACATATCGATTTTTTGAAATCGAGTTTTCACCGGATATATAGACCTACACGTTTTCAGGCCCACTGAACCCAAAAAACTTGTTTTTATCGATTGGTGTTGTTTGTTGTTGTGGTGGCGATGGTGGTGGTGGTGATGGTGTGTGTGTGCGTGTGCGTGCGTGCGTGCGTGTGTATGTATATATATATATTTGTGTGTGTGTGTGCGCGCGCGCGCGTGTGTGTGTGCGTGTGCGCGCGTGTGAAAGAAATATCTCAAGAAAGGAATTTTGAACGAAGTAGGTACCTCAAGGGAACTCAATACAAACATTTTCATTAAAATCAGAAGTAGTAGTTATTCGTGTGATTTTTCACTTTTTTGCGATTTTTTCAAAAACGGCTCCTACAATTAAAAAAAAAATCGTTTCTAGATGCTTTACTTAGTAAAACGAGGAGTGAGGTTTTTTACCGGTGCCTTCCTCACTGAGTGGAAAATTATGCTTATCAGCTTGCCAGGCCCTCTGAATATCTCATATTTTCCACCCTGCAAATGACATCTTTACTTTGTTCACCACAGGGTCTGGCTGTATAATGAAGTTCATTACTCTAAGAGGAGATAACTCTGATTATTGTCTTTTACACCTTTACCTCTTCTGTTGTTAAATCCTTCAGTCATATAATTGGCTAATCATGTGATAAGAAAGAGAAATATTTTTGTAACCCTTGAACTAGCAGATCACGACTTTTGAACTAGCTTTTATTACGGTATTTTAAAAATTAATTTTAGTATGGTTTCTTCAAAAAATCAGTGATTTGTTTGTTTCTTTGAATTTCGTGATTTTTCAACTGCGTCTTTTCGTATTTGAGCCAATAAAAGTAGTTCGTGGCCAAATTCAACGCTGTATGCAGTTCTGTTTGCAGGACAACAAGAAATAAAACGAAGAAGGACACCCAAATGAAATCTTATAAAGCAATGGCTGTACCAATGGGAGTGAAACATGGGTGTCATTACAGAGGAATGAATCTCGTATCCAGGCTGCTTAAATGAGATTTATGCAAGGAGTCAAAGGTTGTACCCAGTTAGATAGAGTATGTTACTAAGCTATACGCGCCGTGTAAAATGTTCAATCACTGTGTGAAACATTAAGAATGTCTATAAGAGAAACTGGTTCAACCAATTAATTCAAATGCCATCACACAGACTTCCTCTACGAGCATTAAAATATATAAACCTAGTGGTATACCTAAGATTTGGCTTTGGGGGGGGGGGTTGGATCTGATTGAAGAGCGTACCACACCGAATCCCCTCAAAAAGCGAAGGTGGGTCCGGGGGCCCTCCCACGGAAAAATTTCTCAATTTTTGTTCTCTAAAATAAAATTTTAGTGTTTTTAGAACAAAATTTTTAATAAAGTTTTACTAGAAAACTATGCTAATCGAAACCATAATCATAACTTGCTTATCAAAAGAAACAAGATCTATTGTGGTTATCTCTATATCTCTAATAGAGGCTCTTGACATTTTTTAGAATAAAAAATAATGTAGTAAATCCTGCCTTCTAATGTAAATGCAACAATTTTTCACCAAATATTTGTAATGTTTCCTATTTTATACATTTAGGAATCTACTCCTATTAGTTTTACAAACTTATGACACCACTGCCTTAACAAGAATTAAGATGAATAAATGACTATAACTAATTTAAAGCAATGGCTGTACTGAACCATTCATAAAATACACGAAATTTTGCTTTATAACATGAATGTATTTTAGAGAAACGTAATTAAAGAAATCTGTTAGAATTCGTTAATCATGCAAATAAACTACTAATTTGAATAAATTAGATAGTCATAATTAAAACTAAAATATTTAATTGCTGTATTTTAAACAACAGTTGGATTGTTGTTATACAAATATGTTTTTTATTTTTAAGTTTCTGGGGGGTTCTATCCCCCTCATTACCCATAGTTACGTGACTGACTGTCTAGAAAGAAGCGAGGTTTGGGAAGACCTAAAAAGAGATGGATGCCGGAACAGGCCATTGAGCCTAATCCTTGATAGATGATGATGATGATGATGCAATATTATAGAGACACGATACCTTACTACAATTTTTTTGGGGGAATTCGGATTACCAGGGGTTTTGATTATCCAGGTTATTTTGTACTGTATATGAATTTCAAAGAATCTTATTTCCAGGAATTAAAAAATTTGCACAACATTTAATTTCGGTTACAGATAATTGAATTTAATATAAATATAGGTTATTAACGTATTTAATGTTATTACGTAGTTATATATGATCTATATAGATATTGATCAATAAAATGTACGTATTAGCAAGAGTTGTTATAAAAATATAATTATAAAGGTGTAGAATTAACAACGTTAAGAATATTTACATGACGCAACATCTGCACGGTTAGAAAATTAATAACATAATGCATCAGGAAATTTAGACCACCAATTTAGTATTGAAAAATAACAAGAGGTGCAATGTGGTCGGGTTGTGTGTACACCGGATCCGCCTGGTATCGTCTCTTGACCATACTTAAGTATTAATTCGAGATACCCCGGACTAAATTTTTAAGTGATAACGAGATATTAGTGTACAGGTGGAATCAACACCGGGCCTCGATTGCCGTGTGTGGATCTACACGAACAGCGGATGGTCGGTTGGTTTGTAAAAGTCACCTGTAGACGTAGAAACGTCCGCACATGATGTCCGTACATCTGCGGTGGTAACAGCAGTCGTCTATAACATACACGGCTTACATCTGCACCACCAGCGGTCCGTCTGTCTTAATCTATCGGTGGCAATAATACCTAATGTTTCTTTCTGTTTCTGCGGGTTCACGCTTCCCGTACCGCCAGAAGGAGGTGCAGCCGCTGAACGGCTGAACAATTAAGCTGACCAACTGACAAAATGTTACAGCTGAATCTATCAACATTTTAGGCTTCCATTAAATTAAAAAAAAACATTTATTCATCATAAACATAATAATCAAATTCGAACCGGTGATACTTCAATTTAAATTTAATCAAGGTGTTCAATAATATTTTCAGAGAAATTATACATTTTTACAACGCTTTGTTATAAGTTTCACCCACTTTCTCTCCGAAGAGTAAAACAATTTTTTTTTTCTAAAATGGCTTCCATTAATCATATTCAGTTTTTAAATATGTCCATAAAGGCAGGTGGAGTGTTAAATTATTTGCACTCAATCTGTTAGATCCAGGGCTACAAAAAATACTTCTACTTCTTATCACATGATCAGCCATATTGTTTATGACTAAAGAATTTAAGAACAGAAGAGGTAGAGGTGTAAAAGACACTAGTCACAGTTATCTCCTTTGAGAGTAATGAATTTCATTATACAGCCAGACCCTTTGGTGCAGGGTGGCAAGTAGATGCTTTTCAGAGGGACTGGCATGCTGATAAGCATACTTTACCACTCATTTAGAAAAGCAATGGTAAACTACCACACTCCTTGTTTTACTTAGTAAAGCCTCTAGAAGTTGAAACCAACCTTTCGGCTGACGATCTAACCAAAAACAAGTTTAATTTATTTATCGACAAAGTATTGAAGTAGTCTGTTCTATTAGTAACCCCCTACAAATACAATAAAATTGCCAAATTTTTAAATTGAGTAATTTTTAGATGTATTTTCTAGAAATCGATTACCTACCATTATTTTGTGCGAATAATATCAAAGAAAAACTTAAACGATTAAACATTGATACAAGTAACATATATTTTACTCTAAAATTTCATTTGAAATTGAAAGCATAAATAGCAATAAAAATTGATATTAGGTAAAATTTTTATACATACGAGAGAATTTGTGTCAGGAAATTACAATTACTTGCTTCAGTAATTTCAAAAATTTTATTAAAAAGTTTAGTTCTTAATTGCAGTTATAACTGCATTAACTTATTTTAAATTTTATTTATAAACATTTTTATCAAAATCGGTCAACCAGAAGTAGTAGTTCATGCAATTTTCTCGAAAACGGCTCCTTTGATTTTTTATAAATCACCTCATTTACTACATTTTATTTTGCTTTACAGGAGAGGGTAAGTGCCAAATCTGCTGAAATTCTTGAAGGCTTTGCTCTCGTGGTAAAAAAATTGTTTTTTTAAGATTGCGGCCTTAATATGCTTTTTATTTTAAAAGTATAGCTACATTTTTATAGTTGTAGGAAATTTAAAACACCCACCACTTTTATTTAAAAAATCTTTGCTACAAAGTTTAGTCTAGTCAGTTAGTAATTTTCTGTATTATGCTCATTAAAATTAGTCAAAAATGGGATTTTATAAGATTGTGGCCTGAGTGTTATACTTTTTACGACAAAAGCAAAATTAAACAAATAAATTAAGTAACGTAATTAAAATTATAGGAAATTAAGAAAAACTACAACTTTTATTTAGAGAATTTGTTTCTACAGAGCCTAGTATAGGCGTCAATTAGTAATTTTCAGTACTTTTAAGTTCTACAGAGTTTATTTTCATTTAGCATCATTCACTCATGATAAAAATTAGGTTATGTTTGTCATTTTATATTGTTTACTCATGATTAAGCATAGGTTATATTATTAATAATAATAATAATAATAGGTCTAATAATAATAGGTCTAATAATAATAATTTTGATATTTATTGTCGACAATATATTGATGTAATATTTTGTTAAAGTTTTATTTGACGATTTAATTTATGATTAATAATACTGGATTTAATAATAATTAAAAATTTTAATAAGGTCTTTGTATTATTAATTTTTAGTTTTATCGTTTTCTTTATGATTTTTCTTGAACTGTGAAGTAAATAAATTTTACAAGATTTTTAACCGTCCACTACGGTTGGGTAGTCCTTCAATTAATGTTTCCAGAAAACGTTAGATATTCAAATGAGAATATATAGTGTTAGTACGTTGTATTGCTAATAACATTATTGTTTGTTTTAATCATAAGACGGTTGAACTTCGTATAAGACGGTTAGCGATTAAAACAAGAGGTTTGAGGAATCACGGACAACAGACCAAGGGTGAAGACGGGATGACACCTGCTTAAAGGTAGCTAGCGAGCGGAATCACGGCACACGGTTCCTTCGGCTGCTTCAGCTCTTTGACGACGGAGACCTCCTTCGCACCTGCGGCCCACCTGCGCCTCAAGGAAATCACTGAACATTTTCACACCACCGCCTGCCTTTGTTTCTCCTGGGAATCTCTATCGTTTCCGACGGACACAGGTGGCTAGTGTCGGTGGTTGAACAGCGCAGGACATTATCATAATCATTTTTGGCATCTGGTCACCACCACACAATTGTTACAACCCTGAGATAAATGTCTAAAATATTTAATGAAGTCCTACAAATAGACTTCGAACCAATACTAATAATTCTTTCATTTGTTACATTTCACTCGACTGACATTCTTTCTACTTCATTAAATAAACTTATTTGATTTATTCGTTAATCTGTATTAGTTTTCCTCTAGACCTCCTGTATTATTTTTGCTTGCCCTATATTAATATTTATGTTATATATATATTTTTTTAGGTCATCAGCCAAAAGGCTGGTTTGAACCTGTACAGGTTTTATTAAGTAAATCGAGGAGTGAGGTGGTTTACAATTGCCTTCCTTTACTGAGTGGAAAAGTACACTTATCAGCATGCCAGGCCTTCTGAAAAGCATATATTTTCCACTCTGCAAATGACATTTCCACTTCATTCATCACAGGGTCTGGCTGTAAAATGAAATACATTACTTTCAGACGAGATAACTCTGATTAGTGTCTTTTACATCTCTACCTCTTCTGTTCTTAAATGATTCAGTCATTTAGTTGGCTGACCATGTGATAAGAAACAGAAATATTTATTTTAGCCCTGTAACTAACAGACTGAGTGTAAATAATTTGACACTCCACCTGTCTGTTATCGGCAAATTTTACATTTTTTTATTTATTTATTTAATTTTATGTAATTTATTTTATTTATTTATGGGCAAATTTGTGTTGTTTTTATTATACAGTACAATTCGGTTATAACGAAGTCGGTTGTAACAAAAACTCGGTAATAATTTATGAAAATAGAAAATTTGATTGGTTTTATATAACTTATATCGGTTGTAACGAACGAATCACCTTCCTTGAAATTGTAATCATAATAGTAAGCCTAAAAGAAAAATATATTCTCAGGGAAATGAGAAACAACCAGTTTTGCGATACGTACGAGATGTGACCAAAAAATTATTTATAATTAATTATAGGAAAATAATTCGGTACATTTTCTCCTTGGTCGTAAAAAATTTTTAGTTTTAAATAACGCAGAATTTATTAAAAAAAAATACGTACTTTGAATATACCATCCCGATGTCGGAATTACTTATCTGTTTCGTAAATAATAAGTTTTCTTTGAAATGACTAAATATTTGTCTACACATTATTTGATTTAAATCTATTTAACCATTTTCCCGGAAAAATGAGTCAAAAAGTTACATTTTTCATTATTCCTAAATAACGGTAATGGATAAAAACAAATGTTAAATATAAAATATGTTCCTTTTAAAATACTTTTAAAACGATATGCCACATGAACTACCTTGCCAATTGAAATTTTTGAGTTACGGCCTTGTTCATTTTTCAAAAACCAATTTTGGGACCTTCAACCAAATTTTCCCGAATACAGTCATGGTTTGAAAGCTTGTTCAATTCTGAATAAAATGAAATTAAAAATTAACAATTAAGTTAACAAAGTGCTGCTGTGAAGGCTTAATTGTGAAAACATATTTTTTGCAGTTTTGGACGCCATTTTGAAATGAATGAAGGTATTACGAATTATATTTTACCAGATTAAATGTTAACTTATATGTTTTTCAAACTGTGCCAGAAAACATACACGGTTACTTTTGAAAATTACAAAATTCAAACACGGGTTCAGTTTCGGCACACCTGTAAATTCGAAGTGAGCGAAAATATTTTTATTAAATAGACAATTTTATGAGATAATAGAAAAAAAATTATAGGAAATTTTTTTCTTATTCTGTTTCACTCCGTTTTCCTGCAATCAATTTGGTATATCTTATCTGCTTCACCCGGTTTATGAAATTTTAAAGTGTAAAGTACTTTTAAAACCAATTAGAAATGGAAAGAAAGCTGCAAGTTTCCAAACGAAAAGAGAATAAACTAATGTGTTTAAAAACATCTTTTTTTATAACATATGTCTTTATTACAATTCATTATAACTTTTATGATAACATTGCAAAGTAACTAGGAAGTTATTATGACAGGTTGGAATTAGCGTAAGTGACAGTTGGTATTATCTTTAGAAGGCAAACAACGAGATGGAAAGAGGGAAGGGGAGAGAAGAAGGCATGTGTGGTAAGCACCTGTGCTCAGCTAAACTGCTGATACTTTACATGATACAGATAATTTACATGCACCTGGAATTTACTCCAGATACAACGTCCTTAAAGAAATATATTAATAAAAACATGCATTTTGATGTAGATCAGTATTCAAGTTGTTCAGTGTTCATCAATTACTTTTTTCAGTGCCATTGATCAGAGAAAATTACATTCTGTTTTATTAACTGTACAATAATTAATATTCCACTTTCACTTTTTGAATTTGTTAAAAATTGTTCAATTTTTTTTCTTTTTTTGGTAATAGCCTATGTTGAGGTGTAAATTTGTTAGTGTTACTATATGTAACATCTCCAGCAAGTTTCAGCCATCTAAAGTCCGGTTTTCACTACATGTACACATGAGCGGATTTAGGTCTTGATATCTTCTCGGGTCCGTAGTCCCTTGAATTAGAGGAGAAATTTATAAGTATGAAAGGTATGTGTGTGTGTGTGTGTGTGGGGGGGAGGGGGGTTTCAGGTGTGACAGTTGATCGTTTGATGAACAGTCAGTAAAGCCTATGCGTCAGGGGTTCAGGTAGGGGTTTATATCGCTATTGATAATACGTAGTCTTTTTATTAGTTTGGTTTTCTGGGTAGTCGAGTAGGTCTGGCCATTGAGCCGTGGCTGGATGGCCAGTAATCCCTACAAGATGGGGTGTTAAATAAGGGGGTCGGGGTTTTTCCTAGGGCACACCGGGTGCTGAGTAATGCCTTATTAGGCGGGTCCGGTACCCGGTATAGAGAAGGGGCGGTTAGGTTTAGTGGGTAAATATCCCACATTACCATTACTTATGCGATGGTATCTTTCAGAGCCACTTGGGTCTCTAAAGATTCCCCCGCTTCGCACGACTGGGGAAAAAAAGGTCTTGATATCTGGGGGTGCGAGCTCACCGGAAGATATGAGATACAGTATTTGGATACTACATACTAAATTTATAATCATCCCAAAAAATCTGGGGGTGCGGCGCACCCCCAGATTTCGTAATCCCTGTAAATTCCCTGTAAATTCGTCCATGCATGTACAAGGCCAGTGACGTACTGTGTCGCCACAGTTTTCACTATGCGTACGAGCTTTGTACAACCTTCGTGCTCATTTGTTGTGCTCATTCTCAGAGATGAATTAAAATGAAAAAGATATTATTATTGCTCGTGGCGTTTTTTTAGTTTTGGAAGAAAGCAATTAAGAGCATTAGGAATAAGCATGTAAAGAGACAATGCGTCCATAATTTAGGACGAGGAAGGAGAATTTAATACAATTTTCGGCAGACGTAAAGAAGATCCTGGAAAATTCATATCTTATTTCCAAATGAGCTATCTAAAATTCAATGAATTACACCTTCTTCTGCAACCTAGGATACAGAAAAACAACACAAGATTAAGAAATAGTATACCAACCTTGGAAAGGGGCACATACAAGTTTCATACCATGTCGTTTGAATCGCTCCCTCGACTAATACAAATGACACTGTCCGAACCCTCTACGTGCCCTTTACAAAACCTGCACCTCTAGTGAAAGCTGACATCTACCTTTTCCATAGTTTCTTATGGACAATCTTCATTCCTCGATTCCGTTCAAACGATCCTGTACGAAACCTGTACATTCCTCAAACGTATAGTGAAAACCGGGCTTAAACCGTTCGGAACTTAGTAAATAAAATTTTTGTTTAAGAGTTTTACAACCTTTTCAACTTTTTAGGGGTTTATTTTGGAAATTGTTAAGGGGTAATTTTTTTGGTCGCACTATAAATAATATCACCGAAAATCGACCATCTAACTCGTCTAAAATATAAAAATTGGTTTAAGGGTTAAACACAATTTCCATCCCTTTAGGAATATATTTTGGAAACAGAAAAGAAATATTTTTCTTAGTTGAACTGTAAGTAATATCTCTACTGAGTTTCAGCCAGCTAGTTTTGTCCAGAACTTCGTAAATGGAAAATATCTGTTTAAGGGTGTAACACTGTAACTTTCACATTTTTTTATTTTATTTTGGTTTAACGTCCGACTGTTCTGCAATTACTGCTAATGCAGACGGTGAAGGATGAAATGATTTTTGTAACGTATGAAAATATGCCGTACCTGAATGGGATTCGAACCAATGACCGCATGATGAGAGGCGAGCACGTTACCAACTACGCCAATGCGGCCGGTATTGAGTAACTTTCACATTGAGTGATTTTAAGTTACACTCAATATTCTGAAAATATCTAATAAATATAAAATGAAATCGATTACTACGAAATTAATAAAATTATAACACATAGCTTGTGTTGCAATTCTTTAATGCTCTTCAGGATTATTTTATCAATTATACTTTTTACTTTCTCTCCGTACTTGAAATAATGTTCTTTCTATTATTACAATCAAAACAGAATATTTCTTATAAAGTTTGTCTAATTTTTGATCAATATTATTATTGTTGTTGTTTAGGTCATCAGCCGAAAGGCTAGTTTGAACCTCTAGAGGCTTTACTAAGTAAAACGAGGAGTAAGATGGTTTACCATTGCCTTTCTTCCTGAATAGAAAAGTATGCTTATCAGCATGCCAGGCCCTCTGAAAAGCATCTTTCTCATCCTGTAAATGACACATTCACTTTATTCACCACAGGGTCTGGGTGTACAATGAAATTCATTACTCTCAGAGGAGATAACTCTGAATAGTGTCTTTTGCACCTCTACCTCTTCTGTTCTTAAATGCTTCAGTCATATAATTGGCTGACCGTGTGATAAGAAACAGAACTATTTTTTGTAGCCCAGAAACTAGCAGATCAAGTGTAAATAATTTACCACTCCACCTGCCTGTTATGGGCACAGTTATTACTTATCAAAAATAATTCATATAGATTTACAGACGCTTAGCGTTTCAGACATAAACTGTATGAGTTTCTTTTTCTTTTAAAGTAAACAATTTTTTAACAAACATATTTTACATTAAATAAATATTTTGGCCTTCGGGCCAGCCCAGTCAGTCAGCTAGTAGAAAGTCGCTATTATTTGTTAAGTAACACCAGTTGGGCAAGCGACTTTGTATGGTGACCAGTTGACAGCCATCCATGAACAAACTCTACTGGGGGTCCCTGTTTAAACTCATGTCTAATTTTCGTCAAAAAAAAAATACAGCAAAAAGCAGTGATCAAATTGGGTAGTTGTCAACAATGTACAGTCCGCAATAACAAATAAAAGCTTAAAAAAAATTAAAAACATATAAATTAATTCTTTAACTTAACTCTGCATATAAATTAAATTAATTTAAAGAACAATAATAAAATAAAATATTAAAATAAATTTACAAACACATTGTAAAAGCTGTACAAGATACTGGTACAACACCCTTTTCAACCCCTCAATGGTAGAATGTCAAAATCGTTTATGTTTAACTTTTCTATTTACCCTATTTTTATTTTATTTTTATTTTTTATTTTTCTATTTTCTATTTACTTTTCTATTTAAAGGGAATATTCCCTCCAAATTTCAGCTTTCTAATTATTGTGCAACTAGGAAAATTAGTGATCAGTGAGTCAGTGAGGTTTTTCATATAAATCTGTATAATATTACAAAGATAACAAAATAATACTAAAAAATCTGGTGTGAAACACTCACACAACTTTCTCTTACCAATGCAAATAATTAACAATATAACTTACCATTAGTAATAAAACATTAGAAATAAACAAACACCTAACCTCAATTAACATAACCTTATTTTAATCATGAGTGAAAGACGCAAAATGAAAATCAATCTCAGTTTCGATTTAAAATACGGAAAATCACTCTTTACGCTAAACTAGGCTCTGTAGAGAAAAACGCTCTAAATAAAAGTTGTCGATCTTTTAATTTCCTATAAAGTTGATTATACTTTTTTATCGTAAAATGCAAAATAAGGCTGATGAAATCTTTACAAAATCGACTTTTTACACTTTTTCGTGAGAAAAAAACAAAATAGCTAATTACTGATAAACTAAGCGTTATACAACAAAAAATGTTTGAAATAAAAATTGTAGAATTTTAAATTCTCTACAACTTTTATTATATACATTTTTGCGCTTAAATGCATATTAAAGTCGCAATCTTAAAAAAATAATTTTTTTACGAGAAAACAGCCTCACCAAGAATTTCAGCAAACATGACGCCTACCCTATCTTGTAAAGCATAAAAAATTTATTAAACGTGGCGATTTTTAAAAAAAATCATAGCTCCAGTTTTTGAAAAAAATCGCAAAAAAGTGAAAAATTACACGAATAAACTACTACTTTCGGTTGACCGATTTTGATGAAAATGTTCGTGTCGGGTCCGGTAGTGGTGTCTAACTTTAAGTTTCAAGCTTCAAGTTCGTATGATATTTCGTTCTTGAGATATTCTGTTCACACACACACACACACACACACACACACACACACACACACACACTCGCAGACAAACACTCAGACCAATCACTGAAAACATGTTTTTTGGGTTCAGGGGGTTTGAAAACGTGTAGATTCGGTGAGAAAACTCGATTTCAAAAAATCGACATGAAAACAATACTTTCCTTCCTGCATATTCATATAGGCAAGAGAAAGTAAAAAGATTGTAAATTTATTTTTTGTAAATAATGAGTTATATTTTTGTATTCATGAATATAATGAAAAATAAACTTGTTTATTTGAATTACTATACTATAAATTATAAAATATTAAATTTCCGTACAGAATTTATTTTTTGTAATAACATGTACCATGTGAAGAATCTATTTCAAAACACTAAGATAACTTTTCAGATGTAGCACATGTTGTACATCTGCACTGCGTACCGTACACACTTTTGCTTTGAGAAACATTATAATGATGTTACACACAGACGAACTTGTGCCAGACTTAAATAAAGCAAAGACAAAACAAACTATGAACTCCAGTATGAGGTCTGGTTTTCCAAATTTTGAAAAAGAACAGTTAAGTCAATCTTTATTTGTTTTAGTTTCTCGCTTAGTTTACTTTTAAAATTATAAATAATATATACTATTTAAAAAATTCTTTGTAATAAATTAAAAATATTATTATTACAAACAAAATTATTAATGATATATTTTGTAAACAATATGAAATATAACAATCATAATTTATCTATTAATAGATAGCAACAAATAAGTCAAAAATATTGCATTTTTTGACTTGTTTTATCTTCCAACATCATTTTTGGTATAAAAGTACAGTTTAAAGTTAAACCACAAGTAAATAAAACGTATACCAATTGTTAAATTCTGTTGTTGTTTAGGTCATCAGCCAAAAGGCTGGTTTGAACCTGTAGAGGTTTTACTAAGTAAAAAAAGGAGTGACGTGGTTTACTATTGCCTTCCTCACTGAATGGAAAAGTACACTTATCAGCATGCCAGGCCCTCTGAAAAGCATATATTTTCCACTCTGCAAATGACACTTTCACTTCATTTACCACAGGGTCTGGCTGTATAATGAAATTCATTACTTTCAGAGGAGATAACTCTGATTAGTGTCTTTTACACCTCTTCTACCTCTACCTCTACCTCTTCTGTTCTTAAATGATTCAGTCATTTAATTGGCTGACCATGTGATAAGAAACAGAACTATTTAATTAGCCCTGCAACTAACAGATTGAGTGTAAATAATTTGACACTCCACCTGTCTGTTATGGGCAAAATTCTAGAAAAAAAATTCTAGCAAAATTCTGTTATGGGTTAAATTCTAGAAATTTTATCCTGCGGCCCGGCTCGAAAAAAATCAGTAATTAATTAGCCCACCATTTCAAAAAGGCTGTGGACACCTGCTCTAAAGGTTTTACTAAGTAAAATGAGGAGCGAGGTGGTTTAATATTGCCTTCCTCACTGTGTGGAAAACTATGCTTATCAGGATTCCAGTTCTTTTGAAAAGCGTCTACTTTCCACCCTGCAAATGACACCTTCACTTCCTTCACCACAGGGTCTGGCTATATAATGATGAAATCCATTACTCTGAGAGGAGATAACTCTTACTATACTATTTTTCAAAGCTGATAAGCTCTGAAAGTATGCATTACTTGCTACGCACTACATAACTAGCCAATGACTTGCCAGCAACATTGCCAATACTTCCTCTTGTAACTCTCTTATTTATTTTGTCAGCCATTTTTTTGGTCTTTCAATAACAGTTATAACCTATGAATATACAACCAGCTGATTATACGACGTGTGGCTATTAAATAACAAGACTGACGTTGTAAAAAATTTAATTTTTATTTTATACATAATCACTTATTGTCACCTTCAATATACACTCCTTCTCTATCCCTACAATGTTCCATGGGAATTTTCTATTGTTGGAAACGGTGCAGGAAGTCATCTTCTGTCAGCTCCTTCAGGACACGTGCCGCTTTCTCTTTTACAGCTTCCACAGACTCAAATCTTGTCATTTTTAATGCAGATTTCACCTAAGGGAACAGGTAGAAGATAATAACATGTCATGAAATGTAATTTTTTACTTAAGATCTGGAAACGAAGCGCAAATCCATTCACTGAAGAGCCGAACTTCACCAAGAGCCAAATAAGCTCGAATGAGGAAGTCAAAATTTAAAGCAATGATGATTGTTTTTTTTTATATCCATGGGATTGTGTACCTTCAATGTATTCCTGAAGGTCAAACAATTAATAAATAGTACTATATTGAGGTAGTTTAGAAAGTACCTCAAGGTAGTAATATTGATTAATTATTTGATCTTCAGGAACCCAGTGAAGGTACACAATCCCATGGATATAAAAAAAAACAATCATCATTGCTTTAAATTTTGACTTGCTTATTCGAGCTTTTTGGCTCTCAGTGAAGTTCGGCTCTTCCAGTGCATGGATTGGCGCTTCGTTTCCAAATCCTAAGTAAAAAACCACATTTCATCACATGTTATTATCTTCTACCTGTTCCCTAAGGTGAAATCTGCATTAAAAGGGACAAGATTTGAGTCTGTGGAAGCTGTAAAAGAGAAAGCGGCACGTGTCCTGAAGGAGCTGACAGAAGAATACTTCCACCACTGTTTCCAGCAATGAAAAATTCCCATGGAGCATTGTAGGGATAGAGAAGGAGTGTATATTGAAGGTGACAATAAATGATTATGTATAAAATTAAAATTAAATTTTTTACAACATCAGCCTCATTATTTAATATTTTTTTTTTTTTTTTGGTTTAACGTCCGACTGTTTTGCAAATTGCTGCTAATGCAGACGGTGAAGGATGAAATGAATTTTTTGTAACGTATGAAAAAATGCCATGCCCGAGTGGGATTCGAACCCAAGACCGCGTGATGAGAGGCGAGCACGTTACCAACATTATTTAATAGCCACACCTCATGTTATACTCTGTAGCGTTTGCTTTTATAAAATTGTCAACACAAAATGTTAGGCTGTTTATATTATAGTACAAAGAAATTCACCAGTTCATTTTGTGTTTTCGTTCAGTGCACACGAGATTAAAGCGTACCGCAGTACCGATCAACGATGAATGTGGTAATTTACGCATGTACCGATCAGTATGTGGTATACACAAACTAAAATAGGATTATACAATTAGCCACAATAACTTCATAAAAAATAAATTCATACAAAAGTATTAAATACTGGTAACAATTTAGAGCCATACTTTTCTAACAACCAGTATAGATGCGAGCTCACTTAATTGCTAGCGTAAGGAATTCGGGTGGAGAGGATTGTTTGTACGATTCCCCTCCACCTATAACCTAGTAGTAGTAATAATACCATTAGTACGCGCTGTTTCAAAAATATTAGTCACAAACCATTTCGATTAACTACTGTAGTACCAAAATATTTTATTAGATTTTAAACAAATAATATATATTTTTTTAATTTCTAATAATATGTGTATGTTACAATCTGTTCAATTCAGAACAATAAGCAACCCCATGACCTAATGAGATGAGGATGAAGTGTGTGACGTGTAAATGAGGTGTAATTCCTGAGAGAGTATTGTTAATTGAACCCCAACCATCAAAGTACACCCGCAACCACTGGCTAGTATTCAAATCCATATAAAAGTAACTGCCGTTACTAGGATTTGAACCAGGAACCTTCGGCTCCGAAAATCAGCTGTTAAAAAGCTGATTTTGGCAACGACTTTACCTCTAGACCAACCCGGTGGGTTTACTAATAATATTCTAAAATATTTTATTAATATACTAAAAGTTTATTGTTGTTGGTTTAGGTCATCAGCCGAAAAGCTGGTTTGAACCTGTAGAGGTTTTACTAAGTAAAACGAGGAGTGAGGTGGTTTACCATTGCCTTCCTCACTGAATAGAAAAGTACGCTTATCAGCTTGCCGGGCCCTCTGAAAAGAACATATTTTCTAGTCTGCAAATGACACCTTCACTTCATTCACCACAGGGTCCGGCTGTATAATGAAATCCATTACTTTTAGAGGAGATAACTCTGATTAGTGTCTTTTGCACCTCTACCTCTTCTGTTCTTAAATGATTCGCTCATTTAATTGGCTGACTATGTGATAAGAAACTGAACTATTTATTTTAGCTCAGCAACGAACAGATTGAGAGTAAATAATTTGACACTCCACCTGTCTGTTATGGGCAGAAAAATTTATTATAATACCCTAATAAAGTAAAAAAATTTATTAGTGTTTAATATTTTCCTACCGATTGTTATATTTTATATCAGTTTGTTTATAAATAGGCAGCGTATAACAATATTAGATTATATACAATAATTAGATTAATAACTTCACGAGCTGCGAGCGTAATCACACCACTACAGTGAATGGTCTTATAGTATCAAATGACAAATATGAGAGGTAAATATTTTCAGAATGTACAGTACACACATCGCCAAGTGGATTTAAAGCAACCGTTGTTATGAGAACATCACATCTTACTCTCACCAGTTCCCCTCGCCCTTCATCCCGCATTAGCAAACAAGTTAGCCACCAACTATACGTATGTTGACTACTCGGAGTAAAATGGAGGTAACAAGTAGAGGGAAAGTGTACGGTGCAAGCTTCTATTGAAAGTACAACTAAAGTCCAGCCTCTCTTAGTTTGCTCCTAATGTAAACCAAATAATGACGTCACTGAGCATGCGCATTATATCAAAATGTGTACACACTGATTAAAAAGTAACAAAAAAATACTTTCAAAAGTATTTAAATACAAAATACTTTTAAAAGTATTTTTATAAATAAAATTGTTAGGCCCCTACATCATATCGTGACTGATGTTTTTAGTACTTTAAGTACTTATAATTTAAAAAATAGTTAACTTAATAAAAATACGACATTCATAAAGTCGCAAACTCTAGTGTGCACCCTGTAATAGGTGGCTTTTGTTTGTTGACAGTAGGAGCAAAATATGAACGACTGTACTGTAGGTAGTATAGCACATTGAGTCCAAATAATTGAACATTCCACCTCTTTATTATGACAAAATGTATTTATATAATCTTATAAATAATTTGAAGAAATATTTCAATCATCTTATGGACTCTCATTTGGGTGGTCATGTGAAAAGATATAATAAATATTGAAACTTCTTTTGTGTAGTGCTCTGGAACTGATTGTTCCAGAGAAACTGTTTGTATTGTTGTTGTTTAGGTTATCAGCTGAAAGGCTGGTTTGAACCTCTAGAGGCTTTACTAAGTAAAACGAGGAGTGAGGTGGTTTACAATTGCTTTCCTCACTGATTGAAAAAGTAGCCTATGCTTATCAGCATGCCAAACCCTCTGAAAAGCATCTTCTTTCCACCCTGCTATGACACCTAGATAGATCTTTGTCTTAAAATTTCTATACCAATCAAGTTTGTAGTAAAATATCATCTGGGGCATTTGCACTAAAACAAATTGCCAGATTAAATGATAAAAAATTACTAATGGCAGCTTATCATGGCCTCATTCTGTCTCATATCCATTATGGTATCTTACTATGGGGTAATTCTAGCATGGGTAATATGAATAGGGTTTTTAAAATTCAAAAGAAAGCTATTATGTGTATGGTGGGAGCTAACCAGCTAACCTCATACAGGCCACTATTTAAGGAGCTCAAATTGCTTACAGTTTCCTCTCTCTCTATATTTTTGAGGTGATTATGTATGTTAGGCAAAATAATTTCCTGCAGAATTTTAATGTTCACAATCATAATACAAGAAACAGAAATGATTATTATGTGGCTAATCACTCCACAAAATTGTTTGAACAAAAACCTACTTATGCAGGGAGAAAATTCATGAATAAATTACCCCAATTTTTAAAATGTGAGGATTTGAATTCCTTTAAAAGGAATCTGAAAAATTACTTGATCGGTGAAACTTTTTATAGTGTACAAGAATTTCTTTGTTGATAGTAGTGATACATTGTGTGATTCTTATATATATTTCAGGTGTTATAGCTGACATATCATATACTCCTTCTGGAGTCCTCAGGGCGCAAAAAAAACCTGCAATGAACAAAAACCTACTTATGCAGGGAGAAAATTCATGAATAAATTACCCAAATTTTTAAAATGTGATAATTTGCATTCCTTTAAAAAAAATCTGAAAAATTACTTGATCGGTGAAACTTTTTATAGCATACAAGAATTTTTTTCTTGATAGTAGTGATACATTGTGCGATTCTAATATGTATTTCAGGTGTTATAGCTGACATGTCCTATACTCCTCCTCGAGTCTCCTGGACGCAAAAAAAACCTTCACTTCATTCACCATAGGGTCTGGCTGTATAATGAAATTCATTACTCTCAGATGAGATAACTCTGACTAGTATCTTTTACACCTCTACCTTTTCTGTTCTTAAAAGTTTCAGTCATATAATTAGCTGACCATGTGATAACAAATAGAACTATTTTTATAACCCTGGAACTAGCAGATCGAGTGCAAATAATTTAACACTCTATTATGAGCAACCTCTGGAACTAGTAGGTCAATTACAGTCAATTTAACACTACCTGCGACAGTAAATTTATTTTTTACTTTTTTTGATAATTAATTTAAAACAATGAATCAGATGAATAAAGAAATGAATGAATTGTTAAATGAATGGAAAATAATAAAATTGTAGTAACCAGTAGAGTAGAACATTGTAAATCGAGTACAGTCTGTTTTTTTTATTATTATTAAAAAAAGTTCTTTTACATTATACTGTAGTACAATCTCATTCAAAATTCTTACAATCACAACCAATAAAATGAATAGTGTTACAGGTATTACAATGATTGTTACATGGTTGACTGAATCCTTCCATCTATTAGGTCTACTACATTTTTTCCCTTTATATCTTCATTAATCTCTCTCTCTCTCTCTCTCTCCATAGAATGTCATTCAAACAAAAATCCTTCATTAGTTACTTTTTCATTCATTTATCTGTCCTATTTCCTGTCATTCATGCATCCTGTTTTTTCTTTCATTCTGTTTGGAATGTTTATTGTTTTATAAAAATCTGGTGTGAAACAATCACACAAATTTCTCTAGCCAATGTAAATAATGAATAATATAAACTATGTTTAATCATGAGTAAACAATGTAAAATGGAAAAATAACTTAATTTTAATCGTGAGTGTAACCATTGCCCCCTTTTATTAGGTACTGTGCTCCCGGCTATAAAAGCTTCTGACATACTGTTAGGGGAAAGCTGAAAATAGTTCCTTGGAAACTTGGAACTTAAGTTCCAGGCTTATATATATCGTACGTTATTCCGTTCTTAAGATATTATGTTCACCCATACACACAGACAGATGGACACACACACACACAGACCAATCACTAAAAACATATTTTTTGGGTTCAAGGGCTTGAAAACATGTATATGCGGTAAAAAATTGATTTAGAAAAATTGACATGAAACCAATACTCTCCTTCCCAAAATATTCTAGAGAGAAAGTAATTTTCTACAATAAAATTTGATGTATAACCTCCAGGTATCAATAACAACATTTATTGAATGAAGGAAGTTATTACATTTCATTGGAATTAAAATAGTGGAATGAATTGTTTAAATATTATAAAAATTTTATCTATGGATCCATACTTCTTGTTCTGATGATCAAAAATTTCATTAATATTTTTTAAAGACTTTGTCTTTTTTAAAGTGTTGCTTTTGTTGTATATAAATACTTGGTATGGTTCTTTTATATAATTCGATACATATAGTAAATTATTATAAATTAATAATTTAATAATAAATAATTAAAAAATTATTTACAATCAATCTGTTAGTTGCAGGGCTAAAATAAATAGTTCTGTTTCTTATCACATGGTCAGCCAATTAAATGACTGAATCATTTAAGAACAGAAGAGGTAGAGGTGTAAAAGACAACAATCAGAGTTATCTCATCTGAAAGTAATGGATTTCATTATACAGCCAGATCCTGTGGTGAATGAAGTGAAAGTGTCATTTGCAGAGAGGAAAATATATGCTTTTCAGAGGGCCTGGCATGCTGATAAGTGTACTTTTCCACTCAGTGAGGAAGGCAATGGTAAACCACCTCACTCCTCGATTTACTTAGTAAAACCTCTACAGGTTCAAACCAGCCTTTTGGCTGATCACCTAAACAACAACATAATAAATTATAATATATGGAAAATTAAATTGAATGAACAAAAATAACACCACATAATATTTACATAACTTCGAAAAATTTGTCCATGCTTATTTTATAACAAATGATGATTTAGAGAAATGACTTCTGAAAAAAATGTGCTATTTGGTTTTCTTATCTTTATTTTTCCAGCAATTCTAGTAGCATAATTTTGTTTTGAGATCAATTATTACTTTACGGTTACTACATACCAAATAGAACTATAAGAGTACCTTGAACACAAATAAATGCTATAACAGTAAGACTCCAAATTCCTGAAATAAGTTCTTACTATCAAATTTTTTGTATCCGTTTATAGCACATGGAAAAGATTGCATAACTTTAAAGCATATAGAAAATTAAATAACTACATGATATAACTTAAGTTTTAGGTACACTCATTGGCGGGATCTGGGGGGGGGGCAAGGGGGGGCACTTGCCCCCCCAATATTCTACTGGTATACATTTTTAACCAAGTTAGTGTATCGAAAAAATAATTTAAACTCTATCTGTACAGGGGTTTTTTAAGCATCAATTCAGATGTTCTTCTTATAAGCTGTTCTTAGTGGAGATGTATTTAAACTTAAAATTAATTAATCAAATGGTCCAATAAAAATGTGTTAATGGTTAAATAAGTTAATACTATTTTTTAACATTTAAAAACATTGTTATTGGACCATTTTAGATCAATTTTAGGTTTACATCAATTGGGAGTTAAAATGACGTTTTAACGTTAAAATCCCAACAAAATTTACTTTTTAATTTAGCCTAAAAACAGCCCTAAAATTGAGTTGAAGGCAATAAAAATCTCAAAATTTTCCGGGGGAGGTCCCCCGGACCCCCCCTTGTGCTGGGGGGTATTCCATACCCCCCAGACCCCCCGGTATTTGCCCCCCCAATGACTCCCGCCAAATCCCGCCAATGGGTACACTTATAAAGTATACACTGTAAGTAATATATTTATGTATACTTCTCGAAACAATTTTATGTAATATCTGTCATAAATTAAATTTGTTTTATTTACACATTATGTGATGTTACAGAACGTTAAGTTATTAGTGCCAATATTTTTACTTCACCTTCATAAAGTGACCTGCACTAATTTCATAAATAACAACGCATAAATCTCTTGTAAACTATCTTTTAAGCCAAAATTTTTATGAAGAGGTGTCTTTTTAATGGCAATGAAAAGGTAATTTCAGATGTTAAGTGTTGAAATAAAATGCAATTTGTTATAACATTTGAATAACTAATAGTTTTCATACGTATTTATTAACTTAAAAATGTTTTTGAATCTGAGATTTACCTTCTTTGGTTTTGGGTAGTATTTTTTAAGGAAAGGGTTTATTTTCTTGAAGGGAATGATTCATTTTTCAACAATCTGATGATTAAATTGTTATATTATTCTGAATTTTTACTTATAAGAGACATAAATTTTATTAGTAATTGGTGGTATTGGTTTATGTTTGCCATAAGCTTCTCATATTACAAATTTGTCCAACCTGGTCTTTTTTTTGTCCCTAATGTGTGTATGTTTCAAACTGTTCAATTTAAGAACAATAAGCAACCCCATGACCCAATGAGATGAGGATGATGTATACGTATGATGTGTAAATAAGTTGCAGTCTTGTACAGACTCAGAGTGTATGATTAATTGAACCCCAACCATCAAAGTACACCGGTAACAACTGTCTAGTACTCAAATCCGTATAAAAGTAACTACCTCTACTAGGATTTGAACCAGGAACCTTCGTCTCCGAAAATCAGCTGATTTTGGCGACGACTTTACCTCTACACCAACCCGGTGGGTCGACTAGTATTTAAATCCGTATAAATGTTACTACTTACTTTTACTAGAATTTCAACCAGGAATCTTGGTCTCTGAAAATCAGCTGTTAAACAGCTGACTTTACCTCTAGACCAACCCAGTGGGTTTGAACAATCTAAAGCAACTTTCTACAAACTGACTTTATGACTGGGTTGTATAAAAAGAAGTTTACTGGTCATGGGTCAAAATAGTTTCTCTGTTTAAAGTACTTATTTTGTTTGTCATTTTTATAAATTGCGTCCAGGAAATTTCCAAGGAAGCGTGAACATAACAAGAACTAATAAGTTATTACATTTTATTTTAATTACATATTACTTACCATTGCAAGTTTACTTACTACAAGTCATTTTCTAATATTTATACAATAGTACAGTTTTCTTAGCATTCACTTCAATGCTTTGACTGTTCATTTATTTTGAGCTATTACCTTTTTTTATTTTTGTAAAATATTATTTAGAAAGAAATTCTTGTATACTGTAACAAGTTTCATCAATCAAGTAATTTTTCAGATTTTTCGTACAGGACGCCAAGATTGGTTATTGATGGTGTGCGGATTGACTGGAAGAGGCAGCTGATGTACCTTGGAGTTAAAGTGGACAGGGGTTTCACATTTCGGCCTCAAGTGATGAAGCTGTCAAAGAAGGCCGCCGTGGTGGCAGGGAACCTATCACGGTTGATGCCCAATGTTGGTGGACCCAAAGAAAAGAAAAGAAGGTTGTATGCGAGTGTTGTCCATTCAATTTTATACTTTATGCAGTGCCGGCATGGGTCGATGTGATGATAAAACAGGTAAATAAGAAGAAGCTGCTGTCGGTTCAGAGGCAAGTGTCACTAAGAGGTGGCATACCGAACAGTTTCAGCGAGTGCAGTAATGGTGGTAGCAAGCATACCTTCTATAGATTTACTAGTCTGGGCAAGAAGTGAGATAATATCTGAGTGACGGAAAACTGGAAAACTGAAACTGAAAAACTGGACTGGAACTGAAAAACTGGAGCATTAACAGGGGTGCTATCGGGTGCGCCGAACCCCCAGATTTTTGGGATGATAATAAATTTAGTATTTAGTATCCAAGTACCTCATACCTTCCGGTGAGCTCTCACCCCCAGATATCAAGACCTAAATCCGCCCATGAGCTGGAGAGGCTACAACAGCTCAGATAAAGAGAGAGGCCAGAGATAGACTTCTCAGGAGGTGGCAGGAGAGATGGGATGGAGAGGTGTCCGGTCGATGGACACATAGATTGATTCCGGATGTAAAGAAATGGCTGAGTAGGGAGTACGGCCAGGTTGGTTATTACCTTACACAGGCATTGACAGGGTATGGTTGCTTTTGGACAAATCTCCACTGGTTCAGACAATCAGATGAAGCAAGCTGTCTGGATTGTGAGGCAGAGAAGGACAATGCAGTACATGGGATTTTTGACTGCAGAAGATGGATACCAGAGAGGGAGGTTCTAGGGACCAAGATTGGGTTGCCAATTTCTTCAGAAAATCTCTGTGATTTTATAATCGCAGAAGAAGAAAGCTGGAAGGCCATTGAGGAGTTCATCCAGAAAGTGATGAAGAGCAGAGAGGAACGAACAGCTGCGTTAGTCCCAAAAGAAATCACTCAAAAAGAGGATAAATGGGTGATAAGAAGAGAAGTCACTGAGATAATGTTATTCAGTTAATAAAGGACCTTCGGCTTGTTGTGAAGTTATGCCTAACTTTCCCTTGGCAAGTTGGGATGGGATAAAAAAGAACTGAGAGGTTTTGGCGAATAGTTGCCTTCAGCAGAGCTCCGCATATGCCAGGTAAAGACCTCCTGGTACCGGTAAATTCGGTTTCCTCTAGTAAAAAAAAATTTTTACAACATTTAAAAAATTGGGGTAATTTACTGATATATTTTCTTCCCGCATAAGTAGGTTTTAGTTCAAACAATTAATTATTGTGGTTATCCACATAATGATCGTTTCTTTTTCTTGTGTAATGATAGTGAACATTGAAATTTTGCATAAAAATATTTTGCTAATTATAAACCTAAAAATATCACCTCAGAAATGTAAAGTGAGGGAACTGTAAGCAATTTAAGCTCCTTAAGTAGTGGCCTGTATGGGGTGATGTGGATAGCTCCCACCCAAGGTTAGTAGAGTTTCTCTGTTAACCTTGGCCATTCCACTCCTGGTTTTAGGCCTCCTTAGTAAAGCCTCTAGAGGTTCAAACCAGCCTTAACAGCCTTCAAACCAGGTTAAACAGCAACATTCTTGGAAAATGAGTATTTCATTGGAAAAATTTCCAGTTCCCTGAACAATAAATTCCCTTACTGTGGGAAAATATTTTTTCTCACCTAGCTCAGTGAAGCGCCGATTGATTTTGGACGTTTCAAAACACAATTCGTTTCCGCAGCCAACAAAACGACGCAAGATGCGAATTAAAGTTACAGGAAAAGAAGCAACAGCGGTGTATTAAATTTCATACATTGCATTGATCAGATTTGGTTCATTAGCGCAAAGTGCGGTACAAAGCGATCGTTTTTAATCCCTGGATACAACAGCTGGCCATGCACGTGTTACCCACCCGACCTTCAGTTAAGCCACGTGTATATCCACACGTGACCCCCACCACCCTATATTATCCTCAACTACCCTTATCCAATCTACCCTTAGTTCGTACGATGGTCTACCGTTTAATCCGTTGAAAATTTTTCTTTATAAATCCTTTTATCTGAGTGACATTTATTAAAAACAACACCCTTTATTATGAACATAATCAATCCTTCCTTTATGATTAACAATATCAAATCACAAGTTTCAACCAATTAAAATTGTGCTTTCTTATGAGATGCAAGCCATCTTGATCGACTTTCTATACGAATATATTTATTACATCATTCCTTGAGCATCAACATCATTAACAAATGGTGGATTAATTTTCTCCCGTATCTTCATTTAATACCCAATCTACATGTTTCTAATATAATATTATCCGACTTTGTCATAATACCAAAAGTTTTCTACATTTGTATTACAACAGACGAAATTTTTAAAAATTATATCCAAAATAAAGTCCTGGACAAAATTAACGCATCATGTAAAATTTTTAAAAAGTTAAAAAATTTTTTTTTTTTAAAGAAGTCATGGTCACGAAAAAATTAGGATGCTTGAGTATTTGGGACATATAATGCGCATCGAAAAGATATATATGGATTTCTCCAATGTATATTACAAGGAAGAATAGTTGGAAAACGTAGCGTGGGAAAAAGATGCATTTCCTGGTTGAAAAATCTCAGAATGTAGTACTCGTTAACGACAATGCAACTATTTCGAGCAGCAGTGGATAAAACTACGATTGTTAATGTGGTGGCCAACATACGGAACGGCCCAAAAAAGTAAAAGAAGAAGAAAAATGTTTGTCTAACTGTAGTTACATTAAACGAATCTAATTAAATAACCTTATGTACAAACATTGATTGCATCTTCCGTAATGATTTTCGCCAGTTGCCGTTCATCATTAAAAAAAATTTAAAGACCAAGCACACCCTTTATCATCCCTTTTTTAATATAGCTTAAGCACCAAGTATTAAACTCCTGCGAGAGAATGGAATTTTTAATCTAACGAACGATTTCGTTTTACCCTTCCTTATTCTATTTTAATAAATTGGAATATTTCTAGTTCAATTAAATTGTCTGTGCTTTTGAGGTTCAAAAATTTATTTTTAATAGAGTAAAATTTTCAAGGTTTATTATTATTTGCATCAATTTTAAAAATTATTCGCCATTGCAGTAAAATTGCCAAGTTTGTCCGTTTGAATGAAGTTTCTGTTTGCAACAAATGTTTTGTAATGTTAAAATAGACGCACCAGATTGGTCTTAGAGGTAAAAAACGTCTCCAATAAGGAGCTGTGTAACAGGTGATTTTGGGAGATGAAGGTTCCTTGTTCAAATCCTAGTAGAGGTTACTTTTATACAGATTTAAATATTAGACAGTGGTTACCGGTGTACTTTGATAGTTGGGGTTCGATTAACGATACTCTCTTAAGAATGGTCGGCATGAGTCTACAAGACTGCGCCTAATTTAAACTTCATACACATCATCCTCATGTCAATTGGTTGCCAAATGTTCTGAATTGAACAGATTGTAACTTACATACACACTAGGAATTTACAAAAATATTTACGAGGTGTGGCTATTAAATAACGAGACTGACGTTGTAAAAAAATTTATTTTAATTTTATACATAATCACTTATTGTTACCGTCAATATAATATACTCCTTCTCTCTCCCTACAACACTCCATGCGAATTTTCCTGTTTCCATTCGAATTTTGTTGGAAACAGTGCTGGAAGTCATCTTCTGTCAGCTCCATCAGGACACGTGCCGCTTTCTCTTTTACAGCTTCCACAGACTCAAATCTTGTCCTTTTAATGCAGATTTCACCTTAGGGAACAGGCAGAAGTCACAAGGTGCAAGATCTGGAGAATAAGGTGGATTTTCTAACACTGAGATGCTAGGAACCTCTTGACAGATAACGCGGAATGAGCTGGCGCATTGTCTTGGTGGAGAACCCATTATTTGTCCTTCCACAATTCGGCACGTTTTTTCCTTACTCTTTGACATAGTTTAGAAAGTACCTCAAGGTAGTAAATATTGGTAGTAATATTGATTAAGTGTTTGATCTTCAGGAACCCAGTGAAGGTACGCAATCCCATGCATATAAAAAAAACAATCATCGTTGCTTTAAATTTTGAGTTGCTCATTCCAGCTTTTTTTGGCTCTCGTTGAAGTTCAGCTCTTCCAGTGCATGGATTGGCGCTTCGTTTCCGGATCATAAGTACAAAACCACGTTTCATGTTACTTATCACATGTTATTATAATTTCCAAAAAAATTGGGTCTTTTTCAATCGCGTACAAAGTGTCAGTACAAACAAACATTTATGCGAGATTCATTTCAAACATTTTTGAGCGGCACGAGTCCTGAAGGAGCTGACAGAAGATGACTTACAGCGCTGTTTCCAACAATGGAAAATTCGCATGGAGCGTTGTAGGGATACAGAAGGAGTGTATATTGAAGGTGACAATAAGAGATTATGTATAAAATTAAAATTAAATTTTTTACGTCAGTCTCGTTATTTAATAGCTACACCTCGTATAATGCAGCAGTGTAGCAATAGAAGTAACTTTAAATCGTGTTTACTGAATTTATGTATCCAATAGCCGCAACATAATGAGAAAAGAAATAATTGAAATAGTAATTTACCATATTTTTAAGTAAAACAGTTTGATTTAAATTATGCGTCATTTACTCATGATTAAAACATTTGGTTATATTTTTCATAATACATTATTTACTAATGATTAAATATAGGTTATTTATATTTTATTATTTACATTGGCAAGAGAAGATCGTGTGAGTGTTTCACACACCAAATATTTTATTTTAGCACCATTGTTATTGGGCGTATTTTTTTTTTTTTTTTTTTAATTGAGTGATGATGCCTACATAAGCCTTGGGCTTGTGCGTAGGTAGATGAAAAAAATGCCAGACCTGACCGGGAATCGAACCCGGGACCCCGGCATAGTAGCCAGTTGTACTCCTGTTAAGTTGTGTAATAATAAATAAATCAATAAATAGTCTAGTACCGGGTTACCAAGCTTTGTTCAGTTACAGATTATATGATCGATTTCCGAAAAGAATGTTAATACAGTACAATGGGTTGATAATAGGTAAGTCATTGAAGGAGTTCTGAAGTAAACTTTACATTTAAAATACCGTGTGTTTACTTATCATTATTCATTGTTAATTACATTTGTAGTCAGCCTATTGTTCAAATTATATTTCTAATTTAGCAAGTTTACGATATTTGCAAATATGAGACCAAGTGCAATCAATTAGTAGACCACGGAAACCGGCTACACAAATTTTCAGCAAAATCGTTAAAGCCGTTTTCGAGAACAGTTTGGCATACAAACATACTCTTCTTCGTCTTCCTCTTCTTCTTCTTCTTCTTCCTCTTCTTCTTCTTCTTCCTCTTCTTCTTCTTCTTCCTCTTCTTCTTCTTCTTCTTTCTCTTCTTCTTCTTCTTCTTCCTCCTCTTCTTCTTCTTCCTCTTCTTCTTCTTCATCTTCTTCCTCCTCTTCTTCTTCTTCTTCCTCTTCTTCTTCTTCTTCCTCTTCTTCTTCTTCTTCCTCTTCTTCTTCTTCTTCTTCTTCTTCCTCTTCTTCTTCTTCTTCTTCCTCTTCTTCTTCTTCTTCTTCCTCTTCTTCTTCTTCTTCCTCTTCTTCTTCTTCCTCTTCTTCTTCTTCTTCTTCTTCTTACTATCAAGGATTAGGCATAAGCCTGTTCCGAACGTACAAACCATCCGGTACTTCTACACAAACACGAGACGTTTCAACCCGTACATCTCGACTACTGTCATCTTTTTCGAGGTCTTCCCACCTCCCTTCTTCCAACTGGAACATATTCCATCACTTTTAAGGGTATTCTCTCCTTTGGCATCCGTTCCAATAAAAACATACATACGCCAAATTTTCGTTTAATATTATAGAATGTACAAAATTAAACGGTAATTAAATTACAGTTCTTATGGTTCTATTAATAAAATATATTCATAGAACATATGAAATTTGTATCAGGTTAGTTTTAGATTAGGGACGTATAAAATTTACAAGTTAAGTTTTGTTATTATTTATGTATACGTGGAAAGATTTACGTATATTTTAGAAATTTTTTTTTCTTATAGAGGGGTATAATGAATGACAAGATGACATAAGTTGGCTCAAGTGAAGTCGAGACAAGAAGAAAGAAAGACATGGCATGCAATTTGGCACAACCCGATATATGCTCAGCTGTGTGTCGTGTCTACCTAAAGCCACGTGCGCCCAGACAACAGCAAATATTTGTCAACGACGTTCTATCTAATGAAACTAACGTAACGCAACTATCATTACCGGGTACCTAATTTAATATTATTATGTTTATTTGTTCCCCGAGCGTTCGAAGAATGACCGGCGGCTCTGTCTAGCGTACAATTTCGTTTCTTCTTGTTTGTTTAAAGCACGCGACTTTGATATCGTTATTTACATTATTTATTACGACCAACTGCGCGCTCTACGAAATGTTTATTACAAACAACAAACTTTACATATCTCTTTGAATTCGAAAAAGTAACCTCTATGTGTTATATTAACACTAGACCTGCATTAATCTCGTTTAACCAAAATAACGATATTCTATTAAACCGGCATAGTTAATTATTATAATTTTTTTCCCTAATGTGTGTACGTTGCAATCTTAAATTCTGAACAATAATCAACCCCATCAACCAATGAGATGAGGATGACGTGTAAATGAGATGTAGCATTATACAGACCTAAGCCGGCCATTCCTGAGAGAGTATGGGTAATTGAACCCCAACCAATCAAAGTAAATTGGTAATCACTGTCTAGTATTCAAATCCGTATTTACTAGGATTTGAACGACGGAACCTTCGCTTCCGAAAATCAGCTGTGAAAAACAGCTGACTCGCGGTGACGACTTTTTAGTGGAGAGATGACTTGAATGCTATTGTGAGACGAAATGGGAAACATCAAAGCCTGTCTGTCCATAGATAGGACAAATGCCTCCATCGTCAACGTGATAATATCGCTCAGTTTACTATTATTATAACATATCGATGATTAATTAGTAATGTATTCGACTGTTAGTTAGGTACAGAATTCGGTTCCCAAAAAATATTTAAGAGTAACTTTATGAGCAATATAAATAAAACAGATAACCATAATCGGGAGGCGGAGTTTTAAATTATTTGCACTTGATCTGCTAGTTCCAGGGCTACAAAAAATACTTTTGGTTCTTATCACATGGTCACCCAATTATAGCATGTAAGAACAGAAGATGTTGAGGTGTAAAAGACACTAGTCACAGTTATTGCCTTTAAGAGTAATTAAATTTATTGTACAGCTTGACCCTGTGGTGAATGAAGTGAAGATGTCATTTGCAGGGTGGAAAGTAGATGGTTTTTAGAGGGCCTGACATGCTGATAAGCATACTTTTTCCCTCAAACAGGGAAAGGCATGGTAAACCATCTCATTCATCGTTGGCGTAGTGGTTAGCGCAACTGGTTTCTACGCCGGGGTCCCAGGTTTGATTCCCGGTCAGGTCTGGCATTTTTTCATTACTCATTTTTCATATTTCATCATTCTTCATCGTCTGCATAAGTAGAAATTGCAAAACAGTCAGACGTAAAACAAAAAAAAAGGTTCAAACTAGTCTTTCGGCTAATAACCTCAACAGCACCACAAGTAAAAGCCTCATTGGCATAGTTGGTAACGTGCTCGCCTCTCAACATGCGGTCGTGCGTTCGAATCCCGCTCAGGCACGGCATATTTTCATACGTTACAAAAAATAATTCATCCTTCATTATACACAGTAAGTTACAACCCAACGTCGTCGCTAATGACCATTGTAGTTGATGCGACGTTAAAAATAAATAATAAAAAAAAATAGAGCATATGTTTATGCTTCTCATTTTTAACCTACTCTTTCCAATAAGTAGAGTGCGAATATCTTTCTTTATCTAACCAAAACGTATCTACGTTTTATTGACATTGATTTTTTTATTGTTGATCAGTAGGTATCAATAGTGATAATTGTTAATCTAATTCTGCATCTGCGGCAGTCTGCTGAAATTTTTTGGGGCTGTGCTCTTTTAGTAAAAAAAGTAGTTCAAGATTGAGGCTTTAATATGCATTTTATTGCAAAAGCATCATATAGGGCCTAATTTTTCCCATAAAAGGCAGGTGGAGTGTTAAATTAATTGCACTCGATCTGTTGGTTCCAGGGATACAAAAAATAGTTCTGTTTCTTATCATGTAGTCAACCATTTCTGACTGAACTATTTAACAACAGAAGAGGTAGGGGTGTAAAAGACACTACTCAGAGTTATCTCCTCTGAGAATAATGAATTTTACTATACAGCCAGACCCTGTGGTGAATGAAGCGAAGATGACATTTGAAGGGTGGAAAGTGGGTGCTTTTCGGAGGGCCTGGCATGCTGATAAGCATACTTTTCCAATCAGTGAGGAAGGCAATAGTATAAATCACCTCACTCTTCGTTTTTATTTAGTAAAACCTCTACAGGTTCAAACCAGCCATTCGGTTTGTTGATTAAACAACAATAACAGGGCCTAATTAAAGTTGTAGGAAATTATAAAACCTGTATAACTTTTATTTAAAAATTGTTTTCTTTAACGCTTAGTTTAATGTCAATTAGTAATTTTCTACATTTTTCGCATTAAAATCGGTAAAAATGGGATTTTTCAATATTGCGGCCTTAGTATGCATTTTATGACAAAAGTATGAACTTTAATAATTTTCTAAAACTTTGTGTAAATACTTTTTTACCTTAAAATGCATATATAAGCCTCAATCTTAAAAAAAAATTACCACGAGAGCAGTGCCCCGAAGAATTTCAGTAAACATTGCAGTTACCCTATCTTAAGGATTATAATGAATGTAGTAAATGAGATGATTTTTAAGAAAAGAATAAGAGCGGTTTTTTGAAAAAATCGCAAAAAAGTGAAAAATCATACAAATAACTATTACTTTCGGTTAACCGATTTTGATGAAAATTTTCATTTTGAATTTCCTAATGGAACCAAGTTTAAGTTCTAATTTTCAACTTTGTATGATATTTTGTTCATACACACACACACACACACACACACACATACACACACACACACACACACACACACACACACACACACACACACACCAATCACAAAAAAACATGTTTTTTGGGTTTAAGGGCCGGTGAAAACTCGATTTCAAAAAATCGATATGAAAACAATAGGCCTACTTTCCTTTTCTACATAGGATAAGAGAAATTAAAAACAGTAAAAAGTGGATGAAACTGGGAGAAACAATAAACTAGTTCATTTAATTCACACGGGCCGGCCCGTGGTGTAGTGGTCAGTGCAACTGGCTACTATGCCGGGGTCCCGGGTTCGATCCCGGTCAGGTCTGGCATTTTTTTATCTGTAAATCACCACATATCATTACCTACGCACAAGCCTAAGGCTTACGTAAGCATCATCACTCAAAAAAAACATAAAAATAAAAATTCGCACATCAGATTTAGAAATAAGCACGCTCGGGCGCAATTTTGGGTACTTTTTTCTACATAACATGTGTTAGAAAGATGGGAAAATTTTAATTTCGAATATTGATTCGTTTGTTGATTGATAAGTTAAAAGAAGTTAATCGACGTGACATTTAGTGTGAGTTAATATGACAACCGAGAAACATGAATATACATTTAGTATATTGAGGGGTGAATCGAATTCATGATAAGGGGGTAGATTGCGGAAGGGATTGCGAATTATTAATTCATGTTTTATGAAGAGGGAATGAATGACATTTTGTGAAAGGATTTTCCACATTACATTTCTTATGAGATAGTACATTAAAAGAATTTTATTTAAAAAAATTTCTTTACGAATCTTTTTTACTTTTTCTTGCCCTATATGATCATATTGTATAGGTAAGGAAATTATTGTTTTTTTGTCGATTCCTCACCAGAAATTCAAGTTTTCACGCCTCCTGAACCCAAAAAACATGTTTATTTAGCGTTTGGTGTTTGAACAAGATACCTTAAGGGTACCCGTAATGCCTATTTTCGTAATGTTAATGTAAGGAACATTTTCTCAAAAACTACTACAGTAATCCTGTTCATTTTTTTTGTAGTTACTTTACAGGCTATTCTACACCCAAAGAATTAATAGCATCTGTATATATATTTTTAGGTAGATAAAAAATGATTTTTGAAATTACCACTTTTGAAAAGCATAATTTTTTGCCTATTTAAGTGGAAAATAAATATTTAAACATATTTTTTACTGTAATATTAAGTCAGTACATTTAAATTATGGTATAAAAGGCTGTGCAAAAATTTCATCAAAATCCGTTTTCATTTGGCTGAGAAAATGTTCCCTATGTGTCAAAAATTGTTGTTTGTGAGAAACAAGAAAAAACTAAAAGAGAACACATTATAAGTACTACAAAATAGTTACCTCTAATACATTCCAGGATAATAATCTGGAAATTCCTCAACTGTTACATTCACAGCAGGTCTAATGCCGACAAATTTAAAAAAAAAAAAATGAGTTTATCGTTTGTCATTCAAAAAATAGATGTGTTTATGCAAACTGATAACGTTTAGAAAATAACGTAAGGGTTCAACATATTTTTAATTTTTTTTGGGTTAAAAATTGCATAAACTCCAACAAGTTTCTGCATCATTGGAAGCAGAAAAATCTGAATTTTAATTAGTGCAAAAACCGGATATGTGAAAATTTTGAATTTTCTCTGTTCCGGGTACCCTTAAGAACAAAATATCGTAGAAAGTTTAAACGTTAAACTTAACTTAGGTACCATTAAGAGAGCCGACACGAAAATTTTCATCAAAATCGGTCAACCGAAAACAGTTGTTTATATTCGTGTATTTATCACTTTTTGTGATTCTTCTCTAATGGTTCTGACAATTTTTGAAAAATCGACTCAGTCACTAAATTTTTTATCTGGTGAAATTCTTGGCCTGTCCTTTCGCCGTAAAAAAGGGTGTTTTTAAGATTACAGCCTTAATATGAATTCCACGGGGAAAAGTAGGCCTATATAGCCTATTATTAGAGTTGTAGAACATTAAAGAATTCTACAGCTTCCATTCAAACATTTGTTTCTACAACACTCAGTTTCGCGTTAATTAGTGATTTTCTGTATTTTGCCCATCCAAATCGGTACCTAAAAATTTTGATTTTTTTAAGATTATTTTTTCTTAAGGCATTAGTAAAATTGTAGGCAAAGGCCTATAATCAAAGTTATAGAAAATTTTAGAAAACCTAAAACTTTTAATTCAAGAGCTTAGTTTAACGTTAATTAGTGATTTTCCGTATTTTTAAGTCGAAAAAGATTAGATTTTCATTGTTCGTCATTCAGTCATGATTAAAATTAGATTATGTTTTTCATTTTACATTGTTTACTTATGATTAAACATAGTACTAAAAAATTAATTACCTAATTTAAAAAAGTTATTTTACATTAAACCTAAAAAAAATATTATTTTCGATCCTTAATTTTTATGTTTTATGTCAGATATCTTTAAAAATATTGCTGATACAGTTGTGGGACCTGTTTCATTATTTTTTTCAGATTAAAAACCTTAAGATTCCACCAAAATTGTCTCGTAATTAAAATTAAAATATTTCACTATGCACTAATATCACAAGGGGTCACTAAATCCGGCTTTACTTTAAATCAGTAATGTAATTAAATTGATATTACGCGGGAGGAATTCTCCACCCCATACAGTATGGCATTCACAATGGAGAGAATGGATGAATCGGGAAAAGAGAAATACCATTGATAATAAATTGAAAAGACGTAGCCCTTTGAGTAAAGAAAGGGAATCAATCTGACAGAAATTATATTGACAGCCTTTTAGTGAAATTAAACCCACCGTGAAAGAAACCCCCATCAATAAAATTAGTAAATCATTGATTTTTAATGTAAAGTAATTACTGTAAAATTATATCTTGTATTATCACGCATTGTCTAATCGTAACAAAAAAAAAATCTGGTGTGAAACACTCACACGACTTTCTCTTGCCAATACAAATATTTAACAATAAACCTAACATTAGTAATAAAACAGAAATAAACTAAAAACTAACCTCAATAAACATAACCTAATTTTAATCATATATGAAAGACGCAAAATGAAAATCGACCTCAGTTTGGCTTAAAAATATGGAAAATAAAGTAGAAACTCTTTCACACAAACTCTTTCTGTAAACTCTTTCACACTAAACTAAGCTCTGCAGAGAAAAATGCTCTGAATAAAAGTTGTAGTCTGTTAATTTCCTACAAATTTTATTACATACACTTTTGTCGTGAACTGCATACTAAGGCCGAAATCTGTAAAAAATCGATTTTTCACACGTTTTCGTGAGAAAAAAACAGAAAATCGCTAATTACCGCTAAACTAAGCGTTATAAAAATTTGAAATATAAGTTGTAGGATTTTAAATTCTCTACATTTTTTATTATGTATATAAAGTTTTGCGCTAAAATGCATATTAAAACCGTAATCTTAAAAAACAACGTTTTTACGTAAAAACAGCCTCACCAAGAATTTCAGCAAACATGGCGCCTACCCTATCTTGTAAAGCATTAAAAATTTAGTAAACCAGGCGATTTTAAAAAAAAATCGTAGGACCAGTTTTTGAGAAAATTGCAAAAAAGTGAAAAATTACACGAATAAACTACTACTTCCGGTTGACCGATTTTGATGAAAATGCTCGTGTCGGGTCCGGTAGTGGTATGTAACTTAAGTTCTAAGTTTGAAGTTCGTATGATGTTCCGTTCTTGAGATATTCTGTTCACACACACGCGCGCGCGCGCGCGCGCGCGCGCGCACACACACACACACACACAGACCTACAGCTAAAAACATGTTTTTGAGTTCAGGGGGTCTGAAAACGTGTAGATCCGGTGAAAACTCGATTTCGAAAAATCGACATGAAAACAATACTTTCCTTCCTATATATTCATATAGGCAAGAGAAAGTAAAATACTGTGATTTAACACTAGATCTGAAATAATGAATGTAAGCAATGATTCTAGTAATAAAGATTGATAAGTCGCATTATCTTTTTAGTGAATTATTCCTACGTATTCTACTCATTGACTGACCAATTTTGATTATGTTGTTCAGGTCATCAGCCGCAAGGCTGGTTTGAATCTCTAAAGGCTTTGCTAAGTAAAACTAGGAGTGAGATGGTTTACCATTACCTTCCTTACTGAGTGAAAAAGTATGCTTATCAGTATGCCAGGCCCTCTGAAAAGCATCTAATTTCCACCCTGTAAATGACACTTACACTTAATTTACCCAAGGGTCTGGCTGGAAAATGAAATTCAGTACTCTCAGAGGAAATAATTCTTGACTAAAGTGTTTTTTATACCTCTATCTGTTTTGTTCTTAAATTCTTCATTTATGTAATTGGGGGACCATGTGATAAGAAACAGAACTATTTTTTGTAGCCCTGGAACTAGCATATCGAGTGCAAATAATTTAACACTCCGTTTACCTGTTACGGACAAGATTTTAATTATATGTCCACTATAAAACAGTAGGTACAGTATTTAATTTATAACAATCTACCATATTATTTGAAAAATTCTTCACTACTGCAGCGAGATAAAATTTGACTTAAATAAGGTTATTTCATGTGAATTTCTTCTTCTTCTTCTTCTCCTCCTCCTCCTCCTCCTCCTTCTTCTTCTTCTTCTTCTTCTCCTTCTTCTCCTTCTTCTTATTCTTCTCCTTCTCCTTCTCTTCACCATCTCCTTTCTCTTCCTTGCCGTGTGTATCCATCTCCACCATCTCCTAAAGTTTTCAGTCCCGTCTATTCCCTGAGATTACGAAGTAACGACAATTTCATCCTTCCAATTTCCCTCCTATCCTCGATATTTCCCTTTAAAATCAGCTGTAGGAGTTGATATTTTGGATACGCATTCATTTCTTGTACCAAATTCGCCAATTTTCATTTGAATACATCCTAGAAAACACCGGTAGGCTGTGTTCTTAAGCATTAATTTGTTAAACATTGCAGTATACAGGGTGATTCATGAAGTTCTCCCCCCACTTCTACAGCACATTGTACTAGTAAAAATAATGAAAAAATGTTATATAAACATAGGTCCGAAAACGCTTCGTTAGCGAGTTACAGCTAGCGAAAGTTTCGCCTGGATTTCAGTTCACCAGGTGAAATGAGGTCTTCCTGGAATTGTGGTAAGGTAGATTAAGGGGCGAATTCAATCATTTCTTATGGTTTTTGATCTGATAAATTGAATAAAACAGGTCCCAGAACTGTAAGTTAAATAGTTTTTGAGAAAACCAGTGTCAAATGCAAAAAATGGAGTGAAAATCACATTTTTTCATCTTTGGGCAAGAATAACTTTGTTATTTCACCAAGAAACAGTTAAAAATTTTCAATAAAAAATGTAGAAAATTTTATTCTGAACAAACCGGTGTAAATTAAGTACACAGAAAGCGAATAGATGTTTGATTAAATGAGTTTTTATTCATAAGAGTACAAAGTAAAATTAACCGGAAAAACTAAAATGAAAAAATGTGTTTTTTTCATTCCATTTTTTTGCATTTGACACTGGTTTTCTTAAAAACTATTTAACTTACAGTTCTGGGACCTGTTTTATTCAATTTATCAGATCAAAAACCATAAGAAATGATTGAATTCGCCCCTTAATCTACCTTACCACAATTCCAGGAAGACCTCATTTCACCTGGTGAACTGAAATCCAGGCGAAACTTTCGCTAGCTGTAACTCGCTAACGAAGCGTTTTCGGACCTATGTTTATATAACATTTTTTCATTATTTTTACTAGTACAATGTGCTGTAGAAGTGGGGGGAGAACTTCATGAATCACCCTGTATAGCCACTGTTTGATGAATTACTTATTTAGTTCTTTATTTTGTTATAAATAAAATTTTTAAACGGTCGAATGAGTAAGGACACTTACCAACTGAAAAGTGCTTTCGTGGCTTTACCACATCGTCAGCTCCATCACAACACTTAAAATTACACAATTATGGTCAGACAATTATATTACTGAAGCATTTAACAACAGAAGAGATAGAGGTGTGTACCCAAGGTTCGTAAATAAAAATCCAAATCTTTTAAGGTCTCGAAATTCAACGTTTCTTTATTCGAAAATTCTTAATAAGTATTTAAAATAGTTAAAATTATTAAAATCTTGAAATCCTTTTTAAAATTTGTTAAAACCGTTGAAATTCTTTATAATTAAATATTCTAAAAATTATTGAATTATTTCTTAATAAAATTAATAAATATTCAAATCCTTTTTATCTTAAAAAATTGTAAAGCATGTCTTATTCCTTAAAAGATTTAAAATGGAATCAACTAACAATCCATTTTATTATTTTAAGAAAATTTTCTTTTTATTTCCTTTTTTTTTTATTATTCTCATTACTCACATCTGTAGGTGGTAAATCATCTGGTATTTATTTTGAATGTGTAAATTTGTATGTTTATGTTTATGTGTGAGTGGTTTTAGTAATGTGCGTATGATTTGTTGTTTGTATGTATAAGTGTCTCATATTACAGGTGTAAAAGTCACTAGTCACAGTTATCTTCTTTAACACGTTGACTGCTACGTGACCCAAATATGTGTCACACTTGTCTTTAAAAATGGGCCATGTGCATCAAAAATGAGTCACAGTACATGAGTGATTTTTAAGCCTGGTTTTGTGGTTTTAAAACCACAGATTCAGAGAGTGACATTATACACTTAAGACTTTAAATAGTTGGTATTTTTCAAATAATAGGATATTTCGTATGTGGGTAGTTTTCTTTGTTGTCCTGTATTAGAATTTTGCTATTATTTGCAATTATATTATTTTCTTTTGCTTATTTCGGTTGAAAGAAATAGTCTAGAATACTTTGCAACTAAACCCAATTATGTTTATTACTTTTTTATTGTGACGCAAAAATGGGTCACATGGCTCTGAAATGTAAAATCATTCCAGCAGGCCATGTGACCCAAAAGTGTGTCACAACTTAATTTTACAAAAAAAAAAAATAGCTGTTATTATTTTAATTAATAAATGAAGTAAAATAAGAAGACAAAGGAATAAAATGTGAAAAATAAAAGAAAAGTACGATGGCCCCGCTGTAAGTGTCACAAAATTTAGTGCGGCAGTCAACGTGTTAAGAGTAATGAATTTCATTAAACAGCCAGACCCTGTGGTGAATGATATGAAGGTGTCATTTGCAGAGTGGAAAGTAGATGCTTTTCAGAGGGCCTGGCATGCTGATGAGCATACTTTTCCACTCAGTAAGAAAGGCATTGGTAAACCACCTCACTCCTAGTTTTACTTAGTAAAGCCTCTTGAAGTTCAAACCGTAATTTCGACTGATGATTTAAACAACAACACATGTTTTTTATGTGAAATAATTTTTCAGTTTACCGTAAAAACCCACCGGGTTGGTCTAGAGGTAAAGTCGTCGCCAAAATCAGCTGTTTAACAGCTGATTTTCGGAGACGAAGGTTCCTGGTTCAAATCCTAGTAAAGGTAGTTACTTTTATTCGAATTTGAATACTAGACAGTGGTTACCGGTGTAATTTGATGGTTGGGGTTCAATTAACAATACTCTCTCAGGAATGGTCGGACTGAGTCTGTGCAAGACTACACTTCATTTACACGTCATACACATCATCCTCATCTCATTGGGTCATGGGGTTGCTTATTGTTCTGAATTGAACAGATTGCAAATTACACAAATTAGGGATCACAAAAAAAGGTTTACCGTAAATTCGGTTTCAGGAATATAATCTGGTTTCTCAAATAAATGATTCAAATACGTTTTAATTCTTAATTTACGGAGGACTGCGGATAAAACAATTATACTAAGTAATAGATTTAAATTAGATTGAGCTGAGAGCACAAGCCGAGAATATTAGAAGCAGAAGTAAACAGATGACGACAGATGGCAAGCTATGCAAGACAACAGCAAAACATAACAACTATTGTGATAAATAGTACAGTGTACGTAGGCTTGCATTACTTAAACGAAATAGTGGCGCTGCCTGGCGCTCCAGCATGTATTTTATAATAGCGCATATGGGAGACAGATGGACTGCGCTTTTGGCATCACTAACGTTCAGTAATACGCTTTTATTCGCCCGTGTTGTGTGTGTATGTGTGTGTGTGTGTGTGTGTGTGTGTGTGTGTAATTTATAAACAACACAAAGCACTTGCATATTTTCTAAACCGATTCACACTAATTATCCCACATAACTAGGTCGCGATGACAGTCGAACACTCATGAACTTACACGATACTACTAAAAACTAATGCATTTTTATGATTTCATAAATAATAAATCTGGTGTAAAACACTCACACAACTTTCTCTTGCCAATAAATAATAATAATAATAATAATAATAATAATAATAATAATAAAAAAAATAATAATAATTCTGCCCAAAACAGACTAGTGGAGTGTCAAATTATGTACACTCAATCTGTTTGTTGCAGGGCTAAAATAAATAGTTCTGTTTCTTATCACATGGTCATGTAATTAAATGACTGAATCATTAAAGAACAGAAGAGGTAGAGGTGTAAAATACACTAACCAGAGTTATCTCCTCTTAAAGTAATGAATTTCATTATACAGCCATACCCTGTGGTGAATGAAGTGAAGGTGTCATTTGCAGAGTGGAAAATATGTGATTTTCAGAGGGCCCGGCATGCTGATAAGCGTACTTTTCCACTCAGTGAGGAAGGCATAGGTAAACCACCTCACTCCTCGATTTACTTAGTAAAACCTCTACAGGTTCAAACCAGCCTACAGGCTGATGACCTAAACAACAACGACAATATTAATATCATTTATTTATTATTAAGATTTTGTCCCGTAGAAAAGAGTTACACGAAAAAATATTTTAAAATTTACAAGGAAAATCAATACAAAACATTTAGCCAACTAAAACAAAACCGAAAAGTGGGTACTTAACAATTGCGTAGTTAAATTGAGTACAGAAAACAATAGTCCATAATAGAAAGCACAAAACAACGACTTTATGATAAAAACAATTCAGTCTTGAATAACAAATAATCGAAATTAAAGTCTAAATTTAATTATTACTTTTTAAGTCTAAGAAAAATAATAATATTTAACATATATACGAGTAGTACAACAATCTAAAATATACATATAGCAGTAACAATATGATTAAGCCTAGTATAGTAGGAACAGGTCATTTTACTTTTTCTTTTCCTCCTTTTATTTCTTAAAATTTACCATTAATAAAATACATTGCTTCTATAACTCAAGCTTCTGCACTTATTTACAAAGTGTAGTAAGTAAGTATCGTAAATTTTGAATGCTATCGCATTCAATAGTTAATACTATAGTTTTTTAATATTTATTTAAAAGTTTCCAGCCAATCCTTAGACAAGGTTTTGTCCATAGTTAGATGGGATAATTTCCACCACCTCTAACGTAATAGGATAGTAATAGAGCTACAAACAACTACGGCAGACGTTTGGACTGTTTTATAATTCCAAAATTACTAAACTCCCTACCGGATGAAATTTTATTTTTAGGAAAATAAAAGGAATTAAAAATAAAATTACTAACATGGGCTGGAAATGTAACATGATATGCACGAGTGCCAGCAGTCAATGAACGGAGCTTTAATTGTTGGACTTAAGATTAAGAATTTCATCATTCCCTTTTTATTACTATTTAAATTTTTCTTTTGTTATTATTATTTTTATTATAATCTTTTTTGCTGTTTGTTATACTCCATTTTTTAATACCGCTTTTGTAATTCATGGTAATATTTTGATGCTATTTTATTTTTATTTTGTATTCTTTTTTTACCTATTCTTTAATAACTCAATTATATTTAAAAATTATGATATTATATGTATTAGATATATTATTTTTGCACTTCATTAATATTGTTATAGGGTAAGCAGGCTTTTTTTATTGTAACTTCTACTTTTAATTTTATTGTTAACAATCTGTGTTATTGAATTTTTGTATTTTTAATTTTATTGTTTATTTTGTGAATTTACTTTTGTATATTTCTGTCAACAAACCCAGGTCTGACGGAAATTATCTTTGTAGAAAACGAAAATAAAATGAATTGAATTGAATTATTATTAATGAACTTAAGAAATAATTTTTAAATGCTATAATTTGAGTACGATCACTCTATTTGTGTACTGTATGGAAAACCATTACACTTATTACAAGTAACAATTTTCAAAAAAAGGTAGACTCCTCCTCAGAATTCTTCAGTATATTCTTCTCTCTCCAGTATATTTACACTAAACTTATTCAAGTTTAAAGGTAGGTCAGCCAACTGCAATAAGAAAACATGATAAGTATTTATATGTGAACATTTGTTGAATACTCATCAACCCGTTTGTATAAGATAAACATGACACAAGTTCCGCGCCATCGAAGAAGCGTCAACACCAAAGAAGTTAAACTTTAATTTATTTAATGATTTATTTTGATACGACGTCGCTCAGTTTACAGCATTTAACATCAAACGAATACAAGATTAAGTTATCCTTTTTTATTACAAAGTGGCCTCCCGCATATCATACAGTTTTTCTTTTAATCTGTCAAACAAAATAGCGCTGAAAAGCATTAACGCTAACAAACAGGTAAAATATTAGGGCTCTTATTAATTAAAATGATTTAATAGCGTTGTTATTCATTTTTATTAGATCTAAATATCTTTGCTTCAACAGCATTATTATCAACGCTTTTACAAGTCTTTCCTTGTAACGAAAATTTTGTAGAAACGATTTTATTTTTAAATTAATGGCATTAAATAATTTATTTACCAATGCCACAGAAATTACGCATTATATTGTTTTCTTTTGAAAACTATATGGACCTACGGGTCCCAAATCTACAGTTTAACCAAACCCTCTAACTTGCAACGAATTCAAGTATTCCAGTCAAAAACATTACGCCTTATAGCAAAAGCATTTCTTTACGTTAGCAACAAAACCTTACATACAGATTTGAAAACACCATTTGTACAAAATTCCATCGAATATCTATACAAACGCTTTCACGACAAGTCACGCGAACACGAGAACCCACTGGTGTGTTCACTTCGCACCTTCCATTTACCTGATAATTCCGCTAGACGCCTTAAAAGACGCTGGAGTAGAGACCTGCTAATTTGATACACAAATTTCATTCTTGGGGAGGCATGATTAGATTAGATATCTAATCGTGGGTTCTCCACCAAGACAATGCGCCAGCTCATTCTGCGTTATCTGTCAAGAGGTTTCTAGTCAAGTACAGCATCTCAGTGTTAGAACATCCACCGTATTCACCAGATCGTGCACCAAGTGACTTCTACCGGTTCCCTAAGGTGAAATCTGCATTAAAAAGGACAAGATTTGAGTCTGTGGAAGCTGTAAAAGAGAAAGCGGCAGTGTCCTGAAGGAGCTGACAGAAGATGACTTCCAGCACTGTTTCCAACAATGGAAAATTCGCATGGAGCGTTGTAGGGATAGAGAAGGAGTGTATATTGAAGTTGACAATAAGTGATTATGTATAAAGTAAAAATAAAAATTTTTACGTCAGTCTCGTTATTTAATAGCCACACCTCTTATATGGAAAACGAGGACCTGGCAGAAGAAAGGTGTCGTGGCTTTGAAATCTGAGAACTTGATTTAGACGAAGCTTAGAAGAGCTATTTCGCAGTACAACGAACAAAGTGAGAATTGCTATGATGGTCGCCAACATTCAAAACGAGTAGGTACCTGCAGAAGAAGAAATAATGTGAAATTAAAAACATAACCTAATTTTAATCTCTACAGGACTTAAAAGTACGGAAAATTAAACTTGATGCTTAACTAAGCGCTGTATAGAAAAAGTTCTTGAAATAAAACTTATAGGTTCTGAAATAATTTACAAAGTTAAATAAGTTTACAAAGTTAAGGTATACAATTTTGCCTTAAAATGAATTTTAAAGCCGCAATCTTAAATAAAAACCATTTTTTACTACGAGAGGCCCCTAATGAATTTCAAAAAACTTGGTGCTCTTGTAGAACACAAAAAGTGTAATATAAGGCGATTTTGAAAAAAAAAAACGCAAGAGCCGTGTAAGAAAAAATTACAAAAAGCCAAAACGAATAAACTACTACTTCCCGTTGACCGATTTTGATGAAAATATTTATGTCGGACCACCTCACGGTACCTAAGTTCCAATTTCAATTTAATGTTGTATTTTTTTCTTAAAATATTTTGTTCATACTCACATACGCGCGCGCGCGCGCGCGCGCGCACACACACACACACACACACACACACACACACACACACACACACACACACACACACACACACACACACACACACACACACACACACACACACACAGGTTGTAATCTACGTCAAAAAACATGTACATTTTCTTTTTGTTTCAGGGGGCCTGAAAATATGTATTTTTCATGAAAATTTGATTTCGAAAAGTCTACATGAAAACAATACTTTCCTTTCCTATATTTAATATTGGGCAAGACAAAATAAAAAGAAAAACAATTGTTTATTTAGATATCGTTAATAGAGGTACAACATGCACAAGACATGTGATTGTATCAAAACATATTCGTTCCTAATAGGCGGATAACTTGAGACAACTTAAACTGTGAAATTATATTAGTCTACTATATTAATTAAAGTCAATTTATGATTAATTTCAGTACTGTTTGCCTTCACTTCTTCCTTTAAAAACTGAAATGCCAAAGAACAGCTGCTGAACTTCTGTTGCAGCTGATAGGTTACGCTACTGAACCGCTTTCGCAGCCAGCGGGTTGGGCACGTGCTAAATTTCAAATAAATTTGTAATAACCGAAAAAAGTGGAATAATTCACCTGATAAGATAAATAAATTTCATGTACACCTGTACATTAATCGTTACCTTCTTAAATAGCCTAACTGTACACACCTTAAATTTATTTTCTCTTTTAATTGGTTTCTGTATTTTGTCTCAAAAAAAATTTGTTTTTATTGACAATGATATTGATATATTGGTAGCCGCCATATTTTGATCAATTTTCATTATAATAAGCTTTAATTTTTTTTAATCCCTAATATGTGTACGTGGCAATCTGTTCAATTGAGAACAATAAGCAACCCCATGACCCAATAAGATGAGATTGATGTGTATGACGTGTAAATGAGGTGTAGGCTTGTACAGACCCAGGTCGACCATTCCTGAGAGAGTATGGTTAATTGAACCCCAACCATCAAAGTACACCGGCAATCACTGTCTAGTATTCAAATCCGTATAAAAGTAACTACCTTTACTAGGATTTGAACCAGGAACCTTCGTCTCCGAAAATCAGCTGTTAAACAGCTGATTTTGGCAACAACTTTACCTCTAGACCAACCCGGTGGGTTAAATTAATTTTAATTTTTTAGTTTTAATATTTTTAAGATATATACAAAAATCAATTTTTTCTCCTCGTACTGTCCCCTTAAATTTCTGTATCTTATTAAATTTTAGTGGTAGAAACGTTTGTTTGGATTTTAACTTTATTGTATCTAGATGTCCTGTTTTAAAAATAAATTTGATTTAACTTAAATCTTCATTGAATTAAAAGTCTATTCTGAAATTGAAGATACAGCTTAAAAAATACTTCATTCATGTAATTTGTGTGTAAATCTGTATGCAGCGTTCTATTTTATACATAAAAGGAGACCTCAATAATAATGCTAAGCATTTTAGACAAACGGTTTGGCGGAACCATAAATTTAGCTTTCCATAAATTCAAATTCGTGCCTCTACTTGTTATAGGCACGAATTTGAATATAAGTAATGTTAAGTAATGATTTTCGTTTAAAAAACCTGGTAGTATAATTTTAATTTGTAACAAAAATAGTGTTAATATTTTGTAGACGTTTTTGATTGAATAAATGTTGTAAATTATTTATTGAAAATTTTAATATTATTTTTAGGAAAAATCGGTATGCTATAATACTACCTACTTCAACTGCTCATAACAGGCAAGTGGAGTGTTAAATTATTTACACTCGATCTACTAATTTTAGGGATAAAAAAATAGTTCTGTTTCTTATCACATGATCAACCAATTATATGACTGAAGGATTAAAGAGTAGAAGAGGTAGAGGTATAGAATAAACTAATCTTATCTCCTCCGAGAGTAATGAATTTCAGTGTACAATAAAACCCTGTGGTGAATGAAGTGAAGGTGTCATTTACAGAGTGGAGAATATGTGCTTTTCAGAGGGCCTGGCATGATCATACGTATACTTTTCCACTCAATGAGGAAGGCTATTGTAAACCACCTCACTCCTCGTTTTACTTAGTAAAGACTCTAGAGGTTCAAATCAGCCTTTCAGCTGATGACCTAAATAACACATATCCAAATTGGTTTCAAAAATGTTCGATAAATAGTTAATTTTATATGAAGTAATAATTTAGAACATTGATAAACTAGAGGGAAGAATGATTGTTGAAATTTCACGTGTTATGTCTTCATGTTACATATCAGTCAAGTTCAATCCTTAGTAATGAAAGTTACTATTATATGGGTTTGAATATTATACAATGGTTACCGGTGTACATAGATGGTTGGGGTTCAAATAACCATACTCTTTCAGGAATGGTTGGCCTGAGTAAGTAAAAGATTACATTTTACCATCTCCGGCAGAAGCTTTTGCAAGTTCTGATTCCTTACAACTCGTTTCTTACAGAAGAGCGAGCCTGTGTAATAGCTAAGGGAAAAAGTCGCTTTTTCAGAATACTGAATTATACTGTGGACAATTCAAACTGACATAACTCTTGCTCTACGTGTACACACAGTTCTGCATAAAGTATATCCATAACTTATTCTTTCAACAAGGTCTTCAAATTTTAATGTACGCAAATACCTACGACCTTATTTCAATATACAAACATACAAATAATTATTTCTTTTTTAAATTTGTACCTAATTAATTTTTTCCAGTAAAAATTTAAATTATAAATTACAAGAACTAAACTTCAAAAACTCACTAAACTATACTCTACAGACGCACGTAACTAACTAGACAAATTGGTCTGAATATAATTATAATGAACAGAAAATCATATTTGAAAACAAATTAGTTACATCATTGTGTCTGACAGATTATATTAATAACAACAGTGAAAACAAAGCGTAGTGACAGTGCGCGAGTCGCACATTGCAGTAGCGATTGTATACATTTGTGACTGTACCGTCGTTGCATGGTGAGGGGCGAAGAGTGGAGTAGATAAACACCGAAGCTGTTTGTGCCAATTCAAATTGTCCAAGGTATATCTCCTTATGACAATTGTGTGGCATGAACATTTTTTCATTGGCACATTAAAAATAAAAAATCTGGTGTGAAACACTCACACAACTTTCTCTTGCCAATGCAAATAATTTACAATATAATTTAACATTAGTAATAAAATATTAGAAATAAATAAAAAACTAACCTCAATAAACATAACCTTATTTTAATCATGAGTGAAACACTCAAAATGAAAATCAACCTCAGTCTGGCTTAAAAATACGGAAAATCACTATTTCACGCTAAACTAGGCTCTGTAGAGAAAAATACGTTAAATAAAAGTTGTAGATCTTTAAATTTCCTATAAATTTGGTTATATACACTTTTGTCATAAAATGCATACTAAGGCCAAAATCTTAAAAAAATCGATTTTTCACACGTTTTCGTGAGAAAAAATCAGAAAATCGCTAATTACTGCTAAACTAAGCGTCATACAAAAAAATGTTTGAAACAGAAGTTGTAGGTTTTTAAATTCTCTACAACTTTTATTATAAAAGTTTTTGCGCTAAAATTTATATTAAAGCCGTAATCTTAAAAAACAAAGTTTTTACGTGAAAACAGCCTCACCGAGAATTTCAGCAAACATGGCGCCTACCCTATCTTGTAGAGAATAAAAAATTGAGTAAAATAGGCGATTTTTAAAAAAAATCGTAGGACCAGTTTTTGAGAAAATCGCAAAAAACTTAAAAATTATACGAATAAACTAATACTTCCGGTTGACCGATTTTGATGAAAATGTTCGTGTCGCGTCCGGTAGTGGTATGTAACTTAAGTTTCAAGTTTCAAGTTCGTACAACGTTCCGTTCTTGAGATATTCTGTTCACACACAGACACACACACACACACACACACACACACACACACACACACACACACACACACACACACACACACACACACACACACACACACACACACACAGACCAATCGCTAAAAACATGTTTTTTGGGTTCAGGGGGTCTGAAAATGTATAGATCCGGTGAAAACTCGATTTCGAAAAATCAACATGAAAACAATACTTTCCTTCCTATATATTCATATAGGCAAGAGAAAGTAAAAAGTGAGAAAGAATATTGTATGGGTAGAAGATTCGCGGGCTAGTTATTGAAGTTTACCATGCCATGTACCTAAAAACAAATCAATATATGTTGAATTATGATTATTTGAAATGTTGAGAAAAAGTGGGAAAGTTTTGGATAAAAAGCTGACGGTAGAATTGTTATTTAGGCTAAACAGAACAGGTGCGTTCACAAATGGCATCTGTTTAGAAGATTGTGCAGTCTTTTTCAAACATTCATCTAATCCATTAGCCAATGTTGAAGTAATTTCTGTGTTCCCTTTCCTTGTTTGTTAGGTTCCCTTATCAATATCCTATCAATATACATAATTAAGTCCGTCCCGGTTGGTTGTTCTACTTGCACCTCTTTCACTCATACTTCGATCGATTCTCTCACTCTATCTCTCTGCCAAATTAGTGGATTGTAAATCCCTTGAGCCTTCTGGGTGGCAATCGTACTGGTGGATGATGGGCCAGATGTTACGTTTGTCTAACATACCCCACAATTTTACCCTTACTTGTATAACAATATTTTTTTGTTCGAAGTATCTCATAAATTCACATAAATATTTTTTTACATTTTATTTATTTTTATGTCATTGTGTTGTTGTATTTTTTAGATCATCAGCTTAAAAGCTGATTTCAACCTCTAGAGCCTTTTCTAAGTAAAAAGAGGAGTGGGGTGATTTACTTTTACGTTCCTCATTGAGTTGAAAAGTATGCTTATCAGCATGCCAGTCCCGCTGAAAAGCATCTACTTTCCACCCTGCTAATGACATTTCACCACAGGTCTGACTTTGTTGTTTAGGTCATCAGCCGAAAGGCTGGTTTGAAATTGTAGAGGTTTTACTAAGTAAAACGAGGAGTGAGGTGCTTTACTATTGCCTTCCTCACTGAATGGAAAAGTACGCTTATCAGCATGCCAGACCCTCAGAAAAACATGTATTTTCCACTCTGCAAATGACACCTTCACTTCATTCACCACAGGGTCTGGCTATATAATGAAATTCATTACTTTCAGAGGATATAACTCTGATTAGTGTCTTTTACACCTCTACCTCTTCTGTTCTTAAATGATTCAGTCATATAATTGGCTGACCATGTGATAAGAAACAGAACTATTTATTTTAGCCCCGCAACAAACAGATTGAGTGTAAATAATTTGACACTCCACCTGTCTGTTATGGGCTTTGGTCTGACTTTATAATGATAAAATTCATTACTTTTAGAGGATATAACTCTGATTAGTGTCTTTTACACCTCTACATCTTGTGTTCTTAAATACTTCAGTCTTATAGTTAGCTGACCATATGTTTATATCCTTTCTGACTTCTTTAAACTATTTATCCGGCACCTTACGTCTATTGTTTAGTATCTTAAAAACTTGTTTTGTCAGCCGTTTGTCATTCATTCTACACACAGTTTTCCGTAAAATTTCAATCTTCTTTTTCTAATCGTTTCCTTTGATCGTTTATTTTCCTTGTACAGATCTTATCGTCATCGTTTAAATTGAATTAATTTCTTTTTAAATCTGGTGTGAAACTCTACCACAACTTTCTTTTGCCAATGTAAATAATTATACACATTTGACCTATGTTTCATCATTAGTAAACAATGTTAAATGAAAACAATCTAATTTTAGTCATGAGCGAATGACGCAAAATCTTTGTATAACTTAGATAAGTATTTAAAATATAAGTTGTATGTTTTTTAATTTCCTATAACTTTGATTACACAGGCCCTACGCTTTTGCCATAAAATTTATAATTAGGCTGCAATATTTAGAAATCCCATTTTTACCGATTTTGTAGAAAAAACAGAAAATTACTAATTACCATACTTCATAATTGCATATTAAGGGCGTAATCTAAACAAAAAACATTTCGAAAGTACAACCCCCCCTCACAAATTTTAATAGACATGCCACTTACACTACCTTGTAGAACAAAAAAATTGTGGTAAATAACGCGATTTTAAAAAAAAACAATCGAAGTAGTAATTTTTGACAAAATCTTCTGGATGACTAATTTTGATGAAAATGCTCGTGTCAGATCCCCTTGTGGTATCTAATTTAAGTTCCAAGTTTCAACTTCGTAAGATATTCCGTTCCTGAAATTTTTGTTCACACACACACCTCTAAAATCATGTATTTTTGGGTTCTGGGGGCCTGAAGTTTATTTTGGTTGAAAATTAAATTTCAAAAAATCAAATTGAAAACAACACTTTCCTTTCCTTTATATTCATATAGAGTAAGAGAAAGTAAAAAAAACAAGATATTATATAATAATTTAGAAAAAAATTTGAGTAGATTTCCAGATAAAAAACTGTAAACTCCCGGAAAATACAATTTCTTTATCGTAAAAGTTAGGCCTAATATTAAATCATCAGATCGACTTAGAATCAATAAAAAAGTATTTTTATTCATAAATAATTTTATCAAAGAACTACCGTAGTCAGTTAACAAAGGAATTTAAAATCGTTCTAATAATATTAATAATAGTAATAATATTAATATTCAAGGTAACAACTCTTTAAAAAAAACTGAATTGAGAAGCGATGCAATGAACGCTTCGCTCGTTACATTCACTAGTTTCATAGTAAACAGGTGTTAGTAATTTGTGAATGACCGTTCTACTATTGAATTTTAAATTGCTAATTAAACCGTATACATTTTAATGAGGTTGAAACAGAAACTGGCCTAGTAACCCCTCCCCACTTCAACCATTTGTGCGTAGGTCTACTGCCGATTATGTATAACAAGTCGCTTATGTCAACCGTTACAATTCTTACGAGTCAAATTCGTTTCTGCCCGCCTCTTTATGTAGTGATTAGTGTTTCATACTACAAAGCTGAAAGTCCCGGGTTCGATTCTCGGCTAGGGATTTTTACAAGTTAAATTCCACCGTACTATAACCCGCAGTAGACGCTTCTTCTTCTTCTCCTCCACCTCCTCCTCCTCCTCCTCCTCTCCTCCTTCTCTATTTTCTCCTCCACCTCCTTCTCTATCTTCTTCTTCTTCTCCACTCCTTCTTCTCTATGTTCTTCTTCTCCTCCTCCTCCTTCTTCTTCTCCTTCTTCTTCTTCTTCTTCTTCTTCTTCTTCTCTTCCTTCTTCTTTTTCTCTTCCTTCTTCTCTATCTTCTCCTGCTGCTCTTTCTTCTCCTCCTTCTCCTCCTTTTCCTCTTTCTTCTCCTTCTCCTCCTCCTCCTCCTCCTCTTCTTCTCCTTCTCCTCTTTCTTTTGCTAACCACTACGTTACGGAGGCGGTCACTCACATATTATTTAAAAAAATTGATTACAAATGCTTCGGGTGAGAAGCTGTGACAGGGCATGTTAGTTTTAAATAACAAAATATATCTCTTTCAAAAACGATTTTTAATCAAATTTCACAAAAACAACCAAGATAACTTTTTTAAATACGTATATTAATCTGTACATCTACGCTGCAATCTGTTTGATTTAAGAACCTCATTTAAACAACCCCCATAGTATAATGAGATGAGAATGGTATACATGACGTGTAAATGAGGTTTATTCTTGTACAGACTAAGGCCGAGCATTCCTGTGAAAGTATGGTTAATTGAACCCCAACTATCAAAGTACACCGGTAATCACTGTATTAGTATCCACCTTCTCCTTTTCCTCCCCTCCTCCACCTCCGCCTCCTTCTTATTCTCCTCCTCTCCTCCTTCTCTATCTTCTTATTTCTCTTACCCTCCTCCTTCTCTCTTTCTTCTCCTCCTTCTTCTTATTAGTATCCTTATATAAAAGTAACTACTTTTACCAGGGTTCCACGGTTACCATTTTACGTCTAGAACAACCCGGTGGGGGCAAAGTAGAAAGTATTAAATCTTTTTTGTTATTAGTTTTACCGATTTCAATGGTTTTTTATGAAAATACATTTTTATTCCACAAGATTTGCTTTTACACAAGAGAAAATTGGTTAATTAAAATAATCGTTAATATTGACGAAAAAGGAAATACACAATCTGTACAATTTAGAAAGTTCAATTAATGGGGAGTGCCTCGTGTGAAGTAATTCAATTTATTTTTACATTCTCATTCATTAAATCGTTGAATTCGGTGACAGTTTTCACTTCCGGTCTCGATTTATTGTAATGAATTTATTTAATACACTGGTTTCATTTCCTCTCTTGCGACTTCGTGTTTTAAAAACATTTTTATTACAACTTTGATAATAAAAATCACAGCGTGAGGAAATAAGGTTTCATTTTAATTTGATTGATGGAATGATTTTTATTAGTATAAAGTGTCAATTTTGTACTGTTTGTTTATTGTAATATAAAACTATTTTTACAAATTTATTATACGACAGTAAAATCAAAATGAGACATTGGAATGTTGCTGTTTATGTCATCAGCCGAAAGACTTGTTTGAACCTTTAGGGGCTTTACTAAGTAAAACAAGGAGTGAAGTGGTTTACCAATCCTTACCTCACTGAGTGGAAAAGTAAGCTTGTCAGCAAGCCGGGTCCTGTGAAAAGCATCTACTTTAGGGTGACCAGGCGTCCCGTAAAAACGGGAAAGTCCCGTTTTTTCACGTTGTGTCCCGTTGTCCCAAAAAACGTTGTCGGGACGTCAAAATGTCTTGTTTTCTCACTTTTATAAATTACATAATAGAGAAAAAAGACGTTATTAAGTTGGCTGGAGCAAATGAAAAGTACACCAAAACTTAAAAATGTATTGCATTTTGTTGAATTCTGTTACCAGTTGTGTATTTTAATGGTATATTCTTGTTAATTTATACTTGAGAAATAACTTTAGTAATAAAGTAAAGCGGATCCAAGATAGCGGACAAAAATCTCAAAACCAAAAAAGTTGTATATTTAAAAATATGCAGATCCGCATAAGCTTTTTCGCCAAATACGTCTCAGTTACGCAATATAAAGCTGTTTCATACTTAAAAATCACCCTGTATACTACATTATACCTACATATTATTACTACATTGTAGTGTCCCGTTTTTGTATGATAACAATCTGGTCACCCTAATCTTCTTTCTGGTGTGAAACACTCACACAACTTTCTCTTGCCAGTGCAAATAATTAACAATAAACCTAACATTAGTAATAAAACATAAGAAATAAACAAAAAACTAACCTCAACAAACATAACCTAATTTTAATCATGAGTGAAAGACGCAAAATGAAAATCAACCTCAGTTTGGCTTAGAAATACGGAAAATCACTCTTTCTCTCTAAACTAGGCTCTGTAGAGAAAAATGCTTTAAATAAAAGTTGTAGATCTTTTAATTTTCTATAAATTTAATTATATACACTTTTGTCGTAAAATGCATACTAAGGCCGAAATGTTAAAAAAATCGATTTTTCTCACGTTTTCGTGAGAAAAAAAACAGAAAATCGCAAATTACCGCTAAACTAAGCGTTATACAAAAAAATCTTTGAAACAGAAGTTGTAGGTTTTTAAATTTTCTACAACTTTTATTATATACGTTTTTGCGCTAAAATTTATATTAAAGCCGTAATCTTAAAAAAACAACGTTTTTCCGTGAAAACAGCCTCACCGAGAATTTCAGCAAACATGGCGCCTACCCTATCTTGTAGAGAATAAAAAATTGAGTAAAATAGGCGATTTTAAAAAAAATCGTAGGACCAGTTTTTGAGAAAATCGCAAAAAACTGAAAAATTATACGAATAAACTACTACTTCCGGTTGACCGATTTTGATGAAAATGTTCGTGTCGCGTCCGGTAGTGGTATGTAACTTAAGTTTCAAGTTTCAAGTTCGTACAACGTTCCGTTCTTGAGATATTCTGTTCACACACAGACACACAGACACACAGACACACACACACACACACACACACACACACACACACACACACAGACCAATCGCTAAAAACATGTTTTTTGTGTTCAGGGGGTCTGAAAACGTATAGATCCGGTGAAAACTCGATTTCGAAAAATCGACATGAAAACAATACTTTCCTTCCTATATATTCATATAGGCAAGAGAAAGTAAAAATCACCCTGTATACTACATTGTATATATTATTACTACATTGTAGTGTCCCGTTTTTGGATGGTAACAATCTGGTCACCCTAATCTACTTTCAACCCTGCAAATGACACCTTCACTTCATTCATCACAGGATCTGGCTGTATAATGAGATGAAATTCATTACTCTCAGAGGAGATAACTGTGACTCTCTACCTCTTCTGTTCTTAAATGCTTCAGTCATATATAATTGGCTGACCATGTGATAAGAAACAGAACTATTTTTTGTAGCCCTAGAACTAACAGATCGAGTGCAAATAATTTAACACTCCACCTGCCTGTTATGGACTAATCGGCTTGTGATCTAAACGTTTTGCCCATAACAGACAGGTGGAGTGTCAAATTATTTGCACTCAATCTGTTAATTGCAGGGCTACAAAAAATAATTCTGTTTCTTATCACATGGTCAGCCAATTAAATGACTGAATCATTTAAGAACAGAAGAGGTAGAGGTGTAAAAGACACTAATCAGAGTTATCTCGTCTGAAAGTAATGGATTTCATTTTACAGCCAGACCCTGTGGTGAATGAAATGAAAGTGTCATTTGCAGAGTGGAAAATATATGCTTTTCAGAGGGCCCGGCATGCTGATAAGTGTACTTTTCCACTCAGTGAGGAAGGCAATGGTAAACCACCTCACTCCTCGTTTTACTTAGTAAAACCTCTACAGGTTCAAACCAGCCTTTTGGCTGATGACCTAACACACACGCACAACATCTAAACGTATGAAAAAGAGAATTTAGTCAGCTTACTTTGCAGTTAATGTAGCATGAATTACCATCATTTATTTACTGATAACTCTAACTACCATAAATACTTAGTTATCCGAAATTATGGAAAAAATCTGTTTCCGGTTTAACAAAAGTTTTGAATAACCCTAGTTATAAGTAGATTTAAAAACATTTTTAATCCCTAAATGTGTACGTTGTAATCCGTTCAGTTTAAGAACAATAAGCAACCCTATGACCCAATGAGATGAGGTTGATGTGTAAGAAGTGTAAACGAAAAATAGTCTTGTAGGACTCAGGACAACCATTCCCTGAGAGAGTTTGGTTAATTGAACTGAAACATCAAAGTACACCGGTAACCACAGCATATTATTCAAATCCATTTGAAAGTAAATATCTTTACTAGGATTTGAACCAGGAACCTTTGTCTTCAAAAATCAACTTAAACAGCTGATTCGCGACGACGAATTTACCTCCAAATCAATCCAGTGGGTTAGGCCTAATAATATGAGTAAAATTATTTAAAAAACCAAATTGTTCTCTCGGAAGTTAAAATGTTTACTGTCGGTGACTGATTACTAATTGCCCGAGTTATGTATCCAATAGAACACGACACGATGACTGACGCGTTCCTTACGTCAACGACACATATTAAAAATGCTACCGTAAGTTCAAAGACAAACTTCAGAATCATAACAATTCTTTAATATCCAACATAAATTTTGCTGACCTGACACAATTCGCACAAAGACGACTGATGCGCCGATGAAGTAGAGATAGGCTACATTAACGCAACTCTAAAAGTAATTACGTGTACAAAAATATGATATTAAATTGTTTTTGTCTTTAATTTTTATTACGGTATTGTACATTGAGCTGCACAACTTCCGTATTTGATACATAAATGGCGGTGGGGAATTTCACTTTAAGGAGAAGAGGTACCCAGTGATACATTCTCCGTTCAAAACTTCGGTTATTGTCCGTTATTCAGACCAAGAGATCTCTACTCCATTTTCGCTTTAAACGACGCATAATTGGGAAGTTCCTTCTAGCTAGATCGCGGGCTATATGGTTTGGATGGTCGTCTTTCGTGAAATGTACTATACAAGGACGCGGTTAGCTCCTTTACTGTAGGAATTTTGAAATCGCCGTGGAGAGTTTTATTGCTTACATTAAAAGGAGCGCCAGAAGCAAGTCTTAAAAATTTTGATTGAAAGGCCTGGATTGACTTTAAATTACTCTCTGCCGCTATTCCAAAGAGCCCTGATTGGTCTTAATAGGGATTTGTATAAAATAATTTTGGAGCGGAGGTTCAATCTTGATCGAGGGTTAATTAAGCATAAAAGTAGCTTCTGGCGGCGGTTAATTTCTAAACGCTTCGTACGCAGATGATGCGTACATATGATGATGTGTTATTAAAATTAACACATTTTTCGTTTTCTGGAGAGCTATCATTTGGTAGTGTCCTCAAAGCATTTAATGCGGTTATATTTTTATTTTTTATTTTATTTAGTTTAGTTGATAACATTTTTGCTGGTTGTTTTTATACATTTTCAAAAAAAAGTGAAACAAAAGCTGTCGGTAAGGTACGTGTAAGTAAAAAGTTATCCGGACCGTGTCAGTCTCATTAAAATTTTAAACGGACCTTGATCAAATTTAGTTGATGACCACTGGTATAGACGAGCGACATTCGATTTACCGTACCCTCGGATTAAAAAAAGTAATAAAATCAAATAATACTCCACGCAAGCGGTAAGGTTTTTTTTTATTTTTATTAGAACAAAAATTAAAACTTATAGATTGATTTTTTATCTGAATTTCTCAATATAAAAATAATCTAGGAACATTTCATTAAGAAGAACAATAATAAAACTTAATTTTTAATTAGTAAAACGTTGTATAGGTTAAGCCGTAAAAGGGTAAAGATAATACTTATATGGAACAGCCAGAGGAAACCAACCACAGGTAATAGTAGTAAATTATTTTAGAGGGCGGATCGTTTGGCAAGTAATTTAATACTGTATTTTGATAAAGCATTGTTCTTTCTCTACATTAAATTTATAAACATCAGTCATTTTTTATTGCGTAGTTTTTTTTAGAGCTACCATAATACAATTATGAAACAATAATCGGTATTTTATTTTTAATTATTATTAGTAATAAAAATTTATTACTAATGCATTTCCTCAGAAAATGCCGCTTGCAATAATCTAATCGGAATTTAATGCATGCTGTCGACCATTCTGCTTTTAACTTATAATCAAATGAAAAGGTTTTAAATTACACACGAGCGTCGATTATCCAAACGTCGGTAATCCGAACCGTCAATTATCCGAACCACTTATCGATGGAAAAAAATACATATTTACTCATGCTGAGGCCTCTTCTGCCCTAGAAACTGTAATGATATGGTGCGAGCAACCACCTGAATTTGGTGCTGCTGAAGAATTGTTGCTAAAAAGAAGATTACTGTTAAAAGAATATTACTGTTACAAAAAGTTCAGTTTTAGTTAAAAAAAATCAAGGTTTTTTTAAAATAACTGTTTAGTATGTATAGGTAAAAATATTTCGTAAAGGTTTTACCGTAGTTTATTTCGTTAATTTATTCAGTTTAAAATTCTGTATATTGTTCCATTTGTTTCTATTATCATTACTACTCAACATTTACAATAAATTCAAGAAATTAGTGTTTATAAACTAAAGTTTATGTTCGCCTTTATTAAAAATATAGGTTGTATAACATTGTTACGGTACAGTGCATCAAATTATAGTATTTAGCGTATCTGATAATCCGAACTATTTGATTATCAGAACCACTCAGGTTCCAATTAGTTCGGATAAATGACGCTCCAGTGTACTTAAAAAATATACAGGGCGAGTATTAATGAAATAGAAAGTTTCGGCAGCTAATAGAAAATTTATTTTTAAAAAGTTAAGGTAATTACGTACATGATTATATAACGGGTGATTCAAAAAGAGCGCCGGTTTTTAAACGGCTTGTAAATTTTTGTTTATCGGTTGGCAACATTGTTAGACCTCATTTCTATTTCGGAGAACATTCCGATTGACGATTCAGTTGTAGTTTCTCTTGTTCGCAGTGTAGTACTCTCGCAGTCTGTGTCTAACCATGGAGAAGTTTACTATTGCACAACGAGTGTTAATCGTCAAAACATTTTACCAGATTGGAGAGAGTTATTCGGCTACTGTCAGGCGACTTCGCGATACTCTAGGACGTAATGAAGCACCGAATGAATCAACAGTTCGCAGGCTCATGAAAAAGTTTTTTGAGACGGGTTCAACAGTCGACCTTAAAAGTTCTGGACGTCGTCGTTCTGGCCGAACTGAGCAGAACGTTGCTTTGGTTCGTGACAGTGTGGCTGTTAGCCCAGCAAAATCAATACGTCGCCGTTCTCAACAATTGGGTTTACGATGTTCTTCTGTACGGAGAATTCTTCGGTACGATCTCCAATATCACCCGTATAAAATTCAGTTGACGCAACATTTGAAAGTGGCAGACCACCAGAAGAGACGACAGTTTGTTGACTGGGTATTGAGAAAACGGCAGGATGATGATACCTTCGCAAACAAAATCATTTTCAGTGATGAGGCGCACTTCCACTTAAACGGTTTTGTTAATAAACAGAACTGCCGTATGTGGAGTTTAGAAAACCCTCGCGTGGTTAATGAAAGGGAAATGTATGCACAGCGAGTGACAGTTTGGTGCGGCTTTTGGTCGGGCGGTGTCATCGGCCCTTACTTTTTTGAAAATCAAGAAGGACAAGCCGTGACAGTAAATGGAGACCGATACCGTACGATGATTAGGGATTTTTTGTGGCGTCATTTGGATGGAATGGACATTGACGAGTCGTGGTTTCAGCAGGATGGTGCCACCTGTCACGCTGCACGAGAAACAATGTTGTTGCTCCGTGAACGGTTCCAGGATCGCATCATTTCTCGTAATTCCGACCATCAATGGCCACCAAGGTCGTGTGACTTGACGCCTTGTGACTTTCATCTTTGGGGTCATCTGAAGTCATTGGTGTATGCCAATAAACCCCGAAACTTGTCGTGCAGTAATATCCAATTTCATGGACAGAGTTGATGCGTGCCAGCGCAGTAGAGAAGGACACATGCATGACATCATTTTTCATACATGAAATCGGAAGGTAAGATGAACTTGTTGATGTATTTATTTTCAGTTTTTCAATAAAATAAATCTCTTAATTTGATATATCAAAACCGGCGCTCTTTTTGAATCACCCTATAGAAGAATTCATTGAGTTTTTATTGAAAATATTTACAGTTGTTCAATGTGTGCACCATTTCTAACACGACCGATATCAACACGGTAGTCTAATTCTTCCCATACACGATTAAGCATATGACGGTCAACTGTGGCAAGTGCATTTGCGATACGTTGTTTTAGATCATCGATATCTACAGGAAGCGGTGGTACAAAACTTTTTCTTTTACATAACCCCATAAGAAAAAGCCGTAGGGCGTTAAGTCTGGACTACGAGGTGGCCACGGCGTAAATAGAATGTTTTCCTCACTTGCATGGCCGATCCATCGTCTAGGAAGACGTTCATCAAGATAATTTCTGACCTGTAAGTGCCAGTGAGGCGGAGCTCCATCTTGTACAAAAATGAAGTTAACACTATCTTCCTAGAGTTGAGGCATTAACCATTCGATTAACATGTCCATAAATTACTCCGGTTACTGACACTTCGTGAAAGAGAACGGGCCGTAAACCTTTTCACGAGATAATGCGCAAAAGACGTTTACTTTAGGGGAATCGCATGTATGCTGTAGTTATTTTTGGGTTTATGTGCTCCATATTCTAACATTATTTCTAACTTATTAACTCTTCCACTTATGTGAAAATTACATCATCACTGAAAATTAGGCGATTAAAGAATGCGTCATCATTTTCAACACAATGTTGCATCTCCAGACAAAAAGTTTTACGTACGTCTTTATCACTAGTATTTAAACTTTGTACTAACTGCAATTTATAAGGTGTCATTTTCAAACGTTTTCGCAGAATTTTTCACACAGTTGGTTGAGGAATTTGCAATTCTAAACTTGCTGATCTAGTTGATTTTCCTGGACTTCGTACATGAACATCACGAACACTATCAATTTTTTCTTTTGTTACAGAAAGTCTTCCAGTACTCTTCCTTTTACACAGACATCCACTGGTTTCAAAATGTTTATACCAGTCATAGATTCATTGCCTTGTTGGTGGTGGTGGTTTACTGTATCTTGTTCTGAAACGACGTTGCACAACCATAACCGAGTTTGTTTTGGCTAATTCAAGCTCATGATAAGCTTTATCCACTTTAGTTGCGGCCAATTTGCTAGACTGGTCGTTGTAACAGCAGCCAACAACAAAATGCTAGTAACAGTTGTACCAACATAAACTTTAAAAAATTCCCTACAAACCTATATAATTTACTTTATTCAAACACACCAGTTTGATGTTTAAGAAGCTGTCGAAAGTGTCTATTTCATTTATAATCACTTTGTATTATAGTAGGCCTATGATCTTATTAATTTGAATCGGCATAATTCTATATTTTTGCTGATTCAAAGGAATTTTTGACGTCCTTTTCATAATTAAATTAATCTACACTTTTAATTTGTTAAAAATTGTGCGTATATCAACCGTTTGATGAGTTCCTTATTTTATTATAAACAGAGCTTGATTAAAAAAAGACGCCTAAAACAAAAAAATCTTTTTCATGAGACGTTGCGTCTCATAGCTTGTGACAATTTTAAAACGGTTTACCTTTGATCAATGGCAAAAACCATTAATGATTTCTGTATAAACTCTTTAAGAGGAATCTAATGGCACTATTTTTGTTTCCAAATTCTGACCTTGATTTCTTAAATTCCAGTTTTGGGGCACTTTTGATCAAATAAGAACTTCAAATTCTATTCAGGCCCACTAAATTTTTGTTTAAATTACAATTCCGAAAACCGTTTGTTGCTACCTCTTGTAGTTTCTGACATCAGGATGTGACGGACGGACATAGAAAAATGATAGATGAAAATTATTTAAAAAATTACTACCAGTAAGAACCTCAAACCTGATAAGAAATATTATTTTTCTAAGAAAAGAGTGGGTTTTCACTTCACAGGTATTGATACTGAAGTCACGAGATTGCCTTTTGCGAATGTATGGGCTGTGAGGAAGGGAAGTAAAATATTTGCAATGCTGTCAACCTCAACAGTGAGGCACTACTCGTACATTTCACTACCGTGCAGTTTCTAGATACATTTTGTAAGCTGTGGTTTATTCCGAGAAAAATGTTTTCTTCATAAACCTTGTTGTTGTAGTTTCGGTCATCAGCCGAAAGGCTGGTTTGAACCTGTAGAGGTTTTACTAAGTAAAACGAGGAGTGAGATGGTTTACCATTGCCTTCCTCACTGAGTGAAAAATTACGCTTATCAGCATGCCAGGCCCTCTGAAAAGCACATATTTTCCACTCTGCAAATGACACCTTCACTTCATTCACCACAGGGTCTGGCTGTATAATGAAATTCATTACTTTCAGAGGAGACAACTCTGATTAGTGTCTTTTGTACCTCTACCTCTTCTGTTCTTAAATGATTCAGTCACTTAATTGGCTGACCATGTGATAAGAAACAGAACTATTTACTTTAGCCCTGCAACGGACAGATTGAGTAAATAAATTGACACTCCACCTGTCTGTTATGGGCATAATCTGTTATGGGCAACATTCATAAACCTTATAAGAAATAAATATGACCTGTAATATTGCCTATAGCTGAATTACATGACTAAAAATGTTTGATTTACAGTAATTACGAATGAATCGCCTTTTTACCATTGCTGTCATCGGCGTTTTCATTATCAGTCTCTCTAGTATCTACCTAACCGTTTACTTTTTTACCAGGTGTCAACAGACCTTAAAGAATAGCTTCTTCATGTCCTTAACTTCCTTCTTTATTTTTTGAATTGTGGAAAGAGAAACATTATAGTAGTTAGCCGCTCGCTCACGGCTTTTGTTAAGAGGCACTGATAGGCATTTTTGTTTAGGTTCAACTTCTCATTACATTACATTGCGTTCAGCACTGTGAATAGTTCGACCACGTTTTCGAGAAACCGATATTTGTGTTTACGGTAACAAACGGTTATATTCGTACAGTTAACATATAAAAGGTTCCACGATATACTGTACATGCTCTGGATATAGTATAAGTTATGTTTGTCGTACTGAAATTAAAGCAGTCACGCATGTGTACTGATTCTTTTCCCCCTTTACCCCTCGTTGCAAAAAAGGGCAAACTTGTGACTCAAGTGAGTATAGTTTTACGTGTTCAATATTAAAAAACATTAATCACTAAAATTTATTTTCGTAATGTTTAAAACATGTGCAGACTGATTGACACACATGTTGATGGATCAAGTAAGCAAATGGAAAATAAAAGAATGTAATTTAATGGGTGTACTCTCTTCATAAATTGAAATAATTTGAGAACAAAAATACACTTATATAAATCAATTAAAGAAAAAATACGTCATAATTTGTTAGAGACAAAAAAAGGAATAGACATCGTCGAATATAGTAATATACATAAAAAAAAATATTTTAACAAACAAATTTAAGCAATTTTTCTTTACAATCTAATATATTATTTACTAAAGAAAACTTGTGCATTAAATTACAACTTAAATTTTACTAAAATTGTACATTAGAAATGCAGGTTTGTTATTTACACTATACAATTTTATATAAGTTTAAATTTTACAAATATTATATTTACAGAGATTTATATTTAAATTCATTGTAAGAATGTTTAATATTTTGTTAATTTATATTTGTTGGAAAGAAACTGATACAAAAATCAAATGTTACTTTAATTTAAAAAAAATCTTCATTAAATTCTAAAAACGAGAAAATAACGTCTCCCATAATTTGCAAGATTAGGCCTAAACAATAGTGGGAGACAATACATAGGACATTCATTTTCCCACCGCGATAAGGAAATTTTAATAGCTGAACATTGTGATATAAATCTTTCCGGAAGATAGAAAGAACCATGGGAAGATTCCCAGAACTTGTTGTATCCGCCTTGGGAAATTATTTTTGTAAACCGTTGTATAGTAATGGAGGTCTACTAGAGTATAAAGAAATGGTATTCAGTTCTTTCAGTATTTAAATACTGACCATGTGAATGTGTAAGTATGGTGATATTATGTAAGAAATTTTATAATGTAAATTAATAATTAATTCTGTACCTAAGAGCTACATAATGGTTGCACCATTTTAATGGAGGTACATATGGTTTGCCCATAATAGACAGGTGGAGTGTCAAATTATTTACGCTCAATCTGTTAGTTGCAGGGCTAAAATAAATAGTTCTGTTTCTTATCACATGGTCAGCCAATTAAATGACTGAATCATTTAAGAACAGAAGAGGTAGAGGTGCAAAAGACACTAATCAGAGTTATCTCGTCTGAAAGTAATGGATTTCATTATACAGCCAGACCCTGTGGTGAATGAAGTGAAAGTGTCATTTGCAGAGTAGAGAATATATATGCTTTTCAGAGGGCCTGGCATGCTGATAAGTGTACTTTTCCACTCAGTGAGGAAGGCAATGGTAAACCACCTCACTCCTCGATTTACTTAGTAAAACCTCTACAGGTTCAAACCAGCCTTTTGGCTGATGACCTAAACAACAACACCTAAAAGGTAAAAGAAATTGACTCCATTTTTGTAATTTTTTAGAAGAACCAAAAACATGAAGTTTTTTATTTTGTAAAAAAATTTTGAAGTTTTCAGAATTATTTTACATTTGTACCAAATAAAATAGCTTCTGGTACAGAGATTTAAATGACTGAACAACTTTCTTAACTTCTTTTACCCCCTGACCACCCACAGGACTTCATACTCTTTACGTCTTTCAGCGTTTAATTACATTAGTATTAACCCCCAATGTAACTTCAGTTTTTTTTTATTCCTAATTTGCGTACGTTGCAATCAGTTCAATTTAGAACAATAAGCAACCCCATGACCCAATGAGATGAGGTTGATGTGTATGACGTGTAAATGAGGTGTAGTCTTGAACAGACCCAGGCCGACCATTCCTGAGAGAGTATGGTTAATTGAACCCCAACCATCAAAGTACACCGGTAACCACTGTCTAGTATTCAAATCCGTATAAAAGTAACTAACTTTACTAGGATTTGAACCAGGAACCTTCGTCTCCAAAAATCAGCTGTTAAACAGCTGATTTTGGCGACGACTTTACCGCTAGACCAACCCGGTGGGATAACTTAAGTTAATCAAACAAAAACAAAAATTAGACAAACTATATTGTGCTAACTCTATTCTGATAAAGAAACAGTATTCTATTTACAACAATTTTTTGTTTGAAAAAAATACAGAATTCAAGTAAATTCTGAGGCCTATCAGTAAGACAATAAAAACAAGATAATTCAAAATAAAATAACTTATTGTCAAAAACGAGTGTACATTCAATCAGAGTTAAAAGTAGCAGTCATTTTAAAAATCTTCGGCATCATTATACAAAAGTGGAGTTAATGTGGTTACTGGAACTTTTATAGAGCTTTCTTGCTGATTTTCTAACTTAATTTTGCCAAAATTGGAGTTAACACACTTTACCTCTAGGGCATAGAATTGCGTTCGGGGTTATTGGCTAATATAAGTGAGATGTTTTTAATAAAATTTTTTACATTTTTCTAGGTTTTACTGTACATTTTACTTTTTCGAGATACCCTTTAAAAACGAACCTGGTTGGTCTAGTGGTCAAGTCATCCCCGTAAGTTAGCTACTTTAACAGCTGATTTTCGGAGACAGAGATTTCTGGTTCAAAACCTAAAAAAGGTATTTACTTTTATACGATTTCGAACTATTTATTGGGTACCCGGTGTACTTTGATATTTGGGATTCAATTTACCAAAATCTTTCAGGAATGGTTGGCCTGAGTTTGTACAAGAATACACGTCATGCATATCATCTTCATCTCATTGGATCATAGGGGTTGTTTAAATTGGTTGCTTAAATTAGGTTCTAAACAGATTGAAGCGTAACAATTAGGGATTTAAAAAAAAATTGTCTTTGTTGTTTTTGTAAAATTTGATTAAAAATCGTCTTAGTAAAAGATATACGTTTTATTATTTAAAAGAAATCATTACTAAAGCGCGACATGGTTTCAAGTGATTTTAACATCGTTATCCACCATGAGTCATAAAGTTAAACTCCACATATTCCCCTTATCCACAATTATTTCTTTAAACCGAAGATATAAAGTATTGTATGTAATCTACATAACTTAATATGCACTAACACTCCTTTTTTATAATCCCTAATGTGTGTACGTTGCAATCTGTTCAATTTAAGAACAATAAGCACCCCATGACCAAATGAAATGTGAATGTTGTGTATGACGTATAAATGAGGTGTAGTGTTGTACAGTTTCAAGGTAACCATTCCTGAGAGAGTATGGTTAATTAAACCCCAACCAACAAATTCTGTCACTTAATGTTGAAATGTGGGCAGCTAAAAGAGCTTCCAAAAACGTCTAAAGTCACCTTACGTGGTCTAAAATTGGTCCTATACGAAAAAAATTGTTTTCGTAAATAATTTTTTGCATTTAACCCTTTCAGTACCAACGTTTGGAAAACAGGACGTTGATATATTTTACGTAGCGAAAACACTCGGTTTATCGAACGTCTGCAAGTTATGCATAAAGTGCCAACGTCCGGATAACCGAACATTTCCAAAAAAAAAACATTTAAACAAAAATTAATGGAATAATGTATTTTGAAACCGCCTCTGTGGCGTAGTGAGTAGCCTCTTAGCCTACAAAGCGAAAGGTCCCGGGCTCGATTCCTTGCTAGGGTCTGGAAATTTTAACACGTTAAAACCACCGTTAAGGTACCAAAACCCACAGTAGTTGCTAATGACCAAGCTACCAATGGGACTTTTAATGAACTAAAAGAAACTACTTTGAATTAAGTGTTAGAACGATGTCTTTTTTTGTCAGCAGTCTCTCGACAGGTTTGATGCAGTTCTCCAACCTGTTCTATCTTGCGCAAGTCGTTTCATATCTACATACCTGTAACACCCTACATCTATTGTAATTTGCTACATATATTCTAATCTTTGCCTCCCTCTACAATTTACTCCCTCTTCTTTTTTTTATGAATACAATAAAAATGAATTTTTAACAGGAAATTTTATTTTTCTGTAAAGTTGAAATTTTGTTCGGCAATGGCAGGCTTACACCTGCAAGTTTTCGAAATAAGGGCTGGCACTTTTTGTACACCCTTATTCAAATTAAATGGCACTTTACATCAAACTTTTAAATATTGTTTCGGCACTAAAAGGGTTCAAATTAATTTAAAACTGAATTGATTTTGAATTATGAAAATGTAGAAGAATGTGTTGAGATTATGATTGAGAGCTGGGCTGAGTTAGAACTTACGAGGAGAAAAAGGTAAGCCGAGTTGTGCTCTGGTGTTCTTGATAGATTGGATGTCTTCCAGTCATGTTTTAACTCAGAAAGAAAAATCCCAGCCCCATCCTACAGTTTATTCTTGTATATTTTTCTGTTTTAAAAATGAACAAATCTGTTAGGTATCTGTTCTCTGTGAAGATTTTACAAATAATCTTAAAACAGATGTAAAAATGGGTGTTACATTGCAGTACAGTATTTATAATTAACACCGATTAAACGATGTAAAAAGAAAACAATTTGTTTAGTATAAAATATATATTGACCGCCTTCGTAGCTTAGTGTTTAGCACGCTAGCGTACCATCCGAAGGTCCCGGGTTCGATTCCCAGCCAGGGGTCTGGAAATTTTCACAAGTCAAAACCCACTGTTCTCGATGCATTACCCACCCTAGTCGTTAATAACCAAAAACTTAATACGACTTTAAATAAATAAAAATAAATAAATATTATAATTATACTAGTCTGTTTCTTAACACATTGTCAGCCAATTATACAACTGAACTATTTAAGAACAGAAGAGGTAGAGATGTAAAAGACACCAGTCAGAGTTATCACTTCTGAGAATAAAAATTTCATTATAGAGCCAGACCCTGTGGTGAATGAAGTGAAGGTATCATTTTAAGGGTGAAAAGTAAATACTTTTCTGAGGGCTCGACATGCTGATAAGCATACTTTCCAACTCAGTGAGGAAGGCATGGTAAACCACCTCACTCCTTGTTTTACTTAGTAAAGCTTCTAGAATTCAAACCAGCCTTTCGTCTGATGACGTAAACAACACAAACGTGAATAAACAATATAAAATCAAAAACAGAACCTAATTTTAATCATGAGTTAATGACTAAATTAAAATCAACTTGTGTAGGATCAAAAATATAAAAATGACTAATTAAAGCTAAATTAGGCTCTGTAGAAAAAGTCTTAAAATCAAAATTGTTGGTATTTTCAAATTGGGTTTTCCTCTATAGATAAATAAAATCCGTAGTTGTAACTCGGGGCTTGTCCCGCCCACAGATGTCCACCTTTGACAGTCAAATATGGAAAGGTCTTTTGGAAATATTACACCATCTCATTCAATGAGAGAGCGAGTAAAGGTCACATCGGATTCCGTGGGTAACCAATCCCGAGTTAACAACGAATCAGAGCGTTTAGAAACACCTTTAAACAGAATCAAACACAAACATAAAATACACGGAAAAGTTGTTTTCAGACGAAATAATAAAAGCAAGGTCCGATAGAATGAAAAATTCGGGGAACAAAAACTTCAGAAGAGATCCAAGAAGTAATTGACTAAAGTGATCCAATGTGGTCAAACAAATTGTTTAATTTTCCGTAACTTCAGATCCTGCCCATAACAGACAGGTGGTGTGTCAAATTATTTACACTCAATCTGTCGTTGCAGGGCTAAAATAAATAGTTCTGTTTCTTATCACATGGTCAGCCAATTAAATGACTGAATCATTTAAGAACAGAAGAGGTAGAGGTAGAGGTAGAAGAGGAGTAAAAGAACTAATCAGAGTTATCTCATCTGAAAGTAATGAATTTCATTATATAACAGACCCTGTGGTGAATGAATTGAAGGAGTCATTTGCAAGGTGGAAATAGATTCTTTTCAGTGAACCTGGCATGCTGATAAACATATTTTTTAACTCGGCGAGGAAGGTAATGGTAAAGCACCTCACTCAGCGTTTTAAATTGTAAAGCCTCTAGATGTTCAAATCAACCTTTCGGCTGATTACCTAAACAACAACTTCAGATCATGCAATAAACAAATTTTGGTCACGTACAGTTATGAACACTTTTGTAGTTAACTCATTACAGGTCGCTGGCAGTTTCACACCAGATTTTTTATTAAGAATTTGTGAAGCTAAAGATATATATCTTATAAAATTGTAACATCCATCTACAGATTTCGTTAAATCGATATAAATTTTATTGATACTAGTGTTTTTATAGAAGGGGAGGTGCAATTTGTAGGGATTGATTGGAGAGGCTAACTAAGTTACGGAGTTTATTAGATTTTACTGTTGGATCACGCGTGCCATTCGTCTTACTCAGTCCACCCCCTCTCCTTAATGATCAAGCTAAAGTACAACCCCTGACCCACCTTTATCCATCCCTTAATGAATTGCTTATGTAGCGTAATCAAATTTCATCTCCCTCTTAGTAGTTTTATGTCCTTTTTAGTTGTTTTCGCTTGGATTTACTCCAATGAAAACGTACATTCGGGGGCAAATTAAGTTTATGTTATTCTGTCATCATCTTCACTCCACTCTCCCTTCTCACTCTTCACCTCCTCTTACTCTTTATTGTATATTCAAATACTGTATTGAGAATTTTGTCTGCTGCGTCATTCAGTTTTGTCCTAATAAGAATAAGTTTATGATGTAACATCCCAAGGGGTGGTTGGTTTGGGTAAATTGCAATGAAGTAGTACGCCATGTTTACTCGCAAATTTCCATAATTTATTAGTGGCAATTTTTAAAATTGTCATCTATCAATTTTCTTTGTCCGTGCGTCCGTCACTTCCAGATGTCGGAAACTACAACAGATAGCAACAAACGTTTTCGAATTCATAATATATACAAAGAATTAGTTGACTTAAATTTGATTTTAAATTCTGGTTTCAACCGGAAGTCAAAATAGTCGGAATTTGAAAACAAAAATAGTGTCATTCCATTCTCTTAAAGAGTTGATACCTGGATTGGGTTTGAAGTTCCAGTTTCGACTGGAGAAGTAGCCTAACCCAAAACCGGAAGTCAAAAAATCAAAGTCGGAATTTGGAAACAGAATAAGTGTCATTCAATCCTCTTAAAGAGTAGATACCTGAATTAGATATCTAATTCCGGTTTCCAGTTCCGGTTCGACCGGGGAAGTAGCCCGAAACCGTAAGTCAAGAAATCAAAGTCAGAATTTGGAAATAAAAATAGTTTCATTCAATCCTCTTAAAGAGTAGATACATGGATTGGGTTTGAATTTCCGGTTTCAAACGAAGCAGTAGCCCATAACCGGAAGTCAAGAAACCAAAGTCTAAATTTGGAAACAATAATAGTGTCATTCATTCCTCTTGAAGAGTAGATACATGGATTGGGTTTGAAGTTCCAGTTTCTACCGGAGAAGTAGCCCAAAACCGGAATTTAAGAAATTAATGTCGGAATTTTAAAACAAAAATAACAATCCTCTTAAATAGTAGATACCTGGATTGGGTTCGAAGTTCCGGTTTTGACCGGAGAAGTAGCCCAAAACCGGAAGTCAAGAAATCAAAGTCGGAATTTGGAAACAAAAATAGTGTCATTCCATTGCTCTTAAAGAGTAGATTAAATCACTAATGGTTTTTGGTCAAAGGTAATGCTTTAGAAAATATGGCCACCAGCTTTGAGAACCGTCATTTCATGAAAGCGATTTTAGTTTATTCCAATTATCTTTGGAACTGATGTAAACAAACGTTCTGCTATGCTATTGGGTGTATGTATATTTAAGAACCGATTCGCATCTATTTGATATTTTATTTAAATGCAGAACAGAATGTTGTCTGAGGAAGGATAAAACACTACAATGCACAAAGGAAGCTTTGAAGTATTACTGTATTAGAAACAGACATAAATATTATTTGTTCCATAATAATTATCAACGTGACTCGATACAGGCGCCAGTTACGCCAGTTCTACTTTTTTAACCATACGCTCATATGATTTGTTTACACCAGTTTCAAAGTTGAAATATTTATAGAGATTGTCCAATTTAGAATGAAGGTTACGTTGCATTAAGGTTTTCATGAAACAGAGGTGGGTACAAAAGAGATTATGACACAAGAGATGGCAGTGAAGCCGTAGAAACTTACCAAAAAATAAAAATCTGGTATTAAAAACTCACACGACTTTCTTTTTCTAATGTAAATAATAAACAATTTATATCTGCATTATGTTTAATCATCAGTAAACAATGTAGTGTGAAAAACATAACCTAATTGCAATCATGAGTAAATGACGCAAATGAAAACCAACCTCTGTAGGACTTAAAAATACGGAAAATCACTAATTGACGCTAAACTAGGTTCTGTAGAAGAAAATAATTGAAATAAAATTTGTAGATTTTTTAAAATTTCTTATTACTTTGTGTAGCTATAGCCTACACTTTTTTGTTATAAAAACCATTTTAAGACCGTAATCTTTAAAAATCTCATTTTTTTACAGATTTTCATGAACAAAATACAGAAAATCACTATAATCTAAAATGCAATAAGGCCGCAATATAAAAAATATTTTTTACCACGAGAGCACAGCTTCCCGAAGAATTTCGGGAAAAATAACCCTTTTCTGTTTATGTCGAGAATTAAAAAATGTATTTAAAAAAATTGTATGAGCCGTTTTTGAGAAAATTGCAAAATAGGTAAAAATCACCTGAATAAACTACTACAGTACTTTCGATTGACCAATTGTTATAAAAATGTTTATGTCGAGTCCCTATTAGTACTACGTAACTTAAATTCCAAGTCTTAAATTTGTATGATATAAATCATTTGGCACTAAATTTACTAGATAATAGTCAAACCCTCAGACGTTTAAAACGATATCATGTCTTGGATCTCCGTGGCAGATTGTAAAGAACCAAAAACTAAAAAAAAGAAAAATTAACAAAGTAAAATAAATATGTAATTAACCTAAATAACTAACAGGCTAAATATTTTATTAATACAAAGGACTTTTAACAACAATTTAGAATAAAAAAAAGTTAAATTACATAAGGTATATTTTTAGTTGTTTTTTTATGGAAGGGCCTTTAATGAAAGCCCTCTCCTTTATGTTATTTGTATTCTATCATTTACTTATAGTAGCTTGTTACTGATTGTGTATAGTAATTATTCAATAAAACACAAAAGAAAAATCTTTTTTGATAATCCGTTCTTGGGATATTTTATTAAGACACGTACAGACACACAGAGCAATCGCTAAAAACATTTTTTTTTTGGGTTCAGTGCGCCTGAAAACGTGTATTTCCGGTAAAAAGTTGATTTTGAAAAAATCAACATGAAAACAATAATTTACTTCCTTGTAATTTCATAAAGGACAGAAGAATGTAAAAGAAAGTTGTGTAAAAGTTGATCTTGTTGTAAAACGAATTTTATAAAATCAAATAGTTTAAAACTATATTTTTTTTAAATACCTACAATGTGTGTACGTTGCAATCTGTTCCATGTAAGAAAAATAAGCAACCCCATGACCCAATGAGATGAGGATGATGTGTATGACGTGTAAATAAGGTATAGTCTTGTACAGACTCATGCCGACCATTCCTGAAAGAATATGGTTAATTGAACCGCAACCATCAAAGTACACCAGTAACCACTGTCTAGCACTCAAATCCGTATAAAAGTAACTACCCGTACTAGGATTTGAACCAAGAACCTTCATCTTCAAAAATTACTGTTAAACAGCTGACTCGTGGCAACGACTTTACCTCTAGACCAATCCGATGGGTTAAAAACTAAATTAGTTAACGTTATTATTTGAAATTTAAATAAAACTAATTCTTTATTTTATTTAGTATATGGAAACATCAACTTGTGCTCATTAGCAAGTGCAGTGTTTTAAATTGTACATTACAAAACGAGTTTATTTAAACTGCAACGGATTGTCTTAAAGCGGAAAACCATAACCTAGTCTATCTGTTCATTTATGTAATTTATTTCCAACTTGTAGTAATACATCAAAATAAGTGGACATCTGAGGCACCAACTATCTCTTTTATCTTTTATGAATAAATTGGTGTATTAAAGATGAATTATGCTCGTTACTAAACGATCTTTTACTTTGAATTTTCATTTCACTGCATTATTTGGTTTGTAGATCTACAAATCAGTCATTCGTTATTTCAGAATTACCTTCAAAATAAATCTTACTCATGACAAGGTATCTCTTCGAAATTACTGTAATTATACAGTAACATAGGAGAGTAATTGGAGCGGCTATACTAGAGTGAACCATGTAAAAATTCATGTTTTTTTCAGTATTGGATTTTTTAATTTAATTTGGAATTATAAATTCCCATTTTACAAGAATAAAACTATCGTAAAAAATTCCCTTGAAAACTACTTTTCTCTTGGTTCATAATGACATTTGAAAATCAGTAACACTGGCTTCATCAATAATAAAACCGTTCACGACTACGTCCTCATCCCCAGCCTGGAGGAGTTCATCCATTGAACTTCAAGAGTCCTTCACGACACCGGTCAACGCTCTGTACAGCCAGCTGTCAGAAAAATCTACACGACACCTCGCCCGCCACAAGTAAAAATTAAACAGCCATTCCACGATTTTCTATAGACTCCCTACAAATATCCCTATAAATATTTCTTACTAAAAAAACAAACAAAGAAATAAAACCCCTCAAAATTTAGTACTATACCCCATCACCTGTAAATTCACTCTTCCTTCTCATCAATATCAAATCTCCTCAATTGTTTATAAATTTCCCTAACAAATTAACAACAATAAAATCACTTCCAACTAAAAAAAGCGTCCCTTCCCAACACAATATTCTTTCTGTTATCCCGATTCCGAGCTAATCTTTTCTCAATTATTCATCTGTAATTCAAAATAAAGAACAATCCCAAAAAAGTTCCTTCTATCCGATTCTCCGAAACACAAGGTAGCCTAACTACGACGTCATCATCCCAAGCGCAAGCTCACTTCTTCTAGGACTCGGACTCAATAAAAATCAACTACTTTACATTTTCGTCATGGCATTAACTCAAAAGTGAAAATTTTGTAGTTGGTTCACTCTGGCATAAGCCCCTCCGATTAGAAATTACTACAGGCCAGCCTCTCTCAGTTTGCTCCTAATGTAAACAAACAATGACGTCACTGAGCATGCGCATTATATCAAAATGTGTACACGCTGATTAAAAAGTAACAACAAAATATTTTCAAAAGTATTTAAATACAAAATACTTTTAAAAGTATTTTACTAAATGAAATTGTTAGGCCTACATCATATCGTGACTGATGTTTTTAGTACTTTAAGTATTTATAATTTAAAAAATAGTTAACTTAATAGGAATAAGACATTCGTAAAGTCGCAGACTCTAGCGTGCACCCTGTAGTAGGTGGCTTTTGTTTGTTAACAGTAGGAGCAAACTAAGAACGGCTGAACTGTAGGTATTTAGGGAGAGTAATATAAACAACATTTTGTTCAAACACGAACAAAAACTTTGTGTGAATCTCTAGAGGTTTTAGTAAGTAAAACGAGAAGTAAGGTGCATTGCCTCCCTCACTATATTGAAAAATATGCTTATCAGCATGCCAGGCTCTCTAAAAAGCACATATTTTCCACCCTGCAAATAACACATTCACTTCATTCACCACACGGTCTGGTTGTGTAATGAAATTCATAACTTTCAGAGGAGATAACTCTGACTGGTGTATTTTACACCTCAACTTCTTCTGTTCTTAAATACTTCAGTCATTTAATTAGCTGACAATGTGACAAGAAACAGAACTATTCGTTGTAGTCCTGGAACTAAAAGATTGAGCGCAAATAATTTAAGGTGAGACTGTACTTTGTAGCCCCCTAATGTTAAATTTTCAATTTTTAGGTACATTTTTCATAGGATTGGTTGAAGGTAAGAAAATGAAACTTTACACATTTATCGATGTTGGGTTTCTCTAGCTACTGGCATTTTTTCAATTTAATCTGTAGGACCATAAAATAAAAAATAAAATAACAAATAACATAGAATTTTTACAAATTTCTTTCTACGTGTTTTTGCATATTACTAATTTTAGGAGCAACTGAGAAAGTTATAAAAATGCCAGTGTATGTGGATGTACAAGAAGAATAACTTGTAAAAATTTCTACATGGTAGGTTCAATGGTTTCCGAGAAAAATGTACCTAAATGTTAAAAATCTAAATTTACGGGGAATGACAAAAAACAAAAAGGCACAAATAAAAACATTATGTACACAAACATGTAAATTTCCCATCAACAGTTGGTCAGAAAGCTGAAACAACAGTTTTGAGAATATTAAAAACAGTAACGCAGATATTTTAAAAAACTGGAATTCCATTTACACTAAAACGAGAAGTATAAAATTACGAAAAATATTCGTTCTTGGAAACATGATAATTTTGCTGGGTAAACCTGCTAAATACCTAATTTTTCCATTAAAATAACTTTTTTCATTTATTACACTTATTTTTTTGATCTAGGTCTGAAGCACTGAAAAACATAAAAACCCGAAAATCGAAAGTTTCAGTCAAAACCATCGTACATTCTCCCCTTAACACTGCCAGTCTATTACGGGTAAGTTTCTATTTTAAGGGGGTAGTCTACCCAGTTTTATCACTAATTAAAAAATAATCAAAAAATTTTTTTGTTGATTCTAAAACTTCAGAATTTCCTTAATCCAGCAATATATTTTGTTTTTATGTACGATAACTAGAAATTTATAAAACATTATTTTACATAATCGGTGTAAGTGTAAGTGTAATTGTAAGTGAAACTTTACATTCAATTTTCTCGGCATTTAGAGTATTTTAGGTTTTATTCATGATAAAATTCTTATAACTTTCTTTATATAAATGCTATCTTGCTGATTTTTTTCCACTATATTCAGAATTTATTGCTCTTTTATTTGTAGGTTGGCCGTGTTTAAACTTATTATAGGAGTTTTTAAAAAATCAAAAAATAATAACCTTATCTGTATTTTTGGGGGAAAATATTTAAAAAATAAATTTTCTCTCCATTGTAAAGTTAAATGTACAAATGGAACCTTCAAAAAAAAGAGCATAATTTTTCGATTATTTTGACATAAAAACCAGGTCTGTACCTCTAAAATTAACTAAGTTATAAGCAAATAACGAAGATATGATTTTCCTTCTTCCGCTCCTTATATTTGGGGTTGTAGCGAACAAAATTAACATTTTTTTTATATGAAAAATTTAAAAATTTAATGTTTATTCACTTGCAAAACAAACAGATTACTTATCTAAAGAGAATTAAAAAATTTTTTTTTAGTAGACTCCTCCCTGAAGTCATTTCAGCATCTGGGTTAAGGAACAGTTAGTTTGAACTTTTAATAACTTTTCAGACCCTTATCGGGAATCGAACTCTCCGCTTTGTAGCGTAGCATGTTAACCACTGTACTTTCGGAGGAAACCGTAGATAAATATTTAATCATTCGATAGATGAATTATAACCGTTGGTTTATGATATGTTTTCATTTTCTTCTTGTAAAATCTTTAGACAAGTCTTTAAATGAAAAGATAATATCAAAACGATTGTTGCAGTTAAATGTGGCACAGTACGAATAATTTATTTGCTTTACTATACTAAGAAGAAATAAAACTACAAAAGAATTTTTCAATTGTATTGTTACGTAGGTGGAAAAGCGTGATATAACGTAGTAGTAATTTAAAATCTTATTTCAGTGTCTGTTTATTTTCGTGATCATTTTAATTGGTTTTTAAAACAAGTTAAAAATAAAATTGAACACCTGCATCGCTGTCAAATATCACTTGCCACTTTATTATTATTATTATTATTATTATTCTTATTATTATTATTAGAATATTCTGTACAGTAGTGTAATTAGTTTCATTTAAAAGCAACGGCTGCATCTCATAAATTTATACTACTCCCAACTACATTTCAATGTAGGATTTTAGTTCTCTACTTAATAAAATATTGTAACACCTAAACCTAGGTTCTTTCGGAATCTGAGTTTAATAATTTATCATCATCATCATCATCATCACCCAAACACGGATAGGCCTAAAGCCTGTTCCGGCACCCATCTTCGTAGCGGTCTGCCTCTATCACGTCTACCCCGTGGGGCATAACTTAATATTTGGACTGGTAGTCTTTCCTCTCGCATTCTATTCACATGTTCACACCACCTGGAATTGTAGCGCGCAATGCCGTCTAATAGTGGTTGGACCTGTAATTCTGCTCTAATACTTTCATTACGTTTCATGTCCAGTCTGTTATAGCCTGCCGTCGCCCTTAAAAACTTCATAATAATGAAGTAATTGTAATAATTTATAAACAACAATATAATAATGTTGTTGTTGTTGTTGTTTAAGTCATCAGCCGAAAAGCTGGTTTGAACCTGTAGAGGTTTTACTAAGTAAAATGAGAAGTGAGGTGGTTTACCATTGCCTTCCTCACTGAATAGAAAAGTATGCTTATCAGCATGCTGGGCCCTCTGAAAAGCACATATTTTCCACTCTGCAAATGACACCTTCACTTCATTCACCACAGGGTCTGGCTGTATAATGAAATCCATTACTTTCAGAGGAGATAACTGTGACTAGTGTCACAGTACACCTCTACCTCTTCTGTTCTTAAATGATTCAGTCATTTAATTGGCTGACCATGTGATAAGAAACAGAACTATTTATTTTAGCCCAGCAATGAACAGATTGAGAGTAAATAATTTGACTCTCCACCTGTCTGTTATGGGCAGAATATAATAATATAAAATGTAAAAATATTGCAACGCCTAAACTTAGGTTCTTTCGGAATCTGAGTTTAATAAATAATAAACAACAATGTAGTAATATAAAATGTAAAAATTGTAACACCTTGCCTTCTTGTTTCTTACTTTTGCCCGTAATTTAGATTTTTAACAGTAAGGTACACTTTTCTCAGAAACCAATAAACGTACCAGGCTAAAATTTTTACCAGTTAATTATCTTGTATATCCACATACACCGACATTTTTATGACTTCCTCAGGTGCTCCAAAAAATAATAATACACAAAAAACGTTGATAACAATTTGTAAAAATGTTATGTTATTCGTAATTTTTAAAAAAATAGTATGGTTTAAAGATTAAATTGAAAAAATGCCAGTAGCTTGAGAAGAAACCCGACACCTATAGTGTGTAAAGTTTAATTTCTCTATCTTTTACCAATTTTATGAAAAAGTACCTAAAATTAGCAAATTTTACATTGGCGGGAGTACAACCTCCCCTTAAAATAAATTAATAATTTTTTACATTGATTCAACAAGTTTTCAATGTAACAATTGCATCAATATAGAATAAATCAAAGCAGAAAAATTTGTTTACAAAGCTAAAAAAATTTAGCAGCTTACTGACTACAAACATTGATTTACAGATTAGAAAAAAATTCTTAAAACATTATGTTTGAAGTGTAGCATTATACAGAAGTGAAACGTGGGTGATAGGGGCTGTAGAAAAGAAGAGGATAGAAGCTTTTGAAATGTGGTGTTATAGGAAAATGTTAAAGATTAGGTGGGTGGACAAAATAAGTAATTTAGAGGTTCTTAGGCGAGTGGATGAAAAAAGAAGTATATGGAAGCATCTTACCAAAAGAAGGGATAAGCTAGTGGGGCATATCCTAAGACATCCAGGTATTGGGCTATTAATAATGGAGGGTAATATTGAGGGAGTAAATTGTAGAGGGAGGCAAAGATTAGAATATATAAAGCAAATAACAAAAGATGTAGGGTGTTACAGGTATGTAAATATGAAACGACTTGCGCAAGATAGAAAAGGTTGGAGAACTGCATCAAACCAGTCGAGAGACTGATGACAAAAAAAAATTCAAAAGAATTCCTGACGCTAATAAAAATTGTTAATTTATGTTTATGGGACTCTAATATTAAATTTATTTACAGGAAAAGACGGTGCCAACGTTTCATATAAAAATGATTTTGTTTGAATCAAGAATTTTATATTTAGTTTATAGCCTACTAGTATATTTTGGAAATAATAGTTATTGATCAGTGACATCCTAAAAGCACGTAATTGGTAGTTTTAATATGAGCAGGTTTCAAGTTAGTCCATTTAATAAATGTGCTTAGGCCTTATATTGGGGACCAGGGAGCTATGGCAACCGCGAGGAGGGTTGTTATCGATTGCGTCAGCAGCCATTTTGCTGCGCCGCCTCCTCTTGTTCAGCTGGAGGCGTTTAAATTCGCTCTTGCGCCCTGGTGAACGTACCATCTTTCCGTTTTCAACCGTAGAAGGACTAGTTGAGTTCGACCAGTAACAATCGTTGCACCTGTGCCCACTGGGTACAAATCCCACACACACTTTCTACCATTCCAATGCAATAATTTTATGTCGATCCTCCCTTTCAAGGGTATTTCAAATAAAATGGCCAACTATACGATTTGATTTGTTCGTAGCTTTTACTCAGTAGAAAATATGGAGTTTCTTAATCTAGATTACTGTTTTACTTTCACACAATGTTTTATAATCATTATTTTACAATCAATCTGGTGATTATTATCTTAATATACACTAAAGTGTATATAAGATAATATAAAGTGTATAAGTTATTATATATAATAATTATATACACTTATAATAATAATTATATACGTATATATACACTAAAGTGTATATAAGATAATATAAAGTGTATAAAATCATTACACTATCATTAAATAGGGTGATTCACGAAGATATGCAGAAACTTTGGGAGCCCATTGTACATGTAAAAATAATGAAAAATTATTTTAGACCGCCCACAGCGGTCGCTCAACCGAGCCTTACGCCCACCGGACCCGACGAAGCAACCATCGACGCACTACTGCGAGGGAAGAAGATGATGTATCCGCTGGACGACGACACGCCGTGTCGCCTAGCTTCTCGACCGCCACGAGGACTACGACCGACGCCTCTCCAAGACGACCACTGCTTAAACGGCCCTTTTCAGGGCCACCAAACTAATAAGGTTTGCCACTTAATGTCGCCATCCGGTGACACAGGATATTTTATTTTTTTGTAACGTTGAAATTTTGGTCGGATATGGCAGGCTTAAGCTTGCAAGTTTTTGAAATAAGGGCTGGCACTTTTTGTACACCCTTATTCAAAATAAATGGCACTGAAGATCAAAATTTCAAATATTGTTTCGGAACTTAAAGGGTTAAAATTTCTGTATTTTCGTTTATATTTGCTAATAAATTAATAAAACATTTGTTTGCAAACTGATAAATTTTCAAAATCAGATAAGTTATCATTAGTCTACATAATAAACAATCAAATTAATTAAGTTTTAAGTAAGACAAAATAATTATCATACATTTAATAAAGTAATTAATTTTATGAAGATTTTGTATTACAATACACACTAGTTATTTATAATTAAATTTATTTAAATAATTGAAATAACTCCAAGTAATATTAATTTGTTTAAAAATTAGTTGTGTACTAATTAAGAATGTAAAGTAAATCTGTTGTTACTCATGAAAAACAAATTAGAGTTACTAAGAAATTTTGATGATCATATTTGAACAGGATGGACTTAGAAATATGTAGGAGTGTTAAAGAAATGAAGGAAGCGGAGGAATTAAAGAGTTGGCACCGTAAATTGAGGTTGGTTGCGCGACTGGCAATGTTCTATCTCGTTCTATCTTTATGAAGAGGATCGCATCCTCTTTATCAGTCCGTATGTCTGTTTGTCGGGACCGGCCATCTGTCGTGGCAATTGCAGCCGAGTCATCATCACTCGTCCAGCTGTTTGTTTCTAAGTACTACATTGAACAGTTGTCGGTATGTTGTTACTTGTTACTGGTCAGGCCTAGGCCTATATGGTTGCAAATCTGAAGCCAGATTCTAAATCGGCAACTAGTAACTATTGCACAGATGGCTCGCAATTCTTAATTATCTGACCAAAGAAATTTTATTCTTTTAAGAAAATGATGCTGTACAAGATCTAAAATCAGACGTACATTATATATATGGGTGTCCATATGTAATAGAATAATTAATAATCATTATTATTTATTTATTTCCATATTACATTCATCTGCCCATAACAGACAGGTGGAGCGTCAAATTATTTACACACAATCTGTCTGTAGCAGGGCTAAAATAAATAGTTCTGTTTCTTATCACATTTTTTTTTGTCATCAGTCTCTCGACTGGTTTGATGCAGTTCTCCAACCTGTTCTATCTTGCGCAAGTCGTTTCATATCTACATACCTGTAACACCCTACATCTTTTGTAATTTGCTTTATATATTCTAATCTTTGCCTCCCTCTACAATTTACTCCCTCAACATTACCCTCCATTATTGATAGCCCAATACCTGGATGTCTTAGGATATGCCCCACTAGCCTATCCCTTCTTTTAGTAAGATGCTTCCATATACTTCTTTTTTCATCCACTCGCCTAAGAACCTCTAAATTACTTATTTTGTCCACCCACCTAATCTTTAACATTTTCCTATAACACCACATTTCAAAAGCTTCTATCCTCTTCCTTTCTACAGCCCCTATCACCCACGTTTCACTTCCGTTTAATGCTACACTCCAAACATAATTATTTAAGAAATTTTTCTTATCACATGGTCAGCCAATTAAATGACTGAATCATTTAAGAACAGAAGAGGTAGAGGGGTAAAAGACACTAATCAGAGTTATCTCCTCTGAAAGTAATGAATTTCATTATACAGTTGGACCCTGTGGTGAATGAAGTGAAGGTGCAATTTGCAGAGTGGAAATTATGTGCTTTTCAGAGGGCCCGGCATGCTGATAAGCATACTTTTCCACTCAATGAGGAAGGCAAAGGTAAACCACCTCACTCCTCGTTTTACTTAGTAAAACCTCTACAGGTTCAAACCAGCCTACAGGCTGATCACCTAAACACACATTACATTCATTCTCATAACAGGCTGGTGGAGTGTTAAATTATTTACACTTGAGCTGCTAGTTCCAGGGCTTTAAAAAAAGTTCTGTTTCTTATCACATGGTAAGCCAATACTATGACTGAAGTATTTAAGAACAGAAGAGGTAGAGGTGTAAAAGACACTAGTCAGAGTTATCTCCTCCCAGAGTAATCAATTTCATCATTATACAGTCAGACTCTGTGGTGCATGTCAAGGTGTCATTTGCAGGGTGGAAAGTAAATACTTTTTAGAGGGTCCGGAATGCTGATAAGCATACTTTTTCACTCAACGAGGAAATGGAGGTAAACCACCTTATTGCTTGTTTTACTTAGTAAAGCCTCTAGAAGTTCAAACCAGCCTTTCGACTGATGACCTACGAGGTGTGGCTATTAAATAACGAGACTGACGTTGTAAAAAAATTTATTTTAATTTTATACGTAATCATTTATAGTCCCCTTCAATATACACTTTTTTCTATCCCTACAACGCTCCATGCGAATTTTCCATTGTTGGAAACAGTGCTGGAAGTCATCTTCTGTCAGCTCCTTTAGGACGCGTGCCGCTTTCTCTTTTACAGCTTCAAATCTTGTCCCTTTTAATGGAGATTTCAGCTTAGGGAACAGGTAGAAGACAATAACATGTGATGAAATGTGGTTTTTTTACTTATGATCTGGAAACGAAGCGCCAATCCATGCACTGGAAGAGCCAAACTTCACCGAGAACCAAAAAAGCTCGAATGAGCAAGTCAAAATTTAAAGCAATGATGATTGTTTTTTTTGATATCCATGGTATTGTGTACCTTCACTGGGTTCCTGAAGGTCAAACAATTACTCAATATTACTACCTTGAGGTACTTTCTAAACTACGTCAAAGAGTAAGGGAGAAACGCCCCGAAATGTGGAAGGACAAATCATGGGTTCTCCACCAAGACAATGCGCCAGCTCATTTCGCGTTATCTGTCAAGAGGTTTGTAGCCAAGTACAGCATCTCAGTGTTAGAAGATCCACCTTATTCACCAGATCTTGCACCAAGTGACTTCTACATGTTCCCTAAGGTGAAATCTGCATTAAAAGGGACAAGATTTGAGTCTGTGGAAGCTGAAAAAGAGAAAGCGGCACATGTCCTGAAGGAGCTGACAGAAGATGACGTCCAGCACTGTTTCCAACAATGGAAAACTCGCATGGAGCGTTGTAGGGATAGAGAAGTAGTGTATATTGAAGGTGACAATAAGTGATTATGTATAAAATTAAAATGAAATTTTTTACAACGTCTGTCTCGTTATTTAATTGCCACACCTCGTACACAACAAAAGAGAAGATTTTTTTTGTGATTACCATACAAAATTAGCAGCAATCAACTCTAGTTTTATATAAATATTAAAATTTAACATTTCAATGGCTGTAACTCCTAAGCGGTTGGGTTTGGAGGAAAGTTTTGGGGACAAAACGCCATAGAAATATGTATTCTATAAAAATCTACCATAAAAATTGATGTTCGACGTCGTCGTCCATCATGGATTAGACTGTAATTGAGCCTGTTCCGGTATCCATGTCTTCGTTGGTTTTCCCATTCCTCTTGCACCCCTCAATTCATAAAGCCATGCATTCAAAAGTAGTCGGTCCTGTGACATACAAAATAAATTAACTAATAATGTAATAAATAATTGAGTGCTTAAGTTGCTTGAAGGGAAAGAACAAGATTCGTCAAAAATCTCGAGCTCTATCGTCAATGATTTTTACAGATAAAATCAGACAGATCAAATCCCAAAATATGAAAAATTATTGGGAAAACGTAAGAATTCTAAAAATAAATCAAGAAGGATTTCTAAATTTGATTCAAGTGGTCTAATGTATATCCGTTAAACCAACAAAAAAAAACAAATGATCGAGTGGGATAATTTAAGCAAAGCTGTCAAGGAAAGTGCTATGGAAGCCGTAGGAATGAGAAGGAAATCTCACAGAAGGAAGGGCCTGAAAATTTGGAATGACCAAACTGAGCAGGCAAAAATAGAAGTTATTAATTGAAAATATAAAGTTTTCTATCATATTGGAAAAATGGTTGATATCTAAAAGATTATATATTTTTAATGTATATTAGAAAATACATCGAAGATTTCGTATATATGATATTTCTTATAAATTTCATAATTTTTGAGATCTGAACGGTGATCACTTAAAAAAAATCACCATGTATATTCATTCGATAAAAATATTAACAAGGACAATACCCGATCAATTCTTTTCAAAATATCATAAATACCTTTAATATATAATTTTAATTCAAAATCGGACCACCCACAGCTTTAAAATCTATTATAGCTTACCATTTGGTAAATAACCTTTTTGACTTGTGTCCAGTTCATTTTGTATCGAACCGCTGCCGGGCTTACAGATTTGCATTTGGTAAGTTTCTTCCAGTTTTATGACTCATCTTGCCTTAAGATATTCTTTCTGTACTTATTTGGAATGGACAAGGTAACTTTGTACATGAAGGCAGTTCCTTCTTCTTTTGATATACAAAATGTTATTAAGTATCTCCTTAAATATAATAGACCGTTAAGTTTTAGTAGACCGCCTCCGTGGCGTAGTTACTAGCGCACTAGCCTACAAAGCTAAAAGTACCGGGTTCGATTCATGGCCAGGGTCTAGAAGTTTTAAAATGTTAAAATGTACAAAAACCCACAGTACTCGCTAATGAACAAGCTGTTGGTGCAACTTTTAATAAAAAAAAAATTAAGTCTATTCAATCAAAAATTATAAATAATTAAGTAAGTTATTCGTTTGCTAACTTTTAAATAACAGACTAAAAAATATTGTTCTCAAACACAGAAATGTGTGGTTCTTCATCAAAAGACAAAAAGAAATGGTACATGACTGAGTTATGATGTTCGTTTATTCCTCAGGCATTCAACAACAAAAAAAAGCTGGTATATAACCCACCCGACTTTCTCTTGCCAATGTAAAAAATAACCTATGTTTAAACCTATGTTCTTTATCTTCTCGTACCCTCAGTCAAATAAATGAAGAATTTAAAAATAGATGAGGATTTATGTCTTTTTCCGTTACCTTGAACAAAAACGTCATTAATGTTAATATTATCCAATAAAACGCTACACTCAGACCTAAACGTACCCTACATAAATTACGTTTTCTTAAAACTACGAGTATATACAAAATTTAGGAAGAAACTCGTCAACTACCATAACCCATTGATCTCAAATTCGGCTACGCAGACTCTCCCAAACAATCCAATAAGACGTCTAAAACGACGATGGTGCCGGGACCTCATCTATTAACGTATTACTGTAATTGACTATCCATTGCAGTGTTCTAAATGCTGCACTTAATGCTACACTTATCTATTCACGACGGAGTTGTGTCACTGGACTATATCTCCACTCACGTTTATTTACCATGTTAATTTTTTCCAAATTTTGTGTTATTACATTCACTGATTGTTTCCAACAGATTGTGAATTTCCTAAATAGAAAAAAAATATTAGGAAAATTTTCATAGGAGATAAGTAACATTAAAAGAAAAAATCATGTTCTAAAAGTGAAACTATAAAAGAAAAGTTGATGGAATCGTACCCAAATTTTACGGAAAGATCAATTTTACAAAGAAAACAAAAATGTTTGGTGGATTTAATCAAAAATTTCCCATAACAGGCAGGTGGAGTGTTAAATTATTTTGACTCGATCTGCTATTTCCAGGACTACAGAAATAAGCTCTGTTTCTTATCACATGGTGATCCAATTATGTGACTGAAGTATTTAAAAACAGAACAGGAGGGGTGTAAAAGACTCTACTAGTCAAAGTTATCTCCTCTGAGAGTAATGAATTTCATTGTACAGTCAGACCCTGTGGAAGATGAAGTGAAGGTGTCATTTTGCAGAGTAGAAACTAGATGCTTTTCAGAGAGCCTGCCTAGCTGATAAGCATATTTTTCCACTAAATGAGAAAGGCAATCATGAAAAGCCACCTCCAAGGCAATGGTAAATGGCACCTCCCTCCTCATTTTACTTAGTAAAGCCTCTAAAGGTTCAAACTAGCCTTTCAGCTGATGATCTAAACTAGAACATTAATCAGAAAACATATACTGACATTTTATCAACACCTACATAGATGATAATCATTTGACAAAAACATTTTTTGAACATTATATAATAGACTTAATGTGTCGGCATGGGCGGATTTAAGGGGTGGCTAGGGGGTGCGCCGCACCCCCAGATTATTGGGATGATAATAAATTAAGTACTTAGAATCCAAATACCTCATACCTTCCGGTGAGCTCGCACCCCCAGATATCAAGACTTAAATCCGCCCATGTGTGTCGGATAAATGTTATAAAAAAGCCAGAAATTACCTTACTGTCACCTCCACCCCTTCTAATAAATCATTTACTGTGTTGCCGGCTTCAATACTTCTTCCGGCCTTTGTCGGCGCGGTAGGCCCTTTGACGGCATAGCAACAAACCTTTCGGCTCCCCACCGACAGAGGCCTTTGTCATCAAGGTCGAGCCAGTAGCCGCCTCCTACCACAGCGCTCTGGGTGACTATAAAAAAGAGCGCTGCACTGAGCAGGGATTCAATTCCAGTCAAGACTCCGAGGGATTCACTTCGATACAGACAACGACAAGACGTCCACCACGGGACACGGCTGCCGGACTCCAGCGAAGACTAATCTACGACCCTGCAAGAGAGAAGATGATACTTCCGCTCGCCGGCCCGTCACCGTAAGCCGTCGACCGGACCGTCATCGCCCGCTGACGCGAACGATGCCCACAGCGGTCCCTCGACCGAGCCTTACGCCCATTAGCCGGCCGCGTTGGCGATGTTGGTAACGTGCTCGCCTCTCATCATGCGGTCTTGGGTTCGAATCCCACTCGGGCATGGCATTTTTTCATACGTTACAAAAAATTCATCTCATCCTTCACCGTCTGCATTAGCAGCAATTTGCAAAACAGTCGGACGTTAAACCAAAAAAAAAAAGAGCCTTACGCCCACCGGACCCGACGAAGCAGCCATCGACGCACTACTGGGAGGGAAGAAGATGATGTCTCCGCTGGACGACGACACGCCGTGTCGCCCAGCTCCTCGACCGCAACGACGACTACGACCGACGCCTCTCCAAGACGACCACCGCTTAAACGGCCCTTTTCAGGGCCACCAAACAGGCCGTTTGCCACTTAATGTCGCCATCCGGTGACATTGCAATAATTGAAATAAACTGGAAGACTCATTGAACCGAACGAATTTCTTGTTTAGACTTGAAGGGCTTCAACAATGAGCAAAATCAGTTAGCAGATGGACGGAAGAAAGATTTAAGCTGTAAAAATACTTCTAGAAGTGTTTAAATGATCTAACCTCGCCTAAAAAGGTCTTAAACCACACAAATACATCGTACATTGTCTAACGTGATAAGTCATATTTTTTACGTTGTTTATTTTTGTCTGTTGTTCAAAAAAACAGTTTGAATCATTTGTCGATATATTTTGGGAAACAGTTTACGAACGAAGTACATTTTTCATTGGTGGAACTGTTTGGTTGCTATTTCAGCGGGTTAATTAAAAATTATTTTGTTTTTACAGTTATTACGACGGATAATTAGTTAAATTTTTAAAGTTTGTAATTTAAAATGTAAATTTCAAAATTGCATTGTAATTTTAGAAAATGAAACTCATTAAAATATCTGTATGAATTTTATATTCATATTTTTTTATGTTTTCTATTTTGAAATAGTATTTTAGTGGTGTAATTTCAGTTTAATTATCTTGAAGAAGAATTAAGTACACAGAGTGACGTCATAGACTGAAACACGTGTGTCAGTTGAACACGTGTTCATGTATATTTAGCGGCTAACTAATTTATATCACCCAGGTGGCCCGGAGTGGCCGGCCGACTAGCTGGCACAGCACCGCCGCTGCCGCTGCTATGTCTCCGCCGTGCTTCGCAATCGTTACTTTTAGTACAGAGAGAAAGTCGTCACGATTCTCAGCGGTTCAGATCACGTCACTGTCAGTTCGTCCCACGATAACAAATACCTTTTAAAATAATGCACGCGCGCAATCAAGAAACACGCATATTTCAAAAGTCACATTTGCTACGATATAAATTACAGTTGAGAACACTTGGATTAATTTAAAATAATAATCAAGCTTTGTTGCTAAATTAACATGTACTACATTGTTCACACTTTATTCTACACTCAACTGAAATTCATTTTATGTAGTATAAAACGAAATGTATAGTCTTGCTTAAACAGATCATATATCTCTAAAAACAGGAACAGTACGCGAAGGACAATAGCAAATTAAGTAATAACAAAAATAAGCGATAAAATTAGCGCTTAACATATCCTTTAAAAACCTTTTTAAGAAATAAACGAATCTAACAACGTAAAAATTAAAGCTAAATAATAGACCAACAAGGTAATAAAAGGCTTGGACTTGGTGAAAAAACAGCAGACGTCCAAAGAGTACAAATATTCAAATTCATGGATTTATCTATCCATGAAATCTGATATATCATGAAATATGATTGTCTGATCTATAGAACGGATCAAAAAAGAGTTAGGCCTATTAAGAGATCTGTTAGTTATAACATTATAAAACACAGAAAAGATGGTTCGTAGAAACTTAAACAGATAAAAAAGGCTATGTTGGTTTCAGAATACACTTAGAAGTGAAATTAGAGAAAATTTTAAAGATCGTGAGGGATTCCAAGCGAAAGAGAAAATGGCAAAAAAGAGATTAGTGATTTTTTTGTCAAAATACACTCAGAAGTGAACTTAGAAAAAAAATGCTAAAAATCGTAAAGGATTCCAAGCAAAATAGAATACGACAGAAAAGAGGTTAATAATTTTTTGTCAGAATACACTTAGAAGTGAACTTAGAAACAAAATAAAGGTTAAAAATCGTGAGAGATTCCAAGCGGAAGAGAAAACAACAGAAAAGAGTTCAGTGATTTTTGCCAGAATACACTTAGAAGTGAACTTAGAAAAAAGTTTAAAAATCGTGGGGATTCCAAGCAAAAGAGAAAACGATAAAAACGAGTTTAGTAATTTTTTGTCAGAATACATTCAAAAGTGAACTTAGAAAAAAAGGCTAAATACGTGAGGGATTCCAAGCAAAAGAGAAAACGATAAAAAGGAGTTTAGTAATTTTTTGTTAGAATAGATTTAAAAGTGAACTTTTGAAACAAGGTTAAAAATCGTGAGGGATTCCAAGCAAAAGAGAAAACGACAGAAAAGGGTTAAGTGAATTTTTTGTCAGAATAAACTCAGAACTGATCTTAGAAAAAAGTTTAAGAATCGTGAGGGATTTCAAGCGAAAGAGAAAATTACAGAAAAGAGTTAAGTGAATATTTTTTTGAAAATCCAAGAATTTCATTGAAATATCAGGCGGAGGAAAAATTCTTCGGGTTTTAATAAAATCCTTAGTAGACCGAAGCGAAAGAAGAAGTTAAATCCTTTAAAACAATAGGAACGATGATGAAACCTTGAGAGAATTTTTTTATTAACATTTACTCCCCTTTAGCTATTTAATATTACTCTTCGGATGTACATCCTCCAATCTAACTGGAGAAATAATATAACATCAATGTTAAATGAGGTGCAAGTATTTCCACAGTAATCAAATGTTTTGCCCTCGAGCGGAACTGAGTGAGTCACGCCGTCAGAATGCAATGAGGAGCAGAAGAGCATCACATCCTGACTACTCCCCCTACAGATAAATTTGATAAGGGATGTTATATAGTCACCCTTATATGACACTAGATAACACCGTGGGGAGATTGCGCTGTCGATGAATCTTGATATCTAATTCTACTACATGGATTGAACCAGATGAAATATTACTACGTGTTCAAGTATTACTGTTGAAAGTACAAGCGCGGGAACATAAATTGGAATAGTGTTCTTGAATTTCAAGTATTTCCTCTTATTCATTTATTAGTTTATTTAATAAAGCGTCACCTGATTGGTTATTCATTACCACGGTGGTTATTGAATTATAGATTTTTGGTAAGGCTACGAACATTTTTTGCCACTACAGTAATAAAAGAAATTATTCCGGTTAAAAGATGCATCTGGGATAATAGATTTAAGGGGAGATGGCAGGATGGTTTTAACTCAAAATTTCGATTTTTAGTTTTTTATATTTTTCAATAGTTTAAGCCTAGATATACCAGAAAAAAAACATAAAATTACGTCAAAAAAATAATTTTTTTATGAAAATATTAAGTTTTTATCAAGTTTAGGGCCTACACAGAAAAATTATCATGTTACCAAGAACGAATATTTTTCACAATTTTTTATACTGCTCGTTTTAATGCAAAGAGAATTTTAGTTTTTAAAATATCTGCATCACTGTTTTTTTTTGTATTCTCAGCTGTTGGTTCAGCTTTCTAAACAACTGTTGATGGGATATTTACTTGTTTTTGTACATTTTATTTTTGATTTGTGCCTTCTTGTTTCTTGCGTTTTCCTGTAAATTTAGATTTGTAACACTAGGTAAATTTTTCTCATAAACCAATAAACCTATCACGCTGAAATTTTTACCAGTTAATTATCATGTAGCCTATCCACATATACAGACATTTTTATGACTTCCTCAGGTGCTCCAAAAATTAGTAATACGAAAAAACTTAGAAAACAATTTGTAAAAATTTTATGTTATTTGTAATATTTTAAAAAAAATATATGTTTCAAAGATTAAATTGAAAAAAAATTCAGTAGCTTGAGAAGAAACCCGACACCTATAGTGAGTAAAGTTTCCTTTCCCTATCTTTTACCAATCCTACGAAAAATGAACCTAAAAACAGTAAATTTAACTTTGCAGGATACAAAGTACGTTCTCCCCTTAAGATGTTGTACAGATTGATGTCTCGACGTTCGATACTTCCAACTAGGCTAAAATTAACGATAGATAAGGTCCCTTCTTATACAATTTGGGTGTACGCCGGTCAAATTTATGGATGTGCTAAACCCTCAGAGATAACTTGGATTCAGAGGTTTCAATCGAAGACATTACGGATATTGGTCAACGCACCATCTTACGTTTCTAACGCTACCTTACATAACAACCTCAACATCCCTCTAGTAACAACCGTTTCCATTCAACTTTACCGAAATTTTTTTTTAATTTTTTTATTCCTAATTTGTGTACGTTGCAATCTGTTCAATTTAGAACAATAAGCAACCCCATGACCCAATGAGATGAGGATGAAGTGTATGACGTGTAAATGAGGTGTAGTCTTGTACAGATCCAGGCCGACCATTCCTGAGAGAGCATGGTTAATTAAACCCCAACCATCAAAGTACACCGGTAACCACTGTCTAGTATTCAAATCCTAATAAAAGTAACTACCTTTACTAGGACTTGAACCGGGAATCTTCGTCTCCGAAAATCAGCTGTTAAACAGCTGATTTTGGCGACGACTTTACCTCTAGGCCAACCCGGTGGGTTCCGAAACTTCTACAACAGACTTTTCGTTCATCCGTACTCGCTCATTTTTCCTCCCGTCATCTACCAAAAAACGTTCAAAGACGATTAAGGAAAAAGTGGAGCAGGGATCTTCTATTTTATAGACGTTGTTATTGAAGAGATTTTATTAATAAATAAATTAACTAATAACTAATGGATGAATTATTAAGAAGTAACTAAATAACATGTTGGAGACCGTTCAGTGGATGATGCTCTCCATGGACGTCTTTCATGTCATTTCACCCACCATCATATTCATTGGTTGTTTATTTTGTAACAGTTGCGAATTTAATTTATACACTTAATAAAAAAAAATCTGGTGTGAAACACTCACACAACATTCTGTTGCCAATGTAAATAATTAACAATAAACCTAACGTTAGTAATAAAACATTACAAATAAACAAAAAACTAACCTCAATAAAAATGACCTATTTTTAATCATATTTATATGAAAGATGCAAAGAAAATCAACCTCAGTTCGGCTTAAAAATACGAAAAATTGCTCTTTCACGCTAAACTAGAAACTATACAAAAAAGTGCTTTAAATAAAAGTTGTAGATCTTTTAATTTCCTATAAATTTTATTATACACTTTTGTCGTAAAATGCATACTAAGGCCGAAATCGTAAAAAATCGATTTTTCACACGTTTTCGTGAGAAAAAACAGAAAATCGCTAATTACCGCTAAACTAAGTGTTATACAAAAAAATGTTTGGAATAAGCGTTGTAGAATTTTAAATTTTCTACAACTTGTACTATATACATTTTTGAGCTGAAATGCATACTAAAGCCGCAATCTTAAAAAAACAATTTTTTTACGCGGAAACAGTCTCACCAAGAATTTCAGCACAAATGACGCCTACCCTATCTTGTAGAGCATAAAAAATTGAGTAAACCAGGCGATTATTTAAAAAATTGTAGGACCAGTTTTCGAGAAAATCGCAAAAAAATGAAAAATTACACGAATAAACTGCTACTTCCGGTTGACCGATTTTAATGAAAATGTTCGTGTCGGGTCCGGTAGTGGTATGTAACTTAAGTTTTAAGTTTCAAGTTCGTACGATGTTTCGTTCTTCAGATATTCTGTTCACACACAGGCCAATAGCTAAAAACATGTTTTTTGGGTTCAGGGGGTCTGAAAACGTGTAGATCCGGTGAAGACGTGATTTTGAAAAATTGACATGAAAACAATACTTTCCTTCCTATACATTCATATAGGCAAGAGAAAGTAAAAACTGATATTTCTAAAGATAAAATACATTTTTATATCTGGATTGTATACTACGTAAAAAAATTCTATTTTAATCGGTTTTGATTTATGGAGCAAAAGTTTGAAACCTCAACGCTAGAAACACCAACAGTATTGAAGCATTTAATGCATTTCAATACAAAAAACCTTACCTTCAACAATTCATTAAAAAATAAACAAAATAAATTTACAAAATAAACTTTTCCTATAATTACGATGGTATATTTGCATGGCATATTTGGAATCTAATCTTATACTAAGCTGATAAGTTGTTGTTTAAGTGATTAACCGAAAGGCTGGTTTGAACCTCTTGAGGCTTTAATAAGTAAAACGAGGAGTAAGATGGTTTTTCCACGCCTTCCTCACTGAGTGGAAAAGAATGCTTTTTGTAACAGTTGTGAATTTCAATAATAAGTTAATAAAAAAATACATTTTTATATCTGGATTGTATTACACTACGTAAAAACTTTTTATTTTAATCGGTTTTATTTTTTGGAGTATAGGTTTAAACCCTCGAAGCTCGAAACACCAACAGTATTCAAACATTTAAAGCATTTAAAAACAAAAAACCTTTCCTTTAACAATTCATTAAATTTTTTTTTTGTTCATTCCTAATTTGTGTACGTTGCAATCTGTTCAATTGAGAACAATAAGCAACCCCATGACCCAATGAGATTAGGATGATGTGTATGACGTGTAAATGAGGTGTAGTCTTGTACAGACCCAGGCCAACCATTCCTGAGAGAGTATGGTTAATTAAACCCCAACCATCAAAGTACACCGGTAACCACTGTCTAGTATTCAGATCCGCATAAAAGTAACTACCTTTACTAGGATTTGAACCAGGAACCTTTGTCTCCGAAAATCAGCTGTTAAACAGCTGATTTTGTCGACGACTTTACCTCTAGGCCAACCCGGTGGGTTAATTAAAAAATGATCAAAATAAATTCATAAAATAAACTTTTCCTATAAGTAATTATGATGGTAGGCCTATATTTGCATGGCATATTAGGAATTGAATAATTTATAAGCTGATAAGTTGTTGTTGTTTATGTGATCAACCGAAAGGCTAGTTTGAACCTCTAGAGGCTTTACTAAGTAAAACGAGGAGTTAGGTGGTTTTACCATGCCTTCCTCACTGATTGGAAAAGTATACTTACAGGCCTTCTGAAAACCATCTACATTCCACCCTGTAAGTCACACCTTCACATCATTCACCAAAAGAAAAGGCTATGTAATGAAATTCATTACTTTCAGAGGAGATAAATGGGAATACTGTCTTTTACACCACTACTTCTGTTCTTAAATACTTAAGTCATATAATTGGTTGACCATGTGATAAGAAACAGAACTATTTTTTGTTGTAGCCTTGGAACAAGTAGATCGTGTGCAAGTAATTTTTTTTTATTTATTTTTGTTATTTGTTATCGGGAACTGTACTTTGCTAACAACTACCCAATTTGATCGCTACTTTTTGCTGTATTTTTTTTTTGACGTGGATTAGACATGAGTTTGAAAAGGGACCCCCAGTAGAGTTTGTTCATGGATGGCTGTCAGCTGGTTACCATACAAAGTCGCTTGCCCAACCGGTGTTACTTAACAAATAATAGCGACTTTCTACCAGCTGATTGACTGGGCTGGCCCGAAGGCCTCAAGTAATTTAACCCTTCACTTTCTTGTTGGGTGGATAAATTAGTAACACTAAATTGGGTTTTATAAATTTTAAATTTCTTTAGGACCTACAGGAGAAGTGTCTTTATCTACCTTCGAGTAACTTTCTCTTCAAGTAATATGACTGTTCCTAATTAATCAGCCGCCCATCAATATCCAAACGTAAATAGCGAATTTTTTTAGTCAATTAAATTTAGCATTAATAAATATTCCCATAATTGAGCTTGTGATAAATACGGTAAAATAGTGTTACAAGTTTAAAAACTTATTAAAAAATTACTATTTAAAAGTACGAGAGATAATGTTGAATTTTTTCCGAGAATTATTTCTCGAAAAAATAGGTAATTAATATGAAATATACAAATCATTTCTGCATATGAAGTACTGAATGTAAGAAGAATAAATAGACTTCAGCATTGTCCAACATACAGTAATTACCTACTCAACGGTTTCAATCTAGCTTATACTATTTTTACGCACCATCACTGACTCTCCCAGGTATAAAAAACACAGCACTCATTTTGTATTGTGAGCTTATCTACTCATGGTTTTATGTGAACAGATTTACATTTTTTTTGCAGTAAAAAAATCTGCGGTACATCGTATGCGTTGTTTAGGTCAACAGCTGAAAACTTTGAACTTCTAGAAATGTTACTAAATAAAAACGAGGAGTGAAATGGTTTACTATTGACTTCTTCACTAAGTATGCTTATCAGTACACCAGGCCCTCTGAATGGCACCTACTTTCTACCCTGCAAATGACACCTTCACTTCATTCACCACAGAGTCTGGCTGTATGTGGTGACATTCATTATTTTTATCTAAGATAACTCTGATTGGTGTCTTTTACCCCTTTACCTCTGCTGTTTTTAAGATTTCAGCCTTAGTAGGCCTATGCATTTTAAGACAAAAATGTATATAATTAAATTTATAGGAAATTAAAAGATCTACAACTTTTATTTAAAGCATTTTTCACTTTAGAGCCTAGTTCAGCGTGAAACAGTGATTTTCCGTATTTATAAGCCAAACTAAGGTTGATTTTAATTTTGCGTCTTTCACTCATGATTAAAATAAGGTTATGTTAATTGAGGTTAGTTTTTTGTTTATTTCTAATGTTTTATTACTAATGTTAGGTTATATTGGTCATGATTTGCATTGGCAAGAGAAAGTTGTGTGAGTGTTTCACACCAAAATTTTTGTTTTCTTACGCACGTTGTATTGCATTTTCTCATGATTACTTATCTGTAACAGGGGTGATCTTTAATAAGGAAGATAAGGAAATATAAAGCACAGCCCTATTCCAGGAAGTGACGCATAGTGTTAGCAAAGTTGGTTTGAAAGCTTTACTTTTTCCATTCACTCTTTCTACGTATATCTCTCACTTAGTTCCGTATATTCCTCTCCCCTTGGTCCTTCCGGCCACGTGATCCCGTCGGTGCACGTGCAAAGACCGAGGCCCCATTAGGGTTTTTGCCGGCCGTCATTCATGATCTGCCCAAATGTACTCCAACCTATTCGGTACTTGACTCAATAATACATGAACATAAATATGAGTCACTCGTAAAACAATATTTTCATTGTATAAAATAATATCTCTTTTGTCTCCTGAACATTGATCGATTTTTCTCGTCTACAAACATTTGCTCTTTACTGATCGATACAAAAAAAATCTGCTATGAAACATCCACGACTTTCTCTTGCCAATGAAAATAATTAAAAATTTAACCTATGTTTAATCATTAGTTAATAACGTAGGCTAAATTGGAAAACATAACCTAATTTTAATCATACGTGAATGATGCAGAATGAAAATCAACCTTTGTAGAACTTAAAAATTCCGAAAATCACTAATTGACACTAATATAGGTTCTGTAAAAATTTATTTATGTTAAAAATAAAAGTTGCAGATTTTTTATTTCCTATAACTTTCATTATAATTTTAGGCTTTCGTCGTTAAATGATACTTGGGGCGTAAACTTAAAAAAATCCGTTTTTTACCAATTTTTATAAGCAAAATACAGAAAATCACTGATTGACGCTAAGCTAAACGCTGTAGAAAATATTATTGAAATAAAAGTAGTAAGTTTTTTAATATTCTACAACATTTTTTACACTTAAAATATTTATTGAGACCGCAATCTTAAAAAAAATACTACGAGAGGACAACCTTCCCAAAAAATTCAGCAGATTTGGTGCTTGACTTCTCTTGTAGAGAATAAAAAATTTAGTAGTTTTAAAAAAATCGTATCAACCGTTTTGGGGAAAATTGCAAAAAGTGAAAAATAGGACGAATAAACTACCTACTACTTCCGGTTGAATGATTTTAATGAAAATATTCGTGTCGGGTTTCCTAGTGGTAGGGTCTACTTAACTTTAACTCCAAATTTCAACTGAGTATGATATTCCGTTCTTGAAATATTTTGTTCACTCACACATACAGACACACAGGCGAATCGCTAAAATACATTTTTTCTGTATTTAAGATGCCTGAAAACGTGTATTTTTGGTGAAAACTCGCCATGAAAACAATACTTTATTTTCGTATGTATTCATACAGGGCAAGAGAAAGTAACAAGAAAGTAATCTATTTATATTTATTTAACTAATTAGTACTTCTTGTAAATTTACATAAATTATAAGATTTTTAAATTTTTATTGAACAATGAACAATTTTCTTTTCTGAATATACATGTGAAAAGTTCCATTCACTCATCTAATTTTATAGCTTCTCTATTTTTTGGGAAGCTGAAATTTGACATATTTTTTCCTTAAGGGTTGAACAGAAAAACTAAATAATAATATTTTTTGGTCATTTGCACTTAAGGGGTTACAGAGGGTGACTACCATAAAGCAATACATAATATTTCTATACCCTCTCGAAAGGCTAGTTATAAAAATCGGCACGAAAGTAATACTAAGGGAAGTAAAACATCTGAATTACAAAAATTTGGACCTAAAAACCAGCAAAGGGGGTAACTTTCCTTTTTTTATTAACTTTCAGGTGAGCTACAATCAGTTATATACTATATAACTATTAGTAAATAGTTTAATGTTGGAAAATTAATTTTGATGGAGATTAGGTCCATTGGTGTAACTTCAAGATAAAAATCGGTTCTCGTTGTCGATCAGGAAAAATTTTTGACTTTGTTTTCTTGGAAGTACAGAAATTAAAAGTTTGTTGGGTCATTAAAATAGTAAAATTTGAACTCTTTCGGTAACAATAGTCACTGTTAATTATTAATTCTCTTTTACGATTAGTCCAATATTTAAAAGGTTAATTACTAAATGATTTTGATGACGTTCAAATCTATCTTGATATTTTTATTCGGTGACGTATTTGGTTTGGAACAGTGTTTATATGTAAGTAATTGTACTCACCTGATTGGTCTAGGGGTAACATCGTTGCTGCTAGTCAGCTGATTTTTTGTGACGAATGTTCCTGGTTCAGATCCTAGTAAAGGTAGTTACTTTTATACGGATTTGAATACTAGACAGCGGTTACCAATGTACTTTGATGGTTGGGTTTCAATTAACCATACTCTCTCAGGAATGGTCGATCTGAGTCTGAACAAGACTACACCTCATTTACACGTCATACATATCATTCTCATCTCATTAGGTCGTGGGGTTGCTCATTGTTCTAAATTGAACAGATTGCAACGTACACACATTAGGAATAAAAAAAAGTAATGGTAAATTACGTCATTGTTTAAGAATCAAGAGGCGTCAATAATAATTCGAAGGAGACAGTCCCTGAAAAATTGCATTGTTAGATGAACTTTCTGAAACCCCCGGTCAGGTCTGACCGGGAATTGAATTGACCGGTAAATTGCCGGCCGCATTGGCGTAGTTGGTAACGTGCTCGCCTCTCATCATGCGGTCTTGGGTTCGAATCCCATTCAGGCACAGCATATTTTCATACGTTACAAAAAATAATTTCATCCTTCACCGTCTGCATTAGCAGTAATTGGAAAACAGTCAGACGTTAAAAAAAGACCGATAAGTTTTCATCTGTGTATCACGTGGTATCATTACGTAAGCACAGGTCAAAAGTTTTTGTAGGCATCATTACTGAATAATATGAATTTTAGGGGAAAAATTTATACAATTAAAATTTTAGAAAATTAAAAACCTACAAGTACGATTTCAAGCATTTTTTCTATAAAGCTTTGCAGTTTAACTTTAATTAGTGATTTTCTGTATTTTCCTCTTCAAAATGAAAGTACAACAGACGTTGATTTTTATTTAGTATCATCCACTCATGATTAAAATTAGGTTATATTTTTTCATTTTACATGTTTAATCGTAGTTAAATACACGTTGCTGTTGTTTAAGTTATCAGCCGAAAGGTTGATTTGAACATCTAGAGGCTTTACAAACTAAAACGATGAGTGAGGTGGTTTACCATTACCTTCCTCACCGAGTTAAAAAATATGTTTATCAGCATGCCAGGTTCACTGAAAAGAATCTATTTCCACCTTGCAAATGACACCTTCACTTCATTCACCACAGGGTCTGGCTGTATAATGAAATTCATTACTTTCAGAGGAGATAACTCTGATAAGTGTCTTTTACACCTCTACCTCTTCTGTACTTAAATGCTTAGGTCATATAATTGGCTGACCATGTGATAAGAAACAAAACTATTTTTTGCAGTCCTGGAACTAGCAGATCAAGTGCAAATAGTTTAACTCCTCCTTTAAACTCCTCGATTAAATAATTTAATTCCTCCTGTCTGTTATGTGCAATTTACCTGTTTACTCATAAATTAAACATACATTGTTGTTGGTTAGGTCCTCAGCTGAAAGGCTGGTTTGAACCTATAGAGGTTTAACTAAGTAAAAAGAGGAGTGAGGTGGTTTACCATTGCCTTCCTCACTGAGTAGAAAAGTACGCTTATCAGAATGCCGGGCCCTCTGAAAAGCACATATTTTCCACTCTGTAAATGACACCTTCTATTCATTCACCGCAGGGTCTGGCTGTACAATGAAATCCATTACTTTCAGAGGAGATAACTCTGATTAGTGTCTTTTACACCTCTACCTCTTCTGTTCTTAAATGATTCAGTCATTTAATTGGCTGACCATGTGATAAGAAACAGAACTATTTATTTTAGCCCTGCAACGAACAGATTGAGTGTAAACAATTTGACACTCCACGTGTATGTTATTGTGCTCTTCATTACTTACATTGGCAAGATTAAGTCGTAGTAATGTATCACAGCAAATATTTTTTCTGAATAAACAACTGTATAAATAATTTTATAACTTATAGTGTAGTAAAACGTGAGGTACTTTTAAATTTATGGTTGTAAGTAAATTATAGTATTTGTAACAAGTCATAAAATGTTTAATTAAATAGGACAGGATGTTTTAAGCTGTTCCTTTAAGGGACTTGTCTAGGTTAAATTATTATTTCGGTTAACATCATTAAGAAGAGTAAAGCTAGACTCGTGTACATGCGGTAGGCCTTTATTATCGGGGACAGAATAAAAGATTAAGTGCGTGCAACTACAGGGCATAATTTAGTAGATTTGCATGATGCCGCCACGTGCCTTGACACGTGCACAAAATGGCGTCCAAAAGTATTGTATTCCGGAACTGACTAATACTACAATCAAAATTAGATATCATTAAGTATTATTTTCATGTTCTAAAAATATTGGGTAATGTATTTCTTTAATGAAAATTTTATCAAATTTCTAAGAAATAACATTTTATTTTTTTATACTGTTGTTTAGATTTTCAGCCAAAAGGCTGGTTTGAACCTCTAGAGGTTTTACTAAGTAAAACGAGGAGTGAGGTGGTTTACCGTTGCCTTCCTCACTGAGTGGAAAAGTACGCTTATCAGCATGCCGGGCCCTCTGAAAAGCACATATTTTCCACTCTGTAAATGACACCTTCACTTCATTCACCACAGGGTCTGGCTGTATAATGAAATTCATTACTTTCAGATAAGATAACTCTGATTAGTGTCTTTTACATCTCTACCTCTTCTGTTCTTAAATGATTCAGTCATTTAATTGGCTGACCATGTGATAAGAAACAGAACTATTTATTTTAGCCCTGCAACTAATACTGATTTATACCGATTATTTTGAAAAAAGTTAGGTTGTTATCGATAAATATATGTATTTTAATGTAATATTGTCATAGTATTGTAAAACCTAAGCCTAGGTTCGTTTGGGATCTGGGTTTAATAAATGATAACCAAATTTAGAAGAAACAATAATTACAATTAGTAGTTAATGATTTAACTTAGACTATTAACAAATACAGTGAATTCCGGATAATTGGACCACTACGGGACCGGAATGATTTGGTCCGATTAAACGGATGGTTCCATTAAACGAAATTTCAAAAATACGTAGAATCAAGGTGCAGCAAATCAAGGAAACGTAATTTAGTTATAAAATACGTTTATTTACCCTTTATAGGTCTGTGGTAAGTATAGGGTGATTCAAAAAGAGCGCCGGTTTTGATATATCAAATTAAGAGATTTATTTTATTTAAAAACTGAAAATAAATACATCAACAAGTTCATTTTACCTTCCGATTTCATGTATGAAAAATGATGTCATGCATGTGTCCTCCTCTACTGCGCTGGCACGCATCAACTCTGTCCATGAAATTGGATATTACTGCACGACAAGTTTCGACTTCCATTTGCCCGATAACCCGTCGAATTTCCTCCTTCAAGTCATTGATGTTTCGGGGTTTATTGGCATACACCAATGACTTCAGATGACCCCAAAGATGAAAGTCACAATGCGTCAAGTCACACGACCTTGGTGGCCATTGATGGTCGGAATTACGAGAAATGATGCGATCCTGGAACCGTTCACGGAGCAACAACATTGTTTCTCGTGCAGCAACTGAATTTTATACGGGTGATATTGGAGATCGTACCGAAGAATTCTCCGTACAGAAGAACATCTTAACCCAATTGTTGAGAACGGCGACGTATTGATTTTGCTGGGCTAACAGCCACACCGTCACGAACCAACGCAACGTTCTGCTCAGTTCGGCCAGAACGACGACGTCCAGAACTTTTAAGGTCGACTGTTGAACCCGTCTCAAAAAACTTTTTCATGAGCCTACGAACTGTTGATTCATTCGGTGCTTCATTACGTCCTAGAGTACCGCGAAGTCGCCTGACAGTAGCCGCATAACTCTCTCCACTCTGGTAAAATGTTTTGACGATTAACACTCGTTGTGCAATAGTAAACTTCTCCATGGTTAGACACAGACTGCGAGAGTACTACACTGCGAACAAGAGAAACTACAACTGAATCGTCAATCGGAATGTTCTCCGAAATAGAAATGAGGTCTAACAATGTTACCAACCGACAAACAAAAATTTACCAGCCGTTTAAAAACCGGCGCTCTTTTTGAATCACCCGTTATGTTTACCACTGGCAACAAGGCTGATTTTTTTTAAGAATAAAATATGCAGTTAAACCCTATTGGCATTTTATGGCTTTATAGAAGATGTTCTCTTGTTAAGTAGTCTATCCACATTTTGAAATTAGCGCGCAGCGACCATTTGCTTCATGAGTTACATGAATGTGGTAAGGAATCATACCAGCTTATGCATCCGTGTTTTTTTGTTGTTAATTTTGTTCAGTGCTTAGAAAATTCGAGTTTTTTACGGGAAAGCAAGCATTCATGCTAAATAAAGTTGAGATAAGTTATGCTACACATTTTTCTATTACATAGGACTACAAGTTGTTTTAATAAGCATTCTTACCACTAAACATTATGCAATTCCTATTTCAATAAACGTTCCTTAGTAAGTATACTTACCAGGGCTTAACATAAAAAATGAAATATCTTACTGTTCTGGCACTAGAAATACATTATTCAAGTCCCTATACAACGAAATTTAACATTTTACAACATGTATATTTTTCCCGTAGTACTGCCCTATAAAGGGTTAAAATAAAAATCTGGTGTGAAACACTCACACAACTTTCTCTTGCCAATGCAAATAATTAATAATAAACCTAACATTATTAATAAAATATTAGAAATAAACAAAAACTAACCTCAAAAACATAACCTTATTTTAATCATGAGTGAATGACGCAAAATGACAATCGAACTCAGTTTGGCTTAAAAATACGGAAAATCACGCTTTCACGCTAAACTAGGCTCTGTAGAGACAAATGTTTTAAACAAAAGTTGTAGATCTTTTAATTTTCTATAAATTTAATTATATACACTTTTGTCGTAAAATGCATACTAAGACCGAAATGTTAAAAAAATCGATTTTTCTCACGTTTTCGTGAGAAGAAAAAACAGAAAATCGCAAATTACCGCTAAACTAAGCGTTATACAAAAAAATGTTTGAAATAAAAGTTGTAGAATTTTACATTCTCTATAACTTTTATTATATAACGTTTTGCGCTAAAATGCATATTAAAGCCGCAATCTTAAAAAGAAAATGTTTTTACGTAAAAACAGCCTCAAGCAGAATTTCAGCAAACATGGCGCCTACCCTATATAGTAGAGCATAAAAAATGTAGTAAACCAGTTGATTTTAAAAAAAATCGTAGGACTAGTTTTTGAGAAAATCGCAAAAAAGTGAAAAATTATACGAATAAACTACTACTTCCGGTTGACCGATTTTGATGAAAATGTTCGTGTCGGGTCCGGTAGTGATATGTAACTTAAGTTTCAAGTTTCAAGTTCGTACGATGTTCCGTTCTTGAGATATTCTGTTCACACACACACACACACACACACACACACACACACACACACACACACACACACACACACACACACACACACACACACACACACACACACACACACACACACACACACACGCACGCACGCACGCACGCACACACACACACACACACAGACACACACACAGACCAATCGCTAAAAACAAGTTTTTTGGGTTCAGGGGGTCTGAAAACGTATAGATCCGGTGAAAACTCGATTTCGAAAAATCGACATGAAAAAAATACTTTCCTTCCTATATATTCATATAGGCAAGAGAAAGTAAAAAATCACTACCTGTATTGTGAAAAAAGTTTTTTTAGTTCCTCATAAAAAATCATCCAAATTGCTCTGCCGTTTTCTTTTGATTACTTCTTCTATGACCTTACATGTTTAGGCATACTTGGCTGTACGCTTGGTTGTGGTTAGGTTTATTTTTGCACTACCGAGGCAGTTAAAATGATGGTTATATGCTCACGCACTCTGCCCATAACAAACAGGTGGCGTGTCAAATTATTTACACTCAATCTGTTCGTTGCAGGGCTAAAATAAATAATTCTGTTTCTTATCACATGGTCAGTGAATTAAATGACTGAATCATTTAAGAACAGAAGAGGTAGAGGTGTAAAAGACACTAATCAGAGTTATCTTCTCTGAAAGTAATGAATTTCATTGTACAGCCAGACCCTGCGGTGAATGAAGTGAAGGTGTCATTTACAGAGTGGAAAATATGTGCTTTTCAGAGGGCCCGGCATGCTGATAAGCGTACTTTTCCACTCAGTGAGGAAGGCAATAGTAAACCATCTCACTCCTTGTTTTACTTAGTAAATCCTGTAGAGGTTCAAACCAGCCTTTCGGCTGTTGACCTAAACAACAACACCATGCTCACGCACTATGGTTGTCAAATTGGAACATATGTAGCCTATTTTTAAACAAATACGAATAAAAAGATAATAACTACTGGACGAATTAAGCGGCTTTTTGGACCAATTAACCGACGTAATTTTACGTGTGTAACACCTACTTGATTTTGTTTTGTAAGTATTGGTCCTAATAAACAGCTGGTCCAATTAACCAGTGGTCCAAATAACCGGAATTCACTGTACAATCAGATTACATAAAATAAATCAATTAAAAAACTTAAGTTTAAACCAACTGGACTGACAATAGATTATTGTTTTTAAGAACTACAACGATTACCTTACTCAATCTGTTCGTTGCAGGGCTAAAATAAATAGTTCTGTTCTTATCACATGGTCAGCTAATTATATAACTGGACTATTTAAGCAGAAGAGGTAGAGGTGTAAAAGACACTAGTCAGAGTTACCTCCTCTAAAAGTAATGAATTTCACACTGTACAGCCAGACGCTGTGGTGAATGAAGTGAAGGTGTCATTTGCAGAATGGAAAATATGTGCTTTTCAGAGTGCCCGGCATGCTGATAAGCATACTTTTCTACTCAGTGACTTGTGGCAATGGTAAACGACCTCACTCTCGTTTGAACCTCTACAGGTTCAAACCAGCCTTTTGGCTGATGACCTAAACAACAACGATTACCTGTCCACAAAGCCTTTGTACCGATTTACACAATTAACGTAATTCAGAACGTTTTGGTTCTGTATCGAGAATGTTTCTTTAAACGGTTTGAGACTGTCCATTAACGATTCAGGTGTTGACTGATCCATTACAAAGGCACTAACTCCTTTTATATCTGCGGTCTAATAGTTTCCCAAACATTCAAGATTTTTCGCAGCTACTCTGGCCCCTCGTACAAGGAATAAAAATAAAAGCAAACTTTTCTACTGGATTTAATTTTTTAGAACTCTTATTAAAAATATCTCATTCATCACATTTCACGATCCTTGTTCTACACACTTTACCTCATAAAATACAAAATTCTTGCTATAAACAATTTATTCCATCAACCGTTCCTGAAAAATGTTACAGTATTTTATAGGCCAGTGTTTTATTTTTGTTCTATTATTTAAAGAAATTCCCATAACATGCAGGTGGAGTGTTAAAATTATTTGCACTCGATCTGCTAGTTCCAGGTCTAAAAAAAAGTTTATGATTCTTGTCACATGGTCATTCAATAAAATGACTGAATCATTTAAGAACAGAAGAGGTAGAGGTGTAAAAGATACTAATCAGAGTTGTCTCCTCTGAAAGTAATGCATTTCATTCTACACCCAGACGCTGTGTTGAATGAAGTTAAGGTGTCATTTGCCGGGTGGAAATTAGATGCTTCACAGTAGGGCCTGGCATGCTGATAAGCATACTTTACTACTCAGTGAGAAAAGCAATGGTAAACCACCTGACTCCTCGTTCTTAGTAAAGCTTCTAGAAGTTCAAATCAGCATTTTGGCTGATGACCTAAACAACAGCATTCCTTTAATTTTTTTTTAATTTTTTTATTCCTAATTTGTGTACGTTGCAATCTGTTCAATTTAGAACAATAAGCAACCCTATGACCCAATGAGATGAGGATGATGTGTATGACGTGTAAATGAGGTGTAGTCTTGTACAGACCCAGGCCGACCATTCCTGAGAGAGTATGGTTAATTGAACCCCAACCATCAAAGTACACCGGTAACCACAGTCTAGTATTCAAATCCGTATAAAAGTAACTACCTTTACTAGGATTTGAACCAGGAACCTTCGTCTCCGAAAATCAGCTGTCAAACAGCGGATTCTGGCGACGACTTTACCTCTAGACCAACCCGGTGGGTTCCTTTAATTTAAAATAAATTAACTTCCCACTATAAAAGCCTAAATGTTATTTCAGTTAGCATATTGTTAAGTATAATAACCATTTTTCCATCTATACGGCTTGATAATGTTCATAAATTTTATATTATTTTAGTATCAGATCGCGTAATATAACCTAATTATTCCTGAACATTATTTCTTGATAAACCTGTAACTAGTTAAATATTTGAATAAATTACTTCAGTTGAAACACAAAAGTTAGAAAGTTTATTGAACTTATTTTTCGTAATGTATTATGCAATACTACAAAAGGAAACCATTGAGTTTTTACAATAAATGAAAAAGCATCCTTGCAAGTGCTTAACGCGGCTTCCCGGCTAGCATATGGTGTCATTATTTTCAAAAGTACCTACTTATTGATGAAATACAAAGCGCATGTTCATACAGACATATTATACACCTGATATAGATTTCAAAATTAAGTTGGAAGCAATTGTAGCTTATGCAACCGATAGCGATTTATTTTATTTAGTGATTTTCAATTTTCTAAAGTCTTTTTTATGTTTATTTATTAAAGTTCGCTTCAATAATATAGTCATCAATATTATATCTATTTAATAACAAGCCTATTAGTATTTTCGTACAGTATTGAAAGTTTTGAAAATTTTTATTTCCAAGTGTGTTACCTTATATAAAATTTTTATTTATATTTTTATTGGTTAAATTAAAAAAAAATACTTTGAACTGGGATTTTTGGTGGATAAAGCAAATGTATCATATTTAATTTCAAGGGACCTACAATATGTCTGTTCCAAAATGCGTTGCATGGCAAGATTCTGAAAGAAATTCAACTTTTCGGCTCTGAGAATGTGACGTATCGTTTAATATGGCTTTTGATGCCCAAAAGAAACTGAGATAACATGTTAATGTCTGTGCGTGAGAATGAGTGCGTGTTAGAATGACCAGAAAGGCTGAAAAGCTATCTTAGAAACTTTAAAAATTTAGAAACGGCAATCATGCTAAATTTTAATATTAATTGTTGATTTCGAAAAGGTTTGAGCTATAAAATATAACAACAGTTTCAAACTACTGTAGTGCTCCGTGAACAAAAGTTGTAGTTTTATTTTTGTATTTTGTAGCGCAGCGCTATCACGATTTGTTTACAGCCTAATCGCGGTCGTAAAATTGTTGAGCGAGGCTATCTTCAGAGAAACTTGGGTATGTCGTGTTGACGTAACCAGTTGCTCTCAGCATGGACACAGCCTAAACGTAAAACAATTTCACATCACACTCAAAAATAAGATCTGCACACAAAAAAAGGATTTTTTTAGAGCTTGCGGTCCGCAAAAATTGAGTCAGCGGTCCAATGACGGACTGCGGTCATCCATTTTGTGACCACTGTAATAACATAATGGATTGAACATATCAATAGACAATTTAAAAAAAAGAAACATAACAGTTTAAACTAAATGCAGACAGTAAATTACTGACTTTAAAGGCTTCTGATGTTTAGGTCATCAGCCGAGAGGCCGGTTTGAAACTCTAAAGGCTTTAATAAGTAAAACAAGGAGTGATGTACTTTAGCATTGCCTTCCTCACTGAATGGAAAAGTATGCTTATCAGCACGCCAGACACTTCGAAAAGCATCTACTTGTCACCCTGCAAATGACATCTTCTCTTCATTCACCTCAGGGTCTGGCTGTATAATGAAATTCATTACTCTGAGAGGAGATAACTCTGACTAATGTCTTTCACATCTCTACCTCTTCTGTTGTTAAATGCTTCAGTAATATATTTGGCCGACCATACGATAAAAAACAGAACTAATTTTTGTAGCCTTGGAATTAGCAGATCGATTTCAAATAATTTAACACTCCGCCGGTCTTTTATGGGCAGTAAAGACTTGTGATATAAAGAGCAATGTTGTTTTTTTTGGTTTAACGCCCGACTGTTCTGCAATTACTGCTAATGCAGACGGTGAAGGATGAAATGGTTTTTTTGTAACGTATGAAAATATGCTGTGCCTGAATGGGCTCGAACCTAAGACCGCATGGTGAGAGGCGAGCACGTTACCAATTACACCAATGCGGCCGGCTATAAAGAGCAAAAGCAGATAGATAGAAGAATGAAAACATACCTACAGTAAAGGATGATCGTAAACGAAAAAATCTCTGGATTTCAAAACCAAAACCATTTTTTACTAATTTTCACGACAAAAAGAACTTTTGATAGTAGTCTCCCTTCATTAAGAATAAATAGCAAAAATATTATCGACAAGAAGGAATTATTGACAATCAAGTGTTTTTTTAATATACTAAAAGTATATAATACAATTAAATAAACGACAAAACACAATACAAAAGCTATATTAAAATATGTAAGTAAATAAAATTATGATACGGACAATTTATTTTAAATGCATGTAATATTTTCAAGGTGTTTAAGTCTAATAAAAGTGTAATAAAAAGGTTAAATTACAAGATCAATATTGAAGGCTTGATCAGGTTTACAACCATGAATGCGAAGGTGAGACAAGGCGGAAATCACGATTCAACTGGGTCATGATTATTACTTTATTAAATATATTGTAGCGGCATATATTTATATACAATTAAACTTGTAAATTGTATTCAATATAGCCTATTGTTAAGTATTTATTTTCTCCTTATTTTATGGATAATCTATGAAATTATATAGTATCATTTAACCCTTTCTTACCCATAGAAGTCACATTGGAGTGAAATAACAGACATAAAAACTTTAATTATTGTTAGCGACTACTTTTGATTAAAGAGCGCTGGACGTGAAGTGTAATAATTTTCTTTACCCTAGCCAGGAATCGAACCTGAGACCTCCGCTTTGCAGTGTAAGATGCTGACCACTACGCCACGGACGCGACCATTAGTTTCTTTTTAAAGTTAATTTCAGTTTTCAATATTCGTGTTCATTTACTAAAATAAAGTAGTAAAATAAAAATAAAGTACTTAGACGACTTATTGAAAGTGTCTGGGATTTTAAAATCGGTTTGAACTGGACGAAGGAGGTCAAGGAGGACTTGGAAAGGTTTGGGTTGACGCTGGAGGATGTGAGGTTCAAGTCTGAGAGTTATAGAAAGTTGAAGGATCTGGCTTTGGAACCGGAAACCAAGACTAGAAGAGTGCAGAGGGTGACGGAAGAACTCCGGGCTCAGAGATCACAAAGAATGAGGGAATACTGGGTAAAGATCAAGGCTCAGAGATCGAAGTAGAGTCTTTCATGTTCTGGCTGAAGTGGTCCATTGTGGCCTCACAAGTAAAAAAAAAAAAAAAAAAAAAAGTAGTATTTCTTCGAGTTCGTTGAATGTACATAAAAGTAGGCCTATATTTATTAGGCTGTAAATAGTGATTTTACCAATATTTTTGAATTGTAACATTTTTTAAGTCTTAAATAATGCTTTGATATTAAAATCATATTTAGTTTTTTTGCTACAAATCTAAGCAAGAGAATATTGTTTAGGAAGCCTGCATTTATGATTTTACTTATTCATATTGTTGGAAACTTTGATACCATCGAGCCCAATGTGACATACGTGTCACACCTTTTTGTCACTCCATCAAAAAGGCTGAAGGTCTAAAAGTGATTTTATTTCACTTAAATGTCAGTAAAGTGTATGAAACAATGTACACAACATATATCAGTTTGTGTATAGTTAAAAAATTTGGGATTGAAAGGGTTAAACCCATCATTATCATTCTTGCTTATTCGGTACACTGATTAAAACTTTGATTCCTTTATTTGAGTAAATATTTTTTTTTTAAATTTATTTATTTAACGTGGCATCAACTACGACGGGGTCATTAGCGACGACGTTGGGGTGTAACTATTGTACAATGGAGGATGAAATTATTTTTGTAACGTATGAATTTATGCCGTGCCTAAGTGGGATTCAAACCCAGGACCGCATGATGAGAGGCGAGCACGTTACCAACTGCGCCAATGCGGCCGGCATAATATGTTTTTATTATATAAAAATATGTTGTTTTTTTTTATTTTATTTAACGTCGCATCAACATCAAGGTCATTAGCGACGACGTTGGGGTGTAACTGTGTGTAATGAGGATGAAATGATTTTTTGTAACGTATGAAAATATGCCGTGCCTGAGTGGGATTCGAACCCAGGACCGCATGATGAGAGGCGAGCACGTTACCAACTGCGCCAATGCGGCCGATATGTTTTTATTTTATTCCTAATGTGTATACGTTCCAATATTAAGTTCAATATTTATAACAATAATCAACCACCATGACTAGGCTTATCAAAATTTCCGGGCTCCAATCCCGGATTTTTTTTGAAAAGGGTTGTTTTTTTAGTAAATAACATACAAAATATTTGTTTTTTAATATAATAATTATTTTCTTCACTGAAATACATTAGTTCACAATTAACTTCTAAGTAATTATTTTCTAAATTATTTTTTTTAGAATAATGTTCTTAACTAGGGACAAAAACATCCAAACATTTACTTAGAACTGGATCCTGCAATTACAACATCTGTACCGTCGGGTTCGTTTTTTGCTCTGGAGTTAGACGGGAGTGATGTTTCTCAGATGATAGTACTTTTTCAAAGAACACATGATCAGTTTTAATTTTTTTCTTAAAAGTCCACACAAGAGACCTTTGAATTAACTTTTTAACAACTTTCTTTTAATTAACATTTTTGACAACTACAAAATTTGATTAGTGCTTTTTGCTGTATTTTTGACGTGGATTAGGCATGAGTTTAAACCGGGACCCCCAGCACAGTTTGTTCACGAACGGCTGTCAGCTGGTCACCATACAAAGTCGCTCACCAAACAGATGTTACTTAACAAATAATAATGACTGTCTACCAGCTGACTGATTAGGCTGGCCAGAAGGCCTTAAAAATTTAGCACACAATATAATCATACTACATAAAAAGTGTTGTTATGATCATATTATTAGTTTTTCTTGTTTTATGTTTTTCTCTTTACTTACCAAGACATAAATTCGTTTCATATTTGATATTCAGAAATAAAATTTTGAAATTTATCAGAAATACGATTGACAGATCGTAGTGTTAGAGGGTGACTTGACAGTTACGTATTACAGTGGCGTATAGTGAACGTTTGCGGTGATATTGGCAAGATGGCGTCTCTTCCACCTACCCTCCAGAGAATACTTGACTTATTGATCTCCGCCATACTGCACTGTGCAATGCGCCAAATCTCTTTCACTATTTTATAATATATTTACTTACTTTTCTACTATGAAATAATATAAAATATTGTGTTTTAACAAATTATGGAATATTTTAAAATTTTGTTTTGTAAAATATATAAATTACATTTTCTTTTACTTTATTAATGTAATTTACAACTGTATGTACTTACTTCTTAAAAATTACTTTTTCATAATTTGCTCACGTTTCTTTTACTCCCACAATCGCTTCATTCTTTTCCTTCTTAATATGTTTTGTGCTGTGGGATTCAGTCTCTTCTTTTCATTCTCTCCCTCAAATATCACTCTCTGGTGTTTTTCTAAAAATTTCCCTATTCTGCATGTCTCTGTGCCGATTTTTTCCATCCTTAAGATCATTCAATATTACTGTGAATCATGCTGGTTTGGTTTTTGAAATTTAATCTTTATCAAAAATTTGTTTTGTCAATTAATTATCGTTTTTTCTTGCCATATGTTCAAAAATTACAATTCTCCTTTTTCTCGTTCAATGAATTATGTTTCCAGTTTTGTCGTGTATATGTTTGTTCGAACGGGATCTATTATAATTCTTCCTTTTTAGGTCCTAGGATGTACCTAAGATTTTAAGTCTTTGTAAGTGATTTTTAAGGGATTTAAAGTGATTTTAAGGGATTTTAAGTGATTTCAAGAAATTTTAAGTGATTTTTATTCTAGGATTTTAAGTGTTTCTACTCCATACAATGGTTTCAGTCTTACCACCATCTGATAGAGCCTGATTTTTGCATCCCATGATAAGAATTTTTGTAATATAGGTTTCTGGTATTCATGAATCAAGCTCTCACTAATCCGCACTTTTTTTTAAGTTATCCTTTTCGTCATTATTAATACAGATCCAGTCTCCCAAATATTTAAAAACCCTTACTCTTTTAATTTAATTTAATTTTCTCCCCTTTTACAATTTTTTAATATTTTCTTCCCTTATCACAGAAATTAAAACTATATCATTACTTTCTAAAACCTATCTAGACATACGGTTGTCATATTTACGGATCCGCTGACCCGAGTAATATAAAGTCCAACCTTTCTTAGTTTGCTCCTAATGTAAACAAATAATGACGTCACTGAGCTTGCGCATTATGTAAAAATCAATACACGCTGATAAAAAAGTAACAACAAAATACTTTTAAAAGGTATTAAATACAAAATACTTTTAAAAGTATTTTTATAAATGAAATTGTCAGGCCAACATCATATCATGACTGATGTTTTAAGTACTTTAAGCACTTATAATTTAAAACATAGTTAACTTAATAGGAATACGACATCCATAAAGTCGGGGACTCTAGCGTGCACCCTGCAGTAGGTGGCTTTGGTTTGTTGACAGTAGGAGCAAACTAAGAACGGCTGAACTTTAGTTCAATACAGTCCTGCCAACACAGAGCACTTTAAATTTTAATGCACTCCCCTTAGTATGCATACGAAAAGTAACTATGCACAATGACATGTTACAAGTTTCTTAGGTATCCGACTTAAGAATGAAGCAAATCCGACTTAAGAATGAAGAACAATACCATTAACGTTTCGACGAAAAATTAACAACATAAAAACATAATAATCAGAAAGATTAGCTGAGTAACTTTATCGGACAATCAAGAAAGTCAGAGAAAGCTTGGAACAGAGATTTTTTTGTTGCTCCCTTAAAAATTCAGAAATTTAAAATATAACTATCAACACATAAAATTTTTAAGTGAAAGTAATAGAAGTTCAATCAGTGGGTGGTTTGCTTCTTCATGTTGTTCATGCTATAATTATTTGTATCATCTGTACCATCAGCTCTTTTGTCATTGTAATTCATTATGCCTGCCCATAACAGACAGGTGGAGTGTCAGATCATTTACACTCAATCTGTTCATTTCGGGGCTAAAATAATTAGTTCTGTTTCTTATCACATGGTCAGCCAACTAAATGACTGAATCATTTAAGAACAGAAGAGGTAGAGGTGTAAAAGACACTAGTCAGAGTTATCTCCTCTGAAAGTAATGAATTTCACTATACAGCCAGACCTTGTGGTGAATGAAGTGAAGGTGTCATTTGCAGAGTGGAAAATTTGTGCTTTTCAGAGGGCCCGGCATGCTGATAAGCGTACTTTTCCATTCAGTGAGGAAGGCAATGGTAAACCACCTCACTCCTCGTTTTACTTAGTAAAGCTTCTACTGGTTCAAACCAGCCTTTCGGCTGATGACCTAAACAACAACAACAATTCATTATGCAGGCACAAATAAATAATATGGTTAAAAATTTTATTGATTATTTATTATTTTTATTATTTTTTTTATTTACTTTATTTTTTTATTATTTTATTGATTAATTTAATTGATCGTATGTCTTTTCAACATTGCACATTGTTCAAGTTGTCTAAAGAATATAGTTTGTAGTGAAATGGTTTGAATATGATTTAATTTTGTCTATATTTTGAAAAACAAGAACAATCCATATAAATATTTTTTCATACCATTATCTGAAGTATTTTCGTGAGTGTGGTCTTAGTAAAGCGGAGAAATTCGAAAGTAACCTCATAATATTGATGTGTGCAGATTTTTCTTATTAAGTGGTGACATGATTCTTTTTTTGGCTTCTCTCACGGGATATCCGGGTCCTGGGGTTCTCTCCCTGAAAACCTTTCAAAATTAAAGCTACAGAAAACCAATATTTAATCTGTTTTATAAGTAAAAACTAAATTAGTATAATAAAAAATGTAAAAGAATTTTGAAAGCGAGACAAAAAGGTTATTCAATATTTTCACAGAAATTTACGTAGGTATTGGTTTAAGTCAATTGTGATATACGTATATAAATCTAAATGTTAGTGATATTTTTTAGAAATTCTGACCCATAAGGAGGCCTCGGAGCGGAAATATTGTAAGAATCTTTTGTTGTTCCTCGCCCTCTGAAATCCCCAGGAAAAATCCAAAATCCGAAGTGCGACCCCTTTGACTCAAAAACTAAAAAAAACTGTATAACTTCTTAACAGCAGGAAATATCTATTTTGGACCTTTTGTAATCGATATCTTGACCCAAAAACATAAATGTTTGTTATCCTAAACACTAATTAGCTCGAGTACTATAGTACTTCCTGCTTTTCGCACGGCCATTTATATGTTTCATGTTCCAGGGTTAACGATCAAAACAATTTATAATTTCAGCGCCAACAGGACAAACTAAAAATGTTGTTTATAAAGAGGCCTTACATTAAATGCTTTCACTAATCCTTAAACATTTGAATGGCTCAACAGAAAAACGTTGCAACTGACAAAATGTATAAAAGTGAGATTTCAGTGGAATAAGTTCTATAAATCCTCTATTTGTTCATAATAGTGAATTCTTACGGGTAGAATTGTAACTAAAATCTCGGAAATTCTTGAAACAAAATCGTCACACAGTGGAAAATCGTTGTACAGCTAAAAATAAAATGGTATCTTTCACTTTCTGTAAAATTTCTTTTTGTTACTTGCAACGGTTTTCCGTTGACCCATTCATTTATGAACCATCAAATTCTTATATTTAATTAATATAATCTTATTAGGATTTTCCAACACGTGCTGCGCTCGGATCCCGGTTTTTTGGCGTAAAATTTAATAGTGTTTTTATCCCTAATGAATGTGCTTTGCAATCTGTCCAATTGAGAACAAGAAGCAAACCGATGACCTAATTAGACGAGGAAGATGTGTATGCTGTGTAAATGAAGTGTAGTCTTGTACAGTTTCAAAGAGTTTGGTTAATTGAACCCCAACCATTAAACTACACTGGTAACAATTGTCTGGTATTCAAATTTCTATAAAAGTAACTACCTTTACTAAGATTTGAGCCAGGAACTTTCAACTCCGAAAATCAACTGTTAAACAGCTGACTGGCGGTGATGACTTTACCTCTAGACCAACCCCGTGAATAAATTAATCGTAAATACATAATCTTTGCCATCACACATTTACGTTAGTGACGTATAAAGTGTACTTTTTGGAGATTGGGGGTAAAACATCCCTCTTCTGATGTTAAACGGATTCGAAACCGCCATTCACCTCCACCACAGCCTTTTGGAGAAAGAATTACTAGAGTGAAATATTTATAAACATTTAGGTTGTAAAATACCACCCAGAATTATTTTAAGTATTTTAACAAGGTCAAAACGATGACCCCGATAAAAAAATTAAAGATAAAATATATTTATTTTCATTAAATTTTTAACAATTAATGATTATTGTTTAGGCCCGATAATTAAATTATATTTGTTATCGCCGCTATTGGCAATAAATATAGGTAGCAGGTAACTCCGTACAGTCGATGAGTGAGAGTCATGCCGTGCGCGTCGCTATTGTTACCGCTGTCTCGTTAAACCGCTTTATGACCGCTGTTTTTATAACCGTGAATTCGGAACACCGCAATTTGGAAACTTCTTGTACCTTATCCCTGCGCAGGTGGTATTCCTTTTATTTTATTTGTCCTTGTCTTGGAAAAAGGGGTAAGTCAAGTTTTCATTATATTTTATTTCGCATATATTATATCATTAAATTATTTTACCGCAATACAGTCCACTGCCGCTCTATTAAATAAAACACAACCGCAACTAATTATTTACAATAATCTTCAATTCATAATATAAAACAGCTGTTTAGTTTACTACATAAATAACTAAACAATAAAATATTACCAGATATGATTTATAGATAACATAATAATGATAGTTCATTCATAAATCTAAAAACTATCTGATACAATCTTATAATAACTAACTAAAGGAATGTAGTAAAATTTATTATGAATGAATCGATTAGTTAATTTAATTATCAATTGAATAGATAATAAATAAATATAAATCTTGATTGATAATGAGATAAAAAAATTGAAAAGAATAGGGAGAAAAACTTAGGTCAATCAACTCAGAGTAAAAAGATAATAGATTGAGGAGTTCTAGCTTACACCTGACTGGAGCGAGTAATTGGCATTCATGATAGCTCCCTTTGAGTCAGAGGTAACATAAAGGCCACACACACTACCTACATATTATGTTTTATAATAATAAAAAGAGATAGATATATTCATGTAAGTAGTTTTATAAATGTACGAGTATAAAACAAAGAGAGAAAACTTTAGAGCTTCTAGCTAAGTTTAGTAATAAGTTTGCTAATAACTGTGGATGTCTGATTTAGCATACCGTATATAAACTTCTAAAGTTAAAGCTGTTGTGTATGTATTTTATACCGGTATATGTAGACGGACAGTGTACCAAAGAACAGACAGATGTTTTATTACTTGTTCTAATTGACTAAGCAGTCAGTAGTCAAAGCATTCTAACAATCTACAGCTTCCTTTGGTTGCTGATAATGCTATTGGGTTCCATCTAGTTCAGCCTTCATTTCATCAAGTTTAAAGGTTGCAGCTGTCTCGACAAATAGAACTCAATTGGGGTAAATTTAACCTCCCACCCTTACTTATTTATTTATTTATTACGTTGATCATATTCAACCCCCATTTTACCAATTATTTTTTAACTCCTCCGGTTATTTCATAATTTTATATCTCTTATAATATTTTGTCATTGTTACATCTGAAATTAGAAACATCTTAATTTTTTAATATTTTATATCTTTACTATGCCCAGTTGCGGCTTCGCACGCAAAAAATTGTGTAATCAATTTTTTTTAAATATGTAGCAGAAAATAGCAGTAAAATATGGGAGAATCTCGTTGTTCCTCCGTTTCAGCAGTTCTTGCTTTTTGAAGGTTTTTTGCTTTTGAAGATTTTATTCCTAGTGATGTTTTTTTAGATGGCATTATTGAAAATGGAAAAAACAAAAAAAACAACCACAAAAAATACCTAATTGTCGGAACCAAAAACTTAAATATACATTGAATAAAATAAAAGTCAAAATAAAATATCAAAGCAATTGATCACTCGCCAATTAAAATAAAATAAAAACAAATTAAAGAAACACGGAATTTTACTATTACTTTTACTATTTTTTCGGAATTTTTACAATTTTCGTAGCCCTGGAACTAGCAGATCGAGTGCAAATAATTTAACACTCCACATGCATATTACAGGCAAAACAGATTAATTATAAACATATTAATAAAAAAAGTTTTTAATTATTTTTCTTACATTGTTGTAATCCAGGTTAGAGATTGTTTCCAGTAAACTTAAAGTATTTAATCAGACAAACTAAACATCTGGTGAACATTAAATTAATTTAAAAACTTACAATTTACTGAAATTATAGAAAGAAAGAAATACAATGAATTTTTAATCAAATAAATTATAGGGGAATTATTTAAACGGTTTAAAGTTTGAAAATACTTTTGGAAATCGTTTCACTTTTGAATATTTATATGGTAAAGGAAGTGAATTGGTATTCCTAAACTAGATTGTAAAATATACCCTAGAGATGTATATGATTTCTGTATCGAGATATAAAATGGAATTCTATCTTTTTTGAGTAGTTTGTGAGGATGATCGGAGATACACAGCCATGCATAAAACATGATACATCTTTATGTATTAGCGATCGTATCTACTTCTAAATAGATAGACCAGCCTATATGGTATCCATTACTTACAAATATATGTTTTTTTTTCAAAAAAATTATCATATCTTTTATCAAATTATAAATTCAAAATCGTATTTAAATATTTCAAATTTTAATAAACATTTGTTGTTTGAACTTTTGTCACTTATTGTTTTTCATTGTATTTTTCCTGTATTGTTAATACATTGTTTGTGTGACCAAAATTCTCATATTTTTAAACCTGAATTTTTTAAGATTTATCTTCTTAAAGATTTCTTCTTGGAGTTTCTTTTTTTAATGGAAGTTGGTTATTATAATTGTAATTTTGACTTTTGACACCATTGCTTTGTATAAATCTATAAAAGAGCAGTGGTATCATGATCTTAAGTTTTTCCGCTACAAGGTTTACAGTTTTCTCAGATGTACGAGGCGTATTTTTAAAGTAAGTACCGTTTTGTAATAAGAAGAAAACAACTAGAATTTTCTTAATAATTTTATTTTTCATGGCCTGTATTTTAATTTACTTTTCTACATGATTCCTACCAATATTAAAGCACTTATCGTATCGTAAAACCAGCTTTTGAATACCATCCTCGTAGAAATCTGCCGCCTGATTAGACAACCACTGCAACCCAGTATGAGCATAACTTTCGATAATTAAAATATTCTGTCAAAATTTCATAAAGCACACTTTTTGACTCTACAGGAAACTCATTAGATAACGACGAAACCATAAATCGTCTGTTCTCTCTCACTTTTTCATCAACTTTCTGCTCCAAGTCGTCAGTAATGATTGAAGATCGCCTACTTCGTTCCCCATCATGCACATTCGTACGGCCATCTTTAAAAGCTCTCACTTATTTTCGTACCATTCCACCGCTCATAATGTTTTCTCCATAAACTTCACTGGCCTGACGATGGATTTCAGCTGCTTTAATGCCTTTAGCACCAAGAGAACGAATCACAGCTCGTACGTTTTTACAGTTGGCGGGATTCTCAATCGGAGGAAACATTGCAAGTATTCACAACAAATGTAAACACGGTTGAATGATTCTGTAATGGCGTCTGTGGCTACTCAATAGATAGCGGTACACAGCGCGTGCGCCAAATACCGACCGCGTCGCTTCAGCGGCGGAATTTCAAAACGGTACTTACTTTAAAAATACGTCTTGCATGTTTTGGTGGCAATTTTTAAAATTGTTATCTATCATTTTCGGATGTTCGTCCGTTCTTCCGTCACATCAGAAACTACAAGAAATAGAAACAAATTGTTTTCAGATTCATAATTTACACAAAAAGTTACTGGGCCTAAATTGTATTTGAAGTTTCGATTTTGTCCGGAAGTGTTACAAAACCGGAAGTCAAGAAATCAAAGTCGGAATTTGGAAAAAAAGATAGTGTCATTCGATTCCTCTTAAAAAGTTGATCAAGAAATCACTAACGGTTTTTGCCATAAGTCAAAGGTAGGCCTTTATAAAAAATTTCCACCAGCCATGAGACACAATAAATGGTTTTTCTTGATATCTTACCCCTGTATAATCAATTGAATTTCCTAGACCAGTCATGTTACCAACGTTCATGTTTTGAGACATTTGTGTGTGAGCCGTGACTGTTCATGAGCGTAATAAAAAAAATCTCGTGTGACAGTCACATAACTTTCCTTTACCAATGTAAATAATAAAAAATAATAATATTTGCTTCATCATTAGTGAACTATGTAAAATGAAAAACATAACCTAATTTTAATCATGAGTGAATAACGCAAAATGAAAATCTCTGTAGAACTTAAAATTACGGAAATCACTAATCGACGCTAAACTAGGCTCTGTAAAAAAAAAGCTTGGAATAAAAGTTTTATGGTTTTTTTTTATTTCTTATAACTTTTTCCATAGCTTTTTACGTAAAATGCGAATTCGCTGAAGTTCCAATATTAAAATATTCCATTCTTTTGCCGATTTTAATGAGCAAAATACAGAAAATCACGAATTGACGCTAAACTAAACGTTGTAAAATGCTTGGAATAAAAGTTGAATGAATTTTTTATTTCTACAACAGTGATTACATACACTTTTTCCCTAAAATTAATATTAAGGCCACAATCTTAAAAAACCATTTTCCCATTACAGTACAGCTCTCCCAAGAATTTCAATAGATATGGTTTACCCTATTATGTGGAGCATAAAAATTTAATAAATGAGGTAATTTTTAAAAAAAATATCGTAGGAGCCGTTTTGAGAAAATTGTAAAAAAGTGAAAAAACTACTACTTTCGGTTGATCGATTTTGATGAAAATGTTCAAATCGGGTTTCCTTGGATACCTAACTTAAGTTCCAAGTTTCAACTTCGTAAGCTATTTCATTCTTGAAATTTATTGTTCAGACATACCCACACATACAGAGATCAATCGCTAAAATCATGTTTTCTTTGTTCAGGAGGCCAGAAAACTTTTATTTTCGGTGAAAACTTAATTTCGAAAAATCAAAATTTTGAAATAGATTTTGCAAAAACAGTAGACTACTCATATAGAGCAACAGAATTTTCAATTTTTCTTTATCTTTTAACCAGATATTTTCCTTCGGAAATTTCTCTCTTCCATTTCTATTTTAATGCGATATTAAATGATCCTTCTTCTGTTGGTGCCTATCCGTTCTGAATGTAGGCAACCATCATAGTAATTGTCACTTTGTTCGTTGCACTGTGAAATAACTCTTCTGAGTTCTTTCCAAACCAAGTTCTCAGATTTCGAAACCACAATAATTTTCCTCTGTGAGGTTCACGTTTTCGCTGGAGAATACCTTGTAGTAACGAATATCGTGAGTCATTCCGTATGATATGCCCAAAACTTTGAAGCTTCCTACACTTGATGATGGAAATTGAGGAGACAATTTTCAAAACATGTTTTTGTTCACACTTTTGCTAATTTTGGCATAACGCCAAAAATAACTTCAACGATAAAACTGTGTAAACTACTTAAATTTTTTACTCCATGTGATAGTTATAATATGACATTAAAAACCTTGTAAATAGATTTTAAGCCTATTTAATTTTAATATTAATTTAAATTTATTTTAGCAACTTCTTCTAAACATTCAAAAAATGTTTCCTCATCATTGGCGAGTTCCAGCAAAACACTTTCCTAGCCAAAATTTCTTGAATTACTCAAAATTTTTACTACCAGTAAAAATAGGATCAACCAGAAACTTTTTTTTTGGGGGGGGGGAAGAGTCTGTCATTACTGTGATTGGTTGTAGGGCAAAATAATTTTTGAACATAACAGAGCTATGAACAAAAGACTTTTTGAATGAAAGGTTGATTTTCATTGTCCATTTAACATAAGGAAATTTTGGTAGGTTCAAAACATAAGTTTAAGTCAATTCCACAAAGTAAAATGAATATGACTGCATGTTTAACTCAGGTTTTTGTTAAAATGTAAAATGAAAAACATTCGTTTTGAATGTTTGCTTCTCAATTACTTTCATGTTTTTTTCATTCTCCTGAGAACTTTTATTTTTGGCATCCTAGAAGCGCATGGGACGCTCAATATTTGTCTGTACATCCACATTTACACTCAATTTGTTCGTTGCAGGGATAAAATAAATAGTTCTGTTTCTTATCACATGGTCAGCCAATTAAATAACTGAATCATTTAAGAACAGAAGAGGTAGAGGTGTATTGTGACACTAATCAGAGTTATCTCCTCTGAAAGTAATGAATTTCATTATACAGCCAGACCCTGTGGTGAATGAAGGGAAGGTGTCATTTACAGAGTGGAAAATACGTGCTTTTCAGAGGGCCCGGCATGCTGATAAGCGTACTTTTCCACTCAGTGAGGAAGGCAATGGTAAACCACCTTACTCCTCGTTTTACTTAGTAAAACCTCTAGAGGTTCAAACCAGCCTCTCAGCTGTTGACCTAAACAACAACAACAACAACAACATCCACATCTCAAATGCCTCCAGTTTCCTTGTGATGGCTTTAACCAAAGTTCAGGGCACTACACTGTACAGAAAAGACATAATAAATTAGATGCCTCATTTTTGTTGCAAGAGTGAAGTAGAGGCTGTTGAAAATAGACCCATTTTATTAAATATCCTCTTGCCTTGCCTGTACGACATTTTATTTCCTGTGTATTGTCCCACTGCTCTTTTATCATGGTTCCCAGGTATTATTAAATCCTAGATATATAAAGTTAAAAATGAATTATTTACTACAGTAATTCGTTCCACAATATTAAAAGCAAAAGTAGGTTAGTAAGTATTATTCTACTACAATACAGTTTAATGTAAGAAAACGGTTTTGTATTTATTTTATTAATAAACATGTTAGCCTAAATTTTATTATCTTAAAATAAACAAAAGGTAAACAATGTTTCGTTTTATTTATTCGTCTTCTATACCCGAATATAGAAAACCGGCGCACCTCACACACAAACACATCGCTTCAGATTCTTTTAAATCTAATATTTGGATTACAGAACCGTAAATAATGTGACTGGCAGGATTATTTTCTCTTTGAAACAAACTTCTTTGAATTTACTTTTCTTATTGTTACTTCTTGGCAATTGGTTATTTAGTTATGTTTTAAAAAACTGTTTTGAAAAAGGTGACAGGTGTCGTCGTAATAAAACACTAGACTTTTTGTTTCCGTTCGTCATTCTCACTTCCAACATTTTAAAAATGTACTGTATGTATTTTAAAACAGAGTTTTATATCTATTTTATTTTGTGTCAGATGTGTCGCTTCGTTCTGAGTCATAATGAAGTGAATCCAAAATAAACCAAACAAAATCTGATAATTTTTTTAAACATACGAAGCGTGCTATTAAATAACGAGACTGACGTTGTAAAAACTTTAATTTTAATTTTATACATAATCACTTACTGTCACCTTCAATATACAATCCTTCTCTATCCCTACAACGCTTCATGCGAATTTTCCATTGTCAGAAACAGTGCTGGAAGTCATTTTTTCCTTCAGGGCACGTGCCGCTTTCTCTTTTACAGCTTCCACAGACTCAAATCTTGTCTCTTTTAATGCAGATTTCACCTTAGAACGCAGGTAAAAATCACATGGTGCAAGATCTGGTGAATAAAGTGGAAGTTTTAACACTGAGATGCTGTACTTGGCTAGGAACCTTTTGACAGATAACGTGGAATTAGCTGGCGCATTGTCTTGGTGGAGAGCCCATGATTTGTCCTTCCACATTTCGGGGCGTTTTATCCTTACTCTTTGACGTAGTTTAGAAAGTACCTCAAGGTAGTAATACTGATTAATTGTTTGACCTTCAGGAACCCAGTGAAGGTACACAATCCCATGGATATAAAACAAAACAATAATCATTGCTTTAAATTTTGACTTTCTCATTCGAGCTCTTTTGGCTCTCGGTGAAGTTCGGCTCTTCCAGTGCATGGGTTGGCGCTTTGTTTCAGGATCATATATAAAAAAACTACGTTTCTTCACATGTTATTATCTTTTACCTGTTCCCTAAGGTGAAATCTGCATTAAAAGGGACAAGATTTGAGTCTGGAAGCTGTAAAAGAGAATGCGGCACGTGTTCTGAAGGAGTTGACAGAAGATGACTTCCAGCACTGTTTCTAACAATGGAAAATTAGCATGGAGCGTTGTAAGGATAGAGAAGGAGTGCATATTGAAGGTGACAATAAGTGATTATGTATAAAATAAAAATAAAATTTTTTACAACGGCAGTCTCGTTATTTAATAGCCACACCTCGTACACATTACTTTATTTAAACTGGATAGTTACTATGAAAAATATTATGATATTCAGTTTCCAAAATAAATATTTTTACTTTCTCTTGCCCTGATTGAGTATGTTGTTGTTGTTTAGGTCATCAGGCGAAAAGCTGGTTTGAACCTCTAGAGGTTTTACTTAGTAAAACGACTAGTTAGGTAGTTTACAATTTCTTTCCTCACTGAATAGAAAAGTATGATTGTCCTCTGTAAAGCACCTACTTTCCACCCTGCAAATGACACCTTCACTTCATTCACCACAGGGTCTGGCTGTATAATTTAATTCTTCCTCTCAGAGGAGATAACTCTGACTACGGTCTTTTACACCTCTACCTCTTCTGTTGGTTAATGATTCAGTCATTTAATTGGGTGACCATGTGTCAGCAAACAGATCCATTTTTTTGTAGCCCTGGAACTAGCTTGGATGCTAAATATAGAGGTTCTCACGAGAATGAAGAAAGACGTGGAAGTCATTTCATTTCCATCATCAAGTGCAGGAAGCTCCATTACTTAAGAAGTATCATGCGGAATGACTCATGATATTCGTGACTACAAGCCATTCTGCAGGGGATAATATATGGAAAACGAGGACCTAGCAGAAGAAAGGTGTCGTTGCTTTGAAATCTGAGAACTTGGTTTGGACAAAGCTTTGAAGAGCTATTTCACAGTGCAACGAACAACTAAGAGTTGCTGTGATGGTCACTAACATTTGGAATGGATAGGCACCTGAAGAAAAAGTCAAGAGCTAAAATCGGAAAAGTCCGCTTAGAAAATGGATAAGATACCAACTGAGCAACCAAAGTGGTTTAATTTTATTTATCCTGTATGACGCAAATTCAATATTTTGTTGTTGTTTAGGTCAACAGCCGAAAGGCTGGTTTGAACCTCTAGAGGTTTTACTAAGTAAAACAAGGAGTGAGGTGGTTTACCATTGCCTTCCTCACTGAATAGAAAAGTACGCTAATCAGCATGCCGAGCCCTCTGAAAAGCACATATTTTCTACTCTGTAAATGACACCTTCACTTCATTCACCACAGGGTCTGGCTGAACAATGAAATTCATTACTTTCAGAGGTGATAACTCTGATTAGTGTCTTTTACACCTCTACCTCTTCTGTTCTTAAATGATTCAGTCATTTAATTGGCTGACCATGTGATAAGAAACAGAACTGTTTATTTTAGCTCTGCAACGAACAGAATGAGTATTAATAATTTTATACTCCACCTGTCTGTTATGGGCAGATTCGATATTTTATGAGCTGTTATAAATAATATTTATGTCTAAACTTTGATGTTATCTGTTTACGGGAGTGTGCTAGATTTTTTGATATAAAACTATGTTTACTTGTCTGTGGTTTTGGAAATGAATACAATGTATTGGTAATAGCGTATGACACTTAGGGAAAGATAGGGTGGTTAGTTGTACTGGCATTCCCTAGCAACTCCACCCCGTTCTATTTTATCCATATACATACACGAGACACTTGACTCATGAATAGATGGCTGCATATTATAAGCCACCCTAACGTTTTATTGATCGCCCTTTCCTCTGATTCTGCTCTGTACAGTTCAGACTCACTGCGTCGACTCCGTACTTTATTAAACATGAGATTTCACCTTGTATATGTAACCTACGCTTATATAAATTTCTATTTATTACAAAAAAAAGTTATAATGAAATAATATAGATAAATTTTTTATATATAGTAAAAATTTTTAATATCTATTTCAGTTGTATTCTATTGAATTTGTTTAGAATTTGTATATCACGTAATTTTTTTAAATTTTTTTGTGACAAAGACGAACAAACAATTCTGTTCTAACTTAATTGTATTAACTTCTTAATCTACTAATTTACTAACTATTTATAATAGTTCTTAGTTCTGTTTAATTTATTCTAATACACTAAGTATTTATAATATTTACCAATCCATCGATACAGTAATTATATTTTGTCTTTATAATAGTTACAAATATATATACAAGTAACTATTAACTAACGACTTACTAATAATTTTGTGTTGTTCATTACAAGAGTTTGGTTTCATACGAGAAAGTCTTCTATTCAGATCTGTGTTGTCGAGTAGCTGTATAACTTCTTCAGGCCTGGATCACCTTTAAGTTACTCTCTGCCACTACTCCAAAGAGCTGGATACCGTGAGTCCATATTGGTCTCAAAAGTTTTGTAAAATACATTTTTGGATCGGAGGTTCAATTTTGATCGAGGATTAAGCTACTTATGAATAACTTCTGTCGGCGATTAAGTTCTAATTGTTATGTACGCAGATGATGAACACAAGTTAGTCGCCTGTCTAGCCACAAGCCAATGTATCGTACCACTCCCCACAAGCAATGTACAACTTTTGTTTCAAACATTTATTTGTACAACGCTTAGTTCTGCGGAAATTAATGATTTTCTGTTCCTTTTTTTTATCGAAATCGGTAGAAAAATGGGGGTTTTAAGGTTGCGGCCTCAGTAAGCAATTTGCAACAAAAGTGTATAATCAAAGTTGTTGTTTAGGTTATCAGCTGAAAGGCTGGTTTGAACCTCTAGAGGCTTTACTAAGTAAAATGAGGAATGAGGTTGTTTACCATTGCCTTTCTCACTGAGTGGAAAAGTATGATTATCAGCATGCCGGGTCCTCCGAAAAGCATCTGCACCCACCCTGTAAGTAACACCTTCGCTTCATTCACCACAAGGTCTGGCTGTATAATAAAAATCATTACTCTCAGAGGAGATTACTGTGACTAGTTTCTTTTACACCTTTACCTCTTTTGTTCTTAAATCCATCAGTCATATAATTGCTGATCATGTAATAAGAAACAGAACTATTTTTTTAGCCCTAGAACTAGCAGATCGAATATAAATAATTAAACACTCCACCTGCCTGTTACGGGCAAAAACAAAGTTATACGAAATTAAAAAATCTACAACTTTTATTTTAAGTATTTTTCTCGGAGTCCAGTTATTTGGCTCAGCAAAATTCAGTAATCTTAATCATCTACAGACGTTACAATCAAAATTTCTCCGTTTAACATCTACAGCTCTGTACTACGTAAGTAACGACACTTTACACTCCGTTTTCCGGATCCCTGTAGTTGAAGAAGTAGCACAGTCCTATTATAAAAAAATGTTTTCGAAATTACTAATAAATACGAATCCTCTAATTCAAGAACTTCATCGCTTTCTCCTTCCTGGGAATTCACCCCGGCGCCTAAAAAGAAGATGGAATAGAGATTTTTTCTGAGTTCTAAATAAATAATAATAATATAATAAAATAATAACAATTACGCGAACTAATTATCATATTTAATACTTTCTTATACACCCAGAGAAATACCAATGGGTATCAATCTTTGTCTATATGTTTCCTTTCATGTTACTTGGTTATGTACGTACAACACATTTTCTAGTAGTCATATATTTGTGTACTGTTAAAAATTTCAAATAAAAGATTTAAAAAAATAAATAAATAAATAAAATATAAAAAAGTATTTTCTCTACAGAGCCTAGCAATTATCACTAAGTGATTCTCCATATTTTTTATGAGTATTATTTTCATTTAGCGTCATTCACTCATGATTAAAATTAGGTAATGTTTTTAATTTTATATTGTTGACTTATGATTAAACATTAGTTATATTTTTCATTATTTATATTGGCAAAAGATAGTCGTGAGTAGTTCACACCAGATTTTTAAGTCTAGAAAGCATTCGTTACCCATTAATTATTTGTAGCTGGATGACTTGTGTGTGGTAAAGTTATTTTAAGCCGGCGGTGTACTATGAAAAAATAAACTAATATAGTACTTATAATTAATATACTGCAGTTACTTAAAACAATAGTACGTTCGTTCCAGTTCAAAAAATTTTCTTTTGTCTCTACATTTTGAAATTGAGCCAAATTTTTAAACAACATTTACTTTACATAAATCAACCATTTTAAAATAATAAAATATTTAGTCTATATAAAAAGTATTTTAATAATAACTGCTTTCATACCTTAGTTCTTATATAATTTGAAACAATGCCAAATATTTTTCAGAATTGAATACGAAAATTCTTTTTAAATGAATAAATTTTATTGATTTAATAGAAAATTTATCGATATTACATTTAACTATTCAAACTACTGAATTTTTTATTCAGTTTAACATTTTGTAGAATGAATAAATCGATCATTAATGTATTTTACGGTATGTAAAATAAATTATGTTTTCACGGTGTGATTTATTATAATAAATTAATTACGGCGTAATATATACAGTTTTTACAACATATCAGTCATGCGGGATGCATATTCAAAGTTGTAACGGCGTTACCATTATACTTAGTTCAATATTTTTCAATTCATATTTCATACCTATATACATATTCGTTTTAGAAATTTAAGTTAATATATAAAGCCAATTTACTACAAAACTGAAATTACGGTATCAAAATTTTGGGACTGCAAAGAAAATTAAAGCTGATCCGTCAAAAAAACTTCGCATAACAACGAACGCCCCGCATTACGTTAACAAATTCGGTATTGTATTCCGATATGAAAATACCTTTTGTAACATAAATTCCTAACTTCAAATATTAAAAATTTAACAAAAAATTAATTGACCACATCAATCTTTTAATACAGGAAATGTTCAAATGAAATATAACACACCGCCGCTTACGAAGAAACTGGAGTAGAAATTTACTGATCTAATTGCAAAAAAAAATTATATTGCATAACAAATTTTCATATATTCTTTATATTGTACAAATTTTATAAAATTAAAAATTTCCCTTTTGTAATTTGTTTTATTTTGCGTCGTTCAGATTTGTCAACTTTTTCATTTTTACGCTACTTGTTCTATGTATTCTATGTTATTCTTGTTACGTGTATTTATTATTTAACTTTTCTTACATTTGTTCTCTAATTTTATTAATTTATTTTTATTGTTCAACTCATAAATTATCCACAGGGATGTATTCTTAAAAAAATTGTTCTGTTTATTTTTCACATTGTTTGTTATTCAAAATTTAGTTAAACTTTTGGATGGTTGTACTACAGAGTGATTTTTTAGTCCTGTACCCAATTTTTAATGTCTGGTAATTTTTTTCTAAAAAAGGGAAATTTAGTTTTGTGACTTTTTTGTCTTGAATTTTTATTACGGTACTGTACATTGAGCTGCACAAATTCCGTATATGATATTCAAATGGTGGTGGAGAGTTTCGCTTTAAGGAGAAGAGGTACCCAGTGGTACATTCTCCCTTCATAACTACGTGTATTATCCGTCATTTAGACCAAGAAGTCTCTACTCCATTTTTGCTTTAGACGTCGCATAGGTGGGAAGTTCCTTGTAGCTAGATCACGGGCTAGTTGGTCGTGACTTTCTAAATGTCATCTAGGCTAACAAAACGATTTCGAGAGATAGGTAGTGTTTTCATATTCTCTAAACCGTCATCTGTAGTAGGTCGATCACTACATTTTCTGTCGCAAACACTATCTGTCTCTCGAAATCGGATTTTTAGCCTAGAAATTGACATTTTTTCTGGTGGAGAAACACCAACAAATTTAATTTAAAATGAATCTTTTACACTCGCGTACAATTTCGTAGCAAAATATTGTTCAAGAATGAATACCCGCTGTTCTAGAGCAAAAACATTCTGTTCGTAAAACGATCGGAAACGGCACAAAATTTTACACAGCTCAAGAAGAATCAACTCACACTGCCGTACCTATACCTGTTAAGTAGGGCTACCAAATTTGTGTCACATAACAAAAATTATTTTTCTTAAAAAAAATTACCAGACATTAACAATTGGGTAACAAGACTAAAAAATCACTGTAGAATCATAACTGTTTTCTTTAAATAATCACAATCTTACAGAATCACTTTTAGTATTTTCTTCATACATAATTTTTGGAATAGCCTTAAACTTAAAACTGTTTGTATTTTTAAAAATATACGTTATCTTTTCTTAAGTAACATAAAATCTGAATGTTCGAGCAGTTTTTTTACTTAATAATTCTAGAACACCGACGGTGTTCTAGAAGGTGGCAGAGTCGTTAGTATACACCCACCACCTTGTAGCTCTACAGCTCTTTGTGGGCTCTGGCTTCTTTCACAATCCTCTCTTCTAGTTCTCAGTGTCTTCCATCCTCTCACGCCTATCAAAATATTTTTATTGGGCATTCTCTTTATTTAATCTATAATTTCTGATCGTCATCCGAAGCTGTTGTTTTGGTTTCCAAACAGTTTTTTTACAGTAAAGGTTTGTTAACCTCATGACCAACCTCTAACCTGAAGGACCGGGGAACTTCCTGTCAGGGTTACCTCATACCTTCCCATATTATGGCGGCCAAAATTCGCCTTTCTCCTTCTTTTATCCTACCACATTATAATCCACTTGCCGCTATGAATTTCCCAGAGGTTGAGCAAAACCAAGATTAACAGAAGTAGGATTAGCTGCTGTAAGCTCACCAATGCACGTACAGAGGTTTCTTTAATTGACAGTATCAGTAGTCATTAAATGGTGGAACATATTCAATATTGTTTAACTAGTTAGTGAAACAACATTCCTTAATCATAAAGTTTCGAGTTCTACGTTCTACTAGTTAAATTCTAGTCTGGGCCATATTTAGGGTTTGTAACTTATAGGCTAAAGTCAATTTTTCACCCCTGCCTGTACATTGATATTATATTAATTTAGTTTTTGTAATCCCTAATATGTGTACGTTGCAATTTGTTCAGTTTAAGAACAGAAAGCCTCCATGACTCAATGAGATGAGGATTTTTTTTTTTTTTTTTGTTTAACGTCTGACTGTTCTGCAATTACTGCTAATGCAGACGGTGAAGGATGAAATGATTTTTTTGTAACGTATGAAAATATGCCGTGCCTGAATGGGATTCGAACCCAAGACCGCATGATGAGAGGCGAGCACGTTGCCAACTGCGCCAATGCGGCCGGCATATGAGGGTGGATGATTTGTATGATTTGTAAATAAGGTGTTATATTGTTGAGACTCAGGCCGACCATTTCTGAGAGAGTTTGGTTAATTGAACTGCAACTATCAAAGTACACCGGTAATCATTGTATGTAATGCTTTTCACGGTTAATGAGCTCTGTTGTTGGACACGTTTAGACCAATCGGAACGTTTACCAGCGTTGTCAGATTTTACAAATGGTTTTAATTGTTATTAAAAGACCAAAAAATGGCTAACAAAATATATAACAGGGCTACGAGAGCAAGTATAGTCAAGTCATTGGCTAGCTATGAAGTGGGTAGAGGGCAATGCGTACGTTCAGAGCTCATCAGTCCTGAAAAATAGTTTAGTATTCAAATCCGTATAAAAATAACTACCTTCACAAGGATTTGAATTACGGAACCTTCGTCTCCAAAAATCAGCTGTTAAACAGATGATTTTGGTGACGAATCTACCGCTAGAATAACCCACTGGGTTGTTATTATCTAAATAAATTTTGTTTTTATTGTTTATTAAAATATAATATTAATTTCTATGTAGCCAAAGGATTGGTCTAGAGGTAAAGTCGTCGCCGTGAGTCAGCTGTTTAACAGCTGATTTTCGGAGACGAAGGTTCCTGGTTCAAATCCTAGTAAAGATATTTTATACGGATTTGAATACTAGACAGTGGTTACCGGTGTACTTTGATGGTTGGGGTTCAATTAACCACACTCTCTCAAGAATGGTCGGCCTGAGTTTGTACAAGACTTTACCTTATTTACACGTCATACACATCATCCTCATCTTATGGGGCATGGGGTTGCTTATTGTTCTAAATAGAACTGATTGCAACGTACACACATTAGGGATTAAAAAAACTTTCCAAATAAGCGAATAAAAATCAGGTATTATTTAATTTAAAAAAATTATTTATATCACTTGAAAATAAATATTGATAGAGATTAGGTCTAATGGTGTAACTGCAATTTAAAAAATCCTGTAAGGAGTCTCTGAACGATGTTTGGGATATCGTTGACGTAAAGAACGTGTACGTCATCCTGTAATACTTTATTGGATTCATAACTCGGGAAATTGGTAATGAGTTGCAAGAATTTTCTTGTTTTTTCCAGTACACATTACTGTGACATTTGGTAGAATTGCTTTTGATGTGCTTTAAACTTTTTTAACTTTCACAGACATCACCATGCCAATTGTGGTGAAGATATTGTATTATGGTTGTAGTATGTAGGCCTATGTACTTATTTCCTTATTGACTTAGGCTATTGTTATTCCGGTAGCGTGTCGTTGCATAGAATTTATTTCTTTGTAATCTTTACATCAGATCTTTCATTGTTGTTTATAAAATCACATTTATTTATTGCTTTTACTTGCTATCATTAAGTAGATAATGTAAGTACTAATGATACAGTTATAATAAAATTCTTTACTAAAAATTTGGTGTGAAGCACTCACACGACTTTCTCTTGCCATAGTATATAATGAAAATTATAAACCATGTTTAATCATTAGTAAACAATGTAAAATGATAAAAACACTTAACTAATTTTTATCATGAGTGAATGGCGCTAAATAAAAATCCACCTCTGTTTGACTTAAAAATACGGAATCACTAATTAACTCTAAATTAGGCTCTGTAAAATAAAATGCTTGAAATAAAGTTGTAGATATTTTTTATTTTCTTGAACTTTGATTGTTAAACACGTTTGTAAAATGTATAGGGCTACTACTAAGGGCGTAATATTAAAACATCTATTTTTACCGATTTTGATGAGCAAAATACTGAAAATCAGTAATTGACGCTAAACTAAGCGTTTTAGAAAAAAAAAGTTTAAAATAAAAGTTGTACGTTTTCCAATTTCCTACAGTGTAATTATACTATAAATTTCTACCCTAAAATTGCATATTAAAGCTGCAATCTTAAAAAACAATTTTTTACCATGAGAACACAGGTCCTCTCAAGAATTGTAGCAGATGTGGCGCTTACCTTATCTAGTAGAGAAAAAAAATATTAGTAAATAAGGCGATTTTGAAAAAAATCGTAGGAGCCGTTTCTAAGAAATTGCAAAAAAGTGAAAAATTTTCCGAATAAACTAGTCTACTACTTCCGGTTGACCAATTTTCATGAAAATGTTCGTGTCGGATCCTCTAGTTGTAGAAGAAGGAGAAAAAGAAAAAGAAGAAGAAGTAGAAGTGGAAGAAGGAGAAAAAGAAGGAGTACTATGAGGAGGAGGAGAAGGAGAATGAGGAGAAGGAGGGAAACCAAAAGGAGGAGAAGGACAAGGAGGGTAATGAAGAGAAGAGCAAGGAGGAGAAAAATAAGAAGAAAGAAAAGAACAAGGGAGAGAAGAAGATAGTGGGAAAGCAGAAGGAGTAGGAGGAGAACGTTAAGGAGGAGAAGAAACCGGAGAAGAAGGTTTTAAGGAGGAGAAGAAACAGCAGGAAAGGAGGGAAAGCAGAAGGAGGATAAGGATAAGGAGGAGAACGATACGGAGAAAAAGGAGGGAAACTAGAAGGAGGAGAACGAGAAGAAGGATAAGGAGGAGGAGAAGGAGGAGTAGGAGGAGGAGATGGAGAAAGAGAAAGAGAAAGAGGAGGATAAACGACCAGCAAATATTGAGAGCTAGCTGCATTGTGATATTAGAACCGTAATATGTTGGTTAGAAAATATTTTCTATAGTTGTCACAATACGCTAATAGTTAAGAATATTCACTCCAGATATAGTTAACGGATGCCAACCTGATACTTGAATTACTCTTTTAAATAAATCCCTATCGTGAGCACGTTCGCAATTAAAAAATTCTTATCCACATTTTACGTAAAACTCATTTAGAAAATGTTCTACTGTTTTTTTCCATTTATAGTAATCTTTTACCTTTGAAGAATCTTTTAATTAATTAAATCATCGTTCGACTATTTGATAATTATTATTTTTAATTTATTGGAAAGCAACCCGTATGTACTATCACTTTAGTTCACCTCGAAAGTTGTTATCTAATCAAATAGTTTTAAACAAACCTGTGAAAAATAATTTATTTTTTTTCTCTTACTTTCCTTAATGTCTTATAATTCAATTATTTGTGCTCATTCGGACGTATTAAAACAGAATCAATCAGAAAAGGGTCATGTAAAACTAGAATTTATTAATTCTAATCTACATAGTTAAATACTTTACATTTATTTAAAAAGTTATTTATTTCAAGATCTGAAATTCTTTAATCCTAATAGATTTATTTTACATTACAGTAGAATCTCATTAACTTGACACTCGGTAACTCGATAGTATGTGGAACAACAATTATCGTCTGCAATGGACATTTTATTCCTCCAGCGACTTCGTGACGAAGCAGCCAGGCGCCGAATTAACCCTTTCAATCCCATATTTTTTAACTATACACAAACAAATATGTGTACATTGTTTCATACACTTTACTGACATTTAAGTGAAATAAAATCACTTTTAGACCTTCAGCCTTTTTGATGGCATGACAAAAAAGTGTGACACATATGTCACATTGGGCTAGATGATACCAAAGTTCCCAACAACATGAATAAGTAAAAATCATGTGCAGGTTCCTAAACAATTTTCTCTTGCTTAGATTTGTAGCAAAGCATTATTTAAAACTTAAAAAATGTTACAATTCAAAAATATTGGTAAAATGGACAAAATCACTATTTACAGTCTAAAAAATATACTTGTACGTACATTCAACGTACTCGAAGAAATGCTACTTTATTTTAGTAAATGAACACGAATATTTAAAACTAAAATTAACTTTAAAAAGAAACTAATGGTCGCGTCCGTCGTGTAGTGGTCAGCATCTTACACTGCAAAGCGGAGGTCTCAGGTTCGATTCCTGGCTAGGGTACAGACGATTATTACACTTCACATCCAGTGCTCTTTAATCAAAAGTAGTCACTCCAATGTGACTTCTATGCCACACTGGGTAAGAAAGGGTTAAGAAAGATAAACAATTTTTTCGGCAAATTTTAATTTTTTAATTGTTTTAGACTTGAAACTTAATTTTTAAATTTTTTACTAGTAAAACCTCTGAATAGCGGACATCAGCTGGACCACCCAAAATGTTTGTTGTAGAGAGGGGGATAATATGTAGATACATACATTACAACTTAATTCACGAGTTTTAAGGTTTTAACATAAATGGAAACTAACTTGAAGAGAGATACGCAATTTTAAATTAAAATAAAACATCTGGTGTGAAACGCTCACAGGGCTTTCTCTTACCAATGCAAATAATTAACAATATACCAAACATTAGTAATAAAACATTAGAAATAAACAAAAAACTAACCTCAACAAATGTAACCTAATTTTAATCATAAATTAAAGACGTAAAATTAAAATCTACCTCAGTGTGGCTTATAAATACGGATAATCACTCTTTCACGCTAAACTAGGCTCTGTAGAGAAAAATGCTTTAAATAAAAGTTGTATATATTTTAATTTTCTATAAATTTGATTATATACACTTTTGTCATAAATGCATACTAAGGCCTAAATCTTAAAAAAATAGATTTTTCACACGTTTTCGTGAGAAAAAACAGAAAATCGCTAATTAACGTTATACTTAAGCTTAGTAAGTATAACGCTTACTAAGCGTTAGCCTATACGCTTAAATATTAATTAAATATATTTTTAGATAAAAAAAAGATCAAACTTTTAAATATTGCTTCGGCACTGAACGGGTTAAAGACTAACGAGAGACGTACGCGGGGAATTTTTTAAAACGTTTTTTGTGTGTACGTTGGAGTATACAGTCGATGTAGCAGCTTCCTTTTACATAGATTACACATATTTTGCGTGCGAAACCGCGCGGGGCATGCTAGTAATATATAAATAAATAATCTTATACAAAAACTATGTTTTCCAAATTAAATCCCATGGTATTTCCACTTATCATTTTGGGATTTTAATACTGATTAGTGTATATGGAAAAGTCATGTAGATATACCGGCGTAAAGTAAGTTATTCATATCCAGTAGTACATTTATAAAAGTGGTTTTATGGGGGATTTATATTGGTGCGGTGGATGGTGCATTAGGAAGCTAAGGGAGGGTGGTGTATATTAATGCAGAAAGAAATGACTTACTCAGCTTAACGAGTCATTCCCCATTCAAGCCGTGTGTTAGCTCTGTGTTGTACAAAGCCTTCATTTCACCCCACATACTCTCAACTGTTCCGTCACTCTTCATTATTATTGTAAAAGGCTAAACCTTTCTCAGATTGATCCTGCTCTGAAATCTGTGCGTTTACTAATCATTATAATGTTTTAGAGGATTGTCCATTGAAAAAATTCATAGAAGTTTCCATAAGCATTTGGTGGTGTTATTGCTTACTGACTACAAAGCTTACTGACTACAGCTTACTGACTACAGACTTACAGCTTACTGACTACAAACATTGATTTACAGATTAGGAAAAATTTCTTAAAACATTATGTTTGGAGTGTAGCATTATACGGAAGTGAAACGTGGGTGATAGGGGCTATAGAACGGAAGAGGATAGAAGCTTTCGAAATGTGGTGTTATAGGAAAATGTTAAAGATTAGGTGGGTGGACAAAATAAGTAATTTAGAGGTTCTTAGGCGAGTGGATGAAAAAAGAAGTATATGGAAGCATCTTACCAAAAGAAGGGATAGGCTAGTGGGGCATATCCTAAGACATCCAGGTATTGGGCTATCAATAATGGAGGGTAATATTGAGGGAGTAAATTGTAGAGGGAGGCAAAGATTAGAATATATAAAGCAAATTACGAAAGATGTAGGGTGTTACAGGTATGTAGATATGAAACGAATTGCGCAAGATAGAACAGCTTGGAGAACTGCATCAAACCAGTCGAGAGACTGATGACAAAAAAAATATTCATCAGTATCCTAAACAATACAAATTGGATCCCCAGAGCAGTTTAAACTTCAAACATAAAATAATCTTGTATTTCTTGAAAAATTTGGAATGGTCATCTCTCCCGAGTTGGTCTGATACCCCGTTGTACACACCTGTTTGGGTGTATAAACATCTGTATTCGTAATAAATGACTAGACTTCGAGGTGTGCCTATTAAATAACGAGACTAACGTTGTAAAAAATTTTATTTTTATTTTACACATAATCACTTATTGTCATCTTCAATATACACTCCTTCTCTATCCCTACTACGCTTCATGCGAATTTTCCATTGTCGGAAACATTGCTGGAAGTCATCTTCTGTCAGCTCCTTCAGGACACGTGCCGCTTTCTCTTTTACAACTTCCACAGACTCAAGTCTTGTCCCTTTTAGTACAGATTTCACCTTAGGGAACAGGTAGAAGTCACATGGTGCAAGATCTGGTGAATAAGGTGGATGTTCTAACACTGAGAAGCTGTACTTGACTGAGAATCTCTTGACAGATTGTCTTGGTGGAGAACCCATGATTTGTCCTTCCACATTTCGGGGCGTTTTTTCTTACTCTTTGACGTAGATGAGAAAGTACCTCAAGGTAGAAATACTGATTAATTGTTTGACCTTCAGGAACCCAGTGAAGGTACACAATCCCATGGATATCAAAAAAAAAAAAAAAACAATCATCATTGCTTTTAATTTTGACTTGCTCGTTCGAGTTTTTTTGGCTCTCGGTGAAGTTCGGCTCTTCCAGTGCATGGATTGGCGCTTCATTTCCGGATCGTAAGTAAAAAAACCTCGTTTCATCACATGTTATTACAGTTTTCAAAAAAAATTGGATCATTTTCAATCGCGTACAAAGTGTCAGTACGAACATTTTTGCGAGCTTTATTTCAAATATTTTTGAGCGGCACATGTCCTGAAGGAGCTGACAGAAGATGACTTCCAGCACTGTTTCCAACAATTGAAAATTCGCATGAAGCGTTGTAGGGATAGAGAAGGAGTGTATATTGAAGGTTACAATAAGTGATTATGTATAAAATAAAAATTAATTATTTTTTATTTTTATTTTTTTCAAAATAAAAGTTCTTTCATCAACATTTAAACACTGCAAAACATCAAATTCGCGTAGAGCAACAACAGTCAAGCCCTAACAAAAATAGTACTGATATAATAAACAAATGGATGTTTTTTTTTGTTTAATTTATTTAACGTCGCATCAACTGCAACGGTGATTAGCGACGACGTTGGGGTGGAACTGTATGCAATGTAGGATGAAATGATTTTTTGTAACGTATGAAAATATGCCGTGCCTTAGTGGGATTCGAACCCAGGACCGCATGATGAGAGGCGAGCACGTTACCAACTGCGCCAATGCGGCCGGCGCAGTTGGATGTTATAAATGCTACAAAGTTACATTTATGCCACCCGGTAATGTGTTTCATCCAACCATTAAAATTAACGTTATTATTACAAGAGAAACGAACTGAAGCACCAACAGTACATTAATATTACGTAAAACGTTACTGTTAATAGAACTATAAATGGATTTACCTTAAATATTAAATGACAGAGTAATATAATTGTAATTAACCTCAAGTATTTGTTCGCTGAGACAAAATTGCCATTACAAAAGACAACTTAACTTTACCTTTTACATAGAAATAAATTGAAACCATTTGTTTCATACTTTATTTAATTTATTTTCCGTTATTAAAAATAAACATAGCTACATTATTCTTTTAATGATTGATCAAAGTTCTATTTACAATTTTGTTTTGGTCAACTAATGTTAAGATTTGAGAGAATATCGACTGAAATATTTTGTCACGGTGATTCAAAATTTTTATGTTTATCACTCGTGATGCCCATAACAGGCAGGTGGAGCGTTAAGTTATTAACACTCGATCTGCTAGTTGCAGGGCTAAAGTAAATAGTTCTGTTTCTTATCACATGGTCAGCCAATTAAATGACTGAAGCATTTAAGAACAGAAGAGGTAGAGCGTCACAGTTATCTCTTCTGAGAGTAATGAATTTCATTGTACAGCCAGACTTTTTTTTTTTTTTTGGTTTAACGTCCGACTGTTTTGCAAATTGCTGCTAATGCAGACGGTGAAGAATGAAATAAATTTTTTGTAACGTATGAAAAAATGTCATGCCCGAGTGGGATTCGATCCAGACCCTTTGGTGAATGGCAATGCAATACGTATTTTGAATGCTAAACGAGTGCGACTTATTGAAATTTACAAACAAATAATGGAGGTTTATGGTAATGTGATGAACGAAGCTTCAGTTCAAAAATGGTGCATCAAGTTTGCGCGAAATGCTGTCTAGCGGTGCTTGCTTCTGCACGATAACGCACGACCACATTCGGCCGCATTTACGAAGAACTTGCTGCAACAGTCTCGATGGGAGCTCTTTGACCATCCGCCCTATAGCCCGGACTTGACCCCGAGTGATTTCCATCTGTTTCTCAAACTGAAAGACTTTTTGAGCGGAAATCGCTAAGGAAGTCACGACGAACTGAAAGAGGGTGTTAGTTAGTGGTTAAACAACGAGGCGGCAACTGAGTATGCAGAGGGAATAGAAAAATTGGTGAAAAGGTACGTCAAGTGTTTAAGTTTGTACGGCGATTACGTAGAAAAATAATCTAAGTATCAGGTATGTTGATGTTGTACTATTCGTTCAAAAATAGTTGTTGATATTACCGGTATGGAGAGTGTACCTCACTTTCGTTATTTAGGGAGTGATGTGGGATTGATTCTGATATGGTTATAGAGCAGTAATTGAGCCAATTCCAGAGGATATGCGGGAATGAGGAAGTTGGAGACAGCACATTGCAAAGATGTCAGATCACAGGATTGATTCTGATATGGTTATAGAGCAGTAATTGAGCCAATTCCAGAGGATATGCGGGAATGAGGAAGTTGGAGACAGCACATTGCAAAGATGTCAGATCACAGGATTGATTCTGATATGGTTATAGAGCAGTAATTGAGCCAATTCCAGAGGATATGCGGGAATGAGGAAGTTGGAGACAGCACATTGCAAAGATGTCAGATCACAGGATTGATTCTGATATGGTTATAGAGCAGTAATTGAGCCAATTCCAGAGGATATGCGGGAATGAGGAAGTTGAAGACAGCACATTGCAAAGATGTCAGATCACAGGATACCTAAGCAGACGAACTGGTATGCTCCAAAAGGTAAAAGGGATGTCGGTAGACCTAGGAAAAGATGAAGATAAATTATATAGTATGTTAGTTTGGAAGAGGCTGCGGCCTAATCCTTGGTATATCCTTGATTATATTTTCTTTGTTAGAAGCATGTGCGAGTGAGTGGCAGAATTTTGGGTAATAGAGCGACTAAGGCCACAAAACTTAAGTTCTAAAGTTATGACAGCTCCAGTTATTCTTTACCGAAGTGAGGCACGGACAACAACAACCACCCAAGAGCGCAGGATCCAGACGGTAGAGATGAAATTTCTGCAAAGGACTAAGGGGTGCACACGCTTCGAAAGAATAAGGAATAAGGAATTAGGTCAGAATTGGGTATTTACAACTTGAACGAAAAGATAAAGGATTATAGCCAAAATTGGAGACAACACATGGCAAAGATGGCAAATCACAGGATAGCTAAGCAGGCACACTGGTATGCTCCAGAAGGTAAAAGGGATGTCGGTAGACCTAGGAAAAGATGAAGATAAATTATATAGTATGTTAGTTTGGAAACGGCTGCGGCCTAATCCTTGGTTGGAAGAAGGGAGGAAGGTTGTAAAAAACGTTTCGTTTGGCTAGAATAAATAAATTTCGAAAAAAAGGAAAACGTTCTTTGCTTTCCGAATGATCCTCGTATTTTTAAAAATATTTCAAAGTGGATATAAAAAATGTATGTGTTCTTGTTAAAATTAGATTAGAAGATATTAAGAGCAGACCGGTTTTGATGAGTAAGAAAACAGTAGCGAGTGATAAATTGAACTGAAGAAATAAAGGTGGTACGTGTTAGTTTAAATATCTATGTATACCAGACCACACCGCAACGTGCATTAGATTAGATTATATTTTCTTTGTTATTCTTATTTTTTTTCTGTTTGTGTAACTTAACAGAACAACCAACTTCCTAAGTATAAATATAAAAGAGCAGGCGTACAACATGGAACGTTTTATACCAAACGGTATTAAACAGCAGCGCACGTGTTGCGACAAAAATAAAACGGTGAAAAAATTTTAAACGTTTATAAGTTTACCCTGCTGGGCGCGGCGACAAACGCCAGAACATCTTTAGAGTGTAACATATTGTGGAGAAGTATTTGTGTGTGTACATGTGGATTGTGCAGGCATGCATGTGCGAAGCATAACCGTACGTAATAGAGTATTTATACACTTTTGTTATTCCTAATTTATATTTAGGAGTAAAGGAAACGATATGATCTCACAGTACAACTGTATCGTCTCAAGTCATTGTCTTTCTATTCATTCTATATTCTCAAGTATTTTAAACGAGAATTTTGATAGGACATTTTGAGTCTTTTCTGTTTTTACACCTCCCCACAGGGGCGGTTTCAGGGAAGGGGCCATGGGGGCCATGGCCCCCCCGAAATACTAGGAAAACTTAGTTTAATATTTTCTATAAGCTATTATTTCTAACAAAACTGAATCCCAATACTCGTACCTATCAATTAACAATAATTATTTTAGTATAAAAATGAGTCAAACAGAAAGTATCTATTTTTAAATAGTATTAAGATAACAATCAGTGTCAGTAGTCAAAAGCCACTCGCATCCAGTCAGCACCTTGAAAATTTCTCTATGAATTAAAATTGTGGTTACAGCAATACAGCACAAAAGAGGACTTTTCAATGACTCAATTACAAACTACGTATTACAAATTATGTAGTAAGAGCTACATAAAAACAAGATAGCCCCTCCCCCGAAAATCAGCCCTGGAACCGCCCCTGCGTCCCCACCATGCATAATTTATCACATTTTGTGGATAATTCGTATGTAATCTTACAGTATTTTTAACGATAAAAGTGGAAAAATATTTTTAAAAAATCCTACAGCAATATTCTTCAAGATATCAATTTTTAAACACAAGCAATAAGTTTTAAAATCTTGGACAAGTGACGGGGAGGCCATCTTGTTGCATGGCCTGCTAACACGCCCCTACTCCAAATGTTTGATTCATTGAACCCTTTAAAATTTTTAATAAAATATCGAAATAAAAAATTATATAAATCTATGAAAAAAATGTAATTGTAACGCATATCTTGACAGATTTTGTCACCATAAAATATCATATTTACACGAAACATATTAAGTATTGAGATCTCAAGTAGGAAAATGGGACGTAAACTAGATGCCACGCCTACAGACGCGATGAATAACCGATTGATTGGCCCATTAGAGCATCAACTTACTTAAAAAATATATCTAATGGTATAAATCTACTTTGAAAATATTATTTAAAAACGTATTTTGAGAAATTATTTATTTAAATAATGTTTATAAAGATTGATGGAGTTAAGTTAGTAACATGTTTCCGGAAAAGTTACCGAATCGCCATTTCGGCTTTTTCCGCCTGCTAACAAGAGGCATAAAAATACTCAAGTTGTTTATTCGGAAACAAATAACTAATTTTACAAATCTCTAAAGAAAATTCTATTGAATCACGAATTTCATAACAATTTCTTCATGTAAAAAATCTGGTGTGAAACACTAACACGACTTTCTCTTGCCAATGCAAATAATTAACAATAAACCTAACAATAGTAATAAAACATTAGAAATAAACAAAAAACTAACTTTAATAACATAAACTAGTTTTAATAATGAGTGAAAGACGCAAAATGAAAATCAACCTCAGTTTGGCTTAAAAATACGGAAAATCACTCTTTCACGCTAAACTAGGATCTGTAGAGAAAAATGCTGTAAATAAAAGTTGTAGATCTTCTAATTTTCTATAAATTTGAATATAACTTATACATTTTTCTCATAAAATGCATACTCAGGCCGAAATCTTAAAAAATCGACTTTTCACACGTTTTCGTGATAGAAAACAGAAAAATCGCTAATTACCGCTAAAACAAGCGTTATACAAAAAAAATTTTAAATAAAAGTTGTAGAATTATAAATTCTCTACATTTTTATTATGCAAATTTTTGCGCTATAATACACATTAAAGCCGTAATCTTAAAAAAACACTTTTTTTACGTAAAAACATCCTCACCAAGAATTTCAGCAAACATGGCGCCTACCCTATCATGTAGAGTATAAAGTATTAAGTAAATAAGGCGTTTTTAAAAAAAATCGTAAGACCAGTTTTTGAGAAAATTGCAAAAAAGTGAAAAATTACACGAATATAAACTACTAATTCCGGTTGACCGATTTCGATGAAAATGTTCGTGTCGGGTCCGGTAATGGTATGTAATTTAAGTTTCAAGTTTCAAGTTCGTACAATGTTCGGTTCTTGAGATATTTTACACACACACACACACACACACACACACACACACACACACACACACCAATCGCTAAAAACATGTTTCTGTAGGTTCAGGGGGTTTGAAAACGTGTAGATCCGGTGAAAACTCGATTTCTTAAAATCGACATGAAAACAATACTTTCCTTCCTATATATTCATATAGGCAAGAGAAAGTAAAAATTATTTTTCTACAGATAACGCAAACTGAACAAAAGAGACTGGAAGATATTATTGTAGCCACCTCCTACCAACACGGGACAGCATTGAATGATCGACCTTAACAAACATTTTTCTTTTAAATTGTAAACGTAATACCTAATTTTGTAAGCCTATATCAAAAATATAACTAAAACGCGTAAAAATACACATTTTACGCATTAATTACAATAAGTTTTAAAGACAGAAGAAATAAGATTTTAAATCTCGGACAAATCACCGGGAGGCCATCTTGTTTCATGGCCTGTCAACACACCCGTACGCCGAATGTTTGATTCATGGAACGCTTTATGGATTTTAATAAAATTATATAAATCTATTAAGAAAATGTATTTTTAATGCGTAGCCTATCTTGACAAATCTTTTTACCATAAAATATCATATCTACAAAAATCATATAAAATTAATATTGAAATCTCAAGTAGGAAAACGTGAGGTACACTAGAAGCCACGCCTACCGACACGATGCATTACCGATTGATTGGGCCATCAAAACATCAACTTACTTTAAAAAAATATCTAATGTTATAAATCTACTTCGAAAATATTATTTTAAAAACGTATTTTGAGAAATTATTTATTTAAATAATATTTGTAAAGATGGATGAAATTAAGTTAGTAACATGTTCCCGGAAAAGTTACGAGAGACCCTTTTCCTTTTACGGCCTGCTAACGCGAGGCATCAAAACACTCAAGTCGTTTATTCGAAAACAAATAAAAAAGTTTATTTATTTATTTTATAAGAATAAAAAACATATTCTTGTGGAATATCCTACCTTGAACACTGTACGGAGACAATTTCACTTACCGAACAATTACAAAGACTGCGTTAATCACATACAGTACACAAAGACACTGGACTTTATACAATTTTTAAATATTCAAAGACAATTTTAGTGCAAATAAAAGTGAAATTCATGTAAAATAATTTATACAATTTAAAAGTGTAAGATTCAATTGTAAAAGTGTAAATTTCATTTAACTGGAAACCTAAAGTGTTATAACCTTATGTTATGTAATTAGTGTTTTTTATGTAATGGGGTCGCTAGAAACTTAGAATTATGAAATGGGGTCGCTAAAAACTTAGAATTATGAAATGGGGTCGCTAAAAACTTAGAATTATGAAATGGGGTCGCTAAAAACTTAGAATGTTGATGCGACCATAATAAACCAATTATAAAAAAAAAGTTTACAAATGTTTTAAAAAAATTCTATTAAATCACGTATTTCATGGCAATTTCTTTTTATAAACAATCAATTCTATTACAGATGACACGAACTTACACAGCAGACTGGAAGGTAATATTGTTGCCACCTCCTACCAACACGGGACACCAATCAATGATCGAAACTAACAAACATTTCTTTCTAAATTGTAAACCAAATACCTAATTTTGTATTTCTATATCAAAAATATAATTAAAACGCGTATTAAAAGACACATTTTCGCAAATATTAAATATAGGTTAAATAAGTTATACGTAACGTAAATTTATTGCTTTTTCTCAATATTGTTACTGTATGTAATAATGAAATATAAACTCATTGAATACATGGCATCATTATTGAATTAATCATTAAATTATTTTAACAGACTTTAATTCAATTAAATATTATTAAATCATTTAATAACTTTCAACAAATAGTTAAACGTTAACTTGAAAAAAAAACTTTAACATTAAATTTTAAAATATTGATATATGATGTTTGTAGTTATTTTCCCTGTTTTATCGTAAATAATACTGTAAGATTACTTATGAAATATTCACAAAATTTAACAAATTACGCTTGAGGGGGATAACAGAAAAGACCCAAAATTCTAACAACACACGATTTTAGTTTTCGGTAGGTAGTGATTCCATTGATTGGTGGTACATTTTCAAAATAAAATATCAGATTATTTATCGAAAATGGAAGCAGTTTTTCATTATTTGCAATTGACCTGATAGTTCTCGTCTATAAAAATCTGGTGTGATAAACTCACACGAATTTATCTAGCCAATGTTAATATAACCCATACAATAAACATAGCCAATAACATAGCAATAACATAGGCCAATAACATAGACAATGTTATACATAAATAACCCATATTTAATAATTATAAGCAAACAGTGTAAAATGAAAAACGTAACCTAATTTTAATAATGAATGAAAGATGCCAAATGAAAATCAACGTCTGTAGAACTTAAAAATACGGTAAATATTTAAATATAAAAAGGAAAAAAATCGTCAAAATAAACTACTACTTCCGGTTGACCGATTATGATGAAAGTATTATATGAAAGTATTTTGAAGAAATTTCTTCTAATCCGTAAATCAAAACTTGTAGCCATTCAGCTGTTGTTAATTTCAAAGGCTTAAATCAGAACTCTTAAATCCTCCCTTCCACTGAACTTTCTAGATCGGTAGGTACTTAATTATGAAAGACGGCTGATGTAAATTTCAGTGGAAGGGAGGATTTAAGAGTTCTGATTTAAGCCTTTGAAATTAACAACAGCTGAATGGCTACAAGTTTTGATTTACAGATTAGGAGAAATTTCTTCAAACACTATGTTTGGAGTGTAGCATTATACGAAAGTAAAATTTGGGTGATAGGGGCTGTAGAAAGGAAAAGAGTAGAAGATTTCGAAATTTGTTGTTAAAAAAATGTTAAAGATTAGGTGGGTGGACAAAATAAATAATTTAGAGGTTCTTACGCGAGTAGACGAATGGATGAAAGAAGTAAACGGAAACATTTTACCAAAAGAAAGGATGGGCTTGTGGGGCATATCTTAAGACATCCTGGTATTGGTCTATCAGTAATGGAAAGTAATATTAAGGGAGTGAATTGTAAGGAGAGGCAAAGGTTAGAATATTTAAAGCAAATTACGAATGATGTAGGGTGTTACAGGTATGTAGATTTGAAACGACTTGCGCAAATAGAAGAGCTTGGAGAACTGCATCAAACCAGTCGAAAGAATGATGACAAAAAAGATTTAAGATGTGGACCTGTTGCTCAGGAACCAATTTTTTCGTTATAGTTAAAAAAAATGTTTAATGTCTTGGTAATATATTTTTAAAATAATGGAAATTATGATTGAACTTGGCATTTCCACATCAAAATGAAGTCTGCATTGAAATTCTGCACATCTCTTGGGAAATTGAAGTACTTTATACATAGTACAGAGACCCCACTGGTAAATTATTATTTTTTAGTAATTTGAATAAACGGGGAGTAGGGAGGACTAGAAAGAACGCCATATGTCGGGGAATAATCCTACCGTGGCATTCGGATTGCTAAGGGACCGAAATTGTCCCACCCCAAATACAAACTTCATCAGAGTGGCTTATGTACCAATCCCGTTGGACCCCTCATGGCTAGGTTGTCATCACAGATGATCAGATACTATAAGCTACTCAAGGTTTTAAAAGTTATGTTCTGTGGTCCTTATGTTTTGTACAAAGTGGTAATATTTCACGGGCTTTATTTAACTGGTAAAAGTTTTTAGATATTTTTGTAATTCATTAAAAAAACAAATAAAATCGTGATTAATTCGTTGTGAAAACGTAAAAGTTCTAGGTTTTTCGGTTCGGAATTAAATCGGCAGTTTGAAGAAAGGAATACAGTAAAACCTCGCTTATTTGAACCCCGCTCAACCGTAACCTGGCTTAACTAAAATGGATCCGATTTTAAAAAAATGGATTATTTTTAAAAATGGATTATAGTACTCTTATAACATTGTCAGCCAATTATATGACTGAAGCGTTAAAGAACAGAAGAGGTAGAGGTGCAAAAGACACTAGTCAGAATTATCTCCTCTGAGAGTAATAAATTTCAATGTACAGTTAGACCCTGTGGTGAATAAAGTGAAGGTTTCATTTGCAGGGTGGAAAGTAGATGCTTTTCAGAGGGCCTAACATTCTGATAAAATACTTTTCCATTCAGTGAGGAAGGCAGTTGTAAACCATCTCACTCCGTGTTTTACTTAGTGAAGCATCTAGAGGTTCTAACCAGTCTTTTGGCTGATAACCTAAACAACAAAACTTCTGTTCTTAAATGCTTCAGTCATATAATTAGCTGACTATGTGATAAGTTATAGAACTACTTTTGTTTCTAGCCCTGGAACTATCAGAGCGAGTGCAAATAATTTAACACTCCACTGTGGGCAAAATGTACGCATATTAGGGTTTAAAAATAAATAGAAAATAAAATTTCCTTCTTCAAACTGTTCAATCTGTGGTTCTAAAAAAACAATATGAGGTTCTTTTTGCAGATTTTAAAATCTTTAAAATACATTTTTGGTACCTAATTTAAAAGTATCGTCACGTTTTTATTTTTGAACTATAGTCCAATATATTTTTCCGAAAATCTTTAGAATCAAAATATAACTTTTAAGTGAAACACAAATTAAAATAATTACTTTAAATAGTTATTTATTCAGTATTTGTCTACGAATAGCATTATTTAATTAAAAATACTAATTAAAATATTAATGGCAGATTTATCAGCGAATTATCAAATACATTAATGAAAAACTGTAAAAGTAATTCACATTTTTTTCCACTTAGCAGAAGAAATTAATGGTAATGTGGTTTTCATGTTGTGCAGCTTAATAGTTTTGATAATGAAATACAAGACTTTAATGACTTAAATACAACGAAGAAGGATAAAATGGCATAATAGTTTTATTTTTAAATATAAATAAACGTATTACAGTAGAACGTCGGAAACTAGACAATCCGGGTAATTCGATAACTGCTTTAGCAGCAATATTGTAACACCAAAGTCTAGGTTAGTTCGGGATCTGGGTAAAATAAATAATAGTCTTACTTAAGGGGAGACTGTACCTTTTATCCCGCCAGTGTTAAATTTGCTATTTTCAGGTTCATTTTTCATAGGATTGGTAAAAGGTAGGGAAATGAAACTTTACTCTCTTAATCGTTGTCGAGTTTTTCTAGCTACTGACATTTTTTCAATTTAATCTGTTGAAGCAGAAAATTGAAAACAAATTGATAAATTTTTTTCTAATCCCTAATGTGTGTACGTTGCAATCTGTAAATTCAGAACAATAAGCAACCCAATGACCCAATGAGATGAAGATAATATGTATGACGTGTGTAACCCCCGCCAAGCGAGGTGAACAACCCAACGACACCCCGGGAAACCCTCTTATACTAAGTAACAATATAGAAACTGTGGGGATACGGAAATTGACCACACTGACGCATAAATTCAGTAAAACAGTTTTATTATATCCACGGCGGTGCGTGGAGTAAGAACATCCAAAAACACTAGTAAAGTACTACCAAACAAGTTTAGGAAGCAAAGTACCAAAAGACGAGAAGCGCTGTCCAAGGCTCCTAAGCGCCGTACGAGGTGGAGGGGTGTAGGCACCGGTATGGCTCCGATCAAATAAGTCTGGAATGGGTTTCACTCAACACTCACTCCGAACCCCCATTGTCACACTACCTGACCAGACCACCGACTCCTCCACGTCCCGACCCTGAATCCCCATCTTGTCACTACTCGCCAATTGGTATCAAAATTTTTATAAAAATTTACCAAAAATAAAACAATTAATTTTTAACCTAGACTATTAATTTAGACTTGGTTCACACTGGCGAATATACATAAACTACAACGGAATAACACTACTCCCAATGCATAGGCACCTACGATAACCATAAATAGTCAGACGCCAACAAGGACATAAGTAATAATATAATTGCATCGCAGAATAATTTTATATCTAACAACTTTACCGTTAACAGTAAGTATTTTAATTTTTAACTTCACCAAATGTTCAGGAACATAACCCTACCCAAGAACAATAATAATATTTATACCATATTAAATGGTCGGAAGAATACCATAATATCCGACGACATAATTAAGTAAGTAATTAATTAGTATTTAATACGTTAATTAATGAATACACTGAAACTACTATTTAAATTCAACATTTAAGATTTACAGTTTATCGCCACTCGACTGCCTCTAAAGCCAGTACGGTCTTTTATAAATTACTACAAAATAATACGTGGCTTGTCTGCCCAAATTCTTATTCAGAAATTTGACCCTAACTAGTACTAAATTATACCAACAAGGTTCCCTAGAAACATGACAGCTGAATACCTTATATCTAAGCACAAACTTATCCACCGCACTACAGCTGTGACTCTAAATACTTTAATACCTTAATTATTAAGGTTACTTTAGTTTAATTTATAGTTGATATAAATTAAAAACATTATAGTTCAATTATTGTAGACAATAGGAATCTTAGCTTTACTAATTTACTAAACAACTTATAACCTAAAAAAAAGAAAAACCAGTGGAACCAATTCTAATGCGGCCAATTCCAGTAAAACCACTTAAAACATAATTCAAAATTCGAACCTCATGAACAGAAAAATCCCAAAAGGGGGGTACTTACAAGTCATTATCCATAACTGGAGAAACAATCCCGATCGAACAGCGGTGAACATCATAACTTCACCCCGTATCACACCATTAACGCACAAAATTTAATATTTATAGAATTTTATAACTATTATCAATTATCTTAAACCTTCACAAAATCTACAACTGATCCACATTCCCGACACATGCGGTCGCTAAAACACGAAATACTTTCCGGTTCATCCTGAATGAACTTTAGGTATGAAAATTTACAATCATTTTTCCCGCAATGAAAACACATCTGTTCCATCGCTTGACTCGACACACAGTGTCGGGCATACCAGCCGCCCGCACGCACCACACCCCGGTCGCAGCACGAGCGGATGGTAATCCGACACCAACTTACAGTTTCTAGGAATTGGCCGAATGAGATTAAAACTATCTAACCTACTAGCTTATATTATAGGATTAAAACATACAATACAATTATTTAATACAGGTTAAATATTGTTCTGTTTTATGTAAGAAATTGTCTTCTTAAAGTACACTACACTTACACGTTCATTTATCCATTATAAAATAAACTTATAAAATAATTCTTTTTAATTTCTCTATATTACATTACCTCCTCCTTTGAAAAAGAGGACACTATAATGACTTTGTCACATCACCGTATACACTTCACTAGTCACTAGACACATTTGGCATTTGGACTACGCTGTAGTGTAGGTTGTCCATGGATTGTCTCAGTAGATCGGCCTCTGCAGGGGACAGCCGATGCAGCCTGGGCTGTGCGATTGGAGCAGTTGTTCGTTCTTGCATCGGGATGGCTCGGTCCTCGGTCTCGTCAGACATCACTGGTCTCGTTCTGCGCTTCTTCATCCACCAGGCAGCAACAATGGTAATACAAGCCAATAGCGGTATTGCCGAACAGATGACAACTTTCGTAACCCCTCCGGTGGGTTGCTCGGACTGTAGCTCGTTGTTCAGGCGCAATAGCTCATCTACTTCAATTTCATCGTCGCCAGGTTCAAAACGATGAATCAGCTTCCTCTCTCTGGCTAGTTGGAGCAGCTCCCTTTTATTGGACACGATGTTCACTCCCTCTGGATTGATATCTAGTCGACTGGGAACTTGGATCGAGGTCAAGCGTTTGTCCAGCTCCGTGGAACCAGTCTTCTGGGTGTTGGGTAGCAACATCAAATCCGAAGTCCTTAGTCGGCACCCTTTCATCGCCTCGAGTTCACCATTGCCCTCAATATCTTCTTCTGTCACCACGACTCGTTCCCCTTGATGGCATTGGGATGTGATCTTCTGTCGAGAAGGAAGGCTGAATAACCAACGCCCACGGCGTTCATCAAAGGCCCACATGGCAGTGGGTGTAGAAACCAATACATTCTTGATACAGTTTTTCTTAATGCTGTCGGACTCCCCAAAGAACAGGGCCGACACACAACTCGGATGGTATCGAGTGTAGACAGGAAAATTCACGCTGCACACCATCAAGCGTCCCGTTCGACATTTGGCTAGGTTTTCCATCTGCAGCAAGGCGTAGCTGGCTCGGTCTTTATTCATCAGCAGAAATGAAGTCTCCGGGTGGTATACGGAATACAATCCCGTCCTTTGGTCCATACTCGGCGTCACTACTAACTGGAACAGTTCAAAATTATGTCCCTCGGACATTAAAGGTAGGTCAATTAGAATTTTAATTGAGTCCCCAACGGACACCGCTTGCACAACACACACCTTATAATAAGCATACAATTCCGCGGGGCTAGTCCCCGAAATAATATTGGTACCCATGGGCAATGAGGCTCGAATTTTTGACATTAAATTACTTAATTCTAGGGGACTTATCAAGCTAACACTTAAACTACCCCTGGCTAATCCTTCCATCGCTCGCAACATGCTCCTCATGTCCATCAGCCCTTTCATCACTGCTAATTCTAAAGTTTGCAATTTCGCTGAAACATTCACGAAAGTATGCACCAATTGTTCTAGACTAGTGACTCGTCCGTCCAACTCAACAAGGTGACGTTCCGTATTCATCGCGGCCTCCTTCACGTCCTTCGCCAAGGACATCAGCTGTCTGTTGGTGTAGCCAGCCTTCTGGCTTAATCGTCGGGTCAAGGTTAAATGAGACTGCTGGATATGGACGACTTCTGCTACTTGGGTCTTCACAGCTTCCAAGTGCTTCTCTGCCTCCTGGAGCTCTTCGTCTTCGGCTACTCCAAATAGGACACGTAGCGCCTTCCCTCCAACGTTCAACAGGCCTCGGCGAATCCGACCATGCGGCAACATTTCAGTTAAGACTCGTCCCGAGTCGGTTAGCTCGTTCTCCATGTCAAGAATCCTGTCGGTCGTCTCTATTACGGCTCTTAGTTCGGGCATCGCCCCCATAGCTCTCAAAATGTTATCTCTAGCGGCACGTGTAGTGACCTCCAAAGCACTAAATTCTCCGCAGGCTTCCGTCACGTTGATTTCGATAACCACTCGCCAGCATTCTCCAGACAACAGGACGTCCTCCTTTTGAACAAACCAGACGCCTTCTTTCTTGGCCACTTCGGACCCGCATAAAACAGACGTACCTGTAAGGGAGCAGAAAGTCCATCACTCTCTCAAAATCACATTAAAGAGGTCCGTCGTCGGGAACAGGGACCGTTCCGGGATTAGTTCGCACCGCCACCTACTACAATTCAGCTTTGGCCCGCACCCGGACTGGGTATATTCCTTCTAACGGCGCCTTTCTCCTACACTATATTAATCCTAACATCATATCATGATCACACGTTCAGTTAAATTTTTATATTACTTTATCATTTCTCTTACCTAAAGCGTAGAAAGAGGAAATTAAGTTACTTCTAGTTACATTGTTACTCGCTCTTTGTAGCCAATCTGCTACGAAGTGCGTACGGTGACCTCTGTAGAGGCTTCCTCCCAGATGGAGAAGGCCGGTAGATAGGGTCAGCTCTCAGCGACTCACTCGTTTCCGGTGGACTAAATACCTCTGGCAATTCTTGTAGACCACCATCGGCATCTAGCGCGTTTCCTTCATTTTCCACGTCATCCGCTCTAGCCTGCGGCATTTCTTCGCGGTTCTCTTCCTCGACATCCTCGTCTTGCTTGTCCAAATCAGCTACAAGTCCTCCTTCTTCATCGTCATCGTATTCATCTACCCACCTGGGCTTCCATTGTCCAGGGCAGTCTTCATCGTCTATTTCCGAGGCTGTCCTTTCTGATTCTTCAACGGCTTCATCTTCTTCAGGCCTCTGGATGTCTAGCCCGAACTCTACCTTCTGGTAAGCCTGTTTCAATCGATTCACATGGGTCACCACCAGTTTACCTAGTGAATCAGCCACTTCGTAATTCACGTCGGATAGCTTCTTCCTGACCACATAGGGTCCCTTCCATGGTCGACTAAACTTTTTCTTTTCTCCTATCTTCGCTACAGGATCCAACAGATAGACCGCATCTCCAGGCAAGAATTCTCGAAGTACTTTGAATTTATCGCGTGTTTTAGCCCTATCTCGGGCCGCAGCCGTTGATCGTTTGAATGCTTCTTCATAAGTTTCCTCAAACTTCTGTTTTAATCTTTCTATATAATCCTCTACACTGTCGATGTCTTCTGGCATCATGAAACTACTCGGCGAGGTTGGTTCTCTCCCGTACAGTAAGTAGAAGGGTGAATATCCGGTAGAGGCATGTGGGACAGAGTGGTAGGCCATGACAGCAAAGGGCAACCATCGGTCCCAATCCTTTCCATCCCTTTTCACGAAATGACTCAGGCTCTCCATGAGAGTTCTGTGAACACGTTCTAATCTTCCGTTACCCTCCGGGTGGTAAGCAGTGGTTCTCAATTTCTTGATGTTCATGTATTTACGAGTAGCGGTGAACAGCTCGGACATAAAATTTCTCCCTTGGTCCGTAAGTAGCCTCTCTGGTGTTCCATGCCTCGCTATTATTGTAGTAACGAAGGCATGCGCAGTGGCTTCGGCAGTTTGCTCTCGTAACGGTATCGCTTCCACATATCTCGTAAAGTGATCGATAAACGTTAAGATGTACTTGTGGCCTCTTCGAGTCACTGGAAGTGGGCCCACTATATCTAGCGAAACCATCTCAAATGGCCTATTTGGCTCAAAAGCCTCTGACAACGGCGCAGTTAATCTTGGTGGAGTCTTCCTCTCCGCACAAGAGTGACACTGCCTCACATAATTCTCCACGTCACGTTTCATTCCTGGCCAGTAATAATTTTCCCTCACTTTCCGTAGTGTCCGCTCTGTTCCTGGATGTCCAGCCCACAAGGTGCTGTGACAACCTTCGATCACAGAGCTTCTCATACTGGTCGGAACAGCTAGCTTCCATGATTTCCTCTCCGGATCCCCATTGGTCCAGTATAATAAGTCACCTGAGCATACGGCTCTTCCATTACCTCTTCTTTCCCATAATTCCTGGCACCAGTCATCGTTCAGTTGGGCATTCTTCATCTCCTCACGGCTCCATCCTCGGTGCACGGGCGCAATTATTGCGGCGCGACTTAGAGCATCGGCATTAGTATGGCGCTTGCCAGGTTTATGCTCCACAGTATAACTAAATTCTGCTAATCTTAAGGCCCAACGGGTAAGTCTGGACGAAGGGTCTTTAAGGCTGAGCATCCACCTTAAGGCGGCATGATCCGTCACCAAGGTGAAAGGTCTTCCCAGAAGATAACAACGAAACTGTTGTGTGGCCCACACCACGGCTAGAAGTTCCCTCTCGGTCGTAGAGTAGTTCCGTTCAGCGGCGTTCAACTGACGGCTGGCATATGCGATAGGTCTTTCCCTTTCATCATACAGCTGCGAAAGTACAGCACCCAAGGCTGTCCCTGATGCATCCGTGGCAAGTATGAATGGCTTCTGAAAGTCAGGATATACTAGCACAGACTCTGAACATAATGATCCCTTCAGTTTCTCGAACGCTTCAGTTTGTTCATGGCTCCATCGGAATTCGATATCCTTTTTAGTCAGTTGCGTAATTGGCTTCGCTATCTCAGCAAAGTTCTCGATAAACCGCCGATAATAGCCTGCTAAACCTAGGAATCCCCTGACTTCTCTTACGTTGCTCGGTTTAGGGAAGTTTCGAATGGCATCGATCTTCTTTGGGTCAGGTTTGACCCCATCGGATGTAACTACATGTCCCAAATATTCCACGGACTCTTGAGCAAACCTGCATTTCTCTAAGTTCACCTTCAAGTTGGCCTCTTGAAAACACTTAAGAATATTACTTAACCTTTCCGCATGTTGGCGTATAGTAACACTAAAAATTATGACATCATCAAGATATACAAAGCATTCGCTTCCCTTCAGCGCTGCTAACAGATTATCCATATACCTCTGAAAAGTAGCAGGGGCACCCATGAGCCCAAACGCCATCCTTTTATATTCAAAGTGTCCACCCACTGTGGTGAACGCCGTTTTTTCCTGATCAGCTTCCGCAATAGGTATCTGATAGTAACCCGACGCTAAATCAAGAGTGGTATAATATCGGCTTTGCCCTAGGTTCTCCAACGTCTCTTGAATCAAGGGCAACGGATATGCATCCCCTTTCGTTATTTCATTCAGTGCCCGGAAATCTGTACAAAATCTATATTTAGTACTGCCATCCGAAGTCTTCTTTGGAACTAAGACTACCGGAGCTGACCACGGGCTACTCGATGGCTCAATGATCCCCTTATCCAACATGGTCGCTAAATGCTCTTCAACGACGGGTCTCAGATGATGCGGCACTCGGTATGGCCTCTTCATGATGGGGCTGGCATCCCCGGTAGGAATCCTATGCTCTACTCCCGACTTACAACCATCTCTGTCGGGTTCGTCAAAAACATCTCGAAATCTCCATAACACATCTTCCACGACTTTAGCCTCTACCCCCGGTAGATGCTCCAATTTCTCCGAAAACATTTTTCGTGAAATACGTTGTCCTCGCTCGATATCCATCATTGGCAACGCATCCTCGTCTATCAGTGGCTCGGCTACTCCTAAGACTTGCCGACGCTGCACCTCGATAGGCTTGGCAGTCAGATTCGCAATCTTCACAATTAACTTCTCATTTTCTCCGGCAGAGTTCACGCTTCTCGCAACCCTCAATCCCGCTTGAGGCTGCATCATCGGTTCCACCATGACATCTCCCTTGATCCTCGTCTCCAAACAAGCTTCGACCACCTGCTCACAATAGGGTGGTACCGTCAACGCCCTTAAAGATCTCACTCGGAAAGTTCCACTGTTATCCTTGGATCGAACAGTCTGTCTTCCAGTACATCTTGAAGTGCTTGGCTGCAAGGCATCTCCCTTGCCACATTCAGGCATCCTACCTGACGTCGTCTCTTCACTCACGCTAGCGACATCTCCTAGCGTCTCCGAACTGCAATTAGCACGCGGCGTAATACCAACTCCCATGAAGGTAACGCCTTGGCGGGCGACATCAACAACCGCCCCCAATTTCTCCAACAAATCCCATCCAATCAGTCCATCTCGCCATGTATCAACATCAGCGATAACAAAAGTGTGCATCACCCTAAGGTGAGCGACTCTACACTCCAACTCTTGGGCTCCCGTTACTGCCAGTGCAGCACCCGTGACACCCCTGGCCTTTATCTTTATTGGTTGTACGGTAACGCCGGAAATTGGTTTCCGAAGAATGGACAATTCGGCTCCCGTATCAACGAGCAAAGATAGTTCCTGGCCAGCAAGACTAACAGCAACCGTTATTCCTCCCGTTCCCAATGTTCTTATATTGGGAATCCAATTGTGTCGAGGCCCCTGGTCTACTGGTTCGGGTGCGGGGCTACTCCCGAACCGTTCTCTTTTGGGGGTGGTGCTTGTTGGTTAGATTCTACAACGTTCACCTCCCTTCGTGGCTCAGTTGCTCGTTTCGGACACGTGACAGCAAAATGACTCGGATCGGCACAGATGTAACAAAATCCTTTTGGTCTCGGCGTCGCAGTTTGTTGGCGACCGAATCTACTGGTAGTCTGCCTCCTCCCAGGGTTGCCTCTCGTGTTCGGTCTGGTTTCCTTCCGATTTGCACAATCTCTCGCAAAATGTCCCTTGCCACCGCACTCGTAACAGACGTCCTTCCTAGTCCCAGGTTCAGCTTTGACTTGTGCCACTGTGGCCTTCGACGGGGCATGATCTTCATCACTGGCCTCCATGTAGAATATGTCCCTGTGGGAAGCCTTACTGTGTGATTGCACCTCCTCAATTCTCGCCGCACTCTCCATGGCGTTTTCTAGATCAGTAGGGGGATAAAACTGCAACTGCATCCCCGCGGCTCCTCTAAGTCCCTTCACATATGCCGCCAGAACATTGCGATCCATCTGTTTTCGAGCCCATGACGCTTCCTGGGCGTTATTGGTCGGTCGTAGCGTCTTCAGACCCAACTGTCGACATCGGTCAGCAAAAGCACGAGCGTTTTCTCCGGGACCCTGAACTGCCATGTTCAAAGCCATCAGGTTTCGTTCGGGATCACGCGTTCCACTAAATCTACGCTTCAAAGCATCTTCAAATTCGGCGTATGTTGAGTCCGCCCTCAGCAGTTCTGGGTGTGCGTCTAAGCAGGCTGCCGCAGCACCAGTGGTCTTCAATCTGCAGATGAGTTTCTTATCCTGCTCCGTCCATTGACCCGTTTGTGCTACAAGATCCATAGAACGTAAAAACTCGTCAACGGTTGGCCCTGACGAATCTCCCGACCAGGTCTTAATCATCGACTGCAATCCCAGATCCTTACGCACCGCTGGGCTTTTGTCCCTCGGTTGATCCGGCTTCCCGGCTCCTAATCTAAGCACGGCTAACTCCCGCTGCAACTTCGCATTCTCCCGCTCCATGTGCGCTTTGTATTGATTTAATTCCCGATTAGCATCCAACAGCTCCTCCACACTGGGGTCATTTTCTTCTGATGTAGCCATTTTCGAATAATAGCTTATACGTCACGATCGATATACAAAAATACACAGCAAATATTCAAAACAACAATATTATAGAGTTTCCAAGGTTTTCCCAACTTTTTCGAGTTGGCCAAAAATTTGTGTAGGCTGCTTTTCCTGCCGCTGCCTACCCCACACCTGACACCATTTGTAACCCCCGCCAAGCGAGGTGAACAACCCAACGACACCCCGGGAAACCCTCTTATACTAAGTAACAATATAGAAACTGTGGGGATACGGAAATTGACCACACTGACGCATAAATTCAGTAAAACAGTTTTATTATATCCACGGCGGTGCGTGGAGTAAGAACATCCAAAAACACTAGTAAAGTACTACCAAACAAGTTTAGGAAGCAAAGTACCAAAAGACGAGAAGCGCTGTCCAAGGCTCCTAAGCGCCGTACGAGGTGGAGGGGTGTAGGCACCGGTATGGCTCCGATCAAATAAGTCTGGAATGGGTTTCACTCAACACTCACTCCGAACCCCCATTGTCACACTACCTGACCAGACCACCGACTCCTCCACGTCCCGACCCTGAATCCCCATCTTGTCACTACTCGCCAATTGGTATCAAAATTTTTATAAAAATTTACCAAAAATAAAACAATTAATTTTTAACCTAGACTATTAATTTAGACTTGGTTCACACTGGCGAATATACATAAACTACAACGGAATAACACTACTCCCAATGCATAGGCACCTACGATAACCATAAATAGTCAGACGCCAACAAGGACATAAGTAATAATATAATTGCATCGCAGAATAATTTTATATCTAACAACTTTACCGTTAACAGTAAGTATTTTAATTTTTAACTTCACCAAATGTTCAGGAACATAACCCTACCCAAGAACAATAATAATATTTATACCATATTAAATGGTCGGAAGAATACCATAATATCCGACGACATAATTAAGTAAGTAATTAATTAGTATTTAATACGTTAATTAATGAATACACTGAAACTACTATTTAAATTCAACATTTAAGATTTACAGTTTATCGCCACTCGACTGCCTCTAAAGCCAGTACGGTCTTTTATAAATTACTACAAAATAATACGTGGCTTGTCTGCCCAAATTCTTATTCAGAAATTTGACCCTAACTAGTACTAAATTATACCAACAAGGTTCCCTAGAAACATGACAGCTGAATACCTTATATCTAAGCACAAACTTATCCACCGCACTACAGCTGTGACTCTAAATACTTTAATACCTTAATTATTAAGGTTACTTTAGTTTAATTTATAGTTGATATAAATTAAAAACATTATAGTTCAATTATTGTAGACAATAGGAATCTTAGCTTTACTAATTTACTAAACAACTTATAACCTAAAAAAAAGAAAAACCAGTGGAACCAATTCTAATGCGGCCAATTCCAGTAAAACCACTTAAAACATAATTCAAAATTCGAACCTCATGAACAGAAAAATCCCAAAAGGGGGGTACTTACAAGTCATTATCCATAACTGGAGAAACAATCCCGATCGAACAGCGGTGAACATCATAACTTCACCCCGTATCACACCATTAACGCACAAAATTTAATATTTATAGAATTTTATAACTATTATCAATTATCTTAAACCTTCACAAAATCTACAACTGATCCACATTCCCGACACATGCGGTCGCTAAAACACGAAATACTTTCCGGTTCATCCTGAATGAACTTTAGGTATGAAAATTTACAATCATTTTTCCCGCAATGAAAACACATCTGTTCCATCGCTTGACTCGACACACAGTGTCGGGCATACCAGCCGCCCGCACGCACCACACCCCGGTCGCAGCACGAGCGGATGGTAATCCGACACCAACTTACAGTTTCTAGGAATTGGCCGAATGAGATTAAAACTATCTAACCTACTAGCTTATATTATAGGATTAAAACATACAATACAATTATTTAATACAGGTTAAATATTGTTCTGTTTTATGTAAGAAATTGTCTTCTTAAAGTACACTACACTTACACGTTCATTTATCCATTATAAAATAAACTTATAAAATAATTCTTTTTAATTTCTCTATATTACAACGTGTAAATGAGGTTTAGTCTTGTACAGACTCAGGCCGACCATTCCTGAGACGCGATGGCGGCCGCGTTGGCGATGCTGGTAACGTGCTCGCCTCTCATCACGCGGTCTTGGGTTCGAATCCCACTCGGGCATGGCATTTTTTCATACGTTACAAAAAATTCATTTCATCCTTCACCGTCTGCATTAGCAGCAATGTGCAAAACAGTCGGACGTTAAACAAAAAAAAAAAAAAATCATTCCTGAGACGGTATGGTTAATTGAACCCAACCATCAAAGTACACGTGTAACAACTGTCTAGCATTCAAATCCGTATAAAAGTAACTACCTTTACTAGAATTTGAACCAGTAACCTTCGTCTCCGAAAATTAGCTGTTAAACAGCTGATTTTGGCAATGATTTTATCTCTAGACTAACCCGATGGGTCAAATTGATGAATAAAATAAAACTTTTACAAATCGTTTTTCTACGATTTTTGTATAAGTTATTGCTAATTTTTGGAGCACTGAGGAAGTCATTAAAGTGTGGGTATGTGTGCATGTACAAGATAAATAGCTAGTAAAAATTTCAGCCTTCTAGGTTTAATGGTTTCTGAGAAAAATTACCTAAATTTTGAAATCTAAATTTACGAGAACAGGCAAAAACAAAAAAGCAAAAATCAAAAACAAGGTGTACACAAATAAGTAAATTTCCCATCAACAGTTGGTTAGAAATCTAGAAAATTTAAAAAAAAACGCAGATATTTTAAAAAACTAAAATTCCCTTTGCTCTAAAACGCTCAATATAAAATTATGAAAAAATATTCCTTCATGGTGACATGATAATTTTTCTGGGTAAACCTCCTAAAAACTTAATTTTTTCATTAAAATAATTTTTTGATGTAATTTAATGGTTTTCTGGTAGATCTAAGTCTGAACTATTGAAAAATATAAAAAAACCAGAAATCGAAATTTTCAGTAAAACATCATACAGTCTCACCTTAAACTTATAACAAAAATTTATTGAAAAAAAATTATTATTTAATTACTTAACTTAAATTACTAACACATTATAATCGAGTTACTTAAATTAAATACCTAATTACTAAAATGTGAAGTTTAACTAACTTAATTAACTATATCAATAATTTTACATTTAACAATTACCTAACTCTTACCTACAACCAAATAAAATGTGTACACAAATAGACCTTTCTTGACGTTCATGTATAAAATTTATTGAAAATGTATGACAACTTGAACTGACTGAAGTCCTCGACAAAAAAGACAAACCCTTTTATAACCTTTTTAGGTTTTTAGTTTGCCCATAACTGGCAGGTGAAGTGTTAAATCATTTAGTTTGCCCATAACTGGCAGGTAAAGTGTTAAATCATTTAGTTTGCCCATAACTGGCAGGTGAAGTGTTAAATCATTTAGTTTGTCCATAACTGGCAGGTAAAGTGTTAAATCATTTAGTTTGCCCATAACTGGCAGGTGAAGTGTTAAATCATTTAGTTTGCCCATAACTGGTAGGTGGAGTATTAAATCATTTGCACTCGATCTGCTGGTTCCAGGGCTACCGAAATCGTAATTTGGAAACATAAATAGTGTCATTCAAATCATCTTAAAGACTAGATACAGTAATAATTGGGTTTGAAGCTCCGGTTTCGACCGGAAGTGACCCAAAACCGTAAGTCAAGAAATCAAATCCGGAATTTGGAGTAGCAAATATTATTATTGGTATCTGTAATTCTAACAACGATTTTTTTAAATTTAAAATTCAAGTTATGAAATTTTTTTTTTTTTTTGACTTTATTTAAGAAAATAAACTACAACTGTGTAAGAAGTTAACACAACCAGCAGTTATAATGTCAATAGTTTTATATAAATGTCTTGATGTCACTTGTGTGAGGTAGTCACCCAGCGGCAACCCCTCAGGACGATTCACAAAAGGTCTCTATTCCATTGCCTTTTCAGTCTTCTAAGTGGGTTGTGTGGTAGGTGAGGAGCGGACAATGACTGAATTTGTGGATTTGTGTGATAGTGTAGTTTGCTATGAAAACGTCTGTATAGTTTCTTTATTGTTTCGTCCACCGTTTCAATGTTAAGGTCTCTATGTAATGTTTTGTTACTAACGTATGTTGGACAGCCTGTGATGATGCGTAAAGTTTTGTTCTGGAATGTCTGAATACGTTTTATGTTAGATACTTTAGCTGATCCGTAGATCACAGAACCATAGGTCCAAATAGGACGAAGAAGTACCTTGTAACAGTTAAGTTTCTGAGTAATTGGAAGAGGAGATTTATGGTGAATAAGACTGTAGAGAAGTTTTAACCGCGCGTTAAGAGATTGCCTTTTGAGTCTAGTATGTGGATTCCATGTCAGTCTTCTGTCTAGTGTCAGTCCTAAGTATTTCACTGAGGTTTTTTGTGGGATCGGTGTATTGTGTAAATAAACTGGGGGACAAGTTTGTCGTCTGAGAGTAAATGTAATGTGTTGTGATTTTTCAGCATTAAGTTTAATTTTCCAAGTATTACACCAATGTTGTACAGTGTTTATGTGATGTTGAAGATTAAGCGTTACGTCTTCACAACTGGCTTCGCTGGCTAATATTGCTGTGTCATCGGCAAATGTTGCAGTTATAGTTTGTTGTGTGGTAGGAAAATCGGATACGTAGATGGAGTACAAAAGGGGTGACAAAACTGCTCCTTGGGGAACTCCTGCATTTATTGGACGACACGAAGATACAGCAGAACCTTGTTTTACAGAAAAGAAGCGATGTGAAAGAAACGACTTGATTACAAGATAGTACGTAGACGGTAAAATAGATTTCAATTTAAATAAAAGACCGTTATGCCAGACCTTGTCGAAAGCCTGACTGACATCAAGAAAAATTCCAGCCGAATACAATTTCCGTTCTAATGATGACGCTAAAATATCGACAATACGGTGTAATTGGTGAATAGTAGAATGGTTTGACCGAAAGCCAAATTGATGATCAGGGATGGCATGTTGTGGAAGAATAGTTAAAAGCCGTTTGTGTAAAATCTTTTCAAATATTTTGGAGCACAGTGGAAGGAGACTAATTGGGCGGTACGATGAAGGAACAGAGGAAGGTTTATTAGGCTTTAAAATCATACGAATTTGCGAATGCTTCCACTGTATAGGGAAGGTTGCTGTACGAAAGATAGAATTAAATAAACATGTTAGAAATACAATACCCTTTCGAGGCAATTCTTTGAGTACTTCGGAGCATATAAGATCATATCCAGGGGCTTTTCCAGTTTTTAAACCGGCTATTTCGCGTTTGATCTCAGAAGGTTTAATCGGATCATGGGGAAGCGAAACCGGCAAAGGTGTGTCTAGGGATTGTAGGACATAACCATCATGTGTGACGTCTGCTAAGTCCTGATGTGGTTGGAATATCTGCTCTAAATGGTCAGCAAAGAGTTCTACTTGCTCTTCGTCTGTGATTCTCCACGGCTCCCCCTCGTTACGTATTGGAACACGCACTTGCGACTGTCGGAGCATAGCTCGTGTTTTCCTCCACAAGCTACCATCCCGACTGGAAAGTTGACTGATTTGTTCATCACGTTTATCATCTCGAAAAAGTTTTAGTTGAGTCTTAAGTAAATTAGTTAATTTAGTAAATATACGTTTGTCAGCAAGCAATCGAGTGTTTTGCCACCTTTTCCTGGCTCGCCGTTTGTCAGTGATAAGATTTTTAATGTATTGTGGGTAAATTGGGTACAATTTCGGAGGTTTACAGATTGAAGAGGTCCATACAGCCTGCTGTACAGTTTCGTTAAAGAATTCTATTGCCTTTTCTATTTCCTCTCCGGTTTTCAGTAAAATAGGTATATTTAACGAAGCGTTTAAAATTTCACGAAAGTTATTCCAATTCGTCTCTCCAGCGACTAAGGTTGGGTTGGTTTGGGAACTGGGTTCTGCCCACAGCGACAGATACACAGGAGAATGGTCAGATGATAAGTCCGGAGTAGACGAAATGTCGTATGGAACGTTCGTTAGGCCTTTTTGGAAGAACAGGTCAAGAAGGTCCGGAATTTTTCTAGGGGAAGTTGGCCAATAAGTGGGAGAATTCGGAGAAATTGCACGTACATTATTCACAGTTATACTACTAAAAAGATTTCTTCCTCGAGAAGTGCTCAATCGAGAGCCCCAATGAACATGTTTGGCATTAAAGTCACCACCGACTAGGAAGCACGAACCAAGTTTAGTAAAGAAGTCAGAAAACATAGCTCGAGAGATAACAAATCGTGGAGGACAATAAACAGAACCGATTGTAATATTTTTATGAAGAGTTTTTACTACGATGCAGGAGAACTGAATGCAAGGGGTGGAAATGTTTTGACAGGGATAATGAGTTAAAGATGATTTAATAATTACTGCAACACCACCGTGAGCTGTGTTGTCTGGATGATCCGTTCTGTATGTTGTGTAATCTCGAATGAAGAACCTAGTTCGTGAAGTAAAGTGTGTTTCCGTAATTAAAGCTATGTCAATACGTTTGTCATGCAATGTAAAGTCTAGTTCGTTTCTGTGCTGGGCGAGACCATTTGCGTTCCATAGAAGAACTGACAGGGACCCACAAGTCAGTAAGTTATTTGGCATATGTGTGAGCGAGCGACTGTGTAAGATTAGTTAATTGTGAAAGAAGACTGAAAAGGGGTTGGATGAGTTTATTTAAATTTGTGATTAAACTTACTAAATCAGTTGATGTCTGTGAATGCGACTCGACAGGAGGCCACTGGGACGACTGGTTGGTGTTGATGTCTTCAGTGTTGCTGTATGTTCTTTGTCGTGCTGTAGCTGGTTGTGAAGATTTTTGCCAAGCTGTGTTGTTGATTGTTGTGTTGTTTGGTAGCGGAGGGAAGTCTGTCTGGTTGAATGATGTGGTTGCTGCTGGTTGTGCTGGAGCAGAAGACGCTGTCCTTTGCTGTCGTTGATTGCGTAATGTTTGGTACACCTGACAACCTTTATAGTTGGCAGGGTGCGTGCCCCGGCAATTAGCGCATCTTGCAGGTGTCGTGCGTGTTTTTGTGCAGATTTTTGAATCATGCGCTTCACCACAACGTACACATCGAAATGGGTGGCGACAGTAGGTTTTGGTGTGAGCGAACGACTGGCATCTTGTACACTGTGGTATACTGCGTTTCTTTCGTGGTTCTTCAATAACAATTCTGTAGCTAAGAAGAGATTTCAGATCAAAAACCTTCTCGTCGTATGTGTCGCTGCTTATTTCTACAAAAAAGAGTGGTAAAGGTGTTCGGATGATTTCTTCTTCTTGTTTGTCATTCACAATTACTTTTCGGCGAGATAGTACATTTGTCACTGTAACAGCAGTGTATCCTAACTGACGAAAAGCTTCTTGGATATCTTCTGTTCTTGCAGAAGGATGTAATCCGCGTATAACAACCTTTGGAAGTTTCTCCGAAGGCAGTTGATATGTATGAAAATTTGCGTTGTGTTGTTCAAGACACCGCACAAATATCCTGTAAGTTGCAGGCGAATTCGGGTAAACGATAACGTTAGAGATGCTGCTTTTTAAAGTAAATGAGTCCTGTCCTCCAACGTCTCTCAGGATTTTTATAAGACAGTTGGCATCTGCTACTCCCTTTAAATATATTGGAGGAACTTTGTCCTCTCGTAGTTCTGTTTCATCCATAGTGTTTGACAGAGGTGAAAATGAGTTAGAAAGACGCACTGTATTGTCAATTTCTTGTCTCTTCTTTAGGCGTGAATCTTGATCACTATTTGAGAGTGGTCTTTTTTTTCCGACCACGGTTTCCCATATTGAATCGCTGCCATTTGGTTCAACATCTAGGTTAGTGTTCTCCGTTGCCATGGCAACCGACGTTGATTGTTGTGGTAATTTAAATGAAATAAAAATGTCTTATTTAAAATAAATATCACACATAATGTCACATATCAAACGAAACTATATTAAATAATGAATGTCACAAACAAAAATTACCACCGGTATCTATAAAGAATAAACTATAAATTAAATAACAAATCGGAACGTAAGTTCGCGCACTGTTAGTCGATTAACAAAAATCAGCTGTTTTTGAAGTTATGAAATTTAGTAAAAATATGTAAAAATTTAAAAGTTAAAAATAATTTTTTAAAAATATGAATAAATCACGTAAATCGGGTAATATTACATAATGATTATGCAAGGAAGCATGACGACATGTTGGAATAATATAAAGGGCGATTTAGAATGTCATTCTGATTGCATGATCATTTTCCATCACGCACAAAAAATTACATTGCAACAACAAACAAAAGAACTCAACTGTTACGCATGATGTAATCACTGCGTGATAGGTTGTATTCAATTTTTACTTCATATCTTTAATAATTTATAAGCTTTTATAAATTATGTTCAGGTAGATCCGTAATTTGTTATTCAGAAGAAACTGTATAAAAACCTTAAAACGGTTTGTAGTTTTTATAAAATTTCTAGAACTCAAAAATGGAATAAACTAACCCACCGGGTTGGTCTAGAGGTAAAGTCGTCGCCAAAATCAGCTGTTTAACAGCTGATTTTCGGAGACGAAGGTTCCTGCTTCAAATCCTAGTAAAGGTAGTTACTTTTATACGGGTTTGAATGCTAGACAGTGGTTACCGGTGTACTTTGATGGTTGGGGTTCAATTAACCATAATCTCTCAGCAATGGTCGGCCTGAGTCTGTACAAAACTACACCTCATTTACACGTCATACATATCATCCTCATCTCATTGGGTTATGGGGTTGCTTATTGTTCATAATTGAACAGATTGCAAGTACACGTATTAGGGATTAAAAAAAAAAATTTAATTACGCTCTATGTTTACACAACTCATCATCAAGGATTTTTAATCTTCAGAAATGCACCAGGATCTTATTGATTGTAAACATGAACAACGTAAACTATTAAGAATTAATTTGTAATCAGTTTTAGTATTATGTTTAGCTGACATGTTCAAGGTTTCGCACAGTTTCCATGGCTAATCTAAGCGAATACCTGGTAAGTCCTTCACGACTTTCTTTAAAATCATCTCATTTACTGTGAGGATAACAGTAAGATAAGGGGCATGTCTGCTAAAATGAGGATATACTGCGAGAGTTAGATGTGTGTTCTCTAGAGGAGACAATTATTATTTTTACTAAAGTTCGAGAAAATTTAAAAAATTTACATTTTTATGTCAAGCATTTCTTTTTACAGAGTTTAGTTTAGCGTCAATTAGTGATTTTCCGTATATTTTTAAATCGAATAAAGGTTGATTTTCATTTTGCGTCATTCACTCATGATTAAAATTAGGTTGTTTTAAATTTTACATTGTTTACTCATGATTAAACATTGATTATATATTTACTATTTAAATTTGCACGAGAAAGTCGGGTGAGTATTTTCATACCAGATATCTCTTTTGTATCCGAGGTGGTGAGAAAAACGATCATCTGAGGAGTGTTTCATGTTTGGTAACGTGAAGGAGGAGAAGAAGGAGAACGAGGAAGAAGAGAAGGAGGAGGAGAAGAAAAATAAAGATGAGAAGGAGTGGGAGGAGGGGAGGAGGAGAAGGAGGAGGAGGAGAAAAACAAGGAGGAGGAGGGGTGGAGGGGAGGAGGAGGAGCCCCACTTCACTGCCCCAAAATAGGGAAGTAGAGCTGGACTCAATCGTAACGTCCTCCTCCAGGCCCAAGGAAACCGCCTACCAACCAAAAACCGGCACCTGGCGACATGATCCACTAGCTGATGAATTACAATTTTCTAATGATTTTGTGTTATTTAAATTTTTCATTCGTATTACCTACGGTCGTAATTACTTCGGGTAAGCGAGTTAGCAAGTGGAGTGTTTAATTATTTGGACTCGATCTGCTAGTTCCAAGGCTACAAAAAAATAGTTCTGTTTCTTATCACATGGTCACCTAATTATATGACTGAAGCATTTAAGAACAGAATAGGTAGCGGTGTAAAAGACACTAGTCACAGTTATCTCCTCTGAGAGTAATGAATTTCATTATACAGTTAGAACCTGTGGTGAAAGAAGTGAAGGTATCATTTACAGGGTGGAAAATATATCTATACCTAAGAAGTAAACGATGTTAACTCCATTTTGGTGATTTTTTTTTAGCAGAGCCAAAAATTAGCAATATTTTCTTTTCATTCTTGTATCAAAATTTCATTAGATGTTAGAAACTTGAAATTAATGCCCAGTTTTTACAGAAAATGCTTCTTATTCTACAGATTTATTATTTCATAACTTTGTCAACTTCTATACTCCTTCCCACCTAACCAGGTCCTAACACGTTAACCGCTTTCTCTGTTTTGTCACTGTTTTACGTTCTATATTACTGCTAACGCCAATGTAACGTGATTAAAAAATTTTTTTAATGAAATACCTAACTCTACTTTTATGAAAAAAGCAGTATTTTATACACAACGTTTGAAAACAATTTAAAAATTAATCAATAATTATTTAGTAACAGATGAATAAACCGCCAAACACAACAAAAACTCAAGCAAAATTTACTTGACTATCAGTAAAACAAATTCAATAACGATTTTACAAAAAAATTTGTACATAAACTACAAAATTGCAACATTAAACAATTTCTTTTTGATTTTAAAGGCAGTTTAACTCAATTTTGCCAAATTTAAAGTTAATATTCTTTACCTCTGTAGTACAGATATGCTTTTTAGAGTACTTGGCATGCTGATAAGCAAACTTTTCCACTCGGCGAGAAAGACACTTGTAAACCACCTCATTCCTCGTTTTACTTAGTAAAACCTCTAGAGGTTCAAACCAGCCTTTCGGCTGATGACCTAAACAACAAGCGAGTTTATACAACATGTACATGCGTGTAAGCTGTACATGTAATCTACAATATTAATATATATTTATTAATAAAATTCTAATTTATTTATTAATTTGAAAATAATTTTATCCATAATTCAAAAGGATGATTGAACATACTGCGTGCAATAACGTGTAATTTGGTAAGTAATTTTATTTCAATTTTGCAACATAAACTAGTTTATTTCCTTACCAGGTATTCATTAACCGTAGTCGTATAGCCGTGTAGTAGTATCCATGTAATGATTATATTACACGTAGCCTACATGTAGATCTCTTTGCATCCGTTACAGAACGATCTCTTTGTTAATTAAAGTTTCTACCGTATGAAATAAATCAGGGAATGAATTTTTTAATATCGCTGAACATTTTCTTTAATATTCTTCGTTTTACGGTAGTAGTTATCTATTTAAAGCTTTTATAATACTAGGTTGTTTCCGGATTGAAATTTTATATTACCGAGTATCCGTAGAGACTAAAAACGGTTAAATTTTAGAAATTTTAGTATAGTACAGTGGTCCCCACTTATAACCTGGATGATCCGCGTTATACGAGGTGTGGCTATTAAATAACGAGACTGACATTGGAAAAAAATTTATTTTTATTTTATACATAATCACTTATTTTCATCTTCAATATACACTCCTCTATCCCTACAACGCTTCATGCGAATTTTCCATTGTTGGAAACAGTGATGGAAGTCATCTTCTGTCAGCTCCTTCAGGACACGTGCCGCTTTCACTTTTACAGCTTCCACAGACATTAACCGTAGTCGTATAGCCGTGTAGTAGTATCCATATAATGATTATATTACACGTAGCCTACATGTAGATCTCTTTGCATCCGTTACAGAACGATCTCTTTGTTAATTAAAGTTTCTACCGTATGAAATAAATCAGGGAATGAATTTTTTAATATCTTGTCCCTTTTAATGCAGATTTCACCTTAGGGAATATGTACAAGATAATAACATATGATAAAACGCGGTTTTTTACTTATGATCCAGAAACGAAGCGCCAATCCATGCACTGGAAGAGCCGAACTTCACCGAGAGCCAAAAAGCTCGAATGAGCAAGTCAAAATTTAAAGCAATGATGATTGTTTTTGTTTGATATCCATGGGATTGTGTGCCTTCACTGGGTTCCTGAAGGTCAAACAGGTAATCAATATTACTACCTTGAGGTACTTTCTAAACTACGTCAAGGAATAAGGAAAAAACGCCTCGAAATGTGAAAGGAAGGACAAATCATGGGTTCTCCACCAAGATAATGCGCCAGCTCGTTCCGCGTTATCTGTCAAGAGGTTCCTAGCCAAGTACAGCATCTCAGCGTTAAAACATCCACCTTATTCACCAGATCTTGCACCATGTGACTTGTACCTGTTCCCTAAGATGAAATCTGCATAAAAACGGACAAGATTTGAATCTGTAGAAACTGTAAAAGAGAAAGCGGCACGTGTCCCGAAGGAGCTGACAGAAGTTGACTTCCAGCACTGTTTCCAACAGTGAAAAATTCGCATGGAGCGTTGTAGGGATAGAGAAGGAGTGTATATTGAAGGTGACAATAAGTGATTATGTATAAAATTAAAATAAAATTTTTTACAACGTCAGTCTCGTTATTTAATAGCCGCACCTCGTACATCAATAAAAATAGTGAAATATAAAGTGGAAATTGTGTCTGAATAAAGTTAAAAAATTCATGCAACTACTTACAGAAACAGAAACTAATTTAAAAAATTTATAAGTAGGAAACCGTCTCGTTATGCGTCAGACCAACTTATTGCGGAATTTCAAGTAATGAACCTCAGGCAACTGTTTGTAAGAAAGATCTTTTGAAAGCTGCGTAAAAGTAAATCGAACATCCAAATACATCCCATAAGTACGACACAAGGATAAACACCTACTTCTTCTAGATAGAATGAGAAGTGTGGCTGTATGAGCGACATTTTTCTCTCTTAACCCCCAAATTGTATAACCTGTTACCTAAACACATATCTGAATAGAATGAAATTAAATTTAAAAATGAAATGCAGAAATGGATTTTTGGGGTAAGTAATTTAAACAATTAATGAAATAATGTTTTATTTTTATATATCCAGGTGTACATGGTTTTTTTTAACCATAATTGGATATGTTAATTTCCACCGCTTCGGTTATTGGAATGATTCGGGTCGTAGGAATATGGATGTTTGTAAAAAATAATATAAAATGTTAAGATTAAATTTAATCTTAGTTTTTGGAAATAAAGTATATTGTTGGTTGGGTCAACAGCCGAAATGCTGGTTTGAACCTCTAGAGATTTTACTAAGTAAAAACGAGGAGTGAGGTGGTTTACAATTACCTTCCTCACTGAGTTAAAAGAGTATGCTTATCAGCATGCTAGGCTCTACGAAAAGCACCCACTTTCCATCCTGCAAATGACAAATTTAGCTACTTCATTCACCACAAGGTTTGACTGTATAGTGAAATTCATTACTTCTGAGAGGATATAACTCTTGACTAGTGTCTTTTACACCTCTACCTCTTATGTTTTTAAATAGTTCAGTCATATAATTGGCTGACTATGTGATAAGAAACAGAACTATTTTTTGTAGCCCTGGAACCAACAGATCGAGTGCAATTAATTTAACACTCCACCTGCCCGTTATGGGCCTGGAAATAAAGTATTATTATTATTATTATTAATTTTACTCGGTTGAAATAATAAGAAAATTTTATGAGAGGGCGGTCGTTTTTATCTAAGTATGTATTCGTATCTAGGTTTTATAAAAAAGTAGTGCACTTATTAAGTGAAACATGTGGCTACAGGTAACGATAGCCTTGTTGCGCAAGTGTCATACTTTTTAATTGTGTAGGATATCAACAAATATATCGTGTTGCCTAAATACAGGAACAAACACTAATACAGATACATTTACTTACACTTACACTTGCACAACAAGTACATATTAATAATCTGAGTGGTATCAGTGTTGTATTACCCATGGTTAGGCTACGGGTGTGGGTCTGGGTACAACGTGATACGTGATACGTGGGTAGCCGGTGTAGCAGATGTTACCTAAGGTCAATGATTCGAGGTCAGTGCAATCCATGTTCCCGGTGACCATTTTAGGTTAGACGATGCAGCCCTAGCTATACAACAAGTCAATCCTCCGGCATTTTATTTATACTATATCTGTATTGATAAGGTATAAAGTTGTCTTAATTTGAAAATAGTCATTTTTCAGGAAAAGCAAATGAAAATCTGAAACTGTATAATTTATATATTTTTTATTATTTAAGGAAAGTTTTTGCAATTGTCTCTTCCAACAATTATTTTTATAATTTGTTATACATTTCTTTAACGTCTACGCTGTGGCCCTTTTTTGGGAAGGGAATTCACGAGTTAAGACCTTTATACAGTTAGCAGTGTAACTTAATACCTTTTGACCTGGTAAATTCTTACTACAGTTACTTAAGTCACGAGTTTGCCTTTGATTTCTTGTCATTTCGACTACTTTAAACTGATTTTTTTTCCAGTTGATCTCAGCAATTGATATTGGGGAAATAATAAATTACTATTGGTATAAAGGTTAACTCAACTTATAAGACCTTTTGTACAACTAAAAAACACTGAAAACTAAAGCTAAACTAAATAAACTACTATTGGTATAAAGGTCTTAACTCAACTTAAGACCTTTTGTACAACTAAAAATAAATGAGAAACTAAATATAAAGGTATTATTTACAATTAGACTTTTATACCGTTACGCGAAGAGAAATTTTTATGAAGTCAGTCAACATAATTCACTTCAGGAGTTAGCTACACTTAAGCCCTTTGTACCAATTGAAAGAGAAAATATTTCTAAACTGGGTAGTACACTTAACTCAAAATCGACAATTTTTGACTTAAGACCTTTATACCTATCATTACAGCTATATCAATAAAATCTCAGTAATTCAACCCCATAGGACAAAATTTTGAATTACAGAAATTTTTATTATGTTAACTGCAAGTAGAATATGGGTACGTTCAGAACAACCCTCCTAAATCTTTGATAAAACCAATTTAAAGAGAAGATAATCAGAAAACTAATTATAAAGTCAAAAAGATCAGAAAACTCAAATTCAAAAGAACTGAACAGAAGACCAAAGAGTGGTTCTTAAAATTAAAAATTAAATAATATTCATAAGGACCACTTTTTGGTTTTCTTTTCAGTTCTCTTTAATTTGAGTTTTCTGATTTTTTGATTTTAGCATTAGTTTTCTGATTGCCTTCTTTTTAAATTGGTTTTATAAAGGATTTAGCAGGGTTGTTACAACAAAATAAAAATTCTTATAACTCAAAATTTTGTAGTAGTCCCTTGGGGCTTGAATTACTGAGATTTTATTGATATTTGAATAAAATACCGGAGGATTAGATGTGTCGTGTAGCTTTAAATCTAAGCTCTTTTTTCTATTTATGAAATTCACAATCTGTTAGAAACAATCAGTGAATGTGATATCACAAAATTTGAGAAAAATTAACATGGTATACAAACGTGAGTGGAGACACAGTCCAGTGACAGAACTCCGACGTGAATAGACAAGTGTAGCATTAATTGCAGCATTTAGAACATTGAAATGGATAGTCAATTACAGTACTAAGCTCTTTAATTTGAGTTTTTTGATCTTTTTGAATTAAGAATAAGTGATTGACTTCTCTTTAAATTCAAGGATTTAGCAGGAGTGTTCTAAACGCACCCATAAATATACTATTACTGCATCCATGAGATACTTAAAAAAGAGTACCAAAAAATGAGATAAAAAAGATTAAGATTTTCTTAAAAAGATAAAAAAAGAGATAAGAACATACCAAAATAAGAATTGATAATTGTAAATATACCAATTACGAATTACTTACCAAATCTTTTATTACCTGATAGTACCACTAGCTACTTATCTTTCTACTAAATTCTTTAACAAGCATGTCATTATTAGTCTTTATCCATTGATACACAATTTTCATAGCGGTTATTAAAAAAATTTTTTAAACAAAAAAAATTGGTGTGAAATACTCACTCGACTTTCTCTTGGCAATTTAATTAATTAACAATATAACCTATGTTTCATCTCGTGTACATAATGTAAAATGAAAAACATAAAAAATTTGAATCATGAGTGATGACGCTATATGAAAATCAAATTTTTTTCAACTTAAAAATACGGAAAATCACTAATTGACGCTAAACTACACATATCGTAGAAAAATGTGTGAAATAAAAGTGGTAGGTTTTTTATTTCCTACAAATTTTATTATATACTTTGGCCCTGTGCATATTAAAGCCGCAATCTTTAAAAAAAACCACGAGAGGAAAGGCCCTCCGAGAATTTCAGCAGACATGGCGCTTACCCTATCGTGTAAAGCATAAAAAGGTAGTAAATCAGGTGATTTAAAAAAAATCGTAGCAGGCGTTTTTGTGAAAATCGCAAAAACGTGAAAAATCGTCCGAATAGACAAATACTTCCGGTTGATTGATGAAAATGTTTGTGACGGGTCCCGCAGATGTGCCTAAGGTAAGTGCCAAGTTCAATATCGTACACAATTATGTTCTTGAGATATTTTGTTCCCACACATACCGATCGCTAAAAACATGATTTTTGGTTTCAGGGGGCCTGAAAACGCGTATATCTGGTGGAAACCAATTTCAAAAATCGACATAAAAACAATAATTCCTTCCATATACTGTATCTGATATTCATAAAAAGTATGTGTTGTTTAGGTCTTCAGCCGAAAGGCCGGTTTGAACCTCTAGAGGCTTTACTAAGTAAGACGAGGAGTGAGGTGGTTTACAATTGCCTTCCTCACTGAGTGGAAAAGTACGCTTATCAGCATGCCGGGCCCTCTGAAAATCACATATTTTCCGCTCTGCAAATGACACCTGCACTTCATTCACCACAGGGTCTGGCTGTATAATGAAATTCATTATTTTCAGAGGAGATAACTCTGATTAGTGTCTGTTACAGCTCTACCTCTTCTGTTCTTAAATGATTCAGTCATTTAATTGGTTGACCTTGTGATAAGAAACAGAACTATTTATTTTAGCCCTGCAACGAACAGATTGAGTTTAAATAAAAAGTATAATATTGAGAAACCGGAATACACCGAGAAAATTTAATAAATCGAACAAAATTTGGACAATTAATTACGGACTTTATTGGCTTCTGAGGAGCAAAAACAGTTCACCAGGTGGACAGAAGAACAGAAAAAACCTACAGTGACCGAATTCTGGGAATGTGGGTTGCAAAAAGAGCTTCCAGAAATATCTAAAGTTACATTACGTGGTCTAAAATTGGCTCTGTTTTTGTTTAGGTCATCAGCTGAAAGGCTGATTTGAACCTCTAGAGGCTTTACTAAGTAAAATGAGGAGTGAGGGGGTTAAACATTGCCTTCCTCACTGAGTGGAAAAGTATGCTTATCAGCTTGCCTGGCTCTCTGAAAAGCACCTACTTTCTACTCTGCAAATGAAACCTTTATTTCATTCACGCAGGGTCTGGCTACATAATGAAATCCATTGCTCTCAGCGGAGATAACAATGACATAGGCTCTGTAGAAAAAATGATTGAAGTAAAAGTTGTAGATTTTTTATTTCCTATAACTGTAATTATACTAGGTGTGGCTATTAAATAACGAGACTGACGTAAAATATTTTATTTTAATTTTATACATAATCACTTATTGTCACCTTCAATATACACTCCTCCTCTATCCCTACAGCGCTCCATGCAAATTTTACATTGCTGGAAGTTATCTTCTGTCAGCTCTTCAAGACACGTGCCGCTTTCTCTTTTACAGCTTCCACAGAATCAAATCATGTCCCTTTTAATGCAGATTTCACCTTAGGGAACAGTTAGAAATCACATGGTGCAAGATCTGGTGAATAAGGTGGATGTTCTAACACTGTGATGCTGTACTTGGCTAAGAACCTCTTGACAGATAACGCGGAATGAGCTGGCGCATTCTCTTTGCGGAGAACCCATGATTTGTCCTTCCACATTTCTCCTTACTCTTTGACGTAGTTTAGAAAGTACCTCAAGGTAGTAAAATTGATTAATTGTTTGATCTTCAGAAACCCAGTGAAGGACAATTCCATAGATATAAAAATAAACAATTATCATTGCTTTAAATTTTGACTTGCTTTTTCGACCTTTTTTGGCTCTCGGTGAAGTTCGGCTCTTCCAGTGCATGGATTTACGCTTCGTTTCCAGATCATAAGTAAAAAACCACGTTTTATCACATGTTATTATCTACTACCTGTTCCCTGAGGTAAAATTTGCATTGAAAGGGACAAGATTTAAGACTGTGAAAGCTGTAAAAGAGAAAGCGGTGTCCTGAAGGAGCAGACAGAAGATGACTTCCAGCACGGTTTCCAACAATGAAAAATTCGCATGGAGCGTTGTAGGGATAGAGGAGTGAATATTGAAGGTGACAATAAGTGATTATGTATAAAATTAAAATAAATTTTTTTTACAACGTTAGTCTAGTTATTATATAGCAACACCTCGAACACTTTTGTTGTCAAATGCATACTAAGGAAGCAATATTAAAAAATAAATTTTTGTACCGATTTGGTCCATTTAGTCAATCTGTGTGATAATACTGTGTGGTGTAGGAATAGTGTATTTTACACTTCTACCTCATCTGTTCATAAATGCCTCAGTCATATAATTGGCTGAAAATTCGCCCTATAGTATACGAGTATATACGAGGGAAAATATTCGTATATTTGGCAAAAGAAAGTATTAAATAAATAAAAATAATAATATTATTTTTCTTATACTATTAAACTTTTTAAAAAAAATTCATGACATTTAATACACAATATAATTGATTTACAATAAACTTTAGAGTTATGGTAATACTCGTATATCGAAAGATTATTGGATTAAAAATTATAATATATATTTTATATATTGACCACATAAGAGGTTCTAACAAATTTTATTACCTTGACAAGAAATAAAAATAAAATGATTTTCTTGTCTGTCTTTCAAATCTGTCTGTGTTGACCGCTAATAATTTTGTATTAAGTTGTCTTTCGTTGAGCGGATAATTTTTAATTTATTTATTGTTTAAAACGATGAAGGTGGTTTTGTTTTTTTATATTGATAATCTTATTTTTTGTAGATTATGTGTGAAAGAATGCGAGTAAAAGATGATTGTTTGAGGTTAGGTATTTTGTGTGAACATAGAAATACTGTGTGGTAGGTTGTAATAGTAGTAGTGTGTCAGAGAAGCAAGCGGTGATAGTTGTGGCCCGGTTGGTGTGCTCTAAAGTAAAGGAGATCAGACTGGACCGCCGAGCCAGGTGGATTGTGGATATCTTCACCTGTTCAATATCAGTCGTGAGAACGTACCCGTTCCCATAGCGAAGCGGAGATCTAGAGACCATAGGGTGAGAGATCTGGTATTTTATACCACCTGTACTAAAAAGTCCGGTCTTTCATCGAACGACGGTCGGCGCCAACATTACCTTCTAGCCTTCAAAATGTTTTATTATTATTTTTTACCTGAGAAAAACAGATTTGATAGTTGTTTTCTTCTATTTTTTTGCAATACATATAAATACAAAACAATCTGATACAAAATAGCCCAAATATAAAATAACATTTTTAATACGATAATTTTTTTAAGAATTCCTATCTGTAATACAACGTTACTTAACCCTATAGTCGGCAATAACATGATTCTAGACCGGCAGAGAATTTCTAGCATATTGGTCACAGAACCGTAAAGATATCATTAAAAATTTACTCTAAATCACAGACCTTATCACGTGACTTATCAAAATGACAAGAAAACTTAGGAAAATAGAATAAATAGCAGGCCGCATTGGCGTAGTTGGTAACGTGCTCGCCTCTAATCATGCGGTCTTGGGTTCGAATCCCATTCAGGCACGGCATATTTTCATACGTTACAAAAATCATTTCATCCTTCACCGTCTGCATTAGCAGTAATTACATAACAGTCGGACGTTAAACCAAAAAAAAAAAAATAAATAAATAAAAATATAAATAAATACAGTATTCAAATTTTAATCTGACAGTTAGGGATACTGAAGCTATTTGGAAATAATTTTTTGACAAATATTTTTCTTAAATTACAGATGATGCAACTGTTTAAAACTTTCTTATGCTCTACTTTCGAAATTCATTACATGCGAATCGTTACTTATAATGTTTATTTCAAAATAAAACCAAAACAACGATTCTATGTTCAAAAATAAAGAATTAACGCACCGGGTTGGTCTAGAGGTACAGTCGTCGCCAGAATCAGCTGTTTAACAGCTGATTTTCGGAAACGAAGGTTCCTGGTTCAAATCCTAGTAAAGGTAGTTACTTTTATACGGATTTGAATACTAGACTGTGGTTACCGGTGTACTTTGATGGTTGAGGTTCAATTAACCATACTCTCTCAGGAATGGTCGGCCTGGTTCTGTACAAGACTACACCTCATTTACACGTCATACACATCATCCTCATCTCATTGGGTCATGGGGTTGCTTATTGTTCACAATTGAACAGATTGCAACGTACACAAATTAGGAATAAAAAATAAAAATAAAGAAAATATAAACAAAAGCACATCATGTAAACCAAGAAATAACCGAATTCAGCCCTACCATGGCGTGATTTCAACAGAGCAACACAGGCAAAATATGCAACTAAAGCTTTCGTAAAAATTTACTTTATACATTACTAAACTATTGTACAAAACAGCAACGCTGTCTGTAGATGAATTTAAAACTAAAACGACAACATTGCAAAGCTATGAAGAAAATCCGATTGTGCGACGCGACCGGTTCAAGAAGCGGTAACATCGTCTCAAAATCGACGATTGCCGGCTCTAGGGTTAACCCTTTCTTACCCAGTGTGGCATAGAAGTCACATTGGAGTGACTACTTTTGATTAAAGAGCACTGGATGTGAAGTGTAATAATTTTCTGTACCCTAGCCAGGAATCGAACCTGAGACCTCCGCTTTGCAGTGTAAGATGCTGACCACTACACGACGGACGCGACCATTAGTTTCTTTTTAAAGTTAATTTTAGTTTTAAATATTCGTGTTCATTTACTAAAATAAAGTAGCATTTCTTCGAGTATGTTGAATGGTACATACAAGTATATTTTTTAGGCTGTAAATAGTGATTTTGTCCATTTTACCAGAATTTTTGAATTTTAACATTTTTTAAGTTTTAAATAATGCTTTGCTACAAATCTAAGCAAGAGAAAATTGTTTAGGAAACCTGCACATGATTTTTACTTATTCATTTTGTTGGGAACTTTGGTATCATCTAGCCCAATGTGACATATGTTTCACACTTTTTTGTCATGCCATCAAAAGGCTGAAGGTCTAAAAGTGATTTTAATTCACTTAAATGTCAGTAAAGTGTATGAAACAATAGACGTATATTTGTTTGTGTATAGTTAAAAAATATGGGATTGAAAGGGTTAAACAGTGTTATCGTTGTTTAGGTCATCAGCCGAAAGACTGGTTTGAAGCACCGGTTCCAAAAGTTTAGTCAATCGCAGACTCCCCTAATAAATGAATTACAGTAAATCTTCGGGGTCCCCTGCTTGGTTATGTCTTTAAATTTCTAAAAAAAAACCCAATTAAAAATAAAGAAAATAAGAGAAAAATATTGGGAAATTTTAAGTTTTATAAATTTATAAGTTTGTTTTGTTATGATGATCGGTTTATTTAAATTTATTTTCACCAGCCAGTCGTGGACCCTTTGCAAACCCTTCGTGGACCCCTGGGGGTTCGCAGATTACAATTTGGGAACCACTAGTCCAGAGGTTTTACTAAGTAAAACGAAGAGTGGAGGTGGTTTACCATTGATTTCCTCACTGAGTTAAAAAATATGCTTATCAAAATTTTAGGTTTCTGAAAAGCACATATTTTCCAACCTGCAAATCAATCTGTAAAACATTTTATTTTTTTTTATTAACTCACTTTATTAATAATTAAAACATGTTATCACTTTTCTGCTAGATGAGGCTGTATGAGTATTGTAAGTATGCCATTAACTGATAAATAATCTAAAATATGCTTGATATTTAAACACTTTTTACAGTTTATAATGTTCTTAATTTTCAAGACTACAAAAAATATTTCCGTTTTTTATTACATGGTCAGCCAATCGTATGTCTGAAGCATTTAAGAATAGAAAAGGTACAGGTGCAAAATATACTAGTCACAGAGAGTAATGAATTTCATTGTACAATAGTGAATCACGAAGGTGCCAATTGCAGGGTGGAACATTGAAGCTTTTCAGAGGGTTTGACATGCTGATAAGCATACTTTTTCCACTCAGTCAGGAAGGCAATGGTAAACCACCTCGCTCCTCGTTTTACTTAGTAAAGCCTCTAGAAAATTAAACTAACCTTTCTGCTAATCACCTAAACAAAAACAATTTTCTAAAGAATATAATGTAACTTTCACCTTGTCTTTACTTAGCCTACAGATTTTTAGACCTAAAATCGAAATTTTAGCTTTAACTTTTCAAAAATTTTCCATGGAAGAACCCCGAACCCGCCTTCATGATTGGAGGATATTCCAAACCCTCCAGATTGCCCCTCCCCAAAATAGCTCTTGGATCCGCCGTTGATTCCAGAATTAGTAAATATTTTTAAAAATTAAAAATTTAGAGATAATTACCGAACGTAGTACGGACAGGTTGTGAACACTGTACCCAGGCTTGAAGGCTTTTCCTTCGTATAATTCAAACGCACATTAGAAAATATTCACGAATAACTCCAGTAGCAAAAATATACATAAAACTAATTTCAACCGATAAAACTAATAGCTTTTCTACAAACATTTTTTTATCAAATAATTTAAATATCTTAGATTATTTTATTCATATTAAAATTCTTGACCTCTAAAGTTGTAATATTTACAAGGTCTTTAAGTATTTTTTATTAATAAATAAATAAATAGCTTCTTTTCTATATTTGGTAGATTTAATGATTGAAAAGACTCTAAAATAAGTTAGGAATACATTTGCACATAAAAAAATGTAATTTCAAGATAAAATATGCAATCTATGTAAACTATCTTATAAATTCAGTGTTTTTTTAAAAATTATTTAACAAAAAATCTTTCAAAATAAAATTTTAATATTAAAATACCATTAAAAAAATATAAAATAAAATGAATGCATTTGGCAAAAAAGGAAATTTATCAAGTAAGTGATAAATTGTTATACTTGTTTTATTAATTTTGCAGTTTTGCATAGATAACTAGCAAAAATGATAAGAATGTATAAATAAGTGAAACAAAGATGGTGCGAAACACTTACACTGCTTTCTTTTGCCAGTGTAAATAATGAAAAAATTACCTATTGACGCCGTTTTCACAATGAGAATGTTGATAGAAAAAAGACGAGAATACAATTGTCCTACTCATCTGGTTTTTATCGACTGGAGAAGGCATTCGACAATGTCAATAGATCTTTGCTGTGGGAAATTATGATAAAGAAAAGCTACCCAAGACATCTTGTAGCTGTTATTGCTGGAATGTACTGGAAAACATCAATACTACTTAGTGTAGGTGGTAAACCAGAGAGAGAGAGTTGACCATTAACAAAGGAGTATGGACTCAGGTGTCAAAATTGGAACAGAAATTTTCTCAACTCTCTTGTTTGAGGTTGACACAGTAATAATACAAGAAAGTGAAGACAAACTACAATCATGTATTCACAAATTACAGCTTGTAAGTGAAGACTTCAATATGAAAATTTCGGGTCGAAGTCAAAGGTGATGCAATTCCAGGGCAAATGGCCCTTACGTTCCAAAATAGTAATCAACAACGTCATTATGGAGCAGGTGAATAGCTTCAAATATCTTAGTTGTAACGTGTCCTTTCATCAAGAATGTGACACACGTCATAAGATAGCTAAATTCAGCATGATTTGTGGCACTATCCACCATGCTTCGAAGGGTAGGCTACAGCCAGAGAGAAAAAAACATTACTAGGAAGAAAATCTTCAGAAGCCAAAAAATTTCAAAAAGCAAAAACTGCTGAAACGGAGGAACACAATTTCGGCTACACGTTTTAAAAGAAAGTGATTACTCCATTTTTCGCGTGCAAGGCCGCGACTGGGTATGCTAGTATAAAATAAAATTATATTCTTTTATTAAAATGTGTGTAGAAAATTAATATTAGTTGAATTTTAATTAAAATAGAACTTGAAGACTGGCCGAAACGAATGAGTAAAAGATTTTAAGTGAATTAAAGGCTTTTATGAACAACTTTACAGCTGCATTTTGAAATTATCAAGTGCTCACTTATATTAGTTTAAATAAAACCAGAACAAGATTAATAAATTAAATATTTAATGTCAAAGAGTTTGTTTTCCAGATGGAAACAGAATGTTTCTCGGCCGTTTACGATTTAACAGAACCCGCACAGCTGGTCACTTGTGGGGTGAAAATCAAATAAACAGATTTCGGGGGCATGTGTTGATCACACACACACTAGTGCTGTTGTTAGTCAAATCCATGCGTGCTTTCTTGTTTGACTTGCTCTGCTCTGTGTTAAATCCATTTGAGCTGTGTCAAGTTCCTTTCTTAAGTAAGACCACTCGTCGTTTTCCATTTCTTGCGATCGGTTTCTTCAACATAAGATTGTGTGGTCGACCGCTGGAACAAGAGGTTAAACATTAACAACGCAGCTCTTGACCTGAAGGAATTCTAACAACCATCAAAAGGAATTTAACTCTCCCTTTAAAAAAATAATATAAAACTTATGTGTTTTTATTTAAAGACAGATGTTTACACATTAAATATTTTATGTAGTAAAGAGAAATACACCGCCTCGCTACAACGCTACCAACAAAATCTTTATAATTGCTTAGGCTCACATTATATACTCACTATTCTGTGCATACGATTACTGTTTTTATGAACAAAACCAAACTAAAACCAAAATATTTTGAAGGTTATCACAATCAAGAACATTTTTACAATATCTCTGGAATACGAGTTGTGGCTATTAAATAACGAGACTGACGTTGTAAAAAATTTTATTTTGATTTTATGCATAATCACTTAGTGTCACCTTCAATATACACTCCTTCTCTATCCCTACAACGCTCCACGTAAATATTCCATTGTTGGAAACAGTACTGGAAGTCATCTTGTGTCAGCTCCTTCAGGACACGTGCCGCTTTCTCTTTTACAGCTTCCACAGACTTAAATCTTGTTCCTTTTAATGCAGATTTCACCTTAGGGAAAAGGTAGAAGATAATAACATAACGTGATGAAACGTGATTTGAATCTCATCTGCAGTCTTTAGTTCGTTGGGGGTATATTGTGTTTTACACCTCTGCTCTTCTGTTCTTAATTGCTTCAGTCATATGACTGAAAATATATCATATGACTGAATTGGCTGACCATGTAATAAGGAGCAGAACTATTTTTGTAGTCTATGTTTATATTTTTATAAAAAATATTTTAAGTTTTTTGTAGTCTATTTTTGTAGCCTTGGAACTAGCAGATCGAGTGCAAGTAATTTAACACTCCATCTGCCTGATATAGGTTATTACTCATTGCCCCTGTATAAACGACCAGAATAGGCTGTCTTTCTTCTTTTAATTATTCTCATCAACTCACGGTCAATACACCTCAAAACATCGATGTTGGTAACATGACCGTTCCACGAAATCCGAAGCATTCTTCTTATATCCACATCTCAAAAGCTTCTAAACCAGTGGTCACCAACTAGCGAACCGCCGACTCATTTTTGTGGATCACAAGCTCTAGAGAAAATTTATTTTGTATGCAGATCTTATTTTCCTGTGTGACGTGAAATTTTTTACGTTTAGTCTGTGTGCATGCTGAGAGAAACACGATTGGTGATGTCAACACGACATACGTACATCGAATTTCTCTGAAGAGAGACAAATATACGGATGCGATCAGGCTGAAAGCAACTTGTGATAGGGCTGCACAACAAAATACAAAGCACTGCAACTTTTATACACGAGACTAAAGTAGTTTGAAATTGTTATTACATTTTATTGCTCAAACCTTTTCAAAACCAGCAATTAGTAGCCTATCACGATTAGATTACCGTTTGTTGTTATCTCTTGTATTTACTGCCATCTGGGTGTGGCGGATGGACAAAGGAAAATAATGACAATTTTAAAAATTGCCTACAAAAAGAAAAAAGTTGCATACACGTAATTAAAATAAAGTTTGAGGAAATAAAATTATTATTATTTTTTTCATCATTCGCGTTTCCCCCCTGTTTAATAGAGCATAAGAATTCTTTCATGTTTTCCTTGTATTTTCCTGGCCGTCCTTCGTTCCTCCCAAATCCTCTTTATTGTTCATTGTGTTTCCTCTTTCGTTTCTCTCCGCACTGTAATATCTTTTTCAAATTTTCGTGTTTATTGATGTATCTGAATTCATTCTGACTTCATTCATATCGCTTTCTGTGATGTTTAAAATTTTTTGAGGTCTCCTATTTTAGTTACCCGTTTTCACTTATTTTTGTTGAATTTTATGATATCATAGATTTGTTTCGTGATTCTTTTCTAATCCATTTTCTGAATGTGTCACCTTAACAGTTAACAATGTTAATGACATTTATCAATTTTAACAAATAACAGTTGACAGTTAACAATACCCATAACAGGAAGATGGAGTGTTAATTTATTTGCACTCGATCTGCTAGTTCCAGGGCTTCAAAAAATATTTATGTTTCTTATCATAATATTCAGCTAATTATATAAATGAAGCATTTAACAACAGAAGAGGTTGAGATGTAAAAAACACTAGTCAGATTTATTTCCTCTCAGAGTAAAGAATTTCATTATACAGCCAGATTATGTGGTGAATGAAGTGAAGGGTCATATCCAAGATGGAAAGAAGATGCTTTTTGGAGTGCTGATAAACATAATTTTCCACTAAGTGAGGAAGGCAATTGTAAACCACCTCACTACTCGTTTTATAAAGTAAAGCCTCTAAAGGTTCAAACCAGCTTTTCGGCTGATGAATCAAACAACTAAATTCATATTTGTGGAGTGATCGAATTATTTTCCCAAAAATGTTATATCTTATTTTTCAATTTCTTTTATTTTTTATTTGTTCATGAATCTTATTTTGAACATCATGAATGTTGTTTCCACTTGATAAATACTTTGGGGAGTATAACTATGTTATAATGTCTGAGTTTTACTTTAATTAAGATGATTAATTAATTTATAAAATTATTATATAATTGACTAATAATGCGAAAATAATAAGAACTATTTGTTATAATCCTAGAATCTGAAGGATTCTAGGATTATACTTTGATAAATACTTTGGGGAGTATAACTATGTTATAATGTCTGAGTTTCACTTTAATTAAGATGATTAATTAATTTATAAAATTATTATATAATTGACTAATAATGCGAAAATAATAAGAACTATTTGTTATAATCCTAGAATCTGAAGGTCGAATGCAAGATTAATTAAACACTCCACCTGTCTGGTATGAACCAATTTCCTAAAAATGTTTTGTCGTCGATTTAATACAATAGACATTATTAATCAAACAAATATTTTAATGACGTAAGCAAATGATAAAATACTAAAATAACATTTAGAGTAAGTAAATTTTAAATATATATATATTTCTTAATGCGAATTGTTTTGTGATATTAAAAAAAGTGAATATAATATACTGTAATAAAAAATGTAAAGCGAGATGGAATCTGGGATGATAACTGCAGGCGAGAGCAACTTTTATAGACAGACCAGGTGCAACTCGACAACCAGCAACAAACTCGTTGGTTATTTGATAATCACCTTGCTTGCTTGCTTGGCAAAGAGAAGAACTAACTACACCAGAACCCAGGTGGGTGACCCGTGGGAAACTCTGCAAAAATGTTGCGTGTATTTAACATTCAACATGTAAAATCTTGTTAGAAATATTTACGTAGATTGATGTCATATAACTTATACCTGTACACACACACACACACACACACACAAATATCATATGAGTATAAATGTATACATATACTACGTACGTATTGAGACGTGATTTGATTATGTAACAAAAAGTTGGATTCTATGTCATATTAAATATAAAAAATAAATATAAAAAATAATTTTTCTTTCTTTTTAAATATTTTATTTAGTTCTGCATCTCTTATATATGTTATATTATTTAAATTATATACCATAAACATAAATATAATAAACTAAAAATAAAAAATAATGTTAGTGGAATATTATTCCCACGGTTAGTTTTTTCCTTAATACAATTAATTGTTTTGATTCAGTAGACTCTTTGATTCATAAAATTCAATTTTAGAAATTTATTTATTAAACATAAATCGACCCGCCGGGTTGGTTTAGAGGTAAAGTCGTCGCCGCGAGTGTTCCTAGTCTAATCTGGTGATCTAGTGATGTTTAGTGATGTTTAGTCATAATCTATGTATCAGAAGCTATTTTATTTGGTACAAATTTTTAAAAATTCTCACGCTTTCAGAATTTTTTTACAAAATAAAATATTTCATCAGTCACTCCAGCTGGACTATTTTATGACAAAGCGTTTGCGTGACCGTGCTTCATTAAAACGCCACACGTGTTGAAACAGAAGATAGTGGACCAATTCTTTGTTAAGAAATGATTAGAAAAGTTATTTTTATAGTTTGTCTCTTTTACGGATTTATTACTAGATAGTGGTTACCGGATGGTTGGGAATTCATTAAGGGGAGCAGACTCAATTTAATAAAAAATATGATTTTTCAATTTTACCATATATTGATCGAACGTTTTCCCCTATTTAAATTGATAATTATATAACTCGACATTTGTTGCTTTTTCTGTTGAAAAAAATTATGTTTTTACGTTGATGGGGTACGTAGTGTTTATTTTGATATTTTTCTCATTTTTCATTCTTGTCAATTGAGATTAATATAATCATGTTACTGCGATAATTTCGAAAAAAAACGATAATTTCTAGAACGCGTAGGAATCAGCCGTAGAGGAAATATTGGTGTGTTTTTGTTTGGAAGTTAATTCCAATTGGCAATAGGTGTTTCTGTTACGGTATTATGCTTTTACTATAACCGCATTTTCCGCATATTGTATTTTTTGACTTTAGGTACTCTTATTTTAGGAACCATTCCACCTAGGAGTGTGAAATTTCACACACTACATTTTAATACTAAGGTGTGTATTTACTCCAGAGGTATTTCAAAAATTTTGGAGTTTTTATTTTTTGGGTGGTTTTTTCATAAAAAAATTTGGGCGCATTTGAACATTTTTTGAGAATAAAAATCATTTTTAGATAGGATGAAGATAAATGAAAAAGCTCTGGTACAAATTTGTAAAAAGGTACTGTAGATAGGTGTGCCAAAGCTCAGCTTTGTAGCTTTAACGGTTTCTACAAAAAAATCTACCTAAGTTAGTACTGCAGGTATAGGGATAATGAAAATAGTCTGCTCCCCTTAAACCATATTTTTTACCATTTTTTTACAAAATAAAACATTTCATGTTTTTTTGTTATTCTGAAAAATTACAAAAATGGAGTTAATATTTTACCTCTTAGGTACAGAAATAATTTTTTTTTTTATTATTTATTTAACATTGCATCAACTACAACGGTCATTAGCGATGAAGCAATAATTTATTGAAAATAAAATAATTTATTGGAAAATTCAATAGTTTTATTACTTAGAAGAGAAAAAAACTGCGTTGTTTTGCGGTTGGTGTTTGAATAATGAAAGGAAAAAAACAAAGAGAAAAAGCAACACCATTTTTATTCAATTCTGAATACCAGGATAGTATAAATATAAAGGAGTTTGAATGCGAAAATACTGAAGGAGAACGCGACCACTGATAAAGATTGGTAGGTGTGAGGTAGACAACAAGATAGCCGCCGCTTTCTCACTTATTCTGTTCTCCTTGTTCGCGGATTTCTTATTTGAGACGGCACGTGCAAGAGCATGGGTTGATAAAAGTAGTTCCATTCCTTAATACTTATATTATACGTAGCCTTCGTGGCGTATTAGTAGCGTGGTAGACTACAAATCCTAAAATTTTACCTAAAACTTTTAAGTTTCCGATTAATATTTCAAGATCTAACCATTTATTTTATAATCGAAAAAATTTAAAAGATTTGTGTGAACAAAAATATCTTAACAGAATATTACACAATGTTGAAAAGTTAGATACCACAAAGGGAACCCGACACGTATTAAATTTTTCTAGGCATTTTTTACTTTCTCTTGCCCTATAAGAATATAGGAAAGTATTGTTTTCATGTCTATTTTTCGATATCAAGTTTTCACTAGAAATACAAGTTTTCAGCCCCCTAAACAAAAAAATAAAAAACCGATCCTATCGATTGTTCTGTGTGTGTGCGTGTGCGCGCGCGTGTGTGCGCGCGCGGGTGTGTGTGTGTGTGTAAGAACAAAATATCCCAAGAACGGAACAGCGTACTAAGTTGAGACTTGGAACTTAAGTTACATAGACTATCACTAGGTGACCCGACACGAACATTTTTATCAAATTCAATCAACCGGAAATTGTAATTTATTCGTGTTTTTTCCTTTTTATAATTTTCTCAAAAATGGCTTCTAAGATTATTTTATAAAATCGCTTTATGTACGACATATTTTGTGCTCTACAAGTGAACCTACAAACAAACAAATTTTCCGGTTATTAGAAATTCTTACGGTTTTTTTGTAAGCTGTTGAAATGTTTGCCCATCGAAATTAATGGCGGGCAAGATTCTCGAGGAAAAAATGTTTTTCTTTTTTAAGATTGGGGCCTTAATATGAATTTTAGGACAAAAACATGTAGGCTGTATATAATCAAAGTTGTAGAAAATTTAAAAACCTATAACCTTTATTTCATATGTGTTTTCTACGACGCTTAGTTTAGCGTCAATTAGTGAATTTTTGTAATTCATCACTATCAAAATCGGTTAAAAATATTGTGGGCTTAGTATGCATTTAACGGCAAAAGTGTACCAACATAAACAAAGATATAGGAAATATAAATAATCTACATTTATTTCCAGCATTTTTTTCTACAGAGTTTAGCGTCAATTTGTTTAATTTCCATATTTTTAAGTGGAACAAAGGTTGATTTTCATTTTGCGTCATTCTCTCATGATTAAAAATCTGGTGTGAAACACTCAGACAACTTTCTCTTGCCAATGCAAATAATTAACAATAAACCTAACATTAGTATTAAAACATTAGAAATGAACAAAAACTAACCTCAAAAACATAACCTTATTTTAATCATGAGTGAATGACGCAAAATGACAATCGAACTCAGTTTGGCTTAAAAATACGGAAAATCACGCTTTCACGCTAAACTAGGCTCTGTAGAGAAAAATGCTCTAAACAAAAGTTGTAGATCATTTAATTTTCTATAAATTTAATTATATACACTTTTGTCGTAAAATGCATACTAAGACCGAAATGTTAAAAAAATCGATTTTTCTCACGTTTTCGTGAGAAAAAAAAACAGAAAATCGCAAATTACCGCTAAACTAAGCGTTATACAAAAAAATGTTTGAAACAGAAGTTGTAGGTTTTTAAATTCTCTACAACTTTTACTATATAAGTTTTTGCGCTAAAATTTATATTAAAGCCGTAATCTTAAAAAAACAACGTTTTTACGTGAAAACAGCCTCACCGAGAATTTCAGCAAACATGGCGCCTACCCTATCTTGTAGAGAATAAAAAATTGAGTAAAATAGGCGATTTAAAAAAAAATCGTAGGACCAGTTTTTGAGAAAATCGCAAAAAACTGAAAAATTATACGAATAAACTACTACTTCCGGTTGACCGATTTTGATGAAAATGTTCGTGTCGCGTCCGGTAGTGGTATGTAACTTAAGTTTCAAGTTTCAAGTTCGTACGATGTTTCGTTCTTGAGATATTCTGTTCACACACAGACACACACACACACACACACACACAGACACACACACACACAGACACACACACAGACCAATCGCTAAAAACATGTTTTTTGGGTTCAGGGGGTCTGAAAACGTATAGATCCGGTGAAAACTCGATTTCGAAAAATCGACATGAAAACAATACTTTCCTTCCTATATATTCATATAGGCAAGAGAAAGTAAAAATAGGCTATGGTTTTCATTTTACATGGTTTACTAATGATTAAATATAGGTTCTGCCCATAACAGGTACGTGGATTGTAAAATTTATTTCACTCGGTTTGCTAGTTCGACGGATGCAAAAAATAGTTACGTTTCTTATCATACGGTCACCTAATTATATGACTGAAGCATTTAAGAACAGATGAGGTAGAGTTGTAAAAAACACTAGTCACAGTTATCTCCTCTGAGAGTAATGAATTTCATTATACAGTTAGAACCTGTGGTGAAAGAAGTGAAGGTATCATTTACAGGGTGGAAAATATATCTATACCTAAGAAGTAAAAGATGTTAACTCCATTTTGGTGATTTTTTTTAGCAGAGCCAAAAATTAGCAATATTTTCTTTTCATTCTTGTATCAAAATTTCATTAGATGTTAGAAACTTGAAATTAATGCCCAGTTTTTACAGAAAATGCTTCTTATTTACAGAGTGCTTCTTATTATATCATAACTTTGTCAACTTGTAAGCTAAACTCCTTCCTTCCTTCCCACCTAACCAGGTCCTAACACGTTAACCGCTTTCTCTGTTTTGTCACTGTTTTACGTTCTATATTACTGCTAACGCCAATGTAACGTGATTAAAAAATTTTTTAATGAAATACCTAACTCTACTTTTATGAAAAAAGCAGTATTTTATACACAACGTTTGAAAACAATTTAAAATTTAATCAATAATTATTTAGTAACAGATGAATAAACCGCCAAACACAACAAAAACTCAAGCAAAATTTCATAATACAGCTAAACCCTGTGGTGAATGAAGTGAAGGTGTCATTTGGAGGGTGGAAAGTAGATGCTTTTCAGAGGACCTGGCATGCTGATAAGCATATTTTTCCACTGAGCAAGGAAGGCAATGGTAAACCACCTACTCCTAGTTTTACTTTACGTAAATCAGCCTTTCAGCTAATGACCTGAACAAAGAAGATTAAACATAAGTTGTGTGTTCACTATTTACTTTGGCAAAAGAAAGTTGAGTGTTTCACAACAGATTTTTTAATAATTAAAAGACATGTTAGGTTATCAGACAATAGGATTGGCGTAAATTGTTTTCTTATTATTCCAGTATTAATTCGGCTATAATAGAAAAAGTTTTTTACGAAAAGGAGGAAGTAACAGACCAATTTTCCCCCAAGCGTCTTTTCCGTGTCGGTTAATTTTTCTAACTTTTTCAGATTATAAAACAAGTTTTCTTTTTATCCTTTATTTTGAATCTTTAACTGTACTATATAGAATAACCAAAAGATGAGAAAACATTGATATTAAATTACGAATAACAAGAACGGACATGATATAAAATTCAACATTCAGCAATGTGAAATTTGGAATAACAATGAACGTAAAATATACAAAAGTATGAAAGGAAAAACAAAAAAGTTCAAATTGTCACAGAAAAGTTATTACCAATAGTAATAAAATATATTTAAAGCAAATCAAAAATTACATTTAATATTTCATATTATTTTATCTTTTTCGACATAAACATGCAGAAATAATTAAAGAAGATCTCTGATCCATCTTCTTTTTACTTTCTCTTGCATATATGAATATATAGGAATAAAAGTATTGTTTTCATGTCGATTTTAACAAATCGAGTTTTCACCGGATCTATACGTTTTCAGACCCCCTGAACCCAAAAAACATGTTTTTAGCGATTGGTCTGTGTGTGTGTGTGTGTGTGTGTGTGCGCGCGCGCGCGTGTGTGTGTATGTGTGTGCGTGTGTGTGTGTGTGTGTGCGTGTGTGTGTATACAAAATATCTCAAGAACGGAACATTGTACGAACTTGAAACTTGAAACTTAAAGTTACATACCACTACCGGACTCGACACAAACATTTTTATCAAAATCGGTCAACCGGAAGTAGTAGTTTATTCGTATAATTTTTCACTTTTTTGCGATTTTCTCAAAAACTGGTCCTACGATTTTTTTTAAAATCGCCTCATTTACTAAACTTTTTATTCTCTACAAGATAGGGTAGGCGCCATGTTTGCTGAAATTTTGGGTAAGGCTGTTTTCACGTAAAAACATTTTCTTTTTAAGATTGCGGCTTTAATATGCATTTTAGCGCAAAATGTTATATAACAAAAGTTGTAGAAAATGTAAAATTCTACAACTTTTATTTCAAACATGTTTTTGTAAAACGCTTCGTTTAGCGATAATTAGCGATTTTCTGTTTTTTTCTCATGAAAAGTGTGAAAAATTGATTTTTTTAAGATTTCGGCCTTGGTATGCATTTTACGACAAAAGTGTATATAATAAAATTTATAGGAAATTAAAAGATCTACAACTTTTATTGAAAGCGTTTTTCTCTACAGAGCCTAGTTTAGCGTGAAAGAGTGATTTTCCGTATTTTGAAGCCAAACAGGTCGATTTTAATTTTGCGTCTTTCACTCATGATTAAAATAAGGTTATGTTTTTAGAGGTTAGTTTTTTGTTTATTTCTAATGTTTTATTACTAATGTTAGGTTATATTGTTAATCATTTGCATTGGCAAGAGAAAGTTGTGTGAGTGTTTCACACCAGATTTTTAATCTTCTAATGAAGCCTGGCGGATTTGCCATATCAGTGATTAGCGGATTATTATGGCTTGGTAGTTTTGAGTAGAATTTAATATAACTATTTTTGACGATGTCGCAAATGAATGGTGTTTTTAAATCGGTGAGTAGTGTGTAATTTGAGACATAGTATGGTGAACCGGTAATTATACGGAGAAAATTAGACTGAAATGCTTGAATAGTTTTTAAATTACTTAGCGTTGCGCAACCAAAAATTTGAATACCGTACATCCAGATAGTTTTTAAGAGAGAATAATTGTAGAGTAACAATATCTGTTTGAGACTTATGGGTGATTTAGAGTGAACAAACTTGTATAGTTATTTCAAACGTAAGTTAATAAAAAACGTAAAAGAAATTAATTTAAGAACGCTTTGCAGAATATCAAAATAAAGGAAAACAAAATGGGATAGATTTTTATTTGAACTTCTTGTATAAATAAATTTTATAGCTTTTGACAAGTTTATCAATACACTTACTTATTTTTTATTAAATTAACTATTACCACTAATAAAATAAACCAGTTTTTATCTTGGAAAAAATCACCAATCTTCATATATAATTAGGTATTAAAACAAGGTATGTAAGTTATAAAATAAGGCAAGAAAACGATTCGTTTTTAGAATTTAAAATCATCCAAAGACGTGGGAAAGTGTTGGTGATTCGATCGTATTTTTTATAACTTTTGATTTTTTTTCTTCTTATTATTACTTTCCGTCAAAGTCCTTTTGACGGTATCGTTTAGATAAGGTCTTTATTGCATTTAATCAAACACTTGGATCTTTTTATTTATAATTGTAAGTTAATTTATTTAAAGTGAACTTGTTTATTTTATTTATTTTTCAAATAAAAATCAATGTAAAAATCGAATCAGGTGAATTGATGGTAATTTTTTTAAAAATTATTTTCGTTTTTGATGCTGCAAGGAATCAAATAAAACTGGTTGTTTCGGCATTTAGGTATAAACAACGAAACAGAAGCTGAAGGTTGAGGACCTGACTATTTTTTGATAAGATTAGGCCTATCCAAAATTAGATTACACTAAAATTTCTTTTATCTGCATCTCAAAATCAGATTTGTATGGCAAATTTTTTTTTATTTAATAGGCTATTAGCATGCCCCGTCGCGGCTTTGCACGCGAAAAATGGAGTAATCACTTTTTTTTTAATATTTAGCAGAAAATAGCAGAAAAATAGGCGAGATTCTCGCTGTTCCTCCGTTTCAGCAGTTCTTGCTTTTTGAAATTTTTTTTCTTTTTAAGATTTTCTTCCTAGTGGTGTTTTTTTGATGGCATTATTGAAAATGGAAAAGAAACAAAAAACAAAAAAACAACCACAAAAAAATTGTCAAAACCAAAAACTTAAATCTACGTTAAATAAAACAAAATATTAAAGAGATTGATCACTTTAATTGGCTGACCATGTGATAAGAAACAGAACTATTTATTTTAGCCCTGCAACGAACAGATTGAATGTAAAAAATTTGACGTAGGCTGTTGTTGTTGTTTAGGTCATCAGCCAAAAGGCTGGTTTGAACCTGTAGAGGTTTTACTAAGTAAAACGAGGAGTGAGGTGGTTTACCATTGCCTTCCTCACTGAGTGGAAAAGTACGCTTATCAGCATGCCGAGCCCTCTGAAAAGCACATATTTTCCTCTGCAAATGACACCTTCACTTCATTCACCACAGGGTCTGGCTGTATAATGAAATTCATTACTTTCAGATAAGATAACTCTGATTAGTGTCTTTTACACCTCTACCTCTTCTGTTCTTAAATGATTCAGTCATTTAATTGGCTGACCATGTGATAAGAAACAGAACTATTTATTTTAGCCCTGCAACTAACAGATCGAGTGTAAATAATTTGACACTCCACCTGTCTGTTATGGGCAGGTAGGCTGTTATGGGCTATTTAGAAACTATACAGACAAAAACTATACAAACATCCAAAAGCTTAACTAAATTTTTAATAAACAAATGACATGAAAAATAAATAGAATTTTTTTTAAAGAATACATCCCAGTGATAATTCAAAAGTTGAACACTAAAATGAAATTAATAAAAATAGAAAACAAACACAGGAAAATAAAATAACATACATTTAAGCTAAACAAGGATAGCATAGAATACTTAGAATAAGAAGTAGCGTAACATGTAAATAAATTAACAAATAATATACTGTACGAAAAACAAAATGAAATAAAAAAAGAAAAATATTTACTAGAGTAATAAAATTTGAACAACTCATAATAAGTATAATTACAAAAGTGAAATGTTAAAGTAATATGAAATCTGTAAAATAATATATATAGATTTTTAAAGCATAATATATATATTTTTTGTAATTAGATCAGTAGATCTCTACTCCATTTTCTTAACCCTTTTAATCCCATATTTTTTAACTATACACAAACAAATATGCGTACATTGTTTCATACACTTTACTGACATTTAAGTGAAATAAAATCACTTTTAGACCTTCAGCCTTTTTGATGGCATGACAAAAAAGTGTGACACATATGTCACATTGGGCTAGATGATACCAAAGTTCCCAACAAAATGAATAAGTAAAAATCATGTGCAGGTTTCCTAAACAATTTTCTCTTGCTTAGATTTGTAGCAAAGCATTATTTAAAACTTAAAAAATGTTACAATTTAAAAATATTGGTAAAATCACTATTTACAGTGTAAAAAATATACTTTTAGTAAATGAACACGAATATTTAAAACTAAAATTAACTTTAAAAAGAAACTAATGGTCGCGTCCGTCGTGTAGTGGTCAGCATCTTACACTGCAAAGCGGAGGTCTCAGGTTCGATTCCTGGCTAGGGTACAGAAAATTATTACACTTCACATCCAGTGCCCTTAAATCAAAAGTAGTCACTCCAATGTGACTTCTATGCCACACTGGGTAAGAAAGGGTTAACGAAGACGTCAGCGTGTTAAGTTTTGTCTTCACATTTGCTGTATTAGGGGATTAATGGGGTCAATTATAATTTTTTTTTTAATTCCTAATATGTGTAGGCTACGTTTCAATCTGTTCAATTGAGAACAATGAACAACTCCATGACCCAATGAGATGAGGATGATGTGTATGACGTGTAAATGGAGTGTAGTCTTGTACAGACCCAGGTCGAGAGAGTATGGTTCTGAGAGAGTATGGTTCTCTCTGAGAGAGAGTATGGTTAACTCACTCTCGCACTCCTGAGAGAGTATGGTTAATTGAACCCCAACCATCAAAGTACACCGTTAACCACTGTCTAGTATTCAAATCCGTATAAAAGTAACTTACCTATACTAGGACTTGAACCAGGAACCTTCGTCTTCGAAAATCAGCGGTTAAACAGCTGACTCACAGCGATGAGAATTAGAAATTAGAATTATCAATTAGAAAATTGGCTTAAAAAAATGTAAAATTAAAATAAACTGAAGTCTTCACAGTTAATATTTACGCTTAAACGAAAAGATTTTTTATCTGTTACAAATCAATAACGTTCAGTTTCTAAACAGGAATGACGTACGTTATCAATATGGCTGACGTTAAGTTACATTACACATATAACAGGCAGGTGGAGTGTTAAATTATTTGCACTCTATTTGCTAGTTCCAGGGCTACAAAAAATAGTTTTGTTTCTTATTACATGGTCAGCCAATTATATGACTGAACTATTTAAGAACAGAAGAGGTAGAGGTGTAAAATACCCAAGTCAGAGTTATCTCCTCTGAGAGTAATGAATTTCATTATACAGCCAGACCCTGTGGTGAATAAAGTGAAGGTGTCATTTGCAGGGTATAAAGTAGATACTTTTCGTAGGGCCTGGCATGCTGATAAGCATACGCTAGTTTTGTATTCAATGCATGGTAAACAACCTCACTCCTCGGTTTATTTAATAAAACCTTTAGAAGTTCAAACCAGCCTTTCGGCTGTTGACCTAACACAGGTTACATTACAAGAATACGACAAAAATATCAACATACCGATGAAAGTAATATTTTTTATTCTGAAAATTTAAAATTTTTGGTTAAAGGACGAGACTGGATAAAATAAAATGTAAACGGTACTGAATCTTTTCTTCTGATTAATAATTTTATTTTGTTGTTTTTTAAATAAATCTGCTCTAGATATTTTTGTTCCCATCACGAAACACGGAAAGTACAGAAAAAACGTGATATTTAAAATCACGTCGAGTCATGCGATCGTTTCCAATCTTCTCCGGTATAAACGTTACCAAGTCATTTAATTGTACGAATTAAATACAGTACAGCGCTAGTACACGGTGACTCGACTGAATCTAGAAAGCATCTCAGCTACAAAATGTTTCACTCCTAAATACGGAAGAAGAAAAAAAATAAAGATAAAGCAGAACGGAATCGCTTAGTTATTTTTACGTCACGGATATAAACGTGAAATTCTATTATCCTTGTAATTTTTTAAACGGAGGAAAATACTGTGGTTATTTTTTAAAATTTAATAACCTTTATAAAAGTATTCTTGTTTCACCTCAACCCGCATCATTGAAAGAGAAAGTGTCCCACGAATAATAACTACAACAACAACACCATTATACTCGGGATTTCAGTAATGTTCTTTTCATTCAGGAGTTAATTCAGTTCTGCAATATTTCTAACTTTCTCTCCCCCATCCTTCTATGTAACATTTAGAGTTAGAAATTATTTCGATTGTGCCTTAATTTTTGATAACAGTTTTTCGTTGTCGATAACAGGGAGGTTCTTATCACATAGTCAGCCACTTATACATCTTTCTTATCACATAGTCAGCCACTTTTATGACTGAACTATTAAAGAACAGAAGAGGTAGAGGTGTAAAAGACACTAGTCAGAGTTATCTCCTCTGAGAGTAATGAATTACACTATGCAACCAGGTGGTGAATGAAGTGAAGGTGTCTTTTGCAGGGTGGAAAGTGAGTGCTTTTCGGAGAGCCTGGTATGCTGATAAGCATACTCTTTCAACTTAGTGAGGAAGAGATCGGGAAACCACGTTACTCCTCGTTTTTACTTAGTAAAACCTCTAGAGGTTCAAACCAGCTTTTCGGCTGTTGACTTAAACAACAACAACAACAGGGAGGTGGTGTGTTAAATTATTTGCACTCGATCTGTTTGTTCCAGGATAACAAAAAGTAGTTTTGATTTTTATCACATGGTCAGACAATTAAATGGCTGAATCATTTAAAAACAGAAGAGGTACAGGTATAAAAGATACTTGTAAGAGTTATCTCCTCTGACAATAATTAATTTCATATACAGCCGGACCCTTCTGTAAATGAAGTGAAGGTGTCATTTGCAGGGTTGAGAGTAGATGCTTTCCAATTGGTCTGACATATTGATAAGCATACTTTTCCACTCAGTGAGGAAGGCAATTGTAAGCCATCTCACTACTCGCTTTAATTAGTAAAGCCTCTAGAGGTTTAAACGAGCTTTTCGACTGATAACCTAAACAACAACTGTTTACATATTTCTTCTACCTCTGAAGCCAAAAAAAAAATTTTTGGTAGGAATTCCATGAGCATGTGTTGTGTGTTTGTTATTTGCTTTTATGTAAAAATTACAGGATCGATTGGGGTGAAATTTAAAATCTAACGCTTCTCATTAAACCCTCAAAATTCAACCCTAACGTGTGAACGTGCAATTTGTTCAATTTAAGAACAACAATAAGCAACCCGATGACCTCAATAAGACTACATCCATCTCATTTATACTTAGACAGTATATTTAATTAGACCTCAACCATCAAACGTACAATGGTACCACTGTCCTAATATTAAAATTTGTATAAAAGAAATTACCTCTACTATGATTTGAACCACGGAACCTTCGTCTCCGAAAATCAGCTGTGCACCACCTTCATCTATACCGGTTGGCTAATACTTAAATATGAACTAAAAAATATTAAAAAATTGGGTGCCAGCTCTATCAGCAAAGGATAAGAAAAATAAATAAATAAGACTATATCTCCTTGCTTTAAACTAAAAATTTAATGAATACTAATATGAAACTACTCACAAAATTATCCTTATATTAGCCTAACCCATTTAAAAACATAGCCAACCTTTTTTCTGCCGCGACTTTAATACAAAAAAAAAACTTAACAAATCCTTAATACTGTATGTATAAATTTACCTCCAATTAAATATGTTTTCCCGTTTCTTCTTTTTCTCCTCGTTCTCCTAGTCACTCCTCGTTATCCTAATCACTTCTTCAAATTCTGCTCCTTCTTTACTAATATTTTCACTCTTAAGTCCCAGGAGAACTGATTTTAATTTTCTGGATCCGAACCAGGAAACCTCTGGTTGACAAGTCTCCCTTTCCCACCAACCGTTCAACCAACCTGGAGGGCCAAAGGAAAGGAGAACCATCCCAGTGATAGGCTGTAAGTTGGTAGGTGGAAGAAAGACTTAAAAACACAGAGGGAGAAATACACCCGTCTAAACAATATCAGATGATTGACAGTTGGCTATATTTACAACTTGTTGTCTAACTAATATTCTTATATAACTTATTCTAACAATGGGGGGGGGGGGTTTCCCCTTACATTATATTTGGCTTTTACCTTAATAATGGAAGTTACATTAATTAGGAATTGCTATAACTTCCATTGATTGTACAGTTGTATTTTTACAACGGTACAGCTGTTAAACAGTTTACTTCAGTAACAATTCTACCGCAAGACCAACCCGTCGGATTAGCTTATTTTATACCCAATTTTATTCGATACTATTATAAATCATAATAATCTCAATCTGTTAGTTCCTCAATCTGTTAGTTGCAGGCTAAAATAAATAGTTCTGTTTCTTATCACATGGTCAGTCAATTAAATGACTGAATCATTTAAGAACAGAAGAGGTAGAGGTGTACTGTGACACTAATCAGAGTTATTTCCTCTGAAAGTAATGGATTTCATTATCCAGCCAGACCCTGAGGTGAATGAAGTGAAAGTGTCATTTTTTGCAGAGTGGAAAATATGTGCTTTTCAGAGGGCCCGGCATGCTGATAAGCATACTTTTCCACTCAGTGAGGAAGGTAATGGTAAACCACCTCACTCCTCGATTTACTTAGTAAAACCCCTACAGGGTTCAAACCACCCTTTTGGCTGATGACCTAAACATCAACAACTATTATAAAAGACAATCTTAAAATTTGTTTAGATCAAATGTAAGGTACTACAATAAAATTTTTGTTGAACTAAATTACCTTGAATTTTTGTAACTACGTACAATTTCTATATATATATACAACAATAAGCAAACCTAATTTTTGTTTTATACGTCTTATTTTAATATAGTTTTTTGTATTGTAACAGACAGCTGTAGAGACAAAACCAGTTACGTAGTGATACAATTAAATCAAATTCGATTGTTATTGTATTATTATATCGAGAGATTGTTTTCCTACGATCTTATTCAAATGGCATTGTTTTCGGATGGATTGCACAATGGCTCAATGTTAGCGAATAGCGAGTGAGAAGCGAGAAGCGAGAAGCGAGCTTAGCGGCTGACTGACCTTTGCGCACACGTGCAGCAGACGTATACAATTGTGTTTGGTGAACTAAGCTGACCTTTACAACACCTTTCATTTCACTCCTCACCCACTATTTATTCATCTGCGAGGTCGGCTCTCGAATGAAGGCGCCAGATTCGGAATGCAGTACACAACATTACACTGTACAATATACATTATACGTACAATAAATACCATTGTCTTTGTTCAGTTGTCATGAAATTTAATCTCTTTTAAAAATCTGACTAAATTAATTTTTTTTCAAAATATTAACATGTCATGCAAAACTAGTTAATATTTATCTGCACGAAACTTTGCAAGTTTATAGCAAAACCTCGTTAATCCAGACTTAATGAACCTCAAGGTTATCCAAATAATCTTAAGTCCCGGGATTAACGAGAATATTTTAACCCCTTTAATCCCAGTATTCGATTAATCGGAAATCGATTGTTTATCTGTCGTTTCCCAGCTTCGAACTCGTAGGATGTGATAAAATACTATTACGGACGGATTAGTATTTTTGTGTACCCAATTAACCGCTTAAATAAAACGGATGTAAAAAGAAAGAGTGGCTGCATGCTTATGGTAAAAAATAGGACATAGAAACAAATGAAAATTGGAATGACAGTATAGATACTGAAGTCACGAGATTTCCTAAATCGTAACTTCCTAAATTTCCTAATAGAAATTTAAAAAAAATTATTTTGTCTTGTATTTACATTTTAGAATAATAGGTTTTTTAGTAAATATTTTTTTATTAGTTAGATCATATGATTTCTGTTTTTTTTAAATATACATTTTTTTTCAATCCCTAATGTGTGTACGTTGCAATCTGTTCAATTCAGACAATAAGCAACCCCATGACCCAATGAGATGAAGATGATGTGTATGACGTGTAAATGAGGTGTAGTCTTGTACAGACCCAGGCCGATCATTCCTGAGAGAGTATAAATATACATTAAACTTAATATTATTATAACATGTGGTTATTTTACTATAATTTTGAATGAACTTTAGTTTTGTACTGTTAATATCTTTTGTAATTTGCTTTATATATTCTAATCTTTGCCTCCCTCTACAATTTACTCCCTCAATATTACCCTCCATTATTGATAGCCCAATACCTGGATGTTATAGGATATGCCCCACTAGCCTATCCCTTCTTCTGGTAAGATGCTTCCATATACTTCTTTTTTCATCCACTCGCCTAAGAACCTCTAAATTACTTATTTTGTCCACCCACCTAATCTTTAACATTTTCCTATAACACCACATTTCAAAAGCTTCTATCCTCTTCCGTTCTACAGCCTCTATCACCCACGTTTAGAAATTTCAAAAGATGTAGGGTGTTACAGGTATGTAGATATGAAACGACTTGCGCAAGATAGAAAGGTTGGAGAACTGCATCAAACCAGTCGAGAGACTGATGACAAAAAAAATTGTTAATATATTTTTCAGCTTATTCGTTGTATTCGTTGATGTATTGGTTCAGATTTTATATTATTTTTTATTTAAGTTATGTTTCTTTTATTGTTAATTTAATTGTATTATTGTTTAGGTCATTGCATACAGTTGACAGAAACTACTGAATACGCCATTTTTGTTTTATCCCTAACGTGTGTACGTTGCAAAAATCTGTTCCATTCGGAACAATAAGCAACCCCATGACCCAATCAGATGAAGATGATGTGTACGGTCATTTTAAGCCACTCACTTGCGTACAGGTACAGTGGCGGATCCAGGATAGGCCAAAGGGGGGGCTAGGCGTTTGGGTGGGTGAAAGCACCGGGGGGTCTGGTGGGTGTGGAACACCCCCCAGCAAGGCGGGGGGTCCGGGGAATTGTCAAAATTTAAGTGTAAAATGACACATTTTTAGGCCGTTTTTAACTCTTTATTGACCAGAGTTTAGAGGCAAAAAACTATGGTTTGACTCAAGAATATTGACTAAAAATAAAAGGATTTTGAAGCCATTAGAATGACCTTGGTCGGGCGTGCGGATTCCTCTCATGTTCGGCAACCGAACAAAACAAATTACCCATTTTATCTAGTGTTTTTTTTTTTTTTTTTTTTTTTTTGGGTTTAACGTCCGACTGTTTTGCAAATTGCTGCTAATGTAGACGATGAAGGATGAAATGAATTTTTGTAACGTATGAAAAAATGCCATGCCCGAGTGGGATTCGAACCCAAGACCGCGTGATGAGAGGCGAGCACGTTACCAACATCGCCAACGCGGCCGGCTTTTTATCTAGTGTGAATTGGATATCCAAGGGGGGGCTATAGCCCCCCCTAGCCCCTCTTTGGATCCGCCACTGTACAGGTACACAGGTTTTCAGAGTATTAGAGGGTATCACATCAGAGTATTATAATATCTAATCTTAGCTTGTCTTAACCCTTTATAGGTCTGTGGTAGGTATACTTACCACTCACTGGCAATAAGGTCGATTTTTTTAAGGAATAAGCTATGCAGTTGAACGTTTTTGGCATTTTATGGTTTTATAAATGTTTTCTGGTAAGTAGTAGGCTATCCACATTTTTAAATTAGTGCGCAGCGACCATTTGCTTCATGAATTACACGAATGTGGTAAGGATCCATACCAGCGCACGCAACCGTGTTGTTTTGTTGTTACGTACTTTTCTACAGTTCTTAGAAAATTTAAACTTTTTATGGGAAAGCAAGCATAAGTACATGCTATTTTAAAGTTGAGATAAGTTATTCTACACATTTTTTTGTAATATAGGACTACAAGTTGTTAATTAGCATTCTTACAACTAAAACATTTTATGTGATTCTCATTCAATGAACGTTCCTTGGTACGTATACTTACCAGGGCTTAACATAAAAAAGATATATCTTACAATAGAGCTGTTCTGTTCTTATAATAGTGCTGTTCTGACACTAGAAATACATTATTCAAGTCCCTATAAAACAAAATTTAACAATTTACAACATGTATATTTTTCCCCCATAATACTGCCCTATAAAGGGTTAACAGTGCTTTCTTATACAAGTGGTGAGTTCCTCGAAGTGCACCGTCCATTTTTCCTCGCCAGTTGTTCGTGTCCTTTTCGTTGGTTTTTGGTTGTATTATCTCTCAAAGTTATTTGAAGCTATCAACTTTCCCAATTTTCCCGTACTGTTTCTTCAGGTGACGCGGGGCTGTTTTGATGTTCGTTATGTATTGAGTTTTCTCGAAAGAAATTTTTAATCCTGCTTTTTCTGCTTGTTCTTTTCAACACGTTCATTTTTTCTTTTGCTGTTTCCATGATAGTTACTTCTCTGGTTGATGGTTATATTTGTTGTTTAGGTCATCAGCCGAAAAGCTGGTTTGAACCTGTAAAGGTTTTACTAAGAAAACGAGGAGTGAGGTTGTTTACCATTTCCTTCCTCACCGAATGGAAAAGTACGCTTATCAGCATGCCGGGCCCTCTGAAAAGCACATATTTTCCACTCTGCAAATGACACCTTCACTTCATTCACCACAGGGTCTGGCTGTATAATGAAATTCATTACTTTCAAAGGAGACAACTCTGATTAGTGTCTTTTGCATCTCTACCTCTTCTGTTCTTAAATGATTCAGTCATTTAATTAGCTGACCATGTGATAAGAAACAGAACTATTTATTTTAGCTCTGCAACGAACAGATTGAGTGTAAATAATAAGACACTCCACATGTCTGCTATGGGCACGGTTATATTTATATATTAAAAAAATAAGTGAATAAAACTGTACAGAATCTTCTACATTTTGATTTTTTATTCATATATTTAATTTAACTAATTTTCTTATTATTTTATTTTTGTAGATTTATTTTTCGAATTCCAAATAAATTTCTAGGAAAAGAATGCAACATGTGCAATAAACAACAAACAGGTTTACAATGAAACTATTTTGTCCATGTTTTTTTCCTCCCACACGTGTGTGGTAGGATTTCAAATAATTTTGGTAAGATGTTGAAAGAAGTAGCTGATTGTAGTTTCTTTTGTGATTCGTTTCTTTAGTTGTTAGTTGAACTGAGAATCAGTGGAAAAGAGAAACTGTTGGAACACAACTGGCACAAAACTCTTTAAGAAATATGCAATAAAATGATCATTTATTTATGTATTTTAAACACGTATTGCATACAGTTTGTCTCAGTGACCAACTGGTGCAGTTTATGTTTGCTGTATATTCCAGCTGTCTCATTGAATCTAGTGTATTTATCCATCCCTCCTCGTCCTATCTTTCTCGTCTTCGTATCGTTCTTTCTTTCTCACTTCACACTACATAGTGCTTTATTCGTTCTTCTTTCATTATGTCAAAAGCTGCCGACCGGTGGATCTTCTCTTTCGTTCTATACAATGCTAAGGATTTTAAGAAAGTAAACAAACAAATTGAAAAGAATTTTGGGAATTCTTTAACATGCGGTAATAACAATAGTTTTATTGTGTGATAGAACACCTGAACTAAATACCAAGCGTTAATAATACTTAAATGTTTTTTTTTAAATTTTATTACTGATTTGTAATTAAAATTAAAAGAACATTACCTACTATGTTGTAATAAAAATTACAAATAAAATATTCTGTATTCAGCTTTTTTTTTTTTGGTTTTACGTCTGACTGTTTTTTGCAATTGCTGCTAATGCAGACGGTGAGAAGGATGATACATGAAGATGAGTGATGAAAAAATGCTAGACATGACTGGGAATCGAACCCGAGACCCCGGCGTAGAAGCCAGTTGCGCTAACCACTACTCCAACAAGCCGACGAACTTTATCTGTAATCGGTTACTCAAAAATTTGTAAGTATGAAAGTGTTATTTTGATTTATTTTGCTAAAATTAGGTTTTATATTCGACAGGTTTCTTTTTGTACACGGTTTTTGCTATCTCTTGTAGACGAACGTGCCCACCAGTAGTAGGAGGGCTACTTAATGAAATTGTGGTGCCACAGTCAGAAGATGTGAAGTACCTGCGGCTTCATCTGGACCGCCGACTGCAGGAAAAAGAAACACATTTTGACGAAACGAAGGCAATTGGACTTAAAATTGAGAATTTTTTTTTAACTGGAAGACGCTCACAACTGTCAACTGAATCAAAACTGATGCTATACAATGCTGACTGCTATTTTTTTTTTGTCATCAGTCTCTCGACTGGTTTGATGCAGTTCTCCAAGCTGTACTATCTTGCGCAAGTCGTTTCATATCATATACCTGTAACAACCTACATCTTTTGTAATTTGCTTTATATATTCTAATCTTTGCCTCCCACTACAATTTACTCCCTCAATATTACCCTCCATTATTGATAGCCCAATACCTGGATGTCTTAGAATATGCCCCACTGGTCTATCCCTTCTTTTGGTAAGATGCTTCCATATACTTCTTTTTTCATCCACTCGCCTAAGAACCTCTAAATTACTTATTTTGTCCACCCGCCTAATCTTTAACATTTTCCTATAACCCAAATTTCAAAAGCTTTTATCCTCTTCTTTTCTACAGCCCCTATCACCCACGTTTCACTTCCGTATAATGCTACACTCCAAACATAATGTTTTACCAAAATGTTTCATAATCTGTAAATGAATGTTTGTAGTCAGTAAGCTGTTTTTCATTTCAAAGGTTTTTCTGGCTTGAGCAATTCTACTCTTGATATCACTTGTGCTTCTACCATCTTTTGTTATTTTACTCCCTAGATAGCAGAATTCCCCAAATTCCTGTATGTTTTCGTTGCCTACTTTTAAATTTCCCATCTCTTCTAAACCTTTCTTGCTGCTGCACAACACTTTCGTTTTGTTCTGACTGCTGTACAATGCTGTAAACTGATGCTACTGACAGAAGATGCCTTCCAGCACTGTTTCCAACAATGGAAAATTCGCATGGAGCGTTGTAAGGGTAGAGAAGGAGTGTATATTGAAGGTGACAAAAAGTGATTATGTATAAAATAAAAATAAATTTTTTTACAACGTCAGTCTCGTTATTTAATAGCCGCATCTCGTATGCAGTTTAAGAGAAATAAAAATTATTTATAAAATTTTTTGAATACATTTTTTAACAATAGAACGGTCTTTACTTTATAGATATCACTCGTATAAATGGAGTTTTCCTTTATAGGCCTACCTTCAGAAAATTTATAATACACAGTCACGCTATAAAAAACAAATGGTCAATATTGTTAGGTAATTTCATTAGGTAGTTTTTTTTTATAGTCTTCGTAGTGAAATATTATTATATACAGAACGTAGACATAACAGCCCGAATTATCCTTTGGGAATAACAGGGAGCAAAAGTGAGTACGTTTTTATAGATTATTCAGGATTCCCGTCACGCTACGCCTTCCCTATTACTGTACCTCATATTGGACTTAATAATTCAGAAGTTTGTAATTTAATTTCTACCAACTTGCACTCCCTCTGTGCGACCACAATCTGACTTATTCATATGGCTGAACATCTGTTTACCTCAAAACTGTGAATCTTATCGATTTTATTGCTATTTTAAGTATTTTTTCCTTAAATTTATTTGTAAAAGTATTATAACTAAAAAAAAATCTTTTTGTTCTGTTTTGTCATGAATAAGTTAGATTGGAGGTAATTTTTACTTTCTCTTGCCTGTTGTTGTTGTTTAGGTCATCAGCCGAAAGGCTGGTTTGAACCTGTAGAGGTTTTACTAAGTAAAACGAGGAGTGAGTTGGTTTACCAGTGCCTTCCTCACTGAGTGGAAAAGTACGCTTATCAGCATGCCGGGCCCTCTGAAAAGCCCATATTTTCCACTCTGCAAATGACACCTTCACTTCATTCACCACAGGTTCTGGCTGTATAATAAAATTCATTACTTTCAGAGGAGATAACTCTGATTAGTGTCTTTTACACCTCTACCTCTTCTGTTGTTAAATGATTCAGTCATTTAATTGGCTGACCATGTGATAAGAAACAGAACTATTTATTTTAGCCCTGCAACGAACAGATTGAGTGTAAATAATTTGACACTCTACCTGTCTGTTCTTGGCAGAGAGTTTCAATATGGGCAGACAGTATGAATATATAGGAAGAAAAGTATTGTTTTCATGTCGATTTTTCGAAATCGAGTTTTCACCGGATCTACAGGTTTTCAGACCCCTGAACACAAAAAACATGTTTTAAGCGATTGGTCTGTGGGTGTGTGTGTGTGTGTGAACAGAATATCTCAAGAACGGAACCTTGTACGAACTTGAAACTTAAAACTTAAGTTAGACACCACTACCTGACTCAACACGAACATTTTCATCAAAATTGGTCACCCGGAAGTAGTAGTTAATTATTCGTGAAATTTTTCACTTTTTTGCGATTTTCGTAAAACCTAGTCCTACGATTTTTTAAAATCGCCACGTTTACTAAATTTTTTATGCTTTACAAGATAGGGTAAGCGTCATGTCTGCTAAAATTCTTGGTGAGGCTGTTTTCACGTAAAAAATTGTTTTTTTAAGATTGTGGCTTTAATATGCATTTTAGCGCAAAAATGTATATAATAAAAGTTGTAGCCAATTTAAAATCCTACAACTTTTATTCGAAACATTGTTTTGTATAATGCATAGTTTAGCGGTAATTAGCAATTTTCTGTTTTCTTCTCACGAAAACGTGAAAAATCGATCTTTTTTAAGATTTCAGCCTTAGTATGAACTTAACGACAAAAATTTATATAATAAAATTTATAGGAAATTAAAAGATCTATAACGTTAATAAGAGCATTTTTCTCTACAGAGCCTAGTTAAGCGTGAAAGAGTGATTTTCGTATTTTTAAGCCAAACAGGTTGATTTTCATTTTGCGTCTTTCACTCATGATTAAAATAAGGTTAGTTTTTTTGCTTATTTCTAATGTTTTATTACTAATGTTAGGTTACATTATTCATTATTTACATTGGCAAGAGAAAGTCGTGTGAGTGTTTCACACCAGATTTTTAAAATTGTTATCTATCATTTTCCTTCGTCCGTCCGTCCAAAATTTTAACTCAAAAATCAAAGTCTCTTTTTGGATTCGTTATCTATACAAAAAGTTAATTGGGCTGGATTAGGTGTACAGTTCCGATTTTAACCGGAAGTGATATTAATTTGACAATTACATTATTATGTACGCAAAAATTTTTAAATCCATAATTTATCTTTTTAATGGCAATTTTTTAACATTTTTATCAAACATTTTAATAAGTCTGTCAGTCACATCCAGATGTCAGAAACTACAAAAGACAGCAACAAACAGTTACACAAAAAGTTAGAAGGGCTGGATGAGTATGAAGTTCCGGTTTCGACCGGAAGTAACTTAAAACTGGTGATCAAAAAATAAAAGTCGGAATTTGGAAACAAATAGTGTCATTCGATTCCTTTTAACCCTTTCAATCCCAAATTTTTTAACTTTACACAAACAAATATGTGTACATACATTGTTTCATACACTTTACTGACATTTAAGTGAAATAAAATCACTTTTAGACCTTCAGCCTTTTTTTGGTGGCGTGACAAAAAAGTGTGACACATATGTCACATTGGGCTAGATGGTATCAAAGTTCCCAACAATGTGAATAAGTAAAAATCATGTGCAGGCTTCCTAAACAAAATTCTCTTGCTTAGATTTGTAGCAAAGCATTATTTAAGACTTAAAAAAGGTTACAATTCAAAAATATTGGTAAAATGGACAAAATCAGTATTTACAGCTTAAAAAATATACTTGTATGTACATTCAACATACTCGAAGAAATGCTCCTTTATTTTAGTAAATGAACACGAATATTTAAGACTAAAACTAACTTTAAAAAGAAATTAATGGTCGCGTCCGTGGCGTAGTGGTCAGCATCTTACACTGCAAAGCGGAGGTCTCAGGTTCGATTCCAGGCTAGGGTACAGAAAATTATTACACTTCACATCCAGCGCTCTTTAATCAAAAGTAGTCGCTAACAATTTAAAGTTTTTATGTCTGTTATTTCACTCCAATGTGACTTCTATGCCTCACTGGGTAAGAAAGGATTAAAGACAAAAGAGTAGATACAGATAATATATCACTAATGGTTTTTACCAAAAGTCAAAGGTAAAACTTTTTAAAAATTACCACCACTCATGAGACGCGCGTCTCATGAAATAGATTTTACCGTTTAGTTTCCTTTGTAAAATGGTAAAGTTTTATTAATAATTTAAATATTTCCTTAATTGTATTTTATCTAAACGAAATATTAACATGTTTTTTAATCATTTTTCATGGTTTATCAGCGAATGATAATTTTTTTTTATAAATTGACTTAAAAGAAGTATAATAATTATTTGCTTACTGTTTTATTGTTATTACATTTTTCAGTTAATGAACAAAAAAATAATTAGTAAAAGAATTATCTGTACGGTACTTAATTTTTTTATTATTTATTTTCTTCCGTAATATGATGAACGTGGTTTTTTAAAAAGCGTAATCGTTAACGTGTGACACAGATAATGCGCTATTGTAATAGATTATAAACAGCTTGCGTTAAGGACGGGTGCTTTACCGCTTGTTTGTTTATTATTCGCAAACGCTTCCTTGTGTAAAATCAAATCTGCAAAACTGGCATTCCTGCACGCTGAACATTTCAAAAGACGTAAGTCGTGACATCTTATGGATTTGAAAAATCATTCATCCTTCTTCATTCAAATACGTGCGCATTTATACGCTAACACACACGCACACATACACACGTATGGATGGATAAATGTAGATAGTCGCAGCTGAGCAGTTTACGCATTGTAAATCGCCCAGGTGGGTTCATGGAGAGATCCTTACAAGGCAACCAACCCACCCTCTTCTCCATCTTACGCTCATATAGACCTCCTTACTCACGCTGTATGGCGTTTCGAAATTCCTTCCCTCTGCAGCCGTCGTCGATACACCACCGGCTGGCCAGGGGCAGCTAACCTACATAATGGTAGTTGCACCCCTATTTCGTCATTCTTAAAACGCCGCCTGTCGGGTAGTACAATGAATACCGCTTCCAAAACAGTTATAGGTTTTCTTGTCTTTCAAATAGCGAACGTAAGATTAACAAATATATTTTAGAGCACAGAACTCTTTTCTTTTGTTCCGTAAACCATTAAAATAGATTCATGAGAGAGGGTGTTGCACAGGGTTACCTAGTGATATTTGTAAATTAATCAAGTTCTAATTCACACAAACGAGAAAATTGTGGTCTTTAATAATCTTTTTTTAATAAAGAAATACCTTGTCTGAAAAATTTATAAATATAATTGCTGTTTTTTGGCATTAGTGAAATTTTTCGATTTTAACTAGGAAATAAAAACAAAAAATTTCCAGATTCCGAACCAAAATCCTGGCTACGTGTCTGCCTACCCGCTAACTCAAGCACTGACTGTTCAAATTTTTTCTTTTATTTAACTTATTTATTTACAATCAGCCTTTACAATGTGGCTTTAAGCAAATCATTATAAGAGAAATAAACTGACGTGGGTGAAGTAGACAGCCTGTGCTCTCTCACTTCAACTAAATAAAATTACAAAATAAAGTTAATAACAAACCAAGAAAAGTAGCAAAGTTACAAAATTAACAATAACAATGTAAAAGAAGTAAACAATTGAAAAAAATTAACAATAGAAAAGTAAAAGAAAAGAAAAAGAAAAGTAGTGATGAAGATGAATGGAGAATTTAATTTTGTGTATGGATTAAAAATGTTGGTCTAAGTCGAGGATGTGATGTCTTTTGAGACGATTCGTTTCCTCACTGTTGTCCAGCAAATTTAATGCTAGGTGGTTCTGGTGATCGTTTAATCTTAGCTGGTACTGGAGGCTCAGCTCTCTTATCTTTTCTGTTATGGTACGGATACGAAGATGGTCATGTATTTCCGAGTTTCTTATAAACCACCCAGCGTTACTCGTCAATCTTAATATATTATTTTGGAAGCGTTATATTATTTCTAAATTGGATCTGCTGGATGTACCCCAAAGCTGAGCACTATACTTCCAAACAGGCTTGAAAATTGTATTATATATCAAGACATTATTTATGATTATTTATTTATTTATTGATAATTATGATTTTCTTCCCAATAACCAGTTGAATTTTATGTATTTTAAATTAAGCTCGTTCCGTTTACATAGTATGTGATGTCGCCAAATTAATGATGTTCGAAATGAAATGAAATTTATTTCCTTTCTCAAATACATAATAAATAACATAATGGGAGTATATGTAACTTTAAAATTTTTCATTTTATATTTTTACAATAATAACGTAACTTTTCTTATTCCTAATTTGTGTACGTTGCAATCTGTTCAATTCAAAACAATAAGCAACCCTATGACCCAATCAGATGAGGGTGATTTGTATGACGTATAAATGAGGTGCAGGCTTGTAAAGACCATTCCTAAGAGAGTATGGGTAATTGGACCCCAACCATCAAAGTACATTGGTAACCTCTGTCTAGTATTCAAATCCAAACCCTTACGTTATTTTTAAACGTTACCAGTTTGCATACAAATATTTTATTTTTGAATAACAAACGATAAATTCATAATTTAGTTTTTGTTTTAAAACTATAAGTTGGCATTAGACCAGCTGTGAATGTAACAGTTGAGAAATTTCCAAATTATGATCCTGGAATGTATTAGAGGTAACTATTTTGCTGTACTTATAATGTGTATTCTTTTAGATTTTTTCTTGTTTCCCATAAATAGCAATGTTTGACACATAAGGAACATAAGGGTACTCATGATAAACTAATAAATAAATTGTTTGTAATTCAAAAATATTTCATTAAAATATTATTATTTAAACGTCAGAGAAACAGTACTGTTAATGATTTTAAAAATATACGTATCTTGCCCATTAAAAACTTATTTATTTTTAAAGTTTTAAAACTATTTTATAAAAAAAGTGGCAACAGAGGTACTGAAAACTTATATCACAGAACTAGAGGTTCAAGCCAACAACTTTTTGTAAGACCGAAAGTTAATAAATCCTTTTTTGCTAAAACTTTTGTTTTTTTAGGTCCGAAGTGTTTTAATCTGTTGCCTATTGAAATTAAAAATAGCTTAAACGTGTTAATATTTTCAAGAAAGGTTACAGATTGGCTCAATGACATAACTGATGTTGATTCACTTGTAAGAATTGTTGGTAAGTGTTGGTGTTTTACCGTTACTGACTTGCAGTGCTTGCTATTCAGTCTTTGTAAAAATTTACTGATCTTGGTAAACAATATAACAATAATAACTGATTTTAGTGTTAGTCATGTACAGGTGAATATCTGCTCTGAAGATTGACCGCTTGGTTAATATTGTTGTTAAAAAATATAGTTAACATGCGCTGTAGCTGCCGCTACAATTTGAATTGTCATTTGTAGTGGATGACATTTGATTTGTAATTTATTTCTATAATTCATTTGATTTGTAATTCATTTGTAAACTTGTTTTTATGTATTTTGTGTTTTTTTTAATATATATAACCACCGTTTACTTGAGTTGGTGGTTATTTATTCCTAGTAGATAAGATATAATTTTGTATTTGTATAAAGTGGAATAAATAAATATTATTATCATTATTATTATTATTTCAGCCAACTGTGAACGAATTTTAATGAAATTTTTGCACAGCCTTTTATATTATAATTTCAATGTACTGAGTTAATATTACAGTAAAATAATGAGTTTAAATATTTAATTGCCACTTAAATAGGCAAAAAATTATACTTTTCAAAAATGGTATTTTCGAAAATCATTTTTTTATCTTCCTAACAATATATACAGATGCTACTAATTCTGTGGGTGTGTAGAATAGCCTGGAAAGTAACCATAAAAAATTGGCCAGGATAACTGTAATAGTTTTTGAGAAAATGTTCCTTAGGTTAACATTAAGGAGATAGGCATTCCGGGTACTTTTTAATTGGCTGACCATGTGATAAGAAACAGAACTAGTTTTTGAGTCTTGGAATTAGCAGATCAAAGACAAATAATTTACACGCCATCTGCGTGTTGTGGACAATTTTACTTAAGAAGCCTTATATAAATATTTTTAGCATTCTTTAGTGCTTTTATTCCACCATGCGATTGAAATTTCATTTTTCTTGCAACCATAGCATATTCCAAGTTTAAAATTTATTGACTGTACATTATTTTAATGACAATAATGCTGATAAATCTTTAGTCAGCAATTTTCAGTAAATATTTGTAGATCAAAACGTTTTAGGTTTTCTTTGTCGTATAAATATAAAACGCATTACAGGAAACTAGCACAGCGTTGATGAGATTTTTCAAATAATATCAACAGTAAACGATACAGAATGTAATCAAAACGTTTTATTGCAGAATAACTCATTAACCTAATTGCATCATCTGTAAACTAAACGAGTCATTCACCAACAGATCAAACTTAATTACATTTTTTATTATTCTACAAATTACAACACGTGTGCAAATTTAAAAGAAGTTAATGTAACATTTTTCCGGGTAATAAACCTCCGTGTTATCAGTAAGTTATGCCTAAATGACATATTATTTTCATTGCAATATTTTATTAAGAATGTTCCATAATTTTATGAATAATACATCATAAAATTTTGTCTTAATATTTATTTTAATAGTTTCATTAAAATTTAAATGAGTTCATATTTTGAAATTGATGTTATCATAGTTCATAATTATTTTGTTTTTGAAAAAGGAAGAAATTTCAGTAATGCTTCTTCTTCTTCTTCTCCTTCTTCTTCTTCTTCTTCTTCTTCACCAATCAAGAAATAGGGTCCAAGACCTGTTCTGTCATCCACCTAGCCAGCGATCACCTAGGACCGTACCATTTAATCGGCCTGTAACTTCTGATACGTCTAGGAATCCTGTGTAGAGACATTCTTTCAAGATGATCTGTTCATTTCCGGCGGTACTCCATAATTGTCTCCTTAAGAGAACACACACCTAACTCTCGCCGTATATCCTCGTTTCTGAACCGATCCAGTCGATTACAGCCCCTAACGCATTTCAAGAAGCGCATATCTGCCGACTGAATAGAATTTTAATATTTCTTCTTCCACTCTGAGGCCTTACTGCCATACGCCACTGTCTTATCTTCTTTTTCTTCTTCTTACTGTCAAGGATTAGGCATAAGCCTATTCCGAACTCACAAACTATCCTGCATGTCTACAGAAACATGAGACATTCCAACCCGTACATCTCGACTACTGCCATCTTCTTCGAGGTCTTCCCACCTCCCTTCTTCCAACTGGAACATATTCCGTTACTTTTAGAGGTATTCTCTCCTCTCCTCTGGCATCCGTTCCAAATGTTGCCTCCATTGATTCCGGTACTCCTCCACTTTTTTATTCAAGCTAAATACACCCAACTCGGATCTAATTTCTTCGTTACGTATTAGATCCAGCCTTGAGCAGCCCTTCACCCTTCTTAAAAACCTCATTTCAGGTGCTTGGATCCTACATAATTGGCGTTTTGTGGTAACCCATGACTCACTTCCATAAAGAAGGACTGGGGCTGCCATTACCTTGTAGAACTTCACTATTGTCTCTGTTCTAGCTCTGTTACCCAGTGTACTGTTAATGGTACCACAAATAGCTTAATAGGTTAAAAGGTACTCACAACTGTCTTATAAAACTTCATAATTGTGCCATTTCGGCCCCTTCCCTCCAAATTTCGATGTATTGTACCACAAATCCTATTAAATCTCTGAACTTTTTGTGGTACATCATTATTCTCTTCATATGTACAATTTACTGGTAGATGTTCTTGAAGTTAATACACATGTTAACATAGAGTCCGTAGTACAGTTCTTGAATCAAATATATTAACAGTGTTAATGGGAAAAAGTGTCAGTACTTGCAGTTCAAAAACAAACATAACGTTAAATAAAGTAGAGAAGTGGATGTATTTATTCATAATTATAGTTAAGAGCATGTAGAAACAGTGAAGTACCTAGGAGTATCTCTAGATAGATTTTTGTCTTGGAAATTCTATACCAAACAAATTTGTATTAAAATATCATCGGGGTATTTGCACTAAAACAAATTGCCAGACTAAATGATAAAAAATTACTAATGGCAGCTTATCATGGCCTCATTCTGTCTCATATCCGTTATATTATCTTAGTATGGGGTAATTCTAGCATGGGTAATATGAATAGGGTTTTTGAAATTCAAAAGAAAGCTATTAGGTGTATGGTGGGAGCTAACCAGCTAACCTCATACAGGCCACTATTTAAGGAGCTTAAATTGCTTACAGTTCCCTCTCTTTACATTATTGAGGTGATTATGTATGTTAGGCAAAATAATTTTATGCAAAATTTCAATTTTCACAATCATAACACGAGAAACAGAAATGATTATTATGTAGCTAATCACTCCACAAAATTGTTTGAACGAAAACCTACTTATGCAGGGAGAAAATTTATGAATAAATTACAGCAATTTTTAAAATTTTGTGATAATTTGCATTCCCTTAAAAAAATCTGAAAAATTACTTGATCGATGAAACTTTTTATAGCGTAGGTACAAGAATTTCTTTCTTGATAGTAGGCCTAGTGATACATTATGTGATTCTTATATGTATTTTAGGTGTTATATGTTACATGTCCTATTCCTCCTTGAGTCTCTTCGACGCAAAAAAAATTACACAACGCATCCCGAGTTCTAATAAACGGACCTATTTAAGTAACCAATTTATGGTTCACAAAGACTTGAAAATGCCAACAATTTGAGAAATTGTAAACACAACATACAACTCACTAAACACGAAATGATTATTAAAAAAACACTTAAAATACAAAATTTTACTATATAACATAATTACAGTAAAACCTCCTTAATCCGGCATTCTATAGTCCGGAATTGTCTATAATCCGGCATCAACGGCAATAGACAAAAATTATAGAATTGCCTTCACAATGAACATTGTAAAGTGAGCAACCCGACAGCTACCGCCAACACTTAAGAGCCACAAAGCGTCACGCTCTGAATTTGTAAACTCAGTACGCTTTTTTACACGTTTGTAAAATTTGCTGATTCAAATAAACAATGCAGTATGGCCGAAGTTATGAACTTGCATATAATAAAAAATGATTTTTTAAATAAAAAAAATACTAGTCGTAAGAAGCAAGTAGATATTAGATCTTTTTTCCAGCCATCTACCAGTGCTGTTGCTAAAAACCACGAATAGTACAGTACTGTACTGTATTTCATACTGTATTCAAATTTATTTCATCATGTACTGTACTTAAAAAATGCATTTTAATATTTCTCCTGTACTTATATATTGATTTATATTGTTTAAATAACCCATGTTTAAATAATAAATACATACAGTAAAAGTTTCTTGTGCAAATTGTGTTATTTTTTATACGACTCCTGTATTTTTATAAATAACCTCCATAGTCCGGAATTTCCTTTAATCCGGCAAGCTTAAAGTCCCAAACGTGCCGGATTAAAGAGGTTCTACTGTACTGCTAAACAAACTAGTTAACAATCTACGTAATTACGTTTGTTTATTTATCATCGCAAAAATATTTGGAACAAGTATTTATTGCAATGTTTTTTAATACTACTCGTACAAACAACCAGTGCCAAATTGGTCATTGACGTGGGCTCTGGGATTTCCCTTAGCCATCCTACGACATTTGTAAAAGTAATTTTATGTACTTGTTATTATTGTTACGATTAAAACACCTGCAAGTATATTTTCATGTGTTTATTTATAAATAAATTTGTTTTGTTTATTGTACTCTAATTAACATATGTACTGTAATTCAATTGGATTAGGCTGTTGACCTATTTTTCAATTTTAATTGCAGACAACATTGTTTTTAAGTTTTATATGATTTTGAATCAACAATTAGAATCATTAGCGAATTCTATTTATACCAATATCTCAGAATTTTGTTTTGATTTAATATATATGCATATTGAATATACAGTCAATGCTCAATTTAACGGACTAATTGGGGACGCCTATGTCCTTTGTTGTGAAAGTCCTGTCACCGGATGGCGACATTAAGTGGCAAACCTTATTTGTTTGGTGGCCCTGAAAAGGGCCGTTTAAGCGGTGGTCATCTTGGAGAGGCGTCGGTCGTAGTCATCGTGGCGGTCGAGGAGCTGGGCAACACGGCTTGTCGTCGTCCAGTGGAGACATCATCTTCTTCCCTCGCAGTAGCGCGTCGATGGCTGCTTCGTCGGGTCCGGTGGGCGTAAGGCTCGGTCGAGGGACCGCTGTGGGCATCGCTCGCGTCAGCGGGCGATGACGGTCCGGTCGACGGCTTACGGTGACGGGACGGCGAGCGAAAGCATCATCTTCTCTCTTGCGGGGTTGTCGATTAGTCTTCACTGGAGTCCGGCAGCCGTGTGCCGTGGTGGACGTCTTGTCGATGCTGTCTGGTGGAAGTGAATCCCTCGGTGTCTGGATCGGAATTGAATCTTCCGGCTCAGTGCAGCGCTCTTTGTATAGTCGCCGAGAGCGCTGTGGTAGAGAGCGGCTACTGGCTTGGCCTTGATGAGAAAGGCCTCTGTCGGTGCGGAGCCGAAAGGTTTGTCGGTGCGCCGCTAAAGGGCCTACCGCGCCGACAAAGGCCGGAAGAAGTATTGAAGACCGGCAACACAGTAAATGATTAATTAGAAGAGTTGGCGGTGACAGTCCGTTAAATTGAAAGTCATTCAGTTATGTATAACACAATTGATCACGTATGTTTCCATAATTAGTTAAAGTAAACATTAGATTTGCTTATAGCCTTATTCCTACAAAGCGTCTTACAAGAAAACAATACTATAAATCGCTGGCTAAACACTGATTTTATTTTGTATGCGTTTACCAATACAATACAATGCAATACGAATAAGGTAATGTGGATTTTTAAAAAGAATTACAGTTATTAAATTGATTAAAAGAAACACACAGTTAAACAAACACTTATTGCTACTGGTAATTTTTCTTCACAAAAATTAACATACCTTAGATTTTTGAAATGTTCAAACCGTTTTATTTATTTAGGAGACTGCTCTGTCAAATCGAGCATTGGCTATATCGATACATATCCTTCACAATCAAACATCACAAAAGAACACTACACAGTACTTTTGAGCACATAGAAGAACATTACAGTTTTAAACCAAATTTAAACAATTTATTTTTTAATATTCCAATTTCGATATCCTAAACATGTATTTTGTTGTTGTTTAGGTCATCACCCGAAAGGCTGGTTTGAAACTCTAGAGGTTTTACTAAGTAAAACGAGTAGTGATGAAGTTTACAATTTCGTTCCTTACTGAATGGAAAAGTATGCTTATCAACCTGCCAGGCCCTCTGAAAAGCATCCACTTTCCACCCTGTAAATGACATCTACACTTCATTCACCATAAGGGTCTGGTTGTGTAATGAAATTCATTATTATAGATAACTATGACTAGTGTTTTTTACACCTCTACTTCTTCTGTTCTTAAACGCAGTCATATAATTGGCTAACCAACACAACACACACACACACACACACACACACACACACGCGCGCACACACACACACACATACACACATTCACACAACTATTTTTTGTAGCCCTAGAACAAACTAGCAGATCGAGTGCAAATAATTTAACACTCCACCTCCCTGTCATAGATAAGCATATTTTTTAACATAAAAAATTAAACTATATATTTTTTAAATTACCAATAGCATACCTAGACAATACCTAGATACCTAGATAACCTAGACAACGCACACGCACCCGACGTGTGACCACACACACCAATCTTCAACAAAATGATAACCCGCGCTGAAAGGGGACGGGTTTGTATATTCTAATAAACAATTAATTAATGATATAAAAAAAAAATTATATTAAATTTATCTTGGAATAAAGTAGCGAATGACCAGGTGTTTAAATAGAAATTGTGAAACACAACCATGAAATTGTAATTTAAAAGGAAAGAAGAAAATGACTAGATTCCTTTAAGAGATTGTCGTTGTTGGCTCAGATGGCGTTGTTGTCTCATGTAAAGAGAAGTGTCGGACAGCCGGTGCCGGTGAGCTATTTGGAGCAAAGGTATGGAAAGAAAGAATAAAACAGACGACGTAAAAATGTGATTTTAAAAAAGTGGTGGACTGGTGAAAGAAAGAAAGAGGAACGTATGAAAAGGATAATCCTTAAGGTAAAATAGCATCACGACTTCTAAGAAAGGATTCTTCTTGAATGAAGAGACGAAGCTGAAGCCGACCGAGAACGGCAGCCGTAGCCGCAGCAACCTTGTGTAGGTTATGTTACAAATAAATAAGAAAGGTAGGCATCGCTTATTTTCTTCTTCTTTAGCATACTTCTTGTTCCATATTTCTTTCTCCATGTATGCAGCTGGCCAGGTCGTATCTTACCTAAAAGCGCACACCTGGGGGGGTTGGTTAGTTGCTTACGTACGTGGTCGCTGCTAAAGTCTACAGATGCGTCGTCAAATCGAGAGGGTAGCTTTGTGCTTAGATGTCCTTATATTGTACATGTACATGAACTCTTGCACCATTCCTTTAATATCGAAGACTGCTTCTTTTCATTTCAACCCTCCGTAACCCCCCTTTATTATATATTTTTATTTATTATTATACGTCATTCATCCCTTATATTGTAATAATTAAGCAATACCATTTAGTATTCCTGTAATAATAATACGACATACAGCGTAACTCAATCTTTTGTTATAACACGAACATAAACACAGATGGTATCCAAGACATATGATCACATAAAAAAATTCACAGAATCGGTTAATAGTAGTACACAATATTACGAAAGAAATTAAAATTTTCTTTTGAAAAAACAGATGCACCAAAAATTAGAAAAAAAAATCTTGTGGGGAAACACTCACACAACTTTATCTTGCCAATATAAATAACTAAAAATGAATCGGTCATTTCAGAAAGCCTAAAGTTATAACAGACAGGTGGAGTGTCAAATTATTTACCCTCAATCTGTTCGTTGCAGGGCTAAAATAAATAGTTCTGTTTCTTATCACATGGTCAGTCAATTGAATTACTGAATCATTTAAGAACAGAAGAGGTAGAGGTGTAAAAGACACAAATCAGAGTTATCTTCCGAGAGTAATGAATTTCATTACACAGCCAGACCCTATGGTGAATGAAGTGAAGGTGTCATTTACAGGTTGAAAATTAGATGCTTTTCAGAGGGCCTGGCATATTGATAAAGATACTTTTTCCACTCAGTGAAGCAGGCATTGTAAACCCCCTCACTACTCGTTTTACTTAGTAAAACCTCTAGAGGTTCAAACCAGCGTTTCGGCTGATGACCTAAGCAACATATTCAATAAATTAAAAATTCTTGTTACTCTTATTAATCCACTCTCGATTATTTAAAAAAAAATTAGACATTAAAAATATTGTTCCAATTACTACATTAACTATCTCGTTTACAATAGCTAAAAAAGCTAATACGGTAAAACTTTCTATTTGATATAAACTAAACTAAAAAACTTACCTCACAAAAATAACTACTTATAAATAGTAATAAATAACGTAAAAATGACATTACATTTGCTCTTTAAAGTAAACACAATTTTTGAAAGGGAATAAAATGTCATTAATAAAACACTTTTAGTTTAGTTATTGCGTTAACCTTTTCTGTTAGGTACGGGAGACGTTAATGTCCACAATCTACAGACACACAAATAACATTACCATTTATCTACTTGGCCTTTTCAAAAATATTTATACATGTGTGACGTCACATTCTATAGAGTAATTAGATTGTAGATTAAATTTAGATCTAGTATTCTGTGGGTGGTAACTATTTACTATGAAACAGAAAAGAGTATTATAGCTGTTTGAGGAGTAGTACAATAACCGATATACTATTTGTCATCGTGAATAATTGTTTTCTGGTGCCGCCCCGTTATATTTAATGGCTTGACGCTTACTCCATTAGGCTATATATTATACGTACGAATGTTATCATTATTATCTATGCGTTGAAAAGGTTTGTTCAGGTAGCTAAAGGGTTGTTTATACTACTTTTACTACTACTACATTTATTTTTTAAACACAAAGTTTATTTGAATGCTCTAAAAATTTATAAGCTTACGTAATGTACAAAATCTGGTGTAATCTACTTATACGACTTACTCTTGCCGATGCAAATAATGAGATATATCTTTTTTGGGTCTTATCTGTTACTAGCATGCCCCGTCGCGGTTTTGCACGCGAAAAATGGTGTAATCACTTTTTAAAATATATTTTTTTTTTTTTTTTTTTAGCTTTTATTTGCTATCGGGGACTGTACATTGTGACAACTACCCAATTTGATCGCTGCTTTTTGCTGTATTTTTTTCTTGACGTGGATTAGACATGAGTTTGAACAGAGACCCCCAACAGAGTTTGTTCATGGATGGCTGTCAACTGGTCACCATACAAAGTCGCTTGCCCAACCGGTGTTACTTAACAAATAATAGCGACTTTCTACCAGCTGACTGACTGGGCTAGCCCGAAGGCTTTTTAAAAAAATAGCCTATGTAGCAGAAAAATAGGCGAGATTCTCGTTGTTCCTCCGTTTTAGCAGTTCTTGCTTTTTGAAGTTTTTTTGCTTTTAAAGATTTTCTTCCTAGTGATGTTTTTTTTGATGGCATTATTGAAAATGAAAAAACAAAAAAAACAACCACAAAAAATAATTGTCAAAACCAAAAACTTAAATCTACGTTGAATAAAAAAAAAATTCAAAATAAAATATCAAAGCAATTGATCACTCACCAATTAAAAGAAAATTAAAATAAATTAAAGAAACACGGAACTTTACTTTTATAAAATACTCAACAATACAAAATCGTATCTACATAATAAAATACAATAAAATTATCATGTGATGTTGTCACCAGCTGATCCTTACCACTACGTTGCTATTTGCTAAATCATGTTGTTGTTGTTTAGGTCATCAGCCTAGTTGGCTGGTTTGAACCTGTAGAGGTTTTACTAAGTAAAACGAGGAGTGAGGTGGTTTAACTGAGTGGAAAAGTATGCTTATCAGCATGCCGGGCCCTCTGAAAAGCACATATTTTCCACTCTGCAAATGACACTTTCACTTCATTCACCACAGGGTCTGGCTGTATAATGAAATTCATTACTTTCAGAGGAGATAACTCTGATTAGTGTCTTTTACACCTCTACCTCTTCTGTTCTTAAATGATTCAGTCATTTAATTGGCTGACCATGCGATAAGAAACAGAACTATTTATTTTAGCCCTTCAACTAACAGATTGAGTGTAAATAATTTGACACTCCACCTGTCTGTTATGGGCAATGCTAAATCATTTGACTTTATTTATGACAAATCTTTATTTAAATCACATCAGCTGGTTTATAAGCAGCAGATTATCTAACCTCATAAAAGCCTTAATGTAGGACATAAAAATTATTTTAAACCCTTTAGGGCTAACTTTTTAACCCTTTCAATCCCAAAATTTTTAACTACATACAAAAAAAATTATGTGTACATTGTTTCATAAATTTAAGTGTAATAAAATCACTTTTAGTGCTTTAGCTCTTTTTAGGCCTTCGGGCCAGCCCAGTCAGTCAGCTGGTAGTAAGTCGCTATTATTTGTTAAGTAACACCGGTTGGGCAAGCGACTTTGTATGGTGACCAGCTGACAGCTATCCATGAACAAACTCTACTGGGGGTCCCTGTTCAAATTCATGCCTAATTCACGTCAAAAAAATACAGCAAAAGCAGTGATCAAATTGGGTAGTTGTCAAAAATGTACAGTTCCCGATAACACATAAAAGCTAAAAAAAAAAAGCTCTTTTGATGGCGTGATAAATAAGTGACACGCGTACATCACATTGGGACTTGATGGCATCAAAGTTCCCAAAAATATTAATAAGTAAAATCATGTTCAGGCTTCCTAAACAAAATATATCCTCTTACTTATATTTGTAGCTAAAAACTATATATGATTTAAATTTACTAAAAATTTACAGAGACAACGTAACTCAGCAAATTTATACTAAATTTACTAAATATGATATTCAAAGAAATGCTACTTTATTTTAGTTAATGAACACGAATATTTGAAACTAAAATTAACTTTTAAAAAAACTGATGATCGCCTCCGTGGCGCAATGGTCAGCATGCTGCACTCCAAAGCGGAGGTCTAAGGTTCGATTCCTGGCTAGGGTAAAGAAAATTATTACACTTCACACCCAGCGTTCTTTCATCCAAAGAAATCACTTCTTCTTCTTCATGTAGCATCTCCATTACGAAGGTGTGCTAGCATCATGGCAATCCTGACCTTGGAAACTGTAGCTCTAAATAGGTCGATGGATGACAAATTAAACCACTCTCGCAGGTTCCGTAGCCAGGAGGTTCTTCTTCTTCCAACCGATCGTTTGCCCATAATCTTTCCCTGGATGACAAGATGAAGGATTTCATATTTTGGACCTCTCAAGACATGGCCGAGGTACACCAGCTTTCTCTTCTTGATTTCGATCATCACTTCCATTCCCTTCTGCATCCTCCTTAGGACTTCCATGTTTGTGACTCTCTCTGTCCAAGATATTTTTTGCATCCTTCTGTAAACCCACATCTCAAAGGCCTCAAGTCTTCGTTCACATTGCCTATTGGTAGTCCAGGCCTCTGCACCATAGTACAGCAAGAAATCACTAACACCTAATATTTTGATGGTTGTTATTTCACTCCAATGTGACTTCTTTGGCACACTGGGTTAGAAAGGGTTAAGGGTTTCAATAGCCTAAAACCTGCACCGGCATCATAGTTACAACATAAAAATTCTACATGAAAAATGGTTCAGTAATTTAGGAGATAAAGGGGAACATACACACACACATACATCGAATTTTATATATATAGATGTGTCTACAAGCAGTAAGCAGTATTGCACGGCAAGCTTATTTCTGTAACCATTAATGTACAGTAAGTAATGAACTCTCTTCACAACAAAACTAATACATAATTATTACTTTTATGGCTTCATTCCCACCAATCCTCATCAATACTCCACCATATTCTCCACGCTTATCGTTTCGCTTTAATTTTATAACTAATTAATTTTCAAAATATCATTTTGACCTGATCTCAGTTTATTTGCAGTGCACATAAAGTTCCGTACTTATAAGAGATTTTTGGCGCCCGGGTTGTAGTGAAAACTGTAATAATTTTCAATTATTGTAATATCCTATTTGTAAATTTAAAACTGTTTATAAATTGTAATTTGTAAATAAATGAATAAAAATCTGGTGTGAAACACACAACTTTCTCTTGCCAATGCAAATAATTAATAATAAACCTAACATTATTAGTAAAATATTAGAAATAAACAAAACACTAACCTCAAAAACATAACCTTATTTTAATCATGAGTGAATGACGCAAAATGAAAATCGTACTCAGTTTGGCTTAAAAAACGGAAAATCACACTTTCACGCTAAACTAAGCTCTGTAGAGAAAAATTCTCGTAATAAAAGTTGTAGATATTTTAATTTCCTATAAATTTTATTATATACACTTTTGTCGTAAAATGCGTACTGAAGCCGAAATCTTAAAAAAATCAATTTTTCACACGTTTTCGTGGGAAAAAAATAGAAAATCGCTAATTGCCGCTAAACTAAGCGTTATACAAAAAAATATTTGAAATAAAAGTTGTAGAATTTTAAATTCTCTACAACTTTTATAACATACATTTTTGCGGTAAAATGCATAATAAAGCCGCAATCTTAAAAAACACGTTTTTACGTAAAAACAGCCTCACCAAGAATTTCAGCGAACATGGCGCCTACCCTATCTTGTAGAGAATAAAAAATTGAGTAAATGAGGCGATTTTTAAAAAGATCGTAGGACCAGTTTTTGAGAAAATCACAAAAAAGTGAAAAATTATACGAATAAACTACTACTTCCGGTGGACCGATTTTGATGAAAATGTTCGTGTCGGGTCCGGTAGTGGTGTGTAACTTAAGTTTCAAGTTTCAAGTTCGTACGATGTTCCGTTCTTGAGATATTTTGTATACACACACACACACACACAGACCAATCGCTAAAAACATGTTTTTTTGGATTCAGGGGGTCTGAAAACGTATAGATCCGGTGAAAACTCGATTTCGAAAAATCGACATGAAAACAATACTTTCCTTCCTATATATTCATATAGGCAAGAGAAAGTAAAAAATGTATAAATAATTTTTTTTTTCTAATTTGTGTACGTTGCAATCTGTTCAATTCAGAACAATAAGCAACCCCATGACCCAATGAGATGAGGATGATGTGTATGACGTGTAAATGAGGTGTCGTCTTGAATACACCCAGGCCGACCATTCCTGAGAGAGTATGGTTAATTAAACCCCAACCATCAAAGTACACCAATAACCGCTGTCTAGCATTTAAATCCGTATAAAAGTAACTACCTTTACTAGGATTTGAACCAGGAACCTTCGTCTACGAAAATCAGCTGTTAAACAGCTGATTCTGGCGACGACTTTACCTCTAGACCAACCCGGTGGGTTAAATAAATTAAATGTTAAATTTATTAATATGTATTTAATTGTAAATTTGAATGTATAGTGGTGAGAAATCGAATGTTTAAGTTGTGTGTGTTAACAGTTAGTAGACAGTAGCCTATATCTATGGTTACTGAAGTAGGCTCCGCTCTTTTCTTGTGGACACATAACAGATAACTCCCTATTTTTTTGTAGTAACATAATTTGCAGTTTTAAAAATAAACTATAAACAAATCTGGATTTAAAGATGACAAATTGAGGTCTCATTATGCTGAGTATCTCTCAATATATCAAATTATACACGTAACGGGCAGGTGGAGTGTTAAATTAATTGCACTCGATCTGTTGGTTCCAGGGCTACAAAAATTAGTGCTGTTTCTTATCACATGGTCAGCCACTGATATGACTGAACTATTTAAGAACAGAATAGGAAGAGGTGTAAAAGACACTAGCCAGAGTTATCTCCTCTGAGAGTAATGAATTCACTATACAGCCAGACCCTGTCGTGAATGAAGTTAAGGTGTCATTTACAGGGTGAAAAGTAGGTGCTTTTTGGAGGGCATGCTGATAAGCATATTCTTTCAACTCAGTGAGGAAGGCAATGGTCATTCTCATGTAGCACTATCAGGTCATCGGTAAATAATAGGCAGTTTACAACCCTGTCTTCTCCTATGAGACTTCCACCTTCTGATCACGTCATTCAAATAAATATTAAACAAAGTGGGTGATAGACCACACCCTTGTCTTATTCCACTATTAATAATTACTTATTCAGAATTGGAGTTCTCCACTGCTGTTATCCCTCTGGTGTCTTTGTACAGGGTTTGGACTGCTTTTATAAGATGGAAAGGATATCCAGTATCTCGCAATATTTCCCATAATTTTGTTCTATCCACTGTATCGAAAACCTTTTGAAGGCTTTTGGGGTTGTTTGTAATTCTTTAATTGAACAGATTACAACGTACACACATTAAAAAGTTTTCGTTTTGCTATTTGTCAGTTTTATTTATTTGCGTGACTGATGCACAGTCAGGAATGTGTGTATACCACATTTAGAAACTTTATAAATTATTTCCATTCTAAATGCTAAATATCTTGTGCTATAAAAAGAAGACAGTATCACAAAACTTTCAACCAGGTTTGATAACACAAGATTTAAACAAGAGTACTTACAGGTTTGATTTATACAATGGTTAAGTAGTCGAGGGTTAAAAAACATTGTTAATTAGTCTAAGAATTTGTTAAAAAAATAACTATTTTTAAAGAAAAAATGAATGCAACACTTATGTGACAAAACGTGGGAAAATTTGATTTTTGTTTTAAATATTACAGTGTAGTAATAAAATGCATATACGAATGACGATGTCGTATTTAGCAGAGTAGAATAAATTTAAGACCAAAGCAAAACATGTACCAGTTTAATGTCGTTAGTTCTCCTACTGAGAAAAAAGATAGGGCTTTAAAAAATTTGAATACTAACGTGAAACCGGTTGTCTTTTTAAAATGTGATCGGTCTATTCACCTCCGCATAGAATTTTATTGCGTACCGTCAATTAACTTTTTAAATATTGTTAGCCATTCTTAAAATAATTAAATACCTACTGAAAGTTCTAAGTTTAAACAAAAATTAAATTATGTATTTTTTGCTATTTGAATATTTGTCAGAATTTGATTTTAAATAAAAATAGATTATTGCTTTTTAAAATTTAAATATTATTTACAAACTTTTTTTATTTTATAGCTGCATAAAATTTGTGCCTAATAGGTTTGTCAACCTTCCATCCAGAATGAACTAGAGGATGCCTTAAATGGAATGGATGAGATCTTGAGGAAGGATTACTTCATGTTAAAATGATTACTTCATATTAAAATTAATAAGAACAAAACGAAAGTGTTGTGCAGCAGCAAGAGTGGTTTAGAAGAGATGGGAAATTTAAAAGTAGGCAACGAAAACATACAGGAAGTTGGGGAATTCTGCTATCTAGGGAGTAAAATAACAAAGGATGGTAGAAGCACGAGTGATATCAAGAGTAGAATTGCTCAAGCTAGAAAAGCCTTTGAAATGAAAAACAGCTTACTGACTACAAACATTGATTTACAGATTAGCAAAAATTTCTTAAAACATTATGTTTGGAGTGTAGCATTATACGGAAGTGAAACGTAGGTGATAGGGGCTGTAGAACGGAAGAGGATAGAAGCTTTTGAAATGTGGTGTTATAGGAAAATGTTAAAGATTAGGTGGGTGGACAAAATAAGTAATTTAGAGGTTCTTAGGCGAGTGGATGAAAAAAGAAGTATATGGAAGCATCTTACCAAAAGAAGGGATAGGCTAGTGGGGCATATCCTAACACATCCAGGTATTGGACTATCAATAATGGAGGGTAACATTGAGGGAGTAAATTGTAGAGGGAGGCAAAGATTAGAATATATAAAGCAAATTACAAAAGATGTAGGGTGTTACAGGTATGTAGATATGAAACGACTTGCGCAAGATAGAACAGGTTGGAGAACTGCATCAAACCAGTCGAGAGACTGATGACAAAAAAAAAACCTTCCATCTATCCACACCACAGTGAGACACTATTTTTACACCTGAAATCGATAATGTACGAGGGCAGTCCAGAAAGTCTGTCACGTTTTGCGTTGTAGCCGCTAGGGGATGACCTATCGCGGCCATTTTGGTGCCGCGGCATTTCTCCGTTCAGTGGCTATCCAGCCGTGCTAGCGAGAGATCTGTGTCGCTCTTCGTTGTTTTTCAACAACAATTTAAAATGTGTGCAGCAATTCAAAGTCCCGCCAGTTGTGAAGTACGGTCGGTAATACGGTTTTTGTTGGCTAAAACAATAAACCAATTGAGATTTATCGCCAAATCTGTGAAGTTTATGGGAACGATGTTTACACTGAAAGTGGAGTACGGCGTTTGTGCATTCAGTTCAAAAATGGCCAAACTAATGTTCACGAGGAACAACGAAACGGATGGCCAAGCCTCTTGACTGATGACATTGTGAATAAAGTCAATGAGAAGATTAGAGAAGACCGTCGATTCACCATAAGAGAGCTATCGCTTTTTTCCCCACAAATTTCAAAAAATTTATTGCACGAAATGGTTACAGAAAAATTACGAGGTTATCACAAATTTTGTGCAAGATTAAAAGTGCAAGGATAAAATCACAGGCGGTAGAATTTTATGATGCCGGCATTTCAAAATTAGTTTACCGCTATGATAAGTGTTTTAATTTGTTTGGTGATTATGTAGAAAAATAGCATTTTAGTTGCACTTTCAAATGTATATAATAAAATTTTTTTCCTGTACTTAGTTTTTTTATATCAAAACGTGACAGACTTTGTAGTCTGCCCTCGTATCTAGTAACTACAGAGTTCATATTGGTTTAAGGCACTACTAACGGGTGTTTAGTTTCTGCTGAATTGTTTGTTCTTTAATTTAGGCGTCGTTCTATGTATAATCCGACTTACCGTATACGAATAAAGGGCAGGAAAGTATTATTTTCATGTCAAGTTTGAGAAATTGAACTTTCATCGGATATACAAGTTTTCAGGTCCCCTAAAACCAAAAAACCGTGTTTTTACCAATTGGCGTGTAGGCTATGTTAAAATATCTTATAAACTTACAAAATTGAAACTTGGAACTTAAGTTAGGTACCAGAAAAAGACGCATCAGGAACATTTTCATCAAAATCAATCAACCGGAAGTAGTAGTTTATTCGTACAATTTTTCACTTTTTTGCTATTTTCTCATAAAAGATTCTACGATTTTGTTTAAAATCACCTCAGTTACTACATGTTTTGTGCTGTATGAGATAGGGTAACTTTGTTTAACTTGTGAAATTCGTGGGAGGCTGTGCTATCGTGGTAAAAGTTGATTTTTTTTAGATTACGGCCCTATAATATGCCCATCTGCTCATAACAGACAGGTGAAGTGTCAAATTATTTACACTCAATCTGTTAGTTGCAAGGCTAAAATAAATAGTTCTGTTTCTTGTCACATGGTCAGCCAATTAAATGACTGAATCATTTAAGAACAGAAGAGGTAGAGGTGTAAAAGACACTAATCAGAGTTATCTCCTCTGAAAGTAATGAATTTCATTATACAGCCAGACCCTGTCGTGAATGAAGTGAAAGTGTCATTTGCAGAGTGGAAAATTATGTGCTTTTCAGAGGGCCCGGCATGCTGATAAGCGTACTTTTCCACTCATTGAGGAAGGCATAGGTGAACCACCTCACTCCTCGTTTTACTTAGTAAAACCTCTACAGGTAAAAGACGCTAATCAGAGTTATCTCCTCTGAAAGTAATGGATTTCATTATACAGCTAGACCCTGTTGTCCATTCAATGAAGACTTTCCATTCAATGAAGAAGGTAATTGTAAACTACCTTACTCCTCGTTTTACTAAGTAAAATCTCTAAAGCAGTGATTCCCAAACTTTTTTTTACCACACCCCTTCTGTTTAAAAGAAAACTTCGTACGCCCCCTTACACAATTTTATGTAGTAATGATAAAAGAATTTAGTAGTAGGCCTGCATTAAAACACCATACATTTATTTGTTATTCTTTTTTATGACATTACAAGTTACAATTTAAATTAAACAAGTAAGAAATCTTATAAATCAGTGAGATGGATGACTTAGCATTTTTAACAAGACTCCCTGTTCTGGGTTGATTATATTAGAAAGTGCACAACGTAAATCATTTGCAACTTCAAGTACCCCTCGATACATTTTCTTTACTGTGACAAGTGCTGGGAATGCTTTTTCGCACAAATAAGTGTTTGAAAAATTTAATTACAAAAGCAGCACTTGCTGTGATTTAGTACTGGGGTACACTTTGTAATAATAAATGCTTTAACTCAACTCGTGGATCGCAATAGCTTTGGACGTGCGGATAGCAAAGCTTTCTTGAGATCGTGCCCTCCCTTTACTTATCTTTACGCCTCCTTTTGGGGGCACGACCCCATTTTTGGAAACATTGCTCTAAAAAGTCAAACCAGCGTTTCGGCTGATGAGTTAAACGTCAAAAACTACAAGATAAAATCGTGTGAATGTTTCACACTGGATTTTTAAAATTAAAAAAATTGTTATTTACACTCAATCTGTTAGTTGCAGGGCTAAAATAAATAGTTCTGTTATTTATCACATGGTCGGCCAATTAAATGACTGAATCATTTAAGAACAGAAGAGGTAGAGGTGTAAAAGACACTAATCAGAGTTATCTCCTCTGAAAGTGATGAATTTCATTATACAGCCAGACCCTGTCGTGAATGAAGTGAAAGTGTCATTTGCAGAGTGGAAAATTATGTGCTTTTCAGAGGGCCCGGCATGCTGATAAGCGTACTTTTCCACTCATTGAGGAAGGCATAGGTGAACCACCTCACTCCTCGTTTTACTTAGTAAAACCTCTACAGGTAAAAGACGCTAATCAGAGTTATCTCCTCTGAAAGTAATGGATTTCATTATACAGCTAGACCCTGTTGTGAATGAAGTGAAAGTGTCATTCGCAGAGTGGAAAATATGTGTTTTTCAGAGGGCCCGGCATGCTGATAAGCGTACTTTTTCACTCAGTGAGGAAGGCACTAGTAAACCACCTTTCTCCTCGTTTTTTACTTAGTAAAACCTTTAGAGGTTCAAACCAGCCTTTCGGCTGTTGACCTTAACAACAAAAAAATTGTGTTTTATGTATAAAGAAAATTATTTTGTCTGAAGGAAGAAATACTGTAAGACGGTATAATAATAAAGATTTGTAAAAGAAGAACATTACGATCTCGTTCTAATAACGGTACATTATAATTGTATTGAAAGTAATAAAATAGTAAATTATTATTACGCCGATTTAATTTACTCCTTTCATTCGAAACAATAAATGGCGCATTAACATAGATTGTAATGGTATTTTTAAAGGTTACATAAAAAACAGCATCTGGCAGGTAGAAATGTAGTAGGTATAGTTAGTTAGCGCTGTGTATGATATGAATATGAACATTAAATAGTTAATTCAGATAAATAGCGATATTAATAGGGCAGTGCAGTCTGAAATACGCAACTTAACACTCGTCAATTGATATGAGGCGTACAAGATCGCTTCCGTTCTGTTTGTAGGAGTTTTGACTGCCAAGCCCAACAGGTGTTCAAATGAACTCCAGTCACAAGTAGCCTCCTCGCATAATGAGTCATCCGTGATTCAAACAGATGTCCGGTATTCCTCCTACGTTACATTATATTACACGTACTCTTATATAAATTACTTCATGTATTAAAAGAGTCGTTCTTACAAAAGTGTTTTTCATTCACTAGGTGTATCTTACAATGAGAAGTTTGTAACTTATAAATTTTAACATAAATTTGAAAAAAAATCTGTTTAAATTAAAACTAAAATGTCCACAGATTAATTCCGGTATGACAGGAGTGCCTACAAGAGATAAGAAAAATACAGGAGGAGATAGATTTCCTCCGAAAGTCTGCCAAAACTTCTCCAAAACTCCGTGGAAGGAGAAAACTGTACAGTGAAAGATTTTTTTAGAATGTGGGCTGTAAAAAGAGCTTCCAAAAATGCCTAATCTCACTTTACGTGGTTTAAAATGGTCTTATACGAAAAATTCGCATAACAAGTAGGTGGAGTGTTAAATGATTTGCACTCGATTTTCTAGTTACAGGGCTACAAAAAATAGTTCTTTCTCTCTGATAGCATGGTTAGCTAATTATACGACTGAAGCATTGAAAAACAGAAAAGGTATTGGCGTAAAAGACACTAGTCAGAGTTATCTCCTCCGAGAGTAATGAATTTCATCATTATACAGCCAAACCCTGTTGTGAATGGAGTGAAGGTGTCATTTGTAATTTGGAAAATAGATAGGCTACTTTTCAGATTGCCCGGTAAACTGATAAGCCAACTTTTCCACTCAGTGAGTTGTGGCAATCTTAAACCACCTCACTTCTCGTTTTACTTATTAGATTCAAACCAGCCTTACGGCTGATGACCTCAACAATAACGTACGAAAAAGATGAAACTTAGAAACTTATTTATACGAGTGTGTAGATCATTTTAAGTCGCTTTTAAGTCAGCTTTTAAGTCGCATTAAAAGCTCGGTCATACCGAAAGGCTCGGTATGTCGTTTTTATGTAAGCAATAAAACCCTCCACGACGATTTCAAAATTCCTACAGTAAAGGAGCTAGCCGCGTCCTTGTATAGTACATTCCACGAAAAACTAGATGACTATCCAAACCAACTAGCCTAAGATCTAGCTACCAGGAACTTTCCAATTGTGCGTCGTTTAAAGCGATAATGGAGTAGAGACCTCTTTGTCTGATTAACGGACAATACCCGAAGTTTTGAACGGAGAATGTATCACTGGGTACCTCTTCTCTTTAAAGTGAAATTCCCCACCGCCATTTAAAAATCAAATACGGAAGTTTTGCAGCTCAGTGTACAGTATCGTAATAAAAATTAAAGACAACAAAAAGAAAAAAGTCACTATTGTAAACAAGTGAAATAAATAAAAATGAATACTACACAACACAATACTTTTTGTCTGGCCTAAGAACGTATTTTACAAAAAACAACGTAAGTAAGCATTATACTCCAATTTATTTCAGGAACACCTTTAGACTAAATTTACATATTTTTTTTTTAAACAAGTGGCTTTTATTAAAAAACACAGAAATATACATTTTATATTAAAGGAAACAACTATTTAAACAAAGGCCGGCCCGTGGTGTAGTGGTCAGCGCAACTGGCTACTATGCCGGGGTCCCGGGTTCGATTCCCGGTCAGGTCTGGCATTTTTTTCATCTGTATATCACCACATATCATTACCTACGCACAAGTCCATGGCTTATGTAGGCATCATCACTCAATAAAAAAAAAAAAAAAAAAAAAAAAAAAAAAAAAAAAAAAATTATATTTTTTATTATTGTTTTTACTGAAACGTAGTAAATTACCATTTTTTTTTAAATTTTTCTAAAAGTTATTTTTTTGACTTTGGGCTTTCTGAAATGACCGATTCATAATAATAAGCTTCCAGACACAAGCCGGTCTTACGCTAGCGTGTAAGTCACTAAACCACGGAGGTGGCCTCTAATTTACAATTTATTTTCCGGAATAGTAAAAAACAATCAACACAAACTGTACAATTTCCATAAGTAACGGAATGATATTTTTGTATGACAGTTGATGACTTGTTCTGGTTCAAAGAATTCTAAAAAAATTGTAAAAAAACATAATTTGGTTATTAAGGAATCAATTTATTTGTCACAAATATTGACAGTAATGATTTGAATCTCTCTCATATTTCTAGTATTGTAAAAAATTACAAAATAAACGAATCATTTATGTAGTTGAATAATAAGGTTTAACAATTCTTTGTGATATTTCTCTTCTTTGAACGTTCGCATTTGTCTTGCCCTATCTTGCTGATGGTGGTTCGTTTATACTGGTTTCGGTAGTGCACGGGTTCCATACCAGTGGGCGCATATTATCAAGTTCCGGGATGCCACATCCGCTCTCAATCACTGCCCGTTAACAGGCCTCCATTCAGAATCGTCACGGACCGCCACACTTCCCACCCCCACCCTTTCACTTATGTATTCATCCTGTCATATGATTGGTCGGTTATATATCCATTCATATCGGTCGGTAAAGAGTATTCTCATTTCCCGGTGTACTGAATAGAATACAATCTAACAACGACTTCGTATTCATAATAGATTTACTATTGTAACAATGAAATACCAAACATACTCACACAGTAATAACAATTCAAAATATTTTCATTATCAATTTTTCTGTAATAACTAATTGTAGAACTGACCTCCATTAACATGTTTTAAGTATTACTATTTCTTCTAAAGAAATTACTGTTGAATCAGTCAATTCAAGACATGATCAACTAATAAAAATTATACAGTAAAACCTCACTAATTCGGACTAATTGGGGGGAAGTGAAGTCCGAAGTATTGAAAGTCCAAATTATCGCGAATATTTGTTTACATCTAAATATTGAATAATTTAGGCAATTAAAATTAAAAAATAAACGTTACTTGTCTGAAATATCGATGTTTAATGAATTTACAGTACAGTATATTGAAAAACAAAAACAGTATATTGAGGGTTGAAAAAGCCAGGACCGCCTTCTTTAAATTGAAGAGAATTCTATGTGACAGAGGAATCACCTTAAAACTAAAAATCAGATTAACACGCTGTTACATATTCTCCGCTTTGTTATATGGTGCGGAGAGCTGGACGCTGACGACTACTTTAATGAGGAGGCTGGAGGCTTTTAAAATGTGGGTCTACAGAAGAATTCTCCGAATAAGTTGGGTGGACCGAGTAAGGAATGAAGAGGTCCTACAGAGAATGAAAAAGAGCACAGAAATAATCAGAACAATAAAAACACGTAAGCTCGAATATTTTGGCCACGTGATGAGACACCCAGGAAAATATAACCTTCTGCATCTAGTGATACAGGGTAAAATTGCCGGAGGGAGAGGACCGGGACGAAGAAGGATGTCTTGGCTACGAAACCTCCGTGAGTGGTACCACAAAACATCCACTGAGCTATTCCGAGTTGCAGTGAATAAAGTGATGGTAGCCAATATGATTGCCAACGTCCGATAGTCGAGCATGGTACTTAAAGAAGAAGAAGATATTGAAAAACAACAAAGTTAAAAGTATAGAAATTAAAATATTTACGGCAGTAAAAATATTGTTAAATAATAAATGTCCAGTGTAAAATGATATTTAATTAAAACACTGTACTTACGTACCGATTATTTGGCACTTGTTGAAGTAGAGGGTTGACAAATATCCTCAGGGATCATTTCAAGTTGCTTAGAAAAAAATCTTGTTATTTTTTTCTGTGATTCTTTGCTACACTGTTTTCTTATAACTTGTTGGCGCATCTCCCTTAGGACAAGGTAATAGTCATTGAATTCCGGATTAAAGTCTGCAAATTGTGTAAGTTCGTCTATGTGGTTTCTCACTTCACTAGCTTAAATTGTGGAACGTTTTCTTCACTGAATAACCAATAATTTATTACAGGACGAAACAATTTTTATTAGACAGTTAAAAGCTAGACTATTATTTTTTGAAGTAGCACTCTATTAATTTTTAACTAATAACTTCTAAAAAAATTAAAAAAGCTGCTCTTCTTGGAGTAGTTCGAAATATCACGAATTTCAAATTAGTGAAGTCCGAATTAGTGAGGTTTTACTGTATTTTTATAATAACGAATGTTTCAAAAATGACTCAACTCGTTTTTAGCTGACATGAATATTGTTGTTCTTGTATAGGTCATCAGCTGAAAGGCTGGTTTAAACCTCTAAAGGTTTCATTAAGTAAAAGAAGGAGTGAGGTGGTTTACAAAGTGCCTTCCTCACTCAGTGGAAAAGTATGCCTATCATCATACCATGTCATCAGAAAACCAACTACTTTCCACTCTGAAAAAAATATTCTTTCATTTCATTCACCACAGGGTCTGGCTGTATAATGAAATTCATTACTCTCAGAGGAGATACTTTTGTCTGTTGTTGTTTAGGTAATCAGCCAAAAGGCTGGTTTGAACCTGTAGAGGTTTTACTAAGTAAATCGAGGAATGAGGTGGTTTACCATTGCCTTCCTCACTGAGTGGAAAAGTACGCTTATCATCATGCCTGGCCCTCTGAAAAGCACATATTTTCCACTCTGCAAATGACACTTTCACTTCATTCACCACAGGGTCTGGATGTACAATGAAATCCATTACTTTCAGAGGAGATAACTCTGATTAGTGTCTTTTGCACCTCTACCTCTTCTATTCTTAAATGATTCAGTCATTTAATTGGCTGACCATGCGATAAGAAACAGAACTATTTATTTTAGCCCTGCAACTAACAGATTGAGTGTAAATAATTTGACACTCCACCTGTCTGTTATGGGCAACAGTTCTGACCATAGAAGTGTATTTTACACCTCTACCTCTTCTGTTCTTAAATTCTTGTCATATTATTAAAAAATATACATTTATGCAACTACATTAATATTACAATAAAACTTACCTCTGATGACTTCATAAATTAAAGTTAACGATTAAGTTATTATAAATAATTTTATAATTTATGGTAGTTGTAATGGATTTAATTACTAATTATTGTTAGAAAAATATTCTTGTATAATACATGATAGTTTCATACTTTATAGTTAGGCTTATATTTATTATATAATATATTTAATACATAATAGTTTTTCAGTTTTCATTCTATTCTATCATTTATATCATTTGTATGTAATACTTTTTGATCTAATAAAGCAGATATAGTATTTTCTAGTTTAAATTGGTTAAAAATCATTTCATTACAATATATATCATAATTTTATGTATTTTTTTTTGTTTTAATAAAATATTTTTCTATTCCTTGGGCTTCATTAAGCACAAACCAACCCCTTCTTAGGAGTTGGTACCCTCTTCGTAGAAGGTTCCCGCCAACGAATGTAGCCACGACAGTTTTCACTTCATCGTCAGTTTCAAAACGTTGGCCGCCAAGCTCGCGCTTCATGTGCAGGAACAAGTGGTAGTCAGACGGTGCCAAGTCCGGGCTGTAGGGCGGGTGATCGAACTGCTCCCAACAAAATTGTCGAACCAATGTTTGAGTGTCACCAGCGAAATGGGGCCGAGCATTGTCGTGGAGCAACACAATTCCGTTACTGAGCATTCCTATCCGTTTGTTTTAAATTGCCTGCCTTAGTTTTCTTAACGTTTCGCAATACCTTGCCGCATTAATGGTTTCACCTCTTGGGAAAAAATCAATCAGTAAAACACCTTTCCGATCCCAAAAGACAATGCACATGATTTTTTGTGCATACATTGTCGTCTTGAATTTTTGTTTCTTCGGGGATTGCGTGTGTCGCCACTTCATTGACTGCTGTTTAGATTCCGGTGTGACACGACGGACCCAAGTTTCATCACTTGTCACAATTTTGTTTAAAAAATCCTCACCATCATCACTGTACCGTGTGAAAAAAGTCAAAGCAAAGTCGACCGGAAGTAGTAGTTTATTCATATAATTTGTTACTTTTTGCAATTTTCTCAAAAACTGGTCCTACGATTTTTTTTTAAATCGCCTGGTTTACTCATTTTTTTATGCTCTACAAGATAGGGTAGGCGCCATGTTTGCTGAAATTCTCGGTGAGGCTGTTTTCACGTAAAAACCTAGTTTTTTTAAGATTACGGCTTTAATATGCATTTTAGCGCACAAATTTATATAATAAAAGTTGTAAAAAATTTGAAAACCTACAACTTTTATTCGTAACATTTTTTTGTATAACGCTTAGTTTTGCGGTAATTAGCGATTTTCTGTTTTTTTGTCACGAAAACGTGTGAAAAATTGATTTTTTTAAGATTTCGGCCTTAGTATGCATTTTACGACAAAAGTGTATTTAATCAAATTTATAGGAAATAAAACTATCTACAACTTTTATTTAAAGCATTTTTTTCTACAGAGGTTAGTTTACTGTGAAAGAGTGATTTTCCGTATTTTTAAGCCAAACTGAGGTCGATTTTCATTTTGCGTTTTTCACTCATGAGTAAAATTAGGTTATGTTTATGGAGGATAGTTTTTTTGTTTTTATTACTTATGTTACATTATATTGTTAATTATTTGCATTGGCAAGAGAAAGTTGTGTGAGTGTTTCACACCAGATTTTTTTAAAGTTCAGTTAGGTTTGTAAAATTAGTAGATTATGTACTGAAAAATTATTTTTTTACAGTTACATGAAGCATAACCCACTTGTTTTCAAAATATGTTGATTTTGATTGATGTGCACTCAACAAGGCTGTTAGAAGCTTATTACACGGGTATCGGAAGAGGAAGAGTCAACTGCTTAACAGACAGGAAGGGTGCAGCCAAAAAAAAAAAAAAAAAAAAACCAGCCTAGTCAGTCAAGCAACGATGAGTAAAGTTAGATCACTGCGACGACGTTACGGGTTTCTGAGCAAAAACAACCCAATGTGGGGTAATTTCCTGTTGTCACACCCTTCTTCATACAAAACCGCGCCCATTTAAACTTTATTCTGTTTGTTTGCTTAACCTAAACATTGTGTACTTTGTCCAAATCACGTCGGCCTGTAGAAAAATAATTATATTGTCACGGTTGATAGAACCATTACAATATTGGGATCTTTAACATGGTCAGTCATGTGTAATCAGTAGACAAATCACTCATAGATCAAGCTTGGAATATTTCGATTGAATTAAAAAACTTGTTCAAGTTTCTATTACGTGCAATGAACATTTTGCTGTTTCCCTTCTAAAGTTTTGTCCCAATACACGTATTGTAAAATGTATTGGCTCTAAATAGTCTTGTGTGAAACACTCAAATCATTTTCTCTTGCCAGTTGATAATGAAACATTTGAACCATATTTTTAACCAAAAGTAAACGTTGTTGTTGTTTAGGTGATCAGCCTGTAGGCTGATTTGAACCTCTATCTAGAGGGTTTACTAAGTAAAACGAAGAGTGAGGTGGTTTACAAGTGCTTTCCTCACTGAGTGGTAAAGTATGCATATCAGCATGTCAGGCTCTCCGAAAAGCACATAGGCCCTACTTTCCACCCTGCAAATGACACCTTCATTCATTCATCAGAGGGTCAGGCTGTTTAATGAAATTCATGACTCTCAGAGGAGATAACTCTGACTAGTGTCTCTTACACTTCTACCTCTTCTATTGTTAAACGATTTAGTCATCTAATTAGCTGAACTTTTGATAAGAAACAGAACTATATTTTGTAGTCCAGGAAGTAGTGGATCAGGTGCAAATAGTTAACACTCCATCCGACTGTTATGGGATGAAGTAAAAAATGTAAAATGAAAACAAAATCTAATTTTTAATTGCAAGTGAATGACGCTTAATAAATATCAATCTCTTTAGGAACTTCCGGTTAACCAATTTTGATGAAAATGTGTGTATCGGTTTCTCTTATAAGTGCCTAACTTAAGTTCCAAGTTTTTGAGATATTTTGTTCACACAGACCAATCGGTAAAAACAAATTTTTTGGGTTCAGTTGGCCGGAAACTGGGCATGTCCGGTGAAAATTCTATTTTGAAAAATCGACTTAAAACAATAGATACTTTACTTCCCTATATATTCATACAGGATCCAAATACACTTATCAGTCACCTTATTCTATTTATTTATTTTTTATTTATTTGTTTTATTTAGTTAAATATAATACAATTATTGCTATACTAACCTATTTACAATATTTTTAACTAAATATACTTATAAGCAAAAACTCTTCTTCATGAAGAGTTCTGTCCGCGCATAGGAGTAAACAAAAAAATTATTTAGACAAATTTATATATATACTAATAACTACTATAAAAAATACTATTATAAAATCTAAAAAAGGGTACAAGAAATACATTAAACATTTTTTGTTAAAAGCATTAAAATAAATGATAAATACAATTAAATTTATATACAAAAAAATAATAATAATAAAATTTTAAACATTACCTTAGATTATGTACAATTAATTGTATTAATAGAGAAAAAACTTTTTTTTTCAATAACTAAAACTACTTTATAATAATTTTAGGGAATACATGTGGGAATACATTTTAAATCGAGATTTTTGTTTAGGTCATCAGCCAAAAGGCTGGTTTGAACCCGTAGAGATTTTACTAAGTAAATCGAGGAGTGAGGTGGTTTACCATTGCCTTCCTCACTGAGTAGAAAAGTACGCTTATCAGCATGCCAGGCCCTCTGAAAAGCATATATTTTTCACTCTGCAAATGACACTTTCACTTCATTCACCACAGGGTCTGGCTGTATAATGAAATACATTACCTTCAGACGAGATAACTCTGATTAGTGTCTTTTACACCTCTACCTCTTCTGTTCTTAAATGATTCAGTCATTTAATTGGCTGACCATGTGATAAGAAACAGAACTATTTATTTTAGCCCTGCAACTAACAGACTGAGTGTAAATAATTTGACACTCCACCAGTTTTTTATGGGCTGAAAGAGATTATTAATTCTTAATCTATTATTAATTCTTAATGGTATCTATTATGTTAATAGATACCATTAAAATTTTTACTAAATAGTTAAACTATAAAAAGTATTTTAAAGTAACTAATAGTAGGTGACCTCCAGATTTAGTTTGAGACAATTCAATTTTTTTTATGATACGTGCCAACAGAAACTGTTAACTAAATGGAGAGACTATCATACAACAACATGCAGTAATCATATTCCTAAAAAGTGTTTACATTTTGTAGCGCAAATCCATTTGTAAGGTAATTAAAACGGAGTGGTTAATCTAATTTTAAACTTGTTATAAGTTATAGTCTTGTATTTTATATTTGTAGAGGTTGTAAAGAAGGAGACTTGTGTGAAAATTTAAAGTAATTATGAGCCAGCCCATCATAAAATGTTTATTTCTAAAATGTACCAATTTAAGTTGCAAGGCGAACTGGTTATTTGTGTTCTCTTCTTTTAATTAATTTATTTACGCTGTTACAAATTTAGATGTAAATAAAAGTTTTTTGGTTACAAAATTATGCCAACGTTTTAAATAAGATTCGTATGTTGTAGTCGTATCCTAGGACTAGTTATGTATGTGTAATTAGGAAATATCTGTCCTCAGAGAAAGCCTTCTAATACCCATATCCATAAATCAATTTTTATATTTTTTTAAGAATTATTTTTTAAATTACTCAATTATACTAACTAAAATAAACTTAAAAATGGTGATAAAATTAGTAGGCTATCCCTAAGAGTTAGAATTGTCCATAACGGGCAGGTGGAGGATTAAATTAATTTCACACGATGTGTTGGTTCCAGGGCTACAAAAAATAGTTCTGTTTCTTATCACGTAGTCAGTCAATTATATAACTAAACAATTTAAGAACAGAAGAGGTAGAGTTGTTAAAGACACTAATTAGAGTTATCTCCTCTGAGAGTGATAAATTTCACTGTACAGCCAGACCCTGTGGTGAATGAAGTAAAGGTGTCATTTGTAGGGTAGAAAGGAGATTTTTTCGGAGGGCCTGCTGATAAGCATACTTATGTACTTATAATAACTACTTTTCAGTGAGGAAGGCAATAGTAAACCATCTCACTCCTCATTTTTAAACGCTTTTATTTAACTTACTCTTGGATCCATAAAATCTTGCAACGTAAAATTTTAATACTTCTACCGTATCAATATGAATCAAACTTTGCACACTTGTTTATCTTCGATGACAATACGCTGTCATAAAAAAAAATTTACAAAAAAAATTTTTTTTTTTTTTTTTTTTAACTTGCTCTTGGATCCATCAAATCTTGCAACTTAAAATTTTAATACTTCTACTGTATCAATATGAATGAAACTTTGCACACTTGTTTATCTTCGATGACAATACGCTGTCATAAAAAAAAATTAAAAAAAAATTTTTTTTAAACGCTTTTATTATTACAAAATAACTTACTCTTGGATCCATCAAATCTTGCAACTTAAAATTTTAATACTTCTACCGTATCAATATGAATCAAACTTTGCACACTTGTTTATCTTCGATGACAATAGGTGTTTGTAAAAAAAAATTACAAAAAAATTTCAAATTCAAATTTCAAATCATTTTTTTTGAAAAAATTTTTTTTTCAAAAAAAATTTAAAAAACGCTTTAATTTAACAATTACTTAAAAAAAGTAACTAAAAAGAAAAAAATAAAAAAAATTTACAAAAAAAAATTACAAAAAAAATCACAGAATAAAAATTATAAAAAAAAAAAAAATTAAAAAAAAATTTTTAAGAAACGCTATTATTTAACAATGATTCAAATAAAAAATGAACTAAAAAGAAAAAATAAAAAAAATTACAAAAAAAATTACAGACATTACTGTTACAAATAAAAGCGTGGCGCATTTTTATACAACGAATATTTTACAATAATAAAAATGCGCCACGCTTTTATTTGTAACAGTAATGTCTGTAATTTTTTTTATTTTTTCTTTTTAGTTCATTTTTTATTTGAATCATTGTTAAATAATAGCGTTTCTTAAAAAAAATTTTTTTATTTATTTTTTTTTTTTTTATAATTTTTATTCTGTGATTTTTTTTGTAATTTTTTTTTGTAATTTTTTACTTAGTAAAACCTCTACAGGTTCAAACCAGCCTTTCGGCTGTTGACCTTAACTACAAGATTTAGAAAACCAAAGTAGGGATTATTATCATTAGGTTTAACATACACTGAATTTTTGAATTAACTACATAAAAACGAAATAGTTAATTCTTTTTTTTAACTCAATTTAATTTTTTTTTTTTAATTAACTACATAAAAACGAAAAGCCCTGTGAGGGGATTTGCCAGTTACCTCCATCGGGTGCGTCCCCGTGTGGAATCGGGGAAGCTCACCGGCCCTGCAGCCAGCAGCGTCGGAGGGTTGTGGCGAAATAAAATAGTCACCGTGAAAAAAAAACTGGACTGGTCCTCCAGGTTGGGGGTTCAAGCTTAAGGCCAGCAACCTTAAATTGGTAAAAATATGTGACCGCTAAAAATCTCAACATTAAGCCTCGGAAACATGGGACTGGATTCAACGGAAACACTAACAGGAAACGAAATAAGAAGAAGAATGAATCAACAGGAGTCAGTTGTTGAAGCAATAGAAAGTCGACATTCAAAACGCCATGAATTTGAGGCAACTGGCTCCTGAAGATGCACTGGATAGGGGCAAATGGAGGTTGAGATGCGAGAAACGGCCTGATGATGCTGTAAGAGACCTCGCTTAAGTAAGTAAGTAAGTAAGTAAAACGAAAAGCAAAAGTCAAGTGAATAAGCCACAGAAATTAAAAAATTTTTTTTACCGATTTTGTTGAGCAAAATACAGAAAATCACTAATTGACACTAAATTAAAGAGTTTTACAAAAAAATTGTTTAAACTAAAAGTTGTCGGTATACACTTTTGCCCTTAAATAGACAAGCGAATAAGCCTGCAATATTAAAAAATCACATTTTTCCCCAATTTTGATGAGCAAAATACAGAAAATCACTAATTGACACTAAATGAAAGCGTTTTACAAAAAAAAAAAATAAACTAAAAGTTGCAGTGTACATTTTTGCCCTAAAGTAGACAAGTGAGTAAGGCTGCTATAACAAAAAAAAAACGCATTTTTTTACCGATTTTGATGAGCAGAATACAAAAAATCACTAATTGACCCTAAATTAAGCATTGTACAAAAAGCCTTGTAATTAAAAGTTGAAGTTTTATAATGTTCTACAACTTTGATTATTACAGTTTTGCCCTAGAATGCATATTAAGAAACCTTTTTTTACCATGAGAGCGCAGCCAATCGAAGAATTTCAGCAGACATGGCGCTTACTCTATCTTGTAGAGCATAAAAAAATGTAGTAAATGAGGCGATTTTAAAAAAGATCGTAAGAGCCGTTTTTGAGAAAGTCGATAAAAAAGTTAAAAATCCACGAATAAACTACTACAACTGGTTGACCGATTTTGATAAAAATGTTTGTGTCGAATCTCCTAATGATTGGCACCTGACGTAAGTTCCACGTTTCAACTTCGTACGATATTCCGTTGTTGATATATTTTGTTCACACACACACACATCGCTAAAAAACATGTTGTTTTCTGTTCAAGGGGCCTGAAAAAACGCGTAAGTTATTTCCGGTGAAAACTCGATTTCGAAAAATCGACTGAATACAATTTTTTTTTCTCTGCAATCTAATTTAGGGCGAGAGATAGTGAAAAACTGATTGCGAAAGAATTACACTTAGTTAAAAGAAAATAAAAAAGATTCTCAAATAACCAAAGTAATAATGAGCCACATACGTAACCTAACCGGGAATTTAACCCAAGATATCGTGCTTTATAGTGTAACATTTACGAATGTTTCACCGAAGTAATCAAACCAACAATGCTTGTAGTTTTTGTTTCTATTTTACGTAAGGAGAGATGGCACGATGGTTTTAACTCAAAATTTCGATTTTTGGTTGTTTATGTTTTTCAATAGTCTAGGTAGAAAAACATCTGCCAGAAAAACATTAAATTACGTCAAAAAAATAATATTTTTACGAAAAAATATTATTTTTATCAAGTTTACACAGAAAAATTATTATGTTACTAAGAACGAATATTTTTCACAAATTTTTATACTGCTCGTTTTAGTGCAAAGAGAATTTTAGTTTTTAAAATATCTGCATCACTGTTCTTTTTTTGTATTTTAAATGTTGGTTCAGCTTTCTAAACTGAACTGTTAATGGGAAATTTACTTTTTGTGTAAATTTTATTTTTGATTCGAGCTTTCTTGTTTCTTGCGTTTTCTCTTAAATTTAGATTTTTAACACTAGGTACATTTCTCTCAGAAACCAATAAACCTACCAGGCTAAAATTTTAAGTAGTTAATTATCTTGTATATTCACACATACCGACATTTTATGACTTTCTCAGGTGCTCCAAAAATTAGTAATATGCAAAAAACGTAGAAATCAATTTGTAAAAATTTTATGTTATTCGTCATTTTTAAAAAAAATGGTATGGTCCAAAGATTAAATTGAAAAAATGGCAGTTGCTCGAGAAGAAACCAGACACCTATACTGCCCTACTAAGCCAAAAAGCCGTAACTGCAAAAAAATTAAATTTGAGTTTTGAATTGATTCTTATGTTTAAAAGTATGAGAAGCCGAAATACCGTATCTACAACCTTATACGAGATATAAAGGTTACCCAAAAAGGGGTAACTGCACTTACCCCTTTTTGGCTTCTTATAACATGAATGCCTTAACTGTATCTGCATAAATGTTAATAAAAAAAGCATTTAGGAAAAAACTGAAGTATTTTTCTGATTCTTTGGCGTAAAATATGCATGAAACAGTAGGAAGTCAGATAACCTGCATATTTTTAACAAGTGGCTTAGGCCAAAATGCAAACTCCTCATTTCTTGCATATCATACTCCATGCAGTTACGGCTTTTTGGCTTAGCAGGGCAGTATAGTGTGTAAAGTTTAATTTCCCTGTCTTTTACCAAACCTATGAAAAATTACCTAAAAGTAGCAAATTTAACATTGGCGGTGTACAAAGTACAGTCTCCCCTTAAAATCGCATCGATAGCTTTATAATTAACGACTACCATGGATTTTGGTACCGTGGTGGTTTTTTATAACGTGTTAAAATTTCCAGACCTTAGCCGGGAATCGAACCCGGGACCTATCGCTTTGAAAGCTGTCACATTAATCACTACGCCAAGGATGCGGTCACTCGTAAATTTTAGTTTAGAAAATATGAATTATAAACCGGATGTACAGGAAAATCCCCTTTTACAAGAAAACGATATATATTATTTTTTAAAAAAACACCTGGTTTTTTTAATTTCAGCAAATAAATATTATATAAGGTAAAAAAAAAAACTATATGATGACCGACAAAATAATATTATAACCGAAGAGAGGTTTTGGTTACGCCCTGACTGCCAGAAACAACAGAACTACCATAGACCTTCTATAAATACATTGTAGAAGTCTACACTGTATAGCTAATTTCCTCTTCAACATTTCACGGGTGTAAGCTATCATCATATTATTACAATACAATCCGTGCTTCTTCTTTACGTTCTGCAACCATGAACATCCGCACCAATTCTTCTTATTATTATTATTGTTATAACGGGTGTTTCAAAAAGGACGCACTTCGAAGTTTAAGGGTTAATATTTTCTGCATAGGGAATATTTTTTTCTCCCAAATAACAGTTGGCACTACCGTACTCATTGTTGACCCATTGTGTATTACTGACATGTACTAGTGCTATCCCAGTATTCATTTGTGTCTGTAGTGTCTGTATAAGTTCAAACATGGTTTTTTCAAAGGATGAACGTGTTTTTATTATTGAAAGTTATTGCGCATATAAATTTTACGAACGAGTAAAAGACGAGTTCCAGTTAAAATTTCTCAATTCTAAGATATCTAATAACACCACAATATCACGTCTGATTAATAAATTTCGTGAGAGAAATTTCGTGCCGGGTGAGGTAGTCAAACGTTGTTTCACATCGTCCAAAACTTGTTCTGTTAACACTGATGGTCGACCTGTGCTTTTCCGATCCTGTACACTGACAGTCTCACGAAATTTATTAATCAGACGTGATATTGTGGTGTTATTAGGTACTTTAGAATTGGGAAATTTTAACTGGAACTCGTTTTTTCACCTTTCACTCGTTCCTAATATTTATATGCGCAATAACTTTCAATAATAAAAACACGTTCATCCTTTGAAAAAACCATGTTTGAACTTATACAGACACTACAGACACAAATGAATACTGGGATAGCACTAGTACATGTCAGTAATACACAATGGGTCAACAATGAGTACGGTAGTGCCAACTGTTATTTGGGAGAAAAAAATATTCCCTATGCAGAAAATATTAACCCTTAAACTTCGAAGTGCGTCCTTTTTGAAACACCCGTTACTATAAGAACAGTATATAACAAAAACTACCATCAAAAACCATGTAGGCGTTGCTACTTGTACCATTATGTATGGTGTAATACTTTGATAATAATACAAAACACTTCACTTTTAAGATTCTTAGTTGTAGGTGATATGGGTATTCATATAAAGAAGGAAGTTCATTATGTTCAAGTTCCCCGTGCGGTACTCAAAATTATTACCATGTTACTAAATTATATTACGCATTATCTGTAGTCTACTCTATTAATATTTTAAAGAAGTAACGTTTGTTTCTTTGTTTGTACAAGGTAATCGCAGTAACCACCAAACTAATTTAAAAAATCTGGTATAGAACACACACACACCTTTCTCTTGCCAATGCAAATGATTAATAATAAACCTAACATTATTAATAAAATATTAGAAATAAACAAAAACTAACCTCAAAAACATAACCTTATTTTAATCACGAGTGAATGACGCAAAATGACAATCGAACTCAGTTTGGCTTAAAAATACGGAAAATCACGCTTTCACGCTAAACTAGGCTCTGTAGAGAAAAATGCTCTAAACAAAAGTTGTAGATCTTTTAATTTTCTATAACTTTTATTATATACACTTTTGTCGTAAAATGCATACTAAGACCGAAATGTTAAAAAAATCGATTTTTCTCACGTTTTCGTGAGAAAAAAAACAGAAAATCGCAAATTACCGCTAAACTAAGCGTTATACAAAAAAATATTTGAAACAGAAGTTGTAGGTTTTTAAATTCTCTACAACTTTTATTATATAAGTTTTTGCGCTGAAATTTATATTAAAGCCGTAATCTTAAAAAAACAACGTTTTTACGTGAAAACAGCCTCACCGAGAATTTCAGCAAACATGGCGCCTACCCTATCTTGTAGAGAATAAAAAATTGAGTAAAATAGGCGATTTTAAAAAAAATCGTAGGACCAGTTTTTGAGAAAATCGCAAAAAACTGAAAAATTATACGAATAAACTACTACTTCCGGTTGACCGATTTTGATGAAAATGTTCGTGTCGCGTCCGGTAGTGGTATGTAACTTAAGTTTCAAGTTTCAAGTTCGTACGATGTTCCGTTCTTGAGATATTCTGTTCACACACAGACACACACACACACACAAACACACACACACACACACACACACACACACAGAGAGACACACACACACACACAGACACACACACAGACCAATCGCTAAAAACATGTTTTTTGGGTTCAGGGGGTCTGAAAACGTATAGATCCGGTGAAAACTCGATTTCGAAAAATCGACATGAAAACAATACTTTCCTTCCTATATATTCATATAGGCAAGAGAAAGTAAAAATCTGGTATAGAACACACACACACCTTTCGCATGTCTACGTAAATATATATATATATATATATATATATATATATATATATACAGAGTGATTCACGAAGATATGCAGAAACTTTGGGAGCCCATTGAACATGTAAAAATAATGAAAAAAGTTTATATAAACATGGGTCCGGAAATGCTTCGTTACCGAGTTACGGCTAGCGAAAGTTTCGCCCGGATTTTAGCTCACCAGGTGAAATGAGGTCTCCTGAAATTCTGGTAAGGTAGATTAAGGGGCGAATTCAATCATTTCTTATGGTTTTTGACCTGATAAATTGAATAAAACAGGTCCCAGAACTGTAAGTTAAATAGTTTTTGAGAAAACTAGTGTCAAATTCAAAAAATGGAGTGAAAAAAAACACAATTTTTCATCTTAGTTTTTCCGGTTAATTTTACTTTGTACTCTTATGAATAAAAATTCATTTAATCAAACATCTATTCGCTTTCTGTGTACTTAATTTACACCGGTTTGTTAAGAATAAAATTTTCTACGTGTTTTATTCAAAAATTGTAACTGTTTCTTGGTGAAATAACAAAGTTATTCTTGCCTAAAGATGAAAAAATGTGTTTTTCACTCCATTTTTTGCATTCGACACTGGTTTTCTTAAAAACTATTTAACTTACAGTTCTGGGACCTGTTTTATTCAATTCATCAGGTCAAAAACCATAAGAAACGATTGAATTCGCTCCTTAATCTACCTTACCAGAATTCCAGGAAGACCTCATTTTACCTCGTGAGCTGAATTCCGGGCGAAACTTTTGCTAGCCGTAACTCGGAAACGAAGCATTTCTGGACCTATGTTTATATAAACTTTTTTCATTATTTTTACATGTACAATGAATTATTTTTACATGTCCTAAAGTTTCTGCATATCTTCGTGAATCACTCTGTATATAAAGTCCAACCTTTCTTAGTTTGGTCCTGCTGTCAACAAATAATGACGTCACTGAGCATGCGCATTATATAAAAATGCGTAAACGCCGATTAAAAAGTAACAACAAAATACTTCCAAAAGTATTTAAATACAAAATACTTTTAAAAGTATTTTTATAAATGAAATTGTTAGGCCTTCATCATATCATGACTGATGTTTTAAGTACTTATAATTTAAAACATAGTTAACTTAATAAGAATATTACATCCATAAACTTGAGGACTCTAGCGTACACTCTGTAGTAGCTGGCTTTGGTTTGTTGACAGTAAAAGCAAACTAAGAACAGCTGGACTTTATATATTTTTTATGTACGAGGTGCGGCTACTAAATAACGAGACTGACGTTGTAAAAATTTAATTTTTATTTAATACATAATCACTTATTGTCACCTTCAATATACACTCTTTCTCTATCCATACACAACGCTCCATGCGAATTTTCCATTGTTGGAAACAGTGTTGGAAGTCATCTTCTGTCAGCTCCTTCAGGACACGTGCCGCTTTCTCTTTTGCAGCTTCTACAGACTCAAATCTTCTCCCTTTTAATGCAGATTTCAACTTAGGAAACAGGTAGAAGATAATAACATGTGATGAAACGTGGTTTTTTACTTATGATCCGGAAACGAAGCGCCAATCCATGCACTGGAAGAGCCGAACTTCACCGAGAGCCAAAAAAGCTCGAACGAGCGAGTCAAAATTTAAAGCAATTATGATTGTTTTTTTTTGACAGTGAAGGTACCCATGGATGATGGAGGATAAAAATCCTCCATAATTTCAACGATATTGCGAGGAACTCACCACTTTTATGTGACGAAAGCACTCTCAAGACGAGCCAATAATAATACTGTGATAAAACCTGTGTGTCTCTACTCGAGTGAGTCTCTTAGAATGACGGGGAAGGTCTAATAGAAGCAGAGAAATTTTAGAGGAAGTTCCTCCGCAAGAAAATAGGCCCGAAGATAGTAGACGGACAAAATAGGTTACGAGGTCGAGAAGACTACAAGGAAAATGAACTATTAGAAAAAAACAATTAAAATTTTACGGATAACTGTGTAAAAAATGGATGACAAACGATTGACAAAATAAATTTGTACGACGCTAAACAATAAACCTACGGAGTCAGGTAAATAGTGTAAAAAAGTCAGAAAGGATATTGAAAAAACCGGAATAAACCGAGAAAACTTAATGAACCGAACCAAATTCAGACAACTAATTACAGTCTTTAAGGGCTTCCATGAAGAGGAAAAATAGAACACCGGGTGGACAGAAAAAAAGAGAAAAGCCTACAGTGAGTAGTAAATGGTGAGAATATGGACTATAAAAAGAGCTTTTAGAAACGTCTAAAATCACCTCACGTAGTCTAAAATTGGCCATATACGAGGAAAAAACATCTCATTAAACTAGGCCATCAGTAAAACATGTAAGTAAAATACAAATAAAGTATTGTGTAGGTTACATAAAAATCTTAAATCCACAAATGAACTTTTTACAAGTCATTTTACAGTGACCTGATGACCCATTTCAGTGATTACAGAAACGGAGCACGTACTAAAGCACAAGTAATAATGAAATGTATGACGTTGACGGTCTATTACGAGTAGTATGTAGCCTACAACCAACCCAACTTGTTAACTCGGTTACAATATTCTTATCTCCATCATTATTACACTATTTCCGCCAGTAAAATATATTTCTTTCTCAATATCCTACGTAGTCGTTGTAGAGGTGCTATCTGGGAAATAAAAGTTCATCAACCCGTTTTTGTAAGAATGTCATTAAATCGCTTTGTTATTATTTCTTTTGTTGATGTAATTTTCAGCGGCGGATATTCAGGTGAAGTAGGTGAAGAGCTTTTCACTTAAAAAAAATATATATTTTGACTTATGGATTTTCTGAAACGGCTGATTAAATTGTAAACCAGTGTATTCAGTGAAGAAAATAATTACAGGGTGATTCACGAAGATATGCAGAAACTTTGGGAGCCCATTGTACAAGTAAAAATAATGAAAAAAGTTTATATAAACATGGGTCCGGAAATGCTTCGTTACCGAGTTACTGCTAGTGAAAGATTTCGCCCTGACTTCAGCTCACCAGGTGAAATGAGGTCTTCTTGAAATTTTGGTGAGCTAGATTAAGGGGCGAATTCCATCGTTTCTTATGGTTTTTGACCTGATAAATTGAATAAAACAGGTCCCAGAACTGTAAGTTAAATAGTTTTTGAGAAAACCAGTCTCAAATGCAAAAAATGGAGTGAAAAAACACATTTTTTCATCTTTGTTTTTCCGGTTAATTTTACTTTGTACTGTTATGAATAAAAATTCATTTAATCAAACATTTATTCGCTTTCTGTGTACTTTATTTACACCGGTTTGTTCAAAATAAAATTTTCTACATGTTTCATTCAAAAATTTTAGCTGTTTCTTGGTGAAATAACAAAGTTATTTTTTTGCATTTGACACTGGTTTTCTTAAAAAATATTTAACTTACAGCTCCGGGACCTGTTTTATTCAATTTATCCGATCAAAAACCATGAGAAATGATTGAATTCACCCCTTAATCTACCTTACCAGAATTTCAGGAAGACCTCATTTCACCTGGTGAGCTGAAATCCGGGTGAAACTTTCGCTACCCGTAACTCTGAAACGAAGCATTTCCGGACCCATGTTTATATATACTTTTTTCATTATTTTTATATGTTAAATGATCTCCTAAAGTTTCTGCATATCTTCGTGAATCACCCTGTAGGCCTATATTAAATAAACAAACAATATTTTTATATGTTAATTACTAAAAACAGCCCCTTTAAAAAAAATATCCAGGATTAGAGTCCAGAAATTATTATTATTTGTCATCAGTCTCTTGACTGGTTTGATGCAGTTCTCCAACCTGTTCTATCTTGCGCAAGTCGTTTCATATCTACGTACCTGTAACACCCTACATATTTTGTAATTTGCTTTACATATTCTATCCTTTGCCTCCCCCTACAATTTACTACCTCAATATTACCCTCCATTGTTGATAGCCCAATACCTGGATGTCTTAAGATATGCCCCACTAACCTATCCCTTCTTATAGTAAGATGCTTCCATATACTTCTTTTTTCAACCACTCGCCTAAGAACCTCTAAATTACTTATTTTGTCCACCTACCTAATCTTTAACATTTTCCTATAACACCACATTTCAAAAGCTTCTATCCTCTTATTTTCTACAGCCCCTATCACCCACGTTTCACTCCAATATAATACTACACTCCAAACATAATGTTTAAAAAAATTTTAGTAAGAAATTATAGAAAGTTTATCTAGTCGAGACTTTGTGTTCATGCAAAGCGGGGTTCCTTGTCACCAAGACAGATCAGTTATAAATTCTCTTAAAGAAAATAACTTAAAAATTCTTCCAATAAAAATGATTATAAGTAATAACGAGTATCACACTAACTATTCAAAGTTGTAAACATGTGAGTGAAGAAGTTTTGTAGAAAATACGTGCAATTGTTTTTATTTATTTCCACAAATCCACTAAGTTTCACACTTCTTAAGTGTTAATTTTGACAAAAAACATGAATTGCATTAAAATTTGAATTTAAATTGTTGTGGATGTAAATACTAATGAAAGTCACAATAAAATTTACTTTTTTGGTCAACTTTGATAAAATGGTGATAAAAATCTTTTTGAACTTTCAAAAAAATACATGTTGTTTTTTAAGTACCCTAAATGAACTTAAAACATAAGTCGTATATCCTTTTAAAACCAAATTAAAAACAAAAATACATTTATTATTGTCAAGTAATTTTTTAATTTATTTTTTTATAAGTTAAGCTATTAAATTGGTCGGTTATTTCCAGAGTTAACTGATAATACATCCGGGATTTAAACTGCATTTTATGTGCAGTTTTACCGGATTCATGATCATAAAGCATTAATTAAATTTAAAAACAAATATAAGTATATATTTTTAAAAAATAATAAATAATGTGGAATTATAGGATATATTTAGCTTAATAAAATCTCTTATTATTGCTTAGGTAGACTATAATTAACCAGAAATTCAGGAATTGCAAGGTAATACCAATTATTCTGAAAAAAATTTAAAAAACGATTGTATTTATACCAGATGCATCAAGATTTTTAATTAATTTTTTATCAGAATAAAATGCAGTTGACTTAAGTAAAAAATTTAATAAATAAATAAAAGAAAAATATTTATTAAGTAATTTTTTGATTTAACTTTATTACACCATAATGTAATAATCCGTTCATTTTTAATAAAAAAATTAATTTCTTAAAATAAACCAGATGTCATAAAATTACAGAATTATTATAAAATATGTTTATTACTTTGATAAAGTTGTTATATAACTTTTTTTTTATTAAATCTTGACCTTTATTTAAAAAGTTCTTTATTTAAATCCTTTAAAGAATTAAATATAATTGAAGTTCTGATAAGAATTATATTACGTGAAAGAAAAAATATTCTCATAATCCTGGTGGTCAGTTTGTAGTGTACTTGACGGCTATGTTACTGGTAGTAACGTATATTCAAGAAACTTATATAATCTGAGATAGACCATATATTTCACAGCTAAAAATGTTATTTGCCCATAACAAGAGTGTTAAACAGCTGAAAATGTTATTTGCCCGTAACAGGAGTGTTAAACAGCTGAAAATGTTATTTGCCCATAACAGGAGTGTTAAACAGCTGAAAATGTAATTTTCCCATGACAGGAGTGTTAAACAGCTGAAAATGTTATTTGCCCATAACAAGAGGTGTTAAAAAACTGAAAATGTTATTTTCCCGTAACAGGAGTGTTAAACAGCTGAAAATGTTATTTGCCCATAACAAGAGGTGTTAAACAGCTGAAAATGTTATTTGCCCATAACAAGAGGTGTTAAAAAACTGAAAATGTAATTTTCCCATGACAGGAGTGTTAAACAGCTGAAAATGTTATTTGCCCATAACAAGAGGTGTTAAACAGCTGAAAATGTTATTTTCCCGTAACAGGAGTGTTAAACAGCTGAAAATGTTATTTGCCCATAACAGGGGTGTTAAACAGCTGAAAATGTAATTTTCCCATGACAGAAGTGTTAAACAGCTGGAAAATGTTATCTGCCCGTAACAAGAGGTGTTAAAAAACTGAAAATGTTATTTGCCCATAACAGGATTGTTAAACAGCTGAAAATGTTATTTGCCCATAACAGGAGTAACAGATGGAGTGTCAAATTATTTACACTCAAACTGTTCGTTGCAGGGCTAAAATAAATAGTTTTGCTTCTTATTACATTGTCAACCAATTATATGACTGAATCATTTAAGAACAGAAGAGGTAGAGTTGTAAAACACACTATAATATAAGTCACAGTTATCTCCTCTCAGAGTAATAAATTTAACTTTACAACCAGACCCTGTGGTGAATGAATTGAAGGTGTCATTTGCAGAGTTGAAAATATGTTCTTTTCAGAGGGCCCGGCATGCTGATAAGCGTACTTTTCTACTCAGTGAGGAAGACAATGGTAAACCACCTCACTCCTCGTTTTACTTAGTAAAACTTCTACAGGTTCAAACCAGCCTTTCGGCTGACGACCTAAACAATACAGAAGTGTCAAATTATGTGCACTCAATCGGCTAGTTCCAGGGGTACAAAATTTAATTCAGTTTCTTATCTCATGGTCAGTGAGTTACATGACTGTACCATTTAAGAACCGAAGAAGTAGAGTGTAAAAGACACTAGTCTGAGGTATCTCCTCAGAGAGAATGAATTTCATAATACAGCTAGACCCTGTAGTGAATGAAGTGAAGGTGTCCTTTCCAGGGTGGTAAGTAGGTGTTTTTTTTTAGATCAGGCTGATAAGCATACGTTTCCATTCAGTGAGAAAGCCAATTGGTCAATGAAACCACCTCGCTTCACGTTTTACTTACCCTATTTTAAATGAAATGTACTGGTATGTTTCTTATTATCTGCCTTGAGTAATAAATCTTCTTGTTTCCGCCATTCCCGAATCATTTGTTCTGTTGGAGGAGGTCCAAAATGCCTTTCTGCTGCCCGATTGCCATTTTCTTTTGCATATTGAACCACTTTTAATTTAAAAGCAAAAGAGTACGAAACACGTTTACTGCACATTTTAAAATGATATGATAACTACCGTAAGTAATATCGATGCAGAAACTGTACAATTTGTCTAAACATTAACACACTATTCAACGACTGAGCTTAGTACAAAGAAAATAGGTATGTATCACAGCGCTGACTTGTCAGCTTCGGTATAATATTGTACAAAATGAGATAAAGGGGCGTGGGAATTACAGCGGCGGAAGTTTGGGAGCCTTGAAATGTTTTTGCAGCCGCAGCGATACTATTCCAAGAAAGAACGTCAAAGCAAAAATTTTAAAGATTCCTCCTGTAGAGTGGTAAGATAAAATGCAATGCTGATGATTCATCTTCATTTACAGTACCGTAAATGCTTATAATCTTCAAGGCGATACAGTTTAAAAACTACGGTACATCCTATATCATTGTATGTTTTGGTATCCCTAGTTATTTAACGTGTTTAAGTAGGGTAGTGTTATATATCATGGAAAGCATCTACCTTGAAATGTAGCTTTCGGACCATAAGAGACGCATGGTAATATTTAGGTCATTTTCCTATGGAAAAAAGTGCGTCTTGTCGTCCGGAAAATACGGTATATAGTACAGCTTCTAGAGGTTCAAACCAGCCTTTTGACTGATGACTTAAACAACATCTGTGAAATAATATCTAGAACCCTTTAAAGTAAGACTTTAAAAGAAACTATAACAATAGAAAGTTTTAAAGTGTAATTTTTAATTAAGTGTTTGACGCATACAGCTGACGTAATGCGTCGCCCACTGTACCTCTGACACACGGTTAGCGTTTCCTTTAATAGAACATTAGTTGATGTGTGGTCTTGATCGTGAAAGGGTGATAACAATGAGTAGGTACGGATGATTTTTTTCTTGTAGAAGAAATTGAAGAGGAAGACTGAAATCGTAAAAATTTCAGGAAAATACTAAAGCATAGTACCCTAATTTTTTTAAAACAAAGATTGAGGAAGGGAGTTTTGAAACAATCGAATCGAATCATTAAGGAATGGGTTGGGAAACCCATAATGGGAGATATCGTGAAAGGATCACCTGATCGCTCGGGGAACAAGATTACAGAATTTGGAGTCTCTTTATTAATTGGAAGAAAGGAGTAGCTGGGGAAAACAATCATCAATCAATAATCATTGTTAAGATGATCAGCGGAAAAGCTGACGGCCTTCCATAGCCATCAATCTCCTATGATGGGTAGAGATTTTACTAAGTAAAACGAGGAGTAAGGGGATTTACAATTCTTCCTCACTGAGCGGAAAAATATGCTTACCAGCATGCCGGACCCTCTGAAAAGCACATATTTTCCACCCTGTAAATGACACCTTCACTTTATTCACCACAGGTTCTGGTTGGATAATGAAATCCATTACTTTCAGAGGAGATAAATCTGATTAGCGTCTTTTACACCTCAACCTCTTCTGTTCTTACTTAGTTCATTCATAATAACTTATGGGCATATTTATTTATTTTATATTTTATTTTCGACAGAAAAAAAAATAGCATCAGCAAAAACACGAGGGTGAGATGTTATAAAACATTAGCAGTGCCGACCCTACTCTATGGCAGTAAAACTTGGGTGCTTCACAGCGATAGGAGAGTAGATTGCAAGCATCTTAAATGAAATTTCTTCGACATACATATGGGTGTAGTAGAGAAGATCGTTGCAGGAATACCGAGATAAGGAAAGAACTCAACATCTTCTCTATAAACAACAAGGTATCCCTGAACAGAATGCAGTGGTTAGAGCACGTAAACAGAATGCGGGAGGATAGGATACCTAAGCAGACACTGGGCTGTAAGCCGGAGGGCAGGAGAGAACGAGGACGCCCGAAAGAGATGGGCTGATTTGAGAGGTTCGGAACAGGCAGAGATGCCTAATCTTTGAAAGGCAGAAGAAGAAGAAGAAGATTATTTTATTTGTAATTATTATTTGCACATTCTTTTCAAATTTTTTAATACAAATTAAAACTACTAATATTACGTATTAACCAAACCCCTAATCTCTTATTCGCTTCGCCTATATTTCACAAAAAACCGTAAAATATTAAAAACTAATTTAAAAAAAAGAAGCGTGTAACAATAAAACTGAGAGAAATGAACAGCTAAATCCTGAAAAAAAATTTCGTTAAGTTTGTAAGGTCGCATTGGGTCACGTCCGCCACTGATTGGCCGGCGACGATAAATATACAGTCTTGTCGTGGCAGTGGGTTACGGTAGAAAAATATTGTAAGAAATTTAACGCGGTTTAAGGAATATTTATTATATACAATAACCTCTCTTTAGTCCGGCTCTTTCGGGAATCTGGTGATGCCGGATTACAGATTTTTCCAGATTACCGAATGTGGGTAATATTACTGAAGATACTTGGGATAAATTAGGCAATTTAAGAACGCAAACGGTCAACCACATAAGACGAATAAAATTTCAATTTTTTTTAACTGAAAGGTTTAACTTATTTTTGGGTGTTTGGTGGTTCAACTGTACAGTTCTCAGTTCGATTTGTGTCAGGATAAAGTGCATTTGGTTTTTTGAGTTCTTTTTTAACAATATATTTGAGACGACCACATGAGACGAATAAAATTTCAATTTTTTTTAACTGAAAGGTTTATCTGATTTTTGGGTGTTTCGTGGTTCAACTGTACAGTTCTCAGTTCAATTTGTGTCAGGATTAAGTGAATTTGGTTTTTTGAGTTCTTTTTTAACAATATAATTTGAGACGACCACATAAGACGAATAAAATTTCAATTTTTTTTAACTAAAAGGTTTAACTGAATTTTGGGTGTTTCGTGGTTCAACTGTACAGTTCTCAGTTCAATTTGTGTCAGGATTAAGTGAATTTGGTTTTTTGAGTTCTTTTTTAACATTATAATTTGAGACGACCACATAAGACGAATAAAATTTCAATTTTTTTTAACTGAAAGGTTTAACTGAATTTTGGGGGTTGGGTGGTTCAACTGTACAGTTCTCAGTTCAATTTGTGTCAGGATAAAGTGCATTTGGTTTTTTGAGTTCTTTTTTAACAATATATTTGAGACGACCACATGAGACGAATAAAATTTCAATTTTTTTTAACTGAAAGGTTTATCTGATTTTTGGGTGTTTCGTGGTTCAACTGTACAGTTCTCAGTTCAATTTGTGTCAGGATTAAGTGAATTTGGTTTTTGAGTTCTTTTTTAACAATATAATTTGAGACGACCACATAAGACGAATAAAATTTCAATTTTTTTTAACTAAAAGGTTTAACTGAATTATGGGTGTTTGGTGGTTCAACTGTACAGTTCTCAGTTAAATTTGTGTCAGGAGAAAGTACATTTAGTTTTTTTAGTTCTTTTTTAACAATATAGCTCTTATGGAGTTAAAGATGTCGTGTAATAACCAAAACCAGTGATTGTAGATGATATTGCAATGTAGCCTACTAACGGAAGCAATTTTTCATACACTGTTTCTATCATGCGCAAATAATTGAGGAAATCTAACGGTTCTTCACTTAATTCTTTTAATAAGCTAATATCAGAAAATTTCTTCTCCTTTGTAACAACTTCTTGCACCACTGTTTATGCTTTTCGATTTTTTACTTTTGTACAATTACTAAAAGTAAACCGAGAGCTGCGAAATCGTCCTGCTCCTTTGAATCCGTTGTAAAAATTGAATGATTGAACAATACGTGCGTGTGCTTCTACAGTGTACAATAATTGTAAAAAATTGAGATTAAATAAATAAAATTAACACTAAAATAAATTAAAAACAATTGAATCGGTCATTTCAGAAAGCCCGTAAGTCAAAATTTTACATTTTCTCTTTAAGGCATTTTAGAATAAACTATCCCTACACCTACTGCCCATAACAGACAGGTGGAGTAATAAATTATTTACTCTCAATCTGTTCTTTGCAGGGCTAAAACAAATAGTTCTGTTTGTTATCACGTGGTCAGTCAATTAAATGACTGAATCATTTAAGAACAGAAGAGGTAAAGGTGTAAAAGACACTAATCAGAGTTATCTCCTCTGAAAGTAATGAATTTCATCATTATACGGCCATACCCTGTGGTGAATGAAGTGAAGATGAAATTTGCAGAGTGGAAAATATGTGCTTTACAGAGGGCCCGGCATGCTGATAAGCAGCATACTTTTCCATTCAGTGAGGAAGGCAACGGTAAACCACCTCACTCCTCGTTTTACTTAGTAAAACCTCTACATGTTCAAACTAGCTTTTCGGCTGATGACCTAACAAAAAAATCCCTACACCATCCCTACAAAAATCACAAAAGTCTGGCTTTTCTTAAGTAGTATATAACATTAAGAAAAGGCTTATCCTTAATGATATAAAGTGTTTCATTCTAATTAAACAATGAAAGAGGATGTTCTTTTGAAGCTTAAGCTCTACTTTCATTGTCAATCAACATTTTGCTTTCTTAAAGTTATGAATTTCAATTTTTATTATTGCAGAAAGCTATTTTAAATTATGATTTAAAATAGCTTTCTATGTAAACTACTGAAATAAATAAATTAATACTGTTGTACAGCACAATTTTCTGCTGGTCTAACAATGTAAGTTAACATTTTGCACAAATTTATTTCAGAAACACTTTAAGTCTAAATTCTAAATTTTCTTTTTAAAAAGTACCTTGTCTTTAAAAAGACAAAAGTATATTTTATATTAAAGGGATCTCTGGACAATTTATATTTTTTTAATTGGAACATAATAATTCACAAGTTTTTTAATTTTTCCAAAAAATAGTTTTTTTAACTTTTGGGCCTTCTGAAAGACCGATTCAATTAATTAAAATTAATTGTAAAAAAATAAGTTGAAATAATTTCGACTGTTCAGTTCAAACTGTACGTGTGTGGCCGGCCTTATTCGAGGTGTGGCTATTAAATAACGAGACTGACGTAAAATGTTTATTTTATATATAATCACTTATTGTCACCTTCAATATACACTCCTTCTCTATCCCTACAACGCTCCATGCGAATTTTCCATTGTTGGAAACAGTGCTGGAAGTCATCTTCTGTCAGCTCTTCAAGACACGTGCCGCTTTCTCTTTTACAGCTTCCACAGACTCAAATCTTGTCCATTTTAATGCAGATTTCACCTTAGGGAACAGGTACAAGTCACATGGTGCAAGATCTGGTGAATAAGATGGATGTTCTAACACTGAGATGCTGTACTTGGCCAGGAACCTCTTGACAGATAACGCGGAATGAGCTGGCGCATTGTCTTGGTGGAGAACCCATGATTTGTCCTTCCACATTTCGGGGCGTTTTTCCTTACTCTTTGACGTAGTTTAGAAATTACCTAAAGCTAAAAATATTGATTAATTGTTTGACCTTCAGGAACCCAGTGAAGGTCAGTGAAGGTCAAACCCCAATCATCATTGCTTTGAATTTTGAATTGCTGATTCGAGCTTTTTTGGCTCTCGGTGAAGTTTGGCTCTTCCAGTGCATGGATTGGCGCTTCATTTCCGGATCATAAGTAAAAATCCACGTTTCATCACATGTTATTATCGTTTCCAAAAAATTTGGGTAATTTTTAATCGCGTACAAAATATCAGTACAAACATTTTTGAGCGGCACGTGTCCTCAAGGAGCTGACAGAAGATGACTTCCAGCACTGTTTAAAACAATGGAAAATTCGCATGGAGCGTTGAAGGGATAGAGAAGGGTGTATATTGAATGTGACAATAACTGATTATGTATAAAATAAATATAAAATTTTTCACAACGTCAGTCTCGTTATTTAATATCCACACCTTGTATTAGGCCTACTACAAAATATTACTGCATAATAATTTTTTTTTAATTTGGCACCCGAGTTGTGCCGGACTATAAAATGCAAGACTAATAAGAGATTACTGTATTCGGTATTAATTTGATTACGAAATTTATTTAAAGTTATTCATAGTTTTGTCATTCGCATAAACTAATACCACACTAAAATATTTTCTTCACTTTAACAAAAAGTTTAGACTCACAATAAATTCTTATAACTAAACATTTTTAGTCAGTAACCAGTGAAATATTACGTCATGAGAAGTCTTATCATAAGAAATAAGAAGAGGCGAGGCTAGCTAAACGTGGAACGTAGTGCACACGTGCATTACCTGTTACACAGGTGTTCAACAAAATAAGCGAACGAATGACTATGACTGCTTTTAACTGATAACAAAACTTGTTAAATAGGTATACATTTAGAAGTAGTAACAGCAACATCTAAAGTGATTTTTCAAGCTTTTGTTAAACAAGAAAATACAACAACGCACTATCTACAAAATGTTAATATTTCTTTTAAATTGTTTTCTGTACATTGTATCTTTTAAATCATTATTTATAATTTATTTGTGTAGTTTTTAATAGTTTTCTTTTTCTTATTTAAAAGAAGGCGTTAACTACCAACATGTAAAACTAGTTTCAAATATTTCAGTACAAATAACCTCTCTTTGATTTAATTTAATAGTTTTATTGAAATAGTATTTTTATAACTTACTGGTTACTTTGTTGCTTTACATGAACATATTTGCAAATAACAGACAGGTGGGGTGTTAAATTATTTGCACTCAATCTGGTAGTTTCAAGGCTGCAAAACAATAGTTTTGTTTCTTATCACATGGTCAGCCAATTAATTATATATAACTTAATCATTTAACAAAAAAAGGGGTAGAGGTGTAAAATACACTACTATCGGTTTCAAAATCATAGATACCCGAGTTTGAACCCTTGCATCTTCAAAGCTATAAGTCGGATTTCAACATACTTTATATCAAAATTTAGCTCATTTTATTCTGCGTTGATCCATAATAATTCTATATTTTTAATAAAATTTAAAAATTGTCATATCGAGGTTGGAAAACAAAAAGATCCGGTTTTTTTGTAACCGCAACAAATGTCATGCGTTTAGAGGCGTGTAACGTGATAACTATTAGACCGAAAAGCTTGAAATTTTAACACAACTTAGACAATTATATTCTTACAGCGTGTTCAAAATTTTAAATTCGTACGTCATTTAAATTTTGATTTAATAACAATATTCTGAAACCTTGCTATCTCGGTAACCGCTCGATCGTTGGGCACGGGCAAACTATCATTTTATTTAGCGTAAAAAACTTAGTACAGGTATGTTAATAACATGAAATATTGGTCGGCAAATGTTGTTGTAGAATTTTAAAATTTTGAAAAATAGACTGGTAATGCGGGGGGTTGGGCGCTACTATCCATGTTGCCAGTTTAAGTGCGTGACATCCGTCGGAGTGTCTACCTGAATTGACAGACTGCATTGTCAATTCAGGCATTGTCAGATTGTCATTGTCACATTCAGGCAACATGAATAGTAGCGCCCACCCCCGCATTACCAAGTCTATTTTTCAAATTTTAAAAATTCTACCACAACATTGGCCAATTGGTATTTCATATTATTTACATATCTCTACTACGTTTTTTACGCTGAATAAAACGATAGTTTGCCCGTGCTCAACGACCGCGCTGTTACCGAGATAGCAAGGGTTTAGAATATTATTAATAAATTCAAATTTAAATGACATAAGAATTTGAAATTTCGTACACGCTGTAAGAATATAATTTTCTATGTTGTGTTAAAATTTTAAACTTTTCGGTCACATTGTTATCGAGTTATACGCCTCTAAAAGCATGAAATTTGTTGCGGTATCAAAAAAAACCGGGTCTTTTTGTCTTTCAACCTCGATATGGCAATTTTTAAACAACATTAAAAATATAGGACTATTATGAGTTAACGCAGAATAAAATGAGCTAAATTTTGATGTAAAGTATGTTGAAATCCGACTCATAGTTTTGGAGATGCTTTGGGTTCAAACTCGGGTCTCTATGATTATGAAACCGATAATTATTATCGGTTTCATAATGAAACTACTATGCCCAAAACAGGCAGGTGGAGTGTTATTTTAATTGCACTCTATCTGTTTGGTCCAGGGCTAAAAAAAATAGTTGTGTTTCTTATCACATAGTCAGCCACTTATATGACTGAACTATTTAAGAACAGAAGAGGTAGAGGTGTAAAAGACACTAGTCAGAGTTATCTCCTCTGAGAGTAATGAATTTCACAATGCAGCCAGACCCTGTGGTGAATGAAGTGAAGGTGTCATTTGCAGGGTGGAAAGTGAGTGCTTTTCGGAGGGCCTGGCATGCTGATAAGCATACTCTTTCAACTCAGTGAGGAAGGCAATGGTAAACCACCTCTCTCCTCGTTTTTACTTAGTAAAACCTCTAGAGGTTCAAACCAGCCTTTTGGCTGTTGACCTAAACAACAACGACATAACTGTGACAGTGACCATAATAGTCACAGTCAGCTCCTCCGAGAGAAATAAATTTCATTATACAATTAGACCCTGTGGTGGTGAATGAAGTAAACGTGTCATTTGCAGGTCGGAAAGTAGGTGCTTTTTGGAGGGCCTGGCATGCTGATAAGCATACTTTCCTACTCAGTGAGGAAGGTCATGGTAAACCACCTCACTCCTTATTTTACTTAGTAAAGCCTGTAGAGGTTTAAACCAGCTCTATGGCTGATGACCTAAACAGTGCACATGAATATATAGGGAAGGAAAGTATCGTTTTTATGTCAAATTTTCGAAATCGTCTTTTTACCGGAAACATACACATATACAGGCTTCCTGAAACCAAAAACCATGTCTTTATCTATTGGTGTGTGCGTGCGTGCGTGCGTGCGTGTGTGTGTGTGTGTGTGTGTGTGTGTGTGTGTGTGTGTGTGTGTGTGTGCGCGTGCGTGTGTGTGTGTGTGTGTGTATGTGTGTGTGTGTGTGTGTGTATGTGTGTGTGTGTGGCTGAACAAAAATCTCATGAACGGAAAATATACAAAGTTAAAACTTGCAATGTACATTAGGTACCACTACGGGACCATACACAAACATTTTCATCTTGATCAGTTAACCGGAAGTACGTAGTACGAGGGTTATCCAGAAAATAACCTCCGTTTTGAAATAAAAAGTAAACGAGTGAAGATACAACAACTTTATTATATAGCCTACATATTGAAACTACAGTTTTTCTCTATTTTTCGACATAGTCGCCAAACAGATTCAAGCACTTGTCGTACCTTGGAACAGTCTTTGAAATACCCTCTGCATAAAAATCTGCCACCTGTGAATGTAGCCAACCATTCATGGCGTTTTGAAGATTTTCGTCATTGGCGAACCGCTGAGATGCAAGCCACCGCTTCATGTTCGGGAACAGGTGAAAGTCACTAGCAGCCAAGTCCGGGCTGTATGGGGGATGATCGAAAACGTCACATTTAAACTTGGCCAAAAGTTCATTTGTTCTTCGAGCTGTATGAGGGCGAGCGTTGTCATGCACAAACACAACACCACGTGTCAAAAGGCCACGACGCTTGTTTTGGACTTGGCTCCTAGTGACTTTCACCTTTTCCCGAACATGAAGCGGTGGCTTGCATCTCAGCGGTTCGCCAATGACGAAAATCTTCAAAACGCCGTGAATGGTTGGCTACATTCACAGGCGGCAAATTTTTATGCAGAGGGTATTTCAAAGACTGTTCCAAGGTACGACAAGTGCTTGAATCTGTTTGGCGACTATGTCGAAAAATAGAGAAAAACTGTAGTTTTAATATGTATATAATAAAGTTTTTGTATCTTCACTCGTTTACATTTTATTTCAAAACGGAGGTTATTTTCTGGATAACCCTCGTACTTTATTCATGCAACTATTCACTTTTTTGCAATTTTATCAAAAACGGCTCCAGCTATTTGTTTTAAATCTCTTTATTTACTAAATATTTATGCTCTAAAAGATAGGGTAGGAGCCATATCTGCCGAAATTCTTGGAGGGCCTGCGCTCTCTTGGTAAAGAAATGTTTTTTTTTCAAGATTGCGGCCTTAAAATGCATTCTAAGGCGGAAGTGCACTTAATCAAAGTTGTAGACACTAAAAACCTATAACTTTTATTTCAAACATTTTTCTACGATGCTTAGTTTAGCGTCAATTAGTAATTTTCTGTATTACGTTCATCAAAATCAATATAAAATGGGATTTATTAATATTGCGGCTTTAGTACGCGTTTTACAGCAAAATAATTAAAGTTTTAAGAAATAAAATCTCTGCAACTTTTTGCCTAGTTTAGCGTCAATTTGTAATTTTCTGTATTACGTTCATCAAAATCAATATAAAATGGGATTTATTAATATTGCGGCTTAAGTACGCGTTTTACAGCAAAATCATTAAAGTTTTAAGAAATAAAATCTCTGCAACTTTTTGCCTAGTTTAGCGTCAATTTGTAATTTTCTGTATTACGTTCATCAAAATCGATATAAAAATGGGATTTATTAATATTGCGGCGTTAGTACGCATTTTTCAAAAAAATAATTATTATAAAAAAAAATCTCTGCATTTTTTAACCTAGTTTAGCGTCAATTTGTAATTTTTCGTAATTTTTAAGTTCTACAGAGGTTGATAATCTATTTACGTCATTCACACATCATTAAAATTAGGTTACATTTTTCATTTTACATTGTTTAATAAAGATTAAACGTAGGTTATATGTCTTATTATTTACATTGGCAAGAGAAAGTCTTGTTATCGTTTCTCACTAGATTTTTTCTTATTTAAAAACAAGGCGTTAACTAACATCATGTAAAACTAGTTTGAAATATATTAGTACAAATAACCTTTCTTTGATTTAGTTTAATAGTTTTATTGAAATACACTATTTCATTAGTTACTACAAGTTTTTCTACAATATTAAAAAAATATTTATTACCAGAACTATGAATACTATCGTATCGGTGTCTATTTATGTTATATTTATCAATTATAAACTTGTGGAGTTGAAACAGGTTGTAGCTGTTAAATTAATAAATGTAGATTACTTTAAACTGAACAATTTTTATTTTTACTTTCTCTTGCCTACATGAATATATAGGAAGGAAAGTATTGTTTTCATGTCGATTTTTCGAAATCGAGTTTTCACCGGATCTATACGTTTTCAGACCCCCTGAACCCAAAAAACATGTTTTTAGCGATTGGTCTGTGTGTGTCTGTGTGTCTGTGTGTCCGTGTGTCTGTGTGTGTGTGTGTGTGTGTGTGTGTATACAAAATATCTTAAAAACGGAACATCGTACGAACTTGAAACTTGAAACTTAAGTTACATACCACTACCAGACCCGACACGAACATTTTCATCAAAATCGGTCAACCGGAAGTAGTAGTTTATTCGTATAATTTTTCAGTTTTTTGCGATTTTCTCAAAAACTGGTCCTACGATTTTTTTAAAAATCGTCTGGTTTACTCATTATTTTATTCTCTACAAGATAGGGTAGGCGTCATGTTTGCTGAAATTCTTGGTGAGGCTGTTTTCACGTAAAAACATACTTTTTTTAAGATTACGGCTTTAATATGCAATTTAGCACAAAAAATTTATATAATAAGAGTTGTAGAGAATTTAAAATTCTACAACTTTTATTTCAAACTTTTTTTGTATAACGCTTAGTTTAGCAGTAATTAGCGATTTTCTGATTTTTTCTCACGAAAACGTGTGAAAAATCAATTTTTTTTAAGATTTCGGCCTTAGAATGCATTTTACGACAAAAGTGTATATAATAAATTTTATAGTAAATGAAAAGATCTACAACTTTTGTTTAAAGCATTTTTCACTAAAGAGCCTAGTTTAGCGCGAAAGAGTGATTTTCCGTATTTTTAAGCCAAACTGAGTTCGATTTTCATACTGCGTCTTTCACTCATGATTAAAATTAGGTTATGTTTTTTGACGTTAGTTTTTTATTTATTTCTAATGTTTTATGACGAATGTTACGTTATATTGTTAATTATTTGCATTGGCAAGAGAAAGTTGTGTGAGTGTTTCACACCAGATTTTTATTCATAAATATAAGTTTTAAATAAACACCTTACCATTAATAATCTCACTCGTTGTTTTACTTAGTAAAACCTTTAGAGGTTCAAACAAGCCTCTTTTTTACATCCAGGAGACTCCAAAGGGAGTATAGGACATGTCAAGATAAAACTGATAAACTAAATTTTATCACAATGATAAATTCATCACTTACCACCAAAAATATGTTTCTGCTACTGCTTACATCAGTAGGCTTGTCATGAACCCCATTGTATCAAATATCAAACAAAATTAAAAATTAAAAAGTCAAACACAATAATAAATTCATCACTTAAAAATATTTTTTCCCCGCTACTGCTTAACTCAGTAGGCTTGTCATGAACCCCTTTGTATCAAATAGTACACAATATTGTTTACTTAGAAGTTAAATACTTTTCAACCAAAAACTATTTAGAAAGTAATTCGTGCACACTGTAAAATGTTTCATCAATCAAATATTGTTTTAGCTTTTTTTTTAAATGACTTAAATTGTCGCAACTTTTTAAACCTTGTGGCAATTTATTGATGTATTTTCTACCTGCATAAGTTGGATTTCGTTCAAAGAATTTAGTGTTGTAATTAACAACATAATCGATTCTGTTTCTTGTGTAGTGGTTGTGAACATCTAAATTCTGTAAAATAGTATTTTGCTTCACGTACATTATCACTTTAAAAATGTACAAAGAAGAAACCGTGAGCAATTTCAGCTCTTTAAATAGTGATCTGCATGAGGTAAGGTGGTTGACTCCCATCATACAACTAACAGCTTTTTCTGTATTTTAAAAACTCTTTCCATGTTACACTGTGATTAATTACTCCATACTAATATGGCATACCTGATATGAGGTAAAATTAAACCATAATAAGCTGCTATAAGCAATTTTTTATCATTTAATCTGGCAATTTGTTTTAATGCAAATACCCCAGATGATATTTAACCACAAATTTGATCGGTATAATAATCCCACGATAGAGTTCTATCTAGTGACACACCTAGAAACTTTACTGTTTGCACATGATCTAGGATATATCTATCTACTGATGACCTAAACAACAAAATAATACACGTTAATTTCTTATAATTTTCACCAAATGTTAAATTGTACACTTGTGAAATTTCAATATATAAAATTTTAAAAATAACTCAGAAGGCAAACATACGATGGTGCTACGTGGCCTACCGCGTTATGTTTAGTGAAATTTGTATTTCTTGATGTGGTACCATTGTCCACTAGCACTTATGGCGCGTAAATATTTACATAATTATTTTAAGCTGGCCCTAAACGATCAGTCTGATTGATCAAAAGATTGAACAAACAGACTGAAGTGAGGTTCAATCATTTCTTCAGTCGTTTGATCAGTACCTTGTAGGATTGTTGTAGCTGTCTCGTTTCTTTTCCCAGTTTCGTCTGCTACGTTTTTCTACTCGTTTATACGATTTTCTACGTTTTCCGTTTGTACTTTTCGTTCACGGTGTTGTGCTGAAACAATGAATTCCAACCCGGATTTTTCCTTCCTTTTGCTGAGTGTAGCTGATCAAGGTATATTTCAATCAGCATACTCGTGAATTCGCGTTCTGATTGAGTTTCACCCTTTGCCAAAGAAGAAGAGTAGAAGGGGCGTGGGCGACGAGGGGACCGACATCGTTGGTGCCGTGCGCGTGACTGAGGGAAAGATTGATCAAAACGCTTTTAGACGCTCAATCGCCCTCTTCAGTCATTTCTCTAAATCAAAATTTCTATCAATCTCCTTCAGTCATTGACTCAATCGTCAAACACACTTCTAGACGCTCAATCATGACTGTCTCGGTCGATTGATCAAACACTTTTGATCAAAAGACTGATCGTCTAGGGCCACCTTTACAGGTAACCCACCGGGTTGGTCTAGAGGTAACGTCGTCGCCAAAATCAGCTGTTTAACAGCTGATTTTCGGAGACGAAGGTTCCTGGTTCAAATCCTAGTAAAATTAGTTACTTTTATACGGATTTGAATATTAGACAGTGGTTACCGGTGTACTTTGATGGTTGGGGTTTAAATAACCATACCCTCTCAGGAATGGTCGGGCTGGGTCTGTACAAGACTACACCTCATTTACACGTCATACACATCATCCTCATCTCATTGGGTCATGGGGTTGCTTATTGTTCTAAATAGAACAGATTGCAACGTACACAAATTAGAAATAAAAAAATAAAAAAAATTTCTTATAATTTTCACCAAATGTTAAATTGTACACTTGTGAAATTTCAATATATAAAGTTTTAAAAATAACTCTGAAGGCAAACAAACGATGGTGCTTCGTGGCCTACCGCGTTATGTTTAGTGAAATTTGTATTTCTTGATGTGGTAGCACTGTCCACTAGCACTAATGGTGCGTAAATATTTACAGATTTTACAGGTTATTTACATTAGGTTATGGTTGTGAACATTAAGTTTTAAAAAATATTTCCATATTTTAATTACAGGTTATGTGAACATTAGTTTTCCTGCATTCAACGGTTAACTATCAGCGAAATTACGTAGATCCATAAACAGGAGCCAATACACAAGTAATTGAGAGATCGTGGTTGGATGCAAAAGTAAACATTCTTAAACAAAAAAGAGGCGTTCCGAAAAAATTAGCCTATTTTATTCGCACCTTAGACCATATTATATCATTGAAAAATATTAGAAAAGTAGAACCTGATTTGTCTGTTGTTTTTCTCAATAATATTCACAGTGTGTACCATGTGCAGACTGGCTAAAAGTAACTAGGTGAATCCTTATCGTATTATTAGTTATAGTATTATTTGCTATTGTAAATGATTGTATGTAATTTTTTTTTTTTTTTAGCTTTTATGTGTTATCGGGAACTGTACATTTTTGACAACTACCCAATTTGACCACTGCTTTTGCTGTATTTTTTGACGTGAATTAGGCATGAATTTGAACAGGGACCCCCAGTAGAGTTTGTTCATGGATGGCTGTCAGCTGGTCACCATACAAAGTCGCTTGCCCAACCGGTGTTACTTAACAAATAATAGCGACTTACTACCAGCTGACTGACTGGGCTGGCCCGAAGGCCGTATGTAATTTGTCCTTTTTTCTTAATATCACATAACCTGTATCATATGTGAATATTTACGTGCCAAAAGTGCTAAACCCACCGGGTTGGTCTAGAGGTAAAATCGTCGCCAAAATCAGCTGTCTAACAGCTGATTTTTGAAGAAGAAGGTTGCTGGTTCAAATCCTAGTAAAGGTAGTTACTTTCATACGGATTTGAATACTAGACAGTGGTTGCCGGTGTACTTTGACGGTTGGGGTTCAATTAACCATACTCTCTCAGGAGTGGTCGACCTGGGTCTGTACAAGACTACACCTCATTTACACGTCCTACATATCATCCTCATCTCATTGGGTTATGGGGTTGCTTATTGTTCTGAATTGAACAGATTGCAACGTACACATATTAGGAATTTAAAAAAAAGTGCTAGTGGACAGTGCTACTACATCAAGAAATACAAATTTCACTAAACATAACGCGGTAGGCCACGTACTATAGTAGCACCCAAACGATAAGATCCAGGTGCTTGAAATGATTTTTAGAGGATAAATGGGGAAGATAGTATTTCATTTAAAATATCATCCAGATAATGTGCAGAAGAAATATAATATGAACCAAGAAAATGTGGAATTGAGAATGATTGAGGTTAATATTAGTTATTTTGAAAATGCGTACGATTTATTGAAAGATATGATTAAAGTTGCGTCGGCGGTGAACTACATAGATCTTACGGTGGTTAATTTTAGCGGGGGAGAGCCCGAAGCTGTTTTTAAAACAGGTAAAAAAACTGAAACGATACAAAAAAAACTAAATTGGTTGTAATTCACGGTTTGACTACTGGCAGGTGGGTGCAGGTGCATGGATGTTGAACAAGTAGTGACTTTACCATATAGTATAACTAGGCAACGGTGTTAAATGAGCGTAAAAATCAACATAGAAAATCAAAATAGTCTGCCTAATTGTGTAGGATTGCAGGAACAGAGCATGGCTGGCCATGGATGGCCTAAACAGTTCACCCTTCTGCCTTCGGCTACAAAAATTATGTTCATCGTATGATGCGACTGGTATTATTATCGCCATCTTTCTTTTTTAGTAATGCTTTGTGTTTTTTTTTATTCATATTATGCTTTGCAGAGCATGAATGTAATAAGATTCCTAAACAAATGAAATACAATTAGTGACCATAACTGAGGGTCGTTATGCTTATTCTATCGAATACTAATACTAATGTGCTCGAGGGTGATGGATTGTGAGGTTCAATTTAGGTGCAGGTATCCATTTAATTAAGCTACCTCATTTTGTATCTTAGTCTGATAATTAAATTGAAAGCATGTTCCATTCATTCAAATTAGCGATCAAAATAACTTGATTTTAATTGCTAAATACCTCCGACGTAATTAATAACAAATTGTAAATCAGTGTGAAGTTGATTATCCGGACCAATTGGAGATTTGATCGTCCGGTAAATTGATTTGTCCGGATAACAGATTTTCCGAACTTATTTTACGTTATAGAAGCTAGAACTGAAAACTGTGCTATAATACGTACACAACACTATTGTATTAGTATCAGACGAACTAATGTCCCATAGCCGAGCGAGTGAGAGGGAGATATGTGGCATAACTACGCATGCGCTCAAAGGTTTTTACCTTTGTAATCCAAATCTGAAAACATACTAAAGTCGTTATCTTGCTTGTTAGTTTACTGCATGCATAAACGCTTACTCACAACTATGAGTAAAATTGAAGACAATGTTATTGGAACAACGCGTATGGCTTGTGCGAGTGAGAGCGTTATGCATTCTCTCACTCCCACGGCTAGGGGACATTAGCTCATCTGAATACTGTACTTGTAACTTAATTTTTATTAAACACACAAATTTAAAAACACATAAATGTTATGTACTCATACAACTCATAATATCGTACTTTACAAAATAAATGAACATGTAGTTCTTCTATAAGTTAAAAACACTAAAAATCATAATTATATACAGTATAAATGTAATACACAAAATTAGTTTTTAAAAAAATCTGAAATATTCCTTTGTTTAAGGGAAGCAACTCTCTTGCTAGCACCCAAATCTTGAAATAGTTTTAAAATTAAAACTGTATCGGCGTCACATTCTGGTTGTTGTTCCAGCCATTTCATTCCATTTTCTGCATATTAAACAAAGCATTATCATGTTTTATACAAGTTTTATACAAGTGACTGAAGATGTATCATCTTCTATAGATTTTTAATAAATAGTGTTTTTAGTTTCAATTTTATGTTATTTACTCTGATGATGGTGGATCCACCGAAACACGTGTAAGTAAAAATTAAAATAAAGGTGACGCAGTTTAAAAAGAAGGTTAGTGAAATTATTGTATTAATTCATTATATGAAATAGAAATATTTAAAACTGCAGGATGCATTATAAAGATTTATTTTTGAAAGCATTATCACATATGACGTTTTAATACGATAACGGTATTTTAAATTTGTATGTCTATGAAATTCTGAAATAAATTAGTACATCCATAAATATACATATGACATAACGTACAGTATTTAACAAATTTTTCCTGACCGGATGACCGGTCGTCCGGTTGATAGACGTTCGGATAATCGACTTCTTACTGTACTTTTAAAAGCTACATCAGTACAAAATATACACATTCATCTATTTCTTACAAAACAGCCTAAAATTTTTTTAACCCGACGAGAATGGCGATTTTAACGATCATGCGGACTGTCATTTTACGCCTAATAAAAACTCTTTTATTTCATTCAGTTTCATTCCTAAAACTTTCAAAACATTACCATTTATTTATAAAGAATTTTTTATTAGAACAACGTTTGAACCAAATTTTTCCGTTTTCATTTACGACCAGAAAAAAATTTAAAATTAAAAAAAAATATTTTCTTATAGAAATATCAATTTACGTACGATAAAGTGATTTTTTGTATTATTATTTTTTTTGTATTTTTTAGAAAAATACAAAAAATATAGAAACACAAAATACAAAAAATATGTTTAGCTATATACAAATAAATAAAGAAATTCATTGTCAAAATAACAACGTTTAGTAATCACAAAAACCTTTTTTTGTTGAAAAGTTATGGACGAAAACGTTCAAATTTTAGTACTGGCTTGTCAAAAAAAATTATTTCTTTCACGTAACACTACGTCGTTAATTTTCATCGTAAAAATATGCAAGATACATCAAATTAAAGAGGAGAAAATTCTCTATCTAATAAAGCTAATCCCGTTGGAAAATATTGTGAATAGTTGCGGAGAAAATTGAGTTTAAAGAAAGGTGATGACTCATGCGTGATTTCTGGCTTTCCGGTTAGCAAAAGTTTATTAAATTTAACCAGGAGACTCGAAAATAGGAATGTACATGTCAAAAAAATCTATTGTGAAACACTCACGCGATTCTATCTAACCATGGTAGATAATTAACAATATAACCTACGTTTAATCATGATTAAACAATGTAAAATGAAATACATAATCTAATTTTAATAATGAGTGAATGAGACAAAAAGAAAATCAACCTGTACAGAACTTAATAACACAAAAATCAGCTAATTGTTTCTAAACTAGGCTCTTTAGAGAAAAATGCTCGTTAGGAATTATTACAATACATCTGATTTTAAAGATTTTCTTGTAATAGCTACCAGATTTCGAAAGAATTCTAAAAAAATATTTCTTTTGTACTTCAGTATTTGTCCCACTGTGTGCTTACAGTAACCCGCTTCATATAAATCATTTTGGAAAACTTTTTCAAATTTCTTAGCTATATTAACCCCATAAAGGTTTTTGACGAAATATTAAGTCGGTACACGAAAAGTACCAGTGACGCAATATTACGTTTCTGTCAAAACACGAATTTATTTTTGTTTTAGAAAGTAACATTTCGTAGCCAACAGCCGGTAATGCGTACCAATCTTTTGTAGTAAAAAAATAAATAAAATTAATACATAATACATAAAACATACATAAATAAAATAAAAATACGTAAATAATTTATATAGGTAATAATAAATAAATAATCAAAAATAATAATAATAATAATTTAGTGGGAAAAAATTAAGTAAAATAACAGTACTTTGGGTTTAAAATAATTAACCTTTTTAAGGGTTAAACCATTGTCTAGTATTCAAATCCGTATACAAGTTACTATCTTTAACAACATGATTTTAACCACAAAGGTTCCGTGGTTTAAATCCTAGTAAAAACACAATTGGGTTGCTTATTGTTCTTAAACTGAACAGATTTTAAAGTAAATAGATTAGGGATAAAAGAAATTAGAAGTTGTTGTTTGAGTCATCAGCCTGTAGGCTGGTTTGAACCTGTAGAGGTTTTACTAAGTAAAACGAGGAGTTAGGTGGTTTACAATTGCCTTCCTCACTGAGTGAAAAAGTATGCTTATCAGCATGCCGGGCCCTCTGAAAAGCATATACTCGTATTTTCCACTCTGCAAATGACACCTTCACTTCGTTCACCACAGGGTCTGGCTGTATAATGAAATTCATTACTTTCAGAAGAGATAACTCTAATTAGTGTCTTTTACACCTCTACCTCTTCTGTTCTTAAATGATTCAGTCATTTAATTGGCTGACCATGTGATTAGAAACAGAACTATTTATTTTAGCCCTGCAACTAACAGTTTGAGTGCAAATAATTTGACACTCCACCTGTCTGTTATGGGCAAAAATTAAAAGTATCTCTTAAAAATTTCAAGTCAATAGCTTCAGTAGTTTTGAAAGTACAATGGGTATTTTATCTAGAACACTATGTTTTGAGAAAATGCGTTAAAAAAGAAAGTAACATTGCAAATTTCAACACATATTTAAACAGTAAAATTCTGGTGTAAAACACTCACATGACAACCTCTTGGAATGTATATCCATAACATATTTTTGTGTTTGTCTGCACGGAATAAAAATTTGTTGCGTATTATATTCTATTGAATGCCCATAGCAGACAGATGAAGTGTAAAATTATTTATACTCAATCTGTTTGTTGCAGGGCTAAAATAAATAGTTCTGTTTCTTATCACATGGTCAGCCAATCAAATGACTGAATCATCTAAGAACAGAAGAGGTAGAGGTGTAAAAGACACTAATCAGAGTTATCTCCTCTGAAAGTAATGAATTTCATTATACAGCCAGACCCTGTGGTGAATGAATTGAAGGTGTCATTTGCAGAGTGGAAAATATGTGCTTTTCAGAGGGCCCGGCATGCTGATAAGCGTACTTTTCCACTCAGTGAGGAAGGCAATGGTAAACCACCTCACTCCTCGTTTTACTTAGTAAAACCTCTACAGGTTCAAACCAGCCTTTCGGCTGTTGACCTAAAGAACAACATATTCTATTGATGATTTTATAGTAACTTTTTTGAATCGCTCACTTCAGATTACCCCTGAATACGAATCACCCTGAATACGAGGTGTGGCTATTAAATAACGAGACTGACGTTGTAAAAAATTTAATTTTAATTTTATACATAATCATTTATTGTCATCAATATACACTCCTCTATCCCTACAACGCTCCATGCGAATTTTCCATTGTTGGACACAGTGCTGGAAGTGATCTTCTGTCAGCTCCTTCAGGACACGTGCCGTTTTCTCTTTTACAGCTTCCACAGGCTCAAATCTTGTCCCTTTTAATGCAGATGTCACCTTAGGGAACAGGTAGAAGGTAATAACATGAAGTGATGAAACGTGGTTTTTTACTTATGATCCGGAAACGAAGCGGAAATCCATGCAATGGAAGAGACGAACTTCACCGAGAGCCAAAAAAGCTCGAATGAGCATGTCAAAATTTAAAGCAATGATGATTGTTTTTTTATATCCATGGGATTGTGTACCTTCACTGGGTTCCTAAAGGTCAAACAATTAATCAATATTATTACCTTGAGGTACTGTACTGAATGTTTATTTATTTAGAAAAATTGATAAATTTATTTTCTTCTGGTTCAAACAAAATTTGTATTTTATTATTTAATAACAATTAAAAATTCTTAAAATCTTTAAAATTTTTAAAACTCCTTAAAATTCCTTAAAATTGTTAAAATCCCTTTAGTGTTCAGATCCTTTTTTTTTGAAATATCTCTTGATTGAAAACTTCTTGATTGAATATATTTGAATCCTTTTTATTTAAAAATTGTAAAAAACGTCTTCACTCTCCAAAATCTTAAAATCGAATGATTAACAATCCTTTTTTAATATTTTATTAAATTTTCTTTTTTTTTTTTATATTGTTACTCACATCTGGAGGTGGTAAATCATCTGGTGTATATTTGTTTATTTTGAGGTATAGATGTGACAAGTGTTGACATGTTTATATCGAGTGTGTGAAGGTTGTGTGTTTACGTTTGTGTGCAAGTGTATTTGGGTTTGTATGAGTTTGTGTGTGTACGGGTGTTTGTGTGTATACGTGTCTCATATTACAATCTTCCCCTCCCCCGGGGGGGAGGTTAAAAGAGAAGGGGTGGATGCTTAAATGTTAAAAAGAAGACGAATACGCAGCAGTTGTCGGCCTGAGACGGTATGTTTCGTTCATTTGGGGCCCCTTTCACAACACATCCACACAACATGCAAACATCAGATACATACTTAGTACAATCATCTCAAGCTCGAGTGTCACAACGTACGTCATCTAAGAATATGTCTAATCGCGGCGAATTATGTAACCTTTTTAAGATTAGATATGTGCTCTTTGGTTATTTCTCCCCCAACAGTCTTACGGATTAAGGCTGTAACTGGTGTGGAGAAGCCTATGATAGAAAATGGTTCTGACCATCGATATGCCATTTTCGCACAAACATTTTTCCGTTTCGAACTTACGGGATGAGTCTTAAGCAAAACTTTATCTCCCGCCGAAAACGGATTAGGATGACGCGTAGCATTGTATCTACGTGCCATATCATGATGAGACTTAATTAGTTGCCGTCTAATTGTACTCATCACGTTGCTCGAACGTACGGGATTCCGATGAAGGACGTCTTGGATATCCCATGCTCTATCCAAGGGCGTTTGAGCTGGAAAATTATGTAATATTTCGAACGGACATCCACCGTGGGCTGTATATTGTGCCATATTAAAAGCCAACTGAAACCAAAAGAGAGATTTATCCCAAGCCGTTTGTGCAGTTGCGTGATACGCAATAAGAATAGACCTAAGATTTCTGTTTAATAGTTCGGCGTGAGATGGTTGTGGGTGATAAGGAGAGAGTGTGGTCCTTTTAATGCCCAGGCTGAAACAAAAATTTTTAAAAATTGCCGAATTGAATGTTTTGGCGTTATCTGTGACAATTAGTCGTGGAATGGAATAATTTTGAAAAATACGTTTTAATTCTTCTATAATTGAAGACGTATGTGTATTTTTTAATGGAGCTAACCATGTAAATTTTGAAAAGCTATCTACCACAACTAGTATATATTTATACCCTTGATTGGTTTTTGGTAGGCTGCCTACGGTATCGATAAAAAGAGTATCAAATGGTGTTGTCGGAACCCTGGAACTGATATTCCCCCATTTGTAATTCATTCCAGGTTTGCTTCGCTGACAAGTTGTACAAGCATTCACCTTTAAAGGAATTTCTTTATAAATATCTTGCCAGTAAAAATGTCGCGTTATTTTGTGTATTGTTTTAGCGACCCCTAAGTGTCCACCTATTTCAGAATGATGGAAATATTTAAACACTAAGTCTTTTAAAGAGTTAGGGAGAACTATTTTGACAGGTTTGTTATTTCTGTCTTTCAGACACAGCACTCCTTTTGATAAACAAAATTTTTTATCCATCTTTCGTTTTTGTTGGAGGATAAAGGTATCCTGTTCTTGATGTTTCCTCATGTCTGTAAAAGATAGAGGAAACTGTGACAATAAAGCGTTGATATAAGATATATCCTTTGCGGTATCGTCACTAGTGGAACTGTACATTCTCGATAACGCATCGGCAACGTTATTATCGGAACCGCGGATGTGATTAATTTTGAACTTAAAAACAGACAATCTGAGCACCCACCTAGCTAATCTGCCTAACTGTTTAGGTCTGGAAAGAAGCCAGGCTAATGCTTGGTTGTCAGTTTCTAAGAGGAATTCACGGTGTGATAGGTAAGTTTGAAAACGATCTGTCGCAAAAACAACTGCAAGGCATTCTCGTTCATACGCAGAAAACTTCCTTTCGGCCGCCGTCAACGTTTTAGAAGCGTATGCTATGGGTCGTCTAGACCCTTCATGTTCCTGAAGCAGTACGGCTCCTAGACCTGTATCCGACGCATCTGTCTGTAAAATGAAAGTTTTGGAGAAGTCTGGGATTGCCAGTACCGGGGGATTGGCAATTGCCTGTTTGAGATCTTCAAACGCGGTTTTCTGTGAGTCTCCCCAAATAAACTGAGTATTTTTACGACGCAATTTATTTAGGGGTTCGATTCGATCGGCGTAATTTTTAATAAATTTAGAAAAATAGTTAATCATGCCACAGTATCGATGCACCTGTTTCACAGATTTGGGTTCAGGATACTCCAAAATTTTCTGCGTCCTAGTTGAATCTATAGAGACTCCTTTATAGGATAAAGTATGTCCAAGAAATGATATCTCGTTTACTGCAAACGTCACTTTATCGGGATTAACAGTAATGCCGGCTTTTCGTAGAATCGACAGTACTTTTCTAATGTGCTTTAGGTGTTCCTGAAAACTTGTGGAGTATATTAATATATCATCCATATAATTGAACACAAATTTGTACTTAACGTCCTTAAATATTGTATTCATAAGGCGTGTTAGAACTTGCGCTCCAGTTGATAAACCGAAAGGTAATCTTTCGTACTCGTATAAACCATCCGGAGTACAAAATGCCGTGATTTGGCGGGATTTGGATGTCAATGGTATTTGATGGTACGCTTGAGCTAAATCTAGTGTGCTAAACCATCGCGCACCTGAAAACCACTGAAAGGCATGGTTTATGTTAGGTAAAGGTTGTGCTTCTGAGTCGATTACTAAGTTAACCGAGCGATAGTCTACTACCAAACGACTCGTACCATTGGGTTTTGGAATTAGGAACGCCGGGGACGAATAAGGTGAAACACTCTCTTATCACTTTGTCTTTCAATAATTTATCTATCTGATGCTTCATCTGAAGTGTTTTTACAGGATTTAATGGATATGGTCTCGATTTTATTATTTCATTATTTTTAAGTTTAATGTCATATGTTAAGACATCTGTACTTTCAAAAGTATCACTGTTGATCAAATCACTTTACTTATAACTTTCCCGGTCGATGCACCATTTTTGTACTGAATGTTTATTTATTTAGAAAAATTGATAAATTTATTTTCTTCTGGTTCAAACAAAATTTGTATTTTATTATTTAATAACAATTAAAAATTCTTAAAATCTTTAAAATTTTTAAAACTCCTTAAAATTCCTTAAAATTGTTAAAATCCCTTTAGTGTTCAGATCCTTTTTTTTTGAAATATCTCTTGATTGAAAACTTCTTGATTGAATATATTTGAATCCTTTTTATTTAAAAATTGTAAAAAACGTCTTCACTCTCCAAAATCTTAAAATCGAATGATTAACAATCCTTTTTTAATATTTTATTAAATTTTCTTTTTTTTTTTTATATTGTTACTCACATCTGGAGGTGGTAAATCATCTGGTGTATATTTGTTTATTTTGAGGTATAGATGTGACAAGTGTTGACATGTTTATATCGAGTGTGTGAAGGTTGTGTGTTTACGTTTGTGTGCAAGTGTATTTGGGTTTGTATGAGTTTGTGTGTGTACGGGTGTTTGTGTGTATACGTGTCTCATATTACAGTACTTTCTGAACTAGGTCTAAGAGTTAGGAAAAAACGCCCCGAAATGTAGAAGGACAAATCATGGGTTCTCCACCAAGACAATGCGCCAGGTCATTCGCGTTATCTGTCAAGAGGTTCCTAGCCAAGTACAGCATCTCATTGTTAGAACATCCACCTTGTTCACCAGATCTTGCACCATGTGACTTCTACCTGTTCGTTAAGGTAAAATCTGCATTAAAAGGGACAAGATTTGAGCCTGTGGAAGCTGAAAAAGAGAAAGCGGCATGTGTCCTGAAGGAGCTAACAGAAGATGACTTCCAGCACTGTTTCTAACGATGGAAAATTCGCATGGAGCGTTGTAGGGATAGAAAAGGAGTGTATATTGAAGGTTGACAATAAGTGATTATGTATAAAATTAAAATTTAATTTTTTTACAACGTCAGTCTCGTTATTTAATAGCCACACCTCGTATTATGTGTACAGATATATCATTTATTCTTTGAACACACGGTGGTTTATCTAAAAATAGATAATTATTGTATCATTGAACAAATACATTAATTAATATTATGGTAAAATCAACACGAACTGTAATAGTTAATAACCTATGAATACATTTTTTCAACCAAATACGTTGACAATTTTTAAACGTATGTACCAAGTGAATATTACTAAGGCATGTAATAACATTTTTATTCACGGTTACAAAAAATAAATTTCGACAAACCGAACTGTTTTTCTCACGAACACAACATTATATCTTCTATTAATCCTACTACTTTATACGTAAATTTAATGTAAAACATTAGGCTAAGGTTACGTTAGTATTTTTTTCAATATTTTAACATGATAGCCTATGTTCATTCCGAATCTGGGCTTGTTGTTGTTTAGGTCATCAGCCGAAAGGCTGGTTTGAACCTGTAGAGGTTTTACTAAGTAAAACGAGAAGTGAGGTGGTTTACCATAGCTTTCCTCACTGAATGGAAAAGTATGCTTATCAGCATGCCGGGCCATCTGAAAAGCACATATTTTCCACTCTGCAAATGACACCTTTACTTCATTCATCACAGGGTCTGGCTGTATAATGAAATTCATTACTTTTAGAGGAGATAACTCTGATTAGTGTCTTTTACACCTCTACCTGTTCTGTTCTTAGATGATTCAGTCATTTAATTGGCTGGCCATGTGACAATAAACAGAACTATTAATTTTGCTCTGCAACGCAGATTGAGTGTAAATAATTTGACACTCCGCCTGTCTGTTATAGGCAGATCTGGGTTTTTTTTGTTTAACGTCCGACTCTTCTGCAATTACTGCTAATGCAGACGGTGAAGGGTGAAATTATTTTTTTTGTAATATATGAAAATATGCCATGTCTGAATGGGATTCGAACCCAAGACCGCATGATGAGAGGCGAGCATGTTACCAACTACGCCAATGCGGTCGGCAGATCTGGGTTTAATAAACATTAAACAAACTTATAAACAATTATTTATTGACAAATTTAATAATTACCAATTATTAACGATTATATTTAGCCTAGTAACAAATACAAAAAATATTACATAAATTAAATCAATTACAAACTAAAACTTCAACCAACTTGACTACCAATAGATTAGTTTTTAAGAACAAAAACGATTATATCGGCAACACTTGCTATCACCAGCAATCTCAATAAATGAAACTCATAACCGGTTCCGTAACGACATTATTTCGAATGGCTGGATAGCACCTTTCATTTACATTTTCATCTGTTGACTGACCGACTACAAAAGCGCTAACTCTTTTATACCTGAAGTCTAATAGTTTCTGAAACATTCAAGATCCTTCGTTGCTTCTTTGGAACTTCCCTTGTGAAGTGAGACTTATGATATTATTCCCTGAGACTAATGAAATTCATTACTCTCGGAGGAGATAACTGTGACTTGTGTATTTTACACCTTTACGTCTTCTGTTCTTAAATGAGATTCAAGCATTTAAGAACAGAAGACTTTCTCTTGCCAATGAATTAAATAAAACATATAACCCATAATTAATCAAAAGCAAAAGTTTTTGTTGTTATTTAGGTCATTAGTCGAAAAGCTGGTTTGAACCTCTAAAGGCTTTACTGAGTAAAACAAGGAGTGAGGTGGTTTACCATGCCTTCCTCACTGACTGGAAAAGTTTACTTATTAGCATGCCAGGCGCTCCGAAAAACATCTTTCCACAGTGCAAATGACACCTTTACTTCATTCACCACAGGGTCTGGCTGCAATATGAAATCCATTACTCTCAGAGGAGATAACTCTAATTAGTGTCTCTTATACGTTTACCTCTTCCGTTCTTAAACGATTTAGTCATATGATAGGTTGACTATGTGATAAGAAACAGAACTATTTTTTGTATCCCTCAAACTAGCAGATCGAGTCCAAATAATTTAACACTCCACCTACCTATCATGAGCTGGCCGGCTCGTTGGCGTTATGGTTAGCGCAACTGGCTTCTACGCCGGGGTCCCGGGTTCGATTCCTGGTCAGTTCTGGCATTTTTTTCATTACTCATTTTCATTTATCACCCTTCTTAACGTCTGCATTAGCAGTATTTGCAAAAGAGTCGGATGTTAAACCACAAAAAAACCTATCATGAACAAAATTGTTTAGTCATTAACGTAATTGTAATTATTAATTTTGTTAATAATAACTCTAATTAGTTAATTATAACTTAATTCATATATATAGAAGAGGCTATAAATGAAGTGAAGGAGAAATTTGACGTAGGAATAAAAATTCAAGGAGAAACAATAAAAATGTTGAGATTCGCCGATGATATAGTAGTATTAGCCGAGGCAAAGAATGAACTAGAGGATGCCTTAAATGGAATGGATGAGATCTTGAGGAAGGATTACTTCGTGAAAATTAATAAGAACAAAACGAAAGTGTTGTGCAGCAGCAAGAGTGGTTTAGAAGAATGGGAAATTTAAAAGTAGGCAACGAAAACATACAGGAAGTTGGGGAATTCTGCTATCTAGGGAGTAAAATAACAAAGGATGGTAGAAGCACGAGTGATATCAAGAGTAGAATTGCTCAAGCTAGAAAAGCCTTTGAAATGAAAAACAGCTTACTGACTACAGACATTGATTTACAGATTAGGAAAATTTTCTTAAAACATTATGTTTGGAGTGTAGCATTATACGGAAGTGAAACGTGGGTGATAGGGGCTGTAGAACGGAAGAGGATAGAAGCTTTTGAAATGTGGTGTTATAGGAAAATGTTAAAGATTAGGTGGATGGACAAAATAAGTAATTTAGAGGTTCTCAGGCGAGTGGATGAAAAAAGAAGTATATGGAAGCATCTTACCAAAAGAAGGGATAGGCTAGTGGGGCATATCCTAAGACATCCAGGTATTGGGCTATCAATAATGGAGGGTAACATTGAGGGAGTAAATTGTAGAGGGAGGCAAAGATTAGAATATATAAAGCAAATTACAAAAGATGTAGGGTGTTACAGGTATGTAGATATGAAACGACTTGCGCAAGATAGAACAGGTTGGAGAACTGCATCAAACCAGTCGAGAGACTGATGACAAAAAAAAAACGTAATTCCAATAAGTTATAATTGTGTTTATTATTTTATTAACCCCAAATCCCGAACAAACCTACACTTAAAGTGTTACAATATATTTATGCGTGCAAAATTAAAATACCATGGGTTGTTAATAACTGTACATTTATTTTTTTTAACCATGTTTTTTTATAGACGTAATACGTATACATTTATGTACAATATGCATGTAGTAATAGTTTTATTTACAATTACTGTAATGTAATTAGAAAAGGAAAAAAAATACAATACCATATAAATCTATACGAGGTCTATGACAACTACCTTTTTAATTCACACATTACTGCATTGTTTAATAAAAGAATCCTGATTTTTAACCCTAATTTAAACACGGTATCTTATCTTTAACACCTGTGTGTACCGTTATATGAGTAATACTAAATAACTTCATCAACTTAACTCTTTCAACATCATCACGAAACGAGTTCTAAGTTTCTATCTTCGTCTCTCTCTTTCATTTATATATAGGCATACTATATCTTTTTCACTCAAACATTATTACAGTATTTTTTTGTTCTGTTAGTTTTAATGCATGTAGTTTATTAAGGAATAGTTCAATCAGAAATACCGTTAATTACCAAATACGGAATATTACATTTAAATAAATGCCTTTTATGTGAGTATTGTTTAACGGGTGTGATTATAAAAGATCTATAACATTAAGTAGTCCATAATCAGGTATCCTGCCCATAACAGACAGGTGGGGTGTCAAATTTTTTACACTCAATCTGTTCGTTGCAGGGCTAAAATAAATAGTTCTCTTTCTTAACACATGGTCAGCCAACTAAATGACTGAATCATTTAAGAAAAGAAGAGGTAGAGGTGTAAAAGACACTAATCAGAGTTATCTCCTCTGAAAGTAATGAATTTCATTGTACAGCCAGACCCTGTGGTGAATGAAGTGAAGGTGTCATTTGCAGAGTGGAAAATATGTGCTTTTCAGAGGGCCCGGCATGCTGATAAGCGTACTTTTCCACTCGGTGAGGAAGGCAATGGTAAACCACCTCACTCCTCGTGTTACTTAGTAAAACCTCTACAGGTTCAAACCAGCCTAAAGGGGCTGATGACGTAAACAACAATCAGGTATCAATCATAATTATTTCATTGTGGTACGTGTGTCACTTGGTTTACTGTCGATTTATTTATTATAGATATCCAAGTTTGGAGACTCGTTTCTTCAAAACCGTTTGTTTAAGGGGGGAGTCTACCCAGTTTTATCACTAAAAAAAATCTAATGTGAAACACTCACACAACTTTCTCTTGCCAATGCAAATAATTAACAATAAACCTAACATTAGTATTAAAACATTAGAAATGAACAAAAACTAACCTCAAAAACATAACCTTATTTTAATCATGAGTGAATGACGCAAAATGACAATCGAACTCAGTTTGGCTTAAAAATACGGAAAATCACGCTTTCACGCTAAAATCTCTGTAGAGAAAAATGCTCTAAACAAAAGTTGTAGATCTTTTAATTTTCTATAAATTTAATTATATACACTTTTGTCGTAAAATGCATACTAAGACCGAAATGTTAAAAACATCGATTTTTCTCAAGTTTTCGTGAGAAAAAAAAACAGAAAATTGCATATTACCGCTAAACTAAGCGTTATACAAATAAATGTTTGAAATAAAAGTTGTAGAATTTTACATTCTCTACAACTTTTATTACTCGTATAACGTTTTGCGCTAAAATGCATATTAAAGCCGCAATCTTAAAAAGAAAATGTTTTTACGTGAAAACAGCCTCACCCAGAATTTCAGCAAACATGGCGCCTACCCTATCTTGTAGAGAATAAAAAATTGAGTAAACCAGGCGATTTTTAAAAAAATCGTAGGACCAGTTTTTGAGAAAATCGCAAAAAAGTGAAAAATTATACGAATAAACTACTACTTCCGATTGATCGATTTTGATGAAAATGTTCGTGTCGGGTCCGGTAGTGGTATGTAACTTAAGTTTCAAGTTTCAAGTTCATACGATGTTCCGTTTTTAAGATATTTTGTATACACACACACACACACAGACACACAGACACACACACACACACACAGACATACACACACGCACACACACACACAGACACACACAGACACACACACACACAGACACACACACATACACGCACGCACGCACGCACGCACGCACGCGCGCACACACACACACACACACACACACACACACACACACACACACACACACACACACACACACACACACACACACACACACACACACAGACCAATCGCTAAAAACATGTTTTTTGGGTTCAGGGGGTCTGAAAACGTATAGATCCGGTGAAAACTCGATTTCAAAAAATCGACATGAAAACAATACTTTCCTTTCTTTATATTCATATAGGCAAGAGAAAGTAATTAAAAAGTAATCAAAAACATTTTTTTGGTTGATTATAAAACTTCAGAATTTTCTTAATCCAGCTATATATTTTGTTTTTATGTACGATTACTAGAAATTTGTAAAACATTTTTTTACATAATCGGTGTTAAGTGTAAATGTAATTGTAAGTGAAACTTTACATTCAATTTTCTCGGCATTTAGTATTTCAGGTTTTCTTCATGATAAAAACTTATAACTTTCTTTGTATGAATGCTACCTTGATGATTTTTTTTCCACTGTATTCAGAATTTATTGCTTTTATTTGTAGGTTAGCCGGGTTGAAACTATTATAGGAGTTTTTAAAAAATAAAAAAAATAATGATCTTATCTGTATTTTTGGGGGAAAATATTTAAAAAAATAATTTTCTCTCCATTGTAAAGTTCAATGTAAAAATGGAACCTTCAAAAAATGAGCATAATTTTCTAATTATTTTGACATAAAAACCAGGTCTGTACCTCTAAAATTAACTAAGTTATAAGCAAATAACGAAGATATGATTTTCCCCCTTCCACCCCTTATATTTTGGGTTGTAGTGAACAAAATTAACATTTTTTTAAATGAAAAAAATAAAAATTTAATGGTTATTCACTTGCAAAACAAACACATTACTTATCTAAAGAGAATAAAAAAAACTTTTTTTGAGTAGACTCCTCCCTTAATTGAAGGGGTCGGCAGAAGAAAGTGCTAACCCACAAAATTTCCAGCGTGATTGTTCTTAAATATTCTGTAAAAATAAAATGTACAACACGTTTTAAACAGGATGCTATATTTACGATCTTAAGAATCTAGATTATGAGAAAATAACAAATGCTTTAAAAAAATTCAAAATCATGATTTGTAGATTTTAGTAAACTTTTAAAATGACATTGCGTAAAATTATGTTGATGTGGGTTAACACTGTCTTCTCTCGACCCCTTCAATTTTAACGCGCTACACACAATAATTTAATAAATTAGGCTAATTTTAATGGTATGGAGAAATGAAAGAATGCCAAATGATTGGAGGACAGGTTTAGTGTGCCCAATTTTTAAGATGGAGGATAAGGTTGTCTATGAAAATTACAGAGGTATATCTTTACTCAAAGTTGTGTATAAGATCTTCACAAACATACTACTCTATAAGCTTGTCCCATATGCTGAGTCAACTCTGGGCGAGTACCAATTTGGGGGGTTTAGAAGGGGTAGGAGCGCAGTAGACCAAATTTTCACTGTAAGACAGGCAATGGAAAAGTGTTTGGAACGTGATATAAGCTTGTACATGTTATTCATTGATTATAAGAAAGCCTTTGACTAAGTTTCCAGATCGAAGCTTATTGAGACATTGAAGAGGAATCGCATACCACCAAAGATAGTAAAGTTGGTTGTGATCACCCTAGAATATACATTTAAATAAATACCTTTTATGTGTGTATTATTTAACGGGCATGATTATAAAATATCTATAACATTAAGTAGTCCATAATCAAGTATCAATCATAATTATTTCATTCTGGTACGTGTGTCACTTGGTTTACTGTCGATTTATTTATTATAGATATCCAAGTTTGGAGCCTCGTTTCTTCAAAATCGCTTGTTTAATTTTAACGCACTATACACAATAATTTAGATGACATCAATCTGTGCTGTTACATGTCGTTTCATATTTAGAGCGTTTTTTAAATTGCCACGTCAGGATGAGAATAATTTTTTTTTAATTCCTAATATATGTATTTACACTTAATCTGTTCTTTGCAGGGCTAAAATAAATAGTTCTGTTTCTTATCACATGGTCAGCCAATTAAATGACTGAAGCATTTAAGAACAGAAGAGGTACAGGTGTATAAGACACTAATCCGAGTTATCTCCTCTAAAAGTAATGAATTTTATTATACAGCCAAACCCTGTGGTGAATGAAGTGAAGGTGTCATTTGCAGAGTGAAAAATACGAGTATGTGCTTTTCAGAGGGCCCGGCATGCTGATAAGCGTACTTTTCCACTCAGTGAGGAAGGCAATGGTAAACCACCCTCGTTTTACTTAGTAAAACCTCTACAGGTTTAAACCAGCCTTTTGGCTGATGACCTAAACAACAATATGTGTACGTTGCAATCTGTTCAATTTTGAACAATAAGAAACCCCATGATCCAATGAGATGAGGTGATGTGTATGATGTGTAAATGAGGTGTAGTCTTGTACAGACCCAGGTCGACCACTCCTGAGAGATTATGGTTAATTGAAGCCCAACCATCTAAGTACACCGGTAGCCACTGTCTAGTATTCAAATCCGTATAAAAGTAACTACCTTTACTAGGATTTGAACCAGGAACCTTCGTCTCCGAAGATCAGCTGTTAAATAGCTGAATAGCGGCGACGACGTTACCCCTAGACCAACGCGGTGGTTAGAATAAAAAATGATCCAGTTTTTTTGTTGCTGCAACAGATCGGATGCATTTAGTGGCTTGTAACTCGAAAACTGCTCAACCAATATATTTGAGATTTCGCTGGAATATTAACTTGTATGCTTTTATTGTGTGTACGAAATTCGAGACTTGTAGCGCATACGAATTTTGAGTTATTAGTAAAATTTTGAACCCCTGCTAACTCCTTAACCGCTCATTAATTCGACAATTTCAAAAAGTAATTTAGGGGTCTAGTATCAAAATCAGCCATATCCATTTCATAAATTTTTTTAAGAAAGCAAAAAACTGTTTAAATTTAAACACACACACACACACACACACACACACACACACACACACACACACACACACACACACGCACAGACCAATCGCTAAAAACATGTTTTTTGGATTTAGGGGGTCTGAAAACGTGTAGATCCGGAGAAAACTCAATTTCGAAAAATCGACATGAAAACAATACTTTCCTTTCTATATATTCATATAGGCAAGAGAAAGTAAAAAGTAGGTGTATTGTTAACACCCTAGCCTGCTGATAAGCTCACTTTTGCACTCAGTGAGGAAGGCATAGTAAACCACCTCAGTCCTAATTTTTACTGAGTAAAACCTCTAAAGGTTCAAATCAGATTTTCGGCTGTTGACCTAAACAACAATTACTTCTTAATTTGGCAAAAAAATTTAAAATTACTTTTGAATTTTTCGATCGCCAACATCGAAGACTGTATGTTTGGTGTATATAGGCCAACAGTGTATGCCTACATCGGATCTCTGTAATTCAAAAATTTTAGTTTTAATTTTTAAGGTAACCCACCGGGTTGGTCTAGAGGTAAAGTCGTCGCCAAAATCAGCTGTTTAACAGCTGATTTTCGGAGACGAAGGTTCCTGGTTCAAATCCTAGTATAAGTAGTTACTTTTATACGGATTTGAATGCTAGACAGCGGCTACCGGTGTACTTTGATGGTTGGGGTTCAATTAACCATACTCTCTCAGGAATGGTCCACCTGAGTCTGAACAAGACTACACCTCATTTACACGTCATACACCTCATCCTCATCTCATTGGGTCAGTGGGTTGCTTATTGTTCTCTATTGAACAGATTGCAACGTACACACATTAGGAATTACAAAAAAAAAAAAATTTAAGGTTTTACTGGAAAATTTATTGATTTAATGATTTGAAATCATTCATCATTCAAGATAGATGATAAGATTTAAAATGTGACACCTGTTAATTTATCTTATAGAAACATTTACAAAATACAATACAAAAAATAGAGCTATTATATTTTAATTTTGCAATCGTATGCATGTATTATTTTTTTATTTCACAGAAGTGTATTGTGTAGCCTACCCTACGCAACTAATACTGTATGTGAAAACTTAAATAGTTTTTGACTTCATTATCATACAAATAATATACTATTGTATTAACAAACTATTGTGCTCGTATTCTCTTTTAAATTACAGCAATAGAATTATTACTTCAAAAGAAAAACTATGAAAATATTTTGCAATGTAAATTATATTGTACATACTGTACAATACTTCATCCGTAAGGTCATCAGCCGAAAGGCTGGTTTGAATCTCTAAAGGCTTTATTAAGTAAAATGAAAATGGAGATGGTTTATTAGTGCCTTCCTCACTGACTGGAAACGTATGCTTATCAGCATGCCGGGCTCTCTGAAAAGCATGAACCTTTTACCCTTTTATGACACCTTCACTTCATTTACCACAGTGTCTGGCTGTATAATTAATTTCATAACTCACAGGGGAGATAACTCTGACTACCAGTTCTGAGTTTCCGGCTGGCAATATAAGAAGAAGTCCCAAAAGGTGGAAAAAATAATTAAATAAAAAAAATATCGTCTTGGGTTTCAGTGTACACATTCGAAACACTCTTACCTATACTCGGACGAAATTTCACTAAAATCAGATGAGTATTTACGGAGTTACAGGCCAATAAGTTTGCATAATCCGTAAAATGTCTTAAGGGAAGACTGTGCTTTGTATCCCACCAATATTAAATTTGCTATTTTTAGGTACATTTTCCTCAAAATTGGTAAACGATAGGGAAATGAATGAGTCCATGCTTACAAGTACCTAGGCACAACTGTTAATGAAAACAATGACAGCTCTCAGGAAATTCGCATCAGAATAGAACAGGCCAGAAAAACATTTATAAAGATGAAGAAACTGTTCTGCTGCCGAGATTTAAGCCTTGAATTAAAAACACGTCTCCTAAGATGCTATGTCCTATCCGTACTGTACTATGGGATGGAGGCTTGGACAATGAAGAGGATTGATGAAAGGAGACTGGATGCATTTGAAATGTGGCTGTACCGGCGAATTCTGAGGATTTCATGGGTGGAAAAGATGACAAATGTGGAGGTGTTGAGACGTATGCATAAAGAAAGAGAAGTACTATTAACAGTGAAGAAAATAAAATTATTGTATATGGGACATGTCATGAGGGGAGAAAAATATAAAATTTTACAAGTGATTGTCCAGGGGAAAATCCAAGGAAAGAGATCCTTGGGAAGAAGGCGAAAATCCTGACTGAAAAACCTAAGAGATTGGTATGGTTGCAGCAACAACGAATTGTTTAGGGCTGTGACATCAAAGATAAAAATCGCTCTGATGATTGCCAACCTCCGAAGCGGAGATGGCACCTGAAGAAGAAGAAGGGAAATGAAATTTTACTTTCTTGTAGTTGGCGGGTTGCTGGAGCTACTGACATTTTCACAACTTAATCCGTTAAACCATAAAATTAAAAACAAAATAAGAAATAACATGAAATGTTTACAATTTTTTACGGTATTTTACATATTAATCATTTTTGTAACTTTTGAGGAAGTCATAAAAGTGCCGGAATAAGTGAATGTACAATATAAATAACTGGTAAAAATTTCAGCCTGGTGTGTTTAATGGTTTTCGAGAAAAATGTACCTAAATGTTAAAAATTTTAATTTACGGGAACGGATAAAAACACAAAAAGGCAAAAATCAAAAACAAAATGTACACAAATAAGTAAATTTCCTATCAACATTTGGTTAGAAAGCTGAACCAACAGCTTTCTGTATAAAAACAGTAGCCTAATGCATATATTTTAAAAAAAACTAAAATTCCTTTAGCTCTAAAACGATCGGTATAAAATTATGTAAAATATTCGTTCTTGGTGACGCGATAATTTTTCTGGGTAAACCTCCGAAAAACTTAATTTTTTAATTTAAATAATTTATTTTCACGTAATTTAATTTTTTGTGGTTTATCTCGGTCTGAACTGTTGAAAAACATGTTGTTGTTTCGGTCAACAGCCGAAAGGCTGGTTTGAACCTTTAGAGGCTTTACTAAGTAAAACGAGGAGTGAGGTGGTTTACCATTGCCTTCCTCACTGAGTGAAAAACTACGCTTAACAGCATGCCGGGCCCTCTGAAAAGCACATATTTTCAATCTGCAAATGACACCTTCACTTCATTCACCACAGGGTTTGGCTGTATAATGAAATTCATTACTTTCAGAGGAGATAACTCTGATTAGTGTCTTTTACACCTCTGCCTCTTCTGTTCTTAAATGATTCAGTCATTTAATTGGCTGACCATGTGATAAGAAACAGAACTATTTATTTTAGCCCTGCAACTAACAGATTGAGTGTAAATAATTTGACACTCCGCCTGTCTGTTATGGGCAGTGAAAAACATAAAGAACCGAAATTCGAAATTTTCAGTTAAAACCATCATACAGTCTCGCCTTAAAATGGGCACCTTTTTTGTTTTAGTGTGAATATCACTTTTAAAAAACTAGATAAAAATTTCAAATTTTCATCGTTCAACGCAGAATTTACAAGCATTAATTTGACGTGTAGTACGTTACAATCGATGCCATTTTCTTTTTACAATTTTGTTTCAAACTCAGGTTCGTATTATTTTGACGTGGACATTAGTGTATTTTATATTTCAACCTCTTCTGTTCTTAAATGCTTCAGTCATATAATTTGCTGACCAAGTTGTGATAAGAAACAGAACTATTTTTTGTAGTCCTGAAATTAGCAGATCGAGTCCAAATAATTTAACAATAAATTAACTGCCTGTTATGGGTCACACTCTATTGTAGTTAAAATTCTAATTTAAAATGTTTTTGTTTTTTCAATTTTTTTTTAAATTTTTGTACTAGAAAAGTGCATTTACTACGCTGAGATTATGTTTTTAACTTGCATAATGTAACATTCCAATGTAATAATGTTATTAAAACGCAGTGTATTTATTTTTCCAGGTTGTTTATTGTAGTAATGGTAGACGATTATTTTTGTTAAACTTGGTATACTAAATGTTTGTTTGTCCTTGAGGAACTTAAAAGTTTATTTGTATTTTCTTTTGTATTATTTTTAGGAGTGGGACAGAGATAATGATGGATAAATTAAATACATTTTTTGTTAATTACGTTTGATATTTTCAAAAATCTTCCATTATGTTTTTATGTTAATGTACGATCGGATTTATTATGAAGTGATTACAGACATTATGTGTTGTAACGAGCTATTTTTTTTAATTTAATCAATAACTTCCATAATCAGCTTAGAAAAACGTAATATAAAAAATCCCTTTCATGAGACGCGCGTCTTAAGGGGAGACTGTATGATAGTTTTGACTGAAAATTTTGATTTTCGGTTTGTTATGTTTTTCAATAGTTTAGACCTAGATCTACCAGAAAAACATTAAATTACGACAAAAAATTATTTCAATGAAAGATTTAGTTTTTATCAGGTTTACCTTAAAAGTTAACAAATCGGCAAGAACAAATATTTTTCATATTTTTATGTTGCTTGTTTTAGTGCAAAAAGAATTTTGGTTTTTTTTTAAATATCTCCTTCACTATTTTTAATATTTTCCGCTGTTGGTGCAGCTTTGTAACCAACTGTTGATGGAAAATTACACTTGTTTGTGCACATTTTTTTTATTTGTGTCTTTTCCCTTAAATTTAGATTTTTAACATCTAAGTAGGTTTTTCTCAGAAACCATTTAACTTACCAAGCTGAAATGTTTACCAGATAATTATCATGTGCATGCACATTCACCTACATTGTTTTTACTTCCTCAGGTGCTCAAAAAATTAGTAGCTAATATGCAAAAAACGTAGAAAAAGATTGTAAAAATTTTATGTTATTCGTTATTCTTTTAAAAACTTTATGGTCCAAAATATTAAATTGAAAAAATATCAGTAGCTAAAACCACCCTACAACTAAGTGTGTAAATTTTCGTTTTCTTATCTTTCACCAATCCTATAAAAAATGTACCTAGAAATAGCAAATTTAACATTGGCGGGATACAAAGTACAGTTTCCCCTTAATGGCTGGTGGCAATTTTTAAAAAGGCTAACCTTTGATATAATGACAAAAACCATTTGTGATTTCTGTATCTAATCTTTAAGAGGAATCGAATGACACTATTATTATTCCCAAATTCCGGCTTCGGTTTCTTGATTTCCGTCTTTGGTTTCGGTTTTGGGCCACTTTCGGTCAAAACCGGAACTTCAAACCCAATGATTTCTGTATCTACTTTTTAAGAAAAATAGAATAACTCTATTTTTGTTTCCAAATTGGATTTCTTGACTTCCGGTTTTAGGCGACTTCCGGTCGAAACCAAAACTTGAAACCCAATTTAGGCTCAATAACATAATGTGTACATTTTTTTCTCGACTGGTTTGATACAGATCTACAAGCTGTTTTATATTACGCAAGTAGTTTCATATGTACACACCTGCAACACCCTACATCTTTTGTAATTTGCTTTAAAAATATTCTAACCTTTTCTTCCCCCTACAATTCACTCCCTCAAAATTAACTTTCATTATTGATAGACCAATACCTAGATGTCTTATGATATGCCCCACTAGCCTATCCATTCTTCTGGTAAGATCTTTCTACATACTTCTTCTTTCATCCACTCATCTAAGAACCTCTAAATTACTCTTGCCGTCCACCCACCCAATCTTTAACATTTTCCTTTTAACAACACTTTTCCAAAGCTTCTATCCTCATCCTTTCTACAGCCCATATCACCCATATTTCATTCCCGTACTACACTCCAAACATAGTGTTTTAAGAAGTTTTTCCTAATCTGTAAATCAGTGTTTTGTAGTCAGCAAGCTGATTTTCGTTTTAAACACTTTTCTAGCTATAGCAACCCTACTTTTGATATAACTTGTGCTTCTACCATTCTTTACTATTTTACTCCCTAGATATCAGAATTCCCCCACTTCTTGAATATTTTCGTTGCCTACTTTTGAATTTCCCATCTCTTCTAAACCACTCTAGCTGCTGCACAACACTTTCGTTTTGTTCTTATTCATTTTCATGAAGTAGGCTAATCTTTTCTCGATGAGATCACGAGAAAAAAAATATGAAAATAAATTTAAAATAGTTAGTAAGAATAGTGTAACGTGTGATTTTGTAGTAGAATAGCACTGAATTTGAAATTTCTGGCGACAAAATGCAACAACAAATTTACCTTTAATTTGTTGTGCCTAAATTAATAACAAAAAAATGATTATAAATAGATATTTATTGAATTAAGAATTCGAAAGTAGGCTTAAATTATGATGAATTTTATTTTTAAAGAAATATAGTGCGACTGACTTGACAAAAATGAAAAAGTGTTTTATTCTTTTAATAGATGTTAATTTATTCAAAATCAGGGAAATCCATTATAAATACAACTATTGTTTAAACAGCTGAATACACAAAAAAATCTTTACTTCTATGAAGTATTATACATATTGACAAATTACTTATACGTTTCTATTTCACTGTATTTTTCCTATTTCTATGTTTAAACGCGTAGTCGTATCCACTAAACACAACATAAACTAGCTTACGTAATGTAGCGTAGGACAGTCTGAGTATTGTAAATAACATTTAAGAATTTGAAATTTCAAATACAGATACAGTGATTATGTTCAAAATTAAGTACTCGTATACAAAGTAATACTCAAACCAATTTGGACGTATGGGTTAGAGCTATGGGGTACAGCTAGTTCATCAAATATAGAAATACTGCAGCGCTTTCAATCAAAATGCCTGAGACTGATCTCTGCATCCCCATGGTACGTAACAAATGAAATACTACACAATGACCTAAACCTGCCCTTCATTAAAGAAGAAATTAAACAGCATAGCGAAAAACATTTACAAAAACTAGAAGACCATCAGAATCCATTAGCGATTAGCCTCCTTGACAACAGCGAAGATACTCACAGACTGAAAAGCTTTAAACCATTGGACTTAACTCTACGATTTTGTTAGTCATTTAAATTTTTTTCAACTTTTCTACTTCAACTCCTAATCATCAGCATATCATAAGTGGCGTCGTTTTCATCTCTACCATCGTCATTGTCATCTCCAACTTCAACATTTGTGTTTCGGGATGTCGATTCACGGTTCATCAAGTTTAATTTTGTATAGATATATTTTTTGTTTCTTCCCAGTTTGGTCTTTTTCAAACACACTACTGAGTGTCGTTTGTGTTTTAATTCTGAAGACATTACTCAGATTTTCTCATATTTGCTTAAAGTTATTGTATTTATTAACTGATTGCAAAATAAAAACTAAGCTATAGGCCTACTGTTAAAAAAAAAAATCTGGTGTGAAACACTCACACAACTTTCTCTTGCCAATGCAAATGATTAACAATAAACCTAACATTAGTAATAAAACATTAGAAATGAACAAAAAACATTAGTGAAATACGCAAAATTAAAATCGACCTCAGTTTGGCTTAAAAATACGGAAAATCGCTCATTCACGCTAAACTAGGCATTGTACAAAAAAAATGCTTTAAATAAAAGTTGTAGATCTCTTGATTTTCTATAAATTTTATTTTATACACTTTTATCGTAAAATGCATTCTAAGGCCGAAATCTTAAAAAAATAAATTTTTCACACGTTTTCATGAGAAAAAAACAGAAAATTGCAAATTACCGCTAAACTAAGCGGTATACAAACAAATGTTTGAAATAAAAGTTGTAGAATTTTACATTCTCTACAACTTTTATTATATAACGTTTTGCGCTAAAATGCATATTAAAGCCGCAATCTTAAAAAGTTAATGTTTTTACGTGAAAACAGCCTCACCCAGAATTTCAGCAAACATGGCGCCTACCCTATCTTGTAGAGAATAAAAAATTGAGTAAACCAGGCGATTTTTAAAAAAATCGTAGGACCAGTTTATGAGAAAATCGCAAAAAAGTGAAAAATTATACGAATAAACTACTATTTCCGGTTGACCGATTTTGAAGAAAATGTTCGTGTCGAGCCGGTAGTGGTACGTAACTTAAGTTTCAAGTTCGTACGATGTTCCGTTCTTGAGATATTCTGTTCTCACACACACACACACACACACACACACACACACACACACACAGACACACACACAGACCAATCGCTAAAAACATGTTTTTTGGGTTCAGGGGGTCTGAAAAAGTATAGATCCGGTGAAAACTCGATTTCGAAAAATCGACATGAAAACAATACTTTCCTTCCTATATATTCATATAGGCAAGAGAAAGTAAAAAAATGTTCAATTTGTGTAAATTGTAGTAACACACCTTTGGTACGTAGATACATGAATAGGTTTTGTGGATTAGAACCATATTCCCATATTCAGTGTACGCTGCTGTATTTTTTTTATTTTTTATTTGCAAAAACTGCTAATCCAGACGGTGAGAAGGATGATAGATGAAGATGAATGATGAAAAAATGCCAGACCTCACTGGGATTCGAACCCATGACCCCGCCTTAGCCAGAAGCCAGTTACTCTAACAACTACGCAACGGGCCGACCCCATATTTAATGGACAGTATACTTCATTTTAAATATTTCCCATAATGGGCAGGTGAAATGATAAATTTATTTGCACTCAATCTGTTCCAGAAGTTCCAGGGCGACAATAAATAATTCTGTTTTTTTATCACATGGTTAGTCAATATGACGGAATCATTTAAGATCAGAAGATGTACAGGTGTAAAAGACACTAGTCACAGTTATCTCCTCTGAGAGTAATTAATTTCATTATACTGCACGATCCTGTGGTGAATGAAGTAAAAATCATTTGCAAGGTTGAAAGTAGATGCTTTCAGAGGACCTGCGATGCTGATAACTATACTTTTCCACTCGGTGAGATAGAACAAATCATCTCACTCCTCGTTTTACTTAACCCTCTACGGGTTCAAACCGCCTTTCACCTGATAACCTAAACAAAAAACAACACATTTAGTTAAAGCATTTACAATTTTCTGTGCCTAAGAAGTAAAGAGGGTTAACTCATTGTGATTTTTCAGGAGAGTCAAATACGGAAAGTTTTTCCTTTTCGTTATCGTAAGAAAATTTCTGTAGGTATTAGAAACTTGAAATTTACACCCTATATAGTTTTTTGACTATAAATTTTAATTTTTTTGCATTTTTCTGAATTTTTAACCCCCTTTACCACTCATTGGGCTTAATCCTCTATACCTCCTTCTGTTTTTTTTTGTTTTGGTATTTTCTACATTAGTGATAGCTCTATTGAAATATTTATTCGGTGGTAACCATTTCGATACAGAAGCCAATTCTTTGCTCAGATACCCAGTAATTCTATACGCAGTAAAGTTTAACAAATTTTTGCTTCAATTCTGTTTAAAGGTAAACAGTATCATGTACAGTTAACATTAAAAATGTTAAATAATTTATGTTTATAACAACCTGTAAAAATTCAGGTGAGACAGATAGCAGTTAACACTTTACGAGGTGTGGCTATTAAATAACGAAACTGACGTTATAAAAAAATTATATTTTAATTTTGTGCATAATCACTTATTGTCACCTTCAATATACACTCCTTCTCTATCCCTACAACGCTCCATGCGAACTTATCATTGTTGGAAAAAGTGCTGGAAGTCATCTTCTGTCAGCTCCTTAAGGACACGTGCCGCTTTCTCTTTTACAGCTTCCACATACTCAAATCTTGTCCCTTTTAATCCAGATTTCACCTTAGGGAACAGGTAGAAGATAATAACATGACGAGATGAAACGTGGTTTTTTACTTACGATCCGGAAACGAAGCAGCAATCCATGCACTGGAAGAGCCCAACTTTACCGAGAGCCAAAAAAGCTCGAATGAGCAAGCCAAAATTTAAAGCAATGATGATGGTTTTTTTTTATTCATGGGATCGTGTACCTTCACTGGGTACCTGAAGGTCAAAAAATTAATAAATATTACTACCTTGAGTTACTTTCTAAACTACGTCATAAAGTAAGGAAAAAATGTGGAAAAATGTGTGGCCCCGAAATTTGGAAGGACAAATCATGGGTTCTCCATGAAGACAATGCGCCAGCTTATTCCGCGTTATCTGTCAAGAGGTTCCTAGCCAAGTACAGCATCTCAGTGTTAGAACATCCACCTTATTCAACAAATCTTGCACCATGTGACTTCTACCTGTCCGCTAAGGTGAAATCTGCATTAAAAGCGACAAGATTTGAGTCTGTGGAAGCTGTAAAAGAGAAAGCGGCTCGTGTCCTGAAGAAGCTGACAGAAGATGACTTCCAGCAATGGAAAATTCGCATGGAGCGTCGTAGGGATAGAGAAGGAGTGTATATTGAAGGTGACAATAAGTGATTATGCACAAAATTAAAATAAATTTTTTGACAACGTCAGTCTCGTTATTTAATAGCCACACCTCGTATACCATTATTTAGAGCATGTTATGCTAATTTTAAAGGTAATGTCAACTCAATTTCTCTAAAATTGGAGTTAACACTTTTTACCTTTACAGCACACATTCATATATATTTAAAGCTGAATCAAGAACCGAATAATTACAGTAAAAATGGTTTTAATAATATTATTATAAAAAACTTAGTTTCGATATTAAATTACAGTAGATTCTGTCTTATAAAAGTTAAGCACAATGAATTAAAAATATTCTGGCGTTTATACGATTAATTTGTTGAACTTTTCTGCTAAAATTTTGTTAAGTAAGGTATAAACGTAGTAGATATATTATTTTGAGTTTAATTTGTGACAAACGTACTGCTAACCTACTGCTATAAAAAAATAGATAACATCATCACAATTTTTTACAGGTGTTCTTAAATTTTGTATTGAATATATTAGTCATCAATGTTAGAGATACAATGTAACTTTCAGTTAAGACGATTATTTCAATGTTTTATGTAATGTTGAATAATTATTTAAACTAGTCAAAACTACAGGCTAGTAAAAAATATCTGGCATGAAATACTCATACGGCTTTCAAAAAAATCAATATAAATAATGAAAAATATAACCTACGTTAAAAAAACTATATATAAAATATAATTTATTAAAGCCTATTCCAACGACGCTAGTTTACTAGCTGCTAGTACTAGCAGGACCTACTCGCGCGTCGGTGACTATTCCCACGGAGCTAAGTAATCATTGCCCGCGCTCTGAAAGCATACGAGGTGTAGATATTAAATAACGAGACTGACGTTGTAAAAAAAATTATTTTCATTTTATACATAATCACTTATTGTCACCCTCAATATACACATCTTCTCTATTCCTACAACGCTCCATGCGAATTTTCCATTATTGGAAACAGTGCTGGAAGTCATCTTCTGTCAGCTCCTTCAGGACACGTGCCGCTCAAAAATGTTTGAAATGAAGCTCGCAAAAATGTTCGTACTGACACTTTGTACGCGATTGAAAATGACCAAAATTTTTTGTAAACGATAATTACATGTAATGAAACGTGGTTTTTTACTTATGATCCGGAAACGAAGCCCCAATCCATGCGCTGGAAAAGCCGAACTTCACCGAGAGCCAATAAAGCTGGAATGAGCAAGTCAAAATTTAAAGCAATGATGATTGGTTTTCTTTTATAACCATAGGATTGTGTACCTTCACTGGGTTCCTGAAGGTCGAACAATTATTCAATATTACTACCTTGAGGTACTTTCTAAACTACGTCAAAGAGTAAGGAAAAAACGCCCCGAAATGTGAAAGGAAGGACAAATCATGGGTTCTCCACCAAGACAATGCGCCAGCTCATTCCGCGTTATCTGTCAAGAGGTTCCTAGCCAAGTATAGCATCTCAGTGTCAGAACATCCACCTTATTCGCCAGATCTTGCCCCATGTGACTTCTATCTGTTCCCTAAGGTAAAATCTGCATTAAAAAGGACAAGATTTGAGTCTGTGGAAGCTGTAAAAGAGGAAGCGGCACGTGTCCTGAAGGAGCTGACAGAAGATGACTTCCAGCACTGTTTCCAACGATGGAAAATTTCCATAGAGCGTTGAAGGGATAGAGAAGGAGTGTATATTGAAGGTGATAAGTGATTATGTATAAAATGAAAATAATTTTTTTTACAACGTCAGTCTCGTTATTTAATAGCCACACCTCGTAAATTATGTGAGTTGTGTTTTGTATTGCTGTACAAAGTACAGCGTACTAGCAACTAGCATCGTTTCCAGATGTTCAAACCGAGCTAGTTTACTAGCGCTAGTGAATCACGTGACCTTTTCCCCCCTACTAGCGCTAGTAAAATTAAACATGTTCAAAGTCTACATTTTTCCTGTTAAATAACAGCTTTATTTTTATTATTATTGATTTAACTAGGCCTATTTTTCCTGTTTAACAATTTGAAAGAATTCTATATAGAAATTCTTATCAAATATTAGAATTATTTATTTATTCCATCTTTTGTCATTGAAAAAATCACAAAAATTTAAAACAATCGCATGAATAAACTAGGCTGCTATTTCCAGTTGACCGATTAAAATGTTCATGTCGGGTTCCCTTGTGGTATCTTAACTACGTTCAAGTTTCAACTCCGCGCGTTATTTCATTCTTCGGATATTTTGTTCCCCCCCCCCCACACACATACCAATTGCTAGAACATGTGTTCTTGGTTCAGGGGGTCTGGAAACGGTTTTTACTGGTGAAACTCTTATTTCAAAATCAACATAAAACAATACTTTCCTTCCCTATACGATCATATATAGCAAGAGAAAGTAAAAATATATTTTGGTATATTATTCAAAGTTGCACAGATACTTAACTCACCTGGTGAGAAATTGCGTTTCATGAACTTCTTCCCTTTCTGTAGTTAAAAATTATTTATATACTAATTTGCATGTGTTATTTTCTGATTTCTTGAACAAAAGTTTTAGGAATGAATATTTTATAATACATAAATCACATTGGTCAACTATTGAATTCTTCCTGAGGTAATTTCATGATTTAATAAAGATAAAATTGACCTATAGATGATTAAGTTTTTGGACAAATGTTGTTTAGGTCATGAGCCAAAAGGCTGGTTTAAACCTTAGAGGAGTGACTAGTAAGTAAAACGAGGATTTAGATGGTTTACCATTGCCTCACTCACTGAGTGGAAAAGTATGCCTTCTGATAAGCATCTACTTTCCACCCTGCAAAGACACCTCCACTTCATTCACCACAGGGTCTTGCTGTGTAATGAAATTTATTACTCTCAGAGGAAATAACTGTGCTAGTGTCTTTTACACCTCTACCTTTTCTGTTCTTGAATGACTTATATAATTGGCTGACCATGTGATAAGAGAAAGAACTTTTTTGTAGCCCTAGAAGTAATAGATCGAGTGCCAATAATTTAACCTCTTCAGGGATAAGTTAATTTTTAAAAACCATTGCGTGTTAAAAACACGCAATTACATATGAATGTTGTTTAGGTCATCAGTTGAGAGGCTGGTTTGAACCTCTAGAGGCTTTACTAAGTAAAACGAGTAGTCAGGTGGTTCACAAATGCCTTCCTCACTGAGTAGAAAAGTATGCTTATCAGTATGCCAGGCCCTCTGAAAAAGCATCTACTTTCTACTCTGCAAATGATACCTTTACTTGATTCATCACAGGGTCTGGGTGTATAATGAAATTTAGTACTTACTCTAAGAGGAAATAACTTTGACTAGTGTCTTTTACACCTGTACTTCTTCTGTTCATAAATGTCATATAATTGGCTATATATGTGATAAGAAACAGAACTATTTTTGTAGCCTTGAAACTAGCAGATCCACATCAAATAATTTAAAACTCGTCCTGCCTGTTGTGGACTGTACATACTCGTATGAATAACAAGAAAGCAGTGCGACCAACAGAGGTTTCTGCCAACATATGTGTCATTTGGGTGTCAAAGTAATGTTAATGGCCACATAATTATGTGTCACTTTCTGTCAAGAGGTTAACACTCTACTTACCTATTATGGGTAAAATTTCTAAATAGAAAAGTCTTATTATTTATTTGTTAATATTATACCAAAGGTGAAAAATCTTTTGAAATATTGTAAAAGTTTCTTTAAGAGTTAGCAAAGAAAAATTGAATAAGATTGTATGAAAATTATTAGCATACACAGAGATAATGATGTTTCACCTTCAATTGCTATTTTTAATTCTATATTCATTATCACGTACACGTGACGTCAGCAACTACAATATTGTCATTGAATTTAAATCCAAGTAAAAATGTAATCTTCAGGTCATTACTATGATAAAAGTAATGTTACAAAATATATAACAATAATTACATTTTGTGTGTTGTTTTGGTAATCTGCTGGAACGTTTTTTTGAATTTATAGAGGTTTTACAAAGTAAAACGAGAAGTAAGGTGGATTACATAAAGGCTTTTTTCACTGGTTTAAAAAGTATGCTTATCAGCAAGCCAGACGCCTGGAAAAACACTTATTTTCCACCCTACAAATGACACCTTCATTTCATTCACCAAAGGGTCTGGTTTTATAGTGAAATTTATTACTTTCAGAGAAGATAACTCAGATTAGTGTCTTTTACAACTCTACCTCTTCTGTTCTTAAATACTTCAGTCATTTATAATTGACTGACCATGAGATAAGAAACAGAACTATTTTTTGTAGTCCTGATCGAGCGCAAATAATTTAACACTCCTCCTGCCTGTTATGGGCAGACATTTTTAACTATGATACCAAGAACGTTAATATAAGTACGCCGAACATTCTCTTTTTATTCTGATTAAATGTACATTTCTCTACATAGATAGTACAAAAAATTATGTTAATAAAATGTTTTAGTCGAGTTTAAGGCGAGACTGTATGATAGTTTTAACTGGAAATTTCGAATTTCGGTTCTTTATGTTTTTCAGTAGTTCAGATCGAGATCAACCACAAACATTAAATTACGTGAAAAAAAATTTTTAATGAAAAAATTAAATTTTTTGGAGGTTTACCCTGAAAATTATCGTGTCACCAACAACGAATATTTTTCGTAATTTTGTACGATCGTTTTAGAGCAAAGGAAATTTTAGTTTTTTTTAAAATACCTGCATTAACTGTTTTTAATACTCTCAGCTGTTGGTTCAGCTTTCTAATCAAATGTTGATAGGAAATTTATATGTTTGTGTACATTTTATTTTTTATTTATGCCTTTTTGTGTTTTTGTCCGTTCCCGTAAATTTAGATTTTTAACATTTAGGAACATTTTTCTCGGAAACCATTAAAAATACCAGGCTGAAATTTTTACCAGTAATTTATCTTGTGTATTCACATATTCCGGAACTTTTATGATTTCCTCAATAGCTACAAAAATGATTAATAATGTAAAATACCGTAAAAAAATTGTAAAAATTTTATGTTACTTCTGATTCTGTTTCTAACTTTATGGTTTAACGGATTAAGTTGCGAAAAAATGTCAGTATCTCGAGCAACCCGAGAACTACAAGTAAGTAAAGTTTCATTGCCCTATCGTTTACCAATCTTGTGAAAAATGTACCTAAATATAGCAAATTTAACATTGGCGGGATACAAAGTACAGTCTTCCCTTAAGAAAGCATTACTCGAGTGCTATTTATTTGCTCACATGTGAATGAACCTACCTGGCTACAGCCGCACTCCCCGATTGCTAGTAATATAGATACAAAAATTACAAAGTAATTTGTATCAGAAATCGTTCAGTATTTGTACCAAATTACACTAACAACAGAATATACCTATTCTGTTCCAAGAATCGATCGTAACATCCATTTCATCACTTAAAAATAAAGGTAAACTAAAGAAAAAGGTAATTTTAAAAACAAAATAACACAATTGTTTTACTAATCACTGTAATTTTATTTTTTTAAATTTAAGTGCAAAACTTATTAATTTTATCAATATTGAATTTTTTCATATACTTTTTCTTTTTTTAAATTAAAAAATCACAAAAATCAATCAGAAATATATAAACCAAAAATCATTAGGTACTGTAAATTTTTAATAGTATTATAAAACATAAAAATAAAATAAAAAAAATAATGGTAATAAAATAAAAACAATCCTTACGGTAAAACATAATGTACAATATCAGACAAAATTATTTACTTTTTTTACATACACAATTTTATTTTATAATAATTATTTATATATTTACTAAATTATGTGCTTTGTACAAAATAATATAAATATCTGTACCTAATTATTTATTTATACACTACATAACATCACAGACAATAACATTAATTACCTATATATTTATATAATTATACACATATATTTTATTAAATTATAATAACAAAACTATAATACATAATGTACGAAAGAAAAAATAATAACTAAATATTTATAAATAATACAAACAATATTAAAAAAAATTACTTCTCTTAGGATGGAATGATTCGAAAAGATATCCGATTTTTATGATTCCATTTATTTATTACAAAAAAATTAAAACAATTAGAAATAAAATCTTTTAAATTATCCGAAATTATTATCGGGATAATAAATTTTTTTGATAAATTCATTATGAAACAAAATTTATATCCAGATATAAAATAATTTAATGGTGATCTGATTAAAAAAATAATAAGACTAATTATAATTATAAAAATTAGAAATATTATTTTCAAAAAAAATTATTAACAAAAATAACCTAATCAAGACAGAATAAAACATAGGGTATAATCAAAAATTTTGACAACTGTTAGAATTATTATTAATTTTTCTTATTTACTTAGCTCGGACGAAGCCGTAAAATGAATTTAAACGTTAACTTAATCGTTATTTACCATCGTAGATAACAATTTAATAAATTTGTGGAATATTATATTTACTAAAAAATTCTAAATGTACATTGAAAAATATTAAATACTAAATACTGATTATAAAATTTTATAATTTGTTATAAATTAACTGCAGCAATAAGAAACTAAATATTACATATATTTTTTACTGTAAAAAAAAGAATCTCCAATACAAATATAGTTCTATATACTAGAAAAAGATTATTTTCTACTGACAATATCGTACGTTCAAAATTAACCACTGAACAATCGGGCGTTTGATCATAACATCACGCAAAAGAAAATGTTATAGTTCCCAGGCTGATAAAGATTTATTGATAGATGTTAATCCAGCCGATTAACAAACAAATCAGCCCTTTTCAGGGCCACTAATTTACTAATATTTATGATAACATTTTTTATACCGTACAAAACATATTGCATTAATTCTAAAATTTCATCAATGTACTTTTTAATAATCATTTCGAATAACTGAGTGTTTACTACTGTAAAATATTACATAAACAAAATTTCAAATTTATTAATATTGAATAATAAAATTTAAGTTTTACGAAAAACATTATAGTAATAAGTATTATGTTTCAAACATAAACATAAGTAACATAAAAAGAGATCAATTTTATGTTAAAAACATAAACCTAATTTGGATTGAAAAAATAAACAAAAATTATTGCATTACAATATATCTGATTAGAATTATATTAAAAGCTACTATCAAAATTACCTTGGCAGAAATACAATTATAAGCAAGCCAAGTTAAAAAAATTTCTTTTGTTTTATAAATAATTTATTTCTTTTCCATATGGCGTATAAATATTTTGTGAAATTAGGTGGGAATAAAATTGTTAGGAACAAACCTTGAGGGTAATAATATTTTTATTATATTTTATTTTTTAAAGTCGTATTAACATCTACTGTTGGTAATGAAACGATGAGTATGAACTGGGAATCGAACCCGGAATTTTATGCCTTGTAAGTTAGTTCGATAACCACTACATAACTGAGGCTTTATTACAAAATATAAATTATTTATAACTTTTATTTGTTATTAGGAACTGTACTTTTTTATCGAGAACCACTTAATTTAATCACTGCTTTTTGCTGTATATTTGACGTCATACGGGATGAAATTTAGAACTCTCCAGTGGAGTTTGTTTAGAAATGACTGTCAGCTGGTCACCATACAAAGTCGCTTTTTTAATCAGTGTTGCTTAACAATTGATAGCGAATTTCTACCAGCTGACTGACTGGGCTGGCCCGAAGGCCTAATCCATAAATATATTTTAATTTAATTTTTTTCTTTAACATTATATATTTTTTAATTAATTCGATTTACAATCGAATTTAGTAAATAAAAAATGTCATAATTAAAATCTTGTTCGTACAAGCAATACTGCCAAGATAAAACTGATAGCAACTATTATTCTTTATCAATATCATATAAATAAAGAACCACCTAATTTATAAATAAATACAAAAATTACTTTAAATTTTAAATATTACATAAAAACAATAATGAGAATCATAAAAATATTGGGACATTATATTATAGAAATACTTAACCAGTCTATTTTATTATAATGATGGATAATGATGACTTCATGAATACTATGACTATACAATAATAATGATGATGATGATCTCAAGAGATGGAGTCAATGATCAAAGCTGATGATGATGACAATATGATACAAATGAAGTATAAAACTTAACATGAAACTGGTCTGCTATCTGACGCAGGTGTTACGACTTTATCTAGTAAATGTACAGGCGCCTGCAACAAAAAAAGAGAAACAAATTATAAATAAAATTGTATTCCAAATAATATTTAATTAAAGTAAATGTACAATAAAACGTCGTTTACCGGACAATTGAGTAACTAAACAACTCATTTCTATAATTAACTCGTGGAAAAATCGTCCAAGGTGGTTGGCCGAAGTAAAACTAGATATGCAACAACTTAACATTACAGAACAAGATCTTTTAGAAAAATCTGAACAGCTTAAAGGGAGATGGCACGATGGTTTTAACTCAAAATTTCGATTTTTGGTATTTTTATGTTTTTCAATAGTTTAGGCCTAGAGCTACCACAAAAACATTAAATTACATCAAAAAAAGTTTTTTTTTAAGAAAAAATTAAGTTTTTATCACGTTTATACAGAAAAAATTAACTTACCAAGAACAAATATTTTCATAATTTTATTTTGCTCGTTTTAGTGCAGAGAGTTTAGTTTTCAAAATATCTGCATCACTGTTTTTTGTATTCTCAGCTGTTGGTTCAGCTTTCTAAACAACTATTAATGGGAAATATACTTGTTTGTATACATTTTGTTTTTGATTTGTGCCTTCTTGTTTCTTACCTTTTCCCGTAAATTTAGATTTTTAACACTAAGGTACATTTTTCTCAGAAACCAATAAACCTACCAGGCTGAAATTTTTACCAGTTAATTATCTTGTATATCCATCCACATATACCGACATTTTTATGACTTCCTCAGAAGCTCCAAAAATTAGTAATTAGCAAAAAACATAGAAAACAATATTTGTAAAAATGTAATGTTATTCGTCATTTTTAAAAAAATTGTATGGTCTAAAGATTAAATTGAAGAAATGTCTAGTAGCTCGAGAAGAAACCCGACACCTATAGTGTGTTATATTTAATTTCCCTATCTTTTACCAATCTTGTGAAAAATGTACCTAAAAATAGCAAATTTAACACTGGTGGGATACAAAGTACAGTCTCCCTTTAAGTTTTGCTTAAAGATAAAGGCACAAGATTCGTTGAAAAAATTCGAGCTCCACCGTCCATGATTTGTACAGACAAAATCGGACAGATCAGATCCCAAAATATAAAGAATCCTAAAACAAAACCAGGAAGGATTTCTAAATTTAATTCAAGTGGTCCAATGAGGCCGTAAAAGAAAAAACCTCGTTTAACCGAATCCGGGGATAAGCTTTGCATAATTTTTTTATTATTAAATATTCACATAGATAATAAATTTTAACTTTGAAAGCAAGAACGTAGCTATACCTTCGTACACACCAAACATTCGCTTTTTATTCTGATTAAACGTACAGTTCCTACATAGTTTGAGCATAAATTATGGTAATAAAATTCTTTTGTTGAATTTAATAAAGCTATAGAGTATTACTCCAGTTGAACTATTCATTGGTAAACCGTTTGCGTGACCGTGCTTCATTCAAATTTGTTTGAAACAGAAGATAGTAGACCAATTGTTTGTTAAGAAATGTGATTTTGTTACAAAACATAGTTTTTTATCATAATAAGTTTTCATATTTAACGATTTGTTTTGCTTATTACCCGGATTTTCGGTTTACCGAATTGTCTTTGGTCACAGTTAGTCCGGATAACCGAGGTTTTACTATAATAAATTTTTTATTGTTAGTTTTCTTTTGGTAGATATTTAATTATCATGAGTTTGGTAAAGGGGAGTAGAGTTACCGCCTACAAGGTTAACAAGTTTCTTCTCTTCTTTGAAAATAGAATGGAATTATTCTAAGAACAAACACCAGGAAAGATTTCATAATAATAAGAATAATTCTCATTGAATCATTTAAATAAATATAAAATAATTGAAAACTATGTTTGAATATATTTTTGATAACTGAATAATATGTCTTTTTAACAGACAGGAGGAGTGTTAAATTATTTGCACTCGATCTGCTTGTTCCAGGGCTACAAAAAATAGTTCTGTTTTTTAATCACATGGTCATCCAATTATATGACTGAAGCATTTAAGAAGAGAAGAGGTACTACAGGTGTAAAAGACAGTCATAGTTATTTCCTCTGAGAGTAATGAACTTCATTATTAAACCTTGTGGAGAATGAAGTAAAGATTTCATTTGCAGGGTGAAAAGTAGGTGCTTTTTAGAGAGCCTGGCATGATGATAAGCATACTTTTCCACTTAGTGAGAAAGGCTTAGATAAACCACCTCACTTCTTGTTTTACTTAGTAAATTTTCTAGAGGTTGAAACCAACCTTTTAGCTGATTCTACCTGAACCTGTTGTTTAGGTCATCAGCCAAAACGCTGGTTTGAACCTGTAGAGGTTTTACTAAGTAAAACGAAGAGTGAGGTGGTTTACAATTGCCTTCCTCACTGAGTACAAAAGTAGTCCATGCTTATCAGCATGCCAGGCCCTCCGAAAAGGATCCACTCTGCACTCTGCAAATGACAGCTTCACTTCATTCACCACAGGGTCTGGCTGTATACTGAAATTCATTACTTTCAGAGGAGATAACTCTGATTAGTGTCTTTTACACCTCTACCTCAAATCTACTGAAAATTAAATCATTCGATGGTACAAAACAGTACTATGACATGTGGATTACTTCTTGCAACTATACTTTTTAATAAAAATCTACTTCAAGCATTATTATAATTACCAATCGGTTGAAGAAATGAAATGAATGCTGAAGGGATCAGAAAGAGCACGATGTTTAAAAACAATCTTTTTTTTTTTAATCTTATAACTAGAACAACCTCTAGATCCTATCACGTGGTTAGGGAAGAGACTTCTATTGAAATATTCCTTCGATTTAAATAGCTTAAATTTAGGTGATCAAATTTGTTTAATTTTGTTTTGATTATAACAATATTTCATGAAGAGAAAGTAATAAATTTTGGTTGAAGTTTTTTTATCATGATAGGTCTCTACTCTATGATTTTTCTGAGTAGTCGTAGATCTGTACATATCGCAGTGATACATTTTTGAACAAGTTCGTTTGGGTGTCTGTGAAACTTGTCAAACAGTCAAACGTACGTACATATTTTTATACCGCGAATTTAAAAAAATAAATTAACTAAAAATAGAAATTTGATATGTTAGTTTGTAAAATATCTCGGAAGAAAATGTGTAAAGTCTTATTTCACAATATATCAATAAAGGTAAATTTTCGTTACTAAAAAATAAATTACTATAATTTATTTGTTCGCTCATAAATACAACAATACAGTATTTAAACTATATATTTATGTATTAAGTTGACGATTACAAATTCACATAATTTTTTTTTTATTCCTAATTTGTGTACGTTGCAATCTGTTCACTTTAGAACAATAAGCAACCCCATGACCCAATGAGATGAGGATGATGTGTATGACGTGTAACTGAAGTGTAGTCTTGTACAGACCCAGGCCGACCATTCCTACAAGAGTATGGTTAATTGAAGCCCAACCATCAAAGTGCACCGGCAACAACTGTCTAGTATTCAAATCCATATAAAAGTAACTATCTTTACTAGGATTTGAACCAAGAACCTTCGTCTCCGAAAATCAGCTGTCAAACAGCTGATTTTAACATAAATTTTGATATTGTATTGATTCATAAAAGATCTGTATACGTATAATAAATAACTTAAAATGAAAATATTTTTAAATGTATTAATTAAATCAATTAATTTAATTGAAAAACCGTTACTAAATTTTATTGAAAACGAGTGAAGTTCTAACAAACAAACGTACATTTATATTAATTTTTGAACGGAACCCACTTACATTGGTAAGTAAAAGCGTCCCACTCACACGTGTACAGTGCAGATGTTTTGCAGCCCTAACGTTTATGCTTACAATATAGTGTTCGTTATATTGCAGCCAGGTGTCTGAATAAACTACCCTTATGTGATACAGATAGGTCGTCGTCTACAATTTTTAAGCCTGATATCCTGTTAACGAGTAATACGTTAAAAACATGAGTATGGTATTATCCAAATATAGGTTTATATAGGGGAAACGTTGTTCAAGAGTAAGATAAGATTAACGAAAAACAGGGGGAATTTATGAAAATTGTAATTAAATATTATTCATAATTTGATATATAGGTAGAAGAAAAGCCTACAGTAAACAAATGATGAGATTGTGCAAAAGGAGCTTACAGAACGTCTAGTCACCTCACGTGGTTAAAAATTACTTTTTTTTTTAATTCTTAATATGTGTACGTTGCAATCTGTTCAATTCAGAACAATAAGCAACCCCATGACCCAATGCGATGAGAATGATGTGTATGACGTGGAAATGAGGTATAGTCTTGTACAGACCCAGGTCGACCACTCCTGAGAGAGTATGGTTAATTGAACCCCAACCATCAAAGTACACCGGTAACCACTGTCTAGTATTCAAATCCGTATAAAAGTAACTACCTTTACTAGGATTTGAACCAGAAACCATCGTCTCTGAAAATCAGCTGATTTTGGCGACGACTTTACCTCTAGACCAACCCGGTGGGTTAAATTAGACTTAAACGAGGAAAAAAGTGAGTACTGGTAACATAAGTCATTTACTAGGACAATAAAAGTATTAATCTTTAAAACAGACGAGGTAAAATGGCCGGTGCACTTCGAGGAATTCACTATTTGTATAACAAGGAAGCACTCCCAAGATAGCCAAGATTAGACATGATAATACTGCGATAAAACTTGTGTCTGTATGCGGGTGAGTACCTTAAAATGAACGTGAAGGCTGGTCTAAGAGAAGCAGAGAAATTTGTGAGAAAAATTTTCTGCTTCTGGGTTTGAAGATAGTAGACGGTGAATAATATTGCCGATAAAATCATCGACAATATTATTTCCTACTGTATATCATACTCGTACTGAAGGTTACGAAGACAAGAAGAACTGTGCAAGGAAAATAAACGATTAAAAAAAGAAAACTAAAATTTTACGGATTTTAAACAATAAAGATGTCGGATAAATGGTTTAAAGAAATCAGAAAATATATTAAGAAAACCTGAATAAATCGAGAAAACTTAATGAACCAAATCAAATTCAGACAATTACACACTTTAACGGCTTCCATTAGACAAAAAAAAAAACACCGGATAAACAGAAGAAAGGAGAAAAGCCATACAGTGAACGAATACTGAGAATGTGGGCTGCAACAAGAATTTCCAGAAATGTCTAAAATCACATCACGTGATCTAAAATTGCGCTTACACGAGGGGAGATAAATGGGTACTGCACTTAAGTCATTATCTATGAAAATATGCGTTAATTTTGATTTTTAGGAATAGATATTTTATTATAAGTAACTTCTGTAAAAGGATATAAAATTTTTATTTTCTATACTCGATTTTTCCGAATGTTGTTGTTAAAAAGATCAGCCGAAAAGCTGGTTTGAACCTCTTCTAGAGGCTTTACTAAGTAAAACGAGGAGTGAGGTGGTTTACAATTATTGCCTTCCTCATTGAGACGAAAACAGACGAAAACACTTAACAGCATGCCAGGCTCTATATGAAAAGCATCTAATTTCAACCCTACAAAAATGATACCTTCTTCACTTCATTCACCACAGGGTCTGGCTGTATAATGAAATTCATTACTCTCAGTGGAGACATCTCTGACTAGTGCCTTTTACACCTCTACCTCTTCTGTTCTTAAATGCTCCATTCATATAATTGGCTGACCATGTGATAAGAAATAGAACTATTTTTTGTAGCCCGTCGACTAGCAAATGGAGTGCAAATAATTTAACACTCCACCTGCTTGTTATGGGCAAATGTTTCCTAGTATATTTAGTGTTATTATTTCTCCTAACTGCCCAGAGAAGACGGGTGGAGTGTCAAATTATTTACACCCAATCTGTTCGTTGCAGGGCTAAAATAAATAGTTCTGTTTCTTATCACATGGTCAGCCAATTAAATGACTGAACCATTTAAGGACAGAAGAGGTAGAGGTGTAAAAGACACTAGTCAGAGTTATCTCCTCTGAGAGTAATAAATTTCACTATACAGCTAGACCCTGTGGTGAATGAAGTGAAGGTATCATTTGCAGAGTGAAAAATATGTGCTTTTCAGAGGGCCCGGCATACTGATAAGTGTACTTTTCCACTCGGTGAGGAAAGCAATGGTAAACCACCTCACTCCTCGTTTTACTTAGTAAAACCTCTACAGGTTCAAAACAGCCTTTCGGCTGATGACCTAAACAACAACTGCCTGTTTTGGGCAAATGTTTCCTAGTATATTTAGTGTTATTATTTCTCCTAAATAACCATTTATTTTTAGCATAATTAAACATTTTAAGGAAGGACAACAACTGATCAGATTTATTACAAAGCAAATATCTAGACATGCAGACAGACAGCTGCGTATTGTATAAAATAAAACGTTCGTTTGATTTGAACGGCGGACATATTGTAACGAGGCCTGGCCTTAACAGGAAGGACGACGTGACACACCAGGGAACTTATCGGGTTGACCTCGGGGACGCGCAGCTGTGAGTCGTTCGTGCCTCTTAAGAACTCCGATCCGACTTCAAGTCACTCTTAAAGCAATCGCGCCGATTAAAACTTACCAACCGATAATATTAAGTTTATTAGTGGGTGAGAACATGTTTTCTATCTACGTTTATTACATTATATTACAATAAACATGTAAAACGATAGAGGATAAAAAAAATGTGTATTCAAAATGTATTCAAAACAAGTTTGACGAAACGAACATGTTTGTATTTATTGAATATATAATTAATTATTAAGATCATGTGAATCAATCTAACAAAACATCTAGTTTAAAATGTTACACGTAGATAGTACCTACAAAACAACTACGTCTAAAAATTTATCTAAATTTGAAATTCCTCAATAAATCAACGCGTAATAATATAAAAATTGTATTTTCTAATCAATTTTTCGGACATATGCTTGTTAATTACAGATTCTCAATCAGTTAGTTCTTGGGCTACAAAAAATAGTTCTGTTTCTTATCACATGAACAGCCAATTTTAAGACTGAAGCATTTAAGAATAAAAGAGATAAAGGTGTAAAAGACACTAGTAAGAATTATCTCCACTAAACGTCATGAATTTCATTTTATAGCCAGACCCTGTGGTGAATAAAGTAAATGTGATACTTGAAGGGGGGAAATTATGTGCTTTTTAGAGTGCCTGGCATGCTGATAAGCATACTTTTTAACTCAGTGAGGAAGGCAAGGGTAAACCACCTTACTCCTAGTTTTTCACAATAAAGCCTCTAGAGGTTCAAACCAGCCTTTCTGGTGATTACCTAAACTACAATTAGCTACAGATTACAATGAATCATTAAATAAAATACTTTATTTACGTACGTTAAAGATTTTTAAAATACGTTTAAATTTTAAAATAATTTAAACATTGAAGCCTAAAATCAACTACAATTATAAACCAACAACATCTTGAAGCCAATTAAACGTTATCATTAAAATGACACAAATATTTAAGATAAGATAACAATGACAGATAATAATACTGTACTGTATAATCAAATAAATTTAAAATTTTAATAAAATATTTACGAATATTATTGCTAAATACTTTTGATAAGAATTATACAATTTGTCGAAAAATTATTATATCATCAATTCGTAACTAAATTGTAATTTTAATACAATTATAGTTAAGAAATATAAATGTATTAACTGTAAACGTAATAAAAACCTGAATTTCAGAACATTTTATAACGTGATAAAACTAGATATTTAATTAATAAAAAATTTCACCAATTAAGCAATTTCAAATAAATACAGTAGGCTAAGTACTATTAATTAAATTTTATTACTTCCTCCAATTACACAGGGTATTAAACTCTTGAATTTTAAGGAAAGTTAATTAATTAAAGTATAGATCAAGTTTTTAATGATAATTCTTTATAATTCAATTACAAATAAATTTTTAATTAAAACATATTTAATCTATATTAATTGTGTTCAATTGGTTGGATCGTGAACCTACTTTCTCTATCTCTTCCACGGTAAACCAAAATCTTTGCAGGGTGGAAAATAGATGCTTTTCAGAGGACTTGGCACGTTGATAAGCGTACTTTTCCACTCAGTAAGGAAGGGAATAATAAACCACCTCACTCTTTGTTTTACTTAGTAAAACCTCTAGAGATTCAAATCACCCCTTCGGCTGATATCCGAAACAACAACAAGGGGTTTCCAGAGAAATAAATTAAAAAACGCAATATACCAAATTGGAGAGATGAAAGAAAGAAAAAATTTCAGAATTTATTAAAAAAAAGGGGAACACTGTAACTCCCAAATAAGAACATAATAAACAAGAAAGTTGAAAGAGTAAACTCATGTGTGCAAAATCAGAATCTTCTCATAATTGCAAACAATACTAAAACCTTTAATTGTACAGAAAATTGTAATATTCAAATAAAATGTTAACTTTGTTAGACGATACATTTTTCATATTGGTTATGATTGCGTGGATTAGAATCTTTATTTTATAAAACAGACTGGTGGTTTGTTTGTAGATCATCCCTTCTATACTCATATATAACTGTCTACCCTATTTAAAGCCAACAACATAATATTAAACGATGCAAAAGAAGGCATTATGTATATTATACGAACATATTAGTAAGGGTTGTTTGATAAAAGACCAATAGTCTTAATGGTGGGGGTAAAAATAAGAGAGAGTATAGCCTATAGGATCATCGGGTTGACAGCTGGTTATCGCAACAGCCGAAAGAAGGGGCGGGTTTGGCTAATCGACACCTGTTTAGGGGTGGTTGGTAGTGCTGAATATTATGTACAACCTACTGAAGGGGAGTAACTGTGGGAAAAATTCAACCAAACAACTAACCCCTCTTGTGTGATCTCGATGACAACATGCTGTGTATATTTTGTACTATTGTTCCTGGTATATTATTACACAGATCCCTTTTATAAGGGTAGAAAAAAATAGTTCGAAAGTATTTCAGATTGAAATGATATTACTACTACAAAGAAACAGGCTTATTTTTTGATTTTATTTATTTATCCATCAAAAGTAATATTTATCTGGTCTAGTAAAACAGTTTTCATTACAGTCACTACTTCTGAAATTTTTAAATCAACTTTCAAAAATTTCCTATTCTTTTACATCATTCGAAAGAAACTTAATTATTAATTACCAGAGTAAAAAGTTTGGGGTGATAATTTTCTTATAACCTATATCACGAACACCAATTGGCACCCAATGGTACCAAATTCAGACTATTGGTTATTAAATTCAAGGGCTTTGACAAACAAAAGCATAACAACAGATGGGCGGAAGAATGGGAGAACCCTAAACTGAAACAATACAGCAAAAAGAACTTCCAGAAATGTGTTAAGTTATACTTTACCAAATCAAAACTTGCCCAAACCGACGAAAATCGTTCAGTTAACACTTAATGAAATACCATCGCAAAGGTAAGTAATACACGCAATATTGTACACAAAGATGAAGGTCCAAAGTTCGATTCTAGTCTAGGGTCTTGAAATTTTAACAAGTTAACAACTACCGTTAAGGTAGGCCTACCACAATCCACAGTAGTCTCTAACGACCAAGCTGTCCATGCGACTTTAAATAAAGTTTTAAAAAAATTGTTATACATGGTTTTTATGTATTTACTTCACTTACATAAGTAATTTTTTAAAATATTTTCCCAGCTATTATCTGCAACCCTAATTAAATCTCAATAATAAACTTTTAAACTCAATAATAAACTACGTAAAGTGAAGAGCAGGAAACTGCAATATCTCGGCCACATCTTGAGAGGTCCAAGATACAGGATTCTGCAGCTCATAATCCAGGGAAAAGTTGTAGGGAGAAGATCTGTTGGAAGGAGGAGAATATCGTGGCTTAGGAACTTGAGAGAGTGGTTTAATGTCGGGTCATCTGATCTCTTCAGGGCTGTGGCTTCCAAAGTTGAAATAGCAATGATGATAGCCAACCTCCGAAATGGAGATGGTACATGAAAAAGAAGAAGAATAAACTTTTACAAGTTTCTAAAACCTTGCATTTTGGAAATTTCGTTAAGGTTATGTAACTGAGGGACGTTTCATATAAATGTAAAAATATCTGATTAAACTTGTCAAAAATTTCAATATTTTTGTGAAGTAGATTAAATCTTTAGATTAAACCGAACTGTAAAACAAGATTTCCTAAATTTAATTACTGCCAAAAATCTGGATAATTACGAATATGTGGCTTAGTGACTAATGTAGTAGTCACTACAAAGCGAAAGGTCTTGGGTTTAATTCCCGACTAAAGTCTAGAAATATTAACACGTTAAAACCTACCGTTATAGTACAAAAACCCACGATAGTAACTAATGACCAAGCTGTTGATGCGACTTTAAATAAACTAAAAAAAATTGTTAAAATCTATTTTTGATAACCTAATTTTTCACATAACATCTAAATTCAAACCGAGATAACATTTTAAATAATAATATTGTTAGATTTAACTTTATTTATGAACATAAAAATATTCTACGGTATATCACAGTACTGTACATTAATTACCAAACTTTGATTTGAAATTATATATACTCTTTTAAATAAATAAAATAACTTTCACATAAATCGAATAATAAAATAGAAAATATGTGTGTACAAAAGAAACAAAAGATAATGTTATCAATCTGGTCAGGAACTATAGAAGCCTACTTCTTCCTGTGTGTATGTATATATACTATATATATAAATATAATATGCCTATTGATGAATTATACTGGTCTACAGCTGTCTGCATTTTATTATCTATAATATAACTACCACTAACACACAACGAACCAACAATGTACATACAACCTAATATAAAATACACTTTCTCTACGTTACCCCCACGCAAAAACTAACTCCTAACTTAATACATATTGTATATTTTCATAATGTTGTTGTAAAATACAACATGTATACATTTAAACACGTGTTCCAACATGCAAGCCTGAGAGAAATCTATTCTATGTATTATTAAAATTTAATGAAAAAAATATACTACAAACTATGAAATTTTATCTTCATAAAATTTAATTATACTAGAAAACTATTTTATTTATTTATTTTCAACTAAATTTTAAATTATTTTTAAGAATTATTGATGAATCTAAATTATGGTTTAAAATTTATAAAACGAATTGTAGTATTCAATTTATAATAATTAATTCAGTTTGAAAAACTACCCCAAGATTTTTGAATTTTCTTGGAAGTACTGATGAGTCATTTTATTATGAATGGGCCAGAAATTTCGTTTTTTAGCTTTTATTTGTTATCAGAAACTGTACATTATTGACAACTACCCAATTTGATCGCTGCTTTTGGCTGTATTTTTGAGTGGATTAGGCGAGAGTTTGAACAGGGACCCCTAGTAGGGTTTGTTCATGGATGGCTGTCAGTTGGTCACCATGCAAAGCCGCTTGCACAACCGGTGTTACTTAACATATAATAGCGACTTACTACCAGCTGACTGACTGGGCTGGCCCGAAGGCCACAATTAAATGTAGCTTGATATATTTTGTTCTTCAGTAGATTTTATTCGCTTATAACGGGCAGGTGGAGTGTTAAATTAATTGCGATCAATCTGCTGGTTCCCAGAGCTATAAAAAATAGTTCTGTTTCTTATCACATCATCAGCCAATTATATGACTTAAGAACAGAAGAGGTAGAGGTGTAAAAGACACTATTCAGAGTTACCTCTTGCGAGAGTAATGAATTTCAGTATACAGCCAGACCCTGTGGTGAATGAAGTGAAGGTGTCATTTACAGGGTGGAAAGTGCGTGCTTTTCGTAGGGTCTGGCATGCTGATAAGCATACACTTTTAACTCAGTGAGGAAGGCATTAGTAAACCACCTCACTCCTCGTTTTTACTAAGTAAAACCTCTCTAAGTTTCACCAAGCCTTTGGGCTGTTGACCAGTAGATTTATACTAAAAATCCTACTACTTTTTTTTTAAGTTTAAAAAGGTAATCAGTCGTGATTACTTAGCCAAAATAGAACCACCGGATGTTGACTTATTCTAATCCTTAACTGGCTTACTTATTTTACATTTGTGACCATAAAAACGTATTTCTGTTCTGACAGGAAGTATTCATTAAGTCTATCCTAGAACATGGCTGCACCAATAAATGGGTAGGTTGATTTCCCTGCCCTATAATTATTCATTTATCCAAATAATAATTACATTATGTAATATGTTTATGTTGTTTTGTTTTAAATTTAATCGGTTAAATGGCAAATAAAATGTATTTTTTACTATTACTCTATTATACAATAGTCACCAGTGATCTACGTTTCAAAATACACAGAATATAACCATGTAAACAAGATTATTTCAAAATTTATTTATTTCAACAAGTGTACTAATTTAATTAATTTAAATTATATTATATTTATATTGCATACGATTAGAAAAATAAAACTAAATTTTACGGATACCTACCTATTTTAATGGATGACAACCGGTTGACAAAACAAATTTTTAAGATACTAAATATTAGAAGAATAAATGGTTGAAAGAAGTCAGAAAGGATATTAAGGAAACCGGAATAAATAAAAAATTACGGACTTCAACGGTTTCCATGAAAAGCAAAAACAAAACGCCGGATGGACAAAAAGAATTTCCAGAAACGAATAGTCACCTCACGTGGTCAAAAATTGGCTATGGACAAGGAAAACAACCAATGTATTCATCAATATTTTTCAAAGCTTTATGACATAATAACATAAAGTTTAAACACTTTTTGTATTAATAAATGAATCTCTAATACTGTCAGGTAAAATAACATTTGGTATTTGGGAAAAAAATGGTACTTACTTCAAAAGTAAATACCAAATTTCATAATTTGGCACTTACCAAATTATAAGCACAAATTATTATAAGCATTATTATTATTATTATTATTATAAGCACAAATTATTATAAGTACAAACTATAAGCACAAATTATAAACAAATAAAAGCTAGAAAAAAAAAATTTGTGGCCCGTTCATAATAAAATGACTCATCAGTACCTCCAAGAAAATTCAAAAATCTTAGGGTAGTTTCTCAAACTGAATCAAGTTATTATAAATTATATTTATAATATTAATTATAATTAATATTATAAATTATATTTATAATATTAATTATAATTAATTAATTATATTAATTAATTATAAATTAATAATTATATTAATTATAATTAATATTATAAATTATATTTATAATATTAATTATAATTAATATATTAATTATTATTAATTTTCAAGGTACGTACTTCATATGTTCTGAAATATACTTAGAAAAACCAAGTAAAATCTATAAGTTTATGAAACTAACATACACTAGAATATTTTATACAATAATACTTTTAGGCTTTCAACTAAAGCTACATAAAAGTAAAATAATTTACGAAACGTTACAAGTAGATACTAGGGAAATATTTATCAATGTTTGTTGTTATATCAGAATAGTTCTAGATAAATTAAAATAACGATGCCTACAATAATTTAAACAAATAAATCGTTTAGAAGATTAATTTGGTTTTATAAATATATTTTTCTTTTAATTTATTAAATCATTATTATTATTATTTTATAATGTAGCCTACATTTTTGTAATATGAAGAAAATCGTAATTAAACACAATTTCTACTCAAAGCATACAAAAAAGTATAATTGGTAATTATCAACAAAAAAATACAACACTGTTCTGAATTCAGAAATATTTCGTCATACCCAATATCATTACACTTGTTTACAAAACGTACATATTAAAAATTTAGGCTAGCTTTTAAAAAATATTCCATTGAATAAATGACAAAGAGTACGTGCATTTGAAAACGTATGCTAAGTAATTAAATTTCCAGTACCTAATTATTATTTTTATTACCACTATTAAAAACATTAAGAAACTATGATTTTTTTTAATTACCGTAATAATTACCAATTATTCTTATCAATCGTTTAATAACGTTTATAATCATTCATAATCATTATAATCATTCAACATTGACTAACAGATTAGGAAAAATTTCTTAAAACGCCATGTTTGGAGTGTAGCATTATACGGAAGTGAAACGTGGGTGATAAGGGCTGTTGAAAGGAAGAGGATATAAGCTTTTGAAATGTGGTGTTATGGAAAAATGTAAAAGATTAGGTGGGTGGACAAAATACGTATAATTTAGAGGTTCAGACAAGTGGATGGAAAAAAAGTACATGGAAAAATCTTACCAGAAGAAAAGATAGACTCATGGGGCATATCTTAAGACATCCAGGTATTTATCTATTAACAACTTAGGGATTGATGAAATGAATTGTAGAGGAAGTCAAATTTTAGAATATTTATAAAACAAATTACAAAAGATGTAGGGTGTTACAGGTATGTAGATATGAAACGACTTGCGAGATTTAACAACAGCTCGTAGAACTGCATCAAACCAGTCGAGAGATTGATGACAAAAAAATCATTTAATGTTACAAACTTGTAATCAAAATTAAGTTTAAAATGTAGATTTAAGTGAAATTTTTAAAGGAATTAATCTTGTTAACTTTAAATTTATAATTGTTTTATATGTAATTTATTCACGTATTAAATTATAACCTAATTTTGTACTCGTATTAAATTAACTTGATTTTTTAGGGAACTTAGCCAAACATTTAATAATGTATACATTATGTCCGTTGTAAAGTATTTTGAAAGCGTTTAACACAATTATTAGTATAATATAAACTTTAATAATTAAAAAACACGTTTTGAAATAATAAAATTCAAAATTTTTATGTTTTTATTTATTTAAAACACTAATAGAATTTTATTTTTTAAATTTTACTAAATCATTGTGAAGTCATAATTTTATGAATTTATATTTTTTATTATTTTCTGTCCTTGAAAAGTTTTTATAGTTTCAATCTAATTTAAGGTGGTTTCATAAATTAATATTTTTATTCGTTTTTTTTAAATAGTAATAAAAACTTTAAATATTTTTTTAAAATAAAGTTATTTAAAAATAAATAGTGACTCACCGTTGTTGCTTCCTGTGTCGAACATGTTGATGTTGGTGTAAGAATAGTATTTGGTGCCAAAACTCCCAACGGTTGTCTCGGCGTTGTGGGTGTAGACACAGCTGGTGTAGTCGGAGTAGTTGTTGAATTACGGATCATGGCAGCAGCGGCAGTTTGTACAACGGTAGGATGAGATTCCAAAGCATACTGTAAGTCGCAAATATAATCAATTACATATTGAATCACTTCTAATTTTGATAACCGACGATTTTTAGGCATAAATGGTACGAGTTCTTTTAATTTCGATAAATACATTTGAATTTCTTCGTTTTCGATATCTCTTCTAGGACGATGAACGCGACCATTAGCGACAACTTGGGTCGTTGTATTTCCGCACATTGTTGTTATGGCTTTCATTTTGATAATAAAGTTATCACGATACGAAAAACGTACGAGAACTGATAAAAACTATGAACTTGATGAAGCACAAACTCACAAGTCAACTGCACAAGCAATAGTGAGCTCCCCACTCCAGCGAAACGCCTTATATACCCTTCCATCACCACTTCTGCATTCTGTTTATCCCCTCCTATTCGTTAAACAGCTGTAGCCAATCCAAAACATCTTCCTTCCCCTACATCAAAATATTTTCACACCTGTACGGTTCCTTTTCATTACATTTACAACGGTAAAATATCTTTCAACTTGTCTTTTCATATTTTTCTTTCAATACATTACTCAACTCATTATCTTATGACTACCCAGAAAAATGTAGTTGGACGTATTTTAACTCCTTCTATCTAATAACAATAACACAAATAACATGGACGAAATAGCATTCTTATGTCTCGTGGTATGTAAACGACAAATAACATTATTATTCTCACTAATTTGTATCATCCGTTTTGAATTTCGTTGTCAACAAATATATTACAAAACTAACTAAATTTATTATTTTTTTAAGTCACAAGGACTATAGACTATAAGTTCATTAAAAAAGAAACATTTTAATTTTTGTTGTGTTCTAGTACTTTTCCTGATGTTTCCTTGATTACGCCTTGTATTATTGTTATTAGATAGAAGGAGTTAAAATACGTCCAACTACATTTTTCTGGGTAGTCATAAGATAATGAATTGAGTAATGTATTGAAAGAAAAATATGAAAAGACAAGTTGAAAGATATTTTACCGTTGCAAATGTAATCCTTGATTATTGCAAGATCACGCGGTCTTGGGTTCGAATCCCACTCGGGCATGGCATTTTTTCATACGTTACCAAAAATTCATTTCATCCTTCACCGTCTGCATTAGCAGCAATTTGCAAAACAGTCGGACGTTAAACAAAAAAAAAAATTTCCTTGATTATTCTCCAGTACTCCTTCAATATTTTTGATCTCTTCCAGCGTTCTTCGTCGGAATACACGATTTTCTGTCGTTTGTCAGTCTCTTCTGTTCAAGTCTTCCGTTGTTCAATTTGTGTTAATTTCCGAAATTTCTTTTAAGTCCTCAAGTGAGATTTCGATTTCGTTCATGTCCTGTTCAATTTCTTTGATCCAATGAGGCTGAAATTTTTTGTTTAGGAAATAGTGGATGATTTGCATAATTTACATTTAATTTTACATAATTCAAAGAAAATCTTTTGTCGTTAGTCTCTCAACTGGTTTGATTCATTTCTCCAAACTCTTCTATCTTGCGTAATCGTTTCATGTTATGCCTGCATACCATAAACAGTACCTGCATACATACCTGCGTATTATGTTATACATACCTGCAACACCCTACATCTTTTGTAATTTGCTTTAAATATTCTAACTTTCGCTTCCCCCAAAATTCACTCCCTCAATATTATTACCCTCCGTTATCGGTAGCCAAATACCTGGATGTCTTAAGATAGGCCTATGCCCCACTAGCCTACCCCTTTTTCTGGTATTATTTTTCCATATACTCTTTCTCTCATGTCTTCTAACTCGTCTGTTGTTGTTGTTTAGGTCATCAGTCAAAAGGCTGGTTTGAACCTGTAGAGGTTTTACTAAGTAAAAAGAGGAGTGACGTGATTTACCATTGCCTTCCTCACTGAGTGGAAAAGTACGCTTATCAGCATGCCGAGCCCTCTGAAAAGCACATATTTTCCACTCTGCAAATGACACCTTCACTTCATTCACCACAGGGTCTGGCTGTATAATGAAATTCATTACTTTCAGATAAGATAACTCTGGTTAGTATCTTTTACACCTCTACCTCTTCTGTTCTTAAATGATTCAATCATTTAATTGGCTGACCATGTGATAAGAAACAAAACTATTTATTTTAGCCCTGCAATGAACAGATCGAGTGTAAATAATTTGACACTCCACCTGTCTGTTATGGGCAGTAACTCGTCTAAGAATTTCTAAATTAGTTATTTTGTCTACATACCTAATCTTCAACATTTTCCTATAACAACACATTTAAAATTCTGTTTTACGTTGGAACTCTGGAGTAAATACTAAAAGAAAACATATTTTTTTAAGTTAATTGCCTTCGTTAGTTTCCGTATAGTTACAATAATTCACTTTTGTCCTCTTCCATTATTAAATACTTCCATGAGGGGTTACTTTTTTACCCGCGGCCTCCGACCTGTTTTTTTTTTTTGCGTTTCGCAGCCCGCTCTAAATGTAGCTGTTGGAAGTAGCACTTGGAAGCATTTTTGAGAATAGCAACTACAAACAATGAAATAGACATTGAACGATATTATCAAAAGAAAAACAGTGTCAAATTTCCCACTAAATTACATAATCTATATATTATTATTATTATTAACCTATTATTATTATTATTATTATTATTATTATTATTATTATTATTATTATTATTATATGCGTATGGACCCTGATGGATCGCGCAAAGAATTCCGACTCATTTTTGGGAATTCTTTCTCATTTTCCATACTTCTCTCATTCTCTCCCCATGTGTTTGCTTCCTCTCCTCTGTCCACTTCGTCCCTGTCCTCCTAAGGACCTCATTCTCTGGCATCACATTCCACTCGTTTACCCTGTTCCTGAGCGTGTTTCTGTCTCCAATACCTGTTGGGTCTATTTGTGCCTTATGTAAATCTATTTTCACTTGTGTAATCCATGGTGTTGTTGATTTAACTTTTTGTATGTAAGTAAGAATCTTGTTAGTGAGTCGTGTTGAGGGGAGTCTACTGATGTGTCCATAGAATTTCAGCCTTCTTTTTCGTATGACTGCCGCTAGGTTAGACATCTTCTCGGTTGTTTTTCTGCCGTGTAGCCTGTAGCTTTCTTCTGTTAATTTTGGACCTAGAATTTTCCTCATGATCTTCCGTTCTTCTTTCTGTATGTTTTCAATATCTTCTTTGTTGTGGAATGTAAGGGTCTCACTTATTTACAATTTATATATTTACACTTACTTATTTACTTTATTTTACTTACTTATTTATATTTACTTACAATTTATATATTTAGTATATGAAATAGCCTATGTATATTTTCAGTTTATTTTATTCTTATAACATTTTAAAATTAAAATAAAGTTAATGTATTTTTCATATTCTACAAGAAAAAATTAGCAAGAAAACAAGACAAAATTGATAAACTCCAGCAATTTTATTCCTGCGGCCCGGCTAAAAAAAATCAGTAAAAATCATTAATTGACCCATCGTTACAAAAAGATTGTGCACACCTGTTTCAAAGTGTTCTCAAATCATTTTTATAAGTTATAAAAAACCTGTACAGTTTTTAAAATGATAGTACTAACAGAATTTTGTTTTTACGTCGGAACTACCTAGTAAATACTATAAAAAATTTCTTTTTAAGTGTGAATTGGTTTCTTTAGTTTCCGTATAGATAGACTACATACAATAACTCATTTTTATCTTCTTCCATTGTTTACAGATCATTTAATAAACCTTACTTTAAGTTACCTACTTTCATGTAAATAGACCAACAGGTGAGTTGTGATAAGATAATATTCATTTTTATAAAACTTAGTAAGTTAATAAAACTAGCTATTTATTTTAATGTACAAATCATTCTTATTTTTTCATACTTACGTCGATATACACTAGCACAAAATTCGTGTTTCACCTGTCTTTTTCTTTTAGAAAGATAACAAACATTGAGTTTGTGAACATAGATAGGAATTCTATAACACAACAAGAATATGTTTATTGTCTTGACGTATTTTACCTGCACCTGTTTTGGTAAAGTTTAAAAGTGTCAATAATGTGTACGTTTTGATAACCGTATCTTTGTAGTATTCGTATTTCAAAAGATAACAATGCCTTTAGCAATAAGTGAACTTATTTCTATTATAAGGAAATACCGTTCTAATTTTGACAAGACCTCCAACTTGTCAATATTTGATTATATTGGAGATATCAATCATGTATTTTGATTTAATTTACTGTTTGTAACCCAATTTAAAATTTAATTATATTTAAAATATTTTTACATTTTTTTAGTTTATTTAAATTTGCATCGACAGCTTGATCATTAGGGATTACTGTCGGTTTTTGGTACTTTAACGATGGGTTTTAACCCTTTCAATCCCAAATTTTTTAACTATTTTTACTTTCTTTTGCCTATATGAATGTATAGGAAGGAAAGTATTGTTTTCATGTCGATTTTAAGAAATCCACTCTTCACCGGATCTATACGTTTTCAGACCCCCTGAACCCAAAAAACATGTTTTTAGCGATTGGTCTGTGTGTGTGTGTGTGTCTGTGTGTGTGTGTGCGCGCGCGCGCGCGCGCGCGTGTGTGTGTGTGTGTGTGTGTGTGTGAACAGAATATCTCAAGAACGGAACATTGTACGAACTTGAAACTTGAAACTTAAGTTACATACCACTACCGAACCCGACACGAACATTTTCATTAAAATCGGTCAACCGGAAGTAGTAGTTTATTCGTATAATTTTTCACTTTTTTGCGATTTTCTCAAAAACTGGTCCTACGATTTTTTTAAAAATCACCTCATTTACTCAATTTTTTATTCTCTAAAAGATAGGGTAGACGCCATGTTTGCAGAAATTCTGCGTGAGGCTGTTTTTTACGTAAAAACATTTTATTTTTAAGATTGAGGCTTTAATATGCATTTTAGCGCAAAACGTTATATAATAAAAGTTGTAGAGAATGTAAAATTCTACAACTTTTATTTCAAACATTTTTTTGTATAACGCTTAGTTTAGCGGTAATTTGCAATTTTCTGGTTTTTTCTCACGAAAACGTGTTAAAAATCGATTTTTTAAAGATTTCGGCCTTAGAATGCATTTTACGACAAAAGTGTATATAATAAAATTTATAGGAAATTAAAAGACCTACAACTTTTATTTAAAGCATTTTTCTTCACAGAGTCTAGTTGAGCGTGAAAGATTGATTTTCCGTATTTTTAGGCCAAACTGAGGTTGATTTTCATTTTGCGTCTTTCACTCATGATTAAAATAAGGTTATGTTTTTGAGGTTAGTTTTTTGTTTATTTCTAATGTTTTATTACTAATATTAGGTTTATTGTTAATTATTTGCACTGGCAAGAGAAAGTCGTGTGAGTGTTTCACGCCAGATTTTTTAAATACGTGTACTGTTTCATACATTTTACTGACATTTAAGTGAAATTAAATCACTTTTAGACCCTCAACCTTTTTGATGGCCTGACAAAAAAGTGTGACACATACGTCACATTGGGACTTTATACCAAAGTTCCCAACAATATGAATTAGTAAATCATGTTCAGGCTTCCTAAACAATATTCTCTTAACTTAGATTTGTAGCAAAAAAAAATTAAATATGATTTTAATATCAAAGCATTATTAGAGACTTAAAAAATTTTAGAATTCAAAAATTCTGGTAAAATTGATAAATCACTATTTACAGTCTAAAAAATATACTTGTATGTACATTCAAAATACTCGAAGAAATGCTACTTTATTTTAGTAAATGAACACGAATATTTAAAACTGAAATTAACTTTAAAAAGAAACTAATGGTCGCCTCTGTGGCGGAGTGGTCAGCAACTTACACTGCAAAGCGGAGGTCTCAGGTTCGACTCCTGGCTAGGGTACAGAAAATTATTTCACTTCACAACCAAAGGGCTCTTTAATCCAAAGTAGTCGCTAACAATTAAAATTTTTATGTCTGTTGTTTCACTCCAATATGATTTCTATGCCACACTGGGTTAGAAAGGGTTAAGGTATTAAAATTTCCAGACTTGTTAAAATATTTTACTTGTTTAAGTTTATTCAGGCATGTATCCAGAAGGAGGTAAAGAGGGCATTTTTCCCTACCCGAAAAAATATTTGTGCGTGTTTACAAGGAAAATGAACGGTTAATGGAAACGACTAGAAAAAGAAAGGTAAAATTTTATGAACATCTGTATAGAATGGATGACAACTGGTTGACAAAAATAAATTTTTAAGGTACCATACAATAGACTTAAGGTGTCGGATAAATGGTTTGAAGAAGTCAGAAAGGATGTTGAGAAAACTGAAATAAACCGAGAAAACTTTATGAGCTGAACCAAATTAAGAAAAATATTTACGGACTTCCATGAAGAGCAAAAACAGAATACTGGGTGGAAAGAAGAACGGAGAAAAGAATACAGTGGGCGATTGCTGAGAATGTGGGGTGCAAAAAGAGTTTCCATAAACGTCTCAAGTCATCTCACGTGGTATAAAATTGGCTCTATACGAAAAATATTATGGTAGGACCTTGGTTTACATGTAAATTTATGTAATCTCTGTTTTTGTTCATAGTTTTTTTGAATTGGTTATTGCTTATTAGGCATTTCATTTTTTGTATTAGCTATAATTTCTTCGTCAAATATGAACCGTTAAGCCTTTTCAGTTACTGACAAGTTTTAAATGTTGTTTAGGTCACTAGGGGAAAGGCTAGTTTGAACCTCTAGAGGCTTTATTAAGTAAAACGATGAGTGAGGTGATTTACCATTGTTTTTTTTCACTGGGTGGAAAAGTATGGTTATCACGATTCCAAGCCCTCTGAAAATCATAAATGTTCCACCCTGAAAATTACACCTTCACTTTATTCACCACAGGGTCTAGCTGTTGTTGTTTAGGTTAACAGCCTGTAGAGGCTGGTTTGAACCTCTAGAGGTTTTACTAAGTAAAAACGAGGAATGAGGTGGTTTACTTTTGCCTTGCTCACTAAGTTAAAAGAGTATTCTTATCACCATGCCAGGCCCTCCAAAAAGCACCCATTTTCCACCCTGAAAATGACACCTTCACTTCGTTAACCACAGGGTCTGACTGTATAGTGAAATTCATTACTCTCAGAGGAAAAACTCTGACTAGTATCTTTTACACCTTTACCTCTTCAGTTCTTAAATGTTTCAGTCATATAATTGGCTGACTATGTGATAAGAAACAGAACTATTTTTTTGTAGCCCTGGAACCAACAGATCGAGTGCAAATAATTTAACACTCTACCTGCCCGTTGTGGGCAAAAGGTCTGGCTGTATAATGAAATTTATTACTCTTGTATTGTCAATTTATAACTGTAACTATAGGTATAGTATTCAGATGACCTAAAGTCCCCTAGCCGTGGGAGTGAGAGAATGCATAGTCTAATGCTCTCACTCGCACAAGCCATGCGCACCGTTCCAATAACATTGTCGTATAATTTTACTCATTGTTGTGAGCAAGCGTTTATGCATGCGGTAAACCAACAAGCAAGCTAACGACTGTAGTATGTTTTCAGATTTAGGTTATAATAATTGTAAAGCCCTTTGGGCGCATGCGTAGTTATGCCACATATCTCCCTCTCACTTGCTCGGCTATGGGACATTAATTCGTCTGATATCTGTAGTTAATATAGGATATTACTATAATATTTTTATAGTAATATATACTTGTAAAGGCTGCCCATAACAGACAGGTGGAAAGTCAAATTATTTACTCTCAATCTGTTCATTGCTGGGCTAAAATAAATAGTTCTGTTTCTTATCACATGGTCAGCCAATTAAATGACTGAATCATTTAAGAACAGAAGAGGTAGAGGTGTAAAAGATACTAATCATAGTTATCTCCTCTGAAAGTAATGGATTTCATTATACAGCCAGACCCTGTGGTGAATGAAGTGAAGGTGTCATTTGCAGAGTGGAAAATATGTGCTTTTTCAGAGGGACCGGCATGCTGATAAGCATACTTTTCCACTTAGTGAAGAAGACAATGGTAAACCACCTCACTCCTCGTTTTACTTAGTAAAACCTCTAGAGGTTCAAACCAGCCTCTATAGGCTCATCACCTAACCACAACAACAACTTGTAAAGGATGCTAAATCCGAATGCGTTAAACCTGGTCGTGCCGTATGACTGACGTACGAAAGATTAAGTTAACCCTTTTAATTATGAGCATTAAGTAATTTTATAATAAAATGATAAAATATTAATTTTTATGACGTTAATAAATTACTCCTTCCAATTAAATTTCTCTATCGAGTATTCGACGAATAAAATAGTCTATGAAATATATTTTCTTTATTTTACATTACATAATATCTATCCTACATAAAATTGATTCTATAAATTTATGTATACTAATGCATTTGGTCGACACACAATAATGTTTAGTCTAGGGTCAATGTCGTTCAATGTTGCAGGGTTAGACTACCGTTTTGTAAACAGGAAGTTCTAATTTATAAATCATACGAGCGTTTAGTTTAATAATAATCTAATACCTACGCTTTAAAGAAACTAATGAGTGACAAATCAAAGTACGAAATAAGAAAAATTCAATAAAATTATTACATATTTTTCAGCTACAATTTTTACATTGTCTTGCCTTGTATAAATATAGTAAACGAAAGAATTTAAAGTGTTGTATTCATGTCGATTTTTCCAAATCGATTTTCCACCGAAAATACACGTTCTTGGCCCCACTGAAACAAAAAAAACATGGTTTTAGCGATTGGTCTTTAATATCTTTCAAAAATTTTTGTTATAATACAAAATATGTTTGCTTTTTTCACTTAGATAATTCAAAAATATTTCGAAAGATTTTTTGAGTAGAACTTATCTCATTGCCCATAACGGGTAGATGGAGTGTTAAATTAATTGCACTCGATGTGTCAGTTCCAGGTCTACAAAAAATAGTTCTGTTTCTTTACCATGGTCTGCCAATTATATAACTGAAGTATTTAATCAGAGAAGAGGTAGAGGTGTAAAAGACACAAGTCACAATTATCTCCTCTCAGAGTAATGAATTTCATTATACAGCCTGCCTATAACAGACAGGTGGAGTGTCAAATTATTTACACTCAATCTGTTCGTTGCAGGGCTAAAATAAATAGTTCTGTTTCTTATCACATGGTCAGCCAATTAGATGACTGAATCATTTAAGAACAGAACAGGTAGAGGTATAAAAGACACCAATCAGAGTTATCTCCTCTGAAAGTAATGAATTTCATTGTACAGCCAGACCCTGTGGTGAATGAAGTGAAGGTGTCATTTGCAGGGTGGAAAATATGTGCTTTTCAGAGGGCTTGGCATGCTGATAAGCATACTCTTTCAACTCAGTGAGGAAGGCAATGGCAAACCACCTTACTCCTCGTTTTTACTTAGTAAAACCTCTAGAGGTTTAAACCAGCCTTTTGGCTGTTGACCTAAACAACAACAACAAAAATTTAGTAAAGCGCCTAGAGGTTTAAACCAGCCTTTTGGCTGTTGACCTAAACAACAACAACAAAAATTTAGTAAAGCGTCTAGAGGTTCAAACCAGCCTTTTGGCTGTTGACCTAAACAACAACAACAAAAATTTAGTAAAGCGTCTAGAGGTTCAAACCAGCCTTTTGGCTGTTGATCTAAACAACAACAACAAAAATTTAGTAAAACCTCTAGAGGTTCAAACCAGCCTTTTGGCTGTTGACCTAAACAACAACAACAAAAATTTAGTAAAGCGTCTAGAGGTTCAAACCAGCCTTTTGGCTGTTGACCTAAACAACAACAACAAAAATTTAGTAAAGCGTCTAGAGGTTCAAACCAGCCTTTTGGCTGTTGACCTAAACAACAACAACAAAAATTTAGTAAAGCGTCTAGAGGTTCAAACCAGCCTTTTGGCTGTTGACCTAAACAACAACAACAAAAATTTAGTAAAGCGTCTAGAGGTTCAAACCAGCCTTTCGGCTGTTGACCTAAACAACAACAACAAAAATTTAGTAAAACCTCTAGAGGTTCAAACCAGCCTTTCAGCTGAAGACCTAAACCACTATAACATTAAGTACAATAATTTTTAATTTATTTATTTAGTCTTTTATTGGTTAATAGATGTTGTATGTATATTAGAATGAGACACTGGGTCCTTAATAACTAAATATTCAACTGTATAGCATTGGTTACTATTGTGAAGGATAAAGTACTGTGGGTGGTCACCCAGTCGACTCTTAACTCGAACCGATACGTGTAGGCGCAGGTCAAACAAAGCTTGCTTCACTTCACCGGGTCACTTTTGTCTTTCTTATATACTACATTATACTCACAATAAAATATACTGAGATCATTTCGGTTGTAATAATTTTTTTATTTTTTTTATTTTTTTATTCATTATTATATATTTTAAAATGTGACATAACCTGTTCATCGTGATAATCTTAACTAAAAAAACATTAGTTCTTATTACAGTAGAGTTTACCTATTATTATAATAGATAGGTAATGAAAATGTTAGACCACCGCGGATTCCAAATAAACTTGTATCTAGACATTCTAATTCCATTACCATACATGGAAACTAAAAGCAAATTAAAATAATATTTATTACCATTTATTATAACAGGTTGTTGTTTTAAAAGATAGATATAAATTTTATTTTGTTTGTTCTTCCTTTTTAATTTATCATATTTTATGTATTTTTATGAATACATAAATTAAATTGTAATTAAAATTTAATTTTAATTAATTAAAATATATATTTTGTTGTTTATTACGTTATAATGTACCTATAAATTGTACGTTTTCAATAATATTGTATTATGTATTTAATACAACATATTTTCGCTACATCTCTTGTACTAAATCAAGTGGTGGTTTTTAGGCTACATATAAACATATTTTTAATTAAATAAGTTAATAGATTTACAACGTGTTTATAAAATAAACCATGTGTTCATAATGTGTTATGTGTTTATTTAATAGGGTTTATGTTTTTCTCTCGTATAGCGCCAATTTTCGATCATGTGAAAATATGACAGTAAACGTTTCTGAAGACTCTTTTTGCTTATTTTCACATTTTCAGCTTTCTTTTTGCTACATTTTCAGCTTATTTCAGACTTTTCTCCTTTCTTCAATCCAATTGGTGTTCTATTCTTCCTTTTAATGGAAGCCCTTAAAGTCCATAGACCGGCCCGTTGGCGTAGTGGTTAGCGCAACTGGCTTCTATGCCAGGGTCCCAGGTTCAATTCCCGGTCAGGTCTGGCATTTTTCATCTTTCATTTTCATTATCATCATTATCCAACGTCTGCATTAGCAGAAATTGCAGAAAAATCAGACGTAAAACCAAATAAATAAATAAAGTCCGTAATTAGTAGTCTGAATTTGGTTTAGTTAATTAAGTTTCTCGGTTTATTCCGGTTTTCTCAATATTCTTTCCGACTTCTTTAAAACGTTTATCCGAGGCCTTAGGTTTATAGTGTTTAATAGTGATTATGTGTTTGTATATATTTCTTTTTATACAGAGAGTTTCGGTCAGTATTACCGGCGCATTTTGAGCTCATTGTACTAGTAAAAATAATGAAAAAAGTTCATATTTTATAAACATAGGTCCGGAAATTCGTAGTTAACGAGTTACGGCTAGCGAATGATTTCGCCAAAAATTTGGAACCTTGGGTGAAATGAAGATTTTTTGGAATTCTAGGAAGGTAACTTAAGGAACGAGTGTAGTTGTTTCTTATTTAATCTGTAATTTATTCTTAAGTAGAATATTGAGTAGATGAGTTTTAGTTTTTTGTCATGATTAGTGTCTTTTACATCTCTACCTCTTCTGTTCTTAAATGTTTTAGTTATGTAATTAGCTGACCATGTTAAAAACTATTTTTTGTAGCCCTAGAAGTAGCGGATAGAGTGCAAATGATTTAACACTCAATCTGCTTGCTATTGACACATAAAGTTTATATATAGACTACATTTAAAGACACTGGTGCAGGGAAAATAAAAAAAAATCAGTTTTTAGGTTTTAGTGCTACTATGAAGTTTGAAATTTTCTCTTCAAAATGGTGGTAATATTGTGAAATTACGTAGATTAAAAGTTTTAAAAATTAATTTTTATTAAAGTTTTTAAGTTAAGTTTGTAAATTAATTTTTTTTAAAGTTTTAAAAATTAATTTTCTGAAGCGTTGCAAGTCTCCTGAACTCGCCGTTTTTACGATTTATTTTTCTGCATTTTTCCTTAATTTAGTGATAAAATTTTTTGTACATTTTGATTAGCTTTTGCTAAATATTATTTACCTCTTTTTATTATTATCTAAATTGGTTAACCTGGTTTCAATATAATCTAAAGAAAGTGAATGATTGTTTTAGCTACTGTGAGCTTGTTTACATTTTGCGTATTATTACCATCAATTTTAATGCCCACCATGTTTAATGCTCATTTCCCGTAAAACTATTCTTAACTTTAGGTACACATATATCTGTTGCTATAAAAGATTTTTGCTTCAATTTTCAGGGCTTAATGTATGTCTATAGATCTAACTTGTAACATATGCTCATTAAAATATATCGCATTGAGGAGGAGAAAAATATTTTTGTTTTTTTTCATTCTTGACAGGCTTATGACTAAAAATTCATGAAAAAATCTGTACTTAAGAATATCTGAAAAGGATACGTTATAACATAGAAAAAGTTATACAGATTCATTAAAATAAAGTTTTTTGAAACTATCTTAAATAGTTCCAAAAATATGTGTACCTTCATTAACATTACAGGTATAGGCTGCACCAGTGCCCTTAAAATTAAACTGATTGGAAAAAATTACATAGGTACAGTTATGAATAAAAACTGTTCAAGTAACCAAATTATCAAGATAAAACAAATACCTTTCTAAATCCATTGAATATTTGAACAAAATTGGGACATTTAAGTCTTTAATTTTATTTTAAGGTTTGAGCTAGAATAATTTCGATTATAAATGACCTAACAAAGAAAAAACGGTACTTTTGGTTTAATCAATTATTTTGTAAATATGAGGGAATCAATAACGACTTAGAGAATTAAATATATTATTATTGAAGTAAATGAAACATTACAATAAAAAAAAATCGATGATTGGATAAGTTCATAACATCATTCATTAGATCACAAAAAAAATCCGTGATATTTCATAAGATTTGATCAATAACAAACAATTTGTTTTTAAAGGTCTTTAAAATCAATTACTTTACAATAAACCGATGGGGCAATAAGTGGACTATAGTTCAGGCACCCGCACAAATCAAATTTCATGATTGAACAATAGAATAAGGGAATTCAGTTCGGCAACCTAGAAAATGAAGTCTGATAGAATAACAATGGAGTAATCTTTTCGGTTTTTATCGGTGTCCTAGTTTTTGTTGTTAACTTTCTTATAGAGTGAAGAGTGGAGATCGTGCGGGCATGCAGGTACAACCACCGTTTAAACCATTACAACAAAATAGTATAGAGCAACTCTAACAATAAAATTTACTATCGATAGTCAACGGTAACAATAACTTCTATATTATGTCTATTCGATACCTTAATTCTTCCACTTATAATATTTATCATTTTATTAAAAGGCTTTGCCAATAACAGGTAGGTGGAGTGTTAAATTATTTGCACTCGATCTGCTAGTTCCAGAAGTACAATAAAATAGTTCTGTTTCTTATCACATTGTCAGCCAATTATATGACTGAAATATTTAGGAACAGTTAAGATAGAGATCTGCTCATAACAGACAGGTAGAGTGTCAAATTATATTTACACTCAAACTGTTCGTTGCAGGGCTAAAATAAATAGTTCTGTTTCTTATCACATGGTCAGCCAATTAAGTGACTGAATCATTTAAGAACAGAAGAGGTAGAGGTGTAAAAGACACTAATCCAAGTTATCTCCTCTGAAAGTAATGAATTTTATTATACAGCCAGATCCTGTGGTGAATGAAGTGAAGGTGTCATTTGCCGAGTGGAAAATATGTGCTTTTCAGAGGGCCCGGCATGCTGATAAGCGTAGTTTTTCACTCAGTGAAGAAGGCACTGGTAAACCACCTCACTCCTCGTTTTACTTAGTAAAACCTCTAGAGGTTCAAACCAGCTTTTCGGCTGACGACCTAAACAACAACACAATAACAGGTAGGTGGAGTGTTAAATTATTTGCACTCGATCTGCTAGTTCCAGAAGTACAAAAAATAGTTCTGTTTCTTATCACATTGTCAGCCAATTATATGACTGAAATATTTAAGAAAAGATAAGGTAGAGATGTAAAAGACACTAGTCAGAGTTGTAACTCTGAGAGTAATGAATTTCATTATACAGTTAAACCCTGTGGTGAATGAAGTGAAGGTATCATTTGCAGGGTTGAAAGTAGATGCTTTTCAGACGGCCTCGGATGCTGATAAGCATACTTTTCCACTCATTAATGAAGGTAATAGTTAACCACCCGACTTTACTGAGTAAATACTGTAGAGGTTCAAACCAGCCTTTCGGCTGATGATCTAAACAACAGCAATATTAATATTAATATCTTCTTCTCTTCACGAGTTAGGCATTTCTAGCTGTTCAGGCACCAATCTTTTCTTCGGCCTGCCAATATCTCTACTTCCCACTGGTTTGTATCTTCTTTTTTGCACCCAGGAGACTCCAAAAGGGAATATAGGACATGTCAAGATAAAACTGATAAACTGAAAGTGTATCACCAATGATAAATTCATCACTTACCACCAGAAAATTTTTTCTGCTACTGCTTATTTCCGTAGGCTTGTCATGAACCCCTTTGTATCAAATAGCACACAAAATTAAAATATTAAACACATTGATAAATTCATCACTTATCAATAATTTGCTTTCGCTACTGCTTAACTCAGTAGGCTTGTCATGAACCCTTTTGTATCAAATAGTACACAATGTTTGTTTAATTAAAAGTTAAACACTTTTTAACCAAAAACTATTTAGAAAGGAATTCGACCACACTGTAAAATATTTCGTCAATCATGTATTGTTTTAGCTTTTTTTGAAATGACTTAAATTTTCTCAACTTTTTAAACCTTGTGGCAATTTATTGATGTATTTTCTGCATAAGTTGGTTTTTGTTCAAACAATTTAGTGTTGTGATTAGCGACATAATAATCGATTCTGTTTCTTGTGTAGTGGTTGTGAACATCTAAATTCTGTAAAAAGGTCATACATTATCACTTCAAAAATGTACAAAGAAGGAACTGTGAGCAATTGCAGCTCTTTAAATAGTGATCTGCATGAGGTAAGGTGGTTGACTCCCATCATACACCTAACAGCTTTTTCTATATTTTAAAAACTCTTTCCATGTTACACTGTGATGAATTACCCCATACTAATATGGCATACCTGATATGAGATAAAATTAAACCATGATAAGCTGCTATTAGCAATTTTTTTATCATTTAATCTGGCAATTAGTTTTAATGCAAACACCCAAGATGATCTTCTCGCTAAACTAAGCAAGCGGCTTTCTGGCATTCTATTTCAATGATCGACTCATTGGACACGATACAATTTTATTTTTTCTTTGAGTGGAAAAAGTAAATAATATCTAATTAAGTAATTTTACGGTATTAATGTGTTAAATCGTTTTTATTTTAGTGATTAGACGAAACTACTGAAAATGGAGCACTAAATTCACTAGTTGAGTCCTCTTTGAAGCACCTTAGCCTTTACCCAAAACACAATTAAGGGGAGACTGTACTTTGTATTCCGCCAATGTTAAATTTGCTATTTTTAAGTATATTTTTTATAGGATTGGTAAAAGGGAGAGAAATTAAACTTTACACACCATAGGTGTCGGGTTTCTTCTCGAGCTACTGACTTTTTTAATTTAATCTTTGGACCATATCTTTTTTTTTTAATTACGAATAACATAAAATTGTTACAAATTGTTTTCTACTTGTTTTGCGTATTACTAATTTTTTGAGCACCTGAGGAAGTCATAAAAATGTCGGTATATGCGGCTGTTGTTGTTTAGGTCATCAGCCAAAAGGCTGGTTTGAACCTCTAGAGGTTTTACTAAGTAAAACGAGGAGTGAGGTGGTTTACCATTGCCTTCCTCACTGAGTGGAAAAGTACGCTTATCAGCATGCCGAGCCCTCTGAAAAGCACATATTTTCCACTCTGCAAATGACACCTTCACGTCATTCACCACAGGGTCTGACTGTATAATGAAATTCATTACTTTCAGATAAGATAACTCTGATTAGTGTCTTTTACACCTCTACCTCTTCTGTTCTTAAATGATTCAGTCATTTAATTGGCTGACCATGTGATAAGAAACAGAACTATTTATTTTAGCCCTGCAACGAACAGATCGAGTGTAAATAATTTGACACTCCACCTGTCTGTTATGGGCAGTATATGCGGCTATACAAGATAATTAACTGGTAAAAATTTCAGTCTTGTAGGTTTATTGGTTTCTGAGAAAAATGTACCTTAATGTTAAAAATCTAAATTTACGGGAAAAGGTAAGAAACAAGAAGGTACAAATCAAAAACAATATGTACACAAACAAGTGAATTTCCCATCAACAGATGTTTAGAAAGCTGAGCCAACAGCTGAGAATATTAAGACCGTGATGCAGATATTTTAAAAACTAAAATTCTTTTTGCGCTTAAACTTTTTTTTTTGTAATCCCTAATTTGTGTACGTTGCAATCTGTTCAATTCAGAACAATAAGCAACCCCATGACCCAATGAGATGAGGATGATGTGTATGACGTGTAAATGAGGTGTAGTCTTCTACAGACTGAGGTCGACCATTTCTGAGAGAGCATGGTTATTTGAACCCCAACCATCAAAGTACACCGGTAACCACTATCTAGCATTCAAATCCGTATAAAAGTAACTACCTTAACTAGGATTTGAACCAGGAACCTTCGTCTCCGAAAATCAGCTGTTAAACACCTGATTTTGGCGACGACTTTACCTCTAGACCAACCCGGTGGGTTTGCACTAAAACTAGCAGCATAAAATTATGAAAAATATTCGTTCTTCTTAACATGTTAATTTTTCTGTGTAAACTTGATAAAAACTTCATTTTTTTATAAAAATTTTTTTTTGACGTAATATAATGTTTTTCTGGTCGATCAAGGCCTAAACTATTGAAAAACATAAAAAACCAAAAATCGAAATTTTGAGTTAAAACCATCGTGCAACCTCCCCTTAAATAGTAATAATAACGAAAGTTCATCTTTTTACATAACCCCAATTCTTATTATTATTTTTTTTTATTGAGTGATGATGCCTACATAAGCCTTGGGCTTGTGCGTAGGTAATGATATGTTGTGATTTACAGATGAAAAAAATGCCAGACCTGATCGGGCATCGAACCTGAGACCCCGGCATAGTAGCCAGTTGCGCTGACCACTACACCACGGGCCGGCCAAATTTCAAATTCCTTTAAGATCATTTCCAGGAATTTTACTTTTCTTTGTGTCACTCATAGCTTTTTTAACAATATCCTTTGGTGTTTTATAAAAAAAAATTATTAAAATACTAGCCTACTACCTACTGAAATTATAGAACACGTTATTACTACTCAACTTTCGTAACAAAGTTATAATGACATAATAGTATGTCTTGGTTATTTTTTTAAGCTGTCCTAAATCATATTTGATGAACATATTTAGAAAGATTTGTTTTGAAAAGTATGCTTCTAATTTCTTAACACAATATAATCAGTAATCAGATTCTACCAGTTATAATGTATTAAATATTTCATAATTACTTAATTAGTTGTTTAAAGTATTCTCTTTTTTAGTTGTTTTGTTTCTGTATTTAACTTAAGTTTGACTTTTACATAATTATTATGAATAGATTTAATATTAACTAACGTAGACCCTACATTTATAAATATTTTTCTGTTTTTACCCTTCTTTTTTTAAAAAATAAATAAATATTATGTTTTATAGTTTTGTTTACATGAAACCAATTAGTATTTTTAAATGTTATTTTAATTAGTTTTGACGTTTACTAGAAAAATGATATTTTTTCTTAAATTAATGCAAAGAAATTATGAAAAGCCATCTGTTATGATAAGTTATTAAATAACATTCATGCCTAAATCGTTTGTCTTATCTTTTAACCTAATATCTTATGTTATCTTGAAAACAAGACAGCTGTGTCAACTTCAAGGTATACTTATTTTATTATTTTTAAAATAAAAGATAAATCTTTATTTAAGGGTATATATAGTTTAAGCTTCTTTTCTTTTATTCTTTATTATATTTTTATGAGAAAATGAAAGAATTATAAATTTTATCTTTTGATCCTTTTTTGTGGCTTTTTAAATTTTTCTCTCGATACGTTATCTTTCTCTTACACTGCTGTTAATGAGGGTGGGTTCTTTACAGATTAACCATGTGGGCAGATGCCGCAATCTAGATTAGTTTATTACAAAATTATTACTTTTTAAAATTTACTTAATTTTAATCGTATATGAACTTCACTAATTTAAAATACTTGATGCCGGTTACTTTCGGCAAAATAAAAAAAAATCTGGTTTAAATCACTTACACGATTTTTTTCTTGTCAATGTAAACAAGGACACGCTCGCTTATCAATCGGTCAAAATACGTTTTGTGGGGTTACAGGACCTGAAAACGTGTATTTTCCGTGGAAACTCAAAGGAATTAAAAGATTTGACACGAAAACATAATATTCTCTACCTATGTTTTTCATCTAGGGTAAGAGAAAATTTGCTGATAATAGGGTAAGAGAAAATCTGAACAATATCATTTTCTCTTACCCTATATACAAAATAGGCCCTTCCCAATAACAAGCAGGTGGAGTGTTAAATTATTTGTACTCAATCTGTTAGTTCCAGGACTACAAAAATGACTAAATCATTTAAGAACAGAAGAGGAAGAGGTGAAAAAGAAACTAATCAGAGTTATCTCCTCTGAGAGTAATGAATTTCATTATACAGTCAGACCCTGTGGTGAATGAAGCGAAGGTGTCACTTGCAGGATGGAAAAATGTGCTGTTCAGAGGGCCTGGCATGCCCTCTATAATATCATAAGCATACTTTTCAACTCAGTGAGGAAGGCAATTGTAAATCACCTCACTCTTCGTTTTACTTAGTAAAACCTATAGGGGTTCAAACCAGCCTTTCGGTTGATGACGTAAACAACAAAATTTATCAGCTAGATTGATTTCAAACACGTAGATTTTCCGTTGTGCTCGTTTTTGTTTTTATTTTAAATTTATATCCGACCGTTTTGCGATTACTGCTAATACAGACAATGAGAAGGGTGATAGATTTAAATAAGAGATGAAAAATGGCAGACCTGACCGAGAATCGAACCGGGACCTCGTCGTAGAAGCCAGGTGCGTTAACCACTAAACCACTTCCCGGCCGTTTTTGTCCCAATAAAACGTTTTCTTAAATAAAGTCTGTAACTAAAATTTGAGTCGACGTAAGTCGAAAAATTTATCCGGGTTATTATGCTCGTACTTTTATTTCTTGTTTAACCTTTTCAAACTTTTGTTAAGATTTTATTTATAGTAAACTATACTTGGTTTACTGTGTTTGTTGTTATGTATTAGTTTAATAATAAAATAAAGTTGAAAGAATAAAAATGGATGGACAGCTGTGAAGTGAAGAAGTTACGAAAAATTTGTGTGGGTTGTAAATCTGTAAATACACGCGATACAATAGTGATCGTTTTAAAAATAAGTATAATAAAAAAAAACTGAAAGAGGGTTTTTCACGGGATATTAAAAGTTCATTCAAGAACAGTACATTACTGAATGAACAACAAACATTTTGACACAGGCGCGAAATGTCCGGCCTGTCGTAAAGTCATTACCTATTCTTCCGGTTTGACCCTGTAAACTAGAAGGTCTCCCTTTGGGAATTGAAATCAACCTATGCATTATTATAGTAGTGGTAGTTCTTCAAGAAGCTCGGCCCTTCAGTAGACCAGGTGTTTTCATCTTAAAGAGAACTACACTACTATAATGTTTTCTTTATTCCGTTCGTTCGTATTTCTTGGTATTCTTAAGACATCTGCTCTTGGTTAAAACTATTTTAGTTTTTACAGGAAATTCCAACCATAAGGACATACACTCATCTAATAGTCTACCTCCTGGTCATGATCGATAGTAACATTTGTATTATCGAAACGAATGATCACTCATGCGTGTTACAATGAAAATTACTTAATTTTCTATGAAAACATTCCACTTATACTAGTCATTCGATTTTTCAGTATTGACTTACATATGAATTAATTACCAATCTATTTTACCTGCCTGGTCTGGTTAACTGTTTTGTTATTACACCGGTAAATATTTCAGCTACTAAGAATAAAATTAGAAGGAATTCCCCATTACTCTTACAATATATTATCTTTTTTTTTGCTCGATAGGGCTAAGTTTAGCTGATAAATAATGTATGTTATTTTATTAAATATATATATTTTTTTTTTTAATTTGTTTAACGTCGCATCAACATCAAGGTCATTAGCGACGACGTTGGGGTGTAACTGTGTGTGATGAGGATGAAATGATTTTTTGTAACGTATGAAAATATGCCGTGCCTGAGTGGGATTCGAACCCAGGACCGCATGATGAGAGGCGAGCACGTTACCAACTGCGCCAATGCGGCCGGCATTAACTTAATTATTAACTATTATTAAATAATAATAGTTAACTATTATTAACTTTTAACTTAATTGTAAACTTAACTTGATTATTAAATATTATTTCCTTTGTTTGCATACACTAAATACATATATAAATAGTTCAGTCTCTCGAAGTTTGCTCCTAATGTAAACAAATAATGACGTCACTGAGCGTGCGCATTATATCAAAATGTGTACACGCTGATTAAAAAGTAACAACTAAATACTTTCATAAGTATTAAAATACAAAATACTTTTAAAGATATTTTCTAAATGAAATTGTTAGGCCTACATCACATCATGACTGATGTTTTTAATACTTTAAGTACTTATAATTTAAAAAATAGCTAACTTAATAGGAATACGACATCCAGAAAGTAGTGGACTCTAGCGTGCACCCTGTAGTAGGTGGCTTTTGTTTGTTGACAGTAGGAGCAAACTTAGAACGGCTGAACTATATATATATATATATATATATATATATATATATATATAATATATAAGGAAACGTATAGTTTTGTGAGCTCGTTTACCGGTTTCGATTTTAGTTTCAATAATTTTTTTTTTTTAGCTTTTGTTATTGGGGACTGTACATTTTTGACAACTACTCAATTCGATCGCTGTTTTTTTTTTTTTGAAGTGGATTAGGCATAAGTTTGAACAGGGACCCCCCAGTAGGGTTTCTTCATGGATGGCTGTCAGCTGGTCACCATACAAAGTCGCTTGCCCAACCGGTGTTACTTAACAAATAATAGCGACTAACTACCAGCCAGTCAGACTGACAGACCGGCTGACCACCGGTCAGGCTTTTGGGTGATGACCTAAACAACAACAATGTTGTTGATTAGGTCATCAGCCAAAAGGCTGGTTTGAACCTGTAGAGGTTTTACTAAGTAAAACGAGGAGTAAGGTGGTTTACCTTGCCTTCCTCACTGAGTGTAAAAATATGCTTATCAGCATGCCGAGCTCTCTGAAAAGCACACATTTTCCACTCTGCAAATGGCATCTTCACTTCATTCACCACAGGGTCTGGCTGTGTAATGAAAATCATTACTTTCAGAGGAGATAACTCTGATTAGTGGCTTTTACACCTCTAACTCTTCTGTCCTTAAATGATTCAGTCATTTAATTGACTGACCATGTGATAAGAAACAAAACTATTTATTTTAGCCCTGCAACGAACAGATGTGTGTAAATAATTTGACACTCCACTTGTCTGTTATGGGCACAAAACAACATTATCATATTACTTTTTATTAGCTCGCCGTATTTCCCAGATTTTGTAATCAGATCCTCCCTTAAAATTCTCAACTCTTTATACATTTCAATTTTGTTGTTCTTTCCCAGTAAAAGTTGATTATTTGGTTAGCATTTCTAGTGTTTTCTGCTCTAAGTAGGTGCCCCTACTAAAATTTATTACCGTAAATTCGTAAACATTTCTTTACATATTTATGACTTAGTTTCAATTACGTTGGGAATATAATACAACAGAAGACCAGCGATAAGGAAGCGAACAGCAACAGACGAGGAAAAATGGCCGGTGCACTCTGAGGAACTCATCACCACTTATATAAGATGAAAGCACTTTCAAGACAAACCAAGATTATACATTATACCATTTTTCAGAGCTGATGAGCTCTGAACGGACGCATTGTCCACAACTTACTTCATAGCTAGTCATTGGCTTGCCAATATTTTTATTTATTTATTTATTTTATTTAGTAAAATATAGCTACATTAAAATTACAATTCATGACTATACTAAGCTATGTTCAATATTTTAAACTAAATATACTTATACGCAAAAACTCTTCTTCACAAAGAGTTCTGTCTGCGCATAGAAAAACTACTATAAAATTACTATTAAAAAAAATTACTAAGTTAAATTACTACTGGTAGCTATATTATAATAGCGATATTATATTTTTTATTTTATAACTAACTACTTTACAATAATATATTTTAACTAACTCAATATATCTAAATATTTTAACTTTATACGAAATTAATTCAATAAATGAGCATAAAGAGACAGTTAAACTGTCGCAAAGAGAAAATTAAAAACTAATAAAACAGTTATTTTAAGACCTGGAAAAGTTTCTCAAGTTCTTGCTCGCAGATCGATATTATATGATAATTTAGTTTATGTTTTAATAGATGTGGTGACATAATAATGTGTATATGGGGTGGAAGTACGTTAACGAATCGCCTCTCAAGATAGAGAAATGACTTCTGAAAAAATGTACTATTTGGTTTTCTAGTCTTAATTTTTCCAGCGTTCCTAGTACCATAATTGGTTTTATTGGGATCAATTATTACTTCACGGTTACCACAAGCCCAAAAGAATTGTATCAGAAACTTGAAAACAAATAAATGCCTAAAAGGAATGACTCCAAATCCTGGAACAGGCTCATACGATCGCACTTTTTGTAACCATTGATAGTGGTGTATAGAAAAAATTTTTGTAGATTAATCGCAGATTTAATGTGAGTAATGTACCTATGTACTACCCCAACATGCAATTCCATACGACAACCGTCAGTGTACAAGAGCAAAATAACTTGCTCTCGTAGCTCTGTTATAAATTTCGTCAGCCATTTTTTTTTTTTTTTTGGTCTTTCAATAACAATTAAAACCATTTGTACAATCTGACAACGCTGGTAAACGTTCTGATTGGTCTAAACGCGTCCAACAACAGAGCTCATTAACCGTGAAAAGCATTATAGGCCTATAAACTGTGTGTGATATTCTTTTTTTTATTATTCCTAATTTGTGTACGTTGCAATCTGTTCAATTTAGATCAATAAGCAACCCCATCACCCAATGAGATGAGGATGATGTGTATGACGTGTAAATGAGGTGTAGTCTTGTATAGACCCAGGCCGACCATTCCTGAGAGAGTATGGTTAAATAAATCCCAACCATCAAAGTACACTGGCAACCACTGTCTAGTATTCAGATCCGTATAAAAGTAACTACCTTTACTAGGATTTGAACCAGGAACCTTCGTCTCCGAAAATCAGCTGTTAAACAGCTGATTTTGGCGACGACTTTACCTCTGGACCAACCCGGTGGGTTGTGATATTCTTAAATCAATAACTTTGGTGGTTTCCGTGAAAGTCTATCATTGAATCAAACCCGAAAATTCGGGTTTAACTTTTAATAAATAAAATATTCACCAAAAATGATCACATAACTATCCTTATGAAATTTTTTTATGTAAAAACTGATTTATGATCAGACACTTTTCTGGAACCCACCACTATTTGTAAAGGTTGCCTTTAAGAGCAGTCATTTCAATACATTTTTTTCAATATAATAGAACGTTCCTTACTTTTGTATTCATTTTTTCATTATGTAACTGTCAGAATGAACATCTGCAGATACACAATAGAGAGTAAAGTACGAGTTTTAAAAAGCTAAGAAAGTTTATTTTAGGTTATTCACCTTCTCGTTATTACATTGCATTACATTACTTTATTGCTATTCGATTTATGGTAAAAAAATTTCCTATTTATCAATCAGTAAGAAATTTATGGAAAAGTAATATTACAGTAGCTATGAACATAATGGCCTTGTGTTCATTACAGTGTAAGAATATTCGTTATTAAGTCATTGACGATTGTAGAAAGTGTCTGAAGAATACAATACCTTATTTACTTATAAATTAATTTGTTAACGTTGAACAAAAGGAGATAAAAATATTTACTTACTTCGTAATTACTCTAACTACATTAGAAAGTTAGGGTCTTTTCTGTTATCCTCCCTGATCCAGCATAATTTGTCACATTTTGTAGTTATTTTGTATGTAATCTTACATTATTTTTAACGATAAAACGGGGGAAATAATTTAAAAAATCCTACACTAATATTGTTCAAGTTAAGGTTAAATATAGGTAGGGTAAATAAATGGTTTTTTTAAATATTGTTACTGTATGTAATAATTTAAAGTTCTACTGAGGTTTTTTTTTCATTTAGCGTCATTCACTCAAAATTAACCCTTTCAGTGCAATCGTCCGGAAAACAGGACGTCAATTTATTTTACGTATATTTACCATCCGGTTTACCGGACTCCCGTAAGTTATGCATAAAGTGCCAACGTCCGGATAACCGAACACTTCCAAAAAATCTTTTAAACAAAAATTAATGGAATAATGTATTTTGAAACCGCCTCCGTGGTGTAGTGACTAGCACGCTAACCTCCAAAGTGAAAGATCCCGGGTTTGATTCCCGGCTTGGGTCTGGAAATTTTAACACGTTAAAACTACCGTTAAGGTATCAAAACCCACAGTAAGTAGCTAATGACCAAGCTGTCGATGCTTATAAACTAAAAAATAAATAAACCTAATAAACTAAAAAAACTTTTTTGAATATTTTTAGTGTTAGAACGATGTCTTTTTGTTATGAACACAATAAAAATTAATTTTTAAGGACATTTTATTTTTCCGTAATGTTGAAATTTTGGTCGGCAGTGGTAGGCTTATGCCTGCAAGTTTTCAAAATAAGGGCAGGCACTTTTTGTACACCCTTATTCAAATTAAATGGCATTCTAGATCAAATTTTTTTTTTGGTAATCCCTAATTTGTGTACGTTGCAATCTGTTCAATTCAGAACAATAAGCAACCCCATGACCCAAAGAGCTGAGGATGATGTGTATGACATGTAAATGAGGTGTAGTCTTGTACAGACTCAGGTCGACCATTGCTGAGAGATTATGGTTAATTGAACCCCAACCATCAAAGTACACCGGTAACCACTGTCTAGTATTCAAATCCGTATAAAACCTTTACTAGGATTTGAACCAGGAACCTTCGTCTCCGAAAATCAGCTGTTAAACAGCTGACTTTGGCGACGACTTTACCTCTAGACCAACCCGGTGGTCAAACTTTTAAATATTGTTTCGGCACTGAAAGGATTAAAATTAGGTTATGTATTTCATTATTAACATTAGCAAGAGAAAGTCGAGTGAGTGTTTCAAACATGATTTTTTTGTAAAACTTTACAGTATTCTTAACAAGCTTACTTCCTGCATTAAATTAAACTAGATAATTATTATAATAGGATTACTTTATAAAAACTAACCGTAGTATTCCTGTTACAAAATTATTTCATTCAAGTTTCACAGGAAGATGTTCATCTTGAACTCATAAACAGCACGCAATCATCAAGTCCTGTAATAAACAACGATCATCTGATTGTACTGACCAATTAAAAAAAAATCAAAATAATTAATTGACGTTTATAAAATTTATTGATCCGTAGAGTTTTTATGAAAGAAATTATTAATTCGTAATTTTTTTTTATTAAATATCCGAGTTGTTTTATTTCATTTAAATACAGGACAATATTTTATGTTTCCTTTTTATCAAGAAGATAATAATAATAATAATTGTACTTCTTTCCGTTAGTTTTTTTTATTTATTTATTTATTTAACGCCGCATCAACTACAACGGTCATCAGCGGCGACGTTGGGGTGTAACTTTTGTACAATGGAGGAAGAAATGATTTTTTGTAACGTATGAAAATATGCCGTGCCTGAGTGGGATTCGAACCCAGGACCGCATGATGAGAGGCGAGCACGTTACCAACTGCGCCAATGCGGAGTTAGTTTATTTAAAAGAAAAATAAAACTAATAAAACATAAAAAAATAACTGTTTTGAAACACTTACATGATTTTCTCTTTTCAATTTTAAAATTGAACAATATAACTTATGTTTAATCATGAGTAATAAATGAAATATGAAACAAAATCTAATTTTAATCATGAGTGAATCACGCTAAATGAAAATTAACCTCTGTAGATTTTTTTTTATTTTGGTTTAACGTCCGACTGTTCTGTAATTACTGCTATAATAATAATGCAGACGGTAAAGGATGAAATGATTTTTTGTAACGTATGAAAATATGCCCTGTAGAGAAAACCTGGCTCTGTAGAGAAAAAACTTAAAATAAAAGTTGTAGGTTTCTTTTGTTTCCTATAACGTTGGTTTACACACTTTTGTCGTAAAATACATTCGATTGCCGCAATCTTTTAAAAATACCCTTTTACCGATTTTGATGAGTAAAATTCAGAAATTCACTAATTGACGTTAAACTAAGCATTATAAGAAAAGATGTTTATAATAAAAGTTGTGAGTTTTTTTTTACTACAACTTGAATTAACCTGTATACTTTTTTGTCCAAAAATGCATATTTAGACAGTAACCTGTAAGAAAACCATTTTTCATCCGTGAAGTAAAGGGGCCACTTTTATGAAATGTTGTTTAGGTCATCAGCCAAAATGCTGGTTTGAACTTGCAGAGGTTTTACAAAGTAAATCGAGGACTGAGGTGGTTTACAATTGCCTTCCTCACTGAGTGGAAAAGTATGCTTATCAGCATGCCGGGCCCTCTGAAAAGCACATGTTTTCCACTCTGTAAATGACACCTTCACTTCATTCACCACAGGGTCTGGCTGTATAATGAAATTCATTACTTTCAGAGGAGATAACTCTGATTAGTGTCTTTTACACCCCTACCTCTTCTGTTGTTAAATGATTCAGTCATTTAGTTGGCTGACCATGTGATAAGAAACAGAACTATTTATTTTAGCCCAGCAACTAACAGATTGAGTGCAAATAATTTGACACTTCACCTATCTGTTATGGGCAGAATTTTATGAAGTAAAGGAAAAATAAATAATTTAACCCAGCATTTTTCTGTTATGGGGAATATATTCATATAAGACAAGATAAAGTAAAAATCAGAGTAGTTTATTTCATTCAAATACAGGACAAATATTTTGTTATTTTACGGCAGGAAGATAGTAATTGTGATAGTAATTTAAGATAGTAATTTTTTCCGTTAGTTGATTATAAGAAAATAAAACTATGAAACATTAAAAAGATTGTTGTTAACAAATTACAAAAAAAAATAGATAAAAAATATTTCTGAAGTACAGCATAATAAAATATTAAATTACAGGATAAGATTTGAAAAATATACTCGTAATACATTACGGATCAAATTATAACAGTAATAAAATAAGTTATGATCGTCTTGTATTACTACGGACATTAATACTACTTAACAATCGTACCTACTAAGTTTTGTAATATTATCGGTTGAGGTATCTTTGAAATCATACGATAGTATAAAAGATTACTTCAAAGTATGCAATTTATAATTTCAAAACAGTAATTTTATACATTTCTTTTTCTTTTGAAGAAAAATATCATGTACGATATAAAATTAAATCATATTATTCAATCAAAAGGATAAAATTCACACGTAAAAAATATGCTTCAAAACACGGTTCTATCAACTGAAACGCTTACTCGATAGACGTTCTAAATTAAACATGTCACACAAATTAACAATCTACAAGACAGTCTTTAGACCAATCTGGACATATGGAGTTCAACTTTGGGCATCTGTAAACCTTCACACACGAAAAGTATACAGGCGATTCAGAACAAGATTCTACGAACGATAACCGAATGCCCCTTTTACATCACAAACTCAATGTTGCACAAAGACTTACAAATCCCATACGTAATTGATGTCGCGAAACAACTGTACAAGACTATGCATGACAAATTTGAATTAAATGACAACCCTCTCATACAAAACATGTACACTAGGACGATACCGGGTGCTCAGCGCAGACGTTTGAAGCGCCTCTGGCCAAGTGAACGTCTTGGCTAACTGTAGGACTGTGGTGATGACTGCACGCTCCTTCAAGTAAATCACGTTTTGTAACATTAGGTTTACATTTAAAAATGTAAACCTACTTTAATAACAGATACTAAATTTCAATTAAAAGTGTCAAAAATTATGAAGTAAATTATGAAGTAAAACAATTAAAAGTGTCAAAAATATAGACAAATCTGATGCCTGAGAGTAAACGTGATATTATGGTATTTATATTGCGAATTGGTGGTAATTTATAAAAAAATATGTCTTTTATCATTGTGTTTTGTCCGTCACACCCTGTGACGAGTCAAAATCATTGACAGCTGGCTTTGTTTATTTTTTAGTTAAATAAATGTAAATAGACCCAGCTGGTGAAAAGGATTAAAATTATTTTAATTTAAAAAAGAAGTAATAAACAAAGATAGGTTGCTAGGAGCTAGTAGGTTAATGTTTTTTGTAAAACAATATTGGAGTGAGGGGCAATATGGCGAACCGTATAGGTAGGCGTCCCTCATTCATGCATTAAAAGTGGTTTTTCTAAAATGATATACTCAATTAAATTGTTTTATTTCTATTTTATGTATATATTTTGAGAAAGTTATTTCGGATTTACTAATAGATTGATAATACGATGAATAGATTCATAACTTGATTGAGGTTTAGTTGATTGCTGTTTATGTAAACAGACTGTTGTTATTTGGTTCGTTTACTATTTTTTATGCAGTTTAAAACTATTTTAGTTTTATTTTTATGAAGATATATTTAGCTCTTGTCAAATTTGTCATCCTAATGTGGGGAAACATCCACAATCTTTGGATTGGAATAACGTGAATAATAAGAAGAGTAAATATAAATAATAATAGCAATAACAATAATAATATGAATATAGATAAGTCAGACGATAACATGCAGCTTATTTTGAACCTGTTGCAAGAGCAAGCTAGGAGATCTGAAGAGCAGGCTAGGAGATCTGAGGAGCAAACTAGGAGATTGGAGGAGCAGGCTGAGGAGCAAACTAGGAGATTGGAGGAGCAGGCTAGGAGATCTGAAGAGCAAGCTAGGAGATTTGAAGATAATATGAGTAAACTCGGTAGGGATTTAAGTAATAGAATAGATAGAATAAGACAAGTTTTTAAAATTAATGAAATGCTAAATGAAAATATTAAACCAGATGAAAATAATGATATAGGAGAATCAAGGGAAATTATATTAAAAACTGAATCAGTAAGTGGTAAAAACAATGAAATGTTAAATGAAAATATTAAACCAGATGAAAATAATGATATAGGAGAATCAAGGGAGAATATATTAAAAATTGAATCAGTAAGTGGTAAAAATAATGAAATGTTAAAGGAAAATATTAAGCCAGATGAGGATGATGTTGAACTAAAAACAAATACTTATGCCAATGCCAGTCAAAACGGTTTAGAATCGCCAGAAGGAAAGAGAAATAGTGTAAATCAAAGAATATCAATCTTAAATGAAACTGAGGATGATGAAAGAATACCAGGACGAGTTAGCACTAACAGTACTTCAACTTATAATTCTGATGTGACAATGGAAGGTAATGGTCGTTCAGCCAGGAGTGATGTGCAGGACGAGGAGAATAGGAGTGGCCTAGAAGTTAAACAAATACCTGGATCAATAGGAAAAGTAGTATCTGAAATTCTATTTAAAAATGTACTCTATAGTATAAAAAGTGATGGTCGGGATGAAGGAGGAGGTTTGTTGTATATGTAAGTGTATGTTTGTTGTGTATGTATGTATGAGGTTTGTTGTGTGTGTATGATGTTTATTTGAATGTTTATTTATTTGGTAGTTTACAGTTCCTATTTATCAATTCATTAAGTTTGTTCTATTAATTTTTTGTTTGGGTATGTAAGGAAAATTTTTACCTTTGATACAATTTTGTGAATCAGTTGTTTTACTAGTTGCACCACTGGTATTATTGGTTAATTGAGTATTATTTGAATTAAACATATTATATGTGGTGTTGTTGCTTTGTGATTGGGTATTATTGGTGTACAATAAGATGTTTTCAACTGTTCGGTTGGCCTCAGAAAAAATTTACTGATGTATTATTTTTAATGAAGTGTCTGGGAAAGTATTATTTGCTGTGTTATTTTTAATAATAGGTTGTTGATTAGAAATAGAGGGTATTTTAGTCACTGGATTATTTGTACTCATTTCATTAGAAAATGTACAAGTTTTGATTTTGTATTCAGGATTCTGTTTGCTAGAGTTATCATTGCGCAATTTAGTAGGCGTATTGCTAACAGAATTTAGGAAATTTATTACACTGTGGTTTGTGTCTGTATTGTTGTTATTAGTATTCACTGAAGTGAGTAAGTTTGGGTTGTATACTCTACTATCACTATTAGTTTTATTTTGAGGTAGACCAACAAGATCATTGGTTATTTTATTATGTTTTTGTTTGTTGCAGGATTAGATGTAGAATGAAAATTAGTAAATAATTGTAAGGCTGTTGAGCAACTTATATTTCAAACATTTCGGCCAAGTTTTATTATATTTAAATTTATCAAACAAATTCGAAATTCAAATTATAATTTTGGTTAAATTTCTCTTTGTTTTCAAAATTTAAATCGGGGGTAATTTGTGACGAGTCAAAATCATTGACAGCTGGCTTTGTTTATTTTTTAGTTAAATAAATGTAAATAGACCCAGCTGGTGAAAAGGATTAAAATTATTTTAATTTAAAAAAGAAGTAATAAACAAAGATAGGTTGCTAGGAGCTAGTAGGTTAATGTTTTTTGTAAAACAATATTTCAGTGAGGGGCAATATGGCGAACCGTATAGGAGGTCCCTCATTCAGTAATAAAAAAAATAGTTATTGGGATTAAAATATTATACTATTCTCCAAGTAAAAGTGAATTTCAGTTGTCGGTATTCCCGTAAGGGACATAATAAATATATTTTCATAGGATTACAATGACAAGAATGTCGTAACTATTGTGATGGATAATTTTAAAAGTTTACAATAAACGGGATGTTTACCAATTTTATTATCTCTTCAATCATTTTAAAGTAAAGTTCTATCACAAATTTGGCATCTTTTGTGTGGCGATAAATAAGTATACCACAACCCTCATGTCAGAAACTACAAAATATAGCAATAAACGGTTTTAGGATTCATAATCTACACAAAACGTTAGTGGGCCTGGATTGAATATGAAGTTTCGGTTTCGACCGGAAGTGGCCCAAAACCGGAAGTCAGGAAATCAAAGTCGGAATTTGTAAACAAAAATAGTATTATTCGATTCCTCTTAAAGAGTAGATACAGAAATCACTAATGGCTTTTGCCATAAATCAAAGGTAAGCCGTTTTAAAAAGGCTTATTTCATGAGACGCGTCGTCTCATGAAAGGGATTTTTTATTTTAATTTTCCTCTTTATAAATGTATTTATTTCAAAGTTATAGTTTTAATAGTTTTTTTATAGTTTTTCGGAGATTTCTTTGAAGAGTTTGAAATTAAAACAGGCGTTAGGCTAGGTTGATGAATTGTCACTCGTTCTTTTTAACTGTGTGCTGGAGAAAGTTATTCAGGAATGGAAAATGGAACTTGTCATTAAAAGATTATTAAACTAAGTACACATTGGAGGTTCAAAGAACGGTATAAAGATAAACTGTCTGATTTTTCCAGACGAATTAGCAATCGTTTATAGGAACATGGAAACAGCAATAGAATAAACCAACGTATTAAAATAAAAAGCATATTACAGATTTCGTTCAATAAAACTAAATACAAAACGAACAGCAAAACAGCCCCGCATCAGCTGAAGACAATACGGAAAAATTGGGAAAGTTGAAGGCTTAAAGTACGTTGGGGAAGTATTAAAACCAAAGACCAACGAAAAGGAAGCAAACAACAACAGACGAGAAAAGATGGCGGGTGCACTCCGAGGAACTCACCACTTGTTTAAGGAAAAGTACTCTCAAGACAAGCCAAAATTAGATATGATAACACTGTGATAAGCTGTGTATCAGAACGCGAGTGATTACCTTAGAATGACCGGGAAGGCTGGTCTAAAACTTAAAATTAAAAATTAAAATATTAAAACAAATTTAAAAAGAAATTATGTTGTTTAAAAACTTAACTAATATAAAAATTCAATTTCCAGTAATAACCAGAAAATTCGACAAAATAACATAACAGACGAGAAAGGAGGATATCCAAATCTGAGAATATGAAGACGTGGGGTAGAAAAAGCAAGTCAAACGATTCGCTAAACACTGAAAGTTGACTATAGTGTTCCAATTGGGACTTAAAAAAAACTTAATTAAGATAAGGACTGGGAAGGCTGGTCTGAAACTTAAAAAAAATAATAATTTTACATAAAAACTTAACTTGCAGATCTATAATATTTTTATCATTAATAAATTTGGATATTGCCGGCCGCATTGGCGTAGTTGGTAACATGCTCGCCTCTCATCATGCGGTCCTGGGTTCGAATCCCGCTTAGGCACGGCATATTTTCATACGTTACAAAAAAAAATCATTTTATCCTCAATTGGCAACAGTTACACCCCAACGTCGTCGTTAATGACCGGTTGTAGTTGATGCGACGTTAAAAAAAATACAGTTTGTAATAACAATAATAACAATACTTTGACTAACAGCTTTAGTTTAACCAGCTGTGTGTTTTTATTTAGACCATTCGAATTTTATGATGATTTTTTTTCAGTAATTTAAAATTTGACTTTACTTTTATTTTCCGTATTTATAACTTGTTTCTAAAAATAAATTAATATAGCTGAGAAGTCCGGACGTATTAAAAATCCGAATTATAACCCCGGTACTTCAGGGATTGATTGTAGCTTACTTTGTTTTCAACATGTTTATTTTCCAACTAATCTCCACATCAACCTGATAAATTTCATAAAAATACAGTGCAACGTAATTTATCTATTAAATCTGAAGATTAAAAGAGATAATAGTGGTAATAACCTTAATACTAAAAAAACCGAATAAAAACCATTATGAACAATCACGTTTTGCATGGTTACTTCTTGCATGGTTACTTGCATGAATATAGTACTTTTAAATTGTATTCTTATCACATAGCTTATTTTTTTAAAAAATACTCGTGTAATAGTAATAGTAATAGTGAATGAAACATCCGTTCACCTGTTGGCTGGTTTGTTGCAATGCTGTTCATGCAACTCTACTATTATCGTTTAAACGCTATCATGAATGAAAATTGTACAAGCTTTGTATAGTGAATGTGTATAACCTAGGTACATTAACCATATATTTATTGCATTTAACCTCAGTTAGTTTCCGTACTCGATTATCTCGTCTATGTCATGTCTTTCGGAAATAAAACTAAACCCAAGAATAAGTAAGCGTAAAATAAGAATGGCTTTGCAATCTTTTACTAGGTTTTTTAATAACGATAAGCCTATAAGTGCGAGGTCATTAAATTTTCCGTTAAGTACACTTGTTCATTTTCTCAACTTTATTATCTTTGTAAAATTATTAGTTTTCTTTATTTGAACAACTTAATAGTTTTCTCCTAAATATTTGATGTTAATTTCTCGTTGAAATATCGAATAGAATTCGAAAAACTTTCACATCTTTACAAATACGTAATTAATTTATGTTTTTGATGTTTAGGTCATCAGCGAAAAGGCTGGTTTGATCTCTAGAGATTTTACTCAGTAAAATAATGAGTGAGGTGGTTTACCTTTCGCACTTAGGGGAAAAATATTCTTATCAACATTCCAAGCCCTCCGAAAAGCGTCTACTTTCCACCCTGCAAATGATAACTTCACTTCATTTACCACTGGGTGCCATCAAAGCGAGAGGAGAGTAGATTGCAAGCATCTTAAATGAAATTTCTTCGACATACATATGGGTGTTGTAGAGAAGATCTTTACAGGCATACCGAGATGAGGAAAGAACTCAACATCTTATCTATAAACAACAAGGTATTCCAGAACAGAATGCAGTGGTTAGAGCATGTAAACAGAATGCGGGAGGATAGGATACCTACGCAGACACTGGGCTATAAGTCGGAGGGCAGGAGAGAACGAGGACGCCCGAGAAAGAGATGGGCAGATTTGAGAGGTTCGGAACAGGCAGAGATGCATAATCCTTGAAAGGCAGAAGAACAAGACTTCATTTACCACAGGGTCCGGCTTTATAATGATGAAATTCATTACTCTTAGAGGAGGTAACTCTGAATAATTTCTTTTACACATCTACCTCTTCTGTTCTTAAATTTTTCAGTCATATAATTTGCTGACCATGTGATAAAAAACAAAATCATTTTTTGTAGCATTGAAACTAGCAGATCGAGCGCAAATAATTTAAAACTCCACCTGCCTGTTACGGGCATATAAATAAATATATCGTCACGTAAAAGTAATGAAAATTATACTAGCTCGCTACACTTCACGACGAATTAAATTGAAAGCGTATAATTTCTCACACAACCTTACACATTGAAATCCTACTCTCACAGGAGATAACTGTGACTAGTGTATTTTACACCTGCACCTGTTCTGTTGGTAAATGCTTCAGTCATATAATTGGCTGACCATGTGATAAGAAACACAACTATTTTTTGTAACCCTCGAACTAGCAGATCGAGTGTAACATTCCACCTGAATGTTGTGAGTAATTATAAACTTTGAAATAAACAATGCTTTATTTATGATCTGACTATTGTAATTGAACATACTTGAGAGAAAACTCAATATTGATAAGTCTGCTACAAATACATTTTTGCTGCTTTCTCACCATCGTTTAACTAAATTGTTTATTTCAAATTTTTTTTAAATTTTATGATCTTAAACTGTACGCAATACTTCTTTAAATAAACCTTTAGGTTTATATTAATGTATCTTATTTTATCAAAAATCCTATGTAGGATTATAAACAGCCGTATTATTTAAAATTGTAATATACATTTCTAACCACCAGAATACGGTAACAGAAAACACGTAGCCTACCAATGTATATAGGCTGGCATGTTCTATACTCCTCCTGGAGTCTCCAGGGCGCAAAAAAAGCGCTTTCGTGTATTTTCTACACATCTTCAGTAAATTAAAATTCTTTAAAAAATTTTCTACATCAAAATTTAAAACTTCCTACTCCTACCATGGTAGATAAGGAATATTCCTTATCTACCATGGATAGAATTTTATTTATTTTTACTTTCTCTTGCCTATATGAATATATAGGAAGGAAAGTATTGTTTTCATGTCGATTTTTCGAAATCGAGTTTTCACCGGATCTATACGTTTTCAGACCCCCTGAACCCAAAAAACATGTTTTTAGCGATTGGTCTGTGTGTGTGTCTGTGTGTCTGTGTGTGTGTCTGTGTGTCTGTGTGTCTGTGTGTGTGTGTGTGAACAGAATATCTCAAGAACGGAACATCGTACGAACTTGAAACTTGAAACTTAAGTTACATACCACTACCGGACGCGACACGAACATTTTCATCAAAATCGGTCAACCGGAAGTAGTAGTTTATTCGTATAATTTTTCAGTTTTTTGCGATTTTCTCAAAAACTGGTCCTACGATTTTTTTTAAAATCGCCTATTTTACTCAATTTTTTATTCTCTACAAGATAGGGTAGGCGCCTTGTCTGCTGAAATTCTCGGTGAGGCTCTTTTCACGTAAAAACGTTGTTTTTTTAAGATTACGGCTTTAATATAAATTTTAGCGCAAAAACTTATATAATAAAAGTTGTAGAGAATTTAAAAACCTACAACTTATGTTTCAAACATTTTTTTGTATGACGCTTAGTTTAGCGGTAATTTGCGATTTTCTGTTTTTTTCTCACGAAAACGTGAGAAAAATCGATTTTTTTAACATTTCGGTCTTAGTATGCATTTTACGACAAAAGTGTATATAATAAAAGTTATAGAAAATTAAAAGATCTACAACTTTTGTTTAGAGAATTTTTCTCTACAGAGCCTAGTTTAGCGTGAAAGTGTGATTTTCCGTTTTTTTTAAGCCAAATTGAGTTCGATTTTCGTTTTGCGTCTTCCACTCATGATTAAAATAAGGTTATGTTTTTGAGGTTAGTTGTTGTTTATTTTTAATATTTTATTAATAATGTTAGGTTTATTATTAATTATTTGCATTGGCAAGAGAAAGTTGTGTGAGTGTTTCACACCAGATTTTTATGGATAGAATTTATCTATCATATTTTTAAAGAATTTTAATTTACAAAAGATTTATACATGATACACGAAAGCGCTATAAACATTGGTAAGTGGTTTCTGTTACCGTATTTTGGTGGTTAGAAATATATATTTCAATTTAAATTTAAATTAATCAATCTGTATATTATATTATTTCTTTTACGAGAAGAAACCAAATCAACCTTAATAGTTATTTACCAGTTATGAACATTTCCCCTGGTAGGTCTTTATCTGGGGTATGCGAAGCTGTGATGAAGGCAACTATCCGTCAAAACATCTTAGTTCCTTTCTATCTCATCCCGACTTGCCAAGGGATTACCGTTAGGCATAACTTCACAACAAGCCGGAGATTCTTTATTAGCTGGATAGTTTCTCTGCTTATCACCCATTTTCCCCCTTTTTGAGTGATTTATTTTGAGACTAACGCAGCTACGCTTTTCTGCTCTTCATTACCTTCTGGATGAACTTCCTCAATGATCTTCCAGCTTTCTTCTTCTGCAACCATAAAATCACAGAGATTATGATTAAATTAATATTATATTATATTATATCTATATTTAACAGGTTGATTCCCAAGTCAATTTTTGCAATTTTGCTTAAAAAACGCATACCTATTTTATGGTTCCTTTGCTTTTTACTTTCTCTTGCCTATATGAATATATAGGAAGGAAAGTATTGTTTTCATGTCGATTTTTCGAAATCGAGTTTTCACCGGATCTATACGTTTTCAGACCCCCTGAACCCAAAAAACATGTTTTTAGCGATTGGTCTGTGTGTGTGTGTGTGTGTGTGTGTGTGTCTGTGTGTGAACAGAATATCTCAAGAACGAAACATCGTACGAACTTGAAACTTGAAACTTAAGTTACATACCACTACCGGACCCGACACGAACATTTTCATCAAAATCGGTCAACCGGAAGTAGTAGTTTATTCGTGTAATTTTTCACTTTTTTGCGATTTTCTCAAAAAGTGGTCCTACGATTTTTTTAAAAATCGCCTCATTTACTCAATTTTTTATTCTCTACAAGATAGGGTAGGCGCCATGTTTGCTGAAATTCTGGGTGAGGCTGTTTTCACGTAAAAACAAAGTTTTTTTAAGATTACGGCTTTAATATGCAATTTAGCGAAAAAATTTATATAATAAAAGTTGTAGAGAATTTAAAAACCTACAACTTTTATTTCAAACATTTTTTGGTATAACGCTTAGTTTAGCAGTAATTAGCAATTTTCTGTTTTTTTCTCACGAAAACGTGAGAAAATCGATTTTTTTTAAGATTTCGGCCTTAGTATGCATTTTATAATAAAAGTGTATAATCAAATTTATAGAAAATTAAAAGATCTGCAACTTTTATTTAAAACATTTTTCTCTACAGAGCCTAGTTTAGCGTGAAAGAGTGATTTTCTGTATTTTGAAGCCAAACTGAGGTTGATTTTCATTTTGCGTCTTTCACTCATGATTAAAATTAGGTTATGTTTATTAAGGTTAGTTTTTTTGTTTATGTCTAATGTTTTATTACTAATATTAGGTTTATTGTTAATTATTTATATTGGCAAGAGAAAGTTGTGTGAGTGTTTCACACCAGATTTTTTTAATTAATTTTCTTTCAAGTCTAGAGTATTCTTTTTTCTAGAGTATTGTAAGGCTAAAAATGTTTTTGGCGCTCTTTTTTATGTGAGACACCTGATCAGGTACTAAAGAATAAAAAAATAAAATTTACTGTGAAAGACTGAAAGACTGATTGATGTGTTTCTCCCTGAAATTTCACTTGTATTCCTTTAAAATATTATATGTATTTTGTAAATAATTTACTTTGGGCTATTTTCCAATAAAACTACATAAATGTCGAAGATGTGTCTCTCTTTATCAAGCAGTTGTTCGGCGAGTGGTAAACTTGAGTACCAGTTGTCTACATAGAGGCACCGTCTAGAGCCAACTTTTACGATGCAAAAAATATTGTATTATGAAAACCATAAAAATTAAAAGATAAAATGACTTTTCATTATATAATATTATTAAAACCTGTTTAATAATGCAATAATAAACTATAATAACAGTCAATATTACGTAATAATAATAATAATAATAATAATAAGCTATCAAGTTCACCAACTCATTTTTGACTCGATCGGATCAAGTAAATCACAAACCATGACTGGGGAAATGTTTTTTGAACTAAATTCTAACAGTTCAGTATATGGATCAATGCAAACGAGTACCCAATCCGTCTCACGATTCTATTAAAAACACTATTACATGAGAGACGGATCAGTCTCTCAAAAGTAAATTTTACAGATCTGGTGAGAGATGTATAAGTGTCTCATAGGAGTCAACCTATTAAGAATAGGTAGCCTATATCTAAATACTGCCCATAACAGATAGGTGACGTGTCAAATTATTTACACTCAATCTGTTCGTTGCAGGGCTAAAATAAATAGTTCTGTTTCTTATCACATGGTCAGCCAATTAAATGACTGGACCATTTAAGAACAGAAGAGGTAGAGGTGTAAAAGACACTAATCAGAGTTATCTCCTCTGAAAGTAATGAATTTCATTATACAGCCAGACCCTGTGGTGAATGAAGTGAAGGTGTCATTTGCAGAGTGAAAAATATGTGCTTTTCAGAGGGCCCGGCATGCTGATAAGCATACTTTTCCACTCTGTGAGGAAGGCAAATATAAACCATCTCACTCCTCGTTATACTTAGTAAAACCTCTACGGGTTCAAACCAGCTTTTTGGCTGATGACCTAAACAACAAAAACAAATCTTAAATAAAGTTAATACGTATCGATTTGAAATATCAATGCCTCTATGTAAACCCTATTTAAACCCGTACGTATTTTCGTAGATATATGCCCAAAAACCGGTTAGGCATGTATACTCAATGTTGTTGTTCAGGTCATCAGCCGAAAGACTGGTTTGAACCTATAGAGGGTTTACCAAGTAAAACGAGGAATGAGGTGGTTTACCATTACCTTCCTCACTGAATGGAAAAGTACGCTTATCAGCATGCCGGGCCCTCTGAAAAGTTCATATTTTCCGCACTGCAAAATGACACCTTCACTTCATTCACCACAGGGTCTGGCTGTATAATGAAATTCAGTACTTTCAGAAAAGATAACTCTGATTAGTGTCATTTACACCTCTACCTCTTCTGTTCTTAAATGATTCAGTTATTCAATTGACTGACCATGTGATAAGAAACAGAACTAATTATTTTAGCCCTGCAACGAACAGATTGATTGTAAAAAATTTGACACTCCACCTGTCTGTAATGGGCAGGTATACTCAAGAAGTAGACGAGTAAACCAATGTTTATTGTTTTGTTTTTACTATTTATGATTAAATACTTTACAGGAGGTTTGGTAATGAAATATAAGACTGGTAGTACAATAATTTCATGAATATTCTTAAAGAAAAATACCAGTTTGTACATCAAATCAAATCAAGGACCTTTTAAATAAAATTAACCCTTTATTACCCAGTGTGGCATAGAAGTCACATTGGAGTGAAATAACAGACATAAAAACTTTAATTGTTAGCGACTACTTTTGATTAAAGAGCGCTGGATGTGAAGTGTAATAATTTTCTGTACCCTAGCCAGGAATCGAACCTTAGACCTCCGGTTTGCAGTGTAAGATGCTGACCACTACGCCACGGACGCGACCATTAGTTTCTTTTTAAAGTTAATTTTAGTTTTAAATATTCGTGTTCATTTACTAAAATAAAGTAGCATTTCTTTGAGTATGTTGAATGTACTTACAAGTATATTTTTTAGGCTGTAAATACTGATTTTGTCCATTTTACCAATATTTTTGAATTGTAACGTTTTTTAAGTCTTAAATAATGCTTTGCTACAAATCTAAGCAAGAGAATTTTGTTTAGGAAGCCTGCACATGATTTTTACTTATTCATATTGTTGGGAACTTTGATACCATCAAGCCTAATGTGACATATGTGTCACACTTTTTTTGTCACACCATCAAAAAAAAGGCTGAAGGTCTAAAAGTGATTTTATTTCACTTAAATGTCAGTAAAATGTATGAAGCAATGTACAAATATTTGTTTGTGTAAAGTTAAAAAATTTGGGATTGAAAGGATTAAATAAAATTAACACTTATCCTACCAACTGTACTACTAAGATCAACAACCAACAGATGTTACTCCTAAAGAAGAAGATTGTCAAGTGACAATAAAAATGGAATTTCTTTCTCGGTTAAAGTCTTTTAAGAATTTGTCCCGCACGTTCATAAACAAGAATCACAGCTCATTTCGGTCCAATTCCCTCTTCAATTTGGAGATGGAATATAACCAAGGAGGTCCACAGAATAGTGAACATTGTTTCTTTTTGTGTTGCATGTTGGTCAGGTGTCCATCCAACATACTAAGTATCGCAGTAACACTGTGTAAAGACACACCTGCCGGATGGCGATCGCATCTTTTTTACTTCACATTCGAGTCACTCCTTTCTTTGCATTTGACACTCTACATTCTATCTTCATAGGTTTGGGTCGCTCCAAACGCTTCACAACCTTTCCTTTCATTAAAAAAACATACACTCCTACCTTTACATACAAATACTGATTCATTCAAACACAAAAACTTTCTTCTACTCGTTCATTCATTATTTACAAGAAAGAGACACTCTTAAAAGTCATTTATCATAAAGATTTCCCTTTTCCATCATCATTTCTATCTTTGAATAATATACCAGGATGTTTTAAACGAATCCTCAAAACTGTCAGAATGTTTTTTACATTTATCTTTCTCTGTAGTATTAGTGTGTTATTTCAAATTTGGTAAATGGTTCTTTGGCAAAGCACAATTTAAATTTTGATATTTTTTTAACTTATGAGTCTTATTTTTAGAGCTTAGTGAAATGATTAGTAAATCACAAAATAACCCTTTTTAAAATTACTTACATGGTCTTATGCACAAGTAGAAATACTCATACCTAAATTTAAGAAATTTATTAACTTATTTTTTCAAAGTGTAATATCTTAAATGGCTTTTTTAATTAACGTATATTTAATTAAAGTTATAGGTAAATTAGAAACTTACAAATTTTTTATTCTAAAATTTTTTGTATAAAGCGTACTTTAGCGTCAATTAGTGATTTTCAGTTCTTTTCTCATTAAAATTGGTAAAATCTGGAATTTTTTAACATTTCGGCCTTAGTTGCATTTAACAATATGATTAAAATTACAAAAAATTTACAAATTTTATTTTTTTCTGACGCTTAATTTAGCGTCAATAAGTGATTTTCTGTATTTTCTCATTAAAGTCGGTAAAAACCGGGATTTTTTAAGATTGCGCACTTATTACGCATTTAACGGCTTGTCCAGACAGGCTTTATCGTCTGTTTATAGAGCAGAATTTTGTTATAGACTGATAATGAGGATCTTCTCCTTAGTAGCCAGTACAGTTTCTTATACCTTAGCCCGAGTTCCTCTCTCTTCTTTTTAACGTGAGCTTTCCAGCGAAGCTTCGCGTCGAGTGTCATACCAAGGTATTTGGCAGATTTCGCGTGCAGTACAGTGCGGTTATTTACATATACTGGAATGTTGTTTAGGTCATCAGCCAAAAGGCTGGTTTGAACCCGTAGAGGTTTTACTAAGTAAAACGAGGAGTGAGGTGGTTTACCATTGCCACAACTCACTGAATGGAAAAGTACGCTTATCAGCATGTTGGGCCCTCTGAAAAGCACATATTTTCCACTTTGCAAATGAAACCTCACTTCATTCACCACAGGGTCTGGCTGTATAGTGGAATTCATTACTTTCAGAGGAGGTAACTCTGACTAGTGTCTTTAACACCTCTACCTCTTCTGTTCTTAAATGATTCAGTCATTTAATTGGCTGACCATGTGATAAGAAACAGAACTATTTATTTTAGCCCTGCAACGAACAGATTGAGTGCAAATAATCTGACACTCCACCTGTTAATACTGTTAAGTTAAAACTGTTATAACTGGAATATGATCAACTCTTCTGTTAGTGAAGTTGACATGAACTGATTTTGACTCATTGAGCTTTATTCTCCTAACGACAATATGATAAAAATTATTAAAAAAAATTAAAAAATCTACCATTTATATTTCAAGCATTTATTTCCACAGAGTTCAGTTTAGCGTCAATTAGTGATTTTTGATCTTTGATCTTAAATTCTACAGAAGGTTGATTTTCATTTATCGTTATTCACTCTTATGATTAAAATTAGGTTAAGTTTTTCATTTTACATTATTTACTTAAGATTAGGTATGTATTATATATTTTTCATTATTTACATTGACATGAGAAATTCTTGTGAGTGTTTCACAATAGATTATTTTCTTTAGTGTATTATATCTTAAGTAATGTAATGGTATTATTTTTCTGTTTTGCCTTGAAGATAAATACTGCGTAATATTGTAATTCTGTTTACTTAAAAATAAAGTGTAAGTCATTTGTTAATTAAATTTGGCAAGTAATTTGTTGAATTTAACTACTAATGAACTAACAACTAATAAACGTATTATACGACAAAGTTGTTGATTCGAATATATCTCAAATAGAAAGATCTTTTAGAAAAGTAACATCGTATTCAAATGAGTACGCTTACTTTTTTTTAGACAAATGACAGTCAGGTGTTAAGTAGTGAAGTCCCATTCTTATTCGTTACTTTTTTTTTAAGTCACTGACCTTTTTTTACGACTTCTTTTTGCAGACATAATTATCTTGGAGATAGAAAAGATAGATTGTCAAGAATGTTTTACACACTTTAAAATCATTCACTTCTTGACACTAACTAATACGATTTTTTTTACCGAGAATAAACAGCGGTGACAAAAAAAAACTTGAATATGCTTCTCTATTCTGTTTTACAACTTATGTAATTTAAATAAATCACTGTATTTTATTTAAAAAGGAATGTTTTTTTCTGGTATTATAGTTTACTGTAGTTGGAATATCTGCACCTATATCATTATGTTTACTACTTGTATTCTTTAGCGGTTTCACTTAATTTTTTTTGGCGCCACTAAAGCCAAATACGGTGTATAATAATTATATGTTTTATGACAAAGCGTATTAACTTCTTAGCTAATGTTTAAGCAGTAAGTATTATATTTTATTTGTATTTTTCCCTCGTATGCTGCCAATTTTAGATAACATGAGGTGAGTTGTTTTGGAAACTCCTTTTTGCACCCTACATTCTCAGCATTCGTTCACTGTAAGTTTTTTCCTTTCTTTTGTCCACCCGGTGTTCTCTTTTTGCTTATTTTGGAACTCCTTAAAGTTCGTAATTTTCTGAATTTGGTTCGGTTCATTAAGTTTTAGTTTTGTTTTCTGTTCATTAGAATAAACTTCCCAATACTACCAAAATTTTACAACATATATATTTTATAATTTACATTATTTTATGTGACAATTAAAAATGTATAGTGCCGACCCTACTCTATGGCAGTGAAACTTGGGCGTTATCAAAGCGAGAGGAAAGTAGATTGTAAGCATCTGAAATGAAATTTCATCGACATACGTTTGGGTGTAGTAGAGAAGATCGTTTACGTGAATACCGAGTTAAGGAAAGAACTCAACATCTTCTCTATAAAAGACAGGGTATCTCAGAACAGAATGCAGTGGTTGGAGCATGTGAGCAGAATGAGAGAGGATTGGATAGCTTAGCAAACACTAGGCTATAAAATGTAGGGAAAGAGAGAACGAGGGCGCCCGAGAAACAGATGGGCAGAGTTGAGAGGTTCGGAACAGGCTGAGATGCCTAATCCTTGAAAGGCAGCAGAAGAAGAATAATAAAAATTTATTTATTTACTATTCGTCGCTTTATGAAAACTTTATAAAGCATATAATTTAAAGCGAGGTGACATGTTTTGGAAACTCGTTTTTGCACCCCACATTCTTAGCATTCGTTCATTGTAGGTTTTTCTCCTTTCTTTTGTCCACCCGGTGTTCTGTTTTTGCTTTTTATGGAACTTCGTAATTTTCTGAATTTGGTTCGGTTCATTAAGTTTTTTCGGTTTATTCCGGTTTTCTTAATATCCTTTCTGACTTCTTTAAACCATTCCGACATTTCAGGTTTATTATTTAGTGTCAGATCATGGAGAATTGATTTAAGCATTAAGTCAATGAAAGAAGTTTCAAGAAATGACTTAAGCATTATTGGAAGTCGGTATACAGTAGTAGGCTTACGGTACAAGAATTTTTCAAAATATTTGGGTAAAATTGCTGTCAAAAATATTGAGATTTTCAATTAAATAAAATTTTAAACATGCAGGTTGAAATGATTGCACTCGATCTGCTTGTTTCAGGGCTACAAAAAATAATTCTGTTTCTTATCACATGGTCAGTCAATTATACAACTGAAGCATTTAAGAACAGAAGAGGTAGAGGTGTAAAAGACACTAGTCACAGTTGTCTCCTCTAAGAGTAATGAGTGTCATGTTACAGCGAGACCCTGTGGTCAATGAAGTAAAGGTGTCATATGCAGGGTGGAAAGTAGATGCTTTTCAGAGGGCCTGGCATGCTGATAAGTATACTTTTCCATTCAGTGATGAAGGCATTGGTAAATCACTTCACACTTCGTTTTACTTAGCAATGCCTCTAGAGGTTCAAACCAGCCGTTCGGCTGATGACCTGAACAACAACTTTAAAATTGGATCTAAATTTAGCTTAGTTTTTAGTTGTATGCCATTATGTAGTTTTAGGGTTTTCTAATTATGATTTGATGATATTGGTTGCTTTGTCACTCATAGGCGCAAAGTACGTTTTGTAGTAAGTACGAAAATTCCTTACTTTGTTTATACCGCGGTAGGTGATAAAACGTGGATTAGTAAACGACTTCCTACACCCGCCTTATAACAGGGGAGCACTGTACTTCCAATGTAATAAAATTTTACTATTGTTGTTATTTAGGTCAAGTATTTAACTTCTAATTAAACAAATATTGTGTACTATTTGATACAAAGGGGTTCATGACAAGCTTACTGAGTTAAGCAGTAGCAGAAACAAATTTTTGGTGGTAAGTGATGAATTTATCATTGATTTTAACTTTTTTTTATCAGTTTTATCGTGGCATATCCTATACTCCGTTTTAGAGTCTCCTGGATGCAAAAAAAATTTACAATCCTTCTCACGGTCTGCATTAGCAGTAGTTAGTTACAAAAAAGTCGGACGTAAAACAAAAAAAAATATTAAAGGAATATAATTGCGTACCCCAGAACTTATATGTTGTTTAGGTCATCAGCCAAAAGACTGGTTTGAACCTGTAGAGGTTTTACTAAGTAAAACGAGGAGTGAGGTGGTTTACCTCTGCCTTCCTCACTGAATGGAAAAGTACACTTATCAGCATCCCGAGCCCTCTAAAAAGCACATATTTTTCACTCTGCAAATGACACCTTCACTTCATTCACCACAGGGTCTGGCTGTATGATGAAATTCATTACTTTCAGAGGATATAACTCTAATTAGTGTGTTATACACCTCTACCTCTTCTGTTCTTAAATGATTCAGTCATTTAATTGGCTGACCACGTGATAAGAAATAGAACTATTTATTTTAGCCCTGCAACGGACAGTTTGAGTTTAAATAATTTGATACTCCACCTGTCTATTATGGGCAGGAAAAGAAATTGTACTGTAACGAAAAAATCATGAAGAATTTGACTTAAGCATTATTGGAAGTCGGTGTGTAGTACTAGTATGCTTACGGTACATGAATATTACAATGTCAGTAGCTACTAGGTTGTTCTGATATGACTACAATAGATATAGTACACATCAGCTGTTGTCAACATCTGCAGTCCCGCACAATGTAAATTAAGCAGACAGCCCAATTCAATTAGAGATATAACGGCACAAATGGCCATGGCCCCGTATGGCGTTGATGTTGACGCACCCCCTTCTGCTGTATGAGGTCAAATGTTTCTCTCTTTACCATTGCCGACAGTTGTTCAATAAAAAAATAACCTAATCGAATCATTTATATAATACTTACTTACACACAGAACATTACACAAATAGGTTACACATATACACATGTGTAAGAACAAGAAAATTAGGCGGTGTTCCAGACGATAGTTTTCGGTCGGATTGTCAGACGTTGTGAATGTAGTATAGACAAAGTCTATCCCATTAGATATTAGTAAACTTAATTATAGGGTGTAGCTCTTTAAATATAACCCATTTAACACCTGTCTAGACTTTTAAACTGTTCCAAATAACTATTAATATTAGTCAACCAACTAATTCTTAATTCTTATCTGTTTATAGTTTACAAGAAACTTAATCATTTGTACTAGTATTATAAGAATGTGTCATGTTAAGAACTTTAAATTCAAAAATGTTACCATTTCATTTCTGATTTCTAATTGGATAATGATTCTTCATTAAGAAACGATATAATTGTTTTGATCCAACCTTCCAAATATCTCTATTCGAATAAATTGTTTTACGTTCATATCTGATTCCATTGTGAAAGTGAACATTTCGTGCAAAACAAATCCGACGTTTTGCTGCAATTGATAAATAATAGAAATTCTGATTAATATTTTTACATTAAACATTACGAAACATTACGCCTTATAGAAAAATCACCTCTTTACGTTAGCAACAAAACCTTACATACAGATTTGAAAACACCACTTGTAAAAAAATTCCATCGAATAGGCCTACGTATACAAACGCTTTCAGGACAAGTCACATGAACACGAGAACCCATTGTTGCGTTCACTTTTTACCTTCCATTTACCTGATATTCTTGCTAGATGCCTTAAAAGGCGCTGGAGTAGAGACCTGCTAATTTGATACACAAATTTTATTCTTGGGGAGGCACCAATGGGGGCCCTACCCCTCTCATGCCTATCATGTCATTTACATTATTATTATAATCATCACATTTGTTTGTTGTAAAAATTTACAGTTGTAAATAAAGAATTAAAGAGAAAAAAAGAAAAAAAAGAAGATTTTTATACAATTTCCTTTGATCACTCCAAGTAAATTTCTGGTTAACCCTTTCTGTGCATTAGAATAAACTTCCCAATTTCTATTCTCTTTTATACTGATTTGAATACTAGACAGTGGTTACCGGTGTACTTTGATGGATGGGTTTAATTAACCATACTCTCTCAGGAATGGTCGGCCTGGGTCTGTACAAGACTACACCTCATTTACACGTCATACACATCATCCTCATATCATTGGGTCATGGGGTTGCTTATTGTTCTAAATTGAACAGATTGCAACGTACACAAGTTAGGAATAAAAAAAAAATTCTATTCCAAAATTTGACATGTCATATTTATAATTTACGTTATATTACGTGACGATAAAAAATGTATAGTGCCGATCTTACTCTATGGCAGTGAAACTTGGGTGCTATCAAAGCGAGAGGAGAGTAAATTGCAAGCATCTGAAATGAAATTTCATCGAGATACGTTTGGGTGTAGTAGAGAAGATCGTTTAGGCCTACAGGAATACCGAGATGAGGAAAGAACTCAACATCTTCTTTATAAACGACACGGTATTTCAGAACAGAATGCAGTGGTTGGAGCATGTGAGTAGAATGAGAGAGGATTGGATAGCTTAGCAAACACTAGGCTATAATATGAAGGGAAGGAGAGAAAGAGGGCGCCCGAGAAAGAGATGGGCAGAGTTGAGAGGTTCGGAACAGGCTGCGATGCGTAATCCTTGAAAGGCAGAAAAAGAAGAAAAATAAAAATTTATTTATCCATTATTCGTCGCTTTCTAAGTCCATCTGATCTTTTGTAACCGCTTTCATCTTATTCGTTTCTATTTATTTTATCCTTCTTTGATTCACTTCCATAAAATAAAATGTTGTTGATTAGATAATCAGCTGATAGGCTGAATTGTAGAGGCTTTGCTTAGTAAAACGAGATTTGTTGTGGTTTACCTTGTCTTCTCACAGAGTGGAAAAGTATGCTTATTAGTGTGCCAGCCCCTCTGAAAAGCATCTTCTTTCCATTCTGCAAATGACTCCTTAATTTTATTCACCACAGGAAGTGGCTCTATTTTGAAATTCATAAGTTTCAGATGAGATAATTGTGTTTATCTTCTTCTTCTTCAGGCCGCATTATGCCGGCCGCATTGGCGTAGTTGGTAACGTGCTCGCCTCTCATCATGCGGTCTTGGGTTCGAATCCCATTCAGGCACGGCACATTTTCATACGTTACAAAAATCATTTCATCCTTCACCGTCTGCATTAACAGTAATTACAGAACGTCGGACGTTAAACCAAAAATAAAAAAAATTAAAAAAATTCTTCTTCTTTTCCTCACGGTTTAGGCCTTGGCCTGTTCCGACATCACTGTCTTCAGCTCAATTTTTTCCTCGGTCTACCCAGAGCTCTTCTGCCTTGTGGTTTATATTCCCACATCTGCTTCGGTATTCTTGCATCCGTCATTCCTTCCAGCTTTCCTTATACTTTATGATTCTCTCATGTACGCTAACAACCTGTAGTTCCTCTCTTATCTCCTCACTTCTTATGTGGTCCACCCTTGAGCATCCTTTTACTGCTCGCTAAAAAATTGTGCTTATAGTACGTAAAATGAAATATGAACCCTGGGTTTGGAACCGCTCATTCCACCAAGTAAGATACATAAATTTTTTGGTACGGCTCGTTTTAAGGCGAGAGTGTATGACAGTTTTGACTGAAAATTTTGTTTTTCAGTTTTTTATGTTTTTCAATAGTTCAGACTCTTACAAAACTCAGAAACTCAAAATTTTGGTTTTCAGTGTTTTATGTTTTTCAATAGTTCTGACTCTTACAAAACTCAGAAATTAAACTCAGAAACTCAAAATTTTGATTTTCAGTTTTTTATGGGTTTTAATAGTTCAGACTCTTACAGAATAGAATCTTACAGAAAAACCTTATATGATGTCAAAAAAATTATTCTAATGAAAAAATTAAGTTTTTAGCAAGTTTACACAGAAAAATGATCGCGTCACCAACAATGAATATTTTTCATAATTTAAACTGATCGTTTTAGAGCAAAGGGAATTTTGGTTTTTCAAAATATCTGCATTACTGTTTTTAACATTCTAAATTGTTGGTTCAGCTTTCTAACCAACTTCTGATAAGAAATTTACGTGTTTGTGTATATTTTGTTTTTAATTTGTGTCTTTTTCTTTTTTGCCTGTTCCCTTAAATTTTGATTTTTAACATTTAGGTACATTTTTCTCGGAAGCCATTAAACCTACCAGGCTGAAATTCTTATCAGTTATTCGTCTTGTACGTGTAGGTTACATATACCGACATTTTTATGACTTTTTCAGATGCTCAAATAATTAGTAATATGGAAAAAACATAGAAAATAATTTGTAAAAATTGTGTGTTATTCGTTATTTTGTTTTTAATTTTATGGTCAAAAAAAAAATATCAGTAGCTAGAGAAACCCGACAACTATAAGTGTGTAAAATTTCATTTCCCTATCTTTTACCAATTCTATGAAAAATGTAGTACTTAAAAATAGCAAATTTAACATTGGCGGGATGCAAGGTACAGTCTCCCCTTAAAACTCGGTTTTTTGTTATTTTATTCGTATAAATTACGAAACACGGGATTTGGATTAGGCATTTTCTAGTGCCTTAAAAACAAACTATGTGACGTTTTTTAGACACTTACTCTATGTTTCAGAACACTATCAATGTTGGACGTTGTAGCACTATCAGTTTTAAGAGGAAAAATATGGCGTTTTTAAATAGTGTTCCTGCATGTTTTCTAAGAAATTTCAGCTAAAGTTCAGCCTTTTAGTACAATAGTTATAGGAGTTACAGCTTTTTTTAAAATAAATGTTTTTTCATTCCTTTTTATAGTGTATTTTACACCTTTACCCTATCCTACCCTATTTTCTATAAAACATAAGAAAAGGATCCGTTACATGATGAGAGTTGTGTTATTCCAACATTTGTTCACTCAAACCTAATCGGAATGTTAAAGTTTAACTATCCATTTATAAAATTTTAATAGTTTTTGAACACAGCCAAGACCTTCTAGATCTAGGTGGTATTCAATAATAATATTAATTAATGAACCATGAAAATTTTATTTAAAAGTAGTTAATCAGGTCTGGATATTTTCTTGAATATAAATAGTTTTATAAACATGTAGTATTTCCTTATTTAACAAAACCATAAAACTTGCCGGAATGTGGTTAATATTAACTTAAAAACATAATTACATACACTTTGAACTATGTTATTGATTTTTAATGTCTAATTAATAATACTGTAAAAATTTTATACGTTTTAATATTTTTGCAAAATATAGAAATTCGCACGGATAAATGTATGTTATCATCAAGAAGAAATTTATACTCTTTTTTATAATTATAGTTAACAAAAAATCAATTTTGAATCTCAACATGGATGGTAAATAAAGTGGTCCTCGGTAATAACGCTGTCGGTTATAACGCGGTTTCAGATACAACGCGAGTTGAATTTTGTCCCCGCATTATTTTCCATTTTTTTTACAGAATTTAAAAATGCAGTACGTTATGTAATTTTTTCTTTGTTTTTAAAACATATTAAGCGAATTGAAATTTGTTTCCAAGATGTATAAGGTCTGGGTATTAAATAACTAGACTGACGTTGTATTTTTTTTTTTTTAAATTTTATACATAATCATTTTTATTGTCACCTTCCTTCAATATACTCTTCTTCTCTATCCCTACAACGCTCCATGCGAATTTTCCATAGCTGGGGACAGTGCTGGAAGTCATCTTCTGTCAGCTCCTTCAGGACACGTGCCGCGTTCTCTTTTACCGCTGTTTTGCCGCTTTTTCCATTTTATTACAGAATTTAAAAATAACAATACTGTGTATATTTTTTAATTTGTTTTTAAAAACATCCATTTTTGAAAACAATTAAGCGAATTGAAATTTTTTACAAGATGACTTTTACGCACAGATCCTCTTAAGAAGACCTGGCACAGACTCCCACGGCACCGGACGCAACGAACAAATTAAAGGTAATGACATTTTTGGAAAGACAAGACGATGTTTAGCCCCTCACACTTCTCCAGCTACGATAAAACTAAGGGCTTACAAAAAAAATTCAGACGCAACAAAAATCATATACTGTTTTATAATATTAGTGTGCTTTTAACAGTGCACACTTTCCAAACAAAAATTACTTTTTATTCGAATACATTGTGTTTAGGTCATCAGCCGAAAGGCTGGTTTGAACCCGTAGAGGTTTTACTAAGTAAAAAGAGGAGTGAAGTGGTTTACATTGCCTTCCTCACCAAGTGGAAAAGTACGCTTATCAGAATGCCGGGCCCTCTGAAAAGCACATATTTTCCACTCTGCAAATTACACCTTCACTTCAATCACCACAGGATCTGGCTGTATAATAAAAGTCATTACTTTCAGGGGAGATAACTCTGATTAGTGTTTTTAAACCTCTACCTCAACTGTTCTTGAATGATTCAGTCATTTAATTGGCTGACCATGTGATAAGAAACAGAACTATTTATTTTAGCCCTGCAACTAACAGATTGAGTGCGAATAATTTGACACTCTACCTGTCTGTTTTGGGCAGTAGAATACATTATAAATATTGTAATACAGTAATATTTTTATTTATTTGAATATATAGGCCTACTGTAATGAGTCATGAAAAAATTCATAAAAGTTGGGTAAGTTGGGTATACAGTACAGTATTTTCTTAAGCTACATACTTTAAAATTGCACCTAAATTTCCCTTAATTTTTAAATTGTATGCAATACGTAGTTTTAGAACTTTCTGATTATTATTTGATGATCAGATGGACGTATATGTGGACGAATGGGTTAGAGCTATGGGGATGGGGTGCTTCTAGTTCATCAAATATAGAAATACTGCAGCGCTTCGCTTTCAATCAAAATACCTGAGACTGATCACTGCAGCCCCATGGTACGTAACAAATGAAATACTATACAATGACCTAAACCTGCCCTTCATAAAAGAAGAAATTAAACAACATAGCGAAAAATATTTACAAAAACTAGAAGACCATCAGAATCCTTTAGCGATTAGCCTCCTTGACAACAGCGAAGATACTCACAGACTGAAAAGCTTTAAACCATTGGACTTAAATCTACGATTTTGTTAGTCATTTAATTTTTTTTCATCTTTTCTACTTCAACTCCTAATCATCGGCATCTCATAATTGGCGTCGTTTTCATCTCTACCATCGTCATTGTCATCTCCAACTTCAACACTTTGTGTTTCGGGATGTTGATTCACGGTTCATCAATTTTGATTTTGTATAGATATATTTTTTGTTTTTTCAAAGTTTGGTCTTTTTCAAACACACTACTGAGTGTCGTTTGTGTTTTAATTCTGGAGACATTACTCAGATTTTCTCATATTTGCTTAAAGTTATTGTATTTATTAACTGATTGCAAAAGAAATACTATACTGTTAAAAAAAAAAAATTTGATGATACTTGCAGTACCACTCATAGACGCAAAGTAGCTACTAAGTTTTGTAATAAGTATAAAAATTTTCTGACTTCGTTTATACCGCGGTTCTGTGACTGACTCCCTACACCGTGTTATAACCGGGGATTACTGTGTATGAATGAAAGGAAAATAACTAAGTCAGTTAAGACAGGTGCACGAAAACTAACAAGGTATTAATGAATCTATGTTCTCAAACTCTATAACTAACTACTACATTGAAAAACTCAATGTAACTAAATAACTAACTACTAGTTATAGTATATACCAGATTTAAAATAAGAAAACCAAAAAAATCTTGCAGTTCAATTCTTGTTTAGTATCCGGTCATTATATTGTAAACCTAATCATTCCAGATAGACATTTTAAAGGAATTGGAAACAGAGTATCCGGTGCTCAGATTAAATTACAACACCATATTAAGTAAAAGGATGCCACACCATAACATTTATATGATTTATTTATAATTAGTCTAACTGTAGATTCTCTAAAAAAAATTATAATGTTTCAACTCAATCAAAGTTTGATGTTTCCTTTAAGTTTATGGTATTAAATATTTTATTAAACTTTTATAACCGGACGTCTGAGTAAAATAAAAAGTTAATCAGTGTTTTATTTGTAAGATAAATATTTGGTGTGAAACACTCACACAACTTTCTCTTGCCAATGCAAATAGTTCACAATAATCCTAACATTAAAAATAAAACATTAGAAATAAACAAAACAACTAACCTCAATAAAGATAACCTAATTTTAATCATATATGAAAGACGCAAAATGAAAATCAACCTCAGTTTTGGCTTAAAAATACGGAAAATCACTCTTTTACGCTAAACAAGGCTCTGTAGAGAAATATGCTTTAAATAAAATTTGTAGATTTTTTAATTTCCTATAAATTTGATTATATTCACTTTTGTCGTTAAATGCATACTAAAGCCGAAATCTTTAAAAAAAGTCGATTTTTCACACGTTTTCGTGAGAAAAAATCAGAAAATCGCTAATTACCGCTAAACTAAGCGTTATACAAAAAAATGTTTAAAATAAAAGTTGTAGAATTTTAAATTCTCTACATGTTTTGTTATATTTATATATTTTTGCGCTAAAATGCATATTAAAGCCGTAATTTAAAAAAATGATTTCTTTACGTGAAAACAGGCTCATCGAGAATTTCAGCAAACATGGCCCCTACCCTATCTTGTAGAGCATAAAAAGTTTAGTAAATCAGGGGATTTTAACAAAAATCGTAGTACCAGTTTTTGAGAAAATCGCAAAAAAGTGAAAAATTACACGAATAAACTACTACTTCCAGTTGACCGATTTTGATGAAAATGTTCGTATCGGGTCCGGTAGTGGTATGTAACTTAAGTTTCAAGTTTCAAGTTCGTACGATGTTCCGTTCTTGAGATATTTTTACACACACACACACACACACACACACACACACACACACACACACACACACACACACACACACAGTCCAATCGCTAAAAACATGTTTTTTGGGTTCAGGAGGTCTGAAAACGTGTAGATCCGGTGAAGAGTGTATTTGTTGAAAACAATACTTTCCTTCCTATATATTCATACAGGCAAGAGAAAGTAAAAAGTACAATCTGTTTGACGATTCAATTATACGGATTTTATAAACAGAGTTGAAATTTTAACTTACTTTTTTGCTAACCTCCAAGCAGTAGGTCCTGGTCTGGAAAACCAAGATCGCAGTACGGAGACAAATTTTAATCCGTTATGTGAACGTTGCAATTTATTCAATTTAAGAACGGCAAGCAACCCTATGATCCAATGAGATCAGCCTTTCGGCTGATGATAAAAACAACAGGTGATCTACTGTGGAGTAAAGACTAAACAGTCTTTAACTTATCATCATCATCATTTCCAGTAGTCTGTTCCAGCTATCGCCGGGTCTGGGTGTTTACCGAGCCTCTCCATCTTCTTCTGTCTTTCCACCATTTCTCCTCCTCTATTCTCTCTCAGTTGTAACCCCGTCCCTCCACAAACCTCTTAAATTCCATATTTTTCTTGGTCGTCCTCTTGAACTCATCCCTTCCACCCTTTCTTTTTCCATCCTTCTAGGCAATTTTTCCTCCCCCATTCTCTTCATATGGCCATACCATCTTAGTTGCAGGGCTAAAATAAATAGTTCTGTTTCTTATCACATGGTCAGCCAATTAAATGACTGAATCATTTAAGAACAGAAGAGGTAGAGGTGTAAATACACTAATCAGAGATATCTCGTCTGAAAGTAATGGATTTCATTATACAGCCAGACCCTGTGGTGAATGAAGTGAAAGTGTCATTTACAGAGTGGAAAATATATGCTTTTCAGAGGGCCCGGCATGCTGATAAGTGTACTTTTCCACTCAGTGATGAAGGCAGTTGTAAACCACCTCACTCCTCGATTTACTTATTAAAAACCTCTACAGGTTCAAACCAGCCTTTTGGCTGATGAACTAAACAACGTACCATCTTATCCTCATTTTTCCACCCTCTCCCTCACACCTTCCACATTTAGCTCCGCTCTAATCTCGGTATTCTTTATTCTATCTATCCTTGTCCTACCCTTTATTGCTCTTAAGAACTTTATCTTCCCTACCTGTAACCTACTCTAGTTCCTCCTATTCATCCTTCCACGTTTCCGCTCCATATAGCACTGCCGGTGCATAATACAATGTAAAAATCATTAATTTTGCTTTTTCTGGTATATTTCTGTCCCATAACAAGTGTTTTACCGCTTGGTATATATTTCCTCCTTTTTTGCAACCGTTTTGTTATCTCTTCATCTATCTTTCCGTCTTCTGAAATCTCACTCCCTAGTTATTTAAAATTTTTCACCAGCCTCAATGCCTCTCCTTCCAGTGAAATAGTCCCTTAATACCCCAGTCTTTTCCAAAAACCATTACTTCACTCTTCTCTCTACTTATTTAAAGTTCAAAACTCTTCATTATTTCATTCCAAGCATCCAGCTGAATTTTCACATCCTCTACTTTCTTTCCCCCCCTCTTTAACATATGATTCAGCGAAATACGATTTCGTCTTGTATGATGGTTCTATGTCAAAGTTCTGCCTAATGTAAAACCTAAATACTTGACTATTTCTTAAAAACAAAAGTTCTACCATTTTTTAATTTTTTTAAAACACTTTTCACTAAAAATCAGATGATAATTATTATTCTGGTATAAATAATTACAATAATTGATATAGTATCTACGTTATCATCACAGTATCAATCAATCAACATGTTTCGGAAGATTTAAATAAAAAAAGAAAGCAACCAAGAGATTTTTTTGGTCCTGTTTGAAGAGTGATTATTAAAATACAAATTCAAAAGTTATTACTGTAATTATAATACAACATTGTGATGAATGAAAGGATTCTATGTGAAAGATTTAACGTACAATTACCACAACTAATTATTACATAGAAATATTTGTCCTTGAAACTTTCTTTTTTTTATTTAATTGACACCTGTTTCTAATAACTTTTGCTGTACACAATCATATAAACGAGTAAAATACTTGATAGACTTCCCTTCATGTATTGATATTATTAGTAAGTAAAGTTTGAGTAGGTACTTAAAAAGTGTAATGCTTATAAATAATTTAAATGATGTCTGTTTAATTGTTTTCACCTTCAGACTTATTGTACTCGTAATATAAAAGTAAATGTAACCTTCAATAAAAATTTAAAAAGACTCTGGTGTAAAACATTCACATGAATTTTTCTTCCCAAAGTAAATTTTCAAATATAACTCATGTTTAATTACGAGTGAACAATTTAAAATGAAAACAAAACCTAATTTTAATCATGAGAGAATGAAGCAAAATGAAAAAAAAACGAGGAGTGAGGTGGTTTACCATTGTCTTCCTCACTGAGTGGAAAAGTATGCTTATTAGCAAATGTCTCCGAAAACCATCTTCTTTCCACCCAGCAAATGACGCCTTCACTTTTTTCACCACAAACTCTGGGCTGAATATTTAAATTCATTACTGTCAGACGAGATAATTATGAGACTAGTATCTTTTACTTAGTTATGTTTTTAAGTAGTTGAAGATATTGACCCAAAAGGAAATATAATTCACAAGTCCAAGCAAGTCCATGCTTATGCCGACGACATTCTGCTGGTGGCCAGAAACATGAATGCACTAAAAGAAATGTTCACATCCCTAGAGAGAGCAGGTCACAATATGGGTCTAAGTGTAAATGAAAATAAAACAAAATACCTCAAGATGACAACCTCACTAGCCAGAAGATGCCGTGAAGACCTTCGTATAGACAACTATACTTTTGAAACTGTGGACTCTTTTACATACCTTGGAACAGAAATAAATATAAACAATGATATTGGTCAAGACATTAAAAGAAGGATAAACCAAGGTTTCCGGGCCTACCATGCAAGCGACAAGCTCCTCAAGTCCAAACTAGTGTCCAGGCAAACTAAAATGAAAGTGTACAAAACAATCATAAGACCAATTGTTACATATGGATCAGAAGCCTGGACCCTGACTGCTTATAACGTTAATACATTAAATGTTTTTGAAAGAAGAATTATCAGGAAAATATATGGAGCAGTAAGGACCAATGGAGAATGGAGAACAAGAACAAACTCAGAGATTGAGGAAATCCTGGAAGGTGCTAATATTGTTCGTTTCATAAAGTCAAGGAGAATAAGCTGGCTTGGGCATACCTACAGAATGAATGAACAGCGAATGCAGAGGCAAATGCTCACAGGTAGTATGATGGGTGCAAGAAGGAGAGGCAGACCAAGGAAACGATGGTTGCAGGATGTCGAGATGGATCTGACAGCAATATCAGTGAGAGGTTGGAAGCGGAAAGCGATGGAGCGGGACGTGTGGAGGCAGATCGTAGAGAAAGCCAAGGTTCACCACGGACTGTAGCGCTATGAGAAGAAGAAGAAGATCTTTTACTCCTGCACCTCTTCTGTTCTTAAATGCTTCAGTCAGATAATTCGGTGACCTTGTGATAATAAACAGAAACATTTTTTATAGCCCTAGAACTACTAGATCGAGTGCAAATAATTAACACTCCACCTGTCTGTTTGGGGGCAAAATATTAATGTAAAGAGAAAATAATAAATTTAACACGTTGACTGCTATGTAACCCAAATATGTATCACACTTGTGTTTGAAAATGGGCCACGTGCATCAAAAATGAGTCACAGTATATGACTTATTTTTAAGCTTTGCAATATGGTTTCAAAAGCTAATGGCTTCAGAGAGTAACATTGCACACTTAGGCTGTTCAAATAGTTGGTATTTTCAAATAATAGGATATCGCGTATACAGGTGTTTTCCTTGTTGTCCTTTATTAGAATGCTGCTATTATTGGTAATTTTATTGTTTCTTTTGCTTATTTTGGTTGATTGAAATAGTCTAGAACTTTGTAACTTAACCCAGTTGTTTATTACATTTTTTTATTGCGACACAAAAAGGGATCACATGGCTCTAAAATGTAAAATCATTCCAGCAGGCCATGTGACCCTAAAGTTTATCACTACTTTACTTTACAAAAAAAATAGTTGTTATTAAATAAATTAACCCACCGGGTTGGTCTAGAGGTAAAGTCGTCGCCAAAAAATCAGGTGTTTAACAGCTAATTTTCGGAGACGAAGGTTCCTGGTTCAAATCCTAGTGAAAGTAGTTACTTTTATACGGATTTGAATACTAGACAGTGGTTACCGGTGTACTTTGATGGTTGGGGTTCAATTAACCATACTCTCTCAGGAATGGTCGGTCTGAGTCTGTACAAGACTACACTTCACTTACACGTCATACACATCATCCTCATCTCATTGGGTCATGGCCTTGCTTATTGTTCTGAATTGAACAGATTGCAACGTACACATATTAGGGATTGGAAAAAAAGAAATAAATATAGTAAAATAAGAAGAAAATTGAATAAAATGTGAAAAAAGTACGATGGCCAGCTGTAAGTGTCACAAAATTTAGTGTGGCAGTCAACGTGTTAAAAAAAAATAAAACAGCGGAAAAAATATTTTTTCCGTTTTCGTGTAATTATCCTTAATTAATTTTACATTTTTTTTTTCAAGAAATTATAATATGTTCTCTTTTGTTGAGTTATACAAAATATGCTTTCGTATTGATAATTATTTGTTAGTGAATATTACAAATTTAGTATTTTATTTTTACTGGTAGACTATATAAGTGGAAGAGTATCGACCTACTGGTATCAAGAAATTATCTAATTACAGCTGTTACTGGACAGACTTAATACATCTGCTTCAACCAAGTAGGCCTACATGTGTTATATTTTTAAACAATACAAATTTAGGGGGAAATCCTTACCCGCACTATTTTCTATTTTACAGCTGATGTTTCAGTTCGCGTCCTCTATTTATTTATAATATGTATATGGCTAGTATATATATATATATGCGTGTTGTTTTGTACATCTGGATAGGAGCGTCACCAACCTCCACACTCATGCGTTTGCAGAGGGGTGTGACATAGGCCTACATGCTGCAGCAGTACTGAGTGAGTACGTACCGTATTTTTATCAGCTGCTGACTGCTTCCAATATCGTACAAAGTATGTACGATTACACAGACGAGGTCCTAATAATACTCGATAATATGTCCTGGCCAAGCCGCATACTGTTCCGTTTTTGACGACATCTGCAACGCACACATGTCCCATATAGTCCCATCCAGGCAGTATTAGGGAACCAATTAGCGCCAATCTTGTTAATAATACTACTCATATGTAGGTCTACTATTCACAAAACTATAACCAATATGTCAATATTTTTGAGTTATTTTTATTCTTCTATCTAGAAATTTTGTTCCATAAAATCTATTAATTGGTTGGTAATTCCGATTATAATTATATAATTTTATAAATATCTACATTTAAACTACAGGAGGCCCTTGATAACTAAACTAATAAAATCCGTGGTTGTTCGGATTACAAAATATTTGGATTATTAAGGGTTATGAACCCAAATTAATAATAATAATAATAATAATAATAATAATAAGTTAATAATCCAAATTTTTTGTAATTCGTTGAAAAATTTGGATTATTAAGGGTCCAATAACCCTTAATAATAAATAAATAAATAATAGACCTAATAATAAAAATAAATAATAAATAAATAATAAATAAATAATAAATAAATAATAAATAAATAATAAATAAATAATAAATAAATAATAAATAAATAATAAATAAATAAATAAATAGTTCTGTTTCTTATCAAATGGTTAGCCAATTCAATGACTGAATCATTTAAGAACAGAAGAGGTAGAGGTGTAAAAGACACTAGTCAGAGTTATTTCCTCTGAGAGTAATGAATTTCATTGTACAGCCAGACCCTGTGGTGAATGAAGTGAAGGTGTCATTTGCAGAGTGAAAAACATGTGCTTTTCAGAGGGCCCGGCATGCTGATAAGCGTACTTTTCCACTCAGTGAGGAAGGCAATTGTAAACCACCTCACTCTTTGTTTTACTTCGTTAAACCTCTACAGGTTCAAACCAGCCTTTCGGCTGATGACCTAAACAACAACAAGTAAATTTTGTAGAAATCTAATGAAACTAATTTTTAGGTATTAAGTAAAATTATATGGGTAACACTCAATGTCAATATCATATTGTTGTTTGGTACAACAATATTGTGCTGGCTTATTCCTTTTACTATGAAGTAGTATTTCGTTTCACTAAATTTAAGAACAAAATTTTAGAGCGGGCTACAGGCCGCAAAAAACAAGTTGGGGCCCGCGGGTTGTGCACCTATCAAGGGGAGTTTTGGAAGCCGAAATAAGTTCCGTAAGTCTTTCTATTTTTATGCAAATAGCACTTTTATTATGGTATTGATACTTACATTTTAAACATTAATTTTACTAAGGTGTCTTTAAAAAAAATCAATAATTTTTAGTATATTTCTTTGAACATAGTGATTATTTTTTCTATTACATCTTTTCGTATTTGAGCCAATAAAAGTAGTTTGTGCGATGAATGTCATTCTCTGTTGCCTTCTGAATACAAGTATTAAAACATTTTATTGTCTCTTCGTGTTTTACGTAGAAGAGAAAAATAATTGTTTCTGCGCACTCCAAATCAAGCCTAAAATATATAGGCCTATCTACAGGCTCCTATGTATCACATAAGCAGAGTCACGGTACTTTTGCTACAGTATTGCTTTGGTGTATTTGTTCCTTATTTAATGATGTCCATAAGGAAAGTCGGACACAAAAAAAATAAAAAAATTCGATTTTTGTATTTTGATGACATCATGTAATTTGAAATTCCCGCTTTCCAACGCTACCATAATTATGTTTCTTAGTGAACTAGAAGTATTTATAAAAAAAATTAATGTTATGTCACATGCAGGAATTTCACTTTTCTGATGTTTTTAGTAAATGACATACAAAGTATTTGTTGTTTAATTAATAATATTTTTTCCACTGAAATAAATTGGTTTACAAATTAATTTCTGAATTATTAGTCTATTTTTAGAATAATAATGTTAACTAAAATAGGCACAAAAACATCCAAACATACTTAAAACTGTAGTTTACTTAAAACTGGGTTCTGCGATTACAACATCTGTACCATCGGGTTCTTTTTCTTGCCCTCCAGTTGGGCGGGTGTGATATTTCTTAGATGATAGTATTTTTCCAAGAAACACGTTATCAGTTTTAATTTTTTCGTAAAAGTCCACCCAAGATATCTTTGAATTAACTTTTAATGGTCTAGCATCGCTGCATGCAATGTTGTTGTTGTTTAGGTCAATAGCCGAAACGCTGGTTTGAATCTGTAGAGGTTTTACTAAGTTAAACAAGGAGTGAGGTGGTTTACAATTGCCTTCCTCATTGAGTGGAAAAGTACACTTATCAGCATGCCGGGCCCTCCTCTGAAAAGTACATATTTTCCACTCTGCAAATGACATCTTCACTTCATTTACCACAGGGTCTGGCTGTATAATGCAATTCATTACTCTCAGAGGAAATAACTCTGATTAGTGTCTTTTATATCCCTACCTCTTCTGTTCTTAAATGATTTAGTCATTTAATTGGCTGACCATATGATAAGAAACAAAACTATTTATTTTAGCTCTGCAACTAACAGATTGAGTGTAAATAATTTGACACTCCACCTGTCTATTATGGGCAGGCATGCAATGTTATCAACATTTAAATCAAAAAGTCAAAACAGAGCGAAATTTCCCTACCGCCGATTCTTTACACAGATATCCAAAAGTCCCGGACTGTCCGGGCTAATCCAGGACGTATGGTAAACTTTCTTATACTCCCTTCTGGAGTCTCTTAGGCAGTTACAAAAAGTTGCATGTTTGCTGTATTTAACTGAGTATCGTAAAAAAATCTACTAAGTTTTTAGTATAGTTTTTTAAATGAAATATGTAGTTCATGAGAATGGATTTTTTAAATTTTGCAATAATTATTACGCAAGCATTTTATATTTTCGGTGGTAGATCGGTTGAAATATTAATGGTTGTGAAATATGCATACAAATAATTAAAGGGAGTCGCGTATACGCTACAAATGCATGCATAAAAGTACGGATGGTTGTATGAATGAAAGAATAGGTTATGCCAGGTTGATAGGGCAGCCAAAGAATTCGATTGAATCAAACAGATGCAAGAAGGGGTTTCCCACGCGACGGTAGAAGCAGTAGTAGTGGTATATATCGTATATGTAGTACAGCTGCGTTACTGGTGTGGATGCAGTAAGCAGGCTTGTGTGTGTTCGCTAGGTGCACATGCCCCTCACATGGCGAAGACCAGAACAGCGTAGCTTTTTTGAGGGTCGGGAACTATTTTGGCCCGTCACCCTTACGGCTCGTTCGCAGATGCCTGGGAAATGTCCTTTACTGGTTCTCCTTCTAAAGGGAACAGACTTCCTTCTGCGTCTTCCAGATCTACAGCTGAAATTACCGCCTCCTCCCCACATTTCGGTTTTACTTTTGCTTTTGTCTGGCACAGCTGCGTAACGCAAGACAATCCCCTTACGTAGTACCAGGAAATGTAAATAAGTAATGTATTGTGGCTTCAAGTTTGACACTTAAACGTTAAATTACTTAGACGGAAATAAAGGGTATTGACAGATGTACTCCAACAATCGGTTACGTAATCAGAACAAACTGCGTGCCTATTTATTTTAAACACCGTGAGACAATTTATTACAAACGATAATTAACACGAATTTTTACTTGATCAGTTTCCTGTAAGGTATATTAACAAATATCCTATTTTATAAAAAAAAAGTATAATACGTAAATAACATAGCCTAAATGTGTAAACGTATGAGCGACACTTCTCTCACTTGGCCCCCAAATTTTATAACCTACTACTTAAACATATAATTGAACAGAATGAAATTAAATTTAAGAATGAAATGAAAATGGTTAATTAATGTCGGAAGGGACACTAGGTAAAACCAAAGTTAACGGTGACCTCGCTTACCGTAATTTTTGTGGTAAATAGTTGAAAAAATTAGTGAAATAATGTTTTTTTTTTACATAGCATATAGTTTTTAAACAATAGTTGGATATATCAATTTCCACCGCCTTTGTTATTGAATTAAATGTGGTAATAGGAATCAATGTGTGTACCAAATTGATATAAATTGTTAAATTTAAAATTGTAATTTTAGAAATAAAGTATTATTATTATAAAATCACACAAATTGTCATCACAGACCAAAATACCAAAATTATTAAACGCAAAACTAGGGAAAATAAATTTGTAGAACAATTTCAATAGTACCTTAAAGAAATTATTGGGGGGAAATAAAAACAAATAAAGGAATAAAGGATAAAGGAATGAATACACAAAATAGAAAAACTCTATTTTAAAACAAAATACTATTTTTTGTCATCAGTCTCTCGACTGGTTTGATGCAGTTCTCCAAACTGTTCTGTCTTTCTGAAGTTGTTTCATATCTGCATACCTGCAACACCCTACATCTATTGTAATTTGCAATTACCTTTACATCTTTTAATAACATCTTTTGTAATTATAACTTTAAGTATTCTAACTTTTGCCTCCCTCTGCAATTCACTCCCTCAGAATTACCCTCCAATTATTGATAGCGCAATACCTGGATGTCTTAAGATATGCCCCACCAGACTATCCCTTCTACTGGTATGGTAAGAAGTTTCCGTTTACTTCTTCTTTCATCAACTTGTCTAAGAACCTCTAAATTACTTATTTTGTCCACCCACCTAATTTTTAACATAAAAAACTTCAACTTAAAAACAAAAGACATAAGAATCGCTAATTGCAAAAAGGAGGCATGTCATTTCTTTGAATTTTCGGGTTTCAATTTTTTATAGATTCTTTATTTATACCTTAATGCATTATTTTACAGTAGTGAACAGTATACAAACTAAAAAATATATATTGTTTTACCACAAAATAATAATATAAATACTAAAATTTAGAATTACATAATATAAAAATTTAGAAATTTCCAAATCTACATAGTATAACAATTTTAAATAAAATTTAATATTAGGGCGCCTCCGTAGCGTAGTTGTTAGCGCGCTAACCTACAACGTGGAGGTCCCAGTTTTGATTCCCGACTAGGGTCTGAAAATTTTCATGTGTCAAAACCCACTGTACTAGATAAATATTAACAAGTTGTTTTAATAAGCATTCTTACCACTAAATATTATATGATTCCCATTTCAATAAGGGTTCCTTGGTAAGTATACTTACCAGAGCTTAACATAAAAAAGAAATATCTTACTGTTCTGGCACTAGAAATACATTATTCAAGTCCCTATAAAACAAAGTTTATTATTTTATAACATGAACAATTTTCCCCGTAATACTGCCCTATAAAGGGTTAATCCTATAAATCGTCCTTCCACTCGAATCCGAATCGTAATAAAATTTACCTTTAACTATTCCTTCCTAATACAGGGTGATTTACGAAGATATGCAGAAACTTAAGGACGTCATTGTACATGTAAAAATAATGAAAAGAGTTTATATAAACATGGGTCCGGAAATGCTTCGTTACCGAGTTACGGCTAGCGATAGATTTCGCCCGGATTTCAGCTCACCAGGTGAAATGAGGTCTTCCTGGAATTCTGGTAAGGTAGATTAAGGGACAAATTCAATCATTTCTTATGGTCTTTGATCTGATAAATTGAATAAAACAGGTCCCAGAACTGTAAATTAAATAGTTTTCAAAAAAAGGAATGAAAACACATTTTTTCATCTTTGGGCAAGAATAACTTTAATTCACCAAGAAACAGTTAAAATTTTTGAATAAAACATGTAGAAAATTTTATTCTGAACAAACCGGTGTAAATTAAGTACACAGAAAGCGAATAGATGTTTGATTAAATGAATTTTTATTCATAAGAGTACAAAGTAAAATTAACCGGAAAAACTAAGATGAAAAAATGTGTTTTTTCATCCATTTTTTGCATTTGACACTGGTTTTCTCAAAAACTATTTAACTTACAGTTCTGGGACCTGTTTTATTCAATTTATCAGGTCAAAAAACATATGAAACGATTGAATTCGCTCCTTAATCTACCTTACCAGAATTTCAGGAAGACCTCATTTCACCTGGTGAGCTGAAGTCCGGGCGAAAGATTTCGCTAGCCGTAACTCTGTAACGAAGCATTTCCGGACCCATGTTTATATAAACTTTTTTCATTACTTTTACATGTACAATGGGCTCCGAAAGTTTCTGTATATCTTCGTGAATCACCCTGTATATTCATAAGAAAACTCAAAATAGTTTCATTATCCAATTCTCCGAGCGATCAGGTGATCCTTTCACGACATCGCCCATTATGAGGTTCCCACCCATTCTTCAATGATTCGATTCGATTGTTGACGTTATCAGTCCAGCAAATTTTCACTTTCCTTCCTCACAGGCTATCCATATGGAAACGGCAATCTCGTGACTAAAGTAGGGGAGAGGAACCAAATATGGAATACCATTTTAATTTTTTAGTTTTTCTGGGTTTCTATGTATTTTTTGAAATTACAGTACTTGAATTTTATATCAATAGTAGAACTAGTTTATTTCACAACTAGAAAATACAAAATCTTAAATTTACAAATATATTATTTTTTTTTTTAATTTTCTTTAGCGACATGATTTTTACAACTCACAAAATAGGATCTTAACCCTTACAATTCCAAATTTTTTAACTATACACAAACAAATATGTGTACATTGTTTCATACACTTTACTAACATTTAAGTGAGATAAAATCACTTTTAGACCTTCAGCCTTTTTGATGGCGTGACAAAAAAGTGTGACGCATATGTCACATTGGGCTTGATGATATCAAAGTTCCCAACAATATGAATAAGTAAAAATCATGTGCAGGCTTCCTAAACAATATTCTGTTGCCTAGATTTGTAGCAAAGCATTATTTAAGACTTAAAAAATGTTAAAATTCAAAAATTCTGGTAAAATGGACAAAATCACTATTTACAGCCTAAAAAATATACTTGTATGTACCATTCAACATACTCGAAGAAATGCTACTTTATTTTAGTAAATGAACACGAATATTTAAAACTAAAATTAACTTTAAAAAGAAACTAATGGTCGCGTCCGTGGCGTAGTGGTCAGCAAATTACACTGCAAAGTGGAGGTTTCAGGTTCGATTCCAGGCTAGGGTACAGAAAATTATTACACTTCACATCCAGCGCTCTTTAATTAAAAGTAGTCGCTAACAATTAAAATTTTTATGTTTAAAATTGTTTTATGAAATGTTTTATGTTTGTTATTTCACTCCAATGTGACTTCTTTGCCATACTGGGTAAGAAAGGGTTAATATGGAATACATTGGGTTATAATTTGGAATACTTGGAATAGATACATAATTTGCCTACATAGTTTTTAAATTACCAAAGTAATCCAACCAAAGTAGTCCAGTCAGTTTATTCAGAGTAATCGCAGACAAAATACAACCTTTCAGCACTAGTGCACTGTTAATGATATCAATTATTACACCTCGAGCATTGAATCCACTTGTCACCTTTTTTTTTATCTTCATTGTTATCACCTTGACAAAACACACTGTATTTAGTCTGTTTGAATCCGGTAGTTGTTTCTGTCGGTATAACCAATGGTACGAGAAGATCAGGATTTCCAACGTCCTGTCTAGAAAAACACTAGTATTCCATAATAAAACCCTATTCCATATATGGCTCCCTGGAATGGGAAAACAGATAAAATATGTTTTTAATATATTTTAATGAAGTTCATTATACATTTTTGTAGCTGTTGACGGAAATTGTAAATATATATATACAACGACTACCTAACTAGGAAGTAGATTAAAGAGAGGAGGGGATTTATGGGGTCATGAATTAGTAAAGAATGAAAAAAACAATGAATTGGAAGAACGGAAGAAGTGTGGGAGCAGGAAGGAGTCGGTAAAGAGTGTGTAGTAATATTGAATGAATAAATGGATGAATGAACGAGTGAATAAAATGAATGGAGTGGAATCAGAGAATGGTGATGGTGGAAAAGGAAGAGAAGGTTTGACTAAATAAAATTGCCATCTAAGTATAGGGCAGCTGTTATATATATATATATATATATATATAGTAGTAGTCCAGTCCAGAGCCCTGTACTTTTGTAACTCGGTGGTTATACTAGCCCGTAGTCGTTCGTTCGTTCTTTCTCTACTATTTCATTGCCGTTCATATCTACGTCATTTCCTCCGAGGTTCTCACATTCATTCAAATACGTAATTACGCGTATGATCCACGTGACGTGACCTACTGTCGTATTACACCGCAGACGACTGCCCACAACCTGCACTTCACTTAACCACAACCCATCCACCATCCTATTACGTATTAAAATAATCTTCCTATATAACTCCATGGCTGCGTCGTAGATTCGGTTGATTGCGTTGGGAAGAATCTTTCTTTAAATTATCATTCATGATTTCATGATGCTTTATAAAAAGTATATGAAGGAACCACAAATTATTTCTGTAGATAGTTCTTTAAAGTACTAAAGAGAGTCAAAAATCCGAACCAATTGGAACCATATTATGTAATTCGGATTACTGATTTGTTTGGATTTTTGAATACGAGGTGGGGCTATTAAATAACGTGACTGACGTTGTAAAAATTTTATTTTTATTTTATACTTAATCACTTATTGTCACCTTCAATATACACTCCTTCTCTATCCCTACAACGCTCCATTCGAATTTTCCATTGTTGGAAACAGTGCTGGAAGTCATCTTTTGTCAGCTCCTTCAGGGCACGTGCCACTTTCTCTTTTACAGCTTCCAGAGACTCAAATTTTGTCCCTTTTAATGGAGATTTCACCTTAGGGAACAGGTAGAAGTCACATGGTGCAAGATCTGAATAAGGTGGATGTTCTAACACTGAGATGCTGTACTTGGCTAGGAACCTCTTGACAGATAACACGGAATGAGCGGGCGCATTGTCTTGGTGGAGAACCCATGATTTGTCCTTCCACATTTCTGGGTGTTTTTTCCTTACTCTTTGACGTAGTTTAGAAAGTACCACTAGGTAGTAATATTGATTAATTGTTTGACCTTCAGGAACCCAGTGAAGGTCCAAAATCCCATGGATATAAAAAAAAACAATCATCATTGCTTTAAATTTTGACTTGCTCATTCGAGCGTTTTTGGGTCTCGGTGAAGTTAGGTTCTTCCACTGCATGAATTGGCGCTTCGTTTCCGGATCATAAGTAAAAAACCACGTTTCATCACATGTTGTTATCTTCTACCTGTTTCCTAAGGTAAAATCTGCATTAAAAAAAGACAAGATTTGAGCCTGTGGAAGCTGTAAAAGAGAAAGCGGTACATGTCCTGAAGGAGCTGACAGTAAATGACATCCAGCACTGTTTCCAACAATGGAACATTCGCATGGAGCGTTGTAGGGATAGAAAAGGAGTGTATATTGAAGGTGACAACAAGTGATTATGTATAAAATAAAAATAAAATTTTTTTTTACAACGTCAGTCTCGTTATTTAATAGCCACACCTCATAGATTCTATACTATCCATTTTTTTTAAAAAAACCTAAGTTAATTATTATCGTATACATATTTTTGAAATTTTAGTAAACAGTCTCTTACAACGTCAAACTATGTCGTAATTCACTCAACACAGTTGACATCGTGAGAAAATATCGGACGTTTGCTAATCAGATTACTGTAGTATTTCATAATTGAATAGGTTCTCATTTTGTCTGTTACATATTATGCGATTTATGCGGGTTTATTATTTTATTTTTACAGCACGTGTGTTGCAATATGTGGTGAATGCATTACAAGAATCACAATAATATCATTACTGTCATTCAATCATCCGTACGTTTCTTCAAACATCATGCTGTATAACAGAAACTATAATATAAATAGTAAAGGTATCAGGTAGAATTCCCTTTCGTCATCAAATCTCTCTCACAATCTCTCTCATTCTAACAAACACTCGTACAATATTTCTTTCTCTGTTTAAAACAAGTAACAATCATGAGGGCTCTTCTCCTATCCCATTCACTTTCACCATTTGTAATAAATGATAGATAAGAAAATTATTTTTTATATAGATCTGTTTCTTAAAATTACCTCCATTCTAAGGTATACGAAAGTGAAATGTTATGTAAACATCTCCAATGAACGTTATATTGATTCTATAATCCGAATTATAGAGGTAGCATACTTTGGATTTGTGTTGTTGTTTAGATCATCAGCCAGAAGGCTGGTTTGAACCTGTAGAGGGTTTACTAAGTAAATCGAGGAGTGAGGTGGTTTACCATTGCCTTCCTCACTGAGTGGAAAAGTACGCTTATCAGCATGCCGAGCCCTCTGAAAAGCACATATTTTCCACTCTGCAAATGACACCTTCACTTCATTCACCACAGGGTCTGGCTGTATAATGAAGTTCATTACTTTCAGATAAGATAACTCTGATTAGTGTCACAGTACACCTCTACCTCTTCTGTTCTTAAATGATTCAGTCATTTAATTGGCTGACCATGTGATAAGAAACAGAACTATTTATTTTAGCCCTGCAACTAACAGATCGAGTGTAAATAATTTAACACTCCACCTGTCTGTTATGGACAGACTTTGGATTTATTACGGATTAATTGAAGGTTACTTTTCTTTCAACATTATAAAAAAAGTCTGTAGGCTATATATATAAATTTTATAAATAAAAAAAATCCGTTAACAACCTATTTTTTATGTTTTTACGTTCTCATCGGACCACTTAATCTAGTTTCGGATTGTCTTGTTTTAGCCCTTTTTCTTTTGGCCCAATACATATTCATGTTTTCCAATTTTATGTTTCTTTCTGCCTCTGAACAAACTCTGTTTTCTTACTTTTTAACCTCAATTAGAATCTTGCGTTTTTGTTGTGAAATGTCTTTAACTCTTCAGTTTTGTTTTTTATGTCATGTTTTGCTATCACTTAGAGGTAGCTCTTCCATGTCACTTGTGATTTCTTTGATCCAATTTGGTGGATATTTTGGTACTTTTAGTTTCTCGATTATTTGCCTTGTTATTCTAGTTGCAGGAATCCTTAGAAGATGTCCGTAGAAGTAAATAAGTTTCTTTCTCATCATGTTCGTTATTGGGTTTCTTTGTTAAGTTGGTTGTTGTTTAGTAACATCCAGATCCCAACTTTATGGTGTTTCTTTCCTATCGACATCTTTGGGATTCTCCTTTCTATTTTTTGGGCACCTTCCGTTACGTTTTTCTGTTTTAGTTTCGACAAAGTTTCACATCAGTATGTCGCCTCCAGTTGTACTACCGTTTTGTAGTCCCTTAACTTTGTTCAGGTTGATAGACTTTTTTGTTGTGTTTCTTTGGTTAATTGTTGTCCTTATGACACTTTTTGAGTTCTTTCCTTCCATGGTGTTTTTTCACACCCGTTGTCCTGATTGTTTCTCCTAAGTACTTAAACTACCTATTTATATTAACGGAAAAGATGTATTGTGTTCAAATACAGCTAAATATCTAGGCATGACCCTCAATGTAAAACTTCGCTGGAAAGAACAGCTAAGAAAGAAGAGACAAGAAATCGATCTCAAATTCAAGAAACTTTACTGGTTATTAGGCAGGAAATCGGCAATATCTACTTATAATAAACTTTTAATATACAAGCAAATATTAAACCCGTATGACAATGGAATTCAGTTTTGGGAATGAGCGAAAACGATCAAACCAACTAGTTATTCAAAGATTCCAAAACAAATTTCTCAGAAGCATTGTCAACGCCCACATGGTATATTAGGAATAACGACCTGCACCTGAACTTGGGATTGGATTCCATAAACAAGGTAATTCGAAAATTTATCATGAGTCATGAAGACAAACTTTTTCATCATGTGAATGTCGGAGCAAAACAGCTACTCTTCAACGCATGTTTTGGTCATCAGCCGAAATTCTGGTTTGAACCTCTATTAGCTTTATCAAGTAAACCGAGGAGAAGGTGGTTTACTATTGTCTTCCTCACTGATTGGAAAAGTATCCTCATCAGCTTGTGTGTTATAAGCATGTCAGGCAATTCGAAAATCATTACTTTTCACCCTGCAAATGATACCTTCACTTCATCTACCACAGGTCCCGACTGTATAATAAAATTTACTACTTACAGAGGAGATAATTCTGACTATATAGTACCTTTTACACCTCTAACTCGTCTGTTCTTAAATATTTCAGTTATATAATTGGCTGACCATGTGATAAGAAAGAGAACTAATTTTTGTAGCACTGGAACTACCAGATCGAGTGCCATTAATTTAATGCTCAACTGGTTGTGAGCAAAGGATTTTTATAATAAAATTTTAATCTTGCTGCTGGCCTTCGGGCCAGCCCAGTCAGTCAGCTGGTAGAAAGTCGCTATTATTTGTTAAGTAACACTGTTTGGGCAAGTGGCTTTGTATGGTGACCAGTTGACAGCCATCCATGAACAAACTCTACTGGGGGTCCCTGTTCAAACTCATGTCTAATCTGCGTCAAAAATACAGCCAAAAGCAGCAATCAAATTGGGTAGTTGTCAACAATGTACAGTTCCCGATAACAAATAAAAGCTAAAAAAAAAAAATCTTCCTGCTTTCGTTGAATAATAGAAAAGAGGTATAGCTAAATAAAAAAGGAGAAGATATTCGATTCCAGGGAATCATCAAGAAAATTTTCAAATCGTTGAAATCATTTCAATTCAATAGTAACTGCGTCGACATTATATAATGCGACATTAATTAAATAAATATATAACCCACCGGGTTGGTCTAGAGGTAAAGTCGTCGCCAAAATCAGCTGTTTAACAGCTGATTTTCGGAGACGAAAGTTCTTGGTTCAAATCCTAGTAAAGGTAGTTACTTTTATACGGATTTGAATACTAGACAGTAGTTGCCGGTGTACTTTGATGGTTGGGGTTCAATTAACCATACTCTCTCAGGAATGGTCGACCTGGGTCTGTAAAAGACTACACCTCATTTACACGTCACACACTTCATGCTCATCTCATTGGGTCATGGGGTTGCTAATTGTTCTGAATTGAACAGATTACAACGCACACATATTAGGAATTAAAAAATAAATAAACAAATAAAAAATTAAATAAATAAATAAATAAAACTGACGTCATTACTTAACAGCTGCAACACTGAGCTGATAAGTCTTCGAATTATTTATTACGTATACATTAATATTATGGTCTAAATAATTATAATTAACTTTTCTTCCGTTGGATGGTCAATGACGTTTTATTTATGAACTTGAAGTCACACGTGTCACTTTCGCTATCATATAAGCAATATACAGTCATAAAATATAATTTATAGTATATTTTATATAAAATTACTAAAATTTGGTTGATAAATTAATCTATACTTAATTTATAAAATCCGAGATCCACCCACTCATTCTGAGTCAGCTGTTTAACAGCTGATTTTCGGAGAGAAGGTTCCTGGTTCAAATCCTAGTACAGGTAGTTAGTTACTTTTATACGGATTTGAATACTAGACAGTGGTTACCGGTGTAATTTTATAGTTGGGGATCAATTAACCAAACTCTGTTAGGAATTGTCGGCCTGGGTCTGTACAAGACTGCATCTCAATTACACATCATACATACCATCCTCATGTCATTGGATCATTGGCTTGCTTATTGTTCTGAATTGAATAGGTTGCAACGTATTACAGATTAGGATTAAAAAAAATCACGTAATCTCTACCACCACAAGGCCTAGAACAGTGGTGATCAACTAACTTTGACCAAAGTCTTTTTAAAATTTTGATGAGTCTGCCACGGTCCGGCCAAGTTTTTACTTAGGCCTAACTTGCCAGCCAATAGGCTGGTTTGAACCCTTAGAGGTTTTACTAAGTAAAACGAGGAGTGAGATGGTTTACTATGCCTTCCTCACTGAGTGTAAAAGTATGCTTGGCAGAATTCCAGGCCCTCTGAAAAGTACATAATTTCCACTCTGTAAATGACACCTTCGCTTCATTCACCACAGGGTCTGGCTGTACAATGAAATTCATTACTTTCAGAGGAGATAACTCTGATTACACCTTTTACACCTCTACCTCTTCTGTTCTTAAATGATTCAGTCATTTAATTGGCTGACCATGTGTTAAGAAACAGACTTATTTTTATTTAGCTCTGCAACTAAGAGATTGAATGGAAAAAATTTAACACTCCATCTGTCTGTGTGAGCATATTTCCTTCTCTATAGCTATCATATTCATTTATGAAGCAAGAAAAAGTAAAAATGTAAGCTGAATTAGTTGATTCCAATTAAAAATTGTATATTTTAAATATCTGAAGAGAATTGTACCTTAAAATAACCGATTAAATATATCTATTCATTACGAACTATTAATAACTACGAACTATAACGATTTATTGATTAGAATTTCCCAACTACTATTTAAAATATTTAACAAATCTGCAGAGATAATTGTACCTTAAAATAACCGATTTAATTTATATCTGTTACTAACGAACTATTAATAACTACGAAATTCCCTACTACTATTTAAAATCGATTTAAATATTTAACAAATCTGCAGAGATAATTATACCTGAAAATAACCGGATTAATATATCTTTTACTAACGAACTATTACTACGAACTATTAATAACTACGAACTATAACGAACTTCCTTACTACTATTTAAAATCGATTTAAAATATTTAACAAATCTGCAGAGATAATTTTACCTTAAAAAACCGATTTAATATAACGAACTATTAATAACTACGAACTATAACGAACTGTTAATACGAACTTCCCTACTACAATTTAAAATCGATTTAAAATATTTAACAATTTTGCCTATAATTTTACTTTCTGGAAGCGGTATACGCGTAACGGTCAAATACGTACGGATGGATGCTGTATGGATCTGGCAGCCGTCGTCACTGGGATGACTGCAGCTGCAGGATAGTGTCCAGAAGGGGGCACACGAGGGGTAGCCACATTCTTCCCAATGTCGATTATCCTAATCAGCGTGGAGTCCGGGACAGCTGCCATTTATCCCACGCTCTTTAAAGAACAGGACCAATCATTTTATGTATTTATACACACTATGGGAATATTGAAACTGCGGTGTTTGTTAAATTTAATAAACTAGCTACATTGTAATACGTACACCGCGTAAAAAATTAAACGATTGTAAATCAATATATTCAATTTATCTTGATTGTTGTTGTTTAGGTCAACAGCCGAAAGGCTGGTTTGAACCTCTAGAGGTTTTACTAAGTAATAACGAGAAGTAAGGTGGTTTTCCACTGCCTTCCTCACTGAGTTGAAAGAGTATGCTTATCAGCATGCCAGGCCCTCCAAAAAGCACTCACTTTCCACCCTGAAAATGACACCTTTACTTCATTCACCACAGTGTTTGGCTGTATAGTAAAATTCATTACTCTCAGAGGAGATAACTCTGACTAGTGTCTTTTACACTTCTACCTCTTCTGTTCTTAAATAGCTCAGTCATATAAGTGGCTGACTATGTGATAAGAAACAGAACTATTTTTTTTAGCCCTGGACCAAACAGATAGAGTGCAATTAAAATAACACTCCACTTGCCCGTTTTGGGCATGTTAACTTGATTATACAATCATAAATAATTAGGTTTACCATAATTTCTGGACTCCAATTCCGGACATATTTTTTTTTTGGAATGAGGCTGTTTTTTAATAAAAATAACATGCAAAAGATTTTTGGTTTAATTAATAATTTTATTTTCCCACTGAAATACATTGGATTAGGCCTACTATTATTTTTAGAATAATAAAGTTAACTAAAAGTAGTTAAAAAATCTGGTGTGAAACACTCACACAACTTTCTCTTGTCAATGCAAATAATTAACAATATAACCTAACATTTGTAATAAACCATTAGAAATAAACAAAAACCTAACCTCAAAAAACATAACCTAATGTTAATCATGAGTGAAAAATGCAAAATGAAAATCAACCTTAGTTTGGCTTAAAAATACGGAAAATCACTCTTTCACGCTAAACTACGTTCTGTAGGGAAAAATGCTTTAAATAAAAGTTGTAGATCCTTATTTTTCTATAAATTTTATTATATACATTTTTGTTGTAAAATGGATACTAAGGTTGATATCTTAAAAAAAATTGGTGGAAGGTAGATTTTTTGAAGGGCCTGGCTTAATGATAAGCATTCTTTTCCACTCATTGAGTAAGGTAATGGTAAACCACCTCACTCCTCGTTTTACTTAATAAAGCCTTTAAAAATTCAAATCAGCCTTTCGGCTGATGACTTAAATAACATTACAGTATGTTCATAATTTCGGGATTCAAACTGGAATGTTTGATAGCAAGCATCTACTCGCTTTTAATATTTTATAACACGTAAATTTTCAGTGAAAATACGAAAAATCGTTTTATAAAAGCATAAAATGTAGTATCACAGGGAAATTTAATACGAATGGTTCCATATAATACATTCAAACCCACCGGGTTGGTCTAGAGGTAAAGTCGTCGCCAAAATCAGCTGTTTAACAGCTAATTTTCGGAGACGAAGGTTCCTGGTTCGAATCCTAGTAAAGGTAGTTACTTTTATACGGATTTGAATACTAGACATTGGTTACCGGTGTACTTTGATGGTTGGGTTTCAATTAACCATACTCTCTCAGGAATGTTCGGCCTGGGTCTGTACAAGACTACACCTCATTTACACGTCATACACATCATCCTCATCTCATTGGGTCATGGGGTTGCTTATTGTTCTGAATTGAACAGATTGCAACGTGCACATATCAGGGATTAAAAAAAAAAATACTTTTAATCCTTATTATGAATTTCTGCTATATAATATCATATAGTACATTTTGCATTATCTTGTTGATTATAATAATTCCAAAGCATAAACAATATAAAGTTATGCTGATCACGAGGAATGTTTGGATCAACTAGCACTGGTGTGCTAGTGTAGTGTGGGAGTGTTCGGCAAGGAACAAAGTCTACGTATTATATTGCAGGTAAAGGTGACCTAGAAGTTGACGTAAGAAGATTCTTGGCGCCACACTATGGATGGAATAGACTACTAAGGAATGTCTTCCCTATTTCACATCACATTACCTTGCAAGTTGCTTGTACACAAAGGTATACTGGATAGATTGTCTGTCGGTTGGTTAGTTCTTTACTTCTATATTGTAATGACGTCATATTCCTCTGGTAAATCGTGCATAAACTGAATTTATTTGCTTACAATAACATTAATATTTTCTTAGTTGTGTTAGGAAACAGGATTTTTATTTGATCATAAAATACAAATAAATAGAAATATGTGATTGTTTATTTGTTCATTTATGTTAATAAAACGTAGGTAATATTTTAAATTTTTACCTTGAAAAAATGTGGTCATCATTAATGTTATTTATTTTATCTAACTAATACTAATATTGATAAATTATGTCATTTTCTGATTCGGTCAGTTTGAATATATATAGCTTTCATCTGCTTCTTTAAAATTCTTTTCCTAATTAATTTTAGCTATTGCAATGTAAAATCGCTATAAGTTTGAATTAAATTAGGACCTTCAGGATTTTTGACAATTGTCCGGACTTCAATTGCAAATTGAATTGCGAATTTGCGTTAGCTAAACTGCTTTGCCCATAACAGGCAGGTGGAGTGTTAAATAATTTGCACTCAATATGCTAGTTCCAGGGCTACAAGAAAAAATAGTTATTTTTCTTATCACACGGTCAGCCAATTATATGATTGAAGCATTTTTAAAAACAAAAAAGATAGAGGTGTAAAAAACACCAGTCATGGTTATCTTTTTTGAGAGTAATGAATTTTTTCATATTTTCACGATTTTTCATATTTTCACTGAAAATTTACGTGTTATAGAATATTAAAAGCGAGTACATGCTATCAAACATTCCAGTTTGAATCCCGAAATTATGAACATACTGTAATGTTGTTTAAGTCATCAACTTGTAAATTTATTAGTTTTTAGAAAATAGCTTTACTTACGAAGAACGAAAGTAAAATCATCAGAATGACATAAATGATATTTGACCAAACTATAGCGGGTTTATGTTGTTTAGGTCACCTGATCTGAAACTCTACAAAATTTACTAAGTAAGAGAAGGAGTGAAGTGGTTTACCTATGCCTTCCTAACTGAATATCAACATGCCCGGCCTCTGAAAAGCATCTACTTTCCACCCTACAAATGACACCTACACTTCATTTACCACAAGGTCTGGCAGTATGCCTATAGTAAAATTTTATACTAAAAAACACAGATCTTACAAAATAAAACACTCAAATAAAAATGATAGAGAAAAATTACCACAAAAATCTTAACAGTTGCGTCAGATTCTCAGCCGTATTAAATTCTGATTAATACAGCGTTGTTTATTGTTTGGGTCATCAGCCGAAAGCTGGTTTGAACCTCTAAAGGCATTACTAAGTAAAACAAAGGTGAGGTAGTTTACAATTGCCTTCCTCACTGAGTGGAGAAGTATGCCGATTAACATGGTAGGGCCTCTGAAAAGCATCTACTTTCCACCTTGCAAATGACACCTTCACTTTATTTACCACAGGGTCTAGCTGTATAATGAAATTCATTACTCTCAAAGGGGATAACTGTGACTGGTGTATTTTACACCTCTATCTCTTTTGTTTTCAAAAATGCTTCAATCATATAATTGGCTGACCGTGTGATAAGAAAAAGAACTATTTCTTGTAGCCCTGGAACTAGCATATTGAGTGCAAATTATTTAACAATCCACCTGCCTGTTATGGACAAAGCAGTTTAGCTATCGTAATGTAAAAATTCCATAAGTTTGGATTAAATCCGGACTGTCACGTGTTTTGCCAAGTTTTCGGACTTCAATGATAAATTGATTTATTTTTAGAAAATAACTCTATTTACGGACAACGATAGGAAGGAAAATTTAAAATTAATTGTTGAAAATATCAATTTTTTCAGAATTACATGATAATCAAAAAAGTGGTATACCAAACAAACTGTAGCGGGTTGATTAAACTGATATAGTTTCTACCCTAGTACTAACGTTGTTCGACTTACAGCCCTAGACGAAGAGAAGGAAAGGGTTTTAGCATTAGCCAAGCACAAAAATCTTTTGTCGTTTTATTGTATAATTTATTTTTTTGCTTTTCTCTATTTCTACTGCGTACCTATTGTTTATGATTGAGGGTATCCAAATTTATTATTCATAGAAATAAATACCCATAACGGGCAGGTGGAGTGTTAAATTAATTGCACTCGATCTGCTAGTTCCAGTACTACAAAAATAGTTCTGTTTCTTATCACATAGTCAGCCAATTATATGACTGAAGTATTTAAGAATAGAAGAGATAGAGGTGTAAAAGACACTAGTCAGAGTTATCTTCTCTGAGAGTAATGAATTTCACTATACAGCCAAACACTGTGGTGAATGAAGTAAAGGTGTTATTTGCAAGGTGGAAAGTGGGTACTTTTCGGAGGGCCTGGCATGCTGATAAGCATACTCTTTCAACTCAGTGATGAAGGCAATTGTAAACCACCTCACTCCTCGTTTTTACTTAGTAAAACCTCTAGAGGCTCAAACCAGCCTTTCGGCTGTTGACCTAAACAACATAGAAATAAATACACAAATTGAGGTTTTAAACAACATTACTTTATTTTATTCTTATTATTTTTACTAAAAAAATCTACAGTGTTCACACGGACAATGTGATAAGTTAACATAAGACGATCATTGACGAACAAAATTTATTTCCTTAAAAATTACATATTATAAAATAGTATATTTTAAATATTTTATTATTAGATACCATGTACAAGTGAAAATGATCTAGAATATATCAGTTGGATAAAATCGTCGTAATTTTCTAATAATAAACATTTTCTGTGTAAATAATTTTATGTATATAATTTACAGTAGTAAAAAAATATTCTTTGAATTTTGATTAAAAGAAATAATATCTAATTTATATTGTTTAGATGACTTGACAATTTTATTAACAAGTTAAAAATATAAAAAATAAATTATAAAAATAAACGGTATAATTAGAAAATTATTTTTATGTTTAAAAAATATAGAAATGACATTTTAAAATATTGAACAAAAGATTATAATGTAATAATAAAAAAATGACAATCGTAGACAGGTGTGAATTGATTGAGGCGCCATAACTAAAGTACAAGTATGTACTGAATACACAATACAATACAATAAAAAAAATACAATAGATCGATAGTTATACTAGACATGACTATGACCAAGCGGTTGACACGACCGTAATAAGATAGAAGAAAAGATGGGAGATGAAGTAGAAGAAGAAGAAGAGGAAAAAAAGAAGTCACTGGCACCGGAGGTCTAATCTAAAAGTCTACCTACATGGATGATGACAAAGTTGACAATAACATAAGAACTCACTCCGCCCTCTGTCAATTAAAACTGAAATTTAAGGTTGATGGTTAACATTTGACACAATGCCAAATGCCAAAGTCATATAAAATGATTGCTATTGAAGAGCATTTTGTAATTTAAATACTCTACTGAATTGAATTTTATTTATAATAACCGTCCTGAATCACTTCTACTTGAATTCATAATACTTTACTGAAGTTTCTTTCAAATCCCTCTGTGTACGTTGCAATCTGTTTAATTTAAGAACGATAAACAACCCTATGAACCAATGAGCTAAGGAAGATGTGTATACGTGTAAACGAGGTGTAGTCTTGTACAGATTCAGACCGACCATTCCTGAGAGAGTATGGTTAATTGAATCCCAATCATCAAAGTACACCGGTTACCACTGTCTAGTATTCAAATCCGTATAAGAGTAATTACATTTACTAGGATTTGAACCAGGAACCTTCGTCTCCGAAAATCAGCTGTTAAGCAACTGATTTGCGGCGACGACTTTACCACTAGACCAACTCGGTGGGGTAATATAATAGGCCTACCTAAACCTTGATTCGAAATAAGCAAAGATATTTTTTTTTCTCTATTTAGGAAATTCACAATCCGTTGGAAACAATCAGTGAATGTGATAACACAAAATTTGGAAAAAATATTAACATGGTAAATAAACGTGAGTTGAGACACAGTCCAGTGACAGAGCTCCGACGTGAATAGAAAGTGCAGCATTTAGAACACTGTAATGGATAGTCAATTACAGTAGTACTACGTTATTTGATGAGGTTCCGGCTGCATCGGACGTTTTAGACGTCTTATTGGATTGTTTGGGAGAGTCTGCATAGCCAGATTTGAGATCAATGGGTTATGGTGGTTCACGAGTTTCTTCCTAAATTTTTTATAGAGTTTTAAGAAAACGTCATTTATGTAGGGTACGTTTAGGTGTGAGTGTAGCGTTTTATTGGTTACATTATAGGGGGCGTTAACTATCCTCCGTAAAAGCTTTGATTGGAAACGCTGAATCTTTCCTAATACCAATGGTTTGAGTTGTAAATGGTTAATTTGGATGTACTGTAGTTGGTAAAAAACATAATAATTTATTTATTTATTTATTTCAAAAATTAATAATAATTTAAAGTAGGTAATTATTTATGATTTATTAAACCCAAATCGCGAAATAACCTACAGTTCAGCCGTTGTTAGTTTGCTCCTACTGTCAACAAACAAAAGCCACCTACTACAGGGTGCACGCTAGAGTCTACGACTTTACGGATGTCGTATTCCTATTAAGTTAACTATTTTTTAAATTATAAGTACTTAAAGTACTAAAAATGTCATGATATGATGTAGGCCTAACAATTTCATTTAGAAAAATACTTTTAAAAGTATTTTGTTATTACTTTTTAATCAGCGTGTACACATTTTGATATAATGCGCATGCTCAGTGACGTAATTATTTGTTTACATTAGGAGCAAACAAACAGAGGTATGTTTGAACCTCTCTACAAATCATGTAAAATCAGATTATTTTATATCAAGAATTATTGTTTAGGTGGAAATACAAAGTATAATAAATTTTTGCAAATGAATTTTTAAAAAATTATCACTAATAAAATTTTTTAATTAGTCTATTAAGATTAATTTAATGATATAATAAATAAATTATATTAATTTTAAATTTACTGATTGAATGAGAGACAGGTGTTTAAATTCAATAGTTTTATTTATGATTTATGACATGTATAATGTAACAACATAATTGGACTGTTGTCATCAATTAAAAAGATTTAATTGGTAGTTTCCGGTATAAAGATTAAAAAGACTATTATACATAGAGAGAAGGGTCTAGGGTTAAGATAAAGAAGGAGGGAGGAGAATTATTAGCCATTCATCAACACTGATTAATATACTGTACCATTTAACGAACTAAAGTACTACTCCAACTTGTCATCATTATTTCTTCTTTGTCATCAGTTTTATCATCCTCATTATTATTGTATCAAAAGTTTAGTTTCCTATCTGTTGACAAGATGAAATAGTCTCTGACATACGCTCACGCGGATGGAGATCATAGTACGATGGACCACCCTAACTTAATGTCTCGGCCTCCCACCTCCAAACAGGCGTTTAGTCAAGATGAGGGTCAACTTAATTGTGTCTTGATTTACTAACTCACGTATTCACCAATGTTTAGGATAAGAAGATTGATTGAATACTCAAATGAAAAAAAATAGTCTAAATTATACAAAATTTAACAGCTGATTTTCGGAGACGAAGGTCCTGGTTCAAATCCTAGTAGAGGTAGTTACTTTTATACGGATTTGAATACTAGACAGTGGTTAACGGTGTACTTTGATGGTTGGGATTTAATTAACCATACTCTCTCAGGAATGGTCGGCTTGGGTCTGTGCAAGACTACATCTCATTTACACGTCATACACATCATCCTCATCTCATTGGGTCATGGGGTTGCTTATTGTTCTAAATTGAACAGATTGCAACGTACACAAATTAGGAATTAACAAAAAAAAATTATACAAAAAAAATCAAATCTGATGTGAAACACTCACACGACTTTCTCTTACCAAACAACGAGTTAACAATGTAAAATGAATAACATACGAGGTGTGGCTATTAAATAACGAGACTGATGTAAAAAATGTTATTTTTATTTTATACTTAATCGCTTATTGTCACTTTCAATATACACTCCTTCTCTATCCCTACAACGCTCCATGCGAATTTTCCATTGTTGGAAACAGTGCTGGAAGTTATCTTCTGTCACCTCCTTCAGGACACGTGCCGCTTTCTCTTTTACAGCTTCCACAGACTCAAATCTTGTCAATTTTAATGCAGATTTCATCTTAGGGAACAGGTAGAAGATAATAGCATGTGATAAAACGTAGTTTTTTACTTATGATCCGGAAACAAAGCGCCAATCCATGCACTGGATGAGCCAAACTTCACTGAGAGCCAAAAAAAGGCTCAAATGAGCAAGTCAAAATTTAAAGCAATGATGATTGGTTTATTTTGTATCCATGGGATTGTGTACCTTCACTGGATTCCTGAAGGTAAAACAATTAATCAATATTACTACCTTGAGGTACTTTCTAATCTACGTCAAAGAGTAAGGAAAAAACGCCCCAAAATGTGGGAGCACAAATCATGGGTTCTCCACCAAGACAATGCGACAGCTCATTCCGCGTTATCTGTCAAGAGGTTCCTAGCCAAGTACAGCTTCTCAGTGTTAGAACATCCACCTTATTCACCAGATCTTGCACCATGTGACTTCTACCTGTTCCCTAAGGTAAAATCTGCATTAAAAGGGACAAGATTTGAGTCTGTGGAAGCTGTAAAAGAGAAAGCGGCTCGTGCCCTGAAGGAGCTGACAGAAGATGACTTCTATCACTGTTTCCAACAATGGAAAATTCGCATGGAGCATTGTAGGGATAGAGAAGGAGTGTATATTGAAGGTGACAATAATTGATTATGTATAAAATGAAAATAATTTTTTTTTACAACGTCATTCTGGTTATTTAATAGCCACAACTCGTAGTCTAATTTTAATCATACAGATGAATGTTAAGAGTCCCATGGATTACTCGAATCCCAAATATGGAGGTTCTCAGGAGAATGAAGAAAGACTTGGAAGTCATTTCCACCATCAAGTGTAGGAGAAGCACCAATATTTTGAGTATACTATAAGGAATGCCTCACGATATTCGTGACTACAAACCATTCTGCAGGGAAAAATATATGAAAAGCGTGAACTTGGTAGAAAAAGGGTGTCGTGGCTTTGAAATCTGAGAATTTTGTTTGTGAAGAACACAGAAGAGTTATTTCGTAGTACAACGAACAAAGTGAGCATTGCTACGATGGTCGCTAACATTCGGACAGGATAGACACCTGAAGAAGAAGGAGAACAATTTAAATCATAAGAGAAAGACGCTAAATGAAAATCAACCTCTGCAGTACTTAAAAATAAGGAATAACGCTTAACAATAATTATAATAATAATGATAATTATAATAATAATAATAATAATAATTATAAGAATAATGCTTAATAATGCTTAAGAGCTTTAGAAAAAATCCTCAAACTAAATATTTTTTAATATTTTGTACAACTTTTATTACATAAATTTTACCCAAAAATGCATATTAACACATTCAGTGGTAGAGACTCGCCTAGCGGGACATGAGTAGGTGTTACCGCCAGGCTGCCGTCTCACCTGGACACTTCTCTTTTCTTATCATTTTAAGTAATTCTAGACGGACACCGCCTGTCAAATATCAGTTCTTTTTCTATCATATTTTTTTTTTGTAATTCCCTAATTTGTGTACGTTGCAATCTGTTCAATTCAAAACAATAAGCAATCCCATGACCCAATGCGATGAGGATGATGTGTATGATGTGTAAATGAGATGTAGTCTGGAACAGACTCAGGTCGACAATTCCTGAGAGAGTATGGTTAATTGAACCCCAACCATCAAAGTACACCGGTAACCACTGTCTAGCATTCAAATCCGTATAAGTAACTACCCTTACTAGGATTTGAACCAGGAAACTTCGTCTCCGAAAATCAGCTGATTTTGGTGACGACTTTACCTCTAGACCAACCCGGTGGGTTTTGCTATCATATAGCCCTCAGAAAGGTTTTTGCTTTGTATCCGTGAAGTTCATTTTTGTATACTCGTTCAGTATTTTTAACAGGTTTCAGAGTACAGTTGAAGCCGTAAATTTAGTATCTTTACAGGTATCGATTCAAAATAGCTTGCACTTTTAGATTTACTTTAAAAATATATTATTTGTAGTTTTAAAAAATTATATTAGAAATTACGCGTAATTTGTAACAGTAAATTGAAAAATTCAAACAAGAAATACATTTTTATTATAATAGGCAAAAATAAACATAAAAAAACATGGAATTTTTTACTTGTTTCAGCAGATATTCTGCTTATCCAACCTTATTGAACACAAAAGTAATTTAGAGGTTCTTAGGCGAGTGGATAAAAAAAGAAGTATATGGAAGCATCTTACCAAAAGAAGGGATAGGCTAGTGGGGCATATCTTAAGACATCCAGGTATTGGGCTATCAATAATGGAGGGTAATATTGAGGGAGTAAATTGTAGAGGGAGGCAAAGATTAGAATATATAAAGCAAATTACAAAAGATGTAGGGTGTTACAGGTATGTAGATACGAAACGACTTGCGGAAGATAGAACAGCTTTGAGAACTGCATCAAACCAGTCGAGAGACTGATGACAAAAAAAATAACACAAAAAATAATATTTTTTAGGCTATATTATAGCCTAATAAATGAGGCAAATTAAATGAAAAACGTTAGGAGCTGTTTCTGAGAAAATCAGAAATAAGTGAAAAACTGCATGAATAAACTAATAGCCTACTACTTTCGGTTAAAAGTTTTAAGGAAAATCGTTTAATATAGGTAGCCATATTTGAAAGCACATCTTCATCCTTCTTTTTCCCCATTCGGTTTCAGTTCCTAATGGATTGATCCGTAAAGTTTTTTTTAAATAAATTTCTTCTCGCTGTTGTAAAAAGTTGAAAAAATCGGAATAGAATTAAACAAAAATCCAATAATCACAACTGTTTTTATTTTATTTTTTGTTTGTATTATACAGTGTTTAAACATTGCCACCCATGAACATTTTTTAGTACAGTCCGTCTTTTTAAAACTTTTCTTCCAAGCGTGATTTTTAATTAATTAATAATTTATTTTTATATCCAAAGCAATTGAATTGTGTAGTGTTTTAGTGATATCTAAAAAAAATTAATTGCTTTGTTTTTAAAAGGACCTGGAGGTCCTTTTAAATTTGATTTTCCAATGCCCGATTTTTTAGTATCGTCTTCTGTTCAATATTGATAAAGTTAATAGATTTGAAGTTAAACATTTGTTTATATATTAAAAAAATAATTAAAAGATATCTTAATTTATAATTTCCTAGTTAATTATAGACAACAGGTGTACAATAAATAAATAAAAACTGTATTTAAATACATAGGGATATATTTTTTTTATCATTTTCCTAAAGCAATGGTCGACCACACACTCAATTACCACCAACACAGATGTAAGTTGTTTTACTGAATCTGTCTTCAGCTCCACCCTTCTGTAATTTTCTAAACTAAGAAACTCCAAAACAAATGTCCGCCCTCTTTCCTTAACATTTTAAAGGGTTGGGCGTATCTTGTCTGTATCCACCTACACAAAAGGTTATTGTCACAACCGGCCTCCCGATGGGGATTCTGTGGTAGGCCCCTTTAAATAAAAATCAACCTACTATGATCTTATCTATTTGTAATAAGCGTTTATGTACCATTACATCCTCCGGATAACGTGGGCTAAAAAATAATAAAAAATAAAAGAAATGTTACTATAAATACCATATTTCATGGCATCGTATCATATTTCTTGTGGAAAAGTATATATGTTGTTTTTACCAGTGGTTTTTCTAAACCTTTATACTTAAATTTTGTTAAAGTAGAATTTTATAAACCTTATTATCGAGAAATTTGAAATTAAATTTATATATTAAAATAACTATCTATATTAGTATATACTTATTAATTTCACCGGTTGGTCTAGCGGTTTTCTTCGTAAATGTTTATTGACAAAACGTTACACATACCCATAGAGTCACGAAGAATTTTTTTTTTAACTTTTATTTGTTATCGGGAACTGTACATTGTTGACAACTACCCAATTTGATCGCTGCTTTTGCTGTATTATTTGACGTGAGTAAGGCATGAGTTTGAACAGGGACCCCCAGTAGAGTTTGTTCATGGATGGCTGTCAACTGGTCACCGTACAAAGTTGCTTGCCCAACCGGTGTTACTTTGCAAATAATAATGACTTACTACCAGCTGACTGACTGGGCTGCCCCGAAGGCCAAAGAATTTATTTAATTTTAGATCGGGGTCCTATGGTGATTGCTACCCCAAATGTTTTTTTTTAATTTTTGGAATAAAAATTATCTTTTAACGGCATGTTATTTAGCGAAGAAAATTTCATAAAAATTTGGTAACGCGAAAATTTTCAGGTTGCAACCCAAGGTCGCATGAGAAAACGAAAAACTCAAAGTATCATACATTCAAACCTCAATATTCAAAGTTGAAATTTTGAAACTTTAAACATTAACCTAAAACTTCAAACTTCATTTTTAAACTTTCATATCTTCAAATATCAAAATATTGTGACCCACCCAACCTCTTTGGCGGCCCAACTTCACCTTGTGGCAAATGGTTCTGATCCACTTATGAATTCTGATCCACTTACCCCTCTGAGGCCGAGACACGTAAGCGGCGCAAAGCGCCGCTGGAGTCGCGAGTTTGTATATTAAAATAACTATCTATAATAGTTATTAATTTCACCGGTTGGTCTAGCGGTAAATTCGTCGCTGCGAGTCCTTTTTTAAGAGCTGATTTTCAGAGGCGAAGGTTCCGTTGTTCAAATCCTAGTAAAGGTAATTAATACTATAAATTAGTACAGTTAAATAAATAAATTTTAAATGGATCGTACAACAAAAATTTATGTAAAATTATATCTAAAGACTACTACAATAACTACTCTCCCAAATTACGTACTTTATAACAAACAAACAAATAAATAGTTTATTACACAAATCACAGAGTTTATCAAAATTTAAAAATTAGACTACGTACCTAATTCTATAGTTTAAGCTTTAAGCTTCCAATAGTGAAAACTTTTTGAAATTGGTTAGATAGTTTTTAAAAATATCTCGTACAAACAAAAAATTGTTACTTCTCAGCAACATTAGAGTAGACAATTAATAGTAGACATTAGAGTGAGATGCACAAGATGTTGTTTAGATCATCTGCCGAAAGGCTGGTTTGAACCTCTAAAGGCTTTACTAAGTAACACAAAGAGTGAGTAGATTTACCATTACCTTCCTCACTGAATGGAAAAGTATGCTTATCAGCATGCCGGGCTCTCCTCTGAAAAGCACATATTTTCCACTCTGCAAATGACACCTTCACTTCATTCACCACATGAACTGGCTGTATCATTACTTTCAGAGAAGGTAACTCTGATTTGTGTCTTTTACACCTCTACCTCTTCTGTTCTTAAATGATTCAGTCATTTAATTGGCTGACCATGTGATAAGAAACAGAACTATTTATTTTAGCCCTGACACGAACAGATTGAGTGTAAATAATTTGACACTCCACCTGTCTGTTATGGGCAGACTGTTATGGGTCTGGCTGTATAATGAAATTCATTACTTTCAGAGGAGATAACTGTGACTAGTATGTTTTACACATCTTCCTCTTCTGTTCTTAAATGCTTCAGTCATATAATTAACTGACCATGTAATAAGAAACAAAATTATTTTTTGTAGCCCTGGAACTAGTAGATCGAGTGCAAATAATTTAACACTCCGCCTGCCTGTTGTTGGCAGATAACTACGCTCCCAAATTACCTTACAACAGTCAAACAAATAAATTATGAAGTTGTTTATTTAACCATTCAAAGAATTTTTCCAAAATTTGAAAATTAGACTACAAACCTAAGTTATGAAATTGGTTGTATATAGTTTATGTGAATGCCCCGTACAAACAAACTTCACTTCTTTAATATTAGTGTACAAGGTGTGGCTATTAAATAACGAGACTGACGTTGTAAAAATGTTTATTTTATTTTATAGATAATCACTTATTGTCACCTTCAATATACACTCCTTCTCTATCCCTACAACGTTCCATGCGAATTTTCCATTGTTGGAAACAGTGCTGAAAGTCAACATCTGTCAGCTCTTAAAAGGGACAAGATTTGAGTCTGTGGAAGTTGTAAAAGAGAAAGCGTCACGTGTCCGGAAGGAACTGACAGAAGATGACTTCCAGCATTGTTTCCAACAATGGAAAATGCGCGTGGAGCGTTGTAGGGATAGGGAAGGAGTGTATATTGAAGGTGACAATAAGTAATTATCTATAAAATAAAATAAACATTTTTTACAACGTCAGTCTCGTTTTTTAATAGCCACACCTCGTAGATAATTTAAGTAGGGTAGATGTAAACTGCGATTTTAATATTTTAATACGTGATAAATACTTTTAGAAGTGTGAAAAAAATTTTGAAATGGTATTTACTACAATATTTTCATGGAGAAGTATGTTTAATTTATTAATGATTTTATGAAAGTCGAGCGATCAAATTTCTCGATGATTGATTTACGGATGCAGTCAAAAAATGGAGAGGGTCTTTAAAAAAAGCTAGCAAACAACGGTATATGGATAGACATATGGCAGTTGCATAAACATCTGTATCAGTACGAATAGGGGATGAGGAGGGTTGCTGGAGTGAAAGCGGTGCAAAGATAGATAAGGGTAGGGAGAGTTAGTGACTGTGGGGGGTACCGAAAAGCTGCAACATACCCCTGGGAACGATGCACACATGCAAAAGGACACAAGAGTACCCGAAACATAATTTGATGGATGCATATTGTAATAGAAAAAAGGGTTCTACTTACCTTTTGCTTACTTCCTGCCAAAGAAAACTATTTTCTGTTCCAGTTTCATTCCACTTAACCTACAATTAATCAACGTCATCAAAAAGTGGTCTTCATTTATGACAACACTTGTATGTTACAAGGTATAAAACCAAATATACTTTGAATCAGGTATCAGTCAGTTATTCATGTTAATGTATTGACACCTTTTTCCTTTTCTTCAAACCCTTCTCCAAAATTCCTATTTACAAATCAACAATGACATTAAATAATAACCGGTAAAATTTACATATAATTTTGTAGAAATAAAGAATGTGTTCTACAGTTCTTGTAGTTTGCGTCATCAGCCGAAAGGCTGGTTTGAACCTCTAGAGGATTTACTAACAAAAATCAGGCGTGAGGTGTTTACCAATGCCTTCCTTATTCAGTGGAAAAGGATGCTTATCAGCATATGACTGAAAGATTTAAGGGGAGATTGCACAATGGTTTTAACTCAAAATTTTGATTTTTGGTTTTTTATGTTTTTCAATAGTTTAGGCCTAGAAGTACCAGAAAAACCATTAAATTACATAAAAAAATAATTTTTTTTATGAAAAAATTAAATTTTTATCAGGTTTACATAGAAAAATTATCATGTTTCCAAAAACGAATATTTTTCATAATTTTATACTGCTCGTTTTAGTGCAAAGAGAATTTTAGTTTTTAAAATATCTGCATAACTGTTTTTTGTATTCTCAGCTGTTGGTTCACCTTTCTAAACAACTATTGATGGAAAATATTCTTGTTTTTGTACATTTTGATTTTGATTTGTGCCTTCTTGTTTCTTGCATTTTCGCGTAAATTTAGATTTTTAACACTGAGGTACATTTTTCTCAGACACCAATAAACCTACCAGGCTGAAATTTTTACCAGTTAATTATCTTGTGTATCCACCGACATTTTTATGACTTCCTCAAGTGCTCCAAAAATTAGTAATACGCCAAAAACTTAGAAAACAATTTGCAAATATTTTATGTTATTCGTAATATTTAAAAAAACAATGGTATGGACCGAAGATTGAATTGAAAAAATATCAGTAGCTCGAGAACAAACCCGACACTTATAGTGTGTTAAGTGTAATTTCCCTATCTTTCACCAATTCTATGCAAAATGTACCTAAAATTAGCAAATTTAACATTGGCGGGATAAAAAGTACAGTCTCCCCTTAAGAACAGAAGAGGTAGCGGTGTAAAAGACGCTATTCATAGTTATCTCCTCTGAGAGTAGTGAATTTCATTTCAGAGCCAGGTCTTAAGGTGAATAAAGTGAAGATGTCATTTGCAGATTTTAAAGTCGATGCTTTTCAGAGGGTCTGGCATGCTGATAAGCATACTTTTCCACTCAGTGATGAAGGCAATGGTAAACCACCTTACTCTTCGTTTTACTTAGTAAAGCCTCTAGAAGTTCAAACCACTTCGGACTTCGGCTGATGTCCTAAACAACATAGAAAAATGAAGTTTCGCTGGAAGAATTTTTGTTGTTGTTTAGGCCATCAGCCGAAAGGCTGTTTCAACCTGTAGAGGTTTTACTAAGTAAAACAAAGAGAGAGGTGTTTTTTTATTGCCTTCCTCACTGAGTGGAAAAGTACGCTTATCAGCATGCCAGGCCCTCTGAAAAGCACATATTTTCCATTCTGCATATGCCACCTTCACGTCATTCACCACAGGGTCTGGCTGTATAATGAAATTCATTACTTTCAGAGGAGATAACTCTGACTAGTGTATTTTACACCTCTACCTCTTCTGTTCTTAAATAGTTCAGTCATATAATTGGCTGACCATGTGATAAAAAACAAAACTATTTTTTGTAGCCCTGGAACTAGCAGATAGAGTGCAAATAATTTAACACTCCACCTGCCTGTTATATGTGTAATGTAACTTACGTCAGCCATATTGATAACGTACTTCATTTCTGTTTAGAATCTGAACGTTATCAATTTGTGACATAATAAAAAATATCAATAAAATATTTTACAAAATCTCTTTCTTTTTTAATAAAATGCATTTCTTTCAGAGGAGATAACTCTGATTAGTGTCTTTTACTCATCTACCTCTTCTGTTCTTAAATGATTCCGTCATTTAATTGACTGGCCATGTGATAAGAAACAGAACTATTTATTTTAGCCCTGCAACTAACAGATTGAGTGTAAATAATTTGACACTCCACCTGTCTGTTATGGGAAGAAGAATTATTAGAGACAGTGTTAATATTTACAACGAAATTAATTATTTTCTTTGAAATTAAGTTGTATGTTTTAATGTATTGTTGTTTAGGTCAACAGCCGAAAGGCTGGTTTGAACCTGTAGAGGTTTTACTAAGTAAAACGAGGAGTGAGGTGGTTTACCATTGCCTTCCTCACTGAGTGGAAAAGTACGCTTAACAGCATGCCGGGCCCTCTGAAAAGCACATATTTTCCACTCTGCAAATGACACCTTCACTTCATTCACCACAGGGTCTGGCTGTATAGTGAAATTCATTACTTTCAGAGAAGATAACTCTGACTAGTGTCTTTGACACCTCTACCTCTTCTGTTCTTAAATGATTCAGTCATTTGATTGGCTGACCATGTGATAAGAAACAGAACTATTTATTTTAGCCCTGCAACAAACAGATTGAGTGTAAATAATTTGACACTTCACCTGTCTGTTATGGGCAGATTTAATGTATTATGAAACAATAATTATATAGGAAACAGGGCGTCCCACGACAAAAGAAAACATTATAATTATTATGATGTCCATAATTCTTCATTGTACAGGTAATGTTTATTTATTATTTTGAAACAGTGTAATTTATTATTAATATTAATATTTCCTATAAAAACAACAAATATGATAATTTTACTTGAACTTTGCCTGTAAATGGACCAAAAAAGGTGTTGCTGGGTGTGTATAGAATTCAGTAAAATATATAAGAATTGTAGTTAACCTTTAAAATAAAAAAATAATTCCGGTGTAATTAAGTGTTAGATGATTAATTATGATAAAATGAAAATGATTTTAATTTTTTTGTTATTAACCCCCGCGCGTTTTTTTCGTATTCATTAATATTTTTTTAATAGATCTTACATATTAAGGGGTTTTCTTTTTTCGACCTCATTGGACCAATTAATTAATAATTCGTGAAAGGAATTAGTTTCATGTCACAGATGCATTTACTTATGGGCTGGAGTAAATTATTTTTGAAGCTTTACTAAGTAAAACGACGAAGAATGAGGTGGTTTACTATTGCCTTACTCACTGAGTTGAAAGTTTATGCTTATCAGCATGACAGGCCCTCCAATAAGCACCTACTTTTCACCCTGCAAATGACACCTTCACTTCATTCACCACAGGGTCTGGCTGAAAAGTTAAATTAATTACTCTGAGAGGAGATAACTGTGACTAGTGTGTTTTACACCTCTACCTCTTCTGTTCTTAAATAATTCTTATAATTGGTTGACTATGTGACAAGAAACAGAACTACCTTTTGTAACCCTGCAACTAGCAGATTGAGTGCAAATAATTTAAAACTCCTCCTGCCCGTTATAGGCAAATGAATTTTAAAATTTAAATTGAGAACTGGAAACAGTGCTGGAAGTGATCTTCTGTTAGCTCCTTCAGGACACGTGCCGCTCAAAAATGGTTGAAATGAAGCACTTGAAATGGTTGAAATGTTTGTACTGACACTTTGTACGGGACTGAAAATGACCCAAATTTTTTAGAAACGATAATAACATTTGATGAAACGTGGTTTTTTACTTATGATCCGGAAAGAAAACGCCAATCCATGCTCTGGATGAGCTGAACTTCACCGAGAGCCAAAAAAAGCTCGAATGAGCAAGTCAAAATTTTAAGCAATTATGATTGTTTTTTTTGTATCCATGGGATTGTGTACCTTCACTGGGTTCCTGAAGGTAAAACAATTAATCAATATTTACTACCTTGAGGTACTTTCTAAACTACGTCAAAGAGTAAGGAATAACGCCCCGAAATGTGGAAGGACAAATCATGGGTTCTTCACCAAGACAATGCGCCAGCTCGTTCCGCGTTATCTGTCAAGAGGTTTCTAGCCAAGTACAGCATCTCACCGTTAGAACATCCACCTTATTCACCAGATCTTGCACTATGTGACTTCTAACTGTTCCCTAAAGTGAAATCTGCATTAAAAGGGACAAGATTTGAGTCTGTGGAAGCTGTAAAAGAGAAAGCGGCACGTGCCCTGAAGGAGCTGACAGAAGATGACTTCCAGCACTGTTTTCAACAATGGAAAGTTCGCATGGAGCGTTGTAGGGATAGAGAAGGAGTGTATATTAAAGGTGACAATAAGTGATTATGTATAAAATTAAAATAAAATTTTTTACAACGTCAGTCTTGTTATTTAATAGCCACACGTCGTATTTTGATATATCCTGTACTTCCTTTTGGATTCTCTTGGATGCAGTCATACAAAAACCTATACTGTCTCTAACCCTCAAATAAATATTCGGGTTTGTCAGTAAAAAATTATGAAAAATCTATTAAAGATATTTTTTCACCCACCGGGTTGGTCTAGAGGTAAAGTTGTCGCCAGAATCAGCTGTTTAACAGCTGATTTTCGGAGACGAAGGTTCCTGGTTCAAATCCTCGTAAACGTACTAGTAGTTACTTTTATACGGATTTGAATGCTAGACAGTTGTTACCGGTGTACTTTGATGGTTGGGGTTTAATTAACCATACTCTCTCAGGAATGGCCGGCCTGGGTCAGTACAAGACTACACCTCATTTACACGTCAGACACATCATCCTCATCTCATTGGGTCATGGGGTTGCTTATTGTTCTGAATTGAACAGATTGCAATGTACACAAATTAGCAATAAAAAAAGATATTCTTGATAACGATTTTGATTACGGGTGTAAAGTAAGACATAATGTAGAATGACTGTGAGAAAAATGAAGTAGTTAGATTTATGGAGATAAAGGCATATTGGTAAGACTACTTGAAGTGTTGTATTTTTGATAACTGTGAGAAAGTTGTTAGAAGGAAATAAACATATGTTTAATATGAACGAAGGCCTACAATAATGTATTAAGGATTGGGCGGTGGGTTATCGTTATGTTATGAGTCAAGAGGATGTGTGATTAAGGGTAGTGTTAACATAAAATAAAAGTTCAGAGCATATAATGGGGGTGGGGTGGGATAACGGAATACTAAAAACGGGTAGTTCGTTGTCGGCATATGGTAGGCCACGTGCAAGCCACGTGGGAACGCGTCGCGGCGCTCACGCAGCGTCTATATACTCTAGTTGCTCATGTACTCTACATCAATATACATCGTACATATAAACGCATATTGCACACTCCCACCTGCATGCTTTTCATATACATCTGCCCCTGGGAAAATAGGACAGCTGCAATGATACGTTTTTGATTAGGCTATAATGAATTAAATATATATTTCAAAGGTTTTAGTTTATAATAAACATTAAAATAATAGACTTAATATTAGTAAATTAATAATATTTATCACGTTAATTATCTTTGCATGTTATTTCCTTTTGCAAAAGTTTTAAGGCGAGACTGTATGATGGTTTTAACTGAAAATTTCGAATTTCGGTTCTTTATGTTTTTCAATATGCCCAAAACGGGCAGGTGGAGTGTTATTTTAATTGCACTCTATCTGTTTGGTCCAGGGCTAAAAAAAGTAGTTCTGTTTCTTATCACATAGCCACTTATATGACTAAACTGTTTAAGAACAGAAGAGGTAGAGGTGTAAAAGACACTAGTCAGAGTTATCTCCTCTGAGAGTAATGAATTTCACTATGCAGCCAGACCCTGTGGTGAATGAAGTGAAGGTGTCATTTGCAGGGTGGAAAGTGAGTGCTTTTCGGAGGGCCCGGCATGCTGATAAGCATACTCTTTCAACTCAGTAAGGAAGGCAATGGTAAACCACCTTACTCCTCGTTTTTACTTAGTAAAACCTCTAGAGGTTCAAGCCAGCCTTTCGGCTGTTGACCTAAACAACACATGTTTTTCAACAGTTCAGACCGAGATCAACCACAAAAACATTAAATTTCGCGAAAAAAAAGTTTCTTTTTTATTCCTAATTTGTGTACGTTGCAATCTGTTCAATTTAGAACAATAAGCAACCCGATGACCCAACGCGATGAGGATGATGTGTATGACGTGTAAATGAGGGGTAGTCTTGTACAGACCCAGACCGACCATTCCTAAGAGAGTATGGTTAATTAAACCCCAACCATCAAATTACACCGGTAACCACTGTCTAGTATTCAAATCCGTATAAAAGTAACTACCTTTACTAGGATTTGAACCAGGAACCTTCGTCTCCGAAAATCAGCTTTTCCCGTAAATTTCAAGTTTCAAGAAACATTTCAAGTTTCATTTTCGTATCGTTTACCAATTGTATGAAACATGTACCTAAAATTAGCAAATTTAACATTGGTGGGATACAAAGTACAGTCTTCCCTAAAGTTTAAAAACTTACTACTAAAATATATGCTCATAACGGGCAGGTGGACTGTTAAATTAATTGCACTCGATCTGTTGGTTCCAGGGCTACAAAAAATAGTTCTGTTTCTTATCACATAGTCAGCCAATTATATGACTGAACTATTTAAGAACAGAAAAGGTAGAGGTGTAAAAGACACTAATCAGAGTTGATCTCCTCTGAAAGTAATGAATTTCATTATTATACAGCCAGACCCTGTGGTGAATGAAGTGAAGGTGTCATTTGCAGGGTGGAAAGTGGGTGCTTTTCGGAGGGCCTGGCATGCTGATAAGCATACTCTTTCAACTCAGTGAGGAAGGCATGGTAAACCACTTCACTTCTCGTTTTTACTTAGTAAAACCTCTAGAGGTTCAAACCAGCCTTTCGGCTGTTGACCTAAACAACACAACTAAAATATATTAAATTATTAAAAATTGGTGATGGCCGCCTGTATGGCCTAGTGGCTACAGCGTTACACACAACAAAGCGAAAGATTCCGGGTTCGATTCCAGCTAGGGTCTGCAGTTATTGGTAGCAATTTTCTCAATTGTCATCAATCATTTTCTTTTATCCGTCCATCCATCACACCCAGATGTCAGAAACTTCGAGAGATAGCAAAAAAACCATTTTTGGATTCGTAATCTACACAAAAAGGTAGTTGGCCAGGTTTGGGTTTGAAGTTCCGGTTGCGACCGTAAGTGGACCGAAACCGTAAGTTAACAAATCAAAGTCGGAATTTGGAAACAAAAATAGTTTCATTCGATTCCTCTTGAAAAGTCTATACAGAAATCACCATTGGTTTTTGCCATATATGTCAAAGTTTTTTTTAAAGTAAGCCTTTTTAAAAATGGCCATTAGCCAAAAGACCCGTCGTCTTATGAAAGGAATTTTTACCGTTTTGTACCGTAAGCCATAGTAACTGCTAATAACCATAGCAGTTGATGCAACTTTCAATAAAAACAAAAAAGTATCACATTACGAAATTTATTTTAAAATTATGGCTAGAATTAACGGAATTACTTTATCAACGTAAAATTACTTTATAACGGGTAAATTAATGTTTTACTTGGGATTTGTTGTCTCATAGGCCTATGTAGAATCAAAAAATGCAGAAATTGAAATTGGAAAGGTAGGCCTAAATCATTCTGTTTCTTACCTATATTTATATTTTTTCTTTCTATATTTTTTGAATTATTCTTAAGTTTGATCGTATTAATTTTTGACACAGATTTTGAAAATGAGATCACCGAACCAATACAGGAAACCCCCAGAATAATTATGGTGATTTGAAATTTTAGGATCACATTTTTTTCGGTAAGGACCGAAACACGGGGTTGATGGGGATATTTTCGTTTTCTTCGCGTAAAAATCAATATAATCCCAAAATCTCCAAAATAATTGACCAACAGCTCACGATGTCCGGTTTTTAGATCGGCATAATTTCATCAAAAACTAAGATAACTCCATAGGAGTTATCTTAGTTAGGAGTAATTGGAGTAATTGGAGTAATTGGAGATTTATAAAATCTGTACCAATTATTCATCTTGAAGACACAAATTATTAAGCAAAGCATCTAATTGGTAAATTTTCAAAGAACCGAGTTATAAAAAATCGTTAATTTTATATTTTCAGGTTTGATTGTTCAGCTCATCAGCCGAAAGGCTGGTTTGAACCTCTACAGGTATTACTAAATTAAATGAGGTAGAGGTGATTTATACGTAATCCCTTCCTCACTAAAAAACAAAATTATGTTTATCTGCATGCCAGGCCCTCTGAAAAGCATCTACTTTCCACCCTGCAAATGACAAATTCACTTCATTCACCACAGGGTCTTGCTGTATAATGAAATTCATTACTCTCAGAGGAAATAACTCTGACTAGTGTCTTTTACATCTCTACCTCTACTGTTCTTTAATGATTCAGTCATATAATTGTGTTGAAAAAACTATTTTTTGTAGCCTTGGAACTAGCAGATCGAATACAGATAACATTTTTTTATTTTTTAACTTCATTTTATTGAAATTTCACGACTGTACAATATGACAATTAGTGAAAATGATAAAACTATAACGATGTATTAAGGTACTTCAAGGAGAACACCACCCAGCGACAGGACTCCAGCGTTATAAGGTTGTTTGTTTGTATTTATTTGTTTAAATTTTGAAAATTGTCTACGTACGTAGCCAATATAATATAGTTCAACTTATAATGTCTCTGCTCCATCGTCTGTGGATGTGAACAGCCTTGGGGGATTACCTGGGAGATGTTCATTTTCTAGATCACGTATAAGGAGGTTCCGGTAGTTGAACAGTTTGTCCTAAAATCTAAGATAAAGTTTGTAGAAAGAATCGTTGACATAAGGTATACTGTATGAATCTAAGCTTTGTGCAGCTGCGGGATGAAGGGGAAAGACGAAGTACCAGACTGCTGTTACGTCATAACACAGTACTAATCATCTCATTGCTCTTCGCTGGGCAGTAGGCTGCCTAGTGCGTGACATACGTGGGTGTTGTTTTGAATATTCGCTGTAGACGGCGACACAGAATATATGTAGTTTGGATAGTACCCGTGACTACTACAAACCAAGTACTAGTAAAACGTTACTACTACTAAAGCAATCTCTCACAGTAGTATTGACGTAATGGATTCCTCTCAGGTGCACAAAGCTTAGGAACGGGCAGTATGTAAGTCCGTGTGAAGAGTCACGTTCGATACGTAGGAAGGAGCGTTTGTTATGCGTCGGAGAGTCTTGGACTGAAATCGTTGGATTCGAGCTACAACGGATGTTTTAGCTGAGCCATAAATCTGGTGTAATATAATGTATTATCACTCCCCACAAGGGATTGACAATTTGTAACATAATGTATTTGTCCTCACAAAGGATTAGCCAAATTTGTATTAAAACGATCTAAATTAATATTGTATTCAGCTTTCAAGTTTGATTTTATTATTTTTCCGTTTTACCTTGTCCCTTATTTCGTTCAATAAAACATTATTTATATTTAACACATTATGGTTTTCATTTAATCAATATATTTTCGTAATTACAATCACAACTTTCACTATTATATTCCTTATTATACATATATTATACTTCACTATTTCTTCATTATTGTTTCATCATTACATAATATTCTTTATAATTATGATTTATATTTAAAATTGTAATTTTGTGAATGGGACGTTGAAAATAATACGTGTTATTGGTTTGAGGTTTTACGCCCCATTAAAATAATTTACAATACTATTTCTTCTTCTTAGTTGCCTAGTAACCATATTTTGTTTATTAGAATTAAATAATTTTTAAATATTTCATAACCCACCGGGTTGGTCTAGAGGTAAAGTCGTCGCTAAAATCAGCTGTTTAACAGCTGATTTTCGGAGACGAAGGTTCCTGGTTCAAATCCTAGTAAAGGTAGTTACTTTTATACGGGATTTGAATACTAGACAGTGGTTACCGGTGTACTTTGATGGTTGGGGTTCAATTAACCATACTCTCTCAGGAATGGTCGGCCTGGGTCTGTACAAGACTACACCTCATTTACACTTCATACACATCATCCTCATCTCATTGGGTCATGGGGTTGCTTATTGTTCTAAATTGAACAGATTGCAACGTACACAAATTAGGAATAAAAAAAAAAAAAATATTTCATCTTAATCAGCTGGAATTATTTATTTTTATTTCAATAGACTCAAACATAAACAACTCCAGGTGTCCAGTAAATTTTGTCTTATTACACTGGCTTGCAGATAATTTAACACTCCATCTACCGGTTATGGGCTCTTTCAGGATAAACCGGGAATTTATAAAAAAAAAACAACTGATGATGGTAAATCTAAGCTACATTTATAGAGAAATATATTTAAAGAAAAGGTTGAACAGAATCTGTCCAGGAGGAGCTGAGAACTAATGCGATCAAAAAATAACCATTACCCTTTTAAATATGCAGATAAGTTGAAAACAAACAAATCAGAAAAACTTTTTGCATTTGAAAACATTTTACATTAATTTTACGGTCGGATGCTTGAACTCGTTATAAATAATCAATAGAGAGCGCATAATAAAATGCATCATTAGTGATTTTATTTTATATGTATGATTTTCAGTTTATCTTCGATTTATATTTCATCATGACGAGTTAGTGGAATGTCATCATGACAAAAATGTTATATATCTCATGAGAAAAAAGACGAATGGAACGATGAGGTTGGGGGTATATGACGGTAATAAAATGAAATCATATATGCAATTAAGTAGTAGCTGGTAGCTGCTACTAGGAGGGTGGTCGGGTATTTGAATCAAAAATAAGCAGGTGCTTGTTCTCTTTATTGTATTAGGTCTTGTACTTACGCGGTGGTCGACTCCGTGAGAACCCTCTTCAATAAATAAATTCTTATTGCAAAATTCTAGTAGAACAACCACCCTTCTTTCTATATAACGGGTGTTCTGAAAGTTTTTCATACTTTTTTTTTTATTCCTAATTTGTGTACGTTGCAATCTGTTCAATTAAGAACAATAAGCAACCCCATGACCCAATGAGATGAGGATGATGTGTATGACGTATAAATGAGGTGTAGTCTTGTACAGACCCAGGCCGACCATTCCTGAGAAAGTATGGTTAATTAAACTCCAACCATCAAAGTACACCGGTAACAACTGTCTAGCATTCAAATCCGTATAAAAATAACTACCTTTACTAGGATTTGAACCAGGAACCTTCGTTTCCGAAAATCAGCTGTTAAACAGCTGATTTTGGCGACGACTTTACCTCTAGACCAACCCGGTGGGTCAAGAAGTACTTTTTAAATTTGAGATACTTTTTAAATTTATATATTTTTTATATTGCTGCCCATAACAAACAAATGAGTGTCAAATTATTTGCACTCAATCTGTTCGTTGCAGGGCTAAAATAAATAGTTCTGTTTCTTATCACATGGTCAGCCAATTAAATGACTGAATTATTTAAGAACAGAAGAGGATTAGGTGTAAAAGATACTAATCATAGTTATCTCCTCTAAAAATAATGAATTTCATTATACTGCCAGACCCTGTGGTGAATGAAGTGAAGGTGTTATTTATAGAGTGGAAAATATGTGCTTTCAGAGGGCTTGGCATCCTGATAAGCATACTTTTCCACTCAGTGAGGAAGGTAATAGTAAACAACCTCACTCCTCGTTTTACTTAGTAAAACCTCTAGAGGTTCAAACCAGCCTTTCGGCTGATGACCTAAACAACAACACAAATATTTATATTGCATTAGCTAAAATTAACTTCACACATAAACTTACTAAAGCAAAATCACAAATGGACAAATAAAACTAATTAGTATCGGAACCAGAATTTTAAATTTGTGAGGTGGAAAGCGAAAAGGGACCTCTTGTCGGAAGAAAAATGAGTTGTGAAGGTCGTTACACCGATATTTGAGGTTTTTCTTGTAGATTTTTATAATTTATTTTGTCCGATTATATTTTAAATGTAATTACTTCGCAATAAAAAGAATATCTATTTAAAAAGATCAAGATATTTGGTAAAGAAAAATGGTGAGACCTTCTAATGGGTATTCTGAGGCCGAATCTGACTAACCGGACTCAGTTGCAGAACTTCTGAAGACCCTATACCAGTGTCAAACATCAAAATTTCTAAAAACAATTAGTGTAATTTGTTGTTAAATATGTAAAATTTAGAAAAAGTGATGTAAAAGTTTAAAATGCATTTAACAGCAATTTTGTTCATCAAACACTTTTAAGCTGCTCTAATTTACACAATTTTTGAGAGTAAATTTTTAATTTTGCATCAAATTGGTTAGAATTCAATGGCAAATTTTAAAATGGTAATAGCTCATAACAAAAAATTTTCGACAAGAGGTCCCTTTTCGGATTCCGGGTCACATTTTAACATATGTAAAAACTACTCCGTAATTTGTTTTTGCCCATAACAGGCAGATGGAGTGTTAAATTACTTGCACTCGATCTGCTAGTTCGAGGACTACAAAAAATAGTTTTGTTTCTTATAACATCGTCACCTAGTTATACGAGGTGTGGCTATTAAATAACGAGACTGACGTTGTAAAAAAATTTATTTTTATTTTATACATAATTACTTATTGTCACCTTCAATATACACTCCTTCTCTATCAAGATTAAGGAACAAGACTAAAATCTTGTTCCTTTTAATGCAGATTTCAATTTAGGGAACAGGTAGAAGTTACACGGTGCAAGATCTGGTAAATAAGGTGGATGTTCTGACACTGAGATGCTATACTTGGCTAGGAACCTCTTGACAGATAACGCGGAATGAGCTGGCGCATTGTTTTGGCGGAGAACCCATGATTTGTCCTTCTACATTTCGGGGCGTTTTTTCCTTACTCTTTAACGTAGTTTAGAAAGTACCTCAAGGTAGTAATATTGAATAATTGTTCGACCTTCAGGAACCCAGTGAAGGTACACAATCCTATGGTTATAAAAGAAAAACAATCATCATTGCTTTAAATTTTGACTTGCTCATTCCAGCTTTATTGGCTCTCGGTGAAGTTCGGCTTTTCCAGCGCATGGATTGGGGCTTCGTTTCCGGATCATAAGTAAAAAACCACGTTTCATTACATGTTATTATCGTTTACAAAAAATTTTGGTCATTTTCAATCGCGTACAAAGTGTCAGTACGAACATTTTTGCGAGCTTCATTTCAAACATTTTTGAGCGGCACGTGTCCTGAAGGAGCTGACAGAAGATGACTTCCAGCACTGTTTCCAATAATGGAAAATTCGCATGGAGCGTTGTAGGGATAGAGAAGGAGTGTATATTGAAACACTCCTTCTCTATCCCTACAACGCTCCATGCGAATTTTCCATTGTTGGAAACAGTGCTGGAAGTCATCTTCTGTCAGCTCCTTCAGGACACGTGCCGCTCAAAAATGTTTAAAATGCAGCTCGTAAAAATATTTATACTGACACTTTGTACGCGATTGAATATGACCCAATTTTTTTTTGAAACTATAATAAGATGTGATGAAACGTGGTTTTTTACTTATGATCCGGAAACAAAGCACCAATCCATGCACTGGAAGAGCCGAACTTCACCGAGAGCCAATAAAGTTGGAATGAGCAAGTCAAAATTTAAAGCAATGATGATTGTTTTTTTTTTTATATCCATGGGATTGTGTACCTTGACTGGGTTCCTGAAGGTCAAACAATTAATCAATATTACTACCTTGAGGTACTTTCTAAACTACATCAAAGAGTAAGGAAAAACGCCCCGAAATGTGGAAGGACAAATCATGGGTTCTCCACCAAGACAATGCGCCAGCTCATTCCGCCTTATCTGTCAAGAGGTTCCTAGCTAAGTACAGCATCTCAGTATTAGAACATCCACCTTATTCACCAGATCTTGCACCGTGTAACTTCTACCTGTTCCCTAAATTGAAATCTGCATTAAAAGGAACAAGATTTTAGTCTGTGGAAGCTGTAAAAGAGACAGTGCCACGTGTCCTGAAGGAGCTGACAGAAGATGACTTCCAGTACTGTTTCCAACAGTAAAAAATTCGCATGGAGCGTTATAGGGATAGAGAAGGAGTGTATATTGAAGGTGACAATAAGTGATTATATAGGCCTATGAAATAAAAATAAATGATTTTTTACGTCAGTCTCGTTATTTAATAGCCACACCTCGTATGTGGTTTTATGTTTTAAGTTATAACTTATGTGAAACACTAACTTTTTGAACCTGTGGTATTTCTGCTATATTACTCATTGTATATTTTTATCAATTTAATTTCAATTGAAGTGTAATAATTGTAAAACAAACAGTATAAACGATTTTTTTAATCATTTATTCATTCACGTTCTGTACATAATTATTTTACTTTAATGTTCGTGAACGTACACGATTTTATTTGTAACATAAAGATAAAAATGCCGTAAATAATCATAAATTTTTTAAAGTAAGATCATTTGATGTGATTCTTCCAGACTTTTATTACCAAATGAACTCACAATTAACATTTATAAGCGTCTTTTTAAAATAAGAAAAATACTAACACAATCTAAATAAATTCATTGATAAAAAAGAAATCAAATTAAAAAACTGGTCGATTGCATTCACAGATGCATTTCTAATGAAATAATGATGTCCAGTTAATTTTATTTTTTACCTACAGTCAAAAGATTCTTTTAAATAATTGAACTTCACCTTTATGTTCAAGTTAATCAATTAATTTATTTAGTTATTAAATAAATAAATCTTCGTCATGTAAAATAAAATAACGTTTTTGTATGCAACAAGTTTTTAATTTAGGGTAAAGAAGAAGAATATGTGTTGAATTCATTGAAATTATAAGAACCTGTTTCAATTATAAAATTGCAATTAAAGTTGAATATTTGTTTTTGAAATACACATTGTTCATTAAGATGGTGAATAAATTATTATTTGAGATACTGTTAAAAAGAAGATGTTATTTAAGGTTAGATATTTCAAATTTTATGCTCACTAAAATAATTGTAAATATTTACTTTTGCTTTAGGCTACTTCTACCCTTATTGTAACGGTTGCACTCTTTTTGAAACACACATTATTAGGTCAAAATACACTCTATTTTGCCAAAATGGAATTTAACAGCTGAACAGTGGGACAATACACAGGAATAAAATTTTGTATTGGCAAGGTATAAGCAGTTTTTAATAAAATGGGTCCTTTTTTCAACAGCCACAACTTTACGGTAGCAACAAAAATGAGTCATCGAAAATGTTATGTCTTTTTTATGCTCCTGTACGGAGTAGAATCCTGGATCTTGGATAAAGCCAGCACAAGGAAACCAGAGGCATTTGAGATGTGGCTCTACAGACGAATGTTGAGAGTCCCATGGATTGCTTAGATACCAAATTTAGAGTTTATCACAAGAATGAAGAAAGACCTGGACGTAATTCCTACCATCAAAAATGTAGGAAGCTCTAATATTTTGGACATATCATCCGGAATGACTCACGATATTCGTTCCTACAAGCCATTCTCCAGAAAAAAATATACGAAAAACGTGGACCCAACAGAAGAAAAGTGTTGTGGTTTTGAAATTTGAGAGCCTGGTTTGGAAAGAACTCAGATGCGATAATTCGCAGTTGTTATGATGGTCGCCAAAATTCGGAACGGATAGACACCTGAAGAAGAAAACTTTTTCCATGAATTAATTTTTAATGTTATTCAATAAAATAAAACTAAATTTCGTTGTGATAATAAGACCAGACATTCTTTACTGCACAGAAACAGCAAGTCTAATCAAAACTGAAATAATAATTAAAATCGAAAGAAAATTCTGAGAATGATGTGTAGGCTACTACAGCTTCTGCAGAACAGAAGACGGGTTCCAACACAAATAAAACAACCATTTTGGAAAAATTACAAAAAAGTGAAAAATCGCACGAATAAACCACCACTTCCGGTTGATCAATTTTGATAAAAATTTTCATGAAATGATGTAATACAGCTCCTGCAAAACCAAAGACGGACGGCTTCAGAAAAGGATCAAACAACGAAATCAAAAAAAAAATAATTAATTTCTGAAAACTTAAAACCGCAATAAGAAGAAATGTGTAGTAAAACACTCACTCAACTTTATCTTGCCAATTTAAATAATGAACCATATAACCAATCTTTATCCATAAGTAAACAGTGTAAAATGAAAAAATTATCTAATTCTAATCATGAGTGAATGATGCGAAATGAAAATCAACCTCTGTTCGACTTGAAAATACAGGAAATCTAATTGACGCTAAACTAGGTTCTGTAGAACAAACTCTTGAAATAAAAGCTGTATATTTTAATTTTTGTAACTTTCATTACATAATCTTTTTCCCCTTAAATGAATATTAAGGACGCACTCTTAAAAAAATTTTTTTACCTATTTTAATGAGCAAAATACGGAAAATCACTGTTTGACGCTAAACTAAGCTCTCGAGAAACAAATGCTAAAAATAGGGTTGTAGAATTTTTAATTTTCTACGACATTTTGTTCTTGTAGTACATATTTCATTCATACATACACACACACAAAATATAATTACATATAACATATTTTTTTATAACATATCGTTTGTAAGATACTGATAGACAATTTATAATTTTCTGTACTCTGTTTCCATAGCCCACCGAATGTCAGTATATTTGGTGTAATTGTTTCTCAACATTTAAATTTCACTACTCTATTTATTTATTTATTCCTTGAGATTTCAAAGTAATTACTATTTTTATTCTACTTTGTTAAATAAATTGTTGAAGTAACTTTTGTTCCGTTTGATAAAAAAAATATTTAAATCAAAAATTTCACCCCATAATGAATCAACAAATTAATTAAATAACCACTAACCATAATAAACTATTTAAAAAAAAAATATATACCACTATTGAGAAACGGTTAATTTACAAAATATTTAAATATAGTTGTTCGTTGAATTAGTATGTATAATAGCCTGAAATCAAATACATTCTATTTCACGGTTCTAATAAGAGATCCTGAAAATTTTAACATAAAACAACACAGGTAAGCCTACTGTTTCAAATAAAAAAGATTTCAAAATATTAGCATAAAATCTTTCTATACATGTAAAAATATTCAAGAAATTATAGCTGCATTTTTATGTTAAAAATTAAACACTATGCATAATGCTTAACATGTTAACATGAATTTTTGGAGAAATATTTTATTTTTAAATAATTTTTTTCTAAGAATTATGCTATCGAATTATAAACTAATATTAAATTCAAAAATATAAGCAGTAGATTGGTCCAAATTATGTATTACCTTAAAGCAAAACTAGAAAACTATTTTGAAAAATCATGTATCTGAATGGAAACATGATTTTTTAGAATAAACAATTTATTTTAAATAAAATAAGCGTTATTAATTATGATATAGGAATATATTTATTAACAAAGGTGTATTATTTTTTATACAATATTAAAAAGTTTCAAAAATATTTTTATAAAGTAAAAATATTGTTAATAAGGGAAGTTATAAGTATTAATTTTTTCCTAAAGGGGTAGAATTATTTAAATTTAGATACAACCAAAATAATGGGATTAAAAAACACCCTTAATATGTAGATAAATTAAATTTAAATAATATTCCAATAATATTTAACTTTAATGTTAATTTCATGAAAATTATTCTTATTAACAAAATGAATCATTATTGAATTAATTTAATTAATGTTAGGGTGTACATGATTATATGTCACAAGTTATTGATTTGCCTGAAGGAAACACGAGACATTTTTTACTTAATACATGTTGTATAGTAAATCTGTTTCATTATAATAGAAGGGTTCATAATCGTATAATAATATCATTTAGGTAATTCCATAATTTTTATATTATGCGCTTGTAAACAACATTAAGAAATAGTTGAAATTCCTTTCAAAAAAAATGTTTTTTTTTTAAGTTATTTATTTAAGGTCGCATCAACAACGCAGTCATTAGCGACCAGTTATTACAACAAAATTATAACAGTATCCAATAAACTGCTGATACATAATTACAAAAACCAATCAACAAAAATAACAACAATGAATTAATTACTAACAGAAATTTAAAAAAAAAACATTAAATAATAACAATGACTGGTCGGCAAAATTCAATCGATGACAGAAAATTACTGTCTCTCACACGCGCACGCGCGCGCGCGCACACACAAACACACACACACACACACACATACACACACACACACCATTTACATATACACAGAACTATTTACATTTAAAGACATCATAAGTATACAGTTGTACAAATTTAGGCTCTTCATCACTTGCAACACACTTTCAATCTTGTCTTCATGGCAGAAAAGATAACTCAGAGACACATCTTGGAGCTGAAATTTTCTTCTCTGAACTTCTGTGAAACGACAATCAAATAAAATGTGTTGCACCGTCAATTGGTGCTCATGGCAGAAATGACAGATCAGTGGGATAGCAGGCCTTGAGAATTATGTTTGTAACTGGTCGTAAATTGAGTATGGCCTATACGTAACCGTGAAATAACCAACTGATCTCTTTGACCCTAAAATTCTATGGGTTTCTCAAAGATGTCTTTTCTAATTTCGTGTAAATTAGATAATTTTTAAGTCCATTTATTGTTCCATTTTTCTTTCATTCGTTTCAAACAAAAGGTAGTAACGTCTGCCAGAGTAACAGTATGGTCTTGTAGATGTTCTGAAGCAGCTCTTTTAGCAGCGCCATCAAAGCCTTTTCATTGCTGTAGATTCCGATTTTTTTGTTCTATAGATAGATAGAAAATCAAAGTACAATATAATAACCAAAGAAGACCTGTTTAAACAAGCTTGAACCTGTTTGTTATTCTGTGTCCGTTTAGCATCATGTGTTTTTAAATAAACATTCTTTTTTTTCTGTTCGTCTGGTGTCATGATTTTGTTCTTCATGGATCCCCTTGAATTTTGTAAAACCATAGATTATATTTTTATGCATGAATTGTACTCAAGTATGCTTCAAGTACAGTAACAAATTAAATTTAAAGTAGTGTAAATTTATAGTAGTGTAATTTAAGTAGCGTATGCCCATAACAGGTAGTTGTTGTTGTTGTTTAGGTCAACAGCCGAAAGGCTGGTTTGAACCTGTAGAGGTTTTACTAAGTAAAAACGAGGAGTAAGGTGGTTTACCATGGCCTTCCTCACTGAGTTGAAAGAGTATGTTTATCAGCATGCCAGGCCCTCCGAAAAGCACTCACTTTCCACCCTGCAAATGACACCTTCACTTCATTCACCACAGGCCTGCATAGTGAAATTCATTACTCTCAGAGGAGATAACTCTGACTAGTGTCTTTTACACCTCTACCTCTTCTTTTCTTAAGTAGTTCAGTCATATAAGTGGCTGACTATGTGATAAGAAACAGAACTATTTTTTTTAGCCCTGGACCAAACAGATAGAGTGCAATTAAAATAACACTCCACCTGCCCGTTTTGGGCATATAACAGGTAGGTGGAATGTTAAATTATTTCCACTGGATCTTCTAATTGCGGGGCTACAACAAATAGTATCGTTTCTTATCACATGGTCAGCCAATTATATGACTGAAGCATTTAAGAACAGAAGAGGTAGATATTTAAAAGACACTAGTCACAGTTATCTCCTCTGAGAGTCATTAATTTCATAATTGTACAACCAGACCCTGTGATGAATGAAGTGAAAGAGTCCTTTGCAGGGTGGAAAGTAAATGCTTTTCCGAGGGTCTGGCATGGTGATAAGCGTACTTTTCCACTCAGTGAGAAAGGCAATTGAATAGCTCAACAGAAAAACGTTGCAACTGACAAAATTTACAAAATTGAGGTTTCAGTGGATTACGTTCTATAAATCCTTTAAATGATCAAAATAGTAAATTCTAACGGGTAGAATTGTAACTAAAATTTTGGAAATTCTTGAAACAAAATCGTCATTTAGTGAAAAATCGTTATACAGGTAGGAATCAGATGGTATCTTTCACTTTCTGTAAAAATTTATTTTTGTTACTTGCAACGTTTTTCCGTTGTCCCATTCAATTGTAAACCACCTCACGTGCTCGCCTCTCATCATGTGGTCTTGGGTTTGAATCCCATTCAGGCACGGCATATTTTCATACGTTGCGAAAAATAATTTCATCCTTCACTGTTTGCATTAGCAGTAATTTGCAGAACAGTCGGACGTTAAACAAAAAAAAAAAAACACCACCTCACTTTCACCTGATGCCCTAAACAAGAACAAAAGTACATCTACTTTTTTTTATTCCGGGTTTCTCTTAGCTACCAAAATAGTAAAGTAACAAGCTAAAACACAATTATAAATATTTTGTTTAACTTTAATAAAAATACACAACTCTTGTTTCAAATCCCTATGTTTCTATAGGTAATTAACACACATAAGAATCCAGTCAAAATTAGCGAACAAATTAGGTTATGTAGTTATTAAACACTTAAAATTTATTTCAGTTTTTATTAGTATAATAGAAAATTTTTATCACTGAAGAAATCTTGTTACTTCTCTTTTTCTTAATCAAAACAATTTTTTAAAGAAGTCCTTAATGTAACTGGATTTACTTAATTAGGAATACTTATCCATAATACTTATACTTTAATAACCAAAGATTACTATCCAATTAAGTATCCAATATAAGTATAGGCTATTGGGTACTTAGTTGAACAGAAACTTAATTGAAAATATACATTTACCTGTTACTTCAGACTTTAACCTTTAAGTTTATATATTATTTTATTATTCGCATCAACTTAAAATCTTATCAACAACTGTTAAAATCCCTTTTTTGTAATAACTGGTTTATTAAAATGGTAAATTTTCTAAGTAAGAGCCGTTTTACATTTGTTGCTTATTTATCGTTTGGAATGAGATGCCGCATATAAATAAAACGTTTATTGATATCAGTAGTCATTTGTTATTTGTAAATAAAAAAAAAAAAATTACAAAAAAATCAAAAAAAAGTTAAAAAAAATTTTTTTTAAGAAACGCTATTATTTAACAATTAATCAAAAAAATGAACTAAAAAGAAAAAATAAAAAAATTTACAAAAAAAAAATCACAGACATTACAGTTAAAAATAAAAGCGTGGCGCATTAATTAATATATATAATATTTATTGTAAAATATTCGTTGTAAAATATTATATATATTAATGCGCCACGCTTTTATTTTTAACTGTCTGCGATTTTTTTTTTGTAATTTTTTTTATTTTTAGTTCATTTTTTTAATTAATTGTTAAATAATAGCGTTTCTTAAAAATTTTTTTTTTATTTTTTTTTTATTTTTTTTTTATTTTTTTGTAATTTTTTTTTCTGTGATTTTTTTGTAAATTTTTTTTTGTAATTTTTTTTCCTTTTTTTCTTTTTAGTTAATTGTTTTAAGTAATTGTTAAATAAAAGCGTTTTTTAAATTTTTTTTTTAATTTTAAAATGTTTTTTTACAAACCCCTCCACAGCGTATTGTCATCGAAGATAAACAAGTGTGCAAAGTTTGATTCATATTGATACGGTAGAAGTATTAAAATTTTAAGTTGCAAGATTTGATGGATCCAAGAGTAAGTTAAATTAAAAGCGTTATAAAATTTTAAAATTTTAAAATTTTTTTTTACAAACACCTCCACAGCGTATTGTCATCGAAGATAAACAAGTGTGCAAAGTTTGATTCATATTGATACGGTAGAAGTATTAAAATTTTAAGTTGCAAGATTTGATGCTTCCAAGAGTAAGTTAAATAAAAGCGTTTAATGATTGATAAACCGATCAGGATTTCAAAATAAATTAAAATTAAGCATAATATTTACAGTATTGTAATAACTTTTAATGTACAGTCAATATTGGAAACGTAGGTACAATGCATACTTCCTTGTAAAAAATTATTTATTTTTGAAATGTCTGTAATAAAATCTTGCTGTACTAATGCTGACTTCCGATTATGCTTGGGGAGGACAAAATTAGGGTTCCGCATTCCAGTGTTTCTAAAATGCGTAATAATGTTCATACACTTACACGCGTGTGCGTAAGTTGAAATTTTTTTTCTCTTTAATTCTTTATTTACAACTATAAAATTTTACAAGCAAATGTGATGATTATGATAATAATGTAAATTACATGATAGGCATGAGAGGGGTAGGGCCCCCATTGGTGCCTCCCCAAAAATGAAATTTGTGTATCAAATTAGCAGGTCTCTACTCCAGCGTCTTTTAAGGCGTCTGGGGGATTATCAGGTAAATGGAAGGGGAAAGTGAACGCACCAGTGGGTTCTCGTGTTCGTGTGACTTGTCATGAAAGCGTTTGTATAGGTATTCAATGGAATTTTGTACAAGTGGTGTTTTCAAATCTGTATGTAAGGTTTTGCTGCTAACGTAAAGAGGTGCTTTTGCTATAAAGCGTAATGTTTTTGACTGGAATGCTTGAATTCGTTGCAAGTTAGAGGGTTTAGTTGAACCGTAAATTTGGGACCCAGAGGTCCCAAATTTTTTAAGTTGAAACTTATAAAATTTTAGTCAGAGTTTCTCAAAAACGGCTCTTACGATTTTTTTTAAAAATCGAATATCAATTACGACGTTTTTTATGTTCTACTCTTTTAGAACTTCAACTCTTGTAATATGCGTAAACTTCATGTCTGCTGAAATTCTAGTGTATTCTTCGTGTTAAGTTTTGTTACGCACTTACCAAGAGAAGTTGGTGGTAATCCGGAGAGCCTAATTACAGTTGAACTGTTGATAAGAATATAACCAAAGAGTCTTTAAAAATAGTTGTAGACAGAAACTCTTTCGTTTTAATAGCAGATAAGAATGTTCCCTAATAAGACCGTATAGAAGTTTTTGTTCAGTTATTTAAAAACGTTTTCTTCTATTTTAAAACATCTTAATTAAATATAACATATGTCTTGTAAATGTTTTTCTGGGAAAAAATCAATGACCGATAAGGTTTCTACTAAATAATCCACTGAATCGGTCATTACACATTATTAAAATTATATATTCTAATTATATTATCATTAATTTGTGAGAATTTGAATTCAGATGAATAATTCAAGACAAATTATTAAAATATTTTATCAATAACATCAGTTAGTTGGAGCAAATCAGTTGTAAATATCAAATTTTGTTATGGTTACATTAATTTAATAATGTTGTTATAGCATAAGGTATATAATTAGAGTTTTTAATTATTATTGTAGTTGTTTAAGTTAAGGGGGTAATGCAGTTGTGTATAAATGTCACGGGCGGTTGAATCTGAGTTGTTGAATTGTTAGTGGGAATATTCATCGGTTATTTACTTATTTCCGTTTCGTTTGAAATCAGTCCTAGCAATACGAATAGGAACGGAAGGAAGCTCCCTGAATCTTAAGGTCATAAACGCAGGTGCAATCTTTCAATCACTCTCCCTCCCCTTCCCCTAGCCCCTTTTCATACTATACGGTCTAATGACCTCAACGGTGGGTAAAGCAGATTATTTTCACCCTTCTTATACCATACATTATTTGAACTAAATTTTTTTTCTTTTTCTCTATTTAGGAAATTCACAATCTGTTGGAAACAATTAGTGAATGTGATAACACAAAATTTGGAAAAAATATTAACATGGTAAATAAACTCTGTCACTGGACTGTGTCCAGTGACAGAGCTCCGACGTGAGTACATAAGTGTAGCATTAAGTGCAGCATTTAGAACACTGTAATGGATAGTCAATTACAGTACTACGTTAATAGATGAGGTCTCGGCTCTATCAACGTGTTAGACGTCTTATTGGATTGTTTGGGAAAGTCTGCGTAGCCAGATTTGAGAACAATGGGTTATGTTGGTCACGAATTTCTTCCTAAATTTTGTATAGAGTTTTAAGAAAACGTCATTTATGTAGGGTACGTTTAGGTCTGAGTGTAGTGTTTTATTGGTTACATAATAGGGGGCGTTAACTATCCTCCGTAAAAGCTTTGATTGGGAACGCTGAATTTTTGCTAATACCGATGGTTTGGCACAGCAGTAAAGCTGACTGGCATAGCTCCATATTGGTCGAAGGTAGAAGGGAGTTGTAAATGGTTAATTTGGATGTAGTTGGTAACTTGGATTTGCGTGAAAGAAGTCTGTACAATTGTTTGAACCTGTCCTGCAGTGCGTTTTATCCACGTGTACATTTCTAAATTTCTAAAAAAATTCGTACAAAATATTTGCCTACAAACATACAGAAATTAATTCAAAATTTAAGCACTTTTTTGCTTTTATGAAGACTTTCATTAGTGAAATTATTCAATAAATTATTGATTTACAAAAGTATCATAACACTTAACCTAGGTTCGGGATCTGGCTATAATAAATAATAAACAGACTTCCTTGAGCTTACAAAACTATTTATTGACACAAATAATTTGGATAGTCCGAGAACATTAATTCCATTCACAGTTCAAATACTAATTGAACTCACCACAAAGGTGTGAAAAAATGCAATCATTCAAGAAAGAAATTGATGCCTCCCTGCAAAGGACTTTGGTCTGTGTGATAAGGGATTAGGAGAAGCAATGAAGCACGAAATGGTGGACACCTCCTCAACAACATTATTTTTCACAAATAACTCTGGCCTGCATCAAAAATGGCAAGTTACGAGTTTTGATTTTATTACAATAAACAAACATACATTAATTTTTAAATTGACCGAGTATTTTTTTTAAAAACCGTTACCTTCCTTGTGTCGTCCTTTAAATAGGTAGGTCTAAGTTTTGTCAAAATATTAACAAATGATTGAGAATTCCTTTTATAATATTTTGGTAATAGGTTTCTTTGATAGAAAATTTTCTTTCGTTTGTTTATGTTGTCAATATGTATCAGTTGTAAAATATAACAATGCTATAATTTGATACACTTATAGATTATATGTCTTTAGAGTAAACATGTACACATTTGGTTAACAGACTTTTTAAAACAAAATCACTAGAAGAATATCGGTCGTAAATTATTGTACGTTGTTGAATCGTAAATCATGAGAGAAAAATTAGAAGACAAGAAGACGATTGAAGAGGAACATAAGAAAATATAAAGGACATATTGGATGAATACATCCAATATGTTGCAAGTCGAATGTTTGTAAAACACATGTCTCCATTATACAGCCTAATAAGGAGTGGTCGACGGCTTGGGATATCTTCCGCTCTTTTCTCTTCAAGAAATCTGTTTCCACATTGTACAAATTGAAAGAGAGGTTTGTTTGTCTGTTTGTGGGGGATATAAATTGTTTTTCTTTTTAAAAACTTATCAGTTGTACCCTTACGATTAGATAATAGAAACAATAGGGGTGTCTCCTTTCTCACACTGAATCTATTACATTATGATAAAGTTTACATGTACCGGATGTACTTAGTTTGGAAACGGTTGAAGTTTAAAAATTAAGTGTAATTAGGTAATCTGAAAAATTTTAGTTTATTAACTTATCAAAAAAGCTACTCTGACATTGTTGTCAAATTTCTTCTATCAAACATTTCTGAATCTATCCGTTATTAAGGTTTATAATTAGATAAGAGGTTTACGTGGAATGTACACATGAATAAAACGAGGAAGGCACTCCAGGACAGATTCAAACAGTTGTACAGACTTCTTTCACGCAAATCCAAGTTACCAACTACATCCAAATTAACCATTTACAACTCCCTTCTACCTTCGACCAATATAGAGCTATGCCAGTCAGGTTTACTGCTGTGCAAAATCATCGGTATTAGCAAACATTCAGCGTTTCCAATCAAAGTTTTTATGGAGGATAGTTAACGCCCCCTATTATGTAACCAATAGAACGCTACACTCAGACCTAAACGTACCCTTCATAAATGACGTTTTCTTAAAACTCTATACAAAATTTAGGAAGAAACTCGTGAACCACTGTAATCCACTGTTCTCAAGTCTGGCTACGCAGACTCTCCCAAACAATCCAATGAGACGTCTAAAACGTCGATGGAGCCGGGACCTCATCAATTAACGTAGTACTGCAATTGACTATCCATTACAGTGTTCTAAACGCTGCACATATATATTCACGTCGGAGTTCTGTCACTGGACTGTGTCTCCACTCACGTTTATTTACTATGGTAATTTTTTTCTAAATTTTGTGTTATCACATTCACTGATTGTTTCCAATAGATGTGAATTTCCTAAATATAAAAAAAATTTTCTTCAGTTCATCCGGCATTCTGTGAAACCCTTTAAATTAGTAATCAATAGTCTGAACTTAGTTTGGTCCATTAAGTTTTCTCGTTTTATTCCAATTTTCTTAATATCGTTTCTGACTTTTTTAAATCACTTATTACACAAACTTCATAAATTTTATTGTAAAATGTCTTAAAAAAATTATTTTGTTATTCACTCTTTGTCTGTAGAGTTTTGGTCTTCGTTTTATGATCATTTCTATAATTCCTTCCTTTTTCGTGTACAAATTCTTCTATTTGTGAAAACCTGTACTGTTGTTCGATCTAAGTTCAATTTCCCGACAGGTCTCGAATTTTTTCACCTCTCATTTTCATCTATTACCCATCATCGTCTGCAATGATTCCAAAACAGTCAAATGTAAAATAAATAAAAAACGTACTGTCCGATTATAGTACCTTCGGATGCATTATCGAAGGATATCAAATTTCTCTGATTCTCTTTGAATTCTTAGTCATTTCAAGGCATTCACTCGGTTACAGGCATATTGTTATTTTTAACAAAGTTAAAACTTTTACAAAACAATGACTGCCCAAATTCTTCTCTATGGAAGTGAATCCATGGATAATGTCAACAAAACAGCAGAGCAAGTTGCAAGCTGCAGAGCTTAGATATTTAAGAGGAGTGAAAAGATGTACTACCTACCTGTCGAGACACGATTTCCAAAGAAGAGATTAGGAAAGAGTTGGACATACACAACATGAATAAACGTGTGAAAGAATAAAGAATAAAAATTTTTCTGATGTTAGTTAATTTCCCTTTCTTTATTTACTTTTAATTTTTTTAATATGTGCAAGACATGTAATTGGTATTTTTCTATAGTTACTTTTGATTAGTTATCATCCATTTCTGTTTTGCATTCAAAGATTGTCGTAATTTGCATTAATTCTTATTTATTCTTTCTTTTTTTGAATTTATATATGTATATATATTTTTTTGTTAATATTGTATATATGTTGCTAGATCTTTGACATTGTATTTTCATGGATGGTATGCTCCATCACAGTTTTCGTTACAGGAGGTACCTAGTTCCACATTTTATAAAAAAAATCCTATTTTGTTTAATTTAATTTAATTTCATTGTTATACTTATTTGTGTATTTTGACTGTATGTAAGAATATTTTAATTTATGGAATAAAGATTATTGTTATTATATTATTATTAGTATTATTATTGTTATTATTAATAGGACTGTTAAAATGGAAAGGTCATGTTTGTAGAATGCCAGATGATAGTATACCTCTGAGAGTAATGAAATATGTGCCATCTGGAAGAAGTGATCTAGGACGGCCACGAAAACGATAGTAAACCTTGTAAAATCGGAACAGGCAAAAATCAAATTTTTGCTAGAAGCAGAAGAAGACATAAAGGTTTTACACATTCTTACGAGGTCTTCCACGTGAAATATGTAGACTATAAATTTTATGAATAAAAGTGTTGTTTGTGATTCCTAACCAATAAGCTGCAGTTTGCGATAGCCTTTTATAATCAATCCAGTTTGTGCAGTTGCTTTATAATTTCCTAATGCTTCCCTTATTATTAAAGCTTTATTTTTATCTGAATTATTCTCGATCATAATTATTACTTCGGATGACCAAGTTTATACAACAGCAATAAAATTACTTTATGATATTCCTGTACATAGATGCATACATTTAATACAGTAATGATAAAAATAGGTCTAGAATTGTAGAGAAAGGGTTGATAATAGCGTCGTACGAGAAGGTAGGTCACAGGGGCGATGTTTTGTCATGAAGGGCCAAGATTTGAGGTACGGAAGGAAGGAATGTATTGTTTATGTAGAGGCTACACGAAGTTGAGGACTGAGGACAACATACGGTGGGGCAGGATAAGAATGAGTAAGGGGAGAGGGGATAGACTGAGAGAGAGCGAGCAAGCAGTAATAGAAGGACTGGTTACGCGATGGCATGACGGCAGGTGAGTTCCCACGATGGATGCCACACCTGAGAGTTTGCCGCACAGTTGAGTTCAGCGGCATAATACAATTAGGCCTAGCTATTGCCACCATCACGCGTCATGATTCTTTTTCACTTCACTATAATGGTACATTCATTGCATCTGTGTTAGTCGTTCTTATTATTTTTTTTTTATGTACCGCTAAGATAACCACTAGTAAATACAAACGAATGTCAACCAGAACTCAACTCTTATCTTATTCAATTTTGCATTTAATTTCACTTAACAATATTCTCATGCAACCGAGTTAGTACCAGGTACCCGTATTGTAAAACTGGACAATGACCTGTACTTAAATAAATCTCTTCTTTACATTCAAAAGAAACATTTAAATTAATATCAATACAACCTTTACATACATACTGTTATGTTCTTAACTAATTAATTAATTAAATTCAGTTTCCTGTTACTCACATCTTGCTTATTAATAAAGAAGAAACAACATCCTAGAAAAAACTGTAGGATTACCTATACAGAGATAGTTATTTTAAACTGTTGTCGTTTAGGTCATCAGCCGAAAAGCTGGATTGAACCTGTAGAGGTTTTACTAAGTAAAACGAGGAGTGAGGTGGTTTACCATTGCCTTCCTCACTGAATAGAAACGTACGCTTATCAGCATGCCGGGCCCTCTCTTAAGAACGTATTTTCCAGTCTGCAAATGACACCTTCACTTCATTCACCACAGGGTCTGGCTGTATAATGGAATGCATTACTTTCAGAGGAGATAACTCTGATTAGTGTCTTTTGCACCTCTACCTCTTCTGTTCTTAAATGATTCAGTCATTTAATCGGCTGACCATGTGATAAGAAACAGAACTATTTATTTTAGCCCAGCAACGAACAGATTGAGAGAGATTTGAGAGAGAGATTGAGAGAGATTTTAAACTAGAATCTTAAATTGGATTTTCTAAGGAGTTTCTGCGAAGAAATTAAGTTGTTGTTTAGGTGATCGCCGAGAGGGTGGTTTAAACCTTTAGAGGCTTTACTTAGTAACACGAGGAGGGAGGTGGTTTACAAATTGTCTTCCTCACTGAGTGGAAAAGTATACTTATCAGCATGTTAGGTCCTCTGAAAAGCATCTACTTTCCACTCTGCAAATGACACCTTCACTTCATTCACCACAAGGTCTGGCTGTATTATGTAATTCATTACTTTCAGAGCAGATAACTGTGACTAGTGTCTTTTACACCTCTACCTCTTCTGTTGTTAAATGCTTCAAAGTCATATAATTAGCTGACCATATTATAAGAAACACAACCATCTTTTGTAGCCCTAGAACTAGCAGAAAGTGCAAATAATTTAACACTCCACCTGCATGTTATGGGCATCTTAAATAATTAATTAGGCCGTATTTAATGCAAAGTTTCCTGTAACATCTTACTTACTAATGAAGAAACAACATCGTGAAAAAACGTAAGATAAACTATAGAAGTAGTTATTTTAAACTAGAATCTTACATTGCATTTTCTAAAGAATTTCTGCGTAAAAATGTTTATTATTTGTCGTTATAATCGAGCCAATGTACATGATTGAAGTTTCAAACAAATAGTATTACCTACAGATTTATTGAATATTATTCATTTTCTTGGAAACACTAATTACTTTCTCTTGCTCTGTAGAATGTATATGCCCTTAACAGGCAGATGAAGTGTTAAATTATTGGCACTCGTTCTGCTAGTTCCATGGCTACAACTCATAGTTCTGTTTCTTATCATATGGTCAGCCAATTGTAAGACTGAAGCATTTAAGAATAGAAGAGGTAGAGGTGTAAAAGACACTAGTCAGAATTATCTCTTTGAAAGAAATGAATTTCATCATTATACAGACAGATCCTGCGGTGAATGAAGTAAAGGTGTCATAATCACGGTGGAAAGTAGATGCTTTTTAGAGGGCCTGACATGCTGATAAGCATACTTTTCCACTTAGTGAGGAAGGCAGTGGGAGTACAACCTCACTCCTCTTTTTACTGAATAAAGCCTCTGGAGGATTAAACCACCTTCTCGGCCGATTACCTGAACAAAAACAACAAAACTTGAATATGGAAAGAATACTTCAATGTCGATTTTTCGAAATCGAGTTTTTAGGCCCCCTGAACTCCACAAACACGGTTTTAGCGATTTGTCTGCGTGTGTGTCTCTTTGTGTAGCTGTGTGTGAACAAAATATCTGAAAAGGAAAAAGGGATAAATATCTAAAGGGACCCGGACACGACCATTTTCATCAAAATCGGCCAACCTGTATCAAAAATTCTATATAATGTTACAATATATAAAAACCCCCGAATGTCCGAATGTTCAGCTAATAGCTGAACTTCAAAATTTTGAAAACTGTATAACTTTTCAACAAAGAAAATTTTCCGGAAAACTGCATTGCTTAGTTTTCATGAAGGCCACAAAGTGAGTAAGTATCAGTGCGTTAAATGTTAATGAGATAAACAAGATTATAAAAACGTTATCGTCAAACTGTACTGATGAGATTTTAAATCAAGTTGTTACACAGTAATGAATGTATTTATTTTCTCTAAAACTTGACGTACTTTTAAGTATTCCTGGGTTTCTGCTATCACTATCCAAGATTTTCTGAACCACAAAATTCGGTAAGGTACTTTTTTTGTTGCAAGAAAAAAAATAATCGAAAAGACCAATAAGAGAGAATTAAACCTAATTGACTTTATACTTGACGTCATTTCTATTTTGGTTATTTTATCTCAATAGATTTAACGTTTGAAATTAATTTTCGTACAGGATAATATCTCAAGAAAGCTGAAACAACTTGAGTATAAAATTAACCTACCTTATTTGGAAGATCAAATAAGAGAACTATAGTTCTGGCTTGCCTTTATTGCATGGCGTCATCTGAATGACTAAAACTGTGTGCGGTGAACATAATTTTCTTTAAAAAACTTTTGATAGCTCCGCCTTAAGCAAATCCGATTAAATCGAATTACCCTAAACTTTTTTTCTATTAATTTACAACCGATAATATAATTCTTTAATTAAAATACGTAATTATTTTTTAAATTATTAGTTCAAGTTAATTTAATTTTTAATAATTTGTAAGATGACTTCAATTTGGTTTAATCAATCTACAAATCAGCAAACAAATAATAGTTTTGTTAAGTTTTATAAAAGATTTTACGGTAATAAATATGTCAATTTAGGACCGGGGGTGAAAGCAGATTAATATTATTTTGACCAGAGATGAATTTATAAAAAGAAATATGAAATAACATTTTGCCTTTATAGTAATTTGCAAGGTGCTCTTGTAATATACTATGTAATTTTTTTCTATTCGTTTTAAGTTTAGATGCGGCAATTTGTAGAAGACAAAGCTAAGATGATGTTATGATGGTTGGAAGTTTGCGATATTATTTATATACAGCAGTTATCTGTCATCTCCATAGCAGTTATTACGTACCCATCCATTTAGATTTATCACTTATACAACCAGCAATAGACACTACGTTTAGATTGTTTTACACCTGCTTGGTATGTCTAAAGATTTACCGACCTATCATAATCATTTTTGTAACGACATTTTATTAAAAAAATTTATCGATTAAATTTTATCATGATTAAAATTTTTAAATAATTGTGAAACAAATTTGAATAAGTTTAAAGGCAAACTGTATTAATTTTCTTGCAAATCATTTGATAAAACAGCGGTACCCGTTAAATAATACGGACTCTTTTAATCTGGATGTTACTTAATCCGGACATATAAAATATTTTAAATGATGAAAAATCTTCTTTTTTTAGCTTTTATTTGTTTTTGGTATTGATAACTAACCAATTTGATCGCTGCTTTTGGCTGTATTATTTGACATGAATTAGGCATGAGTTTGAACAGGGATCCCCAGTAGAGTTTGTTCACTGATGGCTGTCAGCTGGTCACCATACAAAATCGCTTGTCCAACCGGTGTTACTTAACAAATAATAGCGACTTACTACCAGCTGACTGACTGGGCTGGCCTGGAGACCAAAAATCTAATGACAATAATAGAACAACTGAATACGAAAAACATTTACCAACTGTGGCAGCTCGTAAAATGTTATTGTAAAGAATCAAAATTTTATTGATTCGTTCGACTGATGCAGCGTGCGGTGTACCAACTGCGGTGGGTTTATTAAAATTCATTTATTTAAGTTCAGTTAACCCACCGGGCTGGTCTAGAGGTGAAGTCATCGCCGTGAATCAGCTGTACAACAGCTGATTTTTGGAGACGAAGGTTCCTGGTTCAAATCCTAGTAAAGGTAGTTTTCCTAATTTACTTTTATATGGATTTGAATACAAGAGAGTCATTACCGGTGTATTTAATGGTTGGGGTTCAAATAACGAAACTCTCTCAGGACGGTCAGCCTGAGTCTGTACAAGAGTCTGTTCATGAGGCTACTTATCGTTCTTAAATTGAACAGATTGCAACGTTCACACATCGTGTATTTGTGTTGTTTAGGTTATCATATAAAAAGCTGGTTTGAACCACTAGAGGCTTTACTAAGTAAAACTAGGAGTGAGGTGGTTTACAAATGCCTTCCTCAGTGAGTGGAAAAGTATGCTTATTAACATGCCAGGCCTTCTGGAAAGCATCTACTGTCCACCCTGCAAATGACACGGTCACTTCAATCACAACAAGGTCTGGCTGTATAATGAAATTGATTACTCTCAGAGGAGATAACTGTGACTAGTGACGTTTACACCTCTACCTCTTCTGTTCTTAAATGTTTCAATCATATAATTGGCTGACCATGTGATAAGAAACAGAACAATTTTTTGTAGCCCTGGCACTATCAGATTGAATGCAAATAATTTAACACTCCACTTGCCTGTTTTAAAATCTAAGGAAAACTGAATGTGAAAGGACATACACCAACTGCGGCAATTCGTAAAGTTTTATTGGAAGGGATTCGTTCAACTGAGGCACCGTGCTGTGTACCAACTGAGATGGGTTTACTACAATTCATCTATACATTGTTTGTCAATTTATAATTAGAATAATATAGACTACAATTAAATTATAATTCAATTTATAAATTTATTTATTTTATAGCTTAGTATTACATAGTTTAGTTAAATTTATAATAATTTCTAAATATATAAACTAAAGAATGAAGATGAGATCTAGTCAATAACAACCAAGGCTGGGTGCGCTTTGTCACATTTCAGAAATAAGTTGGGATTCCCTTAAGCTGGGGTCATGAACTTGTACCAAAATCTTCGTCTCGGTTTGCGGTTTACTTGTGCAACTTATGGATTAAAAGATTTCAAAAATGTAATATGTGTTCGTTCAAGAAGATTGAAGAGCCTTTCACACAGAATGCGATCTACGTCCTGCGTTCTGGGTAAGTAAGTGATCGTAGAGTGCAAAATATTTTTTGAATGCTGTGGTTCATAATATATACTTCAGATAATAACGTAAACATTTTTAATCGCAAACGTAATTTGTTCCAATATCATAAGTATAATGCAGCATACAATAAGATAAACTTTTATTTTCATAGCGTGAGTCAATGTTTTTAACACAATACGTAACAGCACTCTGGCTATATTAGGAATGGTATCTTCCAACTGTTGGACAAAGTATAGAATAAAATTTTCACGGTCATTACACTTTCACAGAGTATATTACAAAAAAAAAACACCACGGAAAGGTAAAAACGTTTGCCCATAACAGGCAGGTGGAAAGTTAAATTGTTTGCCCTCGATCTTCTAGTTCCGGGGTTATAAAAAATAGTTCAGTTTCTTATCACATGGTCAACCAATTATATGACAAAAGCATTTAATAACAGAAGCAGAGGTAGAGGTGTAGAAAACACTAATCGTAGATATCTTCTCTGAGAATAATGAATTTCATTGTACAGTTAGACCTTGGGGTGAATGAAGTGAAGGTATCATTTGCAGGGTGGAAAGTATATGTTTTTCAGAGAGCCTAGCATGTTTATAAGCATATTTCTTACTTCGTGAGGAAGGCAAAAATAGTAAACCACCTCATCCCTCGTTTTAATTAGTAATCCTTCTAGAGGTTCAAACCAGCCTGATTGTATAAACAAAATAAAAAATATTATAATAAACTTTTCAAATATTTGTCAAAAAAAAATAAAATAAGATAAATCTAATGATTAAAAATAAAACAAAAAAAAAGAAAGATGAGAAGGAACTTGGTTATAAAATTAACATTCCTGTATAAATATTTATTTATTTAAGCTTATAAATTTTTATGCATTTTAATGATACGTATAATACTTTCATTATTTATTTTATATAAATTATTCACGTCTATTATAAGCATCTTTAATATTCATAAATCATAAAATCTAATGGATTTAAAAGCACGAATACAGAATTGATGGTGTCAGAGGAAGGTAGGTAGCTCAATTTATAAATATACACGTTATACAAATAAATAATACTTATATTTATTAATGAAACTGAATACAAATAAACTTAATACAAATTATTACAAATAGTAGATATTTGTTTTATTTTAAAAATAAATTATATTCATATTTAGACAAATGTATTTTATTAAGTAGGCCTACTTAATTTATAAAATTATTTTTATTTTTATTATTATTATTATTATTATTATTATTATTATTATAATACAGTCTACTTATTACGTAATGAATACCGATGTTATACCACCCGGAGCTTCTGTGGAATACGCAGAAATGGAAAAGCCGTCTCACTGATTTTCTTGCTCACTCATCACTAGGGTTACTATTTGTCTTTGGAAAGAAGAGAGTTTCTGAAAAGGCGCAAAACTGGGTGTGTATACTACCGTTTCAAAAAACATTATTTATTTTTTGTAATTCATAAGATTTGTTGTAAATGTACTTATACAATAGAAAAAATCTGGTGTGAAACACTCACACAACTTTCTCTTGCCAATGCAAATAATTAATAATAAACCTAACATTATTAATAAAATATTAGAAATAAACAAAAACTAATCTCAAAAACATAACCTTATTTTAATCATGAGTGAATGACGCAAAATGACAATCGAACTCAGTTTGGCTTAAAAATACGGAAAATCACGCTTTCACGCTAAACTAGGCTCTGTAGAGAAAAATGCTCTAAACAAAAGTTGTAGATCTTTTAATTTTCTATAAATTTAATTATATACACTTTTGTCGTAAAATGCATACTAACACCGAAATGTTAAAAAAATCGATTTTTTCTCACGTTTTCGTGAGAAAAAAACAGAAAATCGCTAATTACCGCTAAACTAAGCGTTATACAAAAAATTGTTTGAAATAAAAGTTGTAGAATTTTAAATTCTCTACAACTTTTATTATATAAGTTTTTGCGCTAAAATTTATATTAAAGCCGTAATCTTAAAAAAAACAACGTTTTTACGTGAAAACAGCCTCACCGAGAATTTCAGCAAACATGGCGCCTACCCTATCTTGTAGAGAATAAAAAATTGAGTAAAATAGGCGATTTTTAAAAAAATCGTAGGACCAGTTTTTGAGAAAATCGCAAAAAACTGAAAAATTATACGAATAAACTACTACTTCCGGTTGACCGATTTTGATGAAAATGTTCGTGTCGCGTCCGGTAGTGGTATGTAACTTAAGTTTCAAGTTCGTACGATGTTCCGTTCTTGAGATATTCTGTTCACACACACACACACACACACACACACATACACACACACACACACACACACACACACACACACACACACACACACACACACACACACACACACACACACACACACACACACACACACAGAGACACACACACAGACCAATCGCTAAAAACATGTTTTTTGGGTTCAGGGGGTCTGAAAACGTATAGATCCGGTGAAGAGTGGATTTCTTAAAATCGACATGAAAACAATACTTTCCTTCCTATATATTCATATAGGCAAGAGAAAGTAAAAATGGAGGCGTATATTTTTTTTAAGTGAAATTTTCAGGTAGGCCTACATGGAACCGTTAAGGGGAGACTGTACTTTTATCCCGCCAATTTTAAATTTGCTATTTGTAGGTACATTTTTCATAGGATTGGTAAAAGATTGGAAAATTAAACTTTACACACCATAGGTGTCGGGTTTCTTCTCGAGCTACTGACATTTTTTCAATTTAATCTTTGGACCGTACCATTTTTTTTTTCAAATTGCGAATAACATAAAAGTTTTACAAATTGTTTTCCACGTATTTTGCTAATTACTAATTTTTGGAGCTTCTGAGGAAGTCATAAAAATGTCGGTATATGTGGGTGGATATACAAGATAATTAACTGGTAAAAATTTCAGCCTGGTAGGTTTATTGGTTTCTGAGAAAAGTGTACCTTTGTGTTAAAAATCTAAATTTACGGGAAAAGGTAAGAAACAAGAAGGCACAAATCAAAACCAATATGTACACAAACAAGTAAATTTCCCATCAACAGTTGTTTAGAAAGATGAACCAACAGCTGAGAATATTAAAAACCGTGATGCAGATATTTTAAAAACTAAAATTCTCTTTGCACTAAAACGAGCAGTATAAAAAATTTAAAAAAATGTTAGTTCATCGTATCATGATAAAAACTTAATTTTTTCATATAAATTTTTTTTGACGTAATTTAATGTTTTTCTGGTAGATCTAGGCCTAAACTATTGAAAAACATAAAAAAACCAAAAATCGAAATTTTGAGTATACACTATCGTGCAATCTCCCCTTAAAAATGTATTTAAATTTTTTCTGAAAATTTTGTTATTTTTTCGTTAACACCGTCGTTCCTTTTTATCTACCCAACAGAATGCAGGGAATTTTGTAAGCGTGCCTGTTATATGTCAAGAAAGCTAATGAAATGAACAAAGAAGAATTTTATTCACGCGTTTGAACAGGACGGGACGTTTACTTTTAAAACTATTTAATTTACAATTGGCTTGAAATGAAAAAGTTACGTTGCGAGAAACTTTTCGGCCGTAAGTAATTTCTTAATATTTATATCGTATGAGTTGCTCGCATTTCATCATGCGGTCTTGGGTTCGAATCCCATTCAGGCACGGCATATTTTCATACGTTACAAAAAAATCATTTCATCTTTCACCGTCTGCATTAGCAGTAATTGCAGAACAGTCGGACGTTAAACCCCCAAAAAAAAGTATGAGTTGCATATAATTATCGAAATTCCCCTGCATTATGGTAGAAAAAAGAAACGACCGTGAAACAAAAATATATCAAAAATTTCAGAAAAATGGATTTTCTTCCGGACATCTGGAACTTCAAACCCAATGATTTCGGTATCTACTCTTTAAGAAGAATCGAATGACACTGGTTTTGTGTCCAAATTCCAACTTTGAATTCTTTAATTTCGGTTTTGGTCCGCTTCCAGTCAAAACCAGAAAACCCAATTTAGGCCCACTAACATTTTGTGTCCGACAGGGCTGTGTGCTGTCTCCATTGCTGTTTAACATTTATTCTGAGCATATCTTCAGTGAAGCCTTGGGAAATATGGAAATGGGTGTTTCTGTGAATGGAGAGAGACTAAACAATGTGAGATATGCTGATGACACAGTAATTTTTGCAGAAAGTTTGGAGGATTTGCAAATTCTGTTGGATAGAGTGTCAGAGTGTAGTGAAAGGCAGGGTCTGGATATCAACATTGGTAAAACGAAATTGATGGTCATAAGTAAAAATGAAGTCCCCAGATGTCATCTTTTATTAAATGGACAGAATGTTGAACTTGTGGATAGGTATACATACCTTGGTACTGCTCTGAATAGCCGGTGGGATTGTTCACAGGAAATTAAGATCCGTATAGAAAAGGCTAGAGCTGTATTTATCAAAATGAGCTCCTTGTTTAAAAGCCATGATTTGACAATGGAATCAAAAATGAGATTTCTCAAATGCTATGTGTTCCCTGTTCTTTTGTATGGAGCTGAATCATGGACATTGACAGTTTCAATGGAACGAAAAGTAGAGGCATTCGAAATGTGGCTATATCGAAGAATTTTGAGAGTATCTTGGGTGGACAATGTCACGAATTATGAGATTCTGGGAAGAATAGGAAAAGAAAAAGAAATTCTCAATGCCATAAAAGTAAGGAAACTCCAATACCTGGGACACATTATGAGAAATAACAACAGATATAAAATATTGCAGCTCATAATTCAAGGAAAGATATGTGGCAGAAGAGGTCCTGGCAGAAGGAGAATATCGTGGATCCAGAACCTAAGGACTTGGTTCTCCGTGAATACAGCTCAATTGTTCAGGGCAGCAGTCAACAGAGTCATCATAGCCAAAATGGTTGCCAACATCCGGAACGGATAGGAACCACAAGAAGAAGAAGAAGAACATTTTGTGTAGATTATGAATCCGAAAATCGTTTGTTCCTATCTCTTGTAGTTTTTGACATCTGGGTGTACGGACAGACGGATTAAAGAAAATTATATATGACAATTTCAAAAATTGCCAACAAATATGTTGGTTTTACACTATAATTCACGTCCCTGACATTGTAAAAATTTGTTGTTTAGGTCATCAGCCGAAAGGCTGGTTTGAACCTGTAGAGGTTTTACTAAGTAAAACGAGGAGTGAGGTGGTTAACCAATGCCTTCCTCACTGAGTGGAAAAGTACACTTATCAGCATGCCGGGCCCTCTGAAAAGCATATATTTTCCACTCTGCAAATGACACTTTCACTTCATTCACCACATGAACTGGCTGTATAGTGAAATTCATTACTTTCAGAGAAGGTAACTCTGATTTGTGTCTTTTATACCTCTACCTTTTCTGTTCTTAGATAGTTCAGTCATATAAGTGGCTGACTATGTGATAAGAAACAGAACTATTTTTTTTAGCCCTGGACCAAACAGATAGAGTGCAATTAAAATAACGCTCCACATGCCCGTTTTGGGCATTTGTCTAGATTATGAATCCGAAAATCGTTGTTTGCTATCTCTTGTAGTTTCTGACATCTGGGTGTTACGGACAGACGGATTAAAGAAAATTATATATGACAATTTCAAAAATTGCCAACAAATATGTTGGTTTTACACTATAATTCACGTCCCTGACATTGTAAAAATTTATTAAAATTTAGAACCACGGATTAGCAATCAGTCTTACAACTTTCAAACCACTAAATGGCTAACTAATAAATTTTATTTGAACAGAAAAAATAAAATAAAACTATATAATATAAGACCTGTTTATAACAAAATTATAACAAAAGATGTTTCTCTGATGGGAAATGGAAACCCGTCTCGAAAGAAGTATACAGAAATACAGAACCTCTAGCAAACCAGATGAGGAATAAGAGAATTTCCTTCTTTGGACATCTCTTGAGGACCGATTCTTCCAAAATCTCAAAACAAATCATCAACTTTTTCCTAAACAGAAAAACTCAGCCCCACTGGATCAGGGAAATTAAGGAGGACATGAATGGACTCCAAATCTCACTTGAGGACCTCAAAACAAAATCCGGAAATTACTACTGGTTGAAGACAACAGAACTTGAACAGCAGAAACCGACGAAACGGCAGAAAGTTATGTATTCTGACAAGGAACGGCAGAGAAGATCGGATGGATTGAAGGAATACTGGAGAAAGTTCAAGAAGGGAAACATCAGGAAAAGACTAAAAAAACTGAAAAATTGAACCTTAAAAATTGAAATGAGTTTTTTTAGTTTGATGAACTTATGTAGTCCAATGTGGCTTTAAAAATGAAAAATATAAGACCTGTTCCATAAAAGGATTTCCACAAAAACGTATGGTACATCTAACATCCATGCATAATCAAGTCAGGTGTACATGAGAAATAAAAATTCCAAATCTGTTGAGGTCATGGAACTGTACGCCGATCTTTCATCTATGAATCTATGATCATAGAGAAGAAACTAGAAATTTTTACACTATATTTCAAACTATTATAGTATTTTCAACAGCTGCACAATATATTTATAAACTATTATTAAAGTTTATCTATTTTATAATATAATAGTGAAATGACGAAAAATATTTTGGAACATTATTTTCACACGTATTCTAATACATGAGTTTCATAATAAACAGGTTTCGTTTATGAAAATTGATACTCAGAAACTAAAAAATATTTTTTCTAATAATTTCAAATCTGTGATACGTAAACTAAAACTAAAATTATAGTTTAAAATTTGATAATCAACTATAATACAAAAATAATAATTTCAACGTTCGAATTTACAAGATAATTTTTGACTTGTGTTTTAAAAAATATTATATATTTTTTTATTCAAAATTCCTTCGGGATATAATTATCTATATATGACTCCCCCAACAGCAAAAATCTTGCGATTTTATCTTCATTAAATTTTATAGGTGATAACATATTTTTGTACCATCTGGATTTATTTTTAATGGCTTAATCAAAATAGATATTGTTATATATATTTCGTTGTTCTACCTTAAGGCTGTATTTGTTGTGGTATCAAAAATTTTAGAATTAGATTGAAATATTTTTTTTTATGTCAAAACATCTGCTATAGAAAACTTAATTTATATGGATAGATATATTTAGTCTATTAATTTAATAAACATGTCAAAGACCTTTAAAAATAATCAATCTTTTTAAATTTTTATAACCATGCTCAACTTATGAATAAATAAATTGAATTAACAGGAATGTGAAAAAGAAATTAAATTTGAAAATATTAAATTAAAATATTTATAAATTATAAATTTCAGTTGAATCGGTATACGAACTTGATATAAACTTTAAAATTGTTTTAAATATTAATTTATTTTTGATTGAGTTTCTAGTAAATCTGCATTTCAGTTCGGCCTTCTTTTCCCATGTTGTGACATTTGAAACATGAGTATTAGAGTATTAGGCCTACTTAATAATAAGAGATACATGAGTACTAATACATGATCCTTAATAGATTTCATACAACCTTGAGTATTTCTTAGTAAACTATTCGTTACACATCTACTATATAATGTAAAAATTATTATTCCAGGTTCTTTTTGGATCTGGTTATAAGATATGATAGATACGAGGTCTGCCCATAACAGACAGGTGGAGTGTCAAATTATTTACACTCAATCTGTTTGTTGCAGGGCGAAAATAAATAGTTCTGTTTCTTATCACATGGTCAGCCAATTAAATGACTGAATCATTTAAGAACAGAAGAGGTAGAGGTGTAAAAGACACTAGTCAGAGTTATCTTCTCTGAAAGTAATGAATTTCATTATACAGCCAGACCCTGTGGTGAATGAAGTGAAGGTGTCATTTGCAGAGTGGAAAATATGTGCTTTTCAGAGGGCCCGGCATGCTGTTAAGCGTACTTTTCCACTCAGTGAGGAAGGCAATGGTAAACCACCTCACTCCTCGTTTTACTTAGTAAAACCTCTACAGGTTCAAACCAGCCTTTCGGCTGTTGACCTAAACAACAACAGATACGAGGTGTGGCTATTAAATAACGAGACTGACGTAAAAAATTTAATTTTAATTTTATACATAATCACTTATTATCACCTTCAATATACACTCATTCTCTATCCCTACAACGCTCCATGCGAATTTTCCATTGTTGGAAACAGTGCTGGAAGTCATCTTCTGTCAGCTCCTTCAGAACACGTGCCACTCAAAAATGTTTAAAACGAAGCTCGCAAAAATGTTTGTACTGACACTTTGTACGCGATTGAAAATGACCCAAATTTTTTGAAAACGATAATAACATGTGATGAAACGTGGTTTTTTACTTATGATTCGAAAACGAAGTGCCAATCCATGCATTGGAAGAGCCGAACTTCACCAAGAGCCAAAAAAGCTCGAATGAGCAAGTCAAAATTTAAAGCAATGATGATTATTTTTTGATATCCACGGGATTGTGTACCTTCACTGGGTTCCTGAAGGTTAAACAATTAATCAATATTACTACCTTGAGGTAAATTCTAAACTACGTCAAAGAGGAAGGAAAAACGCCCCGAAATGTGGAAGGACGAATCATGGGTTCTCCACCAAGACAGTACGCCACCTCTTTCCGCGTTATCTGTTCCTAGCCAAGTACAGCATCTAAGTGTTAGAACATCCACCTTATTCACCAGATCTTGTATTATGTGACTTCTACCTGTTCCCTAAGGTGAAATCTGCATTAAAAGGGACAAGATTTCAGTTTGTGGAAGCTGTAAAAGAGAAAGCGGCACGTGTCCTGATGGAGCTGACGAAGATGACTTCCGCACTGTTTCCAACAATGGAAAATTCGTATGGAGCGTTGCAGGGATAGAGAAGGAGTGTAATTGAAAGTGATAATAAGTGATTATGTATAAAATTTAAATTAAATTTTTTACTACGCCAGTCTCGTTATTTAATAGCCACACCTCGTATGATAGATATACGAGGTTTGTTCAAAAAATAACGGGAATTTTCGTTTTTTGAAAAAAATATTTATTTATTCATCTACATTAATATTGTCGCCTTCAAAGTAGTCCCCTTCGCATGCAAAACACTTGTGCTAACGCTTTTTTCAATCCTCGAAACACTTCTGAAACTCGATCTTTGTGATAGCTTTTAGCTCTTTCACCGATTCGCTTTTAATGTCATCTATGCTTGTAAAACGACGGCGTTTTAATGTTCTCTGTATTTTTGGAAATAGAAAAAGTCACATGAAGCCATGTCTGGCAAATATGGAAGCTGGGGCATGGTTACAGTTTCGTTTTTGGCCAAAAATTCACGAACAAGCAATGAAGTGTGAGCAGGTGCATTATCGTGGTGCAAAAGCCATGAATTGTTTTGCCACAAATCCGGGCGTTTTTTTCGGATTGCTTCACGCAAACGGCGTTGAACTTGTAGGTAGTACTCCTTATTGAGTGTTTGACCTTGTGGCAAGAATTCATGATGCACTATGCCATTAAAATCTAAGAACACAGTGAGCATAACCTTCACATTCGACCGCACTTGTCGAACCTTTTTCGGTCTTGGCGATCCAGAATGCCTCCACTGGGACGATTGAGCCTTAGTTTCGACATCGTATCCGTAAACCCATTTTTCGCCACCTGATATAACACGTTTGAGTAGATCCGCATCGTTGTCGACTTCATTTAGTGACTCCTGAGCAACTTCCATTCGCCGCTGTTTTTGTTCGAAATTCAACAATTTTGGAACAAATTTTGCTGCCACACGTTTCATACCCAAAAAATCCGAAAAAATTTCATGGCATGAGCCAATCGATATGCCAACATCATCACTGACTTCTCTGATTGTGATTCGGCGATCATTCATAACCATTTCTTTCATTTTTTTCACGTTTTCATCGGTTGTTGATGTGCTTGGACGTCCGGGTCGTTCGTCATCTTCAACGTTTTCGCGGCCATCTTGGAAACGCTTATACCACTCGTAAATCCCCTTGTTTTACTCATAGCAGACTCACCATATGCCTTTGTTAACATTTCACACACTTTATTACACTTTATTTCATTTTTCACGCAAAATTTAATACAAAATCTTTGATCCATTTTTTTAACAAACAAAATTAGCCGTGCCCGAAAAACACGTCTAACCTTAACGGCTTCCACTTAAGAACTAAGCAGTGAATATTGTTGAAAATTTTATCATACGTCAGGGGCATGTGTACCAACATAATAAAAAAACAATTTTTACAATCGGACTATCCAAACCCGCGAAATTTAAAAATTCCCGTTACTTTTTGAACACACCTCGTACTTCATTTAAAATTATAACAATTGTAAAAATTTTTCGTGTATAGGATCAATTTGAGACCACGTGAGGTGACTGACTTAAGTCGTTTCGGGAAGCTTCTTTTGCAGTTCATATTCTCAGCAATCGGTCACTAGGCTTTTATCGAATTTTAAAAAAATAAACTTCAAATTAATTTTTTCTTAATCCTTAATGTGTGTACGTTGCAATATGTTCAATTTAAGACCAATAATCAACCTCGTAACCTAATGAGATGAAAATGACAATAAATATGAGGTGTACATGAGTTGTAGTCTTGTAAATACTCAGAGAATATGGTTAATTGAACTTCAACCATCAAAGTACTCCATTAACCTCTCTTCTTCATGTAGCATCTCCATTACGAAGGTGTGCTAGCATCATGGCAATCCTGACCTTGGAAACTGTAGCTCTAAATAGGTCGATGGATGACAAATTAAACCACTCTCGCAGGTTCCGTAGCCAGGAGGTTCTTCTTCTTCCAACCGATCGTTTGCCCATAATCTTTCCCTGGATGACAAGATGAAGGATTTCATATTTTGGACCTCTCAAGACATGGCCGAGGTACACCAGCTTTCTCTTCTTGATTTCGATCATCACTTCCATTCCCTTCTGCATCCTCCTTAGGACTTCCATGTTTGTGACTCTCTCTGTCCAAGATATTTTGTGCATCCTTCTGTAAACCCACATCTCAAAGGCCTCAAGTCTCCATTAACCAATCTCTAATATTAAAATCCGTATAGAAGTAGTTAACTTTACTGGGATTTGAACCACGGAACCTTCGTCTCTAAAAATCAGCTGACTCACGGCGAGGATTTTACCGCTAGACCAATCCCGGAGGGTTATTGCTATCTTTAATTATTTTTGTACTTAAGTAGATTAAAGGTGGTTTAAAAGACAAAACATTAATTATTCGTTCATATTATCTTGAAAACTAAATACTAAAATTATACAATCCATTCAACAATGTTTTATACCTTAACACTAAAATGTACGTAAAATATTCACAATTTTTGCACTTGACACTGCTCTGCTTTAACACATCACACTGTAGTGTTACACTAGGTCGAAGGGCTTCTTTCTCTTAAGCCTTCTAGGAATATTTTTAATATCAAGAAGTTGAATTGCTTCAGGATTGATGTGGCCATGTAGATGAGCTTCATGTTTGACAGAAAATCTTCTTATCTCACTGGACACAAAAGGGATATCAAGATCTCTATGCAAATTACTATTCCTAACGTACCAAGGGGCATTAACGATAGTTCTCAGTACTTTTTTCAGAAACGTCTGTATAATCCTTTTTTTTTGTCTTTAATTTTATAAATCTAGAACACTGTACTATACATTAAAGCTCAACCACTAGATTTGATGAGAGTTATTATTAGGCGTGGAAGGATGGATCCCACCAGTGTATCCTCCAGGATGACGTAATCATGCTATGATGGAGATGATCTTGATGGAAATGAAAATGAAAGCCCAATGGTGAAGAAATTAAGAAGATGTGATGTCGATGATGAAGATGATAGAAGAACGGTAAAAGAATGTTATGGAAGAAGATCCCTACACCAAAGTTTTGAATGGCCATTTGTCGAGCGAGGTCATTTGGATGATTTTGCAATTTATCAAAGAAACTTTGATAAAGTTGTCGTGCAACGTCTTTTACGTAGGGAATACGAAGGTCAGAATGAAGGGTGTCGTTTCTCACGTACCAAGGTGCTCCAGTGGCAAGCCTTAAATATCTAGACTGAAATACCTGTATTTCGTTTAAATTGGTTCGAGCAGCAACACTATAATCCTTATTTGACTTTCTCTGGTGCAACCCAAAAGTTGTATACCATAAATCTAGATGGGTTTGAAAATTTGGGTTTATAGATTGCTACTCTTCTTTGAAAATAATAATAAAATTAAACTTAATTTCACGTTAATCCCTAACGAGGGTACGTTCAAACTGTTAAATTTAAGAACAATAAGCAACCTCATAATCCAATGAGATGAGAATAAGTGTATGACGTGTAAATTAGGTCTAGTCTTGTACAGACTCAGGCCGAATTCCTGAGATAGTATGTTCAATTGAATGGGTCAACGGAAAAACGTTGCAAGTAACAAAAACAAATTTTTACAGAAAGTGAAAGATACCATCTGATTCTTAGCTGTATAACGATTTTTCACAGTATGTTGATTTTGTTTCAAGAATTTCCAAGATTTTAGTTACAATTCTACCCGTTAGAATTCAGTATTATATCTAATAGAGGATTTTTAGAACGTATTCCACTGAAACCTAACTTTTGTAAATTTTGTCAGTTGCAACGTTTTTCTGTTGAATCATTTATTTGAACCCCAACCGTCAAGGTACACCTGTAACCACTGTCTAATATTACAATTTGTATAAAAGTACCTTTAGGCTACTATAGGGTGATTCAAAAAGAGCGCCGGTTTTGATATATAAAATTAAGAGATTTATTTTATTGAAAAACTGAAAATAAATACATCAACAAGTTCATCTTTTCTTCCGATTTTATGTATGAAAAATGATGTCATGCATGTGTCCTCCTCTACTGCGCTGGCACGCATCAACTCTGTCCATGAAATTGGATATCACTGCACGACAAGTTTCGACTTCCATTTGCCCGATAACCCGTCGAATTTCCTCCTTCAAGTCATTGATGTTTCGGGGTTTATTGGCATACACCAATGACTTCAGATGACCTCAAAGAGGAAAGTCACTGAATCGTCAATCGGAATGATCTCCAAAATAGAAATGTGGTCAAACAATGTTGCCAACCGATAAACAAAAATTTACCAGCCGTTTAAAAACCGGCGCTCTTTTTGAATCACTCTTTAGAATTTGAACTACGAAATCTTCATCTCGGAAAATCAGCTGTTTCGCGACGACGACTTTACCACAATATTAACCCGGTGGGTTATTGCGATCATAAAAAAGTGAAATGAAACTAATATGGTATAGCTAATATATAACATATATTAAGAGGCGTAGATTACGAAAACCGCTATGAGAAAGTACCCTGAGCCCTGTAAGAGACAAAAACAAAACTTTTAATTTTTCACTGTTTCACTGAAAGTAGCAAGTTTTTCACTGTAAGAGACAAAAAAAATATTTTTAATTTTTCACTTTTTCACTGAAAGTAGCAAGTTTTTCACACTGTAAGAGACAAAAAGAAAATTTTTCACTTTTTCACTGAAAGTAGCAAGACTACAGTTCATGTACTTTTTTTGGAATTTTTCAAACTTTTTCAGTAAATCATCGATTCTGATGCTTTAATGGAGAATATAAATTAGTTTATGCATCTAAACTAATCACTGAAATGTATTTATTAACTAGTTTGCGAATGTTAAATATCTAATAGGTTAGGATTATATTAAACCTGTAATTAAAATACCAAAAGAAAATGTTCGCAATTAAAAATGAAAAGTAGATTTTAATCATTGTAGTCTTATAAGTAGAGTATACGGCCTGTACTAAAATCTCCTTAAATGTTAGTTGGATTCTAAACTAAACTACGTTTAACACATTACTTTTATATACAGTTAGTTAGTTAGTTAGTTAGAAAGGATATTAAACTAGAAAAGATAGTATCCAGTTTTCTCATCAAACCAATTAAGATACTTTACTGATAATAGAGAACAATTAACTAACGTTTTATCACTTGAACTAGCAATTAAGAAAACTTAAAAGCACTTTTTGATGTCTAACTTATTATATTGTTAATGGATGGTTTCGTAATTTGAAAACTGCTACTGCATTAAATGAAAACCGCTCGTCATTTTTAACCTTTTTATGTCTCAAAATATAGTTTTGCTTCGTTTTAAAATGGTTGTTTTTTTGGACCACCAATGAATGTTGTTATTTAGTGACCTCTTACTCTATTGTAGGTTAATCGAATAAAACGGATAATTGCTAACTCTATATTAACTTTTATTATTAGTATTAGAAATGATGCTAATTAATCTATGTTTTATTATACTAAAAGTAATGTTTTAATTAATTATTTTTAAATTGACTAATTGTTCATTAACTTTGCTTTTCTTCATTTATATTTGTAGGTCTATGATTAATTAACATTCTTATATTTAGTGAATTTTATCTTAAAATTATGACAATCTAATCGAATTAAATATATTATTAAAAAATCATTAAAGTAATAAAAATTTTATGCGTTTAATTTTTTACTTTCTCGTGTCCTTTATGAATAGGCTATGTAGAAAAGCTAAGTATTGTTTTCACGTCGATTTTTTGAAATTAAGTTTTCACTAGATATACTACATGTTTTCAGGCCTCCTGAACCCAAAAACGTGTTTTTAGCCACTGGTCTTTTTATATGTGAACAAAATATCTCAAGAATGAAACATCGTACCAAGTTGAAACTTGAAACTTAAATTAGGTACCACTAAAGGACCCGTCACCATTAGTTCACCAAAATCGGTCAATCAGAAGTAGTAGTTTATTCGTGCAATTTTTCAATTTTTAGCAATTTTTTCAAAAACGGCTCCAACGATTTTTTAAATCTTCTTATTTACTACATTTTTTATGCTCTACAAGATAGAGTAAACGGTATGTCTCTTGAAATTCTTGAAGCGGCTGTGAAGAGGCTCGAATCAAAAAATTTTTTTTTCTAAGATTGGGGCCTGCATTTTAGGGTAAACAAGTATAAAAAAAAGTTGTAGAACTTTTAAAAACATAAAACTTTTATATCAAGCGTTTTTTGTACAATGCTTAGTTTAGCGTCAATTAATGATTTTCTGTATTTTTTTCCATCAAAATCTGTAACAAACTTAGATTTTTTAATATTGCGAATTTATGCATTTTACGACAAAAATGTATAATAATTTCATCATTCCAAAATAGGTGGCAAGGAAAAATATGTCTGGTGCGATGGCTCCGCCCATTTTGTTTAATCGCGCATCGTTACAAGATGGCCTCTCGGTCGCCTTCTGAGATCGTACAACTGACTTTTTACAGTATTTAAATTAATATTTATGTAAAAGTGACAGAACGGTGCGTGTTAATATTAGATTGTTGATAAGAATAATAAAATTTTCTGTTTCAATGATTCGACGTGACCTATCGCCCACAGTAAATCCGTTTCGGTAGGTCACACGAAAATGAGATGGTCCGGTGCAAGTTTGGGTTTTTACTACTGGATTCGTTAATTTAATCTTGAAAAAGATTTGGTTATACAAAAAGTCTCTTAATACTTGTGTTGCTGTTGATATAGTACAAGTAAATTTAACAATTTTATCTTTTCAAAATAGGTGTCAAGTAAAAATATGTTTGATGCGATGGTACCGCCCATTTTGTTTACTTGCGTATCGGTGGGACGTAACTACAAGATGGCCTCTCAATCGACTGCCGAGATAGTACCACTGACTTTTTCAAGTATTTAAATTATGACTTATGTAGAATTGACAGAACGGTATGTTTTAATATTAGATTGTTGAAAAGAATAAAAAATATTCTGTTTCAATGCTTTGACGTGACCTATCACCCACAGTAGTTCTGTTTCGCTGGGTCACGAAAATGAGATAGTCTGGTGCCAGTTTGGGTTTTCACTGCTGCATTCGTTCATTTAACCCTTTAAATGTCTTTGGTATGTATACTTACCACTGGTAATAAGGTCGATTTTTTTAAGTATAAGCTATGCAGTTGAACCTTATTGGCATTTTATGGTTTTATACATGTTCCCTGGTAAGTAGATTCTCCGCATTTTGAAATAAGTGCGCAGCGACCATTTGCTTCGTAAGTTACACGAATATGGTAAGGATTCATACCAGTGTACGCTACCGTGTTATTTTGTTTTTACTTTCGTACAGCTCTTAGAAAATTCAAGTTTTTTACGGGAAAGCAAGCATTCATGCTAATATAAAATTGAAATAAGTTATTCTACACTTGTTTTTGTTATATAGGACTACAAGTTGTTTTAATAAGCATTCTTACCACTGAACATTATGTAATTTCCATTTTAATAAACATTTCTTGTTACCAGGGCTTAACATAAAAAAGAAATATCTTACGGTTCTGGCACTAGAAATACATTACTTAAGTGCCTATTAAACAAACTTTAACATTTTACAAAATGCATATTTTCCCCCATAGTACTGCCCTATAAAGGGTTAATCTTAAAAAATATTTGGTCACACAAAAAGCCTCTTAATACCTGTGTTTCTGTTGATATGGTCCAAGTAAATTTAACAATTTCATCTTTATAAATTAGGTGGCAAGTAAAAAAATGTTTGATGCGATGGTACCGCCCATTTTGTTTACTCCCGTATCGGTTGGTCGTTACTACAAGATGGCCTCTCGGTCGCCTGCCGAGATCTTACAACTGATTTTTTTACATTATTAAAAATACGATTTATGTAAAATTGATAGAACGGTACGTTTTAACATTAGATTGTTGATAAGAATGATAAAATATTCTGTTTTAATGCTTCGACGTGACCAACGACGTGATTTACCAATCCGTTTCGGTAGGTCACGAATATGAGATGGTCTGGTGCCAGTTTGGGTTTTCACTACTGGATTCGTTAATTTAATCTTGAAAAATATTTGGTTATACAAAAAGTCTCAAGAAAAAGTCTGGTTATACAAAAGTCGTTGATATGGTCCAAGTAAATTTAACAATTTTATCTTTTCAAAATAGGTGGCAAGTAAAAATAAATGTCTGGTGCGATGGCTCCGCCCATTTTGTTTAATCGCGCATCGTTACAAGATGGCCTCTCGGTCACCTTCTGAGATCGTACAACTGACTTTTTACAGTATTTAAATTACTATTTATGTAAAAGTGACAGAACGGTACGTGTTAATATTAGATTGTTGATAAGAATAATAAAATCTTCTGTTTCAATGCTTCGACGTGACCTATCGCCCACAGTAAATCCGTTTCGGTAGGTCACGAAAATGAGATGGTCCGGTGGCAGTTTGGCTTTTCACTACTGGATTCGTTAATTTAATCTTAAAAAATATTTGGTTATACAAAAAGTCTCTTAATACCTGTGTTGCTGTTAACAGCAGCACGTAGGCCTACTATTATTTACTTACTACTACTTACTACTTACTACTTACTACTTACTATTATTTACTTACTACTACTTACTACTTACTACTTACTATTATTTACTTACTACTACTTACTACTTACTATTATTTACTTACTACTACTTACTACTTACTACTTCCTACTTACTATTATTTACTTACTACTACTTACTACTTACTACTTTCTACTTCCTACTTACTACTTACTACTTCCTACTTACTACTTACTATTATTTACTTGGATTGTATTAATACAGTCCAAGTAAATTTAACAATTTCATCTTTCCAAAATAGGTGGCAAGTAAAAAAAATGTCTGGTGCGATGGTACCGCCCATTTTGTTTACAAGATGGCCTCTCGGTTGCCTGCCGAGATCGTACAACTGACTTTTTCCAGTATTTATAAGTTGATTTATGTAAAAGTGAGATGGTCTGATGGCTGTTTGGGTTTTCACTTCTCCATTCGTTCATTCAATCTTTAAAAATATTTGGTTGTACAAAATCTTTTAATACCTCTGTTACTGTTGATATAGTACAAGTAAATTTCATCTTTATAAAAAAGGTGGTAAGGAAAAATATGTTTGATGCGATGGTACCGCCCATTTTGTTTACTCACGTATCGGTTGGTCGTTACTACAAGACGGCCTATCAATCGCCTGCCGAGATAGTACAACTGACTTTCTTCAGTACTATGTAAATTATGATTTATGTAAAAGTGACAAAACGGTACGTTTAAATATTAGATTTTTGAAAAGAATAAAAAATATTCTGCTTCAATGATTCGACGTGACCTAACACTCACAGTAGATCTGTTCGGTAGGTCACGAAAATGAGATGGTCTGGTGGCAGTTTGGATTTTTACTACTGAATTCGTTCATTCAAACTTGAAAAATAATTGGTTATACAAAAAGTCTCTTAATACCTGTGTTACTGTTGATATAGTCCAAGTAAATTTAACAATTTTATCTTTCCAAAATAAGTGACAAGTAAAAATATGTCTGGAGCGATGGTACCGCCCATTTTGTTTACTCACGTATCGGTTGGTCGTTACAAGATGGCCTCTCTGTCACCTGCCGAGATCGCACCACTGACTTTTTCCAGTATTTATATGATGATTTATGTAAAAGTGACAGAACGGTACGTTTTAAATTAGATTGTTGAAGAGAATAAAACAATATTTTGCTGCAATGATTCGACGTGACTTATCACCCATAGTAAATCCGTTTCGGTTGGTCACAAAAATGAGATGGTCTGATCGCCATTTGGGTTTTCACTTCTGCATTCGTTCATTGAATCTTGAAAAATATTTGTTTATACAAAAGTATCTTAATACCTCTGTTACTGTTGATATAGTCCAAGTAAATTTAACAATTTTATCTTTCCAAAATAGGTGTCAAGTAAAAATATGTCTGGAGCGATGGTACCGAACATTTTGTTTACTCACGTATCGAAGGGTCGTGATTACAAGATGGTCTTGTTCTCCTGTCACAACTAATCCTGAACGATATTTGGTCTTCTTGGCAGCAAGAGTAATAAATCCAGTTTGATAAGAATGTTGCTGTTTAGGTCATCAGCCAAAAGGCTGGTTTGAACCTGTAGAGGTTTTACTAAGTAAATCGAGGAGTGAGGTGGTTTACCATTGCCTTCCTCACTGAGTGGAAAAGTACACTTATCAGCATGCCAGGCCCTCTGAAAAGCATATATATTTTCCACTCCGCAAATGACACTTTCACTTCATTCAACACAGGGTCTGGCTGTATAATGAAATCCATTACTTTCAGACGAGATAACTCTGATTAGTGTCTTTTACACCTCTACCTCTTCTGTTCTTAAATGATTCAGTCATTTAATTGGCTGACCATGTGATAAGAAACAGAACTATTTATTTTAGCCCTGCAACTAACAGATTGAGTGTAAATAATTTGACACTCCACCTGTCTGTTATGGACAATTGATAAGAATATGTAGTATCAAAGGGAATGAGTACTTTTAAGGCATTTTTTCACTCATAAATTTTTTTTTTTTTTATACTGATCCAAAACGGCGTGAACGAACATTCCTTAAATTATGTTTTTAAGGCAGTGTAACTTTACAGCTTAATGAGTTTTTCTTTGCTAAAGAAAATTTTACTAAATTTTCTAAATAACGAATATTTCAATTTATTTTTTAAACTAAGGTTTGCGCACCCCCAAACCCCTCATCACGTCCCCCTTTTTGAGAACACAGTAAATTTTTGAACTCTCTGTAGATGTACACGTGTTGGGATAAACTTTTGATTTTTAAATACGTAATATAAATATTTGGATATTATCTTACTAGATATTTTCTGAGGTTACAAAGATACCTCAGGACATAAAAGTGAATCTGAATGGACAAAAAAATAAAATAAAATAAAAAAATGACATAACTGAGGAAGGATTAGATTAAAATTACAAGATACAGGTTATAATTATCTCGGAATTAATTTAATAATTTTCTACAATCGATTTATAATGAATACTCAATAAAGATTCACAGCCTCTGGTGATATTTTTTTCACCGGTTTATTAAAAGCCGACAAAGAGGCCATCTGATTAAGATTGCATCGCATCCTTAATA